>CM076272.1:6820000-11820000 GCA_038380795.1 Pyrocephalus nanus
AATAGCAAATATAGCCAGAAGAAGAACAGCTGTTGACATCACCTGGCCAAGGCAAAGAAAAGAATATTAAGAAAGTGTGTCCAGATTCTTTCCAATAATGAAAAGAGGGGCTATGGTAGCTCTATAGATTGGGGTGGCTTAGAGCTGGTATTTAGATTTATCCCACTATATAAAGTAGAAAAATTTGGAAATCAGTGCCTCTCTACTTCACAGCAATGAGAAGTTTTGATCTCTGTGCTGAAAGGCAGAGACAAGAAATGTGCTGAGGACATTTGAAAAAAGTAATCTGCAACAACCTGGTGTGGAAAGAACAGAGGATTAAAAAAGCATCTCCTCTGTGATGTCTGATGGTTTTTTCCATATTTTTCCCCTATCAATTTAACAGTTCTGTTTACTCAACTTTTGATAGTTCTGCTATGCCAATGCAATCAGTTACATTGATATAGAAGTATTTTACATGACTGTAGTTCATGCTGATAAATTAGACTAATTATACACCTTCGTATCCAGGTATTGCACACCATCAGAAGAAAAAGTGAAATCTACAGACTCAAAACTGATCAGCTAAAAATTAAGAATTGCCAAAATTAATGTTGCACATATAACTGTAACATGAACTCTGTATTGCAAATGCTAATTGAGCTGAGGAAGGAAATTTTCTTAGAATTGCTTTAATGGAAGTGGAGCTCTGCTTAAATCAAATGCTTTGTAAATGTTGATTTTGCTAATAATTAACTTGATGGGAAAACAGATAGAAGCTTCAGCGATGTCAAAACATTCAATTTCTATACTGATTTAAAGAAGTTCAAGTTTGGGGGTTTTAAAAATTATTTCTATGACATCTGTGTTAAGGTTTGTTTTAAAACACTCATGGGTAAAAACATCTTAGGGAAAAATCTGTTGACTGATCCAAAGATTAGAACTGTCTTTCTTACAAAACTTCAGAATACTGTTTGGGTTTTTCTGAAACCAGATTGCACAATCTTTTACGTAAGGAATCCTGTGCTCAGGCAATCCCTGGTTTTTCATACCTTGCTTATGCAGTATTTATTTCATGCATGCCTGAAGACGATGGGTAAATTGTTTAGAAGTAGATAAAAGATATGAAACTTCATTTTTTCACTATTGCATAAGTAGGATTAGAGGATAAATAGCAAATACTACAAATCTATCTGCAAACAGAAGGTCAAAGAAGAGGCTTGTGGAAGCAGAAAACTCAGTTGTTCAGGCTGTCTTAAACTGTTGGCTTAAGCTTTACTTAAGGAATAATAGGTCCACAAAATGGGCTGGATTTTGATATAATGGGCATGACTCTGCTGAGGTTTATGGAGAAATACTGATTTATGCTGAGGAAAACTTCTTCCATATATTGCATTGAAGACAGGTAGAGTGTAACAATTAAGATGATGAAAACAACAATTCAGATGATGTGAAAAGAGCAACCTGAAATTATCTTGCTTGTAAAATATTACTGAAAGGTAACCCCTCCAAAACAGCATTGCATTCTCATTGTTTTTTACACGGGGACATATGACTGAAACAGAAAGATTCCGAATGCTCCTTAGATCTATGTATGTTTTTACTGCTTGATTTAACAGATTTTAGTACATTTGATTTGCAGAATTAAGACAGCAAGTGCACTTACCTGATCTGCAAATCCGTTTATGAGGGACAGATACGGAGCTGGGTATGTTGCAAAGATATGTGCTGTTGCATTAGGTCCTGTGACTTCAAGTTTCCCATCGCTGTAATCCATAAAGGCATCTGTAGAAAACAGCCAGTGACTGCCTGCACTTCTCCATAGACCCTGGGTTTTCTAGGACTGTATGATAAGTCTGTGCACTTCCCAGCTGAAACTGATTTTTAAGGTCCTTTCCAACCCAAACCATTCTTTCACTCTGTGATCTCTTTTTCTGGGAGCACAGTTAATGGATTTGAGGTGATGTACTCATCCTACCCTCCTGTCTCATCTCTCCTCCTATGCCTTGAAGTACTCATTTCAGAAATCACAGCTTTCAATATGGGGCTGATTTTCCCCTGCCCACTGCTCCAAACCCTGTGCCAAGGAGCATTTTCTGATTCTGAATACAGTAGCATTATTCTGTAAGAGTTGCTACATTTGGTAAGATGCCCCAAGGAGTGCCTAATGTCCTAGCTGGGCAGTTGTGCATACCCAGCCACCAGGAATTACTTTATTCCATTTGACACTTGTGCAATTTTAGAAAAAAATATTTAGAAATAAGAGGACATTGAGATGAATCACTCAGATCTCCACAGACAGACATGAAAAACAAACTCTAATCCATTATTTTATTAGTGGATTCAGTGATGAGATGATACTTGTGAGCAAAAAAACAGCTCCCCATCTCCTGAAGTGAACAGAAAAATCTAATTCTCCTTGCTGCTGTGTTTTTTCTAGCTTTGCCTAAGGCACAACAAGGATATAGAGAATGTTTAGTTGTTTATTTCGACCAGGCTCTCATTTGTAGTGTTGAATTATTTTTTTGTACTTAACTATTAGGAAAAATACAAGGTGAGCTCCTCTGCCTGTTTTACTACTGGGCGTCAGTGAGTACAGGACAATCCTGCAAGTTGCAGGAAGGAAAAGGTACAGAAGAGGTTTGAGATTTAATAATAAGAGGAGGGCACAGTACTTGAGCAGAGATAGAGACATGACAAAATCCTGCACTCCTGAACATCAGGAAGATGTCTCCAACCTCAACCCCAGCCCTATGTTCCCTATTTTGGTTCCCTACCCTTCTGCTGCCCTTTTAGCAGAATAGTGGCTCCACCTCCAAGCCCATATGCGTATTGACACATTGCTGCATCCTGGCCACAGCTGTAATTCTGCTGTCAGACTTGAGGACAACTCAAATTGAGATGAAAATCCTGTTCTGGAATCCCACAGTCACCACCAAATCCAAATCAATTATGGTGGTTCCTAAAGATTTTTCTCCTCAGGATTACTGTGGGTACTGAGCCCTGAGCTGACAAATAATGGGCATTTCCATTTGTATTTTCCCTCTGTTGCACCTTGACTCAGCATTGTCTGCAGACATTATGCCCATGAGAGAGGCTTTGGAGGAGATAGGCTGGGCCAATAGAAGCAAAGTTTTGGAGTAGGATTCATCCAGTCAGTCAGTCAGTCAGTCAAAGTTTTTTCCTTTTGTGGCACACTGTGGGAAAAAAAGGTGCCTCAAGAAAAGGGCTAATCTTTTTTCTTTTTCCCTTTCTAATATGTGACCTCTTTATCACTCTACCTGGAGTTCATTGCCTTGGAGAGCCACCTCTCTAGGGTGGTCTGAAGTTTGGTCAGGAGGGACTTGATCTCATATCCTGTACCCTCAATGAACGATGTTGGTGATATTTGCCTACAGGCACTTCTAGCAGTTCTTTAATGTTTCTAATTTGCTTGGAAGATGGATAGCCCTATATCCTGGCTATTAAGTAATTTAAAATCCTTACTGAGAAATACATGATCTCAGAGTATCTGATTTCCCATGAATAATTTTTCTAAATATCAGAACATTTCCTGGGATATTAGTGTTTCAGTAAATCTACAGGATACTTGGAATGTTTGAGCCATTGTTCTTCCCTTCAAACTCTTTATGCTTCTCCCTTTCTTCTTTATGATTTTAGCTTCAGTCCTGCCATTAGCTCTATCTGAACAAGAGTCCTCTTCCTGCTTGACATTCATTTAGAAACTGGGGCCTTAGAGACTACCTGACCTCCAGTTTGTCCTGTGTACATGTCTAAGGTGTACTCACCATAATAAATCCCAAAGACAGCCGCTGCTCCAACAAATGCTCCCAGGAGTTGTGCTAATATGTAAATTGGTAATTTGGTCCATTTTAATCTTCCAGTCACGCACATGGCTAATGAAACAGCTGGGTTTATGTGACCACCTGAAAAATAAATCACAAAATAAGTCACGTGGATGAGTCAGATACATGAGAATAGGTGAAGGATTTGTAAAAATGCAGGCACTTCTGAGCAGAAGACTAGTACATGCTTTTCTAGATGTTATTCTTCACTTAAATGCTGACTGCAATTAAACTGAAACAAGCTGGATGAAATTAGAGGAGGGAGGGCTAAAGCCACCAAGCTCCATCTTTGTTCTTGATGTTTGTGGACTGTGGTGTTCATCAGACTGCTCTCCTGCAGTCTGTAATCTATAAATCTACAGACAACTTTTCTAGAAAAAGCCTAAATCCGCCTATTAGTTGTGAGGGGAGGGTCCCTCATTCTGAACGTATTCTCTCTCCTTGAGGCCTTTGGCTTTGTATTTTTAGGGTAGGATTGGGGCAACAGAACATTAATTCAGTTTCATAAGAGTGTATTATGATTAAAGTCTATCACTGGCTTGATCATGCATCTCGAGCCAGATCTGGAGTACCTTACCTGGGATTTAAGTCATGGTTATGATTCTGTTTTCAGCCTGGGGTTACTCAGGCACAGAGTGTTCATGAACACAAAATAAAATAATGTTAGGGCTGTCCAGCTTCCTTCTGGCTGTTGGTGAGCTATGTCTGCATGGGATCTACATGGGACAGCAGTGCATAGTTCTTCATCACAGGTTTTAATCAAGTCCTTGCGCTCTCCAGGAAGGTCCACGATAAGGAAACTGATAAAGTAGCTGTGCTGGAACACAGAGTTCTATTTCCTGTGGAACTGCCTTGCTTTTTATCCAGGAGTAGCTACACTTGAACTCATACACGAAAAAGATTTAAGTAACAATGGAATTCCTTGTGGTAATTTTAGGTTTTAAAATATATTTATTATGTCACATGATATTCACTTCCCTCAAAACTTTTTATCAACATAAGAAAAAAGTGTTGGAAAACTTCATTGTTTACAAATATGTAGTTGCTCCTTAAGAAATACAAATAGGCAAATAAATAAACCAATGACAAAGTACTCCACAGTAAAAATACTGCAAGGACATAGCATCCATTGCTTATCTTCCAGGTAAAGTCTCCTTTCAGCTGGGATGGATATCAGAAAAAATGGCCCTTGTCTTTGGTAAAAAAACCTGAAAGAGCATGTCCCTTATCTGTCAAAGGTTAGTGATGGAGAAAGGGCCTCTATGTGCAGTTTCTGTGTTTGTTTGCACTTCAGTGAGTCATTATCTTATGAAATCCAGGCACCTTTGATACATAACGAACTGACAAACACAGATAACAAGTTGGATAAAACCTTCTTTGTACCATTTCCAAAACTCTGACCTAGTAGCACCAGTTTTGAATTAATTTTGAATTCCTCACTGTGTTTCAAATTCTTCAGCACAGAGAAAATAGATAGATGGCACCTTGTTTAACAGCCCTTCATGTGAATTTTGATTAATTGTTGTCTTGTCTTTTGTTCCTTACTCAGGCTGGAATGAATAATTTTTGTTTCTTTCAACACCTGATATTGTTCCCCACCTGTATATAATATAGGGTGATTATGATGGCCAGGACAAGTCATAATAATATTAGCGATGGCAGATTCACATGAAATCTGGAAAGGAAAAGTCTGACACAAGGGACTTAAAAGATTCTTGGTTCTTGTACCACTGCTAGTGTCCTGGTTTAAAACAAAACAAAACAAAACAAAACAAAACAAAAAAAAAAAAAAAAAAAAAAAAAAAAAAAACCCAAAAAAACACTCCACTTTGGACAGTGTGTTCCCTATTCCTTCATAGTTGCAGTGATCACAGTCATGACTTTGAAATGTCACACTTGAAAAAATAGTGGGAAATTATCTAGATATTGAGAAAAATTAGATGGAGAAAAAGTAAAAAGGGGAATTTTCCTCAGTAAAAAGCTAAAATTCACCAAGCATGCAAACTGTGCTCTTTTGTTACCATGAATTTAGAATTTTGTAAAGAACTGATGCAAAATATTTTAGCAGTATACTTAAACATGAGACTCCATGGCCAAAGAGCTACAGAAATTGCTAACAAATTCTATATTAGGAACTGGTATTCTGAAGTGTTCACATAGTGATCATATGTTGGATAATCACAGCCTGTTGAAATATCTGTTCCTATTCCTTCACAGAGAAAGTGCACTGCGTGCAGAATCCTTTGTCATGGGAGAAACACAGGAAGCACAATCCTGCAACATCTGCAACTGCTCTGCCCTGCTGGGATTGAACTCTAATTTTCTGCATAATAATGGAGATGAATATTCCTAAAGATGCAAATGTAGGACAAGCCTTCACAGGTTTGTTTTCATGCTACTGCATTAGAAGAGTTTACCTGCCTACATGTAAACCAAGAGCTGTAGTTTAAAGTTGTTCAGATAATAAGACTGTGCTGCTGAATTAACTTTGTGTGGTATTAAGGCAGAGTTCTGCTCTGTTTCAATAACAGTTACAAGACTGCCTGTTTTGTAGAACCTTGAGCACTTTCTAATGTGAACTTGGAAACCTCCTCATGCCTCTGTAAAAGTATTTGTAAAAGAGAAGAGAAACAGCCCCAGTAATTTCTGCTACAGCAACTGTTTATAATGGCCTAGTTATACCTACAGAAGTTTGTCCAGACCAACTTTATCCTCTTTATGAAGGGTAAGAAATGTTTTTATGAGAACTGGAGCACCAGGGCACCATTTTCTTTAAGAGGTCAATATAAACTCTGCATACAACACTGTGTATTATAATGCACAATACTTTTTGTTGTTACAGCCCATCATTTTCTATCTTAAAGGGAGAATTTAAATGTTAAGAGCAGTTGTGCTAATGTATCTGATATTAGTCTGTCTAAACTCAGTGATGGAAATAGGAGAGGGGGCAGCATCCCATATGGCATGTGTAGACACTGGTTAGTTAGCCCAGGTACAGGCAAAAGAGAGATTTCTGACCAATGCATGTTGAGGAGGAGCAGAAACAAAGGGTCAGTGACAGTACATGGACAGTGTATCACTGAATGTGTTTCTTGTACTGAATCTTTTTGCTGTTTCTGCAATAGCAGACTTGCTATTGCCTGTCATCAGACATGAAAAGACAAACTACTCTCTGCAAGGAGAACCCTGCTCATCACACCCAGTAGTGGGCCATTCTGCCTTTAGGTAGCTGGCCACCATTTTATCTGGTGACCACTGGATTGCTTTTCACGGTTAATTCTTCAAACGCAGTGCCTGTGCTGTCCAGGATCATCTCCACGGACAGAATTTTCAAAGGAACACCAAGCAGATTTTTGGTTTGCACAGAATACTTTCTGTAAAAGCCAGAGGTCTGCCAAAGCTTGCACACTGTAGTTCAGACCAGAATTTGGTGGAAGATTTCATCAAACACAAAACAATATAAAGGATTTACAAGCAAAACGCTGACATGACTCTGCTACAGTGGTGCTTACTGTTGCATTGTTTATCCCATGGAATGGAAGTACTTTAACAAGGGAGCCTTAAAACTGTAGCAATAAATGCTATATGAGAAAACAAGTCACTTACCAGAAACACCCCCAGTGACATACACTGCTACGGTCACTGCCATTGCAAATCCAATGGACACTGTCATGGGCCCGCCATGGACTCCTCGGCTGAGGACAGCCTGTCCCACACACCCACACCCCAAGGCCTGTGTTTGGAAAGAGAAATGTAAAATCACCAGTGTGTCTGCCAAATGCTATTGGTTAGTTTGCACTTTCTGCTGCTGTCCTGGGATAGCTGCAAACACTTTTGAATATTGAAGCAGTGCTAGAATTTGAGATTAGTGGCATGTGTGCCATTGTTGCCTTTGCTGCAATGCACATTTGGTTTTTATTTTCCCTGGCTCTGTCACGAGGAAGAATGTCTGCTAATGAGGACTTCTCTCCCCACAGAAAACAATTTTCCAATACAATCATGGGATACAGATCAGAACTTGGAGTGTAAACAAGATCTCACAGCCTCTACAACAAAACTCTGCATCTGAAAGTGAAGAGGGAGTTAATTCTGTAGGGTAAGTTTTCAGTTATAGATTGTTGTTAAAAGCAATGAAAAATTACTATAAAATTATGAAAGATAGTTCAAAAAGCTTTTAATGTTTATTGCTGAAACTCTGGAATGGGACAACTTTCTGGCGATTACAGTGTATGTTATTGTTATGCTGACTTTGTATCAAAATATTTCACTGGCTTTGCAGCTGAAATGGGGATATCTGAATAATTCACATTGGAGAATTCTAAGTGAATTTAAACTATCTTCCATTTTATGTTGGAGTGAAGTTCAGCAACACATTTAAATATTTGCTTAAAAGGACGTTTATTCAGTTCTAAAACCTCTGCTTAGCTTCCAGTATATGTTTAGGTCCTATTAAAGTTGATAGGAAAGATATTCAAAGACACAAAAGGCCTTTAGTTTGAGATAGACTAGCTGATCCATTTCTGTGTCCTTTAAAATCTGCTTTTAAATATACGCATAAGTGCTTTGCTGAACAAGCATGGAAGCTGTATGGAAGCTATCAAATGATGTCTATAGTCTGAAAGCTTTATCTTCTCTGCAGCTGTAACTGATGTGAATCTTACCATTTCTGGGATGTGACTAGATTCATCTTGAGGAAACTTAATTGCTTATTTTCATTTGCATGGCAGTTGCATTCAGAACCTGCAAAATAATGGCAAAATCTCTCCTGCCTTAGGAATAGACTGTACCAGAAAGATTTGGTGATTGAGTTTTAATTAGCAAGTCCTACTAGAATGGATGCAATTAAAACAGGCAAAATCATACTTTTGTTTCCATTATTTCCCCAAGGGGCTTTAGCTAACACCAAAATGTGACAGAAAAGCTCTCAACCTCTTAACCAGCTTTGTAACGCAGACGGCGTTTCTGTTATAAGTGCCCCGAGACTGTGTCATACACCCAGGTGCAGTTTTTGCCTTAAGGTCAGAATCATGTAAGCAAACAAAACATGGTCTGGTGCCAAAGTGTTACAGCTCTGGGGTTACGTAAGGGTAGGGTGGTGTTAGATAGCTGCAGTTTATTGGACTGGATAATTGAAAGCTCCAAGACACTCGCAGGCTGCAGTCAGACTCTGCAGTGGATGACACGCTTACGTTAGGAGTGCTCCCACTGCTCCATCCTATACCCAGCAATGCAAAGGGTAAGCACAGATGTACACACAGATAGCAAACCAGGATAAAACACAATGGAGCTGTTCACAGATGAAATTACAAGGGTTTTTTAAAACTTCATATGAGACAGTTCTATTCATAATGCATTTATGTGTTTAATATGGAAAGAATGGTTATGCTGAAATTCATTAAGTTTGAGATGAGGGCATGAGTCTAGAGGAGGTGGAATTAGACTTCTCAAAGGGAGTCATCCAGAATTTCCTCAAGATTTCACAAAAGACATGGCTCAGATGGGGAGCAAGTTCAGTAGGCTGCTCTGGGCTCCCGTGTACACTGGGGTGCAGGTTGTGTTCAGGAAACCAGTCTGATCTGCAAGTGTGCTGAAAAAGTTTTGCAGATTCAAAGAAAAGGCCATTCTCTTGAGAATATTAACCTGGTCTGGTCAAGGATGATGAAAAAAGAGAACAGGAGTAGAGGAGATGGTTATAGAAAAAAATAAGGGACAGTAACAACATCTGCATATACCAACTACAAATGCTCAAGAGGAGGGAAGGGAATAACAGAGAGAGGCTGTGGTCTCCCTTCCCTGATTACCAGAACTGAAGAGAATCATAGAGAAACAGCTGTATAATCCTCTTGCATAGTAGGTTCTGCTCTGCATGTCGTAGGGAAGCACACAAGTACAGATGCTCCCTTTCTGTGCTCAGCAGCCTCAGGAGGAGGCAGACGAGCCAGCTGGGACACAGCTGCACTCAGTGCTCCTTGGGACAGGACTGCCTGTGCACGTATAGTGAATGAACCACTGCAGGCACAGTCTGTGTGTGCCCATTTAGGGGTGGGAAAACAGGGAACTGAACCTGCAAATCTGAACCATCCCACAGTAATAATTTCTCCATTTGCTGACCTTCTAAGAAGGAAAGAAAAAAGTCTCACGCCTTCTGTAGCTAGGTTGGCACAACTGGAAACTATCACCTAATCATGTAATTAGGTGAGCAGCAATTTAATACCCTGTGAGTCTTTGCTTGACTGAGTTAAGACCAACTAGATCATCAAGTTGTAACTAAATATGCTAGCATTTTAGGCCAAGCTCAGCCATCATTTGCACCCACAAAACTCATACACTGAACCACACAAAGTTAATCGGAATTTAATTTATAGTAGAATATAGCCAGATCTCTTTATCTTACCTTGTCTGTCTTATGTTATCAGGTTTTCCTCTTAGCAGTCGTCTATAGCTTGATCTGCTTAAATTTATTGGAGTAGATTCAGGACTGACTTTTTATGTTCACAAAGTAATTAGATTATTGTCATAAAGAACGTGTTTGGGTGTGGAAGAGCTGTCTGCACCTTCTCTGCCAAAAAAACTTGCTTCATAGACATTAGATCCTTGTCTTTCTTTTAGATAAGAAGGGTAATGTTAGGAAAGGAAAACAATTGGCCTCCAATGAGCATAAGGTCCTATTACTCCCTGGAAGCTTTCAGGACTTTCTGTATCCCACTCATCAGACTGAAGATCTGTACAATTTTCAGGATTTTTTCAGATATTATAATAGTGTTGTTCACTGAAAATGTAATTTCCTGCAGTATGTGAATCCAGAATTTTAGGGAATCCATTTTTCTACACGGAAAGCTTTAGGTATCTGAAAGCAAAATGCTTATACACAGTAGCTGCCTCCTTGTCAGAAGCCCTAGAGGTCACGTGCATTCATAGCCAGACACTCCGTCTGTCCCATTAAAGAAGCAGCCAAGTGTCCTGCTTTTCAGCAGAGTGGAGACAATGACATGGGCGTTGTCACACCTTTTACATCACCAGCACCAAGCTGTGGTGAGTCACATACCTACAGCAGGGTACCACGGCTGTCCCTGCGGGCAGACTGTGGCCTCAGTGGCTGCCCAGCTGATGATGCTGTGCATGAGTAAACATGCTACGAGGAATGCAGAGTCAGCAGTTGCAAAAAATATTAGTTTTTTTAATTATAAATTGTACATTTTCATTTAGGAAATGCTAGAAAAACAGTTCAGAATTTTCTAGTTTAGTCAGTTTTCAGGACAGAGTCACACTTCAACAACAGCTAGTTATGAAGAATCTCCAAGGATCCCTCCACCAAAGGACAACTCCCTGTAAGGCTGCCTTTGTTCAGGTGAGGCAGCAGCCCTGCCCGTTTGCCATGCCACACTTTCACCCCTGTTCTCCCACTGTTCCTCAGACAGGCATTTCCTGCTATCCCAGGACTTATCCTCTCCTGTTTTCCAGACTGGACAGGCCTGCAGTGCTGCTCTGGATTCTGCCATGTGTGCATTTGTTCGTGCCCAGAGCTGTGCAGGGGACAGACTCTGGGACAGTACAGGGTTAGGCTCAGGCTGTCCTCGCAGTGAGTGTCCTGCTAGCCTAAAGCTGCCCACTCCAAATCTGGGGGAGCAGAGTGATATTCTTGGATACCTCAGGACACGAGAGGAAGCCCTAGTATTTCACTTCTTAGGAAAATCTCCATGATTTCTTCAAGCAGCCAGACTTAGCACTGCATGTTTAGGCCCTTAAAAGCAGGGATACAGGCTGGAAGAGTCTGAGAATCCTCTGGGATTTGAGAAAAGTAGTTGCATTTGCACTTCCTGTTGGCAGGGATCTTTTAGACCAAAATTGCTCATGGAAACATTACAGGGTTGGACGTGGATGTGCCTTGTGTAGTCCTCCCTGCCCAACATTATTATTTCTATATAGAATTAGTTACTTATAAAAGTAGTAAATAAACCTTTCAGTTTAAAAGGCTCTGAGTGCTAAATTGATGGTGTCCTCCTAGAGGTCTTTACCTTGGAGGGTATTTTAGAATACACTCCTAAATTTTAGAATACTTTCATTCCCACCCCCTTCATTTACAAAACAAGTCTGCTTAAGAATTTATCTATGGCATTTCATAATAAGGTGTTTTATAACACATTAAAAACTCATTCTACACAGAGTCATATTTTTGTTATGTTTCTGTGTTATGTAGGGTCTTAATTTAGGTGTGGCTCCTAAGCATTCTTTCAATAGGGACAGTAATTTTAACTGCAGAGATATGTTAGAGCTTCTAATAGCAGAGACATGTTAGAGCTTCTAAAAGTCAGGGCATTAGCTCTGCAAGAATTCAAGTTGCAGGAAACTCCTG
The DNA here is from genome assembly GCA_038380795.1 of Pyrocephalus nanus. Lineage (NCBI taxonomy): Eukaryota > Metazoa > Chordata > Aves > Passeriformes > Tyrannidae > Pyrocephalus > Pyrocephalus nanus. The sequence continues at coordinate 6,832,178 of CM076272.1, forward strand.
TTGTTTCAGGCAAGAACAATCTTCATCTAGTTTAACATTTAATATTTTCTATCTTTTGTTAAATCAGACAGTACTTAAGCTTTTAAAAGTGAGATAAAAATACAACTTACCTGTCAAAGTAATTCTTAAATACTTTAAAAGCGCATGGCTCTTATTTTATCATTAATGAAATGTTTTGATGGGGGTGGGGAGGACTTCTGTACTTTACAATTTAATCAAGCTTAGAGTAATAAAAAATCACTCTATCTGTTCTCCTGATGATCTCCTGGGACACAACCAATATCCTCTGGGGTTCAGATGGATTTCCCTTTATTTTTTTTCGGACTTGATATCTAGTAAATATGGGGAGGAAAAAACCCCACCCTTATCATTTAGTTAATTAAATAGTATAGAGATAAGCCTTATAATTATTGACATTTTCAAGCCATTTTCTAGTGACAGAAAGCATTACAACTTGGAGACATGAACATAAATTTAATAAGTCTTTGGATGGATCGTGTATATAAAACTTTTAAAACATATAAAGACCAGGTTCAAATTGCTTTGTGGGAAAAAAATACAGTAAAAATATTGAGGGACAGACTATGCTGTGCTATATAACCCGATGCTTTGAAATTTTTATTATTGCTTTTGCATATGCAATAGGAGACAAATAAAAGTTTGAAATCACCTGGAGAGACTGCAAAGGTCTGCATTTTATCCTATTTTATTATGATTAATATTGCACTCTTCATCCTGAAATACTAAATGCTTTTTTTTCCTGAATTATAGAGGGCAACTGGCTTGAATCAGTTTCTTCAGTGAAGATTATTTTTTCTTACTAATTTTTAGAAATTCAGGAGAGAAAGGTGATACTCAGACACAAACTTTAAGGGATGAAACACTGCCCTTGCATCAGGGCTAGAAAGGAAAGGGAAGAAAATCTTACCTAGTAGCTTCTTGAGGAGAAAAAGAACCTATTCAGGTGCTGCTTCCCTCCCATGTTACAGGTTTATTCTTGGGCTGAGAGGTTTCTTTGCTTTGCTTCCCACATCAACTAAAAAGCTTAAAGTCTTCCTAACTCTTAAAATATGTTTAGCCTCTATACCAGCACTCAGGGAATCACAGCATTCAGAAGGAGTGCAAGAGTGGGCATTGCAGATTCTGAGACAGGAGATTTTCTGTGCCCTACTTGCACTTCAAGGGTAAATGTACATTTTCTTGTACTCTTTCTTTTGGGTGCAGGAACAGAGTGGCTGATTTTGCTGTGCTCTCCTGGTTGGAGGTGCATAGTTATGAAGAATTAAACCCTAAGCTATTTTATGTTAAAAACAAAACCAAAAAAAAAGCTGAATTCTTTTAATAGTAAAGAAACCCTTGGGTCAGAGAAAACCAGACCGTGGACTGGAGAGCTCACTACAACTCACTCTTACCAAAAATGGTTTATTGAACTGTTGAGATCACAAAGATATAAACTCATTGCATGGCACAAACTGCATTTATTATCTTATATTCATTTCTCCAACTGTTTATGACAGTTTTAAAAAGTTATTACTTTTATTACCTTTTTTTTTTAATTTGGTGAAACTTTCAAAAAAAAAACACCCTGTAAATTTGTGTCTGTAAAATGTAAATTCGAGTTTTGCACTCACAGTTGAACGCTGGAAAGATGCAAATATTCTGTGAGACTCAGGGAGAGGGTCTATACTTCAGTCTTACAGATGCAGACTTTCTGGGAAAAAGTGTATCTAGAGGAAAAGGTTTTGGAAAATTAAGTTCAACTTACTATTAGACAATGAGAGTTGAGTTATGTGTTGGGGCTGACGTTGCAGAAATGAAAGTAATTTTCTTTCAAAGCTTTTGTGCAACACAACATCTGAGTCACCTGGCAGTTTGAAATGTTATGTACTGGAAAACTTAAGTTTGGATTGAAAAGAAAATATTTCCTGTGACTTTTCAGAATTACTTGCTGTAATAAACATTTTTGGGTAAAAGAACAATTAGGTAACCTTCCTTTCAGTTTTTTCATATCGCTAACTATTCAGCTGAATTAAAGAATGACTTCAGAAAGAGGAGTGTTGTCTAGAAAAAACATTAATTGATTTTGAGAATAGTAACACTATAGAAATAATACCTGTGTGCAAGAACCTCCTTAACCTCAGCACAACTACGGGTCTTCCTAATCACTTTGTCTTCTGTTTGCAATGCTGATTTAATACAGTTGCAAAAAGAGGAAGAGTTTGCACATCTTCACCAGAACCATTAGCAAAATTTAGTGCCATCAAAATACATGCAACTCTTATATTAGATTTGTAAGTGACATCTATTATTTATTGGTTGTACAATAGTATTGTTGGTAGAGACCCTCATGTAAGAATCTCTGACATAAGAGCTGTTTTTCAAAGTGCAAACATTGGTAAGGCTCATGGCATCATTATGTAATATTTAAAAAGCTGAGTGATATATCAAAATATCAATTATAAATACATTTTAATAACCTTTTCTGTCTAACTTTGACAAACTTAAGCCCACTGTTTAAGAGCTAACAATACAAGATTCTGTTCTCCAGGAAAGTCATTGCTCACGGAAAACAAGGCAGCTCTTAGAAGCTACTGTTATTTAATTTTTTATCTTGAAAGTATGCAGAGTAAATCTTGTTTATACTGTAGGAAGAAAGTGTCTCCCTTTCACAAAAATTTAGAACATGGAGTTTAGCTTTGTTTAAAATTTCTAAGAAGTGATTTTGTATTAGATGCTAAACACTTACTTAAGGGGTAAAGGATCAAAAGCTATGTTTGCTTTCATGTAATTACGTCATGTAATGAGAATTCTAACACATATTTAGAATAAGGGATATATGTTACCACACAGGATTGTAATTAACATGCCATAGGAAATAGGGCCACAAAATGAAAGATACAGAAAAGCTATTTAAATCTTCTGGACTGAGGAAATCCATCCAGTATCAATCTTAAAGATTTTTCAGGCAAGAATCAACTCCGCAACAAAGCAGGAGTGATAACTTACATAACGAAGTGGATAGAATATGAAAACCAGACTAAAATAATTTGATGATCAAAAGATAAATAACCTTCCTTCTCATGAGCTGGATATTTTCAGTGTGGGGTTTTACGAATTCAGTTCTTGCTTGTCCCCTGCATCCTCTGTGCACACACAAACGTTTGCTTCAGTGGGAGTTGCAAGAGGCTCCCCACCTCCAGCTGGAGATCAGGCTTATAGGAAATATATATATATATATATATATATATATATATATATACACACAGGAATATATATATTAGGAATATATATACTCCCCACTTGTCTTTATATGCTAAATGGAAGGCTGTGTTCTGTCTCAGCAAGGAAGTGTATGCTGCTCCAAAGTCAGGAGATTCTGGCTCCTCTGCAGCTCCTTTCTGGGAAACAATGTTCAGTAAGATGCTCTTGAGAGTGAAAATGAAATACAAACTCTGTTAGGTGAGCAGTAGCTGTTAAAGGAAGCCACATGGCCCATTTGGCATCTCTTTCTGGAACTGTTTCAATTCCGATATACTTAATGGTGTATGTCAGAGTAAATCCCATTTTGTTTGAGAGCAGTGCAGTCAAGATCTGAAGGGGAAATATGGAGAGAAGCATGATTAAAAGCAGAGAGGCAATTGGATAGGTGAGCTCCAGACAGACTCTCTGAAAAGTCACATAAGCCATCCATCTGATGCAGCATGGCTTCTTGGCTGTTTTGTGCTGGCACCCAGATGTTGTCCCCCAGAGGAACTCCCAGGAGCACCCAGAGGAAATGTACTGAACAGGGGACATGATGGAAGCAAAAAGCTCTCCAGAGAACTCTCCCTCAAGGGAGGCCTTGGGGGCAGTCCCAGATACAGAAGGCTGAGGCTGTCTGAGGATGGGAAATGTGGCTCTCAGCCACCATGGTCCAAATGCAGGGGTGTTCTCCCACCTCAGGAAACCTCCAGACTCCTCAAGTTCAGTATTCCTTGTTGAACTCTGAGGTTGCAATCAGGTGCTTTGATGAGCTGAGAGAGGAGCTCACACGGGCTATGTCTGTGTTATCAAGTTGTGCAGTGCAGGCACCTGAGAATCTGACTGTGGACCTCTCAGGAGGAATTACTTATTAGGATCATCTCCAGTCTGATCCACTGTACTGAGCGTCCACTAATGGTCAGCAGAGTTGCTGTGATTCTGGAGTTCACCTTCCACTTTATTTTCATCTGGAAAGAATTCCATCTACGTGCTCTGGGACCATGTTGCAAGGCAAAATGCAGCATGTGAGGTAGGGATGACCAGGAGACTGGTCATCCAACTCTGTGCCCAGTGACTTTCTCAAGGCTTGTTGTCTCAAACCTGTACAACATCTCAGGCCACACCCTTCACACCCCGAGGTGAAGGCTTGGTTTTTGCCTGATGAGTGATTTCACTTTCTAGATTTCCTGTTTGCAAAATAATGTTGCAAGGCTGAGTTACCAAAGAGAGTTAGTTTCGGCTCATATTATTTTGTGGCCTGTGATGTTGTTCTCCAGAAAAAGTAGAAATAAGTGATCTGGGGGAATGGAATCTCACCCAGCTAACTCCCAGTGTTGCTGGGTTGGTGGCAGATTTAGGTATGGTCAGCTAGCACTGACTGCCAGACAGAGCCCCTGGGTAACAGAAAGGCTGTCTCAGCCTTGATCCCTGGCACAGGGGGTCCCCACAGGCTGTAAACCCACCCCAGTGAAACAAAATGGCTTTCAGTAAAGGTCTGAAACAACTGTCCTGTGGGCTGTGAACTCTTGTCTCACTTTCACTTTGTAACAGGATTAAGACACATGCACCATCCTGTTACCACCACTTCTTTTACATACATGGTGTCTGGTTTTTAAGGATTTCTGTTCTCTTGCTTACCAGGGTGCTCCTTTTATCAGCTCCAACTTAAGATAAGTGTTTAATATTTATCTGTACTTAAAGTGAAAGTACTAGATGACTTAAGCTGACAGAGCTTAAGAGCAAAAGCAATAAACAACAGAAAAAAGTCAGTTTCTTCACAATAAACACTGTGCTGCTGCTCACTTGTGCAGTTTAAACATAAGTTTATCCAAGCACAGAGAAAGCTGCAGTTTAATCTCTGTGAGGCTCTTCTCTGTTTTAAACCAAGGTTAAAACTAGCAAGGGTAAGATAGAAATGAGAAACTGAGATTATCAACAATTTTGTAGCTTCATTTTCTACCACATTCATATGGTGAATATACTAGAAAATGGGATCTGGGTTTGCATTTCCTCCTAGTCTTGTCCAGCAGGACATTAAATAATAGCATTTGCAGTCTAATCTGCACTTTAATACGTTTTCTTCACTTGCTTAATTTCATTAATGGAAAGAGGAGGATGATCTTGTGGCGAGGTCAGAGTACTGGAAGTCAGGTGATGGGGGTTATATTCAGAGTTCTGCCGCAGGCTTCCTGTGCAGGCTGCTGTAATCAGGTTTGCTAATATACAAAATGAAGATAATGACATTTCCCCTCCTTACCAGGGTGTTGTGACACTTAATTCATTAATGTTTGTAAAGTGCCCTGTGCTCCTTGCTTCTAAATGTGCTCCTTACTGTAATAATGTCTTATGGATGGTATTAAATTTGAGAATAATATTATTTTAGTGCCTGCACTAACATTTCAGTTGGATGAAGTGTAGTAAAAAACATTATTTTATGAGCTACTGGAATTTTTTAGATGACTTACTTGAAATTTAGCTAATACAGTTACATTTATAAAACATACTATGTCTGTATTATGCCTGCTTCTTATTTTTTTGTCCTTTTCACTGTGATGAAGTATTTAGCAATAAGCAAGACTGCTTTGTTCAGACTAAAAGGAGAAAGAGTTTGGCATAAACACTCTCGCTGCTTGACTTCTAGCTCTGCTACTGAGCCTGCTCTCTACCCTGGTGAATCACAGGGTAGAGCTCTATGTCCCAGTCCAAAATGCACAGAAAAATTGAGAAAGACATGAAGTAAAAAAAAAAAAATCTGGGGTTATGAAAATAGGGAGTTTTGGTATTTACCTAAATTGTTGCAGTGCTACAGGACCAAGCAACAGTATAATTTATGTAGTACAGGTAAAAACAAAACAAAAAATAGATAACTTAAAAAATCTCCAAAGGTTTGGCAATGCAACTCCCAATAAATTCACTATCAATCACATGGCTAAATTTCTACATTGCACAGCAAAACAGCTCAGCTAAAAGTTTCTTAATGTGCAACACAGTATGTTTGTTAAAGCAGATAGAATTACGGAATAGGAGTGAAAGTAGAATAAACTGCTGAGTTTTTAACAAACAGAAGAGTATCAACAACATCCATTGTGCATATCTGGGTTTTTCAGAACGTGCTAATTCACTGAAATTCTGCAGCTCTCTGAAATCTAATGCTGATCAGACAATTGCAATACATAAAGCTATCTGGGTTTTATAGCCAATGATAATTACACCGGGTGAAGAAAGGAATTACAAACTTACCGGCAACAGGAGCGATTCATTCAGGGCTGTGAATTGTCAGGAGCCACCAGGCTGCTGGTACAGCACAGGGTAAAAAAGAACATGTCCCCTCACAAGCACTGTCCAACATTAGATTAGTAGGAAGAAAGGAAAGCAGCTGACACTTACTATCAATATAAAAGTTCCCAGGAACTCTGAGAGGGCTTCTTTAACCAAGCTGTTCTTCAAGGAAAATTTCTCCTTTAAACTCCTTTTGCTTTTCCGGCTCATTTTGGCTTCCTCTGTTGTTCTGGTGCCCTAGTTACAAACACACACAAAATTTGCTCTGTATTCGTCCCTGTTCCAGCTGAACTTTGACACTTTTACTTAAATATTGAAATATGAGATTTCATCTTGCACAGCCAGTGAAATCATCTGACTGCAGGCATTGACAGAAACAACTCAACATGCCCTAACACTTCATCATGGCTTTGCCATTCTGTGTCTCCTCTGAGTACACTTCTATTTATACTCATTAGATAATACCTGTGAGTTCACAATCAGAACTCTTTTCTTACAGAATGGATTAATCATTACCTCTCCTGCTATGTTACTTTTTTTTAAATCCTGGTAAAAATGAATAAAATGTTATTTTTATCATCCTGATCAAAAAGAAAGGCAAAAAGATAAACCACAAGTAAGGAACCAAAATAGAGTTGCAAATTTCTCTCTGACCTAGATTGGGACTTAAACCATGCTACTATTGGCTGTCCAAGGTTTCAAGGGGAGGTTGTAAAAGAGAGTGAATGCTTGGGAGAATGCTGTGCTGTACCCTGTACACAAAAGCTCCTATCTTGTCACCTCTGAGAGATTTCAGTGGCTAATGAGGAATCTTACCTTGGTGTAGTGCATTGAATTTGCATATTCACTCACAATACTCTTTTTGGACTAAATGTCTTGCTCTCTAGTGAACTCCCCTGTTTACATAAGAGCAACGAGGCAGAATAAATTAGGAACATTTAATGAAATTTGCTTTGGTCCAGTGGCTCCCTATAATGCAGTAAAGGCAAGTGAGGGACTATATATCTCCAATTTTCTTAGCTTAAAATTGCATAGATGTTACAATATGAATCATAATAATAATACTTTCCATGTTCTTAAGACACAAAGTTACTGAATATCTCAAAGAATTGAGGCTGCTAGAGAAAAATATTACACTTTTATCTCTTAAGCATCTTGAATGGTTTGATCAGATGTGGTACTGACTTGACGCTGCCTCGTTGATTTACAAGTATTTTCTGTCATTTGATTTGACACCAAATCCTTAGCCCAGTTCTGGTGGATTATTTTGGCATGTGTTGTAGATGCTCAGTGCTTTGGTTTGTATCTGTCCTAAACAGGGCAGCCTTTACAATTTGGGCAAATGAGCCACTTCTGTCATCCCCCCAGTGCTCTTCCCTTCCTCCAGCTAGGACCTGATGCATGTTCCCTCACCAGCAGTCACCTTACAACCACCAGTTTCAACCCTTAACCACTCAGTTCACCCCCAAGACTCAGTTTTAATCCTTAACTGATTTTCTGTGTCCTTTTACTCACCTTTCTCTATCTGTGCATCCAAACACCACTTTGCCTTTAGCTGTTTCGGCAAACACTGGCCTGTGGAGCACCACGGAGCTGGTGAATCATGAGGTGACTCCATCTGTGCTGGTGCTGCCTGAGCCAGCTGAGCTGCAGGTCCTGCTCTACAGGACCTGTCTGTGGCACAGTCAGTTGGGAGCTGCCTCTGAGAAGGCCCTGAAAATAGCCTATGTATGGCAGCTGGAAAACCTTTACCCTACACCACGGAGAAAAGACATTATTCAGGACCTTAATTATCACAGCATGCTAAAGTATATGTTTGTTATGTCTCCAAGAGAAGTCAGAATTATGTATACAGTAGAGCTGAGGATGCTAGAGAGGCCATTCATTACAGCAGGAATAAGATAAACCACTTCCTCTCTTCCAGGAAAATGATAAATAAATACATTATGAAAACAATTTTTAGTTATTTATCTATAGCAGTTCTTTCTTTTATGCAGATGCAAGTCTCACTCACAAAGTAGTATGTGGATACCTCTGAGTTTAGTCTCAAGACAGGGGTTAAGAAATTAATGTTATTTTTCAACTAATTGTAGGGCAACAACATGTCAGATACAGAAATTCCTACTTATTTGTCCACATTGTATTGCCTTCCTTATAACAATTTTCTCCCTTTACTGGGTGGAGAATTGGAACAAATACAGTTATTTTGCATTTGCTTTTTTTTTCAGATTGTCCTCAGTACTTTATAGAAATTATACTATTTAACCCCATTATTAAGAACTGTGGTGCTGAGTTAGACCAACGGTCCTCCTCAGCTCCATAACGAGATTCAAGCAGATGCTCTGAGAAAGTATTGAAGATCAGAGTACACAGGGGATGATGGTTCCCTTGGGAAATCCTTCCAGCTTTTGACAGTTGCCAATTTAAAGTCACTGCCACACTTTTCAAAGAGAAAAGGGGGCAGCAAAGAACACTTGAACTAAGTTTCTCCTTGTATTGTATTGAGAAAGAGATTCTAAAGACATTTCCCAAATCTAACAAATGTGTATGTAACATTACAAGAAAGACAAGTAAAATGTAAAGATAAACACTAGGAAAGCTTTGACCTTAATTACTAACCCATTTAATTAACCCTCTGTTTTACTGCCTTTTAGTCACATGCAGTGGACAACCTGGTTGGACAATGGAAAGAAAATACTCTATGATTTTCCTGCTGCTCCCAGGGTTATAGTGGCAAGGATCCTGGCAGTGCCACCCATAAATATTGACAACTGTGGTATCTGAGGGGAAAAATTGCAGACCTCCTCCAAAAATGGAAGCTATAGATAAGGTAGGAGCATACATATTAAATGTAGAACCACAACAGACCTCACCAAAAAGATTTTAGGGTTTTGCCAAGAATGTGGAACTAACAGTATAAATGTTTTCAAATTCCATTACCAGAGGAGCCCTGCAAGAGAGTAAGTAAAGCTATAGAGGGTGAAAGGTAGAAGCAGCATTCAGTGTTACAAACTCCACAGCTCAAAGAATTATTTGCCTTGCTAAAGAACCAAACGTGGTGGGCTGAGCGTGGGGAACTGTACTAAAATAAATTGCCAGTAGGAAACACCTCAAGAGAAATTTTAAATTAAAGAGTAACTAATTGCTGGATCTGCACTGTATTTCCACCAAGGGATTAAAATGTTCAGCTTCTCAAGTGCTAGCTCCAGTGGGTTGGGTTGTTTTTTGCTCAACCTGATCCTCATGCCAGCAGAATAGAACATAGGAAATGTACCAGTGATCCACAGACATTTCAGGAGAGTCCTCCAAAGGTGATCATGGGAACTACAAAACTGTCAATATAACTTCTGCGCCAGGAAATTTAGATGAACTGCTGTAAAAAATAAAATCAATACAGATATAGCTGATGCTCTGGAGGAGCATCAAATGGATTCTGTTGAGGGAGGTTGTGCCTCACAAATCTATTGACATTCTTTAAAGACTTCAAAAACCACATTGATATCATTGTTCATTCTTGAATGTGTGATTATGTAAGCTTAGATTGCAAGACTAAGGCTCTTGGGACCCTTACCCTCAAGGCAGTCTGGACTGAACTATTTCTTCTCTTCACCTGGATTCAAGCAGAGCAGGAATTCACATGGTGTATATAAGCTAACCATTTTTATAGTAATCTTCACTCCTATAGAAATAGCAAAGTAGAGAATAATACACATAGCTCCCACAGTTTAAATCCCCTGGGTAACAGTATATACTGTACTGAATTTTTAATAGCACATTATTCAGAGTATCACATAAATTGTTATTACTCATGTAATAAAACCTAAACCAACACAGCTGGAGAGACCAAGGCTATAAATACACCATATATTTTTTGTATTGTAATAATATGGGCCAAATTACTTTAAAGTCTGCTGATTTCAGTTGAATTAGACAAACTCTGAATGTGTACCTCTAATATAATTCATGTCCCTAGTCAAATGCCTCTACTTAATTTATTAATTTCAATTTTCATATAGAAACTGCTGCATGGCCCCTGAAGGATGTTCTCTGTTTTATGGATTGATTCTGCTGCTGGGGAACTCAAAAAAAAATCCAGTTGAGGAAGATATGAAGTCACTGTAATTCAGTATTCTAAGCTTTTTTGCATACACAACCTCCCTATTTCTTTAGTTCTTGTGTTTTCTGATCACCCCTCTGTCTCTGCTGTAGTCTCTGCTGAAAAAGTGCTGAACAAGGGAAATATTTGCAGTGTGCAGCTCTGGTTCAGCTAAGCCCACCTTGGAGGAGGGGCAGGCATATGAGGGGACCCTTTGAGAATTTGTTCTTTCTTCTCTGTTTCTGTGATCTCAGTGTCCAGATAAAACATTTCAGTCGGGATCATGAATATGAGATCAAACCCACACCATGTATGTGTTTTTTAAGCTTTTTGCTGGTAATCTTTAAGGCCTGATTGAAAGCTTGTTGAAGTCTGCTGTTGCTGGCAACTGACTGGGAGCTGGTAAATGTTGTCCCCATTTTCAAGAAGGGCAAGGAGAAGGACATCTGAAACTACAGGCCTGTCAATCTCATTGCAGTGCCTGGTAAAGTTATGGAGAAGATATGGAGAATGTATCAAAAAACACCTGAAAGACAATGTAGTCACGGGTCACAGGCAGCACAGCTTCAAGAGAGGAAAGTCCTGCCCATCAAACCTGATTTCCTTCTTTGACAAGGATCACCTTAGCTGATCAAGGGAAGCCCGTTGATGTAATCTTTCTGTATTTCAGTAAAGCTTTTGATACTGTCTCTCACAGGATCCTGGACAAAATGCCCCCCCAGCTGGGCAAGGGAGGGGATTGTCCCGCTCTGCTCTGCACTGGGGCGGCCTCACCTGGAATATTGGGGCAGTTTTGGGCAGCACAATATAGGAAAGATATAAAGCCATTACAGAGCATCCAAAGGAGGGTCACGAAGATGGTGAAGGGCCTTGAGAGGAAGCCGTGTGAGGAGTGGCTGAGGGAACTGAGTCTGTTCAGTCTGGAGAGGGAGAGGAGAGGCAGGCACTGCTCTCTTCTCTTTGGTGACCAGTCACAGGACCTTAGAGAATGACATGAAGTTGTGTCAGGGCAGGTTTAGGTTGGATATTAGAAAAAGGTTCTTCCCCCAGAGGGTGGTTGGCACTGAACAGGCTCCCCAGGGCAGTGGGCACAGCACCAAGGCTGCCAGAGTCCAAGGAGTGTTTGGACAATACTCTCAGGCACACGGTGTGACTCTTGGGGATGGTCCTGTGCAGGGACAGGAGTTGGACTTGATGATCCTTGTGAGTCCCTTCCAACTTGGCATATTCTGTGATTCTGTGATTTCAGGGAGAATTAGATTGGGCTTTCTCTAAAGCACAGTTCCAAGACTTTGCTGTGTTCTTGTCTGGCTGGGCACACCATTAGGCCTCAATTAGGCCTCAGTGCATAACTGATGTCACAACACATAGCTATATTATATATAGTTATATAACTGATGATAGTAAATTTTAAAATTTGCTGTACAGACATGTTTGTGTATAAAATAGGCCCTGAGAGTTTCCGAATTTTGCTTTTAAGGTATAGAACAATTTAGTACAGACAAATGCTTTGTTGCAGCCAATTCCCTGCTCTTTTTTTCTGCATATTCCCTTTTCTCAAATAGCTTTGCTATTAAAATCAAAAGATATCTTGGCAAATATATGTATGCAGCATGAAGAAAACCTCAAAGTATATCCAGTGGGCTTTGCAGGGATCTAAACACTGTGTTTTCTTACCTGAATGGGATACATGATCAAAATCTTTCATCTTTCTACGGGGCACAGAAGCCCGATAGCAATAGACACCCTGAGACTTATTAAGGCTACCTGTAGGATTGTGAAGAGCAGGAGATCTGAGCCTACCTAACTGATAAAAGAAATGTAGCATGAAAGCCAATGGTAATGACAGACTTGACTCTACTGACACACAAAAGCAAAATTGCATGTTTGGCAAATAGACGGAGTTAACTAGGACAGTGAATTCATGGCTCTGAAACCTAATTTCCATGGGGAAAGTGACAGTGTTTCCTGACTCCCCAACCCACTTGCCTTCACCCATTTCCCACTCTAGTGACCCTCCAAGATTGCCATACAGCCACAATCTGCTGGACAATTATATCCTGAAAGAGCTGCTGTTCCTGGTACTTTGTCCCCTCTGCCCCACAAGTGTTGGTTTGTTTTGCCTCTATGCTCCACTTATCCCTCGCCCTTTAGTAGGTGAGCTGCCAGCCTGCCTGGTTTCCACTCTTTTAATTCCCTTTCATTCAGAATTACTCACATTTGAACGTTTAAATCCTCTGTCTTTCCAGAAACATAAGTTTTGCTTCTGGGTTTTTTTTTTGATGTATTAAAAATAACAATATAGATGATAAATTTATCTAAGGATCCCTTACAAGAATATTAGATTGCCAGGCACAGTTCCTTTGAAACTCCACAATCAAGACTTTTTAATTAAAAAAAAGTGTTCTGAGGTTCATAGCTGGCCCTTTATAAGGGTACTTAAGAGCAGATCCAGCAGCAACCTCTTGTTACTTTGTGATACCTATGTTCATCGAGGTAATGAAGCTATTAATTGAATATGTAAGTTCAGGTAATTAAATATAAGACTTATTTCTTCAGTTTAAAGGGTAATAATAAAAAATTTAAACTTGCAAACTAGATCACGCATTTAATGATGATGAATGCGATCTGGAAAGTGCAATATTCCAATATGAATTAGTTAATTGCATCCATTCATTAGGTGATGTACATTAGCAGAAGGTCAAACCATTTAAGGCTTGATGTGTTTTACAAATAATAAATTCAAGCTGGTAAATTGAAATGAAATTCAAAATAGGAAGGTTTTTTTATGTATTTAAAATCAGAATAAAATCTACAACCAAGAGCACATTCCCTATAACCTCAGAGTTAACAGCACGTGTTCTTCCCAGCACTGTCCTGAGGTCACTCTGTGACTAGCACAGCAGTCCAGTGAGGGACAGGGACATTTCAGCTGGTGTCTTAAACTATAATACTAATTTTTTGAAACTGACCCAACTATAAAGTGAGTCAAACACTGAGTCTTTTCAAACATTTTCTACATTATCACTTCCATTGAATTATTTGTAACTTGTTTAAACTCTTAAATTTGAGTCTCTGTTTTGGACTGAATTTACCATAACTTTACCAACAATTGGTAAATTTACCAACTACATCAGGTGGCTATTGCTTGAAGAGATTATTCTGCCCTTTAGGCTTCTTCCTTTTGCAAATTTTGTAAATTTACCAACTCTTAATTTACCATCAATTAACAGTTCTGCTGGGTATAAAATGGCCAATACGACATGTAAAATCTGATCTGTTTGACTCATTTTACTAAAAGCTATCCATTTGACTAATTTTTAGGAAAAAAAAAAAGTTAAATCAAGTTTTTTTCATTAGCCGTTTCTGGATTTTCAGTAACAAAATGGTTGTTCTTGTCATCAACATTTATGTTTGGGATTTTTTACATAAAAATTAATGTAGAAATAATGGAAGTAAAAGCAGAATTTTTTTCTTTAGAACTTTAAACATTATTAATAATTTAACAATCAATCTAGATATAAGATTTATAATATTAAAATTAATTCCCTGGGATAATTCTGAAATAGTATTTTACAGGATCATCACAGTACTGTGGGTGTTGCTTCACAGATAATATTGCTTGTGTGTATTACAATACCTTTTCCCCTTATATGTATAAAATACCTTTGTCTGGAGCAAGGACTGATACCATCCTGCACACAGACCAAGGGCCATAATTCTTTAAGAGGTTTCAAACAGTGAGCCTCCTTCAATGGTCAGGCATGAAGACATTTAGAGAATTGATTCAATTAACCTAGAGGAAAAAAGTGCCGTTATGCGTGATTTATGTTTGCAGATAAATTAAAATACAAGTATCTCCTGAAGAGCATTTGCTGCCATCGTGGTCAGTAATGAAAATAGCAGGCAATTAAAATAGGACACCTGAGGCTGAAGCTTTTACTGTATATGTCAGAAAATGAAGTTCAGATTTCCTAAGTGGAAACCTGAGCTGAAAAATAACTTAGTGGAAGTTTCTTTCCAATCCTTGTTTCATTTCCAAAAGTGATTTCTAAAGCACACAAGAAGTAGGAAGAGACATTTACTGGAGCAGGAGGCAAAGGGTACAGAGGAGTAGGCTCTCTCAATCAATACTGAATTTATATGAGGAACCAGGGTTATCCTTGCTAAGTGGAAGTGGGACAGCTGAGAGAAAAATAAACATAAAAGAACTTATTTCATATTGAAATAATTTTGGGGTAGATTTTGCAGTTGATCTTGAAAGGAATCATTGGAAATTATGTGAATAGATGGAAGGGATGTGATACAATGATGTAATTCAGTTGCTTCATGTGTGTGACAGTGCTTAGAGTCTGGAGCTCACTGGGGAGCGTTAGAAATATTCACAGATTAGAAGCAACAAGAATGAAGGGCTCTTGGCTGTATCTACTGCCCATTTCAGTGGTGCATCCATATGAGTTTTGGCTCAGCTATTCTGTCCAAAAGAGATATTTGAGATACAAATAGTTTCACCCACTCTAGTTTTCTGACTTCCTTTGGACAAAAGGGATGCAGTAGGGTAGAGCAGAAAAATACTGGTATTCTGACTGAGAAACCAAGAAATGCCTTAATTACGTCTGTATTGTGTTCAGCATTGCAGCTCTGCTTTTTACACCCTCTCTGGCTACCAGTGGTCCTATTTCCATCAGATGGTGTTTGCATAAGCCAGGTCTCTATCCTTGTCCATAAATAATACCAGCTGCTCGGGGTGGGTGGAGAAATTGAGGCTTCTAAATGAAACAAAAGTGTATCTTCGAATTATATTTTGAGATTGCTCTAAATAGAAAAATAAAACCCTTCAGGAATGATTTTGTTGTTGCCTAGCCTAAATTCTAACACTGAAGCAAGAAATAGTCACTTGGTTGTTCTTCATATTTTTGACAGCCATTTCTTCACAAAGTGTGAAGACTTTGGCATTGCAATCTGAAACAGAACGTATTTGTTTCCTGATTTGCTGTCTAAGTAGAAGTTTAATTAAAACCCATTCATGTGAGAGAAAATAAGCCAGTCTGACTTAACTGACAGTTGATTTAGTACTGCAAATACGCCCAAAAAAAAGTCCAGAAACTACAGGACTGCAATAAGTGGTTTCTCTGCTGTATGGAGGTATTTAGGGACCACAGAACTTGGGCTGAACCTGGAGTATTATTTCTGTTCTTTATCATCCTGGCAATTGTTGGACTCACTTTTTTTTTTCTTTCACAAATTAGTTTCCTTCTGTATTCATCAGAATTACTGAATTATTGTTCTAATGTCCAAGGCAATAAGAGTAGCAATCCCTTCCACAATAAATTGTATTAGATGTTGAATATCAAACATTCACTTGCGCAATTTGAAGCCATGACTCAATTTGCTGTCATAAACAGTAGACAGTGCAGTGCTGAACCATGGGAGCAGCTCACCATGCTGGATCCATCAGTGTGTCCACAACAGCCTCACAAGCTTCATTCCTAATTCTGTTCAGCGGAGCTACTGCTGTACCTGGTGAGAGCCCACTCGTGGTCTGGGCACTAAGGCCACCTCCTTGTCTCCCCAGGTGCTGGAAGAGGAATTGCTGTCAGGAAGAGCAACAGGACACGTCTGCCATGTTCTTTTGGGGACCTCTCTGGAGGCGGCTGTAGACCAGGAATCTGTGCCATGGTAAGTGCAGTGCCATTCTCCACCTGGGAATGCCAACAAGCTGTAGGTAACAGTCTAAAGGTGGTCGTCTCCAAGGGCTTTTGCGAACTGAATTGGTTTTAGAGGTAAGAGAAGTGTGGTTTGCACAATGAGTAGCTGATGAAGGTCACTTTAGCAGCTCCAGACTGGGTGGGTTCGAACTGCATCTCCACATGCACTGGAATCTCCTCTCACCAAAACCTTCTCAATTTTATTGATTTAATAATGAAACTGTTATACAGTTTCCTCATTCCTGAAACTTGTTTAAATATATTCCTTTTTCAAAGGAGCACATCCTCACTCTGATTTATTTTAAAATGGCTTTTAGAAGGTGTCATCCTTGTGATGAAGTGTTAGGTCTGTGTTGCCAGTGTGCCATTAAAAATTGAATTTCTGACGTTTAAATGTCTCACTCATCCCAAGTGTCACAGTTTGACAGCTCTGCATGTCACATTACAGCACAGGATTATGGATTCATTTCCTCTGTCAGGTCAAAAAAAAAAAAAAATTCTAAAAATGTGAGAAAGAAAAATCTGCAGTCTCCTTCATTACTGAGATGGAAATTTACAGAAATATGCCTATTAATGCTGAAATAACTTTATCTGTACTGCCTGTCTGTGCAGAAGCAACCTTTGTGCCATGCTCCTGTACAAACACCAAGAGAACATTGAGACAATATTTTCAGTTGTCTGCAAACTTCTCAGAGAGGGAGCAAGGAATACAATGGGCATCAACAAACAGATACTGTAACAAAATCAAAACATGGCCAGACCCCATTGTTTATTCTTGACTAGGTCAATGAAAAGGTCATGTGGTATATTTCTTATTGCTTTGTTTGCCAACTTTAGGCAGCTGTAGCTTTGGTGTCGTTTCTCTATTTATCTATCTGCAATGTGATAACTTCAAAACATGACATCTGATCGGGTTCAAAATGTTGGGAGTGTTTGCATCAGTAAGCACAACTTTATTGATTTTGCCTAAAGTAACAAAAATGACCCGGGCTTCCTATGTTTTCTGCCTAGAAGGTTTGACCAGAGCGAGTGTAGGGCTTTGACCATGAATTTCTGATGCCTGTCAGCTCAGTCAAGGTTACAAGCTCAAGCCATCTGCTATTTCATCCAGCAAGTCAGGCCAGATGTGCATTGCACAGGAGCTGTTTGCTGCCTCCTGGATGGGTTTGAGATGGTGAGTGGTGGATCAGGCTCTGTTTGGCTGCTGACTTCCCAGTAACCCACTGGCCAACATCTTCCATGACGTGGCCTCCCACTGAGGGCCCCCCAAAAAGTAACAGCTGGTATCAGGTGGCTGTTGCTTGAAGAAATTGTTCTGTCCTTTAAGCCTCTTCCTTTTGCAAAGAACCTTCAAGAAAAGACAGAGCCGCAGCTGTGCGGCAGGGCTCGTCCGGGCCATGAGCACCTGCTCCCTCTGGTCACAATCCTTCCGGAGAGCAATTTGGAAACATGGGTGCGCGAGTCTCAGGCCTTTGGGCTTCCACCCAGGCTGCCCATCGCTCCAGCGGCTGCAGCGCTCCCAGCTCGGGAGGGGCTGCAGGGGCAGTGCCCTCGGCACTGCAGAACAGTTGTGCTGGAAGGGGGAAAGGCGGGAGCGCAGGTCACGGCCGAGAGGAGGAGGCAGCGAGGGCGGGATGGGCGAGGAGGACCGGGAAAGGCTCTCGGCTCTCCCGGGATGCGGTACGGCCGGCAGGGGGCAGCAGGCGGCCGGGGATGGCCCACACGGGGCCGAGCCGCGTCCGGCCCTGGGAGCGCGGCGGGAGCGGAGACACCGCCGGTGTCAGCAACGCGGGGAACAGCGGGGCGGCCCGGGGGGCAGCGGGAGCGCTGCCACCAAAGCTGCGGGCACCGGGAGCTCCGCACAGTGCGCGCCCGGTGGCGGGAGCGAGCGAGGCAGGGCGGGTCCCTTCTGCCAGGTGCGGAGCGGAGCATCGGCCGGCCGCGGTGGCCGCCCGGGAGCGGGGAGCGTCAGGGGCACCGTACTGCGGAGGCTGCGCCCTGCCCACCCCCTGCCCTCTCCGCGTCCGGGACCCTCGAGGGGCCGCCCCAGCCCAGCCAGGAGCGCGCCCGAGCACCGCCACTGCTCGCCCGAGCATGGCCACTGTCCCGGCGGGTCACCGGCCCCGGCAGAGCTCCCCCACTGCAGGTCGGCCTCCCCGCGCCGCGGCCGGGACCCCCTGGGCTGTGCCGAGCAGGGATGTGCTCCCCGCGGGATGCCCCGGGCTGTGCCGAGCCGGGCTGTGCCGAGCCGGGCCGTGCTCCCCGCGGGATGCCCCGGGCGGGGCCGGATCCCGCACCGGCTTCTCCCGGCCGCGCCGCCTCCCCGCCGGTCCCCACCCGGTTCGGGGGAGGCGAAGGGGAGCACGAGAGTTGCGGTGCCCGCTGTTCCCGCGTCCCGTTCCCCAGTGCCGCTCCTCGGGCGGGAGGCAGGACCTGCGCCCGGGAGCTCCGTCCTGCTGCAGGGGGACGGGAATGGCCAGGACGGAGCGCGGGCCCGGGGGGGCCCGGCGGAGGCTGCGCCGCGAGTGAGCGGGGCTGTGCCGCTATCGCCCTAGGTAGGATGGACCTGCCCCCCTGCCTCTGCCCCCATGTCCAATAAGAAGAGACCCGGCTTGACACCTGCCTATATACAGAGGAGGAGAGCAACATCTTCAGCGCTGGTCTTTGGAGGGGGGGGGAACAACCCAAAACACAACACTACATCAGGTCAGAGCGGGGGGCTCGGTGGTATTATAAAACCCCCCCAAGACTATGACTTCCAGTAAAATTGAGATGCCAGGGGAGGTGAAGGCAGATCCTGCAGCTCTGATGGCATCTCTGCATCTGCTGCCTTCTCCCACTCTCAACCTTGAAATCAAATACACCAAGGTAAGTTGTGTTCGTTTGTTCTGGCAGAGAAATTCATGGGTTTCCCTCCAAAGGAGGAATTTTGCTTAAAATCAGTTTCATTCTGCCCTACCCAACTTGAGTATAGGGATAACAAAAAACTACTAAGACTGCCTTGAATCTGTAATAAAGGAAACAGATTTTTAGCCCTGTAATCATCTGAAAAACCACAGGATAATAGAAAAGCAAATTAGATCTGCTGGGACTGGCTTTGCCACTTCTCTTTAAATGTAGTATTTTCTACAGAGCTGTTGGGATTTACTTTCAGTGCAAAATCAGTACTTCTTGAATATACTTTAGTTACTTTTGATGTACTTTAAAGGACATAACTATACATACCTGTATATCTCAATCAGAAAATAAAAATATTTTCTCTCTTGAATTACCTTGTGTCCCCAAGGAACTCTTTTATGACTCCTGGAGGACTCTTAACACTACCAGGTTGTTACAGCACTGGAACAGGTCTCTACCAACTTCCGTGATACTTGAATACACCCTTGAACAATACTGCAAAGAGGGAGTGTTTTTTCCTACCAAGCTTTAAGACTAATTTTCATAAAGAGAGAGTTAGGGTCAATGTAGAAAAATCTGCTAGTTTTCTGTGGTGTATTATGAGACTAAGTTGGTTTTGTCAATTAAAATGGGCTTTAAGAACAGTAATTTGTTTGTAAATGCAATTTGAGTTTTTAAATTCGTTTATGTTTTTAATCTTTGCATCTGTAGTATCTTTAAAGAATGATTTCATTTCTGTTGGAGAAGTTTCAAATCTATTGTTTAAACAGATTACAATGTGTCAGACTTTGTTTCTAATTACCAAGTAACTTAATAGGAAAATAAGCACATCAGCACTGGAAAAAGGTGATAACATTTTTATCTACTGGAAATACAACTTCAGGAGCCTTAAAGCTGATAGGAGACTCATTTTGGCCGATGTAGTGTAATTTTTTCCTTCATATCATCAGTTTTAAAGCTTTTCATCTTTTCTCTTTTTTTAGCGGGTGCCAAAACTAATTTGTCCTCTAATTTGTTACAGCAATTCCATGTTCTAGAAGCATGTTTCAGAGGAAAGTCAGCTATTTTAGATTCCATTACATTTTAATGCAAACTGCAATATGCAAATTAAAAGATGCATATGGTTTCTGGCACACAATTTCTTTTAAAATAGCTTAAATAAACAAGGAATGCAGTTATTGGATGTTGTGTAGTGTTACACTTCGGGAGCAATCACACTGTGCAAACAGTATTTGGCATGAATTTTGTTCACTGTTGGTTTCAGTGCAAACTGTGCATCAGGAGTGTTGGATGGGAAATACTTGGGACTTGTATCTCAGCCTGTTTGCATAATAAATTTACTTGCCATTCTGAAACTGCAGAATTGGTTCTAAAAATCTTTGAAAAAATACAGCAGTCATCAGCAATCACAGCTTCCTATCTGTAAGAATGTAAGCTTGATGGTGACCTTTAATAAATCAGAATACATAGTGCCATCAACTCAGATGTACAACGTTACACATTTTATACTTATGGAACAATTAAAAGAGAACTATTTCATTTCAATATTAAGCCAAAAACAACGTGTTTCTTCTAAGCTTGGTTTTGAGGTATCAGGTAACTCCTGGTTGTTTTTGAGAAAAATTTGGTTTAGGACAGGTATCAAATGTTTCACTTGGCACATCCTCTGTCTCTGTTTTTCTGTCTGTCTCGCTCTTTCCTCCTTTTTCTCTTTCTCTGCAGGAAATTCAAGTGATTTATAGATAATTGGAGTCTCCAGCTTTGAGTCTTGACTTGGGCAGGACTTTTATCCAGGATCCACTTTCCCACCTATTACAAAGAAAAACAATCAAAAATGAAATAATGGATTGTAACTTGATTCTTTCTTTTGAGGGAGTGGTCACTTCATGTCCTAAATGATAAATAACTTCCATAAACAACAAATAACATTAGACTAAAGCACTTTGGCAAGGAAAAAAAAGGAAAACAACAAACTCAAACCTTGTAAAATCAGACATCTGTAAGCATTCGTAGCAGCCTCTCTCTTGCTAGTTAGCTGAGAATTTTAAATACACAACCAGGACATAGAATTCTTGAACTCTTTATTACAGCTGTCTATGAATCTTAATCATTTGGGAGTTAATTCTTTATGAAAAATTGGAGTACTTGTGAACATTTAAACTAAATAAAAAATTTTAAAATATATTTTGACAATTAAATTCTATTCCTGGAATTCTAAAGTTGGAGTAAGGAAACAGTTTTGTTACGATAGAACATATTAAAATTCCAGGATTCCCTAAATGAGATTTGTTAAAGATGTGTATATAAAGATATATACCGGTAAAAAAAAAAAAAAATTATTCATTAATCTTTGAAAAACTGCATTACCCTTGTGATTGCTATGAAAGCTCCTTCCAAGAACACAGATAAAACAAATACTACCTGAGTGATTTTCATTTATTCGATTATTTGGCAGAATTCTTGAAACTTGTGATATATTGCTCTGGTAGGTTTATTGAAGGAACCAAAAAACTGTCTATTAAGTCCTCCTAATCTGTACACCTGATGGAGCACAGACATAATGTCGGCTGGATTGGGGAGATAAAATATGTTTAGTGATGAAAATACACGATGCCTTGTTTTTATGTAAGAGGTGCAGTAGCTATTGTGACTTCAGTGTTGAAAGTCAGCCGATGCTGCTTTAAAAAAACAGTCATTAGAAATATCTTTTCCCCATTTTTTTAATACCTTGGCATGATCTGTGAAAAATTAAGTGTTGTAGATGTGTTTAATAAGAACTGGTGAGCAGGATGTGAACCAGGCACACAGGTGAGTGTCCAAGCACACAGGGTTTAGTTTTTCTGCATGGCTGGCAAGTACTGGAACTGCTACATGCAAGATTATCTATCTTTTCACTGTGATGACTCTTTAACTCTTTACTTCTCAACACTGACATTTGGAGAGGGATTGCATGTGCACAATAGGACATCTTGTAGTGTTGCATGGAATTTGGTTGCTCTACAGCCCTGTGGCACAGCGAGCCCTCCTCAGAGTCGTCAGGAGCGTGTTGGCAGTGCTATGCTCCATATGTAAGGGGGCATGGAGGTAGGAAGGGGATCCAGCCCTCCCCCTGGCAACAAGTCACACTTGTACAGAAGTCAACTTTATGCCAGAAACTCTCCCAGAATGGGCTGCTCCAGAAATATCAGATGTGCGAGATAAGCTGTGGCATGATGTCTGGTAAGGACAGGTTACTGGCATGTTTTGTGCGGGAAGCCCAGCCCTGAGAACCCGACAGCTTCTGAGGGTGATCACAGGGTTCTCAGCATAGTATAGTGATGCTTCCCTTTTTTATGCTTTTCCAAAACCCCATTTTCCCTCCTGAGATGTCTCCCAAGTATCTGACAGTTTATAGGGAATCAGCCCAGTGGACTGAGCCCTTTGCAGCATTTCCCTCCAGCTGTCTCTATTTGAGGGGCTAAAGGTGTTTCTGCAGGATGAAGCCATCCTTCCTTTGTGATGGCATAATCACACTGCTTTACAAAGTATGTCACTGTGGTTTTAGTCAGTCATGTAGACTTTTAAAAGACAGCTTGATATAAAATGAGGACCCCAGGGTTCTGTCCTGTCCCGGCTCTGTCACTACATCAGGCAGCTGAGTGAACAAACGTTCTCAGTTTGCATCATGTTGGGAACACTAATCCAGATGGATGTTTAAGTTTCTTACTTGCCAACTGATTTAAGTCTGAGAAAGAGCTGAACAACTTTAGCATAAGGAAAAGCTGAAGAATTGTGGGTTTGAGAGCTTTTGATAAAAAGGTGCTCTAAAGGGATGAAGTTACAGTGCAGTGGCAGTGAAGAGGTGCATGAAACATTTCTGTATGAACAGCCTATGAATTAGCTGATAATTTTTTTTCTTTGTCCAGTGTAAAAGGGTTTACTTCCACCTTTACACTATAGGCTAAAATCCATGCAGTTTACACACACACACACACACCCCCCCAGATAAACTACCCAGCACTGCAAAAAGAAAGCCATACAGGAGTTTGTATGAAGTGTAGGCAAACTGCTTTTGGGTAGACAAAAGCTAATAAATACATTTCAAAGTCTTGTATGATAAACATCTGGGTTTGAAGCGTTTTATTACTAAGGTTCAGTATTTTCATTATCATTGTGCTTTCTTGGCATCACCCTTTTCATCAAAATTTCCAGTATGTGTTTCCCAGGTAAACTTCTAGATTGGCATTAAGATAGGAGACAGGAAATCTATTTTATTTAGAATAATATGCAGAATCTTTGTCATTTTTTTGAACTGCAGAAAAGCTTTGGCAAAACTCAGGTAAGTGATGAATACATGCACTTCCCCACCTGCCTTTCCCCGAATGAGCTCCTTTAATGCCTTTTGAAGTCAGATTCAGGAAGCAATGCTTGAAAAACCAGCTCGCCTTTCAGGTCAGTGGGTGAGCACAGTCCTGTTACAAAAGATGGGGCACGGAAGATTATGGATGTTGGCATGAGGAGTAGACAAATAGAAGAGCTACTTTCCCCTTTGTGGAACGCTTCAGCCTGTGATCACTAGATATGTCCCTCTGTATTATCATATATGATGTTTTAGTGTATAAACAGTATTCAGATTTACTGTTGTTTAAATCTACAGTTTGAATTCTCTTCTAGTGTATTCATACTTTGTGTTTAGTACTGCATTCCATCAACTCATACAGCAATTGCAAACTGTTTATGCACTTCTTTCCAATTAGCAGCCTGAATATAGGATTTCTTTACTCCCAAACCTTTAAGGTCGTCTACATAAACCCAATTTACCCAAGTATTGCATGAGGGAACCAGAAATAACTGTAGCCCTACATGTGTCTAGTCCCTGCCTTTCTTTACTCCAGTACAGCCATGTAATTCAAGAGCATTCAAAACACAGAAACTACCAGGCTGAAACTGGTCACAACTGGAGAACTCCTGCAGAATGCTGCATTGGAGTGGGTAACTATGGTAGCAGTGACCTCTTACTGTGCTGAATCTTTAGGGAAAGGCTGGATCTTTAGGGAAAATGCAAACTAGTTTAATGCACCAAACTGTCCAATAATACATTGCTGTCTCTGTCCAGTCTGTAAGGCCAGACGATACACTGAAAGACAAGAGTTTTGCAATTAGTGATTTTCTCCTCTTTGCAAAAAATGTTTAAAATTTCAAGTATTCAAATACAAAAGATCCATATATTTATTTGCACAACAAAACCAGAAGGTCAATAATAATTAGAGCACTTGCCCAAGTTGAAAAGCAGACAAATTCATACCCCTGCTGTGAAGCAAACAGAGCAGAAACTTGAAAATGGATTCCTAATTTCTGATGGTGGATAGGTCCAAATTTGGCCACCTTTGGCTATCCTTGGAAAGAGTCTCACATTCTTTCCTGTTGGATAATTCACTCTTAAGTTTGTATGAGGCCTCAGAGACATCAACTTGATAACCCAGAGGGCAGGACACTCATGAAGGAAAAGTAGGATTTGTGTATTTTCTCCAAGAATATTCATGATGTCAGACAGACCAAGGATTTGATCCAAAATCTGTGGCTGTCTAGGCACTGGCTGTATGGAGGATTGCACTGGACACACACATTCTCTCACACTCTCTCTCTCTTCTGAGAGTTCATTTTGACTTAAAAAAATCCTTCTTTAATTTTTCATTTCATTTTGTCCTTCAGAAACATTTCCCACAGAAGTTTACCAATTCTGATGTGTTTCCACATTAAATTTCACTCTTGTATAGCCACATTTTATGATAAATCCCACAGTCCAGCAATTTGTGATGCAGCTTATCCATCACCCTGTCCCTGCAAAATTGTTCCCGACAGATCTTAATGGGCTCTGCCTGTTTGAAGTTATTTGCTGCCATAAACTGCCTTGTTCCTTGGAGCACCACACCATGGAACCACTGAATCCAGCTGTCAGTCCTTCTTTACAGTGCACATGAACAGCTGCCTGTTGTCCACAGGCATTGCAAGTCATTGGGAATGGATCAGCACCCAGAAGTCTGGACCCTTCCATTCAAGAGCCTTGCCTTTGCATTTACTACCTTTGGCAAATTTCACCTCCCTTGAATTGCCCAAATATCGTTTAACTTCAGCCTCAGTAATATTTTCTGCAGTGCACTGATTAGCCTGAACATTTTTATCTACAAATTCTATACCTTACTATTAATGATCTGCAAAAGCAGGTGAACCAAGATATCGATTGCGAGTCACAGTAATGAAGGGGCACCTTGCTATTAACCTCTTTCCAGGGAGAATTATCCGTTTATTTCCAGTCTTTTTATCTTATCTCTTAACCACTTTTTAATCCATGGCAGGACTTTATCTTTCACCATATGGTTACTAACTTTCCTTAATAGCCTCTTGCTAAGGACTTTATCATCAAAAGCCTTTTTAAAGTCTAAATAAATTATATCCACTGATTCATCTCGGCTCCTAATTTGACTAACTATCTTCCAAGAAATCTCACACATTTACAGAGATAAATGACAAAAGATGAGTTCAGTGGTCCATATCATAAATTCTTAGTCATGTCCCGCATAAAGTCACATTTCTTCTTTTACAGTTTTGCAGAAATTTGTCCCAAGGCTGAACTGTAACTTTTCTCTATTTATTTTTTTTAGTTGTTTCATTCTCCCCAGTTCTAAAAAAAACCCCACAGCTTTTTATCTGTTTGTTTGGGGGTTTTTAAGAGTAGAACTCCTTCTCTGAAACAAGTAACCAATATTTCAACTTTAGTTAAGCTGAAAGAAATGACAGACAAAAAATGCACTTAAACAGAGACAAGGCTATAAGGAAGCTATGTAAATTTAAGTACAGATGTGTAAAGGTTTAAAAAATCTTGAGGAAGTTTCAGTTCTATGCAGTCCTCTAGTGAGGAATCCTCAGACAAGCACTGGCATCCCCACTCAAGCATAGTAAGTGCATGAATAGCTGTGTGAAAATTTACTACTAAGTATTACACAGAGAGAGATGAAGTCTAAAAAATTATTGCCATCCAAGCACCCAATCATTAATTATTGGTGTGCTTACTCAAATGAATTCCTGTTCAGACTGCATAGACCTGTTTTTTCTCTGAAACACAGTTTGCCTGTTTGAGAATTTGTCAAAAAACATATTTCTACTGATCAACATTTTCTGTTAACATAAATCCACCTTTCTGGCAAGAATGCAGCACATCAAATTTAAGTTACACAGTTAACTAAGCTTTAGGAGCACTTCATTACTGAAACTATGATATGTGAAGCCACATCAAAGTGTTGCTGCAATAGCAATGCTGAAATAGTCTCCCAAATGACAAAAGAAAAAAAAAAAGGATCTAATTCTTGATTACTTGAAGTCAATGCCTTTTACAGAGAGTCTAGTGAACTATATTTTTACCTATGACTTGAAATGTAATACATTCCAGCTTTGTTGGATTGAGGTGGGAAAATACTTCAGAGAAGGATCCACACCACAATCTGTGACCCAAATACAAATGTTTTAAGGTCAGCTCAATGTCAGTTGGACCTCAGCTGGAGGTTCAAACACAAGGACCTCACTGACCACTAGAGTATATAGACCTTAATCTGAGAGGGATCCGTAGGTAATGAAGACTTTGAATTGAACACAAACTCTAAAGGGGTGATGGTGGGACAGCTGTGGAGAGGCTTCCAACAGGTGCTGTGGTTACAGAAAGGATATATGTGCTTATGTCCATGTGGATTTCTAGTATGCCCTAATTTAAAATGAGTTACAAGGAAATCCACTTGGAAAGTCACAAAGATGTATCAAGTGTTGGATGGAAGAACAGACTGCAGACTCTTTGCTGAACTTGGATGCGAAGAGGATGCCTGGAGATACTGTCCTCTTGTCATGCCCTGGTCCTGTGGCAGTGATTATACTAAATCCCTCGTTTTTCACTCAGAAATTATCAGAAAGTGCCTTTCCATACAGAAATTCCAAACATGTATTTACGGAGGTAAGGGCTTTAAAGTGAGACTGATTTCTTTCCAAAGCAGAGCTATTTCTTATTTTGGGCAAACACAGGTATTTTTAGACTGTCTTATAAAAGCTGATCTTATCCTTTTGTGAATAGGTCAGCATGCCTTAAATTTGGCCCCAAGTGACTAAAGTTGCTCAAAACCTCAGGGGTACATTTCATCTGAAATAGATCTCTTCAGCTGGAAGGTTCTTCCAGGTCTGTGCTCTGGTGTTTTTTTCTCATGCATCAGTAGGAAAAACACCACTTAATACATCATCATCATCATCATCATCATCATCATTCTCATCTACCCCACTACTCCCCTGGTATACTCCTAGTGGCTTTTGTGCAATTCCTGATGCCTTAGCTTTTGAAAACTGGGAGAACTGAGATGCATTAGCATTTTAGATTCCTTTTTATTTCAGAAACTATATTTCAATTTCTTGCAGCACAATTGCAGCTTGACCTGCACATGGTCTTTAAACAATCTTTGATATACTGTTACTGTTAGATTTTAGTAGAGATGATTCCCTAGAACAAGTATTTTACCTGTCATCTTCTTGTGTTCCAACTAGTGGCTCTGCTTTTCTAAATTTTGGCCAGAAACATAATCTATTTTCCTATAGTCAAATTAAGATCCCCCACAAAATTAGAAGGCAATTCTGGAAACGCCTTCAGTCTCCCTTTAATACCTTTTGTAGCCTGATTGTTTTCAGAATCCACTGACTCTCCCACAGCCTGCATCTGCTTATTTATTTAACTTCAGCTCCTCTTGGCTATTTTATTTGTGTTACCTTTTCAGTAATTTTATTCAGAGTACTTGGTAGCAATTTTTATTTTTTATCTTGTGTTTTGCAGTCTTTTAAAGTCAGCACTTTGGTTCTATTTTTTCGGCCTACTTTTCCTCTCATATCGTCCTTCTTAGCCACCCCATTAATTTTCTTGCTTGTGTTTCCCGTTTTTAGCCTTGGGAATGCAAATCTTCTTTGACTCTTTCACATTCTTAAGCCTCCATGCTGATTCTACAGATTTTAATTTCCTAGCTTCAAGCAGGGAGTTTCTAAGTTACTTCCTCTTTAAAAAAAAATCTGCTTCTTGAAGTTTAGTATCCCAGAGAGTGGGGCTTCTTCATGTGTTTCTCTCCTGCAATGAAGCTGGAATTATTTACATGACAACCATCTCTCAGGGGTTCAGACACAATTTTTAGCCCTTAACAGGTATATGTCAAATGCTGTTTACATTAGGATACAGAAAACCCTGTTCTCTACACGCTTTTTCAGTGCAGCTCTCACTGAACTAAAACGCAGTTATTTTGGCACCAGTCTCACTGTCCTCATATTCTTTTTCCTCTTCAGTGCCACTTCAATGTCATTTCAGATGCTCTTATCCAGAAGTCACCACTTCACTCCTGCTATTATCCTTCATCATCTGCATTGCTTCTCTATCTGGGAGTCTCTATTATGTGTTGTGTCTCTCCTCCAGGCAGTACCCACGCAATGCGCTGCACACGGAGTTGCTCCCCCCTCTCTGCAGCCTCACTTGTCCTCCCTACACAGCTTAAACATACCAAGTGTGCTGTGTCTCTGATAGTTCTCATCCCCTTATGCTCAAAAAATGCTTATTTTCCCCCTCTCTGTGATCCAGTCCAGATCACACATTTTCACACTCAAGTTTCTTGGCACTTGTGCTTTTATTTCCCAGCTATAACATGACCTAGATGAAAATTGTGATCTAGTTAGTTGAGAAATCCTGTAAAGTCTTTTCAGCTCAACCACAAAAGCGCTTCCCTTGGCACTGCACCTCACTTTTATTTACCACTCTGCTAGTGTAAAAAGTCCTTAAAATAGAAATTAATTTTAAACTAGGTTTAATACCTCTTTATACTGTCAAATTGATTTGAGAAGTCATTTATGTAACTGACAGGTAGATACATAGATTTTTTTTTTTTTTAAAGGAACCAATTCTTTTTGTTGTCTGAACCATATTTGGAGTCTATTTTAAACGTTCTTTGCACCCAGACATAAAAGAACTGTCCTGATTCCATGGGATATTTTCAAAGCTTACCAGTATACCTTAACATATGCATTTCACATTTGCTTATGTGGTTTTTTTTCAGCTGTAACAGAAGTAGTTTAAATTTATTCTTGAGTTGTTAGAAACACACAAGAAATTACCACCTGCCTTTCCAAACCAAGGAGTTTATTTTATTTTCTCAGTTTCTTCAGTTGTGATGTATGGTTGCAGCAGTCCTGTACCAGAATGGCCTGCATGGACCTTGAGAAACACACACACGTTTTTCGGGACATCTGGCTAAGCCTTCATCCCCTTTTCCATCAGTGCTTGACATATTGTTGGTCTTCCTCTTTTTGTCCTTATCACACTTTCTTTACCGCAGCTACTTAACGGCCTCTTCTCTTTTGTGATGTTTACGGGAAGCTGTTTTCCTGAGAGGTGAGAATCAAGCTCTGCCTTTTCACTAGTCCATTTGAAATTGTGATATAAGAGTAACAAAACCCGTGCTAGCCGTGCTGATGGTGACCTCGGAGTCTTGGTGGTCCAACCCTTTGATAGTGACTTTAAAATCCATTTATTACATTACATTTTTAGCTGGCTTTACTCAACTGCAAGTGTTAATATTCAGCTCCATCAAATCTTTCAGAAAGCATTAATTGATTCAGCCTCACTGTAAAACTGGTGACAAGGCTCCTTCACAGATGGGGGAGTTTAAATTTGTGGGAGTGTAACCATGACTAACTCAGACAGTAGGTCAGTGTCAGAGGCAGGATCTCTTGCTAAACCAGCCAGACTACAAGATCAAACGTCTATTTTTGTACACAGTATTCTGGGAAGTGGCAGTACGGATTGATTTCAGAGCCACTGTTTACATGTGGATGCATGTTTGCACTTCTATATGGCATTAATTGCACACTTCTCTGTGTACTCACCTATACACATACACAGTATAGATTAAAAGACCCCTTTCTTTATGTTCTTTCTTTTTCTGTGTTACTGTTGTGTCTGTTGTTATTCTCTTGAGCATTGTCAGGGAGGCAGTGCCCTCCCTGCTGCAAGATCTGCACAATGAGTTCAGATGAGGCTGGGGCTTGCAGTGTTTTTCCCCTCTGTACCTCTCTGTTAGGAGGAGGATTCCATCGGTGCCGTGCGGTGACAATACTGGAATTGGTTCTGGCATTGTTTCTGTTCACTTTTCTTAGGTTTTGTTCGGAACATGCCCACCGACGGGTGCAGCACAGCTCTTCCACCCACAAGCCAATTGCTTTTAATGTGCATGCTCTTGCTCTCTGTCTCAGTTAATTTCTTTCCTTGAGGGAGCAACAGGACAAATCCTTTGACAACTTATTTCCTGGTTAGAAGCCTTTACCTGCTTTCCTCGAGTGGTTCTCTGTGACTGGGAACCTTTGTAGTCAGCTCTTCCAGCTGTTAGCCTAAATGCTCTTTAGGGAGACTAAAAGCAGTGAACCTGGAGCAGCAACATTTAACTTCAGCTGGGTCCCAGGGGAATTTAGTTATTACTTAACTGGATTGAATTGGCAACATCCCTTATACCAGATAACTGCCAAAGGTTGCATGACATTAACCTTCCCAAACAGCTCGTCACCGTGTGCTCCTTGCAGAAGGGCAGGCATGGGGTGACAAGTTTGCTGTAATTAATACTGGGTTCCATGCCTTTACATACCAATAGTATTTGCAAGGCCTGGGTGAAAAATTTCTCAGATTAAATTCTTGATGGTGATTTTAGCCATCTAGTGATCATGTGTCATTGTGCTCACTACACCGAGCATACATCCTGTCTTGTAAACAGCAGGGACACTAATGAGGTTTGCCCACATTCTGGTATCACTATAAGGGGTTCCAGCAGAGAAAAATGGAGTTTGGTTAGAAAGTGGAAAAGAAACATGAATTTTAAAGTAAGGGGGGGGAGAAGGAATCTCAGGACTGCATATATGAATATTTGGGTTTTTTTAAGGAAACCTTTCCATTGACTAAACTTGCAGGGCACTTTGCTCATTTAAGGAAATCTCTGTATAGTTAGATTTTGGGTTTGCCTTCGTCCATGCTTTTAATGCTGCACGTTTGGCAAAAGTTGAGGGTCATGTTTTTAATTTACATACTCAAAGTTATTAGTCTGTTTCTATTTAAAGGTAAATAGAAGGGCTCATTTTTCATGCAGGCCTACATCTCTATACAGAATAGCTCACCAGTCATATATAAAAATGTTAAACTCTCTTAAACATTGGCATTATTTTGCTATACCCTCAAGTGTTTTATTTGCTTGAGACTGTAATCAGCTCTTGCAAGAACACTTCACATCCAGTTTTAGTCTTAGCACCACACTGTTCTTTGGGGTGTAAATTTGTCAGGTATCCAAACACAGTAGGATACTTTGACAGTTTAAGCTCAGTTCTCCCCAATCAGCCTTATGAATAATAAAAAGCAGAATGACCTATTCCAGTTTTGTATATATAAAGGCAATGACTTCTCAACAGAAGGAACTGGAGAAAAAATCAGAACTGAACTCTGAGGAAAGGGAATCCAGCTAAAGGTTTCCTCTCCCCTGAAGAACATTCTAAAGTAAATAAATCAGCATTTCCCAAGACTTTTTATTAAAAAGATTTTCCAGCCTGAGAGATTTCATTGCAGCATTGAAGGAGAGGTGTTGGGTTCCTTTGCATCTTCTTGAAGAGCAAAAAGGGTTTATAAATCAGACTTCTGGGAATTGTTATCTCACAGCTTCTTCTAACAAACACAACAATTTGTTTTAAAGGCTTTCACCAAAGATGTCATAAGTGGTAATCCCTATGTTGTAAGTGGGTACTTAATGTGATTTAACTTAATGCTGATGATGCAAAGCTATTCTCCCCCAAAGCCCATTAAGAACATCCAATTTTCTGGTAGACTAACACTCCTGCTTACTGTGGTAGAGATAAGTGACTGTTTAACCAGGACAATAAGGAATAGTTTCAAACCAAGGCTGCAAAACTGAGTGGCCACAAAACTGTTCTTTGTGAAACTTCAGGCTTTGAATGTAAATGTCACAAGCTGGATTTTTTCTTTGTAGGAGTAGTTTGAATTTCTGTATGTACAAACATGTACATACAGGCACTTTGAACCACCTTACTGAGCATACTGGTGAATATCATTATTTATGATGTTAATAAGCATGGTCTAGGTAGAAAAGGGCCAGTGCAAGCCATATATGTAAACAAGTAAAGAACTGATAAATCCTGAGTTTTATTTCTCGTTGCCCTAAAGTGCAGATAATTCTAACAGTTTACCCAAGATAATTCTTCTCACACCATGTGCTTATTTGTTTGATTTTTTGTGCTTTTTGTATGTGCAGAATGACACAAAAGGAAATGTCAGTGGCATAATTATGAAAACATGCTAACAGTAACATTCAGCAATACTCAGGATGCAAAGTAGAAGTGAAGGCAGACTTTTCAGGAGCTTAAGGCTGCTCACTTGGGTCTAATATAGAGTTAGCACTTTGCAGGTCAGTGGCTCTGCTATTTGTCTCTGACCTAACAGATCTGGAGTTCTTCACATCAAAACCAAGTCTTGCTGAGCTGAGATCAAACGTGTTAAGGTAAGGATCTTGCCAGTGATTTATCGTGCCAGGGAGGGTGATCAGGCCATAAGGGGCCACTGCAAATGAAGCTGACATTCCAGCAATTTCTCATGTGTAGTTTATAAGGTAATTTTCTCAGGCAGAGCTTTTAAATCAAAATAAAATTGCCCATTGTATTTTTCTGTGTTGCTTATAATGCCTGAAATCCTAGTAGGGATATTTATTTATGCAGCACAGCTAATTTCTAAGTAAGAACTTGCTCCTGGTGATGAGCATTTAAAATGGCAGTTACCTACAAGTGAGGATCTGCTGGATTCTTTCAAATGGCAGAGCATGTTTCCCATGTACAGATAAATAGCTCACACTGTTTTCTGTCACACAGAACAAGCACACAAGACTTGCAACGCACAGACAATGCAAAGCACTCGAGAACTGCACAGACAATGCAAAACACTCGAGAACTACACAGACTAATGCTAGTCTTGTTTGTACAAACCCCTCCTCATTCCCACCATTTCAAATGAGTGCATGTGGAAGGGTTTGCAGGATCGAGTTCTTAATAGCCACAACTTCATTAAAGCCCAGTGACAGCTCAGTAATTGATTCTGTAAACAATTACTCCCTAATCTCCACTCTCAATTTAGTGTATTTTTAGAAATCTTTCATTATTCCATTTTTTAAGGTGCAAGGATCATACTCCATAAAACACACTGCCGTCCTTACCCTAATCATCCAGCAATGGCTTTTCTTTGTTATTAGAGGAAATGCAAAGCAGGCTTAATTTTTTAGTCATTCTGGTTTCCCAAGCAATGTTTTCTGATGTAGTTAAGAAAGAGAGCAAATTCTCCAGCAATTAAAGAGCTCCAAGGGTGAAAGGATAAGTAAAGCTTGGGAGCTTAGTTTCTTAGGAATACGTGAAATATTACCTGAGCTATGTTATTGCTCCTGTATTGTGCTACTAACAGCAGATAAATTCTTCGTTAACTGAAAAAAGGCAAAAATTACTTAGAGGAAAGCCTTTATGTGCTGTAAGCAAAGTTTCTTCCCACAGGTTTAATAAAGCAGCCAAAAGGAGTAAAATGTTTGTGGTGGGTATAGTTCAACAGACAATGAATCTGAAGTTTCTTCTCTTTAGAATAATTTTCTTGAACAACCAGGCACAAAATAATCCCTTTAATGAGACTGAATTGAAATAACGGATGCTGTATCAGCATGTGGCACAGTGAGAAACTAAAATAGAAAAGGGTATCATCACAGTTTGGCAGCTTGGGTTTTGTGCAGGAAATACTTGGGGGGGGGGGGGAGGAGGAAAGTAAGCACGCTACTGCATGTTGTTAAGACTTATTTAATCTTCTTAGCTAATTACTCACACTTCCTAATTCAAAATCATACAAACAAAAACGTTTAGATAAGCCGGGAGTTTTTTCAAATGGGTGCCCCCTACAGCTTAGAAAACAAACATGACAGGTTTCCCCTGTCTGATGTGCTGCCATTTGCAGAAGGACAGACCCAACTCCCAGAAAGACAGAAGACTAATTAAGACAGGAAGACAGGCAGGTCAAACATTTGGTGTGAGGGATTTGGGACATAGGGGAGAAAAAATCATGTTACATTCCACTTTCACAGCAGACTGTCAGGAGGCCCTTTCTCTGATTCCATTTGCTGCCCAGAGACCCCGGATTCCTCCAGTTTCTCCTCCCATCACACCCCTTTTCATTCTCCAAACCTCTTCCATCTGTGAGCTGGCTCAGCAGGGGTCTTGCCATATCTACCTTTAAACACCCAAACAACATGTCCAGGTGAGAAGCAGCAGTCCCTGGATACAGGGCAGAGATGGATCCTGCCCCAGGGGAGGGCTTCACCCTCTCCTCCACCCCACTGGGACTGAAGAGACTGAGCCTCTGCCACCATTAGGTGCTGGATGATGTGAATCCTCCTCCAGCTTTTGACTGGCATGCTGAAGTCTGACTTCATTTATGCAGGCTGAAATGTCACTGAGACCTTGATGTTATTCACCTGTTTTAAATACTTGGCTCCCAATCTAAAGTCCAGTGATCTCAAGGACTGTTTCTGATTTCAGTAGGATTGACTCAGGCCTTGCTACTTGGAAGTTACATTCAGAAAAGTTAGATAGCCTGGTCTTCCCATCAGACATGTACCCTTGGCACAAGACTCAGGTTGTGTAATAATTCTACTGGAGTGTGACGTGCTGCTGCACTGGCAGCAAAGCCAGAGCAGCCTCATCTACTTCTTGTGCATTTTATTTCCCATTTGACTTTTTTGATCCTCCTGCTCTAGTATGTTTGCAAATGTTTAAAATTCTCCAACCCTCTTGGTACACTCTGAAGTTTGGACTTTAGAATTCTTGACTGAAATTTCAAGTTTGGATTTATGAAGGAAAGCCCCTTTTATGATACCCCATAGCCAAAAGCCATGACATCATCCTTCAGGCTCTGAGGTCCAAATGAGATTCTTAAAAAGAACGAACAACCTCAAGCACACAGAGCTTTCGAAATAGAGCTCTTCTTCCTTTTCAAAATTTTTTTCTTTGTACGGTGTGGGGGGTGTGAGTAAGGAGAGGGAAGGAGTTAGGACAACCCAGCAGCTAAAGAGGAAAAAAAATTCAACATGTTCTGGTTTTGTTTGGCCTTACAGACCTCACAGACTCTAGAGCATGTGTCAAGTTTCCAGTGAAACAGCTTTGTCTCCTAGTACAAACATCCCTCCACAGGCTGTTGCCACTAATTCCTTTTCCTCAACTGGGGCCTGATTCAGCTCCCACTGAAACCAGTTGGATTTTTCCTTTTGTTCTACTCTGGGTGGGGTTGGACCTCTCGTGGCTGAAAACCAGCTATGCCCACGGGAGCTTGCTTGACAGAATTAAAGTTGGTGCAAAGTTGTTACTCATGTACAGTTCACTGTTACTCTTCATATAATTATAGTTTCTCTGCTGTTGAAAGGCATCTCATAACAAGAACCCAAACCTGGCTACCTTCTGAGGGCTGCTCTGTAGTAACAGGAATGGAAGACTCAATAACCACTCGTGCTTGTGTGCTCAGCCAGCCTGCCCTGGCTGCTGTAGGTGTGTCCACTGAAAGCGATGCAGCCATGACCAAAGAGACTCATTCACAGATTGCCCTCGGGTTCTGCACTGGGAATATTTGGGGATGTTGGCCTCAGAGCCAACTCGTAGTTTGTGAACTGCCTGCGAGGAGCAGTAACTATTGCTGGTCACCTGAACAATCCCCTTAAAAATAAAATAAAATGAAATAAAATGGCACTACTGGTCCATTGCTGGTCAGTCTGCTGGGGTTGGCTTTTGTTTTCCCAGTGCCTTCTTATAAACTAGGTTTTTGCTGATTCTGTAGCCAGCTGTTGGTTTCCAGTCACTCCCAGGAGTGCCTCACAACACTCTCTGGCTAGAACGTGAGAGATTTGCTGTATCAAGACAGCCATAAAAGTCAAGGAAAACAAGGCTTGTGAAAATAAACAAGCTGCACCTCTGATTGGCAATCCCATCTACTTCATTCCCTTGCAATTGCACTAATCGTTAGGACTCTTGAAATGTTTCCCAAGGAGAGGAAATGAAGTTGCCGAGATGGGAAAGGATATGAAATTTCCTGACCAGACTGAGGCACAGGTGCCCAGTATCTGGGATGTTATGTAGTATTTACCAAGGGAAATGCTGCTGCTGGATTTTTTGCGTGCCTCTAAAATTGTTGTATGTGTCATACCCCCCACCCCCCCAAAAAAAAGTGCCATTGTGTATTTGTTAATGCCTCCAGCTCTGAGAAGATGCTGAGGGCTGAACAGCTGTGATTCTTTCATAAAGCACTTTGGCATCTGATGCCCCCTCCCCCATCCCCACAGATTTAACGTCAAAGGCTCTCTGAGGAAAATCCACATATGAAAAAAACATCTTTGATGTAACAAAACTATAACCAGCTACTAAATCAATTGAGTTAGGTAATTCCCATTCCTTCCTCCATTCATCCAGAACCAAATCTCCCGTGGGAAGCCATTATTATTTGGATGTTAAAATCCTCTTCCTGTACCAAAAAATATTTCTGGAGCTGCAACAGCACAAAAACCTTGTTTATTAAATCCATGGGAAAATAATTCCACCTCCAAAGAACTGAATGATGAGCCACTGTCTGTCCACTGGCTGAAGTTCTTAGTTGAACAGCTGGGGAGCCTGAGGAAAATGTCTGATGACATCATCACTAAGCAATATCGAATTAAGAATGTAGATCATAATTTCACTCACACATCATTTGAGAACATTTTCAAGAAAGGAAATGGAAAGTTACATTGTTGCCACCTGTGTTGATTACTCCTATGAATTAAGAGAGCCCAAATTACTTTTTTTTTATGTATGTTTTAAGGAAAGACAATACTAAAAAAAAAAAAAAAGAGAGAGAGGCAGTGAAGATGCAGGAATCCCCAGTGAATATAAAAATCAGTTCCATTTCCCAAATCCAGGGCTAGCCCCTGGCTGGACAGCAGAAGGAAACTGTAGTACCATGAAACCAAAGATCCTTCAAGTAAGAGCTGTAAAGAAGATATTTGTTCTGTGCTATATTTAAATTAATTATATTTAAAGATAGCTGTTTTGTACTTCCTCAGTGGTAACTAGTGATGAAAAAACAAAATCCTGTCCATTTTCTCCCTGGCCTAAATTTGCTACTACTGCACTGCAGATTAGAATGTCCAGCCTGAGTTTGTACACATCCCTTCCTCTTTGAAAACTTATCACTCCAATTACCTGCATGGTTTGAAATGAACATTAAGTTGCTAATTATTAGTAAGCTAACTGGGACAGATGGCTACTAAATGAGATACTGTAGTTGTTTGTTTGCAAAGCTTAATTTGCTTTGCATTATGCTAAAAACATTTGCTATTGGCTTGATTTCAAAACTGATGAGCATCCAAAATGCTATTGAACTCAGTGCTTAATGCTTGTGAAACACAGGGCTTGTGCAAAATGCAATATATGATTTCCTTCCAACCACATGTCAGCAGTCTCAAAGTAACTTGGAATTTTTACATGATAACTTTGAATTTTACTTTTCCTTTGTATATTTTTTGGTACGATACGGTATCTCAAAGGATCTTAACAGTCATGTGGCCTGAGGGATGGGTCAGATTGCTTTCCTGTGGAACTCTGTCAACAGTGGCTCTATGTAATTAACCCCAGGCAGAATTTGAACCTAGCAAAGATATGGTGGGACCAGTATCTTGCAAAGTTCTATCAAGAGATCTATGAGAACATGTGGTGTGAACAAGAGGTTATTGTCAGTACCAGGAGGGATGAGATTGTTCTTTTCAGGAAAATCTCATGCCCTCTCCATCTTTCATTTGGAAAGGATCAGAAGCTGCTTAGAGATCTTTATGAAGAACTCTCATGAGAATGATGACACTCCACAAGGGCATGTTCAAAGGGTCGACCAGAAGCTTCTGAGCACACCTGTTACTCTGTGGGGCCTGTTTGAAATGCCCCCACCTCACCCACACAACCTCCCCCACCTGTGCCTCACCTACTGCCTGACCTGCAAGTTCCCTTAGGCACCACAGGGGAACAAACATATTTAGTTTCCTCCTTAAAGCACTGAGTGAGCACCAACTACAGCCAAACTGCTCCCTTACAAGAGGCCTTGAGTGTTTTGCCAGTTGGCTTTGTTCTTGGCCAATTCACTGCACTGACAGGGACACCTCAGGAAAGCAGCAAAGTTTGCCTTTTATCTTCCTGCTCTGACAGGACTGCAGTTACTGGCTTTACTGAGAGTAAATGGCGAACAAAATGTTTGTGTGTTCCAAGATTTTTCAAATGTTCCCTTCTTCCCTTTTCATTTTGGCACAGTGCTATTGATAGCACCCAACAGGCCAGATTATTTAACTACCACAATACCCCATAGCAAATGCATGACACACCATACACTTTTTCTTTTCCTTACTGCATATCACAAAAGGTAACACTAGGACTCAAACAAAAACAAATTACCTCAGTAACTCCTGGAAAACTCAAGTGGTTAATCAGTTACCTTTTATTTACATATATATGCTTAATGCTGAATTAAGTTGTAAAAACCAAAGGCTGATTTATAGCCCCAGTCAGCCTTAATTAACATTGATTCCAGGGGAATAGTAAATGTGAATAGCCTTCACAATTGAGGTTGAACAATGAACTCACTGGGTGTTGTCCAATTTGTAGCATGATTTACATGGAAGCAAGCCCTTCTTTTTCCAGGGTTACCCCTTTTTTATCTGGTGTTTAGGATGGGTTATATATAATCCATAGATAGGAACATTTGCTGTCAAATATTCTCTCTGATTTAGAGTTAGCCTTCACCATGGTCACTATAAATAAGGTAGAAAAAAACCCTTTTTGAGGCTTTGCAGGGATTCCTTGTTCTTGCAATGTGTCATCGCTTCTCCATTCCATGGCATTTTTACGAAGTGGCCATAATGAAAGTCAGATTAAATGTACAGGATATATACGTTTAATCAACAGCCATTGGAGTCAGTAGTGCTGGAAGAGTTATAAAAGCCCCTATGAATGGAAATTTATTGCAAAAGAATCTGCGTCTTGGTGGTAGGAATATCTGCTGAATGGTACTACCTGACACAGAACTTTCAAAAGTGAATTGTTTAAGTGCAAGGTTTTGCTTGTAAAGACGCCAGCTGCTGGATTTCAAGACTTGAAACTGTTCCAAAACATGGGACTAGGTACTTTATTTGTGCACTAGAGTAAATACTCTGATTTTACTGCCAATTTAAATGTGCTCAGTTTACAGTAATGAGCTTGTATAGGCAATAACTTGTTTATAGAAAGTGGAACAGGAAGAAACTAACATTAACCATTAACAGTAGCAATTTCTCTTGCCTTCAGCTCTAATTTTATGCCAAATAGATCCTTCCCATGTCCTATCTGAAATATTTACTATTACTGTTCTTTTTCAAAATCTGTGGGATAAATGGAGCCTTCAGTAAAATAACACACCTTTTCCTTCCAGGAGATTTGGATTGCAACACGCTTGTAATTCCAAAGCACTATTTCTCATTACTATGATGAAATGTATTTTAAGAACAAATATGTGTCCTATTCACTAGCAAACCTGATGATAGGTGTTAATCCCAGCAGAATGGAGTTAGAATTTTTTAATCCTTTTGAGAAAGTACAGACCACTTCTGGAAGGGAAGTACTGAATTGTGGTTGCCACGACTTCTCAGGTCCTTGTACTCAACTGAACTGTTTTATTCTTTCAGTACAGCTCACACGAGAAGCCTATGTGTTTATGTACATACTGTCACCTTAAACAAACATGCTTACATCTCCTCTGGCCATCTGCTCCTGAAGCTGCAAGCTTTTCTCCCTTCCCCTTCCTCCTCAGCACCCCCACACATGCTGGGTGCAGAGTTAACTCAATGAAAGGCATGGCAGTAAAATCTTTCCTCCACACAGGTCACAGATCTCAGTTTCTCTTTTTCACTTACAGTCTAAAATGTGACCATAATACACTGGAGAATTTTGGCATATGGTGTTAATCACTGGAGATAATACTGGAGATTCTTTCACCATCTTATTTTAGCTGGTTTAGCTCCAAAATGTCCTAACAGGGACCAGTACTTGGGTTTGCCAAATGATGTGATCACTGAGCAGGAAGACACCAGCAGGTCTGAGGAGCTTAAAGTCCAAGGACATGAACAGGTTCAGGATAAGTACAGCGTGCAAAGAAAGTGATGGGAATGGTGCGGTAGGTCCTGGGTTCAGCAACCTCTGAAACCTAAACAAAAGAGTGGGGAAAGTAAAAAAAGAACAGTCTGGAATGGGTGGAAGGGCACACAGCAGAGTGGCTGAAGTTCGAGGTACAGGAAAGATGAGGAAACACAATAATAGCAAAAGCATCCATAAAAGCAAAAACTCATGTAATTGTTGCTCTGTACAGTTGCTCTATCTTCAGGGTCTGGTGCAGGCAGACACAGGTTCCCTCCACACATGTCCTCAGACAGCAGGACATGAGACAGCTCTGAACCAGCAGCTGTGTCACTGCAGTTAGTGTGGCACTGAGCCTGAGCTAATAAGCCCTGCTGAAAAAGAACACAGCTACAGGGCTTCCATTTGGCTTGGAGAACACGCTGAGCGAGCTGTTTGGTGAATGAAAACTCTACAGAAATATCTGGGCCTTCACGTGTAAAAAGATGGTCCAGTTTTTACCACCTGAGTATCTCTGGTTGGAACTGGGACTCCTCAATCTTTCAAAGGGTCCCAGTCTCTATAAACAACCCTATACGCAAAAAAAAAAAAAAAAAAAAAAAAAAAAGGGTAGTGAACATTCCTTCTTTTTAGGTGTGAACTCCTGCCTCCAGTGAAGTAAGGAATAAAATTCCCATTTATTTCAATGGGGCCAGAACATCCCCTTACACATTTGAAGTTGTATTTCATGGAATACAATGTTCAGGTATCAATGAAAGAATGAAAGTACATTGATAACTGAACTCCAAGAAGTCCTTATGGTGCCTGGACTTCTTGAACACCTTTGTTCTTAGAAGGATTTAAAAGACAGGAAGAGTCTGAATACCTGGAAAAACTTTCACTCTCATTTTCCTGAAGTGACTTGTTTCATGTTTGCTAATAAATAAT
Source organism: Pyrocephalus nanus (assembly GCA_038380795.1). Taxonomy (NCBI): domain Eukaryota; kingdom Metazoa; phylum Chordata; class Aves; order Passeriformes; family Tyrannidae; genus Pyrocephalus; species Pyrocephalus nanus. Next base: position 6,873,611 of record CM076272.1, read on the forward strand.
TGCATTCTGTTCTTGAAAGTCATTCAGTAGGAAATAACTGACATGTATACAGCTACCAGTAAAAATCTACTTTAAATAAACTCATTTGTCATTACCTTTCTCAAGACAGCTGTTGTCAGCACCATTACCATTCAAATTTGTTTTGCCTTTGACAATTAAGATGATATCAACACTGAGAGAATTCAACAATTTCCATTGTTCCAAGCAGATAAGCAAGTTAGTTCTGTGCTGCAAGCCATCACTGTTGCCATAATTAACTGACTGTGTATTGAAGACCTGTGATGTTTGAGATTATTCAGCCTTGACTGGGTTGTATCAGTGACCAAATGTTTACTTACTGAACTGAATGATTACTCCAAATCCCTGTCTTGTCTCCAGCGGTTTCAAGGCTTTTTGTCTGATACAGGTACTTCTTTTTTTAGTTTATCTGTTACAGTTTTTGAATAAAATTTGAATGCGAACCAAGTTATTTGGAATTTGATGTTGCTACAGAATACAGAAAGACATCAGGGCTGTCCTCAGCCTGAACGCTTGAGAACCATAATTTTCACAGACATAAATAAGTTTTAGCTCTTTTGTATTAGAATCTGCAGCCTTTCCCGGGAGCTTGTTGTTATATACATCACAGTTGGCTCACACAGGAGGCCTGAGGACTTCTCTTCCTTTTCTAGATTTTCATCAATAATGAATGGCAGAATTCCGAAAGTGGGAGAATATTCCCAGTATATAATCCAGCAACAGGAGAGCAGATCTGTGAGATTCAGGAAGCTGACAAGGTAATGCATCCCATGAATGGGTATATGTATAAATGAAATGTATAAATAGTTCAAATAATAGATAATAGAAATTTATAAATAGATCAAAGCAACCAGTCCAGAATAGAACTGCTGGACAGTTCTTTTATTAATCATAGTTCCAAAACCCATCGTATGACGAAGGTCGTACAACAGCAAATTTCATAAGCCTGGTTATGTTATTTACCTTTGTGCCTTCAGTTTTTTTCTTTCTTCTTCACAGGTCGATACGGACAAAGCAGTGAGGGCAGCCCGGCTCGCTTTTTCTCTGGGTTCTGTTTGGAGGAGAATGGATGCATCGGAAAGAGGCCATCTTTTGGATAAACTGGCAGACTTGGTTGAGAGAGACAGGGCAATTCTTGCTGTAAGTGGCACAAGAAAATCAACAGTCAAATCATTTGTCAGTTTTATATTCTGAGAGTAAATTGGTTCATGAATATGCTCACCTGAGTTGTGTTTGAAAGCCACACTCAGCCTCATCGCTGAGATGTCTGGCTGTCTACTCACGGCCTGATCCAAAGCACATAAAAGTCAACAGGAGCCTTCCAGTGGGCTCAGATGAGCTTTAAATTGGACACCACATGGATGCAGGGGTGTGCACACACCTCTGTGCCTGCACTTCTAACTTTTCTAGAGTAAAAAATGCCAGACTAAGTGATCGGTGCAGCCACTCCCGAAGTGGAGGTGAAATGCTCGCCGACACTCGGGCGGGGACACGAGTTCTGGGCACGGCACTACTTCGCTGGTGGATGAAGCCATCGAAACAGTGGCATTGTTAATGTTGTTTTCCGCATGTCAACTGCTCTGAACTAAGCCGGAGAACATCTTAATTCCAGCTTTGTCAACACTTAAATCATCTTACCACCAGCGTATACTGTAAAATCGCCACAGGGAAAAGGAAGTGCACAGCAAATCAAGTTTACTCTGCCTGTCATTTGATTTTTATTTCTGGAGCCAAGTTCTTTACTGAATTGCACTGCAGGCAATGCCATTAATTGCTCTTGGGGATATAAGTCAGTGCAGAATTAGGCCTCCATTCTTCTCTTTAGAAACTCATTTGATGGTTGGTGTGTTACACACGGGCGTCCTTTGCCCATTCTTAACGATTTCTATTAGACAGCTATTGAGAATAAGTTAAGCTCCTCAACATCTTAGGGTATTTTATTGGATTCTTTTTGCTAAATGATCTTAGGAATCCCTAAGAGGATAGCTTATAAGATACTTTTAAAAACTACGAATATTAACTTAAAAATAAGGACATTAGCTTGTTAATTTATGAGCTTCCCTAGAGGAGAGTTTGTTTATTTGATGGCAGTAAATAAACTGGCTGTACAGTATAGATATCTCAGACCTCAGCAGGAGTCTTGGCAGCCATATAGAGAAATTTTTATATTCACATTAATTATATAAAGAGGAATATGTCCATTCTTCTCTTTATGGATTCAGATCATTAATAAGGAGTTACAAGGAGCCCCTTCTCAGCTATTATCATTAACATAACAGAACCTGGTTTGACAGGCATTTTTATCTTGGCTCCTGATTAAAGCAATTCAGCATTTATAGATCTGGACCAAACACAGTGGCTATTAGGTTCAAAATACACAAAGGCACATGCACATGCACGTGGATACACACATAAACCCACAAGACAGACAGATAAACAAACACACATAAAAAACACACATGTTCCTTAAATCACAGCCATTCCAGAATACTCCAGAAGAAACCACTTTGTTTTAAAGGAAAATGCTTTTTGTTCACATTTGCAAAAAGAAGTAACAAAATGATCAGATAATTGTTCTGAAACTTCTGGGGTAAAACTATGCCAAGATGTAACTGGCTGGTCCTCATTAAAATCTTTGTCATGACTGAAGATCTGTTAAGATGGTGAATACTGAAGTACAAGAGTCCAAAAGTGTTACTGTGCTTATATCTCTTAACTTTTTCTTGTCCTCCAGACTATGGAATCCCTGAACAGTGGTAAACCCTTCTTGCAAGCTTTCTATGTCGATCTCCAGGGAGTCATAAAAACCCTGAGGTATTATGCTGGTTGGGCAGACAAAATCCATGGAATGACCATTCCTGTAGGTAAGGGGAATTAAAGCACCTAAACCTCCTCATGGCCACATAGCTTAATAGATTACAGCTTCATGGAATGGAGAAGGGAACCTTGTTTTGCTCTTACACTGTGTAGTGTGTTGCTGAAGCAGATGTTTGAAAGTCAGAGGTTTGAAAGATGCCCTGCCGTTGTTCTGCCCGACATGCACATCTGAAGAGTGCCTGGTTTCTTTTGCATGTGACCATCTGAGAAGGGGACAGCTCAATACCTACATTTAAATACTGAGACACATAAAAATGGATGCAGCATAAGCCTGACAAATACCTTGGAACTCATGAAAATAGTATTAGCTGCCTGTTAAAGAAACAGTATGTTTACATATAGATCTTGTTTAAATGTGTCTTCTTACTGCTTATGCAAATAATTTTACTTGGGACTAACACTGGATCTATATTAATTTATACTTTGAAAGAGGTGGTAATGTTACTATACAGAACTGCACACAAATCAGATATGTTTTGTTATGTATGCTTCTTCAAATTATTCAGTGAGATGAGTTTTTTATTGTGAGATAAATCCGTATGAGTTCTAGGAAATTATTATGTTCTTCTTTTTTGCCAAAGGGATAAGAAAAAAGGCTTACCATTATTTTTATTTAAAGAGTCTCTTCTTCCTGCCCCTCCCTCCCAGCTGTTTAACAAATACAAGCTGCATTTTCTGATGCAAACATATTCATTTGCAGTCTGGAGTAGATGTAGCAAGTGCTATAATTATGCAACATGGCAAAATAGCAAAGAATGATTTTCTGTAGGTGCAGTCATTAAGATAAATGTAGTCATCTTTCCCCCACATAAAATAATTTTTTTGAAAAATATTAAGGAAAATGAACTTTAATTCTGTGCGCTCTTTTTGGCTTCACGGTGCACACTGTTCATTGCACAAGCATGTTAGGCACACTCCCAGGTAAATGGATTTTGGTGTTGCCCACCTATTTCCCTGGTGTTACACTAACACGATGTCTGCAGTGCACTCATTTGCCTCTGTACAGCAAAGCATGAAACTATCTAAGATAGACAAGCAGATAAATTGAAAATATGCCCCCAAAATTTTCAGAAGGAAAATAGATCATGTAACCCTTATTGCAGCGTTACTCATTGTGATGTTTCACCTTATTAAAACTGCAATGTGTTTATCAGCACTAGTTTATTTTCACCAAAGAAATGACAATATTATTATTTCAGGTGTAGATTCTCCTGCAAGGACTCAAAGATTTCCACAGTCATTTAGGCTGAAATTCGTAAATCCCGTTTTTGCTGCTTGCACTTCCCATTTAATCATACAAAAGTGCAGACCACACCATAAATTCGTACATTCAGCAAATTTCCTGTCCCCTAATCTCTTACTCCCTGGTCACTGAATGCCTCCTTCTCACTCCTTAGCCCTGCAAGTACACAGAAATTAGGTCAGTCACCAAAAGCCATTACCAGGTTAAGGAGAATAAATATTCTCTGCTTATTCTTGTTTTCGATTGCTGTTTAGGATAAAAACTGATTTTTTTTTTTTTTTTCAGTGAGGAGGGCTATGCTGGGCAAAAGAAAGGCACATTTTCAGCACACCTTCCTCAATGCAAACTCTGTGCTAATACAGTTATCGGTAGTGTTGAATTATAGGCCCATTCACAGATTTTCAGGATATCAATTAGTTCTTCCTCTTGCTTTAACACTCCTCCTTATCCATCTAGTTTCACACCATAAATTCGTCATTCTCATAAAGCTATTTTAGAGCAAAGCCAGTGCTCTTTAAGTTCACTTACCACAAGCTCATCAAAGGTAAACAAACAAGACAACAAAACTAAAATAAAAACACTATTAAATCTCCTTTTTCTGTTCAGAGTGCTAATAAATCAGAAACCTCTCAATCTTTCATCTGTTTCTGTTCTTTTCCTCTAAAATAAAAACAGTCAAGTGATACACAAGTAGAAGAAGAACAGCGCGTTTTACAGTCACATTCCTTTTGGTCCCAGAGCTACAAAACCTTCAGACTGCCCTTTGCTTGCTCCCATGCGTAAAGCCTTGATCATTTAAATTAAAACAGAATGAGGCTGGACTAGAAACTGTTAAACTAATAAACTGAATGCAAACAGAAATGTATCTTTAAATCAACATATGATATGATACAGTTTAAAGAACCAACTCAGTTCTCCTCACCCACTTGTTTGCTGTGTCCTGCTACATGAGGCATGGAACTGTATGATGGTTGTTATGCAAATAAAATATCCAGGATGGAGACTCCTGATGGAAATCTGAGCAAACACATCTGTGGAAGATATTGCTGTCCCAGAGTGAGATCCCTGGATAAATGGGGTTTGCTTTCTGATTAAAAATTTAAAGTCTTTGGGCCAGGTGCTAAGCAGCTGCAAATTGATCTTGCTCTATTAATATTAGCGAGGACTGAAGAATGTCAGTTTACATCAGCTGAGAATATTAACAACCCTTTTAACACAAAATTTTAGATTGTATGTGGGATCAGTGTCAGATTCCTCTCAGGCAATGTTCTTCTGGAGGCCAGCTAGTAAAGGATAAGAGTAACAACCATCAGCCATAGCACCTTAGAATAAGTGTGATTAGCATCACTTGTATAAACTAATCTTAAAACTCTAAAACATTTTAAAAGTTTCCTATGTAATTTCTAAGCACAAGGGAGCTTTCTATGCTCACTGTTTAGAATAAGAGATTCACTTAATTCTTGAGTTATTTCACCATGGAAACGGCTTGTTTTACACTGTGGGCAAGGCAGCCCTTTGATCCATCTTTGGCCTGTCCAGAGAAATCCGAGGCTCCTGAATAACTTCAAGTCACATATGTTCCCAAAGATATTGTTAGAAAGCAACCTCAAAAATCCCATCTTGACAGTAAGTCCGTGGATGATGAACTTTAGAAGTAGGTGTCAAAAAGGGCAGCTGTCTGGAGCCTAGTGGAAGACAGCAGGGAGAGCAGCTCTGCATGGGAGGTACTGCTCCACAGAAAGAACGTTCTGCCCACGTTGGGAAGGATTAACCACCATTTGTCTGAGCTGGCAAGCAGGTCCAGGTTATCTATAACTTGTGTTATGAAGCACGCAGACAAGTGGCACTGATTATGCAGTGACAATCTAAAGTCAGACAGTGCTAACGTAACTGTGTTACTGTTGTGTTGCCACCATCCTTCTGCTGAGAACCCACCTCTCAGTACTACCCAGTACCAGCTGGTATTTTTAGCTGACTCCTCTGTAAGCCTCTTGAGCACTTAGGCAGTTTTGCTTGTATGTACTTCTCTGTATTTCGACTTCACTTCTGTCAGGGCTGATGAATTTTCCTATGGTCTGTGGACCACTGCTAGCATCTGAGAACAGTAAAATGGAAAACCAAACTGATCATCTCAATCTATGACACAAATATTCTCATCTCCACTGGGAAGTTGATTCAGAGATCAAAATGGTAAAACAATGTTTTGTCAATGCAAATCAGCTGATGACTATTTTTTTCCACTTTTTCCTGATGTGAATCTCTTTTGTCTCTTTCCCTCCCTCTTTTACTTCCTCTGCTGTGTCCTTTGTCTTGGATGCAGACTATTGTTACCTTTCTCATAATTATCTGTATCTGGCCCCCAGCTGATGCATTAGCTCAGGTTTCTACTGAGCAAATCCCGTAAAGCAGATGGATAGAAAGAAGCAGACCTGAAAATAAGTTATTTCTAATCAAATTCAAGTTGAAGTCTTTTCTTAAACCCAAGAAACTTTATGGATTAACCTGTTTATTGTTACCAGATGTATGGTGGAGGACATTGCAGCAGGTTCCCCAAACACTGTCCATTGTGAATTAGGTCCTTCCCCAGTACTGAACAAGGGTGGCTCCAGCTCTGCACTGAAAGGGGTAGAGGCCGTGGCTGCCTGACATTTCACACCCCGGGAGGAAAAGCACAGACCCCTGCCTTGGACAGAACAATGGGAGCAAAAGCCCTGTAATCTCTCCTGCTCCTCTTACTCCCTTCCGCTGTCTGACCCTTTCTTATCCTGGTAAATCATCTCCTGCTATTAAGCCTATGCAACCTTCTCATCATCCTCACATACTTAGTTGAAATGACTTTCCAAGTTAAGAGATTCCAGTTTTTCTAGATGACCAAGCACTGCAGGCCAAGGGGCACATTCAGCTCATGCCTTTAGCATAGCCCTCACCTTGGCTATAGCCTCACTGAAAACCATCTGACCTAAACTCAGGGCTGGTTTATACAGCTACAAGACTCAATTTAGGTACAAAAGTATCTACTTTGCACACATGAAGGCCAAGCACACTAACAAAGCTGCTGGTTAGACCGTACCTTAACTGATACCTTAACCAGTCTCCACCCAGAGCAGGTTGTTTTCTGGCTCTTTGTCACTTGGGAAGAAACCTCCATGGTATTTCAGGCTGTGTAACCTCAGCATGTGCTCCCAGACCCCAGGCTGGAGCAGCAACCACGTGCAGTTTGCGACAGAGACTGAACTTCCATCAGCCCCCATGGCAGCCACTTATCCCAGCTGTGCTGAATGGGCTGCTTGGAGCAGGGGCCATGTGAGTGGATCCAACAGACCACAGGCCTGACCCCAAATCACAAATCTGTTTATTCCATGACCTGACTCAGGCTTCCCTGAGCTCAACAGTTGTTAAGGACTGCCAATCCCACGTGGCACTCACTTTAAATAATGATACCTCTCATCCCTGGAGTTTTTTTGCCAATTTTGTCCTTCAGGACCTTAAAAATAGTTACCAGATCAGAGAGTTAATTAAGTAATTCGTTTCAGCCTCATACCATCCACACCTGCTGTTTGTGACTATGCAGTCTGCTTTTCCTGCACCTTTGTTGTTAGGACCTCAGTCCATATTTCTATTTCTGTCAGAAGTTCATTAAGAAAAGCTCATATTTTCCAAGTTTCCTGTGACTGAGCTCCAGGCCATTTCTGACACAGGCCTTATACATGTTAGCTGGAAAAGCAGGGCTGTGTGATGGCCCCTGTATACTCATTAGCGTTGTCTTCTGCAGTGACACAAGTCACAAACTTGCCCCCTTCATTCCACATCTACAGGTTGTGGTGTATCATTCCATCACTTCAAACTGCCTGTGTCCCCAGTGGCAGATGACCTGTATGTCTGCCATCTCTATTGTCCCACATCTGGTTGTATATACATCTTTATATTGCTGTGTTCCAGTCATGCCTTTCAGGAAATTGCCTTTGTGACTCTTCCTTCACTTCTCTCATCCTTAGAGAGCTGAGGCCATTTAGTGGCTTCCATGCTACTGCAATTTTTTGTGCTGTACAGCTTGTTCTCTTTCCCAAGGAACAGAGCAGGTTACTTTCTGAGGGGATGCCTCCTCTCTTTGTTCTACAGAAAGAACAATTAGGTTGCTCCTGAACCTAGGTTTCCCATGCTGGCTCACGAAAAACACTTCCATGACTTCTTTATTTCTTTTACTGCCATCAAAGGCTGATCTTTAGAGTTTTTTCCCCCCCTCTATTTTAATTTTTTTTTTGTTCTGCCAAGTCAAACTGCACTTGAGAGTAACCATGCTCATCTGCTTCAGATGGAGATTATTTTACGTTTACAAGACATGAACCCATCGGAGTGTGTGGACAGATCATCCCTGTGAGTATCTCTACTAGCACTTTCTATTTATTTTCATTTGAACCAGCTCTCTTTAAAGACACATAAAACACGGTCCTCAGCTATGTGTGTTTTCCATTACGAAAAAAGCTGAGCTCATATTGTTGACATATCTTTAACAGCCTCCCTGCAAATGCTTATTTGAACATGCTAATAGGGTTTAGGCTCTGTTATTAGGAGTTAAGTTCTCAAGTCATAGAATTCTCATGATTAAAACAAGCAAAGCAAAACACAGTGTTAATATGCTGTCAGTGGTTATGGATGTTCACACAACTTATGGAAAATTGATGCTTTGCTGTGGTAGTCTTTCTATTTATTTAGTTTTTACTGTGATTTAACAGGCTCCTCAGTTCCTGGGAGAATGTGATGTATTTGAATTCCATTCTTTCCTGCTATTTCTTTTACAAGGCTGGAAGAGAAAAGGAAACTCCAGGAGACATATCATTACAATTAACATTGTGTAGCTAATAAAAGACATGAAATGTTTATTTGTTGTGAGAGAGAAACACATCATTTTGTCAAACCCAATACTGCCCCTACACCCCAGTATACACCCTTAATAAAATCTTGCTGAACAGTGCATGGGAATTGCACCAAGAGGGTAACTTTTTCAGAAGAACCAGTTAACCAGCTTTGGCAGAAATTTCAATGGGAGGCTCACATATAGCTAATAAAATATTGTGTGGAAGCTTTCATTCTTGACAAAGCACTGGGGGACTAATCAAGACATTCTCTGAAATTTTTGTTGATGCTGATTTTTTATTTTGTTCATGTTAACCGCAAAGCCACTTAACAGCTACATGCAGCAATTCCATTTCAAAAGGAGCAGCCAAAAAAGATTATTTTAACAATTTTGAGCCTGTTTTCCCTATTTATATTGTTGCTATTTCATGTCTTTGTTAAGGGGTGGCTATTGTGTTCGGCACTCCGTGGAAACCCAGAGAAACATGCTCAGACTCAGACAGTCTGTGGCTGCACCCATCCTGCAAACACCTACACACTCTCCTAGCTTGGGCCTTATGAATGAAAGATTCCACAGCTTTGTCCCCATTCTTCAGCCAGGCGTATGGATAAGGATTGGCTAAATGACAGCCCCAATGCTGCTGGACATCTCATAGGCTTGTCTCATCGAGCTTATTTGACACATCTGTTGAAGAAATTCGGTCACAGGCTGGAGATCTTGCCAAAAATAGGATTTGTTTAGTTCAGATGTGTAAAACTCTTTGTTCAGGGTTCCCAACCATATACCACGCATGTTTATTTTTCCCCTCAGCTTTGCCCTCCAAAACTTTAGGATGGCTGTCACAAAATCTATTCTAACACTGCTGCTAATCTCTTATGTATTTCCTCCACAGCTACCAGTCACAGGGAACAGCCCCTGGCCATTGCATCAGCAAATACATTATTACAAAAATAAAATTAAACAGCAAGCCTAGCACTGCACTCCTCATCCTCTTTCACATCCCAGCTTCCATCAAAACGTGCTCTTGGGCAGCGCTGTAGCATAAACAGGCTATATATTGCCCTATAAAACTCCTCCAAGCTCTCCTTGAATACCATTAGAAGTGCAGGCTGTTAGCACACTGCTGGCCCTACAGCTCCCCTCCCAGGTTTATATACTGGAGATGGAATTAAAACATCACTTTGTCTCCAGAGTTTATAAACAACAGGGGAAGTAAAAAATTGGGTGTTCGGTGAAGGAAAGACAGTTGTGTATTTTTTCAAGTTAGCCAGGGGCTAGAGAGATGTCTGTGAGAGTGGCAGCTGATATGCATCAGGCAGTAATACATTCTGGCCAGTGGCTGACTTTTTGTGACTGATATTTTCTATTCTCTTTCCAAAGGGGATTATTGTATGCATTTATAAAACTGATTGTGCAAACACAGTTATTTTATTACTCTGGCATTTCCATTTAACCTGTTAGGATCAGGCCTTGATGTGAAAAGCTCGTTACTTTTATCTTTATCCACAACATGTTTGTGCATCAAAATAACATAATTCACTACAATTTTGCTGCAGTTAAACGAAGTTGAAAAGAAATGACAATACAAAATTTTTTATCATCAAAGAGTTTCTCAACTTGTTTTTTACTGTTCTCCTAATGTCTTCCATATAAATTGCTCAGTATGAAGTCTTCAAGAAAATGAAATGTTTTGACCGAGCATTGACATTTATGGACTTTTTATTGTAACTCCATCAATTAAGGATTATACAATTTTGAGTACAAATTTTTTATCTTAAGAGTTACTTAGGGATGGGAAATTTACATCCAAAAATGCTCCAACTTGAATGAACAGTTCCTTCCAAATGTATCAGAAGCAAGATCTATTTGTCATGGGGGAATAAAAAATGCCAGTTGAAAAACAAGTAAGTGAAATAAAAAGTTGTGACCAAAAAAGATGAACAGATAACAGAATATTTTTTTATGGAGATTGCAGGTGGGGGTTCTATTTCTTTGAACAGGAGAGAAAGAACTAAAAGGTCACTGTTGTTGCTTTCTTAATGGCAGTAATTAAAAAAAATCCTTGCTTTGTGCTGGGAAAGATTTATGTTAAGGATCAGCCTGAGAAATAAGTGAGGTAGCAGCTTGACATCTTGAAAACAAAACACCACGGCAATATTTTTCCATCTATCAATTTTTTTTTTTTTCCCCTGCAGTGGAACTTCCCCCTGCTGATGTTTGCATGGAAGATTGCTCCAGCTCTGTGCTGTGGAAATACAGTAGTTATTAAACCAGCAGAACAAACACCACTCAGCGCTCTCTATATGGGAGCCCTCATCAAGGAGGTAAGAATAATTGACAGGAATCATGTCTCTGTCACTCTTGGTAGGGAAGGAACCACCAGCACATGTCTGGTTTAATGTGCTCTCTCAGTTTCCATAGGTCGTGCTTACATTCATTCATTCATTTCTATTCTGACAGGCTGGCTTTCCACCAGGAGTTGTCAATATTTTGCCAGGATTTGGTCCAATTGTTGGTGCAGCCATTGCCTCCCATGTTGGCATTGATAAAATTGCTTTTACTGGATCCACTGAGGTAAGAGGATTCACACAGATATTACTGTAAAATGTGAGTAAACACTTCAGTCCTTGTGCTACATTTCTTACTGTCACTGAGTAAAACAGCTACATTTAAACAACAGTGGTCTGTCCTTCCCAGCTAAACTTGTGTACTGCAGCACTTCCCAGGCAGAAAGGGCTCCTTCCCTCCAGCCCCTGCTGTGCTCGGCACCTCAGCACAGGAGATATGCCTGGAAAAATATTGCTGGGATTTCCTGTGGGCTTATGAGGATGTGAATCACATGCAAGTAGGCAGAACATCCCGTTTCTATCACAGCACACATAAATGCTGCTTTAACAGCCATAATTTGTGTATCTTGCTGTACTTGGGGAACAGGGGAGAGAAAGGGGGCAAATTGTGCAAAGATATTTCAACTGTGATGTTGCATTTGAGTATATTAAGGATGATGAGGAGGTCTAAAAAGGAAGGAATGCAGGGAGAAAAAGGGATTGTCCAAGGTGTCTGTTCCCAAAATGATGGAAAGAAGCTGGCCAGAGGATGAAGGGAGTCAGTTGTCTCCTGGATGCCAAAATGTCTTGCTATGAGTCTCTGGTGCAGATGTTACAGAGGAGGCTCACTCTGAAGATGAAGGCTGCAATCTACAGAAAGACTAACCCTCAAAACTCACATCACGTCTTGCTCTCAAAAATGTGCAAAGCTGGCTGTTATCAGGGCTGGGGTGGGGATGACAGAGGTACTCCAGACTGAAGTCACAGGAGAAGGGGCCTTATCTCCTTGTCTGAAAGCAGACAGAAAGGAATCTCTGTGGGAGTTTCAGGGCTGGTTATATTTAGAGAGTGCTAAACCCAGCCCTTTTCAATTCAAAACCTGACAAACTTTTGTATGGAGGGAGCTAAACCCCAGGGATCCAGTCTCTCTGATATGTTTCACTCCCACTCGTGACAGTGGAAGGCTTTATGAATCCCGGGGATGCTGCTCTTCACAGTTAGGCAATTTGGGTTTTGATTTGAGTGGATACATTCTCTGAGCAAGCAGCCCTACTAGATATGTGTGGGTACCTCCCTGGTGGACCCAGCAATTGCAGAGACCAGCTCAATTATTTCAAATAAATTATTCCGGGGGAATTATACTGTATTTGAGTGTGGAAGTCACACACAAGCCTAAATTACCAGTAAAATGTAGCTGCACTCATATGCCTAATTTGCACACAAGTGTTTTGCAATTACTGTACGCCTGTACATGATTTTTTAAAGGCAATTTTAGATTCTACTACACACAGGTTACACTGTAAGTCAATGGCTACATCAGATTTCAGATTATTCTATGGAATTACTCTAGTCATTACATCTCCTGTAACCAATTAACATTAGCATCCTGGAATATCAAAAACTTTAATATGAGCTGATTACCCCCCATAAATTAAGTTGAAACAATTGTTTTCATAAAGATATGTGGTCTCTGTTTAAGATAAATATTCTATTATACAGGATGTTGCACTGTTTGGAGGAAGAAAAATACAGATGGGTTAGGTTTCAAAGTTGTCTCTTGTAGCCAAAATAAATTTTTATTGTAGTTCCAGACAGCTTTAGTTTTAATAGGCGTTTAAACTCAAAAGCTGTGGGTTTTATACTAACTCAGTGCCTACCTTTAAAAGCCTTACTAATAGGAAGTGAAAAGCATTACAGAGATGAAAAAGCAATTCTCTAAGAACCTAAAGCAAGAACAGATGGAACGTTTTAATGCAGAGTTAGTGTAAACTATTCCATATTGTTTCTGATTTCCTGTAACACTGAATTTTTGTAACAGCAAGTCAACATTGTAACATTTTAAATACAATGCTCTGATATGAGCTGACTAAAGAGTCTCTGACTTCTCCAAAACAGATTTCAATTTCTAATGAAATAATAATGGAAATATTTTGTCTCTCTGGTGCTTGTCTGAGACATGTCAACTGTGCACTCCAGTGATGTGGATTTCCTAGAGCCATCAGGGATATAAACACCACAATATTAACTTGCATTCCCCCGTTCTATCCAGGTGCTAGTTAAGGCAGTTAATACTTCCAACTTCAGCAAGTTAATGATAAAAGCCATCAGTACAAATGCAAAGATCTTCAAGTTCAGATTCCAAAGCACAGGTTTTTCCCAAGTTTTCACGATGAGATCCTTTTATATATGTTCTTTACCTTTGAAGTGTGTACTGATGGCTAATGAAAACTCCCCATTTGCCTGTAAAAATCACTAAACCAGGCTATTATTATCTATTTCCTGCAATATTCTTGAAAGGAAGAAACCAGTCTGCTCTTCCTACAAAAAAAAAATTAATGCTAATGTTTTCCAAAATGTGTAGAACACAATCCATAGAAGTATGAGCCAAAAGGCCAAGTTCATGACCTTCACTCAATAAAGTCTGACACAGCCACACCAAGGAGCCACCCAGCCCAGCACCTTATCTTGCAGCATGACCAGTAACAGATGCTCACAGAAGAAGGGACCATGTGTAGAGTGATCCTTTCCTTGCTGTAACCTCACAGCTTCTGGCAATCAACAACTTACAGACTTCCTGAGCCTGAAGGTGCATGAGGACAGTTGTATTTATTAGCACGAATGGCCTTGTCCCCCATACATTAGAGCAGTACCTCCTGAAACTCCTGACTGTTGGGAGGCTTCAAGCCTGTGGCTATGCAATGACAAAACAAAAGTGACTTCTAACTTATGCTTCTGATTTCTAACTTATGAGCTGTCCAGTGTGCACTCCCTGTGCTGGTTTTTAGATTCTCTAGTGCTCTGAATTTTTTTAAAAAGTACTACTATTTATTTTCTCACTCTCCCCCACAAATACTATGTGAAAAATCATAAAGAGCTCTATTATTGTTTGATTTCACTTCTCTCCCTCTTTCCTACTGCCCCTCCTTTCATGGTTAGCTTACCCACATTAAAAGAGTAGTCTGCCAACTCTTTCATCCCTTAGCCTGCCTGTTTCTTGCTTCTTCATGCCTTCTCCCATGGATCACCTCCTCTCCCAGTCCCCCAGAGCATGGCTCTCAAAACTCCACACTAGGAAGGGTTCTACAAACACCTGGCAGGCTCTGGCCCTCACTCTGCCAATTGTCATATTGAAAGAAATAAAATCATACGAAGTATGAACGCAGGCCTAAAAATACTGTGCTTTCTTAGAGTCCAGTAGCTTTCTTGGCTTCTCTGCTTGCTTTGGTTCTCACTCTTCTGCAGCCTGTTTGGTACAGGCATTTTAACAAAAGTGTTTATTTTTACTGTGTCGGTTTTAGTGAACCAGGGCTAATCCATGATCCCCCTTAATTACGACAATCTCCTCTCAAGGCTTCCCAAGCACATTTTTTCCTCATCTTCCACAATCAGGTGAAACTTAAACTGCCATAACCAAACTTTCTTCCAGCTAATATGACCATGTCAGCAGTCACTCCTATCCCTTTCCTACCTTCCCTTGAAAGCCCATAATCAATTTACATATTTCATTACATCTTACTGAACTTCTCCTTGATTTTCTGGTCCCGAGCTGCAGGGTGAAACTCATTCACCAGGACCATGGGAAATGTTCTGTAAAGCTCAGCTATCTCCCACACTATCCCTCTTGTACATTATAAGTGCCTTTTCCTTTTACACTGCCCCTCCCTGCCTCAGCTTCTTCACCGTTCCACACATTCTTGTCTATTTGAGTTCCTTCAAGGAACTTTGTAGCAATGATTTAATTAAAATAAATCGTTTATAATTTCTGAGTTAGTTTAAGAACAGATCCAAACTCAGGATGTCTGACTCACCCAGACACTGAGGGGAAATGTTGGTGTCTGCTGTTGGGCTGCAGAGCTCAGAACTACTGTAGACATTGTACAAGTCTCTTCCCCAGTGAAAGGAACAGTGGGCCTTATGTATTTCCAAGAAAAAGTGCTGATGAGGGGACAATTTTTACACATATCTGAAATGCAGAGAAGTTCTTCACATTACCTTCTTATTCTCCAAAAGAACTTCTGCATAACAAAAAAGGTGGGAGGCCTTCAAATAGCAAAGAAAAGCAGCCATCAGAAGCTGCTTTACTCTTGATTGGCCTTTATTTCCATTCAAATCTGTGAGCTCAGTTAAGGCTTTGCAAATACAGTCATTTTGACTCCTCTGAGCTGTCTGGCCATGTCTGTACCTGTGTGCTCCATCTGAACTGAACTGTGTGTGGGAACATAAGTTGCTGGTGCACAGGGAGTAGTTGGATGCAGTATGTTCTGTGTCTAAAATTAGAGATGATTATGGAGACCAAGAAGTTATAAATTTTTTTAAATGTGCATTTAAAGCACTGCCTGGATTAAAAATTGTATTTTGATTGTTGCAAAAGTTTAATGAGCTCTAATAACTTCTGTTCAAAACCGAATGTGTAACCTCCAAATCAGAGTGGCTTACAACTCCCTCCAGTTGTTAAACGCTCTCAAGATGAGAATTATAGATAGCACACAAAACATTTGAAGCTCTGGCCAACAAGAAATGTATCCTAAGTGGCTGGTTTCCACTCTGTTCAAACTACGACCCATTAAAATGCAGACAGATTTAAGATAGGATTCAGGTCTGTGTTCAGGCAGTTCTATAGAGTAACCCAAATAAATATCCAACAAATTGGTTTGGATGCCTGTGTAAACAAAAGGTCTATAAACAACTGCAATAAACCCTAGCGAAAGAGTCTGCATTTTGCTTGGCAGAATGTTTTCTTTATGCACTTAGATTAACAAACCATGATCTCATCATTAGTCAACAAGATACTAGAGAGACCATCAAAGCAAACTACGGGAGAGTCAAGATTGATTCATGCCAAACAAATGTTTGTAGCTAACAGCTGTATTACCACTGATTCTAATTTACTCAGCAGGATTCTCCTTTCATTTCTGAAGTGAGATGAATGTCACAATGCATGATGTAGACAGAATGTCTACCTACTGCACGAGCAGTGAGTTGTGTCAGCTCTCCTGGATCACACAATCTTTTGCTGGTTTTAGGCATCATGAAGAGTTGCATCCTGGCATTTTCTACCTTAGCAACAAGAATCCTAAAGGTGACCTGACCCATCCCGAGAAGTCTGTGAGCTTAGGATGCTACACACATGCCCCGTGCAACAATTCAGGAGGGCTACATTAGCATTCATTCCTGCTTCTGCAGCATCTTTCTGATCCTAACTTGAACAACTTGTGCTTCCTGAATGAGAAGGAGTTGTTACCGTTTCCTTTCTTTGTGTTTTTGGTAGCATTTAGGGAGCTATCCTAGGGCAACTGTTGTGCCTCTTTGCCAATCAAAGTATCTTTTGAAAGATACATGTCAAAAGGGTTCACCTTTTTAAAATCAATACAAACAGCCTATCAGCCCTATCAACATTTACAAGAGTTTAGTCACGGCCTTTCACGGAGCCAGGATTTAAGCCAAAGAACGAATGAGCCATTTATAGTTTAGGATTCCCTCCAGGAATTTCTGATTGGGATTGCCTTTTCACTTGTGTTGCACTATTCACTATGCTCTTTGCAGGGCTGCTCCTCACACAGGGAATTGCACAGTCAAATAAAGCTGCTGGTATTTCAAATTTGCTTGCCCTTGCCGGAGACACACCCTGAACATGCCATGAGGTTCTAAAATGCTTCTCAGAAAGATTTTGCATATAATCTGGAATTTATAAAAAATGAGGCAGCAGCACGGGTTTGAAGGTTTTGCCAAAATACTGACATCAACTGCCTTCATAGCTGGAGACAGAAAACTGTACTTTCAGAAAACATAGAAAAAAATCTGTCTGGACATACCATCTCCCCAAAACTTAATCAATCTCTTGTAACTTAAAGCAATTACTATTCAGATATTCTCTCAATATCCTAAGAAAGGCAACAAAGGTATTATTTAAAATGACTCACTGATGATGTATGTCTCCTTTGCCAAATTTTGCACTGCCCATGGAATCTATTAATCTGTGCAGTTCCCTGTGTTACCTTCACTGTGGTAGTGTGCAAGAAAATGCCCTGCTGTTCCCCTACATTCAGGTGTTCCCTAGTGATTTGCCATGTATCTGTGATCAAAAGAAGGTTCAGAGCAGCGGAGAACTCAGACATTCTGAATGACAGAGCTGTAGAGGAAGTACCATGAACCTTGGAGGTTTGTTTTTGACTCGAGACTTCTAGTGCTTTAACTTAACAGGCAAACTCACGTGTGCAGAAAACAGAAAATTAAGAGAACATGAAAGGCAATAAACAGTTTTTCATTTCTGCACAAATTATTTAAAATGTGACTGCTTAAGCTGCTTCTTGAAAGAGACATTAAATTTCCAAATACAGGAGGCATAAGCAAGCAACAATCAAATGTATTAGATCATGATATACTCTCAGTGCCTAACATCATACCCTTCACAATCCAGGACTTAAAGGACTATTCTTCACACAGCTTTTCTTGCACAGGGGTGCCTCAAAATGCTTGTTTAATCTTTGTTGTTGTTGTTGTTCTGCATAACAAATTGTTTTCTTTGAAACAAGCCAAATTACATCTGCCTCACCCTCCGTGCAGCTTACAAGGTTATGGTACTTCACAAGCTATCCAGGGATACTCCTGATATCAATCTTGAAGCCTATTCAAAACAGGGATGGGGAGTCAGGGCTTTCTCTGCCAACATTCCTGCTGAATAATCGCACAGCTCCATTATCTGTGGGGGAGTCCTCTCTTCCAGCGTTCCCTTGCAAGGCTGTTCTGCCTATTGGGAGCTCGGGGATAGAGCTGAGAGACACCGCAGGAAGCGTGTACTGAAAGGCCATGCAGATTGCAACACTATCACTTATCCCTTTCATGCTGTCTCTCTCCATAAAGAGAGGGTCGGTCACAAAAGGCCGCCTTTGTCACTAAATAACCACAGCGCTGGTGCCTTCCTAAGACTTTTCTCAACGTGTAAGAAGAGCACGGGGCACAATGGGAGCACAGGGAACAAAAATGCTTACGCTGATTTCTAACGGGAAGGACACAGTCAAGCTTTCTATTAAATTTGGACTTGGAAACTTGACAACAACTTGTCTGTATTAAAAATACTCTGGACCATACTTTTCCAAAATAACACCATTGTCTCCAAGCCCTTTGGACTTTAATATTTGCCATGTACATTGTATTTGGACTTGCCTATTTGCCTGTCACTTATTTGCATAGAATCTTTTGGAAATCTCTACTTACATGTACAAAACTGTTTTGACATTAAAGTAGAAAGGCAGGCAGAGAGATGAGGGCTGCACACACTGCCCTGGCTTCCCTGAGAATTTCTGAGGGGGAATGGGTGGTTGTTGTTTTTGAGAGAGGGAGGTTCAAGGCAGTGAGGGTGTGAATGGCATTGGCTGGCACTGGCTATAAACACAGAACTCTGCTTTGCAGTGTAAGTTTTCAGCACAGTTGGAGAGGCTGGAATTTCCAGATGACGTGCTCCATGTATGAGGTGGGGGTGGAAGGCAGAAAGGGTCCTTCTTTTTCAGGTTCACTTCTGGCTGTCAGTCAAACATAGCAATAAAATCAGCTCCAATTAAGGGGATATGCAAGGAATTTCATGATAATGTCAACACTCCATTCCATCAATACTTGGATAAAGAAAAATAGCGCTTTTGAAAAAAAAAAAAAAAAAAAAAAAAAGGGAGAGAAATAACCTCAGTTACACTCAGCTGTGGTATCACCAGATAAACAGTTAATCAAAAAAGTACACGAAGTGGTTGACAACTCCTTCATTATCCTGTAGGGGTTTTGCTTTGTTTTTTTTTTTTCTTTGGGGGCCCTGGTTTCTGTTTCATTTGCCTTCTGATTACTCCAGTGCTGACTTAACTTTCTCTAGCAGACTGCCTTCAATTCTCTGAGAGGTTCAGCTTCTCATCCATTAACCCCTTGCTGCAAGAAATCTCACTCACATAACCTTAGAAATAGAAAACAGATAGAGAAACTAGAGAAAAAAGTCCACCTCTGGACTCACTCCCATCTCACTTCACATCTAACTTTCTACGTGACATTAAAACATGTCCCAATTAGAAGAAAGCACTTATCAAGGTTCTCAGGCTTCCTAATATTCCATAGGTTTAATCCTGTGTTTAAACATGTAGGAGCCTAAATCTACCTGTGATTACTTCCCTAGCTGCATAATAGGCACAGTTACACTGCATCAGTATAAAATCTAATCTGGTTTGGATTTGTTGATCTAGGGAGAGAAGAATTTCCAGGGAGCACAGCTGCCTGTCCAACAGTACTGATGTGGAAACACGTCAAATATGTAGCTGTCAGATTGCTACTCCATTTAATCTACTCTCATGTTCGTTGGTGAGGTCTGCGGTTTGTGGCTGCTCCAGCCACGGGGCTGCATTCTGCTCCGGCTGACCCCACAATCTACAAAGACATTTTGGAGGTGCTTTAGACCTCCTCAACTCATATTAAGATTATCTGTGGTGCAGCTGCGGGTCAGATCTGGGATGGTGCTTTTGTAACTCCTTGCCCTACTTGGTATTTTGTTACATGCTGTTAATCCTGCAGGAGAGGCTGATGATTTCATCAGAATTCGACACATTAAACCTTGTAAACCTGTCAGTGGTTTGGATGGAAGAAATTCTAGTTGCACCAATTTCAAGTTTTTCATTTAGCCCTCCTAAAGCCCCCTGAAAGAAAGCCCCAAGCCATTTTAGCAAGGATACAAATGGGTAAAGGGTACCCACACTTGGGCTGTGCCTCATCCCCTCTCAATTTCCGGAGGAAAAAAGGGAAAGCTGCCACTGCTGATGAACGTGTTTGATGGAAGAACCTGCTGGACTGGTTAAAGCTCTGTGCTGGTGATAGCCGGTCTTGGCTGTTAAAGTGAATTGCATGACTACGTTCCCTGTAAAATGTGTCTCCATTTCCTTTCAGGTTGGGAAGCTGATCCAAGAAGCAGCTGGAAGGAGTAATTTGAAGAGAGTTACACTGGAGCTGGGTGGGAAAAGCCCAAACATTATTTTCGCAGATGCTGATTGTGAGTCAGCATTTCCATATTTTTCTTAAAACATGTTTGTGTAGTGTTCCCCCTCCCCCCTCATCATTTTAGGGCACATCCTTAATACAAAGTGATGTGAATTAATACAGCTGTATCTAATTGCACTTTTCAATCTTACAGAAGCAGCCTAAGGTGTGCTATTTTTTATAAAAAAACATTTGGACCCACAGATTCATAGTCAACAAGAAAGCAGAAAAAACGTTATAACCAAGCATATAGACAGGGTGTTATTCACAGTCATGGTCCCATACACATTTGTCATACTAACCTCTGCAGCAAAGTGATCTAGTGCTTTAAATCTGGAAATTCTGTGATTTTTTTTTGCTTCACAGCCTTTATAAAATGGGAGGACTTTCATTTACACTTGAGTAGCTAATCCAGTCCGTGCAGTATTCCTTTGTTAAGTTGCTATAAATGGAGATTATTCTCTTTTTTAATTTTCACAATTGAAGAATTGTGTATTGAAATATCTTCATGGCCACTGTCAGCAGGGAGCTGGAAGTTTTAGCAGACATGATATGCAGCTGAGATTTCTGGCACCTGAGAAGGTACAGGACAGCTGTTTAGGATAGGATATAAACAAAAACTGGAAGTTTCTGCTGAAATGATCAGCGAAGAAATAGTTAAAAATGTTGATATCTAAATTGCCAGCAGGAGGTTTTGAAGTTAACACTCCATTAAGATGAATGAGACGGTTCACACCTTGCTCCAGAGCTCTTGTTTCAGGCTGTGTGCAGGCACACCGTACTCAATGCCTTCTCTGAGAACTTTGTAACCCCAATAAATAGACACACAGGGATTTGGTCTTCTAATTTAAAAGGGGGAAGTGAATAGAAGAATGGTTCTGAATAGCAAGAGTTGGTTACAATCCTGTACCTATTTTCAAAACTTATCAATGTCTGAAAGACTAGGGAAAGTTTGACAACTTCCAGCAGCTTTTCTCCATAGAAATGTTTTACCAAGCCAAGGATCTACATTTCAGCCATAGTCATCCTAGTAAGCTAAAAAAGCTCCTGTCAACCGTAGCCAGATGCAGATGTTACAGCCTTCTACCCCAGTTAATCCCCTATCTCCCAACAGATATCACCACACCTCAAATGCCCCTAAGCCACTAACTCACACTGGATCACCTGAACATTTCTAGTAGAGTGATATATGCCGGGAGCAGGTCTGTGTTCTGACCTTCCATTGGGGAAGAACCGGCTGCCACACAGAGCTGTCGTTTTTCTGTGATGAAACTACAGGCAACAGGGGAATAACAGACACAAAGGAGACCACAGTCTTCTTCAAGACTGTTGGTTCCACAGGAGAAAGCTCTCTAAAGCTCTCTGGTCTTCCCACAATTACAACCTCAAACACTTGACCTAAGATTTAGACTTCAAAGCTCTGATTATTTAAGAACAGCAATTTGCTCACCATTCTAAAGGAACTGTTTTTTCTGCCTGAGGAACACTGTGTGCCAAAAGTTAGCAGAAAGCATGATAAAGCTGTTGAAAGTTTAGTGCACAAAAAAGCCTCAGAGAAGAGTGGTTAGACCCCCTCATGGTGAAAAACTGTTAACAACAGAGGAAGAAACATCAGTTAATCCCATCTATCCACTAGTGTTTTCAATCTCCACGGAGCTGCCTGGGAAAATTTGAATGTGGTCCAGGGAACACCCTATATAATTTTTCTGAAGACCACACTGAGGGCAGAATAAGATTTTTTTGTTAGATGGAGCTGTCTAGAATGTGCTGAAAGTAAAACACAGTTGCTTTGTTTAGTCCATAGAAGATTATACTTTAAGCAATGTTCCAAAGTACTGCAGTTGGTATCAGAGGTATTGCAGGGCTGTGGGGCATCACTGTTTAGGGCTGAATTCATTATTCTTGTCTCATCAGCTATTACACCCAAAGGAAGAATGTAGCTCTGAATGTCTAAATATGACTGGATCCTCTCTCCTGCTTGGATAGAGAATGTGTTAGTTGTACCTCCAAGGAAGTCAGAGTAGAAATCAAGAGCTGATGGTCCTATAACTGACCTGTAATTTTAAAGCCTTACCCAGTGATCTGTATAGGCCAAGCAGATGTTTCTGTATGGCAGAAAAAGACTTGGCTTTTTGAGAAGGACAAGTCTTGCCATTTTTTTGCCAAAAGTAAAATTCTTCCAAGTCCTTGGTTTGCTGTAGTTCTCTCACACATGCAGTATTAAACCAAGTGACAGCTTGGGATCACTGACAGATTTTCCCCTCCTATACTGACCCCAGTCAGACAGACTTTATATGAGGCACATCCCGCTTCGTGGGATCTCTTAAAAGACCAATTGATAAATTATGTGTTTCTGGCATATAAGACACTGGTGAAGTTGTTCTTGCACACCCTACTCCTGTAGACTGCTAAAGCACTGTCTTGATTTAACTTCTGCAGTGGGAATATTGTGTGGCTTGTGTTACCTGTGGACTCTACCTGGGTGATGCATGAAGTCACAAGCAGTCCCTTGAAGTCTAGTGTTTCTGAAACAGTTGTCATGCTCCTTAACATCCCTCCAGTATAGCTGTGTCCAGGATGGAAAAACTAGGAAAAAATCAATTCTGGACATGTTTTAAAGCTCTGTATTTTCACAGGAATCATGACACAAAATGAATCAACCTCATTTATGACCTGATGAAACTACAGTATGTTTTGATTCAGGTTTTTTTTAACCAAATCCTACTTCTGAAGTTTTGGGAATGTGCCACTATGTAATACACATGACACTGGTGCAAGAGCAGATTTGTCTACAGTGTTTTAGTGCAACATGTGCTGTCTTGGTTTTTTTAGTGGACTATGCTGTGGAACAAGCTCACCAAGGGGTGTTCTTCAATCAAGGTCAGTGCTGCACTGCAGGCTCACGTATTTACGTGGAAGAATCAATCTACGAAGAGTTTGTCAGAAGAAGTGTAGAACGGGCAAAGAGGAGAGTTGTGGGGAGCCCTTTCGACCCAACTACAGAACAAGGTCCCCAGGTAAAGGAACTGTGCTTCAGCTCCACAGCCCAGCCTGGAAGTGTTTAAATGCCACTAAGACAGAGGTCAGTCAGTGCACACTCACTTATAGTCCAGGGTAGCTGACACAATGTTTTCAAGATTAAAACTGTAAAGGATTAGATAATCTGTGCAGCTCTGAGGTGCTTCTTGTTAATTAAAAATCTCATGTTAAATATCAATATTTGCCTCCTAGTCTTAAGAGCAAGATTTGGATCTTCAGCCCCCAAGATACAGCTGTAAACTGTGAGAAGCTCTCTAAAGTGTGGGCACCGACTTTAAAGAACTGTCTACAAGCATACCTGTGCTTATAGGCCCATGAATTCTAAGCAAATAATGAGCATAATCAGAAATAGAAAATGTTTCTGCCACTAATAACCAGCTGGGCTTATACCATTTTCAGGAAATTAACTTGGAACAAAAATTAATAATCTGCTTTCTTTGTCCCTACAAACTAGATTGTTTAGCAAGAATGTGGGTTGAGCCACAAACATAAGGGAACACACTCTAAGAAGACTGAGCCCAAGGTCACAGCCAGCAGCTACTCGTAGATCTTTGCCTCTCCAGCTCAAAGAACATCGGCATGAGCCTACTCACTGGGACATGACTTGCCTAAAAACCCTTATTCTGACTCGACTGTCAAGTACATGGTCTGCAATTCTGCTTCTTCTCTCTTTCAGATTGATAAAAAACAATACAACAAGATCTTGGAACTGATTCAAAGTGGCATTACAGAAGGAGCAAAACTCGAATGTGGGGGTAAAGGACTAGGAAGAAAGGGCTTCTTCATTGAACCTACAGTGTTTTCCAATGTAACAGATGACATGAGGATTGCCAAGGAGGAGGTATTTGCACAAGATCATTTTAGAATGTCCTAAATGTGACTTTTTTTTTTCTTTTTTTTTTTGCTTTTGTTTAATTCCTGAGACCAAAGCTTCAGAGTGAAAATTACCACTATGTTTTAAAAAAACTAATAAAATCTTTTCAGAACTTCTTCTGCACACAGCAGCTGACACCAGTTGGGAAAGGAAGCTCAATTTTTGTCATTGGCTGTAAGGTCTCAAACCTCAAAGAGGAGATAAGGGTAGAATAGATGAGTTCCCCTGAGGCAGCTGCTTTGAGAAATTCATGCAGTTTTACAGACAGATATTACCAATATTAAATCTTGCTGCAGGAACAGGAGAGAGAAGATAAATAAAAAAGCAGAATAAAATGCCTCTGAGTGGGCCAGTTTAACAACTAATGATTAATCTTTGTTGCAGATTTTTGGGCCCGTTCAAGAAATACTGAGATTTAAAACCATGGATGAAGTTATAGAGAGAGCCAACAATTCTGATTTTGGGCTGGTAGCTGCTGTCTTTACAAACGACATAAACAAGGCCCTGACAGTCTCTTCAGCAATGCAGGCTGGAACAGTCTGGTAAGCAAAAGTTATCACACCCCTGCTCTTGAAGACAAAGAGTTTGACTCACTATCATTATGTCACCTCAGTCTTGCACCCTTTCTTTAAAAATATTTATCTAGACAGTCCTAGTGGTGAATCACTAGCCAAGACATGGAACAGCTGCAGGGGGTGTTGGGACTGCTCCCTGCTGGGGAATGCTATTGGAAGTGGAAAGCACCTTGCCATTGCTGAATGGCAGGACTGAAAACAAACAGGATAAAGGATCCTCTGTGCACGGAAGAGGAATCCTGTGAAGTTTCTGCCCAAGGCACAAAGAACTGTGTACTTTCTACATTAAGGAACTGAGGGGACACATCCTCTTTAGTCCTTAGGAGTATGTAATGCCACCTCTAGAGCTGACTAGCCTGCAATTTAGTATGTCAAGCCTGGGTAAACTAAAGATCTGCAAGAAATTAGGGAGAAAAAGGGCAAATTCAAATGTAATAGCTCTTAGGTATAAACTGGCACTGAGGTTTGTCAGCAGATTAACAGTTCATTACTGAAGCTGTGCCCGAGTGTGGGGTCCTCTCTCCCCAGTCCTCATAGGTCAAATCCCATTCTCGTTATGAGTAACGAGCAGAATGGGGTTTTTCCCTCATTTCTTTTCAACATGAAACAAGTTTGTTATTACTAAGAGAAATACAGTGTCCTCAGCTCCACAAATTTCAGCCTCTCCCTGAGTTATCCAAAGGTCTCTGACAGCGCAGCTGGACTTAATGCCTCTTCCTGTTACAGGATAAATTGCTACAATGCCTTAAATGCCCAGAGTCCTTTTGGAGGATTCAAAATGTCTGGCAATGGGAGAGAGATGTAAGTATTACACTGCTGTTTCCTAAATTGTTTTCAACTCTACAACTTAATAAACATAAGTGGATCTTTCCATGCAAATTAAGATCAGGAAATATTCCAACCTGAGAATTGGGGCATATTAATAATGTAAAAGGTGACTTTTAATCACTGCAAGTACTTAATGCAATTGATTTGCATAGTGAGACCACTTTTCTGGCTTTTTTTAATATTGCAAACTATTTACTGGAACTCTCTTCTGATCCTGAAAGGAACTGAAATGTTATGAGTATTTTTCTGAACTTGAAAAGTGTGCTTTCTGAAAGATTTTTTTAGCCATATTAACTATTATTTTTTCAGAAAGACCCCCTTTTTGGTACTGCTTATTAACTGGTTTGGTGTACTTGTTTCAGAGTTGTTTTGCCATATATTTTGCCTCTCGTGCTTTTTTTCCCTTTTCTTTCTTTAGTTTTTACTGCATTTATTAATATAGGTCATCTGAATCTTATAAAAAAGTTATCAGCTTGCAGATTTATAAACAATGTTAAATGAAATCAGGCCTAGAGAAGGAGACAAATGTGTTTACATCCCTTTCAAAAAATCACTTTCCATTACAAAGCTTTCTGCTTTTCTTATTTCATTTAGAACTAAGTGCCAAATATTTTGAAATGGAGCTCCACGCTCAAAAACTGCCCCATGTAGCTAATTTAAACTCTTACCAGTTTTTCACTCTCATTACAATCACAAGGAAGTTTAGCAATTGCATCAGCCTCAGACTGGTTACATACAAAGGATTTAATTAATTTCTGTGCAGGAGGCATGTATGTATACCAGCTATGTCTCACCTAAGTTTTCAAAATAGCTTATGGCTAATAGCAAACTCAGCAGTAAAACTAAAGTAAGGTCAAACTCTTTAAAACTTCAAATATGTTGAAGTATACAACTTGATCTATAAAATAAGCTCTATGTAGTCTCAAGTATTTTCCCTCGTTAGGGAGTACTTTGAATAACACATTCATACTATTCTCCACATTCATGAGTTATGAGGTGATCTCACACTGGCATAAATATGTCAGCCCATCTAACTCTTATCATTGTGAAAATATTCTAAAACTACTAAGCTCGATAGAGCACTTGAGTAACTTGACACCCAAGAGTGACCCCACTGACTCCAGGGAGGTTCACTGTGCAAGCAAAATATTCACGTATTTTTGGCCTAGAGTTCTTGAAAGGGGGGAAACCAGGCAGTGCCCCAGCTCCCATGGAAAATCTGTGGTAGCTGCACACTTGATTCCCATCTAGAGCTTTGAAATTATTCATCATAAACAACAAATGTTTGGAATGGCAATAATCTCCATCTCCCAAAGATGCCTGAAAACCTACTTATGAGTAATTATTCTACTCTTTGATCAGATATCACCTCCTAATTCACCTCCCCCACCCTGCATTAATACCTGCATACCTTTTATTGAAATGCCACAGTTTCTTAGATCCTTGTTTTTAGGGGATACATTTTACAGCATAAATAATGTTGAGTCTGGCAATTAAAGGGGAAAAAAAAAAAGAAACAGTGTTCATACCTAAGTGTGTCATTGCTAATCTAATACTGTGTTACAGCCAGATCATAACTGTGCCACTGTGCTGCCTGTACTATCTGCGACTTGTTTTGGTCCTGCATTTAAATTCACAGGTTTTCATCACACATGGGCAAAAAACAAACACAGAAAGTTGCAATCTGTTATATTCATTTTACAATTCCACAGAAGTGCATCCCGGTAGAGAACCAGAACTCATGTCCACAATGCAGCTGACTTCTGTTTGCATTAGGACTGCTAACAATATTCTTGCATTCTTGAAGGGGTCTAAAAGACATGGGGTTTTTATATTCATGCTTCTTTAAAGCTCCATGTCACTACCTGGGTGATGTAAAATTTACATGTAATTAAAAATTGGGTGACTCATCCCAGATAGCCACATGTGGCCATTTTATATTTAGAGTTCCCCAAAATTCTGCTTTCTGTCCACATGTCTTCAAGGGAAAGAAGTGCCATTCTACCTCAGAACTATCCTTTAATGTCACAGGAATTATTATTGTCTGGATAGCTCCAATATACAGCAGTGCACAATTGAATTCCAAAAAACAAGTGCAAGCATGAGAAGGGCTTGGAGTTGTAATTCTTTTCCTTATCTTTTTTCTCTTGGACTGGGGGAGGGAAGAGAGTATGCAATATTTCTTCTTGAAAAACAGTTTGTTTCCCTTCCTTCCTACCTACACAACCAAGGCATACCACCATGCAGATTTGACTCAGGGGCTCCTTCCTTTTCACAGACACAACCCTTGTTCTCACCCTGACACTGAACTACAATCCAAGAGGACCCAGAGTGGCAATAGAATAGGATGTATTAGGCTGTGGGCACAAGCAATTCCTTTAAGTGAACGCACACAGACTCTTCTGCTCTGAATGTCTGGCATTACCCATCTTCCTATTCAGCAAGTGCAGCTTTCCAACTTTTGAAAAAAACTTGCCTTAGAATTCATCACCACTGTCCACTTCCAAACTTTTGGCCAGAAAACAGATGCTGAAAGCTCTGAAGCCTTGACCTGAATAAACAGACAATAAATGTCTCGAATTTTGTTTGGCAGAGCAACTGGCAGTTGGGACATGGATAATCGCTGGCCACGCTGTTGGCCAGGTTATCTATTGGCTTGCAAAAATGTGTCCAAAAGGTGTCTGGAGCTACACTCATCTCTTAAGCATAATTATCCGAAGCAGAACACGTGCCCCTCAGAGCCATGGGGCAGATGACTGGGACTAAGGAAGTAGCTGGTTTTTAGCAGCATGGAGGATCTTATGTAAGGTGCTGTACCACGACAAAAAGAGGTTTTCTGCAGAAATCTAGAGGGAATCTGAGCAGGCTGAACTCTCTTCCACAGCATGTGCAAATAGTGATTCCTACTGCTGGATATTTTGCCAGGGAAAAAAGATCAGTGGGTTACGAGTCAAGTGCATCTTTATGCAGGGTTGTGAGTAGTTAATTTTTCATTGTACTCAGCGTGGACCTTCTCTTTCTTGAGTGCAAATGTAAGCAGTAATTTCACTGGCCAGTGGTGTAGGTCTTGGTGTTTGCACATTTTCAAGGTCTGGAAAAGACAGAGGACACCAATTCACTCCCAGAAGTTCCATCAACAGACAATGAGT
The DNA here is from genome assembly GCA_038380795.1 of Pyrocephalus nanus. NCBI lineage: Eukaryota > Metazoa > Chordata > Aves > Passeriformes > Tyrannidae > Pyrocephalus > Pyrocephalus nanus. The sequence goes on from CM076272.1 coordinate 6,902,618, forward strand.
ATTTCTGAGTTTAATGTTCTGTACCTCCTTATGAAAGGTTGGAGCCATCCATTGTTATTTTGACCTAAACTTAACTGGACTTTTAAGTTATATCTTAACTTTATCAAGAAATCACTTCACAGGTTTTTGCTCGCTATCTGGTATAAGCTGATGCTGTAATTTATTTTCCAGGGGTGAATGCGGATTGAGAGAATATTCTGAAGTTAAAACTGTGACAATAAAGATCCCTCAGAAGAACTCCTAAAATGATGAAGGACCGTGTTGTGCAGAAGAGCACATGATGCCACCTTCTCTATTCCTTATGGAGACCAGCACTCAGGAATAAAAAGTGTTACACAATAGATATTTAAGAAATTAAGTTGCAACATATATACTGGGCACATAACTGCGTACATAATGCAAACCAGCTCTGCATGTTTTCATAAAACTCTCCTGAGAATCATTACATCTTTATAAAAGAAATCATAAAAAGAGATAAAATTGCTATTGGGCATCATTTAATAACGGTTCTAGCTATAAAACTGTTAAATGCAAATGCATGCACACACACATTTATCTCTTCTTTAAATAAACAAAATAAGTCTTACTGCTTTCAGGCTGCCTTCTCAAACAGACCTGCCTTGTACTGACATTGTTTTGACCAGGGCTCTATAAGCCAGATTTTACCCAAAACACTAACACTGAACAACACAAACAAGTATCACTGATGTTCTTAAAAAATTAAAAGACTCTGAATGGTGATGACCCCAAACCTGGTAGACAGGCAACGCTCCAATCAGATAAAGAGGTCACACTGGGGAGGGAATCAATCTGCTGTATGGACAATGAAAGCCAAATACTTATTAGTGAGGTTTGGCTTTCATGACTCATGGTGATTTGGATCTCAAAGCTTATTTTCATAATTACTTTATGTTGTGCTAGAAGCAAAAAGTCCTCCTTCACTAACAGGAACTTGAAGGGTTTTACCTGCCTGCCAAAAGAGCAAGGCCAGACAGGGTGGGAGGGTGTTAACGAGAACAGGAACAGATCCCGAGGCTTCACAGAATATTTCAGCTTTCACTGCTTGTCTAGTTTTGTTATTGTTGTTGTTACTGTTGTTGCTTTCACCTTTTCTCTTTTTTTAAACAAGTATATGCATACGCAGGCTTCATTTATTTGTCTGCTATTAACCTGCCTAGGATTACTCTGGGAACCATTAGGTTACAGCAAAAAGAACCCAGCCAAAGCCCACGTGCCAAGAACTAAGCCTGACTTAATTTTTTTATTAAATGATGGCTTGCCATGCTCACCGTGCCTGTGAACCTCTCGTGTTACTGGCTGGTCCTGGCTTTTCAATTATGTTTGGGGTCTTTTGGCCCAGAATAAAAACATGAGCAAGTTCTTCTAGAAGTGAGGTGTTTAAAGCCTGCTGCCCACAGAATCTCTTCCCGTTTTAAACTGACACACTAAACACTATCTCTTCCTTCTTTCCAACTGCAGAACTCATCGATTCCCCAGACTTTTTTTTAAAGAGGTTTCATTGTATGTTTAACTTAGAATTAAGGAAATCTATTTTAAAAGTACAGTAAATCATCTACCCCGTGTAGCTACATTATCTGGGGTGTAAGGGCAGAATTATGGCCTCAGGTATAGGTTTTCCTGGCTGCAGAGTCTGTGCTATGAACTGTTGAAAACTCCAGACCTGATCGGCAAATAATTTCTGCACGTTCTTAGCTTCCTTTGCTCTCTGAGGAATTCCTCTTAGATTTGAAGTTGTAGGTGTCCTTCAACATACTGCTGGATTAGGACAAGAGCATCCAGCACTTTGTAGTATGATGGCCCTCAATATTTCATAACTCATGTCAAACTGTATATGTGTTTTTAAAGCAATACTTACACATGTTCTTATTCAGAAATGACAGTACATTCACAGACATGGAGATAAATCCAAGTATTCCTGAGTTGTTAAAATCAAATGCCATATAATTCTACTGTAGTGTTTGTCAGAGTGAAGAAAACAAAATACAGCAAGTGAGAGATTAGTTATCTTTTAAACTGCAATATAAAATGTGAAAAAGGAGATTTTACTTCTTTTCTCCTATTTACTTAAAAGAGAAACTTCCTGTGCTAACAGCATTTACACCATGTACTCTTTTGTATTCTTTTTGTGTATTTTGTATGTCTGTGCTTTATTCCCAGTACATTCAGGTAAATAATATAGAGTTGCCATTTTTTCAACCCTGTCACTGCAGCTCCATTTGATGTACATGGATTTGTGAAATCCTTTTTTAGATGTACCATCTGCATGGATCCAACAAAACATTTTTCCAGTCCCTGCAGCTTTTTGTTACAGTTTTTAATCATGTATATAGTTATATGTTATTAAAAAAGTAAAAGGATATTTTCTATGAAGTTTTTTCCATTAAAAAGGTTTAGAGAAAGACTTTAGACTGTGAGACTCCTTTATTGTTGACAGAGCTATAAAAATATTTAAAAAAATATTTTCTTAGCAAAAGATCTGCTCTCACAGTAGCTTTATTTTCATTTGCAAAAGTGAATGAAGTAAAAGGCCAATTAAATTTTCTGGAATATTATTGCAGCTGTATGAAAAACACTTGTGAATTGCAGATCTAGGTCGTAGTCAAAGTTCATCCTCACCCTCATGGTCATAAAGTTTAGCTATTGGGGCAGGTCTGAAATCATCAAAAACAGTGGGGCATCCTTACAAACTGCTGCATCACAGCTTGATTTTTGGATAATGTCTAAAAAAACCATGATGCCTTTCCTTTCTCTCGTAGATGAGTCACAGAGATAATTAACACTCAGATCTTTTATGGAGTGATATTCCACTTGTCTTTAATTTCAGAATGCTAAAATGGGAAAAGGACAGACTGAATGTTATCTGACTGCCAGTAAAATTCACATGGCCAGGTACTATGCAACCCTCCCTCAAGCAATCCCTTTATTCCAGGGTTACTTTCATTGCCAGTAACTGCATTCCTCTTTTGAAATGGTGCCTATTTAGCTGAAGTAACTACCCAGTTAATATGGTGAAGGCACTTAATTGTGTGGGAAGCAATGGTCAGACCTCAGTGTTACAGAATAATACTGCTGGTTTAATCAACAGTCTACAGGCAGTGACAATAAAGGAACTTGACTAGAATAGATGGATAAAAAGAGAACAGAACTTAATAACCGGAGGTAAATTGCATTCTCAAAAAGGATTACTGTTCTTGAAAGCCTGGGATATCAGGTATATATTAAGCAGAGTATCATTTGACTTTAATTAGTGGCATGGACAGCTCTGTCATGGGACTGTGAGTGGACAAACAGCCCTTTCCATATTCCCCATCTCTCTGACCTGCTTGCAACCTGTCTCACCACTCCAAGCAGTCACACAGGCACAAGCAATGGAGTGCTTTTCTCAAAGCAAAAGGAATGAAGAAAGGTTGTTCTGGAACCCACTGAAAATAAGGAGTGTTGTCATCTAATGAAGGGAACAAAGTTTAGTCCATAGTAAACAAGTATTCTGTGGAGCTCCATCCAGTGAAAGGAAATGTATTAATAAAAGGTTAGTGAAGGGAGAGTTCAGAAATAATGTATTTCTTCTGATAAAAGGACGTGAAGGAAGGCAAAAAGAATTTCAGTTCTGCAGCCTTCAGACAAAGCAGTGGATAATGATACTACTCGGATAGCATTCACACATTTATTGGTGCCCTGTTACAGAGAAAGCTCTTTCTCCCTGTGCAGGCAAGGATGAAAAAACTTGCCATGCATACGCAGTGGAACTGTGTGTCCACTACAGTGCCCTCTTATTTCTCCGTTCTGTCCTGGAAAAAAGAGAATCATAATAACACAGAATTCAGGGCAGCAGTTGAGCTAGAGAGGAAGACAAAGACAAGTAATATACTGTACTGTTTAGCTCTGACTCTGCATGGTCACACCTAGAGCTCTGGAGAGCTACATTAACCGCCTTGCATTTGCATCCATACGTCTCCATTTACTGCATGCTAAGTCCATCAACACAGGAAGTTATTTTTCTCATAACAACCTCATACCACAATGACTGATATTCACAGTGCTGTATCTATCAGGAAGCAGGAAAAGCCTCTGTGGCTATTAGTTGCCATCAGCATTCCCAGCCCATTCAGACAGACTTCTCTCAGCACATTAGACTACAGCTGCACAAAACACATCTTTCTTCCTTGCCCTTGTTAAACACATGGTTGATAAATTCTTTCTGTATCTTCACTGTATCTTCTATATCAATTGAAAGTGCACAGGTATCAGGGAATTATGCGTGGCCTTGCCAGAAAGCTCAGGGGCTTTTGAAGCAAACAGTGTGACTTTAGAATGAAGTTGGAACATTTATAAAGACAGACTAGTGAGAGCTGGAGGATGAGAGTAGTGGTATAATTGCACATGATTGAAGTGTGGCTAGGATATGCTGCTAGTAAGGCTTGAGGTCCCACTTTCTTATTCCACACAGCACAATGTGGAGTGCTGGGATGCTGGTTTCAATAAGCACTTTCCTAATTTTTCTCAGAGGACTGGAACTGACACGCTGGAATTCAAGGGTAACACAAGTAACAGATGATTACAGCTGGTTGCAGTACAAGTTCAGTCACTTCAGTGGTGCAGAGCAGGTTAAGCTGCCTGTAGCCACAGCTGCTACACTGGGTAGTGCTCAGCACCTGGTTATCTAAGACGTAGGCCCAGAGGCTGCACACACATACAGGGATGAGGATCTGTCCCAAAGGGAGTGAGTAGAGGCACAAGGCTGACTTGCCTCTTGCTACAACCAGGGTAAGTCACCAGAGCTGTTGCGTAATGTCCCCAATCCCCTTAGCTAATTGTTAGAGAGGGACAAAAAGCACATCTGCATGCTCCTGGTGCATAAGAATGGTTGATTCTGAAATAGTTCTGAGCTGAGTTTACATCCTGAACCCCCATTAAAAACCAGCCTCATACTCCCAGCACAGGTACTGTAGAGCTCAGTTACACCATAAAGACTGCAATTATTTTTTTCTGATATCACAAATTTAAATCCACTCAAGCCATATGGAAAAGAGGGACTGCACCTGCAATCCACTGCTTCTCTATGATGAGTGTTTGCACTGCTACTTTTCATGGGTTTATAGGATGAGTTTCACCAAATAACAGAACTGCTGTCCTGTACTGTGCACACCACATACATTTTTGGCCATGCCTGCAGTGCTGGGAAGCACTCCAGGGAATATTTTCCCACTTGATTTCAGGTGAGATTTATAAACACAAATTTTGGAGGGCCTTTGTTATCAGCTGTAATACCCTGAAGTCTCCAATGCCCAGGGACGCTGGGACATCTGCTGGGGCAATTTGCCTCAAGGGTGAATGAAGTCTGCACTGCTGTTATCTTCCCCAGTGCATTACTGTAACCATTCTTTGTATTGTCATTTAATTCTAGTATCTAACAGCAAATCCCGCAATTACAGGATGCTTTCAAGGTGTCTTAATCTGCCTGAAGTCTCTTGATGGGACCTGCTAAATAAACGTGGATTGTGCAAGCACAACAGCAACAGACTGTAAGAAAAGCTCCAGCTGCAGAGGTTGCCAAGGAGGCCGTGCACACAGCAGGCTGGAGTAACCCAAAAGGGTGCTTGTGAAATGTTTGTGCTGCTGGCAGGCAGCACACTGCCAGGACAGATCACACATCATGCATTTGCACATCAAATGGAGCTGCACTGGTCTGAGAGCATGGGAAAGGCCTATCTTGAACGGCATGTGTCCTACTTCCTAAACATGTATATTTTACACTTTACACTTGGTTATTGGCCAGATTGAAAGTAGCGCAAGTTCCCCAAAGCTTGTCATTTTGCCTTTGAAGTAGAACTGTTTGGAGTATGTTTCCTTTGGCAATTTATCTATGTAACAAAGCAGGAACTTAGCTGCATTGGCCTCTCAACAATCCACAGCTAGCTTTTGTCAGAGTACTCATACACTTGTGTATATGCACTCACATAGAATTTGATCATTTTTCATGACCTTGCATGGCCCCTCTCCTTCTCCCTCATGGTTCATCATGATGAAGTTGGTGATAATATTAGCTCGCTTCATTTGGGGGTTTTTCCTTGCTCTGTGTGCACCTGGCTGAGTTCCCATTTCCTACAGCAGCATAATTAGCAAGATGTTTGTGTGCAGCTCGCTCCTGCTGCCAAACAAAAAGAAATTGTGTTTGTACTGCTTCCCCTGGCAAAAGGGCCCCAGCTCATGGCCCACTGCTTTTGTCAGTACCACAGGATGGGACGTAGAGTAGGATCTCTTGAGAAGTTTCTGCTGTTTCCTGCTTTCTATTGGTCCAAAACCTCTCTCGCAGTCTTCGGCACTTGACATCCAATCTCAAAGCACAGTCAGTGTCTGGCAAGAGAGACCTCCTTTAAGTCTTTCATTTTGCTCATCACAAACACTCAAGTTTCTGGGAAGCATGCTGAATGGAAAGTCACTCCTCGCTCTCACCAAGAACAGCAGATTAAGGATGATGGCTAAAGCATTCCCCTTGAATCTAATGCTCCTCCCACTAGTCAGAACTCCCAGCTTGTTCATTCCCCATGAGTGTGGCTCTCAGAGATGGTTGGTGGGATGCCCTATCCCCAGGCTGTACAGCTATGGGGACTAAGCAGACAGATTCTACTCAAATCAAGTATTTCAAGAAATCCACAAAAGTCACCAAATACTCTTCAGCCTTATTCTTCCAAGCATCCTGTGCATACTATATTTTAAATACAACCTGGCTGCAAAATTGAGGAAAAAACCCACATTGTTGCCAAAGAGATGGGCATTCACAGAGCTACAAGCCTGTGGTTCCTGAGGAGCCTGGATCTCCTGAGCAGTACAGGGAAAGTTCCCACCCCATGATGCTGCCTCGCACCAGGATTGCCTTGGCACGGGGGCTGCCATGTCCCATGCAAGGAGGAGGCTGCTGAGAGCACTATGCCCCTTCTATCCTGGCATGAATCTAAACAGGAACATGACTCTTTTCTGAGAAGCTGTCCCATGTTTCTCCACAGTGCACACTGCACACCTTAAGCCACAGGAAGCCATTGCTACAGATCTTCTGGGCACTGCTAAACTGGCCAGGTCTCTGATCGCATCAGTATATACAGAACCAGCCACTTCCAACACTGAAACTGCAGCAAAACCCAGAGCAATTCCTATTGTGTCTTTGCTGCAGCCCAGCCTCTCCAGCAGTCCTCCCCTTGCAGCATTTGTCTCCCAAGGGCAAACACATGGAGGAAAATGCCCTGGTACAACAGACTTTCACAAGAATTTCTTTAGGGAATGCTGAATATCTGATCCACAATTCCCATCAGATTCGCCTTTGTGAACCCTTATAGATCACTCTAGTGGGAAAATGACAGTAGACTCCAGTTGTCCAAAGCCTTTCAGAAAGACACAGAAAGATACTCTCATCTCCTACATCTGTAGCACATTCATAGTCAAGTCTCTGAGACAAAGTCTTAAGTTAGTTTCAGATTCCATTCTATAGACAATAAAATTACAATGACAAAATCACTGCAGATACTGTTTCTCAGTGTCTTAAATCACCCTGCAGCTCCTTCCCATGAAAATACCGAGTCTGTTTTCTTCTCTGTAGTGAACTGCACATGTATTATAGCAGGGCTGCTGCAAAGCTCTGCTTAAGGACAGGGTTGCTGGTTGATGTCTGTTTTAAAAACACATAGAACATCCTGAGCTCTTTCTCAGGGTTTTGGCAAAGAGGCTCTTTTAACTAACTGTGTTCTTAGGTAGAACAGCAACAAATGACTCAATGATTTGTTTTTACAATGTCCTCTCTGGGAAGACTAATTACCAGCTAACCTTCTAGCATGCAGTTTCAAACATGAAAAGAATGGGGCCCCATTCTTTTTCAGGAAAAATTCATACTACAGACTGCAGAATCTGCCTTGGTGGGGGCACTTTGCTGAAAATTTCTGAAAGCTTTAGGATTATGGGCTGGCCAAGAGATTTCATGATCCTTCTAGAATTTTTAAAAATTAAGGGGGAAAAAAGCTTGCTTTCCTCAGTTATCACTATCTGTTTCTTTGGGGTAGTAATATAGTCACCAAACTAAACCACTGGAAATGCTGTTCTCAGCTCTTTTGCATATAAAGCTCAGAAAAGCAAAGGTGAATTTCATGCAGAAGTTGTGTTCAGCAGCAAGAACCACATTGCACAGAGCATTGTGTTGAGCCACCAGCAGATTCTGCGTGACAAAGGAAATCAGACTGATGGGCTTCTTCCAATTTGCCTTTGTTCTATACAAAGGTCCAGAAGAAACAACTTTTCTTTCTTGCTGATCTTCCTAATGGACTTCTTTCTCCCTTCTTAACTCCTATTCCTCTGGGAGGAAATGGTGCCTCTCTAAAGGTCTGGGCTGAGGCAAAGCACCAAATGTTGAACTCAACTGTGCATGTAGTCTCTGCTGGCATTTTCCAGCTTTGCAATTAAACACTGGGCAGGCCAGGCAGTAGCTCCTCATTAGACTGTGTTCCTGGGTGTTCAGACAGCAGAACCAAGGCAGCAAGCATAAATGAATTTACTGGACTCCGTACAGCAGCCAGTGTTCGGTAAGTCATCAGTCTCATCTGCACCTACCTCTCTTAACCACCTTAACCAGTCCAATACACCTTTTTCCCCACTATCATTATCAATTTTTACAGCAAATAATTTTGTAATCTACTTTTATGGGGCAATTAAGCAGCAGCAAAGATACTGTATGTTCAGAACTCATTGTTCAAACATGTTTATTAACCCTCAAAATAAAAAATAAACTTGCTAGGTTTTTATTCATAGTTAAGTCTTTCCCTGCTTTGAATATTATTAAAGCTCTGGAAGACATGCTTGATTACTTTAGCTTGAGCCACAAACCATCTCCCATTGCAACCACAGGCAAATTAGTAGCTGAGCAACTGCAGATGCTGCTGAGCAGAGAGAAAAATTGATAAACCAGGACAAAATTTACAGAAGGGAATGGGGAGTGGAAGGCTTAAATGGGTTTTCACTTCCTCTTTTCCCCCCAGTCCTTAGCACACCTTACACAGCCTCATGCCTCGCTCCCAGTCAGGCACTCGGTCATGTCTCCTGCACAGCTCCTCTTCTACAACTGTCCTTTAAGTTGCTTTATTTTTGAAATTTAAATTGAAAAATGCTGCTGTGTGAGAAATGTAGTTACATAAACCTCACAGAACATTCAGAATTTCCAGAATCCATATAAAACCCAAACCCATTTGCTTCAGCTGCTTATTCATATCAGAGGTTTTGTAGAAGTTCAGACCTGGGAAGAAACTTGTCCTCTCTTCATAAGACTGGAGATATGAGCATTTCCTATGGAATATATTTACAGCACAAACAGGCTCTCGATGGTCTACAAACCAAAGCTACAAGAACTGTGAGAGTTCCAGTTACAATGTAAGCATCCATTTTGATACTGTTCTAATAAAATCAAGTTATTTCAGCTGCAATGGCCAGCAGGGACAACAATATTTGCTTTCTTTTGCAACGTCTTTGTCAATCTTCCTTCATGGCACACAAAAAAGGAAAAAGTGTTAATTAAATAACCTGATTATTTGTATGCAGTTGATCAAAACCATGGCCTCATTGTCCTCTACAAACATCATAGGCTTGGTCTAGGCCTTGAAGGTTTTAAAAGCAAAATGAAAATCTAGGAATAAAGAAAATATTTATTACTACTATTTTGCAGACAAGGAGATTATTCAGAATAACAAATGGGGCAACTCATCCCAAGATTACAGAGCAAAATCTACTGCAAAGGCTAGGACTAAGCTCAGCTCTCCTGGCACCTAGAACAGTGCTTACAAAAACTTGTTACTTATTACTTATACTATGGTAAGAGAAAAATTAATACACGCAAACACAGACAGGATGAGAGCCTGGCAGAGGAATGTTGTTTGTCTAAAGATCTGTAGTAGCAGAATTTAAATACTTTACACTTCTGACAAACTGAGCTGGGGAAAGCCCTTGAAATTCTTTGGAATGAATGACCTTTCAAGGCCTCAGATGAGGGTGTCTGATTTTCCTCGTTACAGCCACACCAGTCACTCACTTGTACATATTTAGACTCAGTGCAGGATCTCTCAGCTAATAAATAATACCATCATCTTTCACCAGGGCTTGGCCAGAGACAAATGAGCTTCTCAGCACTTATATCAGTTTACTGCAGTTTTGGTGTGTTGTTTTCTGCTTCTACACAGCCCAGTGGCAAGGTCCATCTTGGATATGCCTGGGAATTATTTATTTATTTTTGACACACACACGTTCAGGTTGTAAGGGTTTTTTGGATGCCTACAGTCCAACCCCTTGCATTCCCTTTCCCTCCCCATTCCTCCCACAACAGGAGCTGAGCTTGTAGAGGACCTAAGCACTGTTCATCCCAGCTGAGTTCACTGGGAATGGACAGTGCTCAGCTCCTCTACATACCTGGCATATACAACAATTTCCCCAAGGAAACAATTAGGCATCAGTTAGCAGCTGGCTGTGCTTAACACCAATTCATGGCTGCCTGACTAAAAACCTTTGAGAAGTTGAGTCTAGAGATGGTTGCCTACATGAGATTTTTAACTGAGGTCCAGCCAGCACAGGCAGTGGCACACAGGGGACAGCTCCAGGCTCTAGACTCGGCTGACCCTGCTGACTGGTTCCCCTAAGACAGCAGCGGTAGGTCAGACCCAGAGAGGAGGCGTCAGCACCTCTACACGTCAACTTAGAGCAAGTTGGTTCCTAATTGAGGAATCTTATTTTAATCTTACCCTGATTAATTCAAATTATATTCAATGCTGCCTGTTTTAAACTCAAAGCTATTGATGACTGATGGCAAAGTTACATAAGTAAGTGTGCAGTGTGCTGGGTCACCCTCAGGGAATCCTGATTAGAGCCTCTTACCAACTCTGTTGTTAAATGCTGAGGACTGAAAAAACCAAGGTGCCAATAAAGAACTGCACTGTAACACAGGCACAACAATGCCTTGAGAACGTAAAAACTAAAAAAATTTTTAAAAAGCACATGTTTTTAAGTAAAAGAAATCTACAATTTTAGAAAAACATATATAGAGAAAAAACAGCTCAGCAAAAACTCATAGAAGTTCATTTTGAGTTCTTGCTAACCACCATCCTAAATGCTAATGACTTTGTAAACTGATCAGATAATTAATGGTGATAAGTTTTGTCCTAAACTTGCTACTTAATTATTTTGGTTCCTTATGCATCCAAGCACTTATATAGTGTTATTTATGCAGGCCTGTATGTTATTTTTCTCTGCTCTTTTATTACTAGTCTCAGTACTCTTTTTTGCTGCCTAATACCGCACAAACAGCATATAGTCACATTAGCTCCTTGCTCTAAGCTCCTGGCATTTTCTTTTTACAGTGCAATAACCTCTTGGAAGGTACCATTACTACAGACAATTCAGCTGCTTTCACAACTGCAATAATATGCTCGAGCCAGTGCAAACAAGTGATGCAATGCAAGCTATGCTCTTCCCAAGGGTGGAGAGCATCCCCCAGCCGGACTCTCAACTTGTTTCTTCCCAAGGAGAATAACTTGCAAGGTCACTTTTGAACCCTTACTTCCCATGGGGTGGGCACAATCCACCCAGCAGAGCTAAGGGAAAAGAAAATTAACCTCTGAACTATCTTTGCTCATATACAGAGTACATGAACTAGCAAACAGCAATACAGAACACTAATTAATTGCAGCTTCACTTGCAAGGATTGAAAGATTCTCCTAAATAACCTGAAACGGTACATGACTAGTACTGAACTCTTGTGACTTCATTTGGAAGCTTAAATTAGATGGAAACATCCAGTCAGGTATAAATTCCAAATGCACAAGCCTCAATTATATTCTCACTGTGTCTCTAGGAGTTGCTGGTGATTTCCATGCAAATCTATCGTTCAGAAAATGTTTTAAGTAAAGAAAAACAACACCATCTAAATAGATTGTAACTTCATAGTGTTTGCTGTTTAAAGCATTGTGGAAATAGAGAACATTAAAATTTATTAATTACTGTAACGAAGGATTTGATTGGATTAGTACTATAACAATTCTTTAGTTAATAAGCAGGTTTCTTTATATGACCATGATTGTTTGATCACCTAATATCTACATTTGTTATTCTGATGAATATAAATAGCATTTTTAAATTATGATTCTCTTTTTTAAGCAGTGAAAATACGTATCTCTGAATTGGCCCCTACTGGAATTTCAACTTCTAGCAGTTTTTCAAATACATAACTAGATACAAACAGAAAAGCATCTAAAAGAAGACACACAAGTCAGATGAATTAAATAGTTTGAACATCTCTGAACTCTTGTTAAGGTTTAATATCCAAGTACACCTGTTTTCCTGTTCATTCCCCTGCTTTGTTCCCATTCAGAAACTGTTTCATAGTTCAGTGCACCTGGTAATTTTTTCTTGTCATGACAGTCTCAGTTCAGCTGCCTCTGGTCAGTAATCTCTTCTTGGGCAGCCCATCCCATTCTCCACACCAAAGAATGGTGAGAAGCAACCAAACTTCTTAAAGACTTCTTTCGATCTTTTTAGACATTAATTGCCTGTGACACGGAACAAAACACTTCAGTATCAGGGATTCAATCAATATCCTTACCTAACAATCTAAAGATTCTCAAAAACCTTATCGGCTTTTGCCTTAAATATGTCCATATTAATGTAAGAAAAAAACAGAATACAACATTGCCCGTGGAAATAGACCTGAGAACACACACGAAACAGATGCCAGTTACTGCTGGAAGATTCTCACACTGTACACAGGCTGGGATAGTCTGCAGAGAGACTTTCATATCCACCTACCAAGCATTGCTGCTGAGAGATTTTCTAGCATCTTTCAAGCAGATAAACAGCTTCTGGAGTGTTATAAAGGGCCACACTTGGGGTAGCTTGGACTGGATTAGACCAAAATTGTGTGTCTACTATACATAATAAAGAAAACCAAGCTTTCTTGCACAGTGTAATATGACCTACTTAAAATTTACTCTTCATGCCCATAGCATTCCATAGCATCTAAAGGAATTATGAGCCAAAGGTCTGACCTTCCAGTAGGTAACATCTGCTGTCCCAGTGATGTGTTCCACAACAAATAAGGACATCACACTAAAGATAACATGTGATATTGGTAAAGAAAAACAAAACAAAACAAAATAAACATGGGAGGGAGAAAACAAATTAAAAGACATCACATTTTTCTGAGCAGGGCAGAACAAATGTTTGACTGAAAAGCTTCAGGTCCGGCTGGGAGAAGGCCAAGACTAATTTAACCTTTGGTCAAATGGTTGGGAGTTAGCTAGTTTCCTTTTTCCTCTTACATCACTCCCAGAGATTTCGACAAAAATAATATAGCCCCGATTACATGACATTACAGCCTCTCATAATGCACTGGGGAGGATAGTGTTGAAATCCCTTGGAGACAAATTAATCCCAGCAAAGCAACAGCTGTAAGATTGCTATAAACAGGGAAAACAACTACAATGTTTGCATTATGTACTTATATGATTTTAATATAACTTACTAAAGGGATTAGATTATTGGATTTTTTTAATAGGTCTGACAGCTTTGCATCATCATGAAAATATCTGCTGTCAGGTTGCACATAGTTGCTATTAAGGCATTTAACCACTCAGTACATTCTTCTAAAAGCTAAAGCAGACCCAGGTATAAGGTGATTTATCTTGCTTTCACATAACGTGTGCAGCCAGAGAACACACGTTCTACAGGGGGTTTTTGACTGTGCTGGAACAGATCAGCAGTGCTGTCACTGCCGGCCTCCCCGAGCTGCTGGGAGTGCTCAGGTGTCAGGCACCTGCTCAGCTCACCCCAGGATGCTGTTGCAGGGACCAGGAGCCCCCTGGGCCCCAGCAAAGAAAGTTGCTGCAGCCATGGCACTTCAAAATCAAGAATTCCCCAGTGGAAATAAACACGACCCTCCTCTCCTGCTCTCCAGTTCCTCTGTGCACACTCCCCTTTTCTAATACTCTTTTACGTGGTATCAAACACGTGCTGTTCCTCTCTGCTATAAAAACACTCTGGTTGTAGCCTACACGCTTATTTTGGATCTTATTTTGAATCTACCACTTATTTTGGAAGATAAAATTACCTAAAGGTAGATTCCAGTTTAAACCCCCTCTCTGTGGTTGCAGCCAACCCACACACCTGTCTCAGGTTTCGGGGTCCCAGACTGCCAAAGCTCAGTCACCTGCACCCAGGCTGGCAGAGACCCTCCCCTGTCACAGCAGAGCCACCTCCCAGGGCCATCTGTGCTCCAGGTCAACTAACAGACACCAGTGAGCTACAAAAGGGCCTTTCAGCTGGGCCAGACTGCAAAGGGTAGGCTGACTCCTGGCTGTGTTCCTCAGCCACCCACACCTCCTGCTCCCACAGCATTGCGCTAGATCCCACGCACCACAGCAATGGCCCAGGTGGGGATGACACTCCAGCACAGGGAAAACACAGGACAGGTGACTAGAGGCCTCCTATGGGACAGGTCTAGATGCAGACAGTGCATGAAGAGAAGCACTGAGAAGCCAAGCTGGCTGGGAGATGTCCCTGGCCACAAGACTGGGGCACTGCCTGGCACTGCCCTTCAGCACCAGGGCCACAGGGGTAAGCCCGTCACACCTTCCTCATCAGCCACACCCCAAACCATTATCCACCCTTGCACCCTCACCACGGCAGTGGAAATCCCTGGTACAGCCCTGCCCAAGGCACCTGCTGCAAAGCAGCTCTCGCTCAGGCAGCTGAACAGTGCCCCTGTGGGAAAGACTTCAATGAAATACACTGCTTTCTTGAGGTAAAGCAGCCAAAACTACCTCCCTCAGTTTATAGCAGCCGGTGGAAAGCTGTGCAAGAAGTGAAAAGTGCGGAGACCTCTGCATGCATTATGAGGAGAGAGGAAGACAATTTTTTCCAAACTGAGAAAATATGCTCATATGGAGTGGTATTTTTAGGTGTTTTGTGTTGCTACTTTGAGAACAGGGGCTGGTTGGGTTTTATCTTGCCTTACTTAGTTTGGATTCTATTTCTGCTTCCTGGTTTGGAGGAGTAGGGAGAGTTGGTCATGGTAACTGTGAAATATGACGCTACATTCATTTTTAAGAACCGTTTTTATATATGGTAAGGTTCATTTCACCCAACTAAATTGTGATTGCAGTTTGCTAGTGCTTGGTTTAACAGATTGCAGCTAATAATGTCATGACTACAACAACTAGTATGTAATACCACAAATATTGCTGTGAAACTTAGTGCATATTGCATCTTAAAAATCTCATAAAGGCATAAAGCAGTTTCATGGAAATTTGCATTGCTTTTGAATAAACACCATTTTTAATTTAAAATTATTTAGTTTAGACCAGATATGACTAAATATGCTGGTATGTTCCTACACATGTTTACCCGTTTTATTCGTATACTTCATGAAAACATATGGATTTCATGAAAATTTAGGGAACTATACCTTGATAAATGGTGTGTCATTGTATTCTATGCAATCCATAGGGGTTTAAAAATGAAAAAATCCACAGGGGTTTAGAAAACATACTGTCTTCTTACAGAAATGTTAACATAATATAATAAAATGTGTAAACTTGAGAACAAGTAATTAATAAAACCAGTGAAAGTTTGCACACTATGTTGAAAGCTCAACACTACCCCCAAACTTAAAAGCTGTGAATGCATACGCCTCTGGTGTGCAGACCGCACTTCAGGCTTGGGTTGGGCTACTGGGCTGTGCCAGGGACCAGAGGTTTCCCCAATAGCTTGGGCAAGTTCCTAAACCCTACAGCTGAGGGAGGATGTTGTCTGTTGCTGTGTAATTCCCACTCACATTGTTCACAAAGTCACAGCACTGGCCTACTGTGAAATCAGAAAGATGAAGGGGCTTCTGGGCCACATGCACTGCCAGGTGTGTAGTGAACATACAGGTGCCTGCTGTGCCTTGCTGGGAATGCTGAAGCAGGCAGAGGCTGCTCAGGGAACGTCACTGGGGCCTGGCTGGCAGGGAAGTGCCTGTTGGTCTGACATGTTGTTTACAGGAGGTCAGATAAGCAATTACCTGTGTTCTCGTGGAGAGCATAGCTGTCACTTCTTAAGAGATGCAAAGTATATCTCAAAGACAAGGGTCTCCACTGCTATGCAAGGTATGCTTTGATGTTATTCTTCTGAATGATCTTTCAGGATCTACTGAATTGGAAAGGCATCTCTACATATGGTAGAAGAAACAATTAGAAGATCTGTCATGTAACAAGGCCATAATAAAGAGTTTTCCTTCAAATGTAATTGTTCTGCGTGCATGCAAAAGATATACAAGTCTGCTGGGAAATAAACAAGGTCTCGCAAGGATCATTCCAAACCTAGAAAATAAGAATGCTCTTCCTTCATGGATGCCTTGTTAACTCTGTGTACTGCTATGTCTTTTCTAGAGAACATTTGCTCTCTAAAGTGTATGGCCTGTGCCAGGAAAAAAGAGGGGGGTAGGGGGGCAGGAGAGGCCAATAAATATAAATATAAATATAAGCAACATATGCTTTGTAGAGTTATGCCACCTTTTCAGTCCTATGCTAGGAGAGCTGTAATCTCAAGAAGGGCCTCAGTGCACTAAGTAAATGAGAAAAGCTTAAGTGTGGCCGACAGTGACTGCAACTTTTTTGGTCTGCAGCTGAATCTACCACTGTGCCACTGTGAAAAGCCTGATATCCACCAACATCTAAACAAGTACCACTTGATCAACTTTGCTCTAGCACAGCAAGTAAAGAGACTGGCCTGTCTAGGTAAAAGAATAAGGTAAAGGAATGCAGGATGGTAGCAAGGAGACTGCTAAAAAAACCCTGCACCATAACAGACAGGCTACATGAACATCAACCCACATTAAGACCGCTCTGAAAATTCACTGTTTTCAAGCAGGACACCAGTACATGCACACTGCTCCATCCATTAGCATGCAAAAGTAATTACTTGAAGAAAAACAGGGATCATAACCCATGGCACTTAAGGCTAAAAAAAAGTCAACATATGGAAGGGTTGTGTGTGGCTCAGAGCTGGGAGTTACAAAAGCTGGAAAGAGGTATCCATGGAAAGTAGCAGATTCAAGCTTCCACTGAGTTTAATCCCTGACGGAACCACCATACTACCCATCAGCTGGCCCACCCAGAAATCAACAGGAAACTGGAAAATTCTGCCTTGCCAGAAGAAAGGCATTGCCATTGGCTATGAACTACTTAATTTACCACTAACTTTAGCATGAAATACAGTGTTTGGACACCAAAATAACATACATGCCATTCTTAAAATGTTGCTGACCCCAGCAGTATAACACATTGTTAAGCCAGTTCCACAAACTAATGGAGTAATTTCAGGAAAGTTGCTTGTTGAAAATATTGGGACCATACATTTCTAGTAACTGCATGAAGAAAATCTTAGTGCTTTTTAGAGGATAGACTGATAAGGAGAAACTAATCAACACAGTCAATTTAGAGGAACAACAAGACTAGAGTTTGTAGCACTGTTATATTTCAACCTTATTAATGATTACAATACGGAAAAAAAAAATCCCTTCCTAGGACCGACTAGTCAAGATCTCTTGACTGAGCGAAGGAGAAGATAGCTGAGGTTGCTCTCCTGAGTCTCTGCATTAAAAGCCCTTTGTAGATCCATCTTTCAATAGACCACTCTAAAAATTTAAAAATAACAATTTTAAAAATCAGTATGCAGCCTCACTGCATATAAATGCAGACACATGCATACATGCATATTATTGAAAGATATATTTTTACTTAACCTCTGAATTTGAGAGCCATGCTGGTAGGCAGACTTCTCAAATGTCTTCCATTTCATGGTACACTTTTATGGTGGGAAGTTATTGACATCAGAAAGGAAGAATAATGAAACTGAGGTCACAGAGTTATTTACACTGGCGGGTGGATCCCACAGCATTCCTGTATGATTTGATTGTTTTGATGACCCTCTTTTTGAGATTCTGTCACACATTACATCTGATATTTGGATCTTTGTAAGTTGAAAGGGACACTGAGAGGTCTGTTTGGTTTCTGTTACCAGTAAGTTATCACAAGTTTAAAAAGTCTGTCTCTGTTGAAACCAATGGCACAATTCCCAATGACTTAAGAAAGTTTCTAAACTCCCTGTCCCAAAGTGCTAACAAGCCAAACAGAAGGAGCCATATAGATACCAAGCTGAGCAAGGGACACCTAAAGAAGACCCAGGGAACACACAGAGAAATCTGATTAAATTACTGAGGAGGGGAAGGAGAAAGTGTAGTCAGCAGCATAAAAAATTCCTTTAAAAGGCAATCTTTATTTTAAATTTTGAAAGGGAAATGTGGGCATTATTGCCTTAAAGGCTTTTGTTTAGAGTTGGGAATTGACAAAACACTAGTACATAAACCCAATAAAAGAAATAGAGCACAAAAAGCCATGTTTAGATCATAAGCAGAAATCTCATAAACGCCCCAGAGCTGAGATGAGCCTTGCTCCTGTTTTCGGACCACTCCTGTAAAGCTGTTAACCTTCGCAGATACTGTGCCACAGTCTCCCCAGCAGGAATTAAAAACCCAGGCTGCAGTGATTGGAAAAAACAGACTAGTGACACATTAGCAACAAGGACGTGTATGTATGGCTGTGAATAACACAGCTCTGATCCCAGTGCAGAAGCCTAGGGCTTCATTACATTTAATTGCTTCCGGCTTTAAATCAAGGCCTGCTTCAAAATGAGGGTGGCAGCTATTAAACTAAATTACTTTCCCCTCAAGCTCATATGGAAAAGTACAGTACCAAAGGAAGACAGCTTCTATTAAAAGCAGTGTGGTAAAGGTGCTGCTGCCAGTCTAGAGATGGTTTGTAACTGGGAGCAGCTCATAAATGAAGTTTTATATGGTATGTGTCTTTAATATTTTATGAGGGAGAAGCCTTTGTATTTGGCTGAGTTCCTTTCTGCCTGTTCCTTTTTGCGGCTCCTTGTGCCACTCTGAACTGCTACACAACGACCTTTCCCAATGCAGAAGTCACACATCAGCACACTGACTCCTTTTTTTGTGGGTTTCTCCCTCCAGGGTGGGTACAGGGAGTGCCAGTGTGATGCTCAGCAACAGGAGACTTCCCAGAAACAGAGTGCTCTGAGATGCAGCAGGTTCAGATGACCATGTGTTTGAGCATCTATTTCAAACATAAACACATTAAGTGATAGAAGAAACCCTCTCTCACAAAGGTCACAACACTTTTATCCTGGGCCTACCCAGATGACAGGCCCAATTAGTACTGATTAAAAAAGCAATACAAAGCAAAACACCAGCAACAGCCCTTGATAAAATAATCTGCTGTGGGATATACCAGATTCCTGGTGGACAAACTGAAATGAAAATGAGGGATAGGTTCCTCAAATCAAACCCAGTATGAACTTAATTTACCCAAATCTTCTGACAGATTTTTTTAATCCCTGTTGTGTTTCTGGCTCTCACTCATATTCAGCATCTGCTCTCTATCCTTGATCACTATCCGAATATTTGTTCCATGCACTTAATTTCATTCT
Source organism: Pyrocephalus nanus (assembly GCA_038380795.1). Taxonomy (NCBI): domain Eukaryota; kingdom Metazoa; phylum Chordata; class Aves; order Passeriformes; family Tyrannidae; genus Pyrocephalus; species Pyrocephalus nanus. The sequence continues at coordinate 6,922,199 of CM076272.1, forward strand.
CTTTCATTTTACAGCCTGCCGGGTTCATTTGTTCATTCTTTGATTTGCCCTCACATTTTCTCAGTTTTTCATATCTTTCTGCTTTTTTTTCCCTGTCTCCTGGCTTTATTGTCTCTTTCTCTCTTTTTTTGCCTTAGCCTATATATTTCCCTTCCCTATTTCCCTGTTGCCTTCCTGTCACCATTTGTTTTCTATCACCCTGCTTTTCTGCTGGTTGATGTTGGAAATATTTCAGGAATTTCTAATTCTCAGTGCCATGAGAACCGTTATCTTTGCATTTTCACTGGTGAAAGTGCTCTCAGCACGGTGAGGATGATGAGGATGATGACGGAGCTGGGATAGAGAGGCTTCAGATGGACTCTTCCCTGAGCCCACTTTGCCTCCAGAGTGGTATGCTCCAGTATGGAATGTGCAAGAGGAAGCTGGGCCCGTGGGGAGTGTGCGGGCTGGGGGCAGGGACTGTGTATTGAGAAACCTCAAATTCCATACAACAGAAATGAGTACAGGAGAAACTGAACTGCAAGAGAGAAGCAGGATGAGGGACCAGCTGGAGAAGGGTGGGGGGGAAGAGCAGGAAAAAAAATACACCCACCACCACCACACCCCAGCCTTTTTCTTCCATGCAGGTGCAGATGAGCAGCAGTACCAGCCCTTGATAATATTCACTTGCTCTGAGTAGTAACACTAAGAAAGCCTCAGACCTCAATCTACCCATTATTTCTTTCCCTGAGCAGGGTTAGGGGTCACCTTTAAAATAACAACTGCAAATGAAAGGCAATTAAATGGAATAAAAAATGATCAGTGACTGGTAAAGCCAGCCAATGCATGGACTGCTGGTGACTGGTCCTTGTAGTGTGACAATATGCCAACTCAAAGTCACCACAGAGAGAAAAATAAATAAATGGATAAGTGACTGTATTCTAGTACCTAGAGATGTCTCAGGAAAAAACCATCAAAGGTTAACCAACCTGCTTTGTTATTGTTTCTGCTGCGCCTGCTATTGTTATTTGTATTCTGGTATCATCAAGAGGCCTCAACCAAGATCAAGGCCATTGTGTTAGGCACAAGATAAATATGCACAGGAAGAAAAAGTTCCTGTTTCAAAAACTTGAAGTTTAATGGATGAGATGAGCAAGAAGCTGAGGAAAAAGAGAGATAATAACTGAAATGACTCAAACTGGAGCACAGAAGGTCAGCCTGAGAGCCCCCATCCTATCTTTCACAGTCGCAAGGAGCTGAATGGGAAGAAGCTGACAATACTGTCTATACAATTGTATTTATTGTTTAGAGAGGTAAGAATTCCACGGGCTCTTACACTCATAGTCATGGAATCCTCCTCTGTATATGCAGATAAAAGTTTGTTCCTCTGTATGTGCAAATAAAAGTTAGTTCATGTTTGCTGTTTGCTAGGTTGGTCCTTCACATGCCCAGCACACTGCCTCACCATGAAAAATGTACATGATATTCACAGCTATTCACAGATCATGTAAAGATGGTGGTGAGATCAGGATATGTTCAGCTAATGCAGAATATCTTTGGCTTGTCCAGCTCTCTTCCTTCTTCCCTTCAACTTCAGCACTGGCTCTCCCAGTCCCAAGAGCTGCCACAACTGTCACACTGTTACAGAAGGGGTGACCTCAGTCAGCAGGTAGGATGTAAGAGCTCCTTGGACTCTGAGATCATCTCTGCTTCGAGTTCCCATTCTCCAAATACTACTGCAAAGAGGTGGCGAAACTGCTACCCTCTGTATTTCAGCTGCAGCTGAAATTCAAATAGTAAAGCTGGTGAAGGAGAGCCCCATGTCCACAATGCACTGTGCCAATCGGCAGCAGCACAGCACAATGCTCAAAACCAGGGTTTCAAAATCTTCAGAAGCATTTTGCTAAAGTGCTACAACCTGCTAATGTAAGACAGTGCAGAGATGTCCCTGACTGCTAATTGCACACATACCAGAATGGAACCTTTTAAGAAGAGCTGCTTATCACTCATCACTGTCTACATAAACCCAGTGCTAGTCCCGTAACAGCAGCTACTCCAAGACTTAAGGATGGATTCAGGGTGGTTTGTAACATTGCAAGACACTCATAAGATAATCAGCCATAAGATTTCTTCACAGTGGGTCAACAGGACACAGCAATACCATGTTTGGGAGATGGCTGTACACTAAATTCACAAGTACTGAAAAGACTCTCAGTATCAAACAACTTTCAGCTACCAAAGCAGCATGTTTATCAAAAACTGTTGAATGGTTTAAGGTGGCCAGTTAGAAATTAAACTAGAAGTTACAAAACCCTGACATGGGGAACAAGGAGAGTTTTCTGAAATCCTGACACAAACTACAGAGGGGAGGTGCTTCCATCAAGTGGGCCTCTCTCAGAATGGCACATTCCTAAGCACCTATTTCAAAACTATTTGGGTCCAACCTATAAAGATCAAAAAACAAGAACACCCAGCAGCAATCAGCTGAGAAAACAATTAGGACAACACAGGGTGCGTTAAACACTGTGGCCTATTTAAAGCACTTAGAGGTGGTCCTTTATTCTCAGTAGTTCTCAGGCATGTCACCATAAAATCCCTTAAAGAGAATAATCAAACTAAACGTACTTAACAAGCAGGTTCTGTTCCAAATACTTTGACTTCATTTGTAATTGTTAAACACTGGTGGCCTCAGGATGCAAAAGATAGAGAAAGTTGGGAAAGGATAAGAATCAGAATATCCTGACCATAAAAATACTTCATCAGCACTTTCAAAACTTTTGAAAAAAAGTTGAAACTATCAGAATGGAACTGCTGCTTCAGATGGTGTTCAAAATATGGCAGATGTGGACACACCAGACAAGTGAAAACTTACAGAAAAGTATCTGCGGTTTATTGTGGATCACAAACTGAAGAGGAGTCAGCCATGTCATGCTGTTGCAAAAAAATATAATCACAAGAGGGAAGAAGCAGAAGCACAAGCAAGAAGACGTTTATAGAGTAGAGCTATAGGTTGGAGATAGTGAAGATGAAATAATGAGGCTGACCAGGGATTCTGAACACATGATCAGTGTGACTCAATGAACTATAGGGATGCAACCTCAGGAAAACACTCTAGAAAGTGACGGGGTGGGGACAGGTTAGGAGCAGTAACAACCTCTAGACACGTAAAAAGCTGTACAAAAAGCACTGGAAGATATTTACCTCCATAAATTTGAGCTGTGGCAAAGGAAAAATACTTCTAATGTTAAAATATTAGACTGAACTAGATCACCAGACAAACTGTGGTGTCTTCGTTGCTGGACACCTTTAAGGATAGTTAAACAAACACTGTTTGGGAATGACTGAGGTAGACTGCATCACTCCTTTGGGCAAGGAACAGACTGGATGTTTGTTCAGCATTATGATTTTTCGCATTTTTCATTGCAATTGGTCAGTCCCCTGGTATAGAACTTTCTTCTCTGGACAGGAAGAGAACGCTGGGTAAACTCCACATGCTGGTAATGCTCATATTCAAATGCCTCAGTTGTCAGAAACTCAAATTAGAGAATGGGTTTGGAACCGCAAAGAAAAGGAAGCTGTTGACATGTCTTGAATGGTAATCTGGAGTCTAAAGAACAGAAAATCAATTCCAACAGTGAAAGACAGAATGCATTTGGGAGTGTTCTCAAATCACTTCCCATATTTAGAAATCGCAGCCCTAATTTTCTGTGCCACTGACAGAGTTTTCAAATGTTGAGGCCACCTTCATGTTACCTCAGGTTGTATCTGTTTTCATGTTGTCTGATGCAAAATTACTCTTGATTTTTCCTGTGGAGAAGACAAGGTAAGGGTTCTCTCCACAAGGCTTATGGGCAAAAACAAGAAAAAGAGGTTGACAGGATTTTTATACTAATGCTCTTGATTATCTCTCATATTAGGTTCAAAACATTATCCTCCTTGTTCAACATGTCAGTAGGTTTGACTTCTGTAACAAAAATATAGTCAGACCTGTGCGTAATGGATTTCAGAAAAGCCATTTTTTTTTGAAACATCTGTTTGGAAGTGTTAAGGTTCTGCTGAAAAACCTCACACAGATGTGGGCAGGGTGCCATATTCTGAGCAACAATAGAATCTCCAAACATCCTCCCAGGACATGCTTAAATAAAATTCCCAAAGAAGAATGAAATCATAACCAAAATTTTATTTTGGTAAGTTGCACATGTACTATATCTGTCCAGTTGCTGTCAAGTCAGCTTTCTGACAATGCCACTTTCTGACAGTGCCATGTCTTGCACTATTGCATTTACTTCCATTTACATGGTCCCACAGTATGTTTTCCACTAGCCCATAACTGTTGATCCCTAGCACTTAGTCAAAAGAGAAGAAAATGGGGGAAAACTCACCACAGAACTCAGAGCAGTCTGTTTTTCTTATGTCTTCCCTTTTTGCCATTACTGTACCCTGTATGTGCTGAATATTTGCCAGGATTCTCCACCCAAACTTATTGCTCTTAATTCTCCCATGTTTTTCAACACTTCTCTCAGGATTCTCATCCCATTGTTTCTCTCAAATTTCATTTTCTTTTCTCTTTTTCTCTCTAGCTTTCTTTGCTTTCCCCCTCTATTTTCCACAGTCCCTCTTACCCCTGCAGGAAAGAAGGAAAAAAAAAAGGGGGAATGAAATGAACTGCATTTTAACAATCAGAATAACAGTGAAACAATGCTCTTGAGATCCCATCTGTTGCCAACACATCTCCCAAGACAGCAAATGATGGGCATTCCTTGCTAAATAAAGAGAATTTCCCACACCCATTAAAGATCTACACAGCAAAGACTGTTGTTCAAGTATTTACTTTTTATGGCATACAAGAAAACTACCTGGAATTGTAAATACCAATGACATATTGTTCACATCTCTACCAAACATGTGGTCAGTGGCCATATGGATAACTTCTGGGTGTGAAATGTCCTTTCTCTTTTTTTACAGTGCTGCAATATCCTTGTGCCAGAAGCTTTTTTAGAAGTTTAATTGCATAATTCTACCTCCAGTGCATGACATTAAATTCTATTTACAAACAAACCCCACATCCCTTCCTACCACAAAAATCTACCAAAGCAAACTGACTCAGCTGCTACATCCTACCTAATAAAGAGATGCTTTTTTTGTTTTTAATTCATTCAAACTTTCTCTGATTAGGATTTCACAATTCTTGATCTGAAACAGAAACATTTATGCACACCATTTACTCCATGTAATTCACAAAGAATAGAAATAATTTAGATTATAATTGCTTTGGATTTCTAGGGTGGATTTATCAAAAACATCAACACTGGCATAACACCACTGGAAGTTACACAGTTTACTAAGGCCTTAAATGGGAGCATAGTAAAGCTACAGCAGAGAATGTTTAAAGTGTCATTTCTCATTAACTTGATAATGAACTTTTCCATTAAAAAAGGAAAGTGACAGACTTTTGCAGAGATATTGTGTGAGTTCTTAGGAATTTTCTGGGGAGTTGCCTTGACATCCCTACTGTTTGAGCTTTAGGTCTGCACTCTAAAGAAATGAATTTCCATATGGTTAAGCAAATGTTTCTCACCAGCATATCTCCAAACCCAAGTTATTTTGTATCTCCTTTTTCATTAGAGTCCTACCCCAGATGGTGCTTCACAACAATAGGTGTTACTGCGAAAATACCGAGGCTTCAGAAATGTAAAACCACAAGAGAAAATCTAAGGCAAGGATGGAAAGAAAGTGGTGCAAATTAATATAATTTTATTTGCATCAGAGCTGAAAGGCTTTTTGAAGATTGGTGGAAATGCATAATCCAGAGAAATGAAATGAGGAAAAGGCAAATATGGAAGAGTGTAAGAGTCGGTAACAGGCCTATATTAGTTGAAGAGAAAAAAGAAAGGGAGACAAAGATGATTCCAAGTAATTTTAAAATCAAGTAATGCTTTTTTAGAAGCGGCTTTTGAGTTGAGTGGGGAACATTTGAGTTGTTTGAGGACGTGGGTGGTGTGGTTACACCCTCTTGCATATGAAAGAATACAGACAGCACTGCTTGTACAAGCTAGAATTTGAAGGAGGGAAAGCATGGAAAGCCACACAGAAGGAATCTGCATTAGGAAAGGTGGGAAGATAAAAGCAACCACAGTAGGATTATGGCTAAAGCAACTCCAAACCCTGACATGCGTGTTTGGTGTTTTAGAGGTATGATTGATGGTGTGAGGACGAATTATTCAGTGTTCAAACAGAAGGCCAAATTTCGAGGTAGTGGAAGTATTCTGAAGATCCAAGCAGAGAAGGGAGGCAGATGATATGGAATCACATTAAGGAAGTTGCTTTTGTGAGATATTTAGCTGAAGAAATTATCCAAAGACATTTAGTGAAGGCTCTGAACAGATTTACAGTTGAACCTGACTAGGATGAAAACAATGTCACTAGAGCCACGGCAATGTAAGGCACAGTTGATAGGCAAGAATATAATCTTTTGTTATATATAACTGATGAAGAACTTATTGATATAATTGAAAAATAAAGTCTTTCAATTAGAGAATTTCCTCTCTGCATTCCATACAAATACAACACAGACCATGCTTTTCAATAAGATTAAAGATAAGATTTCCAAGAGACAGAAAATAGTGGAAAAGACAGAGGCCTAGACAATATAAAGGTACATACCTTAGCAGAAAGCATTACCATTACATATGGAAGAGAAGGGGAGACAGCTGTCTGGAGAATGTACATAAAACCTTGGGAGGAGGAGGACAGCTGAAACAATTCAGAAGGGTGAATGTATTTGAAAGCAGAATATATGCACTACCATTATCTTCCATATAACAAAATCCTTTGTTGAAAAATACGGATGATAAAAAGAAAATCCGTGCCAAACTATAATGTATCTCTCCAGCTGAGTACAAACATCTCTGAAAGCTCAGGGTTTGATCCTTATATCCAGAAAATGTTATTTCCAAAGCATATTTTCTCTCTGCAGTGATACAATATCACAGATAGGATATTGGTGAATCGATCATCTGGTGCTGTGATAAACCATTTTGGAAATACAGTCTTTCAAGAAGTAATATAAAGCCTGACTCCTGCCTACACATAATATGCTGGTTTTACTAATCCATTACTCAGCAAATGCACAGTTGTACTGCACAAACTGCTCGTGCCTCTTCTATGGGTTAAAATAACCATAGCCAGAAGTAAAAAGCCTGAGTTTCCTTGTAGGAGGAGGAAACAGGGAAAACATGCCAGGAGGAAATGGTCACACCTGTTTAGCAATGCCTGACTGATAAAATGGTGTGAACACATTTGTAAACGAGCTAAAATGCCTCAAGCATTACGCACTGTGGTTACATTTATGCTTTCTTTCAGGCAAAGTTACAGTCTCTCACAATTCTAAAATACTGCCATAAAGACATAGGAAGCACATGCAGCAGGTACAGCTTCATCTTGTTTCCCAGTTGGAAGTTGTTAAATCACTTTTGTTTTTTCCTTTTTCCATTCCATGTCTCCTTTCACTTCTTCATCTTGTGGTCTGTTCCCTTATCTGGCCGTGGCTGTGGAACGGATTTATACCAAGCTGCAGATGCAAACATTCACCCTCATATGCAAATCAAGGACAGTGACATTTTCCTACAGTTTGTTGGGTGGGAAGAGTAAGAATATATTCTATAAACAATTCTGAAGGATTATAAATAGTGTCTGCTTCTGTCTGTGTAACAGAACTCAAGTCAGCAAGAAGTAGTTAGCCTTGTGCCTTCCATCTCTCCTCTCTCTGTGAGATAAAGAAATCCACAACCAATCTGCTACTTGAAATAAGAAAAGAGTACAATTCTCTCCCAGATGATGAGTCCTGAATTCATGGCCTTTACTCTATAGCATCAGTTAATTATTAATACTACCTCAATTATGCTTGATGATGATGGAGATATAATTAGCATAAAGATCCATTATGTTTTATTGATGTTAAGTGTATGTTGATTATAAATGGGACAGGATGTATTTATATGAGCTTCACTCTTCGAGGAAGGTTGTGAAATCAGAGTCCAATCCTGTACCAAGAATAAAACCTGCACCTTCTATAATTGTAATAGTATCCAGATGTTCCTCTGTAACGTGGATGCAGGTGGTGAAAGCAGTAAACTGGTATGGAGCAGATGTGCTCTTAGCACAGGTGGGACTTGCTCCCAGTGCTACAGTGAATTTTGCACTCACTGACGTAACAAAAGAAGAGTCCAGAAGACAGAAGTGTACTGTAAAAAGAGAAATTAAAAATGTAAAAAAAATTTCCATTTTGGTGGCAAACCTTGATTCTTGAGATCTTAGAAGACCTAGTGAGCAAAACAAACAGGGATTTTTTTAAACTACAAAACCCCATAGCTATGAGCAATGGAGCATGCTCAGACACAGAAACCCTGGAGGGTGCAGTACTTCATACTTTCTGGGATTTGTATAATGTGCATCAGTTGCAGAGGTTATTTCTGCCTCATACCACCACACAGATAATCACTACTACCATGTTTTGACTGTATATTAATAACCTGACAATTGAGAATTACACTCCTCTTTACTGTTCTATTGTGGTAGATTTCTAGGGAAGACTAATTTGACTTTGACAGCAGGCTGGGACAACCAGTCTGATTCCTATTAACTTTTCAGACAGCATCTAAACAAATTTAACGAGTCTTCACTGTCATGTAGAACAGACTTTCTGAAATTTTAACATAAAGACTGAATGCTATTTGCACTTTTCTGTCATTATGTAACACATACTCCCAAAATATATGCACCAGTTAGGCCCTTTCTGTGCTAGGTGTCGAACCAATCTATGCCAGTCTAGAGAAGGATAATCTTGTGCCCCCAAAACTCTGTACACTGAAAGACAGTCCATTGGATATGAAGAGACAAAATGTGCTTGAAACTCAGAATACAATATGAAAAATACTCCTGTAGGCTACTCACTGGCCTGTTCTCTGCAGACATGTAAGCAGGGGAAGGTACTGGAGAGGGGGTAGAGGGGAAGGAATGAGATACTGTTGTGCATGTTATGTTATGGAGTGCCTGCCAAGTGTAGGAGGCAGCACAAGAATGTATTCAACAGGTCCCACTGTAAGGATCTGGATACCGTAGATGGAATTTTTCCTCTGGATACAGAAAGGCAAGACTGCAAGAGATTGTGAAAATGAAATCTGAGATGGATGGAAGGATGTCCTTGCTTACCTGAAGGATGAGAAAGGAACCCCATAGCAGCACTCTGAGTGGATCTCATGGGGACAGAACCAAGGGGAGGAAATGACCATAGAATGCCACCACGGTGTCCTTGGCTTGCAAAGCACTCTCAATAAACTGCAGTAGTTTGGTCACCAACACACAGATTTGTGTTGGGTTAGTTTTCATTATCTCCATGTCATTATTTATTCTACATGCCCAGGGACACTACTCAAGTGGTTTATAGACAAATAATAGAGAGCCTGGTTCCTATCCCAGAGAGTTTGCAGTCTAGACAAAAACATCTCTGCTATTCCTAATCATATCAAGCTGGATCTGGCCATTCACATTTGGAGCCCAGATGAGAATGAAATTTCTGAGACATACCCCATGACTACTTCCCCTCTGTGAGTTGAGTAATCAATTTATAAACCATACCATGATGGGCTAGGCAATTAAACATTCTCTAGCTCATCTGAGGAAATTGCTATGGTAACAATTTCTATACCATCTCTATTGTTCTTCTTTATTTAGTAAGGCTCATTCTTTATCTTCTCTTTAACCACACAAGGTTATCCTGATAGCAGCAGGCATATGTAGCCTAAGAATACTGCTATATAAGGAAAATATTATGGCTATATGTCTGGATCAAAGAGACAATGATACCACATACCTAAATTGTAATACGAATTCCCTGTATGAATTAGAAGCTTTATGATTGTATGCTGAAAAAATTAACAGTGAGACAGCACAATACCTCCTTTAGCAACCTCCAAAAGAGTACTTTAGCAGACAGTGCCAGGACAGCAAGTGTTCTCCCAGACTGTAGTTGCATAATTGTTTTGACATGGATAGGACCTATTAGCTTGATGGCTGCAAGATATCTACAATGTGCTGTGGCTGTATCTGCATTAGCTTTAAATGAACCAACAGGAATATCAATCACTGGTCTAAAGTCAACTGCTTTAAGACTTGCAGACTTGGGTCATACATTAAAATTCAACCCATTCAGAGATGAAGGAAATCAACTAGGGCAGAAGCAGAGTTATTGTGGACTGCTGCACATCAACACTGCACAGTAAAGTCAGAAGATATAATGACTACCACGTATATTTTGAACACCCAATAGGACAAATGGACAAGTGGAAAAAATTGTTATATTTTGAAGTTTGAAAGATCAGCATTTTATGTTTTCTGCTGTACTCACACAAAGCACATTTAATGGAATCAAAATTCTTATGTATGTCTGTAATAGGTCAACTTATTTTGCTGAAAGAAATAAACATAATAGGCTAAAGGTACTGGTCATAAACTATTCCTATAATTTCAACCTCTTCCTTCCACCAGCAGAAGTCAGCCTTACAAGAGGAAAGTCTGTGCCAATGTGGAAGTTTGGGTTTTTTTCAAAGCCCATAATGGGGCAAAACCGACATCTGTAGAGACTTTGGTGTTTCTTTTCTTTCATACTTTTGACTTTAGAAGAAGGTCAGATAAGAAAAGAGTTTGGAGTCTCAGGGAAGTGAGACAATGCAAAAAGGAACAAACAACGAGGAAAAGGCAAAAATTGCTCTCCTTTGAGATCTGTGGATGGGCAGAGCTGTGCAGAACTAAGTATTATGAAGGAAGGGAGAAGATGAAACGACTGATAAAAGACTCCTACCTGTTCAAAGTATCGAAACATTCAGCCTACCAAAAGTATCAGTCCCTGAGAAGGTAAGGACATATTCTGCATATATCTTTGTAGGTAAATACAGCTGATACAGTGTGGATATAAGAAGTCACATGCCACTGAAGAAAATGGTTACTCAAGATTTGATTTATCTCTGTGTCATAACAGGCAGATCGGTGATAGGAGTGAACCAGCAACAGCAATGCACTGATTTGCAAGAATCTAAGCACCACTGCTGCATCATAAAAATAAAGGGTAGCTGAATCTCAAATGACTTCATTAACTACAGCTGATTACAATTCTTGAAAAGTCACTGAAATTCTAGCCCAGAAAATCAGTTTCCAGTATCATGAGTACCTAGGTCCTACCTGTGTGAAAGACTACAGCTAATAACTCTTGTCCTGCTTTGGTAGTTTCACCTATAAGGCAGCCACAGAAGGCAGAAATATGTGAAAATCTTTGGACAGAACTTTTCAATGGCTTACTAAAGATATAAAGGGTTCCAACATAGGTTTGGGTTGACTTGGAACAATTAATTGTCACAGTGCAGAACATGGACAATTTGGCTCAAGAATGGTGCAAGTCAGAGGTGGCAATAGTGAAGTAAGACAGAAAAATCTATTTGATGTTATACATATGAAACAGCATATTTACTGGATTTTTGTTTCCATCATGGCTAGATGTGACCTCTGTTGCAACACAAGATATTTACAGCATTCATTAATTAATTAAGATCTTACAGCACTTCTCATCCTTGGTGCTGCATTGACATTGATTGCTTGTGTAAAATAAGCACTAAAAGCAGAGCACACTCACACTGATTCTGTTCTTTCTATACAAAGAGATAAAAATTATCTAAAGGATATGAATCTTGTTGGACTTTTATGAGCTTGAGTATCACATTCTTTCACATCTGAATTCCAGAATAATTTTGGTTATGTTTATATTTTACAGCCAAAGCTTCAGGTACTGCCTTTTATCAAGAATGGTGCCTTTGTGTCACAGCAGCTGTTGTGAATTTTACTTTTATTTTTGGGGGGCAAGAGATGGTTTACACATAGTTGGCTTCATGTCAACAATACTGATGAAATTTTGGGGAAATGCAGGGAAGACACTAAGAAAAAGACTGTGGTGAAAGTGGAGAATACCTAAAGGGATGCTTTTTGGATGTATGTGCTTCCTCCAATTGTTCCACCTCTGTATCTTTAGCATTGCCACCTATCCCTCTCTTTATCATTTCTCTTTCACATGGGCTTTTTTCAGTTATAGCTGCTGTTCCTCCCCATAAAAGGTATATTAATAAAAGGGAAATGCCAAAACCCTGCTGTCTTCTGACTGATGTGCATTTCTCAGAACATAAACAGCTGGAGATTTTAAGCTCTGTGTTCTGCATTATATGTGGTGCGGAGATGAGGGAGAGAGAGGGAGACCACATTTAATTTACTGTTGAGTTTTTAAAGAATTAAACCAGTTTTAATTGTGTAAAATGTGATATCCATTGTGCCATGTGCATTTATGACTGAGCAAAGGTCACAGTGTCAAATAACACCACATTCTCACATTCTCAATATTCCAAGTATGGCTGACATACTGGCAATACTTGTCAGTATATATTGAAGCAATTTATACCAGGGATATGTTTGATCAAAAGAAAATTAGCTTCAGCTCTGAGGACTCCTTATAGCAACTTTTGAAATGATAACTTTTTCTCACAAGGTATTCCTTTATATCAAATGGAAATGTAATTGAGATTTAAACATCTCTTGGGAGAACCCAGATACTAAAGTAGTAAAATCATTAATACTCAAATTCTTTCCATACTGTAGCATATATCAGGTTTGAATTTAGGGAAGTGAATATTTTTATATAGATGCCATTTGATGCATCTATGATTTTCATATAAGATGATGGTGTTACTAAGAATCTCAGTGCTAATAACACATACAGAGAAATGTTGATAGGTGTCAAAGACAGAGCAAGGTTTCAGTTCTGTCAGAAATGTCTCTTCTCCCAGCCACTCTCACCTTCCCCTGGGGTCTTTTCCTGGTAGTGTCCCCAAGATGTTGGCCTGCTCCGCTTTCCTTCCCTCATGCTCTTTTCAGGGACATGAACTGCAGATTATCACCCTCCCTTCCTGCCAACAGCTACTCTCTTCCAAGCAGCACCTTATCCCACCCTGAGCCTTTGGTAAGAAGAGGGATGCACAGTATCAGCAGAAGTGGGGAAAGGGGACAGAGCCCACTTCCCACTTCTACCATCTTCCCATTTCCAGATTACAAAACAGGTGTCACAGAATCAGCACCGAATAACTGACTTTCCTTGGTTCCGCTTCTATTAGGAATCACCACATTATCCTATTGGTCAGTGTCAGCCATTGGTGTACTCCATTCAATAGTTTATTTTAAAGATAAGTCCCAGTTCCAGAGAGCACCTTAAACTTATACAAAACACAGCTTATATGCATGTTAAGGTGCTTCTATTAAACAACAGGCTCCTTTCTTGACTTTGTCAGGCATAATTGAATTGTAGCTCTAATACACTTATGCAAAGGACTAGTTAATTTCTGTTATGTATAGAAAATGCTTTAGAGCTTTTATATGAAGAATTTTGAAATACTTAGTAGAACCAGAAACAGTGCAGACGTTTCTGCAGAGAGCATGTTTGCTGTAGTACAAGTGATAAAACTATTACCAACAGCCAAGTTTCCTTCTAACTTTTCATTTCTGAGTAATTTCTGCAATGAAGACAGAAGTGTAATAGACATGAAGGAATGTGGCAATGCATTTGTTTTATTTCTATGAAATTATTGCTGATTGCAGGTTTGGAGGATGTGTGGGTGAAGTTTGCTGATTTATTTCAGTTTGGTCAGGAATGCTTTTTTAAAACACCTTTAACCTTTTTCTTCCAAACAGTTAATTTGGGTCACTACTTTTGTACTGCAGCTTTGATTGTTAGAGGAAATACTTCTGCATACTTTTGCTCTGCTGTAAGAGAGGCAATATATTGTGGGCAATATGCCAACAGATTTTAACCACAAACTCAGGGAAAGGAGACAGATTAGATTGTGGTGGTCTTATAATCAGGGTTCCTCCATACTCTTTTCTTGCTAAGAGCAAGTATTCACCTCTAAAGTGGTTCTATGTCATATAGATGGCATATCCATAGTAATAGGGCAAACTAAACCCCCTCAGCTGCATTCCTCCAGGCTCTGATAAGCGTTCTATAATAATTTCATCACAGAAGAACTTCTTTTAAGTGTCCAACTAAATAGTATACTTTAAGATCTTCAGTGAGTTCTGAACTATTTTTCATGCAAGAATCTTACTCAGATAGAGAGAGGTACCAAACAAACATCTGGTTTATGATGAGGAGGAAAAGCCTAACATTTGCAAACACTGTTCCTTTAAGAGCTGGTGGTCAAGGAAAAAAGAGAAACAAGATCTATCTGGTCATAGCATCGATGAGCCTGCCATTGCATGTTTGCCTCCAGTAGCCTTTCTAGTTTGCTACTGGAGGCAAATCCAGCTTTAACCACCTAAGAAACAGATCATATAGATCCTTCACCAGCTCACCAGGGAGACTACTCAGCCATTTCATAAATCTCCATGATACTTCCCTGATACTACTGGTTCAAGTCTTCCCCTTCTTAAAGTCTTCCCTTTCTGTGAAACAGTCTGTGATTCTGTGCTTTTATACTGTGGATTCTTTTATTCCCTTCTTTACTCCTTTACAGTTCCAGAGCAGGATCTGTTGATGTGGTGACTCACCCATCAGCATCTGGTCCAGATCCAAGAGACTGTGAATGCCCTGGTCAAGAAAGTGGATTAACTCAGTGGGTGTTCCAGGGAGCTGTGAAGGAAGGGTGAGCTCTGCACCCCATAGGTGGGGACTCAAGGGCTTTTAAAATATGTAGCAGACCAGCCAGATGCACAGTTTTTGTGATACAACAGCTAGGGAGGAACATTCTTCTCCTATTTTGACACAATGACACAAACATACTGCAAAACTTGACTGCTTCCATGAAACACAAACATGGAAGTGAGAACACAGTCTGATGTCAAACTGCTGCAGTCAAGTGCAAAGCAAATTATTTTTTAGGCAATCCAATAGACAACAGGTAGAGCATGAACCCCCAAAACCACTGATGCACCTTTAGATGGAGGCAGTGTTAGGATCCACTGACTTCCACCTTATATTCTAAAGACTGAAATTTCTAATATGGATACTCCTTGTTTCAGCGGATTTTTAAAACATATTTCAGGTTTAAAGAGACTTGATTTTGTAATTTTTAATTGCTTACAGGATCTTAAAGGAATGCACAGAAGCAACAGCACACTAAAGGCTTTAACACTGAAATAACTTTCTGTAGAAATGAAACCTGGGTTCCCATCCATGTTTCCCAAAACCGTGGTAGTGCAGTGCTGGGCCTATGCTAAAAATCTCTCAATTAAGTGTGATTTGCAAAGCAGCAACCTATGCAGAGTATTTTTTTTCTCAGATCTCACAATCTCTTCAGTGATTCTGCTACATAGAAAACTTGTTAATAAGGACTGAGTTGTGAAAGGAACCTCTTTCTCCTGAGGAATAATGAGTCAATAATGAGCACCTACACAAGATAGTAACTTCA
Organism: Pyrocephalus nanus; assembly: GCA_038380795.1. NCBI lineage: Eukaryota > Metazoa > Chordata > Aves > Passeriformes > Tyrannidae > Pyrocephalus > Pyrocephalus nanus. Next base: position 6,937,672 of record CM076272.1, read on the forward strand.
ACTTTTGCCTAACATGCCCATAACAAATGCAGGCAGGACTGACTGAAGAGGCAGTTTGCTGGGGGTGGGGGAAAGCAGGGAGGGATATGCAGAGCTGGCAAAACAAATAACTTAAATCAGCTTCCCACCTTAAAAAAACCCATGAGGTCACAATTTAAGTTTCTATGTGAAAAGTAGCCCTGTAATGCTGGCACATGAAAAAGGATGGTTGGAGAGTTTTGTCCTACAAATTAAGTCATTTTCTACACAATTCATAATCCCAAGGTTTACCTCAGGAGCAGAAGCAAAAAGCAATGGCAGCTTCTTGCCCCACTTAGAGAAACCTGAAGTATGAACTTCTGACAGTCACTTCTCTTTTTCTTATTACTCTCATTCACACCCCCTCAGCTGATGATACAAATGGACATAGATGTAACTCTAAGTATGAATAAGCAGTCTCAAACTAATGAACATAGCAGTAAATTAAGAGCACAGTCTCCTCAGGAGATACTACCACCACTAATGCCATTATGTTGATTTGAAGTATGTGGAACATAACTGCACACTGGACCCCACACAAAAAAGAAACCCCACAGATCATCTTCCTATGGGATCAGATAAACTGCTTGATATTTAACTATTTCTGTCCTGTCCTTGTTTACCTATCCTGAAAGTCATCCTTGCACAGATTCTCTTCAGGAGAGGAAGCATGATGGAGAGACATCTCACCAAGGATTAAAGTGGGGTTGCTGGTTGGCTTTCAAAAAGGTAAATGATAAATCTGAATATCAACAGATTAACAAGTCCTTCTGCCATACTGAACCAGAGATTTGACTCTGTAAGAGAAAACAGAATGGTGTGGACAGATAAAAATGATAGAAGGGAGAACAAGCAGACTCTTGTAAATAGAATTAAACCAAGAACTTTATACAAGGTACTAGAAAAGATTTCTCAGGACTCTTAGTCATATAAAAAGATAAAAGATCCTTTTTTTAAAAGTGAGCAAGCAAAAAGTAGATATTAAATGGTCATTTTGTACCACAGGTTGCAGCAGAAGTTGGTCCCAAACAGCTGGGACCAGCACCATTCCACCTACTCCTAAAGAATGCAGAGAAGGGCAAGAAGGCACAGAATGCAGCATGGACAAAATGAAAAATAACTAAGAAGAGCTATAAAAACTATTTGTGACATGACCATAACAGGAGAAATTCGGTGTGGATAAGTGCAAGGCAGCGCAGAAAAATTAAAACCAACCTTAATTATACCTGTTAATCAATAAGATCTATAATAGCTTTTGCCTTTCAGTAGAGGTCTCTCAGTCACTGTTTTTCAAAACCTGTTCATATCAACCCAAGCTCAGTAAGAGTTAAAGAAAATAGACTGGTAACAGTCATCAGGAACAAAAGTGAGAATAAAAAAAGGAACAGTCATACAACAGAAAGTATTACATGGGCAGCCTAAATGGACAATTTTGAGAACAATTAGTTATTAATTAATTAGTTAGGCTACGGTAAAAATGTGCATTAATTTATTCTCATGAGATTAACAGATTGTGACAGAGAAAGAAAGAACTGGTCTGTAATGATGAAAATAATCCATACTGGCCAAACAACAGCTTTGACTGTTCTATCACTTTGGCCTTTTAGGAAAAGCACTAACACATTGCAAACACAGTCCCTGCAAAGTATTCAGTACCACTTTTACCCCAAATGAGACCTACTCCGTAAATGTGTAGGTTTATTGAGCCATTCAGATCAAGAAGCACTATGAAAAAAAAAAATTGCTAAGACAAGTGGATTTATTTCATTGTGTTCCAAAAGAGGATAATTCCAGTGACCATTTCAAGAACAATTTCTCCAGCCATTCTTGTTTGCTTGCTTTGCTGACTGTGGTAGTGATACTTGAAAGAGTCAGTGGGGATGTGCTTTTCTGCAGTGATCACTATTTTGTATCTCCTACCCCTCAGGCAAAGATATCTTTTCAGCTTCTTTACTCCTTCCATCCCTTCAAAAGATAATTTTTCCCTTGACAGAGCTTTGCTGTGGACAAATGGTGCCTTCCTCCTCAGAACATCAGTCTAAGTGACTGTATTTTCCTATCAGTGTTTAGCATACTGATTAACTTGTTTTTAGATGAAAGCTGCGAAGGAGAAGATGCTTCTTTCTTCTGTTCCTCAGCAGGGATCTCAGCAGTTTCTCATCACCCCCAGCCTATTTGCTGAATAGAGGTGTGGGGCCAAGTTGTCTGCAAACACCAACAGCTGTGTTTGGTGTAGCCAGCAGCCCAAGCACATGTCATCTCAGCACTGCCCTCCAGGTATGTTATTTGCTTTCAGTGGGATAAACATCAGAAAAAAAGCTTATGGGAGAATCTCTACACAGCACAGTAGGAAATATCACCCTATTAGTTCATTGCTCTTCAGCTATCCTGTAAAGTTGATACGAATATTATTCCACTTACACCATTTTCAAAAGAACATACAAAACCTACAAGAAGAAATGAGGTTCAAATTGCCATTCTTTGGGATATGTGTAGGTTTTCTAGAGTCCTTTTTAAAGAAATGCATAATTTTTTCTCCTCCCCTATTCTAAAGGCTCTTCAGAAAGGAATGGGAAATCCAGGATTCAGAATGATCCAAAATATGACTTATGAATAACAGTTTCTAGTTTCATTTTTCATTTTGGTGATAGGCATGGCGCTTCTTTCCAGTCTTTACCACAGGTACGCTTGTGGTAACTGTTCTTTGGCATCAAACACTTTCAGCATTTTTCAAGCATTTTTAACATAAAACCTGAAAAAATTATTTTTCTGTGTGGAAAGAGTCTCTACCCTGCTATTCACATGAATCTTTGAAACTCATAGTGTCATTTACTAGCTATGTACTGTTTGAGGTCAAGGAGCACATAGGTACTGACACAGCCACTGCTGGATTTCAAGATCACTCTGGATTCCTTTCCATGCTGTCCAACCACGTCATGTCTGCCTTGCAACAGCAATGAGTGACTGCAGACTGTGGTAACCTGCCAAGATCAGCTCACATCAAACCAGTCTGGCACCACAGCAATGAAACCATGAGAAGACAGATGTGAGGTGGGGGCCCAGGGTGTTACACCAGCTTTCAAAGACAGCTGAACTTTTCATGGAGCTTCAGCTTGTGCTGTTGGCTATGGAAGATTGTACCTTGCTAGGGGAAGGCTGCAGTGACGGGGAGGCTACATCAGAAAACAACAGAAGCTGCTTCAGATCACTGCATTGTGGAAGCTCTCCTGCTGGCACTGAAGTTTCTATTCCTTCCAAACCCAGCTCTCCAGTCCTTCCCTGACACACTGAGATATGGCACCGCAGATTCTACTGCATTATAAGAAGCAAAGCAACGAAGCCAACCCTGGTTGCTTCCCCCTATCCAAAACTTGTTGTTTGTTTCATAACAGGATGCAAAACCAGAAGCACAAAGTGTTCTCTTTAAAGCCAGGATGCAGCTGAGCAGCACTTTCTGTGAAATTTGGGTACCACGGGAACAAGGCTGTGGTGTGACACAGACTGATATGCTCTAACACTTTCATTTCTTCTCATGAAATAAGTTTTTTTTTTATGTCACTAGAATAATGAAGAATAGTTGCAATTGCAGTGTTGACAACTTCTCTGGGGTGTCATGCTGCTTTTAAGTTAACATCTTCAGAAGAAATGCTGGCATAGTCATGTCCTCAGCAAGCACATGAAAGAAGATCACCAGAGACCCAGAAGTTCAGTGGCTAAACACATGCTTCAGAAGCTGACCATTTGCTGGCAAGCACACGTAACATTTGTTTAAATTCCCATGCTATTGAGATGATTAACAAATAGCTTATTCACTCTGCTTTTTTCCCATGTCCTGGTAGCTCAGGTAATAAATAATCCTTTACAAAGGTTAAAAAAAATACCCTCCAAACTCTTACAGAAATCTGTTGAATCGCAATAATTGGAGACTACTGATTTGAGAGGCATCGTATCAAAACAGGGCAATTACAGTTACTTACAATCTCTATGCCCAAGAACATCTATTTTGGAAATTAACTCACACTTTTCTGAAGCTTTTTGCATCTGGGGTCATAATGAAAATTCCAGAAAATTGACTTTACACTGACAGTCCAGAATATGGTCAAGCAACACGTGAACAAATACACAAAATATTATCCAATATCATCACATCACACATTTTAACAAGTTAAAAGCAAATGTACTGGGTCTTTCTCTGGTATCCTCATATCCATTTGATCCAAGTTAACCGCTGAAATACCCTCATGTGCAATATGTTCTCTTCCCTATTTAATATTCATACACAATTAGGTATTTTTGGAGTGTAGAGATGCAGCCTACTAGAGATTCTTCCTCATTTTCCCATCAAAATGCTGTCTCCTTGATGTACCAGAAGTTATCTATTACTATAGCACTTTTTTACAAAAAAAAAAGAAGCCCATGTAAACTGCAGCTGGCATATGAATCCAACCTGCTACAGGCAAAACAGCAGTGTTTACCTACCCTCTATTTGATTTTGGCTTCTATAGCTGCACCTGCATGAATTCTACCCGTATATACTAAGTGCTTTTTATGAAACTTTTGTTTTTCTTTTGAATTCTCTCCGTGACCCCACTCAGATCATTCTGTCCACAAAAATGTCTCATGCTATTAATCATGAGGCTGTATCAGGATCTTTGTACTATGAGCAGGTTGCCTTTGGTTCTGACAGTGTTCTGCTAAACCACAATAACCTTTACTCAGAAATATCCTGAGAAGAAGGCCTGCAAATGGAATCATTGGTTTCTTTTGCAATTTACATGGCTTGTAAGTGGAATGTATGGATTAACTTCAGGCATTTCAAATACACTGAGAAGCAACATCAATAAAAATCCTCTGGTAGGAGGAGTTTACGTTCTGATCAAAAATTTTCCATCTTCTGATCAAGTTTTCAACCGCGATCACTAAACCAAACCAGATTCTTAGGAAGTGTGCATTATACATTTTCTAAAAATCAGGACCCTACAAGATACTTTGAAATAGTCACTCAAGATCCGAAACACAGAAAGTCATAATAATTTATGGAATGCCTGATTGTGAGTTATCCTACCTGATGTGAAATGGTAAGAAAACATAGAATAACTTGATACTTGTTCTAGTCACTCTGGTTTCAAAAAGTTTTAAAGGACATATAAAGACCAGTTAAAGAATGTATTGAAAAATCCATAAAAAATACTTCAAATGGAATTTGAAATTTTCAAAACTATTCTGAAGTAAAAGGAAATAGTTTATTTCTTTTTAATAATTCCTTTACAATTTGTGTTAAAAATTATTCTGACATTTAGGTTATATACTCCTATTTCTCTCTTTCCTTTCTCCTTTCACTTTGGAAAAAAAATAGAAAAGTGGGGAGGACAAAATGTAGGAAATGCTTTTTCCTGTTGGTATTATTCTAATGAAGAGAAAATAACTACATGGAATTCACTAAAAAAGAGAGAAAGAGAGAGAGATGTGTATGCACACGTCCTAACAGTTACACTTATTATGTCCAGTTGTCTGAGGATGGAAAATCTCCAGTCAAAACACTTGTACTTCTTTAAACCTTTGAGATTTATGTTGGCTGTGCAAATAATTATCCCATGTGATGAATTTACCTATTTGTCTGTTGAGTGAACCATAACCTTGTACCTAATTAGGTAAAAATTGAAGTTCTGCCTGGTTTTCTTTTTATTTCATTACTGTATGGGTCTGGTACTTTGTGAAGGCAACAATTAGGGTTTGGCCACTGTCATCTCCAGCTGCCTGGATTTTCCCAGTCTCTGGGAGGGCAAACTCATTTTCATACTGTGTGGGAGAGTCAGCTTTCAGGACAGACCCAAACATCCTGATCCCTTCTGCTACTTTATACAGTTTACCTTCCAAAACATGAAACTCTGTAGTACCCACATGCAATTTTAATATTGCTTGAGAAATCTGTTCTCCCAAAGTAATTGATATTGATATCTCACTTCCTCTTTTGATTAGAAAGTAAATAAAGGCATTGTGGCTCTATACAACTCACAGGCATGAGCACTGCTATCACTGCCAAGAGAAATTATATGATGAATAATACTTAGACATTACAAACCCTTCATAAAAACACTTCTCAGAAGACTTAAAGCATTTGAATTGTCCCAGCAGCACTGCATGAGGATTTTTGTCTGGGAGCAACTCAGCAATATATTTTCTCATGTGCTACAAGCAAACAAATTTCCTTAGGCTTATTTTTCCCTTCAGTAATTTGGGCCTATTCTCTTAAAATCTTTCTCAGATATACAAAACAGAAGAGATTTTGTCCAGAGAGACACTTGTCAACGAGGAATACTTGTGACTAAAAGATCACAGATCTCTTATTAAAGTCATCCAGTTGAACACTTGATACCACAAGTACCATGTATTTGAATTTCCTCCATATTTCATGTTTGGGGGAAAAAAGAATCGGAAGGACAAAGACTTTTTTTCACAATGCTCAGATTCTATCATTAGTCAGGTCTGGTCGTTGAGAAGAAACTACAGAACCCAGCTCCTGCCTTGCTGTGTAAGCCATTTGTTTTGTTAACTACCTGTCAATGTTGCAAAGTAATCATGTGGCTGAGGTACATAGATTCACAGCTTTCTTGAATAAACACTGTACTTCCCCACCCTGAACTTCTAAAGACAGAGTTCAAAAGAAAAAGCCAAGTTCATTTTCATATGCTGAAACAGGCACAAACTTACAAGGCTTAGTTAAACAGAAAGGGGTTATCCCTGACTTCTCAGCTTACTTGTCAGTATATTGGAGCAACTAAATAAATTAACTGTGGCTGTCCATAATGCTAAATCTGAAACTCCACATTAAAACAGACGTTACACCTTTAAATGGGATGTGATGTGAAACATATTTCACCATCTCTATTATTTTCCAAAATGATGTTCAAAAAGTTGTATCTACATACCAGAGCAGCGAAGTTATTACAATGGGGAACACAATTGATAACCTCAGTGTTTTGCTGAGCTGTTAATAAATTTTATCATTGTATGCAGTACTGTAGCATGTTTACTAAGTCAAACAGCAAAGATTTACCCTCCCGACTAGGTGTTGCAAAAGCAACAGCACAACATCCTTGCAACTTCAAACTTGAGCCTAAAAGTTGCAATCGTTGTATCAAGCCTTCCAGCACCTCAACCACTGGGAAATGGATAATTTGCTAATGCTCTGCCTTGTTAGCAGTCACAGTTTCTTTGCTATGTTTGCCCAAGAATTAACACAAATTATTCCCAAAGATTTTTGAGGTGTAGTATCTACTGGAATACTCCAGCTGGCACTGGAGATCTTACAACCCTGTCAAAGTAGATATTATTTCAAGCTGTGGCAGTAATGTTGCTGTTGCTGTTCACTGTGGTGAACAAGGCAGCACTCCTGAAATGAAGTGATACCCTTTATGAGATGGAATGATAGAGCCGGGAAGGACAGACAAGATTTCAAGCATGAAGGGCAATCTATTGATGTGATATCTGCCTGCCTCTCTGACATTTTTCAGCAGAGTGCCAAGTGGAACTAAACATCTCTTAGTTACAGAAAAGATGACTCAAGAAATTTGCTATTTTACCAAAAAGGATTGTCTAAAGCAAATATTTGCAGTAAGAAAGTTTTAACTTCTCTGTAGAAAGTGTGTGTAATGTAGGTTCCTTATCTGTCAGATGTGCTACAGTTCTGGTATTTCACCACACTTTCCATTTCATTAATCCCTCTTTGTCTCATTCTCCATTAATTTTTTTTCTCACATATCTTCACTGACCTGCGTATTCTAAAGAGGCTGGTTTTCCATCTTCTTAGCATGAATAGCATTCCTCACCGAGCCCTTTAAGAAGCAGAACAGTGGGCAATAACATAGCTCGTTGTTTTCAGAGGCAATGCAACTGCAGACATGCAGTTTTAGGATTAAGAATGCTGGTTCTCTACTCAAATGGCCTTGAAAGACATTTTGTATCTGGTCTCACAGACACGATGAACAGGATGAGAGTTCAAGGGTGCAAAAAGTCAACCTGAGTGCTATTACTCCAGTGCCAAGAGATACAGAAGTCAGCAGTTTAGTTCTGGCTGCAGCTGAGTCAAGTGAAGAGCTGGTGCCAGCTGCTTCACAGCATATCCACAATCACTGCACCACTGCTTGTTTCCCAGTCCAGCTCAATGAAAATGACTAGGTTAGATTAAACTCTTCAGCCTAACTGTTTTCTCAGACAGCCTATAGAGCACAAAATTATTGTGGCAGATCTCTAGAGAGTGGGAACAGAAACAGAAGAGAGCCCCTGGGCAGTAACCTGCTCACCCTGCAAAGCTGCAATCTGAAGAGAATGTGTGACTTTATTGTATCTTCACATTATGGTTCCCTAGACAGAACTGAGCATTGTTTTCTTTATCCATAGAAACAATGGCATGCATAACTCCACATGAAAAAGTTATTTGCAGAAGTTACTTGACAGTATTGTACTTCTCTGACAGCTGGGGGTAGGAATTAAATTGTGGCAACAACACAACAGAAAATCACAGTGGGTGCATGCAACGTACATAATGAAGGAAGGGGTTATGACAAACAAACTCAGGGAAGGTCGAGTTGAAATGGGTACCAAAGGACACTAGAGGGGTTGTAATGGACATTCTCCAGAGAGAACTGAGCTGGCATGAGGCTGACAACAGCTGATAATTCCTTAAGAGAAGAGCCTCACGCACATCTGCAAAGCTGGTAGGTCCTCAGGAAAGATGCAATTCTTGTAATCAGAGGGCTCATCACAAGAAATATTTGGTCAATGCCACAAACATCTGATTTTCTGGACTAGAGGGAAGATGCTGAGAGAGAAGGAAGAATACTTGTAGAAAACACAGTCTCTTGTTTAAAGAAATGTGGGAATAAGGAAACTGCAAAGCCTAAACACACAAATAAAGCTGAGGAAGAATTCAGGGAGCAGTTTTAATTTCTTTTCAGTGCAACAGTTCAACAAGCACTGAAGATCCTGTATCATTAGTACTGTTAAGTAATGTCATCCATCCACATGCCAAGGGATGACAGCATCCATCTAGAAAACGGTAGTGCTGTCATTCTGCCAAAATATTTGTTTCTGCAGTTATAATTAGATGTTTGGAGAGACCCTAGATTAAGTCCCACAGTATAGCCAACCCTGTGAAGTAAAGCTTGAAAGCCCAAAAGACCACCTGCTGGGCAGTGCAGGACAGGTCTGCTGGAGAGGGGTCATACAGCACAAGAGTCCTTATTGGATCGGCCTGGCCAGCACTACCTGTATGAGCCCAGAATAAAGGATGCTCTAGAGGAAAGCTCCTCTGCCCAGTCTGCCTCCAGCTGATTAAAGAATCCATGATGACTGCTCTGAGCCCTTTTTTTGCTGTCTCCATTAGTTATTTCCCTCAAAAAGTAACAAATCCCCTTTTCTCCCCTTTTAAATTAAGAACAAAATAAAATAGCATAAGTAAGTTAGAAATAAATTCTGACTTATTCCATGACTGTAACCAAACAAACCCTCTGCGGGATATTGAGTTACACAATAGCCTCGATCCACAAAAAATAACTTACAGGGATTACATCATCCCATCAGACCCAAAGGCAACAGCATTGTTACCTAACAACTTCAGACAGCTGATTAACCACTTTTTGTAGGGTGTCAATTACACCACGCCCAGCTTGTTCATAACTGTGTTGTTGACAGCACAACACAGAAGGAGAAAAGCCCACGGCCCCCCACATACACACCCCGTGTACACACACCAGTGCTGCTGCCAGAACACGTCTAATTTGTCATGAACCCAGCTACAAGTACTTAGAAATCTTCAGTAAATAAATAAAATAAACCAGCACAGCAACATGGAGGCACATCTGAGCTCCTTACAAGATGGTTGAGTGAAATTTTATATTCTTCATGTTGTGCCACTTCTTCAGGGAAACAGAGGGTTTTAGAAGGAGCAATGGTGACCTGTAAGAGGGGAGCCATTTACCCTTGATGGCACCACTTTGAGATTCAAACTTGCACTGTGAAAAAGAGTCTTTTCTTAAAAAAAAAAAGAAACAAACCCACAACTTGTTTTATTCTATTTCCTTCACATTATTCCTGTTCATTTTTATGATACATTTCATCATTATGTACATTACTGGTGCCGAGGAAAGTAAAGTGATCTTTTCAGCTTGACACAGAAGGGATGATGCATACTGTCCTTATAACCTCTCCATTCCATGTGCCTGCTGGAAATTGTTTCTCATTGTTCGTAAATCCAAGGCGTGTTTACACTGGAATACAGGAAAAGCTAAAGTAGAATGCTAGAGTGTAAGCCATAGTGGCTTTTTTTGGCTTTTGCTGTGAAGTGATAAATGATTCCTGGTCCCCCATGGGTTAGAGGGCACCAAACTTCAAATAACTACAACATCCGATAACAAAGTTTTTCTCCATCATTTGCAATCAAAACACCAAGAACACAGCCCTCTGGACCTCTCATCCTTCATGTTCAATTGTAAATCCTGATTAAATAGCTTGCAGGTGTCAGGATTAGAGTATATTCATTGGGAGCCTAAACACAGCACCAGCTGGGTTCCTCATTTGCCAGTTGTAGTTGCTTCTTTGTTTTGAAACTGTTGACAGTACAACTAAAAATATTCCTTTGGGTAGAGACAGCGTTAAATAACAAGCAGGATGAGTAAGAGAACAGCTGTAGATATTTTTCTGTGTTTAACATACCTGCCTTGTTGATTTATAGTAAGCCCTCCATATAATGTACATTCTGTGTAATCCAAAACATTTAACCTTTTGAGCTGGGGTTGTGATAAAGCTATCAAACACAGGAAAGGGTCCTGACAAGTCCTGTATTGCCAGCCTTTCTCTCAAAGGAAAAGTGAAATATAGTTTCACCTCCCTTTTAGTATACAACAACAAACAGTATTATGCCTTATCAGTTGCTACCAACTAAACTGTGTGCCAGACATCCCATAAACACCAGCATGGAGATGGGAGTGGAAAAGATGTAACTCAGGCAAGTTCTCCAACTCTTGCTCTAGTGAGTGTTGGTTTGAGTGTGGCTTCCTTGAAGGGAAGTGCAGCTCTTCTTTTAAAAACAGAGCCAAAGTGAGTGAGTATTTTGAGAACAGAGAGGCCACTTTCACAATTAGTCCTTTACACAAAAGCAGGCAGTATCTGCCAACATACAAGACCATCAGTTCCAATATATCCCTTTTATTATAATTTTACAGTGCAAGAGTACTCCACTGCCAGTACTGTTGTCTTAACATCTAACATCATGGCTGCAACTCATTCCTATCATTAAAGAATTTGCCTTGTTTTTCCTATTTTGTCCAAAGCCATGTTCTCTTTGGAATTAAGTTCTGGCTACTTAAAAATCCCTAAAGTTTTCAAATAGTTACTCATTTTGACTTCCTGTCCCAAACTCTTGATAAAATGTAGCAATGTTTAAATCCCAAAGGCCACTTCATTTCAGTGGGCAGGGAACCAAGTCATACAGAATAGATGTAAAGAGAGACACATATGTGTACAAAAGACACTACGACTTTCCCAACAAAAGAGGGGAGGGAAAAATCTGAAAAATTTAATAGTCTTTTTATTACATGGTACTGAAGCAAAAAAAAAAAAAAAAAAAAAAAAAAAAAAAAAAAAAAAAAAGAGGGTTTCAGATAATCAGTCGAAGATAAGCTTAAGCAAAATATTGACTACTTTACACATCTGCATTTATGAGGGGGGAGGATCATGAGTAGACATGGGCCAAATGGTCCCAAAGCAATTTGCACAGTAGTGAGGCACTCACCGCACTCATGACTAATTGAACTCACTTTTCCCAACATCAGGTCTCAGAAGAAATTCAAAGCACACTGGAGCATCTAATACTGAGATTTTAACAAGTTAGCTTGCAACGCTGCTAGAGTTTTAAAGGCAAGTTCTTCCCAGTAAATTATATAACGAGAAAACATCGGTACTTAAGAGGATGCCACAGGGTTAATGCCAGGTTTTAAAAGAGTTCAAAATGGATTTTACCCAGTTCACATGTCAGGAGGCACAGCACGGAATCAATTTACAGCAGGAGCCAAAGATCACAAATTTTAGGGGAGCCTGGGGACTGATTCCCCCAATCAGTGCCGTGGGGTGCACAGATGAAAGAGCAAACTTGTTTTTTTTCTTTAATGGTGACAGCGTATTCTGAAATTACGCCCAGCAGGCAGGAGAAACCTGCATAGATTTCAAAAGATACTGCAGGTTTGTGTGCTGAAGCACACATTTAAGGTCCTAGTTAATGTGCTAGCCTTTCACCTCTGGAGGCCTGGGCTCAGATTTATCTGAGGTAAAATGAAGGAGAATTTGGGACTTCTATCTTCTTAACCCTTATCAGCCTCTAGTCCACATCACAGGAGTGCAAACCAGTTATCAAACTCTGGATCAAACTCTACTTACTTTTATTATTCTGAAGTCAACTTCAAGTAATTCATGTAACTATAATAACACTGATTTAAACTGGAGTGGAAAGCCAAATTCTGATCTTGTTTATATCCATGGAAATCTACACCTGTACCAGTATTCACGGAATCCATGTAGAGAGATTAAGTATAAGATAAGAGAGAACAAGACACCTACCCAGACTGGAAAGCAGACTTTTTCAGGTCCAGAATATTTGCTCAGAGCTGTGTTCTCTATATTTGGCTTTTACTTACTAATGCTGCTCTTGATTCTCTCTATTAAAAAAACCACCTCTTTACACTTTACAGCTTTAAAGTCTTTGTCATCTCCAGTTTGTCAGAAAGAGCTATAAATTATTATTTTTTAAAAATATTGAAATAGTTTTGCTTAAGCTGATGGGGGGCAGGGGGAAATCTGAATTTCCTCTGCAACCATTACTTTTTAAGTCCCTCTGAAATTTAAGTTTAAACAATGTACGTAGTGTTAAGCCTCAATATACCTCAAAAATGTTCTTTCCGCCTTGATTGCAGCAATATTTGTAGGAAAACATGAAAATCACAATTTCTGGTACTCATCAGGAATGTTCCTCTTTTCCACGAAAGACCTGAAAATAAATTCTATTGATAATGAGCTTATTAAGCCCTCAGCAGGTTGAGAGATCACTCTTAGAATCATTTTTTATAACCACTAAGCCAAAAAACTTGCTGTGTGTATTCGCTGGAGCCTCCCTTCCCCCTGCTCACTCTTTCCCAGTTCATTCAGCAATCAGGGGTATAAAGAAGCCCAGCACACCCAGCTGCTTCAATAGTACTAGCAAGTCTGATACGAGCATTCAAGTTTGAAGTTTGGCAGTTGTTTGTGTTGCACGTGTCGAACAGCATTTTGTCTGTGCTTCAAGTGACAAACTGGTTTCAAGACCAGGTTTCACATGACAACATCAACAGCAATGAAATGGGCCACTTCTGGAAAGTAACTGTCATACACATGTTATCAGAGCTCATGGAAAAATAAGTCAAACAAGAAGAATTAGACATCAGAAAGGAGTCAGTTATGCCCAATCACTTATGTTAGCATAAAAGATCCCATACAAGGAAAAAATATAACTGTGTGAAATATGACATATTACAGTCTGACACAGTAGACAAGCCCCTAATACAAAGAAGTGTGGGGAAACAAATACACCAAAGGACTGAGTACAAAATGACAGACTGTGGTGGGACAGCCTTGTAGTGGGAAAGGCAAGTCATAGAGATTTATTTTTCTGAAATTCTTTCTCACTCTGGCTCGTTGTTATCATTCTGTTTGCTAAACTGGATAGGTGAGTGAAGCTAGGCAAACAATGCAAACTTCCAGAGCTATAGCTGATGAGGTGACACCCTGAGCCACACTGTATGGCAAACAGTATGGTCAGAACACATAGAAAACAGAAGCTTTTTCTTTAAAGGTTGCCTAAAGGTATAAACAACAAAGTTTGAATGTCATCTGCAGTGATCAGATTCATTGTTCATTCATTCCCACAAAGCTGAAGTGATGCAGGTGAGATGCTACTTTGTAACCAGAGTCTATCATAGGCCCTGTGGTCTAAAACACAATCATCAAGGATTTGAATGCAGGACTGGAAGGGACACTGAGCAAGTTTGTAGGTGACACAAAACTGGGAGCTGTTGACTCCCTCAAAGGCAGGGAGGCCCTGCAGAGAAGCCTTAACAAATTAGAGGGCTGAGCAATCACCAATTACATGAAGTTCAACAAGGGGAAGTGCCAGATTCTGCACCTGGGATGGGGTAGTTGTATGGATGGACTGGGAATGAGATGCCAGAGAGCAGTGCCGGGAGAGGGACCTGGGGGGTCCTGGTCGATGGCCAGTTGAATGTGAGTCAGCAGTGCCCTGACTGCCAGGAGGGACAACCCTGTCCTGGGGGGCATCAGGCAAAGCATCCCCAGCCAGGCGAGGGAGGGGATTGTCCCGCTCTGCTCTGCTCTGGGGCGGCCTCACCTGGAATACTGGGGCAGTTTTGGGCACCACAATATTAAGCTGTTAGAGAAATGTCCAAAGGAGGGCCACGAAGATGGTGAAAGGCCTTGAGGGGCAGCCCTGTGAGGGGCGGCTGAGGGCACTTGGTCTGTTCAGCTGGAGAAGAGGAGACTGAGGGGAGACCTCAGTGCAGTTACAACATCTTCATGAGGGGAAGAGCAGGAGCAGGCGCTGATCTCTGCTCTGTGGGGATCAGGGACAGGACCCCAGGGAATGGCCTGAAGTTGTGTCAGGAGAGGTTTAGGTTGGATATCAGGAAAAGATTCTGCCCCCAGAAGGTGGTGGGCACTGAACAGGTTCCCCAGGGCAGTGGGCACAGCATCAAGGCTGACAGAGCTCAGGAAGTGTTTGGATGATACTCTCAAGCACATGGTGTGTCTCTTTGGGATGGTCCTGTGCAGGGCTAAAGGTTGGACTCAATGATCCTTATGTGTCCCTTCTAACTCAGCATATTCTGTGATTCTGTGAAATAACCTGAAGCTTTTCTTCTATACAGTTCCCTGCCTATATATGAAGAAATATATTTCCCTGAATGGCAATGTCTTCATTTTGTTCTTATACAATAACTGAGGATAGAAATTATGTGAAAATTATGAGTAAATCCCAAAGGTGTTTTAGCTTTGTTTTTTTTATTGACACAGATTAAGTATGTTACTTATACTTTGCTTGAAAGACAAGTAACCTGATCTGTTCTAATTGAACTGCATGTATAGAATATATGCAAGTTGTGTTGGTAGTTGTGTAAAGAGAGATAAATAAAAAATTCTTGCATGTCTTACATAAGCAGTTGGTTAAACAAACATTTACTAATTTGAAGTTTAAATTTCATAATTAAACTACTGTCATTGCCACTAAAGTAACTTCAGGCAGATTAAGTATGATGGATATTTGTGTCCAGAGTTGTCTGGAGTTTGTTTGTTAAAAACAACTTGGAATAAATCTTGATCTATCCAGAGAGGTTATAACAATGGTGTTTCAAGACAGATTATGGAAGAGCCTTCAACTATTTTAAAGGAGACTTGATTGGTTTCTAGCAAACAGAGAGATTATCCTGAAGAATGGCCACCAAAGTAAACAGGCATTCATTTCACTTGAAGCATTTGAATTACGTTTTTGAGATTCCTCATCAATCTGTTGCTCCTATTCCATTGTTCGTTTTGAAATGAAGAAACATTCATTTCTTTCAGGGATGATAACACCCTCTGTGACAGTATGTCAGCTCTGTAACATGTAGATGTTAACAGAGCAACTTGCACCTTGCACTCCATGCCCCACAATTTGCACCTCACTTTGGTACCTAAAACACAATAGAGTTGTTTGTTGAATCTTAATTTTGCTAGCAGGAAATGGCATCAATTAAAAGATGAATTATAAGGTGGCCTGTATAGACACTGCCTGTAACTGTTAAGTTATCACTGATTTCTTATGCCAGCTAAAGCAAGGAAACTGGAAAATTGGGAATTAGTAATTGATGGCAACCAGCACTCAGGAGAGATCAAAATGACTATTCAACAGGAATCTAAAAAGAGCTGCCAGAAATGCCAGTTTATGTGATTTAGAAAGTATTTGTCATGGCACAAACTGTACTTTAATACCAACAAAACTACCACTTTGCATTTAAAAAGGGTGATTTTTCAGCATACATTTTCATAGGGCACATGAATTCCATAAACTTTTATTCATTAAGTAAATGAGTTTGAGATTGAGACATTCAGACTGAAATTAATACAACAATCTTGGTGACATATATCAGTTTAGGGTTTTGTCTTGAATGGGCAAATTGTGCCCAACTAATACAGATAATTATTTTCTGAACAAGTTACTGTCATATGTCCTACAAATTCTGCTTCAGCACTCTGAAATGTTTCCTAAAGGATGACTGGACTACTGCAAATTCTTCCTAGTTATAAAAGACAACTCTCCTACATAATCTCAGATATTTAAATCAGTAAGAGCTAATTATGAAGTGATGCTTCACAGACTTTTATGCCTGGTTTAGTACTAATTATTTTCATCAAATATGATGGTTAATTTTACTATAAGTAATAAAAAAACTCTTTCATGTAGTATAATTTAAAATGACTGCATTTTTCAGCAAATGAAACGACATGTTGTCAATGAAATTTAAGCAACCTCAGGAGAACCATAGAGGTTTGACTAAATAATGATCAGATGAAAAATTAGTTGGTTAAATCTTACCAAGGATGTCCACACATTAGAGTTAAGTCTGTACTGAAATGCTACATAAACACACATCTTTAGGGTTTATTTCTTTTCTTTTTTTTTTTTTTTTCTTTTTCTTTTTTTTTCTTTTTTTTTTTTTGCAAAGTGAGTGTTTTTCATTTAGAGATTATATCATGAACAGATGTAGGATAATGTTAATAGTCCCTTCTGGAAACATTAATCACATGGTTTTACTTATTATTTGGTGTCAGCATTTAAAAGTTAAAGCATTTCCAGAACTGTCACCATTGAAATATTCCTTTTGCTTAAAGCTAAATTACGAAACAATAATTTATTTTACAGTCCCAGCATCTTTTTAAAGGCATATATAAGAAGGAAAATGGCAGGCAATGACTTGTTCTCATGGCAACAGTGTAGACTGACAGTAGTAAGCCTGTTTCTACTTTAGGAAAAGGACTGAAAACCCAACTCTACCAACTTTTTAAATGTTTGAGCAATTTCAAGTGTCCATAAAAGAGATTTTGGTTGTCAGCATGATACTAACATGATGTTTTCAAAAGTGGATTTTCCTTTCACAGCTCACTGAGCAAATATTAACCAGAATCAAAATAAAAGCTGGCTAAGGCCTTGTTATCAAAGAGACCTCAACCTCCCTTCCATACATGATCTCACATGCAGAATATTGCACAGGTGAAGCAAACTGCTGCTACTTCAAAATACTTGTTAATGTATATGCAGAGATCCCACTACCTGTGTTCAGAACAGTTAAGAAAGTAACCAAAGCCAAGTCCATATCCTTCTATCCCCAAGAAAAGATCTTGCTGATTCCTGCAATGTCCTGGAACGCAGGATCTGTGCAGTGTTTTTCCAGATCAACATTTGCCATGTACCTGGACAGGTTCAGCAGAGAGGTTATGTGCACTTTTGTACTTGGGCTATTGAAAAAACAAGCCAACTAAAAATGCAAGTCTGTCCTTAAAGCATCAGTAAAATGTAGTCAAACACAGCAGCACAGCCTCAGCATTCCCATAATCATTCTCCATTCACATTTGACCAAGGTGGGAGTTAAGTGCTTCACATGAGATTCACCTGAGGCTTTAAAGCAAGGAGATAAAAGGAAGACTATTCTCTTCTTTAAACAGTTTAATTTTTCAGCATTTAGAAGCCAAGAACTTTTTCTATAACATCCTTCATCGTCTCTTCCCTTTTGGAATGGATGAACATCAAACAAACTCCTTCTGGAGATGCTTGTCTCTCTCCACTGGCTCTAGAATTGAACTAGATTCAACTGAGCATCGAGTTTTTGGAGTGTTCTAGGGATGTGAAATGAATCCTAAAGACCATTCAGCTATTCTCACATCCTTACTTCTGAAATCTCAGCATAAGTCCTCTAATTGGTCTCTTAGATCTTGTTAGACACCTCTGGAGACCAACAGCAATGGGCTAAAGTAAAGATGGAAGTGCCTTTGCTTCTATGTTTAAAGAGATCACATCTTGCAGTCTGTACTGAAAAGTGGCTAAAACCTGCTCCCTGGCAAACTGATTCTCTGTTTAGTTTCCACAGCATGATTTTCAAAAATGTCCATGTGAAAATGCAAGCACGTGCACCAAGGATTATTTTGACACATGGTATCCATCATTTGGATTTACTAATTTTCCAAAATAAACTGTTTTGTCAGTTTTCCTGTGCATATGAATTTCTGAGTAAAGGCAATGTGTAACACTACAAGACACATTCATGTGCTGACCTTTCACAAAACCAAAACTGTTAGTAAAGCTAGTGTGGTAGGAAGCACTCCATTTTCATTTTGGCCACAAGACTAAAACACACAGATTTGAGAAGAGAAGCTGAATGTGGCCTCATTCTGCTACCTCACGAGTGACCTGACTGAGGACTCAGCGTTAACCAAAGTTACTTGCAAGACAAAATGTTTATATAAATAGATCCTTTCAGAAAATTTCTCCGCATATGACATGCACAAATCAGGCCTCTGCAAGTAACAGTAACTAACTACAGCTTATTTCCAGATCTGATTCCAGAGGCTCTATGTTCCTTTAGTTTGTCACATGTATTTCCACAGCACACACTGACAGAGCCAAGTTTTGTGTATTCCCTCCTATTCCTGTAATCACAGTTTAGCCCCAACTTTTACACAATATGCCTTTTTACTTCCCATCCTCAGGGTATTCACATATGTTCACTTTACTGAGAGACCAAATTCTTCCTTACTTGACAAGAATGATTTTTTTGTTTAATGCTTTAATTTTCCAGTTAAATACTACACTGGATTTGACCTTATTTAGAAACCAAAATTTCAGCCTTTACATAGAACCGCCCAGAAGCTATGGGACCCTGTGAAACTTGGCCATGGAAAGAGGAGTTACCATGACAAGTCACCTAAAGCTGCAGCATTCTCCATTACCAGGGCACAGAACAATGTACCTACAATTCCTGAGTCTCCCTTCTGGAAAGGATTTACACCACTGCACGTTTCTTCAAGAGAATTTACCTGGGATCAGTTTGTAAGCATTCTGACTTGCCCAAACCATAGCTCTCATTTTTACACAAAAGCTTTTCCAGAACTCCTGCATGCGGTCTTATAAACTGACCTGTACTTGTAAGAGCTCACAAAAACACAGGGTTTTAGCTTCACAATCCAAATTTTAAAAACACTGAGTTAAAACTAACTTATCTTCACTTAAGGTTGGTCTCCTCAGGGGAGGAGGCTTACACAATCACGTGCTCTATCTTTGTTTCCATCTGTCATTACATTTTGAACCCATTCACTCATTTCACCTAAATGCAATGAAGGCAGAACAGCTGTAACTCTATGGCAGACTAACCTTGTTCCTTCTGTTTTCACTCCCACCAAAGGCAGGATGGAGCTTGAAAGAAGCAGCAGCAGTCACGACCTTCAGAGCACCAGAGCAAATCTGTTTTGTGAGGTCTCCGCTCCCCAGATAAACCTAAACTTCCCATTCCTAGCTCAGATATGGCCCAGGTCCTGTCTTCATATTCCTCAAGGCAGTGAAATCTAGTTTTACCTGCAATGCTGAAAAGCCTTAAACTGGCAGTGGGTCATCCTGGTACCTCTCCATTAATTACATTGCCAGAGTAAGAATTTCTGCTCTGTGGACTCTTAACTTCCACTGTCTTTCAGATGACGTGTTCAGAACAGCCAAAACACTCCGAGGGTCTGAAAACACCTCTTGTTTGTATCAGCTTCTGGGTACCCAACCCCAAACAACATTGGAACTCTCAAGAATCATCACCAGTTTCAGTCCATGTTTAGAAAGTACTGCTGAAAACACAGTTACGGACAAATATTCACACTGAGCAGCCTTTGACTAAGAATTTTACATAGTCCTTGTGGCATGGTCTGGAGCTGCACTTATCCTCTCTGGGAACTACTGAGGCTGCATAACCTGAGCTGTGCAGGGCCAGTACTACTGGATATTTTCACTAATGCCATACCTTCTTGCAGCTTCCAACTCCAATTATTTCAAAAGAGGTAAAGGAATACTTCTCCTCCCTGAATCCTTTCCTGCCCCTCCCCTGTATAAAAATCCACATGTTAAAAAAATACAGACATAAAAAATTAGACACTTTTCATCCCCTTGCAGCACTGCTCCTGCCTTGAACAATACCAAGCCAAAGCACTTCTGTAAGAGGGAATAATCTGTTTATCTTCTTACCAGTATCTGCATAGAAAAACACTGAAACAATCCTTAAACTGTATAATCAGCCTTTGTAGCAGAAGAAAGTGAATTCTGGAAGGGCACAGAGCTTCCCACCCACACAGCCCCAGAGTGTGCCCGTCAAGGACCTCTGACTTTGTCCCTATTGTATTACATGAGGCAGGAATGGGGGTTGCTGATTTCAGTCTGCAGTTTCTGGCAAAATCCCCAAAGTAATTTTCAATTAAAAGGTTAAATGCTGGTACTTGTCAAATGTGAAGACATACAGTGCTGTAACAATATGAAATAGCTTCCTTACAATTAAATTAATTTCATCAAGTATTTAAGTAGGGGTTGCAAATATTATGCCTTTGGGTAACTTGAAGAAATACCTAAATGAAGTGCAATCATTTTCTGTCACTACTGTGTCTCAAGTAGAATATAAGCCTTGCCTTCAAATCCTTTCAACTGAGTGATTCAAATACATGTAGGTCCAACAAACATTTGTATATTTTTTGTTTCCATTAATAGATCATTTTTGTTAAATTAGCCCTGATGTTAAGAAAATTGCATTTTTATTTTCACTGCTAGTCTGATTTTTCCCTCCAAATATTTAAACTGGCTATAAATGCCAGTGAGTAATGCTTCCACATAATCGCAAAAAGAATCAAGGACTTGGACTAAAAAGAGGCAGGACTAAATTACACCCCCCCACGCATATTAACCTTTCTCTAATCAATCTGTTAAATAATATAATTATTTCTCTGTTATAGGTCCATAGAAATAGGCTTGGAAAATAGAAGACACCTGAAACAAGGAAAACACAATAAATGACAGGTAACTTCTGGGAATGGAAGGCTCACCCTTACCCCCAGCAAACTCAAGACAAGACTTCCATAAGCTTTAAGACTTTTAAGACTGAGCCTTTAATTCTTAAATCTGATTGAAGGGTGAGAATTATGAAAAGTATTAAATAATATTTAGCCAGAATTTTGAAGCAGTCTGGGCATGTAGCTATGGCTCTGGCCTGGATTCAGAGGATGAACCAAGAAGACTTCCATAAGTTTCCTTGGTTGTAATACTCTTGCAAGCACTTACCTTCTACTTGTTCCCTTTTCCTCAGGTGTAGAGGGACAACAAGGATGCTTATCCTGATTTGAAATGTTAGGCAACTTTCCATTAAAGCAATTCACAGTTATTTTCAATTTCAATAATTTTAAAATCTGTTAAGTAAAATAATATTCTCAAGTGCTGTTGCTGCTACATTAGGAGGTCAGTGCAAATATCCTTTGCCTGGATCTTTGTTGAAGTGTTGCAGGATTTAAAAAAAATTATGCGATTAAAACTTTAACTCAGCAAAGGCTTACAAACTGACCTTTACAAATCTTACAAATTAAGTAAGTAATGGGATTATCCTTTTATGCATATACACAACTAATTATGCATATACACAACTTATGTGTTTAAATGCAGAAGTTCAGCTTGGCTGCAAGAAACATATTACGCGCAAGCCCAAAGCAAGAATAAATCTGAATTTTCCTTTGCAGATGGAGGTGACAACCCCCCTGCTCCTAGCTTTGTAACTTGTCCTTCATTCATCAGCTAGTGTGTTTATTTTTGCTATATGTGATGTGACTAGCAGGACTCAGGCAATGAAAACTTCTTAATCAACTGAAGATCTTTTGAAGAGAAGAGAGGATCTGCTTCACTCCTCAGAATGCAAGGTCAAGAGTTATATACACACATTTAGAGCCCAGTTTCATTTAGGTAAGTTTACAACTAAGAAAAGGAAACATTTCTTCATAGAACTTGTGAAACCCACTGCCACACAGAGTTACTGATATAAATAATGTTCTGGCAGTAACAGAAAGAGAACTAGTTAAGTCTATTACCATTAATACTCTGTGCCCTTATATAGATTATAGCTCTGTATCAGATCACACAGCCCACAGGAGTAAATCAGAGAGAACTGAAGTGCAGCTGCTGCACAGCACTGCTCTTTCCCCCAGACAAAGCACTGCAGAGATGTGTTTGTATGCACTCACCTACACCAGAGCACCACGGAGTTCAGCCAGTGGCTGTGTGGGCAGCCCTTCAGTTCAGTCCCTGAATACAGAATCACAGAGCAGTCTCTGTCAGTTGTCCCTCCAGCCTCAGATTGCAAGACAGGGGAGCAGCAAAGACCAACAACAGCTTGGAGTGAAACACTTATGTTGCTGTGGACTAAGAGAAGAGGAACAGTAGCAGAGATTTTAAGATTTAACTCAGCTCACCTCAATTTTATTGACTTAGCAAAGGGCCTTACCTTACACTTATTGCAGAACAAAGAGTCTAGACTGAAAAGAGTCCTACCTCTGCACATTTCCCTAAGAATATGGCCTTCTCAAAACCTCTGAGCTCTTTGCCTGTACTCCTGGGAAATGGCCTAGGGAACCATGGGATATGTGGTCTTGACTTCAAAGTGCTACTGGTATTTAATAGTGTTGGAAATGAGAAATGAGTTATTTCTACACTCCCAGGAATGAACAGGAAAATATGGAGAAAAGAAAAATTATATTTTTGTTTCTGATTTGTTATTTATTTTATTATTTCATTCTTTCTCTATAGAGGCAGAATATGCTTGTCTCTTTTCTACTTTCCAGGCTTGGTTAGAGATATACAGTCAGGTTACCTGTGACTTTGAAGACAAACAAGTCATGGGAGAAGGAAGGAATGAAGCATACATCAGCAGGGAGATGATACCTGAAACTTAAAGGAGATAGGGCAAAGAAGCTGCCTGCATCAGTTCATCAGTGCAAGGCACAGCTGTAGAACAAACACTGCCCTGTCTTTAAAAAGAAGAAAGGTAAAAATTCAAAACTATAGGAAACTTTTTCCCTTGTGCATCTATTACATCCTGTGTGTGCCCGAGATTACTTTTTCCTTTTCTTAAGCAAAACCAAAAATCACAGCCAGGTTTATTTCTCCCTTCCAGTGGAACAGCTTGATTTGTCCATGCCCCTCCCCTACACAGCCACAGTGCCTCTGCTTCCTTCTAGCCTCAAAGTTCCTTCCAGGGTGACAACCCCGTGCCAGCCACGGGCTCATTCTTCAGCACTCACTCAGTGAGGGCAGTCTCTGCATTGCTGCAGTTTGGTGACCAGAGGTGGATTACATCAGTCAAACAGAACATTATCTGCATTCCCCACAGACTACAGGACATTACCCAAAAGCTGGGTCATCCCTGCAGTGATATCCATCTCTCATATGTCTTTATCTCTTGTATCATAACTACCTGTGTGGGTGCTCTTACACACCATAAACTGAGTTAACTTGGCCTGCTCTTCTCTACCTGTAACTGTTCCTTGAAGTTCCTCTCCTGGCAGAGGCTGAGGAATGACAAAGGCAATTGCACGGTTCACTTTACAGGCTGCAGGTTCCCTTTCATTGGTACCTCGGTTTTGTATCCAAAAGCATGTGAAGAACATCAGCAGCTGCCAAACTGAGGATAAAGCTATATTGCCTCAAATTGTTTTGTAAAAGCATTCCAAAATAGACAGAACACCACCTGTGTCAGGAGAAAAAGCTAGGCAAAGAAGAAAGCAAACGAGAAAATGAGGAAAAGTGGAAAACCATGAAGTCTTTGAGTCTGTAGGCATTGGAAATTCAGGTTTGATGAGAAAGAGTGGGAGAGAATGGGAGAGAAGGAGAAGCTGAAGCTTAGAAAGGGATGATTAGTTTAGCAATAATATGTGACAAGACCAAAAATGAGGTGGGGAAACAAACAAACAAAATACTCCAAAAAAGAGAAAGACTCAAGTAAGGCTGCCTTTTTAGCTCAGACAGGTAACTCAGGTTAGATTTAAAGGTTTTGGATTAAAATAGTTTTATTGGAGTTCAGAGCAGAATCAGCTTCTTAGCTCAGAAGGAAACTTTCATCCAGGAAATTCAAAATCACTGACTTCAGTACCAATAATGAGGAGAAGAGGGGGTCGTTTTCATTTTTTTGAAATTGCACAGTAAGTTAGTAGAAGGAAGGGCCAGTTACTCCACAGGGGTAAAACCGGAGGGGTGAATCAGTCCTATCACCACAACAGCCATGCTTTGTTCTAAACCATCAATACAGAAGCCACAGGTAATTGATGAGGTCACATTCAAAACTGCTACATCCTTCATGGCCTTTTCATGTCATATGACTATGGCCTAGAAAAGTATTTTTATGCATTAGTCTGCAGTTGCTTTATCAAGCCACTAAAAATAATCTTTTTGTTTCCACCTTTCTTATGGATGGCTACAGCTTTCTCATTAAGATACAATCAGTTTGCATTAAAGATTAAAGATAACTTTAAAATTTATAGCCAGTTTTATCAATCTCTCCCCATATTTTTACATATATAGATTCCACTCACCTATTGTGTCAGGTTCAGATAATTTAGTTCCCTATCCAGTCAAATTTGATTCCTTCTGGGAAGCCTAAGAAACTGTATATTTATCTCACTGGTTTTATTTTGTCAGTAGCTATGGTATTTACTTCTAATCCTTCTACTGCACTGTCCATTTTCTTAGAGAACTGAAATTCAGTGATTTGACCATTACCTCTAAGCACCAAAGATAAGATGGTATTAAACCGAAAAGAGGATGAAATGCAGCCTTAGGGAAGTCAGCAATGTCAGATTTCAACTCAGCACCAGAAATTGCATGGATTCTGATCTTTCCACCTTGAAAAATAAATAGCAGAATTAGAGGGTATAGAGAGAGCAACTAAAGTGATCAGTGGTTTGTAGCAATTAACATACAAAGAGAGAACAAAGATTCGAGGAATCAGAAAATCAAGGGGGAATACAATCAGGATTTCCAAAATTATGAAAGAATTGTGAAAAATGAATGTAGAAATCTTATTCACAAAAAATGCTGCAGTTTTTGAGCCATTCGGAGGCACCATGGGAACATGTAATACGAAAGAGATAAAGTACTTCCTTACCCAGTGGGGCAATACACTGCCTGACCTGGCTGCCACTGGAGGTGACAAGGACAGAGTGTGCCAGCAGGTCCACAAAGGGATTATACAAATTCATAGCATGGAGAAAACCATCACTATCCTTCCTGTGAGTGATGAGCATAACAATTTTGTACATAGATGTACAAAAGCCCTTCTTTCAAGAGAAGTTCTCCTAAAACCACAAGGAGCATGGCCTCTAAAGTAATGCACCTAGAATTTTTCAGGATATATTACAGACACAGCTGCACAAACCTTAGCATAGGAAAAAGAATTTTACCCAATTAGCATGTAAAGGATCATTTAAAAAACCCTTTGGTGTAATTTTTTGTTTTAGTCAGAGGAACTTAAATTCCAATTGCAACTTCTCTGAGATATTTGTTTTATGGCAAACCACTTTTCAAAGTTTGAATCTGCTTTCATTGAAAAAGATGTTTCTAAAATGAAACATCTGGTTTAAAGAAGAGGAGGAGTTTTGGCATTGCTGGGCTTTAAAAATCTTACGTACATGAACCTATGGTGACACATCAAGAGGGGAAAAAAGTAAGGAGAAAACTCATGAGTTTAATCCTGCCAGGGAGGCAATTGTTTTTCTTCTGAAATAGAAGTTACAGCAGCTTTTAGAGGCTTTCAGAGGTACAACTTATCCTGACTGGAGAACATAAAACACTGATTGATGTCTATATAAATTTCCACACAGCGTGTTTATTTTCATACACTGCTGCATTCTGTTGTT
This sequence comes from Pyrocephalus nanus, assembly GCA_038380795.1. Lineage (NCBI taxonomy): Eukaryota > Metazoa > Chordata > Aves > Passeriformes > Tyrannidae > Pyrocephalus > Pyrocephalus nanus. The sequence continues at coordinate 6,963,733 of CM076272.1, forward strand.
ATGAATGGGAAATACTTACAAAAGATTCTTCTTTGAATACTATGTCATTCTGATTAGACCATGAATGTGCTGACAATTTTATCAACAAGATTTTGTGTGTGTATGTGTATAAGTTGAGGTTTTTTTCATGAGAAGAAAACTATTCTGTTTTCATGATACCTTCTCGGGTACTCAGAGGTGGAAGCAGAAACAAAGGTATTTTTAAGCAAGTTATAAACACAAGTTAAACTGGGAATGTGAAGTATTTTCTTTATTGGGAAGTAAAAACATCTGGTCCTTCTAAATGTATTAAATGGAATAGGTAAGCCATTTGTACTGTTAATTGGTGGGAAAATGAATGTTATAAGAAGATACATTATAACCATGAAATTTGAAATACACGATGGCACTGGAGAGCAGCTTCTAGCTCTGTACACTGATTTGTCAGTCTATCAGCAGCGCAGTGACAGATTAGCTTTAGTGCAGCTTTACTGCCTTCACTTCCAAAACTATAAGGATTTCTTAAATTTTATGACCTTCTAGAAAGAGTAGTTTTCCCCATAGCATGAAGGTTTGACCTACTACAGTAAAAATACCTCAAGGCATTACCAATTTAACCCCAGAATCAAAAATAAAATCTCATGCAATTTCTACACACTCCTTTAAAACACTGCCATCCAAGGACCAATCAAAGATGAATAATTCAGGCTCAAGCAAAAAATCATGGAGATTCTCCTTAAGACTTTTGGGTCACAGCATCAGCTTCATCCCCAGAAAAGTCCACTATTCCTCTAATAGCTCCATAGTAACCCTGTGTTAGAACAGTGTTTATTCTAACTCATTCCATTGTGCTTGTTCCAGAACCTGGCTCTTCTGTTAGAAACCTAAACTGGAGCTCAAATTTCCTCAAGACCAGTTTGCATAGATTTGTTTGTCTTTAATTGTTGTCTTTTAAATAGCACTGCTTTTCTGGTATTTTCTCCCATGGATATATTTTTAAGTCCCATCTCAAATTTCATTTTACTAGGCTAAATAAACCATTGCCAATTAGTTTCTTCTTACAGATAAGCTTGTCATTCCCATGATCCCAGTAACTCTTCTGTGGGCTTGTTGCAGCTTGAGGTGCCCTTTTTTTCAACAAGGAAAATCAGAGTTGTACATGGTATTCAAATACATGTTTTTCATGCCTTGTCAGGCAAAAATACTTCCTTATTTCAACTGGGAAGATTTAGTCCATCTCAAATCCCATTTGCCCTTTGTGTCTGGAACATATTGCTGGCTACCAGCTGCCCAGTTATCCCCTAGTACTCAGATCTGTCCCTTTCTCCATTCTTTTCAAATAATGAGCTCTAGTTCATATCAGAAATTTTCAGTGATCCCAAAGTGCATGATGTTGCACTTCATTCCATTACCTTCCAGTCTGTTCCTATTACTCCAGAGCTTGAGGTCATCCATTTCTTCCTGTAAGGAATTCCTGCCCTTTCTGCATTAGCGAGGGGTCCCAACTGTACATCATCAACAAATTTCCTCAGCATTATCTGTCTGTTTCAGCCAAAGTCATTAATAAAAATCTAAAACATACCCAGTACCCTGACTGATCACCAGGAAACTTTGTTTGTACCCTTCCTGCCCAGTACACCCTCGCTCAACAGCACCCATTCTCCTCTTTTGGGCATTCCCTTACCAGCAGTGCCTGTACAAATCCTCACGTCCTGCAGCCCAGTGCTGGGAGTCCCTGTTGATCCCTAGCAAATGTTTTGTTGCAAATTATCTGCAACAGATACCCTTTTTCTAGACATTCTATTGTTTCAAATACTAGTTTACTAGGCTGTGATCTAGCTTTGGCAAGCACACCTCACATGTCACTTTTTTTTAAATCTCAAACTTTAGTCATAGTTTGTCTTTAACAGTTGTTCTTAGGCCTTGAAAGCACATTATATCCATTATATCCACTCATTGCTTTTTTGCCAATGGACTGCAAGACAGAGTGTATTACACAGAGAATGTTTGGTACTTTCTAATTCTAGAGAATTTGTTTGATTGAAATCTTTTTTAGAAAGAGACATGAAAAAGCTTCAACACAGTGGGAAACAAAATAAAATAACATTTTAATTGAAAAGAGATAACTTGGAAGGAAATATGGTTGAATGGGGAGTGACTAGTCATTATTTTTCAGAAAAGAAAAATAAAGTAGGAGTACCATATAAAATGACATGAAACAAACAAGTGAAAATATTTGTTGCCATAGGATATGTGAGAGTCAAAAGGGATTTGATCAGTTCATGAAGGTTAGATATGCCACAATTACCCAGCACAAGATAATCTTAGGCTACCAATTTCAAAAATTTGAGAGGGTCTATACCTGACCTTGTAGGAAATGGCCACTGTTGGTAAGTCATTAAATGAGGATCTGCTCTGAGATTTTCACTGCAAAATATGATTGGGTGGAACACCTAATACAGCTAATTCATCTAATGATCTTCAATTATCCATGACACTGAACAGAACTTAGGCCCCTTCATCAATACATAGGAAATATCCCTTAGAAATTAATGGAACATATTCCTGTATTCCATTCATCCACCCTCATAGAATTCCAGGAGACTGTACAATCCATTTTATCGTGCTTCTCAACAATTTACTTAGCTCTCTGCTGAAGTGAACGTGGTCCCACATTCCCCTTACACAGCACGGAAAGTACTTTTTCCCTTTAACTTTTATATTATTTGAAACTGTGTAATGACAAAACATAACTAACTAGTCATGTCTTGAAAACCACAAAGATACTTTTACAGGGAACACTCCAGTGAAGCACCTTGTGTCCAATACAAACTCCATTTGACAGTATACCTGTTAGATCAACACACTCCAGAGAGCTCATTCTCAGCCAAAAATGTGTTTCCTGATGAAGCATAAGACAAAGTCACAGCCCCCAGAAGGAGCCTTGTGGGTGGAAGAAAGATGGGAGCTGAATGATTTTTCTCCCAAAATCAAGGAACTGTTTTGGCTTCTTTTTTGGTGAGGTCATTTTGTGTCTGCATAGATAATAATAAATAAATACATGGTAATCACTGTGGATTTATGAGGCAACTGAAGCTATTTGGGCTCTTGCAGAAAGCAAGGCTGGGAAAATAAGCTGGCAATTTTTTTGATGTGTCCCATGCCCAACTTAAACAAGCTTAAGTATCATTTCCCTTATTCAGCTATACTAAAAAAAAAGGAACCAACCACAGCTGGCATTAAACCCACAGTCTGTGGGCAGCTATATTATGGACCCACTTTGCAGACTTCAGACAGAGCACTCACAGGCTGGTTACAACACTGACAAAGCAAATCTTACCCCAAATCTCACACACCCTTGGCAATCAGTTCTCTTCCTGCTTACTTTTCTGTCTTAAATTAATGTTCTAAATCCTACACCACTAGCAACACCCTGCTGATTTTGTGTCATACTTATGAACACAAGGCAATCATCAGAGGGTTTTTCCAGATGAGCCACCAAAGAAATAAACCTCACATTTTATTTTGTTTGTTTCTTTTCCTGAAGGAAAAACGTGGCATCTTAATTTGGGTGTCTATTGACTGGTGTCAGCAAACTGTCTCTACATCCAATATCCCAGCTGCTTCCTCCACAGATGTTAAACTTCATGGAGCTTCTATCGGAAAAGGCTAAGGTTCAAAATATTAGGAAATAATACCATTATATTTCCTTACATGGACCTTACAAGGTCAGTTCACCCTGGCACATCACCTTATGAATGCCATGTTTTGCTGAAGTGATTTTCGAGCTCTTGTTAAATTAAGTGTTGTTTTTTCCTTAGTAAGACCTTTCCCATCACAAGAACAGATTACTGGAAGGCACTAATCCTGTTATTTTAGTCCTAAGTTCCCACTTATCTACAACTTTGGCTATAAAAGAACATAGGGATCTCATTTGGGACCCCAACCAACATGCTATACAAGAAATACATACCTCAGGCTTCACACTATTTTATTGCCAGCTTTTTGCCATTTCATCTGTACATTTTTTTAGGTAGACTTATTTAAATGAAAAAGTAAGTAAGTACAGTATGTTGCTTTTCTATTTTTAAGTTCTCCAAAGGACTCTAGATCTCAGTCTTGCAGAGATAAAGCAAGAAGGCAAGGAACCCCAGCCATTTCAGTTATGAATGCACAGCTTTTAAGTGGTAAATAAATTAAATTTGACTTCCCCACAAACACAATCGACTGAAAACAGCCAGGCTTTTCACAGACAGGGAAAATAAATTTTCAGCTGACTTAGCAGGAAGAACTCAACAAGTAAAGGCAAAGGGATAAAAATCTTTGTAATAATATTGGCAGCCTTATAGGACTCCACATTCAAAGCTGACAAAAAGATATCCTTAAGAAAGAAACATTCTTATATCTTCCCCAGGGATGGTTACACATGTCTAAGGATATCCATGAACAGTGCCCAATATACTTTCTGAATATGGTATTTCCCTGTTACAGATGCCAGTTACAGAGATGCCAGTTTACCTAACAGACTTTAAATTATCTGAGTAACATGACTGAATAATAACTATCACAACTGCTACTCAAGGCCCATGTGGGAGTGAGGATGTGGACCTTTATTCCTAAAGAGCAAACAAGACAGCAGTCCTTCCTCCAAGTACTGCCAAGGTCTGTGTGCACTGAAGCAGTTCAGGTGACGGCACATGCAAATAAGCAGAAGGAGCAACACAAGACCAGTTTCAGTCACGTTACTCCTACACTGATGTACTTAATTTTCATGGGTAAGGTAGCATGTCACTACCAGCAGTCTAGCCAGCTCTAGTGAAAATGGGTTGCCTTTAATTTCCCATTCTTGCTAGACAGAAGACTCAGTTCCTATTTGCCCAGCTATGAGATTTTGCAAGGTTTTAAGAGCCAGGAAGAATATATTGCACAACAAGGACTATGCTGTGAAGTTCCAGCTTCCCTGAAGTCCACAGTAAAATTCCCATTGACTCAAGCAGAGCCAGGACTTCCTATCAATTCCCAAGAGGTCAGCTGTGCTGAGAACTGTGAACTGTGACCATTGCAAAGAGCAACTATCACCAGCTTTCAGCTTGCACTCACTCTTCTTGTGATCGTTTTTGCATGTGGTGGTTTCAGCTTTGTGTGCTTTACAGGGAAACCACCACAGCATTCTGGTTTTGTTTTATATATTTCATGCAGTAACAAGGCACCCTTAGCTTCTGTTTTCAAACCAAAACTGCTGCAGGGGTGGAAATTAGATAAAACCTCATAATTCATCTGGTTTCCCACCCCCACCACCAAGCTTTTTGTAATTACCCATTTATTGCAGCTCACTTACTAAAACTTCCCTGTTCCATATAGGCTTCAAACCTTGTCTCTTCAGCTTCAGTGGCACATTATCAAAAAAGCTTAAACTCTTCTTGTCTTACTGATGCATGTATGGAATCTGAAGGCAAACCAGGATTTGGATGAATTGCTGTCCCCATAAGGACAGTAGTTGGCCATAGATAGATATCACAGTTCTTTGGTCATGCTGTTCCTGACAGCTTATACCCATCACAACCTCCTCCACCTCCAGAGCCTCCACAACCACATAACAAAGAGAAGGAGACTAAGATAATCTGCATGAACAGACAGAGTCTGAGCTATAGGAAATTTTGCACAGATTCTTGCAAATTTTTCCGTCGATTTGTCTGCATTCTATGTTGTCTTTGCAACCCCTAAATTTCACTTTGAGTTTCAGGTTTGAACAAGAATGTTAATAGCTCAAATTGAAACTCACTTGAAACCATCAGGTTTCATGTGGTCTTCAACATTTGAAAGATGCAAATTCAAGTGAAAAATGCAACCAACAGTTTTATATCTAAACAGAGTAAAACATTAAAGTAGGCAAGTTTTTTGTGGCTCTGTAAGAAATATTTCATGTAGCAGTTCTCCTGGTTTTACTGTATGTGTAGAAATGTGCTGTCTACGCTTGCCTAAGATGTTGCAATACTCTAATATGCCAGATTATTTTTTCTTTAAACTGCTGCTCAAAATCCCTCCTTCGTACTCTCTCTGGAGCAGAACCAGCCCCAAGACCTTTGGGCCATGACCTTTTATAATAATTCCCCCCAAATCTCTTCTCCTCTTTTAGGACTAAGGGGTTCCTCGCTCATGGCTCTGCACCATTTGCCATTATCTACAAAGGATAAAATGCCAAGGATGGCCTTCAGCCCTCAGCTCTGCCCCTCTGAACGGGGTGTTACAGGATGTCTCATTCAGCATTTGCAGTCACAGGAGAGGGGAGATTCTTTCGTTCAGAGCAGGGAATATCCTCCACAGCTGCAGAGCACAGGAGGCCCAGGGAACTTCCTAAGGCGAGCAGCTGTGGAAGGAAAATTTGGCGGGATTGGTCCATTATTGTTGATGTACATAAGGCCTCAAAATCAGTGTCAGGAAATCATGCACATGCAGAAAGACTCACGGTCTTATTTTTCATATGTAGCTATGCAACTGTAAAATAGTTAAGCCTTGCTTTGATGTTATGCTCAACATTGTTAGTATCAATAAAAAATTATGCTGGCTTTTCCAGTCAAGTCATATTTAAATAAAAACTCAGACCTGCCACCACCTCCCTTTTCAACCAGTCCACCAGTGCAGAAATCATGACTTGAAAAAGTTGTCACAAGCATGAAGTCAAACTAAGTTGACATCTCTTCTTTCATCCTGTGGTCTGTACAAAGTTAGGAACATTCAGTTTTTACCCCATGACTTAAACACCAACTACTGAACCATCCCAAAATACCCAGCAGCACAGCTAACTGCCCAAGTTCGTTGCAAAAGTTCATCTTTTAGAAGCTTCGTAGGAGACCTACATGAAGACAATGAAATCTAACCTGCTGGTCTGCACTACACTTTTTTTAATACTTCTGCCTGTGTCATTAGGCACAATGCTGAAGATGGGGAGATTTTCTGTCACTCGACCACCAAATTGCTTGAGTCTTCATGTAAACTCTATGTTAATTCATATTATTTTTGCACCATGATTTCAGTTCCTGTAATATGGAGGTAACTCTTGCCTAAGTTCACACAGGTGTGTGTTTAGCTCATGACCCTCTGATATTCTTGGATATTAATTCAGAACATCATTAACAATATATGTAACACCAGCAAGGGCTGGGAGGACATTTTTGCCAACACATTCAGGCAGACACTAGTCACAATTTTTCTGTTTTCTTCCAGTTTCAGTCTGAGGTGAAGTGGCAAAGACTAACCCTCCAAATCTAATGTTCTGCGAAGCAGCAGCAGATTCAACACTCCCTACTTCACACCCTGCAGAGCAAGCCAAAGCCTTGCTCAGTGGCTGAACAACAGAGGCAGAAACAGATCCATTCAGCAAGGAGAGTCAAAGAAGGAGTCAGAAAGCCAAAGCCACCAGCTTCCTCCTGCTGGCTTTCCAAGCAAAGAAGGAGCCCTGAACAATGGAGGCACCAGAACAGCATTACTCTGGGATCATTTGGTTTAGTTCCCAAATGGCTGCTAACAGATTCCTCTAAGAAAAATTTGCTCTGCATCGCTGCCACATCACTCTGCAGCTACAAACCCCAGGCTCAGTTTGGCAAACTGCTTCATCTACCCAGGCTAAGATCCAGACATCAATGGGCCCACTTGGGGGGTCCAAACTCCACTGGCTCCCCAGTGTTTTGGACCCATCCCTAGAACTAGTAATTATTCCTTTGACAGCGCTTGCCTGCCAGAGAACATCTCCCAGCCCACTCCTGTGGGGTCAGGAAATAAGTGCAGTCGAAAAAGGGTTGCTACAGAATGGGTCAACTGACAAGTAGAAAACTATCAAAGACCCCTTGGTAAGCCCAGGAACAGAGGATTGTGAGGCAGGAGAGGACACTGAAGGAAAGAATACCGAAAGGAAGAGATCATGGTAAGGGACAGCAAATTTTTTAGAACAAGAGCATAAAGGGAATAGTATGACATGGTGGCCCCCAACCCATGGCTTGAAGGCAACCCATAGTAATGTTCCTTGTGAGACAGGAAATGAAAATGTTCTGAAAATGGTGTGGAAAACAAAGTACGATGTTGCCAACAGTGTGATAACTGTACAGTGTTGTTGACAATAAATCAACACAGATTGGGGAGCACAGCTCTTTGCCCCCCTTAACTAGAAGTTAAAATCACTCTACCTGTATCCTCTCCAATTTTATTGTTGTTGTTGTTGTAGTGGCAGCATCTCTGGTTAGAGGAACTTGGCTCTAGAGCTGGCCAGCCCTAGCTGGACAGAGCATGTGTAGGCACAACCTGCAGACAAACTAAAGCAGCCATGGTCCACTTCCCTACAGACAAGTGGATGCCACACCAAATGCCCCAGCACTGCCTGGGGTTGAACTGGCCTCTGATTCTTAGTGCTGCTGCTTTTGGTGCTCTTGCCAATGAGATGGTGACAGACACATGGAGAGATGGTCACTGCTGCTTTCTGGACTGATCCTGTTTCTGAGGGTATGGCCTTAACTTCCAAAAGTGCAACTCCGCCACACTTGACAAGTAACCAATACATCACCAAAAAAACTAAAGATTCCTGCTGGAGATCAGAAGGAGGAAAAGACTCTCCTGTGAGAATCAGAAGATAATGAAATTTCTTCATTTCTAACCAAATAAACACTGGAATATGTATTTTCTTGCCCCCATTTCATGTACATGGTGATTTTGAAACATTTCTGTTTATTTTATAATATGCAGCAAAATGGATGTTCCTTACACACTGAAATAAACAACCTTTTTTTCTCCCTGCCATACAGACACACACACAAACACAAGATTCTACACACAAGAAATTTCCTTCCACATCCTTCCTTTGTGCATGTGAACTCCTCTGGGGCTGACAGCTCCCAGCAGAGCCGATGGAACACTTGCCATTGCTTTCAGTCAGAATATGATTGTGCCCCTTTCTTGCAGCAGGCAGAGTTAATTGAACAGAGTTGAAAATGTATTGTAGGAGACAGGAGTAAATCAAATTATATGAAAACATTCCCACGGTTTTGATTTACTTCACAGAAAGAAGCAAAATATTAGACATCTTATATTACTTCACATTTGCCTGGAGGGCAAATGTGAGGTAAACGCTAGGAAAATTCTAAAAATGTAGCAATAAGCCCCTTCTACTAAGTTCTGTATGAAAAATGCCTTACTGAGAATACAATGTTATTCTAAGATGCTGAACAGGAGTCTCTAAACCCATTTCAGAGGGCAATAGATTCCATTGGTTTAGATGGGATATTCCTTTGCAAATCTGAGACTGTAAACTAATAAAAATTGTAAACAGAAGGGCTCTCGAAGCGTTAAACTGGGCAAGTTTGTAGTGCTGCTGACATCTACTGAGAGAAAGCCAAATTGCACATCTTAGAAAGGGATGAGCCTACCTTGGCCCTTATTTGTTGTTTCCTTTTGTGTTTTCAGCCACGGTTTCATATTTAATAATTATATTGTATCAACACTCTCTTCATTTAAGTTTAGTGAGTCAACAGAGGTGTTACAGGAAAAGTTAAGGAGGAAATAAAAGGGACATTCAGGAGATGTATCCCTTATATAAATGCTGCAGACTTGTCCTTATAGTTTCAACAGTCTGAAGACCTAGACTGACACACAGCATCAGGTATATCAGGATGCATTTCTAGTTCATACTGACTGCATATAAAGCCCTCAAATTGTGGCAGCTGAAGCCAAAACCCACTTAGTACAAAATATTGGATTTAAGAAACCATGCTGCACAAGTAATATTGAAAATGTATGTATCATTTGTTTCCTACTGGAAAAGGATAATACAGCTAAGCTATGGCAGGAGTAAAAATATCACCACTACAAAAACCAAGTCAGAAACACTATTTGCTCTGTGTCTTTTGTCAGGATGACATATGGTAGTTACACTATTCAGGTAATTCAAGAAAAATTTTTGCTGGTATCTTGTGCATTATAAAGTGTATTCTTTCCCCATGCTGAACAGAGAAGAATTCATAGCCATCCTCACAGCCACAGAACAATAACCATTACTACAGGTCTCATGTCTAGGGATTTCATTCTACAACAGGAAAGGTGTGTCTATCTCAGTTTGGGTAATACTAAAACTAATGGGGGTGTGGGGGGAGAAACAACGTAAAATTCTAAGAGTTGGAGCAAGTCAAGGAGACAATGATTGAGCGAGTGTGTGTTTCTCCACTTCTGGGGCAAATTTCTCATCCCTGATGTTACACTGCATTTACAGAATTACAACTAAAAAGTAATTTGCCAATAAATATTTGTAACATAGGGCAACACTATCTATAAAACAGCTTAATTAATTTTCTTTTGTAATAAGAGAAAGATCTGCAGCCAAAATTAAATATCTCATTACAAGATTGATCTGCGAATAAGCTGTTATGAAATGCCCCTCTGACCTTGACAGGACCAGGATTTCAGTGTCTGGGAGGGCTTTTCATTGTTGCTTTCTGCAGATTCTGAAGCAGATGTAAACATGAGATCTTTGGCTCACATATCTGTTGTATAAAATATCCCCAGCAGTAATTTTTGGTCACAAAGGACTAAACTCCAACTTTTTTAGGAGAGTAGATGCAATGGATAAAGCTGATACACACTCAGCTCCAATTTAAGCTCTGCTTTGAAAATCACACATAGATTAAAAAGTGCAGCACAGGGCTGGAAACCCTCTCCTGATTGTTCTCTAACTGAAGGTACCTCATTTCCATCTATGTCCCAGTCATCACCTTGAATTTTTCTTGGTACCTAAAGCTTGGCTTCTACACACATGCCATGATCTTGGGAGGACTGTACAATTCAGCACTTACTTCTCTCCCCGAGGTCCCTCAGGATTCCCACAGCCGTCTCTCGTGTCTGAGTGTCTGAAGTGCAATTCTCACTGCTCACACTGGAAAAGTAGTGGCAGCCTTGTCTGTTGTCCTGCAGTAGGAAAACGTGGGTTAGACAGTTTCTCCACCATAGTAATGCTTCACAGAGCAACTGCAACCTAATCTTTCTCTTCAGTGTGTCAGATAGGTTTGAACCCATGTTCTCCCTCTCCCTGAGGTTTGCTAAAGTGGGTAACAGCTTCCCCTGAAGAGATAAGCTTACACCAGTACAGAATAGTACACCAGTACAGAATAGTTTGCAGGCTGATGAATTCTTCAGAGACATACAGCAGATAGATTCGAAGGGAATAGGCTCTCTGCAGTAAGGGGATTTAATTCCGGCTGAATTATATGGACATCTAATCTTTTGATAGTGTGATTTCAGCAAAAGGAGTCACCCATTTTCTGGAGAGAAATACCCAGGAACCTTATCTCCTGTCAGAAGGCTAAGCCAGAGTACCCAGGGGTACTTCCTGAGTGGCTCTCTTTTTGCTGTCTGTTGTGATCTGGATTTTGCACAGTCTTTCAAAGGGGGCTTCTCACATATTTTATAAGAAGCCCTGCCAAGTAATTCATGCTGTGCCTTTCACTCTGTGCCCAGACTTCTAAAAACTGCACAGCATAATGCTCAACAGTGCAACATCTAAGTTTCAGGAAATCCCTTAATGAAATGCCATTAATACATTCGTATCAATGCACTTTAAATGGGCATTTAGAAGGGTTAAGTAACTAGTGAAGCAAAATCCCACAGCCTGGTACTTGGATGGAGTTCTAACATACTGTTATGTTTAAAAATACACAGATCAGAAATAAAGATGAGAGAGCAGATATATTTGAACAACTGTTCCTGAACAGAAATAATTTCCTTATTCTATTATAAATCTATTTATGATTACCTAAAAAGAATGTTGAAGCATAAGACTTTCTAGAAATAACTTGGTTCCAAAGATGAGTCTCTGAAAAGGCTCATTCTGGCTTGCACTCATCGAAAACCAAGGCACTCAATAACAACATTTTGGCAATTGTAATAACCAAGACTGCCAAAAATATGTTGTCTATCAAATGTACACGGAAGAAAGATGTTAGAATATTAAGAACAGATGTCACAGATATCTTAGAAAATACTCATGCTCCCAAAGTACTCCGCAAGGCAATATGTACAAAACCTCATTGAAAGATTAAATTAATGCATCTTGTTCATATGCTTCCAAGTGTCGTATATGCATGTAAACTTACTTATAAAATATGTACTTTTAAAGATATTAGAAAGAAGGATTGTCATAAATCAATAATGGCCTTGTATCTGAAAATTCAAGCTTTAACAGTTTGATAACGTAGTAAAGACTACTTTTTATAGTCTGTTACTTAAACCATTTTGTTCTGTGTGTGCAAGGCTTTCCAGTTATTGAGTATTCCTGTATTTACATTTCAATTATTATTTCAGTGACAAAGAAAGTTTACAAAAAAATTCATTTTGGAAAAACATGTAAACAACTTAATGAAAGGAATTTTTACAAAAAAAGTATCTTATTGTCTAAAATTAGAAGACCGCTTAGAAAACCTAAATATCTTGAGAGTTCATTTGAACAGGCACAGAACATACTTTCTTCCTCTGCTCTATTTATTTTCAGTATTGACAATGCCAAACAATAAAAATTAAGCCACTTTCCAAAGAGAATACCACGGCAATTGGCTGATTTATTTATTTGTTAGCATAGGAAGCATTGGATTATTTATAAATTACATTTATATTAAGAAAATATTTTAATTCTACGGCTAATGTTCCAGATTTCAGGTATAGAAAATCACCTTACACAACTGAAGCCAAAATTTTCATGTATGACTAATTCAGATGATAGAGTGTTAAAGAAAAAAAAAACCCAAACAAAACCACAACCAAACTCCCCCAGAAATCTACTGAATATTTTAAAACTCATAATAAAATAACGGGCAGTGACACCATGGGTGTTTCTTATGGGATGACTTTCAGGTAAACAGCCAAGAAACCAAACACAGTAGTTGAGTGAATGATTTTGATTTTTAAAATTTTCCCACTGAAATCAGAATTTTGCATCCATGTGAGCACACAGAGCCGAACAAGGCTTCTCTTTATTTTAAGTTTAAACCTGTCTGCATACTAAACCAAAGACTCTCTGAGATAAAAGACTAACCATTTGAGGTCAAAATGACAGGGCTGTGATGTTGTGGATGATATAAGAGTAATGTAACAACATTGTAATAAGACAGTACAATCCTAATGTAATAACAGCAATAACACTGACATTTTCTGTTCTTTAAAAGGTTTCTTCTGACAGGATAATGGCAACACAACGCTGAAAACACCACTACCACCACTTTCCAGGCCGAGGGCAGCCCCGGGTGCCCTCAGCCCTCACAGGACCTGGGCTGTGGAGCTCCAGTCCTGCCATGGAGGCCAACTCGTCCCACAGCACAGCCTGAAAAACGTGCTGCATTCCCGTGACCACCAGCATGGGTGAGGGCTTTGTGGAAAAGGGGCAGATTTGAGCCTGTTTTCATGGAATACACATTTACAGGCCTTGCCAGACCAGGCCCTAAAACACGACTCCTGTTTTGGGTTTTTTTTCAGATCATCTCCTTACAGTTAACAGATGTGAAGGCAAACTTGGCATGTACGGATGGCCTAATTTTTTTTCTCCCTTCGAATAACCTGGTTATATCCAGTTTCCGCAGCAATCCTACGAGTGTTTACATTGTTGGGGTTTTTTTCATTTCCCTCTTTTATTAACAGAAAGCAGAGCCGGCGTGCCCGGTGCCCTGGGGAGGCCGTGCAGAGGAGGGTGCTGTGCTGGGCAGTGCAAGGGGCATCGCACGGGGTTATGTGCTTTGTTCATATCTGCACACCCCCAGGGCCCCATTCCACCCTCCCTGGCTGAGCTCCAGGCCCAGGCTGTCAGCCAGGGAGAGTACAGTATCTTCAGGCTATGGCTCATTTAAAGTTTTTCCTCAGCTCTCACCAAGCTTTTTCTTGCAGCTCAGGAGAGTCCACACCATCTCCTCCTGCCTGAGGCAGCCCCAGACCTGCTGTCAGCCCAGTCACTGCTCCAGTTCCTGACACCAGGGCTGTGCCACCCTCATAAACACAATCCCCCAGTCCCTGGCTGGGGGGAGACTTTCAGGGAGTCACTCCAGCTTTCTGTGTTTCCCTTCCTCTTAAGCTCCCTAAGGAGGGTCTGATAATTAATTAAAGTATCATGAAAAAACTAGATATTTAATTACATGATTAAGTCAGTCAGCCTAGCTTGACAGAATAGCATAAATCCACAGAAAAATGTGTTAGTATTGGAGTTAAGCTGTTACTCAGAAACTGAAATAGGCCAGCTATATTCCTCAAGCAATAGGAACAGAAGTGGGATCAGGCAGGGTTACGTACACCTATACTGTCAATAAAAATATCAAAAGACATTTTCAAAACCTCTTAACATACAACCTTTATCATGGTTGGTTGCTCTACTGACATGAGGTTCTACTGCCTAGCACAACTTCGTTCATTAGCAGGGCTTCAGTGCTAATGAGCCTCCATTGCCCTGGCAAGTCCAGCCAACTTTCTGGGGTACAGCCTGGTGCCACACTGGTGTCTCTAATAGTGTTACACCAGGAGTGCACTAGCTAATTATACAAAAAGCTAGTTACAATTTTCAAACCTTAAAGCAAGTTCCAAACAAGGCCATTTTTGTGAAAGGACTAAAAAAATCGGTTTCTCTCTGCTTTAGGTTTTAAAGTTACTATGGCAGTCTTGAATGACTGTCATAACAACAAAAGCCACAAAATGTCTTGTATGGTGCAGCTCTGCAGTGGGGAACAGGGTGATCACGGGGGAAGCATCGACTCTCCAGAGAAAAGCACAAATTGGGACTTTCCTGAGGTGTCTTTGCTCCATCAGACAGCACCTGGTTTTAAGCACCTAGTCCCAGTCACAAACAAAACACTCCTGGGCAGATGAAACAAATGGCAACACAGATTCACTGATCCCCCAAGTCTCACAATTGTTCCAGCTGTTCCAAAAAACACTCTTCTCCTGGTAGGCTGTGTGCCAGAATCAGTATTGCCTGTCCTCACATAGGACATAAAATCATAAAGGCAGCATAACCATCACACTGCCTGCTCTGGCTACATTGGCAACAGGAATAAGTTGTGTATCCACATAATATTCTGGTTTAATTGGTTCTGTTGGGTAATCCTGTATTATACAGCACCAGTATTAATAATAGGAAAACCATAACCTGAAAAAAAAACATTTCCTGCTGCAGTGGCAGGCTGTAGTCCTTCATTAAGTCTCCTGGTTTTCAACTGGCTGGACATGGCCCTGTGGTCCTTGATCAAAGCCCATGTACAATTTATTTAAATGCAAACTGATGCAGGGCAACCCTGTGACATACAGCACTCCTACAAACATCCTCTTACATTACTACCGTAGATATCCATCTCCTGCACTGTCCAGGCAACATAGTATGGATTTCATATCAAGTTCTGTGATAAAGTGTAATCTGACTCTCACGTCTCCTTTACTCCCACCAGTCAAGCTATTTACTTAGACATCAATTTAGCAGGCAACATAAGTACTAAGTACAGCCTAGGTTAAAGAACCAGTGTCATGCTGTCCTTCCTGACACGTCTGCAAAAGGTGTTCTAGGCTTTCATCCTAGAACACTACTTCACTGAGTCTTAGAGCCTCCAATCGTTTTGGAGGTATCCTTTCTTACACACCAACACACAAAAGAGAGCACACCAAGTTCTCTGGAGCACTTGCCTCCAAAGCTGCAGCAGAGAATTATGGACCACATACAGGTTAAATAGATGTGACACAGACTGAAATACAAACTGCTGCTCTCTCCAGACCTATGAAACTTTATCTCTTTTCTCCCTGTTTTTAAAAGATAGGAAATGTGCAGTTAGGGTGACAGTCTCCCACAAACCCTGTCCACCAGTAAAAGCACAGTCTGATCTCTTCAGCACAAAACAAGCGGCAGAGCCCCTTTTCTGGAGGAGAAGAGTGGGATACTTTGTAAGACAGGCATAACGGATGAAATATGAAATGGTACTTTGCCAATTCCCTTTATGCTAAAAGCCAAACACGATTGATAACCCTGAGCAACTGCTTGCACGATAGAGAACAGAGCTCCTCTGAACATCTGGCTAATATACCTGACCTGTACTCTGTTTTGCAGGAGGGTTCTGATAACCTAATAATAATATATGCTTCTTGCTGGGTTGGTTTTGCTTTTGGTTGTGAAGTTTGGATTTGTTTAATTGTTTTTTTTTCTTTTAAATTGAGTGCTATTTATAAAGTAACAAATTGTACCTTTACTATCTAATGAAATCTTTGCTTAACATTTTTTCTACATCTTGCTTTCTTCTAATTTTAAAAATTTGTCTTGATATAAGGATGTAGCACTTGAATACAAAAGTCAGCTTGTAATGTATGTACCTAGAAGTTTATCTTCGGATCTCTACAAAATTTTATAGCCATTTAGTAAATAAAAATACCCAAATAGAGAAATGACTTAGCATTTTAAATGTACCTATATCAAGTGTCTCAACATCCCCAAATACAAACCTATGAAGTTCATTTCCTCTCTACTGTATGGCAGTTTGAGTCGGAGGGTCAAGACAGAGAGCTCAAGCTCTTTTGCCTTTAGACAAAACACAAAAAGAATGCATAAAGAGAATTTACATCTGCTACAAATAATTTGAAGTTAATTTTTTTTTTATTACTGTTTTTTATCAGCATTTTTCCTTCTTGAGAAAAAGCAATCCATGTTGGAACAAGGCACGGCTGATAAGTGAAGGCATTTACCCAGACTGCCTCATCTTTTCAGCAAGATCAGAAAACAAAACTGAAGGAGGAAACCTGAACTGTCAATGTATTTCAGACTGAAGATCCAACGAGCAACTTCCATTAAATTCCATGGGAGTTAAGTTATCCAAACCACACCATCAGGTTTTAACCACAAATAGAACTAAAAAGAGCAGCTGCCCTGTAACAGAGGGTTATGCTGCAGCCATGGCAAGGGGCAGCACACACAGCAGCACATCCCAGTTACCCATTTACCCTCTCAATGCAGAGCTGCTCTCTGCAGTCAGTGCTCTGCAGTCCAGGGGAGCCATAAGCACCTGCAGATGAGAACAGAACACTTTCCCACAGGGGATCATTCTACAGATAATTCCTCTGTTACAAGAGCTGCTTAATATTCACAATCTACATTTTCCTCTTAGATTTATCCATTCTGCTTTATTCCCTGTTTTTGCTCAAATGCACCTCCCTGAGTAATAAACTTCTAAATAACTTGTCTTCCTCCTCTGTGTTCCTATAACAATGAATAGATTGCACTGTCTGAAATATAACACTACAAATTTCCGGTGCATAGTTTTAGCAATAAAGAATTAGGTATTCTAATAAATACAAGGTTAAAACTAAGGAAAATTAATTACCAAGCTATACATCACTGAGCAAGAGGTGAAACAGCCAAAGAGATGCTCTTATTAGATTATCAAACTCAAGGCTGATTTATAGCTTTCACTGTGCTTTCTTATCCATCATTTTTATAGTACATAGAAAGGGTTACAAAGCACAAAATTGCCTTGTTTTAATTAACTATGAAGTTTTGGATAGCATGGCTATCCTGATCTGAGCCTAGGTTACTTTTTTTTTTTTTTGCAAAACATGAAAGCAGAAAACATATTTTATTAATCTGAGAGAGCTGTGACAGAACTGAACGCAATACAGTTGTCAGTCTGCAGCTTCCCAATGTGCTTGCCTGTGATTTGCCCAGAAACATCAAGCTGTGGAGCAGCCCTGCTGAAAAGGCTCTGAGGGTCTTGGTAAAGAGCAAGCTGTGCAAGCCAGCAGAGTGTCTGCTCAGCATGGAGAAGGGGAGGCTTCAAGGGGGTTTAACAGCATTCCCCAGTACCATGAGAGGTTCAGCAAAAGACAGAGCCAGGCATAAGCTGATATGAGAGGCTTCGCCCCCAGCCTGGCAGGAGGACAGTCATACATGAGGTCAGGTTGCCCTGAGAGGTTGGGTAGTCTCCATCCTTGGAGGTTTTCAAGCCCAGACTGGATTAAGACCCTGAGCAATCTCATCTGGCCTCATAGCTGACTGCTCCACGCAGGAGGTTGGCCAAGAGCTCTCTCAAGGTCCTTTATAAGCTGAACTGCC
The DNA here is from genome assembly GCA_038380795.1 of Pyrocephalus nanus. Lineage (NCBI taxonomy): Eukaryota > Metazoa > Chordata > Aves > Passeriformes > Tyrannidae > Pyrocephalus > Pyrocephalus nanus. The sequence continues at coordinate 6,981,803 of CM076272.1, forward strand.
ACACAAACTCAGTCCGATTCAGGATGCAACAAATTTAACAGGCACTACAACAAGGACTTCCTGAATTGTACTCAACACAATTCTGCCTTTTCCACTTCTGAAAGAGATGATAAATTGTAGGTCAGACTGACACAGAAGATCCCTAAAACTTTCTTAATCCAATGGTAAAGCATAACTCAGCCAATGACTCGACAACACTGGCAGCCAGCTCACACTACTGCTTCTGCTGGTGACAACTGCAGAAACATGTGCAGATGTTGACAAGCTGGGCTGTGGGGGAGCATAAATTAAACCAAAAGGGGCAATTGAAGATTACCAAATCCTGAATACACTTCAGAAGAAACTCCTCATCTTGTCTAGCGTCCCTGTCAACAAAGGTACAGATCAACTCAAAATTATAATCATAATTTAAAAAGTATATCCATGAATGGAGTAATTGTAATAGAATGCATAAATAACTCTTCAAACTCAGTGACATGATTCACTCCTCCTGAAATAAGTGAGTTTGCAATTATATCCCACACTAGAGGCTTTTCTAAAAATACAGAAATTTGCACAAAAAACTAAGTGTGCTTTTCCTAGCCATTCCCTCACCACAGCTGCAGTACAAGGATCAGCTCTGGACTGCAACCAGTATTTCATTCAGTCTTGTAGCTTCATTGCTACCTCTTTTAAATGCTTTGGCACACATAAACACCTCTTCACTGTTTGTAAGGGATACCACATTCTTAGCACTATCACATTACCAAAAGTAAAAAGATAGGGGAAGAACCTTTTAAAATATTGAGAAGAACTTTTGAAATTATTATTTATAATTTTCTTTTCAGCACAGTTTAAGTGGTTACCATAGCTGGAATGAAGCACAGTGCACTGCCAGGAATTTCAGAAAAGACCCCTCTACTCCAGGAAAAGTTCAGTTGCATTCTGCTTTAATGGCTTCTGGCAAGCTTGTACTATTGTTTTTGTACAAACAGAAGTAAGTTTGATACAAATAAAAAATGGAACTTTATGTGAATGAAGCAAACATCAAATTCCTTAATCTTCAAAAGAAACTGTATCCCTGAATAATTAACTATGATATATTTATAAAACTAGAATAATTGAAAACAGAATTCTAAGTTGATTCATGTGGACTGCGCTGAAATATTTATTATTGCAAGTCCAGAAGATCTGTCTGGGTTTTGTCACTGGAAATGTCTAAACTCAGTGTCCAGATGTTTATTTAAGTTGCTCCCACATAGTTCTAATGTCAATTACCAGGGGTTATCAGAGAGCATCACTGTGTATCTTCCTTGACTAATATTCTCATTTCTTCTGCATCTTTGATGTTTTCTTTCATTAAAATTCCTGGCTCACGGCCACAAAAATCTGCCGTGCAGGCAAAAAAACTGGTCTGCAGACATGACACATGATGATGCCCACTGACTGTGCAAGGATAATATTTATCATCAGCTATCATTTAAGCAGTTCTATAATCAGTACAATGCCAGCTTAACACAGTTCAGAGAAATACATGAGTATTTCTCTGAATACTCAGGGAATAAGAATTTCTAACCAATAAGGAATAACTTGGGTCAGTAAAGAAAATATTACCACATAGAACGAAGATTTCTTGAATCTGTGTGGCTTGGGGTTTTTCCCTCATAAGGGAAAAGCCAGAGGAAAGCCAATGACAAAGTAATTTCACACATAATTACAAATGGAATTGATGGATCTGTAACTCTGGAAACCAGAATTACATCAAGACTTTTATAGTAACCAGGAGACAACACAGACCACTCATAAGAGTGACTTAAACAGAAAGAGCTTATCACACAGTCTCTGAAGAGTTCATACATTCAAATGCAAATAGCTAGATAACACAGTTCATTTTTTAATTTATTATTTGTTACCCAAAATCAGGCGGTTCATTTTGTTGTAGGCAAATTCTGTAAGATTAATTTTAAGGATTTGTAAGAAAAAATAAGAAAATCAATGTTAATTCAATATAAGTGGAAGTAGAGCTATAAGATGGCTGGAGAAAATAGCGCCGATGCCATTCCCTGTTTTCATGATAGCACCCAGGTACTAACCCTGGGTTCATCCCTTGGTGAGGAATTTTAGTTCTCATTGATCAGTAAGAGATGGGCACTTTGCAACTTCACTGGAAAATTGCCTAAAGGACTTGGAAATGCAAATCTCACTGACTATGTAATTTACTCTCCCTAGACTGTGAGTTGGGAAGGTGTATCCACCTACCAGCCAAAGCCCTGATAGCTGAGCATTCAGCCTTGCTGAGAGTCATTCTCCCTCACCAAGATCTTCCACAAATGGTGTCATTGCACCTCCAGACTCAGCTGGGATTCTGCATGTGCAGTACAAAATCCCATGGCTTCTCACAGAATCACAGGTTCTATCAATATTTGTGCCCACTGCAGCACCAACTGACATTTCTATTCACAAGTGTACAAAGAATATCTCCTATCAAGTGCTCAGCTTCAGACTCAGCAAACCCTGGACTGCAACTACTTGCCACATTATATCACTGTCTTGATCTAATAAGCAAGTACATTAATACCAGCTGTGTGGAGAGAGGGAGGAAATATGAATATGTTCATTAAGCATTATGGCTCCACTTATCTCCCTCATGACTTCAGTGGAGATCTCCAATTCATGCATGACACAATTAAGGTCCCCAATATTAGACCTGAAAGAAAAGCAATGAGGGTGTCACTACAAATTATTACAAATTTTCCTGTCAAGAAATCTCTCTTACACTTACTGCTGCAGGACACATATGCTCATATTTGGGTGATCAGAAGTGAAATGCTTAGTTCAATGACTCTAGCAGGCTGAAAATCAATTTGCTTCCCACACACACTTCACTGTGCTCATTTGTGCCTCCTCACATCCAGTAACGTGTTCACAACTCTTTATTCACAAATTCCCTTGCACACAGAGATTAAACAAAACACAGGGGTAACATCCCAGTTCAAGAGAGCACTTGCACATAAAAGTTCCTAGAGGAACCAGCTTTGACTTCAGTACTAGAGGGAAGATTTCATGTTTCACCAAATCAAGGGCCAATTTAGTAAAATCTCAATAATCAAATGATCAAAACAGTTGCCTTAAAGAGGAGATGACTAAATGCCTCTAAAGCTTTGCATACATAATAATAATTACAGTTTGTATTAGGAGTCAAATGGAGTTAAGCGTCCATATCCCATGGAAAGTCAATGTGATTGCAAAATGTTTCAGCAACAGTCAGCTAACATCTGCCTGCCACAGAGGCAGCAGTGATATAGCACTGCAGAGTATGAGAATAAAACACAATTATTAGCTGACTGGGAAAGACAAAAATACCACAACAAAATAGAGGTTGTTTTCACACAGCTACCTTTTCTACTTCCTTTTCCCTCCCAGAACGTGGGAGTTCACAACCTAAAACCAAACATTAGGAAACCAGGAAATCTCAGTGGTGATTCTCCACACATACCATCCTAAAAGCAGTGGCTAACCACAAACTAAGGGAAATTACAGGTCATTTAGCACCTCCCTGGAATAAGGCCTCACATGCAAGACCTACTCCCTGAAAAATCTGTCCTTATATAAAATACTTTGGAGAAGTTATACTTCCTTCTTACACTGCTCTGAAAAGGAATCAAGGCTGGCAAAGCTGAGAAAAGCCACCTTTCCCTACAGCAGAGTCCACCGGGTGTGACACAGTTTCTTCAAACACAGGACTCCCATTTTCTTGTCCCCTTCATGCCATTCATTTGCTATAAAAGGCCAGTTGCAATTCCCCTGGCCCAAGCACACTCCTTGCAGGCACTAACTTGCCAAAAGCAGGTGACAAGCCAGACACCACCCAAATTGTGCCCAAAATGTTCTGAACTAGGTTCCATTACAGATCATTTTCACTGGCAAAACCCAGCCTGGTACAGGACAGAGATTACAATCAGCCTCCTGGACCCAGGGAATCGGCTCTGCAGTGGAGCTGCACAAATCAACCAGCTAGCCAAACCCGCACCTACACTTCAGGCTGCTCCAGTCCCACCTCCCACACGAGGCTGCTAAAGGCTGCCAGCTGGTGGTGGTCTGGGAAACAGGAATCGTCTGCGAGTTCCAAGCAGAAACCCCTAAACTGCTGCCTTGGGATGCTCGTGAAACACGACCAGCTTTTGCCATGGCTTCCCACTAAAATTTTGATTCATCAGTCTGTAGGGTCTGGATATTCTTTTACTCGACTCCTGATCCTGTGTCCCTCTGGCAGGTTTAGAAATTCCACAGCACAGAGCCATGGTTTCCAAATTCTCTCAATTTGCAGGCCCCATTTCCTCCACACCGAACCATGCAGCTTACTGTCACCAACTTTTTTGGGAAAACTATTTACAAGCAGTCCCCAAGCCACCAGACAGGAAGCTTCTAACAGGAGTCTAAAAACCAGGAAGAGCTTATGCCTTTTCTACCCTTAGTTACTCTTACAGTCCTCCCAAAATAATTATGTACAACAGCATTCCTTTCTTCTTTCAAATGCTATTTCCTAAATATTTAGCATAAATTTTTAGACGGCTAAATCCTCTAGATCATATAACCACCACAGCTGGCAAACCAGATTGCATTCTTTCCCTCAGGACGGTGAAGCTGCAAACTGAAACTCAATTACGGTGCTTTTCTTCCATGCACTTTGGGAATCAGGCACCCCCAGCAATGCAGAAATCAAGGGACTGTAGGTGCTGCTGCTCAGATACTGCCTCACGTTACAGCTCTCTGGCTCACAGGATACCAGTTAAGCTCTGTCTCTGTGCCATCTCTCAGACCTCTATGATGGGCCAGCTTCAGGTCTCAAGAGTCTTTTCTTACCCATTGCATTCCCAGAAGTTTTCTTTCCCTATGAAGTGATTTATTTCCTTACTCCATCCCCAGTGTTTTCCTTGTGAAATACTGAAGAAAAAGAGTTTCAATTTTTCTCTAAATTTTACAAAAATTTCTCTAAATTTTACAAAACAAAACATTATTCACAAGAGGAACTTCAGAAACACATTATCAATTCTTTATTTTTACGGTGCTAACAGCCCATTCCAATATAACAGTCCACTCCCAAAACAGGGAACAATCTCCTCAACTCTCAATATACATTTTGAAATGTTCTGGATCTGGAGAACAGCAAAATACACAACAGCCATACCATACTTGACTAGAAACTTATTTCAGTATGACCATGCCATTCCACGATTTGTCCTTTTATTATCCAACAAATCATTCCATGATTCCATGATCCTCTTATTCTCTAACCTTTTACAAACTTCCAGATTGCACATCTTCCTCAACATGGGACTCCCTTTATACCTGAAAGCATTCTTGTCGTTCACAGAATCTTAGTTCAAGGTATTACCTGTGCTCAGAACCAACAGCTCCCCAGAAAAGCTTCCAGGTTTTGCAGTAATAAAAAACTTTAATAACTTAAAATTCATATCAAGCTTGGCTTTGTATTCACACAGCCCTCTCTCCCAAAAAGTTCTGCTTCACAAAGTTTAGAGAGCAAAAGTGAGAGTTAACAGTGCAAGGAAAGCTCAGTTTTCGTTAGGGAAAGCGATAGTCAGCAGAAGCCTATGCTGAGATAGATTTCAGTACTCCAGAAAACAGATCCCTACTGTGCAGCTTTGTGTGGATTCCTTTAGCACAGAAAAGCCAGCATGGAGAAAACACAGCATCGTAAAAGGAGACAGCACAGCCAGTACTGGGACAAGGGTGATGATCCTGGGAAGAGATGTGAACGGCCTGGAAGTGGCAACCTGGGCTTCATGCAACAGCAAAGAGAAAGCCAACACACTCCTGAGGATTGTCCTTAGGCAGTACAGACTGCAGTGAGGAGAGGGCTGATGACAAGATGCAGCTGCACAAGCAGGTGACCCAAGAGATGAGCAGCATCCACAAGAGAGGAGCACTCCTGGCCTGTGTTCTGGCTGAACAGAAATAGATACAGCTGCGGATCAGCTGGGTCATCAGCATGGATGCTGAGGGATGACTGTGAATGACTGACAACATGCCAAAAATTGTGCTGACAAAGGCAAGTGATGGTGAGAAGCTGGGAGGATGAAGAAGGAATACAGAAAAGAGAGGAGAAAAACAAACAAAACAGGAAAAGGTGATAAAAAGAACAGAGGGCCTGCAGAGTCTGAAACCAATATGGGAAATAAGCAAGCAAAGACTCAATAGGAAAGCAGCTGTGGCAAAAACTCAAAGACATTCAGATCTCTGTGGGATATTCAATGGACTGAGATGAGCAGGAGATGCCCAGGTACACAGCTGCTATTTGGATGGAGTTCCAGAAAGTAAGGTAAGGTAGCAGTGGCAGGAGGATCCATGACACAGGGCAGGAGTTAAATGCAGACCCAGCAGTGTCATATGAAAGGGAATGGGTGGTGCAGGGATGCAGAGTATGAATCTGGCTGAGTGACAGGAGGTTAAGTCTAATCAGAAAAAGAGAAGAGCAGCTGATGAGAAGCCAATGAACAATGACAACATGAAGGCTGTGAGACAAAGGGATACAGGAAAGAGCAACAGAAAACCTAGACAAAAAACACCACCTCTTAGCACAGCAGCAGTTCCACCTGTCAAACCACATTGACAGGGTATGGATTGTGCCACAGGGACTGCCTGGGAGAGCTTGTGGAGCGTTGGGGAGAGAGTTACTGCCTATTACTAAAGTGCTATATGCACTCAGGAAGCTTTAGAGACCCTCCTCCCCCATTTCTAGATAATATCATGCAGCTTTTTGAATGACCTGCAGCTAGAACACCTTTGATTTCCAGAGACACCATTCCTGCAGCAGTATGGACACATCCAGGGACAGCCCTGCACACACAGGTGCTGCAACATCTTGGAAAACAGGTGTTGATGGATTATACAAGGAATCTCTGAGGTTTGCTTTCTAGAACAGAACTCAAACTAGGCTTGGAATATCCTAGTCAACATGGAATATCATTGTATGATATTTCTCAGGTGTGTTCCTGATCTTTCAAAAATTCATATTAAATTGCAGAAAATGTTATTGTAAAGAAGATTGGTATTTATCTTCAAAGAACAGCTACAACTTCAAAATACACAGAACACTTTCTCCAAGAAAATCAGAGGGTGGATCTCTTAATTTACATTATGAAAAAATAGTATTCCAAAATATGAAAGCAGTGTACAAAAATAAGGAAAAACCTCAAAATCTTTAATAAAAATATTAAAGTCTTCAGATTAACTTGATCTCTTGATGTGCTTTGTCATGAGAAACAAAAATAAAACAGCAGAGTCCCTTAAAGCCCAAACAGAATTTGAGTTACAAAATAACTTAAAATTCTTAGCTATTTACAACATAAGGGCAGAAAGTGTTTTTAAGGTGCAGGCACAGAAAAAAGTTCTTGTGTGATAAGAAGCTGACTTACAGCCTAAGGATGGTGGATTTATTGTAGCTGTCTGGGTATGTATTTTCACCACAAGGTAAAAGCAAGATAATATTAAACAGGTAAAAGAAGTATCTCACATTTATACGAGACAAGAGCTTTCATAGGTGTGAGCAGTTCACAGGCACCTTGGTTTACTTTATGGACATGTGTGCCCTTTGCAATCACATTAATGCACAGAAGAAACCTTCTCTTGTAGGTGGCCTGCAAAAGGGTATTAAAGAGCTCACTTTGCTAAAGCTGAAAACTGTGGGGCATTCCACAAGGATTAACAGCTCCAAGTGCTCGAAAAACAGTTCCCAAATAGCACTCAGGTTACCACTTAGTCATGTTTATATTTATGAGGTTTACACTGAGCCCTTGCCGTAGCTGTAAGGTGAAAATTTAAAGAAAAAAATTATTAGATCAAGCATTCTCAATATTCAGGCTTGGGTTTTAAGAAGTACTGCACAAAGATCAGTTACATGGCAAATCCTCAGACATCCCTTCTTGAATTCAATCCTCTGCTGAAAAATAATCTTCATCTCTCACTTCTCTGTACTGCATTGAGGCCTCTCCCTCTGGTTCAAACCTGAGCATTTTTATATTCAGTCTCTCTGCAAGCTTCTGTGCTGCAAGCTTGGCTTGCATTGCCTATACAAAAAAAAAAAAGGACACAAGTTAGAAAAAGTGTTCATCTGTCATTGTCATGGAAAAATTAATATATTAAAGTATAAATTTTACATCATAATATCAGCAATTCCAGACTGGGTTTAATTAAAAGTTTTAGTAACCAGCAAAGAAATTTTAGGTTTCTTTTCACACTTATACATAATGTGCTATTACTATTTGAAGACCCTTTTATAAGAGCCAAGATTCCCCATGTGGCAGCCACCACCTGTGATAAACTAATGTCAGTTTTTACAGAACAAAATCAGTTCACATAAGAGAGCAACTGTGCACAGTAAACATGTAGCAAAAGCAATGCTGGTCTTTCAGCAACCTCAGCAAAGAATGTCTCCATTTTCCAAATGAATGCCTCCCTTATTTGCCACAACTTAGAAAGTCAAAATCCATTACAACAGCATTTGAAGAACCTCAGAACTTGGATTCTTCAGACACAGCACAAATAAAGGCAAACACAGATACTTGCATGTTATAAGAATAACAAATACTTGCTAGGCCTTCATTTATGCAAGAGCAAAAAACTCTTTAAAGACTAATATGCAAGGTATACATTTAATTTCTAGTCAGAGGTGGATGAGTGCAGTAAGGTTAGCATATCAACACACAAAGATTTTGTCTAATGTAGGAATAACAGTTTCAGAAGGCATTAATACATTCTTTAATTATATCATTAAAAGCAAAAATACAAGATCAAGTGCCTTTCCTCAAAGTCCCCCCATCTCAATTCATCATCATCAAAAGATCCCTTTATCTTTTCTTTTTCAGGAGTGATCCTGATGCTATAATTACCTTTCAGACCAAACAGTAAATTCATACCTCATAAGCTTCTTTTTGCTGTATCTGAATTGCTATGGACTCCTCTATGGGTAACAGCTTAGCAGGGGAGTGGTGAAGTGGTGGCAGTCGAGCTGCTGTGATATCATCCAAGTGTTTCTTATCTCTGAGTCGCCTTTCTTCAGCAGAAATTGGAGAGCCAAGTCCCCCAGGGGACCGACTCGATGAGGAACCAAGAGATGACCCACTGTGCTCTCCTGATAGTCTGGAAGATATAAAACACCTAAGTTGTGACCCAAACTTGCAGCACAAGGTTGAACAACTTCAGATCCAAAACTTATTTTTAACGTGTAAGAGTTGAAAACAAATATGAAGTACTATGAAAACATACACAAATGAAAAAAAAGAAGCACTCAGAAAAACTAAAACTGTTTCTCTGCAGAGAGGCAGTATCACAATTTACACCAGGCAGTGAACAAACCAGGTATGGCAATTTATTAGCAAGCTGAAGTAGCAATGCTTTGGGAGTCACATGAAGTACCGATTGCTCCCAGTACAGACAATGTGAACTGTAACTTCCCTAGAAGTGTAGAAAAAACAAAAAGCTTCCTGCTATTAAAGTTCTACACATTCTAGAATTGATCTACAGGAGTTTTGCCAATTGTTTCATAGTTTTGAAGCTTAAGCTATGAAGTTCTACGAAGGTTCATGACAATTGTTCCAAATGGGTAGAATTAGGCCACTGCTCAGTGCTGAGATTCTGCGGCACTTAATGCTAAAGAGAAACTTATTAACCCTCCGTGTCATGAGAGTCTCTTTAACCATGACTGGAAAATAAAGCCATCATGCTTATTCTGTACCATTTCCAATTTTATACACATCAAGTATCTCACAAGAGGGTTTTCTATCCCATAATACTTACGCATTTGTTTTAAATTTGCTTTTCTTTACGACTGGGTTCTTGGCTCGAGCCTCCAGAACTTCAATATAATGTGGTGTCTTGGGATACTGGCTTCCAAACACATTGCCCTTATGTTTTGCCACATTCTGCCCTTTTTCCAATATTTTTTCACTCTTATCTCCATCTACAATTGTAATTTTTTGAAAGGCATCAACCAAGGTGTCTTTGCTGTCATCTAAAGTAGCTGCCCTTTCTGTACCATTCTCAGTATTGCTCTGAGAGACCTGCTGATCATTTTTCAGATGACTGCTTGTGGTTGATGTGGAAACAATTTCGGCAGAAATTTTTCTAACAGTCTTTACTTCATCATTTTTCCTCTGAGTCCTTTGATTTTCCAAAGCTGTACTTGTGACATCCTCCTCAATACATTCTGCCTCCTGCCTTGTGGAAGCAATCTCAGAAACTTCTTTAGTATTAGAGTTTTCATTAAAGTCTAAGGAATCTTCACAGTTAGGTGTATCCTTGTTTTCCTGTTTGCTTGTATTAATCTTCTCCTGTTTTGCCTGAAACTCCAACCTGACAGCAGACAACAGCTCAGCAGTCCTGGTTATTTCCTCCTCTTGCAAGATGGCAAGCTTCAGCTTTTCAGCAAAATCAGAGATCTTCTTACCCTTATCTGGAAGCCTAGAAATGAACTTCCTAAGGGAAAAAAAAAAAAAAAAAGCCACAACCCAAAACCAAACACAAAAACACAGGGTATAAACAATGCTATTTCAATTTGAGATATGTAAGTGTTTTGTTAGAATAGCCACCGGGGCAGGTTTTACATTCTAAGGTTACCTTCTTATTGACATTACAGATTTCTGAACATGTTAAGATGCAAAGCACCTGCAGCTCAACCGTGTGTTTTCACTGAGTGAACCACAGAATGGTTTGGCTTGGAAGGGGACCTTAAAGATCATCCTGTCCCACGCCCTGCCATGGGCAGGGACATCTTCCTCCTGACCAGGATGCTCCAAGCCCAGTCCAACCTGGCTCTGAACATCTCCAGGGGTGGGGCAGCTACAGCTTCCCTGGGCAACCTGTGCCAGGGCCTCCCCAGACACCCAATATCCAATCTAAACCTCCCCTCTTTCAGTGTGAAGCCATTCCCCCTTGTCCTCTCTCCATGCTCCTGTAAATAGTCTTGCCCCATCTTTCCTGTAAGCTCCCTTCATCTACTGGAAAGGGGCAATTATGTCACCCCGAAGCCTCTTCCCCAGGCTGAGCAATCCCCTGAGCAATCCCTCAGCCTCCCCCCGCAGCAGAGGTGCTCCCTCGCTCTGCCCGCGGGACCACCCGGGCACGCATGGCCCGAGCACTGCCCGCACTCCCTGCCCCGCAGTGGTCCGTGCGGCCTCGCCGGCCCCCGCAGAACGGAGCGGCTCGTCCTCTGCTGCCCCGGCCGCCCTCACCTGTCGGCCAGCAGCCGCTCCTGCCGCCGCAGCATGTCCCGCAGCTCGGGCAGCGCCCGCCCGCGCAGCCCCGGGCCCGCCGCCATCCGGACGGCCCGGCACCCACATGGGCGCCGCCATCTTGCCGGAAGCGACGGCACGGCGGCAGGGCCCGCCTTGCTCGGAACGCGAAGGCCGACACGGCCCCCCGAGGGCGGCCCAGGGAAGGGGCTGTGTGGTGAGGAGAACAGGAACAACAGCTGAGGAAATGTGGTTTATTTCCTAGAGAATGTGGCAGGTGTAATGCTTGCGGAGAAGCAGCTGAAAGGCTGGTTTTGTTTTTGGGACCAATTTGACATCTTATCAATTTTTTTGGGCAGCAATTCTGCTTCTTACCCTTCAGAGATCCTTCAGGATTCTTGATTCCTCCCCCTCCCCAAACACCGATCTGGTATCTTTCTGTCTTAAGTTTTTTGACACCGTTTTACTGTGGGAATCAATAAAGTCTGAAATTAATTTTTTTTTCTGCTGAAATAAATTATTATGGAAATTTTTGGTATCATTTTTGGCCAATATATATGACTTTAAAATCCAGGGGTTTCATCTTTCCTTGCCTGTATTGTGCTACATTTATTATACGTTTATTTTAAATTTTTATTACTTTTCCTTTTGAAATACGAACCTTAGAATGGATATGTTCCAGACACATTTTTTAAGTGAATAATTAGCACAACTTTAACACAGGATTTGAAGGCTCACCCGTGCCTGATGTGGTGCTCATCCTGCATCAGTGCAGGCAGGTCTGGCTGTGTGAGGCTCATCACATACCCCGGAGTCACGGAGTCCTCACTGCACAAACGCAGCATCCCAGAAACAATTCCAGGTCAGCCTGGGTGTGACAGGCTGTGCAGAGCAGAGGCAGGATGTGTCTTTGAGCTCAGCCTCTTCCAGCTCAAAAAGCTGCAAAGGCTGAAATGTGTCCCCCATGCATGGCTTGGTGTTTCCATGGATGAGAGCTGTGCTGCTTCCTCGTGTCTGAGCAGCCCTTTGCAGAATGACCACTCATGTTTAGGGCTTAAGGTTTACTTTTCAGAGGTCTGTTGAAGTGTTTACATGGCCTTTATTTTTCCACTTGTTCATGTATGATGCCAAGCCTGAACACAGCAGCTCAGACTGTGGTATAACACTGACTCCAGAACTTAGGAACTGGCACAAGCAACCTCAGGAAGCCACTCCATCCATAGCAGTGAGGTCATGGCAAGAGGTGGCTCCCAGGTGGCAGCTGGCAGCTTTTTTAAGTTGATCCCAGTTGAGGTTTCTCGATCCGAGCAATAGAGAACAGGGACATTTGCTGTTAAGGGGGTTGTTTTCGTAACGGGACAAAGGCAGGCCCAGCCTGGAGGGACTGCAGGAGGAAGCGCTCTGAAATGTCTGCCTGCCCTTTGTTTGCGCAGCTGGACGGCTCAGGGAAAGGCTGAGGGCAGGGGAAATGAGATTAATCAAATAGGCAGCTACCCATGGAAAAAACACCCAGCCAGGGTGAGAAAGCTGCTCCATGATGAGTTGAAGAGACCGTTTCACTGTCTCTTACTCACAACCTGGATCATGTCCTGTGGAAAATCCCTCGAGGAGTTTTGCCTAAAAGTTCAGGGAAGAGGAAATCACTGAGTTTTTCACACCAGGAGATCCCCTGCTGTTCAAGGACACAAGTCCTTTGAATTGCTGCTTCTGTAATGCAGGGTTAAGTTATGACATCTATTGAACATTTCTTGCAGAAGGAACACTTGATTCTGCTTTTTTGCTTTTCTCCTCTGCAGATAGGAGAAAGTGGGAAGGCTGAGCATGGAAACTGCTTCTGCCCACAGGGAACTGAAAGTCCAGAAGGAACAATCTCATTAGACCACTGCTCTTGAGCTGTTACTAGTTTTTGGTGAGTTGTTTTCTGTCACTAGATATCTAGAGTTAAATACAATTTATTCTGCAATAGCATGGCTGGAATTTCTAGGCAATTCAGTATTATTTCTACAAGAAAAGTTCAACTTTGTAGAATGTTACTTCTTTTCATTAGGAAAAGGGCAAAAGAAAATTTAGAATGTAGGTTTTTTTGGGGAGGAGAGAGGGAAAATTATTTTTAGGATTTCTCTGTTCCTAGGTGGAAATATTAAGAGGCAGAAGGAGAGGAAACAAGCCACACAGACAAAATAAACTACCCCCAAAATAACAGGAACAAATGGTATATTAGGAATTTATTAATTTTTTATTAAATTTAGGGGGAAAAAAACCCACACCTTTTTATCAGCATGATTCACCTTCATAATAATTAATTTTATTTTCCTAAACTAAACAAATAAACAAACAAAAAACCCAAACAAACAAACCTCTCCCTTAACACTATTTCTCTAGAAAAAGCCCCAAGCCATTTAAAAGCAGATCTATATATACTTACAGCTGTCAACATACTGGTTTACATATGGGAAGCCACTGTCAGATCATTGTAGTGCCTACACACCACATGCCTTTCCAGAATATTGTAACCTCACAAACCTTCACCTCTACCTATTTTCTTTTTAAAGAATCAGGTCCCTTTTTCTTTTGAAAATGTTCACATGCCTTGAGTACTAGATGGCTGCTATCACCTTGTTCGCTTGTGTTCCTTCCATGTTGGTGTTTGAGGTAGGGCTGGAAGGGCCTTAACTCAGGTCTCTCAGGTGCATTTCTTCTTTTACACATGCAAATAGCCCCAGGTGCTGAACGGGAATGAAATAAAATGTGAGTGGAATGAAACTTTCAGCATGTACATCTCCATTCTGTGGAGCAAGGATTTCCTGTGCAGAATTACAGGCTTAATGCAGAGGGAACTTACTTCTCACCTGCCCACGTCTAAAAGTCTTCAGATGTCAAAACAAGTATTTAAAGCTCTCTGAAAAGTATTCAACTCCTACAGTCCCATGTTGTAAGTTCAGCACTGAGCACTGCTGATCTCCACTGGATTTTATGAGGTCCTGATGGCAATCTGTACTGAATACACATACCAAGGGGGAAGCATTACTCGAATTAAATACTTCACATTCTTCATCTGAGCACTGCAAACCTGCAACACTGTGACTGTCACGTTTGCATGACCTCTTATTTAGTTGGCATGCAGACTGCTTTACTGTGACAGTCTTAAAAATAAATCTCTATTATCAGTGAGTGGATATCAACTGTAAATAAAGAAGGGCCACAGCCATCCCAACCTCATCCTGCTGAAGCCTGGAGAGCATCATCCCACATGTATTCAGATGTTATCTGCAGGATCTGAAGCTGCTGGACTGAGGGGTTTTTTTGCAAGGGCTGTGCTGCCCAGTTTTTTTTTACCCTGTGCAAGTCAATAGTTCTTTATTGCATGAAAGAATTAATCTACTTTTGTTACTTGGCTTCGAGAAGGAGTCTTTAGCAAGGGAGTGCCTTCCTGTTCTCAGGAGCCCATCTGCCAAAGGAAACACCGACAGGAACATCGAGGTTCCGGAGGAGCCGCTTTGCATCCCCACCTGTTTGGAGCAAACAAGGTTGTGCAGAATAACAGTTTGCAACGTTTTAAGGCAGGTTTATTTCTAAATGACTGTTGACACAACAGAATAGCAAGTTTAAATACAGTATTTATTGCAATTTATCCTTTTCGTGTCCTACATACAAGATGTTTTAAAAGCATACAACGTAATGCATTATTTATACAGCATATATGAAAACCGTATCCCAAAATACTTTCCAGAGTATCTGGAATAAATCACAAAAGAATACTTATCATGGTACAAATGTAGTCAGACAATTGACTTACATTTAATGCACTTTCTGTGACCTTTCTATATGGCTTTTATTGCTGTTTACAGAAATTTTACTAGTTTCTAAAGTTATAGTACTAATTAACCCAATCTGAAATTGACAAAATTTATACAGAAATGTTACAGTCTTTTCAGTCAGATTTGTTATTATCTATGCTAATTTACATTGCTGCTGATTTGACTAGAAAGCTCTACATTTTCATGTAACACAATCATATAAATATGGTTCCTCTCCTTTCTTCAGTTACCAAATTCAGACCAATAGTCCAATCAAATGATGGTCTCCCAGCTCACTGCTCTTAAAATACATCAGGCTTCAGTCAATAGGCTTCAGTCCTTATTTGGTTTAGAAAAAAATACCCTATTTCATCAAACAGTCAAGACAGAATTTACACAGAAAACTTTTACAGTAAAAACTTAAGGCCTTGCTGCAGTCTTGGTCAAGTCTTGAGCAGATTATCATAATTTTGCAAGTCTCAGAATTAAAATAGCTTGCAGTATATTCAGAGGAGATCCTCTATCAAAACAGAATGAACTTACTTCTGAAGTCTGTGTCAAAACAGCATTTTGATACATATCCTGCCCTCTCCTATCATTCACTGAGCACCTCCCAGTCATCAGGTTCTGTTTTCTGAATTCTGGACAAAACCAGAAGGATAGAGGATTTTCACTTATTTAAACTATTCTCTTTTACAACAACACACATTTCCTTTTATCTAAAAATACCACCTTCATCCATTCACCTTCAGTTTGAAGGTAACTTTTACAAACCCTGGTTCAGAATTAAATTCCTGAAATATAGAGGGACTATTTGGGCACAAAAATGCTAAAAGACATTATGTAACAACCTAAAGCTCCATCCCTAGTGAACAATAATGTACCAGTTGGGGTTAGTTTTTAATGTCTTTCACTTCCAAACCAGATACCATCCAAATATTTGCTGTTCTCAGCCACTAGATGGAGATATGATTCCATAGGCACAAATCTTATCCCTGAAACTGGAGTTGAGTCACTACTCATCATCTTGTGGGTTCAGAATGAGGTCAATATTATTATTTTAAATACAACTTTAGTAAGTGTACTTGATTTGAATGGGCAGGACTGAATTTAAAAACTTGCATTAGACTGGAGATAAAAGCACTCCCTGTGGCAAGGTCAGTACCTCCTGGGATTGGCTGAATGCAAGAACAATACTGATCATACAAAACAAAAGTTGTTTGCTTTCTGTAGTTACTGTAATTAAAAAAAAAAAAAAGTCCTTCATTCATGTTAACAGAACTACCATAAAATATTCATCATTCAAGTTCACTGAGACTGGGAGATCAAAACAAGATGTAAAGAAAATCCCCTATCTATTTAAATTAGTTCAGTACTAAATGCAGTAATTCCTGCTGCTACATCAAGCCAAGGATAAGATTTTAAGTGCTTTGGAAAAAAAATTCTTAAAACCCCAAATCCTGATTCATGATTGCTATTGCTGTAGGAATTGCAGGGACTGCTGCAGGTTGCAGCAGGCAAAATTCTGTTTACTGAAAACGGCTTCCTCTAATGGAAAAGTAAATAAATAAAGTGTCAGGGGGTTTCCTACACAATTACTATTGGATGTACCACCAATGGCCACCCTATCCCATGACTGAGGAAGTGCAAACTGCTGCCTCAATCCAACAAAGCAAATTCCATTATAATCTGCTCTATCGGTTACTATTTCGAGCAACAAACACAACATTCACCTTCACGTGTTGAGGGAATTGTTTGGAACATCCCAGTTGTGTCCCTCCCTCCCAGCAAAGAGTGCTGGGTACAAGAGAACTGCCCCAGGTGAAGAGAGCCCTTGACTGTGCCAGGTCTCTGACAGGTGGGATCTGCCCTCCCACTTTGTACACAGACACACAGTGTGCCCTCTGCCAGCATCACTTCAGGTAGTACTGACAACAGAATAGGTTAGAGCTTCATCGCACAAACAGAACTACAACACAGTTGAAGAAAACAAAAACTGTACAGCTGTACAACTCCTTCCTTGCAGGCATTTGAAATGACACACTGCACTGGGCAGCTTCCAAAGCAGCAACATTTGCTGCTTCACTTACTCCGCCTCTTCCAGATCCCCCTCGCAGTCAACGCCAGTAGTAACTTCAGAGACAAAGTTACTAAAAAGCTGCTTTCAGGATAAATTTAGCAAGACTCCATGCTGCTGTTCTTCTCTATGAATTGATAACAATTTATCTAATCAAGCTGCAAAGGCGCAAGAGATCTGCTCGTATTTAGAAAGCACCAGGACTTGAGTGCTCAGGATGTGCTGTTCTTTGTGCTGAATTCCAGCACTCTCTTGAACGGCGTGTACGTCCTCACCGGCCTTGGGCTCTCGGGACATCTGTTCTCAGGACTTGGACTGTTAAGGAGACAAGAAGAACCTTAGAGATTTAATGTCAGACTATCAGAGAGCTGGGCTCAAAATGCCGAGGCAATGAACTTGTACCCTGTTGGGATACTGGCAGGCTAAAATTAATTAGTTTATTTGATATGTTCCATATTTCTTTTCTATAATGCCACAAAGAATAGTTGATAAACACCGTGGCACATACTGGCACGTTGACATGCAGGCATTTGCTGGAGCTCATAGTGGAATGTCCAGCAATAACGTTACTAGGACTAAGGACCCCACAACAAAAACAGACAGCAATATTACATTAAAGAACACAATTGAAGGATTCTGCAACAAAAAAAGAGAGCAATTTAAGAGGATAATTAATTGTGAAAAATGATCCCATGACATTTAAACTGCACAGAGGTACATTTTCATAGAGATAAACCTCAAAAATAGAAAAAATGTCTGATAAGTAGGGACTGTGCTTATATAGAGAGAGGCCACAGAGAAGATAACAAAGATAGGTTTCTGTTGACACTCTGAGTGAAAAACACTGCTTTAAGGTTTCAAAACACAATTATAGTCTAGGCCAAACTCTGAAATGAGTACATTTTTAAATTATGAAGGAAATTTTACTTTGCTTGCGGATTTCGTATGAGCTTGCTGATTCCATATGCTGATTTACACTCCTCCAATTAAATGACTCAACCTGCAGGGCAGTCAAGAACAGGTTTACTTGTTGGTATTTCAAGTGGCATGCAGTGGTCCTCCTTAGCTTAGTATTTTGTTTTCTGTTTGGCCCTTCCCTGTGGTGACTTTGGGGGGAAGATTCATGTGCAAGTCCCGAGCTGTGTTCCCATGGTCAGTTCAACTCCCAGCAGGGCCCAGGGCACAGGAAGGGGAGGAGAAGGACAGGCACAATTCCTGATCTTCCCAAAGCCAGGCTGCAGAGCCACTGGCCACCACAGGACAGAAACAACCTCCTGGTGCAGAAATGGGAATGTTTAGGTTTCTAATACAGCACCAGTGAGGGATATTATGGTGACTTTTCCTACAAACAAGCCAGAAAAACAAATACCTGTATGGAAGGTCACATTCTACAGCAGTATCTCTGGTTTCTATACTAGTCTTTGGTTGGTTTTCCATTAAGTAGTCCAGTTTATCATGTAATTCTTTATTCTGGAAAACAGTAATTTTCATATTTATTTAAATTATGCTAATGAAACTAGGAAATAAAATTGCACATTGCCTTCACCCCACAAGAAATAATGTAGAAGTATTGATTGAGAATATAAAGGAATCCTTAATTCTGGGGAAAAAATATCAATTAAACCAACAATTTTATTCAGAATCTTCTGATTTAAGACATTAAAATTGTAAGTTAAGAAACTTAGCATGAATATTGAGATTTTACATAAGTTTAATAATACACATGCATAAAATATAAATGCATATATAAATATGCATGTAAATATGTAAATATGCATGCAGATAACATTGGATGACATTGGTTCAAATTGTATTTGGTTTCATAAAGTAATCACAGTAATATAAAAGGTAATGCCTTACCTCACATTCTAAGAAAGAGATTTTTTCTAAAAGCTGTACTATAAATAATTCCTTTTCTTTTACTTTCTTCCTTAGCATTTCAATCTATGAAGAAAAATGAAACAAAGACATTTAGTCTAATTGGGATGGAAAGAGAAAGGAAAATACCTCGAAAGCACAGGATAAAACACGTTTAATTTTATTGCTCAGCAAAAACCGAATACGTTAAAATATTCACAAACTGCTTTAATTCGTGGATTAGCTATCAAATTTAGTGGACTTTTACCAAAGTGAATTAATTCTGTGGAACAGTTAAACTGAAATAAAGGAAAGCTCAGAAAACATTTGTTTTTCCTGGCAGTCATTATGCTACATTGATATGCAAGAAACAACCACTTCTAAATACTTGGGTCAAATTTTCCAGGCACTCTCCCCAGTCACTGGTTAACTCTATATCCTAAAACCTACATTGTGAACAAACACATCCCCTTCAAAAACACCACTGTAAAACTCTTCCAGTGTGTGTGAAACGTGATCGGTAGAAATATTCTCATCCTGCTAAAGGAGAATGATAAAAACCACTGCTGTGGTTTTCATTATTGTACCTGGAGTATTTTATCTTCACCTTCCCAAAGTATTTTATCTGTCACCTTTGCAAAAATTTCCTACATGTTATAAAACAATTAAACTAAAACACAGAGGAAAATATGAAGCAAAACAAATGCGTAAATAAAACCGAAAAACCTGGAAAGATGTGACACTAACTGAAATTTAATTTAGTCTCCATGACTTCAGTTACCACATCTCATTGACACAATGATCAGTTATTACTTTGAAGAGCTAAAATACAGTGTTTTCTGAACAGTTACAGAATACAGGAGCGTTGTCATCATCCATCTTTCTCGAAATCAGGTATTTCCCTTCTTTCTCTTTTAGTTTAAAGTGCGTGTAAAACTACCCATGTCATCTAAAGCTTAGATCATTTCAGTTTTCAACTCACAGAAACACAAAACTTGTAGCATTTTCAGAAAATCTTAGAGCATATCTTGTTTTTCATATTTAATTACAACTTTGTTTATTAGCATGACTAAACGAGGTCAGCTATGTCTTCACTGGTTCAGTAGCATCAGTCCTGCTAATAAATTCCACTTCAAAAATATAAACTGTTCTTTTAGGACTTTCAAGTGGATCTTCTCTATTAATATTCTGTTCTCCTACTCTGCATACAAGGATATAATATTAACACCACTAATCAGTGCAGCACAAAGAAGCCCAAAGCCAAGCACAGCTGTGTTATCAGGGGAGGGGTTTGCCCTGACACAAAGCAATTCTTGTTATTGAAAGTAATCAACCCCATCAGCTGCTTGGTCTGGTTTTTACATCAAACACAAAATATTTCTGCTTCCAAGGAAGTGATCAAATTTATCTGTCATCCAAAAGCAAGCCCAAACTCTTGTGTTTCATAGCCATTTACCTTAGGTTATATTCACTCTGTGACACAAAGGTTCTAAGACATGAAATCAATGGTAACACTAACCATTATGTTTACCAGTGTTAGATACAAACAGATTTTGTGTAAATCAAAATTAAACTTCTATGTGTTTATTCTTCACGTTGGCTACAAAGACACAAACTCCCTAAGGATGTTCTTGAGGTATTTTCACTACAATACTCTAAAGGCAAAAATGAGCACGGACACCTTAAAATCTGACAAAGAACACAAAGACAGCTTCCTCCCCTTCCCAAACACAGAACTGAACTCCAAAAAGACATTTTGTATTTTGGTGAGAGTACCCTAAGGACCAGCAGACTGACCCATCCACAGCAGCACTCCCTGCCTCACTGGAACATGTTTACATAGTACACAAAACCCATTAAATCCATCTCTTTGTCCCTCTGAAGAATTAGATCAGATTTTTAAAATACACTTTCTCATCTGCAGACAATGTGGTTCTGCATCACCATGTGCTCCAAGCCCCCATCCAGCAGCAAACCAGAATTGGTGTGGTTGGACCCTGCAGATTACAGGATGGTCAGGCTGGCAATCCTGTAACTTATACAATACCTTTCCGTGGATCTTTAGAACACTGGGAACTCAATGACACAGCCACACAGACCAAATACATTCCAGGAAAAATAAATTTAGCAGTGGATAAAATGAGAGGCTGTTGCAGCACAGTCCTGCTCCTGCAGCAGAGCATCCTGTGAGGGCCCTGCTGAAGGAAAGCAGGGCTGGAATGCAGCAGGAATGCTGCGCCCCCAAACACGTGGCCAAATAGTTGTCTCAGCAGCTACTGCAGTTCAAGGGCTGAAAAAACTGGCCTGACACAGATGACACATCCTATCAGAGTAATTTACTATAAAAAAAGTTTATTTACTGAATAAGGACTTGAGTACACATCATCTTACACCATCAGCACCAGACCAGGAGTGGACCTGATCTGATTAACCCTTGAGGGGATTTGTCACAGAAAACCAGGGAAAATATGAATAACTTTAAGGAATTATATTAATATATTACTCTAATAAATAAAAAAAGCCCCAAACCCAAAAATCCAAGTCTTGAGAGTATCTTTGCTTCAAGGAGCAGCATAAAGCAAGAGAACAACTAGCAGGTGCCAGAGCAACAGATTTTGACTTTGGGTTGAATGTAAGGTAAGGAGGAGGAGAGGAGAACTAAGATAGGTCAAACACAGGACTCAACTCCAGGCCCAAGTGGTGGCAGGAATAATCTGGTCAGAATAGTCAGAAACAAATTAGTGCAAGCCAAAGACTCTCAAATTCCATGGACTGACTGATGTATCCAACTCATTTCTGGACTTACTCCAGGATAAAATTATCATCAAGATGTTCCTGTGTTTTCTTTGGTCAATACCCAAGGCCTATACCCCACCTCATCCTTGCTGTGTGTGCAGATTTTAGCATTTCAGCTCACTGCCAACTCAGCAAATTGCTCCCAAGTCTGGCATTTGCACAGCTCCCCTCTCAGATTTCTTCATTATTTTCTACAGCACTGTTGAGGTACATCCTTCAGGCTCTCTCTCCCAACCTTCTCTTGAAGTGCCCTAACAGACTTTCCCTAGCACTTAGCTCTTGACCTGACTTACATCATTAGGACTCCACATTTCTACCAGTATTTCCATAAACTTCATGTCCACATTAAGTAGTCAAACACAACTGGTAATCTACTTAGAAATATCATTTACATTAACAACCCACTCATTGCTTTTGAAGCAGCTGCTAACAGTAAAACTGTGACTTTAGCAACCCTGGGCCACGGAGTCACCCTCTTTCCTACCACTTCATTCTCTCTTCCCTCCCCCACCCCACTGCATTCATTGGTCCTGCCTGTTCCAAAACTGGGAAGGGAAAAGCTACAAGGCCCAAGCCACAGTTTGTAATTTATCAGGTCTGTGAGTGAGAGAGGCGCATCATGTGCCTTTAGGCCACCCCAGGGGCTGGGGAGCATTGCCACAGTGCCATAACAGCCAGCAGAGATGAACCCCCTGGCTCAGGCAGTCTCAGGGGCTGCTCAGGAGCTCTGCACAGGGTGCACGTGAGCTCAGCCCTTCGGCCACCCCACCTCCATCCCTGGCATTTCACAGGAAGGACACCTGATCTCTCCCCATCCTGGCACGATCCATGAAGTTCCCTGCAGATTGTGCTAGGTGTGCAGCTTGCATTTCACATACCCACTGCAATTTCCAGTGATCCGAATCAGCACGCAAGGCCCCACATGCAATGTGAATCATCCTAAAATTATCCACTGGCTCAGGATTCACATGGTCATGCACTTCTTTTCAAACTCTCTCATCCTTGTTTCCGTCCTCTTGCTGTTGTTACCTATTGCCTCCTTCTGAAACCTTGAGGTCCTTTCTCTCAAGCTTGCTCAGTCTCCAGATTGTCACCATATCTTGTGGCAATTCCCAGAAAATTCAATTCTTGTCGATCCCATCAATGAAGATCTATTTCTTTCTCACTAATGCACCTTAAAGAGTTTCCAAATACCAAACACTTGTCATGCTACTTGAATGGGATGTGTAAATTCTTTCTAGGAAGAGCTGCACTTCTTTCTCTTGCACCACCAAGCAACTAAACTTTGCTTCACTAAGACAGAAAGTGAGATATAAGAGTCAACACCATTAAACTGATCTCATGGATAGAACACCTAAGAACAGTCAAGAGGAGAATTTTAAGACCTGAAAGAAAGAGTCCCCAAAGAAATGCTGGAGATTTGAGTAGTGGTATTAGAAGGGAAAGTCAACAGAATAACAAAGCTATTAAAGCAGAAGGAAAGTGCATCTCAAGAGTAAATTAAAGTTATGTCCAATTGTAGAGCTTTTATAAAGAAAGCCTGAAATAGAAAACTTTATTTTATTCTGTGTACTCAGACACAGATATGGAGGCTTAAAATATACAGTGATCTATCGGATTGGAACAGATCCAGCTACTGGGTAAACTCAGTCAACATGTACCACTTACATTATCATCCATTAGTTTAAAATATTTATCAGAACATGGCAGTTTTAACGTATTTAAGTATCATATATTACTCAAGTATATTGTATTTTCCTTATTCATCTCCTATTAATGGATTGGGCATCTATAACACTGATACAGAGACATGAACAATGTGGTCATAAATATGACTAAACACAGGACAAACACATGCTACACAGCATGCACAAAACAAGACAGACAAGGCATTGCAACATCAGCCTGAAAGCTCATAGGTAATTCCTGTACAAGGAGAACAGGATTTTCCTCAGTCCAGTATTTCACCGGACCTTAAGTGATATTTATCAGAGGCTAGACAAGAGTGTTGAAATTTTTCCAGGGAACAATAATACAGTAAATAGGGATAAGCACCTTTGCCTTTTAATCCTCCCTAAATCACTTGAGCAACCCATCAATACTTTGTGTATTTTGAAACTCACATTGTATTTAATGAAAAAGCAACGATTGATTTAAGCTAATGCACCAACTTAGAGACCTTCCTAAAGCAGGGAGCTGCAGGAACACATTAGGCCAGTCTGATGCACATGTACTGCCGAAGCAGGCCCATGGGCTGAGGTGTCCTAATGAGTTACAGACATTGGCTCCCTGTCTGCAGTTCAACCACCCCCTTGAGAGCTACCTCAGTAATGGGCAAGTGTTCTAATTAAGGACTTGGCCAGGCAATTCCCAGCTGAAAGGGCTGATGTTATGCATGTATAAACACTCTCACCAAACACCAGCAGCGACTCTACTCCTGCCAATAGATAAGCAATGTGCTGCTTGCTCAAGTCCACTGAGGGATGCCAAACACTTGAACTGGGCAGAAGGGAGAGTAGGGGGCAACTTTTTTATGTTCTGTCCTTTATCTTCTTCCTCCAAGCTCCCGAGGTGGGTTTCTCTTTCTACATTTCTTGTTTGTGTTTTTATTGGTGTTCGGTTTTTGTGGTAGGTACTATACAATGCAGATTTTGGTTAATACAAATTTGGCATCTGTTTGTTGCTGCTGATTCCATCTTCTCACTCTCTAGGCTTCTGTGCAGTTTCCTTTACTTGACCTTGAAACTGTTCTTCCATATTAAAACAGGGAAAGTTTCCTATATATCTGGAGATGGAGTATCTTGACACAGATGTTTTCAGATGGTTAACTCTTTGATGGAAACATTTCTTCTTTATTCCCCACTTGTGCAATACAAAGTATCTTCTGTATTTGGGACATCATGTGCTCGTTAGTACTTTGTCCTTTCATGCAAGTATCTTCCACAACAGGAGACAGCTTCTCCCTGGTGTTTGGTCACCATTTATTATCCAACGAATCTGAGACTAAAGCTGGAGAACAGCTCATGGGCCATGACCTAGAGACAGTTCAATTCAGTAGTTAGGGGAATTTCATGTGAAATCTGAGTTCTGTAGATAATTTCTTGGTATGAAATCAAATATCCTTTTCTCTTCAGACCCCTTCAGAATCTGCATCAACCCACTCACCTTGCTCACAAAATGTTAATGCTTATTTCCTTCCCTCTCCTGCTTCTCAACAGTGGAACAATATTACATATAAAACAACCTTCTTGTGCAATGAAACTGCAATCCATTTCAATGGCAACTGCACACATCTCAAAACTAAAGTTCTCTTCATTCTCTCCAGGCTTGAAACTGAGATCAAGCCACAAAATAATTTTGCTGCTGATCTAAAATCACTGCTTTGCATTTCATATATCTTACACTAAACTCACATTTCCTACACTGGCATAGGATGAACTGGTTGACTGTATCGAATAGATACCTAAAAGACAGCTTTCACCCCTCTGACAGAACAAGAGCAATTTCAACCCTGAAGGAGAGAATGTGGTAGCAGCTTTCCACGCCCTCCCATAGCACCTCTGTGCCTCCATCTGCCTGCCCAATTCTGTCTCTGCAGAGCAAACTTCTTAGCAGAAGGGCCTGAAGTTTGTGTGCCTCCATCTTTCACCTGAGTGTCTCCCTGCAGATTCTTCCTCTCACAGTGTCTTTGAAAACCTCTCTCTGCCCAGCCACACTTTAAGATAACTACAAAGGGCTAAAAAAACCCTGAGCTTTGGGTGACCCAGTGTGGCCATCTGTCTCTTCTCACGCTTTCTTTTAAAGCCTGCAATGTACAAACAGTATGAGAAAAGGGCTGGGTTTCTAAACACCTGCCAAATGCAGGTCCTGCACTTTCAACTGCCAGCACTTCATTTAAAATGTACTATGCTAAGCTGTGAACAAACACATTTATTTAACAAACAAGCTCAACACAGGGATAAATCTGCCAGCCTTAAATCATCTGCAATATCTCTCTAAAGAGAACATGAGGCTTTAAGACTATGCAGACTATGACTTTCTGCTCAGCTGGTGCAATCTTGGCTCTCACAGCAGACAATCCCTACAAGGCTGAAAAAATGGATGTGAATCAGATCTAACACAGAGAGATGTTGAAAGTACCAGCTCCAGCAAACTTCCATTTTATTTCTTCAATTTATTTTTCTTCTGAAAGTTCTTTTCTGTGCTCCTTCTTAATTTATGACTGGTTGGACTAGATCATGTTGAAGAAAGTTCTATTAACGCCTCAGGTGGAAGGATTTATTTTCAGAAAATAGAAGCAAATGATGTCTTTGCTAAGGAGTATAAGCACACTGAATTGCGATTGTCCTTCTCTGCCTGGGTTCCATTCCCTAGATCAC
The DNA here is from genome assembly GCA_038380795.1 of Pyrocephalus nanus. Taxonomy (NCBI): domain Eukaryota; kingdom Metazoa; phylum Chordata; class Aves; order Passeriformes; family Tyrannidae; genus Pyrocephalus; species Pyrocephalus nanus. The sequence continues at coordinate 7,007,937 of CM076272.1, forward strand.
ATAGCCACTGCACCCAGTACCAACAAGAAGGGACCTATGAAGAGGAAGGTGTTAACACTCTTTCCCTCACGGCCTCCTACATTTGGTGATCATCTGCCAGCGTTGCCTTTCATGCCTGCCTAAGTTAGGACTGACCACCACCTCCTAATACATTTTAAATGCCATCAAAACAGCACTAGAGGTGTTGGAACTGCCCAATGCATCACAAAACTCCACTCTAAAACTTCTCTTTCACTTCCTCTTGACTTCTTGCAGTTCTTTTAAAGAGTGCCCTGTTTCTGTCGCTTACAAGTGATCTGTCATCTTTCCCTAAAAGACCTAAAGAACAATCTACTTTGTGATTTTTTTCAGCCAGGAGATTAATTTCAGAGCTTGTTCAATTCTGACAGTCCCCCATATGAGTTTGAAGCAGTATATCTTGTTTTTCTAGCACCCCTTTGAAGTAATGTTCATTTCTCCAATTTGTCTAAATTGAAGACAGTAACAGCACAAACTCCTGATTTACACTGAAAGAATAAATCCATTATTTTTACTTCAGATTTGTGTCCAATGATACTGAGATACATCCTAAACAAAGCTCATCCCATAGCCAAGCAAGCACAGGCTTGGCCATCTCTCTCACCCAGTAGTTCAGGCAGCAGTTCTGTTTCAGCTCCTAACAAAAGCACTGCCAATAATTTCTCCTATTTCCTTTCTTTACACTTCTCTCCTGAGTTTCCCTGTTCTCGGTCTGTTCTCCTCCCACAGAGCAGCTCAGCATTTCAGAGAGCAAGACTTCTCGCTGCTTTGATCATTCTTTCTCAGTTATTTAAATGCAAGTTATCAATCATTGTAACACCCTCATAAACCCTAAGATGGCATGTTATTTTACAGATACCAACCATGAAATTATTGCAATAATGAGTAGCACAACAGGTTTTTGTGACATCTTTCTAGATATTCTTCCCCATTATATTCTGCAATCAGTTTAGTATAGAGAGGGTGTGTGCTTAAATATACATGTTTTCTGGGACTTACAATATGTACATGTTTTCTGGGACTTAAATAGTAGTGCAATCTTCCCTATTTACTCTAGGAAGTATTTTTAGTGCTGCTACTTATTAGTTTTTAACTTAACTCAGAACAGACTCTTCAGATAGCATTCCTTTTCAATATTTTTGTTGAGGATTTCTCAGCTTCTACAGCATAGTTAGCAAGTGTTGCTTAAAATACACCTAAACCCACTTACAAATATTACATAGAAAAGAACACAAAATCAGGAAAAACACCACATGCTTGGATAGCTGAGGGCACTCACATCTGCAATGCTTTTTCTCTTTCCCCATGGTGGACACCTAGTCTTCTCTACACTATTAAGGCTGCTAATTTTAGGCCTTTAATTAGGAGTTCAGTTTAAAATAGTGCATGCCAACTGTATCGTGGGTATTCCTTCAAACACAGTACAAACACAAGCCACAAACAGAACAAAATTAAAAAACCAAACCACTAACATTAAAAGCCTAATGTATTTGGGACCATCTAACCTGATCAAACTTCTGGTACAGAAGTGTTTAGCCAGCTCACTGGTGAAAATAGAGGTGTAGCTACAGATGTTCATGCAGTTCTCAAGGAAACTGAATTAAAAGAACAACTAAAGCACATAAGGACTAAAGCAGATAGCAAAAATATATTCCAATGGCTACATGGCAGTCAAAAATTTGCACGAAGGCTTAATTGGTTTTGAAAAACAGGCAGACATCAATTAAAAGTAGATATATTTGACAGGGAAGTAGTGACTTGGTCACTAACACTCTCCTTGTCAAATATGATAAGCAGATGCTCTAGAAGGGCTTTCTGTGTATATGAAGGCACCAGCAGAGATACATTACAAGGAATCAGCAAGCTAAACTGACCCATTAAACCTAATATTTATGGAATCATAATCATGCTTTGTACATGTTTTTTTGTATGTGTTTTTTTGCCAAAACATCCGATAGAGCTGGAAGGATTTGTTATGCCAGTGCAGCCCACTAGGGGTCAAGTTACATCCATCAGTTTAAAAATATATTTACTAATAAAGGGCAAAATCTAGGCCACCATCCTCCTATATCACCAGAACCATCTGGGTTGCCAGATGTATCTCAAAGGGACTAAAAGTCCTTTAGAACTTTTCTTTAGAACGAACAGAAAAAAATCATAATATGGTGGTTGGTGCAAAGAGATACAAAACAGATTAAATAACTGTTCCTATAATTCATTAATTAGATGGACAGGATGATTAGATTGGAGAAGTTTTACTTAATAGAATACCATAGTGTAAAGACTGTTAGTTCAGTTTTAGACCAGATATGATGTTTGAAAATACTGAGAATAGCAAGCTGAGCTAAAAACAAAACCTCAAGACTTGATATGTCTGATATGACAGAAGAGCTTTAATCCTTCCATGTAAAAGACACTGAGTATCACACATCTGATCATACAGCAGAACTACATAAGAATCTTGTGAAGCAAAACAGATATAGGTAAATATAAATATAAATAACATCTTGACAAAAATGGAACAACCATATCTAATCAGAACTCCTGTAACAGCGCATTGTGAATGCAGAAAGAATGTCTTAGATTTGAGTGGTTTCCAAACATGATTTTGTGAATGTGAGATGTCCAAATAAAAATAAAAAAATATTTCGTGAAGGCCTGTACTCCGTGGAATAGAAGACTCGTGTAATACAACTCCTGGTCTGCTTTGTAAAGCTCCAATTTAAATGTAATTTAACTATTTCCCATGTCATTCTTTCATCCATTTGGAGAAACAGAAATGTTTGCAATTAAAGCCTTCTGACTGTAAAACAGTTTCTTGACACATAGGTAGCCTGTAACTTGAAGCAGCTACCCAGCAAAATTCCACTTAAAATTTTACAGGAAATTAGATAAGATGATGACTTAAGATCAGGGTAAAAAAAAGATGAGTGGTGGAAAACTGTGTTTGCAGGCCTATTTCTGTGAGGAAACACCTTAGGAAAACAAAACCGAACAAAAAAAAACCCAAACAAAACTCTCCAAAACCAAAAGAACAAAACACTAAAGGTCAGGTTTTGCCTTCCACTTCTGTACAGGAAGGAGACCTGTTATGAGTAGCCTGCATTGTGTCAGCAGGTACCCTCTGAATGGTTCCAGCTGAGTTGCAAGTTGGATGTTGCATTTCCTAAACTACCACAAAAAGTTCCAGAATTAGTGTCAGCCTAAAGATGACAGTTCATAACCCACAGCCACTGCATTCAACTGCTTTCACCTCATCTTTCCGCTTCACTCCCTCTAGATGCTCAACCCATCTTCCACTGGAACTAAGGTGCCATATGGAAACTGCACACAGGACAGAATTCCCTTGGGAATGTGTACTAAAAGAATCAGTGCTCCCCAAAGACTCAGATTTGTTTTACATCTCACCTCCTCAACCATATGCTTGACTTTCTTCTGCTGGCAGTGCACCATGTCATCCAGGTGTTTGATTCGCTCTCTCAGGCTGGCTGCGACCTCCTCCAAGTGCTGTGACCTAGCAAAGCAGGCAAGGATCAAGCATGTAAATGGGGAGCTGTGCACGGTAAGCAAAATGAGAACAATCCCCATTATTCACCATAAATCAGGCTAGGCGAGTCAAATTCCACTGACAGATGTCAATTTGTCCAAAGTGCATTTTAATGGTAATCTTAGTCCAAGTGCCTGTCTCCACCCAGGTTTACTCACCTTTGTCTTGCATACTGGCAAGCTTACTCAGAGCTCTAAGTGCTGACAATTAAACAATGTGACAAAACTCATCTCAAGATATGTTTTTCCTTTAAGTGAAAGGCTTTTAGACAACTAGACCTTTATCATTAGAAAGACACATTTAGCCTGACTATAAACGTTTTGGAAATTTATAGTGAATAAAAGTCAGGAAGCAGGTCTGCTTTCAAAGCTGTCTTACTGCAGGAAAGCCTTGAGTCAAGAATTTGGCAGAGCTGCCAAGAGCAGCAGAATGCTAATTGGAGTGGTATTAACTCATCAACAGTCAGCAGGAATTGTGACTGTTTTAAGTTTGTACATGACTCTTCAGATAGATCCTACATTTCTTTCTTTAACACAGAAATTGAACACCCACAGAATTCCTGCCCCAGGTTGGTTTGTCAGCTTGTCAGAAAAGTAGTCTTAGAATATGTAAAGGAACAGGAGTGAAGCTTTTTAATAAAGTTTTGGCTCGTTGGCCATGGGAGTGTCCATTTTTATCTGAATGTACAGTTCTTAAAATTCTTCAAAGAACACAATGCCTTGCTTACAAAACAAACTTCTGTACTCCAAGGTTCAGACTGGACAGAATCTGAGAAGCGGAGGAGGGGAATCAAAACCAAAAAGGCTTTTTTCATCTTGGTCTGTGCACAGCAGAAGAAACTGTTGAAGCTGCAAATAGAACTGCCATTCTGAGACAAAGCAGCAGATGGCAAACTGGAAGACATGATTCCATTGAATGACTTAATTGTATCCCGTTTCCCCCAAAAAGTCTCTTATTAACAGTGAAGCACTCTACAGAAATTTAACTGCAGCACTTCAATAAGGACTCAACAAATCCAGAACATTGCTGCAGAGTTTTCAGTCATGAGTATTAAGGTCTCACAAAACTACAATTCATATTTTTGATTGCAATTTTAACACATATTTAGTATCTCATTGAAAGAGTCAGAATTTTAAGCATGGATAGCAGTGGAGAAATGGAACAGATGTCCTTCCTCAGGTGGAGATCAAGTGTCTGGTCAGGTACAGATATGTAAAGAGAACTTAAGGAGAGACTTCAGCATCACCTGAACATAGATTCATTGCTTGCATAGCATAGACTGCAATTGTGAGCTTGCTTGCATTGCACAAATTCCTGCCTCAACATTGCCTTTACCCTTTCATCACTGCAGTGTAACTTTTCACACTGGAAAGGATCCACTGAAGCGAGAAGAGTCTGTGTTATTCAGAGGTAAAGGAAGAAAGCAATTATCTTTCATCTCCATATTCTATGTGGTTGAACATCTGTTCACTTTTAATTATTATTTTAACAGGCTGCTGTGAAAAGCCATTCTTGCCCTGACACCAGAGAAGTTGGTCACAGATCAACACAACCACGCAGTGAGAGGCTCTCAGCAGGGACCTCCTTTTATGTTTATACTTCCTAAAGAACAGCAGGATGCCAAAACCCTCGAAAATGAATTTCTGGGTGCCACAGAACCATAAGCAGTAATCAAGTACAGTTATACAGTCTCTGGTTTATCTTTACCTGCTCAAGCAGTGTCATATAAACCTTTGAGTGGCAGATACAATTTTCACTCCAATTGCAGTTACTCTATTTCAGTGCTGGATAGAATTCTCTTAGAACTTTGTCTCTGACTTTGCTTGAAGCTTTCTTTTGCCTGGCCAGACTCAAAGAAGTAGCTATGGATGTACATGCCACCTGTGGGCAGAATCATCAGACCTGCCCCTCCAAGCCTCAAATCTATTTCCCCCTTTCCCTCTTCTATACAAAAGAGACACCCCTGGCAGTTATATGCTCTCCCCAGGAGTTCCTATTTACAAAGGGGATGTCCCACAGCTTAATACAGGATAGAGAATGTCTTGTCACTGCTCTGTTGAGCAGTCCAGAAGGAAATAATTATTCACAGTCAGGATCATACTGTGCTGAATTTGGGAATGCAGATTTAAGAAAAATGCAATCCACAAGGATGCCACAGCTTGTTCTGTCTACAGTGTACTCTGCATACATGCAAACAACTTTTCAGGAAAGATGCATGAAGGTTTTGTTGCAAAAATTAATCATCTTGGTATTTTACATGTAAATAAACCTATATTCAAATAGACAATCTCCAGCAGACTCCAGTTTTTAAGTTAAAAAAAGTAAAATTCAAGTGTCTTCAAAAACAACCCATCCCCTAAAGTTTCCTAGCAATACTAGAAGTTCCACAGACAAGACAGATCTCACCTTTCACTGTCGGAGTTGTTTTCAGATTTTGCTCCATATATTTGTATTTCATTCAATTCAAGTTGTTTTTGCAGCTGCTGACGTTCCTAAACAAGAAATGTTATCCTTCAGTTCTCCATGTGTCAAAATGTAAAGGCTTCACAAAGCATATTACATTGCAATTCAAAACATCATTTGTGAAATTAAAATAGAAACTGATTAACCAAAATTCATGAATTTCCTACAGCCAAGGAACACAGAATGCTTAACAAAATCAAATTCCCAGCTATGCATGGAAATAAGGTAGTTTTCAATTTTCTATTTGAAGATGTATGGCTGTACTTGAAACTGAATTTTTAAAATAAAAAGATGAGTCAGCAAAATCTTTAACTACATAAATGTCAAATTGTCCATGTTATCTCTCAGTCTAAAGCTGAGATAACGGGTGTTGCTGTATTTTCTTCCCCTAAAACATTCCTGATCAGTGCTTGTGAAGATCTATGAAGACTTGGGGACTGAGTCAAAACAAGTTAACAGAGAAGTAAATCTGTTATCCACTTTAATGGGAATTTAAGAGGCATTCAGTCTTACTCAGCAAGTATCAGCCAGATAAGAGCAAATTAAATAACTAATGTGAAGAAACTCATCAGTACTTAAGAACTACACTGCAATCCGTTATTCACTGTGTAACACTTACAAGCTGTAGGCTGAAGCCCAGATGAAGTTAATGGAGCCACTAAAGGGGGATATTAAGCTGAATGATTTCTCACTGTAGTCACTAATTCTACTAATAGATCTGCAAGTATGAGCCAAAGGGGGCTCAACGCACATTAGACTAACCAGTGAAGCCAACTGGCTTATAAAAAACTATCTCAGTAAAATACTGAGATTAAACATGTACTGTACTGCTGTAAAATTGGTGAAAAAAATCACACTTCATTTGTAAGAACAGGAGATTGTATTCAACCCACTGACTCAAATTCTCTCTGCTGCCATATTTCAGATAGCAAGGCAGAGATCTTTAAAGATAATGAGATGCCTGCTGCTGAATGAAATGAGAAATACCACAGTGCATCCATGACTATTTCATGGTCACTGCAGCCACTGTTGCCCTTGAGCTGCACATCCCCCACCAGCCCCTCCTCGTTGGTGAGGACCAGGTCCAGCACAGCACCTCTCCCACTGGCTCCTCTATCACTTGGAGAAGGAAGTTATCAACACGTTCCAAAGGAAGTTATCAGCACATTCCAGGGACCTCAGCTGCTTCTGTCCTGCTGCATTGTCCCTCCAACAGCTGTCAGAGTGGTTGAAGATCCCCATGAGGACCAGGGCCTGTGAAGGTGAGGGGCACTCCCATCTGTCTGTACACAGCCCCATCTGTCTGTCTGTCTGTCTGTCTGTCAAGACTTTCAGTCTCCCTGTCCAGCTGGTCTGTAACAGATCCCCACTCTAATGTCACCTGTCCCTGCCCTCTCTTTAACCCTGACCCATAAGCTCTTGGGCGGCTCCTCATCCACCCCAGGTGGAGCTCCATGCACTCCATGGACCTACCACAGCAACATCTGTAAGTGATTTTGGATCATTTATGATTATTACTCAATTAGCCTTAGTCTTTGCGCACCAAAGGGAGACTGAATGGTCTTATTAAATTCTTTCTTTAAAGTAATGTTAATTTCCTAAAAATGTTGACACCTTAGCCCTGACTGTAAAGAGAACTAGAAAGATAGAACCACCACTTCATCACAGTGTCTCTGTGGCAGTCGAGGTCCATTTACTGATCTGAATGCAATAATTAAGATGCAAACAGCAATGGTGTGTCACTGAGCAGCAGAAAAACTACAGGAAGTTAAACTTCCTCCTTGCACTGGTGCATTTCCTTTAAAGGCAGGAATCAGCTCACTCTCATACCACTTCCATGCGTTCAATCAGCCTGTCCAGCTCCCCAATTCTCTGGTCTTTTTCCTGGATGCTGGTTTCTGTAATCTGCATCTTCTTATTGGCCTCTTCAATAGCCTTCAGAAGCCGATTTGTTTCCTCCTTAAAACAAGAACATTTAAAGTCATATTAGCACCTAGTATATGAATGACGAATTTTTATTTTTCTTTTCTCTTAGGCTACAGAGCCAGGCTAATAGCTTTTAAGCAAGCTCACAGCTTTTCACTACACCCACCCAGAAATCCAGAAGAGCTGTGACCCTAAATGTGAATTATACACAGCAAAAGACTTTGGGGTACACAGGTATCAGTAAAGAACCAGTATGACAATCTGAGAAAAACTTTTACCCATTTCTTAGATATTTTTTTTCCCTTCTGAGGATGCTGTGAAGTAACAGCTAAGAAAAATATGCTGTTGCAGAAGATAGTTTCTAAAACACCAAAGTTTGCCGTGTTTAGTTTTGTTCTTTCCTCACATGTAAAGCAATATGAATAGAAAGAGACAGGGGCATCTCTCTTCAATCTCCATCATCATCCATCTCTATCAGTTAAAAAATGCAATGAGTAACTCTTCACAGAAAGGTTTTCCTTGGGGGTAAAGGAAACCAAGGAACAGGAAGAGTTCTTGCTCCAGTAGCATCCAGTGAAGTTGTTCCCCCTCTCCTTCCAAAACTGTCACTAAAATTGGGCATTATATTTTTCTTTTTTTTTAGAGAATCAAGAGTTAAAAACCCAAATAACTTCATTTCAAATTTTGAAATCTACATTATCATTAACATTACTATGTTTGAACACATTCTTTTCTTAGTCCTACAACCCCAGAAGTTTGGAAAGGTTAGTAACTGTGGCATGAGTAGTCACAGGGACAGAAGGGAAGGAACACATCAGCTCTGGGGTACTGAGGACTGAGACACACCACCAAGCTGATTACCACTCTTGCAGGCTGGTTATACATACCAGGAGGATTTCTTTCTCAGCTTTATGTTTCTGTTCCTCTTCTCGCATCTTTTCCTCATACTGACTATACAGTTTTCTTGTCATCTCTCTCATCACTTCAGCACTGGCTTCCTGTGACGATTCCACCTGTGAGGGAAGAAAGTCGACCTGTGAGTCAGTGCAGCATTGCTGGCAGCAGGAGAGAGTTCACATGCTGTGAAAATAACACTTCGAGCTTCAGCTCCACCTTGCTACAAATCTGACATTGCTGAGGCCAATTTCCATTTGAAAATGGAGCAAAGCAGATCAGGGAACTATTAAAATTAAAATTTATATTCTCAGTGGTGTGGAAGGGTTAATTTTTAACAACAGAACCAGAAACTTTACTAGAGCTACAGGGAAGAGGGTAAGATTGGTAGTTCTGAGACAGGATTTCCTCCTTCTGTTGGCTGAAAACACTGACTGAAACACACCCTTGGTGATTAAACACCAGATAGGATACTCACAGCTTTAGCCCACCTATTGTGGATAAACCACAATACAAGCAAAGTAAAATAACTAGTCCAGGACTTAGATCTCTTCCTAGAGATGCTGTGAAACAGCCAACATTTTAGTGAAATTCTGTTGGCACTGCAAAAGTGACAGGAAAAGGAGGAATACACTGTCATCTGGGAAGAGAATCAAGTGTTCCCTGCTGATCACTACACTTTCCACAGCTACAAAATACACATTCTGATGAATAAAGTTTTGGGTTGCGTCTTTTTTTTTTTTATTTCAAGGACTGAAAGATTTATTAAACCCTTGTGTTCAACTTGCATGGCAGAAACAAGCTTGTTTACTACCCAGTGCAAAAACAACACTGCATTTCATCCTTTGAAGAGGGACTGAGCTCTGAAGGACTCCTCTGGTACTGCAATTGTCCCCTTTGTCATCCCACCTAGGCCAAGCCTGGGGCACAAGTAGTGACCTGACCTTTATGAGAGGGAGTGGAGTTAAATTAACCTTCCACATTTCAAGAAGCCTGAAAGAATCAGATCATTCAGAAAAAGCCAATAAATTAAAACCCAGATTCCTTAAGATACATTGAACTGGAATAGGATCTCTGTCCCTGTATCTCCATCTTTCCTTGTTTGTAGCTTGAGCAATGAGGAAAGTAAAAACAAGCATAAAAAGGTAGAGGTATCGGGGCATCTGTTATAATACTCATGAGCAGCATCTTCAATCTCAGTTGTTACAGTTATATGAATAAACTGAACCTACTTAATAAGCCCCCTAGGTGTGTTCTGCTATCCAGAATATAAATGGCATACAGTAGTTACTGCTTTTCAACTGTTAATCTGCCAGATTCCACATATCCTCTTACATCCACCCCTACGATTAGATCCCAGATGTCTTGGCACCTTTGATACACGATTTTATATTTAACTGTCAAAGACAATAAGGAGGTATTTTATTCACTCATTTTGCCCTCAAACTGCAAGTTTGAGGGCAAAATTTACACTTTTTGCATATAAAGGCAGTGCATGTATTCTGCAGACCTCGACATGCCTGAAGATAAACAAATCCTTACACATTCAGTAGAACTGAGACTTAAGCTGTGGTTCTCAGCCCTCAGAAGCAGACATACCTTTCCCTGACTTGTTGATGCATGTCCTTAAGATTATAGCTAAGCCCAAATTTCTGTTTTAAAATCTCAATTGCATCACCTTTGCTTCTTTTATTGGTTTTTTCCTCTATTTATTTCCTGCTGACAAGAGCAAGTACAAAACAGCCTGACTTTTATAGCCTGTAAAGCTCCACTACAAGAGAAAACCAGAACATGAATTTTAAGTTGAAATGCACTTATGTTAATGTTTTCTTGTTTAGCCATTCATCATTAAGCATGAATGCAAGTCACTAGACAGCCAAAAGAAGCATTTTCTCTTGACAAAATGAAACATGAATAAAGCATCAGTCACCTTAATTTCACAAATTTGTCCAAAAGAAAAGTCACAAATTTTTCAAAATTCAACAAGTTTTGTTACAGTACTATATCCAAATTAGTCTACTTTGAGCAATTTTAAGAGAAACAAAGGTTTGCAGAAGAAGGTGTGGGGGTTTTGTTGGGTTTTTTGGTTTTTGTCCTGGGCTTATTTTTTTTTGAGATTAAAGGAATACATTTGGCATATGAAGGGAGAACATGGTCAAGCTTTCTGGCATTTAAACCTTGCAATTTGTGTTTCATTCTCTTGCATTTCTCTGAAAGAAATAGCTTAATTCTCTTTTGAAGATACTTACAGAACTGCTGACCACATGCTCATAAGACTTAACAGATTACCTATGGTGCAATGCCAAGTAAACTCAACATCAAAGAAATTCATATAGCCCTGTGTAGAGTTATAATAATTCCTTCACTTAATAGAAAAAGATGCTAATAACCATTTAATGGTTTGAATTTTCATCTTATGTTACATCCCATGTTATGGAAAGTCTGACTGTCACCAGCTGAGATTCTTTGTTATTAAACCAGTATTGATTCACAGAAATATGTGAGCTCTAGGGAATGCTGCGGGCATGAAGAATGAAGAACCCTTAACAAATAAGGCCAAGGAGTTATTTTAACATACTCCTCATGCCCTTCCTGTGCAATATTTTTGGGGGAGTTTATATACCACACCTTTAACTTCAGTAACTGATTTTCAATTTGTGCTGTTTCCAGTTGCTTTTGCTTCTCTCTCAGCTTTTCCATAGATTGCTCATGTGTATGTTTTAGATTCCTTATTTGTTCCTTTATGTCAGTGTTCTCCAATGTAACATCCACTAGAGTTTTCTAGAAGAAAGAGGCAAACCACATATTAAAAATTAGAAATAATTTGATGAAATAACATAGTCAAGAGATTATGAAACAGGCAGGACATTTAAAAGAGCTTCTTGATGTACTAATGCAGTGTGAACAGTTTTGCAAGTTTTAACATTTAAAATGGCTTTTGTTGTTGCTAGAAGGTAGTTCCATGAGAAATGTGCTCAGTGACATCAAGTCCTGGAACATTATTAAAAAAAAAAAAAAAAAGCAGCACAGGAGCATGGATACAGTTCAGTATGAATAACCTTCCCTTCTTCTCTCCAAGGGCCATGTGACACATATAAAAGGCACTAGACTGAAAAAAACTGTGACAATCAAGAAAGCAGGAACATTAAGTTGTTCAGCTCAGTTACATGGGAATTTGAAAGTCTTTAAAAAAGAAAATTCATTCCCACCTTGTCCCTCCCCCAGCATTTCACAGTTATGTAAAGTTTCACCAGTGTTTAGCATTCAAGCATGCCACTCCCATTCCTGCTAACAGCTGAAGGTAGGAACAAGTCAAGGGACGGACCATTTTGCACTCCACAGAACAGATCACATTATCACCTTTGATAATTGGTAGAGACACAACTAGTGGCATTAATCTGCTGCGCATCAGCATCTCTTCATTGTACACTATTTTTAATGGGTTTTTCAAACACAGTGTTGGAACTTTTTTGCCTTAAGTTTCCTAAATAAATTGGTTTAAGTATCAAAGGCAGCACTTCATGGTCTGGTTTAGTGTTAGAATCTAAACCTGTCCGCCGTGTTGCATGTATGCTTTAAAACCCGTGTTAGCAAAGGCAGTTGTCAGCTGGGACACAGCTGTAGAGATGTACCTGCAAGTCTATTGATGCTGACGTCAAGGAGCTGTTCATTTCGCTAAAGCTATCTAAGGCTGCGGCCTGCACTCGCACATGAGTCTCTAAGGATTCCTGATGAGCATTTGTCACCTGAGCAGGAAAAAACAAACAAACAAACAAACAAAAATAAAACCAAAAAGGGTTTATATAGAATAATGATCAAGTTTACCTATTCTTTCAAGGGGAGCTTACAGAAGAGAAAGACCCCAAGGTTCATTTTCACAGTACTAGGATGCTTAGAGAGTAAGGGCCTCAAAGTCTATCCTTGCACCTCATAAACACACAAATAAAACTTGCTAACAGAACAAAACAATGCTAACAGAAATAAGGCACAAGTATCTCTGCAATCACAGCATTAGCTGTTCTTTTCGAAAGGACAAGAGGACACTTGGGGCTGTCTATTCAGAAGGATTTTGTACATGGAGCGGACAGACGGTGAAAAAGTCAGAGTGAAAAGCAGAAGACTGCAAGAAATAAGGAAATCTAGAAAGGTTTGGGTGAACTGTAGAAAAGCCTTTATTAAGAAGGAACTGACTAATCAGGTACATAAAGAAGCACATCAAGAAGACTTAAGGATGAAACAATACAAAGCAAGTAGGAGAAGTCAGAGTGCTTTGTAATGTGAAAATTAGTAATTTTTTGTTAGGTACAGATGCTTAAAAACTGAAGGGGGAGAAAAAGGCACACAATTATTGCATTCAAGAAGAGACCAAAACCCAGACAGTGTAACTAATTACAAATAATCCAATAATAAAGAGGAAAAGAGTGTTACTAAAGGAGGCCAGACCAACTCACATTCTTAGATGGACCAGATTTTAGGGACTGATATGGAGCACAAGGAGTGTTCAGTAACTAAGCCATACACAGATTAGGTCAGCATAGGGAGCAGAAGCCGAGTAGTTGCTGTTAACCTTATATAAATGTGTGCTCATGTAAAGACAAACAAACAAACAAAAGCAGAAATGCTTTGGACAGATTAAGAAAGTTACAAGATAAGACCTTGTGGTGAAGAAGCCCAGGGCAGGATACTGGAAGAACAAATTTCAAACAAACTTTATGGAAAAAAAAAAATATTCCTGAAAACTGATAGAAGAGAAGGCATAATGATTGAAAGCTGAAGCAAAGAGTATAGAAAGGATTTTGGACAGGATCCCCAAATAGGCAAAAGGTGAGAGTCATGTAAAACCAAAATCAAACCCCAATAACCAACCAAACAAAAAGCTTATTTTATTAGGTAGAATAACACTTGTGGTTCCTTTCAGGCAGTTTAGAGTATTAAAAAAGGGAAGGGTTGTCTCATAATGTGCCATTTATGTCACAACTTCTTCATAAACTGCTAATTTGCTGCAGAACTACATATTCTGTCAGAGCTGGTCAGAAACCTTTAATTAAGAAAGAATTTCTGACTCAAGCAGGATTTCTACTGGTCTGACAGAAGATCTGGAAGTGCAGGATATCAACAGTGCTATTCAGTAAAGATCAGCAGCAAAGACAACAAAACTGCATCTGAATCAGCATTTACCTACATGCACACTGGGTGGGAGAGTTGTCAGCAGCATTACAACTATTTAACACAGTTTATAGAAACTGAGTTTTCTCTCTCTCTTCCTCTCAAGTCAGGGTGATTTTTGGGGGGTTTCTTCTTGTTTGTGGTTGTTTGTTTTTTTGAGATTAGTTGCCACAGAATAGAAGTACCAGTTTACAGCAAGTTCTGACTTTTATCGCTAATCCAGCATGCAGGGAATGACAGCCTCCAAACTGGGATGGCAGAAGGGCACAAAGCAGTCCCAAACCCTTGAAGTCAGAATATCTTTAACTGCCAAAGCTTCATGTGAACGAGGGCTGTCAAAATCAATGTTGAATATAAATCCAAAGCAAGTTTTCAGGGAGATATTCTGGACCAAAGAACTCAGCAGTTAAATACGAAGGATACTTCTAAAGGCTGCAACAGCTTTTATTGCTAAAGCAGCATGTCAGAAGAAAGAGAGGTCTCCAAATGACCACTGAAATGTTCAATTAAGAACCAAAAGGTAAGTAATTTTTTAAAACTGTCAAGCACTTTTATATTAAAGAATTTTGCTACTTCTTTTACCACAGTGTTTGGACAACAGAGTCAGTAAAACTGAGCAACGTTTCTTGAAATGACACCAATTTACCCACTACTCCGAACTATGTATGTTATTTACTCAATTCACCTGGCAGCTTCCTGGTACACACATCTCCACTAATTATGAATACACACAGACAGTGGTATCAAGGTCATTCTTTTACTTCCAAGAATGTCCAGGCAATTAGTAATTCCATATACAAAAGTATCCCTGTCCTGCTTTACCTTCCTGGATGGAAAGATAAAGAAAGAAAGGAAACTACAAATGTCACATAAACCAATGAACTGGAGCGAATTGGAAAATCAGTTCTGTTCTGCTAAACCAAAAGAAAAGTTTCTAGATAACACTGGGCATTTATTCCCATATGCTTTCCCTACAAATGAGTGGATACTTACTTTGAGTTCATTTGTAAGCTGCTGTATTTTTCGTTTCATTTCATCATATTCACCATACATTTTCTTTCTTACTTTTTCCAGAGTTGCTCTCACCTGGTGTCAGAAAAATCAAATCCCTTTATGAAACTTATGGATGATATTGTTTACACTAGGACATAACTTTTTCTATGTTCTTCATCGTTACTTTCCATAATTTCCATTATTAATCTACCTCTGCAGAACAACAATTTACTCTTAAGAACAAGAAAAAAACCTACGTCTTAAGATTGCCTACAGAAGGATGATACAAATAACTGTCTCTATGAGTAATTCTAAACTTCCCTGTGGACACTTAAACATTTGTCCATTAATAATTTAAATAAATTAATTTCAATTAAATTATCCATAAGGTATTCTAAACTTATTGGTAAATGAAATAAAACTGATTTGAGCATATATAGTTTTATTTCTGAAAAAAAGCATCCACACATGAATTTAATACACCTCCATACTTTTGAAAGTGGTTACTTCTCCATGAGTATCCTTTGAAGATAAACCCTTCTAATTTCAGACTCTTACTTACCAATGCAATTTCAATCTGAAGAACAAAGAACTCAGTTTTATTTTAAGAACTGTGGATGCAAATTATTCTTTGTCTTTCTAGAAAAAAAGGGAAAAAAGACCAAAAAAACCCCCAAAGCTGGCTTCCAGCTCGGGTTTACAGGCCACTGCAATCTTGTTTGTCTGCAGTCTACATTCCAGCCACGTAATTTAAACTCTTTTTGACTTTTTTCCCCTTCACCCCTGTCCAAGTGGTGAGACTGACTGCACATAATCCAGGCACTGAGTCTGCCTAATCTTACCTGCATAGGTTTGGGGTGAGGGGAAAACTTTAGTAGGGCCTTATACAAGAGGGGATGTTTCCAGGATGTTTCCACACTCTCTCCCTCCCACAAAGAGAAGCACTGGCCACCAAACCCATGTTCTCAGATGCAGAGGAGACCATCAGCAGCTCTGACACAGCCCATCATTCTTGTTCTATTTAAGTCAGCAC
Source organism: Pyrocephalus nanus (assembly GCA_038380795.1). Classification (NCBI taxonomy): domain Eukaryota; kingdom Metazoa; phylum Chordata; class Aves; order Passeriformes; family Tyrannidae; genus Pyrocephalus; species Pyrocephalus nanus. The sequence continues at coordinate 7,023,977 of CM076272.1, forward strand.
ATCCGTGACACAAGCTCAGGACTCTTGTTTAAGACTCTGCTTTTGAAGACAAAACTTATCTGACAGGCCAAAGTTCCCACATAAGCACAGCTGAACACAGCTTCCAGAAGACAGGAGAGCAAGAACCAGTATGTGTCTTCCTATGTCTTTCCCACTTTTTCCTGGAAGGATCAGCACCCTGAATGCACAAGCAGGACATGCAGTTCACCTGGTGTGTCATGTCCCTCCCTGCCACTAGCTGGCTGTGAACAGAAAAGGGCAGGGAGATGGTCCCAGTCTAAGCAATCTACAGCAGGTAGGAGGAATAGTGCAGTCTGGGGAGCTGGCCCTGCTGCATGACAATTCACCTGTTCCTTGACACCACCCCAGCAGGGCAGAGAAATTACCCAGGCAGGAAAGCAGGACCAGGGCAGTCTGTGCTGTGCCAGCACTGCAGCAGTGACATACCCTGACACGCCCTAAGCTTGAGAGTGCTGAATACTGGGAGGGGAACTCAAACTATGAGTAAAAAAGGGAAAGAAGCAAGGGCTGATAGCTCTAGAGACCAGAGAGATGTTAAGAGCACATGTAATTACTATCTCTTACACTGCTGGTTTGGCTCAGTGTTCCTCCCTTTTTATCAACTTGGTTTGCACTGGAATCAGTGTAACCTGATAACCACTGACCAATGGCTCCGTGGGTGGTGAGGGCAGATGGAAAGAGAAGGTCAAATTATTTGCTCTGGGGTAATCAGGGTGTTACCAGCAAAGCCTGAGAGCCAAGGACTGATGGGCTGAGTTTCAGGCACAGAAAAAATGCAAGCAGCATCAGAAACAGATTTTTTGTCTTTCAGGAGAGCTTCTGCCAATTATGATAAATGAGCATGCACAGAGAAAGTAGTACAAAGACATCATTATTAAGCTGACTATTTTAAGGCTGCCCCAAACTATACCCAAGTGATTTCACTATGTCACCTAATTTAGAAGCCTTTTCAAAACTGGGGGTTTGGGGATGGGGAAGCAGAGGAAGAGAGGAGTATTTATCCTTCCAGGTGTCTGCTTGCACAGTTCCTTCTGTCAGCAACAATTTTCAAGTACCACTTGGCAGAGAGGCCTTCGGCTGGACTTCACAATTCCCAGGTATATATAGCATGGGTTTTTTCCTCAATTCAAATGCTAACAAGGCAAGCCTTTCACTTCAGAGGAGGTTCCCAATTCAAATTCAAGTGTTGGGCTGGACAGCAGTCATCCCATTATACACTCACAGCTCTACATGAATATATGGAAAGGATATTTAACAAATGTTGAAGCTGAAGCTGTAACTCACTTCTTTAATGTAATTCATCTCTTCTTTCAGCTGATCAGCTGACCAGCCATAAACCACCATTTCTCTCTTGTGATTGTTGTCAGTTCGGTGCACAACACCATAGACCATCCCATGAGAGAGCTTCCCTGGAGACATCCCATTTGGTACATGGTAGAGCTCCTAAAATGAAAAAAAAAAAAAAAAAAAAAAAAAAAAAAAAAAGGTCATTTTAAAATCAGACTAGAATATAGAGACTAGAATATAGAGATGTCTGATGTCTTCTTTTCACTGCCTTTAATGGAAATGCCATAGGCATAGCTAGAGGAAAAAGATTGGAGAGGTGGAGTCATGTGAGGAAAAGTTCCCCTGGCTTATTTTCTTTCCCCAACATATGCTACTTTTCTGCATTCTTGCAAAGCACTGTCAGGTCTCTAGTTCATTCTCAACTCTTGAAACTACAGAACTGTCCCTCACTGCTCAAATTCCCTGCTGCAGGAAACATAAAAATTCACAAGTTTGCTCAAAAATTATTGAAAGTTTTAAGAAACAAAAATCAAAATATTTTAGGCAAGGTTCCTTAAAAAGAGAGTTCAGAAAATATCTGTTTATCCTGAAGATAAACAAAGTAGAATTTCAGTTTGCATTTAAAGCTAAGTAAGGACCTCCAAGGCAATCAAACACTCATTTCAGGGTTCCATTTCGCTTATAGAAGTTGTAGAACCGACACTGTAAGAGCTGGGGCAAAGCTATGAAACAGCATTCATGTGGGTGTTCCAGTGTTAGTAACTATTGCAGAAGGATAAATCTTCTAAATCAGGACTTGCTATGTCAATGGAAAGGCTGTTTGAAAGTGACTACTTTTGTTATTTTAATGATCTGCAGAAATCTGTAAAACGTCCTTGCAGTAGCTGTATGAATTGCTTCAAGGCACTCTTCACAACAGACCCCTCTTATTCATCTCACCAATACACTCAGCAAGAAAAATGCTCATGCAAACAGCAGGAATAATTTCCCTCAGCAGGTCAATAAATATCTGCAAGGTCAGATGTCACCACCTGACTTGACTACTCACCCAGCCTTCCTTCTAACCAACCCAGAGGAACATCCTTCTCTAGGAAGCATCTGAAATGAGTCAGTCTCCAGAACTACTCACTTCTCTTCTTGATTACAAAGAATTTAAACACTTAGCTTAGACAAAGAGACTTCCCCATTATGACTTTTTTTAAAAAAGGAGAAAAATATTCTTCATTGACTTGAAGTATTTGCAAACTACAATCCTAAAAGTAGTGATTATTTCTGAATGGAAAGTTAGAAAGAAAGTTTGGAAACATGGCTCTTACTGCACACTGGTTTTGAAAGGCCAATTCTGGAGGAAAATAAGTCATAGGTGATTTTACTCATGCTGGATATACCAGGATACAGGTAAATTTGTGAATATTTATGACACTTTAAAATATGTTTGTTTTGGGGTTTTTTGTTCAATAAAGACACTGTAGAACAACCTTTAGAAGTCAAAGCAGTGTCTAAATAATCTCTTTGACAGCAAATAGAGGCTGAAAGCTCAGTGTCTTATATCCACCTGCAGCTGCATCCTAGAAAGTCTCCAGCCCCCACCTTGACAGATGAGAAGACAGCAACTGCAGTCTAAAGCAGCAGCACTTCCAGTTTTAGCAGCCAAACACAGCTATGGTGGCAATATAAGAATAAATACTTCTTTGGGTAAGGGGAAAAGGAACATGAAAATTGACTTGCATTAAGAAAAATGGGTCAAGACAGACATTTGTTTTATATTGTGTCCCTCCTGCACGGCACTGGCAGATTTTCAAAACTGTAAATCCTACACTTTTTCCTTTATCTTATCATTTATAGCTTAATCATGTTGCTGAATGCAGGGCTGGGAGGGGAACAATCACAGAGGAGACACCTAATAAACAAAATTTGAGGCAAAGAACAAAACTGTAAGCCATCATTTAAAAAGAAAGCCATAAAACCACTTTATGATAAAACATTGGGCAACCAGCCCTACCTATATACATGATATAATTTTGCACTTTGTAAGCATTACATGCAAAGCTTCATATTCTCATAATCAGCCATTTCATAACTATGTATTATAGGGGTTTTTTTTGTTTTGTTCTCTGGATGTGCACAAACAAAACCTCTACACCTGATATTTTGAGCGTAGAGAAATACAGAAACTAGATGGGACATGACTCTAAACTTTTTTGTGCTTGTTTGCTTCCAGGGTTGTACAGTTTCTTTCATATCTTCATTGCAACTCCTCCCCTGCATCTGGATAATGGGATTACACACAAGTTTCCATCTTCCTGATAACAGAATGAATAATCACTCTGATTGTTTAGAGGTTACCAAGGCGCCAGACACTGAATTCATAAATCCATACCCTTTACCCATGATCATTCATTTTTAATGAGGTGAACAGCTGAACACCAGCAATACCAAGATCCTTTGTGCCTCTGAAACATTAGCAGAATTGTCTAAAGTGCTGTTTGCAGAATTCTGTAGGAAAAACGATTACCAAGTCCCTTATTTTTAGAACATTATGGACATATTCCTAAGGAATGTTTTCATCTCCCTTCCCGCCTCAAGAAAGATCTACAAATTCAGACCAATGCATTTGCAGCTGAAAAATCTCCCATGGCACTTACATATGTATTTCACAGATGAACAGACTTAAATTTCCATCATATTGGGCAGCACGTGCAGGATTAAGCATGCACAAAGGCAAACTACTTACATGTCTCTTGTAACAATGCTAAACTTGCCTGTTATCTGTACTTGCACAAGCCTCCCAAGGTGCCTTTGTTACTTCTCTCTCAGAAGATTAAAAGAATCTCCATCATCTGTTGACTGTTACAGTTCTCCTATGTGCTACTTAAAACACAGGATATTTGGTTTACTCTCTCCTTATTCCTCCTTCCTATCACAATCCCCAGACAAGCACCTGTTAAAGTTTCAGTACAGTTCTTGCTTGATTTAAAGCTGTGTGAACCAACAGCTACACAAATAACTGCTCTGATGTCTTTAGCCATTTTCATGCTGTTCTACTGCAGCTTTGTTTATCTTCTACTCCTTTTCTCTGTTTGGTGACTTAATTTCCACTCAGTGACCACTTGTTTCAGGGTTCTGCATTGGCAGACAATGAAGGGCTGACCTGATGCATTCAGTCTCCTCTTAGAGGACAGGTTCTGAAAGTTCTGCTCAATGCAGGGCTGAGAGTTGGATGGATTGCTTGGCTTGTTGACTTTCTTAATACAACTTTGCCTCTAAAGGAGGCCTTGCTGAATAGCTCAGTTCTCAAATTTCTTCACAGATCTGTGTCACTAAGTATGCATCGAGTGCACTTTCTGCCAGTTTGCCTCCTCTCTTTAACCACTTCCACCCACCTTTGTCTATTTTTCTCCCTTCACTGTTTTTTCCTTTTCTGCCTCGTCCTCTGTTTTTCCTCTGTCACATCCTCTCTCTCCCCTGTTTCCTCTTTCATAAATCCTGGATTTTCCACATCCCCAAGGGATACAGAAGAGTTTTTTACAGTCAAACACTTATCATTATTTTCCTCTATGTCCCACACATACCCACATATTTTTCCAAGTGGGTCCTCAATGGCACCCACTACAGTGAGGCATCTCAGTGAAGATAACAGCAAAAGCAAATGCATGCTGATGTAAAGCTAACCAGAGAAGTGCTTAAAGAAGGTTTCATCAGATTAGCCACCCATCACTGTTTAAGGTCAAAATATCAGTCAAATCCCTTCTGATGTGAGCTGCCGATCTGAAAAGGCAGACTAAAGTTAAGAAATTTGTGAATATTTCTTTGTACCTGCAGTCAGTTCTGTGACAGCCCAAAGCAAGAGCAAGATGCACATGCATTCTCTATCAGCTTCCAGGAACGTGCTTTGTCTGTGGTGCAACAACAGAAATGGTCACATAGAACATGCTAAAGAAATGCAGGCTGTGTTTACTAGTAAGTATTTAATACAGAAGGCTCCACCCCAAGGTTGCAAAAGCCTTGATAATTGCCATGCATCCTGTTTATGTGTCCAAGGACGTAGCACAGGTGAGCATGAAATAGGTGAAGCAAAGACATTATAAAACCAAACCCTAAATAGGAGTTATTAGCTGCTTTTTCTATGGCCAATGGTTTTACTGGCATCACAAAAAACACTGAGGGATGATGGTCTTCCTATTCATCTCCATCAGTTTTTTTTAATTAAAGTCAGATAGCCCCATATTTCATATTTCTCATTGCCCCAAAATTGAAAGCAAAAGCACAGAAGATATTTCGAGGAAAAAAGGACATCTAATGTAATGTTTAACACAGTTCTGGGTTTAGCACTCACATGGCCTTAAAATTTTCCTGACTCATGATCTTTTGTTTACCCACACATCTAAAAACTTTGAACAAGAACTGTATCAGTTAAGCAAGGCTTTATCTTTTCCTTGACAGCCACATTCCAGACGTTTCTGAAATATCCAGCTATCTTTTACTTGTTCACTAGTTATACAAGGAACAAGAATATTCGGGTTGTTACTTAGGTTACATATTTTCTGTTCAGTAAAATGAGACATTTATAACATTGAGCTTGCCCAGAACAGTTACTGTGCTCTGATGAAAGGTAGCTCTGTTGATATGCTTTTTCATATTCCTCTACAGCCCATGACAATCATGTTACATTTATGGATGTTTTATATAAAAATGGTATTAAAATGGGGAAAATATGCCATGACATAAAACATGAGTGTTCTTAAATTCATGATGCCAAAAAAGAAGCATCACTTAACACATTCCAACTTCTAAGCTCCTTGGGTTTAGAATTTAGGTATCTATCTCAAAAAATAGAAGTGAGAGGCATTATATATACAAAGTCATATGTCATCCATGAAATCTGTACACAGAACACCAATGTTTATGCATTAGGAAAATAAGATACAACAAATGCAGCAGAACCTCAGAAGTCAAGGGAATTCTCTCTGCAGTTTTCATTTAGTGCTGGTTTTAATGAAGGTGTCCCTTAATTAGTACACATCAAAGAAAAAGCAATCAGTGCTGGAGAGACTGAGGAACAGTAACATCAGCCACCTGTAGCACGAGCCATATTTGCTAGGGCACAAGTTCTGCTCTGCAGATAGGAGTGGGCTGGCAGCAGCAGAGAAAAGAGGCACTGTCCTACATTCAATGTGCACAGCAGCCCCTGCTCACTGCACTCCAATTCTTTATCCAGGCCTGACACGAGTTTCTGCTTGATTCTCACCAAATCCCCCTTCTGGCTTCTTCACAGCCTACTTTTTTTGCTGGGGAAAAAAAAAAAAATGTTTGCTATGCTTCTGTATTCCTGCTTAGGAAGTAAAAGGAATTTCACCTCTTGGTTGTGATGTTTTGAAAAAGTAAGAAAATTCAAGCATTTGAGCATGTATCCAGCCAAAGTATCAAGTAGAGTTTAAGACTAAACGCTGCTCAGACTCAGGTAAAAGCCACAAAGACAGTAAAGTGACAGAAATTTCTGGTGGATCGTCTCATTTTTGTTCTCTTGTCCATGTGTCCAAATGAAAAAAAAAAAAAGTCTGTCTATATGTATCTCCATATTCTGCCCTCAAAAGCTTAGCTGCAGCTTCCAATGACACTTCCAAATTTAGCCATGACAATGAAGAAAGAGACTGATGGATAAAAATAAGCCCAGTCCCAAACAGGGACAATACAATTGTATTATGCAAGACAAGGGGCTTCAGGACATGCATTTTTGCATACAATCTGCCAAACACAATATTCCTTTGTACTTCATGGTGAAATAAACAGCCTCACACTACTGTCATCCATTGTCTGGCATTAACAAAAGTAATGGAACAAAATCAGAATAGTCTGGGATCCTCTCTAGCTAAAGTGCTGACAATTCAGAGAAATCCAGCACTAGGCTTTTAGCCTGTAAGCAACCAACCAGCCTCTACCTGTCAGTTAAGTTCTCATACCCTTCTTTCAAGGTATCATAGCCTAAATATAAATACAAAAATTCAACCTGACACACTGGAGCTCAAGCTCACTCCCCCTTCAGCTTCTGAGATCAGTCTCTGCACCATCTGCCAGCCTTTCACAGAAGACAGGGAGAGGCCACCCTAGTACAGCAATGCCTGCAGCAATTTTGTTGCAAAAAACTACCCAGATCCATCACTTAAATCTCTTACACCAGATCATTTTTATTTAGTGGATGTACAGCAATAAAAACTCAATCTAGAAACTTACTGCACTGATTAGATTTAATGAAGTACAGGATACATTTTCTATGAAGCTTGGACTACAGTGAGAAAGGCCAAGCCAACTGATACAGGTTCACTTCTGACCTGCAAAAAAAGACATTGGAAGGATCAGCAAGAGCTGCTGTGCAGTTCATCATTAGCTGATTCTGCAACTGAAACATCTCTTAATGGTTCTGAGCCCGAGAAAGATGAGGGCAAGTAACAAATAGTCAGTGAGCCATCACTGTGTCACGTCAGGGCAGCTCAAAATCACCTCCTTCTAATGAAAGATTTGAAAGAGGAGATTACAACCAAATGTCATGCCATGGTGTATTTTTAGTTTCCTGGCATTCCCTCTGACACTTAGAGGCCTTTGCTCTCCTCCCTCACCAGCAGAGACAGGGACAGGGAATAGTCTGTCTCTCCCCAACACCTGTCCTGCCCAAACAGGATAAGTGTCCTGCCCTGCTCTGACTGCCTGACTTGTTTGAGCACTCCAGCAAAATCTGTGCAGTCCCACAGATTACCCCTGCAGTTCATTTCTGTAAATCACACAGTATACAAAGACAGCACAGAACTCTAGATTCCAATAAGGAATCTGATGTTAAACTTCATTCTTACTGAAGCTGGAGTTTTTTACCTTACATTGTCAAGTGCAAAGAAGAAAACAGAGCAGTTCCCTAATTTCTATTACCATTATTTCCAAAAAGGGGGCACAATTCTCAAAGGACTGTCTATGGATTACCTAAATTTGTAAAACTCGTTCTTCTCCAAGTGCTTTAAGTGATTTCGTTAGCATGAAGTCAGCTGAACGTTGGTCATCAGCAGAGATATCTGATCACTGCTTTTAGATTTTTTTTAATTAAATTGGAGTAAAAGTACCACAGCATGACTAGATCATGAGGCATGTGTGCACTGTAAGTTATTGTATAACTACTTCAAATACATAAAGCAATAGATTACACAGACAATAAAAATCTACACGTAATACATTACTGTCTGGCTTTAGAGACATAAGGAAAGACCAGTTCATGACCAGTGATTTTTCTGGAGCTGCTTCCACACACTGCAATCTGTGGGGTATTTTTTTTTATCACGCAGAAACTATAATACACAAATAGATGGCACAATTCCTCACTGGTTTTTAATTGCTATGAGTTTGACTGATTAGATCCCATCTAGCTCTGAAGCCTGTATATATGCTTTCTAAAAATCATTACATTGTCTAAAAGCACTGAACTTTAGAAAAACTACTCAGAATATACAGTATTTAAAATGCACACTGGTTTTTTTGGTCTCAGCTAAAAAGCTTCCATTTCTTAAAAATCACTGTGCAATATCCTGAGCCAAATAATGTATTTATTATGTTTCATATCCTTTCCTCAACACTCTCTGATATAAAGCCCACTTGCCTTTATTTGTATTACATGGGAAGTAACAGGTCTCATTAAATATAAGGTCCCACAGAGAAAAGAAATTGCTTACATAAGAAAGTCACTACAAATTGTCCAAGCCCTAATCATTCAGGCTTCTTTCTTATTATTACACTACTCAGCTCCATAAAATGAGTAAGCTATGAGTCAATCAAAACCCTCCTCAAAAACAAACTCAGACTCCTCTTAGGGCAATGAGCCCATAAGCTTAGGCCAGTCTGAGGGTTGCTGCAATCAGATAAAAGCTGGCAAAAGACTGACAGAGAAGTATCTATAACTACTTCAGTATGCTACAACTAAACCCATCTGTATGAAATTAATTATTATTATTTAATGGTGGCCCCAAGTTAGTTTGCATTAAGGCCTATTTAATCCATTCTGTAAGTAGCATTTCTAGAACTTGAAGGACCAATTACTCTGTCAGAGCACTGTATGAAAACCTGAGTGTATACAATATTGGAGCACAAGAAATATCTCATAGGGAATCCTTATCTTGACCATTTTACTTTGCATTTATTTTTGTTGCTTTAGAATGTTTGTCTTTCTAAGTAATTTTACAGTTATTTTTGCTTCCAAGTATCACTAAGAAATTATTTCAAGTAAATCCTATTTTTGTTTGGCTTCCTATTATCATTTTACTATTCAGACATTGGGTCTGGCAAACTTCACCAACTTCTTGCTTGATTTTCGTTTATCAAAGTATAAATGTGGTGAAGTTGTAGAGCCTGTCCAGCTTCCCTTTTTAGACTCTACCCTTATGACAAATCAAACTTCATCTCTTACTCTGAAATAGCTCTTAAAGAACAAGTTCTGCACCAAAGCAAATTAAAGATTTTTTTCTGTGTTCACACTCATTTCTAAAAAAAAATTGCCATTCTGAACCCTTCCAAGCACATGACCTTCAAATCACTTTCACTTCAGAATAACCCTAAATTCTTTATTTTGTATTTCTTATTTGTACATCACCCTTTACCAAAGTTAGCTGACACAGTAAAACATCCCCATCCCCGGCACACCAGCTGCCACACACACTAATGCCCAAACCCTGCCTGCTAAGCCTACACCAAACACAAAACCCCTTCAGCTGAGGATCAAGATCCTGTTTGATGCAAGACCCAGCTCCTGATAACATTTTCCTGCTCTTTGATATATGAACATCAAATAATCAAGTTTTAAAGGTACCTCAGTCACCAATCACCTCCAAACCCTCTGTTGTTCCTCCACTGCTGTCCTTTTTGCAGTTTTGCTGTCCCTAACTGCAAGGCTCAGGCTCAAAGCTCACAGCAACTAATACCAGCAGCTGAGGAGGGCAATATTTACTCCTTGTTTGTACAGAATTTGACTTTGATTCTTAAAACTTACGCTTTTCTTTCTTTCAGTTTCCTTCACTCCCTGTTCTGGCTGTGGGACTTCATCAGGAGGCACCGTTAAGCGCAACCTGCAGACGTTCATCTGAAAGAAAAACAACATTTAGGCATTACAAAAAAATATTTGAATAATTTGCTTTACAGAATGAACTGCACTAACATTTAAGTTTGAATTAAGTATTTTCTGCCTTCTACCACATAGCTGACAAAAGATTATTTTTTATAGGTTAGAGGGGGTTTAGATGGCAAACATAATTGAAGGGCATCCACATAATTACACACCTGAATAGCAAAAGTCCATTTCAATCAACTACTTGTTCTTAGGTACTTGTAAAGGACACTGAGAATTGAGATAACGGAACAATAAACATTATTTTCTACTTTCTGAGTTCTGTTGGCCGATTTGCCATACTTTTAATCTTATTTAGAAACAGAGTGTATTTTAGAGTGAATGCTTCTTTTCTGTTCAGTATACAGCCAAATATCTGAGCCAAGGGATACCTCAGTGCTGCAACTCCACTGAATGTGAATAGGAATATTATTGAAATCTGTTACATATAAATTGTTTATAAAAACTAAGCTTCAAAACACCTCAGAAAAAAATTTAAGCAGTGTTGTTTCCCAACGGCTTTTATAAAAGTCAGTAGGGACAATATCTTTCTGTCCCCAATTGCAGTTTGCCTTGCTTTGGGCTGAGACATCTTTGGTGTAATGATATTTTCAAATCAATGCATTTCACACAAGAAATTTTGTTGAAACCTTCAGTCTCAGTCCTGTTCAGGAGACATTTTTGTGGAAAACAACTGTAAGTTCTCAACAGAGCACAGCAAATGATGAAATAAGAAATGTGACAGTCCAGATTGGAAGCTGCACAATACCTTCCTGTGAAATCCCAGCTGTCTGCTGGCAACAAAGAGAGCTCTTTAAGCTCTTCCTGTAAACCTCTGAAGTGTCCCTTTCATGATTACCGTGGGCCATCACCACTGTTCTTCTACAGCCCAGAATCCCATCTGATCTGGATCTCTCCAGTTTTTCCTGACTATCTACCTTCAGTCATGCTGAATGCGTTTCTGTCGCTCTGAAATACCCCTTCCCATTGCACTTGTCCAAGCTCACAGCTCATTACAGCACTTCCTTTGGCCTTGAAAATGCCAATAATGTTCAGACCTTTTTCAACTTTTCAAACAGGCTTTAACTTTTTCTTCTTCCCAAGCAAAAATGATTGGAAGAACTGTCTGCAAATATCTGCAGCAACTTCACTGTTTTTGCCTCATTTCTTTAAATCTGCTGAGAGGACAAATCAACAGCATTTCGACTACTGGTATGTTGTCAACTCTATTTAAAAAATGTTGCGTATTGCCTTCCATCTTCCTCTCAACTTGGTCTTCCAGGTCTGCAAGGCCTTCAACCAATAAGGAACAATGTCCTGACATACAGAGAAAGTTCTTATAAAATATGTGAGATGTGTGAAGAAGGAATAAAAAGTCTCTAAGAAGATCAAGGTGAAATATAACCTACTCTTTAGACACATCTGTGAAGGCAACATTTTGTGCATTGTTAATTCATCATTCATGCATATGCTAGCAGATCTAGAACAAGAAGCCACAAAGTCACATAACCCCCCCCCAACTTATCATAAGAGCAGGTTATGCATTTATATTTGCTACAGAATTCTGAAACAATGAAATGCATTTAAACATTATCCATCTTGGCACACTGGCTTTTGACACTGATTGACTGCTATGTTTGTTCTAAGAACACCATATACATCTTCTGATGATGGTGCTTCCCACTTGTTATCAAAACATATCAATAATAAATATTAATAATAAACTCCTCATCTTTAAAACTCTTTGATTCATAATGTAATCACTATCACCTTTTCTCACCTGTTTAATTTCCATTTCCCCTTGACCTTTCTTCCCATTAGCTTAGTGAGGCTCTTTCCTCTTAAAATGTGCCTGTTTACAACGTGAAGGGAAACAGAGACTGGCATTCCTCCATGGAGGCAAACAAAGACCAGAGTCAGAAACAGGAAATAGAACTGAGTCTGTGCTGTGCAGGAAGTGACAGAAGAGGCAAACTTTTCCTTACACTGATTTCAAATGAAGGAAAACTGCACAAAAAGAAATGAATGGATTGCTAGGATAAAACATTAAAAACCTCTCAGATAAAAAGAAATAGATAATGACTGGCAATTCAAAGTTAGGAGAAATTGAGCTGTGTATGATTCTCTGAAGCTGGCAAATAGCTTGCCTACTAATCACTACAGGGCTAATTATAGGCAACGTCGATCAGAGTGCAGTGATTGTAAATAAGTAATTACCCCTGTACCTGTCTACCAGTCATGACTGTCTGTCACATCACAGAGCTACTATGAAGGAAATCACAGAAGTCAGTACAGATGGAAGTCAAATCATGACAAATAGATTGGAAATACAAATTTACAACAGTAATTTGTTGAGATTAAAACCACTGTATAATCAAAGGGTTACAATTTAAACTATTTTTTCTTGCCCTTTTCACACTGCATTATCCATTACCCCCAAATCATTTCCCCCACCCCAACTGGCAATCAGCTGAGGATTTTAGCCTTGAAGTGATGCCCAGTGAGGCTTGTACAGCAGTCGCAAAGTACCACCCAGTTCCTTGCTGGGACAAACCTACACAGGCTGTGCTTTCGCTATTGTTTCTAACAATAGAACTTCCTCAGCATCCCTGGGGAAACAGCAGCAAACATATAAAGCAGCCGTCCACTTCTGCTCCTCGTAGGCCCCAGATGATGCATTCTACCTAAGGACAGAACTACAGACCAATCTGCTAAAATTCAGAAATACTACAGATGCTGGAGGGGAAAAACAACTTTTTCCTCTAAGCCCCAGAAGCAGTCACAAATACTGGACATACACTGTTCTTGATGTACAGTGTTTTCTGAAGAATCAACACACTGTACCATTTGTCAGCAAGTTTACTTGAGCAATTGAATAAGCAGGCTCACATGGAAATCACAGCGAGCCCTCCCCCAACAGCAAACACTGCTGTAGTGATGCCTTAAAATGGAAATGAAACCGTGACAGGAAGAGCCTCAACTCAGTGCCAAACAATGGCAGGATGATGTGCATGAGGATGAAGAAGTTTCCAGAAACCAATTGGGCAATGCAGAGATGGGGAGGAGAATGAGAACTACTCCAACAGGGAAAAAGCTGTGATTCAGTTTCCTTCAACTGCTCACCGACAGTAAGAACTTGTGAGAAAAAACAGGGACAGACATGGCTTCCACCCTCCCTGAATGTCACTGACATTACACCTTCGGGAGCATAACTTTTAAAAAGAAATACCGGGTAGAAGAAGATTATTGGAAATAATCTTTCAGGTTTTTGTTTAATTTGCAGCGTCTGTAGCTTGGGCAAGTTACCTATATAAGCAATCTTAATGGTACCAACATTTTATGTTTGCTCTTGGCTTTTTGACATCAACAACCCGTGAGTGGCATTTCCAAAGCTCATCTGACATCACTTGTGAAACAAATACGCAGTCAGGAAAACAAAGACTGACAGGTTCAGCCCAGCACAACACCAGACAGCAAAAGTTTGCTGAGTGCAGTGAAAATTAACAGGTCAAGGCATGCTTTTTCACCAGATTTCTAAGAGGATAGTGGGATAGCATAGATGAGAGTTACTGCAGTATGGCAGTTGAGAAAAAAACCCCAATCTAGGTTAGTTTAAAATGTTGAGAATTCATGGCCCAGATCCGCAGTCCACACTCATGTTTACCATCCTACTCAAATCACTGGGGTGCAACTTAAAACAAATACAGATGACAGATTCAGTTTGAGTAATGTTCTTCAACCTCTTCTTCCCTCTTTCTAAAAAACAAAGCACCCAGAAAGGCATTAATCATAGTTAACTATGGTCTGAAATAATTACAGAGCTAGCATCAAAATAATGAGCAATGTTGTTACAGAATAATCAAAGTTACCAGTACAGCAATAGAAAAATACAGGCTGCTGTACTACCAACCAGTCTTATTCTATTTTACAGGAGTCCCACAGGAAAGATGTGGGGCTGATCCAGCTTCAAACCAACTTAGGAGTTAAACATCACCAGAATTTAGTATTGTTGATACTTTCTGATAATAAAACTGCTCGTTTGTCAAGTAAATGTCCACTACTCTACCAGCTCAATGGGCAAAAATCACTCCCTTTGCCTAAAGCCCAATGACAACTTTATACTTTTGAACATGAAAGCAGAAAAATAGTGGATGTTTAATTTCAGTCAGTCCTGAAAAGCAAAGAAGAAAGTATTTTCTTTGCTCATTTATCTGTTGATTAGCCTGTTCCATTTAAGAAATCTCTGCTATGAGATTCCACACACAATTAAAGGGCACTTTTCCTGTGACCACAAACACACCGGAATGTGACACACATCTTTCATTTATTCAGCAGTTATTCTAACTGTCTTCCTCCCCTTTCCTGACAACTCATGGTAAGGGAGTCACATTTCACTAACAGAAAGGGACAACAGCTTCCCAGTGGGTTGTATTTGCAAATTAAATTTTTACTTAAGAGAATGCATCACATACAGTTCATCTTACATCATGCCCAGTAAACCTAACGAGGGGATGAAAATATGAAAATTATCACCTAAACACCAGTTCCCTTGCTTTAACTTCTTTAAGAAATACTAAAATAGGAAAACTCAGTGGGAACAAGGAAGACACATAGGGAACATAACTATGACTTTTAAGTCATCTTAATTTTTCCACACGCATGAGCAATTTCAATTTTTATGAAGACCAGGGATCTTTTGCTGTGGAAGAGCCTGACCTTCTTGCTTTCATGTAAAACAGAGCAACACAAGATTTTCATTATTTCAATTAGGAACTCATATTTTTGGAGCATCAAAACATTCACTGCATAAATCAAGAAGCATCATGACCACAGGGATGTACTTCTTTGTAAGGACAAGATTATCACTTATTTTATTTCTCCACATGTGGAATGAGCACTCACAATGATAGCAGTGTGGTTACAGCAGTAAGAAAAGGGCTATTTAAAGCTGGGTGGTTGTAGAGGCATTCCTGCCATATCTGCATGAGTTTTAACAACTTTTTAGGAGCACTTCCCAACAGATTAAGACATCATTATTATTTAAGGCATCTATGAAAATGAAAAAAAAAATCAATAAATCATGTTTCTGTATCTGAGGAACTGATTTTGCAAACAAATTACTATTGTCATCTAAATCGTTATGGTGAGCTTCCTCACGACAGGCAGAGAGCCTGGGCAGGCAAGTTCTGAGTTTCAGATATCCAGACGAATTTCAAAAATGCAGAGAGAAAGTCTCCAACACTAGTACACCTTCCCGAACAGCCAGGGACCAGTGCTACAAAAGCCTTGCGGGACACCCCAGAAGTTCATCATTTACCCGCACCTACATCGAACGCACAAAAAGATGCTCTCGCACAGCGCAAAATAAGAGAGGAGAAAGAAAAGGGGGGGGGGGGGGGGGGAACAAAAAAAAAGGAGGGGGCAGAAAGAAAGCAAGGAAGGAAAAGCTCTCCGCAGGTAAGTACAAGAGGGGGGGGTCGAGCCGCCGCTCCCCTGCGACACCTCCCGTGGGCCCTCCCGCCGCCCCCCCGCATGCCCCCGCACCTTCCGCCGGGTGCGGCCGCCGTCCCCGGGCGGTCCCCGGGGGGTGGTGGCGGTGACCGTGAGGCCGGAGCTGTAGCGCAGCATCCCCGCGGGCCGGCGCGCACCGACTGCGGCTCCCGGGCCGGCTCCGCCGCTCCGCCCCGCGCTCTTGGCCGCGGCGGCCGCAGGGGCCGGGCGGGGGCGGGCCGGGCAGCGGGGACGGGGCTCCCCCCTCCGCCCAACCTGCGCCCCGCGCCGCCTCCCGGGACACCCCGGTGCCCGATTTCCTCGCCTGGAGTGGAACTGGGCCAAGTGGCCGTGGCACGCTGAGGTCCCGGAGCGGGGTGGCATTGCCTCTGCTCATAACTGGGTGTTGGGGCGCAGCGTGGGGAGGGGGGCTATGAGAGGAGATCCAGGTGGGTCCATCTGTCACTCAGCTACCTCCCGGGACTGGAAAATGGAGGTTGGGGCTAGCGGGAGCCACTGGGGACCACCCCGTCCTGTCCCGTCCCGTTCTCCGGTACCCACCTCTGAGCACTCTAACCAGAGAGTGCTATGTGAAAGATGGACACTGAACTCCCTTTCTTCCCACAGCAGCAATCCGTGAGCGACCCAGGGCTGTTCAGATGTTATCCATGCTCCAGGAACGACTACCAGACTGATCCAAAAGCACTCCAGAAGACAGCTGCGGTTGACAGGCACAAAGCCGGTGCAGCTCAGTGCATGAGTGACAGCATCAGCCTTGGTGCCAAAGGTCCAGCAAGGTGAGTCGGGTCTGCTGGATCTGCCTGGCCCCGAGCCAGATTGCAGGTGTGGACTTCAGCATTTCAGATGCTCAGCTCTTCCGGATCTGGGCTGAGGGAACGCCATAACCCTACACCACTGCACACGGGCCTGGGCACACACATCTTCACCCGCAGCCTTGGCTTCGTCTGTCATGAGCAGTGCATTCCTCAGTAATCACGGGAGTTATAATCAAAGGAGATGCTTTTGTTTGAAGGAAATGGCAGAACAAACACCTTCAACGGCATTTTTAAAATAATTTATTTCCTGTCTCCATGTAATTAAATTAAGGCCGCGAGAAAACACAGTTATGGCTACACAGTGTCAGTGCCCAATAAGATGTAAAGGACCAGAGTGTTGAAGAGAGGAAAGTAATTTGCACTGAAAAAATGGAAACTGCACTGAACTCTGAATGCCTCACCCTCTCTGTGTACAATGCCTCTGTCTGCTTCTGCCCCCAGTTGTCTGTCTCCAGGACAAGATACTGAGCTATCAACATGACAAGAAGAGGAAGAGAGGCAGAAATCATTGCCCAGCCCAGAGGAACGAATGAAGGTTCTGTATTTAGTATTCAGCATTATTTTTGTTGTTTTCCTAGCTACTATTCTTCTCTCCTCCAGAGGAAGGTAATAGAGCCCAGATGAAGGTAATATAGCCCAGGCCAAATGAGTTTGAACAACCACTTGTATTTGGATTCCTCTCACCTCAAGATTGGCTGCATGTTTTTGTGGGAAGGTGTCTTGTGCCTACAAACAATTGCATTTCCATATGAATCACGCCTGTCTTTGCTCCTGGTTGTAAAGCTGCTTTTGTGGCTTTGCAGGTGGAGAATAGGTTTATTATCAGCAACATATTCCTACACAAGTATGTTGTCTACCCACTGGGCTGTCATTTACTTGTTCCTGGTCATTCTGGTGAGCCGGACTGTCTCTATTTAAATTCTGGTATGCAGACAGCTGGTGACCTTTGTGGTTTCAGCTGAGGAGTTCATCAACTTGAGAGATTGTCCTGGTTATTCAGAAGTTGTGCCTTCTGGACTTCTCCTTTTTTTGGATACTCTCTGATACTTCCCTTCAGTCAGGAAGCTGCCCAAGTGTATTAAGGAGTCTTGTTTGCTGCCTTGCCAGTTGACTGTGTATCCCATGCTGCATGTGCAGTCTCTTCAGCCCTTGTGGAGGCTGTGTGGCTCTTTGCATAAAAACAACATTTTGAATAAGTTTTTCTCTATCCCCAAAGCTGGGATACACTACAGGGACTAGAAAGCCAACCATTAGTATTGAGTGAACAACTGGTACCCCCCAGATAGCAAAAAGGAAGCTCAAGAGAAGCCGTTGCAGCAACATGAGATGTACACAGAAGGGTGCAAAAAAAGGTCAAAATTATATAATTATTTTTGGATGAAAAGACAGGATGAACAGATTTGGAATATTCAGCTTGGACAACAGAGAGTATTGGGGAATGGGCAACAGAGGCATAGAAGATCCTGACTGGTTTGCAGAAGTGAATAGGGAGTATTCACCAGGCACCACATTTGTGTGTGAAATTACGACAGAAGAATCACTGATCACAAAGAATGTAAATTCTCCCACAAAGCAGCTGGGTAAACTCATGGAAGACAAGCTATGAGGGCTGTAAAACATGAAGATACATTTACAACTACTGACTCAGGAGGTCCCTGAACTGTGGGTTTGCTTTCTGATACCTCTCCAAGCACAGGACATCTGACCACTGTCTTTTCAGCCTTGGCATGATGTGACAGTCCAAGAAGTGACAATCCACAGAGTCACTTTCTCTTTTGCTCCCTCTCTGCTTGATTTTGGCTTGTCCTTGTTTGCCAGGACCCATGGCCTTACCTCCCTGGTTCTGATAGTCTGAGGTGGATTTGCCACAGTTTACAGCTCTTTTTTCCTGTCAGGGTCATTGTACACTGTTGAGAGCATTTCATACTGTCTGAAGTTTGGCACTAGATGAAAGGGGGAGAAATAGAAAGTAAAGAAACAAGATGGAAATAGAAAGTAAATCCCTCCTTGGGAATTAGTTTGACTAAATTAACAGTATTCTCCCAGTTTTTACAGCTCGACAGAGTACTCCAAAGGTATAGAGAGTCATACACATTGCTCAGACAATACACAAGCTGGTGGCAGAACAAAATCTGACCAGGATGCTGAGCTTTCAGTTCAAAACCTGGCACAGCCCTTTATGAGTGCAATGACCCAAAAGCACAGCAGGTTAATTAGAAGATGACACTACAGGATGAATATCTGGAGCAATAGTTGTTGTGAAATAGCCAATATAATTACACAGAAGCTGCAGGAAATTTGAAGTGTAGGCACCTTTTTTGTTTTTACTGTACTACCTTGTTCCCCCCCAACAGTGTTACTGAAATATTTTTTTCCCCGGGAGGCCCAAAGACCATTTTGCTGTGGGAAAAATGAAGCAGGATATCACAAAATCAAGAGGCATTTCTATGCAAAGCCCTTGGTCACAAGATGGACAACAGAGCATGCAATACATGGAGTAGGAAGCAGGTCTGCCCTAACAGAACAGCAGATCATAAAATAATTCCTGCAGGAGTGGGTAGCCTGGTCTTGCCATAACGAATTGCCTAAATGTAGGCATGATAAAAAGCAGATTATTATTTTCCTATCAAGATCTCCTCTCCATCTTCAGGCTAACTGCTGACACAGTCGAGAGGAAGAAAAAAAGTTCCACTAGCACATGATCAACTGCAGTATTAATTCTGTAATATTTAGGAATAATTGCAGAGGTACAAATTGACCAAGAACTCACACCTGTGGTCATTAAGGTTATAAAGTCCCATTTGTATTGCTACAAAACTGAGGTCTTATAATTAACTTCTAACAGCCTTCACTTTCCAGGGGGATTAAGATCTATTCTGCCTTCATCATCCCTAAGGCATAAAACCCATTTATAGCAGAGATTATCAAATGAATAGGTGCATGTAAAATATTTCAGAACCAGACTTACTAAGAACTGTAGGCTCAATCAACTATTTTTCCTCAAAGCTGTTTCTTTTTGCTGCCAGCTCTTACCGTTGTATTCTACAGACAGACACTTAACATCATGGAACTATCAAGCTCTCCTTTTTAGGCATTTAAAATGAAAATTTTAGCCTGTAATGGTCATAAAACAGCTTGCTAGGTGACACGTATCAGAAACTGAGCCCCCAAACTCAGCTGTCATAGGTGCCTTGATATGCAATATACAAACCAACATACTGGTGCAGTTCTTCTCTTAAAAAATATTTCATCTTTCACTGGCATTACATCTTTGCTGCATTTGGAGCTCCTGTGGTTTATAGTTACCCTTTTGAAGTGACATAACACACACAGCCACCTGAATGTCCAGCTTGGTTCAGCAACAAGCATCATATCACTTCTCAGACCTTTAATTCTTTACTCTCACTTGACACTCTTGGTACATGGCTAATACAAAACCTCAGAGCCTCTCCTGCTGATCTCACACAGACAAATCTAAAATTGGGAATTCCCACACCAGGAGTTTGAAATGCAGAATACACGTCGTATTTTGGAAAGCCCTCAGTACCAGTTTTATGCAGTTATTTCAGTTAGAGTGGAATTGAATAAAAAAAGAAGTTCCCGGAGTTACCTGCAATAACAGCCTCATTCCATATTTGCTGACAATGAGAGTCACAGACTGTGATTGCAGTAAATGCTTCTTTGAATGTCTTCTGCTTTCGATTGTCCTACTTTGTACTTGAAGTCCATCCTCCTGTTGAGTTTCTCGAAGTATTTTTTAACTATGTATCAGTAAAGTCACAAAATGCAAGGCAGCTCAATAATACAATGTGCTCAGTAATTTCCTCTGGAAGAGACAGAAAGAACAGAAGAGAAAGAATTAGTCAGTGAAAGTTGTATCTGGGCATGAACGCAGAGCAAGTCCATTGAAGCCAATCATGTAATGATAATAGTAACAGGATTCTACCATCTACCTTTATGCATATGTGTGTATGTCAGTGTATTTCACACAGCTTGTACACCTAGCAGTTAGAAAAATGAGAATTACACCTGGTAGCTATGATGTGTAGAGTCAGACTGCTAAAAACAATTTATAGAGAAATAAAAATTACTACCACTAGGATTTTTAGAAGGCTGCAAAGCCCTAGGAGGGGATGTTTTTCAATAAAAAGATATTTTTACCTTTACTTGGGAGGGCTTTTCATAATTTTACAGTTACAGTCGTGGAATTGATTTTATTAAATAATAAAAAAAAGCTTGGACTTTAAAATCAGCTGAGAAATATGAAATATATCGAGACACATACAAGACAGTTTCATTTATCATGATTATGTGGCCACGTTTGAATGAAAAAAATAACACTATAATTTTTCAGTCACAAATTTGCAGGGATTTAGATAGCACCAGCCAAGATTTTGCTGAAGCATACAGGGCATCAATCCAGTTCTGATTCAGCACAAAAAGTACCACCCCTTGATTCACCTTCACAATTTCCTCTTCCATGTAGGTCTCCATTCCGCTCCCAGCTGGGTCACAGCCCACAGCAATGTGGCTGCACACACACGTGCAGTGCTGGCAGCCCGTCACTCTTTCTCCAGCAGCACCTCTGGGTTTAGTCAGCCCATGCAAGCACAGATGTCACATAACAACAAGGCAGCTCAGGAGCAGCAGCATTGTTCCATTGTTCCACTGTTCACATAGGGTGTGACTTGGCCACCTCACCCAATGGAACTGGTTATGGGGGGTAGGAGAGCAGAAAACAGGCACACCCACCATTAGCACCACTGGTGTACTGTCAGTGAGCTGCATTTAAAATCATATTCCACTCCCTGGAGATAATATCAAATGATAGATCTCTTCTGATTCTGTTCTGATTCAGTGTTGTCACTGTGGCAGGAAATAAGGAAATTTCAGAGGCAGAAATAAATTGTGGAGTGCAAAGTTTCCTGCAAGTGTAAGGAGCGGATATATTTCAGGGAGGACAGGAAATACACCCTGAGATGAGCTCAGCTGGTTAGAGCATGGTGCTAATAAAACCAATATGGGCCATTCACTTCAGAGTATAGGACTTAAAGATCCTTGTGGGTCCCTTCCAGCACGGATTTTCTGTGATTCTGTGAAATCACTACATGTATTTGACTGACTGATTTTAGCTTCCAAGGGGGAAGACATTTCATTTTTATTTCTCCACAGGAAACATAGAAAAGTAAGAGGGCAAAACTATATTCTGCTTCAGTTTTATCTTATGGTAGAAGGCCAGAATAACAAGTGTTTGACTCCAGCCCTGCTTCAGGGCAGAGGATGAAGGAAGCTCTTTCTAAACAACAAAGAAACCAGACACTTGTCTAGAACATCTGCAGAGATGCTACAGAAGTTCTTGGTTGTTTGGCTTCTCCCCTGTTTTAGATCTGGTATTGGGGCCTCTATGTTCTCCCGTGGCAGAATGACAGACATGGGAATGTCGCAGTTCCTAATGACTCTGGCAGCCCTTCGCCTGTCTGCACATGGAGCTGGAACACAGAGCTGTGCATAGAAGTTGTTCAGTGTAAGTGAAAAATCTCAGTCTGTTATTTATTTCCTTTCTACATACTAAAAAGAAGTTTATTAGAAGTCATGTAAAAAGAAACTAAGGTGGAAGGAGAGGTATTTTAACTATAAAATAGCAGGTCATGCTGACTCTTGAAATAAGGGGGCCTTCATCAGGAAAACTTTGGTCCCTCCAGTTCAAAAAAAACCCAAACATTCTAGCAGATGTATCTGTATCTACAGTATAATGACATTTTCTTCTCCTGTCACCAAGAACTGCCTTATTTCCTTTGTGTGTAAGTCATTACAATAATAGAAAAAACTAAAGTCATAATCAATACAGGAGATAATGTTGGCTCTACTGGAGTAAAGTTATTAGGAGGGAGCATAGGAAGGGCTAAATAGTTATGGGTACTTAATAATAGCTCAGCCACAATTACTAATTACTTAGGGGAATGCCCCTCTAGGGATAAACCCATTCCTAGGAAGGAAATGGATTAGCACACCTCACCACTCACACACTTGGTCACACACTATCTGTGAATCTGCATGGCCACTCCCCAGATTGCCCATGTGTCATTCTCCAGGATGCTGCAGACCACAAGGAGAATGTTTTTGCTTCACCTGCATGTGGTGCATCATTCAGTCAGCAAGAATGCAGCTGAGAGCAGCCTGGTTCTGTGTCCTGATCACAGAGCAACAGATGTGAACTATTCCAGATGTGAACTATTCCAGGAAGGCACTTTCAATGCTACAGATTTTTGAAATTCATCAAACCTGCACCAGTGACTCGGAGCAGCAGAGCAGGATTTCCTGACATTCTGCCTGCTTGTTGATAATGTGAAATCTAAATAAACCTGTGGCTTTTGAGTGACAATGGCTGGTCAAAAAAAAGGAATAAACCTGTTTACAAGATCACTCATAATTCAGAAAATAAAGTTTCTATAATGAAATTTAATTGGTTTTGCAGTAGAACTATTCCCATCAGGTTTCTCTCTCCAGAGAAAACCACAACAAAAAGTAGTGAGTACTTGATCAAAAGATCTATTCACTTCCACTGGGTTTTGACTTATTTCATAAATTTATTCTAATCAGGAGATTTGGATGGCAGAAGCCTCTAAAATTATTTTTCTTTCATTATTCTGCTTTCCCTGCATTTCATTATGTGACTAAAATTTAGAGTACCTGACAAAACCAGGTGCCAAACAAGAACAGAAAGACACCAAAAATCACTAAAAGACAATGCCCTACTTGTGCTCTCATTTTTTACTGCATGTCTGATCATAACTGAGGAATAAACGGAGATGCTCTGGATATTAATGTGGGTTAATAGAATTAAAGTGGCACAAAGGAACCATCTTACTGCTTTTTATAATTAACCTGGAGATCCATTGCTGCCACAGGTCACTGAATGAAGGTATTAGCACTGAAGGAAGAGGTTGATACACATGGATGGGGACACAGGATCAGGTTTGGGTCAGATAGAATGGTGGAGGAGCTGCCATGAAGTCAGCCTGAGTTGTCAGTTCACCTCATGGCCAGTGACAGTTTGAGAGAGACTGACAGCAGCCTCCTGGGACACAACTGACAGCAGACATGGGGGGAAGGAAAGGAGGGGATTTGCCTTCCTATAGGGCCCTGGGAATTGGCCACTGCTGAAAACAAGATGTTAGACTATCACTCTGTCCCTGGAAATTTCTATATATCTACCTTTTAGAGAAATATTTACACAATGATTAACACAGTAACACAAGATCCAATCTTCCTCCCTCTAAAGACAATATTCCCAGCAATTTCTACAAACATTGCACAGAAGCCATAATATATTAATAGCATGTGCTGGGTACATTGAAAATACCTGATGGTTGTTAATTTTCTAGCTTGTTTTATTTAAGTAAACTATTTGGGGAATAGAAATCTTCAGTCCACTGTCCTGTGACACTCAGTGTACTTTTGCTAAAGCATTAGAATGAAAAGTACAGCAAAATATTCTGACAGATATCAAACCCTTAATGAGGGACTTTGGTACATTTCCCACCTCTCAAATGATTGGAGTTATGCAGTCTCTACGAATTTCAGGGTTCTCCTGTGTTAACACACACATTTAGCATTTTGATGAATTAACAAAAGAGAAAACAGACAAAAAGAGCCCATAGAATTAAACACTGGACAAAAAAATGCTAAAGTGCACTCCAGAATTGTATTCCTGTTGAACATTTCTGTCTCTGTCCTTAGGGAGACAATGTTGAAGCAGATTTCTCAATAGAATATTGTTTTCCTCTCCTTGGCTTATGCAAAGGACAGTGGCCAACGTGGGCGTAAATTGCAAAGGAAGATGAGCACAACTGGAACACTTTCTACATCCTACCCAGGCAGTCAAAACTTCCTGTTTAATGGTCTGCTTTTTTTGCATAAATCAGCTCTAGCTGTAAACAGAATCTCACCCTCAGGTTTGGAATCATTCTGGTATAAAGGTGATCCTTTGAAAACAGAGGAAGGATCAAGAACCACGAGTTGAAACATATTTGGATATTTGGCTGAAGTTCTGACCCTGATGGGAACCTGACATTAAATTCCACATCTCCTAGCTGGATGTTTGCTGTGCAGGACAACCACACACACAGATGAACACCAGCATAAGGATACCTGAAATAACGTGGGGTTTTTCTGGAATGTTGCCACTGGCCCATGTTCACAGATTTCTGGAGTGCATATTGTCAACCACCTACACCAAGCTTTAAGATTGTTTGGAAGTTGTTTCTGTATTGCCAAAATAGCATTGCTGGCATAGCTCAAATGTCTTTTGCTGGTTTCCCCCATCTACAGAACCTAAACCTTCATTTTTCACCTTTTGTGGCTGATGTTTATTAATTTTCTATTAATGCCACAGGTGTTTGGCAGAGTTTCCACAGATCCCATCATATTCTCTGGAAAGTTTTCAGCCTGTGGTTGGATTGCTCTTTGTCTGGCTGTGCCAGAAACAGCTGGTGTAACCTCTAGGTCAGATTCCTTGGCTATCTTTAGGTTACCATGTTTGGGTGTCAGCAATCACTTTGCAACAGCAACATAAAGGGTATAATTTACTGACTCACCTTGTTTGTAGATACAACCTGAATTCCACTGTTTCTGTAGCCACATACAGCCTAGACACTTACAGATGCTTTGGCTGAATTTTTATCTGTCTTTTGGTAAATAACATCTGATCATTTTAATGTAAAACCCTCCAAAAAGATGTGGCTCCATTGGGCTATAACAGTGTGATTTTGTACGGAGGTTGGTAGTAGAAAGTGGGGAACCTGTAGAAATTGTGGTCCTGCTAACCTATAACATTTTACAGATTCCTGATGACATAGCTAGTGTATATATAGTGAATAAGCCACACACATTTCACCACAGCTTATTCTGTCCTGCATGAATCCTGGAAAAGTGGAGGAACTCTTTGGGCCCGCACTGTGCAGTGGTGACTGCTCAAAACTCACCACTGTGTAGATGTCCTTCTTCACATCACAAATGGGATCTTTGCAATTGGGCTGGCCATTAGTGTTGATCCATATTCCAGTAAGCAAACTCAAATAGATCAAATTTTTGGTGAAAGAGAGAGATTCTAAGATCTTGTCAAGTCAGATGAAAAAAGGGAAACTCCTGAGAAAGATCCCAAGAAGTAGAAGCACTCCAGTCCCATAACTATATCATGAACAAACCTGTTCATACTTTTCTTATACTGTTGAAATCTTTATAGGCCAGTGCCTGAAGTTGGGTGGAATAAGCCCAGGTCTCAAGCAATGCTGAAAATAATTTGTTTGAGATTACATTAAAAAGTTGATGCAAAAGACAATTTGAATGCCAGGAAATACTTTCTGTCAAAGCACAGTCTAGCCATAGTCGTGAACTATCTCACATTGCCTCCCAGACTCAGTGTTTTGCAGAGCAGTAAAAATGTCCAGGCTGCACAAGAGCTGCTGTCTGTCTTCTCTACCAGTGGCCAGAATTTCGTTCTTCAGAAGGATATGTAAGAGCTGCACAGGAGGTAGGTGTTAATTATCCCCCTACTCCCTCCAAATACCTCCCTGGTTTTCTAAACCTTAGAGACAGGCTTATTTCCTGAACTATAGGTTTAGTAACTTCAGTCAACACATTGTCATGAATAATGGGTATTCTTACCAGCTATGAACTTCTGGTTTTCAATAAACTATCACCATCAGCACCTAATCATGCTGTATGAAACAGTACCAATTGTGAGTCTCCTTGCTCCCTTCTGGTGATTGTCCCTTGTTACAGTGTTACAGAACAGTAAAGAGTAGATATATTCTATGCTTTTTCTGTCCTTCATAAATTAATTTCTTCACACTCAAAACCACTCAAGTTTCTGTCCACTTACAGTCATGCAAAAGTACCTGAGTACTTACAGCAGCACTATTATAGGAAAGCACCATCCCCTTTCTCACATCAGTCACTTTGTGCACCTTAACATCTCGAATGCTGTTTTGACTGTGGTTCTGTACTGAAAAAAACTACTTCTTGAATGGAAACTTGGCTATTCTGTAATGTATTTCAATGCCTGGAGGATTAAATAATTTCCCCTATCTTGCAACAAACTTACACTCTGGCAGGAGCTTAATGTCTCCGGATTCCAAAGTTCTGAGATCCCCTTTAGCTTGTCAGTCTTTTAGGTTGGTTTATAGTTGAACTCCCCTTGCAGCATCACAACTGGCTCCACACCAGTTGCTGCCAGGGAAAACAGGACAAAAGGTGCATTATTAGGGCATAATGTACCCAAGTCAGCAGGGAGGTTACAACACCTCAGCTGCAATGACAGCCACTGCAGGACTGCCAGGCTGCTCAGCAGTGCAGAGGGATGAATTCTGACATCCTCACTGGACTGAAGGACGCCAGCAACAAAGCAAGGCAATACTGCCAGTGAGCAACTTTATCCTGCCCGTGGGAAGTGACCAACAGCTTCACGGATATATGAGTGAGATTCTACACAACAAACCCCTGTATTCTGGCGTGCTTACAGTGGGGGCAATACAGCCGGTACAGCGAGGGCACGGCGTCAGTAAGCACAGTGTTCCATGTATGAACACGCACCGCCGGCAGGGACCAGACCCGCGTTTGGGGCCGGGACCGGCACAGCCGCGCTCTGCTGCCTCCTGCGGGCCGCGCTGCCCCGCATCTCCCACGCGTCTTAGTCCCGGCTGAAGTTCAAGATTTTCAAACCTTTTTCGTCGAAGAATACTCCTTCTCTTCAGAAAAATTCCACCAGCTTTTCCATTTGGTGGTCTTTTTTCTTTTCCCCTTCATTTTTCTCACGAGTCATGAAGCTAAGCACAGAATAGTTTCAGAGGAGCAGCAAAGTTAATGGGTATCAATCCCCCATTTTCCCTCCATATTACTTCTAATTTGTAAGAATTATAAAGGTGATGAGAAAATTTGCTCTGACAAGATAAAGTGCCAATCAAAGTTAAAATGTGCTGCTTTTCTCTGATTCTCTGCACTCAGTTCACCCTCAGAGCTGGCAGCTGTGCACACTCACGTTTGTGGTCAGCACCACGGCTGCTCTGTGACTGGGTGGTATTTTCATATTCCTCAAAAGCAAAGCTAAAACATGACTTTATAATTGTGGGATCAAGGCTCCATTAGCTGATATCTAGTGCTCTAGGCTTAGAAGGTAGAGGAGGTACAGGAGTATTTAATCACTCACTGTGGAGTCCTTTTCTAGGCAGGAGTTACCTATGGTAACCAGGAGTCACTGGTGGTGAGCCTGACACTATAGACAACACATCTAAGCAGAATGAGCACCCACTGAGCTTTCAGGTATTCAGTTCCCTCCTGCACTGCCCTTCAGATGTAACTGTTACTGTAATTTAATGGCATATTGACACCTACAGATGCTGCAGTTTAAAAACAGGCTCCTGAGGCTGTAATCCAGCTGCAAGTCATAAGCACCTGCATCCCATGGAAACAGAATTGTGGAGCTTTCCAGGTGAATACAAACGCATTCAGCAAGAGGCTGGGTAAGCAGACATTGCACAAGTACAAGAAAGTCCTTATTTTGTTCAAATAAAGCTGAAAGACAGGTGTGTTATGGCATGCCCACAGCATGTCATGACCTTTCCTGTGCTACCACTGTGGCAGTGTCACCACAGCAGACTGCAGATACTGCCTGCTCACTTTACTCAGGACACATGGTAAGCTTGAAAGTAAAGTAAAATAAAATCCCATACATCTAGTACAGATTTCACCCACAAGAGAGAGAAGACGCAACAGACACCTAGAGAGCACAACCAGGAACGAACTCTCCCTGGGCTCAGGCTGTTTTTTTCTTTCCTCTGACCAAAATACCCCAAAACTCCAAACTTGCCAAAAAAAGCAGGATGTCCCAACAGCCAGACCTTTCTGTCAGCACCTAGAAACTTGTATTTGCTGTGAATGAGACAGTGTGAACTCTGTTTTCCAGACAGCTGGGGGTCAGATCTCCTCCCTTTCTCTCTGGCCTGGTTTGTCTAAACCAGGCACTGGGGCTTCCCAAGGAACACCTGCACTTGTCACTGCTGAAGGAACCACAGCTGGGAAGTGCAAGGGAGACCTTGAGCCAGGCATAATATTAGAAGGCACAGCACAACACAGCACAAACTGAATACCCTGACACACTTACCTGCACCTCTGCTTCATGAGGTGACAGTTCTGATGGAAATCCAGTTTTGTCTCTGAAAAAATACTTTGATGGGACCTATTACAAACATATGTGTGTCTTTAAAGGGAACCTGTTTCATTAAAAAAACCCAAAATATTCAACTTTGTGAGCATTTTGAGTTGTTTCATTATATTTATACAAATTTACAGGTACCTTTCTCCTGCAGAGACTGGGAAGAACTCCAGATTACTGAGCAAGGGTTTCCTGATGCTACTACAGATCACTCTCTCCATAAGAAGCAGCAACAGCAATAAGGGCAGAAGAGGAAGGAGGTTGATCAAGCAGACTAAAGTTTTCCTTCTGCTATCCCCACTCTGTATCAGTAGCACCAGTGTGGTACATTCATACAGAAGGCTTATCATGCTCACATCTACAAAGATTCCTATCCCCTCATACAAGGAGCAGTTGCAGTGGCCCTATATATTTCTCATTCTTTTCTCTGCTGATCCCATAATGCTTATTAAATTCCATCTGGATTTCCTAGCCAAAGGATGCCAGGCACACTGAAGAGATGAGCTCTCTTGAGCACTACGGGAGGCTCAGACAGCTCAGGCATCCTTACAAATATTTATCCTCGTGCAGTACCACAGACCGCCCCACACAGACCATGGTTCCACTCTGACTCAGTAATACTTGAGAAGTTCACAGCTGGGAGAGACATTTTGATCTAAATTGCAAATTTGATTTTATCTTTAAAATAGCTGGATGCCACACACAATATGTACTGAAATAGCCAGGCACAGTGGGCTGTGTTTAAAGTAAACATAGTCTGATTCAGGAAGCTTCCCTTTTTTGGTTGGCTAATTTACAGCTTTTACATAGTTTTATTTGACTCAATTTATTCTTTTCCTTCCCACTTTTCATAACCATTCTACCTGTTCCACAGGTATTTGAAGAACCCCGTATTTGAAGCTCCCTGTAAAGCAAAGAAGTGTAGACTTAAGGTTGTTGTTCTGCTGGAAAGACACTCCACAGAGCCTGCTGGTTCCTGCAGAGCCTGCACAAGACCTTCCATCTCAGATGTATGGCAGGTAAAACAGCTCCATGCTTGGAAAGCATTGCAGCTTGACACAGACTGCAGGGCAAAGGATACACAGAGCAGAGAAAACACAGAAGTGAGATTCACTGAGTCTTCCTAACATTTTTATCCAGGAAGTTTCAATGCAGACATAGTATCAAGTTTTTAAGGTCTAGTGCTCCATATTCTAGGCATGTTGACAAAAGTACAAGAAGGTCAAGGACTGAAACAGCAGCTCAAACAGATTAAAAACTAGAATCCTTCTGCTTCTCTGTGTTCTATTTCCAACTATTAGACCACCCTGTCTTCTCTGGATGGTTCAGCTTCCCTTATTTTCCTTTTGGGAAAGTGTTTAAAAGACAAATTAATAGGCTTGTTAGGACACTGCCAAAAAGCTCTTTCACACAGCAGATAAGCAAGAAAACGTTGGAACTCAGATCAAAGTGGTCTGTGCTGGGAAGGATTTACAGTACCCACAGAGTGACCCCAGCCACTGAATTTGTGTATCAACTTTACACAGCTGGGATTATGTTTTCAGGCAGGAACCAAATCAGCTGATACAGCACTTGCAGAGATGCACACCCATCTCCCTCTGCCTTCAGACTGTGTGCACAGCTCCTTGCTCTTGCACGCTCCAGTCACGAATGCCTAGGGAGTCCTTCTTCCTTCAGTAGAAGTGGCTATGATTTAACCAAAAGACTTGAAGAACAAAATTAAAAGTATACCAATCTCATCTGTAGTACAGAAATCACATGCTGGCAGCCTCAGCCAAGTCAGGTTCCAGGTCTCAGTTCTCATCTCCCAGGAAAAGGCCAGGCTGGGATGAGAACAGGCAGCTCTGTGGGTGTGAGGGGTGAACTTTCCATCTCCAGCTTAGCCCTGCTGTGCACAGTGGAATTGCTTTCTAGAAAAGTAAATTCCACTTCCTGCACGGACTGAATTTTCCCAAACAGTCTCATCTCTCTTTCCACTCCGAGGCCAGCAATTTTTTATTTCTCTCTCACAAAAAATCCCATAAAAGTAAACCCATCTTTTAACAAAAAGGCAAATCCAATGGAAAACAGAGAACTATACACACAATTTCTTTCTGGAAAAAATGTAAGATAAAATATAAGTCACACAAAATAGATGCCTCTGATACTGGCTGATACTTGGATATCCAAAGTTGGAAGATTCTGAAAGCATTTCTGCAAAACAGAACTACTGCTGCTGCCCAGGGATATGCAGCTCATCAGTCTCCATTAGCAATGCATCCACAGAAATATCAGAAACATATGCTGCTCCTTTTCTACACTGTCATTTGTCTCAGCTGGACTCTCCTGAGAATCTTTGCTGCAAATACACACAGGAAATAGGCATTTCCTCACACTACTTTCATGAGCACTGCTTGGGTGTGCTCCTTACCATCCTGATACTGAACCCGTAAGTCTTTCCCTGGAAATAAAATCTTATATTGATCCCAGCCCAAGGTAGGTATCTGTATATTTATGATGGTTTAAGCAACATTCAAGGCCAGTATCTTTAGGAAGAACTGCCTACTCTTCTGCTAATGGCAAGATTCAGGATCTAAGCAAAACAGCAAATTGTTATTAGAAGTGGAGAGAACAGCAAATGTTCCTGTTTACATAAAACACAGTCTCTGCTGATGTCACCTGAGGGTCACTGATACCAACCATTAAAGGGCCTTGACCTTGTCTGCTAAACTTTACTCTCCTTCTTCTTAAGCCTTTCCTTTCTTACATGTTAAAAGAAACACTGAGAATAAAAAAGAAAAAACACTTTCCACTAATTTCTTTACCTTTTTCCTCAGTAGCCCAGTGCTCATGAGTAAATTTTGAAATGACAATGAAATTTCCCCCACTATAACACAGCAGGGTCAGAGGGTTAAATATGTGACCTAGTGAGAACCTTCTGCAAAAAAAAAAAAAAAAAAAAAGAAATTAAATACGTTAGTAACCCTGGAAATCTCTAAAGAATGTTCCTCTTTTGGCAAAGTCTTTGAACATTTTGCAGTTGGTAGAAATTAAGCAGCTAAAATGTGTAGCTCTACTCAGAGGATAGGAAGCCCCAGTATGCTAAAAGAATCAACATCTAATTACTAAAATATGCTGTGTGATCCAAAAAAGGCTTAAAAGCTATTGCACTGTGTAGCTCACTCAGCAAAGCACACAGCTGGTCTGTAAGAAATAAGGAAAACACATGGTTTCTGGAATAGTTTAGAAAATCATCTGTACATCAGAACAGATTATTTAATCAGGAAAAGGGAAAAAATTAGGTTGAGAAGAAAGAGGATAAATAAGAGGAATACACAGATTAATCAACAATTTACAGTCTCATCACCAAGACACTACATTGTGAGGGGGAAACCTGCCTGGTGATTAAACGATAAAAAGCACAGTGCTGAACTAAGGAAGTATTTGCATTTATAGGGCTTTCCTTAAATGAAGTGCAGAGCAGGGAAGCAGGCACAGGGGACAGCAAGAAGACAACAACTTTTCCTTTTTTATTTTTCCTCCAGGCACTAACAAAAGATATGATGTCTGAAGGACCTTAATGCTTTTATGAATAGGGATGCCTTCCAAACTCCAGGGCATTAAAATGCATTATTATGATGAGTGTCCTTAATTTCATTACTTGGACAGTGAGTGAAGAGTCTGTGGAGGACAGGAGGATTTTGTTCACTTGGTTGTTTAACATTCATATATTTTGGACTGTATGGCAATGGCCATGGAAAGATCTTGGAGCACTTGCCCAGTGTTGGTGATTTAAAACATCAAAACACTCTTGTAGAAGTCAACTTGTATTCTCTTATCTACAAAAGGCGGCTCAGGAAACCAAGGCCATTATTTCCAGAGAGGACAAAAAGTTCATTGTTCACCACAGATTACTTACACACTGAGAGAAGCATCCACTATAAAAGTCATCAGGTTAGGCTTATAGAAAACATGACTTAGCTTGGGTCTGTTTGTTTAAGAGATGGAAGAAAACTGAAGGACTCTACAGTTCAGAATTCAAGCTGTGTCTCTGTCATACATCAGAAACTCTGATGTTTATACAAACTTCTGGGGACTGAATGTCTCATGGCCATGTTTCCTTACATATTCTCCCTCTTGCTTCCTTTTGTGGGTCAAGAGATACTTCTTAAATTCATGTAAAAATAGATTACATGAAAATATCAGGAAATTTTTCTAAACTAAACCTTGACTAAAGATGAGTCTTGATCAAAACAAATAGGAGATGGAGTGAACAAATCAAATGTCCTTAAACTACTGTCAATCTTGTTTGTGGCTATCAAGATGATTTTGCCATCACCAAAGCCAGCATGTATGGGGAAACAGAGCTACCAACTGGTTTGTGAATGAGTTGAAATATTCTATTGAGTGTCTTAAGATTTTCTTTGATTTCAGTCATATGATTGGAGAACTCTGAAGAATAAATGTCATTTCCTAGTCTAAATGAACAAACTAAAGATGAGTTTTTTTCTGAAAACCTAGGTGGGGAGGGAGGTGTAACAAGAATGATCTCTCCCAGTAAGAGTCTGCAACGTGTCTCCCTCCCAAGCTCAAATGAGGAGGCTTCCAGATGTTACACCTGCCACCTGCTTTACAAGTTACAAAGAAAGCAGCTGTCCAAAGAGAAGAAAATGTAGAAACTTGTTCACAGCATCAGTATTTTCCAGGTAATTATTTTCTTGTTATGTTTTAAACACATGCATCTTTTATATGAAATACAATTTATATGAAATTCAATATCAAGCTATATGCACATACAAGGTAGAACTGAGAGAGCTGACTGTTTATTTTAAGTGAATTTTAGTTTACAGTTTAGTGTAACTGGAGGTAGATGCAAAAGTAAGTGATTTTCTTCCAGTGGTTTGAAATAATAGTCATCTATGAACATTGTAGGATAAAGTACTGGGGGTTGGAATCAGTTGTTTAAAGCTAAGTAAGTCTACAAACACATGCAAATGAAACAACAACAAATAAATCACAGCAGGTTCTCTGATGATTGTCAGTACAGTGTAGTGCAGGTCTTCTCGGAAAAAAGGCTCTTTCAGTGTCGTCAAAATAGTAAAGTTACTGCAAAAAATGCACGTTGTTTGCTAGCTGAACAGATACAAAATACACAGACAGTATTACAACTATGCTGTTCATGTTATTTCCCATATAATTCAAATGATCAAACTCAAGTTGAAGGGAATTCCATGGCAAAAGAGTCCATAATCTGCTATGCACCAATACATTTCTGATCCCGCAGGCAGGAGTTTCCTTCCATGTAACTGCATGAAAATGGATCCTGCCATTGTCAGGACTTTTGCCTCAGCCAAGTCTCAGCCTCACTTCCAGAGCTGTTAAATTTGCACTCTTCAGTGGATTCCTTTGTGGGAATACTGGAGGCTTCCAGTGACTTCAGTTCAAAGTATTTTTTACAATTACACTATTACTTGGCTGAAGCAATGAAGAAGTGCTCACTAACCTCTAACTGGGGATAAACACTAAGAAACAGACAAGACCTAACTATAGTTTATTAACAAAATTTTGTAGTAGTGCCCTTTCCTTAGAATTCTAGATTTGCAAAGGAGCAAAACCAGTCTAGTGTAAGTGGAAAAAAAATATTTTTAGCAACAAAATGGAAAATGTTCATAAAATAAAATCTTCAACGCTCTTTCTTTTAAAATTCCCACAGTTTGTTGAATAGAT
The DNA here is from genome assembly GCA_038380795.1 of Pyrocephalus nanus. Lineage (NCBI taxonomy): Eukaryota > Metazoa > Chordata > Aves > Passeriformes > Tyrannidae > Pyrocephalus > Pyrocephalus nanus. The sequence continues at coordinate 7,058,661 of CM076272.1, forward strand.
GGATCACCCAAAATACAGATACTTCTGTAAACTGAAATACTAATATATATCTGCACATATGACCACACACTGCAATACATCACAAAGAGATGCCCAAGAAAAATCAGGTTACATGTTTTGTGTTTCCTTGGTGCAATTTCTTGCGAGCAGCATAAAATTTTGGTATCAGTTAGTGAACAGATTTAAACATGTATTTAATTCAAAGACCACAACTGATTTTACTGAAACGAGTGGGATTCTTAAAAACTTGAAGAGAAGACTGTCCCAGTGTCCTCAGCTCAGCAGGCTGTAACATTCTGCCTCTGGCAGGATTGAATTCCTTTCAGGAAATGAAAGATACCAAGTAATAACTGTCATCATTCTCACCCTTCCCTACGAGGAACAGAAAGCTTCCCAAGTGAAGTTTACGAGGAAGTTGCAGACAGGCCTCTCTCATCATGCAGATGTGATGGTCCTTTTAGAGTCAACAGGCAGGATTAACATTTGACCTCTAATATACAGAACATACAATAAACCTTGCACTGGTTTTAAAATGTACTTCCTGGCCCAGGAACTGTGAATCTGCTCTGTAATGCACAAAATGTATTCATTTTCATTTGTTTTCCTCTTAGTGAAAACCCAAATATAGCATTCAATATAAATTTAAGGACTTTACATATCAAAGTGATTTATATAATATTAGAAACTTTACAAAATAGTACTAGTCAATAAAAAGATCAAGTTTAAAATATTTACATTTTATACATCATTTACCCCTACTTACAATTATTAAATAATCTCCAGTGGTTTCCTTAATTTTAGGGAAAAGCTCTTAATAACTAAAAACTAATTTTGAATTACTTTCAAATGGCTTTTTACTTTAACAGAATTTTAGCAAAATCCCATTTCCAATGTGAAACACTATCCCCGTGTTTTCAGTAGCTGTTATATACATCTTGTGTTTTATAGCTGTTTAATGCAATCCTATAATAAACAGTGGAGACCTAAATAAGAAAATGGCACAGTATGGATGGAAACATTATATTCCCAACCCTTAAATCCCTTTATGTCATTTGGCTTCTAAAACATCCAGTTTCTTGATAATTTATGTTATTCTTCCAGTACTTTCAAGGAACCACATCAACACTTATCTAAATTTTTGTGTCATCATCTTTTGAAAAGTTATTTCCTGAAGGTACTTCACAGAGACTGTCACCATCTGTGCTGAAATCATCGTCGTCGTCATCATCATCATCAGAGTCAGTCAACACTTTACTTGGTGACTTCTTCAGTCTACTAAAACAAAAATACAGGTCTTTGCTCTTAAAGCAGCACATCTACATGCACAACATTTACACAAAGCTCAAAACATCAACTGGCAGGATTTACATTTTTAAAGGATGTCAAAGAAACTTGTGCTTCAACAGGGATAGTTTTTCATGGAGCACTCCTTACATGAAAGGAACGTGCAAGAGAGTGAAGAGCAAGGAACCACATTTTCAAGCATCTCTAACTAAAGTAACAGACGGGAAACTTACTGAACTGGGATGTTCAAAGACAGCTGAGGAAAACTAACACAGGATAACTCAGCCATTAGCAGGAAATTTTTATTACCACAAGCGATACGGGTGCCAAATCTCACACTTTTTTCCATTTTATATTCCCTGCCTAAATGACTTTATTCAGCAGGGAGATCTTGGGGCATCTAGAGCACACTAAAAAGAGCTGGAGAACATCTGCAGAGAAAGGAAATGCAGAGGAGTTTCACAGGTCTATGTCTTAAACTCTGTCTGCTTACGACAAACTGGCAGAGGAAGCCCTCAGTTTATGGACCCCAGGAGCAAGAGGTCAAACCTGGGAGGGGTGGTGTGACACAGAACTGTAAGGTCTGACAAGTCATCCTACCTTAACTCCTTTTTTGCAGTGTTAAGCTGTCCTTGCAATTGTTCATTTATGTCTAGTTGCTCCTCAAGTTCTCTCTGAAGTTTCTTTTTAGCACTTTCCAGTCTGTCTATTTCTTCTTCAGCTTCTTCAACTTGCCGTTTCATTGCTTTCAAACGCAAACTCAACTGAAATATTTACATGTCAGCTGATTAGAGGACTGTTTTAATTAAAGGAATTTTATTCTTCCAGCATCTATGAGAGGGAGAATAAAGACAAAACTTTGCCAGTGTAGTGACACTGTAATCCTCTGCTTCAGAAATATCTGAAAGTCAGCGTTAGACTTCAAGAGAAACGATGGGATACCATACTTTTACAGATAATATTTTTAAAGATAATTCTCTTAACAGATGTCTGCAATTTGAAACACATTGTTCATGGTCTGAACAGAACATTTGTGTTTGACTCACGTGCTGAAACAAATCAAGTTTTAAGCAAGGAATCAACAAAGACCACAGGAATGGCAGAGCACGTTGCTGTTAGAACATAAATGTATGCTTAACACTTAGAGCCTATATTTAACAATAAACAGCTTGTTTCTTAAACAAAATGTTATAGTGGCAAAACAGAACATATTATTGGTGTATTTATAGGATCAATTGCTGTCTGTTATCTGCTTTATTTCTTAAAATAATTATAGCATTGCTTCTACAAGTGCTTTCTTTTCATAATTTCCAAAATGAATAACCATTTAGTACCAAACAAAAGCACATGATGACAATGGCAACTGTGAATCTCACTCAGTGGGAGTTCACAAACAACAGAGTAATCAGCATCTACCTACATTCTTCTCATATCTCTTACACATGATGATTTATGTTAGTAGGATTAATATTAGATACTGGCATATTAGTCTACCTGGTCCTTCTGATCAGTCAGTGACAGATGTTCATCATCTACTTGCAGCATTAACTCCTTCACTTTTCTCTCAAGTCTGCGGTTACTTAGTTGGAAATTCGCTCTATCCCTAGGGAAAAATATAAACAAAAGACAGGTTTGTAAAAAAGGAACTTAAATCCAATCATGATATAATTCCTTAGCAATCTTCTAAGAATCAAATAACTATTAACGGTCCCTACTTTGATTTATGATTCCATGCAACATATTAAGAAATTTGTTCAAAAGAATGAATGACTACATGGAATTACTTCTGTCACCACAGCAACATTTAGAAACAAAAGTAGACTCCTCCAAGATTAGAGAATGAAGTGAACATGACAGTGGAAGTGTTAAAATACAGTTAATATTTCTAAGTCTATTACTGATATTAGACACTGATAAGATAAGGAGCTATGGAATCGTGTTACAGTGCCCAGTTTTAAGTTTATAAGACAACTTCTACTGTGCCTTCAGTCAAAAAAAATCTGCAATGCTTTTATGAAACAGTAACCATTTTAATTTTGTGCTTGTGAGGGGTAAAAGAAAATCAAGCTAATTGTAATAGAGACTAAATATTAGAAAAAGGACATGAAAAAAACCCATAAACATGCATGTTTTGGTCTTAACAACTGGTTTCACCTTTCTTCATTTTCAAGTCGTTCTTCCAGCTCTGTGATCCTTGCCTCCATTTGAGCAACAAGTCCCTCTTTACTGGACCGGTAAGAACCCTCCAGGTGAAGGATTCTGCTCTTCAGGTCTTTGTTCTAGATTTGGAACACACTTGATTACCACTTACATACTCAAATTAAGACATATCAGCTTAGCCCAAAATAATTTCTCCAGGAAAACATAAGGTGATCATTATATTTTTATATGGAAAAAGATGTGAGATTTTACAGTTTACTACAAACAGATTTTCTATTACTGTGCCTTATTAAAAAGATTTTAGTGTTCAGCTTCAGTTAAATTTTAGGATTAAATGGAGCCTTGAATTTCAGAGTTGCAAGCCTCTTCCAACAGTATTTTTTAATATGCCAATTTTTTTTCAGTCTCTCAGATCTGTCTTAAGCTCCACACAATTCTTTTGTCAAATTCTGTGTTCTTCTCCCGCAACTCCTTGGTTTATGGCTAAAGCAGACAAAGAAATTACATCCAATACCATTTTACTCTATCAAAGCTGTTACTGAGTTTCCCCCTCCCTTTCTTAACTACCCAGTGCTACACCTACTACATAAATAGTTTGAAAAAGATTTGTAAAAGCAGAGTTTTTTTTCTCAGTTCACACTTTCATTTTTCTGAGGCCCGGCAATTTAGATTTTCAATGGGGACTTAATGAAAGAGTTGCCAGGGAAAAAAAACCTCAAACAAATAAAAGATGAATTATATGAGAAACAGAAAATAAAGCTTTTTGTTTCAGAACTTCAAACCATGAATTCAGGTCTCAAACACTGAAAAACAGACTATGATAGAAAAGTCAGAACTAAAGTATAAGAATGTGCATAGCATATACCAGTAGGTGGCAATCTTTTTTCTCAAACGATTGGGATTAGTTTCACATAATCTAAAGCATCAAATTAGGTGTGTGGTACAAACATGTTCTCTAAATTCTCTAAATGTCCTCTGAAAGCATTCAAAACATTTACAGATATAGTCACCTGTCTTTCCAAGGAGATTTTGTCACACTCCAAATCTTGCTTTATAGCTCTTTCCTGAAGTAGCTCTGTCCTCATTTGTTCAATCTATAATAGAAAGAAAAGCGAGATTTCAATAAATTATTTCATTTACATTTGTCTATATGATACTTTGTGTGTGTGTATATATATATAGTAGATAAACCTCTGCAATGACAAGAAATGCCTTTTCTCAGAACTCAAGACATCCACATGATTTCAGATGAGCTTTACAGTTACAATCTTGAACAAAATTTTCCACTTCAGGAAGTTGATGTTATTCCCAGTACTTACCCTAGGCATTTTACACCCACACTAGATATTGCTAATGTTCAATACATGTGTTCTGGAGCAAGGACCTCTAAACTGCTGCATGAGAGATACAGCATGTGGCAGGACAGAGTTCTGCATCACATCAGACTTCAAACACCTTCACAAGTGTTTTCTTCATACTTAAATCTGGATTTCTGAAATGACACCCTACCTTTAAGCTGCTGACTAATCTAAATAAAAGTTTCACTTTATTAAACCCAAAGAACTTGTAGCTGCAGAGAAGTGCCTAGAACTCAGTGAAACACTCTACAGATAATTGCAGCTTTCTATATGAATGAGAACAGTAAAATCTTTTTCAACAGACTCTGCTGCATAATGGACATGAGCATTTCTCCCCTCCTCTAGTCAGTGTTATGTCTGTCATCCCGGGAGCACCAGCTTCTAGGTTTGGGGAGGGGATGTTTTGCTTGTCTTGTTAAAAGACAACTTTTGCTCTGTAAATATTTCAGTTGCATATTCAATAACCACAAGAAAGATACACTGTCCATGTGTAAGATGTTAAAAACTACCTGATCAATCCAGAGTCAATGTAAGAATGCAGCATGAGTTTGTTTCATCTCACTATTGGACTTGACTGGAAAAAAAATATTAAATTTGAGGCTCAAAGAGAAACTCTGAACTGCCCAACAGCTGCTACTGAAAGTTTGGGGCTAAAGGACAAAGTCTGTAGTGCTGAAGTACCTCTCGTTACTGCTGAGACCCTCAAGTCTTCACAAATGCCTTTGCAGGCACAGCAAATGTTACCACAGCATTTGTGCCATTTCCTGCAGTGTTTATGATGATGAATCACCTGGGGAACACAGTGAACATCTCTGCCAATCACTGTACCTGCAAAAACACTGATAAAGATTGCAGTGGCCACAGCATTCGTCCCTGCTCTACACCAGTTCCATATGAACTTGCACAAACACACCATCCCACGAGGCAGCTCTAAGTTACAGATTTATCTCAGTAAAGGTCTTTCCAAAGTCACTGGGAATTCTTGCATAAAAAAAAATCCAAGAGCAATGCTAAGAATGTGAAGGTCAAAAAAGTGCAGCACATGAAAATTTACCTTAGGCCTTTTTCTTAACCACATTATCATATTAAAAGTTATATTTTTAGTTAATTGCATGTTTAAAGGAAATCATTTACACTGTTTCTGTAGCTTTAAAATTAATATATGAATACAAACCACGGTAGCAATGCATGCAGTTGCATATGTTATATCACACTATGGTTTCAGAAGAGTAGAAGGCATTTCTGAAAACTAAGGTCAGAACAACTACTAGAATGCAAATGTCAGCACGTGGCTGTGTTCTCAACAGCCACGTAACTTCTCAAACGCTCTCACTGGCACACAGAAGGCAAATAATCAAAAAGTTTTATACATTAGACAGTAAAATATTACTTTATATGTTAAAATATTTTATAGACAAATTAAAATCATGCATTCGTACAATGGCCGCACTTATTCCTTAAAATAGGTGACAAAATTTATAATGTGAGGGATTACCTAGAATTTATTCTGCTGTAATTGCTTTAGACACTAAGACAGACACAGAAAGAAATAAAGCAAAATTTGTGGTAAAATGAATGACTAATTAAAAATGTAACTGCTAACTGAAGAAAGGCTTTTTGTTTTATGTAGGAACTTGCTTAATGGACCACTCCAAAGTTCCACTGTGCTCTTACTGTGCTCAAAGGCTGTGACAAATTTGTGCAACCTTCCCAAGATTCAAATTAAGGAATTATTTAGAGGACAATTATTATATTTCCAAGATAACTGCCACAGTTGTTGGACACCTCTTGGTAAAAGCAACCTCACAGAATAACAGGAGAAAGAGAGAAAGTGCTATATCTGATTAGGATCAGACAGCTACGTGCAAATATATACAGAAGGTTGTAAAAAGAGAAGGACAGCAGGACACAACTCTTGCTGGAGGAGATACAAACTGTTTTCACTTATCTCCTCACATTTTTTCAATAGTAGACTCATAATTAACAGGCACAAAGCAAAAAAAAAAGGCAGTTGTCTGCCAAAATGTGCTCAGTTTCACTCATTTCCCAGCAGTAAGAAAACACACTGCTTTCACAGTACGGACTCCATGTACATCCCATAGGAACTTTGCTTCACGTTCTACCTTTCCTATATCTAATATATTTTAATTATGGTAAAAGAATAAACTACTTCTGCAGCTTAAGTTATCACAGCTGGATTTGAAGAGTGCTAACAACAAAAAAAAAAATGAGAAAAACAACAGTGTCAGATTTTACAAAGGTTTATCAGAAATACCAGCATTTTGTGCCAGCTTTAGGATTAGAAGCAGCTGTTGAGTTCATTATTAGTGAAATCACTTGATTTCTAATAATGTTTTAGATGCTGTCACTATTGTTTATCATCTTGCACTAGGTTTACAGCCTATATTTCTTAATTCCTAAGTAAAGTTATATACATATATGCATATATATGTATGTGTGCCTATATATACACCTACATACACAATTTCCCAGTATGTGACCATATAAACATTTAACATTTAATGACCATTTAACAAACAAGCTAAAGCCAAACAAATCCCTTTGATACTTCATAACTGAAATGCAGCCTTCAGATCCATATTTTCATTTGTTTGCTTCCCACAGCTGGAGCCAGCTAAAGAGCAGGTATTCAGCTACCCACTGGGAACACTTTACCAAAAGGAAGTGAAGGATGCAGTCAGCGCAATTCATCCTTTTTTATTTATTCTGTAAAATCTATCAAGTATTAAAACGTGTCCTGTCCCTGCTCACTTTAGACTCAAGCTTTCCATATGTGTGTCTGTGTTGACCATTTTGGTCTTTCTACAATTACTAATACATTATAATTTTAAAACTAACAGGATATGACCCACTTCTCCCTGCTTCCACTTCGCTGTGGTACCTCCTGAGAAGGCAGAGGAGATGAGAACAGTGTCTCATGCAGCCATCCAGATTCAAAAGGGCGTTTAAATTAAAAAAGAGTAACATTTTGTGGTAAATGAAATGTGAACTGTTAGTCCTGCCAATGTTTATTCAAACATTCAGCTTTATGGAAAATAGAAGAGGTTATATAATTATTTTTTTTAACTGGAAATTTGAGTATTATAGTTCATTATTGGGATGTTAAAATAGCACATTTATAATAATAATTTTAAAAACGTACAGAAATACAGATATTACCAAAACATATCCATTATAATTTCTCATGTCATTATAAATGCTTAGCAGACCCTGAAATACTCTTTAGTAATTTGACTACTTAGTCATTCTGGCATAAAATCAAAACAAAGCAACCTTTGTAACTCATGTGTGAAATGAGAAACTCCAGACCTCAAAATAAACACATTTTTTACCCATTATGTAACATTTTGGTCACCAAACTGTATTTTTGGTTTCCATTCAGTTAGCAAATTAACTTACTATAGTTGTAGTGCAGCTGTAACTAAAGTTCTTTTACCCCAAGTTTACAACAGAGGCACAGACTCCAGCATTGAAGGCTTCCTGATTTAACAATAGCATAACCCCAGATTATTATGACTCCTTTACATTCTATTCCACCCACTGACTCGGGGTCTGTACAATAGCAGTGGAACAAGAGCAAAAAGTCTGTGTTAGAGTCAAACAGAATCAGAGTCCAAACAAAGCAGTGATGGTGCCTTGGTGTTCAAGGATGTGTGAAAGAAAGCTGGGCTCTAATTCACTTTAAACTCTCCAGCTGCCTCAGTGGAACACACAGTTGCATCAAAAAGACACAGAAACTAAGATTTTACTTTCTGTTCTCCCTCTGAAGCTAAAGCTATTCAAAAGAATGTCTGCAGTTTGGGTTTTTTTTCTGGAGAGAGAAATGAAAACAGACTATTATGGGTTGTACCTCAATGCTAACTGTCTCCTAGACTTCTAGGAAATTACTATGAGCTCTAGCACTTCATGGAGATTTCAAGAATGCTACTGATGCTCTGGCTACTTTTGCAGTAATCAGGCCCTATACTCTACTTTTCTGGTTTATTACAAATCTTTGTTACAGGACCTGTAATTTCCTATGTCAGTTCTTTCAGAAATCTCAAATAATACTATTAAGGCCTCTTAATGAACTCCTACTTCTCTTAACACTTGCTAATTTCCAACTCAAAGGTCTCATTTGCAATACACTTACTCTACTTCACCACACCTGCACATTCACTAGCCTTACAGAGGACAGAAGCAAAATATTTCTTTATTTGAATATAAAGGAATATATATATTTAAGGGCATACCTGGAGTACTTTTTATCTTGACTGAGACCTCATCATACAATCTCCACAACTTCTCCACTTATACAGTCAAAATCCTTTTGGTACTTGTTTGAATTACTATGATAGGTCTCACTTAGCAACTATCACTTCATCTTCACAATTTCTGCCCCATGAGATACCACCTCATTAATAAATCCTTCTTCTCCCCTTTCTGGGCTATTGAATGTAACATTTCTGGAACAAAAGGCTGATGTTTTTATGTGGAAAATGCTTTCCAACTGTTTTACCTCTGATATACCTCAATCAGTTTTTACACTTGTAATGAAAACAAAGCTCTCTGTTGAAAATGGCTAGTATCCTCAGTTCAGCTGATTCCACTCACTAATTCCACAGTTCCCTAAGCTCCTCCTCCTTCTTTGAAATTAAGACTCTATTATGCTGAATTGTGATCCTCATAACACTTCTTCATAGAACCCCTACGCCAAAGTTGGAAACTTGTTCAAGTACCTGTTCTCTGCATCTGCTGATCCTCTCAGACAACAAATCTGAATTAGTCTTCTCTTCATCAAGCTCAAGTTCCAGGTGAGACAGCTTGTCCTAAGTGGAACAAAGAAAAGTAATTTCAACATGCTACTTCCCATCCTCTTCAGATTGCTATTCCTTAAACTTCAGAACTCAGACTCTCTGAAAGACTAGGCCTGAAAATTGAAATACCTCTTAAAACATGTGCAGAATCTACCAAAAAGGATGGCAGGTAGATAAGCCTTTAAAGTGAATTTGTTTGTCTGACAGAAGTAAAATAGACACTTTGCTTCCTTTTTTTAATCACTCCCACCAAAATAAGAGAAATTCTGCAATGTTTCTAGAGACTGTTTCTGATTGTCTAAATTACATCATACATTTGGAAGACAATTTTCTCTTCATATGAGTACAATGCTATAAAGGTGTTTGTTTATGAAAGTCAAATGACAGCCTAGTTGAAATGAACAGTTCTGAAGCTGACCCTATAACAAGGTGGTCAAACTCATGATGATACCCAGACTCCTGAAATGAACTGATATCAAATGCTAAATAGAACTTACACTTCAAAATACTTTTAAAGTTCTCAGTGACTGGCCTACAAATTAAATTAATGAAAATTTGCCTGACAAACTCTAGATAAAATTTATTAAGAAGAAGTCAATTAAAATGATGAAATAGCAGTTGTAATTTAGAACACACCATGCTACAATAGATATGCTAACAGGTCACCTTTAGAATATTCCAGAATGGCTTTTCAGCAACATCAAGCTATTTTGACTCTTCCCTGGCAGCATCCATGTGAAATACCAGTACTATTTTAATCTCTCCAAATAAGAACCAAACTCTTAAGAATGTCTTTTACCTCCATTAATTTGATTTGTCTTGCCCGATCGTCTTTTAAGTGGTTTTTGGCTTCCAGCTCATACTCCAAGCTTTTCACAGTCTGTTCCAGCAACTGAGTTTTTGTTATTGCCTCATCCTGAGCTCTCTGGTGGTCCCTCAAGTTTTCTTCCATAAGACGCATCTGAAAGAGATTATGGTCATGTATTTTAGACTGCACTTTCTATAAATGAGTGATGTCAGTCAAGGGGATGTATTGCACATGCTACACATCTGGAAGCTTGACAGGAATTGCACTGAGTTCTGGGTCTTTCACAGTAATTTTTGTTTTATCCACATGATGGCACCAAGAAAATAAACTTGGATGAAATATCAGCTCTAAAGAGATGCTTCACACCACAGGTTTAACACTGACAATTCTCCACAGTGGGTTTCTTAAAATTTATTTGTTTTTATCAAGTTACAGCAAGCCAAAATGTTGACAGTTTTCTAAATGGTTATTTGGAACTTTTTCAATATTATTCCTTTCCTTTTCAGGAAACGAGTGAGAGGGAGTTCAAGTGAAACCATGAGCACTCCTTGCACGTGTAACTTGTAACAAGTATATAACACAGGATGAGAGGTTATTTTTTCTTCAATATACAGTTTTCCATTTTCTTACTTCATCAGTGGTTATTTTAGTGATGAAGCTAAAATAATGTTACAGTGAATATTTACAGAGTTTGCTACCTATTACCAAGTCCTGATGACGTGGTGAAAAGCTCGTGAAGTGCAGAGATCTGCACATTAACATCCTTTCACAGGCACTTCATGTTTCAGAACAACAATGGACTGTCAACTTTCCAGATAGGTATCTTTTATGTATCCACTCAAAACTTGAAAGATGCCTTTCGAGACTCTTTCACTCATCACTTTTCTGCTGGAACAAGATGGAACTCACGTTGCCATGATCAATACAATCCTTGGCTTTTGGAAAAGCAAGTTCTGTGCAGTGGGAGCCCTCCCCAAGAGGATTCTGACAGACAACAGAGTTTCCACTGAATAGATGGGCTATCTATTTGTATGTCTTCTCAAACACAAAGGAGGAAGTGATAATAAAGACTTGAAATTGCCCTGAATATTTAGTCTCCTAGAAAGTCTGCTGTTTAACTTGCCTATCCTATATTTTCAGATTTTATTTCCTCTCTTGCAGGTAGTAGTCATACTACATTTTTAAAGCCCTAGGCTTTTAAATATTTCCTCATGGAGATGTAGAATTCCACAACTAGTAATACTTTGTCCATTATGTAGTGTTTGGATTATCCTTTTTTCTAGCTAACACTAGAAGTATTCCTCATAATAACTGTAAACACTGTGTTTACACTTTATTTTACATATTTAATGTTTGTATTAATGTACATTTTTACTAATATTTATTCAACTCGTGAGCTATGCTCTCAATGTCACCATTTTATCTTTCACTGTTCCTTATGAGTCTTCATTCCCTTACAAAGGCTCTCCATCGCTGAATGAAATAAATATATAAGGAAGACAGAACAATAAACAGGAACAATTCTTTCTTCTATCAGTGTCCCTTTAAATTGAATTGAAAAGAATTTTTTAAGGAGAAAGGGCAATGTAATAGAAGTTCTAAACTGGAAAAACCAAACTATTAAAATATTCCACATACAAAAAATATCTGTGACCAGTTTATTCGCCAGTTTTCTTAGTTGGATGTTTTTAGAAGACTGGATTGCCTTTCTGGCAAAATTTACATACTGAGAGGCAGACACTTCCTGACAGTGGCTGATTCTTGGCTGCACAGACACCTTTGTCATTTAAATCTGCAACTTGGCTCATACACAAGAAGAGAAGAATATATGTCAGCTCCTCTAGAGCCAGCATTTGGTTTTGTAGTTTGTGTTTGCTGAGGGGTTTTTTCCCCTAAATAACTGCTGAGGTTTTTTTCCCTAATTCAAAAACATTTCTACATTGCTTCGGTAGCAGGCATTAAAGAGCAGCAGATCATCAGTGGAATCCTTGTTATATCACTTAAGACACACTCATTTGGCAGTCACTGCATAGATCTGCCATAAGCAGGAAAGCCCATTTCCCTGGCAGCAAAAACACACTGATCACCATCATGAACTCAAGAGCACTGACTGAGATCCTCTCATGATGAAGTGCACAAAAGCTTGAGAACAAACATTCATCATCTTCAAAACTATCTGAACTGTATTCTAGGCCAAAGGTTAGAATTTGTCACTGAACTTATGAGTCGTTACCTCTTCTTGCATCCTGACGGTCATCAGGCGTGATTTTTCTGCCTCCAGGTTCTTCTCCTTCAATTGCCTCTGCAGATCTGCAAATTCCCTGCGATTTTTCTCCTTGTATTCATCAAGCTGGCTCTGAAGCTCCAGAGCTGATGTTCTTGAGATCTCTACCATTTCAGACATCTGGGGAAAAAAAGTATATATAATTTTTTCCTAATGTAGTGTTGTAAAAGGTTCTATCATGTTTAATATACCAAAAGGTTCTTTTCTCCAGCTTCAATACTCAGCTCAGTTTTCAGACAGAAAAATCATTAATTATTATATATTTTCCTAAATGAATGAATTTCTGTGCAGAAGTGTGTAAACACAAAAGCAGAAAGGTTATTTTCTAATAATATGTAAAGCAAGACTGTTCTCTTTCTGTCTAGCAGCAGTTCTTCCAGCTGAGTGATGCAATGAACTGCATGGCCACTCTTCAGTGAGTCAGTATTAGTTGCAGGGTTTACACACACAGCACATTAAGTCTGATGCAGCAGCATTTTGAGAATCAGCTGTAAAACTGAACTATCAGTGACATTAGAACTGATCTGAGACCTTGTTTAAACTGAACTGGTTTACAATGCTATTTTGAGATAGTGGTGTTCCAATCACTGTTCCAGCCCTGAAAACTTTTATTGAGAGTCTCTGGGCTAAAGAGACTAATAGTAAACTTTGCATTTCACCTTCTTTTGTACATTTCCAAATAAATAATTATTTACAATTTGTCAGTTCATTTACTTCTGTCAGACATTCAGCTTCCTGCAGCCTCTCTGGAGTGAACTCCTACCTCCTCCTGTAACTTCTCAACAGTCTTGTTTAGTTGCCATCGTTCATTCTCCATTTCATTCTTTATCTGCTGTAACTGTTCCTTCTGCTGAGTTTCATCCTTTAACTGCTGAGTTAACTGTTGCCTTTCCTGTGAAATACAACGGGTATTCTCCTGCAGGAAAATAAAGAACACACATAACGGAATGTAGACCCTCTGTAGATTACTTAAGGGAATTTTACTTAATGCAGCAGTAATACCAGCAGGCTGCTGTGGCATTAAGACAGATTTAAGGGTGTTTTTTAAAAAAAAAAAAAAGTTTATGGAGTTACAGTTTGCTAGTCAGTATTTATTATTTTAGTGATGCAGTGCTTTAGCCCTCCTATAAATTCCTTAAACACTGTTGCAACATTTGTAGGACCAATTACATTATTCTGTTATGCAAAGCATACATTCCTCTGCAGCTGCACACCAGCCAGGAAATCCCACCTCCTGTATAAGACCCAATATCCACTCCAAGTTCCACATTTTCCTATATTCTCCCTGAAAAGTTCTCTCAATAACCACCTTTTTTTTCCAGGTGAAAACAAAACCCCTACAACAACAACATCCCAAATCTGTTCCTATGGTGAGTGAGAAATAACTACTTGTGTTTTTCCCCATTGCTGTGCTTCTGTAGCACCCAGAAACCCTTATCAAGATGATGCTGAGCAAAGAGAAAACTTTGCAGCTCTCAGCACACAAATCCCCTTCCTGCGAGAACTTTTGCAGTTAATGTTCAAACCAGACCTGAACGTTGTGGATTAAATGTTGAATGGCCTGAAGAGTTATCCAGTGTGCTCATCTACCAGGGGCTCCCAGTGTCTCTGCTATCACAGGTGGGATGTCTGAGAACTCATCACCCTCCTACCTCTAAACACCATCCATCAGCAGAGTAACAGACTGTCCCCAGTTCATTCCAACACAGGCACGATCAGATGGTTCACATGCACAGCTATTCTTTTTGGAAAATTGTCTAATAGCTAATGGTTCTCTTGGCTTGGTGACTTCTACGTGGTGGGAAATGGTCATTTTCTTACCCCAAAATTCTGCAAGAGCTCCTCCGAATCTATTTAAAAGGAGCCCATAGTAACTATGCCGCAGAATGGCTTATTCTTCAAATAGTGAAATTACCATTTAAAGCATAAAAAGGTCCTTGTTATTTTGCTAAAATCTAGCCAGCAGAAAACTTGACAACATAGGTAAAGGGTAAAAATATTCCTCATGAAAGCTGAGGATTGCAAAAGAAATTATCTTTGTTTTAATACAAATCCTTCATTACAACAGATACTACTTCATTCTTGTACTATTATTTAGGGGAAGTAACATGTCCTATGTAGTTTCTCACCAATGATAATTTCCTTGGGCAACACAAATTAGGATATTGTATCGCCCTTTACTAGATCAGTTGATAAAAGAGAAAAATACTGATAAAATTAGCATTCCTACCTTAACTTCAGTACTTGAGAAACACTAATATGTCAGGCTAGAAACAACTGAACTTCAACTTACAATGCTCTGCAACTCTCATTCTAATGTCTACCATTATTTACCACAATAAAAACAGAAATTCCATGTTCTTCCACCCATGGAAAGGATCCAATGTTCTGAACATTTAATTTTAAAAGCACAGATTACTTGGCTCTGCCATCAATCATGTTGGTATAATTGATATTTTTTAAAGATATTACAGTACCATATAAAGATAATACAGTACCATGCTACGGTCAATGGGCATAATAATTATTTCCTTTCCCAAGAGAGTTCTCAAGAAACTTCAGAAAGTCTTCTCAGTGGTGCAAAAATGTTAAGATGCATTTCATTTCATGAGACACTGCACTACATAGAGGAGGCTACCCTAATCAGAGGTTATAACAACATGGAACACTACAAGAATACTCCTGGCTTGACCATCCCTAAGGAAAATTTCCATATAAAGCACTACTACAAACTGGCTGTAAGAATGAAGTGCACACCAGCTTCAACTTTTCTGAATAGAAATCTGGAATGGAGGAGGAATAGATTTGGCCATTTTTAACTGTTACAGTTCTATTCGTATTGTCAGTCTTTCTTATGCTAATCCACCATTAAAAGTAATTTGTGTTATGTAAAAAGCAAGATGGGACAGTCAGGAATTAAATTTCCACTGTGATAAACACTATTATTGTGCCAAAATTTGTCGTCTAAATTGTCAATGGTAACACAAGGCCAAATCAACCTACTGCACAACATTATTCATTAGAACAAGCAAACTCTAAAGACAGAAAGGCTGGATTGTTCTAAACAAAAGGGACCACTGATTACATCCTGAAGTCCATTAGTGCTCATATCCGGTGCACAAGAGTGTAGAATCAGAAAGAGGATTAAATTTAGTGTTTCCTACTTTAGATGTAAGTTGTGAATAAAATGGCAAGACTGACTCTTCTATCTGTCACCTTTCCCAGAATCCCTTAATTTGGAGACCCTGCCTGGAGGCAGCATTATTTGGCATGATGCCCTGAAGGATGCATAAAAACAGAAGGGAAAGAACACACTTTTCAAGCATCTTGACCCAAAGCCAATCAAGATGCAGCAGATGCACATGGTGCACTGATTCATGTTCCACAGGAAGGGTAAGTCAGACTGTGGCAGAAGGGAAGTGTGCTCAGTGCAGGGCACTGAAGAGCAATGGGCCACCTAAAGGGGTTGTGTAATTATCAGCAATACATACAAGCAATTGAGGAGTATCAGGGAAATAGAACAGACAAACAAACTTGCAGTGCAAAAAAAAAAAAACCAAACCAACAAAACACTGACTAAAAGCCTCAGATAAAACACTTCTTAATGTAGTTATGAGGAACATCAGCTTTGAAACATCATTTTGTAGAAACAAAACTTAGTTGCCTAAATTATTAAAATCTTATATTTCTGAAGCACATTCAATTTTAAAGACATAGGAGTATTTTCTTCTTGTTTTTATTTTTCTTCTTTTTACCATAATTAACTGAACCATGAGAACATGCTTGTTAACACAGTCTTCCCCTTGGTTTTTAGTTCACAAAGTACACTTCAAACAGAATGAGACGTACCTCTATAGAAAGCAATAGTGACTTAGGTAAACAAACAGGAAATTTAAAATTAAAATATTCCAAATTGTTCTTACCTGCAGATCTTCTAGTTGGCTTTCCAAAGCCAATTTTAACACTACCAATTCCTTTGCCTCCTTCTCAGCACGTTTCAAAGCTTCTTCCAATTGTTGCTTCTCTTCCTGTAATGATTCAGTTTGATACATTCAGAAATAGTGACAAGTAAATTGAGCTATTAAGTCTCTTCACTATGGTCTATCACTGATCTCCCCAGTTACAAGCTGTGACTTGTTTTTAATCTGATTTGCACTGCGGAAATCTTTCCTATACATGTCAGCAAACTGCATCCTGCTTCTCAGAACCTGCTGGTTTCCTTTACCCTTCCTGATGGCATTATCTGTCCTCCTCTGTGTCAGTTCTTACTCTGCAATGAACCCATGCAAACAGGAAGAAGACTACTGAAGGGGCTTGTTTTCTTAACTTACCTCATATGTCTTTAATTTTTCCTTCACTGAGTTTTCTTCTCCTTTCATATTATCAATTTGTTTGAGCAGCTCCTCAATTTTACTCTCTAACTCAGTAACTCTGCTCTTCAGCTCTTTGTTTTCCTCAGTCAGCTCCTTGACTCGATTTTCTATACTATTTCTCTCCTCTTGTACAGCATTTCTTTCACTTTCAAGGACAGCAGCATTCTAGGGAAAACAAATTATGTCATGTTAAAAAACAACAAAAAAAGGCAAAAACTGGTGCTGTTTTCCAACAGAAGTTTCATAAGGCATCGCAGCAGATATAGCTAAAACGTAACATTAAATATCAATGAAGTATATACAACATCATTACAAATCCCATTGTCAGGATCAAGTGATCTAAAAAACATAAGACACCAAAAGCCATATGGACCTGTAAGGAAGTACCTATTTATCAAGAGTGTCTTCCACAACAACACAAAATTTAGGCAGCCTCACCCCACTGCTGATTCAAGAACTAACATACAACACACATACAACACTCCATGCAGCTTTGTGGGGCAGCGGAGTAAATGACAGATAAATATAAAGAAGTTTTGACACTGGAAAAAAAAGGAGGAAAAAAAGAAAAAAGGGGGGGGGGGCTACTGGAATAAAAAGCCCCAATGGATTTCAAATCACGGTCCCAAGAAGGAGCTGTGCCAGCACAGAAGAGCAGTAGAGACTGGAAGCACCTCACAGTGGTACTGGTACAGCTCTACCTGCAGATCTGACAGCCCATGCCTGGGCTGTGCTTAGTCAGCACTTCTGCTTGGGTTTCAGTTCCTGCCCGAGGGTGGAAGGAGTTCAACTTGGATTCAAAAAGATACACCTTGCGTTTTTCAGAAACTCAAATCAATATCTAGCACAAACATAAATTATAATGAAATTATAATAAACTACTCACCACAATTTGGCACATGTGGCAATAGATCTTTAAGTGCTTTTTCAGGGCAACTAGCTGCATCTTCTAACTTTTCAGAGCTAATAATCACCTTACCCTCTAAACACCCAGCCATTTACTGTGGAAGCCATGAGTGGAAGTTTGTGTCTATATTGTTACACTGTCTATACTGCTATAACATACACCGGGTATGTACTTACAAACACGTGGGGTAAAGAGCTGGAAGGATTTAATCTTTGCTCTTCACTAACTTCTCATTCAGAATCCTGTCCAAAGAAAATAGAAGAACCCAGGATACAATTTGTGGTTCTTGCTCCTGGGCATTCAGGGTCTGATACAAAGCAATGCTCTGTACAAAGATCTGCTTCTCCTGTGCAGGCCCACTGCCTTTTGTACTAAGACCTTAAACAATAGTAAGAGCACCAGAACAGACTCAGGCTAGACCAGTATCCTCTCTTGTGCCCACAGCTGATGCTTACAGGCAAAGAGAGAAAGAACAGCTATGGGACAAGCCTTTCCCCATGACACATTCTCAGCTCTCACTAGTTCTCCTCCATGAATCCATTAATTTCTCTAAGCCCTTTCAAATCCATTTACACCTTTGGCATCTACATTATCTGGTAACAATAGGTAATTGCACATTAACTACTGAAGCACAACAATTTTGCATGTGAAATAGTGTTTCTCTGGGTGAAAACAAAAGAAATCCTACCAAACTACTCTGTAAGAAACTGTTTTGTGAAATATTTTATGAAAGCATGAAAATCACTTTTCAGTTACATTATTTTTGATTGTTGCTCCTGATTTTCCCTTCCCCGTGCCCAAAAGGAATAGGCAGAGTTATATAAAAGGGTGTTTACAAAGAGTGCCCTCACTAGATTGTTTTCTAGCAAGCAACAGCTTTAAATCATGCAAATTAGTTTGATAAAGCGGTAACTCAAAAAAACACTCAGACTGTCTACAGGGTCAATGAACTTATTATACAAAAACTGGCAGCATAAGCAGGCTGACAAGTTCTGGTCTTTTGAAAACACTGAAAAAACTTGTTCTTCTAAGTACATGACTGTTAAAAGCTCTGAAACAAATCTGTTGATGCTTTAAGGTTTCACATTCTGAAATTTCAATAGCATTTATATATTCCTTAAATTTTTGCTTTCTTCATGCAGCGAAGTTTTACTAATTAGCAAGCACTCCACCAGTGGCTCCTTTTAGTCTCATTTCCCTCTCCTGGAGCTGAGTGAAAGCAGCTGAGGCACTGCTGGGGAGTTCAGGGAAAGGAATGTTGATTTGTCTGTTCTTTTTCATCCAACCACCTACTGGGGCTGCACAGTGAGGGAGGATTGCAGCAGCCCCACATGTACCTGAGCATTCCACTGCCTCACCTGCCGTGCTTTGCTCTGCTTACCCAACACAGGAAGCATTGTTTCCTTAAAGTGGATGCACACACACAAAAGCAAACAAGCTAACACCCCCCTGCCCCAGATCTACATACATAAATATACACAGAAGTAGTATCCCTCTCTATATATGATTTAACTTAAGAGGCTCAAAATTAAGTTCAGACTGCACTGATGCTGTCACATCTAGAGATCTGTTCCTGCTTTTTGCTGTATCTTAGGAAACAGCCCCTAAAATGAAACTAAACTGTTACTTGCTCTCCTTTTCCACTGTGTATTTACTAAGTCAGCAGTAAGTTAGGTAAATATATATAAGAGGTAGAGAGGTACAAAGAGCAAGTTGTGAGTACTACCTTTATTAACTTAATTTAAAATCCTGGAAATAAATTGGATATATAAGTAAAATCTGCCTAAAGTTCCAGCTGTTTGAGTGACCAGCACTTAACCAGCAGATCTTCACAGGTCCCTAATGACCTTGGTCTCGTTTCAAGTGTTGCACCTTCCCATGAGCGATCTGTTCCCAAACAAATGTTCTAACATAGTAAGTAAAAAAATTCCTTTCTTTTACCTGAAAGAGCTAAGTCTTAAAAAATACCAACAACAAATATATACACTCACACATACTTTTTTGAGATGGTGAAAATCTCTGTTGGTATATATGGGGAGCTGTGCTGTATTGTAGTTGGAGAGTGAGCATTTTTCCTGCTTCTGGGAAGAGAGTAGAAGGAATTTTCTTCACAAGTGCTTTCACTGTACACTATTGTTCCAACATCTTTTCAACTTGTTTCAGATACGACTGAAAAGAAACACAGGAGTATCTATCCTATCAGTTTACCTTACCCAACTGTACTGTACACTTGAGGTATGTAAGATCACCCTGAGGATATTGTTCAGGAGCATGATAAACAAAAAAATACACCAGTATCTTCAATTTGATAGTAAAGTTAAAGTAAAGTCAAGCCACACAAATACAATTTAGATGTACTTTGTGTAGAAAAAGCACACATAGCATCACTTCTCCAAATGAATCAAATTACACTGCTGGGTCTAGATTGAGAAAAGCTTATGTTCATTTTTCCCCAGTGTGCTGCGAATTTCATGCCGAACTTTTCACTGGCATGCCATACACATGCCAGCACACGCCATATCCTACAGCATATTGACACAGCAAGTTTGGGTATCAAAAGTCTCCACAGCTCTTCCCTTCTTGTATTCTCCACTGTTAGTCCTATTTGGCACCCCATGTTACCTTCTACCTCCCCTCCAGGCCTGCTCTTGGGAAGACAGGTGAGATAGGAAAGAGCCTGGTGTCATTGGAGAGGACACACACAGAAAACAAGCCCTGAAATGCACTTCTGACAGACCTTGTAGCAACAGCATTAGGGGAGAACCTGGTGGAGAGAGATCCCTGTCCATATATTGAACAGTTACATAAGGGTCAAGTCAGCAGCCATCACATCATAGGTGGACACTGATGAAGCAGAAAAACCTTGTTGTGTCCTTTGCCCATGGAACCACACAGGCAGTGTGCCCAAGCAGGCCCACACAGCTAGAAGGCAGTATTACTCACACAGAGACCATAGGCTGAATTTACCACTCTGTCATTAGAGCTCACTCACTGTATTCTGCATGAATTTCCCTATTAAAGCATAGCTGTAGAAGATGTGAAAACCACTGCATTGAAATTACAGAGAAATTATTCTGTACATTGATAACGTTTGAATGGCAATTACTACACTTCATAGGCTAAACCAAAGTGGAGACAGCAGGGGCAGTTTAAGCTGCCTAACAGCACAGCACTGCAGAGTTGTGTCCTGCAGGATTTGTAATAGCCAGCAGCAATCCTGCTCTGGCTGCATGGGCTGGGAGGCTGCCACTGAGGATTCACGCACTGGCTCACAGTTCAAAAAAGGAGCTGAAGGCTGTTTGCAAAAGCATTCAGTTAGAGTGGGTTAGAGTGGTGAGGATGAAAGCAGAATGATAACTGACCACGAGGAAAAAAACAGACAGACAGAACACACATGCAGAGATTGTGCTGTGGATCCACATCCCTCAGTCCACACAGGACTTACCTGTAACGGTGCTGAACACTAGTTAACCAAAGGTCCTTAATGACACTACATCAGTTAATGACTCCTGTCAGTGCCCATTCATAAATCCTTTACATTTATTTATTTGGGGACGTTTGAAAAGTTTTAGCAAATATTTTAACTCAGTTTATATAATTTAACCCACGGTAACAGAGCTGGGTGAAGGTCACAAAGTAATGATTGAAGTTAAATATGAAACATTAACAAACACAGTTAATATAAGAACTTCAGAGAATTGTGGATCAACTTCTTCACAGAGTTTAAAAGAGATTATGAACATAAACACAGAGCACATATCAGACAAAACTGGTTAAACAGGATTCTTGACAACAGAACCTGGAATGAAATACTGTATATTCAGACATATTTGCCATACAGAAGAAAAAAACTAAAACCAAAAAACAAACAAACAAAAACCCCCAAACCAAAACCAACCAACCAACCAAAAAAAACCAACCCGCAAAAACCCCAACCTTCTTGAAAAACAGGAGAAGAGGGAGGGAATGGTATCAAACATTGAAATGAGCTCTTTGGATCTTAAAATTAACATAACTAAATTTCAATATTGCAGTTTCTTCCCTAGGATTTATAAACCATGCTTATTTCTTTTTACTCCTACTTACTAGTTGTGACAGCATGTTTTAGTAAACTAACTTTTTACTATTACTGCTTACTGTATTGTATTACACAATTGTATTTATGTAAGGTAAATACCCTATGTATCTTGTGTTTATTTGCATTTGCTTTGTCTTTCCTTTCAATCTGTCTGTCCTTGCTGTCTTCCAGAGCATCCAGTGCCCTCTATTTCCTACCTTTAGCCTGCTTCACATTCAGATATCCATCCCCTCAATCTCTGAAGGAATACCTTCCTCTTAACAACCACATCCTTCTCAAACACACTCATACCACCTTCTCATTTACTATATTTGAATAAATGAAATACTTTATTATGCTTTCTCAAATTTTATCATGTTTAAACTCATGATTTAAGGCTGAGCAAGCCTTATCAGCAAAATTAAGCTACAGAGATTGGGTAAAAGGAGCTGGAAATGGGTAGCGAATTTCTGGAAAAAGCTGAGAATAATAAAAAAATTATACTTGTCCAGAAGAAAGAAAGCATAGCTGTAATGAGAAAGCCCCACAATACAAAGTCCTCTGTGACTGAGTGAAGATAACCTTGTGCATTCTGATGTTGTCACTGTGCCATGGTACACACTCTTGTCTCTGCCAAAGATCTCCTGAGGCAAGTCACTCAGCCAAAACTTTCCAGAGGGGCTCAATAACTGCACTTCCTGAATTTCCTTGGGGCTTGATTTGAGATGCTGGGTTTGGTTTCCAAAGACTTGAGTGCACAGCTGCAACTAAAGCCAGCAAAAATTGTACCCTGACTATATCGAGGACTATATAATGGCTAACATGGTGTTACCCAAGGCGCTTCAGTTTGAACATGCACAGCTAAAGGATCCTTTTAACATTAATGTCTCTACCTCTTCATTTCCTATACTTAATGCAGTGGATAACATTTCTCATAAGCTGGCAGCTGTGCTGAGAAAACCACTTAAGAGTTTGTGAAAAAAAAAAAAAAAATCTTTCTTCAGAGGTTTTTGATAGTATGTACTGAGTGCAAGAACTGCCCCAAGTCTGGAAAACACTGAAAAACGAACTATTCTAACATGGTGTTTGAGTGAGTAAAAGCTACATTTAACTCAGAACAGGTGAGAAGTGAGAATGCATGCACATACACATATATACGTGCACACAGACAGATATATATACGTGTGGATTGTTTGATTTGATAGGTACACCTGATCTGTAACATTTTACCCAGCACAGGTCTGCTTCTCTGAGCCCACAGTCACAGCTGCTGGAGTTTATATGCATGTGGCATTTAGCTTTCAGCTTGTTCCTCTGCATAAGGGAGCTTCAGTGTGAAATTTTTTTCCCTCACTTGGCATCCTGCTGCTTTTAGGTGTTTTGCCTAACAAGAAATTAATCTAACAAAGTTTGGGTTGTGTCCTTGTATATTATTATAACGTGTCCAGAAGTATTTTAAAACATATTGGTCAAGACCAAGTTTAAATAAAGCAGTAAATTTTGCTCCAACTTCTTTGCTGCACAAATCTCAGTAAAGCAAATATATTTATATACTATTCTACTCTCAACTTTGCCGCAAGCAGTGAACAGATTTAAAGAATTGGAGATAAGGCTAAGATAGTACCACAGGCATCAAAATCAAACAAGGTCCTTGAGATGCAAATAAAATGTTCTATTTCAATCTGAATACAGGAAAAAAGTACTCCTGGATAGGAATGCAGAAAATGTTCTGTGGCTCCACACATTTTTACCACACCCTCAACACTGGCAAAGACATGAGTGTGGTTGTGTAACTGATCATTAAAGAAAGGTTTTGGCTGACTGCAGGGCTTCAGCTGGTGAAACTCCCCTCTGGCACTGACTACAGGACACAGGAGTGTCCTTTCACAAAATACAGGAAGAGCTAAAGTGTGTGGGAGCTAAGTATCTCATTCACAGCATGCCAGAATCATCAAGTTTTGGCAAAATCCAATGTTTATCAGGCACAACTTGGAAATTTTTCTAAAAGCCTTTAAATTTCCTTCCCGATTCAAGCTCAACTGAGTAAAACTAGTTGAACTAATTAACTGTTCCTTAATAGCCATACTTTAAGTACAAACCGAAAAAATAAATCTCCACTCAAAATGAGCTAGAGCACAAAGCAGAGCATTTAGACAGACTTTGATATATTCTTTTCATATTGGTATCAAAGTAAATGCCATGATAATCTTCCAAAGTCTTCTGAAAGAAAGGGAATGGTGTTGCTGCTCACTTCATTCTATCACTGGTGCAGAACACTTAAGATATCAAGGAAGATACTGGCTGCTGAAACCAGCTCTAAAGACCCACAGGCCACCTTTTTAGGTTGATTCTGGACTAGCTGTTTAACTTCTCCAATTATATGTAAAAGGTTTCATGTGGCTTCAAGGATTCAGATCTACCCAGCTCAGCCCCCTCTATGATCTAGAGGGGGTAGCAGTGATGGAGGTGTCAAATCCCTTTCTATTGTCTTTTCCTCTCCTTTTTGTATACAAACAAAATAGTTTCTATAAGACAACTAGACACTGATTTCCCTAGGTAACATGTAAAAATCCCCAAAACCATTCTATACCCAAGGACTAACACCCAAGGAAACGAGACAAACATGGTGAGCCTCAACATAAGGACAACCCTTTAATTGCAATCATTATTAGCTCTTCTGTAAAGGCAGCTTCTGAAATCAGTATTATTTTGCTATAGTCATCTAGTTTTCAAAGCTCATGAATGTAAATAACAGGTCTTTATTTCTGTTTGTAGTTCTGGTATTTTTACCCACTGTGTGCCTTTAGGCACCTCTTCCAACCTCAGACACTATTTCTTAAAGCAGGTGAAAGCCCTGGGATGAATAAGACAGTAACACTGGATAGGACAGGTAATAAAACTTCCTATCTCTATAAAAGGAATACGAAAACTCCATAAAAGGAAATTGGAGTATTAAGCTACTAACCCAAATGGACCCAGCCCCTGCCCTCCAACTCCCCCCTCAAGGGAGGAAAAACAACATTAAAAAAAAAAAAAGAGAGACTAAATGGCTCAAATTGCTTTACTTACTGCTTTTCTACTTTGCACAGATTTTATTAATTCTTCCCATCACCTCAAAATGAGGCCTAGCCAACTTTAACACATGGCTATGCCTTTGAAAGCTGACTATTATTAGTTACCTATTAAAAGGGTCCATGGTTTTTTCTCTCTTAGTGAGGTATGCTGCAACCAGCTTAAATTCCCAGCTGTACTTCCAGAGATTATTCAGTACGCAAGTACACAACCCTGCAAGCAAATCAGACTGTCTTTCATTTCAGCTAGAGCCATTCTATTAATTGGTTAAAAATTCACTTGTGACAGTTTCAAGAAAAGACTTGCTTTTTTCCAAGATCATTTTCACTGATCAAAGTGGTATCATATCCTTAATACTATTTCCAAAATGATTTAGGTTTTTATTTGTGAGAAGTAATAAAATATTTAAATGCCTTCATTTTAGGACTGAGAATGCACCCCTTTTTTTACACAGAGCACATTAAACAAAACTTTCCAATTTTGCATGACCATACATTTACACAGTTATACAATCCAGAACCAGGAAAATATTAACCTCTCTCAGCCAGGACCTATCCCCCTGGCTATGTATCATGACATACTCAGACTGGCTTAATACTAACAGTTTTTCCAAGGTCAGAAGTTGTCGCAAAGACGAGGGTAAAATATTAACTAATTCTGTGTTAACATTGTTCCCTGCTGTTTGACACAGTCAAACACTTCACATACATCTACAAATAAACATATACTTTCACAGGACAAACCACCTGAATACATACACTGTCTTCTGCTGATAAGGATTA
Source organism: Pyrocephalus nanus (assembly GCA_038380795.1). Taxonomy (NCBI): domain Eukaryota; kingdom Metazoa; phylum Chordata; class Aves; order Passeriformes; family Tyrannidae; genus Pyrocephalus; species Pyrocephalus nanus. The sequence continues at coordinate 7,084,563 of CM076272.1, forward strand.
GAGATCCTCCTGAAATGGATTAGAGATCCTCCTGATGGCATTAAAGAAGTACCTGTCTGTACAGGCTCTTGCCAAATTTCAGAAACACAAAAAACCCCCCACCAATGACCCCCTTTCCCAACCCAGCCTAACTGAACCAGTCCCAGCAGAGTGAGGTTCACAGTAGTGAAATGACTATTACAGATAAAACAGAATGATTTTTTAATTATTGTCTAGACGTTGTCCAATCCAGCTCAAATAGAACTTCTGCAGGACAGTTTTGCTCAGAGGCTTCTTTGACCCTACAGACACTATAAAAATAGCCTTATGGTACTGCCTGCACCCAAACACATACACGTCCCTGCTAAATAAATGGAGGAGTAAATTGCACAAAAAAGAAAGACCAGGGCAGGTAAAACTAAAAGACACAGTCACCAAGTTACATCTTCAGTGCCCTATGGAGGCACAGTTTATAGTCTTGTTGACAACACGGCTAATATTCCAAAATTTGTTTGGTAATTCATTTAACGGGTGCCTGAAAACATGCATGATGCTATTACCAAACAACTTCCTTTCCACACACAGAATACAGACACTTAAAGCAAAACAAATCAAATCTGTCTCCCAAATTTTCCATGTACAGTTCTAAAATATATGTTTCCACTAACAATGCCCATTTAAGGAGTGCCTGCAGCCTTCCCTCCACCATCACACTTCTGTCTGCACACCCTCCTTTTCTTTCCCCCACTCCATCTGTGTTTGTACCACACTGAAAAGCAATCAGAGACACACCAGGCTTTTAGAAGGCTGGTAAAAGAGGGCAGAAAAATGCAAGGAGGAGAGGGTTATGTCATGAAAGATGAAACACTGACTTGGACCAGTCACTCCATCATTTGACTCTGCACACAGTTTGGATCAGTTACCAACCGGCTCCTACCACTGAAACCACACAAGTGTTTTGTCAGCACGGCAAAGGCTGCCCCAGGCAAGCAGAAGAAAGAAAATACCCACCAGTGGCATCTGAAATCCTGGTTCATCTTCTCTAAATCTTTTCCAATTGCTTTGTATCTTGTTTGAGATGAACACACTAGTCTCAGAGGATTCAGGATGCAGATTTAGAGGAGTTACAGATGTATGGATACAAGGGCATAACAATGCTCTCATGCCCAAATAATTCTTATCATATAATTTGTATATTTTACTGCTAATCATGATAGACTATGGGGTTTTAGTGTGATTTATTATAACCCCAAGATTTCACCTTACAGTGGCAAAAAGTAGCTGGGATTCTATTGGTGTTTTTCATATATATAATTTTACAGTTATATACATTAAATCTGTGTATCACTTTCAGTACCAAAATGTCTCTGCAATGCTCCACAGTTATATCTTCTCTTCACCCTGGGGAACTTGGTTTATACAGCATTATTCCAAAATATGTTCTTATAATATACTAAATTATGTTTCATTTTACATTAAAACTATGTATTCCATCCACTTCTACAAAGAAGGTAGACACAGTATGTATCAGTATCGTTTACAATGCTTAAGTTTTTATTAAGCTTCTGCTCCACATGGGAGATTTGTATTAGCTTTGAGGAAGAAGTATAATATTATCAGGTTAGGCAGAAAAAGATTCAATAGTTATTTTCATTTCAAAGGTCTTTACAGCTCTGTGCTAGATTCACCTGAATTCACAAAATGGGAAAAACCAAAACCAAAGCTTCTTATCGTTTATAGTACTCAAAATTTTATATTATTTTCATATCTTAAAGGAGCACACTTTTAGTTCATAACATGGGCAGAAGGCAACCACTGCCTTTTGCTGTGGTAAAATTCCTTCTTCTCTCTCATCATATCACATGTCTGACACACACATGTCAGCTAAAGGCCATGTGACTACAAGCCTCACTGCACTCTTAAATGTGTTGATAAACTTATCAGCTCCAAGCTCAGAGTGTCTGTTTTACCATTCTGAGAACAAGGTCAGACAAACGCTGAACAAACCAGCCAAGGTCAGGCCTAAATAAGCCTCTTCACAACATGATGATTACAGCTTTTTCTGAGCAACACAATTTGTGCAGACTGCTTCTCAAAATACACACACAAGTTTGAAGTGCTGTGCATTTGCAACTGCCCTCTTAGCCTGATACAATTTCACTGGAATTTGAACAGCACTAGTTGCAATAGGCTATAACCTTTTCCCTGCAATATTACCTTCCAAAAGCTGTTTCCAAATTTTACTGAAACACTGGCACTTCATCTACAATGACAGATCACTCCTGGTTAAAGTAGTATAGTTCTGGACTGTTGTGTTGTAGGGTCAGATTAAATAACAGAAATTTTTTGTACTATATTAAAAACTGGAGGGGATCCGTATTTATTTCTGTTCCAGCATTGTGATTATGAAGAATTCTATTCTTAATCAGAAACACCTTCATTTCTTAATTTATTATTAAATTAAAGGTAATTATTATCCCACAGATATGTTCTGGAAGTTTTACTATTGTTAAATGGAAATAGTCTGATCTCAGTCTTAACAAACATGAAATGAAGTCAAGAATAATCACGGCCACCTCGAGACCGCCACAAGAAAAACCATAACACAAAAGTAAGTTAATAAGGTAAACTGTAGCAAAGAAAGTTAATACCTTAATATCTGTGACTTTATGTAAAAATCTTTATTACAAAACCCAAAAAACCAAACAATAATAAAAACCCACCAAAACCCTCCAGCCCAGCACCACAGCAGAGAGCATGAGAACAGAATCATACAGGACAAACAACCCTGCCCTTTTCTTTCACCAGATAACCCTGAGTATGCTTTTATTTCTTCAAAACAGATCTATGTGGCATTCTACACACAGACCAAATGAACTCTACATTACTTGCCAACCTACCTGAGGTCTCCAGCAGCTGAAAATTCTGTTGATTTAACACTGGCATAAAAACTACTTCCTTTCTCTCTGCAAAGCCTTCCTTAACAGCCTATACATATCACAAAACACCTTTTCATTGTACCAATTTGGATTATCTAGAAGCAATAAGTACTAACACTCCTGTACATACAGATTCCAATGTAACCTGAGCTATCCAACATCAGCATCCACATTTTGTGTGTGACTAAACACTATTAGAGCATTTACACACCTATTTTCCTCACCACATACAACAGAATGGCCCTTTCCACTAATTTTGATGTGACTTTCTTGTACCCCACCATCCAGTATGAATCTTTCCAGCTTGCAATAATATTAGAAAAAAAAATGTAACAGGTCAAGCAGCTTCCATTGTATAGAACTTGATTTTCACGCACTCTGTTGAGTATTTCAGATTAATTATAAACCCAATCAGTAGCATCACAGCAGATCACTCAGTTAACTTACTGCAGAGATTGGTTATACTTTCCTGACAGAAGATATATCAAATTTAACAACTCATCTCAGCCAGCAGGCACAAAGATAATGCTGTGCTTAAAAAAAACCCCACAACATTAGGAGTAAAAAAACTGTGAGATTAAAAAACAAACAAACAAATAAACAAAAAAAACCCACCTTGCAATTAAGCATGTTTTACTTGAAATAAAAACAAAAATCACTTGAACTGAAATTATAAGAGAACTGGTGCTTAGGGCAACATTAATCAAATAAATTTCACTTTTGAACATCTTATTAAATTTACTATTAAATTTACTATTAGACTGTCATGCAAGTAAATAAATGCTATTTATAACTATCTCTAAGCCACAGCACCCCAGTCACAGAGCCATTTCCCAGACTGTGGTATTGTTATGCTGAACAGACTACTCTTTCATTTCTTGTCAGTTGTAATTACAGTTCCATAATTGAAATACAGTAAATTACCATGCAGTAACTTTGAAAGATGGTTCATTGAGGTTGAGCTGTCACTACAATTACTGTATAATAAAAAATGGTCATTTAAATGTTCTACTTTTCTCTCAAAGAAAAAAATTAATTCAGTTCAAGCAGCTCAGACGAGTTAAATATCTTCCTGATGATGTAAACAAAGAGAAACAACACATTTAAGCAAAGTTGAGCCATCTCAAGCACAAGTCCTAGGCTGCATTAACAGCTCAGCATAGACAAAGTTTTCTGACCTCTGAAGAAAATTGCACGTTTAAAAACAACCCTTTAAAAGGATACTCTTTAACAGAATTCACTCATAAAATATCTATCCAGCATCTTCCACATGTGCTACTATTTTGCTCATAAAGCATGCAAAGCTTTGGAAATCTCTTTCAAGTTTCAAGCTGAATTTTAACTCAGTTCTAAGTTATGTTTTAGGTCACAACTAGTAGGATAAGTACAACTCACCTAAGCCCAGTGAGGTGTAACAGACATTAATTAGCATGGACATTCCTAAGCAGCAAACTGGGCCTACAGTTCTGACTTCTATTGGTCAAGCACAGTTTGCCCTCAACATTTTTCTTAAACATGTGACAGAAAGAGGGAAAAGACACAGATAGCTGTCACTGTAAAAACAATGTTCAAAATTTTATGAGAGCATCCCCTTACCAAAAAAAAATTTTTTTAATGTATTTGAAGCTGCTGCCTCTGCAAAGAAAACTTCACAAAGGACGTCTTTTGGAAAACAGTAACAGATAAGCAAATGTGAGACCTGTTCCTATTCTCCCCCTCACACAGACTTCCTGCTGATGCTGGAAGAGGCAATTTCTTCAGTTTTGTTTTCTTCCTGTCTGACTCAAAACACCCAAATCCCTGCTGTTCCTTGTGCTGGAACTCCTTTGACCATTCAGTAAACAAGCTAAGTTCAATAAATGAAAAGGACACAAAACAAAACCCCCACACTAGGACTAAGTAGTCGAATGGACAAGGTGGGACAATGTAATCAGGGAACAGGATGTGACACAAGGAGCTGAAGGCAGGAATAGTGGGCTGCAGAGAACTGCTAGAAGTTCCAAAACTATAACTTCAACAGCAGCACTGGCAAGGCACACTGGGGTTCTTCAGGGCATTCTCAAGGTTTTGGTGATTCTGTTTAACCCAAGAGAAGCAAATGGTCCTCTGTACTACACTCCCATCTATTCTCTCTCAAAGTTTGCAATTAAGCACGTGTAGTCAATAACTGCTTGAAGAAAGGGCCAAAACTTCAGCTGTGACAATCAATCAAAACATGAGATGAGTGTATAAAATAAAACTTATTCTCAGCAGCTAAGAATCCCCAGCCCAAATCTTTTCTTATTTATTTTGCTAAGAAAAGAGTAGTATCTGAAAGTATCTAGTGTACGATATTTGAGAGATAAGATTTTTCCCAGTAGAGGTTAATTGTAATCACTTGCCTTACCTCTGTTGCTTTCTCCAGGCTCTGTCGTAGATTGAGTAATTCTTTATCGTGCTGCTCCTTAAGTTTGTCCATCTCCATGTCATGGCTGGATACTTCTTCTTTAAGTGCTCCTTTTAAAGCTGTAAGCTCTCTCTCTCTCTTTCTCAAGATCTCCTCTTGTTGATCTTTTGCTATTAATACTTCTTGCAGATCCTGCTTCATTTGCATCAGCTCCTGAAGCCCAGAATTAAAACACAACTGTGTGACAAATAGGGATGTTCTGCCTGTATTTCACAGGAAGAAAGCATATAAGCTCCCTAAGGCAAACTTCATTTTATATGACTGACATGTTTTATAGTAAGCTAAAAATTTACTAAACCCTAGGATTATTAGAAGTATAACATATAGCTGATGTTTTATCTAATGGGTCAACATATCTGATGCTGTAAAGAAGGAGTCAAACAGAGGTTGCAGTTTAACAACTCCCCAAGTCCTAATTTCAGTAGCAAAGAGGTAGATAAGAACAAAGACAACATTCTTTCTCACACGGCAAGAGAAGCAAACCCAGTGATAATTCTTTGTTTTATTTTCTGCTGAAAGAATAAAGTTACTTCTTTAAGTGCTGAAGACAAAACAAGTGCTTCCCAACTGAGTCCACGCATTCACACCCTTCCTCCTCCCACCATGTTCACCCTAGAAGGCATTTCCCCTCCCCAGATTGCTGGGGAGGAAGTGGGTAGTCAGTAAATACGAAGACTAAAGATATATGCATATAAACACAGAATAAAACAGCAACAACAACCAAAAATGTACAAAAATGTAGCTTTAAGAATTATCTGATTTGGTATTTCTCAAGCTGTGAATAATTGCACTTCCAAAACCCAGGTAGGCTTCCCCTCACTGAAGCAGGATCAGTACATCTAAACCACTCCTGACACACATCATCTACTTTGTCTTTGAAAGTCTACAATGAAAGGGATTCTACTACCCTCCCAGAGAGCCTCTGTTTAACTATCCTATTCCTCTGTTTAATTATTAATATTATTAGAAACTTTTTCCAACACTTACTTTAACTCTGAAGCTCTCTCATTTCTTACTCTGATCTCCACACAACACAGAAAAATTGATCACTCTCACTTTTAGAGCAACATTCTACAAGACGCTTTGAATCTTCCCTCACTCCTCCACTCAGATTGAAGACTTGCTTCATAGTAATGTTTTTCAGTACTACCACCATCATTTGAGATATTCCCCTACTTACTTACAACTTTCAACTGTGTGAGATTTAAGAGAGTAATCAAATCTCACCAAGCTAGTTATTCTATCAGCACATCTTGTGTGCAAACATCTTTTATATTCCTGAGATCTACTGTCTATGCTTTTGTTCCCTATTTTGCATTTTCTCATTTACCTTCCATTACTTCTTTGCACTAGTATTAAGACAAGTTAATTGTCTTGGTACTTTAGAGTACTACAACTCACCGAATTCCAATCTTCTTTTTGAACATTTGTGCACTGATACTCCTACACACCCTTATCAACAAATTTAATAAGCTGTGTTCTCTATTTCATAATCAGTATATTAATATAACCAGGACTCCAGCCAATTCATCCTTCATCACAAGGTGACAGAAAACCTTTAACTCTTTTGTTAACTCCAGACTATCCCTCCTCCTCTCCCCCTGGACCCATCAACAGAAAGTCAACAATTTAGAGACTGCTTTGGTGAGTTCTTTTAATTTCCTTAGCTGAAACTCATCTGGCCTTGCTAATATTTACATCTCCTTTAAACTGATCTTCTCTGTTCTGACCTCAAATCCTAACTGCTAAAACTGACTGACATAATTATCTGGTAATAATGGATAACTTGGTAGTCCCTCAACCATGACCTTATTTGTTCTCCTGCTCTATAAAGCAATGGTACTTACACTTACAAGTATATCGTTTTGGATTAATGGAATAAGAAAAGCAAAGAAAAGCATGTATTTCTTCCACCTGTATCTTGGTTCCCACTTTTCATGCAATTCTTCTTTTTTTCATTCTCCTTCTGGCACTTTATAACTAACCTCAATCAGAATCTCTTTCTCCCCCTGATCAGTGTGTTTTGCATTATCCAGTTCATCATGCATCTCAGAGAGCTGGTCCTGAAGATCTCTGATCTCAGTCTGGTGCTGTTCCTGCTCCATCTTCACTTGAAAAAGCCTCATCAGTAAAAATAAGACAGGATTTTTTAATTTGTAGAAATACTGATTTGTTCATTCAAGTACTAAAAGACATGTATCTAAAAAGACATGTTGCCACAAGAGAATGGGATATGACAAGGCAGAAAAATTTAATGTCAGAGGGGTAAAAATGAGAAATCTAAGTAGGTATTTAAGTGGGAAGTTGTATTTTGTTTCAAACCTGGTCATTCAAGTGTTTCCACATTTTAGACTCAAACTATATATCATGACTATGAAATATTAAAAGCATTCTGCACTAAGAGGAAGACTATTCAGCAATCTTTCTCTTCCTTCCAGATATTCTAAAAACATGCCTCCTTTAACTGGGAGAAATACTTGCTACAATAACAAATGCACTCATCTGATTCCATCAAATTATTCAGCAGACACAGGTAGTTTTAATCTAAAATGCTTAGGGAAAGGTACAAATCCCAATTGTAACTTTTCTAGAATTAACTCACTCCTCCAGGTTTTGCCTGAGGTCCTTCTCATTTTCCTCCAGCTCCTTTTTCAAGGCCTCCTTCTCACGCAGACTTTCATCAAGCTGCAGCTGAAGATCTTTCAGGCTTGCTCGTGTAGCATCTCTCTCTTCTTTGGAATTCTGCTGATTCTGAATTTTGTACACCAAAAGTTAAGCAAGATAACAGCAGCTACATGAGTAACACAGTTTGACTCTCAGCCCATGCCTGTGTTGCTGCAATTAACTGATTAACATTCACCTCTGCAGATATCCAAGATATTTTATGTGCAGTTGCTCAACAGTTTTGTTCACTTCTCCAAACTCCTTCTCAAATAGTGACTAAGAAGACATTTGTTAAAAAGCATAACAGTGCTATGAGCAACTTAAAAAGTATTCTGAAAAAGCACAGGCATATCTGGATTAAGAAAAATATGAAGCAAAAGAGATTCAGCTGGTTGATCAGTCACTTATTTAGAAAAGTATATTTGAAATAGTCAAAAGCTTTATAATAACAAAGTGCTGTACCCTAATTTCCAGATCCAGTTTTTTCTCCAATTCTTCCACTTTCCTTTCAAGTTCTGCTTTTTGTTCAGCCAGTGCTTTTACTTCAGCTGAAGAATCCGAAACCTACAATTAAACAGAGACATTTATTCCCACAAATGCAAGACATTCTTTTTTTAAAATCTAAAGCAAAGCTACAAGCAGGACTAATAAAGTGTAGCATCAACTGTCTGAGTTCATCAGGGACTTTTCATATGGGTCAGGCCTGGCTAAGATTTTCAAAGGAACCCTGATTTGATTTTCATAAAAATTTCTGGACAATTGCTCAGAGCAAGTTGTCAGTAAAACAGGAAATATACAAATCTAAAGAAAAATTCAAATTAGGCAACACATGAATCATTTCAAAAGTACCCAGGCCCAAATTTGACTGAGATATTTCTAATTATGCAAAATGGACATCAAAGGAATTCATGCTCATTGTCAAGACAGATTTCCAAATACATTTTTTAGGATGTGTTTTGCAAAAAAAAAAAAAAAAAAAGCTGTAGTTAATAACAACAATTACATGAGTCTCTCATTCCACACCTGACTCACTGCAATTAACAGATTAACATTTATCTGTGTAGATACCTAAGAAATTGTATGTGCATGTATTCACTACTCCAAACTCCTCAAATCCTAAGAAAGAGATGTCTTAAAAAGCGTAACTGTGCTGTGAACAACTACACTTTAAACAGTCTTCTGAAAAAGCACAGCTATATCTGGATTAAAAAGGATATGAAGCAAATTAGATTTTCATTTTGACTAATTATAGCCCAGAATAAAATAATAAACAATGAGCATTTAATCATTCTCATGCCATCACTGCAACAACTGGGCATTTCTTCAGTTTGCTTTAAAATTGATAAAAAAAATGTATCATTTAGCAGGAAACGAAAACTTTTCAGTAGGCAGATTGCCAGATGCTCTTGTTGTAATGTGACTTTTATACAATATCATAGATTACTGCTTTTCTAAATTACAAATTTAAATACTTCTCTCCACTTAGATATCTATTTATAGCACTACAAGGAGAAGATGCTCCACCACTATTTTTAAAGCTAAGTAGCGCAGCTTCTTCTTTGATCTGACAACTTACTGATGTTCATGTTCAAGTTTGCATCTCTTTCCTTCCAAAATGCAGAAACAAAATGTAGATGCTTCATGGTAGACTTCCTTACATTCTTTTCTAATTGTTAGCAAATAGATTTTCCATAAGCCACCTCAGTGCATGATCAAAACTAAGCTATACTCCTGAGGGACTGCAAGAACAGCCTGGTTGAAGTCAGTAAGGGAAATTCAAATGTTTCAAGCCCTACCTGAATACTGCACCACTTTGAAACAAGCCAAAGCAAATTAAAAATTCTTTACCTGTGTCTTTCCAGCAGCTCTTGACTTTAAAGTCTGAATTTTCTCAAAAACTAAGTTAACTTTCCTCTTTGTTGCATCATCATTATCAGGACTTCTAAAACAGATAGTACAAAATGCAATGATATGGTCAGTTATTATATTGTTAACAACACAAATTCAGAGTGCCCAAACTACTGAAAATCACCACAAAAAAACCCAAACTAATATGAACCAATCACAAATTATCTTCACTATGATTTATTAAAACCTTTAAAGAAAGGGGGTAAAAATTTATATCCCAAATGTTTTCTGAAAAGCCAATCAAAAAAAGGTCACTGAGCTCTTTAATTACAACTGTATTCTATAAGACTGTAGCTGTGGCAAGACAGATATTCATCATGTATATATATTATTCAAACATACTGAAATTACAAGTAATTAGTACTAGGTTTTTCAAGTTCTGACTTCTGCACCATAAAACAGCATTTGAAACAGCTCCCAGAACCTGCTACATCAGGAATGCAAAGAAACTTAAATGCATTTTATGTTTTTAATTAATTTCTCCTTCATCTTTCAGTAGGTTATCGCTAGAAAATACCAAGGATAAGAGTTACAGGTGGATAAAGGATTAAATGCACAGCAACAAGAGAGATGCTGTCAAACTTTAAGAAACATTTTTTGCTGCTGTTCAAAAAACTCAAAGGTTTAAACTCCCATGAGGTACAATTTGAATTCTGCATTAACCTCTATATCAGAAGTTTAATTCCAGGACTATTAAAAAGACCAAGCATATTCTGATTCAAAAGTTTCAAGTACATTTAATCATATCCTGCACCTCATGTAAGTCCTGATAGCCTGGGTATTTTGAGATCTTGTAATGCCTTAGGGGACACAGCTGAGATACAAAATTGTCTAACCGGCATTTTATTTACTTATAGCTTTGACTTCACTGTTCCACATTTTAAATGTAGTAGAAAATAAGCATTGAGGAGATACAGTCTTCCCTCCAAAAGTTAACTGTGTTTACTAACCCCTCCTTAAGGTAATTGTAAAGTATCTGTTTAGCAGTCTCTTCATTTGTTTGCTGTGAAAGATCTTGTTGGCCTTTTAAGAGATCAGGAGTTGCCTAAAAGGATAAGAAAAAATGTCAGAAGATACAATCCTATGACAGCTGTAAACACAACTTGTACAACTGAACTTCTCCATTCTATTCTATTATGAAAACATTCATATACTGTGGACCCGAAGTTCTCAAAGATCCACTGGAATTTTGGCTTACTGCAAAGAGAAACCACACTCCACACCAAAAGAAAAGAAACAAACTTAATTTTACGTAGTTACATATATTTCCATATTCTATTTTTGTGCATTTTTACTTAAGAATCATCATAATATCATTTACAAAAATCTGCTTTGGCCCCACCATATTCCTTCATCCATACAAGAATAAATTCCTTTACAAACCATACTTTCTACACTTGCAACAACAATAATTTTCATATTTACATTTCTCCAGAACAATCCCACTTGGAAGTATGGTGTGATGGGAGTCTGTTCTTGTGAAGACCAGAAAAATACACAAATAATGTGACAGTTTTCATATGTGAGGATTCAAATGACAGCTTAAAGAATAAATTCAAAGTTACCTGAATATTAGGGACAGATGAACATGTTCTTACAGAAATCTTCTTGGCCCCTGAATCAGGGGAGATTGTGATTCGGTTTGGCAACAATAAAGTTGAAGTTACTGTTCTAACTTCCTCCCTCTTGCTCTGTCCTGGCAGTGTAGATGACCTACACACCGAGCTCTCAGGATCGGCTCCATTTTGTTTGTGGTGTTGCAAAGAGCTGAAATTGTTGCTGTCAGTGTCTTTAACAGGCATTTGCAGTTTTCCAACACTTCGAGCAGAAATCTTCATCTCTTTGGAAAGTGACTTCTGATCCCTGGATAACTGCTTGCGAAGGCAGACTTTAGATGGTCTCAGCAAGTGCTCAGTTGACTTGCCCAAGTTTTTATTGAATTCACCTAAATAATCTGAATTTACATCAAGACCTAATGACAAGGCACTATCAACACTTCTTGATCTTTTACGATCATCTGGATGAATCCTATTCCTTTTTCCTGACCTGCCTCTTCTGTGAGGATCAACCTTCTTATCAAACTTTTCAATTAGCTGATCTACCCCTGGAAGTGAACCAGTGTCAATATCGCGACCAGTTCCCGGCAAAAATGGGATGTATCTCCTGTTTTCGTGTCGATTGACGTTGTCTGCATAGATGGCGTACTCCTGGTCATCAAGCAAGAACCTGTATAAGGAATTTGCAGAAGTGGGAGTAGCTGATGAGGACGACGATCGTCGTGAGTCATCCAAGACCAGCCCAGTAGAATCTTGTCTGCGGAAGGGAAGCACATCCGGTCTAGGTTTTCTTGTCTCTGGATAAGAAGTGGGACTAACACACGGGGATCCTCCTGCAGATGAAAATGACTCTGAAACGCCCACATCACTAGGGCTGATCTTGCTACTGGGACAGTCCATTAGCTGCTTATTTTGATCTTCTACTGACCTGTTCAAATGTATCTTTTTTGAACTTGCTTTGGTTGGCTCTGCAAGGTATGTATTTGTTTTCTGTAGGGACATTACTTTAGATGAGGAAACTGAAGGCTTTGCTTCAGTTTTTTCATCTGCAAAAGATTTAGATTTACTGCACACAGAAGACTGGTAATTATCCAAGTTCAAGTTATTTTTTTCAGGATCATAAGGCTGTAAAAGTTCAGGATGTCTTTGAAAGTTCAATAAACTGGAGGATTTCATTGTTTCATCTTTAAAAACTGACATTCCACTTTCCTTTTCATCTACATTGGTTATCTTCAGTTTTTTAAGCACAGAGGGTTGCATGTGCTGTATTCCAGTAAATTTTGTGTGTTCATTGATTTTATCCTCCAACTTAGAAGCAGTATTGGAGTCTGTGGCTGGCTTGTTTACAGGCTGAGAAACGACCTGCTGCTCTTTTCCAAAAGGAGGAGGATTTTCTGACAAACATCCTTCTGTATTATTTAATACTATGTAAGGATGTCCATCGATTCCCTGGACTCTGATGCTGACACCGTAAGACCCCGTCCTCAAATTCTGTGCACTTTTAGTCTTTTGAGTCTCCTCACTCGCGAGTTCAAGAGTGACTTCATAGTCCGGCTGCACGTGCTTAAACCCAGCAAAATATGGCTCCATGTCCATCAGAGAATTATAGCTGGATAGGAGAAAAATGACAAAACTGTCATTGCTTTAAATAATTTAGATTATTACATTCATTATTTTATTCCACCATTCAATGTGACTATGAAGATTAATGGCAATATGCGGAGAAATCAATCTCCAAGCTAAGCAAAGCCCAAAGCAAACGTTGTGACACAAAGACAAGTGTCTGACTGACAGATTCTGGATCAATGGAATGTTATTTTATCATGGCAAATGTTACCTTCACAGAGCTGGTGCTGGTTGCTTTGGAATCAAGTGACTTCAAATATAAGCAACTCTGGTACAATCTTCTGAGTCAAAGCAGCTTTTACTTTGGGTATCTCCACTGTTTTTACTGAAAGACTGTACTCTTCCCATATAATGATAATTTCATAGCCAGCACTTGGTACCAGCCATAGGAACCTTCAAACATAAGCCCAGGAAAGCAAAACACAACCAGGCAGTTTTAGGTTATGGGTTCCAGGTAACCAAAGCACTGCAAGGAAGGTCAGTATCCTCATTCCTTTGAGTTGTGCATAATTTTATGTACTTGGGTTTCAACATTTGTTTCTAATGATATCTGAAAATAAACTTTTGCATTTATTATCTCATTGTCATCCTTAAGAATAAACTTTCTGATAGTTTAATGTAACAATCTCCCAATTGTAACCTTGTTCCAGAAAACTCCAGTTGCTATCCTAAAACAAGGTACTTTGCTGAGCAATAGAAGTGGAAAAATACTGCCGGTATTTCCAAAGTTGACAATATCATTTTCAGAAGCAATGTTAACTCCAGTCTAAATATGCCAAAACTGTTTCAGGTCTAGAAAACAACAAATTAAACCCTACCTGTGTTTTTAATATTAAATGCCTTTCTTTCTCTAAGAGCTGGGTTTGCAGGGAGTTTTACTTTACTGTCTGATGTATTATGAGCCAAGTGCTTACAAGCAGTGACAGTAAGAGCTGTGTCTATAAAAGAATGGAACACAAGACTGTCAGAGTGATGCAAAACCTGGAGGAATAAACTTTTGAACTGAGCTGGAGAGTTGAGTAATCCCTGAAGCCTGACAAAACCAAGATCTCTAACCGATGGTGAGTAATCATCCAGAGGAAACCAAAACAACATGATGTCTCATGGAAAAACAAACCTCTGCAGCCAGTTTCTCTCTCTCCATCTATCTCAGCATTAACCACCTCCCTCAGATATTTGTGAGCAGCAGAATTTTCATTTTTTCCCCAACAGTGAATGAAAAGGTTTGGCTCAATATTCAGAGTACACTAATTTCCACACAATTCTTCCTTCTAGCAGGGCAGTTCCCCTAGAAAACCTCTTCCTCTCTAAAAACCAATTCCAGCTCCCCCTCAACAGTAGTTTACTTCATCCCAAGGAATCAGCCTATATTTCTCTAAATGCAATGCTAGATAGCAAGTGATTATTTTCAGGAGGAAAAAAGCAGTATCATTGTCAAAGTCTTCCTTAGTTATTAAAAGGTTCAGTGACCTAGGTAAATTCCAAAACTAAATCAGGGGTTAAATTCACTTATTAAAGGGAAGTAAACAGACTCTATGAATTTGATCTCCATTTAGGAACTCCTGGAGTAGGAAGAGAAATAGAACAAGTGAAAAGAAAGTTAAGGAAAGTGGAAAAATGAAGGAGCAAAAACAACAGAAGGAAACAGTAAGGACTAGTACACTTCATGATCTCAGGCCTCTATTCTATGTATTCCTCCACACTTTTTTACCTTCTTTCCTGAATACTCACAACATCTCACATTAATTAAGCTGAGACAAAAATAACAAAGTTTATTCTAATTACTCAGAGTCAATGAAGACACTTCCATCAATGTAGAGGGTTTTGACCAGGGTACTGAATTGAAATCAGCTTCTGAACTGCCCTTATGGCGACTAAGAATGCAAGGAGGGAGAAAGAGAGAGCACTGTACAGAGTTCTAACTTAAAATGTTCACTGCAAAGGCACCCATCTCAGGACTGGATGCTGAGGGAGGAAGGAAACCAGGCTCTCCACTCTGGTCTTTAAACTGTCCAGCTGCATTCACCCATGTCTCAAAGTGTCTTTGTTTGCTCAAGGCAACAAAAAGGAGATATTTTGAAAATTTCAAAAGTTGTTCTCAAACAATGTAAGCAGTTTGAAGCTCTTATGCTTTCTATTTATATATTACTGTTATATTACATGATGTTGATCTGAAGTTACTTCTCTGGGTATGTAATGAAATAGAAATTTAAATATTTTCCAGTCTTAGCAAAATAAATATCACAAATTAAAGTTTCTCAGACTTCTACATCAAATCAGCATGACGTCTAGGGAGCAAAAGACATGATTTTGTAATTGAAAATTACTAACAAAGAGACTTCAAACAGCCTGGGGGGGGAAAAGCAACAAAAATACTACAACTTCTAAAGAGCAAGCATTTAAATTGTCAATTAATGTTTTCAAAAAATACAAATTATTCAGAACTCTACTTGAAAAAATCTGGTTTGCAGAACACAGTGTGCTGATACTACTGTAAGTTAAAATCACAGATGGCATATTTGCATGTGCCCACGTCAGTGAAAGAAAATCCCTCATTTAACAGATTTGGTAGCACATCTGCAGAAGGTGAATATGTGAACATCTTTAAAAAAGGCTCTCCACTTAGTGACTCCAGCAAGACTAGAAATGCCACTAAGACAAACTGCTTAGGGTATGAAACTTAACACTACACCTTCAAGCTCTGTACATTAGCAGACCTATAAAGACAGTAAAGTTCATCTGAGTTTGCCATTAATGGTAACAATTCACAAATACAAGAAAAAGGGGTCAATAAAAATAAATATATAAGTTAAGAAAAAAGGATTTACGTCAGACAGCATAAAGAACAGATAAATTACAATATGTCATATTCAGGGTGACTGCAAAAGCAGTGCTTTCAAACATGTTGCAATGTTGCTAAAAATATTAAAGCAGCAGAAAAAAAAACCCCAACCCCAAACACCATCAAAAAACACTACAAAACACCAAACCCCCTACTATATAGTGGAAATAATATTTAGGTTAAAAATCTACCTCAAGCTACCTTAAATTAACCATTAATAGGTATCATTTGTCTCTAAAACCATAAAGAAGTATGTATATTTGTCTTCTTCACGTGTATTATACAATAAAACTCTCAATTTTACTGTAAAAAAGGATAAACCTCTGTAGAAATAAAAGTGTTCACCCAACAATTTTTTAAATAAAACATTTTATCTTTATGTAACTGTGGAAAAAACTATATATAAATTCCCATGACATCCACAAGAAAGCAGCACAGATGACCCTACTGCTCAAATATTGAGGGCTTTACTTCGAATTCCTATTTTATAGGACATCAAACTGCAGTGGATAACACTCACATGAACCACATGGCATCAAAAAGTGGTTTTACAACACACAAAAACACTGGTTTGGCAATATTGCAAACATTTTAAAATTAAAAATAAAAGCATTACTGGCTTTCCTCACGCACAGCCTTTCTGAGGAAACCCCCAAAGTATGTTAATTGATTAATTGCAGCTGCAGTCGCATTTCCACACCCAGTGGTCAGCTGGAATCTCAGGCTCTGGCGGGGTTACAGCAGCAGCCAGGGGTGAGAGCGCCGAGGCTGCTCCTCTCCCATCTGCCTGCCCCCTCCTCGAGGGGTGTCACCACTGCAGAAATGAAAACACCCGAGAGCTCTGGTGGCTGGGCACACAGCTCTGCCACCAAGAGCTGCAGCTTGGCACGCTCAGGTAAAGGCAATCAGCCCTGTGCTCCATCCCAGGCCCTGTGACAGGGTGCAGGGGGACAGATGGGGGCTCTCACAGCCACAACCGCCCGCTTTTAATCTTCTCTGAGTCTGCTGAAACCCTCAAATGTTATGGCTAAAGAGCTTGTTTAGTCTTAAGCTTATGAAAAGAGGTTACATATTTAAACAGTATTTGGGAAGATATTTTCCCTGTTTGTGGGGCTCCTTGTTACTTATTTGTAGTTACTTATAAAGAAAATATTTTTTTTTTAATAGAGAGTGATATAAATCCTAATTCCACATTTTCTGCAAAACTAATACTTTAAATTTTAAATACAGTCTTGCTAGTCATTTTATTTGCTGTCTCAGAGTTTAAAAATACAACTTTCAGGAAACAGAAAAAAAGTCTTAAGCTAAAGACTTTTACCCGAAGTCTTAATTATGTAAAAGACTATAATTCTATTATATTATAAAATCAGTTCTTATCTCCTATCTGAGAAGTAAGTATCATTACAACATCACATAAAAATTGACAGGGACTTAAGAAATTACTACTTCAATGAATTATTTTCTTTGGAAAATATTCAACTTGCTAAAACAACAGGGAATATAGTCAAGGCCACACAACCGCCAGTATCTTTCAGAGATGAAAAGTTCAGGTGCAGTTTAGAACCACATAAGTACATTCACACCTTCTGACTGGTATCTTCACGTGCTTTTTATGCCAAGCTACATTTTTTTGAGCCACAAAATTTCTCCAAAAAACTTGCAAACAGTTCAGAAAACAAAGAGCCAGATTTTCTACAGTTACAGCACATAAACTTAAAGAGCTGGATTTACTGATCAACAAGTTCAGAAATTCCAATCATCATCTAAAGCAAATTCAAAAGAAAACTAATAAAGATTCAGGAAACAGAGTCAAGCACAAACAAAGCAAGTTAACTCCACAAGGTAACACACGAAGTTTTACTGAGACCACTGAAGTGTATTGACTGTGTGCCCCATATAAGTTATTTTATTCAAAAGTTCAACAAAAGAGTAATTTTCAATCAAATATATCCTTGAAAAATGTCAAGAGCTGAAAAAAAAACTTGGTTAATGAGTTTATCAGACTGAGGCTGAGCCTGCAGGCCAAAGCCTTTGGATCTACACAGGCCCTTCCTGCCTGTGAAACCACATGAGAACCATGTGCAGTCCCTGCGTGGTCACATCTCATTTCACCTATAGGATCAAGTCCTTTAAACAGTTCCCAATGAGTTGGTTTGAGAGATGCTTCCTTCACTTCAGTGGATCTAAATTAACAAGTGACTTTAAAAACATAGCCCTTCACATACTACCCCCAAACCCTAAAGTTGCAGCACCCCCTCATCTCAGCTTGGACAACCCGCCCTGCTCCTTTGTGAGCCCACAACACGCAGCCACAGCTTTACTGACCCAGCAAAAACAGGAGCAGTTTTTATCAGATCAGCAAGAAAGGCACCAGGGAATGATGGGATCCCCTATTTTGTCAGCAGCATGGCCTTGGATTGCCTGAGGCAGTCAGAAAATTTCAAGCTGAATTTTCAGGGATAGAAACCTTTCAAAACTTCTACAAACAAAGACACCTGTCACTCCAACCTGTTCAGGCCTTTCAGTTTTGGGATTTCCTACTAAAATAAGACTTCATAAAGGTGTGTTAAAGCACTCACTTTACATACAGGCCTCCAGTGGGTATGGAAGTCCCATATTCTATGATTATTCAGAAAAGGTTTTATTTTTCTAAACAACTCCTTTTTGCCAAAAATAGAAATGACAGCATTTTTGTTTATTAAGTGAACTTGTCAGCAGAGGTTCTCATGTCTGAAAATCCAATACTCTGCATATTGGTAGCAGTTTGTTCTTCAGTGGTGATGTGATACTTTACAAAGAACCACAGGAGATGACCACTGAAGGTTTAACAGGTGAAAAGCATTTTTTTTTTTTCAGATTCCTTTAAAACATTTCCTTTCACAGCTATTTTACAGCTAGCTAACAGCAGCTACGTGAGACCTGCCTTACAAAAAAAGAAAACCTGTCATCTGGAACCCTGACTGCTCTCCCTAACAACAGGAGCAGAAAGGAGTGCTTTTGAGAAACACACTCCTGTGCCAGACTTGTCTGTTCCCTTCTTAGCATTACAGCATCACAAAGGCATGGAATGTCTCCACTCATCCCTTTCAGTTCTTCTTTAGCCAAATCTGCAAGACAGATTTATCCAAAAAAATTCCCTTCCCAATCCTGTTAATGCCAAACTCTGCATGTGAAGCTTCTCTTCTGTATCCTGCCCACCCCCCCCTCATCACAAAGCCTCCAACACATCTGTCCCACTTTCTGCTCCAGCCTGAGACCAACCAGCTGCACTGGACAGACAGGGCTCCTGGGATTATAATCCAGGCAGAGATGTTGACCAGCATGTGGGGGGATACACTATCCCACCAACAGACACGATCCCTGGCTTCCCTAAAGAGCCACAGATCCCTTACAGGTATTGCCTCACACTACTTGTAGCTCCTTTTGCATACAAGTAGCGAGGGAATATGGAATAATAAAATGACATTGGGTTTCATGTAATTTATTTCCAAATTTTCTTTCCACAAGAAAAAAAAAAGTCACTGCCCATATTATTTAATCAGTGTCTTTTTTAAAAAGTGGGATGTAACAGTTTATGGATGTTTACTCCAGATTTTCCATGTGCATAGCAAAATGCCAGGAAGGAACTATAAAATTTGTCCTCCAGCCTTACATAACATTGAGCCTGCTCTCCAAACTAAATAATGGATTCTCTGTGCAGCTGACTATTCAGAAAATATCAGCAATATCACACAAAGACAACGTGGGTGTGAGGTCAATAATAAATGACAGAGCTATGGAAAAAGGACAGGAAATAACTTAAGGAGAGAAGAGGATGGAAAACTTACATACTGTGAGGGTAAAGAAAAGGAAGTAGACAGGATAATTCGTGGAAAGACCAAAACTGTAATGTTTTTATACTTGATGGAACACAGTCTCAAAAACAAGCCTTGCAAGTATGAGGGGAAACTCCATCACTGTCAATCCTACCTATAATTTGCTTCTACACAAGACAAATGGGCCTGGGTTGCTGTCCCTTTCCTGCCATATGTAAGACAGCTCCGGGGTACCTGATAAGTTTATTTGATCTACTGCTCACAGGGGAGCAAACGGCAGAAAAGTGACATTTTAAAGTTCTAGATATAGGACTGTAAAAAAAAGTCAGTGAAAGACACTGAAGAGCACACTGACAATATCCAGCAACAGGAAGATACCTGAAACAACAATTTTACTGTCTTTTAAACAGATTCCTTATCCCCACTGAAGATTTTTTCCTACTTCTGGTGTATTGGTTTGTATCATCTCTGGCAGTCACTCTCCACAATTATTAGAAAGAAAATTATGATAGTTACAATATACAATCAAACTTCCACACAATTTATTTTTCCCCTGTACTGTCTGTGAACTGCCACTCCCTGTCTGGTGGTCCAAATTCAAAACATTCAAAAGTCCTAGACAAAGGATTTTCTGTAATACATAGTGTCCTATTATATCTGCAGGCAGTAATGGGGAAAAAAATTACTCCAGAGGGATTTCTTTTATTATTGGTCAGCTGTTCTGATGTCAGCATCAAAGACCTAACTAAACTGTCTATAAATGAAGAAGTGGAAAAATGACTGCTGAGTTTTCAGACATTCATTCCATTTTAAACCAGCTCAAAAGCCTCATGTGCCACCTCTTCTTCCTGCTTCTTGGAAGGAAAGAGACTGTGAAAAATCTTATACTTGAATAAAATCAGGAGTTACTGGGAACCTAAGCCACGTGGCATGTATTTTTCAAAACTCCATTTACCAGTGTTACACTGCAAAGCCTTATGCTTGGTATCACACAGACAATACCAAGTCAAGGTAACTCTTCAGCATCCGAGACAGGGCTACCCTGTTATTATAGGCAGAATCAGCCTCACATAGTTCAAAAAAAGCTAGCAGATTATATTCTTAAAAAAATCTACATACAAATGAACATACATGCTATTTTTAAATTTAGTACTAGATCCCATCCAGCACCTCAGACCCAGTCCCTCCATGCATCTCTATCACCAACTGGTGCAGAGCAGAGAGAGAAGGCCCAGGTGTGACCTGCTGCCTTCCCCTCTGGTCCCAGGACTGTCAACCCAACCTGCACTGCTCTGCAGTGACATTCACACCCATGGCCAGCCTGAGGTGTGCATGCTGCCCATGGAGAAAGAAAAACGCTGCAGGACCACACACCCACACTGCAAGTGGCTCACTCAAACCTCCCTTTGAAGGCAGGAATTCCAGCCTCCTCACCAGAAGCCATGTAGGTCTGTGCCTTCCATAAATGCAACATGAGTTGTTGTTTTTTTCCTTTGACCAAGCTGTGATTAAACGTGGTAGTCATTTACCTTTGAGTGCAGAATGGACAATGAGGTCCAGCCAGGAACACTGACCCACAGAAGGAACATTCCATCACAGTAATGCATTTTTGTGGGAAGTATTTCAACACTTCTGAATCAATTACTTTCATTTCTATTCTGTGAAAAATACCATTCTCTGTTGTGATTTCACGTGGCACACTAGGGATGATAAATAAGAACTCCCTGCAGGATGAAAATTCAAAATAATGCTTTTCTTCCTTAGGTACTGGTGGAAACAAACAGCCACACTTCAGTCAGCATGGATTACAGGTATTATTTTATCAGTTTCTCCTGAAACACAGTATAGCAAAGTGCAGAGTCTTTGGGTTTGCTGCCTTAGAAATGAGGATTTCAGTTTCAGTTCTGCCCAAATACTCAACAACCTTATTCAGACACGCAGCCAATAAAACAGAACATCAGCAGCCACCTTTCCAAGGAGAGGAAGAGGACTGTATTTAATAAAGACTGTCAGGAGAGAGAGCTGTTAAAAGCACTTAGAGCAAAAGATACTGTTCATTTGCTCACACATGGTTCATACTCCCTCTGGCTGAAAAATGTTGTGTGTAAGGAAGTCTCAATGTCTGAAATGTAAAACATCTTGTTAGTCCTATGGAAGTATGTGACAGATCAGCCACGTACTTGAGCTGTGTGACAACCAGCAGGTTTTGTTGGCTTATTTGTTGGTTGTGTTTTGTGGTTTGTTTGTTTTTGTTTGTTTTTTTTTCAAAATTAAAATCTGCTTCAATGGCCCTAAGTCAAAAACAAGATACTTTGGCAGATCCTCAGGTCTCATAAATTGTCAAAGTTTTATTGAAAACAAGGACATAATATACATATCTCTAATTTTCTTTATCTGCTATGTACGTGTTCATGTAGCAATTTTACAGGATTTACTCCCAAAGGAACCAACACATGACCTACTAACCTTGCTTACTGAGTGGGAAATTCAAGCCTTAATTTTCGTTAACCATGAAAATGCTAAGAAATCCCCAAATTTCTCATGGAATATTCTAAACTGTACTATATATATTGCATTATATATACCTTGTATCGTTATTAAAAAGGTCTCTTTTCTTTAATGACATAGTTGGTTTCCAGATTCTCTCAAATCATAAGCAAAAGGGCAAAAAAAAGGCAACATTAAAAGAAACAGGTTGACTTCTATTTTAGTATACTTTTAACCAACTCATGTCATCTGTAGTGACCAGTCCCAGGTCCTGTATATTGTGACACAAGTCACTGGAGGGAGATAAAGAGTTACATTTGTTTATTAATAGTTACTTTGGTGCAAGCTCTGTGTGGACACAAATACCTGCATGTGTCCTTGTGCCACGATACTGTTTCATCTCCCAGACAGGCTCAGATACACCTGTACCAGTTCTTACTTGCCACTAAAACAAAATCCAGTTCCTGGGGTTATCTCCTTGCCCTTTAAGTATCTCGACAGTAGTGCACTATTAATTAACATTTATCAACTTCAAATACAAAAAGTAAGTATTTATAAGGTTTTGGTGTTAACTTATCTCAGAGTTAATTATATACACGTGATACAACCACGCTCAGTTTTCCTTCATTTTTATGAACTTGCAAAGGGGAAAGTTAAAACCAAGAAAAAAAGAGTAATAAAGTCACCAAGGAGAAATTTTATTTTATATACTCTCTCCTAGTTCATCAAATTCTAAATGTTCCTATCTGTTTAAGTATTGACAGAAACAACAGCTGAGTGACACAAGAACACTTACTCATTCTAAAAGCAGTTTGTGATTTCAAAGACAATAGCTAGTTTGTATCCAAACATCTGAAAGGATTACACTCACTCCACAAGAGATTCTGTGTTGATTCACTGCATTTTCCTCCCATTGTCAGTGTTAGAAACTGTATTTTTTTCCAAAGGAAATTATCTTAATACATCACAATAATATCATTATTGTTTCAATCGAAGAGAGTATCCTGTTCATATTTTTAGAGGCTTGAGCAAAAATATCTCAAGTTTGTTAAGATTCTCTTAAAAAGCTCTTCTCAAAGAAATGAAGAGTTAGGGAGTTAGGGCAACCTTTCTAAAAAAGTTTTGCAAGGGCTTCAAAACCACAAATTTATTTGTAATACTATCTAACATAAATACATCAATAAATAATAAAAGGTTCCTCACCCTAAAGATTATTCCTTCACCTTAAATGTGATGTTTCATTGGACTTTCTTGTCACTATTCCCACCCCAAAATATAATCTTGTCTACAGAAATTACAGTTACAGCAACTGTAATTGTAGATGCAGATGCAATCAGCGTAACCTTGATTATATATGCATAACTTATTCCTAAACAAAATTAATTATGAACTGTATGAGTACAACTGCTTGCAAAGACCCAGGTCTCACCTATATGGAGAGACACAGAACCTGATTAATCCCTATGGAGATGCAAGTATTCAAGTACAAAAACGACATGTAAAAGAGGCCGTAGGAGTCATATTTACACAGCCAACAGAAGGCCACAGCTTCATGTGTATTCAAGCTAGTTATGCCTCCCACTTTTCTATTGTTAAACTTTGTCTTAATTACATTGTATTCTTTAAACACTTGGCTTCACACCCATCTGGTTTCTTTCAACTAGCTCAACCATGCGTTTTCCAACTTAAATATGCAGCCAGGATTGCAGGCCCTGAGCCCAGGCACCACCACACAAGATGATATCATCACACTCTGTCTGAGACATGAGCTGAGAGAGGAGAGGCTGCACAACTCCACAGAGGAGCTTGCCAGTTTGCTAGACTGCAGCACCACGAGCTGCAGCACTCACAGGGGCTCACAAAGCCTCTGAGGTCGATGTTGCCTGGTGTGGGCCCTGCCTGTACACTGAGCACAGGTTTAACTAGCTCCCACTTCTCACCTTCACACTGGAATAGCGTTAATTACTGGGGGGAAATGAGAGAGGTAGGGCTGCTTCTTTATGAAGCTTGAAGTGTCTGTGGAATTGTAATGTAGCATTATGTGCCATTGTTCTTCTAAATAAAGGCTGCTACTGCCAAACATTTGTTCCCCGCATGTAATAGCTCATGGTGTGCAAATGAGCGTATGAGGGATACCCCAACCCATTACCAGGTTCAACAAGGCCTCAAAATATTCCGAGCTTAACTCACATCACTGAAAACATTCCCCATCTCTTCCATAATAGCTTAAATTTTCCCCATCACTTCCACACTGTGCTTTATGATGAAACAGAACACAAATAACCAACCCACTTCTGTGTGTGTTTATGTACTTGAAATACATCTGCCATTTTAATAAACTTCAACAGCTCTCAGAGATATCTTTCAATAGAATTTAAAATGGGGTTAAAACATTCCTACTGGCTGGTAAATACTTATCAGGCTTCCGCAAGCGTTTATGAGAGTTTATGTACACACACGCAGAAATACATAAGCACATATGTAAATAGGTAAGCACGGGCAGCTCAGACAACGCATCTCCTTTTCACACTGTATTTAGTTTCCACATCCACATTTTAGCCCCTTTCAAATGGTGTGTGTAATGTACATGCAACTGCAGTATTACGAAGTGCTGCAAATGCCTGGAGTAAAAATCTTGTCATGCTCGGACACGTAGCTATTTGAATGGTAATGACTCTTGCACGCCTGGGGACCCTCACAAAAAAGGGCCACTGTGGTAATAATTGAGGCATCTCCCAGTCTTACCAATCTCCCCAGTGCTCTTTTGAAGTCTAAGTGCTTTTTGAGATGTTTCTCCAATCACATTTATTCCTCATGGCTCTCTGTCTTTACCAAAATCAAGTAGTACACGAAAAGGTTCCTAGAGAACATCGATTTTAAATCTCATACTGTCAACCTGGTTCATGAATCTCATAAACACAACAAACGAACCAATTTAAACAGTTAATTTGTCTAAAAATTTAGAGGCATTCACACAAAAACTAAAATATATATTTAAAATGTTTGGCTGTGGATTTTGTCATCCACTCTATTCCACATAAAATGGAGGTTTCTAAGCCCAGATTTGGATAAACTCCTTGAAAGAGGCTGCCAGCTCTGTTGGCAAAGATGCTACAAGATCACAACAAATGCACTGCACTCTAATCCCAAACAGTGGTGACTCCATGACTACCACTCCACTAAATCTTCAGCACATACATTCATAACATGTTCATTTCTCAGGTTTAAACAGTAAATTTTCACACTTGGTTCTTCTGAAAAGTATTACCATTTTGATCTAACACCAGTCAGAGAGTCAAGGTCAAAGCAGTTTCTGAAACGCGTTAATGTTTCCAGATAAACATGCCTGGAATAAACATTCCATGAGCACGTAAAGCACTTTTCCTCACACAATAACTCGGTAAAGGAGTGTTCTCAGTGGGCAGATTCTCCATTCTGCCAATTAAGTATAGAAATAGCAAAACAACAAAAAAAAACACCAACCCTTTTTGGTTTTTTTGCACATCCTACCAAGACAACATTCAAGATTTTTATTTAAAAAGTCGTAAAACTGCCAAACCTAAGTTCAGGATGCATCAAGTCAGTTCGTTGAGACCCAGCAACAAAACTGGAGAAATTTTAACATCTTCACCTCATCCTGGCCACTCAAGTCAGTTGTTAATCTCGATTTTGTAAATATGTAGTTCTTTGCACAGTCTGGCTCTGAACGGTCTCTCTGAACTGGTCAGGTAGAAGATAACCTCCTCCTACCACTAAAACAGGAAGGAGAAGGGAGGTAGACAGAAGAAAGAATAAACACAAATTTCTTCAGCCTGCTTTATCTGAATACATGAGTAGTAGGCAGCAGGTAGATGCAACATTGCTGCTGCTGTTTAGAGTTGCACTCAAAAGGGTGCAGAAGTGAAAAAAATGCCCCATTATCTTATTGTTCATTGTCATTTCTCAGAAATCTCTTTGTATCAGTGATCTTGACCAGATTCTTGCTAGTTTATTTCTAACAACACAGGTAGATGCTGCACACGCTGAACGTTGCTTTGCATGATCAGATTCATGTGCTTGATATTAATATACACATTTTCAGGTTATCGCCACAGTAAAAAGGTCATAAAGTTATGACATCATCACCACTATGACTTCAAAAAGCACAAATGGTAAAACAGCAGACTAAGGAATAAAAGTGGGGTGGTCTACTTTTAATTTCTGACATTGGCAGAATTACTTGTCCTCAAAGTACTTAAATAGCTATTTCTAAATAATAATCTGCCCACTATGGTCCAGGCTGAATGACTCCTTGCACACATGTTCATCCTGAATTGCTCCATAGCAAAAGACTTAAAAATTCACGTTTGAGGTCATGTCATTTCACCTACACATTTCAGATGACACTGCAGAACCCAGACAAACCAGTTTCACCAATACTCCCAGAAAGATCAACTTCCCATTACACAATGTAAACCAGAAGAAGGAACTGACACCAATTCTCTTCTGCACCTTTGTCTTCCTTCTTACACAGGATATACCACAGACCATTCCTGCAGCGAATTGAATCCCACATTCCCTACACATACCCTCTCAGGGCAACCTAAGTGCATTCCAAGACATTTTACTACCAACAGGGAGATCCAATAATGCAATTAACAGAAATTAAAATCAGCTGGTTTACTTGGAGGCAATTCAGGCAGCCTGAGCAGTCATCCCACTCATTAAGATTTAAAAGCAAAACGCAACTAAGTCAAATACTGGGAATAAAAAAAAACCCCAAGCCAGTTGTGTGACACAGTCCTGGAGCAGACAGACTCTTTAGAATATTCCTGCAAACTCTGTAACCAGAGAGGTTAGCAATGATAAGGCCTGGCTTTTCATTACTGCCCTAACACTAGTTATGTTTGCTAAAACAATCCCTTCTAGTGTGTATTTGCATCGCAGTGGGATTTAGAAACAGTTAATGTTAGCTGCAACTCAAGGTGTATGTAAATCAACCTAGGAATACTTTTCCTATGATAAATATATTTCAGAAACGCCTCTAAATTGTAAATACACACACTTAAAAATATCAGTCTCTTTGTAGTATACTTTATTTGATGCAATGCATTTTTTATCTCAGATTAATTTAAAAAACCATGAATATTAAACTGAAAAACTATGCTAATGACAGTTATCTTCTCTTACATGAAAGATTTTCTTAATATCCTAAGAAAGTTTTACTAAAAATATTAAGGACTGCTTTCTTATTTTACAGTTTTCTGTTTAAAAAGTGTAGCTGTGTCCCAAAGAGAGTAACATACATTAAAAGACAGTGTAATTACCTTTCATTACACGACAAACTTCATCTCCTTTGTAAAACATGCTGCTTATTACACTGCTAATGGTATGCTTCAATACCGTATGAAAAATTCTCATTCCTACTTATAATATTTTTCCGAAAGACCCGAATTCAAACTAACACTATAATTATAAAGAAAAAAAAAAAAAAGCTTATAGCAATTTGGTACACTTCTACATTCATCAGCAGTAATCACATCTGGCTTAGTACACACTGTGAGCATAAGCAGTTTTATTCTGGGTCTAACATGAGAGAAAAAAACGAGACAATTCAACAACTGACACTTCTAGAAAATATAATTGCTAGTCAAACAAGTTCTTACAAAGGCACCTTTAAAAAGTAAACAGTGGTTTGGTTTTGCCACTTTAATTATATTTTTATACAAGTTTTAAAGTTCTGTTAAAGCCAGCTATAAAAGAGATTTATAACTATGAGACATGTGACAGTTGTCAGCACAAGCGTCAGACACCAAATCTATCAAATTCCCATGGATGTAGCATAAATCAGGATATTCCAGGGGTTTTCTGATTCATCTGCAGGATTCACTTAAATGAGTCCAAGCAAGTTAATCATACTTTATATGTTCAGAAAAATAGAAAAACTTTCAAGAATAGGTTTCTACTATTTCTATTTTGATAATTATTCAGTGTACACTGCAGTAATTTTTAAAAAAAAATTACATGCTAAAACCAGGAAAAGATAAGAGCTGCAAGAACTATTCTTCTGTCAACTGCAAACGTTCGTGCAAACTCACCACAAAAGTTATATCGCACCACTGATCTCCTCATAAAGTTATCATCAAATGGGTAGGATATAAATTATATCAGATGCAAAGTTAATTGGGAAGAAGAACAAATGGCAGAACTGCCGTTCTAAGCTTTTCCCATGCAGAAGCGAACACACACAACGCGGACACACCCTTTCAAAAAAAAAAACAAACAAACAAAAAAAACCAAACAAAAAAAAAAAACCAAACACACAGAAAAACTAAAAAACACCACGCTAAATTGCGGAATAAAGGGGAGATGAAGAAGTCAAGAGTGCCGAGAGCCCAGGAATGCCAGGAATCCCCGCAGGAATGCGCGCGGGCAGGCGGTCCCGGCTCCCCGCGGGGGCTCCGGCCGCGCTCGCCTACCTGGAACCCGGGGCTGCAGCAGCACCTCCAGCAGCGGCTCCGGGACAGCCGCTCGGGGGGAGGACCCCGCTCCTGACAGCCCCCGGGAGAAACGACGACAGACTCGGGTCTTACCGGAGTCCGCTCTCCCCTCCGCCACTCAGCCCGCCCGCCCGCTTGGCCAGCACAGCCCCGAGGAGCGCCCGGGGGAAGCGCTGCCCCGGGGCAGCTCCAGCGGCTCCCCGGGTGTGCGGGAACAGCCGCGCTGGTGCCTCCTCGCCCCCGCAAGGGCCCGGCGCCCTCGGCCTTTGGGAATGCGCGCGTTTAACGGAGCAGAGGGAGGCAGCGACCCAGGGCGCCTCGGGAGCCGCCCCCACAGCGCAGGCAGCAGCCCCGCGCCGATACCGACCCCATGCCCGCCGCGTTCCCGTCATAGCTCTGTGCCCGCCCGGCCCCGGCCGGGAGAGCCGGGCGACGTCGTCCCCCCCTCGGCCCCCAGACCGCCCGCCGCCGCTCTCCTCACCCGTCCCGGGCCGCCGCTCTCCTCACCCGTCCCGGGCCGCCTCTCTCGCAGGGAGAACCCCGCCAACTCCGTGCCACTCTCTCCGCTGCCCCGCCAGCCGCGCTCGCCGCCGGAGCCGAGCGCGGACTGCCCGCCCCTCCAGCGGGGGAGGGGGCGCCGGGGCCGGGCCGGGGAGGAGCCAGGCGGGGGGCGCTCGCGCAGGTGAGACCGGGGCTTCCCGCCGCTTTCCCGCCCGCCCGCGGCCTTTGCTCTGCCTGAGGGAGGGCTGCGCGCCGGGACCTCCCCGACAGACACCTATGGCCCGCAAAGGAAGGGGAGGGCGCCCCGCGTCTCCTCAGCTCGGGCTGCGGCGAACCGCGCCGGGACGGAGCGGGGTGACCACAACAACCCGCTGAGGAAGAAACCCGCGCGCTGCCGGTGGAGGCCGCCTGACAGCCGGGTTTGTTTTCCCTCGCCTTGCGGAGGCGGCTGGCGGGGTGCCCGCCGCGGCGGGAAGGGCTGAGGCAGCACAGGGACGGGGCAGGGCGGGCGCGGCGCTGGCCGTGACGGGGAGGAGGTGAGGGAAGCGCTGAGGGAGCCGGACTGGAGCGAACAGGGCAGTGCTCCCAGAGCGGCGTCAGGGGCACCTCTGGGCACACCTAGGCTGCCTTCAGAACTCTGGTGATCTCCACAGTGTCTTCAGCTGGACTGGAACTATCACAAGGTGATTCCAAAATGTTCTACACGTGTAGTGAGAACCGAAGTGCTGCCATACTGCAGCATCTCTCTCCCCTGATCCAAGAGTGAAGGAAAGGAAGGTGCTAAGAACTTGTGGTTTACAAGTGTCATCCAAAAAAAAAAAAACAAAACAAACAAAAACAAACAAAGAAACCAAAAAAAAACAGTATCTATAACCACGTCACAAGAATTGGGCCCCAGATAATTTTTTACCATGCTCAGAAATCTTTTCTCAAGCTTTGAACCACATGAACCAAGGGGCATTGTCAGAAGAAAAGGTTACATTGTATGTACGGAGAAACAAACACAACAAAACATGATAGATCCCTATCCACAACAGAAGAATGCAGTGAACGTGAGAAGGAAGAATTTAATATATGAGCCATGAAAGCTATGTCAGAGCTGTTCTACACGAGGAGTAGGGATAGGCAAACATCCTCTTTTCAAAACCAGTAGTGCTGGAGGTCACTACTCAAATTTCTGTCAGAGCTGCTCTGCTACATGTTACATGTCTGTCAAAACAAGCCCAATTAGCAAACACGTGTGTGTGTATATATATATGGAATTGTATATAATTTTATCGATTTTCTGTAAAGATTGCTCCTGTCCTAGTTAGAATGTATAAACAGAAGAGGTTCAATTAGATAAGGAGCTGTTCCAAATAAAACATCAGTATGAACACTGCTGGGGTACTGTATCCTATTTGGGGTTCTATGCTGGGAAAAAATACATCAGAAAACTAAGTGCATTATAAGGACATGTATTTCAGTAGTATTCCAAGTCAGTATTTCATAAGGCTCTCTTGACTGCTGCAATAAACAGTCAAAGGCAAAACAAGGAGACAGAGGAGTGTCTGACAGCAATTGCTGTGATAAAATAGTAATAAAATACTATACTGATGGTTAATCAGTAGAAAAAACTCTAAACGATGGGAATTGGACAAATTATAAACAGTTCTAGAGAGGCAACTAGTGAGGTGTTTGCAGACATATGACAGTGTTTGCTAACAGGAGGGAAGTATTAGGTGTGACAGGGTCTGTAAAGACTTCTGTTGTGGAAATATGCATCTCTATGTAATGTATTACGTTGATTCTCCCTCAAAATGGTTGTTGAGAGGAAAGTCATAGATGTGCAGATTTTTCTGGCCCTTCTTAATGACTTGACTTGTCAAAAAAACATTAATGAGACAGAACAGCCCAAACTTGTGCTGCCATCTTGATTTTTTACATACTTTGACATTTACCATTTGCTTTTCATATGCATTTTTTCACATAATCAGTTCACAGCTAATCTTGGAGCTGTTTAAGTTAAAGATATAAGTTTAAGTAAAAATGTGTAATGTTTAAGAAAAAGTTTGCTTAGTCCTTTCACTGTAGTTTTCAGAAAGCACATGAAGGTCATACACCCCCCAACTGATAAAACTGGGAAACAATGAATGGAAAATAAAGTAATTAAACTTTTTTCCTCAGTTACTACATGAGTTATGTGACAAAATGTCAGTTGAACTCACAGACATTTGTATATATGACTGTATTTTATTCCAGTTAAAGTGTTAAGAAACACGCTGACACGTTGTTCAGCCTTGTAGTTTTGTAACATTTGAAGGAATTGCACTTAATAGAAAATAAAATGCTTGATTAAAGAGGTGTATACACCTGTAATTTTCAGGTTATTGTTAGAGGTTAATTAAAACAGTGTTAATCAGTGATGTTGTTGTACAGTATTACATTTCCATTGCACTTAGAAACAAACCAGAAAAAAAAAGATTCAATTCTTGCTAAAACAACCAGGCTATGATGACTACTAGTCATTATTATATAGTCTATAATTAATTTTTTTCATGATGTGCCTCTCAGGTAACAGCTCAAGAGACAATTTTGTTGCTGTCTGGCATGCTTAGCATTAAATTGCTCAGAAAACTCTTCTTTTGTTCTGTATTGAGTTTCAGAAACAATGTTTCATATGGTAATTAAACCAAGGCATTTTTCTTTCTTTTTTTTTTCCTTTCATTTACTTTATTGTTTTTTTATTAAAGAGGTGGGGAGGAGAAAAAGGTGGGACTAGCACAATTGCTAAAACTCTTGTATTGGCTGTGAGCATCTGAGACTGGAAAGCAGAGTTTTGACTGGATTTTGACTCCATCCTACACTTGGATAGAGGAAAGTTTATTTTGAGCCTTTGAACATTTAATTTTTCCTTAAAAGTGTAGTTTAAATCAAACCTTTTGTCAAACTGTTTCTTACAGATCTTTGGCACGTTCTGAACCTGAGTTTTACGAGTACTTGATATACTAATGCTACAGCCATGAGGACTGTTCCCTAAGAGCCCCAGTCTGGCTGGAATACTGCAAAAGTACAAGGTTATCCAGTGAGGTGAGAATTTTTGAAGGAATGTATACAAACCCAGCAATAAGCTAAATTGCACTGAGGACAGAGTTAGGTCATACACAGAATATCTTCTCAGTGCAGGCTGCATTTCCTTTCCCACCCCTCATCCTCTTATTTTTCTTTTCCTCACCTGTAAATTAAGGTTTCGGTCCTTGTTTACAAGACTGGCTGTGATTAATGTTTCCCTGTGCAGGCAGTGTATTATCAGGCAGTTGGGTAAGACAATACAAAATGGAGTTTGCAGCTAAAGCAAAAACAAACAGTAATGCCCTGAAGTTTGTGCTGTAGATTAATTCCAGGTGATCCAGCACACCTCGGGAACTGAAGAGCACTCCTGAATTCAGCTCTCCCCTTGCACTGAGCTGTGGTGAAACTTGGCTTCTCAGTGCCGTGCTTGGCTCCTAGCAAGATGCATCTCTCTCTGCTATTCTACTACACATTAATCTGAATTTTGACGCTTTATTATGGTCCCTGTTTCCTTTCAGGAAAGGTTCTAATCCAATAATCACAGTGGAAAGTAGGAGAAAAAAATTCTTTCTCAAGGTATATAATTTCATTGAAACACTGCTTCTGACTCATCTTTTACAATACATGTTGCAAAGTTTCTTTATTATACAAGATTATAGATGTCTGTTGCTTAAGAAATAATGGTTATCCCTGTTATTCCTGTATTCAGTAAGGTATTGAATAGACATTTTTATCTATTTCTTGTTTCAAGAAGCAATCTTCAAAATTCAGATTTTCTTTCTAGTCTCTACGGTTATTTTCACTGACTTGTTTCTCAAAACATTTTATCTTAAGCAGAATATTTACAGAGTTGATTCTACAATTATATTTGTAAAATTGGATCTGCATCACAACCATTTTAATAAATTTAAAGCACTTTAGAGTTATATGAGAATGCGGAAGTACCCTTTTATAAAAACCGGACCACTTTGGCTATCACAGAACACCAAGAAACAGTTCTATTTTAAATATTAAAATTACTGTGGTATAAATTTATTTTCAGAGAAGGATATGGGATATATGAAGAAATGTGATTGTACACTCTTATCAGATGCTTTTTAATGTATGATCTCTGGTTCTTCCTCAAAAGACAACTAACCAAAAAAAGGAGGCCCTTCATTTTCCACCTATCTTGTATTTTCCCCCCCTCTTTTCACAGCGGTTCTCTCTCTCCTCTCTCCATCTTTCATTTTGGGGGCAGCTCATCTTTTACACTTCTTCCATTTCTCTCTTCTCCCATGAACAGCTTCAACCACAGGGTACTGCCGACAGAACCCGGGGCACGGGGTCCCCTCTGCTCTGACCCAAGCACACCATGTGCTCTACACCAGCCTGAATAATCCCACCCAGCAGGCCTAGCCACATATCTCAGAACATACTGACATGGCAGGAGAGTAAGACATGGCAAATAAAATGTATAAAGGGATAGAGTAAATTGTGAACCAAGAGATTTATATTTTCAGGTGTCTTCAACAGTGGAAAATACCTGGGGTTTACTTCATGTTAGCTAATGCTCGGTAAGGAAGAAGTTAGGAGATGAAGATTTTAATTGAAACTTCTCTTCTATGGAATTTGATTTAATTTAAGTGAGCTCAAGTTTACAGATACTCCTCCTGCTGAATGTAAGACTGTACGATTATTAACCTTACTTACATAGAAATCAAGAGTGAGATACAATATTCAAAGGTGCAAAGTGAGATGAAGAGAAGGTACCACTGACTTTAACAGTTGCTGAGGGGAAAACATATACAACGCATATTGGTCACAAATAATATGATAGTTTCAATATTAATTTAACAAATAATATGTTGTCTAGTAATTAAGGGAATAATTAATCCTGATATGAAAATTAATTGAAGATTTTGGACACTGTTCTATAACTAGCCATGGCAAGGCTTTCTGACCTCCCGTTGTTCTTCTCCTTGGACAACTTTTGGCTGTATCCATGTTTCTTCCTTCACCTTACTGACACAATCTTGCTCCCACTAGTCTTATTCAAGTAATCTTAGCAATGGAAAAAGGAGTTTTTTTCCAAGTCCATTCTCCCAGGATTTGTCTGTGCCCTGTCTGCAGGAACAAACTGATGTTTTAAGAGCAACGTAGTCTGAGCCTCTATTTCCACAAAAACATAAAGTTAGTGATTTGTTGGCATTGTCAGTGTATTTGTTTGAATAAAGATTAAAGGGTGCATTGTTTCAGTCACTGCAGATTTAAACTCTGAGTCATTTATGACAGAAATAGTAATGTAGTAAATGAAAAGGCTGCTATGCTCTTTATGCACATAGCTCTTAAGAACTATTATTTTTTTATTGTTTTTAATAATGCCCTCAGTATTAGAACATTGTAGAGCTCCATGCACAGACATCCATACCAAAAAATGCTTTCTAATCTTTTTAATCACAAAAAAGAGTACAGAACATGCTATGTTGAAACCAAAACTGTGTATCAAGGCAAGATAATGCAGAGACTTTCTGAGTTAATTTAGTGATCCTGTCTCTAATCCTGAAATAACATCCATGTGTAACATTAAGCAAATGTATATGTTATTGATATGTTTAAAGTTTAACCTAAGTGCTTGCAAAATTAAGGTCCACATCCTTAAGATTGGCATCCCAAGGTTAAGTCCTGAAGATAGAATATGTTCTGTATCTCTCAGAAATATAAATTTAAAATATAAATATAAAATCTTTAATTAGCTTTCTTTTGTTTGTAATGTGTATGAAACGTTATCTTGGTTTAGGGTATGCAGGCAATTTAACCCATACCTAGTGTATCAAAGAAGACAGCACATAAGAACAAAATTGTTATTTTTCATGTTTTAAAATCTACTGTTGATTAAAAGTATAGCAGGAAAAATTTTTATTTAGTTTACCAATTAATCCTTTTTGTCACGTGAGGATTTGCAGGTATTGCATCTTATATTCAGTTTTCTTAAAAACGTGTGTCTTTTCTGAGAACTAAGGCCAATAGCCAGGAAGGAATTTAGGCTCCTGATTCCCACTGAAATATTTCATTAGAGAGGTGAAATGTTGAATTACCTGGGTCTAAACCCAAGCATGAATTTCTGGAACAGAGATAAAATCATCACAATCCCATGTAAAAATTAACTTTTTTTTTTTATAGACATACATGGATGTCTTATTAATTAATGTTTTGGGGTTTTTTTCTACTTTGAATCAAAAAAAGAGAAGTATTTGTGTAAGTCTAAAGCAGTACCCGATTCAAACCCCTTCTCTGGAATGAATTTGTTCGTGGCCACTTTTGTGCCGTGGTGCAATAGCACCACTTGGTGGCTGCAGTAATTTTAACAGTTTGGTCCTCTGACAAACATCTGGGTAATAGCTTGAAAATAAAGACCGGGAAAAACGGATCTTTAACATTTTTACATTTGTTTTTATGTCTAGACACTTTTTTTACTCAAGTGAAGTAGTACCATGGAAATCGTTTTGTGAAGCAATATTTTCGAAGAGATATAAACACTTCAGTAATGTCCAATATAAGAAACTTTAAGATTCACCTTTAAAAGATAAAGCATCACTCCTGACTCACCTGCAGTATCTTAACTACTGATGCACTGAAAACTTAACAAAATCTTTGCAAGTCTAGACAAGACTTGCAAGGGGAAGGGGAGGGTTTATGTGATTGGAATTTCCAGCCTTTATAGGTTTTTTTTTGGTCAGGACTGATGCAGAAAGCTGCTTAAGTATGTGCTTACCTTCAAATGCCTTCTTCAAGCCCATTCATTTCAATTTGACAAACAGTTATTCATAATTAAATATGGAAAATTATTCAGGGCTGAACATTTTAGGAAAAGGGATGGAAAATGAATGAGTTACCTGGAAATCCTTTGCTTGTTCTTTTTCAAGGGGAAAAAAAAAAGGTAGCAAACAGATATGGAACTTTTTTACTCATTTGCAGGGTGTAAACCATAGCAGAATAAAGTCAACTCTCTTCTATCTGAAAAAATACATCCATTGCATATTTTAAAAAATAAGTAAGCAACAGAAGAAAGACTTTTAGCCTATTAAAAAAGAAGTTACACTGCAATAACAACGAATTACTCTCCCACAGTGTCAGATGCATCATGTCAGGGGTCAGTAGAGGGGTCTGCTTGAAGTTGTGAGCTGAGCTTGCTGAAAAGAAGTAGTGTGTAAAGGTCTCTCCTCACTTTGAAGCTCCAAGAAGGAATTCTTGTGGGAAATTCTTATGGGAAATTTTAACCAAACCCCCAAAATCAAGTGAGACATTTTGCTGTTTACAGGCTGGAATGTACGTGTGTGTGAGAAGCATTTCACTGAAAATTAAATTTTCTTAATTTTTTAAGTTCCATTTATGAACTAAGTACTTCACAACTCAAGTTTTTCACAACTCTTACAAAAGGTGCTTTGGAATCTAAACCCATCAACAAACAAATTAGATGAACTCAGGGAAACTGCTTCATCCTGGCCTTTACCATGGTTTGTTCCTTGCTTTTCTTTGAAAATAAACAGTGTCCTGTATGGGTTTCCATTTCAGATCCCACAACCATCCATTTGTTTTAAGAGGAGACGCTTCCAGCCTAATTATGAGTCAGCCCAGAATACGGAAGGTACTTTAAATCCTCAAAGATGGAGGCTTTGGTGATGCAATAGATTCTACCTTTGACACTTACGCAAAGTTTTTACCAGGGCTCGAAGCACTTACAGAGATATTTCATACAGATCTGACGCTGTGCTCATAAACTAAGCTGATAAGTTTTTATTTAATCCTGTTTTCTTTAGGAAGAAAAGCTTTTCTTGGTGAGTGTTTTGTGACTGTAGAGGGTGCTCTTAAAATACTGGTGATGGTAATGATGTATGGCAATCAGTTTCTTTTTCTGTAAAGCTTATCCATGTTAGGCTGTTTATATTTAGCAAAGAACATTGTACAGCTCATGTGTTTTATTTTTGATATGGGCAAGAGTCACTATCCACATTTGCATCCAAAAACATCCCTGGAAGCTTTTCTGGATTTAGTTTATTTTTGCAAGTATGTTTCTGCTAAACAGTGATCGTATCTTCTGAGAAAACTATTGATGTGCTCTAAAACAAGTTGAAATAAGTACTAAATAGAGTATATTTTTAGTTGCAAGGCCGTTGAGAGTTGGATAAGAGCTTATTGTTCCAAAGAAGCCATTTAAATATTCAAAAAAAATTCTTTAGTTACATGAAGTTGATGCTCCCACATTGTGCTGGTATTCTGCTGGGAAGGATTTAACTGTATTTTACTTTGGTTTGTGTGTAATTTTATTGATTGCTTCACCATATTCCCAAGATATCTGTTTTTTTATACTTCTTTAACTGAATTAGAAGGGCGAAAAAAATCCTAGATACAATAGACTAAATCAATATTTATCCTGCTATATTTTCCCCTCAACAATACAATACTTTGTTTAATATAAAATTTTATGTTACTCTCAGCACAACCAAGAAGCAATGGAGTTAATTCTGTATGCTCCACAAATGTTGCTTCTTTCCAGAGAGTCTATGAACCTCAGAGAGAGAAGAATTTTGTTTTAACAGTCAGAACTGCAGTGAGCCCATTTTAAAGCAGTGTACGGAGAGGTAACATTTCTGGGGTCAGGACCTTTCCTGTGAGATCACTGCTCTGCCAGTCCTGGATAGGATGAGCTGTGATCTCTGACCGACATGACTGTCAAAAAAAGCCTTTGCAGTGACTGCACTACACCAGCAAAACTACACTTTTTGTGGAGTAGGTTGGTATACTGGGAGGAGATGAAACAGATGCTGCAGAAGCACAGTTTCCCCAATCCAAACTTTTCTTGACAGCAATTCCTCTGCTTCTTATACTGGATTTACATACTTACCCTGGGAAGGTGCTTGTAGATGTGAACTCAGAAAATCAGACTTTCCCCACTGTTCACTCCTTGGAGATTCAGGGTGACACGAAGGCTGTGATTCTTTGCTTCACTTTTTCAGCAGCTCTACTGTAGGCCCCAAGTGAGTGCACAGAAATCAGTGCAGCTTGTTTGCCTGGGGAAGTCCTCTGAGCTTTTCTGGCCAACTTCAGCAGCATCTATTTTAGGGAGACTTTGCCAAGATCACTACATTAGGAAAGCTTTTAAGCACAGACCAAGCTTAATAACTGTTTGCTGGCTTCTAATGAGGTGAATTTGGCCTCTTCCAATCTCCAGCTTCCACATCAAATTCCTCAGTAGAACTTGCAGGTTAGGGCATGTCCCTTGACACGTTTGTGTATTAGGTCATGCAAAGGGGACTTCAGGTTACCTGTGACTGACTGCAGGCTCGGCCTGTGAATGGTCACATGGAACTGTGAGAGCTGGCAAAATGAACTATCCCCACATATCAGGCAAGGCTTATTCAACAGAGGAAATGTTACTGCCTGAGGCCTGATGGTAGAAGACATTTCTGTTGTGAGTCTTGTAATAGGGGAATGCCATGATATGCAAAAGACAGGGATTTTGTCTCACAGGGCTTTCCTTCCTCAGGGTTTAGTTCTAAGTGGTGACTCGACCAAACTCGACCAAAAAGCCTAGGCCTCCACTAACCTTGTGAAGTCCACAAGCTATTAAAATAAATAGTCATACTCTGTTCTTTCTATCACAGTATTTCTGGTGGGCAGTGTTTTCACTTCCCTTGGAGAAACTAAAAGTGTTTCCCCTAAACATCCCTTACACTGAGGTTCTTAAAATGGGAAGTTAAAAATACCGATCTTATACACAGTCAAGACTCGAACACAGACTTCCTCTGATCACTGATCCTCTATTCACTGAGCTATTAGATAAAACAGACAGTACTTTTACTCCTATTTTCTAGGAAAAGATTGGCATGAATTTCTAACTTTGGGAGAAAGTTCAGAAATTTATTTTGTAGATTTTCACACCTCTGCAGCTCTCATTAAAGGACCAGAATGTCAGAAACAGATGGAGCTTAAGATCATCATCTTTTCTTTAGAATGGCCAGTCTGGATGTAATTTATCAACTTGGGTCATTTCTGTGGTGGGTCCTCTTGCCCTGAAGTGTGGAAAGAGACAGTGAATGCTCTTTATTCTGGGCTGGAAACTAAGCTACACAGCAAAGCATCAGAGTACCAAACCCTCTAACCTGCAGCCACTTACCCAAAAGTTACCCAACACACTCTAAGTCAAGTCTACCTTTACTGGTTCACTTTTTACAACACATTCTACAACTTTAGAAAATCTTAAAAGCTCAGGAAAAAAATATCTTGTATTGTGAAATACTTGGATATTTCGAACAGTGAAAGCTGTAAAGGATGCACATGTTGGAATGACAAAAAGACAAATGGAAGCTTTCACTGGGAAGATGCAAACCAGAAGACAGATAGCTTGTTTTGCTTTAGGCAAAGCATGAATGCAAACATTTAAACTGGAGAAACTCCCCTTTCCTTCTGTGGCCCCTCTGAACCATTACATTAATTACTTGGAACTATTTACCTACTTCCCTTCGTTTAGGCCCCAGGTGCAGACACTCTGAGTACTGAAAATTATTTTCATTCTTTTCTCTGGAGTGAAAAAACAATACATGAAAACACTCATCTTTTCCTTTCTGAAACCCATGAAGGTTAGGAGATGGCATCCTAATATATATATTGTACTGGCCTATTTTGTAATACCCCATAACAAAACAGGAGAGTGGTAGTGGGTGTCAGTGATGTTTCTTTTCTGAGGTACAGTGAAAATATTTGTTTAGTTTTGTTGCACTAGCAGGGGCAGCTGGCAGTGTTTGCACTTATGTGTCTTCTAACACTTCACTGAAGAGATACCCCTAATCTTTGAAGAAAGACAAATATCTCATTTTGCAAATGTGCTGACCTGTTCTTGTGCAGTGGCTCTGACAGCCTTCTTTTGTCATCAGCGTCTTTGAAATGAGACTTTAAAGTCTGACCAGCCAGATCCAGGCATACACTTTTCCATATGTGAAGCTGGAGAGTTAATGGAAGCATTAAATGTTTAGAAAATAAACAATCAATCTATCGCATTAGAAAATTTAAAAAACAATAAAAAAATCACAGCAGAGGCTCAAAACCTAAACTTCTGAATTGGCAGCGTAGAGGATCAGTGATATCTATGATTCTCTTTGGCAAGATAAACATGTCTCAGAGCTCTCACCTAAAGTTTCCTTCCCAACATCCCTCTGAGAGAAAAATGAATTAAACTTTTTCTTGTGCCTTTACTGAGAGGTTCTTCTGCTCTTGATTACTTTGTAACACAAACAACAGACTGTGGAACACGAGCTGTAGAGATATCTTTAAATAAAGATTAACAAAATCTATGGCTATTTTCACAAAGTGTCTTCAACTTCTCCCTCCCTAGTGAAGGATATCAGTCAATCCCAGGGTAGCCCAGGTCATCACAGGGTGGCTACTGGGTCTGGCTGCCCCTGTCCCAGCTGCCTGGCAGCAGGCCCACCCCAAGGAACAGCCAGCTGGCTCTGCTCGGGGTTTCAGCTTCCTCCAAGTTCTCGTGTGGCCCTGGGAAGCAGCTGAGTGTGTTTTGCCCGATCGACTTATTTGTTGTCAATCCAGAGAGCTTTCCCACTGCCATGACTGCTGATGGTGCAGTCAGTTTGCACTTGGGGGTTTTCAGCGTGGCCCCTCTGCTCTGTCATTTCTGCTGCTCTGCACTGGCTCTTCAAAAGATCAGATCTGTTTCACAGATTTTTGTGCTTGTTTTCGAGTCAGTTCAGCACTTCTCTGTTCTGATATGGCTTGTCCAGATGCACGAGTTTCTTTTCCCAATCTGCCAGCTTTTGGCCCCAAGCACACTCACTATGAGAAAAACAAATCCTTCCTCTACTCTCTCTTCTATTCCAGCTGCACATCTGTGAAATTATACATGCTACGAGGGTGACCCTTCATTTAGATCTCCTTGGAGCACAGGTGCCCATGTTCATCATTCATGATACAAACACCAACCTATACAGTTCCCTCCTAGAACTGGGAGCAATAACAGTGCAAACAAAAGCATCCTCTTCCATGTTCCTCCTCTGATGTCAAAAGGAAGGTATAAGTAGCATCTGCCATAGGGTGTAAATCCATGCATTCAAGGATTTTCAGAGGCAATTTTAGGACTAATTCACTGTTAAAAGTAAGAGAGTAACTTTGGAATAAAAAATTATTTTCTAAAACATCTGTCTTTTTTAAATTAAAAAGATTATGTATACTCAAAGTATGTAGCAACTTACCTTCTATTACCAACTAACAACCAAGTATTTTTCTGGAAAATAAAGTTACTTGGCCTAGTGAACATAAGAACATGATATTGTAATTCATTCAACTATTTAGTCATGTTTTTAATCCCATTAGATCAATATCCTGCTGCATTTAGTTACCTAGTTGAGGGAGAGAGATATTTGTCAGACCCTATTTTAATATCTGATCTTTTTTATTGTATACTGTCTCCTTATTCAGTAGGACAGCACTGGAAACATTTGCAGTGACACTCATTGCTCCACGTAACCTCATGATCTTATTTGCAGCCTCAACTCAACAAGTTTTCACAAATCTAGCATATTAAAGTCTCTTCAGATTGTTTTGCATCACTCTCAAGGTCTGGACTTTTTCTGTGATTGCAGTGTCCTTTCTGAGATTTGAATGTGAAGGAGGAAAAGTGGTCCCTTCCCAGACTTCATAATCCAACAGAGCTGGTGGCCTCTCTGAGCTGGGCTACTGCTAAGTGCAAGTCAGATCATTACTCCAGCTCCAACACTCCTCTCACATTTAAACAATGGCATTTAGAGGCACAGAAAGAGACATTCAGCTGTTGGAACAGGAATATCAAATGGGGTGCAGCCAGGCCTACAGGCCACATGCTTAATCAACCTCAGTCCCCCAAGCCAAGGCCATCCTCTCATCTTCCCATGGACACTTCCTCATAAAGGCACCAAGACATTTCATCCAATGCTCCTCCAAACCAGTGAGTTAACAGAGCCATCTCACTCACTGTGAATTATTTTGTTTTCAGTTGTACCCAAATCCATCTGCTTTAATAGGTTCTTCACCACCTTCCCCAGTCTTGCTACAGCTTGT
This sequence comes from Pyrocephalus nanus, assembly GCA_038380795.1. Lineage (NCBI taxonomy): Eukaryota > Metazoa > Chordata > Aves > Passeriformes > Tyrannidae > Pyrocephalus > Pyrocephalus nanus. Next base: position 7,126,942 of record CM076272.1, read on the forward strand.
CAGGAACTACTTCCCTGAGCACAATCCATGGCAGCAGTTAGCACACTAACATTTGCTGGCAGGTAAATTGGTTATGACTGTAACCTCATCAGGATGGTATCTGAGCTTATGTCCAATGTAGTTGGACAGAATTACTCAGATACTTGAAGATACTGATACTATTTCTGCAAAAGTACCTTCTTGAAATAGGGCCTCTGTCACCTGCAAGGATGAGCAGCTGCTGAGTTGGGGAAAAAATAAAAATTAAACAAATCCTCTGGTATGAAAATCTGTTTTACATTGCCCACTCAGTGTCTAATACTTAACTAATTATACTGCATTCACATATTCTGACACAAATACCTGTTAAATATGGTGTCTAAAAACTCACTCAGGATTAGTATGGAAGTGTAAAAAGTAAATATATCCAGGAAAGAGAATTAATTTTAAATTGCAATGTTGAGATTGAGAGTCAGTGATTACACTGTGCATGAAGTCTGTGTGATTCATGATTATTCCTGCTATTTCTGATTTTTGCTTCAAATGAAATGGGGCTGATTGTGATTGAATGTTACTGAATTCTTCTGTTTATTTAAAAAGGAAGTTGGAATTTTTGAAGGATGTAGAGTGTGATCACTGTCATAGTGTTTGAGGGTGGGAAGCTAAAGAGTCTGAGAGATCTTTCCCATAAATACAGTGTTCTTCAGGCACAAAGACTTGGGAAGGAAACAATTCCATCTAATTAGGAAAGTAATTTTAAGCAGAAAAAAGATGTAAAAGCTTAGGGACTGTTCTTGTCAGAGAGAGATGTTTCTGAGAAGAATTAGGGCAATAGAGGATTATTGTTTTGTTAAGCCTTTGATTGAGATCTCAGACTTTCATCAGTTCTGTAGCAATGCAAGCAAAGAGATCTAAGGCTCAAATGCATCTCCAGAAAAGAGATCTTGGAGAAAGAAATTAAAATAAAATAAAATTTAAAAAAAAAAAACTAAACCAATTAAAACAAAACAAAAAAAACCACCAAAAACAAACAAACAAACAAAAAACAGAGAACCAAAAAAACAACCCAGAGTAGGATTTAGCTTTTGGGGTCTTTTTAACACCCAGTTTATAGCCAAGGGGAAGTTTTTCTGTCATCACCCTGATACTTTTAAAAATGGAGGAGAAAAAATGTTGCTTGTGATTTCTCAAAATGTAGTGTTAGTTATTTGAAAAATTCCAGACCAGAGCATGAAAGATCCTTTAGAGAAAAACTCTAAAGTTGTTGTTTGGAGGCTGCCCTGAGTATAGGCAAGATTAAAGCCCTTAATGAAAGCAAAGCTTACTTATCTGATCAGATTCTAGCATAATGGTCCAGCATGTGATATTATTTTGTAAAAGTTACATAACTTTTTGTTTAAGAGCATACTTTACTTTCAGCAGCACAAACAACATTTTTAACCTGTTCAGATCCTTGAGAAACGCAAACAGATTCGAAGAAAGAAAATGGAATATTTGTTCACAAAAGAAAAATCAAACCTTTCTGTGACTTGGTTAAGATGAAAGCAAGACGGGAAACTAATAAATAGGATCAGAGAACCTGGAAATAAATGTTGACAGGCTTGTGCTCTGGCAGTCTAAAAATCACATACTAGTAAGCATTAGCTTTCTGCTTAAGTGTTTGCCTACAAGATTGCCTTTCCCGAGGAGAGTCCAGAGATTACCCACAACTCCTTTGTGTTTGCAGGTTTTCTGTGAGTGTGTGTGGGTACATCTTACCATTTATCAGCCACAATCACTGAGGTCACAAGTCCCCAGCCTCATTAACAGACAGTGAGCCAATTGAAAAACAACCCTGCTCTCCCTCGGAGCATCTGGACATCTGGTGCAGGAGTAGGATGCTTAATTTTGAAACAGTCAGATCTAGGCAGTTAGGCAAAAAATAGGTAATAAAACTTCGGATATACAGTCAGAGTTTTCCTGTTTTGACAACAGAATTTGTGGATTACAGCTTAAAGCTCTTTAGGGTTTCTCACGCACTGAGAAATAAAGTTTAAAAGTTGCAATATTAAAAATTTAGGTGGAACAATGAAAAAAAGGAACATAACCCAACTCGAGTGTGGAAGAGCTTCATTAAGTCATTAACTGAATACTGCTGGCAGACTCAGCACACCCTGGTGTAGGAGTGTATCATCGTGGGGTTTGTTTCTGTCAGAAAACACAGACAAGAGAGAAAGGGTTGCTTGGCTCCTTATGTGTCTGATAGAATGCAACCTAATATGTCACATTAAAAAATCGTTTCCAAGTCCACAGCACAGGCTTGTAGCAATTGGCACTGCCCTACTTACAGACACAGTCTGAGTGTGAGTGGTGCTGTCTGGTGTCACACCATCCATCTCACCTTCTGCACTGCCATGAAAATACGCTGCTAATTCCTGCAGCTCAGACTGCTGTCTGCTAAAACATTTACTTGGTTAAATTCTCACTAATCTGTTCATCCATTGGCACAGGGAAACTGCTATTGTATCCTGAGAAAATTGCCATCATGTACAGCCTTTCCCAGAGTAAGGAATCACTTGCTGTACTTTCATTCATCATTAAAAAGAAAATAGTCACTAAAAATTTTATAATTGAATGCAGACTTCAAGAGTTTTGTTCAAAATGATCCTCTAGAGAACACAGTGAAAACAGTATCTCCTAGGGCAGCAATGGAGAAGCTTTCATCAGCACTGAGAGTGCAAATATTCATTGCTTCTGTAGCCAAGGAAATGATTGCTATTTTGTGGCACCATATATTTAATCAAAATAAAATTAGCATTACTTTTCTTTATTGTTTCTTTTCCCTCTCAAGATGTCACATTCCCTGCTGAATATTAGATTTATTCTGGTTAATCAGAAAACAGTAAAATTATCCAGCTTGGAATGCAACTTCATTGCCAAATAAAAGGACACTGCTCTACTGCACCATGACATGGTCTCTTGCTGATGTAAATAATATAACAGAATGGATGGCAGCACTTTTCTGTCATCTTAATGCTGCAAGTTCAAACTTCTGCATGAGGAAAAGGCCAAAAGAATGTTAAACAGTACTACTTAAAATCAACTTTCATTGTCAGATAAACAAGCTAATTAATTTTTTGTTATGTTCTTAACTAACAAGGTGGAACGAGGCTTTGTAAAGCTCTTCCTGCCATATTTATACAATGAAAGAATAATCCCCAACAAGGAAGTGTTTCTGCTGCTGAAAGAAAGGAGGGGAAAAACACCCAAAACCTACATTGAAGGAAAATAAATGCAACTTATTTTTTCACCCTCTTCCCTGGCCATCCAGAGCTCAGGGATGGCAGGAGGGTGCCACATTCAGTCACTTCCTTCCACAGCACACCAAGAAGCAGAGGAGCTGATTTTGTTGTCCAGCTCCAGAAACAGATGTGGTTTGAATTTCTCTGCTCTTGGGGCCGAGTGCACACCCAGACTGAGGCCTGTGTGTATGTCCCCTGCTGATTTCCACATGCTCAAACCTGATGGAGAAGGCCTACCTGTAGCTTTTGCAATCACCCCCAGCCTGCTCAAGCACAGCTCCAGAGCCAGGGTTATGCTTTGTCACAGGGAGAAGGGCTGTGATAATGCATGATTAGTCCAAATCCCCAGGAAGCAGCAAGACAGCTGGGACTACTAAACCTGGCATCAGTGGTTTGTAGTGATCAAGTTGTGCACTGGAGGAGGGAGACACCTGGAAGCCATTTCCTGCTTGTGAACTGTTCTCCCTCCCCCTTCCTCTCAAAGATAAGTGTATGCCATGTGGCTTTTGGCCACAGGGAGTTTTTTTGGATGTGTAACATCAGGAAGGTTTGCTTTAAAGGCACAAATCCAGGTCTTTCCTTACATATAAAACTTCAAAAGACTGTTTTTCTCCCATCTGATGCCCTTCCCCCCCCCCCCCCCAGTCTCTTCCGACTTCAAATTTTTCCAACTCTGAAAAAGTCTTCGCAATTTCATCTTGAAACTGTCAAATGAACTTTAACAGACTAGAGACTGCTTAGGTACTGGCCTGAGTTTTTTCCAATGCCAAAGCTACCGACTGTTGCTTTCTAACCACCCCTCCCTAACATGCAGCAGGTTAAGATCTCCACACATGCACACACCCCCTTGAGTACTGGAAGTTTCCTTGGCTTTGCAAAGTAAGCACATATTTTGTCCATGAGAACGCCTTTGAGCAGTATCTCTTTTGTCAGTTAGGTTTCTCTGGTGCACTGTAATTCTTGACAGGAGACATCTCCAAACCTTTTTTTTTTTTCCCCTGCTTCTGGAAATGTCTTATTTGACAGAATGGTCTCTCTGTTTTAGCTATTGGGCAAGGTGTTGGTCCCCTTAAAGTCAGCAGGAGCCACCAAATTCTAAGGTATCAGAATTTTTCACCTCCTGCTTTTAAAAGCATTTAAGACTAGAAGCACGCAATACTTTGCCAGTTTGAAGCTACTCCAGCCTTTTCTTGATATTTTCTGTGGAACTGTTTGGTCTTAGAATAGCAGAGGTGGAACACTCCTGTACTTCTGACACAACTTTATAAACTACATCCAAACAATTAATTTTCTTTCTTGTAAAAGAAATCTTAGTTTTACTAACTGAAATCTAGAAGTTTTTGAAAACAAAAATTTAAAAAAATAGGATTTCAAATGTTAGGAGGCCAATAAAAATGGTTTTGTGAGGTCTCACACAAAATGTCACCCATAAATATTCTTCGAGGTTTTGATAAAATTACTTCTTACCTAGAGACATTTGTTTTAATGTACATTATTATACTCTTGCAGTAGTTGTAAGATTAAGCAAAAGTCCATATACAAGGCAATTTAACAGCAGCCAGGCAGGTCCAAAATGCAGGCAGGCAGCGTGCAGGTCAGGGGCAGCCCAGGAATCGGCAGGCAGAGCTGAGATGGAGCTGGGAGGTGAGATGAGGTCAGCCCAGCCCAGGGTTTGACGAGCAGAGGGGTGGCCAAGCACAGACTCACCTAAGACCTGGCTGAGCTTAAATGAAGCCCCATGTCCCATGGGCAGGGGTGTGGGTGGAGGCCCCAGGTGAGGCTCCTCAGGGCCATTAAACCTTATTGGTGCACTCAGGCCCCCAGCATAAGTCACTGGAACATCCAGAGTCCTATTTTCATGCATAAGCAAGAAAACAGGAGAATTATGACTGTGGTTTGACCTGTGCTGCATTTTCTGACCCCTGAGTGCCTGATTGCTCAACCATGGTATTACAGTAATGCTGTGTCTACTCATAGTTTATATAAACACAGAGCATGTTAAACAACTGACTTATGATGTGATACTTTTGTTTTCACTGAATTCTAGACCATCTGTGTACTAAAAAATCTCTAGACTTGGAAAGAAGATCTGATCTATCCATTTTTTTCACTAAGTAGTTACAGATACTACTGGAGTATTCTGTATGTACTTTTATATTTCATTCCTTTCCTCATTGCAATTAAGCATCTGTTGGATCCCAAGGCTTGGTTGATACTTCTGTACTTTTTAAATGTCTTTGCTTATCTTAAACCTTTAAAATTCCCTATTTATGTGCTGTTCAAATTATGAAAATCAATGCAAACTTTTTTTCTGAAGACTTAAGAGTTGCTACAGCAGAGTTTCAGGTTGCCTGATTTCTGAGAAACAGTTTGCTCTATGTCTATTGACAAGCAGTGTATTCTTTGCTGTCTTTCCTAGCTGGGGTGATGATACATATTGCTCTCTCACACTGTGGGACACAGAGCAGGACATCAGCAGCACTGCAGGATACAATTCTAGCAGGCACTCTGTGCTCCTTGGAATAACTCCTGAGTGCAGTTTTAAGTGTCCAATTGGCAAATTGTGTACCCCACTCTAGAATTAAAAAATGCATGATTCTCCTGTCAGCTTCTACCAAGTTCTCACTGGGTAAATTCTGGCAGAAAGGATCCATTTCGGTGCCTCACACAGAGGGGTTTGGTCCCAGCAGGCTGTTGGAGGAGTTCCTGCACTACAGTCATTTGCTTCCTTAGTTCTGGCTGAGCAGGACTAGAAGCAAAAGAGTAACAACGGGCAATGACAAGAAGGGAAGAAGTTGAGGGCACCTGTGCTGGGTCAACCCAAAAGCCCATCTGGCTCAGTATGCTACTGTGAACAGTGGTCAAGGGTGGGTCCCTGGCAAGAGGGAAAGAAATGCTTTTCAGCTTTTCCTTGCAAGAGCCATGTCCTCCACACCTCTTTAGAGAACCACAGCGGGCAAGACAACTGCATAAAGGCTAATAATTCGTGTTTAATGCAAGATAAAAGGGATCCACATCTTGCTGATATAAACAAACAGTGTTGTTGGCTTCAGTGCCAGTTGTGTCTGCTGAGATTATTGCCTAAAAATTTACACACAAAGAATAGCCTGAATGAAGACATTACTCAGTAGCTGTATCAGACTTCATAATTTGTCTATATTTTATGTCTTCTAGCAGATCATAACACTGCTCTGTTTCTAGTCTGACACTTTGTTTTGATTTTAATAACCTAATATGAATTAAAATAGCAGGTGCATAGCAACACCTCTTTAGAATGAGTGTTTGATGCTAATAAGCATGTTTAGCCAAGATGTTGCTGAGCCATGGCTTTCATCTCAGCCTGTACAATACATATATGATTTAAAAAATTAACTGCTTAGCTGCTGGCTTAAAGATTGTGAAAAGCATGTATAAAATATCAACACAAAAATTATCAGTCAGTGAAGTGATGGGACATCATTAGGAAAACAGGAAAGATTCTATTGTAGTCAGATGACTAACATCACTATACTCTGTATTTTTGCTAATGATGCTGCCAACACTGGAAAAGCTGGATGCGGTCTGATTAGAGACTGGTGCATATAAAAGGAACCAAACACTACAGAGAAGGATTCTTCCTTCACATAAGAATGAAACAAAAATCTGTGCACAGACACAAGCAAACTGTAGTTGTATCTAGTGGAAAATTGAGGGCTCATTGAATGGAAGGGTTAAGGAAGGGATTAAAAGAATGAACTCCAGGCAGCCAGTGGATTCAATTCCCCTAGATTGTTGGGAGAAGGAAAAAGCTGCATATCTTTGTCTCTTGTAATTGCTTTGTTCATTACCCTCCTAAATCCCCAAAACAAACAACAAACAAGCCAAGCCCTCCCTTCCTACAGACGTAGCCCTGCTATTACAAAGGTTCCACTTGTTAAAGCCACTCCTGGCTATTTCGGGGCTTTTTAACCTTTTATCCTCTTACCGGGTTGAAGGTCAACAGAACTCACAAAGAAAATATTGTAATTTGTTTTGCTGGTAAACTAGGACTTCACTGGAGGCACAAACTATCAGACTGGGATAGTGCAGACTTCATATTTAACCTGGGTCCAGTCTGGAATTCTGAAAACACAGCTCGGTTGGACTCAATAATCTCAAAGCTCTTTTCCAACTTAAATGATTCTAATTCTATTATGGGTTCTGCTACAACAGGATCAATGTATCATTTAATTTCTCTTTCAGCGTCTGGGGCAGACCCTATACACTCCATCATTATCTTAATCAAACAGCACATGAGATAAATTCCCTGCATCACTGAAGTTTCCAATCTCTCCGTGATTTCAGTACTTGAACAACATTTCGTGTCTCTCATTCTGAATCATCAGACTCTGCACCTTCTGATGGGAAACACCAGCAAAATGGCAGATATTAAAGAGAAATCCAGCACACACAGCAGCATAAGAGGGATTTCTGAAAGCTGCTTATTAAATTCTGTTAAAAATATTGTTGGCCTCGGATATGACTTTGTGTTAAAGGTATAATTGCATTCTTAGCAAGGAAACAGAATTTCTTAGGTGAACACTTCTCCCAGCATCTTGATTTATTCTCAGTTTGGACCAAGCTGTTAATAGGCTGAGTTCTGCAAAGTCTGTGATCCTGGTAAGTCTGCATGCATATTTTCCATGGGTAAACCTATGCATTTGAGTCACTGAGCCTAAACTGTGCAGCATAATTAGAGGAATGAGCCTCAGGTTGCTTTGTCAAAACATTCTTTAATTGCTGGATTTTGGGATTATTGGATTAGAAGATTAGATGGGATGCCTGGAAATCTTAAATTGGAGCATCCACTAAAGTAAGGCTTCTCATGAATCTGATTTACAATGCATCTATAAACCTCACAGTTTGTATCGCTTGCTGTAGCAATTGTCCAAATATATTTTCATGGCAGGAAAATATGGACATATTAACAATGCTTCTTCTGATCTCCCTTCTTTTCTAACACATGTTAAGGAGCTTGGTAACTTTTCTGCATGAAAATCAAATGCCGTCTCTGATGTAGCCAGGGGTGATAGAGTGCTCTGAGCTTGGTCCCTGACTCACTGAGCTTCCTTGCCCACAGGATGCTGAAGGAATCCTGATACCAGCCAGACATGGCACGGCACTCACCCTGCAGTGGGTGACTATACCTGAATTACATCATGAGCAGTAAGCACAGCTACATTTTTTGTGGCATTCTTACAAGGCTGACTGATGTCAAAGCATTTTGCTCAGTGTCCCTGAGTCACAAGAACAAGGTGCACTACAGGAACTCCTCCTTCGTCCTCAGTGCAGTACCAAGTGCAGAGACTTCACACATGGCACACAGGAGGTTATTCCATCATTCCTCATGTGAGCTTATCTCACTTCTAGGGCACACTCAGTACTTCACTCCTGAAAGTTTCTGGAAGAAAGATTTCTCCAGCTGCTGGTGCTCTCCCTGCTTGGCCCAATGTGTCACGAACCTCACAAGGACTGTCTATATGTTGTATACGTGTGTGTGTGTGTGTGTGTGTGTGTGAACAGAGGAATACTGGCACAAGGATAAACAGCACCAAACAGGGAGGGGAAACCTCAGGCCATGACTCAAATCCCTCTTAAGAAAAATGCTGTGAAGTGCATGTCAATACTGAGCAGAATTGCCTGGTAAATTCTGCTGGAGGTTCTGAACCCACAGTTTTGGAGTCTGGATGTTTGAAGTGGGACAACTGATATAATAGTGCCATGTTGTTTTTTCCTGAGATAGTTTTGTAATTCTTAGGGAGATGACTGGTAATTCATTTGCCGAAGAGTTTTGAAAGTTATTATTAATAGTCTGTCATCAAGTTTTGTGAAGCAAACAGGACTTCTGTTCACAAACAATACGGGGACAGCTGTGCTGGCCATATTCTCAAGATATGAGCAGAGTAATCATCTGCACTTCAAAGCACCATATTCCCATATCACTTAGTAGTTGCACTGCTGAAATGACAGCACCCAAAATAAAAAGCCAAAGCACTGAAGTGTCCCAGTATGATGGAGACTATGACTGCCTGAGCAGAAGGATTAATATGGGAAGGTGTAAATCATATTCTTATTTTCTGGGGTAAAAGAACAAAATACTTCGGTACAATTTTGGCACTTCTAAAATCAACTGGTATTTTTGTCACTGATTTCCGCTGTGCTTTTTGGGTCTGACAGTCTTGTCAGGATTTAAAATACCTGAATAGGCATAATTATGTCTAGTCATGGCTTTCATATTTTGAAATTGAAACTGTAGGAATAAAAAAGATAACAGTTTATCACTTCGTTCTTTGGTAACAGAGCTCTGTGAAAAATAAATGCTTTCACTAAATTCCCACTATTTCAAAAATTTCTGTCTGAGGTAGCACAGAGCTTTCCAACTTCCTTTAAAACAGTGATCTGTGTTTCTGTTTAACCCAGGGACTGATAAAAATGGTTATACTATTGGGTAGCATAAAATAAGGAAATAAATAGCTCAACAGATGTTCAGTGGGGTACATTTCTTTCTGTGCTGTGGGTGGCTGCTCACTACTGTCGAACCAAAAAGAAAGAACCTGCAGGAGCCCTTTTCCTGCCTAAACTGAAAAGACAGCCTGGCTCAGCCTTGCCCAGGAGTCAGAAGCGAGGGAGCCTCTGTCACCCACAGGAAAGGGAGCTCAGGGAAGGACAGGCCTTTGCCAGCGTGGCCTCAGCTGCCTGCAGGGAATGCAACTTCAGGCCCTGTTTGCCCACATTCTGCACCAGTGGAACTGTGCTGTCTTCAAAGGATATTCTGCACATGCACCAGGTCAGGTCTGAGCCTTTGTTTAACCTCATATTCCCCTGAAGCACTTATTTCTGTGAGACACTGCAGCAAAACTCCTGCACAAAATGGCCTGAAAACAGGGACAGAACTGGGCATGAATCGCTCTCCACCCCTGTGCTCACCCTGTGCCCTTAAATATAACTATAAACTGGAGGCCTTGAAATCTCTGGCCTCGTCTGAATTGCTCTCATGGGTAAAATTATCCCCAAAGAACGTGACACAAACCACACAAAATTTGGGGGTCACTAGAATTGCTCCTAACTTTGTGTCAATCAATCCTTTTTTGTGTGTCACTGGCTCTAAAAAGCCTTTTGGCTTTTTTGGCTTCTTTGCCTCTTAAAAGACACGCAAGATTTAGTTCTAAAGGGTTTTATATTTATCAGAAATTCATAGAAAGAGAGAAAAGTGTAGGAGGTTATAGTAAGTGTGTGAATACTGCCATTTGTATTACAGAAATATTTTTGTAATCAAAAATATCCTTGCCAGAAACAGTTTAAGGTTTCTTTGGTATTTAGAAATCCTTTGCTAAACAAAGTAAAAATGAATGATAAACAAAATCGAGTTTCCTTTGAGCCTGATGTTCTTGCAGCTGCACTCCACTTTTAAGAGTAACCTATTAGCAATTAATTTAGAATGACACTGGCAAGCAGTTCCCAGACTTTAATTAATATCTTTTTGACAAGCTCATAATCTTTCTAGTTAATAAAGTCTCCCTTAAATTAGTTTAACTCTGATTTCACTTACCATTGTAAGCAATCAGCATCAAATCTAGGGTACTTAACAGTACTTTCTCATTTCAAATGCCTTTAGACAGAGAATTTATAGTTACATTTTAAAGAGCAGAAAAAGTATTTGATGAAGGTCACCCTCAATCCACAAGCAGAGCTGGAAAGAAAATCTAGGTGCCTGATGCCCTTCTGTTGTGTGATTGATCAAGCAGTGGGGCTGTCTCCTGTCTTGGCATCTTGCAAGGAAAGGATTTCATTCCGATTCCAAGTTACATAATTGATCCTTTTCCTTTATGTCAATGTCAAGATCTTTGAAAGTTATAGTACAATTCTGTGGCTATAATATAGTGAGTCACTGTCTGCAAAAGTTACTTAAATAACAAGTATCAGTACAGGACAACTTAGGGGGCAACTTTTCATTTAAATTTATGCTCTTAATATATTTGTCTCCTTCTGAAAACTCTGCCCTTAAAATTCTCTGTCGGTTTTGCCCCCAAGTCTCAAATGCAGAACCAATGTACAGGAGGATGTTCTGCAGCCCCGTTACCCTGTGCTGTGCAATAGGAGACAATCCTGTTGAATTACAAAAGATGCTGAAATTAAATCTCCTTTGACCTCTTGGTAAGTCAACAACTTTTATATAAATGTTCTGAAATGGGCTATATATGTGCCTGTTGCATATGTGTATTATGAGGCAAAAAATTTTAGCTGTAATGAGGTAATTTTTGATATGTAAGATCACATCAACCTTTCTTTCTACTTTGCCTGCAAAGCAAAGATGTGTACAAGTTCCTGTCAGGCTTTGAGTCTGATTCAAGTTTTTTTCGAAATTTAGAAAACTTCAGCTTCCAAGCTGGGGAGTTTTAATCTAATTACATCTACAAAGAGAAGAGATCTTTTCATCTTCAAGGTAATCAATGTTTTGTGTCTAACAAACAACTGTAGGAATTACTTCTGTAAGCATTGGATGACTCTACTGTAACAAACTGCCAAGGGAGACTGAAGGTAATCATTTTTGAAGGCAATGTTTGCCAAGTGAGGATATAACAATTTTAATTTGCTGGTTCACAGGGATGGCTTGTTTTAGTTTTTATTTTTCATGTAAGATGAAGCTTGATGTGAAAATAGGTATGAAAAAACCAAGACTTGCTTATTAATCTCCTTCATCTTAAATAAATGTAAAAGCCTAATTAAAAATCTGTCTCATTAACAAGGACTAAGATAATCAAGGTGACTGAGAAAGATCAACATGTTCTGCGACTGGATTGGGATCCCAAGACCAGGAGACATCTCACCACCTCTAGAGAGTTGTGAGTGCTCCGAAAGTATTTGCCTAAAACATATAAAACAAAAAAAAAAAACATGTCCCAAACCCCCTTTAGAACAGTTTTAGCAGAAATTTTAGAATAGTTATACCCCCATAGGTACCACCTTGGTATCCTGACTTTGTACAAAGGAGTTATTTGAGGTTGCTTCTTTGTTCTTTGGGGTTTTTTTTGCTCTTAAGTCAACACTGTGGAGAAAAAAAGAGATGAAAAAGATAGCTAGTGCGGAAAAGTGCAAAAAATGTTTTCAATCAGTAGGCTGTTCCTCAGCTGAATTTCCACAGTTTTCCCCTAAGTGCTTGCTGTGACAGCATCAGCAGCCTGGAGGCCTTATTGCTGTGACAGTTCCTCCAGTTCTGTGGTAGAGATAATTCCATTCCAGCAGTCACAAATTAGAAAATGGTTTCCTACAATAAAACACCAAATGAAACCCAACATGATCTTCCCCCTTTCTCATGCGTGTCAACTGTAAAAAGTTTCTTTGGCCGGAATGTGGCTCTGATTACATTTCTCTATCCCAAAATAAACACGGTGCAAAAGAAAAGGGTGCAGGGAGGAGGGGAAAGCCTGTCAATGGGCCACCCTCAGGAAACCTCACAAGATCTACTGTCTGTCTGTGCAAGCCAGGGAAGAGCCAAGGAAGTGATCCTGACTTGGTGGTCTTATTCTTAATTAAAACAAATGAGGCTCTTTCAGCTGTTGCAGATAAATATTTGATGAAAAGGAACAGGGACAGATGTCGAAAAACTGTAGTAAAGACCAGAAGAGCAAATACTGCAACAGCATTTTATATTAAAAAAAAAAAAATTATACAGATTTCTGTCAAATGTCTAATTTTACAAATATTCCCAAAGTGGGAAGACTAATTCTTCATATTTGTTTTGTTGAAGTAGGATGAAAATACAAATGCATATAGATAAAGAAAAAGTTTTAAGTCAACTTGTTGCACATTAAGTGGTTGAACCAAAAGGTGAGGTTTTGGGCCATTGATGAGACAGAAGACTTGAAAGTCATTTGTACACTTCCATGAGTTTATGTTAATTTTTGAGTGACTGATAGAGTTTTGCTCAAAATATATGTTAAGCATGCCCAGTGAGAAGCTGCCCAGCAAAATCCAGTAGCAACAACCCTGTTGCAATATTGTGTCATAATATTTGTAAGTCATAGCCTTTCTGAATGGTTGATTTTATCAGGTGAATGTGGTGCCATTCAGCCTTTTCCTGTGTCACACTTGTGTTTACAAGAACACTTGGCTGTAACATCAGACTTCACCGTGCTCACAGTGAGGATTTACACAAGATGAGCTCCAAAGGCCCCTCCCCATTTCAGTTACTCTGTGCCTTGAGAGCACTGGGTCCAGATTAGTTTATCTTTTAGCAAATTCATTTACAGCATTCTATGAAAAAACTGATCTAATGGAATTAACTTCCAAGTAGGCCATAAAAGAAAGCTGAGTCATGAAATCGAGGAAAAATCTCAGCATTTGGCTCTTTCAAGATTAACATCTTCACTGTTTAGTGTTATATTGGCATTGCCTGCTGGTTTAGGGCCTGACTTTGCCATTCCTTGGTAAAATGGATGTTTCCCTTGAGTCCAGTGGAATTACACATCTGAGTGTGAAAGAGCTGATTTTATAAGTGGGCTTTACAAAACTGCTGAGTGTGAACCTCAGGAGTGCCAATGGAAATATTTCATGTGATAACAACATTTAAAAAGAGCATGGTGATTTGGGTCATCAGAAGCTGGATAAATCGGTATAATCCAAATTCTGAAAATAAAAGTATTGGAATTATGAGTGAATGGAATCCTGGGATATATACCTGACTCTGAAGATGGCTGAGAAGAAAAAGTAAAAAGCTGATTGACTGCAGTGCATGAAAGAGTCTACATGGGGATAATGTAGAGCCAGAGAGTCCAACAATAGGCACAGGTGACAGCAGAGCAACGTGCAGTGACAGAAAATAAAAGTGAACAGGTTCAGATGAGAGATGAGGAACAAATTCTAAACACTGAGGAAATGTAACCTTAGACTGCAACAAACTTTCTGTAACTGGAGGTAATGAAATCAGCCCAGAATTCTAATGAGTAGCTATGGGTTAAATCCTCTATGAAAACTGCAGGAAGCACTTTGTAGTTTGCAGAAAGTCAAAATATATTATCATAATTGTGTCTTCTGGACACTGCACCTGCAAATTTGTAGTGTTCAGCATGACATTGTATCCCAAGCCTCTAGAGGTTTTCTGAAGCTGACACAAAACTCCTGATCCGTGGGTCACACAGAACACCTGCCCCTTCCACTGCCAATTCCAGGCAAAACCAGGTAGTCTCAAGTGCACTCGATAGTCTCAAGTGCAAAACAATGAGAGAGGTAGCTTTTAATTTGAGGATCAAACATAAAGAACTCAATAGCAACTTTGCTTGGCACCAATTTACTTGTGATCTGACAGAACCAATCTGAACCCAACAAGCTCCCAGAGATAACAGTTTGTCAATTTTCCATTTCAAAGGCAGCATGATAACTGAGAGCTTCCAGATATATCACATGGAAATCAAACTTTCAGCAAACAGCAAACTTTCTGATAAAGGCCTAAGCCAAATTCCATTGAAGTCAATGGCAAACCCAGCAGATTTCAATAGAAGTTGAGTGAGGCTCAAGGTGAGAAACAACTCTAAGGACAGTTATAATCAACTCAATCCCCAGTTAGGACAGAAAAAATGTGAGAGGATTCTTTTTTTTTTAATGACCAGTGCCCTGAGATGAGAATTCCCAAAGAGTGAGTTGCAGGAATCTGTGACACCGAGCACTTCAAGGCACCTTTGCAGAAGCTGATAAGATTTGGCAAGGTCAGCATGTGCCCAGTTAGTGTGGCAAGGCCATGCCCAGCTGAGAACTTCCATAGAACCTGACAGCAGTTACTCTCCTTATTTAGCCTCAAGCAGTCTCTGGCCTGTCAACACAAGCTGCAGCCAAATGTTGTACTGGAGCATAAACACTGAGAGTGTGGCTGATGAAGCAATAAGTAAAAGGAGTGGGCGGGGGGGGCCAACAACTTTGCCCCTGTTCTCTGAGCAAGTGTAAGGACTACAAAATGTAGAGGGCCACAGCCACGGCATGGCCAGTGCCAGACACACAGAGACAGAACTGCTGTACCTGCTGCCTCTGCAGCCTGGCTGCAGCTCCCATGGGATTCAGTCTTGGATCAACCGAGAGTGACTACTCTGGATTCGCATGCTCCAGTTGCAAATAAAGACCCCAAATACCTGTACACCAGTTCTCTGCTACTGGAGCTGTGTCCAAGCAGCATTGGCTTTACACAGGTAGAGACTGAACAGCTTCTCTAAGGAGTTTCCCTTCTAATTTCCAGAGTGTAAAGGAAATGGGTAGGATACATGTTTGGTGTTCCTAATCATGAGCGATGTATTTTATAGACATCTACTTCTGTAAAGACTTCTGTGATGGGTGAAATAGAAACAAAGAAGAAAAAAGTTTTCTCCAATTTCTTGTTAAAAAAATGTAAGAAGGCCCCAGAATAATATTCTTTTTTCATCTCCTTTACATAGTGAAGAAGATAAAAAGGAAAGGACCAAGGTTATGCTACACAGTCAGGATTTAAACTCAGAACTTCTGAATAGAACCCCAGTGCCTGAGCTACACATTGATTTTCTTCTCTGTATTCCCCCACAGCCTTACACCATGTGGCCACTGTTGGTGAAATGAAAAACAGGTGCAGATCCATGAACAGATGGGAGACCAGCCCTGGCTGATCTCTGGAGGATAATACAACGTTGTTTTCCAGCAAAGAGGATTCCAAAGAACCACAGAGGCAGCACCCCTGCCCTAAAATTGAAGCTGCTCTGCCTCACACTACATGTTATCTCCACCAGCCCAGCAAGTGGGAGTTTTGAGGAGTGGTCTGTTGTCTGTCAGCAAAGGACACATCCTTACTGACCTCTCAGACTTGCAATATTGGCATCCCTGATTTTCAGGCCTGCCTATAAAGACTGTGGAAGACTGATTGCAATTCCATTCTTTGCAATAACTGCAGCCAACGTTTCGAAGTTGCTGAAACAAGAAATTTCTTCCCTTGAGTAGACAGCTTTGGAATGTCTAACCCTCAAAAAATGCGATTAGTCATATGCAGCATCTTTCTCTGGGAAAATCACTAGTGGTGTGGGACAAATCATCCAGGTAAGATGAATAATTTATTTGTTCTGGATCCATAAGGACAGACCTACTTTTGATTTCCAGTTCGTGGGGAGCTGATGGCTTATTCCACAAGAAGTGCTTAAACAAAGAATTTGGGCAGCTTTCTCAGTGGGAGAGCAGTGGTAGATAACTAACAGGGCAATTGGCTGGTCCTGAGCACAGG
This sequence comes from Pyrocephalus nanus, assembly GCA_038380795.1. NCBI lineage: Eukaryota > Metazoa > Chordata > Aves > Passeriformes > Tyrannidae > Pyrocephalus > Pyrocephalus nanus. The sequence continues at coordinate 7,143,448 of CM076272.1, forward strand.
AGGGAGTGCTGGGATGCAAAGTACTTCCCTTCCCTGCCTTGTGTGACCCACAGTTCCCATCTCTGCGTGGCTCAAGACACATTTCCCTCCATGTGTCACCTGTCACAGCAGCCAGGAGCATTAAAGCTTTGCAACCCTCAGTCCCACAGAGCACAACCCAGGAGGCACACGTGTGGGAAGACAGGATGTGTTTCATGGGATCATAGACCAGTTTGGATTGGATGGGACCTTTAAAGGCTGTCTAGTCCAACTCCCCCTGCAGTGAGCAGGAACATCTTAATCTGGATAAGGCTGCTCAGTGCCCCAACCAACTTGACCTTGAATATTTCTAGGGATGGAGCATCTCCCACCTCTCTGGGCAACCTGTTCCAGGGTTTCACCACCCTCAGCATAAAAAAATTCTTCCTTATACCTAGTCTGAATATACTCTATTTTAGTTTAAAACCATTACCCTTATCCTATCACAACAGGTCCTATTAACATTTCAGCTTAGATACTACTGGTTCCAGCTTTATCACCGATTTCTTTTGCTTCATGCAAACCCACTCATTTAGTGCTGTGTCCAAGAGAGATCACTTGTCCTTGCTAAAGCTGCTCCTACAGCACAAATGCATTTCCACTTGGGCCAAGAAACCTGAAGAACATCTCTTTCCTTAGACTATTTAAATTGGGGGCACAAAACCTGATTTACAACAGTGGACCAAACCCACACTGACAACATAGATGTATTCTGCTCAAATTCATTGGGAAAATCCATCTTGTCCAAGTTTTAGTCAGGGTTTGAAGGAGAACATTCTGCACAGATGACACAAATAGCATGTAACAGCAAAGACCACCCAGAACACTGGGAATCTCAAACTGCTTGGCCTCAGTTTCTCTGGTTTATTCTTCTCAGTTTCACGTGTGCTCTTTGAGACAGAAGGGAGCATTTCCTTCATTTTGAACCTTTCTCTTCCAATGAAACACTTGTGAAAGCAGCTGGTCCCAGAGGTGGAATGTTCCCAACCCCCCCATGGAGCCAAGTACATACGTTACCGAGTCAGTGGTGACACCACTTTATAGAGAACAGACAATGAGCTTTGGATCTTGTACCTTTTCTCTCTGCAAGAAGTTCCCTTCCCCCATTCTTTTGGAACCATCTCAGTCTGTATTGGAAACAGAGGATGTAATTTATTTTTATCGCCCTCCCTGTCAAACTGGCCAACTGCCACAGGGCTCTGCTTTCAGATGGAGCAAGAGGCAGGAGAATCACAATGCAGAACCAGTCATTTCAGTGGCTCCTCCTCTGTTTCCTTATCTTATTTTGAGGCTACCTACTGTGCTGTCTTATCACTCTTTCTAATCCTGCAAAACTTCTCTGCAACCTGACCCCTCTGCAGAAAGAGCTGACCTGCTCAGACCTCCCTGCTTCTCTAGTCCTGCTCCCAACCTCACAGAGCATCTTGCTCCTTCCTTTACTTCAGGACTCCTCTTCCAGTGCCTGTTTCACCCCCTCACTCCTCCTTTTCCAGCTCATGACACTGCATTACATTTCCTAGCTGAATGTACATACAGCTGTGTGGCCTCCTTAGGGAATGCTTAATTTCTCACTGTCCAGGCTGCCCTTTGATGTCTGCTGAAGAAGGATACATCTTCTTTTCCATCTCTTCACATGTGCCTATTAATTACTCTCTTCAGAGAGACTGTTTACTGACTATCACTCTGTTTACAGTTGAATACAGCTAAACATTTGGTCTTCACAGTTCCCCTCTTCTACACCACCCACCCGGTTTCTTCCCAATTGTTGCAAAATAGATGTCTCCAAATCACTGTATAAAGTCACAGATGCAACAGACTCACGTTCCCACACCCAGCCCCTGCTCTGAAACACTGGCTTTGCTTCACTTACAGACAAGTAGAGAAAGACACTACTGGTGGGTTTGTCTTCAGTTCTTTAATGGAAAAGAAGCAGTGAATCTTCTCTTGCACACATCTCTACCTTGGCTCCTGTAGAAAACTCAGATCTGCAAACATCACACTCCTGACCTGTGAAGAAATAATACAAACTCAGTATGGAGTGCCCACAGAAATGAGATGGGCTGTCCTGTGCATAAACTCTGCATGTGGCTTTGTGGGATCAAGGGCCCTTGGGCAGAGGGAATTTTAATAGGCTGGGGGGAAAAATTACTCCAGCAATGTGCAGAAGAGAATTATATGGTTATAATGTAGCAGTTCAGATCTAAGATGAAAATTCCTTCAGATGTCCTTCTCATTCCATATGGAGCTTAAAATATTACTAAATAATATGAAATAAATTAAAAGCAAATGTGGGACAAATTATGTTGTTGGTTTTTTTTGGGTTTTTTTTCAATGAACAGATTATTGTTAATCAGAGAATCATGGAATGGTTTGGGTTGGAGGGGCCTTTAAGATCATCTCCTTCCAAGCCCCTGCCATGGGCAGGGATACCTCCTATTAGACCAGATTGCTCCAAGCCCCATCCAGCTTGTCCTTGGACACTTCCAGGGATGGGGCAGCCACAGCTTCTCTGGGCAACCTGTGCCAGGGCCTCCCCACCCTCCTGTTATAGTCAAAAGACCATATATATTTTTAAAATATAGTAGAAATTTATTAAAAGCAAATAAGCAAAACAGCGCGCTAGGAGACCCGGGGAAATTCCTGTTCCACCAACGGTCTGCGCGCCAAAAACGTGCGTTGGTCTTTTATATGTGCCATTATCCCCTCCCCTGTAGGTGGCGCTTAGATGACAGCGGCAGGTCCCGGATGAGGGAGGGAAGATGGCAGACTTCTGTCCCCTGTTCCTCTGGAAGACTTTCCCCCACCCACATTTTACAGGCACACCCAAACTTATATTCAGAACTTGTTCAACACAAGAAGATATAGCTTGCCATAGTAATATAACATTGTGGCTTGACACCTGTAATTCAAACTAATTATTAACATTACAAATTTAATTTGATTAGCAAATTATTCATCTTTGTTTTTATTATCTATTACACTCCCAATAAAGAATGTTTTCCTGATATCTAAACCTGCCCTCTGTCAGTTTAAACCCATTACCCTCTGTCTTGTCACCACATGCCCTTGAAAAGGTCCCTCTCCAGCTCTCCTGGAGCCCCTTTGGGTCCTGGAAGGTTCTGGAAGGTCTCCCTGGAGCCCTCTCATGTCTAGGCTGGACACCCCTGTCTGTCTCACCTGTAAGAGAGGCAGAGGTGGGTGTCTCTGACTCACCTGTGGATGCTGGAAGGGACCTGGCATGGCTGAATCTCCCCACTGCTTTCCATGCTGGAGCAGCAAACCTGCACCATGCTAATGATCCCAGCAGTTAATTAGCAGAGGCAGGCACCTGGGAATTAAAAGTTTGAAGCTTGCTTACAACTGATGCAGTTTGGAGACTGTATCTTGTCCAACAGAAACTAGGGGTGGGGTGGGGCAGGGAAGAGCCAGGGGAGGAAGGAAGTCCAGGAAAACCTGTGGAAGCAAGCACAGACAGCTCGGTTTACATGGCCTTCCAGCTGAAAAGTCACCAGGGAAACCTGGGAATTAACTGGTGTGTGGCTGTGTTTATTTTCACTGGTTACCCTGGACAGGCAAAAACAGCCACACTAGGAAAACAGCAAAGCCTGACACTTGTCACTTGTGGTTTCACTCACACTCTTTTCCCTGATGCTCCTGTAAATGCAGAATTTGCATTTATATCCCAAACACTTTATAATGAGAGCTTTATTGACACATTTGTTCTACTTCTGTGTAACAGGATAATGATGAACAGCTGGCTGCAGATAATGACAGGCACTAATTTATGGTGGGTTACTACCTTCATATTCTGGAGGCTGGTACCTTTTCTCTTTTTCATTTCATTTTTAGTATTCTTGCCCTCTTGTACTTGCATTTTATGATGTTCACATTTACTGTTCTTGTGTGCTAGGGAAGCATTTAAAAAGCTTTATGTTTAATTACACTTTCAGCTATTAATTAGACACACAAACAAATTAAATGTACATTTAATTAAATGTTACCCATTTAAAAGGGTAAACTGGAAGCAGAGTCCATCGGCTTAAAACCAATATTGCATGCATTTATCTTAATTAGTCAGGTAGTGTTAGGGATTAATGAACTTTAGCTGTTATATTTATAATCAGACGCATTAGCATTTGTGTCTGCAGTGCACAGAAAATGAGTTCAGATGTGAGCTCTGCTGCTCTGTGCTGCACTAACACAACGTGAAGAGTATCTGCAAGACTGTCTCTGTCACCTTTAAAAGAAACGTTGTGCTGCTCTCTCTGGCTTTTGCAGGTGTGAACTGAACATTCAAAACATGATCCAAAAACTTCCCCTACCTTATCATTTATGTTTACACACAGGAGATTTCTCCTCCATGGAGTGGCTGTTCAGTATTTGGGATGTAGATTCTTTACTGAGGTTCAGTTCTGGTCTGAGCAAATGAGGCCGATACAGGAATTATTAAGCCCACAAATACAGCACATCTTTCTTGAAAATGAAACAGCCTTGGCATTTCTCTAGTTTACCAGAAATAACCAGAATTCCAAGTATTTAGCCCAGCTTCTCTAACAGGTCTGCCCTCCACGACCAGTTATGATCAACATTTTCAGAAAGATTTTTATCTCGGTATAATTTTTATAAGACTTTTTTTTTTTTTTTTTAAATCAGGTTCTATTTAACAGATGTTTTTAATTGCAGCAAAACATTTGAAAAGTCAGGATTAGGAGAGAATTAAAAGGGACTCTGTTTACAGCCCAGACTTGCAGTTCCAGAGCCTGGTGAGGGCAGTTTATGACTCACACAAACAACCCGAGGTGACTCCAGTCAGCAGCTGAAGTCCCTCTGTGCCCGCAGTGCTTGAGGTATCAGTGGAACACTGGATTTGTATCTTCCCCAGGAAATAAACTCTCCCTGTTTTGCCAAGGCATCCGGGTTGATATAGGGATTGACTTCAGTGAAACAAATGAAGGTTTAACAGCACAGAACAACCCCCAAATGGCACCTGACTTATCTGCTCTTTGGCAGCAGAGACCTGAAGGGAAGAGGGAAGTGACTGGAGTCTCCTGTTGGCACCACGGCCCGGGGAGCCTTTCCCTGCTTGCAGTGGGCAGGGGAGCAGCAGGAAGGCAGGAGCTGGGGCCTTTCCCCAGGGAAGCAGCCCTGCATTCCAGCTGTGCTGGGACTGGGGGCACAGTCTGGCTCTCAGCCCTCTGCCTTGCACACAGGCAGGAAAGGGCCAGTTTGCTCATTCATTCCCGGTGGCCCTTCCCGAGCCCGCTCTGGACACGCTGCCAGGCTTGAAAGTTGGGACAAATTATTTCTTCCTTTTACAGGACGTGTCCTTGTGCACAGGTGAGGTGTATTAGGCAAGCATTAGGCATTGGTGTTACCAACTCCCAGCAAAGTTCCACCCACTATCTCAGTTGTCTTTTGCAGACAGATCCAATTTAATTTCTGGTCTCCCCTGACTTCCAAATGCTGTGGGGAAAATGTTAATTGATTCTTGGGGAAACGTTAACTAATAAAGAATTCAAAATCTTCTTTTTAACATCAACTACTCAGTAGCCGGAGGAAAAAAGATGAAGTCCATTTTAAGACTTTCCCAATGCTTTAGATTTACAGGAGAGCTTTCCTACCATATTCCAAATGCTAATTCTAGAAGAATTGCATTTAACAAAGGGATCCCAGCATGCATCTCTTCCACACACACACAAAAAAAGAGCAAATGGAGAAAAAAGAAGGAAACATTAAAAAAAAAGGTGAAAGAATCGTGATGAGAAAGTAAATGATAACAGGACAGCAGAATATGGTAAAAGACAGATGAAGAAGAGGAAATGGCCACTTTTACTCTCTCTGAAAAAGATTAACAGACTAGTACGTCTTATTCAGAAAAGGAGAGTATTGATGGGTGCTCAAAGGCTGGATTTCGAATTGTTACAGGAATAAGTTCAAATTGGGAATGTGTGCTGGGGAAGGCACTGGGCACCCCTCCCACAGCAGCTGCCAAAGGCATCTGAAAGACAGACTGACATGGCCGAGTCTGACCTGCAGGCTGGCAAATCTTGTACAATGCCCACTGGACCTCAGTGTAATCCAGGGACTTTCTAAGGTCACAAAGGACAGGATTGGGAGCTGGAAGCGCTGCTGTGCACAGCAGCTGTACTGACACCACATCCAGTCAAACATCAGCACCTTACAAATATACATATATATATATATATATATATGTAGTGTCTGTATCTGCTTTTGTCTTTGATGTGCTTTTCCCCAGATATTCATTTAGAGGAGAGTTGAAGAATCTCAAACTTCCCCAGTCTGCTTGTTACCTGAGGTTTGGGCTCAAACAGCTGAGGAGCAGGAACTGCATAAAGGTGTGACCACTGTCTGTGTGTGCCTTGGACATCGTGCACTTCCATTTCCTTTTGTTTGCACTCAGAAAGAAATACTGTCATTTCAAGCTTGGACTACAGACTTTCCCCCGTTTTTCCTTAACACTTACATAGAGGTACCTTGGCACTGACCTTCACTGCACAGAGGGGCTCAGATATGAGCGCCCTTTCTTCAGGACAGGCCAAATGAAGGAACAAAATGAAGAGGACAAGCCTTACAGAGTCAGCTTCTGCTCCCAGTCTGTGTCTGCCTGTGCAATGCCCTTCCTGCCCTGCACAGCAGCAAACACAGCTCAGGCACTGCTGCTCCTCAGCTCCCTGGGAATTCCTGTACTGGCTTCCAGGGAGGAGCAACAACCTTCTTGTGCCTGCAAGACGCTCAGTTCCTTGGGAATGTGTTCAGCTGTGTTCAGATCCAGGCAGAAGATAGTTTTCCAGTGTTTTTCAAGCAACACATTGCCCGTGAGGAGAGAAATTTAAAAAACTCACTGATTTACCATGTTAAAAAAAGATGGCACATTTATTGCTACATAAATGTTATATACATAGTGTTTTCTGTTACATTGACAGAAATTTTTTGAACTTCTTGCTGCTGGTTGGAAAGGTTTATCAGCAATACCTTGAAATTTGACACAGGGTACAAATCTGCAATAAACCAACAATGGAAACTGGAGAACAAGATGAGAAGCAATTCATCTCGGACAATTAGCTCTTACAATACTCCATAGGTACTACACGGTATGCTAGAACCCTACTATGGTCTTACAATGCTATTGTAAATTTCTGATATTAATGAACAGGTTATGGTAAATAACCCTACATTTTTACTACCTAATATAGTAAAATAAAGTAAGAAACTTTTTACTGAAAACTTTTTTGATTTCAAAAATCTAGAAAGAGTAATATTTAGAATTCAAGAAATTTTCTTACAAGATTATTGTATAAAAGACTAGCTACAGTGAAAAATAAGCCAAATGTTTTTTTCTTTCTATTTTATGAAGGAAAGCTTCTGGGCATACTGCAAAGTCTAATATAGCCAAAAAGACAACAAGCTTAGAAGGAAAAAGGCCAGGCAGTGGCACGTGATCACTTTCACACGTCATAAGCAACAAATTCCGTTTAGCTGATAAACACTGAAATGAAGAACAAGGCCACAGATATAATCAGGTGTTATTGGATGATAGATGCAAATTAAAGTAATAGAAATGAGTCCACTAATTCCACAAACTGTTTTGTTAGGAACCATCCAAAACATGAGCTTAAATTCATTAGTTTATTTTATCAATCCATCCTTTGTTCTTTCAAATTAAATGACTTCATAAAAATTATAGTATTGTTCCTGTTTTGTGTGTGAACCAATTGCCAGTGATGAAAGATGCACTATATAAACAATAGCTCAGACAACCTTGGCTTAGGAAATTTCCTCCCATGGTCATTGCAGTGGAAGACAGTTTCCATGGAAGTTCAAAGGGATTTTAACCATTTCAGCACATCTGTGACAAAGGAATACTTACGGACACTGTTCTGGTGGAGAAACATTGAAAGGTTTAATGCTAATATGGCTTGGGACATTTAGGGGCATTTGTTTGCATTTGATTCACACTGGTTTTTCTCCACTGACAAGCCATACAAGGTGACATGATCGTTAATGTGCACAGGAAGGAAAAACTGGTGACCATTGCTCTCAGATTCCATTACATAATTAGCCCACCCTGCTGGTGGTTATATCATCGCACTACCTGCCATGGTGAACTCAGGATTTTATATTCACCAAAGTTACAGCCTGAAAAAAATCTCCTTTGTATTTTAATGCATTTTGTGCTTACATACAGCTAACACTTTACATGTACTATATGTAGTACTTACTGCTCGGAAAACAAAGCAACTCTAACAAAGTAGATTCTCCCCACCCAATTTACACTTCACGTTACAAGCTTTACTATGAAGCCTAGAAGCCTAAAAAGGTTTTGTTTATAATTAGAAAAAAAAATGTTTGAGGAAAGTCTGAGGGAAAATAAAAATCACTTTTTAAATCCAAGAAGCGTTATGGTCACAGTATTGCTCCTGCCTGCAGCCTTTCACGAAGCCTCTGAGGGGCTTGAGGCACAGAGCTCAGTATGGAAGGGGAACTATGACCATAACTGTTCAGATTACCAGAGATCAAAAATAACATAAAAAAAAGCTATACCAAGGAATAGTTTCCTATTGCATGGAAAACACTAGTCATATGGCAAAAGGAGAGGAAAGGACAACAAAAGACTTTTCCCTTCCTTTTTTAAGACACTAATAGGTATGCTGGGAATGCTACGGGTCGACGGTTGTCACTGCTTTGTTCTCTGAATGTGAACAGCTTTAGTAAATGCTGGCATTCAGCTGAAATTTTATCAGCCTTTAACATGTTAACTTTTCCCTTTATATGTAGACCTTTACAGTTCCATAACAATAAATAAAATTTGTAGTTACAATGCATTTGTCAATTCAGTTTAGGCACAAGGCAACTTCCACAATGAGTGGAGAGATCACAACAGTCTCTGATTGTGCAGAAGCGACACACTGCTTGCAACAGAATGATATGTTCAGAGTATCTCATGGGCTGAAATTCTGTCTGAAGATCTTGTATCTTCAATCCTGATGCAGGTGTTGACCAGTAGCTTTGATCATAAGATTGCATTTGGGTTTCTTGCTTCAAGTGTTTTCTCCTGTCAGGTTTGTGTCTTCATATAATGTTAGTTGTCTGTGTCCTTGTGAAGAAAGGTCACCTTCTGTGTATCCTACCAATAATTCTGGAATTCTAGAAGGAAATTCGGGAGAAGAAAGGGGCATTAGGAAAAGAACCACTAAAAAGCTTCACATTGACATTAGAGAACTAATTTACACTGGATCTGGTGTCATTTTCAGTCAGTTAAGTGCAAAAGAAAATCACACTGTGAGGCTTTGAAATCCTTCTTCCAGAGACATCCATACTGAATATCATATATTAAACAATTACGCTCAAGAACCTTCTATTTGGCCTCTCTGGATATGGGAGAAAGAACAATCTGCACACCTCAGACCCTCAATTTGTGTTTGACTTTGTTGTCTAAGCCAGGCAGCTCCTTCCCTCACTCCTGCTGAAGGTACATTGCCATGAGCAGGCTTTTCCTCTCAGTGTCACCCTTCAGTCTTCTTACAACGTTACTGCTACCACAACGAGCAAAGATAGCAAACTTCTGAGAGTGGTTCTTTGGGTGGCAAGAACAGTGTGTCAGTTGCTGTAAACCAAGAGTTATCTGACAATTCAGAAGGTGTCTATTGCTCTGGCATGAAATGAAACAAAATAAAGGAATTCAAAGAAATTCAAATTTACTTTCCTAAAAAGAAAACCCACTTTGTTTATGAAGAAAAAAGCTGTCCATAAGGGATGAGGAAGAAGGCCTCCAAAAAGGCCTGGTTTCAAAGCCATTTTGCTGCTTTCTACCAACACTAGATAACACTAAACTTCCACGAGATATATCCTGGCAAGACATCTTTACCTGAAGGTAAAATAGAAATAAACCAATCTATAGACATGACAACAAAACCCCTCTTGAGATACAAAATTTAGTTAAATTACAGATTAAAATAAGGGCACTGAACCCAATCTTCTTTTTCAAAGTGACAACAGCTCTGCTGAAATACTCAGAATTTTTTCTTTTTAACATCAAGTTTTTCCCAACTATTTAGAAACCCAACCAACAAGCCATAATAAAGCCCAAAAGACAAATATTCCTGCAGGGCCTCCCTTCAGCAGGTGTAAATGAGCTGGTACGTTCTGGGCCACACGGGGCTCTTGGACACTGATCTACCTTGCAAAGCTGAAAACATCACTTTAAATCTTCACTATCTTTACTAACACAGATTGTGACTTAAGACAGTTCACAAGCTCTGCTGGGCAAATGAGAGGAGTTACAACGACTGGCCTTGAGCCAGACAGCAAATCTCTCTGGGATGAGGAGTCTCTCAAACTGTCTGCATCAGCCCTAGGAAACAATAGGTGGATTTTTAAATGAACTAATGTGATATTTAGACCATTTAAAGATGTATAATTCATCTCTATTATGCTTGGCTTATCTAGCAAACTGTTCACAGCTCCTCTGATGTCATGCCAGGAAGGCCACCTGAGCCAAGAGATGTAGCCATTGGCAACAACGCCTGGAAAGAAAGAGACTCTGACGACAATTTCTCGGGGTTTATTATAGAACTAAACAAATCTGGACGCTTTTGCTTTTGCTCAGCTGTGACAGGACTTGAGCAGCACAAAGAACTTCAGTGCCTCTAGCAGCTCAGAGATTAAAACCCAACATACCCAGGTATCTCCCAAGTTTTAGGCAGCGCAAGAAGAGCCATTCCCGAGAGCAGACGTACCTGGCTGGTGTTCACATATGACCCATAGGGTTGGTAGTTTCACTCAGGCCAGGGTGGCTTCCTGGGTGTGGTGTTGGCGGCTCTGCCGATACGGCAGAAACTTTTTCTTCTTCCCTTCTCTTAAGGCAGGCTGCTTTAGGGTTTAGGTTCCGTTCTGCAACACAAAACATCACTTGTTACATCCCATCCTCTGCCACCAAGGGGAATATCCAGACATGAACCGCTGGAGTGAAAACAGCTCTGCAGCTTCCCCTCCGGAGCTGCCATTCCTGTGCCACCCAAGCAGGTGTCTAAAGCTGCAGCCCAGCACTGCTGAGAGTCCTGCCACACATCTCCTCAACTGGTATTTAAAAAAACCCAACCAAACCAACAAACCCAAACTTTCCTGGCTGCCTACACACAGCTTGAAAAACTTTAGAAAAGCACCTCCTTTATCACCCTAAGTCACTGAAGTGCAAACTGGAACTGTCTGTAATTTACAATGTAATAAAATGGAGATTTCTGCATTTTGTTGGCATGCTGAGGTCACACCAAGCTCACTGACATCACAGGGCTTTAGTGATGTTACTGCTCCTTTCTTCCCCATCAGTATTACCCAGCTGTTAGAACAGGGGAGGCAGAATGCCTTTAACTGATAGTTCTCACCGTTCCCTCAAGCCTGGGAGATCACCTTGTGCCCATCCCAGCTCAATCAAAACAATGTGATGACAGTCACACAGAGCAGGAGGATTATTTTTTTTCCAAACCCTATTTCCTCTCACATTAAAGTCAGTGCTTTATAATAACCAGCTGTGGACCAGCTATCAAGGTATTTCCATCAGTATGTTTCCACTTCCCCACTTAAGCTTCAATAGATGTAGATTTGGATCTAGTTTTCAAATAATGACAGTTTATAAAAGTCGACTCAAAATGGCTTTTCATGAATCAAAGCACAGAAGATGTAAATTGCAGTGGCCCAGAAGACACACAAAAAGGGGGTAATATATTCCACTGTTGAATTTAATCAACATTTTGAGGTATTTTTCTCGCTGTCAGTGAATTCTGTTTTGCAGTTGGAGATGGCAGATACAATTATAACTGTAAGAACACTGCCAAAATTGAACAGACAGCATGAGCCCTTCTCCTGCCCTGCACAAGCACCCCTCTAGAACTGCAGTTTACTGACCCCTGTGCATTTTAAAAGGGGTAGAATCCATCTCATCTGACAGAGACTATTTTGGATGGACTTGATAATTCTGCTGTCACCAAAGTCATTATCAACAGCCTCCTACTGCATTTCCTTGAACACTCCTAAAGAGTCTACTGGAAAAAAAACCTGCTAACTTTTCTCAGTCACAGTTTTCTTTGTCTAACTGTGGCTTGCCTTGAAGTTTTAAAGAAGATTTAATTACGTGGAAACTTTGAAAGGAACTTAATTTGCAGTGATTTAGGAAATGGAGATAAAAACACTGGCCCACAGTGAGAGCTTCAGTCTGAAATGGTTCATTCTGAATAGCATCAATCACAAAATGAGGAGCTTCATTAGCAGCAGGGAGTTGATGCAATTATATAATGCACTGGGAACGCTGCTCTGGACGCCACACAAAGCTCTGGTCAGTCCCGTTGGGAACAGGTGCAAGGGCAGGGATAAAGCGGGAACACGGGCCCTGTCCTGACAGGCACCAGGAGCTGCCGGGGCGGCTCGGAGGCACCCGGGGTGACACGAGGAAGGAAGAGTTCTCAATTTACACTGCCTGTACAATGGGGCCAATTTAGCTGTTAGCACATTTGGAAAAAAGATTTCTACCAAAGACACAAGGTTTGGAAGCAATCTCTGACCAAGGAAAAAGTGATTTATTAATTTTCACATGGAGCTTTCAGTGGATTTGAAGCTCTTTAAACATCAAAAAACATGATTAATGTTACTCTGACTTCCTCATCATACTCAACATTATCTTCTAGACCATGGCAAGCATTTTTAGACCAAAACAATTCCCAAGGTCTAAGTCTCAGAGATGCTAAAACTGGGTTTTCCAATGGCCCCAGCTGGGGTCTCCTCTGCAGAGCAGAGCTGCCCTCTGTGCCTCACAAGAGCTCAGGCTGGAGACTGCTGTTCCTTTATTAAAACTGGATCAGTGAAACTCTGCCTGAAAACACAGCATCTCATCCCTGCTGCCCAGTAGGCAAGCCTGTCTTAAGTTTGTCACTTTGCCACTTTCAATAAACTTTAAACTGTTGCTTGGATCTTCTGTGCAAAATGCAAGCAACAACTGAGGAAATGGAAGTAAAACAAGGTAGACAAAAATAAAACGTTGGTATCACTCAGTGACTCAAAGATACAGTGACTGAGCAAACACAATCACTGACATCATCCACGTCTGACAGACTTTTCCAGTCACTTGCTGCACTTAGAGCAGTGGGACACTAAAGAAGATGGTTCTTCACAAGTCCCAAACAGCAGAACGTGAGGACAGTCCCCAGTAAGTGCCAGAGACACAGAACAGACGAGACTGTTTCCACTGGAAGGGACCTACAACCATCACCCAGTTCAACTGCAGGACCAGCTCAGGGCTGACCACAAGTTAGAACAAGGTGCCCCAGAACTTCAACTCATCTTTGACAAAAGTTGAAAGGAAGATTAGAAGTCAACTGTGGCTTCACTGAGACACGAGAATGGAACAGTTGAAGAACTGAGTGTGACGCGCAGAACCATCTCTCCTTAAAAGAGTAAATGGCACAAAGCAGGCTTCCTTCTGCACCTACCAGTAAGCCTATTGTCTTCTCACGGAAAAATTTAAAGGAATCAGAGGAAGAAAATTCATGCAAACCCAGCTCTGATTCAATTACAGTAGAAGTAGGTTTCCTCCCTTCCCAGTATACATTTAATTGAAAAATCTAAGGAAATACACATAAAGTCATTCCAGTTTAACATTTCAATTATGTGGGGTTCATCTTAAAATAGATCTCTTATTCTTGCTAAAGCCTTTATACCACAAAACAAGTGCTGATTACAATTTAAAGCAAGATGTGTCAGTATTTTAGTTAATCAATTTACCATGAAAAGTGTAATCCCCTTTACCATCTTTAGGTGAAGAGATGGCTAATTGTGCAGGAGGGAGAAAGGTCAAAGTATAAACTTCAAACTGACTCCTTTCTCTTTTTTTTTTCTTTTTTTGAAAGTAATTATTTGCTCTTCCTAAAGAACTTCAGCATCATTACAGAATAGAAAACACACTTTTAATAGCTCTGCATTTTTTTTGTGCAGGTTTCAATGGACCAGCACTGCTCCATAACCAAAGGTACCACACACCCAGGGCACTGACCTCTCACTTGCTGCTCCAGACTGAGGATCACGGCCACAGCCTGGTGGAGAATGAGCAGCTTCGTCTGTGGTTTCTCACTCTTCAGGTGGAGCTGACACATCCTGCCCAGCTCCTTGAACGCCTCGTTGATGTCTCGGACACGCAAACGTTCCCTGGCATTGTTTGCCATCCTTCTCTCCTTTTCTCTTTCTATTTTCTGCTCTGGGTTTAAATCCTCATCTTCGTTAGTACTGCTGCAAGAAAGCAGAAATAACAGTATATTGAAATAGCACTGGGATTCCAAACAAGTGACCCTGCTGCTGGCTCAGAATTTTCAGTTGATGAGATTAAACTTCGCACTTAATCCATTCCATGAAGAATATTTAACTAAGGAAGTGTTAGGCATCAATGCTTAAGTTTTCAAGGCAATTCTTGTTGCTCCTACCTGTTACTGAAATAAATGTTGAGTGGCTTCTGCCTGAAGAATATCCACAGAATATTGCCTACGGCAGGTAAACGTCTTTAAGAAAAGTTGTGGCAATGCATTGCTCGTTGAAGCAAATATGTACCCAGACTACCACTTGACTCGGGTACTATGACTGGTCAGATAAAGAGGTAACTCAGGTAACTCAGTCATCTTGTCAGGTGAAGAATAAATCATTTTTAACTAAGTTGTTGCTACTTTCCAATACATCAGCTTAGATAAAAAGGCATTCAAGGGATTTTCAATTTCATGTGCTTATTAAAAAGTTTCTGTTCTGTTAAAGACATCACTTGGCAATTTTAGAACTATTTTTAGTTCTTCTACTCATTGTAAAACTAAACAGTTACATTTAGAATTCCTGAACTGCCTCAAATGATGTCAAGTTGCAAAGTCTTTTTTAATATAGCACTGTCCAATTTAGTCTAAGAACGATGCAAAACCTCTGCTCCACTAAAACTAACACACTAAAATGCCATTAGACATGTGTGATGATACAGACTCAGCTGCCTGTGATTGCAAAATTCTGATTGTCCACTGTTATCTCAAATTTCAACACTTGTGCCAGGCCTATCAGGCAGATCCAGAAGCATTTTA
This sequence comes from Pyrocephalus nanus, assembly GCA_038380795.1. Classification (NCBI taxonomy): domain Eukaryota; kingdom Metazoa; phylum Chordata; class Aves; order Passeriformes; family Tyrannidae; genus Pyrocephalus; species Pyrocephalus nanus. Next base: position 7,158,582 of record CM076272.1, read on the forward strand.
CCCAGTGTCAGCTCCAGGTTTTTTGGCTGTGGCTTGGGAGGGGACAAAGTGTTTCAAGGGGATATTCAGCCATGGTGTTCAGCCCATCTCCAGCTTATCAGCATGGAGCTCTTCATCGCTACAAACTTACATTTAGAGGCAAAGCCCTGGCTCAGGTACAAAGTATCACAAATTTCTAACATGCCCCATCCTCTGGGCTGGGCAGGGCCCTCTGAACCTGTTACTACTTAAATATACAGGCAGACATCAGGCACGGCACTAACCTAAAGGAATGAATATTTTCAGGTGATTTCTCAGAAAATCCTCTACCTTGTATTTAAATAGACACCAATACTGTAAACATTTTCTCTCTTTCACTACCTGTTGGTACCTGCACTGGTTACACATAAGCCTTGTAATAAATTTATCAAACTCAAGGACAACGTGCTACACAGCATTAACAAAGAACAAATTCTCTGGGTCACGTCAGCAACACACCTTGTTCTGCCTCTGGAGGAGACCTTGATATCCTTCTGGGAGGACTCGTCATCTGATTTCATGTCATCCGATGAGGGCGGTTCATGGATATTCTCATCCTTCTCCTTATGTTCAGACTTGATTTCTGTTGGACCTATAGCCACAGACTGGCTCTGTAGGCCACCCGACAGTGCTGCAGGAACCAGAGAGCAGAGTGAGCGTCACAGCACTGAACATTTCACAGAACCTCACGCAGATAATGTGGATGAGAGGCCAAAGCCAAGCAGAAGTCTGGGAACACAACAGGAAACACTACCGTGCTCTGACACGAGAAATCCTGGTTAACACTGCTGCACTTGGACACGTGTCATGGCTTATAAAGTGACTGCAATTCACAGACTGGTAACAGCCTAATCTAAGAAAAAACACTGTTTAAGACAGAAGGACCTTTAGTGAAGTAAGGAAATTTGCACCTCATGTCTGGGCTGCAAATTTAAGGGCAGAGTTGCAGTGCCATAGAGGCTTGGGCTTCGGCTGGATGTGCAACACCCCCCTCCCTCAGTGGTGCTGGCACACTGATAAATAGGCTGACTTCTGTTTTCTGCAGTTTACTTGTTCAGGCTAAACCCGGAAGGAAGTGTAAACACTGGTGTGGAACAACTTCCTTGTTTTGGCTGGACTGAACTCTGGTCTCAGCTCACTCCACAACCCTCCTGGATGATATGGAAATGGCCACAGCTCTGCAAGTGGATTGTGGCCCCTTATGCTGGAAGAATGTGGCTGTCATGCAGTCCTCTCTTGAAACTCCACTGGGACAAGTCTTAGACAGGGATGCCCAACAAAATTGTTGCAGGAATCCCTAACAGTGGTGGTATATAGGATTTATAATTAATTTCTAGTTTTTAACATTATCTATGCCCCTATCCCCTGCACTGCTGCCATTTTACCACGATCTACAGCCTCACTGGCTCTGGATTGCTGCAGTGACATTCAGCATTTAGGACTGGAAAATTACCTCTGTAGCTGTCCTGTGTTTTATGATTTAGTTCTGTGCTCTGAGCAGAAACTGTACTGGGAAGAACTGAGTGGTTGCTGTTGAGGCTGACACCTTCTTCCCGGTGAGTCCCAACCTAAAGCAAGGCAAAGCAAAGGTTTCTATTAAAGATGCAATTCAAAGAAACAGTCCAAAACCAGAAGTTTAAAAGACTTCAAGTGTCTGCTGGATCAGAGACCTGAGCTAAAGTCCTCACTCAGTGAAGGAAAGACTTGGTTGAAAGATGCTGTCACACTAAACCACCTCTTAGCCCTTGCTGGACTGAGCTGTGCCCCAAGCAGTGACCAGCACCTGTTTGAAATAAAGTCGTGACCTGGCCAAAATGTTTTCCAGTATTTCCCCATAGAACACTATGGAATTTCCTCCCTGCTTTACACCTGAGGGGTTGAAGATCTGATTAACTTCTGCTTGCCAAGTACTTATATGTTGATCCTTCAAAGAAAAGGATGGACAATAACGGTCTTCACCCCGTATTAAAGGTGCAGACACTGCCCTACGCTCGGGGATGCAGACACAGACACACAGACACTCATGAAACACATACACAGCATCACTTCTTGTTTGCTGAAGCAGGATTAAGAAAGTACTGAATCTAAGATAAAAACATTATTTTATGCAATTCAATAATTCTCTCTCATTTTACTACTTTCTCAGCTAAATACATTTAGTTTAGTCCCATTACAGAATCTTATCATACAAAAATAATCCAGGCATCTAACTGCTCTTACCTCCTATTTCCTAATCTGCTCCTTCATAATAAATTTGAGCAGCAAGCATTGAGATGAAGAGTCTTGAAAAATTCTAATTTTGCATAACTTGAATTAATGGTACTTATGTAAGACAGCCATGAGTGTGCATACCTAACTTGAAGAGGCAATTTGTTAAAAAACTGCTGCTCAATACAGAATACTGTTATCAACTTCCATTTAAAAAAATATTTTTTTGTTTGAGAAAGAGGTAAAGACACACTGCATGAAGTTAAATGATTTGGAACGCAGACTGTTTAGAGCTTTTAATTCCTAAAGACACAAAAGTCCTTATTTATACTATAACCAATATAATACAATTAAACAGTTAAAAAACTGAACAAAGATGAGGGATTCTACTATTATTTGTATAGTTACAAAAATTGGCTACAGATGAAGCTTTTTATTGGAACAGTAGCAAACATGTCAACTAGAAGATTAAGCCTTTAATTAAATAGGTTTATTGCCTGGACTTACACATGAGAACCACTGTTTTTCAATAAATCCTTCAATCCTAGTAAACTGCTGAGCTTTGAATCCCTCTTGAGTAATTAATGCAGCTTTTACCTTTCATGTCTTAGTATGGGTTTTACCCAGAGAGAGATAAATACCCTTATGCAAGTTTATCCTTTGTTTAATATACACTTGTTCCTGTAAGCTAATGCACAGGAACAAAAAAGGAAAGGGGGAACCCCCCCGACAACCCACAACTAATATCAGGTCATTCCGGGCTGCTATTTGTATCCATTGTTCTGCAGAAAATCTCCTCTTGTATTCTGTGCAATATCTGTTGCTATTTCAAGTATATTTTTATCTTCCTTTGCGTGTAATAGGCTTTATTTGTGAGAAGTTTACTCTGGGTACAGTTATCCGGCTCCTGCCAGAGCCATGAACTCACTGTGAGGAAGGAGCAGAGCTCAGGTCTTTCAGCCTGAAAGACAAAACTCTTGAACACAGGAACGTGAAGCTCATTCTCCACACTGAACTTTCAAAAACGAGTCTTTCCCTAATTCTGCCCTGCAGGTTGTGTGTTTTATTTTATTCTTCTGGTCATGCTTAGTCCTAACACTTGAGGGTGCTTTTATTCAAGCTACAGAGACTATTAATCGCTTCAGGGCCAGGTCTGTTCTGAAGCCTACTTCTTAAAAAAGGCAAAAATTTCTTAAAGCTGTGTACAAACATAAAAGCTGCCAGAACCATGGCAACTTTCAAATATAGAGCTAATCTAAAGGCGATAGATTAGCAAATCAGCTCTGACAAAGACAGAAAATAGATTAGAAATAAAAACTGAATGCAAGTCCATGTGCCAGTCCTTTGAAACCAAGACAGACATACAATTCAGATTAACAAGATTTCTACAGAAATCCTAAGAGATAAAATGTTACAAAACTGATCATAACAATGATTTTTATCTCTGATTTAGGATCCACTAGAAAATCCAAACTGGCGAACAAAAAAACCCAAATCAAAAGACTCGCTGAAAGTCGCAGAGGCCAACAGCTGTTTTCTATAGGCATAACTGATCGGTGACTACTTCGAGGTAGCAAATTGGGTCTTTAGTATTTTAAGCATCGAGTTTGGAAAATTCAGTTTCCTTTCCTTCCCCCAGACTCGCACTCGCAGAACAAGGGCTGTCCCCATCTGCATTTCAATGGAGCAACCTCAGGCTTCCTTTAAGTCTCCTGAAAGGCGTCTGAGCCCCTCATCTCCGCGGCCTCGCAACAAACGAGCTCTCGACATGTTTTATCGCCGTTATTTATAAGCAATTCTGAGTCAAACGCTTCCCCAGCGCCAAGGTCCGGCCCCAGGGGCACCGCTGCGGGGCAGGACCTGCTCCCCGGGCCCCTCCGGTCCCGCTCTATCCCCGCCCGCCCATCGCTACGGCCCCTGCAACGCCAGGACTTCATTTCATAAGCAAACAAACTCGGAGTTAATTCATTCTCCCATGCGCTAATCCAGCCTTGTTTCCATGATCCCTCGCAAGCAAACCCCGCAGGCTCCTCAGCCACACAAAATGGGAGACGAGCGGAAGGCTGGGCTCCACCACAGAGCTCGCACTACACTCTGTGAGTCTGAGGAGCGATCGGCACAGACACCGCCTTTGTTACAAACCTCTTTAAATCACTCCCCTCTGCATGTTTCCTCTACACAATGCCAACCCAGCATTCGGGGTTCACAGCAAATCAAAGACGTCACAACTCGGTAAACCGAATTTGAGAACAACAGCAGCCCTGCGTGCAAGTCTGTAAGTCATAATTTACCGGGTGAACTGTATTAATTTTTATGCATTTCAATAAAGACTTGTACATATGACAATCTGCAGCCCCGGTCACAATTGCAAGTTTAAAAAAACAAAAAACAACAACAACAACAACAAAAAAGGTGCAGAATGTATTTCAGTTGATTTAAGTGGTAACATTTGGGATCTGAAACCAGAAAACCAGTGAAGTATTTTAGGCAACTAAATAAAAACTAGACAAATCATGGGCACTGATGACACACGACTGCGTGTAGGAGAACCGAGAGTGACACGTGGGGAAAGGACAACCTTTGTCCTGTTCACACTGGTTCTGCAGCTCACACTTCAGTTTGATAATTCATTTTGAGCACTTGGCAATGAAAGCTTTTGAGAACTGGAAAATAAAAATATCAATCTCGCTGCGAGTGTTTAAAACATGCACCTTTGAAGCCATACATTAACACCATTTTAACTAAGGGGTGCATAATTAAGACAATGAAAAGGGCTTTGGAATCAAGATTTTTACACTTCAGACGACTCAAAGTTGCCCAGTGGGAGCACAGTCTCTGTAGAGAAGCACCAAAGCTCGAAGGGGTTGAACAAGAGGCAAGGTTGGTGTTGGCAAAGCTGCTTAAAACTGCCCTTTGGTGCTTCTACGAGAGAAGGCACAGGGCACAAAGGGAGATCACCAGTGTTCTTAGATTCCTGTTATACCTGAAAAAACCCTGTGACTTAAGGATTGAGTTTCATCCTTAACTAAGTTTCCAGGTCTTTTATTTATTTATTTTTAATCAGTTCAGGCTGTTCTTTTTCCATTGTATTACAATGACAAATAAAAAGCAGCTTGAATAAGAACAAAAAGTATTACTTCTTAACTTTTCAATAATACATGAAATAAAACACAAATCAACTTCAAAGGCCAGTTAGCAAATATTTGATGAGTTTGAGATATTAAAAAATCTATTTGAATAAGTCTAATGGCCAGCCCAGCTAAAAAGAAAACAAGACCATTCAGAGCAAGCAGGAAATGAAGTCAACTAGAGTTGTAAAATAAATCTGGCTCAAAAATTAAGCAAATGTTAAAATAAAACCATGCCTGGTTACACTAATTACATAAAAAGGAGTTAAATTACTCATTTCCTAGCTCCTTCTGCCAAGATCATCATCTTCAAGGGAAATTAAATTTATTTTTTTCCTTTTTTTTTTTTTTAAAGAGCAAAAACGTTTTGTGTAAAGATCCCACACTCCCTCAACAAGGAAGTTTCATTTAGTGCTGAATTCCAGTGAACATTTCTTGACCCTATGTCAAACAAAACATCAAAAATAGGTAATCATAGGTAATCGCCCTTATCAATGTTGACATTTCTCACTATGTTAGCCTAATACTAATTATTTTCTTAAAATTTACTAGAGGTCATCTAAAGTAAAGCAGTATTTAAATCCTGGATGGAGCCTAGATCTTGTAGTTCAGGTTGTGAGTCAAATTCCCTGCTCTCCCACATTTCCTATTTAAAAATCCCCCAGTCTAAGAGTGAATAATAGTTTGAAATTAATTGGCTATTGAAGAAGAATTCCCCCTCATACTTGGGGGGCATCGCTGCAATGAAGTCAGCATTAATAACCCACTCGTCTGCTCTGCAGCCAGATGTGCCAACCTCTGCTCTGGACGTATTTCAGGACTCAATCCTAAGTCATGCTGAGTTCCTGCAATTGCAAATGATGTCAAAGGGCACTCTTGGGGGACTGGGCAAGGCCACAACAGGATGCCTTCTGTTGGAGCCAATTATTCTGATGTAACAAAATTAAGGTTAATCCAAGGAATTCTTTAGCTGACTCACTTCTCAAGCCAAAACTGATCTGGAAGCTTGTTTCACCCAGTGAGGATGAAATGTACAGTCAAGTATTTTTTTGATTTTGACTAATCTAAGTTTATTTCTAACAGACAACAAACATCTGCCAGTCAAATCATTAGATGATAAATCACGTCTATATTACATTTGAGTCACACAACCACATTATACTCGAGAAAATCAAGGAATCTTGGTCCATTTTGGAAAGTCATCTTCCACTGTCACCTATTTTAATAAAAACTGAGTTGATAAAATATTTATCACAGCTTAGCTGAAAGAGAAACTGAGATTTTTATGGACATTTTGGCCCTATCTGCATTTGGCTGTGTCTGGCTGAGCAGTATCAGAAAGTTCCTCAAGTCAGAGAACAAGTCTGTCACCCCAGTTTTAGTCACTCACTTTACCCCACAGCATCAAGACCAGGGGAAAAGAAGCTTTCTTTTGTATGACTAAATTTCAGTCTATCCCAGAAGATGGTAGAACTCTTAACAACATTCTTTAAACATTAAATCCCAGTCGGTATTAAGAAAAATTTCTCCAGTACTTGCGCATCACTTCCTTTGTTACTAAAAGTAACTGTGAACTTGTATAGAAACCTAAAGTTGGATGTGCATTTGGAAAGTCCCCCCTCCCCACAGCCCCCAAACACACGCAGCTTATAGAAAGTCCCCGGTGCTTTTTGATGTTTACTGCAGTGGTCCTGAAATTAATATAAATGGATGTGTGACGTGCGAATGGGAGAGCCTGGAACTAATTCTGTTTTATAGAATACAAACCCTTCAGCAATTGGGGTACCTAATTATTTTGATGATAGGTGAAATTTTGCCTTGATCACACAGTACCCAGCTGTGAATCTGTTTTATAACAGAAAATTTCACAGCATGTAACTGGTCTTTAAAATTACGCTGTAAACATGCAAACACATGGCACCACTAAAACAAGCATGTTTTTAAGAGCTCTTTTTCCTCTAAGCATTTTTGAGAAGGGAGGAATGAAAAGGAAGAAAAAGGGAAGTGAGCAATGCTACAAATAGATTCGTTTACTGTGTAATGCTTTTAGCATATTTCTGATCTATAAAAAGCTCAACTGCATTTTTTCAGAACAGTTCACATTTTTAAAGAAACTAAAAGAGATGGATTGAATTATTTCACTCTTCTTGGGGATTAATCTAAAAGTTGTTTCCTTTCCATTGTTACTTACACTACAGCTGTGCTCAAACTCCTTTTCATTTTTAAAAAAAGTTAAAATTTTGAGCCTGCGCACACTATGGTTCCACATTCCAACAGCTTCCTCCCAGTCCTCTGCCAGCATCTGCTATTGAAGACTAGTTCCAATTTACAATAAACAGCTTTTCCAGACCAGAACACTTGAAATTCAGTCCTTCTTGACTGCTTTTCCCATTCAATCTCCCTATTCACCATTTCAAGGAGAAAACGGTTCTGCCAATTATTACACATCTGGAAAAAATGCATGTATAAGCTGAAACGCTCTCAGCAGAAAGTTTCAGCTTTCTGCATATGGTCACAGCAGGATTTTATGGGCCACTGACCAGGCCAAAGTCTAAGTTTTCCCATCTTTTTCCTCCCCCTCATTTGTCCACCCCCACCCCACAGTCTAATTGGAAACCCATAGCAGGTGCAAGCTGTCTGCCATCTTTTTCTCCACAAGAATCTCGAGTGGTTTCTTCCTGGTAAATATTAGTCTTACAGCCCAGTTTTACCTCACTAGGCTCTGTGATAATTTAAAATGCATCAGCTGTAATTGTTTTGCATAAACATGTTTAAAAACATCATTACCATGGATGCTTGTCTGTTGGCTGTTACAAGGCTGGATGCTCCATAGTTGGAGTTCAGGCTCCCAATTGGCCCATTGTGGGATGGTCCCAATAAACTGTGGATATCTCCATGGCCACCTGACAGGCTTGTTGAAGGCCCCACAGCGTGATTTCGTAGGACATGGATGGCATCATCCAGTCTGTCCAAGCGATCCTCCATCCGGGACTGCTGTTGGGATGCAAGAGGGACAGGAACAGCCATTACTGGATAAACCTGCAGGCTCCTCATGATGTAACAGATTCTACCACAGAGATATTAAAGATAGAAGATGAAATGTAGTATCAAAAGAGTATCAGAGAGCACCTACCAGCACTACAAACAAACAGGAAAAAGAAAATATTATCTGGAGATTTTGCCCAAGATAGCATTCATTCCACAAATAGGTGGCAGCTTTAAGAGTGAAGCTTATTATAAGGTTAATGCTACTCAGCTGCTATTACATGGCATGAACAAGAAAAAAGGAATTGCTACAAAATAAGCTATCTAAAGCAGGACAGAACGATCATAAAATCAGCCTCACCACTTTGGAAACAATTAAGAGAGGCAGTGGCTTTTTGAGAACCTGTTTCACAAAAAAAACCTGGACAAAACTTTAAGTTACCATTTTTTAAAATGGATCTTCAAACAGATTTGATATTTCAGAAACAAAAGCGAGTTCTTTGTGTTACTGTAGCACAGTTCGTCTTAAAATTGCTTTCCTTTCAAAGGAATACAAAAAAAACATCTCAAAGCAAAACCAATTCTGACACTGCAGCTCTCTAGAAACTGAAAGAGCAGGATGTTGAAGTAAAAAGATGGGTCATACACTACTCTAATTTAAGTTTTTAATGGAGAATCCGAAGGAAGCGTTAATTGAAACACAAAAAGGCACCATCTAAAGTGAAATAGTACCTCACAGACATCCTTTAAGAAGGACATTGCATCTTGCAAATGCTCGTGAAGTTGCTGTTCAACTCGATTTTTCTGGCAAAGTCAAGACAGAACAGGAAGCAAAGCACAGGTTAAGATTAATTCAAAAAAGAGGTGAGGAAACAGCTGATGTGCATGTCAGCAATAAATTGTTAGTTAAGTTAATGCAACAGAGATCTGATTATATCAAGATAAGAAAAGGCTAATATTTAACACCGCAGTTATGTTAGGATTTTAAGATGTATATAACAATTATATTTAATTGCAAAAACATTGAAGAAAAGAGATCTGGTTTAACTTATGTTTTATTCTTGTTAGACAGAAAAAAAAAGAAATTACATCTGTGGAAACTAGAAATATTAAACAGGTAATGAAAACCTTCCCTCAAATTTTCCCCCTTTCCTTCCCGATGCTGTATCAGAAATGTAAGAAGGAAGTCAGTAACTTAAATCCTCTGCTGAATCCTCAAAAGAAGAAAATTTACAATGCTGTAGATTACTGCCTGGCTGTTTTTCTGTCAAATGTTTTATTAATGAATGAACATTGCCGAATAACAAATAATAATTGCAAATAAAATGTATTAATATTTTAATAACGATGTAACACAAATAAGCCCGAGAAACAACCATTTGAGGGAGAGACGGGGAAGGACAAGCAAATGCAGAGGCATGAAGTCTTTATCTTTCTCCAGACTGAACTTTAGATAAGAATTAGCTATGGATTTGTGAAAAGGTACCAGAATCTCATAACAGCGCTTTAGCACCAGCTGTCCTCAGCACAGAAGCCTGATGCCCAAGGAACAGATGGTGAAAGACACACCCTGCACGTCTTATATTGTTCAACTGAACAGGCCATTTGTTAGCAAAGAATTCATTTGTAATGCTATCCTACTGTTTCCTTTAATGATATGCAGGATTTATACAAAACCAAGCCTTCAACTCTTAAGCAAAACGTCCCGTGTTGCTCTCAACAATTCTTACCAAGGAGTGTAGAGAGTTTTCATAGTTGGGAGATGAGGGGGCTTGTCCTCCACTCCTGGACCACTGACTGGCACCTGCCAAAATCGTCTCAGTTAGTGCACAGATTCACACAGCACAAGTGGGAAGAGAGGCACAGTGTATCTCAACGTAATTAAACCCAGCATATTCTGCATAAAGGTAAGCTGGCATATGGGCATACAAAGGAGGACAAATTCCTTCATTCTGCCTTACTGAGAGGTAAATTTCGTATCCTGGCATCTGTAGGGGTTGGACAGACACACTGTCAGGGACAAAGCAGAGACATCTTCCAAGTACTTCAACATTAAAGACGTGGACTAAGCACACACCCCCCATATCTGAAATACCTGCCTTCTGCCTGTGTCACCATAAAAACCCCGCTAAATCTGCTCAGGGTATGTAGGTGTATCTGTAACAGGGTTAAGATATACAACAGAAATATTTAAAGAAATCAAATAGACACTACATTGAGGATAACTGGAAAACCACTTTTATGACACCTTTCCACTAAACAAGAAAATTTAAAACTAGATCTAAAAGCTTTCTTTATCTTGTCTAGTTCTACACTAAACCATTTTAGATGATAATGCATTCCAAGTTTAGAATTGTAAAAATACACCTAAGTTATTCCCCTTTGATATTTTGGATATATTTAAAGTAGAACAGTAGCTGAAATCATTGATTGTGCACCAAATCGACAATTAAATCCATATTACCTATACACTGCAAATTCAAATACATATCCACTCTAGTCTGACATAAATATACCTAATTATAATGTAAATTTTAAAAATAATTAGATATGAAATGCAATAACTAATAAAGCAGTCCTTTTAACACAAAGCCTGAAGTAGTACAACATGCATTTTTCTCACCAACTAATAATGCATCTTTTATAAAGATACTACATGAAATTCTATGGCCATTAGAGACAGCTTCCTTTCAGCCATACAAATGTAATAATAAAGCAATTACATTAATAAATTATGGACATACAATCCAAAGCAGCTCATTAAAGGAAGAGCCTGTGGGCTTGTTCTTTCAATAACAGCCAGGGCTGTATGTCTGGAAAACTGGGAAAAGCTTTAATAACATTACCGTTCCTTTGTTCAGAGAGCTGCAAGTAGTTACCTTTTAAAGACAAGGTTTTATTTAACAAAAAGAGAACAGCTTGCATAGCTATTAAAATACCTAAATATTTCATTTCTAATTAAAAAATAATAATAAAAATCCCCTATTTCATAAAAGTCCAGAGCTGCCATAATTGTGCTGGAATTCTCTTCTAAAACATAAGAAATTCATCGAGTAAGTTTATAATTACCAATTTTCATTTCACGCAGCTATTCTGGATCTGGATCTCTAGTCTCCTTCTGCATTATTTTCACTCCTGAACTTGGGAATTATGTTTGGAGTCCCACTCATTTTGCAAAGCATTAATGAAACAACCTGAGAGTATTTTGGCTCAGCAAAACGTTCAAGTTTTTATCTGGTCAAAACTCCATTTTTCACGATAAGAGCGTGGTCAGGAGCTCTCCGTGTGCTACAGCTGAGTGTGCTGCTTCCTGCAGGCCAGCGGGGCTGGGCACGAGGCAGGAAGGCAGTTCAGGAAGCGAACAGGCTGACAGGCTGTGCCCCTTGTCTGACACAATGGGTTGGGTGTTTTCCATGGCAGCAGGTACCGTTTCTGCAGTGTAAGCCCAGGACAAAAGTCCGAGTGGGATGGCTCACAAAGGACACAAAAAGCAAAGAGGGGAGGGAATAACCAACTCCTCCTCTCAAAGGCCCAGCCCAAGTGCAACCCGCGGTTTGCAGTCACACCTCCGGCACGGCCGGGGCTCTTTCCAAACGGCGGCACTGTGGCACTGCCCGCACTGTGGCACTGCCCGCACTGTGGCACTGCCCGCACTGTGGCACTGCCTCTGTGTCTGCGTAGGTTGCCAGATGGCACCGATTTCCTGCTTGCCTCATTCCACTCCCCCTCCTAGAAGTTTGTGCATGAAATCCACCAATTATGTTAAAAAGCATCCTGGCACCACAAGCCCTGCAATTAACAACTGCAGCTTTTAGTGCAGCACCAACATAGCAGCATGAAAAACACAAATAAGCCAGGCAAGTGTTAGGATTTACAGGGGTCACCAACAGCAATCACTGTAGTATTGTTCCTACTCTGAGTCTCCCCAACACTAATCCTCTGGCTCCCCTTTCAAACACATACTCGGAGCCACAGAGGGCTAGCTTTGCATCCTCAGAACCCACCAAACCCTTCTGAATACCTCTGATCCTGGGAGAAGGATTCTTAAAATACCAAGGCTCCCACCATTCAGATCCCCATATAAACCTCGCATATATATACACACAATCATTAAAAGTATGCAAGAAGCTCAGCTCTGGGCATGTTCATGTAAAATTAGAAATTAAATGAGGGCAGGGAAGATGAGAGACACACTATTGTCTTATTATACTTGGGGGTTTTCATCAAGTTGTTTTCCAAGCTTTTACTTAAGTGAATGTAAAAATGTCATTAATCCTCATTCAGCAACCCAATGGTCCAACAGTTCAGTCACGAGACCATGAACCCCAACACCTCCTGATGTTCCTGTCTCTCAGTGCTTTCCCTGGTAAACAGAGCACTCCTACTGTAATTTACAATTAAAGGATGGCTAAATTATGACTTAGTCAAATCTGCAATACTAGGAATGCCAACTAAACAAATACCTGACTGCAAAAGGGGAAAGTGACAATGAAGGCTAAAATGCTCCAAAATATATCATTTTAGTACACATAAAGCATTTGTTTTATCTGCAATAACTTTTTGGGTCAAGACGGAAAATGGCTACCAGGAGTATAAATAGCAATAAATGCAGTAGTAATTACTTCACATTGTGCTTCACTGTGTTCTTAGTGACTCATCTGGGAATAAAGATAAAAGTCCAGATTCATAAATGAAGGTAATTAACTACTGGAGCAATTTACCAAAGGCTTGATAAATTCTATATCACTGAAATTAAAGGGGGTAGGAGGGTATAAATGTGAAGCAGATGCTTAGTTTGAGCCTGAGAAGGATTGCACTATTATTTGCTTATTTGCTTATATCTACTACTGTCTTAGCCACCAAAGTGCAAGTTTTGGAGAGGTTGCAACAGCCAAAGGCAGAAACAGCAAAGGGAAAATACTAATTTTAGGGACCTCAAATTTGTATTCTAATTCAGAAATTAGCTAGTGCTTTCATGCTTACAAAATGAGGTGTGGTATCTAATCAGGAAACTCTTGGAAAATACTCTCTTTGGGATCTTTAAAATTTTAAATACTTTGAAATGTCACAACTTATTTCTTCCAGCCATAAAATATTTTTAGTATTTGCTTTGAAGTTAAAAAGAAAATAACAATAATAATTTTCTGGTCTGATCTGCCTTTTCAGTACAACAGAATAGGCAAAACATTTTTGTCAACTGTAAACTGTAATCACTAAATCAAAAATCCCATTAATCCCATCATTACTCAATTCAACACGGATTATTCAGTAATAGAAGAGAAATGCCCAAAGCAGCTGCTCAGGTAAGCCATGTCAGATATTCATTAATCCATTATGTCCACAGAAAACCAGAACAGTGTCCATTAAACAGGAGTGAAGTATGAGTGATGAAACTTTTGAGTGACATTGCATATATAGATATGCATATTCCCATCCATATGATTACGACTGCATTCCGCATGTAATACCTCTACTAATTTATCATCTGAATTACAAAAGCCTTGAGGTAAGCTCATTGTGTATCCTCTTCTCTTTAAGTTTATGTTATTGTTTTATAAAAAGCAAAACACTCTTGCAAAGAGGTGACCAACGGCCAGAATCCTGCAGGGATATATTAAACAGCAGAGAATGGGGAAACAGACTGTTGTATAAACGTTAAATAATTTAGCAAATTGCACTATAGGAAAGAACAGGGTTAAAGTTACATCATCTTGCTTGTAATTCTAGTTCTTTGTTAAACAACAAATTTAAGTCAATGGAGCTTTCACAGCCCTCTCTATATGGAGAACAGCTGTTCAACTTTTACTAGACAGCTGAGGCCACAGTGTCTGTGAAAGCTGCACTACCCACTAATAGCTGGAGGCAGCTGCCCACAGTTCATCTCCACACTGGAATGCTTCTTCCCACATTCACTCTACAAACACACAAAGCACAGGTGACAGAGGTGGCTGCAACACAGGGCATTTATTTTGAAAAATGCCAGAAATTCTTCTCCCATAGAATGAAAGCATTCATGAAAGATATGAATGAAAAGCTATCTTGTGGAAAAATTGGATAGTCTCACAGCCTACTATATTTTCATTAGAGGGAACACACATCTGCTGTGTTTGTCACCAAGAGCTGCCGCAGAGTTTTAACATATAGCTTTAAAAAAGAAAAACAACCCAATCAAATCACTCTTATTCCTCTCAAATGATGCAGATCTGCACAGGTATCTTTACAGCTCTGATAGTATATGGTCAGTCAATGCTTTCAAACACCGTTTTAAGATACTAATTTTCAAAGCCAGTTGCCAGGATTTAATGTGAATGCCCATAACAAAATATATTTAAGAATCTGGATTTATAAATCTCACTTTAGTACAATGGAAAAATAAACAAAATATATAAGTAATTATGCAAGGCAGCTAAGTGCTGATTTCACTGTGATTCCAAACAGGACGTTTGCAAAACAACAAACAAGTTATTGACAAATGACTGGTCTCTACCTGTAAGAGGCGATGGTGATCCAACTGGTGTTGATGGATTTGATGGAAAACTACTGCTGGTATGATCAGGAGAATAAATCTGACAACAGACAAAAGAGATTGTATATCAGTATATGGTATAATATACGGGGTTGGGGGGAGGAGAAAAGTGAAGTGCTTTTAGGATTCCTTTTCATGCTTTAATTGTCACTCTCGGTTCTGGATCGACAAAAAACCCAGTTTGATCCTTCAATCACTGCTCTGCTTTATTACACTCAAGGCTCTAAAACTGTCCAGAGAACTTTCATTTTCAAGCAGCTGTCCAAATAAGCACAGCCTGTATTTGACAGTGACAAAAGTATAACTGACCTTCCTTTTAATTCAACAGCAGCAGAAATTACAGCCTTTCTGTCACTGGAGGAGAATGATATAAGTAAGAGTTCACAGCACACAGATAATTAATTATATCAAACAAACCTTCAGGAAAACACCAATGAATAATGACTTCCTAAACTTTAGAGAGATAAAAGATTTTAGCAGTCAACACATGTTATCTTCTAAAAATTAATCTTTCACAAGAGAAAATACCAAGAAACCATTCAGGTTCTTATTATTGGCACCCACCAAACAAAAAAACACCTGAAATTCTGTTCCTCTTGCAATGTATTGCAGCATGCTACATGTACTGTAACATGTTTCTCTCTTATTTCTGTATCAGCTGGCCCCTTGAGATACTAACCTTCAACTTGCAACAATTCTTTCCCTGCTATTAATGAAATTAAAAACTATTGATAAACACAATAGACATAGCGCTTAAAAGCTTTAATTAAAAATTAAAATCCCAAGACCCTGGGAAAATTCATTTTATGAAGGGAATTGAATAGATTTAGAGGCTGACTGTGGACTTCAGAACATATTTTTATAGGTCATCAGTTCAAACCTGTTTTACTTGAGCAGAGACCAGGATTTGTTAGTCATCAGATGGCAGTCAAAAAAATCTTCACTGGCAGTGTGGTTGATGTCTCTTCACACAGACAATATGACATTTCAGCATTTAGCTGACAATAAACTGGGACTTCATTAAGTTCCATATTGTATTTTTTGAACTGACAAAACCAGGGCTCGATAGACCACATGCTCCTTCCTGGTCTATCATACTTTTCCATTAGAAAAGACCATCAGTTCCCTAATGGAAATGCCTCCTCCTTTTCATACGTGCTAGAAAGAAAATATATTTAGAAGAACAAACTACCTCAGACTACTGGAGGAAATTCATGCATTGTACATCAGTATAAAAATAAGTCCTGGGTGTCAGTATAAGAACTGTAGAGAGTTCCAGACATAAGATACAGAAAATTAAAATAACATCAAAGAAAGGCCATGAAGTTTGCTTTGAAACCGCTTGTTTTCCACCGCTCTACCTGCCAGTTTTATTTTGCTGTACTTTATGTGAGGGAAAATCTTCAGTATAGGAAAGCCACGATTAAAACATGGGTCAGAATTCATTCTCGTGCAGTCCCTGGCCGCTGTGCTGTTAAATGACCAATGATGAACAACCCTGACACCTTCTGCCAGGCTTAAACGGTAACATGACTCATTTTACTGCAACAAATGAGGCTCCTCCTCCTATCAGTCATGGTCCATTCCAATCAGCGGGGTGCCAATATGCCAGGGTCTAATGAAAAGGCTCTTAGACAAAAGCTGCACAATTGAGAGCCTGCAGAGCCAAACCTCAGAGCTGTTAGTCCAATTTTTTAAACACTACAGTGTACATTTCAGTTAGGCTTTGTTATGTTAATGTTATTGAGTCTAAAGCAACAAAGAAACTTAATTCATGAATTACTTTTAGAAGTCAACTTCCCTACATTTTCTTTTCTTTTGTGAAGGGACCAGTGGCTATTTAACTACCGCGACGGTACAAAGGCCTTTACCCCAGTGCTGAGGTAGGAATCAAAACATAAGTTATCACAAAGAGGTCTGATATAATCAACAAAGTTAAACAGTCCTCCTGTTTGATCTCCTCTAAATTAAAGACCAAGTGTTTTGATTTGGCATTAGGCAATGAAATAAACCAGATGTTTCTGCTGCCATATAACCCTCCATGGGCACAATCTTAAAGGGTTATTGTTTGGCAAATGTTCAGGGAAACACATTAGAAATGGCACGAATACCCAGATTTTCTTTTCTTTCTATCTATACTAGTTCATTATCCAAACTAATGCATAATCCACAGGGCTTTGGGAACTTTGTGTAAATACTTTCATGTACAATTCTCTTTCTTGCCTACCCTGAGATTAAGACCACAATTATCCAGGCTTAAACCTAAAATAAAAGAACCTTTGCAAATGTATTATCTGGCCTTACATGTTTAATCACATACTATTCTGTATGGTCTTTAATACCTAAACTGGAGAACAAATGTCGTATCCTCTGATGTTTCGCACATGAAAGGCCTATTGTCAGATGTACATCAACAGAATTTTAGAACTAGAAATTCCTCTCAACAGTTGCAGCGGCAGCATTTAAAATCCCAACAGAGGGTAACAGAGTGTCATCTTAAGAGGGGGGAAAAAAAAAAGGCAAGACAATTGTAGTATTTAAACAAAACTTTGTTCCAACAGAAAAATATTCTTGGTTTACTAGCCATCAGAATTGATGTGTGCCAGCTTTACCTGCAGGAGAGCCCACCTCCCTCCTCTGCACAGCCCCGAGCTGTGCTCCCTGCCGAACGAGCCCAAGGAGTGTGCGGGGTGCGCGCGGTGCGGGGGAAGCAGATGGATGAGGCGAGGGATTTGAAGTGTGCAGACTATGGCATGCACTGATAGAGCAGATGGAATGCATCACCATCAGCTATGACAGAAATGATTTATGGAATGACCTGGCTGCTCCTGCCAAGCAACAACACGGGATGACAGAAACAAGTTTCTATGACAACCAGGGCCCACCCACCAGTTAGATTAAACATTTCTGCCCTGACTTCCACTCGCAATATATTTAGAGTTTTTCCTCAAAACATCAGCCTGGCTTTCTCAGTTAGTGACTTGGACAAAAATACCTGAAAGGACGAGAAAATCATTTAGAAAAGGAGAGTAGTGGAAAATGTCACGAAGTCATGCAGGTCTAACTGGCCAGCGTGTCAGACTTACAACAGAATTTTGTTCCGGCTGCAGAACAGCAGACACCCAAATACATCTGCAGAGGAACGAACAGCCTGGAGTATGCAAGCACTGCTATTTCTACGAGTCAAAATGATGCCTGTTCTTTTCTGACAGGTCTCAAACAGACAATAAGAGAGTGTTAACTGCCCTCTGGACTCCAGAATTGTTATCTACTTGCTGAATCCCCAAAAGCAACAGGGACATTTTTCTCCTCAAAGCCGGCAGGTCAGAGTTCTCCTCCCCAATATGGACATTACAGACATTATCAGATCTGGTAATCTCCTAACACATGACCCTCTGAGGGATGCAAGGGTAACAGGAGCTGCATGAATATGCACATTTGCATTCACTGGTATGAGGTGAGGGATGCAGAACCCAACACAGGAATGGTCATTTAGGGCTGCAAAGTAGTCATTTCTACCCTTTATATCAGACTTAGTCTCCCTCTTTGCTCCATACAAGAAATAAAAAAGTGCTTCCCCAGCCACCATCCCCAGCCCTGAAATTTCTGCTAATCTTTTCTAAAAAGTACATCTGATTGTGTTAATGAAAAAATTGCTGTATGCATGCATATGGAAACAGAGCTTACAGAAGACTGCAAATATTTGCCATGTTTCATATTATTCCAACAAGAGTTAAGAGTTTAAATTTATGCATATACAACACTTTAAAGGCTGTTCCATAAATTATAGCTATACAACAGAGCATTCAAAACCTCTCATTTTATAAGGCCACTGAGAAAACATTTTAAACCTTGAGGCAGGATCTGCTCTAAGAGTAACATTAAAAATATTTGACTTTAAACAGAACACTACAGAAAAAAAATTAAAAATAAATCCCTTAATTTTTTATGATTATCTTTTACTTTGTCTAACCAACTTTTAAACTGTATCTGCCCTAAATTTTTTGATCACCTGAAGAATAGGGAAGTCTGAATGACTCTTCTACGAATAAATGCATTTTCCACTTGCTTTTAAAAAGACATTTTTCTAGTATATGAAGTTGTATTGTAGTACACTGCTTTAAGTTCATATGTGAAAACTCCTGATTTGACATCATAAAATCAAGACACAAATAATGGATGCAGTGATCAAAATACGTGTTTCAGATCTGAATATTCCAACTGCTACTTACAGATGCCAATGCCTTTCCAAGTGCATCACCTGTCTGTGAGCTTCCAGCACCATTTCCTCTGTTTCCTGTAATGTGGAAAGCAAATCCAACACTTATTTTTAAGGCTAAAATTTTATTTATTTTTATTATTTTATTCATCTTATAGAGTTAAGCAACCACTTTTTAAATGGATTTTCTGAGGAAGTCAGTGTCAATAGAATCAGTTCTCATTAGACTTAAAAATTTAATTAAAACAATTAGATTTACATTTAGACGCTCTCCTCTTTAAAGTCAAACACAGTATCACCATGATAACTTAAGAACCAACAAGTGAAAGCAGTTAAAAAAAGACAAATTATTTTCTAGGATCACAGTCTGATTTTAATGAAATGTGAAAAAAAAAATCAAAATCAGAAAATGACATTATTGCAGCTTATTTCTAAACTGTTATCACTAAAGTGCTGCATGTTTAATTAATTCTTATAGCCAAATTCACAGAACAGTTCCTTGTGTGCCTCCCTGCTCCCCCTGCTCTAATTCCCAGTGTTGTAGTCTCATCTTTATTTTAAAATGTCCCTGCAAAGCTCTTATCCACCATGCTTTCTGTCATCCCTGCTCTTAGTTGCATGTCAGCAGCTTTGCGTGCCCTTTTGCTCCACACACCATTAAGCCAAGAGGAAGTCTGAAGCCCTGCCAATTGGAAACACAGAGAGGAACTGAATCCTCCAAAATATCTGCTTTGCTGCAGAAGACGGATCCTTTAAGCAAATCCTCTTTCTCCAATTATCAACTTCTAAAGGCAAGAAAAAAATGTATTTAACGTGAATGTAGGCAATTCACGTCAGAAATCCAAACAGCGCAACACTTGCTCTTGGCAACTTTGTGGCAAACTTGGATTTTCCAGCCTCAATTTCCCATACAGATTCATTAACTGGATTCTGTTTAAAGATCTTAGTGTAAAACATTTCCTCAAATCAAAGCCAATACAGTCCCCCTAACTAAGTGCAAATCATATCGAACCGACAAGGGGTACTCACAACATTTAATTCCTATAGTTGTACCTTAGAGGTGCAATATGTTCAAGGCACAGCTGATCAGCCTGCGTTTCATGCTCCCTAGGTGAGCACGGAGGAGACTAAACTAGCCACCATCCTGGCTACTCAGTAATCTCTAAAACAGTTAAGAGAGGAATTTACGATGCACTTTACTGAGCTCCCCAAAGGAACAACCTTCCTGCCTTTCTCTGGCAGTGCTCTGGTGACACAGCAGCTCTGAAACCTTTACCAGCAGCACTACCTGTGTGGACACGTGCATGCACTGAACTACGGCCGGAGAATTGCTGTCAGGTCAGATGGATGCAATCCCTGAACACAGGATTGCCTGGGAAAGCAAGGAAACCAGTAAGGCTTAAGCTGACTGAGAAATGATTTGTCTGATCTCGGCCATCCTGAGGACAGAAATATCACAG
The DNA here is from genome assembly GCA_038380795.1 of Pyrocephalus nanus. NCBI lineage: Eukaryota > Metazoa > Chordata > Aves > Passeriformes > Tyrannidae > Pyrocephalus > Pyrocephalus nanus. The sequence goes on from CM076272.1 coordinate 7,179,126, forward strand.
TGGTGAATCTCCCCTGATCTACAAGCAGGCCATAAATTAAATCTCACTAATTTTGTGCGTCATGCAGCCCTAAATTTAATTTTCTTGTAAAATTAAAAAAAAAAAAAAAAAAAAAAAAAAAAAAAAGGCAGGAAGAACTTTTTACCCAGAATATTATCTGATCCATTGACAGGTGGAGTGTGTGAGGCAGCCACATAAGGTGAACTGCTGGTACTGCCACGGTGGAAGCTGGACATTGGAGGAAGACTGGCATTTATATCTGTAGGTGAGACTGAATGTGGGGGATAGCTCTGGAGAGAAGAGAAACAGGCATAAGACATTAAGTAGTCCTTAAATAAATGTTGATATTTTAAGATACCAAATATACAACGCCCACCTCTTTATTAAAGAAGAAAGGGACTTATCCATCCTCTGAACAGACCACTATACAGCCACAGATTTTATTTATACAACAGACATAACTAAAAGGACATAAATTTAATACCCGAAGTTTGAGATTTCCAACAACTGGGCTTTTAAGTGACACACAAGAGCAGCAAACAAGAAGTTAATTCCTATCAGTTAGATCTTCATACACAAGTCTAAACAGATTAATCCGTGCTGTGTCTCTTACCAGACGGTCATGTGTGTGCAGGCTGCCGTAACTGCCCGACTGGGACATGTGGGAAGAGGAGCCTCCCAGCATCCCACCATAGCCAGGCTGGCTCATGCCATTGGATGAACTCCAGAGGTCAGAAGAATTGTGGGTCCCATCTTTTTTAAAAACATTTTTTAATAAAAAAGAAAACAAGAAAAATACACTCAGTGAAGAAGAGTACTGATTTTTCTTTTCCTTTACAAAATTATTTTAAACAAATACAGTATTCAGCTACTGAGACTAACATCAGCAGGGAAATGGTGACCAGTTTACACTGCAACTTCTATTTTTGTGCCATCATCACTGTTGCTGTATTTATTAAAAAAAAAAAAAAAAAGAAACACAAAAAACCAACAGAGGCTTTATAGCTGAAATATAATCCAACCACAGCTGAGAAAATACCAAGCACTTCTGCTAATTACACAGACCTTCAGTAAGGCCAGATTTAAATCAAGAGGGTTGATAAAAATTCCAGACTCAAAGAAATAATAAAAAAGGAGGTGGAGGGATAAGAAGTTTGGCTCAACAGAACTTATCATAAACATTCAGTGCAAAACATCTATTTACCTAAAACAAGCAATTTATAGCCTAAAATAAATTAGCACCACAAAAATATAAAAACATTCCATGCTAGCAGATTTAAGTAACTGAAATGACTACATTACATAAGCCTGTGTGTCAGTGCAGTTTTCCCTCTGTAGCACCGACTGAAGTGCTCTGCGAATTCCTGCACTGAGAACTCAGCTTTCAGTGTGCTCCAAACCCTCCCCAGGCTGCAGCACGAGCTAATTGTGTGACGTGAGGCTGAGGAAATGGATTCTGCTCTTGTTTTGTTCAGTGCAACCCCCTTTTTTCTGGCGTGCTGGATGTACAAGCTTCTGAGAACTTAAGACTGTTAGCTGATATTGTACAGTCAAATTCCAGAACAGTCAAAAAGCCCCCACCTCATTTTTCTCTATCACTCCAGCGCGCTGCTCTGAAGCCCCTACAAATCAAAGGATGGGAATTCTGTCCATCTGGCCTGCTGTATAATCCCCTTAAATTTCAGTCAGCAATTAATGTCACAAGAAAAACTTTACATCAACGGACAGTTCCCTTCATCTAACTGTTTTAAAAGTATATAAAACTTAATCACAGGCTCTAGCACAATATGCTGCCTTTACACATCTTCATTCACTCACCAGAACAGTGACTGCAGAGCTCTGCCTAAAGGACAAGTGTCATCTACCTGTGCATTTAAAGTCATTTTACCCACCTTGCATAAAGAAAGTGCTAGCAAACATACTGCTTGGTGGCTTAGGAGATGGGTAACTTGGAGATTCTCTGTTGAAATCATCAGAACTCGGGGATGGTGCATACACCTAAATATTGGAGAGCAATAAAAGCAGGTTAGTAATAACTGGGTGTCGTGCATTAAAAAAACCCATAACAGCACACAGACACAGATAGAAAGCACAAATAAAAAAAGAACAGTGTAGCAAGCCACAGCATTTGTTGCCCTTGTTTTATTTGCTTTTTAGCAAGTTGCCACAGTACAGAGGAACTACAGTAGAATGATCCTAACAACACACTTTCTGGTGTGCCAACTCAGCCAGGTGGCCTGATAAAAGCTGAATGCTGATTTTGCTTTCTAAGTGCACGACTCGCACAGACTTGTTGCTCAAGATAAAAAAAGCAAGATAAAACAACTGGGCCCCAAACAAATTTTATTTTAAAACAACTGTATGCCTGTTTGAATATTTAATTAGCTGGCACCCCAACAATCGGAAAGAAAAAGAACATCCAGTGAGAAATGGAGAGGTTTTAATGCAACCATTGTATCATCCATTCAGAAACCTGCACGCCCTTGGATGGCCATCAGAAATATATGCATGCAAGTCCTGAGGAACAATCTCAGAACTGCAACATGGAGCACATAATTTTCACACTGGCCTGGCATTAAAGAAAAGCAGTATCATTGTTTTTTTCCATGTAACATCACAGTGGAATGGCCATTCTCAACTTGAAAACAATGAATTTTCTTTGCAACTTAAAAACTGTAAGATGCCAAGTAAGCACAATGATTAGAAGTGTTTCACTGCAGCAACTCTAAGAAACAAAGTATATTCAGAAATAAGTTAAGTAGAACTAGCAAAGCCAGTATTCACAGAGTCAAGGACTCTACTCATAGTCAGTTGTTTTAATCAACGCTCTTTCTTCATACCAGTATTTTGGTCAATATACTGAAAATAGCCATGATTAGTTGTGTTAAAAGATAAATTGAATTTTAAAAAAGCAATTTAAAGTAAATAGCAGCAAAGAATATAAACATAAAACATTGAAACTGGAGCATCTTTTTGCTATGAAGTAAAAAATGTGATATTTTTATTTTTCACTGTTCACCTTACTTGTTAAATATACGTGACTTCATAAATGCATACATGAAGAATAACTTTAAAACTTTAAAGCTTATATAATGCAACTTGCAAAATGCACTAGGCCCCAAAATTCAAGAGGGAATATTTTGATCTGTTCCTATGCACATCCAGGCACACGCATGTTTGCCCGGCATTCACATCCCTCCCTTGTGTTTCGGGGATGTTGTTTACCAAGCAAGAGAAGGGCCAAGAAAACCAAGCCGGCCAACAAAAAAGCTTTAGTTCCCTAAAAAAGACCTATTGTCCTGGCGGAGGGTGACTATTCCGATAGGGATATTCAGAAAGTGAAGTGGGCCAGGCCCGCTCCATTTGCATACCAATACCCCTCCTCCCCGCTCCCCAGCGCTTTTCCAGCCCGCCGCTGTGGAACTAATGGTCGGGCATGTGCCTGCAGACAGCTCTGCATCCCAGGGATCGGGCAGCGCGCTCCTGCATCCCAGGGATCGGGCAGCGCGCTCCTGCATCCCAGGGATCGGGCAGCGCGCTCCTGCATCCCAGGGATCGGGCAGCGCTCGCAGCTCGCCTCACACACACAACCGCGGCAAAAGCTCCCCAGCCCGTCCGAGGGACTCGGGACCAGGGCACGGGCACTGAGCCAGGGCACAGCCGTGGGGCGAGCCCCTCGAGGAAAGCGCCGGCAGGTAAACGCACACCTGGGCGGGAGTCAAGTGCAGAGCTCACAACTTCCAGTTGTGTGCTCGCTGAACGCTATTTCTTCATCAAAACAAATGAAAAAAATTTCGTGAAGAAAGCTTTCTGGAAAGCTTTTGTTCAGTATTTTCCTCAAACTTTTTCAGTTCACGGAGTAAATGTGAACTAGAGTTGCTTACCGGGTCTGAGTGACAGAGTGACAATACGTTCTGAGCAATGTTCGCAGTACATATGTATTTACTCTATATGATGAATGCACGTATATTCCATGCCCGAGACATATTTTAACAGAAATGTCACTCTGTCAAATTGTAAATACTTGCACTCATAAGACTGCAAACATATTAGGCAAAACTGGGCTTAATTTACAAGTTCTCTGTTGTTCAGAATAACACAGCATATGCTATAGCTGATGGATAATCTATCACTGTCACAGGACAGCAGTGGAAACAAAGCTTTATGACATTTAGCACCGCCATGGAGATGTTCTGATTAATGCCAAGTCACCTACAATGACGAATTATACTTCTCTTAAACTGCAACGTTATCAATGAGATTTGTAAATAAAAGCTTCAGACTGGAATTTTAACATTTTACATAATTGGGCGATTTATAAAAACCGATTAATCGCTATCTCAAAAAGGGGATTAAACTCAAAAACTCCTACAAATATATCACTTACAGATATAAATGTACAAGCCATTAACATAATAAAAATGTTACGAATTATATAAACGTAAAAGAGGCCCTTCCAAACAGCTACATGAAAGTCCTAGCACAGACACATAACTTCATATAGTTTCTGCTTGTTTTGGTATCTTAACTGTAGCTTGCAAAAACATAGCTGCAATGTTATGAAGCTGCACTTGTGCCAGTCTAGATTTTTCAGATCAAAGGGTTCTTGCGGCAAAACACAACTGATGTGGTCTCAAAGACTTCATTAACTCCAGATGTGGGGAAATAGCCAGCCAATTCCACAAAAGGAGCGAGTCTCTTTTAGTTACAATCAGAACTACCCACAAATTAAAACCAGGCCTCTGATGTCATCTGATCACCTGCAGATGAGCGCCAGGTTTTTTCTGGTTAATGACCTAATCATAATTTTAATGCTGTGTTACTACAAACAAGATTTAAAAGCAAAGGAGAAATTTTACTAAAATTAACCCCAAGTCCACGAATGCAAACTCCAAAATAAGAAAGTTGACCAAAAAAAAGAGATGAAATGTTATTTTCAAGTCAGGAAGCGATGTATCAGGCACCTGGCTTGTTCATTCTGAACACTCCACATGCACTGGGACCCCTATCCAGGCAAACACAGCCCCTATGGCTGCTGGCCCACAGGAGGCTGGCATGGTCTGCATCCTACTTAAAGGGCTTTCTCTTCTGCAACAGCTGAGTAAGGCAGTTATAAATATGACGTGGCTGCTCAAGGCGGCCTCTTTTAGCTATTAAACTGATAACACTGACATCCAGGAGGCATCAAACCAGTTTTTCCTGGCTGACATTCCCACTTAGACAGGGAATACTGTTAAAAGGTCAGCCTGTTTGCAGAGTCTCCTTGGAGAGGGCTGTCTCTAGAAGAGGAGCCCATCTCTCAACCCCCTCTAACACGCTGCGCCCGAAGGCAGCGAATGTGTCTCCAGGCTGACAAGCAAAACACTCCCCGGTTATGAATGGGAAATTCCCTTCCGATAAACTCAAGCCAAAACCAGTTTTTTTACATGACTTATCAAGTCATGGACTCGACTCTTTTGGAGCTGTGCTAATATCTACATCAATCCTAACACTGCAGTGCTCCTGAAGGGTGGATGGCCTCTGCTGAGGGAAGCAGGACAAACAAGTTGCTGAGGAATCAAGTCAGAGACCCACATCAGTCTCTCCTGCACCCTGAACTGGTTTATGTTTCTCCAGCGGGAAAGGCAGGAGGATGACAAGCACAATTTCTTTTTGAGTGGTAGTGGTGGGGGCTGACTTCAAACCAGAGCTGAGAAGACATCAGCTGTACGACCTCAGGTTTAAAAAAAACAAAAGCATCATCCTGAAATCTGCCCTGGTGATTGCCACAGGTAAAAAGTTACATGGACCTAATGTACCTAGAAGATTTCCAAGTACTACAGTGTGCTTCTGTTTACTAATAGCAGTGCCAATAACATCAACATTAATTTGAAGATCTGGGTTTACCAAATTTTATGCTAAGTAAAACATCCAAGTTTCATTCTATAAATGCATTTAATAAATGTAGCACTTGGAGTCCTCCTGTTGGCATCCATCCTCTCAGGCAATTTTCCTGTAATACGTTTCAAATTCTTAAATATTTATCAATGTTTAATATTAATGTTAAAAGCAGATTTAAAAAATAGCAGTGAAGCAACTAAACTTACTTCCGATGAGCTCATGCAATCTCAAGACCAAGGCTCCCATCACACATGATGTTTATGAAATTATGAATGTTACTCATTTAAGCACAGTTATTGGCAATTCTTGGAAGTTCAGGAAAATATTTATCAAGCTGTTTGAGACAGAGAATTTTCTGAAACCAGTAAAGATGAATAACCTATTCTGAAGCCTGTAAACTCTGCTAAGTAGCCTATCTACATTCCATCAGCATCAGTCATGCACTAAGCAAGTGTGCACTGATGAATGATTTGTACATGTGGCAAATTTTTACAGTGTATTATCTACAGGGTTTGTAGCAAAAGCTAATTTTGCTGAAAGGTGCTTCCAGGAAAAGGAAACTTGTTTTCATGTTTACTATATTTCTGACAAAATCATATATATTAGAACTTCAGGAGTGTAGAATGGTAGCTACAGTACTCCTCTTTACAGCAAGACAGAAGCTGCCATAAAAAATCAAACCAAATCCAAGACCCAGCCTAAATCCTTGTTTAGCTGATATTTAAGCAAGATGACCCAATGAAGAGCCCTGGTACACAAGCTCAGTATAACCTTATCCTCAACCACATTTTTGTGTCCAGTACCAGGTGTAAAGGTTCATACACTTAAAAAGCTCTTCTCACCATCCAGAAGGATAATAAAACACTTCTTTAAGAGAACAGAGCCTTCTCTGTAAATCCAACCACAATTTTTAAGGATGGTATAAAATCCAAACTTCATAAAGCAGCTAAACTGAATTCCATCTTAAATAAATGTTTATGCAGTTTAGGCATGCTATAAACATGCTATTTGGGTATTTTTGAAATGCAGAATCCCACTGCAGTGCTACACAGCACTACCAGCAATACTTCCTAGCTTCTTCCCCAGGAAATGACAACTTTAAAGTCGTGTTAAAAAGTGATAGGCAAACCTAGCAAAAATCTCAAAATCAGTATATAGAAACCTTTTGGTCTGTTCTTTTATTTATTTTTTTTTCCTATTTGTAGTGTACATCAGAGAGGGGAGGAAAAAGAAGGTAAGCAGAGGAACAATATTTGAAATATATATTCATATAGTGCTCAAAGATTCTTTTTGTGTTTTATTTGCTAAGCAAAATCTCTTCCCCACACTCTTCAAACCCCTCTGTCAAAAGAGGACACATACAACTATGTCTTCAAAAACTTCTGATTAAATTCTAATTTTCAGGAAACAGAAAATAGAGAAGTTGAAAGTATTCTGCCTGTTTCTTAACCTGCTCCCTTATTTCAGAAAGCTGTTTCAGCTATGGGAGGAATCCCCACCACCAGCACTGCCCACAGGCAGATGCAGTGGGAAACACAGGCCATGTTTTGCATTTGTTTCTCTCTCCTCTGAACTCAGAGCTCTGTTTCTGTCCCTCCACCACAGACTGTTCTATTCCTACAGACAGACTTCGACAGGCACCTGATTGTGAAAGCAAAGGCACTGAGCAAATGGGGGCTGTTCCTCTTTGGGGCTCACATTTGGAGAAATATAGATCTGTCCCACTCAGCACCTGATCCCAGCTCGAGCTGCTGCCATTTGCCCAAGGAAATGGACATAACCTTCACTTGAGAGCATTAATAAAGCTTGTTGCAGACAAGACACCCTTCTGGCAGGGGACCACTGCTCAGCAGATTGGCAGTTCAGCCCAATGGAGTGGAGCAGGGAAAACTCTCTGGGGCTGGTGCATTGTAACTCATCATTTTATGGTGGCATGGGAAGGGGACAGAGAAGGGCGAGGAACAGACAAAAAATAAAAATCCAGCTGACCAGTGTTTACTACCTCTCTTTATTCAATGTCCACAGCCCTGTACCCCTAGAGATTTTCCAGATGATCTTATATTTGTCCTGACTCACAAATGTTAGCTTTGACCTTGCCTAAGTTGCTGTGGGCAGCATATGGCACAGAACAGCTTTAATTGTACTTTCCTCCCCGTGTACTAACTGGCCCAACAGCAATAAAAGCAAAATTGAATCGTTCTTTTGAGCACCTGGTTGCTCCAAAATTTACAAACTGAAAACATTTTACGTGGATGTTAGAGGACTAAGTGCATTATTTATTGCATAACAGCTCCAGCAAGGCGTGCTGTCGTGTCATCTGAGCACCACGCAGCATTATTAACATGTTTGGCTCTCTGTAACGCTGACAGTGACGGCTGCAAGACGGGCATTTTCTGCTCTAAAAAATCCCCAAATATACAGATACTCTCACACCTTTGTTCATCTATACACACGTGCCCATCAGCAGCGTGTTTACAAAAAGCCTTTTACGCTCTCAAAATTCTCCAGAAAAAAGTGTTTTCTCAAAAAAAATCCCAATATGAGTTAATTCACGAGAAAGCAAATCACAAAGCGTTGCACAAATGCAAAATGCAAGTATGCCCTGACCTTTTTCCTCCCTTTTTAAATAAGCCTTGTAGAAATCTGCTGTAAAAGATGCAGTAACTCCACCCTCGATAAAATCTCAGCCAATAATGAGAAAAACAAATATTTAATAATAAAAAATACTCATATATGGACTGGTTTTTAAACCAATCCACACAATGCACAGACTGCAACAATTAAATGAATATATTCACAAATTTATTCTCTCATGAAATAGTAGTCACAGGTGATGTAAACCAAAATATAATCAATATTTTCCTCTAAATTATTTATACTGGTGATAAGTGACACATCACTTTATTATGACCTATATTAAAATAATGCTACAGTACATTTAGAAAAAAACAATCTATTTCTAAACTTGTAGGTGAACTGAAAAAAGTAGAACTCATTCAAGTCTATTTTACTCTTTCAGAACAAAGACGATATCAAACTTCTATTACTGAAATATTATTTTGGTACTACTGCTCTTTCTAAAATCTAACCAAAAAGGTCCCAGTGAATGAAGAAGGTTGCTTATTTATTAATTTTAAAAAAGAGTAAAATTAAAATACTGAAAAGAATCATTTACATTTGTGTTATTATTTCTACCTAAACATATTTGCAGCTTTATTTTTAACGGAGATTAGGTATTTTCATTTTTGGGGGTCTGTGGCATGGCTCTTCAGATAAAGAAAAGATAAATTAATTGATAGAAACAGTGTTTAAGAATAATTTTATTTTTTAAAAAAGCTCTACATGACTGAGAATATTTTTTATATATCAACAGGTGAAGGACAAAAAAAAAAAAACAACAAAAAACAGGCTACATCTTCTAGTTCATTGCAAGTGCTTTGTTTTCTTCATGAAACAGATTAAGATCTTTTTTTCTTTTTGATTTGGTGGGGATTTTCGGAATATGGGTGTTTTTATATAACACCTACTACACATAACAAAATTTTACTCCTCAGAAAGGGATTTGTATTCAAACTCTACTTTTCACTTTCATGTGTGCCTCCTGAAACATACAGAAAATACAAAACCAGAACCTCTTCTAACAGTAAAAACCTCTTTTTAATATATGTGCCAGACCACACTGAACCATCTACTGGGGTGCTCAGATACTTGTTTTTTAGCTTAATATTAAGCTTTGTTTTGGCTTAAAAATTTAGGAAGTTGAAAAGAACAAAACATTTTTAATAAAAAAGTTTAAACCATACATTTTCTACATGTGATTTTTCACTCATTTTGTGAGTAAATAAATCAGATTTTATATACATCAGCAGTTATCAAGGAATGTCAACATCCAAAATCTAATGTGATCTAAATAGAAATCTCCAATGAGGTTCATACTATTAAATACTAACTTACCAAACAATACAAGAAAAAGCAGTAAGACATCAAAATTAGGGTATGTACTGTTCTCTCATTAAAGAAAGGTTCATACAAAGATTTGGCAGACACACCAAGAGGTGTGCTTCAAAAACTGTAACACAAAAACCAAGCCCCAACTTCACAGAACCTCCTTATGTATATTTAAATTAGTAATTTAGGCCAACTTCTTCCTAAGAGAGAAAGTGCTAAAGGTTACTAAGATTTTACTTTTTTTTAAATTAAATAAAACTTTGGGCAACATGATATAGGATGATCATATGATTTGTCATCTATTTACTAACTCTTCAAGCTCATAAAGGTCACCTCTGACCCATAACAGGCACATGCTATCAATTTTCAAGCCATGCCCTCCTACGGTACCAGCACTTCCATCTACTATATGCCTGGAAATACTTAATAAGATCAAAGCCTTTTTTCCTGCTACAAGAACAAAGAGAAATGTTGTAATAGAGTGATCTGTGCTCTAGAAAGAATAAAATCAAAACTCCATGCAAGTTATATTCCCTTTGCTTCAGGGGTATTGTATAGTTAATTTTACTTAAGTCTTATATATATCTTCACATAAAACTTCAAACAGATTGCTTTAGCCTAGGAGCACACATGAAAGAAAAATCATTTCATATTTGAAAGACAGCTGGCATTTATACCAAAGGAAATGAAATAGAGACCAAGAGATTTTACTGATTCCCCAACCTCTCCTCCAGTGTCTTTTCTGTAATTCAAGAAGCTCATACACAGTGCCGTTAATGAATATAAAGATCCATAATTTAATTACTATTTAACAAAAATCTTGGCAAAAAAAAGTTTACTAATGAAAGCAAAACTCACACAGGCCCACGGGAGGAGGACCTGCAGTAAAGAAACAAAACAAAACAAAACCCACAAAAAAAGATCAGTATCAGCATCACCCCTTTTCCTACTTAAAGCTATTTTTATAACAGAAGAAAGCCAAAACCACATACAACATAAACAGACTGGAAGAAAAACACCGTGTTAAATGTAACATCGCATGCTAATTTTTAACACACAAAAAATCAGAACCAGTGCGTCCTGCGAGTTTAAAAATGCTAAGTGTCAACAACCATGGAACAGAAACATACGCCGTTCCACTATCAGAAAGTTAAAACGCAGAGTGGATATTGGGGGGAAAAAAATGGAAAAAAAAAGAAAAAAAAAGGCAAAAAAAAATCTGCCAATCTGCATTTTTTTTGCCCCTCTGGTGTTTGTAGGAACATTTGATTATGCCGAATTCCCCCCGCGATCGCCGGGCAGGGCAGCGTTGGCGGCCGGGGCGATGCCCGTGTTCGGAACGCTGGGAAAAGGCTGCTCGGCAGCCCCCGAGGAGGGGACACGTCTAAAACAAACCAAAAAAAATAAATACACCAACCCAACACAACCCACCCCAAGGAGAAGCCGCGGGCACGCAGGAACACAAACTTCGCCGGCCTCGGCGGTTCTCGCAGCGCCGCCGTCCCCCGGCACACAAAGCAGCCCCCGAGCCCCGCTCCCCGCGCAGCCCCTTCCCCTCACGGCCCCGGCCCCGCCAGCGCCCCCGGGGAGCGGCGGCCCCAGCGCGGCCACCCCGCACGTGTGCCCGGACAAAGGCGGCCGCTCTCACCGTCTTGCCGTTGTAGTAGTACATGAGGGAGCTGCTGCCCACGCCGGGCACGGGGTACGCGCAGTACATGGCGCGGGCCGGGCCGAGCGCGCCGCCTCCCGCTCCCCACGGCCTCCACCCGCCGCCCGCGCACATGGAGCGCTCAAAGGCGGCTTATGCAAAGCAGGACTGAACCATCTCCGGCCGGCGCGGGGGTTGGGCGGGCGGGGGGCGCGGCAGCCCCCGCTCCGCGCCCCGGCCCCGGCCCGGGGAGGGGCCGCGCCCCGGCCCGCGGGCTCCGAGCGCTCGGCACACGCACCCAGCGCACGGCGGAACCCGCACATGGGCACGTCCCGGGCGGGGGAATCGTCTGCTTTTTGTTTTAATTAAATTCGAGCGCTTGTGGCCGTGCAGGCGCTGCTCGATGCGGCTCCAGCCACACGGCCATCTGGCTCTGCCTGAAGTTGCTTCCAACTTTGGCAAACGCTTCCCAGAGCCACGGGGAGCTGCTGGGAGCGAGTCCCAGGGGAGAGCCCGAGCACCCAGCGCTCCCGGGGCCCTCCGGGCAGGGCAGCCCGGGACACGGAGTGACCCTGACACAGACAGCACCTACACGAGGTGCTTGGCTTTAAAAAAATGTATGTCGTGTAAAATATTTTCACTTCATGGAATCATCCAAAATCCTTCCTTTAGATGGGATATATACAAAGTATGAGCGTTCTCTTGGAAACACAAGTCCAGGCTCCCTTTATGTTGTATAATACGTTTTTGTCTGAATAAAACACGCATAGGTGCCCATACAAGACATGGAGGGGATCTCCCCAACAACTTTGGAACATCACAAAAACAGACTGCAACTTCCAGCATAAAGATCCCTCAATATTTGCACACTATCAATGCCTGGCAGGTCTTTTTGCTTTCTTCAGTGAGCAGTGGCATTAACTAACATTAACTCTTAATGACGCATACATTTTTTTTTTATTTTCTACAAGTGAACACAGCTCGTTATTAACTGAGCTTCTGGTAAGTCAGCTACTCATTTCAATCCAGGAAAAAAAAGGTTAAAGCACAGCCACGTTTCTCCACCTCTCACTGTGTCGACTGCCAATGCTGTGAATTCTCCCTGCCTTCCTCCTTACAAAAGCAGGAAAATACTTCAGGATAAGGACAAAAATGGGTAAAGTTCAATTCAGCCATTTACAGGGAAAGAAAGCAAGTTGCAGAAGTTTGGTTCATTCTGTCAAGCACCTTGTGTGTCACTGAAACATGTTTATTCTGAACATAAAAGATCCACAAGGGTGACAAACTGACTGCAGTCCAATACTATCATCAGATAAAAATCTCTGTACAACATCTATTATCTCAGAACACAACTACTGTAGTGTCTATAAATACACAAGATATACACACACTGACAAAAAAATATTCACTTCTCCAGCTTCAACTGCTTTTTCAGTGAACTCTTCCAGTCAATTAGGAGACTACTGTGCTCAGAGTATGTTGGCAAATACATCCTGAAGTTTCCATCTGCTGAAGAACACTTGCATTTTTACTGCGAGTCAAACTACGCATCCAGAACTATTTAACTATGCAGCAAAGCTAATGATATCTGAACTGAACTCTTCTCCAGTACAAAAGGCATAGCAGCAGCAGCTGCAAAAATGAACATCACTATACTTCAGACTATTAAATTGCCAGGCCTGCAGAGTGACTGGCGGCTTCCTTCTTCCCTAGGGACCACAAAGACCCATTTCAGTCCCCAGAGAGTCCGTAAGAAGCTTTGATTTGCAGCTAACAATGCCATTCCTTAAAGCTTCTCACTAATGTTCAGGACTCTACAGCCGAGATATGCTAAAAGATCTTCAGATCTTTGCATGTGCTACTTCTCGTAGCACACTAGATTAAAATCACTACTTCAGACTAAGGTACAACTTAGGAAAAACCCCAGACACTGGAAAAGGTTCTTTCAGCTTACACTTGAAGAAGCAGAAGAACCCTTAAAAAATATATATATATAATTTTAGTATGCAAACTTCTAAATCATTAAAAATACTTCCAGGGTAACTGGAGTCAGTTCTCTTAAGTACAGACTATCATCAACATAGTTGTAATTGCTACTGCACCTCCATGCACCCAGGCCCAATTTTCAAATTAGTTGTATTAGAGATGAAGAGCATGTTCAAAGCCCCTCTCAAATAATAACCATTATCCACCTGTATACAAGCAATTGGAAAAATGTTAAAAAAGAGAGTAGAAAAACCTGACTTGACTGTGTAGCACTGGGAGGGGTCCTCTCTGTGTACAGCGGCCCTATGCTTGTACACAGCAATTGGAACAAAAATATATAGGTAATATTAACTACTAATATTTACTAACACTATTAACATTTATCAGTAGAAGCAAATCATTGACCTTGATCATCATCACATGGGTAAGACAAAAGCAACAATATGATCAATAAAACTAAGTAACACCACTGCAAACATCTGTGTATAGACAAACTGGTCCCTCTGTAATGAGTCACTAAATGAATTTGCTCCTGAGTTACTTCCCCACAAATCAGAAGGATAACAATTGCATTTTACCGAAAAGGAAATTATTTGTCCTACCCCCAGTTACATCACGGCGAATAAAATCTTAGTGTACAGTACTTGAAATCTATCACTGTATCTGGTCTACACGTTCTGTATGAAAACATTGTTTCTCACAGGACATTTGCTACATTAATTCACCTTGCAAGACCAGACCATAATTCCATCCAGCATATCCAACTTTAACCCACAGAAGTTTACTTTCACCAGAATAGATAAAAAATGAACCTAAAATAGAAGAACTTGAAAGAATGCTCAACACAGTAACTGTGTTTCCAGATAACTATTCTAAAAGCTCATGAAGTCCAAAGCAAGTTTTTGTTTTGTGGTCACAATTTTTCTAATCCTCATCTAAGCCAAGGAACAGCTGCTCCAAAATTTGTTTTCTTAAGAGAATCATGTTACAGTGAAATGAATCATGGCTGGATCAGCGATACTGTACAGGCTACAGTTGTTTACTCCATTTTTCCTTGGTGACAAGTCAAGGGTTAATCTTATGACTCAGCCTGACAAAACAAGTCAGCTGGAGACAGGGCCAATTTTTTAAACTTGATTTCAGACAGACATGCCGTCAGCAGAGGAGCACTGAACTGACATGCACTTTGTAGCCCGAATTGTTTCCACTCATGACCCTGTACCGTGTGTCAAAAACAATAAACTGCCTGTTCCTAAAGTATGTAAAGAGATTATGAAAGCTGATGCAGAGTGAAATACTGACCTAAAAATAAACCAAGCTACCTGTAAGAGAATATTTTCAAAGATGATTTTAACACTAAGAGATTTTGTGAATGAACCACATGTTCTCCCTGAAAACAAACTTATGTGAAATACATTGTTGTTCAACTTGTCAGAGCCACAAAGCAAATACACAATAGAACATATGCAATTCATCATTTGAATTTATAAAAAAATAAACATAATTTCTCAGATCACTGAATGTTATACCATATGAAAGACAGTTAACTGTCTCAACAGATGAGAGCCATCCTCCAGTCAAACATATTTCACAAAACTGATACATAGAAATGCTTTAGAAAGGTTAATGCTTTTTATCACAGTTTTATTATTTTAAATGGGTCTATTTTAACACAACAAGCACCAACTTTTTTTAAATTATGTGCAACTAGAAATTAAAGCTCCTTTTCGACCAACAAAAGCAACTGGGATGTGTAAACCCAAGTATCAAGTATCTCCTTGAGGAGAATTAGCTTCAATCTCATTGAAAGAAACCCAGTAATGTGGTGAGAGCCCAAGCCTGCTTTTGATGGAGAAACTAGTTCTTTTGTCCTTACCAATCTCCATTAATTTCTTAGGGGTTAGGCTAACCTTCTATCTTTGGGAATAAGGAAACTGCCCTAGAAGTCTCTCCTCCCCACACTGTCCAAGGTTGGGACTTATTATCAGTTTCAGCCACACTTGACAGAGGCACAGAAGTTTCACAAGTGATTAAGTTCTTATCAGTTCTAAGAAAACTGAAACCTGCATAGAAGAGACAGACCCCAACTGATAGAAAACAACCTGTTGCTGACTCAAGTATACAAAGTCATTTTGAGCTGCTTGTCTAGTACCAATCCAGAGAAAAAAAAACCAACAATTTCAACATATCTTAGGTCTCTCAATATAACTTATTTTAAAGCCAAATATTTATGATGACTAATAATAGCAAAGCCAGAGTTAGGACCTTTGCTGAAGGATGCACTGGACATGATGTAGCTGTTGGAATAGAAAAGATTTCAAGCCTTAAGAAACAAACCTGCCTGTTTTCAGGGGAAAACACAATGCTTATTACACTGTCCTCTATGTAATTCATCAGTTAAGTAAAAGTTAATTTATTTTAAAATCCTGGAAGGATATCCTTTTGTGTTAACCAACCATTGAGCATGCTGTTCAGCAGAGACAGAGCAGACAAACTGCATGGAAGGCAATTTAAAATAACCCAGTGGGCTAAATTTGATAGGCAACCCCCTCTCCCAATATCCAAAGGAAGATGTATTAAGCAAATTCATTTACTCATCTATGCAAGAGTAAAAATAGTTTGGTGGTTTTCCTTTTTAAAGGGCTTGTCTTTAACATCCATGTTACTATAATCACAGAAAAAGGAACAGTCTGAAGGGACATAATATGGACTGCAAATAATAATGAAATTGATATTACTTGTTATCCACTACTTCTACCTAGCTATATTACAGGGTTGGGGGATGGTTGTTGGAGTTTTTATTGTTGGTTGAGGCTCTTTTTTTGCTGCAAAAACACCATTTACCTGTGGCAGGTATGGGTAAAAAGTAATTGTTAATTTTAATTGGAAACTACAGCTAGGACCTTTCTGTTTCAACAGTTTTGCAAATAATATTGAATTAATTCAATGTTAAAATTGAATTTATCCAATGTTATAGGAGATATTTAACTTATTATATAAATATTTTCCTAGAATAGAAAGAATGAGGAAAAGAGTGCTGTATATCACATTCCTCAGAATCAAACACAAAATAATTTATCTGAGGAAGTTTTACAACTTGTTCCAAAATCTTTCAGATACAACTTTGATAGGCTATTACTCAAATTCATAAAGTTCTATAAATTTGCTGAAAATATGGACTTTTATGGTTTGAAAGCTTGATATGAAGGCCTACCCATATCTGCATTTAAAAGTAAACAAACGTGTTTACTATCCCGAGGCAATAAATTATTCTATCAGAAGTCAGATAATCATCACCCCAAACTGTGTTAAAAACCTACCCAATCTAAACACTTGCACAGACCTTATAAGGATTTTTAAAATTAATTAGCAAGGCTGTTACCGAAACTCGCAGAAAAACCACGTGAATTACAGATCTCCTCACATCAACGCAACGTGGCCACGAAAATTTAGGCGAACAACTGAGAAGCGCCTGCGGGGTCCCTCTGCCGGCCCAGCCCCAGCCCCGGCAGTTGTGATTTCCCGTCCCAATCCCGTGTTTTCCGCGGCCCTGCAGTTGTGCCGCCGGCCTGCAGGGGGCCCCAGCGGCACAACGAGCGCCCGGCCCGGCACAGCCCCCCCTCCATCGGCTCGGGAATTCGGGGTCGGAGCAGCCCGGAGAGAACGCGAGGCAAAACGCGGGCAGGGAGCTGAGTCTCGGCTAGATCTGCTCGCAAAGCTCCCTCTCCGCTGTGCTCCAGCTTGCTGCTTGGTAGAATTGCTTTGCAAATGAAGCCCAGAGCTATCCAAAGCCCAACGGGCAATCCTTGTTACCCACAGTGAGGAATCTGCTGTTGCCTTATAGAAAGAAAAAAGCACTAGCAAACTAATCCTAGCTAGCCCTGCAAACGGAATGAAATCGCATAACTAACTCTCCAACACTGAACAACTTGCTTGCTTTATAAGTCCTGACGTCACATGAAACTCTGAGACACTAAAATAGGACATAATTCAATTTTTTATCTTTGTTGCGTAAAGACACATCTACATCTGAAATTTCATTCAAAGATCATGCAGTGCTTTCATTTCAGTACCGTGCTGTTGAAAAAGCATTTGTTTTGTGTTTGCATTGCCCATTGTGACTGATGGCCAGCTCCCAGGCAAAGACACCTGCCCCAGTTCGGGCTGAGCAAGCAATTCCCTTCATTTCAACAGCACATCAGAGTCCAGCAACACAACGTTCTTCACTGCTTTCCTAGCTGACTTCAGGGATTAGAAACTCTTCCCACCAAAGCCACAAGTATCATCAAGCAAAAGATATTAAGAAATGGTTTTCCAAAAAGCTTGTATCCTTATCTATCATTATAAAAAACCACACTAATTTGTGGCAAGGCACACATTCTTCTTCCAGGTAAAGCAGAAGTTGCAGAAATTCCATATAACTTCTGTCTAAATTACAAGACTTGCAATTCAGTCACATTTGGGGTTTTTTTTAGATAACTTTTTCTAACTATGCACAAAATAAGGGTTCTTCTATCAAATCTACATTCTAAGAGCATCTAATGCACTCATTTTGATATGTTGTGAAAACTTTAAAAAAAATTATCTCAAGTAAATCCAAAGAGAAAAATAATTTGCCATACGTATACATACATATATTTATGTATATGCAGGATTTTCATTGAGATCTCTCAACTAAGCAACCTCAAAATAGTTCACCACAGTCAGATGACAGGACAGTTTGGAAAAATTATCTGATTGCAATTTTTAAGAAAGCTGTTAAGAGAGGGTTACTCAAGCACCTTCACCCTAATTCAGTGAGAGCTCAATCTGAACTCTCACAGCAGGACTTTGCAATGGACTGCTTAGTTGTTTACTGACAGCTAAATGTTCTCATGGAGCAAAGAGCAGGTGGGATGCTATAATCTGAGGCTAATGTGGTTTTCAGATAACCTAACCAGAAAAACAGATCTTTTTCTTAATAAACATAAAATCTCAAACACTTTGACTTAGTTTGTAACATAATTTAGGGGTTGGATGTTTTACATGTTTGCATTTTTTTTAGGGTCACAGATGAACATGGTGCTTAAAAAGCAATTTAGAGCAAGCCCCTAAAAACCTTAACCCTTCAATCAAGAGACCCAAGAACAAACAAAAAGGAGAGGTGGAATACTGAGTCATGACAAAAAAATTGCAAGTTCTGTGTTGCATTATCCATAAGGATTTATTTACTCTCTTTTGTTATTTAAAATTGCCTTCTAACACACAGCACAGCATCAGAGGCAAGGGTCAGGCAAGTTACTGCTGTCTTTGAGAGCTTTAGACACTAAAGACAAGTGACAGTTGAATGTATCACTTGACTGCACAAGGCAATTCAGAACAGATCTGAGCAGACTAAATGCTGCTTTTTACATTTGGGCACCATTTGTGGACAGTGGGAAAAAAATCTTACCAAAAAAGTCTCACTAGAAAGTCAGTTAAGCACATCATCAGTCAGTTCAACATCACACAAAGTATCGACCCAGGATGCTCCAAAGGTTTTAGTCAGAACCACAGACTTCATAAAAGTATTCCAAGGATGTTGCTTTACACCAGGCCACTTCAAAACACATTGAAATTGCTGATATTGAGAATGACTCTCTAAAGAAAGTCTACTCCATTAATGAATGTCATATTATTTTGAATATAATCTAGGCATTGATCTCTCAAAAACTGTGTTCCACGTGATAATTAAGAAGATACTTCCCACTCCACCGTTTCAAATAATCTCCTTTTACCCTTTGGGAGGAGTAGAGGAAGGAGAGAGCACAGAAGGGAGTAACATCTATTATTTTTCTTCTGGTACCATCGGTATCTTCATGTGACGTGTCTTAAAATATCTCCAGAAGCTCAGTCTTAAAAGACTACCAGGAAACTAAAAAGCCAAGTGCCTTAAGTGGGAGGTAGTTCTATGCATGCAAACCAAGTTTGCTGTATCTTTGCATCACTAATAAATACTGCAATAAATTAGCACCCACAGACTAGTAGAGGGTGATATATGAGGAACCCCTATAATCAAACTACAAATTGTCTTAAATGTATTGAAAAATATAAAATATAATGAGTTTGACTTTAGAAAGAGATCACTGGTATCAGAAAATATTAATTTGACAATCTTCTATTAAATAAGTGAAATCTAAAGGTTAATGTTAACTGATCATCTCAGGTACTATGGAAAGTCTAAAATACTTGATTTATTTATTAGAAATGGCACAACACTGAAAACAAGCGTATGTGTACCAACTCATCTCCTGTAACAAAAAATCAACAGATATGATGTATTTCAGGTTATTTCTCTGATGTGAGACTAATTAAATGGCAAAAGAATGATGATAGATATTCACACTATTTTTTTTAAACTATGACCTCATGAGAGCCACTGATCATGGTACTAATAATTAGTCTGAAATATTTTCTGACTCCACATACAAATAGTACATTTCTGCTCACAGCCCATCCATTTTTGGGTGGCAATCCCTGGGCATTTCTGAGTGAGCCTTGTCTGTCTCCTCCCTCTGCAGACAGAGCAGCTCTTCAGAACCCTGGACACTCTGCTCTTCCTGCCCCAGCCCCAGTTACACCTGCTTTCAAGTTACACGATGTTATTGGTGTCTAGCTTAGTTCAGGTCACTCCTACAATCAGAAAAATTCTCAGAAATATAACAATTTTGAATCTCTGAAGACCATGTAACTCACTGCTATAATATAAACAGAATATCATAATCTTGCTGTTCTCTCAGACCTGGCTTGAAAAAAACAATTAACCACTGATTTTTTAGTTCCTATCCTCCCCACAAGGCTTTAAATTTAGTAGTTGGAGTTCAACAAAACTGCTTGCATGTCAACATTCAAAATGTTTTGGGCAGTGAGTCACCACTTCGCAACTTACAACACAAAAACTTAAAAATGCATTTGCCTGGTACACGTCATTTTTACAGTAAAAGGACAAGTTCAGAATGAGTTGCATTCCAGAAGGTATCGAAACAATTCACCAGCACTTTTCTCTGTATCTGTTTTTACTTTGGGCTCTGATAAGAATACATGTAAAAAGATAAACTTCAAAACAAGTAATTTCAGAAAGTACCACACAAAACCAAGAGAAAAAAAGAAACAAACTAGAGGAAGGGTTGTTTCTTTTTTAAAAAATCATTATTTCTTAAAAGATTGTTATTAAATTACAGTTATCTAGGAAATTAAATTACTGCTGAGTATCCGTTGACATGGTAGCCCTACACTAACAAACACACTGCAGAAACCAGTATTTCAGACACTGAAAAATTAAAAAATACAGATTTTTATAATAAAATTAACATCTTTCCTTTGACTTTTCATATTATAATTAAACTACTGTGCACTATCTACTAGCTAAAGCAACTTTTGTCTTTCCCACAAAACATTCTGATTTCCTTCCAACATATATTTAAAATAACAACTACACTCACATAATTATCTACTCAATTTAAATATCTTATGTGCTCAGTGGTATTTAGTTTTGTGTCATCTTCCAAACATGTAGCATCTCATAATTTTTTTTGGGGGGGTGGGGGTAACATGTCATTTCACTTCCAGGCTCTATTCAGCAGTGAAACACAGAGAAACGGTGCCTAAAACCTGCAGCATCGCAATCATTGATTATTCACAGTAACTGCACTTAATTGCACCGATTGGAACATTGTTAATACAAATAAAATCTCTCCGCATTTTATTGTCTCCACTCTTACAGAAGAATTAAATGAAAACCATTTGAAAAATGCTGTTTGTTAAAATTAAAACCTTGTAAGAGAAATGAGAGAAATCTTTCATTCTCCAAAATGATCTCTTTACCTGGGTGATGCTACTAAATATTAAACATGTAGTGTAAGCTTTATTACTGCCTAGAATTACAGTAATAAATTACATGAAAATTGCACTGATATGTGTTTTAGCTTCTCTGACATTTTAAATACATTTTTGTTAATCTAGCAGAAATCATCTGCTAGACTGTAAAGCCACCCTACATAACACGCAACTGTTAAAATGTAAATTGCCAAACTATTTTTAGCTGCTGATGAAGGGGAAAAAAAAAAAAAAAAAAAAAAAAAAAAAAAAAAATAAGGAAGGGGGGGAAAAGAAGAATATTCCTGGCCTCGGGAATAATGATTTGAGGCATTGTGTTCATTTTGTTTATCAAGCAGCTATTCAGCCTCTAGTGGGGCCCAAGTGCTTATGCAAGCAAAAGCTTTTAAGAGTGCCTGCAGCTGCAATCCTGGCTTCCAGGTAGGCTGCAGGTTCAGAGCACAGCTGCCCCAGGCTATCTATACTATCTCAGCTCCATCTGGAAGTACGGCTAATGTAGGATTTCAGATCCCAGTTTCTGTCTGTACCATCAGGAGAGGGGAAGGAGAAGGGAAAGAGAGGGAGGAGAGAACAGGGGAGATGCAGGGACCAGGAGATACCATCCGTACTTCAGGCTCAATACAAAATAAAAAGATCAGCCCCATTTTGCTCCCACTATATTAGGGTTGCCTGTGCAGTGTGTTCTATTCAGCCTATCCGGCTTTGAGTTATGACTCATCCAAGTGCACCTGCGCCCATGTGTTAAGTACTGCCAAATAAAAGCCCAACATCCATTTACACAACAAAGAGATGTATCCCGCAAGGCAGCAGAGCTTCCCCCTCCCCTCCTGTTTGTTCTGAGCAAGGGAAAAAATAATTCTGTCCTTCACTTCACTGGGGATTTTTCACTTCACGTGGATTTTTAAATGCAGATTCATTTATAAACAATTTTCTTCCTTTTAAGAATAAAGCATATTTAATACCACAAAACACCCCTATAGCATTAGATTATCACAGCCATTAATGATTTTTTTCCACCAAAACCCTTCCAACCTTTTTTATCAAAGCCCTTTATTCTCGAAGGATAAATTTTCAAGCAAAGAGGGATCAACAAACTAGTTGCTTGAAAGCTTTCCTGATGCTAGGCTGAAGTTAGGAAAGGCTTAATGAAGGCTTTAAAATCCACCAGGGCTTCACAATGAACATCTGACTCGGTGATTTATGCATATTAATAACCTCAGTCCTACTGAGGCAAGCTGAGCTGTACATGTCCTCCGAATCTTAATGTCTTCAGCTCCACTGGGATTATTACAAATGTAAATTTCTAAGATTCTCAGCTATTAATCTCTGTCTGTCCTCCTGTTCAGCAACATAATGACTAATTAAACATCAAAAGACCTGTACAGGAGATCTTCTTTGACAGCTCCTGGCCCAGCTCTCTTCCCAAGAGAGGAATTCAAATGACAGGGACAAGTGGGTAGGAGCATATGAGCGAGCTACAAATCACTGCTATGAAATCTAAAAATTCCACATCAAATGTGTATTTAGTCCTGCAGAACCACTCCCAATTACCCAGCCTAGCTGTTCATGTCCAGCACACAGTCTTCCTGGAGCTGAACTTAAGGCATCTGTTTGTATGGCAGGTAGAGAGAGCCCAATTCGAGCCCATTTTTTTTACTGTAAGTAAAAAATGGAGTACTTACAGAAGAAGGCAAACCAGGGGGCACCTTTCTTACTTTCTTTGTCTGTAGAGGATCTGTACACAGAAAAATAAGGTTTCATCAGGTATTTACATTAGAGGTGAAAAAGAATAAACAGCTACACAGTACAGTTTTTTCTTTCCATGATGAACTTACTTTCCAATTTCAGACTTTTTTTCTTCTCTGTCAATGAGATTTGTCTTTCACATCAATACAAATATAATACAATATACCAATGTTCTTCTCTAAAATAAAGCTTTGCTGAATTGTTACTTTCAATTCTTTCCATAAGGAAAGCAGTTATTCCTGATCACATTATACACTGGCTAAGAAAGAAAATACAGTTTTGAGATACACAGTGAGGAAAATGAGAGCGACGAGCAAGAGAAATGTTTTCTTTTCTACACTTCATAATAAAGACAGAACCATCGAAAAGGAATTTCACACATTGAAGTATGACAAACTCTAAAAATACTAACATTACATAAATTTAATGGCTTTTAGACTATACCAAGGTTGTAAATAATCATCAAATCTAATAACCTAATTACTTTCTTTAGTAGTGAAGGCAATGCAACTCAAAGTTGCATGTAATAGCAAAGTTGGAGGCATGAGAACTGCTTCCTTCTCCCAACAGCTCCTGTAACCCCACAAAAGTACCCAGTGTGATGACCCTTCCCCTCAAGGGTGGGTCCTCACACCCAGCAATCTCACTGCCTAAATCAAGAACCAGAACCAGTTTAATCAGCTGCCAATAAAATCAATCTGAAAAGTAGGCCTGCAAATTAACTGATGTTTTGGAGACAAGTATCTGGCAAGATTTCCAGTTCTACAGTTGACTGATGGAGTCTTCAATTAAAATACAAAATTCCTATTTTTCCATTTTCATCCAGAACATATGACAAGATAAAAGCGAGATAAGGTGAAATATCTGCTGGATATCTTACTTTGATCATTCCCTAAAAATGAGCACACCCAAAAACGAAAAGAAAAGCACTTTTGGAAGAGATATTCCCATTGCATTGAAAGTGTCACCTGGAGAGAACACTGGTTGGTTTCAATGCAATTTAGTATGGAATTTAATGAGAGCTTGTTATAATCCTGTCAGACAACTCCTTCTTGGGGATAAAATGGCCATAATTTAATTTTGTTTTAAATTCTCAGGCAGTAGGTTTGTAAAATTTAACTAGTCCATTAAAAATTAAAAAAAAAAAAAAATCTCATGTACTTTCTGAAGCTATTGGAAAAAAAGACCTGAGATAAAAGTGTGCTTCCTCTTCCTGACATTCCTGGAAAAACATTTCCATAAATATGTAACCACCACCAGCCATATCCCAGTTTACAATGCCCAGATTCAACCATAACAGAAGGAGGAATATCACACTGTCACCAGCTTGAACAGGTTTATACCCCTTCAGCTTCTCTTTTGCTCTTTTGAAGAAAAAACCTAAATACTGCTACTCTGAAAACACCACGCTTCATTTTGTTTAATATCTGGAACCTACCAAACTCATATAGTTTGCACAAAAAACTGAGTCCCATGTCCAAGCCTATGTTAGAAATCAGACAATATTTTTCAGGCCTGCCTTCACACCATAACCTTTCTGCATGTCATGAGCACTCTCTGCCCAGCACCCAAAGTCATGGCTAACTCAACCCCCTGTTACTCAGAACCATAGCAGGTCACTATTATAAGCAGTTTTTCACTAAAACTGATTCAACATGGGCTAAAACATCATCATCATGTTAAAATTCAGCTCTTCTCTATTCAAGTTCAAACACCCTTTCAAGCAGTAAACAATTTCACTGAACTTTCCTAAGACAGATGTGAAGAACTGCTGTGTTTGTTCTCACATTCTGAGCAACGTGAATCCTTACAACAATATTCATAAGGACAGGCAACCCCAAGGTAAATGGGGGTTGACTTGACAGCAAGTTACACATTTTATATTTTAAAATACATATATACACACATGTAATAGGAGAAGAGGAAATGGCCTCAAGTTGCCTTCCCCATGGAAGGTTTAGATTCAGTGTAAGGAAAAATTTCTTCTTTGAAAGGGTTGTCAGGCCCTAGAACAGGCTGCCCAGGAAGGGGTGGAGTCCCCATCCCTGGAGGGATTTACAAGACTCGTAGATGTGGCACCTGGGGACATGGTTAAACAGTGGGCTGGCTGGGCACTGCTGGGTCAACGGCTGGACTCAATGGGCTTAGAGGTCTTTCATCATAAATAAAACCATTTCAAGCATGTTCAGGACTATTTTAGTGACCAAGAAGTTTGCAGTTCTAGTTAATATTAAAGTTACTTTGAGAAGCAATTTGCATTTGATTAAAATCTTATTTGGGGTAAAGTATGGTTGGAGTTACATGGCTCCAAAAAGCAAGATTTTTATTATGGAATAGAAGCATTAAACAGAATGAGGGGCATTAAAAACTTAAACATATAACTAGAGAAATCCTAGTGACTTATCATACTAAGACTGAAATATATGGCAACTAGAAAATAAGGTTATATAACTATATAACCAGATACATAACTATATAACCAGAATATATAGTAAACTACAATATAAAGTTACAGTCTCTCTTTTTTACCAAATATACTTTTTTTTAATTTGCACACCAATTATTTGCTAGAGTCTTACAGCAGAAACTACAGAACATATGGCTTGTTCTTGATTCTCTGATTCAACAGAATTAGAGGGCTAAAAAATATTACCACTATGACCAAGTATGAAAATTCCATTTATCTCTAAGTATCCCCAGAAAAAAATATTAATAGCTGTCATAGGATTATAACAATTTTTAAGCAAGTTCCTGCCTGCATATTTTGCAAGGTAGTTTGATTTTAGGATAAGCTACTAGTCTCCAATTGCTAAGATCTTTAAAGGCATGTTGAACCAATTACAATGAACTATATATTGCCCTGAATAAAGTTACTTTTAGCATATAAAAGGATAATTGTTTCCCCTTTGTGTCCTTCCCCTACTAACTAATGGTAATGACCTCAAGGTCAGGCATTTCCAGGAGTTAATGATGGCACGGGTTAAGGGCACTCAGCTGGTCATCAGCTCCTATCCATCTGTCATTATTGCTTTTGCAATTAAGGGGTTTATTAGAGCTTCTTGTTTGTTTTGTAAGCCATACTGACCAGTGTTGAATCCAAGCTACTGTCTCAAAGAAAACGTTGATAATTCCAGTTTTTCTCTTTGAGAGCAGTTTGGTGTAATTTCAATTGCTGCACACAGAGCAATCTGTAGTACATCAAGTCAACTGTCAGAGAAAATAACGAAGTCTGCAGAAAAGCATCAGGAACAGAAGTGTGAAACCTGTCTCTGTGACCCACCTAGAGCTGAGGACTCATGAAGTGGCCTCCGGCGCTGATTTGTGCCAGAAAATGGGTAGTAGGGTGTTCCAGGTTTCCCAGAGGATGACAGCTGACCTGGACTTCCAAGCCCCATGTCAGACCGAAGCAGACTAGACTACAAAAACAGAGAGAGAAAAGTAAAATTAAGCTCTGTAACAACTCAGCTGTTGATAAACCAGGCTAACAAACTATTATCCACACATACTACCCTTGCCATTTATAGGAATTTACTGGGCTTTCAGTGAAGGTTTTAAAGTTCAAAAAAAAAAAAAGTTGACTTTTTAAAATTAGTGTTCAGAGTGTAATTCAGAAAGAAAGAGCAAGTTTGGCTGTGAGCCTCCAAAAAACCATAACCATTTCAGTTGAAAACATCTGAAAGAATCAATTCATAATTAAATTTTAAACAAAAAACCATAATACTTTGTTTAGTTTGCAATGTAACACCTCTCCTATTACACAATATAAACATAATTGATAAAAACTGCTAAGAGTTTATAGTGTGACATTAGGTTTTAGCACATACTTAGAAATCTAGACTTATATTACATTCATAAAAACATGGAATAGAACTGTCCAAAAAATATCAAAAGCAGACAAAAGAGATAACAGAGTAGATTAACGAAGAGAACATGAAAAAATTATGATATTTTAAAAACTTGAAACTAACAATGAAATTGATCCCTACCCCTTTTGTTTCCTTTTCAAGCAATATATACAAAAACATTCTAAACACTTAAAAATGCGCTCTATATATTGCTTAACTTGACATTATTTGGATTTCCTCTGTGAAACTGAAATGAATGTTGGTGATTTAGGAGAACACAGTTTTTCCACAGTTGATGCTATGCTGAGTATTGTTTTAGTCTGAAAATCCTGACTTGGAGTGAAACCCACAGAACTGTTTGTATAAAAACCAGGTGGTCAAAATGTGTTCCCTGCACTTCACCCTGGCAGCTGAATCCAGCTTTCCTCCTGGAGCAGCACCCACTCTGCACTGCACACACCTAAAGACACTTTGTAATGTTTGCCAAAGCAGACAGTGCTGGATCACCATGGACCCAGCAGCTTTCAGAGGGCAAGAGATCTGATTTCTTAGTACGTGGTCATTCCACAGCGCAGTGTTCCCATCACAACCTTTGTGATGGGCCGAGCGGGGCTGTGGGACGGCAGGACAACAGGGATGTTCTGCTTACACTCATCTGCACCGACATTTCATTGTCAGGGGATGCCAAGACACAAGCTCTTGACTGGAGTAACTTTTATTTTATTAGCCAAAAGCCACCCTAGTTAAAGTTTCTCCTTCAGCCCCACTGCTCCCAAGGATGAGCCCTCGGGTTCCCAGGGCTGTCACCCAAGGCCACTTTGGGCTGGATTATGGCAGGAACTGCTGCAGTGCCGTTTGCTGTCCAGGACTACAGCAGCCCGCTGGAACAGGGGCACAAGCCATTGCTCCTGGCCCTCCTCACCTTTCCCTCTGAGGCCTAATTCCCTAATTCAGAAACAAATGTACTTTTTGGATTACATTCTAGCCTTCAAGCTGGCTCTTTTGGTGTGATGACATGTGAAAGGTGAGACTAACTCAGCTCTCAGTAAGGTACTAAAACCCTTCTACCTTGCAATGCAGTGGGATTAACAGAAAAATCCAGAGTTCATACAGAGTTACAAAATACATATATAAAATAAGCATTTTTCCAGATAAATGGTTTTGCATCATATCACTACTGAAATGTCTTTTACTTGTTTGATGACTAATTTGAGCATGAAGAATCTTATATTCTAATTGAATAGAGTGGGATGTGAAAGAGTCACCCCACTAAAAACTAAAGGAGGGCCAAACAGTGTTAACTATTTTATACAAAAGTTAGAAGACCAAAGTTAATTATTAATAATGTTAAAGTAAAGAAATAGCTTCCTCTCAGCTCAATTTTTTTCACTGTTATTCTTACAAGAAAACAGTCTTCGAATCAGAATTGTTAATGTAAAACTTATTCTGAAATGAGATACTCTGATAGGGAGTGACAAAAGTATACAGCAAATGCATGAAGGGAGAAATCTGCTTGCAGTCTGTTTCAAGATTTGCTAATTTTACCTTTGTCAAATAGTTAAGATTTTATTGTTTTGCAGAAAACATTATGAACATCAGAATATTTGGCTTACCCATATAAATCTGAATTTAGCAAAGATGTTATTCTAAAACATTTATTACCATCCTATTGGTGAACTCTGTGCAGGAAACGCAGGCAATGTTTTGTGGAGAGCAGCTCCTCCAAACCAACACTGTTCAAAAGAAGTGAAATCAGTTCTGCTTAGCTCCAGACCTGACCTGCTTGACCAAGAATGCCTGGACTGAAGGAGCCCGTGGGGCAGGGAGGAAGCACTGGGAGAGCTGTCACTTCACATAGCTGATGCCAGGCTGCAGTCACAGAGCCCCAGCACCGCTGAGGTGGCACAGACCTCTGGAGGTGGGATGGGCCTGCCCTGCTCCCTCAGAGCTGCTGCCAAACTCGACCAGGAGCTACGTCCCATTCACATCAAAGACAACCCTCCTGCTACCCCCCAACATCTCCACCTGATCACTGGCAGGGATTTTGGAAGCACAGTGAGATCCATACAGATGCCTCTGGAAAAAGGGATGTGAGGATTTTTAGTTCCTCTGTTCCCCGACTCATTAGGAGAGGGGGGGAGAGACTACCTAAAAAAAGAACCAACAAATCAAAAAAACAATCAGTAGAAACTTTTAAGTTCATTTCCACAAAGTCATTCCAAAAGGCAAGGATCTTTATCGTTTCTAGATTTGAACTCCAATCTTTACTTCATGACATTTGCCACTCTTGCTCTTGTCATAAGCATTCCAGTTCTTGACATTTTCACTGGGCCCTGAATTTCAAAGCAGGTTAGCTACTACAACAGCACGAACTTGGTGTATAAGTAATATAGTACATACCCAGTAAATCTCAAGATGTGCAACACTTTCTAAAGAAGTTTTCTGATCTATACTGTGTTTGGGTAAGAATTTTTTATTTGAAAAAAACCCAAACAAACCCACTCCAAACAACACAAAACTACAATGCTCTTCTACCATTTACACAAAATCAAATTAAGCATCTGTTTAAAATTTTATAATTGTTTCTCAGTCTTCCAAAACAATATAAAAATAGATGTCATTAGTTCAGCTCATTGATTTTTCTGCCTGTTTGAACCAATTCAGAAGCAATATTGATTAGGACTGATCCTTTCCTAAGGGCACCTGATAAAGAAAGGAATACAGAAATACCACTGAGGATAGCAAAAAAGCTTTGTATTATCAGCATCAGGCTTCTCCTGACTAAGTGCCCGAGGTCCCTGCACAAGGCAGATCACTTACATATGTAGTTAGCAGCGTTCTCCACAGAGAACCTGCGCGCTCACTCTGAACCTCATCTGCCAAGCACAGATCCAATTACGAAAGAATAATCAATGACTGGTTATTCTCCTCAACGCTGTCGAGTCCTTGTCTGTATTACTGTTGTAAATAAACAGGCAACAGCCTTCAAAATTTGCCTCTTTGGATTTTATAACGTGTATTTCTAGTTTTAAGAAGTTATTTAAAGCAGTATTTTCCCTCAGGAATGAGTGTTCGATAACCAACTTTAAAACAAAAGTAATAAAAGAAAAAAAGGGGTTTATTATGGTCAACTAAGAATGCAGCAAGTTTGACTCCAAAGAGAACAGAGTAAAAGAGGTAAACATGACTGATTTACTTTTCAGTTATTCCTTTCAGGGAAACCAAGGAACAGTTTTGCAGCCTCAGGGAAAATGGCATGGCCTGACCCAAATAGGAAGGGCTTTCACCAGGGCCACTATCCCAACAAATGCTTTAAAGGGGTCACTTTCCTCAAGAGTATTCTCATAAAAATTAAATGCAGAGGAGTCATCTATTCAAGCATCACAAGGGTGAGGTGGGTGAAAAAGAATCATGTCTCGTGTGAGGGGTGTATTTACACACCTTTGTCGCAGAAAACAAGTAACTTTGCATCACAGCTGAACTTCAGTGCAGGCAGAGTCAGCTTCCATTCAAACTAACAAGCCAATCAACCTTGTGCTTACACCAAAATTATATGCCTGAGATAAAAAAAGCTGCTCAGCCAACTTCTATTAAAATGGTTTTTAAAGTGATTCTTTGAAAGAATTTAAGAATAAAAGTAAAAAAAGAGTTTGACTAATTTGGAAGTTTTCTTTTCCTCAGCCCAACTCTATGAATCTTTAGATACAATTTGATGCCAAAACGCTGCTCTGCCTTCAATGAACTTCTAGGACATCAGCCAGCAGAACTCTAATATGTTGGTAAACATCTCTTTAATTTTCTTACTTTGATATAAAAAAAAAAAAAAATGTGGACAAGTAAAGGCCTACAGATGTCCTTGTGTAATATTCCTTGCAGCTCTCTAGCATTTAGGGTATATGTAGAGAGGAAAGCAAAGTTATCCTGCAAAATACACGGTTTTAACAAACACACTCCATACTACACATACAAAACTTTACCTTTTCAAAAATGCATTTGCTACATGCAGTCAGCCTTGTGCTTCTTGGTCTAAATCTTGTTCACGTTCTTTTTTTTTTAAAATACAAACATTGGCAAACACTTTAAGAACTCAAATTTTCCTAGTGCAGCCATAGCCAAACTATGCAATAGTTTCATCCAAATACAACTGTGTGCCTTTACATTATTCATTATTTTCTATCAAAAGAATAATATGGTTGAGAATAAAAGCATTAGCCCATTATATGCAACTGATTATGACAGGCCCATTATGCTGGCATAATAAGGCAGGCTGCTTTGGCAGTGAAATGAGAGCTGCAACCTCCCAACTGCAAACTTAGATCTTGAAAACCTCCCCAATAGTCAAACAGATTCGGCTAGATTTGATTTTTCCTGTTTTTTTTCATTAGCTTCCTTTTCATTAAGTTTGTGCTTTGAGACCTGGTAGTCAGGCCATCCCTGCTTAAAGCAGAAAAACTGTCTAAAGGTTAAAAAACAAAACAAAACAAAACCAAAAAACAATGGAGTGTTTAGTTAAAAACTGGGGGCTTGGATACTTTACTTTGACAAAATAATGCAGTGCAACACCACCCATCTCAATCAAATCCCTCCATTATCCTGCCACAGCCACTGACAAACTCAGCATTTCTGCGTTTCTCAGAATCACACAGAGCAGATGGCAAGTGCATTCCTTGCCTTACTGTAAACTTGAAATGTTGCCCTGGGTAGAGCACAAGTTCCATGTACATGTCCTTTCACTCAGTGAGCTATTTGGATGACTTAGAGCACGTACAGAATGTGTCTCAAATTGCCTTATAGGACAATTTGCATAAGACAATTTAAAAGAACATAAAACAGAGAAGTCAAACTCTGCTAATCTTGCAAAGTCGCAGAGCTATGTTGGATATTTTGCCACTGTGTTTCCAAAGGAAAATCTAGCACAAAATTAAAACATGCACAAGTAATTGCTCTGTGATATCCTAGCACAGCACAGAGGTTTGGGCTGCAAAAATACCATTCACTCGAGTTCCACGTCATGCAGTTTAAGCCAAAAATATAACTAAGATATAAAGTGTTGCATTTCACTTAAGTTTCCAGTCTTTGGGAACTGCAATGAATATGCACTACAAAATAGGAGCTGGATTCAGAAAAACACTGACATATGATGTAAATTCATTTTAAATTTAAATTTTAGAGATATGTTTGCAATTATCAGCATGTTGTTAAAGAATCTCATCCTGAGAATATCATCAAATAGTAATGTGAAATACAGTGTTACCATTTTGAGAACAAAGGGACTCTGAATGAGTAATCAATAGCAACTGGCAGAAAATGAGGCATTAATTATGATCCTCTCCAGTGTTTTGTCTCAAAAAAGGTTTCATTAAATATATTGTGCTAACCTGTACATCTTCAAGCCATTACCAATAGATTTGATCAAATACATTTTTGGACTCTTTCTGGAGGAGGAAAATATCAGAATCAGAAAACCAAAACAACATCTAAAGTATTATATGATAACTTGAGCTTTTTTTCTTGGTCAGTTTAAAGGAAATGAGGGGCTGCTAATAAAACATCTCAGGAGAGGATCATCTAACAACATGTTGATAATTGCAAACATATTCCTCATTTTAAAAAAAATACTTAGATCTTATAATCTCAATGTAGTCTCTCGAAAATTTAATTATCATCTCCTATACCTAAAGTATCATGCAGGTTTGAGAAGATAATGACAGTCATCCATCAACTGCATCCTACCAGTGTAATCAGGCTAATCTAGCTCACTGGATTAAAAACCAGCTACCTAGGGTACTAAATACTGAAGTGATGCAACATCATAAACAAAATAACATTTAGTTTTACTGTCTTTCCAATTATTGTTAACACCGATGAATATTGAGTTATCAGTATATTCTCTTCTTACACCAAGGCTTTTCCAGATCACCATGAGCTGCTTATTCATGTGTGTACTAAGCAGAATCTGCTACTATGGCAAATTCTGTTTATATGTAAATATCCTGGGACTGAGCACAGGGGCAGAGGAGAGAAAAGAAAGAAGTTCATTCAGAATTACATATGTGAGGTTTTTTAAGCAGCGAGAAGAGTAAAGATTAAAACGTGAAGGGAAGGAAACATTTTCTATTCTTTCTGCATCTAAAGGGCTTTAAAGCACCTGATTAACACATATATTTTGAAGAGTCCCTTCCTTCTCTTCTGCAATACTGGCTTCCCTGCACTGATACTGCCTATTGGCAGGACTACAAATTCTGTTTTACGCTTCTAAAGCAGCCCCCTGCTGATGTTGGTGTCCAATCCCGGAGGTTGTGCTGGCTCAGCTTGTCTCCGTTCATCCCCCCGGGCAAGGTATTTTCGCCTTGCTGCCTGAATTGGAGGAAGGCATTACTAAGCATTGTGATTACAGGTCAACCACCCCTCCCTCTGCCTTTGAATCTTCTCGCTACATTATGAAAACAGTAATTTGAACAGCTTCCTTACTGCAATGATACAAAAGCAGGTTTTCAGAGAACTCCAAAATGTAGAAGAGAAGCTGCTGAGGGCTTATTCATCTACTTTTAAAATTTTTTGGTACCAGCCTCACAGCTTTTCTCTCTGATTTCAATATATAAGCATAAGGAGTCAACATCATAATAAAACACTTGACATTAAATCTTATTTACAGAAGTCAGACTACAAAGGATATTATAAAGCTCAAACTATCCTTGCATCTGTTTCTCCCTCTGCATCTTCAGCAAAACGATTTAAAAATATTTCAGGCCATTGGTAGAATGTTTCATGTATACTGGGAACTGTACATCTCTCCCATACAATCAAGAGGAAAATCTCTCTTGCTCTTAAGCAGCAAGTCAGAAAATGTGATGAGGGTTCATTAATACAGCAACCAGATAATTGTTAGGACTGAACATGGAGGGCCCATATGTTTTCACATATGACCAAGTGAGAGCTCAGTTCAATACCAGGGTGCTAAGAAATGGATAGACACGCCCAGGAAGTATCTCAGGCTCCCGTCCTATCTCTCTAATAAATGTTATCCTTCTCCCTGCTCTTCAGAAACCTGTGCCATCAGGAGCACTAGCATCTTGAAAAACACTCCACGAAACAACAGAAATTAAAGCAAGTTGGATGGTTTAGCTCCACAAAAGAGGAATCAAAACTGGTCTTGTGCTTCTTTTCATCCCTGACTGTCTGCCTAAGCTGGAGTCTCTCCCAGCCCATCCCATCCCAGGAAGCAAAGTAGCAGGTTGCCTACATCACTCATCTCCTTCCCAATTCTACTCATGGCCTATTTTCTTTCTGAGAGCAGGTATCTGTGCAGAGATGAAGTTTAGGAGGGGATTTTATCTCCTATGAAGTCAGAGAGGAAGGTAAATGGGGGCTAAACATACTAGAGTAATTACAGACAAAAGGCAAAAAAATCCAAAGGGCAACCCAGCTCATTCAGATGGACAGGCATGCCTGGGAGGACAGAACTGAGCTAATATTTTCCCGATCCTCCACTACTACCATAAATTTGTAATTGAGAAGCACCCAGCTCTGAGGCAGTCAGATTAGCTGGACACAAATAGTAATTCACCAAAGAAATGATATCTGCACTCCATGGTGTAACATGCTTTTTACTTCCTCAGGCAGCAGCGTGCAAGATACTATATACTGATTTACAGGATATTCATAAGCTTAAATACAACCAAACACAATCAAAAAATAAAGGTGGCAAGAAAATTTGCCAAACCTAAGCAGCGTGAGAAAGAAGCGCAAAGACGAGGAACAGTTTGTCTGGTAAGACATTCAAAATGATTCTTTGCAGAACTGCTCCCCCTTTATAAATAGCATCCCTCCTCCAACTAGAACGAATTCCTAACACCTGCTACCCGCTTCAGTCCGGGGGGAATGTCTTCCCTGATTAACTTCAGGTGGTCACCTCCAGCTTGATACCAAAAAAAAGAAATCTAGCCTGTGCCCAGCACATTTTTACTTTCTAAAAAGGTTCTGCAGGCTCCTTATCTGCTGAGAGACACGAGATATTTTCCCAATAGCACAATAAGTAATTCATTTCTAATAAATCATGATCAAGAGAAAGTTAATATTGCTTGATTCAACTTAAGTAAAATGAAGCAAGACAAACTGAAGGTCTGGCGTTCCATCTGCCCTTAAACTATATATCCCTCTCCTCATCCCAATCCTTTAAGATGGTATCAGCTGGCAGAACCCAGAGTCACTGCTTCAGTTAACATCCTGTCAGCCTTTCCTTCAGCAGCTGCATTTCTTAGAGATTGAGAGCTCAGCTGTAAAAATCTGCTTTGGGGAGACACCTGATATCAAAAGTGTCAGAGAAGAGGAGATTAAAAAGAGAAAATTTACCAAATAAAATCAGTTTGTCAGTTTTAAAGTTATATTTGTATTAAAAACCCCACACATGTACAAGCCTTAAAATTTTGTATACTTCCATAACTCAGTACTACTCCAATTTAAATAGACATCATGTTCTCTAAACTGCTGCTAAAACTACGTGAGGAGGAAAAGTAACCGGTGCCACTGCTTGTCATCTTTCTAAGGCCCCACAGAGAGGACAGGTCCAGAATCTCATATAATTTTCTGCCTCATTGGAAAGATCCATCTAAAGCATCTTCAAACATACACCTGCAGTGAGGAGGAAGAGCTTTCTTGATGCTGCTTAATAGACTCTGTTAAATAGAAACCTCAGCGAACATCCTTGGAGCAACTGCAGAGAATGCAGCTCTTGGGGGCTGCACCTGCAGAAAGATTTATTTGGGTGCTTTCAAATCCATTTAAAGAACAGCCACATTTTAAAACACAATGTGCCACAAACACCTTTTTCTACTCTGACTCTTGTATTCCAAGTAACATCCTGACTGATAGATACCACTAAAACACTGCCCTGTCCCACTATTCACAATCATTCATTTCTTTCACTCTTGTCACTTCCAAGTTTTTTATTCTTACAAAATTTGTATTTCCAATTACATTTTTCATATTGTTCTTGACTTGGCCATTTTTGTCAGTAAATCTCATTTCTGCTTCCCACATACATTGTTATACACTCTCACCTCCTAACACTTACATTTTTGGTTTTTGTCTGCTTATTCTTCCAGCTGTTACCGGAGGCTTTACTAAAAAATTAAAGTAATCTTCTCCATTACACTCTACAAGCATCTTACAATTTCACAGTTTATGAACATATTAAAAATACTTCTAGGTGGATGCTATTTAGTTCCATTAATTTTTATCTATGCATAAAGCTGGTATCTAGATCCTACCACAGATAACTTGGTTTCACTTTTGCTTGACTAATCCTCAACAACCTACCAAGTAACACCAAAAAAAGTTTCCATTTTTGCCCATGCACAATGTGAGGAAGGTTTTTTGTTCTCCCTACACAGCTCAAACTTCTGGAATTGTACTATTATCACACTTCCTTAGCCTTTGAGATGGCTGTTAGAGAGTGTACTCTGAGATAATACTTGCCCCAACATTGTAGATTTGAATTCTGCTCAAACTGCTCTAAAGTCACTTTCAATTTTAAAGAGGCAAATTACTGACT
The DNA here is from genome assembly GCA_038380795.1 of Pyrocephalus nanus. Classification (NCBI taxonomy): domain Eukaryota; kingdom Metazoa; phylum Chordata; class Aves; order Passeriformes; family Tyrannidae; genus Pyrocephalus; species Pyrocephalus nanus. Next base: position 7,215,586 of record CM076272.1, read on the forward strand.
ATGCAAAGGCAAAGTAACATACACTTGCAAACGTTTCTTTTGCTAAAGTGATCATTTGTTAAATTGCCCAAGAAATTGGTGCTAAAGGCATTTTGGGGGTTTATTTCAAAAGTTTTTAAAGTGTTTGTTAAGAAACAATTTTTTTTTCACAAAAACATTCCCAAACTTCTTAGTTTGTGAAGGATGTAACAACTAATAAACACAGTTTTTCATGCTATAATTCTATTCTTTAATATCAAATTCACAGGCAAGATACAAACTTTAAAAATTCCACGTTACATTGTGAAAAAAGGAGAAATTGGTAACTTCTGAAAAGCTGTCTGAAATCATGTCTTAGTATGTTTACTTGAAGTATATTCCCATGAGGAGCACTAAGTGTGGTGCTAATGTGCATAAAATCTTACTGTCATACTGCAAAATTCAGGCTAATTTAATAATGCCTGATGTGCCTTACATCATGTTGCAGTGATATGTTGCTAAATGAGTCACCTCCCATTAACTTCAGGGCAACAGCAGAGTTGATGGCTATTGAAGGAAAAATGGTGCAGCAATATTACTGGAAATATGGATGGGCTATCTTTCTACTGCATTTTTTTTTCATCTAAAAAAATTAAGATTTTTTTACCAATATACACAAAACTTACATAACAATTGCAGCATAAATGAGTTCAAAATCTATCTGCCACTACATAAAATATATGTAGTGTACAGTTTATCATACAGATTCTTCACTTGCTCTCTATGTAGTACTATATGTGTATATATCATGACTACAGAGTAGTATATATTTTATACAGAATTATATATATATATAATTGTACACAGTCTAAGTGAAATGTATTTAGTATAATCAATCCACAGCTCCCTCCAGCATTCACGTGTACTAGAGTTACCATCAAAGCTTTTTCTGTGTGGATTTTGTAACTTTTCCAGTGTCCCATCATCATGTAGAACAGAGATGAGAGAGTCAGAAAAATAAATTAAGATATGTCTCTTTATAGAAAGACTACCCTTTAAACCAGAAGTGCTGAATGCCTCTGAAGTTCTTGCCCAGCATCCATTACATTTAGGAGTTGATTCTATCTCCTTTCCCACACAGGGGATAGTATGCAGACTTGAAATGATTATGAAAGGAGAGTAAATGCGTTATCTTCACATGGCAGAAAATCCATAGTGTCTATTTTTCATGCATGATTGTTTAGAATGAAAACAGAATGTTAAGGGGATAGTCACCAACAATTTTTACCCAGTGATGCCAGTGGGGAGAGAGTGTGCCAGGCACACAAGAACAGGCACTGGGAGGCGAAAGGAGCAGCCCCCCCTCTCTCCATCAATTATCCAGGGCCCTCACAGGCTCCTGGGGATAAAGTTCGCCTCTGTGAAGACCCACAGAAACAATTAGAAGAATTAGTGTAGCAGCTACACATGTACTGCACATTTATCTCCATTTCACTTTGGAAATAGTGCAGATTCCTGGCTTTCTTCGAGCTCAGACCTGTCAGAGCTGTGAGCAGGGACAGCTGGGTACCTTTTGATGATCCTGGAAATGGGAGTCGTGCATTCAGTGCCTGAGGTCTGATCTTGTTTCCTTTACATAAGCAGCAGCTTTCAGTACTTGATCACACAAATGTGGAGAAAATCTCTTATTACAAGAAGCTTTCTGAAAGCTTAACCTTTACCTCATTTAAGATTTGTGGAAAGATGCCCTTCCCAAATCTGCAATTACAAGGCCAACAGCAATTGTGGAATCCCCCACAAACATCACAAACCACCACCTTCCCTCCAACTCAAAGACACAAATAGAGACTTTGTGTCAAGTCATGTAGCATTGCATTTCATTCTGACAGCAAAACAGAGTTTTCATATTTCATCTAAGAGCTGTCATTTCTTTACCCAGGCAGAAGTTTTTGATAGTCATCTCAACCAGCTCTGCATAAGCCTTGATTTGTCATTTTATCCATCCACTTAGCCTATATACTCTTAGATGCTCCTTTTTGGCTTGCTTTAAACACCTGATGAGAAGAAAACCTGAAAATCTGCACTTCCTGTTAAACAAATATTCATAAATTAGCCACATTTACATTCTTGTGACTAAATGTTATATCTGAATCACAGTGCATTACCTAAGTTGCTCAGACTCTTAAGTTACACTGAAAATCAATCACACTTCAACTCCTACAGCCTAAATATAAAGCCTGTAGGTAGCCAACAATCCCTGCAGATCACTGCTTAGATTATTTTCAGTAAAAGGTGAGAAGTGAGACTAAGAGTCTTAAACATTGCAGTTTACAGTGGTCTTGAAAATTTTCATTCCAGCCCTCTGTAAACTCAACAGGCAGTAAAAATTAAAACTCATCACACACCTGCACCAGGTTATTAAAACAATTTACACCAGTGACATATGGAAAGAACTGTGGGAGGAGAAGGACAAGTTAGAGAGTATTTGGAGAAGGTAGGTATTTTCAATTAATCTGTACCCAATGACATACTCAGAAGATCAACTTGCTCTTGCCATTCTTGCAATTTCAGAAACCTTAGCCACTGTCTTTGAGAAACCCATGGTTTGGAGAGTGCAGAGATTAAAAAAGAATGGGGTTGGCTGGTTTGAGAGAGGAAGAAAAGTAGTGGCTTGTAACTCCTCAACAATTTAAATATTTCATTTTTTTGAAGAATACTGGAAGAAATAGACTGCAAATGTCAGAAGATAATGAAGAAGAGATTCAGATTCAGCTGGAATAAACTATGTAAAACCAACCTCATTTCCTTCTCAGATTACATAAGAGATGTTTTAATATGGATTTTACTACTTTTGCATTTCACAGGTGAACTGAGGAATCAAGGACAACTAAAACTAGTGCTGAATACAGAGCACAGCTGATTAAAAAACAGCTAAGAGTTCATGATCAGCAGTGGGTGAATGCATTAACTGAGACTTTGCAGGCGTCTGTTTTGGGCATCATTCCACCTCTTAATTAGTGACTTGGATGAAAAACGAAGACTACATTTACTAAATTCACAAAACAAATAACCCATAAGGATCTCCAAATGCAGTGCAAGCCTGGAATTCAAAATTGCACTCACAAATTTGGAGATGGTAGAACTGAAAAATACAGGGTGAGGAACGACAAGCCAGCCAGCATTATCATATTGGGAAATTTTAGATCACCATGATTCAAACAGGCATCAGAGACTGGATATTTGTTAGGGAAAAAGGTAAATGCCATACAGGAAAAAAAAAAAAACAAACACCACCAAAACAACAAAAAAACCCACAAACCCAAACTTCACAATACTGTCAGAAAGATTCAGGAAATTTCTTTCTGCCATGGTGGTCAGGCCTTAGATGAGGTACCTGACCTAGTTTAAAACACTGCAATTTCCTGGGGTTCTGAACCTACATTCAGAACATTTAGAGTAGTGTATAAAATTTTGTACTAATATTTCAATCTGAGATAGACCCTGTTACATATCCACTATTAAAATATACCTGTACATGGGCACTATACACACCCATGTGAAAATTAACTCTATTTATGTCTTATCTTTTCTAGGGGCTCCTTATCATCTTAATCACCTAGTGGATTTCCAGCCTCTACAGACTTAACAGAGAACAGATTCTTCTCTGTGGGCACTGTTTGTAAGACAAGAGTTGGCTGCTTTATTTACAATATTTAGATAAAGCATCAGGGAAATTTTTAAAGAGTAAGTAGGTTTAAATAATGGAAACCAAAACCCAGTGTGGTCACAGTCTTCTCCACCTCCAGACATCTTTAAGAACTGACTCTATGAGCACGTCAGAGACAATGCAGCTGATTCTTCATCTGGATTGTTATGACCTCTCATGATCACTTTTGACCTTCTCTAGGACAGCTTTCAAATATTGTAGCTACAATGAGAACTGTATGTCAAGAACTACCATGCATTTATGGAAAACATTAGAAAAATCCAAAAAAGATTGAGAATCCCACCACATTTCAAGTTAACAAATGATTTCAAACACTGAAAGATTTATCTGGTAAGACCAAAATAAAGTACAAACTGTAACTTCTCACATTAATCTAAATTAAAATTAAATTGAAAGTTAGCCCTGTGATAATTTTCTATTATCCTGAATATAAAAACAGACCAGATTTACCTACAAAAACATTTCTCCCGTATATAAAAATGTATACTAAAAAATTTTAAGGAAAGAAAAAACTGTGAGAGAGGAAAGAGTAGGAAGCTCATCAAAGGGATGAACAGAACTAAAAGTGCAAAGGTATAAAGAGAACTAAAAGTGATGTTAAAAGAAAAAAGTTATTAAAAATATGTATTAAAAGTATTAATATGTATTAAGGTTTTGGTTTTAAAACAGCTACATGCAAAAAATTGATGTTAAATAGTATTAGATAAAAACAATTATAAATACATAGATATAAAAGGATTTTTCTCCTTTTTGAGAAACCAAACAACAGAAATTACACTCATTACTACAAAGCAAAACATTAACTTAATGAAATAGTTACGTGGAAATTAATTTGCTTCAAAACTAATGTCAAGTTTAAGTTATTATACTTAAGTACAGCACATCCAGAGTTATTTGAACGATTGCAGTAACACTAATCCAATGTTTTACTGGCTAGACTGGCACTAATGTGAAGCCCATGATTAAGGTAAAGAGGGAGAACATTCCTGAAAGCTCACCCATGAGGTACAAACAGGTCTTTGTTTGCCACATCTGTGTTGCAGAGAAGTAGTAAAGGCTGTGAGAATGATCCTTTCTTAGTAGGAGAAGCGCTGCCACATGGTGCTGCCCATTCCCACTTCCCAAACTACCAGTTAAAACACTAAAAGTCAAGATGGCAAATTCCTACGTCAAGTTTTATCCTCCAAAAGAAAGACATTCCTGAAAATATCAGTTCAAAGCCAATAGTCTACTTAGTAATTTTACTTAGTAAAATTAAAAAAGGATTCCTCTGTGAGAAAATAAGCACAAATTAATTTCTTAGAACTATAAACATATTAGTTATTTAAATCTTTATCAACAGATACTGAATGTAATCAAATGCTAATTATACTTTAAACAGTCAAACTTCCTGTACATTCAAAAGAGACTTTTAAACAATGATCAGAATATTCTTAGTGTGGCTCATTAGAAATAATATGGAAGAAATCGTCACTCTAAAATGAAGATTTACAGACATAAAAAGAAAGGTTTTGTAATTAAAAATCACATCATAAAAATGACAAAACAATACGGTGTACACACTGAGAAACCTAACTGTTAAATTAAACTCAGGATGTTCAGACCTGCAACCACCTCCCTTTTACTCAAAACCTGAGCTACAGAACTGATGCCACTCGCACACAGTAGAACTACCTCCTCTAAGTGGGTGTATGTAAGTACAAGGCAATCTGCAATCTGACCACAGAGAACACAGAAAATTTATTCTGCAAACTGTGGAATACATTCCTGTTTATTACGTTTGGTGGCTTAAACTACATTTTAGCGCAGCTTATTGCATTTGCTTTCGATCATCACCATACTTACCTGACAGCCTGGCAAGCCTGTATCTCTCCCATACAATGGAAATGGACCTCTGTCTGAGGCTTTTCCTACAAAAGAAAGGCATTTGAAATTAGGTCATTTTTACAATCTGCTAGATATCTGCATCAGTCATCCTTATATATGCAATTGAGAAAATCTATTAGCATCATAGTAAATTTACAAACATTGAGTCTCATGAATAAAAGCAGGTTTTTATACATCTGTGTTTAACACACTCCAACAGCACTACAGGAAGAGATGACATACTTACCTAATTAAATTCCTTAAATAACCAGTCAGATACTATAAAATATGCCTATTCAGTATGTTTTAATAAAAAGGGCAAAGGTCCATTTTCATTTCCATTATCAATGAGCAACAGTACAGACACTTTAGACATCTCTTCTTTCTACATGAAACCAACACTTAGCTGGTATCCACCTTAGGCCACGGATACACTGAGCAGTAAAATAAAACCCCATGAAAAGTAAATAAAACCAATTCAGAATAGGGAAACTCACACCAAGAGCTGAATCATTCAGCTCTTGACACTCACCCCTAAATCCTTAGAAATCCTTTCGTCTCATGTACAGATCAGTACAAAAAGCAAGCAATACAAGTGGTCAGGACAGTAAAACAGATCTCTCTCTTCTGCCATATAGGCACCTACAGAACACAGTGGCTCCTGCAGAGCTGACTTCTGATACTGCTGTCTGAGGTCACAAGACAGTAGCAATGCATTTAACAATCCCAAGAAAACTACTTAGTGCTTAGCTGTTAGATATGCCACCAAAGTGGCATGTTTGGATATTAAAACTCACTGTGAAAGTTCTCCAACAGAGCTTGAAAGTTTAGCAATCAACAGTTTTTAAAAAATCTTGAATACAAGCCTGCTGAACAATGCCAAGCACAGGAGAGTAATCCAATATGTGCATAACAGAAAACACCAAGTGCATGTGCCTGCCCCAGCTATGACACAGGTGGAACTCAGAAACACCCTGTAACACCACTGAGAGTCTTATCCAAAGGTAAGCATTAATAAATCAGGATACCTACCTGTTTGTAAATGAATGCTATCCTACCCAACTAGGCATTCCCTTTTCTAAACCGTGTGTGTGTTGCCCAGTCCTCATAAGAAGAAAAAGTAGCCCTTCTTACATATTCCCATTTCAGTGATAAACAAGCTCCATGCTATTGCACTTCTAGAATAGGATTTGCTTCGCTCTTTCTGATTTTTATTCTTGCTACCAAAAATCCCTAAATGCCATTTGGTAAGAGGAAAAACTAAAGTATGCTTATTGTTCATTTTAAAAGTGCATCTTATGTAAGCAGAGAGGAAGAGGAAGTTTGAATCTCTTGGAACAACATCTCTGCAAGATTATCATCTTTGATAACTACAGGTAGTCTGGTCAAGAATAGTTTGCTTGAAAAATGGCAGCCCTGCTGTAACAAAGGGAGGAAAAAGTTAACATTTTTCTGCTGAAGCAATTTGCCTCTCACAACTATCGAGCACCAAGCAAATAAAATACCTAGCATGCAAAATTATAAGTAGTAGGATGAATCATGCTGTTCATATTAAACCAGACTCAGCATTTTCTTTCCAGAAAATGAGAATCTCATACCACATGATAAACAACTTCGACTGAACTATGCAGTATTCCAGGCAGGCTTTAAAACAAATATTTGTACAAGAGTCAATTACAGAGGCTAGAAAAATTATGATTTAAAGTATGGTTTGTGCAGCAAGCAAGAAATTCTTAGACAAGAATGCATAAAATCATGTTATTTAAATGTTATAATTTCTAAGTTTAGCAGGTTCACACTAAAGGAAAAAGGCTTACTAGAATGTCTAATCTATAGTAAATTTGGTTGTAAGAAATGATTGAGAAAAGTCAAGGCTTCCTGATGCTGCATTGCCCAAGTATTTATCAAAAATTATAGCTGGAGCAAATTAACATTTAACCTGTGTTCAAATGGCTCAGCTTTTCAATGAAGGGACTGGAAAGCAACCTAGGATCAAGTGCAAGAGGATGCCTTTGTCACAGAGTCTTCCAAACACATTCCAAGTGCAAGCACATAGATACCACTCTCAAACCTGAAACAGTGTCACAATGTTCAAGGCACGTGTTTTAAACAAGATTTCACAGGCACACACCACAGCAACACACAGAGCCCACACCCAGCTCCTGCCTCTGGGTCTCTCGTGCTGTGGTCCCTGGTGCAGCACGGGAGCAGTGCTGGCAGCAGCACGAGGATGGGACAGAGAGGTGAGTGATTCCCAGCACCATTACAGCACATCTGGGCACTACTGAAGCCCCTCGAGCTTCACTGACAATCCATCCCAAAGATTTCCCAGCTTTGTGCTGTCTGGCCATAGCACAGCACAATGGAAAAGTGAAGGAGCACAGACTTCAAACTGCCTCTTGTCACTTCAACACACCTCAGGGCTCCAGGCCAGGCACAGTGCTAGTCTCATTCTTTAAAGCCTGGTAAGCAAATGTCACAGGTAATGTTTACTTGTCAATTGAAAGAGAAAATACTAAGCAATACTTCATGCAGTGAGTGAGTCAAGTACTTGAAAGGTGGGTAATGTTGAGTTTGAGAAGATGACACTCAGTGGTTTAACAAACAGGTAGGTCCCACACGTAGTCTCTGATCAGTGCATGGGCGGTCTCTGGCATCCAAAAAAGCTCAAACACATGGCCCAAAACACCAAAGCAGAATCCCTTTGGTGTTTTTTAGCTTTCTTAATTATTCAGACTCTATAGATTAACAGAGGAGCATAAAAATGTAGAGGTTACTGTAAAAACTGGAATCCCAGTGCCTATGAGCGCACAAACTTAAAAAAAATGAGAGAGTCAAAGCAGACCCTGAAATGTCTTGCACGTTTACCCCACAAGGTTTGCTGTTGATTATTTTATACCCTCTCTTACTTCTTGTCTCAGTGCTCACTGCACAGATGGCAATAGTCTCTTTTTCATTACAGTTGGAAATTCAGAAACATTAATGGGGATGTAGGAAACTCATTAGGGCACCTGACATTAACTGGAAGAAGGAACAGAAGTTTGTAAAAACACTATTAAATGACAAAATCCTCTGAATGCTTTCACTTGTGCAGGTTTGTGTTGACATGGCTATAAGGTAGTGTTTCGATTTACCAGCTGGGAAGGTAAAGTAGATGCCCAGATGAAATTTATTTCCTCATCAGAACTAATTTTATTTTCACACAATATTCATGAGAAGTAAAGAAACTCTGGCCAGTTTTCCCAGCCTGAACACCTGCCATCAGACCTGTGCAGGAAGGTTTCCTATGTGAGGCTCCTGGGGAATCACCAGCCTCCTGCTCACCTTTATCACCTTCCTCCTGACTCACATTTCAAAAGTTACCTGCTATCATTTTAGAAGCAAAATCTATGCCTCGCTTACAAAGTAGCATCGTGGTAAATTTCTCTTCAGGTTACATACCAGTGGCTCTATATACCAGAGCTTTGTATTCAAACCTGGAATAAAGGAATGGGCATTTAAAAATAATTGAGTGGGTTATATACAAAAATCTTACATCTGCCACAGGTCAACTCACAAGGCACTTGAACCTTTTAATAACTTGGAATTAGTGTGTTTTGTTGGTTTGGGGGTTTTGTTTGGAAGTTTCATGGGTTTTCATCAACAACCTAATTGCTACCTAACAGGCCTAAAGTCCAAGGACTATGGAGTTCAAAGAAGCCTAACCAAGAAAATCCCACTAGCCATTTTGAACCACAAGTATTTCCCAACTGTATAAATTTAAAACCTTGACACATTCTCTACCAATTCAAACATTAATAGGCATTTAGTAAACATTATTTTTCTCTTGCAATCGCTTGTCCAAATGTGATACACTCACAACTTCATATAGATTTTGAATACCACACGAGGAATTGTCTTCCATAATATCTGTGTGTATAACAGCTGTGCAGCCTAAATACTCCTAACACAGAACACACTGAAACAGCAAGATGCAAAGTGATAGTGAGCTGAAAACAGCACTACATTAGCTCAGCCGAGGACTACTTCAGTGAATGTGCTATAAATGCCTGCCAGTAGTAATACAGCCCTTTCCCACTGCTTCTAGATAATGCTTGGCTTCTGAGATGACAGAACTCTCCAAAAAATTACTTCAATTCCCACAGAATTAACCCTTTGCAGACTGAAGAGCTTTCTGAGCATTGCTAAGGATTTGTTTGGATGGCAATAAGCAAAGCAACAGCATTTTTGAACGAGGCCATGTTTGTCTCCCAGTATGAATCCAGTGACCACAGCTGGCAGCTGCTCTGTTTGTCAGACATGAAGTATTTCTGCCCTACTTGCACAGAGAATCTGCTTTCAGTGAATCTTGAAGCATGTTTTTACAGTTCCTAATCACCATTTCATCACTGACAACACTGTTAACCATACAGACAGTCTACCCAAAAGTCAGTTCATAACTAAACATTGTTGACATCTTTGAGATTTTGTTTTCAACTTATTAAATTGGTGCTGGTAATTTGACTAGAAATCAATTTTTATACTGCTTTCTCTCCCTCCACATCCAGAAAAGTGTGTGTCTTTGTTACCCATAGAATTAATACATCCAAATAATTTCTCATATGCACATCCAACATAACAAGGAACAAGCTGCACAAGCTACACTGACAGGCACATACAAATGATGCAAGAAAAACATGCAAAGTAAACATTTTTCTACTCATCAATATCACTTTCCAACTTATTATGAAGTAGAAAGTACACAAAGTTTATAGAATAAGATCCTTACAGGTCTATTCTTTATTTTTTAAAATTCTGTTGGTGTTAAAAATTCTTATTCGGCAAATATTCACTACAGTGTAATAAAATTATGTTCTAATCAAACACAAAACCAGCCCTGCTCTTAGGATTTTGTGTATTGCTTTCTTCTTTGAGGCAAGACTGACTGACACATACAGCCATAAAAATTTTTACAATATATCCATATATTTCCCACAGCACCAGAGGACTAATTTCTTCCTTTTCTATTGCTGTATTAAGCCTACTCATTAATAGAGGCTGACACAGTTTCAGTCTCTATCTTATACCTACAATGTCCCCTCTAACATTTTAAAGACATGCAATGCACACAGATATTGTGAACACATACAAAATCACGACACACATTTTTCCTTACAACACTTGGGACCAAAACCCCTGGAAATGAAACAGAGATCTGAAGCACCACAATTTGAAGAAATGGCTTCAAACCAGTGACCTCCCCTTCTCTCCAGGACGGTGTTTAAGAGTCCCTGGCTGTCGTGTGCCAAGCACGCTGCTGGCTGCACTGGGGACGTTTAACAAGGCAGTGCCAACAAGTGCAGCTGCTGGACTTGCAGCACCCTCCTCCTGTTCATCCCAAGCCAAATTACTCACTCAGCTATGAACAATGAAGCAGCAACAGAGGAAAACGCCAAGTGCAAGTGAGATTAGTGATAAACTCCAGGATCCCTACAGAGGTCAGTGATTAGCAGGTCTCGAGTCGTAATCACTTTCCTAACCCAGCCTTTATCTCATCACACGCTCCATCTTAGCTCAGGCTCCTCCTGACTGTGAGCAGCTCCCCAATCAATATCCCTCCCAGCCTTGCAAACTCAGCCACACTCTCCTACCTTATAATAAAGCAGCCAAACCTACAAAATATGGATTTTCCACGAACTTGTAAAACAAATTTTTAACCTTAGGTTTAGTAAATAGTTCATACATAATAAAATCACCTTACTGGAATATGTTGTATAAAGTAACAGAAGAAAAAATGCAAAGGCACTTAAACAGGAATGCCGTGCCCAAGTGGTGATCAGCAATGCAGTCTACACAGCTAAGCATAAGAACATTGATCCATGTGTTCCTGAAGAATGGGTAAGGAAATGGTATGTACAGACTGTGACTAGTGGAAAAAATACATTATGTTATTTTCCCCCCCCCATACCGTGACATCTTCTAACAACAGTTTTCCCAGACAGCAGATGTAAGTGTTTTAGAAAGCTTGTTTTTAACAGTACAAATTTGCCCCCTCTTCCTTTTTTGGCCACAATTTTGAAAGACTGTGATCCTACAGAAATAATAATGGGCAAGAAGTAAAAGTTTGATGTTGAATGAGATTTATGAGATTTAACAGTCCAGTCTCAGGTCTGCCAGAAATCTCCTAGGACTGTCCATACCATAAATTCTCATTTGTAAGACAGCATTATACTTCTGCTATCTAGTCCTATTACTTATTTGGAGCAAGAACTGTTTTTCACATAGAAAATGATTCAAAGGGTAAAAATTCTGAAGCTGGAATTACCTGGAATCTACTTCCCATTACAAATTTTGCAATTTAGGGACTATTTCCGACAGCAAATACTGAATTATTGCTTTTGTTAACATTTGGAGGAAATCATATGAAAAAAAATTCTTTACTGTGCTTTCCAAAGATTAAAAAAGTTCAGAAGTTTTTATACTTATAGTTGTGTAGCCATTTGCAGATGTCTTTCTCTGTAAGAATTCTCTTGATTGAACCGACCAGGCAATAAATCTCAGAGTACATTTATAAAGATGTTAAACACAGAAGTCAAGGGATTTCTCACAACTTCTTTAACACAATATTTTAAAACGAAATAATGTCAACGTGTGAAGTGGTATTAAAGAACCTGCTTCCCAAAGAGATGTCTTTGACACTTCCATTCCATTGATTTGTAAGTACTTCTAAGAAAAGATGGAGTATTTTGTCAGATTGCAGAGCACTGCACAGATCTTGTGCTATAAAAACAATTTATTAATGCTCTCATGTACTTCAAATACACAGGAGATAAGGGTGGACTAAATTCCACATTATATTTGGATTGACCCTGTGAACTTGTAATTTATATGCTCATGTCAAACTAAGAACGCTTCTATTCCAACAGAGGCTGAGCCATGGAGGCTCCTTGCTCAGTACTATTCCTGTCCCTCCACTTAGCAGGCTCACACTGTGCTAAATAACAAACCAAATGTTTGCAAGGCTAAAAGGGACTCCAGGCTCTGGCAGGAAGAATGCACATCAGCAACTGAGGGCAAGGGAAGAGGGAGTACAAACCTGAAGAAAGAGCTTTCTTCTCCTCCTTCGAGCATACGTGGGCAAGTATCTGCCAACCAAATAATCCCCGTGCCTGTGTCTACCCCAGGCTACCCTTACCATAAATAATGTCAATGCTCTATTAACCCATTAATGTGTGTTATGCACAGAGAACACTCAGTGTATGAACAGACTAAAAATATACTAAAAATGAGGGAAATCAGGGATATCAAATATTCAGAATAAACAGATTGAGTTTGCATTTGAATACACACACACTCACCACTGGTGACAAGAAGGCATTGTCTCATTTAGTCACCTCACCTATCTATCCCATGTTTTTCTAGAGTATTCAAGTGTCTTCACTTTGTCTGTTAAAGTATTTCTCCCTTTGCCACCTTCCTCATCTCATCCCTAAGGGATTTACTTAAAATTCTCAAGCAACTAACAAAGTTGCTACTTACAGCTAAAGTGAAAAGCAACCCTTGCTCTCCTGGTGTGGAAGTTGTCCCAGATCTAAGGACAAAAATTACTCAGCTTCTGTCAGTGACTTTGAACATCAAGTACATTCTTAAGTCTAAAGTCAAGAGGATTTTATAATTAGAAATGAATAGAGAACCTACACTTTACAACAAAATGTTACATCTGTTTCCAATTAAAAGAATATTTTGGTGACACTACTTACTACAAATTGCTACATTACTCTCTCTAGATAAATAAATATATAAATAAATATAGATATATTCTGTAGGTATCTACAGCTTCTCTCACCATCCAAGATCTATTAATTTTCATTAGACTTGAAAAGTCAGCTTGTCAACAAAGAAAGATTCCCCCCTTGCCCATTCTCTGTATAAACACAGGCACAAACACAGCAAACATTTATAACCATCTTCCATAAGGCCACTGGCAAACATATACAATAGTTCTCTGTCATACAACACTTCTGACAGCTCTTATTTGGATGACTTGCACAACTCCCTCAAACTTCACCCTTCACAGGCATCAAAGCCATCCCAGTCACACAGGTAGAAGTTTGTGAATCAGGAATTCCCTGATTCTAGCAGGAGCTGCTAGACTGGGAGAAAAAATCCACAACCCAAACAACCGAACAACAAAAGAAACCAAACAACAAACACCCATTACAGATTTTGAAAGAAAGCAAAACAGCATGTAAAGTGTTTTCCCAGTATTACTTCTTCAAGACACAATTTCTACAGGCACCACAGAATAATCCAGTTACCTGTTAAAACAGGAGGGGAAATCCTCACCTGACAGTGCCTCAAAGGAGTCACCTCCTGCTCAGGGGCTGCAAACTCCTAACTATTCACATGCACTGTATGTAGGCACATAGAGCCAAAAGAAGGTGAAACAGATAGCCTAGATAAATACAAAGCACCTAAAATGCTAAGAGCTTAAAAAAGGAGTTCTTATTTCAGTACTTACAGTGAGGGACTTCAAAACATCCAGAAACTGAAAGCAATTCTCCCAAGCCCCAAAACCCTGAGGAGAACTGCATAGAGAACATCACTGTGCTGCACAAAGGTAAACTGGAGCTACACAGAGAATGAACTTTTAACTAACTATCCACTAAAAACCCCACTCGAAAAATACAGACCTTCCTAAGCCATCCCCTCATCTGTAGGCACCCCACGTCCCCATGCATTTATGAAAACACTGATACCACCTCACTGCCAGGGCAGCTCAAGGATAAATACTGGGGGGTTCATTCATATACAAAACAAAACAACAACAAAACAATAGTTGCAAAGGAAACCTTGATTGCTGTTTTTTTGGGAGGTGAGACAAGGAGCACTCTTGATGGAGAAAAAAAAGTGTAAGAAATCATAAGAGTCATGAGAACGTGACTGAAGAAACATTAACAACAATAACCCAAGTCCAGACATAGTCAAAGTGAACATAAGTCTCAGATTTAAAAGCACCATGGAACATGGTGTGCTGTTCAATGAACTAAAGAATAAAACTTCATATATCAATAAATACCACCTCTCTGCTTGGCTACCCATGCTTTCCAGAGGCTTTCAATGACCTAAAGCAGATAAGGAAAACACTTTTCCCCTGCATGTTAAGAACAAAAGGAATACTCTTGGCAATATTGGTAATTATTTTATAGAAATGATAACATGAATAAGAATGATGAAATATTTTCTATTTCAAAGCAAGGAGGTTGTAAAAGCAATTGCTAACATTCTGCACTTCTGTATCAGCAGGTCTAAATAACCTGACTCCAAAAGGATTAAAAATAATTTAAAAAAAATATATAAAGGACTTCTCACAGATAGAGGTTTTTACTTAGTCTTAGAATACTCATTAAATGCAAGATCTCAGGAAGAAGGTTCATTTTGCACAATATTTAAAATAAGCAAATAGGATTACCCAAACAATTTATTCCTCTGATGGCAAATCATAAATAATGAAATCACCAAAATGGAATTTTATTAATAAAGGATTAGGCAGGTTAATGGTAATGCTCTGCAACCTGAATTTGTGGGAAAGATGTCTTTTTCCACTGTGAGCTGGCAGAGTACACTATCAATGTAGCTGATTTTGTAGACTGTGCATTGATGCAATAAATTATTTCACAGAAAAGGATACATTTTAAAGGAATAATTCAAAGGAATAACCTGATCACTCTATTAAAATAATGATACATTAAGGAAGTAAAACCTAAGCACCAGACAAGGTTTCAAATGCAACTGTAAACAGAGGGACATCACTGAATATTCAGTGACATCAACATGACTCAAACCTTGACCCTAAATTTAGTCTTATTTGCCTTTTTTTATTTTTTCTCAAAGCATCAACTTAATCTAAACATGTTACTGGAAATTCAGAGCTTGTTGGCAGATTGAAAGAACTGAAGACAGGTCATTGTCCGGAGCACTCTGAGCTGCAGGGAAGGGATCAAGGTGCCTCCAACTCAGCACAGAGGTGCCTGCAGGACTGGGACAAGGCCCTACAGCCTGTCCCTGGATTTATCCTGAGGAGAAGGGTGGCAGCTACAAAAGCTTTCCATGTTGTCCCATTATCCCAGGCTTTCCTGTTGGGCCCCCTCAGCAGCTCTGCAAAAAGCTCACCAGCTCTGGCAAATCCCAGAGGAATCTCCCCAGGCATTGAATGAAAAGCCCAAATACGTGGTTATGGAACCTCAAATTACTGCAGTGAATACATTCCTTCTAAGCCTAAACAGTACTAAAGAGTGAAAGCAAAACCACATGGGTTTTGTATCTTTTTATCTATTTTACCTGCTTGTACTCCAACTCCCTGACTACAGAACAGGTACTGTGGAGCTTGCATATTATTAAAGCAGCCTTTTATACACAAACTAGGATTAATTTCAAAGACACTTTCCCATTTCATCCCTAGCTGTTATCTCTGCTGTAAGCTTTCAACTACACATTACTTCTTGATATCAAACAGTCATAAACACTTATAAAACACGTTTTTCTTGATCCTGCTCTGAGTAACTCATCTGAGTCTCAGCATATCAAGCACATATTTTACTTCTCATGCAGTTCTTTTCAACTTAAATATATGTTTTTATCAACCTCCTCACACCTGCAATTTTGCTATTACCAACTATTAGTTTATATGGAACCTGTCCTGCTTAATGTCTTTATCAGCCTGGAGCAGAAGACAGAGCACACCCTAAAAGAGTTTGCAAAAGACCCCACTCTGGGATAGGCAGTTGGTGCATGTGAAGGCAGGACCACCTTTCAGCAGAATGGAGACAATCTGGAGGATTGGGCCAACGGGAACCTCATAAAATCCTACCACAACAGATATTAAGTCCTGCACGTGGCACCGAGTAACCACTTGTAGCAGTGCAGGTTGGGGTGGGAGGAGAAGGAGTGAATGGCACAGGGAGGGGAGTTATTTCCCAGCTCTGCTCTGCACACATTACAGTGTATCTCAAATAGTGCACCAATTTGGGAACCCCTAAAAAAAAAACAAAAAACCAACCAACCAACCAACCAAACAAAAACCCCAAACCAATAATCCATAAACAACACACAAACAAAACTAAGCTGGAGAGTTAGTTAACCAAGAACGTCCCTGCTGCCAGTAGATGCGAAGGAGGTCTCACAAAGATCCCTTCTTTTAACTGGTATCACATCCATTCCAGAATCTTGGATTCTGAAATCCTTCAAATGGCAATTTTCCCTCCAGCTTCCTTTCACTCCAGTCATAACACTTCCAATTTTTTCAACTTCCTTTTGCAATGACTTTGTGTATCTATTTTTCTGTATTGGTTTTTCTTTTCTTCTCATATTCGGATCTCATACATTGCCCCAATATCAAAATTTAGTGAAACAAATATAAGCTTTCCAATTCAACTGCATTAAGTCTTTTAATTATTCTTCACATACTGGCTCTGCAAAAATGCTCATGCATTTAAAAAACCCCATACACTGATCCTTACCATCTTTCCATGACAGCACTCTCACTTGGTCTCTGCAGTGAGTTTTAGGATTTTCTCTATGCTGTATGAAATAGTAAATGATAGTAAATGATGACCAAAACTACCCTGCTTTGAGCAAACCACTTGAAGAAAAGTAATAAAAAGGATTAAGACTCATATTGAAATATCTAGGTTTATCTCCATTTTTAGATTAAAAATTGCACAGTAAAATAAAACATGGAATCATTGTAGAAGTTCCATGCTACAGTTGTATCTTGAAACTTTTACTACTTCTATGTTAATTTAATTCTCACATATATTCTAATTAAAAAACAAAGTAGTACTGAGGTCATTTAAATTGCTGCACTTTTGCTTCTAGGGTTATATTCACAAAGTCTATTTTAAGAACTGCTTTGGAAGCAACTGATGTTTTATGCAGTGAACTGCTATTTTCCCAGATGAATAGAATATCCATTCTTTGGCTCACAGTTTCCATGACACTAAAAACAAAACATTCATCGGCAGCAGCTCCGTGTTTGATGGTAAATGCAGCTGCAGCTCACAACAGCTCACAGTGTACCTCAGCCCGCCCCAGCTGAACACAGGCACTGTATTTCCCCAACGCAATTTCATTGTTTTACAGACAAGCCCTTTCTTGCCAAACTCAAACATTTCAAATCCTGCTGCTGTTCTGTCTTGAAATGAAAAGTTATTCAATTCTGCAAGTAATGATACTAATGCAAAGCCTTCCAAATTACCAAAGTACATAACCAGAAACAAGACTTTGGTTACATGGTTATAATGAAATGCCCCCATGGTTATAACAAAATTTTTGGCCAAAGAATTTCAAACTTTGCTCCCTGTTGCAATTCAAACTCACTTGCTTCAATGGAATTTTTGAGGAAAAATTACATGGGCTATGTTAACACTGGTGAATGGAGAAAGTCCAGAGACACGGATGGGCACGGAGATTTCAGTGTTTCCCTCCCCAAAAGGAGCATTAAAGTGCACATCTCTCTTGAGAACAAAGATACCATGAGAGACAGTCTTCTGGTTTAGGGCAAGATGCAGGACTCCTATTTACTAATAATTGAATCCTGTTCATATTAGTTAACTTTTCATCTGTTTGAGATTTAGTGTAAGTACTTGGTCACTCACCTTTTCACACTGGTCAGTACCCCACTGTTACACCCTAGAATTAATCACATTGGTCTGTTTCTAGAAGCTCCACTGAAAACAGGACCTAATCAATACTCCACATTTATTAGAAGTGGGTTTAGGCACCAGTTCAGTAAAGCAATGTGCATTTATATGTGCATTTATATGAATGGAATAAGTTCAGCAGGGATTGTATGAACTGTACACTTAAGAGACTGTTGATGGACTGCAGAATGACTACAGAAAAATGTGGCAAAGGAGGACACACCATCTCAGTAGCAGTTTCTAAAAAATTCAATCAAAATTTCTGAAACTATTGAAAATGTAGTAAGTCAATAACAACAAATCTGCAGCTTAACGGAATCGCTGTTTCGAGCTAGAAACTCATTTCTTTGAACTACACAGACCGAAATGAATTCCTGGTTTTGCCACACAACACAGTAACAAGGCACACCCCCTCTGCACGGGAAGAGGCGCAGTCCAAGGACAGGCAGGAGCCCAGCGCTGCCCCCGAGCTGGCAGTGCCTCCCCCCGCGGCGCTCGGCCCGTCCCGCTGCCCCCGAGCGGCTCCCGCCGTGCCCGCAGCGCCCCCTCCCGCCCGCCCGCGCTCCTGCAGCGCAGCCGCCCCGGCCACGAGCACGGGGAAGGACACGCGTGTCACAGCGCCACGAACTGCACCGCCTGCGAAACACGGATGGACCCAGACTCCCAACCAGGTTTTCCCTTAAAGCACAGCTTTATTATTTATTATTCCAAAGACTGCGGTAAATGTTTATTAATAAATCATTAGCAAACCAAAAATTAAATCATTGCTCTTTATACCCAAAGCATTGACTTCAACTTGAGATTCAGCAGACCCTTCAGGATCAAAGGGTGTTACAGCAGCTTACTGTCAGGGGCCAGTGGAATTCGCTTTCAAGCATTACTCTTAATAAATTTCTACTAATGGCCTTTCTACTGACAACCTACTGGACTTTTATCACATCCTTGCACTAAGCCATTAACAAGACTGGATCATCAGTGCACTCCCCACAGGCCATTACAGATTACAAGATCAGAAAAAAACTGAAGTCTGCTTTTGTAGTTTTTTCCAGGACCTGAATAAACACACACACACACACACACACACACACACACACAGAGTGCAGCATTTTTACTGCCAACACAGCACTTACACCTTCACAGAACTCTGTTAACTGCAGCATCATCTGTGTTGCAGGTACTCATCACCGTAACCCAGGGAGAGCATTCATGTTCTACTGCAAATACAGTCCTGTAGAAGTTCCTTAGTGGGTCAGAAAATGCTGATACAGGACACAAACGTTATCTTAAAAATTTCAGTTTTATTAAGTGTTTGCTGAGGGTTTGACTCTTATTTTCCTTCTGAAGCCTAAAAGGAGACAAGAAGTCCAGAAACTGGCAGAAATAGTCAACTCCCCTTACAGTTCCTGGAAAGAATTTTCTTATCTACAGATTTAAATTCTTCAAGTTTATTGCAACACTGCTGGACATTTCCCTATCCTAGTGTTTCCCAAACAGTAGACAATAAATTAAAGATCCACCAGCTGACTGGCACATTAGACAGGATATTGTTGTTCCTCTATTTCAAATATGGAACCAGTTTTATTAAAAATGTTAAAGATAAATCCTGTATTTTCCTGAGACTGTGTTTTTGCAACTGTAGTTGGGAGTGGCAAATAAGGGACTTCACAGTAAGAACACAAGCAGCAATGTCCTTAAGCCTGTAGTAAATTCCCACCTGGCTGTGATTATCACTCATACCTCCGGTATGCAAGGGGAAGATGAATGAACCTAGGGAAGCTTTTTCAAGTATAATTTGCAGCATGAAAACCTGAAAGAAACCCCATAGATCCTTCATAGGTCAATAGTTAGTGATCCTTTTTATTATACTCTTCTCAAAAGCAGATTCTTTATAAAATGTTTACTTTCTGCAACTTTGAGAGATTCTAAACTGGGATGTCAACCTATTTCAAGTCAGCAATAGTGGAGGAAGACTGGACAGACAAACAGTATCTATTATAATCACAACCAGTAATGCCTCTTCCCCAACCAAGAACCATGTCTTGTCCATCTGCTCGGGTACTTAAGAGATAATTTTAAAAGAATTAATAAATTCATATCCATGTGAGAGTGGTTCAAAGAAAAAAAAAAATTACGGCAGCTATTTTAGATACAGAAGGTCAAGATTTCCAGAGCCTCAAAAAAAGGAAAAAAAAAACAACCAAAAAACCATCCCCAAAACTGATATCTAAAAGATGTCTGCTAGTCAGATAGCAAAGCACCCAATTTCATTTGAAGTATAACTCAATCACAAGTGCACAGGAATGCTGAAGCCATCTCATGTAGCCATACTTGAAATCCTAAATATGGATTTATGACCCTGATCCTTCAAACAGCTACATACGTGCTTAACGGGATTATGTGCTTAAAGTCTCTTAGATGCAGAAGTATTCGTAAAATTAGGACTTACCTTGGGCACGCAGATCAGTAGGACACATTAGATCCCTACTGACTTTTGTTATACTTTTCAGACATTTGGACATTTCCCATTACATCAGGCAAATACTGCAGCAAAACTATTTCTGCAGTATTTTCCTTCCATATATCACAAAAAGCTTATAAGGATTACTGTTTTCCTAAAAGAAAACAGGGTACTGTGGGAGCATTACTGAAGCATCAGAATGCTAATTAAGTGGTCACTTTGCTTATGACAAAAACAACCGGTAAGTAAAAATCAGAGATTTGTTATAAATAGCTTTTTTTCACACTATCCTAGAACACTGTGTATTTCTAGAACTGGAGCTATACTGAAATATTCTGGAAAGTGAAACCACTTGAGATATTATTTCAAAAATCTTGTGTGTGAATAAGTAACAACTATGCACGTTTTAGTGTAACCAAAACAGTTCAGCCACATATATACACAGTTTCACTGAGATTTTTCTTCCCCGAATAAGACCCATTCTTTGTTTACTACTTTTTAATTCTTTTTTTAAAAGTCTTTTTTTTTTCCAGTTACAGGCAGGAAATAAAAAGAAATGCAACTCTTTTATGTAAAGTAAATCCATCTGGATGTTTGCTGCATCCTATATTATAAACTTGTGATCCCCAACCAGAATGAGTTATAGTGAAGCTGCAGGCAAAATTGTCTCCATATACCACAATCCATTATCCCTGTCAAGTTAATGTTCCATGTTGAGCCATATGGCGTGGGTACACACTCAACAAAGGAAATTCCTTAAACTTGTTATAATCAGCACTTACAGTCATCCAAAAAAACTGACATAAACAGCTTTATTGTGTTTTGCGCATTTCACTTGATATCCATGACAAAAAGAGGAAGCTTCAGGGGGAAAAAAAAAATAGGGAGGGGGCAGTAAAGTTGCAATAATAAAAAGGGAGGGGGGAGGCAGAGACTGTACATTTCATAATCACACAACATTTTCCTTAGCAAGTGATTTTCAATTACAATAAAGCTCAAGCCTCCTGACACTGATACAGTGTGCCAGATTAACAAGAGACAAAAAAACCCCCAAACCCCTACATCAAAATCTCATTTTCAATGCAAATAAGACATCCTATAGTTTCGAAGTGCCCGACTCGTGTAAAAGATTACCAATTTAAAAAAAAAAAAAAAAAAAAATGAATAATGTTTAGTTTTCCTGACTTTGGAAAGAAGGTTTGCCTTCAGTTGTTATATTATTATCAAGAATTTAACAATCCTTCATTAGCAATATGGTAATTTAAGTAAATATCTTTCTATGCATTAAGTGCAGGTCACAGATGAATTAAGGACTCCCAGAAGCCTCTGGTACCTGGCACAACCCATCACATCAAGCCTAAGTCAAGGTACAAGTAGAGCAGAACTTCATTCCAGCCCCCGCAGTGACAACAATAAAACGCTGAGAAAACACACTATCAAATACTGAACTCAGCATCAATTTCTGTTAATTACAGCCTTGTCAGCAACGTGATTATTCAAACAGCTCATGCAAATGTTAATGAGTCCTTATTTGCATATTTATTTTTTCCTTTGTTGAAATGTCATTGATTATTACATTCTACAATGATGAATGCTGCTGATGATGTGCTCTGATATGTAATTAGTCATTAAGTGGAATGAATAGATCAATTATGAAAAAGGAGTGAGATTAAGAAATATCAAACAAGACCGCCCAATGTAACCATAGAATTTTTTTTAAAGGAACTAAAATAATTTCTTGGCATTTAAAGTGCAACATCAGTAGTTTTCAATAAATAAACTACTACTTTCCTGAGGTTAAATAAGATCTTCCACATGCACTGCTACTTGGGTAATCTAATTACAATAGCAGAGCGCTTTTGTGAGATCAGTAAGAAATCTGCAGTGACACGGAGGTTTTGGGGTTCTGTTGTTGTATCCTGTCCCTCCTCCAGGTTTTTTAAAAAATGATAATGTCCCAAAGCTGCTGCTGAGCACCCCCCAGCCCATCTGATCTCTGAGCAGAGCTGAGAACAGCTCTTGCTGCACTTGCAGCAGCCCCACTTTGTTCTCAAGGCACTGCCTTTTGCGACTGCCTGCTCCGAGTCCCCAGCCAGCGCTCGCTGCTTGCGATGGAGGGGAAATGGGAGAGAAGAGGAAGGAAGGGAAAAAAAAAAAAACCTCTAACAAAAAAAACACATTACTGCAGACCAGATGGGAACATTCCACATGACCAAACCAATCAATCACCTCGGTGGGGCGCAGGTGCAACACAGCCGTGTAGCAACACACCATTTCACAGTCTATCGGGCACAAACACATGGTCACCAATCAATGGCACCCCCAGGACCTGGGGGGGAGGCTCTCTCGAGCCTTACTGGTCCATGCCTGATGACTTCATAATCACACATCATTTCATTCACTGGAGGATACAAACCAGCATTCTAATAACCTTCCCCCGAAACCGGTCATGTTGTGCATATTAATAGAGTGCCGGGGAGAGCTGAACCGCCGGCTCCGCGCCGCAATCCGAGCGGAGCCCGCGAGAAGGAAACAACCTGAAGGGAAGAACTTCTGCCCGAGGAAGGAGTCGGCTCAGCCTCTGATCAATGGCAACATTATTCATTTGGCCAAAATAAACCGTGCACGACGCTCGCACCTTTCACCGAGCAACCCTCGAACAATAGCGAGCAAGGGAGATAAAGGACAAAGCGGGATGAGAAATCGATGGGAGAATGTGCTGCTGGACCCGGTGATATGTGAGACAAAATTCTGAAACAAACAGCAACACTGGTAACAAAGGAAAAAAAATAAGTTAAAACTATTTTAAAAAATTCTCAATGTGCTTATCAGTGCTCTCAGGGAAAGAAATAATTTTATTTCTTTTAGAGCGAGTCTCACAGACAGTTTGAAAACAAGCAGATAAAAAACATTACACAACACGACACGGTCCCGACATGCCAAGGCTTGGATCAGAGCAGTTGCTGCTTTTACCTACAGTTTGCAAAATTTACAAATTTTAATTTATGTTTGTGTTATTGATGACTCATGAGTATAACAAACATTATGGACATAAGGATATGGAGACATTTTGGCCAGAGCATATCACACTATACTGTTAAGTATCTGCACTGTTAAAAGGATGCTCGGGAAACAAACGTGACAAGGAGAGCAGCTTCTCTTGGAATTACATTCTGCTTTGGGGCCAGAAGTCAAATGAGTTGCAACTGAAACGTAAAAGACTAAACAAACTACTAATAGACACTTTTAATGTTTAG
This sequence comes from Pyrocephalus nanus, assembly GCA_038380795.1. NCBI lineage: Eukaryota > Metazoa > Chordata > Aves > Passeriformes > Tyrannidae > Pyrocephalus > Pyrocephalus nanus. The sequence goes on from CM076272.1 coordinate 7,239,532, forward strand.
AATATTGTAAATGCCCAGGTAGGTAAGACTCCACCATTTGGTCATCAGGGCAGAGAGCTTAGCTTCATTTACATTTTTCTTGAATTGATTATATAAAGAGTAGATACCTCTGAATTTTACAGTTAAAAATTAGGCAAATGTAGCATCTACTGAACCACCTCAGCTTTGCTTTTGGGCATGAATTGCTGAGAACTTGGAGAAATAAGTATAGTTGGCACGATAAGAGAACAGTTGTTCAGTTGCACTCTGGAGCACTTTGTGTTGCTTTAGGTCAGTAGCAATTCCTCCCTTCCCACACTGGAGGCTACACAAAGGAACTATAGCACACTCTATTTTATTAATACAGGGAGGGGGGGAAATAGTGTCCAAAGCTAAAAGCACACTTTTTTATAGTTAGCATCCAGATAATTTGGTGATTTGTACTGCTGCAGGCCCCTTTATCTTCTTTCCTTGACTCCTTCTCTTCCCTATCTCAAAGACCTCAGAAAAATGCACAAAAGCATTTACATTTTGCTAACAATTCAGAGTCTGGGTACAATTCACAGAATGACAGGACCAAATTTGAGTCCTGTAATCCAAAAACTACACACAATAAAAAGGTGGCAGATTCGGTGTTGTTACAGAGAAGAGCATAGAAGGGTTAAAGAACAAACATGAGTATTATCAAAGGAATATTCACATCCTTTTGCAGAATTATGTTGACCAGCAGCAGATGAGGAAGTGTTCTCCCTCACTAGAATACAAAAATCATTAATCAATAAATCATTAAATTAAGGGCCTGACGACTGGTTCTATTCTGGGCACTTACAGAATGCTAATTACTGCAGGGTTTGGGGAATCTACAGTGTTAAAATCAGAATATCTCCTTTAATAAGATCCGTTTTTTAGACGAAATTCAGCTTCTTTTATTTTGAAAGCTCTTGAAAAGTAATGAAAAATGTCATATAATGAATTAAGTACTAATATTCATCCCACTTCATATGCAACACAGGGCAAGTTGATGGCTATGCTACAGACTTGACATCTCTTAAGAGCCAAGAAACTAACAGCTGGTGACATTCCCAATGGAAAGTGCTGGGAGGAGTTTGACAAAGCATCTCATCCAAAATGAGGAGGTGTCAGTAAAGCTTACCCTTACCTGGAAATATTAAGCAAGATAGAGAACAAGGAGACAGCCAGCCCAGGTCCCCAGGTCAGTCTGAGCATCTCAAGTCCCTTCCCTGAGTTAAAATTTTGCACGAGGGCAGCCAAGGACACAGGTGGCTGTGGTAGGTGGCACAAACCAGACACTAAACCTCTTCTGACAAACCTGAGCTTCTCATAGACTGAGGTGGGAAAGCTTTGTTTGTCCTATAATTACACCTTTAAAATGTTTAGCTCAACACATGGAAACCAGAGCACAAAAGGATTAAGGTTTATCGGTGAAACTTCAAAACACAGGTATTCCAAGATGGCAAAAGGGGGTAATCCCTGTGAGCAAGGGCATTTCCACAAGGACACCAGGAAATGCACCAGAGACAAATTAATTGAACCTCTGAAAGCAGTTTTTAAGAAGTGCAACAGGTACAAGGGATCCAATTGCTATATAAGTTATACAGGCTATAAAAACATCAAGAGAACAGATTTTAATCAGTTTGTTTAAATCAGTGAAAGAATCATTACAACAGTAACATGGATTTTAACCCATAAAGAAAACAGTACATAACTCCTGAGATATTTTCCTACAGCAAAGGACTCAACAGAAGATTTGCTCATACTATGATTCTTACTCCCAAAATGCATAGAAGCAAAGTTATCAATAAAACATTATATAAAACTCAGAAGTATATACTGTATAAATCAGCAAAATATATCTTGCAAAATGTAGCTTCGATTCATTCACTAAAAAATGAGACAAGCACCACTGTTGGCAAAGAGGAAAGTTCATGAACAAAACAATTATTAAAAAAACCCAACCTCATCTTGTCAGTACAATAACCTGAAATGGATTTCAGCAAGAAGTACTCACAGTATCACAAATAAAGCAAAATTAAAATTTACAATAAACAGAGGCAAGGATGTGTTGAAGCTTATGACAGTTGATAGCTAAGACTGAAAGAGTTGTGCAACTTGAGTAAAACTGATTAAGTGAGAAGAAGGCAATGCAAACATTACCCTAACAAAAGGTTATTTTTGCTCAGTATTAGATGCCTTACAAAATTCCTTCAACAAATGAAACTTCAGACTGAAAACACAGCTCAAATTAGGAATATATACTTCCCCCTCTAAAAGCAACCCTTTCAAGCATTCAAATCCAAAGGAAATTTGTAATGCTACTCAGAATTTTTTAACTACTTCAGAAACATTCAAAGGCAGCTCCACTGAATGCCTTAAAAGTTTCAGAACTGCTTAACTGCTCCCTTCTATCTAATCAGCTCCACTGACGCTGCTCAGCTTTATCCAGGGTCAACAAAAACGATTCATTTTGCTTTTTGCCCAACTGGATTCCTTATGATCAGCTGTTCATGTCAAGCTGTCTAATTTCCATTCAGCCTTCACAGCTGGATTCATTATATAAAAAAAAAAAAAAAAAAGGAATATTAAACCTTGGGCAGGCATAACTGGCTTTGACTTCCAAATAAGCATTTTTTTAACTAATCATGCTATACTTTCAGGTATTAAATAAGACATTCATTCCAATACAACTTTTTCAATGTGACACAGACTGCATATATTTAAGAGTTGCAAATGTAAACAAAAGCTAACAAAACCACAATCTTTAATGAGGAAAAAAAGAATCAGGGCAGAATTTATCTTCTATGAGTAAAAATCTCCTTGCAAAGAGTTGGAATGAAATGGAGGCTGAGAGTGGGTTTGGTTTTATTTTTAAAAAAAACTATGAGGAATAACTAGGGTGCTTTTTTTCAGTAGTTATTGAGTTGGTTCTTAAAGAGTTGAAATCTTTTATATTTTCAACAAAAAGGATTTTTAAGTTACAACAGAGAGAATGCATACACTACTTAGAGTTATTTTATATTAAAGGATGTTCTTGAGAATAAAAATACTTTCTGCAGGATGGATAGTTATTCTTAAAAAAAAAAAAAAAAAAAAAAATTCCACAGGGGAAAAAAATGGAGTCTGTGGAATCTTTTTTTATGTTTATATTTGTCTTCTAAAACAGAAAATAGATGAGCAGTTCTCCCATCAATGCTTATTTAAGCAAATATTTGAAGAGGGTCAGCAGGATAGAAAGGAGAAAGGCAGCGTAAGTTAAAGGTGGTTCTGTGCACAAACACAAAAGCTGGAATATGGCCACGTAGTAGTTTGCAGTTCCATTGCACCCCCTTTTTACATCTCTCCTCAAGTCTGTCCGTGGATCTTCTCAGAGAGAAGGAGCAGAGCAGGCAAAGGGCCTCGTCCTCCTCCTCACAACAGACCTTGAACAGGCTACAAAGGGAGGTTGGGACTGCACTGATCACACAGCAAGGGGAGAACACAGGAATACAGATCACCACAAAGACAGTCAAAGGCAAAAAGGCAGGAAAAGTAAGAATAATAAAAAAAAAGCTCAAAATAAAATTTACTTGCTGCAGTTCATCTCGACAGGCTACTTCTAGAGATTTGCATCTTGCCACAACAAAATGGTCAATACATATTGTTTTAGCCACTGAATTTGCAAAGTGAACAACCAGATACGAATTCAGCTTTAGCTGCCACAGATTTTGAATTATTTAAAAAGCATGAATTTATTGAATCCTCACTGAATGCAAATTCATTAAAACATTAAGATAAAACTTAAAAACATTTAAAACATATATATTTTACATCTTCTGCTTAGGGTGACTCCCCTTCACCCCCCCACAGCAAATTTTTGAACTCCTGAAAGGAGACAGTCAAGCAGATATCTGTTCAATATCTTGAAACTTCAGGTTTTATTACCAGCTGCCACTAATCCTGTCTTACAGGCCAATACAACCCAAGAATGTATCCAAAGAGGGACATGATCAAAAAAAGGAAAGCTATGAAACCTTATTACACACACTGCTTTATTGGCAATATTTAAAAAAAAAACAAAACAAAACAAAACCACCACCACCACAAAGGAGAATCCAGGAAAACACATCCCACAGTTACAATCACTTGATATGATTCTTGTGACAAATGGAACTAAAAAGCAAATAAAAACAACTTCTAACAAAACAAGTTCAAGACAATACTGCCTTTTTAAAGCCTAAGTAGTTCTCTGCATATGACCCCTTTTGTTATGTACAAACAGAAACAAAAGGTGAAGAAGTTTGGATTTAGTGCTTTACAAACTGGTCACAGCAGAGTTAGCTCAGATGGCCAGTTGAACGAACATCCTCAGGGAGACAGAGTCACCCCAGAGGCTTTGTGGGCAAAAAAATCTCCAGGCAAAGTGATTCATCATGTGTGGCAAGATGACTGTGACATCTAAAGATTCTTGCCTTGAGCCACATGGTACCTGCTACGAGGGATCAAGCGTTCTGAAAAACATCCACGCACAGCCCAGAAGTCTCAGTGAAAAGGACACGTTTCAAATAACAAAACACTGGACACAGAAGATGTGTTTGTGAATTTGCAACCCGTGCTGCTGACCTAACAGAGAAATGAGTACATTTTTACTAGTTTTGCATTCAAACTCACTCTTTCAGGTCTGACTGAAGAATGTTTTATCATCTGGCACATATTCCATCCCCCAGCATAACTAACCCATAGCCCTGCAGGTTTGACGGCCTTTAGAAGTTGGCCACCCATAAATTACTATTATTGCACTTTAAAGTGTATTTCCTATAGCAGTTTTATTATCTCCTTGTCCATTCACCATAACTTCCAGCATTTCTAACACAGGATCAGCAGATGTATTTCTACTGCTCGTTGCAATGAGAAGTTCTCATCTTCCAAATCTAGTGCCCAATAATCTGTCCTGTGAAGGAGAAAACTTATGGTGCTACACAGCACCCCTGCTCAGAATCTGCTCTTAGACACCTCCTAGAAGATACTGATTTTGAGTGTACAAATGCCTCACAAACAACAAAAAGACCCACACTGGAAAAGGATGTTTTCCATTCCTGCACCATGGTGCCCCACCCACAGCACTGCCCAATAACAGGTGCACAGGGGAAGAACCACAAAAAACCCCCCAGAGAGAATGGAAAAAAATTGTATGGTCTGAATTCAAGTCAGGCTTTATAGCCAAGTATGTACCTCACAGAAAGTAACAACCCAGCAGAATCAGATTTAAAACTTATATTTTTCTTTATATTTAAGATGAAGGAAACATAAAGAAAATAAATCTACAAAAAGCAACACATCTGCACAAAACCACAGAAAATGGTCATTCTTAAAACAGCCAAAACAAGTCAACAGACCAAGGAAGACAGACAAGCCAGGTAACGACAGGAAAAATCCCAAAGTGCAGCTGAGCACAAGCCTGATGGAAGTGCTCAGGTGGAACAATGAACTGATCCAGATGGGTGCATTCAAGGGACAAAAATACAAGTTTACTGCACAGTAAGACTACAGTAAAATTATACTCTATAGATTTTGAAGACAGGTGATTTTACTGATGATTTTAATACAAATTTAAGTTTGTTATTCTCTACTTCTGAAGCTTTGGCATTTTTTGAAGAAAATAAATTGGACCAATGACATGTAATTGTGTTGCATTAACAAACAAGACAGCAATGTAGAAGTACCATCAAGAAAATAGGAGAGATTGGATAGAAGGGCAGAGACAACTCTGAAAACACGGCTATCAGTTCAATAATGGTGCTGAAGATGATTCTCAAGGGAATAACAATGCTTTAGAACACAGGTTAAAAGAAGAAAAAAAAAGTTACTGGGGCCTGGATACCATTTTCTCCTGATGAATCACTACTGCCTTTCCATTTGGTGTTTCATTTCACGTTGGTTTAGTGGCATTTGCACTGTGCCTCTCTCATGAGCCCAAGCTGTGTCTGTGCTGGGAAAAGAAGGGGGAGGCACAAAAACCAGAAACTCGGCCATGTGCAGTGACAGGGAAGCTTTGCCTCCTTCATATTGCAGGGTGTCAGCCAAGCCAACCAAACCCAGTGTCTCAAGTTCAAGACATTTGTGCTCCAACTTTTCTTCTGTGTAGGTAAAACGGATAAAGCAATATAAAAAATTTTCTGTATTAAAAAATTATCATTTAGCTTTACTCTGTTCTAAATTTATTGCTGAAAGCCCACTGTTTATTGTGAGTAAATACAAGAACTATCCTAGACAAAATGGTTATCAACTGCAGAAACACATGGGTTTTTTTCCTTCTGCCAGCAAACTATATTCCTTTTCATACCTTGCAACTGTGCCTCTGAATCAACTAAAGCCAGCAGTATTTTTCTTCTGCTCTCTCCTCCTTCACCCTCCCACCCCCTAACTCCAAAATACTGAAGGGACAGGTTTATACGCAGTTCCTTTATCAGATTTACAAAGATGTTTGTTGTTTCTTTTTTACCGTGTACCTTTTGAATCGCATCTCTAGAAAGATGCATTCCTAATGTAATGGCAAAAATAAACTGAAAAAAAAAAAAGAACATGCATGTACACTGGACAAAACTATTCATTCCAAGTGTGCACAGGGCTTAGTGCCAGATAGCTGTCAAACAAAGGAACAAAATCATACAGTTGTTTGGCACTCAAGGCTGAAATCATTGTGAAACATGCACTGTTTATAAATTGTCATTGATGAATAAAAGCAGTGAACAAAAAAATTTTTAAAAACGCAGCCAAGCACCAGAGAGACAAGGCAATGATTGCTCCTCCTCCCACCACTCTGTGATCAAACAAAACAAAATAACCCTCGAGCCCCCAGGATGCTGGGCAAGAACAACGTACAGTGCAAGGTAAACAGAGAATTGCATGAACTAGTGACTTGGGGTTGTGCTCCCACAGCTCAGCCCTGCAAAGTACCCAGAAAAGTGATAGATTCAGACACACACACACAAAAAAGGCACGTGGATTTCTCAGCTTTGTTACTTATAAAATAATTTTGAAACTATAGCAATGCCGGTGACATTTATCTTAAGCTTAAAAATATCAGTCCCAGAAGATGCAAAGAAAAATTGCTTCTGTGATGGTAAAATATAAAAGCCAATCTTTGACCAGAGAACACAGCACTGCTGGAAAAAATATCACCTCACCTATCACTGAGAAGAAAGATCTAATTCATGCCAAGTGAAAGAATGACATTTCTCTAAGTATAAAGTCAAAACTGTATCCTGAAAAATAAGCAAGAGCTCAGTTTCTGATCTTGCATATCTCTACCAGTTTCAATATCTTTCAAACTTGAAGCTGTATAATAATGCAGCACATCTATAAGGAAACAAAAGCTCCCCTAAAATTAAAGAAAAAAAACCTTACTTTATTTTCTTACTTAATTTCTTACTTTCTGTTTGATAGGTAGAATATTAAGATGTGCTAAATGCTTTCAATACTATAACATACATAGGAGCTTCTGCAAACTCCTTTCGAGTGCATCAGAAGATTCTCTACAATATTTCATGATGCAATGCAACTTTTAAGACAGGTAAGGCGTTATTTAAGAAATGTAGTTCTGTAAGGAATTTATTTTTGTAAATCTTGATTCAAGCAGGTCAATCAGCCTGTAGTTTAAGTTGGGAAGAACCTCAAGGCTTCAAATAAATATATAAACAAATGAAATTTGAGGTGACAGCTTGTAATGGACCAGCAATATGTGAAATAAATAAATGATGTAGCAAGAAAGAAATTCAGTCAGAAACAGAAGTGTTATTTATCAAGTCAAAATAATAAAGCAAACTTCTCTTTTCTCCTACCACAGAGCAAACAGACTTAAAATCACAGTATCCTGATAAAGAGTGTACAAGTACACTCTTTCTGTCACTGCAGAACATTTTTTAACCATGATACAAATTTATTTATGATACAGTCATGCACTTAGGTATTCAATGCAGACCCCAGGGATCAGCCTCGGAGCTTACAAGACTGTTAACAAGTCACACATTACTCTCAAGATTTCTGCTTTCCATGTCCCATTGTGTAAGAGGAAGACATTGCAAGATGCCTTATTTGTATTGCACGTGTCTGAAGTTCCAGGCTTGTTTTAGGGGTCCTTGTTCCACTGGGAAGTAAATTAAAATTTCATCGCAGTTATTGTGACAACAGTACAAGCTTTGCATGCAGTCTGTACAATTCCAATTTGATTTTATCATTTTTCCTAAAACTGACAATGTCTGGCCAGGAGCCTTAAAGGTAGTTGGGAACCAAGCACAGTAAAATATCTGTAAGTGTAAAATGTGTAAAGTCAGTCTCAACTCATCTCAACAGTAACCACTGTGTTTCTTTCTCATTCTTATTTCAAGGAACCTTTTTTATTTCATCACTGGATTTAAGGTTCCTGCTTTCTTTAAAGGAATCAGTAACACTAAACCCAAATACTGCCAGTTCCTTTAATCCTGCATTTAACACATCACCACATAAAATTATCTCTCCTATTTCATCTTCAGATGGGGGGGACCCACGTGAGCCCCTTTCAAAAAAACCCCAACCAAGCAGCACCCTCCCTCCACCAAATGCCATCCTGAGGAAGCTTCCACACTTCTGGATAACAGGGTTTCTATGTCTCAAAGTGACCCTCCATCTGGATGCCAAAGAAATAACTCCAGAATTCTCACGTGGCTTCCCCATACATGTTCATGTTGGAGCGAGAGAAGCTCCCCACCTGAGAGCCACAGTGCTGGCAGCCTCCACCAGGAGCTGCAGAAGCCAGCAACCCAGAAAACCTTGCTAAAAACCATGATGTTACCATCACTTCACATAATGCAATTCCTCTGGTCTTCTGCACATTTCTGTTACGTGAAAATCTTTGACCCACTTTTCAGGAACAAAGCTTTGGTGCGATGTTCAATTGATGTGCAAGTGCCAATGTCAAAATTAAAAAATTTTCTTTTCTTTTGATAATACTTGTTTAAATCATCTCTTATTGAGCTGAAGAATTGCACATATAGAGCAGGTTATTGCTCAAGGGAAAATGCATAGGCTGCTCAGGCAACTCACAAAAATAATACTATTAGAGGCCCAACACCTTCATGCACCTCAAAAATAAAGTTATATCTTTTATTTTCATCGGGTTTGTTTTCCCCTATGCGTTGTCTGTGTATCTAAACAAAGTCAGGTTTCCAGCAGCAACAAACATTTGACTCACTAAAACCCAGCCTGTAAAGAAAACTATTAACAACTTCAAATCATATTAATGCAAATGCTATAATGCCCCAAATCACAAAAGTCACTTGTTTTGGCACGAGCAGCCTGGTTAGAACATTTTGGTTGATCAGTTCAGAATTTAATCACTGGACACAGGCTGCTGCATTTATTAAAAACTGGACTGCTAGCAACTCACAGGCTACAGCTACAATGAATGCAAGAACAAAAAAAAAAATTAATGGAATGAAATCGAGATTAAGTAAATGATTTTTATGCACCTGGCGATAAGCAAACATCTTTATTACAAAACAAAGACAAGCCATGAAAAATTACAAAATTATCTTTTAATCACCAGTGAGCTTTCTACAGTCTCCTATTTGAACAGGATAATAGTTATTATGTAGATCCCTAAGCAACTGCCTCATGGGGAAATTACATCACCATTATGGGAAAGAATCACCCCCTCCTCCCTAGAAGGGAGCTTGGCGCCTTCAGACAGACTCAAATTTAAAATCCTACAGCTTCACCCAGCTGATCCCATCCACTGGAACACATCTACAAGTGCCCAGGGATGGCAGGAACCACAGGAGAGAAATATGCCCTTTCAGCATTTCATGCACTGATGAGCCTTGTAACAGATAAACATACCCTGCAGCAGCTAAACTGACATGTTATAACAAAGAAGAAATGCAAGACTTAAAAATTTCATCAGATTACTATTTATTCCCCTTTTCAGAGGCAGAGTACACTGTGAATAAATCAACACTCAAATGTATCAGACTGCATTAACTAAAAACCAAGCTTGGCAGAACAAATTTTATCAGAACTAAAATATTTCAAAATGTAAAAGCCACAGACTTGCATATTTAAATTCCCACACTGGCAATTCAAAAGTACTTAGTATGACAAAAATTCTGAGTTCAAGTGTGAGACCATTTTGAAGAAGGCAACATTTCATCTTCCTCCAACACAATCAGCACCAGGTCTCATTTTTCTCCCGCTAACGCTCAGTGCAAGCACCACTGCTGTCCTTGGGCCACCAGAACAGCCAGTTGTGCTTGTGGGACTCACTGGGGGCTGTGAAGGAACCTGTGCCACGGCAGCATCCAGCAAAGAGGAATCACCAGCTCTTCCAAATATGATGTAAAATAATAGAGCTGGTGGGTTTTCAAGAACAAACTTTTTACTTGCCAGAAAGAAAACCTTTCTGGTTTCCTTCTCGAACCACAGCACTGCAGACTAAGCCTGTAAACAACTCCAACACGGAGTCAGAGATATAAAAACCTTTAAACTTGCCCAGCACTCCCTGCAATGTTGAGGATCGAGTGCCCCACCACTCGGGCAGCTCCTGCAGCTCCGGGGCAGGGAGGGGGGCTGCTCGCTGTGCAGCTGCTCCCCCCGCTCACCTGCCCGCGCCAGGAGCTGCCGGAGCCGGGCGGGACAGGGAGGGCAGCTGAGCCCACGCTCCTACCTGGCAGCCCCACACCTGAGCACCACCTGAGGAGCAGGGGCAGGGCCCCTCCGCCACAGCTGCTGACGGGGAGAGAGAGCAGAGTCTCAGGGGACACGGAGCACGAGCCCACACCTGCTCCAGCACAGCGGGACGGAGGACACGAGCTGCGTTCCGAGAAAGCCTCCAGGTATTACTGTATTTAAAGAAATGTTAGCAAAGCTGTTTGATTGAAATATTACCACAAACAGAAGGGAAAACTAAGCTTAACACATACTCTTGTGAGCAAAAACCCAAGGGTAAAAATGCCCTGCACTTAGCACTTTCACTAAATGACTGTGTAATTTAATTTCCCAGAAACCCATTAGCTTTCACAAAAGGAAAATTAAGAGCAGATGAGAGCAATTCTTTGGTGTGAGTGGAATTTATTTAATGTAATACCTGGGGAAAAAAAAAAAAAAAGATAAATCTGAAACTGTATGAACAGATACAAAACATTGCAAGTCTAGAAGGCTCCAGCCTGCAGAGCAGCAGCTCTGTGCTGGCAGTAAGCAGCACGTCACATCCCGGGCCTGACACACAGCACTGCCCAGAGCCTGCCTGCCCAACAACCACCCCGGAGCTGGGACACAGCCAGGTGCACAAACAGCCCAGAACAAAAGGATTGCTGGCATTCAAAACAAGCAAACAAACACGAACCTCCATTTATTTATGGAGTTTTTATATATTCTTATGCGACGCAAATGATTCAAATGATTATCTGGAAGAGATGAAGAAATAATTGAATTTTAACTTAAAACATTACTCTGGGTTTGAAATTTTCATTATAAACCCCAAAATTCACATTGGGCTTTTAGCCAACCTATAATATCATATAAACCCAGCATCAATTAAGCACAGTGACATGCCCCAAAAGGAAAAGAAACCATCTTAGAAGGGAGTTTAAATGTAAATCTTCCATTTGCCAGATGCATTATATGCAATGATTTGGAAAAATCTAATTTTTAAAAAAAACATAAGCCTATCTGCAGCAACAAGACATGAAGCGTTACTGGGGTGAAGCAATGGCTACATTTATTTTGGGAAAAGTAGCCACGGTGTATAAAATACAGGTGAGCCAGCATCTTGATAGTTTTAGCTTTAACAACCAAAACAATAAATGATTTGATGAAATATAAACATAATGCTGTGAAACTGCATGATCCAGTTACTGTCAAGGGAACTTTTCCAGCACGGGAGGTTTACGGCTTGTGGTGGACTCAGTGCCACTGCCCCTAAGTATTTCTTGTAAGTGTGGGTGATCTTGCACTGACAGATTTTTTTCCTAGGGAAAGTTTTTCCAAACTCTTAGCCCACAGTAATTTTTGACAGATAACTATGTATGATGTGAAGCTTATTAGCTATCCTTTTACTATTTTCTTTTCACCTACTGCCCTATAAAATGAGATGGACTGAAGCACTTGTCATAATCTTTGCTGTGCCACTGTTTTGTCATTTTCTTCCTTTCTCATTTTCTTCCTCTTTCTTCCTAATGAATTCTCTGAAGGATACAAAATACTCTGTCCCCACCATTCTCCAAGTTAATAACAATGTACCTGCCTATGAATTATTTCAGATCAATCTTGCTATTAGTCATATCTCTGGAAATAATTTCCATTGTGATGCCTATTTTTTTCCATGTGTTAAAATATTAATGACTATAGAAAGCAATTCAAGGAAATCTAACTATTATTTTGGACAAATGGAGGGTCTGCCAACTCACTATTTGCATCTGCCCTCTCCCTTCCTAAAAGGAAATTAAAATAGGATTCCTGACAAAAAATATAATGGTATCATTCTTAATGTGTGCCATTTTAATAACCATTTACCCTTTCTGGTTTCTACTACTGCCTTCACAGTTATAAAGTCATTTGATAACAACTTCTATCTCTCCAAGTCCAAAATTCCTTTACTGAAGGGCTACCAAGGAAGAAAACCAGCAATTTCCCCTGAAGATTAGATTCTTAAGTGGGTAGCATTTAAGATGCATGCCTTCTTTTAACTGTATTTTAAAGTTCCAAAGCCTCTCCTTCTACTGAGAACAACCTTTCCCAAATTAAGGTTTAAAAGGTTTATGTCACCTGTTCAAGAACTGTGTCAGTACTGGAAAGCTTGCAGAGGCTTCAGCTATTTACCACGTTGCTTCAAAAAAGGCCCCTCTAACATTCATCATTAAAAACACTTACTACTCTATCCAAGCCAACTGGAGTGCTGAAATTACAAGTCAAATAATAGATTTTACAATAAAAATTAAGGCTAATTTCACCAGTTTGAAAGATGCACTGGTAGAAGCACAGCCATTCTTAAAAACCTGCACAATCAGGCAATTGAGTCACTTAAATGAACAGTAACTCCTAAAACCAGAAGGCATCCCAGTCCAGATATTGGCCTCCAATTTATATGATTGATACACAAAATGAATCTTTGGTTTCACAGCAACTCAAAAGACTAGCTTTGAAAAGTCATAAAATTTGGCTTCAACCCCTCAAGCACCTCTTTGCTTCTGTCACCTTCACTCCACATGGCCAGCACGCACCCATTAACCCCTGCTACAGGACAGAGAAGATCAAATAACACCCAACATGCATTACTCTGCTTCTTTTGCCTATTTATTTCAACCAGGGGAAGAATCAGGCTTACCCTTTATATTCACATTATAAAGCAAGTAAAAGAAGCTATATTTTTATTAACAATCTGACAATTTATAGCTCTAATTATTGTAACAAGCTTGTACTCCCTGCCTTGTAGATACCAACTGATGTGTCTTGACTTCCTGCATGGTCAGTCCCTCCCATTCCCTTAATGTTGGCCCTAAGAAAGGATCATGGCATTCCCTAGCACGAAGCAGAAGTTTGTTAGGAAGAGGAGCAAAATTACCACCTCACCAGGATGTAGAGAGAGGTGAGCGTTTGAAATACACTGGTAACTTCAACCCTGCAGCTGATCTACAAGTCAGTGAGCAAGTGAGGTCAGGAAAATGCAAATAACTTCAAATCCTCCATTTCCATACAATCAGAGTTTCCAATTTCATTGACAAACCTGTGGCTCAGAAACACCCAGAGCTTTAAAATTCAACCCAACTCTAAAGAGATTAGTTAAAGAAATAATGAGAAAACAAGTATACCTGAAAGAAAACTTGGAAGAATGATCTCTCTTTCTACTTTGAGGGACTGATTTCAACATGGCAAACTTATATTCAACCACTATCTTTTCACTCACTGTGGAATAAACTTTTTAATGACTTTTTATCGTGTCCAACCTTGTGGAACTGTGTAGAACACAGACGATGAACACGGAGCACAAAAGTTTTGCCTTTATCCTTTCTACCTCTTGTGGAAAGACAGGCACACAAAAGAAAGTAATTCACCCACTTCAAAATTTCAAGATAGACCAACAAAAACCTCTTTAAGCCATATTCAAGAATAATCTGCTTTCTTCCTGGTAAGTAGAAGTAAAACAGCTCAGTAGAATAAAGTGCGGGGAACAGTGCAACAGAAGATACAATACTCCATGCTTGAAGGGTCCTAGCAAAAACTGACCTCTCCCTGCAAGTGCAGGGTACTAAAAGGCAGCATAATTACAGAGAAAAGAATCTCATATCCTTGTGAATAGTTTTCTAGAATGTAATTAAAGCAGAAGTGTTGAATAAGCAAAGATTATCAAGTCTAAATGGAGCTACAATACCACTAATATATCTTAGCCTGAATTTCTACATATCTCTATGGATACCAACAGACTATGCTGGTCCCACGAGGATTCAGTGGTTTTACTTAAAATATAAGTAACGTCCCTTCTTTTTTTACACTACCAAATCAACAGGATAATTCTGGAATTCATTAGTGAAGAACACTAACCAATCCAACATAATAGCTTTACTTCCTCTGCAAAACACTTCAAAAAATATCTAAATGAATATGGAAATGCATCTTTCTGTGGTAAATTGTTCATTATTGAATCATTATCAACTCTTGTTAGACAAAATTTCTCTCTTTTGCAACGTACAAGATCATTAAAATGTTTGAGAGCTCCATCATGAAAGACAGTGGCACTTTATAATCCGCTATCTCTTCAGGCAAATATGCTTATGGCTGAGCATAATACACAAAATAACAACATCCCCTTGACACACAATTCTTCCTTTTAATGGTGCTCTTAAGTGTTGACAGCAATGGTGAAATATGTTGTTGCTCTTTCCCTTTTTTTTTTTTAATAGTTTTTAACTATTTCAGAGATGTACTTCAGTCATGGCACAATGTTGAGAAGGGATGAGCTTCTTAGATATTCATTGTGGAACCCCCCATGGTAAATCGCTGCTTTACCCTAGTGAGGCGTTTCCCATAAGCTCATCAAGTTCATGTTCTTCAGCTTCATCTCCTTTTAACCTCCAAAGGTCACAGAATAACCAAGCAATGCCTTAAATATCAACTCTGTATGTTAGCTGATAAAATGGACATTTTCATTCTGTTTATGGGAACATGTCCACAATTCAATATTAAAAAACTGTATAACGTTTTCTTTCTTTAAAAAAAAAAAAAAACAAACAAAAAAAAAAAACCCACAAACAAAAAAAACTTCAAAAGAAATGTAACTTTTCAACAATAGACAAAAAACCTATAAATATAGTAGTACTAGAGAGGGAACTAGTATTCTATGTTTTCATATAGCTTTTATCATTCCTCTCTTCAGCATCAATTAAGATAAACTGCAAAAATGACTGATGTGCAAGTATCATATACAAAGCTGCATCCTATACTGTACATCAGTAAAATGAAGATAATTTTTTGTTATGACAAGCCGAAAACCACAGGTGGAATACCTTTAAAAGCATCCATTTAGAGTTTTGATGTCTTCATATCTTAGAGATATATACTGAAAGCTTTCTATAATTCTTTGCTGCATATAGAAGGGAACTAAACACTTTTGCTCCAAGAAAATAAAATCCCTAAGAACGCTTAGCCATGAAGCTTTACACAAGTATTTCAGTTCTCAGCTGCTTTGGGTGACTGACATATACATATCTTACAATTTGTTAATCCTCTCTGCAAAACCATCTAAATGGAGGCTTCTTCTCAAATCTGTATTAATGATTTAATTATATTACGTCTAATAGAATCATCTCTTCAATAAAACGGAAAAACTAAGAAGATACAGTTGCACCAATTATTTTCTTCATATGTTTAAAGGCAGATATTGTTTAGAAATTGAATGGCTTAAATTAAAACACGAGCAAATAGTTTGCCTGTGGTAACAAATTAAAAATAAAATCAAACTTAGCTATGTATTTTTGTGAAACAAAATCAGTATCAGCCACAAAGCCCAGAGACATTCCATACATGCTACTGCTCAAAATACTGGAGAAGCAACTGAAGTAACTTATCTTTTTAGTTTCCTGTGTTTGAAAAACAACATATTTGAGAGAGTACTGGGAGAAGCCCTAGTGTGCTTTATCAAAATAACCACTACCTTTGAACTTCACTGTCTTCAGCTGGGAGTGCCATTGACCAATTGTACTCTCTCTAATCAAAGTCTACAGAGATGGTCATTTTAAAATCATGTTTTCAGCTTCATGTATGAAAGTTTAAACTCAGCAATGGCTCTCCTTAGTCTGCCTTGGTTTCAGAGAAAATTAAAGTAGTAAACAAAGACTGAGCAAAGTAGAAAGATTTCCAAAAGAAATTGCAGACCACCAGGATTTGGATTTAGGTAATCCACTTAGATTACCATGGCTATGTCTTAAAAGGACAATACTGACATCACAAAATAGGTCATGTCTACAAGATGCAGAATATAGAAGTGAAATGGTGTGAAACGTACAAATTCAGAATAAATATTCAGAGTCATCCTTAAGTTTAAGATACAAAAAAAAAAAAAAATAGTCTGCAGACCATGTGCTGGCAAACAATAAATATTTTGAGAACAACATTGTTATGCTCCAAACTGGAATAGGGAAAGGGAAATTTTCAAACAACGCCATCAATACATTAACATTTTTCAGCTAACACAAGTGCGGGCAATGAAGAAAAAGCTTTCAATAACCTAGGCCCCAACATAATACACAGTTTGCTTGCTTTTCCAGTTTCAAAAGAAAAAAATGTGAAACACTCACAGGCCTGAAAGCAGTAACAACATTGGCCTAGCAAAGCAGGAGTTTCCATCTATTCCTTAAAAGTGACAGAGTTTCTAATACAGCAAATATCAAAGAAATTAAAAAATTAAATATAAATATAAGAGGCAAGCCCTTAAATTATTAACTGAAGGAAAGCCTAAAGGAAATTGGTAGGTAGTTCAGGAATTGAGTGTTAGAAAAAAATTTTTTTAACTGCACAAATTAAAAAGTGCTATAAATGTCTTCTCAACAAAAGTTGAGGAAAATTGAGCCTTAAAGTAATTTGGGATTTACATCAAATCAAAATATATCAGCTTTCTAGATCAACTTGAGAAAAATCTAGATAGTTCTTCTTCTCAAAAGTCCTGGACAATGGCCTTTATGAGGAATTCACCCACCATAAAAAGATTTGAATAGGAAAGTCAGTGTTGCTGTGAGAAACAGAGCAACTTCCAGATGCTTGACATGTCAGGCCTAGACAAGGGAATGAAAAATGTCTCTTTCTGACCAAAGAGGCTTTGAGGGGATACTCGTAAAGAATTACCTACTTACCCATCAGATTTGAGTTCATGAAAGGTGTCGGGGACAATCCTTCATGAGGCCCTAATCGACTGTCATTCAAGTGATCACTGTAATGAGGACTGTCTGCAAAACCCTAGAGAAAAAAAGACCAGAGTATTAAACAGATTATTTGGCAGCCCTGCTAATTGAGTGTAATGACACTTTCCTAATTAAATGTGCAGAGTCACAATTGGTCATTAATCACAAAAGTTGGCTTTCAGGTCTATCTCACAGAAATTATTCTCTGCCCATATTTTACTTTCTCCACCATGAAAAAGAAACCACATAGTTTCTTAATAAGCTGTGTCCTCATGGACAATATTTCTAAAAATTGAATGATATGGAAATATTTTGATATTTGAATCCTCTTAGTGTTAAGTCGCTCACCACAGAGAGTAAAATTAGTCTGAAGAACTTGCAAGCCATTTTTTTTTCCTAAGGTTTCTGTTTGCATGAATAAAACACAGTGAAAAGGTCAGGAAGAGTCACTGATGTTAACAAAAAATGTTTGCGCAAATGAGAAGAAAAAATTCCATTTTCTCCTTGCAGCCTGCTATT
This sequence comes from Pyrocephalus nanus, assembly GCA_038380795.1. Lineage (NCBI taxonomy): Eukaryota > Metazoa > Chordata > Aves > Passeriformes > Tyrannidae > Pyrocephalus > Pyrocephalus nanus. The sequence goes on from CM076272.1 coordinate 7,257,447, forward strand.
AATGTTACAGATTAGCAGGCATTTTGACACTATCACATTACTAACCAGCACAGCTCATTGACAAAGGGTTTGCTTCTATATAGTGATTACATAAACATCTTTGTCACTCAATTTGCAACCAAGCACTGAAATTTAAACACTTTTTTGCACTTTGTTAACATTAGTACAGCCAACTTAACAGGCTTGGAGTGACCTTATGCAGTCAGGAAACACTGACTTACTGGAAGCTTATACCAACGGTATAGGAGAAAGAAAACAAAGAAGTCCTAGGATGCATGTATTATTTAATTAACCCAATTACGTAAAACTCTCTTCAGTACATTTCAAAATGCCTTCAAGCTTTTCCATATAAAGGTATGAAAATGGTATTTGCCATTCAGACTTACCACATGTGTACTAAACCACTTATTCTGTACCAAAACGCAAAAAGGCCTGGCACGCAAAATTGCACCTCCTTTGTAGCCAAAGTTTTGAAAAGCATTTTGTAAACCTTATCTTACAACTCACACTTAAGTCACTTCTTGTTCAGAAACCTAAAGCTCCGGCCTAATTAAGGGAGGAGAGAAAATTGTTCGCAGCTCCCAGGAACCATCCCGAGTGCCCTGGGACCATAAAATCATCAATCACTGAACATTTATCATCTCTTCAGACCGCAGGCTCCCACTGCAGACAACATTAATGGGGCTGGAACGGGCCTCCCTCTCTTCCCCGGCGCTGTCAGTTCCACCAAAGGGCTGCTGACTGAGGGCTAAAGAACTGTCAAACCCTCCCCTGCTTAGGGCTGCGAGTCACAGCTCCGTGTCACAGCCCCGCTGCTGCTCCGCTCTCCCAGTCATCTGCTGGGAGTCCCAACTCCCCAGTGGATCTTTGGCTGACTTTATCTACTTCAGCATCGGCGATACACGTGTGATAGGCATTCAGAAACAATCTTAGTGACATTTACAACTTGGTTATGACCACAAGGGTGTCCTCTGGAAAGCGTGACCTAGCCCTGTCTGTCAGCCAAGCAGCACGGAGCAGCAGCTGCTGAGGAAATGGAGTGGCTCCTAGCTAAGGTCACCACATGTGCGTTATTTTTATGCTGAAATGAAACAAGAAAGAAATTAAATCTGCTGAATAAAGAAACAAAAATATGCAAATACAGGACCAAAACCAGAGTTTCTAAGTAGGTACCTTCCTATTTGTGTCTCTGCTTGTACTCGTTATTGTGGTTGGATTTTTTAAAACCTTTTTCCTAGGACAATACTTCAGTTATATTTTATTTTTAAAAGAAAAACTGTGAAGGACAGTGTCAGTGATAAAAGGGGATCCCTATCTCAGACATTCAGAAAGTGGTGCCCAGTCAAGTCCCACAAACTGAAATCTTCAAGACATCTTTATCCACAAAGTAAGTAACAAAACAACTGAAAATATAGGAGGAGTGAGACTCGTTTCATACACAGTTACACATCATGCAACACAACCTACCGAACGCACAGGATTCTTAATGCTCCTCTCCATGTTAATGCTGCATATTCCCCCCTAAAATACTGGAATTGGAGAACTGGGTGGTTGGCTTACACAGAAAGGAATATTCTCCCTTCTATCATCAAAATTCCATCAAAGAATATTTGATGTCATGTTTTTTTGATACACCCTCTCAGTTTCCCAGATTGCACTTGCCACCAATTACCACAGCATTCCTACACCACTTAACAAATCCACCTGGAAAATACCCCAAGTCGTCCTTCACAACACCAAAGGCATTGAAAACAGAACATTACAGGGGAAAATGTACTAAGGCATATCAAGCCCTTTAAATAGAATTGTTTTTTTCTGTACTTTATTGCAATTCCTAACTAAAATTAATTGTGTCAGGCATTTCATTCTTTGCCATTACAGACTTGACACTTGTGCAAGTTGTAGCCCAAGCCTTCATCTGCAGTGGATTGATGTAAAGAGGTCTTACCTTGGCCACCACCCCTGTCACCAGTTATTCAGAGTCTAAGTCCTGAGTTATGGATTATCAGCTCAAGCAGCTGAGTTTTGTTTGGGATTAGAAACCCAGGGCTGATTCCCACATACAACTCCCCCACACTGAATGAATACAAAATAACCATGAACATATGCAGTTTTGATTTAACAAACAACTTTTGCACTTCACAAAAGCAAATTAAGGAAAATCAGAAGAGCTCTAAGGACAGTGATTTAAATTACACTCAGTTATTTCAGAGCATTCTTCACATTTAAGCTGTACTTCAAATAAAATTGCATTCCTAATACCATTCTTTGCTTTTGCATCTGTATTGTTAACCTACATAATAAACAGCATAAAGTTCTACTACTGGGAGAGAGCTGTAATCAATCATACATGAAAACTTCAGAAGCTTCCAATAGCTTCTGAAAAGCTACTGGAAGCTTCTAGTCATACAATCTAAGCCTTAAAAATGTATTAAATAAATACGATAGTGAAAATTGATAATAGATGTTTACTGTTTAAAGAAGAACAGGGTTGAGAGCCTTAAAAAGTCTATCTGCAATACCTGTACAGGATAGTGTTTTTTTAAAAAGTCAGCTGTGTGGCTTAGCAACAAAGAGAAAACACTGTTGGCTTGTACCTGAACTCATCACTCATGGCAAAAGCAACAGAAGGTGGTCGTGAGGATTTATATGAATTTCTATCAGAGCCCCTTTTCAAATTAATGTTTTAAAGACTCAGTAATATATACTGCCAACTTTCAGTCTTCCTTTCTGAGACAGGAAGGCAATCTCAGTTCACAGCAATTTTGAAGACTAATCTAGGGAAGCTCTCTAGGTGGAAGCTGGACTGATACAGGCTCCAAGCAGAAATAGGACTTAATCAGTCATGCCAAAAGTTCCTCTCCCTCTTGGACAGAGCTATTCCATGGTACATATTCTGGCTGGTGATGTCATTCTTTGGACCACAGGTGGGTTTCCAAAGCTCTTTGGAGCGTTTCTACCTACTGTTCCCTGCAGGACAAGTTTAACAGAAAGGCTGGAAGGAGACACTCCATGCTGAGTGCACATCCCCATTTCCGCCCCTGTGGCCGCTCCACACACACCCCAATGGATTAGCACATATCCGAGTGCACAGCTGGAGTGTTCGGCAAATAACGGGCAAAAAGTCTGCAAAATAGGAGCTACTGGACAAATTCATTTTCTGTTCTAAGAACCCTGTTTCTGAAGGGACTGCAGACAGCTCAGGGCACTTTTCTGTTTACAGAAAGCAAACTGATTTTGAGCATGATTAAATGCCATACCTGTAAACTCAAAACCATCTTGTTTGTTCCAACCTCTTACATAGCTATTACAAAAGCAAGCTTTAACCTTCCCAAAGGAAGGCAAAACTTCTCTTTCTGTACTGTTATAGCCCAAATAAAGTGTAATTGGGGTTAATTGTTCCCTCACAGCATTTTGTAATGTTTTCAGTGTTCATTTTGCACAGGGCTCTCCCTGGATTTCAGTCTGACTGCATGTGTGTGATCAGAAAGACCAAGTCAGATATGTCTACAAAGAAAAACAACTCTGGTCTGTTAATAATACCTGTCATAAAATCCAGCTGAAAAGACTACTACTAATTAGTGCTGCAATTTAACTGAGTAGTGAAGGCACTCTCAACACTGAATGCTCTGAGTAGTAAAGGCACTCTCAACATGGAATGCTCTAACTTCAGTAGTTTTTCAGGTATTTCACTGGATTAGAGTGATGTTCTCCTACCATTCCAATACATTAAGTCCACCAATTACAAGACTCCATAGCTGCAACAGTTTTTCTTCCTACCTCTTCTGGGTAAGATGTCCCAACATCCAACTGATTTGGGCTTTATCAGGAGGATTTTCCATACTATCATAGCCAAACCAATTAAAAACCTGAGACTGCTTACAAAACCATAAATATCTGTATACAGAACACCTGAAAATTCTTACAGAATGTTTTACTATATTCCATTTTGTTCAGAAGACCAAATGGGGAAAAAAAAACCCAATCAAATCACTCAAAGAAACATATCCCTTACTGGGCATGTTTATCCTACCAAACCATAAGAAAAGGCCTGACACAATGAGTCTACAGTCCATTTTACAAATAAAGTAGTAATTAACCTCCTAAAACTCAATGTCTTTAAATGACCATTAAAGTTCTGTCATTTTGGTTAAAGTTAATTACAGAACTCACCTAAGAACAAGACAAAAAGCTTCCCCAGTTCACTGTCCCTACATTCTTCATTGCACTGGTTCCAGGTCCTCTGTAGGATTCATCCTCTTCTTTTTAGTTCCACTTTAGAAATATAAAACTATTGTCCCTTAGTAATTATTTTCTGAAGTCACACCAGGATTTGCCCATGCATATGTAAAACTGTACTCCTGACCCTAAACTCAAGTTGTGGGGTTTTTGGTTTTGTTTTTAAATGAGCACAACATCCTGTTTTCACTTCAGGGTAAAATTTGAAGAATGAAGGAGACACTGTAACTACAGGGCACACAATTTTCCTGTGCATTTACTGAGCCCACAGAATGACCTCTCTCTCCGTGTACAGTTTCCTACTCCCCAGCACTTCATTTGCTCAAGTCCCCTAAACGAGAGCTCACAGGCTTTTTGTTGGGTTGTTTATCCTCCCTTATCCCTGAGCCCTCTCCTACACAAGTCCCTGGGAATAGACCAAAATCTAAGGCTCGCAACCAAGCTGCCAGATCAATAAGCACATATTTGCATTTTAGCAACTTACAATACAGCTCAATTATTGCCTTTAAACTTAAGATATTAAAATTCCAGTAAAATGAATGGTTGACTTCACAGTTTGACATGGCTACAGACCAAAGGATTAAATTTAATGAATGCTGCTTTCAATTTCTTGAGTTTTATAGTTTGGCTGACTTTAAATAACAAATATTAATTGTTTAATGCTCAGGAATACTGAGTTCCCTTGCAAGCTAAATTTGGCAATGGTCTTATGAATCAGGCAACAGTCATCCAAATGACTAATGTGTAAATGAAGGACAGTGAATCTACTGCTAAAATCCACTTTATTTTGGACTTTGCGCCTCTCCAAACTAATCTGAGAATTCTAAAGACAAACAAGGCAGGAAAAAACACCAGAAGTAGGGGAAGCGGGGAGAGAAAGCAAGACACAGGCAGTGTGAGGCAGACAGACAGAGCAGGGAGACTGACTGCACCCAGAACACTGTGCTGAGTCACCGACTCAAGATTAGACAAGAGGCTCCAGGAAACAGCCATTCCAAGGTGTCCTAGGGAATTTAAAAGATTAGGGATTATGTGATCATGTAGGTTTCCAGAAATAAACAACCTGGGGGTTTTGGTGGTGGTGTTTTTCTCTAAAGAGTGTTTTCAGCCATTGAATCCATGTATTTGTCAGTGGCTCCCAGAGGAAAGACTACAGAGCCAAAACCTGGTTGGGTCTACTGAACACACAGATCAGGGAAAATGTTGCAAAAATGAAGGTACGGTAAAAATAAATCCAGGGAAGAGTCATCTTCCTTTCTGCCTGGAGGATCACTTGCACTATATTCACTGATCTTAACTGAACACAGAGATACATCACATTGCCACAGGTATAACTTCATTTAAATCGCTGACAACCTCACAACAAACTATTAGTGGGAATAATATTGGTTCCAAGCAATGCCCAAAATGATTTTCCAAAGTATGGAGCAGATGGATAATGATGGGGCTCTCCCCACACTCCTTACATTGTTTCATCCATTGGTATCAGTTGCCTACTCTGATTCCAAAGCTCCGAGACCAAGCTGAGCCCTGGCTGAGGTGCCAGGAAAAAAACACCTCTCCCCTCCACAGGTTCTGTGTCTGCCACCTCCACCTCCCCGCCACCTCCACCTCCCCGCCACCTCCACCTCCCCGCCACCTCCACCTCCCCGCCAGCTGAGAACAGGCAGTGCCTCAACCTCATCTCACCTGACTGTGCAAGAAACTTGGACAACACTTATTAAAAAGAGCACTGAATGCAGTTTGCTGGTGGAGATCACCCAACTGCACCAGCAACAAGGTGCTTTCTAGCTCCACTTTCCAGCTTTAGTTCCCTTCCACTATCAGCAAGTGTTAACACTCTACTACAATATCCTAAAGGCAGAAATGCAGGTTTTATGTTGTTTATTCATTTGCTACATGGCGGGGGGGGAAGCAAAAAATATTCATTATCTCCTTTTCACATATCAAGCTGAAATATATGAAAACTGTGTGTAGAAATGAAATGTGAGAACAATGGAAAACATGGTTTATCTATTCTTGGAATTTATTTATTTTGAACATTATTTATTTTTAAATAATCACTATTTTCTCCAGCTCTAATCCATTTCCAGGAAGTTAACTTACTGAATAACAGATCTGATTTTAGACAGCTAAACCCAATAGCCAATTACACCTCTAAACTCCTGTGAGATAAATATCAACATGATATGTAGTGGGACAATTACCTGACCACATGGAAAACTAATTTGTGACAGATTCCAATGCTAATTTTAATATGGCAGGTAGTGGCAATAAAAACAAAAAGCACAAACTAAAGATCCACTTCTCCAATACAGCTGAAATAAACTCATATGATGGAAACCAGATTTTTCTAGCTCTTATCTAAGATATAAAGCAGGAAATAAAACAAGTATAGCCAACTGACTAACAACAAATGCTTAAAGGCAATACTTGAAAACCTAACTAAAGCATTAAGAACTTAAAAATCAGAACTTGCTTGAGAAGTGCTGCTCATAAATCAGATTACAAAGCATGCTGTGCCCAGTGCACTGAATAAGGAATATTTAATTTGGGCTTCGATTCCTCAGTGAATCATCTGCTAATTTATAGAATACTTCAGGAAAAGCAAATAACCAGCAGCAGAAGCACCAAACAACCTTCCTCCCCTGCAAAAAATATCAACAGAGGAAAAAGGACACAAATACAACAGACTTGTTAACACTTCCTGCCCTTCTGTGTCCCTCTTGCCTTGTTTTGCTATATTACAGCTTCCTTTCTTGTTATGTACCTGAGATTAAGAGGTATAAAATACTATTTCAAAACCTGCCATCTCATTACTACTTTTTGACTTTTTTGCTAATTAAAAGTACTACTTGAGGGAGGGGAGAGTAGTTTGGGCATAGGGAATAACCTGTTGCCTGATGCTACAAAACCATCTAAATCGAGCAGTGGTATCTTGATCAGATCAACTCTGCCTTCAAGTATTGAGATACAAAGCAGAGTTACATAAATGAACAGAAGGACAAACTGCATCCTCAGTGCTGGAGCTCCAGTCTGTGTTAAATCAGGTCAAAATGTGCACTCACAGCTTGTAGTGCAATGTACATGCTGGAAGTTATTTGAAACACCCACAGTTGGGATTTTGGAAGAAAAATACCTCAGCTAATTTATGCTAATTTTTTAACAGTTAAAACTATTATGTGTGTATATATAAAAAGGTTATCCAGCAAGGAAATGTCTTAGGAAAAATATTTCAGATATGCTTGATTTGGAGACAGCAATCTAAGCAGATCAAGAACTAACTTGTTCCTTTTATTGCAAAGACATCTTAAACGAAGTCAAAACAGTGAAAGGAAACCTCACAGAGCATTATTCCTCATAAAAGCAATCATGAGCCCCACCACAGTAACAACTGTGGGAGAAAAATGTTTAACTACAATACAATGCTTATTCCCAAAAGGTGATCATACCAATTTGTTGTCACATGATAAATTGTAACTCTCAACTACAGCAGGAAAGCTCTGAAGTTCTGGTATCCTTCCTCTGCAACACACCCAGAGCCCCCTGCCCTTCTAATGCAAGGCATTTACCAACGCCTGCAAACATCTCCAGCTCCACATCCCTGAGATAAGGAAGAGACTTGCACACAGAAACCAAAGATAAGCCCTGGAAACCCACCACTGCTGCACATATGGAAGCAGAAACAAGACTGGAGACTAAGAAGAAAAACAAGCACCACAAGAGACACAAACATGGACTTGAGTACAATCATTCAAGAATTAGGGAGACCATCGGCACCAGCAGAACTCCACTGACTTGCTAACTATCATTCCTGAATTATTTCTATAAACAATAAACCTTTCCTACTTTTTTCTTCCCCCCCAATAGCTATCTCTTCAAATTTTTCACTTCTCTAACAAAACATTTGGCTTATGAAAGAGAACTTGCACACAGAGGTCACTAATGTCTCAATAAATACCTTTTCACAAATTTAAGACCATCACAGCCAATCCAAACACAAATACCTACTGGTCTTTCAGTGTTAGAGCACTATTTAACATTTTTTGGTAATGAAAAGGCAAGGCTCTTATACAAGGTTTCCTAGCCTTCAACATCACTTCAAAGCACTGTTGAAGTAGGAATGGTTTCGCTTTTAGTAAGTATTACCAGAGACTCTTAATATAAACTGCTATCAGATATGAGAGAAGGTTCTTTTCCAAATTACGTATTGATCAAAAGTTTAAAATACACAACAAACACCCCACCCCAAACACAGGAATGTATGTCTTATTTTCACAGTGAAAAGTTACCAATGTTTTCCCATTTCCCAAAAAACTGTACCAACGTTCCTTAGCAATTCCATAAATTAGTCAAAAAGAGTGGGTGAACAAAGACATAGTAAAGTTTGCTGATAACTAAAAAGCATTTTAAAATAATCCTAACTAAACATTAGTGTAGAGTTGTAAAGCCAGTTCTCCATGAAATTGGTAATAAAAGAGCAGATAAAATTTGGTGTAAATAAACACAAAAGAAATGTGTTAAAAAATAACTCAGTGTAATAGTAATGTAACTACTGTAAAATGTAAAGGAAAATCTTAATTTTTCTACACACTTTTTAAAACAGTATCATTTCAGAGCTCAGTGGCAGTCAAAAAAAGCACAACTTAGTATGGAGTAAGAAAGGAACAGAAAATCAATGTATCATTGTGTCAGGCAGAGATTTATGGAACACTCTCATCTTGACCAGTGCACACAGCCATAATCACCCTAAAGCTGGAGTTACACAGAAAAAGCAGATTCAGTGAATGGCACCAAGAACTAACCCCAGGTTAGGAGAAGTTATTGTACAAGCAATAGCAATGGATTACAATTCTTCAGTTTGGCTGAGAATGACACAGAAGTAGCAAGTAAAATACAGATGTTTGGGGAGGGAACTAAAAATTACCAAGTACATCAGCAACAACCAATTGTTACTATTCAGAACACAGGAACATGGTGGAAAATCAGTTAAATCACTGGTCAGCACACTTAGGACAAAAACACCAATATTTTGGGCACCAAGTGCTTGCAATTATTGCCAAAACTGTAACCAAAGTCAGAAAAATTCACAAGTCACAGAAGAGCAAGTCCAGCAGTAGCTGTAAGAACCACGTCCAGAGGTTGGCTCTGCCCAGGAAATCTAAGCCCCCAAGAGCTGGGCTTTTGCCAGGAGAGTACACAGTAAAGGTGGCAAAATATTTGCCCTACACTTCCACTCTTTCCTAAAGCATCATTGCAATCAAACCATCTGTACTGACCTGAACAGACCTTCAGCAGGAGTTGGGAAAGAAAGATGTCCTTTAGCCAGTGTTCCACCATCTTTTTCCATTAGCTTTTAACAATTATGTACTAAACTATCACCAAATTCCAATTCAATTCAATTGAAAACTGCTTATCTTTCTGTGCCTTTGGAAATCCCAGACAATTTAAATTTTTAAATTCTTAAATAATTTTGTCACTCTGTTGTGACTTTTAAAGGAAAACTCCAGTAGGAAGCTGTGCACGGATTTAAAAAGAATAAAAAAATCACACACAATATAAAAAGAATAAATGGTACCTCTTGAGATTTCAACTTCTCTATATCTGTGGAAAGGTCTGAGCTTTTTCCATGGAGACTGCCATTTTCCTGTAAACAGACAAGTAGAAGGAACAATTAGGACAAGAATAACATTCTCCATTGAAATCATGGGGAAAAGCACTGGATTAGGAAGTCGAACATGTAAGACAATTATAACTTCTTAAAACTCCACGTTAATCACCACAAGGAATAACCTCAGAATGTTAAAGGCTGTGTATCCTTTGCTCTGCCTCCTGAGAAAGTGATCTGTATTCTTACAATACAGACCCACACACTCATTTTAGCTCTTCCTCAGAGACATCTGCTCTGGCAGCCCATGTAGGAGTACTCACAACTTCTCGTTATTCAGAACTCTGAATCAGTGAATGTGCCTCATTAGTTGAAAGAAAAGCAAAAATGAAAGACCATACATCATACACAAAATTTATGCATGTAAGTCTGATTTAGACTGGTAAATGAAGTCCAGTGCTTTTTCAGTGAATTCAATGCAGAAGAGAAATTCCTGTGTTCTTCTTTCTTTGCAGAAGATCACAGCCATGGGCCAAATTAATTTGTGCCTCTTAATCCTTATCAATTCTATCTACAAAAAATATATATATCTAGTGTTCACTTTCAAGGGGAGAACACAGGAATGGAGTTTTCCTGTAGAAAGGAATTGAGTTCTCTTTAAAAAGTAAACTGTTGTCATTTAAATGACATTGCAGACTACTGTTCCTTATTGCCTCATATAAAAACAAAAGGCTAACACACAAGGCTCACCGACTTCACATTACTGAAATGTTAGCTGGCTGATCCTCTGACACAAAAGAATTGTGATTAATATAACCACACAGCCAATGAATTACAAGCTCAAATTGCAGTTAGATCAGCTTAAATCGTGATTGATTACAATTAATAAGCAACTTCATAAATGAGTGTCAAAACACCAAATATGTGCAAGGAGAATATGAGTTACTTAAAGCTACATAAGACTCCATTTCAAATGTAGAAGAGGCATTTGAAGGCTGGGTTTTATGCCTCAGATTATGCAGGATGTTTAACAGAATGCCTAATTTCCACGTTGCACAGAAATATTTCTTCAACCCGTAAAGCACTTCTACATTTCTATTATAATTCCTTTACTAATGACCAATAGAAAAATTGGGACTTCACGATACATCTTTTTATCTATTGCTGTAGTCCAAAGTGAGGCAGAGGCTTTACCAGCATCCAGTGAACTGAGCAAGATTTTGCAACCCATTTCATTCCACAACATGAGAAAGCTACAGAGGTGCAAATGCTAACACAGCTCTGGCTCCAAGGCACTGAAATCAGAACATCAGGTCTGCTGGGTATTTCTAGTTCAGGTATTGAGCTCACTGGCTTTTTAGGGAGTAGATATTCATAAAAAGACTACTGAGGAGATGAAAGGGTTACTAGGGGGAAAGCTTGCTTTTTACCACTGAGTTGGGGTTTAAAAGGGTAATGTTATTCTAGCTTATCAGATACTATCAAAAACCTGCAGCTCAAAAAGCAGGATGGATGAAGTGGGAACGAGAACAGGAGGAAGGGATTTAAAAGAGAAGCCTCTCTTCAACATCATGACACAGCACATACTATAGCTGGGTAACGTTAACAGAGGCAAGTGCTCCCTACACTTTGCCAGTAAATCTGCTCCTGAGTAACAAGACTTTCTACTTCATTTTCATGATCATCATTCATTCCAGTGCAGTTATATGTGGTTTATTTTCATGAATTCTTAACCCAAATATTTTTTAGCCTTAGAAATCTGAATCACTATTGTAGCCCGAAGTCATTAAAGTCTCTAGAAGATGCTAATCTGTGTATTTAAAGGCGTTCAACCTTCAAAAACTTTGCCAAATCATGTGCCAATTTACATTGTGCATTCCCATAAACTTGTACTGTGAGTTATTATCTGGGTATCTTACCCTTGAAGATTCATATGAAGGACTTGGCTGGCCACTTGTTCCCCAGGATGTGGCACCTGTTCGCTCATCCATACCTAGGAATGAAAAGAAAAATACAGACCTGTAAGAAATGATAGCAAAAACAATGTTCTCTGATGCAACCTGAAAGAACATTCATCTGCTTCCACGCACTTAAAGCAAATTCATCTGCTTCCACGTACTTACAGCAGTATTTCTAAAAACAAAATTTAAGATGAACAGATTCCTTGTTAATTAAGCTGGCTACAGAGGAACCTGCTCATTTGGACACCTGCAGATGCTGAAAACAGGAGCATAAAAAGCCAAGATTTGCCAATTTGCAGTGTCTGCCCTACCCAATCCATAAGAAATTAGCATGAGGAACAAAACAAGCACCAGGATGTGAACACGGGGGCTGTTTGCACAGCCCGATTTCTCCTGCATCTTAAGCACTGAATGTTGCAGCACATACTGTGAAATGTATACTTGTTAGCTACTCTCTGCTCTTGTGTCTTGCTTAAGTATTGTAAAATGTGCAAAATTATTTCCCCTCCTTGGCCTTCAGATGACACACAAGATATTTTAGCATAAGGGGGAAAAAAAAGGCAAGACAGTCTGGTGATATTTCAATGGCTTAAAAAACCCACAGAGGCTCATGGTGCCTGCCCTACTAAAACAGTGATGTTTTTTACACTCTGTAACGGTTCTTTTAGAATCAGTTCCTTTTATGCAAATCCAGGTTACAGATCACAAGAGAAAGGGGAAGGAAAAAACAGGGAGATCTTTAAACACGGTATCAGAATATATGTCCCACGCATCGTTCAAATTCCAGTCGAATTTAAATGGTCAAACCATCTTTAAACCACATTCCCAAACAACTAAAAGCAAAAGCACCTGAATTCCTATAGCAAATTCCTTCATACAGGATAAAACTAGAAAGTAGATTCCTGATAATCTGTATTACATGATTTTTTTGGTAATGTGTGGAACTTCCATCCTAAACTGCAGACTTCCACACACTGAGGCCTCCAAAACACAACTCATTACTTCCCTGTCACAGGAACTCTTCTCATAGCTTTGATAAACAGGATATATTTTTTATGTGATATATACCATAAAATATTTATGAAGCTTTATAATTTCATAATTTATAAATAAGAACTAAGTGTCACAATTTACAAATAAGAGTAGAGCACAAGTTGCTCTATACAATCATCTTTAAAGCCTAATTTTATATTGCAACTATAAAAATTTTCATTAATATTTCTCAGATTGACCATACTACAAAGTTAATACTTCAAATAACTACCTATAGACTACTAGTATTGTAATCATTATTTCCCTAAGAAACGCGCTTTAAGAAGCTATAAAATACTGCTTTGACCAAGACAGCCTGCAGAAGGGAAGGTCAAATTGAAAGTACAGTATAATCAGCCAGATAAAAAAATAGAGACACCTTTTGTGTACTGCAGGAAAGATCCTCAAGGTTGAAAACATCCTTTGAAAATGCAAACCCACCACTATATTGAGCCAGCACTTTGGGGAAGTTTGCTGCATTTTGCAGCTGACAGCATTGTTGTTGTTTCATTGTAACTGGTCCAGGAGCTGAGTAAAGAGTCGTGGCTGGCACTGACAAAGGCAAAAGTAATCTTTTGGCACAATTGACTCTTTTCTGCCAGAAACAACAGCTCTAGTAATCCAGTGATTATCATAACAAGTCCTCCATTGCTTGAGTTTCAAAAGAGACATATGTGGGGGGGGCAGGGGAAGGGGGGAAGAAAAATATCTTAGTGCAAGACCAAGTCCTTGGGAAAGTTTAAGACACAGTACATGATATCAAGCCATTTTAGGAAATATGTCAGTAGATAATGGTTATGCATAGAGTGTTCAGATGCATGACCCCTGATCAGTACAACATGCTACTCATTTAAAAATTTGAGTCAGTGGGACATAAGGACTTATGTTAAGGTCCTGCTATATCAGCACATGAACAGCTAAAAATTCTTGTATTTTAATTCTACTATTTGAATTATGCAAATAATTTACAGTAACTGCCTTGAAACAAAATGTAAGAGTTTAAGATGGGAAGGAAAACTGATTTCTAAATTGTTCCTGTAATTCTTTCTTCTAAAAAAACTCCAGTACAGTTAGCTAGAGTAGTCAGGAGTATCAACACACTTCCTTTCTGCTGTCAGGTGTCTTTTTCCTCGTTTTCATGCAGCATTTTTTCTTCTTACAAGACCCAAACATTTGAACATACCCTTTACACAAAATTTGCACACAAGGAATGTGCTTTCACAGTTTAGATGCTCTGTGAAGGCTACAAGAAAAAAAAAATCATATACTGCACAGAGAACACCAGCAGTCTGTCTTACTGCTGCTTGACATCTGCATTTGACTTTGAATGACACCCCTGCTGCCCTTGGTCTCCATCAACACAAGACACCAAACAAGTGCAGACTCAGGTAGGCAGCAACACAACCAGGAGATCTGTGCCGATGATGGCACTCAAGGAATCTGTTCTGGTTTGGACACTAATGTGTCCTTCCACAGATGACAGGTGAAAACAAAACAAATATTGCAAGAGACAAAGATCCAAACAATTTCTAGCAGGCTGGGCACAAACAAACAAAAAATACTTTAATACAACTAAAGGTAACTCTACTGAATGAGCCTGGGCCATAAGATACACCCTTCAGATGGAAAGCTCCTGAAGTGGGGAATACTCAGTAAGAAAACACGGGAGTCATCTATGGGAATAAACTCAATAAAGTCTCAGAGCAGAAGTGTCATGAAAAGAATTCTAGCATTTTCCTAGGAAATACTAAAGAGAGTGGAGGAACTAGGAGAATCATCACCTTTGTATAACACCTTCCACATGGAAATGTGGGGACCAATTCCAGTATCCACTAGATAAAGGGCACAGGAAAGCTGTGACAGTTAGAAAATGTGCTCCACAGGGAAGGGCTGCGGTATCTCAGTCTTACAGGTAATGCAAAAAAGGGGGACATGGAACAATTGTGTTGTTCTAAAAGTCCAGAAACACAGACACCTGCACTCAGGCAGACAGGAGCACAACAAGCTTCTACCCACCCTTCGTTTTTTCAGTAGGCATTGAAGATGGAAAGTAATGGAAATGACTCACGATTTCATAGTTCTCAATCAAAATCGACTGTTTCTACAGCAGAGACACTGTAGCTTAATGAGGGGGTGAGTCAGTCAGGATGGTGCTGCTGGAGCTCCCTGAGCCACCAGGCTGGGCTGGGCTGGCTCACAGGGCACCTCCAGCACTCAGAGCACTGTTCAGTGAGGACCAGCAGGACACGGCCCTGCCCTTGGCCAGCCCAGATAGAGCAAGGCCCAAACCCTTCAAACCCTCCAAATCCAGGCCCTGGCCAGGCTGCAGGACAGGCTGAGTGTTCCTCACTCACCTCAGGAAGATGGGCCAAGTCACAAGGACACTTTCTGGCTTTGTGCACTGAATTCTAAAAAGGCTTTGCTCAGTTGTCCCTTTTATGATGCCGCTGTGAGCATCTCAAGCTATTCCAGAAGAAAAGCTGAAGAAACCTGTTGCCTCATTACTTGGACATATGTATTCATTCTGAAGAAACAGGTCAAAACATTCATCTAATAAAAAAATTGGATCTCACAATCAAACTGAAATGAAAGTTACTCTTGCTGGCATAAGACAAAGAAGACTATATTTAAAACTTATTTCAAGAGACACAGGCTCTAATGTTCGTGTAAACACGATAATATACTTTATAGGGTTACCATCTGCTATGATGTTGATCAAATAAATGATTTGACAAAAAAAAAAAATCACATTGTGGATTCTTATACTAGGTACTCAAGGTATGAGTTTCTATCTTTTATAGTTTCTTTATCCAATTTTGTTTCAGAGTAATGATATTCCTTCAGATAGAATTCAACTGCTGAAATCAATTACAAGAAATCTACAGCACAAACCATAACAGTGCTGATTGTGTTTTGCATCTTAGACACAAACAAATCAATCTACCATTAAGCCATATATTGCAAAGGTCTATTGTGAAGTATGATATCAATTATTACCTAAAATTATCTTTTAGATCTATACTTTCTGGTAAGGAGGTACAAAGAGTAGTATTATTTGATGGAAGAATAACTATACTCAAATATTTCAACTTTCAATAGGTCAAGACTAGTTCTCAGCCTCTTCTTGCTGCTTCCAATAGAAAACATTTCTCCTTTTATAATAGACTGTATTTTTAATACATAATAAAACCATTTATATTCTAACAAAGAATTTCCCAAGTCATATAAATAAGTAAAGACAAGATACAGTTCCACACATTTATTACTCAAGGAGGGGGTGGAAACACAGATGACAGGGGGTCCAGAATGACACTCAAACCAAAACCAGCTTTAACAATAGATGTAATGTGGTGGGCTTAAAATATACAAAGCTAAGGGCATTAATCAAATAGAGAAGAGAAATGAAACACAGGCAACCTACCAAGAGTAGAACCACTTCAGTGCCATTGGCATAAATTCAGATGCAACATTATAACCAGGTAAAAGACAAACCACTTTCATTTCATACTATATAAATAGAGAACTTTCTCTCCATCCACCCCCAAAGGAAAAACAAGGGCAAGTACATGGAGGGGAAGGGGGGGGGGGGGAGGGGGAGAAATTTCAAATCTCCATCCATACTCTTTCCTGGAGAATGTACTGATGGTCTTACAGGGATTTAAAAGCACCAGGAAGCGCTGCAGGGACTGAAACCCCTGAGGAGACATCGGTGACCTCAACTGGTGTCCATAAAACACTGGCTTCCATCTACACCAGTGTGTAAGATGTGTTTGAAATATCAACAGTGATTATCAATAGCAGTAAATAGATTAATTTTCATTTTTGAAACACTGTTTATCCTGGAGAATTACAGCACATGATTATCTGACATAGCAAAGAATAAACATCTGCTATGCCAGTTATTGTGGAAATTATTTTAAGAATAGTCAGAATATGCACTATACAAAGTTCACTTCTATCTACAGAATAGGCAATCACAAAACTTCAGTAGAACAAAATTAGTCAAATGGGAGGAGTGTACAGCAAGTACACAAATTGCCTGGGCAATAACCAAAACTGAGACCACGATCAAGATTAAGAGGTGTTAAATATGAATTGTAACCTAACACATCAGCAAGCTGAATTCTCCCTGCATGGAAAGCTGTTTAAAACCTATACTTTCATACAGAAAATTATTTACAAGAACAGTATTTTCTCAGGTCAGAATAAAACTTCAGAGTGTACACTTGAAGAACTTTTTCTAATACAGCAAAAGACTTACATTGTATAAATTCAGAAGAACACAGGAAAAAAATCATGTTGGTTCAGGAAAACAAATGAAAAGCTTGAATTTGTTTTAGAAGTGTCTATTAGCATCAAAATCCAGTACCAATAATACAGTTCCTGCATAACTATCAAGTATTTTTAAGATTTGTTTCAACTCATTACCTAAATACAATTTCCTATTAAAAAAAAAAAGGCAATTACTACTTTTAACTTGATTTCACAAACAGTCCTATTCATTTCTTGCAGTGAGACCTATGTACTCCCTAAGAACAAAACTAATTCCTGTAATAGCAGCCCTCTTGCAGAAATGTCAGGAATGACCTGCTTCTCTTTGCTCATATTCTCTGCTTCCAACTCTAAATCACGTCACGGAACACCCCGAGTGACCTGCCATGACCTGGACACTTTAAATACAATACAGCCCATTCAAACTAAAATTAGAACTGGCATTTCCCACACAAACTGTGCTAAACCAGAGAACTTCACACTGCTACACCCATCTTGCCAGTAAAAGTCCATCATATCCAGTTCAAAGGGGAGAGTGTTATTTACAAAACTGGATGTATATGCTGGATGCAACGCATTTGGTATTTGTCTATAGTTATTCAGACAATTCCAGCATAAGCTAATGAAGAAAACTATAGAAATTAGCAGTTAACTATTAAAAAAAGGAATTTCCTTAGAAATCCACAGAGGTGCTCAGAGCACTACAGAGTAAAGCTGTTCTTTGCCCCCAAAAAAGAGTATTTCCCTACATTAATACAAGCTTTAATACTATTCTTTGATCCAATTTAGGGTTAAAATCCTAAAAGAAAACTTAAAATGTGAATCCTCCTAAATTATCCTGTATATAAGTAACATTTACACGTGTGCACAAATGGAGTATGTTTTGAAGCCTCCCTGGTTACAAATGTGAATAAAGCAAACCAGCTTAGAGATCAAGCCTTTAGCAGGGATATAACTCAGAGCTTTTATTCACAAGCAAACACACACCCACAGTTAAAGTGCTATTAAATTGCATCATGCTGCTTATTCCCCTCTCTGTGTTGAACCACGAAGTATCAGCCTGCACAGCTCTAACAAGCAAGTCTCAGCCCTGTGGTACTGCCTATCAGAACAATCCAATCTACTGGCAAATTTTCCTGTGGTTACTTCAGTTATGACTCAACAGCTTTATATAACCACACACTTTAAAATATATATATATATATTTATATATACACCAAATCAAGGCCAGTGTCACAAGACTGCACACACCAGGCCAAAAATATTCTAATAAAGCCTCACAGGCAACAGCCACTGTTACCAACTGTGTTCCAACAGCACAGGAAACGGCCAGTTCAGGCACCAGAACACAATAAAGCTGAGTTACACAGGGTACAACTGTGTAACTAACTCTCAAGAGCAAAGAAAACATTGCAAGTGTGACAGCTTTCCTCAAAACATGTCTAAAAATGATAAGAAGTTCTTTCAGTCATTTACTGTATCACAGGGTGGTCAGCAAATTCTAAGCCTCTTGAAAACAAACTTCAAGATCAACCTGAGGTCAGTATCCTTTCATGGTGATGGTGATTGTCATGCATCTTTATGCAATTAGAATAACCCAGCTGCAACAAATTTAAAGTACTTTGTTGATATTTAGAAGATCTTTAATAAACACTCCAATCTTTTAAGGGAGGAGGGGAAAAAAAAAAGAAAAGGTAAAAATTTGTGAGAAACACCATGAAGGTGAATCAGTGGAGAAATCAAGCATCAGACAAAAACCTTGCAACTTAATGAACCAGAATTTTGAGCTTTAAGTATAATGGCAAGCTTAGTATAAAGTATAAGCCAAGTAAATGCCAATGTAATTTCACATTTGCAATTCTATGATTGGAAACAGTCATTGATCACAGAAGCCTGAGTGTGAGTCTGAATTTCAGGAGATCTAGACCAAGCCATTTCCTAAACCTATACTTTGCTAAGGTACATAGGATCTCTGTATCTGTTTTTTAGCTACCCCACAATACTGAAATCTTGTCTACTACCAGCAGCATTTCACACTAAAACAACAATACCTACAACAATCTAAAACATCTTACACTTTTCATAAAACAAAGCATGTAGAATACAAAGAGGTCTGAAAGGTTTTCAAGTTTGCCTCTAGACAGGCATATCTTTAAAAAGATTTCTTCAGATTACTTGTTCTACAGAGCACATCTAAGTCAGCTGCAGGAATCAACTCTCACTACTGAGCAAACAGAAGTTACACATCAGGGTTGTGTGAACTTCAGTTTTTCATGAGAGAATTCAGGCTCTTTCAATACAGCTGGGGAGAAGTGTCTATTCCATGAACATGTCAGCATTAAACATCCTCTTTGAATTCTAAAAACAAAGTTTATCTGTTCAGTATTTAAAGAAGGAAGAATGCTTAATGGATAAATGCAGGCACTGCACATCTGTTCACCTAAGCCAGAGTGTGGTAGGCTAGCTCTAAGTTACATGAGAAAAAAACAATAGAATAAATATAGCAAATGTTGACTTAGGTAATTATTACAAGCTGTCTCACTTATTTCTCTCCTCTTTTGCCAAAAATCATGAAGAAACCCTCCCTAATGCTTCATTTTCAATCAGGAAAGAAGCTTTTGCAAGGTTAGGGCTTCACCATTTGCCCTGCAGCACCATGAAGTGCCTACCAGTTTGTCCGAGGGGAAGACAGCCCCTCTTCCCTCGATAAAAAAAGCTGACTAGGGCAAAATGGGTTTCCTTCTATTATTTTAGGCATGGAGATAAAAAGGTTTAAAGTAAACTATTAAAACATTTCTAGAAGCATCTCTACCTGCATTTATATAGCTGAGAATTTAAGCTGATGGAAGTTAACACTAGGCTGCAGAATCAAGAACTCTTTTTTCCAGTCTGCTTTTTGTACCATCCAGTGCTTCCCTCTCCATAAGCTGGCTGGAATGTAATAAGGCTCTTGCCAGATGTTCTCCTTTTGCAGAGGTCCAAAACCAACAGTTGTCAATAATTCCATTACTTCTAAAAGTCGTAGCCAGAATCCAGTCTGAACAAACGGGGATCTGGCACAGCCCATGCTGCCAGCAGGGCCCTGAGACATCTTAAAAAAAAAACCTTGAAACAAACAAACAAAAAAAATCCAAACCAATCAACCTTTCTTCCCTCAACACTGAGACATTTCTTCCAACCACTTAATTGATAGAGGTTTTATTGGTATTGTTAAACTTAATTTCTAAAGTAAAAAAAAAAAAAAAAAAAAAAAAAAAAAAAGAATATGTTCTCTGACAAAGGAGAAAAATCTGTCTTTAAATTTCCCAGATATCATTACATCTGCCCAAATATTTGCTGAAGCGAGCTCCTTGCTGCCTGGGCTTTAGCTGTCTCCTGAAGCAGGCAGGCAGGCTTTGTGTTGACAGCTCCCTTAGTGTGAGTGGCAGCAAATGACGGTGTGCCCACAATGCTGGAAAGCTGATAGGATACAGTTCAGTCTCCTCCATCAACAAACGAGGTGGAAGGACGACTGCTTCCTGATGTTAATGGGCCTTGTGCTAATACCCAGCAGTGCTGCAGCACACACATCCCAGGGAGCCTGGTTTGCCTTCTATCCCCAAAAACATTGGTTTCTCTTCATTAAGTGTTTCCACTCTTTCCCTTCGTTTAAAAGAGTCTGTTCCTCCCCTTGACCTAAGAGGTGTCACCACAGCTCACTGAAGCACAAAGTTGCACAACACCCCTTTTCACTGGTTCCTCCCTCATCACCAAAAGGTATTACCTGACCTACTGATTTCTGCTGCACTTCAGGACCATCCACATTTGAACTATCTTCTGGTAGGATATCCGTGTTGTGACAGCTTATAAATCTGGAAAGACTAACTTTCAACAACAAAATTACACCTGCAGAGGATCAGTAACACAGAAGTAATAACTTCAGAGTAGTCAAGACTCCCTACTCAGCATTGTGATATTTAAATGCTAAAGAGTAATTACAATAGCTTAACTTCACTAGTTTAGAAAAAACATGCAAATATTCTGAAAATAACTTGAAGTAGTGTCACAGTAACTAAAAATAAAAAACTTAGTTTTCTATTGCCGAAAATAACTACTAAATCTGACAGTCTGGCTCTGGTGGAAGTGAGTCCAGAAACATCTCCATTTGCTAGTAAAGATGTTGATATTTCTCTAACTTCTTAACCAAAGACATTTTTTTCCTGTTTGAAGACTTCACTGATCTTCCTTCTATTTCTTCTGCTAGCTTTTCATTTAATACTCCATAGTCTGGTCTGACTGCATAACACTGCTCCTTGGCTTAAATCCTAAATATCACACTTTTTATAGAAATCTGAGTTTTCAATGCTTTTCTTGTAACAAGTGTTACATGAGTTAAAGCACTCTTAATAAAATGCACTTAAAAACCATGCACACTTCAGAAGCAGAACTCTGACAAAAAAGTTAGAACAGGAATTTATAGTCAAGAAACCTCATTTTAAATTGCCTTCAAACTCTAACAGCCTTACAGCTGGCACTGACATACCTGTTGCTGTTAAAAGTGCACTCGTGCCATTTTTTTCTTAAATGAGGACAAGTTGCACTTTGAATACAAAATAAATTTGCTGTTGCTGCTTCTCCAAGTTTGCTGTTACAGCAGTTCTGTAGGTTATAGCTAGAAAATGCTGAAAGCCAATAAAATACAGTAGACAGTCTTTCTGTGGTGAAAAGCACCCTTACCTAGTAATTATCCTTCCTACAGTAATAATACACTATTAAAGACTTTAAAACATTTACTTAAGTAGTCAGAAAGCAAATAGCAATCAATAACTAATTATTTTTGTTTAATTCCTCCTTCCAGGATGTTTTAGAAGTCCTTCTACAAAAGCACCAAATAGTCTCATAACTTCATTCCTATAAAAATTACTCCTCAACTTTAAGAACCGATTTCCAGGGATATCGGATCAGGACACTGAAGCTAACGATTGTACATTAAAATTAGGCCAAATACTGAAAGTTTAATATTACAATAAGCAGGAAAGAGAAGTGGATGGATACTAAAACCCTTCAGCTCCCCAGCACCGCAGAGCAGCAGTCACTGCCAGCACAGCATCCAACCTGCAAAGCCACAGCAGCACGAAATCTCCTCTCGCAGTGTCTCCACACAGGCCAGCAACATTTACCAACTCCTCACAAGGGATTCTGCTGCAGGAATCACTGCCAAACAACAGCCTATGAGTCAAGGTTTCTGTATGCAAACACAGCCCATCTTCCTAACAACTGAGGGCTGGCTGCCCCCCAAAGGAGGCCAACCCGCTTCCCTTAACACTTCACTGTCCCCGCGGCCGGGCTCTTCTGGCCTCTTCCCTCACAGCAGCACCAGGGTGTTGGAGGGACCTGCAGGAAACCGGCTCACAAAGAAACTTGTAGAAAACAGAACCATTTAAAAAAAAAAAAAAAAAAAAAAAAAAAAAAAAAAAAAAAAGCCTTGTTGGTTTCTGGCCAGATGAGCTCACAGGAGTATTTCACTACCAGGCCAAACACCACCAGTGTTGGCAGAAAGGAAAGGGAGAGCACGAGAATCAGACAAGGCCAAAGTCAGGGTTGTGTGAAAGGCCAGGGAAGCCAGCCCAGCACTTCTCAAGCATTGAGACTGGCTGGATTTAAAAAGCCCAACGATTTCTTCAGGGGAAAAAATAAGAAAAGACAAAACCCAACCATCACTGTGTGCTGATGCATAAAATCCTGCAGTCTACTTTGGGACTACTGGCTGTATTGAACCATTGGTACTAAGCCAGTTTGTGAGAAAAATAACTGAATAAATGCATATTTGAATTACATCAAACACCAATTAGCTCATAAAAATCTTTAAAATACTGAATTTGCTCAGTGTTAGGGTAGCAACAGGTTACCAGGAAGTACAACACTGCCAGGACTCTCACACACATACTTAATTGTTCACTTACTAGAATTTTAGCCAAAAGTTAGAAGAGTAAATTACTTCAGAGTAAATGGCAAAAACCCCCAAGCATTTTCCTTCCCTCTAGTTCTTCTGTAATCAAAAGACAAAAAGTAAGAATCTTTATTTAAAAATTTCAAACTACATTTTAAAATTTAGCCAGAACAAGTCTTGGGTTCCATGTGCCAAATAAGTTGCTTCTATAAATTACTACATCCCATTTTCTCTTTTGTATTTCAGAATCTTGAGCACTGCCAAAACAAGCCAATTTAAACACATTGCCCCTCTGGGTGGTGACTTTAAGTTTAAATTTTATTGGTCTTAAATCCTGCAATCAGTTCTCTACATTGCTGCTTTTAGCTCTGGCAACAGCTTTCAGACTTTGCTTCACTTTGTACTTTACTTGTTCATATTCCAGCACCCCAATACAATGAAAGTTGTGTAAGTGCTCAGATTTGCTCAACCACTAAAAATAAAAATGTTACCATTTTATAAGGTTATCAAATTATTTTAACACAAGACAGACTCTTCACATTCTGTTAAGTGTATAAAATAACGAGAACAGTTTTTGCCTTTTTGAAAAAGACAACCATGACTTGGTGTTTGGGGAAGAATTTCTTATCTTCCAATCACAAACAATATTATTACTCTTCCACATACTATCATGTAAGTGTTTGGCAGAGTACACTTTGTGAAGGCATAATAAGGCATCAAATGTCTCTTTGCATCCCAGTTTATGAGTGGAGGATCACTGACACAGCTTCAGAGCAAACACATCAACCCTCCCTCCCAGACGCAAGGAAGGGTTCTGACGGTCTGGAGATTCCCATGTGTAATCGGGCAGTTCAGAATAAACATCACATCCAGCTCCACAACGTCTGCTCACATGAACTAAAGATGCAGAACTCACTCCTTTAGACAAGGCTGCCCCACATATTTTAAGAAAATTAAGAAAGACTTGTAAACTGAAGTGAATTCGTAACTAAACACTTGCCCTGAATTCTGTGCCCGTTCCACAGACACACGTGGCATCTCCCTGACAGCCAAATCAACACAAGTACTGAATTTCCACAAATTATATGAAAGCCCGGTGAATTTAACAAATACATATTAAGGCACTTGGCAGGAATCACAGGAAATAATGTACAAACTGAAGTCCAAGAGCTCGGGTAGCAATTCTATTCTACTTCACTGCACATACCTTAACATGTAAAGCTCATATTTAAAAGGTTACACAAAGGGAAACAAACATGTGCATCACTCAGGTGTATATATGCAATTTGGCCTTTAGAAAAAACCTGTGTAAACTACCAATAACAACATCAACTTCACCTCAAGGAATAAGAATTTTTGTTAGGATCTTATTTATTGCCTTTTTTTTAAAAAAGAAAAGCCAAGCAAAGAAACCTGAAGCCACTTCTTTTTACATTTTCAAGTTTACTGTTGAAATTTTTAAACATCAGAGAATAACTTCCCTGAGTAAGATATATATTCTTAACTAATTATCAGGAAACTGCAATACTGTGCACACTTCAGCCCCTAAGATCTCTTTAGCCTAGTTTTCATTTTCCTAGAGGACTCAGAGTGATCATTATCTTAATGCTGAATATATTAAGGGAGAAACAAGAGAAAAAGAAAAAAAAAAAAAAAGGAAAAAAATTTAAAAATAAATTAAAAAAAAAACCCTATGCAATATTACACTAAAAAGAAGACAAAATAACAGAGTAAAACAAGCATGGAGAAACAATCAATACCTGCTTTTATTAAAAAAGATGAACAAAGTGAACAAAAACTTCACACATGGTAGAACCTCTTAAGACCTGTGAAGCCTCTAAGTCATCCGAGGACTAATCAGGTTTTCAAGAAGTCTTAAAATCTAATACACTCCATTCCTACAGAATATAAATTCTTAACTCTTTGATTATAAAGCTAGAGTTTAGTCATTTACAAAAGATTGTAAAATACAGATGAAGCTAAGCCACTTCATCTTATTTTCTATTACCAATGAACTACATTTGAAGTCAAAATTCTATACTTGCTGTACTCGACCAAATCCAGAGTAAAGCCATCTGTAACACAGGTTACAGAGAAATAATAGAGGAATCTGATGTGGTACCTGTATTGATCTAGTGTTGTCCTGAATGCTTTTTCTGTCAAGTGTCAATTATATCTCCTTCACCCCACATCCCTCATTCTAACACAAAGTTGACAAGATTTTTTTAAAATCACAATAAACTTTCTGCTGAGCAGAAAATACAAAAAATTATAGAAGGGAGCATCAGTGTTTTGAAGAGGTCTACTGCACTTGATTCTTGGCCTAAGAATAATACTGACTACAACTACAACAGTGTCACTATTATGTGTACGCCATCTTTTACACAAGAAAATCCACTCAGTGCCATTTTTAAAACAGCTTCAAAATTAGAAGTATGTAACTGCAGCAATCTGAAGGCTGTTAAGCTTGCAGAGCACAGGCTGTTCAGAGCAGGGCTGATTAGCTCAATCACAGCACCTTGCTCACAGCAGCTGAGAGCCCCAAACTGAATCTAAATCACACCAAGCAACTCAAAGCACAGGCAAAAAAAGTACTTTATCCTCAAAGCATCGAGAATACTAAAATAAAAAGAATGCATCACCTACACAAGTTTGTGAGTTAACCAAAACTCTATGATACGTGTTTTTAAAAAATACAAAAAGTCTCAAAATCAGCTTCATGAACACTCTTAAATTATGGAATACTGTCTGAACTTAGTGACTGCAAATGTGGCTATAGCACCAAAAATGTTGTGAGGGGTGGAAGGCACTATGCTATTGATGAGAGAGAAGGGAAATAGGAGCCAACTGCTCCAGCAAGGTTTTGATTAGCTTTTACTTTGTCCCTTGATGTTGTCAGACTCATTGGAATGGAAAAATGGCAGGATTTATTTTGTTTACTTTTCAAATGCAATCAAAGTAATTCAAGGCCACCAACAGCCTGAAGAGAGAGAATGAAGCACCTGTAGAGGTCAGCATTCCAGAAGCGAATCAGTAAAAATGAAGCAAAATGTCAAATTCTCTGTCTAGGAGGAACATGATACTATGTGTGTCGAATAATGATAATTTAATGCATCTATACACAGGCCTGTATCCTCTGTCCTTTAGACAAGTAGCACGGGAATAATTTTGCTCTGATGAATATAATGTGGAAGAAGATGAAAACGAAATTCCTGAACTGGTTCATCACATGAGTAATACTTGAATTAAACCGGTTTTCTTTGGCAGAAAAGAGCCACCACTGTAATTAACTGTTTCATGAATTTAATATAAAGAATTTCTACAGGAATTAAATAGGCTAATTAATACATAGATGGCACAGGAAACTTTTAAATTTATATTAAAATATTTCCATAGGAAATGAAATTATAAAATTCCTTCCTGGACTGGACTTTAGCTTGTATCATACAATGAATACACTATAGCAAAGGGTATTTCTAGGAGACTGAGAAAGATGTGCTCAAACAGTTCAAAAATTAAAAATACTGTACAACAACTAAAATGTCTTTTACTAGATCATGAAAAAGCATTAGAAATAAAAGCATAGCTGTTTTATTACTATGCTACGAGGCGAAAAGGATCATGAGAATTCTGAACACTGCATCTTTTCTCTGAGTGTGTGGCAAGGTATCAGGTTTAATCAAAACTTTCTGCTGATTTCAGGAGGAAACTGGCACAGAAAACACTTGCTACACCAAATCTCTGATTTGTTTTGTTTGGTTACTTGTTGTTCTTCTATGTTGACCCAGGCATTTCAGACGGGGTTGCTCCTTGCAGCTTGGAGGAGCAGTTTGACTTTAGGTTATGAAACTAAAAAGGGAAGATTTTTTTCATCAGAAAGCTAGTTCCAAAAAGAAAAGGAAAAACAAACAGACAAACAACAAACTAATAAGCCTCCATCAATAAAACAAATGCCCAGCCCACCAAAAAACTTGGATTTGGAATTCAAAGGACCTTTCAAGGGAGTCTGTTGATATAAACACAGAAGAAAGTTACCATATCTGTCTATTTATCCAGGAGGACACAAACCATATTTTTGCTCTGAAATGGGTCAGTATGAACTGAGCAGATTTGAACAAAATCGTGTTTCACTTTGGAGTGTTAACTCGCTGGTTTTTGAATACTTTAACCTCATTCTCGTGTTTGTTTACCATTTTATTTGGTCTTTAGGACATGCTACAGATGACTATTTATTTTCTGATTGCCAACCCTTCCCTTTGGCAAATACTTTTTGTCCACAGTTCTCCAATTTCCATCCTCTCCAATACACATCCAGTTGCAGGATTTGGCTCTGGCTGTGACTGCACAAACAGTGCAGTCTCCAGACATCCCTCACACACACGGGCTGGCAGCAATGGTCGACACTGGGATCTGACAGGTCCTACTCTTGGCTGTTTGCAAAACAAGGAATCCACCTCCTAATCCAGAATACTCATGTTATCCAACTATGCAGACAAAGCAAGCCAAAAGGTCTTTGAATAACGGGACCTTTGAGAAATCCTATGGGCAGAACTCCCTGCATCAAGGAGCTCTGGACTCCTCAAGCCTCTTCAAGCAGCCGGAGTGTGAAGGAATTACTTGAGTGTGTGACCAGAATATTAAATATCTCACACTGTCCAGATTCACAGTGGGGCTATCAAATAACAGAGCAACTACTGCAGAGAAACTTTTTTGCTGACTCCTGACCACCAGTAGTACCAATAACAGCAGCATCCTCAGGTTCAGGCCTGGTTACACTGTACTCTGAACTGTTACCATGGCTTGGAGAAAATGCTGCTAAAGCTGTAAACATGATCCTTCACTGCCACTGCCAGAACCACTGGATGAGAGATCCTCTCCCTACAACTTCAAGCACTCAAGTACCCAGCCATTTCTGAAAGCATTAAGTGGATTAGCATGTATCAAAAAACTCTCTTGAAATCCTATCTCATAAAGGATGTCTTACTCTAAGTTTTCAAACAAAAAATACTCGCAGTCACCGTGCTGCAAACATTGCAAACCTCAGACAGAAGGTGCAATTTCCTTGTCAATAGATTTCCACTGCACACCCACATCTGTATATGTGGTAGCAACAGCAGACAAGAAAAAACAATGAAAGAAAATACAAAAGGCTGAAACGGTTCCACGGTCAAGAAATATATAGATACACACATACAATGTGTGCATAAAAATATATATTTATATAAGTATCATCTAAATAACAGACTACATCCTTTAGGCATTCCAGATCAAGAATCCGGGTTAAAAACAGAAAGCAATAAAATTTTAAAAATAATTTTTAAAAAAATCCTTGAAATTCACATCATTTTTAAACTGCAGAAAGTATTTTTCTATTGATATTACATGGCAAAAATATACAAGCCAAAAAAAAAAATAAAGCCAAATAGTTTCAGCACATTTGATGTCCCTGATGACAAACTCGACAGTTAACCATGGAGATTCACCTTTAAAGTCATTTAGTTTTAATGTCACTAATTTCTCTGAGAATACTGTGGATTGCAAGGAAGTGCCAACAGTAGGCTGGGAGGGAGAGTAAACAAGTAAAGGACAAGTTAAAAGAAGAGACCGATAGAAACAAAGTGCAAACATCTGAAAAGCACCCAAGAGAACATTTCCTAATAATCCCTGTCTGCTCACACACTCCCTGCCCTTTCCCCCTCAGGCAGGGGCTCCCTGCTCACTCCAGACCTGCAGCTGAGCCACCAGGTGGGAGCTGCTGCACCAGTGTGGGCTCCCTCCCCTGGAGCGTGGGAGAGTCAGCCTCTGTCTCACCTAAGCAAGGATCTACTCTTTTGGGATGACCAAACAGGTGAGGCAATCTGCATTGCCACCTTAAGTAGACTGGGCTTTAAAAATTAATAAAATTAAATTTTAAAAAACCCCACACAAATACAAAAACACACAACCTATTGCCTACATTTTAATCATGAACAGAAAGAAAGGAAAAATGAGAGAAGATATTGCTTGGATTGATTTAAAGAAAAAGGACAATTCTTTTCAATAGCAGGCTCCATTTCTCAACTAGACCATGTTCCAAAAGATCAGATAACAGTATCAGGCAACATCAGGCTATTAATGACACAACCTCAAAGAATGGAGAAAAGTATTTTAGTAGGATATTGACTTAGTAAGATTTAAGATACCGGCACACAAACAGCCCATCCTTTTTCAAGACATCAACATATTGGTATTAAATACTTGGATTAATGGATTACAAAGGAATAATACCATAAATTAATTCTGATACATCTCAGCAAAAGTTGCAGAAAAAGGAGAAAGAAAAAAAAAAAAAAGAAAAAGAAAAAGGAAGAGCTCAGCATTCTCGAAGTATCCCCAGGGGAAAGCAGCAGCCGATCATGGCACACATTACCTCTGCCCCTTGTTCATCCATCTGCTGCACCCCAAGGAATGCCACGGGGGAAGCAAACATGTGGAGCACAGCTAATAACAGCAATTCTGTCCATATTAGAAACTAATTATCACCCTTTCCTATCAGGATCAGTGCTTCCAGAATTATAAGCAATTTACCCTCCTAAATGCAGTCTAGAATTTAACACTCAGGAACTCAATAGCTTATTTTTTAAAAATGATGATTTGGGCTTACATATAATACAAATTATATTTCCCTTCCTTTCTGTACAACTCACTCTTGCATCTGAAGATTATTTATTTATTTATTTATTTGCTGAAGAGATGAAGGGAAAGAGACTGCTCAAACACAATCCCGTACATTTAACTCTCGGCTCAAAACTGCACAATTACTGTGATTAAGTCTATGTAAATCTAACAAAAAAGACAAACACTGAGTTTGTATTTTATTAGCAATCTTCTGGAAATAACAGCAAGAAATCTCATTGCTCCCTACCAGATATATTACTTTTCATTAGATACACAGACCATAAAACTACAAAATGAGATTAAAAGCTGTGAAACGCATTTTATGTACTGACCTTGCAAACAGAAAACAGAGTTTCTCCTTGGTCCATTTTTATTCTACTAAACTAAAAATTAAGAACTTGGAGAATCATTGATTCTCCTCTGCATTAGGCTGCTCTATAAGAATCTAATTATTTCAAAATCATCCAGTGAACATTGTTTTGTTTTAATTAACACCACCTATTTGAGGCACTACTTCTGCACACAAGCAGTTCAAATGTTTTGTAGCACAACCCAAAGAAATGAGAAGCAGGGAACACCAAGGAAAATCGTATTATGAGTGCAAAAAGCTGAATAAAAAGCATCAGATATGAATCAAAACAACGCTTATCTGCCAAGAATCTTCATTTCTCTTTGTTTTCCATCCATCCATCCATTCCTTGAGCCAAGTACTTCTTCAGCCCTCACCCAAGTTTTTGTATCACAGCCCACCAAGGCCAAAGTACCCTCTTCCAAACTCCCTGAAAGTACCCTCCCCAAACTCCTGGTTAGCCAGCAGGTGCCACTTTTGTCGAGGAAGACAAGGTCAGCATTCCCCTAAGGATCTGAGCAAAATGCCTCCCGGAGAGAGCAGGCTGGGATTGCAACTTGGGTCTGCTCCCTGGAGACTGCAGCGCTGGCTCCACGCCTTGAGCTACCCATGTCAAGAACTGTTAAGGATTCCCAGAAAGGTCTCGTGGATTTCAGTGAAAAGCATTCTAATGGAAATCACTAAGCCCCCTGGTTTGCACCTCGGAAGAACACACAGGGATGTTACACTTGAAACATTTTTAGGTGAAAGTTAAACACCCCCCAAAATATTTAATTTAGAAGTAAATAGAACTTAGTGGCAGATGCAAAAGAACTATAAAAACAAAGCAGAAAGTTATTTTTTTGTACACAAACAAGTGTAATACCAGTATAAATTCGAAGTACTTATAAATCTATCCTTTTTTCATATATTCCTAAATCAGGAATAGTCAGGGCTATATTTATGATCAAGCATATCCTTCAGCATGAAGGGATACAAAGCACAGACCCAACGCAAAACATCAGCAACTTGGCTTAATAAGATTACAGTACATTAAAAGGTGCTCATAAGCATTTTCTATAAATGAAATGTAAAGCCTGATGACTCCATACGAGCCGGAAGACCAACCTAAGCTCATAATGAAGGTATTGTGACAAAGCTTAGTACCTAAAACACCAACAGAATGGGGTATTTTTGATGTAGTCGAACATTTTACACCGATTATAAAGCAGCCACGTTTCAGTGACCAGTTTTAGGGTAGCAGTGTTCTAGTTTCTATGATCCATGTAAGAGTTATAAGGCAGATATTGCAGAGATGATCTAGTAAAGAATATTATTCCTTCCTGCAAATCTCACTTCTCCAAATGACAGCATATTTACAGTGTAACAGCACATGGCTGGAAAATTTAAGCCACATGTCAAACACCCTTAAAGAAATCCGGAAAAATGCATGTACATTTTACTGAGTATAAAACAGTTTATTTCTCCAGTGCAAAGAAGAAGGGATATTTTCATCTTTTACAAGGAAAGCAAACAGGCAAACTAAAATAGAACTATAACCATTAATTCATTAAGTAACAATAGAGGAAATATCAAAACCCTGCACTGCAATCCCACATGGCCTCAGCAGTACAGAGCAGCAAGTCCTGCAGTGACTCCAACAGCACCAGGCAAGTTTGGGGTTGTTTGCTCACCTTGGCAGTACTGAGCACGCTTAACCCATGTCTGCCACACACAGCTGTTCTTCTGTCATCATCTGTACCCCTTCAGAAAGCAGCCCTACAGAAGATAGTCTAGACTAGTAATGACACAAATTTGCCACAACAGATTTGTCAACAGCAACGATTAACAGCATATAGGCTGTTCTACCAACATCCTACTTACCTTCTCTCTCTTAGCTAAATTCAGTAACTAAATTCACATTAAATTAATTGTACGATGGTACTTCAGCATTCAATAAATACTATGTTCCTATACTGTATGTCAGTATAAATCATTCCCAGGATTGGGGGGAGAAAAATTAAAGTATATAACATAGAAGCCAACATCCTTTAACTTCACACCTCGTTGTCCAATCAAAATATCAATTAAGTTAACACCAGTCAAGGTGTTCATTTCTCTAAATGATATCTCAAAGCACAGATACACAGATAAATTCCCTTTTATTCCTAAGAGTTACCAGGAGCTCATTGTGCATGCACAATGCATAGAGTGTGCTGAGGAGGAAGAACTAAAATAAGGATACTCTTACACAAGCCAGTCACCCATTCTTGCCATCATTTACTAAAAATAATGTTTTTAAAAATCCCTTCTGTTAACTGAAGTACCTAAAAGGTTTTTTTCTGTTTGTTAAATTAAAAGGAAAACTCAATTTTGCAAAAAATATATTAATACTTTTAATTTGAATCAAAATACATGCAAGCCTTTGAGCAGATTATAAACCTACAGTCAGATGTCTATTTCTAATAATCCTCATAATAAAAGCAGAGTCATAAGTAGAGTTCCCTTCTGAGAGGGTTTTTTTGCCTAAATATTAGCAACTTAGTCACAAGCCACAATACAAAAACAAAGGACAAACGTCTTAATCAATTTGTCACTCCTAAAGTGTACGGATTTAACTACAACCACCCAGACATATCCAGCTGATTCAGAAGCTGTGTAAAGAAAAAAAAAGGGGGGAGGGGTTGTCGCTGTTGCTTTTAAATAATTTGCAGCAATTTACTACCTGTAAGTACCTCTACAGTCAGCACTGAAACATGACAGGGAAGCCACATTCACAGAAATGCAGACACATCCAGCAACTTTCTGCTCAGGATCTGTGCTTACCAAGGCACTTCCCTCACTGCACTCACCCTGTGTTACCACAACATTCCCTTCTCAAGTTTTCCATTCCCAACTCCAGACACACATTACAGGAAATAATTTTAAGGACATGTAATATTATCAAATTTTATTTGAAACAAATGAGCACATAACCCTTGCTAGGACTACTTTCTCTGACTCTAATGCTAAGTAGAACTAGAGGAAAGTGCTAAGAGAAGTCATCAAAATTCCCAAAGGGAAGTCTGAAAATTTGTCAAATCAGAAAGACTAAATACAAAAGGGTCAAAATGTGTTATACCCAGCACAGAGACACTTGAAGAGTCTTACTGAAACAGAGCTCCAACCTGAAGTAGTAAGTTAGTGGCATATTGAAAAGAGTGTACTTTGAGACCAGAGCCAGCTCTCTCTGCACACACACAGGCAATCTGCAAGGCACTTCCAGTACCAGGCCACATGCATGTCCAAAAAGCAACAGAGCAACTTAGAGGTTATGAAAGCAAAGCTCTTCTGGACTTCTACCGCCCAACAAATGACCTTGTAAAAGAGTGGACACTACCGAACAAACACAAAAGGTCAGAAACAATTGCAGGTACCTGGCATTGCCCTAAGCCATTACACAGTCATGGACAGGCAGATAAAAGTTGCTGAAACTAAATATCCACACCCCAAAAAACTTTACTACTCCAGCTAAGCTCTTTCCCTCCAAATAGACAAATCCTGACAGCCTCTTTTTGCTCTCCAACCCAAGCTGGCAGTAAGTGCAGAACGAGTTTGTTCACTGCAGAACATAAACCACTGGCAAAGCCCAGCACATGTGCAGCGCTGTGCTCACATGGCTCCCGGCCAGCCTGACTCCTATCACTCCCAGGCAGGAAGAAAACCAGACAGGCCACTTCAGCAGAGGCTTGTTCACTGCGGGACAGAGACAGAAGATTTATTTGCACAATTGGAGCCATTATGCCAATAACTTCTGCTCACTGGCACCCTTTAGAGAAGTCCTCGAAGGAAAAAGAGATAACTCGAATCCACAACAGTCCCAAAATGTCTGAGACCGTGTGAGTTTATATACGAGGTGTATGAAGAGAAGAGTGAAAACTACCAGCATGCAAGTGGCTTCAATACAGACATAGGATGGGATTGTTGAACCACCATCCAAAGTAAATGTCAATAGCAAAATCCTGTCCTCTTAAAGGTAATGCCACTACTTTAAGTGTATCATGTAAGTATAGACTACTTAGTCTTGTAGAACTTTACAATATCAGCATTTCCTCTGCAATCTCTGCAGGATTCAAATGAACCCACCCAAAACGCAAGTGCTTGAGTTTTAACCGTACAGAAAATATCACTGATACGTGCACTGATCTAAAGCTACATCTTTTACCAAAGTGAGATAAATTATCCAAAATCTAGGAATACTAACAAAGGAAATACTAAGTCAGACAAAGAAATAATCAAGAATAAAGAATTCAAAAAGATGGCCAGGTATTCCAGTGCTGACACAAGTGGGACACCAGATGGTTCCAGTGCATTTTCACTTCCAGTTTGTTCATTTCTACAACTGCAACAGAACACAACATGGAATTTCACGTGTGAGCTTTACATTAAGTTTATCAGACTTCTGAGAAATTAAGTCATTCCTTGTCTTCCTAAATTTTATCTGAATATGTTCAACAAACTCCCTATGAAGACATAACAATATAATTCTCACTAATATAATTCTGGATGTACACAAATTAGTTCTATATATTGTACATTCCAAAGATTCAAACAGACTAGAAACAAAATTTTTTTTTATTTTTTTTTAAATCTGTCTGCTTTTAAAGTTAATCTGTCATGAGGCATCAGAGGAAAAAGCAGGCTAAAAACATACTCCAAAGCCTATTCCTAGCCCCATGGGAATGCAAAGTCTCAAAACACTAAATCTGTCACTGGTTCAGGGGTGATTGCAGACACTGCTGTGCCTCCCACTTACATTTTCAGTTGTACATTTCCAGAAATACGTGTGTGAGAAAAAACTTTAGGACAAGTGACTTTTTAAAGGAAAAATATTTGAAACTCAAAGGTGTTTATGACAATCTTGAGGCATCTTGGAAGAACATCCTTGCAGTACATGGGAATCAAAGTGTATTTCAGAACAGACACTGTTTTTAATATTTATATCCACACTTTCTTTTCTATGTCCACCTTCTTTTCTTGTACAAGACATCTCTATCATAAAAGAAAAAAATCACACCACCAGGAACAGCGATGAAAGAGAAAGTTACTGAATTTTCCCTGGGCTTTTGTCCATCAAGATTAACTAAAATCCCAAAACAGAATACAGTGTTCAGGACTGGCATTCCTTTGGCTCATATTGTACCAATGCCTGGAGCAATCACATGCACCTAGAAGCAGTTAATTATATTAACCATATGGATGAAAGCAAGCCTAGTCTATGCAAATCACCAAATAAAATTAAAAAAATAAACTTCAGTGAACATCCAAATTCAAACCTACCCCAAGCAAAACAAGTCAACTTTACTGTTTTCCTTGCTACCCAATGGCACTTACATTAAAAAAGTTTTATTTACATTAATACTCACTATTAGAAGCAGCATCACTAACAAACTGTTATAAAACACAATAATGCTTCAACACCTCATCTTTGGTTTTTACTTCCAAGTAAAAAATAAGTTTGTATTAAAAAAGAATTACTTCAGAAATTAATGAGAACTCACATCAAAAGCAAGAAAAAAGACCCTCAACTACCAAAACCGGGAACTGGTAGTGGACAGTAGCAATCACATAAGAAGGGCCATGGCCATCTGCATGAAGAACACCAAGAAGCAGAGGTACAGTCCTTTATTTCCCAGCGTCCAAGTTGAACAACGTTCTTTCTGAATGCTAATGCTCTTCAGATTTGTTCTGAGTTTTTGGATAACACAATCATGCCAAAATAAACATGAAAGTTGCCTTCACATTCTGTTTTGTTCCCACTTAACTCGGACAAACACTCTCCAAGAACAGCTTGGAGAAGACATCTATCTACGCTAATAAACCAGTGAAGGATCAAATGTATACTTTGCATATGAACAACAAATAAAGAGCGAAGAATCTCCAAAGATTCTTGCACATCAGGCACATGGAAAAACAAACAGCCTTCCCACTCTAACAGTTTCTACTGGATCAATCTAATGGGATCCACTGGAAGATACCTTTGCCTCCGATTTCCCCAGCTTTCTGTGTCTCCCCAAATACTTGTGTTGCAGTTTGGTCAAGGCTTGTCTGGAGTATAGGCCTGAAAAGGCCCCTGCCAGAGACAAGTCAGGGCTTGTCAGAAGCTAAGTTGGGACTGGTTAGACATTAAAGCTGTGCTGACCAAAAAGAAACAATAAGTCAGGCAGAACCAAACAAGAAAAATTTGCAACTAGAGATAGGATATAATCTGGTGGTGGGATTTAATTACACGGTGTTTACAGTTAGGTAAATGGATTAATATTTGAATGATATGTAAGTTTATGTTTAACTGCTATGTCTCCTGTGAAATGTAAAACCAATCATGTAACCTTGCTTGGAAAATAGTATAAAAGATGCGTTCAAAATGTGGGTCTTTGGGTACCTGTCTTGGGACAGGAGTCCACAGGGACCCCGGGCCCTGAATAAAGCACCGCATAAACTGACACTCTGTTAGTTTGTGTTCTCATTACGGGCAACACTTGCTTCAGTATAAATATCCTGCTTCTCATAAAAGCTGCTGTGAAGGTTAAAAATAAGTACCTCAAGTCCCCTGAACTGCAAAAAGACGTGAAACTTGACATGAATAATAAAAAAAAAAAAAAAGCCTCACAAGAAGTATCACATTCAGAAGCTGCTGAAATGCAGTCTATAAATTGGGGTCAACAGTTAGTTCACCTTCCTAAAGGAATGTTTAATTCTTTACATTGATTCACACTCTCCCCCTTTTCAGTGTTTTCCACAACATTGTTCCCACTGGCTACATCAGAAATTCCATTTAAAGTAAAAGAGAGAGAACAAAGCTACAGTGTTTGTAACACTTGTTTTTATCCCAACCTGGTTGTTTCTCCTGAGGTTTCTAGAATGTAAAGCAGCTTCTTTCCCCCCCCCCCAAAAAAAAAAACATAGAACCAAATAAAAAACAAGAGTCATAACAAACTAGTTTGGCAAAATACACTTGTTGAATTTGGAGTTCCAAAGGACTGTTCAAGGGCCAAGGCCCTGCTCTTAAAGGAGATTTACATACAGTAAAGGTTTCACTAATCAAATAAAGGGAGACCAAAGCACACTTGTTCATATGTGAAGTATTTGTTTTCAAAATATCTGCAGTGCTTGAAGTCTTCCCCTTTGACATGTATTTACTCATCAGGACTCCTAAAACTTCCCCTCCCACCCCAGAATTATGATATAAAAATCATCTGTTTCACAAAAGGCTTCATTTAATGCTAAAAAACTGGTTTTATGACAGAAGAAACAAACAAGTTAAAAAGCACTTCAGGGGAAGGAGAAATTAATGTTTTGAAACCAAGTTCTTCATGAGCATTAGGTTAAATCAAATTTGTTTCATAACTTTAAAACCCACGCTGCTGTAGCACAATTAGCTTTTCCACTGCTGTTAAAGTGGAGGTTCTGTCTACAACATCCCAAAGGGTATTTTGTAAGTACTCAGAACACAGGCACAGCAGCAAATGCAGTCACATTTAACACAGCCTCAGCTCTTGTTTCAGTCACAGTAGGTTTTGTCAAAAAAACCACCTGATTACTGAATCTTTTTAGACGACTTGTTACCATATCCATGATTATTAGATCATGGCCATAGGCTAGACACTGGTACATATATCCAGCTGTCACAGTGAATTTAATCCATTAAATACAAAGGATAGCTACAGACAGGGCTGTTTTCTGTTTATGTATGTTTCTGTAAAAAGGAAACCTTTTAGACTAGAAATTTTCTTCCTTGAAGAAATTTAGGCAAATGTATTTCTCTGTGTTTTCTTGTTTGGACAAGATTCAAATTAAATTTACAGAAATGAGAGGCATATGTAATCTGTGAAGGTGTGCTCAAACAGTTTCTAAAATGCTGCTATGAGTCCCAGAATGAAATTTGCATTTCCACATTTTTAAATAACAGAGTTTATATCTAAAAAGCTGTACAGTAGATACAGCAAGAACCAAACTGAAAAAGAAAAATCCCATAACTTTGAACAACATAAGTAGAAGAGTGAATTAAACAAGCAGAGACATCAAAACTATATACAAAAGGAGGGAGTGGATATTGACACTGAAAATATGTGCAAGCTAATTTAACTCTGCTTAGGTCATATGAGGTTATTCCTATTAACCCATTCCAAGACTTCCCTTTCCATGAACTGAGGAAGTTCAAAAACACTTCCTGTCTCTTCTACAGTGTAAACACTGGCCCTCATTTTACAGCTAAGGGAACCAGAAAAGAGAAAAGGAACTCAATATCTTCTCTTCCCTATGCAATAATACAATCTTGGCAAAAGTTTTTGATGGAGATAATGCCTGCTTTAACTTATTTAAAAAAACAATAGCACTAAGAAGCAAGTGAGTAATAGTATTTCCTGGGACTTTGCTATTCCTAATGAATTTTTAGGTATGAATTCATTGAAGTCATTCAGATTTAAAAAAAAAATAAAATCACACATTGAGAATTTTGTATTTTGCTCATAATTCACTATTCCATGTTGTTGTAATTTAACAGATCCAATACAAGAGATGACAAAACCAGAGAATATTGAAAAGTGTTTAATATCCCAGTGCAGAAACTTGTTACATGAACTACATGATCTGCACCTTTTATTTATGAATTAGTCAGGCAAGTATAAAATTACTTCAGAATCAGAATTTTTAAAAAGATAAATACCTAACTTCTCCTACTAAACTTATTTAAAATGCTACCTTTGCTAAGCCTGATGAAATCAGGCCAGTATTAATACACACTTACATATTCAGACCACAATGAGCTTATCCCGATGTGTGGCAGTGACCCCGCTGCCACAATCCCGAGAGTAGGCCCTAGCCAACTGGTACTGACTCAAAGGATAACACAACACACAGACAGAACATTTGCTGGAACTGGGAAAGGCCTTTTTTCCCCAGATGTGCCCAAGTGGCACTACAGTTTGAGGATACTTGGGTAATTAATGCTGTGTCCATTCCCAAGGAGAGCTGGAGAGCTCCAGGACACACGCCCGCTGATGCAGCAGGAAATTTGCTTCAGAGGGGAAAACAACAATAGCAGACACCTTGCAGAGTGTAATTCCCTTGGTTCCCACTCTCCTTGCAGTCAGTGCTGCCCTCTCCTCAGTGCAGGATGTGGTCACTGTGCCAAGGCCACTCACAGCACAGCTTGTCTGCCCAGGTGAGGCCAGCACAGTAGGAACTGTGAGGAACACGTGCCGTGGGAACTGCTCAGGGCAGCGGCTCAGAAACCTTCCCAGGGCCAAGCCAACCTGCAGCTCCTCCCTCCCTGCTCTGGGGAGGGGGCAAGGGCAGGCAGGGACTGGAAACCAAAACCCAAGCTCAAGATCACTGTTATGGCACACGCACACATCTGCTCCAGCAGGCAGGATGTTCTTTTAAAGTACAAATAAAGTATTAATTATTTCATTCTTCCTTAATTTTGTTTGGAAGGGGAAAAACGAAGAATGAAATGTTTGCTTAATTCTCATTTGTATCTCCTATTTCAGAGAGAGTGATAAAGCTAAAGACTATGTTACATAAAAAGCTGCAAAGGATGGATCAAGCTGTATGGGTAACCTCAGATTTTTTTTCATCTAGAGGCTCTTTCAGTAAAAAAGGAACATTTAAACATGGAAATCCCAGTCCACATGAAAGAATACATTGCACAGTGTTAATCACATTGTCTCCTGACTTCGAAAAGTCTTCACTTTTTCTTTGTATTCTCCAGCTTCAAAATTGTTTGATCTTTTTAAATAAGCAAAGAATTAATCAACTCTGTCCTCACAGCACATGCAGAAATGGACATTACTGCTGTCTGGAGTATCTGTGCTCTAGAAGTTGTCTCTGATTTCCCACACTTCAACCAGAGCAAGAAAAACCTCACTTAAAAAAAACCTCAAAACTATATTATCTGATGGGACACAAGAAATTCATAGCCTTTTCTTAACTGGATAACAAATTACATTTGGTAACTACAGGTACAGGAAGTATTTATACTCAAAGATCTAGTTGAGTTTGCTGAAAAGGGGATCCTATGTAAGGTATATTTTCCAAATAAATACAGAACTTGACATCTCCACAAGTGATTCTCCCCCATTAGTGTGACTTTTAGGGTTCTGTAATATAAATAATACAGTAGCAACACAACCATTTTACTTAGAAGAAAGGAAAACATGAAGTAGAAAAGGATAATGAATGAAGCAGCGTATTTTCACAGCTGTTTTATACTAACCAAGAAGGAAATCCTCTAAAAATACTTTTTCCAGGTACTAAAAGGGACAAGGACTTTGGGAAACTCAGAAAGCCATAGAGTGATACTTTTGCAATACACACTAGTTAGCTGTCACAACCACACAACCTTTATATGCATTCAAGCCAAGCATGTCAAACAGAAAAAAGGTTCACAGACTAAAATTTTAAAAAGCTCTTGCTTTATGAACCAACCAAAAAAGAAAATAACGTATGTCAAGGAAATCTCTGCTTCCCGCTCTTTTTGCTCCAGCTCTGTGCTAATACTGACAAGGTACTTGCAGATCAATGCACCAGCACTTCAGGAGATGCAACAGCTCTGCCAAGAATCCTGCCTTCAAAAGGACTTCCATTGCTATGGCAACAGCATGTTCTCCAGCATCCAATTCGGAGACAACCTATGACACAGCCAGGAGAGATGGCCAAACTCAGCTGATCCCTCACTGCAGCACAAGTGCATTGTCACACAGATGCCACTTTGCACTTGCAGAAATATAAGGTACAAAACAGGGGGGTTTTTATGGTAGTTCACAGAGCACTAAGATTACCTGCCTATAAACAGCTGCATCTAGGAGAAAAAATAGCACTCACCTTATAAAACAAATATAGACTATTCAAAGGTCAAAAGGAATATAATCATTAGCATGGAATATAAATTGCATTACACACCATCTCCTAGATGCAGGCATTTACCTCCTTTCTGATCCCAATTTCCCCTAACAGGATAGGGGAAAAGGAAAAAGGAAAGTGTGAGTACACAGTGAATAAGCAGATTATTGAAGCCATTATTCAACAAGTATCTTGAAAATAAAATGGGTTTAGTGAACATAACAGAGATGCACAACTAAAGACTCTGGTTTTGCTCCATCACCCTACAAACCAGAAAGCAAACTCTTATAATGCTTCTCCTTCTACCCAAAACTGTATTTACAAACACACATCCCTGATGTCTCGAAATGTAATAGCACGTGGAGTCCTAAGCAGCCATGCCACACATCAAAGGGTTTGTGTACCGCTCCAAAGGGAACAGCCAGTAATTCAAGCCACCAGGAAGCATAAAAAGCAAACTTAAGTTATCTAAGTTCATTCAGCCCAGATGGTCAGATATATGTAAAACATAACAGTGTAGTTGCCTTCTCTACATTTCTGACAACCTTAAAATCGTTTAGCAACTCTGAAGATTGAACTGCACAGTCCTCATATACCAAACACTACCGAGGATTAGAGCCTTTATGTAAACAATCACAACCTTCTTTAAAGTCTTGGTGGAAGATAAAAGATACTAAGTTTTACAGAAGTTGAGTACTTCCCACTTTTAAGGGGTGACTTAGAAAGAGGGAAAAACAAAAGGCTCTTTCCCTGATTGGTGAAGACCTGTAGGATTATTCTGGAGATCTGATCTCCCACCCTTTAAAACCTGTCTGCTTCCTTTTGAAGTGTCAGGCATTACCTGACTTGTATTAATACTATAGACTGTTAAAAAAATCTTCCAAATAAACTAATAAAATTAACAACTGAAAGAGGAAAAAATATGGGGGCTTTGGTTTGTTTGTGTTTTTAATGGGATTTCGGTTTTTGGGAGGTCTTGTACTGGCTTCTTTTTGGTTGGTATTTTTTGTGTTGCTGGTTTGGTTGGTTTTGTTGTTGTTTTGGTTTGTTTTTTTTTTGGGGGGGTGGTTTGTTTTTTTTTTTAGTTTAGGAGCTTTTAAAATTCAAAATCTTAGAAGCAGTTGCAAGAAAAATATCCAATTCAGATATTCCTGTCATAAGTAGCATTGACAAAGTTCATGCTCCATTTTTGTGTGTGTGTGCTTACTACTGTCCTCTGGCAAGGCAATATGATATCAGAGATATTTTCAAGGTTACCAAAATAAAAGTATTACACAGAGCAGAGAAGACATGAGATACATTCCATGCACTCACACACGAAGTGGTAAAAATGTGCATTTGTTTTCTAAAATTCCAACTAAGGGAAAATTTTTTGCATTGCCATTCCACTCAACCTCTTTGGATCTGAGCACCAGGAGCACCAACCTCGCAAAGACCCACTGCACAACACAGCCATTGGAGCTCTGCACTAGTAAGGCACCAACAGCATTTTTAGGCATACAAAAGCTTTTCATTACTCCAAAACTCGGTCATCTTCATTAAATCACCATCTCTTCATAAAAGCCTTGCCTTCATTTAGTATTCAGGAAGATGAAAGAGCAGCTCCCCTCCTTATGGATTACTTCTCTATTACAAGAGAATGTTTTGCACGTCAAAAGCAAACAGTAAAGGATTAAATGATATTGTAGTTTCTGCTCTTATTTATTTGCAATGGGCAGTGAACAGAATTGCAAAGAAACAATCAGTGATTATTTTAAGCTGTGTTCTTTTGCAAGGATTATGACTCATGAAGTTGCTGCAGAAAGAACTGGAAGGGGATAAGGTGTCGCATTGAAAATGGTCGAAACATCACGGTACGAGAAATGTTTGTCCTACAAGCAAAGCTGTCTGCTTGAATCATTTCATGCAGTAGCCACAATAGCTCTTGGGATAACAGCAAGACAATAGAATCTTGCATTCAAATAAACAAAAAAATAAAAACACAAACAGTGAATTCCACTCTCCTACAGATGATTAAAAATATTTGAGAATTTTTGGAGGTGTGTTTTCCTACCAACACTAACACAACACAATAGAAAACTGAAGAGATGCTTGGTTACAAGACATCCCTGCAGCCAAGTGTGAAATTCGACGACTTGATCAGGGATTTATCTACATATTTTAGGCTTAAAACATGTTTTCCTTCCAACAGGACTAGAGAAAGCAAGTTTGCAAATCAATGTTATTTCAAATGAAACTCCTCATATTTTTTTTCTCACACATTATATGCCAATAGGTATGAATCACACTCAGTAAGCTTTGTGTTTCACTAAATCTTCTGTCTGGCTCCCTTCCTATTGCCTCATTCAAGTGAAAAAACAGTTTATTTTGGACTTTTAGATAGATGTTAAAAATGCAGTTAACACAAAATCCACCAATGTGCTTTCAGCTTTTCTTTTAGGTAAGAATTGCAACCACTCAATAGACTAAAGATTTTGTCTGTGAAGCCCGAGCATAGAAGAAGATAGGAGGACTGAAAATTGATGAACTCTCCAAAGACAATGGCACACATATTAAAAACAGCAACATATTTTGGACATATTCTAAACAAAACTAATACAGATACCAAGTAATGCCACAGACCAAATTCTTCTTTATGCTGAATTAAGGGTAAACTGTGCTTTAAATTCAATTTAATTTAACACACAGAACATGCACATTGACAATCTGATCTTCATTTGTATTTTACCTGCAAGATGTACCCAACTGGAAATAACCAAATTTGGATTTTGTTTAACTAGGTATGCTTTTCTAACAACTATGTCTGCCTATTCATTTTTATATTTAAAAAGGAAGAAAAAAAAATACACCACATAAATTGTAATTTTCCCAAATCCAGACTCAGAACACACAAAACAACCTAAAACTCCACCCCAGCCTGACTGAAGTTTCGCTGTGTTACCACCACTTCAGCA
The DNA here is from genome assembly GCA_038380795.1 of Pyrocephalus nanus. NCBI lineage: Eukaryota > Metazoa > Chordata > Aves > Passeriformes > Tyrannidae > Pyrocephalus > Pyrocephalus nanus. Next base: position 7,301,308 of record CM076272.1, read on the forward strand.
ACAGCAAAGAGCTCTTCCAGAGACAAGGCAAACACAAAATGTTTCCTACACTTTTGTTCATGCAAAGGAAAGTCACACAGTGAAAGCAAGTGGTTCAGAACTGATAACCTGATCCAGAACAGAGACCACCATTTCTGCAAGTCTAACTAGCACAGAACAAAAACACCCAGAGAATCTGCTACCCAAAAAAAAAAAAAAAAAAAACAAAAAAAAAAAAAAAAAAAAAACAAAAACAAAAAAAAAAAAAAACCAGCAAATTTGAAAAGTGTAACATAAATATCTCACATGCTTATAAAAAACAATCCAGACAATCTCTGCAGAAGGTCAGGAGCAAGAAATCAGGTCCACTGCAATAAAATAAATTACTTCAGAGAAAAAGGAACACAAAATTGTCTACATAAGAAAATTTCTACCTATTTCCTACTTAGCAATAAATTGCTATAATACCAGAAATGGACACTTTCTAACCTTCTTTGAAATGCGGTTGCACAGCACTGATATGGAAGTGTACAACTTCCCTGCCCAAAAGGAGCCTTCCTTAGTTTTATGCTAAGGTTTTACTGACATGCCCAGAGCAGGACCCAGCTAACAGGGCTGCAAACACTCCTGGTCAGGCCTCTTTCCCTCTCACCCCCCATTTCACATCCTTTAAAACACCACCAACAATTTTCCTGATGTGATCAAGCAAGATTTATCTGCATTACACTGGTAAGAACAGGAAGTTTATGCATTTTAAAGCAATTTCAACCGCTCCTTAAAAAAAGCAGTAAATCACATCTCCAGCACACAAGAATCTAACAAAGTCCTGAAGATTGATGGGGTACATTTTAGCCTGATTATCCTCTGCAAACAGTGAGATATTATCAATATAACAAAAGCTGCTCTTTCTGATCATTCTTGGTATTCAGTTAACATCTTCACCAAAGAAGTACGTCCTTTATGGTTTTGAATGTTGTGTTTACAAACAGAGTTTTGTTTTACAAATGAAAAAACAAGGCATTCATTCAAGACATAAAAAAAAAAATTACCATTATCTCATCTTCAACTTATAACGTGGCGGGGGTGGGGGGGAACCTTTGCCCCTAGAATCAGTAGTAAATAATGGATGGTAGTATTTAAAAAGTCCACAAATACCTCCAAATCATCAGGTTGAAGTATAAAATAGAAATGGGGACTTCTAAACTTTGATATTAACTTAAAAAAAAATCCAAACAAACAAAAAAATCAAGCAAACAAAACCCACAAGTTGAAGAGCGGCCATTACTACTCAAGACAGGAAAGAAAAATATTTAAAATAGATTTCCTGTCCTTAGAATGATCATTTTTAACTGAACTACAACTTCCACCCCTTTTCTACAAAGTTTAATAACTGAAAGTGATTAAGGTGAATACACAATTTAAAACTAGTTATGCATATTCAATAACAAACTTAAAAAAATGCAGAAGAAAAGAGTGTCTTTGCTTATTTCTCTATTTACTATTTCGTGACTTCCTCACAGGATAAAACACAAAACCACTCAAGTTTTGCTATGTGTTTCTGGGTAGTGCTAACTCATTAAACCAGACAATGCCTCTAAAAAAAGCTTTTTAGAGAACATACTTTATTTAATGAAGTAATTTATTGAAACTGAATTTTCAAGTATGCAAACTGATAGTTGGTTTTAAGTAAATTTAAGACAGGAGACTTATTTATTATATCACATGAACCACATCTGGCTCCATATGTAATTTAGGAAGTTTTATAAAGCTTCTGAAAATACTCAGTGTTATTTCCTCAAACACATAATCCTTCAACATTAAAAGTAACAAAAAGAGCTGCATCTCCACAGTCAAGAGAACTCAGCTCAACAAGTCTGGCAAACTATTTCAGTTTATGCAAAGCTTTCCATTTTAAAAACAGTCTCCACAAACGTCAGTCTTACTAAGAGATATGGTATTATATTAGTGCCTTAAACATCTTTCTCTTCATAAATACACACAATGTTCAACCATGAAAAATAGCACTATACCTTTAGCGACCTCAAGAAAACACAGTTTACCAAGTTAATAGTACAGTCTGTAGCAGATTAACAGAAATTCATACCCCCCTGTCTCTGGGCTCAACTATGGGTAAAGCAGAATTACCTGAGACAAACAGCTGTCATAGCAACTTGATAGCAAAATGACTAAGGGGTTAAATCCTCTCTGTGTGACAGCTGGAAAGAAGTGGGGGGAAGGGAACTTGGGCAAGCATGACATTCCCTTGCTAACCAAAAAAAAAGACCATTAAAAAAAATAAAAAAAAATAAACCTTAGCAAAAGCTGCAGACACAGAAGTTTTACAGAGACAGAGCACAAGTTCAGCTGACATTAAAGGACACACCAACACATAAGAATCTCATTATACTTCTCTTCCTCCACTCTACCCAAATCTTGAGTCCTCGTATTTACATTTATATCAACACTGCTTTCTGGGTCAACACAACATTTCACATCATATTCCTTCCCACATGCCATTAAGACCACTCTCCAGAGCATCTGGATACTCTTCAACTCTTATAGAAGATGAGAAAGACGTGGCAGATAACAAAGCTACTGGCTGGGGTGGAGACTCCTGGTGGAAGGTGCCCCATCCTGGGTAGCTCCACATCAGGAAAGGACAAGGCACTGCTGCAATCCCAGATCTGCAGAAGCCACCCAGAAATAACATTGCCAGGATCTTCCCTGTGCCCCGAGACAGTAACATTTACACAGGGATTGGGGTTTGGACTCTGTGCTTGTAACACAGTGACCACATCACTGCTCTTGCCCTGGGAAAACTCATTGCTGGAAATACAGGATTAACTTTTGAAAGAACACCTTCTGCACACCAACACAGCCAGAGCCACAGCTTCCCTTAGTAACGGTGTCAAATGTATCTCTAAACACAAGACAGGCCAAAGACTACTAAAAATTCTCAAGTTAGCTATTTGGAAAACAGCGAAGATTTGCTGACCAGTTAACATGAGGTACCATCATCTTCCAAAGCCACAGTCAACAGCAATAAACAATGGATGAACATCTACTCATCTGCTCCCCGAACTCAGAACACTGAGCTGTTCTAGTAACTTTTCCTTTCTCCTCCTTTTTTTTTCCTAACACCCACAAGACCCCAAACACTTTGCAAGAGGCACTTTAAGGCTGGGTGATGAGTTCTCTCTATCCAACATTTTTATCCTTCTCTCTCTTAAACAGGAATATGGAAGCTGCATTAAACAGGAATATATGCTTTTCAAGACTGTTCATGGAGTAAGTGTCTGATAAATTATCTTTCCAAAAGCCAAGGAAGAGGAGGAGGAAAAGAGACAGCAACAGTAGCACAGAGACTGCCAAGAGGCAGCTGCAGAGTCACATATTTACTAATTCTGTATCACCCTTCAGGTTTCTAAATGCAACAGGTGAGGGATCCAGACTGGAATCTTGACCTCACTTGCAGCTGGTCCTTTTGAAGGACCATGGGTCTCCTCCAAAAACAAGTTGAAGGTGAAGAAGCCACGGACACCTCTCTGCTTTCCAGCACAAGGCTTCTACAACTCTGCCAAGGCTCTTCAGAAGGACAGAATTTAGCACCCCTCAGACCCAAGAGGAAATATCAGGTTACCAGGTCTGCTCCTTTGCCTTTAATGAAGTTAGCGGACAAACTAGATACTAAAAAATTGAAAATAATCTAAGAGCCACACAGCTGCATGACCTAATGTTTATTACTTCAGATTTCTAGCATTTGACACACAATAACCTTATCTTCTTTTGAACAGCTAACAAAAACACACAGGATAACAAATTTTGTGTAATAAAACCAGAAATACATATCAAAATCCCAAAACATAGGCCTTTCGCTTTTTCATTTATTTATTTACAATCTGCCATGACCTAACACGTTGTAGAACCTGACGATGTGACTACACAAGATCTCTTGCCAACTCCTTAATTCAGAGATGAGAAGCAGCCATCAGGAATTTCCTACACCTCAATGGGAGACCACACCAGAAAGACACAGAATGACATCACAGAACTGATTTTTAGGAATCACAGTTCTGACAAAAAGAATTAAAAATAATGTACTTTGAAAGGTTAGGAGCACTAACTTGCATACATAAAAAGTCTCATGTTTCTGCAGTTTTCTTCAAGGCTGTCAGAATCAAGAGTGCCTTTTGTCTTCAACACTTGTGTGGATCAATGAACAGAGTATTTAAAATATTGTCCATCGAGGTAACTCTCCCATTTTTTTTTAATTGGGACTTTTTGTTTGTTTTACAAGGAACTGCTGATGCAAAATTAAAAAGGAAATAAGAGTTTACAGGACTGATAAACAGTAATAAAGTCGGGTTTTGTTAATTTTGGAAACACTGTTTGGTAACTTAATAGACATGCTAAAGAATTGTCATTGTGCCCTTTCTCAAGACACATGGCCCTAATTCAGGGACACTCAGGTTAATGGCAGCTATCAACTTAAATGGTCTTTGCATCAAGCCACTAATTAGTGGTCTGTCCCAATCCACTCCTTACAAACTCGGTACATTGGTACAGAGAAGAGGAAAGGGCAGCCTCTTAAATTCACATAAAAGGGGACCAAACCCATAAATGATGACCTAAACAGGTACATCCAGAAGGGTTTTTGGAGGCAGGTCTAGTACAAGTCACCTCTGGGTACACAGGAGATTCCTGCCCAAAGCTGTCCACACCCAAACGTGAGCACTTACTTTTCACGGACTTCAGAAGGATCTCACAGGCAAGAGAAATGTCATACTCTGACAGCTTGCTCTTAAACTGCACCTCTTACTTCAAACTCTTATCACTCTTTTCTGTTAAACATCCACTTCATCTCTTTCACATACACTTCACATATGCAGGTGCACAGCCACATGTGAAAATAATGCCATTGGTACACTGAGGAAGCTGCTGAATAGAAAATAGTTGGCCACACAGGAAAATATCGCCTCTGATTTACTCTTCTTTAACATATGAGACATTCTTTGCATATACAAAAAAAAAAAAAAAATTTTTAGGTTACCAAAACTGAGATTAAAAAAAATTCAATTACAAAAAAAGGATGAAATTGAGATCAAACCTACAGAAAACCATAGGAAAATTGCCCTATTTTTGCCTGTGGCAGGCACCTGCATATTGTGACGGGATGTTAATGGAGTCACTGTAATAAATAAAGGGCATTGGGCAAAATCAGTAACCACCCAAGTTTGTATTGGCATGTGTGTTGTGGCTTAGACAAAAGCAAAACAACCCAAAATTTCACTGTATATCCCATAGTAGCAACAGAAACTTGAGATTTTAAATAAAAACTGACAAAAGCCCTATTAAAAAGCCCAGTAGAGCATATCTCTGACCTTTGCCTTCTCCTACCACAGTTTCTAAGACAGAAATGGCTTTATCTTCTCCAGTTTGTTTTGGAGGAGAAAAGAATGGCAAGTCCTGTTTTAAACAAGAATTAATTACAACAGGTATGACAAGGAATATTTTGTAGCTTAACTTACTGACTTACATATCAGAATACTTTTCCAGTATGTTTATTTTCACCAGTAGTCTGACCAAGTTGACTTTATCAGCAGCTTACACGACTTACTGTCATAATATACTATGATATATCAGATTAGTTCACTTATTTCATCTGCAGCTTTCATTCATAACTGATTGACCTGTAGGAAGCAAGCCTGCCCCAACGCCAGACTTCAGCTATGTTTTAATCAAAACACAATGTTCATCTGTTAATCCATGACACTAATTTCTTACAAAATTCTATATCAGTTGTATTAGCTGTTTTATTTATGCAACCCAACTACACATATATTTTTTACAGCATAATCAGCAGAAATATTGCAGAATTATAGCAGATCAAGCTTGTTACATCAGAATTAATAACATCACCCTAGTATTTCCAACACTTCACAAAGCCACACCTGAAAAACAAACAGAACTTAACCACTCTTGAACAGCAACTAATTTGTCCTTTTAAACTGGGGGCCTGGAGTGGTAAGGAAAAAATATCATGAGCACTCCTTCCTTCTAAATCAGATTTCCCAGAAATACACGGCCTTAAGAACCCAGAAGATACGCAATTGATTTGCACCTACTTAATAGGGGCCATTAGGCTGACTCTGGAATCACTGATAGTTTTTTTCAGGAGGGGGCAAGAAAGGTGTTTTCAGATGTTTATTTTAAGCTTAAATGAGAAAGAGGGGTCTCTATAATAACAGACAATAGACACATTCTTATTCCAACTAAGAAAAGGAAAGCACTTTCCTTTAGTATGCTCGTAAAGACATCACAAAAATAAAACACCTGAGTTCAATGGCAAAGATACCAAAGCAATCTTCACTTCTGTAATTGCCATCAAAACCACAGAAAGTCTCTGTTAGAGGTAGGAAAATCCGAAGGAAAAAAATAGTGCTTTTTGGGAATCTGTGCATACTGTGCTCTTCAGCGCTAGGCAGCTCAAAGGAATAAATACCTCCCCTTTTCATGTTTCTCTTTAAAAAATGACCTCTAGCAGTAAAAAAAAAAAAAAAAAAAAGTTTTTAAACATTGTTTGTCCTAGAACTTACAAAACACTTGAAATTAAAGCAAGATCACAATTAAATCAGAGTGCTAGAAATAAAATGCCTGTACTTCAATGATCTTGACATAATATTTCTACAACACTTCAAACTGACTCAGAACACAACTAATATAGAAGTTTGTCACCTCTCACTCCTGCAGAGTAATCCCTCTAGGTCAAGGCTTAGGTCATAACATTTCAAGAATTAGGGCATATAATCCCACTAACCAGTAAATCTCTACTACTAGAAATGTTTTTAATGAAAATCCACAAATATATACTGTTATTTTTCTAAGAAAAACTCAGCTGAGGGTGCAGTTTGTTTGACAGCTGCTCAGGATTGGTATTATTGGGATGACACACCGTACCAGTAAAGAAATTCCAGGAGTCACTAACACTTTCTCTCAAAGAACTAACTGTTCTGGCATTCCCTCTTTCTCTAAGTATTCAAGGAAAGAAAGGGAAGCATTACCTACAAATAGGGCATGCCACATTACCTAACAGTGCCCTAGGACCTGAGCTACAAATGAAAGCTCTATTATTCAACAGAAAGTTATTCCACTCCTTCAGGAAAAGCAAGGACTAAGTGGTACAAAATGCTCAGGTTGTGCTCCCCACAATTAAGTTTTAGGTATCCCAATGTCTTTTAAAACAAGCTTCAGAGAATCAACTGTCTTGAATATTTGTATTTGAAAAAAAAAAAATACTAACTACACCATATACAGATCTCCTGTCTTACTGTTGCCAATAATTAAACCTTGATGTACTTTCAGAGAGCAAGAAAAACCAAACCTCATATTTTAGAAGAAAAACATAAAAGACTTCAAGTATGTAACAATTACAGCATTTGTTACATATTTTCATTACATTAAATGTGGTGGGTAGTTTCTGAAAAGTTACACTATTAAGAAGTTTTAAGATGCTTTTAAAAACAATAATTCTGAAGCATCACTAAAAGGCAGAGTGCCATTTGGACTCTCAGTGTAAGAGGCAAGCAGGGGATGTTACCCCACAATTTCAAGCCACCATTTCGCTTCTCTACTGGCATTCTAAATATTTATTTTCATTATCTAAAACACAAACATCACTTCGCTGTAGTCATAAAAACAAAAACATCACTTCACTGTATTCAAACAAGATGAGCCCACATAAAAAGTTACTTTATCAAAAAACTTAACAAGTTTCTCTTTTGTAATAAGTAATAATATACCCTTAAGGGAATGATACAAAGTATCTTCAAAATTTGGACTTATTTCCTCTTCCAGGCTTATCTTAAAGGTCTCTAACACAGCTACTAGGAGGACTCATGAAAATACATTGAAGCCACAAAACACACATAACATTACTTGTTTTCCAGATGTACTGATAAAGTTTCAACACCAGGGAATTCCACTTGTCAAGTCTTTGATACCTACACAGCACTATAAAATTGTATTAAATTTACCTTTCCCTTAATAGCTGGATTTAAAAATATATTTTAAAATATAATATCCTTGAGTCAGGACAATTCCATTATTTGGCATTTTACTTCAGTGTTTTCTCCTTTCACACAGGGGGGTAGGAAATACTTCAGCTGAGCAGGTAGGTTTGATTTTCTCAAAGAAAACCAACACAGTCATTCATTTTTAACATAACAACCAGACATCTTCCATGTCAGCATGGCTACAGAGACTCAACACTTCGCTGCACTGGGACAAACAGCCTAAGACACACAGAGGAAAACCGTGGTTACAGTTGGCAAAATCCGTTACTGAGATCAAAACAACACATCTGTAACTGAGCTGAGGATCTTGTGAGAAGATGTACAAATGAAAGATTACTCTGAGCACATCAAGACTGTGCTGAAACATCCAGACCTAGTGAGGTGAACATTTTGTATCTGGGGCGCATCCTACCTGATCCACTGAACTGGCTGCTTCCTAGCGTAGTTGGTCTGGTTTTTCCACTATTAACAGGTGGGGAAAACATCTGCAAAACAAGAAAAAATATGCGCTTTAATTGGGTTTGAAAGTCTGGGATGAATTATTAATGTAAACTGAAAGAAAGGTTAATGTGAAACCATTCCTGTTTTCAAATTGCTGCTTGAAAATAAACAGAATGCAAGATGCAGTTTAGATCCATAAAACCCATAAAAGAAGTACTCCTTGCAATTTATCAACACCACTAAAATCTCCCTTCTGCATGAACATGAACAACTTAAAAAATTAAAAGGACACCTACTACTAATATGATAATTTCAAACAGTTATGTCTTAAATTGTGCTACTCAAATTGTATTTCTTACTGATCTTCAAGTATAAAGTCACTAAATAAAGACAGCATTTAAGAAGTTTTATATTGTTTATAAATCAAGAACCTCTCTGCTAATTTGTTTAAAGTATCACACAGAAAACATCTATAATTTTCTAAGCCAAAACCATCAATTAATAACTTCTGTTATTTGTGAGCAATAAATTTTCTTTTGTTTAAACAAAAACAAAACAAAAAAAATTAAAAGAGCCAAAGTACCAGTGCCACACGCCAGCTTAACAAACGTTAATTATTAGATTATGCCATCACTGGGTCAGCCTGATTTTAACCAGTTAAACCAATTGACCCAGCTGGTATTACCGTATTAAATCTGGAAGTCTAGACATTACATCAAAGTTCAGGTGTCCAACTTGGCTGAGGCAGAGCCAGCCAAGCCCCGCACGCTGCTGCCCCTGCTCCTCACTTCGCATGACCACGGAGAAGTCATGAGAAGACCCCGGAGAATATCCTACCGCACTGAAGTCCAGCAAGTCGCTCAGCTCCTTGTCAGTTCCTATAGCGGCCATCCTCTGCTGCTGGGAATTCATCTTCCTCCGCTGCTCCGATCACCTTCTAGGGCACAGGGAGAGAGGCACAGGCAGCACTTCCCCGCGGGAACCGGCCCGCGACGAGCGGGGGCCTCCGGTACCTGCGCCCCCGGGACGGGGTGGGGGCTCCCGGGGGAGCCTCGCTCGGCCGGGCGGGCGGACGGGATCGGCAGCTCCCCCGAACTAACCAACTCTCCTCAAGTTTCCTCAGGCTCCCTTTTCTCCCTCATTCCACTTCTCCCCCAACGTCTACCGTGCCACGGTCACTCCGCAAAGCGAGGCCGCCGCCGCCGCCAGGAATTAGGTCCCCCCCAGGCAAGCGAAAGCAAACAAACAGCCGCGGCCCCGGCGAGGTCCGGAGAATTAGCGAGAGATTAAGTGACTCACTGTCCCCGCAACAATGGGGCTGCCGAGCGGGGCCGGACGAGCCTCAGCAGAGCCATCTCCGCCCCGGCATTATCGCCGCCGCCGGTGCCGGCCGCCCGCTCCCCGCCCGCCCTCCCTCCGGGGCCGCCGCTCGGCGCTCGGGACCGCGGCGGGCCGGGAGCCGCCCCCGCGCCGCACGCGCGCACGCGGGACCGGGAGCGCGCCGGCGGGCGGGGGGTGCGTGTGGAATGCGCGTGCGGCGGGAGCGGGGGGGCGAGCGGGAGGGGCCCGCGCTCGTCCCTTGTGCCGGCGGGGGAGCGGCGGGGGCCCCGCAGCCCCGGCCAAGTTTCGGAGCACGCCTGGGCCTTAATGAGCGCGGGGGGAGCCGCCGAGCGCCGCCCGCGGGGGACCCGCTCCCGCCCCGCCGGTCCGCGGCCCGGAGAGCCCCGCACACGCCGCACGCCCGCTTCGCCGCCCGGCCCTCGGGATCCCTCAGCGGCGCCCCCGCGGCCTCCCCGCCGCAGCCGCCGCCCCGCGCCCGCCCGCCCTCGGCCCCGTCCCCTCGCCCGCCGCCTCTGCCCCTGCGAGCGCCCCGGCCGCCGCTTCCCTCCCCCCTTCCACCCCCCCCCACCCCGCCGCTCTCTTCCCAACTTCTGGCGGCCGCCCGCACTCACCCGCTGCCCCCGCGCGCTCCGGTGAGCAGGGCCGGGCCGGCGGCGGCGGGCGGGCCGCGGGCTGGGTGGGAGGCGACGAGGCGAGCGCTCCCCCCCCGCTGGAAGGAACTTGTGGGTTCCCTCAGGCGGACATTTTTTTGCTTACAGAGCCTCAGCACCACGTTCGCGGCCCCGACTCCGTATCCCTCCGCGCCGCCGCCGCCGCTTTAACCCCTTCCGCGCCGGGCCGGGTGGGGACCCGAGAGCCGCTCCGGCTCTCGCCTCGGCACCCGCACTGCCCGGCGGCGGGGGAGCAGCGGGACCCCTCCCCCCCCCCCGGGCCGCCCGCAGAAACACGCAGCGTATGGGAACGGACCCCTCCTCGCCCCTCCTCAACTCGGCCGAACCCGCCAGCAACCCTCGACATGCAGCACTGCTGGCAACGCACGTGCCCCAAAATACATGATCGCACTCCACATCCCCTAAAATATGCCTTAATACTTTTTTATGTAGCAATATACAGCCTTACTGCGCAGAATAAAACTGCATATAGACCACATAAATCTTTAGGCATTCATTAGCAGTTTCCTCTTAAATATATACCATTAAAACCACAAGGTTTTAAAGCACAAGAACATGGCTGTTAGTGCAAGAACACACGCTCAAATAAACTCTGCAGTTCTCCGAAAATGTTAAAGCTGAACCAGCCCCACGGCTTCCGTGCAGGAATGGGAACCAGCGGGTGAAGAACCCACGTCCTCATTTGGGTCCTGCCACTGCTACAAACAAATCACTCTTTTGTGCTCCGTCTCCCTCTCACCAAACCGCACTGCCAGCCTATCCTGCTGGGAAGTTTATTTCGTGCCTGAGCCACTCCGGCACAGCAGCGTCCCGGCCTAGGGCGGCTCTCCCCGACCTCGAGCTGTGCGGTGCCGGTGCGATGCCCGCGCTCCGTTCCACGGCCGACTCCCGAGCCTGCAGAGCCCCCAGGTGGCACCTACTTGCCACCACCTGGGGCTGGGCCTGATCTTCTCTGACCCCGGCTATCGAGGGCCACCTACCCCTCCCGCCGAAAGGGAGAATTATAAAGTAATAATCTATGCAGCTACTGGCGTGTTATTCTTTTGCAGCAAGGGGACTTATAAAACACGAAGACAATGAAACGAGAATACTTAAAATCCCAGAGAACCTAAAAGGCTCCGGGGAGGCAGGAGGCACAGCGAGGAAGGGCGTGCTGTGTGGAGGAGCGTGCATCCCTCCCAGGATGCTGCTTGGCAGTCCCCCAGCTCTGGAAAGCAGCAGGCTGTACACAGGGCTCTCCAGACACACACTCAGCCCTTCCAAATCAACTCTTCCCACCCCAGGCCCTGGCTGTGACATCTTCCGGAGGAAGGGGAGTGTGGTAAAAAACTTACCACCCTCAGGCAAAGACAAACTGGAGACTCTCCTCCATTTTTCTCCCATATATGCCGTGTGCTGGATGATCATTTGGCCTCGTAATTCTATGAATATTCATATATTTGCCACTTAGAAATTCAGGAAGCAATTTGTATTAAAATATCAACACAATGACTTCCATTCTCTGTGCCCCTGAGGGATGTAAGTATGTACTTTTTCTCTTTGATGTATAAATAACACTTCGCTTTAGAGGAAAGTACCCAGTGACAGAGATCATTTCATGAGGAACGTTCTTTAACATATTTTTGTTACAAGGAAGATCCGCCATTTACACACTGTGAAGATATTGTTTCTCTGGAAGCGTTACTTTTTAACCGGTAGTGGCACTCAATGCCAGTTAGCACAGCTGCCAGGCTGATAAGCACTAATCAAAAAACTGACTAAATGTAAAGAAGGTGGAAGCAATAATGCTAACAATTACTTGTACTGATGTGTAATTGCATTAAACTTATAACTTAATTGCAAATAGAACACTTTGTATTTGCCTTCTGCCATCAGATTTTAAGGTTCACACTTGTAGGCCTTTATTTGCAGTTAAAAACTTCGAATGGAAGATGACATATTCTCGTAATCCATGGCACAGGGTTTGAAGTTACACAAAATACCACAAGATGTTCCATTTGCTCCACAATGACATGTCACTTTCTCGTGCAGATGCTGAGTAAACACACTCATTGCCGAAAGTGACACTGCAGCAGCCACTCCTCTGTGTTACAGCTCCATGGGCTGTTGGCCCTCTTAGAAGAACTTAATTTACAGGCACCTATAAAAAATATCAGAATGTAAATGAACTTTCCAGAAGTTATGCCAGACAACTTAGCAAGTACACAAGGCCTCAGGGAAGGTATGCTTTGGCCCAAAATACACTGTGAGTCTGATCTAAAGGAGTTTGCTCTGTGGAGACAAAATTGTAATGAGTTGGCCCATTCAGAAATTTCAGAACATACTCCTGCAGGTAACTCGATTAAAATTGCTGTGAAAGATCAGTAACTATCACATCCCCTATTACAGTAAAATTCTAAAGATATTTAATCTAATGTTTCCTGGGTACTGAAAATGTTCTGCCACACTGATGAGATTTGGGATCTTTAACCTATTCAGTTTTTAACACTGATTAGGACTAACATGTACACTCAAAACATCTTTGTCTAGGTGACACTGTCTTTCACATATTCTCAGAATCTCCACCCCTTTCTCAAGGTGTTACATACTTAGAATCCTTTCAGCTCTGCCACTCTCTATAAATTATTATAAATTATTCCTGTTCACCACAAAGATAGGAGCTTGGAAAAAAAAAAAAAACACACTTCATATCCTGTCATAGGCATCCACAGAAACTGAAACAGAAACCGATGTGGTCAACATTCAGACAGAAAAAAAACCAAACAAAACCAAACCAACCAAAAAACCCAACATAGCACCCCCCCAAAAAAAAAAAAAAAAAAAAATCACCCAAAACAAAGTCTCTGCTTTTAGCTTTCTAGAGGCTTTATAAACATTTTAAAGGACTTGCAGAAATCAGTGTCTGAAACCTGCTTCAGATAGTTACAACAGTTTCCAATTTGCAACAAATAAAATATTTTCAGTTCGATTCCTGCTGCAATTCCTAGATACGATTATTTCCTTGTACATGTGCAAAAGCAGCAAACATACTACACAAAACCCACAAAAATTAAAAACTTCCAGCTTTTCCATGACACAGCAGCACCTTCCTTGTGCATTACACATCAGGCTAAAACACCCTCTGCAACTGTTATACCTTTCTTTCACTTTAAAAATAAAAGGTCTTCATTTCGTAGGGAGCAACAGATCAGATGGATGGTACAGAGATCTACCAAGATAAATGAATTTATCAGTGTTATGGATAAATACCCTTTCCTGAGAGAAGTCTTCAGCCTGTCACGGAGCAGTGCAAGTAATAGGCAGGTAAACCCATGCACACAAAGTCATCAGTGAACTCCAGACACCGACAGAACACACAATGCAACTGTAAATCTTTATGGTAACTGCCCTGACAGCTGATCTACCAACATCAATATGGTCAGCAACCAACCAGAGCAATCAGGGAATTGCTAGCTGCCAGATGGCGATGGCAACATTCTTCCGCATGCTTCACCGTGACCATGAAAATGAGGAATTACGTATAGGATATAAAAAAATTAAGTGGAATATAAAACCCAAATCACTTGAGTACAACTCCCTGAAAATAATCTCACTCATACACAGTTTTCACAGCCTTCGTGAATTGCTTTCCACCCACTCCTTAAAGGAAAAATATTTGATACAGCAGACAGCTGTTGTGCATTCAGGGATGTGAGAAAATGTATTCTGTATTACTATTTAATGTATCATGCCTGTGTGAATAGAATCATTAAGCTTGCATGTCTCCTTTTGGTTTATTTATTCCTAAATTTACACACACTGAATTAATCCACTACCACCACCCAATCTGTATGAACTCCTGGGGTGTTCCCCAACAGAGCACTTGACCGAGGATGGAGTTCTCACCGCAATGGCTCCTTTAAATCAACATGTATGTGCTCAGCTTGCAGCCACAGCCAGCAATTTATCCATGATAAATGCTATTGCTCAGCAAATCCATAGCCCTGGAGAAAAGTCAGCAAACCTCCTTTCCTGCTCCAGTTTGTTGTTGCTCTTGTTTGGTTTCTTACAACAAATTCCCCCCATCACCCAAACACCTGAATCCTTTCTACTGCTTCCAGTAGACTTCCCAGAACAGACAGCAATGCTCATTTGGAATCAGCAATAAGGAGAAAACAACCTTGTCTCCTGCAACTGGCACGGACAAAGCAATTCCGTTTTCTCATCAGAGTCACCTGGAATCTGACTCAAGCCAGTAAAAAAATTAAATATTTTTGTTGTAATGCATGAAACTTTTGGATGAAGCTCTTGAGAAGGCATTGTGTTCTTCTTACATCGCTTCCATCCAAAGCAGACTTTGGAAAAGTATCCTTACACACAGCTGTGCTCCTGTGCCCACAAGCCTCCCGATTGCGTAGCGCTCGCTGTTATCAGTCCAGCCCATCTTACAGATAACTGAATTTGCTGCCTGCTATATTTACCTCGCGGTAATTAAAATTATATAACATATATATTATGTAACTTATTCTACAATATGGAAGATTTAGAACATATGCAGGACGTTACAATGCTGAAAACTCGTCACCAAAGAGTAGTACTTAGGAGGTGACCAGAGAGCATATGCAGGGTGCCTACTGCAAAGTCAAAACCTGTTTCTGTGGGGCACTGACAGCTACACTTCACTTGTTCCTGCTGCTGACAAAGTGCTCGCCAAGTGCTTGTGGCTGAGCAAGGAGCGGGTAGAAGCTTTAGCTCGACCTCTTCACAGGATGAATTCCTACAAAAGTTGACTGGGGGAAGCAGGGAGGGGGGGAAAAGGCGGCGATTGAAGGGAGAAATCGCGGCGGGAGGGCCCAAGGGAGATGGCCCTACAGCAGGACCGGGCCGGGCACAGCGGGGCCGTGACCGCGGCCAGAGACCCCGGGCCCACCGGGAGCTGCCAGAGCTGCCCCGCCGGGGCCCCTCGGGCTGCGCGAACCCCGCCCGGCCCCGCGGATCCCCAAGCTCAGACGAGCCCAGCCCGTCCGGACGGGCCGGGTCCCGCTGCCCCGGGCGGCCCCGAGGGGGAAGCGGCGCTGGCCGTGCCCGCCCGGCCCCGCCACCCGCTCCCCGGCGCGGCCCGAAGTTGTGCGAGGCCGAACAATGCGGCGAGGACTATTTCTCCTTCCGCCGGCCGGGGGAGGGGAGCGGCAGCGGTGGCGGCGGGGGAGGGTCGGGGGCCGCTCCTCGCCGCAGGTCCCGGGGCGGGGCGGGCGGACTGAGCCCTCCCCGGGGCCGGTTACGAAATGCGGGGGAGCCCGGCCCCGTCCCGCCCAGCCCGGGGGCAGGCCGGGCGTGGCCGAGGCACGGAGTGCCCGCAGCGGGCCCATGCGGGAACCGTCCTGTTCCGTCCCGTCCCGGAGGCTCGGCAGCCGCTGCGGGGCTGGCGGGGCGGCAGCGCTCCCAATGGCTCGTCTTGTGGGGGAAAAGTCTTATTTCTTGTATTCCCTGCAGCCGCTGCAAGCCCTGCGGCTCCCCGCTCCCGGCGGGACTTAAACACCAGCACAAGGGCTCCGAATGAGCGCGGTTATCTTACACATAACTGAGCATTTGCACCTCGTGGCCATGTGCGTCTGCAGGGAACACTTCTCATCTTTCCACAGCTCAAGGAATGAACCTGAACAGCATCAACGGCGAAGTAAGCAGTCTAAATAAAAAAGTGGCTTCAAATTCACACAGGAGATGGTTTGGGTGCTCGTTTAAGCAGGTATTTCTTAAATTAGCTAAAAACAATTAACAAGTTCATGCTAAAAGCAACATGTTTTCTTGCTTTTACAGTGCCTTGCTAGGTAGAAATAAGTAATCACAGGAGATTTACACTAGCTTAATAAAATTAATCTAACATTACACTGTCTTTAAAGGTGTCTAAAAAAAATTCAGTATTATATAAAGCTTAATAGAAACATGTTCAGATGTTTAATTAAAGCATTCATTAAACCAAAAGCAGATTGATATGCCCTGGAGAAAGAAAGTTACCTTTTTTTCAGTGTATCTCAACCTTTCGCTCAGGAGTCCTCAGCATGGCCACGCCAACTGCTCCTGGGAGGTGACCGAGGTGGAGTTGGACAGAGCCAGTCCCGCCGAGCTGCGGGCACAGCCCGGCTGGGGAGGGACGCACTGCTGGCAGGAACAGTCCCCGTGCTGAGCGGCTGCACCACTCTGAACTGCTTCATTTTAGGAAAACTCAATTATAAACTCCGAAGACACAGATTACAACAAAGCACCACGTAACTGATATTATAAAAGGGACTTATTCTCAGTGAGGAAATAATACAAAGTTTTAAGTCTCCTGTGTAAACTGTATGCCCTCCACTACACATTTTTACAATCGATTGCAAAGCACTTTTGAAATATCCTTAGAATAAGCATTATTGCTGAAAGCCAGCGGGGCAAAGCATCTTTCACAGAAGAGGTCTCACACTGAAGGACATTGGCTGGTCAGAATGGAATTAATTTTCAGAAAGGATAAAGCCTGAGCACCACCACTCTTAGCCTGCTTTCCTAGTGAAATCACTTGCAGACAACAACACCGTGTTCTTGGGTACAGTTGAGTTTTCTTAATGAATCACAAACTTATTTGCCAATTTCATCCAAGGAAAATGAGACCCCATTCATGCATTCCATGGAAACAAGGACTACAGCAGAAAAAAGGGAGACTGTTAGTGCACTTCCTGAAGAAAGGCCAGTCCTTGTCAGTGACCAAAGAACCCAGACACAGGACACAAAGTCAGGGGAAGGGAACTTTAGGTAGTTCCCTTCTGGCAGGGCAATTTCTGGTATTCTGCCTGCCACCGGAAGCTGGAATCAGCAATCTCTTTTATACAGGCCTTTGTGAACATTTCCTCATCTTCAAAGTTTCACAGGAGCCAAGAAATAATTGCTTTAATGTAATCAAAAGCCATATAACCCATAGATAATGTTTACCATTCTAAAATTGCTTGAAAGAATTTAACTGAAGTCTGACTACAGCCATTCATCAGCCAGTCCCAGATGGGCCTCTCACGCATGAGATTCCTACTGAACACTAATTCCCTGCTTGGCACTGAAGGGAACAGGTTCTGTCCTTCACACAGCTAATGGACCATCAGATGATGCATTTTGGGGAACTAAGATGATGGAGAAGACTGAATTTACAGAGGAAAATCACAGCTTTGAAGAATGGTAGGAATTTTATATACCAGGCGTATACAGACCTACACTGAATTTGAGTTATACTGAAAAAAATTTCATTTCTTAAATCAGTAGAGTGATAATACAGGGTTTTTTAAGGTTTTAGGAATTAAAAAATTGCAGAGTTGAAGTTCTATTTTGAATACCATTGCAGCCTCATTGTAGGTGAACTCCTGTATGAAGACAATGGTGAATACTAAACTATTTCCTTCCTCATATATTACCATTATTATTTTTTCCAACAATAACTGCAGAGAACATCAGATTAATTTTCATTTGGGAATACAATTGTGGGCAGTCTCCTTGTCATATGTATTTATAATGTCACTGTAATTAACATAAATATTTCTGTTAGAAAGAAGAGAGTCTTGCAAGTGCTCTGTTCATAGAACTACTGACTGACTACATTTAATGTTCTTTTTACATGAATCATTTAGGATTAAGCTCCACAAAATAGATCTCATCCCCCAGAATTTGCCCTTATGTGTCTCTTAACATAGGCAAATCTGGGGGAGTTGATTCAATTACTGGAGATACTTGACTATCCTTGTTCTTCTATCTCAGAAAAAAAAAAAAAAACAAAAACAAAAACAAAAAAAACAGTGTAAGAAATAATAATGTGACAGTATTACTCTATACATTATATTGCTATTTTGACCATATAGTGTTTCCATGACAGACATGCAAATACACAAGGCCAGATGACTTCAAGAATGGTACCCATGCTTTTGATGAACTAGTTTGCATTATCTCATCTGATCCCCTCTTTTATCATGCATAGATGAGCTGTCTTATGCACCCACATGGTTTTGACATTGTCACATACAGATACTTATTGCAACTCCACAGCTTCCAGATGCTACAGAACAGCACATTCAGGATCATGTCCAACAGGAACTTTATGACTCTGCGCTCAAAATAGAAACTAACACAGAAAAATATGTATGTCATATCATGTAGAAGGTAATTCTATACAGGTCTCAAGTTTATGGCTAAAGTACACTTCAAAGACAGAGAATTTCTTAGGTTTAAGTTTTAACTTCCTTTTTTGAAGAGGGGTTTACTTTCTAAGCAGTGTACTTATGTTTTCAGTTCTTCTGTGCTTATACAGCACCAGTTATAACTTACAGAGCCATAATTCCACTCTAGCTGCAGCTCCTGGAGAGCTGGGTTGTGTCAAACAGAGGCTTCTGAATGAAATACGACCTTAAATCAAGTTTCAACATCTTATAAGACCAGAGAACATAAGAAAGGCCATGCTGCTCAGAGAAAAGGTCCATCTATCCCAGTGGCTTATTTCCAAAATAACAGCCCAGTATATTGTCTATTTTCAGTTTAATCTCTCATATGTTCTCCATGTATTCAGTCTCCACTATTCAGTGGGATTCTGGAGAGTAGAAATAGGGTTGGCCCTGTGCCCATTCCTGGTATTGCATCATTTCCAGACTAATGAGAAAGATCAATCATTAGCCAGTACAGGACACTCAGGGAAGTATGTAAGAACCAGGCATGAGCAGTCATCTGACATATCCACCCTTCTGCCAATAATAAAATTAATAATTTCTTGAGCAAGAAATTGTATTTGATTATTGTTCTTAATGGCTCTTGAGGGCTCATCCTTTATGAATTGCTTCAGTTCATATTGAACTACTTTAACTACTCAGCAGCTGTACTTGTAGAGATCGTGACAAAAGAGTAATCCAGGAGTGAAACATTTTAATACTGTCAGTGGGGTAAATTTACTCCATGAGAGAGACTTTGAGAGGCAGTAAAGGAGATGCAAGTCTTGATAGGGAAGACTTGTGTTTGTTCTCCATCAAATACAGGATAGATACATTGCCACTGAAAGCACTAAGGGCCAAGTCTGATGTCTGATAAAATAGGAGCTTTTAGTCTTCCTACATTCCCCACATCACCTTATCTCTAGCTGTGAAACTCGGGTTTTACAAGGTGGATCATGCTGTGATTAACCCATGGTTTCATGCTTAGTTTGCTACCATATGCAAGCTGTTGCGTCTTGCTTGTTGGGCAGACCAAGAATGGTTAAAGGTGACCGTACCTGCCTTTACCTTGGTAGAATTCAGGGTCTTCCACCCAGATTCTTATATTCATGAAACTTATAGGGATCTGTCTTTGAGACAAGCACCATCTGTTAAATTGAATTAAACCTGGAAAATACATTTAAAAGTTATTGGAAAGACAAACAAATTAATTGTTAGTGCAACTGCAGAAACTTCTCTTCTATAAACTAACACCAGAATAAAGGCAGTTACACAAGGTTCTTGCCACAATATTGCTCTGATTGAAGTCGATGGATATGAGGCTTTTGGCTTCAAAGGAGGACCAAAGTATAGCCCATCCAGTGTCTCTTCAGAACTACTTCCAGCAGAAATGTCACAGCCTGTCAAATAATTCCTATTACATGTGGAAATTTTTCATTATGTTTTCTAAGAAAAATGGTTCTTCAAAGTTGAGAGCTTTTTCTTCTAACATTGTTTTGTATTAATCCCCTTTTTCAAACTGCATGAAAATTTACATTAGTCAGATAGCTCAAGGCAATTCCAAAGTTTACGTTCCTTGTTGATGGTGACTGAAGTGATGGTTGGAGACCTGAGCAGCTGCACTGCCATTAGGGCCTGGCTCACAGCTGAAAATTGAAGGTTGCTGAGCCCAAGCTGAAGTTCAGAACATACTTTTATCTCTGGAAGGCAAGAATTACTGTACAGTTTGCAAATTTCTTTCAATGTCAGGCTCAGTTTAAGGTTTCTGAAAGGCTACTGTTGTATAAATAATTCTGAATTCCACCTTCCACTTCATAGCTTTAAATACCACAACCTCTGTTTTTATTTTTAATGTTAAGGAAAATATTTTAGCAGCACAAATAGAAAACTTGCAGCAGAACCTTGCTCTCCTGAACCATCTCAAAGTTTTAGGTTTCTCTTCAATGGAGCTATGATTTTCTTTCTGGGCTTTCAACTCAAACAATAATGGAGTAACTTTGTATAGATAACTTTAATTTTCTTTGTCTCAGTTGCCTCTCATGTAAAATAAGACCATACAACCTCACTTAAAGGCTTGACAGAATCACTAAACTACAAGACCTTCAAAAGAAATATGTAATAAAAAAGATTTTCTGTAATTTAACATTTAAAACTAGTACTGGGTAATATTCTGCATACCTATATGACTATATTTTAATTTTGGATTATAGGATAGATGTACATCAAAAAAACCCCAACTTGGATAGATTATACAACTTACTAGGAGGGATATTCTATCTTCCTTTAAAAAGCTAATAATGTTAACCTAATACCTCCACATTATTGCTATTTGATACATGCAGATTTGAAGATACTCTGTCCTACAACTTATTTAAATATAATTTCAAACCTTATGAGAAATAAATTTAAAAATTACTGCCTGTTGATGTATTATTAGAATATATACATATAACCTGCACTTCCTAACAGCTGTCCAATACCTAAAAAATATCCTAAGTTTCTATTACCTGTGAAAGTGAGGATTTCCTAATTTATTTGTTTTAATGCAGAGACCATAATTTTAGCTTTGTTTTTCTATCTGAAATTCCACTCACCAATTTCTCTGATCATGTTTTAAAATATGCAGTCATTTCAATAGGAAACAGTTTCTACGTTTCCACTTTCTACCTGACACTATGAAAACACTGTAAAAGGTGTTGCAACTCTGTATCAAAGTAGCCATTAAACTCTCCTTAAATCAAATAACAAAAGAGGAACTAGTAGAATATCCCTCAAGTGGGATCTGCTTGCTGCAGAGAGGTGGTGTTTGTTGGGTATTTTCGGTTTTATGCTGAAGTTATGTAAGTTTATATTACATTTATGATGGTTGAACTGAAATGATAAAATAGCACATCTAAAAATGTTTGCTCCTTAGTCTGTGAGACAAGGCCATTTCTTGGGCAACCCTAAACAAGAAGGAAATTCTTTTCATAGCACATTTTACAGCTAGTTGGGCATTTGTAGCTTATGATTAAAATAAAACATAGTTTTTTACTATGAGTTATTACTTATTTGTATTTCACATTTTCAGAGCCTATTTTTCACCTGTCCATACAGAATACACAATAACAGCTTTCAACTGCTAAAAGGAGGACTCTGACTTTTTTTTTTTTTCTTTTTTACATAGGAGATACTTAATTTTGATTGATAAGAAAACAGTTTTAAGAAGCCTGTAAGAGCTATCTTGAGACAAGAGAAGTTTCCTGTGGTATTGCTTTTCAGACTACCAGTCAATGACAGACAGTGATACTTTGGTAGAGAAGCAACTCTACCTGCCATGACCCAAGATAAAACCTTTATATCATGATATTCTTGTGACCTGCTCAGTGCCACCTTCCCGGTCTGGTTGAGCTCTGTTGTATCTGCATGGTCATCCCCACACACTGTTTGATTTGTTGATCTGCTGAGGCCCCTTTCAACATGAATTATCCTGTGATCCTCTGACTCTTCATATTAGTTGGTTTAATATTTCTGTTAAGCCCTCACACCAGTGGAATTGCACACAAAAAAACTGCTAGAGGTACCCAGAGCTCCATCACAGGGGATGGAGTGATGATGCCTCTGACCTACAGTCAGCCTTTGGAAAGGGTAGCAATGAAATACTGGATTGTCTCTCAAATTTAGAAAAAAAAATTAAAACATTTTGTTTAGCATGATGTAAAGCCAAATTAAAAGTAGGACAGAAAGCTTTTGGGGGAATAGATACATGCTAAATAAAAGTGGCTGCTGCCACTGCCACCCTGCAGGGCCTTACAAGATATCATGGAATGTGTCAATGTGATTTATTTTTATGAATTATTCCTATGGGCATGATGTATGTATTCCGTGAAGATTAAAAGGAGTTGTTTCTTTAGAGATACTACATTAGGAATCACCATAATGTTATAGTTTAATGTGGTAAAACAGAAGATCCCACTCACTGAACATAAATCAGTAGAACAGAATAAATATTGTCTACAAAATTCATCACAGAACAATTCAAGAGGCTGAGTACATTTTACAAAGTCAATGAAGTTTGAAATGAAACAGATGAGGCACTTTGCAAAAATATTTCCCAATTTTGAAGCAATATATTCAGAAACATATTTCCTGTATTGTAGGATTTAATTTTCTTAATAATATCTGTTAGCTCTTCAAGAACTGAAAAAGTGGTTCCCACTGCTTCTCACTTTTTTTAAAGTTACCTGTCTGTCATTTGTCTGTAGAGGCACAAGTTCCAGAGGAATTCGTAATTTCAGCCCACACTGAACAAGACTATGATTATCTCAGAAATATGATTTCCAGTGGGTTTTGCTTCTCTCTACTAATATGTTGGGAAAGTCACACTACACTTGATACAGGGCTGCTCTGTAGGTTTCTGTACTAATTAATCACAGTAGAGTATTTTCCTGTGCAGCACAGAAGTTTCAAGAAGCTCAAGGCCCAGCTGTTTCAGCATCAGAAAGCATTTAATGAAAGCTCTCCAGAGCCTGCACGGCTTGCCTGGGCTCTGACTGCACTTCCCAAGTTTCCCCTGCAGTCCATGTGTTTCCAGCAGGTGCTGGCTTTGATGCGGACAGGACTCCCCACACTTCCAGCCTCTGCTGGACAGAGCAGCTCTCACCGTGTGCAGGAGGGCTGCCAGAATTCACAACCTCAGTATGCTGAAAGCTTTAGGCAGTACAGAAGATTTCAGTCCTGTGCATGAGAGAGATGAAAATAATCCATGTTTCCATTTTATACATAAAGCAAATACCTATTTCTAAATAAAAAATATCTCATATCATTGATTTGGAAGACTATTTGTTCATTTAATTTTGTGTAAATGCAGATAACTATTGTTATCTACTCGTACCTTAGGGTTTTTTTTTCATTCCTCTGTCAGTGAGTTGTGATCAGGGTAGACCTCTGGTTCTTACAGATGTTTGGTCTTCATGGTTAAATAAAAATTTTTGTGCCAGGTCACTTATGCATGAGAATGTATTTAAATAATAGACAAGTGACACGCTTCTTTACATATATATTTACACATATAAGTGTTAACTACAGCACAAGGTACTTGAAAAGACAAATTATAAAATAATTGTTAAAGACATTATTATTAAATCAAAATTTGCTTTTAACAGATATCTTAAGCACTTATCTGACTATAGAGTCTCTTTACTATAGATTTAAGGAGCTTCCTAAGGACATTCAAGGACAGCAAGAGAAATCAGGAGAATTGATTCTGTCACATTCTGGAGGCTCTTAGAAGGCAATTTATCATTTATGAAGGAACTTCAAAAGGTCTTGAGCATTTGGGGCACCATGTATCAGAAAGGAAGGAAAATTCGTAAGTGACTCACCAAATGTTACAAAAGGAAGAGAATGATCCTTGGCACCTTAAAGAACAGTTATATGGGTCCAAAGATGGTTCTATAGTAACTGTGAAAATGGAAAATAGAAATAACCTGTAAATATTCTCCTGTCTTATCTACATGTTCCTTCACTTTATACCATATATTGGTAAAATAAAACCGGCTTAGAAATCACATCACAAACCCCACTTGTTCTGTGTCAGGCCCTGAGTGCAGTGCTGAGCTCTCTCAGTATTGTTCTGACCAGCCTCACCTGAGGTCTCCCCACACCTTTGACCAGGAACTCCATTTAAGCTCTGATTGGGCCTCTCGCTCCTTCCCTAAGCACTGTCTTTGGTGTGCCTGCTGCTGGCCTGGTCCCGGGGTGCATTCCTTGGTACCTGAGGATCACTGGACCACCGATGGGAGCTGATAGCACCCTGCTCTGACGCCTCTGGTGCTGTGGGATTGTGTCCTGCAGGTAAGGTCCTTGCCCAGTGTGCTCTGTGACCACCCCTCAGCTGCCAGCTGAGCTTCCCTCAGGGAGGAACCTGCTCTTGCTGGGCCAAAACACTGTGCTCAAACTGCATCCCTCGGGAAGCAACGTGAAGAGAATTCCTGTTGTGTTGGAAATGTGGGAAGCTTGTGCTTAACTAACTGAAGTTCCCCCCATCTCATGCTGTGAAGATAAGCTGCAGCTGGACTGCTGGGCCCTGGCTGGGCTTGCAATGAGTACTGAGCTCCTCAGGAACTCAGCTTTGGAGTTCACCCAGACCAGTGCAAAATACCCAGTGTGTGCTACCACTCAGATAGTTACTGCTCTAATAAATAGTGAGGTATGAATTTTATATGGGAGACAATTATTATAGTAAACACATGCTCCTATTTCATAATACATTAGAGTATAAGCAATGGGGCAATTACTAGAAAACAGTTACTGCAAGAAATGTGTTTTATGGCTGAGACTCTTCTTGGCAATTAATTAAGTCTTGGCCATTGCATTTCTATTATGCTGTGAGAGAACAGAGCAAACATGGTGGTTTTTATAAAACAAAAAGCTCTCTGTGCCACCTTTTGGAGACCTTCAAGCAGGGTAGCAACCTACCCTGCCCACCCATTACTTCATTTCAACTTCTGAAATGTGTTTTAAAGAGTTAAGTACTACTAAAGACTTTTGCATTCATACCAAGTCAGTCTCAGCGAGTCATTGATCAGTGAAGTGTTAGGAATGAGTCATAATTTCATGAGGTATTTCTGTAGTATATTAAATGCAACAATATGTCAAACATATTGCCACTAAGATTTATTAAGTCTGCTGAAAGCATTTTCTTCCAAACAATGTCTTCTGTATCTCATATAGCTTAAAGATTAAGTTAAATGAACTTCTTTGCTGCAGTCAACAGCAGAAAAATAATTATTTCCCTGCCTCAACTCTCAGCCATGAGCAGCAGTGTTGTCAGAACTCAATTGTGCTACAAACACCAGTGGTGTTAATTTGCAGCTACACCCTGAGCAACTGTGGGGTTTCTTTGCCACTTCTATCCCCAATGCCAGAGCGATGAACAACAATGCTGCAGAGTTGGCCTTCTCCAGTGGTCTCAGTTTCCCATTTCCTGGCCATTAAAGCAAATAATGGGCTAAAAGGTTTAGAAGTCTATTGGAATTTGTAGCCTATTTCAGGTACATATTTGATTAGGCAAGTGAGTGCTCTACCTCATATATGCATTGTTGTGTATATAATTAGTCACTTACTGAGGTGTTACTGGGGACAAAAAAATCACAGTAGCTACATGGACATGAAAACAGGACTAACCAGTGTTGTGTTTCAGTGACTTTAATCCAGAAGGCTCTGTGAGGATCTGTGTATCACTAAGATTCTACTGCATAATTCCAACTCTTTCATCTAGAGAATAGCTTCAATAAGCAACACAAGAACATAAATTCACATAGAGACTCCTGTGATCTTTCAGTGTGATCTGGTACTTCTAAGAACACAAGGAGCCTCTCGTTCATGGCAAGTGATGATAACACTATAAGGCATTTCTTTAGGTTTGACTTTCATGCTCTGAATCATGCAGGATTGGTGAAAGTGGAAATACAACCCTTACTTTTGGGGGGTTAATTTGAAATTACACAGTGCCCAGATCACAATGAAAGATCACGAGAGTCTCTGTGTGAATGTTCTTGGCAACTGAGAACCAACTGCAACCTTTCCATGCACCCTTCTGCAGCCCTCCCCAGCTGTGATTCACAGGAATCAACAGAAGTTGTGCTTTCTAGAAGACAGGATTTGAGAACTTGATTCTAAATGTGGAGCATCTTTGTCTAAGCTGTAAAAATACTAAGGAAGGAAAGGCCCAAGGCAGAAAGAGCAGGTGCTTTTCAGGCTAGAATTGAAATCAATTGGCAGCACTGCATGGGGGAAGCTTGCACAGTAACTTTCTGATCTCTGATTTTAGCAAGTGTTGTCAGTCACTATTTGCATGAAGTTATGATTATCCTTTTTTTTCTCAATAAATTATAAAAATTATAATTTCTAATCTGTCCTTTTCATGTAAAAAAACCAAAATTCCAGGCAGTTAGAAAAATCTAATAATTACTTGGATACAAGCAAGAGTGAATATAAAATTGCAGATCTTGAAGTGTTCTGAGCAGTGCCTTTATGATTGCAAAGTCTGTCAGCTTTGTTTAATGGCTCATATTTCAGCATCAGAACTATGGGTGGCATTACGTGTTTAGGTTTTGCACCATTTAAACCTGGGAGCTGCTTAATTTACCTTGGTTGCATAATAAAACCTCCTTGGGATGAAAAACATTTTCAATGAGACTACTCAGAGCAAGATCACTAGATGCCCCTCTAGCTGCAGTAGCTCTTCATGGTGTTTCATTGAGTATAGGAAACATCCAAAGGGATAGATTCTCTAGATTCTTTAATTCTTTGTGTTTCTCAATCAGTGAGGAAAGGTCAGACACGGGCGTGGCAGCAAAGGGAGAATGAGCAAAACACGTCAGCTCACCAACTGTGCCAGTCTTAATGGGGGAAATGACCACAGCACCCTCGAGAAGGAAGGTGATGGTGACCCCAGTCCTTGGGTCACTGATAAGTAGGAAGGATTAGAGTGTTTTCCAGGATGCCAACATCTCTTTTAGCCAGAACATAACTACAACAGCAGATGATTTGCAGTACTCTACTAATTACTCTTGTCTCCCTACCTAGCAGAAATTTGCTACAAAAAGAATTCTGTGTCTATTGAACAAGATTTCTTGCAGTTGTTGCACTAAAGAGTGCCTTTACCCTGGCCATGGGCAGGGTCACTGTCCAGGCTCACCACTGTCTTCCCTGCTACTCCTCACCAGTTGCTGATTTACTACTGGCACTGCTAAGCAGTGCTCAGGATGGTGAACATGAAGATCTTTACTGTAATCATGACTAAAGGTTTAACACATCATTTCAGACCTGTGCTTTTCGTTTTGGAGATAGATTGTATTTCCATCTGCTACTGAACAACTACACTTCAAAACGATCAGGAAGGTATTTTTCCTTCTTTTCAAGCAGAGAATGGCCAGAGTCTCCTCAGTGGTGCTCACTGACAGGACAACAAGCAATGGGCATAAACTGAAACATGTGAAGTTCCATCTAAATGTAAGAAAACACTTTGAGGGTTGCTGAATGATGGAACAGGTTGTTGAGAGCAATTGTGGAGTCTCCAGTCTTGCAGATATGGCCCTGAACAACCTGCTGTAGCTGCTCCTGCTTGAGCAGGGGGGTTGGACTCTACAGTGTAGGTGTAACCTCAGCTATTCTATGATTCTGGAATTAGCTCATCTTCCTTGATCTTCAAGGAACAGGGCTGACTACGTGTTGCAGTGGCAGGACAGTGTGCCAGCATCTCTCCTCACTGGCACATCCTCCCCTCCGCTCTTCAATAGGCAGGTGTTGCTGACTCCAGCAAGTCTATAAAGCTGCAGGAATTTTACAGCAGAGAGAGGTTGCTGAGAAGATTCTCTCTAGAATTAGAAGTGTTTTTACTCTTTCAAATGCTCTGAGGACAAGCACTATCTGCTGCTTGCTGCTCAGTGTTTGTAGGCACTACTGGTTTATGAAAGGGCAATTTCAAAGAATGAGGAAGATCGTGAGTATTCTGCTTGAAAACATTCATTCTTCTGCATTCCAAATAAACAGTTTAAAAATCAGCTTCTTTAGGCTCTGTTTTCTCCTCCTAAATGTTAGAGATTAAGTGCCATTTAGATGTGTTGGAATATTTGCCCCCTTTTCAAAAGCTACCCATACAGAAATGTTTGGCTTCCCTTCAAATGGAACAGTACAAAAAAACCCAAACCTGCTGAGCACAGTGGTAGCAACAGTTGCACTTGAAAATGTTGGATACTTTAAAATTACTGGGGAACTGACTTTATACTTGTGAAAACGGAACAACAGGTACAGCAGAAATGCCATGAAAATGAGGTTTATACTGTAATTGGTTGGACTCTTGAAATGAAATCAGAGTCTTAGCAATAAACTTGCCCAGATCATTGAGTTGGACAGATTTGTACAGAGAGATCTCAGCTGTTCTGGCTTGGAGGAGTGCACTTGTTTAACAAAGAATTTGTAAGCAAAATAGCTCACTTTAAAAAGGTAGATGAAGAAAACTAGAGATTTTGATGTTATATTTCCAAAGGTGAATACACTGATTTTTTTTTTTTTTACTTCTAAATATGCTTTTCAAATCTCTTCCAGGTGGTAGTAGTTAAAAAAAAAAAAAAAAAAACAAAAACAAACAAAAAAAAAACCCACACACACACACAAAAAAAACCCCTGCATCCAACAAAAAAAAAAAAAAGGAGAAATAATTGATCAGTAATTTTAAATCTTATTCCTATGTCATTGGCACTAATTGTATATATTATCTATTTCAAATGTTAAAGGCTTAATAAAAACCAAGCATGTATTTAGCCAGCTCTATCAGTATAATGTTACGTGAGGCATTAATATACCAAGACCCCAGTTTCCCTAAACCACCAAAAAAAAATTATCCCCTTCCTTATCTTTTCAGGACAGCAAACTTTTACATCCATTTCATTTTCCAGCTGCTGTGTCCACTGTTCCCAGTGACTCAAGTCAGTGGTCACACTTTCACTGAGTGCTGGGGAGGAACTGCCAGATCTGTCTCCTTCTGTAAGTCTGGTGCTCTCTGTGACTCCTGATGAATTTGCTCTTAATATGTATATAATTTCATTATGTAAATGCTAATGTGGAAATGTGTCAAGTGTGGAGAGAAAAAAAAAAAAGCTTTTACTTTTTTTGCTCTTTTGCTGAAGTAGCCAATTATTTATGAGTTAATGCACAGCAGAACTCCATTGCCCAGCAGGCCCAAAACAGGTGAAAAAGATTATGTTTTAAAAGTAAACTTTTCTAAAAAAGGAGGAAAAATGAGTTAAGGATGCAAATGAAACAGTAGAAAAAGCTCTTAAGGAAGTGTGATGGTGTTGAATGTGTGATGCAGGCCAGATTTTGGCTGAGGCAAGAGTGGCTGTGTTAGTTCAGGCCCACAAGGTAGAGGCCCAGGAGCAGATTATGGGCACTGCTGTGCTGGTTGCAGACAATGGGAGCGGGGTGTGCCCAGCCATCTGCTCTGCACCCCCAGCTCCAGCTGTGCTCGCCAGCTGAAAGGAGGGGCTGCAGCTGTGTGAGGAATATTTACAGCATAGGAGGGGGTGATTTATGGCAAAGATAAGAACTGATGAAAAAGTAGGACTGGACATGCTTTAGGGTTAAGATGTCGCTTTCAAATCTTGTCCGTGATTCAATGCTGGAAACTTCCTTTAAATATTCAGAGACCTGAAAGAAGAGATTTGATTTATAAATTTACTTTAGTGTGTGTGTAAATACAATGCTAGGAATAAGTATACAATTGTCCAAGTGTTATAAACATAGTTATGCAAGCACAGAGTTCTCCTGCCAAGGACAATGATCAGAAGGCTTTCACAGCTTAGTATCCAAGAATTAGGAACTGCGAACACCTTGACTACAATTAATTTTATATTATTCATGCTAATGAATCAAACTCAGAGACGGTCTGTGTGGAAGAACGAATTATCACAGGACATCTTCACTCATGTAATTTGTTGGGTTTGATAGTTTAGTAGAAAAAATAGAATTTTTAGATGGGATTCCTTTATATTTATAAAAATACATATGTATAGAAGATGTTTAAACACATTCCACCTACTCTCCTTTCTAAAGGGATGGTGAGTAAATAATTTGACCATAACTGTCTAAAGATATACCTTACCCTAGAGGACATTATTTAGCTGCCACAGGTAAAACTATTTGTGATGGCCCATGTACTGGTAGAGAAGCACTAACCTGCCCTCCAGTTCCAAGCAGTCAAGAACTAACATGCAGTTGCCACAGCACACAGTAATAGCAAGAAGTTAACCTGTAACTGGGTAGAAAAAAAATTGCTAGCAAGATTTCCTCATTTTCCCCTTGTTAAAGACATGTACCTTGGATGGTAGGCACTGTCTTGGGAAAAGTATTCAGCTAGAAGGCCTTGAATGGGAATTAGTCACATTCCTGGTTGCTTTTCTGTGCCCAGGGGAGTTTGTGACAAGCACAGACAAGTGTGAAAAGCTTCGATATTAAATCTAGAGATAACATTCATCTGAAGAGTTGATGTCCCTGGAGCACCGAGAGAAAGTGTTATTCTCTAGTATTCCTTAAAACTCTCAAAGCAAGTGGGTATTATTCTGTCCATGAAGACATTTTCAGAAAGCTATTTCTATTAAGTGCTACTGCCTTAAGAAGCATTGCTTCTGTGAAATGAAAAGGTGCCACAGGAAATCCTTCGAGATGAGAGTGGAGGTAAGTAGCTGGCATTTGTTTCTAATTTGTGTTTATCTTATTGCAAATTCTAATTTATCTCTTCCAAATGAATATGGAACATTTCATTTGCTGATCTTTTGCATTAATGTGGTCAATATAATTGGAGCTGAAGTGAGCTGTTTGCCAGACTTTCTAACTGCTGCCAAGAAAAACTTGGGTGTCATTTTAGAAAAATCCATGGGTGGAGGAGGACGAGATCATGACCATCTGTCTGTGCATCAAAGGCTAAATCATTATAGGGGAAAAATAACTCCTCTGTTGTGTTTGCCAGCCATGTTCGTCTTCAAAGTAAGTTCAGTTGGTAACTTTGGAAGACAAACATTTTCAAAATTGTCCTGTGGGCTCAAATATTTCTTGGAAGGAAGTTGAGGGAAAAAATTAAAGGTCAAAACTGCACAACTTGGAAGTGAATGAGATAGCATGAGGATAACATTAGAGGAAAATTATACAGTCTCCTTGGAATCTTCCCAAACGCTTTCTGTTTGCATCCTTTTAAGTTTCCAGAATCTACCAGGTACAGAGAAGAGGAAGCACACGGTCCCTTTCTTGTCCTGCAGACAGTTTATACATGTTCCATGCCCTATGGCATTTACAGACTTCTTGACCTAACATTTAACAAAGGGAAACAGCATCTGAGAGACGTGCCACTAAATATGCACCTGGACCTCCTTGAGCCTTAGAACTGGTCAAGATAATACTCTGAAAAGTAAACAGTCTGAAAAATAATTGCATAGAGAAGAGGGACATTATCTGCAGCATAGCTAATACTTTGCTCTTTTTATTTGGTTGGGATTTTATTTAATGCACTGCAAAATTAGTCTTGGCATCGTGCCGGAATCCATCATAAGGAGCTAAACCAGAAATGTCTCTGAAAAGCCATCAGTCCTTCAAACCTGGAGTCACTGTTACAGGCTCCTTTATCAGTAGTCACTGTGACATAAATGTCTCTGTGATGAGAGTGAAATGACAACAAATGGAAAATGCCAGTAACCATGGGAGTTCTGTTTAGGCTGCCACTTCCAGGATGCTCCTGTTCTAGTTCAGGCTGCTACATTACTCATTTCAGTTCCTGTAAGTCCCACCTTCCTGCATACACCCTCATCAAAATATTTGCATTCTGTAGGGTATGACATCCAAGCCCAGACACGGCTACTTAAAAATATCACTCTGGCTTCTCTGAACAGGAATCCTTCATAGTGTCAGCCTTCAAAGGAAGCAGTTACAGTTCTTATCAGGATTATGGGGGTTTTCTTTGCATTGAGATTCTGAATTCTCTCCTTCTTTGAAGATAAGAAATCCCTGCTATCACAGCCTTTATCTGAATACGAATGGGTCCCTGGATTTGATAAACTGTTTAGGACTACTAGGATCAAATTCTAAGTATGTGTACACTGAGAGTTCAAAAGGTGAATTAATTTTACCTTCGTATGCTTGTTGTTCTTGATTTATCTCTTTCCTGATAAGTAGTAAAATTGAAAAACATAATTTAAAAAAAAAGTTGTGGATTTTTGGAGTTATACTTCATGTTCCCACGTTTTCAAATTTAGAAAAAAAAAATAGTGACCCTTTGAAGAATATCTATGGCTCATTTCTAATAAATGCAAAACCAAGCAAAAGTGAACTTTTTAGATTATTCAAATGTTAATTGCATATTTCACATACTTGAAATGTAACAAACACAGTTTAAATTTGCAGTATATTCTGAACAGAGAGCCACAGTATTCCACCACATCTGGAATCTCTGAAGATATATATACATTACAAGTTTCTTTTCAATAGTAACTTTTAAGTGTTACCTCAGCCTCATGTAATCAAAGGCTGTCTTGAGGATAAATGTAAAAACTGTAACTGCTGAACAAAGGTTTTTAAGAGGTATTGACAATTCAGACAAATTATATTTTTACATTATCCAGGCTGAATGATATCCTGAAAAAGAACTCAAATTCTGCAAGTTCTCTTCAAAATCAAAATTAGTTCACTGCAATGACATGGCTGAGTTTGCTAAAATGTTTGTTTGCATTAGGCTTCTTGAATGTTAATCATCTTAAGCTTCTAGTCTTGAATTTTAACAGGATCTGTGTATTAAAAAAAAAAAAACATCGAAGTTTAAAAGAGTAAAAGCTAGTAACCAAGGAGTCCTGTAACCCTTGAAAAGCCTGGTGGTAAATAATGAATTAGTTTCATTATAATGAAAAGTGTACATGTAGGCACGAGTTCAGAACCTTCTCCTGAGGCTTTTAAGGGAGACAAGAGTAGAAGCCTTTCTGCCCCAGCACTGCCTCACAGGCCACGTGGGCAGCAAAGAGTTGATCATGATAGTAAAGTTTACTGTCTGAGCTGAATCACAGCATCTCTGTAAAGCTGAAGTGTTGGAAATCTGCAGGGAGGGTCGAATCAGAAAATTGCCAGGAGTTCAGGGGCCAGGTCCATTTTGCATAAAATGGAGCAGATGGGAGCTGACTTCATCTGTGACACCGTGGCACGGCCCACAGGGATTATAAATCCCAGCATGGAATACTCCATTTCCTTCTTGCACTGAGCAGGTGGCAAAGGAAGATGCAACATATCTTGCAGATATTTTGAAACAGCTACATTAAGAAAAGGTTCTGTGCTGCATTATTGTTTCTCATCTACATTTTTCTCGCAAGAGTTCTGTTTTTAGCACCTACAGCTAACACCATGCAGTTGATTAGCAACAACAACTAATTGGCATTTTCTTGGCTGTGTTACTGGAGCTCTGCCTGTGCTGGCCCAGATACTCCCCATTTCTCAGGAAGCCCTTTTGCTGTGTTACACAAGCATTTATAAATCTTCCATCGTTATATTCGATCTGTCTGGTGCCATTCACAGACACAACCAGATCAAACGCTGAGAATCCATATTTGAAATTCTTACACAGCCCAAAAGCTGCTGGGACATTAACATATTGCTAAGGAGGGGATGTCTTAGGTTGTCCCTGAAAATCATCATCTAATAGGTATTTTACATGCCAGGAGTGATTAACTATCAGCATTTTTGATTGAGAATGTAAGAGATTTAGAGTCTAATTCAGCAAATCTTAAATTTAAAAATATTTCCTCTCATATTAAGCAAAGCAAGTAAACATTTTAAAAATTACTCTGTTGAGAAATCTTAATGTGTACATCAAAATTTCAGGAAATCCACACCATCTACATACACAGACTAAGGAAGCATAAGATAAAAAAGTGTTATGCATAGTGTTGAATAAGTCATTCCCTGTAGACCTGTCTGAGCTGCATTATATCAACTTATCACTGGGTATGATTTGTGATTTAATTTAAAGGATCTTAACCAGTTTCAGTTCTATTGCCAATGTTCAAAATGGCACAAAATACTACTCTTAAAATACTGGTGTTCCAGACTGAAGAAGGCTAAAGTCTGAAGTGGAAGTATGGAATAATTTTGTTAACTGTCCACAACTTATTAATACGGTGTAAAATCCATTGGATATCTGATAATAAAAACTGTGTTGATCTTTGGAAATACCGATGCATTTTCTGTTATAGGATTTAAAACATAAATGCTAGAAGGTTCCTAAACTTTTACAATATCCAACTACTATGCTGTATCTGGAGATATTTCACTTTCACCTACTCTGTAGATCTCTACAAAGGCCTATATGGGCTCTGACAGATTTTTGGTGCAACTGTTTTTTAAGGAAATAGTTCAAACACGATTACTGATGGCTGATCTTTTAGTAGAAAGATGACTAGAAAGTAGTTATAACATGCAACTGTGAGTGGGTTTCTATCTTTTTTTTTTTTCCCCACAAAAATGAGAATGGACAATGTTTTGCCACCCAAATTTATAAGCAGTGTTATTCAGTTCTTGTGGAGCCCACCCAGCCTTAGCCCATCTGCTTTGCTCTGCTCTGCCTGCCCAGAGTGAACAGGAATCCAGAGTTCCCTGGAGCTGCTGCATGAGGTGCCTACCCTGCTGTCCAGCAGCTTTGGAGGTCTGTATTGCTAAACCTTTAAAAACTGTCTGAGAGCTGAGGGAAGCTCACATAATTTCTCTGTCAGAGCTGCTGGGGCTCTATCTCTCCTTGTTAGTGCTTTCCAATTTCTCATGAATAGTTCCAGTCTCCTGATGTGGTAACAGCCACAGAGCCAAGGAGTTGCATCCATTGCTTCCACTGGAGTAGCATTAGAGCTGCTGTGATTTGTGGCAGGGTCTGACTCAAAACTAAGGGGCATCACTACAAACTAAGATTTTCCACTTCTTACAAGAACTGCCCTGAGCCTATATAAGCTGTAATATTTCAATTGTATAGATGAGAGGATCAAATTATTTATTTCAATATTACAGGCACCTTAATATCCAGGAATTTCTGCCCTTGCCCTAATACTGCAACAGGAAAGCAAGAAATCCAGCAGAAAACACATGTCCAACTTACTGCAGCTTTTCCCTCCCCTTGGGGATTTTGTTTTCAAGCAATGGCTTCCTCTCACAGCTTTTAATACTTAATTAGTCATTTGCATCAGCATGGAGTTGTTCTAATTTGTTACTTCTATGTTCCAATTATGAAATATGACAGATTCCTAAATATTTAATGGGAATGGGATTATTAGCAATGTGCCCTTGTTGCACGCTGCATTGTTATCCTCTTTGGTGTTGTAAAATATATGATGTACCTGTAGAAGACAGACCTTAGCAGAGCATACAGATGGAACTGAATTCCTAAAGCAGCCATAGGTCTGCAAGAGTTATTCTCAAGATCTCAGTATAGTCTTCTTAGATTATTATACACGAACACCAGTGAAAAAAAGTCATCTCTTATTTTTCTGGATCTCGAATACTGCAGATACAAAGCACATCAAAGGTGCTTCTTAGAGCTTTTTCCTCCATTAACCGAGGCCCTTCTTCCTCACCACATTCTTCAGCCTCGTGTTGAGGGTGTGTCTAGGTGACAGCTATTCAGCCAGGATAGCATCTAAGCCTTCCACTAGTCAAAAAGAAGACTTATTTCAGAGTATTCCTTAAAATTTTCATGATAGCCACTTTCTCACTCCACCTTACGAGAAAATCTGACAAGCAATCAGAAATCAAACATAATGTTCGCATTGGAGAGGTGGTTTCCTTGAAAATGGTAAAAAAATTAAGGTGTTTTTCAAACTGTGAGCATGAAGTCTAATTAAGATCTTGCTTTTCATAAAAACATGGAAATAAGGGGCAGGGTGTTCTTAGCATTGATTGGAACTACTAGGAATTAGGAGATGGAATTAAGTTGTAATATGCTACATATGGATGATTGACTTCTTAAGGACTGATGAAAAGAGTAGTTACCCAGACAGAGTACCAAAGAAATGGGTTTCTTCACTACGAAAAAATTCTGAAGATGCTGTGTCCTAAATCTATTTGGAAGAGAAGAAAATCATAACAAGACTGACATCATCACAACTCTCGCTGTTCTGCATCTGCCTTAATTTCTTGTTGCTT
This sequence comes from Pyrocephalus nanus, assembly GCA_038380795.1. Taxonomy (NCBI): domain Eukaryota; kingdom Metazoa; phylum Chordata; class Aves; order Passeriformes; family Tyrannidae; genus Pyrocephalus; species Pyrocephalus nanus. The sequence goes on from CM076272.1 coordinate 7,337,701, forward strand.
AATTTAGTTGCTTCACTCCTAACAGAATTTTAATTTGTCATCTGTTGTCCTTTTCTTGGTATCTTCTAAAATTAGTAAGAAATGTGACCAAAACAATAAATATCTGGGTAAAGACACTGCAGAAACCATTCTAACCTAAATACATCAAATTTTAATATGGTACAGTAGAAATGAGAAAATTTAAATATTTTTTTTCTTCAAGTCAGTGACTATTCTATTTGTGTGTGGTGAGGAAGCTGTTCTGTTAATGGGCACAAGAATATCTGGCTTCTGATGTTTAAAACAATAAGTTTATGAGGTGGGTATATTTTATTCCTCTCCAAAACAATACCAAATTGAAAATACCCTAAAAGAATTAGACGACTATATGGTTCCCCAAGAAGAGCATCTCTTCCCCTCTTATAGATCATTAGGTGGTTAACAATGTGAATAAATGGGGCTGCTCCTGCAAATTGTTTTCAGTGAGCTGTTGAAATAGAAAATTCATTTGAGAAACTGCTTTAAAATTATATCACAAGTTTCCCAAGTGAGCACTTTACTACCGAAGTTCAAGAGCAGTCCTACAGCTTAAGCCACTAGAGACTGTTTATAATTAATGCCTAATTTTTCACAGGTGCATTTTTTTATATATTTTGTCAATGTATGGGCATTTTGTAGCTAATTGAGATTTTTCAAACTGAAAATTGCAGCTTTAGTCCACAAAGCATATATTGATAGGAGCAAGGCGTGGTGTTAAATCTGAAAGTCAGTTCCACTTGGCCAACTTCTGAAAAGGTTATTTTATTTAAAAATTAGCTCTTTGTCAATGCCAGCAAGTCTTCCCTAGCTCTGAACAGAAGGTTGCCTCTCAGTACCATTGCTTCGTGTTTATCACTTCATACTCCTCTTTCCTGAAAAATAAAGTATCAGCCTGCCTTGAACCATCAAACTGATGAGCTGTTTTTCACTGACTTGTACATGGCCTTTTAAGACACTGATTTTGGGGACTGACAGACTTGCTGAGTCGTTCTGGCTTGTAGCAAAGGATGTTCACAATAGTTTAGAAAACATGCAGAAATACAAATTTTTAAAATTATGTCAGATTCACATAGGTGTCTTCTTTGCTGCAGGAGTTTAATATTTGTTCTCCACCTGTCAAAACAGAAGCAGAGCAGTTGACAGATTCATTGGTAATGATTCCCCAGGAAACCATATACTAGGAGTGGGACACCAGAGAAAACTACCAGTCTGACATGTTTTGGTCGTGACAATGAAATTAACTGCAAACCACAAATTGTTCAGGGCTTCAGTGTGTTGATAGATACTTAAGGTCTAGAAAAGATGTTTTTTACTGCACATAGATTTGTACTAATATAGTAGCATAATTAAGGAAATCACCCTGCAAATGTCTGCTGCAGGCACATAAAAAACCATTTGTTAGAAATATGTGGAATGGAGAATGTTATGATCAGGATCCCTGAAAGAATTCTGTGCAGTCTCTGCTCATCTGTATTTTTTGTTGGGATGGATTTTATTGCCATAACATTGTTATTTGTGATTTTATACTGCTTGTTCATGTAATGAAGAGGTAATTTTTAGCTTTTTTTTAACACCAGAAGGCATTTCTGTTGTCCCAAGCCACAAGAATTTTCAGCTGGTACCAAAGCAATACTATTAATTGCAATGTCATACAAAATTCCAGTTTTTCTCTGTAAATCATCACTCGAAGACCAAAAATGCATCTGTCAAACTTGGCTTTCCTATAATTGTTGTTTAAGATTTAGCTCTATAATCCTTTATTGCTGCAGGCTCTGATGCTGTGTTGGTCTCCATTGCTACCAGCCCATTTTGTGAGTCTACAACACACAGCTGTTCTCTTTACTGTAGATGAGATGAAAAGTAACACTGGCCAGACACAGAATTTGAAGAGAGAAATTAAAGGATGTTTTTACTAGTTTTATGCACTTATGCAACCCTGGAAACAGGGATAATAATAGGGCATGTTGAGAGGAAATGGAGCATTACAGCATGTTGAGAAAAAGGAAATAGAACAAAGATACTCAGCTTGAAGTGAGGTTAGCACAGAAATTGCCTTCCCTCCCTCTTCCATATGCTGTGGAATGCAAAACCAAAACAAAACTGTAAGTTCTAGTTTGAGACTTATGACTATTATTAGTTTAAGAATACTTGTAAGAGTCAAAAAAGTAATACAGAAGTCAGCAGAATAATTCTGCTTGTGAAAAACAGCTAATAAATGTCATAAAAGAATGACACACTGAGTGTCATTTGGACTCTTGCTGTGCTTTGGGAGACAACTCAGACTCTGATTGCTCGTGGGCCATCCTCGCCCTCAGAGTTCAGGAGTTCCTGGGATAATAATGCTGCTTTCCCCTTGTTCACTCAGGACGGTGAGAATCCCAACAAATGCCACTTGGCTCTTGCTTGCAAACTGATGGAAGCCACAGTTCTGGTATTTCTAAGATTTCTCTCCTGGAGTTTTTTCATTCTAAGTCTCATCCTGGGTACTCTCTACCCTACTCTTACAGGAATTTGAAGCTTTAATTACTTTCAAGGAGTATCTACCATTTTATCAAATTTTTTTCGAATCAGCCTCTGTGCTCAAAACCTATTAACAGGGCACATGTGCTATGATTGCACAAATCTCCTTTCCTTAGTAAACTAAGCTAAATACCTCTAAGAAGTCAAATGAAAGTTTAATCTTTAAGAAATGACATTTAAAAAATAATTTCTTATAGACATTCCTACCAGATTTAATGTCCTATTAATACTACTATTCAAATCTAAAGGACTAAGTAAGAAATTCTATTCTTTGTGTGGATTTTTGACCTCTTCTCCACGTTTCTACACGAAAAGTATGATTTTCAGTCAAGCTCTTAAGAACACCTTGGATGTTTCACAGGAAATGATTGCCTTGTCTGCTTCAGAGCTAAGTCAGTATTACCACCAATGACATCCCATGGCATTCAGATGGATTTTGATGGAAGCACAAGCTACTCTAGGCTATCAGAAGCATGCAGTCCAGGTGGGAAGCATGCATTCTGCTTTGGAATTTGGCAAGGGAACTATAAACTGGCTAAATTTTAGTCAAAGACCAAATATTCAAGAATCTGGAGAAGAGGAAGAGCCTTGATAATATCAACTCTAAAACAGCTTTGCTTTGTAACTCTGCTCACAATTTTGTTTTGTAACTTTTCTTGAAGGAGTACAGTAATTCCTGCTCAGAACACTGTATGCCCAACATGAGGGAGCCTGAAGGAAAGATAAATAAGTCGACTGCTGAATACTGAGGCAAAAAGGAAATAGCTGTGTAGATAAGAGGCCTATTGGACGGTTTCAGACTACATAAATAGCAGTCAGTGGATCAGAAAAACTTATGACCAAAAAAACCCAAAACAAACAAACAAAACAAATAACAGAACCCATACTTTTTAAAACCCAAGGTTTAAAAAAAAAAAAAGGTCTACTATTTTAAAGTTACCTTTCATATGCTACAGAGGAACTTTCTAAAACTGAAGAGAAAATGTTAATTTTCTAGAGACTGTTCTCAATAGAACCTGGGAAAAAAAAGACATTTAAAAGAAGGCAAAGATATCACAGTCACCTGAAACAAGTAGAATGTTTAAGAGGACAGCACTTTCTTTTGCTGATTCCTAAACTTCACCATACCATGTGAATGCAAACCCCTAGGACATGACTGGCTAGATTCATGAGCAAGATAATGAAACTGGAAGTCCTGCCTTTCATCCTGAAGTCCATCCACTAGTGCACTCATCTGGGAGAAAGCATTGTGCCTGCTTCCCTCTCCTGTGTACGGCGATTTTTAGTATGGATTTTGGAATAAACCTCCATGTTTCGTGTCAGTGTTTGCTGAGTTGGAATGACTCCAGTCTGATATGTAAACCAGGATTTGTGAGATGGGGCATCCTAGGCTTTTAATCCCTGTTCAGATAGACATTTAAAGTTCTTAAAGTGGAACAGCTAAATCAGAGAAGAGCACCCCAAATACCCTGCAAAACTGTGATTAGATCAGACCCATGGAAAATGTTGAGCCCAGGACTAACAAGAGTTCTCCCTTTGCAGATGTAACTATTTGGCGAGTGGCTAAGACAGCAATCCCTGTTGATTTCTGTTTGTTATCCTAATACCTTCTTTTCTTTCTGTTTGGCAGCCAATCTGATAAACAAAATTCAGTTATTGATACAGACTTTCTTAGAATTCATGGACAAGTTTTAGAGATGTGATGACAATGCCAAGAAATCAGTTTCAGTTCTAGTTTTTTGAACAGAAACTGCGGGGCAAACACATGATTGCTTTCTAAAGAACGTAAAGAAATCTACCAATCTGAAAGTGTGTCACTCTCTCCTTACAGCGACTGGTCCAGAGTTGCTGATACCTCAGCAGAAATTCTGAATAACATTCTACTAAAGGAATATTACATTTAACAGATTTTCTTTCCTTATTGCTGTCTTATTAGTTTGGGGGGTTTGGATTATGAGAAAATACTGCTTAGAAGCCAAGATGTCTCTGTGTTTATTCTTCAGGTATTTTTTAAATCTTCCTAATAGCAACTCAGTGTGAGGTAATGTGAGTTATTTTATGATTTCAAAATAAATGCATAATTTATCACTTCCAGTACTATCTGCAGAAGTTTAAGAGCCGCATTGGAACACTGTGCTTCTACAGTTTTAATTCACTTTTTTTGGTGGGGTTTTTTTGTTTCTTGGTTTGATTTGGGGTTTGTTTTGTTTTGGGCTTTTTTAAAAGGAATTATCCTCTTTTTGTTTGTCTAAAGCAACATGGTTTGCCTGCGGGATCCTAGGTGAACATTGCCTAATATTTTGCATAATGAGTCAATTTTTACAAATCACAACAAAAGGAAGCATTATGGAAGGAATTTTCACTTCCTGTTAACAAGGGCACACGGCAACAAGTATCTGTTCACCATATTTTAATGAACTACAATATCTTGGCAAAATAATGTACAACATCCTTTCTTTCTCTGACAAGGCTTGTGAGGCAGGGAAACCAATCCAGCAGTGTAATTCTTCCCCAGGTGATATGATGAGTTGGTATTATGTCACCTTTCATGCTATTTAAGGCTTCTGCCAATAGAACAATTGGCACCAACCCTGTGGAACAGTGTTCTTACTAATGAATTTACTTAACTGAGTAGAAGGGGATGCAAAGGCTAAATCAAGTGGCTGTTTGCTTGGGTTTTCTTTACTACATGGATTACACACAGTAGTAGACATTTAGGATTGAATTTATTGGAATGTGAAGGATAAAAATGAATCCAATAGACAATCCAGTGTGTGCCCTGTGTCTCTCACCTGAGAATCGAGCAAGTACAACAGATTAAGGATGTACATAGCATCATTTTTCTAAAATCAATTTCTTAAATAAAAACTAAATTATTGCAAGGGTTATTTATTTTATGTTAATCTACTAAATTTATTTTAACTTAATGTCACCATGAAAAGCTTCTAGAGATCAATTTTGTTTAAGAATTATTTTTCTTTTACTTCCAAATAAACAAACTGGATTTGTGATGGCTCCGTAGCCACTTTCACCCTGATACAGCTCATCCAATTCAAACATTTCTGGTAACTTCAAGCAGTTTAAAATGTGTTCTCATCTGAGAGTCTGAGTACTGTTGACAGGAGAAATACATACACACTGATGAGACTGACTCTCCTAGATGATAATTTTTTATTATTCTGCATAATGATATGTTGGAAGTGATTAAAAAGACAATTTATGCTTTGGGTTGGTTTTTTTTTCTCCAGTTACTAAAGCATTCTTTTAAAGTTTGAAAGACTGGAAGCTTATGCTCTCTTCAGGGTTGCATGTTTGAGACTTTTCATATTGTCTCAATAAGGATACTATAAACATGTTATATGTGCCTAACAAACATTATGAAATAATGCTATAAACAGATTAGATCACTCCTCAGTGTTTATACTTGTGCCAAATTCCTGAAGGTATGATACTGTAACAACAAACCACAGCAGACTAAATGCAATCAATTTTACAGGCATACCTTATGGAATACTTCAGTAAACCACACATGTGTTTAACAGTGTTTGTTTTGCAGATGTTCATTTAGTATCTGTTTGTGCATTCATAGTTACAGGCTTCCCATCTGAACACATCTATCCTAATAAGGTTTTGGCAGCAGCTCCAATTGCAGAGTCACACGGGTTGGTACTTGCTCTATGTGCAGTGTCTCTAAGAATAACAAACAATATTAAACAAACCCATAACTTCAATGCTAATGAGCAAGGGCCCTCCCCACTGTCAGAGGTTTTCTATTGGCATGCAAAATCAGAACTAGACAATTGCACTCTGATTTCCAGATCGTGTTCTAATAGTGACCAGACACAACATGGAGTACTCATTCAGTAGAGTTTAAAATAAAAATAAATTAAAAAATTGTCATTAGGTACACTTGTCACGGTAGTTCAGTAGTGCTTCCCCCCCAGGTATTTTTTTAACCTACAACAAGCAATAGAAGCAGTTTGGACCATTGAGAGATACTGCAATCAATTGATTTCTCTGGCACAGACTGGGCTTTTGAGGCAAAACCCCTGGAAACTCATGAGATTGCTGTCAATAACTCTGGAGGGAAAGAAATGTGTCTTTAGTAATTAAGTCACAGGCCAGTAGGTCTAGGATGAAGTAATTCAGGCCAGTTACCTTTCAGGCTTAGCTTTGCTGCTCTAGCCAAGAGTGCTTGCCTGCTGCCCAACTGCAACAAATACAACTGTTCTCTCACTTCAGCTGCTGCTCCGTTTCTCTTTAGTGTATCATGTGGTTGTGGTTTTTTCTCTGTAAGTTTTTTGTATTATGGGGACTGTTTACTATCCCTCATTAATCTGTGTTTCACAGTTATGAATGCTCATTAATTCTCTCTGGGTGAACTTTGGCTTGCCTCTATGGCTTTGCTGGATGGTGCAAAAACATGATATTCAAACCAATTTGTCCAAGGACTTACACAGGGGTTCTGCAGAACAGTAGGCAATTGTGCACCTTTGGAATGCACAAATTTAATAAAATCAGTGTGCAGAGTTGATCTTACTTTTGTTATTTCACACTTTTTCAATGTTTTACCTTGTAATCTTAATACTGTCTTTATATTTATCTTGCTTTAGAAGGAACATAAACACCTGCAATAAATTCTCGGTAGGTTAATTAGTAGCTGAAAATATGTGTTTCAAGTAACTGTACTATATCCCAGTCACTTGTGTCTAAAATAAGTTGCACTCTCTGGTTTCCATCCTTTAGCTCCATTTTCTGCCAAATACCAAGAATATTTCTTTCTCTCCTTTTTTCTTCTTTCTTTGGCAGAAGGCACAGTTTAATAATTGTGTAACTACTAAAGTGTAATAACCACATTATTTAATGGTATAATCACTAAGCAGTAATTATTTAATTACTAATGTTGTTTTTTTTTCTTCACTTCTCTGAGGTTCCAAAGTACTCTGGAAGCATCTCAAGGCTAAAGATGTTAGTTAAAATGAACAGAATATTTTCCAGACTAAACACAGTAGTTACATTTTCAGAGCTTAAGTTCACAAGGAGAAGGACATTTCACTTATTCATATGAAAAAAATAGCTATATTTGAGAGAGAATTTATACTAAATAAATTGAGTATTTCTGAAGGCAGCTATGGCAGATAGTATAAGAGTAAGTTGTTAGTAGCATGGGCTGAAAACGTTGAGATATAGATTACATGTGTTTATGCACTTCTCCACTATTTATCTTCAGAATTCACCAGAAATATTTTCGTATTTTACTAAAGGAAGAATCACACTTTGGTGGTATTTATTTTTTTTAATTAGAGTAGAATGGACAACAAAACTGAGAAAAAAACAATCTAAACTCGGGAGCATTCTTAGATGTTGGCCAGGGTGAGACAGCACTATGGATAAAAAGGCATGAGAAAAACTGAATTTCTTAGTCACTTTTTGGTTCAGGGATTTTCATATGCAAATTCTGGGGCGAGTGAAACTGCGGCTCTTGGCAGTACTGCATTACAGGGCTGTTTCCTCCTGCAGTTGTGGCTCCAACACCCAGGTAAGACCGTGTCCAGCTGTTCTGCAATGTCCCACTGAAATTAATGGGAATGTTTTACTCAGCAAAGCTTTAGAACAGTTAATCACATATTCGACTGATATTTAACCCAGCGGGTAAACAAGAAAACAGGTGCACAGTGAACCTCCAGTCTGAACAATGCTCAGTTTGGTAGCTCTTGCTCCAGTGATTCCAGCAACACGCTGTGCATCGTGTTCCCTGTGTTTGTATTTCATGTTAACTCTGGGGCCAGCTGTCCCTGGCTTTGTTTGGCCACACGGCTGGGGGAGCTGCTGGTGATCCACTGCTGCTGGTGATCCACTGCTGCTGGTGATCCACTGCTGCTGGTGATCCACTGCTGCTGGTGATCCACTGCATGGTGAGGGAAAGGCCTGACTGCCCAGCCCAGGCTGTGCCCCCTGCACAGCACCAACAGCTCCTGTGGCACCACTGAGAACAGTGCTGGGCCCTGGGGCTGCTGAAACCACGTCTGTGGTGGAGGAATCCACTCAGTGCAGGTAGCTCAGGGTGCAGTGGCAGGTTGAGCTCTAGGGGGCAGAGGGCCCAGGCAAGAGGCCATGAACTTGTGACTCTTTGCACAACAGAGGGCCCAGGGACCTGTGGCCTGGCCAGGTGAGAAAAATTCGGAGATGCAGCAGGAGCTGTTGACCTCCAGACTTTCACACACTTCAACTGTTAGGGGATAAAAGAATCCCCCTCGGAGGCATCAGCTTGAGCTGCTATTTTGTCATTTAGTTACTGCGCCATGATTACATTTTTTTTTAAGGATCAGGATGTCTGTGACTTTACTATGGGAAACTTGAGGCCAAGCCAGTAAGGAAACATGGTCTGACTGTGAGTGTGGGGGGTGCAGCTGCGACAGGGCTTTGGTTCCAGCTCAGGTGGTGCAAGTGTGACTGCTGGAGTGCCTCTTGGAGGATTGAGCAGAGAATTTTCATAGAATCATAGAACGGTTTGGGTTGGAAGGGGACCTTGAAGAGCAACTATTTCCAGTCCTGCTACCGTGGGCAGGGACACCTTCAACTAGACCAGGTTGCTCAGAGCCCCATCCAACCTGGCCTTGAACACCTTCAGTAATGGAGCATCCTAAACTTCCCTGGACAACCTGTTCCAGTGCCTCACCACTCTCACAGTAAAGATTTTTTTCCTAATATCTAATCTAAACCTACTCTTTCAATTTTAACCCATTCCCCTTTTATCTACATGCTCTTGTAAATAGTCTTGCCCCATCTTTCCTGTAAGTTCCCTTCATGTACTGGAAGGGCACAATTATTTCCAGACTAAACAATTTCAGTTCTCTTACCCTTTTCTCCCAGGAGAGGTGCTCCATCCCTCTGCTCACCTTGGTGGCCTCCTCTGGACTAGATCCAACAGGTCAGTGTCCTTCCTGTGTTGAGGACCCCAGAGCTGGACACAGCACTAGAGGTGGGATCTCACCAGAGCAGAGTAAAGGGGCACAAGCATCTCTCTTGCCCTGCTGGCCACACTGTTTTTTATGCAGCCCAGGACACGGTTGGCTCTCTGGGCTGCAAGGGCACACTGCCAAGTCATGTCCAGCCTCTCATCCAGCAGCACCCCAAATCCTTCTGAGTAAGGCTGCTCTGCTTTTCCAACTGTTCACCCCCCAGCCTGTATAGACACTCTTTCATGGTCTCCTTAACAGCATGGCAGTGACTCTGTGTCCCCACTAAAGCAGCAGGTGAGCAGGGCCAGGTGAGGCCCTGGGTGTGAGGCCGGCACACAGCGGTGATGTGGTACCAGGGTATGAGGCTCTGGGTACTGGGATGTGAGGCTCGCAGATGGCAGTGCTGTATCAGGGTGCGAGGCTGAAACATGGCACTGTAGTACTGGGGTGTGAGGCCAGCACACGGTGGTGACGTGCTATCACGCTGTGAGGCCCAGCATGTACCCGTGGTGCAGTATCAGGCTGTCAAGTTGGCACATACCAGCGGTGCAGTACTGGGGTGTGAGGCCCAGCACACAGAAATGATGTATGAGGTGTGTGCCAGCACATGGCGGTGCTGGGCAGGGTGTGAGGCCGGCACATGTCAGCGTTACAGTGGGGTGGGAGGCCGACACATGGCGGTGCTGTGCGGGGTGCGAGGCCTGGCACACAGCAGTAACGTATGAGGTGTGTGCCTACACATGGCGGTGCTGTGCAGGGTGTGAGGCCTGGCACACAGCAATAATGTGTGAGGTGTGTGCCTGCACATGGCGGTGCTGTGCGGGGTGTGAGGCCCGGCTCACGGCAATGATGTGTGAGGTGTGTGCCTGCACATGGCGGTGCTGTGCGGGGTGTGAGGCCCGGCTCATGGCAATGATGTATGAAGTGTGTGCCTGCACATGGCGGTGCTGTGCGGGGTGTGAGGCCCGGCACATGGCCCCCGCCCCGCCCCGCCGCGGCCCCGCCCCGATCTCGGGCGCCGCGGTGTGTCCGACCCGCGGTTCCCGTCAGGCAGCGCGCGGGGCCGCGGCCGCCCCCGCCTCCCGCCCGCGCTCCCCGGCGGCGGCGGCGCTGAGGTGGCGCCGCTGAGGTGGCGCCGCGCCCCGGCGAGGTGAGCGAGGCGCCTCCGCCGGCGCTGCCCCATCCCCCGCCGGCCTGGGCGGACGGGAGCGGCGGCCCCGCCGAGGCCCCTCCGATCGCAGCACGGTAAGGCCCGCCCGCCCCGTGCCCCTGGCCCGCCCCGCCGCGCTCTCCGGGCGGCGGGCGCGGCGCTCGGCGGCGGCGGCGGGCGCGGGGGAATTGTCGCCGGCGAGACCGGCGCCATCTTAGGTCGGAGCGCGGCCTGGCGGCCCAGAGCGGGACCCCGCGCCCTGAGGGCTCCCCCGGGCCGCCCGCTGGCCCCGGGGGGCTCTGCCCGCGGGGGCGGCCCGGGCAAGGCTCGCTCCGCCCGGCCCCGGCCGTGCAGGGCCCGCCGCGGTCCCGGGCATTGGCGGTGAGCGCGGGGCTGGCGGCCCGGCCTCTTCCCCGCCCGCCGCGGCTCTGCCGTGCGGCCTCTCCCGAACCCGCGCCCGCAGCCCGAGGGCCCCGCGGTCACCCGGCGCGGGGGCGGGACGCGGGGCGGGCGGGCGGGAGCGGCAGCTGCTCCACCGCCCTCGGGACTCGGCTGCTCCCCCGGCCTGGCACCGCCGCGGCTCGGCGGTGTGAGCTGCTGGCGGGCTGGCACAGCCCGTATTGCCCTTCCCTAGGCGGAGCTTGTGCCTTCTCCTGGCAGGGAGGGCAGCGCTGGCTGCTGAGGTTTGGGTTTGAGGCTAGTTGTTTTACGCTGTGGCTTTTTACAGCGTGCAGATGCAGTTTCATCTTGGTCATTGTTTCTTCGCTGCTGAAACAAATGCAGCGCCCAGTTTGCAGAGCTGGCGGTGCTGTGGATTGCACACCCTTCGATAACTAATATGGTGCAAATTCATGTGTCTGTATGGGAAGTCGTCTGAGAAATACAACGTGGTGCCTATTGTATGATCTATGTTGTAAATAAAACAACTTCCCTGGGCATTTGAAGTGCGCTTATTAAAGTGGAGGAAAACATTGAGTAACTCACAGATAGTGGCCGTGTGAGGAGTGGCTGAGGTCACTTGCTCTGTCCAGCCTAAAGAGGAGACTGAGGGGAGACCCCGTGGAAGCCTCCAACATCCTTTTGAGAGAAAGAGGAAGGGCAGACACTGATCTCTTCTCTCTGGTGACCAGTGGTAGGACCCAATGAATGGCCTGAAGTTGTGTCAGGGGAGGTTTAGGTTGATTATTAGGAAAAGGTGCTTCACCAGAAGAGTGTTTGGGCACTAAGAGGCTTCCCAGGGAGGTGGCCACAGCACCAAGTCTGCCAGAGTTCCAGAAGAGTTTGGACAATGCTCTGAGGCACTTCTGGGTTGTCCTGTGCAGGGCTAAGAGTTGAACTTGATGAACCATGTGGGTCCCTTCCAACTCAGAATATTCGATGATTTTGTAATACTGTTAATGGAAAGATGACCAGGCTGGTCTGAAAACTTCCAGGTTAATGTAAATGTCCTCACTCTTTAAGCTCACTACCAGTTTCATATCAGTTATATGATTTTGGTTGTTTTAAGCTAATCCAGAGAAGTATTGAGTATTGGAAGGCTTAGTTAAGCTAAACAGTGGAACAGATGAATTGCACCTGAAGTAATATATGGGGCATTTGCCATGATTTGTACTACTGATTTCTGTCCATCTTCAAGGCACTCTTCTACAGTGAATGAGACATAATTGCCTTGATAAAGATGTCCTAATTAGTGCTTTTAAAACAGTTATTTCATCAGAAGTTTATTGCTGTTTTGTGCAATGATTTCACATTTTCTCTCTGTCTTGTGTCAAGTTGTTAGTTCGTCACTTTTGTAGTAACTAAAATAGCCTTTCATGGCTACCCTTAGTTTTTGATGGACAGTTGCCTTTTAAAACAGTATCTTAGTATAGTCTAATGATATTTTTTAAATGTTTTAAAGAACTTGTTCACATTTTTGTCACTTTAGCCTACAGTAATGATTTGAACACTTCCTTTGAGTATATATATGTAGCATTCATTGGAGTTTTGGACCTCTCATATCCATGGACTACCCTTAAGGAAATATATGTACAAATGTGTCTATGTTTATGTATATTAAAAATGAGGAAGATGAAGTCTGTTGTCTTTATTGTTCTTATACTGATGCCTGCATCACCACTGGGAAGTATTTGAGAAGAGTGGGGGAAAGATTCACTGTTGGTTTTGCCTTTGAGAGCAACTGCCAGCAGGATTCCTAGAATGCATTTTCTGCATTAAATAAGCTAAACATTTGGAAGCTACTTGTACTCTAAAAATGGATGTAGATATTTTCTTTGGCAGTGGAGACCATTTGCAGGAGCTGTTCCTGCACACCTCCCCTAATCAAATCCATTTCCCCTTACTGCAGTTTTGATTGTTCAGGCCACAGATTTTTTGACCTCTCAGTTGTTAGATAGAACTGTTAGTGGGCCAGGTTATTTTTAACCTGCCCTAGTTCATATCAGAGTCCTGTGCAAAGTTGTGCTAGCACAACTGAGGCAGCAGGGTGGGAACTCATTAGGCTGGCTTTCTTCCCAGGAAAAAAAAGTCAGTGAAAGCTTGGCTTCAAATTATAGCATTAAAAAGAAAAAAAAAGAGGTTAGAAGATGTGAAATTAATCTTGATACTTGCCTTTTAAAAGCTGCCCTGCATTTTGATTCACCTTTGAGAATACCTTAATGTGTACCTCCTGATTCATAAAATGAAATGTAAGGTGTCACCAACTGGCATCACTTTCTAAAAGCCCATGCCTATTTTATCAAATTACTCTTAACTATATTTAAGAAAAATTTCAGCTGCATTATAGTGTAGATGAGGTTATCACGTGCCTCTTGCTAGGACTTGCTAACCTACAGGTTATTTGTGCCTACTTTGTGTTTTAATATAAATTATAGCGTTGTATGTGCACATTTTATAATTTATTACTTTTCTTCCCCCTGGAGGTCAAATAAAACTACATTTTTAAAATATAAACACAGCTCATTTATGTTGTCAGTTCCATAAAAGAAGTCCCTGAAGTAATTCTTCCTTTTGTCTTGAAGCCTGTTAAACTTTGTGTTATTAAAAAAAGAGGTGTTCTAAAGAGTGTCTTTCTGCAGAGAAGGAAAAATTAGGGAGTTAGGCTTGATTCTCTGTGCCAGACCTGGCACATGCCCTATGTTGTCTCTACCAAGTGGAAATTTGCTTCATAATCCTCCTGTTTTCCCCATACAAGAGTCTGCTTTAGTGTCCTGTTCTCTTCTTTGCTAGCACCATGGCTAACTCCAAAAGGCTGATGGAGGAAGGAAAGCAGCACAGCTTTGCCGTATTGCAAGACTTACCATGTGCCAACACCAGCAGCCCCTTCTCAGAGGATGATTCTCTCTGCTCCCTTGTGAGGAGCTATTACAGACTAATTATTTCCACAGTCCATCACCAAATCTACCAGCTCATTACTCCTGGCCTGAAATTGTCTTCTCTCAGATATTAGACAGTTTTCTAACTGTGTCTGTGCTGAAGACTTAAGTTTTCAAACCGTTGATGGGTAGTGAGGCCTGTTCTTACTTTTGCAGAAGTATACTTTAAAACGAGAAACTCGCCCAAATGTTTAATATTTATGTTGCTCTTGAAATGTTTTTGGAAAGGAGAAAACAATGGGAAATTGTACAGAAAAATGTGTTGAATAAACACCGTCTTCATCTTCCAAGATAAATATATAGATTAGGAAATATCAGTTCATGATATGAATGTAATCTTGATTTTGTCACCTTTTGTGAGATACTTGATAGTCTGCTGACATAATTGTGTACACAGTGCTGGTCTGATGCCCTGGCTGTTGGTTTTAGGGAGTTAAAGGATCAGAGAACTATCATTGCATAATAGTAGAAAGTGAAGCTTTGTCAGGTAAATATTGCCTCAGCACAAGAGTGAGGGAAGTATTGTTAATGGGTTTTGTTGGGAGTAGCCTGGTAGTCAGACTAGAAATATTCTTATATTGATTATGAGCTTATAAAAGGAACTGTTGCTTGGATATTCCTCACTTTTTGTCAGAGCAGTCTGATGATGAATTTCATGTGCTTTACTGCTCATTAATTAGAAGGAATTCTTGACAGAGTCACTCTTGGGTTCCTCATGCAAAACTGTTATTGTTTCCCTCTGATTTACAGAAGAGTGGAGACACTGCATTTTGTGAAGCTCCATGTCTTAGGAGAAGCAAACACTGTTGTTTTTGGATCCTGATCCTGGTTGTGGCTGAGAGTCCTGTGGTTGTATGAAATTAGAAATGTTCTTATTAGAAATTAGATTATTGATACTGTGTGTAAAGAAATAGCATAGTTTCCTATTTATTGTGTTATTCAGAAATACTTTCAAGATTGTGTTAGAAAAATGTGAAAAGAAAGACAAAAACTTTATTGGCCATCAAAGTTTATTTAAAAAACCAAATAAACCCAATTGTCATAAGAGATGTGAAGATAATTTGTTGAATTCCAAAAGCTACTTATTTTTCATTACTATTTTTGTACATGGCTTTTTTTTTACTGCAAGAGGAAGTCTCCAAGCATGAGGGACTCAGTCTAATGACATCCATGCAGAATTTTTATTAAGTCCTAACTGATAATGAAAACTGTGGATATGGCTTGGGGTTTTTGCTGTTGTGGAGTTTTTTTGTTAGTGGTTTGGTTGGTTTTGTTAATGTTTTGTGGATTTGGGGGGGAATTTTATGTAAATTTTCCTGTGTTTTAAAGGAAATGTGACTGTATGGGAAATCCTGGCAAAATCCTACAAAATTTGGGGGGTTGTGGGATAGGGTGGGGTTTTGGGTTTTTGTGTTGGGGTTTTTAAGATGCAAAGAGAATAAAGCTGTAGTTAGGGTTTCAGTAACTCAGTTGTGCCAGGTAAATGATGTGCTTTGTAGTGGGCCCTTCACATTTCTTGTGAATCACTGACTTGGGATGGGAATGTTTTTTGAAAGGTACTGATATTGTGGTGTCTGTGGCTTCCTCTGACAGTTACTGGTGTGCTATACAAAAGCAGTTTAAATTATGTGGAGAATATCTTTGGTCTTTGCTCTTTAATACAAAAATGAGAATTCAAGAAATTATCAAAATGGTGATGTGGCCTCAATCCTTGAAGATCTCCTGTTCAGATCATGTTCAACCTGTACAGAACATAGAGAAGGGGGAGACCCTTGTGTGGGAATTACTGACAAGTGCAGTGTTCTTTACTGACCAGTGAAACACTTCATGAAAGTACTGAATGTTTTGGTATGTGTGATTTTATTAATTTTATTTTTTTTTTTACTATCTAGTTCCAAGATGGCAGAATTATTTATGGAATGTGAAGAAGAGGAGCTGGAACCGTGGCAAAAGACAGTGACAGAAGTGGAGGAGGATGATGACGACGATGATGATGAGCCAATCTTTGTTGGGGAAATCACAAGCTCAAAGTCAGCTACTACATGTAAGATAACTTGTTCATAATTTAAAACAGATATTTCAAGATACAGAAAGTTAAAGCTTAGTTAGAAAAGGTAGAAGTTTGAACAGTAAGACTTAAGAAATTCTACATCTTAAAGCTGTACATCTCTGTTGTTCCGAAAATCACAATTTTTAAGAAATTCTGAACTAAAACCCAGGTTATGCACAGTTCTCTTTGCCTCTAACCTTAATTCTCTGGAGTAAAAACAAGGCCATTTGAAGGTTTTAGCATTAACAACATAGTTTTAAAGTCAGTATATATGATGCTGAAACCATTCATGCAATTGCTCTCAGTATAGTTGGTATTTAGTTACATACTTGAAAGTGTCTCCTCATTTAAAGAATGTGCATGAATTTAAGTTTTCATGTTACAGTCACTTTTTTCTCTCTACCCCACATTTTATATGTTGGTGGACACCATTCTGACAAAACCTGGGTAACTGTTTCAAGTGTCTATCATAAAAGGACAGTCTGGAGAAAGGATTAATGTGACAATGCTAGAAGCGTGTCTGGGAAGTAGGAGACATTTATTAATCAATTTACTCATCCCTTGTAAAATAGAGAGATTTTTTTCATCAAGTTCTGTAGTTTTCTCGTAATGCGGGCAGTGCAGGGAGTGAGGTTAGGTGGTTATGATGGCAGCAGATGTGTCAGGATTCAATGTTTGTCTGTGCTTGGCTTTGGCAGGTAAGTAAAGAAGAACTGCTTTTTATTACCTTAATTAATTTTAGTAATGAAACTTTCTGATTTCTGTGTGCATCCATCTGGTAGTCAGTTGTTAAGAGGTGTGACCTAAGGTTTCTCTGGCAGTCAAGTACTTGAGACTGTGCTTGGTGAGGTTTGCTGCTCTCAGTTTGTGCCTCATCTCTCCTATGCTCATATCCAAGATTTCCATAGTTGTTTTCTGAAGGTGCATAGTTTGCAGGGGGGAATCTCAAGACAGAACGTTAAACTAGCCTGTCAGTCACACTCTGCTGCTTGGATTTTGGAGCTGTATTCATCTTGCAACTTTACTTTGTTGCTCACGGGAATAGTTTGTTGCTTTTACACTGGTTTGAAAAGGTGGAAAATTACTTTGTAAATATTAAAGAAATACTGAGGATGATATTAAAGGTCTCTCACTTGAAAATAGTTTTCAGAGGTGAAGATTTTAAAATTATTCTCCATATTCTTAAAAAAATGGAAGAATATTTAAAAATTATTTTAATAAGTTTTCTGCAGTTACAAACTTCTAGAAAGACTGGAAAGTACCCTTACTGTTTTCTGGAAGGTCCAGGGACCTCTGGACTGCTGTTTGTATTTGGCAGTAGGTCATGGCATAGAACAGCTATTAAGGCACTGGGCATATGTTGGATTAACAGATGTGCCAAGATTCATTGCAGTTGTTTTAGTCTCATGATTTTTTTGTAGTCAAAGGATAGAAATAGTTCAGGTGCAAACTATAATTTTGGTATTATTCTGTGAACTTTAAGGGCTTTGATAAAAGCTAGAGACTTAAAATGTTTGCATCTTACTCTAGTGCTGTCCATGCTCGGTCCTGACCCAAGTGAAATCACTTATGGTATAACTTTTTACTTTATCTCTTTTCCTTCCCTCTCCTCAACTTTTCTCTGTGTAATCTTCTACTTCTCTATCAAAAACAGCTATGGAAGAATGACCTCAGTTCTTCTCTGGCTTGTAAGTAGTACCACCTGGCAGCAGTCAGGCTTCGGTTCATTACCGGCGACAGGCGAGGCACTGTGAACTCCACTTGGCTTATCACTGCTTAGCTTGTACCCGAGAAAGCTCCTGTCTGATCAGATGAAAAACTGATGACAAATGGAAACTCACGTGTAGTTCCTAATGTTTTTGAAAGTATGCAGTGCATTGCATTTTCTTAACCTTTTCCTGACGGTGCAGTTACCAGTTTTTGTGCAGGCTGGTGTGGATAACTTGAAGGAAATAGTTAAAAACCCAATTTTGACCTGCTGGCGCAGTGTCATGTAGAATCATGTGCCCCTTCTGATGTACTGGAGGATTGTTTTGACTGAGATGAAAAGTAATTCATGCTTTGTTCCCTGTATAATTTCCTGCAACTGCTCGTTTTTCCTACATTACTCCTCTTTCTTGCCTTCTTTTTCATAATGCTACAAACCTGTAATTTGTTACTACTTTACAATGTTACTCTGTGTGTCAGCTTTCTTCTGCTTCAGTGCTCTCTTACCTGAACAGGACAAATAACACTTTGATGGAAGAGGGAAAACAGCACATCAGGTCTATGATGAATCAGTTGAGTCATGTAAAAGTAGTTTACAATTTCAAATAACTGACTTCCTGA
This sequence comes from Pyrocephalus nanus, assembly GCA_038380795.1. Lineage (NCBI taxonomy): Eukaryota > Metazoa > Chordata > Aves > Passeriformes > Tyrannidae > Pyrocephalus > Pyrocephalus nanus. Next base: position 7,356,103 of record CM076272.1, read on the forward strand.
AACGTTCTTTTTAAAAGCAGTAAAATCTGCCTTTATTTTAGGGTGTGAATTGTGTACACATCACTGTCTGACTATACTTTGTGAGACATAATTTGTAGGATAGCTTTTCTTTTGGAGGAAGATGATGCTTTAGTTTGATTTGACTCTGGAATTCAAATGTGAGGTATAGATGTATTAACAATCACAAAATGTGTGTGTTGAGCTAAATCCTGAACAAATTTAATCCTTGTTCATAGTTACTGCTGTGTTGAAGTAAAAATAGTATTACTATTAGGGGATCAAATTTTGTTCTATCTTAAAAAATGCAAACCTGTTTGAATCTGTTGGTTGCAGCTGCTTTTTATTAGTATGATCTAAATGCAGGTGGCAGGTTGAGAGCTGGGATCTGAACTCCACTGCTAGTAGGTTTACTTATCAACTGGAGAAGTGTGTGATAATGAGCTATTGCTGGTGGAAACAGCCTCAAGGTTGTAAAACACAATGTGTAGATACTTTTAAGATCTATTGTTTGAAAATCCGATGTAATTTGACCCCGGTTTGAGAAGTAACTTCAAACCGTGGTGGTTAGGTACTGCAGAATCAATCCCATTTCATATGCATATTTTCACAGGTCAGAGCAAGAAACTTGTCAGCAACACTAACAGAGAATCTGGGAGTAGAAAAATGTGTTGATTTGATAAATATTTTTGTAACTTTCTGGGATGATTGGAAACCCCAGACTAAGACATAAAAAGCCGGGAAATATCAGTGGCATTAGTTAGGGAGCGAACATCAAATTTGAAAAATTCCCCGTGTTTTTGATGAGCCAGAGCTCTGGACACAGATTACCATGCAGGATAGGTAAGGAAATTAGTTCTCTTGTAATGCAATTCCAGCATGACTCCTTTGATCGCTGATTTGTTGCTTTTCCTTTCACATTTGAAAATGGGTATCATGAAGTCTAGAACCAAGTTTGTAAGTGCTTATTTTTCTGTTAATACAGAAGCAGATTGGGTCATTACTGGTTTAGAGAAAATACTTCTTTAGTGTAGCAGTTTCTTGTATTTAGGGAACCTATTATATATAAGAGAGAGAGAAATAAATAAATGCACTATAATTAGCAAAGTTAAATGTCAATGAATTTGTTTGTTGGTTTGTACTCTTATTTGTGTGTTGTCTCCAAGAAAATAAAAACTGAGATTTTTAAGTGAACTAGCTTAACTGAAGAAGAGTGGAAGAACATACCTTAATTTGTAAAAATTATACTTTTATTTTGCCAGGTATTTGTGTTAGGACTAGTATTCTAATTTATAAGTCAAATTTTGGTTGGTTTGATTAGTGGATATGAATGCTACTTTTAATCTGAAAAGCAATGAAGCTATTAATTCATTTGCAATTAAGATAAATGTAACTTTTGACAGATATATTGAACAGAGTCAACCTCAGCTCACCACGAAGGGGGATACAGAATGGTGCACCCTGTAGAGGTACTTTATTGTCCTAATATGGTAATTAAAACCAAAAAAATCCACAACACTTATGAAACATTTGCCTGCAAAATTACCTGAAGGTAACTTTGGAATCCTTCCCCACAGGTGCAGTTCCTCCCTTCAAGACTGAGGGTCACCATTACGCGAGCGCTGCCCCCGGCACCGTGCCCATCCCATCAGTGTTCCAGACTGCGCCCAGACCCACCAGCAGCTCGGGAGCAGGGCAGCCCCTGGCTATGGCAGGGAACGTGTCAGCAGCCTCACAGACACTGCAGAGACCTGTGGCTGGATGTTTATCAACACAGCAGCTGCCTGGGGCAAGTTCTGGAATAACACAGCCTGTAACCATTCCAGTGACAGCACAGCCAGCATCAAGAAATATCCCAGTTCCTGCAGTGGCTCAGCCTGTATCCAGGCCAGAGACTGGAACAGCACAGCCTGTGATGCTCAATCAGGTAAATCTTTAGCCACTTAAAGGGTACCTTTACTTTAGAATAAATTAATGAAGAACATCCTGCCTCAGTCTAGTGATTTGAAGACCTAGACTAGGTTATAGAGTGGCCTTATGTAAAGCCATAAAGATTCTAGGAGTATAACCTTGCACTAGTAAATTAAAATGTGTATTTGGAAATACTGATTTGCCAGACTCAACGATGATAGCTTTAGTCACAGTAAAATGACATTAAATGAAAATCCCAGACATCAGAGAAATTAGTATTGTTTAGGTTCTTTATGTTGTTTGAAAAAATGATGGAAATTCATTCTCTAAATTCTGCAGATTTCTTTGCTCAGAGATGGATCCTCTGTATTGATAAATGAATTTAATTTTTAAATAGCTTGCATTTGATGTGTAAAGTAACTGGTTTTTCTACCTGGTTTTTACAGGTTGGCCTTTTTTGTTCTTAAGAGAATGCTGCAGTGGTAGCTTCTTGGGGGGTTTGCATTTTCATTTGTGTGGCAGTTGTAGTGAAACACTAGTATGGTATGGAGGGTTTAAGCAACCAAAAGTTGCAGGACCAGCAGGTGAAATAATTTGGCAATATTTGTATTGCTTGAAAAGCCCAAGGGGATTACTCTCCTAGATCATGTACCATTGATCTTCCTGGATTGCCACGGAACCTTAGAAAGTTGATGTGAGGGAGCTGAGTTAGGTGCTGATTTTGTTGCCTTATCTGTTGGACATATGTGAGAGAGAAAGAATGAGGGTTAAAATTCCCTGTCTGTATGAAGTAAACTATGATGTAATACCTTTATTGAAAATAATTTATACTGAAACTGTTTAAACATGTGCCTGTAATATTGGCTTCTACTGTCAGGTTAAGATGAAGCCTGACAGTGGTACCATCTCCATTGGCCATGCAAACACACATACCTGTGGCTGTCCCAGCTGTCAGTCTTGTGGTGTAAATAAAAATCATGCAGCCTAATGGATTCTGCATTTGCTGAACAGGGCAGTCAGTCTGAATGAACATGGTTAATTAGACCATTAAAAGATGAGAATTGGCTCTTCTTCTTAAGACCTGTGGCTAAATCATGGCTGATGGGTGGCTGTATTTTATGAAGAACAGAATAAAAGCAATGCAATGTAACACTGCCTATCAGCTGGCTGGCTGGATCTCTGGCAAATTCTTTAGGAAAGAACTCATGCTTTCCAATTTCGAGCCTTCAGCAGTTTATTAGTAGCTTGCAGAGAGAAATGGTGGATGTGGGGAAGCAGCTTAGCTAAATCAGCCTGTCACTGTATATAAGAAACCCTAAAAACTGATATGATCCACAGTCCAGATCTCAGTAAGATATCCATGTCGCTTTTTCAGTCCTCTATATCTATATAAATCAGGACAGGTTCATACAGAAAACTCTGCTACTTCACATGATATATATGTATCTCTCAAGTCTGTGAACTGTATAAAAGTTTTTTTATGGCATAGTAAGCTTTATTAAATCCTTCAAAGGAGTGCTAGGGTGTCTTGCAGAATCTTTGCTGCCAAGGAAAGGCCCCTCCTTTATTTCCTTCACACATACGTGCTCATGTTTTTGTTGTAACAGATAAAGCTGCTCGGGGCCTCTACATTGTCTTTCTGAGAAAATCTTACAGTAAACACACCTGGGAAAGCTGAACTTCTCCATGCTCTGTGTGTGTAAGCTGGATGTAATTCCTCAGGACAGGGATTTCCTTTAAAGAAACTCTGCACACAGCACTTCTTTTTGTGACAGTTCTTTCTCCTTCGTTCAATTTGTGTCACAGATGAGTCTTTAGTTCAATTTTTATAGTGTTACTTTGACAAAATCTGCAGGTTATTGTTCTTTTTGAAGAAGTTGCAGCCTGAAATATGGCATGGACAAGCTTCTCTAAGCATGGTCTGCCTATTCCAGGTTAGACTGATGTGCTTTAGAAAGGAATGCATCCTTTTCTGGGATATGCAGTACATACAGTTTCTGTGGTCTCTTAAAACTTCCACTGTTGAAGTTATTGTGTTTTACAGTTTTTTTGCAGTGCTGACATTTTAATCTTGGTTTTCATGAGCTTGTTGGGGTTTTTTTAGGGTATCCTAAATGTAACATCCTGTTCTTTGGCTGTTTAAAAAATTTTTTAGTACTTTTAGGAGGAATTTTCTGTTTGGTTTCTTTCCTTGCTTAAGACAGGCTGAAAGTGAATCTTCCATTTCTTCAGCTTAACTTTTCTAGATTCAGAACTGTATTTCCAGTTTCAGCTTTAGAATAATTTTTCTTGGGTTTGTATTGTTCTTGCCACTTGATTATATTACCCTTTTTAAGGAGAAAGAGGCTTGTTTGCTGTGCCTTTTTCTTAGGAAGGTACTTATAGTTTAGCTTCTTGGGCAGAGTTCAGTGATTTTTAATTTACTCCTGTCACATTCTGTCCTTTGCTGGTTTTAGAGTCATATATGTACTGCCTGTATTTTGGTTCATGTCCTTGGGTTGAATTGTCTTCATTCAAGAGCTCCTTGGGTTTTTTTGGATTCCTCACCCCCTCTTCATCTAGCGTTTAGTTCACTTGGGGCTGCTTTTTTAAAATGGTGATTTTCTGTCTTGGCTTTCTGTGATATTTTTGTTCACGCATGTTCTGTTTCTTCCCACCTTGATTCTTCTTAAGTGACAAGGGCCGTGGGACACTGTGACAGGACCTCTTTTTAGCTGAACATCCTTCAGAGTGCCTTCTCATTCTAATAAAGATCAAGTGCCAATATTATGCCATTTATACCTTAATGTTAAAATTAAAGCCAACTTTGTTATGTTTTTCTTAACTGCTTATTGCTACTCCTGAAAACGTTTCATGTTTCAGATTGTGCTAGAATGAATGGCCTGTTCAGATGTAAGCAGTATTGATGAATCTTGGAAGATGTTTCTCCTCTCTCACCCTCTAACTTTGACTGTTTGTAAGGAGAACTAAATATCGTGTTTGTTTTCCCTCCAAACGTTACCCACTGAGTGAAGCTGTTCAGCTTTAACAACCTTCAGTGCTGGAGCCAAGAAAAGTGGACTGTTGAATTGTGTGGGTTATATCCAGTACTAAAGGGCAAACCTTTTACACTGAAGGCTAAAAGAGAACTTGTACTTAGAGATGTGCAAAATTGAATTTAACCAGGTGTTGGGAAACATGAACCAACCTTTAGCTTAGCTGTGCTTTGAAAAGAGGGTTTGATATTATTTTCAGAAATCCTTACAAAATATACTTTACATAAAAGAAAACAAAAAACTTAGTGATACTGGGAATTAGTGCTCTTCCCAATCAACCTGCTGGAGATACCTCTTACTTTCATTAAAGCTTGACCACTTAGAATTTGAATTTAATGTCACCTTGCTTTGAGAAGCTTCTGCAAATTTGTGCTACCTCTGAGTTCTGGTTTTTGGGCTTTTAAAATGCAGCTACCTGTTATGCAAGAGGAACAGGCAGATACCTGAGTTTAGGGTGAAGGAAGAAAGTATTATTTTTTTAAAAAAACAATTCAATTATAATTTGAAACATCATTGGACTTTTTTAACAAAAGCACTTACAAATTAAATTAGCAATTCCAACAGATTAGTAATACTTCATAAAAGAGACTTTCCCAGGTCATAGCATTTTTTTTTTTACTATTCTGATACACAGCTGTGAATAAATTAACAAGCAGTGATGAGAGTTGCAAACTTATTAAAATGTCAAACTGTTTTGGGGGGATTGTAATGGACTTGATTTTCAGCTGAGTCCTTATGAATACTTTTAAGCAATCATGTTTTTAAAATAAACCCTTTGAAGCCTGCAAGTAAAACAAATATTAAATCTCCAGTTTCTTTTCCCTCTTGAAAATACCTTGTTAGGATTATGTTATGGATTCTCTACCCGATGCACCAGATAATACATCTGATCTACTGTTTGGTGTGAGGCAGAACTCGGGAGTTCCGCAGTACCAGACTGGGCCGGCAGTGAATGTAACAGGTGGGTGTAACTGCAGTTGTTGATAAAAGGAACAACCTAATGTCATGTCACTGTAGTGCAGATCTTTGGGTTATAATTTCAAATAAGACTTCTGGAACATGGTATAGCTGCTTTTTTCTTCCCCCTGTGGGTAACACTGTGTAATGTTTGATGAAATAAACTCTGGAGCCTTGTGTTATCAGACTTTGCTTTTTGGTGCTTTAGACTGACTGTAATATCAAGAGATGTCATCTTATAATGCTCTTATACATCTTATAATGGGAAAAGGCACTGCCAGATCCACTGTAATTTTATTGACAGGTAAAGGTTTGTGTCATCACTCTTTGGCTGGTGGGAATGGGAGTGACTGTAAAGAAAAGAGGGGCTGTGAACAGCACCTGAAAAGCTGCTTCTGCTTGGGGGACACTCTGGGATGATGATCTGGGTTTCCTGACTGCTATATGCAGGACTTGGAGTAGATAGGATCAAAAGGATCCTTCCTGAAAAGGAGGGGAAAGGAAAAAGAGTATGTAGTTTGACAACAAAATACTGTTTTTCGATGAGCTAAATTGCATTTCAGCAGTAAAGGGTTAACCTGCTTAAACTTAAAAGCACCTTTTGTGTGTGTGTGTCACAGCAGAGAAGGAGATTTGAAGTATGCAGTGTATTCAGTCTTAAACAGACTGTAACCTGGGACTTCCCTCCTCATTTTTGAAGGATTGTACTTCTGTAATAACTGCCCTGTCTCATTGTTAAGTGTGTAAGTTCTGGAGGACAATCCCTGCTGATGGTCCCACGAGGTAACAGGTCATATACAGAGCATGGCCTGACTGGTCACACTAACAAGTTAGGCAGGACAGAGCTGGTTTATTCTGCTTCGTGTGATGATTTACATTTTTAGTTTAGACATTCAGTCCAGGTACACTACTGACCTTCACTGATAGGTGTTTTCTTGCTGGGTCCAGCTATTTTGTTAGTCTCATTGTTATCTGACTGGGTTAAATAGCTCGTTGTTAAGTAAGCAAAGGGTTTGTTTCTTGAAAATGGTTCAGTATTCCAGCCCTTGTTCTCCAAAGAACAGCTCTTAAAGTTTGTGGGGTTGTGGTGTTTTTTTGGTTGTTTGGTTTTTGTGTTGGTTTTTTTTTTTTTTTTTAAACTTAGGGGACTTGCTTGCATATTTGAAAATTATTTGTATTAGTCTATTGAGAAAAAATTAAAAGCATCAAGGACTGTAATTCAAAACATCTTATATGTACCATATTGGTCTGTGTTTATTTCTGTAAGATAGCAATAGGGTTTAAAAGTTAAAATTAAAGTTTTTTAATTGTGGGTTGAAGCATTAACATTTTTATGACAGAAGGAAAATTTAAGATACATTTGACTTTGCAAGAAGGAAGTGTCTGTGTATTTAGTGGTTTGGCTTGCCTAGGGAGCTCATGTAAGGTGCTTATGTTGATGTTTGTATGTGCCAAAGCCTACTTTGCCTGTGTTGGTGCTGTGCTTCCCTAATTCACGTGCAGCACTGCAGGCAGCAGACATTCTGGAATGTGGTATTTAAAAGGAGAGTCCCTTTGGGAACTGGCCTGTGATATTTGCAGGACAATTTAACTTATGCACGTGGATCATTAAAGACATTTTTTAGCTTGATGTAGCAGGAACGTTTATTGCTGAGATCAGAGCAGGGAAAGGCTGTTAAATAGGTGGTGGTGGTAGAGCATTGGTAGCTCTTCTCTGCAGGTCAGGTGGCACTGGGGACGTGTGTAAAATGTGGCTTTCTGGGAATATTTTGAGAACTCTTCTCCCACAGACTTTGCCCACGTGGAAGAACCAGAGAAAGCCGTAACCAAAAGCACTGCTGGGTGGAGTTGACTGGACAGTATCCACGGGTGCACAGCAGTCGATTAACGGGAGATGTTGGTGCAGACAATGCACCAGAGGCCTGAAGCAATTCCCTGCTATCCTGAGCACTTGGAGTCCCTGTGGCCTGCTGGATAGAGGACTGGTCAAATTACTCTGGAATGTGGGTGATTCAAGGAATTCTTTTGTCCACACTCCAACTGAGAGAGGCACTTCTATGATAAGAAGATGTCAATCTGATTTATACCAACTAAATATTACATAATACTTGCAGTTGGTTTGATTCGTTTTCAAAATAGGCCTAATTTTTTTACATGAACAAACAACAGAATTAAAATGTTAATCAACATATATTCTCCTAGTATTATTATAGTTTTCTGAAAGAGGGAATTTACTAACCAGAGTTGTATAAACTGAACTAAGACCCCTCACCTTTATAAATATATAAAACTCTTCAAAATTTTTATCACAGACATGTCAAACTTTAAAATTGAAATTATTAACAACGTTGTTAACGTATTAAAATAGTCCTTTTTCCCAAGTTGGGTTTTCTAAAGTCAAATAAAATACTTTACTGAAGATTGCTGTAAAATCAGTCTGTAGGGTGGTGGCTGGGTGCTCAGATATCCTCAGTGATACAGAAGAATGCTAAAGTCATACCAGCTCTGTGGAAGGCTTTGATGAGCAAGACGTCAATGCAAGCAGCTCCCATACCTAACAGTGGGAGTGTAAGTGAATTAAAGCCCTCTAGAAGCAGCAGTATCTAAGGAATAACATTTTCATTTTGTGTATGTGTGAATGAACGAACCTTAGGCAAACAATGCATAGAGTGAGGCATTTGAGCCTAATCTGTTTATTTATGTTAGAAAGAAAGGTGTGCTGCAAAGAAGACTGTTAGGATGTTTAAATATGTATATAACGAGTGAATTATGTTTCCCTGTGTATGAGGCACAGTGTGGCAAATTGTCCAGGACACTCATCAGCATTCCCTGCAGGGAGTCTGCCTGTGTGCATGGAACAGGGAGCCTCTCCAGACTGTTTGCCAGCTTTAGATAGTTCCCACTGAGTAAACACACTAGGGGTGGCAGAGGGCTGTTTTGTTTCTGCTCAGAAATCTGAATGATTTTATGTGACACAAGATGTCTCTGCTTGTTGAGAAGGCTTTAGAGATCCTAATTCAGCTGCTTATGACTCCCAAAAAGCCATTGGAGCAGCTGTACCATTGGGAGGGGAATATCCTAGAATGTCCTTAGCTCAGATCACTGTGTCCAGAACTGAAGTCCAGCCCTTGTCATAGTTTATGATAGTCTGAGCACTGTTTGCAGTGTGTGATTGTGAGAGGTGTACAAGACCTGTGCTGGCACTTTTTGATACGTAGCTGTGGCCTTTCAGATCTACTTGAGCACTGCTCTCTATCGAGGGTAATCTTACAGTGACAGAGATGTGGGTTTGTGATGAGATGGACATGTTAATCAGCCACTGAACCTCTGAATTTTAAGTGTTTTTTCTTAGTGATTTCCTTTTCTTCAGAGGAAATACTGCAAAAAATAAGAAAATAAACTGCTCTTTCCAAAGAGAGCAAATAGATGTGCTGTGCTTAGAAGTTACAGCACTGTGTTTTGCATACAAACTGAAGTTTACAGAGTTAAGTAACAAACTAAACCAGCATTAACATAGAACCAGAAAAAAAATAAAAAAAAAAGACAAATGTTTTTCATCAGAAGGGCAGAGCTTGTTCCAAATAGTGGGCATTGCAGAAAACAGCTGCTTAGCTTAACTTTGTTACTGTGAACTCACCTTGTCTCAAATTAGAGTGGATCAAGATGTGAAAAGTAGGCCAAACAAATTCAGGTGGTCATAGTATGATTTACTGGGTTTCAGGAATGGGTCTGTATCTCTTTGCATTTACCCTTTCCTGCTTCACTGGCCTTGGAATATTCAGTCTGAGTTGGATGTTGTTTTCTTAACTTCTATAGGAAATCTTAACTTCTTTATGTGGACTTGTCCATCCTTTCAAGTACAGGCATCACTAATGTCTTCTAATATACCATGTTAAAAAACGGAGGCTGTTTAATTTAAACCACTGAAGGTGTGAATGAGAGGGGGGTTGTATCTAACAGTCCTGCTACTTCTGATGGCAATAGTGTAACTCCAAAAGAGGCCAAGCCTAATAAGGATTGTGCTGGAAGCAATTCAGCTCTTTCACCTCCAGTTAACTCTCCAACAGTAACACCGTTATAAAATGTATCTTCAAAAGGTTGGTTAGATCAGTGGTTTGGTTGGCAATCCATGCCTCTGTTCATGGAAAAAGCACTTCATTGTGTTTCAGTTGGTCACTGTTATTAATGCTGCTAAGGCAGTGTAAAAAGTAACTGTTCTTATGCCTTAAAATAAGAACAGCCATTCTGTGCAAGGATTTACATACCTTTACAAATTATTATACCTGAGGTAATTGCCTATTCAAATTTTAGACCTCTATTGTTTAATGGGTATGTTTGAATTCTGTAGAGCAATTAGTCATCTGAAGATGGATGATAAGAATTAATGCCCCTGACCTCATTCTTTTAGTTCAAATTTTCTACGTCAAAGAAGTGAATAGGGAGTTGAAACTTTAAAACAACCAACCAGAAAATCAAGATGGAAAGACTTCTGTGACTGCTGAATGTATCAACTAATTCTGATCAGATAAAAGGAAGGGAAAAAAATCATTTTAGCAGTGCCAGGCAAGGCATCAAGGACGCAGATTGTAGAATCTCCATCCTTGGAGACATTCAGAAGTTGCCTGGCCATGGCTCTAAGCATCTTGATAAGGTCTGATTTACTTTGAGTGGGAGGTTGCACAAAACCACCTCCAGAGGTCCAACCTAAATTACTCTGTGGTTCTGTACTTTGACTGACTATTACAAAGTGTGTTTTGCAGTTTCCCCTTTTTGTGCAGCAGTTTAAAATAGTAGTGGCAGGGGAGAAGGGAGATTTCAAAGAGAGGATGTTCCTGGAAAGATCTTTCCCTCCCTGTAAGAGGAGAGGTAGTGTAGCTGGTTTAGAGTATTTAATAATCAGATGCATTTTTGTTCTGAGCCGAAAGATGCTTTCCAGTGATTGTTATAGGCAAGGATTTATTCTTGACTCTTGGTATTTCCGAGATGTATTCTCTCCTATAATGTTAAAATGAGGAGTTATCTACAGTATGATACTGATTGTTTGGAATCATTTCAGATTTGGGGTTTTTGCCTGTCTTGTTTGCAGCTGGTTTGCTATCTGGGCTTTTTCCCTCAATGTCTGTAACTTGAATATTAAAGCAAAAAAATTCCTCTACCCTGTTTTGGGTGACACAGATACTGTGCTGCAGCCTATAATATAGAAAAGATAACCGAAGGATCTTGCTAAATGCAGTAACAAAGAGGTAGATCCTACTCACTGAGAACCTCATTTTGCTGAGTTTGTGTCTAAGCCATCCCATGCTAGCGTAGCAGTTTCCACTCTGTCCCAGAGCCCAGTGCTGAAGCGCTACAGAACACCAGGCTTTGCTGCAGAACCCGTTTTCTTCACCTCGGTTTTCCCTCTGCTGTGACGTGTCAAAACGTTTACAGGCTGTGGTAGTGCAGACTGGCAGCATGGTTTTGTGGGACATCTCTTGCATGGCCATCCACTCCTGTGAAGGAGTTGCTGCTTAATAATGATTCCTAGCAATATTGGTATTTTAAGGAAAAAACTTGCCTACCTCATGGACTATGCAAGACTAATTCTTTGTAAAAATGCATAACACCGTTGCATGGTCATCTCTCAACTCATACACTCATTCCCTTCTTATAAGGTGGATGTATTTGTGTGTTTATTTTTATTGCTTTTTATCATAGCCCTGACAGGGACTCTACTGTTGAGATGTTACTTTTCCTGTGTTTAACTTCTAAACAACTTGCTTGCTGAGTATAGAGTCCTCCAGATCTGTGAATGACTTGAAAATGCAAGAGAACTTCATCTGAAAAGTGGCTCTTGTTGCTTGGGTTTATTCACTGAAGTTTTAAGCTTATACAAACCCATCAGAAATCCATCCTATCCAGGGTGTGCTGGGTGCTGGTGCACAGAGTGAATGCTTTGTCTCTCTCATGTTACCTTCACCTCCTCCTATGTTTTTTCTTAGTTTGTTGCTGAGATTTTGTACAAGTTTTATCAGTGTATATCAAACAGAACAAACTCCAAGATGGGGGAAAAGGAAGGGTAGCTAAGAGATGGTTATAAAACCTTCCTTACGGTTACTACAGCTACACCAGTGGAATAGTTTTAATTTGAAATGAAAGCATGTTTAGTTAGAATAATGATAATAATCATAATAATGATAAATCGAGTATTCTGTTTGAATTCTGAATCTTCACATATTTTAAATTTTGCAGGGACAAATGCATCGAGCACCATTAAAAATGGAGGACCTTTTCCACGAGCTTGTCCAAAGTGTAATATTCATTTCAATCTTATGGATCCTCTAAAAAATCACATGAAGGTAAAATATTTTGGGGCTGGGAAAGATTAGAACAAGCTCATGTGGGCTCCTGTTTGGTTATGTAAGTGTGCCATATTTTGATACGAAGATCATTTGGCTTCTGTCTGGGATCAACCAGAAACAAATGCTCAGAGTCTTGCAGTCCTGGAGAGGAAGACTGGAGTAGGGAACTCTAAATCCTGCTCCTTTTTGCCTCATTTTTCCAATGCAATGAAGGTGAGTGTCTATAATAGATGACCCACGTGTGTGTTAGATCACTACTGACACAAAGATGACAGTGTAAACTCAATTTTTTTTCTTGATGTGTCACTTGAAACATCAAGATAAAAATGCTTGATACTTGACAGATAAAAGTTAAGCTGAGGGGAAGAATTTAATTTGTAGTTCATACTTAAACACCGTGAGAAACAAAACTTTTAGAAACTGAGCATCACTTTTCTGATTATTTAACTACTTGTTATTGTTTCTGGAAACACTGTTTCCTCAGAAATATTTATTATCATTTGTCAAAGATCTGTGTGATTCTCAGGCATATGTATTCCATTTCAGGGGGCAGATAAATGGCTTTGCACTCTATATACAATGTGAATATCCCCCACAGAAGAGCATGAACTACTGTGTAATAGAAATCTGTGAGGATCTGAGTTACTGTTACCACAGATGGTTCTGATTTACAGGGTCACGATACCCTGAATGGTAGTTGCTGTTCTCTTCAGCTCTGAAACACAATTAAGAAATGTAGATAAGTGGGAAAAAAACCCAAGGGTTTTATCTTTTTGTAATCATTATTTGTACAGAATAGCTTTTGCACTGAGTACGTCAGTGGAATGAAAGAACCATGGAAGAAGTGTGTATACTTGGTATTATTTAGTTAAATTTTTAGTTGAACTATGTGAAATAAATATACTGAGCTACATTTCCTTGGTAGGAAATTAACTCCTTACTAGTGGGCTTATAGAAAGTAGTCCTGCACAATAAAAACCATTATTCAGCAGGAGAAGAATCTGTCCTCTGAAATATTCTGTTTTTGTTCACTGTTAGTAACTTCATAGTACCTTCTTTATAAAGTTCTTCAGACATTTTAAGTGTTAAGTTTCATAGTATCTCCATTTGACCAAGCATTCCTTATGTATACTTTACACAGAGAAGCTTGAACAATGTGTATTGTGTGACTGAGAATCTCTGAATTTTTTAGTAATGCTGGAAAGAACTTTTGCAGGTTTCAACATATGTTCTTCCCTAAGAAATAAAAGGGAGAACTTTACATTAGGTTCTCAATAAATTTATGCTTGTCAGCTAAATACTTACATAAAAACTGCTTTTCTCTTGTTAATGAAGTAGAAATTTTTCTCATGAGCAGGGTAGCACTAATGTTCTGGGTTTTTTATTGACTTTGTCTTACATGAACCTATGAGAATCATCCTTTTCCAGTTTTTATAATATGTAGTGGTTTATTACTTGAACACTACATAAAGAGCAATTATTGTTTCAAATCATATGAAAATATGGCTAAGGCTGGTGTATCAGAGAACTGAGCTTTGCATCTAAGTCTGGTGAGTGCCTTCAGATTTTAAAATGCTGTTGTCATTGATGCAGTTTGGTAAGAGAGACTGACATCTTTGTCTCTTTCTGTCTCTTCTCCTCCCTGTTTGCCTCCAGTATTGTTGTCCAGATATGGTAAATAACTTTTTCCCAGCAACCATCAAAACAGAATGTTTGAGCACAACAAGTAAGATTGCTGAATCTGAGAAAGGAAAATTGATTATGTTAGTTAATGACTTTTATTATGGGAAGGATGAAGGTGACACCCAGCAGGTGCAACAGGAGCAGAAGACTCATACGACATTTAAGTGCATCAGTTGTCTCAAAGTTCTTAAAAATAACATAAGGTATTTGAACTCACTTCCTTAATTGTTTTTTAATCACAGCCCATAGCAGTTTCATGTGTTAAAAATTTGTGCCTCTGCAATAGAGTTCTCTGCTTTCTGAAGACTGATAATATTGGATGACTGAAAAGAAACCGAATTAATTTTTTACTTTGCATGTATGGCCATAACTTGGAACTTTTTACAGATTAGAGTACAAATTTTAGTGGTGCTTAACATAAACATGGAGATTTAATGAGAGCAGTTGTAGGACTTTGGGGTTAGAAGGGGCAACATGAAGTATTTTACAATTTGCCATCTGGATTGATGGTGATACCGGTGGATGCGAGTGTTAATTCCCTCTAGGGATGCACAGTGACTAATAGTCTGTGGTTTACTTATGTAACATCTGTTATTTTGATGGAATAATTTTACTTCCAAATGCTGAAAAAAAAACTTCAGTAAGCTGTTTTAGCAGGTAGACAAGTTTGTGTCATCGTTCCTTTGGAAGTTAAGGTCACTGAACTTTTTTTACATGCATTCTTCAAAGGAAGCTGAAGTAGCAGAATGCAAAACTGAAAAATGGACTATTGCTTCAAAGGGCACAGTCTGCAAGTTCAAATGAACAGGTTTATGCTAACATTAGACCATATTATTGAACAAAACACAAGTTTTGTGTAATTAAAATGATGAAATCTGCTATTAATCACTAAGTAGGCACTATTTTCTATTCAGCATTATATTGTAAGCTATTGGTGCTATGGTGCCTATGGGTTCCACAGCAAGTAATTAAAAATGTGTCATTAATTTCTCTAGAGTTGATTTTACCATATTAATTTTTGCTGTAACTTTGTAGCTGTACTCTATACTTCTGTAACTTCAGAATTTTTATTCCAAGGTATATTTTGCACCTTTTAACTATTTCTAATGGACAAAATAAATGCATAGTACCTTTCCACTTCAAGTGTAAGTTTTTTGAACCTTAATTCAGAAAACCAAAAGTGATTCCTCATGGTTGTCCCCTGCTTCCTCTCAAAGATCTATGGTTGAACATAGCATTGCAATACTTGGCTGTTAAGGTAATATGCAGTAACAGTGCCTTTTTTTTAACCAGCTGCTTGATATTAGAAGCTTGAGCTGAAGAGACTGTTCTCCTTGCTCATTTGTTTTGTCCAGTTCCAATGTCTACATTCCTTTTGTGAGTGTGACCTACATTTAAAAGCTCCTCTGGCTGTATGAGATGAAGCACATTGAAAATAGAAGAGCTTTGGAGGTTTAACAGTAGAGGCTCGTGCAGCAAACCTGTCCTTGTGCTGCTCCCCCAGTAATGGTGACCTGCTGTGCTAGGATAGTTCCTGACCAGCCAGGATAGGTTCCAACTCCAGACAGATGGACAAATCAATGAGGAAAAGGTGCTAATTTGAAGCAGTAACATACCAGTTCCTCCTACCCTTTTGACATGAGCTGCACGGTGGCATTCTTTGATAACTGTCCTTCATAATTCAAGTTCAGTCCTAAATACTTTAGACAAAGAGGGCTCCTGGAACCCTGCCAGGCTTGAATGGGTATGGTTTTCCATAAAGCTGTCATGTCCAAGTTGCAAGATACATTCTTGCTACTTAATAGTTTTTAGCATAGCTGAAGTAATACTTGTTTCAAAATGTGACTTTGAGACTGGTGATGGTGAATGAAGTGTCAACAGCTGACAGGTTGTGCTCTTGTTGTCTTAATTCCCTTTATTTCAAGGCAAAAATTCTGTCTAAGTAAACAGGAAAAATGTAGTAGTTTTGTCTTAGAACATGTTTCACATATGTTGTACGTTCTTTAAAGTCAACGTTTCTAGTCAGCTTTGTCCTTTCACAGTAAAGTTCCTAAAGAATCCTGTACATCTTGCATGTGGTATGTCATGTATTGCACATGTTAAAATGGTGTTTTTTGCACCTGTTCACTATAATTTAAAGGTTTATGAACCACATGAAACATCACTTGGAGCTCGAGAAGCAGAGCAATGAAAGTTGGGAAAGCCACACCACCTGCCAGCACTGTTACCGGCAGTTCCCCACCCCGTTCCAGCTGCAGTGCCACATTGAGAGCACACACACGCCTTACGAGTCATCCAGTAAGTTGGATCAGAGCCCACTGAGTTTTTCCTAAGCCACAATTTTTAGGAATTTTCTGACTTTTACTTCTCTGGTTTGTAAGTTCAGAATAAAGCTGTTGTACTTAATGAACAGTAATCTTGAGATTTAATGTAGGAACTGAGCACTCATGCAGTTGGTTTTTTTAGGCCAGTGTGTGTAAAAGCTTTTTGTTTCTTTCCTTTTTTTTTCCCCTTTTTCTTTTTTTTTTTGTTTTTTTTTTTTTGTTTGTTTTTTTTTTTTTTTTTGTTTTTTTTTTTTTTTTTTGTTTTTTTTTTTTTTTTTTGTTTTTTTTTTTTTTTTTTGTTTTTTTTTTTTTTTTTTTTTTTTGTTTTGTTTTGTTTTTGTTTTTGTTTTTTTTTAATTTGAAAGCTTTACTGCCAGAACTCATGTTGTTTATGACCCTTGCCCTCCTGGATTTCTGAAACTGTCCAGGGAATTTCTTCTAAAGAGTAAAATAATATTAGATCACTTTACCTTTAGAAACATATACAGTTCACATATACATATGTGTCACAACTTACCTATTTATGACTGCAAAATTTTGACTTTTTATCTTGTTTTTCAATTTTTCTAGCCATTTGTAAAATCTGTGAACTGTCCTTTGAAACAGAGCAAGTTCTTTTGCAACATATGAAGGACAATCACAAGCCAGGTGAAATGCCATATGTTTGCC
The DNA here is from genome assembly GCA_038380795.1 of Pyrocephalus nanus. Lineage (NCBI taxonomy): Eukaryota > Metazoa > Chordata > Aves > Passeriformes > Tyrannidae > Pyrocephalus > Pyrocephalus nanus. The sequence goes on from CM076272.1 coordinate 7,373,020, forward strand.
AGGTACCTAAGTGACTGTTTCCTATTTAGATTACACCACCCCCTGTCTTCCCTGTCTTTTGACAAAAAACTCAACCTTTTTATTTTAGGTGTGCAGCTACAGATCCTCAGCTTTTTCAGATGTAGAAACGCATTTTAGAACAGTTCATGAAAACACAAAACATTTGCTATGCCCATTTTGCCTCAAAGTAATTAAAATTGGAGCACCATATATGCATCATTACATGAGGCATCAGGTAAGCAGATAATTTCAATCCTTACTGCTAGAAAAAATGCTAAATATATGTAAGGAATCTCCCTTTGAAAAATGAACCACAACTGATATATATATGATTGTTACATTTGTATGATTTGTATGATTGTCATGTTCTCATGTGGCATCAATCTCCCTGTTTAAAAAAAAAATCTCTGAATATCCTTAAAAGAATCTTTTTGCTATTTGGGTTCTTTATTACATTATAATGATGTGTTCTGCTGTTCTTGAGGTTACTAGCAAATCTTTCACTAGTTAAATAAAGAGAAAGATAATGAAGGACTGGAGTCCAATTTTTCCTCCTCTTACTAATCATGCTACCTTACATTTTCAAGCATTTAAATATCCTCTCTAATTCCTACACAGTGTCTTGTCTTTGTACAGGATTAAAAGTTTGTTCAGCTGAAGTTTTAAAAAGAGGATGAGCATTGCTTGAGACAAGCTGGTGCCAGGGATTTGTTTATCATGCCATCCATGCTGACTGTAGATTGATTGTCTTTTATTTCTCAAAGAAAAAGGGAGTGTACCGCTGCACTAAGTGCAGGCTGCAGTTTTTAACATGCAAAGAGAAAATGGATCACAAGACTCAGCATCACCGAACGTTTAGGAAACCCAAACAGTTAGAGGGCTTGCCTCCTGGGACAAAGGTGAGTGTCCATACAGGAGAATTTGAGGGGACAAAGAAATAAAAAACATCTTGGCAGAGGAAAGGCTGGAGTAGAAAGAAGTGCTTTTCTCCTTTCTTTTACAAAGCCAAGTGTTTCGGATTGTTTTTTGGTGTTTTTTTTTCCCCTCACCTCCAAAACTAAAACTCTAAAAAATACTCCTGTTGCAAGAACTACCAGGCACAACTTATGGTTTCTTCTTGGTGATTCCTGGTGTTGCTTTTTGTCCCATTGTTCCATACATTTATTTGGCAGAAGTCCAGTTAGAGCTGCAGCTTTCTTGAGCTGTTGCCTGCCATTTCTCCTTCTTGTGCTGGGAGATGCTTCTGCATCATTTCTAGTGAAAGATTTTTGACCTGTGGAAAGATGTTGGCAAAAAATGTGAGACCTGCTTCTCCATAGGCAATATGTGCTCACAGCTGAGTTCCCCAGGTCTTCTTAGCTTCAGCATTTGAAGGGGTTGGGGGAAAATTTGGGTCCCCTCAGTACACTTAGGCCATCTTTAAATCATTCTTTGATTTCCTAAGAAGAAACTACTTAGACTAGGATTTTCTTGTAGATTTTGAGAGTTTTTCCTGCAGTGTTTTAATGAGATGTTGAAATAGATGTCCTTTCAGTTGCAAGGAAGAAGAAAATTTACATTTTGATCAGCTCTTCATAGTTCATTTGCTGTAGAGTCAGGAAGGGGAAAATGATTGCAGTTGATGTTGATTGTGTTGCTTGGCAGAAGGAATATGATGATTCTGTACTCTGTGACAAAGCCTCAATTTTCTAAAGATTTCAGAGCATTCCTGATGTAGCAAAAACTTAGGTTCCATTAAAATGCTGGTATTAGACCTTTGCAGGATGCACATGATGAGGCTGAGGAACCTGGGAACAGGGTTAGAAGATGAGGTGCTTCTGAACCATGAGTGTGGGCAAGTACAATTGGTAGTGAAAACTAAGGAACCAAATTTAAGGGCAAGACAGGGGAGTTTGGAAAATGCCAGAGGAGAGGTCAGAAGCCAGAATTAGTTCTTGGTGTTTTAGGATGAGGAGCAAAAATACCGGAAGGAGTTAGAGTGCCTAATCCTGAGGCAGCAAGACACAGGAGTTTTGTTAAATCCAGGCACTGATGGGATTGCTTGGGATTCTTCTTAGAGGACTCACTGACCTGACCCTTCTGCTACATTTTTTTTGTTTTAAGAAAGCAGGATGTAGCCAGTTGCAGGTCTGAAAAGAAAGCAGTGTGTTTTTGTCATGGCTATTTCCACCAAAATGAGCTTTTTAAGCATCCAGGAGGCTATGGAGGTTACCTCTAGTCCAAAAATATTTTCAGTGTTTTGTGTTTTTCAAAGTAATCTTTACTCAGCAGTTTCTTATGCTATGATTTGTAGTCTTAAGTGTATTGAGCTTTGACACAAATAGAAATGATAACTTAAATCTAACTTTTTTTTTTATTTCATACTTGCAGGTGACTATTCGAGCATCTCTAGGATCTCATCAGTCAGGATCATCAGCTACATCTTCTGTCAGTACAAGCAGTTCCACGTTTCAGTTATCACCTAAAACTAAAGCCACAACCACTAAAAATCATAGCAAATCTAATACAAATAAATCCAGAGGAAAATCAAAACAAACTACATCAAAGAAACAAAATGCATGGACCAACAGCAAAAAAAAAAAGGAAGTTACAAATATAACATTTCATCATCTAAGGTAAAATATTAGCCTTAAAATTATCTTTAAATATACTTTCAATATAAAGTATCGTTTAATTGTCCTTTGATAACTTCCAGTACTGTAATACAGAACATCTGACACCTTGGGTGTGCAGAAAAAGCAGGTGCATAAACTTTCCACATACTGGCACTGGGATTATAATTCAGTGTCTTCATTCCCCAGTTTTAGTAGTGGCAGATGACTTTGTTATGGAAACTTCTCTATGCTACATTTCGAATTTTTCTCTGCACAGAGCCACAGACTCTTGAAATACTGACTCATTAGGCAGATTGATGTTTAAAAGTGACCTGTGAAGGGGAATACATCTGCCTGGGTTCTCTGGAAGTTTTCTTACGGAGTACTTGTTAGTTAAAAGATTAAATCCTGTCTGTCTAGGAGATAACTTATTCTGGGGATCTAATTAGAAAAAAAATCAAGAAAGTAAGGCAGCATTCTCCCAGTAGCTTGTTTTTCTCTTTCCAATTTCGGGGGTTTTGCTCTCCTTATGTTAATAATTTCGTGGGTGTTTCATGATCAGAGTATAATTTCACTGTCTAAGATAAGTTAGCAGCTTTCTTTGTCAAAGATGTTGCTGACTTTCACTTTTAAAGTGTGTAGCTTTAGGAGACATCTAAAATCAGCCAGCAGAATTGGGAAAGAGCAGGATTACATTCTCGCTTTGTAGATATTTCAAAGCTTGTGGGGAATATTGGAGTGTGCAAGTTTTGTGTGCAAGTGTAAGCTTTTTTAGTATTTAGCTGGTACTTTTTTAAGTACCTCATTTTTCCCTAATATAGACAAGCTTGAAGCAAAAAGTTTTAAATAGTTTCTCATCCTAAAGTGTTGCTCTTCACTGTTAACTCTTTCATGCCCCTGTCAGGTGTCGCTCGGGGCATCACAAGTGCATTGAGTGTTACTCAGAAGTCAAGGATTTCGCCAGCCATTTCCCTGCCTACGTCCACTGCAGTTTGTGCAGATACAGCACCAGCTGTAGCAAAGCCTATGTGAACCACATGATGAAGTAAGAACTCAGCAAAGTTTTGACTGGCTTAGCAAATACTCCCTAAATTCATGTAAGGTGGGGCTTAGTGTTGGTTAGCTGAGTTTGGAACTGGCTCATCAGAATGGCAGGGATCTCTGTAAGGCTGGATTTTTTACTTTGTAAGGAAGGCCTAAACCCCATGTTCTTGTTTTGCCTTAAAAATACAGTGGTTCAGGCAGTGTTTTGTCTTAGCTTCAGAGCTTCTTTGGGATCTTCTCTAATCACTTCAGGCTGAGTTATGAAAAATGACTGATTATTGTGTGTTCTCCAGGTTTCAGATTGATTTTACAAGTGCTGAATGCCTACAGAGCACAGCTATTGCTAGTGAAATCTGTGCTCAGATGTAAAGAATGTCTCAAATAGCATACTCAAGTGGATACTTTTTGCTTCTATTACTTCTGGTCATCCACAGAAATAACATCTCATTTTGCAGGAGCTTTGTCACTGATGGTGCAGCAGCACAGGGTATTGGTAATGACAGCTGTAAAAAAGCCTGTTAAGAAAACAAATGCATTAGTTTTCAGAGCCATAGAATTATACTATGGAATAATTAGACACAGACCACATAGCATTGACAGTAAAACAAAGTTTTGAAAACCTACATGTTAATCACGTGCCCTGAACAAGCCAAGTGTATTGTGGAAAAATCCTGAATGCAGCTGTCTTCCTAAAGACATGTGTGTATAAAATGCCTTGGCATTTGTGAGTGCTTGATTTCTTGCATCTGTGACCTAAGTCATACTGATTTCAGTGCTCATGTAAGTCCTAGGCTGAAATATTTACGTGCTTTAATGCATATAATCTATTGTTTGCAATCTCCAAAAAACTAAGATTATCGTGCTTAATGCCAATTGTGCAAGAAAAGGTTTACTTTGGAAGGGGAAAGAGAATTCAAAGGCAAACTGTTCCTGTTGTGGCCGCTGTTCTGGGTGTTTGGTCAAATTCAACTATGCATGAAAAATAGCCAGTCTTTGTGCTCTTGATGCACTAATGCTTCTTCTGCTTCCATCCTGTGCAGCACCTATCCCAGCTCTTTGGTGAGTGTAGGGAAGAAGGGATGGTGAGAAGGAAATCTGGAGGGTGTTTCTGCAGTAGCAGCCCCTGTGCTGAACTGCCTGACTCTGATTTCCTGGGGAGAGTAGTGTTGGCACATGCCTGACCTGCATAAGGGACAACTTCCAAGTTGTCTAAAAATTGCATTTCTCATGTAGGGCCATCTCTTTAGGAAGCACAAGTTCGGCAAAGCTTCGCTTTTTTGTGGTGCACTCTGTGACTGCAGCTATGGCTCTTCAGGAGCTAATTCTGATGGAAGCAGTAACTGTTCTTGCAGGCCTGTGCCAATGAAATGAAGCCTTTCCTCTCCCAAACTCATTGCTTACTCGAGAGACATTGTTTTAAACTAGAGCTGAGATTCACAAGCCTGGAAGCTTTAGGGATGTAATGTTTAGGAATAATGCAGGGCAGTAAATCAGCCTTCTGTTTTCATGCCTTGCCATAAGCAAATTGCAAGACCATGGGTAGTGTAGGGGATATGAGGAGTGATGTGCTCAAGCAAACCAGTTGAAGTGGTAATGTTGTCATGTATTTAGTTTTCACAGTGCTCGTCCCAGTAAAAGATTTTGGATCTATAAGAAGCAATCAGAGGATCTACGGTAATGCAGCTTTTTTCAGTTACAGATCATTGTGTTTTTACTTCCTGATGTTCATTGATAATTGAGATTATAGGCTCTTGGAATTTCTAGGTTTCCACAATTGAGAAAGATTAGAGAAAATAAAAGTTCCCATAGCAGTGTTCTGGTCAGTGACAAATATGAACTGTTTGTCAACTTTATTATTTTTTTTTTTAACTCTGAGCAGTTTTTAATAGTATTTCTATTTCTTTATTTTTCCATTATTCATAAGATGCAAAATGGGGAGGGGGTGAGGGGAAATAAAAAACAACCATGTAAACAGAACTCATCAAAACAGAGAAACTCATGCTTTACAGATAAATTTCTGTCTAAAGTCATGTTCTTTGTACTACATCCAGCATGGAGATGCCCTGGTCATTGATGGGGATTTCCTGATACTAGTTGCAGTAGAAAAAGTAAGAATATGTTTTTATGTGAATAATCAAGTTGAATGAATTTTTTTTATGGTCTGTCCAGTTGCTGTAAGTTAAGAAAACTGTTTTCACAGCCACATTGTATTTATACTTCCTTTTTGTTTTTTTCTTTTCCAGAGGCTTGACTGTGGTGTGTCTTAACTGTGATTTCCTGGCTGATGTTTCTGGCTTAGATAGCATGGCCACACATCTGAGTGAGAGCCACACTCATACTTGTCAAGTTATTATAGAGAAAGGTGAGTACATACAATTTCTTTTTTATATAGTATAGGAATACTTGATGTGGATGTCTCTGTTATTGCAGTCCTGGTTTTAGTTGCATTATTTCTGTGTACTTGGATTTGACAGTGAGTACTTCTGTATTTCCACATTTTAAAATAATTGTAATTAAATCCTTTGTTTTTATTTTCAGTTTCTGTAGATATCCCAACTGCTGCACAAGTATCTGAGTAAGTTTTATTTTACTGCTTAATGTTTTTTTTCTATTAATTTAGAGATAGATGGCCAAAATTTACTCTCTGAACTTGGGTTTCTTTTGAATTTCATAGAATTTGAAATGCATGGATGAACTCAGGCCTTTACTTTACTAGTGCTTTTTGCTCTTACCATGTCCACAGTTACAAGAAGGAGGAGATAAAAGGATTACCTATTGCAGCCAAAATCAAAACCAGCTTTTTGTTCAGTTTGGAGAGGCATAAATAATTCTTGAAATGTTGGAACTTCTCAGTCCTGACCTCTGAGTCTAGACACAGTGAGACTATTTCTGCAGTCCACTTCAATATTAGGTTTATTAAATGAGCATTTTGTGTTCTTTATGGTAATACTAATATGAATACCAAAAGAAATGTCCTTTACTGAAGGAGGACAAATTCAGTCTCAATATTTTATAAAGATTTAGAAATTATTTTCAAAATTATGTTCTTTATATGACAAAAGTATACTAATTTGTATTAACTTTTTAAATTCTGACTTTCAAAGAAAAACTAGTATTAATTAGTCGAGTTTTTTTAAGGATTTGAAAAAGAACCTGTAGTATTGTGGGGATCATGTAATGGGGGGGGTTAAACCTTGGAAAAATTAGATGTGCCACGTCATCCCTGTTTATTCTGGAGCAGTTTCCAAGGCTTTACAATGTAGTTTGTGTCTGCTTATGCCTTAATTGAAAGTTCAGAGTTGTGTCAGTTAAATCAAACATTCATGTTTTCTTCAACCCATTTCAGAACATAGAAATAAAAATGTCAATTCCACTGCAAAGAAAGACATTTCAAAAGATGGAAGAAAATGGTTTAATCCTTAGTGAGTCCATCTAGCTTATGGCAGGAGTCTAAAATGGGTTTAGGTAGTCTCATGCATGGTGAGAACTCTTCTAACAGAGTGAGAAGTTCTTAGGCCTCTAAGTATAAATCAGCTTTCACTGAGTAATGGAAATATCCCAAATAGATTAGTAATATTTTCTTTCTTTATTTCCATAAAGTGGCTAGTAAGAGTTTAAGTCCTTTAATAGTTTAGCTTCCAGTGAAACTCAGAGTGTAGAGCTATGATACCTCTGAAAACTTTAGCTCTTCTGCTTGGAGATGGCATTAGGTGTTGGGGATTAATACTTGCTGAAGTAGATGTAAGGAAAGGTTATAGATTTTTGAATGGTGGCTGAAGATGTCCAGCTATGGCAGGCTGTTAGTACTGCAAAAGGATCTTTCTGTCTTGAATACCTTACAGAGATATATGAAAATATTTAAGAATGCTGGATATACAGTGTATGTCAGAAACAGATGGTGAGCACTGAAAAGATTTGAAATAAAGTCAAGAATATGTGCAGGTTTGTTTCTGCAAGCTGTTAGATTAGGATAGATGCAGATAGCCATTATTTTTGCAAACTCTGATCTTGACATAAGATTAGTTACTGGTACTGCATGAAGTGATATAAAATCTGTGATGGTGCTTTTGGAAACTATCATGCTCACAGAACTGGTTAATTTCTGTAAATCTTGTCCTGTTCAATGTACTAATTCTCTGATACTTTGGACAAGAATATACCATTGCTAAACCCAAGAGCATGAGTGGTCCTGTGTGGCATATTTTTTAATTCATTATTTTCAGTTCAGAGTACATATAAAAATGTTCATCTTTTTGTGGGATGGTTCTGAACAGTACTCTGTAGTTTGCTTTGGAAGAAGAGGAACTTGCAGACAGGATTCATAACTTTTGCTGTGTAGTTTCTCAGTGATCTGTGTTTCTTCCCATTCTTTGACCTGTAATTCAGTGAGGTATGACTTGTTTATGGGGCTCTTCAGAATCGCTTCATCGTCGGAAACAATGACAGTTACAATCTTGAACGCTTTTGGATCGTCTCTTGCAACTCTCAAATGGTATCTTTTGGTGTCTTTTATTACATATCAGGTGGTCTGTATGTGCTGTAAAACTCATCTTTATTGCTAATGACCAGACATGTTCCATGAGCTCTGTTACTGAGACTCTCTTTGGACCAGAATCCTGCCATTAGTAATACAGATAATCTGGCTGGGGATGTTCCAGCTGAAATTGCTTTTTAAATTTTTACCTGAAATCACCTTGTTTATTTGGTGACCCACCTTGGGAATAAGGCTTGATAACTATGCCAGTACTCTTCTAATGCTCAACTCTGCTTTGCGCAACATTAACATATTTTTAAATGAACTGACAGAAGACATTTTTGTTGCAGGGGATTTGAAAGTGAGCAGGTATCCTATACTGCCTTGGCTCACTGATACATCATTGTGGACCAGAAAATTGAACCCTGTCCAGCTTGGGATTATTTTGGTATGTAAGCAAACAAGGATCTGACCAGACCTTTTCGTTTTCCTTCATGCATTGAGGCTGTGGTGTTCTCTTCTTGCATCTTATAGACAATAGGTCTGGTCTTTTCTTCCAGTGTTGTAGTCTGGCAAAGGCCCTTCTGTGATAATATTCTCTGCTTTGCAGCACTGACTGGCAGCTTTTTGGGGGCTGTACCTCTTTGAAGAGAGGCTTACCAGGAGTTTCACTCACATGGTGCAGTGTTTCTTTGCTGCTCGTTGGCAGTGTTTCTTCCCTGCTCCAGTCTATCAGTATCATCCCAAGCTGGAGCAGTGTGTAAATGGTGACGTATATGGGTTGACATCAAACCCCATTTTGTTCTGAACTTTATCCCAGCTTCTGAAACTAAAGGGATTTGTGATTCTTTTTGGGTGTTCACTAAAACATACAAGTCCTGCTCTATTTAATATTCAAGTATTTGTCTGCTAGTGACTTTATGGTGTATAGTGGTGAAATATGCTTTGGATGACTTCTGTGGCGTGTAACTACATAAACCAGATCTTGACCAAAGGAATTTATTAGCTGCTTTGCTCTCTGGTAGCTTCTTTTTGCTCCTAAATACTGTGGGAGGAAGAAAGCATGTAATGGAAATAGATACATTTATTGAGCCTTGGTTCTGAGGGTGGAGCAGCTACAGTTCCAGTTCATTCTCACCTTGTTCTTTTGGTATCATCTCTCATCTTCAAGGATGCTCTATTCAAGCTGCTGAGACATCTGCTTTTGATTTCACTGCTTATGACTTCATCTTCAATTCTAGATTATCTATGGCAAGTTGATCCATCAGCAGGTTATCTGGATATGTGATGAGCTTTCCTTTTGCCATGATGAACATCTAACGTTCCTCCAAACTCAACCTCCTGCTTACAGTGGACATGTCTTGGTTGGATCTCTCATTTACTAGCCTCCAAGCAACCTAACAGATAAAGAGATAAAGCTACTCTTGCTCTGAGATCAGTCACCATGATAACCTCCTAGTTATGAGCCATTATTTTTGGTGAATGCAAGCTGTTCTTGATTTGCAGCATTTTCTACATAATCAAGTTTTCTGAGATTAATTCATTGTTACCAGTATTTTTGTGCTCTTCACTTTTAGTGCTCAAACAGTGACAGTTTTGGTGATAGTGAGCTTCTGCAGCCACGGTGGTTTTGCTAAGAATGGCAAGGATCCTGTCATCCATTGTCTCTTATGCGTATTTTGTGATTGAGCATCTGCACGTTTACTCAGTACTGTGAAGCCTCATTCCTTTTGCTACTTTTTTTCCTTCTGACAGAAGCTGTGTTCCATCTTGAATGCTGCTGTTCAGCTTCAAGCATCACTTACCTACCACAGATTTTTCTTGCAGGACTTATTTCTGTTTTGACACAGCAGCATTCAAACAAGCATAGTGGGTTTGTGTTTTCATTGTGAATGTGCTGTTGCATTTCAGAGGAAGTTGAATCTGTGGTATTTCACTTTCATTCAGGTTTCCAGCAACAACTTAAATGGAATGTGGTTGCAGGTTTTTGTGGCTTTCAGAAAAAATTCTCTCAGAATTTCCCAGAAATTACTCTGGATAGACACTTGGATTTGGAGTTATGTGAATGAAACGTCTTTTGAATGCTCATTTGGAACATTATCCTGTGGTTCTTTTGCAGCTTTGCTACAGAAATTTAAGTTTCAGACTCCCATTTAAAACACTTGCAATCTACATACAGATTTGACAGCTCTGTGGAAGTAGTTCCTGTAGAATCAGTTGGCATTGTGGCATCCCGTTCCCATTTGTGTGAGGATCTCGGAAAAGTTGCTCATGTGGAAAACTCATAATGTAAAACCCCTCCTAAACCATGCAAATAAAACCTGCCTGAGTATTAAACCTGTTCCATGGTCCCAACCACCTACAAGAATAATGCAACATGTTGGGCCACATCTGCAGGGGCAGAACAGGAATGTGTGGGGGGTAACCAGTTCAGCTTAGGGTCAGAGAATTATGACTTCCTTTGTACCTTAACCTCTCTTCTGTTATTTTTAGGATGTTGAGAGTCACTGCTTGATTAGCCAATTATGCCTTAGCTGGTTTTTGGGAAGCCTTTTCCACAAAGTAAATGTTTGTTTCTGTTATTCTGTTAAACGTTACTGTGAGCTTTGTGGGCAGTGACTCTTCACTGCTCATGATACTAATAGGTTATGGTGTCCTGTCTTCATTGCTAACCCCATTTTACAGGTGAGAAACTCTATATAACATTAATAACATTAAATAACATAATTGTCACCATCTTTTCTTTCTCCTTCAGTTGTCAACAGTTTAAAATACCTTAGCAGAGAAGCAGATTTTTCTTCTCTCTAGCTGTGCATTCAGGTGTACCTTTCCAGGAAATGCTCATACAGTCAGATACTTGGGGGAGAATTGTGCTTTATGAATCATAAACTCTACTTAGAGTTGCATCTTTCAAAATAAGGAATTTCTGTTAAAAGGTGGGATTGATTTTTTTAAAAAAAGCAACCCCCGAAAAACCCAAAGCCAATGACCTTTCCAGATATTTATAATGCTGGGTATGGTTCAGTTGAGTGGCTGGAAGGTACCTTGAGCCACTTAAATAACAAAAAGTTGTTTTCTAGAAGTTCTTCAAGCTACAGTCATCCCAAAAAAGGTTACTTTTGGTTAGGGGTGGATAAAAAAGGAATGTTTGGCAAAGGATTCCGGTTGAGTTTATGCTGCTTATCCAACAAACCTTTGGTTGTAAGAAAGCAGGAGAGACTGATGGGAAGACAGTTGCTCATGATTTGAGCTCCGTGTGTGTGTGCAAATATGTACAATTTTATTATATAAATAACAGGGCAAGCAATAAGACTGAATTCCAGAAATGAGAACAATCCTGTCTGTGCTTGAACTGCATTTTAGAGTCTAATTTTTGTCACTGAGTCCAGATCTCTTACATTACTTCTAGGTGACTCCTCATTTATCAAGTAGTTTCAGATCAAACTGAATTTAGACTTCAAGGTGTCTAAATTAACTTACCTTTTATTCCGAGTCTCTTTGGTTTTATGGCTAATCCATTCCATTGAGTATCTCAATCAAGCTGAAATTTTGTGCTCAGCTGCTACATTTTGGTAACTTGTTTTTTTAAAGGGATTGACAATTAAAGGGCATTTTTTCATAGTTCTTAACTAGCATTTTATTTTTATGTAGAATAAAGAATCTGTGGATGGTTCTAGAGTGGTTTCAGAATTGCTCAAAATTGTTGGACTTCCTGGAGATGGTCAAAAACTTTGCTTTATTTTTGTCATGTTTTCTCTGGCAGCACTGGAGCTTCACAGATGTAGTAAAGTACATGGCCTTTGTTGATGTTTGAGAACTTGGGGATTTAAATTTTCTTGTATCATAAAAGTGTGGGGAACATCACAAGGTGATAATTGTCTATGGTTTAATGTCCATGCATGCAACTTCTGCCAACTACAAATTAGAAGGAACTGCTTTCTAAAACCTCTAAAGAGAATTAAGGTAAAGAATATGCATTGGAAATCCAAGGTTTTGTCCTTGAATATACAATATCTATTCTGTTTGTGCCCAAATTGTTCTGCTCTTTCAGGAGTGACTGTTTTTTGACAAAATGCTGTTTCCAGCATGTTTAAGTTCTTGCCTAGAAATCATTAAAGCAGTGAAGCTAAGCTAAATGTTTGGGGTTGCATCATCTTTTACTGATGTTGCTACCCTGATTAAGTACTTCAGAGTATTTAAAGTCCCTGACCCAAAAACTGTGTTCTCATTTGATTTCCCCTGGTAATTTCTTACTGTTGTTACAGTGCTGTCATAGAAATATTATTTTAAAACAATCCTTTTTTTTGTAGCTATTTTTTCCATCTATTGTTGCAATTAAGATGTAATAATTAAAATAGTTATAAATTATTGTCTAAGCTGCAGTTCAAGATGTTGGTTAACTGCTAGAACATTAGTGTAAGAAGGTGCTCATGGTGTGCTGAAACTATGTGCTAAAATTCTTTAAAAGGTCTGGGTTTAGCACTGCTTTCTTGGATTTAGGAAAATAGGTGTAGTTATGTAGTGTACAGTTTTCATAAAATTTAAGTGGTAAAGCTTATTTTTTATGTCAAGTATTTTGTACCCTGTAGACAACCATTAAGACTCGCTGAGGTGGTGAATAATTTAATTTATGATTAATAACATTTAAGTATAACAAAGGCAGCACCATACTTCAGCAGATAAAACGTGCCTTTAATGCAGCATCAACAAAGAAGATACAGGCATAAGCAATTTTGAGGGGTTTGTTTGGTTTTTCTTTTTTTTTTTTAATAAGAAACCTTTGAAAGGTTAGATTTTATTAGAATTGATGACTTAACAAGGTTTTGTAGGAGACATACTTGCTATCTCTGCGATAACATTTTCTTAGAGAAACTGAGAAAATCAATTTTAGTGATGTTGTGATAAGCTGTTTAATTAATGTGGGTTTAAAAGTCAATAAATTTAAATAATTTATAGCTCATCTACTGTAGGTACTGGGCCGGTAAAGGTATTTTGTGGGAAGTGTCTCCTCCAAATAATATTGGAGGTCAGGTGAGATGTTTTACAGCTGGCCCAAAGTAAACTGAGCTGTGGTTTGGGTGTTGGGGTTATGGCAGACAAATAAAAGAAGACTGAGCTTGTACTGTGGAATGCTTTTGTCTGGTGACTTTATGCACCTGATTTTGCATTTCAGATCTCAAATGCTTCAGTCATGGTTTTAAAGGCTTTTGTGATGAGCAGATCATTCCTCAGGTAGAGCTGCAGTGAGCATTGGAATAAAAGCAATGCTCACCATCTGTTGCTTCCTGGTTTTTATGAGGCAAGATAACTGCAGTAGGTTACAAGTTTATCTTAGAATTTCTGTACACACACTAAAAAAAATTTTAGAATTCTCAAACGAAGTGTATTTAAGCTCAGAATGAATATCAACTTCAAAAGTGGGATTCAGATTACCAAATTGCTTTCTAACTGTAAGTCTCTCCATCCTTCTCTCTATTTCACCCATACAGTATTTAAAACATTGCATCTGAATTCATTATCCACTACGTTGAAGGCCGAAATCTGCATTAGACAGAAAGAAGCTGAGTTGGAGGTGATGTCTTTTCTTCTCTCCACACCCAATCTGACAAAGGCTGAACTTTGTAACTGGTGGGAAGATCAAGGCAGTTGTTTTTTGTCTGTCCCTGACATGCCCAGTGCAACAATCCAGCTTTGTGTGTTTCCTGCAGAAAGATGTGCTGGTGCTGGGGGCACTCTTGGAGCATCTGCCACACCAAAGATTGCCATTTACAGGCAGTCCGTTCTGGTTGAGTTCCTTGCCAGACTCCAAGGAAGGAACCGTTTGCTCTCTTTATGTATCTTCATATGCAGGGAACCTGGAAATCAGCAAAATGTAACCCTGAGATCTGGGTTAATATTGACTCTGAACTGTGATTTTTTTTTAGGCTTTTTTTAACTTTTACTTTAAAGAGGAAGATCTTTGGAAATGCCTCCTGAGGCCCGAGTTGTTTTTTATTCTAGGTGTGTATACGAATTTTTCCCTGCTTTCTGCCTGTCAGAAAGCTAAAGGATCTCATGGTATATATTCTTATGCTTTCTAGAAAATACCATCTTTGGATTCTGATTTTATAGGTTTTCTTTGAGTTTTTTTGTAAGGACTTGTCTTCCCATTGCCCTTCAGAAAGGGCAGTTGTGTTACAGAAATCCCAGATGGTAAGAGAGAGGGAGAAGTCCTCAGACCTAGTAAAGACTTCCCTTGTAATTTTGACAGCTTTCCAAAATGCAAAGAGGTTGGTGAGGTTCTTTAACAGGAATAATGGTTTTGTAGAAATGAGAAGGCTGTTCACTTTCATTCAGAAGTGTTAGGAAAGATTCTCAGACATACAGGGTAACAGTTTTTCCACAGATTCCATTGCCACTTCAGGTGCCTTTTCTCCTAGTTTTTCTGTTTTTTATCCCATATTGTCTTCCAGATTTGCATTCCCCCCCCACAAAACTGTGTTCCATAGTATTGGTTTTCATTTAAAAAACAGAAGAGTGCAACATCCTCTCCCCCCAAAAATAAAAAAACAATCCACACCCCAGAGCTCTTCCAATTGGGAAAAACGGAGAACACGGAGAGGAAAAGCTCCTTTGAAGTTTGCTGGCTGAGCTGACAGGGCACCTGAACCCAGACCTTCCTGAGTGAGCTGCTGGTCTGTCAGTGTGCTCTGAGCCACGCTGGACCTCGGGGGGTTTGTCCAAGGTGCCATTATTTTAAATTGATGAAACAGGTTGTTTAAAAACACAGCATTTAAAATTCAAAGAGATAAGACAAGAAATCTTACTGTGCTGGTAGTTCCCAAGGGGAAGCAGGTCAGCCAGGGCAGAGGAGAAGCAGGTTCTGAAGGAGGAGGCAGAGGGTGGTCATTTCAAGCTGGAAGATGTTTCTTAGCATGGTCATGTGTGTTTGGGTTCTAAAAATAGAAGGAAAAAAGAATTTGTTCGTGTTGTTGAGAGTTTAAAAGTTTATTTCATTAGTTAATATTTTAATAGAGACTCTAAAGTTGTTTCTGTGACAAACATTTTGTTAAGAGTCTTCTTTATATTTACACCTAATGTACCAACATCTGGAGGACTAAAACACTGTGTAATGCTTAAAAATCATATTAAGCACAACTTGCTTTTTCTACACTGAAATTGTGTCAGTCAGAAAGAATTGAAATATTACACATTTTTTGGCACATATTGTGGGTAGACTTAGACTTCATATTAATCCAGATTCCACAGCCTGACATGTATTATCCCAGTTAGGGATCTTTCACAACTGTTGGTGCAAATTTAACCTTTAAAAGCTTAGTCAAACCAGAATTGTGGTTATTTGTTATGTAGGAATTTATAGTGCCTTTAAAGAAAAAATGGACAAACTGTTTTCAGAGTCTCTCTCTCTCTATGGTTTGTCACTTTTTATTCTACTCAGATGCAGTGTGGGCCAAATAATTTGAAATTATCCTTTCACTTAAAAATTGCTCAATAATTGAAACTAAATGGTTCAGGTATTAGAAGGTATCTCTGTCTTTACACTGTGGATTAGTAAACAGCCACTGTAATTCTAATTGAATATTTTGTACT
Organism: Pyrocephalus nanus; assembly: GCA_038380795.1. Taxonomy (NCBI): domain Eukaryota; kingdom Metazoa; phylum Chordata; class Aves; order Passeriformes; family Tyrannidae; genus Pyrocephalus; species Pyrocephalus nanus. The sequence continues at coordinate 7,388,722 of CM076272.1, forward strand.
ACTTTCTCCTGTCCTTGTGTTCGAGTAGACAAAAATAATTTTAATATATAAAGCTGTTCAGTGTTTTCTGATTAAAATGTTGTTTGACACTGCTCTATGGACTTTAGGACGGACCTCTGGAGTATTGCAGCTTGAGCACCAGAGGTTGTCAGTCCCCACCACTGTTCTGTGCTGCTGAACCCAGGCAGTTCTGTTGATATTGGCAGGTAATTAGTGCTCCAGGAGCAGACCCTGCTGCATCTTCACTGGAATGTGGTTCTGAGGTGTTCTTTTAGACCAGAGTGGTGTTCCCTGGACAGAAGGCTCATGCTGTGCACACGGTCAGAGCTGTGTGGAATGGCCCTTGTTGGTTTGGACTCTTGAGGGCTCAGCTGCATCAGGAGTTGGAGCACTCGTGGATCCACAGTTGGATCACAGCTTGCAGTTCATTTTCCTCAAAAAGAAATATAATTTGCAGGCCCTGGTACTGGTTGGTAAATCAGACTGATTATGTGGGAACAACCAAGGAATGTGTCTCAAAACCGTGGTGTTGTTTCCCACTGAACTGTTACTGTGAATATACAATGTAAATGCAGCTGTAATACGGGTTTTGTTACCTGCAGAAATACTTTCCACAGACTGAAGGAAGGGGTGTTTGTACACACTTTGCAACTACTCTGTATGAAGGTGTGTAAATGTTACTTGTTTGTAGTTTCTTCTTTCTTGCTGTAGAATTTCTTTAGTGTAAATGACTCACAGGAAGGTATCTTCTGCACAAGAAATGAACATGTATATATATTTTTCTTTTTCCCTTCCCCACCACTTCTCCGTCCCTTTCTGTGTTTTGCTAAAAATAAGTGAGAATAAAGGGCTTGGTTTGGATGAAGCTGGGATTTTGGTTACTAGAAGGTGAGAAAAATAGTGATCAATTTGTTTTATATGCTAAGGGCAGATTTGTGCTTGGAGGAGTTTCTTGGTGTGAATTGTGTGTGTGTGTGTGTGTACACATATATGTGATCCATCTGGATTTGCAGTGTGGAACACTGCTCTTTGTGTGATAATGAGGCATTAGTCATCCCTTTATTTAAAACTTTTCTTTTGTTTGCATCTCTGTGTTCAGAGCTTCCCACATAAAGCTGTGCCCATTTGCTCTGCAATGACATGTCACCCTCCAGCTGCTTGTTGAACAACAGTAGCTAAAGGTCATGTGTGTATGCACTGTTTCATAAGGATTTGACTGGATTTTCAAATCACAACAATTCTCAATATTTAACTAGGATTTATAGGGCTCTGCATGGCTGAAATGTTTCTCTGGAACAGATGAGGTAATTAGGAACAGTTATGGCATGACAAATATGTCAGTCCCAGCTGATGGGGGCTTCTGAGCATTGACTTTTGTGCTGGAACTTAGTCTTGAGTTTTCCCTCAAATAATACATTTTTTCCACTTTTTTCTAGAAGTCTGAGAAAGAAGAATTTAGATTAGTTTGTATATTCAAGAATATCATATACTCTTTAGCTGATCCACTAAATGGAAAAAACCCCAAACATTTCTGTTTGACAAAAGTAGCAAATATAGGTTGTAATTTGGTAAAGAGGTTGGCCTATCTTTTAATTAATTTCTTATTATGAGTGAAAAATCAAAGTAAGAGGATGAAAGTATTCTTATGACCACCTCAGTGAGCAGTAAGATTTCACCACTGAAGGATATCTCAGCCAAATTGGAAATCTTCAATACCACTGTATTGTCACTTTGCAGGGTGCAACCACGTACTGCTTTATTTCGTTTGTCACAAAAGTAACTTGTTTTGTTTGGGTTTTTTTCAGCAAACAAGAGCATGACTCTTCAGATGAAACAAAAAAATGCAGTAGAAATCCAACTAAAACAGTTGCATCTGCTGAAAAGAACGAAGAAGACTCATCAGTGTCAAATACAGAAGATGTTCCTAGTTTTGAACTCCCTGGCAACAGCTCAAAGAAGTCTTTGCATGAGAAAAGAGCATGTTGCACTTCAGATGACAATAACAAACAGTTAGATGAGAAACAAAAAGGTGTTCATGATGGAAGTGAGTGGAAAAGGTGCCAAAGTTCAGGCGACGTTCTCCTGGATGAGCAGACTAAAGTGCGGAGCTTGGATGAAAGTACCCTGTCAGCGATGAACGTGAGGGACCTGAAGCTGACCTTGGGAGAGGATGTGAGCTTTGAGCAGTTCTTCAGGAAGAGAGATGAACCTGAGTCTGTCAGTTCTGACATCAGTGAACAGGGCAGTATTCATCTGGAGCCTTTGACTCCATCAGAAGTACTGGAGCATGAAGCTACTGAGATCCTTCAGAAAGGTAACGTCACACCTTCGTCAAAGAAAGCGGGACAGCTCACGGAACAGACAGATGAGGTTCCTAAGGAAAGCAATCCCAACAGAATGGAGACAACCCCAAACCAGACAGATGAAAATGAAGCAAGATGAAATTGTGTTGATTTTATTGTTACGAACGGTGGTAGGAACACCACGGACCATTCCTGATGAGTGTGCTTATGGATGCTAAATATTAAAAAAGGGGGGAGGGGGGAGAGGGAGGAGAGAAAGAGACACCAAAGGGAAGTTTTGCATATGGAGATAGCATGTATGTGTATGTGTGAATTCACTGAACTTACAGAAGGTAACATGTTCAAGTATACCTTCCTCTCTCGGATGTGATATATTATTAGATTGATATTTGAAAAGAGGTATAAATTCTAATTTTTTTATAGTTAACTAGCCCAGGATAAGGTGATTTGTTCGCCCAGAAAGTATTTTTTTAAATTCTTCAGTGTGAATATCATTGAACAGTAGAATTGAGTATGAACTTACTTCTGATGCTAAAGTGGAGCACACTTGTAATCAGGGCTGTTGGTCTGCTGATAATTTGGGTAAACATAAACCTTGGGACTTGGTGTCACATTCCTGTCTGTAAAAGCATGTAAACGGAATTATATGAATCTGTGCACCTCTGTACAGGTATAATCCTGCCAGGCTGTAAGCTTACCTTAATAAACTTTCAGTGAAAGTGGAATTATTACAATAAAAATATATATTTGTGGGGTTTTCACTGTGCAGGCTGTGCAGAAATACCGAACATAGTTGTATAAAGTAGAACATAATGCTGGAAGTACTGTAGCTGTTAGGCTGTTACCATTGGTTTTATGATTCTTAGCCATAGACACATAGGAATGGTCTGTAAGTCACACCAAAGTATGGTTTTAATGTAAAAATGGTATTAAGCAAAAATAAGGAAACCCCCAAACTGGAAACACCCCCTGGTGTGTGTTCCACCATTTTACAGCTGCTACTGACTAATTTACAGATAAGACACAAGGGCATAGAAGGTAGAATTGTACAGTTCAATTTCAGGACTTTTTCTAGTCTAAGTTATGTACAGAAAGATGGCTGCTGGTTTTGATTTTTTTTGGGATCTTTTTGTTTTGGTTTTTTTCCTTTGGTTTTGGATATTTTTTTTTTTGTCTTCTAGTTAGCAGCAGGTATAGGAATGCATCTGATTAACGGTAGCTTGCTCTTAGGATTTCGTTGCTCCATCGGAAACATTCAGAATGTGCTTTTGACTTACAGTTTTGTTTCTATGGATGCTAAATGTTTTGGACAGCTGTTAAAGCACTGCTGTAAATTATTACTTTTCGAGTAAATATTTGCAACAAAAATTTGTCTTTGTGCATAATTTTATGCTCAGCTTGAAACTTTGGCCATAGTTCTCCCATTTTTAAAAAAGGTTTAGTGGCATTTCTCAAAAAAATATGTAACTTCAATATTGTGAATTTGAGGCATATGTTTGGTTGGGGTTTTTTTGTTGGTTCGTGTTCTGTTTATATAGAATTAAATGAGCAAGTGCCTTTGCATAAACATATTTTTGTACCTGTGTATTGTGGTATGATGTGTTAACCTTTCCAGACTACCCAGATGTTTTCAGGCCCATCTGCCTGCAGATGAAGTCTACTGTGTCCTCCTGAGTTAACTGGGCTCTGCTGCTAAATTAACATTTAGAGACCATCCAGTTCATTGTTGGAGCCTCTAAAGAAGATCAGTCTCAACATCTCAAAGTTGCCTCAAACTCTAAGGAGCCCTGTGATTTCAATTTTGAATTGCATCTTAATTTTCATCCATGCAGGTATAGAAGACTAATGAGAAGTGGAACAGTTTACAAAGTCACAGCTCTTCAAGATCTGCCGCTTCAGGAACTTCAAATACCACGATAGGGGAAAGGACTGAGAGCAATAAGTTGCATTATTCTTTTGTTCTGTAAAGATCTTGCTGAAATCATTAAGTAATAATTAGATGAAGCTGTCTGATGTCTTCATGCTTTTACACATGGAAGATTAGCCATTGTGGTGCTTTATTTTATACAGTTTAAAACACTTGATCAGCTACAGACCTGGATGTGTTTGTTAGCAATGCATCTGTGCTTAAACCCAGGGAAATCTCTGTAGTGTTTTGAATGTGATTGATGATCTTCCATTCAAATTATCTATTTTGAATAATGCTCTCATTTATGTTTTGGAAAAGATTGAGTTTGACTGGAACTAGTTGTACAATACTTGCTTGTAAATTCTCACATTCATCTTTTATTATGTAATTACATTTTTAAAACATTTACCATTTTAATAGTAAGACTTGGGAAGGATTTGGCCACGTGCTGCTGAGAAAAGTTGGAAAATAAAACTCAGGTCTGCATATTTGGGGGAAGTGGGTCCATACCATCTCAGTTACGTGATGTGTAAGTTTCAAACCTTGAGAATGCTTGTGCAAAAACCACTGAAATGTCTACTGGTCCTTGTGAAGGAGGAGGTGAAAGAGAACTAGATGGTTCCTGCAAGTGCATCAGCTTTAAGAAAGCAAGGAAGGTATATCGTGAGAACACTGGCATGGTGTTATTGTGAAGGAGAAAAACTAAAATTTCCGACTGTTTTTCCTATAAGAAGATTTCTGCCAGCCAGGCAGAAAGGGACCTTGGAGTTTGGACTGACAGGAAGCTGAACATGAGCCAGTGTGCCCCAGTGGCCAAGAAGGCCGATGGCATCCTGGCCTGGCTCAGGAAGGGTGTGGCAGCAGGAGCAGGGCAATGATCCCCCTGTTCTCAGCGCTGGTGAGGCCACACCTGGAGTGCTGTGTCCAGTTCTGGGCCCCTCAGCTCAGGAAGGACATGGAGGTGCTGGAGCAGGTCCAGAGAAGAGGAACCAGGCTGGAGAAGGGACTGGAGAACAAGTCCTGTGAGGAGAGGCTGAGGGAGCTGGGGTTGTTTAGCCTGGAGGAGGCTCAGGGGTGACCTCATCACTCTCTACAACTCCCTGAGAGGAGGTTGTAGCCAGGTGGGAGTTGGTCTCTTTTCCCAGGCACTTATCAGTAAGACAAGAGGGCATGGTCTCTTGGGAGCTCTGCCAGGGGAGGTTTAGGTTGGATATTAGGAAGAAATTCTTTACAGAGAGGGCAATCAGGCACTGGAATGGGCTGTCCAGGGAGGTGGTGGATTCTCCATCCCTGGAGGTGTTTAACAAGAGACTGGATGTGGCACTGAGTGTCATGGTCTGGTAACTGTGGTGGTAGTGGATCAAGGGTTGGACTTGATGATCTCAGAGGTCCTTTCCAACCCATCTGATTCTATGATTTGCTGACTAGACACTGTAGGAGACTTCATAAGTATAAAGATGAATTTCTCTCATGTTATTTGGGAGGTTTCCCAGAGATATGTTGAGTTGATCCTTTTGGCTGAAGCCACTCTGAGGGATCAAGTTACACTGAAAGCATTTGTAGTTAATTGCACATATTGCACATGATTCAGTTTGTTGTTTCTGAGTCACTTAAAAGTTGTTTTTCCATCCAGGCGTCAGTAGTTCTGTGTCTCTTTCTGGACTTAAAAACCAATTTTCCTCCAGTTTTCCTTGCCTTACCAAAAAACAGTCCCTGAAGTTAATTCTTGGTGTCCATAGTAGAATCACCCTTTTGCCTCATCTCAGGAGTTTTATCATATTTGCTTGAATAATCATTGCAGATTGTTTATATTTGCTTATTTTTAAGAAAGTCATGTGCTATGTGTGTGCTGTCTACATTATTGACATTTAATGGAAAACTGCTGTCATTATTAGCTCTTGGTCAGTGAATGTTCAGTCACTTGGATCTTTCTCCAGTACAGTTTGGGAGAGAAACTTTGGCTGACCTGTGGTTCAGATTTTCTTAAACAGAGTGGATGAGTAAACCCAGAAAAAAAAATCCAATTGTAGCACATAGTGAATTCTATGTATTTTAAATGAGTTTTTATAACAAAACTATGTCCACTTTTCCTGGGGCAGAGAAAGAAGAACCCTGGGCAATGTGTTAAATCTCATTTCCATGCTGCTTTACTGCTTGAAGGAGTCAGAAACTGAAGGTCAGGGTAAAGAATCTTGACTAACACATTCTACAAAACCTTAAATAAAAGACCTCAAAGCTTTTCTGCAGGCATTAAGCATTGTGATTTATATGCTGCCATGTAGAAAGCAGGGGGGTTTTTTTATATTGTAGGATATACTAGTACTCCACCAAAGATTGTGGCCATAGGCTGTCACAGCAATTTTGCTGCAGACTGCTGAGAAACTTTGGTGTAGGGGAAGTTTTATACCTCATTGTTCTCTTCATTTTCATTAGTGTTGATTTTTCAGGCTTGTGAACTCATTTTGTCTAGTTGCATCCTGTATTTTTTTGATGTGTGTTTATTATGCCCCTAATAAAATGAAAAAAAAAATGGTAAGTATGTTTTATGATTACTTTGCTTTTAATAGAATATTTGCTCCAGTTTCAGTGTAGTTCAGAAGGACAGTTCATAGTTGTTCAATGAAGCCCAGCATGTTGTCTCTTTTGAACATTACATTTTTATGAATAATTTTTACTCTAATTTTTCCCCATTAATTCAGTACTGAAAGGGAAGGTATGTTGACTGATATTTCATATTAGTTTACAGACATTATACAAAAGTTGTTTGCTGTGTTCCTTTGAGTTTTGGATCACTGTTCTAGCTCTAAGACAAGTAATTAAAATTTTGTGTTCAGTCATTTCATTGACCCGAATTAACCTTGTGAAGTTGATGTTTCCTTTTTTGCACCTGAAAAATATATTAAAAAAAAAAAAGGTTGAAAACGTTTACCTGGGAAACACTGAATTTGAGGAGGATGAATGTATTTGTTGTGCCTGCAAGGTGCTATAAAGCTGATGTGTTTATTGATGTAAAAATGTGCTGGGTTTGTTGAGGTTTTCCTTACTGTTCAAACCATTATATCAGAGTGACTGAAGTTCTTCTGACAACCAAAAGGATAACTGTGATTTTATGTGTATATCTGCATTTAAGTTTGGGCAAATTTATCTTCATATTAAGAAAACTGAATGCTCAGATTACATGTGTGGGCTGTTACCAGACAATGCCAAATAAGATGAAGTCCATGTTCAGCAATGGTAACTTGTCAGCAACCAAGTCTCCATTTTTTTTAAGTGATTTTTAAGCAACATTTGTAAATTATTCCTTACAAATCTAATGTAAATAAACTGCATTTTCATATTTTGGTTCACTAAATTCTCAGTGTTAGGCCTTTAATTCTAAAGAGCTGTTTTCTCCAAAAATCTTTGTGTGTTGGACAGCATATCGTGGTTTCTTTCTTCTTGAAGTTGTCTCATACTGCCCATGTGGTAGCCTCAAAAATGTAATTTTCATGTGTTTTGCTCATAAATAGTGTAATTAAGAATCCTTTTGACTAAAGGAAAGTCACCTGTGACTTACTCATTCTGATCCTGTCATGATACTGTACCAACAAATCAAAATATTTTCTTTCTTTTCTTTTAATGCTGTGGAAGTGCAACCTGAATACTTAGTAATTTTATAATTGTGCATGTTTGAATAACCCCGGTGTTTGCTGCCTGAAATGAAGATTGAATTTTGTTGTACTGGTTTCTCAGGTTTTCAGATGAGATTTGTATACTTGTACTTAATCTTCCCTACTTCTTTGAGCAAGTTGATGGCACATGATACCATTTCCCAGAGTATTTAATGACATTCAGTGTATTTGTTAGATATCATTTAAGTGGCTTCTTTGCCTTGTCACAATCTGTTGTATCTTGGAACACCTCTGACTCTTGATGGCTGGTGTATGATCAGCTTTTAAGCTGTTGGCTAATGAAGAAAAACCCAAAGACACTCCTACAGAGAAGCAAAAGCAATTCCAAATTTGAATCATGAATAGTAACGTGCAACATTCCAGGTGGGTTTGTAATCCTGCTCTATCTGATATGTGAGGCTTTTTGACTGATTCCTAAAATTGCAGCTTGAGGAACCAGAACAGTGTAGGCACAACTTTAGTGAAAGTTAGCCAAGAGCTTTAGATACCCATAGAGCTCAGAATTCCCAAAAGGAGCCCAAGGCAGCATGTTTATGCTGGGGATGCAATTTTCTATTTGTGTGACTTTGCACTGTATTTTCTTTCCCAGATAACAGATCCTGGGTGCCCTCCTGAGACCACAGAAAGACCACTTGTCAGGGAGGAGAGAGGAGTGCCTGGGATCCTTCTTGATGGAGCCAGGAAGAGCCTCTTCACACATGGCACGTACGTTGGCTTTATGTTAGGATAGTAAGATGTGCCTTAGTGTTGAGTAGTGGCATTTTAATAATCTTTGCTGAGTAGTGAAGTTCTGTCAGCTCTTCTGAAGGGTCCTTTAGCACCACAATTCCAAATAAACATCCTTTAAACTATAGCTTGTCACTTCAGTGAGCTCTCTCTGAGATCATAGTCCAGTAAGTACCACACAGAAGGACATCAAGGCAGGCTGAGTAACCTTCTGCTGTAAGGCTGATAATGACTTGGCCTTTCTGGAGGATAAACTGCAAAGTTTCTTCAAATTAGTTATTAAAGAAACTTCAATGCACAGGACTTCTATTGTTTATAGACCTGCTTGTTATTTAATATTGATTTAAGTTACTAAGGCAAACTTATTAAAGCAGAACATAGTCTTTAATATTGTAAAATTTATTTTTATTTGATAAAAGAAATCTGTTGTCCTCTGGGTTCCTTGGAAGGCAGTCTTGATGTGAAAGGAAATGAAAGCACAAGCTGTATTTAAAATACAGTAAATATACAGAAGTTTTCCCAGCAAAAGTAATGGAAGTTTCTTGTGGGTGGGAATGTATAATAATCTGTTCTGTCCAGAACTCTTCTCAGTTTTATTCAGTGGAGTGAAAGTTAACTGCAAAGGGAAGGGAGGAAGCTTTGTTTCCCTTAGCACATGGAAAATACTGCAGGGATGTAGTGACAGTATTGAGGATTTAACCAGAAGATAAGAGATGCTTGAAAGATGAGCCTGGAAGCTGAATTTCAAACCTTTAATGGATATTAAAAATAATATTAGAAATAATGACCTGAATAAAAGTACAGCATAAAAGTAAAACATACTGGAGTTAGAATCTTGGAATTATGTCTTCAAGTTCATCCTTGGCTTTTCATAGTGATTTCTTTGCCTGTCCTGCAGGGTTTTAAAACCCTCCTGGTTTCTCCACTAGATAGTCTTGTGCTCTTCACTTCTTCAATCTGCCTTTTCTCTCAGTTTGGGGCATTAATGGAACACAAAGAGCTCACAGTAATTTTTGCAGATACATGCTGAGCTCAATCCCGGAGCTCTCGGGCTGAAAGAACCCCGGTGGCAGCAGCAGAGAACAGCACGGCCAGCTCAGGCCCTTCAGTGGCTGCTGAATGGGAAACCACAGCCTCAGAAATACAACTTTTGGAATAATCTGGAGGGAATTGTAAACAAATTCCTACTTTGCCGGGGGTGGAAAACATTTCCATAAGGGGAGTAAACACAGTGAGCTTTCTGTGTACCAAACAGCTGCAAGTAATGAAGTGATTGGATCAGTTCCTTTGGAAACTCTGCTTGCTGGGGCTGGATCTCCAGAGATGTTACTGGCTCTATATATTTCAATTAACTCCTGCCACTGAAGAAAAAAGCCTTTTTTTTAGTAGGACCTGTACATCCTTCAGTGTAAAGGCTTAAATGTTAAAATACAACTTTTATAATTCACGTGCATGTGATGAATGTTTTTAGAACTGTGCAAATTGAATGTACTTGGTTCATCCAAGCAGGCACATCACAACAGGGGCTGTTGCCCTGTTGCAATTACAGAAGACTGATTTTCAGTATAAATTCTTAAAATTCAAATGTTATTGTGTAGGATTTTAGAAAGTAGAAAACTAGTCTGCTAACCAGGAAGATGTTCACTGCTCACTTTAATTTTTAATTATTTATATATGAACTCTTATTGCTCAGTAAACCTGGGACAGACTGGAGGGAGTAAAATGAATTACTGTGTGTAATTAGGAAGAATTCAGCCTGAAAGGAAAATATAAAAAAACTTGAATTTTATAGGTAAGTGGTGGCAGTGTAGGAAATCAGGTGGAGCCTTAACTACACTGGACTGTTCCTGCATTCCCATTACTTTTCCTTTTACTCACACACACAGAGTTGTTTGTGCAACTGCCACAAAAATATAACTTGGTTCTATTTCCCCTGATGTGCGTGAACAGAGGAATAAAGAACAAAGAGGCTTGATTTTATAATGTTAAAAATGGGTAGAGTTCAGTAACAATCCTTAAGCTATTTTGAGCATAAAGTTGTCTAAACAGATTGTTCTAAAATTGCCATTACACTTGAATTAGAGCATCTTGCTAATCCAAGCACGCTTCTGACTAGGTGAGCTACTCAGTGGAGGGAAATGGGATTTCATCTGCACTCTCCCCAAAAGCAGGTGAGATGTGCACTCAGGAAGCAGGGCTCCCTGAGGGCCCTGGGAAGCACTTTCCTGTCCAGGACAGCTGTGCCTCTCAAAACTGGTGCTTCGTTTGTGCGTTTCCACCAGGATAAAGCTGGCCCTTCCAGCACAGTTGATTCATGGACACCATTATATCTGGGAAAGTTTATTCACTGCAAAAATTAAATAAGAACAAAAGAACTCTGCATGAAAGTGGACCCCTTGTCCTTACTCCAAACTGTCACAGAGTGATTTAGCTACACTAGGAAACTGCTATTTAGCAGTGGTATCTTGAAAGCTTTTAACATGTTATTGCCTCTTAATTGCCATGTGTATTTGGCAATAATAAAAATATATCTGTTGTCACATAGTTTGTGGATTATAATAATGTATTTTTTATTTAATGTGCTTACAGAGTCCTTACAAATGTGTTGGTTCTTTCCATGAAAATAAAATATATTGTTTGATAGAGCTTATAATCCACTTGCACTTTTATGAGAATTTCTTGGTCACATATCTTTTATGCAGGGTAACATAAATATACAGGGAACAGGGAGAGGGAACCAGGAAAAAAATATATTAAAGGTCAATCTCTTGCTTATCCTTAATTAGAGTGGGTAAAATAGATCCACCCTGAAATGATTCCCTGCAACAACAGGAAAAAAACCTCTTGCTTCTAGGTGATGCTAAAGCTGTTAGGAATTCTGAACAGACTCTCCAGAGAAAATACAAAGCAGCAAACAAAGTGTGTCATTGGATTGTCAAGATGCCTCATTGCAATAAAAGATCAATAAGAAGCAGCAGCAAATGGGAACTTTGCTGTGAGTGGAATATAGAACATGTACAGGCAAAATGCTTCTACTTTTAGCCTTTTAGTTAATGAGAGTTTGGTTAATGAGAGCAGACATCTCTATCAAGGAACAGGAGATTCTGTGCAGCATCTGACCATGCTGTTATCAGTCACTTCACAGCACAAAGATTTGACCTGAGTGTAAACTGATATTCTTGTGTATAGTGTACACCAATTAGGCAAAGATCAATAATTGATGAAGTTCACTTGGTCCAAACTCGAGCAGTAGTCCCTGCCCATCAAGAAGAATGTGTATCATACATATCATTGCCTGAGCTGGCTCTGGGGAGGTGAAAAGCACTTTCTGCACCTCACCTGTATTATCCATTTGGGTCTCTTGTCTTTCATTTCTCTGCTGGGAAGAACATGCAGAGAGCAGGAAACTTTTATCCTTGCTGGAAGTCGAGGGAAAACCAACAAATACATGGATATAAAAATTTAAAAATTGTCTTCTTGGCAGCAGACAGAACACTGTGATTGCAGAGGTCACATCACAGAGCCATTGATCAGGCTCCTCCACACGGGACCCAGTGGAAGCTCTGGAGGAAGTTACTGAAGCTGAAAACAGCTAAAAAAAAAAGCAGATTCATCTGTTTAGGTTTCACAGGAGTGTCCTTTAAAATTCCAGCGGGTTCTGCATCAGATGCTTGTATTTTCGTTAATCCCATCATCAGCAAGTTTTGTGTTGCAAATTGTGCATGACTAGAGAAGTTAAAAGGTAAAGGTTGACCAAAGGAAGTTCACAGAAGAATCCTTTTGTTCCACAGCAGTTGTGTGAATAAACTGAATTGACCAGGAATGTGTCCATATCTAAGGAAAGGTTCTCCAGGCACCTGCTGACCTGGAACAAAGACTTGAAAAGCCCCTCTAGTGATGGGGAAGGGCTGTGCCTGCACCTGCTCTTCAGGTGAAGCACACAATGCATTCCTCTGTGTGGAGATGGATGGCTGCAGGAGCTGCCAGTGAAACCAGAGCTGGTTGGTATTTTCAACCCTTTTATGGACTGTTCCAGGATGTGCTGGGGTAAATGAATTGCAGCCACAGTTGTGAAATGGAGACAGGCTTAACTAGATGTGATATGAGAGATTAGAACTGGAGTCCCTACAGGCAATTCCTCCTATTACTGCAGAAGCCAAAGAGTTGTTTGGGGTTTTTTTGTTGTTCAGGGTTTTTTTAACAATACAATATAATTTTCAAATTATGGGTGAAAATGTGGATAAAACTCTCTGAGCTTCAACTACCTCAGTAATGAGCTAGAACAGCTTGGTATGCTGTAGCTGTATTAGTGATTGAGTCTGTAACCACTACAAGAAGATATTAGCAAAACTGAAAATATGAGCAATTGGACCACCTTCAGACTTTAAAAAGCTCTTTGCAAAAGGGCAGAGACAAGAACTTGTAAAATATTCTGGTCTTCCTGTAATTGATTTCAAGAATCTTCTTGTCAATGGAACATGATAGGTTTATTAAATATGCTATAGAAGGTTGCATGAGAGGAAGTTGGTTTTATGTGCTGCAGTTTTTCTCCCTAATTTCAGCTGTATGTATGCAACTGCAGCTTCAAAACATCTGGGTACAGCCTTTTTTTTTTTTTTCTTTTCTGCACCTGCAAGTGTAAGTACACACATAAACAAAAAAGAAATTAAATCTTTCACAAAGCCAAAGAGAAAGAAAAAACCCAACCAGCCATGAAGCTCAGGGGAGCAGTATGACAAGTGCTGAGCTGTAAACAAGCTTGAGAGGGATTTAATTCTTATGACAAGCGCCAGTGGTAGCATCTCACATGGACTCAGCATATGCACACATTTCAGAGGAGGAATCACAGAGGACTTAATGCAAATATAAAAAAGCACAGAGCACATCAGCCTATACTGTTCTAAAAATAGTCTCAAAAATCAGGATGAGCTAGGGTTGTAATTATCTTGATTTTTCGGATTTCTGCCTCTTGTAGGAGGGCTTCTGTTTTATGCTCACACTATAATTAGACTTTATGACATCAAAACTACAAACTCTTTAGGGTAGGGATTGTGTCATAAATTTGTAGGACAAGTACAACAAGACCTCCTTGGGTGGTATTTTCAGGGTGATAGTACAATAGAGCTGCTGAGTAATAGCTGCTGTGCTGTTTTAAAGAAGCTTATCCTAGGTCATAAGCTTTTTTGTTGTTGTTTGTTAAGGAAAGAGAAATAAGATGTAACTTGGGATCCAAATTAAATTTTAAAAGCCTTTAATGCACACTTATTCCCTAATTACAGCCAGGTCCTTTCTCTTTCAGATACGCTTGTAGCTGCCTCCTTCCTGCAGCAGGTTCTGAGCAGCCCCTGCAGTCTGTGCTTGTGGAGATTCCCCCGTGGCAGTTGATGAGTTAGTGCTGCAAGATGCAGTTTTTACCTGCCCTTCAGACAGCTTTGGGATGTGCTCCCTCTGCTCCAGCCACTACATAGGCTTGACTCATTTAGGAAATTAGTGCTCTATTCACTTTAGATTTTCAATCCAATGCTTTCTCTTGGTCTGCAGTAAATGAAGTTAAAGTTTAAATTTACTAGCAAAAGGTTAATAATCCCTGGAGGTGTGCAGGCTTAGCCAAATGCTGTTGTGCTGTGTTGTAATTCGCTGAAAAACTGCTTTTATCCATAGTTTAGATTTCATTGCAAAGGGTGGCAGTCTCTAGAAAAGAGTCTCTCTTGGACTCAATCTTTCTTGCTCACTTTGATGGTTGACAATTGGAAGGACATGTTATTTCACAAAAGTTCTCTGATATTTTAAAAATGCTAAATTTTAAATACCAGTTTACAGCACTGATATTTCTGGATTAAAATATGGGATTTGTATGTGTGTGTGTTCAAATTACCTTTCATTTGTATGATATAAATACTCGAGTTTCTTAACTTGGTTCTGGGTGTGTGTTTTGGACATTCCCTGCTTTTGCAATTTTTGTGAATAACTTTCAAAATAACAATTAACAGGCTTGACTTTACCAGTACAGCAGTTTATCATCTTTGGCATGGAAAGCTAACGCTGCTCCTTCCTTCTCTTACAAACCCAGTAAAATCTTCTCTTTTAAAATACTTTTTGAATTACTTTAATTTCTATAATTTTTCTTTTAAGGGCAAGCGAGCATAAGAGGAGGTCATTTTGTTCTGAAGTGAGTGTTCTAATGGTTTGCAGAACCTGTAATTATTTACTGATTTAAAATTACCTGGATACATCCATATAAGGAAGAAGAGAATATCAGAATACTTTTTCCCAGGCAACTAGAAAGAAAATTCTTTGTTACCAGAGCAGATGGAAACTCCCAGTCTGAACTGTCCATTATTTTCAGAAGTTTTGAGAATCACATCTAGAGTTTTTTTTGAGAATCACATCTAGATGTGTTTTTTTCACATCTTAATTCAAATGCTGAAGTAAGTTAACCAAGCATTAAAATCCAAGCATCTCTGAATCTTGAAAGGCAAATCCTGATGTAGTTTGGATCCTGTAATGTTTATTTTCTATTTGAACGTTGCAGAAAGCCACATAGTTCCGTGCCCAAAACTCTGGAACTTTGGAGAGCACTTGGGTGAAGGTAAGACATGTTTCATAGTAATGGGGAGAATTTCTATAAACAAGGCAAATATCTCTTTCTTAGGAAGGGTCTTGGGTTTTTGTTGCAATTAACAGAAATTAAGTTCATAGAATTACATTTCTGGATTTCTCTTAGTCGAAGACAGGCATTCATTCTGGACGGTGAAGGCAAATTTTACCAGAACACAAAATTATCCTGAACCACTGACTGAGTTTAAACCTCGCTCCATTAATTTCAACCCTCTGTGGATGCACAGGCCAAACATCAGTAACCTGCAAGAATTGTGAAAGGCTTTACTCTTCTAATTCCCACTGGGGTATTTTAATGTTGACAGCTGTTAAAATTCTCAGACTAGAGCTTCACATCAGTATTCTCTTCCTCACAGACACCTGTAATGGGATTCATCTGTTTTCTTTGTTATTCCCTTTACTCATTTAAATGTAATGTGTATTTCTCATCACACCACTGGATTAGTTCTATATAAATTACTAAAATACACAAATACATGAACACACATACATTTGTCCCAGAAGAACAGAGCTTGGTATTTTGGTTTTGAATAAAAAGATGCCTGAAGATAAATACAGCACTATAATCCTCATGCCTTTCTGTAGAACAGAAGACATTTTTTGTTATGTGGTCAGTAAGGTGTGGCCTCTTGAAACTCCTGGGATTTTTAACTTCCCTATCCCCTCATGGAGGGATGTTTTGGGAGTGGGGAAACTCATTTCATTTATACTTCTGATGCTTTAGTACTGGTCACAGGCCCCTCCCCTGCCCCTCTCTTCTGATTTATATGAGCTGGAATCCTGGCTTTGCTGAGTTGTTTTCCCGGAGGGGTCGGCCATATATTGCATGGGTATTGTATTGGCTCAGGGATGAGGAACTTCCAGGGCCTTTGTTCCGTAAATTCCGTGTGAATGGGATGTGTTAATGGGGGTTTTCACCTGCTGTCTGAGGTGCCCACGAACCAGTCTTACCTGCCTTGGTTCATCTCCGGTGCAGGCAGTTCAGGGTGCCAGCCTTGTTTCTGCACAGGATTGAACTCCAAAGAGCTCTGGCACAAGGGCTGGCACCACTCAGGGGGGCTCGACAGTCCCAGCCATACAAAACTTTCTGCTGCCTCAGGCCGGAGCTTTGAGCAGCCCGGTCTGAAGGAAGGTGTCCCTGCCCACGGCAGGGGCTTGGAGGTGGATGATCTATAGGGTCCCTTCCAACCCAAACCTTTCTATGATCCTGTGATGGTGTCTGCTTTTACAGCCTGTATGTGAGGCTAGCAGGCTGCTTTCTCCTCGGTCAAGGCTGGCTTTTTGGGATGAAGTGATATTCCATCACTCAGATGTTGACAAGGATGAGGGTAGACTTTGGTAATTTAGTAACTGAGCTGATGGTCTTGTGAGAAAAAACAATAATGCAAAGAAAAGATGTAAAATATTCATCTGAACCAAACCCCCTTCTAGTTTGCCCTGACTTTTTATTTTATCTACTTAGGAAATTAGGAACTACACACTGCTGTGTTAACTGTGCAACTTTGGCCTTTTAATTCCAACCCTTATTGTGGTTTGGCACTTCTACCTGTGTGTCAACCATAAAGAATAATGTTGTCCTGTTACAATGTGTCAAAATATTCTTTAATGAGGAAAGGTTTATCAAATGTACAAAGCAGGATAAACCAGCTACTAAAACCTTCATTACTGCCTGTCAAAAAGTGACGGTCCTATCAGTAAATGAATGAGCTTGAAGGAATAAATGGACAGGTTATAGAAATTGCTTTCACAGTGATCTGTGAACACGGAAGATGAAGTTTTAAGCTTTCAAATTTCAGTGCAGTCATTTTGGCAATAGGAACATATGAATGTGTTAGGTGTCAAAAAAGGTTTAGTCTTTATATTCCCTAATTAGACTTTGTAGTATTTTTTAGGTTAAATACCTGTTGTGAAATACCAGTGAGTTCTGTCCTCTAGAACTGTTTAGCCACTGGCATTATTCTGGACTGTAGAACTCAACCTGCTAATTATACTTCTAACAAGTGTAGCTGTTGGGGTTTGGGCCTTTCAGAATTAATGGACCTCTTTGTCTTGCTTGAGGCATATCAGAGCTTAATACATGAACAAAATGCTGACCTGACCATTGGTTCCAGGACAGGATGCTGGGATGGAATATTTTTGAGGCTCATCCCCATAATAAATTACAGTTTAATGATGGCTCTGTAACATATGGCAAACAGAAAATACTTTTCATAGATTAAACAACCTAGCTTCCAATAAACCTCTGCAACAACTAAACCCAGTAAATTGCTAACCACCTAAGTGTTTGTTGTACTTTGTTTTAATTAACACTTTCCTCCTTCCTGCTCTAAGGTATAATCAGCATTAGAAATACTATTACTAATCGGGTTACCAAATCTTGAATCATATATACAGCTCCTGTACTTTCAAACTGTACTGCTCCTGCTCCTTTAAAACCGCACGTGATGTTTACCTGAGGAGCAGTGAAAGGAGACTATATTTCTCATAAATTAATTTATGAATATTTATATACCAGATGGGTTTTCAAGTGCTAGCCAAAACTGGTGGTGTTTAAACCAGAGCAATTGAGAAAGACTGAAGGAACTCATGGAGATACCGGTGATGAGGTAGTACATTTGTGGCTTCCAACAGCCAAATTATTCATGCATTTGGAAGTACATTCTTGAGCTTCACATTCTTGATTGTGCACCTGATCCTGTATTTAGCCTGGGCTTTAAGAGCCTGCTTACTGCTGGATATAGCACGAGATTAGCCAAGGCTGAGAGCAGGAGGGCTGCAGTAACAGGGATATCTGCCCACAGGATCCCTCAGAAGGCAAATTCTGACCGAGCACACTTGGAAAGGCAAAACCTTCAATGAGACATGGGGGGAGAGGGAGCAGGGGAAAGGTGATTGTTCATTGTAGAAGGTGAATTGTAGCCTCTGCTTAGTTATATCTATTTTCTACAGGTTAAATGAGCTCAGTTTCAGTACATTGTTTGATTTATTTGTCCAAGCACTCAGTCAGTTACCGAGCAGCGTTTGTGAACAGACTGAATTTTGGTGCCATCATCTGTTGGCCGTGTACAATTGCAGCACAGGCAGGTTGGGATCCTGGAACATCCAACCTTACACTCCTATTGCTTGTTTTCACATCCAGCTGCATAACTTGTGCTGGCAGAAGTGTGTGGTGCTTTAAAGAAAACAAACACACAGAGAAGTCTGTCCAGTGGAGCAGCCATGGGCTGCTGGGTTGGATGTCAAGTGAATGCTGAGGCAGAAAAAACAGGATTTTTACAGGGAAATAAACTGGACAGTGTTTCTGAACTGCATCTATAAAGCTGGTTTTACACAGCCATTTTATGTCAAAAACTACAGCTGTTCCTGAGATTTGGCAGCAAGAGTGTGTATTATTCTGTTTGGAAACCTCTGCTCTTTGTTTTGGTGGTTTGTCTGACATTTGTGAGCAACACTATTTGAAAGTAGTTAATACTGATTTAATTCTGCTCTAGAAACTAGAACTAAAACTCCAATTCACTTTTTTTGGAGTATAGTATCTTGCCAGTATTCTTTGTTCTCTTCAATACTAGATTCTGCAGAAAGATTGATTGGTTTCTTTGCTTCACCAAAGTGGTGTCTTTACATTCAGCAGATCATCCAGGGGAAGAAGATTTAACATGAGTCTTACTTGCTGGTAGTAGATGTAATCAAGCTTTTCTAGCTGTGAGGTGTCCCAAGGATCTTTTCCACATTTGAGGCTCGTTATCACTGGTTGAAAAACTTCTCTCCATTCGTAGCCTCAGCCTCCATCTATGAATTTCTAAGTCCAGATAGAAAGAAATGAGTTTGAAGATGGAGAGATGTCTGGAGCAGGAGTTGCACTTGTCACAATGAAGAATGAGCCTTGGCTGTACCTCAGGGCTACGTGCCTGATGTTTGTGGGTGAAAGTCATTGTCCAAAGATGTCTGTGTCTGAGCTGAGCTTTCTGCATCAGCAGCCAGTGCAGAGAGCTGCTGACGAGATCTCACCCTGAGGCAGCTGTTTCTGACTGGCAGCCACACCTGCCTTCTGTCCATTGGCAGTAACAGGACTGTGGGAGATGCCACAGTCTGCAGAACTTTGTTAGGATGGATCCCATACAATGTGGCCACACTGTCACTACATTTCTGCTGCAGAGAGAGGAACTCTGTGATGAATATCTACAAAATGTTGTCAGCTGAGAATGAATTACTTGGAAAAGCCCTGAGCAACATGCTGGAAACTGGCCCAGCTCTGAGCAGGGAGTCAGACCAGACAACCAGCAGAGTGTAGCCCACCCTCTACTTGTGTTTCTGGGTTTAAAGCAGGTACCTTCTCTCAAGGGTGAGAATCAGGGCGAAAGCTTTCTCTTGTAATGTGTGCAGGATTTGTGTGCCATATTTGATCCTTAGCAACCAGATATATAACATTTATAACTCAGTGACAGATCTGTGCTGCACAGTAAGCTGCCCAGGTGGACTCAAAACTTGTCACTGATTTTTGCACTCTCTTAATCTTCCTGTTTATTCTGTGCTTCATTAAAGTCAATCTCTGCTGGACAGATTGTCACTCAGGCTAGGCCAGTCCTGCTGTCTGCACTCTCTGGGGATCGCCCTTCATCCTGATAAATGGTCTATTAGGAGAGCACGTGTCAGAGAGAAACCCTCTGTGAAGCTAAATAGATTAGAGTCTCTTCCCTGGGAACAGTCTCAGTGGAATGGGGTAGGCGTGATCGTTAAAGAGGATTTAGAAGGAGAAGACACTATTCCTCAGGACAGGAAATTACTCTGAGTTTACAGAGGTACAGATTAATTCTAGTAAACATATAAAGTGAAAACACTCAGCACTGGCACTCACCACCTGAATGGCTGCAGTGTGATGGTTTGGAAGTTGCTGAACTTTCTCGTGGTGCCCCCTTGGGAATGGAGGATCCAGCCTTTCCCTGTGGTTTTGTAATATTCTGTAACTGCTGCAATTGCCAGCGTGGAAGAGCAGCACTAAAAAGACATTTAATATTCCTGCACTGCAGTTTAGTGTTAGAGGGACCAATATAATGACCAGCAAACCTCCAGCAAAGGGAGGGGGTCGCTGGTCCTTACAGATATCTGGTCCCCCAGCTGTGGCTGGTGAGTCACGCTGTGCTGTCCTTGGCACTCTAAACACATCACTGTAACGACACGGCCAAAAAAATTCCTTAGAAAAGAAAAACCTGCCCTTGAAACCATCTGTTTACAAGTGTTACTTAGTATGAGGCCTGGCACACCCAAATGCCTCTGGGTCATCTCCTGGTGCTGCCTTTTTCCTGGTGCAGGTTTCCTCAGGGGAGATAAAGGGATGGGAGAAGGGAACTTGGGTTGCTCCTGCTCTTTTCTTTGTGGACTTTGGGTAGTGCTAGGGACAGGAGG
Organism: Pyrocephalus nanus; assembly: GCA_038380795.1. Taxonomy (NCBI): domain Eukaryota; kingdom Metazoa; phylum Chordata; class Aves; order Passeriformes; family Tyrannidae; genus Pyrocephalus; species Pyrocephalus nanus. Next base: position 7,409,352 of record CM076272.1, read on the forward strand.
ATGAGCTCAGTTGTTGCTCTGAGATTGGGGGATGTTTAGCAGAGGTTGGCCCTGTTCTGCAGACCCTCAGAAGGAGCTTCAAGCTCTCCAAGTTGCTCTTTTTTTCTTTTAAATTATTTTTTCCCTCTTCACTTTCATCTTCCCTTTCTCTGTGTTACTGAGGGGAGGTGAAGGGAAAATGGATTCAGAGCTTTTCCCCACAACTGTGTGTGTCCTGAGCAGCCATTTCCTCTGGCAGCACAAGTCTCCACATTTCTGGTCTTGAGCTCCTTCTCTGCCCCGTGGATGTTTGGTGTTTGTTGCAGGGGTGCCTGTGGGAAAGGATAACCTGTGCAAAGAGTAGGCAGGCGAGATCCTGGTGCTTCTTTCTTGCTGCCTGCAGGAACATGCAGAAGCTCTGATTTTCACCCTTGTTGGAGCCAGTCCAGCACAAACATCTCAGTTCTGCTGGCACCAAAAAGAGTGGTAGGTCCTCACTGGTGGCATTTGCACCAAAAAGAGGAGGGAACGCTGCCAGAAGACTCTCTTGTGTGAAGAGTGGCTATCACCCAGGGAGAGGATAGAAAAAGATTATGCTGAGAAAGCTAATTTTAAATGAACTAAAGGAAGATAAATTCACTTTTTCCAGTAGAGCATCTTCCAGGAAAAGGAATCAAATAAAATAACAAAAGAGTTATAAGCAGCAAATTCAACATTAGCTTTAATGAAGGACTAAGCAAATAGGGTAGATGTATTAATAACAGCAATAAAAACCTACAAGTATCATAACGATATGCATGTTGTAAACTCGTGTACTAGCATGCAGTTATTGTTCCTAAACTGCATCTTGGCTTTTGCAACAGTAATATATTCTCTGTCTGCCTGGGAAGATTTGGTAGACAATGACTTGCAATGATGGTACAAAAGTTGAAAGAGGTGATGTGGGGGAGTTCTGGAAGACTCTTTTCAGCTTTTTCTTTTGTTGTTATTTATTTAAATGCAAATCTTTCAGAAAAAAAAAAAAATGACCGAAATCTGATAAATATTCAATAGCCCTGGTGCACTCATGAATGTGAGGCTGAAGGAAATGGTGAGTCACACAGAAAGTTGTCCAGGGAAACAAGGCACTTCTGTTAAAGGAAGAGCGGGGAACAGCAAACTTCAATTCAGCCAAGGCCTAGGGTTTATTTTAGTGTCTTTTAACAGTCCACTTTAAAACTCATCTTTTAAAAGTGTAGTGTAGGAAAAGAGTCACTTTGGCCATCTGGAGGCAGGCCTGCATTCACCCTGCAGTCACCCTGCAGTCACCTTGCATTCACCCTGCAGTCACCCTGCATGCATTCACCCTGCAGTCACCCTGCATTCACCCTGCATTCACACAGCTGCAGGCAGTGCTGGCCTCTGCTCCCAGGGCAGGGAAGGATGAGGGCCTGGAAAGGCAGGGGATGCCCCTGTTAGAAAAGCAGGTTATTACCAAGTGTGGGACCAGGTCATCCAACAGGCTGCAGTCCCAGATGAGGGTGCAGAGGGTGGTGTCCAGCAGTGTGGCTCTGCTGGGGATGCACTGGTTTGGTTTGTGTCACTAGCAGAGCCCTCCCCAGGCCGAGATCCTGCCCCAGGGCTGCACCAGTCTGATGCAAACAGGTGCAAAAGCTCATTTTCCCTTTCTGTCCCTTGGTAAAACAGTGTTTGTACAGGGTGGCTTTCACTCCAGAAATGTGCCCTGGGGATACCCCTCCTTTGCCAGTCCTGAACAGGGTGTGAGAGACAGCTCCTCCACTTGAACAACGTTATGGAATGCTATAAATATGTTAATTCTCTAATTTATTAAGGTTAAAACTTACTTGACCTATTTTTAAAATGTTGCTGTTTTGAGGGTATCAACAATTAAAAAAAAAATACCTGAAAGAGACCTGCAGAAAAGCTTGGGTGCATGTCATGAATGTCATGTTACTCCAGGGCTTTATGTTTAAGCATCTTAATTGCTGCACTTCCTTACACTTAAAAGATTACCAATTAGAACAGCCTCAAAACTTTGTATAAATGAAATCTGCAGAGCATAAAAAGAACTCAGAGCAAACACCTTTTGGTGGTAAGGTAGAGATGACACAAAAACATGTGGCTTGGTATTTGTTGTGTAGTGGTGTCGTTATTCTTTTCTATTTTTAATATTTCTGCTATCCCTCATTATGAGTTCACTGCAGAGCTTTGCCTTACAGTATGACATGACTAAGCTTATTTTTAGCATTATTATTATACCATTTGCTTGTAAACTCTGCCTATTTTATTGCTGAATTATACATTTTTGGCAGTATTATTTAGAAAATAAGTGTCAACAAATGTCTAGGATTTACTTCTGGATTTACTCAGATCAGTTTAAACTGTTCAAATCTGAGATAAAATACATCTTAGTAGAGCCTATATATATATAACCTTAATATTCATTTAGCACTGACTAGGACTGGCAAGAGAATTATTATTTAGGGTGGGCTTCATACACATGGGAATGAAAAACACCTCAGTTTTTTTTCACTGCTTCTTGAGGAAAAGGAGACAAATTCTCTATCTGATGCAGCTGAGGAGCATCAGGGTGGGTGGAGGGTGGATCTTCTACAACCAAGACTACTGGCTATTTAGAATTCCATGTTATTTAAGATACATCTCACTTTATAATCTACATTGCCACGTCCCATTTTGAAGGCACAATTTGAATACTGTTGGTTGGTTGTTTTCCTTGCTCTCAGCTGGGGACAAGCTGCTCCAAGGGCTCAGGCTTGTGTGCTCAAGGCCAAAGTGTCCAGAGGGGCATTTGTGCCAGGGGACTCCCTCCTACCCCTCGGGCCTGGACTGCCTTGGATTCCTTTCCCACCCCGGGCTGTGAGCAGAGCAACAGGATTTGCCAGGAGCTGCTGGACAAGCCAGGCAAGGTGGGTGTTCAGTGCCTGCAAGGCACAGAGAAGTAGTTTTTTCAAATAGTGAATAGCAGGATACTGAAATTCCAAAGAAGAAAGCTCCCCCAACTAGATATAAAACACGAATGGATATTCCCTCAGGAAAGGGGTGCTCTGGGTTTGCATAACAAGTGGGTAAGAAGGAATTGTTTGTTTCAAGTCAGTTGTAAAAAGAGGAAAATATTTAGAAAGTGAATCTTGCAGTCTAGATAATGGTAACTTTGTTTTATGCAGCTGCCAGTGAAGTGTCCTGGTGCAGTGGTACTTGTAAGTCAGAATCAATAAACATTAATTATTTAGAACACACAGGATAAAACCGAGTGAATATTAAACCAGAATTAATCCACTGTATAAACACTAGGGAATGTGTATGAATTCCTAGCAAATTGATAGTGACATCCATTTGGAATCTCTGTTTACATGCATAAAAAAGGTGTGAGTGGGTATTTCATTATCTAATTGTAAATAAATTATAAATAATTTTTAACTAAACTGCATGATCGAGCTGTTAAGGATCAAGTATCTTAAGTTAGAACATCTACAGTTTATAAAAGCAGACATGTCTGGCCAGATGGTGTGAGAATAAGAAGAGACTGGATTTGAAATGAATAAATAACACATTAAAACAACCTGGAAAGAAGAGATGAGGCAGTCTAGGAGTGACTGCTTTCCCCATGCAACTGGTAGAGAGAAGGTTTTAGCACCATTCCAAGGTGGAGGAAAAAAATCAGTAGTAGAAATGGCAGCTCAAAAGAGTCAAAACGATTTAGGAAATTTACTCAGCTAGACCTCAGATGCCTTTCTGAGGTTATAAGTGATCGTTCCAAAAATTGTCTCAGATCAAGCACCCATGGCCAAACAAATCCAAGCTGTGAAAAGTTTCTGTACTAGAGGAGCAGTGCAAAAGTCTCATTTAACACAGATAATGTGTTAGTCACACTTTTTGCTTCTTCTGTCTGCAGAAGTCAGGTCCCAACAGAGCTCCTGGATCCTGAAGAAAGCTGGTGAGAGATGTCTTTCCAAACCCACCGACAGGGAAGTCACCCCAGAGAGAGGAACAGGAGTAATAATGCATGTCAATGAAATGAGGCAAGGCCTGAAAAATGCTTCACAACAAGAGAAAAATTAGGGCCAGGAACCAGGAGTACCCAAAAGAATACTTAGGAGAACAAACACCTGGGGATGAGAAAAAATACCTAACAAGTAACAGAGACAAGAAAGAGGGTAGAGATAATTCCTCTGAAAATACTAAAATGAGGTTCTTACCTGCAGTTGTATCTCTCTAGTATCTGTCTATATAGATATGGGGTCAGGAAACTGTCCCTTATAAGCTAAAGCAAAACATAATATTGGGGGATTAATTTTTTTATTTTCCTGTTTAAGCCAGAAGTGACTTGCATAAGGGGAGTGAGACCATGACCCTGCTTTTAAGCTTTTAAGCAAGTGGCTTTTTGTGGCTTCAAGTCACAACTGAGGCTTTTTGCTCAGCTCCTGGTTGCTCCTCACCACGTCACATCAGTGTTGGAGGTCAGTAGAGGTTACACACACCCATCTGTGTGTTCTGTACACTGAACTGTTCCTGGCTGAGTCCTGTTTCATTGTCAGAAAAACGTGGGCACAGAGGGCTGGAGGTAGGACTGAGGCTCCTGATTTGCAGCCCAGCACTCTGGCTGGAATCACAGAGCTCTGAGTGTCCCTGAGAGCCCAGACTGCCCCAGGGGCCTGTGGGGAAAATGGGCCATCAGTGTTCCAGTCAGAGCATGAGAGCAGCACTGCTGTGTGATTGGACACGAGCAGGGACCAGGGACGGGGATGGGATGTGTGAGTGCTGATGGCACGGTGATGGCCTTCAGGAGGTGAGGATGTTCTCATTCAGGTGCAGCACAGTCGGAATGTGCTAATCCCTGGGAAGCACCTCCTGTGTGAGGAATGACAAGCATTACTGCAGGCATGCAAAAAGGCAGTAAGACAAAATAATTTTCTGGATGCCATGCAGCAAATTGCAGACAAAGACAGAATGCAGGTCACTTAATCCTCAGTCTGTGTCCAATCCTACTAATTGCTCAAAGTCTCTTTGCTTTCCTCACCTACAAAAGGTAATTACTATTCGAGAATGTTCCCCTGCCAGTTGTTTGGAGAGCTATTAAAGGATCCACATGCAAGGGATGAACAGAATGAGACAGTTTTCTTATTGTTTAGCTGAAATCAGGCCTGGCAAACTCCACAACTGCAGAGTTGTGACTCCGAATCACAGAAGAAAGACTTTCACAGCAACATTTAAAGTGGAATTGAGAAACCTGAGGATTATCAATCCACAAACAGTAAGAAAATTATTCTGATTAAGGCAGCACTTCTGTTTAAGTTAAGTTAAGTTTAAGTGCTTTAAACTTGCATTGCTTTCTGGGTCTGCAAGATTAGCCCCAAGTTTGCAAAGGAAAAGCTTTACCTGATGGGCTTTTGAGTAGTGTTCCTCTTTGAAGAAATAATTCAAACCACCAGTTCTTTCCAGAGCATTATTAGAGACCTTCATCCCTGTGCTGCAGTTATTGGTTTCCTTGTGCATGGAGTGAATTCGTGCCACTTTGCAGCTGGATTTCACTATTGTATTATTCAGTCAGGAGTAAAATCTATTAATGACAACACTGAAATGGCAGCCTGTTGTGGATGCAGTGTCGTGTTTCCTGGGAGGTGCTTGCATTGCGAGAAAAAGAAAATGTTTGCATAGGAGGCTGCTTAGCTCTTCTTTGAAACTGCACTTTTGGACCAGCAGGAGGAGGTAAAAAGTGAAAAAATATACCCTGAAAAACTCTGTATGGGTGGAAGTCTCAGCAAATTACTTAACCATATTATTTGCCTCAGAGACAAAAGCATCTCGTGCCTTCCTTCTGCTGTTACCCCGCTGGAGTCGATCAGTTTAGCCAAGTTGTTAATGCAAAGAATTGAGGCAACTTGTAGCACTCCCACCGCTGGCACAGAGCACTGCAGAGGCAGAGCAAAAACACTTCTGCTTAGCTCCCTGCCTGCTTCTAACCCTCACCCACCACCACCTTGCACTTGGAGCTGTGTTTTGCTGATAGGCAAAGCATGTGCTTATTCTCTTCTTCCAGCACCACTAAAGTTTAAATTCATAAACTCAAAGTTCCCTCTCCTGTTATTTCCTGAGCTTCCTCCCTGTGACACTTTTAAATTACATCCTGCCCTGTATTCAGAAGTAAAAGAAGCAGATTGGTATTGCTTTCAAACATACATGTAATCTAAAAGGCAGGCCCATGTAGGATGTTTTCCAAGTGAACTTGGTTAAAATGTCCAAAGGGGGTGGTTGGGAGTGAGAATTTCCAGCATATCTGACAGTAGAAGAAGAGTAGAAACTGCTCATCTCCACATATCCTGTAAAATTCTGCAGGTCACCAGCTTCAGGTGCTGTGCCCTTACTGAAGCATCAAGGAAGTTCCCAGAGTCATCAGAGTGAAATTAAAGTTGTTCAACAGCACTGTTCTTCTGCTAGGACAGCCAAGTGATTGCTGAATGAGTGACAGAAAGGTTAAGTTCGAGATCTTCCAAAGGAGGACAGTTTTAGCCACAAGGGACAAAAGGAGGGGGGTAAAAGGACTGACAAAAGTTGTATACAAAGAAGCCATTTAATGCAGATTTGCCATAAGGCAGGATAATAGTGCCTGAATGTTATGAACTCCAGAAACTGCGTGAACACATTATATTTTAAACACTTAATCTGTTTTACAAACTATGTACATTCTTCTGCTAAATAAGATGAATTGGGATTCAAGAAGCAGCACATCCTGACAAATCTCCTCCTAAAGGCATCCATTAATATAAATCAACAGTAGCAATTTTGTTTGATCATTTATTTGCAAGAATCATTAAGGTTTATTAGCATAATTATTCCCTGTGGGACTTCATGTCACATAAATGAAAAATGGCATTATCAATATTTAAAAGATAAGTGCGTAATGTTCAGAGTACTTAAACAGTACTCTGCAGGTGGTGTCCAGCTGGAGCAAATTAGATTAGGTTTGATTTCTGAAGTCTAGAAATATAATTTCAGTGCAACTGTTTATTTCAAAACTAGGTTCCTTATTTTGCAGGGCATAGGCACAGAGCCAGACTGTAGTTACTCATTACTGTACATGTGTGTGCAGTTTTCTGATTTCAAGTTAGAAACTTGTCCTAAGATATCACAGGGGAAGCAAATGTTGTTTACTGGTGGAAATCCTTCCATAGTCCTGTCTTTTTAATGTTAAAAGTTCTATATGATGACCTGAAATTTTCTCAGTGAAATGAGAGGACTTTCTCCCTCATCTCAGTGGAGACACAGAGATGCTTTGCTGCAGTGGCTCTGAAAGCAGAACCAGCTGGTGCCTCTGCACCAGCTCTGGGGTCATCTTGGTACTAACACTGAGCTTGGCTTACACGAGGGCTTTGAGCAGACCCAAGGACTGCTGCGCAGCAGAGCCTGCGGGTGAGGCTGTGCCAGTCCAAGCCTGAGCAGGCAGGTGCCTGCAGTGGCACAGGCACTTCCTCATCTCTGAAGGACACTGTGGAGGTCAAAGTTAGGAACAGAGTATATGAGATGTCTGCATGCAATCCTGTGCCACGTGCCCTAGGATGACCCTGCCTGGGCAGGATCCTTGGACCAGATGACCCATTGTGGTCCCTTCCAACCTGCCCCACTCTGGGATTCTGTGACTATAATTACGACAGTTTGAGGTCAGAGGAGTGAACTGTGTGTCAGCCCTGGCTGAGGGGAACACTGGGCATTTTGGTGCTGCCAGAGCAAGTGCTAAGCAAGAGCACGCTCTGCTTGGGGGAAAAGCTGCCAAAGGTTCCTGCACAGATGAGTGACCCTCCAGGTGCTGCTCCAAGTGAGACGGAGGGAGGAGATCAGTGAGAGACCAGCTGTGAGGGGCAGGGCAAAGGCAGCTCTCAGGACTGGGTGAGCCCTACTTTTGGGCAGCAGATCCAAGGTGTGCAGAGCAGCAGGGAGCGTGGCACTGAGCCACAGCCACTGAAAAAGGCCTCCCACTGCCTGCCTGCAGCCACAGCTGTGCTATGATCCCCCAGCTATGCAGTGCCACACATCAGAGTGCCCTTGGGACACACCTGGCATGCAGGGCCCCAGAAAGTGAACCGTGATGAAAGGTGAGGGACTGGGAATGCTTCTCACAGAAATCTGTGGGCTTTGTCTGGTCCACACCAATACAGAGGCAATTCACCATTGCTGGAGCACAACATTTCTGTTTTACCAGCACCGCAGTGTATCTGTAACTGCTGTGTACACTGCTCCTCTCTAAAAGCTCTTGAATAAAACAACAGTGATTTTACTAAACATGCCCCAGGAATCCTCCAGACACATCCCCATGTGGGGCAGGCAAGCAGAGCCTCCACCAGCCTGAGGCTCATCACGGGGCTCTGCCAAGGCTGCCGGGCAGGGGAAGTGCCAGGGTGAGAGATGGATGCAGGCAGCAGAACGACTTCCACATTGCTCTCAGCCCTTTCTGAGACTGATGTTTGTTTTCTGTTATTGCCCTTCAGTTGCCCTTTCTGTTGGTTGGCTTAAGGTTATGGTTACAGATTAGTTTGTTTAATACTCTGTTGTTTGCCAATGGCATCTTTCTTCCCAGTTTTCTGCTCTTTGCTAAGCTCCCCTTTGGAGCTCCTCAGCTTTTTAATTATTCACTAAAGTTAAACTGAACTCTTTGGGATTAATTGTGCTTGGTAGTATCTTGTAGGAATGAAATCTTGGCTTCCAAATTAAAAGCTACAAATGAAGCTTGGTATCTTGAGGGGCATTTTTGACATACAATTTTATCACAGATCACATGTAAGAATCTGAGAAAATAGACACAAAATTTTTTTAAAACCTTTTACAAACAGAACTTTCATACCCATAAACATTTAGAATCTCTGCTAAAATCATCACCATTCACTTTCCTAAGTAAGAACTCGGTCCTTTTGTTTGAACTTAGATTCCTGTTCTGTTTCACGGGGGACAAGAGTTTGGTTAGGATAGGCTAATGGATAAAGATCTTGCTGCAAAAAAAGAAGTGTCATTATAGCATTAGTTTTACACTGTTCTTTACATAGAAAAAATATATTTGTTGTACCTAGACCATATGCTTAAAACAAACTATTAGAGGTGAAGAAGAAAGCCTGGTACAGAAAGCAACTGTATTATTCTTGGTGTTTGCTAGTTGAATTTAAAAAAGGCACGGTGGCCATGGCTCTCTAATTGTTTTCAAATCACCAAATGTGGTGCCACAGTGGTGCCAAACACACAGGATAAGAAAACTCAGTCCTACAGTTAATAACTATTAAATCCACATTTGGCTCATCAGGAACAGATGTATTTTTGTTGAACACATTTCAAGCACTGAGTATTTTTGTTTAATGTAATATTTTTGTTTACAGTCCATAATGTCATGAGTAAAAGATCACTTCTGCCTACTGCTGCTATGGGACATATTTCCCTACTACTCCAGGATAATTAAAAAAAAAAATAAAATTAGTTCTAAGACTTTGTTGACAGTGATAGCCCCTTAGCTGCTAAATCTGCTCTCCCATCCATCACTACTCTCAAGCAAAGCAAGCATTAGTTTCTCTGTGACTTATCTAGGTCTTTAGTAGATCAATAGCACAGCTCAGATGTTTCAGAGTCTTCCCTGTTAATTCACATTTATCATTTCATCCAAAGAAGGTAAATTACCTCACAGAGAAGCTGTGTTATCCCCAATAGTGGTTTATAATGTTGCAAAGTCAGCATGACCTACATATCTTATCTCAGCTGGAATGCATTTGTCACTGTCTCCTGTTATGATCATCTGGTAAAACGCCCTAGAAAAGAGGTAAACCTGCAGAATGGCTTCACCACTTTCATTTAATGACCTTTTCTGCTGTTTGCCCCTGCATCACCTTCAATTCAACTGCTAAATAAAGGGAACTTACTTTTCCCCGTTGATGCTCCATTCCACATTTTTGTCATTAGCATTCCTCAGCAGCCTTCACTGCTGCTCTGGGGAGCCCTTCAGTGGGTGCTGATGCTGAGAACTGGCTCATTTATGAAGATGCTGTGTTAACCCTGGGAAAGGACTGCTGAGTGTAACTCTACATTTGTACAGTGGGCTGCTGGTCACCTGAAGCTTGTCAGGCCCTGGGAGTGTTTAATGCCCTTAGGAAAAAGGAATGAGAGGATGGTCACTGACCAGTGAGCTGTGACCGGGCTGCTGCAAGAAATGCTGTATGGAACAAGAGTCTGATGGCATTTGGGACTCATTCCTTTCCGAACTGTAGTAAAGTAGATATTTCATTATATACAGATATTAATGTCTTTCAATATCTATTAAAACATGTTCTAATAACTTAATAAATTATATAATTAAAAGAAAATTTAAATGTAAATATACTTGACTTCTAAGCAGTCTGATCCAGCTGGTTGCTAAAACAGTGCATTTTTTCTCTCTTTCTTTAGATGAGTGGAGCAACTCTGCCTGGACTGAACTCTGCTCTGCACGCGGGAAATTCTTAGGTCTTTAACTGAGAAATTAGTTGGTGTCATCAAGGAGCTCTGCTTTTTGACCTGAAGAAAAGGTAGGTCTGTTTTCAACACAAGTGCTTGATCTTTTCCCAAATGAACGGAGGAGGGGAGGCCCCTCCAGGGAGCAGCGACTCGGCCGGCTGTGCCCGCCCGGCCGGAGTAGCACGAACCGGGGCTTGGCCCTCGGGGGGGAGGATCGCCCGACTGGGACGACCTTGGGGATGAAGGCGGGATGTGCTGAGGCTGCCCAGCACAGCAGGGCCTGCCTAGGGCACTGCCCGTGTTCCTGCAGGCCTGGCAATGTGCGGCGAGCGCGGACAGGGAGGGACAGCCGAGCCCAGGGCAGGGGAGCAGCCCTGGGGGCCGCGGGGAGGGCACCGGCGGGACTGAGCCTGGGGGTCTTGGGCTCTTTGCCGAGGAGCACAGTGGGAGTGTGAGGGGGCAATGGCTCCAAACTGAGAAAAGGGAAGTTCTGGTTGGGGGGGAGGGCAAAAAAACCAGATGCCCAGACTTAAGGACAGAAGCCTGTGGTTCCTGGGGGAGCTCTCGAGAAGAGATATCAGCAGTTGCATCTGAATTGAGGGAAATGATTGTTTTCTCTCTTTGGTAAGGGTGTATTGGGTGTTTCTGTGGAGCTTCTGGGGTGTTTTCACCTCCCCGTTCTCTACATGGGCTGACTGTAGGTGCTGAAAGGTTACTTCCCTTTCTTTGGAAATCTGCAGGCACAGGATGTTTACTGAGCTGTCCCTGGGGCTTAATTTGTGTTGGGAAAAACCATCAGGGCATTAAAGGTAAGAGTTTCTGTCCACAAACTGCCATAAGGTGTCGAGGATAAAGGAATTCTCTGGTTGCATTTTTTTTTCCTGCTTTGTATTTTAAGCACACTGCAGAAAATGTGGAATGTACAGGAAATTAAAGAACAATGAGGCTCCAAGGACTGGAAAAAACCTCAACATATTTTTCCACTGGGAATTTTTCTGGATATTATCCTGTGTTCTGTCTCTTCTGTGAAAGGTACACTGCTCACAAATAGTTTATATGCAAGTAGAAGCCATCTCTTAATTTTTTGTGAACTGACTCCTTGGTCTCTGGTATGTATTTTGTTTAAGTATTTTTACTCTCACTTTTCTGTCTGAGTATCTTGCCGAAGAACCACACGTGAACAGAACCACGGTGTGCTGGTGCTCTCATTTTAGGGTGTTGCTGTTCCAAAATGAGCACATCAGGAAAGAAAATATGGAATTTTGCATCTGAAAGCCCTTTGCTATTATTTCCAGAAGTGAAGGGAGGGGACTTGATTTTGTTCTTTTGTTTGGTAAAAAAGAAAATTCCATTTATTTCCAGTGAGGCACACAGCTGTTTACTGGGGAGAAAGGGCAGCAAAAGCATTTTTTGTACCTTTATCCCACCCAGCTCTGCCACCTCCAAACCTTGAGCACTGAAAGTCACTGCTGTGCCAGAGTAGTTAAAAGCTTCCTTCTTTCTCAGTCAGCACCTTGGAATCGTTTGGGATAGGTTGTGGTTTTTTTTTTTTTTTTTTTGACATTTACTTGTTTCCTTGCCTACTGTTGAAGAAACTGTTGAAATTTTTTTTTTTTTGCTTTTCCTAAGGAAGAGAGCTATAGTGGTAACACCACTTGGAAAGAACAAGTAGGGAAAGTTTATGATCTTTTTCTGCCTCGTCTCCTTGTATCATTTTATTAAAGGCTTGGTCTCCTGTAGTTTACTCCCCCTTGTGGGAAAACACTTTTCTCATTAAAAGGGCAAAGAGTAACCAAAACAGCAGAAAGAATTCCACCAATTTGGGAAAATTTGTAAAAGATCAGGAACTGTTTTAAAATAATGAATGTTCTCATCCCACATATATAAGATATAGGCACATCACACTGCATCAATAGAAACAAGCAGACTTTTTGCCTAATTCCTGGAGTGTTCTTAAGATTCATTAATTTTAATTAATTTTATAAAGTAGGTGACATTACTGAATTTGAAATACTGCTTTAAATAAGTTTAAATATCTTTAGTTTTACATAAGTATGTAGAAAGGAAAATAAAGGTGAGGGAAGTGGGTGGGCAGAATTTGGGGAACTGGAGGCCTCAATGTTGATTTCCTTCCCAGAGCAGAGTCAGTGCAGAGAAACTCTGGAGTGAAGTTATGCTGGGGGCAAGGTCCCCCTCTCGAAAAATTAAGGGCTGGGTTTTCCTGGTTGGGTTATCCCGGTTTGGATAAAGCACACTGTGTGCCATGTATCGCTACAGAATCGCGTACAGTGATCTGTTCTGTGATGTTCGTGGTTCATGTCCATGGTTGATGTCCTGGCTGTGCCTGTCCCTCCCACACTTGCTGGGGACCCATCGTGCCGGTGAGGAAGGAGAGCAGTTCTTAACTAAACGCCGCCACCTGCGCTTTGTGGTTATCATGGGCGAGTCAAGAGCATTAATTTAACGATTCCAGAAATGCTCTTAAATATCTTCTAAAGGGCGTCTCGCGGTGACGTCACGCGCCCCTGACCCCGCCCAGCCCGAGTCACGTGCAGGGCCCGGTCGCCCTCTGGGCCAATCAGCGGGGACGATTCACCCCGGAAGTTGAAGCCGTTCCCCGGCAGCGCCGCGCGTTACCACGGCAACGGCGGCGGGATGGTGGGAGCGGGGCGGGAGAGGGAACGGGATAGGGAGCGAGCAAGATGGCGAGGGAGCGGGATAGGGAGGGAACGGGGTAGGGAGCGAGCGGGACGGGAACGGGGAGAGGGAACGGGATAGGGAGAGAGCGGGACGAGAACGGAGAGAGGGAGCGGGATAGGGAGCGAGCGGGGTGGCGAGCCTGTCCCTTGTGGCCCGCAGGATTCCGAGGAGCGGGAGTGGAACAAGCGGGCCGCCCGGCTGCGGGCCGAGCTGGAGCGGGAGCGGCGGCTGGACGAGGCGCTGCGGGCGGTAAGAGCTGCGGGGGCGGCGCTGCAGCCGCGCTCGGCGGGCCGAGGAGGGGCGTTCTCTGCCTTTACCTTCCCCGCCAAAGGCGTTCTCCTTTAGCAGGCGTTTACTGACCGGTGTAGCCTTGAACTGCACAGCCCCTGCTCCCCAGTGTCTGTGCCCAGAGTTGTTACGGCGGGGTTTGTTCTGCTTAGGCGGAGGAGAACAGGAGGCAGAGAGCGCTGCAGCTGGAGCGGGAGCAGAAGCTGGCGGCTGAGATGGCCAGGAGGGACCTCGAGAAGATGAAGGACGAGAAGCTCAGGCAACAAGTCAGAGCCAACAGGTATCGCTGCAGAAACCTCCTGGCTGTGTGAAACTGGTTTGGGGAAGTTGTAGCAGAAGTGGAAATGAGTAAGACCTGGAAGGGAAAGTTATTTTGAGGTCAAACTATGATAAAAGTTAATGTTAAGCAAATTTGTTCTCAATAAGAGAAAAAACTCCGATCCACAAAGTTTTCGTTTTGCAGACATGCTTATGTATATATCTATCTGTATGTAATATATGTGTACATGCTCTTGGGCACATCTGTGAGCACACCTGTACTTGTGCAGTTAGATGACAAGTATGCAGAACTGTTGATAGCACATGTAGGAATATAGGTAACTCTTGTTTTAACATTAATTTCTTTTCTTTTTCTACCCTTTAACCAGAGCAGTATTTTTCATCAGGGTTTCCCCTGAAGTATGATTGGGTTATTTTAAATTGTGTTTAACAGTGATGGAAATTTAATTTTTTCCCCCTGGGTATTTACCTCCTTGTGATAGGATAATTTTTTTTTTTTCCCTTTCCAGTCTTGAACTTCGTGAGTTAGAAAGAAAGCTAAAATATGCCTATATGAATAAAGAACGAGATGCACAGATGGCTGAAAAAAAAGCTTTTTACGATGAGAAACTGGTAATTAGCTCCATAGTGAATCCCAGCACCCAAGTCCTGTAACTCTTGTATGAATTGTGCTGAAAATTTTTCCTTTGAAGCTGACCTTTTTAGCTAAAATTGTGGTTAGGCGTTCAGTGTTATTGAAAATACATTTTGTGCTATGGAGGATTAATTAACCAGTAATAACTAGCTACAAGAAAAAGGTTTACCTTGCCATTTCAGTCAAAGGAGTAGTGAATTAAGCTGTATGACTGGCTGTAGCTGTTATTTTGCTAGATTTGTAGTATTTATCCAAGTTAAAATTAGGATACCCTTTGTACAGTCAGTGCTTAATGCTTACCATGGTGAATCCTTACCTCAAAGTCCAGCTATTGAAAACATTTACACAGATATCTGGATAACTTCAGAAAGAATTGTGAACTTCTGCTGATGCACAGAATAATATTGGTGACCAGGCAGATGATTGTGGCTGTGTTAATGTCTTACACAGAGTTTAGTGTAGGCAGGTAAAGAACATCCTGGAAAGAGAACATTCTCTGCAGTGCAGCCTCATTCCAGTCATTATGTTGATGAGAGCAAGTCCCACTGGTGCTCAAGGATGCACTTTTAGTGCTTCTCAAGTCAGATCCTGAGGCTTCCCTTCAAGGGTTCCACTGACTGCATTAAGCTACTGAGCATGTTAAGGCTCTATATTTATAGATTGAGGTGGAAAACCTTCCTTTTTGGGCATGCAGCACAATTCCTCTCCATACTGTGTGCTTTTTCACTACGTGTTGTAGAAGTGGGAGTGAAAAGGAATCTTGCTTTGCTTTTTTCCCCCCAGAAATGGGAGGATGAAATAGCCCAAGAGATGAAGGAAGAGCACGACAGGTTAATGCAAGAAGAACTTGCTGCAGAAATGAGGCGAAACCAGGAGAAGATAATGTACCATCAGGAACTGGACAAGCAGCTTGAGGAACAGGAGAGGAAGAAGCAGAAAGCCTATGAAGAGTTTCTGAGAGAGAAACTCATGATTGATGAGATTGTAAGAAAGATCTACGAAGAAGACCAAATGTTAGTTACTTTGAATTTTTATTACTTGTTAATACAAAACAAAACAACTTCTGTAATTCTGTAGAGGAAGCTAATCTCTATGCATCTGTTCCATACAGACTAAGTCCCATTTTAGTTTGCCTTGGCCACGTTTTGCAAACAAGAGACTGACTTGGGTGAATTGTCCTGTTGAAGCATCAGAATGCTCCAGTCAGTCTCGTGTCCCTACCTGGCCACCTTGTGCCAGCTCTCTGTTTGCCTGCCTTATGGACAGGGACAGGGAAGGAGGTTTCTGAGGGCTGTGGGGGGGGGAGAGTTTAGTGTAAATAAAAAGTTTATGGGTTATGTGGACTTTCTTCTCTTCTTTCTCTTTGACGGAACGTGTGTAAAATGCTGTAGTAGTGAGGACCTGTGTGAACAGTCTGCACTCCTGAAAGATGTTAGACATGAGATTCCCTTCTTGAAGCAGCTCAGTGATAGGTATTTTGAATTTAGGTGTCTAGTTTCTAGCTGAATGTTTAAGGAGAGTCATTTAAATCTCAGTCCCTGGGATATATTAACAGTGAGCATCTGGCCAGTTCAATGTTACTCCACAGTAACAATAAACTATTTGAACATTTCTTTTCCATCTTCTACAGGGAAAAACAACGAAAGTTAGATAAAGTGAGAGAAACTCAGATGTATATTGAAGAATATATAAAAGAACAAGCTATGTGGAGGAGAAAGAAAAAGGAAGAGATGGAAGAAGAAAACAGGAAAATTATGGAGTTTGCCAACATGCAGCGACAAAGGGAAGATGACTGGATGGCTAAAGTTCGAGACACTGAGGAGAAAAAACAGAAAGTTCAAAACATGGTATTAAAAATTGAAATTGCAGGAAAAAAATGTTGTATGTTTTTGTCTTTCATCTAGAAACCTTTCCTTCCTGTAATAGGTTGCCGAGACAATGGAAAGGGAACAACAGAAGCGTCAAGAACAGGAACAAATCCGCCAAGAGCTGTATCTGGAAGAACAAGAGGAGATGGAAAGGAAGAAGGAGATGGTAAGTGCTGGCAGGTAGATGAAGGGTTTTTTTTTTCACACTTTGGATTTGCTAAGTCTGCAGTGCTATTTGTGACTTGGGGATGTTTTTGAGGGACTCCTTGAGCCCTCTTGGGACTGTTGGCTGTCTCGAAGCAAAAGGCTCAATTCTAACATGGTTTTAGGGTATTAAATGAATCTGAATTATTTTCAATTCTGTTCTGGAACAAAATGTTTATTTCCAGCATTATTTCCTAAACATCCTTAGTCCGACAAGCAGTTTGTACATTAGTTTAGGTTTTGGAGGGACAATTCTGTCCTTTGATTTTCCTTTTCCATTCCTAATGTATTTATGTTTTATTTTCAACCAGGAAGACAAGTGAAGGTTTTGAATACCCTTATACTCCTTTATACTTTTATTTATCTTGTGAAGCAGTAGCTTTCAAGTTCAGGTTTAAGCTAAGGAGGTTAATTAACTGCTTTTTTTCTGCATGTCTTTTTGCTTTTCCAGTGGGCCTGCCCACACTCTGTCTTACCTTGCCATGGGTGACAAAACCTAGCACAGGTTGAGATACCAAACACTGCTATTTTTAGAGAGTTGATCAAGATGATTGTCTTGTTGAGTCACTTCATGCTAGTGGGGGAAAAAAAATATCTCCCTTTGTTTTGGACTTAATTTTGAGAATCTTGTGACATTTGCCAAAACTGATTAATACTGGAGAACCCTGTCAGATATGGAATGTTTGCTCCAGTTAGTTATGCTGGAATTTAACAGCTACAGTAAATTTATTCCAAGAAAAATCCAGTAGATTGGCTGCTGATGGTAATCTTTCAAAGTCTGTTAAGTAGCACAGCCTTGTACTAAATTCTCCTTCTAGGCAGAAATTGAGAAGAGAATAAGGCAGCGGCTGGAGCTGAGGCAAACATACGAGGAGCAGTTTGCCATGAAGGCGGCAGCGCAGCGAGCGCTGCAGGAGGAGGAGGAAGCTTTCCGCCAGCAGATGCTGGCCAGGCTGGCGGAGGAGGATCGGCTGGAGGAGCTGAACGCTCAGAAACGCAGGATGAAACAGCTGGAGCACAAAAAGGCTGTGGAAGAAATCCTGGAAGACCGTCGCAGACAGTTCATCGCAGACAAAGTAAGAGTTTCGCACACGCCTCGGGTTTGAGCCCCGCAGGGTTTCGAGGTGGGAAACTTCTGCCGTCCTGAGGGACGTGGCTGGTGTCAGCAGGGAAAGTGACAAATGGGGGGGGGAAGCAGGCCTTGGATTTGGTTTGATGACAAGAAAAAGTATTTTTTATAGCAAACTTTTTTTGTAGCTTGAGAGGTTGGGGTCAACAACGTGCCTGGCCCCCTGTGTACCTGACATGCTCTGCAAACACCTCTCAGGAGCCATGGGAGCAGTGGAACAACTGCTGTCCAGTCCCCTGTCCCTGGTCAGCTGCACTGTGTGAGGAGGGGAAGTCCCAGCCTTGCTTTTAAATTATGTCTCTTGAATTCTGATCTGAGGAAGAAAAGGTGTAAGCTGGAAACAGGTCATGGGAATCCTAAACTGCAGTTTTCAGACCTTGTTTATGGGGTATAAATCACATATGTAATGTGAATTGTGATTTCTAGTCATCAGCATGAGAGTTCATTTGCTCCTTCATTTGCTCCATTCATTCTGTTGCTCCTTTTTCCCTGGATTAGAGCAGTGGGACAGGAACAGACTAATTTGTCTGAGAGCCACAAAGGAACCAGAACTAGATGCTTAATGTGCTTTCAAAAGGGCAAACACTTGGATAGCAGACTCACTCCAGGTCCTGCCAGTCCTCTCTTTTGTCTGAGATTGTTTTCCAGTTGCCAAACTTACATTCTTTAAACAAATGTTCCCAAACTGAACTTAGGAAAACTTGTTTATTGTAGGAGCGGGAAGTTGAAGAAAGAGAGTTAGAGAAGAGAAGACAAGAAAGCATCCGTGCAATTGTTGAAGAGGAGAGGCAGAAACTCCTGAAAGAGCATGCCTGGAAACTGCTGGGTTATCTGCCTCGAGTAAGTGAAGTGTCTTGTAAATGCTTTCAGTGTCTGTCCTGTAAATCAGTTTTCTCTTGGATAGTCCAAGGTGAAGTTGCAGAACTGTGTAAATTCCTGGAGTCTGTGGGTGTCCTTACTGTGTCAGCTCACCTGCACTCACCTCTTATGTTCTGAGTTGGGAAGCTCTTTCCACCACATTTCTCAGTCGAGATTTTGGGAGCAATTTTGGCTTGTATGCCCAGTATTCCAAGTAACCATGGAGGAAAGGCCTCCCCTCTGCAGCAGTGAAAGGAACTGCAGAGCTTACAGAGGCATTTCAGAGTTCACTCTGTTTATCCCTGTGCTTTTAAAAGTTAGAAGGATAGAAGCAGTTACTGCAATAGGAATAAACTACAATTTATTTTGTATTATGTTTCATAATTGGAAAGCTCTCCTGACAGTACACAAATGAACAGAGCTGCCATAGGGATGTAAAACTACTTTCACAGCAGGGAGGGAATTATTCCACTAGTTAAAGAAATTCTGCAATTCTGGAAAATGTAAATAGAGCAGAGTATAATTTTTATTCAAACATTAATATGATAATCGGTGCAGGAATTTGTTAACGTTTGGAGATTAATGTAGATTAAAGGATAACCCATATGGAAAACATTTGGAATACACTTCTCTGGTTTGAATGTGCTGTTGTAGGAAGCCTTGGCAGTTCAGTGTCCACTGACACCCACATGCCATGTATGATGTCCTGCTTTGTTCACTGTGTCTGACTCGGGTGCAAAGTGCTACCAAATTCGAAACTTTCCAATATAAATGGAATTTTTTTCTTTTCTAAGTGCTGCAAGGTATGCTTTGTAGGTCATACACATTTTTAGCTGTAAAATTAATTTAGAATTAATTATAAATTTAAATTTTTGGGTTCCCCTGCTTCCCTTCCCAAAAACATAGTTTTTGATTAAGTTGTCCAGTATCAGTTGATTTCCCAAGATATTTATTTGTAGGAGCTAATTCAACACAGTTTAAAGGGCAGACAGAGCCCCAGCCCAGCCAGGGCCTGTTTTTACTGCAGTTTCTTGATTTGGCTAAAGCTGCACCTGCTGTGCTGGGTGTTACCATTTCTGTGAGGCAGAGAATGCAGCTCAGTGCTGTCTTTTGGTAGTGCCTGTGTGTGCAGAGCAGGAGTGGCTCCAGGATAGCACCAGGTACACCACTTCGTAACTCATCTGTTCAGGTTTTGTGATGGTTTTCAGGCTTGAGTTTGGGGTTTGTTTTAAAGGTACCAGGTATTACGGATACAAACTATTCATTCTCTTCCATGGAAAATTGCAGAAATACATAGAAATCTCTCCATTCTGTTTTACCTTCTAATGTGTGTTTCTTTCCCATTACTGCAGGGGATAATCAAAGATGAAAATGACATTAACATGCTTGGAGAAGATTTTAGGTTGGCTTTCCAGCAGAGAAGAGGTAATGAATTATCAGAAGAGAGCTGAACTTTTCCCCAGCTCAGCTCCTGCTTTGCCACTAGGTGTCAGCTGATTCCCATGAAAACTTCCATTTGCTGTTAACAGTGAGGAACTCCTTTTTAACACCATTAAAAGTCTCCATCTTAAGACCGAAGTTCTCAGGTGATGAGCAGTTAGTTTTATATAGGTTTGAGCTGCACTTGCATTTTTCATCAATAAACTGTTCTGAGTTCTCAATTCTCCTCAGTTAGTGGTGCAGCAATGTTAGAAATGTTTTCTCCAGCAGCACAGCAGAAACCTAAGCTGGTGAAAATGCACACACGTGTCCCAGTATGGACTACAGGACTCTCTTCGTGCACTAGTTCTGGGGGTAGTGGGAAGATTTGGCTGCACTGGCATTAAACTGCTGTGACCCCAATCCAAATGGAGTTTTTCTCCTCAAAGGGGTAGATCTGAGGTACTTTGGCAGGATCTAAAGCAGAGACATTGTTCCATGCTGAAGTCAGAACCACTGTTTATACCTTTTGGTGCATAAATTTACTGGTTTTGTGCTGCGTTCCTATTCCCTTACTCTGAGGGAGGAATCCATCGAAGTCACTGAGATCTGACAGGTTCATAGAAGCAGCACAGCTCGTATTGCTCCTGTTCATTTGTGTACACATGGTATGCTCAGCTCATCTACCCTTCATCTTTTGTCTGGTTCCTGATGACAGTGATGACTAGTGCTTGTGGAGCACCTGTGAGCAGTCACAGCCCCTGACTGTATCCCCAGGCTGCAGCTGATGGCCAGGGAAAGGTTTCATATTTTCACCTTGACTGAAGGAGTCTGTCTGGGCAGTGAGGGGCAAGTCTCGTGTGTGGTTATGCCAGCCAGGGGGT
Source organism: Pyrocephalus nanus (assembly GCA_038380795.1). Taxonomy (NCBI): domain Eukaryota; kingdom Metazoa; phylum Chordata; class Aves; order Passeriformes; family Tyrannidae; genus Pyrocephalus; species Pyrocephalus nanus. The sequence goes on from CM076272.1 coordinate 7,430,076, forward strand.
AAGATGTAATGACTAAAACAAGTTATGATCATTTCTATAAAAGAGCTGTTGGTGCTTAAATTAGATGCCAGACCAAGCAGCTTTGAGGGGAGATCTGTTACAGAGAACAGACAAGGCCAATTTTCCAACCACGTGTTTTAAAAAGGACATGACATTTTCTTCTCAACTGGATCACTGGTAATTTATTTCTGTTGCAACAGGGAATTTTCTGAGACTAAATTCTGCCTTCTTTGGACTGAATATTACCACAGACAGGGTATATTTAAAATGCTAAAACAGAGCAAACTGATTAACAAAGTTCACTTCTTGGACTATTCCTTGCACTGTCTGTGCTTCTCTGCTCGTTACAGAATGGACAGTTTGGCCTGACACTGCAGTAGAAATTTATATTTCATACATTACAACCCAAGCTATCAGGCTTACAAATGTTAAACAATTTAAACATAAGCAAAATCAACAAAATCACTTCACTGGGATATACAGTTATTGACTATTAACAAGGATTCATGTACAGTCCCAAAATAATGTACTGTCTGAGTTGTCTTTCAAACAGAAGCTGTTTTTTAATGGAATCAATAATTTCCCCACTCAAGAGCTTTCATGAATTCCTCTTCAGTAAAAGAAAGCATCTTGGCAGCTTCAATGTGCATCTTAAAAAAAAAAAGAAACCAAACCACAATTAGGAGTAGCAGTATGAGTGACCAACACAAAATCCTGGATAACTGGGATAGCTGAAAGGGGCTTCAAATCTATAATTTGATTTTTTTTTTTTTTTTTGGTACTGTGGTCTGATGGATGTTCACCTGTTTCAGCTGAAGCTGCTACTTATATTTTTCTGCAAAAATTTATTAGTGTAGGGATGTGATAAATTTTATGCTAAACATTGTAAGTTCAGCTCTACTAAAACAGGACTAGTAGCTTTTCCTAGTTCCTTATATTACTTTAAAAATATCTGGTGTTTACTGAGGCATGGAAATTCCTGAAAATCTAACAACTTGTGACCTCTGAAGAACACATATAAGGAAACTGGTCCATGTTCTCTCAAGCTGATCAATATGTGTATTGATCAAAGCTTAACATCAAAGTTATTCCAAACCAAATCATCCTACTCCTGATATTTAATGTCTTTGGGGGAATTTTTCCACCTCTGTCATTCTTCAGGCTCTCTGTGCTTTGTGCATCTGAACCTGCCACACAAATCTTACACAAACAGCCCACATCAGGTTTTCCTCATTGATTCAACACAAGGCTGTGCCAAGCAGACTTGAAGCCCTGCCCCTGATTGTGGCTGTTGAGCACATGGGACCTTCAGCTGCCCTTCCCTGGTGCCTCCTGCCAGGAGCTGCTGGGGCAGGGGCAACCCCATCTCCTGCAGGTTCTTCCACTCAGTCTGTTGGGAAAGGACAACAGCAGGATCCCTCTTCTCTGGGTAAATGACATTTTTCTGTAAGCCAAGGTAAGTGGCTTCCTCGCCTGTCTGCAGTTCTGACACAGCATTTGTAGTTGTTTAAAATTATATTTGGTGCAGCTTTGTGATGTTTGTCTGAGACTCTGGGTTTGGTTCCCAGTCAGAGTGGTGCTGTGACACCATTTCAGTGAATTCCCGTTCCAGGGTACAGTGAGTGCCTCAGATACAGAGCATATGCTGAGTGAATGCTGTGTAGTTTTCCTTCTCCAAATAAACTTGCAGAGGTAGAAGGGCTAAGCCAGCCCTGCTGCTGTTGGGTGAATCCCAATATCTCCTCAGCATCCCGTTACTGCCAGGAAAATCCTCTTGCACTGGAAATGCATGAGCAGCCTCGCTTCCTCTTATTCCAGTCACCTGTCCTCCTTTGCCCTGTGTTGGGCAGGTATTCCAGATTCAAGGGTGAATTTCCATATTGCAATTCCCATTTCTTGGGATAAGTGTGTGTATTTTGTTCTCTGAAGTTGCTACTTCATACAGAACTATTCTTCCTCTAGGGGCTCAACAGCTTTGCAAGTGTTTACAAATTGTCTGGTGATCACTGCAGTGACCAAAGGGTAAAAAAAATGTTCTATTTTCTTATCTCTAAGGCTGGCCCTTCTTAAAGGAGGTTCTGCTCAAAAAGCCACCACATGTCTCTTGCTTTAGCTCTCTTACAGCTTTGGTTTGAGAGCACAAAAAGTGCACTGACTTCACCCCCAGATTAGCGACACGAGTTTAGGATTTGGAGGTGACCCACTCTGTGGTGTTTAGATCCGTGCAGACAGCTCTGCAGCCCACAGCTCTACATGTCTCATGCAGCCTCACAAGGGAAACTGATACAAAGGATTGCACACACCCCAAGTATTTTTAAGTGAAAGGTTTGATGGAACTAGTAAATGGAAAATTGTTTGACTTGGGCACCATCTCTTAGTACACAGTCCTTTCACTTTAGTGTCCTTTCATGTAAACTCACAATTTCTTTCAGTTTGCCCCATCAAAGCTCATTGACTGGCCTATGCTGAAAATATATTTTGAGAAATATATTTACCCACTCTGCAATGTCAGAGGTTTTTCTTTTCAAGTAAAACACCCCTCCTTTTGGGAACATCCAGTACAGCTTTACCAAATATGATAGTTAAATACACTTTGAGCTGTATTCCATCTGCAGTATAAATCTACTTCTCAGTGTGGCAGCTTTCTATGGAAGCTGCATCACTAATGGTTCAGCATGAACTGGCAGCACTTGTTCTTTCACCTCTGCTCTCTTCAGTCTCAGCTTCAGCTGCTAAAGACTCTGCCCACCCTTCCATGCCCTGAGGGAGAGGAATGGAGGGGGATGTGAAATGAATGTAGAATCAAACGACTTTCAGAGCAAAGCTTCGAGTGCAGTGTGGATGGGAACACCCTTGCAGCCAATGTTACTGTATTGTGTGTGATTCAAAGTATGCAGGATATTCCAGGAATTACCAAAGGATGGAGCTCAACTCTCCTCTTTCAGTTGAGTAAACTCACACCTAGAATAAGTGCTTTGACTTTTAATTTTTTTTTTTTTTTTTGTCTGACACACAAGGACATCTGCACCTGGGCACAACTGTACATGTCCAGAACATCTCAGAATATAAATAAAAGAAAAAAGTGTTGATAGGGAGGGACACACTTTAAGAACCCTGGAAGAATTCAGGTCTAAAATGCAGTGCTCACTCCTGAGAGGTGGCACTGTTAGAGCTGCTGATCCAACAAATAATGTGTGTGTGTGTGTAAAGTAAAAAGTCTCACCTGTTCAAATGGGTCCTACTGACACAGCACAAAGGGAGCTGCTGCTATTACCTGCACAGTGTTTGTTCTTGAACAAATAGATATCCTCAGTCAGTAATAACTTTTAACCATGACAGGATGCATTCCTAGTTAGGAATGGGGTCAATTCAAAAGCAGACCAGCCTTTGCTAGAACACAGAATGTTACCAATAGGCTCTAGGAAAAGTGAGGCTGCTGGTCTGCTGCATTGAAACTTCCCAGTCCTGGGGCTCCAGTTCCAGGATCACCTGACTTGACAACAGACACATTTAGCTAGGAGTTGTTTACTGAAATACACCTGTACTCTGGTCCTTACCTTTTGTCTCTTCAAAATATCAATTAACTTTAACTGCTTTTTAAAACCCGTAATTAGCTCTCCTTTCTGTTTCTGCAGTTTCTTGTTTTCTGTTTTTAATTCTTCAATTGTTTTGAGTTCTTGGTTAGCTACATCCTGCCAAGGGAAGAAAAGGAGAAATGTGTTATTTATGAAAGCGGTGCTTTTGCCAAAGAAACCTGGCATTACATGAGAAAGTGACAAACAGTGGCCACAGGTGACATTTCTGAAAAGAAATGGGATTAATCAAAATATTCCCCCATTAAAGCTTGGGAGAAAAGGAAATCTCAAAGTTTTTTTTCCTGTGTATGTATTAGGTGTGTATGTGTACCTCCCCCTCTTTCTAAACACATCTTATTTTCACAAAAGTGAGGAAAAATCAGAGAAGCTTTAATGTTATTCTGTACATTTCTTGCAGTAGCATCATCCAAGATACCTTACCCAGGCCTTTGGTGACTTGCTCAACTTTGGGACTGCCTGAAAGAGAAATGGTGCTTCCAAAGCTGATAAAGCTCTTTGTCTCACTTTAGCTTTACTGAGTAAATAGTTTTCCTAAGCCACTGTACCTTGTTGCTCTGCTTCAGTTTGTTCAGCTCCACTTTATACCTTTCCACTTCCTCCAAGGCCCTGTTCAGTCGAACCTCTGTTGCGCTCTGAGTGGCCGTGGCCTGCTTTTGTATCCGCTTGAGGTTCTCCAGTTCCTAAGTAAGAAGCAAAGATAAACACCATGAATAATGGGTGTTTTAATGAATCCCATTTCAACAACACATTTACAGCAAGGCTCACCCTTCAAAGCTGAAGCGTCTGTGGAGTTCTTTGGCCTGCAGATAGAATCTGTCTCAAAGACAATTCTAGCATTAAAACATCCCCTCCTCCTTTGAAATCTCGAAAAAGGAGCTTTCTTATCTTGGACTGATCGTGGAGCTGATCATGTAAGGCCACAGGACTGACTGAAAAACTTTGTATTCTCAGTAAGAGAAAGAAAATAAATGTTGCTGTGTCCCTTCTGTGGCAGATTTTGGAATGGTGGCCCGCGTTCCCAGACGCTTCCTCCCACCTGTTCCTTCCTCCTCTTTTCCCCAGACATTCCTACATACAATTACCACCAAGAAGTTAAAGCAGCCCAGTGCAGATGGCTGAGGGTAGGAACTATTTCATCTGGCAGAAAAGAGTTCATGGAGTGTTTATGGCACCAAGCAAACCAGTTCCCTCTTGACTCTGCTGACAGTGTTTCATTGTGCTGTAAGTGGGGAAATGAGAAAAAGAGACCAGGTTGAGGAACAGAATAATCAGACTGAAGATCAGGGAATACAGATAGCAGCCAAAGTAAAAGAAATGAGCAATTCTGGCAGAAAGAGCACAGCTTGTCTTTTATGGAAAAGAAGTAGACTTCTTTTTTTAAAGTATCAAATATTTAATAATGGGCACAGAAAGACTTAAGCAAATCAAGGTAGAAAGGGGCCTTGTTGTTAACCTTTTAACCTCAGACTGCCTCAGTAATTGTTTTATTTTCTCAATTCCACACCTGCTCTGTGGTGGTTACTTAAGACTTCCACATCATTTATCCACACACTAATTGACCTCTTTGTCTTGTATCAAGATGATGGAACTGTGAATAAAGTCAAGTAAATCTTTCATGCTATGTATTTTATTCTGCATTAATATGAAAAGCTTTGAAATACAGTCTTTCAAGCATTTAATGACCAAAAAAAATAGTCTGCCTGCAATGCAAATTACTTATCAGCTAATCATATCATTTAATGAAAGAATTCTAAGAATTCTCTTAGGGCTTTTTGACATTTACTGTCACACATAATACCTTATCAAGGATTTTTTTGCAAGTCATCCAGTGAGGGTATATTGTTAAATGTATCTGACTCCCAAGTTTTTAATCCTAAAAATACCTGAAACAAGTGTTTTATTTTGTAACTAAGCAAGGTTTCTGCCAATTCTTCAATACTTAAAGTAAAAGCAGGATTAATTTTTTCATATACTGTTTCTCTAAGAGGTAGGGATAAACTCCTATGTTTGAAAACTGCATCCCATTTCAGTTTCTGGATTTTCTCCACTGTTCTGACATGGCTTGAGTGCCAGTAGGGGCTGTGATGGCACAGAGCTCCCCCAGGAGGAGCCTTCCCCGTGGCCTTCTGCCCTCCCAGCAGCAGCATCCACAGCACTGTTCTCTGTAGGAAGCTCTGCAGCACCTGCCCTCCCCAAAAAACACTGCAGAGAGAACTTTTACTTATATCAAGCCCTTCTTCAAGGCAAATTATAACCCCCCCTGTGCACAAAGCTTTAAAAGGAGTAAGAGCACAACTTTGGTGTCCCCCTGACCATTATCTAACAGCATAGCTTGGACTGAATGAATGAGTGAGAGAACACAGAGGAAGGAATGTTCTTGTAGACTGGTGGTAAAAAAATAGACAGGAAAGGTGATAGCATTTATTAGATCAATTAGGTAGGGGAAAAAAAGAGGAATGATGGAAAGAAAAGGATGGAAGTTACTGGGAACATCAGAATTCAGCTGCTGATTGAGGTGGGTGTTGCAGCAGAACATTCACAGAGACCAAAGACCAAAAGAATTCAATGTAAAAATAACAAAGCAGTTACCATGTTTCAGGTGAATTGTGAAAAGCAGGTGAGACTCTGTCTAGGCAAATACAACAAAAGGACCTGAGGGATTAAGGACATTGTACAAACTGTTGATAAGGTAGTTTGGGGAAACTTGTATGACAGCCAAAGTCTCCTATCATCTGCCTTGGAACAGAAATCACAACAGAAGCAATAAAGCCCTATAATCAGAGGTTACATTTGTTGCTATCTCAACTACACAGAAAACTTTCTCTGGACTGAAGGTATGAGCCTTGAGAGTTTAGCAGCACAGGAGCACCAGTTCAGGTCTGTGTTCACAGGAAATCGCTTTTAAACATGTCTAGAATTAATCTGCACTACATTAATTATATAGTGATGAATAATACTTCATACCTAAAAATTAGAACAGTTTTCAGACTCCTAAGTCCACAGGAGAATTAAGCTGTTACTGCAAAATTATTTTGGCATGCATAGCTTTTGCAGTTAGATAATTTCTTGTAGCAGAAAAACATGTAAAGTAACTTCTGAATTAGCAGGGAAGCATTCATTACATATACTTGCCTTTTTTGCTGCTTTAGCATTGTAAAGGACTACCACTATTTTTCATGATGTGGTTGGTAACCTTGATGAATTCTAGAAAGCAATCTGAGAGGAATAATAATTGGAGTAACTGAGAATGGTAAATCCAGAACAAAGACAAGAGAGGGAAATGACCACATTCTGGATATGGTACCTGAACAGCAGAAATGGATAAACTTTTCATCCCAACAGACATTTCCTAAATACTTTCTGTGTGCAAGAACCAGCATAGACTGTCTAAGGAAATGCTGGAAATTGCCATCAATTTAAAACTTTTGCTTTAAGAAAGCTTTAAGTGCAGGTCAAACAAATTTAAGTCCAGGATGGTTTGGATATAACCTGTCCTGTCTTGCTTTAAGAGAAGGGACTAAAAAACTTTGTGAATCTCTTGGCCTTCTGTTCTGTGAGCTGATGAGTAGTATGAGTACTACTACTGAATATTTTCCCTGACAGAATCACCATCAGGGCACTTATTTGAGGGAACTTAAAACCTCCAAGTATCTGCACAAAAAGCCCATGAAGACCATTTCAGTTTTAAAGTGGGAGAACTACAAAGCATTAAGACACAAGCATGCCTACAGAAATGCACAGTGTGATATAATGAGATTTTGTCAGGCTAAGCTGTCTTCCATTTTGCCCAGATTTTTAAGTGACACATTCTCCTGGTTGTATTGCACGGACTACACAATACTGTGTGTCTTGCATGGTTTTGAAGTCAACCTCTGTAGCTCTGAGCAATTAAAGACAAACACATGCCGCCCTTAAGATTAAGTTCCAAACAAACAGAGCTGTGTGTGCAGCATCTGCTGCCCCAGGCACGGACTCCACTGTGCCAGTGTGGGGGCAGCAGCAGCCTCGATAACTGGGACTCATCCATGCCGGAGTGGCTGGTTTTCCAACAGCCCATTTTCCAGAACAAAGACACATCCATTCCTCTACCTGCAGGACATACTAATATGAGCTGCAGGTGCTTCCTAAAGAAATGTTCACTGGGTTCTACAGTTTACAATAAAACTCTTGTTACAGAAGTAATTTTTAACAGTCATAAGTAAAACCAGAAAAATAGAATTTCCTTGTATTTTTTAGGATTCCTTTGTGAATTTGACAGCAGTTTCTGAAAAGGTTGTTTTGTCTCTTGTGGGTCTTTTATACAGGAATTTAATTTTAAAATACAGGAATATGTGATTGTAGAAGCAGAAGAAAAGCAAATAGCAAAATATATTATTTCTTCCTTGTAAAAAATAGATTAGACCATCTAAAAACACAATTTCTAAAACTTCTAACAGAGATTCAAACACTACTGGGATCACTTGCATCAAACCAGGGTACAAAGGGTGATTTGATGGGGGGTTTGTTCCCTCTTGTGGGATAAATGAGAGTAATATCTTCAATACCTTTTCTAGTGCAGTGACTTCTTGTTGTAAGCCTTCACTTTTTCTGTTTGCTTCTTGTGACAGCATCCTGTACCTCTCAGCCTGGCTCTGCTGCACGCTCATCATTCGCTGCAGTCTCGTGTTTTCTTCTTCCATATCTTTAAGCCGAGTTTCTAAATTCTGATTTTGATCGTCCTGTTTGGCAGTAATTAGCAAAAAAACACCCCCAAATCAACTAAATCATTGCAAGGAAGCAGGAGGATAATGCAGTAATAATGTCTTGTAAATAAAAAGGCAGTAAAAATTTACACGCTGTAGAGATAAGGTTTTAAAAATTACATGGCAACAACTAAGAAAACAAACCAGTATGTTACCAGCATAATACTTCAAAAAAAACAGTAACACTTCTCTCATTTAATCTTCTGCAGTCTTTTACTTGAAACTGTCTTGTAACAATATGTAAAACATTTAATTTCTTATAGCTCAGAGGTTTTGAGAAATATCAAAGTGTTATTCAATAATATGAATAACAGTAGGACACAGATATTTTGTGACATTTTGTGAGAATAGTTAAATGCACACATTAGAAAAAATTATGGGCAAAAGAAGAGAAAATAATTACTGATAAACCAATCCATTATGTTTTAGGAGATTATCTGGTTTTGACTTAAAAGCAAGCTAATGATCCAGGATACATCAAGTATTCAAATTTAAGATTCTCTTAACATCAAGTGAATCCTGTATTAGATTCATGACCTACTGGCAATTACATCCCACATTAGGCATTATAATTCAAGGCATTTTTCTTTTATAACCTTTCAAACTTTATAAGGGAATACTAATGTAGGTTATTTCAGAGACACATTATGCCCTTCATTTCTTTATGAAAAAGAAATTAAGGCACACACAGAAATGGAGTCTCTGTGAAAACAAGTCCCTCCCTGTTGTTCTCTCAGCCCCTTGGAATACAAACTTCTCACCTGGGCAATCTGTGTGCTTTATCTAAGCTTCCTGTGACCACCTGCACCTCAGAAACTCCAACTTCTTTCCATTTAAAACAGGTTTACTCCTTCCTTTTAACAACTGGACTGTGAATTGGAACCAAACCCAGAATCTACCTCAAAGCTTTGCCTAACTGAAATTGTTGTGACCTTGTGGATGTAGTAGAGTTATTTTCACACCAGAGACACCAGTACCTACAATGATACATTTACACACAGAGTGCTATGGGAGCAGCACAAGAATAGGTACAAGGTTGTCTTCTGTCATCTGCTACAGTAACTGAAGTCTGTAGTGGTTTTGGCATGGAATGATGAAGTTCAACAGCCACTGACAGTATTGCATTTGATTTGAAAATGGAAATGTCTTTAAAATCAAGTGTAACAACTTCCTTCTGATCACAGCACAAAAGTATTGAAATGCAGAAGCATCTGTGCTGATAAAAATGAAATTAAGTACAGATATAAAATATCAAAATCTAATTAATTCTAAAGATTTTCTTCACGTACTTATCTCAAAAAACTCATTTAGTATCATCCTGCTCCTTAACTCTTAATTAAAAGCTTGAGAGAAAACATATAGGTGTTTTGCCATATGTTCTGAATGTCATCATCACATCTGGGCCTGAGGAATAGGTGGAAAAGCATTCTGAAGTCAAGAGACCACAAGTAAATAATCCAGGTATGGAAAATTGAAAGTTAGTTCAAAACCCTTGCTTGATTACAAGTGCATGAATCAGAGGGGATCCCTCAGGCAGACAAATACAAGCTATTTAAGGTTTTACAGTTCAAGAGATGTTTGAGCATCACTTGAAAATAGATTGCCAGACAGTGCAGATCATAAAACTCTAACAGTGAAATATCAGTGTACCTTCACTATGCCTTAATTTCAGACTGTCTGCCCAAATACGTAATTCCAAATATTGTCCTCTGCACCAACTCTTGAGAACCCTGAAAGCCCAATTGCTGCTTTGATTACAACATTCCACAGATCAGCTGTTTCCACACTTCTACCCACTGATGACCCCAAAAGCACCCAGCTATATTCCTCAAGCTTTTCTGTTTCTCACTCTGCCCTGAACATCCCTCTCATCCCATCACCCCGCTCTGGGTACTTCTCTTCTCTGCACTCCAAAATCTGTATTTCACTGCTGCTGTTTCCTCCTCCTTTTTCTCAGGCTCTGGTAACACTGCCCTTCCAGCACTGGTGGTTTGGGCACTCTGCAGCACTGGTGTTCCTGCAGCTGGGGCAAGTCTTCATTCCCACTGGAATGAAGCTTTTAGCCCAAGAGCACATCTATACAGAAATTACCATCCTTGATACTAAATTCTTAGTATATTTTAAAAAAATAGAACCTTAGCTCTTAATACTTGAAAAGGAAAGGTTGAGAGAATTCTGGTTTGTGATTATTTGCTGAAGGGGAACCTACTCCATTTCTGTAGATAAAAAAATCCAGCTCTTACCTTTTTCCTGCATTCAAACACTACGTTTGCCAGGTCTTCCTGTGTGACACGTAACTTTGCCTTAAGAAATCTGATTTGAGCTTCTGTGAACATAAAAAGTTACATTTAATATCCACAAGTACTCATTATTCAATGCAGAAAAGAATCAAGGCTGATGTTAGAACTCACTTTCATGTTCTTATTTTTAGAAACACTCGACATTGTTTGCAATTATTAAAGAGAAATAGGCAAATAAAACCTGAGATTTCTAAAAAGATTTTGCAGGTTTCTCATTCTCAGGCAAAGCTTTGTATAGATTTTTTCTTTAAATTACTAAACTTGACATCTTTAAAAGGTAAAAGATGCATAATTCTCAAAATTGAAACTTACTGAAAACTTGCATCATACTGACTGTACCTTACAGCATTTCTTGAGTCTGAAGTCAAGAAAACTGTATTGTAGGGCATGTCTGCCCTGCAGTCCATCTCTAGCTGCAACTTGGGTAGTTGCAGCCAAAATAATTTTAAACTGAGCACAACAAGAATTCAGTGTCGACTGAAAAGCCCTGTAATAGGTAAATACCCCTCCCATACAGCAGTCTATACTTTCTTAAAGTACGGTATTTAAAATTAAATCCATTTAATCAGGTGTTTTCTCTAAGTTAAGTACTGTCTTGCTCTTGGGCAGCTAGAAATGGACTGTTATGACAAAACAAGCTGTGTGTGAACAGTTTGTTCTTTCACTTCCTATTCCCCAGATCATTCACAAGGATCTCTCCCTGAACTTCCACAGGCATGAACTATGGGAACAGTTTGAGGATCAAGTTGAGCAACACAGGAATAACCATTAGTCACAGTAGTTATAAGGGGAAAAGAATAAAGTGGAGGAGGAGTATCTGGAGCAGAGTGGATGGGTACATGTGTTCATTTGCTGTAACTTCTTTTAATGTCACCCACCTTCCCTTATGAACTGTCAATTGCAGCTTAAGCTGTAACTCTGCAGAGGCCAAGAATAAGTAGGACTTAGGGAAAACACCATGAAAAAACAAGATATAGCCTGATTTTTATTCCTCCTGTTATACCCTTGCCAGCTTCTGGTAACTGGTGGCTCTCGAGATGGAGACCATATCGAAGCCCTTACATTTAATCCCCTCTCAGGTACTTCTGTACTATTAAGTTGTTTGATTTTCTTCATAAGACATACTGTAGTTTGGCATTCACAATATCCTGTGGCTAATTTAATTGTGCATTATGTGAAAGAGAAACACTTTGTATAGCTTGCTTTAAATCCAATTTAATGTGGCATTTACTAGTGTCTGCATTACAGAGAGACAGCTTTCCCTTTGCCATTACTGTTTTCATTACAGATCTTTCATAGTGCCTTTAATTGTTTTGTTTTCAAACTGAAGATTCAAATTCAAGCTGTTCCACATTTCTAATTGCCTCTGTACACTCTCAGCTGTATCTCTGCTGGTTCTACATCCTGGATTTGAGATGGGGTGTGCAGAACTGTGTTCCATACTCAGCAAGGGGCAGCATCCACTATAGAACAGCAGCATGGTGACAGAACAGTATTTTGGTTTTGTCATCTTCTGATACATTTGTAACAATTACTTTGCCTTTTCCACTGTGACCAGGCAGTAAGATTATGCTTTTGGAAATGTCTTAATTAGCCATAGCAGGTGTAACTGGAGTTATGTCACAGGTGTATTTATTGTGAAGTTGGTGTAATTGGAGACTTGTGTTTTCTCACAGTGTTCCTTTGCACTCTTTAGTGCAGAATGTAAACTTACACTCTGTCACCTCTTTCAGTACCGTGAGAGTCTTTTGCAATACTTCAACATCAGTTTTAACTATTCTAAAATCAGTTTCATACATAAATTTCTTTCCCAGCTATCGTTTAGCTGTTGTGAACAATGTAAGCTCCATGACAGATCACTCGAGGGCTATACCCACTACCTGTAAAAACTGCTGCTTTTTACCATTTTGTTTCCTCTTTTACTCAGCTGTTAGTCCACAGACAACTTCTTAGTCAGCTGTGTGTCATCAAGAGCACTAAGTAGTAAAACCTGTGAAAATTCAAGTGCACCACTAGAACCAGATCAGTTTTGGGAAGTGCCTGTGATCCAAATAAGCTTGAATTCTCACAAGAGGTAAAGATAATTAAACAATTAGCTTCCTAACTGGTCAATTTTAGTCACCTGATGAAGCTGATAAGAGGGAGGAGTATCTCCTTATGGGATGGTCTTAGGTTATAAAGTAACCAACGCTGTAGGGAACAGTAAGCAGAGGTGGGGGGATGTCTGAGAGACTCTGATACCCTTCAAGAAAGAATGGACTGCTTGAATCCCTGAGATAATCTGAAGATTAACATGAAGTGCAACAATACGTTCAGGTATTTTGTTGCTATGTGTGGGGATATATTAGATAAAAATAGAGCTTCATCTTCAGCCTTCTGTGTGTCTGTGTGCTTCTGCCACTGCTTGTTACTGCAGGGTTGAGTTATAAGCCTCAAAAACAGTCCCTGAGAAAAATAACCTGTAAGCTACTGTGTTGGCAGAAAAATGGCTGCACTGTGGTAACCTGTAATCATGAAATAAAGACATGGAAGCCAAGCCCAGGAAGAGCAGTGCAAGAAGCTCAGGGAAAGGACAATGCTCTGGAACCTTATCAGCCCACTGGCCTAAGGAGCCAAAGGCACATTGGCCTAGGGAATCTCTCAGGGGAGATTCCCTGAGGGATCAGCCCTCTCTGCAACAGGACCTGCTTAGTACCTACAACTGTTCCTTGTGAACACCATAACTGCTCTGTGAGCCTGACAGTGCTGGAATACTCTGCAATAGCTTATTTAGTATATTAAGGAGGCATTCAGAGTTCTAAACAGCCAATATCACATGTAAAAAGCAAAAATCAACCCAGAGTATTTTCATTTCATCATTAAAGTTACAGGAAGAACTCTCAATACTCAAATAGATGGGCTTGGTCAGCGAGACCTGATTGCTTAGCACCAGTAAGAACTCTTCCTGAGTTGCCTTGAATTAATCTGGTGTAAGCTTCCGATGCAAGCCAAAGCAATTTTTTTTTTAGTTCAAGAAATATAAAAAAGACAGCTGAGGGTGTGTTGGGGAGACTTGGTAACTGCAGATGTGCTCAGAATTACATGAGGTTAGAAGCCTAACTATTCCTCTGTTGGAATTCTGTAGATAGATACCAAGCTGTTAGATTAAAAGAAGAGGACTTTGTGCTACTGTGGTGAATCTCTGACTTCATGCTTGCTTTAGTGCTGTAAAGAACTACACAGACTCACTTTTATCACACCAGAGCCAAAAAGACAGATGCACATTGTTCCTTTAGCCTCCCTGGCAAATATATCAATCCCCTTTCCTGCTCTGTTTCTAGGACAGACATAAACACACCATTTGGAGTGTTGGGAAAGGATCTGGAGGCCTCTCACCCTGGCACTGTAGCTGAAACATTACCTTGTTTAAGCCACTCGCTAAGATCCACAGCACTGGTGTGAGGAAAGGCTTTTTCCTCCAAAGGCACAGTCTGGGCAAGGCCTGAAGTTCATCTTTTTGGAAACACAAACATCATGTACTTCTGTTTCCCCAGTGAAATGAATCAAACGTTATGCACATATTCAACACATGTAACCATCCAAATATCTCCCTAGAAAGGTGGAAATGAAGATAAGAATTCACTTTTTCGCAAAAGTTCCACATTGATATGTGATCTGAGCTTCCTTTAGGACTATGCAAAGAGGAAAAACCTTCTTTCCCATTTCCTTTAACTTAAGGGTTTTAGAATTTTCCCTGTAATTTTTACAGAAACTCCTTATTTTTTTCCCCCCCAGGAAAACTCATTTTGAACAGTCACAAAGAATAAAAGTACTAACCATGGAAAGAAAACTTACCTGCTCCCATTTCGTTTCCAACACTTGGAATAATATTATCATCTGGACAATCTGGTAAGACTCCTTTCTTTAGTTTTTCTTCAACTTTGCTTATTGTTTTTGCTAAAGAAAAACCTATGCAATCTTCCAGTACTGCAACACCATCAGTGCTTTGCACTTCCATGTTTCTTGTTTTCAAACTAAAAAAAGATAACCCTAGATTTTAAATTTAGAATACAAAAAAAAAAATAACAAAAATCTAACGTGCTTGCTATTTTTAAGTGTACAGTTATTTACCCAATGCAATTTCATTACTTGCATTCACATTCACATTGATGGCAATTTCTCACTTTGTTCTTGTGAATCTCACCTTCACCATATTCCACATAAACAAATGACAAGACTTTACATACTGTAATGTAGAAGGCAAAGAAATCGCTACCATTTTCTACTGTGAAATTCATAACTAGATCAGAGTAAAAGAAAGAAACAAAGGAATGTTCTATTGGCTTTACATACCATCCTGTTTTCATTTCTGCTATTTCTCCCCTCCCAAGTGAATTTGTAGAATTCTGTCCTCTGTGGCTCTACTCCTGCTTTGCTGCAATTTCTGCATCATGATGCCTGGCCTAAGGAACATCACTGATCCTAGTAGCTGCATATCAAAATTTTCATAAAACCAAAACACAAGGTAACACATCACCTACACAGGTTATCTCCTCAGTTTTCTTTTATGCAAAGGTGACATTAGTTCTCCCAGGATCTGAAGCTCCTAAGTTACTGTTCTAATATATCCTCATCCCAGGGAAGCCTCCAAACTCCTTTGAGCTCCTACCTTTTCTCCCACAACTCTGGGTTTGCCTCACAGAGTCTGTATCTGCACGGTTCCACTCCAGCTCTCACAAAGCACCCATGACAGCCCTGCCTTGACCTGCCCAAGGGAGGTCCCGGGGTCTACACTGACTTCCAAGTCCTGAAGGACAGCCTTGGCCTCTGTCAGGTCCATGTTCTGCCACCTTGCATTCAACTTTCACCCTGGTTTGGTATTATGCCATATCTTGTGGCAGTTCACGTTTGCTCCCAAGGATCTCATGCATTTCTCGACTCTTCTCCCTCATCCAGATCTCCATTTCTTGGTTTTACAGCCCTGACTTTGCAACCTGCAGAGCTGAAGCTTCTCAGCCTAAAGCCCCTGAAAGCTGTGGTACCTTTACTGACCCTCTGCTGTCCTGTGAGCCCAAGATTACCCAGAGCAGGGGAGTAACCCCTGAGGGCCTCCTGTTTCCCACAGACCTAAGGGTGCTCTCTCAGGATGCCTCAGGTGCTGCCTTTCTGTATTCCTGCCTTGCCAGCTCCCTGGGCCTCCTTCCACTGAAGGGATTTACAGAGCTGAGCTGTCAGCCTTGAGAGGGGATGGAGCAGAAAGCAGCAGTTTCACTGTTGTAATATTAATGTTTACTGATAATTCCTGCTGCAAGTAAACAGAGGCAGCCACATGGTGGAGCTGGCTGAGGAGGACCAAAAGTTTGATACATTTATTTATACAAATATAGAAGCATACATGAATAAGATAACCTGATAGACAAAAATAGCAACTAGAAGGTTTTAGAAAACCAAAAGAGATGTCTGATATACCTTGAAGTTGTTCTTTTTCCCTTACTTCCAGAGTACTGTCTGTTCTGATCTGTGGGTGCAGCAGCACATTTCTTCTTGCTTGCTACCTACAAATTTTTTCAGAAAGGAGTGATTTATTTTTTTTTAATTTTATAGGAATTATTTTTTTCTAGTGTGGATTTCTTTTTGTGGTTTCTTTTTCTTTATCATATATCCAGAATCAAGGATATTTTTCAAAGGGTGCTTTTCAGACTTTAAAAAGAACAATTTTTCAGTTTTATTTGCACTCATCTTTATCTTGCAATTTTTATGTATTTATGCCCTAATTGTCATACATGCAGTAGTCATTGGCTTGTTTTTGCACACATACTCAGAATAATCTATGCACAAGCAAGGCTCTGAGCTGTTATCAAGGTATTAATTATTGCACTGTCATCAGAGTGCATTTTTTTGAAAAATGCTTATCATACCTTAAAAAATATGGTATTTTATGCATTATTTTCATATTATAAATTCCCTGTAGAAGGAAGTTCTAACAATATTTCTGTTACTTTCACACAAATATCCTTCAAAAATCAGAGGGGTTTCTACTGCATTCTGATTAATAACTGCAGATGGTGCTTTGGAAGCTTTAGCTCACCTCCTAAAAGATTCAATGTAGTTGTAATTACAGACTATTGAGTTTGTTCCTAATCTCAATCTCATTTTTCCATTGTTTCCTATTACATCTAAAAGACACTTGTACTGCCTTTACTATTACACAGCTGAGGGAGGGAGGGGAATAAAGCAGGAAAATAATTATGTTCTAATATTCTGCACTTGGAATTCTTAATTTGACATTCTAAACACTGAACACTTCCATCAAGACTTTATAGAAGAAGAAACTTAGAATACAAAAATTCAAGTCCATGATGTAAGTCCACTTCACCACCACTGGCACTGAGAAAGCCTGGTAACACTGTGCCTGTGGCACTGCTTTGGGCACCACTTCCTTTTGGCCTCCCACCCGTGGAAGCCCTCAGTGTAGCACAGCCACAAAACCAAAAGTTCTATGTGGAAACTAGACTAGAATAAAATTTAACCAGGATAGTTTTGACTTTGATACCTTGGCATAGGAGTGTGTAGGAGATGAAACTTCAGGACTGGAGTGGAAGAGTGGATCTCTGCAAAAAAAAGAGAAAATTTAAAAAATAAAAATTCACTGAACATCTATAACAAAATAAACACCTCACAACTGAAATTCAGCCCCTCTGTTGGAATAAGGAGAATAGCATTTTACGTGTCCAGAATAAACAATATAGCTAAGGTAGGAAGATATCCTAAATTCAAGCATAAATTCAGTCTCATTCTGTCTTTCCATTCTACCTCATTTACCCCCTGAATCACCTAGTGAATCTATCATGTAATGTAATAGTTACTTATCTACCAGACTCCTGGCTTATTAGATCCACGATTCCCTGCACCAGGGAGCACTCAGCCAGTGTGTAGAGTTATCAGCCTCAACAAAAGAGAAGTTTCCAAAGCTCACCACCAGCTCCCTGGGTAAACACACCCCACAGGCAAATCCCTGAGCTCAGACACAGAACAGGAAGAATGAACCAGTGTCCCAGCAGGATGAGCTCACCTATCCCAGTAGGCTCACACTGACTGTGGTCAAGCCCATTGACAACAATCTCTATCAAATGAGAATGCAATGGAGCAATTTAGAAATTAGCCTCACAGAATGTTCTCTGAAATGAGTATTATAAATATTGTATTTGTTTTACAGATAGGGGAAAAAACCCCAGGAATTAAAAAAGCACCTTTCTTATCTGCCTATTTAGCTGGAAACTAGTAACTGAATTTCAGGTTAAATAATTATTTTTCAAGTCTGTTGAAAACAAGCTGAAAGTTTTAGCCTGCTGTGTAATATTCAGGTCAAGTTTCTTGTCATATACATATATATAACTTTTTTGCTTGCAAAATGAGCTATATGAATGTGTATTATTGCACTGAAAGGCTACTTTTTTACTACCCTTTATAATTTTTTTTACTTCAGTTAAAATGCTGGCTTAGAAAAGATTTGGAATAAAATTTAAATTTCTGGCTCATCAAGTCACCTAATTTTTTTGCCAGGCTGATTTGAGCAAATGTTTAGATCTTGCCTTTAAAAATTTCACAGACATTCATCAACAAGAATTATCTGCACAAAGCTCCATATTTTATTAATCAAAAAAAAAAAAAAGGAAAAAAAAAACCTGGAGAAATCATCTGTGTGTGGTTGGCAACAGACTTCAAGAATAGGATGATTAGTTTTTGTCTATTTACCCTATTTTCCTCATGCTTCCTTCCTATTGGCTCGCTCTAGGAGCATGCAGAAGGTGAGGATTTGCTGCCACAGAAATAGCAGTTATGCAGTTATGTGTTATTCTCAAAAATAGGAAAATACAACACTCTCTATACTCAAGAAAACAACGATGTTCTTTCCATCAGTAGGTTAATTTGTTCCTGCTCTATCTGTTGTCTTATGGCCTTCTTAAAAAAAAAAAAACCAACAAAAAACAAAACCAAAACAACAATACCCTACAAACGAACACAGCAAAACAAAAAACTCGACCTCGTGGTATCTCTCAAATTCTCCAAGGGGTTCTTTCTTCTTCCCCACACGTGACAATCCATTTTCACAAGCTGTAATACAGTTCTGTGGTGGTATGATAAGTGAAATTAGTGTGTAAATCCTGAGAAGGTGCACAAATGAGTGGGCAGAGCATCGTGGCAGCCCTGACACAGAAGCTCGTGTGGAACAATTCCATCGCTGCGTGTAAACAGGCGGTGTGTGCATGAGCAAACCCTTTGTGCTGCTAATCCAGCCCAGCCTGGGCCGTGCCTGCCCATGCGCGGGCCCTTCCCAGCGCCTTCAGCCTCCAGTGTCTGGAGAGGGAAAGTGTAAACAAAAGCTGATTTCAATGCGGTGTCACTGGCGCTGCTTTGTTGCTAAGTAATTCAAGTTTCCCTGCGAAAAATATGCTGCAAGAACTCCGGAACAACTTATTCTCCGAGTGACTTAAGTATTTGTTGGTTTTTTCCCTACATATCTGTGTTTCCATTTAACCTTCCCCCCCCACTACCTCTTTCTTTGCTTCAATTCCTCCCTTTCTTTCCAGTTTAGTGTTCATTCTCCTTATAAGGAACCAATAGAAATTTCAAAGAGGTATTTAAAAAATGTATCTCAAGTGCTTCCTTTAGATTTATGACCTATGTGCTTGCACAATTTAGAAATAAAAGAATTTTTAATTAAATATTAAGTACTTGGAACTAATCTAATTGAATGGCCTCAATGTTCACTCATGGATAATCAGTGTGCCTAATTCCTAGCACACATTTCTGATTTTTTTCACTACAGCATGGGATTTCAAACCTTCCCTCACATAAATGTTTACCAGAACACAGGCTATGTTTGCTTTAAAGTGTTTTAATTTCTGTAGGTAATTGTTAGATCAGCTGCTACTCTAACAGGCTAATTTTCAATATTTTTTTAATTCTTTCACACTCCCCCATTTATTTCAAATGTGTATCATCAAAGCTTCTAAACTCCCTTTGTGGAGCTGGATCCTCTGATCGCATTACTTCATAAAACAGCCCTAAAACTCAACTCCAGTTTGACGTTTTTAAAAATCTTCTGTTTAATGTTCAAAATTCATCTAACAGATTATAAATCTAAAGTGAGGTCCAGAATTTGTTTGCAAAGCATGATTATACTGATAACACACTAAGTTTCTTGCCCCCCTGATCCCTCAGCTGTCAGATATGGCTTTAAAATAGCTCAGGACTAATTTTAACTGTAGTTAACTTTTTCTGGTAGACAGGCTTCTATCACAGAAGCTGTGACTTGCTGTCACACCTTTTTGTGTACTGAAAACCCCTTTTACTTTCATAAAAACTCTTTAGTGATGTCACTGCTTTTATCCTGCACAAAAGTAACTAATTGATCATCTCTATCAGACTTCCATATACACTATTTGAAAAGTTTCCCAACTGCAGCTTAACAGTTGAGGCATCTTGTTGTCTGTCCCCATATCTTTCTTTCTCAGATTAGTGGCATAAATTTAGGAACCTACAGATCTGATCCTTGATAAACTGTGTATCAGTCTACCCTAAATTCACCCACTTCCCATACTATCAATATAGAAACCCTTCAAGAACTAAGTAAGTAATAATGCCCCCAAACAATTAAATGAACATAAGCCATGTTCCCATTCCTGATCCAAGGAGTTTGGACACCCAGCCAAACCCCACCAGCCCACGTGTGTTCATCCAGGCCAAAGGCACGTGGGCCCCAGCAGTGCAATGGTACCCACGTTCCAGAGGGTGGCAGCTCAGTGTTTGCCTGTCTTGGGGTTTTGTGTGCGCTTTTATCAAGCACTTCCTGTCCCAGGAACATTTGGGCCAAGTTACACGTGAACAAGTATCTGTTCCTTTGCTTTCTCAGCTGAATTGTTAAAAACCATCCACTGCAAAGAAACCTGTACCTTGCTTCTTTACAGAGGTCAGCAGTACTTACTATCCTTGATAGAACATTCCAGCAAACGTAAGGCTTCCTTGAAATAACAAGGAACAACACTTGCTTGGATTTTTGGTTTTTTTTTCAAGTAATAGGAAAAAATTTAGACTCTACCAATCCAGTATGCCACAAAGACAGATAAAACAGGAGCATGACTAGGGCACAAGTCAGGGTGTGTAGGAGCAGTGTGGGGTTCCCCACCAGTTATACACAGCAGCTGTAAAGCACATACCTCTGTCTGTCATCAGGTGACTTAGACTGTATTGAAGCTGGTCGAGATAGTATCTTCTGTTGGCCTTTCTTTATTAAAAAAGAAAAAAAAGTCAGTTTTGGGGAAATATAATCCATTAAAGATGAATTACCCATTTGTAAATCACAGTAACTACAGTCTACTATGGAAAAGAATGGAAACTATAGTCTACTGTGGAAAAGAACTTTCCAAACACAGGAAAAGATGGCTAAAAATGAAAATGCCGTTGATATTTTGTTGTTAAATGTATATCTCTGCAATCTGGCACTGCCATGTGGTATATTAAGTGTCCTAAGAATATTTCATCTTCTGCTGTATTTAGGGAAGGGGGGGAAAAAAAAGTGGTTTTGTTGTTGCTGTTTTCTAAAGGAAAGAGACTAGATGCTATTTTGGCCGTTTCAACTGCTTCTGTTCAAATGCCAAGCAGCTACCCTCAGCTTGTCACTGCTCAAAAGAACAGTATGTTCACAGGCCATAAAAATGAAGTTTCAGCAGCAGGAAAAGTGCATGCAAGTATAGATTTCCAGAAGACTTAATAATTTGCTTTTAAAGCCTTATTTATTTGAATGAGTGCCCTTACAGTGAATATATCTAATATGCAGAACACCTTCTCTGGACTGGTTTGGGTATAAACCATACCTGCCTCATTCCCTTTTTATTCATTTGTCCCATTTTTGTATGAATCTTGACTCTTATCTGGCACACAGCTACCCCAATGTTAAAAGATAATACTGACAATAAACAGGAGCTTTTGCTGTTTTAAGAACATTTCCTTCTTACTAAATTTATGTTTTCTATTTATGTTGCTTATTCTTTGCATTTCTTTTATACTGAACAATGTGTATCCTATTTCACTAGGAAGTTATTGCAATACAATTTGGTTTTCAAATACTAATTTTTATTTAGCATTTAATACAGAAGACCACCTACAGATCCTTTTCCTAAAGTTTTTTATGTGGTTTTATGTCTATATCTGCACAAATGCTCTATGCATCTGTGCGAATACCTACCTGATGAAATTATATTAAAACTAGTTTTACGTGTGTTTTTAGTAGAAGTTTATAGCATTTGGAAAAAAAAAATTAAAGCTTACATTGCATTTGAAAGCAAAATAGGTTTAGTACCCATGGTGTAAATAATTTCTTTTTAAGCTTGACCCTGTGTGCATGTGAATCAAGGCTAAATCATGTAGCACTGTATAACATACCATCAGCTCTTCAGCCTGACGCACCAGTTTTTCTGTTTTGGCTTCTAATTCTGCATTCAGTCGCCTGAAAGAGTAAGAATGCTTGTCACTGAGTTTTTGAAAGGTTTAAGGGAAATAAATGTAAGCATGACAGTATTTCTGCCTGAACTAGGTGAAATTTTAATAATTCCTATAAAGGAGCACTGAAATATGCTTCAGGGTTTTAACAAATTATGTTTCAACAATTCCCTGGTTTCTGGCAAATCAATGGTAATAAAACACCTATACCCATCAAGCAGCAAGGTTTATGCTGTAATTCTGAGATGTGAAGGGTGTCCTTGGTTTTGGACGTATCACTGCTTAATACACGTTTTATGTCTTTATTTCCTTGGTGTTTTGTGTGTTTGACAGAGTCCTTACGTTCAGCATACCCAGCAGCAGAGGCTGGGTTGATGTACGACTACACTGCTTAACTACATTGCTTCACCGCATAATTAAAGATGTGTTGCTATGCATCTGTACAAGTTGCAGTGAGCTGGTGTCCTTGCATGGTTCACAGTACAGAGTTCCAGACTCTCTATGGCTCTCTGCGCCCCCTCAACACTCACAGGGGCCAAACCGACAGGTAACAGAGCGGGGGTTTCCATTTAAAACCTTTACAGCTTTTAAGCTGTTTTTAACAGGGTTAAGCTCTTATATAGTCATGTTTTAGAGGCAAAGGCAGTGTTGGAGGTGCAGAAAGCCCTCATGCCCAGGCCTAGAGCCCGCCTGAGGCAGCGGTGTCCCGCGGGGCCCGGGCACAGGGACGGACTGATGGACGGGCCCGAGCGGGGCCGCCTCCTTACTTGTACCGCTCCTCCTTGGCCAGCCAGGCTCCGCTCAGCGCGCCGGGCCCCGCGGGCGGCGGGGGGCCGCCGGCCGCCCTCAGCACCTGCGGGGAGGACGCGTTAGTGAGCGGGGCGGGCTCGGCACGGCCGCGCTGCCCCGAGCCCGAGCCCGAGCCGCCGCCTTACCCCGGGCGGGTCCCCGCCCCGCCGGGCCGCGCCGCTGCCGCCCGCCGACATTTTGTCCGCGCCGAGGCCGCTGTGGCGTCGCCTTCGCCAGGGCAACCGGCGGCCGCCCGCCCTCCGTCCCACCCTCCATCCCTCCCTCCCTCCATCCCTCCCTCCATCCCTCCCTCCATCCCTCCCTCCATCCCTCCGTTTCAGGGCCCCAGCGACAGCCGCGGGAACGGGACCCTGGGCAGGGACCAGCTGGCTCCCGGCGTGGCGCTGGGCTGCCTCGGGTTCGCGGTAAGGGCTGAGGTGGCATTTCGTTTATCGTTGTCATAAATATTTGTTTCAGCCCTTCTGTTAGAGCCTCTTGGCCTTGATACGAGTTGTCCTGCCACCATCCCTTCGTTTCAGCCAAACAGCGGCTGTGCTACCCAGTGTGCAGCCCTTCGGTGCTGTCGTCCCTCTGCATTTCCCATTCCCAGATCTCTGTGATTGTCACCTGGTTTTAGCCTTGTCCTCCACCACGTGTTTGAATCCCTCCATTATTTTTGTCCCTCACCGCTGCACAGTCTGATTTTGCTGCATTTCTCCTTCCAGTCACCCACGAGCCCGTTTCCCCTCTCGCCCCTCTGGAGGATGGCTCGGGTTGGAAGGGACCACAGTGGGACCATCTGGTCCAACCTCCCTGCCCAGGCAGGGTCATCCCAGAGCACATGGCACAGAATTGTGTCCAGATTGTTCTGGAATATCTCCACTGAGGGAGACTCCACACTCTCTCTGGGCAAACTGTGTGAGTGCTCAGTCACCTGCACAGTAATGAAGTTCTTCCTCATGCTCAGGTGGAACTTCCTGAGCATCAGTTTCTGCCCACTACCTCTTGTCCTGTTGCTTGGCACCACAAGAAGATGGTAGATTACTTACCCACTCACCTGCTCATTCACTCCCATCTGCTTTCCCAAGTTTCTAATGGATGGTGACCCTCTGTGTGACAACAGCCCCACTGTCCTGCACCCACATGGATTTCTGCGGAAGTATTAGTTTCAAAACAGAAGAAATGCCCAGAGATTTTGAGCATTGAGACAGGCAGCGTAATGGGATAAATGGAGGTGAAATGAAAGACAGGACAAATGTGATTAGTGGGAGACAAAAAATAGAAATATTGATATAGAAAATTAAAGTTCTTAACAGCAATGTTGATACAAAGGTTTTGATGCAAAGGAGGAAAAGAGTGAGCCTGGGAGACACATTATGGAGATTTTGAAAAAAATTGTCTATAAAGAAGTCAGTCCATTTCAATAATTTCAGCAAAAGAAAGAGGTTAATGGTGGCCTTTCAAAAAAAAAAATAAATCAGAATTTAACTCCATCAGTTACACTTTTGGGTTAGAGAAACAAGAAGGGTGAGAGTAGTAGTAGAAATCTAAACTCCTCAGGGGAAAAAATAGATTATATTGTAGATTCCATGAGACATTAACGCATCACAACCAAAGCCACGTTTTAGAAACGCCTCTGTTGAAGTTCTGGGTATTTTTAAGGGAAACAGAGGAACTAGAGAAGGAAAGGCTGGCAGGATGAAAGCTATGAGGAGAAAGATGCTCTTTCCAAACAGCAACTTTTTTCCCCGAAAATACTATTTCTTTTTGCAGAACTAAAATACCATCTTAGTAATAATTTTACTGTTTTTGAAGTTCTTGTACAATATAGCTATAAGAGCACAACACCTTAAAAATGCCAAAAGTATTAGCTAGAGGATCTCTGCTAGTTAGATACCAAGGCAATAAAATCACTGGTTGAGATTAGAGAGATTAGGACCACTGGTTTTCTAGCCAGCTTTTATCTAAGTCTTAATAAACAAAAGAGGGGTAATTTATTATATCATAAATGATTAAATATGTTAACAAACACAGCAACACAAGGTCTTTTTTCTTTAGAGCCTTCTGGGAATAACATGTATATATTAGGATTGCAGATTTGCACAATATTTCTAAGATCCACAACATGATGTATTTAATATTATCTATTTTATTGAAATATTATATCAACTGGATTTAGAATTCAAGTACCTATATTTGAAATAATATGAAAAGATTAGTATATTTGGATAAGTATTTCTTAGTGAACTTTAAAGTCTTTCTCCAGAGATGCAGAAAACAGAAATAAGAGATTTTGTTACTTTCTTGATCCCTTCCTCCATTAAGGTTTTATCACTTTAAAGTTGACCTGATGTGACCTGATGTGGTTAATTCTCTAATACATAGTTTGTAACTGGGTAGAGAATAGGCTTATATTAGAGACAACAACCAATAGCAAGGTACATAAGGAGATAGGAAAATGTTCATCAGTATTTATCTGGAAAAAAGAAAGGCATTTAAAAGCATAGCATCGGTATGGTATAAGATTTAGCCAATAATAGTTGTTAGCAGATTTCTATTTTCCATTCATATATTTTTTAAAATGGATTCAAACATCATGACTGTGAAATGAAAATGTTTTTTGCTGCTTTGAAGTGTACAGTAGGTTAGGTGCAGGTTTTAACCAGATCAGTGCTTATGACCATAATGAGCTGTAGTGGGACCTATTGCTTGGGACCTCTGTGATCAGAACAGCACAACGTCTGTATTTTTCAAGTGTTTCAGATTTTGTTTTCTGAGGATCATAAGATGCCAGAATTAAATGACTCTAACGGAAACGTTAGACTCAAAATGAAGTTGTTCACCGTGTGGCCTTTGTTTCTCTTCCAGCAAAGGAGGAGGTGGGTCACAGAACACAAGAGCTCCATCAGTCCAGCTGGCAGGGGTGGTGGGGACAGAGAGGCTGCTGGGATGTTACAACAGTTACTGCAGAAGATTGCTGAGAGTCAATATACAGTGTTTAACTTTGATTAGACCAAAGCACATGTGGTATTTAGTTGTTTCCTGTGGTCCTCTTCCTTCTATGGGCACAAATTTTTGTGATCTCTGTTTCCTCCCCCAATAAAAACACAAAAGCACGAGATTTTAATATGAAGCTATTATCTCTACACTTGTAGACACATTTTTTTGTTCATAACATCTTCTTATTGGCTTAAAGATTCATTATACAGAATTCTCTGCTCTTCTCATAAAAGTTGTGATGTTTAGTAGAGACCTTGAATGCCAACACTGTAGGAAGGGATAGGATTTCACTGTATATCACATTGCTTGTCAGGAACAGGGCAAGAGTAGTGGTTTGGCACAATGTTTTCTTCCATAAAAATCATTGCAAATGTATCAGACCAAAGAGACAACAACTGATATGCTAGCTCAAGCTTTTGTTCTTTTGGGGTTTTTTGTGAGGCCCACTGTAAACAAACAAAAAGTCACATAGATACACAAATGCTTACCATTTTTAGACCAAGAATCATGTTAAAAGCTGTGTATTGGCTTCTGTATGTGGTAGAGCTAAAGTCAATTAAAGTTCTGTTACTACAGGCCTCTCATTTATATATCTGTATTTCCTCTGTTGATTCCACCTCTGGCAGAAAAAGTCTTTTACTGGACTTGCTGCTGCCTGCTGTACCTCCATCCTAGGAGAGAGGGATGCTTCAGTGAGGCAGTGTGACACAGAGTGTTTCATTCTTGTCAGCGAGGTTGTTTGCCCAGGACCATCTGTGCTGCTCAGATTACCCTGCTCCGGGTCAAGCGGTCACTGAGGGACCATTTCCCGCACCGCATTTACACTCCTAGGCCTGGACACAGGTACTTTTCTCAGTCAGCAGCCCTGTGTGTAGGCCCAGGGCTCTGCAGCCGTGCCCTGCACCCTGGCAGGAGGTGTGTGTGGCTCTGCAGCCGTGCCCTGAGGTGTGTGTGGCTCTGCAGCCATGCCCTGCACCCTGGCAGGAGGTGTGTGTGGCTCTGCAGCCGTGCCCTGCACCCTTGCAGGAGGTGTGTGTGGCTCTGCAGCCGTGCCCTGCACCCTTGCAGGAGGTGTGTGTGGCTCTGCAGCCGTGCCCTGCACCCTTGCAGGAGGTGTGTGTGGCTCTGCAGCCGTGCCCTGCACCCTTGCAGGAGGTGTGTGTGGCTCTGCAGCCGTGCCCTGCACCCTTGCAGGAGGTGTGTGTGGCTCTGCAGCCGTGCCCTGCACCCTTGCAGGAGGTTGTGTTGCCCCAGGGCTGCTCCGTGTCTCGTGGTCTGTTCACACCGTCCCTACGAGCGGGCACGCACAGAGCAAACCCCACAGCCTGGGTAGGCTCGGCCCAGCCAGAGGGAAGTAAACCACCAGCAGATGAAAGCAAATAACTGAAAGCTACCAGGCAGTTGTGTGTACTTATTTATTCTAAATGTGCCAGAGAGGATGCCAAAACTTAAATCCAAAGCATATCACCGTAACCTGAGCAACTGTAACCGTTAGAGCCACTTCACACTTGAATAGTTTCCCTACCTTAAATTTCTCCTTCATTTTTCTAGTTCCAATTTTCTGGAGGAGAGAGAGGGAAGAGCAGAATTTTGGAATGAATTGTAAGTGGAATTTAATATTTAGCAGCTTTCTGAAAACCTGAATTTTTTTTTTTTTTTTTAGCTTTAAATACTAATCTTGGTTGTTACTTTAAAAGACCCGATTGCTATTTCATATTCCTGTTGTGTGGCATATATGACAGCTAACGAATTCAGCTAAAAATCAGACTAAAATGCATTATTATTGTGCAATCCCAGGACAAAAATAATGTAAACTCATGTACAGCATTTTCAAACATTAGTGGAATGGTAGGATCTAGACAATATGTAGGTATTAAATCAATAATCCAGACATTGAAGGGAATTCCTCGGACAGCTGTTGGATTTTTCCCCCTAATCAGTAATAATAATCCAATGGTGTTTGAAATGGCATGAACGTATATTGGAATGGATTTTTGTGCTGATATTTTCTCGTGCATCTCAATGACTTCCTAAAATACAAAGAAGACAAAGTATATATAGCCATGGATGTGCTGTGAAAAAGCTGCTGTTTGGATCTATGAAGCCTGTGCAAGATCTTTAGCCCTTCCTGACAGATACCCTAAGCTGGTTTACCCCCAGTATGACCTGCTATCTCTTGTTTCCTGGCAGAATGACCCTGATGGATGTTACTGCTTGTGCCAAGTTCTGTGTGGCAGAAGGTGTGTGGGAACCAGGCCCACAGATTTTGAGGGACAACAGGGCTGGGGGAAGGGCAGGCTGACCTATTAAGTCTCTTCCATCTCCAGTGTCTCCAGTTTTGCTTTTATATGGATTTCAGTGCCATGGAAATGTTTATTCTGTTTCTAGTAGCTGTGTAGACATATACAATACCTAGTTTCTAGGCTGGGCTAAGTTATTTTTTTATATAGCTATAACCAGCATACTTGGGCTGTCCAGATTCCTATTTAAAAATACAAACATTTTTCTTTGTTCTTCTCTGCTTCACTGCACTATTGGGGCTTACTTATTTCAGTGTCATCCTTCCTAACCTAATCCAAACAATAACCTTGGCTCAACAATTTAAACATATTGAATCCCCAACCAGAGTAGTTTTCCCTAGTAATACTCTGATTACAGCAGCTTTTATGTCTGAACAGGAAAGGACCTTAAACACTAAATCTCATCAGCACTGTAAAAAAATAAGTGGTGAGCATCAGTCACATTTTCTTGAAATACCACAAGTCTTTCTTGAGGCCTAATCCTTTAATCTCTGGATTTTGGGCACTTCTGTTCTGATTACTAGGGATCAAAAGGTTTGGCAAATACTCTTCAGACCACTCTTCAAAGTGGCCACTGTAATATTACCAGGTTGTTATGACAATTGTATGATTTTTTTTTTTGTAGTGGTAGCTGGTATTTTTGAAAAAAACAGAGAAATTAGTTTATCCCCCATTGAAAATTAATAAAAAAGCACATGCTCCTCCAGTACAGACGTTCAGAGGATTTGAGAACATGGCAATGTTGAAGTAAAGGAGAAATACCTTTCACTGATGATGGAAATTCCTCCTACCGTGTAAGATGCAACATTTCTAATGGAGGGTACCCTTAAAGGGCTGCTGGAACTTGTACAAATGCTGTTTCCTAGCTTGTCCCCAAAGCTACAGAGGGATAATTCATTTTACTGCAACTGAAAATCTTGTGCCATTTCCTGCCTGAAATACTGTATGAAGTTACATGATAAAAAAAGGAAAGAGTTTTAGATGTCATCCATGGGCCAAAGTCAGTCTCTTAGGCCCTCCTATCAGTCAGGTTTGTTAGATGTTCATTGGTCTGCTCTGGAAGTACACAGTTTTCCCCTAAATAAAATAATTTCCTCATCCTGTTTTAAACAAAGGTGACATAAGTTGAAACAAATCAGTAACTCCTCCTTCACAATTTTTATTTTACTTATTGCAAACTAGAAATAAAATTAAGCTGAATGTATTCCCCCATATTTGAGCACTGGGACTCCAAAAGACTCTCACTGTACATGTTAGATCTCCATCTCAGGAAGTCAACTCCACCTCACCTCTTTTAGAGAGAGCTAACAAGGTGCTGTTAAGAAATCCCTCATTTTCAACAAAGAGGCATTCTATTGACAAGGCAGATTTGGGAAAAGGAACAATCTTGTCACCTAAATGCAGGGCCCTGCAGTTATAACAGGAGCAAGTGCAAATCTCTCCATTCAGTTCCTGTTCACCCCACCCTTCATCTCTGGGCTGCATTTATTGTTGGTGTTGCTGCTGTTGTCAGTAAGAAATCCAACTGGGTATTTAGAACCAGAACCCCAGAGCCTGAAACAGCCAAATACTCTTCTGCTCATCACGAATATTTCATTTGTGTAGGTGTGTCATCACTTGCATCCAGTTCCTCTTCACTTGGAAGATTATATTCTGCTACAGAGGATAAAATTCATTAGAAAAACACTTTTTTGTGCTGTTGCTTTCATGAGGTTTGCCACATTGTATATCTGAGTGTGCATATCAAGGGTGAATGCAGGTGAGGGCTTTCAGAGTTACTTTGCTGTGTTGACAGCACCACAACAGGTCTGACCTTTACTATCAAATTGAATATTTTTATTAATTTTTCATTCAGTGCAGAGCAAGGCATATTGGGTTTGAAATATTCAGCGACTATAGTGTGCTATCACCGAGCAAATTAATATGATGGAACAAGGACAAACAAGTTATAACATTTTAAAGTGCCAGTGTTAGCATTCAGTGGTAGCCTTAAACTAGAAGAACACATGGTTTTGCATATTCTGTGTTGCTTGATAAAAGAAATGCTAATTGAGTTGGTAGTGTCAGTTCAGCCCTTGGCTTCCCTGATAATGCCTGCTCTCTGTTAGGAAACTTGTGTCAGTGTAAGAAAAGGAATTAAAAGTCAAGCTCTGTGCCCCTGTGTAAACCACCAGTATGAAAACACTTGTTTGTGCATTAAACTGCCCTGCAAAATTGCTTCAGCTTAGAGGAGATACGAAGTTTCTCTCTTGCTGCAGTAAAAGATGTGTAGCTCTGAGTCGGCTGGGGGAGAACTCTGGTTTGTTATCTCCTGCCTGTTTTCATAAACAAATGCCGACAGCAATTGCTGTTTTTGCAGAGCCAGCAGAAATTCATAGGGGGTTTCTTTTTGTTGTTCTGCCACACAAAAAAGAGATGTCATTTTAACAACAGAATGTTTGATAGCTTTTAAAAATACAAAGCCCCATTTTCAGGCATGCTGAGCCCTCATAATTTCCCTTGAAGTCACCTCTTGCTGCAGATGCCCCACAGCACTCTGAGGAGTCCCTCCCATTCAAGATCCAAGTACAATACTAGGGAACATTTCTAATGTGAACACAGTAACCAGGAAAAGCACAGAGGCTTTGTTTTCTATAAACTGACACAAATTGGACTTTTGGAAGGTACATATGCTGAATGTGTTTATAAACTTTGCTAAGCTCCCATCTCTGCCATCAGCCTTAGTAGGAAGGTGCAAGTCAGCTTAAACTAAAGCAGGGTTTGTGGAATGGGAATTGCTTTGTGAGCGGGAATGCAGAGCTAAGATTGGACAGAGCTGCTGTGGGACAGGGCAGAGTGAAACACCTGTCTGTTGAGGGAACTCTCTATGGCAAAAGTAAGCCCAGACACTGAGCTCAGTGGCCAGGCCCACCTAAGACAGGTTTAAAGGTTTCTGTTGTGTGGTGACAATGGTTTTTTTCCCTTACTGCAGCTAAGGTTTTCCTGGGATTCATGCCTCGTCAGGCAGCAGTTAACAATACCAAAACACCCAAGATGTCCATTCCCTAACAAGAACAAGTACATAAATACAAAATGTATTAGTTGCATATACAAACAAAGTGGTAAAATGCCCTTGCTTCCATCCCATTGCTCCTTACTGTTCTCTTTCCTAAACAAAGTTTAATCACTACTTAATTTAGGTATTGTATATTCATTGAGTGTTACAGAACAGATGTAAAAGCGATGCAGTGGCAGGTAAAAAGTTCTTCAGTCCTTTAAAATTTTTGTCAACTGGTTTATTAGCATTTTTAAGTGAATGTCTGTGTTCAAATGTTCTGAACCTTTAACAAGTTAACAAGGTAGGAAAGATATAAAAACTGGCTGAAGTTAATTTTGAACAGATCAGCTTTTATGCCTTTGGCTGCCCTGAGTAAAAAGAGCACTCCAAAGGCATTTAAGTTCAAAGACTAGGTTGTGGGTTCTTTTCACTAAAACCTGATCAAAAGAAAAAGATCCATTGGAACAGCTATTTTGTTTACTCAGATTTGGACATTCTCCTTCAGTGCTGGCAACTCAGATTCTGTAAGATCATGCCACTGCATAAGAAGCAGCAAGTTGAATGTAGAGATAAAAGCAAATGTTTGCATCAAAGAATTCTCACTGTAAAAAGATAGCTTGAAGAGTGAAAATATTAGTTGTAAGATTATTGCTGGTATCAGTAAATTGAAAAATTTACACCTAAGTGCAAAGTTGCATTTGATAATTTTTTTAATGCAAGAATAAACATTTAAAAGCTCTGGTTATAAGCATAATTCTGCTGTGCCTCTTTTCATTGTAAAGTGAGTCTTAAAATGTACTTAAATAGAATTAAAATAACAAATTCTGGACTGAGATTGTCATAAACTGAGGTCACACCTCCAGTACAGTGGCTTCACTTCTGTGAGGATCACCTGCCTATCACTGCTTGCCCAGGCTGAACTAACAGCTGTATTGCTGGAGATAGCCTTAGTGCAAACTTAGTCCAAAAGTGCACTAAACCCCCACACAGCTGACACTGTGAGGCATGAAAAGCTGCTGTACTCACTGTAAAGGCACTGTTTATGCAGGAAGTCATTATCTCTGATGTGAATTTTAATGCATTCAGTGGCAACAAACATCGAGGCTTTTCTTAGGAACTATCTACTTAAAAGGAGTGTGTGATGATGGTCATGTAAGGTTGCTGAAGTCTATTAATTAATCTTTCTCCTTGTTTTACATATTAGAAGATTAATTAGTTCAATTAGAAGTGGAATAGTTTTAATCTAAAATCAGGTTAAGGAGATGCTGAATACAATAAAATCATGTTCACATTTTCTAACAGGCTAACTAAGCAGAGGAGCAGGGGTTTGTGAGTGTCAGACTCCCAGGGGTTTGCTCACAGCATCCCTGGGGTCTGTTCTCTTGCTGTGTAACAACTTTGCAGCAGGCCTGAGTTACTCACGTCCTTCTGCTCCATTCCTTGGCCTGAGGCACAGAACAACACAGTCTGTCCCATGTGCAGAGGAAATCAGAGAAGGAACTTTCTCTAGCTGATTTGGGAGATGATGCTGGAGATCACACAAACCGAGCAGAAGGAAAACAGATCCCCAGAAAGCTTTGTCAGAACTCATTTAGCCTTGGTGAATGATCTAAGGAAAGGGTCTCCAAAGCCAGACTGGGACAGTGCAGAGAGAGCTGTTAAAAGTTCAGCATGTAAGTTGTGAGTGGCAATGAGCAGAGTTAGTGAAGGTTTTTCTGAGGACTCTTTAAAGTCAAAAATATAGAAGGCTGAAGAGAAGAAATCACTTAACCAGCATACAAGAGGAAATTAAGGACTGGAAAAATCCTTTTAACATATTGCTTGTGAAAGAGGAAAAAAGCAGGTAATGGCAGTGAAAATTACGTTCATTTTTCCTTTTTATTTTGAAGTCAGTACAGCATGAACAGCAATCATGCATCCTTCCTCTGTGCTCCTCTGGCACCATGACCAAGGGCTGGCCTGCAGTAGAGAAACCACCTCCACTAAGGTTATGGTTTATTTTCCATGCAGCCCCTCCAACTGTGTTGACATTAACCATGAAGCTGCAGGGAATGTTGTTCCACACCATGTGCAATGGTGTTTTTCCTTATATGGTCAGCTGTCCAACGGGAAATGAAAATTAACTACCTCCTTTCTGGGTTGCATCGAACAGCTGTTAGACAAGTGCCAACCGCTTGTGTGTCTGAGCATTCAGTGTTTTACAGAGATTTGAGTTTTGTTGCAGATTCATTCTAATGTCAGAGTTCTGTTTCAGGAAAGTGGATAAGCTCATATATAGTAATAAGCATGTGAGCTGTTATCTAACTACGTTGCTGAATGAAATTTCTCAATTTTTTTCATCTCCTTTTGAAGAGAAATCAGTCCATCTCCTGAAATATTGCTTGTGCTAATCAAAACATTTTTATTTTTCCTGAATGACCTGCTAGTTGAGTTAATATTTGCCTTGAAGTTTGATTTCTCCTGGCAGAGGGAATAGTTTAAATTGTGTCTGGACTACAGTAGGAAAAAAATCATAATGAATGTAAGAGAGATGGAAGAAGCATATCTAGTTCCTGCAAGTAATGTGAGGTACTCTATTTTATTGGTTTAACTATGGCTATGCTGTACTGTTTGAAATTAGAAGATTTCTTCTTTTGCTTTAAATCGGTTCCTAATGTTTCAGGCTGTCAAAGTGTTTATCCTTTAAATTAGTAACATGATATGAAACAATAATGTCTTTTGCCAAGTTCTTTCAGAATTTACCTTTGTTCATGCATTTAGCTCCATTTTTTAAAAAGTGTTCCTGTTAGCACTTTCCAACCTGCACTTCTTTGCTTGCCTTACCTCGTTTTCAAGTTTTTCTATTCTGTACCTAATTTTTGTGGCAGGCACTAAGGTGCAGAGACCCGCCGAGGGATGGGTGCTGAGTGATCTGGAGTCTCTGCAGTGTGAATTGCAGTCACTGACACAGAGTAGACCTGAGCTCGCTAACTCAGCTTTCCACTCCTGCTGTGATATTTGTGTCTAGGTGACTTTAACCTTTCACTCTTAAAATAGCTGCTTGTTGCCACCGCTGGTTCGGCTCCGAGAGAGCACCAGTCTACAGACAGTGCATGCAACAACCAAACTTCTGTGTTCTAGGTCAACAAGTGTTCAGACATTCATCACAAAAGCAGATGAATCAGTGGCAGAAGTAGTGAGGAATTGCTCCTTTGGCTGAGGCAGAAAAACTGGAGAATGGAAGGGGCATTTTGTTATCTCAGACAGCAGAGAGTGCTGACACTATGAGTCTGTTGGCACATGCATAGGGTTTGACAGTGACAGCTATCATGCCCAAATTTCTATGGCATTTATTCATAATAATCCCTCCTTCTCAGTAAAAAAACAAGGTTCTGGTGACCTTTCTGATTTTTTTTTCTGCCAAAAACTATATATCTTAAAGTTTAGATTCAGCTGAACTCCCTGGCTAAGGCCAGTCTGTTTGTTTGTTTGTACTTTGACCAAAGGATTACATTGATGGTTTCCCAGGATCCAAAATTGTGTTTAATCTGTTTACAGAGCTACATATATTATTTGAATGAGAAAGAGGGGAACGACAGTGGCCATATCTACATCAGCTGGTAGCTGTTCACAGAAAGCAGCAATTACTGTCTAGCCTTCTTCCCAGGAAAGCTCTCCCAGCTGCTTCCTGTGCCACGTAACTAAGCAGTGCATGGGCACACAGAATATCAAAAAAAAGCATCAGAGGGCAATAGAAACTAATATTTGAGTAGATTAATAACAATTAGAATAATTCCCGCATGAACAGAACTTACGGTGATTTCTCTTGCAGCTGTCAGATGGAGCTGACCTGGTGAGGGCAGGACTGTGTGTTTGCCATCAGGAGCTGTGCACTTGCAGCAGGGGAGGGACTCGGCCCTGGCACTCTTGGATGATCTCACCTCTTTCAAATTCACTCAGCCTGTGCAATACCCTGCGATTTTCCTCTTTGCTTCTTTTGGTCCCAGCTCACACATTTGTGAATCATTCAAGGGGAAAGTTTGAGAGATGCTATGTGTCAGGTCAGCCCAGGTTCATTCACTGTATGTCCTTAGAAAGCCAGAGACACTGGTGAGTAAACAAGGGGGGAGGGGAAGGGAAGGTTTAACAAGACAACCAGTGTTAATCTTTTCTTTCAATATTGCCTATAACTTGGTTTTCTAATTACACACTAAACTACAGTTGTATTTTCTTTAATTCAGTTATACAAACACGGCAGCCAATCCACATTCCTGCACTCTATGTGTTGTGAGGGGTGCACAGAGAAAACCTTTGTTATTTTTCTGGTGCTGAAGGAGCTGTTCACGTTAAACCATATTCCTCTACACAGCAACAGCAAAGTAAGTGACAGCATTAATTCGATCCAGAGTGCTTGATAAATTGAGAGGGGTTGTTTACCTAGTGTATGAAAAAGTCTCTTGGGGATGGGTTTTATTGTGATCTGCATAGTCATCCATCTTCCTATACTGTCCGTGCTCATGTTTGTGAGTAAAACATATACAGTAATTTAGCATTCAGATAATCCCACTGCTATAATCCAGACAGATTTAGCTCAAATTTCTCTGGGATTTCTATTATCTAGATTTAGCAGTGTGGTGTTGACTGGATATTTTAAATTGCTGCAAATGCTTTTTTTCTGCAATAAACAATATATTTTGATGTCCCCATAATTGAAGCTGTGGATTCTTCCTGGCATTAACCACATGTGAAAATGTATCTTTGTGAGGACAGTGATTGCACAGCTGGAGCACGGGTTTAATGGATTCCAGCTATTTGACTACATACCACATAAGATCATACAATGTTTATATGAAAACCAGTGTAACATATGTGAAAATATTAATGAGAATAGTCTGAAGGACACTTATCTGCAGACATCATCTATTTCAAAATGAACTCAACTGCTTTAATTGTAATAATGTTTTATTACAGTATATTAGACAATATGATAATATAGAGCCTGGCTCTCTTACAGCACTTTTCCTAAGCAGATCAGAACTTTTATTGTTTTTCAGTTTTGAGGAAAAGAGGAAGTCTGAGGGGGAAGAAAGTATCATTATCCTCATGAAATGAGGGGATATTAAGTCCAAGTGCACTGGGCACCTTTCACAGCAGACCACCCTTTGTCATACGTTCCTCTGATTAATTGCAAATGTATTCAAGGGAGCAGAGCAGACACTGTAGAGAGGGTCCAAATGTTCTTGTACCAAAAATGCCAGCCCTCCCACATGGTCTAGCTTTGGTGGAGCTGCAGGAGTAAGAATGTTTGTGTGGGAGATTTTAAGGAGGGAAGTGTACTGTGGGAAAAACTGTAAAGCTTCTACCCGAGTAGCTCGAGTGAGAGCAAACAGGCAGAGCAGGGCAGTGCATGCTCTGTGCTCTGCCTTGTAATTGTGTTGTAAATGCACCAAGTACATTGTTCACCCCCGGGCCAGATCTTCTGGGAAGAGGCTTGTGCACACTTGGCAATAATTTGATGCTAAGATTGTGTCATCCATAAGTGTCTGAGAAATTCAAAACAAGGAAACCACTTGGAAATGTTTGGAAAACGAACTATTTGGAACCAATTGTGGGATTTGGGATGCTGTGTGTCATATTTTTGCTCCCTGAACTAGAGGATTCAGACACCAGTTCAGTGGGGGATTTCAGGTGTGCTGCCCCTGAAAGCACCTCCATCATGCTGTGTTCCAGGTACCTTCTCTGACTGTGCATTATTCCCAGCCCAAATAACTGTAAAATTCTTGAGAGAGATTTTTGATTTGAAGAAACAGAGAGGATGCTCATTTAATCACTTGAGACAAAGCTGGTCCAGGTATAAAATTTGTTCTCTTAGTCCCCAGACTGCAGCTTTGCAAGAATGATGAAAAAAGAGACAAACCCAAAAAGCATGAATGAGAGAGACTTTTATAGCTGACAATCATGCTTCTGGGTAAAACCCTTCTGAAAGAAATGTGCTGTGTCTATGTGGCAGTACTTTTGGTTTCAGACTCGCTCTGAGCTATTCTTTGCAATACTCCAGCAGTTGGGTTTCAGAAGCAGCAGCTCTTACGGGCTTGCTACAAAAAAAAGAGTCTGAGTGTTCGCTCCCCTCATTTCAGTGCCCTTGTGAAAGCTGTGGGCCTGCTCCTGCTGCACTGACAGCCCCCACTTGTGGTGTGGGAGACCATATTGATGCTGAAATAGCTATCAATATCCATATTTGATCCCCAGTAAGTCAGAACTATGAAGCTGTAATGCCACTGAGATGGAAAAGCAATCTGATAGCTCTTAAACTGCTCTTTCCTCCAGACGGTGCCTGAGGCACCAGCTGTTGCAGATGGGACTTTTCAAGGCCCAATTCGTTTCTCAGAAGAATCTCCTTAGACCCCTAAAAAGTGATATCAAAACCTGAGATAAGCAAAAGAGTTTAAAATGGACCTGACATAACTATGTATTAGCTGCATCTTTATCTGGACAGAAGTATAAATCAGTCTAAATATTTTACAGTCAGCATCTGAGGAAGGTGACAGTGCACCCATAGACC
Organism: Pyrocephalus nanus; assembly: GCA_038380795.1. Lineage (NCBI taxonomy): Eukaryota > Metazoa > Chordata > Aves > Passeriformes > Tyrannidae > Pyrocephalus > Pyrocephalus nanus. The sequence continues at coordinate 7,467,862 of CM076272.1, forward strand.
TCATTGCTGCACGCTCAGCTCGACTCACCAGACTCACCAGTTGCACTGTGGTCGCCTGCTTTTTTTTTTCTTTACTTTTTTTTTCATCCTGTTCTATCCTGACCCCTCATTCAACAATTGATTCATGCTGAGGACAGTTTTGCTCACTCCCTTTGGATTTCCACTTGCTAATGCCAATGCATATCATCTTCCCAAGTTATTAGATCCAGGGTTTGATGATTCTTACTGGGCTTACTGGAAGTATCAAAGCAGCAAAAAAAGACCAAGAAATGAAAGAGCACTGTGTAAATATTGACAGATTGTTTTCATGACTAAGCTATGATTATCCTTCATTAATTTGTCTATGCTTTCAGAAAGGGAGGAAATTGCTGAGAAGCATAGTAGTATTTTTTACAACAGACAACTGTGTACTGTGATTGTTGAAATTTTTATTCAAGAAATCTCTCAGAATGAAAACAAAATCAGAAAAAATCCCCACTCTCTCTCTTAGAGAGAGGCAGGTCTTACATGCTTAAAAGTAACACCAGCATGTTCTATGTCTGCATCTGTAATTTGAGATTAAATACACTATGGATAGGTTAAAGACATAATCTTTTTTAACCACTTCCCAGGCATTTATGCAGTATATTGTTTCCTTTTTGACAGTTAAATTACTAGTAATAAAGCTCTGTAACTCAGCCGTGGCTGTGTTTGCCCTCTAACATGGCTGTGCAACTGCATCACCTGCTCTGAGCTGCAGCAGCACAGTGAGGGCAGAACCTGGGCCTGTAACATTTAGTTAATCACACTGTGTGCCATTAGCAGAGCTGATACCTTTCTACCCCCTCCCTTAGCTTGGTGTGGGAGAAATAAAGCAACTCAAACTACTCAATTGCTGCAATTCTGAAAACAGATTTTCTGTGCAAGAAGTTGCCATCTGCACAATCATCCTTTTCCTCTTCAAGTAGCAAACAGCCAGAAGGTACCAAGCTCCCTCTCTGTGTTGCAGAGGGAAGAATCCCAGACATGGCTTTGGTAGCTGTGCCCTGCTGGCTTTTTTAACCCATTGAAGTATTTTCTAAAGATGCTCTTCTTTCCACGTGCTTGGCTGGTGTTATGGTGACCATGAGAGAGTATATCAAGTTACTGGTATGGGAGTAGCCCTTCCAGGAAGCCAGAGGGCATGTTCAGTGCAAACTGTTTTTAGAAGCCTAAACAGGCACAGCTCTAAGTTGGGTGCCTGCTAAGTTAATAAAAGGACTAAACATTGCTTCTCCTACCTCTTGCATGTGGACAGAACACAGCCTGTATCTGAGACAAGCCTTACTCCTGGGTTGAGATGACATTTAGGTAATTGGCCCTTACAGCATTATGTAAATAGCAATATTCTAAAACTGGGGTTAGACAGTCGGATTTTTGAGCTTGGGTTCTGCTAGAACTTGACTTTTTAAAAACTAAAAGGGGAGAAACAAATAAATGCCCCAATATGGGAAATTTGTATGAACAAAACGTGATCAACTCATTCTAGGGGTTAAAGTGAATGAGCAGAGTGAAAGCTGCCTCTACTTCCTTTCTTCCTGATGCTTTCCTTGCTTCGTGAAGGAAAGAAAATTGTCTGTCTCAGGAACATCAAGTTAGGAAGGTGCCCTACCAATTTATTAATTTTGCTCTTTACATGGTGGTATAAAACATCCAGATGCAAAGTGCTCTGATTTATATACAGAGCCACTCTACTAGAGATTGTTCACATTAAAACAGGTGAAAAACCATGAGAACCATCCCAAATAGTAAAGTCCAGGATTTTATTATTTATAAGCCCCTCACTTCCCTCCTATTACCAGATCATATTAGTTGTAAAAGGGCATATTTTATCTAAATTTCCATAATTTCACACATAATATTTATTAAAAATCAATTTAAATACGAGTCTTCTCTTAGGTTCACTTAAAACCAGCAGAGGACATGAAGTGCTCTCTTGCACTGAGGTTCGTACCTTGGTTTCTTTTTCTTTTGAATTATTAGAGCAATGTTAGAAACATGACAGTGTGGGAACAGCTGGTTTTTGGCTTACGTGGTATTGATTTGTAGGAGTAGCAATACTGTAACTGTTCAGCTAATTAAGACATTGATAAAGCATCTTGATAAAGGGTGTTGTTCTTCTCCCATCTAAACTTGACACTGGCTGTTTTGCTGGGCTGAGCATCCAACCCAAACACTTTGGTTGAGACCACAAAGATGCCTGTGGGTACCGAGAAGGCTGTAACCACCAGTGCTGACTCAGTCCCTGCCATGTCAGCTGACACGGAAACTGCTACCCAGCCTTTCCCTCCCACCCCCATTCATATGTTGTTATCTGCCCCTGGACCAGGTTCCCTCAACAGCTCTCTGGCTTCATCCCTATCCCCGTAGGGACCTCTCTTGATAGCCCAGTTTTGGCTTTGAGCTACACCCAGTGCCTAGATAGGATAAGTGTAAGATTGCAGCCAGATGGAATTTTGAACAACATTTTCTTTTCAGCGTTCTTGGCTCCAACCCCTCAGAAGATTGCTTCAGCCCAAGAGAACAAAGTCCCATCCTTCAGGCAGATGAGCCAGTCGCCGTCCTTTGCCTGCAGTGTAATTATTCTGTAGGTTCCACAGAGCAGGCATTGCACCCAGGGCTTCTGCTCTGCACCTGGGATCTGAATGTGCTGCTGACATCAGGACCACACAGTGCCTGACAAAGGTAGATGAAGGCATTAGGAATCTGGACTTTTTACGTATCATAAATAAACAAATCTTTCTTTTCTTATATTTCAACCTGATAAGAGAAAATGTCTATGCTCCAGCTCTATGCTGGTGAGTCAAACTCTGTGTGAAGCTTATAAAGTCATGCAAATAGATTATATTACTTTTTCCCACCTTGATTCAGATTATAAATTAATGAGATTTAGTCCACCACTCCTTACTGAGGAATTCTGCAATCATGCTGAGGAAAACTTCCCAGTGAGATTGTTTGCAGGATAAGTCTTTGCCAGCTATTGGAATTACGATCATTGCAGAGACACTAACATTTTCCTGCTACTTACCAAATCCATCACAAATCTGCCTGGCAGCTTTGTTAATTATTTAAAGTGTAGCAGGCAAAGATTATATTCTTAGAATTATAACTGGAAGAATTTATGATCTCTTATGAAATGAAAGTGATTTTGATACTTGAGCAGCACTGGGAGGAACTGTCAGCGTGAAAACTCAAACCAGACCTGTGTGTGTAATATTCTTGTCTCACAGGAAGTAGTGGGGGTAATATGTGAAAAGGAGTTGTTCATAAATCAGGATCCTTAGGAGCTCTCTGGATGACTTTTCCTGCACGTTGTGATATTTTGCAAAAAGAAACTTCCTCTTTCCCGTTCTTTAGCCTTTTTGTGACACAAAGTGTGCACACAAAGCCACGTGTGTAACAGCTCACACTGGTTGTTCAGCAAAGGATGTAGAGAAGAATCAGGTACCAAACAAAGGTTGGATCAGCTTAGTGGGAAGAAGAACCTGCATCTTAATAGAGATGTGCTGAGCTCCCACCTCAGCCTCAGGGGAGAGTCGGTAAAGTTACAAATCCTGTCCTTGTATTCCCCAAACACAACCACCCTTGATTTGTACCTGACCTTTTTCCAGGGCTCTGGGATAGAGGAAATCCTCATGTCCTGCCTCACTCCATAGAGCTGCACGAAAGTCAGCTGCAGTTACTGGTATGTGTGTTGTGTGGAGTAATGAAGTCTGTGTAACATCATAAATACATGTGCATTATACCTGTTGTGTTCACAGAGCAAAGATGCACCCAGAAATATACACACCAGACTGCTCTGTGCACAGAAGACAGATGGTATTTATTCTATATTAAATAATTTTGCATGCAGAATTTCCTCCCTCTTTAAATATCTTGAGCATCCTTTTTTAGAATCTAAATGTAAACATACGGATTCTTTTTGCATTGACAGCTGATTGATGCATTTTTTCTCCAGTCAATGTAGGTGGCCTTAGTTGTTCTTGTAACTGCTAGCTTGTGTATCTTCAATCTAAATGTCATTATTATAGTTCCTCTTTCTACTTAAATTAAGTTAATCAGTTGATTTAATCAATTTAAAGGTGGAAAGCAAACAATGGTGCAAACCTTCCTGAAATTTGGAGAGTTAATAGGTCACATTTGACAGGATTTGGGTTTGCAGGTGTGGCTTCACTGGCTTCACCTTTTTTAATAGTTTGTTTTTTCTCAGTCACTTCTTTCGGAATAACATTACACATAAGGACAAAATGCAGCCACTGCTGAGATTTTACTGTTCGTTGTAACTTGCTCACAAATTGAGACATGTGGGCTTTGCCATTGTAGTTTTACACTGGAACATTTCTGCCTTACAACTATAGCCACACATAGACATGGCTAAAAACGAGAAAGCAACAGCACTGTCATGGATATTCAAACCTCATTGCTTTAAGGGATACTCTAAAGGAAACTAGGCCAAAAACTTGACCTATTTTAAAAGACATGGCAATCTGTTCTTTTAAAAAATCTTTCACACTTCATTGAGTCCTTCTCTCTCTCCTATACCATGAAAAATATTGTACAGTAGCAAGATTCAGAATTCTTCTCCCTATACTGTTACCCATACAAATATTGCAAGCTGAAATCTGCAGTTTAACAAATTAATTTTTCTCCATCACTGATCTTGAGAAAGAAATCATCTTAAAAATTACCAAATGCATAAATTGAACTAATTAGGTGTAGCTAACTAATATTGCTACCTCACTGCACTTTCTCCCCAGCATTAGCTGCAATGGATCCATTTGGCAACCAAGAGGTCTTAGGATCCATAAAGGATTTTTGCTTCTAGGGACTTCCATGTTTCGAATTTGAAAACCAGAAGCAGCGAGCTATATTTCTCAGTTATTTTGCTGTTTGAAATCTGGCTGTGAAACTCTGTTTACTCTGTGTTGGACTCCCGCCAGAGGAGGCCTGGTTTTAGCAGATGGTCGTGGAGCGGAGGCCAGACGTTTCCTGCTGCGTCCTGATGAGGCACTGATAGCACTGCTCCCAGGCACGCCAGTGATGCCTCCAGCAGCCACCCAGGCTGGAGGGGCAGGCACTACTGGCAGAAAGGTTGTGAAGAGTCCATGGAGCAGCCCTTGGGGCACAAGCCTTTGTGGAAAAGAGGGTCCTGAAGTGGTGCTCAGAGGTGGTGGAGCTGCCAGCCAGAAGATGAGCAGGGGGAGGACTGGAGTTTTGACCAAGAGGAACTGAAGGTTTAAAACCAGTAGTGAAGGCATAAACCAGTAGTGGGGAGATGTGATTCAGGGTGGTGTTGGGTCATGGGTTGGACTCCATGATCTCAGAGGTCTTCTCCAACCTGGTTGATTCTGTGATTCTGTGATTGTTTGGTCTTTGGCAGCACACCCCACAGCCTTGTGAGGGATAGAGAGTTGAAAGAAGACAAAATGGAAGGCTATAACATCATACTGTTGTGTGTGTTTACCTGTCTGCTCTACACTCACCATGTGCAGGTAGCATTTGCCTTTCTCCCATTTGTGGGGGCAACTTCTCTGAGAACAAAAATCCTTAATGTGTCCTCAGTGTGGTGTTTGATCTTTCAGGATGCTGTCTGCTCTCAAGATGGGAATCAGAGGGCAATGCCACAATTCCAAGCGCTTGTGTATCGCTGCTGCCTCGCCAATTTGCATACAGAGGAGAATGCAAACAAATTTCTCAGGAGGCTGTATGACTTGGAAATCTTCCAGAATTCCTTCAGGCAGCAGTAAGATTAAGGACACCCACAGTTTATCTGGGGATCCAGAACTTGGACCAGTGTAGCTAAAATTCATGGTTCCTGTGCCATGTGGCTCTGTGTTTGGGAATTTGGGGCTCTCCCATCCCCTGCTATCAGATACCTGGAGCCACCGCATTACCATGTCAGGCTTATTTGGGTCATGATTTTGTGCAGGTCCCTGTGAACTGCAGCTGGCCCCTTCCTTGCTTTCAAGCCATTCTGCAGGTAGGCAATGTTGGATTCTGAATGTTTGTGCCTTTCCAGTTTACTACTGGATCTCAAAAGGGAAAAGAATCACAAAAAGAGCAAAGTGTTATTGCTTTGTTACATGACACTTGTATATATTTCTCCCTCCTTGGCCAGGATTCTGTCAGAATCTCCCCAAAACCAAGTCTCTGGGTCAGCACAAGAGACAACTGACAAGATCAGGCACCTGCATAGGAGTCTGACTGTAAATATTTCCCCCTCTAGCTTCTACCTGCAGGAGCATCAAATATTCAACAACCCTGAAAACTGAAGGATGTCTCTGTTTAAAACCTCATTCAGTCAAGTACCAAACTTTGCTATTTCTTTCAGTGACAGCCCTTCCTTCCTACTCATCAGCCTTGTACAGGACAGTCTGAAGCACCACTTTCATGACCCACTATCTCCTTCTAAGTAGGTTTCTTAGACTGTAATAGTTGGTGCCTTTTTCTACCTTATTAACTTCTTCCAGCTTGAAAACAAGCACACAGTATCTAGGAACATGATACTCCATTTTTTCAAGCTCAGGAGCTGAGCCCATTCAACATTACTTTGAGACAAAGATTTACTGTACAGAAAAGGCAATCTACAGAAATGAAGTTTCAAACTATCTGCATCATCAAGGAACATGGATGGACCTTGGGAATTTAATCTGGTTATCATGACTTATGCAATGCAAATGACCTGTGTCTTACCCCAACGAAATGTCATTCTCCTCATCTGACCAGGCATGGTGAGCTACAGCCAGGATGGGAGCCTGGGACTTTGCTGTCTTGCACCTGATGATCAACCCCATCTGCCCAGAGAAAGGGCTGCACACCTCTCCATTAGCACCCTCAGACTGCCACGCAAGGTGCAATGCCTGAATGGACGGCAAAGCAGACAACTGGAACTGTGGTTGCTAAGACGACTTTCTGTCACTAGTCAGAGTGGTGGTTAATGCTCTTTCTTTGCTGGAGAAGCACTCATGATAATGGGGCCTACCTCAGACTTCCCTGGCAGTTTTTTAACATTTCCTGTTGTTTGCCAAGTGGCCATAGTGCCCACCACACAACCTTGCACCCGCTCCAAACAGATGTTGCAAGACCCAGCAAAGGTTGGCAAATTTCTGGTCAAGCAGGTTTTGATTATGCTGAAAGTAACCCCCTTCCCACTGCCCAGTTTGAACACAGCCCAGTTTCTCCTGTCAGTTGGGATGATGTGAGTTTGAAGGTTTCCCAGGTAAACTGCCTTTTTATTTTTTTTAAAATAATTGAAACCATAAAAGCTGAAGTATTCATTAAAATTTGTTGGGTGAATTACTAGTTATTGCACTTTCATTTTACAGGTGCTACACATGAATGGAGATAACAAAACAAAGAGAACCAGAGGGAAATGTCTTGGGCATAGCTCAGGATACACAGAGACAGACATCCCTAGGGAAGGAGAGTTGCAAAAAGGCATCAAAATGGAGTTCAGTGAACTGACTTTTAAAGCTTTTGGAAGTGTCTTTTTTTAGCAAGCCTTTAAAGTCAATTATCCTCACAGAATGTGTTTCATGTTTGTCTTGAGAGTGAGATTTCATTATTTATCTGCCTCGTGCCTCAGGTTGGCCTCTGAGCGTGCGGGTCTCTGGCCCTGTGCTAGACAAGAGGCGGCAGATCCCTCTCCATTGACAGGAGAGCGGGAAAAGCACCTTCCCCTCAGTGCTGGCTGCGAGCTGGAGAAAGGGCAGCGAGGCATTCCTCCTTGGCAGCAGGAGATGCCGTATTCCCCAACTGTCAGACACAATTCATAATGGAAGAAAAAAACAAAACAAAGCCATGCTAAGGTACAGTAGGAAAAATCCTGGAAAATAGGTTAGACAGTATTTAAGCACAACTTCTTCACCACAAAGAGGGCTTGTGTTAGATCCCAAGCTCCAGAAATGGAGGAAAAATGAACACAGGTTTTTAGAATTGACCTGGCAAAATGGAGTTGGCTTCTGCCTGTCACAGGATGACACAGTGGAGATTGTCCTCCTGCAGGCAGTCGGGTCTTTCTTTCCCCAAAATGGCTCTTCCGTTCTGTTGAAGATCATCCTGGAAGGAATGTATCTGTCTGGCACAGGAGAGTTTCAGTGCTTTTGAGTTAGAAAAGACAGGAATTTTAGAACTAATGTAGCAACATCAGTTTCTAGACATGTACAATCTGTCTGCAGGAGGGGAGAGGAAGCCCCCAGCCTACCTGCTCTGAGCTCAGCTGCTGCGCTTTTCAATAGGGACAGACATTTGGAAAATGAGAAAGAATGAGAAAGACGCTGGTCCTGCCAATACTGGTCGTGTTTCTGACATGCTTAAACTTACACACATGCCTTCATTTAGAGTAATGGGACTTAAAATTAACTCCTGTGTATTACTTTAGGTGTGTTTCTCATACACTACTGACAAGGAGCACGATCCCTGCGTCAAATGAAGGTTTTCAGAGCCATTAGGTACAAGCACTTTAGGTACAGCAAGGTCCTTGGACGATATTCCTTGGATGATATTCCCTGGAGGTGTCCACTCAGTCCATCTGAGTTCAGGTTCATCTCATAGCTGTTAAATAATTCCCCTCAGTATGTTCAAGTCAATTCCATCAGCAGGGGTTCTTGGTTTACACAATAATTCCGGATCTATTTGTTCTTTGCTGGAGTTATATATGATCACAGAAAGTACATATAAGTTGTCGCCTTCTTTGCCCCTTTTGCACAGGTGCAGAAACTACAAAACAAGGCAAGTCCAAGTGGTTTTGTAGGAGTCAGCCAATGTGGCCTCCATTTATGGGCCTACCTACTGCATGAAGGGAAATACAGAGCGTGGGCTTCTGGGCTGTAGTTAAACACAACACAGCCTCATTTCTTCCAAGTATCAGGCTGTGAAAAAATACTGAATTCTTCTTTACTGCTAGGCCTGAGAAGGAAATCTCTTCTTTAGACAAAATGGGACCCCGATCTCATTTTAGGCCTTTATGGAATCTTATTTTGGGCCTTCTTGGAACAGGCTTACAGTGTGAAGGGCTTCACACTGAAAAGGCACAGAAAAAGGAAATTTGGGGTTTTTTTTTTAAAAAAAAATAGATTGATGATGAGATATGGGAGCACAGACATAGCTTCTGGGGCCCATGGACCACTTTCACCACAAAAATGCAACCTGGGAGTCTGGCCCTCTTGTTTAATCTCTCTGCCAGTTTAATCCCATTCTGCCCTAAAACACCTGCTGTGATTTCAGGGTGGCAGTGGCAACCCTCTGGTGCCAGCTCGGCATGGCATGGCAGATTTTGCAGAAGAGAAGTGACTAACTAATTTTTTTTTGTCCTATGATGCCCACACAGCTGTAAATAAACATGATTACAAGCTGACATGGCTGGGAACTAAATTAATGAGGAACTAAATAATAAACTTGTCTTCCAGTTGTTGGTTTAGAGTGAAAGCAACACTAAAATGTTGCATATTTTTGCCATGTATTATAATAGTCCATGACCCTGCAAACATGATGCACATCTGTTGAATTTTATTCTGATGTGTAGGGCCAGTGATGTCAATCTGGGACTGATAGATATTCAGAATGCTTTAATGGTGCTGTGGGTTGAGTTCTGGCCAGGCAGATGTGACAGGGTCCAACAAAAGATCTCAACAGAGGCAACCCTGGCTGTGTTGATACTAAGTGGAAATGGGCACAAAACTAGAAAATATCACCAAGGACATTCACCTTTGTCTTCCTGTGCCAGTTCACCTGCATACTGATGTAGTTTTCTTGCAAAAAGCATAGCAGTTTGGGATGTAAAATTGACTATTTATATGTTTACGTCTGATTACAATTTTTAATTGTATTTTTCTCTTCTTTATTTTTTAGATGACCTTCAGAAATTTCCAATTAATGTTAAAAAATGTTTTTAATAAGAAGGAGGAACAAGAGAGCTTGTTTTTTGTGGTTCTGATGAGAGGTTTTGTAAGGGGAAGATCACCATCATTGTCATCGCTATTAACGTTCTGATTTTGGAGCAGTGGAAACGTAAGCAAAGATTTATTTTTGAAAGGCCTCGCTTTGGTTGATGACAAAATACTCACCTCCTAAATTTAGCAATGCTGTGTCTCCATGTGTATATTTACATCATTAGTCACCTTTAGGCCCACGTTTTCTGTGATCAGCACAGGCTTGGAAGTCACTCCATCCTTGTGTACCACTGTCAGAGAGGGGGCTTGGGTGTCCTTGCCCCTGCCCAGTGGGCTGAAGTTGTGAATTCCAGTGGGAACACTACCAGAATTGGAGTGACTGGGGAAAGAGGGGCAACCACAGCGGCAGCTTGAGCTTTGTTACCATGATTGTGGTGGGAAAAGAAACAATAACCATAGAATATCCAGAGTTGGAAGGGACCCACATGGATCACTGAGTCCAACTCCTAATCATGACTATAATAACGGCCATCTTGCATAATAGTCCCTGAATTTGGGTATTTATTCCCCCACTATCCCAGGTTTTGCAGTTCCTCGGGCTTTTTCATGGAAAGCTGCGATGCCAGGAGCCGAAATACAGCTTGTGCCTATAGTCCATAGAAAGCAGTTGTGGTAGCTGAGCAGCTTAAATTTTTGGGAAAACGTTGATCACAGGAAGGTTGTGGGTAAAGGCCGGCGGCACTGATGGCAGCCCAGCCTCATTCATGTGCGGGGGACACACGGGCAGGCTGAGGGCACACACGGCCCGGCCTGGCCTGGGCTCCCCCAGGGACTCGCCAGGCACTTGTTATTTTGTTATCAGGCGCGGCTGCGGGGCGCTCCCGGCCGCGGTGCCGCAGCTGATGTAATGCAATGCTGCTGCCGCCGCAGCGGCTTCACGTGTCTGCGGCGCGCCCGGACACCGGGGCGGCTGCGTGTACCGTGCCCGCCGTGGAACACACACATACACACACACACAGACACAGGCGCGCACGGGCTCGCAGACACACACAGACACGCGTGTATGTGTTATTCTCGCCGCCGGGCCGCTCCGGGCGCAGCGCCCCCTCCCCAGGGCGGGGGTCCCGGTGCTCCTGGCGGGGCCGCCGCCCCCGCCCCGGCCGCGCTCGCCGCCCCCGGCCGCGGCCCCTCGGCGGGGCGGCCCGTGTGTGGGGCACGCCGAGCCTGCGCACTGCGCGGCCGGGCGGGCACGGCGGCCGCGGGGCGAGGAGCGGCGGGGCGGGCCGGGCCAGGTGCTGCTGCCGCTGCCGCTGCGGGGCGGGGGGAGCGCCGAGCGACCCTGCGCGGGGGCTGCGGGGGCCGGGCCGCCATGCGCCGAGCCGCGGGCCGGGCTTGCCATCCTGCGGCGTAGCGGCGGGACGGGTTCCGCCCGTGATGTCCCCCGGGCGGCGGGGGAAGGCGACTCACTCGAGCGCTGCGGCAGAGGCCTAGTGCGGGCAGCGCCGCTCGCGTCCCCATGGCCGAGGAGCAGCAGCCGGAGGGCGGGCAGCCGCCGCGGCGGCTCGCCGGCACCCCCGCGCCCGCCGGGGCCCTGCCGGCCCTGGTGCCGGGGCTGCAGGGCGGCGAGGCCAGCGCGCTGCAGCACAAGATCCGCAGCTCCATCTGGTAAGGGCCGGGCCCCGCGGGGCCGAGGCAGGGCCGGGGGGCTGCGCGGGCGCGGGGGGGAAGGGGGGGGGCGCGGCCCCTTTGTGCGGGCGGCGCGGGGCACACGCGTGTCCGCGGCGGAGCCCGCGGGGCGGGGACGGCCCCGTGTGCGGGGCGCGGGGCACCTGCTGCGGGCGCTGCTCCCGCACGGCCGCGTTTGCACCGCGCCCGGAGCCCCCGGCGCGGCGCTGGGGCGGCGGGGGATGCGGAGCCCGGCGGGCAGGGTGCGATTGTCCAGCCTCCCTGGAAACCCTCTGCTCTCCCGAGGTCCCAGTCGGGCAGTTCGAATGCAGTTTTGGCTGGAACTTGTGATGGTTTGCAAGTTCCTGCATAGGAATCCAGGTTGTTTTGTTGTTTGTTTTTTTTTCCCCTAAAAAATTGAAAGAAAATTCCTAGTAAACCGGCATTTGACTTAAGAATTTTATTTTGTGTGCATTTATGTGAATTGAGTGTAGCTTACTGCAAATAAAGCGCTTTGTGTTTTTTATTTTAAAAAAATACCTGCAAGAGGCTGTCACCTGCAGCATTTGTATGTTTTTAAAAGCTGCTTTTGGCTGAGGGTGCTGATAAAGTATAGGGAAACTTGGGAGTTGTAAATACAGGTTACTCATATAATGTTTTCCTTTATATACACACACCGTGTATATTTTATACATGTACTCATCCCAATAAAAACATACTGATCTAGCTTGCATATTACGTCATATTACAGTTAGACTGTGTGGTTTGAATGGATGTAGCTGGAAAAGAAAGAGAATCTACATATAATTTTACCTTCCAATTCTTTCATTGTATGGGATATACTGACACTATTTATTATTGGCGTGGTGGTTGTTTTTATTTATTTAAGCAGTAAATAACAGTTCATTCTGCTTAATCCACACTTGCTACCTTTTGTTTTGGTTTTTTCTGCAATGTGACCTAGAGAAGGAATATGAACTGCAGAATATCCTGTCTGTTTGGATCACAAAATCTTCACACCCTCCTAATTTATTACGTTATTTAGTGAAAGCCTTTTCGTATTTTCTTCTCTTTGCATGAACCGTACTGTTTGGAAATGAGCCTGGGAGAGCATGTTTACATTGCATTCAGATTAGGTATCATGTCCAAGTTGAAGACAAAATGGCTACTAAGTAAAACCTCTGCTTTTATTGTGGGTTTTCTTTTCAAGGAAAAAGAGCACAAATGTTAGCCTCTGAAATGAAAGCTGCTTCTTTGATTCAGGTAAACTTGATGAATAGCCCAAGCCCACGTTGGGTACAAAGGAATGCAGCGTTTTCCCCGGTGTGAGTGGCTCTCCTGGTGCCAAGTGCCTGTGACTAGCAGAGGTTTTGCCAGCACCTTGCAGCCCTGTCTGCTGGTACTTTACCAGGCGTTCCTCACCTCCACCCGGGTGTTCCTCCTGCCTACCTGTTTCCTGCACCGGGCTTCAACTTCCCTGCTGCTTTTAGGCAGCATCCGTCCCCTGTGGGTTATGCTGTTGAAATGCAGTATTTGAAGATAAGGTTATTTTTTTATAAGAAACCCTTTTCTTTGATGTCTTCAAACCTCGTGTTTCGCTATTGTGATCAAGCAGTCTTCACTCGAGGCTGGAGTTTCACGTTAATTTGCATCTTCCTGTAGATGTGGCGGTTGTTTTGGAGCAGCAAGGATGAGGAACATTGCCAGGGATGTGCACACTGCACCCGAGTAAACAGTGGAAAGCCTTGGGTCTGCTGCTCTGTTCAGTGGGTGCTGGTGATGTGTAAACAGCAGGAGAGGTTGTGGAAGGCTGGTTGTGAAAATGGCAGTGCACTGCTCTTAATAGAACTAAGTGTAATGTGCAGAGGAGAGCTTCCTCTTTTCTCCTTCCCTCCTCTTCCTCCTCTCTTGCCCTGCCGTGCCAGTGGCATGTGCTGGCAGGCTGGTGCATTCAATTCCTCCTTTCCTTCCCAAATGGTTTAGCACATCCAGATCAGTACGCCTCTCTGTTGTTTTCTCCACACCTCCTTTTTTCCTACACGTTTGTGCATAGTGGATGGAGGTTTTTAGTTGGCTGTGTTTGTTATTGTTTTGTTATTTGGTTGGTTTTTTAAAGGGTTCAGTATTCAAGTTGTATTGTCAATGAAAATAGTAGTATAGCAAAATATAGCAGCTACTGAAATACTGGACTTGAAGATCACAAACAAGTCTGTGCTTGTCCCTCCCCTGTACAGACAAATATAGAGTGTGATGCAGGCCACGAGTGGGACAATGAGGTATTCACTACCTCAACTCATACTTATTTTATTCTGTTTATTAAATTAAAACATAGTTTGACAAAAGCGTCTTAAGTAATTGTGTACATGTGGAATCCCTTAAATTGAAACAATAGGTTATGTCCTGCTGGTTATATTTGCAGGCACAGTCAGTATATGTACTGAAGACTTAAAAATGTGCTTGCTAGGAGTCTAGTCTGTTTTAGGGTTCTTTTATTGATTTTTGTTTGTTTGGGGTGATTTTTTTTTCCTTTTTTCCATATGTGACCATTAGTTTGAACTGAGGAGGGGAAGATAAAAGAGTGACTGAGCTGTGCGTAAAAACAAATCTGGAAGTATTTGTTTGCACTGCAGCATCACATACAGGTATTTAACTGCTGTTTGGTTACAGTAATTGAAGCTCATCACTGTCTCACTGTATTTGTGTCCTCCCTGCTCCACTTGAACACATGCAGCAAAGTGGTGTCTGCTTTTGTTTGGTGCCGTGTATGTGAGTTGCTGAGGCGGTTGGATGTTCTTACGGTGTGGGTGAAGTGGGCAGAAATAATACTGGATGTCTTTTCCCATTGACGGATTAGGAGTCTAGACGGGGAGAACACGTCTTTGGGAGCCCAGCCTGGCTGATTAGTGTCAGGATGGGCGGGTTTCTAAATTGCCCTGGTCTTCGCTGGACACTGGGCCTTAATCTGCCTGGTTTTATTTCCCTTAGATTCGTTAAAGCTTTCATATTTATTAATAGCTTTTTGTCCAGACGTTGGAGCCCGAGGCGGGAAAACCTCCCTAGTCAGCTGTCTGAGCATATAGACTAATGGGGTTTCAATTATTTTCTTCGGGTGAGGGTACTGTATTATTGAGTGTGTGTTATTTGTATATGATGTTTCTGTACCCAGACATATGGTGGGGAAGACGGAGTCTACTCAATATCGAGTTGAGTTGCCAAAGAATATCTTATCGCCGAAGACAGCAGAGGACGGATGTAAAAGCAGCGTGGCACAAGGATTGAGATGGGGAGGATAGTGTGAGCTGAGGGTCTGTCTTGATGGCGTGAAAGAAAAAGACCAACAGTTTTAGGCAATTTAATCCCCCCTCTCGCTGTATTAATCCAAAATCCAGTAGCTACGAACGCTGAAGGAACGGACAGGTTTGTTTTCTTGTTCACTCTTGCAAATAACTGGTGATGATTCTTCAATAAGCAGTTGTTTACTGTTGTAAATAGTAATCTGGTGCTTGCATCTGTGCATGGGTTGGCCCCAGCCTCTTTCACCTTGCCTGCATCTCAGCTCTTTTTGTCCTAGAGGCATCTGTTAGGATTTGAATATAGTAATTCTGCTCGAGAGATTAATTTCTCTCCTTCCCCTCCCCAGTGTCTCGTGTGTAAACCAGGCTGAGGACCAGGCAGTGTGGAGTGGCAAACACAAAGCATTGCATTTGCAGCCATTTCAGCTGGACGTGGGTGTGGGTTTCAGACCCATAATTTTTGTCCTCAAATCTCTCTTCTAGCTAGAAGTTGTAATGGAAAACCACATGAGCTGGGCCGGGCAGTGCCGAAATTACATGTCCTAAGGCCCAGTTTGTCTCGTGTTGAAGGAGGAGTAGGAGGTGAATTGTGCCTTTGTTAGTTTTGGGCTCTTGGTATCGTGCTAGAAAACCAGATTAGCTGATTGTTACACCAGTGTTTTCTAATCTTTGGAAGGCTCCATTCTTTCTTGGACTTACATCATTCCTGCTCCCTCCTGCAGTTGCATCCATCACTCCTCATTAGGCATTGTCAGCAAGCGTGGATCGTCACTTAGCTGTTGGCAGAGCAAATGTTCTGCAATTTGGGAAATGCCACTGAGGTTTCTCATTATAGGAATTGTTACTTATTTGTATAGTTAGGTCAGCAGAAAAAATGATTGACAGTCTTGATATTTTTAATCAAATGCCTGGCAATGAAGGGGGAAGCTGAGGGGGTGTGTTTTTCAGGCTCTTAGAAGAGCAGGTGGACACACCTTTTCGGTAGTTGTCTTCTGCAGTTGAGATTCCTGTAAGACCCTCTACGTGTTTTTTTAAAACATACATTTCTTTAGTCAGGCTGGACTAATCTGAAGACCAATCCATCTGCGTTTTCTCTCATTCTATTTTCTGTAGCTTGGGAAAGGGAGGCAGTAAGAGAAAAAAGCCCAACATAACTGTTGGTATTTTGTTACATGGCCTGAGTGGAGAACTCAGAATTTCCTCTAACTGATTGCAGACTCTTTGTGGTTATTCCGTGCCCCAGCCCAAAATGCACCATCATTCCCTCCTTCGTCCTGGTTAATTCATTGTTAGAGGTGGGAAACACAATTTATAATTCTTCAGTTACAGATTACTGATTTCTGTGAGGAAAAGCAAATAATTACCATTGACAGGTGTACAGGCTGCACTTGTTTCACTAAATCTATGCAACATCAGAAGTGTGTTTACATCTTTTGAAAAAGTACTTCGAGTCCTCAGCTAAGATATGCTGTGTAAAACTGCGAAGATTTCTTGGCACTAACTCAATTTTCCCAGGCTTTTTGGTTCCATTGTTTGCAGGTGATGGTAAGACTTGTCTGTCCCAAATGTATTTCCTGATAGGGTGTATAAGTAGTCAAACACATAGGAAAAAATTGAACTGTGGACCATATTTTAGAGTTCATGAGGATTTCAGGGAAGGTCAGGCCTCCTTGGGCAAGGGATTTAGCAGCATGTCATTCTCCTTCACACTCTGCTTCCCCAAATGGATAGGAACAGAAAGTGGAATTTGTTTCATTTCACTCCACCTGGTTCTGTACGAGTTGTGCAGAAAATGTATTGTTGTGGAGAAAAAAATATCCTCCCCGGTGAGGGCCAGCTCCTAGGGAAGATGTGTCCATAAAACAATCCATCTGATCAGTTCATGTGCCTGTCTGTCTTTGACTGTCAACAAATTTTAAACTGTGTGCCAGGTTGTAACCATCTATGGTGCATATCTCATGAATTTGGGCAAAGTAAGTCCTACACCATTTGTCACTTTTTTAATTCGACTTCTCCTGGCGGTGGCCTCTGGGGGTTGTTTGGAGACCTTTCATTCCCCTGAACAAGGTCCAGGTACCCCCTTTGTTTGTGACTGCACATTCCTGTAGAGAGGAAACCCATCTTTTGAGGGGAAGCCCCCCCAGAAGGGTTCCTTCAAGAGCATTTCCTATGCTGCAAATCCATCCCTGTGCTGTTGGGAAAGCCTTGCCCTGTGGGTCGGGAGCGGGCAGGTCAGCGGCAGGAATCCGTGCCAGGCTGGCGTGGGAGGAGAAGCAACTTTCCAAAAGGGGCATGGCCACCACGGTGGTGGAGTTTCTAGGTCAGCAGGTGTGGAAGCCAATTTGGTCTGCAGGCATTTTTACAAGGTTAGAAAATAAACCTGAATAAAATGAATGGTGACCTTTATGTAACCTTTTGAGAATGGAGTTGAGGTTTTATTGAATATCCTACCTCTGAGTTGGATGGAATGGCTTTGCAGGAAGAAAAGATCTTTATGAATCTGCTTGTAGGAAGAGTGGATTTTTCACTCTTGCTTGTGGATTTTGTCTTCATTTCTGGAAACAATTGAATCTAATGAAGTATATAGGGGAAAACAATATTCAATTAATAAAAGATTTGGAGTTTTACTGGTGTTCATTTAAAATGCATTAGAGTGCATTAAATTGTTGACTTCACAGCATCAAACATACGCAATTCTTTGTTTCATAAACATTTTACTTTCCACTGCTGGAGTTTCTTCATCGAAGCAAGTCAGATTGTGTGACATTGTGATTCAGAGCAGCATTTCTAATGAGTTCTTAATAAGCACAGAATTGCAGGATTGTCATCCCAGGCCTCCATAGCTGGGTTACTTGCCATTTGGGGCAATTCTGTTTGATTCACATGTGTCTGTGTGCCATTGGTGAGTAGGAATCCAAATCTCCACTGAAAAGAACACTTGGAAACCCCCGCTAAAAGTTCCTGGATGTTGTATAAATTAATCAGAAAAAGTACTGTAATTGGGTGAGATGCTGCTGCTGCTTGGGTTTGGGTGATCAGATTTATATTGAAGCACTGATTAATCTTTTAATTAATTGGAGCTTGGGGTGGTTTTGTTAGTCTTTGTGTGTGTGTGTAGTTTTGAGAGCAGGGGTTGAGCTTAATGTTTTTACACAGATCCCATAACTTATGTATGTTGCCTTCTCTTGTTACTCTACTCTGCCGCTTGCCAAACAGAAGTATTTGGAGGAGGGCCAGAGCTGCAAAATTCAGATCAGGATCCAAATTTGGATTTTTGGTTCAAGCTTTTCTAATATCTAATATTACAAAGCCTCATATATAAATAGGGAACTCTTTATTTTTACACTGTGGTGAGGAGATGGAGGTAGCTTTCCAGCTTGCCCCTGAAGCAGTCCAGGTAGAATGCTGGACTGGATGTTTGAAAAGTTATCAGCAGGTGATTCAAAAGGTGAATTGAATAAATGAAAAAGCAGTGGGTGCCCTGTCAGTCAGAAAGAACCCAAGCAAAAAGCCAGCACACATTGGTACTTTCAAGCCAGTGAGAGGAATCCCCTAAATTTAAAATTCTGTAACTGTGGCATGTTTTGTGGTGTTCTGTTGGATCTTTGGGAATTTTGAGAGTTTGTTTTGTTGTTTTCTAAATGGAGTTAGCCAGTATCTCAATTTTAATGCTTTCTTGATTTAATGGAAAAAGGATTATCTCCCATCAAGTAGGATGCTCGTTATCAGCTGCTGTGCCATCAACAGGCTTTCAGTAAGCTGCCAAGTGTTTTGTGTTGTTGAATGTTTAATCATTAAGACAGTGGGGAAAAAAACATTCAAAACTTCCCAAATCTTTTCCTTGTTGCCTGTTTTTAATTGCCTGCGGTGTCTGCAGTGACATTGTACCCATCGAAGGGTGGGCAGGCCGGGTGTTGGTGTTGGTGGGACTGGAGCTGGGGGTGGCTCTGTGGGTGGTGGGACTGCACCCTGGACAGTGGTGGAGGGGCCTCCCGTGGGTGGCACAGCTGCCAGGCTCTTTTTTGTGGATGTTGCTGGTCTTGCACCTGGTGAGTGGTCCAGTCTTTATCTCTTGCTCGGACCAGTGAGCAGTTGTGTTTTCCCAGCTGTGACCCCAAACACTCTGCGTGGTGCAGCACATGGTGGTGCTGGGACAGGGGTTGTGTCTATGGATGTGGGTTTCTTGGGGTGGACCTGTGTTCCTCCACAGCAATTAGTCCTGCTTAGCCTTTCCCAGGAGCTGGCTGGGGGTGCTGTCATCTACTGATTGTCAGGTACTTCAAGTTTGGGAAGAAAATCTTGTTCCTGGGAAGAACTTGTTTATGAAGTGAGGCGTATTCATATCTCCTCCTGAGAGGAAGTTTGTGGTTAAATGTCAAGGTCCATGATCAATGGCTGTCCTTTCTGATGGATGGCCTCACAGGCATGCAGGCAACCCATATTTCTTAGGCAGAAATTCTTAAGTGCCATCATAAGGTTGTTGGGGCACCTGCAAGTGAAAAAATTGGATTGCACTGGACAGAAGGAGTTACAGTTCATTACTTTGGTTGCCTTTAAAGCAGTGAATTAAACTATTTTTAAAGCAGTCAGCAATACCAAGTTTGCATCTTTTTCTTAGTGCAAGATTGCCTGGAAGTGTCTGTGTCAAGCATCCCTTGGACAAGCAAGAATTAATTAGTTTGTGAGCAAGGTGTGCTGGATAATAGGATGGACAATTTATTGTGCATCTTTCTCACCATCTTCTTGCCTTTGTTTAGAAATCAGTTGTAAATACTTGGAGTAGCCTTTGTGACTGCAGTGAAAATACTCCGGTGTGATCACTGCTACATTAAAATACAGACTGGAGAGGCAGGTACTCAGTACCACAAGTTGTAACTCTTTGAAGGCCAGTAAATTGAAAAGCTTTAACATTTATTCAGTATTTTTTCATGGGTGGAATTTTAGCCTTCATTTTTAATCTTCTTTGAAAAATTGGTGACAACTCCTACCTCCAGCATCACGTATTAGTTTTAATGCTTATTCAGTGGAGGGAAGTACTGGAGAAGCTTGGGTGCTTATTAAGCCAGGGGCAAGAATCCTACAAGGGGATTCTGGATCCCGTGTGAATGCTGTGTCTGGAGGCCACTTGAAATTGAGACTCAAGGCTTCTGCTCCAGGGCTGGCCATCCTCTGGCAGGACTGGTTTATTGTCTGTGCTGGAGGTGTGCAGGCAGTAGTTTCTGGGAAGACAGGCAGGTGGTGGATGCCTGTGCCCTTGGGAAGCTCCGTGCAGGACGGGTTCCCTGCAGGAGCGAGTTGTGCCTGTTGGTGCTTGGCATCATCCTCTTATGGCTTCCATGTCCCTCACTGTGTTGGGATTCAGGTGCTTTGTGCTTCTCGTGGTGCTTCTCAGTGCGAGGTCGGTGATCGCTCTGGGATCCATGCGCTGGTTCTGTGGGAGTTGGAAGCTGTGGGGATGCATCTGCGAGGCTGGACAGGGCTCAGCCCTTGCTGTAGCTCTTTCTGCTGTGATGGGATGGACTGAAGCAAAGGCCAAAATTCATTTTGAAATAATCTTGCAGGAGTCAGACAGTGCCTCAGAAACCTGTTTTATCCAGGCTCTGAAAAAGTGTGACAAAGTCCCTTTTATTAAAGGTGTATAAAAACTTGGTCTGTTTTCTCTATGGTTTGATTTTTTTTATTTATTTATTAAGCTTTTTGATTTATTTATTAAGATTTATTTATTAAGCTCATTATAGATGAAGAGAGCCTATAGTTGCTATTAGTGGTCATGTAGATGAAATGAATTAGTTGATATTTAAAAGACAGTCAAATGACTCATTGGCATAATCGGAAGCTGCACACCTGGAACCACAGTTTGCTGAAGAGCTAAGCCAGCTTTTGGCTCCAGGAGCCTGCTCTGCAGCATCACTGTCATTATACTTGATTCCAGTGGTGTAGTTCAGTCACTGACTCCTAAAAAGTTGAGAAATGAATTGGCAGCTGAGAGAAAAGTAATTTCATTCAACAAGTGAATGAAATGGGATTGGTAGACCTAGTTTTAAAGACCTAGAAATATCCCTGGGAAATTTTGAATAGAATCTGTCAGTTGTATTTCACATCTGGAGGTGGCTTACTGAGCCAAATAAACAGATCTCAAATAATGAACAAATGTGCTGAAGACATAAGAAAAAGCACTTATTTTGCCTCTTACGACAGTTTGAAAATGCTGGTGGTGTGTATGTGTTTAATTACATAGGACAAAGGTTTGTCTAAATGCAGTTTATAGTGAAATTTCATTTCAAAATAATCTTGTAGATCATTTGATCATGCAAAAAATGCCAGAGTGCTGACCCTGAAGATTTGATAACCTATATAATTAAGTCCATGATCTATGAGGTTATTCAAACACCTATCCTTTATTGATTACATCTGAGTAGAAGCCAGGTGTCTGATTACCCTATAGATCCATGCCTGAATGTACTGTGAGTAGTCCGTTTTCCTGGTTAATAATGGCTAAAAAAAAGGCAATGGTCTTGATCTTGCAGGCTAAGAATAAAAATGGAACACAAGATGCTTTGTTTTGTTTAATACCAGTGAGTTTAAGCAGACCCCATTTAGCTTTCATGGAACATGTTCCCATGGACTGCATCTTTTTCATGCTTAGCAACTTAGTTTTCTTGGAGGGATTAAGAATGTGTGTTCATCTACCACCATGACTTGTACAGTCAAGTTGGTGAAACTTGCATTTTGATTGAAAAACAAAAGACAGACCCTGTGAACCATGGTTCAGTGTGCAGAAGCCCTTCTGTGAACACTTGGTCCCACGAACGTGTACTGGGATGTTGATAGTCAACAGCTCCATCTGTTCAGAGGGAAAATATTTGCAGTGGGAAAATGTGTGCAGGGCAGGACCTAATAATTGTTATTTGTCACTTCACAGGGATTCTTTTCACTTTAGTGAAGTTCTTGGTTACCACTGAATGCTTTAAATACCAGCAGCTTTGTGGTAAGTGAGGCCCAGTGTAGGATCAGGAGGTAGCCCACGTACCTCCTATTCTGGAATTGGTTAAACCCAGAAAGGTGAGTTTTGGTTTGGTGAGTTCAGTAACTGAGCAGAGGAATGGCAAAGCAGCATATAGTTCACCTTGAAATTCGAGATTAAATTGTTAATAATCAGGTAAGGACATTTTCGTTCCCTTAACACAGACATCTGCTCTCCCACTGCGATGTTTACGCGTGATGTGGTTCACAGGAATGAAAATCCAGACCAGTCAATTCTGTGGTGCTCTTAGACAATGTCTCCTACTGGAAGGACCCATCAGACAAGTAATTGGATAACATTAGTGAGACACTTTCACAGAAGCACAGTTGAGTGAATTGTTTGATGCTGAGAGATGTAACGTGCTGCAGCCTACAGGTGAATCTCAACAGCACGGTTATCTCGGGGAGTATTGCTTTAGAATTTATTTCTGCATCCTTCTTAAATATAATTCTCTGGTGCTATGATTTTTGGAAAGTCAGAAGTTTAATGCAGCTTTTCTGAAATCTGATCTAGATTTAATCAGGGACAGCCTTTTCTGTTTCTGACTGTTTTACTAAGTAAGCTGTGGTGTAACTGCGGTTTCCTGGGATGTTTGGAGTATACATGTTATGAGTGATGAATTTCTGCAGGTGTTCTGCAAATGGTCTTGACAGGGTGCTAAACTCAGTGACCAGCAGGGTTTTGGCTTTAGTACTTTGTACTAGGGCAGATCACGTGCCCTCTGCTGTGTTTTCAAAAGAAAACCATGACAATATGAAAACTTCTGAAATAGATATCAAAATGCTTACGGACAACTCTTTGCCTGCAAAGCAAGTGTGTTACTTGAGAAGAAAATGGCTGAGTTCCCAGTTTTTTGGGTCCCACCCCTCTGATTGCCTAGAGTAGGGTGGTGTGGCAGAGCCAGGCAGGCACAGCCTGCCAGCTGTCCAAGGAGACAGAGTACAGAACCCTGAAGTTGTGGGGTATTAAATACTGGTCAGATGTCTGCTGTTCATAATTTCCATTCATAAATCAGGTTTTAGATGAAAGAAATATTCTGATAGACCTGCTTGCTCATTCATGGTGGCTGCAGGGAAGGTGGAGTGAAGGTGGCTGAGTGGGTGATGCTGGGCTGTCCCACCCTGGCAGTGTGTGCTGTGCTGGCAGCGGGGCTGTCAGTCAGTCCTGCTGCTCTGGGGCTGGGCAGGCCTGATGATGCTGCAGCCTGGGAGCTGGGAAACGTGATCCAGGTGGGAGCAGCCCTTCCTGCAGTGCAGGCCCACGTGAAGTGCTCATTGGACACAGTTAAGCTGCCATTTAGGAGTGAGTGCAGTTGTGTTTAAACCGAGCTTTGTAGGTGCAAAATGAAATAGATGCATGCAGGTATGAACTTAAACAAGATTAACTTAATTAAATTTTGTGCAGGTTTAATTTTAAGCAAGTTTAGACAAGTTTTTGAGTCTGCAAGTAAACTGAAGTTCACCCGGGTTGTAGGTGAGGGGAACTCAAACATTCCTAAAGAAGTCCTTGAGATTTGGAGTAGCACATGCTTGTAACTCTGCTGAAAATCCTACTTTAGGGTTTAAAAAAATTTTCAAAGATGCCACAAACTTTATTTTTTTTTACTCCCAGAGGCAGAGGATGGAAAAGTGATGGGTTACACTGCTCTAGCGTTCAGTGATCTGACCTTTGAGGTAGGCAGGAGACTGCTGGTTACTCACAACTCTTTATTTGCAGAGACCAGACAGTTTCTGTGCCTGGAGTGGGTCACAGCCAATAAGCAGCAGTGAGTGAGAAATGCCCCAGTGTGCAGGTGCAGGGCTGAGGGTTGGAGGCCTGAAAGAAACTGGGAGCTGAGCAGGGATTTTTTTGTGATGGGATGTTGTATGGTCACCATCGGGCAGCGGTGCCGTGTTCATCCTGCCTACGTTCAGCTTTAAATTTTTCACCTCTACAAAAAAGTCAAGGACGGGAGAAGGGTGTTGCGGTGTGCCAGTGGGCAGTGTGGCACAGGTCAGGGAGAGAAGTTGCCTTTCCTGTGGCAGTGAAGCCATGCCCATTTAGCATGAGGTAACAGGTGACCCTTTTAGTAGGCAGATGCTTGGAGGGTGCACGTAGATACTCAGGGCATTACTCAGCACAGGGAAACCTAAGAGGTTGCAAGGATTGCATTCCCTGGGAGTCAGCAATTGGGTACAGGTTCCTCAAGTGGAAAAAAGGGTGCAGAGGAGCTGTGTGGTAGGCAGCCATGAGAGGAAAGGGAGCGAGGAGAAGAAGGAATGCAGACGTCTGGAGATCAGGGCAGAAGTGGAGGCAATGGGATGTTGCAGGCAGCATCAAGAGGGCTGGATTAAAGCTGCATTTGTTTGCAGAAAGACAAGCTGATGCCTACAGGGGAGCTGGTCAGTGTGGAGGAGAGAGATGGGTATCTGTGGCATGGAGGAGGGTCGAAGAGTGTGCCAGGAAAACACTGTGGGCTAAGCTGGACCTCCCCAGTGCAGTGTCTGTGAAAGGCCTAGTGCAGCTCTTGGAATGCTTCTCCACTTCCCTTCACGTGCCAGAGCCAGGTAGTACTGAGATGGCAGCATGGCATGAAGGCTGGGGCTCCTGTCCAGGCTGACAGTGGGACATGTGCAGCTGTTGACCCTGCAGGTTGTGGAGAGGGGGTGGCTGCCTGAGGTGTCTGAGTGTGCCTGCTTGTTGTGGCTCAGCAGTGCAGGGGGTGTGCTCTGCTCCCTCCGGGTAAGGCCACAGAAGAGCGTGGATAGGACTGGGTTGTGGCACTGCAAACCAGACAGTACCTCCCTGGGCACCAAATGAATAGGGAAATGAAGAGGTACAACCAGTAGCAAATCCCTCTTTTAATAGGGCTAACTAGGATAGGTGTGGGTCATGAAAATGTTGAAGGAAATAATGCGAAATAAAGAAGGAGAAACACAGCTTTTATCAGCAGGCTTAAATATGCCATCCAGGCATCTGCACCAACATTGGGGAACACGTATGGTAGGAAAACCTTGTGTAGAGCTGACAACACTGGGAGCTGCTATACTGGATTCACCTGAGCTCTTGAGCCCTGTGCAGTAAACACAGCTCTGTGCAGTCTGTACGTTTAGGGGCGTGTGTTACGTGTAAGCAGAGAGTGGAGCTGTTTTCATTTGCCTCTATGAGTGTTGTCTTGCTTTGCCATCAGCTGTTTGTACCCATCCTTTCCCAAGGGAAGGGCAGTGGAGGACCAGGTCTGTGCCCTGTTGCAGGCTGCTTCCTCCTCCTCCTCAGCTTGTTGGCCCTGCAGGCACGGAAGGGAAACTATTTTGTGCACGTGTTTTTTTGTGGGTGCACTTTTTTCCTGTTTGCTTTCAGTTTTGTTTTTTAAGTGCTGCTGAGGACTGTCACCCCCTTAGTTTCAAGGCATCCTTTCTTAGAGCCTTATAGGACAAAGGCTGGAGAAAAATCTCCATGTGCTTTACAGCATCTCCATTTCAGACCCCCTAAGTAATAACGTGATTCTCTTCTGCTGACCATGACTGAGAATAGCCTAGCAGATCTCTTAGCTATTTATAGACTGGATTCAGAGCAGCCAAAGATTAATTTGGTTTTTCATAGTTAGTTTTAAACCCAGAAGTTTTTATTGTGAAATATGTGAGCCATTTCAATGGACTATTTGCTCTTTAGTCACAAACCTGCCTGTCTGGTGACTTGCATCCACCTTTCTGCTTTCAGTGGGGTAGCCCTGAGATGAAGTTCCTACTCAAACCATCTTTTTTCATGATGCTTTGTTGAGATCATAGATTGTTAGTATTAAATATAGGATGCAGCTCCTCTGAAGTCATATGATCTTCCCACATCCTGTGCAGAGGGCATTGCATCCTTGGAACAGGCTCCTGC
Source organism: Pyrocephalus nanus (assembly GCA_038380795.1). NCBI lineage: Eukaryota > Metazoa > Chordata > Aves > Passeriformes > Tyrannidae > Pyrocephalus > Pyrocephalus nanus. Next base: position 7,493,616 of record CM076272.1, read on the forward strand.
CTGAATGTAACAATACACACTGATTTTAATTCAGAGCAGTGCTGAATGAACCAGGGTGAGAGCTGTGTAAAAGTATTTTCTTTGTCTCTTCTCAGAGTTCATTAAAGTAACTTGTGGCAAAATACTGACTTTGTATAAAAGGAAAAATACCCAACCAGGTAGTTAAATGACTGTCTTGTTGAAATAGAGCACCTGGCCCTGTGTGGTTGTTGCAAGTTCTTCTCAGTTATTTTAAGAATAGTGGAACAAACCTTTAGCACTGAATACAACGGATTTCTTCAGAGAGCTAAAAGAGATGTTTATAGACCTGATTTTCAGATGGAGGTATTCTGATGTCTGCTGGCTAATTATTTCTTGGCAATTCATTACAATGGGTTACATTTGAGACTTGGGCATTTCATTAGCAGCCTTATCTTCCTTCTTTGTTCAGCTGTTTGTATAGTTGGCGTTATTTATACTCATAAAATGATCATAATGTCGCAAATGGTGAAGGGATTAAATTTTTATCCTATATGAAATATTTTAATTGCATTTATTTCAGTAACAAGTGTTGAAGCCATGTGTTTGAAGCATTTTAACCTGCATTAACTTCAAGGCAGGCTGAAGCACTATGTTTCTCAGCACTGTGATGCAGCATTGTTGCTCCTTATGGAAAACCGGTCTGGCTTATTCTCCCTGGCGAGTGGAAGGGGGTGGATTAGGTTACAGGGAGGATGAATCGTTGCAGCTCGCCCTGCCTTGTTTCACCGTTTATCGGTTTGCTGTGCTTGTTCCTTCCTGATTTCCCTGAGAAGGGTGGTTTGGCTGGGACTGAGGAGAAATCTGCCTTTGAGCTGAAGAGCCAGTATTTCCCAGTTGGTGAATACTTGCTTTGTTTACTTTTAGAGGCCTGAGACTTGGACATTTTTCTAGTGGACACAACTCTGGCTATTTTTATCCTTTAGGAAAATAATAATACTTCATGTGCTTCCAGGATGCAGTTATAGTCCCTGTAGATTTTTTTTCTTGATTAAGAATATATCTGCATTTGAATCCTGAAAGACCTAATCTGTCTTGTATTAAATGTTTTGCCTCTGTTTGCCTCTGTTTGTGCTGAGCTCAAGTGCCTGGTGTCTGGGGCATGACATTGGATTCTCCCCGGGGAGGGAGCAGTGCAGGCAGGGACAGAGCCCCTAGGTGGCATCAGAAGCCACCTGATTTTTGGCTGCCGCACGCCCGAGGGTGAGAGGTGCGATGGGAAGGGAGGTCTGCCCGGCCTGGGTGTGCTTTCCTCTGTAGGCACCCTGTGCTAAAGCTCTTACCCCATTAGCTGAGCAGTACAGAGAGTCGTCATTTTGCTAATTCAAACATGTTCCAACCTTGTGCAGCTCTGCTTTCTAAATATTTAATTGAAATGCTTTTACAGCCATTTTACTTCTTTATCACCGTGAGCCAAGCCAGACAATGTAACATGGCATATGTTAAGATGTTAATTGAGTAGCAGCACACATAGGCGGCTGTTTCATAATTTTCTCCTTAGATGATCCTTGGCTCCAGTTTAACATTTCTTTGTGCTTCTGAGTGGAAGGTTATATAAAGATATATTTAGAGCTGTTAGTCTAAGAAAGAGAAACATTAATTCAGTAAGATTAAGAATTAAGGGCTGAATCCTGCAGGCACTGCTGGGACACAGTGCCTGTCGTGGCAAGGATGTGATAATAGTACCTTTCTGATAGTACCACTTACTGTAATGGGGTTGGTAATCCTTTTATTGAGTGGTTTCTCACAGCTTGCAGAGTAAATAGAGATTTTTATTTTTTTTTTTATGTCACCTAATGTCATCGGAGTCGTGGAATTGAGATTGAATCTTTCCAGAAGGATATGTGGTCAGTTTAATAATGACCCTCTTTATTTTAACATGGCTTTCAGGAAGATAACTTTGCCAAAATTGTCACTTGATATTTTGTAACGGGGTCTGACTTGCTTTCCTTGGGAGCCAAGAGGGTTTTTGCAAGATGCGAAGAGGCAGCAGGACACTGCATGGGAGAAAGAGTTGCTGGGTGCTGTCAACACCCAAAGGCCTCCTGTGCCTGGCAATGGTGCTCATATGGTACTGCTCCCACCAGGAGCATCCATTCCAGACTGCCCTTCGACCCTGTTGTTAAACAGTTGAACAAAGGCTCTTTAGAGATGCTGTGGGAGAACCACTGATGCAATGGGAAACGGAGGCTTTTCAGATCGCAGGACTTTTTTAAAGGCCATGTGGCCAAAATAATCCTTTCCTTGGCAGACAGTTCTAACTGCTGTCTTGGGTACCCTTCTCTTTTGCAAGGCTTGTTTTCAGGTCTCTGGGTAAAAATACTGTGGCAGCACTGTGTTGCCATGTCATATCGGGGTTGCAGGCGCTGCACATGAGCCACTGGAGGTTCCCCGTGGCCCTGAACAGCCCCTGATGGGCTTCTTTTGGCTTCAGGTGGTTGTTTTTTTTCTCCTTTTCCAAACCTTATTTTAGAACTTTGTAAACCTTTTTTTCTCTCTTTGTTAGTTGTCTGAGAGGGTAAGTGGTTTGCCATCTGAGGTGATACCTAGGTAATGGTGCTGATGGTAAGTAACTGTACCCTGGAGTTTTTTATTCTAGTTGTTACTTTTCCAACTGAGTCCTGCATCTTGGGTAATAATGTAACATAACACCCCTGTACCAGAAACTGGGAGCCCAGCAGTGGGGAACCCTTGCTGCCCAGTCAGGAGCTATGCCCTACCTTTGTGATGTATGGAACAGCTATTGGCAGTGATGGAAAGTGGTTCCTTTTCACCAATTGCATTATGGCTTGGCAGAAATAACGTTTTCTCTAGGCTGCCCAAAATGTTCCAAGCACATGAAATGCAGCTACAGAGGCTGGTTTTGGGACAGTGTTCCATGTCAGGCAAATAACTTGCAGTATTGGGATGAAAGGGATACAGAGTATCTGTGGCAATTTCCTTGAAGGCACCAAACTTTTAATGAAAAAAAATCATTCTGGGCTTCCCACGTTTAACCACTGACTGAGTCAAACCATTACTGTGTTTGGCACAATAAATTGTGGCTCCGCTTCTCCACTGAGTTTGGCTGAACTGGATCTGTTGCTGTTGTTGACATCTTCCTCCTTTGGAGCACTGAGTCTACTGCTCGTGCCTGAACGATGAGAGCTGTGTCCTGTGTAACTTCTGTGGCTGGGACATCTCCCCTGCAGAGCCACAGTGTCCTGGAAGTGCTGCTGTCCCACTCCTGCCAGGGACTCAACCCGGAAGCCCCTTTTCCAGCATCCTCTGCTTCACAGTGTCCCCCAGACAGGAGCTGTGACTGCAGGGCTGGGTGTTCATGTATGATCACTGCCCACATGTGTGTGCTCCCATGGTGTTTGTGATGCTGCTGGGTGTTCATGTGTGATCACTGCCCACATGTGTGTGCTCCCATGGTGTTTGTGATGCTGCTGGGTGTTCATGTGTGATCACTGCCCACATGTGTGTGCTCCCATGGTGTTTGTGATGCTGCTGCCTTTTACAGGGACTGAATGCTCTCAGGTGGAAAGCCTGGGGTTTAGTTTCAGGCTTTGAGAAAGCTCAGAGTTATCGAGGCAGTAGCTAATAAATTTGAGGGCTTTCTTTTACTCCTCCCAAAACCTTCCTTCTTTCTGGTCTCACAGACATGAGGCTTCTCTTATCCCCTGTGGTTATATGGCTTCTACTATTTGCAGCATTAAAGGAAGTACTTGGTGTGCTCAGAGCAACTGAATTCTGCCACCTCTTGTAATACGATATTCCCGTATTGCTCGGTGCAGTTCAGCTCCTATTCCTGAAAGTAGAGGATTGCTTAATTAGAGGAAGGTTGGCAGTTTTTATGCCACTTGGAAAAAAAAGTTGCATCTTTTTGCCTTTTCCTTCTGCTTTTTTCCCCTTCTGCCTCTCACTCAGTGCAAAGTAAACCCAGCTGCTCACCTGGGGAGAGATCACACTCCTCATTCTGCCCATGCCAAGTTGGGGCTGTTAAAATTGGGTTTTTCTGCGCAGAAATACATAAATAGGTCAGTGAAAACAGAAATGCATACTTTGGCATAAGATGGAAAGGCAGTTCGAGGAAATACTTCAGTCTGATTTCTCCCCTTTGCCTTCTCTTGAAGATAATTTCAGGAGTTTGTCAATGGCTTCAGCATTTCAGAGCTTCAGTTGCTGAAGTTACCTTGAGGCTTCAAAAGTTACCTTCAAAAATCTTTTAAACATCTTGCCCCTAAAGGTTAAGTCAAAAGCTGAGGCTGTTAAGATGGGGCTCTCCCATAAGGCTTTTTGCTGCAGACCCAAAGCAGCCAACACATTTCCTGGGCAGTTGTAGGATGAGGGTCTCCAAACACAGCAGCTTCTGCAGCGAGCAGCCCTGTGCTGCTTCTCCAAACACAGGCTGAGAAACCTTCTTTTCTCTGCTGTTTTACTCATTAGTAGAAGCTGGGCTCATGTTTTTGAGTGGCTGATGATAGGTGACCAGATTGATCCGGACTGGTGGTGTTTGGAGCAGTGCTGGCATTTTGAGGAGCATCGCTGTAGACAGTGCAGCAGGATTATGTCTCTCTTGAGTTACTGTTGACTGAGAGACTTAACTTTGAAACCGTCAGTATAATGGTACCCACTGAGCAAACATCTTGTTGGTTGTGACAGTGTCACTAATTTTTGGGAGGGTTTTTTTGGTGGGGACAAAGTTTTGATAAAAAATTTTATGCTCTAAGGTTCTTTTGTTGGGTCATTGGGCTCAAGCTGGTAAATCCAAGGCAGCTGTAAAAGCAGCCACCTTTGTTACTGCTCATAAGAGACAGCTACTCCCAGAATCAGAAGTCTTGTCTTGGGTGAAACTGCTTGGAGAAACCTGAGAATTAAGTTTTGGATCAAGTAAATGAACTAGTTTCACTTCAGGGAGACTGTCAGCATGAAAGCTGTGAAAGAGAGTAACATCAGCTGTGATTCTGGGTGGGGGTGAGTCACAGTGAGCTCCCAGGAGCAGCTCTCCAGGAGAAGCAGTTCTGGCTGTGGGCTTAAGGTACAGTTTCTGAGTTTAGTTTCCAACGGGCTCAGGTCTGTAATAGATTCAAATGCTTATTTTCATCAGCAAGAACATATGTCATTCCTGCTGCTCTCCTGCAGCTATGCCTGGACTTGTAGCAAAGTGTGTGGGTAGTGGCCTCCAGGTGTTAGAAGTGGCTCTGTGTAGGACCTGATTCTGCCTTGTTGTTGGGCTTGCTGGTTGCAGGGACTGTAACTGCAGTAGTAATTAGGTAAAGGATGAATTTGACAGAAGCAGATTTATTTTTTGGTAAATGAAACTTGAGCTTTCAAAGCATATGTGTCCTGTTAGTGAAGGAGGAAGTGGGGATGAAATAAACACAAGTTGTTGGTGTAACTGGGATGGCTGTCCCTTTGCCACCTGTCCTTTTACCTCCTGATATGATGGAGATGTGTCCTGCAGTGTCACCAGTTGGAGCATTTCTGTGCAATGCTCAGGACCATGAGAAGGTCACTGTCCCCAGTACCTTCCCGGTCAAAGGGCTCCTTCTTCAGGGAGTCATTGCTTGACTTTGACATGCATCATCTTCACTGGAAAGGAAATTAGAAGCATTTCTATCATGAGGCACAGGCTTTCTAGAATGAGAGCACATTAACCTGTGCTCTGGTTAGGAAAGAAAGAAGCCTTGGTTGACCACCAACAAATTTTGATTGTGTCCTCCTGGTGTACTTGGAGTGTGGGGCGGGAGATGAAAAACAATTGCTGTTTAAACAGAGATCACGCTTATCCCTGCTGAAGCCATGGGACCTTTGCCTTTTAAAATGTCACAACATCTGCTTGCAGATTGGAGGACGTGAACTTGACTGTCCTTTTTGTGCCACCAGTTGGCAAAAAGGAAACACAGCGAAGCTGCATTTACTGGCCTTGTTCTTGCTCCTCTGCTGCGGCTCCTTGACGCTGGTGAGCGGTGCTGTAGGAGCAGAGGTCACAGCAGGAAGAGCCTGAACTATATTTGAGAGTTTACATTTCCTGACTCAGACTGATATTTGGAGATAAAAGGACAGCTCTAGGGATCTCCTGCCCAGCTGCCTCCTGGCAACTTGCCTCTTTCTCTTTGCAAGAAGAAAATGTTAATGCAGTTGGGCGTGTTGATGCTCCGTTTGGCAGAACCTATAACAGGATGGAAGCCGAGCTGGCTGGAATGTGCTCTCCTGAAAAACCCAGCACATGATGTTGTCTGCAAGTCTGTAGAGCAGAGGCTGTATTTGGACTGAGTTTATGTCTCTACCCTGCATTCCCTTACTCTCCATGCTCCTTTTCTGCACAAGCTGTCACGTGAAGCCACAGAAAAGGTTTAGGTACAAAAAATGGCATATATGCCTGACTCCTGTTGCCTGATGCTTTGTAGGAGCGGCTGTGGATCTGTAGCAGCACAGGGACTGTGAGACCTTGGAGAGGTCAGAGGCAATGGGTGAGGTGGAGTCCAGAGTAGAGAAGTGCTGCTGGAGCAGCTGTGTCAGCAGACTGGGCTCAGCTTTGAGTCAGACACAGTGACAGTTCTCAGCAGCAGGAGGTTTCCATGCTTGGTGTCCTTTGACTTTTCTGGTGAGATGGTGGTTTGTGATGGGTGAGATGACATTTAGGCTCCCTTCTTCAGATGCTACAGTATATGTGAGCATCTTTCTCAAGGCAAGGAAAGATCCCATTTTACCGTCCTTAGCATTCCCTGTTCTTACAGGTCCCCAGTAGTCCTGCTTTACTGTCTCCTTGGTGTTCCTGAGTGTCTACCCATCTGTTGGCTTCCCTTACACAAAGTTAGCTGAAGCAGATTTCTGCTTATGGGTCTACTCAGTGGACTCGTCAAATATTCTGACCTGTTAAAACATTTTATGGTATTGTCACTATAGCATGAGCAGTTCTTGTGTGGGAAGGGGCATCAATATTAGCAGCCTTTACACAAGAGATTTTTAGACTGTCTAGTTTCAAAATGAAGTGGTGTAATGAGCAGGACAACCAAACTGCTGCCTCTTTGAGCGTGTGATGCAGCAGTAGATGCTGGTTCCTGTCAGCACCAGACATTAGAGCCGTTTGTTTTGTTTGCTTCTTACGGTTTTAGTGCATCCATCAGATGCCTGACTTGGTCTAGCTTTGTTTCTGGTGGCACCTGTACAGAAGTGAAATAACTGCCAGTGAGATATTTTGTTGTGTTAATAGGAGATTGAATTATGTTTCATTCTGTGAGAAAAAGAATTGCTCTCTGAACTTGAAACAGCGGTTTTGTGGTGCTTGTTCAGTAGGTGTCCTTCAGTAATGACTGGGGCTTTCTGTGTGTGAAAGCTTCTGCTCCTCTTCGGAGCAGAGATAAAATGCCTTCAACTCATGCAGTCAAACCTGGCGTGTGAAGTACAGCACCCTTAAGAAACATGAAAGCTGCTTATGAGTGTGTTTATGTGAAGTCTAATAAATTCCATATGGTTTGCCAGCCTTGGCACATACCCTGGGGTCGTTTCTGACATGCTTCAATTCAGTCCCCACCCAGTGTCATCTCAGTAAACCAGCTGGGAGGTAGAGAGACTAACTTGGAAGACTCCAAAGTTGCCAGTGGAATAACAGTTCTCTGCTTTGTAGCAGCTCTTTGGAAAGCGAGAAGTAAATGCCTTGAAATGGTGGGATTTACTGAAGCGTGGGGAGAGGGGGATGTTAATTGTGTTTACAGGTAAACAAGTCAAATGCATCTGAATTTTGAAGAGCTTACAATAAAAGTAGTGACATCCATCCTGGCTGCATTACAGCTTGGGTAATAGCTCCCAGTTGCAATGGTATTTCATTAAAAAATACAGTTCTTACAGAAAAGAACAAAACAGCAAGAACTTGAACAAGCAGTTAAGTTTGGGTGACTTTCAACATGAAAATAGCTGGATGAGTATTATTCCATAAACTAGAAGAGTATTTCACTGTAAGAGATAAAGCCTGTAGTGTAGTGATAGACATTCTAATATGTAATGGCTTGGTCATTGCTGTTTAGATTAATTCAATGTTTCTTTTCTCTCTCTTCCCTCACATCTAGCAAAACTGTACAATCTAAAGTGGACTGCATTTTGGTAAGTACGACTCCAGAATGGTTTTCAATATTTAATAAATTGCAAGACCAAAATAGATGGCTCTGGAGACTAGCAGCTATTCTGAAGCCTTTCCTTAGCACTGCTTGAAGGTACTGCCACTCAATGTGATCACAGTTAGCTGCCATTGCGAAAAAAATACACGATGTGGGTTTGATGTTTGTTTTCCATGGAATATTGACCTCCTGTTTCCAGCAGCAAGCGGCTGTGATTGCCCTTTGTAGAACTGTCAGCATGGGTGGTACGGCACAGAAGGGTGACTGAGTGTTTTTGTAGCATGATTTCATTAAATGTAAGGTTATGAGTATGCAAGAAGCTTATTGTACCTTCAAGTTTCACTGCTCTTTAGGCCTTTAATGACAGTGATAATTGCTTTTATTGTTGTTTCCTGGGAACAGCTAATTCATGGCCGGCATTACGTTTTAAGGAAGGAACTAAATTGAAGTGTGTGTTTGCACAAAACCTGGCAGAGAAACACCACGTTTTTTTCCTGGTCTGTGAAAATCTTGCAGGTCATAATCATCGAATTTTTGGTCGGTTTGGTTTTGGTTTTCTTTAAAGTCTTGCTAACCTCAAAAGTTGTGTACCATCTTGGGTACCTTCCCAGAAATGTGCACCACTACAGGTCCTGTTAGCTCTGCTGTACTGCTCAGGACAGAAAGACATTATTTTGAAAAGGGAAAAAGCCTTTGAAATGCAAAAACATTGTCTTCCTTTGTGCATTAAAATAACAAGATCTAGGCAGTGATAAGAGATTATTTCTGGGGAGCACTAACTCAGAGGTTTTGTTTGTTTTTAATAGTGAGCAGGTTGGGAGTTTCTTTAAATCAGAGTCTTGAGTTCATAAATCTTAAAACTGGAAGGGAGTGCTTATCTTGACTTTCTACCTTCAGCATTTCATCCAGAAGTACCAGTGGGTAAGATAAAAAGATGACATAGAAAACCATCTGGACACTATCAGATAGACTCTGTTCAGCTGTATGGCTGAGCTGACTAAGATACTCCTAAAGTCATGTTATCAAAGGCTAATTCAAATGGCACTGGATTATCTTCCCTTAAGATGTCTTTCATTTATTTTTGTATTGCAAAAAACCTTGGGACCCCATTTTACCTCTTTTAAAAAGAAGTTCTTGGATGCACCCAACTAAATAGCAATGCAAAATGACATTTTTATCCATTTGATTCCTCACTGGTGTTTGTGGATACAAAGCAAGTGTGTTAATGTCTTCACTGTTTTGTATGTGAGTCTGCAGTGGAAAAAGGACCAATTGCAAAATTGCACTTGTGAAAATCTAAACACCAGATATTTCTGTGGTGAAAAAACAGGAGTTGGGGTGGGTGTTTCTAAGTAGCATTGGAGAAGGGAGTAAATAAGTAGGAGGTTAACCAGTCATCTGCTTTTGGAAATCCATTTTAAGAAATTTGAATTAAACTAGTATTATTTTTGCATAAATTTTGCAGATTGGTGGACGTTGTGTCCTGAGCTAGGCATTATCAGTTTGTTTGAGGGTTAGGTCTCACCCACTGGATTGACAAAGAAGTCTGGATGCAAAGCAGTCTCCGTGGCCTGACCTGGAACAGAGCAGCAGTGTCCTGATGGTCTAATTTTTTGTTCCAGATGCCTTCTTGTCTGTCCTGCTGTTGAGTTCAGAGGAGTCGTGGCAACAGTGGAAAACCCAGTCTAGGTTAGCAAAGGTAGATTTAAAGCTGTTCAGGTAGTTTAAAAAAGAAAAATCCAAGATCAAAATAGTTTGAGGGAAATAAAATCAAGCTGAATGATGGCAAAATGGGTTCTGTGCTTTTATGTGCTGTTGGAAAGCTGCGAGCTGCAAGGCAGAATCTGAAAGCACATTAAACTAAAAGGCCATGGTTTAAAGCTCTGAATGACTCTGTTGGTAGCACCAGTCACAGCCACAGTGTGGGCAGAGCCACACACCAGTGTTTGGGGCTGCCTAGTTCCACACACTTCAGTGAGAAAGAGAGGAATAGGAAGGAGAAGCAGAGGAGATGGCAGTAGTCTGTTGTGGAGGTCTCCAGTAGCAGAAGGCTGTGCAAAGCAGCCACTGTGAGGGCACTGGGACTGCAATTGGTCACGCAAGAGTCCGGAGTTATCTGCCTCTTCCTTGTGATACTGCACCACTTACATTCTGACACACTGTCAGTTTCTGGAAGATCATAAGAAAATCATTGTACACTGTGCAATCCAAAAAAAGATAATTAGCAAGAATTGTGGTGTAAACAGTCATTAAAAATTCATTATAACATCTTTTTAACTGTAGTAAACATGTCTAGCAGTGGATTCTCTTATGACTTCGCTTGTTATATTTGTAGCCTCACACTAAATGAACTTTTGAACCTGATTTTTAAAATGGTATCCTCTATATAATCACGCAGCAAGAAGGTCAAGGTTTCTTTCCTTAATCCTCTGAGAAGAGGTCAGTGCTGATGAGAATGATGGATCAATGGCCATGAAAGCCAGAGCTGCTGATGTCTGGAGCAGCAGCAGTGTGAGAGATGTGAGAGTGTGTCAGTCCTGCTGCAGAGGAGGTGCCACCTGTCTGTTGGGCCCTACAGGAGACAGGCTCTGGGAAGCTTTGGCAGCTGTGCTTGGGCACTGTCACAACAGAGCTGCCATGTGCTTTTAGGGCTTGTTTGGAGTGTTAAGCACCTGAAATATGCTCCTGCTTCTGTTCAGATAAAGCACATCAAATGTATTTACTAGCTGCTTTCTAGAATAATAGGTTCTGTTTCCAGTATTACTGTATTACTGTATATCTGTCTCGATGATATTTCCAACAAACCATCTGACCTTGAGCAACTCACTTAAGCTTTGCTTCTTGTTTCACTGTTCATAAAGTGGAGAGATGATTGCCTGACTGCTTTGCTATTTTTAGTTCTGGTTGTTAAATAATAGATGTTTGCTCTGCTGAAGTATGACAGGTTTTAGGACCGTTCTGCCAGTAGGTACAGGTTACATTGCCATTGGCACAGCCTCTTTTACTTTGATTAGAATATAGATATCTATAAATACTCAAAATATGGAAAGAAATATTAAGAGGAGTCCATGCTCTCTAAAATAGCGGTTTTGCACGAAGCTTGCAGAGTGCCCCTGGCCTTCAGCCTCCCTTCATCAGAACTTGAGGACAGAAATAACCTGTAATTCTGCTTTCATTGTGGAAATTGGAAATACTTCAAATTTGAATGACATTTGCACTGTATACATTACAGAAGTTGCAGCTCTTCTAATTGTTCATTAGTATATTCTTCCTCTATGTTATTTAAAGTTTGTCCTGACTGGGTCTTTTCTTCTATAAACAATCCAGAAAAAGCACATGCCCTGGAGTATTCCTATGGCAGTCCCTTTTGACAACTTTAGAATGAAACTTGACTAACATTTGTGACCTGACAGGAGATCAGCAGAGAGAACCAATCCACCAAGGTCAGGAAACCTGAAAGATATTCTGTCATTCTGAGGATTTGTGTTCAAATCCGTAGGTCCTCTGGTTCAATCAGAAACATGAATAAATTCATGTTTCCTGTAACACAGATTAAGTCCTTTACCACATTCTGTGTTGAACAGATCTTTGTCTTTGTGCTGCAAAAATTTGCAGCGTGTAGTCGATGTCTCCCAGAATGGAACTGGATATCTAAACCTGCTATTTTCATTTAAAAAGTACCCCAACCCCACAACATTTTGACCATCTTAGTTTATATCACAGCTGTTTATTTGCCAGCCAAAATTCCTTAAAAAAAAAAGTTGCATCTGTTTCTATGAGAATCTTTTCTGTGTCTGTCTTAGGCAGCAAAAGGACAGATCCATTTGGAGCAGATCTCTCTGGCCACTCATCTCTGGTTTAATTGTTTGCTACTTATTTTGTGCATTTCTGTAGTGAACTGTATATTTGGTAACTGTCAAAACAGAAATATCAGAGATTTCTGCTCCCTTGTATCTTACTGAAAGTCTTTGCATAGCTGTGACTTGAGGTTTCTAATTCTTTGTCCTTAGTTTTTCTGTCTCACAATATAAGATCAGTCAGATATTTTGAGTACGTGATAGATTTTTGGCTAAATTGAAGCCATTTGGTGAAAATAAGTATTGAACACTGCTTGTTCCCCATCTTCATTGCATCTTCCTTTGTTTTATATGGTTCTGGTTACAGAAGATAAAGGCAATGGGTGAAGAGCAAGAGTACCGGAGGCAGCGCTTTGTGCTGGCTTTCCACCTCAGTCCTGCAAGCGGTTTACGTGCTTATGCACGTCTCTAATGCAGCTTCAAGAAATATGATTTATAAATAGCCTTTGGAGAATTTGACAGTCTTCATCTGATTTGATAGAAGCAGTCAATCAAGGTCCAGAAACTTGAAGCAGGATTTTTACTGAGATCCTTTTTAAGTAGCGGACGTTGTGCACGCTGTATGGTTTTTAGAACAACAGTAGCATCAGCTTTAACAGGCTGCACAAAGGGGAATTTGTCCAAGATGATGCCAGCATCACATTCTTCCTTTTGATGCTGTGACTCTCTTCCGCTCTAATGACCTATTTTTTCCACACTATTGACCCATTTGGGGGGTGGGAATTTATAGTATATTTTGTGTTCCTGTTTTTTTTTATTTCTTTCCATATGTATCCAAATTAGCACAAAGAAAAACTGAGAATGAATGAATGAATCTTTTTCTTCTTGGTCAGTAGTTACTAGGCCAGCTGAAATATTCCTCTACTTTCCCAAAGTCTGTGATGCTGATTGCATTGAAAAATTTGAACGTTTAATGCTTTGAACAATCGCAGTAACAGTAATTGCAATTATTACTGAATTCAGCAAACCTTTAGCACTGAGAACTAGTGGATGTCAGCTGAGACTGAAGAAGAAAGAGACCGGACTTACCGAGACTGTAAACCAGGTTTTGAGGGCTTTAGAAATGTTTAGAGAAAACAGACTAAACAAAACAATGTTTAACGAATCTTTAAACTAAACAAAATGCAGTCTTTCCTGAATCTACTTGCACTGACTGTCACACTCCATCTCCTCGCTGCCACTTCTTCAGATTTAAGATGATTTTCTCTAAATAGATTCAGTCTCATCTAATAAGCTTAGGTTTATCTAATTACCACCCAGGTAGGATTTACCTCTGTGAACTGCCTGTGACTCCTGTTAACTCTCCTGCTCTGAGGAGGTCCTGCCTTCCCAGGGCTTCCCTGCAGCCACTGCTGGAAGCTGGAGGAGCTGTGCCCAGGAAAGTGCATGGATGGGAGTGAGTTTGGGTGAAAACACTGAGATAACATCCCTGTCCAGCTGCCTGTGCTGAGGATGTGAGGAAGCTCTGATCCTCAGCTGCCTCAGCTGCAGGGATGAGTTTTTGCTGCTGAGAGTTCCAGGCTCACTCACATCCTTTGGGAAAGGTTCTGCTGACATAATCCCAGTCAGATTTTGTCTTTACCCGTATGTTGTTGGGGTTTTCTGTTGTTTTGTTTTTCTTGAATTTGGGGGGGTTGACAAGCAGGGCCTGTGTAGCAGAGAGGCTCAGACAGGGCCCTTCCACGCAGCCCCTTTATCCTGCTATGTCACAGAAGTTGCTTCAACTGCAGTGGGCACTGAGTGTATTTTGATGAAAGGTTTAATATCTCTTTTAAAACTTCATGGTTTATGTTGCACGTGGGCACGTTAGATTTGGAAGTGAGAGCTTGTCTTCCACTTTGGTGTCAGAGTCATCAGAGTTTTTTTTTGGTTTGCATGGGATGTTTTGTCTCATGGATTAGCATTTACTGTGCAAGGTAATACCACCCTAACGGGGTCCTCTGGTGTGCTGATTGGGCTTTTGCCATTTCAAACAAAAAGAGCTAAGTTACATGAACAAGGGGATGTCCAATAAAGAAGTACAAATTTTACTGTAGTTGTTAAATTTCTGTCTCCTCAAAAATGGTTAATTTGCTGTAAATTCTTTGAAGAACATTGGTATTTTCAATAATGGGTTTGCTAAAGGAAAACCCACCAATTCAAAGGCCATGATTCATGCAGGAAAGGAAGAACAGAGAATTTGACAAAATGCACCTATTATTAAGAAATACCTCTCTGGGTATTTGGTGGTCTGAGCACCACTGCTGTGTAAGCTGCTGTAGAGCCACACAGAAGTCAGAGTCAGCAAATTTCAGGAGTTTGTCAGAGGAAAAAAAATCCAACCAAATGTTGTGGTTTGCTGCTTAGAAAAGCAACAAATCCAGTGTCTGTTACCTGTGTGCTGCTGGAAGTGTTTCTCTTGGCTCTGAGAATGTCTCTCCATCGTTGGTGGCCCAGTTCTGTGGAGCAGTTCTGTGGTGGGTTTAGCTGGCAGGGATTATCCAGCCCTTGGGCTCTTCCAGACCCTTCCCTGGACAGCATGTCCTGCTGGTCCTTGCCTGGTCTGGGGGCTGGGAGGGGACCTGTGCATCGGGTGCCAAGTCAGTGGAGGGGAAGTCAGAGCTCACTTCTTTCTGGTGCTGCTGTCAGTTTAGTGCCAGCTGAAGAGAGGTAGATCTGGATGTGACTGAGGGGACCTCCAGTTTGAAGTGAAGTTCAGGTTTGTAATTTCCTCGCTCTCCATTCTGCTCATTGCTGAAGTAAACAGCCAGGCCTCACTGCCTGTTGATCCCTCTCTCTTCTTTTCTCTTCCTTTTGGAAAAGGTTACATTGGCAGTAAGACACCAGTAAAGAAAAAGAGAATTAACAGTAATCTAAAAGCTGCATTCTGACTTGAAAAGGGATCCTGTGAGTCTCTGACTCTGCACTGGTGGTGCCCCACCTCAGGCTCTCCTTCTGCAACATCTTCCTGAAGGAGAGTCCCTCTGCTCCTCATTGCAGGTCTTTACTCGCACTGCTGCTGCTGAGCAGGCCTGAGCACGTTACAACTGATGTTCCTGGTATTTCTAAGTCCATGTAACTTGTTTCAGGTATCCAAACCTAGTTGGTGTGTAGCAATCACTGTTTGCAGACACCAGGTAAAACTCCTCCTGGTGTCTGATCCTCAGCTGGAGGAGTAAATCTCATCACTGAGATTTACGTAACTAAATGGCTTGTCTGCAGTAACAAGTTCATAAACTGATTTCCAAAGGAAACAAAAAAATACATGTGTGCATAGATAGGTTTTTAAATGTCTTCACTGAAATCTGTGACACACAACTGTTAACATGTATAGTGGATTGCAGGATCAGGTCTGACATCCTGTGTTGTTACAGCATAGCTGGTTGTGCTGCTGGATGCTCAGAGGTGTTTTGTGTGTGCTTGGAGAAGACAAAGTTTTAATGTTTGTGGTCGCAGAAGTGATCTGTTGTTGACCTTTTTCCAGATTCTGCTTTTGTTGCATGTGAATTTTGTAATTGTAACAAGTGCTTTTGAAATAGGAAATCATATTTCTAGTCCCAGAGTGCTCAGTCACATTCTTTCACTTAAGTAAATATTTTCTAGTTTAAAATTGTATTATTTAGGAATACATTGTCAGATGACAATTTTTAGCTGTTTAGCTCATCTCTTGTTGTTTGCTTTTTCTCCCCACCCTTTTTTTTTTTTTTTGCAAACCAAAACACCTTTGTTATCCAGCAAGAAGTTGAGAAGTTTACAGACCTAGAGAAACTCTACCTCTACCTTCAGCTGCCTTCGGGTCCCAACAATGGAGACAAAAGGTATGTGTGTGACTGTAAATGTGAGCAGCTAGTCCAGAAAACCGGCTTTACTTCCCATGGCACTTAACTGCTGAGGAATCATTCATATGACATGGCTGGTAGCAGAAGCAGCCTTTATTAAACATTAAGGACTCTTCTTTTCCTGAAGATTAGTTGGGGGGTTTTTAAACTTTAAAATCCTTATTGCATGAAAAGCTTGTAAATATAAATCTCCTGAAATGCACGAGTCATCAGAGAAAGTGTTTCACAGCCCCAGTGTAATCGTTCCTTAGCTATTTATGTGTGAAGTGATAAAATAGCAACACAAATGTGATGGTGGGTGAAAGAAAAAAATAATGGTATTTCTGGTAACATTTGTTTGACTAAAGGAAGGTCTAGAAAACCAACCTGCAGATCACAGCATCACAAAATTAGCATGTGTTCCCAGTAGGATAGTTATAGGCAGGCAAGTGCCTATAGGAGGCACTCAGAATATCTGCTGGGAAAGCTGGGTGTTTCTAAAGGGCAACTGGCAAACTAAGTGGGCAAAAGCTTAGAGGTGGCCAGTAAGGAATAATAAATTTAAGAGGAGAAGTAGAACCCTTATCTGCCACTGTGTACTCGCAGCTGTGAGGCAGTCGAGAACTGGAACGTGGAGTCTTTCTTAAATCATGGATGAAAGGGGGTAACTGCTGCCCATGGCTCAAGGAATAGCTGGATGTGTGAGGTGTGCTGGCCCTTGTTGTCTCTGGTGTGTCTCCACCTGTGTAGACAGACAGTTATTAAGTCTTGTAACTGAGGAGGAGCTGTAGAACCTTCATCAGCACTGCTTCTTCTTTCACCAGTGATCAGATCTCCATGTCATCCAGCCGTGCCCAGCAGATGCACGCCTTCTCCTGGATACGGAACACCCTGGAAGAGCACCCTGAGACGTCCCTTCCCAAGCAGGAGGTTTATGATGAATACAAGTGAGTGCTCCCAGACTGGATCCATACAGATGGCTTTAGCAAGTGTAGAGTGTTGTGTGGCACTGACCCTGCAGGTCCCCCACTGGTGCACGCAGACAGAGCCTGACGTTCCACGCTGCTGTGCCTGAGAACACGTGACCTGCAGTGGGGCAAACTGTGTTTGTCACTTCTGCCACTGGAGAGAAGGCTGTGGGGTTTAAAGTGTGCATTGTATGTACTGAGGGAGAGGTACAAGTCTGTCTTAGCAAGTAAATATCTGTATGAATATTGGTTTTGTTTTGTGGACAGAGGAGCACAGGTAAAAAGCATCAGTTACTATCTTACAGTATATTTTGGTCTGCCTGTGTTTACATACATACACGAGTGCCTTAACAAGGATGAGGGGCTGAATTGTTCCCTCTGGAAATGCAGCTATTTTGCACATACAATCTTGCCCATCACACCTTTCTTTCCAGAATAATGCATAAATATTGGACCTTCCTGCAGCAAACCTGATTTCCACAGAGGCACAATGTATCTGAATATGTATGAAACCAGTAACCAAGGCCACTGCGAGTCTGTGTTGTCAAGTCTCAAAGCTACCATGTAATGAGAAAGCGATTAGAAGCAAGGGAGAGGGAGCTGTCTGATGAAAGTTGGATTTGAATTCATTTACAGAGCATACCCCACGGGGGAGGGGGAAAAAATAATCATCCTCAGCCCAGTTGCCTGAAGATGAATAACAGATTTATGATCTAGTATGAATATTTCCATAATCTGAACGATTACAGTAATTTGCAGCGAGCTGAGTCCCTTCACCTCCTAAGTGCCTACAGGACTCAGCCCATAGTAATTGTTATTGCAGGGCTGCCTTCTGCAAATACCTCCTTCTAATTAACTCTCTCTGCTCAAGTGTTTTTACCCTGATTGAGCTGAAGCATGATGGCATTCGCTTGCCTGGGGTTGATAAACATGCACACACCTATTTCTGAGCCCTCGCCGTGGACTGGAGCGGTGACGCAGCCGGGAAGTGCAGCCAATGGCGCCGACATGCCGGGATGGCCAATCCCGGAGCAGCAGCCGCTCGCGCAGACACGGCAACAGCGGCAGCTGCTGTGCGGGAGAGGGAGATGGGAGCGTTATTCTTAAATATATTTCTTATTAAATAATTTATGGCCTGCTTCAGCAACAAATCTGCTTGGCTTCCATGCTGTGCCAAGCTGCAGATGCCCGGAAAAATCATCATCTACAGATTGTGGAGTGTGAAATTTGGATGGCTTTGTATGTAGCTGCATCAAGTATTTGTGTATTGTATTCCCCCCCTCCCCCCCCAACAAAATAAGGTTGGTAAGCAAATATGCAGGAAAATATCAAATGTTTGGAATCTGTTCTCCTTTGAAAGCTTCTGTTCTGTTTTTAAAACATTCAGTTTCTTTGAATATTTTCATGAGCTATTCTTGCACACCAAAGGAAAAGCAGTCTTGGAGTGGGATGTGGGGAACAGGCATATAAATACATAAGAGTTAGTTATAAGATAAGTGATTTTTCTTTACCTAAGGGTGTGAAGACCTCTCAAAATGTATTCTATTATATTAACAGGTTACAATTTCTCTCTTCTGTGTGAATAGATGGATGTTGTGTGAGCTCACAGTGAGCAAGCTTATGCACTCTGCATGCATAAATCAAAAGTGCCAGGCTTCAGAAGATGCTGCATCATACCAGCATCTCCAGTCCTGCTGTAAATGTTGGTCAGAATAAATCTTGCAAGACTACTGGCCTTCTGCATCACCTTTTGTGATTTTCTTCTGTGAAGAGGGAGAGTCAGAAGCTTGCACTCCACCCAAGTCCACTGTTGGCAGCTGTTGTTTTCAGCTCCTCCATGTCTCAAGTAGTCTGTTCTCACTAAGCTTATTCAACACAGTGACTCCTCTTTCTGCTTTCTTACTCTTCAATTTAATTGTGAATTCGTGTCTCTAACTGGATGAAAGTGAATGGATTCATCTTTCTTTTGAAAGGGATTAAATAAATTGAAAATGCATCATTATTATAAGGCAGTACCACTTAGGAAGGGTGAGAGCTTGCAGCTGAATTTCAGAAAGGAGGTAGATGAGAGCTGGTTCACCTCTTGTTGGTGCTGTGATGCCGCCTGCACTGCCAGAATACAGTGAGCTGCAAGGAGCTGTGTTCCTGCTGGGCACACAGGGTTCTTCTGCCAGCCTCCTCTGGGAGGGAGGGATACAGGCTGGAAAGTATGGGAGCTCGAGGGGAGTTTCCTAATGTGTTATCTAGCCTGGCCTGCAGTTAATGGACACTCCTTCCCATCAGACCCTTTCAGTGTTTTCCTGTAAGTCAGTTTTATTTGGATATCTTGTCCCTATTAGTAAACCCCCTTCTGGACAAAGCCAGGTGTAGCTTTGGCTTTAGAGTTTAGAGATTTAGGATTTCAAGTCCGAGTGCAGTCCTGCAGTATTTATGCAGGCAAAATCCGTATTTGCCCATAAAACGATTTGCTGAGCCTTCAGTAAACACTTGAGTCCTCTTATCTTGCTTCTGCTGCTGACGCAAGGGAAGAAAGTGATTCATATTTAAGTTTGGTGCCCTGAAGATTCACTTGATGCGCTTAATATGGATTAGGAGGTCTTGGAGTCATCCCGTATCTGTTTCCTTTAGTCTGTAAATCATTAATCCTTGCTTTACTGGCTGCTGGGCCACTTGATGCCACCTGATGCATAGATTATGTACACTAAGTGTTAGGAACATCAACCATCAAATTACAGGAATATTCAGAAGCTAACACAGAAGAGGGCAGTAGGTATAGGAATACCATGTCTGTTAAAGCACCTAAAGGACACAGTGTCCATGCTTAAGTTGTTTGATTGTGCTTATCCAGTGTTTTTATATAAAATTCCCTGATAGGAACGGGATGGGCCCTCTTGTGTTGCAAAGTCTAGTCATAAGGTCATAAGCAAGTATCTGTATATTCCTTTGAAAACCAATCAAACTTCAGCTAAAGCAGTTGTTCCTTCCTCTGCCTCCACTCTTGGGAGTCTGACCTGCAATTTCATTTCTCTTGGTTTTCAGACATCTGGTTTCCATCCTACCTGATTATTAGGTCTTATTTCTGTGCCAGCATTGTTCATCAGCTTAGTGAGAGCTGATGAACCTCTTCCTAAGGTTCTTGGTTGCTTTTAGGGACCAGTTTTGGTTACAGTGGATAAACCAACAACTTTGTTTTGTTTCATTCTGTAGGTTCTTTATCATTTGCTATTAATGATGGTTTTTTCTGCCCAGGAAGCTGCAAACTGGGCTGCATAGCCTGGCCATCTTCATTAGCTTTGGGTTAATTTTTTTTTTCCATGGTTTAATTCAGGTGCAGTTCCAATGTTTTATTTAGGTCTGGAGTGCATTCAATTCAAAGATCTTACAAAAAAAAATAAAAAGGCCTTTTCTGGTTATGGTGTAGGGGAGCTCTGTACAAGGAACAAAGACCGCGTGTGCATTGTCGTTCCTGTCTCTGTGTAGACCTTCCCTCCCCCCCGTCTGTTTCCCACCCACCCTTGGAACAGCGAGACAGCTCCTGGGCTCAGCGATGTGCCAAGAGTGCAGGGAGCAGAGACAGGAGCTCCAGGGGAGACACTCCTGGTTTGTGTTGTCAAGTCAATGAGAGACCACAGATGGACATGGAGGGTTCTGGGCCAAGCCAGGAGGGGGAAGGGCCATGTGGGATGATCTGTCTGAAAACTGAAATTCCAGGATAATACTGATAGCTCAGAAATCACAAGCTTGCAGGAGCTGCCAGTATGGATTCAAAGGGAGCATGTAAGTGTTTTTGCTGCTAGCAAGTGATTATCTTACACCAGATGTGCTAGACTTGAGGAGCAGATAATTTTATTCCTATTTTATTTATTTATTTTCTCCAAGGGAGGGAGTAATTTTAACTTTGAAGTTTATAGATTGGTAGGTCCCTAATCCTGTTGTGTTTTGTTTGTTTGTTTTGGTTTGGGTGTTTGTTTGTTTGTGTTTTTGTTTATGTTTTTATTTTATTTTTTTTTATTTTGCTGACAGTGTTGAGTTTCAGTCAAGATTCTGCTGACTGTGGCAGAGAAATTCAGAGAGCCCTCCTTTGCCTGCTAGTTGAGACCTAAAGTCTTGTAAGCAGCATCAGTGAGCAACAAAGACCCACCTTTTAGGAATTTTCAGAGTAGAGTTTAAATCCACTGAGGCCTGGCAAGATGCAAGGGACAAAAAGCACTCAGAGATCTATTTATTACACATAAAGCAACGTCTGATTCCTAAGAGGGTACGGTGAGGCGGGAGAAGAACTGCTTTGTAATAACTTCAAAGGGACATACCAGAATCCAGCTTCTGTGACTGACATATGTTGAAATGAAATGTGTTGGTATATAAATTGAGTATGAAGCTTCCTGATGTCCCATAGAGAAACTAGACTGATGCCTGACTGTGTTGTAGGCAACGTCTCCTGGTTTGGACTGTGTGCACCCAGCCACTGAGTGGCCCTGGTCAGTGGAGTGGCTGGGTGCACACAGGCTCTGCAGGGGATGTCAGAACCAAAGAGCACAAATGTTCCTGTTTATCATCAGCAGAATCATTACATCTGTGGTGGTGCTTTTCAAGTGGAGGGTACCAACATACAGCCAGGGTAAAAGCAGCAGATACTTGCTCTGTAATAACTACTATTGTTACAGAGGAAGTAAATGCAGTGGAAGTATCTCAAGAAATATGTACAGCTTTCTATAGAGCTACAGCTTGCAGAGAAGACATTTTGACTGGCCTACTTGGATGCAGATTGTTACTAGGTGATGCTGGGGATGAAGCATCTGTTTCAGGCTGCTGCTTTTTCTTTGTCTGCCTGACCTTCCAGAGATTTGTTTGCGTGTATGTAGCTGATTAGAGTAGCAGGCAACTGTGGGGTATGAAGTCATTGTTTTTCTGCTCTCCTGCTGATACCCACAGTGGATCATGTGCAGTCACCTCTTCTTTTTAGAGGCAGGTGGTTTCTGTGTATTGCTGGTAGGACCTCTCGGCAAAGGAGGTCATTGCTATCTGGTGCTGGCTCTGTGGCTGTCAGGAATCTGGCTGGGAAGGCTTTAAGGGGCGGTTTAGGCCAGAGCACATCAATGTCTGTGCCACAGCACAGAGCGCTCCTGTCTCTGTGCAGCCTCCAGCCCTTGCTGTGCAGGTAAACCTTCCAGGGCAGTTCATGGTTTCCTCTTTTGCTTTATATGTTGATGATTTTCCAGAACATTCACCTTTTGCAGCAAAATCAACAATTTTTGTTCTCTGCCTCAGGGACATATTTTTTAAATGTCTCAGATGTCGAAACAAAATTCCTTCTGCTGTTTTTGAGAACTGAAGGCAGATAAGTGCCCATTTTACTAGAATAAGTAAACTTGGCAAAATAATTACCTTTTGTTTCTTTATTCCCCTGTATCATCAGGTTGTATTCTGAGTCACGTGATGATCTTCATTGGCAGCAGCAGTTGGAATCTGTTAGTAATACAAGGAATATTATATTGGGTTGTCTGTAATCAAACATTCTCATAGTTCAGTGGTGGTACAGAGGTAGGAGGACTCGGTCCTCAGTACATGCTTGTGTTGTATCTGTAAAGGTGAAGCTGGTTCCCTGGAGAAGTGTTTTAAATGTAGTTTTCTTAAGGTCTCATTAATTGAGGTTGTATAGGCAGAATCTTTCTCTGGACACTGACATATCTGCACTTGCACTTAACTACTGCTTTTCGAATATTCTTGCAGGACTTCAGGCCTCACTACACTCCAGCTATGCTTCTTGCTAGAACAGCATCTCTGTTTCTGTTATGTCCTAAAATAAGCGAATTGAAACATATGCTTCAAACTAAGTTGTGGAGTAAATCTTAACTGTGCTCTAGATAATGCCAGTGCTTGTTATGTCTCCACATGACTTGTCTTTGAACTCAGTAGAGAACAAGGCAAAAACTATGGTATTAATAGCTCTGTTTATACATTTTTAATGCACTCAATTCGTTGTGGATAGCTTCATTAATGTTAAATGTGATTCTAAATATGGATGGGTATAAGTGTTTTCTTTTGAAAACCTTTGATGGATGTAGGCATGTAGGCTGGCCTCTTGTATTAACTTTGATTCCATTCACGCTTTCTTTCTCTTTGTTGCAGGAGCTATTGTGACAATCTTGGCTACCACCCATTAAGCGCTGCTGACTTTGGAAAGATCATGAAAAATGTCTTTCCAAACATGAAGGCCCGTCGTCTAGGCACAAGAGGCAAATCAAAATATCCTTTGCTAGCACGCTTCTCAGGAACTTGTTCTGCACTTGCCTGGGGAACATCTGTCGTTATGGCTTAACCACCAGCTAAATGTGGAAGTAATGTTAAATAAAAAATGCAGACACTTTTCCAACGTCCTTTAAAAATTATTAATTGTGGCAGTGTTATGTTGCAAGATATAACTTTGGAAACAAGTACTTAAATTTAGGTTCTGACGCTCAGTTGTCACAGCAGCGAGGAATCAAAGAAGTTTTATAATTTAGTGCGAAGGGAGATGTTGGAATAAAGGAACCAGAACTGTTATTGATTTTCAAAGCAGTTTTTTCATCAGCACCAATTTTGTCTCTTCCAAGTTGAGAATTACGCCTTCCCTTGAGAGTCCTTAGGAGCCCTGGTACAGTAATGTAATACCTGCTGCATTCCCAGCGTCGGCTCCTGCTGTGTCCTGACATGCTGGGCAGGCAGAGCCACTGCAGTAAAGCAAGGCAGGGAGAGCATGGGAAGACTGAAAGGCATTGAGGTGCTTGTGGGCTCTAATTAAAAAACACTCAAACGAACTAACAGTGATGATGGGGACGTGCTGCAGTACTGCCCTTTGCCTGCTCTCACTCGAAGCATGTGCTTATGGGGAGAGTGAAATGCCAGTGGGCAACCCAGGGTTACTTGTCTTCTATAGAGGAAGAAAACCTTCCATGTTGTGGTAAATGGAGATGTGTTTCAGTTAAACTGTTTCCTAAAATACAGTGTTGGATTATCAAGCAGTGGAATCCAAAACTTAGTAGTCATGTTCTGGATAGAGCTAGAGAAGTGTTAGGGGAGAAATCATATGATGTAACTGTAGCTTGACCCGGGGGATCTCTTTAAGTTCTGTTTCCTAAGTTTCTAATTTGGAATGGTTAAAATATGACCTTATCTCACACCTACTGTAATACCCAGGCTCCTTACACTTCTTTTACTGTAATCATGCTCCATCCAGGTTAATGCAAGCAAATGCAAACTCCAAGGTCTAGGAAAGAGAAATACAAATGTATTTACAGAATGTGAAGAATTAGTGATTCTGAAAAGGATCACAGAGAAGATCTGTCACAGAGAAGAGACATTGTATGTGAACTCCCAGAGTAGTTCTGTGGAGAGTTACAAAAAGGCTGATTTGATATTTAGACCTATAAACAAGTGAGTACAAGGAGTGGAGGGAGTCTATTTTTGTGTACCAATTTGATGGGATCAGTCTGGATCTCTGTGTTCATATTTTTACAGAAGAAGAATTATCATGGGGAGAGAGTGCCTCAGACACTGTGTGAAATCTTAGGAAGATATGCCCTCATCAGGCACTTCATCTTCTCATGGGGAACTTCATATGCAAGTCCCTTTGGAGAAGGAAATAAAGTAGATCCTAAATTTGGAATTGCATATTTTAATAGTGATTAACTTTTGGAAATTCATTCTCCCATCTTGTTTTAGGAAGAGAGCTTAGTCCAAATTTATGTTAATGATTTGAATATTGAGTAGCTAATTGAAACTGCTTGGCCTGGTTTAGTTGTCGTTCTGTGTGATCAGATGTAATTCATCACGCCCAGCACCTCTGCACAGATGGAGAAACCCAAGCACCTGCCCAAAACACAGCCATTGACAGGCCTTGAGACCATGTTAGTGACAGCAGTTCTTAGCTCTGTGTTGAGTTTGCTTATAAAGCTTATGTTATCAGAGTTATCAGAGGAGTTATCAGAGGAATTACTGCCTTTCCCTGCTATCCCCCAATTAACAAGGACACAATTTGAACCTTAATTGCTGTTCACATATTGCTACAGTGGACTGAGGAAGAAGGCTTTTGTGCATATGCCAACACTGCCCAACCTTGACTTTCATAAAACTGGAGATGGGGTATGATACATATTTGCTTCTTTATATATATATATATTTCTGAAAATTAACATTTATTAGGCTGGTTTTCTATCTGAAGTTTTCCAAACAAAGTGAAGAGCTGTGTAGCTCTTAAGATTTTTCTTCATGATCCTTATATTCTGAATCATTGTTTGTTGTTTTGTCTGTAAAGTTCATAATGAATTATAGTGCTATTAAACTAATTTAGGAGGTGAAGCAGACTTCCACAGTGTTGCCACCCATAAGATACATGTTTTTAACTCTGATTCTGTTTTGATTTTACTGAGGTTTTTTTATTTTTGTAAAGTCAATGCTAGGGAAGAGATACCCAGTGAAAGAAGCAGATCCTGGGTAGCAGTAATTGCTGAGTTGACACGACTCTGGATACAGACAGCATCAACTGTTGGTGGTCCAGATATTGGGATTCTGTCTGCAATTTTCTTCCAGAGATGTCAGGTCCATCTAATGTCTTTGGAAACAACCAGAGGATTTAACACTGAGACATTTAATTTCGTATTACATTGATGTGATCTCATTCTCACAACTTCGTGAAAAACCGTGACCATACTTAACTTTTTGTGTGATTCTGATAATTGTTTGCTCTGTTTTTGTTTTTGTGCCTCAATGACCCTAAATAATCAAAGTAACCTTTCCTCCTTTGTTTGTTTGTTTTAGTTGGATGGAGCAGAGCCATCTGGGCAGCTGCAAAGTGCTGATGAGGAAGTCATCTCAGCGGCCTGCCGGCTTGTTTGTGAATGGGCCCAGAAAGTGCTGAGCCAGCCTTTTGATACAGTCTTGGAACTGGCTCGTTTCCTTGTAAAAAGTCACTATATTGGTACCAAGTCCATGGCAGCTTTAACAGTAATGGCAGGGGCACCAGCAGGTAATGAGATAATGCTGAATTGTTGGGATGGGGGATCTTTCTATTAACAGTAGAAACATCTTTGTTTGAAGAGGGACTTCTCTTCAGGGCAGACTTTAAACATGACTCTGAGCGCTGAGCATGCCGTTATTCTGTGATTTTGGTCACATTGCTGCAAGTTACTCTTCTTGCTGGTACTCTGGGTAAAGATGTGAAAATCAGCAGCTGTCTCAGGTTTAGTCTGTGATTTTCCATTTCTCCCATGAGGAGCCTGGTCTTGTAAAGCACTTCAGGGCGTGTGAGTTCTTGTTGAATTTATGTACTTGGCTAGATCAGGGTTCGGTGCTGCTACAGTGCTGGTTTGTAGGCAGACTGCTGGTGTAGCTGTGTTTCTGTCTGATACCTTGTCCTAATTTGGAAACAATTGCCTGTCTTAATTTTCTGTCAAGAGCAGATTTTTTTGTGTGTTTTTTTTTCCTTCTGAATGCTCGGAATGAGTCACCTAATCATCTTAAGTGTGTTTTGGTGGCTGTGGATGAAGTAAATTACAAAAATGAAGGATGAGGAGGGAAATGCAGGTGCACAACATGCCCCCAGACTCACCTCTGGGAAGTACTGCTTAGGCCTATCAAGCAAAATGTGTTCAGATCAAGTGAAATTTCTGGACTTGAGACAGGCAAATGGAAAATGGTGGTCAGGGCTGTAGGTTGGGATGATCCCCTTCTGGATCATGCTCTTTTTCCTTCCAGCTCTCTTTCTTTTATTGCAACTTGGACCTGGCAGGTGTCAGTGGCAGTTTTTGCTGCCTGTGTGCTCCTTTTTGCCCTGTTGTTCCTTGGCTTCATTGGTTCTGTGTGCTGTGCTGCCAGAAGGGACACAGATGTGTGTACAGCTCTTCAAATCATGGAGCTTCTCCTCCTTACTTCCTTCAAGACAAGATGGTTTCCTTCAAAGAAAAGGGCAATTCCTTCTAAGCACACCCTGTGGCTTGGATAGTCATTTCAGGAGAGGTTCTTCCTGGAATGGCAAATAAAATATTTCCATCCCTCTTGCAAAGTGCTACAGCGTCTCTGTGCATTAACTGAGGGAAAAGCAAGCTTTTACCCTCAAAATTTGAGGGTTTTTTTCTTATTAGTGTTACTTGCCTTCAGTACTCAGCCCACACAGAAGAACTGTGTTCCAGTAATTGCTGTATATCGGGGCATTTCACTGCCCTGTGAGGAAGGAATTGTGGAAGTGGAGACCAGTTGTGGCATTCAAGCTCTCATGGTGCATGCAGACTGCTCTGATAGAGTGGGCTCCCAGACCACAGTTCTAAGCATGTCTAAAACCAAATACTTGGGATTAACAGTAGTAAAATTAGTAAAGTAGTAAAATGATGCTGATTAATTTATAATAAGGAGTTATTTTAAAAATGTGTAACCTCAAAGTGTAAATGAAACAATGTTAAAGAATTTTTAGAGTGGCAGTTCAGCAAGGTTATTTGGTCATTGAAAGAACATGCTATTCCTCTTGACTGTTAATAAACAAAGTGTTAATTGTGATGTGATTTTGTAAGAGAAACTAGTACCAACTGCACTGTTTTTCTCCCTGGAAGCACCACTTGCTTGCTTGTGATCAGCAAAGTAATTTCTCTAGAAAAAAAATGTTCTCCCATTCTAATTTCTATAGTTTTTTCAACTTTCCTTGCTTTTTTTTCCTTTTTTTCCCTGGACACTTCTCTTCTTGCCCTTCTTTCACCATTTTCCCTGAGCACACAGAGGTTTTGATCCATTCTGATATTATTAGATGCATTGTATTTAATGCCTTGGCCATTAGATAGTAGCATCTGCTCAGAGCTGCTGCTCTGTGACTTTCTGGAGACATTTTTCTTTTAAAGCTGCCTTAGGCACAGGTAACAAAACAAAACCTCGTCAGATAATGGATTTTAAAGAGTTATCTGAAACGTACCCGCCGCCCTCTGCTGCCAGTTTAGTGCAGTGCACTGGGTTGAGACTTTGCTGACACACAAGTTGCCATTTGGGCAACAAGGGGCCAGTACAGAGTATTTTAGCAGCTAATGCCCAGCCTGTCTAACAGACTTTGCCACAAATGTGGAAGTAAACTGAAACACTGAATAGATTTGAGCACAAAGAGGGTGGGAGTACCTCATGGAGGAGGTGTTCCCAGAAAGGTTGTGGAGGTGCCTGCTGTGTATTCTGTGTTATTAAATATGGAATTGGCACCACAACAGACAGGGTATTTTTGGTTATAAGTCATTCTTCTCCTTTTCTATTCAGGAATAAAAGGGATCCCCCAGCCCTCAGCTTTTATACCTACTGCTGAAAGTAATTCCTTTCAACCACAAGTGAAAACTCTGCCATCTCCTGTTGATGCCAAGCAGCAGCTGCAGCGTAAGATCCAGAAGAAGCAGCAGGAACAGAAGCTGCAATCTCCTTTGCCAGGAGAGTCTCCAGCAAAGAAAACTGAAGGCGCCACAACCAACGGTGTGACCAGTATATCTAATGGAAGTCCTGCCATTCTGTCTCCTCCACCTATTGGCATTGTTGTGGCAGCTGTCCCCAGCCCCATTCCGGTAATGCTCTCCAGCAGCTCTCTAGAGAAACCACCCCATGAAACGGTTGTACGTTGACAGTAACTAAGCAGTGGTGTCAGAGGGGTAGAAGAACAGTTTCTGTTCAAAGGTTTGGATCCCTTGATGCTTCTGTGTCCTGGCTGTGTTATACACGAGTCACAGGATTGATTTGGAGGCAGCAGAGTTCTGGTCACATAGCAGAGGCCAAGTTTGTCTTTGAAGTCGTAGTGAAGTGATGGGGGATTTAAGCTAGCCTTGAGATGAAGTTAAACCAGATGAGAGAGCTGACACCCATTGTGTGAGTCACTGAGGTCTTAATATGGACTCTCAATTGCCTTTCATTGGCTCACTGCATTTCTTGACAGCTACTATTTTATTTTTGAGTGAATGTCTGTAGTACAGACATTCGGACATACAAAATCTTTCTTTCGGCCATACATTGTCTTTTGGCCATACAAAACTGGGCTGGGCAGCAGGGAAAGGTTGGTTGTTTTTAAGATGTTCACTGTGCTGTTGATTTCCATAGGTAAGCCAGTTTTTCTGCCTGATAGTTTGTATTTAACTCACACAATGAGCAGTGTTTTGATCACATCCTTTCCTCTTTAGCCTTTGTATGTCTGTCTTTTTGTGGTGAGGGATTGGATGAGAATGACCATTTCATTATAGAAGAGCAGACTACTGTGTAGACCAGTACGCTGTGCCTTAAAAATAGAGGTTACATATTTACCAATCCTTAGGCAGACAAGTAGAAATTGTCTTGTATATAGTAGAAGAGCTTGTTTTGTTTCAAACTTATATTCCCTGGCTTTGGTGTATTGAGCTGTGTGGTCCTTCACCTTTGAATTGCTTGGGGCCCAGGTAGTCCGTGGGCTTTGGGGACTTGTTGCTTCAATGGCACACCTGTTCTTTTCCTCTCTGCGCAGGTGCCAAGGACCAGGCAGTTGGTGACGTCTCCGAGTCCTATGGGATCGTCCGATAGCAAGGTCCTGCCGCTCAACGTCCAGGTGGTCACTCAGCACATGCAATCAGTCAAGCAGCCACCAAAGACTCCCCAGAACGTTCCCGCCAGCCCCGTCGGGGACCGCTCTGCCCGGCATCGCTACCCGCAGATCCTGCCGAAGCCAGCGAACACCAGTGCTCTCACCATCCGCTCTCCCACCACGGTGCTCTTCACCAGTAGCCCAATCAAGACTGTTGTGCCAGCTCCACACGTGAACTCCTTAAACGTGGTGAAGATGACAGCAATATCTCTTGCCCCCAGCAGCAGCAGTGTGCCTGTCAAACAGACGCCTTCTGTCAGCAGTAGTGCAGGAGCAGCGGAAGAAGGGAGGACTGGCCCTCAGATCAAAAATGGGTCTGTGGTTTCACTTCAGTCTCCAGGATCCAAGCCTAGTACTGCTGCAGCTGCGCCTGCAGTCAAGATCAAAATGGAACCGGAAGCATTGCTGGATGAGAACTCAGTACAGGGCCAAGAGAGTTCTGATGTGTCTAAATCCATAAAGGCAACCCCTGACCTGCCTCCTGCACAGCTAATAAATTATGAGGTTGCGGCCTTGAAGGTTTCAACCGATGATGTCATGGAGGCAAAACCAGGTAAAGGCTGTGATCAGGGAGCTGAAGAAGCAGGGACCAAATATAAAACACAGTCTAATGAGATCACACCAGTTTCTTCAGCAGGCAATAATCAAAGCACTCTTAAGCTCACAGTTGCCAGTCAAAACTTGTCCAGCACCAGCATCAGTTCACCTCCTTCTGGTGAGTCTATGATTAAAGATAAAATGTGCACTAAAAGTCCAAGAAAGAGACAACCTTCCACACTTCAGGATTCCCAGGTACCACCTGTAAAGAAACCACTAGTGGAGCAGTTTTCAGCTGGCAATGCTGTGGAGAGTCAAAAAGCAAACAGTGTTAAGAAGGCCCTGAAGGTTGGATCGTTAGCTAACAGTGACAGTACAGCAACACTTGCTCAAGTCCCCAGCACAGTACCCGTGACGGTACCTGTGCCTTCTGCAGCCGCAGCAAACATAGCAACAGACCTTGCTTTGAGCACCAATTTAAATACCAGTGATCCTACTTTAGAACAGCAGCTTGCATCAGCATCATCTCCAGATATAAAAGTAAAATTGGAAGGAAACTTGTTTATCATAGAAAATGATTCAAAATCTGAAGGCAGCTTTAACCCAAATACGTGGCACCATATCACCAAAACCTCTGACTTTGCATC
Organism: Pyrocephalus nanus; assembly: GCA_038380795.1. Taxonomy (NCBI): domain Eukaryota; kingdom Metazoa; phylum Chordata; class Aves; order Passeriformes; family Tyrannidae; genus Pyrocephalus; species Pyrocephalus nanus. The sequence continues at coordinate 7,524,140 of CM076272.1, forward strand.
TGTGAATTGCGATCAGCAGCAAGATATCAGTGTTATGACTATGGCTGGGCACTCTGGCTCTAGTGACTTGCAGGATTCTGCATGGGAGCCGGTGCACTGCGATGGGATACAGCAGGATGTGTACAGCCAGCAGCTACAGAGCCAGATCCAGGACTCCTTGAGTCAAATACAAGCACAGTCTTCAAATCAATTACCTCTGCAGTCCGAGCTGAAAGAGTTTGAGCATACAGTCCCTCAATCAAATGAAAACTTCTTTTCATTTGATGATGACCTTACCCAGGACAGCATTGTGGAGGAGCTGGTGCTCATGGAGGAGCAGATGTCCATGAATAATTCCCATCCTTACGGTGGTTGTCTCGGAATGGCAATTCAGAGTCAGACTGCAGCTCAAGGAGCTCCGGTGTCATCTCACCCAAGCAGCACGCACTTTTACCATTCGATCCACAACAACAGCACTCCAATTCACACTCCCACTCCCACCCCCACACCCACTCCCACCCCCACTCCGACTCCAACACCCACCTCTGAAATGATTGCTGGATCTCAGAACCTGTCGAGAGAGAGCCCTTGTTCGAGGCTGGCTCAGACGACTCCCGTGGACAGTGCTCTAGGGAGCAGCCGGCACACGCCCATTGGCACACCACACTCAAACTGCAGCAGCAGCGTCCCTCCCAGTCCTGTGGAGTGCCGAAACCCGTTTGCATTTACTCCCATCAGCTCCAGCATGGCTTACCACGATGCCAGCATTATATCAAGCAGCCCCGTGAAGCCAATGCAGCGGCCCATGGCGACCCATCCCGACAAGACCAAGCTGGAGTGGATGAACAACGGCTACAGCGGTGTGAGCAATTCCTCGGTTGCCAACCACGGCATCCTCACGAGCTACCAGGAGCTGGTGGAAGATCGCTTCAGGAAACCTCACGCCTTCGCCGTCCCCGGCCAGTCCTACCAGTCCCAGCCGCGCCACCACGACACTCACTTCGGCCGCGTGACTCCGGTGTCACCTGTGCAGCACCAGGCGGCCCCCGCCAGCAGCACCACTAAACAGGAGGGCTTTGCTGTGCCTGCTCCTTTGGACAACAAAGGAACCGGTTCCTCCCTCAACAACAGCCTGAGATGCCGGAGTGTGAGCCCTGCTGTCCATCGGCAGCGCAATCTCAGTGGAAGCACTGTTTACCCTGTGTCAAATATCCCACGCTCCAATATGACACCCTTTGGAAGCCCAGTAACTCCTGAAGTTCACAATGTATTTGCTAATATCCATGCAGACACCAGTGCCAATAACCTAGCACAGAGAAGCCAGTCGGTCCCCTTGACTGTGATGATGCAGACGGCCTTCCCGTCTCTTCAGAAACAAACAAACACTAAAAAAATAACAAACGTGTTGTTAAACAAACTTGATTCTGATAGCGATGATGCGGTGAGAGGTTTGGGAATGAACAACATGCCCTCAAATTACACAGCCAGGATGAATCTCACTCAGATTTTGGAGACATCCGCCGCTTTTCCTAGTGCCAACCCACAAAGTATGATCAATTCCAGCACTTCAGTTTATGAATTCCAAGCACCAAATTACCTCACAAAAAACAGCAGCACCGATCAGATCAGTTTTTCTTCTGGAGATAACCAAGCACAATCAGACATCGGAGAGCAGCAATTAGATTTTAGCAGCACTGTAAAAGACCTTTTAGGGGAGGACAGTCTGCCAACAAACCAGCAGCTGGTGAATCAGGTGGCATCAGATCTCAATAACGTTGCATCTGTCTTTCCCAGCGACATCAGGTTGTCTTCCGAGCTCTCAGGCAGCATTAACGATCTGAACACTTTAGACACAAATCTACTGTTTGATCCAGGTCGTCAGCAGGGACAAGACGATGATGCTACACTGGAGGAATTAAAAAATGACCCCTTGTTTCAACAAATCTGCAATGAATCCATTAACTCAATGACTCCATCAGGTTTTGAGTGGATGGAGAGTAAGGATCATCCTGCTGTTGAAATGTTGGGTTAATCTTGTTTTATAGTATGTATGTAGCACACTGTATCTAAAAGACAGACGTATTGTATTTGTCTTAATGGAAGTGCCTCCCGCAGCAGAAACACTTGCTATGTATTATGGCATTTTTAAAAAAAGTTTGCTGTACCTGTTGCTCATTCTTCAGCAAGGAAAAGGCAGTCTTACCAACTTTAAACAAATTTCTGAAGGTGAGGGGCTATCAAAGAGCCAGTATTAAAATTTGAAGTTTATAGTGTTTCCCATTCAACATTTCTTGTTTTAGCAAATAAAGAAGTGGTTAATGGCCAGCCAGTGATGACAGCTCTGGTTGATGCTCTGGGAGGGTTTTAAGTCGAGCTCTTTAGTAGGCTTTCCATACCTTGTACTGGTCGTTACTTCTTAGTAGATGATCCTTACTGACCTTTGTTGATCAGGTTTGAAAGCAGGGTGCCTGCAGGTAGGTAGGGGTGGGGAGTGGGTACAAGTGGACCAGGTGACTTGCAGATCCCTCATCATTGCGTAGCTGTCTGGAGCACTGCTCAGTGGTGAACTGGGGGAAATCTCTGTAGAACTGGTGCCGTTGGCATCTCTAGTAAAACACAGAGATGGGAAAAGCTAACAGGGATGATCAAGGAAAAAAGAAAGATGCACTAAATTTTTTTATTTAAGAGAAATAAATCTATGTAGTTATTTTAGCTATTAATATTCATGACATACTTGATATTCTAGCTCTTACGTCAGTGGTTTTATATTAGGTAAAGTTCACGCAAAAAGATTTTAAGCACTGAGATTTAGTCTAGGCCTAACACCCTATTTTAAAATGATAGGTACTGTTTATCGATGCTAGAGAAGGAACATATTTTCCCTCTTTTTTTAAGAAAGAGCTGCTGGAGCTCATTAAAATATTGTTTTTAAAGATTCATTTTTTCACGTTTGCTCTTTCCTCACCTAGTGGAGGGCGTAGGAAGATGTTATTTTCTCTATTTCAGTAGGTTGAGCCTTTTTGTCCTTCTTGCTCACTGTCTTTCTCTCAAACAAAAGATTATTAAAATATTAGAAAATGTGGTTGATCTAAAAATATTTCATACAGAGCCATAATACTGCCAGGCACTTTACAGATACACAGTAAGATGTGATTTTTCTTTTGGTAAAACTTCTTTTAAAAGTGCTTACCGTTTTAGAAGCCTGAACTCCATTTTCCAAAATGATTTGATAGGGTTGGTGAATCTAATTTTTTTTTTTAAGTCCTTAGCTGCCCCTCTGGAAAATGAGAATTAGACTTTTGCCTCACTAGTTCACTTGAACCAAAAAAGACCTTTTATTTTATCAGCATGACGTGGATCTCTAATGATCCAAAGAGAGAGGTACTTAACTAGCCATGGCCTTGATGCTGGAAAGAGGAGATGCAGAGGCAGGTTTTTACAAAAAAAGTGGTGCACTGAGTGTGCTACAATACCATCCCTTGAGCAGAAAACTGAGCAGGAAAAATTTTCCTCATTTGCTTTACTTTGAAGGAGTAATCATGAATGTGTGAAGGGGAGGTTCAGTAACCCCCCCCCCCCCATAGATTTCCTTAAGGGAATGATGTTCATATTTTTCATGTGATTAGTGTTTTTCTTCAAGTGTCTTGGTGGTCTTCTATTTCTAAAGTCTTTGCAAATGACTCGAGATCCCGGTACTGGTCAGTTTGTTTTGGCAGTGCTGATTCAGCCCGTGCTGCTGCACTGGCACTGGAGGTGCTCTTGCTCTTGCCCCAGTTAGTTCATCACCAGTCCATGGCCTCTTCTGCAGGGACAAACAGTCGTGCCAAGCTATAGCACCTTATGGGGGCCTGATTTCACTGTGTTTGCATCAGAAGTTTTGCCACTTCATCGGAAACAAACTCGGAGAGTTCCGATCCCTCCCGGAAGTGAGGGGATGTGTGATAGCGTGGGTTGCTTTAAGACCAAGTGACTCTTTTTAAGTTTTGTTAAAGAAATGGGGAGGAGACTAAAAGCTGCATGGTAGCCTTCTGCTTGTTATCCTGCCAGGTGTCTGTCAGTAAGACCAGAACCATTTTTTCTTGTAGACTGAAGTTGCTGAAGGCAGGGCTTGAGTCCTGGACCTGCCCACGGCCTTTTGCCAGAGATGTGCTGAACATCCTCTCGCCCTGGTTGAGAGGATGGGTCTGAGAGACACTCAGCACCTTTTTGTTTGTTTGCCGACCCTGTGTGAAGTGCCAGCACTACTGTGAATAGGTGAAGCCTACTCTGCTGGAGGTGGGGAGGGTCCCTTCCAGCTCAGCAGATTCTGTGACCCGGTGACTGAGCCCAGCGCTGTGGGGAGAAGCTGCACAGGCGCTGCTCAGCCGTGTGCTCAGCCCCGCCTCTGCTCACCAACACTGACGCTGAGGTGGGCCTGGGGCAAGTAGGGTTTTGCCCAACTACTCGTTTTTTACGAAGATTTCTCAGAAAAGCAAGAGTAGATTTAAAAGCTGATGCGTTCTAAATTATGCAGCCATCACCAAAGGTTTTTAAAAGTGCGTTTAAAATTATTTTTAAATACGAGCATTACATTGGGCCTAACGTGACTTAATTAGCAGAAATACTCTATAATCAGTGGATTTAAAGCAAAATTATGTTTAGTTCAAGAAATATTAAATTCTATAAGAATTGTTTCAAGTAAAATCCAAGGCACAGGCACAGCTTTGTACATTGGTATGTATCATTCTAGAGATGTTTGTGTGTTGGTGTTATAATTACTGTTAGGTCCCTGTACTTAGTGCTAGTTAGTTCTTTACAATACATTGAGACAGAGCACTACTGCACACCAAAGTATGCAATACCCAAAGGAAAATTCTGTGATTCTAACAAATGGAAGCCTGTCTTTGTCAGATGCTCCAAAACTAAGAATTTGAGACAGTTCTGACCCCTTGTTTACATTATTGGCTTCCTACTAACATGAGAAATAAATTATTTTGATAGCAGTTTTTGCTAAAGTATACAAACTAGTGAATTTGTACCCTGTGTACAGTATTGCAGCAAACACTTTAAATTTGATTGCTTGGTTAGTCCAGCAAACTTTCTGGGTTCATATATTGCACTAAAATTCTGTTGAACCTGTGGCAGGCACATTCCTTAGGATAAATGCAACAAATACGGCCCACAGATTAAATAAAAAAAAAAAAAAGGCAAAACAAAAAAAAAAAAACAACCTTTTTAATGTGTTTCATTATTAAAAGGCAAAATGTCATTAAAAGTGACAGGTGAAATTGTCTTATGTAGCAATGTGCATTGATCTCAATGAGATATTTCTATTTTTGATTCTCTTACATGAGAATATTGCAGCAGGAAAAATTAAGTTTAGTTTGCTTCACCATGTTAATACATGATCACAAAACGTGCATGAGTGTTAATGACTTAATCTTGTACAGTACTAGATATATTCCTGTAACCACTTTTATTTTTTTTATTCTTTTGCTGTATTGAAGCTGGTTCAGTGTTAACCAGGTGAGCATAGTTATTCACAAGTTATTTACTTTTTTATGTTAACTAATTCAGCTTAGTTATTGTTGAATATGTTCCTTTCTTGGATTATTTTTTATTGTTCTGGTGTTGAAAAACATTTTTGCATCATTTTATCATGATAAGAATTCATGAAGTAAATAATTTGCAAATAATTGCAATAAGCACTGACTTCTGAACTGAAAAGAAGGAAAGCATTTCTTGTGCAGTGCATCTGAGGTTCATATAATAGTCTTGTACTATACTGTGCTTTATTTACTGCACCGTAAGGAAAGAAAAACCCCTGTTCCACATTTTCATTTAGTGCAGGAAATCCAGTTTCTCCCCTCTTCCCCAGTGTTTTGTTGTCTGTTGTACTGCTGAAACTACAGTAGTTGAATATTGCAGTAGCATTTCAGTTATTTTTTTTATTGAAAGTGCTCAAAAATTGTTTTTTAAATGTTTTCAAAAACAATAAAAACATTTTATATTAAAATTATTTCTGGAGTTTTTTCTTTACGTGGAAAACGTGCTTTAAGGCTGACTTAAAACACACAACTTTCTAGTTTGTGTGACAACAGATTGAGAGCTGCCCAGTTAAACCAACTGCCCGCCGTTGCTGAGCCAAGTGTCACACTTAAAGCTGAGCATGAAGGTGAATCTTCCTCCCTGGGGTGCCGTGGTCAGTCTGTCTTGGAGTCCAGGTGTTGGTTTCATGCCTGGTGATGGCTCTTGCTCTTGGGACACAACAACCCCTTGCTGGTGTTGCCTGGTTTTGCTTTCCCATACTAGTAAGGCATTCTTAAAATCCAGTGTTCCAGCGTGGCTCGGCTTGCTGAAATAGAGGGGAAAATCTCCATGTTGATCTGTGGAGTCCTTTGTTTGGACTGTAAAATTGTACATGAACCCAGCACTGTTGCCAGCACAGCCTGTGTGGATGGAATTTTCCAGTGATGGAAAAGCATTGCCACAGAGCAGAAACTGGCTACGAGAAAATGGGTGAGGATAAATATTCAGGTTCTCATGCCAAAAAGATAGCACTGGTTAACAGATTACATCCCAGACTACAGAGGTGCTGAGATGAGCTGGCAGATTTGATGGTGGCACAAAATCACTTAAATTCATCAACAAAGAAAAAGAATCCTCAGGGAGACATGAGACAATATAAATGAAAGAGAATCAGACATTGATTGGGAGGAAATGCTATTAATACATCTCACTGGATTCTAAATTAACATGCTTTACAAAGAGTTCTCAATGAAAAATTCAGAAACACAATTTCTTCATGTTCCACAGTCACAAAAAATGCAAATTAAAAACTCCCAAGGAATGAGACGGAATATAATGTAGGAGATATAAAAGGCTGTATTAGAAATTGATTGTTCATCTGAAGTAATAACAGGTTTTAATTGGAACCTCCCAGCTGCAGACTAGAAAGAACTTGCCTTAATGGTTAATAAAAAGAGTCAAAAGAGAAAAAAAATCTGTAGATGGGAATGTCCTAACAGGAAAGACTTAAGAGGGTAGGAATGTTGGAACTAAAGGTTTCAAAATGTTCAATTCATGTTCAAAAGATTAGATGCTTACCTGCTTAATAAAGAGATCCAGAGTAAATTCTAAACAATTACTCTGAAATATTTTTACATCTCTGGAAATACAAATCTGTATGTGTGAATGCAACTGGTACTCTGGTGACAGAATTGCACTTCTAATGTGTCAAATTAGCTGGTGGTCCTTGTTGTCTCTGGCAGTTGATACCACTGTCTTCTCCAGAGAAAGAAGCCCTGCATGGTTGCAGGGTAAACTGCCTCTCTGAAGGTTTTCTGCTAGACCCAAGAACTGGAAGCTCTATCTGAAGCTGGAGCATGGGAGGCAGTACAGGGAGGTGGGTCAGGACACCTCCAGAGGTCCCTTAAACCTCCCTTTGGCAGCATGTGCAGCAAGGCTGGAGGGGTTGAGTAAACCCAACTGGATCTGACTGTGTAGCATGGCTGCTCTCATTCAGGTAAAGTTAAAGCATAATGTTTGATGACTATCAAGTTCATTTGACAGCAAACTTGTAATTATCTGATGTGTTAGGTCAGAGTTAACCAATGCTTGGATCTTGCTGCCCTCCTCCCTCTCTTAAAAACGGTATAAGTTAAGCTTGGATAAGGAGACAAAATAGAAAAAAGAATGTATAGTGAGGCTTACAAATCGTGGAGAACCTCTGGAAAGTGATTCCAAACTTAAGGAACGAGCAGTGACCTGACCTGACTGTATGCTTAAGGTTTTTCTGTGTTGGGGATCCACATAACAGTTAACAATTACCCTGCATGTGCCCAGGCCTGTGCTGTCCCTGTGTTGTGTTGTGTTTATTCCCTCACTGCAGGGAAACCTTGGCCAGGTAACTAAGCCAGAGGAGCCTGCAGGCAGCTCCCACTCTCTGCCAGCGGTGATGCCACTGGTGTGTCCCTGCCTTTATCTGAAAATGCAGCAAGAAGTTCTCGTGTGAACATCCTTTCTGCTTGAGCTTTGAAGTGATGAGCAGAGTTGTTTTTGTAAGAAAATCCTGTAATAGCTCAAATAACTAAAATGGGGTGACCCACCCACAGGCAATAATCTGCCTGCAGCTCAGAGGCCCATTCAGTGCTGCACAGTTGGGGGATCTGAAGGGATGTCAGACTGTCCTCTCGCTCTTTGTACTGCTCACTCTAGCAAAGGGCATTTTAGGCATTACTTCACAGAACCTGAGCACCTTTGTTACTGCTGTTAAAACAAACCAGCACCTCCTAGAGCATAGTTAACATTACCTGTTGAAATCTCAAATCTCTTTTGCTCTTCCTACTCAGCTTGGTAAAAAAGGAGAAAAGGGTAAAATATAAACTAAGTAAAACCAGATCAGTTAAGTCAGAGGTGAACTGAGGACATGGAAAAATTTGTTTAGAAAGCATTTAGTGCTAAAAAGACAGCAGTTTCATTCAGATTACAGTGTTTAAATACCCCAAATAAAAGACCACCTTGATACAATGCAGAATATGTAACCAAGTGATAATAGTTCCTGATAGCCCCCAACATTCCTGCTATGTGCTTTGGATAGGAGATATCCTACTAGTGATGTAAATACTCAGATGTGTTGGAACATTTGCATATCTATTGTCATGCCTCCTCCTGAGTCTGTTCTTCCTGGGCCTGCCTACCCATTTCTATATCTGGTAGTACCTCAGCTCTGAAATCATTAAAAAGGTCCATTTTTGTCCCTGTGGCTCATCTTTTCTCTGCTGTCAGTTTCCTTTTAAATAACCTGCTTTTCTCTGGATGATGGTAAATTATGTATCACTGGAAGTTTGCCTATCCACACTACCTATTTAGGTGATGCCTGTTAGAATAAAATGTTCAGTGGATCTCAAGCTGCTGTTTCAGATGATGTTAGCAGTATGCTACTAATCCAAAGCACATGCTGTTGTATATGTAGGGAGGGGCTGACTCAGATGTTAAAATTGTACTTGAAAAAATGGCCCAAGGATGGAAATGAGCCTCAGGAGCTTGTGAGAAGCTGCATTTTAACCTAGTTGCACATTCAAGGGGCTACTTTTGGTAGAAATATTTTTAAAGTAGTATAGAGATCATACCAAACAATCTGAGCTTGGTTTTTAAAACCTTCATATATGTTAAAGGTAGGAAAAAGAAGATGCATAGGAAGCTGAAAGCACATTTCCATTTCTTCTGGGGTTGATAGCCTTATTATGTGGGTTGATACCCACTTAGTAACTTGCTGGTAGTGGATTTTTGTGAACTGACCTGGATGCTGCTGGGGCTGAGTCCATCTGTAGCTGCAGGTTTTTGAAGCATGGTGTGGAGGAGGGTGGGAATCAAGAGATCCTTAGTTCTGTTCTCCCTGATTCTACTTCAAATTGCTTTGAAAAATTAGAACCATCTCTCCTGCTACATATGTTGAGATGAGTTCCTGTGTCCAAGAGGCCCTGCTCAGAGGTTCTTGGTTCTTGTACCAATGGCATAACTAAAATCTGCTCTGACAAGAATTGCTAACACTGGGGCCTAAAATGGCTGTCTCTGCAAAAGGAGGACAGTGCTCACTCATAAGGAATTGCTAGAGACCTGTTATGCTGCACACAACTTTATCATTATTTTAGTGCTTTAGGAATTATCTGATGTTACCTTGGTTATCAGTAACATTTACAAAAGGTAGCTGTATAATAACAGGAGGATATTTGCATTTCCCTTTGTTTGGCAGAGGTAATAATCTAATCACTAATAAGTATCCTTTTACAGCCCTACATCCTTGACAGTCATCTTGTTTATTAGGAATGCTTTCCTATGGGATTACTTTCTATGCCAGCCAGACCTGAAGATGTGTGGACACTTCTTGGATGGTGTGCTATTAAGTGTGGTTCGGCCTTATCAGTAATTAATTCCCAGTGACAACACTTTCAAGATCACTGCAAGCCGATCAATGGACCAAAAATAACACAATGGAAATCTGTGTACTCAAAAGAATTTGAATATTAAAAAAACCTCAGAACTCATTCAAACCAACTAATGACAACAAACATTAGTTTCCTAATGAAATAAGAGAGAAATCCTGTAAGAAGGAGCATCTTGTGTGAAAATGAGATGTGGAAAGATAGGAGTGCCTGAGTGATGCTCCAAGTCAGACCAGTAGCTTCCACTGGTCTTTACTGATGTTTTAGGCACTGGCAAAAAGCAAGGATCACGTACTACTTCATACACATATGGAGAATGATAATCTCAAGGTGTTTAAAGAAGAAAAGCCCAATTGTGTCATCCCAGGAAAGATCTTACTTCTGTAACATTATGATGGGTTGAGCTGTTAGCAAAAATATCCACAATTACAGTGTTAACCATGGGATCACTGGTGGATAATTAATCTGGGGACAGCACGACAGCAGTTGACTGGAGCTCAGCACCTCCGGGTTTCTGTTCTGGCAGCTCTCCTCCCCCTCAAGCTGAAAATAGGGAGAGAAAGATGACATCTGAGTGGTGGTGATTCAGACAAGTGTTTACCACTTCATTCAAATGCATATGCAAAAAATGAGTGTGACTTTCCACCTCCACTTCAGTTGCTCTTCTTACTATGCAAGTTTGCTCATCAAGACAGAGGTATTTCCAAAAGAAATTGCTTGTAAACTATTATACCAGTCCCAGAAATAAGGAAAACCCGTTTTTTATATCTTCCCCTTCTCACAGCTTTTCTTTGTGAGAGCTGGAAATCACAACAGCTTTCCTGGGAGACAGGGACTAGGGAGCTGGCCCAGGGCAGGTGTTAATGCCTTGGGAACACAAACCCTCGCTTGGAGAGCAGTGTTAAATTTTATCTGCAGTTTGCCCTGAAAAGAAGCTTCTTGACTGGAGAATTTCTGACACACATCTGGTCTGTCCCTGGGTGATGGTCACACCTCGCTGTCATCCTGCAGGGACAGATAGAGCTGCAGGGTTTGAGACAGCTGGAGGCACTGGCATGGCTGCAGGCAATGCACAAAGCACACATATCCAAACAAAAGATGTGTTGCTTTTCAGGGAAAGAAGAAAAGTTGAGGAAAACAGAAGCTGTGACCCTGGAGAACTGAGAATGGAAAGGAGTAGGAAGGGGCTGGTGAACACGTGTATGAGCTAACCCAGCCCAGTTGCAATGCAAGGTGGCTTGGGTGGCTTTTACCAGACTGAAGTTCTTGCTTCCAAAAGTTAAGCCTTCATCTTTGTCTCAGTTTTGCATCTTCTTATCATAGTGTTTGAAATCTAGTCCTAAGCAAAGGATCTAGCACGTGTTTGGACATAACAGTAGAGCCAAGAAGAGTGTTAAGTCTTGGGCTCATAACTATTAGTCTCATTAGTGAGTCATTGTCATGATAGTAGAGAAATTGAGATTATTTGGCTACCAAGAGGTGTTTACTTCTCTTAGTCATTGCAATGACTCACTAGAAATACAAATTTTTTCCATTAATTCACCATTGTATCCAGTTTTCCATTTACCTGTCACTGTGACATTGTGAAGGCTTCACAACATTTTCAATTGTATGACTCAGGAGAACAAAAGACAATAGGACAAAAATCTGTTTCTGCCATTTGCATCCATTTTTTTTGTTTAATTGCAGTTAAAATGACTTGTGATTCCTCTGGTTTAAAGGAAGACCAGTGAAGATAATGTATCCAATTCGATTTAAAATCCTCTGTAGCAAAAGTGTATCCTATATTTAATAACATGAACCATCCTTTGATATCGATATCTTAGCTTTTGTCACTTAACCATGACTATAGTTAATATATATTCTTAAACTAAAAATTATTATGGTAACTCTTTGTAATTCTGAAACAAACCTCCATAATCTCCTCCTTTAAGAACAAACATGGCTTTGGTTTTTTATCGAAGTATTATGGTGTATGGATTCTCTTTGTCCTAAAAAACATCTGTGATAAAGACACAAACCAAATACTGGAAATGTATATAAAATTCAAACCACAAATTTGGTCTAACAGGAAGAATGCCAAAAGCTAAGAGATGGAAAATATTTGTAAAGTTTGTAAAGTTTTGATCTTACATGAGACTGAAGGTTAATTTAGATGGCAAGAGAAGTTAAATTTCTTTGTTATCAGATGAGAACTCACTATTGGAATGGTGTAATGAGATAAAATATTAATATGTTTTTAATGGTCTGGCTATACAAAATGTTCCATTGCACTCAGATGATCCAAATGCAGGTTATTCTCTGCAACTAGAAATCAATTGTTTGCTTTCAGAGGAGCTGTTTTCCACTAGTAGTTTGTAATGGCATAAGACCATAAAATATTAAATGGTGCAGGTAGATATCTAACACAAGAATGGAATGTTTGTTAACAAATGTGTTATGCTTTATGTTCCTCTGGTTTTGAGTAAAAGAATAATTTAAAATTATTCCAAGTGAATTGTTAGATATCTTGCTGGAATATTGAAGATAACTATTGATCCCACTGAAAATGCACATGGACCTTACCTTACTATATGGAAGCCTCTGAGTAAGAAACCCAGAAACACAAATTCTGTCTTTCAGGCCTGTTCATAGCAGGTCATGTATTTATGGATTTGGGCACTGACTGTGTTGTAACTCCTGTTCTGGACAGTCAGTGGTCTTTCCACACAAAAAATGAGTCAGTGCTGTGTTATACTCTGCTACTTAAAAATCGTAATATAACAAATTCATTATGTCAGTGTCCTGTTGTATATCTCAAAAGGGCATTATTTTAAATTTCAAAGTTATTGAAATGGCACATTACTTAGACTTTAATGAGTTCTGATGTCTCACAAAAAAAGCACAATAAGTAATGTGCTAATAAAATGTTGACACACAAAACCTTTCTTAAACAGGACTTTAGGATGCTTCTTCTGTACAGCAAAGATCAGACTGAGCAGAGGCTAGTTACAATAATGTGTAGCAAGAGATTTATAGGGAGAAATAAAACACTATCTTTTATTTGACTAACCAATAAAATCCTGAAAAAAAACAAACTAACAAAACCCCTCAACCTTGAGCTTTTGGGGCTTTGATGCTTTCTGTCTGACATAGTTTGTACACTGTAGCAGAGTTATGAGAGACAGCACTGCAAACCAGGTATTCGTGTTTGACAGCCACAAACCCACATGCTTTCTCTAGCAAGCTGTAAGAACAATTTTCCAATCATTGTTACGCTCAGTCCCTGAAACAACTGGACCTAGAAATCACGGCTGCTGTAACTTGGGCAGATTTTCCTTGCTTGGCTGTCACCCAGGAACCTTAATTTGGACAAGCCTCTACATTTGCACTGGAAGAGTGCTGTAGGCAAGGCTGAGTGAAAGGAGCTGAAATGTTGGGTTTCCAGAGGGTCAATCCAGAAACAGTACAGGGTTGTATCTTTTGAAATAACCCAGAAGTTGATCTGGTTGTTTTTTTTCCCAAACTCTCTCATTTGATCTTATAACAGAAATTGTTTTCCCATGTAAATCTACCTGTTCATATGAAGACACTTGCCCAAATGCCACTTTGTCTCTTTGTCAGACACTCATCTGACTTTTCATAGGTAATACCCTCCCACTGGTTTTGAGACATGCACAAACTGATGTTGCTGCTGAGACTGCCTTTCTTTGGAGCACCCAGTTCACCTGTGGGAGGAGAGTGGGAGTGTGTGTGGTAACGGGCACAGGCTTGTCCGAGCCCTGCTGAGGAGGTGCTACCTGGGTGCTTAATGATCTGCCTGGGTCACAGTCCAAAGGGCTGAGCCTGGGGCTTTGTTTGTTTTGGAAAGGGAAGAGTTTCTCATCAGATGATGACAGAAGTAGGTCACCCAGGTCTTGAGGAGCCAGGTTGGATGAGTTGAAAATGATGGAAGAATCTGGTTCCCTGCCAGTGCAGGTGCTGCTACATTTGTTCATCGTTAGTGACATGTGATCTTCCACATGTTCATCCTAAGATGAAGGTATGCTCTCTACACTTGCAGAGTGTGCAGTGCCTGGAGGAGTTTGGCTCAGGCTTGTAGAAAGGCTTATGGCTACAGAGCTAAGATTAACCACCCTACTTTATTTATAGGTTTTTTAGCACAGCTTTTGCTGTTATCCTTTACCTGCTGGAAGGACTGGTGGGAAGGAGGGACTCCTGAGGGATTGATTCACAGGCAGCTGTTGAAGGCAGCAGGGATTCAAGCCATCACAAAACCATCATGGAAGCAAGTCCTTCCAAGGCAATGTGGGTGACAGCAGGGAAGTGCCACTGAATGGTGATTTGGGAATGACATCAAGTGCTCAGCAGAAATGCTGTCCTGCTCCCTTTCTAAGGTGCTGCTATACCACTTGTGAGCTTGAACACGGTGTTGGGGGAGCAAGTAGATTTTTCTCTTCAGAAAAGTTTTGACATCTTGTTGCTTTGATTTCAGACAAGGATTTTACAGTTTATCTTTTTCTGTCCTATGGCATTCTCTCTGCTTGGGTGTTAGGTCAGATCAGGTCCTCACACAGCCAGGACTTCCTTCCTCCTCCCAGCACCCTGGAAGGCAGCACTGCCTGGTCCTGACAGGCAAGGCCCTTTCTGTGCATTGACAAGGATTTTTTTCTTCTCAGTTTTCCCCAAATTTTAGAAATTCCAGGTTCTCTGGATGCGAAGGGTTTAGGCAAGAGCTCCACAGCTTGGGCCTGGTTCTCAGAGATGCAAAAATAGCCTTAAGTCTTAAGCTGCGGCAGGGGAGGACATCAGGAAGAATTTCTTCACAGACAAGCGTCAGAACGTCTTAGAACCTGGAGGTGTCTAAGACTGGACCTGGCACTCGGTGCCACGGTCTAGTTGACATGGTTGGTCTCGATGATCTCAGGGGTCCTTCCCGATCTAATTGACTGTGAATCTGTGAGAAAAGCCGTGAACAATGTAAACCAGCGGGAGCGATTCCAAACCGCCCCAGTTACTCCCTCAGGACCTGGCGGCGGGCAGGGCCGAGCTCGCGCTGTTCCCGCGGCGCCCTGAGGGGCGGGGGGCGGGGCTGGGGGCGGGGCCCGCGCGCTACCTGGGGCTGCCTGCGCCGCGCGTGTCTCCAGGCGGGGCGCGGGGCAGCAGCCAATCGGAAGGCGCCGCCGCCTGGCGGGTGGGCGGTGCCTCGGTCCCCTGCGCCAATCAGACGAGGCAGGGGGCGGGGGCCGGAGCGGGGCGGGGCCGGGGGCGGGGCGCGGTAAACACGGCGGCGGGCGGCGCGGCCATGGCGGCGTCTCCCGCGGGGGTGCTGGGGCTGCCGCCCGACGAGGTGAGCGCGGCCCCGGCCACCCCCCGCGCTCCCCGCTCCCTTCTCCGCGCGGCGTGGGCGGGCGGCGTCTTCTCCGCGCGGTCGGGCCCGGCGGGTCTGCTCTCGGGGCGGGGGTTTCCTGCGGGCCCGCTGCGGCGCTGTGCGGGGCGGGGGAGCGGGTGAGGCGGTGAGGGGGGTCCCGGCGGGGCCGGAGCCCCGCGGCCGGTTCTCCCCCAGCCCGGAGGCGGGAGCGTGGTGAGCTGGCGGCTGCCGTGTCGCCTAGCACCGGCATTCCCGGCTCCTCCCGGTGGGAGCTGTGGAGCCTCCCCCGTGGCCGGGGGATCCGCGTGTGCTCCCAACTTCCGCGTGAGAGGGCCAGGCAGGATTGCCTGTCCCCCCCGCGCCCGCCCCGGTACCGGAGAAGCGAGGCTTTGTTCGAGGCTTTGTCGCAGGTGGTGTCACAGCAGCGGTACAGAAGGAAGGTAGTTGGGTGGCCGAGCAATGGGGCTCATCCCGGCAGTGCCGGGAGCGGCATCGGGGAATCCTGGCTGCGGTTCAGGGTTTCTGGCATTAAATCAGTGGGTGACTGGAAGTGGCTCCTGCGGCGGCCTCTGTCCTGAGGTCATGGGTCCTGAGCATGTGGATCTTTAGTAGGTGGCTGAGACTGATGGACCTGTTACCGGGTGTAAGTTGTAGACAGATGAGGTGGATTTTGCATCATAACCGTGGTTTGTGCATAGGGCGGGATGTTATGGAATAGTTAACTTTATCAAGAAGGAAGAACCCCACTTTTTTGATTGCAGGTGCAGGAAGACTAAAAGCTGTTTCTATCTGAAAGGTGTTTAGTGACCTGTGTGCAATGTCAGTAATATTGTCCTTGAGCCAACAGGATATTTTACCAAGACTGTCTCTGATCAGCTCTTTTCTTGTGTTCAGGCAGTGATTATCTCTGTCAATGCATACTTGTTGCCTTAAGAGAAAATCTGTTTTTTAAAGCCCTGAAATGTTATTTCTTGTCTGTTAGCATGGCTCTCTTTCTTAAGTTGTGCTTTGCTTCTGGAGAATTAACTAGAAAGCTCTTAAACATTTTTTTTCTTCATCCTAATATTTGAATTACATAGAGTTACTAATAGAAAATAAGCACTGAATACTTCAAGGGTTGCATAACACTTCCTATTGCAAGATCCTGTTTTCAGTTGCTAGTAACTTTTTGAGACTATAGTTGGACTAAAACATTCCATGCCTTAGGCTCTCTGTTTTAACTTTATTAAGCTTTGTTCAGTTTAGCTGCTTCTTAGCCTCCCTTGCTATGGGGAAAATATTTTGAAATCTGCTTAAAATGGAGCAATTCTGATATTTCCTCTATCCTTTTGAACATAAATGTGTTCCTTTGGAACAGCTGGGGGGAGAGGAAGTTTGAGCATGTAACAAATCTGTCAGATCCAACTTTTTCTGTAATTCAAAAGCTCAGCCAAACTTTTCCAGTTACAAATGTGAAAAAATGCAGTTTGTTTATGATCAGAGACTTTAATATTCAGTGGTACTTACAGTTTCACATATAAAGAACTTGCTTAGTTTTCTTCATAATTTTCATGTGAGATTCTGCATGCAGAAATGACAAGTGATCTTAGGGTTATAGGAGAATTGCTCTGCCAGCTGCTTTTGCCTTAGGATACCAGAATGGAAAACAGAGTTCTCCCTCCCTGGATGATCTTTTTCTGTCTTTCAAGAGTTTAAATCTGGAAGATTATGTTGGTTGGGAGTCTGTGTTTGCACAGTCAGAACCCCAAGTCATACTGAAAGTATCATCAAGGAGTTCTCTGTCCCCCCTCCTTGTTTTGCAGGCTTGTTACAGTTTCTGTCTGCACATTGCTGCTTCCCAGGGCTGCTCTGGGGCTGTTCTCCAGGATGGATTTACTTGGGGTATGAATTAAAACTGTCTGGTTTAAAAAAAGCCATGTTATCTGCAGAACCCTTTTACTTGTTGCAGCTTTTGGATATGATTGTGTGCTAAGTACAATAATTATAAATAAATGGTTAATAAGGAAGGTGGGTGAGGAGAAGTCGGTGTAATTGTTGAGGCAGTTGAATGCAGTATTAGAGTGTGCGTGTTCCCCCACCACCATGAGAGTTAGGCATTTATGACAGATTTCTTGGTTAATGGTGTATTAATCACTTGGGCTTAATAAAGGATTGCTAATATGATGTTTCTGACACGAAGAAAAAGAAACTGGGATATAAAGGAACATGTAATCGAGGTTGTTCTGTGTACGGTGGATTATTGTATGTACTGTACGTAGGTATCTGAGTTGCAGTGCCTGAATCAAGGAGATGCAGTCATCCTTAATTTCTCTGCTTTGGTTTTTCTTCTGAAAAAGTATCCTTCTGCCACCCATAGGACCTCTTATGGCCTAGTTGAGTATTGAAATCATGGGTAAGGTCAATGGGGAAAAACTGATAGTTCTGTATTCTGAGCAAGGTCTAAGCAGTAGAAAAATAACGATCTCTAATATGAAAAACTAGTTACTTTTTATCCTCTTATTAACTTCTGTTAAAGAGGGAAGAAATGTCATAAAGTATTCTTTCCACCTGCAGATCAGACTTCTCTCACAGTGCTCTTTGCTGGTGCTTTTAAATGTCTTGCTGAGGTGGAGTGTGTGTACCTACAGGGGTTTGGTTGCAGGGCTTCCTCGTAGGAAACTTTCAGGTTATGAAGACTTGGATTTCTGTAGATTAAACACTTCAATCAAGCATTTCCTAATGAGGTATTAACTTACTGTGTTTTTGTGACTGTTGACTGCAATAGTAAATGCAGCGTTTTCCAACAGTAATTGTGGAATGATCTTTCAAAAACTGAAGAAGAGTTGTTGATATCTCAGCTAATGCACTGTTATTTCTTTGGTTACAGAAGGGATTATGTTTTTTCGGTGGTTTGCTGTGTTAAAAATATATTTACTAAAGAGTTGTCCAGTATTTATTTCTATTTTCTGTTTTCTTGCACTGTGGAATGGCATTCAGTAAAATGACACTGCTTGTCTTTATACATGTATTTGATAACCAGTTTAAGTACAAAATTTCTATATGTCAGAGTTCTCCCAGCCTGAATTAAGGACTCCTTGTTTTGCTTAGTTCTGTTAATGTTGCCTAAATAACATTCCAAATTAGATAGCATTTCAGACCTGTTATGTTTAATAGATTTCAGGGATCAAACCAGAAATGGAAACTTCTCACAGGCAAAAATACATTTCCCACTTGAATACATTTTCCTCTTCAGCTTTCTCAGTCACTTGAGAGCTGTCCTGTGTAGAACAGTTCTTGTTTGCTACAGGTCGCATAAGATTTCTCATAAGCATGTGGTATTTCATGCTGGAAAGCTTTAGATGTGTTTTTGTATTCCTTTAGGATCTACTACGGGAGTAAGTTGTTTGTGGTTATTTAGTTTTTAGCTGGTGGACTGTGTGTCTGGGATATATGGTTTGTCTTCTCTGCTTCTGCACACCTTTGGTTGGTGTGTGGTTGGGTTTTTTTTGAACAGCAATATAATTTGTGTAGATCTGGTGGTTTCCAGAAGCTGTTTTATATACCTGGGTTTGCTTTGTGTTGTTTTTTTTAAAGCCTTTTTTTCATACTGAACTAACAAACACCAAGTGGGAGTGGTATGGATATTGGGTTGCACATGTTGAAAAATTGCTTGGTTGGGGTTTGTTTGTTGTGTTGCTTTTTGTTGTTTGGTTTTTTAAATTCTGTTGACAAATGGGTAACTCCATTAGTGGACTTTTGTCTTCTTGAATCTTTTCCTTAATTTACAATCAGATGCAGGTGTTAAATACAATCTGTAATAACAGCCAGAATTTCTTGAAGGATGAAACTTTATGGACACAAAGCTGTAGAGGGGAGAGAGTGCTCTCTGGGTTGTGAAGCAGTGATCAAGACAACAAAGTCTCCTTCCCGTTTTCCATCTCCTGGTGAACTGAATTGGTGATGCTGAAAAAGATTGATCATCATTTTGATGTACCCTAACATGTATGTCTGCCCCACTTGCAAGGTCTGATTATTGCAGGAATTACTTTTCTCCAGCTAAGGCTTCCCATTCTGTGGGAAATGCTGTCTTTCAAACGAGAACTATATGCAGCCATGATAGGAAGCTTAAGAAAGCCTTAATATATAGTTCCCGATACTGCCTGAATCTTAAAAGGTGATGCTGCTGTACTGTTTTATCGTTGTAATAAGCTTTGATGCTTTTTTCTTGACTTTAGTGGTACTTGATTCTTGACCTATCTAACTGGAACAAAAGAATAACAGGATGTTATTGCCTAGAGGAATTGTTTACAACCAAGTGTTCTCTGTTAGAGTACTCAGTCATTTTTATATTGACTTCCTCAAAAAAAGGCTCTCTAGTAGTCCAGAAGATACTACCATTTTATGTTTTACATTAGATTAACCATCCTGGGCTTACTGTTTCCTTACATCCTGTGTGGATCATTTCAGTACATTGAAAAACTGAGGCCAAAACTAGAACCAAATATTAAAATAAGAAAGCAAATAAAATTAATTTTTCAATACTAATCAAATCTACACTCTGAATAACCCTTCTGCTAAATATTACTAACAATTGCTTTAATTTATCTGGGTTTTTTATATGTGTCTTACACATGTTAAGCTGCTTTTTCTGTATGGTAGTTGTTCATCTGACCCTAATCAGTCACCTGCTGCTGACTGAGATGTGTCAAGGATCATTGTTCAACCTCAGAAATGGATTGCAACTTCCTGGAAACTCCTGTAAAGGTGTTTGGACTTGAAGTTGGATCACAGTATGTTGCGTGTTTTATCTTATTGCTTAAAGCGAAGGAGAAGAGTTGGAAGTGTAGTGTGTTCATAGTTGAATTATTGGATGTTGCAGATATGAATTACTGGCAAAGATAAATGCCTTCTGCTGATGTAAAAGTGTAGCACTGCAATGCACAACAGGAAAAACTTGGGGCTTTTTCTCACCCTCCCCTGACTCAGGGGTAGATATCAGCTTAAACTTGTAAGGTGACAAATCACAGCTCTTTGTTGTAATCTTGTTGTGAATCTTATCCCATTTAGTTTGTGTAGGAAATATTTTGTCATTTGCATCAGTTCCAGGCTGCACATATGTGTGTCTGTACCTGCCTGTGCACCCTCACAGACAGAGCCTGCCTTTGGGGGTGCAGAGGAGGATCCCACTTGATTGTCCAGTGTCTTGTGCTGTGGTCATCAGCACATCAGCATTTCTTAATTTGTGCCTTCTTTCTCCCCCTTTCATCCTCCTTATGCCTTTTCTTCTTTCTCCTGCTCTGCTTTGGACTACCACTAAAGCAGGAGTTATTCTCCCAGTTGTCATTAGTGTTATTTTCCTACAATACGAGTTTGGAAGGAATGGGGGTGAGAATGGACAGTGTTAATAATTGTCCTTTGTTAATCATTGACTGCAAACAGCTGTAGCCCAGGCAAGAGAGAAGTTGTAAGCAAGTTTTAAACTCCTTATAAGCTTGAAATTTCTTTCCAAGTGCTGTTTTCTTGTCCAAAATGAACAAGCCAAGAACTTCTCACTTTAATATATATTTATTAAATATAGGTAGATTCATAGTGACTTTTCATGGAAATGAAACACTACCCACTTCTGGAAGTGCCACTTTATTAGTTTGACACTTGCTTTGCTGTTCTAAGAGCACATTTTAAAC
The DNA here is from genome assembly GCA_038380795.1 of Pyrocephalus nanus. Lineage (NCBI taxonomy): Eukaryota > Metazoa > Chordata > Aves > Passeriformes > Tyrannidae > Pyrocephalus > Pyrocephalus nanus. Next base: position 7,545,055 of record CM076272.1, read on the forward strand.
TATTTTAATAGACATCCGTAAAAAGGATTTCTGTTTTGTGATCAGTTCAAAGAATCACAAGCTGGCAAGCATTGCCCTTAAAGCTTTTTGTCTACCTACTGGCTCAGAAACCTATTTCATCGTCTTGTTATGTGGTATCTGTTAGTAAATAAATTATTAGAGATTATGAAAATGGCATGTTTTAGCAGTCCCAGCTATTTTGACCAGTTCATCATGAATGTGTACTGTTAGAATATACTAATATGATTAACAATAGAATAACGATAAAACCTGGAAGTTGATAATAAGATAACCATCTTGCTGACTCAGCTCTGTAAAGGATGTTTTGTCTGACTTAATTAGACCAAGGAGTTTTGGATAGTTCAGTCTCTGTAACACGCAGCCGTACTCCCCAACCCTTAGCTTTAAAACATTACATAACCCCTAAAAACAATTGAAGCTTGAATTCATTGGGAGCAGACTAACTGATATAAACACTATGTGCAGCCATTCTCTGGCAGAAGAAATATTTCTTTTTTTGCACACTGGTTTTACCTGGTTTGTATTGGGTTATTTGTGTTCTCGGAGGGAATCGTTTACCAGCTCAATTGTAACATTATTGTGTTCTTTTGTTTGTTTGTTTTTGCTTCCAGCCTCCGGAATGGCTGGCAGTCAGAAGTTGTCAGAAGCAGCTGAATGTTCTTGTTCCATCTTTACAAACAATGCCGGTACAACTCAGTGCCCAGAGCTGCTGCCTTTGCTGGGCTGTGTGTGCCCGTGTGTGTCAGGGCAGCTGGGCACTGGGGCACTAAACCTGGGACACTCCCTGTGTGTGCAGAGCAGCAGGGAATGCTCCATCTCCTCTCCTGTACAGATGGAATTAATTCAAATTGACTCTTTCAAGTTAATGTCAGGACTCCAAAAGCGTGGGTAGACATTTATATCCAAGAAGAGACTCTTGGGGAGACAAACTGGGCTGAGAGAGCAGTTTCCTAGACAAGCTGCAGTGCTGCTGGACATGGTGTGTTCCTGGTTACTGGCTGGGTGCCTGTCCCCTCCTGTGTCACCAGAACCACTGGGAGCACAGCAGTGGTGTGAAAGAGTAGCAAGGCGAGCTGGAGGGTGTCTAAAGTCGATATGGAAGAGTAGAAGAGGTACAGGCTGCAGCCTGCGTATTTTTTTGACCACAAAGCCACTCGTGTTGCAGCTGTCTGTGGATCTACAGGAGTTACTGATCCAGAACTTATTGTATAAATGGCAATGAAAGAGGCAAATAAGAATCTCTTGAGCAGGGTGAACGAAGAGGAAAAGGTTCAAAATTGCCTTTGAAACAATGAAATTTTCATTTTGAATCTATTCCCTATGGGAATCAAGTATCTGATGCTTTATCTCCATGTGGAGTTTGCATTACCTGCTTTGTGTCTGTGTGTGAGGAGCTCCCAACAGTCCTGGAGCCCTTTGGCTGTTGGTTTCTTTCTGGGATCGGTGTGTTTGGGGCAGCTTTGTTGAGCTGTGGCAGCGGTTCCTCAGCAGTTCTGCCTGTCATCAGTGAGCGGGGAGGAAAGGTCAGCTGGTCACAGCACAGCCCGGTATCCTGTGGGCAGGACTCTGCTCTTCAGGATGTGCAGGGTCACAGCACTCTGGGTCCTTCCAGTGTCAGGCCCTTCTGTGTTTGGATTGAGCTGTCTGAATTTATCCTGATGTGCCTTGGATGCTTCTGTGACCAGAGAATCATCTCTTGTGATTACATATTGTCCTTTCACCTTAGCATGTTTTTTTTTCTTAAGTTTCTAGTCTCCATAGCTTAGAAAAGCAAGAAGTTGACCCCTCAGTATCACCTGTCAGTTTAAAAAATACAGAAAGGTCTGAGGTGGCTTTTGACAGTGAGAGCAGTTAGTCAAAAAAGTGAAAGTGAAAACAGTAGATCTGTAGGAAAGATTGTTGTGAACAATTCAGGTATTTTTTTAAACTCTTTTTGTTAATCTAGAAGGGTATTTCTACGAGGCAGCTCATATGTGGATGTTGACTAGCTTAGCTGTTCTGCTGGGCTAACTAAAATCCTGTAGCTGTCCTAATTTGGCGCTGACCCCAAATAAATAACAGCCTTGCTTTGAGTAAGGCACGTCTAAATCAACCTTCAGCATGCCAGCACTGGGTTTTTGGCTTCCGGTTTCCTGAGGCAATGTACAAAGCAATTTGTCTTTTTGTAAAATAGCTTCCATATCTCTAATGGGATTCAAGTAAATAAACCAAGTGATTAAGCTATCTTTAAAATCTCCTATTTTGGGATCTCTGCTATGTGGACTACACTGATGCCTTATTAGACCTGACTCTGGGATGCCTGTGCCCAAAAGCATCTCATTGTCTTTGCTTTTCTCATGCTTGAATAACGGAGCAAGTCTTGTGGTCTGAGCAACTAAACGCGGGTCCAAGAAGAGCAAATTGTCTTTTAGGGCTGTGTGTCCTCCATCAGCATCTGCTCTCGGCCTTTTTCTGAGAAGGAGAAGGTGGGATTGTTTGTCCAGCTGGTTTCTGGCAGTTGGGCCCTGTGGGCTGTGACTAAGGACCTTCCTCATGCTGGGAGAAGGTCGTGGTGCACTCAGGGAAGGGCAGAGGTGCTCAGGGAGAACAGAACGCACGTGTGGGCTCTTCACTTGAACCCTCTCAGAAACTCACTGATGTTGATGTCATTGAAGTCAAGTAATTGATAGAAGATGAATTGGACACTGTTTTATATGCAGGACAAGGATGGATATCTTAAAATGTTTGTCATATATTAGCTTTTCTTAATTTGATGCCAACATAGTTTTTTACTTATTTTTCCTAAATCTAGTCAATTCTGTTGCTGTCGTAAAACATACTTATAATGTTATGTACCTTAAATGCCTGATCATGACTAAGAATTTTGAAAGCTTAGGCCACCTATTAGTGGTCAGTGCTGGGTGAGGTTGGTTGTTAGGTCTTTCTTTTCTGAACTGTTGGATTTTCTAGTAGGAGACAATGTTCTTGGAGGTGAAGGGAGAAGATAGACTTGTGATTTGGCTGGAATTGTCTTGCACAACTGATTGTTTTGTCAGTAAGTGGACATTACGGATGTTCATCTTAGTTCCCAGGCAATCACCTCCAACTATAGAGGGTGGGAGAAACTTACTTACCTTTTTATTATTTTATTTTAATTTAGTGGTCTGCTTTCAGTTTTATGTTGTTACCCAGTAGTTTCTGCCTCAGGATTAGCATGCAGTTCCCTCCATTAGCTTAAAAACCACTCCACTTGGGATTGGTTAGGGAGTCCAAGCCCTGTGGTTGAATAGGAGACCGATGATAAAGCATCCTTAGGGCTTCCTAGGAGTCTCCTTTAGAAAGCACTTTCAGTAGTGTGTGGAATTCGGGAAGGCCTCAGGGGCAACATCTGCTGCTTCAGCCATTGCTGGTGGTATCTGTTTAACTCCTTAACCACCTAGACTGGATCAGCTTTCCTCACAAGTGTCTCTGTCTCTCCATGGCCTACAAACAGCCCTTCATCTGGGAAGCTTTTTGCTTTTCAGAGAAACAGTGCTCATTTGTCTTCTTCCTTTGACATGGTCACAGCTGTTGGGATTTCCCCCCCTGCCTCCCTCAAATTCTGTATCTTATCAGATGGGCCATGGAGGACTGTACAGCTGTATTAATTAACAGGAGGAGTGCAATCACTTATCTCACTCCTCTGAGGCTAATTTCTCTCATGTGTAATTGAAATACTCTTTGGTTCCTTAAAAATCTCATACCCTGCTGACAGGTCGTATCAAAAATCCTGATATTTTGAGTGTGATCTCTCTGTGGTGTTAAATAAAAATAGATACAAGAATTCTGTATTCTTGCCTTTTTTTCCCCCCAGAGTTCTTTACTTCTTTATTAATCTATTCTGATAAATTTGATACCCTTTTCATTCTGGCCGGGAAATAAATATTGTCAGAGTCTATTTCCCACCCCTGATGGATGCCAAGATAGCATTGGGTGCAAACTTGAGTGGTCCCTGTGCATTTGTGTGGGTGTTCAGTGCAATTGGCTTGGCTGGATGGTGGGGTGTAAATGGCAGCCGTTCCTTGCACTCTCACAGGCCATTAACCAGAAGTTGTTATGCTGTTCAGAGTGTGTTCTCAGAAAGGTCTTTGCTTACTCTGTAAAAAGGACAGATAGGAATTGCCAGCTGAGAAACATGGGAGCTGCTTGTGGAAATTGTTCCCAGGTGGTTGCGTTCCTGTTGGCTCTTGGGAGCAGTGGAAGTTGCCGGGCTCTGGCTCTGGCAATAGCAGCTTGTCCTCACCATTGCCCCAGGTGTGCCCTGCAGTGTCAGTGCTGCATCCAGTCCAAGGGTATTGCAAGGCTCCCTGGGGAAGGGAATGGCTGCCACTGCTGCAACATTTGGGAAAGAAGGCTGGCAGGAACAGCTGTTTGCTAGGTCAGATGTCCACAAACAAAACTCAAAACAAAAGCCCACTCCTATAGAATGCCAAGAAACTAAATTATTTAAAAAACCCGAAGCCCTACTGTATTGAAATTTTTTTGAATTCTGTGTCTATTATCAGATGTGGATATGATGGTGAACAGATTCTAAAAGGGGTCCAGGTAGACTAAATTTGCTACTGATAGAGCTGTTTCTATCAAACAAAGTAACTGCACTACTTAGTCTACAGTTTTCAGTGCAAATTCAAAATTATGCCAATAATTGCTTTTAGCTTTATAAATTAAAAATAGATCTGAAAAATAAATCTGAATGCAACTTGAATGTGTTACTTTGTGTTTAAGGAGAACACACGAATTGTCAGAGTGAAGGTTATAGCTGGCATTGGCCTGGCCAAGAAGGATCTCTTAGGAGCCAGGTAAGAATATCTTGTTAATGTATTAAGGGACAGCTGCTTCTTTATTTTCTTTCTAGTGTTTTTTAATTCTTAGTAAATCCTGCTGTGCCTCTTGAGAAAAAAAAAAAAAAAGAGAGAGCGAGCTGTTTTAACTGGTAAATTTATAAAATTATTGGAGATGATATGAAGATACCTGTTTTCTTGTCCAAGAGTCCCTTGGACAGATCTTATGCATTGGCAAAACAAAGTGTGGGAATCTTTAATTCTCTGCATGGTAAAGCAGTTTTGCCGTGGAGGATGAATCCATGTATGTATTTTACTTCATGTGGACTGCAGCTAAAATAACAAGAGTTTACTTATGGTCAAAATTTTCTCAGCTGTGCTTTGAAGGCTTGGAATGAACACAACACTACACACCGGTAGCAACAGGACTATTTCAGCTCAATTTGTGTGCAGAGGAACAGCATCCACCAGTTCTAGAGATGTGGTAGGCTCAGGACTGACTGCAGGTTCTGAATATGTACTGATGAAAAAGTTAATCCGTATAAGAAAAGAAACAATCAAGATGGGTTAACATTTAGCAAAGGAAAGATCAGGCTTCTGAATTGGTAGCTGAAATGCTTTGTAGGGTCTTGTACAGTTGTCAAGTGGCAGAAAGCAGTTTGAACTAAAGCCACTTTTGCTTCTGGCCCCTGTACAGAGGGTCTGGAGAAGTACTGATGGATTTAGTACTAGTTCTGTCCCTGCTTTGGCCTGTGTGCAGGAATGTTGTTATTTTAGCACTAACAAAATTACTACATGTGACGTCAATTTAGCATTAGAAAAAATTCTCTTCTGATATTCATATTTTCCTCAAAGTCAGACAGTCTCTCTCCAATTTTTTTTTTTTTTCATGTGCTATTTTTTATTTTATTTTAACTTTTTTTATTACTTCAATCAAAAACAGGTCAGGTCTTAACTTCAGTATGAGAAAACCATACAGCTCTTTTGCTGTATGGCAGACAGTTTGGTCACTTTTTGTTACTAGTCTGTTTGAGCAATTATGCCTTAACTCTGTTTATGGAAAGTAGATACTCATATAATCTATTGGGTTTTTTTGTACCACAGGAAGGGAAAAGGTTGTAGGACATTTAAGCAATCGTATTAGGACATCTTCAGTGACAGAAAAGCTCTGTGAAACTGATAGAACATTTAGTAAAAACATTGCATGTTCAAGGAAGTACCTCAAATTCCAGGGGTTCTAAAGTGTTAAAAACAAGGTATTTAATATTTCAAGCTTTTTCAATCACAATTGATTTTTTTCATGCATGTCTCTTTGGAATGTGAGAAAATGTATTAAGTCTATTCTCCTGAAATAAATGAAAGAGGACAGGGAATCAAATTGTAGTGATATATAGAATATAAAACGGCATAGCTGGTATAGTTATAATCAGTAACGGTGTTTAGATTAGTTTTATCTCTAAAACTGTTTAGGAAATAATTGTAATTACAAATGCATATAGTGTTCATAAAGTACTTGTAACTCCCAGTTTCATAGCTTCTGTTAATTTAAGCCTTTTAAAACTTGACTGCTAACAATGCTGACCACAAAGGCCATGCAGCACCATGCTTATCTTTTCTCTTTCCCCCCCTCCCAGTGACCCATATGTGAAGGTGACAGTGTATGAACCGGGCAATGGAGTCCTTACCAGCGTTCAGACAAAAACTATTAGAAAGGTTAGTTATCTTTGTGGGTGTGGTGGGTTTGGGTTTTGTGGTATTGTGTTATGTTGGGGTTTTTTTTTGTTTTTAAATCACACTCTAGAGGAAAAGTTAATACTACAGGAAATAGGAGAATTAATATGTCATTCAAGGGAATGGACATAGGGAAAGGAATGTTCCATGACCTGCTCTGTTTCTCTGTTCATGGCATTGTTTTTCTATTTTCTCTTTAATAAATTTGTTGAAAGGTAGAGGAAAAACTAAGGAATATAAGGTGAGTACTGATTCAAAACCACATTGTTAATAGAAATGCTGGATTGCTCTGATTTTCCAAGATGTTTAATGATATAAAAAAGTCTCTCTTTCTTGCTGTTCTACTTTTATCTTTTTTTAATGTTAAAAACAATAACAGTTTGTTGTGTTTACTTATCAAATTGCACCAGTCACCTGAATCATGATAGTACTTGTTTTTCCAGAATATCTGCTGGAAAAAGGTCAGTCTTAGTACTGCTAATTTATCTTAGATTAACTACAAATGAAAATCTGTATACATGAGAGGGAAAGCACTCTTCCAAATTGTTGCTTTAGGATGGTGTCTGTGATTTATGTTATGGGATCACTCATGCATTTTTCCCTTCGTGTTGATAATTGTTACATTAAACTCTCATCATAGCTAAACTAGCTCTAGTATTTTTTTAAATATTCACAGTTGAAAGATGTGTTTAGTTGAGCAGCTTATGATGTGTTTGGCCTGCCTGTGCCTGGTCTGTCTAGATTACACTGGTTAGAGATTTGGCATTTGCTAAGAGTTCATAATCTCAGGATTAACACGAGTTTGCATGTAAGTAATGGGGTATTGGACTGAGAAGAAGGCAGTGATTATTCCTGAAGAGACATACCATAAATTAACTTTTCATGACTGTCTCATGCACCTTCTGTGCATCCATGGCTTAGGCAAAATCTGAGAATACTTGCATAAATTGCCTCCATTCTGTACTGTAATAAACAGCACAAGACTCCCCTGACTTTTACCTGCAATATCGAGGTTAAAGCTTTTGTATTTTCTTCTGAAGTGGATTGTTACAAGGGATAAAAGTGTAAAATATCAAAAAAGGCAGCAGTGTGGAATTGCCAGTAAAACTAATGTTCTCTTCCTTTTATCTTTTTTTCTTCCTTCCTACATAGTCCATAAATCCAAAGTGGAATGAAGAACTCTTATTTAGAGTAAGTGATTTTGTTTACAGACTTATTACCTGTTGGATATTATGATAACACATTCAGAAAAAACTATTGACTGCTCTCTCTACTTGAGAACACCTTCCTTAATTCAGAAATAACTCTGTAATAATGTTCTAAAAGGCTCACAAACTGCTTTCCTTAGAAATAAAGTTGTTAACTCTTGCACTAATAGAAATGTTACATTTTCAGTCTTGATATTGTGTTCTTCATTTTGTGGATGTTTAAAAACCTGCACATGGAATGTTGAAAGAGTTTGGGATAGCACCAGTCGTGGTTTATTGGTGTTGATAGAAATGTGTTGCATAATAAAATGGCAGCAAGGTGTAGATTTGCTTTTAATACCTATTTAATAATAGATATTTCTTTCCTCCTGCGTAGACGTGGAGCTTTTGCTGAAGAAAAATGCTGGAATTCAGTGTATATATTAACTGTTACTGTACTTCTTTTTCCCAGGTTAATCCTCAGAAACACAGACTCCTTTTTGAAGTATTTGATGAGAACCGTTTGGTAGGTCTTTGCATGTTAATATTGCGATGTATTAAAGACTTGAGTGAGAGTGAGTTCACCAGGATTTGACATGGATAAAAATCCCACACCAAACAGTCTTAACCTCTGTAGTGAAACCTAACACTGAAGGCAGACCTGGTTCATTTATTTATATGATGTTACCACACCTTATGCAGTTCTGAAGCAGTAACATTATTACTCTAAACTTCTAATGTGTTTTAACTCATGGGAGCATCGTTCTGTTATAGTTATGGTATGTTATAGTTCACCTGACCTGGCCACGTTCTTTGGTGATATTGAAAGCTCCACACTGGATGTTTATTTTTTCCCTCAAACAAAGCAGTGTTGGTAATGTAGGTATCTCTACATGGTGTGAGAAGCTTCTTCAGTGTGTGAGGAGTAGCACAAAAGAAAACATTTTTGCATTTTCTTTGGAATGCTCCAGAAGTGGGCGATGATCCTGTAGATAGGTATAGATAGGTGTCTCTGAATGGCAGGGTATTGGTGAGACGGGAATAGCTTGTGTGTTTGTCTCAGCAAAATCCAAATTCCTCCTCTGACCAAGCTCTCATTTTATCTGTGAAGGTGTCTGCTTACCTGTCCTTCTGTCTGTGTGTTTTATTGTGAATGAGCAAGCTTGTAGCAGTACAATCAGGGCACTTACATCCATTCACAGGCATTGCTTCTCACTGGAATAGATTCCTTTTCCTTCTGCAGTAGTTTGAAGCTCTTAGGAGGGACTGAGTGCTCTTGCACTCCTAACACAGTTTCCTTCTGAATAGCTGTTATAAAGGGTCTCTTTGTGCTTTGTGCTTGAGTAGTGTGTTGGCCATGAAAAACATTATTTTTTTTTCCCTAAAGCTTTCTGCATATGTTCGGTAATCCATTGTATCTTTTGTGGAGGTGCTGCTCTGCTAAAATTGGGAAGAGTGAAAATGTATGTAAACATAAGTACAAACTGTCTAGAATAATTAGATTTAAGAAAGAGGAGGCTTGTTTCTTGCTCGTAGGCATTACACAGTCCCCAAACTCATTTACTTCTTAGCTAGGGGTATTACCTGTCCCAAGTATTTCAAATATGGTGTCACTTTGATTTATTTTAAAAGCAATGTTAAAAGGAATCACCAGCGTTTGTGGCTTACACAGGTGGTTAAATATGGTTTGTCAGGATGCTCAGATTTTCGTCTCGTGGGCTGCACAGTATCCCTCGTGAGGTCCAAGAGCTTTGTCCTTTGGGACACCTCGCTGGAACATTACTGCCACCGCCTGGAAGCCTCGAGGCATAATTAGAAAGTCAGATTCCTCATTTTTCTGGGACAAGGGCACTGTTTTCTTTGTGGCTTCCACCAAGAGAACTCCTTTGCATTCTTTCTCTAATCTAGAGTAGATAAGTTGTTTGTTTCCTTAGGGGAGAAGAAGCAATTAACCCTTTTGTTGGCATCAGCTAGGAAATGGTGCTTTGTTTCCCATGTGTGATTGTACTTAAAGGCATCATGAACTCATCAGTCACTGGATAGTTCTACAATAAACCCCCTTATATTTTTCATCATATCCATCTCCTCACTGGGTGAATGGAAAAGGCCATCTCCCTGTTTCTCTTTAGCTTTCTCTCAGAAACTCTGTGTTTTTATCCCAGGTGTCTTGAGCTGGTTTAAGTAAGACAAATTGTTGCCATAGCTGTGATTGTTTAGCATTGACAAGCTCTCCCACTTCTATTAATTCATTCTTTCTCACATGTCACAAAACACAGGTGCCTTGCTAAGCATCTCTGATCAAAATTTGTTTAATTTTTCATTATTTTAGTGGGCTTTAATGTTCCTTCATCTCCTGTTAAATGACTGTTTAAACTCTAGATGTGAGCAGGCTGATAAAACTGAAATATTCTTACATTTGTGAGACTGTCCTCCCCATGGATAATTTCCTCTGTAGAAAATTTTATCCCTATTGCTTTTACTTCCTGTAACTTTTGGGGATAATGGAAGGCTGAAATCTCTGGTTTTTGTTTTTAAGAAAAGTTGTTTTTTTGAAAGCCAGCCTCGAAACTTTCCTTCAGTGTTTGGCTTAAAGTCAAAGTCTTGCTATATTGGTTATATCACCAACTGTCAGTTTTAAAAGCTTTCTGTAATAGCTTTAAAACTTTTCAAAGATCATTTGTCTTGGATTTGGTAAGGGAGCACTAAATCTGGTTTGTTCTTCTGACTTGGTGCAAACCCTGAGTAGAATAAAGGGCTTGAGCAGTTTGTGGAGTCTTTAATTATGGTTGTTTTGAAAAACACATTAGAAAAATCTGGCAAGAAGGACAGTGAGATCACTTAGGAGATAAATCACTGAAGGGATTAGATGACTTTTTGCTCTCTTTCTGTCTTGCAGTAAATTGTCACAGCTATGTATATTGCAAACAAAGTGCCTAAATCTGTTACTGATACTGAAGATTTGAATGGAACTATTGGTATTTAAAAAAATATTAATTTTAATTTTATTTTTATGTCAACTATAATTCAGCAAGATTGAGTTTTGCATTTTAAAAGCCATTTTATGTTGCCTAAGGAAGCTGTAGTTAGCTGGCTATACCTGTACATTTGTTGTTGGGGAGAAAAGGAACCTTAAGAAAGGCACTTTTTACTTTTCAATCACATATCTTAGGGTGGCTTCTTGCTGTTTTTGGTGGGGGGTTTTTGTTTGTTTGTTTGTTTAAATATATTTCTTGAAGTTCAAATGTACCTTTTTTGAAACTGATCAAAAGAATCTTTTATGTTTTTTTCCTTTCCTCTTCTCTCCCCATCCCAGTCCCCCACCAAACTATAACATTAGAAGAAGTCCTGTTGGTTAAGCATAATGAAATAAATGAAGTGTTGTATTTGTTGGCTTTTTATGAATAAGCCAGTATTCATTTATTGCTCATTCTAATAATGGAATTCAGGTAACGGAGGTTAAGTAAGCCCTGGAGTATAATTAGAAAACAAATTTGTTGCTTGCAAACAAGGTACTGTGAATTTGATTCTTGGCTCTTTTTTGGGAAAGAGGTATAAATGTTAATTTTACTGCCTTCTAGCTTAAAATACAGTAAAGGTTAAATAAATATGAAGCAGAAAAAACTCCAAGTAATATGACCTATAAAAGTATAAATGGCCTACTGTTCTCTTCTGTTTGTACTTTTTCAGCAGCACTAAGTAATTTCATGTCAGTGCAGTCGTGTTCAGTGCTGCATCATGTGGGGCTTATGTGTTCAAAAGTACATTCATAGCCAAATGTCTGTGTTTTTTAAAAGAAAACCCACAGCAAAAAATCCCACCCAACAATAAGATTGAAGATTGTCTTTTTTCAGAAGTCCCACTAGGTGCCAGCAAAGGACCTTCTCAGTTATATGAGCCAGTGAAATATTTTGTAGGAATTCTCAACCCCGTGACTTTTGTAAGAGTTGACAGTGCATATTAACTTCTTGACACGCTGATCATTTTATTTAAAAAAATAAAAGTAATAAAATAATAATTAGCTATGAATGTATGAGACAGTTTGTATATAGTTATACAGAATACCTTTCTCCTGTAATAGTGTTTGGTAATGCTGTTTATCTCTGTGCATACTTAGCTCAGTGTTCTAAAGTTTGTGTAGCTGGTCATATATCTGCAAACCATACTAAACTCTAATGAATGTCTCCTTCTTGTGGGCTTCCAGCAAACAGGATGAGGTAGTTCACTCTGTAGGAGTAATTGGGTTTTTTCTACCTTTTAACAGCTGTAGTTTGAAAAGGTCAAAATAGAAATAGAAGGTGAACATGGTTGGCTGAAAATAAATGACAAAGTATTAACCAAATAACTTTCTGTTGCTCCAGTTCAGTTGCACCTCATTGAAAATTATGAGTTAATAGACAGGAGAGGGTTCTACTGTGTGCAAATCTGTAGAAAGTGCGATTGCTTAGCAGCATGTGGATTGTGAGATAATGCCAGATTCTTTTCGAGTTTTTTTTAAATAGTGCAGAAAAACCTTTTCTTAAGGCGAGGAGGAGGCTTATTTCGCTGGTTTATGCATAATTCAGACTTCAGCAGTTTGCTAGCATGGTTACTATTTGGAAATTCAATCCTGGACTTGATACTCAATTATATGGGACTTCATTCCTACCAACTTCCTGTAATTCTAAACCTATGGGTAAAAATATTAGTAGTCATACGCTGCTGAGGAAAGTACGGACACATTGACTCAGCTCGTGCAGCCGCAGCTGGCGTTGCTGTGTTAAACTTGGAACTTCTGGAAGCTTATTATTGTGTTCATTTATGCAAATTACAGAAGGTATAATTGAAACAAGGTCAGTGGTGTTTGTCAGTGTGTCGCAGCCGAGGTCATTGGAACGTAAGTGCTTTTTAAATGAGTGCTCTCTGACTGCCAGCAATCAGCGACGGTCCAGAAACTGCAGTTCAAGGAATGGCTGACATTTCGAGAGGTACTTTTTTTTTTTTTTTAAATGCTAGTATCTTGTAGAAATTAGGACAAAGACTGCAGCTTTATGGGCTTTTACTGTTTGGATGTACTAGCTCTGGGTTGTGTGCAGCTGCCTGTAGCCTTTCTGCTGAAGGATCTTTGTGGTTTTCATTTGCTAACATGCGTGGAAATGAGAACAAATGGCACGGCGGTTAAGATTGCATTTTGCTACCCAGAGAAGCAACACAGATCCATTATCAGAGACCTCAGAAGATGTTTTGGATAGTAATAATTGTATGTACTTCAAAAAATCACAGAGTTCTGCACCTAATGTTACACAAGTGAAACTGACTCCCAGACGGGTTGCTTGTGCACCTGTAGTACAACAAGTCATTAATCAGGAGAAAAAAACAACTATTTCTTCATTGCAAATAAAAAAGAGCAGTTCACTGCACATTTCCCTGCAGTCTAGAAAGCACAGTGGATGTTCTCGCTTTAGTGACGCCTTAGCTGCTGGAGAAGACACTTCATTCCTTGGAATTGGTAATGAAGGGAATTGTGGTGCTCGGATTGTGGTCGATCATCGATCTAATGACAGCCTCCTGAGCAGTGCTGCTCTGTGCAAAGGCAGCCTCAGCAGTATTGCAGCAAGTGACAGTGGATCCTTTAGCAGTGCTGGCAGTGACTACGGATCATGTGCAAGTACCACAAGTGATGGAGGTTCCTATAGTAACAGTGTCATCAGTGACAGTGGCAGTGGCACCCTTTGGACAAGTGACAGCACTTTCTGTAGTAGTGTTGTACATGGCGATTCTTCATATAGAAGCACTGCAAACAAATGTAATCCCTACAGGAGCACCTCATCTCAGGAAACTCTGTGTAGAAGTAGCACTACTTTTGACCAAGATGCTTTGTCGGTGAGGAAGAAAACGAAAATTCCATTGCGGCGTTGTTCATCACTGGTTATTTTCCCTAGGAGTCCTTCCAGCACTCCTCCAGCTTCTCCAGTAAGCTCAGGTCAACCACCACACAGAGGCATGTATCAAACGTCTCACAGACTAATTATTTCTCCTAATGAGCCGGCACAAAAAGAAGATCCAGCCACTTCCAAGGGATTCCTTTCAACAGCAGTCAATGGGCTTAGACTGTCTAAAACAGTTTGCTCTGCTGGCGAAGTCAGAGACATCCGACCGCTTTATTTGAATCCATCATTACAGGACAAAAGTCAAGTTTTGAGTGGTTCTGAGCAGACAGCCTGTGAAGAGGCATCTGATGGCTTCTCATGCATTTCAGTTCATCTCAACCAAAGACCATTTGCATCTAGCAGTGAGATGGTTAATGGCTGTTGCAGTCCAGAGTTAAATCTGAACTCCGGTGCAAAATACCCTCATTTAAGACTGGAACGTAGCACATCTGCATGTCTGCCCTCAAAAATAGATTCAGAATATCAGATTAGTATAAATGAACTAGAAAGACCGAATGTTCAGATGAGCAGAACTCACCATGTTTTGCAAAGAAGTGTTTCCTTGGAAGGATCACGTCAAAAAGTTTCTTGCTGCTTATCCAGCCTTAAATACAAGTGTCACAGTGCAAGGACGTCTCAGTTGCACATACAGTTCAAACCTGGGAATGAAGGAAAAACAACTGGTGTTAAGAAAAGACATGGAACCTCTAAAAAGGAAATGTCTAGCACTTCTTTGTGGAGGCCCCATAAGGTGAGTGTTCTGGTTTATAGGAAACTGTGACACTATTTTACAGCTGGAAAATAATAAGAGTTTGCAGTTGAGACTCAAGTGCAGTGATTTCAGAATTTCCTAATGGTGTCAAATTGTCACCATTAGGAAGTTAATTTTTGTATTGTCTGTAAAAATTGGGGTTTAGATTTGTTTCTTAAAATTTGGAACATACAGGAGCAGAGGTGATTAGGTCTTACAGTGAAATACCTGTATCTAATACATTATAAACAATAATTTCCTGTTTACTTGAACTCAAAGGGATTTTCTTTTCTAGTTATCTAGATGTGGGAGTTATTGAAACTTCAAATTAAGTTTTGTAGTTTTAAACACGTAACTTCTCAGTAAATGAATAGTAATTACCAAAGTTTGCATATACAATGAGTGGATTACTGTAGTGTTATAGGTTTATTTCATATAATCTTTATTTTACAGAAGAGTTTGCTGTATTTAGAATTAAAGATAAGTAATATTTGAGCAGAGAAACTGTAAATATCATTTGTTTCTGTATACACCCTGAACCACAGGAATTTTCAGAGTTTCCTCTCCCTTTTTTTTTTCCTCCTTCCAACCACTAGTCCAGCCTGAGCAGTACACTGTAACTTAAAACCTCTCCCAACAACATTGCTGTTCAAATTGTAGTACTTGGGTCTAGAAGGCTTATATTAAATACATATATTTTTTTGTAATGAAATTCATGTCCAGCTAAATGACAGAAGTGCTTGCTCTTATTAACTCTTAAGGCAGTTTATATTGTTAGTAAAGCATAAGCCACATGAAAGGTGGATTTTAAGACTTGTTTAAATAGCATTGTGAAGACTTAAATAATCTGAATATTATATTAGTTTTAATTATGAATGCTGATAAAAGTGCAACAATTGATGGGTACTAAATTTGTTTTATGATCTCATTCTCTATGATTTGACACTGCTACCATTTAGCTAACCTGCTTGTTTAAGCAAAAGGCTTTATGACAAAGATCTATAGTTATGACAGTCCTCTTCTAATCTAGTAAGACTATTTTTAAAGTATATTGTGGGGAAAAAAATGTTGAGTCATGCACTTCAAGTACATTTCTCATTAACTTGCACTGCCTCTATGTTTAATGGCAGTTGGTATAAAAGATGTTATATAATTTAATACTGGATGAATTTCAATAAATTCTGTTTAGACAGAATCCAGGTTCAGGATTAGACATGTTAGCTCACATTTCCAGAACATCTCCTGGGACACTGGACTGACAATAGTTTGTTTTGGTTCCCAGGAGTGATGTTTACAATGGATTGACACAAAATCTGAGACTTGTCTTTATAGCATGTGGCAGTTTTACTGTGTTATTGAGACAGTGTGTTTTGAGCCTCCTGAATCTTTAAGATTTCATCTTTTGACTGGAAGATGAGAGAGACAATTTTAGAAATAAAAAATAGGGTATAAAAGGAGTCTTAATCCAAAATTGTTGTAGTTATCTTATACTTTTCATGTATTTGTAAATATTTATATTTATGCCATGTCTACATACAAATTAAAAAGATCTCTGACATCAGGAAACTGGGCACTAAAGGTTTTATGGCAGTACAGTTGTTACAGATTCTTTATGCAACAACAGATACAGGAGCCTTTCAGTCCTCAAATGGCCCTTTCTAGTTTTTATAATATCCTATAAAATATGTTATAAAAAAGGTAAAAGCTTCCCCCACCAAACTAAGCAAAAACCATAGTTGACCTTACAACAGTTCAGCAATTCACTGGAATAAAGTAGGAAAATACAATTGTATTTCCTCTTAGTCTTTGTGAGCAATATAACAGATTCTATGGCAGTCAGTTAATTGCATAGTGCAGTTAATTATCATGGTGTATTGTGACTCATTTAAAAATAAACAACTCCCAAAATATTTCCCTTGACTCCAGTTAGTCTGGCCTAGTATATTGATATGCTGAGTCTGGGTTCAAATTTAACAAGTTGATACTGGAGTAGCATTTAGTAATGTCAGCTATCTGTGCAGAGCAGGCATGAAATCAAATCACTGCTGTGGTCAGAGCCTGCAGAGGCTGGAGCAGCCAAAAGGTCTGTGCATTCTTTTCTTCCGTGCCTTGCTACCAGCCTTCAGCCACCTCGGATCACATTTCCTGCTTTCCATAATCAACAGCTTGTTAAAGGCTGACTTAAAAAAAAAAAAAAAAAATCATAACACCATTTCTATGACGACTGGCCTTGGATTATTTTTAATTAAGTTGAAAAATGGGGAATGGTGATGGCCCATGTACCACTGCTGGTCTTCATTGGAAACTTAGTGAATAGGTTCTGCAGCAGGGAGTGGAATTTCATTTATGTGAAGCAGGAGGAAGAGGTAGTCCATGGTTGCAGCATTGAAGGTTGTCCTTGACTTTGTATTTCTGCTTTTAATGTTTCTTGTTGGTTTTTTTTAATGCATCTGTCTCTTGCTTAGGGTAGAAATAAATCTACAGCTAAAGCACTTTGACATCCCAGGTGTGGATTGGGAGTGTGGGAGTGAGAACAGGAACAGGTTACTTGTCACTGAACACATGTAAACTCTGGGAGGTGCAGAGAAAGGCAGAAACGGTGACTACAGTTGCAGTTCATGTAGACTATAAACAAACTTCTAAAAAAAAAAAAAAGCTGTGTTAATCTCTTCCACGAGTACAATATTGTCCTGACATCCATGGTGACATCAGCTATTCCTTCCTCTAACACTATCACTCCCAACTGGATAATGTGAATATTGTAAATGTATATGCAAATGTGTTTCAGCAGCTGTATACCTTTACAATAATTTCTTATACAATTAAGGGAATAATGTTTTTTCTTTCCTTCTGTTGACAAGTAATTTTACTCACATTTTGTCTCTAGTTTTTGAAATACGCATTTTGAAGCAGCAAAACTTTCAGAGGTGGTATAAAACAATCCAGTGCTTTTATACTGTCAGATTCATGTAAAGGAAACCCTTAGTTGCAACTCTTGATCTTTTTTCACCAGATTCTGGAACTTTGCCTTTTGTATTCATAAATGGAGATGCTATTTGAACCTTGCTGTACTAAATTTAAATTTAGTGAAACAGTAATTTGAGGGGGCTTTGTGCAAAGGTTTCTCTCTTGACTAACTTACTTTCCCGCTGGTCTGAACGTGCTGAGGGGACCAGAAGCGGTGTCTGGAAGATCGTGCCTCCCCTTATAAATGCTGCTCCACAGGTTAGCACTGAGTAGCCTGAGGTTGTCTTCTCTCTTGCACCCTCGGAGAGCTTCTGTCCCAGCAAAACTGCTTCACAGAAAACAGGGATCTGACCAGGGAGAAGTGCCAAGGGAAGGGAAGGACAGCTGGGGCTTAGCTCCATCTTTGCACCCTGGGCAAAGGGGGCTGCATGTGCATCAGTGTCCCAGATCTGTGCCGGGAAGTGAGGTGGGAAAGGGGCTGGTGAAGCAAAAGACACTGCTTTGTGCTGCTGTGCTGGAATAACCTCACCAGTAAGAACTCCCATATTGTTCAGGGTTGTGTATCTTGAAGGATCAGGTTACAGGACTGTGTCTCTGGCACATTGCTGTGTCATGGTCTGTCAGCTCACTCAGGGAGAGTTGGGGTTGAAAAGAAGGTGGAATCTTCCTGAGGAATCGTGGTGACAACTATGTTAGACTTAAATCACATAAGAGTATATGTGTTGTGTCTCAGACAGATTTTAGCAGTTGAAATATGCGTCAAAGCATTGAAGGGAAGACAGTGTTAATCACAATAATAAACAATTTATAGTTAGTTGTAGGGGATTTCCTACTTTCATCCTTTATGTAACAATCACCTGTAGTGCTTTAATAGTTTGTAGTAATTTCTTCTATTTTTCATCTTGCTTAAGTGCAGAGTTTCCATTGCACCCTCCTCTCTGCCTTTTTGCATGATTTAGCTTTTGATCTTATTCAGGGAACAAAAAGATTGCACACAAAGGATGTGATAAATCTTAGAGCTTCACTGTGAATTGTTACATCGATGGATTAGCAAAGTAAGCAATCAAATAATCTTATTTGGTATGAGTTCCATCCCTAAAATTATTCATTGTCAGTTTTAGCAAGTTGTATTTAACAACAGTGAACCATAAGTAACTTTCAGAATATGATCATGCTCTGAGGAACAGTGTCTGGACTGCAGCAGATATTTGAATAAGCCAGTTTATGCAAGTTCTAGCACTTTGTAGTCCCCAGGAAACGCTGCACGTACATAATAAGGAGAAGTTCTGTTTGATTGTGCTCTGTACAAATTATGATGAGCCTCGTTCTGTTTATAGTCTGCAGCTGAACTGAGCCTGCCAGCAAATGGGGAAACCAAAACTGCAAAACCATGCAGAGCAAACCTCCTGAAACAGCTTATGTAAATATGTAATTATCCAGCCTTCAGGCTGATTCATGTCCTTTTAATCTACCACAAGAAAGTGGGAAGCATTGATGCTGTGGCTTCTTTAATGGAGCCACAAGCTATAGTTATTCTGTCTCTTGAGACTTAGTATAGATATAAGAATGTGTTAAAGTAAAACTTTTTCACCAACCAGGCTAGAGATGTTCTTCCTTTACTTCTGACTAGCCAAAGGACTTTCAGGCTTTCAGATATGAGATGGTCATTGTGGCTATAATTTTTTTTTGGATGGTACATTCTTTTTGCTTCCTGTGAGAAATTAGATCAACACTTTGGGTTAAACAAAACATTTCTTGGAAAATGTTATGGTGATGTAGAAATCATAGTCTTTGCAAGCATTATGGCATAAAACATACAAAATAATTTTGTACCTGCAGGTGTTCTCCCAGTAATTGTCACAAAGCTAAGCTATAAAATGTTTGAAATACTAACTACAACAAATAATATTTTAATCTATTAGATTCTCTTACTGAAGGAAGGGGGTAAGTGTTATGACAATATTTCAAAATGACCAAAAGGGGAATTACAGGCTAATGCAACAGGCTGGTATGGAAGCAAGAATACATGCAATAGATCCAGTAGCTAAATGACATTTGGTGTCTACAAGGAGGAGACTGAGCACTGCTTTCATAAAAGGAAGTTTCATCTTACAAACCAAACTGAGCAATGACATGTGAAGATGGGTGAGCTGGTTAATGCAGGACACTTAACTTTTAAAATTACTCTACAAGAGCCCTTAGCAGAAGTACTGAAACATACTCTTTAAGTGCAGAAAAAAGCTTCCTCGTTGATGGCAACTAAAACAACAAGAAAGAAAAGTGAGGATTAAATTGCCACCTCAAAAGTTGCACAAAATCTCATGCTACGGAGTGACTAAACAGTAGAAAATTTGAAAATCACTGTTGAAAAATGCCAAGCATTACGCACAGAGGAAAAACAGCTGATGATGCTTGTGTGGTGATGGTCTCTTATACTGCTCAGGAAATAGTTTGTGTCGTGGGGAGAGACTCGCTGAAAATGTCAGCTCAGATCTTGTTGACAGTTGAAAGGCAAATAAAAAGGTTAGGATTTATTAGTGAAGAAATAAACTAAGAAATCTAAAACCACCGTTATGGAGTTGTACAAATCCACAGAGGTGCATGACATGCATATTTCTGGTCATCCTTTTTTCAGGAAGCATATATAACAAAAGTCAAAAAATACCAGTTAAGGGTCACAAGACTGGGATAAGTTTTATGTGAGGAGAAGCACTAACTGGATCAGGAGCTTCTCAGCTTTGAAAAAAAAAAAAAAGTGATATAAAGGGAGTTTATAAAACTATAGTTCAGGGGAGGTAAATTTGAACAGAGATTACACTCCACTCTTACAAAGCAAGTATGCTCCTGTGTGTTGCTGAGCTCACTGTCTGAAGATGTGTGTACCAAAAGTAGAAATGAATTTTAAGAAGAGCTTAGAGAAGTTGAAGGTCCATCAAAGAGTATTATATTCTCAATATGTATTTTAACATCAGGATCAAAAGGTCCATGACCACTTACTCATTAGAAACTGGGGGTTATATCAAAGGAAGTACAATTCTTAACTGCTGGTTTTACTATTCCTTCAGCATTTGCTCTTGGCCATTACAGGAAAAGGATACAAGAGTAGGCAGAGCATTAATCTGACTCCCAGGCTCTTTGGTGCCTGCTCAGCCCTTACAGCCACATAGGATCAAAGCAGTAGAAATGCTCTCCCCTCACCCTGGGCTGAGGGTGTTCTTCTGTGTTCTAACACGTGTTTTCTCATCTTCCAGAAGTGGATGAATTTCACAGATTAAGCAAGTAAGCAAAACCAACTGCCCTTTTCAGGAGAGTCATTTGCTTATGACTGACTTTCACCCTCATCTGAAGGGGACTGCCCTGCATATCTGTTAAGTGTCTCTGTTTCAAGCGAAGTTTTTTCCTCACTCTCTGTGACAAACAGAACATGCTGATTTGGGAATGCAGCCAGCAAAATGTTTGTAGCTCATTTCAGTGTTAGTTTTTGGGTCTGTAATCATCTCTCTATCAAGAGAATGCATCACTCTTTTTTTCTTGTCATGATAGTTTACAACAAATCAAAAAGTCTACAGATGCAGTTATTGAGCCCTTGGGCTGCTTTCAGCTGTATCAACTGTAACATAAGCAAACAGAATTTAGAGAAGGACATCAGCAAGTTCCTGGCTGAAATTACATACAAACTTGAATCGGAGTCATTGAAGTTAGGGCGTATTAAAATGCAAATGGCACACTCCAGCTACTCAGTGAGAGGAATGTGGGAAGAAACATAGAACTGGATTCTTTTAGACCTAGATGATTTCTCTGGCAATCAGTGATTTTCTGAGCATAAGGGAGAAGGCCCTTTTCAGTAATGTGAAAGCACGAGGGCTTTTTGAAGGAAAAGGGTTTCCAGAATTTATTATGAATGTTATTTATTTTTTAATAGAGTTTCTACCCTTAACCAGTTATTGTACTCATCATTGTTTTTAATAAGCTCAAACTGGGACAAATATTTAGTTTATAAATGAGAAAACTAAAGTGGTTAATGTTTGGCAGATTACAGGCCAGTAAAGCTACATCTAATGTGGGAATTGTAATGTAAGTTCAATAATGTCATTGAGCTTGTCTGAAATAAATTGTAATACAGTTTTGTTGGAAAAGTAATTGTAGTTGGATTATTTGTGTTGCAGTTGCCTTGTGCCATTAGAGGTTGAGCTTCCAAGGTCAGTTTACTGGTTTTGGACAGGTAGGATTTATAACTTGAGCATAGCAGAGCTTAAGACAAACCAAACCACAAAGTTCTGCTCTAGCCAGGTCATGTGTCTGCATTTGGGCTTGACAGCAGCTGATTTAGGCTTGGAGCTGGGAGAGGTCAATAGGTAGGACTTTGGGCTCCTGTTGCAGTCAGTGGTGGCTGAGGACTGTTGTGGAGTGTGGAATAGCACGGGAAACTGCAGCGTGGCTGGCAATGGCCACTGGGTGTGTGATGGGTGCAGGGAAGTCCTGAGTTAGTGTTGATGTTGAATTTGGGTGGACAGGAGACTTAAGAATGCTTTTGAAAATGGATGGACTAACTCTGGAGGAGGGGGAGGCCGTTCAGCCTCCATCCAGCCCTGCCATGGGTTCCTGTCCTTAGAGGCAGTCAGGGACCTGGGCAGCCTTGGCCAATTGATTGAATTTAGGGCTGGAAAGCAGCTTCCAGGCTCAACCTTTGTGCCTTTGGGTGACAATGTACTGGACCAAATTAGCTTCTCAGGAGTGAGACCGTGATGCAGAGATGCTCCAATTGTCTGTCTGCCTTTTGGGGGCAAGTAGTTTGTTGGGTTTTTTAATTCTGTTTGTTCCCTCTTGCTCTGAAAAGCAAAAAGTTGACTGACTGTATCAAGTGCTTCAGCTGAGTGTATTAATTAGCCATTGTGGTAAACATCTGCACTATCTGGTTTATCTATGGTTTTCTCAGGGAGCAAATTACACATGCAGTTTTAACATTTGATAGGGTTTTACACTTTTTTGCAGTGTATTAAGCTTTATAGTGTTCAATGGTGAAGGTAAAAGTGCACCAGGAATTAGTACAAGAGTTTGTTTTTCAGAATTTGTTTGAAGTCTTAAGATTTGGCACAAACACTTTCACAAATAATTGAAAGTACTGTGAAGATAACTGACTTGATGTCAGGAATGAGTTGTTGAAATAGTACCTGATTAAATATTTGGTACTGTTTTCTGAATTTTTTGTGGTGAGTATTGGCAGGTTTAACTCAAGACAAGTCTGGATTGACTCCTGACTTTTCATAAAATGTAATATTTCTGCTTTTTATATGGTAACTTATTTGGCACATCTGAACATAAACCAAAGGAACTCAAATACCTGATGAATATAACCAATGCATTAACAGCTTTTGACACGTTCTTTGTTTATGTTGTGCTTTGGTTATGTTAGACAACTTTATGCCTTCCTGTGGCCTATGTGAAAATGAAGTTTTGTATGAAAAAAAACCCCTATCTTAAATTGCTTTGTTAATGAACTTTTAAGCACAAGTTCTCAAAGTAGCACACATTGAGTGGACTAATATAGGAATGTTGTTATAAGATTACTGTAGACTAAATATGAACTTTTAAGAAAGCAGTAAGATTATGGTTCTGTATAAAATGTGCAAGCTGTAAATGGAGAAACAGATGACGCTTTTATTCTAGTCTTTAGATAAGTAGTTCTCTGAAAATATCTTTGGAAACGAGGGAGAATTAGTGAAAATAACTTCAGGGGCGTTTCTAAATTCTCTCTGTTAAGCAGATGGTAAAACTGCTGAGGCATGTTGTGCTGACACCTTGCTGTTGAAACAGCCAGGAGGGCTGGAGGTCCTGCAGGAACACATGTTGTGTAATAACCCTTGATCTAACAGTGTGTATTTTCTCTAGTTTGAAAATGCTGGGGAGTCTTATGTCTCATTGCCAGTGATGCCAACTCAAAAGAAATGCCTGCATGTCATTAAAAAAAATAGTCCCCTCACCATCTACCTCTCCCCCTTAAAAATACCAGAGACCAAGTATTTAGTGCTTTGCAAGATAGAAAAACCATTACTTTTGGAATCTCTGAATTTGGTACAATCTTAACATGATAATTGAATTTTACTTTTTTGAAACAGTTTCTTTCCCCTGATGAATAGCATATGTTGGCAGTATTTGCTGGAAGGAAAAAAAGCTCACTTCTCTCGATTTAGAGTTCAAGAGAACCAAATAATATACTCAGCGCAGCATGAAAAGAAAAATACTTGAAGTTGCTAGTGTAGCTCAGGCAAGTTTTTTTTCATTCTCATCAAGCTTGTAACTAATGTTGATGTTTGGGTGTTTAAGCAAGAAGAATGTTGGTTTTATAAGGGATCTATTGAGCTCTTGTTTTCTTAAGCAGCAATAGTCCAGATCACTGTTTGTTTTTTCAATTTGAATTGATACTTACATTCCCTCCAATAAATGCTGTATGCTTTCACATTTTGCCATACAGCTGTAGATTTCTGTGCAAAGACCAACATGTGCACAACTAGCTGCCTGTTTAGTCAGAAAAAGACTGGGAATATACTTGGATTCTAATTCATGCACCAATACCTCATAACATTTGTCACTAAAGTTGGTAGAGAAAATACCTGTTATTTCAACGCCCTGGCCTTGTACAAGAACTGTTTCAAAAGGCTGTATGGAGAATCCAGCAATTAAAAAAGGCTTAAATTCAGTTAACTGTCTTCAAACCTGATAAATTGTGGGTAATGTTCTCAGTACTGCACTTAAGCATCTGGCCCAGATAAGCATGTCTGTTTAAAATCTGCTTCTACCCAATTTCTGATGGGAATTGCAGGAAAAAAAAGTCAAAAATCCTAATTGTTAAAGCTTATTAAGTATATATTAATACAGTGAATGAAAATGGGTTTTGGACTGGGTTATTTTCTTTTGGTGCTTGTCTTTGAATACTCGCTTTGGCATTGCACGGGAGTTCTTTAAATGCATTGTGTACAGCAGCTGTCTGTCCTCACATGTTTTTAATAACTTTCTATAGACTAAACCAGTGAATCAGTGAAATACAAGGCCTCTCTGTTAGTGTACTATATCATTAATTGAGGTTTATGCACTTAGGGTTTGGCAAGCAAAAGTTTGAGTTCTGTGGCTGTTAAGAAATCAGAAGTTGACAAGAACAACTGACCCACTTGTCTGTCGTGCCTGCTCTCATGAAACAGATCCAAACAGTTTCAGCTCCGTTGGCATTTAGTTGTTCATGTGTGCCATGTGTGTTTTGAAACTTCTTTGGCACTTCTTTGAAGGCAGTTACTCAGCTTGCCATGGTGGGGCACGTTGCTGGAGATTGTTCCTGCTCTCTGATTTATCTAGTAGTTGTTTGGAGGTAAATCTCCACTGGAGGCTTTTACTCTCTAGCTGGAGGAGAAAGTACTGTTGAGGGTTGGTTATCGAGGCTAGCTCTGCTAAAAATAGCAGGAAAGGCAGCAGAATAATAAAGTGAATAACAGGAACCCGTACTCAAATTATGCTGGTAACAAACACAGTGTTCTGAGGTTTTCTGAAATAGAGAAAACTTTTGTCCCACATTCCAATAATTTATTTGGAAGGCATGTTCCACTTGAGGATTGCCAAGAACTTTACAAATACGAAGCCTGTCTAAGGTATGTGCTGTACCATTTCAAAAAGAACCTCATAGGCAAAAATGATAGCTATTTTTTTCCAGAAACCTGTGGTCTATAACAGTACAGAAAGCTTTGCTTCAGTAGTGCAGGGAAGCCTCAGACTCTTCAGTTATGAAAATCTGTTATGGCTTTCTATCTCAAAGAAGTTTGTGAAGCAAAAAGTTGGGTGTTTTGTATTTATTTTTGCTTTCCTCCCCTTCAAATCTGAACATAAGACCTGCAGACAGCAGAGTGAATTTGAAGTTATGTATCTCTAAATTTCTAGCATGATATCACCTATGACAAGTCTGCAGCTCTAGTTGTGCCTTTTGGAGGTGCAAAAATTAGAGGCAAAATGATTCTCCATATACATGTGTGATTTGAAGATGAAATGGTCCAACTTAGGGCAACAGATTTAAAGAACAAAGGTACCAGAATCATTAAAGGAGAAAGAACTCCTTCAGGAAATACCTGTAGCCTTTAATGTCAGGGCTGTTTGAATGAAGAATGCTGTCAATGGGACCAACAAATGGATAGAATTGGACTGGAGTTGTTAATAATGTAAAACACTGGCATTGAAAATTGAAATATAATTGTACTAGAAGGAAGGTGAAACACACGATTTTGCCCTGAGGTGAAGGGAATAGATGTCAGCAAAATGCAGAGCCTTACAGTGGGGAAGTTTTTTGGGCAAACACCATCAAAATCCTGGGGTGATGAGTTTGAATAAAAGCTTGGGGTACAGCAACACGTTTAGGAAAGAATAGGCACCAAATCTTTTGTTAGCTGGAAAAATCAGGAAGCCTAAAATTCCAGAGGCTGCACAGGCCACAGCGTGGAAGACTTTCACAGCTCCTTACTCAGTCAATGTGAAAAAGTGTTGTCTTCTTACAGGGAGGCTTTCTTTAAAATGCCATATGTTTATATATACCTTCAAAAAATGTTGTGCTGTCCTGATTTTAGCACACGGGCAGGGATTTGTCTTCACGTGAAATGACCCATATAATACATTTTCCTGCTTTTGTAAAGGTTTGCAAAGGATTTCAAATCATGAATGAATTCGAAGCAACTCAGCACATGTTCCAGTAAATCTGCAAGAAGTCAAGGAGAGTACTTTGGTGGTGATTATTGCTGAACACTGAAATTACCCAAGTGGATTACTAAAGTGTTCATTTCTTTGGCAAGCAGAAATCAATGATCAGAAGTAAACTGAACAGTGACAAGTGTGCATTGTCAGTCTGCCCTAGTCCAGCAGCACAGGCTGGAGGGAATCGAGCTGTGAAGCTGCTGCATTCGTAGTCTGGTCGTAGTCAGACATCCAGACATCCAACTCAGGGCAGAATCTTTCAGATAGTACATGTTAAAACTAAACTCTGCCATGCGTGTAGATAAAAGGAAATTTTTTATAGTTATAACAGATTTTGATGCCAAACTTCAAGCTCCTGCTGCCGGACTTGGGACCACCAGAATTACTGGAACTTCCTAAGCACTTATCACAGATTAAACTTTTGTTTCACGTTATCTTTGACAGTAGCTGTATTATTTGGAAAAGAGAAAGCATGTTTATACATGCCTGTTTTAAACAGCTGCCTGGGCTAATAGACATTGTCAGGTGCTCTTAGGTGGAGATGCTGAACAACTCTCCTGGGTTTTTTTAACATTAGTCTGTATTATTTAATAAACAGTCTAAAACTTCACCCCCAGCTCCCTCAAAGTTCATTTTGAAGAAAGCAGAACTGTCCAAGGCTTTGAGTCAATCAGGAATTGTTCTGTACAGAACAACTTTTATTGCCTATAATTTCAAGGTGCCTTCAGGTTCTTAGAGAGCGTTGCTGTGCTATCGGGGTGTCGGGACATTGTTTTAAAAACACCTTGCAGCTTTCAACTTTTTGTGGTTTTTATTTGTTTTTATTTTCTGTAGACTCGAGATGATTTTCTTGGACAAGTGGATATTCCTCTTTATCAGCTACCGGTTTGTATTTTTGGTTTGCTTGTGTTTTACGACTGTGATAGGGAATAAATATTTCTGCATGCACTGTTAGTCATCTAAGGAAGCGAACTGTCCTGATAATACAAGTGATTAAGTTCTCCTGCTCTGTGGGTTCTTTGTTTTATTTTGTGGATTTGTTAGGGGTTTTTCAGTACTGATATTTATTTTTAAATGTAGGTTACCTTGGGTTTAGATATTGCTGCTACAAGAGTTAGGAGTCTATTTAGCTTTTTCACAGATTAACAGTCTTAAACGTAAGAGATTGTAATTATTGTAATCTCTTAAAATATTTGCTTTAAAGTCTATAAATTTACTCTTACTGTTTCTTATTCAGATAACCAGATACAAAAAAGGGTAAGTGGGAAATAGAACTAGTGTTGCTTTGGACGTGTTTTTTCTGGTTTTTACATTTCTTTTGCAAAGCACATGATCAGTTTAAAAAAAAAAAAAAAAAAAAAACAAAACCACCAAAACATTGAAACAAATAAGCTTTTTCATTTTCTTCTGAGGTTTCAAAACATTAGTATATTCTAACAGGTTTGTCAGCAAGTGTTTTAAAGACAGAATGGTAATCATGGCAAAACCTCTACAAGAGCAGTTGTTGTTTCATTCTCTAGTATACATAGACACTGAAGGGTAATTTTTTTTTTTCTTGAACCAGAACATTAGGCTTATTACTAAGATTAAAACTAGCATTGCTGTTACTGTACCTGAACCTGTAATTTAAATTTTAAAATAAGGCCTTTAAAGAAATTACCTGGAAGTTTGTGATAGTTTTCTTTAAATCCAAGTGCTTGATAAAGATTTGTCTTGAAAAACCTTGTCTTATTCCAGACAGAAAATCCAAGTATGGAGAGACCATATACATTTAAGGATTTTGTTCTTCATCCAAGAAGGTTAGTAAATAGCACGTGGAAATTCTAACTTTCATATCTAAACAACGCTGTTGTGTAATTAGTTGTAAATATGTAAACATTGTCTAAATTTGTCTCTTCTCATCAAAGAAATGGGAGCGTCCATTTGTGAGATATTGTGATTCTACTAAAAAGTCAGAATTTGTTTAAATACTTACAGATTATTTGGTAAGAATGAATAATTTTTCTTCAGGCCATGATATAATTTGCGTTGAAACTTCATCTGACCAATTTACTGTTTCACTGCACAGTGAAAACAGAGACCAATATTGTGCATTAACTCATTTATCCCTTTTCAACCTAAAGTTGTTTCCTGCCTTCCTGTCTCTTTTGTTTACCTGTTTCATGTGAACAGTTTCATGTGACCTTTATAATAAACATAGAAAAAGTGACACTGAAAAGCTGCTAAACATTTAGGAAGGCCTATGTTAAAAAAAGACAAGGAATTTCTAAATGAGAGGTAGCATTTGGACACTGATATTAATGTTAAGCATTTCATGTTTATCTTTAAAATGCAGCCTCTTAACCTAAATCTGAGCAGTTTTCAAGAAATTCATATTTAGAAATAAAATCCATTAAATGCATATCAGTATTTTTCAGTTAGTAGGTTCCAATTTAGAAATAACAGCAATATGTAGGATCTATAGATCTTCCTCAGCCAAAAGTATTTTTAAAGTATATTTTACACTTCTTGATTTTTTGTAGATAAATGGTTCTAAAACAGTTATCGAATATCAAACTTCAATTTGACCTCCTATTTTTCTGAATTTAACATTTCCTAATCTACAAATGAAGAAAGAATATTTATTGTCTCTACATGAATGAACTTGTTTTTTTAGTCAAGGACCTGACCTTTTCTGCTAGTGACTACCCCATGAATTTGGCAGTGCATTACAGTTGGAGATTCTGCCACAGGTTCAGGCACTTTTCTGCCTTGAAATCTTAGGGTAACTTTTAGATGCTTTAGTATTGCTAATGCATGTGCTTCAATTCTGCTCAAATTCGCATTTACTTAGACAGGAATATTAAGAGTAAGGTCACAACCTTCCCAATACCTGAAAAGCATGACTCTTATTGTTTGCACTGGAAAGAGAGATGGTGACTTCCTCTTTCAAATGGATGTGGGCTTTTCTCAGACCTAGATAAACATTAGACCTTTGTGATCTGTTTTGGGGGTTTTTTTCCCATTTTGATGAGGTGGATATCCAGTTGACTCACTGGTGATATTTTCAGGACTCTTTTTTTTTATTTATTTTACACCAACAGTCAAACAAATGAGAAAATTTGGCAGATTTCTTTACCAATTCAAAATACTAAATAAAATCAACATGGGGAAATGCTTTTTTCAGGCTTCTAATGTTGTGTTATGCCAAATACAGAGAGGCAGATGCTAAAGTGTGTGAACTTGCTGTAACTTAGTGTTAGGAAAGGTAGTTCTGCAGGTTGACATAATGCTTGACAGATTGTCTGCACACAGTTGAATTCTTATAAATATATGAATTAACTTTTCTTTATGTTCTTGTTCTTTATTGTTATGCCTTGGATACTAAGGAAGTTTTTAGAAGAGTGAGTTGGAAAGAAAGTTTTCCAGTTACGGTGCATAATACCAAGCTGCATCTGGAAATCTAAAAACTCAGTACCATAATAGAACTCAATTCATTAATAGAACTTAATTAATTAATTATAAAACGGCAAGTTTGTGTGGAGAAACTTAAGAATAATCCTCTAGTTGTGTATTTTTAGCTATTTTATTTCCAGGGAACAATTTCACAAGTGCACAGTCAGATCATTTTGTTTTCTCTTCTGCAGCCATAAATCAAGAGTTAAAGGCCACCTTAGATTAAAAATGACTTACCTACCTAAAAACAATGGGTCTGAAGAAGAAACCACAGAACAGGCTGAAGAATTAGAGGTGGGAACAAAACGTGCTTATTGCTGAAAAACAAATGTTAGGAATGACTATAAATATAAATCAGCTACAAATAATGTTCTAGAAACAAATCAGTTAAAAGTGATTGCTTTTATGTTACATAAAATTGTAAGTCCAAGTTTCTGTTGTAGGTTTAATGTTGTTTAACTGCGAAGAGACACAACATCTTTCTGGTTTTAGAATTTCAACTCTCTCCAATTTATAGAGATATTTTGATTTTAACTACTATATATATGTAATCTTTTGTAAGCACATCAAGTGTAGATGAATGGATTTCTTGTAAAGACTTACCTCCATTCAGCGTTGCCACCTTTGCTGTAAATAAACTTTGTTACAAAAGGCTATCCTCATCTGCCTAGTCCATTGGCAACATATGTATGAAATGACATTTGTTCACTTTTTTTAATATATTCTATGCATGCTGTTTATTTTCCTGGAATAACAGCTTCTGATACTGATATGTTTAAGGAACTTGGGTTAAAATAAGATTTCTGCATGCATAATTTGCCCTGTCACTTCTTGAGAAATGAACACAGTAAGCCAAACTTACTGGCTTAAGATTTAATGGAACTACACCTTAAAAAGAGGGGAGGCAGCTTAGTAAATTGAGATATTTTTTCCAGCTTTGGTAATACTAAAAGTTCTTTGTTACATCTCTTAGCCTGGGTGGATTATATTGGACCAACCAGATGCTGCGAGCCAGCCACAACAGCAGCAGCAGGAACCTCCTCCACTGCCTGCAGGCTGGGAAGAAAGGCAGGACATCCTTGGCAGGACCTACTACGTCAATCACGAGTTCAGAAGGACGCAGTGGAAAAGACCAACTGCTCAGTATGTGTTTTGGCCTGAAAATTCCAGTCTTGTACCTGGTTCGCTCTGGTTACATTGAAACAAGGGGAATTAGTAGAGAGCTTTCTCTAGCTTAACTTTCAAGCCTGTGTGCAGTGGTTGCTGGCTAAAGGTCATTTTAACGGCACTGTGCACTTCCTTTGCTCTGGAATTATGTGTCCAAATAGAAACTGGTTGCAATTAAAGAGATAACTATAGTAATGGAAAGGAAATTTTTTAGTTTTAAGCCTGGTTCTTCCTTCTCATGAGGGACTTCATTAAATTACTTCCTCTATTCTTCCTCAGTTATTTTTTTTCCCCTGGAATGCTACCTGTTTCTTTATTTTACCTTACACTTCACACACACAAGCTGTTGATTTTAAACAGCTTCCATGAAGTTTTATAGTCCAGACTGTTCCTTTTTCTTCTGCCGGAACAACTGTGACTGATGTATATTTTTGCTGGTAGCCTGGTTTACTGTTGAGAGATAAAATGTGGCTGCTGTGTGCTGAGTTCTGCCCTCCCACCCCACCAGGGACAACGTGGCTGTGGCAGATCTGGGCAGTGTGCAGCTGGAGGCCCAGCACGTGTTCACTCACCGGCGACAGATATCGGAGGAGACAGAAAATGTGGACAACAGAGATTCCCCCGAGGTAAAAAAGCACATCTCGAAATGTTCCTCAAATGCAAGTGGCTTTTTAATCTAGTCTACTCAAAGAGCTTCTTAACTCATTGTAACTTGAAACTGCCTCCTAAAAACATTTTTTCTTTATTTTCTTTTTAAAGAGCTGGGAAATCATAACTGAAGATGAGGCAACGATGTATAGCAGTCAGAACCTTCAAATCCCTCTCTCGCAGAGTAATTGTGATATACAGACTCATCTTGCAGAAGAATTGAGTAACAGACTTACTACCTCTGGAACTTCAGCTACTGGCCAGTCAGCAGCCTACACTGTAAATGATTTTTCTTGTTGTTTTAGTCTAGAAATGTCTACAATATTTTGCACACAATGTCACTACTGGTAGAATTAGATCTATAAATGTTTAGTTTAGCAATTTTTTAATTTTATCTTGAATGCAGAGATTTTAAGAATAGTCTTTTTACTATAGAAGCCCATCTAAACAAACATTTTATTCTTCCCTACTTTGCTTATATGAATTTCTGCCTGAGGTTAAAACAGGCTATTTTTCAGTCTGTAAATCTACCTCTTAGTCCAGTGTCATAATGCTGCTGAAAACTAGGGATGAAGAAAGCTGTGTATATCCTGACAGCTTATTTCTAAAGGAGTTGTGCTATGTGGGTGACTTTTCCCCGTACAACAGGTCTTAAGATAGATAACTTTTCATTGTGAATATTGGGATAAGGTTTTATGACTGGGCTGCAGACCTGCTGATTCCATAGCAGTGAGAAAGGGAGCTCACCATACAGTTCCACAGCCCTTGTGCCAGTTGAGAAACTCGCCTGACCTCTGGCTGAGTCTGTCCAGCTTGCTAACCCAGCAGAAAACTCTTCTCTCTTTTCCCCAACTCTGGTTTTTTTGCAGCTGTAGCAAGATGAAACAGCATGCTGAGTTGTCTGACAAATACTATGGTGGCAAAGGAAAGCAGCAGGAGTACATAGCCAGAGATGAAACTTGTCTTTTTGGGGGTAGCAAGCAATTAAGCTCAGCTGTCTTGTGAAACCCGAGCTCCACAAACAACCCTGTAACTTGATAGGTGACGTGAGAAATCCACTGTCCATTGAGGAAAGCCCACAGAGGTGACCCAGACCATCTAGTCTGTTAGATTTGGGTATTGAAGTAATCATGAGCTTTTGTGATGT
The DNA here is from genome assembly GCA_038380795.1 of Pyrocephalus nanus. Lineage (NCBI taxonomy): Eukaryota > Metazoa > Chordata > Aves > Passeriformes > Tyrannidae > Pyrocephalus > Pyrocephalus nanus. The sequence goes on from CM076272.1 coordinate 7,577,538, forward strand.
TAGGGATGCCATTCCAAGTGTAAATTTGGGGTTGACAGTGTTCATCTGAGTTTGTACAAATGCATCACTGGTATTGCTGGAAATAGCCAAGTGAGAGTAACAAGACTTTACTTGATCTCTGCTATTCAGCATCCAGTGGGTAGCAGGAAAACTGTTGTTTCAGCTTGCTTGGGTGGCCTGAGCAAAGACAGAGGCTGACATTCAAATCATTTGCTAGAGGCAGGTAGAGTGACATTGTTGCCTCCCTTCACCTCCACTGCCCACAAAAATAATTAAAAACTTAATCTTGGTTTTTCTTTGAAGTATTCCAAAAGGATATGTTGATAGGGAAAAATGCTTCAAATAATCAGGAAAATCCTGGAGCAAGATGAATTACAGTTGCTTAACTGTAGCAAATTAGGTCTGAATATGGCTCTAGGCAGAAAGGTGAACACTTATGCAAAGTCCAGGGATTGAATTACTCTTCTCTAACTGGCTGTGTTGGTCTCTTACATCTTGTCATTATTCACTTAATCCATTCTCTGGAAAGCTGTGTTAGCTGTGATGCATCACAGGCTTTACTGACGAGATAACACAGTAAGTTCTATGCTGTAAATTCAACTGGGATGTAACTAGTTGTAATTAACTCTAATGTTTTACATGCCAAAATATCTATTGCTATGGTTTTCTGAACTTTCACAAGCCTCTATTATTCTGTTTTAAATTATAATAGACACTGTGAAGTTAATGTTTCTAGCAGTGTTAAAACTGGAGTTTCCAAATCAGTATTTCAAAACAAATACAACACTTTGTTCCAGTTGAAAACTGTAATAGTTTGAAGTGTAATAACCATTGTTGGCTGTTTGCTGCCATCCTTAAAGCTGCAATAATACCTAATATGTCATTCCTCTTCACTACTTCAAGAACCATTCCAGCAGAAGAGGTAGTCTGCAGACATACAGACTTGAAGAGCAGCCTGCACATCCAGTGGTATGTCATTTTCCTAAAAACACGGGCTTTTATGTGTATTATATGCTGACATTTCAGATGAAATCTGGCCTTCAATGTCCAGCAGTGACTGTCCTGACAAAATGGCAATTACGAGTCTAGTTCAATTGTAAAGCTTTCAAGTTCCAACCTTGTTTAGCATTAGCTTGATGCATGGGCAGAGCCTGCAGAAGGAAGGCTCTCATGAAGATAGAGTTTTGTTTTTCAAATTGTTTGCCTTATAATTGTTTACTTTTAATTCGAAGCTATACCAAGTTACATTATGCTTTCATGGTGACACTGCAAACTATGAGCTCCTAGCCAGAAGTACTAGGCTGGATCAGCTGTGCCTAAAACAGGTTTATAAATTAATTATTTTACATGAGGAGCTTGAATTTTAAATAAACTAATAAATAAAAATTTCTTACTTCATACTATTCAGTAAGAACTTAAATTAGATAAGAGTATTTATCACCAACCTTCTGGATTATAGTTTTGTTGTTTTAATTTGACAGAGAAAAACCTTTTCACGGTAAGTTTCATAGTTTTCTTAATTGTTTTTCATCTGTTATTACTAATATTCAGTTACTGCCCACTTCATCTGGATTACCCCCAGGCTGGGAAGAACGACAAGATGATAAAGGAAGATCATATTATATAGATCACAATTCTAGAACCACTACCTGGATAAAGCCAGTTGTACAGGTACCATCTCTTGTCTAATTTATTGATGTTTTTATTTGTTTAACCTTTTAAACATCTCACACTCCTGTTGAAATGAAGTTGAGAGACTTCTTTGAAATGGAGCCTGTGAAAGGCATAAACTAGTAAAGTACTACATAAAGCGTCTGACAGACTGCAAGGAGAGTTAGGAACAGTAATATTTATGGCAAGGCACTCTACTATGACTGTACCAAGAAGGCCTTCTGGAGTGATAGCTGACTGAGAAGGCTGAAAGGCTTCTTTTAACCTTGATAGCATGATCAGTGATTTTTAGTCAATGTTGTTGATATTAGACTAAACAGATCTGTGTACTGTCTGGCACTTGCTTTATAAAACTGCTTTCGTGAGTCAAAAATATGGGCTAATAGCAAAAATATATTGCTTTACGGGGCTTTGATTTGATATGTTTTGGGGTTTTTTTTGTTATTTACCATAGATTGCTACAGAAACAAGTCAGGTGTCAGCTGCACAAAGTATTTCTGTAGGAAGACAGCCACAAGCAACATCAAGTGACTCATCACAACAGTCTTCTCAGCAGCAGCCTGAAATGGAGCAAGGATTCCTCCCTAAAGGCTGGGAAGTCCGACATGCACCCAATGGGAGACCATTCTTTATTGACCACAACACCAAAACTACAACATGGGTAATGGGCAGCTGCTCTCGTGGACTGACATTCTAGTTCCTCTCAAATCAAAACTGTGCTGCTTTCAGCAAGCTTCTCCATAGATCTGTAGTGCCAAGATAGCTGCGTCTGTTAAGGAGCATATGTAGTGCCAAGTAGTTTCAAATACATGAAAATAGTAGAAGGTTATCAGTTTTGCTACTTGTATTGGTATTTGAAAGTTCAGCTTGGAAGGAGGAAAATACAAATCTGTTTGGCAGATGTAAAGTTCTTCCTAGATGACGTTGTAAAACTGAGATGGCTTATATCTGCTGTTAACAGAAACCAATTTGGTAAACTAACCTTCAACGTGAAATCCATTACCTTGAATTATCACAGGGAACAACGTGGATATTTAGGAAAACAGAGCAGGTGCAGCTCCCATATGGATGAGGGAGTTGTACAGCTGCAGTTCCACAGAGTGGCACTGCACACCACTTGGCAGTGCCATTAGGTGGACTTAAGCATTTCAGGAGTACTTCACTATTACTGTCAGGTGAAAGGGAAAGAGAGAAATGCATTAAATGGATTCAAAATGAGAATTCTCCAGGTTTATGGAAAGAACTCATTTAACACAACCATCCAACTGAACAAAATACCCCCACCAATCCTAAAAAGCAGAAGGTGTGCCAGAAAATGTGTGGAAAGAGTAATTCGACTCAATAGCACAAAAATTGAGTTGAATTGAGGGAGTTTTATTTATATATATGTAAGTAGAATAAACTAAGAGGTCACTAGAAGATGATTGTAAATTACTGGAGTAGTGAGAATCCCCAAGGATTCCCCTGGCTGCAGAATATGCAACAATGACCTAGTTGGTACTAGGCATATTCTTTACAAAACCATTAGTAAAGAGGAAAAAATTAAAAGCAGAACAAAACAGCAAAAGGATTTTAACATGCTGCTTGTTTTCTTTTCAAAGGAAGATCCAAGACTGAAAATTCCTGCTCACCCGAGGAGAAAGACTTCCCTAGATCCAGTAGACCTGGGCCCATTACCAGTAAGTAAACTGTTTTGTATTTGTTTTGCAAATGAAACAGTGTAATTGTTTAAATTAGTATTATTGACATTTGCACATGAGAAAATGCAGCCTCCTTTTTTCTACAAAAAATACTCTATTTTGAATTCCAGTGCAGACAGTAGATTGGGGGTGGGGGAATGCCCACAACTGCAGATCATGTTGAGTTCTGTGCAAACTGTATGATCAGAAATTTATAATTCTTACAGCCAGGGTGGGAAGAGAGAACTCACACAGATGGAAGAATATTCTTCATAAATCACAGTATGTACAGTGTAGTATTCTCCCCCATTCATCCTTTTATTTCTGAACAGTATCTAAATGGAACTTTAAGGAACTAATCAAGAAATGTCTTGCAGATACAAAGAGAACACAATGGGAGGATCCCCGACTGCAGAATGTCGCTATAACTGGACCAGTAAGCATTCCTTATGGAGATTTTCATGTTTTCAAGAATACTGTTAATAGAATCCAAATAAACTCTTGTCATTTATCAGTTATTCAGTCTAGAAGGTGAAACTGCCAGGACCTTTGAACAAAGTGGTTTGGTTTTTTTTTGGTTTTTTTTTTGAAGACTGTTTGAAAAGCTTTCTGTGGAAATGGTCTTTAAATGCCAGAAAGAAAAAGCAGTTCCCATGGTAGTAAGAAAGTTTTCCCCTGAGGGGAGGGATTTAAAGTGGGTAAAAAACCTGTGTATTTTTTAATCCACACTAGCTCAATTCAAGAAGTAAACTCGAGAAAAAAGAAAAAAGAAATCTCTTAAAAAGGAATTAAATTAATTTCCAACTGAAAAAATAATTATCAAGCCTTGCTACTTAATCTGAAGTGCAGAATCACCAGGACTAATTGCAAAGCTGGTACACATTATAATTATAGATGGGTTTTAGTGTTCAGCTGATATGTGTGTTTATTAATAGCCCACGCATGTAAACAGCCTTCCCTGCCCATGGAAAATAGAGGTGTTTGTAGCCAGGTCTCTCATGATACAGCAGGAAAGACTCTGTGTTCTGGACGTCACCAGAGGCATTTGGGTCCCTTTGCTCTGGGCCAGTCAGGGATCTCAGTTTGTTACATCAGCTGATGGTGAAGTGCAGGGTCAGTTGGAACTGCTCTGAACACAGAAGTGCTTCTCGGTCCAGATGTTTATTAAACTGAGAGTCTCCCCTGCCACTCAGTAAAACGTGCACTCCTGTTATCTCAGAACTCAAATGCTTGTCTGTGTTTCACAAACATAGACTAGTTTATATTACATTAATTGTTAGAGTATCTCAACCTTTTTCTTTCTCCTTTTTTATTCCCCTCCAAGGCCGTGCCTTACTCCAGGGACTATAAGCGAAAGTATGAATTCTTCAGAAAGAAACTGAAGAAACAGGTCAGTTATCAGCAGGAATCCAGCAGAAGGTTAAGAAACTTAGGCCTCTAAACAAGAGAAAGCTGAGGGTACAGGGAAGGTGAATTTACTGTCTGATCACAGATACATTTGGGAAGCAGCAGCAACTTGGTAGCAACTAACATTTAATCTAACAGCAGGGTTTGTGACTTTGTGCAGTGGTAAGTCTGCAAGCAGTTTAGTTGAAAAAGTAGAAGTTCCAAAAGTTTACAAAACTTTTTGAAACTACTGAAAGTAGACCTGCCACAGAGAAGTTTGGAAATCGCTATCAAGCATATAGCATATATGGAGCTGGAAGTTCTCAGAATAGATTTTACATTGTCACTGTAGAAATCTGTACTGTTACTTTGATCAGGCTGGATGACTGAAACAACTTGTTACAGCCTTAAAACCTGAAGTTTATGAATCTCATTGGCAAACTGTAGTTTGAAGTGGCAGTGCCAGGTGTATTTATAACACATAGCATAAAAGACTGTAAATAGTATCTGGACAGCCAGATAACAATGAGTCTCTGCACAAGTGCAGTCAAATTTTGTGTCCTTGGGAGATATTTTACATATATAATAAATAAATAAAATAGTTTAGATCCACCTTTTACCTACCAAGTCTGCCTATGCATTTTGAGCTGATGTGTAAGTTGCACACAATTATATAGGCACCTCATTTCTTGTGTTCCTCATCAGACAAGCTTGGCTTGGAGAAATGATAAACAGCTCAGCCACTCAATGTAATCGTGGTAATTTAAGAATTAAATGCAACTGTAGATTTTGTGTTACGTAAGAGAATGGGACATGTAGCCTTGAAGTTAGAATATTGAACAGGAAGGTGAAATAAGCCAGGTAAAATGGTTCCAAATAACCTTATGTATGAACTGTGAGGTTTTTTTAATCAAGTTTGTAATATGATGAATGTTCAGTGTCAAAAAAGACTGCATACCTTGCTGCATGCAGAACAACTGCCCATGTGCTGTTACTGGTAAGAACTTACTTTAACTGTATTTTCTTAGTATGAAATAGGACTTAGTATCTGAAGTCCACCTTGCTAGTTGAATTGTAGGTAAATAGAGTGTCTTCTCAATCATTCTGTGTTATGTTTCCAAGTTGTTTAAGAAAAACATTTGTGTGCCCTTCTGTGTCTTTTTACAGAATTTGCATACTCTGCAAAGCTATAATATGCTGGGGTTTGTTCTATTATTCTATGTTTTCGTATTCTCTTTATTTTTAGAGTGATATTCCAAATAGATTTGAAATGAAAATTCATCGCACAACAATCCTTGAAGATTCTTATAGAAGAATTATAGCTGTAAAGAGAGCAGATTTCCTTAAAGCAAGACTTTGGATTGAATTTGATGGAGAAAAAGGTTTAGACTATGGAGGAGTGGCCAGGGAATGGTTCTTCCTTCTCTCTAAGGAAATGTTTAATCCTTATTATGGATTGTTCGAATATTCAGCTACGTAAGTAATACAGGTCTGGAAGACACAAAGACTTGCCTGGGGAAAGCAGATCAAATGTATTTCTCAGACCTTCTTTAAAAATGGAATTACTGCCCCCACACCTGCAACTGTTGAGGAGGGTTTAGTTGTAGATAAATGCAATAATCTGCACCTTGTTGCTTGGCAGCAGAATAAGGTGGGGGCAATACCTGCATTTTTTTTACAGCAGTCTAACATAAGCCATGCTCTCCTTGCATGGACAAGGATGTGCTTGCAGCCATTTCTGCTTAACAGAAGAGGCAGCACTTAACAAGTAGTGCAGAGCATGTTCTTCTGACTGCTTTAAAATCAGTAGTAGTTAATCCCTTCTCTTTGGTACGTCTGTAACTGACAAAGGTGTTTCATGGTGGTGGTTTCTGATATGCTGATTGTCTTCTATTGAGTTACATATTAGATATTAACATCATGAAAAGCAATAACTGATTTAACTAGTGATGTCTTTCAGATCTTCAGATGTGAGACTGTTCCAATAGTACAACATTTTGTTTTTCTTTCTCTTCCCTGTTCCCTCCCTCAACTTCAGAGATAACTATACTCTGCAGATCAATCCAAACTCTGGACTTTGCAATGAAGATCATCTCTCTTATTTCAAGTTTATAGGTCGTGTGGCTGGAATGGCTGTTTACCATGGCAAACTTTTGGATGGTCAGTATTTATTTTATCTACTATGATATTTAGCTTAACACTGTGGCTGGTTTGAATCTCAAGTTACATACTGTTGAATTTATTTCTTCTTCTTTAAAGCCTTTTTCATTCGTCCTTTTTACAAGATGATGCTCCAAAAACCAATAACACTACATGATATGGAGTCTGTGGTATGTAATTTGTTTTATCATGTATGTTAAGATTTCATGTTCATTTTAATTCTTCTCTCTCTATATATAAGTTTAATACATTGTGAATATTGAAAAGGCATGATTCAAAGAAATTTTAGGCTACATCTTTTATAAGTCTGTAAGTTGTATAGGAATTAAAACTTCCAGAGAATATCAAAGACCTCAACTCAGGTTTAAGTCAGTTGAGCTGTATTGGAAACTTTGACTCTAAACTTTCTATGATGTTTTCTTAAAATATTTCTAGACACAAGTATTCTTAAAATTGCATATAAATATCTTTAGGATCCTTGTCTTAACCTGTTTTTTAAATAATATTTTGCTGTGTGAGGCATTTACACAGATTCCTCAGTCTTCAGGTTTCAAATATCTTTAGAGCCTTGGACAGTTGCAGAGTCCCTATATCCACTAGAGGGTTACCCTGGGTAGCAGCATTCACTGCACTGTAGTGGAACCTCTTGCAGCTTAAAAGGTGGCTACTTATTTTCTGTTTGTAATTCTTTCTCAGGATAGTGAATATTACAATTCTCTGAGATGGATTCTTGAAAATGATCCAACAGAACTGGACCTCAGATTTATAGTTGATGAAGAACTTTTTGGTCAGGTTAGTATGTTTATGTAAAGTAGAATAGACAAAACATAGAAAAAAAAAATTATCTGTGAAATCAGCTGATTTTATCTATGTGGTGTTAAGAAAACCCCTTCATTCTTTCAGCTGCTTTTTGCTCATGCAGTGCTTTTAACCTGTCTGGGATGTGATAAAGGACTTGGAAATAAGCAGAGTTTAAAAAAACTGCTTCTTTTTTTTTTTTTTTTTTAATATTAGTTGCATTGAAATGTAACTATTGCTGGGAAGGCAACCCAAGACTAAACTTTCCATAATCTCATTACTTAATCTGGAGTAGAGGTTGTTTTTATGTGATTGGATGGAAAGGATAAGCTGTTTTGGAAATGGTTGGAATCACTGGGAGATAAAGGTTTTTTTTCTCTAATATATACTAGAAACCTATAGAATAAACAAGTTTGTTACTGTGTAGAAAGTATCGAAGATAAGTCATTTCTACATAAAAATTCCAAGTTACAGCTGCCAACAAGACCTTTGTGGTCTTGTAACTGCAGTGATCCTAAGTAGGAGCAATGAAAATGTACATCCATGATCAACTGAAAATCAGATATTTGTTTACTGAGGTTCTAGTAGTATAAATCATTATAAAATTGTGGTGCATATCGATTCACTTACTTACTGGGACCATTGCTGGAGTGGTTCTGTAACTGTTTTTCCTTGAGATTTGGAAAGAAGGCTGGGTCATGGAATGTGCTGTTAGCCGAGTCCACATGACTGGAAATTTGTGTGCTGGCTTGAGTGGTGTATTGTAGCAGGTCAGAGAAATGGAGGTTTCCCCATTGCAGTCTAATACCCCTGAATAATACATTTTTTAAGAAAAGAATCAACCAAATTCTCTTTATTACTTGACCTGTGAGACTGCATCTATTTCTCATGGTTTCCAATTACCTGATATTAACACAGGAGTTGTGTTCCATCCCTGCCTCGTTTCACACCCCTCTGTGTATTGCATTTAGACCCATCAACATGAACTGAAGAGTGGTGGATCAGAAATAGTTGTCACCAACAAGAACAAGAGAGACTACATTCAGTGAGTAGTGGGTCACTGTGTGCAATTGTATCCACCTCTGTGTGGTTTAACTTTATTTACAAAAGGAAGTTATTGCTTTGTGTATATAAACTACTTTTATTTTAAATGATTTTGCTCTCTTTTTTTTTTCCCCTACAGTCTTGTAATTCAGTGGAGATTTGTGAGCAGAGTGCAGAAACAAATGACAGCTTTTAAAGAGGTATATCTTTAATTACAAAATAAATTCTTCTAAGAATTTGTTACATCTCATATCAAGGTTTTTTGGACATCTTGAAGTCCCACGGATAATTTTGTTGTGTAAATAATGTAAGGTATAAAAAAAGGGCAGTGATACTTTCTGTAGTGTCAGCCTTGAAATATTTCAGACTATAAAGTCTTTTTGATATGTTTTTACTGAGGTGTTTAATTCATATTGAAAAATGTGCTGATTTCTCAGTCATGGCCGAGAGCTTTCCCTGTAGTGCAAACTATTCAATGACCTTTGCAGAAATGAAACTTAATTCAGTTATGTTAGTTTGATTTAAACAAGGTTGCTTATCCTTATTTATATAAATTGTATCACATATATGATATTCAGACTTCCATCTTCATCACTTGTGTTGCACAATGAAGATGTGAGACGTCAGAGTTAAAAGTGCTGTAACCAAACTGCAGAGTGTTGATGTCCAAACATCTGTATTTGATGTATTGCTTTGGCTCTGTTTTCTAAAGCTTCTAAAAGTCATTCTTCATGAATAAAAATGCTTAAATAATGTTGACTTGATTTTTAAAAACTTGCCTCGTCTCTTTAGGGCTTTTTTGAACTAATACCACAGGATCTGATTAAACTTTTTGATGAAAATGAGCTAGAGGTAAGTGTATCTTGGAAAAGAGAGCAAATTACAGTGAAACTTAATTTTACTGACTCTAAACTTTGGTGGTGTTTGTTTGGTTTTTTTATCTTTGTAGTTATTGATGTGTGGATTGGGAGATGTGGATGTGGCTGATTGGAAACTACATACAAAATACAAGAATGGCTACAACATAAACCATCAAGTAATACAGTGGTTCTGGAAGGTATCATAAAGTTCTATATTTTTTTGTTTAAAAACTGTTCAAAAGCTGCTGCCTTTCTGCTCTGCTAGTTTATTGTGTGATTAAACAATAGCTTAGGTAAATATTATTTGACCATTAAAATTCCTGAGAAAGTAAGAGAACTAAAGATGAGATACATGGTAGGAGTTTAAATACAATACTGATGCTTTTTCAAAAAAATCCGTGTCTGACTGGAGTTAAAAAGACTTCTGTGTAGGTTTTTCTGGCATGGTTACACTAAAGAGGTGTTAAACTCTTCTGTTTAATAAATTACAGGAATTTGGCTGCTAGTTCATAACATCAGGAAACTTCAAAGAAAGTAGGGGCCAGATCTTCAAGGGAAGTATTTTGACAGCCTGCTAAGCCAGTAACCATACTCTTGTTACTGTGCCATTAAAAAATTGTTGACTTCAGAGGCAGAGAAGTATATTGTGGTTATCACTAAAAATATATATGTTTATCTCACAGATAATGATTTAGAGGTAAATATTATGTTGCATGAGTCTACTAGCTTAAAACCCTAATTTAAAAATAAATCTTTCATTGTAATCATTATCATACATAGGCAGTCTTAATGATGGACTCTGAAAAGAGAATAAGATTACTTCAGTTTGTTACTGGCACATCCCGTGTTCCCATGAATGGGTTTGCTGAGCTGTATGGTGAGTACTTATGATTATCTTCACAGTTAAGTAATAGAGAACCTGAAACCAAAATTGTCCTGATATTTGACTTCAGACATGGGCAAATTATTTTTCAACTTTAAAAAATTAGTACATACTGGCAGTTCTAAGAATCAAAGTTAGAAAAGAGTCACTTAAATTCACACACATGTCCCACATTCTATAAATCCTTTGTTTTGATTTTGGTTTTGGAAGTTTCTAAATGTACAGGGCTTCTCAAACGGGTCTGGATTTTTAAAGTTCTCAAGAGCTGCAAAAATCCTGTTTAACACATGATTGAGCTTGAAGAAAATTCTGTTATCCAAGATCTGATTACAAAGACGTGCTGGCATCAGCAGTTAACTTCAGTTCCCCGACTGCTTTTATCTGCTCACAAGCCATGGTTGTACAGATGCAGTTGTTTGTAAGGACAAACTCCAGAGGGGACCACTGAAATGACACGGGTTAAACACAATGTCAGAAGGAAAGTCGTGAACCTACAAGGCAGAGACTGAAACAAGCAGATGACAGCAGGGAGTGACTTCAGTGGCAAAGCCAGAAAAGCCACTGTGGAAGGACCGCGGGTGGGCAGAGGGAGCAGCCCAGGAGGGTGGGGATGCTCTGCTGAGGGGAAGCTGTTTGCAGCTGCCATCAGCTATTATGTTTTCTGCCAGACTACTTTATTAAGCCTAAAAGTGCTTGAGGTCCTGTGCAAATGACTGAATAGCCTAATTTGCCTATTTGATTAAACATTTTCTTCTTTATAAACAACACAATAATTTGTTTATAAAACAAAAGAACTGTGAACAAATACCACCCACCACGTGTTCCCATTTCTCCATGTCTTCATTTTCGTTGTAAATACGTGGTTGATTTTTTTGTGTTCCATCACAATGAGTTGTGAGTTCCAATGGGGAGGACAGTGCCCTCAGTAAATTTGAGCCATGTGTCTGCTATTGCACCTACACCTTGGCATTGTTGGTGTTACAGCACATGCTCATCACTGGGGAACACCAGCTGGAATTCTGCTGCCTCAGGAGTTCTCTTTTGTCTAAAAACACTACTAGAGATAGAACTAAAGAATGATCCACGGAAAGAAACTGCTGAAGCTCCTGGCTTCCTTCTGCCTGGGGTTTAGGATATCCCTGGGCACTGTTCTGGCCAAGTCCCAGTTTGTGTAATTCTATTTACTCATTAATGAAAAATTCAATTAGTGGTTGTCTTGCACAGTGCTTTGTTTATTTCTCTTGTGGTTATTTCTGTTTTACCATCCTCACTAAACCCCAGTGAGGATCAGAATCACGTTTTCTGTACCTGCTTTTATTTGAAGAACTGTAGGTAGTTCTTCAGTGCTTGGTGCAGGTCCCTGGTGCTTTGCTGCTGCCGGGCTGTCCCCGTGGCTGTTCCCTTCCCACCTCCACTCTGCAGCCCTGGATCTGATTTCCTCGCGGAGATCTCCCTCTCGTGGCGCAGAGAGGCATTTCTGTTCCTAAAGCGGCCGTGCTTGGACTCAGGGAGCAAATCCACACAAGCTGGAGACCTGGGACACTGAACAGACATTTTCTGAAAAGACAGTGATTTTTTCTTTTCTTTTTTAAACTACACAGTCTTCTCCAGACTTACATAAATGCTTTCAACAGCTGAAGGAAATGGTTACAAAATGCCCTTTGCATCTACTTGGTGAGGGTTGAGAGGTCCTAGAAACAGATACGAGAGCTGTTGAAGGCACAGAGGTAGCTGGGGCTGCACTTGCGAGCCAAAAATGTTCTCTCAGGCACATAAGAAGGTCCTTGATGCACACATATGGTCACCATGGTTCAAAAGTTCTCAGTTACTCAGCTCTGTTGTTGTGTAGGTAAAGGTGGACATCAAATGCTTTCTGCCAGGTTATATGACTGGCACATGGTGATAAACATGTATAAGTTTTCACGTGCAAAAATTTATACAGCATAAAATTCTTCTCCATAAAATTTTCAATGCCAACTACTATGCATGTGCATTTAGGTCATAGACCTTTGAGCTTAAGATGTAAAAGTCTCTTGAAATTAGGTATAGCAAGCAATAATTAAAATACAAGTGATTTTGGATTATTGACCATTACTGAGTATAGATTGATTTGATTCTTATAGCTAGCTTCTACTAATCTCAGAATTAGATTACAAAGAAACAAAATACTTCTTAATTTCAATTTCTTATTATAAAAGGATCTCATAATAGGGTGAAAATTGATGTATTCTTTCCTGCAGGTTCAAATGGGCCACAGTTGTTCACAGTTGAACAGTGGGGTACCCCTGAAAAGCTGCCAAGAGCTCATACCTGGTGAGTATTTAATTATATCTAAATAAATAAATCATGACCTTCAGTCAAAGTGATAAAACACTGAAGAGTTCTCATCTGTTTTTCAGCTTTAATCGCTTGGATTTGCCTCCATATGACTCATTTGAAGATTTGTGGGATAAACTTCTTCTAGCGATTGAAAACACTCAGGGTTTTGATGGGGTTGATTAAGACAGACAGAAATGATATCGGTCCAGTGCTGCAATTTCATTTTAAGGGTTTACAAACAAATTTGAATTTTCCAGGGACTACCATTGTATTTAGTCACATGGCTATTGAATCTTCATAGTATCACATGTAAAATAAGTAACTATTAAAAATTCACTAACTTTTGAAAATGTATTTTGTCATTTCCACAGTTTTCAGTACTTTGCTATTAAATACAATATACACATTGGATGGGCCAGTGCCAAGTTAAGTCAAAAACTAAAATGTTTTTAAGCAGTTGCCTCTTGTACAATATTTGAGACTGTCCTGCAGTAAACTACTGAAGTAAAGCTGTGAAGAAATCTTTGCAGAGGGTTTAAATTTGAATTGCTGCTTTAAGAGGAGCAACTGAAATTGTTAAACAGTTTAAAAAAAAACAAACAAAAAAACCAAGCCACCAAACCCAACAAACTTCATGTAGTGCAGTATCATAATCTGTGCTGCTTCAGGCTGTTTGCAACAGATCTGCTCTAAGCACTTTACAATTCAGCATCTTAGGTGAAACATTGGAAAGCATTTGTTTGCATTAGCAGCCATCAGTTTGCAGAACATTGACTTGCTGACACATTTGTTAGACTTCTGTTTCTAACTTGCTTTTGTTAAAACAGTGTAACAAACCCAAGATTTTTATACAAAACAGATAAGCAGCATAATTCTGAGTTGTAATGAGAAATTATATCCATTTTTTGTTTGAATTTGTATACTGATGTTGGTTTATTGAGTGTTCATCACTTTTTTTGATAAATTTGTAGTTCAACGATGGATAATATTTTCAATTCAGCCTTTTGCAACAAATCAATCTTAAAGTGGAATTTGTATGGATATCACTCAGTATTAGTTACTGATAGCTAGAGGCCTTTATTATCCATTCTTGCAGTATTGCACTACATAACAATAAAGAACATGTTTACAGGGTTTTCTGGGCCAAATTCAGCAGTCTGCTGTGTGCAAACTTCTCCCAACTGCATGGAGGTCATGCACTCATGATCAGCTGCAGAATTTGGTTCTGTGATATGTTTACAGGTTGATAGTTTCTACAGCTGCATTTTTATATTTTTTTCTCCACTGTTAGTCTAGAAACCAAATTTGTTAATACAGTGTAACCAAAGTCATAACCAACAATGTGCAATTTATTGTAGATCAACTTGTCATATAAATATTAGTTTGATTTCTTTTGTAAATGTGGGTATTTTTTGTATTAATGTTAACACTTTCTTTGAGCAAGTGCTGGTTAAAATGATTAGCAAAGTTGGTTCTAAAAAAACAAAATGATTTTATACCTGGCTTGCTCAAATTTTAACATTTTATTATGATGCCAATTAACATTTTATTATGATCTGAGGAAATGACAGTACCTAGTTTTGACCAGCAAATTTCTGTTAGTCACAGTCTTTATAAATATGCAAGAAGAAAGTGTAGCACATCTTTCTCTGAAGATATGTAAATTATGTAACAAATGTTAATGGGTCTTAAGGGATATTTAAAATCCCTCTTTGTTTTATTCTTTGACTAGGTCATTAGGACTGAGACTATTACATGTAAATAAAGGTAACTTATACAAATTTCCCAAATCTATATGCAGTTTTGTAAAACGTGAATGATATATCAGTAAATCTGTATAGATTTGAATGTAGCAGGTTTTGTTGCATACTTTAAAGTATAAAATAAGGATCCTGAGAGCAGTAAATAAAAGTTTATTCTAATAAGTTGTGATTCAGTTCTTTGAAGTACAAATCAATCTTGAAATAGCAAGAATTCAGTAATTTTAGGACTCCTAGGTAGGTGACGGCAGCAGTTCCAGCACAGTATGCTGCTGCTTTTGTGCCGGTGTTCGGATGCAGCAGCACTCAGTGCTCTGCTCCCCAGATGTGCAGCCTTTGAAAAATTCATGTTGTGTTTCTTTAAAAGTTCTTGGTCACTGATGGAGGAGAGGTTGGTGGTGCTGAGTGTCATAGAATCATAAAATCATACAATGGTGTGGGTTGGAAGGAGACCTTGAAAATCAACTGCGATCCTATGGGCAGGGACACCTTAACTAGACCAGGTTGCTCAGAACCACCTCTAGGGATGGGGAATCCACAGCTTCCCTGGGCAACCTGTTCCATTGCCCCACCACCCTCACAGTAAAGAATTTTTCCTAATATCTGATCTAAACCTACTCTTTTAATTTGCACCCATTTCCCCTTGTCCTATCACTACATGCTCTTGAAAATAGACTTGCCCCATCTTTCTTTCTTCTAAGCTTCAGAAGGGGTTCTGGTACCGGAAGGCCACAATTTGGTTACCCCAAAGCCTTCTCCTTTCCAGGCTGTACAGTCCCAGTTTTCTCAGCCTTTCCTCGAAGGAGAGATGCTCCATCCCTCTGAGCTGGGGCAGGTGATGGGAGCGAGGCAGCCTTTGTGGAGGATGCCACAGGCTGGAGGGGTCTGGGCCTGTGTGCCTGAACACCCACAGGCTGGGAAAGGCCAGGAGGAGAAAAAAGGCCTGGCTTCTCTGGCTGGAGCCACGTGGGTGCTGCTGGGAGGACTGTGGAAGGGGTGACAGGCTGGGTCAGAGGACATACCAGTACAGGACACATCATGGTCAGGACTTGTCCTGAGCCACTGTTTGTTGCAGGGAAATGGGCAGAGTGGCTTCTGAAGCATCTCAAGAAATTCTGAAGTTGCAAACCCTGGCTCTTAGTAAGGGAGACTAAATTCCCTCACATCTGTGGGAAGGGCAATGCAAGGGGATGCAACCTGGGAGGCTTCTGGAGGGGATCACGAACAGCTAAAGGAGGGTGCAGGCTTGGGCAGCCAGGGAGATTCTCTCCTGGGTCTGCTGCATGTCCCTCTGTACTTGTATTTTCTGCTCATCACACTTCTGTGTTCCCTGAAGCACAGACACTTATGGGGGCAACTCCAAAGATGCTGCTATGAACAATTACCTATTCTTTTCACCAGAAACACAATTCCTGGTATGGCTCTGTGTGCCAGCTGCAGACCTCTTACCCTGGCACTGCAGAGGAGAGGTTTGCTGCTGCTTCCCTGTTGCACTGATTTCATTACTCTTTAACACCCAGCAGTGCCAGGTGAGGGGTAAGACAGAGAAGTTTCTCAGGTAGGTAACAGCTAAATGTATCAATCTGCTGAGGGAAAAAAAAAGAGTCTATAGGGTTGACATTTGGTAAAAGATTTTGTGCAGATATGGTTAAGAAACATTTATCTGTGAAGAGACTGTTTAAGGGTAGGCTTGAGCAAGATGCTCATTCTAGGGCAGGGACTGGGCAGTAAGGGGAGGGAGAGAATGGCTGCAACAGGAACAGTTATGCTTTCCTCAGCTTTGGAAACACCACACTGAAAATTCAGGGCAGTTGGTGGTAGCAGTTTTCTGGGCTGCTCCAAGCCTGAGAGCTGTAAGCAAAAGAGTTTCTTGCTTTGGGCTGGGGCTTCTGCAGCTCAACACTGATTCCAAACACCTTGTATAGAACATGGAGACTCCAGCTGAGGCTCTGCCCGGGATTTGGACTCTTTGGGCTGGGCTGGGCGTGGGCTATGGCCCTGCTCGGGGCCCCCCTGGCTGTGCTCAGGGCCCCTGTGTTGGGCTTTCTCCTCGGGCCCTTCCCAGCACCCGGGGTGGGCAGGGCAGTGACGTGAGCTGCTGGCACGGTGGGGTTACATGTGTTAGGATGGTGTGAAACCTCTGGGAAACTTTTCAAGGGCTGAACTACTCTGGGAAGTTAGACCTTCCTGTTGTACGTTAGTAAGGATGGTGGTGACCTTTATATTAATTATGTGTATTAATTATCACCGTTATACAGTGAGTGGTGTTTCTGAATTAACAGCTGTGATGCTGTCAAGTGAATTTATTTAGCCTAAAAAAGGTAAAGTATATAGATTAACCTCAACAAAGACTTCCAGTGTAAACTGTTCCTGAGTCAAAGGTTTTCTTAGACTGCTGTGGGTGAGGCTTTCTTAGGTTTTCAGTCCGTGTCACTAATTTGGTTTGTATTGACTTAAAGGGTTTTGGTAAGGAATATTTTTTCTCTGAAATTTCTCCTTTACTCCCAAGGTTATATATGCAGAAGGGCTCTCCTGTCTGGTGTTAGGGAAATGAGACTTTAGGCACGAACAAGACACATTCAACACTGACTTGGAGGTTTGAGGCAGTGGGGGATGTGGTTTTTTCATTCAAAATTCATTTCTCTCAACAGGTTTTTAGGCTGGATGTTGTTTGTATCAAGTCTCTCAAGGTGGTGCAGGTGATTCTTCAGCATTTTTGCTGCATCATGAGGCAGAGCTGTGGGTTAAGGGGAAGTTAAAAACAATTTCTTTAAAGTGCAAGTGAGTCTTCACTTAGGCTTCTTGAAGGACACATGACTTAAATTCTTTTTAATTACTATTAATAAGTCACATCTGTAGCATATTAAAGATTTTTTTTTTTTACTAGAGACTAGGTTGAGTACTTATGCATCAAACTCAAGCAAAATATATGAGTGTAAATTACTCATTTTCCTTTTCTATTCTATTGTTTCATACATAAACTTACTTTGTAAGCTGCCTGGTGCCTTGACATTTGATTTGTTCTGTAAATCCATAGCACAGTTTGGTGCTATTTTACTAATTGACATCGTTTTTACAAAAATCTGCACGTGTCTCCTTGAAATCCACAGCTGCCTCTGGCACACTGTCAATGTGAAACATGTCCTGGATCAGCACAGATTTCCTTTTTTTTTTTTTTTCTTGTGTACTTTTTCAGTGCAACTTCGGCATTCCTTAGCAAATATATGATACTCATCAATTCCCTAGGGTAGGAATTACATCACTGCAATGGTAACGTGCTGAAACACACACAAAGCACTTAAAACTATATATGTGTGGGTTTTTTCATTTTACTCATTTCTTGTGGTCAAAAATAATGTCAGTTGTTAGGAAAGCAGACTCTTCTGTCTGTTGTTTCTCTTGTTTTTCACGTTGTCTGTTCACGTGTGTTTTCCTTTCTGTTTCTCATTAGTTTGTTGTGGAGGTTCTTCACGTAAGTTCTTATCAAATTTTTTTTTTTTGTATGAGATTCTCTTTTTTTTCAGGCAGTTTGTTTATTTTAATATATCCCCCTTTTTAATCAGCTATTTCTTTAAAGGAATCAATGTGCAGTTCTTGTGATGTGAACTGAGGGGAGCTCACTTATTTATCTGCAATTCAACCACCACCAATAACCCATACTTCTAATGTCATAGAAGCATGTTATTGAAACATCTGTATGTTTAAAAGGCAACCAACACCTACCATCTTCCATGGTTATAAATGGGAATTCAGCATTTAATAGCTGCCAAGTTGCTCTGCAGCATCACAAAATCAGTAGGAGATGCAAGCACAAGCTTTGGTATTCTTACACTAAATCATTTTTCTTTGAAGTGGAGACTTAATTGCTTTTTCTCCGTGGAACATATATCATTAGCACGCTAATCAGAATACAAACAGCTCACAAAGGGGATAATGAGGGAGAACTTCCATGTAATGCTTGGTTTATGTCCACGTGACTCTGTAGAAAAATGTTTTGTTTGCTGAGCTGTCCTTAATTTGAGGTTTCTTGCTTAATGAGACTTCAAACAAATTTTGCATTGTAGGTTTCAGGTTTTCATCCCAGAGAGAGGCTTGGGATTTCGGGGAGGGGGGAGGCCAGTCTGCCTGGAAAACCTGAACAGACACTGAGTAAGTGAGCCTGCCTCTTGAGGAAAGACAGATAAGGCAGCCTTTCCTAAATGTGACAGAACGTAAAACTTCCTGTTGAAATACACCACAGTCTAAAAACATACATCACAATTTGTTTTTCTTAAGCCCTTTTGAGTTTAATTTAACGGAAAATGTTTTCATAATTGTCTGATAGCTTTTCTGATATTTTCTACAGGCTGAAATATTTCTGGTTGGGGTTTTGTTTCGAGGGCTGGGAAGTCTGACCTTTCGGAGGCTGTGAACACACATGTCCTCCTATGCACTGCTGCTTGAGAGTATGCAAAATGCTAAAGGTTTAAATCAAATTGCCCTGAGGACTGCTTACTGACCTTTTGAATGCAAAGCTGTCAAAACCTTCAGCTAGGCATCAGCTAGAGAAGAGCACTTTAGGCAGATCAATGCAAATAGAAAACAATGTGAGGTTGACTTTCTGTAATTCCTAGTTAGTGAGAAACAGTTCCTGTGCTGCAAGAGCTGCTGGAAACAAACCCACACTGCCAAGGAGTTGCTGTGAATAACATGTAATAGTTACTTTTCAGGGAAAACTTTTTATAATCTACTTTAGAAATTAAAAGTTTTCATTAATTGCCAAATCCTGATATAGTTATCTGAGCAGGATGCTTCATTGACTTCAAAGGGATTTTTGTCTATGTAAGGAATGCAGGGTCAGGCCCTTAACTAGTGATAACTTTCTTCAGTGGGTTGTCAGATATGACAAACTATGCCACTTTAATAGAAGTTACCCTGGCCAGACCATGTCATCCCTTTGTCTGGAAAATCTGCTTTCTTCCTTTGCCCAAGTAATGGAGTTTCTATATAGAAGAGATTAGAAGAGATTAGAAATTGCTCTTTAGCTGAAGCTGTGGTTTCTGTGAATATTCTCTTCAAATAGCTACAACACATTATTTTCTCGTTATGCTACATTATATAATAAATTCAGTTTCAGAAAGTGTTTGATGGAGTTATGAGCCCCCTATTATATGTATTGCTGCCCAGCAATTAGTTGTCCATCCTTAGAAGATTTATTCCTAATTAGCTGTTCATGCACTACTGCTTGCTGTAATGCAGAGTTTTAAATAAATGCCTCAATTTCCATGTAGAGTGACAGAAATGGGCCAAAAACCAGGGGGCTGAGAGTCTGTTCATTCCTGGGGTGGGTTTTAGTCCAATGGTTACAGGTATCCCGTGCAAGAAGTATTAAACAATCATGTATATCCTCTGTCCTGTGCTGAAGACTGGCAGAATAATTACTTCCCAGGTTAGTAAAAGGTAATTATCTGTGCTTTACTAGAATGTTACAAGTGCTCTTCTTAGTGTAATTAAAAGTTAGCTATCAAAATGTGCTGCTTCATCCAAGATAAAAGTAATATAATGGAGCCCTATTAACATGTGGCTAAAGATTATTATTTTACAAAATAATTCGTTTTGCTGTTCTCCACACTGAGAATTTAAAGTCTGACTGCAAACCGTTCTAAGATCAAACTTTCATTCACATAAATGTAACTGTGTAAAGGGAAGAGGCGAAGCTGGAATTTTGCACACTTAGATAAACCTGAATTAGAAAAGTGAAAAACATTTCAGTCATGCCTGTTGCATGTTTTTGGTGGAAAAAGTCCAATGGACTCTTAAGGTGCAAATGGGCTGGATCAGTTGATCTCTCTGTAGAAGGAAATTAATCCTGATCCCACTGTATCTAATTGAAGACTGAGCAGCAAAATCTGCAGCTGCAGCAGGGCTGGGCTGGGGGGAGCTGAGCTGCAGGGTGTGACTTGGGATGTCCTGCACCAGAGGTGTTAAGGGGGGCGGGGGAGCTGCAGCTCCCTCGGGATGCCTTGGAAAGGGCATTTGTCCATCTCTGCCCCTCCTGAAGCCAACAGGAATTTTAATACTCTGGAGGATTTGGTGAAGGTTTTCTCCAGTTAGGCCAAGGCATCACACTGTCAGTCCTGCAGTGCCTTGCTGAGGCTGAATGGGATGCCCCCCCAGCCACTCCATGTGGGATTTCCACTCAGTGACTTGCACTGGTCTGGTCCTCAACTGAGCACACTGGGCCAGTTTAACTCACTAACTTGTCATACACCCCCCCCCACCCACCCACACGTAGTTTTTTCTCTAGTTACTCAGGATGAACATGTTGGTTTGTATTCCGTACTATTTTAACAATACGAGTTCTGCCATGTGCCAGTGTTTGGCCACTGTGATCTTATAGGGGTTTCTGAACATAAATGACAGCAACGTGTTATTTAGCATTTAGCAAATGTAACCTCAGGCTAATGAAGGGCAGCACAGATAGCTGGATAGCAGCACAGCTGAAACCAAGTTATGCTGTGAGCAGCTTTAACTGCTGCTTGCTCTCCTGATGTATTATGCAGGCACATCCGTGGATGCCACGTACTAAATTACTAAATTGAACCAGGGAACTAATTCCAGGGGAAAAAAAAAAAAAAAAAAAAAGATCTTTTTTACCTCCCAAGTTATTTCCATCAGGATTCATTCTCTGATTCTTTGTGTTCCAAGCTCTTTACAACTTCCAGTGCCTATGCTGGGTTGGCATAAGTGCTGAACTGCATCAAACTGAGGGTGCCTGTGGACGTGCTTCCAGCAGAGCCTCTGATCTCCTCCTCCTGCTCTGCTACGTCTGGGCAGGGACCAGGCAGAGATTGAGCCAGGTTAGTGACAGTGCAGGGCAAGGGGGAATTGGGGTGGGTTGCTCTGATTCCCCACAGTCCCTTGGGCCTCACAGGACGCTGTGATCCAGCCATGTCTCCTGCCTTCAGAGCCTGTCAGCACTGGGCAGACAACTCTTCCAGAGCCTTTAAAAGAGGGGAAATCCCCGTGGACTGCCAAGTGACTCCAGAAGCCCAGCTGAGATAAAACCCCAGCGACTGCAGCTGATGGAGGGAGTCATTTGAGCATCAAAAGAAATCCCCCTTGCACTGCCCAGCTTTTGGCTCTCCTCGGTTCACCCCCCCTTGGCTCGCTCCTTGCACCGGGGTGTTGCCTTTAGCGGGTCAGCCCGAATTCTTGGTAAAGTTTTGGTGCGAGTCACAGCTCCGTGTGGCCCTTCAAACATCCCGGGCTCATCCCCAAAGCCATGTTGTGCACGGGGGCGTTTGCAGGCCGAGCCCCTGTGCATGTGAGGGGGAGGAGGTGCTGGGAACATGCCTTGAAGGCTTCAAATCTGTTTATCTTCACACTCCTGAGAGGCGATCGCTCTCCCGTGACAGGGCAGTGAGCTGGAGGGAGCTGTGCTGGCAGCGCCGAGATAAACCGATGGGGCACAGGCTGCTTTGGCCAAGTGGCCTCTCCCTGACCAGCAATTCCTTATGGCTCTGGGAGATGAAATGGGACAAGAGCAGCAGGAAGCCTCCTCCAATCCTTCTTTTTAATAGTTCCTTGGGATAAATTGCAGATAAGAGGAGAGACCACATTGTTAACAAGCTGAGAATGCAAATACGAAGGAAAAGGCTGCAGCCTTTCACAGCAAAAGTAAACAGGTATCTGTAGCACGGTATATTCAGAGTATGTCCAAAGGCTAAGCTAGCCACTGACTTGCATTGTTTTTCATTCATTTTATTTCCAATATTTGTTTCCTCATTGCAAACACGGAGAGGAAAAGAGGAAGAAATTATTTGCCTGTTTCCTGTTGTAACAGCAGAATGAAGGTAATTTATACAGGGATGAAAGGAGACCATATTTCATGCCTGTTGCTAAACAAATAGCTGCAGAACAGTGGTTTTGTCATGATAAGCATGACAGCCTCTAACAAAAAGCTGCCTCTGAGAGATTCCTTTGTAGATTCAAACATAGAGACTGGTAACCTAGGAGACATTTTCTTTCTGTTCAGTTATTCTTGGTCTGATACTTATTGTATCGACCTGGAGTATAAACACTTTGATTTATGGAAAATAACATCAGAGTACAGTACAGCAGCATTTCCAGGATTTTTTTTCCATACTGGGGAACAGGTTGAGAGAGGGGACTGCACTGAGCCAATTAAAAAATATATACATTGCAAATGCAGTTTATGGGGCAGCTCTTTTCCACCTGCTGGCAGTTCCTGCACCTCACTGCAATTTCTACATATGCATAAACCTTTAATTAAGTTATTCTGTGTGTCTCAGTGTGCAGATTGCAGCTGCTGCTGCCAGTCTGCTGTCACCTCAGTCCCAAGCCAGCTGAGTGCTGAGGACTTTCCTCCCAGGAGTGCTGAGCACCCCTGAGCTCAGAGGAAGTAAACAATGCTCAGCTCCTTGTCTGAGAGCCCAAGGTGGCAGAAATGTGCACGCTTCTTGGCCTGGGAAACATTCCTGGTGGTTTGGCTGATCTGAGCCAATGTCCCATGCTATTGCCATACCTTCAGCTGCATGTTGCAACCCTTGCTGTTTCTGCACTTAAGAGCCAGGCTAGGGAGATAAACCAGGAGAAAACAAGCTCTACTGAAAAACAGAAAGGATTGTGGGCAGGTTGTGTCCAGAGAAGCTGCAAAGGAGCATCAGCTGTGGCACAAAGGCCAGAAGAGAGAGCTTGAAGCTGTGGTAAATCCGAACTTCACACCATGAGGTCTTTACACTGGATGTAAGGGTAAGAGTGCATCTGGATTCAGGTATGCCCCTTTCTCTGCAGCTGTAGCTGGGTGGTTTGTTAAAAGTACCAACAAGAGCTGGTGGCATGCATCTAGGAAACAGCAGACTGACTGACCAAAAACACTTGGGTATTTTTCACAGCTTGGTGCTGTGGAAGTGGGCATGGGAGAATGAGGGAATGTACTTTGCCAAATCCCTGTGAAGTTGTTCTTCCAAACTGCCTGTGGTTACTTCCAGCAGCAGGGGAGGATGCTGGGGTGTTGTCTTTCTCCTACTGAAATCCATGGCAGGGTTCTTCTCCATTCTGGTGTTCAGAGCCTTGAGGGTTGAGGGTAAACACCTGGTGGCTGCCTTTGGGCACTGCAAAACAACCCGGCCAAGGTGCACCCATTGCTTTGGGCCAGTGGAGCACTGTTGAGGAAGGTGGCTGGAAGGGGAAAAAAATGCTAGTGTAGCAAATAATGGTATTCCTTCCACTTTGGTGTTTGTTGGTTTATAACCAGATGAGATCTGTGTTAAAATCCCTTTGTCAGGGTGTGCTTTTCCTGTACAGGAAGGCACCCTGGAGAGAAAGTTCATTAGCATCCCAAGGGCTCAGCCCAAAGCGTGTTTGCCCATCTGCTCATGGAAGGAGTGAATCTCCTTTGAGAAGGCAATGGAGATAGTAGCTGTACACAGGTTCGAAATGAAGCAAGAACCTACTAAGTGACCAAATGTGCCAAAAGTCAACATTTGTATGATGGGTCTTAATAGACTTAGCATAACACACTGAAAATCTGTGAATACAGTTGTAATTGGGCTGGGAGTTCGGCATGAGAAAAAAGAAAGTGTCTAAACATGCTTATAGTGACACCAGATCAAAAACACTCAGAGCAAGAACTGTAAAGACAAAAGAGGCTTCCCTGAGAAGAAGAGTTAATGACACCCTGCCAGGAGAGCAGCGTCGTGGCAGCCCCTCCGCTGGGCTTTGAGGACTCAAATGTCTGAAGGCAGAGCTGCCTGGTGCAAATTGCTATAATTCCCCTGCAGTTAATGGGTTTCTGGCAATTACCACTGCTGTCAGCCTGCCCTGGAAAAGCTCTGCAGTTCCAATACCGCTGCAGCCACGCTAAGCTGCCCTGCCGATGGTACTTCTCCTCCACCCTGGGTGTCTGTAGCTACAGCTTCCTTCACAGCAGCAGTGACAGCTGGCAGCCCCTGCCAGCAGGGAGAGGTGCCACTGGTAGCAGGGAAGGGCTGAGCCTGTGGGGGGAGACCAAGGTGATGATTATATGTCAGTTTGAAAATGGATTTGGGGCTCCAAGACCCTACCACCACCTCCTGTAGGCTACAGCTTAATTGAGGATAGTGTTGTGATTGCACATATGCCAGTGGGGACACTCACACTGCTATAAACAGCTCTCTCCCCAGCTCTCCTGTTTCCCACCCAGGGGTGTTCGCCCCTATCCTTTCCTGTGCCACAACATTATGGTGTTAGAGCAGAGCAATGCGAAGCCAAACCTGGAGAATGGACCTCGTGGGCAAAGCAACTTTCTCATCTCTGTGCTTGTTCGATCGGGTGGGATGTGGCAGCACATGGGAGCCCAGCTCAGGCAGTTTGTGGCCATGCCAAACACCATCCATATTGCTGTGACAGCTTTTCCCAGACCACAGGGATAGGAGAACTAACATGGTGCTATTTTTTTTCTCAGGGAGGAGTGAGATGCTGAAAGATATGTAAATGAAAAGAAATACCTTATTCTAACCTGGGAAGAAACTGCATTCTCCACCCTGGGCTTGTGACTGCAGTGATCTCAAAAGTGCAGAGTTCACCTTGTGAAACTTGAGTTACAAGTGAACCTTCAGCTTCTTTCATTTTCCTGGGGCTGCTATGTTCCATCCCAGGGAGGACTCCTGCCTACCAGTTCACTTTCTAGAGATGCTGGTAACATTTTAGACAAAGTGTATAAACACCACGATCATGAGATTTCACTCATTTGGAAAATCTCTCTCTCTGGTTCATAATGGTACCAAAATTTTGGATTTTATAGCCCCAGCCCAGTTTAGTAGTCCTGGATGGATTGCCAGCTGCCCTTACACACAGGCAGAAGAGCAGGGAGAAAAGCCCAGAGTTAGATCTGTTCATGCCAATCAGATTTTTTAAATCTTTCTTTTCAGGAAACATATAAACTGGTCTGGCCAGGGCTGAGGCTGAAATGCAGCATAAGGAAAATCAGGTTATTTAGAGACAGCAACCTGGACAGCATGCTGTTATTCCAGCTGTTGGTAGCACTTCAAAGAGAGCTCTTACTACTGATTTGGTTTTAAGACGTAAGGAGCTGACTGCTCAAGTATTACAAGTTATTATTTCTCTGAAAGATGTTTGCAGACCCCAAAATCCAAGACAAAGCATAGAAAAGGGTTTACACGGGTCTGAAAAGAACCATAAAAACTGAGGAGTTTGCGTAGGCAAAAATACAGATTGAATCAAGCACAAAAAGTCCGTGTTAGTGACAGAAGAAAAATTGCTGCCCTGCAGCAAAGTAGGCATAGCTTTATTTATGTTGGCTGGCAACATCTTGTACTCCTGGACTGCCTTTCTGGCTTTCTTAAAATAATGCTTCTGAAATGGTTGGCCAAGTAGATAGTTGTGTTCACTGGCTGCATATTTACTAACAAGGTGTATTTGACAAAGTTACGATTGGCAGTGCCTTTGAACCGTGGTTTAATGACTTTATCAGCTAAGTATGAATTTAGATATGTTATCACAAGTCTGCACTATCTTTAACCCAATTAATTACTGTAAAATGTGTTAAAATAATGAATTCTGACAAATTAAACAGGGAGAGTTTATGCTTATCTAGTTATTGAACTGCTTAATTCTAATAGGGATTTTATTACTTGTTTTGTTAAACAGAAATGTGCAAATGAAAATGTTAGTAGCTGCCCAGGCCCAGGCACAAGGAGTGCTCCACTGGGAAGCAATTCCTTTGATAAGCCACTTAGGACAAATATTGCATTTGATCTCACGAGGCAAAAACTCCTGCTGGCACAGTGTAGTCCAGGGAGATGGTAAAGAGGTTTCCCCATCACACCAGAATAGACATGAGCACAGAGGACACAGGTAATTCAAACCAGTCCACAAGCTGGACAGGACTACAACTTGCTCTGTCTCTGTTGGCTTTTTTCTTCCTCTTCCTCTTCCACAGAGACCAACTCTTCCTTGAAAAAGGGCTAGTGAATTGGGCAAGGAGGGGTAGTGTCCAGTGCTGGGCAGTACAGCTCAGCCACCCACTCATGCCTGCAGGAGGCAGTGCAAAGGTCTGCAGGGAAACTACACCTTTCGAGAGACAGTCCTAGCCACTCCACCAAAGGACCAAAACACACAGCTTAAAAAAGTTACCAGGTACTGCATTCCCTGTTGTTGTGTTTGTCTTCTAGATATGCTGAGGTCATGTTGGAAATCTCAAACTCAGGTCGCACTGATGAACCAGAATTTAGCAGGAGAGAGTAAAATACCAGCACGAGCTGCAGATGGAAGTTGTGAATTTGCCACAAGAAAGAAAGAAAGAACCTTTAATCATTAATGCTGAAAAATAATATAACCAAAATTGCTTGTAGGTGATACTTTATTTTCACAGTTCACACTTTTCTGACTAGACAAATTAAAACACCGAGGAAAACTGAAAAATAACTGGATCAGGTGGATCCTGTTGCTGTATTTGGTCCTGTGTGTGTGTGCAGTCCTGCTCTGCAAAGTGACTGTGAAACTGCATGGATTTTGGGTAAATGCTTTGCATGTAAATCAAATATTTCCTAATTACCTTTCCTGAAAACTCCGGCTAAAATCAGAGCAAGATGAATTCTTCTGCTCAGGTATTTTTGACAAGTGAGGAAGGTGATGTAGGTCAGACTATGGCTTACGTCACATTTTCATAGTTCTGATTTTCTCCCAAAGACTTTCAGAGGAGTCACTGACTAAGGCTGTAGCCAGTCCCGGTGATGATGCAGCAGAAGGGACCGGTTTGGCTGCCAGCTCCCGACTCAGTGAGCTTTGCAGTGCTAGCAGGAACAAAAAGCAGTAAAAACTTGCCTGTCACTGAAGTCAGCAGCTCTCACAATGAATGCAAACAGGGGGCAAATCTGCTGAGTAAGAAGATGCCTTCCTACGTGGTATCTTTAGAAACTAGAACTCTAAATAGACAAAAAAGAGCTTAGAAATCAGCGGCTGCGAGCATGGAGTAAAATCAGGGGTGAGACTGCAAGCTTAAATGATAGCGGCAGCATTTGATGGTATCTCCCCATACACATTATCCAGAGGGTGGTGAAGCATGATTCTCAAGCCATACGTTTGCAGTTGCAGTTTAGGTTGCATTTTGGCAAGCTAGTTTGGACTTGAGGCAGAGGTAAACTTCGGGCTCTTTTTTGAGGAGGCAAGTAAAGAACAGCTCATCCTCGGCATCAGAGCGCTGTCCTGCATGGCCATCTGGAGTTGCTTATATCGGGGCTGTAGGAAGGGGTTAGTGAGAACCACTAACATAATCGGCTTTTCATTTCTTATGAACGCCCATCCTCACATTCGAACGCTTTCCCCACGCCTGTGTGCGTGGGGAAAGCCAGTTTCACGTGGCCGTGGGGGTGCTCCGGCACGCCTGGATACCCCGGGCACTGCGGGGTCCAGTGCGCGGGGCGGCACCGGTTCGGTGCTCGGGGTGGGCAGCCCCGGTTTTGGCGCGGCCGGGTCTGGCCAAGCGCACGTGTTGTCGGTGCTCGGGGAAGGCACGGCCAGCAAACAGCTCCCGCTCGGCTGGGGGAGCTCAGCACCGGGGAGCTGCCGTCGGGTCCCGGTGCTGTCCGGGAGAAACCACATCTCCGGCCCCGCGCTCGGCCCAGATGGCGCCGGCTCCCACAGCCCCTCGTGCTCGGGGCCAGCCGGTCCCACCGCCCCCCGCTCCGGGGCATTGTCCGCCGCGACCCCCCGCCCCGCGGCCCGCCCCGTCCACAGCCCTCCCTCCCTCCTCCGCCCGGCCCTGCCCCTCGCCCCTCTCATCCCCAAAGGCCAATGGAGACGGGATGCGGAGAGTAGGGCCGGGACGGGCGCGCCGGGGCCGCTCCGTCCGTGCGCAGTCTCCTCCCCTCGGGCGCTGACCGGTGTGTGGGGCGGCCGGCGGGGCATGCCCGCCGCGTCCCGCTGAATGGCGCCGCTGCTGCTGCCGCTGCTGCTGCTGCCGCTGCCAGGTGAGCCCTGCCGAGCCATTGTCCGACCGAGCCGCGGGGCCGCCGCACGTGGCTTTATTTATCCGGCGGGACCGGCCGGGAGGGAGCGGGAACTGGGACCGGCCGGGGAGGGAGCGGGAACAGGCCCCGGCCCCCGCGCTTTGTTCGCGCCGCGCAGACGGGGCGGGAGGAGCGCCGGGGGGACCCTCCGCGCTCCGCGAGGTGCTTTGGCTGGCGATTCCTTGTAAAATCAGCCTTTTTACGACGCGCCCTGCTCTGGCTCCGTTGGCAGCCTCGTAAAATCGCCGAGCGGCCGCACCTGCCCGGCCGCCCCGCCGCTGCGGGGGCATCTCCCGGGCCGCGGCGGTGCTGAGGGCGCTGGTTCTCCGGGGCGCAGCGCGTTTGAAAACGAGCGGGCAAACGCCGCGGCGTTTTACAGCCCGATGGCTCCGCGCCGCTTGGAGTCAGCACCAAGTTTGCCGGGAGTTGTCCGAGTTCAGAGCGCGGAGCGTGTGATAGCGATAGCTTTGCCTCGTGCTGAGGATGACTCGCAGCTCTCAGTGCGCTTGGTAACTCGCACGTCTCTGCTTACACGTCTGTCCTTACAGGCAAAATGTTTGTTTGTTTGTTTCCCTCTCTCTCAGGAGTGTGGTGCTTTAGCGAACTGTTTTTTATGAAAGAGCCTCAGGACGTTACTGTCTCAAGGAAGGATCCGGTGGTTTTAGACTGCCAAGCCCGTGGTGAAGCTCCTATAACTATTACATGGCTGAAAAATGGAGGCAAAGTGTCTGAAAATGAACGGATCTACACTTTATCCAATGGTTCGCTGTATATCAGTGAGGTTGAAGGAAAAAAAGGAGAGCTGTCTGATGAAGGATTTTACCAGTGTTTAGCTGTGAACAAATATGGGGCCATTCTCAGTCAAAAAAGCCACCTCACTCTAGCAAGTAAGTCCCAGCTCTTGTTTATTAACCTGCTCGTGAGTTTGTGACGGCAGTTCCCTGAACAGCACACAATAACCTATCCTTTTGATTATGTACCTGAAAAGTTAAAGTATAAAAGTACAGAGCAATTCTGTAGAACCTTAGTTTCTTTTTCAGTGTTTAAAGAGTATGAGAAAAACTTACGGTGGTCCTTGATGTGGCAGGAGAGGCTCTGCCACCTGTGAGACCTCTTGAGCAGTGTGGGTGGCTCATGGGTGTCACCAGTCTCAGGAGCAGGTGATGATGCAGAATTATGCTGACAATGGGCTACAGAACTCATGGGTCTTGTTTCCCAAGTGCTGTTCTGGCAGCCTTACAAGGGTTATCTACACATCTGATTAAAAAAAAAAATCCAAAAAATTCCTTATTCAGTAGCTTGATGTGTTGTGCCATCTTGGGGCAGGGCAGAATGATTAATATAGATGTCTATCTTTGGGAAAGAGGGGAAAGGTTTTCCTGGACAACTGTGAGGCTTATATTTCTAAGGCCTTGCTTTTCTGGCATGTGTATTCAGCCAAGCAGATGTGGGTGCTGTCCCTTTTGGGACTGTTACGTGGTTCCAGTAGGAAGTGAGAGTCACATTTCTAGGGTGACTCCCAACTGCTGGATGAATGGTGAAGGAAATAGTTGTGTCTAAGTGCCTTTATGGCTTTAACAGTCTGACCCCGGGTGTTTGTTGCCCTCTGTTTTCCTACCACCTTTAAACATACTGAGCAAGAGATGTGTGTTAGGAACTGAATCCTGTGCCTCTTTCAATGGCAGTGCAGAGCTTTGCCACTAGACTGCTTCTACAATACCATCACCTTTTGCTTCCCAAAAGTACATGGGAATGTACTTTTCAAAGAAAAGTAAATTTTCTCAAAGTAAAGAAAACTTTCATTTCAAAGAAAGTATAACACAGAGAGTACACAGTTTATGTAGTCTTCTCATGTTCCCTCTATAATAGGACTTAACTGATGAACTTAATCTAATAGGAAAAGACTTCCTTTGACCTCTTCGACCCTGTTCTTAGTAGCAAGTTGCACAAAACTGTGGTGCTGGTACCTTTGTGGAAACTTCACATTAGTTGTAAGTTGTAGCTTTTCCTAAATTCAGCCTGTATCTAGTTAATTGGTACATTAGCTTACATTAAAAAATGTGTGAATGTTGACATTTCTTGCTTTTTTCTGCGTGCTTCTGAACTGATTGTAAAAACTGTCCATAAGATACCCCAGGAAGGTGTGAAAAACCTTGTTCAGTGAGCCAGAACATTGGGCCATTCAAAGCCAGCCTGGAAGCAGGTGGCTCCAAGTAAGTGATGAGTTTTCACGTGCTGTAAGAGCGTGAAACTCTGAACTCTCGATTTCAAAAACCTGCCTTATTATTTCGTTGCATCGTGGCATCTCACTCATGTACAGGATTGACAGACCAAGCAATACTTGGGTACTTTTGGTGAAATGGTGAAACATGTATTAATATTTTTGACTTTTAATTTTACATCACTATGTTTCAGAGTGTCAGCACCATTAGTAACTAGACTGAAGACAACCCTTCTCAAGTTGATATGGTTTTTTTTGTTGTTAATCATCATAAAGCTAAGCAGTGGCTGATGGATTCTGTGTGTAGGATGGGAAAATTCATTTTAAATCAGAGACAGTGCAGGATGAGCTCTATGCTCAATATCAGAGAACTTCTGGAACAGTACAGAGCACTATGTAATACAGCATAGTAATGCAGAGGTAATATCTGGTTTTATTCAGATAGTACTGAACTTTTGTAAATGTTTGTTTCTCAGGTGAATGTTATTTCACCCGAAAGGTACTTTGATTTTGTTTTGTTAATTTTCTCGTGTGAACCAATAGACTGCATGCTGTGGAATGAGACTCTTGTTTTGCAGCCCTTTCTTTTCCCCCCTACCTCTGCTCCTCTGTAGGACTGTGACAAAAGGCTTCTTTTTCTTCTTTGAATACTTGAAAGGTTTTCTATGGCTGTTGGAGAAAACTGGAAGAGATAGCAGATCCATAATGATCACAGTAGGTGTTGTTGACTTAGTGATTAAGTGGTTAACTAGTGGTCAAACATGAAGTTATCCTATGCAGCAGTCTCTTCTCTTTAGTCAAGCACCAATCTGACCGGTTTCAGAATGTCATCTTTACTGTGAAGCTGTGAAATTAGGCAGTAATTTGTATTGTTATAATTTGGAGCCCATCACATATGTGCAAAATTAGTTTTCTCTCTCATTTTCACAGTTTTTCTGCCTACTATCATGAGTTGATTGAACTTTGCAGACATTTTAAGTGAAATAAATGAAAGCCTTGTGGGGGATTTTGTAGCCTTATAATTTTGTTTAGAAGCAGTTGCTGCAAAGGCAAATTACCTTGTGGTCAGGGTACAGAAGGAACTATACATATTAAACAGGTAGAGAATAGGCATTAAATGGGCATTCTTTCTTTGGAGGAAAAAAGCAAATGCTCTCTTCAGTTACTGGTAGCAGCAGGGTGCGAGGATGTTCTTTTACTTTGCCTGGTCAGAGGTTTTGCCAATAAGCTTATCTTTTGCTTCAGAATTGTAATGTTTAGTGTTGCATTTGGAAATCAAAAAGTTTAATCTGTCCAAGAGTTTAAGATCTGAACACACAAGGAGATCAGGTCTTGGTTTCTAAAGTTAGAAACTGGAAGCTGAAGGTTGCACTCTTGGCAAGAATCCCATTATTCATGTGCAAATTAAGAATTCACAGGGTTAAAAGGTTAGAAACTGGCCAGGATGAGGTTTACCCTTGTGATAAAGAGCAGATGACCCTCATTCATTGGCCCAAGCTTTCATGTAGCTCCTCTGCAAAGTTAGTGATTGCCATGAATTGTTCTTGAGGAATGCAGAAATTCAAATGTGAGCAGGCCTTTCCTTAAGTGTCACTATGGAGCCTTATCTCCCGAGCACATCAGAGTAGGTCTGCAGGGACAGGGTTCCTCCCCAGAGGCCCCAAGGCTTTGCTTTCCTGTTGTTCATCCATGCACAAAAGAATTTGACTAATTTAGGGCTTTTTTTTTTTTTTTTTTTTGTGAGATCCCCCTACTTTTTAAAAGGAAACTGTGGTGCTGAGGTAGCGCTTAGGTAAAACTAAATATTAGTTTGAGTGCATGCTTGTAGTTGCTTCCAAAGCAGGCTGATTGATGTGGGGGGAAAAGAGGAGGACCTGTGTGCTTCTTTGTGAGGCTTCATGTGGGGGTAAAGGGATAACAGTTAAGAATATGACTTACTCAAAATTCAACTCACTGCTTCCACTGCAACTGAGAGAGGTCTTTTTTAATGGAATATGAGAGGAATGTGGACTGTGGAGAAAGTCCTTTGGGTATGACTTTGAATCAGCCATAAGAAAACAAGCTGAAATTTTTGTATTCCTGCGTTTTTGAATTGTAACAATTTAACCACAGTTTACTAAGATTCTGTCTAAAAATAAAATTTATACCTCCAATAAGATAGCATTAAGAAAAAATGGAAAAGGTGTATCATGTTCTGAAGCCAGTAATTCAGAGTAGTGATTGGACAGGATGCTCACTGTTTATTTCCTTTTCACAAAAAGTGGAAATGGAAGTCTTAAGATGGTTGGATGGTATATAAACAACATTCCTAGATAACCCTTTCTCCTCTTGTAACGTGGCTGAATTGACTTTAATGTTTGTAAATTACAAGAAATGGACAGGTTTCTACATTTCACAAGAGTGAAAGGTTATGCAAGTGGAAGGTTTTTGGGAACTTGCTCCAGGAGGAAACTGTGTGTGCTCACTGCACTGCAGTTTGTGAAACGCTGGGCCCTTTACACATAGCAGGCTATATTTTGGGGAAAACCCATAATTTTGCTTACCTACTGTGCCAGAGATGTGACTTCTGGTCCCACTGTCCTGCAAGTAATTGGCCATATTTATGTCTTCATAGCCTAACAACATCTTTTGCTCTGCTTTTAAATGTTTCCACTAGGGAGTGCACCCAACTGAGCCTTATTCTGTGCTCTGACAATCGTGTTTTCTTAGCAGTTCCAGCTGTTTGTTCCCACTTTTGCATTGTGCTGTTCCTTGTGTGGGCACAGCTGCATGTGTGGCTAACTGAACAGGGAACTGAGCTGGGTTAAAATAATAGAATTAAACCAAAAGATGGTGTTTAACCCAAATGAGTTCCCTGATATGGTTTGTCTTGGAGCCACTCAAAGTGATTGCACTGATGTAACTGAGAGGACTGATGTGGAGGTGGGAAGGCTCAGTGGAGGCTGCTGAAATGTCAGTACATTTAAATTCCAGTATTTAAGGCAGGACCATGAAGCTCAGTGTCTTGGTTAGCACTGCCAGTTGGTAACAGTGAAGAACAGTAAGATTTTTGTTCTTTAGCTGAAATATCCTGAAGAAATAAGAAAACTGGGAAATGTTTTCCTTCTTAACTATTCTTGTTGTAGGATTTTCCTCTAGAACTCCCCCAGGCATCTTTTGACCCCCTGAAGCCCTACAGCACTTTAACAGAAGACGTTGTCAGCATCCTTTAAGATATAACCAACAGTTCTTTTTTTAATTTTTTTGGTACTGTCAGCAGTGACTGGTCTGCACTTTTAAGAGCTCTTCCATAGACTAAGGGATGGGCTTTTATATTGTTAATAGGATAAAAAAAACATACACAATTTTGTTTAGTGCACACGAACAGTGTTTGTTTCCACTGCCACCTTACTTGAGAAGTGAGCTTTTCATGGGTTTCCTCAACACCCCATTTTCAAATTTGTGTCAGGCATAACGCCAAACTGAGGCGTTCCATGCCCTTGCTTTTCTTCCTAGCTAGTAAGACCAAAGCTGTTGGGATTTTACGAGGTTTTATCACCGTAACTTTATAATGTATAAACTTTTTACCAGCTTCTTTTTCAAAAGAATGCTCAATCTTTCTGGCACTGTACTCTGGAGCTAATAAAACCTTCACCTACCTGAGAAATGTTGAAGGGAAACATGGTACCGTGCTCGATTGTTCAGAGCTGTGACCATAAGCACTCAGTTCTTACCTGGTGCAAGTTGTGTGTGAGATGTGTGCACTAACCTGGGGAGATTTCTTTGCTACTTGCAAAGCAATGTATGGCAGCAAAAGATGCTGCTCTGTTCCTGCAGCGTGCTGCTCCCCCCTACTGCTGCCTTTCTTCCCCCTCCCTCTTTCTCTGCATTTCTTGGTGGAGAAATTGTTGAAAGGGCATTCAATAAGGCCCCCTTTTGTCAGCCAGCTCTGATTATCCTAAAGAAAAGGATCTCACTCTGAGCAGTTGTTTGCCTAGAGACTTGTTGTCACGTCTTCACAATTTAACAGCTGTGGCTATTGATGGTGTGCAGAACAATTTAAGACAATGACAAAAGAGAATCTTGGAGGAAGAATTTAAAAGTTACTAAGCTTTTCCCTACAGAAATATGGTCACGTCCGTTGTTGGACAATTTGTGCTTAGTTTTTGTTTGTTTTTCTCAGGATTTTGTATTTCTTTGCACATTTTTATCTCCAAAATTGTGGATATAATCTTTTGTTTAGTTTTACATTGTTTTGGTTTTTTGGTTGTTTTTTGTTTTGTTTCATCAATAGGCCCAGCTGTTAAATTGGGATTGATTACTTCCAGTCTTTATAACTGGTAATCACCACCTAAGTGAAAAAGTAATCAACAATGTCAAGACTCCACATTTTGTTGAGTAAGTGTGGTTTGTATGGTCAACATTAGTTACTAGGGTCAACCTCTAGGTAGCTTTTAAGCAGCAGCAGCATTTTAAGCGGTGTCTACATTTTAAAGTTGATTGTCTCAGCAATTGAGTTAGCGGTGGGAAAAAAAAATGCACTGGATGATTTGTGCTGGGAGTTAGAAATCGATCTGGCAGCCTTCCAAAACCTACATCTGTAGTGGAAACAATTTTTGGTTGTATGGATTAAATAGTTACTTTGTAAAGATGTAAACAGCAAACTTAGGAAGGAGATGGTTGTGGAACCACCTGAGCGTGGATGGTTTGTCTGTGACTTACTGTATGGAATTATTATAACCTCTTCTGGTTTTTCTGTGTGTAAAAATTTTGGAGGGAGATGGTCTTCCTAATTTATTAGAGGAAAATATAAATAAGCATTACAAGACAGATTTTTTTTTCTCTGCTGCTTTTACTTTGTTTCATAACTCTCAATAATAATTCTGTGGGTTTTTTCTTTTTTTTTTTTCAATGAAATCAAACTCGATCTTCTGAGGTGAGGGGAAGTGTTTTTGGTTTTAACAACATGAATGTTCTCAAAGGGAAAATGAGCTGAGTGGCATCTGGATAATACAGTTGACATCTGAATAATACAGTTGGCATCTCAAGGCCCTGTTCAAAGAGCTTGTTTCTCAAGTGCCCATCTCTTGCACTTCTGGTAGGAGGTTTCTTACACTCTAATGCATCTGCAGCTTAGGGAAATAGTATCCTTTCACCCCAGAGGCACACAGGTCTGCTGTGTGCTCCTGAAGTTCACTTAGATTCTTATTATGATAACCCAAGAATGACAGAATGTGCAATCTTTGTATTTTATGGGGTAAAAATTTCAGGGTTCCTGAGTCTTTCTGTGCCACTGTTGCAGTAAACAACGTTTAGAACTCCCACTGTGGTCAGGGCATTTTCTGAATTTGGCTGATGAGAAAGCTGTAAATTTTGCAATAGTTAAGCCTGGGGAAGTTTTTTTTGCTTCTAGCCTGAAAGTTGTAGCCATTGTGACAGTATTCAGTGACTACCCTCTTATTTGCTGGATGTCGGAGCAGTAGGATGCAATGTGAGAAATTAAATACTGAAAATCAACTTGTTATAAAAGGCATAAGAATGCTGACAACAAGCTTTCTATCCAGAGCTTTTATCAGAATTTAATCATTTGAGGGAGAAGTTGCAGTGTATCAAGATATTGCTTCACCAGCCCCGGCAGGGTTACTGGGGACTAAGCTACTGGGGAGGAAGTCAGCAAACAGTGCAGTTATTTAACCTTCTGTAATCCTGGTTCTTGCATTTATACCTGTATAAACTGACTAAAGTGCTGAGAATACACTCATTCCCATAAACTATTTGAAAACGATCTTATGATGTTGTTTCTGCATTTAGGCAAAGTTTTGAGGAAAGGAATGACTCCTGGAATACAAAACAGACAATAGTGATCAACACTTTTCCTCTCAGGACATTACAGTTACATTTTGAGTCCTATTTTACCATTTTTTTTCAGTGGTAGAATACCACTGAGCAAATTACATCTCCAGCCTTTGACAAGAACTGTGTTTGGAAGCAGTGTCTGCCATCAAAGCCCTGGTGAAGTTTTGGACAGCAAGGTCTGAGATGGTTGTTGTTCCAGAGTGGTGACAGCAGTGTATGGAGAAAAGCATAACTAACTGCAGAGAGGGTCTTTGATATATTTTTCCCATCTACAGAATGTTAGGAAGAAAACTTCCTACACACTGGCTGATGTCAAGGGACTGGTGGTGGGATGAGTTTTGTCTCAGAACATTGCAATTCACTGTATCTGTGTTCAGATGTGGAACATCTTTGCCAAGCCCATGTTTTAAGCAGGTGCTGGAATGGGCAGTAGATTCCATTCTGTTCAAGTTTTTCTGAATTGGCAGCTTTGGGTGGGACAAATATCATCCTAGTCTCCTACCCTCAGAACGTGCTAAAATTATGATTTTGATTTTAATAATAGCAATAATTTACCTTGTCGTAGAAGGACATGTTATGGAAATTTGCTCTTTAGCTCTGAGGCACAGTAGTTTAATTTTTAAATCATTTGCTTATGAGAGAGTGCTTTAAAAGAAATAATTACCTGATTGACCAGGCATAACAGGTACACGAAAGTCATTACAAGCATTAAACATGTCATCTGGTGTTAGTTTAACTGCCCCCAGCTATGTATTAAAAGAAATCTTTACAGGTTGTGGTGTGTGTTTTGTAAATAGTCATGGATGAACGTTGGAAACTGGAGGGGATTCTGTGAGCAGAAGCAACTCTGTATCTTCAGATTGGATTTTTAGTGTCTTCGTATAATAATCCTGGTTGCATTGATTGGTTGCATTGTTTGTTCTCACTTCAGTAGATCAGAATTTTTTGTGTAAAACCTTAATGTTTTGGGGTTTTTTTTGGCTCTCCTTTGAGCCATTTCAGATTAAAGACAAAACAAGATGAAACAAGTTTAGAAAAATAACTTACATCTCAGCCTTTGCAGCATGAGCTGCTCCTGTGAAGCAGCAGTGCTCCATCTTCTCCCTCTAAAATCGGAAAAGTCCTCCATCAGCATGTTTTACAAAGTGGGCTGCTCAGTTCTTTTAAGCTGTACTGAGGGTAATTCACTTTCTATACACCTTAAAATGGAGAGGAAAACGTATCAAATAGAAGATACTTTTAATTTATTTGCTCATCTGTTCTAACATTCAGAATTCTCTCATCTTTGTTCCCTCCCATGTTTCCACTCTTTTCTCTTTCTCACCAGGTGCAGGCTGGTTTTTCTGCATTTAGTTAGTTTTTGTTTTTTCCTTTTCTCTTACAAATTGTCACATATGTGCTATATCATTGCTGTGGATCTGCAAAACTGCTTCTGGTGACCCCTCCTTTCTTATTCCTTATTGATGACTGGAAGGAGGTGCTGTTTTCCAGTGGAGCTTATTTTCACAGCTGTGGCAGAGGAGGGAAGTGTCATAAGATACTTTAAGGTCAGTTTTGACCCCAAATTTAGATGAGGTAAAAATTATTCGACCAGAATCTCTCTGTCTGTCACTTAAAATCAGATAATAATTATGATTAAGAAAAAGCTGTTTTGATAGCCATCACAATAATATAAAATAAAAACAGCTCAGTGTTACACAGTATTGTTTTTTGTTTTACAACCTGTTACAACTGGAAGTTATCAAATAAGCCATTACCTTTCAAAGAAACTTCTAAAATTAATTTTAAAACCTTTGAACATGCAGAAGAATTTTTACTCCTGCATGTACAATCTTCAACATATTAATAAATTGTTTAGGTGACTTATCAGCAAATTAACTAGTATAAATTATTAAATTACCATTTCACTGTCCACATCAAGATCTCTAGTAAACCTCTAATAACTGTAACATGTGCCTCAGGCAGAGCTGTGCATTATGTATGTTCTTTGTAACGAGAATTCGTTGACTTTATGAAGCCATTGACAGACATTTATCATTTTGTTCATTAAACTTGTCTGTGACATCCGGTAAATTGATGTTAACTGGAAATATTCTCTGGGAGTTCTGGCACGACTCTGTCATTTTGCCTGAGGAGAGAAACTTTGTACATAGTGTGTCCCAAATTACAAGGATGAAACTTCCTTCCCCCACCTCCTCTCCAAAAGCCTAAGTGAGCACATGACCAGCTCTTTTTTTTTTTTTCCCCTCTTGCTTGTAATGCTTATTTATGCAAACAGCCCTGTGGCCCACAGTTTGCAAGCAGATTTATCATTGATCTTCAATAGAGGTTGAAAGTGGATACTGCTTTTATTAGTTCAGCCAGTCTGTGCCAGAAAGGCAGCTCAATTCTATCCCACAGTGCACAAGAAATTAACTATGGAATTCATGGTAGTGCTGATGGGAGTTTTGTGACATCCCCAGCACGTGCAGTTAGTCCTGTTTTTAATGGTCATAATCTTCACCTGATGTTGCTTATTGGTGATTCTCACAGAGTGTATGACGGGTGACCAAATGCATTGCTGGAAGCCTTTAGAAAACACATTGTAGGGCAGTGCCTTGTTTAGTCTTTTAAAATGACTGTGTTTGGAATGAACAATATTTTCTTCATTCTGCTTTTGAGCAGTGTGCTCTTCTCCCAGTGTGGAAAAAAATACACACTTTTAACACCTGCCAGTGTTTGATTTCTGTGGATTGCTGTCTCTCATAATGGTAGAGGTTGTTAATAGGGTATCTGCCCACCTGCTAGTGTTCCTGTTGTGCTACCTGAATCCAACTGTACTGGGGATGTTTCTAAATGGACTTCATAAATTGTGATATAATTTGACTAAAATATTTATTAACGGGACTAAGATAATATTTGGATTGCAAAACCTTCAAAAAATTGAATATCCAAAAATACATTACATAAAATTTTTGTCTTTTGAGGGAAAGAGTAGAGCAGTTGGCTCTTTAAAATATATCGTGTCTCACTACATAATAGTTCACTGGATTAAATGAATTTATTGATTTCTGCTTCTTTACTGACACACATTTATGAGCAGTTTCTTTGGCACCATGGCCACGTGTCAAAGGTCATAACTTTCCTTCACTGTGGAAGAATAAAAGCTTTCAGATGGTGAATCCCTGAAATCTAAACAGGGCTTTATCCCCCCTTCCCCCTCAATATAATTACTGGGTTTGCATAGATTTAAGATAAATAAACCAAAATAATAAAAACTATGCATGCTAAAGGAACCCCTATATTATCTATCATAAAATAGCTGCAGGAAACTCTGGATAGAAGGCAACATATCTAATCTGCTAATAGATGTCATTGTGGAGCACATGGTAGTACATTAGGCTCCTTTATGGCTAGAGACTTGATTGAAAATTGTCAGTTTTAAGAACAAAATAAACATTTCTCATGAAGAATTTTATTATACTTCAGTTTAGAAACAGTTTTCTTTTAGAGCCACGTACACTTTGAGCAGCAGAGGTGATACTGGAAGTAGATCCTACTGAGAGAATGAAGCACATTCATAATCTCTGCTTTGTGTTTAGATCAATGTTTATAATGTTGACATTTTCTTTAATGCCCTTCATTTAGCAGTAAGTAGCCTGTGGGATTTTTGTTGTGTACTAGATATGAAAGTCCACTAATGACATAAACATGAAGCTATTAAAGAAGAAACTGCAGAGAAACATAAAGAAGTTTAATGAGTCCAATAGTTTGCTAGAGCTGGCTAAAGGTAAGTAGGCAGGAGTAGTGTGGATTTGGGACTTTCTGGGAGGAGCTACTAACTGGTAGATTAGCTCTGACCATGTCAAGAAATAGCAGTGTGAAGGTAACCTCACTGAGGTGTTACTTTGATTTAAAATAATGAAAATGTTTGTGTTAGGTAAGGGGATATAGGTTTGAATTGTCAGTGTGGCCTGCCTATAATCCTCTTAGCAAGGCTGTTTCTGAAGCAATAGCAGAGCCCAGAGTTGTTTCAGTGGGAAAAACATTTGCCCCAAGAAAGAGATTTGGCTGCCAGACTTTATTTTGCATAGTAGAGATGAAGCCTGTTGATGGTTTTGATCACGATTCTTGCCAAAAAAATACCAGTGCTAGACTTTTCTTCTGCTTTTTTTTTTAGTGTGTGCAAATGATGATTCTATTCTAAGGGGGCTGGTGGCATTTTCCTCTTAAATATTTATATTGCAGAACTGTAGTTGTTAAGTGTTTCTGACATGTTACCTTTTTGGGTAGAAACTTTTCATGTCAGAATCCATCTCTTTGCTCTTAATTTTTTTTAATACAAAATATTTGTCAGGTCTGTTTATCCTAAATTAATTTATTCTCTAGAACAAATCTAAGATAGAACTATTTTTTCTGTATTTTTGTTTTTCACCAGGACAGCATGGGAATGTCTACCAAGGCAACAGAGACATGGGACATGGGATTCGTTGGGGAGGTGGTCTTTGTGTCTGGCAGTAGCTTTTGTTGTTGCTATGAGTATAACTGGTTGTGCTGTAAGTTCTGAGGAAAAAATCTCCAACTTTTTCTTTTTTTTTTTTTTTTTTTTTTTTTTTTTTTTTTTTTTTCCTTCTTCTTTTGGGCACATGTTCAGCCTGGCCTCACTCAGCTTGATTTGCTGGAGACACAGAAGGTGCTGTCTGTGCTTGTGAACACTGAGCTGGGCTTTCCCTCTGAGCAGTCCTAGACAGATGTAGACTTGCTCTTTTTTTTTTTTTTTTTTTTTCCCCTGTTCTGCATTAATGAGGAGCTGAAGTGTGATCTAACACTGCCCGGAGAAACCAGCTGGCATGGAAAGCTGCAAACAGTGGTCTAATTACCTGCAGAGGAAGTTTGGGAGGGGAAGAGGGTGAGGTGGAGGTGTGAGCAGTCTCATGTGTCTAGAGGTCAGGGTGGGTAAGAGAAGTGCATTGGTGGGAAGGGGCTGGTGCTCAGGAAAATCTTGTGGAGAGAGGCCTGGGATTGGTTTTATTTGGAGGTTGCCATTGGGTACAAGGTGGGAGTAGGAGAGGACCAAAGGTCTGGCAGAGACTGACTCAAGAGAATGTGCCCATCAGAGCAGCTCATCTTGGAAGGTTGACCCAGGAGGCCTGGACTTCACTTGGGAACTTCAGGAAGACAAAGAATACCCTCCCAGTCAGGGGAGCTTTAGAGCATTAAAAATACATTGCTGCTTCAGCCAAAGCTTCTTCAATGTGTGACATGAGTCTGGCTGTCCCTACTTTCCATGGGGAGTCTGTGATTATGGGTTTATTATGGTCTCAGTGTTTGATTGGAGGTTCTGAGGTTTGATCAGTTGGACCAAGCTGGGGGAGCCGTCCATGGTTGCAACATGTGGAGTGCTGTGAAGGATCAGTGTCCTGGACACATAAATTTAGTGAATATTTCAGTCCACCATCCAACTGTTTGTCCATACCCAACAGCAAAATTAAAATAGTAGTATAATGTAATCTTAAGGTGTTTGAATGTAGATACATTAACACTTGTGAAGAGCTGTAGTGCAGAGCACTGCAGAAAAGGCCAGAGGGAAGTTGGTAACTCTGTTTTCAGGGCAGTGCTTAACAGAGTGTAATAAACAAGGAATGAGGCCACACACTGAACAGAGAGGAGAAAACAAAATATTGAATAGATGCTCATTATGTGAGCACCATTCATTTGGTGCTGTGAATAGTGGGGGAAGTGTGATTGTGCAGTTGTATTGTTTCCTAAAGCATGTATATAAACAGTGCAAATCAGTTACATAAACAGCTTCGTTTCTCCAGTTTCCCAACTTCTGGGCTTTTGGGTTTGGAAATTTTCATACTGTATGTGTATACATGTGTATACATGTTTGGTGTT
This sequence comes from Pyrocephalus nanus, assembly GCA_038380795.1. Lineage (NCBI taxonomy): Eukaryota > Metazoa > Chordata > Aves > Passeriformes > Tyrannidae > Pyrocephalus > Pyrocephalus nanus. The sequence continues at coordinate 7,620,043 of CM076272.1, forward strand.
AGTGGGGAAGTTTGAGGGTTAGCTTCATTTATCAAAAGATGTATGCAATACAAAGAACCCTGTAATAAATATGCTTGAAAGTATTAGAGTTTTATATGGGCAAGGTGTCATGAAAGAAGACTTGTTAACAGAGGGCCTTGTGACAACTTTCCAGACAAGTAAGTTTGTCAGAACTTTTTTGATTCAACCAAAACATGGGCTGGTGTCTAAGTATGTGTTTAGCAATACCTTTAACTTGATAATAAAAGTCCTCAGGTAGTATTCTTTATATATACATATAGATATATATACACACACACGCTTATCTATATGCTCTCTGGTGTTTGTCAGGGTGAACTTTACTCTCTCTGTGACCTGACTGAGATGAAATTGGGTTTACTGCTGGTGCACAGGAGAAGGTTTTTGAGGTGCCGTGCAGGACTGTGGGCTCCAGTACAATGAAGGTGTTAGCAGTGGTGGGTTCACCTCCTCCTTCATCTAGTCTGCCTGTTCTCTCAAGTACAAGTATTTACTGCAGCACATAGCCTAGAGTACCACCTACTTGTTGGGCTACAGGTCTTAATGTTGAGCCATAGGGCAGCTTTTTGGAAATATAGCCCCATAGTCATGATGAGAGGAACGCCCAAAATGTGTTCTTTTCTCTTTTTTTTTTTTTTTTTTTCCTTTGTCTGGCATATTTATATAAAGAATCTCAAAGCCAGTGAAGTATTCAAGACGTTATGCCTTCAGTGCAATGTCTGCACCTGGATCCTCTTGGGGATCCAGCACCTTTGGGTGCTGGAACCTTCTTTCTCTGAGGATGTTTTTCACAGGCGCGTTTGGAAGCTGGAACTATGAGAAAGGGTTAAGCATTATTTGTGTTTATTTTAATTGTCCCTTTCATTGCTATTTAGTTGCTGCCATGTTCACCATTGTCTCTGGTTTATCTAAATAATGTTTGCCTGGCCTTTCACAAACTTGTGGTGAGGAAAGATGGTGACCACCTGAAACAATAATATCTGTGGCAGAATAGCCTGAGAACTTTAAATAACCAAAGGGGACGGTTTCCAAGGCAGCTCGGTGACCTTTGGATCCCAGAAGCAGACTATTCATAGAGGCAAAGCCTTTGTCCTGCTTTGCCCAGTGGTCAGTGAACTCTGGCAGGCCCCTCGGCTCACCATCTTGGCCCTAGACCAGCAGCTGGTGATTGATTCATTTAACTGTCCAGATTCACATTCTTCTGTCAAGGACTTGTCAAGGAAGAGAAAGGTTCTATGGAGGGCTATTCATTTTACTAAAAGGAAGGGGATGTATTATATGATTGAGTGGATTACTTTTGGGTCAGAAGAGTTCCTGCATTGCTCTGCTTTAATTCGGCCTTCAATCAAAGAGAGATTTAGTTTATCAGTGTGGTGTGGTGCTGATGCAGAGAGACAGATGATTTCAATTCCATCAGTGCAATAGGGTTGTTTGGTTTGGTTTGGTTTTTGTGTCCCCCCCCATATGATTTGTCCACCTCACTATTTTTCTGCCAACAAATCCATAGATTTTTGTGATGAGTGATATGAGAGTTAAGAATATTAATTTCTATTAATCTCACTTTTTATTTTGTGTGTTATATGAGTACTAATGCTCCTACTACCTCTCATATATGGAAAGCACGGAGTAATTAAAAGGTTAGTGTGTTGCCTCTGTTTTATATGAAGAGAAAACTGAGAAGATAATAAATTCTACAGGATCAAACTAATAAATTACTTTCCTCCAGACAACATAGGCAACTGTAAAGCTGAAGGTAGAACCTGGTATTTTCTCTCTAGTCTCTGTTTTCACCTGATGAACAATAGTTTGTTGTACAAACCCAGAATTTTCTAAATGCTCAGGAGAGCTATCTGTCTGTTTTAGTCTGCTGTCTTAGAATCCCCTTTTTAAAAAAAGCAAGGAAGGTGCTTCCATGCTTTATTAAACTTGAGTTGTGTCTTCAGTTTTATAATTAACACATCCACAAACCAACTGGAGAGGTGTGTTTCATCTTCCTCGTGTTGCCAGGCTCCTCTGTCCGTCTGCCCTCCAGCTGGGTTGTGTTTCCTTAGCATTAGGATTTTCTTGCTGGTCCTCTTCATGAAGTACTGAGAAAAGTATGTTGTTGCTTAGCTCCTTCCACTGGAAATAACAGGCATTAAAAAGCAGATCCCGCCAGTTAACCTCCTGCCTCTGTTTGAATGAACATGATGAGCTGCAGCAGATGAAATACGACCTTCAAGTTTCTTTACCCCACTCTCATAAGCTATGTATTGTTTTGATTTGGCTTATTGGACACATTATGAGGGATTTCTGATTGGCTTCAGGCCAGGGTGTTATACTTGTACTGATGGAAGTTCAAGTGCATAATATAGAAGAAAATACAGTGAGGCTTGATCTGTTGTATTCTTTTCTCTCCGTTTTTTTTGAGGGAAAAGGGAGAATTTTGTATTTGTCAGGATAAATGAACGGCTTAACTAAAGAGCACAAGAGAGGAAGTCTGAGATAATACAACCTGTCTATCTGTTCTCTGTTATACACCTCTACATATGTGTCAGAAATCTGAGATAAATAAAACACCTGTTGAATAGGCAGCATCTTTCTTGGAGATCTGGTGGTATTCTTTCCATGCCTTCAGCTGCATTGCTTGGGGATCAGTCTCCATTCTCAGAGCTTGCTTGTTCCAGGCTGGTGTCTGAGATGGGGTTACTGGCTTCTTTGTGCTCCAGATAACACTTCCCTCAGTGCCTCCCTGGTGGCTTTGATTCATGGCCTTGGGTTGGAGATAAATAATGAGCTTTTAGAAAAATCATGGACGGGGAAAATGAATTGTCATTGTGTATTAGAAAATACAGGTAATCTAATAACCGAAGGTATTACCTACTTAGGTAGAAGGAACATGGCTGTTTGCTTGCACTGTGACTGGGCAAACTGGAAATCCAGCAATCCCACAATTGCCTCCCATCCACGCTGTCAATAGTCAGAGCAAGGGTGACATACTCTGACGACACTGAAGTCAATATGCACTTCTGATTTGTTTTATGTGAAAACTGCAGAAGTTGTAAACTCTTCCCCCTCTCCTACCTCCGGAATTTGTCAAATAAACATCTGATTGGAGGATTTAAATAGCTTCAATAAATAAGTATTACTGAGAGTGCCTTTTGTTACCTGGGTGTTTTTGTGTGAAGTTTATTTCTGATTTTCTCCCTGCTGTTCTCAAACTTTAGGACAGTCGGACTTCAGCTGTCCCTCTGTAGATTGTTTTTGCGGGCAAGGTCTCTCGGCTGTGTTATGCAGTAGTGGGGCATTTGGTGACAGGGAAATGAGCTGCAGGCATTTGGCCCTTGAGAGTGGAGGCATTTCTTCTTTCCTTTCCCCATGGGAATGCTGAAATGTTGACATTTGGAGAGTCAGAAGGGCTTGAATTCCCAGCCCCTCTCCTCAGCGTTTTGCAGTGAAATTGTCTTTCATCCTGAGGGATGCTGATTCTGAAACACTGTAATCAAAAAATGGGGAAGAGTGCTCATATCTCTCGGGGATAGCATTTCTGACAGTCTGGGACTGACCAGCACTGCCATATCAGCTTACACTCATTCAGATGTGCACGGTGTCAGTTTGCCACTGGATGAAATGGACCCTCTTCCTCTGCCTTGCCCCAGATGTGAGGGAAGGCTCGGGGTGGGCGGCACAGGAATGTGTGGGGCCCCTCTGCTGTCCTGGGATGTGCTCTGTGGTGCTGCCCCTGATTGATGAGCTGGGCAGGGTGAGGTGAAGAGAGGGTTTTGCATTCTGCTTAGGGTCTAGCTTTATTTTAGCCAGGAATAGCGTTTATTTATTTTTAGAGGTATGTGACTGATAAATAGAGGTCTTACCCTTCTGCTGGCATCTACAATGAAATTCATTGGTCAGAATGGGGCAGATTTATTCTTACAGTGCTGCAGGCTCTTGTTGCTCAGTGCTGAAATTGTCTTTTCTGTGTTGCACTGAGTGATTATTGCATTTTTGTTGTTCTCTGATGAGGGTTTTTTTTGGTGTGGCTGTTTTTTTTTGTTTGTTTTTTTTTTTTTTTTTGGTTTTTTTTTTTTTTTTTTAATGCCAGATTAGGATAGTTGTGAAGGGACATGTCTTTTGTTGCAAAATCCTGCTTGTGTTCTGATCCTTGTCTTCGTGTTGTAAAGTGCAAAACTGTGCTGGATGTTCCCTATGCAGCAGTTGGGCTATTAAGCAGAACTAATTCTTCACAGAATGGCAGCAACTCCAAAGAAAGGCATCTGTAGGATTAAGCAGAGATACTAGGAGGCAATCACTTGGCAAACTGCTGAAGGAAAGCAGGCCTTGCAAGGGAGAAAGTGGTGTGTTCTTTCTCCTGAATGCAGGCAGCCACACAAGTAGAACAGCTTTGAAGCTGGTTAATGTGGCTTACTGTGTGCCTTTTCTCTCCTATTTCCTACGCTTCTTGTCTGCAGAAGAGCAGAGGGGAATTCCTTGATAAGTGCATTAGCATTTATTGTGCCTTCTGTGGCCACACACTGTTGCCTGGATGATAGATAGACTGAGAAGGGAAAACCCCAGCTGGGATGCCTTCAGAAGTGAAAAGATCAAATCTCTCATGGTTGTTTACATGGTTCAGTAGGGTATGGCAGTTACACCGTCAATAAACTGTTGAATATATAGAACCACATATCTTCTAAGCCTCAGTCTTTTAGTTCCTTTAAAACAATGCTAATGATAACTCCCGAGGTGATACGTATGTCTGATTTCATTGGGAGGGGTGGTAGTGATATGTTTTTTGGCTCTTATTAAATGATTGAGGTGTAGTAAGGCATTATGTGTGGTCATGTGAATAGCTGGCATCTACCTGCAAGAGGCAGAAAGTGGCATTGTTTGCAGTATCATTAGCTGCTTTGACCAAAGTGGGTGTATTATCCTGTACTTTCTTCCTTCACAGACAGGGAATTCTGATGCCTGTCCTTGTATTGCAATTCTGGATCCTCATCTCGATGTGGCTCTCAGAGCACTGATGGGCAGGAGAACGAACTGTAAAATACTGTAGAATAAGGCACTCGTGGGTTGGTACTTTGTCAGTGAGGATCCTCCTGTTATTTTCTGTAGCACATTGGTGCTGTCCAGGAGTCCATTTATTGTCACATTAATATGTCATGGATAACAAGCTCTATCTGTTCTAGTGGTTTGAAGAAGTGAGGAGGCAACAGCACAGTCTGATAATCACCTTGTCACATTGTACTTACTGTTTTGCATTTAACAGAACTTTTTGATGGGTGATTATCCACTCCTGAGGAGCCAAATTTCTTGAACTGTTTTGAGGTTTTTTTCTTGACAAGCAGACATGCTAATTATGAACTCTTTGTGTTTGCAAAGTTTACAGTGACCATGTAGTGCCTATTTAGCAAAAGCAAAGAGCATCTTTCATACAGTACAATATATCCTGAGGTGAAATGATTGCTTTTATCCTTGAAAAAGCTGATCAGTGTCAGAGACGCTCCTGGTGCTCATTATCATAGTTTTGAATTCGCAGTTTTACCCAGAAGGGAAGCTTAGACAGCCAGCCACATTTTTAAGTGTTGAGAGTCTGTTGTACTATTTGATGTGTCCTGTGCCCTGAAAACAAACATTTACAGGACTGAAAGCTTCTGAGCCAATAGATAAACGGCAGTGGTAGGGTTGGCTTCTGCCTCCAGTGATATCCATATGTGTAGGAAGGGGTGGCATTTCCAAAACTGCCTCTGGAAGCTGTTCCAGAACCACATGCCTCATTTTTTCTTTTTTTCTTCTTTTTTTTTTCCTTTTTGTCCAGAGCAGCCAAAGGTGATTCTCTGTCTTTGGGACCCTGTCTCCAGACCTTGAATTTCTAAAGAGTACTCACAAGAGGGGAAGAAAGTTTTTTATTTTCTTATTAGTGGAAACAAGACCAAACTTGGCAAAATCAGGACAAGGAAAAGGCTCTTCTCAGTTTTGGGGGTAGTGAGTGGTGTTGGGTTGTTGGGGTATTTTTTCTTATCTTTTGAAGTTTCTTCTCCTTTCCTGTGAACTGTCTTCAACAGGCATCCATTTGAGTCCTCTTGTCTTGATTATTTTGCACTGGAATAGATCAGAAACTTGCTCACAATAACTTCCATTTTCTATGTGGAGAAAACAATATACTTTCATACTTTCTGAGGATACTAAAGGAATAAAAGGATATACTGTAGGAAAGAAAGAATAAGTGAGTACATTTCCCTAAAAACTTAGTCCAGAATAGTCTAATTGACTTTGAAGTTTTCAGGAAGAGAAAATACTATATATGAAACTTCAGACTTAAGTTTGAGAAGCTGGTGAAAGCTGTGTCTGTGGGTGGCCATGAAGGCTTTTACAGAATCTAGTCCCAGCCCAAATGGTGGAGAGCTTAGTGATCTTCAGTGGACATATTTGGACTTGGTTATTCCTGTACAGAGATTTTTTAAATGATCATTTGTCAGCCACTGAATTAGGAGCTTTAAAGAAAGGAGCAGGGGGACCTGAAAGTGTTAGAGGAAACAAATGAGATTGCAGCTGACATCTCCAAGGGAACTTTTGTTCAAGGGTGCTCAGGCTGTTGACCTCTTTGCTTCTCCATTTCATTGCCTTTAGATTACAGCATTCTTCAGTACCAGGAAAGTAGTGGCTAGTTTGTGAATGGGAAAATGCCTTTTTTTTTTTTTTTGGGGGGGGAGGCAATTATGGACATTGCTATGCAAAGATTTTAATGCACAAAGAAACAGTTTTGCATTGTATTTTATAAGTATGGGGTTTGTGTATGAGGCTAATGATTTATTTTCTTTTCTCCCTTCTTATCAGAGATTGGAGAGTAATTCTTGCTGATCTACATCTTGGTTTGGAAATGATTGTCTAAACATTGCACTTCTTAGAGATCTGCCAGCAAGTTGACAAGAATCTGAGGGAGGAAAGGAAAATTAGATCATACCATGGTTTCTTCATATTTCCATTACCTTCTTTATTGCATTTCCCTCTCATTGTTTAATTTGGTGGCAGAACTAAATTTGTGGTGGGCCAGGAGTATATGTTTTTGCAATAAGGTGATGATAAGTTTTAGCAGAACAGCCAGTTTCCCAGGTGGAGTTGCCTGGCATTTGTTGGGGTCAAACTGCAGTAAGCTCTGCAAAGGAGCTCACCCTTCAGCTCAGCATCAGGGCCCTGGAGGAGATTTGTCCTGAGCAGAAGTAATGAACTGAGAATGGCAGAAAGGGCAGATGGCCCAAATCCTGCTCATTACCTCATCTGGGATCTTCTTGGTATTTATCAGTGAAAGCTTTCTGTAATTACCCCCATGTGCAGAGAGCCTTTTCTGGTCCCTCCAAAATTCAGAATGTGATTTTGAAAGGGTTTTTCAGGCTAATGCCTCAGAAAGATTTGCTCCTCAGCTACAACTGCCAATACTATTCTGTGAATTGAAACGTGAGGAGCACATGGTGTGAAGGATCAGTTTTGTCTATAGGGAATGTCAAATTTCATGGCCAAAGCTGGCTCATTCTCTGAGCTTGTGTCTTTCTCAGTGCAGAAATGGGGTTTCTAATCTTATTAGCTTTTTGCAGTATTTGGACCTTCTTGATTTTTTGTCTTCTATTGTTTAGGTTTATGTTTTCAGTTAAGTGCTGGCATACTTTGCACTCATATGAGAATTTTTTGGGGTAAAGATTAGTAAACCAAACTGAAACGACTCTTGTTCCAGTCTTTTTTCATTCTTCCTTCTGATCCCAACAAAGCAATATGTGCCTGAGTTCTGGTGTAAATGCACACATCGTCTAGAGAATTGAGGAGCCACAGTATTTTCTCAATTCAGGGTCTCCTCTCTAAGGTAAGGCCTTGGCTCAAATCCTTATCAAGGCTAACACTCTCACTGGTCAACAGGCTGGAAAAAATGAAATATGTGTGAGCAGCCTTGGATGTCTGGCTTTCAGACTCTTCAGATTTGTGACTCTGAAGTGCATGGATGCCAATAAGCTGTGCCAGGAGATCCCAAATGTCAGCGTGCTTTGATGAAATCTGTCCTTTGGCTTGGGGCAAAAAAAATCGTAGGAAAGCCAGAGGAACCCAAGTTGTAATGCTAAGGTGCACTATAAAATATGTAAAATGCAGCTCTGTAATTTCCCACTCTGCAGGGATTTTCAGAACAGTTGCTGTTGAATATGATTGTGTTCTGTGCAAACTGTAATTCTGATCCACTTTCTTTAGAATGTTAAAATGCCTGCAAGGAGATTCTACATGGCACATGATTAAGAAAAATCTGTGGGATAGAGAGATTAATAGGGGTCCCATATCAATTATTGATAATGGTGTCAAATCAATGTGACAGTTTCAGTCTCATTTAACCTCCCCACTATTTAATAGTCTGAGTCTGGGCTCCTTTTTCACTGCAATTCTGAACTATCACCTTCAAAACTCCTGCTATGGTGTTCATACTGTCACAGTCTAAGAAGTTCTTCGTAGTGATAAAGTCATAGAGGAACATTTATTTTTTCATTTTAGGAAGAGAAAATGGATGTATTTTCCTAATTCCCAGGTTTATCCTGGGACATGTTTAACTTAAGAAATATCTGTGAAAATACACAGTGTAACCTGTTTCACAAAAAGCATGGTGATAGGCTAAATATTATTTCCAGTATTCATAACACGTTTTTGTTCTCTGTTGCTGAACAATTTAGAGAGACTGTATTAAAAAAGGTTCCATTATTTTTATTTCTGTGACTTTTTTTCATTTTGGTGTAGACTAAAGGAAACATGACTTGTTACCATAACCAGATTTATATTTTTGTCTTGAACTAGAATTTTTTATAGAAAAAATTTTCAATAAATTTAAACTCAAGCCTTTTGCTTTGTTGCTACAGGGAAGGATTTTCTTCCTCAGATTTGATTTCAGTAAGTCAAGGCATAAACATTTCTTTTGTGGAAGTTTCACTGCCACTTGGAGTGACTATAGAGGCCTTTTTTAAACCTCTTCTTGAGGAAAACCTGATTTTCTGAGGCATTGGCAAGATATATTTAGAGCTAAATGTGCACTTAGATTTTTCTGTAGAATTTTCATCCTGCCAGCACAGTAGTTGTTCTGTAAATAGATGGGTTTTTTTTCTTGTGAAACGCTCTCTGATAGCTACTGACCTTCATATTCACAGGTTTCTGGAGAAAAATATTAACAAAGAATCTGAACAGCACTGAAATATTTCAGTGCAGTATAAAATTACTGTAAAAAGACTAATTTACGTGGCAACCAAGCCCTGCTTTGTAGCAGTGTTTGTAATAAGAACTCTACACCTGGCAATAAGGGCTTTTAAACGGACAGGATACTGTGGTTTAAGGAGTCCTTTTCTGTGTGTAACACTGCTGTTAGATTCCATCTCTCATTTTTCTTTCTTTCTTCCTTCAGATACTTCTCTTCTGTTACATAATATCTGAATTAGGTGTCATTCCCCTGCCCTTCCTTTTTAAGTACAACCTCTCGGTTTTCCAGCAAAATTATTTTCTTGTTCATACTGGAAAATTGTGTGTCATCCTAATGGCAAACTGGTGTGTTTGTCATGTAATCTTAGGTCTTCTTTCTCAGAATGAGTTCTTAGTAACCAACTTAATAGAACAAAGGAAAGACGGGAATTAAAGCTAAGATATGAAGCTGGGAAACAAAACAGAAAGGTAAAATGAATGCCCTTTAACAGGGATGGCCACATTTCCAGGCAGTTCAAGCGAACTGATTTTTAAAGTCATGTCTAACAGTTCAGTGTTAGTACCTCATTAAAATCCAGGGATTAATAGCAGCAATCTCCTTGTTGCACATTAAAAGGATTTAGTTTAATTTGGGATTAGAGGGTGCAAGGTGCCATTCTAGCAAAGCTTTTCCCAAGGTATCAGTGAGGTGAAGTGGGATGGCTTAAAGATTGTGGTTTCTCTTAACTGTTGCAGTTATACCATGTATAAACACACACGTGTATGGGTTTTAAAGTTGTGGTGAAGTGGTTCAATAATCCTTTAAAATGTATGCTGTCTTTGGAAGTGAAATTGTCTGGAAAAGCTTGTTTGAAATGTAAGGAAAGGCAGTTGGAGTTACAGGTCTCTCTGGGGGTGAAAGTGTGGTTAGTCCCAAGTTAGTTCAAGGACATTAAAATCTGTGGTTACTGGGGTTAGAGATTCAGCCTGTAATTAGGATTTCATTATATATTAGATAAGGATAATGTGCAGTATTCTGCTCTCCTCTCCTGCAAGTGCTCTGGGGTGTGCAGCATGAGGAGCTGGATCAGCACTGGTCATTATTCCCCTCCCTTTTGTACTACAGGTGCAAGTGAGAAGAAACATCTTGAGAGCCTCAAGTTATGTCTGAGAAAAGGCATGGGATGATTTTATGAACACCACAGTCCCCTCCCTGTTCTTAGATTTTGGGGAGAAGGAAAGGATGGTTGTTCAGCTGTTTTACTGCTATGAGTTGCTTTTTGTTAGGCTATCACAGCTCATTAACATGTCAATGTGTGGTAGCCTTTGCTGCAAGGGATTAATACAGAGGAAGAAAAATACACGTTGAAAATTTTAGTGCAATAAGTTAAGCACCTGATACAGCGGTCTCCACAATTTTCATTGAGTTCTTAACATCTTGGCAGTGAAGTCAGCAGCCTGGATGATTTATTTGTTTACTTTGTGATGCTTCTGATTTTTTTTTTTTTTTAAAAGTCCCACTAATTTTCTTCCAATTGCATTTAAGTGTCAGGCTTTTGGCACTGTATTTATCTGTGGTTCTTAATTAAAACTAAGTATATGAAATAAAAGTTTTAAGCAATAGTAGCACAAAGATATGCAATTTCAGAGTACTTCTTTAAAATGCAAGGTTCTAGAAAAAGCATATTTTAGTTAAGGTTATTTTCCCAACCATTCTGGCAGAAATTTAAAATAACAGCTGACTTTAGGAAAAAAAGCTACATTTCCAATTTATCAGAAGAGTTAAATCTCTGGTAATTTACAGGGTTGCCATTACCAGTATGGTGTTTGAATTACAGTCTTTTATTACAGTCATCATGAACTGACACTTTTCCTTTGTGCCTGAAAGGGCCAAATGTGTTCTGGATGATATCACTTCCTCTTACAGATGGAACTCAGTTCCATCTCAAACTCGGTTGTTTGCCTTAAATAATAGCCATTAGAGGAGGAAAAGGTCTGTGCAGACAATGAGTGAGATAAAGTCTTTGCAGATGCAGATGCCTCCCTTGTTTGCCTACTCCATGCCAACACATTTCCATTTAGCAACCTCACCTGATCTTACCGAGCTGGAACTAAAACCTCTTCCTGCTTTTTCTGTTCTTACTGATTAATGAGTATCATCACCCCCTGTTCTCTCTAACGTTTTCTTCATATATTTGTAAGACAGTCACTTCTCTTCAGTTTCTTTTCCCAGAGCTAATCAGGTCCCAGCTCTTTTAATCTTTCCTTACAGATCAGGTTCTGTTTTCTTCTGAAATCTCACATTTTTATGCCTCACATTTTAAAAGTAGTAATTCTAGGTCAAGCAACACTTGATTAAAGTTTTAAGGGCGAGTGTAAAAAAATCACTGTGCTTGTGGTAGCACATACAGACTACCCTTTCACAGTAATGCCTTTTCACTCGAGTTGTGAAAATCTTTAGTGATACGGCTCTATTTGTGTGACATTCACCTCTGAACTGTATGTACTGAGCAGAATTTTACAAGCATCTCCTGGGAAACTCAGGAGAGATTCACCCATTAGATCACTTGATGACAGCACCAGCTCTGTGTACTCTGAGTGCTTGTTCAGAAATGAGGGGAATAGTGATGGGTCTGGAGCTGTCAGTGTGTACTCATATACAGGTTATTCCCAACCCAGATCCAGACCAAAGTGTGCCATTTGAGTAGCAAATAATTGGAAATGTATGTCTATATAGCCAAAAGGCACGGCACAACTTCTTTTATAATCTGATTTAAGCCTTGCTCCTGCACGAACTGAGAAATTGCATGGAACTCCAAGGAAATATGTGCAAATTGGCTTTGGCACCAAAGGTGTTTCCGAGAGACAGCATCATGGAAATTAGATCAAAAAGGAAAAGTTGTCATGTTCTGCCCTGAAATCCATTTCTTTGGAAAAAAACAGACCTTCTCTTTAACACACAAGGTTATTCCTCTCAAGTGAAACCTCTTACCACAGAATTAAAAAAAATGGAAAGATTCTTGGTTTCACCTGAAGGGTTAGGGCTGTTGTGAAATTCTCAATAGCATTAACACATACCTTCTACAAATGGCATTGTGCACTTTTGTTCTTTCCAGCTGAGCAGTTCATCCCTTTGAGTGGCCATTATCTCTTGAGAAACATTAAGTGGTCACTCTCCTGTGCTGCAGAGTTTCTCAATATTTGCTGCATTCTGGTTCCTTTAAAACTGTGCTACTGTTTTAGTTCAGGGGTTTTATCTTCCATCCTTCCTTTATTCTACAGTTGTAGTCTGGTGTTGGGCTAGTGTCAGCTGTGATGGAACAGTAGTAAATATGTAGGTTGTTGGACTTTCTTTTGCCTTTTAAGAAATATCATTCAGAAAATCACTGAATGACACAAAGTGTGTGAGTAGAAAGTGCAGAGTGTAAGGGAACAAATCTCCAGATATGCGATGCAGCAAACTTCAGGACTTGGTTTCAGGAGGGAATGAAATGGGAGTGTGTTGTGTTTCTTTTTCTTAAGAATTAAAGTGAGTAAAGGACTGCTGCTGCATTTACACAAACAAGCAAAAGGTGTGAGGAATGAGCTTTTAAGTTTTACTTTTTTGTACCTTAATAGTTAAATCTGTGTAAACCTGTTTAGGCACAGAGGACGTTTTTGCAGGCATTCAATCCCAGTGCATGGTATCTGGTGCAGGAATCGTCAGCAGTGTTTCTCTAATACTTAATTGCTGTGTCACAGCAAGGAATCATTTGGTTTTTGAACCTGTGGATATTTTTTCTCAATGGTAAATGAGGGAACTCCTACCAGAACTGAAAGCTGATTTCTCTCTGCACAGGTAACACTGATGGCATAAACCACACAGTTCTGACATGCAAAGATATTCATACTCAAAAGTAACCATACAAACTCACTTTCCCATCACATAAATTGCAGTAATGTATAAAATAAGTACAGTTTCTAGATATTGTTTTCTGGTTCTGTAAGCAGCATTTGGTATCTTGCAGGTTCAAAAGGGTGGGAGCATCAGCCCCTCAGAGTAGCATTAACCATTTTCTTTTGGCTATAAATCTGGGAACAAGATGATTAAATAGACTGCAGAAGAGGGGAGGAAAACTCAAATAAAAAGGCACTTACATTTATTGCGTTTTGCAGGGTTGTTTTTGGGAGCAACGTATGTCTCTTGAGACTTTGTTTCTTATCCATTTTATAGAGCTCTGGCCTCTTAACAGCACTGCTTTAATGACTTGGTCTTGGGGTTCTGAGTTTGGAATCAGCCCTTGCCATGAAAACAAGCCTGTTACAAAGAGGTCAGGTTTCACGAGACAGCAATAGACTTGTAAAAACAGATTTTACTGGAACAAATAAAGTCAGAATTAAGAAGAAACCAGAGTTTTGCATAAAGAAACAAGATACAGAAGGAGCAAGTATTGAGCTAAACTGATAAACAGTGTGTAAATTTAGATGAGAGGTAAGTGGGGATTTTTTGTTTCTAAAACTGGATTTAGTGACAGTAGTAACTTTTTCTGAAGATTTTATGCAGTTCTTCATAGTTCTGACTTTTGCTGTCTTTAAAGATGAATTTTCAGAGGAAATACGTTGTTCCTACTGAGGTGGAAAAATGTTCATTACGTATCAGCTTCGATTAACAACTTGCACTGGACTTTCTAAATGGCGTAGCTGAACCTGTTCTTGCCTGCTATCATGATGGCATTCTGTGTTCTGTGAAATACTAATTGCCCTCAGTTTCCTTTGTTGTTCTTGTGAGTCTCACTTCTGTCTTTAATCTTTAGCTGTAATGTACCGGATGCATGGAAATAAATCATTCTTTGTATATACATACATGAAAACCAAATATTGTGGATTTGTTGTCTCACTCTGCCCCTTTAAATAATCATACCAATATAAGGAAATTCTGTATGCTGTTTTTTAGTTCCAATGGAGATGAAACTTCTCAAGGTGTGTAAGAGCTTTGCTTCAGTAAGACTGCATGATTACTTTTCTGTCTTGTTGAAATGATCCTTTTTTTATGCCAATGGTGGTGCAGCTGTGCTCCAGGATGGCTCTGAAACTCATGTTGCACTGGTTTGGGTTGTTCTTATAATCTATGCCTTTATTACATTCCTAGAGGCTTTATTGTGAAATGTGAGCAGACTTGTCTAGGTTGCTACATCATACTTTCAATAAATAAATGAAGAATGCAAAGCACTGGATTTTCTGTTAGAAAATCTGTTAAGAACAGCACTAGGGAAATTCTATTTTGACTCCAGGTAAACACATATTGTCTGTGTATTATAACAGTGTGATTCATAACACAGCAATTATAACAGAGAAGGAGGAGAGGGAGTAAAAAAGACAAGCCTGGATGCCTTTTTTTTCCCCTCCTCCTTTTCCCCCCCCCCCTCTCTCTTCTGTGGTGGAAAACTACAGAATAGTTGGGTTGCATGAAATTCAGCACAAAGCCAGGAACAACTTGGTGTACATGCAGGTTATTTGGCTTGTACTGAGTCTGTTCTGTGAAGCTGAGCTTTTGCAGGTAGGCAAGAACCTCTAATGTCTCTTTTTTAGTTCTGATAATTCCTCTTGCAATCAAAAGAAAATCTCTTTATAGGGAGAACTGCTTCTGTGTCTCCCCCAACAGGCTTTAAATGTAAGACTTCTGTTGTAACATCTTTCTGCAAGTTGTGGGGGTTTTAATGTGTTTGTTCTTGTATCTGGTGCTGCCCAAAAGGGAAAGAAAGAACAAATAGTGGAACGTGGGGAACTGGGTTAAATTCTGCTGGTGAGAGAGGCCAGTTCTGTCTGTGGGGAAGGTGAACAGAGTGTGTAGGGTTGTGGTGACCTGCTGCCAAACGCACGGGGTTGGTCATAAAAATAGGTACCAGGAGTATCTCTGCTTTCATCCTGGGTGTGTGAACCACTTTTGAGGTGCCAGACCTGGCTTCCAGTGGTCACAGTGTTTGCATCACGTGGCTCCAGCTGCTTTCAGGTGATTTTGCAGTAGAAGGTGGTTCTGTTGTTTTGTTAATCACTGTGTTTGGGAGGTCTGTTCACATATATGCAACACTTTTGCTGTGCTGGTGTGATTGGGAACACTCATTCCTGCAGTGCTGGTGCAACTCCAGGAATGCAGCGCAAAGACTGGATTTATTCAGACCTGGGAAGTGAGATAGGCACACCAGTAGTAGGAATCGTTATGTAGTTAGGCCTGTGTTAGGAGTTAATTTGTGTGTGGAGAGGAGAGCAACCAGGTGAGTTTGCATTTCCCTCACACTCCAGTACTAATCTATGGCTGCTGTACAGGAGTATGGAAATGGCAGGGAGGAACAGTCATCAGAATGCCTGGTGTGCATCAGTACTGACTGTGTCATCTATGCAGAAGGGCATTACTGAGAACATGTTAGAGTAAATAGGATGAAAAAACCCTATTTCAATTATAAACAAGTAAAATAGAGAAATTATTTAAACACAAAACTTGAATATTAAGAGATGGGTAATTTACTGTTGGTTTATTGAAATCATGTGGCTGTATAATTTATACAGGAGTGAAAATTTATTTAAAATCCAATTTTTTAAAAAAACACTAATAACTACCATTGAGTTTACAGAGATTGTTCCCTCTGCAGTTACAGGGGGTAGAAAGGTGTGTGAAATTACTTGTGTTTTTATCCAAAAGGAGTTGCTTCTGAAGAGTTAAGCTTTCCATTAGCTATGTTGTAAGTGGCAGTAAATAAGCAATTAATTAGAGGGTTTTGTATTCCTTTCCCTTTGGCTTTTATATTTTGAGTAAAGAAATCCAGCTACTGATGGCTTTCTTAGCTGTCTGTTGGCTCGAGGTTATTTATTGATCTGCCACTTCAGTTGGCTTGATTTTGTGAATTCCTTAAGTTGTAAATGCTCAAAATCACACTGATGCGGTGTGCATCAGGCATCTGCATGGTGACTGCTGGGACTGTTGGGATAAAAGTGTTCTTGCATGCTTAAACTTAGTGTGAGATCTTTGTTGGGGTTTGATTTCTTTTTCTTACCACACATGAACTTGTACAACTCTGCAGATGCTTTTACCAAGGCGAGTATTGTTAAAGGACTGAAACCTGACTGTCAGGAACCAAATGGTGTTTCAGGAATTTTCTATTGCAGACAGATTTCTTTTTTTATTAAAGTATAACAGGGCCAGTCCCAAACTAGTTGAATTGACGTGAATTTTTGTTAGTTTGATAACTGATACGGTTTCCAGCTGCATGCCAGTCAATTTGTATGCTTAATTCTATTTTCATTTTTTTACTGAATTAGCTTAAAGCAACGTTATTTGAAGTAAGCCTTCAACCAATGAAAACATGTTATTGAGCAAAGTTGACGAGGTAGTTTGATCCACCTTTTTTTGCATACAGAAAAAAAGCGCTATTGAAGTATTTCTGGGTATTTTTGTAAGTTGATCTATGAGCTGAAGTTTGATTTAATCAGGAATTTGTTCTCACTTCAGCCCATTAAATTTTATGTTCTCCTATTTTTAGCCATTTCTGCATTTGAAGTCCAGCCACTTTCAGCTGAGGTCCAAGAAGGTGGAGTAGCTCGATTTGCCTGTAAAATAACAGCAAACCCTCCTGCCACTGTGACATGGGAAGTGAACAGAACAACTTTACCTTTAGTCATGGACAGGTATGGAGAGTTACACCTTTTAAAATGTAATTTATTTTTTGCTATCATTTTGATCCTGCTACAAGAAGAAAATCTGGAAACTTGCAGTGCCATTACATAAGAAAGTTTCCATGAATATAGTATGTCAACTATTAAAATAATAGTTGATAATAATTGTTGCTAATTAATTTTAAATAGATGCTGTGAGTGCAGACCAAAGTCACCCGCTATTGTTTACACAGTAATCAGTCACCTTAGAATTCTTACTGGTGAATTTTGTGTGTAATTTGCATCCTCAGGAATGGGAATTGCAGTGGGGAATGGAATAGGTGAACTTTGGCTGTGGGGGTGCTTTGAACTAGCAGGATTGCTTTCACTGAAGAATTGATGCTGAACCAATTTTTCTTTAGAGGTAGAATAAAGAATTATATGTGCAGAAAATTGGGTTAAAACAGTTGATGCCAGGGAGATTCTGTGCTGGGGGACTTCTCTTGAGCTGATTAATTCGAAGCATACATCCTGCTCCCTGCTAGATTTTTTTCCTGTTCAGTTTGTATTCCTTGAAGTGACTCCCATCCTTTTTGACATGTAACTTTGGTTGAACATGTCTAAGATACCTGCCATGCAAAGGAAGGTAAAAAGAGAAACTAAAAACTGAAACCATCGGCGGGTTTCTGGGAACCATACACTAGTTATGCCCCTATATCAGAGTCTGCTGTAAAAAATCAGCCAACCTCAATAGTAGGAATGCAGTAGCTGGCTGAAGAAGGTTGGGATGGTTCCTTCTGAGGGTGAGAAAGATCTGCTTCTTGAAAGTAAATTCCTCTGCTCTCATCGTGGTGCTGGGGGAATTTCGTCTGTAGTTCAGAAATGCAGGGGGGTGAGTCATGGATCGGGAATGTTTGAATCTCCAGGCTGCTGTTCCCAGGTCAGTGTAGCAATGGCTGTTTGTAAATCAAGCAGTTCATTCCATGATGATGTTCACCGGCTGAACGTTGATCTGCATTTCTGGTTTTGGTTTCTGTGACAGGATAACGGCTCTGCCCACAGGAGTTCTTCAGATCTATGGTGTGGAACAGAGAGATGCTGGAAATTACCGATGTGTTGCCACAACAACAGCCAATAGACGTAAAAGCACCGAGGCAGTGCTGAGTGTTATCCCAGGTACTCACCTCCTGAGGGTTTTTGGATGTCATCATGTTCTTTTTTATGTTGTAGCAAAACCACTCAAGATGCTTTAAGGAGCTGTAATTGTTCTCTGAACCACTTGTCCAAATAATAGTTTTGCCTCCTTATATCTTGTGGATAAAATATTGTTCAGTGTAGGTTTCCACAATTACCGAATAAGGCTTTGGTTTAAATTTAACTTTCAGCATCCTTAAAAAATACATTTTATTTCGTATTTAATTCAATTTTTTAAATTGTTCTCACTTTTTTTCTCTTTCTTTCCTCTCCTGCAAAGCCTCCAACTTGAAGCCTTTTCACAAGCCATCCATAATAGCTGGTCCTCAAAACATTACAGCATCTCTTCATCAAACTGTCATACTGGAGTGTGTGGCCACAGGGAATCCAAAGCCAATCATCTCATGGAGCCGGTTAGGTGGGTCTTAAAATTACAGCATGCGACCTTCAGCCTGTGGAGAGGAAGTGAAGCTGGAAAGAAAGGATTTGAGCAATTAGGTTCCTGTTCTGAGGATTCATGTAGTAGACTGGGGTAGGATAAGTGGAACACTTTTAGTTCCATGCTGCTTTTAAGAAGCCCCGAGGTTTCCTGAGGCTTTAGACTGTTTCTGCTGTCAGTCCCTCACTGAGCCAGCCAGGGTGGGCACAGGGAGAGTGGTGACCTCCAGGGATCTGTGACTGGAGTAGGATCAGTGGTGAGTTAGGGCAGGTTGGGGTGGTTGCATCCTGTGAAACAGTCCTGTAAATGTTTCTCTCACTCTTCTATTTAGAAGCACTATGTGAATGTGGTTTGGACCTTGTGTTAATGGGCCATTTGGACTATGAGTAGTTGTAGACAAACCCAGAATAGTCTGCCTGGAAGGGGAGAAAAGGGATGCAGTAAGAATAAGGGATTCAGCAGTGCAGTGCATTTTTTTCATGAAAACTACCTCTGTTTTTATTCTGGCATGTACCTAAATGTGAAAGTCAGGACTGTGTGTGTAGAAGCAAATCATGAGAAGTTTTCCCTCATTTTTATTTCTAAAAGTGTGAGAAATAAATTTATCTCTTCTGTTTGATTCAGTGTCTCTTATAGACAAACAAGTAAGAAAAAAGTTTCCCTAATAGTCATAGAGCATTTGCTGTGAAAGTAGAAGAAAATACATTGTAATCAAATATACTGATTTTATCCACAGCATAATTCAGAGACAGATGATCACTGTTTGTAAAGATGATGTGGATGTTGGTAGTGAAGAACTGAATCATAGTGCAGGGCAGCTGAGGAGTCTAATTGGGAAAATGACATGAGTTTTTTAGCTGTGATGGTGAATTTCGGATATAAACCACTTACAAAGTGGTGAGGCCCAACCATCTGAACGGTCAGATGACTGGAGTGAAGAGTAAAGTCAATGCAAAATCAAAACCTCTGCAAGTCCATCTGTGACTTCCTTTGCATCTTGAGACTTTTAAACTCTAATCTATGCTATTACTGCCTAGACAGCCCTATTTAGTGAAGGTATTTAGACACTTTGAACAGCCCTGTGACCCACTTCTGCTGCTCTCCCAAACAGACCATAAGTCCATCGATGTGTTCAATACCCGTGTCCTCGGCAATGGGAATCTCATGATCTCAGATGTGAAGGTGCAGCACGCGGGTGTGTACGTCTGCCGGGCCACCATTCCAGGCACACGGAACTTCACGGTGGCGATGGCAACTCTCACCGTGCTGGGTAAGCTGCCTCGGTTATCAGTGTGTTTAACGCCCTGTGTCTGTGTTTCTGAGCTCTGCTGTATACTGGGCTCACTTCTTATCTGAAACATCACGCAGGGAAAGACTGTAGAGATTAAACAGATCACAGAACTGTGGCTGCCTTCTTCTGTCTCTTGACTTAGATGAAAAGTGTCAGATACTCAGCATCTGAGTTGTGAACTGGCACTTGGAGGTACCCAGGTGCAATGTTTGCTCTGGCTTTCAACACAGAAAAGGATCCTGTAGCCAAGTAGGAATATGTAATATATGTCTATACTTCAAGATGCCATAGGCTGGAGTTTGATTTGTTTCTATGAGTAAATGAATGAGTAGAAATACCACTATCTGTGCAGATAGTCTGTATCCTTAAATATGCTTTGTTTATAAGGAAGGTGCTTTTTGCGTGGGTATATGTGTATTTGAGAGGCCTGAGGAGAGAGGCTTGTGTGTAGAAAATTAATTATTATTATGACTGTCCTTGTATTTTTGGGGCTCAATTTTTTAAATATTATTCTTTCTCCTTGTTACTTATCTGTAGCTCCACCTTCATTTGTGGAATGGCCGGAAAGCTTAACAAGGCCTAGAGCTGGGACTGCTCGTTTTGCTTGTCAGGCAGAAGGAAATCCTGCCCCCAAAATTTCGTGGTTAAAAAATGGAAGGAGAATACACTCCAATGGTAGAATAAAAATGTACAACAGGTGAGATTGTAATTGCTGTATGAGAGCTGTGCTAGTGATGTGCTACCAAAGGATGAAATTCCAGTAACTAAATGTAGCCAATCAAGATATAACACAAGTATATCAGACACTAAATGTAGTTATGGGCATTTCCTTGGCAGAAGGAATGCAGATTAGTCAACACCTAAAATCAGTAAAGCTCACATGATTAGTTCATTACCAGGCAGGGTGGGTGGGCAGGACTGAACTGAAGTTTCACCACAGAGTTACTTCAGATATGTACAGAGTGAAGCAGAATATTGCTTCTACTTCTGTAGAGTGAGCGGTTTAAAGTTCCGCTTTTTGCAGGATGGGAATAGATGTGCAGATTTGTTTTCACTATGCCTGGCTTCGGAGGCATAAACAGAAACATGGCTGGTCTTGAGGAACACTTCAAGATGCTAAATTTCACAGCTGCACGACCATTTCTAATAGAAGAGTTTGTGGCACTCAACTTAGGAAGCAGAGGCAAACATAACTGTTGTTGCGTTATGTAGGGCTAAGTTTATCCAAGATATGAGTGCTTTTTTTCACTTTTTTTTTTCCTTTTGGATCCAGTAAATTGGTGATTAACCAGATCATTCCTGAGGATGATGCCATTTACCAGTGCATGGCTGAGAACAGCCAGGGATCTATTCTCTCCAGGGCCAGACTTACTGTAGTTATGTCAGAAGACAGGCCCAGTGCACCTTACAACGTCCATGCTGAAACCATGTCGAGCTCAGCGATCCTGCTGGCGTGGGAGAGGCCGCTCTATAACTCGGACAAAGTGATTGCATACTCGGTGCATTACATGAAAGCAGAAGGTAAGCAGCTGGATTGAAATACTGTCTAATGATTTGTGTGTGACAAGAAGAACTTGAATGTCCCTGCAAAGACTGTCAGATCTGAATGGTTCATATCCAGGGCTGCATCAGAGCATAGCATACCTGCATATTGTGATCAACAGTCACACTTGGGGAAAAATGCCTTTGCCCCATCGTCTCATTTTGTGGGACTGTTTTTCCAACTCACCCTTGCCTGATAGCTCCAGTGAGCAGATTCTAAAGTTAGGAATGGACTTTAAAACCTGGGGCCTCCATACTGATATGTGAATTTCCCTCTGCCCTCAGCAGGAGCTTCTGCCTACTCTCTTCTGTGTGTGCTTGGCAGGAAAGAACAGAGCACACAGCAGAGTCCTTACAGACTGACAGAGTTGAACTTTTCACCACAGACTTCTCTTGTCCAGATCCCCAAATTCTTGTGACTTTACTGGCTTTCATGTATTTTGGAGTAGAATACTTGTCCTGACTACCTTCTCTTAGAATGAATATTGGTCGAGTGGTAAAATCCACTCTCCTTTCACCCTTGGTCTTCTGTAATGAGAAAAGTGTAATCAAACACTAAAATGTGCTGAATAGCCATGAGTCTCTGAAATTATGTACAAATTCCTCGATAAAAGAGAATGAGTAGTTGGAATAAAAAGAGTAACTAGACACTATAAAATTCCTTATTATTATGTAATTGCTTTAAGATACATCTAAGGTGGTAGGAAACAGCCATTGTTCAAAAGCAGAAGTGATTGATAAATTACTTGAAAAATTGTTAGGTGCTTAAAGTAAGGTGCAATGCAGCTCTGTTTTCTAGGAGTGATTTCTGTTTCCATTTCTATTCAGTAAGTGGTTTATTGAAGGACAGGAGTGCAGATGCTCAGCTCTGTGTGGAATACCAGCCTGCCATCTGCTAAGCAGAGGACAGGAAGGACAGCTTAATTACTCTAATACTGATGCAGGAATAGCTGCCTTTGCTTTTGCAAGTGGGATATTTCAGGACACAAGAGAATTTTGTCTGAAGGAAGGAAGGAAGGAAAGAGTTTTAAAAGATAATGAGGACAAGAGGTGTGGGAAATTACCCCCTACTCTTTCAGTCACTGAGGTATTGTGCTCACAATTCCCTTTTAAAGCTAATATGAATAAAGTCACACTAGATAAGTTATCTGGATAATTGTAGAGAGCAGAGACCAGGTAACTTCAAAGAAAACTGCAAATCTGTCCTTGGGGAAGTGTGTATTTGTGCAGGAAATACTCTTGCACAGTAGTGAAAGGATGTATCTTCTGGAATGTTTTCTGCAAAATCGTTTTGCAATCCCTGCTTTACTTGCTTGCTTATCCAAAGGCTGTATTTTGTGAAATGAGATTGTAGCTTGTCTTGGTTTAAGAAACAAAACAAACTTCAAACAAAAGCAACCAACCAAACAGAAACCTCTGATTTCTTTCAACTTGCTTTTTCAACTACCTATTTTTTTCATCTTTCCTGACTGTCTTGTGATATTTACTTCATTTAATGTAATGCTGTTATGCATCCTTTTATGTTAGTGAAGAAATCCACACACAGAAAGAGTGGAGAGGGCTATATTAAGAGGTGTAATGATAGTGGTGGGATTCAAAATGTAGATGATCTACATGCATTTTTAATTTGGTAACATGATTGTGTAGTATCACAAAAATTTGCATCAGAACATAAAAAGCACTTTTGTCTCATTTTGTAGAAAAAAACTGAGCTTCAAAGGCTCTGGATTATTATTTAATAATGTAAATATTTTGTATGAATATGTTGATTTCATTATTCCTTTCAGCTTATCTTTCCCCATTCCACTCTCACACCCTGTTTCTGACCCTAATAAAGGTTAAAAATGGTATCAGAGATGTCTGATGTAACTATATTTTATCTTGCTCAGAGCTTCTTGTAACTTTTTTCCTTATACATTTATGTTCATGTATTGCCCTCTTGTTTTTGTTAGGAACCTCATTTGAAAGTGTGAGTGAAAACATAGTATTGCCAAAGGAAAACAGTGCTTGCTAAGTCTCCTGAGCTGTACCGATGCTTTATAATTCCATAAACTTTTAAACAGAAAGCAAAAATGGATAATGCATGAATGATATGCAGTTTTGTGGTTTTTTTGTAGACTTCACAGTGTGATAGGTGCTTTGATTACAAAAGATACCATCAATTATCATTAAATTTCACAACCTGAATATTCTGATGTTTCACTGTAAAAACAAGTTCACGTCCCCTATTACCAAAAAAAAAAAAGAAAAAAAAAAAGTTAGTGTTTTAATCAAGTTAGTCGAAGAAACTAACAGGTGTGGGTTTTGTGTTTTTGTTTTTTTGTTTCTTTTAGCAGAATATTTTACATTCAAATCGAGGTCATAGTAGCAAGAAGAATAAGGGTCTGATGAGCGTGCATGTTGGAGTGTGTTAATTCCTTGTTAGTGATTTAGAAAAGGCACAAAGGGAACACTGATTGTGGTGGAAGGCAAGCCTTGTTCTCTATTATGGCTGTTTCATTAGGGCCTCTGCATGAGGCCTAGCAATCCATTCAATGAGAGAACAAGTCCTTTTAATTTGAGCTCAAGGATCTTGTTTAGCAGGTCAGAAATCGTGCCTTGCAATTCCTAATTAACAAGCCATTAACTAGTCTGTTGTGAGATGCTCGTAATCTTGTCTAATTAAAATGCTATCAAGTTAATTCATAAATGTGGGAAAACTTAATGGTGGAATTTGCCTTTCGTTTTGTTTATAAATTCAGTGGTGAAGAGGAGGAGCTGGCTCTTACAGAGTTTTGATTAAGGTGACATGCACTTGGTGTGAATTGTTCGTTAACACAGCAGCTTTCACCACACTTGGTCCACTTCATAGCCCTCCTCTATGGGATAAAGCCCAACAAAGACAAGGACTGATGCCGGCATTGCTATGCATATTTAAATGTGAATTGCTGACAATTTTTTTCTTTTTTTTTTTTTTTCCTTCTTCTTTCTTTTGTAACAACTTGCTAAGGAGCCAAACATTTTTGAAGCTCATTCTGGTCTGTTCTTACTGGCCTTTCTCCAAATTAAAGAAAAAAACCCATGTCAATCAAACTTATATAGAAATCTCAGGGCTAAAATGAGATCCTTTTGCTGAATAAATTCTTTCTGCTTGTTTCTTTTGGGGAGGGGGTTGTTTGTTTGGTTTTTGATGGAGTGAAGCCTTCACGTTCCTCACAGTGTGCTATAGAAAGGCTTTGTAAATAGGTTTTGAAAAAACCTCCCTGATTCTAAACAAATAGATTTAGAAGCTCGGTATGAATGATAAGGCTATTAGAGCTTGTTGTGTTACTGTACATGGGGCACAGTTTGTTGTGACTAATTCTAAATAGGGTTTAGAGTTGCATTCAGCATCCCTTATTCAGGAAAAGCCTGAAACACCATAACCTGCACCACAGCAAGGCACAGTTACTCCTGAGCACAAGAGAGCTTTTACTTAGTAGGGCTGAAAACATAAAGGTAGGCTGGGGAAGAAAGGGACATTTACTTTGCAAGATCTGAAAGCCAAGATACTGTGATGTTTGAGGATTTTCAGGAATTTTTGATTGTCTAACCCTTGTTTTATGCCAGGTTTAAATAATGAGGAGTACCAAGTGGTCATTGGAAATGATACAACCCATTACATAATTGATGACTTGGAACCAGCCAGCAACTACACCTTCTATATTGTAGCTTATATGCCTCTGGGAGCCAGTCAGATGTCAGATCATGTGACTCAGCACACCCTTGAAGATGGTAAGACAAATTATTTTGGTGAACATTTTTATTTGTACTGAATGGAGATGTGAAATCCAGTTCTAACAGTTCTTGAGGATCTCAAATTTCCATTGATGCCAGTGAGACTTCTGCATACACACTGCAAACCAGCCAGCTAATGAAAGGAATGAGAGTAAAATAACCTTCTGACAGGGCAACAGTGTATATTACACAGAGTCTTTTTCTATCTTGAAAGACATTTCATTAAATCATGTTAATGACTATTCTAGATTTTTAGGAACTCTCGTGATGTTGAGAATTTGACAGTAACCTAGGATTTAATATCTGTGACTGAAATGTGGATCAAACTGCACACCCACTGCATTTTTTTGCAGATGTTGTAGGAAAATTTGAAATATAAATTTACTATACATAAAACCCCTCCAAGCCTTTTGGTTTGGTTTTTTTGTGTCTATGTGCTTTCTAGTAGAATCGGAATGTCATAAAAGACCCTACTTAATTCTTTGCAGGGATTTAATTAATCTGAACATCACGGCAACAACAAACTGTTTAGTGTAGTGCATTAGAACTGATTAATAAATTCTGACAGGGTTAAGCTTTGGCAGTGTGGAACATTGCCAGTTCCAGTTGTCTGCCTGTCTCTTTGTCAGGAGTTACAACTCTCATTACATGGTTGGTGGAAGAAAACATGCACCAAGTCTGCGACAGTACGGGTTGTTGTCCTGACTCAGTCTGAGCTGCTGCATCTGACCGTGAGAGGCACTTTTCAAAACACTAAGGTGCTGATTACTGCTGGCACCAATAAGAGAAGAAAATGTTGAGAGCCTTACAGAAAAAAGCTTGCTTAGGCTATAGGTGAGAAGTATGAGAAGTGTAAAGTTATCCCCAAACAAGAGTCTGCAAGACTTGTTGGATTATTTACTCTTACAGTACTGACACCTCAGCATAGGCCAAGGTGACAGATGAGAATTTTCCATCTTTTTTTTCCCTGAGCTCAGAAGCTTTGTCTTACCCTTTTCAGTTCCCTTGAGAGCTCCTGAAATCAGTTTGACGAGCAGGAGTCCCACAGATATTCTCATATCTTGGCTGCCAATTCCTGCAAAATACAGGAGAGGTCAGGTCGTCCTGTACCGTCTGTCCTTCCGCCTCAGCACAGAGACCAAAATCCAGGTCCTAGAGCTTCCAGGGACTGCAGATGAGTATCTCCTTGAAGGCCTGAAGCCTGACAGTGTGTACTTGGTTCGTATCACTGCTGCAACAAGGATTGGCTGGGGAGAGGCATCTTTGTGGACTTCGCACCGAACTCCCAAAGCTACAAGTGTGAAAGGTAACTCAGCATACTTTGCACTGAGCACCAATGGATTTTGGGGTTGTTGTTGGGTGAGATTTTTTCTTTTTTTTTCCTTTTCTTTTTTTTTCTTTTCTTTTTTTCTTTAAATTTCAAACTAAATAGAACAGAAGAAAACGTTTGATCAGCTCGCAAACATGAACTAAAGTTTCCGTTTTGTTCAGTGTAAAATACATTTCTGCCAAGTGGGACATTGCACATTAGCAGTGTGTACAGGTACTTAAAGGGTCTGAGTTGATGCATGTAAGTCTGTATTATAAACAAAATGCACGAATATTTTGAATATGCAAATTGACAATATTTGAAGTCAACTCAACTCTGACTTGAGTTGTTAAAATTGAGCTTTGGATTACATTATTATTTAATAATGTCATGCAGAAGAGCATTTGACTTTGCATGAACAGCTTGAAAAATATGTAGATTTGAATTCACATTTGCTCTGTCTCACTTTAAAACAGGAGGTGATTTTATAACTACCTTTGGAGTGTTTTTATTCTTCTCTAAAAATACCTTATACATGTGTTTATTTATATATTAAGATGTGGGATTAAAAGCTGTTAGTATTCTGTTTTATCCTAAATGAATTTGTTAGTTTAGGTTATAGGGAGCCAGACATCATAAGAAAGAAATAATTAGGTGAATACACACATGAGTTAGACTCAAAGTCGTGAGGGAACTTTGGACTTATGGGCACCCAGATTTTTGCATGAAAAATAGTAATTTCTAGAATATAAGACTATTATGTATATCTCGCTAAAACCAGCACCAAAGTCTCCCGAGCTGCGTTTGGAGCCCATGAACTGCACAACCATTTCAGTGCAGTGGCAGCAGGACTCTGAGGACACTGCAGCTGTGCAGGGGTACAAGCTGTATTACAAGGAAGAGGGGCAGCAGGAGAACGGGCCCATTCTGTTGGATGCCAGTGATCTTGAATACACTGTCAGTGGTTTAGGTGAGTATATAAAGTATTTTTCATCTGTTTTGGGAGACAGCAACATAGTAGAGAGCTTGAATCACTAGACCTGCAGAGCAGCAACGTTGGTTTGGCCATCTATTTTCCCAGCAATAAGCTTTGCAAGCTGGAGTTGGGCTGCTGAGGGAATAATCCTCTCGCAAAATGTGCGTTGCACAGTACTGAGATAACCAGATCTTGCAAATCTTGTGTAATTTGGAAAAAGGACCCCCAGCTGCTTATCACAAGATACAGAACTTATAGTTAGTAAATACTGGTAGTAAATGGCACGTCTTTTTAATATGCAGTTTTTTTCAGCCTTTTTATATTTATGCCTGATTTAGGAACAGTGAAAGATGAATTCAAAATACTGAAGATTTTTCTCTGGTATCTCTAGCTTATTTCTCTGTTATTTGTAGCCTCTGTCACAGCCATCCTGCACAACGAGCACTGCTTGTTCACCATGGCAGCAAGTAGCCTTTGTGCATGTTATTATTCTGTTAATAATTTTAAGGAGTACCAGTAAATATTTGCAGGACTGAGCACAAAGATTAGGGCACAGAACTTGCCGAATCCCACTGGAGTCTTTCCATTGATCACCTGACTGTTGAGATAGTTTACTTAGGGGTATTGTGGAGAATTAATCTTGACTAAATTATCAAAATTGACCTGCAGTTTTAACTAGGTCAAATGGCCTCTTGACCATGCTCAGATATTCTCATCTGCTGAATACAGTTGAGATACTATTTTAGGGAAGATTTGAGGAGAGTATCCTGGTCTGTTAACTGGACAACTGACCATCTGTGACCATTTCTGTCCAGAGCATCTGGCAGTGGCTGACTGTTTAACAGAGCTGAGACAAAAGAGCATCATTGAGCTGAAAGGATGTGGTGTCTGTGTGTCCTAGGACAGAAATGAATAATTTTTTTCCTCTTCTCGCTATGGAATTACAAAGCAGTAATTTCAGACACAAATTTATTGACTGTGATCTACATCATATGGATTTTCTCACTACACTAATCTTTCTCAGATTAAAATACTATTTTACAGAATTATGTTCAAATGTATATTATCTATGTGGTTTTACTGTTTTTTCTTTCCATGTAGACAGGAGAAAATGAAAGAAAAGTGAGTTTGGCAAATTACAACTTTCATGTGATCAGTTAACACACAGTGAACTGAATTGCAAGAAGGAAGAATTCATATGCTTGAGTTAACTATTCAGTCATGGTGCACATGATGTGTTGAGTATTAATTCTTTATCATAATTCTCAGTATCTAAATATGGTGACCAAAACATATAATCTGATTGCCATAATTTATATTCTTTGCACCTAAATAATTCGTGCTGCTGTAGGTTAGGTCCACTGAAGAGCATTTTTTTCAAATAACTTTAGTAGTAGTAATTTTTTCTTTTTAATGGGATGTATTGAGTTGTTTGAAGTGTATATCAAATATGGGAAGTTTTCATATGTAAGTTTCTTTGCTGTTTTCTTATTTTTGTTTGCAGTAAAAGACACTCATTGCTACAGCTACAAAAGACTCAACACAGGAAATTTGATTAGGTCATGATTTTCCACTGCTAAGATGACCAAATATGCTGAAGCTTGGAAAGTTCACACAGTGAACAAAGTTCTCATGGTGATAGTGCCTGTCTGGCTGCTGTGTTTGCCCATTTCCAAGCTGCCTGTTTGAAATACTTGTGCATGCTAAATTATTTCTTAGAAAACAGTACACAGCCAACCTTCTGCCTCTGGCAGCTGCACATGTGGAGAATGTAACAGGTAGAAGTGTCTGCAGCATATAAACCCATGAAGACTGTAGCAATATCCACACGTTTAAAAAGGATTGATTTACACTTTTTAAATATTATGTGAATAATCTAAATAATTTGGACTAGGACATTTATGCATGCATGTAAAGATTATTAGTTATTAGAAAGTGGTCCTACCTGGTAGAATTTGAGATAAAACAAGGCAAGCCATGCATTGGGTTTTGTAGATGTGGTAAACTGATCCTTCATGAACTGGGCAAAGGCTTCAAGGACTAATGTTCTGTCATCCATTTGCCTCTCCTGAGGACACTAAACTACTGATTTATTGACAGCCTCTTTAAAATAAATGTCTTCATTATGAGCTACAGGATTTAGTAGAATACTGCAAGTGTGAAACTTGAAGGGGAAAGGTGTCTTTTAAGATTTTTGGTTTCATATGTGTTGGATAACATGGTCAAAAGGAAAGGTTATTCCTAATTTGGAAGAATGCACTAGTAGTCCTGGGTGCTTCCCAGTGGCTAAGATGGAGCAGTTGCTCATGCATTATCTGTTGCCAGTGAATTTATGTGGCTTCCAAACACTCCCTCTTTATCTCTTAGTTTGTCATGACCTAAGGCTGCTCTACATTACCCTGTTCCTTTGCATAGTAAATAAACTGCAAATAGACTTCTAATGACACTTGGAGCATGTCAATACATCAGTCCATGGAACTTTCTGCAGACATTGGTACAAATGCCAGTTGTGCAAAATCTGTGTGTTTAAATAAGACAGTTCACTTTGTGGCAACTGAAGTGCATCACAAAGTGAGAATTTATAATATTGTCTAATCAAAGAGAATATTAGCATTGTTATTATAAGCACTGTTGATTGCCTTGATTGTTGATAGCATTGATATAAGTACTGCAAATGATTACAAATGACTACAGGACTCTTGATGGAAGGATAATTATGACAGGTAAAGCAGAATCATCAGTGCTAGTGTGAAATAGATTACAGTGATTGAACATGAAATGTAGCAATATGAATGTTATGCTGCATGTTTTAGTCTCTTGTTGGTTCCTACCTTGTTTTCTGAGAACTGACCTCTCTTATTCCAGTGTAGGTCTACCCAGTTGCTTCTGTGTATTTTTAAAGGGGATTATTTAGTATGATAGTCACCACGTAAATAGAATTAAATGATCTGATCAGAGTCAGGGCTGCCATTCTCAAAATAAATATCCACAGTTTCACATAGACATTTGTTTGTGTTAAAGGTCTTGGCATTTATTTTTCAATAGCAGGCCATTTCCTAGTCCAGTGTAAAATTCCATTATTACTTGAATTTGCCACAGGAGCAGACCCTTAGGTGCATACCATGCATTTTTGCCTCTATTTTTAATTCCTCCTTTGCTTCCTCCTAGTCTAGAAATTTTTTCCTTACAGAAAGTCTTTCACTGTGAAATTTGATGAGTCTGCTGGTACAGGTTCTGTTTCTGTAAAGGTTCAGAATATGTGTGTTCAGAAGCTGAAGTAAGTTTTGCTGGTGGAAGAGTTTGGTGTGGAACCTTAGCTGTGCAACACGAGAGGGAATTAGCAAAACTTGAAAGTTAAAATGAAGAGGGTGTCTAGAGAAGCTCATCACCCCCTTTAAATGTGTTCAGATTGGTTTTTTTTTTTAAGAGTATTTTATGTGCAGTCGCATCTGTGGCTCCGTGGTGCTCACTACTGTGCTAAGTGGACTGTTTGCCTCTCAGGGCTCACTGTATTTGTAGCTGTATGACTGGTAGGAAATTGGAGCCTGTACAAGAAGGGCAGTGACTCACAAGAACCCATTTGAAGCTTATCTGGGAGGATAACATCGAATTCAACTTCTTGGTTATCAAACTGAAGCAAGTGTGATCAATTCTGATGCTGTAACACAAGAACGCTGTTCTTCAAGCTGCCTGGAAGTTCCCCTTTCTGAACTTCACTTTTCAGTTCTTATCATGCTGGCAATTAATTAAATGAATGCCACTGGTGATGGGGGATTGCAACATGTTCCTGCCGTTAGCCTCCAAGCCTTCTGTGCTTGGAGGAAGGGAGGGAAGCAAGAATTTGTTTTACCTACCATTCCTTCTCCCACAGTTGCTGTCTGGGAGCTGTCCCACCTTCAGGGATGGAGTGACAGTGAGGATTTCAGAAAGTTGCTCTCTGATGGCAAGGCCAACATAGGGTCTCTCTAAATGCACAGGAAGCCCTGAGGGCAGGGGGCAGTGGCAGAGATGTGCACACACACACTGGAGGTGCTCTTTTGTCTCTGTTGTGATGATATCGCAGCAAATAACCATTTTCACACAGACACCTCAGGGGATGGAAAAACTGGTCTGTTGGCTTTGGTGAAAATGCCTTGAGCACCGGGAGCACACGTATCTCCTCCTTTCCCTGGAGAAAGCCCCTCCCCAGGAGAGCCTGTGTGTGGAGTGGAGTGTCCTGTGCTGGGAGCTGCAGCCCCCAGGAGCGCTGTGGCTCCCCAGGAGCACTGCTGGCTCCCCAGGAGCGTTGCTGGCTCCCCAGGAGCGTTGCTGGCTCCCCAGGAGCGTTGCTGGCTCCCCAGGAGCGTTGCGGGCTCCCCAGGAGCGTTGCTGGCTCCCCAGGAGCGTTGCTGGCTCCCCAGGAGCGTTGCTGGCTCCCCAGGAGCGTTGCGGGCTCCCCAGGAGCGTTGCGGGCTCCCCAGGAGCGTTGCGGGCTCCCCAGGAGCGTTGCGGGCTCCCCAGGAGCGCTGCGGGCTCCACAGAGCTTGGGGCTGCAGGTGAATGGGAGAAGCTACCAAGTGATTGGAGTGTATCTGCTTAAAATAAATAAATAAATTAATTAATGAATTCCTTGGTGATTCCTGAGAGGCTTGGAGGCACCACAGGCTTTCTCTCTGGGAAAACTTCTTCTCTGCTGATGGGGTCATCTAAGCTGTTTAACATGAGCTGCATCATAACCCTGTGCTGCTTCTCCTGGTACTGCAGTTTTACATTACCCAGTCTAGTGCTTTTGTAAAAATAATTAGATTCTGTCAGACTCATTTGTGTCATTTACTCCAAAAAGTTTGGCCTTACTCAGGAGAAACTTCTCTGCCTGAAAGCTCCTCTGTGTCCTACCTCTTTCCAGTTGCAGAGAGAAGAAATAAAGCAAAGTGCA
The DNA here is from genome assembly GCA_038380795.1 of Pyrocephalus nanus. Taxonomy (NCBI): domain Eukaryota; kingdom Metazoa; phylum Chordata; class Aves; order Passeriformes; family Tyrannidae; genus Pyrocephalus; species Pyrocephalus nanus. The sequence continues at coordinate 7,652,280 of CM076272.1, forward strand.
TTTCTCTGCCATCCTTGACTTGGACAAAATTTCCAAGTGAAGAATTTGTCAAGATCTAAATGACACAGAGGCACATTTTGTGACCCTGCACGATATTCGCCTTTGGAAAGGGAGCTTCTGCTGAAGAATTAGCCAACTACCTACAACACTTAGGATTCCCCCAGAGACTTGGCCTTCAGTTGTTTCATTTCCCCTGGATCTATTTATATCACGTTACAACCATGACTGTAGCTAAGCTTTACTCCGGGGCAGCAAAGATGACAAGGTCATTCTGTAGTCTATAGAAATTAAATAAGGGTGTGTAAGAAGAGTCAATGCAAAGAATTCCACCAATTAAACTGCCTGATGTGTGTCACTCAAGCGCCTCTGGTAATGATTCTGTAAAAGTGCTTATCAGTTTTCATAAAGCAGTTGATATGATGGTCAGATAGGACATAGTGGTTTCATTTGTATCATATTGCAAGTGAATGTACTGGAAAAATGTAAGTTTTAAAAACTTAATGTCATCTTGGACAGCTCTGATGATATCTTTCTTATTAAGAACTGCAAATGCTGTATTACTGAGTAGAGAAGGAACATTGTAAGAGCATTTAATGTGTTGATGTAGTTATTTCTGATAGCTAGGGCTATAATTTCAGTTTTATATCGTGTTTTGTTGGTGTCAAAATGTAGTCTCGTACTTGAATCTGAGAATTCTGGGATAATCAGAATTGGAGGGAGGGAGTTGAAACTGCTTTTTGGTTATAAGTTACTATTGCAGTTTAGCTTGTGATTCCCATACAAATTCAAGGAGCTAGGCATTCCTACAGTTTCATGAAATGATGTGATAGAAACACAGGTCTTTCTTGAGGAACACTCCTTTTTTTTTGATTGTTAGCTGTTTTCAAATGCTTTTTGCTTTTTTTGCTTGAGATATTTTATATCAGATCAGACATTCAGGGTTAATGGAATGCTCTGCTGGAGACAGCTCTGTTAAAAAAATAATTAGAAATTACTTTATTTCTTAATAAAGATCCACTAAAAGCTCAGCCTTGTTGCTTAGAAAACCATATGATAGCACTGTCTGCTGTATATACTGTAGTCATTATATTTACATTGCTACATAGTGGAAAGTGTCTAATAGCTCAGTAGGTGACCAGGACAAATATTATCATTTATTTCCACTGTTTACAGCTGGGTCAGTCTAGTGTTTACTCACGCTGATTACATCCTTAAACTAAACCTCTTATCTGTCAATTCTCCTGATTGTGTGTAACAGGCTTGCTACTACTACTTATCAGCTAAAACATAAGGGATTTGCCGAGAGAGGGGAGGAGGAATCGCTCGTACTGCACAGTAATAAAACCAAAAGCCCTAGAAGTAAACTGGGCATGTTTAAAATCAGCCTCTTCCTCCCCTAACTGTGACCTCTGTTTCTTTTGCAGACATGACAGATTATGTATATTTGTAGAGAACAAACCTGAGCCCTTGCCTAGTCCTGCTGTGATAGTGGGGTTCTGCTGCACGTCGATAAACAAGAGGCACACATTCCTTGCTTCATAATCATGAAAGGCAGACCTGTCACCGCTCTAAATGAGTCTGTCTTCCAAATGCAGATGTGGCATATCTGCATATCATTTTTTTTTTCTTCCAGGTTTTGAAAGGTAGATCACAGATTAAAAGAGAGAGTGGAAGGGACTTTATTACTCTAAGTTTTTTAACCGGCAAAATATCAAAGCGAATGCTGCTTTGATAGGATTTAACCTCTTTTATGAAAGGAACCATATTGCATTTTACAGGTTGTAAGTGTAAAGAGAGATCAAACTGCATTTTCTGTTTTGTTGTGATTTACAAACTGTATATGCACTGTTTTGTTTCCAGTGTATGTCAGTGCTACTCATTTCTCTAGATCTGTTTGTAGCAGAGAGCTCCTTTTAGGTTGAGATTTACTGTTCTTGCTTGTGCAAGAACTAGGCTGAGTGGCAGAGGCAGGGAAGGCATCAAACCTCTGTTTCGTGCAGTGTTGCTGGTCGTGTACTTGTTGGTCCATGTGCAGCTGGGGTGCACTGGGAATGTCAGGAGGTTGCACAGCACAAATCTGCTGGCATGAGGTGACCAGACACACATTCACAGACTCACCCGCTTGGTTCATGCCTCCCTTATGGAAGAAAAAAAACTGCACTCCTTTGTTTAGGTGAAAAATTGATTCACTCGAATTGTAAATTGAATTTTTACTGAGCAAAACTGAAGCTGGGGTTGAACTTTGTGGCCCTTTGTTGGAGCTTATTGGCGTGGCATCCATTACAACAACTGTGTCTTGGGCTCAGCTTTAGTTAAGCACTCTTGCACACGACTGAGTGGGAATCCTAGATAAATATCAGCTTGTTCTGAGCAGATTTGCTGGGGAGCAGCCAGTTAACTGTCAGCAGCTAATGCTGCATAGTTTTTATGCAGTTTAAGTGCCACATCTGTAAAAAGCTGCAGTGCCTTCCTTCCTGTGTAGTTTTGCCATTATTTGTCTTGCATTGTGCAATATTGCAGATGTGTATCGAATTACATATTTTCACCTGAATTTTTGTTCTTAAAAAAAGGTCACCTTGTCGTGTATGTTTTCTGATAGCATTTAAGTTTCACATCACAGTTACTTCTGCCTGTATTTTTGTTTTTGAAAGTAAACATTATTTTCATACAGTGTGTTTGTAATGGAAAGCTTTAATTAATGTTTAATGTATTTGTCATTTTTAAGTGATGCCATCAAGCCTCTCAATTAGCCAGTAATCAATTTCAGTAGGTGCTGGAATACTGACATCTGTAACATCTGCATTAGCTGCAGAACTGGTTTTGGTGAAGATTAAAATGTTTTTTGAGACAGACACCAAGAGGAATCTCTAGGATTTCTTTGAATTAACTGCAGTCATGGAATGGCTCTAAAACTCGTGGAAAATTATTAATTTGTCAACATGATAAGCACTTAATCTTGGGTCAGAAAGGTGCATTCTTGTTCTCTTAGTTCTTTCAGAAACAGGTAGATTGTGTCGGAAGGATTGCCTAATAGATTTTTGTGTAACCTTGAACATGCCCACTGAACTGTTCCAGTTTGGAGCCATTTATCTGGGAAAATAGTCCTGACATCCTCATCTAAACATGCCTTGACTTTTGCAGTAATTCATTTTAACTTCCCAAGCTAGTGGCTCTTTAAAGGGGAAGGACACAATGAGGGAGTAGATGCTCAGGTACAGAATAAAGATTGAATGTACTGTACTTCAAAAAACCAAAACAGAGTGCTAAGACCAGTTAAGCCCGACTCTCTAAAGAGATAGTGTGAGCTGTCAGGGTGACGGAAGTGTCATTGTTTCATGGCACAATGCCTTGTGGCAATGTTAAAAGTACTGATGTAAAGTTACGGGCTTTGCTAAGGCAACAGGAGAGATTATATTCCATTGGCCCCCTCCAGTAGCGTGGAGGGTTGTTGCCTATTTTTGAGACTTTCTGTCTCTTTGTCAGCTCTCCCCATAGCTGGGTTGGATGCATTTGTCTCTCTCGGGACATCAGACTAATTGTGTCACAACTTGAAGAACAGGAATCAAGGGTGCTGCAAAGCCTTCCGAGTAGGAGGGGGAGATTTTTGCACTCTGGCAAGATAAATTGCCAGCCTATAGTAAAGCAAAATGTTGTGTCTTCAGACTGTTTGAAGGTAAACTTTTCGGTGGTGGGAAAGCGATTAGAATCTTGCAGGAAATCTCTCTGCTGTTCTGTGTTCTCAGGGTAGAAATTCCACCATCTAGAGCTAAACCTGTGTGGGAATTCAGTTGGGAAATTGTGTCATGTTGATTGAGTAACAGTTAGGATGTATGCAAATAGTGTTCCATTGTTCCTTTGCTGGAGCTGAAGGTTAAAATTTGCTTCATGAAAAGGACATATTGATCACTCCTTACAAGCAGAAAGTAGTAAATTACTTTAATAAAAAAACTCAGAGTTGCTTTTGAAATGTTTCTAAGTATTACAGTGAATATGCAATAGTATACAATTTGATAGCTATAAAGTAAAAGTGACCAATAAATAAAGACTAATTTCTTGGAACTGGAAATTGTTAAATGGGTACCCTTTTTCAAAGCTAAAAACGAGCAAGCAGATAACAATGGCAGGAATGACCAGCTAACTACTAAAGTTTCTTAAGCAAAACAACAAAATAAAGCAAACCAGACAAAAGAACCCTAGAAAACTGAACAACTAAGTACATTCCTGCTATACAACCTTTTGCAGATTTAAACAGAACTTTAGATATGGTGGTTGATTTATTTTTTTTCCTTCCTGAAATAAGAGGATTTGTCTCTGGGAGACAGCATTATTTAATTTGCTATTTATTGGACTTCATTAGTAAAATACTTAAGTCCTGGATTGCAAAGAAACTGCTCCTTGGAGAAAGCTTAGAGAAAACTCCTGTTATAGGAAATTAAATCAACATTGTCCATTAATCATACTGCATGTCAACCCCCAGACCTCTCTTGATTGTTCTTGGTGAATGTGAGGAACCATTAGATGTGTGAGGTCCTTAAAGGTCTGAGTAAGTCAAAGGGGAAGAGTTTAAAAAAATGCCACCATTAGCACATGAAAGAGACTTCAGAGTGGACAGAAGAAAACATTTGCTGTACAGGGCTAGTTACATTTTTTATTTCCCCCCCCCCTTTTTCTTTTTATTTATTATTTTCTTCCTTTGTTAAACAACAATCCAGATGTTGTGATCAAAATGTTAATTTAATTTATCCTGCGGTTTCTTTCATTAACTTTTTTTGAGTCATGTTACCAGCGGTAGTTGTATGGGAAAGGTAAAATGAGGGGGATCTTTGCAGTTTCTGTGTTAGTGATAAGTAAATGCACTTCTAAAGCTAAGCTAACACGTTTTCTGGTAGGTTTTCTGCCTTCAGCAACACCTCGGTTGTATATTTGCCATGAAGGCATTATTGCTAACAGAAGCATTTTTCAATTTTGGGAAAAGATGCAATTGTGATAAAGCCCATGTTTGTTTTTTTCAGGCTGCCTGGATTCACAATTCTGTGGCAAATGAAGGGGGGGATGCAGGAAGTGGGGAAAGAAACAATCTTGTGTTGGAAGAAGCTGCCCTTGCTGTAAAACTTCTCTTCCAAATGTGACTTATTCTTTTTCCATCTGGGGAAAGGGCTTACTAGAAAAAAAGTTAAAGACTTGGGTTTTTTGCCTCTCATGGCATCCAGTTGTGTGTGCTGTGGCTTTTTGTCCAACTGACACATTTGTATTCTCAGAGAGAGGAGGAAACATAAAGTATTGTGTGCAAATACCTGTTGAAAATGTGGTCTGTGTATCAGCCCCCAGGGATTTTTTTTTAAGGCAATTGAACGGGAGATATTTTGAAGTAGTAGTAAGTAGGATGGTATATGTGGGGGAAGAGAAGCAGATGGGTAGATGTTGCACTGCTGTGCCTTGTGTCCATTTATCCATCATTTACTCACTTTCTCCTTTGTATATTTTAGAAGCAGGGAGGGATGTGCTTACAGCCTGTTGCTTAGCTCTGTATCTGTGTGTCTGTATTTGCATGTGCATATAGACACTGCTGGGAGAAAAATAGGACATCTTCTTGATCCTCCTTGTCTTGGCGTAGTCCGGCACTTCCCCATCACAGTCATATCTCTAACTATGTTAGTCTTTTGTAATAATTTTTATTTTCATGATAATTGCTAGTGTTAGACTAACTTAGCCTTGTTTCTTTCTTCATGTCTTGACTTCCTTCTTACTGCTTCTCACACCTGCCTTTATCTACTTTGTCTTTAGTTTCCCATCAGCTCTTGTTGCCTTGGTGACGATCACTTGCCTTAGAAGACCTGTATCTGTAGCACTCCCTGTCAGTTATTTGTGCTGGAAAACTTTTCCCAGAGGTGGCTTTGGATGTGTAAAGTCACTGTAGCAGAGTAGATGCACTCATGGGCTGTGATTGAGTGCCACTGTCATATGGGCAGTGATAGTCATCCCTCTCCTTCAGAAATGACAGCCAGATCATGCTTCCAGTCAACCCAATAAAATACCTGAAGAAAAGCACCAAAGCACAGTCAGATTGTAGGACAGAAAAGTGAATTGCTTGGCACGACTCAGAGTGCAGGCACAAGTCCAGGGTACTCCAGTTGACCCAGCGGTGCTTACACCTCCCTCTTTTCCCTGAGCCTCCCTGTTGGAAGATTTGCCTCTGAAGGGTCATCATCTCATGTCAGAGCCAGGAGGAGTCTCCCAGTGAGACCCCCGAGCCTGTGTTGTCTCTTGTGCCCTTGTGCAGGGCAGCTGAAACACTGCCTGGAGCACGTGGCAAAAATCCACTTTAGGCAGTTACTTGTATTTCCACTTTTCTGCTAATAACACACGTGTTCATCTGTCTGTGCTAAGAACATGTGCTGTGTTCTTCCAGCACTTCGTAAGCATTCCTGGGGGTTTCACAGGTGAAGAGTGTTCGCTGTCCTGTCTTACAGACTGGAAACACAGGGAAAAGAAGGGCCATTTTCATGGAGCTGGTCAGGTACTGATGGTTTAACCCGAGTGTGATAAATCTCTGAAATCAGTGACAGAACTGAGTTGTAAATGTCCACATTTCCAGCTTTGTGTTTAGTCTATTAGATAACAGCTCCCCCTTGAGGGAAATGTCTTTTATTAATAAATTCATAACACTGCTTTTTGATCATTGGAGTTTTTGTGAGGGTGGGTTTGAGGTTCACAGTTTGACCAGGCTGTGTAAAATGAAACAAACTCCTGGTGGCTGTGTTGCGTCCCAACCAGCTGGCCAGGGGCTCACTCTGTTGCCTTGGGATGTTGCTCAGCACTCAGAATTCATCAAAGTTCAACTCTGAGCACAATGAAGTAGCAAAAGCTGGCACTTCTGGAAGAAAACACCCCACAATCCTTGTGTGCCTGTCCCTGCTAATTTGTGCTGCTCCTCTGTGCTTGCACGCTCCTGACGGTTGTGTGGGAGCACAGGGACATGGTGGGAAATTGGAACAAGGCTGGGGCTGAGGGGAGGCAGGCTGGCTTCTGTCAGCAGCAGCGTTGGCTAATGCTGCTTTAAAATGCTCATCAAACTGCAGGCTCAACTCAGCATTTGTAAAGCTGAATTAATGACAGGGAACCCTTTTAATTGTACAAAGGAAGATAGCTAGCTAAGAGTTAAGTAGCAGTGTGTTTATTTTACTTAAGCAATCAGTCAGACTGCTTTCCATTTTCTAAGTGTTGTATAAACTTCATATGCAGAGGAATTACATCAAGATAATTTTGTTCTCCTTTTTTCAATCAAGATAGTGACATAGCTTGGATTTATCTTGAATGCATTAGGAAAGTTAACAAAAATAACCTTGATTATGAGTAGTCTCCTAGCCTCTTACTCTCTAGCTTTCAGTTTGTTAACACAGTGTTTGACATGTATTCGATTCTTGTTCTTCACAAAACTTTTCAAAAAACACAGTAGGTAAGGCAAAAGACTGAAATTACAACTTGTCTGTGGTCAAACATTTGGACAACAGTAGGATTGCCTACTATGAAAAGTGATTTTATTTATTAAAAAAAAAGTTAAAGAAAAACATATTAAAGGAAAAATTTACACCAAGCTCACATGTATATAATAGTGGAAAATACTTTACACATGTAAAAAGACATTCTTGAAGAAAGGGACCAATCAGTAAAATTCTCTTTCAGTTTCTGCAAAGTTGTGTTTTCTTTCTTTCCTTTTTGTTATTATTATTCTGGGCATCCTTTAAAGTACCGTAGTTTTTACCTCTAGTAAATAATATCTACGCTAAAAACATGTAGTGTTGTAATTCATTTCCAAGAGGGGGAAAGATATGCTTTTGTCTTTATAAAACACCACAAAGCATAAAATAAATAGTAGGTGCTGTGTTCTCAGACAGAAGAGCAAAAGATTTTCAGAAGTTTCAGGAAGCCTGAAATCCTTCAGGCTGCTCTTGTTTAGATGCTTCTTTGTGTGGACATTAAACTATATCTGTGTGGAAGGGTACTCAGGCCACAGTTCAGACAATTACTCTGTGTAAAGAATTTGAGCTCCTGACAGCATTAGGTCCAAATTCAGATTGCACATGTTGACTCCTTTTACACCACCTGCAAGATTTGTCTATGGTGCTTTCAAGAATACTGTTTCAGAAATTTGGTCTTAATTAAATAGCCTTCAAATAAACCATTAACATCTATTTAACTAAAAACAACAACAACTTGCACAGCTGCTGCCACTAATATGGACTGAGTAAGCCTCCTAATAAATTGTCTCGGAAGAGCAAACTCTTGGCATGGAAAGAGATGAACACAAGATGGTTCTGGGAGGAATCAGTGTGGAGATGAAAAGTTATTATGATTTCTTTTTACAGAGAAGCAGATTCTCCTGGCCTTCTAGTTGGGTATTTTCACTAAACTTAAGCATACTGAAAGCATTCAAGAAGGAGTATAAGTATGTAGTGTATCAGGTTTCATTGCCTGGTCACTTATTATGTCCTTTTAATAAACTTTTCTGTGCAAATTCATGCCACACAAATCATTATGAATCGCTCATGACAGTGTGCCATTGAATATAACAGTGGTGAATATCAGAGCCAAGGGTCCTGGATACTTTTATTATCATTACAGATGGAAACGTTCTTAAGGGCATGTTTTAGAAGTTTGGAACATGCTGTATGAAAATATAAAGACTAAAAATAACATCGCTGTGCCAAATCATTAGGAAGGTGGTTCAGCATAATCTAAATGTAATTAAAATGAATACCCTTGCTAAATGTCAAAGATATGCAACTAGTCAGAGAGAATGTAGGGAATGAGGCTTTTAAGAAGATAGTGAGGGAAAAGTAGCAGACATTCATGTCTGGAGAGAGACGCTGCGGTGCCTTTCATGGCTGAAGGAACAGGGACCTGTGTCCTTATGCCATCACACGCCAGGTGAAATTACCTGCTGAGATAGGGCGTTTGAGGGGAACTCTTTACTAGTACTGTTAATTGTCTTCCCTGATTCCTGGTTTATTAATGTGTGTATTTGGAAAATGTTTAGCATTATATGATAGATTTTCAATTAGTACTTTACATTAAAAGTAATGTACAAAGGAAGCTTGATGCCAGGTGTTTTAAGTTTTTGTTTTGTTTGGTTTGGTTTTTTATGCACCTGAATTTAACTTCAGGAAATGAAGTATGAGAGTTGTCATATTGGAAGCAGTACATGTATCAGACTAGCTGGCAGCCTATGACAAATGGGTCAGGTTAGCATTTTCACTATAAAATTTGTCAGCTGTGTGGGTTAACTTGCCCCTCTACCCAGTGCTCCACAAATGAGTGCCAAAATTTTGAGCTTCATTAAGTGGTTGCTTTATTTACGTCTCCAAGGAGCCTGTAGAACAATATTTCTGCACTCACACAGCTGTGTGTGGACACAGGGTGTGGATAGGTGTCTGTCTGTCCATCTGGTCATGCAGCTCCACTACCTGTGTCCAACAAATACCAGGGAACGCTGTGGGAGTGGGAGCAGACGTGGCCCTTGACACCTGCAATAACAGAACATCCCAGTGAAGTTTGGGCCCTAATTACAACTGCAGCTGGATATAGTCCATGCAGCCAATATTTGCCTTAAGAAAAATATAGTGGTGGTTTCCACTTGCATGTATTTTGTTTCTTTTCCTGTCATGACTGACTTGTTTTATATCTAGCAAGTTGAGTGCGTTTTAGTTCAGTTCCTTGTTGCCCTCTCAAGGAGGAAAGAGCCAGACTGGTTGTTAATTGCCCTGCCTGAAACTTTTGCATCTTGCAGTCATGCTTGGAACAGCACAATTCCTAAAGCTTGAGATCTGAGTCACCAGACCACAGATGTTTTTGCAATGAAACTGTGCACCTCCTACAAAGTCACTGTGGTGCAAGTAATGATAGATAGTGTTTTCATTTTGCTGCACAAAAGGGTCAAAATGGCATGGGGAGTCCATGACAGACCAGCAGAAAATGTTGGTTCTGAAAGAAAATTTATATCATAGCTCGAGGGGAAAGTTTGGGCGCTGTGAACAGATTGCCTTTGTCATTGTGTACAAATGTGTTGTTTGTAAGGTGATGCTGAATGTCAGGCAGTCAGTGCCTACTGACTGTATGATAGAGCTTGGTACCTAAACAGACAGATGTTAAACCCAATTTGATAGAGTGCTTACAGCACTGTGTTTAGATGCATCTTCTGGAAGCATTCTTCTTAGCATGAAGGTCAAGCAGATTGTCTAAACTTTCCTCCAGTCTCCAACCCAGAAATGTTTGTCTCCACTGGGGAGATCATCCTTTCAGTCTCTTGCATCTTATGGAAAAGAAGATTTTTATAGGACACTCCTGTTTTGAGGCGTGTTTGTAGCAGCATTGTGTGTGGGATTTTCTTTTCTTTTTTCCTGACCCACTGCTGTAATGTTTGATTCACTGGTTTGTGTCACTCGTGCGTGGCTTGGTTGCTGTACGTAAGGGAACCTGTTGTATGGGGTGGCACATCCTATGTGGACCACTGCATGAATTCTCAGTGGACGTATCTCTGTTAGTAACTGGGGTAATTATGGCTCTGCTGGCTCCTTCGGACACTCTTTCCCTCCCCCCCTTGCCCTCCCCTTCTTCTTCCAGAGATGGCCTCTCTACATAATTCCATTAAAGTGATTGTGCTCGGAGGGGTGGACTGAGGGGCAGTGCTCTCATCTTTCAAAGCAGGACCAATGAGCTGTGTGCTTTCCACTGGGCAGCAACAAAAGAAAAGGTCTCTCAGAAGAAAAGACGAGCACAAAAGATCAAAATTAGGTGTTTGTCCAGGCCTCTGGTATTGCTTTCAAGTTAGCTTTTGAGGGCTCACTTTGAAAACGGTGAGCCAGGCTAGTTAACATAAGGGTGTCTGCTGGTTTAGAGAGCACTGGTACAATAATATTGGAAGGGAGTTTTTGCTTGTGCAATTTAACAGTTTCTGAAACACATGAGAAACGTGAGGACTGATGGCAGACCTTACAGGCGGAGGGGGAATGTTCTGTGCCCATGAGGAAATTGAGCAAACTTAAAATCCTTGACATCTGCTTTGCTTATTTTAAAAAGATTAGAGACATTTCGATATTCCTCATTTCCTTAGGCTCCAAAAGGCATTTTCCAAAAGGCCAAAATGCCGTGTGCTGGGAATTCATCCTGCCCCTCCAGCCCTCCCCCAGCACTTTTTTCTGTATGAAGCTGCTATTGCTGATGGTGGGCAATAGGAGAGGTGATGTTTTTACTGCAAGGGGGTGTGAGGTGTTGTTTGTCCTGGGGCCCTCTAAGGGGATAGAGCAAAGCTACAAAAGGGATACAGACCCTTTTCAGATTTAGACAAATAAGCCAGAGCCATCCAAAGCTGTGGAAAGCCAGACTGTTTAGCTGGATCAATTCACACGAGTCGTATGTTCTAGTTTCTACCAAAATAAACTTTTACAATGTTGTACAAAGAACAAATTGCTTAGTTTCTACTTCAGTTATTTGGTTTGCAAAGGAAAACATGAGTATCACAGACAGTCTTTGTTCCATCTAACTGTTTAAAATTACCTTCAAATTAAAAAAAGAAACCATGAGATGTAAAATGCTGGCGATTTGTAAGCGCTCAAACTACTTTAGTCTGATATTAAATGTGTGGTCAGTTGAAATTCCAACTCCTGTAAAAATAAAAGAAATTAAATACTATTGTTTGAAGCTAGTAATAATGTTTAGAAATTGCATATCCAGAGGCTCAACAAGATTTAAAAAGCAATAATAGAACAAGGTTGTTAAACTGTTTTTATTTAATTAATCATATGTACTCAAGCAAAGTAAAAGGGCATTCTTTAGAAAAGAAAAATAAAATCCAGTACTGAAAATCTGAGAGGGAATACCTGCTTTTGAGAGGAACAGACCTGAATCTGTACCATCCTTCTGCTTCCCAGCTTTGTTACTGTTTGGCTGGATGCGCTTCTCTCTGTCCCTTTCCTCTGGTGTATTTGAAATGTATTTGCTTATTTTCCTAATAAGTTTCTGCTGTATTTACATTACTTTGCTTCAAAAGTACATTTTTAAGGATAGTATTTCTCAGTGCTCTTCCTTTCCCACCCTTCCCCCTTAATAATTCCCCTGGACCTCTGTTGCTTGGAGCAGACTTCGGCTAGCCCCAGATTCGATGTCAAAGGCCATGACCCGATGTCAGAGCAGCCCATGCTGCTGGCCTCTTCTTTGAATAATTATCTGGAGTTTATTGTGTTGAAGGGATGGGCTTGGGGGCAGCACAGTCACCCTGGCAAACCAGACCAATGAGCTATCCAGCCGGACCACTACCCAACAATGGACCTGTGGGTTACACAAAAAAATCCAGCAGCACAAAGGATTAAATTAAAAATGGACATTTGGGCACAGAAGTTTTGTCCTTAGAACAACCTTTTTTTTCAGCCTTCTGAATGTGCTGTGGTTTTGATACCTTCAACTGCAAGGAAAAAAGTGTTATTTTAAATTTTGTAATGTAAGCTAGAACAAAACTGAAAAAATTTTCTTATCACCTTCCTCAGCCTTAAAATTGCCATACTGCCTGTACCTTAAGAAGTTATTTCTAGGTTTCTAGTCACTGAACTTGGCTCAAAACATAAAGACACTGAACTTTTCTGTTTGTTTGTTTGTTTTTTCTCTAGAAACTCAATGCAATCCCAATCCTTTTAGAAACAAGAACAAACCCCCCCAGTACTTTCATTTCTATCAATATTTTCCTTCTAAGTTGCTGAGAACAGGGATGTTTGAAACAGGTATGAAAGTATGTTCCAACAGTAAATGATAGTAAAATGCCCGTTTTCTCTCAGCTTCCTCATCTTTTCCTCTCCCCAAAGAGGACTTAAAATGTCTGAAATCCAGATTGTGTAGTGCTGTCTCATCTTATCAGGACTGAATGAAAGGCTGCTGGAAGTGGACTCACTGTTCTGGAGGGGTGGAAAAAAAAAAAGTTCTTTCATGGTCTGACCTCGGATTCTTTCTTAATTTTATCTAGCCCTGACCTGTTGGCTCTGCTCTGGCTCCTTTCAAGGCCTTCAGAGCTTCACAAACATGCAGCAGCTGAAAGAAACAATGACAGGGCTTTTAGGGGTTGCAATGTTACACTCTCTTGTAACCTTGGCTAAGTAACCTGTAAACAGATGCTTTCTCTGAAGCATTTGCCAGAAAGCCAAAATTTTGGTCATGTTCATAGAGGCAAGCACTTTGTAACACTTTTGATTCAGGACTCTTCATTTTGAATTCAATGGAAGCTTCAGCTGAATGAACAGTGACCCACGGGGTGTCTCCTGTGTACAGTGTGGTCATGGAACTTGCTGTTAGAGGTTTTATACTTACCTTTAATGCTATAAATTTACCTGGAACGGAAGAATGGTATGAAGACAAATTATCAACATCTCAATGGGATAAAGACACTTTGGTCTTTTGCAGAAAACTGATTTAAATATAGTGTTAAAATGTAATCAGGACGTTTGCATTTCTCTGTGTTCTTTTGAGAAGGGAGGATGAATTCGGATTTTTCATTGGCTCTGTTGTTAGTGTCATGGGTTTTAATTATGTAATAGAATATTGAGAGTGGAATTTTTGTTCCACTGTGAATGTGGAAGTGACTTTATTCTTAGTAACTTTTTCTGAAAGCTTGGTCTGTGCAATCTTGGTAATTTAAGAGTGAGGTTGTTGCATGATAAAGTACTTCACCAGCTGCAAAGTGATTACAAGCATGTTTCTGGTTGTAGTTGTTTAACTGTGAATACAGGCATTTAATCTTTGATGCCTCTAGTTTTCCCAGCTGTGCCTACTGGAAGTGCATGAGGACACCACTTGGCAGCCATGAGGTAAAACTCTACCAGATGGAACCAACCTGTGGTGGCTGGAGAGATTTCCTTCTTCTCCCCTTGTCACTTTTATCACCAGGGAAATGGCTTCAAAAAAGAGAACCTTTTTTTTTTTTTAATTTCCCTGCCATTCCCCCATATAGTGGTAGCTGCTACAGCAGTCATCCCAGCAGAACCTGGGTTTTCACTGGGTATATTTCAGAGGCCTGTAAGGATCAGGAACAATGTCAGATTGTTTTATATGTTTTTGTGTATTTGTTTCAAAATTTTAGAAGAACTGAAGAGCTAAGTTTGAGACTAACTCAGTGGAATTCCACAGAATACGTGAACACACACTAAAACTAGTTCTGACATGAGAACATACCAGCTCTCTAGTTGCTTTTGCCTACCCTTGTGTATGTATTTACTGGACCATTTATATTTTCCTAGACATTGAAAACGAGGCTCTGAATGTTTAATCCATGTTTAACTAATAAATATACATCACTTAACATATTAAAATCTTAAGTTTTGGGAAAGGAAATGTGAAAATTCTGATTATGAGTATTTCTGACGGACAGCTGCTCTGTAGTAGCAAGTTCTCCCCTCCCTGAAAGAGAAATGAAAGATTTACGTAGAAGCAAGGCTGATGGCAGTAGTAAAGGATACTGAATGATTTTGAGCTGGTGCAATAAAATGTGGATGTTCCAATGAAGTGTAGAGCAACAGACTTGCCAATAAGTCAAGTCTCAATTCTTGGTGATATTTCTTCAGTTTCTCTCTATTTCCCACATCCAGACAGATGAGCAGCTGTGGTTCTCCCTCCCGTGCTGGGAAATGAAATGACTTGTTGCAAAACCAGGGTTGGAACATCTGAGTGCACTGGAGTATTTTTCTTGAAGAATCTGGAACTGCTATGAGCTTCCTGTCTGCTTCTTGAGAAGCTAAACATAATCTTTAAGATTATATCTCAGGGATACAGTAATACAAGTAAACCCAACCTCTTCTGGAGCTTCAGCTACTGTAACATTTAATGTTTTTCCAAGTTACAATCCATGCTTTGAATTATAGTTCAACTTAATTTTTTTGCTCATATTTGCAGTATTTAACTTTGCCAGTTTTACTATGAGGTACAGAACCAACTCCAACTCACAAAACAAAGAGAAGGCTCCCCCATGTGTTTCTCTGCTGAAAGACCTCTCAGGGTTGGATCTGCAGGACTCACTGCAAATTTTTATGGAGAGTGAATGACAGGATATGGGGATCCAGAGGAGTATCATTGTGGAGCAGTGACCTTCCTACAAAAACTGCCACAGGAAAATGAGGCTGATCTGATATAAATTGCCAAACAGTGATTTTGGGGACAGTATCTATTTTGATAATTCGAAATTAATAAATGTGAGGCATACTTAGCTTTTTCCTCCTCTTACTTTATAGGAATATTATCACCACAGGCGAAATTTGTGCCTCTGGTGAAACTGTTAATCTTGTGTTCTTAATACTGGCAGGTTTTGGTTGCATAAAAAGGGTGTGTGAAACAGATCCATTGCACTCTGTGAAACTACTCCAACTTATCACATCCAGCCTATAATGTCTTTTAAGACAATCTCTGTGTGCTTGAGGCACTCATGTAATAACTTTTATGAATTAGCTCTAGCGTATTTCTATCTACATCAGTGCCAGCCCCTTGATTTATACAAACAGTGCAGGTTCTGTGCCTTTTCCACCAGCTGATTTAAGTAATAACAATAAAAATGCCTATTAAAAACCTGTAGGTGCTGTAACAGTTTTAAAACAATCGAATACCAACACTCTAAAAAAACTAAATGATATTCAACAGAAACAAATTACCTGAAAAAAAATCACCTAGCTGATTAATAAATAGATTATAATTAATTATTATTATTAATTATAATTTATAAATGAATTGTTCCTCTTCATCTTAGGTCTCTGAATAAGCCTTCAACCACTATACAAATGCTGGAAATTTGAAGAACTATTCAGTGTTACTAATTATTCAGAGAAATTTTGTAAATGCAGAAATGAAATCTTGATATGAGTTTTTTTTTTTACTTACACTGAATTTATGTGTTAATGGGTTGAGTCAGTCACTGCACCCAATTTGTTTCTGAATAGTAGTGATCTGTGGAAAGACGTGCTACTCCTGGGTCTGTTCTGAGCACTCCTGATGGCCTCAATGCTCACTTCCCTGTTTCCTGAGCCTCCAAACCTCCTGTGCGTGGATGGTAATACACTAAATTTGAGACTGTCAACCCCCAGGTGGCCATGCTATCCCCAGTCTTTTATCAGTGATTTATACATAAACTATTCAAGATACCTTTGCTGGTTAAAGATAAGAAAGCTGCTGAAGTTTGTTTTCTCTCTACGGATGTGCCTGGCTTTGAATGTTTGATCCAGCTGATGAACTGTGAGATGAAAGTGTTTATGCCAGGTGTGTACTGGGATTGCCTCTGAGGAGTGAATCATATCATAAGCCTGTCAATGAAACTTAAAAATTTTTAAAAATATTCTAAACAGAGGCTACTTGAGACAAAAAATATTTTCCAGCACTTCATAAAACAAATAGCGAGCAAGTATCTGTTGGAACCGAGACAGATCTGTGGCAGATCTTGGATTATTGTGTTTGACATACGGGAAAGCTCTGATCAACATGGAAAGGCATCTCAGTGGGTACTTTGAATTGCTCTTTGCTCATGTTATGCATGTAATCTGTGAGGCAGGTTTCTCATCAATTTCTTTAAATTCTTCTCTATTCTTCTTTTTAGATGCCTTTAACATTTAGGCTTCCCTGGGCCAGTCCATAGCACAGCCCTCCCTCCCTCCCTCTGCTACTTCAATTGCAGGAACCAGCAGATGGGTTTTCAGGCATAGAAGCAGTAGTGTGTGGCAGCTGAAAAATTTGGACATCGTTTTTGGCTTGAACTAGTCTTGGTACCAATTGAACCATGATATCCTGAAGTGGAAATAACAGTGTTTTTCAGATGGTAGGGACTTCATTTTTAAACAGGTTTTTCTATATAGAGATAATTGTCTTTGAAATCTCTTGTGTTATAAAAGAGCAGGAGGGAGGAATGGTATTCAACACTGTGCTGCTTCTACATGTCAACTGTTAAGGATACTTTAAAAGTAAGATTTTAAAAACGTATTTTTCTCAAAGACATTTGAATTTTTTTGTGGGAGTTAGATTTTTTTTTTGTTGCCTTTCTTCCACATCCCATTATTCTTCCTTTTCTCCTCAATCAAGTGTTAATGAGGAATTCAGTTAAAAAAAAAATGCAGTGAGGATAAACAGACCTCACAGGCTCCTCATTCAGCTCAGCAGGGCACTAGACCTTAGCTATCCTTCATTTCCCAGTGAAGATGATCAGTTCTGGGTGAGCACTTTCAAAGGGCGCAGGGTTTTTGAAGGTGCTGGGCAGGATGATGGATTGTGGTGTCTGTCATCCTGTGTCCTGCGGAAATGCAGCGGGGGTCTGCGCCGGGGAACTTGTGAAGGGAGGGAGAGGCAGCCACACTCGGCCAGCTGGAAGCCTCCTGCTTCTGTGGGATCTTTTTAAGGGCCTGCTGAATAGTACTCGAGCTCAAGTGTTTTTTAAGAATGGCTGGGAAAAGTAATTTTTTAATAACCACCTCCAAAGCATAATCCCAGTGAGATGTTAAAGATGTCTCAATGACTTCTTCTTTTAAATCCTGTCTTTGTTTTTGAATATTTCAGTTGCACACAAATATATTTATTCCTTCCACAGATTAAGAGGCCTGGGAATATATTTAATTCTGCTTTTCTGAGATGCTTGCTGTAATATTCCTAAACAACTCACTGTAACTTAATTTTTGTGTATTCAAATCACTTGGGACTTTAGAAATATTTTTGACATTTATCCTTTTAGTTGGGCTCAGTGTTTTTAAATGCACCTTTTTTTTTTTGAAAGTTTTTAAGAGATTGCAATTGTTTACATAATAACATCTTACTATCTTTCTGAATTTTGAATATTGAAATTCCGTATTTTCTTCTATCACATTTGATTATTCTGTGTGTTTGTGTCCATCTCCTTCTTTTCTCTGATTGTAATTTGTCATCGAGGAACAACTGATGTCATCTGTTGTTAAAGTGCTATTGTAAAGTGAAAAAAAGGTCAAAGAAAATGAGAATTTTACTTAAATTTAAAAAAACACTTTTCTTTTTTTTACATATTTTGTTATTTACATTTTCTGCTTGTGATGTTAAAATCTATTCAAAAAATGGGGAATGGGCTTCTCTTGCCTATTCTACCATTAGTGTCAAATACATCAGGAAAATACTTTGATCCAAATTTAAAAGCCCCCTTTTTTACGGCTATATTTAGATTTTGGTAAAATAGTCTTTAAAAAATAAACACAGAAATGTAAACTCTACCTAATGATATCTCATTTACAGCTGATGTGGGTAACTACAGCAGAAAAAGATTTTCTAATTCAGAATAAAGAGACTTTAGAAAAGGCATTATTAGGAAACTGCCACCTTTACAGAAACATCAGATCGAGTTGTTCCGATGGCGTTGCTGGTGCAGTGACTGCAGAGGGAGCCACTGATCTGATGGAAACAACAGTCCTAATCCTGGCGAAGAAAATATCAAGGATTTGTGTTCCTGTTTATTTCATGAGAGGCCATGTCAAATCTCAGCTAAAATGAGAACAAGAAGAGCTTATTTTGAGAAGGGATAATACTGCGGTAATTTAGGGCAAGGAAAAAAGAAATAAACAAGATCAGCACATTTATATAATGTCTGAACCTTCTGAAAATCTTAATAGAAAGAAATAGGTCCATGTCAGTAGAAGAGGAGAATGTCCCAATAGCTGTGTCGGTGCTGGGGTGAAGTTTAGCTCAACCGCCAGGAGCTCATATGAACTCATAGCAAACACTGCCCTCTTGCAGATCATGCTTGTATGGGAGGGATTGGTTGCAAACACACTTGTGAGGGAGCAGTCAGCAGAGCAGCCATCCTGGTGGGCTGCACTCCGAGCTACCTGTTGTACCACACACCTCATCTCCGCTTACACAAAGTTCCAGGCCCCTTTCTAACTCATTGCTCTGTAGTGATTTTCCACTTGGATCAAGGCCAGGGCATCATTAACAGAACTAAGAGAAGCAGCAAACTGCAGTGTGGCTACCCAAAGACAGGGCCAGAGAAAGGGAAATGGGGACATCCTTTAAGCTGGGAACAGTGACCCTCCAAGAATGCCAGAACCAGCTTTCAAGAAAACATATGGAGGCAGAATTTGCTAGTCAAAGCATTATTAGCAATCCCTGTTGTTTCACAGTTTATCTCCTCTCAAAGCCTGGAACCAAAACATTTCCCATTTCTTTGCTGGGTCCTGTCTTCTTGCCTTTGCTTTGATTGCCTTGCTTCATTACTTCCTGCTTATCCAAAAAACAAATGTTGGTTTCTGTGGAACTCCTGCTGTTTGTTTTAACAAATCTTTAATGAAAGACTGAAAGCACTTCAATATGCTGAATCATACTATTAATTCTAGCTCTGTGGCTGTGAAGTTGTGACTTTGTTACAGATAGGAATGCGATACTTATTCTGCTCCCACTGACTGCTGTTTAGGCTATTGGAAGTCTGGGCAAAGATTCAGGGGAATTCATGTGGCTTAAGCAAAGACAGGCTTCCAGGCATCCAGCCCCTCCCTCCGTCCACTGATTGTAGCAAACAAGTTTTGAAACAAACTTGCAGGAGAATAAAGTTGTCTCTCTCTCTGTAGAAGTCTGAAAAACTTTTTTTTCTTTTCTTTCTTCTGGAGGCTAATTATTCCTTTTCTTTATGTGCAGATCCTAGAAGAAAGTATCATGTAAGGCTGTTGGCATACAACAATATGGAAGAAGGTTATCAGGCAGACCAAACAGTCAGCACTCCAGGATGTGTCTGTAAGTGTTGTAGATGCATGAAGAATTTACGAAGAGCTGAGCTGTTTCAAGGTCCCAGCAGCTCTGTGCTTTTAACCTATAAATAATCAATTAATTCAGTGTAAAACAGAGAACTAGAAAGATCATATCTGTGACAAATACTATCCTGGTCATTCTGCAATTGAGCTAGTTTACTGTGTTTGTGAAGTGCAGCTGAAGAAACAAGATAGGCCAAACACATTTCCCTACCCCGTTGGACTGTCTGACAATGATGTATCATGTATCTCATGAGATATTTATCTCTCTCCCTTGTCTCTGTTGATAATTTCGACTTTGCTTTTGACTAAACAAGTGGGACTGCAGAAATAGTATGTGACATGTATGGGGTTAGCAGGGATCTTTAATAGCTTCAACCAGACTCCTGGGTCTGAATACCAGGTAGTGCTGAGTAAGGGCAGATTGGAATCTGAACTGTGGGCTCAGACCTCTTAACATTACCCAGTAAATAATTCCTGCTCCTTTTTTGTTTCAAACAGCTGTCCGTGATCGCATGGTGCCACCTCCACCACCTCCCCACCACCTCTATGCCAAAGCAAACACTTCATCTTCCATCTACCTTCACTGGGGGAAACCTGCCTTTACATCTGCACAGCTCATCAACTACACCGTGCGCTGCAACCCCGTGGGGCTGCAGAATGCGTCCCTGGTGCTCTACCTCCAAACGTAAGCACAGCGCTCCTAGTGAGCCTTGGTTTGCCAATTCCACATCCTTCCCGTTTAGGTTCTACTCTTCCTGTCCTCTTTTAACTGTCTTTTACTTGTAACAACTTTTATCTCCCATAGAGGACTGACTGCATGTTTTGCTCAGTGGCTGCTAGTTCCGTTTTTGTAAGATGGGTTCATGGAACAGCTTATTCTCTACCTGTGATCCTTACCTTGGATCATTTGGCTAACTCTTGATTTTTTTAATGGCTTTTTAGCTGTCTAGGTTGAATTTCATTTTAAGTTCTTCAACCAAACCAGAGAGAATACCTATTTTATAGGTAGCTTGTCTGGGCAAAGGTGGTGCTTAGTCCAGTGTCTGATTTTAAGACTGGAAGTGAGAATTTTTGAGGGGTTGAGCATTTTATTGTGGGAATGCCATGTTCCTGAGGGTGTGGGACCCTGCCAGGGGAAAGCTGAGTAGGATTACTTGCTTTTCAGAGAAGCAGTGCATGAGCCACAGAGTGGCAGAACAGGGAAGAAGGTCTTCCTAGTCTTGGTGTTTTGGTGTTCTGGGAGCAGAAGACTTTGTTCCACGTGACTGCCCATGCTGGGGGCCTGTTGAGGGAATCCATGTGCGTGTAGCTGCCTTAAAACTTCAGTTTACTCAAGCCTCTAAATAAGAAATACGCTGTCTTAAAGGATAGTTCCCATTCTAATATTCAAGTTTTTCTCTTCTAAGAACACATCTGGCGCTGTAGAGCTCTCAACTTACCAATTAGACGCAGTATAAGCACCGTGTAAAGTTCTTAGTGTGTAATATGGAGCATAGCAAGGAGTGCTGCTTTTTGTGATAGGATGAGACTATTGCAAATATCGGTGACTGCCTTTGCACCATGGAAGATGAAACTACTAAATGAGATTTAATAAAGCAGTATCTGCAGAGTAACACCATTTTAAACTGAGATTTAATCTTGACTGAGGTATTATCACCCAGAATTAACCCTGGCATATATGAAAGATTTCCCTCTGCCCCTAGAATCAAAATAAAGTGAAATGTCTACAATTGACTTTGTGAACAAATAGTAAACTGCAGTATTATAATTAATATAATCAATTTTGCAAGAAATAAATTACTGAATGCTGCTACAAGATGAGTAGGGAACATTCATATTCTACAGAGATCCCCTAAATGTGGGAGGTGATAGAGGCCATAAGTGGAAGAGGACATTGCACACATAGCCTGTGCCTGTCTGTGAACTGAGAAGCAGATCCAGGAGCCAATACCATGTGCCTTATCAGCTGTGATGCTGGTTGCAGTCTGTGTTACTCCAGCTGGAAGCATAGAGTCCTACGGACAAATGTGGAAAGAGCTGAGTTTGGGTTGCCTGCTGGTGATCCAGACAGTAGTATTCTTAGACTTGCTTGTGCATCAGCTGTTCAAAGAACCTTTATAAAAACTTGAGCTCAAATCAACTGACAGCAGGCCTAACACCCTCCTGAGATCTGCAGGGTTAGCACAAGTACAGTTTTCAGGTGGGCAGCACAGATGAGCCACAGTGAGAATCTACTCATGTGACCAAGAGATACCATCTGAGTTTGGGATCTTCAAGTCAGTTGCTACTGTTAAATTTCTTTTTTTCCTTCATCTGTACAGGTCAGAGACTCATATGTTAGTTCAAGGTCTTGAGCCAAAAACTATGTATGAATTTGCAGTTCGGTTGCATGTGGACCAGCTCTCTAGTCCCTGGAGTCCTGTAGTCTACCATACTACCCTCCCAGAAGGTAAGGAACCAGGAGAGCACCATGTGGTTCTAAAAAGAAAGCTCTGTAAACCAAATGGCCTGAAAAATTGCTTATTAATTTTAAGCTGTCTGTGGGAGAGAGAAATCCTTTTCTTTGAAATACAGGTAGTGCTCTCCTTGGTAAGAGCTAGAAATATGCTGTCAGGAATATCCTTGGTTTGGAACTGTGAAATTCTTTTTCAAAATCCACCTTAAATCAGCAATGATTTTCATATAAAGTGGGATATGCTTTCACCATTAGCAACTACTGAGTAGAAGGAACTTGAATATAAAATTTAAAATATGTATTGAAAAGGTAGTGCTGATTCATAGGCATTATGAAAACATATTTTAAGCCCCAGAAGTTTTGGAAACTCTGGGAATATTACACATCTTCTGTTCTAGCAACTGGTTTGCTTTGCTGTCAGCTTGGAAGGGGAAAAATCCAAAACTTTGGTTTCATGTTCTCAGCAATGCAGTGTTTGAGATGCACCTGTTCACAGGGTAATGAAGTGGGGGGTTATCAGGAACTGTTTCCTTCTGGAGTTGAAGGAAAAAATATGAAATATGAAAATTGCTTTTCCAGAATCTCATTTATTGACCAGGTCAGAGTTAACAGGATGTCTCCTGAGGAGCAGTGTGTGTTTGTTTATATGTGGTTTCTGGGATGTAGCAGTGGCCATTAGGTCTGCACATCAGTTTGGTTCTGAGCAATTTAATTGCATGTAAATTGGGTTAGCCTAATAGCATTGTGTTACTGTTCTCACAGCACCATCTGGCCCTCCAGTAGGAGTGAAGGTGACTTTGATAGAGGATAATACTGCTTTGGTTTCCTGGAAGCCACCTGATGGTCCTGAAACAGTGGTTACACGATACACTATCCTCTATGCATCCAGGAAGTCTTGGATTGCTGGGGAATGGCAAGTGTTGCACAGAGAAGGTAAACTAAAATCAAAAACCTCTGAACTGGACAAACAATGATGCTGTTTATAAGATGCTTTGTTACTTTCAGCTCCCTTGAGCTACAGTAAGAAATAAATTGGTATATAAATGTTGACATAAAAGTTCTGATTAGTTTAGAGTAATTGCCATGGGAAAATGTATTAAAACCCAGTTCATACTCAGGAGGTGAGGGGAGAAGGGCTGTCTGTGCTGCTCTGGAGCTCAGTGTGGGAACCAGAATGTCTTGTAAATCCAATTACTTCCATCTTAGTTCAGTTGTAACCACAATTCTGATGGTTTCATTTTGTAAATGCACTCTTTCAAATCTGATGCCTGGCTCTCCAGATATAAATGTATAAATGTAGCTGTGTGGGTTTATATATTTCTATCGATCACTGCCAATCCAGTTAGCTCAGTTTGCTTAATGAACTTTCCCCTACTCCCAGTAAATTGCTCTGCAAATTCAATTTAATTCTCTGGCTCTATTCTACTGCTGAGTCCCAGCTAGCTAATTTAGCAGTACCTTGGGTATGGTGACATGAACTGCAGTCACATCTCTGTGATTAGATGGAGAGATAGGATACATTTTTGTAGGCACTTCTCACAGTAATACTATGGTTTGAAGAGCTGCCTCGAGAACAGAATTCTACTTTGACCAGAAAAGAAAAGAAAAATACATTTATTGTTCGGTTGATATTCAAAATAAACAGAGGCAGTTCAGAATAGATACTGTTCTAATGATGTCTTAAATCAGAGAGGGAAGCTCAGTGTTACAGAGTAAAGTCATGTGCTTGAGTAGCCCATTTAAGAGGATTGCTTGGTAAGAGTTACTATTTTGTTGTTCTGTGTTGTTACCTGGCTGAAAGCTTAGTTGTCAGCAGAGAGTGAGGCTTTAAATTTTCCATGGAGAAGATTCCAAAAGCTTAATGAGTGTGCTGGCATGGAGGACAACTTGTGTCATCGTCACTGAGAGTGAACTGGTTTGGTTCAAAGCTGGTGGGTGTCCTGCTCCTGAGGAGAGGATAGAGGACCAACATTTGGAAAGGTGGCAGTGCTGTTTTGTCTTTGCTGAAGCACAATGGTATTTGTCAGGCTGGCCCCAAGTAGAATGGTCACCTGTGAAGAATAACAGGGTAATGACTCTTAATCTTCAACAAAAATTGTAGAAAATAACTAGTCTCTGAAATACCAATCAGGTCTAATTTTAGGGGGAGGATTGAGCCCATGTTTTTTCACTATTAAAATTGTTCAAAGAAACAGTAATATAAATAAAAGTGTCCCACTGAATTGTTGGAAGAAACAGTGATGTGCACTTGTTAAATTAGAAGATGAATTTACTATTAATTTTTACTTGGTAAAAAACCCAGCGGATTTAAATTCACTGAGAGCTTACATTTGAAGAATAAATCTTGTCATTCTGGTGATGGTACACTGTATTTGCTGCACACAGCAAAGTGGCTGAATTGCTTGCAGATATATCCTTCAGCTCAGCCATGCCTGAACATCCTCTGATAGTATTTCACCAGAGATTTCGGATGAGGGGATGGCAATAACAGTAAACATTTTCATGTGTTCTCATACTGAAAGCGTTGGAGGGAATCAGCAAATGGAGAGCTATAAATCTTATTACTATGTCCATCAATGTTAGAGTCACAAATTTAGTATACAAATTAGATATATTAGAGTTTGAGGCACGGCCTGGAATTCAGGCATCTTGTCATTAGGACAATCTGTTATGCTCTTAATTAATTACAGGTGAAAAAGTCTGTGAAAGAAAACTAGTATGTAGAGGTAAAATGGGGCAAATACTGTGATAGCCCTGTGACAGTATTTTCATAGGTAATTTGAGATGGAAGCAGGATTTGGGGTTTTTAATGCATTTATTCTGATAAGCTCAGCTAACCCTATGCAATATATAGCATTGTTCTGTCTTGATGCTAAAACTATTCTGCAGAAGATTTATGAACTCTTGACCCCATTCCAGTCTCATACCTCCAGAAACATCCCCCTTAAATAAAAAAACTTTAAGAAAACCACTAAACCGAACAAAAAACCCACCATAAATCAACCCTGCCACCTATAAAAGTCCTAGCATGGGCTTTAGTTTATGCAGGAAATTTTATACCAATCCACCAGTTTAAAAACCAAACCCCTCTCATTTGACTGCTTGTGTTAGGCATGGCAGACCCAAAAAAGGTAACTGCAGTTTGGTGCTGATTCAGGATGGGAGTCATCTTCCAGCCACCTCCCCCCTTTCCCTAGTTCTCCTCCAGTGGATTAGAAGTTACAGCCTTTACACACTTGGTGTGCAGTAAATCAGCACAAAGTGCTCACTTGCTTCAGCAATGCAGCAGATTGGAAAGGAGCTGGTGGGAAAGAGCCTGTAATATTGAAATGGGACCTTTAGCCCTTGCTGGTGCTAAATATTACAGCTCCTTTGGTTGCAGATACCTCACATTTCACTTCAGATGCTTTCAGCTAATGGGTTTTTTCTATGCAAGAGCTGAAATAGCTTTGGAAGTAGCTTCCTTTTTGCCAAATGTATAATCTTTTCTGTCAGCAAAACAAGCTCATATTTTATGTAGGCTCCCATGATACTATAAATTCTGGCTTTTCAAATTGATTTAAAAGGTTGAAATTTTGACTTAAGTCTGAGAAAGTGAATGGAATATATGAAAGAGAACAAGAGAGAGATTTGGTCCTGTAACTGCCACTATTTCAGGAAAGAAAAGCAGCATATTTCTATGGTAGCAAGAAACACAGGCATAGAAATGAACTGGAATTGTAAGCAGTCGTCTGCAGTCCCTGGGCAGGCAAAGCTCTCACTGAGTTTGATAGGAGTTTTGGCTGTCTAAGGACAATGCAAGTGAATCCTATTTATGTTCTTAATCTCTTTTCCTGCCTTCAGGGACTTTAGGAAATGAATCCCTAGCATGTGAAAAAGGCATTTTCTATAATATTCTTAGTAGCACAGCTTAGATGCACAGTAATCAAGGAAGCCTACACAGGTCTAAATAGGGCTTAATTTTATTTTAAAATTGTGGTATAATATACTCTTGCAAAGCTGTCCTGTTCATTAAACCAACTACATCTGAAATCTGATAAAGTGAACCTGAATTCTTTTAACAATTTGCATTCACATTCATGGTACAGTGAATTGAGGAGAGGCACATATGAAAGAGGTCTTTCTTTCTGCTTTTGCTGCCTGAGAGTCTGTTTATGAGCTTGGCTCATCTGCTCACAGATCTGATCACAGCATAAATGCTATCACACTGAAATGCAGCTCATGGCAGATTTAGGATTAGTGTGCTGTGTGTTGTACCCAGTACTGACTCTTGGTTTTGAGCTGTACTGGCAGTTCATGGTGTGCTGTTTTCAAGCAGGATGGAGAGAAAGGACAAGAAGGGACAAGAAGGCAAAGCCCAATGTTCATTCTGTTCCTTGTATATGCAGGTTAGAACGTATCAAAGTGATCACAGTCCTCAGACCTAAGATTTGCAGGTGGTATTGGAAGGAAAGTGTAGGTCCCACTGTCTAAATCTCAGTCTGTTCCCACAGATTTTGTCTTAACTGGAATTGTCTATCAAATCTTTTCATAGGAGCAATGACCATGGCTTTGCTGGAAAATCTTGTAGCAGGAAACATCTACTTGGTTAAAATAGCAGCCTCCAATGAAGTGGGAGAAGGACCCTTCTCAAACGCTGTGGAATTTGCTGTCCTGCCGAAGGAAACATCAGAGTCTAATCAGAGACCCAAACGCTTGGATTCCGGAGATTCCACAAGTCAGTAGCAATGTTTTAATTACAGCTGTCACAAGTATTGGGGCAAAACTGTTTGTTTTAGCTTGTAACCACATTCTGGATAAACCATTCTGGTTTATGTGAGGCAGTCCTAACAGTGAAGCATTTTCTTGTTCTAAATGAAATTATTTTTGGATTTTTATCTCAGTTCGACACAGAGCTGGTTTTAATATTCTTGCTCAGAAGTTGGATGTTTGCCTATCAAATGACAATACATAACTGGTTTGAATTTTACATCAGTATCAACTTTGCAGATACTCCTCTATGGCATTTCCTACAAGTCCTTTGTCTTGAGATACCAGTAGCACTGGGTCCATCCCAAGAGGCAGTCCCTTCCTCCCCTCCCACACCAGGACTGCACTGACCAGACTCTCTCTTGTTTGGTCTATGAGTTTTATTTTCAAAAGTGTCAAAATGTGTGACAGAGAAGGCCTGGAAATCTCATTAGAAGGAAGCATTTGTCTCTGTGGTTGTGACTGTAACCCTATTAATTTCCTGACAAGGGAGCAGGGGTTAACTCTTCTTATTTACTAGCCCTTCTATGTTCTTTTTTGATATAGCTTATTCTGACTATTACCATCTGGACCAGAAATCAATGACTGGCATTGTTGTTGGGGTTTGCATAGCCTTGACCTGCATCCTTATCTGCATCCTGATCTTAATTTATCGAAGTAAAGCCAGGTATGTTTTTGTTCTTGAAGAATGAGCTCCTTTTCAGGGCACTCATTCCTGGGATGTGCCGCCACCTCCAAGAGTGCTAAGTTCTCTGAAGTACTCTGTCTCTTCACCTGTTCCTACCAGCACTGGAAACAAAGCACTTTGTTGGCTCTTCCTACTCTACCTGAGCCCCTTCTCCAGTGAAAAGGAGGAAGAACCCACAGAGTGAGTCAGTGGTGGTGCTTTGGCAAGGAAGTATGAGGCATGTTTCCAAATGCAAACCCCCCTTTGAGTCAGATGAGCATGCTGCTGTCCATCATCTGCTCTTCCTGCTTAACCCTCCAGCCTGCCCAGACCTGGTTTGCAAGGCTTTAACCCCCCTGGGTGTTGCTGGACAAAAGGAACTCTGACATAAAGCAGTTCCATGATGCAGTTTCTACAGCAGATCCATGATGGAGCTTCTTTGCACTGGTGAAAACCACCATCTGTATGTCTGTCATCAGCTGCTATAGGGTATAAACTGGCCCAGTGACTGCCCAAAACTCTGGGATCAGAATAAATATAAGTTACTTGAAATAATAAATTAAAAACTCTTTAACAGTGTATTTCAGTAACAAGAGCTTTTTAGCATTCATACAGGAAAAAATATGGGTCGGGAGACAGTCTCTGTGTAGCATGATAGAAAGGTCTTAATATCATTAGTGGTTACTTCCTCCAAGTAATATTACTAATCATGACAATTCCTGTCTGCTCATAAGCTTGTAGCCTACTGTGTATGATTAACTGGAAGCAGATGTTATTTTTATCACAAGCAATAACATTTAAATTCCATGTGAGTTAGGAGTATCGTGTGACAAAATGTAAATGCCAAGAGTATACCAATATTACTGGATTAATAATAGCTTTGAAGTTTATCCTTGATTTTTTTTTTGTATTTTATTCCTGTGGGTCAATTTTATTCCTGCTTAACATTGTGTAGGAAAACATCTGCTCCTAAGCCAGTGCAGCAAAACACTGACCAGCTGTCACATACCAGCATCTCATTAGCCAGTGCTAATGAGGTGGAGAAGAATATTGAAGGAATTGCAGAGAATGAAGAATCCTTATTGCCAATGATAGTGGGAAACAGCTTCATCGATGCTAAGGTACTGTGAGCTCGACTTGCTCCCGAATCAGAAATCTTCCTTTAGAATTCATTACTATAAGGTCAGAGTCTTTATCAAATGTAAAATATGTGTACTACAAACCCCTGTGAGGTTTTTTTTTAATGGGACAAGCACAGGTTTGGCAATTCAGGCTCACATTTTCAAGACTTATCTGGAAGTTCAGCTAGAGCTCTGGTTCAGACTTGTCTTACACTGTACTCTGCAGATTGCAGTGTTTGGCTCTGGCACAGCATCAAAGGACAAAGGCTCCACAGACTCGAGGCTGCTCGGTGGCCTCTGGTAGTCCAAGGAGATAAGTGAGAGTCCTTGTCAGCACCCAGCTCAGCAAGTGCCTGTGCACAGTCTAGTCAAGCGTGACACTGAGCAGCTATTAAAGAAAATATTATTTTTCCTGTATATTTACTGGAAAGACAATGGTACAGTTTATAAAGTCATATTTGATCAAACTATAAATTAGTCTAGATGGCAGGATTTAGCAGTGGATGAACAATCTTGAGCCCAGGAGTTCAGTGTGGCAAAACCACAGTGGCCTTCCTTTCACATGCAGACACAGTGAATTAAGGCTTGTTCTGTTCATACTGCAGACTTCAATGGGGCTGCTCCCTGAGGATATATGCAAGAGCTGGGTAGTGGAAATGGACCCCAGTAAGGGCACAGACACTCTGAATGGGAATAGTTAACATCCAAAGTAGTAGGGCAAGAGCAGCAGCTGGAATATTTTGCTGTGTCTGCAGTATTACAGCTGCTGGGCCTGGAAGGTGGGCTTCCCAGGTTTAGTGGATCTGTTCTTGACTTCTCTCGAGCAGATGAGTACCAGACCTCAAAAACGTGACTCAACACTGAGACTTCGTCTTTATTCTCAGTATGGAGCCAATAGGTAGGAATAGAAAAATATTTTCAAATATCTTAGAAATTTACTTTATTAAAATAAATGTCTGCATATTCCTCTGTTGTAGGGAGGATCTGATCTGATTATTAACAGCTATGGGCCTGTGACAAAGGCTAACAACAAGAAAAGGTGGCTGTTCTTCCAAGATAATAAGAAGGTGAAGACTGAGGAGGTAATTGCTCTAATGGGCAGAGGTGCACAATCTTTACTGTAATACCCTGTGTTTTCAAAGGAAGATATGGTGTTTTCTATTAATGGAAAAGCATAATTAATGGTCTAAGTTTTAATTGGATAGTTTCAGTTATGTTAAGGCTGAGGATGATTCTATCTCATAGTAAAGTCTTATGAATATTTCATTTCCTGACAGATATTATCAGGACACTGTAACTCTTTACAGTTGTCAGATACTGCAGCTCTCCACAATTAACTGATCACTTTCTTGCCTTTGCCCTTTATCTGTGAGCAAAAGGATTTCTGTGTACTGGGTCTGTACATCACATGTACTACATCTGCAGAGACTTCGTATAGACATAAATACAATTTAAATATGTATTTACAAATAAAAATAATATTAAAATGTAGAGAATCCTCTCCTACCCTGACAGCTAAAACTTCTGTTTGCTGAAGAGAAACAAGAGGGAAACTAAATTATATGCCCAAAGTACTGAAGAAATTGAGAATCTGAGTAGAACTGTCTGGCTTCTGAAATTATTGCCAATTAGCAACATTTGCCATTTGGTTAAGAATAATAACAGTTTAGAACTGAAGTGTTCAACCAAACCTGGAACATTGTAATGCAAATTCACACCTGTGGACCATCTAAGTACTCTTTATTTCATTGTAACTTGCTTTGTGCTCTTGTATGTTTAATAAATAGAAAGTCTTGATATCCATATTATAAATTCATATTCAAGAGTATTTCCAGAACCAGCTGTGTATTTCTGATGCCTCTATATGAAAAATATTTGCTATCACCCAAGGATTAATGCTTAAAGAATATGCATGAGGAAATAGGAGAGTGCTCTACCAAGTGTGTTTTTAAAACACTGTTCAGGTCTCTGCAGTGAAATAATTTTTGATTACCCATGCATATCTAGAAGGATTATTTCATCTATTATGGAAGAAAAAAGTATGAGCAAGACTTGAGACTGATTCTTCTTAAACTCCTGTAGGAAAGCCCTGTTTGTTCTGAGGCAGTGCTGTTAGGAGCACTCTGCTGGAATTAAAGGCAGGAAATGCAGTAAAAATTCAAATTATGGCTCAGCTTTTCAGAGGTTCAACAGCCCTTTTCTCTCTCTTTCTGTGTAGCCTCCGAGGAGGTTTGTGCAGGCAGTGTGTCTGTACCAGCCCGGCCCCACCATGCTGGTCAGCGAGGACTCCCCCGGCTCTCCGGGCCAGCCTCCCAACTTCCAGGTGCCGTTCGGCATCGCTGCCGACACGGAGCATTCGGCCAACAGCGAGGGGAGCCACGAGACCGGCGACTCGGGCAGGTTTTCTCATGAATCCAACGATGAGCTACATCTCTCCTCTGTGACCGGTGCCACCCCTCCCGCCAGCAGTCCTTTGGTGAGCAGTGACTCGAGTATGAACGTGATGAGCCCGGCCGTGAGTGACTGCACTGAGTCTCCTCTGCTGTTTGCTGCTGACCAGACTCCTACCTCACCTCAGATCCACCCTGCGGTGCAGAACTGACATCCTGGGGCCACGCCAGACATTCTGACAGTGTATGTCTGTTCGAAGGACAATGAACAGGGAGCCAAAGTTTTATTGTGGAAAGCCTGACTAACCTAGCAGGTGATCCATATTTCTGTTGAATGTTTGTTTTTTTTCTTGCTTTATTTTGGTTTGTTTTTTTTTTTAAACTCACTCATTTTGAATGATCAGTGGTCAAAAAATGTGAAAGGAGTGAAGATTTCTGACTAAAGTTTAAAACATGTCACTGGAGCAAAGGGAAGGCTCTTGGCCCTTTTGCTGACTATCTACCTCAGTTTGCCGAGAGGTGAACTCTGAATGACGACTGCTTTACCTCATTTGTGTTCTAGTTGGTCTCAGCTATGGAACTGATGATACTTCCTAGTAGTGTTGTTTTATTTTGAGTTTTTTGGGTTTGGTTTGGTTTTTCCCCCCCCAGCTGTGTGTAGAATGTGTGTGTGTATGTGTGTGTGCATATGTATGTGCTCAGTGATCAGGGAGTTGTATAGGTTGGTGAACAAGATTGTTTAGCTGAAGCTCTGTCTTTGAAAAGAAGGAATCCTCAGAGTATAAAAGGTTAGGATTTAATGTGGTTGACACAGAGTATGTTAAAAACTGGAGCTTCCACATATAGAGCCACATGAAATCTTTTGTACCTCTTGGTTTCTTATAACCCCAGTAAGCCTAGGACAGTGCCTTTCCCCCAGAAACCTGTGCCAGCAACTGCTGACAGGATGTTTGCTATATCCTTAGGGCTCTGGGACATGGTGGATTCCCCACAGTGTGACAAATGTTGCCCCTTTATTCACAGTTAAGGCTAAAAAGCATGGCAAAATGAAGAAGTACTCATCATTTTCAAACAGTGTGGCTCTGCCTGAGAGTCATGGAAGAGAGAGTAACGCTGAGTATTCCAGTATCACAGAACTTCTTAGCAATGGTGCCTTCCATTTTATATTATGAAATTACTGATTTGCCTTATGCCTTTTTAGTATTCATAAAGTTGCTTTGGAGTACAG
This sequence comes from Pyrocephalus nanus, assembly GCA_038380795.1. Taxonomy (NCBI): domain Eukaryota; kingdom Metazoa; phylum Chordata; class Aves; order Passeriformes; family Tyrannidae; genus Pyrocephalus; species Pyrocephalus nanus. The sequence goes on from CM076272.1 coordinate 7,684,659, forward strand.
AAAGATGCCTTAAATTCTTCTTAGATATTTTAAGTAAACTGTATCATGAGTTTATAGTTCATTTTTGCCCAGCTTTGAGTGCTGATAAGCACTGCTTGCATTGTAATATGTCTCAGAGCTGTTGTTAGAATGCAACCCTGCTCCTTGCCTTCACCTAGTGTGCTATTAGTCAGGAATTTTAGCTCAGGGAGTGACTTTACCCATACGCCAATATAAAACTCTTATTAGGCTACCATGAGAAACAAAAAAGCCAGAGCTTTAGTTGAAGAGTCTGTTGAAAGAGGTGAGTACTGCTACTGCCTCGAACCCATGCAATTCCTGTTTTATACTACCTCCTTTAAAAATTATTCTAGTGTTTTTTGGGTTTTGTTGATGTTGTTTTTTCCTGTACTCAGGGAACAGTTTGTTACTTTTAAGCTGCCTCACGGAAACGTGGAGCAAACTGACAGGGTATCGTTTTGTTTTTTAATGGGAGAGAGCGAGAGACAGGGAGGGGGCTGGAATCATCCAATGTTAGAAACTTGCCTGTATCTATATCCAGTCTTCTCACTCCTCCTCTTTCCCTGTTTTACTTAAACAAAAAAAAAAAAAAAAAAAAAAAAGAAAAAAAAAAGAAAGAAAGAAAGAAAAGGAAAGGAAAAAAATTAGGCATATGTTTTTACTCAAAGAAATTGTTTAAAATGCAATGTGGTGAAAATCAACCATAGGAACTCCTGGCTCTCTTTAAGTCTGTGAGAACTCCACTGACTTTACTGGGGCTGAGATGTCACCCTCCAGGTAGGCCGGGCTGACTTGTGTTGTTCCTCATGTCTCAGCAGGAGGTCAGAAGTCGTTGGTAAGCCCTACTCTTCTGGCTGGTTCGTGCTGAGGAATCTGGCTCAGGTTGCTGGAGTTCTGTTTGGAACTGTTTGCTAATTCACATTCACCTTCCGTAACAGTGTTGATTCGAATGCTTAAAAAATAATCTCGTACCAAAGACTTTTCTATAGAAGAGAAGGAAGCCACATATTGTCCAAAAATAATTAAACTAGGTAAAAAGCTATAGGTTTGAAGAGCTGAATACATTTTATTGTATAAGTAGTTACTAACAAAAACCAATAGGGCTTCTTGATTGTAGTGGCCAATTGCATAGGTGAGTTGTATGCTTCTACAATTTTAACTACCTTGTTGTTACAAGAGCCTTTAAAGAAAGCTATAATACCAGCAGATGTCTCCAAAGAATTCCAAGTGTAATTTTTTTTCTCCAGCATGTAGTTGATAAACAATACAGTATTAAGAAAAATATTTTTGAACAGTTTTTTATCTACTTGCTGAAGAAAAAGAAAAACTTTTCACCAAAGATTTATTTTTGGTCTTGTCAGGCAGAATGTTTAGTGTACAGCAGAGTACTGTTTCTAGTTAGGTAAAGTGTGAATTAATCAAAACTAGAGTAAGAATGTGTAACTGTAGCATGAAGTTTCACACTTCATCTTTCAGAGTAGCCTCTTTTGTTAGTCTCATTCAGAAAGAGCTGATATGCAGATGGTAACTGCTTCTCCAAAGACTTGTTTGCTGTAAGTACTGGTAATCAGATGTTATTTTATAACCTTCATTACAGGTAAATACTATAAATCCACTCTGCAGTTCAACCTGTGGATAATTTGAGTAAAAAAGACTTCATATAAAATCTGTCAATCTTCTATAGATGCTCTTAAGTTCAATAAGCCAAAGAGTTGAAAATACTCAGTGTATTAGAGACCAGAACTCTATTCATCACTTAAAGTTTTATCAAGGTACTTCTTATCAGCAAATAAAGAAAACCAAAGATATTTAAGGTTACCTCAGCATATAGGCAAGCTTAGTTAGGCATTAATTATTCTGTCTTTTTCTTTATTTTTATGTTAACCAAATGTAATACACTTCTCCAGAACCCAGTCTACATTCATGTGCTTCCCTTTGGCACAGTCGTGATTGCCAGAGAACAGAAAATATCCTCTCCTCAAAATTTCTAGCCTAGCAGTAATATATCCCAAGATTTCATGATAGAAAATATGTCTCACAATTGAAAACTCCAACAAGGTAAGCAAAGGAATCTCCAGAAAAACTGTGTAGAAATTGATACTTTATTTATTGATCTCAAAAGCAGAATCAATCCTTCATGGTGGTAGCAGTGCAGAAACGGGCTCAGGTTTTAAATGCTTCACATCCTTGAAGCCAGTACATGTAACTATGAATATGATATTACAGATAATAATTTTCTTAAAAATTTGTACCTGTGGCTGTCTAAGGAAAGGAGGTTTTTTATATGAAAACCTTTTCATTCCATTTGCCTAGAAAGAGCTGTCAGACTGGTTTCACGTTTTCCAAGTTGTTGGGTTTTTTTTTTCTTGCTTATGTGTGTAAACTGGATCCTGGAGAAAAAAATATCATTTCTTAATTATAAATTTTACTAAATATGTTCTGGAAGATGAACATAAATGTGGAATTTAGTGTTACACTATGTGAATTGATTTTGTTTAACTGTACTGAGAACTAAGGAGCCATGGCTGGTGTAATGAGTGTGTATGCAACCCTTGTGTTTAAAAAAAAAAAAGAGCAAAACTTATGGGACTTGAAAACCATCAAAACTTACAGAGGAAACCTTGAAAGCTGACTTACCATGCTAATTGTGTTTCTAAGTTAGGACTCTGCCCTTCAGCTGCAACAGCAATGCCTGTTCTGCAGAACCTGGATCCAAAACTAAACGCTCAATCTGCCCACAGTTACACTTGAGTACTTTCTTCATATTTAACAAATAAAAAGTATTCTCATCTTTCAGGATTTATCTAAGAAAATTGGGAATGTGTATGCTGTGTAGAACAGGGCATGTCAGTTGATTGGTTTTTAATAGTTCTGCTTTTGTAAGAGAAACCTAAAAAAAAAATCTACATATCACTTTCAGTAATTTCCTACTTTAACTCTGCATTTTCTCTATAACTGATGAGATTTCTTACAGAAAAGGGTATCAAGAGATTGCTTTGCCTGGTTTTAATTATTCTTATAGTTCATTCTCTGGGTTTAATCCCCTGCTTTAGACTATGAGCTTCATCTTGTTTGCCTTATTCAAATCAGGGCCCTCATCCTTTTTCTGTTTAAGCCAATGGGAGAATTAATTTGTATTTCAGTTTGCATAGTCAGGACAGACAAAATAAGCTTACTGTTTGTTTGGGTTTTTTACATCTCCACAGTATTATTATTTTGGAATGACAGAATTCTTAAATGGTTAAAACTTCTGTTGGCAAATGGGTTTTTGGAGGATAACAAGTCACCTGCATAAGAGGTCCACTGTAACTCTCCATGAATCCAGTCTTAGCCTGCAGTTGAAGTCAGTTTACCTCTTTTTCCTTGCAAATTAAGTCAAATGTGAATGACTTACCATTTGCTGCAGCCTGGGTGTACACAAGCATAGTTACCAAGGGCTGCTGGGTCTCAGTAAAATGTTACTCTGAGCCAACTTGTAAGGCCTAAGACCAGGAGCTCTTGCTTGTTTTATTTGTTACATAAAGAAGTTCATGCAGGGAAAAGTCCATCTCCTAACATGGGGAACATTGGTAGGTTTGTAGGGCACTCCAAAATCCCATTCACACCAACCAAAGAGCTGCACAGATGTAACACTGGTGGTATTTCTCAGAAATCAATTTACTGACAGTATTCTTGTAAAATTGAAAGCAGAATTACACTTAGTAATTGCTGCAGTGGTTCTTAGCTTGAACAGTTGTTACACACTTTACTGGTTGCTGCAATTGCAGCTCTGCTAATACCAGGCAATTCTTAAAGCAGAGGGATTTGACTGTCTGCAGGAAATACTGAGCATCTTTCTATAATAACATTATATAACTATATTTTGGAACATGTGTTTCAAAAAATACTGTTCTTCAATACAAGCTCAAACCCAAATTGCTTTCTGTTCATAGAGGCCCATATGAAAAGAACACAAATTCAGTTTGGCTCAAATGTAAGTTTATTTCTTTGGAATTCCTCTGTATTTATGCTGAGACTGGTCCTAATTGACTCAAAAGGGATGTAAACAAGTGCTTAAGGTTTTGCTGTGTTGGGCCTTCTGGCTCCATTGCAAGTTGGGCTCCTTCAAAATAAGTTTTCTGGTTTTCATGGTTGCATATACCCACACTGCATCTGCCTGGGGTGTTTTCAGTGAAGACTGACTGTATATGAAAAACTGACTTATACAAATGTTGCTTTTTGATTGTTTGGTTTTTGGTTGGTTTGGGTTTTTTTTTTTGTTTTGTTTTGTTTTGTTTTTTTCCTTAAGTTGTGAATGAATTGCCAGTGTAGGAGCCAGGTATGTATCTCATATTGTGGTGTTCTGGATCCTTTCACTCCGTGTGCCATTTTCTTCTAAGGGCAGCAATGGCTGACTGGCTAATGGAGGATGGAGCTGAATTGTATTAATTTTATATTTGTCTCAGGGGATCAGCTCTGTGAATTCCATTGCGTGAGGGAAGCTAATGTTTGCCCTGATTTGAATGTAACTTTTTAATGTCTTTTAAAAACTATTTTGTTTAATAATGTGGATTTGTTTTTCTTTTTTCTAGCATTCTAGTAAATGTTACCTAGTGTGTTGGTTCATTTTTCCCCTCCAGGGTTGTTTATATACTACCCCAAGGTCATGCCAAAAAGTAATAGAAGTTTAAATGCCAAATGTTTATGAAACTGCTGTCTAAATACTGATTGATTGCACAGTTGAAATAAAAGTTTTCCTTAGTAAAAATGCTACTTGCTGAATACTTTACTTCCAGTGTGTCTGAGGAGTGGCTCAAAACAAAGGAGTTGTAACTACAATTCCTCCTTTCAGGCTGAGCAGCTAGGGAGATGATGGCACCTGAAGTCATAGAAGGAGGTAGAGAGTAAACTGCACATGCCTTATCATTGAAATTCATAGAACTTTCCCAAGCATGTATTCATTTATCACTTATGTACCTGGAATTACTCCCACCTAAAACCTCTGTGTCCCAGTGCTGTTGATCACCCATGCATGATCTCTGCTTTGGTTTATTTTCATGGAGTGTGGAAGATGTGCTTCTCACTGCAGTTGCTCTCCAAGGTCTGGAAAGCTGCTGACAAAGCTGCACTGCTGAGTTTTTCCCAGCATTTTTACACAGTTGAACATGGTATTTCAGTGTATCAAACTATGAAAATGCTGTTGCTGTTGGTCAAAAGGCAAACTGTTGTTCTGACAAAGGACTGTGTTCTAGATGGAATTCAGTCAAGTCAAATTAGGAAGTTATGTTCTGTAGGGATTAAATGGTTTCTATTGGTAGCAGGTTGATCACTGAGTGCAACAGGAAAGCAACTGAAGACTTGGCCAGTCAGTTTAGAGAGTTAGGTACAGAGCTGGATTTAGAGTAGTGGTGCCCATGCAAACATTGCACTACTGGAAATGAAACCACGGAAATTACTGCTGTTATTTACACGGTCTTCAGGGAGACTAAAACCAAAACACCAGTGGAATCTGAACTCTTGCAATACTCTGGTAGGTTTGACTTTGGTTTTTCATCTATATTGTTCCCTGAAAGATTTGAACTCTTCTTCACTGAAACTGAATCATACACTTAATGGGCAAGGGAAGACATCTCACAGGTATTTCAAAGCCCTGAAATCATCATCTTGGGAATCGGAGATTTGAAATACATGTTCACTAACTTTCTTCCATGTCCAGGAAATTACTGTTTCTGTACATTTACTTCTTATTTTGACCCTTGGAAGAGGCATGTGGCTGTCACCGGTGCCCCTGAGAGGGCTCACTGTGTGCACCCCCAGCAGTCAAAGCCTTTCTGCTTTGTCAGCATCTTGTGCTGATCAGTTGGGATGCCTGAATTCTACAGCAGAATGATGATATCTGTCTTTCCTTCTGAATTCTCAGAAGGCAAAGGAAAGCCAAAAAGCCTCATCATGCTTCTTTATGAATCACAGCTGTTCTTACCTGCAGGGGCTGCTTATAGACCTGTTCTGCCTAGCTTATATGACATTTATCCCTGGGAGTTTTAGAGCACCAGCTGTGGTGATTGTTTATAAAACAAACACTAATCCAAAATTTTTTATTCCTTGTGTTCAAATATAGGAACACTGAAATATAGTTATTGAGAGGTAATTGAGAAAATAAGACCAATGCTGAGAATATGATCAAGTATTTTAAGTGAATGTTTGCAAAAAATTAATAAGTCCTAACTAGAGTAAATTAAATTAAAAAAAGATAAATAATTTCAAACAGCAGTCAGTCTTGGACTGTGCAGTGGTACAAAAGCTCTACCAATGAAGTCCACCAGAGATGCTGCTCTTTCTCTAGGTGAGAACAGGAACCATCTGAAGTTCCCAGTTAAGTCACTGCTGGTTGGTGCAGGTCATTTTACAGTCCAGAATCCTTATTCTCAGCAGCAATAAACAAACAGTAAAGCTCCATCTTTCAAGGAGTTACTATTGCAAAGGTAATAACCCTGGTTTGTGATCTGATGCAGTGCTACCTGCCTGCAGTCTGCCACCAACCCGAATGTCTGAGCTTCAGACAGGGGAGTGCCATGGGCCATTTACACTGATCATCATTATCATCACCATGGCTGGGCTTCGCAAACGAAGATTTGAGAAGGGCTCTACCCACGCTTGCTACAAGCGCACTGATGGCTAAAAAGGCCAATGTGAGATAGACAAGTCCGGTTACAGAAGGTGCAGCAGAAAGACTCCCCAGGTGATATCGACGAGACACGATTCTTTCTGCGTTGTCTCTTCTCCTAGAGAGCGATCCTGCGTGTGTTCTCAAAAGCAGCAGCAGCGTTATAGATGGTGTGTCTCCAGGCCTCCCGATTGGAGGCCAGAGTAGACCAATGGTGGTGATCAATATGGCCAAGACTGAGGGATTGTTTCAGGCAGTCCTTGTATCTCCTCTTCGGGGCTCCTCTCTTGCGGCAGTCAGTGGCAAGTTCCCCGCAGAGCATGATCTGAGGGAGGTGGTGGTCCTGCATGCTGGAGACGTGCCCTGCCCAGCGCAGCTGTGTTCTCAGCAGCATGGCCTCAATGCTCGTGACTGCTGCCTGTTCAAGGACAGACGTGTTGATCACATAGTCAGTCCAGTGGATGTTTAGGATTGTACGGAGGCAGCGCTGATGGAAGCGTTCTAAGAGACACAAGTGGTGACGGTAAATGACCCATGATTCAGAACCATATAAAAGAGTAGACAGTACAATGGCTCTGTAAACACTGATCTTAGTACTTTTCTTTGGGTGTTTGTTTTGTCACATTCTTTTATGGAGTTTACCAAAAGCTCTGTATGCCTTTGCTAACCTGTTGTCTATTTCTGCATCAATCTTACCGTCTGAGGAGATGATGCTTCCCAGGTAATTGAATTGCTGGACAGATTTAAGCTCTGTTTCACTAATGGTGATATGGGGATGATGGGAGACTTCCTGAGGAGCAGGCTGATATAAAACTTCTGTTTTCTTCAAGCTGACTTCCAGCCCAAAAAGCTCAGCAGCTTCTGCAAAGCAGGATGTTAAACGTTGCAGAGCTACTTCTGTGTGGGCGACAAGGGCGGCATCATCAGCGTAAAGCAGCTCACAGACAAGATGGTTTAAGGTCTTAGTGTGAGCCTGCAGTTGCCTTAGGTTGAATAGGCTCCCATCGGTACGATATTGAATGTAGATACCGTTTTCTTTATCAAGGTCTGCCGTGGCCCTTTGGAGCATCGTGTGAAGAAGACTGTGAATAAAGTTGGTGCAAGAACGCAGCCTTGCTTCACACCATTGGCTATTGGGAATGGCTCAGAAAGTGCGTCACCATATCTGACTTGACCGCCCTGGTCCTCATGAAGCAAGGTGATAATTTTGAGGAACCTGGGAGGACTGGCCACATTAATTGACATTACAGCAGTGCTGTTTCTTTGTTTAGTTTATCAGTGACATCAATCTACAGTCTTTGCTTATCTGTTTTTTGGATAGAAGGACCAATGCCTTAGAATACGAAGATCAGCTGGGGTAAGAATCTCCTTTGCACCTAAAGCCAATCTTCACACCTTGTTATTTATGAAGACATCTGCTTTCTTTTCATTGATTCCTTAAGTTACTTCTCTGAACATTTACAAGTAAATCCAATTGGGTTTTCTGCAACTATTGTATTAGAGCTTGGCTTCACCTTTTCCTCCCCACATAGTGAAGAAGATGGTATTTGAACCCCTTTCTCTCCACATATCTGGAGCCCCAGGTAAACACCTTCAGATTTGACAGAGACATCATATTGTTTCTATCTGAAAGTGGAGTGTAAGCTTTATTTCAATCCCATAGTTTAAATCTCACTTACACAGGAATGCACCATTAAGATATCCAGAAAATGCAAATAAATCAGAATCTAGCTGTGCCTTAGTGAAAGGGATACCATGCATGGATATCTCTAGTCCACAGGATCTCCCTTGGCTGGCAATGAAACTGGGGCCTGGGGGGCTGACACACATTTGGCTGCCACTTCTTTCTGAGAGCCTCCTGCCCAGCCTTGGGTGGGAATCCCCATTTGCCCTGCAAGAACCAGCTGAGAGGGTTTTCTGGCAGTGCTGCCAAGTGGTCCATGTTCCTCAGGGTTTCACTGGAGAGAGGGCTCAAATGTCACTGGAAGTTGACCAAAATTCCAGGTGGGTCCTGGGGATGTTAGATACTGTAATCATCCCCAGTTTTGAAGGGTGAAAGTGAATTTCTGTGTGTGATGGAAGACAATGTTTTCTGTTATACTCCTCCATGGGACATTTTAAATCAGTGCCCAGTACAGTGGATTCTACTTTAGTTGGAAATAGACTGAGGACTCCCCAGAGTTCATGTTAATAGAATGGTTTCGAATTTCCTTTTATCTGCATGGCAATACACTGGGACAAAATGATTTTTGTGAGTAAAGCAGCAGATTTCTGACTAGGCTGCCAGGCGATTGCACCACATGAAAGCAGGAAAAGTGTTGCATACACTGCAGCTCCCTACAGCCTTTTAACAATTTGCATTTTTGGTGTGCTGATCTAGGAGATTACCCCACTAGTTTGCTGAAATCTATCACCAGGGAACGAGTGACAGAGCTCAGTCTATGCTGCCTCTTCACTTTTTGCAGTTTACAGACATATTAGCTTAAAACAATCCCACTGAACTACTTGCTCATAGCCTTCCCTATATTAGGTTATGCAACTGAAGTTGGAAGTAAGATAGTTTACAGCACAGACTGTAAAATAATGAAAAAAAATCCATTAAAAATTATTCATGTTAGCAACCGTCATGCTTTGGAATAGATCCTGAATATTTAAAAGTCAGTAACAGCTTGCTCAGTCTCTACCAAATAAGACAATCTGGCTTTGCTTTACACAAAATCCACAGTCAAGGCAGAATGAATCCCTTGAGATTGAGATTTCCAGCTTCAAAGGGTAAGTTAACTCCAGGCTTGAGTTCTAAGTATTTCAATTAAAATTTTTCTGCCAAATCAAAAGCAAGACAACCTTTAGTTCATAATAGGAAGAATTCTGATACTGGCTTTTACAACACTGTACAGAAAAATTACTACATTAAGGAGGAAAGCAGTCTCATTTTTAATACACTGCATCTCTAGCTTTGTGATCTACCCAGAGCAAGGTGACATCAGTGAAGAAGCTCAGCATGTCAGAAGCCACTGGAGCACAACCTGCAATCACTGTCAGTACCCAGGAGTTCACCTGTGCCCTAAGACTCAGAAGTCACCTCCATGATGGGCTTTTGAGCCTTGGCCAGAGATGGGACCAGCACACTGGCACTCAGCAGTGCCATATCCTGTGGTTTAGAAGTCTCACCCCAAGTTATGAGGTTGCCATTTATGGTTGGGTTGACTGGAAACCAGCCTTTTAATAGGAGCACTCTGCAATTTGGTTTAGCCTTCAACAAGGTTTTAAGAGTTTGTGGTGGTGTTTCTTTTGTGTAGCTCAGCTGGGCCAAAACTTAGAGCCCAGCCCTGCAGTTGCAGATAACTCAATTATAGGAACCCTGTAGGAACATCTGTATAGTATCCGAAAACCTCTGCCTCTAAATTTCAGATTTGGAATCATCCCCACTAGACATAATACATTTCAAGCAATTCAATCCAGTTTGGTGTTTGTGGACAGATAGTGCATGTATTTAAAATAATCAGTTCCACATTCTTTTCTTGAAATCCTGCATTTCATGTGAATTTTAGCCTGGGGATTAAGGAAGCAGCTCTCAATTGTAATGGGTGAGTGCAGCATCTATGTAACTAGGTCATGGTGTACTTAGGCATATTTAGTGATCTGTTCTTGTGTTCTTCCCTACTTTTGTTGCCCAGTAAACAAAGGAGGTAACTAAGTTGGATTTGTTATCTCCTCTTAAAGGATGCCAGAATGCTGAGATTTCAGAGTGGAGGTTTTTTTACTGGATTTTTTAACAATGATCGTAATATATTTCCTTTATTTGGGGTTTTTTAAATGATGAAGTGCAGGAATTAAATGCTTGCCTCTCTTTTCATCAGACCATGATAAACAGGAAAATGCAAAGGATTCAATACAATGATCCAAATAGTGCAAGAAATTGCATTTCTTTCCTTTCCCCACAGTGTGTCCCCATTTCACTATTCGTTGCTCAACAGGCGACCACCTCTTTGAGTAGGTAGTAATTAATTTTTCAGAGGAGCCCACAAAGGTTTGTTAAACATAAATTTGTTTTTCTAGAATTTATTATATTGGTGTTAACATGGCAAACTGAAAGTTCCTTTTTACTTATTATAGGGGTCTTATATTCCTTGGTGACTTGAAGATCAAATGAGGTTTTTTAATGCATACATATATATAGATATATATAGATATATAGATGTATATACACATATTGGATTTCTTCTTTTAAAAGTTAAAACTTTTGTACTTTGGTGTTTATATAAATATATATATAAAAAATAATAAATAATAAGTTCTTAGTCAATATCATATTCATATTTTAATTGTTTAGATACTAATTGTATATATTGGATATAAAATTTTATAATTTATAACTTTTGGAAAATTGTAGCTTTTAGCGTTATAAGTTGTGTTGTTGGCAAGAGTATCTGAGTGCATGAAAGTTGCTTTTTTTTTTTTAAATACTTGAGCAAATACATATTTTAACTGTAAGCTGAAAAAGTGTGCACTCAAAAAAAAAAATCAATTAGTCTTGCTCAGTTTCAGAACTAAGAGCTCACTTTGAACTTCAAAAATTTTGTTCCAGTATAGATATGACACTGGAGTGCCCTTTGTACACATTTCTGAGACATTTTTTGATCAGTCCACTAACAACTTGTCTTGCAAAGCTTAGAAAAATGTGTTCCTTCGGACAATGATTTGCAGTGTGATTAGACAAATCATTCTCAGACTTGTGTCTGAGAAAACTAATGCAATGGACTACAGAAAAAAATCTTACATTCTTTCAGGGGGCAACTAATAAGCCACTTTTTCCCTACCAACAGTTTAACATTCATTTCAGATTGAAGCTGAAACATGAATAAACAATTAATTAGATTTTGTTTTTTACTTTATATTATGTGGCTGAACAGCTAATGCAGGAGTTTAGACAGTTTTAATTTTTTGTTGATTAAAAGCAGAAACAAAACAGACGTGGGCTGGTGAGACCTGGTTTACATCACCAGAACAGATGTAGTGTTCACCAGTAGGGGAGCAGCTTGCACTGAAATAGCTTCCATGACTTGAGCTCAGACTGTTTCACTTGCAGTTACAACCCCTCAGACGGGCAGAGCGATGCTCTACATCTGACAGGCCCAGAAGGGACCTGGTTAACACATTTTCCCAGAGCAGTATCAGCTGCATAACCAGCCAGACTAAAAAGGCATAAAAAGCACATCTTGGTGTGACTTATAAACATGCATATGTTTAGTTTTACTACCAACAAAGGGAGGTGGGGAGGAGGAGAGCAAATGAGTCTGGAGGAAGAGGTGTAACTGCAGCAGAACAACAAAACCAGGTTTTTATTGTTGTCTTGGGCTTGACAGAATTTCCCTCTGGCCTTGATAAACAGTCATATTTATCACTGTAGTACTGTGAAACGTGCACAAGATTGTAGAGTTAGCACTTAAAGTTGTGTGACGTGAAAAAAAGGCCTTTTAGAAAAATGAATAATTGTATTTTTTCCCTCATAGCAAGTAGGGCAATCAGATCTACTGATGCTGGAATACTGCTATGAGCTAAGACTATCACAATCCAGATTTCCTTAAATGTGTCCCGTTTTTCCAGCTCAACGCTTTCTGTCCAGGTGGGAGACACTACTGGCTCCTCAACTTCTGGGTCCATATGCCAGAAAACCTGCACAGGTGGTGCTGGATGCCATACCCTGGCACTGCCCTCCTACAGCATCCTGCTGGACTCCCACGTCCATGTCCATTGCACAGGGGGCTGTTTCTGTCTTGCTATGTAGGAAATCTCCTGCAATGAGTTGAAAAACAACAGTAAAGCTCTGTGTGCTTTATTTTAGAATATATTTGGCTTACATAAGAGAAAAACTTTGGTAAAAAAACTTCCTTTGCCTTCTGGTAGTTGGTACAGGAAGACTCTTTCAATAGCCTTCTTTTCAACCTGAATTCAGAAGGAAAAGAACCCAGAAGTTATCAAACCAGCTACTCTATACTTAATAACATTTGTAGGTCTGAGTCGCTTGGTTGAAGTTACTGTTATCTTACCAAAGCTACCCTTTTCACAGTCAGGGTGAGTTCTGAAATACTGAACAACAGTATTTGTTCACAACTGGCAGGGAAGAAGAGCTTTCTGTGTGGTTGTTAAAAAGAAGAAAATTATTTCAGAATGAAAGAATCATTAGAGTTCAGAGGACCTTGGAAGTCTTGACTTTGAGTCCAGCCTCCTGTATAAAGCAAGGTTAACACTGAACTTGGGCCAGGCTCTTCTGAGTTTTGCCCAGTTGGGACTTGAAAACCTCCCAGGATGGAGTTCTACAAATTGTTTCATTTCCTGTCCCAAAGCTTGCTTAGCCTCAGAAAAATACCTACCCCCCACCCCCAGCCAGGTGGAAGCTCATTTGAAATTGTCTCATCTTTCTGTCACACTCCTCTTTTAACAGCTTTGTCTCTCTTTCCTTGGTAACTTCCATTAAGGTGTTGGAAGGTTGCTACTAGCTACCCTTAAGCTTTTTTAATGAATGCCAGCTTTTGAGAGGAAGAGGAGTAATTTTAAGGACAATGAATGAGCAGTGAGGCTTATCAGGTGGTGAACGGTGTGTCATAATGAGAACTTCCATAGACTTTTGGGGAATATTTGAGATGCTGGTGTAGGCACCTGAGCCAGTGACTAAGTTCCTTTCAGACACTGCATCAGCTATTTCCAATGAGGGTTTAGAAGTATGAATTTGATCCAACAGGATTCTCAGACCGCTCACAAAAGACCTGAGTGCAAGTTAAGGCTGAATTTGGCTGAACAGCAAAACAGACATAATTTTTTTGCAACTAGAGCACTGGGTTAAATCTGAATTCCCAGCTCCCATTTCTGATGCAGACGATCTCCCCATAGGAACCTTTATAGACTCAGTGACATCAATCTGCGCATCCATAATTACAGTCTACATGCCATTACACGGCAGCCGTGCACGGAGCTCGTGCAGCCCTGGGAGAATCAGCCAGGCCTGCAGCAAGCTCTGGCATAGAAAATGCAAATCTCTTTGCAGATAAGGCACATCTCCCTCCAAATATAGATGAGCTCACACCCACCCTGCTAATAACAGGCTATACTTCTCTTCAGTAAGATTACACAAAATTAAGCAGTAGATCCCATGAGGACACTGCCAGTACGCTGTACTTCGAGGTACGCGCGTTCTGGGATCGTTGCAAAGTGAGAGACTGTGGACAAATAAAAACGGTGTCTAGGGAAGCACTGAAATAGACATAAATTGAATTACTTTCTCTGCTTTTATTTAGTTAGACATGTAAAAGTACAAACATAGTCGTACCAATACCTTAACCTGTACACAAACATTACTTTTCGCTCCAGCGAAAGTGTTCCAAGTATTGGAAAAGTACCAACTATCCCCCTAACAAGAAGGTATATAAAGAAATAGCACTGCTGGGTATTGTGAAGTCAGGCACGTGAGCAAATCCCATCCTGCACAGCTGGGCATTTTTATCCATTTATTTTAAGGGCGGATAAATCCATATTCAAAAGGTATTTTTAATACAGTTGATTAACAGTTTTGATCTGGATCAAGAACTCCGTATGTAACACCTCTGAAATGCAGCCACTTCAGAAGACGGAAAACTGTGGTTTTTTTCAAGGGTTCACCAACACTGCGAGGGCACCAGGCGGGCCCAGTGGGTTGTGTCGTACCCTCAGGCCAGAGACCCGGCTGGCGGGTGACACCTGTGCGGCCCCGGGAGCCGCTGGAGCGCGGTGCTCCAGCCCCTCAGGAACCATCCCGCGTGGACTGGGAGGCCCTGGAGCCGCAGCCCGGAGGCGGGAAGCAGGCGTGAGGCACGTGCCGAGCCGCGAAACCCCTGACGGCCCCGAGCGCGGCCCAGACCCGCTCCTGGGCACCGACTCCCCCTCACAGCGGCCCCGGCGCGACGCAGTCCCTGCCCCGCTCCCGCCCTGGGGGTGCTCCGCGGTCGGACCGACCCCCGGCGGTGGCCGAGCGGAGGGTGACGGCGCGGGCGTACCCGCCCCGGCGCGGCGCCTTTGTTCGGAGCGGCGGCGCGGCCAGGACCGGCGGTCCCGCCGCGTTCATGGCGGGGGCGCGGGGAGCCCCGCGGGCGCTGCCCGCCCTGCCCGCCCGAGAGCCCGCGGGCAGCGGCTGCCGGGCTCGGCGCGCTGAGCGGCGCCCGTGTCCGGCGGGGGCGCTGCGCGGGGCCCGGCAGCCCCGGCGGAGGGGGCCGGGCGGGGCGGGCACCCGCAGCCCGCGGGGGCCCTGCCCGGCGCGGCTCGGCGCTCCGCGGACCCCCGGTCGGCGCCGCTCCGCTCGCTGGACCCTGCTTGGCCCGGACCCCGCCGCGGGCGGTCGCGGAGCCCTCCCGCGCCCAAACTTTGCAAAGTCTTGCAGCTCCGCTGCTGGGGCGGCGGCGGCGGCTACGGCAGCGGCGGGCGGGGGCGGCGGCGGAGGAGGCGGGGGCGGAGGGGGCGGGGTGCGGGCCGGCGGCGGCGGCGGCAGCAGCAGCAGCATCAAAGAGCCCCGATTCCTGCCGCCCTGGGAGCCATGCGCTGCTGTCTGTAATGTCAGCGGAACAGGAGAAGGACCCCATCGCGCTGAAGAGATCCCGAGGTACGGGGAGGACCGGGCCGGGCCCGGGGGCGGCCGCCGGCGGGGCCTGGCTCCCGTGCGGAGCGGCGGCCGAGCCGCGGGATGCGCGCACCGCCCGCGCCGCCGCTGCCCGCGGGGCTCCCGCCGCGCAGCCCCGGCCGGGCCGCCCCCACCGCGCTCCCTCCCGGCGCTGGCGGCGGGGCCGGCAGCGTGGGGGCCGCGCGAAGTTTGCTCGGTGGGGCCCGGCCGGGCCCCGCGGGCTCCCGCAGCCGCCGGGCCTGGAAAAGCGGCGGCGGGGCTGGCGGTGCGCGCAGGTGTGTCCCGTGGGGCGGGGGGGGGAACGTGCGGTCCTGGCTCCGCTGTGTCTGGGGATGTGCGGCGCATTAGTATGCAGCGAGCATACTGCTGGTGCAAGGGAATACGGCGGCGGTGCCACATGTCCGAGTTCGTGCTGATGCAGAGCCCATAAATTACACTTGAGTGTTCGCTCTTCTACCCGCGGTCTCGGCTCTTGTGCTTGAGTCTGGTTGGGGTTTTGTCTTTCCCTTTTTCGGGATATGAAAACAATTATCGAAATACTATTCTTTATTAATAGCACCGATTTGTGGCTCTGGTGAGCTTTGGAGTGGTGCGTTTCTTTGAAAGGTGTAGGGAGAAGGGTAGAAATGCGGCGTCTCCTCCGAGTTCGGCAGTGCAGCCGACTTTAATGGCAGTGGCACATCAAGCCTGCGTGGCGGTAGTTGTGTCCTTATAGCCCTTAAAAACAGAAATGCTTTTCTGAATAAAATAACGAAAGGCGGCAGGCTGAGTGACTGAGTTGGGGGAAAATCATGGCAAAACTATAAAATCTGCCATTTAGTGTTTCTCTTTTTCTCGCCTCCTGTTTTGCCTCTGGCATTCTATTGTTCCTGATGTTTTAAGCTTTTTTCCTGGTTGAATAAGTGGAGAAAGGTGAAGATTCCGATATGCATATTGTCACTGATTTACAGTTTGCTTTTCTAAAACTGTTCTAGTAGCAGCTGGATTGCAACCTTGAGAGAACGAAAACACACAACAGCGTTGCAAAGGAGACTGGCATTCATTAGACTCCGCCACTCTCAAGCCCTGATTCTGCAAATATTTAAGCATATATGGTTTCACATGCCTGAGTTACCCACCAAGTTCCACGCGATTACCGCTTAATATCAACTCTGTTTACAGTGTCGGGGCCACAGCATAGACTCACCAAATCTGGGTGAAATTAGACTACTTTTAGTTTCTCTGTCCATCATGGAAAGTTTATTTAGCCATTTACGTTTCTTGGGAAAATGTTCTTACTGAGATAAATCACCGTTTAAAAAGCCTGTGGCATCCATCCCGTAGAAACCTAGACAGAGATTTGTCAGTATGAAAATACTCCATAGTGTATTTGCACTATGTTAAGTATGGCATAAATTACATGCAAAGTCATAAACTCTTAATATGTAAACAAAACTACAGGTTTCAGTTCTGCCTAACACTGAAGATGTCCATCTTATGCATATATGAAGTAAAAAAGAATACAGGGTTTACCTTTTCTCCTTTGCCCAAATGTGAATGGCTGAAAAAAATTCCATCTGTAGTTTAATAAGGGAGTAATTATCAGATACGTATTTGTATCTCTAGATCTATTAGATATTTGATGTCCCAGTCAAAAGGATTGTATTTTTGCCTGAAAAACTATCTTGGACAGTGAAATAATGTCTCATTTGTGCATTATTCCAAAATGCTCAGTACACCTTTAATGAAAGTCTATGTGGTAGGTACCAAAAGTGACTGTGGAAAGTTTATTTTGGCTGCATGAAAATGAGCCTTATTCACTCTTTTTTGGAGGTATGCTAGGACTAACATTTTGTTTCCTTTCATGTATAAATTAAATCATTAGAGAATCCACAGGGAAAATATAAATTCTTAGGGATGAATCAAATCATTGGCCTCACGTGGTGAGAACTGAAAATACAAAAGCTTTGTGCCTTTCCAGATGCAGGACTCACTTCTGTAAACCTAGGCAAGTGAATGGCTTCACCCATGTAAGTAATTCAGGTAGAAGTTGATGGAACTTGTCACTAGAATTCTAATATTCATATAATTGTGTTTTTGAAGAATGATATCCCTGAGACTGAATTTATACATAATTTTATGAAGTTTTAACTTACGCTACCGTAAACCAGCATTTGTATTCTACTTGATCACAGATTTACTAATGTCTGTGCTGCTAGTTGCTGAATTTATTAAAAGAAATCTGGATATTTGTAATGTTTTGCTAACAGTGGTTGAAGTCATTGGTGCAGTAAGAGTGCAGGGCCACGAACAGGAGTGTGTTTTATGCAGTTGTGAGGATTGGTGTTCACAGTACAATCTTGCACTGAATTTAGTGTAAACTTACATGAATGCTGTAGAAGAAGCTTAAGGAAAGTGCAGGGACAGTTTTGAGAAAGTAGATTATCATTAAGATGACTTATAGAGTTGAAATTTAGGTGAAATTTGCCATCATTCTTCATGTAAACCTTTATGCTATAATTATTTAATATCTACAGCTAATGCAGGGGCAATCTGTCATAGCACACTAAGTATATGCAGGATTTTATAATCTAAAACGAGGCAAAAAGGACTCTTAGAGTAATCCGTAGTTTCTCTGATGATAGGTTAGACCACAATATGCTATGTGCAAGTGTGAGTTTATTTTGAGAACCTGATCGTGACTTCATGCCCTTGTCTTTGAAAGTCAGACTTAAAATTTGATGGGTGTTGATCTGGGGTGTCCACATATCTTCCTTATGTATAATGAAAAATGAAATAAATTTCCACAATGACAGCTAAAGCCAAAAGGGAACTTAATACCGCAAAGGTAGGGCTGGATTGTGACTTGAGGTAGAACTGGCTAATTCCCTGAAACCTCAAAAAAAAAACAAAGGAGGCAGGGAGAAAGGAAGTGCAAGGAGTAAAAATTTGCCAGGCCTCCTTTGATCAGGAGTATTTGAAATAACTGCTGGATATTTCATTCTGTATACAGTAAGTCTGCTTTGCCCCTATGAGAAGAGATTTTTTTGTTACTTACTGAATAGTCCTAAAGCTGGTTTACCTGTCTGCTGGGAACACTTGTCTAACAAAGCAGTGTAATGTCATATGCTGCTTTGCATAATTCTGTTGGTAATTCGCAGTTATTTTCAGGTTACTTTTGGTAATAAAGACTTGTGTTTTCAGCTGGGTGCTTGCATCTTGATAAAGTTTGATTGTATTCTGAATGTGAGTTTTAAACAAAAAACAGGTTTTTAAGTTGGATTGCCTGCTTATTGTTCTATACTGTTACTATATATAAAAGAGCAAATAAGCTATTATATTAATGGCCCTGGGAAAAAAAAAGACTTAACATAGTTTATTAATGTAATGATGTTGTTACTGTAACATGTGTTGCTGTCATGTCACTGGATAATGCTTTTTGTACTTTAGGGTTTTCGTTGCATTCCCATATGATGGCAATTTCACTTGAGCCCCATCAAGACAGACTGAGTGGGATAATGAATGTGCTAGATTTTTTTTTTTTTTTCATCTTTGGTCTAACTAGGGCTTTAAAAATGAAAGATTTATACAACTTTGAGAGCTTGTCCTGCTGTTATGAAAGGTGAAGAAGAATCCCAGGTGAAGTACAAATATCTCTTTGTACTGCTCAGGGTAAAGTCTGATTGAGTGACCAATGAAATGAACATTCTTTACTTCTTTTTGTGCCAGAGCCCCTGCTCAGTTATTCTGGGAGGTTTCCGCAGGTTCACTCAGAGCCCCTCTCATTTTTGGCAGGTGTCTTTTTGTTGGATCAAGTCTTGCATTTAGTGAAATTTAGATCTGATAAACTGAAGATCGGTCTAAACAACACGGCAGGTTTTCAGTGGTTTTGTTTATGAATCTACTCCTGTTTGCTTTTCCTTCACAGTGGATTGTAACACACTGTTGTGTATTGCCACAGTGAGTTTGATAAATGCTGTGTCTGTGTAAGTTAAATAAGAGGTGAATCTTAGGCACGGCTTAATGCAGTTCCTTTGAAAGTTTTATGAGTTACGCAAACAAGAAATACTTTTAACTGTTGAAGTGGAGTTGTTAAGTACCAAGGAACAGATAAACATAAAATAAATGGAAATGTTTATTCCAATGGTAATGAGCACGAATTGGATGTTAAAGTGGTAGTAGGGTAAGACAGCACACAGGAGGTTTGTTACCTTACCTCCAGATGTTTGCTCCTTAAGGACTTGCAATGCAGAGTTAATGCAAGTTCGGTATTTGTAACAGATATCTGTGGCCGTGGCAGTCAGAGGCAAACTTGCAACATAGTCTGTAAGAAAACTAATGCACTATTGCACTGATTGAAATTTTGTAGGTGGTGACAGTGGATTGGATGGGTTAGGAGGACCAGGAGTTCAACTTGGAAGCCCTGATAAGAAAAAACGCAAAGCAAATACACAGGTAAATTCTCTTTTGATTTCTTAGTAAATAGAGCACTCGGATGTTGTTTGCTGATGTGACTGTCTCGCATTGTTCAGAGTATCTGTTGTCACAAATAGCAGCTGTGTACAAAATATTCCAGTTTTACCATGAAGCTGAAGTCTTCCTAATACTAGTTATTTGCACTAAAGTTATTTTAATCCCTGTAGGTTGCCATAGACCTATATAGAGAGGAGCACAGAGACTGCAGCGACTTGTATTTTTACCATATGGATTTGATTCTGAGACAGACTTTTTTTTAATGACTTCGTAGCCATTTGTAGAAGTCTGTACAGCATGAGTAGTTGCCATGAGACTACTTCTCTCCTTACTTTCATTTCATTATGTGTAAGTTTGTGGGCTAATGAATCAGAACAGTTTGTTAATGCTTTGACCAAATTCTTGGCGTACTCCTGAAGTTATTTTCAAGCCAAACCTGTGAGGCCAGTACAGCTCCTTTTCAGTGAATCCCTGCAATTTGACATTTCTATGGAGTTTTTCTTTCTAGAAAAGAAAACCTGAATACAAAACCTCTTGAGCAGTTGGATACCTGTAGTGCAGAATTTCCCATTGTGTGTTCATTCAGCTTTGAGTAAGAGTATCTGTTAGTTTGGTACTGCCCAGTGAGAGTAACCTTACTTATGTAGGTCAAACAATCACTTTCTGTTAGGCCTATCCACAGTCCACTGAGGTGTGGATCTGTTTTCTTAATTTTTGTTTGATTTTGAAGTAGTCATGGTGAAACCTGCTCTGAGAAATATTCAGTTACTCTGAAAGGTTTCAAACCTCTCTCTTGGTGGAGCTTACCTTGTTCAGGAATAGTAATAACTCCAGAGGCTATGCACTCTAGCTTCTGTTCTTTTCTTACCTGGTTCAAAATTTACAGTGCAGCAAATTTTATTTTATTTTTTTAAAAAAACAAATGCTCAGTCTTAATTTTTTAGTACTTAGGAGGAAATGCCTTCCGTGAGCACAGTTAGTGTAGGGTGAACCCAGTAGTTTCCCTACAGGCTAGTCTAGAATGAATTTCAGTTGTATAGCCACTTTGGTGGCATTTAAACAGCTTCTGGGCTCTGTTAAACACTGTAACCAGAGTATAAGCCTTGTATTTTATGCCTACTGCCTATGCTTTGCAGACTGTCCACAATCACTGAATGCTCATAAGGGATGCCTCTTTTTGGTATAGAAATTTACAGAGTGTAGAATATTCTGCAGAATATAGAAAATTGTTATATTCTATATGCCTTTTTTTAGGGTTATAGTATCACTAGGTTTATATTCTCATAGAAGTAGGGTGTCTTAAGAGGTGTATATTCAGTAACATCAACCCAAAATGAGACTAAGGAAATGCTTCAGCATTTGGAAATACTTTGTTCATGTGTTTGTGGCACTTGGCTTTCTGTATTGTTGCTTGTCTTTCGTAAAAGATTAAGAAATAGAAGTCTCATATCAAGTAGGATTTTCAGAAGCACGGTTGTGCAACTACAAAATTTTTAAAACACTGAGACTGCTATAAATCATCATATTATCTGGAGCACAGACTCCTGTCTTGCCTCTGTACTGAAATTTCAGACAGCCTGGCAGGATACAGTGGGTGAGTTTTACACAACAGCTGAACAGTTCTTTCAGCAGTAGTACTGGTAATCCAGGACCTTTGTGGTTGGTCTGTCTTGCAGGGAAATACTAAGACTAATTTAAATGTTGTATTTAAAATATTTGTAGGGATCATCATTTCCTCCTCCATCTGAATATGCTCCACCGCCGAATCCAAGCTCTGACCACCTTGTAGCTGCAAATCCATTTGATGACAACTATAATACTGTGTCTTATAAACCGCTTCCTTCAGGAAATCCATATTTTAGTAATCCTGGTTATCCTGGCTTTGGAGGCTATAACACTTTCAGAATGCCACCTCACATGCTGCCCAGAGTGTCCTCGCCATATGGTGGTTCTTACTCCCTCAGAAACCAACCACATCCTCTTCCTCAAAACCCTGTGGGCATGGGTTTCAGTCGACCCCACTCTTTCAGCTTTGGTCCGCATGATAACCCAGGTTTTGGGAATCAGCCCCCTTATAGTGGTGGTCAGATAAATCAAAATGTCAGTATGCCTGCTCAGCATTTCAGGCCAAATCCTGGGGAGAACTTTGGCCATTCTGGTCAGATACCTCACCCTGACGTGCCGTCTAATTTTGGTCCTGGAAACAATCCAAATTTTCCAAATCCTCAGCTAGAGTCAAACCATTCTTTTGTTCCTCCACCAAACACGTACAACCAGACAAAATCTTCAGCACAGAAGCAAGACTTTAATCAAGGTGCAAGCAAAGCATCCAACCAGAACACTGCTGCTCATCAGCATCATCACAGGACAGAGGACATTGTGAGTCAAGGTAACAGTGACCTAAAAAATGTTACTCGAAACAATGTGGTAAATCAGGATAATAGCCATTCCAACAGTGCTGATAACACCAATGCTGGGCATTCCAATGGGACTCAGAGTAAGTCCCGCCAGCCCCGAGGTGCTGCTGAAGGATGCAACTCTGAAAAGAGCAGCAAAACACCCCTTCATCCCAGTCGTCATGGTCACTCGTCCTCTGAACCTGTCTACCCATGTGGGATCTGTACCCATGAAGTCAATGATGACCAGGATGCCATCCTGTGTGAAGCCTCTTGTCAGAAATGGTTTCATCGGATCTGCACAGGCATGACGGAGTCAGCGTACGGCCTCCTCACGGCAGAGGCATCGGCAGTCTGGGGCTGTGATACTTGTATGGCTGACAAAGATGTCCAGTTGATGCGCACGAGAGAGACTGCGGGACCACCTGCGCTGAACACAGAAGGCTGACAGCCTCAGGTGGTGGATGAAATACGTTTTATGAAGTTTTGGTTACAAATTGGTACTTCACTTTCTGCAGACAATCGGTTGTGTTTGATTGCTGTCATCTTATTTTTTCCCCTAATCTCTTTTCATTCATAAACTTCCATCTCAGCTTTTGGATTCTTAGTTTTATGTGTGCAAATGTTTTACAGGATGGAATATTTTTTGTTTCTGATTAAGCTGTAACTGACAATTGATCAGAAGTAGGATGTGCATTGACAATTTTATTGAAGGAAAAAATGTGCCTGTATGAATAGCCCTAATTTGCTAGTATTAATGTGTTAACTAACACTAGCATTTAGTGCTCAGTTTTAATGGTACTATATTTGCAAGTACTCATTACTTTTTTTCTTTTTTTGGGTGAATGTCTGGTGATGTTCTTGCTAGCCTTTCTTTGAATATAGTGGAGATGACATGGAGGAATGTGCAGTACTAATAGTTGTTATTTTAGGGTAAATACAGAGAATTTTGTATGTGCTTTTTCCTATTTTTTGAAGTAAAGCATTAACATGCTATTCAGAAATCGATGAATTCATAATTAGTAACACAATGAAACCCGCTAACTCTTACACATTTCTATTTCCTTGAAAAGGCAATAATCTCTTTTGACTTCTCAGCAAACACTTGCTGAAGGCTCTTGCTGGGTCTTGCAATATTTGGAAATAGTTATGAAATATGACTAAATTGGAAAAAGAACAGATCAAGTTTATGAAATCCAGTGCTTTAAATCTAGAGAATGCCAAAACTAGGGTTGCATATGTAACCTTAACTCATTTATCTTGAGCACATCCATTAGGATACAGTGTCTTTGTGTGTCACGGATGTGCAGTTATGCACCTCTCTCTCATCCTTTCTCACTGATGGTTCCAGTCTCCTGCCTCAGTGCTGCCTAAGAATTGTGAATGAACTAGTGCATGGAAAATCCTGCCTGTCTTCCAGGGCTCTCAGTTAGAACCTGCTCAGTCACCCTGAGCTTACACAGTCCACTTGGCACGAAGGAGGGTGCAAGGCAATGGAGTGTGCTCTGCACAGGCTCTGAATGGCATGATAATTTGGCCAGCAAAGTCTTAAAACTAAATTCCCACCACTGCCTCAGCCAGTCTTGCAGTTAGGGGGTGGGAAATCTAGGGTGAAGAAAAAAAATACAGCTTTCATATCAGGTGAGTTTAGCTCAGGAGTAAGTAATGAGAAGTTTAAGCTTCTTTGCTAAACCTGATATCCTACAGACAAGTATGAGTGGCACTAGAGCTTCTGTGTGATGCTAGGAATTCTATTTTATTATGGGTAATTTGATCTTATTCTTGATCTCAAAAATAACTCTCCTTTTTCTTTTTTTTTCTTTTTTTTTTTTTTTTTATGTGGGGAAACATCTAGCCTTGAACAGTTCAGCCTTAGTGTGATAAAGTTGCATATGCAACTGAAGAAGTGTTTCTTTAGGGAGAAGTATTGTTTTGACTTAATAAAAGGAGGCACTGTAATAACAGACTCTGCTTGTAATACTCACCAGTGTGCTGGAAACTTAGTCTTTAAACAGGAATTAAATCATATGTCAAGCTTACAGATGCCAGTCACGTTCCTTAATGTGATAAATTTTTCAGGTCTGTGAGGATGAGTGGTGTAGGAGCTGATACAGAATACAGTCTTCTAAGTAAAGAGGTAGTTTTTATGATAAGCTATGCTAATGAGTGAAAAGTAAGGCCTGTTTGCTAATTCACCATTGTGTTTGATTTTAAATGGGCTCTACTGTGGTACGTTCCTGGAAGATACTGTGCAGACCTGCATAACTTTCTTGTTTTATTTTAAAAGTGAAAAATTTTGCTGGGTAAGTGGGGTATTGCCCCCTTTTTCTGTCTTGCCTCTCATCAGGAAAAAGAAAATAATGTCTAAAGTGTAAATGACATATTTCATATCTTGAGGATTTCCTGTATGGAGATGTAAAAGAAAGTGTAAGGCAGATGAAGGGCTTCTGTTTTCATCACCAGTTGCTTTAATTTAGTACAGAAACCAGACTTAATCTTGTTTTGTTGGAGGTGTGATATTTAAAAACAAACAACAAAAAAACCAACCAAGCAACAACCTCTGTTAAAGAGATTTATTCTTCAGTAGTTTTCCTAATGACTGACAGACTGTTAGAATTTGCTTTTGGTACTAAAGTAGCAATTAAACCAAACCTTGTTTAGATAGATTTGTTCCTCTGGGAATCAGTTTAATCTCTGCAACAATTTGCACTGTGAAAGTAGTGGAGCTGGTTCACACCTACAGCAACATGAATGAAATAAAAAATGTGCTCAGTGAAAATTCAACAAAACCAATGATGATATTGTTACCTTTCCCACTCCCACACCCCTTGCCTGTTGTGAGAAGATTTTTGGGGCATTTTTTTCTCAGAAGTCGAATTAATGATTTAACATTTTGGAGCAGACATTTTATTTAAAATAGCCATGTATTCCTTAATTTCTTCATTGACCCTACATGGAGTTAGGCAAGTATTTTCTAGATTAGCTGTCAAGGCATTAGTGTCCTTAGAAACTGAAAGTCAACTGGAATATCATTCCATAAGGCCTTAAATTGTGTATTTGTGAAACTTATTCTAACAATTTATTTTGTCTTTTCCAAACTGATACTATGTTGGGTTTGTAACCTAGTACATTTTCTGCATTCATTAACCTGCAAATTCAAGGCATTAGCAAATGTCAATTATATCAAATAAAACCAAGTGAACAACAAACCCCAAACTTGTTAGCACACTGATCATAGAGATATGACTGATGAAGATCTCCAAAAGTCATCCAGCTGATATGCTTGCCCTACTGATACACTCTTGGCATACTTGAACTCTTTATCTAGAGAGAGGGTTATATTTTGTTTTTCTCTGCATGTATTGACTAGTAGTAGTCCAAGTATGCACAGGAAAAACAGCAATCATGTTTTATTAGTAAAGTCCTAGGAAAATGACAGCTGCTTAGAATTAGAAGTTAGTTATAGAAGGGTGGGTGGGAGGGAGGGAGGGTTGACTAGAGTAGGTGAGGGGTTTTGTAATATTCTACATGAAACAATTTGTATTGAACTATCATGTGCTTCTTTCATTATTAGTGATTTAGACTGTACCGGTGCTGCACACCAAAAATATTGCAAAGATTTTGTAAGTCTTGCAAACCTTAACATTTTTATGGGAAGTGCCCATGTCCCTTTTAAATAGTTCCTTGACATGGTCAGAAATGCAGCCTATATTGCCCAAAATGTTTTTGTTGTTTTGTTTTCCCCTGGGCTGAAATAAATAGGTATAAACTGGACTGTACTGTCCTTAATACTTCGGGGTTTTTCGCTGGTGATCATTTGTAAATGAGAAAACATGTGCTTTTCTCTTTAAAACACTTGTTTTATTGGTCAGGGTAAGTGTCAGTGCTGTATACAAGACACCAAAAATCCTGTTTCTTGCTGTTTTACTGATCCCTTCTACAGCTCGAGACAAGCAGGTTAAGTATGCCTGCCTCAGTCTCCTCTTTCAGCAGATTGGATTAATCCTTACTTCCCGAGGTTGTTTAGAGGCCTAGTTATTATCTGAGATCTTCAGATGCAAGAAACTAGAGAAAAGTAATGAAGTTTGCTCTACTTAAAAATATAAATTTTAGGGCTGCTCAAAGAAGATTATACTTTGTGACCTCTGAAGTTTTTAATCTAAGAACCAGTTTTGTAATCACATTTTTCAGCTTAATTTCAAGCATGTGAGAATTAATGACGGTGGTGGAACTGCATGCACACAGTCAAGAATGTTTCAAAGTGTTTGCAGTTTAAAGCCTGTGATATTTGCAAGTGAAATGCTTCTATGGTTTGAGATTTTTTACAAAATCAGTGGTGTTCAAATGTAGCACCTTTTTAACATTTGTCTTTATTCCAACTTGATACGATAACACATTATCTGCATTAGGTACATCCCTTTCATTTTATAAATAAACATTGCCTGGCAGTAAAAGTATTGGTGTAACATTTTTAAAAAAAGGAAGTCATGCTTCTTATCATGTTGTATGTGACTTAAATGACTGTTTCATATTAAAACTAATCTTTCCTTATGTACTGCTTAAATATACCTGTTTTGGGATATCAGTTCAGTACTTTTTATACGATCTTGAATGTGTTCCACATTGGTGACATGTATTTTTGCAACAACTTTTTTGTTTTGATTTTAAATTAGAGCATGTCTGATGTAATACATGCATTAGTGCTGTGGTGTGTGGCAAAGTTAATGTATGTAATTCAAATTGGAAAAGTTTCCAGACTTTGTCCAACATTAGCCCTGTGGCCAGGGATTAAATTACTATGTAATACAAATTATTTCATACCATGATGTGTTTTAAGCTACTCTATGAAGTATGTGAAACATTATTGTTTATGGATTGGTAGCTGGTGTGGTATCTTGCATAGAATGAGGTATGATAGGTGGTAACAATTCATGATAACTAAAACTAAGTACCTTTCAGAACACACAGCACTGGTGTGCATTGTCATCTTGTTGCCATAACTGTTAGTATGAATTTTTTAATATTATCCACTGACAAATGGGTGAACATTTGGTAATCAGCTCATGGGTGTGAAAATTCTACTCTAACACTCTTTACTTGGTTTACAAAACATAATTTTTTAATCTATTGGATGTGATTAGATATATACAGGAGGGTGTAAAACTGGATGTATTTTCAAGTTATTCTGCAGTTGCTAAGTTTTGTCTAAAGCTTTCTATATTAGAATAGATTCTTCCTTAAAATTGGAAACTAAGTGTACTTAGCAGAACTCTTTAAGGCAATATAATTATCCTACACTACATCTTGAGTTATGCACATTCACTTCTTTATATGGAGCTCCTCTGAATTTCTTGCTTTATATATAAAAAAGGGTCCTTTTAGTGGCCTAGTGTTGTGTGTCATCAGTTCTGAGGTAATTAATTCTGAATGGTGTTCAGCCCCTTAGAGGTGCTGCCTATAACTTAAAGCCTTCAGTGTCACCCTTAGTCTCCTGGTTTAGAAATAGCTTATCCCAACACCTTGGGAATACCTATTTCTGTATTGTTTGCCATACATGATTAATTTTCCTTTTCATCTTCAAATAAACTGTCTGTCTCAAAGTAGTTTTTGATCCTACCCCAACTTTTTACTTGGAGATTTGTGCACTGTATTTCAGGAATTGCTGTACTGGAGGCAGTTTGGGATTGGAGGCCTGAGAGATGTCGTGTCTATTCCTAGACACTCATCTTCTGCTCTACAGGATGCTCTAAATCTGAACTTCCATATAACTTAAGGAGGGCAAGCTTTTAATATATTTCCTCTTTTTTCCCCCCTTTTTTGATAGTTTTTTTTTTTTGTGAAGCGTGAAATAAGAGAGTTGTTAGGGATTTTTATTTAAAAGATGGCCTTTCCTCCAAGCTTTTTTATGTGGCCTTTAGAGCAAATACTGTGTTCTTCAGGGCCTTCTGACTTGGAATTTTTTTGTCCACATTCTCCTTTCGGTGTCAAAGGTGAGTTGAAAAAGGCAAGTTACCAATCTACTGCCATCCAAACAATGCAAAATATAAGATGATTAAGAGTGTTGACATTTAATTTTTTTGTTAGTTTGTTAATAATGATGTGACATTTTTACCTTTCAGAAGAACATATATCAGAATCTGATTCAAGTGTTCTTGGAAAATGTATATGGTAGATTTTGTCTGGCACTGTATGTAACTGTTGCTTTCTGTTGTCTGGTTTCAGTTCCTTTTAAAATAAAGATAATTTTTGCGGGGAAGTTGCTGGTTGACTTTATGAAGATGATGTAATGCCTAGATTGACTCTGCTGCTGTTTTACCTGGGAGAATGCATTTGGATTAGTTGTAATCCTGCAACAAACAGTATGAGGTCATAGTGATCAGAAAAGACAGTTCCTCCCTCTCTGGGGGAGCTCTGCTGTTCTGTAAAGGTGTTAATCTGAAGTAACTTCAAAGCAGATTAGAAGAGGTCTTGCACCTTTAGCCCCATTTCTTTCTTTACAGGATGGGAGGGAAGGCTTGAGCACCATTTGTCTGAATGTATTTATTTTTTAAAGTAATTTTCTGCTCCTGGAAAGAAATTAATTAAAGAATTATTTATTCTAATTTATAAAATTATTACAAAGATCTTCCTGTTACTTAAAATGCCATAACTAACACATACCAAATCACTGCCTTGCCAATGCTATTTAAAAGCAACTGATACAGGTGGTCCCAAGCTACATATGGAAAACATTTTATTGTAATAAACAGAGCCTCTTAAAATGTTCCTTCTCTGTGTGAAAGATATGGGTTAATAATAGAAATGAGAATTTAGAAAGGATGGGAGGAAAAAAGGTTAATAAAGATAAGAAAATGTAATATATTTAAAGGATGCCCCCCCAGTATATTAAAGTCTCTGAAGCCATTAGAAGTGAAATAACCCCGGAAAAGATGGATATTAGAGCTGGAAGGTCCAGAACATTACTAATATTATTAAGATTTGTCTGCAATGTACATCTCTATCTTTCATAGCACAGGAGATGGGAATTTAAGAATTAGGTTTTTAACCGAGTAATTTTTCTTTTCACCACAAAGTTTCTTGCACTGGAAACTTTCCACTACAAACTTTTGACTGATAAAGTTAATGCCAACAGAAGAACGATCCTGAATGTTAATTTTGCATTTATGTTATTTGTGTGTCATAAGAGCGCAGCCACTTGTCCAGGTAAGCCTGCAATGTGGAGTGTGTGGGATAGAGGTGGTGTTTCTGCAGATATACATCAACACAAGACTTTTAATGCTGATTCAAGACATTCCTGAATCCCTTTTGTGTCTTTAGCAGCTAAATCTGCTACTTTGACATAAAAATGTGTTGGTGGTATTTACTGTCTCTTCTACAAGCTTTGTATTGGAGATCTAGCTTTTAAGTAAATAGACTTTTTGTTGCTGTATCAGAGTTCTTTAGTGTAACTTAAGAAGACCAAATACTGGTAACCATAACTGTGTCCTATCTTGTAAAGAATGTATGAATAGTATGGTCTGTCTAGCAGGATAAATAATAAGCTGCTTCATTTCAGTATATTCTCTATGATTAAACAAAAAATGACACCTGGGTGACCAAGGCAGAAGACCAGCACTCAAAAAATCTAAGACTTACAGTCCATGAATGAACTCTCCATAACTGAGGGATGTGTTCTGGATGACTACAGCTGCATTCTGGAGTGGTAGGGGATTTGGAGTTACTATTTCATTCTAACAGTTCTAGCCAATGCTGCTATATATTTTGAATACTCTTAGAATGAGGAACTTAATTCACTTCTTGGGTTCCAGTCCATGCAAGCATTCATCCAGATGATATTGATGTGGGTGAGTGAGAGTGGAGAATAACCCAGAAATTGTATCAGTTATGTTGGATTTCTTGCCCTGAAAAAGTTTTAAATATTTGTGATACCTACTTTTATATATCTATATCTATAGATATAGATATACACAGTACTTAAAAGTAACCACAACCCTATCATTGCTTTGGAATATAGGTAATAGAATATAAAAATTAAATTTTCAGTGATACACATCAGAAATCCTAGCTAATGTGTGCAATGCTAAACTCCATCTTCCTTGGTCATATTTTAAAGGAAAGGGGAAAACTAGACCTTTTGGCTCTGGATTTTTCCAAACAGTTCTAGGTAATGGTACACTTTTTAGGAACTTCCACATACTTAAACTTTTATCCGTTTTTGACTTGTCTTTCAAGCCATATTCCCCAAAAGCAGTTACTTTCTATATACTGACTTTATTTTTGCAGATACAGTGTTACTGTTTGAGGAACGTGGAGCATGTGCAAACTACCTCCTGAGTTTTTGGCAGACAGTGCAACAGACAATATTGCGAGGCAATAGTGTGGAGCTGCTGGTATGACCCAGTTATTTTTAGGGGACATCTGGAAGTTTCAGTGCCAGCATTGCCAGTAGGTTGAGGAAAGTGATCCTGCCTGAGTGCTGAGCCCTGGTGAGGCCGCACTGGGAGTACTGTGTGCAGTTGTGGGCTTCTCAGCACAACAGAGACGTGGAGCTCCTGGAGCAGGTCTAGAAGAGGGCAATAAAGTTGGTCAGGGGTCTGGAGAATCTCTCTAAACAGGAAGGCTGAGAGATCTGGGCCTGATCAGTCTCAACAAGAGGCTGTGTTTAAATATCTAAAGGGAGGGTGTCAAGAGGATGGAGCCAGGCTCTGCTTAGTGATGTCAACCAGCAGAACCAGAGGCAAGGGGCAGAAACTGATGCCCTGGAAGTTCCAGCTGAACATGAAGAAGGACTTCTTTCTTATGCAGCAACCAAACACTGGAACAGATTGCCCAGAGAGACTGTGGAATCTCCCTCACTGGAGATATTCCAGAACCATCTGGACATAACCCTGTGCCATGTGCTCTGGGCTGACCCTGCCTGAGCAGGGAGGTTGGACCAGATGACCCAGTGGGCCCCCTCCAACCTGACCCATCCCGTGACTCTGTGTATTGCTAAATCAATCCATAGGGGTTCTTTTTAACCACAAATTCTAAACTAATAGCAGTTCGTCTCTTCATGGAGGCCCGTTTGGGTAACAGTGGCTATAAGAGCCGCACTCCTCCCTGCTGGGCCCAGGTGTGCGCGATGGCGGCTCGGGCCCCGCGGGACTGCATGTCCCGGCGTGCGCCGCGCGGGCCGGCCCGGCTGAGGGCAGCGCTGCCGGGGCCGCGGCGGGGCCCGCGGGCGGCGATGCCGCTGTGGCTGCGGGAGTTCCGCTGGCACCAGAGCCCCACCGCCGTGTTCCTGTCGCTGCCCCTGCGCGGCGCCCGGGCCACCCCCGCCAACATCTTCTGCTCCGAGCGATACCTGAAGGTGGGCGGCGCGCCCCGCTCCCCCTTGGGCCTTGTGTCGCTGCCCGAGAGGTGCCGCGTTGAGCTCCGCACACCATGGCAACGCTCTCCAGTTTGTGGTCTTATAGCCTTTATAATCGCCCTCTCTGTTCTGCAGGCTGTTGGATGCCCGTCCCGCGACAGATAATGGCTTTACCCCTGCTCATTCTCTGTACTAATGCTCTTGCTACTTAACAGGTGTCACCTGCCTTACTGTCGCATAAATGGACTGAATTATACACATCTGCTTATATTGTCAATAATAATTATGAGGTACATGGCTTCTGCTGGAGTGCTGAAGAACCAAGTTTTTCAACCTCTTTAATAAAGAAGTTGAAATGTATTGAAAAAATAAAAATATAACCTTGTGAAGACCCACCCTGGAGGGGAAGGAAGCACCTTCCCTGGGCCTGAACAGTCATCTACACTGGATACAAAGCACATTAGTTCTGTCAATAGTATGTGTTTCTTAAGGTTTATTGTGTGCTTGTGCTGAGTGTTTTGAATATGTGAGAGTTATAAAAATAGTAAATATTAGTACAAATTATATTTTTGTAGGTAAGCATCCCTCCCTTTTTATTTGAAGTTGTTTTGTATGCTCCTATTGATGACACAAATAGCACAGCAAAGATCGGAAATGGAAACATTTTCTTCACTTTGTATAAGAAAGAACCGGCCATGTGGGATTCCCTAACCCTAGAAAATGGTAAGTTCTCTATTCTGAAAATTAGATTGCCTGTAAGAAACCTGTTCTGAGCCAACACTTTACAAACTGCCATGTGAAACTCTTGCTGGTAGATATCTGCTCAGTTAAACCTCGTTATTAAAAATAGAGAGTATGTGAGAACAAAGAATATCTACTGAATCTAGCACTTATGAAACAAAACAATGTTTCTTGTAAAACTTATATTTTGTGTGTAAGCAGATCCTAATTTTTCTCTTTTGGAGATGGGCTTGATAAACACTGTTTTGTGGAATGGAGCATGTTGCATTTTCCCACACAAAGTAGCAGAAGGAATCCTGTTTTTATGAATATGATACATACCGGTAGAACTCCAGGCCTAAATGACTAAAATAGTTTTTATTTATTTTTTTAAGCTGACAAGGAACAACTGCAAAATCTAAGAGAGAATGCTGTTCTAAAAGCCCAACAAAAGGCAAAAGAGGAGACAGAAGCAAAAAAAGCTACAAAAGAGGAACACAAAAAATATGCTTTGGAGGCCACGATGAAGGTGGGTTTAGAAGGAGCTCTATAAGACACATACATGTAATAACTTCCAACTAATCTGGCATCTGCTTGGTTAAATGTACTTTAAAAAATATGAAAAATACTAACTTTTATTATAGTGATGGTAAACCTTGTTATTTCTTTGCACTTAAAACACATTTATTACTAAATATGAAATTGATACAGGAAAAGTACTTAGAAGTTACCATTTTCCATTAGTAATACTAAAGAAAGTTTTTGGTGAGGAGTTCAGATTTTTGTTAGTTGAAAGGAGAGTACAGTCATGTACAAAAACTGTAGTCTTGTGTGGCCTTTGCATCAGTGCAGGTATTTAGTCATTTAGCACTGTCAAAAATACTGATTGAAAAAAAAATCTTATTTGTTGTGTTGTTATATTTTTACAACAGATTTGCTGTTCATTGTCTTTTTTGTGTTTGCGTGTTTGTCATTCTGCTTTTTATGTCTCTTCTTTTAAGATATGTTCTTCAAGATTTTTATGTAAGTCTGGTCACTTCATTTGTGTTTAAAAGGATTAGTTAAAAGATGAGAGCTGTAAAGGCTAATCCGAAATGTTTGCTCTCTGTCATTTTTAAGCATCTTAGTTAATTCTGCTTGTATGGTTACACGGGTTACACTATGCTTGGGATACGAAACTGGGAAAATAATGGTAGCTTTTACTTAGTCATCTTAGTACTATCAGATGAAACATCTCATCTCAGAGGTTTATTGTTCAAACAGCTAGAAGAAGCAGAAAGAAAAAGAATTGAAGATCTGAAAGAAAAAGAACGGCAGAAGGTCACTGAAGAGTTGGAGTTATGGAAAAACCAGCAAAAAGATGCTGATAAATACAAAAGCATACAAAAAGAAGGGGAATTACATCAAGAAATAGGGCAATTAAAAGAGAGGAAAAATGAAAAAATGACCAAAACTAGAATTCCTAATGAAGGAACTTCTAAGACCAGACCCAAACCCACAAAAGGTTGTATGATTGAACTGTTCTTTGTAATTCTTTAAACTGTGGATATAACTTTATTCCTGGATATTTCTAATTTATCATTTCTGTCTCCACCATATTAAGCCAGTGCTTTTTGTCTGAAGTTATTTTAAAGTATTTTCAGGCAATTTATTGAGCTCAAGCATGTGAGTTCTTAGCTCTTGTTTAAATCTTTGGAAATACAAGAGCAGGTTTTGTTCTAAGCTTTAGAAAAGTAAAACAGAAAGCCTTTCTGAGGGTGTAATGCAGACTTTCTGAGGGTGGAGATCCTGTTACCCAAAGTTACCTTACTGCTGCATTTCACAGAAACATACACTCTCCTTTCACACTCTCTATCCCACATCTTGGCCCTATGGAGAGCCAAGCCAGGGAACTAAAACAACAGAAAATATGTAATTTCTTGTTTGTTTGCTTTTATAGGTTAATTTTAACTTTTGGTGATTGTCAGAGCATCATACAAGTGACAGAGATAGAGGTGTAAGAGGATTTTAAGTTCATTTGTGACAGATGCTCTATCATTCCATTTATTTACAGGCTACATTAACAAGAAACATTGTTTGAACCTTCCCTTCAAAAGAACAAGTCAAAACCTTTCTCAAGTTATTAGAGGTTTAATCCCAATGTGCTGCATTCCTAAATTAGGTGTACTTTGGACTTTGGTAGAAAACCAGAAAATTCTCTTTGGCTTGATTTTTATTGTTTCCAGTATTCCAATTCTTTTCACAGGTCATGGTTCCGGTAGTATATTTTCACCAAATATAAAGGAAGAACAGCTACCAGCTCCTCGATCTGCTGCTACAATTAAAGTCAACTTTACCCCACGAGTTTTTCCTACAGCTCTGCGTGAATCTCGCGTCGCGGAAGAGGAGGAGGTAAAGTAGTGAATTCCTTATTGTGTATTCACCAAGCTGGCAAAAATGGTACCCGTGCCAAGGAATGTAACCCGTGCAATATATCTTCCAAGGAAGGCAGTCATATTTAAATTAAGAGATAAAGAAACAATTTTATATAAAAATTATTTTCACCATTAAAAATAGCATGTTCCCTTTTTGGTGGAGGGGGTAAGGGGGAAGGCAACAATATTAATTTAATTCCTCAAAGTACAAAATTTGAAATGTCTTTACTCTTATGTTTAAGATTCTTTAAGTTTTGTCTTAAAAAGAAGCTCAACAGCTCTTTCAAGCTCAACTGAATAAATACAAAGTAATTCTAGAAGATTAAAAACAAACAAGTAAACCAAAAAGTATTAGTGATGCAGTAACCTGACTTTTCATGGTAATAAAATACTTGGGAAACTGAAGTTTTTCATATCTGATATTATTAAATATTTTTCTCTGTCCAAAATATGTGGCAAATAGAATTCTTTTGACAGTACTGAGTGAAGAGATAAAATGGATTTGAATTTTTCCTTCAGAAATAATGCTTGCCCATTTTGTACTTGCAGTGGCTACATAAACAAGCAGAAGCTCGAAGAACAATAAGTGCTGATTTGTCTGAGCTGCAAGATCTAAAAGAAGAGGAGAAGAATCCAGATTGGTTAAAGGACAAGGGAAAGTAAGTTAGATTCCACTTGAAGATATATTGAAACTTACACTAGACAATCACCATTATAATTAATTAAGTTTTGATATTTTCTATTATTTATCCTAAACACAGATGGTGAATGTCTATAGAGTAGTCATAGTAGTCATAATAGAGATTTTATTGGCAGCTTATGGGGTTTGAATCTGATAAAGTCATGAGATGCAATTGTTGAAGTGTATGATGAACAAAGTCATTGCAAACACATCGTGCATATTCTTCTTTGAAGACAGTTGAGGCAGTGCACTGTTATACCCAGGTGGATTTCTTTTCATTTGAACTTTTTAGGAAGAGGTGAAACACCTGTCTAAATAAACTTAAGAAATGTTATAAAAATGCTGGTTTATTTATATAGCTGTGTTATATAGAAAGGTTTGATTAGGCAATCAGATACACAAAGCTTTCAAAACTAGTCCTGTGTCTGCAAACCTGTGTTCACCTCTCACAGTTCTTTGCTGCTTGGAAGCAGTGACTTTTATTGTGTTGTATTGACAGCATCAAGTTGGAGTGAACTATAGCTGTGATGTTCTCAGAAAAGGCTATAAACGGGCACTTCCAAGGAGAAGATGCTAAAACTTCAAATTTTTGAAAACGAATTGTTAGTAATAAGCAGGTATTTATCTTGTGTTTATCACCTTCTTTAAAGCGCATCTTTCACTTTCTGTTTAACACTTAGCAAAATGTTTGCAATGGGAAACTATCTGGCAGCTGTAAACGCCTATAACCTCGCACTGAGGCTGAACAACAAGCTTCCCCTGCTGTACCTGAATCGTGCTGCTTGCCACCTTAAACTGAGGAATTTACACAAAGCTATTGAAGATTCCTCTAAGGTATAAAAATACTGTCATCTTGTGCATTATTGTGATGTATTACTGTGATGTTTCTGTTTTAAGCAGATCTGTAAATACATATTAGTGCGATTTGAAATTTTAAAATTCGAACTTGATATAATGGAGCCCTGCTGGAATATTGAAATTTGATAGTGATTAATGAACTTTCAGAAATGTAAAGCAAAATAACAATTAAAAAAACTCTAAACCATGCTTCTCCACATTTGGGACAAATGGCCAAATGTTGACTAGCACATGTTTTTTTACAGAAAAAAATTTGTAGCAATATATACACTTGAAAAAACCCACAACTTGGAGCAGAAAAAAACCTCAAAACAAAATACACACAGATATCTTTTTTGGTACATTGTGTTGTGCTTCAGTTAGTTGTAAGGAAAAATAAAGGTGTGGTGGTGATGAGCAGGATACCTTAAAAAAACCCCAACAAACCAGACATTTTAAAATAAGAGCTGTATCACCTGGATGTTTTAGCAGCCATTATTTGTGCAAAGAGAGGAGTGATTTCAAATGGCTCCTGAATAACGTGGAGGAAGTTTTGCCAGATAAGTACTTGAATCTTGATTGTTTTGTTTTTCCTAGTAACTATTACTAACACACACATACTTTTTTAGGGCTGCCTTTTTTTTTTTTTTTTTTAATAACATGTAATATTGTGTAGGAAAATAGAACATTATTTGACTGAAATAAACATTTAACATAGTATTTGTCAGTTTTTAGCCATGGCAGAGTAACTGTAGTTAGCACACTGGGGTGATGGATACAAATCTTAATGAATAGATTCGCAAGCCATATATTTTGAATTTGAATAGTTCCTATTTCTATTTGAATAGTTATTATGTTACTGTATAATAATAGTAATTAGGTGAGAGAAGTAAACTAGAAAGCCCCTCAAATTATGGATAATCTTATAAATACTTTGGGTGTTCTCTTTGTAAAGGCACTAGAACTGTTGACACCACCTGTTCCTGATAATGAGGATGCTCGAGTGAAAGCCTATGTGAGACGTGGAACAGCCTTTTGTCAGCTGGAATTATATACTGAAGGTGAGGCCTTGATTTTATGAAAGCATGCACATGAATTTATAGTGACAAGCAGGTAATTCTGTTTAGTTCAGTGAGACTGCTCACACCTTTATGTTTTCAGGAATGACTTTGAAGGAGCCCCGTACAATCTGTGTCTCTGTTATGAACCTTGATACCACATTCCTTAATATTTTTTTTTTTCATTTTTAAATTTTGCTGGCTGATTGCAATTCCACTTGAAAAATCTTGAAAAAATACCTGAATTAGCAGCATCCCTACTGAGTTTTTCAAGTTAGTTTTGTAAAGCAAATTTACAAGTGAAAGCTGATAATAGAAATCGAAGAATATTCAACATGACAGTGTTAAAGTGCTAAGCTTTGGCCATTCTTTACTTTTTTCTATCTATGAATCACTTTGTCATTCCCTTACAGCTTCATTTGCATCTGGAAACCTTTGGAAAAAGACAATTAAACAAGATTTTACTTCCTGTACTCAGTATTTGCTTCCCCTCACCCAAGCTCTAGTATTCACAGTTCATGTCTTTTTTTTTTTCCCCTACTTCCACACATTTCTGCCATTCATTTTACAGGTGAATGAAGAGACTCTGCTTTCATGTTTTAAAACCTGAGAGGTTTATGTAGTAGAGTGTTTCCACTAAAATGTTTGTAAAATAATATAAGTTTATTTACTGACAAAAGGTAAAACTCAAAATCAATACTTCATGCTTATGACTAAGGAGCAGTTATTTCCAGGTGGTTGCTAAAGAGGATGCTCTTGCATTATTGATTGATATTCTTATTAATGTATCTATATTAGGTCTCCAGGATTATGAAGCAGCTCTCAAGATTGATCCTAAAAATAAAAATATAGAAAAAGATGCTGAGAAGATTCGACACCTAATTCAAGGAACAATGCAAGGTTCTTAATTAAAAAACCCATAAAAAAAGAAACTCTTTGTCAGAGATGCCTTTTGAGGACATCAGAAAAAATCTTATTTCTTTTCAGTATGTGTTAACTAGACATATTTTGTTTCACTCAGAAATACCTACAGAATTGGTAATGGATTGGATTTATTAATTACTTTTTTTGGAAAGCATAATATAACAAACATAACTAGATATATTTTATCTCATTTTGATACAGAGTTGTCATATTTTTGCCTTTTGTTAGCATTTGTGTTACCGTGAAAATCTGAAACACTGGATTTGAAGCTCTTCCATTATGTTGTGTTCTTTTCAACCTGTGACCATTTCAACTACACTTCTTTCAGTAGCAGTCTTAGCAGCCTTCTGAATTTTCCACATCAGTCTGTTTCCAGTGTACCATTTATGACTGATTTCTGTCTTTGTAATAAAATATTTATTATGCATATATATATATATATATATATTATTCTGTGCAAATTCTATACTCTTGGAGCAGGGAGAAGGTTGCTTCCAGCTGCTTTAGTTAGAGCCTTGAGAGGAGTGCTGAGGTGAGTCAGAGGTGTCTGGCATGGTTGCTGTCTTTCCTACAGATAGCAATTGCATTGCTGGAAGAGGGTGCAAAT
This sequence comes from Pyrocephalus nanus, assembly GCA_038380795.1. Classification (NCBI taxonomy): domain Eukaryota; kingdom Metazoa; phylum Chordata; class Aves; order Passeriformes; family Tyrannidae; genus Pyrocephalus; species Pyrocephalus nanus. The sequence goes on from CM076272.1 coordinate 7,723,391, forward strand.
ACTCTTTTATAGCAGCTGGAAAGAGGGCAGTGCAGGAGCTTTAGTGCCTCAGTTGAGTGTAATGCTATACTTGCCAAAATGTGGCTATTTTATATAATTACTGAGGGGAAGTGAGGGCTAAGGAGGAGACACACTGGCAATGGGAGAAACAAAATGCAGAGGAGCAAGTGCTGCCTGTAAGTTCACCATTTTTTTCCCCCTTAAAAGGGAAACGAATGTGCTTGGTGGCATCAACAGTATCTGCCTGTTTCATCTGATCATACTGAGAGCAGATGCATGTTAATCCTTTAACTTCAACACCTGAGCTGATGGTGTGTTCACCATATCTGAGCCATGTACGTGGTGTTGATATTTAATGTCCTGAGATGTAAGAATGTGGAGGCTGAGTTTTAAAACCAGAAAATACTTAAGTTAAAACAAGTAAACCTTCAGGTCAATGTCTCTTGCACTTAACTCTTTCTAAAGTTAGAGTTCCACGTTTATGAGACCAGTTACAAGAGTTTTATTTCTATGGGTTTAGGTCTGATTTGGAGAACTGTATCATCAAATGGGCTACATCCTTTTTGATACATCTTATTAAGCCTTTCAGCTAACAGAACAAAGCGTTGCAAACTTGCTGAGTGTTTGTGGTCAGAGCAAATATTGCTCAAGATGTCTACTGAAATACATGCATGGTGGAGAGTGAGGAACTTAACACTTTGACCTTATTTAGTAAAGTGTGGACAGTGATAATTTGACTTATGATGACTGTGGAGGATACTAAAATTTGGAATTGGCATTCGTTTCTGCATTAGTGATAATCTTGAGCATAGAAATAATTAGTATGGGTAATAAAGATAGGAATGAGATTAGGAATATAGCAAAGCTTTGTGGGTTATATGTTTTAGTTTTGATTTTTTTCTAATATACGGAAATATGAAAAATAGAGGCCTAAAGAAACATCCAAGTGACTGTACTTACTCAAGTTCACATGCATGAATTTCTTTTTATTCTTTTCCTCTGTAGGATGTGAGTTAACATATGACAGATATTTCTTAGTCTGTTTATGGAAAGTGCTCTGGTACTGTATTGATAAGCATGTGGTAAAACTGCACCGAGTAAGGTACCTCCCTTAGTGTTGCTGAGCAAGCCATTGACAACCTTCTGTTCTTCAGAGGTGCCATGAAATCTTTTTTGTTTCTTTCTCAGTCATGTAAGATATGAAGAAAACGTTTAAGTTGTTAGCTTAGATAAACCTTGAGTAAGAAATTCTGACTTTATTACTGAGGCCTGTTGTTGTCTCCCATTTATGTTTTGTTCCAGTATTGGAGCACTGTTGGGACCTGAATCTCTGGGACTTTGCATCTGCTCTGTTTGTGCTGTGCCTGTTGATGAAATGTGGTCTAGGTGTTTGGTGGGTGTAGGTAGCCTTACCCACAGTCTGAGTGGCTCTTGGGACAGGACAGCTTCTCCTAGAGCAGAATGGCCTGTGCTTCTGGGAGACTTTCCAAATTAGTTAATTCCTATCATCAGTTTTTCCACGTGGGACTAGAAGCATCAAATATTTGTGGTCCATACACATACTGATTTTTTTTGGGGGGAGCAGGGGCACGTTTTGGAGTGTTCTTTGGTGGGGCTTTTTGTTGGTTGGTTGTTTTGTTTGTTTTGGGGGGTTTGTTTTGGGGTGTTTGGGTTTTTGTTTTGGGGTTGTTTTTTCTTTTTTTGTGTGTGTGTGTTTTTTTACGGGTGAGGGGGCGCGTGTGACTTCTTTTTCCCTTTCCCTAAGTATAAGCTTTATTGGCAGAGTCCCCTCAGCGCTGGGTTGTCCCTGTGGCCGATTCTCCCCTGATTGCACCGGCCGCGAAGGAGCCTCTGAGCGACCTCCCCGTCACAAACACGGCCGGGGCCGCTCGGCCCGATCTCGGCGGCGCGGCGTTGCCATGGCGGTGAGCGGGGCGGGCCGGGCGCTGTGCAGCGCGGGACGCTGTGTGCCGGTCGCTCTGTGGGCGCAGTGGCCGCCAGGGCTCTCGGTTCGCTGCGCTCCCCGGGCGCAGTGGCCGCCAGGGCTCTCGGTTCGCTGCGCTCCCCGGGCGCAGTGGCCGCCAGGGCTCTCGGTTCGCTGCGCTCCCCGGGCGCAGTGGCCGCCAGGGCTCTCGGTTCGCTGCGCTCCCCGGGCGCAGTGGCCGCCAGGGCTCTCGGTTCGCTGCGCTCCCCGGGCGCTGTGGCCGCCGGGCCGCGGGGGGCGCGGGCCGCGCTCTGCCGAGTGCCGCGGGCGCCGCCCCGCGCGCAGGCGCCGGCCCGGGCGGGCCGGGTTGTTTGTGACGGCGTCAGCGGCGGCCGCGGCCCCTCGTCCGTGCCGGGCCCCGCGGGGGCCGCGCTCAGGTAGGCGGCGGGTCCGGCCCGCGGGGAGCTCCCGGGGGCTGCCTGGGCAGGGGCTGCCCGGAGCGGGGCACAGCCCGGGGCGCCGGGGCCGGGGCAGCTGCTGGCGGTGCGGGGAGCGGGTGAGCGGGGCCGTGCGGGCGGCCGCGCTGCTCTGCGGGGCCGGGCGGGGGTCACTGCGCGGGAGTCACCGCCGTGCGGACCCGGCCCTGAGCATTGGCGGTCCCCAACTTCCTTTGCTCTCATCGTGAGCCGCTGCCGCCCCGGCTGATGCAAGGTGCTCTGTTTCATAAACACCGGCACTGCCGCTTTAACCGCGCTGGCCCCGCGCCGCGCTCGGTTTGGGTGCTGCGGGAGCACCTGTGCGAGAGCAGCGCTGGGCACTGAGCAGGGAATGTTCGGCGCTGGCGCGGCCGGGCTCTTGGAAGCCACATTCGTCTTGCTGAAAATCATAGCCTCTATGGGTTGCTAAATATATTCCTAGAGAAGAATGTTCTGTGGGAAAAAAATTGCCACTGAGCAGAAATATTAAACTTGCAGGAGAACCCTGATGGGTTATGCCACTAAACCTGGCTTTATTTCTGTTGTGTAACAAAGGAGCTATTGTGGAAGAGAACTGTGAGTTTTTACTTGCAATGACAGCACAGCAAACTCCACAGAACACATTCACATTCCTATTGGTGCCTGTTACTCATCTTTGTCAATGCTTGTTGAAGGTTGTTTTTTTCATCTAGGAAATCCTCTTTTTTAAATGGTAGAACTTAAGGGTTTGTTTAGATTGGAGTGGTTATTCTTTCTGAGTCTGGTATTTATTCTACTTCACAGTGGATAAATAGGATGTGGTGTCTCATGTTTATTTTTATATAGATAACTGGGTTAACTTGTATTACGTTAGCAACAATGCACATGGCTGTAAGCTCTTACACCTTATGCTTCTGGTTTGCATTTCACTAAGGTTAGGAAAATAGTTCACACTTCTTAATCCCTGCCCCTCCCAATACGTTGAACTCTGAATATAATGGATATTTATTTTGGCTAGATAGAAATTAAAAAGGTGGTGTCAGTAGTGGCAACGAAGCTATCAAGTGAGAATACAAAACCAGTGAAACTGTGTTGGGGGGGGGTGTGGTTTTTTTTTCCCTTTTTTTTTTTTTTCCCCCAAGTCTTTCCTTCTGACTTAGCCTGACATACAGGAGATGTGTGACACTACTGTATCTTTGAGTTATCCCTGCTGTTATTGGTCTGGAACCCATTAATGTCATCTGGATTCGGTAGGAAGTTTGCAGGCTTCATGTCTCAAAGCTATTTTTTCAAAATAACTTGCATTCAGGAAGTGCCAGCCATATCCAGCACCTTTGGGCTGGTAGGAAAAGCATACTGGTTCTTACTGGGTCTTTATGATTTGGTGGAGAATCAGGCTGGTGAAGATTTTGTGAGTGGATCAGTGTAGCCATTGGGTTCACATTAGTCTTCTGTATTTCCGTTTACTTAAGGGACTGGATTTTACCTCAGATTTAATTATGACTGTGTGTTATTAATCTCTTACAGAAAAAAGCTGTTTAGCTGATGACTGAAGTTCAGGAACTCTGTACCTAGGTAATTTTTTTTATTAACGTTTTTTAGGCTGCTTTGATCTTTTTGACCTAATTATTAAAATGCTTTACTTTTGATAACTGCTTTACACATATATGTGTATTCCTACAATGTATGTGTAGGAATGCATTGACCCGAAAGATGCCCTTCAGTCTGATGCCAAGCTATCTATGTATCATCATTTGGCTAAATTTAGCAATTCTACCTGCAAACCTCAGTGGTTTTGTAATTATTCCTTTTTTATTCCATTATTTTTCTTGATATTAAAAACTTTTCTGTTTTGGAGGCTGATCACCTGTATGCAGTTACACAATATTAGTATAATATTCTGGTTGAATACTAGGTTTTAACTCAAAGTCATGTATCAAGGTGAGCAAGTGATAGAAAATAATGATGATTTGTCTGCTTCTTTCTCTGTTTTTTTTAATAATCTTTTTGATGATGTCAGTACCCACACAGTTAGGTCCTGAAACTTGTGTTTGGGAAGGGAAGATGGATGTTTACATGTGTATTCAGTAGAGTTGAGTTAGTGCAGTGCTCAGTTACCTGCCAGTCTGTGCTGTGGATGGGGAGGGAGAGCAGGATGGCATTTGGGTTAACTTAGCCAGGGCCCAGGAGGAAATGCTGGGGGAGCTGGAGGAAGACAGATGTGACAAGATCCAGCTCAGGAGTCTGCTGTTAAAATCTGCCCTTTCAACATCTTCAGATGCACTTGTATCAGAAACTGCACTGGTGACCTGAAGTTATCTTTTAAGAATTCTCTTCACTTCTTGTAGCGTAGCCAGCGATGTTTGTGACAGGTGATGAGTTCTGGGGCTGGTAATTACCTTCCTCTGAAAGGAATGCTGCTGCTGGATGCCTGGGCAAATTGAGAATAATTAATGACAGCAAGCACATGTCATTGTCACTCTGGAACACAGTTTTTGCCATTTGGGCATTTGTTATTTTCCAGATTGAAGAAATATGATTTTTAAATAGATCACGATTAAAAAAAAAATTTGATTATATGCAGTATGATTGAAAAAAAACACAAACCAAAATACTTTCTCCCCCACTTCCCCCTCCCAAACCTGACATTCCCTAATTGAGATTCCAGGAAAAGCACTAATGAAGGAAGAAAAAGATCTGCAGGAAGATGACAATCATATTCAAATTAAAGCTTTATAAAAAATAGAAATTCAGTTTCTCTATAAGTTTGATACCTAAGTTGATTATTAGTTGTTTATTTAGTTGATATTAGTTGATTATTTTTCTTTATAAACTGTGTTTATGATGGTCATCATTGCCTTTTTTACAGAGGTACTGTAGATATGTTAATTGAAGTTAATGAGAAAAAAATGTTATCTTAGAAAAACATACAATAACTACCGTAATGCAGAGATAGGAGATAGATGTTTACTGTATTTTGTAAGAAAGCTAAGTGGAATTGGAAGTTTTGTATTTTGTTGTGCCAGTTTCTGGCCACACTGGCGTATTTGGAAATTGTCATTCAAGGTTTGTGTATATTTTCTGTGTTAACGAACTGGGAGTAAAGACAGGAGAATAAAGTAGAGTAAATAAATTTTCTCTATGTTCATACTAGAAGTAACTAAGTGTGGAAAATCAAGCAGGTGTCTAAAATTCTCAGAAGTTTTATTGAACCATGATTTCTTTTGATGTTTTATTACATTGATGCATAATGAAACAGGCATGTTGTTGATTGGAAATTGTTCAGTTTTGGGAAGATTTTTTTTCACCAAGATGAATCTATGATAAATTTTATTTAACAACTTGATACATTTTTATTTCAAGGAATTTTAAAGTTGTTTTGCTAGTTAAGGACCTCAGAAATTGATCTGAATATGCAACAATAATGAATACTCTGTATTCCCACTAAATTCCTGGTGAAAAGGGGAAAAAATAAGCAGGCAGCTACAGCTGGACAGTTTTCTTCTGAAAAGATATAATTACTTCAGGTTATTTTCATTCTGGTTTTGTACTTGTCAGGTACTCTCTCAGTTTTCCTCAGAATCAGTGCATTTGAGAGCACTTGGAAGGAGCGAAAGAAACACCAAACATTGCTTTTGCCCAGTAGTTGGAGAGAATTAGTTTCAGAAGATCCGAATTTGTGTCTTCTCAAAAAATCCACGGTGTTTTTCTTTAATAAACTGTAGTTCCTGTGCATGCAACAATCCAGGAATTATTTCACATACTGAATCATCCCTAAAACAATGATACTACAGACAAATTTTAACTTTGATTATTGATTTATTGACTAGTTCTGTGTGTATGTGTTTGCTCTAAGAGCTTTTTGGCTGGCTGACGTAGGTGTGTACTTAGCGAAGCTGTTTGCTCCAAGTATAAAAAAATTAATAGGAAATAAGTACAAAAGAATATATTTTCTTTTTAAATTTTTATTCTGTTTTTTTTCTCCCTAAATTCCAGAATAACAATATGTGAGTTAGTATACTGTTCTGTAACACTATGATTTGGATTCTTCTGTGTTCTTTATTATTTTTTTTGAGAGAGAGCAGTGAAATTGTGTGTCTTGCGTATTAAAAGAATCTACTTTTACTTGCAGCGTGTTTTGAAAATGTCTGAAAATTCCAGTGACAGTGATTCCTCCTGCGGCTGGACTGTCATCAATCATGAGGTACCTGTTTCAAATTAGTGAAGTTCTCTCAGTTTCAAAACTGAGAGAAAAAAAAAACCAAAACAAGAGAGCTGGTTTGAGGTTTATAAGTGTTGGGCCTTGGTTCCATTTCAGTTGGTAGCAAGGTGGTATTTAAGGGAAGGTTAAAACTTCTCTTCCTTGTTTTGGGCTGAATGAACAAGTTGGAATCCTGTTACCAAGAGAAGCAGAAAACTCCTGCACACCAGGCAGGATCCAGGAGAGCACAGGCTGCTGGACTCTACTCAGATAAAATGGAAAGGGTTTACAAGTTGGATTACTCAACTGTGAATTGCAGGCTTTATTTTCATTCTTGGGATGGTTATTTTACACTGTAACTCCAAATGAACTATGCAGTCGAAATAACATAACACAACATTATGGGATACCAGGGTTTTGCCCAGCCAAAGCAGGACAGAGAGTGCTGTTCCTGGTTATTCTTTCCTGGTTCAAGGAAATAAGAATGGGGAAGCACTGGTGTTTAGGAGCTGCCATTACCAGCATTCTCCTGGTAAGACACCTTTGAATCTTGAACGTGAAGGAAGTAGAATGGATGAGATGGGCAGGTACCTTCACACAGGTGCTACCCAGGAAGGGGGTGATGTGGACTCCTGTATGCTTCAGTGAATTGATTTGGATATTTAGGAAAGGGAAAGAGCTATGGCTTAGACAAATTTGGAGTACTGCAGTGTTAATTTCTCACATATCATTGCAACCTGTGTTGGTGATGACACAGTGGAATCCGTTTCTGGATTTGTTTTGCACTGAGTTAAGAGAGGCAAGAAATGGCCATTGTCCAGATTGTGCCTGCAGAGAACTGACAGCTGTGTGTGCTGCACTGAGTGTCTGCTTTGGCCAGAGAGGCGGTGCCCTGTATTGTTGGACTACTGAGAAAGGACTTGCTAATTTTGTGTAGGAGGGCAGAGAGGTGATAATATCCTTTCTTGACCTCCTTGCTGTTACTGGAATGGGAGGGTGATGAAATGGGAGGGTGATGAAATGGAAGGGGGATGGAGGTCTAGCAACAGATAGGGTGAATCAGAGAGTTCGTGCATCCACACTAGACTGCATGTTTTTAAGAAAAGGCTGCCTTACCCTGTGCTCAGCTAGCTCAGCTTCTTGGTATTTTAACTAAAACTTTAATCTGTTTTAAGCACTACTCCTAATGTTTGCCTTGCTGTAGAGCCTGGCAAACTGAATTTTTATTATTCTTTTCCTTATTTACAATTTAAGAAACTAAAGTAATGGTTCTTTCACACCAGAGAACAATTGTTACCTAGTAAATCTATATATCTATCAATAAATCCCAGCCAAGCCAAACCCCCCAAATTATTTTGTTTTCTTTCCTGAGATTTCTCTCAGATTTTAGTAAGTTACTTATAATTGAGTGGTGAATTTCTGCAAAACTTTTGAGATTAGAACTGTCACTTCTATAGTCAAAAGAAAAAAAAAGATATAAAGCTTTTGACAGTTTACTAAAACAGGTAATTTTTGAAGCCTTATGTATCTTATGCAATTCTTTTTGAGGTATCTAATCTTTCTGAAGTACAGTCTCCTCTTAAAAACGAAAGCATATGTGTTTGCTTGAGTCCCTGAAATGAGACAGCCAGGGAAACTGATCTGGAAGTATTACTACTACTGTAATTTCACACCTGCCATTGCAAAAATAACTTATCTCTGTTTACAAAAACAGCTCCAGTTATTTATGGATCACAGTGACTTAGTATTTTTCAGTTACGTTTTGGATCTTTGTAATTTTCTAGAACCTTACTTGTGTTCCATCAGCTCTTTTAAAGAAAAATTACAATATAAAGATTAAATATTTGGAATTGTCAAGCATGTTGCTTGCCTTTAGTTTGCTTGCCCTGGTCTCTTAACATCGTTAATCTTCAGTTCCTGTTGTGCTCTGAGGGTGTTGCTGACTGGCAGCTGACTAATAACTAAGACTCCTTTCTGGATTAAAGACAGAAATCCAATTTAGAGTTTGTGTAAATATTTGTTTTCCTGGTGTCAGAGATGACAGGAATTGAGATGGAGAAAGTTATACATAGTTTTTCCTGGTAATAGCATTTATGAGTGTTCATGGTGGCACGCTTGAAAGTTCCGTTTTGGGGAGGGTTTGTGTACTTACATATAATACATGGACATGTGTGCAAGAATGAGATCCCATATTCAAAGCCTTCCCAGTTTCTCTAAATTCCATTTAATGAACAGGTCTGATAAAGGTAATAAAAATAGTTATTTAAAATACTTATCATAGCAATTTAGGCATCAATTAATAACTGTCCTTTTTTCCCCTAGAACTGTCCTCCTCTGACTTTTTTCAACCTTGGTCATGAGTATTACACACTAACAGTTGTTTCCCTCTAATTAATTACTTGGTGTTTCACTTGCTTTTCTTTGCTCAAAGTTTTCTTCAGTTTTAAAGGTTATTGTTCTTCTGTTTTTATTATTAATGTTCTGTTTTCTTTGTAATCTTTTTCTCCTGTTTTAGTGTTGGAAACCTCAGTAACTGTAATGTCCATTTAAACTCTTTACCTTCAGGGTTCTGACATAGAGACCGTGACATCAGAAAATGGAAGCACAAATGATAATCATGAGTTTGTTTCAGAAGAATATGTTTCTTTGCAAGAAGAGGAGCAAGCAATTGATTTACAAGGTAAGATATTAAAAAAGGAGCCGTTTCATGAAATAGGTAAGTATCTATTGGAGCACTGGCACAAAATTAGAAACTCTATTGAGTTTCTATACTTTGCAGACCTCTGTCAAAGTACTTGCTTCATCAGTGTTATGGAAAATATTCAATCATCACCTCATAGAAGTATTTTTTATTGAAATAGATGAAATTAGTAGAATGTCTTTTATTTTGTCGGTACTTCAGATGTGTTGTAGAGTAGTGTGCACTAATGCTGTTGGAAGATAGCCTATGGAAGTGTTATTGATAAAAGAAGTATTCCTTAATAATGTCATAGATCAAATAGGAATAAATTGAAAGGAACAATCAATCCTTGTACTCCTGAAAAATAACATTGTGACACTGTGTTAACATTTCTTGAGTTGAAAGTGCAAGTCTGGTGCATATTAATGTAATGAAATCCTTGCACTTATTTTAATTACTAAATTTAATACTATTACTGTGTTATTGCTCTAAGACTATTGCTGTGAGAACACAGACATGACAGGTTCAGTGTGCAGTTGACTAAATTGGGCCGTGTTTCCAAATGCATAAAAATGTACTGTAGTATCAACTTACAATATAGGGTTGTCTTTTTTCTACCTGTGCTTTTCATTTATAGGTTACTTGCATTATGGTCAGTATGAGAATTTGGATTTAAGTGTCCTGGATTCTGATATTTATGGATGTATGTTAAAAACAAGATTTAGTGTCTCTGATACAGGCACATGATAGAAATCTGTCACAATTACATGTATTTTAATATTATAGGAGTGTGGGCATAATTTGGAGTTACTGGTTTTAATCTCATGTTTGTTTGCTTGTGGTTTTTTTCATCTTTTTATTTATATAGCTCAGTGCACCAATGATGAAGAGATTCCAGTGGTAGATAACACTGAGTCTGGTTTTGAGGAAACTCAGACAGTTCCAGAGGTAAAGTACATTATGTCATTCAGAAGCTTCCCTAAGCCTCATCTGGCAGTGACAAGAAATGTTTTGAAGGCATTAAAATAAAGATATGGATTTTTCCTTTCTTAAAGTTTTAACAATTTCTTTTTTTAATTACTTTATATTGAATATATCTTGAGTAATTTTCACATTATCCCATTCCTTAGGAGAAGAAACAAAAAATTCCAGATGATGGGTCCTGTGTTGGAACTATTAGTGATGATTCTGACATTGTTACACTTGAAGCTCCAAAACCAGAAGAAACTCAAAGTCAGGAGGAAGCTCCAGCTGATGGGGAAGAAGCTCAAAGTTCAGAGGATTTTAACATGGGTTCCTCCTCTAGCAGTCAATATACATTTTCCCATGTAGAAACTGGTAAGAGCAGTAAATCACTAAGCAACTGTGTGCAAAAATGTCACCAAAAAAAGACCCCAAACCAGTCTTTGCTTAGGGAACCTTCTTTATGTGGAGAAATGAAAAAATGGTGTCCAAGTATTTGGAGTCTAGAAAACCTCCAGGTGCCCTCACACTAAAATTTTTGTCTGTATATATATATGTCTGCACCTTTTTCTTTGGAAGTGATCTGTCCCATTAAGCATTCACTATTTTAAATAGAAAGTAAATTTGTAGCATATCTTGAAGAAGTAAAATTACTTTTAGTTTGTAGAATAATTATAGGTTTTCTCCTGGCAATTTTTTTGGCTTTTATAGGGTTGGCCTAAATGAGTAACAACTAGGAGAGAATTGAGTTTTGGTGCCACGAGGACTAATAGCAGCATAACTACACAAACTTACCTTCATAGCTACATAGCATATAGATAAGATATTCTTAGTACTTGGCTGAAATAATAATCATATTCAGGAGGAGTGATATGAATATTGGTACAATTAAAAACAAACCCCTAAAAAACAAAACAAAACAAACCTTTACTGTTGTGTTGCTCTCCTCTAGTTGTGCAGTTTTCCTCTATGATTCTTTTTGGCTGCTTGTTTGTAATCTCTTCTCTTCGTTCTCCATAACAGTTTTATATTGCTGATTTTTACTTTTCAAATTAGGTTTATTTCAAGAGCAGGATTTTACTTAAAGTACTGTTTTATTTTAGAAGTAGTATGCAGCATCCTTAAATGTTTGTGTATCTGTTTAATATCCATTGGAAACAAAATGATGGCATTAAGTCATAACCAGTGATGATTTGTAACAAAGCAGTTGCCTTCTTTAAGTCTTCTGGATGACCTGACTTAATTTCTAATTTAAAATTTAGTTGACTTTCTTCTTTTCTTTTAGGATGAGTTCTAAAAATGCCTTTTTTTTCCCCCCTATGTTTTTGTACACAAAAGTCAGTTGGCTGGAGAAGCTGAGGAAGATTCCTAATTGTGTAAGGGGATGGGGAAATGAGGTGAAAGAGCATGTGTCTCGCAGTCTTCCTTTCCAAGGTGGTGTGATTAAATTTGATCAGCTTGTGTAAAGCTGATTGCTTATGGCTTGCATGGAGTGTTCTTACAACTTTTAATAGCAATCTGACTTGATCTTATACTAGTGATATTCCAGAGAGATGCTGAAAGCCAGTCCTCACTGGAGAATTTGGCTAAGCTGTCAGTGCTTTATTTGGTGTTTAAAAAAATGTTAATCTTGCATGGAGATTTGGAACAGACATCAGTGAGGTTTGTAGTGCGTTTAATATCTGTGCTTGACCGTGTAAATGAATGGTTCTTGTTGGATTCCAAATCTGTGTGTGACTGGCAAAAAGAATTTCTTCCTTCTAACTTCAGCTGATTTCAGCATGGTCTCTCGTGCTTTTCAGTCAATTGATCAAGTATTGCAGAAAATATCTGGAATACTTTTGCAGTTATTTTAAATGCCAAGAGTTTTAGCGGTTGACGTTGTCATTGCTACTTTTTGGCAATGGAAATCTTTGCCATCTACTTCCTGTTGATTTTTCTATTGTGTTGGAAAAGCTTCAGATCTTTTCTGATGTTGATACTAAAATGTTCTACAAAGATTTTTTACCACCTTTATTTGCAAACCAGTTCCTGTTTAGGCTGTCTTCACCATGCAGACAGAAATGTTTTAATAAATGATGTTACACAAGCAGAAGTGCTCATATGCTGCAGAGAATTGCATCTGGGTTTGAGTTGTGTCTTGCAGAAATGTCAAGGAGAATCACATGTTAGTTCCTCTGGTTTCTGGTGTAGATCTGACACTTCAAAATCACAGTAGGAGCTAGAATTTTGGACTGCTATTGCAGTCACTCTATGTTTCATCTGTAGTCCTTTCCATCCTGTGATTGTTACAGTACAGAGTTGTACTGAGGCCTTACAGCAGCTGTAAGCAGGGTCATGCTTGTTTCAAAGTGTAATTACTGTTGACAACTTGCCAGTAAGTGCTTATGAATGGCTCTAAGTGTCTTACAGCATTTTGCTTTCTGATTGTCTTTTTTTTCCCCTTTCCTATTCTTTGCTGTCCAGTGTATATCAAAGATTTTTTCATTTGTCTAGAAGAAGCTTATTCCTTAAACCACTTTTGTATTCCTCATGTGTAAGTTTCTTTGGTTGTTGAAAAATCCTAAGAAACCCCCCAGATAAGCAATAATAACACCTGTCTTACTAAGTCTGTCCTGTATATTCCTCTATAATGTCCGACCTCTGCATTCTAGTAATGCATTCTGAACGCTTGTCTTTATTTTCCAGGATTGGGGAAGTGTGCATCTGCTTAAATGACTAATTCTAAAGTAGTGTCCTTCTGTACCAAGCTATATAAATTCATTTAAGAGTCTGGATGTCTGAGTCGCTGTTTAAGTGATTTGTCTTTATTGCAAAGTCTGCTTGGTTAGTCTGGCTTGACTAATTGACTAAAATGGATTTTTTTTAGGAAGGGGGAAAGTTGTCTTCCATTATCTGGCATGTTGCTTGTCCATGGAGTCAGAAATTAGACATGTATTCCATATACTAACTGGTAATCTTTTCTGTTCTTGATGCAATCACTTCTATCAAGTTGTGATTTATTTTAAGTGAAGAATCTTAAGTGGTAATGCTTTTTATAGGTAATAGCTAGCACTGCTTGGCATTCTTGTCTGTTCAGTGATGTGTGCATGGCTTTGCTCAAACAAATGATTTCTCAGTTGTGAACTGTTCAAGGACAGTAACTCTGGACTTAGTTTTTTTACATTTTGAGTGATGATCTCTGAAACAAGAATGAACAACCATATTTCTAGAAGGGACATTAGTACTGTGTGATTGTGAGCAGCAAATTTAGTGTCTGAGCAGGAGCACTTTGTCATGTGCTGGAGGGCTCCATTGATCAACCCCACTGAATCCATTTCAGGCATGTGAATGAGGAACAGGAATGTAGATCCTTGGAAGCTACTTTTTTAATATACAACTTCTTCCCCTTGATATTTACCTTTCTCTTGAAAGTTATGCTTTTAAAGGAGGGAGATTAAATAATAATTACTTACATACTGGATTATTTGAAGTTATTTACAGTATATGCAGCAAACACTTGCACTACTAATGGGAACAAGCAATTACAGCTCTGTTGTTACTTCCCTGGTTAGAATATATGGCTTTTGGCCCACAGACACATGAACATACAAATGGTATCATAAATTTTACAAAAATGCTATAAATGATATTTTTTTGGGTTAGAATTTGTTTTTATCTCAAATCTTGACCAATTCAATTTACCAAAACATCAGTCAGGTAATACAAGTGTTTTGGATTGGGTGTGTTAGGGAAGGACAAAGAGAAAAGCACCTGAGTGGTTCTTTTCCTGTGCAGCAGTGGTTGAAAATGGCTTTTTGAAAGGCACGTAAAGATGTTAATAGGTAGTATATGGCAGACATTAAAAGTAAAAAAAATTACATATTTAAATAAATTTGTGTATTGACATTGAATATTTCTAATAGCTACATTTAATAGAATTGTAGTGGAATTTTGTCTGCAGCTGCATGTGGGTCACAGAATGAAGTTTTTTGAGAGAATATAATAAAACCATGTCTATTTGCTAGGAGGCTTTCTTTTAGCGAGCCTTTATGTTGCTCTTTTATTATTAAATGATTCAGTCTTCATAGCTGCAAGAGAAGGAAAACTGAATTCTTAACCTTTCTACTTCACAAGAATTTGCAGGGGCAGTACGTGTAGCTGCTTTAAGAGGCAGAATTGTCTGAAAGAAACACTTTCCAATGAGTGAGTGATAAGATTTGTGGAGGTGCTGTACAGCCTTTTGCTGATGTTTTCTTTATTCTCCATCATTTCCTTTAAAAAAAATTAATTTTTTTACTTTGAAGATCATGCATTCTGTTTATAACATCCAGCATAAACTATAACACCAAGAATTTTCATTTTATTTACGTTCTCTAAGATAAATGCCAAACACATTCTGCATAAATATGATGGATTTTGATACTAAGATTGGTCTTTAAAGCTACAAGTAATGCATTTTAAATCTTGTTCTCTGTTGTTTTTTAGTGTTTCCATCTCAGGCCAGCCATGAGGAATCCAGCAGTGACGAGACCAGCAGCCAGTGCAGCCCCACGGTGCGGAAGCGCCGCACTAAGAAGAGGTTGGTGTCCAGCTCCGAGGCCGAGGGCGCGGCCTCGGCTGAGCCGGAGCCCCCCAGAGAGGAGCAGCACAAACGCCAGTTCAGCAGCGGCCTTAACAGGTGCATCATCCTGGCCCTGGTGATCGCCATCAGCATGGGCTTTGGGCACTTCTATGGTGAGTTCACAGCCAACAAAATCCACAGAATCAGCGTCTTGCATTTTATTGTGACTCTGATATCTTTTCTCGGTCTCTGCTAACAATCTAAACCTAAACAAGGAGAGAAAGCAACTGCTAATGAATTGGTAATACAGGGAGGTCCTTCAGTGGTGCAGCTAATTAAACTAATTAAATAAATAGAAATTACATCTTGCTTGACCTTCCAGATAGAAATTTCTTGTTGTTCTCATAATGCAGTGTGTACCCCTCATTTTTCACATATTTTCTTTTGAAATAAATTTGTGGTAATGCTTACCATTCCTCACAGCATTCAGAGAGTCCTTTCAGGCTTTTGTCCCATATGTACTTGTCCGGTGAATGTAGGAGCAAGTCATATTTTTCACAGGAGTTCGTAGTATCAATATTTTTCTCTGAGAAAAATGTGCTGTGTTTGTCCTTGCAATTTCAGAGTCGTTTAGGGAATCCGGGATAGCAGCAATTTTTCTTTGTTCAGTGGCTTGCCTAAAGTTAAGCACTACATAAATTGTTACTACTTTAACAAAGCAGCAGAACTCATTCCAGATCTGAATCTACCTAGTGCATTCCTGATTTTCTAAGAGGCAAGTGTTATGGTAAAAGTGAGAGAGGACATGGGATTCAGTTGGAGACTGGGAATATGATTCTCACTGGGTTTGGTTCTGACTGATTGTTAGGGATCTAAGTTTTGACACTTACTTTGAGATTTACACTAATTTTCACTTGACCAATTTTTTTATTCTTAGGTAAACCTGAAGGTAAGAGCCATGAATGACTATTTTGGATGCTGTGCTTGCATTCAGATTAACTTTTTAAATTATGTGTATGTGTGTGTGTGTCTGTGTGTACACACACACCCATATATGTATGCATATTTACATTAAAAAAAAAAATGATTAATCAAGTCTCAGGAATTGCTAGTGTATGTGACATTGTAGCAATGACTAACCCAGTGTGGTGGTTTAGCCAACATACATCAATCAGTTTGTACACCAATTACTACTGCCTGCTGCAGCTGCTACATAAAAAGTGTTTTACGTTGAGATCTGTGGATGAGAAGTACATTTTGAACATGACCTCAGGGTAATATAATTTAGGAATTTACTTGTTTGTTCATTGAATCTGTACTTGAAAATAAAAATTGTTATCACTGATGACAGGGATGGCAGCACTTCCAGCAGAAGGAAGGTAACTGTGTGGCTTTAGTTTTTGCTTCAAGTGAAAGTTCTCCAAGATTATGTGATAACTGATCTTTCTACCACTAGAAAGGAAATCAAATCCTACTTTCCATCTTCCTGTGTTTTAGATTTTTTCAAAACACAAACTTGCAAAGAGAAATCCATCTCCCTACTTTGCATTTTTGTGATTCAGCTTGGAATGAATGTTTTCCTCATCAGTTCCGTAATGTTAGAAAATTGTCAGGTAATTGTCATGGAAGAGGATTGGAAAGGGTTCCTTTTTATGAAATTACTTTTCTTTTTTTTTTGAATCGGTATCAGGATAGTGTTTTCTCTTTAGCTCAAGCTCCGGGACCCCTTTAAAACTTTGAGATGTAGAAAGCAACTAGGATTAGATCTTAATCAGTAACTTTATCCTAATCAGGATAAATGGAGTTAACTGGCTTTATCATGCTCTAGGAAAGAGATCTGAACGGGGGCAAGCTTTCCAGGTAAAGCTAAAGTTAGGTAGGAAGTCCTTGCCAGAGAAATGTCTCCTTATGGACATTGAGATATTAAATATTTTTCTTTCACCAGAATCTGCAAAGGGGACCATGGCTCTAATGCAAGGGATTTGGATAGATTACTTTAAGAATCTGAAGGATAATGTGACTCAGAGTACCAGCTGGAAACACAAACCAGTTACCGAGGAATGGCACCTCATTACGTTCATTTTCAGTGTTCCTAAATGTCATTTTTGCTTACTGTATCTAAATTACGATTTTTGATGAGAGAAAGCTTTAAGTATTTTTCTGTAATTCGGGTTCCTCTTAACATGAACGCTTTACACTAAATGATGATTTTTCAGATGCAGTCTTCAGATTGTTAGGATCAAGGGAATTCTTCAAAAATACCTGTCAAGCATAAAAATTAAAAACAAAGTTACTGCCAATATACTTAAATTCACCTGTGCAAGGATATATGCTTCCAAAAAGTATTTGCTAGGACTCTGCAAAGTTAAAATCATTGCTACAAAAACACTGCTTCCCCTTAGCTGAATTGAAGTTCAACTTGGTTTAATAGACCACTGTCTGTTTTTAAGGTCACACTTGACAGTAGAATAAATAAAAAGAGAGCACAACATACCTCAGAGTAATAGTATTTATTGTATTTCTTCTGTTTAATAATACATCTCCCCTACCTTTAAATACAGAAGTAGAACTCTGCACGTGCTGCATTGATTTTGAATGAAATACCTAAAAATTGCTGTTCCCTTCTGCTCTAGACTCAATTCAAGAGACTCATAAAAGCAAATAAATAAAAACTACATGAGTGTTAGAGTTTAGAGAACACATCTATAGGTAGGGAATACCAGTCAAGAAGTTGTCCTTGACAAAAAAAAAATTGGTGTCTAGTACAGCAAAGGTATTTTTTTCTGAAAACAAATGTCTCAGCCTTTGTCTGACAATTGAAAAACAGGATCTTGCTTACTCTTGGGCCTTTGCTCATGGATAAGGATGACAAGGCAGGGCCTGCAGTACTTGTTGCTTTGTGAGCTGTGTGTCGTAATTGTGTTTCTGCATGAAAGTTTAAATACTGTGCTAATACCCTCTTATTCATGTAAGTTTACTTAACAGGCAGAGTTGTTGTTCTGAAGTGGATAATGCATGGATCAATGGTCTCCCTTTTATCCTGGTTGACTTGCATGTTACTAAAAAAATTACAAAGAAGTCACGTGTACTCTTTCCTGCACGACTTTTGTTGTTTTGGATCTAACTTGTTTCTGTGTAGTGTTCCAAAATTCCCTTGTTATCAAATAAAAAACAGTGTAATAGTGAATTTTTGGATCTGAGAAATTGTTTGTTATTGGAAGAGACAGAGTTGGTATGTAACAATCTGCTTTTATAATATTTATTTTATTACAGCTAAACAGTTACTAGTAAGTACTGGGCAGAAATGGTAAGGTAAGAATGGTTTTGAATTTGCAGAGAGAACGAAGAGGATGTTTAGGTTCGTCTGTTCCTCTACTTATTCTGAGGCAGTCTATCAAAGGAAAGGTTTTTATCTTTGTAGGTACAGTCCAGATCCAGAAACGGCAGCAGCTGGTGACAAAGACACGTGAATTCAGAGATATGAAAGATGACCTTTACCAGTGCCAACAAGAGCAAGGAGATCAAGTGCACCATAAAGTGGGGGTAGGTTTGAACTTAGCTGGCAGTCTTTGCATTATTCTGTCATTATGTGTGTATTTTACACAAAGTGAAATTAATTTATCACACAAATCCGTTCAATTTTTGTCTCCTGGGACATAATACCAGATTGTCATTAATGAAGACAGAAGTAGAACGTGCTGGTAAAAACCTGTTATAGGCTGAACCTACAGGTTTTGTGAATTTGTTTTCTAAATTATCAGTGGTTATTAATTTTTTAAATACTTAACTTGTACTTTTGGTTTTCTACTGTTACTTCAGTCACAGAGAAGATTAGGGAGTGCTTTGTGTATGTGTGTATCTTTTTTTTTTATGTTTTCTTTTATGTGGCTGTTAACAGCATTTATACATAATTCAGTATGTTCTAGAGCTTGTCACTGATGCCAACAGACTGGGGAGATCCTTTTGTGTTTAAATATATTTACATGAACACGTATTTTCAGCCACTAATTTGGTTCAAAATGAGTGGATGAAGTTCTGCCCCAATTGTTGAATGCCCGTACTTCTAATTTATTTGGATTTGTAATCTGTAAATCCAGTTTGCTGAACATAAATCAACAGCAAACGTGCTCATTTTTAATTCCTTTTAAGATGTTACGGTTCATGTACCCAATTGACTGTCCTTCAGCCAGTTAAACCACTAAGAGGGAGGGGTGATGACCTCTGGTTGGAAGAGGGAGTCTCTCACATGGTCTTTGTTGCCAAGAAAGTGTTTGTGTGATAAACAAACTGGACTGAGATAAACAAACCAGCTCTATTTTTGCATCTTGCTGTGACAGGTTTCACTGTATCCAAAGTGACAAGTAAACTCTGTTTGGGCTACCATGGGTTTTCATCTTTCTAGCTAAAATTGCAACAATTCTCACTGTAGTGTTTTTGCTTGTTTTCTTTTGTTTCTTTTGGTCACTCAAGGGAGATCTTGCCACATGTTTGACCTTTAATGAGGTGGAGAAGAAATCCTTTGATTCCCAAAAAAAAAGCCTTGCTGCAGAAAATCAGCACTTAAGAGAATCTCTAGAGAAGGAAGAAAAAGCTTTGGCCTCACTTCAGGAAGAATTAAGGAAGCTGAGACAACAAATTAGAAACTTAGAAGATAAAGGCACTAGCACTGAGTCTATTGTAATGGAAAATCAGAAACTAAGGGAACATTTGGAAGAGGAAAAGCAAAGAAACACCAATTTTCTCAGGCAGAAGGAAACGCTCTTCGCAGAGGCACAGATGTTAAGGCGAGAACTGGACAAAGAACGTCACGTTACAGAAGCTCTGAAGAAAGAACTGGAACAGTTAAGTTCTCGTCAGACACCTGACAGTGCTAGTGATGATGATGATGATGATACATTAAGAGAAAATCAGGAAATAGAAACTCTAAGAGGTAGACTTGTAGAACTAGAGAAAAAGCTGAACTTTGAGCAACAGCGCTCTGACTTATGGGAGAAGCTGTATGTTGAAGCAAAAGACCAAACTGAAAAACAAGAAATTAATGAAAATTGGCAAAAGAAAGGTGCTAAAGGGCAAAGTAAGGCTAGAAAGAAATCAAAGGAATCATTTTTTGGTTCAGTTAAAGAAACTTTTGATGCTATGAAAAATTCCACGAAAGAGTTTGTAAGACACCATAAAGAAAAGATTAAGCAGGCTAAAGAAGCAGTGAAAGAAAACTTGAAAAAATTCACCGATTCCGTCAAGTCTACATTCAGACACTTCAAAGACAGCACAAAAAACATCTTTGATGAAAAGGAGAAGTCATCAAGTGATAAAAGATACGAGGCAAACAAGAAAGCTCGAACTTTTTACCGAGACCATAACTCCTACGAGAATCAGAAGCACACACATTACAGGGGACCCAACATACCAAAAGATTTCAAAAGTGGAAGAAAACATCATTTTACAACATTTGAAAAAGATGCAGATTCTCAGAAATGTCTCAATGATGATTTGTGTAGTAGAAAACACCACTTTGTTCTAAAGGGCTGCTCTGGTATTTTTGAATGTGCTCATCAGGAATTCATTAGTCTCTTTAATAGAGTATCAGATCCTATCAGGGTGGATGAATTTAATCGGCTAATGAAGAAGTATTTGCAGCAAGTTGTACATAACTTTCATCACTGGAGAGAACTAGAAAATTTCATCAATAAGTTTTTTCATAATGGGTTATTTATACATGACCAGATGCTGTTCACTGATTTTGTCAATGACGTCAAGGATTACCTGGAAGATATGAAGGAATACCAAAGTAATAATGAAAAGGTTTTTGAAGATTTGGACAAATACGTCTACAGATACTACTTTCACTATGATAATTCACCCCAGTATGGACCCAGGTTTGTTTCTGTTTCCTGAACTTGATAACACAATGAATTAGTTTTTGGAAAGACAAGCAGTGTCCTTGTTCTAATAGATGCTCTTCAACAGGGTCTATGGATAGACATACACACTAGAAGACTTTCTGAAGGACTCTGTGGAAATACTTGATTGTGTCACATAAAGTGGATCTGTAGTACCTTACATATAAATTTTGTGTGTGTAAATAGCACAATCTAATGTTTCTGCTGGGTTCTTTAGAAAACACTGTAACTGTCAGTAGGACTGAACAGGTCTTATTGCCTGTCTGATGGAATGAATAGCTGTCTTGGAAGGGGCATTAACCAGGACTTTATTGTTGTCCTTCCCTGAATGAGGTTTTTGAATATATTTGAGCAGTCTGAGTCCTGTTCTGACAGGTATATTCCCTGTTGGCTTTTCAGGAATTTCACTACTCTTGCAGCTTAGTTAGTCTGAGCTGGTCTGTAGGCCCAGAGCAGAGTTCATCACATAGCAGGCTTTAGTCCAGGTCCTGACCCTCACTAAATTTTGTTCAGACTTGCTTCCAAAGGTCCTTGGCATGAATTGTTTCCTGTGTTACTGTCCTGTATCTAAAGGTATTCCCAGGGCATTTGTGGTATGCAGCCTGGCTGGCCCAAAGCTGATAAATGTGGACTGTTAGTACTGCAGACACTTTGGTGACAGTTTAGCAAGCAGCTTCACTACATTGTGTGGAACTTGGCCTTTCTGGACCACTTATTAAAAGCCACATAAAATACATACTTACCATTTCTCTTACAAAATTGGCTATATAGTCCCTTGTACTAATGTTTATTTTGATCAGGTAAGAACAAATGCAATGTATGAACTAATTTATAACACATGAGAAGTTGTCCTTGTAGCCACACACTTTTTCTTGTGTTGGTATTTAGTGCAAAGCATATTGACTATTTAGATCAAGGTGCAGTTCTTCAGTCAGGTTTCTTTTGTGCTTGTATTGCTTATTATTTCATGCATTTTATTGCAGCTGGAAGTCTGAATTATTAAATACTTTGGGGTTTCTAAATGTTATGCGAAGTAGTACTTTCTCCTGGAGAAAGTTGAGCCATGAGGATGATAATCCTATTATCAGCTCCCAAGTAGCCTTTTTAATATGCAGTTTTGGCAAATGCATAAGTGTTATGTTTTTATTTACAGTCCAAATACCTATTCCTAATTTATTATTAAAATTAACCTTTATTTTTAATTAAATACCTAGTTTTTGAGATTTTATTTTAGTTTGCAGAAAAACAAGTGCAAATTCATTTACTGATAGTATTATACAAAAGTTTGAGTGATGAAAATATTCTTAATTTACCCTTGCAGAAGGCTAGAGACAGTAGTTGTATGGTAACAGCCTGTAGTATAATGGGACTGTTTGCATAAAAACCTGCCACCCATGAGCAGCAGTGTTTTGCCAGTGCCCCTTCTCTTTGTGTAAATGTACTTGCTGTACATGCAAACCTCTGCAGTGTCCATATTTACTCAAAGCATCCTTTCCTCAGTGCCTGTAAAGTTTTCACTATTTCTATAGAGCAGAGTGTAAGAGAGTAACTGAAAAGCAGATTTGAGATCTCACGCAACCCATCACAGGAATAATCAAATAGGTGTTTACCTGGCTTTATTCTAGAAAGGTCTTTGGGCAACCAACTGCAAAGCATTTTTATTTTTAGAAAGCATTTATCTTATATATACTGCCTTACTGATGATTTAAACAAACAAATCCCTCACACATTTTGCTTACAAGAGAAAGGACTGCTTAGTACTGGGTTTTGTTTTCAGTCAACCTTTGCATGTTAAAAGCTGTTCTAGACAATGAAATTGTGTTTCAAAATGCTTTTAGATAGATGTTGTCATGAGGGTAGTAATAAGCTTTTGTTTACTTCTTGCAGTCGACCTAAAAAACCTTCTTTTACACAAACTGAAAATTCCAGACATGAAAAACCAGCTCAGAAGTACCATCACCGTAATAAAAGAGAAGGTAAATGGCATAAACATGGTCGTACTAATGGAAGACACATGGCAAACCTTGAAATAGAATTGGGGCAACTACCCTTTGATCCAAAATATTGAGTAATTTATTGTAAAAATAAGATTAGAATTCACACCCTCTCTGGAAACTAATTGTTTTTCAAAGAAGCAGCAAGATGCAAGCTCTTTTTTCTGAATAATTTGATTTTTACACATTTTTGTTAACAGGCAGGAGTCAAGCTTTCTAATTTGCATATTCTGTACCGTTGCTTTAACTGTTCTTTGGAAGTGATGACAGTTTGGGTGCCAGCAGTATTGTTGCAGAAACTAGGCATGCAATGACTTGTGTATGAAAAATATGCTTAATTGCATTCCAGTAGTGTAGCTGAAGCTTGAACCATGCATAATAACTCCAATGTTTGATATACTAACTTCATCTCATCCTTCAGAAAATAAGTCTACATTGTGGTGATGTATTTGTTAGTGTTTGTAACCTTATATTTGCTTCCTGTCTTTGGGGGGTGGTTCCAGAGCCTGTTGAATTGTGAAGAATTTGCTGTGCTGCATTCTAATCAGCTTGCTGATTTAAACACTTGAAATGTCTTGCATATCTGCATATTGTAGAAGAAAAATAAAGAGACATTGTGGGTAAAAGTCTTTATTTATAAAACAAACTTAGCATAGCTGTACAGTTCTATAAAAATGGTCCAATCTTGTCTATTTTTTGATAGTGTAAGTATTGATATGGTAACTTTGGTCTTCCCAATGTTTTCTGGTGTTGTAAGGTAGGTCAGCAACCCCACCTTGCCCTATTGTTACTGAAGTTGCCTTCAGGAGGGGAGTTCTGTGTTTCCAGACAGCCAGTGGCTGCCTAATCAGAATTCCCATTCAACTTACCCAGTTTCAGACTCACTACTCTCTCCTTTCTGCAGTACAAGATCTTCTAGGCATAGTTACTGCTGTGCAAAACTGATCTCATTAGCTCTTAATTCTAGAAACTCTTCAGGTATTTCAGCTTTTCTCCTGTAAACAGAGATGTGGCTTCCAACTCGTCCTTGAGGCACATGAGTATGAAAGACAGTGGCTGTTTTCTCATAGCTCCTCGAAGCTAGAAATGGTGATATTTCCTGTTAACAAACATAGATCAGTTTACAGTCAGAAAGTGCAGTTGGGAGCATAAGAACCAAAGTCTTCTGAAAGCCATCAATTCAACTGTCCCTGGGAAGCTTTATCCTTTATTTTAGGAAAGCCTGCTAGGAAAAGAAGTCCCTATCCTGTTTGATCCTGTCCGGAGTGGATATTCACCAGACACCACTGTTTGAGTGCATGGACTTCATTAAAGACTTGAGGGGGTAAAAGGTACTGTGACTGCTGGCATTTTTGCTTTTTGTTGTTGCTTAAAAGTGAAGTTCTGGGAACAGATGGCACACTTGTTTTAATAGGGATGGAGGAGAATTCCTTAAAACATTACTTTGTGGTATGTAGAATTCTCACAGAGGTGAGGGCACATATGGACATTAAGTATGGATCACTGGAGTGGTATCAATACCCTATGTGCTAGAGGGTTCAATTTTAATTTAAGCTGTGTTTTATTAAAAAGTTGTGGACAATAATTTTCAAAAACCTTAACTATATACTTTCCCCTAATTTATTTTGTATCCTCAAAAGTAGTTTATTTCATCTTGCAGTTACCATACCTGTTCTAGCACATTGAAGAGGATCAAGTGACTGGGTAATAACGTGTCATTGTAAAACTCCTTATTGAGCCAGCCAAGTGGATCAGAGTAAAACACATCTGCTTCATCAGTGTAGTTCTCATTGCCTGTTAGGTCTGGGGGACACTGCAGGAATCTCATTTTTAGAGGACAGTGAACATGACTAGGGAGAAAACCAAAAACACATTTCATGATAAACTGATCAGTATCTAAGATTTAAAATGACTTATCACTTGAAAAGATACCTCAGTCAAAACCAAAATTGATTAGGTTTTCTTCCCCTCAGTCATATTTTCTTCCCTTCAGTACTTCATATGAAAGCAAAGTAGAACAAGCAGATTTAGCTTCAAATTGCTGTGACTGTTGTTTGCAGTTCACAGAAATTTTATCTTAATAAAAATACCATCTGCACATCAGTTTCTTAAAAAGATACTTTTCCGTATCAGCTTCACTTTAATGTTTTGTTTACTTGCCAGGATCTACTGCAAAGCTTTTGGAATAGTGATCTCAGTCACTGTAATTGTATTTCTTTACTGCCTAGCAGCAGAAGTAAGTGTAAAATTAATACAGTTTGATTGTTACAATTAGTACCATAATGAAGCAGTGTGATGTACTTGGAGAAGTCATTAAATTAACTACATATCCTCATACAAAGCTATTACAAAAATGAATAAGGCTCAGATGCTGAATTTTATTCTGTAGTATAAGCATTTGGCTTATGTCCCCTATCTGTTTTGTATTAACTGTAAAAAAAAAACTCTTCCTGTATACATTTATCTTTCTCAATTAAGCTTTGGAAAAAGAAATTTAATTTCTGATTAAGTATATGGATTTTAATCCAGTGCACTGTTAACTCTTTCAATACCTGTAAAATGGAGTAGAGTGGCACGGCATCATGATGAAGACAAAGGCTTGTGACTGGTCAGAGTTGTGACAGAGCTGCTGTATGTGACTCATGACATCCAGAGTGCCTCGCTGGTGAATCAAGCCTGTATACAGGGCTGGGAGGAGATTGGATAAGAGCAGGAAACTTGCTGCAGATTTCTTCCATGCTTTCAGGTGTTTCAAAGAATATCCTACAGAGACATTGAAGTAAGTTTGGGAGATTAGCAAGTACTAAAGTTTCACACACTTTCAGAAGTACCATAATATACTGGCAAACTATTACTCATTCAGTAACAGTACTTTGCTTTGAGATACTTTACTACAGTGTTCTTTGAGCCTTTACTCTTTGGAAATTCAAAGGTTAGACTTTGCCCTTTTCAACTCTTAGATTTAACAGGGTAAATCCTAAGCCCACACCTGTCTTCTGAAGTACAGAAATACTGTTTCAAAACCAGTGCTTTGTCTCTTTAGACTTTGAATTTAATTTCTTACAGTGAAAACCAGTCCATTCAATAGTTTGGATGAATGGCATGTGGCAACTTACTGCTGTGTTCTGATTCACGCATGTCTGAGTAGAGCCAGAATAAATGGTACCTACATGTGCATGGCTGTGTATTCTTTTTCTCCAAAATGCTGAAAGCTACAGCATTCCCTTACTGTTATTAAATTTTGGGCTACTGTCCTTGGAAGAGCACACCCCTCTATTTTTTCCCATCTCCCATCGCTTCCCCTTTCCCCCCCTTTTCTTGAAGGAGCTAATAATGGGAAAAGATGTTTCTCCTGGTGGGAGATCATTGCAGAAACATGTTTCTCACCACCACAACTTAGATGAACATGGCACAGACAACAGCTTCATGTTGCAGCCAGTCTGGAAACCCTTATTAAGTCATGTGCTTGTCAGCATCAGGAGGTAAAAATATTTTACATATTTACATTACATAGCTTTGTGACTACCTGTCCTGAATCACAAGAAACAAGCTACAATAGGCCTGTTCCAGGAGTCACTAACAAGCAAATTAAATTAGTCTTCAGTTGGTCTGTTCTGACAAATTGTCTTTATCTTGGTTGAAAACAAAGTCCACAAATAAGTTTTGTGGTTTAAACACAAGTGGAAACATTCTATTATAGGCATTTTGAGGGTTTTTTTAATTGCCTTTGCGAAATGCTCTGAGCTTATATTTGTGTGCTTGGAAATTACTTTGAAATTCATGTGGGTTTTTTTTTCTGCTTTTATTTATAATCTTTTGAGCAATTAGGACCTTTTTGTAACCACTGAATTAACAAAAGTAACTTTTATATTTTTTTCTTTACTAAAGTATCCAGACATGATAAGGAGTTGTTAGTAAATTGTATCAAGACATTTGCAGACATGAAGGTTAAGAGGAATATTAACAACAAATAGGGGTTTGATTGGAATTGTTCTGCATGTGAGGTAGAACAGGTTCATCCTGCTGCTTTTGAACTAAGACAAGACTTATTACGTATTTGATCTCAGCAGAGAGCAAAACTATTGAAATAAGATTTACTTTTGTTTAGACTAGCAAAACAGGTTAAAGAAAATTAGTGTTCAGCGATTCATCAGTTTTGAACTTGTGTTTAAACCAAAGCTATACACCTTCATGTTCCAGAAGTTGTAATCTTCCTTTGTAACATCTGAATCTAGAAAAGGGTTATTTTACATTTTTAGTGTTTTAATTTCGTTGTTGCATAATTAAAAGCATTTCTCAGGCATATTGGAAAGAACTGTATGGAAAAATACTACGAAGGAGCCAAGGAATAAGATTTCACTGTAAGGCAGTGCTGAAAAGTCAGGAGTCACTGACACCACTGTCGTATTTTGCAGGCAGTACTTTTATCTGTGCTAAGGATTCTTCACCCATGTTATTGCTCTCCCTCATGTTTTTCCTCCCTCTTTTTTGCTATCTGTAAGAAAATGTTAGGCTGATTCTAAGAATCCTTTCTCAAATACCTACATTGACTATTAACAGTCTCTCTTTGGCTAAAAATTGAATACAGGTAAGGTTGCAAGACATTTGAAACCAATGCTTACCACAAAAAAACATGCAGAATGGCAGTACTGGATAGATGAACCTGAACTCCTTGTGGCTCAGTGTGCTGGAATAAAACATACAATACTACATCAAGAAAGTTAAATGCATCGGTTCTGTGGACAAAATGTGTTTTAGAGCTCAGAGGACTGGAAGAAGAGCACTTGCATGTTTTAAAAAGCTTTTGGCATTGAAGCAGTTTAGAGTAAAAATCCGAATTGTCACTTTTTTAAGGATTAGTACATTCAAATGAAGATTATTTAGTCAGCTTAAACCAACCACTGATAAAAATACCTGGATACTACTCTTGCAATTAAGTGGTCTGATTCTTTGAACTAGGTATAATTTTGCCAGTAATTCACCAATTTGTTTTCTGTAATAAGACACAATAAATAGTGTGGATGAGAAGCTGAGATTCACTTAATTGCACATTTGTACTAGCAAAGTAACAGTCACCTCTACTAATACAACTTTACACAATTTCCCATGCCAGCTTTTGGGCATTATTGCAAAACTTGTATCATGGGAACCAAACAGGTTCTTACAAGACTAAGGGAGGTAAAAAAGTCCTAAACCCAACAGAGCTACATCCAGTTTTGAGTTGGAGTGTAAGAAGAAATGGCATTTCTGATTTTGCTACTGTTTTGCTGCATTCTGTTACTACTGTAGTCTAATACCATTTATTGCTTAGTATTTATTTATTTACTATATTTTTTCTTGTCTGAAAGCGTCTCTCCTGTTTAATCTACAGCTAATTCTGATGCTTTAGTAAAAGCTTACCTTTTCTTCTGCTTCTCAGCTTAAGATGAGAAATACAGATTTATGATAGTAAAGAGCTGTGTGTAGAGTTGGGAATGGAGTAAGTTTTAGAGGCCTAAGAACCTCTCATCTTAGTGGGGATGTACTAAACAACCAAATGAAATGGTGTTTTCATTAACAGGCATTTAGAAAACACAGTATCCTAGTTAGTTCTGCTGTTGCTTAAACACTTGCTAGGTGATTGAGTGTTGGTTTGGTTTTTTTTCTTTCATTTTTCATTGCAGTTCATGCTGAATTATTTTATTCTTTAAGGGTTTAATCAACTCTAAAAATACACGTTTGGTAACAGTACAAGTAGTACTACGTAAAATTCTAGGAACTGTTTTATAATTGACTGCATTTCTTGGAGTGTTTGAATAGTTTCGTTTCTATCACTTAACCTGAATACTGTGCTAATTTGTTCTGGAGAGGCCTTGACTTTTCAAAAGAACACAACCAGTGAGAGGTAGTAGTTACACTTAGGAGAAATTACCTGTACACCACCAGTGTCCAGATCACAGCCACGAGGAAGATGCGGTATCGTTTTGGTGCCAGCACACAGCCATGAATAAAGAAAGGCAGGTGGGCACCCAGGATGACTGGGAGTCCCTGAGTGAAGTACCAGTGCCAAGGGTGAGATCCATAAAATGTTCCCAAATTCTGCAGCACGTTGAATTTCAAGAAGTTCAGCTGAACCAGTACCCACTGGGAGATGGGGGGAGAGTTAAATACAAATCCAAAACAAGTCAAAACCAACAGCAACATTGAGTTACACTGGCCTTAAATGATACAATGTTTTCATTCACACTTCAGGTGGGTTTTTTTTCCCCCTCTTTAGACTCATCATGGACTTTCTGCATTCAGCAGTTAAATATAGAAGTGTGTAAGTTTGTACTCTGTTGATAACTCCTGATAGCTGAACATACTGATTTTATGTAACAATCATTTGAAATAACTGCAAAGTCAGTGTTTAAAGTTTGTGGCTTAGGATATATGTAGAGATCAGAGTCCAGAGACTGTCACAGAAACAGAAGTCTGAAACATCCATCAATGTTAAAATACTAAACCCCAGCCTTCTTCTTACAAGTCAAGTTTAAAACAGCTTACCTCACCAAAAAACACACGGTCAATTATTAAAGAGGTTCCTACTGTGACCAATCTGCAAAAATGGAAAGTTCGTTGCACTGATATTGCCTGAATTGCTTTTGTATCTTCTCCAGATAGTTGTCAAAACTCCCTGATTCCTAATATTTTTGAATTTGTCCATACGCATGGCCATTTTACAGGGGCTACTTGTTATCACCTGGTATCCTTTGCACAATCCCAGATTAAAGTGGAATGCTGTTCATTGTCTCACCCTCATGAAATCTTTCCTAGTGCTATTTTGCGGAATATAAATCAATTTAAAGGAAACATGCCCCTTCTTTAAACTTTTGCAAAAAAGACTCTATTTGTTCCCATGTTTTTTTAGATGGAATCAGCTTTTTGGGGTTTAGATAACCTTTGCAGTGGTAAAACCAATCTTAAAATGTAGCTGTGCCCAGTCACAGTTTAAATTCAGAAAGAACTTACCCAACTGGAATGCAGTTTTGTAGGATAAGGTCTGCTTTCCTCCCTTCTTGCAAAAAATGGCTGAAGACCAAAGGCATCCACAGGATAACAGCAGTGGGACGAATAACAATTGCAAGTGCTACCAAAGCTAAATATTTGCAACTAGAAGGAAGAACATAAAAACCCCAGAAGCTTAGCAAAAGGTTTGGTCAGTTCTTTTGCAGACAGTGACATTTCAACAACTGAAATACTGTCATGGCTCTGGCCAAAAGGGTTTCATACTACAGGTAACTTAGATTCTCTCACTGAAGATACTCAGTTTAACTGGGAAAGCTGCAACTATAGAACTGCTTTATTAGCAAGGGAGCTGCTAATTAGAAGCACATACTTGCTTTAAAATGGATAGCTGGCAAAGAAAGTTGTGACCACACATTCACCCATATCTGAACCCTAACAAAGCTTTTGTTATCTTTTCCCAAGTTACCTCACATGCCAGTCCTTTAAAATAAAGCTTCCCATAAAGTCATACTTTGCATAAGGAAACTGGGGAATAGTTAATTTTACATACCAGCTATAATATGACCTCGAAAGAATCTTTAGAGGAAATACCATAATGTTCCTTCCATGAGCTAGAGCTCCTGCTATGTGAATGAGGTGGCTTTGGTTGCTTTAGGTTTTAAGATAAAAGTTAGCATTTTAAACAATATCACCCCAAGCCAAAATTGATCAGTAATGTTAGGAGAAAGTTTCTCACCTGCTTCCCATCTTGGAACCTTTTATCGGATAGTATGAAAGAGCAAAAATGGTAAGAATAGTTTCCATGGTGTTTGTGAGAGTTCTGGTACAGGAATACCATGTAAACCAGGAACACAGTTGGCAGAAGAACTGGAAATAATTATGAACATGTTAAAACAAGTTCACCTAAATGAAGGTGGTACTTCTTCAAGGTATGACTTATCAATTTGCTGTTGTTTACATTGCAAAAGCAATGGTTATTAACATATTCTTTTAAAGGCTTTGACTCACCACGCACTTTGCTGTTTCTGCATTTTCGAGGTGTTGCACTAACGAGTAAAGCTTCACATCAGCAAAAGCAGCCAGCACTGCCTGAGCAAGCCTAGGGACCCAGATCTGTGTAGATCAGAGAGAAAACTGTACTTATAACAAACCAAGTTAAATTCCAAGTTCTAAGAACCACTGAATTAGTGAATGACTGTTTGGGTATGAAAATAGCAATTAGTGAATATTCTCTATAGATTCCTATGTTTTTAAAAATGAAAGGGTTCTTGGGTAAGACTAGTATTTCTGCCAAAACATCTAAAGTTCAACTGAAAGCATTCAGAGATGGAAAGGAGAATTCTTTGCCATTTATCTCCAATAGAAGTCAAAAGGGGATGGTGTTAGTTGTTAGTGAGTTTAGTACAAATGTACATTGTTAAACACTTAGGCAAACTGAACCACTGAGCAATTATGATGTAGTGGCAAACCCCATCAGTCTTAAAGTCCAGGAGACTGACAGAGGCAAGGAATAATCCTCTGCAGTTGCAGGCATCAGTGCTGTGAGTGGGATAGTGTGGGTGCGTTCTGCCTCCACGGGAAACACCTGCTTATTCATCTCTAGTTGCCAGATTCAACACTTTGCATTTCACCTGGACAACGATAAAAATACTCTGTATTTAAATACAATGCTTTTACTCACCAGCAGCTGAACATCATCCTTGCCCAGCAGCTGTAACGCTTTGTAGATGCTTGCAAAGATCAGTGGATACGAGTAGCCCCTTAAGCTATTTACCCATTCCCAAGTCAGGTAACCATAATTATGAATATTAAGGATCATGAACAACTGAAACGAAAAGCTTCACTCGAGCTGTCCCGGTCATTTCCTTGCGGACCAGAAGCCTTGGGGTATTTATTACTGGTCAAGCCAACACTTTACTGCCGCGGAAACGTGTACCTGGAGCGGGGAAACCTGTCCCCGACCCCGCAAACCTGTCCCCGACCCCGCAAACCTGTCCCCGACCCCGCAAACCTGTCCCCGACCCTGCAAACCTGTCCCCGACCCCGCAAACCTGTCCCCGAGCGCTCTCTCGGTACCGCGGGGGCCGCATCCCCTCCGCGCCGCGGGGAACGATGCCGGGAGAGCGGGGGTCGCGGCCCGCGAAGGATATTTGAAGACCATGCGATGCGCCACCTCCAGCGACTGCCAGTACTCGTCCGGGACGAAACTGGTGCGGACGAGGACGCAGTTGAGCGCCCGCAGGGCCACGGTGAGCGCCAGCAGCGGTGCGGGCGCGGCGACACCTGCGGGGGGAGGCTGGTCCGTCACGGGCCCCTGCGGAGCCGGGACGGGTGGGGAGGCCCGCGCCTCCCGTCCCTCCTCGCCCATCCCGACCCCGCTTACCGGCGTCTGGCTGCGCGGCGGCCCCGCTGGCAGAGCTGTACAGCACCGAGCGGCGCTGGCGGAGCCGCACCGCCCCCGGCATCCCGACGGGAACCACCTCCGCCGGGCATCCGCCACCCGGGGGCGGGACAGCACCGCCTCTTCCGCTCGGGCACCGCAGGCAGCCCGCCCCGCGGTTCAGGTGAGGGCCGCGCTGTGTGTCCGTGCCGGGTCCGAGCTGCCTGTGCCCGCTGTCCCCGCTGTCCCCGCGCTGCTCAGGCCGGAGGAGCCGTGTCCGTGAGCGCCGCTATGGGGGGGCGGCTGCCGCTGCCTCACGTGGCCGTGGCCGTGGCGCTCGGCGTGGCCAGCGGGCTCTACATCTACGGCCCGCTCTTCCAGCCGCCGCCGGGCCCGCACCCCGCCGAGGGCACCGCGGGGCCGCCGCCGCGCGCCGCCGCGGACAAGAGGCCGTGAGGGAGCCGTGTGGGCCGCGCCGCCCCCCTGGCGCCGTGCCCGCGTCCCGCCTCGCAGCCCCAGCGCCGCCCGCCGATGGAGTCGGAGCCGGGAACGGAGTCACCGGGAACGGAGTCACCGCGACCGTGGCCTGCCGGGGACTGTCCCTCCCGAGCGCCGCTGCAGCCCGGCCCCGCGTGGAGCGATCCGCCTGCTGAACCCGTACCCGCGCCCGTGTGTGTTTGGGACCCGCCTTAAAGGACGTGTTGACAAGTGAATGTTGACATGTATATAAAGTTATGAATGT
The DNA here is from genome assembly GCA_038380795.1 of Pyrocephalus nanus. Classification (NCBI taxonomy): domain Eukaryota; kingdom Metazoa; phylum Chordata; class Aves; order Passeriformes; family Tyrannidae; genus Pyrocephalus; species Pyrocephalus nanus. The sequence goes on from CM076272.1 coordinate 7,756,160, forward strand.
CTGAAAGTATGTCCTCACGTCTGAATTAATACAGTAACTCCAGGGAACTGGAAAAAGAAAGGCATCGTTGTACAGTTACATTTCATGGGTTTTCTTGGATTGCCTCTGATCTGACCCTCCAAGTGATAAATACCATCTTTATCTGCTTCTCACGGTTTCAGTTCTTAATACATCAGTTGGGAATGCAGTTGTGGGGATGGCTGGGGAAGGAACTGCACCCAGCGTTGTCCTTAGCTTGTAGTCATACCTGTCTGTATATACATAAACACATGTACCACACGTGCACGAACACATCTTTAATTCCTGACAGTGAAGCTACACTGGCTGTTTAATAGATGTCTGCCCAAAACCCAGGTTATTCTTGGAGAAGGGCCTCAGCATGTAGGACAGTATGACTCTTGAAATAGGTGTGGAATAGTCTGACAGAACAGAATCTGAGACTCGGGGAAATCTAAAAAGAAATCAAAACCAGCAGTTCTTGGGACAAACTTCTGTCAGGTTTTGGTTGTGACACTGAATCTTGTTTGGACAGCATGAGGGAAGAAATCCTTTCCCTGAATGTCTTTTAAGTCAAGAATAATGTGATAGTGGGATGCATTGGATAGACTTCATGGATGCTGAGATGGGAGGACAGTAGAAGGTGGACTGGGAGGTGCGGCTGAGTGCAGTAATTTTAGTTTGGACTTAATTTTATGTGGGTGGTACCTTTAAACTGGAAGAGGGCAGGTTTAGATTAGATATTAGGAAGAAATTTTTTACAGCGAGGGTGGTGAGGCCCTGGCAGTGTTTCCCAGAGAAGCTGTGGCTGCCCCATCCCTGAACGTGTTCAAGGCCAGGTTGGATGGGGCTTAGAGCAACCTGATCTAGTAAAAGGTATTTGCCCATGGTGGGGGGTGTTTGGAAAAAAAAGGTCTTTAAAGTCCTTTACAACCCAAACCATTCCATGATTCTATGAGGAAATGCCACAAATCTGCCACAAAAGTTCAGTGCAAACACTATTGTGGTGACTCCAGCAGCTTCCTTTATTTACGATAGTACTGTAAATTGAAAAGGCTCTTTTGTAGAGGTGTAGCTCAACTCTAGTCGGCACTTTCTTCGTAAGTGTAATTGCTGGAATTGTCCATAAAGATGGCAATTGACTTTGAAAAGGCTTAAGAGAGAGGGTGTCTGGTGCAGATGGAAAGGGTTATTGATGTAACTGAGTTTCAGACTGTACTTATTGGATTCTTGAGACTGCTGGACTAAAGAGAGCGGAGAGGACTCTTGCCAAAACAGGCAGCCAGCAGGCGGCAGGAAAAACTCACTAAACCCGCAGTGGTGGGCATTAACCAGGCACCGCGGATTTTCTCTCTAAAACCTGCTTTGCCTCTCATGAATTTTTATTCAGCGGCGCGAGATCTTCCAGAAGGGCGAGGCGGAGGAGAAGGGCTGAGCAGCCATCCCGGGTAATGACAGACGAGCATCGCCCTGCGCTGCCCCCGGGCCGGGGCCGCGCCCGCCCAGGTGCCCGCGGCGGGGGGAGCGGGAGCGGGATCCGCCGGGGCGGTGCTGCCCGCCTCGCCCGGCCCCTGCCCGCCCCTACCTCGGGCCTCACGGGAAGTGATGTTGCCTTGACGGAAAAGACACGGTTGCGGCCCGAAAAGGGGCAGGTGCGGCGGAGGCGGCGCTGCGGGAGCCCCGGCGGCCGGGGGAGGTGAGCGGGGAGGAGGCAGCGCAGGGAGCACGGAGGGGGTCGGGGGCTGCAGGGGGAGCGGCTCCGCTGAAGGGGATTAATGGGGGTCTGGGGATGGGGGGTCTGGGCAGGGAACTGGGAATACCGCGGCTCCGTGGGGCTGCCCCACCGCCCAGCCCCGCCCCGCATCCCGCTCCTCCAGAGCAGCGTCCCGGGGGGGCTTTAAAAAAGGGAGATAAAATCGTGAGATAAAAGGGAAACGGCTGAAGCTTCGGCCTTTCGACTGCCCCGCATGTGCTGAGCTTCACAGCTGCTGCTGTGAACGCGCTGACACTAATCCCTCTCAGGCCTTCGCCTGTAGCAGCTGTAGGACCTGCAAGTGTCCCACTGCTACCGACGGACGTTTCTTTTTTACAAAAGAGAGCTGGATGGCATGTCTGATTTAATTTTTGGGGAAAAAAAAAAAAAAAAAAAGCTTTAAAAATGGTCAGTCGTTGAGGAAGCAGTGTGCTTTATCTGCTTAGCCAGAACTTAAATCTTATATTTGAGTATCAGCAGATCTGTTGCTTCTTTCTGAACACTGCATGTTTGTCTGACAGGCTGCTTGCTGGGAAGGTTCAGAAGGTCTCCTCGGCCTGATTTGCAATGCTTGGGCTAAACTAAGGCTTTGATGATCTTGGATCTAAAGAAAGCTAAGTCCATCAGAAAAGCATATTGTTTTTTCTAGCTCTGTAAGTATATTAATATATAAGTATATTAATATATAAAAGATATTTTTTATGGTGGTAGCAAAGTATAAAGGACATGCCTAGAACTTTCAAAATCACTCAATTTTTATCACTTCTTGGAGATACATCAGGAATATTTTGAGCTTTCTGGTCCTCTAACACTTTCCCTCATGGTTAGTGCTTATGAGTTTTTCATCAGTGTAACACATAGACTTATTTGGAGTTAGGAGTTCTTCTAGGTGTTACTGGCAAAGTGATGTTTTTCTATACTTAAACGTTTTATCAAAACTCTACAAAATTTATTCTTGCTGCCTTTTCTTGGAAATTTAATCTTAGGTAGACATCTCTTCTCAGCCCTTCTTTCTCTTCATAGACTTTACTTCTGTGACTGTTCCAAGAATTTGCCAGCCAGGGAAATGCATGTAGTACAATATGCATTTCAAATGTTGATATGTAAATGTAGGAAGAGTACTTGTGATGCTAAATGTATGTCTCAAAAGCATGGTTAAGATGATGGATAAAAGAACCGCATGTTCCTGTGTTTCTTGTTCAGGGTTCTAATTTTACATCTACTTAATCTCTTGCACAAAGGAGTTTGGGAGAGGGGGTGTGCTACAACTTACTCTGTTTTATTTTTACAGTTAATTAAATTTCCCATCAGCACCCAGATATCTAAAACCAGACTGTAAGTTTGTTTTGCTACTATCGTTAAACATGGGAACACATTATTTTATCACTTGGCTACACATTTCCTTTTCTTTCAAAAAGAAGATAAGGTGAGATAAAAGAATTTTTAAGTAGCTTTTAGCTTTTACAGAAACAAGTATTAAGAGCAGTAGTAATCCTTGTGTGCCTTTGAATTCTTGGCTGTTCTCTTACTGCCAGATATCTGCTGTGCTGGTGCAGAGCAACACCATGACTAAGAGCAGCTGGTCATAGACAACAGAGGGGTAGTTAGAATTTAATTTAGAAACAGACAAAATTAGCACTAGAGATGGACTATAAAGAATGACGACTCTTTTTCCCCTGTTGATGTCTCAGCAAATAATTTGTTGCATTTAAAATGTATTAAATGCATGATTTAAATAGTTAATCATCAAATGTTCCCTTCTGTATTAAAACTGCATTATTGTACTCCTCTGCATGCGTGATCTGCTCCTGCAGAGGGTTACTTCGATATCTGTAGCAAACCATGTGCTGGGCTGGGCATGTGCAGTGCTCAGGAAGTTCCTTTCGCTCCTCATCTTGCAGATACCACTCATGCTGCAGATACAATCATGTTTACACCATTGGCATCAAACATAGCTAAAAAGTTGTTTAAGTACAGCATGGTTTGAGAAATACTTACCTAAAAGGCAGCTTTTTATAGCAGAAACACATTTTTTTTTTATTTATTTATACAAATATATTCCCAACCAGTTTTCTCTGAGAATAGCATCTGGTTATGAGATTTCTTTTCCTCGTTTCTTTTGTTCCTCTTTTTAATCAGAGCTGCATCCCTGTCAGAAGGCAGGACTAACTTGAATTGCATTAAATCAGCTGAGATCACACCCTTTTATCTTCAATGGAGGTAAAACCATAGTCCTAGCCCTGACTTTCTTTCCTGGAACATCCTTATATTGTTTCGTTATCATACATAATAAAGCAGAATTTACTTTTGATTGTTGTAAGAAATAGTCTCAGTGGCCTGTGATTTATTTTCCAATCTAATAAGCTTTGAAGATTAAGTTATGGCATACAGATTAAAATATGACATATAAGCATCATAATTTTTTCCTGGGATGTTGATGTGGCTTCAAGGGGTTGAAAATGCTCTGGTATATGTGACAGTTTTGCATAGTATTAGGTGGTGGAATCCTTTCCACAGACTGGCCAGCATTTTGGAGCTCACCTAACAAGTTCTTCAGTATTTTAAACTACTGCAGGAAAAAAATGGTCCTTGCTTTTATGAGTCTGAAGATAATATCAAAAACCAAGGCATCTCTATTTTCCTGAGTTTCCAAACCCATTTCCCGTAGCTGTTCCCTTTCTTTCTGTCGGATACCTTCACTGATGTGAAATGGGTAAAAATAAAGCATGTTAGAAAAAGACACTTCTGGAAGACAATGTGAAGACTGGTACTAAGGTAGCAAAGGGACAGGAAGCAGAAATGAAGATGCAAACTTTGCAAAATAGTATTTTAAAAACAACGCTGCACTTCTGCAGTAATTCTTTGTGTAATGGCAATATGTGAATCTGAAGACCGTCAGGAGTATAGGTAGCTGAAATATTTTATGTGCAAATAAAACACTGGGTGGGTTTAAGGATATAAAGACTGCTATAAAGATCAAGTAGCTGATCCCAGACTAACTTTGGAGTTTTCCATTGCAGTTTTACAGCTGTGTACAGCTGTCAGTTTAGAAGGTGATAACAGAATAAAGAAATAATTAGCAAAACAGATAAAACCTCTAAATCTTGAGTAATACTTACTTTCAGGTAAAAAGAGCTCCATGGGTAGAAGTAATATCAATGAAAACCATTGATACACTCTTTTTACAGTACTTTTTTAAGCATTTGTCATTATAAGGTGATGAAGGTTCTCTTGGGAGAAGTATGGTTGCTTTAAAGGCATCCTCCCATTTCTAATTAAACCCTTCAGAGTGGCAGCACTGTCACAGGAGCTGCTGTTTAGCCAGGAAGGGGAACAGCATGTGCTCTCCAAAGTCAACCCAGTCTCGCTCTGAAGGCCTAGCTCATTATTTTCATAGCTGTGGGATATTTCATTTGGTCTCTTATCATTCAAAGAGCTGTAAGGAGAACAGTTGCTCTGTGGACTGAAAGGAAGAAACCAATTCTTTCCCGTAACATCCTTGGAGAACGGGAATATTTGGGCTAGACTGAAGGCTGCTATTTGTGATAAAGACTAATAATGCATGCATGTTGGGCAGGAGGGAAAGAAAAGCTGATTCCTTTTTATCATTAAGAAATGCAAGGTTTCTGTTTTTCTAGTGTGACTCTGCCAGTCTTGCTGGTATAATCCCCCTGGTAATTGCATCACTGTCATGGAGATGGTGGATTTTGAAAATTTGAGGATATCACTCAAAGCTAGGTAATTTTGGGAGTTGCTCGTGCTGTGACATTGTTTTGTGAAAGGTTTGCATGAGATGAATTGCTGTTATTGCGGATGGTTGGTGCTTTCCGAGTCTGCTTTGAAGCCTAGCTAACATTCAGAATGTGGATTATAGCAAAAAGTAGGATAACTGGGGTCTTTTTGTGGTGGTTTTGTTTTTTTTTTCTTTAATTGCGAAAGTTAATCATAATTCTTCTCCTCCCAGTTGTTTTGTTCCAAACCAAACTTTATGCATGGAAGAATATGACCCAACATACAGGTATGAGATTATGTTCTAGCCCTGCTGGTATCATCCATTTCCAGCAAAGTGTTATTCTCATCCAGCACTTTCAGGTCCTGTGCACATGCTCCACTGACTTTCTCCTCTAACAGTGATTCAACTTGACAGGTCTTTTCTGTTGGGGCATGAACTGTCTGACTATACTTAATTTTTCTATATTTTTTCTTGCACTGGAATGGTGTCAGGGTAGACATCTCTGTACAGGGATGGTGTCAACCAAATTTGAAGATAGTACTGTCTGATTTGATTGTATTTCTTCTGAATTTGACAGCAACATTCTCATAATTTTAGTTTAGATAAATGTAGACCTAAATTGGAGATGTTAAAGTAGTGGTTTTTTATTTTCTTTGCCTGTGAACTAGAAGAGGTGACTATAAATCTATATTTAATAGTTTTCTAGAATTGTCAGTTTGGATATAGCCCCCAATGCCCAGGACAAGGCCTGAGATCCTGCTGTGTGTCAGTAGGAGCTGCAGAACAGACTTTGGAAGGCTTGTGAAAAGAACTGGCTGCAAAAGTAGATTCATGCTTTTCAGTAGGTTTTAAAACACAAGACACCCCCCCCCTCCAGTTTGAACTGGTAATACAGCAAAAGTCAACTACTTTTTATTCTATTCACTCTTAATAATAGATGTGCTTAGATTTAATTCACATTTAAATAGGAAACGTCTTTAAATCCATCTTGAAAGTAAATGTAAAATGAATGGCTGTCCCGGTATGTGCTGCAGCACGTACAACTCGGCCAGCCGGTGGGTGCCCCTTCCAGCCCTGCAAAGCTGTAAGTGCCAGGTTTCAGGGCAGGCAGACATCTGACTCTTTCCTTTATTCAGCTGCCAAGTTTTCACAACATGTGTAGGAACTTTGTGGCTTCTTCCCCTGTGTAAAGGAGCATTAAGCTGATCAGCAGATTCAAATGTTGGGGAGAAGGCAGAAATAACAGAAATTCAGTGTCTCTGCCCCTCTCTAATAAGCTTTGTTTCCTTCGGAAACCAGGCTGAGAGGCATGTCCTCATTTCAGCTTTGCTTTTTTGCATTGCAAATTCGGAGCTTTGCTCCAAGAAGTCCTTGTTGCATTCATAATCTCCAGTGTGGTGTGCTGAGCCTTAGGGAATTTTTCTTCAGAGTAGCATCCTGAGGGATCTTAAAGAATGGGAGCAGTAACATTTTTAGTAACTGGGAATCACACAGGGAGTGGAATAGGGCCAGTGGGACAAAAAGACCTACTTTGGTAATGTACTCCAGAATCACCAAGTCTACAAGCCCACCCATTCCTCCTGCACACCCTGAAGGAAGGCAGATCAACCAGTCAGGTTACTTCACCTAGGGAGGCACTATATAAATGGGAAAATTAAGGAGGTCTAAGGTTAATTATGTTCATGATTTAAGAAATGGTAGAGAAAAATATGTATCACAGGTGTTTAGTTAAGTTTCATGTGCTTCATTGCATGGAAGATCAAACAACAATAATATACCTCAAAAGCAATACTTTGCTGCAGCTGAGAAGGAGCAGACTTCTCTGTCTGTCACATAGTGCACATAACAAGCCTTTCCATTTTTCCTCTTCCAAATTTGTAGTGGTAAAAAACCACTGTTGTCAACTTACGAGGAGAAGGAAGGACCATTTGCCCTGTTAAGTAGATTTACAAAAGATATGAACAGGGTCTTCTTGTACTGGAAAGAAAACCCAGCTCTGCTGAGATGAGTTTTAAAAAGCAGTGTCTTTCACTTGGCAGTGACACGTTGGAGCAGGTAGTACCTAGAAAAAACACGTATCAATTAGGCTTAAACATGAATAAATATATGAAGAAAACGTTCAAAACTGTATTAATATTACAGAAGTGTAAAGCATTGAAAATAATTTCTAAGGAAGCTGTAGTGCAATTGTTCCTTTAAATTGGTACAGCAGCTTCCTGTAAAGCTCCTATGTTTTTTAATTAAAAAAAAATACACTTAGTCATCAACCCTTTTAAGTAGATAAAGATCTTTGATCTAAAATGAGATCTGTAACTCTTCAGAATGAAGATAGAGACATCAGATTACTAGCATGTTTTTACAGCTTCTTACCCAAACAGCAGGCAGTTCTGTTCTAGGTGTTCTCTTCATGCAGTCAGGCACCCACTTCTCCAGTCTTACAAAATGTGAACCAACGTGACTCTCACAGAGGAGCTGTAGCATGTCTAGTAATTCATCCATCTTTAGGTGAAATACTCTTCTTTTGAGTACAGATTATGTGATTTGAATAGTGTGAATGTTGCCAAAATGCCATTTCCTGCATGCAGGAGGATCAAATTTGTTCATTTCAGTCAGATTGAATAATCATGTTTGTTCATGCACGTTTTAAATAAACTTTTTTTCACCATTGATTGGTGTTTTAGCATCTTATGGACCAATGCTTTATCTCTTGAAATGCTAAAACAAAGCTCTGTCATCATTACTAGAAATTGCCTAGATTGGCTTACAGTTGAAAGGATTTTGTCTTCTCCTTTAGGATCTTTTTAGTCTTTCAGGTCTTGAGTTACAGGCAAATTACTGTATGTATAGACTGCTGTTGCAGCAAGTAGCAACCTTCAAGGAAACAACTATAATTCTGTTTTACAGTTGTAGGAGTCTGCCTGTACCAATTAATACATTCATATGTTTCCTATTTACTTTTTTCTCATTGCTTCTTTTTGTATTTTGTAGGGTATTTTTCTGTGCTCTGACCATTCTTGAAGTTTGCTATCATATGTGTGTCCCAGTGGCTGCTTTCCCCCCCCCTTGCATTTTTAAAGTTTTCTCTTTGATTGCCAATAGAGATTTTGTGCCACAGATCAGATTTGTGGATGCCAACAAATAAAATTACCCTTTGCTGCCTTCTGATTGGTTTTCATTCCATAGACTTGCAGGTCATCTAAAGAATGCACATGTGAAAACTATGGATGTTGGTAAGAGCATGGTGAGTTTTTAGCGTGTGTTGGAAAAAACCATTACCTGGTCAGAGTGCTGAAGAGGAGACCCCCACTAGGGCTGGGTAACTGGGGAGAGCAGAGGCACTTGGCATTGATGTTAGGCACAGCTTTTGGCTTTGAAAACAGAGATGTGTTCTGGAGTATTATTTGAAATGGGCTATTAATAGATGCTATTCTGCTCCTATTTCTCTGTCCAGTGGCAGGTCTCTTAATTTCTGCAGACAGGTAACAATCCAGCATTTTCTAGAGGAAACACCTGCTACAGGGCAGTTTGGACACCTGCAGTTTTTCTCAGGGGCATGGAATGCATGAAGGCAAATACTCTGATGCTTGTAATGAATACTGGACATTGTTGACTGTGTTTAACTATTCAAGTTTCCTTCTAAATTCCTAGGCCTGTATAGCAAAGAAAACTTTTAGAAGTAGACCACAAATTCCATGCATTCAGATCACCTTGTTCATACGAGTTGTTTGTTAAACCATTGGGAAGATTTAATAACTAAATAGGTGGCTGTTCCTTTGTAGAGCTATGGCTTCAAAATACATTTCACAGTTTCAGGACTTTACTGGTGTAATTTTGATCCCCAGCATAAATGAAGATGTCCAAGCTCTTCTAACCCCTCTGAGGTTTGGGGAGCAGCGAGAGGAAGGCTCACCTTGGGCTGGCTGCAGTGGTTCCTGTTCCAGCTGCTGTAGGTTTGCTTGTGCTTCCTGCTACCACTGCAGAGTTGGCTCAGCTGCTCCTGCAGCATTTGCTGAGAAGCTGCAGAAATGTTAGTTTGAAAACAGAGACTGTATGTAATCCAGCACTGATGTCCTCCCAGGTTATAAACTGAGGCCCTGTGCTTTGGTAGTAACTCTGCAGTTTGAAGTCAATGTAACTTCACCCTCAAAAGATAAGCTTTATTTCAGCTGTACATTTCTAGCACAGTCTTACCGTTTTGGAAAAAGCCCTTGCCTGGAAGGGGAAAGGGAAAATTAGTTGGTGTTCCTCACACCAAATTGGTAAGAGGAAAGTTGAGCAGCCTCATTTCGTCCTGAAATAAAAAGTCTGGGGATTATGAATTATATGAATTATGATTTATTAATTGCTTTACCATTAAATATGGCAAAAATCTTTCTGTGTGGAAGAGTTTGAACTGCATTTACATTGGTGGTTGAGACTTCCAGACAGACAGTGTGTGTAGTCACCCCCCAGGGCTGTTTGCAACATGGCAGAAGAGTTGTTGCTTTGTCTGTCAACACTTCTTATCCTGTTCCTCCTTCTGCACTCTGGGGCAGTTACCAGAAATTGTAGGGTGCTTGTGGTCTGAATATTTCTTCACAGTTAAGCAAATGTGCTGGTATTGATCAGGGAAGCAGTTAAAGCTTAAAAATGTGCAAGTTTCTGAAAATTGCATGCATTTTTTTTCTCATTGCATGTGGAAGCAATAAAAGGCACTTTTATATTCTTCTAAAACTGGTGAAATTTATAGAAGATTGAATTGAGCCAAGGATGGTTAGAGTTTTAAATATTACAACCTGTAACTAAATATCAAATAAATTGATTTTAGTTAATTCTGGAAAAATGCCAAGGCAGGGCAGGAAAAAGTGTTCTAGCTCTGTATAACAGAACTGAGATGTTCACCGGGGAAAAGACAAGAAAAAATGGCTTTGATCCACATGAAAGGAGATGAGATAGTTGAGCACTGAAACAAGTGAATGAAGGAGCTTCTGGACTTGTCTTTGTTACTGGTAGGTGAATGCATTAAGGATATGTTAAATGTAGCAGGCTGTCTGTGGCGCTTCTTAAATTATAAGACTGGAGAGTAGTCTTAGAAACCTCCCTGATTTCCTTACTTTGTTGCTCTTGAAGCACCGTGAGAAAAGAAACTGAGACAAGAAAGGGTTGTGCAAGGTGACTCATCTGTAAAAGCTCCTCTGCTAAATCTTCCATGGTGAGTGCAAAACTCGCTTTATCTGCACCTTTCGGTCCCTCGCTGTGAGCACCTGTAATGTCCAGGGTGTCTGTGAGGGGGGATGAGGCTTGTGGTGTCTGCAGGTGGCTGTGGGGTCCTCTCTCATCTCTTGGACCCAGCACAGGGCCCCCCATCCAGCGAGTGCTTTGGTGCAGACACCAGTGTTGTACCGGGGCCAGATGTGTGAGTCCTGCCTGCTGGGGGCCTGTGTTAACAGACTTGTTGAGAAAGAATGGGCTTACATGTTAAATCAGTAACTTTATTTTCTTGAAGTTATTTAAATGTTTAAAATGTCTGCATGTGTCTCTTAGGATTGTGCAGGGACAGGAGCTTGCCTGTTTAGTTGCAGTGGTCCAGAACGTTTCTGGCAACATCATCACTCTGGTCTTTTGCTGGAACTTGTTGCCATCCAAGGTGGTTCAGCAGAAAGGACTGGACACGGAGGCCTACAAAGCCCTGAAGTCTTGCTGCCACTGCCTTCCCAAATCCTTCCAGCTCCCTCTCACATAGTCTCACTCTGGTGCCCGTGCCAATTGTGTTATCATTAACTTTTCCTGCTATCAGTAAAGGTGTAAAATAAAGCCAGGCTGATATAAAACCAGTTTGGGGAACTTTCAGTGTTCACTGTGTTTCATTATAGTAGGCTACTGCGTTTGCTGTAATTTACTTTATTTTTTTTGTATAGAAAACTTAGAAAAAGTTGCAATTACACACTGCAACTTCCTCTCCTTAACGACAAGAAAGAGGAGGGTCAGTAGTTTGTGCGAAAGTTCAGTGTGTATTACCTGGTTTAGCGAGATCTAGTTAGCTACTTTGCTTGGTTTTAAAAGGAGGAAAAGGGATCACTTGATCGGTCAGCAAGACCACATGACAAGCAGCTGAATGTAATTAGGTGGGGAGGGTGGTTGTGTGGGGCTTGGCAGCTCCCTACAGCCGTGCAAATGTTAGAGCTACTAGTCTGAACTACACTGTTTTGGTTTTGTTTTCTTTCTCTGCTGGTACTACCTGTAGATGAGAAATGGCTCTTTTTGCATGACTATGGTATTCGAGACATCTGAGCTGTGTCAGGGAACTTGTCACTGAAGCACTCTTGGAAAACTACAGATCTATTCACAGCTGTTAAGCATAGGTATGTAAACACTTTCTCTTTTTTAGTCATTCTCATAAGATTTATTGCATTGTTTTCCTTGAGGTGACTGTTGTGTGCCAGCTATTCCTCTTTTAAGATCTTTGAAACAATGTCACTGTACTTTAACAAACTGCCTGGTCTGCTTTGATTTTGAGGGACAGTTCAGCATTGCTGCATTGTCATGTTCTAGAGGGAAAAGTAAACTTACAGCTGGGGAGTACACTGGCTTATGTAATACATAGGCTTTGGCTTTAAATGACAAAACTGCAGCATTTTTGGCATGGATTTAGTAATTGCTTTTCACAAATAAATCAGTCAGATCTAAAGACAAACGAGGGTAAGTTTATTAATAAAATTAAATAACTGCAGTGACCAATATTTGGATTCAGTAGCCATAAGATGCCCATTCTGGTCCCAAGTCATCAGCCTACATTTTCTTCTGTGTTAAATCAAAGTTGTTCTGCAGTTAGAAGGTGGAATTAGACCTATGATAGTGAAGTGTGCTGTGCAAGTAACATGGATAATACTGAACAGAGTAACTCAGGATTTTTAAATGTTGCAGATCTTGATTTTTTCCCCCTCTATTTCTTCCTGTATTCCCATCACTATTTAAAGATAAATTATACTCAATAAAACAATCCTTTAGAATGGTGGGGTTTTTTAACTGGGTTGTGCACCAACATATTTGTTCTCTTGTATACTAAGTGGATGATAAAAAGAATAAAAGTGGTGTGTTGCACAGTCTGTTATTTTTCAGTCTGTTATTTTTAATTAGCAAAAGAAATTGAACAGCAAGGAACCATGAGAACTCATCTAGTTCACATTCCATGTTCAATCATATAGTAATGAATTGAATCTTAAAATTAATTATGGGAAAAACAGTGTGAGGGTGGGATGTTATTACTGTGGTTTTTATCTCCTCTGGAAGAAACTCAGAATGTACATACCCATCTGACTAAGTCATTCCTTGTCACCCCAAGCATGAATTTGTAATCAGGCATCCTTTCTAGCTCGTGTGTTTGCCAGCATTTTTCTAATCGTGGATCAAAACTTGAGTTTTTGTAGACTGTAAATAACCAAGGAGGAGTTGTTCAGAGAACAGAAAAGTGTTCTCATCCACTTCTGTGGGAAGGTCACAAGGCTTTCCTGGGGTTTTTATTGATGTCTGTCGTAGATTATCTTAAGATGAGTTTTCTAGTCCTGATCATCACCAGTTGACTTTTGTCTATGAGAAAGAAATGAGAAATTCATAAATACAGTTAAATAAATGTGTTGCTACTGTCTCTTTATAGTCATTCCCAATGTATGAAAAGATTATATAAAATAACTGGGCAAAAAGATTTTTGTAAACACTGATGCTTGGCTTAGTGTTTCTGTTTTTTCTGTGCTGTGCTGGATGGATTGGTTGTCATAGCTGCTTCATGGTAATTTACTGTTATATAAAGCTTTCAATTATTGCATTGCATGTGCATTTTGAATGTGTGTTACAGAAACTAATTTCTAGCACATTTAAGTGGTGATTTCTAATAACCTAAGTTGCCTGAGAATTAAATTTTGATAATGTTGAGATTCTGTAGTACAGATCAAAACAATATTCTAGCATGTGGTGCTGCTACCCTTTCCTCACCATACTCCCATAGGATTTCAGTATATTTGCATATTTCCAGCTGTCTTTTATTTATAACACTGTCTTAAAATATCCTTAGAAATTAAGCCTGGTAAAACCAAACTGGGAATCTACTTCAGCTGGACTTCTTCAAACATGTCACTAACAAACGCATTAAAGAGAAACTGTAAATTTTTTTGCCTTTAGAAAAAATAGAAAAAAAGAAGACCAACAAAAATTCTGAAACTGTACAAAGCTTAAAAGAATGAACTCAAAAAATCTTGAAAGCAGTTAATGGGAAAAGATCTGCTATGTATCCTAGTACAATGAGAGAAATAAGCGTTAGACAATGGGAAGGAGAAAAAGGAGTAACTTTTATTTGGTCTAAAATGTTTTACTTCATAACTAGGAAATAGTGTAGCTCCTGCTTTTGAATTTTGATTAAACACTAGGTGATAGGGATAACATTTCTTTTAAAAAAATCAGTCTTGATATACTGTGATACAACTGTTGGTATAAACAGAAGCAAACTGGGATCTTGGTGAGGAGGGAATCCTCTGGGAGTGAGTGGGTTGGGGTGTTATCATAGCTCCACTATAGGCACTGCAGCTGTACTGATTAGTGCAAACTGAGGTTTTCTTTTTTCACATATTTTGATTTTACTGGAATCTCATTACTGGATTCTTAGTTCCTTCTATAGTAAATCAGGAGCACTGATTTAAAATCAAACCAAACACTGCAAGCCAAACCCAGTCTTTTAAGAGAAGATGAAACAGCAGCACCCACTTTATTGAGTCTCTTCAAATAGAAACTCTTGTGGGACAGTATCATTACGTACTCCCAGTTTCTTGTGACTTGTGCGTAGATGAATAGGTTCTTTCAGATCTGCTTACCCTTTATATCCCATCCTTCATTTCAGAGGGTTGTTGCCTTTCTCGGTCATAATGTAGAATGTAAAAAATTGCACGCTGTTATCTGGTTTGTCAGTTTGCATGAGATTTTTGGGTTCTTCCTAAGTATTCAGTGTTTATATTTGGTGTTAAGCCAAGACAGCTCAGTCTGTATCCACTGTGGTGTGATAACTGCACATGCCTTTCCTTGACGCAGTTTTCTACAGGGAACTTGCTCTGCTTGGATCAATTAGAGCAGTCTGACTGGCAATTTATTTTCTTTGCATAACTTTATATATTTTTCTCTGGAACTTGGGTCATAGAGGTGGCTGTTCTGTAAGCCTGCTGCTGCTAAGCCATTTATTAGCAGAACAATTCTGAATTTTAATTGAAGGCTTCAGAGGGGAGAGGTAGGAAGTTGCCTGTTACTGTAGGTCAGTTAAAGTGAAACTATGCTATGTCTGCAGGAAATGTTATGAAAGAATTCAGGAAGGCATCTACAGTAGGAAAAGTTGGCAACAGCTGTCAGGTTCCAGCCAGGAGTGTTACTCTACAGCCATCTTGGGGCCCTCCCTGCATCTGGAAATAACTAAAAGGAATAGTATGGGCAAACTGTGGCATTACACTTTGTGCTGCTTTTTGCTTTCCTTGCAGGGCTCATACAATACCTCCATGTCAAGAATGAGTGTAAGAAATTCTAGTTTGCTGTGCTGTTTATCTGAGCAGTCTTTGCTGTATATCAGGATTTAGCTATAAATTCATGCTGTAATATGGGATTCTGATCAGAGCAGTGAGATAAATAGTGTTGGCAACTCAGGTTGAAAAACAGCAGGCTATTTGAATGGAAGCTTTGTGTTGTGCAGTTCAGCCTGCTTAATCGGTGCTTCTCTTGAATTATACCCTCCCTGAGGCTCTAGAAAAGAAGCTGTGCTAGGAAATGAATTGAAGCAAATCTTTTGCCAAAGCACTGTCTGGCTGTTTTGGCAAACTGCAGGGCCTCAGTAGAAAGCTTGGGCAGTGTTAAAACTTTCTGCAGCTCTGGAGCTGTTCAAGTGAAGGTTGGTTAAAGTAGAGGCTTGGTTTTCAATTCTTGAAAAAAAGACCCACCCAAAAGCTGTAATATCAGCTTTGCTTCTTTGGAAGAGTTCAAGTGACACTTCTGAGCCACAGGCATGCTCGAAATGGCTGTGTCTTGCTGCCACAGATGAAGATTTCTGTTCTGCTGTCACACATTAGTAACTTCCTGAAGAGGACAGGTTGTGGCCTATTTAAATACTGCCTATTTCAGGCAGAAATGATGTTTTATTATGTGATGGACAAGTTCAGTTATGCCCAGAGTATTCTCAGCAAGTTATTTCTAACCTTCTCATAGCATTTATGAAATACGAAAGTGTCACATATCCTTGTGATTTCCAGACATGTTTACTAAAAAATCCTACCCAGTAGCAGCTGAAAATATCTCTCTCAGACTGTAGCTATTACAGACTCTGAAATCAAAGGCTCAGTTTCTTTTTGAGACCTCTTAGGGGCAAATTATTCCCAGCTGACACCCATCTCTCAAATTCTTTGAGGTGTCATGCTGCCAGCCTGCAGAGCCCTGACTGTCCCCACACGGCAGCAGGATGTGGAGTAGGCCCAGCGAGCTTGGCACCTGCAAAGGTGCTTCTGTCAGGATTTTATGTTTTTTAAAAGATTAGGAGAAGTGAATGCTAGCTGTGAGCCTCAATTTTATCAATCTGGATAGGATATATCCTTCCCCATCTGTATCACTTCACTGCTTAGCATCTCTGACTGTCCTGCAACTCTGGATTGGAGATCACGGAGTAGAAGGAATAACCTTTTGCACTTGCTGGACAGGCTTTTTCTTAACTGACAGCGTCCCTTGCTTTCCCAAAGATAAATACAAACTTATTCTGTTCTTTTGGCTAGATCCATTTAGGAAACCCCTCTGATTAAATATTTGCACAAATAATTTTTTATTATTCCTAAAATCATGCCTGATATCTGTAGACAGTCGAATTTTTCCACTCATTAGAAATGGATATGGATTAGTTTTTCAGTCAGTAACTCTTGATAATCAGTAAGTTTTCTGGGGACCAGGATGTTTTCACTGGTTGCTGGAAGTGTGATCTGACACATAAGCCCTGCTCTAAAAGGCCTTATGGTCAGCTGTTTCCAGAATAACTTCTGAGGGACTTTAAAATCTGTGGTCATCTAAGTAACGACATCTGACTTCCTAAGAAATAAATAGCAAAAACAAAATGTAAGAAATCCTCTATAATGTGACCCCTGTTAGTTATGTTATAGTTAGGACAGACCACAATATTCCAAAAAAAGCAGTAAGGCTAAAGAATGATAGCAGCTGCCAAAAAAAAGAGTAAGTTTTGTTGCATCTTCCAATCAAAAACCAGAGTTAGCAAGGAACAGAGTTTACCTCCTATGAAAAACAAAAGAAGCTGGTATTTCCCAGTCCAAAGGATGAAAAGGTGTATTAAATTCTGCACTGAAACCCTTTCCTGCCTCACCCCTTTGTAAGCTCACCCACATCATGTTAGATGACTGATGCAGTTTTATACCCCCATTTGTATTGTATTTGTGTGGGCTCCCCTTCTGTCTAACTGACTAGGAGGTATCTTCAGGTTGTTTGTTGCCTGACCTTCTCCACTGACTTTTAATTGACCTAATCATGAATCAAATTTATTTTTGCCAGATGATGTCCCTCTAATATAGCTTATATCTTGTATCCTTCTTAAGCTTGGCAGTGTGACCTCTTGAAGAATTTCTTTTGTGTTACAGATATCTGGTCTATGAGATGAGGTGGAAGATAGCTGAGAACTTCCCATTCTGAAGGAGAACTATATATATTTTTTGTTGTTGTTGTTGTTATTTTTCTTAAAGAAGCTGTAAATATTTTCCTCTGCCTATTTACAGTGTGTGCTTTAATGGGATTAAACAAAGAAGCTGGTCTGACAGATAGGTGTTGCAGCCTCTTGAATTACCCATCTAGATAGAGCATAAAATATATACTTTCTTTAGCAGGAGTATCTGCACATTTTCCTTGAGATGCTGCTTTATTCATATTCTACCTGCATGTATGAAACTGCTTCCTTTTTCAGTGTTTAGATTTTTAACCTTTTTATTCCTCTTATTCTGCTTTTTTATGTGTTTGTTTAGTCTAACTGTCTGCTGGAGGTTTTTACCTCCTGGAAGACTAAGTCATTCCTTGAAAGAAAGACTCAATTCTAATGATACTGTATAATCCATATTATCTTCCCCTTTATCCTTCATTGGCTATTTCTGAAGGCAGAAATAGAAGTTTACTCCTTTTTCTGACCCTACTGGAGTTGAAAGTGTTGCTGAATGAGTGGGTGGTCAAACTTCTGGATATTTTTCTCCAGCTTTGTGGGTGAAATCCTGGTAGCTCCTCTTTTGTCTTATAGAGTCTGAAACTCTGTAAATCAGTGTAGGATTGTCATTCATAATTCCTTGATACTGTCAGGAGCAGGTCCAGTGCAGTGACATGCTCCACGTGCTAAGGTTGGGCTGTGAGTAAGCAGGAAGGTAGGTCCCAAAGTGGTCAGAACTGTCACATTAAGGAGGGATGCTGGGCATCACTCTGAATTGCTTGTTTTTAAGTCACTGGAAAAGCATGGCATGTTAACTTGTAAGCCATCGTGGCTTAATGTATTTATTAGAGGAAGAACTGAATGGCTGAGGATGGAACAAGTAGTATGGAACTGTTTAAAACAAATTTAAAAATTCTTGCTTTATTTTGCCCAGTCTACTCTGGAGTTTATTTGCATTATACAGATGTTTGCTTCGCTGCTCTGACTTGAAAGCAGCTTCTAATGTGAGTGTAAAGAGGTAACTCATGAGGCAAAAGCTCTTGTTCCCAGGAGAGGGACAAGTCCTCTGAGACAGTTCAACTGTTTCCATCACATACCATTGCAAATTATTATTTATCTACAGTATTTTCTTACCATGAAGCATGAAAATGTTAGAAACTGATGAGGGAATAGAGAGGATGCCGTGCTTTTTACAGAGAAATTGAAACCACACAGAGATCTGTAAGGGGAGTGTTGGACTATCATCTGCAATGTTCCTGGGTTTATTTTTAATTTTTTTCCAGTTCCATGCTGCTTTTCATTCCTTTATGTAACTGAGCCATTCTTTGAAATCCAGCCTCCTTTTTGTTGGTTTGGTGATGCTGAAATGCAAACACAGTTGCAAAACTAACTGTTTTTTCATTTCCTTGCTTCTCCATTCCTAGTTTCCCCTCGTTTTCTGGAAACAAAATCTAGAATCTGCCTTTTCCTTGCCCAGCCTTTTGTGCAAGGTTCTCACCACATCTGCAGACTTGTTGCTTCCTTTTGTGCTCCCTTTCTGGGTAGGATCATGATTTTATGCCTGGCATCTCCCATTATAACTCATTCTCACAGTGCTTTGTGTGCCTGTCGGTTCCTCTTGCTCTGCAAAATGCTGCAGTTGCAGTGGTGCTGACAAATTGTCAGAGAGCACCTTCTGCCGAGTTAAAGTGACATCAGCATTTAGAGGCTAAAACCTCACAGCCTATTTTTTTTTGTACCTCTTTCTGCAGACTCCTGTATGTTCCTTGAGCACCCTTAAAATTACTTAATCTTTCGGAAAAAGACACAGTCTTTAGGCATTGATCCTGCAATTCCTCTACAGATGAAACTAAAAAGATCATAATAGTAAAATGTCAGGTAAAGCAGTTGAGAGTAACCAAAAGATAAACGCTTAGAGCACCAGAAACTCTTCCTGTCGTTTGTGAGAGGAAGGGCTATGTTGCTTCTCGTTATTTATGTTACAGAAAAGCCCCAGAAAGTGTCATTTTGGCCACAACTAAAGCAAGCCAGGTCATATATTTTCCTAAGAAAACAAAACCAGGGCAGCTCAGAACATTTCAGTGAAGTGCTTATTTATTAACTCTCTTCCTCCAGCATAGCAGTTACTTGAGTTAATAAAAAATTATTGTCATCATTTGCTTATATTACATTTGTACATATCTGGCAGCTTTTAACAAAAGACACTTCTAATGAAGCGTTGACTAAGCAGGAACATGATTTAACTCTGTCCCTTGTTTCGACAGAGCTGGCAAGTGGCTGGTGGTGACCAGTTCTTCAAGCACTAAGGTGCTGCTGGAGCCTTGGAGCAGGGTGAGGCCGTTCTGTGCTCACCCACGCTAGGCAAGAATGTGGTTACTGCTTTGCTGGAGTGTCATGGGAGTGCTGGTGTGACAGGATTAGTGAATTTACAGGTCCAGATCACTTTCTCAGTTCTTCTGCTGTGACAGATGAAGTGACACATAAACAGCTGTTGAAGTTGTTTCAAGGTTGTATACTGCCTGGGTGAAAAACTTTTGCAGTATGAATTTATGTGGACGTGCAGAATGATCAAATCTGTCTAAATGCATTATTGCCAATGTGCTTGTATTTACACATAATCCACTGAGAGATCTGCAGTATCTCCCTTTTCTGTCTGTGTGGGATTTGGAGTCCTCTTCCCCCAGTGCCCACGTCAACCTTCTAATCAACAAGCCTGCAGCCTCTACAGCAGTAAAAGATCAGTTTACATTAAAGACTGCTTTATTCTCCTCACACCTGAGATAAAGAATTGTAGAGCTGTGAATGGAACTGAACAGCTGTGATCCATATAATCCAGCATTAATGCATTTTTGTATGAAGACCCTTGTTAGGAAGGGTGTAATTGTATTAAGGTGTGTGGGTGGTTTCACAGAAACTTTAGATCTGCTTCTGGGTAGGCCCTGCACAAATCTCTCTTGAAATGCTGTTTGCCTCTAGGAATAAATGGGACATGTGAGCTGTGTAATTGCTTCCCAGCCCTGCTGTCAGGCAGCACCCTCCTTAGACACAGAGACATGAGGCACACCTCTTTATCTCTGAGCACCCATCAGCTCAGTGCAAACAGGTGACACGTAAGCCTCCTGGCTGTGTGCTAAAGAGGTGGTGCTAGAAAAATACTCCTACTGGAAGTAATATCTCCAGTGTGCTAACTATTCCTATAGCAGAGTTTGGGGTAAGTGGTATACCTTACTTTAAATTGATGTGCTTGAGGACTGTCTGACTAGGGGCATACACTGTATGTGTGTACGTTTTTATTTGCAGCTCAATGTCTTATTTTATTATTTTATATTTTTTTTCTTCTGTTTTCATTTATTCACCTCTTTTGCCTTCTTCCTTTTTCCTTCTCCTCTCCATCAGCTCAGCGGCAGCACAGGAGTTGTGTATTCTGTGTTAAGGCCAGTTCAGGAAGCATGTATTCCCTGTTCCCATACTGCATGGGGGAAATCCTGCATGCCAAGCCAATTTCCTTAATTCATACAGAAACAATACTGCCATAGTCTGGAATGTTTTATCACGCAGTAGAGTTGTGATGTTTGTGCCCTGGAGGAAAAAAAATATGAGCCTGTTAACGTTGATGGCTGTTGATGTGAAAGTACCTCGGACTGGGAAGTCCAGGGAACAAGAGGAGCACTTGCTTTGCACCGTTCCCTCCGTGATAAGCCTCGGTCTGGATGTGTGTGTATGTGGAGGCTCCAGAGCAGCAGCTGGACAGGCACAGCTCTGGTGATGGCTGTGTCCTGGCTGACAGGACCCACAGGAAAAGGCCAGTGGAGTTTTTCCAGCACTTGCTCATAACTCCTGTCCATCTGCATACCAAGCAAAGTGCAAAGCCAGAGCTGAATGGGATTTAAGGAGGGATTTACAGCAGGCAAAACCGTGGAGCTTAAAACTATGTCCATTCCTGATTTTAATTTTTTTTTAACCAAGGGGTTCTTACTTTTTTGAGCAAGATTTGGGAATGATTTTCTTTTGATGACCTGATGAATTCTGATTGTATCATCAATTTTCTCTGACTTCTGCCTACTCTCCTGATATGCAAGGTACAGTAATGTGGAAGGAAAAATCAGAAAGTGTGGAACTATAAGTCTTAATTAAAAAAAAAAAAAAAAACCAAAACACAATTGGAAGAAAAAGATGGGATGGGGTTTTAGTAACAGGGCCGTGACTTTTAAAAACTCCACAGCAGCTTTTGCTATGAATGTACTTTGCTGGGAATATATTCTTATTTCTGTTACGTGGAGCTGGAGGAGTCTGAACATTAGGACTGCAGGTCTCAGAAGAAGAGGGTGGAGATCACTTTTTAAATATTTGTACAGGGAGGAGGACAAGGCTTGAAACTGCTATGAAAATAGCTCTTTGCATGTCTCCAAGGATAGGTTAACTGTGCAGGGTTTCACAAGAACCACTCCCTGGAGATATTTGAATAATAGATTGACATTATGGGGTGCAGTGAGAGGTGTGTGCATTTCAAAAGCCAAAGGAGAAAATTTCCTTCTCAGGCAAATCCTTTAGAAGGCATTTTTATGCCCTTCCTATGAAGGGCTCCTGGTCTTCTACCAGTCCTCTGGAAATTGTATTTGTAACCAGCCATGGGGAGAATTGAGGTTTAAGTGGGCTGAATGATGTGGCATGTTTGGACAAAGAGACAGTACAAATCAGATATGACAGTAGGAATACCTTCAGGTTTTACTTGCCCAAGGTCTAACCTTGATCTTTCTGTTTTGGCCAGAGCTTTAACCCAGCCCTGTCCAGTGGAAGGGCACAGCTGAAACATAACAGTTCCCTACAGCTCCATGTAAGAGCTGTAGTGCCCTTCCCTCCTCTGTAGGGTCTTACACAGAGTGCATGATAAATTAGCTTTCTTACAACATAAATTAGCAGTGATGAGGTGGCACTATCACTTGTCCTTTTTATTAAAAGTATGTTCTACATATCTATAGTTGGCTAACAATACCAATAAGACAAGGCAAATACCTCTGTACAGGTGGGATAGCACAGTAAAAGGCATGGAGGTAGCTTGTCTTTGTATAATATACTGGCCCTGAGATTTACGTTTAAGTCTTTTAAAGCAACAATTAATTTAGGGATATGGAAGCTGAAAGAACACGTGAAGTAGAGGGTGAGCTTACACAACTCTTTGCTCTTGGAGAACATCTGAGGGCAAAGGAAACACCATGTAGGAGATGGAAGTGTTAATCAAATGCAGCCTTTAGAAAAAAAACTTCTTCTAGTGCATTTCAATGAAAAGACTTTGTAGAGCTACAAGGTTTGCAATCTGGTTTTACTTCTTTTTCCTTCCCCATCAGGGGACAGGATTTAAAAAACGAAATCAACCCTTCAAAATCACTTTTGCTGATACATGTGTGTCTAATGGATCGAGGTTTTTAATTTCTTCTGATAGTGCTCTTATGGCACTGTGGCTACTTGTTCAACTTGCTTACTTGAACATGCTGCTCCTTCAGACTTGTATGGTGGATGCAGGCCTGCAGTTGTGGTGAATTTATGTGAAAACTCACTGATAACTATTCCTGCAGTGTTTATGCTTTCAATCTTCTGCTCTATTGCAAACCTTGGGCTAAAACACGACAAGGGGAAGTGAATTTGCTGGCTGTAGTGCAGTAGTGAGTGTGAACTCTGTCACCTAAAACCCCTTTCCTGCAAGGTTTTACTGGCATTGGTGGCATAATGTAAAATATGCCTGGGCTGGGGAAAGGGAGACTTAAGCACTGAAAAAGGAAAAAAAGAGTCAGTCAGCTTTCCATTGACTCAGGTTGGAGAGTATCTGGGGTAAATCTGACCGTGGTCTGCATTTGATTGTGGTAAGGCCAGCCATGGCTGAGTCAACTAGTCACAGTTCTGTGACCAAGGGCAGGATTAACACCAAGGTGAGACTTTAGAGATAGTTTTGGTTTTAGGTGAATGGTGGTGATTGACACCCACGTACTGGAGATTCAGAGTTTGTTCCAAACCTCAAGCTGTGAGTTGATATTCAAGAAAAGAATTGGTGTTTTTTGCCATTAGTGCAAACTACTGCAGTGTTTTACTTGAAATGAATAACTTTTATCTAGTTCAAGCTACAAGTAGTTCCAAAAATACTTATTTACAGTTGAAACAGCAGATTTTACTCTTTTAAAATTTTATTTAATCATCGAATTTTTTTATGTTTTGGTATCTATTTTCATCCTTCATAAGAGGCAATTTTATGCCAATTTTATGTTACTTTTAGAATGGTTATTTTAGGCTTATCTTTTCATGTTCTTGTCTTTGAACACGACAGAAGGCAGCTCTCTACTGTTTGTTTTGGGGGAGGAGAGGCTCAGTAGCTACTCAACAGGAAAGTACCAACCCACTCACATCAGCCTTTGTAGTACACGTGAAACTTGCCAATGATTTTTATTACACATTCTGTCTGCTCCTGCACATAGATCAGACTACTCATAATATGGTTATTTTTTCAAAGGCACCAAAAGGAGAAAGGGAAATTTGTGAAATGTGTACGAGCCATGGAAAAACATATGTGTTGTGTAATGGGAATTCAGGATCAAGATTTGGTTTGAATGATTAACTAGCATCATGATAAAAAATTTAAAAACTGAAAATTGTTCCCCAAAACAAAACAACCCAACAACAAGAAAAAGCTTTCTCAAGATTGAAAAATAGCTATTAGTAGAAAATTATTGCAATTTTTATTTCAATATAGTGGGCACTCTGGAAAAATGTGAGGGTTTTTGTGTGTTAGTAATGCCACAGTGAGAGTGAGGCCAGAATTGCATTGCTGGTATGTTTAAGTAGCTTTTACAAGCTTCCATGCAGATTAAAATCAGTTCTACAGTTCAGGTTCCAGATATCTTGAATACTTTGACCTTGATTTCCAGTCTTGCCTGAAGAAGGTAGAACTGTGTTGCCTTCTCTTTCTAGTAAGAGGAATGGAATAAAATTAAAGATGCACTTTTTCAGTCACAGCTGAATTTGCTATTGGATTGGTGTAATCGAGAGTTTTAAGGTGAAGCCATTGTAAAGGAGTACAGAACTGGTTCCACTGCTCGATGCTTCATAGTTCAGATAGTGATTTGTATTTTAAACGTTTGTCAAAAGAAGCCCTGGCAGAGCTGGTGACTAATTCATCCTTTTTGCTTTGCTTTTTAAGGTGCCTCCTGAATTCTCACTATGTCTGATGGGGACTATGATTACCTCATAAAATTTCTAGCACTCGGTGATTCTGGAGTAGGAAAGACCAGCCTTCTTTACCAATATACAGATGGCAAATTTAACTCCAAATTTATCACAACAGTGGGCATTGACTTCCGGGAAAAGAGAGTGGTGAGTTTTCATGAAGAGTTGTGTTATTTGAAAATGGTGTCTATTTGTTTATAATGAGACCTGCCCATCCCTATGTGCAGGCATGTAATCCATAGTTACTGCGTACTTAATCTTGTGACAGGGTAAGGGTCTCATTTTACCTGGTGATTTTTGTTTTTGTTGCGTGTACAGACCCATTTCCCCAAAAAGTTAAAGAGCTGATTCTAAGAAACCACGTCATTCTGTTCAGCAGGTGTTGGTGGGAGTGTCTGCTCCATGAATTGTGCACATAATACCTGGAGTAACACTTTTATTGTCGAACTCCCTCCACAAGTAGGAACTGAGCTGTAGTAAAAATGCTTTTTGCTGTGTGTCAACTGAAATGGCCAGTGAACAAAGGCTGTGGTGTTGATTTTTAAAACCATTTTGTAGTGTGGATGAAATGGGATAGCATGATGCATGCCGATGATCTGGCTTCCTAAGCTGTCACCGCTACCAGAGAAGAACTGTCAAAAATAGGGTTTTGTTTTGTTTTGTTTTGTTTAACCTGAGTTGTTATTAAACTAAGCAAACTAAACACAAAGCTGAGCAATGTGTTATGATAACCAACTGGATGCTGGTCCTTACTGCTCTGGGAAGTGGAGTTGGCACCAGTTGTTTTTTCATTCTTCTGTACAAATATTAAATGCCTGATGATTTCCCAAGTGTCCAGAAATCTGGACAGTGCAGGAGGCATCGTGCAGACTGGCTTTTGATGCATGACATGCACCACAGTCATGTGAGGAGTAACTATCTTAATGAAAATGCCAAACTGGTCTCTTGAATAAGTCAGTATTCCTTTTGTGGGACAGTAAATATGGTGTGCTTGCTTGATCAGCATTTCATAACTCAGGATAAGATTTAGGTTTTGCAGCCTGAATTTTATAATCCACAAATTCAGCAAAATTATGTATCTTTAAAGGTATGTTTGGAACTCTTGTAGTCTTAGGTACAATGGCAGTTGAAGGTAAAGATGATGACCTAACATGAAGTTTCCTAAGCAAGAAATGAATCTATTTTTATCTGATCCTTCCAAGATTATTAGATGCCCTTATTTATATTTCCATGCTGAGTAAACTCTTCAGCTTTTATTATTATCATGCAATTTCTGCTTTATAAGCTGTGATATGATAAGATCTACACTCAGCAATTTTCCAGCAATCTTTTGGCAGCTAAGAAGAGATGTCATTATCTCCATGAATCTGTCTGCTAACGAGGTTCTGCTGGTTGCAGAAATACATTGCCAGATTGCATTGCTGCTTTCTTATATTTTCATTTGAACATGATACAGGATAATAGTAAAAAAACCCCATAAAATCAAGATACTAAAATAATCTTATCTCATGGCTGCTCTGGAGGCCAGTCTATTGGAGACTGCTTTTCCAGTTCACTTTTACCCTTATTTTTAAATATTAAATTGGATGCAAAATAAAAATGCTACTTATATTACTTTTTTCTTATAAAGCAAAAGGATTGAGTTGTAGTTGGGATCTCTGCATTGGCAGTGCTGCTTTTGTTTCATTTAATGACTTCAAACATGAGTTATTTTGTGTTCTGTAGCAGCTGGACTGGTAACAAATTTACCTTTTTCAGGTGTATAGACCCAATGGGCCGGATGGTGTTGGGGGCAGAGGACAGAGAATACATCTTCAGCTCTGGGACACTGCAGGGCAGGAGAGGTATGACTGAAGATGTGCTTACTGTAACAGTGATGGAAAGTTTCCTGTGAATACCTATGAAATTATAACTATAATTTACAACTGCAGGACATGAAAACTGTAATTCTTGGTTTTTGTCTTTTGGAAACTTTCATTAACTTTCTTCATGGCCAATATAGATGCTTATAAAGCTTTTTCAACTTTTTCTTAAATTTCTGTAAATATGTTGAGGGCTTGGGAAAGTCAGACAGGTAAAATCATCTCAAAAGATTCTTTTTTATTTGCCTATCAAAAGACTAGAATCCTTGTGATTGTTAGTCTTCAAATGAAGAACTGATGTGTTTAGGGGATAAATTTCTATTCAAAGTTACAATTTCATTATTATTTTAATCTCTGAATCTTGATCAAGGCATGCTTTATAGTAGAAGCCTTAGTATAAAGCTCTCACACTCCAGTCTCTTTGACTCCTTAGGCCTTGATTAGGCCCCAGTAGTGTTAGCAATTCCTGTTACACAGTCCCTGCATCAGCAAAACAATTATGAGTATTTCATTCTAGTTCATTCAGTCTTAAGTTACCTCATATTGACTGTATACAATTATGTTTTCAAAGTAACTTGTCAGATGAGCCATCTAATTTCACTTTGCTGCTCTAGGTTTCGTAGCTTGACAACGGCTTTCTTCAGAGATGCCATGGGCTTTCTGCTGCTCTTTGATCTGACAAATGAGCAAAGCTTTCTGAATGTCAGGAACTGGATAAGTATGGCTTTTTTTTTTTTTTTCTTTGCATGGGTGGGGAGGGGATTATGTTTATAAATGTGGAGTTTCACTGAGAGATAGAACTTAAAATACTAGTTTTTGTCGCTTTTTCAGTAAAAGAATGTAAATCTTGCATTCGTAATTGTAATAGCTGCTGGTGATGGCTTCTAGGGCTCACCTGAAATTCAGCTTTGCCTACCGAACTTGAATCTTAAACTATATAAAATTAAGCTGAGAGAACATCATACCCCTGGCTCTGGTGCTGTTCACTAATTTAAGAGTGTGGAAAGCCTTATTTTGACTCACCTGAAGCTTTGTCAGCAAAACTTAATGGAAGGCAAATGCTACTGGTATTTATATGCTACTCGTATAAGTAGGCAAAGAGGTTCCCAAACTGCACCTTCCATAAGGAGAGCGAAGTACACCCTTTCCTGGCAGCTCACTGGAGATGCTTAATGAGCATTACTCCTTAATCTGCAAATGCACAAGTTTCTGTGCTGAATTTGTCAGGCTTCTGTTTTTCTGGGTTTTTCACTGGGTAGGTGGCAGTGGGTGCCCACCTGTTCCCTGGCTCCTCAGAGCAAAGCAGGAGTGCTGTGAGCTGTCAGAGAACACACTTGGTTTGTGGTGGTTGGAGTGAGCTCTGTGTTGTGATCCCTGTTCTTTTTGGGGCTCTCAGGTCAGCTACAAA
This sequence comes from Pyrocephalus nanus, assembly GCA_038380795.1. NCBI lineage: Eukaryota > Metazoa > Chordata > Aves > Passeriformes > Tyrannidae > Pyrocephalus > Pyrocephalus nanus. Next base: position 7,783,808 of record CM076272.1, read on the forward strand.
TGCACGCGTATTGTGAAAACCCTGACATTGTGCTATGTGGAAACAAGAGTGATCTGGAAGACCAAAGGATGGTGAAAGAAGAAGAGGCTAAAGAACTTGCAGAAAAATATGGGTAAGTAACTTCCTTCCAATTATTGCTGTCTTTAAAAGCAGAATGAAATGTTTTCTGTAACGCTTTTTTTCTGCACACTGAAAGATTGCTGTAAGAATAAGCATTTTAGGATGTTTAACTGGCTGGTATGATGTCTTTTTTTTCTGTCAGAGATTAATGTGTTCTGCATTGCTAAAAAATAAGTACTTAGTATTGCAATAATCTTGCACTGGAGATTGGTTAATCTTCTTTCCTTGGCAGTAAACAAAATAAATTTTCACAGACATTCTGGAAAAGAGGTAGAATTTTAGCTAGAGAGACAGGTGACTAATGGGTTCTTAGCTCTTGCCTGTGCTGAGGCATCTGCACTCTCACAGGTTCCCAGGGAGTCTGAAAACAGAGTCAGACAGCAGGAAGACCAGGGTAGGCTTGCCCTTCCCCTTCCCTACAGGCACAGGTCATGTGTCCCTGAAGGAAATATGTGAAATCTTTGTTCCTATGAAATATTAATTAACCCCAGAGTATTTTTATACCCCTTTAACTCTTTCATGGGGCTCATCTCCAGATTATATTTGCATTTCATTAGGAATCAGAAAGGCCCTTCTGAAGGAAATCTTCTGATGCTTTTATTGTGGTTTGATTCACATGGTGGAGCAGCCTTCTGGCACATGAACTGGATTCCTTCTCAACTGAAAACTGAACTGCATGATGTGCTCCAACCAGTAATCTGTGTTCAGTCTGGAGGAATAGATGAGAACTGCTCCACAGCAAAGCCCACAAAACATGCATGATGTGAGCACTGGCTCCTCAGTCCAAACTACCTTGTTCTGCAGCTCTTCTCTATGCTGGTTCTATTCTTAATGTGACTATTTCTTAAATCTCTTCGCATGTGACTTCTGGAAATAATTTATGAAATATTTGTCTTTGCCAACTTAATTAAGGAATAGGGAGCTAAAAGTCAAGGTTGTGGATCATATCCAATCCACAGGCAGTTACAGAGTTACAGATGAGACAGGATAGCTGCTAGCAGTCATTCTCTCTTGAGGGGAAGCAAGACAAATCCTGCTGCAGTGAACAGTTTTCTGGTATCAGAAGTGTTAATGAGCATTCCCTTTCTGTGAAGGGCCTTGTACTGCTAAGTGATGTATTCAAAAATGATTGCAGCAGACTGAGACAGTGAGATATTTTTGAGCACTCAGTGCAAGTTAAGTAAGAAATACTGAAAATCCTGAAGTGATGATCTCAGTTTCCTGGGCAGTAATGCCAGTGTAGCTGCTGTAGCCTCTCACTGCGGGGACCATTAAGTGCAGCCGGTCACAGCCTCTGAAACTGCCATTGGAACATCCTGATCCAGAACAAGAATGAAAATGAGCAAGGTATTTTCAATAACAGGGTGCCAGAAACTTTTGTTTACAAAGACATAGGTGGTCTGAGCACTGAGATTTTATAGAAAAGTTTAGATTTAGGGTGTTAGTAGAAGAAGCAATCACCTTGTGCAGTGATAAGGTACCACACTGTAAGTCTTTGCAGCCTTGCCTGCAGAGGAACAGCCACACCAGCAGTCCCTCTCTTGCAAGGACTCCAGAGCTGATCTGCATAGAAATCAGTAAGGAGAACACTTAATGCACACAAGGACATAGAAAATAATTCCATCTCTTCCAAGGAACAGAGCTTAAAAAACAGACCTCAGGAGCATAACTCATACTGACCAGTGCTTCTTTAAATTGTGGACTCCATTAAGGCTTACCCTTCTGCTCTACTTACAGAGACAGCCACTTCATTAATTTCTTTTGCATTTCAGAGCAGAGCACTTAGAAATCACACAAAGGCTGTCACTGCTGCTCCACAGCAAAAAGACACTGAGTATGGGACAGTAATCTGTATTGTTTTGTTCTCCTGTGAGTATAAACTGTGTGATGCAAGTTTGTATTCTTTGTCTCCTGCAGAATACCATACTTTGAAACCAGTGCAGCTAATGGGAATAATGTCAGCAAAGCCATTGAAACTCTGCTTGACCTCATTATGAAGCGCATGGAGCGGTGTGTGGATAAATCCTGGATCCCTGAAGGGGTGGTGCGTTCCAATGGGCACAGCTCTACAGAACAACTCAATGAGGAGCAAGAAAAAAGCAAATGTGGCTGTTAGCCCAGTTACAATTCATTTTAATATGTATTATATAGTACAGTTGCAGCTTAACTGTTTAACTTATGGACAAATCACATGGTGTAGTTATTTAATGAGCTGTATTAATTCTTGATATTAATTTTTGTTTTCTGCCTCTCAAACAACCTTGACCTTTGCTTGCAAGGTATGCAGTTTATTAGTGATGGGATAGAGGATTAATTTGGTGTAGCACTGGATATTCCTCTAATTCTCTGCTTTGGAGAAAAGGGAAGGAAAGGAGTTTTCTTAACCAAATTCGGAAACATCTCTATGGGCAACAAGAAAGGGTAGAATTCTAAACTGAAGGGTTTTATTTGCCCTTTGAAGGCTCCAATAACTACACAGGCGTTTAGATTAGATACTGTGCCAGCCTTTGGTCTCTACTAACAGCAAGCTTACCAACACGGTTCTTGGTTTTGAACAGAAACATTTAATCATTTCACCAATCAGTAACAATTTTAAAGAGCAAATCCTGTGTTTTCCATAAAAGCCTGTGAGTAGCTTCTCCTTGCTCTCTCGAACCATTAGTTTCCAGTGATGAAAACCAAAAGAAGGCTATTCAGTGCAGAATAAAAAACTCCAGAGTAGCACAGGGTGCTCATGGAGAGCACTTGGGGTATGTCATGTGCTTGAACATGTAAACTACAACTGTACTATATAAAATATATCCAACGCAGCCTGTGAGACCTCCTGACAGCATTTGAATTTCTAGAACACGCAGATACATATATTTATGTGTAAGTGGCATAACTGTGCATCTGTTATGTTTCTTTTATATTACCATTCGTGTTTGAACAGCAATGTAGGCCAGCCTACATGTCAGCAAAATTTCATCAGAGCTGGTGCTTTGCACTGAATTTGTTTTATCAAACACAGATTCAGAATGTTTCTTCAAATTTGGATTGAAAAATGAATGATGATTGTCTTCTGGTGAGATGCAGCTAAGAGACTAGTTCTGTAGATCAGTATTTCTATAAATTTATAATGCTCTTTTTATTCTGCCAACCTTTGTGTCCTGTACATCTTGGTTATCATATATTCATTTATGGCTTGTTCATTTCCTTTAGGTTATATTTAAAAAAGAATAGAGTTGCTTTTCTTTTCCCCCCACTACAGATCCCACAAATGTCAGTTTTGGTTTCAGTGGATCATGTTACTCTGACCATTTTTATTTATTCATACAACCTAAGAAACAATTAGTATTTTTGGGGTCTTTTTTTCCAGACTGATTTATAAGATGTGCCTACCATAGTGATTTCTATCCTGGCAGAGATTGTATAACTGTAAACTATTGCCAATTAAAGTCATAACATGCCAAATTGAGTCTCGTTACAGACTTTCCACAGCAGTTTGTTTACAAAATTCCAAAGGTATTGCTTCTTTAGAAATTATATATTTATTTATTTAAATATTCTAAGTACTGCAATTTCAGGCAAGTATTAATACCACTTATGAACATGAATTGCAGCATCACAAATTTTTTGAAGGAAGGACCAAAAATGTTTCTAGAATAGGAGCTAAGAAAAAAATATATATTTGATGTAGCCTCTGGTTATATTAATTAATACAAGAATAAGTGTTAAAACTTGGTTCTTAAAATATTTTACGAAGAAATGCATTGTTCTTTAACAAACACATCATGTAAATATTAGATTTTTATCACAGCCTACACAGAATATTTTAAAAGTGCAATATAATTTGACTACCCTGGAGCTAGGACAGAGATAAAAGCAATTTATATATGATTATAGGGTTTGGTTTTTTCTACTGCACAATACCAAGATTCTAAAATGCTCGTAGACCGGGGTTACTGTAGTTTATCTCAGAGTGCCTTTTGAAGTTACCATCATGTCTCTGACCAGTGGAGTAACAAACTCTACTGTAAGACACAATACATTTCAATGTACTTCAGTGTCTGAATTTCTTTTGATGTAACTCTTTGCTTTTCAGAGGGTTACGGTGGAACTTTGTCATGCATTAACTTTAATGGGAGTTTTTGTGCTTATATTCCATCCAGTACCTGAAAACTTTAAAGATTATTGCAACCAACTACTGAGCTAAGTGGCTACTGAAATGGTGTAAAAATATTTCCTTTTGAAGACTTATGTTTAAATTGGATATTAAATATTAAATACTGGAACTGTCATATTTTTGTCATGCCTGTTATTTGTAACTATTTACGAAGAGGTCTACATAAAATTGCTTTGATGTCAGCCTTTGAAATGTGTCATAACATTTATCTGTTTGAATTATTGTGTGACAGAATTTTTTTCCCTTTTAAACTCTCATGAGAAATCATGGTTGTTTCTTGATAGTAAATTACACTATTCTTACTAATCTAGTACTGGCTTTAAAAACAAAGAAAACAGAATTTTTATGTGATGAGAAACTGTTATTTCAAGAAAAGTTGTTTCCATCCAATGTCCATTGAAAACACTGATCTGTAATGGAACAAAGTTTTGGAAAGGATTTCCCTTATGTTTCATTGTCCCAGGATTTCTTATTAATATAAAGTAGTTAAACATTCCTGATCTGAACTTTGCCAGCATTGTTGCGGTGAGCTGTGACATTTCCTGCTGTCTTGGTTCAGTGTCAGTCTGTCCCTCTGCTCTGTCCCTGTGTGCTCTGGGGTTTTTTAGTTCAAATGCATCCATGTTCTGGGCTGTGGCCGCGGTACTTCCTGATGTTCCCCTCTTGCACTGACCAAACCCGTCAGATGGGGGCCTGATGAGTCCTGGGAGATGCCAGAAGGAGCTCAAACCCACAGAAGGCAATAGAGGCATCAGTCCTGTACTCATAAGACATTCAGAATGCTGCGAGTCTGTCCATGCTGCATGTTCAGAGCAAAGGGAATCAAGCAATACAGTTTGTAAAGTCTATTGCTTCTACAAAGGTAAGGAGCCTGGTTTTTCAGAATACCTGCTTCCATCCAGAGCAGTGTGTATTTCCAGGTAGGTTATGATGTCCTGGAGGACACTGCTGCTATTCACCTGTTCCTTGACAGGCAAGAGAATGAGCTGAACTAAACAATTTTAAGTTTAAAAAGGGCAAGTCTGAGTTGATATTCTGTCTGGGCTGGAATAACCCCATGCAGTAGCACTAGCTGAAAAAATATTTTTCAGGAAAGGGGGTGGGCATCCTGTTCCAAAGAAGGCTGACCAAAAGCCAGAATTGTGCCACTGTGGCAGAGAGGACCAACTGGGGCTGCATCTGGGGCTGCACTAGGAAAATGAAGACACCAGGTTGGGGTACTCAGTTTTCCCTTATCTTCAGTAATTATAAGACCATATCTGGAGTTCTGTACCCTAGTAAAAGAAAGACTTTGACACACTGAAGTGAGTCCAGTAGATGCCACCAAGATCAGAGGGCTGGAGCACAGGGGGTAGGAAAAGAGAGAGCAGAGTTTGCGTGACTTTAAGATGAGAAAGCTGAGAGAGACCTTTTTACTGTCCTGAATTGTATAATGAGTGGAGAGGGAGCCAGACCCATCTCAGAGGGCACAGGGATAACAAAGGGGCAAGAGACAATTTCTGTAGAAAATTAAGGTTAGGAAAAAATTGTCACCATACAAATGGTCAGAAATAGGAACAGAAGCTGAGAAAGGTTATAGAATCTTTATCCTTGAGGATACTAAAAACCTCAACTAGATGTGGCCCTGAGCCACTTGGTGTTAATGTGTTCTGCTTTGAGCAGGGTTGCTTTAGATGACCTTGAGAAGTGTCTTCCACCCAACATGCTCTCTGAGCCTCGTCCTACAAGTGCTTGTGCCTGCCAGTTTCCTATGGCTGTATGACAGTTTGCATGAACTGCATATGACAGTTCTATTACTCCATTAGGAAACTTCTACAAATATGTAAATACTTGCAGATCAGAGCTTGCCTCTGAGTTCAAGGTACTGGGTTGAGATGTTTGGTGAAGCAATTCTTGCTGTAGTACTCTTATGTCAAAAATCAAACAAATAAGCTGCAAAATCTCTTCTTCCAGTGAGGTTGTTTTTCAGCTGGATACCAAATTCTATCTGTGAATAACTATTAATGGAGTAGAAGTACATATTCTTTTTTTATAATTAATCTGGACTCTGGCTCCAGCAACCTTCCATCTATATTGCCTTTTAGATCAGGAACAAGCACTTCAAATCGACAACATAATGGCTTGTACTTGAAGAGGAGATTAGTGCCTTGATGTGAAAAAAGGAGCTGGGGTGGAAAATCCAATTGTAAATGCTTGTAATATCACTGTGCTCTCACATCCCATCTGTCTGCCGGAGGTATTGGTGACAGTCTGTAATCCACATTGTTTTAAACTGTAGAAGCCACCAAAGATTTCACAATAGAGTATTCTGCCAGGAAAAAGTTGTCTTTGGTGAAATAAATACAGCCCATGGGGGAAAAAAGTCACAGAGACAGGAAACTCAAAGGAATCAAACTGAAAAAGGAGAATTTCAATTGCATATGCCAAAGATGCCAAAGCACAGCAGTCCTGGCCCTAAACAAACTTTTTGCTCTTTGGTTTTGCCTCTAGCTGTAAACTCGGTGTCTTCATAGCTTCCCTCGTAAAATTGCACTCTGTGTGTGCCTTTATTCTTCCCTCTTATCATCTGGGTTGTCATCCTCTGTCACAGCCCCAGAGCCTCTGCTCCAGGCTGCAGCATGACAGTAACGTCCTGCACATTTCCTTGCTGTCTCTGGGTCACTTGGGAGCTGTTGTCCCTTAGGGCTGGGCTCAGTGCTGGTCACCAGTCATGTGCTTGAGCCCGTGTCTCCTGCAGTAGGATTTGGCTGAGGTCTGGTTTTCAAAAAGATTGGAGACAAGTTCCGTGCTGACAAGGTAAGTGACTACTGTGCTAAAGCAATTCTTCTTTGTTCCTTCAATCTTTCTTAATACAGCACTGAGCTGACTGTGGGTTTTTTTCTGTTTTAGAAACCAGAAAGTAAAATCTGCTCTAAAGGCACATGCAATTCAACACATGGATTTTTCACCAAATACTCAAGTAGTTAATTTCTTTTAAATGGAGAAGCAGGAATTGTGGTGGTAAGGCCTTATGTGGCGAGGAAGATTTCAGACGCAGCTGGAACAGCATCCTAGATTGAAGAACAGAGAGAAGACCGGCTCCAATCCCAAACCATTTAGGAAGGTACAGGGCCTAGCATTTAGGTCCTCTCACAATGAACAGGTAACTCTAGGAGAGGGAACAAAAGGAGTAATAGGTTCCTATATGGTGTGCAGAGCCATTGATTTTTGACAGTATTTCAAATTTTGCTTTAAAAATTAATTTCCCCATAGAAGACTTGGATCTTACAGTTATGAAAACAGAGCCAAAGGTGTTTTGCCTGAATTTTAGAGGAAATCAGCTGTAGATTTAAAAATCTATGTCTGACTCCCTTTCATTTTCTTGGGTTACTATTTATCCCTGTGTTAATACTGAGCCATTTCAGCTTCATTTATTTCTCACTCTTAAAATTTTTCATTTTTAAAGAAAAGCTGGAGGAGCTTGAACACAAGCTGATCATAAAATCTTTTAGTTTGTGTTCAATTTCCATACTAAGATATGAATGCGTGTTTCAGGGAAGTAGAGAGTTATTTGAGGAAAAGTCAGCTTACTTCTGAAGATGCAGCATTGTCTAATAGTTCATTCCAACTTGCTTTCTGTGTATGGGGGCTTTTGTTTTTTTATTTTAATATTTTCATGAGCATGAGTATCTCTGAGTGTCTCACAGTAAACCTCTCTGGTCAAACCAAAGGGTGGACCACACTCTTGATGTAATGGATTGCAGCGAGCATCCATGTGGCTGATGTCTCCATCTGGTGAGCGAATATAGTGTGTGTGTGTGTGTGTGTGTTTGGGCATATTACTCCTTTTGTAGATACTTTTCTCACCCTTTCCTCCCAGTAACATGTTTGTGTGATGGTTTAGTTGTGGCTCCAACCAGTCAATAAATGGAGCTTTGTTACAGTGTTTGGGGCCTGGTCGATGGCCAGTTGGATACGAGTTAGAAGTGCCCTGGCAGCCAGGAGGGCCAGCTGTGTCCTGGGAGGGCATCAGGCCAGGCGAGGGAGGGGATTGTCCTGCTCTGCTCTGCACTGGGGTGGCCTCACCTGGCAGTTTTGGTTTCCACAATATAAGAAAGATATTGAGCTATTAGAGAGTGTCCAAAGGAGGGCAATGAGAATGGTGAAGGGAAGTCATATGAGGAGTGTCTGAGGTCACTGGGTCTGTTCAGCCTGGAGAAGAGGGGACTGAGGGACATTGCAGGTACACCTTGCTCGGGAGGGGAAGAGCAGGGGCAGGCACTGATCTCTTCCCTCTGGTGACCAGTGACAGGACCCCAGGGAATTGCCTGAATTGTGTCAGGGGAGGTTTAGGTTGTATATTAGAAAAAGGCTCTTCATTCAGAGGGTAGTTGGGCACAGCACCGAGCCTGGAAGAGTTCGAGGAGCGTTTGGACTGCACTCTCAGGCACACGGTGTGACTCTTGGGGTTGTCCCGTGCAGGGCTAAGAGTTGAGCTCAGTGATCCTTGTGGGTCCCTTCCAACTCAGCACATCCAGCGATTCTGTGACAGACAAAGCCCAGCCAGCAGCGATCACCCCTCCACACGCTCCGTGGGTCCCTGTGGGAGCGCAGCGGCCGCGCTGCCCGGCGGAGCCGGCAGGGGGCGGTGGCGCTGCGGGACCCGGCCCCGCCGCCTCCGGTCAGCTGAGCGGGCCCTTCCGTGGCGGCGGGGCCGGGCCGGGGCCATGCGGATCGAGAAGTGCTACTTCTGCTCGGGCCCGATCTACCCGGGACACGGCGTCATGTTCGTGCGCAACGACTGCAAGGTACGGCCGGCCGGGCCGGGCACGCTCCCCCGGCAGTCGGGGCGCTCACGGGCTCGCCGTCCCCCCGCAAGGGCGGTCACGGCGGCGGCCCAGGGCCCGCTCCCCGGGCCGCAGCCCCCGCACGGGCAGGGCCGCGTTCGTGAGGCGCTGCCGGGCCCGCACGCACCGCCCGGGGGCGTCGGCGGGGCGGCAACCCCGATCTGGAGCGAAGCAGCGCTTTGGCCGTAGGGAAGAGTGGGGGATGAATTATATTTGCTTTGGGTTCTTATTAAGAAATTAGACGCCTTTCAGAGCAAAATGCAATCCTTACTCTGTAATATTCTGGTTTTAGGAAAGTGTTGGTTCAGGTAGGAGCAGGTTGCCCAGCTCTGAGCAGCCGAAGTTACAGGCGCTGCAGAGGGAGGCTGATGGTCCGTGTTCCTCGTGGTGCTCTGCTAAAAGTGCTAAAAGTCGTAACTCAGGGATCCGATGTGACTCACCCAGTTGAGGCTGTCACAACAGGATGTGCGTAGCGCTCTGGGCTTTGCACTGCGGTGACAATGCCGTACATAGAACGCTGTGTGTAGTTCTCCAGCCTTTGCTGTACCTCTCGTCGTTCCTGCGGGGCGCTGGGGACGCCAGTGCCAAGTGAAGCTGACGCAAAGAGCCTCCTCCCTGCGCTCAGACGTCAGAACACATCCCGGCCGGGCCGCGCTGCTCGCATGAGTCACAGCTCTGGGGAGCCCGGGGGGAGATGTGCGCTGACACAGCTCCGTTCGCCGAAAACGGCCACGAGGGGTGTGCTTAAAAAAGGCACCACAGTGGCAGGTTGGCTGTGAACAGATAATCTGTGAAAGAGACAAACCTGCCAATCTGTTTTGCTGAGTTGAGGTGAAAAAACTTGGTAGAAGAGTGTAAATAAATAATAATAAAAAAAGTTCTTTGATCCCCTTAACTAGAGGTTTCGTATTTTCTGTTAGTTTTCTTTAGAAGTGACTATTAGATGGGAAAGGAGGATAGGGTTGTAGAAAAAAAAGGGTTTTCAAAAACTCACGAGTAGCAAATGTAGTTCTGAGTATTCTTAAGTAAAGAGTATGGCATTCTGTGGAATTTGTGGAAAAATGGAAAAGAATTAAAAGGCCAGGTAAAACATTTTAGCATATTCTTTAACAGCTTTCAGTGAATTCAGTCTAGGACTTAACTAATGTGCTTAGGACTCCTGTGGGGTAATCTTTGAGGCTTAAAGCTGCATCCCAAAAAATAGACTTTTTTGTGTGCATATGTGTTGCATTCAGTATGAGACGTGTGAGGATTTTTGTTGTCAGGATGGTGCTGTATCTAAAAAGTACTGGCAGCTGTATAAAATTGTTTATTCATTCTGCAGGTTTGGTTTTACGGTTATTTTTGCAGATGATAGTTCTCACAACTCAGGTATATTTTATTTATAATCAGTTTAATTGTAAGAATTTGTGCATATCCCTGGCAGCTGTAAAAATGGCTTCATAATGAAAAGAACAATAATAGTGCTTAAAATAATTTTGGTTAATAGCAATATTTACTATAAGAATACTGATATTTTAAAGAGGAATATAATATCCCATGAGTAGGATTGTTAGAGCTAGCTCAGTGTTTGTTACCATGCTTGCAGTGGGGCACTTATACCATGATTTAACTCAGATGTGGGTTTTTTTACCTCCCTTCTCTAAGATATTTAGATTCTGCAAATCAAAATGCCACAGAAACTTTAAAAGGAAGCGAAATCCCAGAAAGATGAGATGGACCAAAGCATTCCGGAAAGCAGCTGGCAAAGAATTGACAGTGGTAAGAATTGGTTCACACTTTACAGTGACACTCCAAAATGGCAGAAGTGTAGCCTCTTCCTGTTGCAAATAGGTTAGATTAGGTGGCTTAATACATTACCATTTAATTAGATGAGCTGGAGGGATGGAAGAAGGGGAGGAAAGAGGGATTGTGGATGAGAATGGGAGAGTTTTTTGAGAGTGAGCTATTCATTTAGCTTGACTGTAATTTGGATCTTCCCGTTTCAGCTTCGTAGTGGAGGCCAGTGTATCAGGTGTCTGTGTTGGTGGTCCTAGTAACCCTAGTCCAAGGCATTTTTTTTCCATCTACAAATCTTCTGTTCTCTGTACTTACCCATTCGATAGTGTTATTTCTGCCCAGTCAGATAATCTGAGTCAACAGGTAGCCCAGGAAGTCTCTCTGTGTAGACCCCTAAAATAGTTACCTTTTGAAGTATCTTTAAAAGCATACAATGTATAGGAAAAGTTTTTGATAGGTAGGACTGTTTCAAAAATAGCATGGGATCTTATAAGCAGTTCCAAACAGAGTTGCTTTGCTGGTAGAAATATTAAACAGTCACATTTGGTGGGACAGTCCTTAAATAATTTACGAATTACTGTGATTTAATTACCTGGTTTTTGACAGAATATTGACGATTCAGTAAGCATTTTGACATGGTGATTTACTGCCTTCTGTGGATCTTCCAAGGGGAAGAATGTGATTTTATTTTTTAATGTAACTGTGAAAAGCCAGTATTAATTGGCATCTTTGGTAGCTGTACTTCTTGCTTTCAAGTTGTTTCTGGCTAACTTGGATTAACTTTTTGACCAGAACTTGATTTAAAATGTCTTTATATATGTCTGTATAAGTGACAATATGCTCCAATTTTGAGATGAATAATGTATTCTAAGAATAAAAACAATGTATGAACTTAGTGCTGTATTCTAGTTTGGTGGGTGTCTGTTCTTTCATGAGCCAGCTTTGGGTAGTGTCAAAATAGGCTTGTGACAATGGGAAATAACGTAGTTTCTAAGAAAGTGACAGGTAATTCTGCTTTACCTGAACAAAACCCAACCTTTGGGCAGGGAAAAGTCCTCAGATAAAACTGGTCTAAAGCTAAGTATGCCTAACAAAAAAATTAGGAAACTGTTTCTCCATCTTGAATTCATGGTGGGGGCATTAGGGGATGGCACCTGTTCCAAACACCACAGTGTCACCAGTTGACACATTTCAAATTATTTTATATTGTTTCAATATTCTTAAGATGAAATAGTGGTTGGGTTTTTTTTTTAAACCTTTTCAAATTGCAAGCTGTTGAGTAGAACTTATTTGACCTGCGTTAAAGTCTTTCAGCTCTACAGGTTTTCAATTTCTCTTGCCACCTGTCTAATCTATTCTGTATTTCCTGCTCCACATTGGTTTTCTCTGTCTCCTTGTCTTGCTAAATAGAAAACAGCTGAGGGAGACGTTTCAGTAAATAGTTCTCTTCAGACAGATCACTGTGGCTCCTGACACTTTGAGGTCAAACTCTTCACTCGATTTCCTTCTAGTATAGTTATCTCTAAAGGTTGTTAAAGTCTGGGAATGAGGTTCTGGAAGGAGGGGGAAAATCACATAAAATATGAAGTTATATGACTAGTGAATGCTATAGTAAGAATGTGTTGGATCTAAATATGCTTCTCTATATGATCTGTATTTACTTTTGCTTAATACAGGATAATTCATTTGAGTTTGAAAAACGTAGAAATGAACCAGTGAAATACCAGAGAGAGTTGTGGAACAAGACTGGTGAGTCATTCTAGAAAAAACCAAAAGATCAGTTTTTTACTCTACATGAATGTATTTTCAGGAGACTTCTTAGAGTATTGATGCTTAGTAGTAATTGTGTTTGAAATTACTGGAATCATGATGAAATTCTTCTGTGTCAAAGAGGTTTGAGTTGTGGACAGGTGTGGAGTTTCACTTGATGTTTATTCTTTTCAGAAGCTGGTTAGGAAATAAGGTCCAGCATTCCTCTCTTTTGAATTATTATCTTCAAAACCCCTTAGTGGCATTCTAGCTTTTAAGAGGCTCCCAGTGTTAGCTTTTTGCACTGATGCAGTTGTTTCTTTGTTCCTGTTTGTTCCACATCAGTTTGTTTCATGGAATCAATTGCTATGAAATGTAAGAACTGCTTGTATAATGAATGAATGCCACAAAGGAGAAAGTGGTAACTTGCATTTCATTTCAAGTAGTGAAGAATCTCAGTTGCAACTGAGTCTTCTGTAGTGATGGTTAACTGTAGGAATTATGTGCAGGCAGAAAAGTGGAAGCATAAATAAGTTGTAAAATATAGTTCATCGTAGCTGCTACACAGAGTATTCCCTTCCTGCTCTTTGAAGAAGGAATGACTTTCTTTATATAGTGTATTCCTCTGGTACATAGATATTGTGGAGTGCTGGTAGAGTTGCTCTGTAAAAATAGCATGTATTTTCATCTGCAGGTATGTAAGTACATTTAAAACAATTTCTGCTTTATTTCAGTTGATGCAATGAAGAGAGTGGAGGAAATAAAGCAAAAACGCCAAGCCAGGTTTATTATGAACAGGTGAGAAGGCTTTGTATGGTGGGAGCTTTCACATGTCTGTGTTAGGCAACCTTTCCACACAAACAGAATGATCAAAAGTTTTAAGTGGTTATTTGCTTTTTATATACATGGTCATCCAAGTGATGGGTGAAATAGTTTGAGTAGGCTCTACTCTGCATTATTGGCTGTCAAAGCAAATGCAACTTTTGGACACTCAACAGTTAAATTTCCTTGTTTATAATAGAGTCTTAGATTTAAACAAATTTCTGATCAGATTTGATACAGTGCTTTTTTTTTCCTGGTTTTGTATACAGCATTTGCTTGAATAGAGTTTCAAATAGTTTTCATCTGTATTTCCTCATAGTAATAGTTATCCACAGCCTGTGCCTACCTTTAGCAAAAGATGTCATGCATTAAAATGGTATCTTTTAAGGTAATTGAATCTAATTTTCCCCTTCCCCAGATTAAAGAAGAGCAAAGAGTTGCAGAAGGCAGAAGACATCAAAGAAGTCAAGCAGAATATTCACCTTCTTCGTGCTCCCCATGCAGGTAAGAACTTTCTTTATCTGGTTTCCATACGCAGTTTTAGGTTAAATGCCTAATTTGTACAGATGAGTAATCCTGTGCATTTGTATTTGTTTATTGGCTATGCAGAATAGCTCTTGCCACTAACTGTAAGCAGTATCTTTGTTCTGAATCAAACATTGCTTTTTATTTATCTAGTACTGCATTCACTCTTTTCCTTGAGTATTTTTAGCTGCACCCAATATCTGGTGCTCCATGAGCTGCATGTTCTAAATCTTCCCTTTGAACTGATTATTTGGACTCAACAGACTCTACCACTGATTGATATAAAATACAGAAGTTCAACGTTGCTGTTTGAATATGTCAGCAGAGTAGGGGTTTTTTGTAGTTCACTGTGTATAATGAAACTTACATGAAAATGCTGTTTCTTGAGTAAATTAAGATTTAAAAAAATTTATTTACTTTTAAAAATACAGTTAACGGAGTAATGGAGAAAAGTTAAAAGTGTTTCTATTAGTTCTTGTTTTATAAAAATTAGCAGTGGTTTTGTTTCTCCATTATTAGATATTAAATAGAAGTCTGTTCTGTGTTTTTCTTCCAGTTTGCAGTATCTGTAGTCTAAGGTTGTATATATATATATATATACACACACATATATATATATATATATGAAACAAGATCTTGTCAGGATACATTTTAACTTTGTTTTAATCTGAACCATTTTTTTTGAGGAAAGAAAACTATCTGAATTCAAAAGACTAAACCCGATGTTTATTTCTTTGTCTTCGCTTATGTTAAAAGAAAAGAATGGTGCACAATAGCATGTAGTACATCTGTTAGTCAAACAACAGCTGCCTTGTCAGTATTCTGCAATTCTAACTGGGTAGGGAGCAGAATCAAATGTAAATCTTGAATTTTGATTTTCCTTTCTTTTCCTTGTGGTTGTATTATTGAGAGTTAACACTCTTGCCATCCAATGCAGCATTCAGAAGGACTTAAATCTTCACATAAAAACTAATATGAGAAGGCCATTGGTCTGTTAGAATTAATGCATTTTTACAGTGCTTTGCAAGGTTCTGCCAGGCATTGTCAGCTGTATCAGTTTGTCATGCTAGATGAAAATACATGTTTGACTGCATTTTAGATTTTGCTTATAAACAGCATCAGTTTCTCTGCTAAAACAATTTAGTAGTTTTAAATAGTCATAGAGGTTAGCAATACATTCCTTGGAGCTTGATGGTTTTACTCCTAAATAACTCTTTAAGCAGTATATTTAGACTGTTTTGCCAAGAGTAAATGCATAAGTTGTTCAAATAAAAACAGTTATTTGGGTTTAGAGAAACATCTTGAATTTATTTTTTTTTTCTTTGAAGGCACACCAAAACAGCTGGAGGACAAAATGGTGCAGAAGCTTCAAGAAGAGGTGCCTATGGAAGAAGACTCTTGAAGTGCTTTCATTTTCTGTTTATATCTGTTCAGCAGTTAACTCACCTGACATCATTCAGAACTGTGCTTACAGTTGAAGAAAAAGACATTTTAATGAATAGTGGTCATTTACCATTTGGATTATTTTTTGGTTTATAAAAAATAATAAATTGGATACTGGTTTGGGCAGTTCCTAAAGTCGTGCAACTTGAGAAAACCTTGTCAACAGGATGGGGAATGAGGCGTTATGTCTGACATACTGTGTGCTCCTTGGAAAGTTACACTTTTTCCAGATAACTTTTCCCTCATAATTCAAGGAATAAAATATGCTGGCCCTGAACTTTTTTTGCTTTGTCTGTTGTTATTTCGTAGTGGTAAAAGCAGATAATGGTTACAAGGATGTAGTATTCTTCATCAGTCCAGTGCAGTCCAGACTTGCTTCCACTCTCGCCCTTGGGAAAATTTTTCTGTTTGTTAAGAGTACATATAGTGTTTAGTTTTTCTCCTTTTTTAAGTCCTTCCCCAGGATTCCATTGCAGTTGACACCTGACAAAGCTAACATTGATCCAGAACTTAGGTTTGGAAAATGGTGATGGTGGTATCTGGAATTGGACCTGCCATCATCCTAAGGAAATTCAAATCTACTGTGTAATCAGGCTGACTGAGATGCTCAATAAACCACACTTTAGATTGTTTTTACCTGACACCCAGGATCATTTTGATAGAAAAAATGCTGTTAAATCGTAAATATTTTGCATATTGTGGTGGTATTTATTCATTGTGTCAACAGTACTGAGATGAATACTCGCTGTTCTAAACTGTCAGCAGTTTATCTGCGACAATGTGATCAAAGAAAACTGTCAAAGGTATTTAAAAGCATTTGGTTTCTTGTCAGTGCTGATTATCCTGAAAAATAATAATTTGTAGTTCCACTGCAAACTTGGGTATGTGCTACAGCAAGCACTGGAAAACCTTCTACCTACCACCCCCATGTGTGTTGTGTAGTTCAGAGAGGAGTCATATTTGAACGTATGTAAGGGGGCTGTGGGGAGTGTGTGAAATAAACAGGCATTGCACTCAGGTTTTTCTCTCTTGGTTTATGTTTTATGTTTAGATATTTAGAAAACTATGCATTTTAGTGAGAATTCTAGTAATAAAAATTAACTCCTTTTTTTCGTGAAATAAAATTCTGTCATTTGCTGTTAAGGTGATGGCTGATAAACCATTTTAGATGCACAGTATTAGTTCTTCCCCTGTAAACTGTCATACAAACAACATCTGAGAAGCATATGGTAAGTTGCCCAGAAAATGTGTCAGTGGGGTGAAATCATTAACATCATGTAAATACGATGTGTTTATGCTATATGTACACCAAGATGCTTGGGCACAGTGAAGGGAGATCTTCACAGAATGTTCAGTATGTTTCTGTGGGATAACACAAATTAACATTCCGGCTCAAGAAATGTGAGGTTTTTTGTGTGGCCTGTTTTACTATAGTACATGATGTCCATAATCCTTGAGGTGGGGGTACTTCATCTGAAAATCTTATTATGTATTACTTTTCTTATTTGCTGAGTTTTGAAGATAGAATGTTTGGTGAGTGCCAAGTTTTAATTTTCTCCAAAAAGAGTAACATAAATCTGTGCAAAGAAGAAAAAGGTGATGAGCCCCACTGGATGTTATGTATTTATGTACAATCTTTCACTTCATCTGAGTTTAACATTAAATAATTTATATTACATAATATCTGTTGCTGTTCTGTACACATCTTTAAATGGACTGCCATAATTAACTGGTTTGTTGTGCTCTACAGAAGTGTCTCTGTGGGATTGTTAACCCTTTCCTGTGAAGGTTTGTAAGTGAAGTAGTTACTGTTATTGTGCAGGAGCTGAGAAGAGCCATTTGGGGAGTACAATACAGCTATAAACCCTAAACATCCTGCCAATTGTATGAGTTGCTTAATCCCTGTTCCTCATTACTGCCAGTGTAACAGAACAACTGCAAGCAAGGGCTTTGGAAGCTAATACTGCATTGTCCCTCTGCAGATGTGCTGTTTCTCCAAGCAGAGACATGCAGCCTGCTGTGTGTGCCTTGAGAGGATGTAGGAGGTAGCTGAGTTCAAAAATCTGTCGTGAGTAACATGTTTACAGCACCTGTTTGGAAGGTGCCCTTGTGATTTTTTCAATTTAATATCATTGCTATGGTGTCCTGTTCTCTCTTGCAGTGATTTCTGTGTCAGCTGGAGCAGAGGCTGCTGAGATCACGCGGTGAGGGGGAAGAGCTGCTGCTGAGGAACAACGTGGGGCTGGTGAATCCTCCCTCCTGCACATCTCTGCATAACCCACTGGATGCAGAGACCTTCATGAGGGGCAGAGGAGTGGTTTTTCTCTCTTTTAGGAGGCTGGCTGCCCATCCACATTTCTAATAGAAATTGTTGTTATTCAAAGACGTTTTGGTGAAGATCTATTTTCTTTGCTTGCTTAAGATGAAAATTTTCAAGTAAGCCAAAGCTGACAGAAAATTTCTTTAAATTTTAGATTTTGCTTACAAGACTTTGAGAAAAAATGTCCAACTGGGCAGTATTGTGATGGTCATGGAGAAATACTGCCAAATACCAGGAAGGGAACACACTCCTCTTTTCCCTTGGACTGCTCTCAGCCAGACAGTGGCTTGCTAGAGGACTTTGATGATGGGCAAAGGGGGAGCCCTCATCTGCCTCCTCTGTGTGGGGCTGAGTTGTGCCCAGTCCTTTGCAGAGGCAGGACCTGCCATCTGTTCCCCCAACAGCAAGTTGGAGAGATGGTATTTTATGAGCAGCTTATTCATCAGAGATCCTGGGTTAGTGTTGTACATCCAAGTCACTGATCCTGTCTCTGTTGAGATCTAGTAGGAGCAGAGCACGAGGTGCCTGTGAGTACATATTTACGAGACAAATCATGATGTGTGAATATTTAATCAGAAAAAATATTTATTAATAACTGGTAGTGATAGCTTCCATTTTACAGTCCATCTTCCTTGGCATTTACCAGATCTAACAAACTTGCTATTTTGTGTTTGTGCCATCAGGAGCCTTTCTTCAAAACAAACTATGATGGGCTTGATCAGAACAAATGTGGTATTGAAAAACAATTTTTAAGAAATGCTTTTTAGTTTCAGCTGCTGTCATCTTTTCTTACAAAACAAAACCAGATGTATGGATTTTTTTTTTGGTTGCTTTGTTTTTTTTCTTTACAGACTGTACAAAAAAAGTGCAAATGTGGATTTTAATAGTGATTTTAAAAGTGGTTTTTTCCTCATATTTCCTCTTTTCCTTTTTTAATCCGTCACTTGGTGATTTCAAATTAAATGCAGCCTTACTTTGAGGAAGAGGAAGGGGAAGCACTGTCTGTTTCTGTGCTTTGAGCTGGGATTCAGATGTGTGTCTGTCCACAGAGGTGAAGGAACAGCTCCCAGCAAGGCCCTGGCTGGCAGGCTGAGTTCCTGAGGTAAATGCCGCAAAGCTGCCCCTAAACATCCTCTGCGCCTCACAGAGAGCTCAGGCCTCCTCTGCAGGCCCACCCTTTTCCATGTTTTCATACAGAGCAAGGCCTGGAGATACTTCTTTTTGCCTTTTTGCCCGGGGTCATGGGTTCATTTTGCAATCCATTGCTTCTTGCTTTGATTTTCTGCGGAGTCCCATCTTTTCTTTTTTGTGTTGTTTTTAAGAAAAAAAGCAAATTCCTTCTCTCAGTCTTCCCTTTCAGTCTTTTCTTTACGAAAGGAAATACCGTGTGGAAAAAGTGAAAAACACAGCTTTCTGTATAATTAAACCATGCTGAACTGGTGCAGATTTTCTTCACAGGAAATTGGGCTTTCATATAGTTTTGAGAGAAGCTACTTTTTAGTTAGAGATATTCCTGAGATATCCTTTCTCTGTAGAGTACCAGCGTGGTGGAGCCCAGCACACGGAGGAGATCTGTCTGTGTGCCACACAAAGAAGTGTAAATCAGTTCCATGTGTTGACGTGGTCATGGGTGTCCATGGCTGGAAAAGCAATAGACAGCTGCTAATAGGTCCAAAGGCTTATGTCCCTGGAGAAGATATTTCAACCTCCAGGCTGTTCAATTCCTCAATTACTGTTCTAGCCACAAAAATTCAATCTCCTTCACCAGCCTAACTTATTTATGGGTTGCACTGAGTTGTGACCAGGGAGAGCAGGCAGCCGAAATAAATCAACCACTGATAAAATTGTTTAAGCCTGCTTGTTGTCTGTCTGTCTATTTTTAGATCTCAATTTAAAAAGACCATATGCAGAGAAATGCCTAAGATTTGTGTTGTTTTAGTTGTATCACAAATAATTAGTCTTTGGTGGTGTTTGCTTATTGTGATTGACTTGACCTGATTATAGCCACAGTGTTTTGAACAAGCAGAATTACTTGAGACTGGGTAAAAATAAAGGGAGAAATAAGGATTTGTGGAGGTAGCTGAGTTGGAAGACATTCTTTGCTGGTTTGGGGTTTGTTTGTGTGTTTCCCCTCTGACACCCCTCCAATTTAGATTTTTCATATTATATTTAGTTTGGTGAAGTCATTCTTGTTCCTTAAACAGCTGTTGCTTCACCTTTAAGAAGTACATTTTTTTCTTACACACATATACCTGGCAATAAAGTTATATACTGAGTAAAGGGGAATATCATCTCTAGCCCTACAAGCAGTGCAGATTTATTAGTGACATTGTTTCAGTACAGAGAACAGACTCCTGAGTGGAAATAGATATATTCTTTATGAGGTGACAATATTGTGCATCCACAAACTATCACTTGGAATCAAAGCAGAGGTCTTTGCATAATTGGGGAAAAAAAAATCTTGTTTACAGGTATTTGAGCTGTGCTCTGTAAGGCTCCACTCTGCACTAAACTTGCTGATTAAGAGAATTGCTTTGGTAATCAACTTTGACTGAAGAGATTCCTGAGTGAAGAATTTGAGAGATTTCTTAGTACTTGATGATTAAAATGCTGCCAGAAATTCTCCCTCCTGTTGAAGTGAGCATTGGTTACAGTATCTCTGTTTACTTATCTCTTGCCAAAGGAAATATTTTCATTTGACCTCCCTGCAGAAACTGACTTTGCAGAAATGCTTGAGGTGAGGACTGGAAGGGCCAAATGGTTTTCTCTCCTATGACCATTGCCTGCCATTCCCAGCACTGGGCAAGTTCAGTTTAGCCTGATACATAAAGTTGACCAGACCTGAACCCAGCAGTGTTCAGACTGGGCTGTGCAGACAGCTTTTTCTGCACCTAACAAACTGTTGGTGGGTTTGGGAGACAGAACGAACCAGCCACACCGGTCCCCAGGGCTGCTCCTGCCTTCTCTGTTTGGTTAATTGGGCTGGGTACATATGGAAAGTCATTCAAGGTTAATTTGATTAGCTGTACCCAGCTTCTGGGGATCTCTAGGGACAATCTTTCTTTTGAAATAGAAAATACAGATATCATAATGTGATTTATCCTTGAGCTAGGAATAAATTTAGAATGGTCTATGCACAAAGCACGCTCTAATTCAGGTTTCCTTAGGGCATGGCCTTGCTCCTGCTTGGGATGTCTCATATAGATTATCCCCAGGATATCTGGGGAATACTGTGGTGCTGCTTTTAAAGAACTTGTGCTTTTTCTCCATGGATGTCTACTTCCATATCTGGTGTTGACTTGGGATGAGATTGTGTGCCAGATTTTGTCACTGGTGCTGTCAGAAAGCTGTGATACAAAGGTGACAGGAAGCATTCTTCACTTTTCAGAGCTGCTGTAGATTCATCTGTTTTAAAAAGGGAGGAGATGGCTCTCTGAAAATTGCTTTCACTATCTCTTGAAAGATTTCTACAGCGGACATTCAGAATTCAGGTTCTGCTTAAAAACACCCAAGCTGTGAACACAGGAGGCATTCCTAGGTTTAGCAGGGTAAAGGCCTGTAGGCCTCTAATAAAAAATTTATCCTCTTCCTCTTTTGATAGAAAACTAGTGCCATCAGGTAACAATATTGCAAGCTTTTCTAGTGATCATCATGGTCTGCCTGCGGTTCAGTTTACTTTCTTATTGTATCATATGTAATGATCTACATGAACCTGGTCAGATTACAGACATCTAAATGGTAATCTCCTTATTTTCTGAGGATATGCCCACTTTTGTTGAACTACTTCTCCTAGACTGTGTTGTTTTTTTGGCAGTCATTTAAATCTACTTTATTACATGAGTTTCATCTGTTTGTCCAAAATCTGTTAATAGTTTTTCACTTTTCATGACAATAAGGTTGAGTCCAATTCTAGAAGCTTTTTAAGCCTCTAGACTGAAAATAGAGGAAATTTTGTGCTGTTCATATCTGAAGTCCATCTAACTTAGTACTACCATGGATGGCCAGTATAGCAGATCCTTTCAGAGAAATATAACAGAGCAGTCCCTTTTCCATGGTTTATCTTCCTAAATTCAAATAGTCAGTAATTTAGAGATTTCTTTGGAAATTGCTGATGAACCAGTCTTTATGACTGTATCTAATCTATTTTTTCAACTGCTCTATTGTTTCATTTCCCTAATGTAACATGGTGATGAATACTGTTTAATTGATTGTTGTGAGGAAGAACTTATTTGTGATTTGGGTTTGATAGTGTCAGGGTTTGTGTAGTTCTGGTATTACAAGAAGCTGAATTAATAATTCTTATCACCTCCTTTGCAATGTTTACAGTGCTGTGGACCTCCAGTTACCTCTTTTCCAAACCAAGGAGTCCTGATCTGTTACCCTGTTCTGCAGGAAGGCCTCTGAGTATCTTTGTTGCTCTTTCTTTCATCTATTCTGCTTGTCTGGTTTGTGAGATGAAATGATGACGAATTCCTGCAGTATTCAAGATATGGATGATGTACCCTGTTTGTCTACACTGTTTCCCCTTTGTTCTTTGTTTCTTTTGTAACTAACTCTCTTTTCAACCCATATCCCTCCCTCTTCCCTGCACTCTTTGCAGAAAGCAAATAACTTTCAATGTGCACATTTATTTTGATTTAAAATTTTCCAGGTCATTCACTATGTTTTCTCTTTCTAAATCTTTAGTGAAGAGACAAGTCCATGACTACCTGAATGCATCATGGTTAGGATTGTGCTTTTAAGAGAAGACAGCATTATAAAAAAGAGAAGCACATAAAAAAGACACAAAGGAAATACATTCTGTCAAAACAGATCTCAACAGATGGGCATCTGCTGCTCTTAACAAGCCAAGAAAATCACCTTGAATGTTCCTCATTCATGAGAGCTGTAACTTTGAAGTGAGTGGTGCTGTTGTCTTAAATGTTTAAACATAGTTGATCACAGATGCAGGGAAGTGTTCACTGGTATGGAGTTTTATGAATCATTTAGCTTTGTAGAAGTACATTCTGACATCCTAAATGCAGTGTGCCATTTCCCTTCCCACACATTACATGCAGTAGCTAAGGGATGAGTAGACAGCTACAAGTCAGCAGACCTGAATTTTATTCCCATCTCTGCTTCCCTTGGTGATTTTATTCAAGTTGCTCAGCTTTTCTGAGACCTCTCTAAAATGGTCTACCTGATCATAAGGAGTACACTCCCTCTCTTCCAACTTTTCCATGCATAGTAAGGCACTGAAATGAGTGCACCGATTAATTTTATGCTACAATTCTACAGGACGTTTTTTATGTCATTTCAATCTTACTTTCCCATCTCTGAAACAGTGTTCCTTTGATTCATGCTTTCCACCTCCTATTTTTGGACAAGTTTGTGTCACTGACTGAGGCCTCTTGGGCCAGGTTCAGTCATGAGACAGTTTTCTGGTAGCTCTGGAATCAGATGGGGCTGCTGTGTGTGTGTGTGCCTGATAAAAACCAGGGAACACGACTCAGCCTCTGTGCTGAATGGCTCTGTGGCTCTGGCCCCAAACACCCCACTAAATATAGCAGCTCCCATGGGAATAAAGCAGCTCCCATGCAAACAAGAAGCTGACTGTTGTTTTAGGTGGATGTCCAGGGTGTTGGACATCTTACTTATTTCTGCTTCTTCTGCTGAAGTTAAGTAATTGGAAATAATAGTAGTTCTTAAACCCAGTAATACTATGTAGCTATGTGATTCTTCCCTCAAGCCATGTTTCAGAGACTCTCTCTGCTTATGTAATTTGGATATCCTAACAGAGCAGTATAAGTCTAGTAAGCAACCAAATTTAGCACTGAAATCTCTATATTTATTATCACTAGAGACACAGGACAAAGGAGATGAAATATTCCAAAGCTATTCACTGAGGATATAGCACACATATTTTGTGATTCCGAGGTTGCAGATTTTATTAGTTATAGCATGAAATGTAATCTGGTATTTTAAAATGTAATTTAAAACTTTTTTCCTTAGCCCTCAAGCATATGAAGAATGTATCTCAGCCAAGTATGAATCCCTGAAAGAAGTAATGTCTTATTCTGTCTGCAGACAAAGCAAAACAGGTAGTTAAAACGTAAGTCTCAGTTAAAAGGAGAGTCCCAGTATTGTAAATCCATTTTTATTTTCTGAAATTTGAGTTAATCAAAATCAAAACTGGCAATTCTTCACCTGGTTGATCACAACATCATTTTTTTTCATCTTGCTGCCCAAAAATCACTTACTACATGTAGCCCTGAAGGTTTTTAAGCTGAATTTGTTGTTGATGATCAAAAATATTTTTGGCATATTGAAAATTCAGAGAAAGGCAACAACACTATTCAGATAAAGAGTATATGGGTTGTTATACTATTTCATGTATATCGCAGATAATTCTTAAAATTCCTTATTTTCTCTTTAAAACAAAAGAAAGATGGCTTACTTAATTGGTACCAGAAAACAGTGGAAAATTATGAGGGACATTAAAGCCCTTGACTGAAATCAGATTTATATGGCCTCTTTTTTTTAGAAACTGTATTTGCTGGAGCCATTGCAGCCTGAAAGAACCAGGTATCTTTCTTGCAAACTTACTGATGGCATCCCAGATAATCAATAACTTAGGGTACTCTCCCACAATTGGGGAAGATCCAGTTAGAAAAGCTTTCCTTTCTTGGATGGTAAAAACTTGAAATGAGTCTCAGCATCCAGTCTTTTGCATTCAAAGCCCTATCCAGACACAGAAATGTCTTTTTGTTCCTCTTCCCTCAGTATTGTATTTATTAGAAGGTAAGAATTTGATACAGGAGCCAGAACCTGAAGGTGTTCAGTGTGTTGTGACTCAGCTGCCTGGCAAAAGATCTTGCTTTGGCAGTCCCCAGACTGATCTTGTGAAGTATTCCTCAGGGAAGGAGATTTCTATCCAGAATTGTCCTCCTTTGGTATGACCATCTGTCTCTATATAGTCATTTGGGCAAAAATATAAATCACAAACAGAAAACTGCCCCTTTGCCAGGTCAGCTGCAGAATATGCACTGACACTTCACTCAGAAGGATTTAGTGCCAGGGCTCTTTGCTGGGGATAAAACACTGTATCATATTTTCCCTTCCTGTTGGTGTTGGATTAAAAACTAAATCCTGCTCGTTTCACTTTCAGAAGTAGTCCCAAAGGATATTTGTAGGAGTAATTGCATATGAAAAGCAAGTAGGATTTGGCATTCTGTGTACTTTGAAAATTAAATAGAGGTAAACATTATCAAAGGTTTGAATTACTGATGCTATTTCAGCTTGTTTTGTAATCTGAATCTCTTCTGATGAACACTTATTTAAAGATGCTCATGCAACTTCAGAAAAATCACATTTCTGACAGGAAAACACATATGTGTGTGTAGGACCTCAGTTCACCGAAGACTTGAAATAACTAATCAAATCTCTCTTCCCTTCTGAAATTAGGCACATATGTAGGTGCACTGTTGAATTTGGGACTTAACAAAGTCCATTACCAAATTCCATTACCTTTTTTCCAGTACATGCACATTTATTTTTTTCTGTAGTTTTTCCTCTGTAGTATTCTAAAGCTTCTGCTGGGGAGAGGATGCAAAACACCTTTATGATACATTGGGAATAATGCCAGTAGTGTCAAACTTCTGTTCTGTGGATTTAGAGTTTGCAGAACAATTTCTTGTTCTGTGAATAGTGTGGGTGGATGTAGGGATGATGAGCTCTAAAAAGTAAATGTCAATACCTGATAAACTTGAGAAAGTTATATCATCAACAGCCCTAGATTTTTTGTGGTGGGGAAGTGGAAGAAGTTTATGTCAAAACAGTCCTAAACAATTTAATTTAACCCTCTTATCTTTTGTAATCTCTTCTTTATGGCACTTTGGTGAGGTTATTTCATCTACCTCAGTCTTTGAGCCTTTTGATGTTGCCAATTCGTAATTAAAAATTGATTTTTGAATGCTGTGTGTAACTGTTTCAATTACTTGTTCTCCTACAGTTTAACTGAGTTTACAGGACTTTAGAAGGATCTTTTGGGGAAGAATGTCTTTCCTGGTGAGGGAATGGAGGGAATCCGGGTGTCCAAGTGCCCTGGGAGCACAGAGCACGAGTGGGCAGGGTGATCAGGGAAGAGACAATGTAATTTACCCAAATCTTCAGAGTGCATGGCCTGAAAGTGAGAGCGAGAAGGACCTGGTTAGTCCCTTAGGGGCATCATTAGTTTTCAAAAAGATTCAGGATCCAGAAGATCAGCAGTCATCTCGGACAGAGCCAGTGGGCCTGTGTGGAGGCTGAGCCATGGAGAGGTGAGGAAGAGCTGTTTGATACTTTGAGCATTGGAGCTGCAGGGTTTCTGTGCAATGGCAGTTCCTTGTTGCTGCTATCCTTCTGCCTTAAATTTAAGCTGAATATTTCACAAGGATAACATCTCGTCCATCTTGAATGTGTTGTGCCTTGGGCTGAAAGAAGCAAAAGGGATCTGATGATGGCCTCAGTCAAGGGAGACTTTGTCTACAGCAGCTTTTGTGCAAGCAGTGCAACAGCCAGAGCAACAGCTTTCAATAAAAAAGGAGTTTCTCCTGTGCTGTCTGCTGCCCTGCAGCTGTTTTCTCCAGCCAACACCACTGTCCTTCACAGCTTCTCCTGCAGGTCCCCTAGTACTTGCCCTCCATCCCCTGGTGTGGTGGAGTCTGATCCTTCCCTAGTCCACAGGTGCTGTTTTGTTAAACACATCTTGGGAAAGAATAACATATAATTAATAAATCAGATGCATTTTGAAAGCTCCATATAAATGTGTTCAAGTGAAAGCCAAGTCCATGATCTTTGACCTGAATTTTTTATTCCAAGGAGGCAGATTAACTTCCTGAATAAACTAAAATGACCTAAAATTGCACGATGTGGCTTTCCCCTAGGGCAAGGACAAGGTGCTCTAGTTGCCTCTATCTCTACATTTGCCATCTTTCTCAGCTACTTCATATATAGCCCAGAAGTTTTTATGGGGGCATAGGTAATAAATCCTACATGATAACTTTCTTACTGTTGTTGCATGATCTGGGTGATTTAGTGCCACACTTGGTGACAGGCAGCAGCAGCAAACACTAGGCCCTCACAGCTAGATGTGAAATAATTGCTGTGGTGCTCTTTGGCTCTAATTCCAGACCTGATAGGAGATAGGAGACCTGATACATGATTTAAGTGCTGAAATATGTAATGCATTTTTAGTGTTTTTTTATGAGAATCTTTCATATTGTGTTTAGGTTCTCATCCATCATGTGGTACGCTGGTTGTACCAGTGGTTGATTATCAAAAGTTCAAGAACCAAAAGCATAATTTCATGTAGGATGATATGAAGGGAGCACGGTGTTTGTGATATGCTCGTATTTTAAACACTTTTAAGTTAACAAACTTGTAAATAAGAGAAGGAATTCTTGACATTGTTTTCCAAATTAATTTTTGACCATTGCTTTTGAGTTATCCTGATTTGATCTCAGATGTTCCTTAGTCTCGTTATTTCAGCCTGTCTTCTCTGAATATTGATAGTGATGGATGAAAACAGAAGATCCAATTAATTAATCTTCTTATGCATACTTTCACTTTTAGCAGAGCAGCAAGGTGCAAAATCAGAGCATGTTTAAGAGGGTTTCAGTCCTCATTTTTAGCTATGGTACATTACCTTTATAAGAAACAGCTGATGGTATGTGCAGCCTGACTTATTTGAATGAAATCTATGTACTACATCTTTTAATTCTCAGTGCCTGGTATTTGGTATAAAGAGCTATTTTACTGATTAATATTGCTTTGCAGAATCACTAGTAGGAAAATGGGAAACATGTAAAGAAGTTTTACAGGAAGTACAACACACTGGAGAAGCAAGCCTGTTATTTTTGTCCTCCAACAAACTACACTCACTCCCTACTGTATGAGAGATGCATTTAATTTATTTTATCATCTATGTCTTATTGATTTCACAGTTGTTATGTTTTTCAGGTAGTTTGTTGCCAAATCTGCATCACTCTGATCTTGTGGCATCACATTTAGATTTTGAACTGCGTCATTCTCTTGCCATCTGTTGAAGCCCTATGTCTGCTGAGCACTATCCTGAGAGAGCTGCCAGTTGCCAGCCAAGTCAGAGAAGGCAACAGATTTTTAATTATGCAGACAGGATGGGAGTGGTGGGGGACTGAGCAGTGAGTGATTATTGCTCGGACAGTGGTTGTGTCTCTCAAATAGCCTGCTGACAGCGTGCAGTCTTACCACGAGTGGCCAGTGTTGTGCTCTTTGGAGATAAACTGAGGGAAGTGGGACTCCCTGGGGGGAAGCTGTGATTGATGGGTGTGTAGCTGTGTGGGAAAAGTGGGCACAGAGTTAATTTAATCACAGGTTTTGTAGCTGGAAGAAGCTGAAAGCTCCCTGTAGTCTGCCTTCCAAGCCAGTGTGTGCTGAACCTATGGCTTCTTGGTTTGACAAATGAGAAGACCTATATGAATAATTCCTTCCTCTATTTTCCATTGATTGGTATTCAGAATAGGCCATTTTTGAGCTGAAAATGAAGAGCTTAGGTGTACATAAGCCCTGCACACAGACTGTTTTGCATCAACAGGTTGCTGGTTTGCTCACTTGGCCAATCTCCACATGTGGATCTCCATTTCATCAGAGGCAGGAGGGAAGAGACCCAGCAGCTATTTGGTCAGGACAAAAATCCCCCAAGCTTTAACAGGAACTTGTTCTACTTTATTTTCCTTTCTGTGCCTTTATGAGTACACTTGGAAAGAAAAGGGGATTAAGAACTTCTATGGCAGCATTGAAGAGAAGAGCCTTGCAGGGGTTGTCATTGCGTAATTAAGGGCCAGTCTGGAGGTGGACTTATTGTTCCCTTAGAATTAGTGTGGGCAGACTGGGCACAGAATGAATTTATTCATAAGGAGGAGGGGATGCCATCTCTAGGCAACAGGGCTGCCTGCAAGCAGTCATGCTGTGTCTGAGTTGTCTGAGAATGCTGCTAATGCTGCCCATTGTCAGGACCTAAAGACTGGGACAAGGCTGGGGGCTGTTCATTGCAGGAAGGTGATACATCCCCACCCCTCTACATGGAGGGCTGGGGAAAAGGGATTGGTCTGATTCTGCCTTTTGAAGCATGACCGTGACTCAATTGGGGCTGACATTACAGCAAGAGATTGGATTTATGGGCTGGAGCCTTTCACAAGTCCTAAACTGTCCTGGTTCGTGTTCTTAATTTCAGCAATGGGTCCCTTAACTGGAGAGTTTTAATCAGGTGTTCCTTTCACTAAAGAACTTACACTTTTACCTGAAAAAAATCATGGGAAAAAATTAAAAATGGCAAGCAAGCCTGAGTTTTTGTTTCCTTCTCATTTCAGTTCTGCCTTTCTGCCACCTCTGGTGCTGAATGAAGCTGTAGATTAACTTTCTTTGCTGCCTAGACTGTGGGATGGCTGCAGGTGCTCTCTGCATTCCTGGTGGGTGCTGCCTGCCTGGAGCCATTCCCACAGGAGAGACAGAAGCCTGGTTTCTCACACACTGAGCCAGCTGCTGAAGGGATAGGTTCTGGTCCCATGCCCTGCATCTGTCAGTGCACCCTGTAAAGGGCTTCTGTGCTGTCCCCGTGTTGTGGGGCTTGTTGTGTGTGCACCCAAGGCAAAACATTCAACCCCAGAGGTTTTTGCCAAGAATTCTGCTGACTTGCTGATTAATCAATTGGCTGGTTACACAAGGGAAATGGAAGGTATGTTGTTGACTTGATTTCCCCTCTGCTGTGTGCTTCAATAGACTGCACTAATCTGTGGTGTGACTTCTGAGATTTTCTCTTCTGCTGATGTAGATACAGTCAGTGAAATCAAAACCTTGTGGAGATCTAATTTGCTGAGTCACCAGATCTCTCCTCTTGCTTGATTAAAGCCGTGTTGTCGGAGTCAGGCTTAATGTGCTTTAAATTCCTGGATCGTTACTGACGTGTTTAGTATGGAGCTGAGTGCATCCTTGCGACACTACAGAGACAGGAATCTGCTCAGTAATTCTCAGTGAAAGCACTGCTTCTGCCTGATGCAAGGGCAGCTTGCTGGAGAAATTTCAATAAATCTGGAGGAGCTGCTTGTTTCCTGGCTTTTTTTGTTTGTTTTGTTTTGTTTTTTGATGCAGGACAGATAGATTTTTCAGCATGGGACTTGTTAGGATGGCATTGTAAATGCAAGTTTCTGAGTCAGCAAAGAGCTGACAGGAATTAGAATGAATGGTACAAATTTTTTTGACAAAAACAAATGAGTCTATAAATGTACCTGTTTAAGCTAATAAATATTTTCATGAGTATTCATGCCATGTCCTGGTTTGGCTCTAGCAAATACCTTTGTTGTTGAAGAAAAACTCGAGGAGAATTTGTGTAGCTGCCAGTGATGCATAGTATAAACATTTAGGTTAAATGAGAGTGGGGGGAGAGATTTAAAGGGTGTCTTAAAACTGTAATTCCAAAGAACTGTGACTTGTAGCCAAAATAAAGGCTGCAATTCTACAAGTGTGGAGCTAAATTTAATGGGATAATATGCAAGGTGTAATTGATGGGTTTTGTCTGTACCTTCATCTCTTTGCTAATGTGAATACGTTTTAAATGAGCTGTCTTCAAGAGATTTCACTCTCTTGTACAGAGGCTGTGCAAGATGATGGCAGGGTTTAGACATTTCTGTCTTCATAACTAATTATAACTTTCTCAGTGTGGGCTCTGGTGGACAATAAATTCAATTATCTCCTCAGTTCTCCAGGCCAGTACTGAGGGAGGGCTGCGTGAGAAGCATAAAATGGTGCTTGCTGGTATTTACTGTCTAAAATCTGTAACAAATGTAACTTGGTTATTTGAATGTATTCCTGTTACATTCCCCTGTGTATAAAAGGTCAGCATATGGTGAATGTTTTTTTTTGGCCAGGAATATGTGATTCAAAAATCGAAGAAAATTGTTCAATCCCCTCCCTGGACATCTCCAGCTCAGCATACCCTTCCAAACTATGAACATATTAATGATATGCTTTCGTGTATCTCTATGACCTGTGGTTGTGAATGTGTTCTCCAGGAGCATCACTAATTCTCGCTCTGTAGTCTTGAGCTTTGTACCTCAAGTTTTAAGAGTACACAGAGAATCACAGCTTGCAGCTGTTGTTGGCATGTTGTTGAATCACAATTAGTACTGAGTTCCTACAAAAGCAGATCATCCACTCAAATGAAGTGGTTTTTCCCTGGGAGATCAGAGGCCTCTGTGAAGGTACCTGAATGGTCTGACCTCCCAGGGTCGTCCCAGTGCAGGGGCCCATTCCAGTAGGGTGTTGGATCCCAAAATATGATATCTGCAGAGAGGGATCTGAGTGGACTTTGCAGAAAGCTGTGGGCTATGAGAGTTGGGGAAAAAAAAATTTGCTTGAGAAACAAATGAGATTGCCCTGTTTCAGCCCAGAGTCCACACCTTGATTTCATCAAGCCTGTGCAGAAGACTATTTGTACCTTATCTCTCCCTTCGTGTTCCCTTTGCATCCTGTAGAACTGAATACCTGTCCCCCCTTGTAGATCCCCTAAGATAAAGTTGGTTTTTCCCTGTGAGGTAATTGCTAAGACCCCAAATTTGTTCACCTGGGTTTTCCCTTTATATCAACCCCTGAAACCAACCCCCTGCTGAATATGTAGACCTCAAACCCTTTAAATATGAACTTGTAAGTCCAAGTTTCCTGCTTCCGCTGGGATGGCTTCATTTTATTGACCTCCACAGGGTGTCCTCAGAGGTGACTTCTCCCTGCCCTCCTGCCATGGTGCCTCCTAGGCTGGCTCAGTACCAAGCTCTGCAGAGCCTCCTTCAGAAGTTAAAATGCTGAAGTGCAAAGTTTACCAAAGGGATGGACAAACAAAGCAAGTGTGGCAGAGAGGGCACTGCTGGCTGGGGCTGGGGGGTGGAGGGAAGCGATGCATTTCTTCTGGCTGACACAGCAGGGACTACTTGGGTGGAAGTCATGAACACTGAAAGTAATGAGGTGGGGGTTTTATTGTTTGTTTGCTTGTGGTTTTCTACACACCCATGATAGTAACAGAAAGAAATCTTTATAATTAAGAGAAGCTTATAGGAGAATAAAAATACAGTTTGTATGTAATTTAAAGCTATTTAGTCTAGGGGTATAATAACCTTCAAGAGAAAAGCTGCAAAAATATCATTACTATTGAATCATTTAACAGAATAATAAAGGAGGTATTTTTAAAAAGAAATTCTGAAGATATGCTCTGTCACTGCTTAAAATTTCATGTTAAAAGTTGGAATATTTAATACACAGTTGTAGGGATAATGAGTATTCTTGTCCTCATTAAGGTCCTTATTTGGAAAAATGAGAGTGGATAATAAGTGTGAGTAGGTACCTAGACAGCAGGGCCAGTAATAAGAGTAACAGTTGCCTTCTGGTCATGACTGGGAGCTATGGTACAGAAGAAAAAATTAAACAGAGAAACGATGGCTTCTAATTACACAGCTAAAAAAAGCTCTGGCTGGTTGTTTACAATACAAGGCTGAAAGTACATTGCAGCCAGGGCATGAGGAGAAATAACCACTCCTCTGATAATTGGGAACTAGGAATAGGTAATAGAGAAATACCACTCATATGATATTTTGTCTTTGGTGGTGCTGGTTTCACACACTGTGTGAAATCTTCTTCTGATCCTGGGAATTGTAAGGAGTGATCTCACCTGCCAAGGAGGCGAGTAGCTAAAGAAAAAAGCAATTTCTCCTGTGTCTTGAGAGAGAATATTGATGCAACCTGACGGTAAATATGGAAAATATGAGTGAGTAATCTTTGGGAGCTTGAACCTGCTGGCCAAAACTCTGTGGTGTTATCCTCTCATGACTATATTGGTGTGTGATTTGCCTACCTGAAGGTGAGGCTTAGCAAAGCTCCATTAGTTTTAATATCACTGCAGCTGCAAATCAGGTCTAAAAATCTTGACAACTTTTTTCTGAGAAGGGAAAAATAATATTTTTAGCTTTTAACATTACATCTTTAAGGGTTAGGGAGTGGACCGTGTCATTAATATTTGGAAAAGGTACTGGCTTGTGTCAGGTTGTCAGTTACAGTCGTATCAGCCAAAATCAGCTACAGGGAAGACTGTGATAAAAATAATGGAAAGAGGTTTATCAAAGAAAAGTGCAACTTCATTAGGAACACACGTCGGTTGACTGGTGATTTTGATTAAAAAGATAGTGTGATTGCTGGTGGACCTTTTTGAGGACAGAGCAATCATGCTCATTTATCTTGCCTTAGAAAAAGATGCTGATAATCTTATTGAAGGCAAGAGTAAAAGTAAAAGCATGACCAGAAGAATACAAAAGGAGAGGAATGAGGATTTCCATGGAGAGGGATTGGAAAGTGATGGAAGCTGCAGTTCTGTGGGAGTTTTCACATACAGTCTTATTTTCATGTATAGATAAAATACAGTTTTAAAATGAGTTTGATAGCAGAACTTACATTGTAATATATTTAGGAAGATGTTTGCATCTTTTGTGCTGAGATGCAGCTCTGCTGAAGAAAAGATGTATTTCATCAACTAATTTTGTTTTGCTTTTCCCTTGGTTAAAGTTAAGATAAAGTAGAATTCCTTTACTAATTTGCAAATCTCGTTTGAGCAAGGGCATAAATGTCAGTAGTAGGAAGGAAAGAAAAGATTGGCCTTGATGCCCAGAGACAGCCTTTTGTCTGCACTCAACTTGTTTGTGACAGGAAAAAGTCAGGCAGGTAAAATCTCCAGTGAAGCACTTACATCTCACTTCACAATGGAATTCCTGGATGTCCCCAGAGGATTTGAACTCTAGTTCTGCACAGACACCCCAGGAGTGAAAAAATGCATTAAACTTAATTCCACTGTTTCTAGTCTATGCTTCTAGTGTTTTCCATGCTATCCCCCACACTGGCTGGCAAACATCCTGTTATTGCACCTTGTTATTATATCTTAATTCAACTTTCTGTTTCAGCTCCCTGTCTGGTATCTCAGCTGACACCAGCAAATTCTTCTCAGCCAGCACTGCAGTTCCTATTGCCAAGGGTCCTGATCTGGAAAAACTTGTTCCCAAACATGTGCACTGCTTTTGCAGGGCATGGAGCTCTTATTCCTCTTTAATGGTCCCTACTGTGATTGAACACTCAGCACTTCTGATTTGTTCAGCCTTCTGTCTTTCCTCCCTTTCCTCCTTTTGGTTTTCCACCCCAACAAAATGAAAAACCTCTCTGTTCTGTGTACTTGACAGTTGGATTATTCCATTCCTAGCGTTTTTCCTTCTCTTTGAAAGCTTGGTGTGTTTGTCTCTGGCTGTCATGATTTATTGTGAATGTCTCAAACAATCTTGAGCAGACTCTTGCAAAGCTTGTCGTGTGCAGACGATGAGCTGAGGCACAGAGGTGAGTTACAAGGTCACAGAGGATTCATCGGCAGAACTACGAACTGAGCTGTGTTTTAGTCACGAGGCCATTTTGCTCAGTGCATCAAGGAATACATTCTCAATTTTCATTGTAACATTTTTTTAAATTTCCTTGAATGACTTTTGTCTGTGAGCTGAATTCAGAGGTGTGTATCCATTTCTTCTCACAGAAGTGGTGGTTTTGAGGGCAGGTCTGTGCTGTGCTCTGGACCTGTTTCACAACACGGCTCTTGTTGACCACTGTCCCAAAAGACCAGGAGAGAGAGCCTGGGACAAGGATGAGCAGCAGGCAGAATGGGAATGGTGGTAGGACCTGCTCATGCTAGAACTGCCACTGCAAGATGTGTCATCATACATAGCACATACACAGTAATACACCTTCCCTTGTATTTATTTTTAAAGTGATAACCAATATCTTAAAATCTCGGTGAAACAAAATTTTGTTTTCTGAATTTTGAGATCACTTAAAATAAAACTTTTTTTTTTCCTGCAGGAAAAAAACCCCTCGTTCTCCAGACATTTCAAAGGATTCCTTCCATACTACACACAGGAACGAGGGAAATTAATGTACATGTAACTCTGTGGAATGAAGCAGTCTCAGCTCTCTTTTTGCAATTCTCTCTCAGTTTGTTTTAATAGCATGAAAAGTTTCCTTTGCCACCTGTGAGACCTGCAATCTCAAGCTATGAAGCTGCCAAAATCCGCTTGGCTATGTAAGCAAGCATTCTGCAAATGAACTGACTTCAAATGAAATCAGGAATATCTTCTGACTCATCCTTTTCATTTATAAAGTCATCTTTTTTTTTCACCATCCCTGTTTTCCATGTTTGTTTTTTTTTCCCTACTCTTTTATTGCTTTCCTCTCTCTCATTTCCCCCCATTTTTCTTGCCTGCAGTGAGTGCTAGTTCTCCTGTTTACTTTCTGCATTCTTCCCCTGTTTATTCTGTTCTTTCCTCCATCACAGGAGTGCCATCTCCTTCATTTATTCAATATATTCTGCTCATCTGTCCCTTCAGACTCTATTTGTGACTTCTGTTAAGGTCAGGAACTATGTGTGACATGTAGATGCTCTCAGCTTCTTCCTTTTGGCTCTAATGATTTAGTTCCTGTTTTTTTATGGAATGCAGTGGGACCAAGAGGATGACTTTTCCCCTGGACTGAAAGATGCAGAAGGCAAATGTCACAGCAGGTGTGTGTTGCCAGAGGGGCACACAGATACCCACCACTGTTTCAGCACCCTGATGAGTTATGGTGTTGTTGTCAATGGAAACAGCTGCTAAAAGGTTTCAGAATCTGCAGTTTGCATAATGTATGGTCTGTGTTTGTGAATGTGCAAGTGGCAGGCAATGATGGATAGAGTATCAGAACATAACCGAAATAACTGTATTAGACTTTCAGGGTTCAGCAGAATGGGATTACAATGAGAAGGTCTCCTTCCAGCTGAGCTCTGTTGCTCTTGCATTTCCAGTGCTGGGGGGACATGGGGGGTGTGCCTGCTGCCACCCATGTCAAACGTTTCTGCCTACTGACCTGTGGGGTTGGCTACTGGCCAGAAACAGCTATCTTGAAAATTTAGTAGTTTATCAGAAAGCAATTTATTATTGTAACCCACACCAACTTTTTTCCTGTTGGTAAACCAATGAAGAAATGAATGACCAAGGCCCACAGGAAATTCAGAATAAACCCTGTTTTTATTTCTACCCTGTAGTAGCAGCCCTGGGTGACTGTGAGACTTCAGTGTGATGGAGCCATAAGTGTTTCTGAACCTTCTGGCAGGCAGCTGACCCTCTGCTGTTTGTGGGTGCATAACCTCAGCTGCAGGTGAGCCGTGTCAGAGGTACCTGGCTCAGCACTCTGTGGATCCAGCTGTGCTCTGGCAGGATTTGCCAGCTGTGGCTCTGGCAGGTCTGAGCTGAGTGAGCCAGTGAGATGTGATTTAGCTGCATGCCTGGTGTCAGCTCTGCTGGCTGCAGGCTGGCTCGGTGCTCAGCTGGTGCTGGGTGGGTGGTTAGTACGATGGGATGCTCTCCCAGCACAGAGTGCCAGCAGGGCCCTGCTGATGGGAGCCTTGGGGCTGTGCCACTGTGGGGCTGAGAGCCAGTGGGGCCCCAGGTGTGGGACAGCTAAAACTGCTCAGACAAGGAGATAACACAATTGGCTGTGATTGGTTTTACAGTGGCCTGCTGGTGCCATTCTTGGAATCAGTTGTAGAAAACCAGATACTTTAAGTCATCTCTGGGGAAGGATTTCATTGACTGAACAACAGAGTGAAGCACGTGAGCCCACTGCAGACCATCATCACGGTACCTAAACTCTACTCACTTGTGTCAGGCCTGGCTTTAGTAATTTGATGAGATCTCTGTCTTGCAGATCTTAATTTTCTCACTTGTTTTCTTCTCAAATCAAGAGTTTATTTTCCTCTCACAAATATCTTGCTCATGTTTACTAGATGCTCAGTAGATACCAGAGATCAAACTAACTACCTTAAAGCTGATATTCAGAAACTCAAGCTTCTTTCAACTTTTAATAACTGGTGAAAATTATTACATACAGAACTGCTGAAATAATGGGAATAACACTGGCACTAAAGCATAGTTCAACAGAAAGCTGAAAAAAACATATAAGAGCCCTATCAGATTCTGACTATTGTTACCACAAGAGACAATATTATTATGCAAGACTTAGGCTTTGTTAAGATCTATTTTGTGAAATGTCTATCCCCTCTTCCTAGTTAGTATGCTACAAGTCTGCAGAGGGAATTATTTGCCTGATAAAAATATATTTTATTTTTTTTTCCTTTTCATTTACTGGTGAGACACCTACTTTTTAATCAGTTATAAATCCTGCAGGATTATCAGTGGCACTAAAAATTAAATGAAAAACATTATTTAGTTAGATCTTGATGTAGATCCAGGTGTTGGATTTTGTGGCCGTTTCCTCATTCAGAGAACTAAGGGTCTCCATACTGGCTGAGCTCTGGTTTTGTTGCTTTTTTCTCTTTAGTTTTGCAGCAGAATTTTGTCCCTGATACCCTAAAGAGTGATTTATTATTCAAATACTAAATGTTGTTCTCATTAAATCAGGAGTCTGTGTTAATTGATACACATTGCACCAAAAATTGGAGGTGTATGAAATAACTTTTCACAAGCAGATATAAATTGTGTTCAACTGCCTGTGGAGGACAAGCTTGTGGCTCATTTACATGCCAGTGATCTTAGCCTTAAAAATAGACTTACCTGCCTGTGCTTAAAACTTGGACTTCATTTATAATTAAAGCTACAGAAAGAAATCTAGCTTTTTAGATTAAATGAAGTTTTCTATGTGAGAAAAATATTACGAGTTTCTGAAAAAAAGATATTTAAATGCACTTTTCATGAGTCATTCTCTGGACCTTAAGTCCTCAAGTAGGATAAATACCATTTGAATATAAAGTATTCATGATCCTCTAAAGCATATTTAAAACTAAAGTTTATGTGAAGTTGCTAAATTTACTCCAAATAATTGGAGTAAAGTATTTCTCAAGATGTGGCCTTCATAGACTTACCTGTATATATACACTTGGTTTGATTTACATCACTTGGTTGAAACTCCTATGTTCAATACTCTCATTTTCAGTTTAGTATCAGCAAACACCTTAATGACTTTTAAAATCAAATTGCATCTGAGTTAAGCTCAACTCTTTGTAACCTTCTATACTGAAATAATTAACTTGGTTTAAAAATAATTACACTTGTGTGACTCACTTTGTGGACAAGCCATTAGCCTGAGTAATCAGTCATATTTAGGCTCAGAGATGGTTACTGGCAAAGAGTACATGCAAAATATGACTTTGTGCCAGGGCAAAACAGATTTTCATCAATAACTACAAAAATGGTACTTCTCAGGAGGGCACTTGGATTTGCTTTCCAGTCCAGTGAATGCTGTCAGCATCCAACTGAAAAGTCAGGTTTTAAAATCTCGTGTTTAGTGCACCCAAAGGAAAGCATAAACACAGACCCAGGAGGAGTCCACTGGTTTGGTTGGAAACTGCAGCAGTTGTTTTATGCTGGGATTTGTGGGATTCCTGTGTTTCAAGTACTGAGCGCTTGGATTCAGCTCTTGGCTCCTTGAGGCAGAGAAATGTTATGAATAATTATGGCATATGAGAGCCCAGAATGGCAGGACAGGATTTTGGCAGCGAGTTATGTGTTTTCTGTCTCCTTAGAGCTGTAGACACAAGCAGGCTGTCTTTAATTTCATCTCACTTTTCTGAGTTACTGTGATTTGCTTTTGGTATTTGCATGTCGGCTGATGTCTGACTGCCTGTTGCATTCTCATATGGAGAAGAAACTGTGATTCAATTTACCAAAAGTGTAATGGCAGAGATCAGCTGCTTGTGGTTGTCTCTACCCACACCCAGATTCAGCAGGCACATGTGAGCCAGCAGATCTGTATATAAACAAAATCTCAAAAGTTCCAGACTTCAGTGTGGATTTTCCTTCATTTGGGAGATTGTAGAAGTGAGTTCCAGCTCTGCTGGGAGTAGTGTAGATTTTAGAATCGTTATTCCTATAAATATTTGAGCTTAACTAATATTCAATAATGTCCATATTCACTGGTGAATAAGACATAGTGAACATCCTTTGCTGCTATATGTCTTTGTGCTCATTAGTCTGCTGGATTTTACTAACCATGGTGTAGTTTTTGTGTCCCTGCTGAGCTCCTTGGAGAGGCTGCTCAGCAAAGCTCACTGTGTTTAAGCACATTGCAAGGACCTTCTCCCTCTCTCTACCTACATTTCTAACAATCTCCAGATAAAAATCCCACACTGTCCTTTCCTCTGATACCATAATTTCCTTCCCTCTTCTTGATTTCATCTCTTTGTAATAACTACCTTTGCCCTCCCCATCCTAGGCATGCCCCACACTTTGCCATATTTGCTCCCTTCCAGCATGATACTGATTTCACTTCTTAGCTGACTGAGCATTAAAGTCCTCTTTTCTCCTCTCTTTTTAGTGTTAACTGTGCTGGCATTTAAGTAGGTGGGATTGTCATAACATAAGTATTGCTTAGACAAGACTCATCTCTTAGATAAACTCTGATTTGTAATTATGTCAGCTGCACTTTCTGTATCTCTATGCTATGCATAGTATATGTATATATATATAAAATTTGAAAATAGCTTTTTGCCCAAGTTAAAATATGCATATAACTGAGAAGGCTCCGGGCTGTCCACTGATCCATCCTTCCTATTATGATCAGGTGATGATTAAAGCCTGGTGGCTTTGCTCTTGTCAGGGCTATTTGACCAAACATTGGAGCTCTAATGGAGTCCTGATGACTTCACTGAGACCTCGTATGTATTCAGAAGACACCTAATAGGTCAGGAAATAGGTAGTTTGAAATCACTTACAAAATTCTGTGTAGTAATGCCTTTTGTTTCCAGGTACTTTGCATATTTTCTGGTTTTGTGACTGTTTCATAATTCATAATATTCTTATTTGAAAAGTTGTCTGTTGTGATGGGGGAAAGGACCTCTGAAAATAACTGAAGATGTCATGGAAAAGATACAACAGACTTCATAAAAATACTTGTGATTGCACAAAACTTTCAGGTGAAAGTGTGGAGAATTTCTTTTCTCAATCTTTCAGATGCTCCTTGAGTTACAGCAACACCGGAATAAAAGAACTTGGTTATGAGTTAGACATGTGGGTCTCATCAGCACCAAGAGTTAATGGTTGGCTTCTCGAGTCCTGTATAACCTGTTCACTGAACTCTTACCCAGTACATGGAACAACAGGTTTTGTGAGATGCTCAGTAGGATCCTGTCTGTGCCCCTGTAAAGTCAAAGGATGGTGCACTAAACAAAACACTTCCAGCAGCTGGCTGGTATGTAATTGGCTTAAGTTATAAAGCCAGTAAGGAGAATACAAGCAGCTATAACTGAAGCATTTTTTTATTAAAAACTGAAGCATTTTTTAATCTGTCTCCAGATTAAATCTCTCTTATTTTGATTACAAAAAATTATTTTTAATCAGGTGGATCTACACACAACAAGGGATCAGCTCATTATATTCTCTCTGAAAGCTGGTCCTAATTTTATGACCATATTCTTGGCAGGACTGAATATGTACTTAATGCTGGAGGGTACTGCAGAATCAGGGCAACAGGCCATATGGCTTTTCTAATGAGCACTTTTTTCTTTCTAAATTCTAGAGGAAAACAGTGTAATCTGTGCTTAAATTCAGTGTGAATTTGGCTAAGAGTCATGGGGGGATCGGGGAGGTAAGTAGAATGGAGAAAACCTGAAAACAAAACAAACAAACTAAATAAGTAGAGCACTCGGGAGGCTTCTAGGGAGGCTTTGAACAGAATCGTGTGAGGTGCCCAGACTGAATTAGGAACAGGACCATCTGTCTCCATGCCCAAAAGATTTTCAGCAACTGTAGAGCAGTCTTGGGATCTTTTCCTGGCATGCTACCTTGGTTTGGATGCTCGGGGGAGGTCTTCTCTTTACCTGTGGGTAAAAGGGGAATGGAAATACTCATCTTGCTCTAAAAGAGACAAAAGTGTATGCTTTTTTTCATTTTCTTTTTCTTTTTTTTTTCCTTTTTTTTAATAACAGGGTGCCTCAGTCAAAACTGGCCTTACTGTGATAAAAGAGTTTCTGTTAAATATGTGACAGTGGTGTGTGAACACTGGCTGTGTGTTCCTCTGCCAGATCCTCCTTGTTTTCAGAGTGTTCAGCTTTCACCTATTTTGAGGAGGAAAAAGGAGGAGAAGGGCAGCTCTGGCAGAGGCCCTCAAGGTGAGTGCTGTGACAAACAAGGGCCCCGCAGCTCATCTGGCTTCACCCAGCGGCCATGGAGAGTGTGGGCCACAGGAAAAGTAACAACTCTGATGTATCTGTAGCGGCTGCACTGAAGTTATTCATCTATGTGCTCAAGTAACAGTGCAGAGATCATCAAAGATGCATTAAAAAAAAATCCAAAGTTGTAATTCCAACAGGATGTCGGATATTTCACTCATTATCAAGAGTGAAAGTATGCGTTTCATTTCCATATGGATTTGGGTCTGTTTTCTAACACATGGCTAATTTCTGATGAACTTCTCTACTTGGAACCCAACTAATTGTATTTTTTTGGCTGCTGCCTGATCACCCATTTTGGAATTCCTCCTGTGACCAGGGATTTGGCTGGGAATATGAATTGGCTGCAACAGAGAAATCGTCTTGGAGCAGTTCACTTGGTAAATTACAGGCTGTGCTCCTAATTATAGACACACACTTGTGGCAACATACAATTCCCTGAGGTATACCTGGATTGCTGTGTCCAGATCTTGAAAGTTGAGAGGGTAAGATATTGGCTTTTCTTTAACATTAAATCATGAAGTGAAAGCCAGGGGCCTGAGGTCACATGGATCAATTCACGCTGTGCTAACAAAATAATGAAAGCCTGCTTTGGAGAAAAGCAGGAAAATCTGCAGTCCTTATGAACATCGACCTGACCATCACAGCAGCTGTTTAATTCTTGAATCCTTACTCGTTGTCACAGGGCAAGAGCACCTGGAGGATAGATATTACCCGTGCAGTAAACGGGAATGACAGAAGGCAGCACCGCCCTGCAGTAACCTGGTGAAGACTCCCATTGCCAGGAAGCAGCACTGGCAAGACAGAGCTGTGTCAGTGTTTTGTTTATGTAATGGAGAACCTCCGGCTCAATGAATAGCTGCAATCAGAACGTGCCATTTTACCCTGGTAGGTTTTGGGTGAAAGATCCCTCCCTTTTCTCCCGTAGTGCAGTGTGTATCTGCTCCTCAGCAGCAGCAGCACTGCAGATATGTCACTGTGACCTGTGTTTGTTTTGCTGTGGGAGCTGAATCCTCTTAGAGCTGCAGTCAAGGAGCCAGTCTGTGCTGCAGCCCACTCTCAAGGGGGACACACCACATGACCAGTGTACCCTCTCACATGAGCTAACGATTTGCTTCTCATTCCTCACTTCCTGACATAATTTTATCCAGTGGGACAATGAGGTTTATTCTGGAGGTATTTTTTTATTATTATTATTTTTTTCTCCTGGCTTTGTGCAGTAGAGTGACAGCTGCTGCTGTCACTGACATCAGCTATTACTCCTCTGATTTAACTTTTAGTCCTCATGCTGACACTCACTGTGTGAGGACAGCTATCAGAAAAGTGTTACAGTGCTCATTACCCACTTTTGCATGGTTGTCTTGTCCTCTCAGTAGACTACAAATAGTCAGATTGCAGCTTCCCAAGCTAGTGATTAGTGACAACCTCCTGGTGTATCTTGGAATCTTAAGGCATTGGTATCTTTTAGACTTTCCAGCTCAGAGCAGTTTTCAGCACCCGGCTGGTTAAGGGATCTGGTGGGATAACAACATTTATCCAGTATATTGCCTTTAAGATGCCTGCCTTGTTCTTCCCATCACAGTAGCAAACACAAGGGGGAGAAACAACGTATTGTTAGAGACCCATGATTGCTGGGAGCATTCAGCATTTAGTGGAAAGGTAGCAAAATCAGTTTTCTCTTAGGAGAAAATACAATGGCATATTAGGAAAAAAAATAAATCTAGATGGCTAAAGTATTTATGGAATGTTGCTCCTCTTAATGTTGAAATAGTCAAAAGGCTGCACATTAATAAGGACAATATTTCTTTTAGTCTTG
The DNA here is from genome assembly GCA_038380795.1 of Pyrocephalus nanus. Classification (NCBI taxonomy): domain Eukaryota; kingdom Metazoa; phylum Chordata; class Aves; order Passeriformes; family Tyrannidae; genus Pyrocephalus; species Pyrocephalus nanus. The sequence continues at coordinate 7,826,654 of CM076272.1, forward strand.
TCTGCAAAGTCAGAGTCTGCTGATATTCCTGGGAGGTTATAAGCAGATTCACCAGGTTTGCTTTCTGGAGCTCTGCCACTTTGGTTCTTAACTCCATTTTGCTCTCCAACTTCTCAGGGCGTCTTTTTGTTCGTGGTTACATCTGATGAGCTGGCAGATGCTTGTTTTGCTCTTTCCGAGCTGTGAGATTCTACTGAAATGATCTAGAACTTTCTTTTTCAGCACCTTAGACAGAATTGTTCCATATAGCAAACTGACCATTACGCATTTGTTTATTACATGTGCATGCACACGTGTATAAATTCCAGATAACTGTTTGCCATGCTTCTGATACAGGGCATAACTATCTCAATAAAACATGCTTTTTGCAGTCTTGAAACTGACTTTTATTGCAATGACATTTCCCCTCGCTCAGTGATATATTTAAGAGGGGTTTTTATGCCACTGAATCATACTGTATACAAAGGAAGGAGAATGACAACATTATTAATCTTTTCCCTTGCTTCCTCAGAAAAAAAAACAAACCCTCTGTTTTTTTCTGCCTGGATTTTACACATTCAAAAAGAAACTAACTTCTGGCACTCATCAATCTGTTTGCTGGAAAAATTTACTGTGATGTACTACTGCAAAACAGCTCAATTAAACATCAGTACTGAAGTTCACTAAGTTTACCATGCCGTGAATAGAATTTCATGTACTTTGGTAAATCCCTTTAAAAGGTGCCGAATTAAGTTATCATGAATACTTAATTTTTTTTTTTTTAATTAAGGTAATTAATATCTCTCCTGCATTACATGAAAAAGTAGGCCAAGGAACAAGTTTTTTGTATCGTATTTTAACTGCTTCCCATGTTACCACCTCTGAGTTTATGGCTGGGTGTTTAAGTGTTATGGCCAAAGTGGTTATGGTTTTAAGTGTTTAGCTTGTGTGTGTCCCAGTTCTAGGGAAGGAAAAGCTTTGTACAAGTTGGTATGATGGGACTTAATCCCCTTTCTAACTTTTTAAGTGCTAATGGAGTTTGTAATGGTTCTTGCTCCTGCTAAAGGTAATAACAATCAAACCAAGTGGAATTCCTGTGAAAACTTTAGCAGACTCTTCTGGAGAACACATGCTTCGATAGCAGTTATGTGTTTTCTATTCCTTCACTCAATTCTACCACCTGAGTAGTGAATCATTTCATAGAATCATGGAATGGTTTGGGTTGGAAGAGATCATAAAAAATCATAAAGATCACCTGCTTCCAACCCCTCTGCCATTGGCAGGGATACTCTCCACTAGACCAGGCTGCTCAGAGCCCCACCTAACAGAGCCTTGATTATTTCCAGGGATGGGGCATTCACAGCTTCTCTGGGCAGCCTGTGCCAGGGCCTCACCACCATCATGGTGAAGAATTTCTTACTAATACCTAAACCTACCCTCTTTCACTTTAAAGTCATTATCCCTCATCCTATCACCACACTCTCTGACCAAGAATCCTTCTCCAGCTCTCTCGTAGCCCCTTTAGGTACTGAAAGGTGCTTTTAGGTCTCCCCAGAGTCTTCTCCAGACTAAACAACCACAGCTCTCTCAGACTGTAAACCTGCACGTTATCATCTATTATAATTCCAATTTTTTTAGATAAATTAACAGAATTATTATTACTTTTTAAAGAGACTATTTCTACTTAGCTTATGTCTTCCTTTCAACTTACAGTACTTACAGTGTAATTACAAAGATTAGCAGATGGAATTTTACAATACTCGAAGGTATTTCCTGGGATTGTAATACACGAGGAGAACCCCCAGAGGGCACTGTATTGTCTCAGATGATTCGAAGCCTCCAGATTAGAGGAGGATGGAGGATTTTTTAGGTTCTGCTTTTTCATAAAATTCCAATATGAAAATATTTTTTTTTCTTATACGTAGTGATAAGCAGAGTCACAGACTGGACATAAAGATTTCAATATCTGTTTCTTATGTCTTTGAGATGAAAAGGCATAAAACAGAAATATCATGCCATGTTTTCAATGTAATTCTTGCCCTCACCTTCATTTCTTCACCTGTGCTTGTCTGAACATTCCAGCTGTGCAAGCACTTGGGAAATGAATGTTGTAACTGCCATGTGTCTGAATAGGCAATCTGACAAACACCAGTACAGCGTCTGCAAAATTCACTTCCATCCATCTAAAACAGGGCTCAGATTTCAGGTCTGAGCTCCACTCCCAATCAGGAGGATAACACAATAAAGCTCTTTTGCAGAAAGGGATCTGTGAATGGAAATTTCTGTTGATTGTGGTCTTCCAGAGATTAAGTTTGCTCAACTCAGCTTATACAAAGCATTTTTCATGGTTATAGAAAAGTGATGAAAGTGTTGTGTTCCACTGTGTGCTTGCAAAGTGGATTCAAACAAAGTTTTTGTGATTTGAAAATGCAGACTACAAGTTACTGCATTTTTTTTCCAAGTCTTCTTTTTGTTTAGAATAAGGGTTTCCCTGAGCTAGCTGGTGCCACAGCTTTGCAACAGAATGCCTTAGTTTTTTTCTGCAGATGTTTCTAATAGAATTTGCTTTCCAGTTCCATTTTCACTAATGTGTGGATTTGTGTCTGAAATACAGTCAAGTTTTTTAGGTATTATTGCACACTCAAACTGATTTTGGTCCCTTCACATGCAGCATTTATAAAGGGATTTGCTGCTTTAAAATGATGTCTTTATTTTGGTTTTGAGAGCTGAGCTACAAAACAGACCTCAACATCAGCCCTTGTTACAGAGTGATGGTTTATAGAGAACAGTGAACAATGACAGAAACTCCCACAGTTTGTGAAGTCCTCAGCTAAAAAATACAGATATGCCTTGAGTTTTATTCTGGGTCATCTAGTTTTTCATATTTTGAAAAATCTGTCTACTAGTTCTGTAATTGTGTGATAATGAGAGGTAGATATATCTGGTCACCTACTCTTTCCACTGCAGTGTTGCACTTTTTATTTCCTGTAAAATTGGGCAGAGGTACTACCCGGGGCCGGGGAGGGGGGTGGGGGGAAGGCAGAGTGAGAAAAGCTAAGAAGTATTGATTCAGATCTTGCTTTAGAAGGGGTTACAAATGATCTTCACCCTTCAGGCATTTGGCCAAACTTTCATCCTTCCCTTTGTAGCCCCAAGCTGACAACCCCTCCTGGTGTGCAGAAGAGCTGATGCTTGCCATGTGATCAGACCTTCCTGCAACTCAGCATTTAAAAGATGCTGCTGCCCTTTTGCATTCCTGTCAAGGGGACTCAAGGCAGGTGAACAGACTCCTGTTCTTTGATAAAGGAGAATTATTCAGCTGTCAAGGAAACTTATTTGGCAGAGAACAGCTCATGTTCAAGTCTTCTAAGGTTCAGTGGGCTGGCACGTCCCAGTGAAGGAGAGTTTGCTTTCTTACTGGACCTGCAAGCTGGCACCCGAAAATTGTATTAGAGAACATGTTAATCATTGTATGGCAGAGAGATGGCAGCCACCTGTATATCAGGATGATCTCACTGAACAAGGAGATTCGATACCAAGCCTGTAGTTTAGCTCTCTGATTCTGTGCCCACTGGGACCTCCATTGGGACTTTAGTGGTTTCCTCAGTACCACATAGAGAGAACTCTCAGAACAGGGTGTAATTGTAACAAAAATCAGATTTTAAAACCTGAAAAATCAGTTTCTGCCTGTGGTGCAAAATGATGTTAACTATCTGTTTGTCTTGATTTGCAGAATTAAGTTAGAGCAGGGTGAGCTGTAAAGTCATGGAAAAGGCTACAAGCCCTGACAGTACCAAATGTCCTTTTGCCATTGTAGATGTAGCTATGACATCAAAGAAAGTGCAAAAAATCCTGTCTTTATTTGTTCCTGCCTGTGGAGCCTGCCTCCTTGATGCCTGCATTGTTTCCAAGTTCCTGCTAGTCATCCTGAAAGGGAAAATTATTATCAGCTCTGCAGAATGGTGACTGAGAACTGCTCAGCTTTGTACTTCCCCTGCAAAAGAGCACATTTAATTCACATCCCATAGAAGGCAAAGCAATACTAAAGCACTTGGAGAAGATAGACTTGTTCAGATCACTCAGAAGATGACCGAGGGCTTTCAATAGCCCTTTCTTGAGAGCCCCTACTGACTATTCCCTGAAAGTAATTATTCTCTGAGACCTGAATGGCAGTAAAGTGTATTTGGTTTTGGCTTGCACAAGGTCTGGAGAGCACATCACCCTCCTACCAGGGTGAGTGGGGAGTGGAAAAAATATCTATCAGGGGATGTGGTTTGTTATCCTGGCTCACAAAGACAGTACAGATATTAAAGATTAACTAGACTGTAGTTAACTGTAGCTAACTGTAGTTAACTGTACTGGCCATGGTAACTGTATTGGCCTCTCAAATAAAGGTTCAAGTGGGCTCCTGTATTCGAACGTTCTGTTGCTTGAACTGAGAATTCTGGATGCACAGGGTGGTTGCAGTGGAGATACACAGGCAGTTCTAAGAGCATCAAACTCACCTGAAAAGAAAGTGCTTGAATTTCTTCTAAAACTGCTCTTGCAAACTTTCTAATTAAACTTTCCTATGTCAAATAAACAGGGATATAGGTAGGCTATGCCCATGGCCCAGGTCTAGCAGCACTTGATAACTCCTGTGTCTGTCTGCCCACCCCTTCCCTGAGGTGGTACTCCAGGTACCAGGCAGCCAACTCCTGTGTGGTATGGACAGCCTTGTGTTTTTGTCTGAATGTAGAAACATGAAAGGACAGAGCCATTTACCATAGGTCTTTCTAAAAATAATCACACAGAAAAATAATTTAACTTGCTAATGAACCACTGTCTCTGGAGAGCTCCACATTGGCTTGTTAATAAAGTCTACAATGCTATAGATTGGATTACAGCAAGGATGAGCTCTCTGTCCAAATGAAGCTGTCCAGAAAGATTGTATGAGCAGCATATAATCTCTTTGATCAGAAGTAGGGCATGTCACTATCATGAACACCTCTCAGCCGTAATAAAACATGCCACAGAATCTGTAATGATCACAAATACTCTGGATTGTTGATCTCCTTGGACATACTGAAATCTGTAAAGTCAGAACACTTTGAGCTGTTCCTGTTCTGTTTCTGTTTGGCATCTGAGATGGGAATTATGAAGCAAGATTATTTCTCCTTCCTCTTTTTTATTTATTTTATGTTAAGCCCTTAAAAACCACATCTGAAACTTTTTGTGCTGTGTTGCAGCCTGCAGACAATTATAAACCTCTGTAAATAGGTTTCTCTAATAAACTGTCTGACATATTCCTAACTGTAGTGCTGCAAATAGTGCTCCTATTAAATAGGAATGGGGCTGCTGTGCATCCACAGTTATGTATATGATAAAGACAGTTATTGTCTGTTTGGGTGTACTGATTTATGTAGCTGACTACATGGTAATTTAAAGCAGATTAGAGGAATGTGAACATGTTTGTCTCTTCTGTGCTGATTCATGTGGGAGACTGTCTCAGCAAACAATCATTATTATTTCACTGAAAAGGCTTTTAATATAGTAAATTCCACTTTGTGACAATCTACTGTGACTCTTTGAAATAGCAGACTGTATAGAAACCTGCTGGGAATATCGATAGCATGTCTCCAAATGAGAAGTGTATGCTTCTGTCAGCTACTTTTCTGCTGACATATAAAGAAATGGTAAGCAACCCAAATTCTTTAAGACTGGTTTCTGTGTTCTCTTTGCATCTTCTTCAGGTTACCCTTCAAGCACCTGAACATGTAACCAGGAATCACATTTTCTTCTAGGAAGAGCAAAAATACTGAGCTTGTTACAATGTTGCTTTAAATATTATTTTATCTCCCTGTGATTTGGCTCATTTATTCTTGTCTGAGGCTGTAATTATGAATTAGAAATCCTTAGTTTTAAAAGTATGGTTCTGACTCCCTCAGTCTTTGCACTTCAAATACTCTGATAATCATATCTGGACATTATAGAAAGAAACTATATTTTCATAAAGTTCAGTTAAGGCCAGTTAAAAAAAAAATACAGTTTATTTTATTAAACTGTTTCAAGTTGGAATGAAGACAACTTCATGCTCAGTCCTTCCATGTATCCTGTGATTGGCATGTGCCTTATAAAGCACCGTGTGTAGGCTGATGGGCATGGCTGGGGCTGGTATGACCACTGAGACAAAACTAGGAGGAACTGTAACTTCATTTGCAATGAGAAAAATAGACAAGTACTACTTCATTTTCCATAAGCTTTAGTCACTGTTTTAATACAGGCATTTTATTAGGGACTTTTTTTCTAGTCATGTGTCTTGAAAGCAAGACAATTGAATCAATTTAGTTATGACTGCAATAACTGACATTTCAATTACTCCTTTTCATTTTATTTGAGGAAAGTGCCTCAGTTTGAAGATTGCAAATAATTTCAAATAATAAACTATTTTAAGCCATTTACATTATGGCTACATTGTTTCTAGAAACTAAACTGAAAAAATGTCTGGTTAATGATGCATTAAATATCTTGGACTATACATATGAACAAAACCCTCAAGGAATGGTACTTATACATTACCAAGGTATTGTAGTTGGGGATTAAAGGAAGAAAATATTTCAGCTTTAAGTAGCTTAGTCATTTGCATGTGTCAACAAAGAATATCAGAAAATGATTATTTAAACAGTTTGGTTGTAATGGCCTATTTTCTCTCAATTTTTTTCCATATTTCTACTTAGAACTTTTGGTTACCTCTTTAAATAATGTCTTCATGCCACTGTTACTGCAATGGATTGAAGTACTGAGTCATGGCAGAAGAGAGCTCAGCCTGGCCCCGGAATTTATTTGTCCTGTGAAAAATGAGGATTTGGCCAGTGGTGCAGTAATTATAACATCTCCTCGAGCTTTTGAATAGCTGCAGACAGACATGTTTTACACTGCCTGGAAGGCAGGCAGGCAGTGAATCAGTGTTTGCTGCTGGAGCATTGGAACTAAGCATTGACTAATACTTCATTTTTCTTAGGTGCTTTTTCTCCAGCTTGGCATTGTATGCATGAAAGTGAGATCAGTCTGGTTGGATAAATCGCCTCAGTGATGAAGTATTTTGCACTTACTTCATGTTAGTAACAGTGGAGTATTATAAGAATAGCAGTTATTAACATTGTATTTGCTCTGCTTCTCTACCAATGGCTAGGGCAGCCCAGCAGTCTCAGTAGAGGGGGGAGACAGAGACACTCAAAGCAGTTTATGGAGTTTTTCCCTTTGTCTTTCTTAGTTTTGATGTGTGTGATGTGCTTGTGCACATTTTGTTAAATGCTGTGGCCTGAAATCTTGAGCTCTTTCTGTATTTCTTCATCCTTCCCTTGTTTGGAAGAGAGGGGAAGCTTTATGCTGCAAAGACAAGGAAGTTTTATATCTTTCCTCAAAAAATACAGATTTTTTTGTGAGGTGTCCTTTATTCCATAGCTGTTCTGAGCTTCAATAAAAAAAAAAATTTCTACTCTGGAAAGGTGTCATATCACAAATGCTCTTTACTTGCATTTTTGCAAGTTTGCACTCCAGGGAGTTTTAAAGCTCAATCCCAGTACAAATTGCATCTATTAGTTTGCAGTTTTGCCAAATTACTCCAGTTGCAAATAATCTTTTAGCAATCTTTTTGTACTTCCTAACCCAAACAGAGAAAACCAGTTAGGAATTTAAAATTATTTTTCTGGTGAAGCAGAAGATAAAAGTAAATGTAATCAAAGGAGATGATATATGGTTCCGTTTTGGATTAATTGAATTACAGGAAAGAGAGAGCTTTCCCCACCCCAAACACTGCAAATTTGAATTCTGAAACAATGCTCTGGAGTATTTTTCAAGCTTATGACTGTCTCCACTAGGGGTAAAATGTAGCTAGTGACAGTCATAAATAATGCAGGCTGTATTAATGCTGGGACTGTGGTGTGATTTGTGCTGTAAGGAAGGTGAAACTCGGCTTTGGCAGGGGGGTAATTTTGAATGAAAGGTTCCAGAAAGCCATAATTTTAAAAATACTATATATATGACATTAGTATTGCCTAAACATAAAGATTCAGCGCTGACAGTTGTAAGCTGATGTATAACCTCGGTCAGGGAAAAGATCCCTGGTCAATATTTTGGTGTACTTTCGGAATGCTCAGAGCAGCTGCTGTGATTGCAATTCACACAGCCCTGGTCTTCTACTCCCCAACAGCAATAATAGGAGAAATTGGGGTGCTCCCAGCAAGTAACAAGTAGCAGAGTGGCTCTGGGCCAGGCTAACTTAAAAAAATCCAATACTTTTCTGTGACCTACTGCAGCACCAAGTTCTCCTTCAGTAATTTTCCTTGCTTTCTGACTTTCATCAATACCACCCTACAGCAGCAAAGCCAATTCCTTTACATGTACCCTGTTGATCTGACCATCATCTTTTATCTATTTTTCTGGCTGCAAACTATTCTCACCAGATTGTAACTGCCACGCTAAAAGCTGCATTTTGGGAGAGTGAGGGTCAAGATGAAAGGACTTTTTGAGGAACAAATAGCAATGAAAAACTGACATATTGACAAAATTGACATTCCTTGCTTACATCTACCAACAGATGCACATTCAAATGATAAAAAGAGAAAATTTCCAAATTTATTTTTTGGTGCGATGGTGCTCCAGGGCAGACAGAGCTTTGAAGTGGACCTGCCTAGGCAGTCTTCTGAGTGAGGTGCCCAGAACGCCCCAAATGCTTTAAACCATGCTCTTCTAAAATGCTTAACTAGAATTCCACTCAGTGATTTAATGTTTAAAACAAAACCCCAAAAATCACAGAGCAGGCAGAGCCTGAGTTACAGCTTGGTTCTCCAATCTTTGCAGGTGAGTCAATAGACTAAAGCTTTGCAAAACCTTTGTACAAATTTGAGTTGTTGTTGTCTGTGCAGCACACTCTGGTTTTCATCTTCCACTGAAGCTTCTTTGTTGTACTTCTGAAATTATGTAACTGCAAAGAACCATGACTGAGCAAAGTCAAAAAAGTTTGGAACATTTATGGAGATTTGCTGTTACTGCTATTGTTTGAATTGAATATTTGAAAAAATATTTCATATGTAGCCATTTGTTTTTACTGTAAAGTCTTGGTTGTTTCTTACCAGAGAGAAGATGAAAAATAAAGCTCTGCCATCTGGATAACATGAAGATGAAGAGCTTAAGTTCAGATTCAGTTATAAAGTACAGAGGATCGGGTATATTTTATTTTCCTTATTTTTAATAATTTAATAGCTATTAAAAAGCAGAATTTAAATTATATTTAATTACTACAAGTGAGAGAAACCTAAAAATAAAATGGGGAAAATCCTCTTTTATGCTGAAGCAATAGAGCTTTCAAATAAATGAGTGTTTAATCAAGTGACGTCTGTTAGATCTCAGTACTTTGAGTTGCTGCTTCTGATATTATTTATGAATTTGTAGCCTGTGTGTCTGAGTTGGTAGTGGAAGTCAACTTGTAGGACCATTGGGAAAATATTAAATAAAGCTTTGCAAACTGATTTCATAGCAGATGAAACACTAAGTGAAAATTTATGCCATAAAACTTGGAGTGGCTGGATTCAGAGAATGTTTAACATGTATTTGCATTTAAGCCAGGAGTTATTTTCATGGAACTCCTGTTGGGTACTTGATGGCTCTTTCACGAGGGCTCAGATGACAGCAGAGGTGCTCTATATAAATCACTAAAATTAATGTTTGCATTGCATTATAATAGCACTGTTCTTGATTAAATCATGTGGGCTCTGCTCTCACTCATGGAGAGTCATCAGAAATCTTGGTGCTGATTGTGCTGAGGACTGTCAGGGTCTCACAGAAAACAGCCTGGCTGCTCTCAAAGGGTTGCAGTCCTTACAATGGGAGAAGTCCTTGCAACATAAATCAATACCTCAAAGCCATGGAAAGGCTGTAGCAAGGCAAATAAAGAGTTGCACTACTGCCATTTGCTGCAATCACTGAAGTGCTATAAACATCAGCAGCTTCAGAAATGAATGAGATAGTAAGTGGCTCAGTTAATGTAGTTATCTAATTAGGCTGGGTATAAAAGCATGCTTTAATCTCCCTAATTACCTACCTACTGGAGAATGAACAGTTAATAAATAGGAGAGAGGTTTGCTTTTTTTCAGGGGGAATACCAATATAAGACCTTCCTTTCCTGCAAAAATCCTTCTTGGGAAAGCAACTACTCATAGCTGTGTGGGTGGGGAACAAACTTAATATTCAAGGGGCAAGTTCTGCACGCTGGAATGATTTTATTTGCAGGGAAGTAGGGATGTTCATGCTGGTAGCTGATCTTTGAGTAGGTTTTGTTTAATTTCCCCTTAAATTTCTGATATTTTGGAACTTTATACTTATTATACGTGGCAATTTGATTTAATGTAGATTATTATCTCAGGAAAAAAGAAAAGCATTATTGTTAGCCCTGCTTTAACATGAAGCTGAACTAGACCTATAGAACTTCCTTCCCAAAACAGTTTTCTATTGCAAAAAATCATAGATTCCCAAAGGTTCTTCCTGCTGGAATTTAACAGGAATTGAATGTTAAGGATTACATTTTGTAGGGACGTATTCAAATTCTTCTGCAGTTTTGATTTTTTGCAAGATGTACAGGAAGTCAAAATATCATCTCTCAGGGTATCTCATCAGTGCAGAAAGGCATATCCTTGTGTTAAGTCTTGTGATAATAACAGAATGCATTTGTTTAGGGGGGGAAAGCTCCAACTTTTTCCTCTGAATTAAATCCTCTCCTCTCCCTTTCTCTTCTCTCATTTGTATTTCTCCCTCTCATCGTACTTGAAAAAGGTCTCTTTCTATGAAAGACAAATATTTAGAAACCATTATACAAAACACTAACATTTCTAATTCCACCTGGTTGCTTTTGACATTGGTAACGAAGCCCTGACAGTATCCATTTAGGCCATAAATACATCTACTAACATGTCTAGTGAGGAAATGAACTATATTTTTGAGAAGACCCTTTCTCTTGACACTTATATTGGAACTCTGGGCTTTAACATGATGGGAGACAGAAATATTAAGGAGGGCACCTGGACACTCAGCATGTTCTTTATTGGCTCTTCTGAATGCATGTTTCTATTAAAATAACAACAACAAAAATAAATAGATGTCTGCCCTCCTTGCAGGGATGATGCCCTGGGAATCTCTGCTCAGGGTGGCACATCCTGGCTGCCAGTTTAATTGCAGCAAAGCAGGAAATGCTATGAAGGGCTGGGACAGATGGGATGGCAAGGAGGCAGGCAAGTGGGCTGGGAGCCAGAAAGTTTCAGTCATTGGGGTTGACTAAACTGACTTGCCCTTGCAAAAGTTTGCTGGATTGGCATTTTTTTGATGGAAAATTTTTGTCTATGTCTTTTGAGGAACAGAACTGCTTTTGAACAAAGAGCACCTTCCCTGCCAGCCTGGATTTTTCACCCGGCTGTCTGTGCCTCTTGGATTAGGGCTGCAGGACAGGGGCAGGCTGTTTCAGTGGGACAGCACAGTGATCTCTGATGTGAACTCCTCAGCAAAGGGCACCTTTGTGCTTCCACTGAGACCCTGGGAGTCCCCTCCAGGAGACTGAGGTAGTCACAGCATTTCTTGACTGCAAAATCTAGAACTACTGTCACTACTGTCGTAGATAGACTAGACTAGAGACAGACTAGTTAAGCTCATATTTTCTGATTTACTCTGAACATGCCTCAATTAAGTGAGTAGATTTTAAGGAATAAAACATTTTTCTTACAGCAAAGTAGCAGTACCCTGTGAGATTTCTGCAGTGAGGATATTGAAAGGTCCCTAAAAACACCCATCTCGTCTTTTGTTTTGCAGGTACTCCAGAGGGATGGTATCTATTGTTATTCTCTGTGGCACTGAACCACTAATTAAGCCCCCTCTTGCCCTGTGGGGGGACTTGTATCTTGCCTCTCAAAAAAGTTGCCTCTATATTTTTATATATTTGTATATTATTTTTAGCAGATCTAGTTATGGCAGCTGTCTTGCTTCCTTTGCCTTGCTTTTTAAGCATGGAATTTTGATTACATCCTTGTCTTCTCTGAAGTATGAAAAGCCATTTACAGTATTGTTGACATGTCAGTTATAATGCCTTCCCTTCTGCTCTTCAGAGAGACTACCAAAGGGGATTTGATTTGAGGTAGATGAAGATTTTCTGATGATCAATTTTAGGCAGATGAACAGAATTTTTAAATCAGCTTTACTGTTTGACCTCAGGGGAAGAAAGAACAATATATATCATGATCATTGAATATAATCAATCTTCGTATACTTTTTTTTGTTGATTTTCTCTCTCCCTCCTTAATTTAATAAGATCTTTTTATATTTATGTGAGGAAAATTAGTGCAAATTTTCTAGTGCAAATTATTTTTGTGTCATGGTTTACTTCACCTCAAACCGTTATGCAAGTTTTTCTAATTGAAATTTGGGTTGTTAACTAGGCGAAAGTATTTTTCTATTTTTTTCCCCAGCTTATTTGGCAATGCTTGCTAACTAATAACAACAAACTGACAGGGAAGGAATAAGATTAGAAAACTTTGCTTGGGCAAAGCAGGAAAAGGGACGGGTAGTTAAGAGAGTCTCCTCTGCTCATTTCTGAAGCGTTTGGGCACCAGGCAGCACAACAGGCTGTACAACCCTCTGCCGTGCCAAGGCGGCTGCTCATCCATATGGGCCCAGCCAGGAAGCACAGGATGTGTCAGGAACCTTGGCTCGGCTGCCCCGGCACAGTCACCTGTGCCACACACACAGCAGGGCCTGGGCCACAGTCCCTCCTGGGGAACGTGCAAATGGCTGAGTTTGGACACGAGCTGCACCTCTGATGTTTACAGCTTTTTAAAGCCTTTTCCCTTAATAAAGACTTTCTGCTCCAGCCCATCTGAGGTTTGATTTATAACTTGGTCATGTCTTAATCACTGAACAGGAAATCTGCAATGTTTGCTTTCACATATGGTGTGACTGCTACAGAGCCTGAACTAAAACAAAAGGAAATCTTTTAGATTAAGCAGTTAATTGGAAAATCTTGGAGAATACTTGGTGTTAGGACAAGCACTGTAACAGTAGAATGAGGCATTTTCTGTCTTCCAAATAATAAGAAAAGTCAAATGAACAGAGATTATCAGTAGGCAATTCTTTGCTTGTTTTTCTTCAGAAAGATTGATTTTCTTCTGATGGATCAAAGAAAAAAATCCAATATCTTCACAGTAACAGCTAATAGAAAACAAGGAAGTAACAGAAAATAAACTTGCCAAACTCTATATCCCTTCAGGATCAAGGATCATTGAGTCATGCAAAGACAGAATGTAGAAGTTCTCTAGAAGAAAAATAAGACCACAGAGATTTACTTTCCTCTCACTGACAAGGTCAACAGACACTCTCCTCTGCTGCTTCAGTGTAATTTCTCCATGCAAACTATTTGGTCTGGTTCAGTGAAAAAATCAGCATGATCTGCAGTGCTATGAAAATACCTTTGCTTATAGAAATATGCATTTGTCACCAGTAAGTGTAATGTAAAGTGGCACAATGGAATGATACTTGTTGTAATTGGGGCTGGGTGCTGCATTGCTTTCCATGCACGAGAGCAGCCCAGAGACAGCCCCAGGTCTGAGAGAGGACACCCCCACAGGGACTGTTTGTGGGCTTGAGGAGCTGTAAGTCAGAGAGTACTGAAAAAAGTGAAAAGCAGTAGAAAGAAGCACTGTGCAAGATCAAGGTAGGAAGGGAAAAAGAGGTTTGTTCTCAGGTAATTTAATTTTAATTTGTCTGTTCCAGTGGGTCTACGTTTTCTTGCTTAAAAAAGTTACCTTGGTCTAGTTTTCCATATGTTTCATTTTAATGAAAGCTGGTTTTGCAGATTGGAAAATTCGGTGCCCTTTGGCTTTTGAAATGGTGAAGCAGTTCCACCCTAAGATACTAACCAGGGCAGGTCTTGTAATATGCAAGTCAGAGGAGAAGAATATATAGCTAATATGTCCAGCAATTTAGAAATTCACTCTTGAAAAAGGAAGGACATAGAAGAAAAGCAGCCTCTGGTAAAATGTCCAGACAGCCAAAATATCTAATTTTGTTCTTCTGGCATGTGCTGTTAGAAAGATCTAGGACAGTCTATTGCTTCAGTTCAGAAAAATAGGTAGTAGCACAATGCAAGAGATCTCAGATGGAAAAAAACATAGAAACAGAGCTTTGGCATATGTAATTTTCTATTCTGAAAGTTAAGTATGTCTAACCACTGTAACTGGGGTAGTCAGTGAACACAGACTGTCAGATTACAGAAATCCTCCTGTAATCCTCCTATCCTGGGTAAAACAGCAGCCCCAGCATCCTGTTTACATTTTTCCCCTCCTACAAAGTAGATTCCTCACTTCCTTCTTGGGCTTCATAAATATGCAGGGGTTTGAATGGAAATAGAGCAGCACTGTCACTGCAGAAAATGCATGATTTTGCCAAGCTGTGGCTGTGATCCTCAGGGAGTTGTCAGTGTCACAGGGTTTGAGTTTCTACTGAGATTACTTGGCTCTTTTGTTTTCATGGTCTCATTATATTTCATAAGAAATTCAAATGTCTTTCAAAATAGTTTTGTATCAGAACTGACAAGCAAAGTAACTGTTGGGGGTAATGCTTACATCACGTTCACCACATACTCAATTTTACCTCTGTGCACTCACATTCTAAACTTCCAGCCTCTCCTCCTGGCTAATACACATTAACTTCCATGTTCTTCTGATTAATACCAAAGATATATTTATCTCCTTCATGTCAGGATTGTTTTGACTAATTATGTTATCCATGCACATATATTTAACCTCTTAATATGGCATTAAAAGGCATGCCAATTACTTTTTATAAAGTATTATTACTTTGTATGAGTGTAGAGCCTTTAGCTTTGCTTTGCATTCAAATAAACCTTACAAAAGTGGGAAGAATGTTGATGACATTGACCACTTTAGCTCCAGGGTCTGACACTCTAAATCTGGTTAAAATCTGAACTCTCTAATGTTTCTTTATCTCTAGTGATTAAAAAAAAAAAAAAAAAAAAAAAAAAAAGAAGTAGTGTGGGCTGAAATTCTAAGCGCTCACTGAAATGCAGCAGCACCGTGATTTGCTTGCTTTAGCTGTGATCCTTCGTGCTTCCCTGGCTGTTTAACTAAAATCATTTCTGTCTCTCCTATTGCATTTTGCAGGCTACTGACTGGAAACCTTTTGGAGGGACTGCATAACCCAGCAGGGGGTTATTCAGATCCTATCTTTACTATTAATTTTTAAGTCCTATGGTTACAATTGATGACAGGTTTGGGGAAGGCTGGTGGCTGCTCTGTAGTTTTTCCTTCCAGCAAGACCCGCAGTGTCAAGCACCACACGCCTCTACCCTAATCACAGGGGCGTGCTGCTGCAGAGCTGTTCTTATCGTGTTTTCCTCCCAAGCTTCCATTCTAATAAGGAAAGTGCCAAGTGCCAGATTTCTCTATTGCAAACTAATGATTTCTGATTTGACAAGCAGAGATGAAAGTCAAATATATTTTAGGCAGCAAGGGAGTTTGATACCCTGCTTGTTTGACATTACCGAGGCGTTTTGCTGGTGGCTTTTCCTTTTCTGCATGTTAACTAGTCTAAAGCTAAAAGGTTTGGTGAAAATCTAGAGAAACATTTATTTCTTAAGAATTGGGTCTCAGTCTGTTGTGAGAGTGCCTGGCCTATGTGGGAAATGGGAATTATTATGCTCAGCCCTAGAGGAGCGCTCTGAGCTCTTTGGGTGAAAAGTGTCGTGGTTAATACAAATAGCAGCATTACTCACGTCGGGGCAGTGCAGAAGGAAAGCTCTTGCACAAAAGGTATTGAGACTTGATCAGCACATGTCTCTGACTGCAAAGTAATAACTTGGTGTTGTTCTGTTGTATCAGTCCTTTCCTATTATCAGTAAGGTGGATTGAATTTACTCCATAAACCCAGGCAATTTTAAACTAACAAAATGAAATTCGGGGTGGTGAAATCCACATTCTTCATTCTGCGAACTGTAGCTTTTACCTGTCAGAGGTATGCTGTAAAGACACAGGGATATGCAGTGCAGTTTTTCATAGAATACAGCTTGGTAATACAAGCACTTTAAATACATTATCCATATTACTGTGCAGGGTTTTTTAAAAAATTGTAGTAGTTGTTGTTACATCAGCCTCTGGTGTTTTGTGGCAACAAATATGAAGAAAATTGTAATAATCCAAGTCCTGATAAAAATTGAAAGTGCTAGTAGAACTTAATTACTGGCAGAGGGCAGCAGAAAGAAAATTCACTGTCAGATGAATAGCTCCCCTAAAGGTTTTAATTTTTAATTATAGATTAAAGAAAGCCTTTGCCGAGTTGCATAAGATCAATATGAAATACAGATCATTCATCCACACTACAGTGCACTAGTGGCACAGTTATAAATATCCGAAAAATAAAAGTAACACAAACAGCCCTATTTTCTGAGGACAATTCCTTCGACTTCCAACACTGCTGTGTGCTGTGGTGGACTGCAGACTGTTCACAAGCAGTGGCCACGTTCCAGAGGCCTGGAAGTATGCAACAAAGAAAATATGTAATTAATGATTGCGTACATTGCTCATGACGGCATTCTCCCCAAAGGTCCCCGTGGTGGATGTTTGGCCGGCAGGTGAGGAGCTGCAGCGTTACGTAAGGACATGCTCAGAGTGCCTGGCATAGTTCACTTCAGTGGGAGAGAGATGGGCTCCGAGTCTGCACTGGGGCATTTGATTTCTTTGCGTTAATTTTTGCTCAGATTTAGTTGCTGGATTACTGACCTTTATCTGCTCTGAGACTGTTAGTCTGAATTTATTAAATTAATAATTGGTGTACTGAATGATGATGTTTAACATAGCTAACAATCATGCTGTTCTGTAGGAAAGAATGAAATTAGATTCAATTTTAATTTGATGAACCTTTGATTCTTTTATGTTCTGAGTAATGCTGGTACTTTAGTTTAATTTCATACTTAGATAAGATTATTATGTTGTTGTATATTTTAGATACCTTTTCTTTTGACAAGTGAGGTAGGGTTATCTCCACTGACAGTTTTCTGACATAAACCAGCTGTAATCAAGGGAGACACCCCGGTGAGCTGGTTGCATGGCTGATGTGAGCTGTGCTTACACTGTCTTTGTGAAGATTTGCTCTAAACTCCTGGTGCTGCAAGCTAGCTCACTTTGCTGTTCACAGGTTCACAGAGGTGCTGACGTGATAGCTTTTGCTTTATGAAAGCCAAGAGGGTGTAAAGCTGCACTGATGGGAATGAGGAACAAGTAGTGCCGGAGCTGTTTGCTGCAAATGCCAAAGATAATTAAGGGGCCTTCACTGAGCCTGGTTGTGGAGGTATCTAATTCACTACATAATTGATTAGTAGCAATTATGTTTATAAATCAA
The DNA here is from genome assembly GCA_038380795.1 of Pyrocephalus nanus. Lineage (NCBI taxonomy): Eukaryota > Metazoa > Chordata > Aves > Passeriformes > Tyrannidae > Pyrocephalus > Pyrocephalus nanus. Next base: position 7,844,063 of record CM076272.1, read on the forward strand.
ATTAACAAGACTCTACCAATGTTCTTTCAGTTACCCATCACTCTGTCAGCACTGCTGGTCAATGCCGTAGAAATATTGTCTTTTTTTTCTGGTTTGCTTGTCAGAGACAGAAACAAACTCATGTCTGAGGCAGACTGTACCTTTTAATAGTGTTTCAGAAAGAAACTTGTCGTCTGTGTAAGACTGCAGAAGAAATCAGCTTTTGGCAACAAAGGCCTCGAGTGAGACTGTCTTAAAATATGAAAAATTCTTATGTGCTGATGTGGGGGCATGAGGTGGATGGGACTGGCTTGTGGAGCTGGCAGGGGCAGCAGGACTTCAGCAGCACACCCAGAGCAGCCGAGGTTCCTGGCAGGTAATGAGTCCCCTCAGGTGCTCCTTTCTGGGAACCTCCCCTCTCTCAAATCTCTTATCAAAGAAGGTAGCTACCAGAAATCCCGTGAAAGATAACAGCTGTATGCCTTTCCATAGAGCAGCCTCGAGGGGAACGATGAGTAACGTTCCTTGGATTTTACTTTGTAGCAACTTCAGTTGTCAAAAATATGAAAAATTTCTTTGCACTTGTTACCAACACAGGGAGCTGCAAAGAGGGGTGGCTTGCTCTGCAAAACTTAAGTCAGCTGTTTCGACAGATTCCTTGGTGTTGCTCTTTGGCTGAGAAAGAATGTCCAGAATTGCTCATCTTTCAACAATGTGAATACAAAACTTTTCACAATAACTCTGTCTTAGCAGCCACACATTGTTTGTGAGCTCTTTCCCTCTTGCCTGCAGAGGGAGATATCTGGGCTGTTGCAATTCTGCCTGCAGTGTTTTCCATTTGATGTTGCTGTCTAAAAGCACCAAAGCTGTGGGACATATTTACACCAGGGAGAAAGTTGCAAGAAATCCCAATATTATTTCAGCACTGGATGTCATAGAAAAATGTTGTTTGAGGTTATTGGTGCAGAGGAAGAAGAGAAGTTAAGAGGTGAAAAACTCAGATGCAAACAGTGGATGCAGTTGGCAAGAAGCATCCTGGTCATCAGCCAAAAAGATCAGGCTGCACATCAGACTGCAATAGATACAGAGTGACATTTCAAGGTGACTAAGTTAGTATGGCTCTAGCATTAGACAGCCCCAAAGTGTGTATTGAAGAAGGAGCATAAAAAATTATTGAAATATTTTTCTTTATAATTCTTTGTAGCTGTATACATCTGAGGAAATAATAAGTCAAGGAGAACACTTTAAAAATCAAGTGGGGCTGTGCAGAGATTCCTGGGTAGTGTATTGAAACCACGGTCTCTGTGGATGTGTGTGTGTTTCCCAGGCTCCTGGGAGGGCTGCACAGACCCTGCCATGTGTGTGCTGTGCTCCCTGAGTTCACTTCACTTGGTCAAATGGCCTTGCCAGAGCTCTCTGCTCTTGAGATATCTGTGACACAGAGCTGTTTGCTCTTAAGGAGTGTTATTACTTTCAGCTCCAGTGCTCCCTATGAACGGCCTTTCTCCTTGCTACAACTTGTCTTTTGTATGCATACCACTGGAGAATATACATTATCCCAAATATTTTAGAAATTAATGTACTGTATCAATATTTTAAAGAGCTCTGAAGACTCTGAATGTCACAGTGAGAGGAGGCATAGTTTGAAAATTAAGGCACGGGAGGCAGGAGTTGGAAGAGGCTTGGGCTGTCTGCCCATTTTGGTCACAGATATGCTGTGTGACCTTGGCCAGCCGTGCAGGACTGCCTCAAGCTCGGGCTCTTTCTTGGGCTGGGAGTAGTTCTGATGACAGCAGAGAAGAATCTACAAGCTGTGAGATACTGTGCAATGCAGTAGATGTGCTCTTCAATAATTTTACCATATCCTTGCCCATAAAGCCTTTATTTCCTTCACAGAGGTGCTGTAGATTAACTGGACATCTCATCTTCATGAGTGAAAGTGCTCTTGCTCCAACAGAGTGCCTTGTTGCTGTGTGGAGAAGGTGACTTACAGATCTCAGCAGAAGTGTTTCAGTAGAGTGTTTTGCATCAAATTGAAGCAACCCCAGTTTCACCATCTGCAAATTAAGATTTTAGAGTGAAATCTACCACATGAGGGGTTTATCCAGGCTCTGTCTGTGGTAAGGCCAAAGGACAAAGTAAAATTTCATTTTATTTTCTGGTGTTCTCTCTCTGCTTGCAGAATTCTGTGTGGCGAGTATTATTTTCATTAAATTTAGTATTAAACCCCCAAAACCCCACAAGTCCAATAAATATGTCCAAAATTGCATGTATTTTTGTTGGAGGGTGGGAGAGTTCAGAGTTTTGATTCCATAGCTTTCATGATTCCATAGTAGCAAGGCCTGTCATTGTACAGGGATTTTTAAGCAACTCTATGAAGTAGGCTGGAAGGATGGACAGAGGAAATATAAATCTCAAACAGCAATAGGAAGACTTGAAGAAAGAAAGAAAGAAACAAACAAACAAACTGCAGTTCACAGCCTGCAACCAGGACTTCTCTCTATGCTTTACTGCTCTAAGAACTAAACTTCACAGATTTCAGAGTCTTTGTTTTCTTTATGGCTTCTCTCATCAGTGATTTAGAGTCCCACTTCCCTGGACTGTAAGGACCATAAGGAGTGAATTTAACCCATTGTTTTAATCATTTGAGTGTGACTGAGAGCACCTTCTGTTTTTGCTGGCACTCCATGGGCCACTTGAGTGAGAAACCACAGCAGGTTTAGCAAGCAACCAGAGCATCAAGAGACATGGCCTTTACAGTAGAGATTGAGGTACAAAGCAATCAAGTTTATTTTTGATCTAGAAGTCCAGGTATACACGTCTGAACTACCACGAAAAGCAAAGGTACTAGCAAAGAAAAATGTAGTTAAGGATCTTATACAAAGAACAGGAAGATATTTCAAAGTCATAGGGGAATTTAAGCTGTTGGGGAGTAATTGCAAAAACTGGAGCTGGGCCAGTGAGCAAGGACTGGTGTCCCTGACTTTTACAAATGGCACTATGAAATCTTAATGATGAGAAAATGTCAAGGCTCAGGCTGAGCTCCTTAGGCAGAATGTCCTCTCTTGTATGCATTCCCAGAGATCTTGCTGGGCTATTTGCTCTCCCAGTAAAAGGAACCTTTCTATGAATTAGTAGTATAAACCCATCTAACACCTCTGGTTTTGTGGAAGGCTCCCATTCTGATTATTTCACTACTATAGGACTTGAAATCAGAGATTTAAAAAAAAAAAAGTACAATAAACTATGTGAAGTTAAAGTCTTGCAAAATTGAAGTAATGTACGAGTTGCCTTCATTATAAAGTATTCTTAAAACAATTTAGCAGAAATTTAAGTCCTTTATGTTCTCTAGAGTGAATGTGGCTCTGTAAACTGTCATCCTGCTATATTTGTTGATCAACTGAGGTGGGAAGCCAAAGCTCAATTTCCTGTTGTATCCTCTACAAATAGAGTTGATGTGCAGTCTCACTGAAAAAAAGGTCATCATCCCTTAGTCTGTATGGTCCTAGGGGGAAGAACTTGCTCTCTGAAGAATGCTAGAAGCAATTTTAAAAGAATTCCAAATGGTAGGTTTTTACTTAGATCAGAGATTTGGAGACATAAAATGAAACTTCAGAACATCTCAACCATTTGTTGTAACTTTTGTTGAGATTAAACTGTCAGCTGCAGATCTTTAAAAGAAAATATAACAGATCTTATTTTCTGTAACCTTTTTATTTTCTTCCCCCAAAAGCACGGCAAATACAATAACTTCATCATGTTTTCACCCTGCAGAGCACTTGTAAATTTAAATAATTGTAATAGAGAATAGTATGTGGTTGATGTCACTTGAACTGCTCAATACATATTGACAAAGAATCAGGATAATTTTATAGGCAAATGCTGATCTATCATCCCCTCACAGACTAATGTTATGATATTAATGGAAAAAAGTCTGATGTTTGATGAATTCTGACCTACAGCATGGTGTATTGGCAATTTTTTCACCTATACTTTTTGTATTGATTGTATTTGGTTTCTTGTATTGCAAGTTTAAACCTACTGATAAGGAGCTTTCTGCTCTTAATTGCAGATTGCAAACATTTTATAAATAATGCAGAGCCCCTGCCACGATTGCACAGACCACAAGATTAAACCCTCAGGTCCACATAAAGTTCTGTTGGATGGATGCCATCCTTGGTTGGGCTGAAATCTTTTACAGCTGTTTGTTTGAGTGTGTCCTGCATTAGTGGAGTCATAAAAGAAAGAGGGAATAGGTAAGTAAATCCTCACTTAACTTTTTCAGGCTGAACCTGTGTGCTTCTTCACCCTCACATCAGTTCTCTCCACCCATTATCACTTACAGTGCATATTTCTGACTGCTGCTTCCACAGGCTGTTCCAAACATGGTAAGTGGTTTAAAATTGGTGTCTTTATGCTTCAAATGTTGAATAAGCTTTCCTTTGAAAGAGATGACTGTGTGTAGTGTAGCTTTACAGCAGGGATATGCTTTGATGCTTAAGTTTGCCAGAGTTACATTCCATAGCTCTGTGTATAAACAATTGCAAATACCTTCTTTGTTTCTAAGCTCTTATTCGAGAATATTGCATTGTTACATTTTATTGTGCTGAAGTTAGAAAACAGATCAGGCAGTGCTTGCAGTGGAAAACACTGGCTTATTTCAAGGTTTTATATGTATTGAATATTTTTAAAGTAGCACACTTTAATTCCAAGCTAAGGCTTTCAGGTCTTTTTCTCACTCAAGATCCCCTTGTAAGAGCTACAGGGTTAGTGATTTTCACTAATTTCTCTGTGCCCTTCAGGTTCTATGCCCTATGTTTAAGTCTAAAATATTTTTTTTCATAGAAAACTAAGTAAGGAACACTTCAAAAATCAGCATATGCTAATAGTTACTAATGAATAGAAAATCTAAAATAATACAAGCAAGTCTTAAATTTCTTTCTGGCCACACAAAACAGGGTCAAAAAGACAAGCTATAAATACTGTAAAAGAGAGGAAAAAGAGCAAAGATGGAAGAAAGATGAGGCCGTGTACAGTAAATATATATAAGCTATAACTTGGAAGATACTTGGAGAGCACTAGTCCTTGACTAACAAAAAGAAGATGTAAAATTCAACTGGAAAAGTTTGCAGAGATTTTTTTTTGTGTAGGGAAAACAGAAGAGTATAAAGGAAATAAGAGAGTGCATCCAAAAAACTACCGACAAAATTGTCATTTGGCTCCCCTGAGAGTGAGCAATGGCAAGAATGAGAGACAGAAAGGTCAGAGAAAGAATAATTGGAAATAGCTATTTATAGCCACTACTGCATACCTCCTAGGTGTTTCACTGTATGGAAATGCAGACTAAACCAGGAGAAGTTAATGCAAGTAAGAAAGGTCAGAGAGGAAGTAATTGCTGAATGACATTAATTGAATCTTAGTGGAATTGCTGAAGTGGGAAAACCATTTGGAAACCACGTGGAAAAAATAGCTATAGGAAACATAGAAAGCATTCAGATGAATACATTACTATACTTCTAATAATTTTTGTTTTGTGTCTTGCATGAAAAGGTTTTGGGTAAGTAGGAGGAAAGTGTTGCAGGTCCATACCCTGTTTGCAGAGCAGAAATATTGAAAACTGTGTTCCCAATGGAAGTTGTCAATGAAAGCACAGAGGTGAAAATGACTGACTAAATCTCAGGTTTATGCTCTGGGCTAAGGGAGTGAAAACTACAATAATTATAAATGAAAGATCTTGAAAGCATTACTAGAAGTTATACATTAAAGAACAAAGCAAACCCAACTGAGTTGTTCTCATAAGAAAAGGAAGTTGATTTACAAATACCAGTAAGGCTTGGGCTACGATGCTCAGCCCTGCAGAGATCCAGGACAGCCCCTCTGTGGCAAAGGCTGCTGCCCTTGCCTGGGGCTTGGCCCCCTGGCAGAGCAATTGCCTTGTCCAGGGGGATGAGCTACAGGAGGTTCTGAACTTGGAGACGTTGTCTAAACATGCTTGAATCAAGTAATCTTTCTGTGTTATTGTGGTGATTCCACACTGTCTTGACCATTGCTCAGAGTCACTGAACTCTAAAAGAGCGTTGCTTTGCTGAGCTCTTCTGACTAATGAGCCTGCCTGTCTGTAGGAGGTACCAAACTCATTGCTATTCATTGCAACAAAAAGCTCCCTGAAGCTCTCCCCTCCCTGCCCGCCCCCGTGAAGCGTTAACTACGGCACTCTTAAAAGCAGAATTAGAGTCCTCACACGGAACTCTTCCATCAGAGCTGTGAGAGACATCAAACTTTCATTATCAGGTACTCTGTGAAAGGAAAAGTACTGTACCCGTGGTGGCACACCTTTGATATCCTAATCACCTGCAAGCAAGGCGGGTCAAAGACCTAGTTAGTCTGTGAGTTTTCCTTTTTCAATTGATCTCTTAAAGAATAGTAGTAAGAGCTGAACTGGAGAGTCTCACTAAAACTTAGAAATAGGAGTTGAAAGCATTTAATCTTTTAATGACCATTAGTAATTGCAGGGGAGTCTGCTCTGCCCAGGACCTGGCAGTCTGAGATAACCATGATTGCAGCAGATTCTGTGTCTTTCTCATGGTGATTTTTTTTTAGATGTAGTTTTCCCCTCTTTTATTTATAGAAGAATAAGAGATTAGTTTATATCTTCATGACCAATCTTTAACTGACAGAACAAAGAAATTAATTTTGCTAATATATTTTCAGTTATAGTTTAAAATTTTTCAGAATCTAAACTTTATAAATTTTTTAGTATGTGTGAAATAATTCAAGGAATCCAAGAATTTTCAGTCTGTTTAGTATTATGAACATAAAACCTATTTTATAGACTCAGCAAATCTATGAATTCAATTGCCCATCCTTGAAAATTATTTCACTTTATTTAATTGTTTGGAGGATGTTACGCATTTTATAAGTGAAAGAGCAAACTTGTGAGCTGTTGTATATTGGTACCACATGAACCTAATTTTAATATATCCCAAATAACCCCACTGTAACTTTATTAAGTTCTCTTTTCAATAATATTTGATTTATTAAAAAAGACATGGTGATAAAGAAGTGATAAAGCCTTGGAGCAAATTCATATTCGTTTAACTAATTGGCTTCAATGGAATTAGATTAGCAGATAATATAAGGTACTTGTTATTTCACCTCTGCCACTGGCATTACCTTCCAGTTCTGGAGACAGTAAGAGAACCAGAAGCCAAACACATAATTGAAACTATTTGCCTGGTTTATCTGGAGTTTCCAGATTACTTTTAGTTTTCTTTCCAGCCTCCTGGTTTGGGAACCTTGTGCCAATAATCAGTGAACCACTATTTTATGCTGCATGAAGTGTTAACGACTTGTTGATACATCAAAACCAATTCAGGATAATTGCCGTTTATTTTGCCGTGATTGGTGAACATGGACGTGGATTTTTACACACATCCTGATATTTGACTGCTGTAACAGTTCCTGTCTGGGGATCATGAATAACAGCAATGAGAACCACAGTGCCCATAAGAGAAATTCGTGACTGTGTGCGTTATGTTTTTCAGATCTTTTCCTTCTATAATAAAACTCAGAAAGTCTAAGCAGTGTGACATAATGAGGTAGGAAATATGGCAAGGGCAGACTGCGAAACATGCTGCTTGATGCAGAGTTTTGCCAAGGGTGCAGTACTACTGAAATACATTTATTTTGATTTCGATTTTAGATTCTTATTGCCAGGTTGTGTACAAAAAGCAGTTCTGACTTCTGAAATAGATTTTGCTTCCTGTACTTTGCAAGTTTTTCTTTGAACTGCCTTTTCTTTCTGTATTGGAAATGATGGAATAAATATGTTTCCATCGATCAAGTGGTTTTAAGAAATACGGTACTAAAATGAAATTTAAATCAAGCTCCATCTGACGAACCACAGAAAGTCTGGGACATTTGGTGATGATTGGATATTTAGGGGGAGAACTGCAGTCCATGTGGGAACCTTTAAGACTATCAGAGAACTGTAAAGCACAGAAATGGAACTGAGAGGGATAAAAGGCTGGAGGACAAAAGAATGCTGTAATGTGTTCCTATTTATATTTTTCATTTATAGGACTTGAGACATTGTTGTGGTTTTGCCCACCAGCCCATCCTTTGGGCTAAAAATGGTTTTGTCCAGGTGATTTCCGGACAAAAAACCAATCAAAAAAAAAAAAAAAAAAAAAAATTCAGTGACGCCTTTGCTAATTACATCTTTAAGAAAACGGAAGAGAAGACTTGTTGCCCAGTTGAAATTAGGAGTAGCAGCCATGTAGAAGAGCAGCGGGCCCGAGCAAGGCCAGATTCCCTCCTCTCCCAGCTTGGACCGGGGAGGGGTGGGGCAGGTGTAGCACTGAAGCCCTTCCTTTCTCTCTGGTGAGAGAGTGAAGAAAAAAAGTTTAAAAGACTGACTACTTGGATAAGAAACTGCTGTGGAAGAATTCCAGCCAAGAGATAAGGGACTTCCAAGGTTGAAGCTGGCAGCCGGAGGAGAGAGAAGAAGATTTGAAGGAGGGAGAGCTGCCCCTTTCACTCTCTTTCTCTCTCCAGCAGGGAAAAGACTGAAAAGTAATCCCTGCTACTTGTAAAAGTTTGTTGGAGTAAGGAGACCCCCCCATGCGGCTCACAGAGGAGCTTGTGGATATACCAGAGAACCGAGACTTCATGAGAAGGACTGAGGTGAGGCAGAGTCCTGGTGAAGACTTTGTGACCCTTGAAGGGAACGATGCTTATGCCGGAGCAAGGACGGCTTGGATAAGCTTAGGATCTCAGTGAGAGAGATCCATGCTGCCACTGGAAATTTTGTTACCCTGAGAGAGATGAAACCTATGCTGGAACACAGAACGGCTCAGGTAGGGATGTTGGGATCCGTGTGTGTGTGGATCCATACTGCTGTTGAAGATTTTGTGACCCTGAGAAAACTTCACGCTGGAGTGAGGCGGCCCAGGTGAAACGTTGGGATCCGTGTGTGTGTGGATCCGTGCTAGACCCATGCCGAGAAGTCTATCAAGGACTGTTTCTCCCATGGGGAGGGACCTCCATAGGGAAACAGGGGTGAACTCTCAAGCCATTATCCCCTGTAACCCTGTGGTGAAAATCCATAGTAAGCAAGTGTCCCCTTGCAAGCCTATGGAAGGAAGACCCTTCAGGACCTGGGTAACCCCCAGCCTTCGGTCTTAGCCCAGGAAGGGGGTAAGCCCAGCCCTGAAAGCCGACACAGAATGAGAGAGAGAGAGAAAGTTCCAGCTGCAACGAGAATGCTGCTGCTACTAAAGATTTGTTACTGGAGAGAGAGAGCTGGAACTCTGAAAATGGAGATTGAAACCACTTCTCCTCCTTGGACTGGTATAAAGGGGGGAGTAGTATTTTTGTAGATATATAGCTCTTTAACTTGAGTAGAAATTGTTATAGATATAATTCTTTAGTTTTTAATTTATTAGTAGTTTTTGTTTTACTAGTAATAAATGTTCATACTATTTTCCCCAAATCATATCTCTTTTGTCTGCATAAACCTTCTCTCAGCTAGTAGTAATTGTGTGGGAGGTGGAAAGCAAATTAACCCAGAACAAAACCACGACAGACCTACAAATCTGAATGTCTTCTGATGAATTTATTAAATATGAGAATTGCCTCATAACTAAGTGGCAGAAATGCCCCAAAGGGAAGACCAGATATTGAACTATGTCATCTTTCCAAAAGAATCTTGCACAGGCTCATAAGAGCTAATGAGGACACAGGAAAACATGTCTGCAAACAGATGAGAAATTTGTCATCTCCATTTATTAGTGCAGTGTTAATTTTGAGTGTATAATTCATACGAAGAAAATATTGAAATGGGGTCTATGAACTATACAGAAGACATCTTCTAAAAAAAAAAAATGTGCTTAATGTTATAATTGGTGCACCTCAAAATTTATTCTCCTGGCTGATGACCTCTGCCCTTATAAATGAGCAGCAGCTGCATCAGATGCTTTCCAGAGGTTCTGACACTTTTCAGTTGTAGTTTTATATTTTCCACTTCAGTAGTGAAGTAGAAGAAAAAATTAGGTCATAATCTCCCTTCTGTAGATCCGGTTTTAATCTTGAATCATTTCAACTTCATGGTATTCTGTTACTTCAGTGCTTCCAATATGTCACTTGCTGTCAATTTTGAGCTCAGTTGGCCACCTCATAGTTTACTGTGGTTATTTTGCATCATCCAATTTTCTGCTTTCCCTTTCATGATTAGCTAATGCACCAATAATGACCTGCATTCTTGATCAACTGTTGAACTTAATTTTACCATATAAATAATTTTGGTCAATATGATTCTGTCATAAAACTCTTGATGCACTGAATAACACTTAAAAATAACATTTTCTCTCTCTGAAAAGCATTGAAACAAAGGCAGGAATGGCCATAATTCATTCTTTGTCGGTGACAGTATTTTGGATCTTCTTCTAAATACATTGGAGATCTATTAAAATATCAAGATATAGATAACAAAACAAATGGAAAACTGTCTAATAAGTGAAAAGTCTTTTCACTCTCATTCATAGGAGCCTGATAACTGATGTAGTTAAAAGGAGAAATCGATGTTCCTACCAGTAGCTGGACATAAATCTATGTATTTTGTTCTGTTCTAGCCTCTAAAAATGAAAACCCAATGGCAGGAAAAAAAAAATCTCTTTTCTGTAGGGGTTAAATAAATAAAACAAATTGTCTCTGAAGATGTTCTGATCATGGCAATGCTTGAATATTTAAAGCATAGAAAGCTTAAGTCAAAGCTATGTCTTTTCTCTTTTTTAGAAATGTCACATTTAAAAGCAAAGCAATTTGAGGAATGATTGTTGCTGTGAGTATTTTTCCTTCATAATGGACCTCTCTCTACAAGGTAAGATATTAAAAGACAGAGAAAGAAGAGGGCAAACCTAATAGCTGCATTAAACCAAAGGGTACCCTCAAGGTGGTAGAATAATATACAGTGTGCTGGGATGTCCTTCTCTTCTTGTAAACAAAATTTTAAAGCCTTTTTCTTGGTTTTAATTTTTTTTCCCCCCTCAGTATGAAATCAGAGTTCCTGTATTCCTGATAGCATCACACTAGAAAGGTATGTTGCTTCATTTAGCAAAGTAGCCTAATTCATCTAATTCTCCTTAGGTTGGAATTCTGTTGATTACCAATACTGAAAGCTAAAATGCTTTATTTCTGTGTACATGAAAGCAATCAGATATGCATTAGCTTATGAGTCCTATAACTCCACTAAGGGCAAAGATCACAAGAGAAGGTCATCATGTCTTTGAGGTAAGATAAAATTTTTAACAATTTACAACATCATTTGAAAACATTTTTTTTCATCTTTAAAGAAAATTTCCAAGAAAGAAATGATCTCTGCTCTACTCCTGCTTTTCCTGTTTTGCACTGTGTTTATGCAGTGTTAAATGGTATGAAACATTTCAGATATGAAACATATTAGGAGATAAAGTCTCCTGGCTGTGCCTGGGACCCAGGGAGAAAAACACCTTCCCTTTGGGACGCTCCTGTGCTCAAAGGCAAATGCATCACCTGTGGCTCTTTTGTGGGAATACAGCGTGTGGGTGTTGATGGTCCACCAGCAGCAGTTTGTTCTTCATCAGTGGTAGCAGGAGATGTGGTTTAGGAAGACATCAATGAACTTGTTAATATGGAGGGAGAGAACCAAACCCAACAAGACTGAGAGAATAATAGATATTATGAAATGTAATTCTTGTCAAAACTGATTTAGGAAAAGCAGACAATAATTGAGATAAATGACTATGCTCCACTGCACCTCTTCCTCCCTCCCTTCCAACCCCCCAGCATTACAGGGACATATGAATGTGCTTTTGCTTTTTTTTTAGTGCTGGCTCTTTGTCAAGGTTATCATTACTTGACTTTCTGATACTGCGTTGGAAAGCTGTAGTCAAATTCATTGTTGTTGTGTCTGGAATACAAGGCACAACTTCCAGGGCTTCTCTGAGAAACATTCACTAACCAAAAGCAATCATGTGCCTTTCAATAAGTGCAATCATTTGAGTGGTTTGGGGTTCATAATGAGAAGCAAATTTCATCAGGCAGCAACCAGAGATTCTCTACAGCAAGTGAGAGTGCTGGGAAAAACTTGTATTGGAGAATATCATCTTCTCTTGCATAAGTTATAAGGCGTGTTTTTTTTTTTTTTTTTTTGTGGTTTTTTTTTTTTTTTTTTTTTTTTTTTTTTTTTTTTTTTTTTAATAAAGGATCTCTTTCAATGTCAGTTCATCAACGTTGTGAGACCTGGCTTAGAAATGTGAGAGGAAACCCAGGAGATTGTAACTGCTGGATCTGAGAAGTCACCCCTTAGCCCCCAGACTGCTTACAGTGGTCAGTTTGTGCAACTGTGGGGTGAAGGCAGGTGGGACTGAGCTTCCCTTTATGCTGATTTCCTTGATTAACTCAGGGTTACAGGCAAAACATTTCTTCCCCTGGAGGTGGCTCTGAGATGGATATGTTAACATGTACCTGTTTAGAATTTCTGAGCACTGGTTTGAGGACCTAAGAAACCCAAAAGTGTCTGGTAGAAACAAAGATAAATTTCAGAAGAGAAACTTTTCAGAGTCTTAGAGTCTTCTTCAAGGAAAAGTTTGCAGAGATTTATCTCCCAAAATTACCTAATTTAGAGAAAATTCAATTGACTTCTCAACAATGCCAGATTTGGGCTCTGACTCAGCAATGTGAATTTGAGTACCTTCCATAGTGCCAGTTATTAAAGTGTGTTTTAAAAGCTGACACTTTGGAAACTAAAGCCCATCACTTAAATGCAAAAATAAATGCATCACAGTCTTCTAAAATAACGTGGAAAAGCAAGAGGTTAATTTTGATATATAATACTGTCAGGACACACTGGAAAACTATCTGTTACTATTTCTCAGCATCCTAAAGAAGCTGAGTCAGGACTGAAAGGAAGTGCATGTTTGTAGCTGGGGAATGGTCCTTGCAGCTGGGCTTCTTTGAATGTGGATGCTGCCCTCTCCCTTTAGTGTAGATCCGTGGTTTCTCCAGCTTGTGGATCCTATAGCCCGATGAGCTGGTTGGCTGCTTGCAGACCTGCCACACAGCACTGGAAAGGCTGGAGTCCTGTGGGAATCTGGAAAAAGGAAGCAGTGATCTGTATGAGCTTTACACTGCCTCTGCTGTGAAAACAGGTGCCCTTTCTAAAGGGCATGAGAGCTCTTCTCTAAGGGATTGAGCTCAGGGACAGGGAACCACTTCAAAACAGCCAGAGGGCTCTGTAGACTTTCATTGCTCAGTCTTCATGTATCTACTCATTAATTCATGTCCCCGCTACACTTTGAACTTCCCCCATAACCAAGAACACACTATACCTTTGTAGTTTGTCTTCCAAAACTCTCCAGCCTTGTAAAGCCAGGCTTTAGTGTTGACTTTATTATTCCTCTGCCACAGTATCACTATGCTCCTTACTTACCTAAACTTCTGCATTCCCATGTCCTGACATGAGACGTGCCTTTTTCAGCAGAATCCCTTCTAGGGTAATCCCCCAACCCACAGTGTTGTCAAAGGACCCAAAGCCTTTGGTTTCTCTGTGTGAACTTCCCAGAATCCGTGTCCTCCACATCCAGCTTGAACCTATGAACAGCTGCACAAACTGTGTAGCAAAAACTGCCCTCTCAATCAGCTACAGGTCCTCAGCCTCTCCCTAACCACCCTGTGGGGCTTGGTGCTGGGGGACAATCCCTGATCACCAGCCAGCCGTGGACACAGGATCCCCAAACTGCAGCTGGCCAAGAGGGCAAAAGAAATTTTCCCAGCTGCTGCAGAACAGGAGTGACCAAAGGCAAGGTCTGGTGGCTCTGCTGTTTCTCCCAGACATGTCACCCTTTGCTGACCATGCACTCGTGCTCTGTAACTCCTGCCACACAACCCAGCCTGGACCCTTCCTTTGGGCACTGGAGTTGGGAGCAGGGAGCTGTTCTTGGCCTCTTTGGAGCCCATGTGCCTTGTGAGCTGTGCTTTGGCCACCACCAAAACCACACCTTCTTCCCAGCGTGCAACCCAGAGAGGGGTTTGTCCTTTAGGCCTGGCTTAAATCCACCCTTATTACGGAATCAGTCTGGCAGCAAACTTTATTTACAATTCATAATTACCTTCAAGTCTCATTACGGCAGGCACCTGGTGCTTGCTGTCACATTTAAGGTTGCAAAACAGTTTCCATAGCAACAGCTGTCTTCGCACACCATGATTTTGCAGAGCATTTCCCTATTGGCTGAAAAAGAAATCAGCAATTTCTTTCTGTCCAAGGTTTAATTTTCCCATCAATCAATTCTAAATTAATTTGAGGTGAAATAATGTATTATCCCTCATTAGAAAAAAAACCCAAAACACCCTCATTTTCTTCTGGGAGAAACTGTTGCAAAAATAGACAGGCTGAGGACTACTAATTGCTTAGACTGAGAAAAATTTTGGTTTTAATTTAGTTTTAATGAAAGCAAGATAATATCATTGGCATATGAGGCAGTGATTTGTTTTTTAGTTGTACTGCCTGTCCTTTTGCTTGACTCTTTTGCCAGCTTTTAATACTTATCCATTTTTCAAAAGTAACAGCTATCTATCTGAAAGATCAACTTTTTTTTGGCACATTGAGTCTTATCTGCCCAAACAGTAAAAATGACCCAGTGCATTCAGGCTACATCCCTTTCACACTAATGTAGCAGACTCAGAATTTGCTGCTTTAAATGTTTTTAACTTACATTTATCAAACTGATTTTCTTCAGACTTAGATTTTCTTTGTAGATTTTTTCTAGGAGCCAGTTAAAGACTAACTTGAAGGAGAATACTGTGTTAGTTCTAAGGTTATTTGCATTTAACAAAATGAATTGTAAACTGATATAATCTTAGTACTGTTGTTTCAGATTTTTATCTATGTTCAACAATTGCTTCTTAATTTTATTATCCTTGAATTTCTTTTGTTTCTCAAGCTTTATGTAAATTCTTTGGATTGCCTTTTTGGAATATTCTGCAGAGTCTGCTTTGTTCAGTTTGGTAGATTTTAATCAATATAAATCCCATTTAAATCATTTGAAGGGTTTAAATTGTG
The DNA here is from genome assembly GCA_038380795.1 of Pyrocephalus nanus. Lineage (NCBI taxonomy): Eukaryota > Metazoa > Chordata > Aves > Passeriformes > Tyrannidae > Pyrocephalus > Pyrocephalus nanus. The sequence continues at coordinate 7,859,139 of CM076272.1, forward strand.
GGCGTGTATAAAGACTCAAATTTGGGGGATAGCAAAATATATTAAGAGTCAAGATATATTTTTGTTCCTTTTAACAATATATATATTATCACTATAAATCTGGAAATGCACAGTCAGTTCCTAGAGTTATTGACAATTTTTTCTGCATCACCTTTGTGTCCACAGCAGCTGCAGCAGAATTATAGACTTCCCACTGTACTTTCTGGTTGCCAACTTGACCCCAAATGCCCTCTCATCCAACAGATTACAGCCCAGTAGGAGACTTTTTCCTTTAAAAAATATAGTGCAGTTTAATTGCATATTTACATCTTGGGACATCAGAAGAAAAAAACAATGTTATGTTTAAATTACTTTTTTTTTTCTTTGTGTATATATATTATAATAATCTTCACTGATCTGAAGATACCAGTTTTATTGATGTCATGCAATAACTTCCTATTCAGACTAATATCAGTTTTTATACTACTCTGCTTTTTGTTTGAGGGAACAAGTTGATGGAAATTATTGAAGTATTAGTAGAAAATTAAAAGCTTTGAACAGCAAAAAACTCTGAATACTGAAGCTGGTAACATTAATGTAATGTAACCATATTTTTTCATTTAGAAGTAGATGTATACCATTGTGATTTCAATGAATTCAAAATAATAGGCTGTAGAACTTGGACTGCAAGTCTGCGATGGATTCAGTGTTTTTGAAAGCTGTTTTAATGATAGAGAATTTTAGAAGGAAATATATTTTCCAGCATACATATGGCCTGGGAACATACTCTGCTCCTAGGAACACCAAAACACATACTGACTTTTAAAAAAACCCGAGGAGTCAAAATCTTACTTGAATAAATATCTCATCACTTTTCATTATCTTTTTTAAATGGGATTAATGAATGGTGTATTTTGGACAGTTACATCACACAGAAAATACCTACTTTTCCCACTTACATTAAAGAATATGTTTTCCAAAGTGTCAGAGATATTTACTCAGTTCTATTAAAATTCAGTTTGTTCCACAGTTTTGAACCATACCCCTTTCAGTTCAGCAGCTGATTAGCTCAAAGGCACATTTACATTCACTTTTCCACCCTTCTTTGCATCCTCATCCATCAAGTTCAGACCCTCTGAGTTTTTATGACACTTTTATTGAAATGCTGATATATAATGTGAGAGTGAAAAAAGCTCCAATGTGTGGAGGGAGAAAAATCACTGGTATCTAAAATAACATTCGGAGTAATTGAAAAGAGTACTGGATCTTTTGCTTCTGTTCAGATGCTGACTTTTAGAAGCTGATTATATTACTAAACATCTGCTGAATGTGTCTGTTTCTTGAGCCTGGGGGGTTATTATTTTTCCATTATAGCTGTGTTCCTGGGCTGCTCTATAACAATAACACAGTTTTTGCCGACTGACACCATAAATTACGTGACAATATTAAAGTATCTTTACTCTTGGTGTTTGAATAACACAAGGAGGTCAATAAAACAGATGGAAGTTGAGGTTTAGAGAGACAGGTCTAGCTAGAAAGGCAAAATGGTCTGTGTTTCATATTCAACAGCAGGCAGAGCTGACTATGAGAAAGAATATTCAAGGATGCCTTTGTTAACGAGACAGCACATCAAATTAAATAGCAAAACAACACATTTTTCCTGCAAAAGAAGTGATTTCCTGGGTGTGTAGGCAGCTTCTGCAATTTCCTTTATTTTCGTTACTACACTTTGTGTAGTGTATTTCCAAACACTTTTTGTAAGATGATTTCTCTTGCAGTGACTGTCTCTTTGCAGCTTGACATTACTGTTTGATGTAGGAGTACAATCTTCTGACAACAGCTTTTGAGGAATGAGAGCCACTTCTACAACATTATTTTGAAAATAACATTTCCCATATAATCAGAAAAAAACACATGCTTTTGATTTTAAAGCCAGCCAATGTGCTGACTTGAGCATGGACCTCTGGATGATTATTTGCCATCTACAAAGAACTCACTTAGAGTATTTTGGATGAACACTCAACTCTTGATCAAACACTTGTCAGGTGCTAAAGAGCAGGGTAAGTGCTGAAATAGACAAAGGAATCTCTACTCTTTGGGAGGAATCTGTGTCAGGGACTGGGATGAATCAGGGTCATAGCTGATACAGCCAGCTCGATACCAGCTTCTTTCACATTCTCGATATACTGGGCTTTGTCTTGTTTTTAAGTGCCTGCCATTCTGTAGAAGAGGAGATGTGACGTTTATTAATCTTCTGTTTTGTTGTCAAAGCCATTCCAAGACTGATGTGGAGCTAGGGCACATCTGAAACAGCCTCAGAATTCCTCTACTTTACACTTAGAGCAAGGAACAAACCAAACTGGGTTCCCCCAGGAACGAGAGGAATGAAAACAGCTGTCATAAGACTCCCTTAGGTCTTCTGATGAGCATTTGAAGATGTTGCCTCAGGCTGCTGAATTTAGACTCTAGATTACATTCTGTTATTACATTCTGCTGCCAGGTGCAACTTATATCCACACAATATAAATACCCAAAAAACTAGAAAAGTGATGAGTTGAAATAAAAAACATTTTTACCATGCAAATCACTATAGCAATTGAAGAAGTATTATTTTCATTTCACACTGCCCTATAGGGAAGCTTTGGGTCATTTCCAGTATATATCTCTCTGTTAAAAACACTGTAGAATTTTTGGCAGTGACTGGAAACATGTCCCTGAAGAAGGGTTGACTGAAGAAAGGAGACAGGCCACCTGTTCAATCACTATAGCACTTACAGTTGGGTTTAATGCTAACAAGACATGATGTGAACTACATGGGTGCTGTGCCCTGGCTTGTACACTGCGAGACCTTTCCAGCAAATTTCAAAAATATTAAATAGGCTCTTTTCTCCACAGATAAGGTTTTTATTTTAATTCGAGTGCCTCAGCGCAAGTGGACTGCTCTCACACATCAGTGTTTATCAAACTGCTACGCAGCTTTTTGAAGAGAGAACAGACTGTTTTCATGGGACCAACTTGCCAGGAAAACAAAAATATTTGTTTGGATTGCTGACTGGCAGGGGTGATCTTTGAATCTCTATTGCCCATTACAAGTTGTCTGTTCTAGGCTTTGCATAAGGCTGACCAGTTTCCAATTCCCCAGCCACCACTTTTACTGCTTGCAACTCTGCAGTGACACTGGGAACATTTTGTGCTGGAGGTTTCCTTAGATTTTTAGGTGAGTTAAAAAACTGACAGTAGTTTAGAGAACTTATCAGCTAATTATCTGGGCCTGTTGATTTAAAACAGTTCAATTTTTCCAGATGCTGCCATATATCTTCTTTTATTACAGGCTGTGCAATCCTGTCTTGTTCACAGGCAGGTTGAATATCTTCTGGATGTCTTTTAAATGTAGCATAAAAAATTTAAGAAACATATATTCATGTTACGAATTGATATTTGTACTATCTGTATAAGGCCCTCAGCATATGTCTTGATTACAAGTTCTTTTTTTCCAGAATTTGTTTTTAAGAGCATGTTCTTGATGCCTGTGATCCACTGCTTATTGATTGATTCCTTCAGTGTCTATTATCAGCCTTTGCATTATAAATCTTGTAATGTGGGTATTAGCCTTTTGCTTTGTACCTTTTTTAATGGTAGTAGATTTTATTGGTGATTAAACTGCCATTACATTTTTTTTCCCTTGGTTTTAAGTCTGCTGCATTGCTGGCATCCAGTAGGATTTTTGTCAGTGTTTCCAATTTCAAATGTTGTATTCTTAGCAGGGATGTTTTTACTATTATAGATGCACAGAATGTGAAAGAAGAAAAAGGTCTTGGGAGGTGGATATTTAATAATTCTTATTGGGGTTTTTTTAAGTTTTTTTTTTTTTTCGAAAGAAAAGTTACAGAGTGCATTGGATTAAATAAATATTGTATTAAATAAAAATAATACAAAGAGATACAAACCCCAAAAAAACCCCCAACTTCTCTATTAAAAAAAAAAAATCTCTGAAAAATACAAGAAAGGTTTTATTCAGAGGGAAAAGAGTAAAGTCAAGGTTTTTTTTTTATTTTTAATTTTTAAGTTTCAACTTCCTAGCTAAGCACAGAAGTCATGCAAATGAAGGAAAGGTGAAACAACTGAGTAATTTGAAAGTGAAACAGTGTGTCTCATCCTAGAATCAGGAGGGAATTCAATGAACTATTTGATACAGGCTCTCTTTCAAGTTATTAAGCAGGGTTTCTCAGTTTCTGAACTTGCACTGGAAAAAGTTCTAGCTGATGTTAAAACTATTTGCTCTATGAAAGACATTTTGCTTCAGCTTGGAGGTGGTAAAGGCAATGTCAGCTGACTGAGAGCTGACCAGAGTGGACTGATTGCATGGATTGCTGTCTTGTGTTTAGAGAACTGTGGAGAGCAGGACTTGCTAATTATGTATCTTGACTTATACTGAAAAGAAGTGTTGGATAATACTTTCACCAGAAAACCAGATGAAGTTTTACGATAAGCAGATTTAGTTTGAATCATATTATGTGCTACGAGCAAGATTTCATTGCATGAATGTGGCCCATATGGCAACACCAGGGACTTTCCAAGCTGAGGAACACAAGTAATCTGTTATTGTGGAAGTTCAGTTTGTTGTTCCCACATTAACCCCCTCTTCTGGAAAACAACTTGGTCTTCGCGAGCTGACATTTGTATATGGACTAGTGTGTGTAAAACCAATTAATTGATCAATTTCCTATAAATTTATTTAATTATTCCTTTTGGTCTTATGTGTGTAGAGTGTACTTGGCCATATTTAAACTTGCCTACAGTTCACCTGTGCACTGTGTAAAGAAAGGTCCTTGCCTTTGGAAACAAATAATATACAAGCCATCATTTACTAAGTTATAGAAAGGTTTACAGTGTGACAGAAACGCTGCTAATGTAAACAGCAGTTTCTGTGTTTCATTGCTGAGAGTTGCCATTTTAAAATACTCTTAGAAAGACTCAAAGGAAAATATTCCCATTTGCTAGAAACTTTCCAAATGTAATATTTTTCAGTAACTTAATGTAATTCAGTAAAAAAACCCAGCATGTTTGCAATAGGATTAGGACAAGAACTTTTTTTTTTGAAGATAATATGGGATATCTGGAATAAGGAGAGCTTGGACTGTTTGTTTGGAGTAGATATTTTCCCTGAGAAATAAAAGCATAAGGAATACCATCTGGACTATGAAAATTATTACAGTATTAAAGAAAACAACCTACTAACATTTAGCAGTGTAATGAATATCATTGCTATCACTTTAAATAGGATGGCAGACCCAAGGATTTGTTGAAGCAAGAAAATTCCCCATTGTGAGCAGAACAAAATCCTTTTATTTCATTAATGGATCCTGGTCACCAGTTTAGATAAACTCCTTATTTGATGTAAAGACTGTAGGCAATGCAAAGCTGGTGCTGAGTTACCATTCCAGCCTCCCCTGTGATGGAAATGTGTGTCTACAGCTGCAAATGTAAAACCTCCTACAAATTTTCAATGTTCTGTTCCTGAGAGAGCTGAGCTTTCTCTTGGCACTCAAAGAACCTTGTATTCTTCTCTGGAGATATCAAAATATTGGCTGTGACAGGAATACATATACCACAAGCTGTACAAAGATGAATTCGTGTCAAGTCACCTGTAGAGCCTGATAATCATACTGATAATTTCCAGCCCTGGGAAAGCTTTCCTGCTCTGATGTGAACAAGGAACACCTAGATGGTTTGGAAATGATTAGAAAATGATCATAGCAAGGCTGGTAGCTTTTAACTTAGACTGAATGTGTGTCTGACTCCCTCAGAAACAGGCAACAAACTTTAAGCAAAGGGAATGTACCAACGTGCTCCTGCCCGTCCTGCCTGGATGATGCATTTGTGCCCAGGAAAGTGTGTTACTGAATCCTTCTCTGCCATTTGCAGCACTGACAAGGTCATTTCAGCTGTACATACAGAAAATATGGGAAGCAAACAAAATATTCTCACTCATTAATTTAACAGTGGACTCTGAGCAACTGAGGGAAGTTCCTGTTTTCAAGTGTGACCTTCATTTTTAGGTCTTTCACACTTTACAGCTATCTAATATTAGCCATTTGCTTTTTGTGGAGTCAAGAGAATTGAACACCTGCTTTTTCTACTAATTACTACTTAAAGTACATTTTGGATTTGAATTAAAAAAGAACCCCTCTGAAAATCAAGTAATGGAATTTGAGACATTTTTGAAATATGGCTTTTAATTTCCTGCACTTCAACATCCCCACCTGTACAACGGCCTTCCCAGCTGGATGTTGAGAAGGCTTGTCAGCCTAGCAGTGAGCTGGAAGGAAGTCATTAGCACTATTCTCAGATTGCACTCTAAAAACTCAGAGAGTTGAAGTTCATGGTAATTCCCTTTCCCCCAAGGAGCTTTTTTCTTTTAGCTCTGTCAAGTAAAAGACTGAATTTCTCTTGCCCCTTGTTGGACTTGCCTCTAAATCTCCCAGATATTGGGTCCTGTGCAGAAACTCAATCTCCACGGCAGTTATGTGCCACTGCTGACGGTGTAAAACCTGTCAGCACAACCTTAGGGGATCTGTGCTGTCCACTAAAGGATCCATTAATGAACATCTGCTCATGCTGAACTTCTCCATCCTTTTATACCCATCCATCAGCCTGTGTGCAGAAGGTAAGGAGTTTGTTTTAGCAGAGTGGCCTCTACTCAATTATGTATAATTGGGGCTCTCCGTGGGGATGTTTTCTAGGTCCATATTTGTCCCCTACAAAATGGTCGTGATGTTGGTCTCATATCTTCTCCTGTATATAGAAAAAAGGTCCCACTGTGAATTTGCTGGGCTGGCTGTTAAATACATTGAACTCTTTTAATTGGAATGCTGCTATTGAATAGTAAAGTCCTGGGTCTATATTTACCTTTGCAGTGTCTAATTAACTCTGTGTGAGATTGATCATTCAGGCTTCAGGTTTTCAAGGAGCTACGAACCAATCTTTAATTCTCTGTTAAATGCAGGGAGTTCTCATTTTAGTGATCTTTTTTATGTGGAAATTTAAATAATTTGGACACCGAATAAGCATTGAACTTTACACAGTTTCCTCCCTGAGCTTTGATAAAGCACTGAATCTGCATAAAAGGTAAAATTCTTTAGCTGATCAGCCTGTGCAGGCCTATTTTTGAATAAGCCTTTCTCCTTGCTAAGCAGATGAAACTTTGTGGAGATTTCAATGATACATCTCAAAGGCACCTTGTTCGTGCACCAGAGCAGCTCACAATCATTTGCTGGAAACTGCAGACTGAGGCAGATTGTTGTGCAATACTGGACACCTTCCAACACATTTTCTTCAGTCCACCTGTGCTGCAGGTAGCAGTGACCCACTCTTTTACATGGAGTTAATTTATATGAAACTCCATTTACCAAAGATTAGGTTTTTGCACCCTTGACCGATCAGCGTCGGATCTTTCAGGAGGACTGTATTCTTGGTAATGTATCTGCTCAAAGTCTCACAATTATACATATGGAGTTTTCTGTCATTAAGAGTTTCTGATTGACAGGTTTGCATTTCTGGCAGCTGAAATAACCTGAATTTTGATTTTCTGAACTTTACAAGCTGTGCTGGGAAGCTGCATGGAAAAAAATTTCCACTGCTAAGGTAGGATTAAAGCCAGAAAGGGTAAAAGAAGTGTAAAAACATTTGATTTTTTTTTCCAAGTAAGGTTCTGAAAAACTGACTAATTTATTCTGTTTGAAATGAGCAGCAAAAGTAGCTGTCTTCTTTTTATTACCTGTTTGACTCATTGTATTATTGCCTGGAAAATCAGCAACAACAAAGCCACATCAAGGGCAGTTTTGCACACATTTGTCTTCTTATGTACATTATCAAGTACATTTATGTTTAGTATATTGATTCCTTAGGTTTATCCAAGATAATCCCCACCCAGGCATACATTTGTAGGTGACTGTGAGAGTTCTTCCTTGCAAAATGTCCTTCTTAGCCATTACCAGTGGGATTGGTTACTAATTTCTGACTAAATTTCCTGAACCTAGCGCTGTTGAGAACAGATGTGCTGCAACTGGGATACAAAGGGAAAGATTATATACTTGATCCTGCTTATGCATGTTGGGCTCCAGCAGGGCGGTGGAGCTGGACACAAGTCTGACTATAATTGCTGATACAAACCAGATAATTAGAGACATGATAATTAGAGATGTGAAAACCCCTCTAGCAGAGGGACACAATTAAGTGGTTGTGCCTTTGGCCTTTCAGTCAGGAAAATACACTTGTGGAAAGAAATTGGTATTTTAATATCATCAGATTTAAAAAAACCTCCAAAAACCCATTTGGCCATCATTGAATAGAATGTTATAATTCATATTCTGGTAAAATCGATGTTGAATTTTAGATGCTTATTTGGATCAAAATCTAGGACCATCTATCTCCATCTTAAAGCTTAATTAGGTGCATAATCAGAGCAGCAGCAGCAAATCTACTGATATTACAGCAGTTACTCATTTTTTACAATTCCGCAATTTCAGAGTTATTTCAGGGACAACGTAATGGGAAAAGAGAGACACTGCAAGTGGCCCAAGGTCATCATGGCAGCACCAGTTAGAAAAAACAGACAGATTTTTTAATATCGCATTTTATAGGCAGTTAAAAATGCTCCCAAACAGCTTCATTCATGAATACAATTCTCTTTTTTAATAACCTGCGGGCCTCCAAAAAGTAATGAGAGCATCATGATTGTTCTGCAAATGCATTTCCACACAAACTATAATCACATATTCACACAGCATTTTTGTAATACAGGAAGAGCTACGAAAGAGTAGCAGAGGAAGACAATATTCTGACCTGCTTGTTGAGCTGTTCTCCCTTCAATAAGATGGGAATGATTAAAACAATACCACCATCATTTTTTTAAAGATTGGTTCTGGTTTCCATGATCAAAAAAAGGTTTTTATTTTTTTATTTATTTATTTTAATTTATTTTAGGACCGTAGTTCAAAGTTCAAATTTATAAAAAAAGTCATGATGTGTCAGTGTTTGGTTTATTCCATCTGTGATTATCAATGTGTAGAAAGGTCATTCTGAGTTTAGGCAGGAAATTTAGGCAGTAGAAAAAAAACCCAGACAAACCCAAACACAGAGTAAGAGCATTTTTATGCAGGAAACCTGTTCCAAGGAATTCTCTTTTTTACCAAGTAAGGCGGTGAAAGCATGACATCAGATGCAACACAAGCATTTAATCAGGAAATATTACAAATGACAGAACCTATTGAACATGACCTTCTGCTTAGACTGCCAGTCAGGCTTGTCTAATGGTACTAAAAATGGGGGAATGAAAGCCTGAATTTAAGGGAGGCTTTAGCAAGCAATTGCAGTAGTCAGTTATCTTAGGTAAAACAGGTTCTCCAGGGGAATGAAGAACCTACAGAAGAATGAATACTTGCAGGCTATTTTGATGCTTTAGAGTTGTCTTTTCTTCTCCTTCTTTTATACATCTTTCTCATCCCAAATCTTAGTCACAAAAGACATTTTTTAGATGCTTTTCTTCATTTCCACTTGGAATGAATCTCTAAATATTTACTTGAAAGATACATTGCATATAAATATTTAGATGTCAGAGGAAAGGTAGTCTGAAGCCTCTTTACAGAGAGATTGATTGGCAGGAATAAGATAAACCTTGTCTCTGTTTTGCAGACAAAATTAATTGAAGTTGTTTGCATAGAACATTCAGGTCTGAAAAAACTCAAAGATTTTTCTTTATAAATAGTGTGCTGACTGTGGTGTATCTGTTATTGTGTGAATAATTTATATAGAACTGGAGTCCCTCTGTATGTTTTAATGTCTTTTAGGCAAAGGTAATAATTTTATAAATGGACAAATAAGTCAAACTGTTAAAAATCTGTTTTACTTCCTGGCTTAAATCACTCTGAATGATGATTAAGTCCATGTTATGGCCCTTGACTTCACTGGTCTGATGCAAAGTTTGCACTTCATCTGTGCAACCTCATTGCTTTGAGATTTTGCCTGGTAATTGTAACTGAAAGGTACTGGAGATTCCACCTGGGTACTAATTGTACATGATAAGCAGGGGGGAAATGGGCTTTCTCTCTGTGTGGCACTAGATCTGTGAGCCAGAATAAAAAAACCCAACTAATTACATACACTGAGCCATTCTTATTCTCAGCAGTAGTGAGGAAATCACTGAATATATAAAGCAGTTATACTCAATTTATAGTCTTGGATTCCAAGTTTTTCTTTTACCTATTTCTTTTTTCCCATAAAAATGCTGCTAATGAGAAAAAAAAATCAGATTTCCAAATGCGAATGGTTTACATAAGAAGGTTCTTCAGAGCAGTGCAGTGTCTTGCATGCCTGCAAACCACTGTCATGCAGAGATTTCCCTGCTCATGACAACTCCTGGGTTAGTTCAGCCCTGGAGCTGCATGGTACTTACAAATCTGGTTATTCTCATTGGACTCACACTCACTGCTATTGGAAACTGTATGTTTTGCATATTACTAAAGCCAAAAAAACGCCTGGTGGTGGTGGAAGGAAGGCAGATCAAGTAAGTTGGTAACCCACATGCATTCTTCCCTCTGAAGGTGCAAAAAGGCATTGGTTGGGATCTTAAATCCAACCCTTAAACTTGGTGCAGTCCTTCTCAGGATGACCGTGCAGGTGGCTGTGCTGATTTATATGGCACTATTCCCACAAGTGCATTCTTTTGAAGTAACCACTCTTTTCTACTAAAACAACTAAATAAGTATCATACAATGTCATTTAGTGTATGGAGGATAGTTAAGCAAGTGGATCCTCATTCATACAACTTTGATTTTTAGGTCATTATATATATAAAGCTCATGAATCTTTACCAGGCTGCTCCATTCACTGAAAACTAGAATTGATTTTTTTTTTTCACTACGAGGCTTGTGCTGAACAGATCAATGTTTAGGCATGTGTGAAAGCAGGGGTCATAAATCACCTACTTGGATACAAACTCCTGGGATTTCAGTAGCAGCTTTTTAAAGCCTGTTACATAAGGGGTATATCTACTTATTGTGCTGTGAAGTATTTTTCTTGGGTAATATCTGTATGTGCAACTAGGAGAGGTTTTACTTGTTCTGTTATTTTGTTTTGCTCAAGATATTTACTGGCTTTTATTAAAATGAAAAACAATGGAAAAATACACTGAACTTTATATTTTATATGGATTTTTTAATCTTTACACAGTGTTCTGTAAAGTCTTTTATGACACTTCGCATTTACCTTGTGTTTGTTTTATCAGTTACTTAATTTGTATTCCATGCACTCCTAAATACCTTGCTTGGAGTCAAAGCCTTAGTATTTTAGATGCTATGGAAAGGTGAAAGAAGAGGACAATCTGGTTTGACCATCTGCTGCTTGGTCTTGTGAATATGTAATGCCATGGCTCATTTTATGCAGCATATACAGCTGCTGTCCTATTAAAAGCAGTGTTTGCCATGAATTAACTGTACTCATGGAAGCCCTTGCCTAAAATCTGAGGACTACAAGCACTGCTTGAATTGTTCTTGGTAAGAGACTGTTTTGTGTGTGAGGTTGTTGTGTGTGTTTGTGTCTGAAAGGAAGAGGTTCAGGTTAAAACACCTTCTGGGAAGGAGCAAAGGCAAATGACAATTCCATCTCTATGAATAAAGGCTGACTTCATGTACAGCTGGTCTGATCATTTCTTGTCTGAGTCATGAACTGCAAAGAACAGATAGTGTAAGACCTACCTACCCCAGACTCCTGGTAGCTGCCTTCCCGTGGGGGCTGTGGTTCGAGGGCTCTCACACAGCTCTGCCACTGACTCCCTCAGCAAATCTCATTAGCATGCTTGCAGTTGTGTTTCAAGGTGTCAGTGATGCATAACTTTGCTTTTTCTGGTGTCTAAACTGAGATGATGGTATCTTAATTCGATGCCAGTTTCGAGTTGCCTGTGCTTTGGAATTGGAGAAGAGAGGTTTCCTCATCTTCTATATCCACAAATTAGAGATTATAATTAACTTTGCTTTGTGTAAGACTGGTAACTCCTCAACTGATGCAATTTCCTAGGATTATCTTCTTTGATTTTGTAAGTTTTATTTTATTTTATCCACACTCCTAATAAAATGAAGTTTTATGTTCTAATAGGGTTCAGGTTACATAGCAAATTTTTAAACAATATGGATAGAAAAAGTTAATTATGCAAATAATTCAAGTACTCCACTGAGACCTTAGGAGAGTCAGACTCAATTAATCAGTAATAATTGAAACCTCTTAGTGCTTATTGTGTTTAGTTTTTATTTTGGAAAACGGTTTTTGAACAAAAATTACAATTATTTAATATTTTGTTTTAATTCCCATACCAATATAAGATACTCAGATAGGAACTTGCAGGCTGTGAATAAGCAAAATGAACTACAAACTTCACTAGTCTGAACACTCAACAGCTTACATATTCATGAGGCTTTATAATTGTCACTGATGGATAATACTACACATTTTATACATTTCCTACCTCTCTCTATGAGTCTCCAAAGTCAAACGTCTTGTAATTTGCTCTGTGGGATACAGAAAGTGTTTTCCAGGCATATTGAAGAACAGAAGAATAACTAACCCTTTATTTATTCGGCCCATGACAATGTCTTTCATGTGTGCTTGTTCAAGTTAGCTATTTACCAGATACATTAACATTTGTTTTCAGAGGATTAAGCTTACTAATTGCAAAATATGTTTTCTGAGTAGTTTACAGTGTATAACCTATAATTTCAGGGACTACAGTGATTATAGAGAAGAATTACCTTAAACCCCTTGGCACAGACAGTATCAGCTGAAGAAACTGCTTTTCTGAAGTGACTATTAAGCATCATTGCTCTCTGATGCAATCCCTGTATGCCCATGAAGCTGACTGCAGCACCACTGCCTCCAGTGGGTTACAAGGTTCAGGTTTTGAAGTGGAAGAGAGATAATTTGTAGCTCAATAGAAGGGAAAGCAACCTGTCAGCAACTCTATGTGTCATAATGGCAGTGGGAGGAGAGGGGATTTAGGAACGTTTGTCAGGGTGTAAGGAAGACTGGCTGATCCATAAGGTCAGGAAGAAATTCCACACCCAGCAGGGCAGGGGTGAGTTATTTTTTATTTTTTAAGAGAGAAGGGTTCCAACTAATTATCAGCCCTGAAATAACGAGCCCCTTGGTTTGCCTGTGGGTTGGCACAATTCCATCACTCCGAGACTGATTCCTGCAAAGGTGTGCAGCACTCTGCACAGCCTGGAAACAGCCTGCAGGACTGGGTCATGGTCAGAATTTCCTCACTGAAAAGTTAGCCATGGATGAACTCCAGGTACCCCTGGAGGTACCTGAGGGTTTTGATATTTTGGTTTTTGCTTTTGTTGCCTAGATCCCTTTTGGATGTAGATTCACACTGTTTCCTTTAAAGCTTCTTTATTTCGTCTATATATGTGTGTCTTTTCAATTTCTCTGCACCATTGATGCTTTCTAATAATCAAGATGTGAATCAGTGAATTCTAAGTCTTTGTGACTCTCCTATTTCAAAATGGTTTCACTGCCTGTATGAATAGCATTAGTATAAATATTTTGAGATTTAACTTGTGTTTGAAATTGACATTTGAGAAGAGCTGTATGTTTATTTAGATCAACAAAGCAGAAGAATCACAAACAGTTCTGTCTTTGTGATACCAAGCCCCCCACGCCTTCCCCCTGAAATGTTGTTTCCACAGTCTGTTAGGATGAGAAATGAAATTGAAACTTAACTGGAAATGACAAAGATGCTCTTGGAGAATCTGATGAAATCTGATGAAAATCTATCAGAGTGGCGGAGGGAGATTGTATTTCAGGGCAGTTCACCTGTCTGAGCTGGAAGGACTCTGAAGCTGCAGACAGTGACAAAATGCTGGGTCTGTTATTTGCATATTTATGTCAAAGCTGAAGCTTACCACATTTAAAATGTCCTCCCAAATTATATCACATGACAGGAAACGTGCAATGGGAAATAGTACAATTTTGTGATTAGAGTGTCATTCACAATATGGCTGCTTCCAGAAATCTTTGGGTGTCTTGCAATAGGTAGATTTTTCTTTCACACAGTGGCATTTAACTTGAATCAATTGTTGTCAACATAACTTTAATCTGACATGTGTCGTGTTTTACATGAAGATATATTCTAGTTTTGAACAGAAGGTTACTCACAGAGTCCTATTTAGGATGATAGCAATACTGGTACTAAAGATGACAGAATGGACACCATTCCCAAAGGCTATTTCTTTTCTATATCTCATTTATAAAAAGAACATTGAAGCCAGCATGTGGGAAGGAAGTTTAAACTTTTGGAAAGGTATCCTAAGCCAATCACAGTTCTTTTTTTTATGAGCAGAAGCTGATCCAAGTAATTGCATTTATATTGGTGAATAACACACAGTGGCAGTTGGTATGAAATTATATTGACAGACCCCAATTAAGTGTATTTGCTCAGAGGGAATAATTGCAAAATTCCTGATATCTACAGGAGTAGAATGCAATTTTAATACTATGCTTATGAAAAATTCAGGGAAGTTATTATCAGTATCTCTCATGGAATAATCCTATATTGCACTTTCTGGTGTTCGCTTTACTCCCTTATATTAGCATTTTTCAGGTGAAGTAATAATGTGGCAATTAAATCCGGGTGCAAGAAAGCTGGAGGTGTGTGTTCCTGCCTTGTGTTCTAACAGTGATTCAAATTCTTTTGTTCAGTCAGGATTTCATTCTTTCAGTAGGTCTCACCTGTGTCTGTCCTACAGCCTGCAAAGCACATCGAAGCTCAGCTGAAAACAATTGGTTTTAAATGAGTCTTAAAGCACAACAAGTGTGAACTTCGCAGCTCAGGCCCTGGGAGGAGTTTTAAATAGATTAGTAGGGACTTGGTCAGTGTTTGGGACAGTTGTTTTGTGATGCACAGAGGTGAATATGTACACACCTCTCCACAACTCGGCCCTGGGGAAGGAGATAAGAACACTATGTCTGAAGGAACTTGCATGTACTGTAATTTTGATGTGACTTTTGTTTAAACTTTGCTACTGCTTCTTTTGTGTTCACTTTGCAAATGTCTGTATGCTCAGTTTGGTAGCACAACAGCAAATTTCCTCAGAAAAAAATAATTATACTCTTTGATGATTAAGTCGGTGAATATCTAGACAATTTAATTTTTTAAATGTGTGAATGTAATCAATGGCTATGTTTGAATGTTTGTGTAATGAAGCCCCTTGATAACTGTACATTTTTCGTCCAGAAACAATAGGTCATGTTCAGCATATTTGAATTCAATTCCTTGAAAAATATTTTTTAATGTTTTAAGCTAAAATGCAATCAATAATTTGCTATCTGCATGCAGAGAGTATCAGAATCAGATGAAAAAGTTTAGTAATTACTTATTTGATTCTGAAGTAAACATGCCCTTATAATATGAAGAATTTATATTAATTACAATGGAAACTGTGATAGTGCTGAAGCCACTCAGCTTTAAAACCTAATGTGATGGGACATGTAAGGTTACATATTAAAAATCTGACTCATTATTATTTTCGTAGTAGCTACACTGATGACACTGTTTGTATTTAATTATAGTTTTAGCATTTCTGTAGTGATTGTGACCTGAAAATTTAATCATGGCCTTTAAGTACAATATTATTGATTTTGTGTTTTGCTTGAAAGAACTACTATTTGAAAAGGAAAAGTACAGTGTGTGTTCTGATGTTCTTTTTCATGCTGAGGAGTGTTGGTGACATCCCTAGATATGTTTATTCTGTCTTGTACAGAGTAGCTTTTTCCTGCATGAGAAGTAGCTCTAGATTAGACACACTATTGATACCTTGGAGTTTTGATGTTTTGATTTTTTTTAAATTTTTATAGATCTTAGAAGTAGTTATGTAGTAAATGTAGCAGCATATTATCCCTTTACCCTTAACACACCAGCTCAAACCCCTGTTACCCATTCCCATATCAATTCCAAAAATTCCATAGCCTGTTTAGTCTTTTTTTCAAGGTAGAATTATAGCAGAACATCCTAACCCTACGGAACAAGATATAGCTGTAGACCCAACAACCTTCAGGCCTAGAATTCTGGAAAGCCTCCAAGAACATTACGTGCTCTGAGGAAGATGAAGATGAAGAGGGGGTCCCAAAACACACCCAGACCCAGTTTCCAAGAGGCGTGGCGGGGGCAGAACCTGGGTGGTGGCTGGACTGGATTGGGGTATTCCAGAAAGCCTGGGGGCTCATTAAAACCTTTGTATCCTTATCTTATCTCCTACCTAATTTGGCTTGGAGTCTTTTTTTCCCCCCAGCCATTTAGGCAATACTATCTTGGATTTACAACACAGATGCATTTCTTTAAAACCTGATGCGTCCAATGTTAATTTTCTAGTTTCAGATGTTGTAACATAGATTTTTTTTTTATTTATTTCTATAATACAAAATGTCTAGACCTAGAACTGCAAAAGCTGATGGGTGTGTTGTAATTTTGGTTTCATTTAATTAGTTACCTGAATCATTGCACTTTTGCAAAAACTGTGGCCTTGATAAATAAAGGTTGGAAAGCTTTTATTTGCACTCCACAATAAAGTAAAAATATATAGAAGCTTGTAGAAGGAGATTTTTTGCATCAGTTATCCAGCATACTTTGCTTTTGTAATGACATTTCCCACTCATTTTCAGGACAGACAATTTAATACAAGATTTTAGTGCATAATGTCATTGGTATCCACTCCCTTCTGAAGCACATGAAACACATAGAGGTCCTTTAAGCTGTAAAATAGCATTTGTGTTCATATACTGTTTTAGATGTGTTTTATGGCACAGCAGAGTCTTTTTTTCCCCCCTCATTATTTTCCTCAAAAATCTTACTTCCCTCTATTTATTCTTTAACGTTCCAGCTAGTGGCCCTGTATCTCTTACAGTCTGTAGCAGTAACCAGAGTGGGAGTGTTGGTTGTAGTTTTTTCTCGTGGGTGTCCCTCAAACTCAGTGTGTTTTCCCTTGCACCCGTGGGATACTCAGTGCCTTCCACTAGGCTGGGTGCTCAGCACATTGAGGGTCACATCCAGGATAAACATATGGGCTGGGTTCTTCACTGAAAGAAACTCCTCACAAGTTCATGGAGGAAACTGATGGTTCACTGCCTGGAGAGCTGTGGTTCTGGAGTAATTACAGAGCCTGCACTGATTTCCTTCAGTGAGGAGGATTCTATAAATTAACAATTCCCAGAAGAATTTTGGGATGTGACTGCCCAGCCTCAGAAATTTCTGTTCTGGATTCATGATCAGACTCTCTCTCAGACTACAAGTATCACAAGTGCTCTTTTCATTAGAGTGGTGGTTGGAAATCTGCAGGTGGAAGGAGAGAGCAAATCAAACCCGTGTTTGGATTGAAAGTTTCTGATCTGCTTTAGGCATAGAGAAAATTTTCAGTTAAAATGTGAATGTTCAGGTGAAAAGGTGAATTTGGGAGCTCCTTTTCTACCCTAAGTATTCCTTCAATGTTACAAAAGTAATAAACAAGTAATTTCCATATGGATTAATACCATAGCTGTTGATCATGATAACATGTTGCTTTGACTGTAGATAGCTCTGTGGTTTTTTTTTTTTCTCTAAAGTTTTTATATTGCTTTCCAAAGAACTCATTCAGTATAGGGTGTAATATATTTATCTTCATAAATCTTAACCTCATTATTCTGTGTGGAAAAAAAATGTAGAGAATCAAATATATTTTAGTGTGTCTGTGACTGAAAAACATAACAATAAATACTTTTCACCTAGAAATCACATATTTAAGAATATGCCAGCTGCAGTCTAATAATTTTACAGTCTGTTCTGCAATATATAGGACATTGAGAATTAATATAATCTGACTTAGTACTCTGAGATTTAATAAAATCTGACTTACTGAATGGTTTTTCTTTTGGAAACCATTTTCAGAGTTTCCTGGAGCTTACTTGAAATATTTAGTGGTTTCTTGGATGTAATTTTGAGCATGAGATGTTAAAATACACATATTTTTTGTAGATAAAGAAATTCTGTGCTTTTATTCAAGTTCCATAGATGAAAGGGGAGTGTATTTGTAGCTGTGAAATGAGTGTCATGGGAGAGACTACAAGACTAGTTTAGCTCTACTTCATATATCAGAAAATACACTGTAATTCCCTGACACAATATAAAATTGAAGGACATGAAGCCCTTGTTAATGTTATGGTTATGAAAAGTTTAGATGTCTCTTTATTGATCAAATGGGGAATAGATATATTCCTAATTATGCTACACCATGATATCTTTCAATCAGGTTCCCTAATTTAAAGGAAGTAATATATGTAAAGGAAGAAATACAGCCTCACATCTGAAAACTACCTACAAATCCTTATAAGAGTTACACTACTTAAGAAATGTCTGATTAATAACTTAACCAATTTAGAAAGAAAGTTGGGATTAAAAGCATTTATTGAAACTGAAAGGGTTTTTGGGAACTACTATTGAAAAGTAGCCTTTGTGATATATTGTTTTTCCAATAGAGATATTTCTTTTATTCTGGAATTTATGTTATGCAGGGATATAACATTGTAGCACAGTATTACAGAATGACTTTAACTAGAACTGTTGTCTCCTTGGCTCTGACTTGTCAACCCATCTCAGCAGGTACACAGGTATCCAGTTGCATTAAGAAAATAGTTTATAAAATTATTCGAATGTACATAATGTCTATATTGAAACCCCAAATTGAGAAATTATATTTTAACTTCAAAAAGCATTGGACACATGTCTGGTGGTTAAATCATCTGTAATCCTGCCTGGGTAGGGTACCTACAGAGCTCAGTATTTCACACAGCAAGAACACTGTTTTCTCAGCTGAGCTACCTAAATACTTTACATATATATAATGCAAGAGGAATTTAGTGCACTTCTAGTCTTCAACATTAAACTAAGAATTCACCCATCATTTTAGAGTACAGATTCAAGCTGGAAAGTTGTCTCATCTCTTCTCCCTCTGGCAAAATAAATGTTCCTAATCAGACACTTTTAATGCATTGCAGTGCAAAGTATTCAATGTGTCAGTGTTCAAATAGGAATGATGGTGATATGATCTCATTGCCCAAGAGGCTTTACCATACAAAAAAACCTCAAAAAACACTTGTCATTGTTTCACCTGAATATTTTCTTATCTAAACCCTGCTGCATATATCACAGTTTAATTTCCTCAGGGTATGTCAACTTTCAGTCCTCTACCTTATTGTATATCTGTATCATAAGTGTTGATGATCCATATCTTTGTGCTGAAAATCTATAGAATATTTATTGCTTTATTCCAGCTTTCCATGACCATCACTTTTAGTCTATTTAGATGTTGAAAGCATTAAATTGGAACATACATTACAAAAAAAAAAAAAAAAAGTTAAATAAAATGAATGTGTGTTTTCATGTGTCGGATCCTGCAAATTGCTGTCATTATTTTTGCTGTATGTATGAAAGGCTGACAATTCACAACATTTTTATGATGCAAATGTCAGACTTGTGCTGATGGATGTTAATGTGGTAGGTGAGACCCCAACCCAATAAATGGATTATTTGCTGCAGATATTACCCTAGATCTCATGTTTAAGTGTGCATGCAAAGAAGTGAATGGAATGTACAAGGGGGCCTAATGTTAATTTCTTTTTTCTTCTTGTTTAATATATAAACATGATGGTGTTGTCACACAGAGGATGTGCATTTCACATGAGCATTTTGTCTATCATATACAAAGGACCTGTTACATCTGTAGTTACAGTCGATTGTTTGAAATAATTTTTTGCTAATGGTTGACTCCTGATTATTTTGAAAACGTTTGACCAAAAAGGAAATCGTCTGAATTTGTGTGTGCTCCAGAATAATAACTGTATTGCTCACTATCTCTTGGGTCAATGTTCAGGCCTTTGAAACTTGACCTGTGGAAGACAACTTAATCAATTTCTAAGAAAATAATCTGAGAAAAACCTCCTTTTCAATTTTGACTGAAATGTGCAAGTTAGAAACCTTCACAGACCAGAGAAATAATACTAAAAAAATCCAGTGTTTCCATAGGGGCGATTAACAGATTACGTCTTTCAGCTTGAGATAAATACGTATTTTTGATGTACTTTTAAGTGCTTTAGAAGCTTTTATTTTTAAGTAATCTCTGGTGCAATCTTTCATACATTTATGTGCAAAATGTAAATTGATCCCTACTGCAGTGAGAGGATGGGAAGAGAAGAATTGTATTCTGATAGCTCAGTGTAATGGCCAAGAGAACTGGACCCAGGTGATATTCCAACTGACATCCTCTGTTGTGTATTCAGACCCCAAGAAGTAGAAGGCTATGCAAAAGATCTTGATAATTAACTAAAAATACTTGAGGAAAGGGGTAATGAATTTCAACTTGTTTTCCAGAGATTAGAGAAAACAAGACATTCAAATAATGATTTGATTGCCATGAATTTTTATGTGCAAACAAGGCTTCCCCCAACCCCCTTTTTTCCTTGTTTGTATAACTAAAATATCTTAGATGTAGGAGTATATATGTCACCCCATAGAAAAGAGCCAGATTCCCAAATGATATGGTGTACCAAAACATAGTGGTAGACAGCAGCTCAGATAAACCCTATTTAATTTAAAATAGAAACATTATAGAGACCTGGGCAACAGAGAAAACTGTTATTGATTTCTGTGGCATGACACGCCACTGGTTTCTGACAAAAAGCTAATTACAGACACCCTGTGCTCAGGAAAACATCCCAGTGTTGTGCCTGGGGCAGGCCATGGATGGTGTTCAGCTGTGCCAGTGCCCACACAGAGCTAATGAACAGGACCTGGGCTGGGACAGGCTGTGCATTAACTGAAGTGCTGCAGCTGCTCGCAGTCACGGAACCCTTATTCCTTCAATTTACCTATTACTCGGGAGGTAATTGGCAACAAGAGCTGGTAGACAATTTTCTGATAAAATAAAATACCCAGCAGATATGGAAAGTTAGCCATTTCCTCTGCTGCATGGGAGTACCGGAGCAGTCACATTTGTGGACAACAGAAACAGCTCAGGGGGTTTCCCATAAAAGTTTGCTCCAGGTATCTGGGCCCTGAATGTGTTGAATTTGTTCCTCAAGGAATGAAGTGACCGAGGGCACTCTGTTCTCAGTCCTGCTTTACTTCAGAGTGAAGCTGTGGTAAGGTTGGGGCTGGGAGGTTCCAGCTCCGTGGGGTCCTGGGGCTCAGCTGGTGTCAGGCTGGGCTGTTCTACCCCAGGAGCAGCGTGGGAGGAGCGGAGCCAGCTCCCAGGGGCTGCTCTGCTCCCCTCAAGTTAATTTGCCATGACCCCAGGACCTTTTGTTTTGGGAGTACTGCACTTTAGTGTTTTTACGGCAAAACTTTCTCAGAATTTCTCATTCACCGAAAGTTGAGAGAGAATCCAATGTCAAATCAGAATTAAATGGGTTTTTATGAAAAATATATCTAGCCTTTGAAGTCAGGTTTACTGACCACAGGGAAGATTCAGCTCCTAGAATTCTGAAATTCAATTGGAATACAGTTACAATATTTGTAGTCTGAAGTACAGTTAAAAGAAAGTCAAAAGGAAACCTAAATTTTTCATTGCATATATGCCTTACTAGATAGATTTTGTTTTAATTGACTGAGATGTCCTCAGGTGAGCTACTTCAGAAATTTTCTCTATCCTTACTAGTATTTAGATGATCTAAAAATGCAAGCACAGTGATGTTGATTCTCCTAATGCATTAAACTATTTTATCCCATTTTCAGTCTTTTGTTCAGAGATATAGTTGGAGCCTTGAAACCCATGTAATTAGCTTCTGAATTTGAAACATTTCAGTGAGTTAATAGTTAAGATTGAGCTCCTCTTGGTAATTACAGATATGGCTGGTTGATGTGGTTTGTCAGCTCAAACTGTTCATCAGGCTTAGTCTTGAGAATAAAAAACTGTCAAAGTTATTTGAGAAAGCTCAGCAGCAGAGTTGAAGGTCCAGCATTTGCCATTAAAATGTTATGGATGTGGTTCCAAATGACAAGGGGACAACCTTGCACAAAAGAAATCCAGACAGTGCAGGAAAACCTTTCCCAAAAGACTGGAATTATTTTGACAGAAGACATTAGATGCCAGAAATAAATAGCCAACTCTCAAATTGTTCTAACTCGTGTCAGGAGAGATTTTACAGTTCTTGGACAGTGGCACTTCTCATGGTGGGTGTGACAACTGATGTGAGGCTGAGTCAGAGCACAATACTGTAGATGAGAACTTTCTGGTGATTTGCTTTACCTTGCGGTTTGATCCAAAATGTTATTAGTATCTCACTGGACATGATGATCATTTTGTAAAGCTGTAGCAAACCCTGGTGAGCAAAAAATCACAAACCATAGTGAGCAAAATTCTGCAGCTTTGCACATTTACATTTATTTCAGTGTATGTACTCATTTATTTTACTTGTAGGATGATGTAAAAACCATTTTAGTTCTGTCTTAGCTTTTTTTCCCCTCCCTTTACTATCTCCTCCTTCCAGAATGGAGTTGAAAGAAGAGTCAAAAGTAAAACTGATTTTTTCATTATCCTTACTAGATAGGTTGTTTTTTTTTTGAGATGTCATCGTGTGAACTAGTTCAGTGATTTTTCTCTATCATTATTTACTAATATTTAGATGATCTAGTATTTACTAATATTTAAATGATAAAGGAGGAGATAATAGAGACATTTTCTCTAGAAGATAATACTTGAAGTACCTTTTCTTTAAAATACCACTATTGGCACTTCAAAACAATTCTATAGAATTCCTCTAGAAATTAAGAAGTGCATCTTCTCCTTGAAAAACATTTTTTAGGCTGTCTACTAACTAAGAATTTCACTGTGGGAATATGTGCCTGAATTATGCAAGCTTCTGAAGTCAAAACAGTTTATTCTCAATTTGTGAAAAAATTTTAAAACTCTCAAAGTGAAAATATATACTTTTTAGAGTTTCCTCCATTTTATCTTATCCTTTTTCTGTTCCTGTTTTTATGGACATTATTTGATTATTTGATTTTTATTATTATTTTCTCTGCTTGTCATGGCAACAAATTTCTCTTAAAAAAATTAAGTGGAGTTGAGCCTGTCAGGAGAGGAGGTCCTGAAGATTGCTCTGGTAGCAAGTGAGATGGCCCAAACTGGGAGCAGCCAGCCTGGCCTTAGAGGGAGGTGGAAGGAGCTTCTTAAGGACCTCCTTTGAGGCTGGGTAGAATTTTTTGCAGCTCAGAATATTAATAAGATGGGTAAAATAAATTTTTGACTTGTCTCACTGATGTGTTCCTGGAAGAAGATTTGAGGGATGGTTTCTCAGATAATAGAAACTGCTGCAAAAATGTTTTACAGCTCTCCTGAGGGATTTCAGTCGATTCTGCAGAGTGAAGGTTTGAATTTGAATGCAAATTGATTGTTCCGAGGTTCTGAGCAGAGGAGTCCAAAGGGCTCTGCTGTTTGTGGAGTCTGGATTCTACTGTCCTCTACTTTCCTCACTGGCAGCAGAGAAAATCTTTCAATTTTCAGTAAGATACAGCAAATTCAACCCCTGTAACATCAGCTTGCTTCAAGTTTTCTCCAGGAGAACTCAGAAGGTTTGGGCTTTTATGGTACTTGAAGCACACCCTTCCACACTCTGGAAAAACTCATTCCTTTCCTGTTCCACTCTGTGTATTTTGCTATATATTTGTGTTGTGATTCCTTTAATGGCAATAACATCTTTGTGTCTTTATTATTATAAATAATAGTACTTATATATTAGATAACCATGCATAGCTAGGCATATGAGGAGGAAGGAAGTGGTTTTTGAATGTTCAAAAAATATTTCCTATACATTTTTCTCTAGAATTCTTTTCTTATCTTTAAGCCAATGTTACTCAGTTGGAGAATACAAATTGCAATTGATATGCCTAAGCAGCAAATCAGAAGCACAAATAATGATCTGTTCTCAAATGGTTCATAAACTGCAATTAGTTACTAGGAAATAATTCATAGTACCATTAAATAGTGAAAAGATAGATAAATTACAGGTTTTATTGTTTCATTTTAGAATAATGGAAATAGAAGAAGAGGGGAAGTTTTCCTAGACAGATATTCATAGTGCACTACCAGCCTAATTCAGCATTGTGAGGGCAGAGAAACTTCTGGCTAATGTTGTGTTCAAGAGGAAAATTTTAATATAAGGGAATGAATGTTCACTAGATGTCAGGTTGATGGGTAATGTCAATTTTTGCTATATTTGAAAAAACTCTGGATTTTTGTACCTTGATTTCCCACCCCCCACCCCTTTCCCCAGTGCTTAAAGTCATGAAAAATAAAGTGGTTTTGGGGAAACTAATCTCCTACCTGCAGAGCAGACAGATTTTGAGTAATAGTTAAATAGCTGTAAGCTGCAAATCAGCATTAGTCTGGAGCAATATTGTTAATGCTGATGTCAAAGACTACTTTTCTGTTGATCTACATGTTACTTGTATTAAAGAGAAAGGATTTTATTTTTTTTTCCGACTGGGAAAAAGGTCATTGCTTGCAGAAATAGCTGGATAATTTGGGATGACGTTCTCATTACTGCTAGGAGTTAAAAGACCAACAGATGCATATTTATGCAAAATCAGCAAACTTTTAAGGGTTTCCCTGAGCAGGAGAACTAATGCAAAATTTAAGAATTGTCTTTAATTTATGTTGATGTCTTTACCACAAACATTATGGAAAGCTTCTACTGCATTATCACTGCAGTGTATGACTTTTCAGTACAGTAATTGGAGTACCTTCTAATCACCCCAGGGCTTTATGCAGCTGCCTGATGTGTTCCTGGTATCCTCTGGTTTGCTTTCAGCTCCCTCCCGTGTCATCTGCACGTCTGGCCAAGGGACAGAATATTTGCTGTGGCAGATCCAGAGCTGGGCATCTGCTGCCTGCCCGACTGGCTGCCCCTGCTCCACACCCTGCTGACCTCTACTGCTCGTCTCTGCTTTCTCCTGCAGCGGGCAACTGGCTCTTTATTGGCCATTGCTTCTCATAAAACATGTAAAAACTGTTTCTGAAATGTTCTCAGATTAAGAGTTGATGGCTTAATGTGGTGGGGTTTTTGTTTGAAGGAAATCAAGCCAGCGTATGTGCGCTTGCTTTTAGGGGAATTGCATCTGTAGTGAGTAAAAAGAACGTCTTATTTTTCACGTCATGATTAGTGGAATTAAAACTCCTAGCAGGTTGAATAGATCCATCTCATTTCTGTTAATCTCTAGTGGTGTATTTGAAGCTGCATAAGGAGAAACTGTAGAGTTGTTCTGAATCTAAAACAATGTATTAATAATTCATCTCCTAGAATTCCTTGGCTGGAAGGAAGTAAAATACAAACTTTATTATTTATTACAGCATGTTTTGATTATAGTCTGCAAGTAAGTGCTATAGAAAAAGATTACAGAGGAACAGAGATGTTTTAAATCACAATAATAAAATGATTATATAGAACAGTACTTGAAACATTTCCAAAAGTGCAAAGGTTTTATTGTGCAGCGTGAATTCTTACTTTTAACTATTCACCTCCATTTTCAGTATAGAATTATTTTATCCCAGAGTCTTGATAGAATGTTCTAATTGAAGCATATACTAATTCTTTCTCTGAG
Organism: Pyrocephalus nanus; assembly: GCA_038380795.1. NCBI lineage: Eukaryota > Metazoa > Chordata > Aves > Passeriformes > Tyrannidae > Pyrocephalus > Pyrocephalus nanus. Next base: position 7,884,793 of record CM076272.1, read on the forward strand.
GAAAGATTGAGGATATAGAAATTTGACTGTGTATATTATGTTCTGATATTCTGGGGATGCTATTTCTGAGGTCATTGAGCCACAGTAATCTCTGCACTAGAGGAGATATCACTGTGTTTGGGGTTAATCAAGCAAGACACTAAATAATGTTTCCTTAGAGGCTTTAATAATCACTGGTATGAATTCACTTTACTATACAAAAATATATTAATAGTTGTATCTCAAGTATATTACTGATTACATAACAAAATTATATACACAGTGTATATTACACTAGACATAATTATATTTTGTATAATAATAATTATTTACAATTACATATTGTTATTTATAATATAATATCTGCAGAAACTGAAATGATAGTGTTATTAGACCTGTGATATTAATAGTGTTACCAGTTTCTGGTAAGATAATATGAGTACTAACAGTAAAAAAGGGTCCTCAAATGGGCTGGGAAATTTGGTTCAGAAGCTGTGATGTGTTATTGGAGCAGCTGTTTTAAACTGGCTTCTCATTAATGTGGGGTACTAAGTAGCTGAGTTAAAAGCACAGGATTAAAAAAATCATAAGGACTTTTTTAAGGAAAATAATGTATCTGAGGAACAGAATAACACATTTCAGAGAAACAGATTTCCACAAATTCAGGGAATTGATATGTAGGATTTCTTGGGAAGATAAGCTAAGGGATAAAAACTTGCAGCTCCTGAGGGAGATATATTTTGCTTTTGTACGTGTTATACAATGTGGAGGTGAAATAGAAATGGTAGGAACAGGCCATAATGGCTGTATCAGGAGTTCTTCACTTACTTGAAGATCAAATAGTAATCACAGAAAATGAGGGAGAAAGTATGTAGGTAAGGGTGAATGCAACTGAATAGAAGAAATCTGAGGGATAAAATTGGTTTAGAATTTCTGTTCAGAAGGGATACACAGGCAAAGGGATAGAACTAGGAGGCAATAAAAGAAGTATATTTCCCCCACTAAACAGTAAAAGCATAAATTCTCTGATTCAGGGAAAGCTAAAGTGTCCAATAACTCCTGCAGAAAGTCTTAGTGTCTCAGTATTTACAGAGGTTCATGCTAACAAGAAAATAGAAGTTTAGATCAATTTGCCTAAAGCAAATGTTTTGGGATACTTCAGGGCTAAATGTTCAAGTTGGCAGGATCTGATTAAATGCAGTACCTAATGTACTGCATTTGCTGTGCTGCCTGGTTACCTTCTGGAAATACACTTGGATTTTTTGAAAGTATGGCTGTTAGATAACTTTGTGTCTTCATCTTTCACTCCTTTTGTGGTTTTGTGTAGGTATTTTGTTTGGGTTTTTATTGTTGTTTATTGAGAAGTGGAAATATTTCCTCTATCAATGTTTTTTTAAGAAGTGGAAATATTTCTTTTAGCAATGAACAACATTCCAAGTGTGTTAAGATTTTTACCTTAAAATGAAGTGGGAGAGAAGTAAAATGCAGTATCCAAATTTATAACAAGATGCAGTAATCGTTGAGTATTCCTGAGAATGGGTTAATTCACTGGCTCCTAAAACAATAACCCAAAAAACCAACTAGAGCAGAATCTTGTTAAGTGAAATCATCCTTCTCACAAGAAAGGTGGAGACAAATTGGAAATAAAATGTAAAGCTAAAAAGCGAGAGAGAAAGTGGAGGTATATAAGAAACAAAGGAGCAGGATCCAATATCCAAGGACAGGGTCTGACAGAGAAAGCAGCAGGTGGGACAGCTCAGTGTGTACTCAGTTCCTGCTGGTCCTTGTTACTGAAAACTGGATGTGCCCTGAGCTTCCAACTGCATCCCAGCAGAACCTCAGCACGACGTTAGCACAGCTGAAGGACTGTGTTTGGTAAAAGTTAAGGGAAGGAGATGAGCTAAAAAGGGTTAAAAGGAGACTGTACCTTTCAGCTTAGGGAGAACCCGATCTAGAGTGAGCTGTTCTCTCTGCAATTCTTTAGCAAGCTTTTATGTCATCTATGCTTTGTGTGTGTTTGTGCCTATTATGTCTCTTTCTCTGAAATGTTAAGTGACATATATTAAGTGTACTGAGCTGTGGAAATGCTTGGACCAAAGCACTGATTTTTTTTTTTTTCCCATTGTATTGAGGGTTAACTGGCTTTAAATTACTTTAAAGACATTTAATAACTCACTTGAAGTTGTTCTTCTGATTGGTTGAGGAATGCATCATTGTCTACCTTTTTTTCCCCGTACAATCTTCCTACTTAGGTAGCATATAAACTTTCTCCCTGGATTGAAACATGGACACAACGTAGTTTTTCTTTTATCATTTTGTTGCTAAGATTTGAGTGCTTCTCAGGAAGAAAAGTCATATCAGACATCCAGGTGGAGGAGGGTGTAAACGGTCTCAAAAATACTGATATGCTTCTGTTGCCAGAATGAGGTTGTTAGAATAGGGTGGATGGTTCTGCACACCACCACACAATTACCAACAGAGCACAAGTGTCTAAGTGTGCTGTTACCAGTGTCTGTAGCACAGTAACAGGCTACATGGAGAAAAACAATTTCAAAGCTATGCAAAGGCATTTCCAGGCAGTAATAAACCTTACAAAACATAAACCTTACAACTGGTACAGCTTTTTTTGCTGATAATTGGTGAAAACAAAAAAAGGCTGAGAAACAAGTCCTGGATACATATTCTGGAAGACTTTCATTGAATCTATGGAGAAGCAGAATCAACCGATGCATCAGTAGTTGATCATATGAAGCACTACGAACTGTTTCAGTGTTTTCCTTGTGCTGCCACAGGAAAATCTGTGGAGAGTCCCATCTGTCAAATCTATTCAGGAACAAAAAATTAATTTTTTAACAGATCTTAAAGCCTAACAGTGAAAGCTCCACTTGGCACATCCCACTTCCTTGGCATTCGTATTTAAATGGTTTGGGTTTTAAATATTACTAATGAAATCTCAGCAGATGAGGGAATACTGAAAATTTTTACTATTTTCCATTTCATTTCACAGTGTTTCTGAAATGTGTTCTTTATTTAGATTTAAGGATATCCACCAAGTTCCCTGTTGTGTTCATATTCTGCTTCAGATCTAGAGCTCTAACTGCCAAAGACTCTGAAACTTTATGTGCCTTCATCCTTAATTCTCTTTTGATTTAAAAGTAGTGACTAAGGACTGTGTAAGATAATACTGAGTCTCCAGAAATGTGCTGCTTGTGTCTGAATTCAGTTTCCAGAGTTGTGCTGTTATACTGCATCTTATAAGGCCTCATTGTTTATGATATAATCTTACTGAAGTTTAAAGTATAGGTGATTGAATGTGATGATGTCATGTCACTTATCTGAATATCTCAGTGTTGTAATCATTGCTTAAAAACCCCTGCATGTTGCATTATTATTGACATTAAACTATTGTTCATAGTAACCATATTAAAATGGAGCTTGTGCTTTCAGAGCGCAGCTCAAATTTCCACTTTACTGAAAAACAGATGATCTGGGACACTTGTGAATAAGGCAGGGGAAAAGACTCTGTCCCACGTGCACACTGGAGAGAGAAACCTGGTAAGAAGGGCTGCTAGAATTTTTTTTGCAAATATTTGAGATCTTCTACTTTTTTATTATTCTTTTAAGTGATTTTGACATATCCACTGAAACACCTGTAAGTACAATCTGATTAACACCGAGACTTGTCTGTCCTTGCTGTCCACTGCAGAGAACAGTTTTCCTGCTGCCTTCCTGCCCTCACGATTGTTGATAAGAAAACCAACGGGATGAACTCTTGTTTAGACACATTTTGCTGAAAGTGTTTTGCTTTGGGCATTATTATATTCCACTTGGCCAGTCAGCTTTTCTTCTGGGACCTCTCTGAGAGCTGCTCTAGTATTTGGCAGCTTCTGGCTCTGTAGGGTGTGAAGGATAGCTTTAGATTATCTGTTTTCTCCTGACTGCATAATATATGCTGGCAGAAACGCTGTACTTTAGCCTTTCCTTTTGAGAGGCAGTGATGGTGACAGATTGCCATTAATCACATACACTGTAAACATTTCAACTAGAAGGAACCGGAAGAGTAGAGCAATTATTCCTCCTAATTTTCTCTATATAATTCTTTTTCATTATAGGCGAGTCAGCATGAAAATACTTCAGTTCTTTGAGTGAAAGTGGTGCAGTTCTGCATTAGGACTACCATCGTGACTGATTTCCTTTGCAGTCAGTCTGTATCTGTTTCATTCATTTCTCAGTCTTGTGTGTAAAATGCAAACGTTCCCTGGATGCTGCACGTAGCATGGAATCTGCTCTGTTTGTACCATGTTGTTGTGCCCTGAATTCACACTTAACGTGAGTCTGAGTTGCCACATTCCAAACTTGTTCTCTTCCCGTTTCACAAAATGGATGTGGAATTTTCCCATGTCAGAGTGGCTGTTGTGAACTGGGCTCTTTCTGGGAGATGTTTTCTTCTGAGGAACCAGGTGGGTGGGCGCCAGAGTAGAATACTTCTTTGTTTAAAATTACATGAACAGGAGACTATTTCTTGCTAATTGAATTAGTGAGGTCAGTGAGATTTTTCTAATAAGAGTACCTTTGGCCTTTGCATAATTTCTCATTCTTATAAACCACTTACTCTGAATTTAAGAGCACTGTAATTGTTCTTGGCTAAGAACTTCAGAGATTTATTGTTGAAATGAGTAATTGTGCTGATACAGGGAGTTCTTTCTGGAATTCAGCTTTTGCAAAAACTGAAGATCATTATTTTAGATTAGCAGACCAACTGAGTATTTCCTGCAAATTGAATTTGTGTTCCTCATGTGGTATTCAATAAAAAAAATAAACAAATACCTCAACTCCTTTCTTCAAAAGAAAACCCAGTTCGTTTTTCACCCCCTACTCTCCTATTCTGACATCACCCAAAAACTAGTATGGTACTACCTTTAAATTTAGTTTGTATTTATCCAATGAATTCAAATTTGGGAAAAATGTATGAGATGAGAATGGTTGCTTTTTTCTCTTTCCAGTTGTATAGTGTGATCTTTTGTTCTTCTTTCAGACCTAAACTTCAATTTGGGTTTACATTTTATCTTATTCTTAGCAAGGTTTTTAGCATTATATATGCTTAAATAATGGCATTTACCCAAAAAAAAGATTTTTTTTTCCAGGACAGAAAAAAAGCAAAATAAAATTAAACTGAAAATGTCTTGAATGAAACAACGTTTGAGGTAGAGTCTAAGTCCCAGTGAGGTCTTGAAAATGCCACTTGATACTGAGAGAACCTGATCAGAAGTTAACACAGTAGAAATTTAACTCTTTTTCCATTGAGATGGCCCATGAAATGGGGAAGTGCAGAGTAATGCAGTGCATCCATAAGAACAGGACTTGTTTTTTAAGGGTGCTATGACAAGCAGAGTTGTTTTATTCCTCCGAGAAATCATTGTAATTGCTTACAGAGTGTGACAGAGGTTTTCCACCCATGCTGTGTTTCTAAAATGCCCCCATGAGAATTAAGGGCTGCTCATTTGTTGCCAGTGAGCCTCAGGGTCACCTTCAGGCAGTGCAAGTGTAGGAAAGAAACTCTACAATTCAGAAAGAAAAACAAAGCCCTTTATAATGATCTGCTCTAATTTGTCCAGATGTGTAGGAAAACTCATAAGGTATGGGTAAGATGACTCCCTAAAGGTCACCTAGTGGGGTTTCAGTATAAATAATTTCTTAGAAAAATTTGCTCTCATCCTCCAGTGTGAAAAAGAATTTGTACATCCAGGCTCTGGAACACTCAATCTTTCATTCCACCATTCACACCGAAAGGCAATTCTGCAGAGTGAATGGGAAACCACAAGTTACAAGAGAATACCCTGCAAAATGTTTGGTGGTGGTTTTAGACCACATTAATTTTATTTGTGATCAACAGCTGCAATTTTAACTTTACTTGACACGCTGTGCACATATTGCCTTAGTTGTTGTGTACAAGTATCCCATGCACATGGCTTACTGTGAATTTTGAATTGTTTTTTTTTTTTTTCTTGTTATTTCTGGGTTCTTCAGAGCTAGAAATAAAATGTGAATTTGTGTTTCCTGGTGTGTCAAAAACTTTGTGTCAGACCAAACCCGAAGTACAAAATAAAGAGAGAGATTTGAGTGGACATTTGTGTCCTTTGATTCCTAAGGCAAGCTGCTCAGGCTGAAGGCCTCAGAAATGAGAAGGTCATTTTAAATGAAAATATTCTGTTTCTGCCAGCACTAGGAGTTATCTTTTTTTTATAGTTGTTGAAAGTCAAGAACCCTTATGAAGTGGTTTACTTTGGGAGTTCTATTGAAATGAAACCTGCAGGGAAAATTGTAAGGGTCATAAACTGACAAGAAGTGAAACCAGCTCCTAAACATGCAGGTGCAGAACAGAATGCATTTGTCTTTTTTTAAAAAGTGGCATGTTATGGTTCTTCCCCAGGGGTGGTGAGAACAGCTGAAAATGAACTTAGACCTGGGTGCAAGTCTGTAAATTCTGGCAATGCAAGTTGCATTTTGGATGTAGTCTGTGAATTTTCTTACTCTATTGCTCCCTGAACAGTGCTGGGCCTTTGATTAAAAGGTTATTTGCTGGTGGAAAAAATTAAATGACAGGCAGTTACTTACTTACAGTAATGATCATTAGGTACCTGAATGGTCCATAAGGTTTTCAAAATTTGCTCTTTAAATTTCCTATGTGCCAAAAATTTTTGCTTTTAAAAGCTATGCATTTTAATTCTAGAATACTGTCTACAGAATATAATCTTTCAAGTTACATTGCAAAATGAGTTTTATTTGATAATATACATATATATTCTTCATATGAATCTCTCTCTGTTATCTGAGAGTTTTCAGTGTTTTCTACTTGTCTTCACAGACTAGACTTTTACAATTACATTATGTTGTCTTGTCTTGTTTTCAGACTTAAAAAAAAAAATCAACCTCCCCAGTTGATGTTGCTAATTAGATAATCTGGTTTTCATGTGTCAAGGGAGAAGGTATGAATCAGAAAAAGGAGACGGTTTATATTGGAAACAAGATCTATTCCTTTGGGTTAGAGAAATACAAGTGATTATTGCCTGTGGTTTTCTTACAACTTAAGTGCATCACAGCAAAGCCATGAAGAGTATTATCAAGCTTACTAAAATTCTGAGTGTAAAATAAAATAAAAAAACCTCCAAACTCCTGATTTCCCACCCAAGAATACAGATATGCCAAAAAAGGCATATCTGGATTCTCTTCTTTCAGCTGTGGACATTGTTATGATAAGTATGTGCAGCTCAGACAGGGAGAGGGTGGATGGGCTGATTGCTGTTCACAGCTGGGATAAAATGAGGTAAAAATGGGCAACACCTGTGCCTGCAGGGCTGGGAGGGCACTGTGGGGAGCCCTGGGCTATCAGACAGAGGCTGAAGGGTGGCCCTGCTGGGATGAGAGGGGTTCTGAGGAAGGGCAGTGGGATAAGAGGTGCCCTGCTGAGGGGTGACAAGTGAAAGTTGTGTAGGGCTGAGGGGAGCACCCCCTGAGTGGGGCAGCACCTGCCAGAGAAGATCCTGGATCTCTGGATCCAGCAGGTGCTGGTGGAGAGTGATTGTGGTGCCAGCTGGATCTTCAGAGCTGGCAGTCAGTTCCTGGGCTGGCTGTCCATAAAACTTCTGAGTGCTGTCCCCAGCCCTTCTGAGACTTCCCTGCTTAAAATGTGAAACCTTTCCTGTCTTACTAGGAACCTGGTGTAGGAGAAGGTGTCAGCAGGCCCAGCACCAAACTCAGTCTGGCTTGGGGTGTTCTGTAAAACAGGGATGTGTCCAGCAGAACTGGGACGTGCCCTGAGAGAAGGGGGGAAACAGTGCAGAGGAGGAACTGCCTGTAGGAAGATGATGAGCAGCAGAGGGGAAGAGGCAGCTGTCCAGCCTGGACCTGTACTCTAGTAAGCCTGAGAAAATTTCCTCACTTTTAATTTCCTGCTAGAGGGGAAGAGTTGTAGGAGATAAAGGAACTGTGGTTGGATTCCTCCTCCACTGGATTAACCTGGTGGGAGTTCAGCCCCTTGTGCTCAGTGAGAGAGGGGGGCAGGAAACAAAACGAATCCCAGACACACCAAAAGTTTTGTGCTTCTGTACAAATTAAATCTATTGAGGGAATTTTTTTTAGACTCAGTAGTTTACTGATGGAATTATTTATTTAGAGAGCTACATTTTCCAGCCCATACCCTAGCTTATGACACAAAATACCATAAGTCCTTGTGAACTGAGGGACAGCAGGAACAGAAGTCTCACCAGACTCATCAGAGTAATTTTTTTTAGTTGAAGTTTTGATCTAGAAATAAATTTGGCAAAGACATTAAAAAATCCTCAGTTCATCATAATGCCTAGCCATTGCACTTAGTCTGGGACAAGCACTCACAAAATATTATTCTGTTATCAAATGTAGCCATTTTTTTTGGCACCTATTCATTGATTCTGTTATTGTCTTGAAATTTCTTGGAAATATTTTAAAATGTGGCATTCTAACCCAAACAAGATGAGATGTAATTTTGTAAGCTGAAGCAGCCAACAGTAGAAAAATGTAACTGCCAGCCTAATTTTCAGGTAGTGTGCTAATTTATTAGCTTTGATGGGAAACTAAAGCTGCCACTTTTCACTCTAATGGTTCTGTTTATCAGTAAACAGTCAGTATTAATTTAATTGGAAATATCACCACTTTCCAACTTTCTCCCCCTGAAAGAAATAAAATTTAGCTTCTACCTTCTCAGTCTGTTTCATCTTAATTCATTAAGTGAGGGACTTAATTGAGTTTCTTTAAGTTCATATCTGCTTAGTGCTGCATCCTAGCTCTAGTTTCCATTAGCCAAGGGAAGAAGTGAAAAGATACTGAATGAATGAAGGTTGTTATGGTCTGTTGGTAGCATGTCAGCCCCCTATGTTTATGATTAGAATTATCACACTGTACCTTTTAGCTGATTTAATTTTAAGTTAATTTTTTGCTGATAATGCAAGAGTGTCAGGGTGAGAGGATAATCTGAAAAAAACCCAAGCAACCCCCAAAGCAACAATGATGGGGAAATTTAGCTGCTCTGATTTGTGGTTAGTGGTGTGGGGTTTTTTTTTTTTTTTTGGTTTTTTTTTTTAAATTCTCTAAGTGTAAACTCCAAAAAATCCATTTGCATTCACCTCTAACTGCGTTGAAACTTCTACTTTAGCTGTCTCAGGGCATAGAGACAGACATGCTCAAGTCTGTGCAGAGCGTATTTACAAATGCATACCATGCAAGTCAGAGGAGAGGCTGCCAAGTGCCTGACAAAATACAGATGTGCTATCTCACAGCCATTGACACCACATGAATGGCAGGTTGTAATGTGATGTCGTTCTAAAGGAGTTTGTGCTTCTCAAATTAGGGAGAGCTGGGGAGCCTCAGCAAACCTCCTGGGATGAAGGATGTGATGTACTAATTCTTTCAGTCAGGGCAGGCTATTTTCAAAGAACAAAAAAATAACTGTGAATATATTTGGGTTCTTGGATAGGTAGAACACAGTGCAGCCATTATCTACTATGTGAAGTTGCAGCTTGTCAGATCAATAGATTTTCACTTTTGAGATATAAAATGTGCTGCTTGAAGTGAAGTTGTGTTTTCACTGATCAGGGATCTTTTGCTTCAACATCTCTTGATTTTGTTGTGAAAAATGACTCTTAAGGGTAGAAATAATTCTCTTGTCTGGTAGATTTCAAATGTATTTGAATATAAAAAATGAGCATTAATTATAAATATTTTCTCTTGAAAGTACAGAAGATAGGTGTTTATATTTTAGTCACATTGTTTCACTTCCTTTATATTACACTGCTGTGGTTTTATTGTAGATGTACATTATACCAATTCAACGTGGTTTTTACTTTATAAGCTTAGTCTGTCAACAAAATTACAGGAGAATGAATGATAGGTTTAAATATAGCTTTATCCTTAGTTTTGTTTCTGTCATCTTCTATCTTCCTTTTCTCAAATTTTGGACTACTGAAATATGTGCTCTCGAGAGGCAGAATTACTCTCTAACTTCCAGTTTTAGAAGTGAGCTATATTTTTATTGCTCTGAGCTAACAGAAAAGCACAATTCCCCTAGAGGCTCTTCCAAACAACTTCGTAAGAGAGGACGGAAATATTTCAGGAAACAGATTATCCCTGACAAATATATACAGCTGTCTAATAGAGCAACCTCCTCGGACCCATCCATGTCACAGGATTTTTTTTGGTCTCTCTAATCTTCTTACTTTTACAGAATCCAGTTTTGTATGCCATTAGTATGCATGTGTATGTTCTAATAGTCTATAAAAATGCTGCATGACCTACTTACTGAGAACCTGGTTTTACATCCCGTTAGTGGGCATGTATTTTCACAGTAATAGACTTCTAAAAACACTGTGTGACCTATTTATTCTGCTTCATCGGTAACTCCCTGTGTAGTGTGTATATATATCTCCTTTCTCATTGTTTAGGAAAAGATGAGAAAACCTTCCATTGCTGGACAAGAGTTCCATGCTGTTTGAACTGTTTAGACACTAATATGGTGCTTAAAAGCGTTTGCAATATGAGAAAGTGGAATATACATAAAGCAACCTGTACTTAGAGAAGGATTAATATTGCAATGTATCCTGACCCATTTTTAAAGGAATCCTCATTTTACTGATTTATGATTCCCTGCTGAACTCACTCATGCTTTACTTGATTTGGTTTTCTCTGAGATTTACTCAAGATGTTGAAAAAGGAATTCCTGTAAATGAAGAAAGCATATACACATATTTTTAAAATCCTTAGTGTAATTCCTGAATATTTTGAAGGACCAGATATTTTGTTTGTTTGTAACCTGCCATCTGCCCATGTCATTTGATATGCTTTGTTTTCCATGCCACTCTTGATTTTCATTGACTTCTATCAAAATTCTCCCTTAATCTTGACTGAGGAGACTTTGAGTCTAATACAAAACTATTTATGAGCTTTGCTCATCCTTGTCAGCCCACTTTGTACTTTCTGTTGTTTTATTTTATTCTTTTTGAGAGCAAGGAGGCCAAAAGTTGATGGTGTTTAAGTTTAGAGTCCACACTATGAAGTGCATAATGGTGTTTTGGTCTTCGTGTCTTTCTTAATACTGCCTAAAATTCAGTTTTATTTTTTTTTTTGGACTGCCATTGAGTAGTAATCTGGTGACTTCATTATATCATAAGCCCACATCTGAAATCCAGATAAAGGAACTCTCACCTGAGAGGTTATCATATATATAAAGTGAACACTTTCCTACTTGTATCATGAATGTTATTTAAATTTAGCCTTATCTGCCATGGATGATACTTTTTCATGTCTCTTGTTCTTTTGCCCCATTCAAGGAGATAGTGTCTTGTGCTGTAGTGCCATCCTCGCAGTGTCCCCAGGGTGCCATAGATTTAGATGATCTGTGCAGAGATCCATCTGCTTTCAGACGTGCCCTGGAGTGTTTTACATCCTGAATCAGAAGCATATGGTAGTGGTTTTATAATATCAGTCATTGTAGCACCCACACTGGTGAGGAGATTATGCACTCTATGATTGAGGGGGCTTGAAAACTTGAGATTAACCCTTGGAGTTCTCATCTTGTTTGTGGGAGAATTATCCTGGGAGCAGCTGAGCCACTTAAACCTATAGAGTGTCTGACCCTGAACTGATCTACTCATTTCCCTTCCCTACATGCACCCAAGAGCAACTGGTTTAGAACCTCAGTGCTACTTAAATAAATCCCAGAATTCAAGCAGAAGGTGGAGAGATAGTTTCATAAATCCTTTGAACTAGATGACTCTGTCTTCCTGTCCTGTGCTATACCTATTTATTCTTGGCACCAGACTATGTGAGCACTGGTAAGAGAGGGCACTGTAGTCCTCTGGGAGTACTCAGGTGTCATTGGTGGGAAGTTAATCCACTGAACTGAATGTATTTAATTTGGAGGTCTTACACTGTACTTCTGAGGCTGAAGTAACAGCATGGAGGAATTGCCCAAAAACACATGAACAGGTTGCTTTATTGTACCTCATCCACACATAAATGCTTCCCTTTCTATCACATTAAAAGGGCTTATTTACTTCAAACATTGTAGTTAGGTTCATTAATTGCAGTATTGGAATTTTCAGTATAACAGAATTTGTTCTGTCAAAGGAGTAGCGTTATAAGATGAATATTGTACCTAACTCCTGATGCAAAGTTAACATATTTGATCTGCAGTTAACCACCACACACTGGGGGAGAATAGTACCATACTAAATAGTTTTTCTACCAACAATATGTGACCTAAAAAGTTAATTTTTAGAAGATGGCCATTTTGTCTTGACTTTTCTGTTAGGGAACCCAAAGTGTGTAGAAATCAGAATAACTGATTTAATTTGGATGTTTTACATTAAAGTCTTGAAGTTCACTTACTGTGGGTCAATAAAAGAGATGGGAAAATGCTTAGGAGCTGCTGCTTTCTAAAATCCTATTTTAGTCTGACAAAACATCGTCTATCTTCCCTCCTCTTCCTGATAAATCATTCAGAGTACTAAGTTTATAAGGCACAAATAGTTGGATGTGTGACCTGGAAAGATGCAAGATCAGTTTTCAGTGTGACAAGGTACATTAGGTGAGGTAGTTGATCCATTTGACATGGAGCAACATGGGAAATACATTTGGTTCCCTTAAACAATTAGGTATATGTGATGTTGTCAGTTTTAACTTGCAGGTGCTTGCAAATGCTCCTGCACTGAGTTCAGACTTGGGAGGCAGCTGCTGTTGATACAGGATGAATAAGCTGAGGATGGGAATAAGCTCTTTACTTGCCACGTAGAAACATGGCTGCTCAGAGACCAGGATTTGGTTATTTCACAGTAATACAAACAAGAGTATAAGGTGAAAAGTCAATGGGCATGTTTTTGCTTCTAGTGTTTATTACCTGTATTTAAGCTCCAGGACTTCAGCTGGAGAAGCCAGAGTACCTCTAATCTTGAATGATCTATTGCTTTCATTTTCTAATTGCTAATAAATTTTAATATTATGTTTACTACATTTATCTTTTCCAGAAGCTGGTTCCCTCTCTGGTGTGAGGCTTTAACAAAAGACATATAATTTTCCATTTGCAAAAATAATAGCTGGTGACTAATTATGATGTCTAGGACTAAGCAGTCGAATTCTGTTGCAGAAAATGTGATTACAGAATGTTTTAGACCCACAGAGCCTCTATAAAGCATATAGAGATCAACAGAAAAATAGCCTGTTTAGCTGTGAGAATAACTATGTGTAGGTTTCAGCAGAATAGTTGATCAATATTGCAGTTTTGGACTTGGTTCATGAATATTTGTGAATTATTATTAGCTACTTTTAACAATCCATTGGGCCCAAATTGTACATGGCATAAGTGTGTTTATTGTTACGAAAAATTAGTTACTGCTTTCATAATGTAAATAAATTGGATTTTATTTAAAAATAAGAGTTGATTTTTAAAGACTTTTAAGACAAATATTGTTATAAGGGATGAATTGAAAGCTTAATTATTACCATTTATATTGGTGATTAAAGCAGTGAGTGTCTGCCCCCTGTGATTATATCTTTTCAATAAGAAATAATAAAAATTAATTGCATTATAGTCACATAATTTGCAATTGTAGGCAAAACCTGTTGCCCTGGATGATCAAAACAGATTATTGCAGAGAGAATGCCTAGGAGAGGAGACAACTGTGGAACAAATGATACTGAAAGGAGGCTTAAAAATGAGTCAACTTTCCTTGAGGCTGGAATTTAAGGCAGAAACAGTATTGTACTTATCCAGCTGTTCATATTTATGTTTATATGTTGCTCAGTATGTAATGAGAAGTAACAAGTCTCTGCTATGTTCTGTGCCCTTTCCTTCACTTCCCCCTCACATTGGTACTTTTTTTCAGTTTACAAGATTGATCTTTCCTCTAAAATGGATCTACTGTACTAATATCGGTGATAGTTATCAATCTCAGTTATAAAAACTTGATACTATAACAGCTGTCAGAGTGGTAGTGTCACTGTAGTCATTTGTTTAATGTTTATTTTATCTCTAATCTTGACTGAAGGTGATTCTATATAACTCTGCAGCATAAATAAATGAAGATGACATGGTATCAGATTGCCATTTCATCTCGTGAAAACTCTGTCAATTTTGGAGAACTTTATTCTGCTCTTCAACACATGAACCAAAAATTAACTGCCATTACTCAAGTACACTAAGAGATGCAGAGTGTCTTTTGACATGATATTTATATTTCATTCCCTAAACCAAAGCAAATGTAATTTAAAAAACGTGTGTGAAGTCATTGAAATAAATTATTTATTACTGCAGATTTTGAGGACCTATGTCTAGACAAAGAAGTTTTTAGAAGAGGAAAGGCAATTTGAAATTTTATTAATTTATGCAAGTTCTTCAGGAGGCAAATGTTAAGAGTGCAACAGACTGTGAAGCCCAGATTGTTCTGGATATGAACAAAAGGGTTATGCCTGTGATAGTGTTTTAGTTTGGACCGGTTTTCTTTTTGAAATGAATCTCCTGATCATTCCAAAGTACAATTCTTTGCTCTACATCATGAAGTGGACCATGAAACTTTCACAATTTTGGATGATAGTCCACAGGACTAAACAACTGTTGTGGCTTAACCCAGCTGGCAACTACACCCCAGTGGGACTGGAGGAGGGAAGTGGAAGAGTAGAAGTTGGAAAATTCATGGGTTGAGATAAATACAGTCTAGTAGGGAATGGAAAAGCTGTGCACACAAGCAAAGCGAAACAAGGAATTAATTCACTGCATCCTGTGGGTAGGCAGGTGTTCAGCCATTCCCAGGAAAGCAGGGCACCGTCACAAGTAATGGTTCTTTGGGAAAACAAATGTCATCACTCTGAATGTCCCACTCCCTTTCTCCTTCTTTGCCCCACTTCATATACTGAGCATGATGTCATATGGTCTGGAATATCCCTTGGGTCACTGTGGGTCACCTGTCCCAGCTGTGTCTCCTCCCAGCCATCCATACAGCCCCACCCTCCCCCCCAGCAGGGCCCTGCAGAGAGCAGGAAAGGTCTTGGCTTTGGAAACACTGCTCAGCAACAACAAAAACATCCCTGTATTATCACTGCTGTATTCAGCACAAATCCAAACCACAGCCCTGTACCAGCTGCTGTGAAGAAAATTAACTCTACCCCAGCCCAAACCAGCACAGCTACAAAGTAACATCCTCTGCAGTGTGTATTTTGTGGATCTTGGCACCTTAGTGGTTTTGGATTTGCTCTAGAAATCTGCTGCTATTAGTCCTTGCTTCTTGGTCACGTAGACACAGCCAAAGTTGGGGGTATGGTTCCATCAGATCTGCTATCAAACTAAAATCATGATGTTCATGACCATTATTACTTTCCAGAGATGCTCTCCTACAGAAAATCTTGTATTAATGAACAATCCCCTTAAGTTCCCACTGCATGTTTCACAGGAGTAGGAGTTGATACTCACTGGCTGTTCAAAGGCCAGTGTTGTCAGATTTTAGGAGGAGAGAGAAGAGCATAACACTGTCTTGGGAAATTCTGTGAGGTGGAACAAAGTATCTTTAGGCTCCTTTATGCTTTTCAAGTAGCACACATGTAGCATGTATGGCTCTCAGCAGAACCATTGGAAGCCACTGGGGTGCTGCTCCTTGCTGCTCCTTGCCTTGTAGTCAGTGGAGTTTTGCCCAAAAGATGAGATCCTAACTGTAATCCCACGTGGTTCTGAGTTGATGGGATTCATTTCCTCTCATCTTTTAGTGAGAGTTGGACCCTTGGTATAAACATCTGTAAATATTTAAAATCTGACATTCATCCCTGATGGGTAAAGGACAATGCAGTCAAGGACAGGAGGGAAATGCTTAAACTAAATACTAAATAATGCAGCCTGGTAAAGGTAAAAGCTGGCCAAGAGACACTGCAGCAAATAATGATGCCTGTCTAGAGGCAGGTAAGGCATAAAAGCTGGTATTGTTGCAGCTGGTACTATTCTGTAATAAAAATAAGAGCAGGTGGTACGGCTCTGTTCTTTTAAAGGAAAAGAAATTAAGAGGAGTACAAAATGTTTAATATTTATTTGTATAATATATCTATTTCATTAACCTGAGTAGCATTACTATAATTTTAAATCTATTATATTAAATCTGTATAGATTACAACTGTTTGCTTAATTAAACCTATTGAATCTTAGTTCAAGGCTACAACATTTTACATTTTTAGTTAGTAAAGCTAAACAGATTTTTTTTCCTTAAAACAAAGAATATAATCTGAAGACTGCTGAGGTGCCTAGGATGAATGTTAAAGATGATTTCTTGAAGCTAATGTTTTGTTGTAGACAGAGTATTAAACATTCATATTTATATAAATACTATACTCTCTTATATGAAAAAATAAGTTAATATTACAAACTTTGTCTGGAAAGAGTCATTGCTGCTCAACCCAATTGGAGCTGCATTCACTTTTGCTATTATTTTTCTCCATGATGATTTGTGAGAGAACTTCTTCATACCCTTTCCCAGTAATACCATTAAAATCTACAACTGCTGCAGCTCAAGTATTGAGTTTTTTTTGTAACTGTAACTCATTTACCACTTTGATCATCTCATCTGGGATCACATGATTTCTTAATTTAAAGAAGTAGTTCTTTTTTTTGTTACCCCTTGAGAATATCCAATTATTTGCCAGTACTGTTGATATTCCCACGTCTGAGAGCAATCAGATAAAAGAATTGCTGGGAACCTCTCCCTAATTCAGCTGGCACTGGTTTAGGTTAAGCCACTGTACCCAGTGGTTACTGAAACTGGTCTCTTGGAAATCAGGAACGAGGGCATTTCAGAAATTGAAACTGTCTGAGATGAAGTGGTTCAAGTATAGGTTCGAGCATAGTTTTGCAAATAGGAACTGTCACTTCTGCCACCAACACTGATGGCCTTTTGGTATCTTATTTCACTGTTTACTCAAAATACAGGGAGGTGTAAAATATCTTGAGTATATAATTTACAGTCTCCTCCATCTGTGAGTGCACTGCCACAGTCTTGTTCTCCATCTGTCCCTTATTTCTATCATATAGTTGCTTCAAGAAAACCTACAGTTTTTTTCTTTGGAAGAATCTCAAACAGAAACTGAGTGAAATGTTTAAGCATATTGCTATTATTTTAATAAACTCTATTCCTAATTTTAGCACTAGTCTTTTAGATTTTAATAACTGTGAGTCAAATCTTGAATATAAATTGAGTTTGGTTGTTTTTTGTTTTTCTTCAGGCCTCTGAAAGGCTTTTTGTTTAAAAATCTATAAAAAGATATTGGATCATGCTTTATTTCTATGCCTGAGTGTTTTGAATCTAAAACATCCGGGAATGTCAGTTAATGGTTTTAACAATAGTGGAGACAATGTATTCTATAGCAAAAGAAAGAGAAAATAACTTGGGATTTAATCTTTATGTTGTAGTTTAACCTGGTTTGTCTGTAGACACTGGATTTTTTTCCATGAAGGAAATTTTAATACAAATGTGTCTAGAAAAAACTGCAAACCTTGGGGTCCCTTATTCAGGAGGAATTCTGGACAGTCTATCTCCACTGAAGTATGGGATGACTGATAGCTCTGGAGGCTCATATAACATTCCAGCTAATACCAAGAGTTTATGGCAGTGAACATGAACAAGAATGAAATTAGAAAATCAGATTCAAGGTTTTCTTGACTGTATGTATGGCATTACTGTTTTTACTGCACAGTTCTAATTATGAGTGGAATGACTGAGAAGATAATTTTTCTCACATATCTGTTTGCAATGTTTTTAAACCTGTATAGGTTAGCATCCTGCTACACCTTTTAGTGCAGTCCTCTTTCTCTACTAGTCCCATAATCCTACAGGATGTTAAACAATGCTTAATGCATGTGGAAAAGCAGCAGACAAAACCATAAATATATTCATTGGTCACTTTTCATGGACCACAATTAGTCTATAGGTTATTTTAGTATTCTAAACATAATTGCATTTGAAATCTGAAATCCAATTCATAAAGTTACAGGAAAATGAAATTCTTTAGGATTTTCTCATTCTGGACTTGATCTAGAATTATTTGACTAGAATTGGCATGTCATGAAGAAATAGTTTTTTAAAGTTTTTAATAGAGAAAATTATAACATGCTATTTGATATAATCAGATTAGCAAAGTCCAGTAGTTTTGTTCCCCAACTGTATTTCTGCCTCTGTGGTCACTT
This sequence comes from Pyrocephalus nanus, assembly GCA_038380795.1. Taxonomy (NCBI): domain Eukaryota; kingdom Metazoa; phylum Chordata; class Aves; order Passeriformes; family Tyrannidae; genus Pyrocephalus; species Pyrocephalus nanus. The sequence continues at coordinate 7,903,013 of CM076272.1, forward strand.
TTCCCTGTGCCCTGTCCTTGTTATTGTAGCTCAGTGGATCACTGTCATCTTCAGTGGATGCCTGCCAAGGTTTCAGCTCAGCTACTGCCTGGTAATCTTGGCTATAAATATACCCCCCTCTTTAGACAAGCACATAATAAATGAGAGAAATTACTATTTCATACAAATCTGAGATTTTAACATGAGTGCTGTACATTAGCTATTTAGAAACAAAAAATCCCTCTTTGAGAAGTACATCTGAAGAGCTGCTCCCTGCAAACCATGTCCAAGTGCCCTTATTCTGCTAGTCCTTGGTGAGTAACTGCTGGTGCTTCTGCCTTGGGTATGAATGTTTAGAGAGCTTGACTGTCATGTTTTCATGTTTATGTTTGCAGCAAGTCTAGCACAACAAAGCCTCTGACTTGACCTGTAGGTGCTGCCTCTCTAAGTGGTAGGTGGGTGTCAACAGATGGTCCTGTTACTTGCAGTCTTCCAGTAGGTTTTTTTCCACGGCCTACGAGCATATGTTCAGTCTTGGGGAGACGTGCTGTGCTGCTGGGAGCTTTGGTTATGCAAGTCTGGCTGTAGTGACAAGTCTTTTGGAGAGGGAGCATGAGAGCAGCAGGAGAATTTGCTCTCTATCCAGAGTTCTGATTAAATGCAATTCTAGAGGCAGAGCTGCTCTTTGAGAGCTGCCCACTGCCCCACTGCCTTTGGGCTTGTTATTGAAGGAAGGCATCGCCCAGAGGCAATCTGGTAATTTCTGTTTCAAGTCTTGAGCTGAGATCCTGCATAAACAGAACAAGTTACACTTAAATGATACCCGGCCTCGATGTCACTGGTTTATCTTCCATTAGGAGGCTGACTGCAAGGCCCCAGACATCTGCCAGCATTCAGAGCAGCAGCATCAGAACAAATCCTGCTGTAGGAAGGGAGGGAAACAAGGCAAAAATATTTCATGTTAACATTACATATGTTATTTCATTCAAATTATCTTTTAGACAAATTTGATGGGCTCTACTTCTGTTAAGGAAGAACGCAAAGAAAAATCAAGCCACTGACTATATGTGTGTTCTGGCAAGCAAATTTAATTTTTTCATTTGCACTTGTCTGTTTATCCAATCTTATGTTGTCTCCTTGTTTGTGCTAACACAACAAACTAATTGAGGTTAAAAATAACCTGTATCTGGAGCACATACTAACAGGCAGAAAGCCACTGAGAAAAGAGCGAGAGCATCCAAGTTTGCCTGGCTCCTCAGGCTCAATTCCAAAGTTTGCAGAAGAGCAAAGCTCAGGAAGGAAAGCTTGAAAGGTGGTAACAGTTCTCTGGGGAGATGAAGTGCAGGTTCACAGGTGCTGTGAGAGAAAATTTTGACCAGGAGTATCTTGTAATTCAGAATTGTGTGAACTGAGAGAAAAATATTAACTCATCTATATTAATATGCTGTATTTTTTTTTTTTTAAGCAATGTTCCTTTCATCCATGCAGTGTTTTTGGTGATGGATTCTAGGGAGCCTCAGAATAGGCAGACCTTGGTAGTAAATACTTCACATTCTGATGAAGAAGGTTTTACTAAAGCTGGTAGACATAATTGCTTTTTAGTGATACTTTGATTTTTTTTTTTTTTTAAATTATAGCCTTGGAAGTGCTATTCATATTGTTACTTTAGGTGTAAATTATCCTATTGTATAGTGTAAGAACAAAGAAATAATTTTGGACCTGCTGTACAAAAGTGATTGACTCGGCCTCTGCTGAGTTGCTACACTGAACATTGCAAGGATTTTTCTTGAGTTTTCAATACTCAGCTTTACGTTGGCTGTATCTAGAGCAGATTTGAGGAGCCCTAAATTGAATAGATTGCCTCATCATCAACATGTAAGGTTCAGTTTATCAAAAATATGGAATTTTATTCTTTTCTCTGCACCCCTGAAACAGGCTTTGAAGAGGAGTTGGGGTCAATATGTTTCAGAGTATTAAGGTTGCCTCTTCTCTTTCTGTAACTATTTATCGAGAATTTGGAAACTTATTTTTCACATCTTTCCAGGAAGTATTTTAAGTCTGTCTGCATGTTTCATCTTTCAAAATGCACATTTGCTAGATGAACAAATTTCGCCTCCATGTATAGGTGAAGTTCAAATGAAGGTGTAATTTGAAAAAAAAAAACCAAAACAACACTGCTTCTTCTAGTATATATATGCTTTCAGGGTATATACTGTACAGAAATAGACTTATATACCACCTTTTTTATACTTCAACTCTTGTTTATTTATATCAACATATTTGGATGCTCAAAACTGTGCTTATTTTTACAATAGCCAATCAGCATGCAGGAGAACTAAACTATGCAACTTGGGAGTTGCTTATCATCTGCATAATGAAGATGAATGGCATTTAAAATCTTATCTGATTATGCAAAAATAGCTTTTTATGACAGCAATGGCTTTGCTTTGCAGTGTGTAGAAAGCTAGGCACCATGCATCTGATTAATCATGCAAAATTAGATTGAAAGAAAGGAGAAAAGAAAAAAAATAGTGCTCTGGATTCTGTGTCTTTTCCAAGCAGGTGGCTTTATCTGGTGCTTAAAATCTTGCTCTTTGTGGACAGACTTTAAGAATATTAAATGATAGTGAAATTGTTAAATTGTAGTGAGCCTAATTAAGAATTGGTCCTCTAACTGTGATTTCTGAACAACAGATATAATCTCTAATGGCAAATATTTACCAGGATTGTTTAGATCATAAATTGAATGATAAAAGTACAAGCAGAAGGACAGTCCTAAACTCCTGATCTTTGACTTCCCCATGGCATCTAATTATAAAGCAAATTTGTTGATGACATCTTTCATAATAGGTTCCTGCAGCCAGATGGATGCAGCTTTTATTTGTCTTGACTCAGAGGTGCACACCTTGAGACTGCTTCTACCAAAATTCAGTTCTGAGTTTCTTGCGTTTGGTCTTTGTCTGTGTTCCCTTATTTTGAGTTGGAAAATATAAAATAAAACTTCTTGCTTAAATTTCACTGTCCTTGACAGTGAAAATATCTACAATATTTACAATATCTGAAATATTGTAATGAGAAATCTCAGAAGGCACAGGATGGCTGATCTTGCTGTGTTCCTGAGCCACTGTTTAGTCAAGGAGAATCACGAGTCTTTGAAGACTTGAAGGTGTCTTTTCTTAGGAGATTTTCAGATAGATGCAGTTCTGAAATCCTGCTTCTGAAAACAAATGTTCTGTTATCACAGCACATTTGGTCTGTGGAGGATCAGGATTGTTTATTGTCACAGCAATAAGTGGCAAATTGTCTGTACAGTAAATGACCAGAGCCTGTTTTTTAGGGCATCGAGTACTGTATCAGAAAATGAGGGGAAACTGAGTCAGATGATGTATATGAGTAGGTCTTCCATTCATCCTAAGTCTTTCTGTGAAAATCAGGGCAATTATACAGCAATGAATGGTAATGAGAGCAGATTGTGTTGTTGTTCAGCATCATAAAAACACAAACTAAGCACTGGTTGTGAGTGCTTTTTCACTTATGTGCCAGAATATAGCTCAAGTTTTGCAGGGATTTTGTGTTGCAACACAGCAATATTTTCTGCATATTGCTTTTGTCAGTAACACTACAGCTAATCCCCTCAATGATGGCCGACTCCATCATCTCTGCATTATTACCTTGTTTATAACTCCACAGTATTTCTACCGTGCCACAGAGAAATGTGTCCTAATTTTCTTGAAATAGTGGCTGGATGAGGGTAGAGAGCTAAAGTAATGAGTGCATGTTCATGCAGTGATTGAATCTAGACGCATTGTACAACATCTCAGGGCCACTCTGAACTGGTATGGCAGCGACTGATCATGCAAAGACAAGACTGGATTGTATGGGCTCACAACAGATCTGAGCGGCTTACTGAAAGCAAGATGTTCCCCTTATTCACACAGGGGAATATTCCCTTCCTTTCCCAGCTGGGAACTCCACAACAGCATTCACAGTGAAGAATTTGTAATGTGGAACAGTCTCAGAATGTGTTTTAATTTTGGAACTGAAATTCATTGTGCTCCTAATGGGAAACTTCAGCGACACACAGAGAGACGTTCAAGGACAGTGAGCTGAAAAATATCTTGGAAGTAGTTCAGGCAAAGAAAGATCACTGCTTTCAAACCTGTACAAGATCCTTTCATCTTCATGTGGTTTAATTACTTGAACCAAGGTTTCTACTCTTTCAGACTACATTGTTGTAGGCAGAATGTGCCCTTGGCAGTAATTAGATCGCCCCATGTTTTCCTCTGAAGGATGCACCCATTTTGCGTGATGATTAACTGCTGTCAACACTCTGATTTGGGCTCTGCCTGGGGAGTTGCTCCTCAATAAAGGCACTTGTCCTCCAGGGTCTTGAGGAGTGAAACCTTATCAGTGGCAGATTCAATAAGGAAGCAACATCTCCTGACTGTGTGCAAAGACAAAGTATAAAAGCTCCATTTGCACAGTGCAGGGTAAGAAAGCACTTGTTCAAAATGCAAAAAACAGGACAAGTCTTTGACAGGTTTGCTGACAGCTGGCTGCTGAAGTCAGAGTTGGAAAGTCACCTTTGTCTTTTGACATCAGTGTGAAGTTTACAGAATTCTCTGATGCTTTACAGCTAAACAGTTAATTATTCATACCAGCAAAGAAGAGTACAAAAGGGGAGTAGAAATTTGTTAAGTATGATTCTCCTGTACCTTCTTTGTACTGCTTTAAGAGTTCAGAATGGGGAAGAATAAGGTATTGGATATCTAGAAATTCTGACAATGTGTTAGTGGTCCATGAGTCAGGAAGGAAGTTTGTGGTGCCAGGGATTGTAATTTTATTTTAGAGAGTCTGAATGAAAGACTCAGTGCCAGATGCTGATCCACCTTTTTGGGTCAATTTTTGTCTATAAATAGAACATATAAATAGAACATATAAATAATGTTCTTCTCTCTAAAGGTTCCACTGTGAAGAGATTGCCTTCATGGAAGTGCTAAAAGCACTAAGGAGAAGTATTGTGAAGTCATTCTTCATTGTATGATTTTAACTGAACACCATTCATTGCACTGCCAAGCAGCAAACAGAAGAAAGGTGACTGCCTTTGTATTTTATATCTCACCTGCATCAGCTTCCCATCTTCCACTTGATGAATGAATCATGCATCTTTGATTTAAAAAAATTACCTCAATTTTGGAAATATTTAGTTTCTTGCCTTTGGAAATCTTTATTTAGGTAAATGTTTTTCTGAGAGTGGAGAGTCTAAAAGCAGACAAATGAAATGCAAACCCAAAAATCTTCTGGAAAAAGGTTCAATTAAATATTACTAGCCATAGGTAAGGGCCTGTATATCAAAAAAAATTCTGTGTGGTCTTTTCCCTTACCAGATGGACATGGTAACATGCAGTCAACCTTCACTAAGCAATTGTGAATATTCAGTATCTGAGCACAAGAGCTTCTCTGTGCTCCTCAGAGATTTGCCATGCAGGTTCAGAACAACCTCTCAATGGTGTACAAATGTTTAAGTTCCTCAGGTGGTGTTTTTTTCAACTCGACTGTGACCTGTAAACTTATATAGAGATGTCGGATGTTGTGTCCTTTCATACTTCCTTGCTACAGGTGCAAAAATTCCAAGATTAGTGTCTTGTTTCTGAATATGTTTGCATTTTATATGTACATTCTTTAGTGAAATCTGTTCTGGGAAGTGTGAATTCCTGCATAATAGTGCTTCATATGTGCCTGCTCTGTACTTAGAAATGCAAAATCTACCCGTTTGTATCAAAGTCATCGGAGGGGAAATTGTGTCAGTAGTAGTGAGATGATTATGAACGTGTTTCCTGGTGTGGAAGGGTCTTGGTTAGCTCTGCTAAGCTCTGTAGATCCCAACTGTTAGCAGAAGGGTGGCATGTGTAATTACTTATGAGACTGACAGCCTGTATTGACTCATTTATAGTTTTTAAGTGTATGTGAAGTACTTTGGAGCAGCTGAGCCAGAATTTAAAACCCTTGTGAAAACATGGGAATGCTGTGTTGTTGTGATTAAAGGAAGCTGATGCATGACCTAATGGCAGCTTAGCTAAGGAGAAGAAATGATGAACTGGTGGTTTGATTTTTTTTTTTTTTTTTTTTTTTTTTTTTTTTTTTTTACTGAGCTAAAATCCAGCAAAAGGAGGGTCTTCACAGCTACGGGGTATGGTGGCTGATGTGTGGTTAGGTATTTTCTAAACAATCAGAAAGTAAGTATTTAGAAAGTGTGAAGAAAATTAAAACATGGTCTTCCATAGTAAAATTAATTCAACAAAATATTTACTGAAGCAAAAAAATCACCCTATATTTAGAACATGTTTCATTGTATATCTAATTTGAAGAAGAGAGTTGCCCCTTTGGACATTATAGGCTGATAGAGATTCCCCTTCCTTTGAATTAATATTATCAGAATCAAGCAACAAACTTAAGCAAATATTTACATATGAATATGTGATATGTGATAAAATATATTAAAATAAGCAGAACTACTAAATGTCAATCAAGGCAATAGGTATGTTTGGGCTTTTTTTTTTTTTATTATTTTTTTCATGTGTTTCTGGCAATTTTGGTGTTATTTTTTTTGTTTGTTTCCTGGAGCATTTGTAGGAATTTCTGTTTACCTGAACTTGGTTTTCAGAAAGTAATTTTCTGTGTGCAAATGATGTTGATTTTGATTTTGTTCAAGTCCAGTAGGTATTCAGGGATGTTTCCAGGTCCATCCTCCTAATTTTTTGGTTCATATGTATCAGCACTGTGGGCTCAGCTGTTGGGGCTCACCTGGGTGAGATGCACGAGGGACTTTATCAAACAACAGAACCTGGCACTTGTCACCTCCATACCAATCAAATGAGATTTGTTAGATTTATGATTTGTGTGATAATTTCTCACAACTTAGCAGGAGCACTTTCAGTGTGTTCCTGATTGTTAATAATGAAGGAGTTTGTGAAGGAGAGGTATAATGTGTACACATTCAAAACAGAGCTCTCCTGAATTTCAGATTTCCAGCTTGCAAAGGAAGCACTCCTCTTAGGGGAGATGGAGAGTTAAGGGATATTCTTGAGCATATTTTGAAACAGTATGCCTAAGTAATTATTCTGAACTGTTATTTAGAAAAAAAAAAAAAGAGGTGTAGTCAAGACTAACTCTATACTAAATAATTAAATATCTTTGGAAATAGGATAGCTTTAATGAATGGATTTTGTGCAGTAATTTTGCTGACAAGCTTCAAATTGAACTTTCTTCTTTTCTTGGTCTTTCTTCTTTCTCAAGTCCTTGGATTGACCGTTCCTTAAAATCTATTTATTTCTTCTCCAAGTTTTTCACCTAAAATAACTGTACACAGACACTACATCATACATGCAGCCTTCTTCAAATGGACTTGATCCACTTCGTGTAAAGACTTACAAGTTAGGTTTCAAATATATTTTGTGAAAAAACCCAACTACTTAAATATTAGTTATGTAATGTTTTCAAATGTAGTTTACTTCTTTGATAGTTTATAAAAAGTTAGAGTTCAAATACACTTATTTTTAAAAAAGGTTTTTTTTGTGCTGTGTAACTCTTGCCAGCTGACAGAATAACCTTGACAGCCTTTGCCTCTTTTTCATCCATATTTATCTGCTACCCAAGGACCATCTAATGGGAATTTGTTACTTCAGCAATGATTGAAGAAATCTTATTTTTTTTCTAAGTAATGTTCTGTGAAGTTTAATTCATAATATAAGAGCAGCTTCTGGATAATAACCAAAATATATGCATTTTTAATTAAAAGAATTGCCTTGAAGCCTCAATGTCCAGCAGACATGCCTCTCTCTCTCCAACAATCACAGCAGATCATCTTTGCCATATAATGTTTAATACTTCATTATCTTTTAATTACTGGGCAAATTCAAGAGTAATAATAAAAATTGCCATGGTTGAACTTAGGGGCTTTTAGAGTTGTAGGGGAGACTGGTTTCAAGTTCAGTTCTCTTACATTAAGAAATACAAAATTAGTTTGGGAAGAGTTTAGGCTAATAAGTCCTAAAGGCTCTAATTTTCCACTTTGAACACTGACACAGATTTATCAAATAGTTACATGATTGCGTGAGTGGGGACTTGTAAAAATGTTCAGTGATATTTCCAAATGACCCTCAGTTCTCTGTATTTTTATGTTTATAAATAATTTTTAGCAACATCTTAGTTATAGTTGGGAAACAGTGTGGTCACATGGCAATGAAGAAAAAAAACCTTAATTTCTTGAGTTCCTGGGTTAGTTAGTCAGAATAATGCTGCAGAAGAGCTAATTGTGAAGTGTATAACCTGCAGATGGATGAGGGGATTGGCATTCAGCAGCCTGGCTCTATTCCTGTTCTGGCATGGATTTCTATCACCTGCCTCTGCTTCTGTTTACCTCTAGTTCTAATGGGTCTTATCTATTTTGAGAATTCCTCTGCAGCAAAAATATCTATTTCTGGTTGCATTTTTATAGATAATAAGCCATATATGCAAAATGCCTCTGTACCAGATATGCTGTATGTTTTTCTATATGTTGAGCGCTACAATAAATAAATAAATTATCTCCCCCCAATAAACCAAAAACCTATGTAAAGTTATATACTGAAAGACAAATGTAAGCACATAACTCTTCCCTACTTCTCTTTTTCTAGAGGAAAATATTTTACACAGTTGTCTGCAAGTTAATTTAAAATTGAGTATAATCATAGATCAGACAGCATGCTGTCTGAATTAAAATCTTGGCAGCTTTTAATTTTAAATTTGGATCTCAATTCGTCCTTGTAGCTTCATGAATTTAAGTAGTTCCTTAAAATTTAGAGTATTCAGCCTTTCGGGGTATTTGAATTTTTCCTTCTTGATTTCTAGTGATGGCAAATACAGAAGTATTAGAATTTGACCATGTTAAGTAATACCTGAAAATGACCTAAAACTTCATAGGTGTTGTTGAATCTGTAATTTATTTGTAAACTATTTTGGATCTGGGGAAAACTATGGCGGTTCCTATGGTGGCATGAGTTTTCATTTTTGCATAGTGCTGTTTCAGCTTTAAAACAGCCAGAGAATCATTGTAGAGCTGTGTGACTCTAGAATTTCGAGGTGAAGTGTCCATAGATTTACTAATTTTTTTTTAATAGGTATTTTTTTTAATGTCTTAGTGAGGCCGTGCAATAATTAATACTTGTAATCTTGTTATTCACAGTTTAGCAGAAAAATTGCTCTTTGTCTTGCAAGAATTATTGGTGGCCACGGTGCATGCAGCATCTTTCCGTTCCTAACAGAAGCTCTTGCATTTTTAGCTGAGAAAGGGCATAAAATCATTGAATTGCATGGTTCAAAAAAAGTTCTCTCTCTCTCCATCCTGTGTGAGAACAATTCAAATACTTAGAGATGATGTGATGTATTTTTCACATGGAATAAAAATTCAGTATCTCAGCAAAATAAAGAATGCTTTTAATGGTGAAATCACAGGTAGAAGTTCTGTTAATACCTTACTTATTAACAGTGAAAAGAAAGAGATGGATCAGTCATATATATGAACTGAGTGAGCAAAAAATCAGTAAAATGGAGAATTAATTTACACAGGTTTAAACAGCACTAACAGCTGATTCCCACTATTGCTTCTTATTTTCAGTCCTTGTATTGTGCTCAAACCTCAGGCAGCTTTGCCAGTTGATAGCAAAGCAAATTTGATTGGTGATGTGGCATCACAGCTTGCTCTTAGCAAACGGATGCTGAGTAAAATGATAGTTGTAGGATGTTCTGGACTGACACAAAGAGCTTCAGATCTTGCTTTTCTAATTAATTTGCCTGTTCAGTCATGTGATTTCCCTAGATTTGTTTTTTTTTTTTTTTTCCCCATTAGGAGCTGACTGTGAACCCCTGGGTTGAGCTGTATATTTATGGCCCACTTCAGTAGTCTGTGTTAACCAAAGAAATACTGGAAATATTACTTGATAGTTGATATCAACCTAATAAATTTTGTTCTTATCATGTAATCTCAAAATGAACCTACAACTTTATTTCTCCTCCTATAACTCCCTTACAAGATTGACTGAAGAGGTTTTCTGTTTCTTTCATATGGTTAGTCACAGTCACCTTGGTATACAGATATCTGCTAATTACCCTCTGTTATTCAGTTGTCTAAATAATTTACAGTGTAAAAGTCTCAATGGACTCTCTAGGTGGCAGGTCTGATTTAGAATAGCACATTCTTTTATGCAGAAAGGCTCTTTCAATTCTGCCCTTCCTACTCTGTTTTATTGCAACGTATCTTAGTTCTGGTATCTCTTTTCCAGTGATATTTCATTTTTTACTGTCATCGATGCAAGCTGCCACTGTAAATAATGATGCTGCTCCGATCTTTCCTCCTCTGTTTGACAAGTTGTTTTGCTGTGTGCTCACTTTGCTCTCTGCAGAAAGGCAGATGTAATTCTCTAAGTGTTCCAGTTAACTGTGTATGTTTCTATCAGCAATATATGACATGCTGGATTTTAAACCAGTTCTGTGTTTCAGTAAGGTGATCTAGGTGTTACATTCAGCCAAATAGGACTCTCTTAGCTGGGACCAGCCTCAAGAGCTGACTTGGAGCATTCAACAAAGATTTAACCCCTTCTCACAGATTATTTAGCCAGCCACTCAAAATAATAGCATTTGCCAAAATTTCAAGCTGTTTATAAGCACTTTTCTATCTACAAAGAGATTAAATTCATGCAATAAATTTTGTGTATAAGATTTGCTTATTGCCTGTGTGACAGCAAAGGATGTATATATTCAGAGTTATACTCTTCATTTGTTTCCATCTAACAAAAATGTAGTAAGTAAGTGTTAAATGTAAACAGTATTTTTTTTTTTTCTGCTGTGGAATTTCTCCCTGATCAGAAATGAAATTCTCTACAGTAGAGGGAAGACGTGCTGCAATTATATGGACTATTGAACATCACAGAGTGTATTTGGTAGGAATTAAGTTCATTGCTGCTATTGACTCCAGCTACTTCAGCAGCTACTGCAATGTTTTGTGTCTAATGCTGAGCTGGGGAGAATGAGGGGCTTGACCTAGTTTCCCAATGGTCATTGTAGTGAGGAAGCTCAGTCTGGAACAGGAGTTTTTATGCAAATTGCATAGGAAAAGAGGACAGCATTTTAAGGGCATATTAATCTAATATTGTCTCCTAGGTGCAAATTCACATGTTGATACATTGATTACCATTAGTTGATCCGAATTGCTGTTGTTTCTCAAGATCCTCAAGAGAACTTTCCACCTAGTTAATGCTGTTGTATCTTGGATATACATCACTCAGGGAAATTATATCTGAAGACTATGTAGCTTAAACTTGTTTGTAGTGGCCTCCAGGCTGGGAATATGTTTATTTTTTTTTTGTAACTGGGGGTAGTGACGTGCAGAGCACCTTCCAGATTCCACTTAGTACAAAAAGGAGTGGGGAGAGTGGAGACCCTCTCAGGGATCAAATTCTGTCTTATATCTCCACTGGAGTAACAATTAACAGAAGAAACTCTTGGGCTAGACTAGAACACGACAAAAATACAGAGACAGATCTACCTTTCTGTGTCTATCACAGTCACCTGTGTAGAGTGAGGAATGCAACCTGAATCTGCACTGCCTGTCAGCCCTCTTCCACATCCATTCCTCCTTTTTTTCCTTCTTTTTTTTTCCCCCTCTGTGTATCTCCCCATAGAGTACAACTATTCTGGGTATCCAATTTACTTGTATGTATAGTGCTTTTTATGTGTCTGACTGCTGTGTAATGCATATAAACACTGGGTGGTTTTTATGGAGAAAGCCCTGCCATGTGTTGTAAGCTAAAATCAAGCTAGCAGGCATTGTCTCTGCTTAAACAAATCTAGCAGACTGTTATCTAGAGGAGGGGAGTGCATTCACTGTGCTGTAGTTTTCCATTAGTGTTCTACTATTCAGTGCATATTTTAGCAATTCCTTTTCATTTTTTTTGAATCCACTAGTCAGTAATTGACATTTGTTTTCTCACTGTCATGACCTCAGGCCTGGAGGCTCAGCTCTCATTGCAGTCAGCTGCCATCACTCAGCAACTAAAAACTTCCTGCTTAAATGCATTAACATTATTGAACAAAACGTGTAGGCCCTCTTAGGCTTCAAAGGAATGGAAGTTAGAGCTGCCTCTGTAATTGTCAACAAGCCCTTGTGTATCCAGGGCTGGTGAAGATGGAGATCTCTGATTTTTTCTGACTCTGTTACAGCTCCACTAAAATCACTTGTGCTTACCAATGTAGGTTTATTTTTTCCTTTATATATAGTCAAACAAGAGGATATGCCCAATTTACAGACTGGAGCTGGAACAGCTCAGTGAGCTGGTTCTGTGGCCTGGGATGCTCTCTGGTTTGTCCCCTTTGCCTGGAACTCCTACTATTGTTCCTAAAAACCAGATAGATAGGTGTTAACTCACATGAGACTCCAGGGCAATGCAGATTGAACCCTGGGACTGTATTTAGTCTACTACTGTAACTATCAGCTGGAAATAATAGAAAAATATTAAAGAGCAGACTTCTGTTCCTTGGATTAATTTTTCTGATTATCTTGTATTTATTTAGTTGAAAATTAATCTGTGACATTTTAATGGCTTTCATTACAGAGTTTGCAGTATACTCACTTGTTATTTCATATTCTGCAGTGATTAATTAATTTAGCTGAATTCATAGGGAAGGCTGTAATTGCTGCAGTCTTTGAAATCTGAAACTGAATTCTCATAATGAAATAGTCGTAGGCTATGAGTCATTTAGGAACAGTTTCTTCAGGGAAGTTGACTTTCAGATATAGAATCTGAAAAAATTCTTTTTCAGTCGTTTTCTTCTCTATTGGATTTGTCTTCAAATCAGATTTTGTAGATTCATCGTTTAGAAATTAATTTATACTCTCTAGTGTGTGCATGCATTCACTCAGTGTAAAACACACAGGAGGGGCAGATACTCTAAAGATACAGAAAAATTAAAGTATCACAACAAATACTTACAGTGACATCTTTTTGGAATACCACAATTATGCTTATTAGGAACAGTTGTGTTTGTATCCCGTGTCTTGATTATAATTTCTAAAATAATTTAGAATTTCTTTCCTGAAAATTCATTTCCATGAATTTTTGATACTACAAGTCAATCACATACAGCTGGTGCCAAAATACAAACACAATGGTATGAAAATACCATCGAAATAAGCACGTGTAAATAACTGAATGCTTTTCAACACTTGTCCAGCTGTATTTTACAAATAACACTGAATCCATTTATGTTAATTTTATGTCTGCTAGCTGAATTTAATACAATAATTTAATATTCTCCACACATATTTGTCCAGCTCTTCAGATTTCAAGGGATTTGTAAGAAATGTATATTTAATTCAGATTAATACAGTAATGGTAAATTATTATTCTGTTTTCAGTATTTGCCTACAAATTTGATTTCTACAGTCATTAGCATGAGAATGTCAATGAAAACTGGTAAAAAAGAATAAACCAATAATTTTCATTATTTTTCTCTAATATTTCTGTTCTGTAAGCTTCTCAAGTAATTCAGTAGAGTGATGTTTCCCTAAGCTAAATGGTAGCATTTGCACATGCATTTCTTAAATTCTTTATGAAGTCTCTTAGTTCTTCTAGCGCACAGACAAACTTCTTACAATTACTGACAATCCATAAAATATGTCTTTAGGGGGATTTTCAGTGATGGAACATAGGTGTCATGAGGAATTTTAAACCTTACTGAAGTCTACATTTACTTGTATTGAAAAGATTATAGATAGGGAGGAAATAATTTGAAAAATGTTTTCATATTTTGTTGCTGGAACTGGTTGAACCTCTTGGTTATGGCCCAATACTCATGAATTTATTATTTTGATGTAAATTTAGCTCCCTAGAAGAGACAAAGGGTATGAGGAGCTGAGCACATCTAGTTCCATCTCCGATGTGTTTCCTTTGGTATTTTAGCAGTTTCCTGGGTTCAGAGTTCATGTGAAAAGGAAAGGCCAGTTCAAGTGCTGAGTTCTTAAGTGTAGGTGTTGTTTAAACATGACATTAGACAGAAATTAAATTAGTTTAGATAAGTTGCTTTAGGTTTCAGAATGACAGCTAGAGTTAGCTTCTTATATTTATGTATTTAATTCACACATTACTAATTCCCTTTTTTGTCAGCTATTAGCTGTGAAACACTTTGAGGAAAATTCAAGCCAGTTCCTATATTTGGTTATTACATTTCCATCTTTGAAAACAAAATAAAAAGGGCAATAATCTCTCTCTCAACCCCTATTGAAGTGTTATATAAAACTGTCAGTCCTGAGTATACTTGTTAACTTGAAGTGCTGTCATATCACAAGCTTCTCTAAATATATTTGTTTTACTCAGGTGCACTTCAAATGGTTCCCATGTAGTAACTGTTCCTTGGAGAATGGAAAATTTGTTCTCCAATTAATCTTGCTGCTCTTCCCCATCTTTCTTTTCTCCTTTATCTCCCTAAGTGTGTGTATTTATATTTGCTATCAAACCAGTACAAATGGAATTCCAATTACAGTTTTGATTACATCAGTTGTTACTGAGAAGTGAAACTGCAGAACCGGCTGTCAGTTGACTAAGTTTAGCTCAGTTGAATTCAGAAAATTTTCTCATGTTGAAAATATGTATTTTTTAAGAATGGAATATTTACTTCCCTAGAAGAGATTAAAAACATTTTAAAACAGCATTGAAAACTCTTCCTTATCAAGCATTTTGACTACATGAAATGTGTGAGTTCCAGCTGCTTGTGCTACAGAATTGCATATACTTGTATTTTGATTCATAACCATGTTGAAAACAGTCCTGTGGTCTAGAGTTAACATACTCCCCTCTTATCTTCCACTTGACAAATTTTGATATGGAAAGGAAATATTTCTCTGTTAAAAGCAGTGAAACGTTAAAGTGCACTGTGTAAAGCTGTAGATTATCAGAGTTGGCTTTATCAGCTTGCCTGATCACCCCTAGTGAGTGCAGCTGAGGAGACCACTAAGGGCATAACTGACCTCCTTCACTAATTCAGTTGTTACTCCTTTATAGGCGAATCTCAGGGATAAACAGTTAAGTGCATGGTGATTACATTATGCACTAAAATGTGTGCCATTTTACAGTAGAATAAACAGCTACAGAAAAATATGATGGAAGTGCTCCAGGGAAAAAACCCAGAAGCTGTTTACTCCAACCTTTCTGAATTCACAGGGCCACAAATGAAATATTGTGGAATTCTCTTTGCATTTTATCCACAACAGTGTTATATAGTAGGAACCACCTCATGTCTTCATTATTTCTCTATTTGAAAATGAGTCTGCTGATGTTTTCTTACATTAATTTTTGTTAACTGTTAATAGATGCTGTGTTTTAAATGTCATCTACTGTTGACACTTTGGGCTATATACCTTGCAGAAATAGAGTTAGGAAGCACTGTGACTTACACTTACAAGCAGAAATTTCTGAGGAGGCAGTATTATACTCAGATTAAATCCTCTTTAATTTGTTTGAAGTTACAGGTGCTACACCTGATACTATTTAAGTTACAAAATCTGAATTAAGAAATCACTTAATGCCTACATTGATGATTACATTTTAAGATGAAATTATCAGCATAACTTTTCACATGGAAAAGTGGCTTTGTGAAGCGATGAGTTAAAAAATGTCCCCATCAAGAGGTCCCTCTGCCATCACGTGTTCTGCAATGCCTGTCAGCAGGATATGCACTAATAAGATACCTTGGGTCCAGCTCACCCTGATATGATCTGAGTGGAGCATTGGTAACTCTCTAAAGGCTGTGCAGATCTTCTCTAAATGTCTAAATATACTTATGACAAATCTACTTTTTAGTATTCAAGGAAGAGGATTGAGGGTGTTGAAAAAAAACCCAATCTCATTTAAATATCTCCCAAAAGGGTCTCCTGGAAAGAATCTGGTTTGCCTCTGTGGAGTCATGCACCACATTTTTAGAAGGCTGGCATCAACATTCCAGCTACGCCATATCCTCCCTTCCTCTTAGTTATTTCTTCCCTAAGCAAAGCTGCAAACTCCAACCTGTGTAACTGGAAACACTTGTGACCAAAACCAATGACAATTCTGTATAATTACAGAACATTATGTGGATAGTTACACAACATTATATTATATATCTATATGTGTATATATATATATATATACCCAATTTATTGTATTTTTTAGGACACCGAAATGTCAAATCTTATAAAACAGCCAGATGCTAGACAGTGCAAATCTTACTTTAATATATTATAAAGTTATATAGTAACCCCACTGCATGGGCTTCACATGCACATAAACCCAATAGTTACATAAATAATATCAAATGACAAAACTAGAAAGCAGTTTCTGCATACTTTATTTTACAATTCCTCACTAAATATATTTACAGGACACAGAGTTTGCTTTAGTGCAATACATAGTAATGTTGCATAAGTACAAACTGTTGAACATTTCTAAAAAAAAAAAAATTAAAGAAATAAAGCACTTAACTGATGTTACAGCTAAGTATGTAAAGCAACGTTATAACTCTGAGTGAAAATGCTCACAGCATCTTTTCTTTTCATAAACAATTTCTAGAAACAATCCACAAACCGGCAATACATATCCCAAACTACCAACCCTTGTACAGTACCATATCATTTAAAAAATGACTTTTTAAAAGCACATATACTGTACTGTACAGCAATCTGTTCTACAGATACTGACTTACTCTTTAATACAAATATGATATTATCATGGCAGTTTTGAAGAACAAAGTTATCTCAAGATATCAAACATCAGTAACAAACTCTGGTAAGCACAGCTTCTTGAGAACCTGCTTTAACAGCATTTCTTCACAGTGATATTTATGAAAGGTTGGAAAAGAGATTAGCATAAAATATTTCCATCCTTTTTCAGTTTTTATGCAAAAATCATTACTTTATATTGGTAATTATAAAATTACAAACACTTTCTATAAGTAACTGCATCTGTAGTAATGATAGAAAAAGTTATCAGTAAGACACCTAAAATGAGGCTTGCATAAAATGATAGTTTGAAGAAAACTAGGTACCTCATTTGTAAAATAATGGTAAAGGAGGTAACTTAATTTAGAATAAGCAACACAGTAAATTAACAGAGACAACCTATTAATCAGTTAAAAAAGCTAATTATTTATTAATAAATGTTAAAAAATAAAGGAATTGTGATGAGGTGAAATCAACGTTTCAAAAGATATGATGAAACATTTACTCTTAGTTTTGGCACTTCATTGGAACAATTACTTTACCAAAGACCAAAATATGTATAAAAGATATACAGCTCCTTGACATACCTTGCAAATATAGTACATAAGTACTGGCAAACACTGAAAACATAGTTAGTTAAACATTCCCACAGATTTGCACATGCATGCACTATTCAGACAACAGCATTGTATCTATGTTCTGGCGGTGACAATCTTGCATTACTCGGGGATTTTAGGCCGTTTCTTCAGCAGATCTTGTTTCTGTTTTAAGTCTCACAAACTCTTTAGCAACTTCATCATTGTTCCTCTGAGAAAGTATCCTAAGAATGGTTAGCCCAGTCTCATCCACGGAGATGTTTCTCAGCAGGGGGTACCAGGAGGCACAGCTCCCTTTGTCCGCGATGCTTTGCAGCTGAATGACTGTCATTCCTATAATTCGGTCCTCCCGAGCAAAGCAGTAATCTTTCACTGACAGGTGAAGTTCGTAGGCTCCTGGCTTATCTTCATTACTCAGTGTGCTGTGTGGATTAAAAAATGTGAATTTAGAACAAGGAGTTCAGTTTAATTCCCTCAAGGAATGAATGCATTCTAGAAATCCTGGAAAAATTAAAGTGATTGTTGTAGTTTAACTTTTGTTGTTCCATTTTGTTGCAACAAGTATAATTTAGTTTTAAACCTCCTACACGGTTAACTTTTCAGATACTGTTGGTGGTGTAGCTTCTGTTCCCACTGACCTGAACAGGAACAGAGAATTTGCTCATAACCTAAAATAGGTAGTTACCTTTCCCTAGAAAATCACTGGTAACAAACATCAAAAGGAGCTTTGTGGTCAGACTGAACTCATTCCCAGTCAGGGCTGGAGGATAAGTGGATGAAAATAAATTGGTCTCACTTATAAAAGGGGAGGAGGAATAAACACTGAGGAGTGCTATGAGAAGTACTTAATTTAAAACTCTAGGTTAGGTGAAAATTTCTTACAGTTTTAAGGATTAAATGATAACAGAATTAGAGAAACAATACTCTTAACAACGTGCAACCCTTTACATATCTCTATGGTGATAAAGCCCCAGGCATGTAGAATTATTAATTGATCCTTCAGTCCACATAACTACTGAGGCCAATGGATTCCTAGATATAAAACCAGATATTCCTCTGTAGGGAAATGAATTATACATTTTAACCAGCTTTTTCAAGACTGAGAGCTTAGTGGCTGCCATTCATCTTCATATAAAAATAAGATACAAATGAGTAAATAATTTTGAAGTGGAGTCTCTATCTATGGATTCTGATGTGTATAGCAGCCTTAGGATGGGGATTCTTATGTTCTTACTCATTTAACGGCAAAAATTGGCACAAAACATGCAAAGAGCAGACAAAAGAGACTTACAATTGGAAAGTTTCGTTGTATTTTGGTGACCATGTGTTGCTCTTTGTCTTGGTTCCGTATTTTCTTTTCTTGTCACTTAGTTTAGGGCCTAACATGCAAACTTCCACAAATGGCCGGAACATGGCTGTCGTTTGCCAGTTTAGATTATTAATTGCCACAACTGTAAGGAAATAAAAGAAACAGAGTTAAATAAAATTCCGTTGGAAGACTTCCAATTAATTATCCTGCATGACTTTGTATAGCCAACAAAAGGTGACCTGAGAGCTTTCCTATAGGATAGCAATACCTGGCAAGCCCAAGAGGAGCTTTGCCTGTTCTCTGCCAAGTAAAGACGTCTGACTACTTTTGGGCTCAACAGTATCAAACATAAACATGTGTTTTACAAATCCTTTACATTTACAGCCTTTTTTTTTTTTTTTTTTTTTTTGCCTGCTACCTTCACTGTAATTAAAAAAATCAGCTTATACTAATCTGAATGATACTGGGTTTCTCTCTGAAATTCAAGTTGTGCAGAACAAAGACATTTTGTTAAAAAGGCAAATTCTTAATGCTTAGCGCAGTCATTCAACACCCAGCTTTGCTGCAGCTTTTAGAAAGTTAAATGATACACAAGCAATATAGAGGATATTTTGACACATTTTAATTTATACCTCCAACTTTATAACTTAAATTTTAACTGTCTACACAGAGAAGCACAGACAGTACTTAAGTGCATAATCTGGACTTCTGTTGATGCTGAGCAAAGAAAAAGTACATTCCTAATCACCTGAAGCATCCTCACAGCTTCACAAGGACTGTAATACTTCACATTTTTTATTATTGGTGTGTTTTACTTAGGATATAGTGCTTAGGGAATTTGTTCCTTGCTGTTGCTTTCTTTTTAAAGTTAGCTGCTGGAAACTTACCTTTTACAGTGACTTTATGCTCCCCAGTTCCAGGATGTGTGGAGACATCCACCTGTATAGATATCTCACCCACAGAATTATTAGCAGTTTGAGCTGAAACAATAATTAATAGGTTAGCACATCTGACTTCAAGAGATGTAGTGAAAACTGAGTGGTATTTTCTGTCAGAAACACTTAAACATTTCTGACGTGTTTCACATTTAAGTGTGAATCAGTTACAGATTGATAAATGATTTAGCCACAAAAATACCTGGCAAATGCAAATGTCTGTATCAAGTGCCTCAATAAAATAAATTATCCTGTTCATCTGGAACTTTCCATTTTTGTTGTCATCAGATGTGTTTGTATCTTGAAATGCAAAAGTTGGTGGTTTTGTCAAACTTTGTTTCCTTCCATGTACAAAAATCTTACTGACTGTAAGAATTTGCAAAGTTACTTCTGTGTTGTTATTGACGAATCCTTTACTGGGGGTTATGTCTCAGAAAACTATTAAAGCTCTGCAGTAGCACAGACAGAAAGGCTTAAAGAAGAAAGAGGAAGGTTGAAGGGATGGCAGAGGAGCCAGAAACTTCAATTTTTAAAAGTTTTGCTTTTGAGCACCAACAGAGGTTCTAAGTCAATTTGCTCAAAATGATTCTTTTAAAGGATTCTTGGTATGTATTGAAAGGTCCATTAATATATCAGATTAGAACAGTACAACATAAAATTGGATGTGTTTACTTGTTCTTTGCTTGGGTGACTCTCAGTGTTGAATTCTGTGAGCTGCACTTGTGCCCCAGTGCACACACAAATTACTATCCCTTTAAAACTGCCTATTATTTCTGTGGGTAGCAGAGGAAGGATTTTATCTTCCTTCTATTTATACAGAAATTCCTTACCCACTGGTTCCCCATCAATCTATATGTGAGGAGAATCAAACATTCCTTTAGAAGTTTTCCAGCAATTCTTACAGGAATTAAGGAAGGGGTAGGGAGAAGGGTGTTTTATGTAATAATAAAGGGGGAAATGATTTCCACCCACAAATTAGTTTATATCCAGAATATTTTTGTTCCTTTATCATCCATAGTTCCCCCCCCCCCCCCCCCCGAATTTCCTCATTAGTGGCTTCCTAGAAAGGAGTTCTACAGTGCTGTTTATTCGTTGTCTTGGAATGATCTGTAATTACACTCTCTACACTGGATGAACACTGCAAGGTCAATTAAATTCTCTTACCCCAAGTGTTACTGCTTCAGGGAACAAGGTTGTTTGTTGTTTTTTTTTTTTTTTTTTCCTCTGATATATCAAAATGTGGAAATTCAGTAATCATTTAATGTGCCAAGAACCTTGAACATTTTCCTGCATTTTCCAGCTTTCAAGTGAGTTTGGCTTGGAATTGTAATAAATCTACTTTTGGAATATAGTCAACAGTGTTTTAGCAAAAATATACAGTGTCAATATATTAATGGAGTTATAGCTGCCACTTCTGAATTGCAGGGTACCTGTGTTGGATGTATTTCAGTAATAGGCAGAGGGTTTGGACCACTACTGACATAGAAAAAAGGAATTTATTAGATATCAGATTTTTAATGACAAGCAGTTTAGTTTCAATGACAGCAATTAAGTTTCTTTTTGTATTCGCATAATTACTTAAAGCTGCACTATATAGAATCTCTAAGCTGGTGAACCATTCTTCATCTTGCTCACAAAAAAAATAAATAATAAAAAAAAAAAAAGCGAGGAATCAAATGGAGTAGAAAGGCTAAATAAAATTAGTAGAATGGCTTTATTGAGAAGGGTAAACCAAAGTATTACCCAACTACAGTAAAATTTGCTTTTATTTGGGAAGAGAAGGGGAACTCTCTTTGGTCAAGGTCATAAATTTAATGCTGATTTTCTTTTCTCTTGCAAACACAGTGTCCTTAGGCCATGTATCTGAGTAGCATGTTTTTAATAGAGTTGCCTTTAACCCACAGTGCTGACTTGTGTGAAAAAGCCTTCCCTTATTTTCTTGTGGATTAAATGAAGACAACACCAATAATTCAGAAGGCAGCTTATCCAGGGTAGAACTCCAATACTATACATGATAGATATTTCTATATAGGGTGTTCTCATTGGCTTTGTGATGCTGTAAAGTAAACCAACGAGGGTAGAGACTGGAGGTCCTGGAGCATTAATCTGTCCTGTTCTTTCATATTGCAAAAGCCCACCTTTCCAAATTGTTACATAATGCATGGATTTCAAACTTAATGGATTCTTTTTGTGGTGGTGAACATTTCTATGGACAATGCTTTTTATTCCATGGATAGCCTTCCTTCAGCTCTGAAGTTTGAGTTGAACATACTGTAACTCCTCATTCTTTAATCTTTTGTTCTGATTGAAAAGCTCTCAATGCCAAGTTGGACTCAAGAGAAAAGAACTAGGAATTTGCAACACTTAAATCTTAGGGCCACTGAATGTGTAGGATAAACTGAATGTGCTGAGAGAATGAGAAGTTCTTGAACTGTCTCCTAGTGACAATTAATAACAATTTACTTCTGATTGCAGTGGAAGGGGAGTTAGGCTGATCCTGAATATCACTGAAAATACCAGGCAGTGCAAATTACTTGTTTTAGCCTCTAGCTTAAAAAAACCCCAAACCAAACCCTGTTCAGGAGAAATAAGGAGTGTTGTAAAAGACACAAATTAGCATTTTTTTAGATAGCTTAGGCAGCAGCCTGTGGACGATGCTAATAGTGGAGTTTGCTTTGTTAACCTCTAACAATGCCATGCATGATTTTACCGAAACAAAAACCCATGAATCTGTAAGATAAGGCTTGTTCTGTTTCTCCAAATCTTTAATTAACTTATGCAAAGGATATTCTTGCAAAGGTCTTCTAACTGATCTCCCATTCCTTCTCCTGGCAGGCCATAACTCACAACACTGCTCTAAGCAGTACCACAAATATATGGTGGGATTAGCCCTGTGTGTACAGTTCTGCTTGATACTGTTCAAAAGAAATCTCTGCAAAACATCCCATGGTTTTATACTGAAAGCAGCTGACAGTAAAATGATCCTACATTCAGTATTGCTGAGGAAACCTCCTGCAGCAGAATGTCTCAGCCAGCAGAGACAATTTCTAGTGGAGTCTAGAATATAACCTTGTTTTCTTTCAATGACCACCCCATCCATCTTTCTCTTTCTTTCTGACCTGCTGAGCAAACTAGAGATACAATTTTAGGACATTCAATATTTGCTTAGAGCAGCTCTTGTTGACGTTCAAGAACTGTGGCACCTCATTTTAAAGTCTCTGATCTGCCTATTTCTGCTGGGTTTTGTTTTCTTTCTTGTTACCAGTTCTTGTAAAGTCACAGCAGGAATTAGTGATTCTGATTGCACTACAGAAAGGTCCATTTATCCTACCACATCTAATAAGCCAATTTAACTGACAGTAAATATCTAGCCCTGCACTGCAGAGGATGACTGCACTTTTCTTCCTTTAAGTGCTGTAATATAACTCATTCAAAGATTAGCAAACTTATAAATTATTTTCCTTTTAAAACCTTATGGATGTTTAACTATTGCTGCTTGCACTCTAAACTCTGCTTTACATTTTATTTGTTAGGATATTTATGTGATTTAAAATACAGCATGATAATCATGGTCATGATAATCATATTGGCTACATATGCACATATTGCTTTGTAGGTATCTTTGGAGAAGTGTGAACTTGTGGACTCTGGTAGAGAGAACAGCAGAAAATGCAAGGGAAAAATGGGTCATGTATATTTTGTAACAACAGAAGCTCCCTGTATTTTCTAGGATGCTATTCCTGCTAAATGCAAGAGAATCCTACTGAATCAATCTGTGATTGTGCACAAAAGCACATTACCGTGGAAGGGCTCCTTTGTCCTCCTTGATCCCTTAGCAGCAAGAAGTTTTCAAATGAGGAGTACTTTGGAAAATAACTTCTAGTTTTGCATGATAAAAGACCCCAGCAGAAATAAATGGGATTCACAGAGGATGAACTAGCATAAAATTTAAGAACAGAATTTCAGGCCTTGAAATGGCAGGAGGAGTACATCTGGTGGAGTGTACTTTTCAGCTGTTCTGGAAGGTGAGCCGTGGAAACTGGGATGCTTTCATGAGTTCTTAAAAAAATAATGGAAAATATTCAGAGTAGTTTGGGTTGGAGGCTCCAAGGAGCATTGGTATGCAGCATGGACCTCAATGAGAGTGACAAAATGAACCTGAGAAGCTGAGGTAATGATTGTGCTGTTCACAGGTTTCAGCTCTGACTCTCCAAACACCACAGCTACGCTGCTGTGAATAGTTAAGAGAGCAGAGCTTGTACATAATTACTAATGTATCATTTCATGATGTGGAACATCATCTGCCTTATGTAGTATCTGGTGATAACAATTCCTTCATTTGAAACAGATTTAAGATCTTTTGATATTCATCTTCCTGTTGGTAGTCTCACATAAAATCCTTAAATCTGGAGGAGGTTTTATTTGAGGGTCTGTTTCTCACAACATAAATGATAAAAGACAGTAGCAAATTGTGTGTCTGGGAGAGTGAGAGAGATGTTAAGGACATTCTTGCATAACAAGAATTCTTTTGCTGCTGCAAAGTCATCTTGTAGCTAAAGAGAAGAATAATGGAGTGTTTTTGTCATTTTTCACCTAGGGATATATTATTTTTGTTTTATCCAATAACAATTACAGCTTTCAATAACACAGATTTAATTCCTTTTCCTTGTCTTTTTTCTTTTATTTATTTATTTATTTATTTATTTTTAATGCTGTACTCCTGAAGCATTAATTGGTAAAGTGTTTGTGGTCTATGCAGTGCCCTTTCTTGTTTATTGGTGCTTGCAAGGACAATTCTAACTATACAGTCATATTTTAAAACATGCCCTTTTCTTCCCAAGTGTTTATGAGAGCAATATGCAGCTAATCATTGTCTCTCTGAGCCTTTCTCCAAACTTGCACTGCATTCATAAAGCTTATAGGATTTGTTTGGGAAATTGTGTTTTATTCAAAGGTTCTGTTTTATTAACCCCCCCCTAATCTTATCAGTTAATGATGTAGATTGTGTTTTTCCTCTCCCTTCTGTTGAGTTTATAGATCTGTTGAGCCTTAAGTATAGGGTTGTCAGAGTGTGTTTATAAGAGAGAGTAGGTGGATGAGACAAGGAGGCATAGTCAAAACTGGAGGCTTGTGGAAATTCAGTAGAAAAATAAAGGCTGAACTTTGTCACCAAAACTAGCAGCATGTGTCCAAAACTCAATGTAGACTGAGATTCATGGTCTTTCTGATCTCAGGTTCCAGAAGAGTCAGGAATGTACTGTATCCCTCTTCTAATGCAAGAAGTTATGTATGTCTGAGGAAGGAATTGATTCCATTTCTGGAGCTGGACTCTATTAAGCAGTTGGCACAGTGTCCAAAAGAGAACAGTGTCTGGTCTCAGGTGCTTGAAAACAGAGCTCCTCTTAGGATTTGAAAGGCTTTTATTCTGTCGGCATTTATTACAATGTAATAATCTGTTACTTGCTCTGAAAGAAAAGCACTGAATGTCTGAATTTATTGAATATGTAAAAATACATTGTCAGAAGTCCTTTACTTATATTTCCTAGATTTTTTTTTCTTCGCACAATTAGCTTCTCATTTTCCATACATTCATGGTTCCTTACAATTACTGAAGGGCTAAAATGACCCCTAGGTTGAGAAGGTACACATGATTTAAATAATTTATTTTATGCAAAAGAAGTGCTTCATTAAAGAGCAAAGGAATCTAATATTTACCAAGCACCCATTTGACTTTCAATACTAATATGTTTTTTTACTTAACTAACCAGGGCTTACATAATAATAACATAAGACAATATTTAAAAAAAAAATGGATTATTTTCTTTTACTGATCTTGGACTTCTATAATTTGCCAAGATTACCATGTTGGTATTTGGAATTTCTCTCCTTCCAGCTAGCATGGATCTATAATCAATGTTAGGCTATTCACATTTTTCTTTTCTGCACTATTTATTTGAGCTCTCTGATTTCCCCAACTTCCACACTAGGTGAAGGTGATTCATTCTTACTGATTTTTCAGCCTTTCCTTTCGCTTTAAACTTAGTTGATCAAATCTCTCTCTGTATATCTATACTGCTTCCTTCTAATATCTGAGGTTTCTTGTATTTTATTGCTCTGGGGCTGGATGTTCTTTTATAGACTATCTTCTTCCCTAGACTTTGGTAGTTTCTTGGCTTTCTCCTCTTCTCATCCAGGCACTCATAAAGTTATTGCAAGTATTTTTGCCCCAAAATAGTCAAAGACGATAAGGTAGAGTCTGAAACAGTTTTTATGACTGTATTTAGTTAATAAATCTGCGGAGGCTTACACTTGTTTCTTTTTTTTTTTTTTTTTTTTTTTTTTTTTTTTTTTTTTGTGTGTGTGTGTGTGTGTTTGTTGTTGTTTTTTTTTTTTTTTTTTTTTTTTTTAGGATTCAGGATTTCAACACTTTCTTTACCTCCCTGAGAATCAGAAATCTAGCTCTGAAAAAAAACAACTACCTGCAAACTAATCATCATGCATGCCATGATTTTATTACCCAAGACTTACAAAAGCTCACTGAGCACTGTGAGCCAGGCAATAAAACCAGCTGACCTGGCAATGTTGCCCATGGTAACCCTACCCTATCCCATTTGCTCACGAGTTTCTTCAGCTTAAAGCTGTTTATTCAAACACTGGACCTATGCTTTGACCTTATTTTCCACATAGGATGTAAGAATGAAAAAACTGAACAAATATTCAAGCTTTCACAGTGCCCAATGCTCCAGGAATTACACAAGCTATGAAATGAGCACTTTAATTCAGACAAACATCTGCCATCTTTTGATTGATGATGTCAATAAAATACATGTATTTGTCTGGCGTTCATCTGCTAGTTTATTAGAAGATAAAAGATTAGAGTGACTCATTGAGTTATTTTTCACAGGATCCTGAGACTCTGTGATTTAGATGAAAATCTTGAGTGTATTGTAACATTTTCATTTAATACAAAGAGTAATTTAAAGCTGAATTGTTAAGAGAAAAGGAAAGCATCAGGGAAACCTGATTTTATCATGATAACCACACTAACTGCAACATGTGCTCTGCTTTAAAAGGTTGCTGCACAAATGGTTGATAATTGTTTGTGTTGGGGTGTTCTGAGAACCAAGTCCAGTTTCTTGAAGGCTGATTTCAGCAACCATTTATTCACCAGGCTGCCATGAAAAGATTGAAAAGATTTAGAAGGTTTGTATTTGATTAGAAAACGGAAGTAATTTCTCTTACGGATCACTTGGTGTGACGGAATTAAGGCTGACAGGGGATTCGGCAGCATCTGTAAGCCTCTCTGTACAACTGCACAAAGCCACACTACCAAAATACATTCTCTCCTGCTGGAATTTCTGTGGTGTCAGACAGAGTGATATGAGGCATTCAGAGAGCATATTATAAAAGCAGAATATTATGGTGTTAGTAGAAAGTACTGGTTTGAGTGTCAGAGTGGAAACCCAGTTAAGGCCTTTCCTTTCATCTCTGCCATGTTTTACACAGCAAGGGCTGGAACTGAACAGCTCCATCGTGACCTTCCCTTATCTGGAGCTGCTGCTCTGTCCGTGTGGTAAGAAACAGATGAACCAGCTTTGATCTGGGGGGTTTATCCAACTGGCATCACCCTCCATGTAGATGTATGTGTGTGTTCTGTCCAGCATTTTAACCAGCCAACACACAGGCCTCTTAAGAGGTTTATATATGTATTGAATGTTCCACTGGTACTAATAAGAAGCTATTTTTAAAAAGCGACGACGTATAATTGATGGATATCTGTAGCTTGTGTTTATTTTCTTGAACACTTAAGAGGAAACCAATATATAACTTGTTTCTAATTTAGGTGCTTTACTGTGTCTTTTAAGGAACAACCAGAAAGTTCACCAATATAGCAGCCTCTTAGGTGAATATTTTGTAAAGATCAACTGCTTTACCAACTGTCTGGTTTTCTATATATGAACTTCAAAAATATTTGTTTTCTACCACTATTCTGAATACATTAATTTTGCTATCAGCATACACCAGAATATTTCTCCTAGTTGTAATTCCACAGGTTTCTTTATTATTATATTTCCTGCTGTTTGTTCCTATACATTGTTTGCAATTGTGTACTGATTTCTGCAGCTTGGAATGCAGGTCTGTTTTTTTTCTTTCATGAAATAGGGTTGTGTAACACACAATTCTGACCTCAATTTGAAACTACAGTGGATGAAGCAGGGATTATTTCTTGAGTTAAATTCTCTCTGAAGTATAGGTTATGAGAGAACTGCAGGACTTAAATTTCCTGATAGAATACAGGTATAGCTTTCAAAACATGACAGTTAATCGTACAACAGTTTTGAGAAGCAAAAGCAGAAATAAATCTTTCTTTTTGCATTTACAAGAGCTGCTAACGATTTTTATTTTCTGTCATCTGATGTCATCTATCTGCTTGTCTAAACTAGAGTTAACTATCAGTTTATTATTTTAATGTGATTCCACACATTTAAAAAGATCTGAGGTTCTGCTTTGCCTTGTACCATTATGGGTTGCAAAGGAACAGAGAAGTGAATTTTGGCTTGGCAGTTGCAAGTTTTGTTTGTGTACCTTCCTTCCCTACGTTGGTGACTTCACAAGATGAGTGTGGAGCTCCTGTTAGAAATCCTCAATCTCATTAGGTAAACATGATTATTATATTTTCTTGTTTTCAGATGCATCTTCCCCTTTTGCCTTTCAGTTGTCTGCCATAAGAATGAAGAAATCTGATCCAGGCCAGCTGATGGGAGAGCAAAGCCTTTTCTGCAGCCTTGTAAACACGCAAGTAGGGATTGCAGTATGAGCTCTGTGTTATGAGATGAATATTGATTTTTCTGCTTAAGTAATACAAATTATTTAAAGTCAAGCTAAAAAATACACTGCAGTCCTGCCACTATCTATTACTGTTGTTTATCTTACAATAACTGCAGCATTTTCTAATGAGGTTTATAAAACTAAGCTAAGCTCCTGTAAATTTATAAGAAAAAATATTTCTCTATTTCCAATAAGTAACCATTTTTGATGCAACAGCGATATTTACTTTGGGGAAATTAGTGATAATAAATGAGAACTAATTCAGAACACTGTGTTTGAGGTACTGTCTTTTTATGTACATTGCTAAAGCTAAAATAATATTTGTTCAAGTGTTATTAGAGTTGATGCTAACCAAATGCAAATACTCACAACACAGAGTTTCTGAAATTACTGAAGATTTAAGGCACTTCCTTAAATACAAGCATTAATCTCATTTTTATTTTTTATATCCTTTAAATTAAGTAGTTTAGGAAGTGAAGGTATTAATTCAATAAAAAGGTGACTGCCTCTGTTTTTTTAGGAATTTTTTTAGAGAAGCTTCACCTGTTCTGCTCTCAGCATTGAGTAATGGTAAGTCAAATATACCATAGAGTAGAAAAGTTCATACAATAGGCCAGTAGCTATGGATGCAGTTTTACTTCAGCATTCTGAATCTGTTCCCTCTCTTCTGAAATATAGAAATACAGTAAGAGTTTGCCCTTTGGTTTTTAGAGTTTTGCCTTCATTGTGAGAATGTTGTTGAATTTAGCTCTTTACTTAAAATTAGCTTGTCCTGCCTGAACTGAAATGTGACCATTTTGTCTAGAGCTGTTGCAGGCTGATAACTTGAATAAATACATCAATATATAAAATATATGTCCGTTTGCAGAAGGCTTGGAGCTGTCCCTGCTATCCTGGGCTGGTTTGCTGGCTGCTTTCCCCCTGTTACCCAGCCATGGTGTGTTCTGGCCATCCAGCACTGAACCCCCAGGTTCCTGCAACTGAGCTGGGTTTTACAGGTCAGGCTTGGCCCTGTGCTGCTATTTTACAACTGATTTATTCTTGGCACAATTGTAGTGTGCACAAACAATTGTTTGGTCACAAAAGATTTTGAAAAAAATCCATATTATAGTCTGAATTTATGCAAGCATATTATCCTGCAGCTGAATTTAGAGGAAAAAACCCACCCACTTTTACAGTATGAGCTAATGTTTGTTATCATTAATGTTTGTGCTCAATCTAATAGTGACAATTTACAGCTGACAGAAGTCCAGAGGAAACAAGATCAATTTGAGATCTGAACCTCGGGTGATCTGTGTGGTAATGGTGTACTGATGCCAGAAGATTCTCACTTGGCTGTGTTTTATATGCTCTTTGCAGAAGTATCAGTGACCACAGAGCATGTTAAATACTGGTCACTCAGGCTTTGAAATGCAGTTCTCTTCACTAAACTGCCTTCAGGTTTTTAAAAATCCTTGAGGTGTGTATAAATGTCCATTTTGAAAACTCCAAAAGTGATCTGCTCCATGAACTGGCTCTTGGCAGCACTAGCACCAGTGTATGGCTGAATAAGAAGAAAACACTGATCCAGAAGAATGCGCTTACAACAGGCACTGCAGAATCACCTGACTCCCTGGTTAGTGTTAAATGTGAAGTTCAGATAGGTGGAATGAAATTCATTACCAGATTATGATTCACTGTATGTAGTATTACAAAAGTTTTGCTACTAAAAATGCTAATGATTTATTTGCAAAAGAGAATGCAATGCTGCTCTGTGTGTTTTATGTGTGTGGGCTGGTATTAAAATAGGACAAGTGCTAGCAGATTTTGCTTAATTTTCTGGAAATATTTATACTAAGGGACTATAATAAGATGAAATTCCCCCTATTGACACCAATGGTTAAATCTGTAAAGATCAGGGTTTCTGCAGTATGTAATTTCCAAACAAGTTGAAAGTGTGTGGCAGATCTGGGAGAGCAGTGGGGATGCAATTGAAGAGAAACCTCTCTCTTTTTGTGCCAGGCAGAAATCAAGGTTTTTAATATGATAGCATATGACAAAACTTAAGCTGTCACTAAGTGTGCTAATCTGGTACCTGTACTGTCTGTATGAACTATAAATATAAAAGAAAATTGTTGTCTAATAAATAATTCTCAGAGTGTGGTTACTGATTTGTTTTCACAGTGCTGTGTGAGCATTAAATTTACAACTTCCTGCAGCATAGAATTGTTATAATTGAAAAAGATCTTCAGCCATGACAAATCATTATATGGAGAAAAAAGAAAAGCAAAAAATAAGTGATATTTTCAGTTACTGAAAGTTATTACCGAAGAAGTTACTGCTGGCTTATGTGTTCAACATTGTCATTTACTTATTCAAACACTTGTCTGCTTTGAAAGCAGTTTGTGGTGGTGCTTTGAAGAGGAAAAGTCATCAGAGTAAGATTACAGAAGTTAATTTTCTCATTCCTGTCTGTGTAACAACTTGCTTTTAAAGCATATGTCCATAATGATGTAGTCTCATGATGTATCCGAAAAAGCCAGTAAGAGTTTAACTTTCAAATATTTAGTGTAGTTAAATCACCACAGGAAAAACTATGAATCCCTGTGTCATCATTTTTAAAGTTAGGAATGGTTTTATTAATATTGCCTATGCAAATTGCTTTGTTGCCAAGAAGTTCTTTAGGAAGGTGTAGGCACAAAGGCTGAGAATGGAAATGCTGGTTCAGGCAGTCGTTCTTCTTTAGAAATGGTGCAAATCATCTCCTTGGGCAATGTGGTTATTCCTGCTGAACTTGATCCTGCATCTGCATGAATACAGGATGTATCAGGGGCCACAACATACACTTTTACAGAGCTGTTATCATGGAATCACTAAGGTTGGAAAAGTCATTGAGTCCAACCTTATGCTTTGTGTGTGTGTAACAATAACTCCCCCTTCTCACAACAATTAAACAAATTTCTTAGAAAAACTACAGCTCAACATGGTAAGCGATAAAGTATTTTCACCTGTGGTTAAGAGTAAGCCTGATTGTTGTCTGATTCCAGTAGTCATTAGAGGAAAACCAAGCATCCATTTTTATCTAGTCATAGTTATTATTCAATATGCTATTTTCTTTATATTTAAAATAATTTTTTTCTGTTGTTTTGAGTTTAATTACATCCAACTATCTATTGATTATAGATTGGAAATGTGCACAAATAGGATGGCAAATTTAAATCCAATTATACTCCAAAGAAAGTTTCTGCTTTGCAAAGAGGGTCATTTTAAGTAAATGCCAATGATATAGCTACAGCTGTGAGGCTGGAGGTCATAACAGATGAGGATTTAATTCTTTTAAATTAGACATTAAAGGATAATGAAAATCTATGAGTCACTTTTCCTTAAATTCATTCCCAGTGGCTACATTTCTGACAATACTGGTGAGCAAATATAGGCCTGCTAATGTGTGCACAGAAATGAACACAGACCTCAGGCTGAAATCACAATGAAAATCAGAAAATTCAATTTTGCTGTTCAGGATTTATAAAAGATCTCTATTTATGGCTACAACCTAGATAATTTTTTGCTCCTAAAGTTACAATAAATGTATCAAGGTAGATAGAATATAAAGGTATAAAGAAAAGCAAAATATACTAGTAAGCAATAATTTTCTGCCTAAATCCATATTGTTAATCTCTTTTTTTTTTTTTTTTGAGGGGAAAAAAGAATCTATTTCCTACATATTAGAGTTTTATAGCAATTTTCTCACTTGTAATATACAAATTATTAAGAGGGATATCCTCAGTTTAATATGGAAATGGCTTGGGAAATCATTTCTTGGAATTAATCTTGGGGCAAGCTGCAAAACTAATGTTTCATGGCTTTTATACTGTGAGTAACATCCTGTACTTCAGAAGTAAAAGCGATTGATTTCCAGTTTAACTGTCAAATTAAAACTTCTGATTCTTATGAGCAGGGTAATTTATTATAGATCAGCAAATTATAATCTTTCCCAAATATACCAAGTGGCATACAGGTCATTTTTACAAATATCCATTACCTTCAAAGGAAATCTAGTGAAGATTACTATTGTGCAAAAATTTGCAGTTTCTAGAATAAAGAAAACATTCAGCTTGGAATATAGTGCACATTAGCCATATAAAAGCAGTTCCTGAATGTACTGTCCTAGATCCAGAAGACCTATTTTTGAAAATAGAAAGACTCTGCTTGAAAGTATAACCATGAACTCTTGTCCTCTTTTTGAAACCACAGAAAGTCATCTCCTGAAATAAACCATTAATGAATGACATGTGTATTTTAAATGAAGAGGACTTGGTACTGCAATTTTTTTGGTGCCCTACACCAAAATTCTCAAGCAGGAAACAGTGGCTTCAGTGTTACTGTTGTCCAGATTCAAAGTAACTCTAATACCATACTCTTGATTTACTTTTGGGAAAGTATCAAAATTTTGAATAGCAGGCATAAAAAAATGTGCCATTTTTAGCAGAGTGGTTTTGAATCTGAATTCTGAAATGCACAAAGAGAAAAAATCTAGATAGGGAAAAAAATGTTGTATTTTAACATATAAAAACCTCTAATCCTTTTGAATCCACAGCTGACCTGCTAGAAGGAGAAATGTGGGTTCTGTAACATGGAATCAGTGTGCTACATTAAGGACATGTTGCTCATAATTTATTGTTCTTAATCACGAAAGGAAACCTCTGAAGGGTTTTAACCTTCTGCAGTTATTTGTGATTAGTAATTAATGTCCTCCAGCTCAGAAGGTATCCAGAGCTGCCGATGTAGTCGATGAATTTACTGTCTCTGCAGTTATAACATACACTGTGGAATGGCCTCCACAACCCTGGCTGTGTGTGGAGGGCTCCTACAAATAACTCTGATATTCAGTGTTCATGCAGAGCTCTGGGACCTGTGCAGTGAAAAGTCATGAAAGGAACTGCCCTCAGAAAAGCTCCATCCGTGCCAACGGCATTAGATGTGGGAGAACATCACCATTTGTGACCATAAACTCTAAAATACAACAGTGTGTGGAGAACATGACTGGCAATCAATCATTTAAAAAACTTAAAATATAATCTGATGTACTTTTATGTCCCTTATAGATCACTTACTTTGAGAAGTCTGAGAGTTTATAAACTTCTTTATCAATGCGTCAGTAGTTTGTGTGTAAAGGCTCAGAGCATACTTGAGGGACTGTAGGTCTGGGCTCTTTTCCAGGAAATTCTTTTTCAGCCCACTCCCTCCAGCATGGAAGTATTGCTAAAATGAAAAACAAACATGGTTGTTCATAGAGGAAAGTTGTCTGAGAAAGCCCTCAGTTGCAGACGTACAGTTTTGAGTAAAATTCTTAAATGAACTTTTAGGAATAACAGTGGTCATGTGTAGCTGAATTTATGATTATAGCTTTTGAGATAACTCTCATCATCTCTGCTATAGAGCTCCCAGGGTAAAAAGAAATAAGTGTTGGGGGAAGAAAAAAAAAATATACAAGATTTTAATTTTGGTCCTGCTGATCTGAAGTATTTCTATGCCAAAACTGGACAAATATTTGCAGCATTCTTTCAGGTTGCAGAGAGTGGAACCAGTTTAAATTCTTATCTAAAAAAAACCCAACAAACTTTCAAATCAAGGCATATTTACAAGCACAAGTAGAGAACAAATTGCTTTTGAGAGAAAGGGAAAAAGTTTTTAAAAAACTTTGAGACAAACATAGGGTGTGAAGTTTTGGATTGGCATTGCATTTTAATTCTGTCTGAAATTATGATTATGGCAAATTATTAGAAATTCCATGGAAATTTCCATGTTGATAATCTTT
This sequence comes from Pyrocephalus nanus, assembly GCA_038380795.1. Lineage (NCBI taxonomy): Eukaryota > Metazoa > Chordata > Aves > Passeriformes > Tyrannidae > Pyrocephalus > Pyrocephalus nanus. Next base: position 7,937,241 of record CM076272.1, read on the forward strand.
TCCAATTCAGACTTTGACCTGTTTCACTATAGATATGCAGAAAATGTGTGTGTCATCCTTGAGGGACCACATTAGGCTTTCCTGGACTGTGAAAGGGAGAGAATGGAAGAGAAAAGGAACTCATTGGTTGAACATCCTCGAAGGCAAAGAGTAAATTTTATCCTTCAGAAGAGGATTCCTTTGGGGCAGAGCAGCTGCACCCACAGCTCCCTTTGTGTGCTCCTGGGAATGATGCAGCAGTAAACCAATAAACCAGTGGTGCTTCCTGCAAACCTAAGCTGGGGCACTTCTTCCCTCTGCAAGCAGCTGCACCCTTGTAGAGATCACTGCCAGCTGGGCAGCAAGGCCTGACAAGACAGCCCTGCTCCTTTTGCTGTCCCACTCCTCCCTTGAGTGCTCCCTCCTTCTTGCATTAAAATAAAAAAAAAATTAAAAAAAAAAAAAAGCATATATACTTATTTATGCTAATAAGAGAAGATGACTACTGATCTACTAGATTTGGAACAGAACATGTTTACCACTTTGATGCCATTCTGACTGTGTAAACTATAGATATATGAAATACATGTAAACTCAATACAAAAACACATTAAATTCCCTTTTCAGTCCCAAAGCTGACTTCAGAAAACTTGGGACAGATTCTTCTCTTCTTCCTCCCTCAATGAAGAATTTTTCCTAAGATTTCAGGCAGGACAGTCATTGATGAATTAATGCACTTAAGCTCCAATGAAAAGATAAATGTGCTACATACGTTCATTTTGTTCAAACAACTTGCAAAGCATTTTGCAATCTACATTACAGCTCTAGGTCTCCAGATCAATAAAGCTCCCATTAATGGCTAATTAGTAAAAACAAACAATTTTTTTCAGGAACACACTGAGACTACTTGATGACATGGTGCACTCTGTACAGGGAGTGCTGGGGACTGTGAGCAGAACCTTCTCGCTGCCTTTCTGGAGTGTTGCCAAAGGAATATATGAATATACACTCTCTACATATATATCTATCCACTAAATGCTGTATCCTAAACTTATCTGCACAGTGCAGACCTACAGTCCCTTTGCATTTAGTGTACACATTCCACCTTTGGATTCTCAAGATTTTGCCGGAGAAGAAACATAAATGTACTTTTCATAACAGTTCTTATTTACGTTTCTGTGTTGAAGGCTGCTGGTTGTTATAGGGAAAAAAATATCTGTAGGAGCAAAACAGGATTTGAAATCATGAGGCTGCAAAGTTTTCTATTGCTCTGTCACTGTGGGGGCAGTTAGTGTCAGCTTTAATGGTTCTGACTAAATCACCTCTATCTTCTCATCATTGCATACTTACATAAAATTTATATCTTTCCAAGCAAATTATTTCATACTATATATTCCAAAGAAATCTCTCCTGTCTTAATTGCTTAAAAGGGTAGTCATGATTTCATTAAGGATTATTATCAATTTATAAGCAAGTGTTAAAATCTGTTAATATTTCTTGCTATTGTGACAATTACTGTGATTTTTTTAAAGTTCTATCTCCCAATAAAATGTTATCTGCAGTAGCAGCTGCAAATGGCTAAAAGCTCCATGAAAGCTAAGAGGTAATTAAAGAAACAAGGACATCTGACCCTTATATTTCTGAGTGTTTTACAATTGCTTTGCTTTTGCCCATAAACAGTAAATTTTGCAAGCAAAACCAGTAATGTGAACATATCATTACTGTATGGAACCAAATATCAAAAAAATAATGAGTAAACAGGGTTTTACAGATTCAGCTGGATGGTGATATCCTGCTCCTTAGATATGGAAACCTCAAAGCAGTTCATCTGCTCCTCCTGCTCTTGTCTGAGGGGTTTCAAGGTTTGAAGGGCACAGTGACAAATGAAAGGGGCAGATGTCAAGTGTATGGAAATCAGTGCTGGAGCCACTGCAGCCTCAGCCAAAACCTGACAATGTCACACAAGCCCTGTTGGGTGTGGGTGTCGCTCTGCAGGGAGCCTCTGGGTGTACAATGGAAACTAGGACAATATTATCAATATACATATTCTCTGGGCTGAGATAATGAGATAGCAGAGAGAACTCAGTTTGGGATAACGGGCCAGAAAGCCACTTCTCCTAACAGTAAATTGCAAATTAAGCTAAAAAGACTATATATATATATATATATATATATATATATATATATATATATATATATATAGTGCTACAGTTCTTTTTACATAATATAAAACCTCATGATACGCTATATATATTTAAGATGAAAAATTGTTCCTTTGTTTTATATTCTTTGAAGCCTTAATTGCACCATAAACTATTAAATGATAATTGTTTCTCAGTGAATTAAAGGAAAGGAAAAATAAAAAGACGCAAGTACAGAGATACTCCTCCCTGCAAAACCTTTCCTTACCACAGTCATGTACCTAATTTCTGAACACACACCATATGCCAATTTTACCATTCTTCTATTCTTATTTGGGCAGCCTTGTTTTTTGCTTTTAAACAAATCAAATTTACTTAGCATTACCAAAAAAATTCTGTATTTTGATCATTACACTCATGAACTGCATTCCTAAATCAACACAGCAGTCTTTTTTTTCTTGAGGTATCTCACAGAGTTTGTCTTTGTTCACTTCCTACCAGTGTAAGCCCTATTTCTCCACAGTCAAGGTTATTTGCTTGGTGCTTTGGAAAGCAAAGATTTTGCCATATCAGGTTCCAAAGTAAAAGAAGCAGTTGTAATGCCATGTCATTGCCTTACAGTTTGAAAATAGGTTTCTCAGAAATCATTATTTAGCTCAGTTTATGAATGTGGCACACAGAGATGAGAATACTGAATAAATAAAGGATTTCCCCTGTTTAACCTTTCTCTCCATCTCTAGACTTTTTCTTTAGTAAAATGATCAACACATATCTCTGCCTCTGTGCTGGAAATTGAGGCAAGGTTAGAATTTAGATTTTTCCCAACTTTTGTGCATTTAGAACAAACCCTTTCAACGGAAAATAGATTCATGTACTGAGCTGAAGGCTTCACATGGATTTATTTGGGAGCATGCAGTATTTCAACATTTTGTTCCATTTCTGTTTCCACACCATTAGTAATCCCCAAAGATTATTTTTTTATTTCTGAAAGAAATGCCAATTCCACTGCAAATCAAAAAATGCAACGAGGGAGTCCTCTCTGATGCTTTTTTCTTGTCTTTTGAGACTCTATAGCTGTCTCCTTACCTTCCTGATGTGCAGTCTCTTCACAGCAGACACAAACCCACGCTGTTATTCTTGTAACTGATTGCTTTTAAGTTACACCAAGTAACGATACAGGCCAATGTGAAAAGCACTGATAAGTACATTAAATAATACTCCTTAATGGCTTCTTTTGACTTCAGAAACACAATCTGTGAAGACTACATGAAAGTCTCCAGTTTTTTTATCAAAAAACCTGTCAGTCATGTTCTTGGTCATTCCAGCACAGAAGAGAAAAACACATAAAGCTGTACCTTTATAGTCACCAGTGCTACTTCCATTATTGCACATTGCCTCAGGGTCAGGCTTTTGGCTTCCTCTCGAATCACATGGTCCTGCAAAGCAAGTGAAGAATTGGTTTTGAAAGGAAACTATTGTGGCTTGTTCTTCGAAAAACAAATATACAAAAAAATCTGCCAAATGCCCTTTGAGGACATATGATTAGCAGGGACTAATTCAACTTCAGACTTCTTTTACAACAACCTAGAGCAATCATATTGTTTCTTGAAAACATGGACTGCAGGGGAAAAGATATTGAGTATCTGCATAGCTTTATTTATTTTCCTACGATGTGTTATTTCTCTGTTCTAGGGGATGGGGGAAAGGTTAAAATTTAAGTTCAAATAATTAGTTGTTACAGAAATTATTAATCTTTTTAATAAACCCAAGAGTTTAACTAATGTTTGTTAATGCCCCATTTTTTTTTTCAAAGAGAAGATCCTGCCAGAACATGTTAAACAGAGTCATAAAGTGATGAAATCTTTGTCAAGTGACTTACTTATGTGACATTTTAACTGCTCCAGCAAACCAAACAATTATTCATAGAAACACAAGTTATTACATATCTGCACAAATCCGAATTCCTAATGGCAAAATTGATTGGCAAACAACTGACATCAGTATCAAACATCTCAGTTCTCCATTAAATGGACTCTAGTACTATTGCTGAAGAGTTTATTGCAGAGGTAAATACTGTGTTTCAATGCACACCATAAATAATGCACAGAAAGAAAATTAATAGTTTTCTCACCTTGGAGTTTTTTAGAACTGGTTCCAGAATGTAACACAAAGACGTCATTTGGTGGTGTTTAATACTTTTAAAGGCTAGTTGTGCAATAGGGGAATGATATCTTCTTGGCCCATCTAGTGATGATCACTTACCATATAAGTAATCAGTCATTTATTCATAATTGGGTTTTGATGAAACTGTAAAACCATTATTCACCTTTGAGTAGTTACTGCCATATTTGATCTTATTGCGGTAAATAAGAGTGAGGCCTGAAGTTTGGCCTCACAGTCACTAATTATCCATCTATTTTTTTCATTAGCTCAAGCCATTCACAGCTTCATCTGGCTCCATTACCTTGAGTTTTGACAGTTGTCCAAGATCTTTGGCTGCACTGAATATCATCTGGGGCCCCTGTAATCACATTGAAAATTAAGGACTCACTACAGCACATTTGCTTTTTATGTCAACATGATCTTACTGTCTGCCAGGATATCAGGCAAAAGTCAAAAGTGTTTTGCAAAGTGTTTTGCAAAGCTAAATAAAAGTTTCAATTACACGTGAGACGCATTTTCTCTCAGTTGATAAGGCCAAGTTGTTGAATGCCTCAGCGTGATTCCCTCCAGGATCCCGCACTTGAAACAAATACTGCACATTCTGCTGACAGTGGTTTTGTGTCCTCCTTTCTGCTATCTCATTTGGTGTTTAATATTCTAAGCTGAGGCCGTGATTGCTCTCACACAGCGTGTCAGTGAGATATTTGCCCATGACCGCAGCTCTCAGGCGTTATGCTAAAAGAAACAAATCATCCCGGGAAATGAGCAGCCCTGAGGAACCTGCAGAAGCATGACTGTCTACAGTGAAATCTCAGTTGAGTAACACTTAGAGGAACAGTGGACTGTTAAGAAAAAGCCTTTTTTTTAAAAAAAAGAATGAAGTGTTATGAAGTTAAAGCAATATTTTACAATAGCCAGCTCCTGGCATGACACCAAAGGCCAATACCTACATGTTTGTCTCAGACAAACAGAATCCTACTGTAATTCCATGCTCACATCTTTTATCACAGTTACTCCAAATAACATAATTTTTTATATTTGTTACTTGGCATTTCAGCAAGACATAGTTCAGAGTAATGGGATTTTATAGAAAAAAGGTTCATCCAACTTACACTGGACTAATTTTTCATCAGTCTTTCTGTACCAAAAGATTTCAGTTTCCAGAAATAATTTTGCTTCTATATCCTTAATTGAAGAAGATGTAATATAGAACTGCAGCTTAAATCTTCATTAGTTATTAGCAGTGAGAATGGTAAGATAAATAAGCAAATTAAAAAATAAACCCTGCTTCTGAATATGTGTGCCTCATCCTCAGACAGAAAGAAATAATTAGGGCTAGAAAAGAAAAACATCTCTCACAGTATCCTACTTTTTATCGATTTTCTTTAATTGTCTGTTTAATAGTAAACAGAAGTAGCAAATAAATGCAACTAATTAATACACCTTTCTCCTGCCAATGCAGACACTTAATATAGAGTCTACCACCAGTAAAACTCACCTCTGACCCATGCTGCTCTATGAATGACAGTGTAACAACTGATCTTGCATAAAGCTAATAAATGCTCCTAGTGCATGATGGAAAATGCCAATGTTTACCAAGCATAAATTCTACTTACGTATTTGCAGATAAAATTTCCCCCCAGATTTTTGGAAAAGCAAATTAAAGATCTCAGAAACATAAATTTCAAACAGTCATTCATTGAAAGAGAGGCTGTTTCTAATTATGCATAGTAAACAACATCATTATGGTAAACATGAACAAATTCAGTGATTGGAGTCCTGGCTATAACTTTAAGATTAGCTCTAGTCTAGAATTTTTAATTGCTCAGTTCATTTCATTACTACCTTAGCACCGTTTATACATGTTCTATTAGATTTTTTCCTGCCTCTCCAGCAATATTCTTCATGAGCCTTTAATATATGACATGATTTTATGATATGCCTTTAACATGGACACTGACAGATTTTTAGCAGCTGAACCGATACCATAGGATGCACAGGGCAAAATTGCCCAAAGGCACACCATGACAACATCATGATTGTCTTGTCATAGGATGGTCAATTTATTTTAAACAAGATTGATAACAAGAAGAATTATGTTATCCTAGTCCCTCAAAAACATAAAAAAAACCAATTAAAAAAGCGCCCTCCAACCCAGGCTTTTTTTTGTTGATCCCTAGATAGAATTAGATTTTACTGGTCAGCTCAGTCACCACTCAGAGTTCATGTCAGGCCCTGACCCACATGGGTCTCGTGTAGCAGCCCTACCTTCCGTATTTACAGTTTTGTTCCCTGTTCTTGTCAGGCTGTAAATGCAGTTCTGCACAAAAAGGACCACCCATCAAGTCTGCTATTAAAATATCCCAAATCTTTAGAGCTATATTTGGCTTAAGCTTCCTGATGTTAATTAAGTGCTGCCTCAAGATGAGGAATGGCACAGCAGGCAAGCCTGGAGACTGGGATGGGGCATTCCTGCCTTTCTGGAACCTGCAAAAATGGAAGGGATTGAATTTCTGCTGCAACAAGGAAGGGCAAGGAATACACTTTGTGTTACTATGCAAGTGAAGTAAAGAGCAATCAAACTTAAAAGCCCTTACATAAGAGCACACTACTAAGTCAGTGACGCAGCTTCTTTTACATGACTGCGTTCACAAAAACTGCTCTGAGTCAGGGCAGGCAGTGACAGCAGCAAGGTCTTCCCTTACCAGCTACATACAATTCATGTGTTATTCCTTGTGGTCAGGGTACAGAACAGGACAGTGTCAGACCCACTGGCAAACACCTGATCGAGCACTTGATTACAATCCTTTAGAGCATGTGAGAATTACTGCTGGAACACTCACGGTTTGGTCTGTCAGTGGTGGAAGCACAATTTGTTTTTCTATTTTGTTTAAGACCAACTTCCAGAGCTCTTTCAAAATCCGTTTCAGAACTGTCTTCTCACAGATTTTTGCAGAGATGCTTAAACTGGAATAAAACAAAACAAAAACAGTCACTGAAACTTGTATTAAGACCTCAGATTAATGACAATTAAGGCTTAGCTTTTGTCTACCAATAAAAATTTCTCAGTAGCTTAGCTATTTTGCAATATTATCAGTAAATATTTTTGGTAAAAATTACTTGCAGATTACAAACTCATGTAAATCTCCACCATCTAATTTAATGCTTAGTACATAACTGATGTATATTTATTAGAAATGCAAAATGATGATGACTTATAAAGTTTGATGGATGATAGAATTTAGCACTCCCACGCCCCTAAATTAAAGTTTTGGCATATAATTTATGTCTTAAAAATAAAACCCAAATGTCTCCCTTATTTTATATTTCTGCTGGGATGTAGAACTAGGTGCTGACAGCTAATGCATATTCACAGCTACTGTTTGCAAGCATTTATTTCTATGTACTGACATGTTTGTGCAGTCATGCTATTTATTAACAGTGAAATTAAATTTTTGGAGCATCTTTTCCATCTTAACTTTGAAAATGTCTGGCTAGGAAAATTATGTATGAGGAGCCAAAAGGGTATGCAATTCGTGTCTGTGTGACTGGAGACCTGAAGTGCAGGATCAGTGCCAGGCTGCTTGTTCAACCACTTTCAACCAAAAGCCACTGGTGTTTCAGAAGTACCAGTAACAACACAAGCAAGGACAGCAAAGTGCTTACAGGTGTGCCTGTGCTGCACATGGGCTTGCAGAGCCTGTCACTGCTGGATGATGAGAAGATAAGTTACACTTACTTTCAGAGGCCAGAGTTAGTTTCCAGGTCCCTTTAAAAATTTAGGATTTTACCAAATGAAAAAAAACCCAAACGACCTGGTCTTTAGGTGATGAGCAGGTTTTTGGGGACACGGAAGTGCATATTAATCAGCAGTGGGACACTGGGTGCCAGCCTAGAACAAATGCCAGTTTCAGTATGGGAATTTATTTTTGTTCTTTTGTTCAGTACAATCTTTTTTCATAACATGGCAAGTGGAGGAGAAACTGTACACCAGTTCCTTTGCAATGACTCAGAACACGACAAGACATAGAAAGGCAAATCTGTAGCTCATGTAAAAATTGCTTAGTCGAGGTAAACAGGTTAAGCATGGTATTCTGCACACATGTGAGTGCTGCAAGCATTAAACCCACTACAGAGTGTTTCTAGGTATTAACAATCCTTCAGGGTAAAACCAAGAATGCCTGACTGTAGCATCCAGTTCCTAATCTGCCACACTTACGTTTTGTCCAGGAAATCCATGAGAGGCCGGAGCACAATCTCAGCATCGATGGCTGCACTGTTCTTGTTGGCTGCTGCATTCCCATTGCCTCTCATTTGATTCAGTTCATTGCTCATTTGTCTTACACAATCTTCAATAACAAATTGGAAACTTAACGATGAAAAATAAAAAAGAAGGATGAAAGAATTCAACATTTATTATTTTGCATCAGAGTCTTTACTAAGATTTAAATCTTCTCTACCAGTGGTGCAAAGTTCACAAATGAAGATACTGTGGTAGCTGAAAATAACTTCTACTAAGGATCATAGCTCATATGAGTAATTCATGCAGTGTTCTGATCTTTTCCCCCTTCTCTATTCTGTGATATTTTTCGTACTCTTGTAGTGGTGCCAAGTATTTATTTTCTGAAAGCACCAGATGTATCAGAATCTGTAGGTTAGAGCATAGCTGACTACCAGCTAGGGACGATTTCTCAAGATTTCACTGTTGGTGTGAAAGAACAATAGGAGCAGTTGACAATAAATAGTTTTTCTCTTGATGGTGAATATGAACCAAGCTTTGATATTCTTCTGGAGGACAAATAGAAAACTTCTACTGATTTTACCTCATTTGGCTCAATGGGACTTTTTATGGGTTTCACACAAAGTCAGTGCCATCAGAAGCTTTGCTTGCTTCTTTGCAACCAGAGAGAGCTAAAGCATTTGGACTGTTTAAAATATCCTTTTGCAAAAAACCCTGCTTAGAAGTACTGAAACTTTTCCTCCTGGGAGGAAACTTTTTCCACTTCAAAGTGACTGTGAACACATTCTTGCTCCTCAAGTTTGTATCTGTTCAGTTTTTCTGAAAACTATTCTGTTTCCTAAATGATCTGGTTAAGTGTCTGACAGTCTTATAGTACTATTGATGTGATAAAGTCTTTGGTCAATATATTATACAATGCAGAACAGAAGTAAATCAGAGTCATCAGTTCAGAGGCAGAATGAGTCTCTGCACACATGGTAATTTGGTTTATGGATTGATTTATGATGAAGTGAAATGGTTTAGGATTAGTTTATCAACAGAAATGCCAAATAGAGGCCAGAAATATATCAGGGCTATTAAAGTGAAAAGATAAATGGCAAGGATTAACTTGAGAAAAGTGAAAGAGAATTTACTATGAGAGAAAAGAAACATTATAATTAGGCAGTAAGCTTTTCCACTGACATGGCTAATCATAAAAAGAAATTGCAAACCTCCATGTGAAAAAACTGGAAAACTTGGAAACTTTTCCAAGTTCTCTTGGAAGTATACTTACCTATAACACATCAAAGCCCTAGATAAAATTACATGAGGCTGCCCCTGAAGCTGCTCGTGTACATCCTTGAGACCAGTCCCTCCAACAAGTGTCAATATAATTCATTGTCTTTCTTGACATTACCCATCTTTCTAACCTTGTTAACCTCACAAATCCAAGAAGTAAACTGACCCATGAGGAAAGTTCTAGCTCTATGGAGCATATCCTAGATTGAGCTATTCTGGGTTCTCTTTTACAGAAACCTAGTCAGTTCATTCAGAAAGAAGCCCTGGAAAGAAATAATATTCATGCACTGTCAGTGATCCGAGAACCAGGGCCTGGGAGCAAAAATAAAGCAAGACAATACAGCAAACTAAGCACACAGAAAAAAGCAAACACTGTCCACCCAGACAGTTCATTGGTAGATTACAAATAAGTAACTACAGACTTTGCTTAATGAACCCCACTACAGCACTAATCCCTCTCTCTTAGATTTCTTTCTAATCTGAAGCAAAAGTAACTTACTGCTTCTTAGACCACAGGCACTCCTGGCACAGCACCATACTCATTCAAGACTGCACTCTGACTAATGAAAGATTTGGAGAGTAAGGCTCAGTAGACAATTTTTGCAGAGCCACAGGCAAGCAAATGACGCAAGAAGGCCATTCAAGATGACCATTTGAAGCAGGCTAAACATAGGCAGACATCCCTGACTGAAGCAGGCCACTTGGAAAAAGCTGCCAGTCTCAGGAAGTAACATAAACATGATCAGAGAGAAAACTTCAACATAGCATCAGGCAGGAACAAACCAGCGATTTTGCTTTCCAAAAAGCAGAACAAAAGTCATCAGCCTCACCTCTGTAACACATTCATGCCCACAGATGATGTTCAGTTTTGTTTACAGCGAGGTTAATGTTAATTGTTTCAGTCTAAACACATACACAGACACAAAGGCACACACCACTTCATCAGGGCAGAGACAAGCCATGCCTTAGGACATCCAAACAACCACCCAGACTTCATCAACGAGGTAGATTTTTGAGCAGGAATATTTCTGTAAGGTTTGCAGTAAAATGGCTTTGTTACCTTGCAGCATATGTTACACTGAGTTCATCCAATACATTGCTAAGTTTCGCCTGAAGTTCTTTTAGAACAACACTAGCTTCAGGATCCAGCTGCAAAGAGATAAAGAATGTTATATTTTACTTATACACTAGGTTTCTGTGTCTCCCATTATAATTAATTAATTAGGAATTATGTGTGACAATACACTGCACATGGAAAACCAAATGTGGAAACACCTGTTGCAACACAGAATTGCTTTAGTAGGCCTAAAAATCCAATTAGCATTTAAAGAAAAATATGGAAAATATTTGATTACCATAGTGAAGAACGATGTTGTTAGAAATCGAAACTGTACCACTGAAAAATGACTTTCTATGGGATTGTGTAAATTGGGTTGGCAGTCACAAGGATAGAAGTACCATTATCAGGCAGGCACTATTCACAAAGCACAGCAAGGGAAGGATGCATAAGAAGTTTGTTCATTTGTTAATAGTACTGCAGATGTTTTTATATTTTTATTATTTTTGTACATGTCACCACTGTTGGTATTTCTTTTTTGTGATTTGCACTGGAGATGTTTCCATATTTCCATTAATGCAGTGTAAAAGTAGAACAGCCAGCACTGGAAAAGATGGCTTGAAGACCATCCATGCTGCTTCTACTGATAGAGTATGCAGGAAGGGAATCTACCAAATTCCAGTACTGCTGTTTCTAAAAGCCATTAAGGCATACATAATTCAAGCACAGAGCAACACATTCTGATGCACAGGGAGCAGCTCCTGTACTTCTGATACAGGTTTTCTAAACATAGAAAATGCAGGGGAGAAAGGTATTTTTTCATTTACAGAGATGAGGATCCATGCATAGATATTAATCAAAAAGGTACCATGTTATTGATCAGCAGCTTGTTTATTTGCTATGCATTCTTTTTCAAATTAAAAAACCATAATTTTTTCATCTCCTTTAACGTTAGTATTTAGGGAAAATAGTGACAGCCCGTTGTGGGATATGGCTGATGATCATCAGGATCAGCAGCTGAATGTAAATTAGTAGCTCATGTTCCAGGCCTTTCAGTTATCTACGTCCCAATGTTAAGGAATGATTTGCAATGATAAACCTCTGTTTCTGGACTCTGTTCTGCAGTAAGGTCAGGTACAGATCTGACAATTTCAAAGGACCTGTGCGTTTTGAATACATAATCAGCTCTGTCTCTATTTGCATTTTCCTATCTTTCAGATGCATGAGTAGCATTTAGTGCTTATCCTTCATCTGGTGCTTCAGAGTGCTGCTGTGCAGCAGGGCAGTTCTCTTAATCACACTTCAGAGACAAGGGGAAGCTATCCCAGCACACTGGATAAATTATGTGAGACTACACAGGAATTCTATAGCAAAGTAAACTCTGAAACAGATTCAGTGATCTGCTGTGTTCTGACTTAGACCATCCTTTCTCTCCTTCGAGATTATGTGTGATTTAAAAACATAGAAAATCCAAGATTTTCACTACAATTATTGACGAAAACCTGGAATAGGTGACAAAGGGGAGTTTACCACACATCCTTTAGAAGGTACTCAGTGTTGTGTAGCACTCTTCTAATCTGACAAGCTCACTTTTTACTATTGTAAGTACTTACTGTGGCTACTTACAGATTTAGCTTTGAATTACTTTGCATTGAGAGTTCTGTTGCTTCTCTATATCTTAGTAGTTTTCCTGGCAGATACACTGTGACAGTTCATACACTTAAAGTGATTGTTTTCCTTCATATGAAAAGCAGGGATTAAAGAGCTAATTTTACTGCAATGTCTACATTAGTTAATAGAGTTTACTAACAAAGGCAAAGATTTTTCCACAAAATGCATTTCACTGGGCAGTTATACCACCTCCTTTGGCAGGATACATATAAAACACAAATTTAGGACCAGAATATTAACATAACCAGAATATTTAAGGCTAGAATATCAACATTTAACAAATATTGAACACATAAGCATTCACACTGAACATGGTACGTGTCAAAAGAAGCACAAAATACCAGGCAGGCAGAAGACTCAAAATTTCTTAGCAGATCATGCACAAGCTAGAGAATCACCTTGTTACTGGGCCTACAGAGGTCAATGTAGTTACTTTCTATCAGAGTTTGTTGTGATAACCAGAAAACACAATACATCTGCTAAATTCACCTAGAGTTGGACTTAGTCTGGCCAAAAAAATTGGATTAAATATTAATGCCAGATATAATGACACATTCTAAAAGGGTGCATGCAAGTGTTTAATGTTTTAGAGGGTTTGTGCTCACAAATTGCACGAACAAGTTTGTGTGTGCACAGCTGGAGGCATCTGGCAGGACATCCAGCCCAGTGTAGACACGTGCTCATGCTTGTTGATGCTGTGCCAGAGGGAGGAGTGGAGTATAAAGAGGTATGCGGGCTGCCCACCAGGTGCTGGGCACCTGGGGATGCTCTCAGGGCTAAGAACATGTTAGCAAGAGTTTGAAATGTTACTGTTCCTTTTGTTTAACTGGAAAATACAGTGATTTGAGTGTCTCACAAGAACTAAAATGTGCACTTTTCATTTATTTTGACATGTGCCTTCTATGTGCTATTGATTGTCCTCAGGCATCACCCAAATGTACCAGAACCATGACCTGCCTTTTTTTAATCTCACATGGTGGGAGCGGGCAAGTGAGACAGTAGGCAATGCTGATCAGCATCTGAGATGATGTCATATAGGGATATACAGAAAGAAAATGAAGTATCTCCAATCCTGGGGACTTTTCTTTTTCTCCTCAAGTTTCATCACCTCCACTGAGCTTGATGAAGAAGGAATAAAACCCAACAAACTGGCCTGAATTATTTTTCAGGAAAATAAAAGGAAAAAAGCCTTAACTGAGCAGATTATTTTTGGAAAAAAAAAAAGACAAAAAAGATGAATGTGATTAGTGAGCCATATCTGATTTGAGCATCAAAGGAGAAAAGACCATTTATCCCTTAGCTCTTTGGATTTCACTTCCAGTTCAAAGCATGTGTGGGCTAGTCTTAAAAACATCCATAGGTTGGCTCAGGTATCAAAACTAGAATTTTTTAAGGAGCAAACTGATTGTGTAAATCATATTTTTTTACCAATTCTTAATTTGCTTGGCTTTCTTAGAGTCATATTTCTGTTATTTTTACCACCTTCTTACATAATTGAGTTAATTTTTAAACACAGCAGAATATACTCATAAATTTGTTGGCACACTTCATGAGATCTGTTAATTATGGATTATTAAACAGACAATTAGAACTTTGACTTTTTCTGAGTGCTACACGAAAACAGAGAATACATTTGCTGAACAGCTGAAAAATAAGAAATATTTGAACATCACTGTTTCCAAATGCTGCCTGTCTGAAACTGTGACTATTTTTACACGTGCAAGCCTTGGAAAAGAGTTAAGGATCTGATGAATTTGGCTGCTTTCAACATAATGTGTTAGATTGAGGCATTCCCTGCTGTAATTTTGTGTGTGCTAGTAGGGACATAATCTTACTAACTGCAAATTTGGTAGTGTTTCTGTAGGAAACTACAGAGATGCAAATTACTTTTGCATGAGTTAAATGGAACCCCTCTAACCTGAATTTCATTTATCTGCAGTTTCACAGGTCTAACTGCTTATAGTTTCCTAATGCAGTTACTTCTCTTCAGAAAATAGTTTAACCTATCCAGGAAAGATAGAGGTATTTATCAGATCCATCACTTTAGTGGTTCTTTTTGTCTCTGATACACATCATCCTTCCTCTACCCCCACCACACTCTCTAGGGACAGTTTGGCTGCTGCTGCTCTAACTACACTTATGAACACCTGGGCCTCTGACTTCACAGATTAAAAGATGGACACTTCAGAACTGTCCTGCTTAAGTCTGGCCCTCTGTCATCCCATCAAAGTCTATAAGGCCACATATGGATTCCTATAGGAATTCCTAAGATTTACACATAATGTTGGAAGTGAACTTATCCAAGTGGAAATATGATTTATCTGCAGTCATTATAATACTGTCATACATAAAGCTTTACGCCTTTTTTTTTTATCCTAATTGCTGTAACTCATTTCTGCCTTGTTCTGCCATCTGATGAAAAGCAACACAAGCATTAACTTTTTCTTTTTTCTCTTTTATCAGCTTCCAACGTGTCAGACATGAGAAAAGTACTTAGTGTAAATGTATGCATTCCTTTTGGATGAAACAAACAGGAGCTAAACCAAAATTTTATGACAATGAATCTGTTCTCATGTTTTTGGACTTGATTAAAAAAACCCAAAACAAACAGTGGGTTGAATCCCGCTTTACTATTCTATATTACGGCAGACTGTTCTCATTGATATAATTTTTAAGTACCCTTTCTACTTTGCTGCAGCAGAAGAAGATAGTTATAAAGAAACTCATATTGTTCAGACTATTTTATTTTAATGGTGGGGATGCTGAGAAACCAGTTTTTTCTCTATTTATAGAGCTCCCTGCCCTGCAATATGCAATAAGCCTACCCTGAACATAGGGATTGCTGCTTGATTGTGGCTGTTTTGACTGCACAGTTTGAAAGACATACTGCTCACAGTATGACACTGAGGAGATTAACAGCATTTAATTTTTCTTAGAATTAGTTTTGCTTCAACTGAAATAGGTCTCATTATTCTGCTGAAAATCATCTGACTTTTATGCCCTCCACAAGTAAAATATTAAACTATTTTTTTCCCTGCAAGGAAACTGCTTACAGATTTTATTGCTGGCTTTGTTTCTTATAAGTACCAGTCCAATAAGCCAAATTGGCCATTAGCAAATGTGCTTTTGGAATAGCTAGGGGAATTTATATTCTAATTTGAGGACAAACATTTTAGGGGCACTTTGATATGGGTGACAAAAAATTGAATGTGAATGTACTTTTTTCAAGAAATTGCCCTAATGAGAAACAAACAAAACCCTGAATATATTTTTTAGATCTTTTTTCTTAGATCGTGAATCAGAGATGTACTTAAGGTACCTAACAAATGGATATTAGAAAAATATATCCAAACTCTCTATGAGGGTTGTATGTTGTACCACATTTATAGGAAATGTTGCTTTGGTACTCTAACAACCTTAATAATTCATCCTCATTAACATCAAAAGGAAAGCAACAAGGACTGAGAAGTGATGAGAGATTTTGAAAGAAAACTGCAATGAAAAAGTCCTAATTATTTTTTGTACTATTATTTTTTATTATATAAGGTATTGGGAGCAAAAATCTTAAAATTTTCTTGAGGGAAATGGAACATTTTGGAGACTCAAGAAAGTATTCCGATTTGAAATTAATTCGATAGAAATACAGTGCTACTCAGCTTTCCTCTGCCCTTGTCTGTATTGGGATTTATGGACAATTAGCTGTTTTTATGAATCATGATGTTCAAATGTGGGATTGGATCCAAGACCTAATACAAAAGTACTTTGCACAGAACATAAGAGCACAGAAGATAAGTTTATTTGTAATATATAAAAGTAAAAGAGGATTAAGAGGAACCACAAACCCAGCCATGTCTGGATGATAAATATACATCCTCCAAGTTTGGTCAGACGTTTTCAATGCCAGCAAGGCTGCAGAAGTTGATTTCATGTCCCCTGGAGCCATGGCAGCTTCAGAAAGCTGTTACTGGCTCAGCAGAACCTCCTCACCATGGAGTTAATCTGTAGGTTTATCTGCAGGTTGCAGTTCATTGCATGACACAGGGGACTCTCTCACCTCTGAGTGCCCCACTGTGGATGTGGGAATATGAAATGCACGGAACTGGAAATGCATTTTCCAGTTCTCTCTGTAACGTGTCCACATTAGATCAAAGTTTTGTGAACTTATCAAACTGAAGTCTCAACGAGAAAGAGCTGATGTCTCTGTAACTTCTTTTTTAAAGCCAGCTACTGTTACTAAGGGTAGCATGTTCATGGCCTAAACATTGCTCCTCAACAAGATGACAGATTTTTTCTATAGCTGCAAAATATGTTAATGTCTTCACTGTGTTTCAGAACAGTCAAAGACTACAGTCAGCAAAGTACTGAAGAACGTGTTTATGTCCCTTTACTGTTGACAGGACTTGAGGCACTTTTAAGCCTTCTGAAATAAAAAAGGAGACAAAGCTAAGCATGTTCTGGACTGTTGAGTAGCAGCTCTTGGTAAACTGGTGTCTTGAATACAAGCAGGCCCTCAGATACTGAAAAGTGCACTTAAAATGTTTTATAGATTTTTTGAAAGCTTTGAAAGACTTTACACTATCTTCCTAGTAAAACTTTTCAATTTAGAGTGTCAAATGAATGCCCAAGCATAGCTCTTTTTGATTTTAGATCGTAGGGAATTACACAAATGTGTAGATGGAACTAAGTAGAAAATGTGACTGTTCTTAGCCTTAGAAAATAACGGTCAGGAATAATAAAAGATGCTTACTATCACAAACCTCATAAGAGAATCTCTCTCCTTCTTTCTTCTGCTCAGTGGATTGCAAGTCAAAGGCATTAGACAAAGACATGACACATTACAGACAAAACGTACCAATACATAAAAAGCAAAGTATAGTCCAGTACAAACATTAAAATAAAGCTGGCACTACAGATTGAAACACAGAACACCCAGTGCTGATTGAATATTACAGATCATTAGCATTTTTCTGTGAAATAGAGGTTGGTCTTTCTACTATTGTCAGGATGTTAAATAGGTGCTGGAGACTTTTTTTCTTAACATTTTGATTTTCTTTGCAAGTAGAAGTGAAACCTGTTACTAGGTTGCAAACATGGTGCTAATGATCTCTAAGGAACTTTGAATGAACCAGGAAATAAATATGGCCCACCTCCTTTCCTCCCATGGACTCAAACATTTTCTCAAGTTGGACTCTTAATTGTTGAATGTTGTTCATCAAGATACAGGCCTACAAAGAGAGCATCAGATGTGAGGTTGTGCATGACCAACTCCTCAGCAGCCCTGCATTTGTAGAATTATAGAATCATCGAGGTCAGAAAAGATCTCTAAGATCACCATTCATGCAACTGTGTTTTTCAGAGGAGATTCCCAAACAGTGCTGCCTTTCCCTCTCCCTTTAATTGACAATCAGATCCCAGTCTTTCACATCCTGAGCTGTATATCCCAGAGAGTTGCTACTTATACTTAGTACAGTTACATCTGGTGGACTGATGCAAGAAGCACATCATCATCTCTTGGAGAGCAGAAGCAACAATGATCAAAGTGCTTTGGAGTGACAAAAGAGGGATGAAGGGGATTGCCAGATTGCTTTCTAGACCCAGCCTTCGCAGAACCCTGACAGCACCGTAACCCAGATAACAGCTGATGCTGAAATATTTGAGGCAGTTCCGCTAAGAACAGAATATTTCAGAAATATGCAGTTTTGCACTGCTTTTTTGCATCACTTGAAAAGTTGGTGAGCGAATTAGGCAAAAGAATTCTGTAATCATATTATTTTAGTCTAGAAATGTTGCTGTTTAAGCACATCTTCTTAAGGCAGAACACAGAACCAGTGAGTAAAAGGGAGCAATTTCTGTATAAACATAAGGTCAAAAATAAAACATTAATTAAAGTAAGGAGCTTTTTAAAAAATCGTGGAAGAAAGAATCCATTACTAGAATTTTGTGTACTCAGATGACACTATATGCTGGTTTGTTATGGTGTAGGAAAAGCAATAGGACAATACTTGCTAAAAGAGCTCTGGCTGGCCAAGGCCAGTGTCTTCTGAGTGGGTATTTTAGGCACTGAAGTAGTACATATAAATAAATAAAACACATATACTTCTTTTCAGACAAGAAGAAGGTGATGGAAGATTACAGTGATTAATAATCATTTGTACCTTTCCAGTTAATAACATGTTCCAATGCAGTGCTGAAACATGGTGAGAATCAATAACATGATTTAGCTTTAATTATTAATACATTACTCTCAAAGGCACTTAGTATTACAGTCTTTCTCAGCTGAAGAAAAAAAAAAAGAAATTTAATCTAACTTCTTAATACTTAGATTAGTGCTTCCCAGGAAAGCGTGCTCTTGCAGAAGACAGCTGGCTCTGGATAGTGGTTGAAATGTTACCTCTCTGCCTGTCTCTTCTTATATTGGTCTATATACCTTCTATTAATTCACAATCATGTAAGACTGTGTCCTCTTTTCCTGTGCTATCTCCTCTCTTCTAAAAAATTCAATATTCTGGAAATTATCTGCAATATCACAAGTCAATAATTATAATTGCTGATGGGGGCACAAGTAGCTGAGTATGACACCCTGGTCCCTTTGTTCCAAACAAATGCAAATGCCTTTGACAATGTACTGAGGCTACAACTGAAATACTTCCTTCTGAAGCAGTTTTCAAAGTTTCCTTTGAGGCTGGCTCAGCTGGCTCTTTCAGAGCCTGAGCCTAACTTGGCTCACTGAAAAATTTGCTATTGCTGTCAGTAAAAAACATAACTTAAAAACATTCTCTTTGTATTTTATTATCATCTTGCCCTTCAGAACAGTCTTTGCAGCAATTTACAGGAATCAGACAGTCAGATGCAACAACACATAGAAGTGAGTGGCAATTACAATACATAAACCTGGGTTTGTTTGTAAATGCTGACAGGAGCTATGCTGACATAGCTTTATGAAAAGCATCTTCAACATGCTTTTCTTTGAACAGTTTATGTGCACATTTTGTAGTGTTTAATAAAATTACTAAAAGTAGTGGCTTGAAAGGGAATGCCAAATTCTAATTTTAAGAATAAAAAGTGTTTGTTTTAATGCCTTCTATCAAATCTAATGCTGGAGATGGACATTTATTGTAGTTGAAATCAATAGAGCAAATGGTCTTTTATTAAGCTAAAAGTTATGCATTTCAATAGGGCAACTTCCGTTAAAAAAAAAGTTATGTTCCTCAAGGACAATTGACACAATACTTTATACCTGGTCTAGTGGAAGGTGTCTCTGCTCATGGCAGGGGGGTTGGAATTACATGATCTTCCAAACCATTCTATGATTCTGTGATACTCTAAGGTGATTAATTCCATCTAAATCCTGAATAAAGATGAGCCCATGAGGATGATTTCAGAAATCTATAATTCCAACAAGTAAAAAAATCCCACTGGACAGGCCAAAACACTACACAAACAGTTTGACTTGGTGATTCAGCACTGTATCAAAACTCATTTCTTCTAGAAACCAGTAAGCTTTATTTAATACTGGCACTAAAGTCATAAGAACCACCAGTAATTGATATTTCGCTCCAACAGACGTCCTTCTGAATTCTATTATTGCATATGTTGGAGACCTCTAGATCATCACACCTGCTCTCAACACAGAGAGCACGTCCTCAAGCCGTGCACAGAAGGGACAAGCACAGCTGAGATCTGTGATGGGCTGGGTAAGGGCTGTACCCTGACAGGTGCACAGTGTGAGGATGGGGCTGCAGTTATTTATCTGCCTGTAGATTGATAGAGCTGTACAACATGTCACTAAATACAGCAGTCATAGCGTTAAATGCTGCCAGTTGTGGGAGTACCAGCTTTGACTGAATATCAGTGATACTAAAAAGTCAGTTTACAAGAATAATTTTCCTGGGTCTTGTTAAGATACTGATAATGCCTCCACCTGCTCAACCACATCTTTAGTGTCCACATCTCATTTATTTCTGAGTCCATGGCAATCTGGTCCTTCATTAGGGACTCCCTTGTAAGCAGTGAGGCACCAAAACAGCATGTGATTTTTTTCTCACTGCTGTGTGGGTAAAGCACAGTGGTAGGAGCAGAAAGGTCTGCACACCCTCCAAGCACAGGGAACAATCATCCTATAACACTCCAATGTACACATTGATAGAGAGAGGCAAGCCAGTGCAAAATGAAAACTCTAAACAAAAATGTTTTTCCTATTTGGGAAACAAGATGAAGATATATTCACCATATCCACTGCTAATGTCCAGGGTGGGTTTGTGGTCATCTCTTTTTTTTTTTTTTTAAAAAACTTTAATACTGAAATTATTAACTAGGATTTTTAATTAATGTCACCTCTTCCAGCTTGTACGTGTCAATGTAAGCAGCTATGAAAATATGCTGACCTCCCTCCATTCATGCCTCTTCTCATATAAAGAAGTGATTACATTTTCAAAAAGTACAATAAGTCATTTAAAGGTAGTTTCTGAGGCAGAAAAAACCACAGCTTCTTACCACATTTTCTTTATCACAATACGAGCTGAAGTAACTTGAAATAATTACAGCATACTGAAGAAGCACTTTGCTGATAGTCTAGAGGAGGAGAAGAATCTTTTAAATGGTAAATTTCATAATGTGGAACAAAAATAATAAAAAAGGAAGTTTATATAAACCATAGATTTTACAGGTACTTACACATTTAGTATATAGTATTGTTTAGATATAATATAAACAATCCTGTGAACACATTTTCAAAAGCCTGCACAGCAGATGGTGGGTTGTTCTTAATGCAATGTAATCTTCAATAACAGAGATTGTTTAATTTTAGCTGTACTGTTTTTACTCCTTGCAATGTTCTACATAGTTATTGGAACAGTAGCAAGCTCAAAAAATCCTCTAGGATGACAATACATACATTAGAAATACAATGGAAAAAAAAAGACAAAAGGAGCACTGCTCAAGGCCTGGCAGTATGAGTTACCTTCCACTAATCATGTAAATAGGAACTTTTGTTGCAATGAAAGAAGAGGATTAAATGTAAATGTGAACTTTTTTAGAGCCAGCAGGACTGTAATGGACATCTAGAGCTTGTGAGGAAATGTTACAGCACAAATAGAAAGCTGCCCTAAGAGCTGAGTTTATCAAACAGCAGGTGAAAAAGAGCTCATACCTCAGGGCTTCAACCAAAAATACTTTATTGCCACACTTGGAATTTTTACTTCAACTGCACTCACTATTTAGCTAATTGCATTTCACTGAATTGCTCCATTAATGGAATTGTAATCAGTGCTTAGCAAGGTAATAACTGACTATGTAACATATACCTACATGTACATATATGTATAAACTATATAAATATGAAATCTCAGGACAGAACTTCTCAAACTGGTAAATCATTTTGACAAAGTAGATGAAAACAGCCTTAAGCCACCAACAGCCTGTCTTTCTGAGGATCCCACTCAGATAGAAAACATTGATTCTGAAAAACATTGGGACCACTTAGCTTTTTTAAGTACATGACAACACAATATCATTCTCTCTGAAGCTTAGTTGAGACACACTGATTTTAATTTACCTTTGCAAATCTTCTCATTAAGTGAGATAGTGCTTCTGGATTAGGACACTCCAGTTTCCTAATAATCTCAAAGCTTTGATTGAGCTGTGTGAAGACATCAACCACAGAACAAGAGAAGAGGGCATGATCTGATGTTTGCTGAAACTGGAAAGGAACATTCAAATGAGTTAAAGTTTGTTCAGAGGTCAAAACTGTATTAACTGATTCTTACACTTGAAATTTTTCCTAGAGTCAAAAAAAGTAATAAAGAAAAAATAATTAAAAAAAAGTCTCACTGATAATACTGAGAAATGTGGCTTTTCATGTTTCTGATAATTTCAAACCTATTAAAAATAAAATCAAAATTCTCCTTCACAACATCATTATCACATCATAGGTCAGTGAAACCATAGATTAGACTCTGTGGGGATTTAGACAGATAGAATTAGAGGAGGGATTTGTCTATAGGGTTGTCTTCCAAAAATAGTTATCTTCTGACGTCTAACGAATACTGTGGGACCAAATGTACTTCTGGGTTTGCAATGCTAAATAACTTTCTTAATACTTTATTTATTCTTTAATTTAAAAAGTAAAGGCTTACCCCATCTTTTTTGTCTCTTTCTAGTGCTCCATGAAGAAACTCCATTGAGACATCTTCATTTTCATCCAGCCACTGAATGACAAATGGTTCAAACCACCTGAAAATTAGAAAGTAATTTTGTAAAGTAGATATGTTGCATAAAGATCCTGAGAGGAGACACATCATACTACCCAGCTATTTGGCATCTCATGTCTTCGTATTCATTCTTATTGCTAAAAAGTCTTAACAACCCTGGAAAAATTTTTGTCACCAAAGATGCTGTGGCTACCAAAAGGCTTTTTGGGCTTCAGTTTCACATACTGGTGTGCCTTAGTGATGTGAAATTAGCAGCAGCTAATTCTCTACCACATGGAAGGCACCTGTCTTGTCAATACTGGCTTCTTGTTAACATTAAATAACTTGCATAAAACTCTGTTTTAGTAAAACATCATCTGTGTTTTATTTTTCTTTAGTTTATTAAAAAAATTTAATGTAATAAGAGGCCTCAAACCATCTCAGCAAATCAGCACACTTGCAGAAGAATAAGGAATGAGATTAAGGATAGCTCATATAAAATGACAGGACTGAGTGTATTTATTGCAGGGGTAGAGATGAAAATGAAAGCAGCAGCTGAATATTAACCCAAGGCAGTAAGAATCATTTCAGTAGTGTATCCCATTAGGATTGTATCTTCATCCAGATTTGGGTATGAAACAAATGCAGGGGCTCGTAACAGTGTTGCTCTTCCCACATCTCACATCTTCCTCAGACATTTTATGACCAAAATATTTTGTCATTTATGAACACCTGCAGTAATAACTGTTGCATGAAGTCTATGAAATAGCTGATTGCACATTTAAGATCTGGACTACTTCACTTGATAGAATGAGGAATTAAAGAAAGTGCAAAAAGTAGAGTTGTCAGTGCTACACACCTCAAGGTCTTGCACAAACCTGAGCATAAATATTTAACCAAAATAAACCTTGTACTGAGGCCAAACTCATGCAAGACTTTCTGATCCAGCACTTACAGAGAGTATTCAGGCACTGCATCCTTGAAAGCGGAGAGTTCTCGCACATATTCATTATAAAACCATTTCACTTTGAAGTGCAAATTCATATAATCTGTGCTTTTGCATAACCGCTGCTTTTCGTGTTCTGTAGGAGAAGGAGTGGAGAAAAGCACTTAATAACATTCTAAGAGTAAATAACATTCGTGTGCCTCAGTGCATTGGTAGCATAATAATACAGGAGCTGCATTTTAAAGCATAATTGGCTTGATTTTTTTAGAGTTAGTAGTACCCAAAATTTCAATTTTTGGGTTCAGAAAAAACAAACAAAACCAAAGACCAGACCACAAATGAGGCTTTTCACCTCTCTTCAGTGCAGTGAGAAATACCCCCCCAAATTTGCTGACTTCCCATTCTTTAGATTCTTTGGCTGTTACAAAATGGTTAAGAAGCTGTCAGGTGTCAAGTGAGACAAAACACAATAGGTTGTGTAGTAGCCATATGAAATAAGACCTATAAATGTCAGTTCTATATAAATCTGCAAATTGTGCATTGGCAAATGGACTGCATTTATCAGAGTTGAGAAAAAAAAAGAGGAGACAATTCCACAGTCCTACAGCCATCTAAATTTATGGCACAAGTAAAAAAGCTGGCTTAATAAAATGTTTTTTAAGTTTCTCAAATGGACTTCACCTTCTCACTGTTCTCCTGTTTTCAGCATACTGGATATGCAGATGGTCATGGGTGACAGGGGCTAACTGTAACCACTTCCTGCAATTTTTAGAGTCTGATTTATTTTTTGGAATGAATGTCCATCTTTCTTCCAGGATTATGACCCTAATTTTAGTTTATACACTCTGTAGCCTCCACCCAGCCACTTCACACCTGGACTGTCCATCTCTTTGTCCCATTAGCTAACAGGCACTTTATCCTTCCTCAAATCTTTCATGTCCTTCTCCCAGTGCATGAACCTATGGATCCACAAATCTTGGGCATAATAATCATACCTTTCCTTACTGCTCACAGCTTCCTAAAATCTCCACAGATCTCATCTGTTTGAGGTATCATATCACTTGCACATTCTTCCTTAAGCAAAAGACCAATTTCTTTTCCCAGCTCCCTTAAAAAACGGCCTGATACAGATGCTTAGCAGGAGTGATGTTCTTGTGTAAATAGTATGTATTAAGAACTGATCTCTTCCAAACCTCCTTTTTGCTCCTTACTTCTGCTCGCTTTGCAGCACAGTATCACACAAATTTTTCATATATATTTGGATGTGAACCTAATTTTCTGTAACAGCAGGAGCATCCCATCCTCTGCCATACAACAGAATATACTATTTGATTCTCTGTCAGTGCAAATGCACTGTGAATTACATATTCTGTGCTTTTCAGATCTGACTAGGCACACTAAAAGGAAATGTTTACTTTTACTATTATGCCAAATCAGCAGTCCACTAATATCACCATGGCATACAAGAAGTGTTTCAGAAGCATATTATTATGCAGTGAATTACTAAGTTTTGTGCAAATCAGCTTATGAAGTGCCCCTGTGGGCTCTTATTGCCTTTTTAGCATTGTGGCAGCATTTTCACCTTCACTGCCTTTTCATCACGCTCACAAAAAATCAGTAAATCAGTTTCTGTCTAAATATTGCATTTATTCATCTTCATGCTACTTGAGAGTACTAAAAATTCTGGCCAGCATAATCTCATTAGTTCTTAGCCTTAAACAGAACCACAGGGAGAAAGAAAGGTATGGGCCTGCTCTCAAGGTTCACACTTCCGACAGACCTGAAAAAACTTTTTGTTTGTTTTTGGGTAGAAAGTTTTCCACAACTTATAACTGTAGAAAGCTAAAGGACCCAATGTTTGCTGAATAAGAGGTGGTTCTTACAAGGTAGACCAGCCTTTCGTTGAGAACAGTTATCTTATTGCTATGACATTCCCTGCACATCTACTGCTTAAGTCATTATTAAAAATCTGACTTACATTGCACCCCAAAAGAGTGGAATTTCTGAAATGAATAGCATTTTGTTTTCATTCAAGTATTGCATGAATGGGTTATTAGATTATGCACTGTAACTTAAAAATATTTGCTATGGTATCACAATCCAAATGTTTATTTCAATTTTAAAAATGAGCTGCTGCCATTTATGGGCAAACTTGTCCAGGAGGGTACAACTTATACAACACCATTCATTGATATTTTCTTTTTTAAGTTAAAATTTATAAAACATTAGAAATGAGCACAAAAGTAATTCATGAATAATTGAGCTTTTTTTCTCCAGGCTGTTATACCTTGTACGGAATATTTAAAGAGTCTCCTAGGATATTACTTGTGAAAAATGCATCCTCAGTTCCCGATATTAATGAATGAGAACATCAGCAAACACTTCACATGACCTACAAAGTAGCTTAGTATCCATGCATATTACCTCTTCAGTTTACATGAACCAAAGAACAGAGAAAAAGGCTCCCATATGAGTCAGCCCATGACAATTCTAACTGGAATATGAATGAGTTTATCCACAGTAACCATGGATTTTGGTCACAAAACAGCAACATCACTGTAGGTGTTCCGAATTTAGGTTAGGACCAATGGATTGCTTTCTTAACTTCTGAAAACTGGCACAAGTTAATGCCAATGTGAGACACCAGAGGATACATCTATGCATTTTGGAGATCTGTGTCTTCTCTCCTGGAGGAAAAGCTGGTGCCTTGTTTCCCTATACAGATATACCAGTTTGGGACCTTCTGGAAAAGAGATTTAGTAACTGCACCATACAACTCTTTAAAAAAAAAGTCCTCTCTTGCTTTGTAAAATTATTATAACACTGACTCAGTCAGTCTGGAACTAAAGCTGCCAATTATGTGCAAATGTGCTTGGGAGAGATGATGACAGAAATACCTGAACTTTCTCATAATCGATTCCAGATAATGAAATCTCAGTATAGCAAACCTAATGTTATTAATCTTCTTTATTTTCTGCTGCTCCTTTTATGAGACATTCCTTGTGCAGCACATTTTTATAAGCATCTATTAATCTACTGAGTTCCATAAAGAGGGCATTTGCAGTTCCCACTAGTGATCCTGGCATATCCTCTATTACTGTATCATGCACTGATGAAAAAAACACTGGTAAGATTTCTGTAAACTGTAACATCTGTAAACGTTAGGAGGGGAAAAAACTGTGTAAGGGGCACTTTAGCTGCTTTTATGCATTGCAGTTCTAGTAACTTTTTTACAGCATTGATTGCACTGTGTGTGTGGGGGGGGTCCATATCTCCTCAGGGGTCATGCTCTATGCACATGTGCTTTCCTTGGGCTTGCAGTAACAGGCATTGGAGCTGCAACCACGAGGGAAACTGTGGAGAGTTGTTCCATCTCAGTGGTACAAATTCCAGTGACAGTAACACCTTTAAGAAGACTTCCAGTAAGCAACAGTGCTGAGAAAAAAAAAATAAATCTGTTCAGGTGTTGTTTGTATAACCAAGAAAGAAGAGATTTTTTTTTTAAAGGCTGTTAAGTGGAATAAATGTATATAATTAATATATAGAAATGTGTTTGGTGTGTGATGATATCAGCTACAGACCTGGTGACACTGTATCTTGCAAATAATCCAACTGTTGGCACCTGTTCTTTTACAGAAAAATCTGTAAAGAGACATAATATGAAGCACTGTAACCCAAGGTACTTTCCTCACAGGCCTGTGACCAAGCAACAGTACTTTGGAATCACATTTGATTTCTTGCTCGTTTTCCCAGCAATTGTTAAAGAAAGCTGAGAAGATTTTCTTAAAGCAACAAATAGAAGTCATAATGATGACTTATTACGCAGAAACAACTACATAACACTAAAGACATAATGCCATTTAACAAACTGGAATACAACCTTGCTCACATAGAATTATTTTTTCTTTTTAACCTTGAGGTAATAACATCACTCTGAATTTCCATGTAATTTCTGATATGTATTAGATGCTTAAAAAAGGAAAACAGGGTAATCCAACAACCTTCATAGAAGTAGAAGATGAACATGTTAAATATTCAGATAATCAATTTGATATTTTGTTCAACTCCAGTTTTTCCTTATTAGGGTACAAAAACTCAGAGAATTTTTTTTTTTTTTACAGAAGTTTCTTAGCCACTGTTTTCTTTAACAATGTACAGTTAAACTGCTTGAAGGATTCTAATGAGATGGTGTTAAAATATAATTCAAATCTTTATGAACAAGAACTGCCAGGAAATTAGTCTGTAAAAAAAAATGAACAAATTGACTAGTTACAAATAAATACATATCTAATACAAGAAGCTTTTCTAGTTTTCAGGCTTTATAGATAATGTTGCAGGGATTAATAACTACTACAAAGAATACTGATGTGTAGCAAATTAATTATATCACAACCAGTTGGTTTGACTGGCATACATACTATTACCCTACAGTTTATTAAAACAGAAATGATTGAAACCAAGCAGATGGGAATTGTGTTTGGATTAACTGCAAATTTTCACATCAAAACTCAGCTGTTATTTTCAGCCATTGCAACATAATTCCACATTATTTGCAATAATTACTTGCCAATTGTTCTAGAGACTACCAGCTGCATATTTTATTTATTTATTTCAGAACTGCTGTTTCAGAAAACCCACTATTTCCAAACTTTCAGTCGTATAATTGAGAAGTGTATGTGTGACACAAACTCAGAACGGCTACTGGAAAAAAGCTGCTGTAAGGGATGATGCTGATTGAGTATGAATTGTTATCCCTCCCACTGCATCACTGTGGAAACATCACACCTGTATGACACACATATGTTTTGGATAAAAGTAGAAGTGAATGTTTAATGTACCTGATCCCAGTGCACCTTCCCTACAGTACTGGAGGGGCTGCTCTGCCATTGCCTTATCAAATGTGGGTGTTATGCTTGTAGTGCTCTTGACTTAATCCCTGCACCACTGAAATAACCATAAAGGCCCTGTTTGAATGTAACATAGTGGATCAGGGCACAAATGAAATAAAACATAAACTCAAACAAAGTGCCTCACTGATTTACGAGAAGGAAACATTGCATTCTACTAGACATCTCAGGATTCTTCTACTTCGCTAAAGGCAAGTGGAAGTCACTGGTTATTAACTGAAATACAGACTAGAACCCAACTAATTGACAATTATGGATAATTTACATTGATTTTGATAATGTGAAATACTACTGGCCTTTCTGAAAGGGCTCTTCATGTCAAGATACATATAGTGAACCAAAAAACTTACCTCTAATTTAATACTAAAATGCACTGTAATTCTCCTTTAAAAATATACCCTGTGTCTTTCATAACAGTTTCTACATATTCAGTCTTTTCTCTACATTTGCTTGGAAGTTTTCATCAAAATATCTTTGAATACTTCACAAAGGTAATGGATTGCACCTTGAACAACTGATTAAGTTGTTCAAATGGTGATTAAGCTGTGCAAATGGGAAACCAGGGTATAGGGAGACCAAGGGAATTTTTTAAGAGAACATGGATAAATTATGAAAGGCAGTGCAGATCTTGAAGATTTCTTAACCATGGAGTCATATTCCCTCCCAGGATAGGAGGAGCTACTGGAGAGGGTCCAGTGGAGGCCACAAAGATTATGAGAGGCCTGAAGTGTCTGTGGGATGCTGAGCCTGTTTAGGCTAGAGAAGAAAAGACTAAAAGGGGATCTCATTAATGGACATAAATATCTCAAAGGTGGGTGTCAAGAGCACGGTGCCAGACTCTGTTCAGTGGTGCCCAGCAACAGGACATAAAATAAAACACAATAAGTTCCACCTCAACACAAGGAAGAACTTTACCCTGAGGGTGGCAAAGCACTGGAACAGGCTGCCCAGGGAGGTCATGGAATCTCTCTCTGGAGACATTCAAAACCCACCTGGACACTTTCCTATGTCACTTGCAGGTGACCCTGCCTTGGAGGAGGGGGTGAATTGATCTCCAGAGGTCCCTTCTTAATGCTTCTGTGACAGAAACCAGGGAAGGAAGGCAGACTGTCTTATTCTGAATGGTGATAAAAAATGGATTTGCTGTTCTTTTTTGTCTTCTTGCCTGCAGTGGAAGTGGGCTAATAATCCTTGACTTAATGCAGTGCACTTTAAAAGCTGATATGACATTGCCCTTTATATTCAAGGAGGAGCTCTCAAAGCAAGAGGCCATTTGCTCAGACTGCCCTACTTTGCTGCACGTTTCACAGCAGATCAAAAGAGTTCAGGGTCATCTGCTTGGATCCTGAAAAGGCAGAGCTGTACACGGTTTCCTGGGAGAGGTTAATGTCTCATGGGAACTTCAAGGGCATCAAATGCCAATGTTATACACTACCTAGGGGAAGCAACAGGTAAAATCATGAGGGATGTGTGAATCTGCTGCAAACAACCATCTTCTACTCAAAATATTGCATTTGCCATTTTTTACCTACTGTGTTATATTGCCAATGTGTTTCAAATTACTTTAGGCAAATTAACTTTGGTATCTCTTTAATATTACTTAGTTGCTTTTCCCCCCCTACTTTTTACTCCTTATTACTTCCATTAGTCTCATCAATTAATTAACTACTTCCAAAGCCATCTTCCAGAAAAGTTCCAGAAACTGGAGGGGTTATCACCAAAAGGGCAATTCCAGACGCAAAATGTGCGGCTTGATTAATCATGGTCCTGCTTTCCACGAAGACAAAGAAAAACTTACTGCAAGTAACTTAGTAAGATCAAACTCAGTATAAATTTTAGCCTTCAATATCCCATCAGAGCGAAATTTATGTACCATAATACTAAATAGATAATAACAGTCAAAGAACTAACACTCAGAGACAAAATTCCATCTCAGTAATTTGATTACAAAGGGAAATCAGCACTTGCTCCCAGTGACTGAAATAATCTGAATTGTGCTTTTTTACTGTTGATGGAATTCATGCTTTGTACATTTATTGACCATGGAAAGTGTAAGAAAATGGAAGCTATGAATGGAGCAGAAGAAATGGTCCATCATATCTGATATGACATCTATGATGATGATTAAAGCCTTGGTTGTGAAGAATATGATGGAAATTTCAACATCTATTCAAAGTAATCACATAATCAGAAAGTAATAAAAGAGGAAAAGTGATGCTGGTATAGGAATCCAATTTATATTGATTAGGTTTTCATAAACTTCTAATATACATAAAAATTACAAAATAAATATGCTGCATCCCTGGGAGTGTTCAAGGCCATGTTTCATTAGGCCCTGAGCAATCTGGTCTTTTGAGTGTCATCTCTGTCCACAGCAGGTGGGTTGGAATGTCCTTTCCAACCCAAATCATTCAATGAATTTATGATTTGATATTATAATGCTTGAATCTGAGATGGAAAACAGAATAAAGGTAATAAAGAGTGTTTGACAGCATTGGACCTTAAATACTGAATACTCAGCTTGCATCTTCAATGTAATGTTTATGACATATTTCTTCCACTTACTGTTTCATTTTTAAAAATGTATCTTTCCATGAAGGAAACATTTAGACCTGATTCTCTGCTCTTTGCCTCATCACAAGTGTGCAAAGTGAGCACAAAACCTTACCAAATAAGCACGGTAGCATTTTATAGGCAATTAGAATGAAGTACAGAACAGGAACAATCAGGCAGCAAGACAAATGAGAGGCTGTGCTTTAATACTTACCTGGGTTGTATTTGCCTCTGCCTGGAAAGCCAAAACCACAGAGGTGTTCTCTAATTCCTACCCAGCAAATTGTGTGTAAAGCTTATTAAAAGATAATGTGGAAACAAGCAGTTTTAATGGGCTTATCCTATTCCCCTGGGGGTGCTGGAACCAGTATCCAATGTTTAGTTTAGAACGAATGCACTTGCCTATAAGGAGAAATTTCCCTCAGGATCTATAGGAGGAAGAACAATAGTGAATCTCCAAAAGTAGAACTGTCCTGAAAGTAAAAGACTGAGTCTTCAACCTAATAAAACAGAGACAAGAGAAGAACAGCTGCTGGGTAAGGAAATCTTTCAAGAAGTGTCTTAGTAGGAATGGCCAAGATTAAAAATAGCGTGCAGGTTGCTTATGATTTTTAATTTTCTTTTACTGAAATGTTTTATTCTAGTTGATAAAGAAAAATATATTGTGTTAGGAAAGCTCTTATTAGTTACTGTTTCTCAAAGGAAATAAATTCAAAATAGAAGTGGATTCACTAAGTGATTAGCTCATGGAGTGCAGGTTTCATGGCTACTGTGTGAGCATTCTACAGACATAAGGGGAAGAAACTCCTCAAACAAAGAAAAGGATGAATGTTTCCCTCAGTCAGCAGACGCAGAACTGCACTAAACAATGCAGGTCCTTTAAGGGACTTTCTGTGGGGGCCAAGTCACGTTTTTGCCACATAATTATTTCAGACAAAAGATATAACTCTAACTTTTGTAAAAATGTGAGATGCGATGAATGGTATCATCTGTAAAGAACAGTAATCAAATACAAGAAGAAAGAAGCAGCAAAATATTCTTCTGGTACCTAATAAACTACAGAGAAAGTCTTGCCTGGCCCTACTCCTGTAGGGGACATACAGCCCCTCTATGTGAACAGAACACTTCTTCCTTCAGCTCACTGGTTTGTGGAAGTGACAGGGCCAGGTGAGCTATAAAAAAAGCCATATTTATTAATCCATGTAGGGTTCATTTAAAACACCATTTAGAGTCTTATAACTTATCTAGCACGGTAGTACTAGTATAAGTAATAAAAACTAAGAAAAAGTTGTCTTGCTCACAATTAGACAATGTTCAGGAAAAGTTTATACACAGATGTTTTACAATAAGTGACTGCCTGGGTAAGAGCTAATAATAGTGTTTAAGAACAAGTTTACTGCTTTAAAAAAAGAATAAATAAGGGCGGAGCTTTCATTATGAAATATATTAGACAATATGCATTGCTAGTATTGAGTGACAAGTTTAAGACTGAAGTCAGGCATTCACCTATGCCCTACATTTTTTCTTGTAGCATCTGGCACCATTTCTACACCTACAGTCAGACATGAAGCTTTAACTCTAAGATTACTGCAGACTTGTAATGCAGTAGTACTTACTGCTCTGACTGCGGTTTAATATGTAAAATCCAAGAAAATGGGTTAGAGAACAAGGAAATGATAGATATAGTAGGCACCTCCCCAATGCAAGGTTGTGCCATACCAGAGATTGCTGAGGTAGTGCCAAGTAAGATGACACATGGCTACAGCACAACACGGTGCCACGAAGAAGTATTAACTTAGCCCCTGGGAACAGTTCTATCCACTTCATTTGTCTTAATTACTGGGTCTAATTAACTCCAACAAAATAGTGCCATTTGGTACGGTTACAATGCTTCATAGGCAAGCCTGGGGATCTCTGTGTTGTACCCAATGGGTGTGGCTTCTCATACTGGCAAAGCTCAGCTGCCCAGGATGTGCAGTGTGGAGCTGCTCTTACTAACATGATTGTCTGTTATGCTTACCAAAGAAATTTCTAACTCCCCTTTTCCTCCAACTGTGTTAACATTCTATCTTATTATCTGCCAAAGGGAAATTTAATTCCAGTTTTAATCCCCTTGCCTTTGCCTTTACAGACTCTGAATTGCCATGAGACTACATATTCCTCAGGTCTCTGAAAAAGCAAAGATGGAATACATTTGTTCAAGTGTGCCAGTGCAGAAATCAGTCTGACTAAATGAAAAAGGTTTTATATTTTGATAGCAATGACTCCCCTGCATTCTGGTGGATGCTGCCTTCTTGACCCTTCCAAAACCTCAGTCTCACCTCCCCAAATCTACTCTGCAGCCTTCCTCTAAGCCAAGGCTAAGTGCTATTTAGAAAGGGGTACTTTGTAAATTTAGAGTAAAAATAGACATGAAATCTGCCACCAAATGGCGTGACCTTTCTCTGGGCAGCATTAGCCTTTTTGTTTTTTTTCTATGCTGTCTCTGTGCTCAACATCATCTCACAGACCTGTCTCTTCTCTTTCAAATCACTTTATCATTTTTTGTCATGAAAGAAATATCTGTCAGAGAAACAGGAAAATGATGTCTGCTTATGCAGTGGGGACAAGAGCAAACTTGAAAAGCAAAACTGTGTTAAATGCATACAATGGAGGAATGATTTTTTTGTTCTTTTATTTTTATAAGGCCTTCAGAATCTCAGCTTTGCAGGACTGAGACTGTCTAATGCTGTATTTACACAGCAGCTAATTAATTTCTGGATGGATTCTGCTCTTGACTTCTGGCTACTACCAGAATTAGATTATCATAATAACAGCAATTAGGATGTTCTCCTTCCAACAGACTGGATAGCTTCAGACACTTGATCTGACCTATTCAAAAACTGAAGATTAGACGATCTGAAAATGACATTTCTGAGGACAAAGAATAAAAAAGATACTTTGCAACTGTGTGTCTAATTTCAGCTCATTACTCTCTCATCACCTTTTATCCTTTGCATCTCAGACTTGTAAAGGAAAAGATTTCCTGCCATATGAAGTCGGTAACAAATCACTTGCACTGCTGATGAAATTCTCTCTCTGTTCTCATTTGTTTGTAACATAAATGCAGAATAACTGGGGGATTGGACAGTACAAAAATATTACCATCCTATAAAATCAGGCATGCTTGTGTAAACTGAATGCCAAACAACACCGTATCTGTCGTGAAAACCACTGATGCTTCTTGTGTAACCTCTAGAAGAAAAAACCTCAAAGGGACCAAATCTAATGAAGACAGTTCTCAAAGAGAAGCCTGTGATACCTTCTCCATGCAAAATCTATACATGAGAACAATCCCAAGCTCCTTAGATCAGAAAAAAAAATAACTGGTGTGAACTCAATTTGTTACAGTTTGCCTAAAACTTTTAACACTATGCAAAGGCTAAACATTTTTATTAACTTAAATTGGAAGAAAATCTAGAATGAAATTATGAACTTGATATCAGAATTTAGTACAGTTTTGTTTCCAAGGCACATGAGCTTGGCACAGTGTAGCTGTGATCTCAGCAGCTGTGGAGACCTGGACTGAGCTTTGGGATGTCCTTTCCTCCCCCACCAAAAGAGTGACAGCAGCCACCTACCCTGCCACATGCCAGTATTCTGCCTTGGTATTCACAGACACACACAGCTGCTTTGCTTTTCTCCAGCAAAAGGCCACTGCTATGGAAGCTGCTGTCCCCTCTGCATTCTGCCTGTCATAGCAGCAGCTTCCCAGCTGGACTGTCCTGGGCAAGGATCAAGGCAGCAAAGAACGCAGCAGGGTGTGATGCTGCTGGTGCCGGGCTCCCAGGGCTGCTCACTCCTACTGCAGAGGAGGTGGCAGCACTGCTGGTGAGCAGCAACTCTGCCCAGAAGCAGCTGCAGCTCCTCACATCCCCTGAGAGGCATCCAGCTCTACAGGGAGGGGCTGAACAGCCATTCTGAGCACTCAGGGAAAGTGGATGCTCCAGTATTGGTCTTCTGTTAGAGAATAGAGATACGACGTGCTTATTTTCTGAAATTAAGCTGATGGGTGTGGCTGCACTAGGTGGGTAAAATCAGAAACAGTATCTTGGATGAGCTAATTTAATCTTTTTTTATCACATGAGCAATCCTTTTGCAAACAATGTTGGCCTAGTTCATTGCTTCTTGATTGGATGCAGAAAGGAATCAACCTTGTAACACAAAATATGCTGCTTCAGGAGATTAATAGTAAATTGGATCAGGGAAAGATTGCAATCACAGCCCTGGACACTACATAGGAACAGATGGTAGCCTATGTTAATAACTTGGAAGGCGAGGGTGGCAGAGCAGAATGCAATGCATTTTAATGAACTCCATTAAAACCAAGAGGACCAACTGTGGCCATAGTTAAGTTCTTACTTCTAATCTTATAGAATTCAAAGCAAAAAGTTATATTGCCATTAACAACTGAGTTAAACTCAGATTCTAGAATACCTAAGGGAAGAATCAATGATTTAAAAGCCAGCAGAGCTGGGGAGAGAAACAGCATGCTGATCCATATTTTGTGACTGGTTTTATTGAATTTCCTATTTAGGAATGAAACCATAGAGGGTGAAATTGTGTATATTTATAATAATTTATACTAATTTCAATTTCCATTAATTATTGTTTATACACAGGAAGTTTTTCACTATTGATTCTGGGAGCTACTTAGAATTTCTAATGACAAGAATGGCATTTGCTCTACTCAGAAAGACAGTATCCACAGCAACACAGAGATGAGATCGTATTCAGGGACAGGTTTGGAATAGACAGAAAGAGTCAAGTGCCTCCTAATGAATCCTCTATATCACTTTCTGCAGAATTAGGATTAATGTTAATAATTTTTTAAAGTCCTGATTCAGCCCAACCACCTACACTTTATATATTATATAATTAACTCTTCCTCAAGAGCTTCCTGTTCTATTCTTTACAACCAAGAAACAAACCATGGCTTGATCTGAAGCCACCTTTTGATTGATCAGCATGCTCTACTTAGCAAGTAGAGTGAATTATCTTTGTGAATTATCCTGTTGCAGTACAGGATGTTTATAGTTCAACGACTAAAGCACTACAAGCGTTGGGGTGCTCAGGGATGTTCTGTGCAGACTGTAACTACTGTCACTACTCCTTCAAGGTTATGGAAACATGGCAAGGAGTGGCTATTGGAAATTCTTAGTAATCTGTGCTAACTGGATGTAGATCCAATCCTGACACTGAGTTGCTGAACAGCAATTTTCTAGTAGCTGTTCTCCAGATAGGAGGTTGTTGCACCAAGAATATGTTCATAGTGGCTTTCATTTGGTTTTTGTGCTTCTCAGATCTCAGAAGCTTTTGCCTTCATTGATCACTCTCAGAGGATAATCTCCTGCCTGACATCAGCTTTCTCAGACATCTGCTTCTGATTCACTCTGACATGACTACAGAACATCACTTTCAAGCATTAGTTTGAACATCTCTTCCCCTTTCCATGTCTTAGATTTCTCATGTTCTGTTGTCATTCTACATATTATAATTACCTTCCTTCCTTTCTTCCTATCTTTTTTCTCTGCTGTGTTTAGTATGCAAGTTCCACATTCAAATAATATAATTAACAAAATAAAGTAACCCAACAGTAGCTGAACAAAACAGTTCTTCCATCAATAGACATTGTAGTCATTTAACTTTTTTCTGTTTTTCTTTGCCATCATAAAAAT
Organism: Pyrocephalus nanus; assembly: GCA_038380795.1. Taxonomy (NCBI): domain Eukaryota; kingdom Metazoa; phylum Chordata; class Aves; order Passeriformes; family Tyrannidae; genus Pyrocephalus; species Pyrocephalus nanus. Next base: position 7,974,080 of record CM076272.1, read on the forward strand.
CTACCATATCATCAAAGCACCACTATCAAAGACATTCTGGACAAAATAATATAGACATGATCTTCAAGTATTCACTTTGTTTAATCTTTTATGTCTGTTGAATTGCATTTTTTTTTAAGTTCAACCACATAATTTTTTCCCACCCTGTCAGACTTGCTCTGTAATTAGTAGCAGACTTGACTAAAGACAATGGCAGTTTCATGCAGGTATTTTTACTTGGTTTTCTGCATTAACCATATTTTAATGAGGGGGTTTGAAGCCATTAGTTGAAGACTATCTGCTATACTGAAAAAAATGTATATTTTAGTAATGGTTAACCACAGTAATGTCCTAGGGGATAAAATGAAACTGCATTTGATTCTGTTGGAACTAGAATGAATACAACCTCCTCTTGAGCACAAAAAGATTTAATTATAGTGTGTGCTTTCTCCATAATTTCATTCTGTAAATGTTTCTCACAGCTGGATTAGCAATTTTCAGCTAGTAAGAAAATTTGGAGTGTCTATAATGCTCTCCAGCAAGGATATTTGTGGTTCTTTGGACACTTATGATTTTTGACAGAACTAGGTAATAAGAAATAGCATTTCGAGTCACAGTTCTTTTGTTCACAGATGACCTCATACAGTGCAATGATTTCCTTCCTTTCCAACACTTCTTTTTCATTAACCTGTGAAGCATCTTACACAAGTACTCCAGAAAGCTCTTACCACACACAGAAATCTGATGCCAGGTGTCACTTACAGTGGAAATGAGTCTTAGTGAACTCTCTAATGTAATTAATAGTTTGTTCTAATTACCTTCCAGAGCATATTTCATATCCTGGGCAAACAGAGTCCACATGATTTCAGCACTGATTTTCCCCATGTTCAGCTCTTGAGGGAATCTGCAATCAATCACATTACATCAGTTCACCTGCTGTTAGAAATTATCCTTACAGCTGCACGGCAGAAAGGCAAATATTTCCACAAAATAATTCCTCTAGTATGCACTTACCGTATTTTATGTTTTGTACAATTATATAAACCATCCAATCTTCAAATACAAACTTCTTCAATGCAGGGGCCTGGGTAAATAATTAGTTGAATGTTGCACAGATTCCCTCACATGACATTTTAAATCAAGAAACGTGTATCTATCTTGCAGATGACTCCTCATCTTCAGATAAATCAGATGGCTTATGAAGAATCTGATACAGCTGGCTCAGATGTTTAGAGTTACAAGTTTCCCTAATTCCCTTATTACACTTGAAAACAGTGAAGGTGCCTGTGAAGCTGTATTGGTTTTTACTGGTTAAATCCAATTCACTGTCTGAAGACTTTCACCTTGAAGTATGGATAAAGCACTAAAGAAGATAACAGGTAGTGAAATGCAGATTTTGATTCAGAATTTTAGTTTTGGTCTTATGCTTCATGTCATCTTTGAGAAACAGTCCTTTTTAGACATGTTCTGCTGTTATCAATTCAGTATTTTTTCCACAGCTTTTTCATAGATCCCATCTGTTCCTTATTCTATGTAAAAGAAAAGCTTTAATCTTTCAGTTACCATCTTCACTGCTTGCTATGAGAAAAAAAGCTGACATTTAAGTGATAGACACTATGTTTTATGTCACATTTTAAAGGAGAGCTATTTGTCTTTAAAAAAAAAGGCTGTTCTTAATGCAGGTGTGGGATGTTCTCAGAGCACAGAAGCTGACCAAGCCAGGTCATATAGATGAAGAGCAGAAAGTACATCACAGAATCTCTGAGGGTTAAAGCAGTTGGTTTACAGCACAGGGTGCAGTGAGAGCCACACAAATACACCCACAGTTCACTGGGATCACATAAAGTAAGGAAATTATCATATTCATGAGAAAATACACAGAGTCTGTGACTTTTGTCTTGAGTTTATTACAACATTTTACATGAGCAGAGAATTTGATCCAAAGTATTTTCACCTTTTATTAAAGCACTAATGAGATTCAGAAAATATTCTGTAAAGATTTTTGTAAAGTGTAAGAATTTTTAAAGCTCTTGCTGACAAAGAAAGAGTGAGAATTATGTGCAACTTTATAGTGGTAGCAGCATGATCTAATTAATGTATACTTTCTAGGCACATATTTGACCCTGATCATATCTGCACAGAAAAAGTACTTAAACAGCTCATTAGCTCAGTCACTTTAATAGGAGGCAATTGCTATCTCAGTTCATTGAGCCTTCTTTGTGCTAATGGCTGCTCAGCTAAAGAACTCTGTATTAATTCTGTTAACATAAAATTAATTGCTGTTCAAAAGCTGAAATGCATCTCAGCTGCCTTCGTTTCTTCACCTTCAGTCCAGCCTGAGTGCTCCCTTAGCCCCAGACTTGAACTTTGGCAGTGTTGCTCTGAGGAAGTATTTGGCAGCTGATTTAATATTGACACTGTCTTTTGACCATAATGCAAACCTGGTCGTAAAACAAGGCTGGGTCTGATAAAAATGCATTTGTTTGATTAGTGGGATACATATGTGTATGCATTTTAATTTGTGAAAACACATGCACACACATAAACTTTAATTATCTGTGTTGTATAAATTACTGTAGTTCAACGCAGTGTCCTGGATTCATCCTACTTAAATTCGCTTAGGCTAAGTCTAAAATCAGTGATAGACTTTTCCAACTATTTCAGACTTTGGTCCCTAAGCAGCAAAACATCAGACAAATTTCCCAAGCAAAACTCTACAAATTGCATTTTCTAATCTTTGTAAGCCACGCATTATCACATTTCTCAGCACAGAAAAAGGACAAGCAGGAGAGTGCTCTGTTATTCTTTTTGCTCCTGACACTGTTATTTCTGTCCTGTAGGCCAAAATTTCGATGTCATTCTTAGAGTAATACTACAAAATCTGAGTTTATCCAGAACAGTTAGGTTGCCCCTACATGATGATATCCATATATTTCCAAAACTACTAAATTGCATATAAAAGGCAGCCACTTCTGGATGTCTTCTCTTTACTGATTTTAATGAAGGAAAAAATTAGTGAAAACTGTTCTCACTGGCAAGTTCTAACAAAGGGCTATATACAAACCCACAGATCAATGGAATGAAATTGAACTCGGCTTAAATGAAAGTGAAAAGAATCAATGTATAAGCAAAATATAAATAAACTCCCAAAGATTTTATCCCAGATAGTGCTGCATGTCTCCAGTTCAACCCTGAAATAAGAAAATCCTATCATGACAATTAAAAATGATTTTTCTTAATTTGTGCTGTCAGATCTTCAGTGTGCTACATTTTGAGAATATCGAAGTCCCTGAACCTCAGAGGCATATTACCAGAATAGCTCATATTCCATTCTTGGATGGTTCAATCTCATCCAGGTACTAAATCTCACTGGTCTTATGAGTGAATACATTAATTTTTGTCCTGTGCTTGCAGCAAGAGGCTAGATCACATCATCTGTGGAGTGCTGGCCATGGCCACTGCTTCACTAACCCTTAAGACAAAAGTTCTATCTGATTTTGGAAAACATGTATTCTATTTAAACTGTGAGCAAAGAGTTCATTTATTCTTACTTTTTGTGCTCTATTCTCCATCTAGCCAAAGTTTTCATTTTTAAATAAAGTAACATTCCTTTTCTTGGAGAAAACGTAACACATAAGACAAGGACTTTGTACTACAAAACTATTAGTCTCTATAACTAACCTAGTCTTATGGTACTACAAGAGCACAGACAGTGTATGTTGTGAAAAACCAGAGTGGGACTTTGTTTCTCCGGATAATGTTCACAGGTCCAACGAAAGAAGTGATATTCAGATGTTTTCACAGAAAAAAGTGTAACTGATAATGGAAAATATCACTGAATCAAGACACAAAACACATCAGATTCACTTTCTACCATCAACGAAACATTCTAGTCAGCCTGACACAGCCCAGTTCCTGACACAGTGTACTCTGACTTTTTTCACTTCTTTCCATGATTTTTTTTCCCCACTGACGTACCTTTCACAACTCACTGACTCACACGTTGCTGTTTCTGCAATGTAAGTTACTATCCTTTACAACATCCTAGCTCCTGAAGCATAAGGAAATCTGCTCCTAAAGATGTCATGACCCAGTACTTTCCATACTATGGAATGGGGAGGGAGTGTGTGGAACACAGTGTGATCACAGAGAAAACAGATCCTTGCCTTGCAAAGATCTAAGGATCAGTGAAGAACAAATTGAAAAGTCCCATTAGAGCTGTCTTGTTCCTTAAATTTGTACCACAATAACAACTTGACTGAGTATATGTGCAAAGAAAAAAAAAAAAAAGTGCAGAGGCACAAAGTTTAGATTTTGCTTTCAAAATCCACAAGAATATTTCAGTTGAAGATTTTGGTTTTGATTTGTTGTTCCTTTTATAAGAATAACTCTTTTATTTGGATAGCAATTTCTGCTGTCTCACAGCCCGTACAGTGTATATTTACAAGTAACAGGAAGCCCTAGATTTGCTTGTGAATCAGATTACAAGCACATTTTACATTGTTCAACTACTTGAATGAGAATTTCACACCTTAAAAACCAGACCACGTTTTCCCCCTCAAACCTGTCGAGTTTCTTATGTCATGTAAGAACTGCACGTTGTTCCCACACTCCCACTGGATGGTCTGATCTGGTCTGTCAGTGGCTGCAGTGCTTGCTGAGGCAATCATGTCATGTTTCATTTGGATTCATAATCTGATACAGTTCAAACTACTGTATCACAGCATAATTTTTGCCTCTAAGGTAGATACAAAAATAGAGTTTCCAAAAATGGTTGAGGAAAAGAATTCTGAGCAATATTATAAAATTGTGAAAACTCCTATCAGAATGCTTGGAGCTCTCCTGAGGACCTTCAGTTACCTCATTTCCAAAATAGATTTCAAATCAATGTAGGCCTGAATATTCCACTGAGACACTCATAGCCATAAATTCCTGATAAGGAATGATAGTTTTGCAATATTCTTATGTATTCAGCTTATATTTCCCTTTCATCCATTTTAATCTATTTTCTTTTCTGGGGTAAGTGAACAGGAAGAGGCTGTCATATGTTCTCAATAGTTTTTGCATGCTCCTTTTGGTTTAGGAGAAGCTTTTTAAAAAAAAAACGGTATCCAAAGCAACTGAATGGTTTTTCAATTTTTTTCCTCTCACAGCTTTTTCATCTTTTGCTCCTCATGTCTCCTTTTTCTCAAAGACATGTTATTCCCTGTGCTCACTCTTCCACTTACAAAGCAACACTGAAAATGGGAGAGAAGTCAGAGACACCAGCTCACTCCCTTAATCTGTCCCAATTCCGTCCACTCCTTATTCTCTTTTCACATCTTCCACAATCACTCAGCTGTACTTTAGGGAACCACCTAATCCCCTTAGAAAAACTCTTGTTATTTATCCCTTTACTTTCTCCCTCACATTTGTATAAAAATACAGCTAGAACAATTTTTAAAGATAATTAACCCCCAGTTACACTTGTTTAATTTCAACAAGGAGACTGAAATGAAACACAAGTGTGTATTGGTTTAAGTTACATGTTTTATAATAAGTGTATTTGTTATGCAGCTGTCAGACAAAAAATTAATGGAGGAACCTCACACTAAATTGTGAAAATGGAGTAAACAGGAAAAGTGTTGTCTTTCCTCTGTAGGTTAAAAACTTATTCCTTAATAAGGTCAGTTCAGGAAATGACTCAACAAAGAGAAGCTTATTATCCAGAACTAAAACAATCCTTCATTTGTTTAAAGGAAGGAATCAGAAGGCAAAGAAATATCTTCCAACTGCTGGTTATCACCACGAGGTTTCTTTGTTGATTATACTTTGAGTCCATAAATAGTGTGGTATCTTTTATCAACAAACAAACACATCTCAGTGTGCAGAGTGCCTTCAGTATCTACCCTATGGTGGCTGAAAGAAACACATTTATTCCTGCTCCCCTTCAGACCATCCAGTTAAATGCAACCACAGACACCTCTATTTCTTGTTCTATCATAATACAGATGTAGGCTTCAATTTAACTTTAGCATAAGTCATTACAGCCAGACTGTGCCCAGATTTTGTACAGTCTCTCTGTAAAATAGCTCCGAAGAGCTAAAGGAGCTGAACCATTTCCCTGGGGCCTCATCACGTCGCATTTCAATTAGTGCTACATCAGTTTCTGCAGCTGTAAGATGTGAAACATGTTCCTTTGCACTCCTATATATTTTGTGTTCAAACACAGCACTCTGTCTCCTCCTTCTGTATTTATTGATTGGCTCTCTCTTTTCTACTACTGCATCAACCTTAAGTTATTTGACCTGTCTTGGTTATTGATTGTACCTCCCTCATCCCTTACATCTTCAATTCTGAGTAGTCAACTTCCATCTCTAGCACATTGCTCTCCATTTTACAAATTTCCAAGTCAGTGTGGCTAGGCTTTCTCCCTAGCCAATTGTAAATTTGGAGAGGGTCTTTTTGTGAAGTTCATTATTCTGTTACAAATAAATCCCTAAAACTCATGCCTAAAAGACTCTCAGTGTGATTTGAACATCATGTGCATCAAGGTGCTATAATAACATTAATGCTATCACACCTTTTCACTGAACTTTGCTTCTAACCATTTAGTTCTCTTCCATAGTATTTTGCAATTTAATTTTTTGGATGGTTCATGTACAACCTGTATTTCAAGTTCCCAGAACTAAAGATTCTCTTTCCGTTATCAGAGCACAAAGTTTTCATCAAATTATGCCAATGTTATGTTCTGCATAAAAGCCTCTAGCTAGATTCTATTTAAAATTACAAGTACTGATTCAAGTGCATTTCCTGTCCTTATTTTAATAAATCCATGATTCTTAACTTTTATAGGGAAATTAATTACTTACTGGTTCAAGATTGGTGTATATGCTGTTTTATCTTCATCTATAATGGTGACCATCAGAGTAATAAGCTGGGCCCAGAAATCCAAATTCTTTGTTGTTGGTCCCTGTTCTTCTTTAGGAACTTCTTGTTTCTTACTCTGTTAAAACAAGATTAAATATATTTTTACTAGAGAAATTAGAGAAAATATTATGGATTTCCGCCTATAGATTGCTACTTGGCTGGGAAAAGTGACATGCTCAGAATCTTCAGAAGTTTTGGAAAAAGACTGCTTATCCAACTCAGAGTAGATTTTATGGAGTACTGTACTTGGCTGTGGACAAATATTAAAAGAAGACTGTCACATCAGCAAAGAAGATCAATAAAGGCTTTATTTTTAGTGTATGTCTACCCTTTAATGAAATACATTCTTAAATTCTTTGTTGGGCTGAAACTGAGTGCAGGTAAAATTGTCTGCTGAGGCAGAACTTTTATACCCTAGATAATAAAGACCAAACAAATCAATGCTAAAGAGCATTTAATGTTTTGTTTTGAATTATACATTGAAGATATTCAGCCTAACAGCTGCTATGCTGTATGGTCTAAATGCAGAAGCAGTTAAATTTCCCTTTATTTTATTGAGAATTTTGTACTTTTTAGTTTCACTGAAATGTGCATGCACAGCTAGATTTTGTCTCTACAGTTTTATGAATTCTTAGCCTATGATTTCCTAGACAAAGTACTTTGCAGTTCTTTGCTTGACAGAAAGATTAGATTTCTTATCAATGTGCAATAAATAACTTCATTGCAGAGACCCAAAGATGAAAATAAATATTTCTAGCTCTGTATGGATGCACATGTAAATACACACATAATTTCTGCCTCTTCTACACAGCTGCCTGAGATGGAAAGGGGTCTCAGCTAGTAAGTCAGAAAGAACACATGCCTGTGATCCTGCAAGTTTAAACATCTGTACTTTTCATTCCTAGTCTACTTGTGACCACTGCAATGGACCCTATATCTTTTTGAATAGACATAACACTATATTAGTGTCATGGTGAATTAATTAAATGTTATTTTAACCTCTATTAACTTTTATCTATTAACAGCATTTAAAATGGCTGAGAGGGAATTTCAACAGCACTTAATTGAAATTGTTTCTGTGGCCACTGTGGAATATTTTAGAAAAGTGTCATTAATCACACAGCTACGTACTCAGTTGCACTACAAATGGTACCACTTCAAATGTCTAAAGCAACTGAAATAAAGCTCAGGTACAAGGGAGGATGGGCCTGGTGTCACTGGCAATTAAAAACCACACATGCAAATGAGAGTGCTTTTCAAAACAGAAATGAACATTGGAGCATTAATGTCACTCACAAGGGCTTTCATTGGTGTACATTATCTTTTTATTAGAAGGCCTTGTTTCCATATCAAAGATTTATGTCTAATATACCATCTTTTTCTCAGAGGTCTGTGCATGTTTAAATCAAATCAACTGAAAGGCAGTTCTAGAAGACAAAGCCACTTCACATTTATCTCAGCATCTTATACAAAACTATATTTCACAGCAAACAACTTGCAGTGACATGTAGCTGAGACAGCTTTTCATGACTGAATGTGAATCACAGAATGTGAAGTTCATTTTTTTAATAGAGATAGAAAAAAGTAACTAATTTACAAAGTAGTAGCTGCATAAGGAGGCTCTTTCTACAAAAATTCTCTGAAACAGGTATCTCTTAAAAATCAATATGGTGCTTTCAAAAGACCCAGAGAAGGTATTTTAAAATAGTTTCACATTAACAGGAGGAATTGTGTGCTTGAAATAAAAGTACCTACTCAGTGATGCTCAGTGGTAATTTCAATTCTTTATCCTAAAATCTAACTAGTGTATTAGAAACAGAATCATTCAAGCTGTTTTTACATTGTTAGTGTTGTTGGCATTCTTGTTTGTTTTATGTGGTTTCTGGCAACAGATGCCTTCATAGAAGCACTATAGAAACATAGAATATCCTGAGCTGGAAGGGACCCACAAGGATCATTGAGTCCAACTCCTGGCCCTGCACAGGACAACCCCAAAATATCACACCTTGTGTCTGACAGCATTGTCCAAATGCTTCTCCAACTCTGGCAGGCTTGGGGCAGTGCCATTATAAAGAGGCAAAACAATGCTGGAAATTTGAGTACATTGAGTAGTTGCAGAGTTGAAAAAACAACAGAAGAAAGTTCCATCTTGGAATAAAAAATAACTTCAGAACAAGGTATTTTTTATAGAAAAAAATTTTCTTGGTGTAATGTGTTTGACTTCAAAATGTTTCTATTGGCACCACTGAGAGGAATAGTGAACAGCATAACTGTAGAAAAAGCAAGTGGAGGTACAACATCATATAATTATAGTTACATTTTAACATATTTGTAACTAAATGAAACACTTTTTAGAGGCACTGAAGGTTGATTTCCAAAGTGCTTTGCTGAAGTCAATGTTGGTGACATGGTTTCATCATCAGTGTGTTGTGAACAGTCAGGAAGAATACCCCCTTACAAGATGAAAGAGTAAGTTAAGTTTTTCCTTCACGGTGGTCTCAAAAACTGAAAAACAAGATTATCTCTTCTGATTTCGTAACTGTGACCATAATAGCTCATGTCTTGATCCTGTGATTTGGTTCCATATCCAACCAATTCTCCATGATATGCATCCTCTCACTTTAGGAAATAATACCATGCACACCTACTTAGTACAGAGTATTTACAGGCTATGCACAGGTTGTGTAAAGGAGTTTTAAAATGCCAAGATTAGATTAGATTGTACACAGGCAAAGTATATGCTTACAACAGCTTACACACCGAATTTCTGGAGTATAAACATAGTTAACTGTGTGGTCTATTCAGTGGAAAAAGCTTATCTTGGTAACAGTAACTTTCTTTTTTCACTCTAGTTATATTCATTAGAAGAAATTGTTAGTGTAAAAACATTAACTAAATACCTCATATACCCAATTAGTGCCATATTGGCACAAATACAGTGAGAATTTATATGAACCACTAAATACTGCTTATCACTGTGGAGGATGTTAACAATACTGAGGATTTTTTAAAAACACAACTGAAAAGGTCAAGAGGAAGATAAAATCTCAACATATCAAGATGACAAAATCATTAATTAAACAGATGCTATTCATGATTCTTGACTTTTAAAAAACATGATTTTGTGGAGTTTCCTGTCTTTTGTTTTTGTTTGATCCAGCACTAACAAGCTAAAATCACAGGCTGCTCTTTATATTAACCAAGAAAACTTTCAGGAATACTGATATGAATGAAAGTTTGCCAATTAGCAGAATCACTTTCTTTTTCACCAATCTTTTTACTTAGGAAAGTGAAACCACTAAAAATATCTTGACATCACTTGGGAGGTGTTGCTGTCCCATGCACAGATCCATGAAATGCCATAAGATGTCTTGTACTTAAAAGCTCAACAACTAAACTGGCCGAAGGCAGAACAGTGATATTCCTGAGAGGCTTCTGCTGGCAGATCAAACAAACAGTAACACCAGATGATGTCTTACCATCAAGAAATGACAATACAGGTTTTTATACACTCTGTTAATTGACTTGGCTATTTCTTTTGTTTAGGATCACTCTAAAGTCATAGTAAACACCTTATAAGAAAAATATCTTCAGAGAGAAGTCACATTATTCACTAAAGATTTAAAAACATGGGAAATAGTGCAGATTCTGTGTTTGTTTTTTCTAATGTAATTTCTAAACTATGTGATTTATGACTTTTTGTCTTTTACCACAGAAGACATCAAAATCAGAAAGAGGAAGTAAGAGCAATTTTTCATAGGATATGTATCAAAATAAATTCTTTACTTGCACTAAACCATATTTTTCTCAACTTCCTTTTACTATATATATATGTCATACATATACACATATGTATATATGAGTCTCTCTATATATTTGCATATATGAACTGACTTCATATATGAAAGCAATGGATCATGTACCACAGAGCCACCAAAATCAGTGGCTGGGACTTCAATAATAGAAAAAATAAAATATAGAGGGATTTTTCCAAGTTCAAGGAGGGGAAAAAAAAAAAAAGGCTAAACTGTTGACAAGCAAACATATTTTGTACTCTGGAACACTGACTGAAGGTGGATAAAGCAATTGCAGACACAGTGTGAAGCAGAATTTAAATCTACATCTGTATTACCCTGAGACAAATCTGGGTTCTGAGGAACACAGGCCTTTCAACTTCTGTCATCATTGATTTTACGAGTTTGTAGGATAAATGTCTGGGTTTATATTGCTTTGTTTTTATTTTGTTATGTTCTGTGCAATCAATACACATTAGTCTCTGTGTGACTTTGATAAGTCCATTCCTATGATATCAGAAACTTATCTATTGCTGTCTGATACTCCAAGCTACGTTTCAGAATATAATATTTTCTATATAAAGAATTATAGAGTGCAAACTGAATGGAAACCAGCACGGTAGCCCTGATTAGCACGAGGCCACAGAGGGCTATGTTATATACCAGTCTTACATGATGAAATACTAATTTTAACTGTAATTCTGTATTTTTAAGCTGCTTAGTAACTATTACTTAATTTGGAAGATGTTAAGAATCCCCAGGGGATATACAATATGCATTATACATAAAACATACACATATATAGACATCTATATATTGAACACACCTATTTTTAGAATTTGATATAATTTTTATTTTTTTATCTATTTTTATGGATGTAAAATATTGAAACCCAGAAACATTTGCAGGCATTCAACATGCATTCAAAACCTGTGAGGAACTTCTCTGAGCAATGCTGTTGCATAGTAACTAACTCCTTAAGTGTTTTCTTACTTGAAACTGAAACCCTATTCTTAGAATCATTATAGAATCATAGACTTGTTTGGGTTGGAAGGGACCTCAAAGATCATCTCGTTCCACCCTCCTGTAAACTGAGTCAGAAAGTTATCAAAGTGCTTCTGAAACTACTTTTTCAAGACTTTTTTTTTTCCACATGGGGAAACTAAGCACTCCACTCAGATCAGTGTTAATTAAAAAGAGAGAATACTGCATCTGCTGCATAAGGAACTAGGTAGTTCCTCATCAGAGGGTTTTGTCTTAAGCAATGAGGACAGTAATAGACATGTCAGAAAGACTGCCAGGCTGTCATGTCTTACTCTCTTTAGTACTCAGTAGTATTTTGTCATCAGCTGTTCTCTGTATTCTGGTGTGGAACTGTAGCACGCTATTTTTGCACACTGCTAGCATTTGCCACGCTTCACCCCAGGAAATATTGCTGTTCCCCAGGGTGATGTTTTGCTGCAAGACATTAGCTTTATAACAGTGATTGTGTGTCTGACACAAAGGTAGAGGGTAATAAAAAGAGAGACTGCTGAGCATATTTTGTAATTTACTTGTTGCGCTTCTTATAGCGATAAATTCCCCAAAACTCCAGCTTGGGCACCCTCAAGATCATCATTCATTGTTCTATTTTCACCCTCAAAATCAAACAATTACACATGTTCAGACATTAAACGTATTTTCTCGACATACTGTGCCAGGCATCTCCGAGAGTTTCAGGCAGAAGCAAACGCAGGTGATGGTTGACATGAGCTCCACACAGAGAGCTACACCCTGAGTGCTCCGTGGGCCTTGGCAGGACAGCAGCTGCCAGGCTGTCCCCCGAGAGAGAGCAGGTGGTGACCTACAAATGAACCGTTTCTTGTTGCTTTGGGGTTCATTGATTTCAGTTCTCAGTAGTCAGAGCTCAAACCTCAGCTGTGCAGCTGAAACATGAGCCTCCTGTGCTGCACCCCCATGGTGGGATGAACTGCCCTCTGAGAGACCTCACCTGATGGGGAGGTAGGCAGAGATAGGAGTGGCTGAAGGGTGGAAAATGGTGTAGTTGGACTAAGGGGTTTGGACACAAAGCTAATGAAATGTTAATTACAATATTGCTTACTGCTTCATTATTGTAACAGTGGTACTACAAGCCAGTCACCTGGATTCACTGGGAAACCTTCCGAGCTAGAGGTTTGAACAAGCTGTATAGTTAGGTGCTCCTAAAAGCAAATGCACATGTGGATGTACTGATAGGAAACTGTAAGAGTATAACAGTGACTCCAGCTTCCTTGTAAAACTTTAGAGTTGATGCAGAATTTTGGGAGTAATTTGAATTATTTTACTCATCTCTCTATTAAAGCTAGACTAGTTATAGTTCTCAGAATTGTCTCCCACTTGCTGTGAAATAAAGTTCTGTCTGGCATTAAGATTATATGTGATTGTTGTTTGATTACTGTTAGCAATTAATTATTTTGAATGCAATCTATTTATTTGTATTTTAAATTTTGGGTTTTTTACAAATCTTCACTGAAGTTTCTTGCACTTCCTAGTGATTGTAACTCTGTAGACACTTGTCTGCTTAACATTTCTATATAAAACCACCCGTGCTGGAGATATTGTGAAAAAGAACACAAGAGGCACAGAACTACAATGAAATGCAGTTCATTCAAATACCAAACAGAAGGGCTATAATAGCCCTGCATTTTAAAACCATCTTTTAGAATAGACAGGCAAAACTATTTTGTGAATTCACAGAAAACAGCAGTGAATTTTTTGAACACAGATAGGCTTTTGCAGGTGTTACAACGCTTTGCAGAACTAAGACTACTTAATTTTTAGCTGTTTACTAAAATTGCTGGAATCTGCCAATGAACTGCAGACTTATGTAATACCCAGAGTAGCAGCACTTCATATTATATTTACCAGACAAGATCAAATTGCTGCAGAGTAAACATTAGCAAGAAAACAGAGCAGTTTATGATGTAAATAGATGTGATGCCTGAAGCTGCTCCTTCTACTAATTTATACTCCTACTCAGCTTACGGTATAATCTGCTGTAGGATAAACACACACATGAGCACTAAGGGTGTGGAGTGCTCATGGTGGTGGTGGGAAATTTGTATGTTCAAAGCTGCAGATAAGTTATCTCACATAGCAGGAATCCAACATTAGAAAACAAATTCTCATTTCAGAAAAGTTGAATAAATAGCATATACTACCCTTCCTGAAATACAGTAATTAATATTTTGGATTCAAGTCAAATGTACTTTCAGATTAATTTTGATGTCTTATATCAATAGTATGATTGTATACTACACAGAAAATGTGCTTTTGCCAAACAAATAATCCTATTCAAGGATGGAATAGTCACTGTAACACCATTTTTTCAGTGTACCATCCAGGAAGAAAATGCAAGGAACAAGAGGCAATGTCATAAAGCAGTGATGGTCCTTTAAGACTGTTCTCAGTTTTCATGGTATAGAGTGAACTCTGGCCATACAGTCGGAAAAAAATAAACAACATTCTCAAAGATTTTGAATGACATTTGGAACACAATAAATGCCATAATTATTTTACGTTGACAGGCCAGCCTGACAGACTAATATTAAGAAATGTTTCAGAATTATCCTCTGCTTTCTTAAAGCTGTTACTAAAGCTTGGATCCAAGCACGCATCATATGTGTTAAAATATAAGGCTAGAAAGACAGTATATAATTTTCAGCAAATTATGATAGTGTTTTTTCTAAAGCTGATAAAGTGAAATATTAGATTTTTAAAAAATATTTTCCAGTTACAGATCTTAAATGAACAGTAATCAATCTAATGTCATCTTCCCTAAAATCACTGGACAATTTTACAGTCATGTCTGATGTGATGACTCAATTATGAGTTAACATGCTCATTTTGAAACTCAGCTTGGTAAACATTTTGGATTTCATAGCTATCTGTGGGTGTATTTATGATATATTGCTCCTTCATGCATAAATAAAATGAAAATAACCTGGGAGCTCTGATATGAAGGAGCACTGCAAGGCTTTCTATTCACTTGAGGTGAACAAACAATAATGAATGAGCAATAGCTTGAAACAAGTTCATATTGACCTCACCTGATCCACTAACTGGGAGTAGAGATCATAGCAATTGTCAAAGATGTATCTGTAAGTTGAGTCCAGGCAGGCTCTTACACAATCTTTCACCACAGTACTGGCTCGAGGTGGGCTCTGCAATTCCAGGACCTAATAAAATATTTGGCAAATGGCAGAATTTCAGAATTAGATTGAACACAGAAAATCCAATCATCGAATGTAGTTCTGTCATATAGGATGAAAAGCACTGAAATATCATAAAATAAAATTAAAAAAAATTGTGTTGAATTAAGACAATCTTAGTTCAGATGCATTAAAACACACACTTAAGTTAGGCAAGCAGATTGTATTACTAAGTTTTATTTGAATGCAACAACTCATATGTTGAAAGAGGCCCAAGGGTTTACACCTTTACATCTTAGGGTTTACATCCTGAAATTCTTTGATTATTTATGAAATAATTAAACCATATAATTATGTGCTTTCATTTGAATATCAGCCAAATAGCACTTTAATTTTTAAAGCAAAGGGTTCAGCTTTCCCCTCCACTTTAGGATACATTAATTTCAACTTTAACTTAAGGGATTATTTTAATTCTCTTTATGTAGTGCCTAATGCAATAAAATCACATGCTATTGCAACAAATGTTGTTTTGTGTTTCTGTTTTTTTGTTCAGTAACATTAATGTGTATCATTCCATTCCAAAATATTTCAGTACTTGATCACTTAGATATGAACCTTTGGAGTTACTAATGCAAACAGAGTTATCAGACCTATTTTGCTGTTTGATTTGTGATTTTATGATATTACTAAGAAAACATTATTCTATATGACACATGTTCCTAAGGAGTTTAACTGAGTTTCCTTTATGTGATTTGATTTTAAACTAATTAAAAAGATGTTTGTTTTCTTCAGGAGGTGTAACAATAATAGTTAAAAAAGAAAATACAGTTCTTTACTTTTTTAAATAATGGCTTTTATCACATTGTTAATACACAGTATGAATAAAATTACTTTCCTTCAATGATCATCAGTAACCTGAAAGATTTAAATTAAAAATGAAGGAGATTGATTGATTAACAGTATCAACTAGAGTATGATTGTCCTGGAAAATAAAAGGTAACCGCTTTTAATTATTTTTAAAAATTATTATTATTTTTAATTTGGAGTCAATTTTGCAAATAAAGGACAATACCTTCATCCGAAAAAAAGTAATGCTGGTAAGCAGGTCCACAGTTGATTTCAGATCCTGGAGTCTTTCAGAATTGCTGGCAGGAAAATTATCCTGGTGAATCAGGAAGAGAGGAATAGTGCAAAATTTTAGTTACAGGTAAGATCCTTGAACAACTGGTTAAAAACTCTCTAGAAAATCTAAGATGCTGCTTGGAAGGATTAGAGATGTTCCCACGTTACCCGAATTCTGCCTGTGAGGAAGTCAGGGATGAATATCCCTTTGACATGGGTAGGAATACTTTTGATAATGCTCCTGTATTTGTAGTATCAATGATTCATACTATTGTTATATTTCCAAAACATGAATGGAGGAAAAAAATACTTCAGAAAGACTGGAAACTGTTGCTAATTTAAATAATTTCAGAGTTCTTCATGGCACATACATCACTTGTGGGCATAAATGCAGTAGTAATCTTAATGAAGAAATAATATATATAATTTTTGCTATGATCTCTGGGTTAACAGACTGATGGGTAGCAGTGTTGTTTAAATGGGTTCCTACTAATGCAACATGGGCCAAATAGCCTCATGCTGTGATGTTATCTGGATAGCATTCCTCAAAATTAAAAGGTATTGCAATAAATATTGCTGCATGAAGGGACACGGTCTTAAAAACTGAGTATGTGCAACTTCTCCCTCTAATGCCTTTAAATATTCCATTTCTCCTCCAGTTTTAGAAAGCAGGCCAGATGAACAGAGAAATCCTTGACTTGGAGGTTGCCATTCCTAGAAGCTGATGGAGCCCTAACTGCTCCTGTGTTGTCCAAAAGTTTCATGGTGCAGTGGAATGGAAAAGGAGAGGGGGTTCAGGGGAACTGGCAGGTATCCAGTGCATGCTGTCCTGAAGGGCTGGCTTGGGAGCAAAGCTCAGTGGAAAGAGATTCCATGAGGCAAAATAAAATTGAAATTCCTATCACGTAGAAAAATGCAAAGATGAGCCTTTTTCAACATTACTGGGATCTTAGGGTGGAGGTTGTGGCAAAGATGTCAGTCTCTCAAAGAAACACAGCAGGAACTGCACTTTGCAATACCTGAGTCAGTGAAGGTAATTCCCAGATGAATTAACTTAATTATAGACTAGTTATAGACTAACTTAATCAAAGTTGAATCATACTCTGTCTTGAATATCTGCTCATCCCTTGACCCATTCTTACCTTTTGGAAACAAAATACTAAGTTTTTCTTTCTTTTTTTTTTTTTTTTTTGCTTAAATTTTGTAATTTTTTTTTCCAAAGAATTTGGGATCTTATGTTAGCTCTAGATAGAAAATATTATACATACCCTGTATTTGGATAAATCAATCCTCAGAGAATTGTGCAACTGATCCAGCAGTTTTATGAACTTTTCTCTCTGGGAAAAGAAAACAAGAATAGATTTTGCAGGTTCCTGTAGCTGGTGAGGTTTTAGAAAGCTGCTTTTCACTTTTAAATTATTTGAAAATCAGTTTGCTTTCCATTGTTTCATATATAAATGCTGGTTTGAAATATCTGTGTTTCAAGGCCAGGCAATGCATCGTTTTTCACCTGATTTTCCCTTTCTGTCCTATATTGAGATTTACCTGGTATGCATTAAATTGCAGCTGTGCAATACATTACTGAGGTAACAGGGACCATCTGATGCTGTATTTCCCCTTCTTTTATTTGCCTCACAATTGCTTACACTCTTGAAGAAAGCACTTCCCCCTCCCTTTAATGAGTAAGAAATGATGCTCATTTACAGCAGGATCTGGCATAAAAGTATGACTGAAAATTATACTTCAGAAACAATGACTTTTGTAGAAATAAGCTAAGTAATACTAATACTGTGCCATTACAGCTTTCCCTTTCAAATGTGGAGATTAACTTGTTATCATGAAGATAGATGAAGGTACAGTGAAAATATTTTGCTGTGAGATATCCAGCTGAGTTGTAAGTAATACTAATGAGAGTTTCTAATTACCATGTTAGAACATCTTCCATAGTCTGCTGCACAAAACTGTGCAGAAATCCTGATCAGCCCATGTGAAAGCAGCAGACTTCTGGAAGCAGCAAGATCTGATACCTCTCAGGATGCACTGATTGTATCCACATCATCCCCCAAATATGATCAGCAGTAATTTTAAAATTGTCTTTGTGCACTGTCTCTCATCAGTGGAGTACTAACCTACACCAAGAGCCACTAATTTGGCACAGTTCCCTTAAGGGATCAATCAAAAGGGAACTTTTTTGTCATGTTATAAATCTGTACTGAAATATTCAGTCAGCCAAATCATTCCCAGCTGTAGCCTGAGGACTTGAATTTGAGATGTTCTTTTTGATGAATGATGTGCAGCTATTCACTAAAAAATGCCTTTTGACCCAAGAGAGGAAGATAATCTAATATTTTGCCTATAAGTCAATTGTCTGAAAAAAGAGGTCCAAATCTCTATTAGTGATGCTTACTACTCTTTTTCCACCCATCTGTTGAACTATGAATTGGATTGGAATTGCGTCAGTTAAACTGGCATTAACATCAGAGAAAGGACTTAATCTCTGTCCAGTCTGAGGATAAAAGTAGTTCTGATCATTAGAAAAATGGGGAAAAAAAAAGGATAAAAAAATCGAGCAGAAACATTATAAATTTCAAAAGTTACATCAAACTCAAAGGTCTAATAGGGCTTGAACATTGAAAGAGAAGCCTGGCTTCAACAGCGGTGCAGAGTCATTCCATAAAACCCCATCAATCAGCTTTAAAAGGGAAACCTGAGTAAGAACAAAGAAATATTGTACTGTCATGGTAATACAATAATTGAATCACAAATGTTCTAATATCGATTTTTCACCATAAAATGTTTTCCTTTAGAGTGAAGGAGCCAGGTTAATATTCCTCTTTCAAAGCAAATCTCTAGCAGCAGGAGATAAGCTTCCAGTTCAGGAACAAGTTGTCTCCAAACTAAAGACCCATCCCTGGGTAAATTTATATGTGGGCACTTCCACCAGACTGAACATTTAAAAGAAAAATCAACTGATATTGAGAGTAAATATTTCTCTAAAAAGTTGCTCTGTGGACTTGAAAATAATGACTTAATGGAATTCTTAAAAAAAATTTTTGTACTAACTTATCCCTTAAATTTCAAAATATATTGTCAGTACTACTTTAGGAACATTTAGAACTAACTGTTGGACTATTTATGGCTGTAAGCAATAGCATCAGATCCTAAGTATATTCAGAATTCAGTAATAATAACAGAAATCAATCTTTAGTGTGTTTACTACACGAAGTGAATTTAGGGACATAAGTTGTATCTCAAAAGTTCAGGAAATACAAACTACTGTTTAGTTTCAGGTATTTGAGGCCCTGTATGATAAAAATATGCAGGAATGCTATACTTTAAACACTGTTACAATCCAACATTTTTTTTAGCATCCAGAGCAAATATTCTTTGCTAAACTAAAAATTTACAAATTTTTCCAGGCAGGAATTGCATTCATTTACTGACAATAATCTGATAATTATGTTTCTGACGGGAAGACAAAAGCAAAACCAAAACTAAATTTTTCTTGGTTTACTCATCCAAATGTATAATTTCATAATGTTAAATTCATAAAATTCATACTGTCTCTATTATTCTAATACTGGAGAAGAGTACTAGTACCTCTATCACTACTTCAAACAACTGTAATTTGTGTTTAATAAATTTCAATTATGATTAGTATCTTATTTCATGTCAATAAGTGGTATTTTATGAAAACTGTTAAATCAAAAATACCTTTGATATCAGCCTTAAAAAAAAAAAAAAAAAAAAAAAAAAAAAGCCCAGAATTCTATTACAAAAGAAAGTCTACTTACCCCAAAGTTAGTAGCAGCAAAGCGATCTGAGGCAGATACATTTGTTGCTGCTGTGGTATGAGCATAGAAAGCGTTTATATTGGCCAACAATGTGCTCATAACTGCTGGAACACCAGGGCACATATATTTAGAAGATAGACAGGAAAAGTGCCTGCAATTCAAACAAACCAACAGTTAATAAAGATGGCAAGGAATCTTGGATTCATGTTCTCTCACCAAAATTTCTTTTCAGCTCCAATGATGTAACGTTCAAGCTACCTCATGGAAAATTGTGCCGATGCATATGAGCAAAATCCAGACATGTTTGATGTGATTGCTGCTTGCTGCACAAAATCAGCTGCTGCTGATTTTCAAACTGAACACATCAAATTTATGTTTTGTTCTTACCCTTTTAATCCTAAACAAAAAAACCATGATTTAATTATCTCAATTACTACTAAGAAAAATGTTCTTTATTAACAAAAACTTAAAACCTAAAAAAAATTATAAATATAAAAAACCACGGAGATCTACAGCAGAAAAGGATTTCATTGTTGCCAGCAGAAAGACTCAGGCATTTTAGTGTGGCTTTTATTTTAGACTACATTATCGATGAAAGCAACTTTGGGTCCACTTTGATTTCATTTAGGCCATAACTGAAACTGTTCCACTTTGATTCAGGCCAGTAAAATGTAGGTAATCAGCCTATTAAACCCAAAGCAGCCCAAACCAGAGTTGCAATGTAGCAGCACTGTTTACTTGTTTAACACAGCAGGAGAGGCCTGGTTGTAGCATACAAAGAGTTTGTAACACAAGAAAATTTGAGAAATATAAGATGGATGAAAGATTTAACACGTGGGGAGAGCGAACATCATCACTGAAAATATAAATTCCTAATTTCAAGATCTATAGTTAGGCTGAACTGAGAGAGAGATTAACGGGTAGAGAGTAAATGTACATAGATAGGAAAGAGAATGAGGGGGATTAGGCAGAGAAGATGATGGTGAAAATCAGTGTACAGTCCTACAGAAAAGGATGAAGAAACTCCAGTCACTCTGGAGCTCTCCGTGTGACTGAGGGTCCTGACTTGGCCACATGCTCCTCTTAGCTGGAGACTCTGGCTCCTCTCTCTTGTTTCTCCTCAGGAGCATAAGGCAGAGCAGTGTGCTGGGCCTGAACCACCTGGGCACCAGTGCCCTTCCAAGAGAAAAATTAACTCAAGGTACGACTGAACTCAGTCCTGCTGGACTCAGGCCAAGGACCCTTTACTGCTGTCACTGCCCATATCGTCTTTCAAGACATTGTTCAAGAATATTTTCATCTTGTATTCGGATTCATGTTCCTAAAGCTATAAAAAATGGGCTCTTCATACTTTCTTCCAAGCCTGTACACAACTCACTCTACCTGCATTATTCTTTCTGATACCTGCTCATTTTCTCAGCAGTTCTTTAAATTGCTTCAATCTGCTATTGTGTCTGACCCTGTTAATTATATTCCTGCCTTCTGATATTCCAGGGCTGCAGAAACCTCTGCTGAAGAGACAACACTATCTTCCGTGGGGACTCCAATGTCACTGACTTTGTATATTTGCAGATGCCTTAAGTGGATTTGTAGATGCCTTTTTCATAACCCTTTGGGTAATCTGCAATTTCCTATCCACCAAACAACTCTTGTTCCATTAGTCTATAGATTTAAAAGGGAAATTAGGGGGAATGGAGTGAGTCGGAAGGCAGCATCACATAAAAGTATTTCTTGTTTCTGCTTTTCCAGTACTCCTGTCTCAGTTCACAGGTTTTTACCACCGATGCCCACCTACAGATTTAGAAATGGGCCTAAAAAATGCCCTGGGCTGTCAGTCACTCACACCACTACAAACCAAGCACTCTCCAGCACTTTCATTTAGTTGGCAAAGGAGACATCTCAATTGTAGTTTACTTCAGAAATCTGTGTCAGGTCACAGATGTGTCAAAAAAAATAAATTCTCAGACTCCCCAAGGGCCGAGGCTCAGGATTCAGGCTTCATTAGTGCACCTGATATCCATTCCATTCCTACACATCAGAAGTATGCACCATAAAATTATTGACCAAACTGCTCTCCTCAAGAACCTTAGTCAAATCTGGGAAAAGATTTGAAATAGAATCAGCTGCTTGCAGTAAAGTAAATGTGATGCTGAACACATCCACCTCTCACGACAATTCCATGATCACTGTGGTTAACACAGGAACAAAGTTGAAGTGCTCTAGACTGCAAGTGTGTTTTAATTACCAGTGAGTGCTCAAAACATGTGTGTGATCTATAAATGAAAGTATTTTTCTATTTATTTTTCCCCAAAAAAAAAAAGCACAGGAGATGGGTGCCAACTGATCCTGTAATTGAAAGGTAATTGGCAGGAAAACTTCTTAAATGGTCATTTTCTAAAATGGTAATTTTCTAACTCTTCAGCATTTTACTCAAGATAAATCCAGTTATAATTTAAACTATAATTCCCAAGAAAAAACCCTAAGTAATTAATTATGCATGTACAAATACCTAAAGAAAATCCCATCACATATTCATGTTTTGCTACTTTATAGTATCATCCAAAATCTCTGATGTATTAAAGAGAATCTAAGGCCACAGTCCTCGTATGTGTGGTCTCTGTATTTGCAGCCTTTCTAGGCCAAGCCAGGGGGGCTTTCTCTAGCATTAGACTCTCTTTAAAGTATTTTCAAGCTCGGTTTATATATCACAGTCTTGCATCAATGTAGTGATATCTATTGATACTTAAAACTTAGATCATGGTAGGGATGTTTAAAATGCTTTGCAAGCATTTCTCAGCCCTCCTGTAAGGTTGATCTGTAAGTTCTATTATCTCTGTTTTAGAAAACAGAGAAACTGCACAAATCTACACAGAAATCAATCACTTGGGCCAGGACCAGAGCTCAGCATTCCCAGCTATGTGCTAGGATAATATTACCAAACCTTTCATTCATTGCCAGTATTTTCTAGAAGTACTTTTAAATACCACCACATGAACCTGACAAAAACACAATACAGCTCTCTATCCTTTAGGAGAACTTTTCATTATATATCACATGTTTTCTCTCAAGTAGAAGAATAATAATTTCCTTTGTAATAAAATACAATAATGATGTCAGGTGATTCTCACCACTAAAGATAACCTTCAAAGTTAATGGAAATCTCTCCTGATACATTAATCACATGAATTTTGAGAAATATAAGTACAAATGAGCAGAATTATTTTTCAAAAAAAAGACAAAAAAATAACTACTATATACTTATAGAGATGATCTTTAATTTCCAAAAATCTTCTGGTGGACCTAAAGGCCCTTAGTGTATGAGTAACCCCAATCTGGAGATAAGAAGGCACTACTAACCCCACTGGCATTAGAGTCATCCCTATAACATATGATATGTGAGGAGGCAGGCAACAGGGGCAGTCAGCAGCAGCCCCATGTGAGAAGCCTTTGAGATTGTGCCCTTTGTCTTCAGGGAATATGACAGACCATGGAAAAACAGTTCTAGTCAGCATTTTAAGTTTGTCACGGTGTCTTCTGCAGGTTCTTCCAACCATTTCACACTGAGCTACCCATGACTTGTGCTGAGTTCTTATATTTAAAATAGACTCAGATTGCACAAATTTGTGGTGAGGAAAATTTAAATCTCTTAGTGTAATTTGTTTATGTCCTTATTGTATCACTGCACCATTTCACCTGTGTTAGTGAAAATGATGATAAAGTATGAAGCAACAGGCTTTTGTTTCTCTTCTTTGTTTAATTAACATCTCTCAAGTTCACAGAACCCATTAACTGTATCACATGCAATATGGGTCGTGAGAGTGCTGGTAACTCAGGTTATCAGCCACCTGCAAGGCTTTCTTCTGCTTGCTAACAAATATAAATCAAAGGGAACCCCCTTCCTTGTTTTTGTAGGTCTTTGAAAAGAGCAGCAAATAACATGAGTTATTAACAATTTCCAGTGTGCACAAGATGTCACAGCAAACAATGCTAAGTCCCACATGTCTTAGAGTAAGATTGCATTGTTTATGCTAGAGCCAGTTCTAAAAGCAGGCCTGCTTGCTCCAACTTTCTTACTGTGCAATTTCTTGACTACCATGCAGTGCCTGTGATTCTTCCCGTATTTCTGCCACTGTGAATTGTTGAAGAAAGAAGGCAAATTGATGTG
Source organism: Pyrocephalus nanus (assembly GCA_038380795.1). Taxonomy (NCBI): domain Eukaryota; kingdom Metazoa; phylum Chordata; class Aves; order Passeriformes; family Tyrannidae; genus Pyrocephalus; species Pyrocephalus nanus. Next base: position 7,998,033 of record CM076272.1, read on the forward strand.
CTGTACTCAGCAAGCAAATTCCATCAATAAAAAATTAGTTTAATGGGCGATTTGTGTGCTTTTTGCAATGCTGCCACGTTAATTGAAGACTAGTAGGAGACCAAGATGACATAGTTAATGTCCATTAACCTGCTGGAACGAGAGCTATGTTGCTGATTGAGGAGCATTAGGTTCTACCTGTGGGGAGTCTTGCCAGTAAGAAGCAAAGATCTTAGAGCTTTTAATGCACTTGACTCCATTACACAGTAAATCCAGGTTGCTGATGTTATGTATAATTTCAGTGTCTAGTCAAACACTGTTTCAGTACGTGCTCTGATTTTTTGCTTTTTAAAGAGAAATAAATTACACTGAAAAATAAGAGAAAAAAAGTTATTTTTCCTTAATGGTGGAGAAGTGGCTCAATATACATAGGCAAATAAAGTGTGAGTATGATTCCTTCAAGACACTGAATTTACAGCAGAAATTGTCATCAATCACCACAGTCATCAAAATAAAGGCCAGCCAGATCACTGAGCTTCTTTTCTGCTTCCCCCCCCGTTTTCTATGATAACTATTTTCTCTCCTATCATCTCATACATATATGCTTTTACTTCTGAGAGTTACACATACTATTCCTGTAGCTAACAGCAACTATCTGGCTGCTATTCATTAAAAAAAAACAAATACAAAACGAAACCAAAAAAAAAAAAAAACCCTTTTCTGAGCCATATAAGAATGGCTGTAATTGTCTTTCATTTCTTCTCCTAACACAGACTCCATGATGAGTGGAAGAATATAACAATCATAAAAAAGAAGAGTGGATTATGGAATCTAGTCAAGATTTCAATGAACAGTAATTACTGCAACTAAAGCAGACTTTTTGTTGTACTTTAGCTTTGGGTCAATGATTGTTTTTCTACTCACATGAATTCCACATCTGGTGACTTATAAACAGATTTCCTTGCTTAGGAACTGGACAGTTGTAATCTGTATCTTGAGATTAAGACACCCTTTCTAATTGGGCATCTTAAGTGAAAAACTGTTTGCATTTATTCTCACAGAAATGTGGATGCCTCTATCTCCAGCAACAGGTGCAATCAAGCTTGAATTCATTCTCTTTTAAGTTTAATGAGAAAGGTCTCACTGGGGACAATGACTAAGAGTAGACAAGTAGCCACCTATGTGATATCTTTTGGGTTGATATCCACATTCCAGTATGAGTATACTCAATGTATTTGGAAGATCAGGAGTATATTTTTGAAATGTTGTTTCTTTGCTCTAAACGAATAAATATAAATAAATACTGAGAGCCAGAAACAAATCATCAGGGTTTACTAAGAGGATCACAATGACAAAGCCACCGGCATGAACCAGCAATGACAGACAAGTGGGGTTGTTTATTGCCGCAGTGGAACAGGATGCTAAATTGTTCTAGACAGGGGTACTTTAGGGAAGCTTAATCAGATTTATGTTGTGTTCAGAAATGCAGAATGGCATATGTTCCTATTGCAGCATATGCCATCTACCCATACTTAAAAGGGTCAAGACTGACTATCATTAAGTGGAACTGAAGCTTTATGCAACAGCTAATTTTGAAACAAATACCAATACTAAAAAGTACATTCAGACAAAAAGAGCACCTCATTAACAACAGCCTAAAACTCATATGAGCCTGATAAAGCGCACGTGGATGCTCTTGGGGGTCTGCATCATGGAGTATTAAAGCATAGTCAGTTTTTCATTTACAAATGTAAACATTTTAATTTGCAATGTTATCCTGAGACATGCAGTAGAAGTACTCTGCAACCAGATCCTCGAGCAAAGAATGCTTACACAATACTCCTTTGGGCAAAGTGATTACATTCAAATCCCTCTCTGATGTATGGTAGAAAATTGCTTTTGTTTTAGTAGGAGCTCTTCATTACCAAGAATCTAATGATTTTATTTTCCAAATCAAGTTACTGTACATTTTCTTCCAGCCACTAAAATTGTTCCAGAAGAAAAAGGTGATCTCATAAAAAGAAGTAAAACCAGCAGATAACAGTCCAAAAGAAAATTCCTCATGACAGATCTATTTTTTTCACTACTCTTCTCCCCAAAGTCTGAATGCTCTGAGACATCTGCAGGTGATTCAGCAAAATGATGTATATGAATATGTATTCTTCTCCAAGTAGTATTTGAGATTACATTCATTACTGATTTTACTCCTAACTTATACAGGATGAGGCCTTCCCCTCAAATATGGAGGGCTCATTATTAACAAGCAACATTTAAAAGGACATGGGTATGGGGGCAGTGAAATCTTAGCTTTTATTTCCTGAGTACCAGTATTGAATGAACTTTCTTATTATACCTGCCTTCAAATACTTTGCTTGCAGTCACCAACAGGAAGGAAATTTGGTGGAAAAGGTATAGAAGAAAGCAAGAACAAAAAGAAGACAAGGCAAAGTAGGTCATTTAACTTAAAATGGCTTGGTTAGAATTTCTGAGTAAGGATTCCTGAAAAAAGTGTTGCAGTACTTGCCCAGCTCCATGTTAGTTATTCAGAGTAAATTTACTTCCTTTTCATGAATATCTGTATGTTATGTTATTTACTGGGATAAAACTTAAGCATCTTCTTTCTAAATGAAAAACATCTTCTTTATATGAAAACATAATTTGTTCATTTCTAACACTGGAAGCGAAAATGTTTTTCAAATACATTAGCTACATTGCTATTTTTGCAATGTTGACTTCTGCAACATTTAAATTTCTAAAATCAGTTTCAAACTTTTTCTGACAAATTTCACATTACTGGTATACATCAAGAGATGAAGAAAAAAGCAACTTCAAAATAATTTTACAGTTCAGGTTGTCCATCAGAAATACTGGCATGTGGTATTGACATAACCAACTAATGGGCTATAGCTAGGAGGAAACACTAATCAAGATCAGTTCTTTACTTCTTAATGCAAACCAGTAATAACAGCCCTCCATTGGCATTAATAGCTCTTGAGAATTCATCTTTCATCAAACCTTGAGTTCATTTTGATACACACAGCAGGAACAGCGCTATCATTATTTCTGTAAAAACACCACACCATTTTAAATCAAGTTCTAAAACTATAATACTATGCTAGTTAATAAGAGATATAACTTAATCAAGATGTAAAAACATACATGGCTAAAGAGAAGTTAAACATGCAAACAAAAATATTCAGGAAACTCAATGCATGAGTTCCTCCATATATAGTTAAGATATATTATCCCACACAGGAACTGTCAAGCTTAATAAATTATTCTGTGCAATGTTGTGTGAGGTCCTTGAAGGAAAAGCAATAAAATGTATATATTACAAAGACATCCTCTGCCTTTTTATTAGATGTACAGTACAATAATTCGTAGAGAGCTACATAAAGTGAAAAACACGCTCATTGCAGTAGCAGATGGTGTCATTATATCCTGCAATAAAAAGACTACTTCATATGTTTTTTTTTCCTTCATACTTATTATAATACTTTTCAGGAGGTAAAGAGACAGAGAAAATGAGAGATGTTCTGATTCAAAATTCCATAATATCAGCCTTCTGTAAGAAAAAAAAAAAATTCTCAATTTTTTCTTTAGAGAACTCATTTGAGGAGTAATCCTCCCCTCCAGTAGGAGCAGAGTATAGTCCTTTTCATCAGAAAACTTTTTACTGGGCAATTGAGAATACATGATGGGGCTCTCATGTCTCCAGGCCTCTAAGCCAAATGGTGCTGTGTTCTAAAGTGTTCAGACAGCTACTTAGAATGGACAATGTAGCAACAGGTTTCAATAATGTCAAATATAGTTTGCTTTTATTATTTACATATACTAAGGAAGCTCCCTACAGACCTTGTTGCTGTTCTATGATGATTTCTCCACTCCTGGAAAAGAGTAGAGAGCTTATGAATCCCTGTTCTACCACCCCAGTCCCATCTGGAGCACTGGAAGTCTTTCTGAGCCCTGCTATTTATGAGTATCATAAGGATTAAGAAATGCATTAGCACTAATACCAGTAACAGCTCATAAAATGCTTATAATGTATCTTAATTCCCCTGCAGATGAGAAACACTTCAATGAGAATCAAATGGACGAAAATGATTACAAAAATTTAAATCAGGAATGGAAGAGAGATGGAGAATGAAAGCATGAAGCCTTGGAAGCCATCGCTTCCCTCAGATTCTTGACAGTAGAGCAGAAAAGCAGACGTGCTAACACTTACGTCATAGCCTGATAAATGTATTCAATTCCATAGCGCATTGCAAATTCATCCACGATTTCCTGGGCAGCATCATCAAAGTACACCTTCCAGGCCTCATCGCCTTTCACCTCAGGGATTTTCACCACCCCGTTAGATTTAACTTCCGTCAAGTAATGGAACAGATTCTAAAAGTAAGAAACATTTCAAATAGGGAATTTTGGCTTTTAAGTAGAATCTGAAAATACATTCTATATATAGTCATCAATATGTTAATTGCCAGTTCTTTCTTTTTAATTGTTTATTTTTCTGAAGACTGGCACAAACTACTCAGCAGGCTTGTGATTCAGATCATTGCTCTGTCTGCTTGATATGAAGCCCTGACAGTTAACTGGAACAGATAGACTGCAACATAAAATAGTGCAGAAACTTATCTAATAATTGCCCTTGTTAATGAATGACATTGTGATGTTGTAACACTTACTACATAGTGTTTCAACTTTATCTGGCTCTGTGACCAATAAATTTCAAATTCATTATTTGAGACCTGTGAGTTACAGGAAGATAACAGGGATATGGCAGATGCCTCTCAAGCAGTGCAAGGGGTGCAATAAAATTTAGGCTTAGTAACCTTGGGAGTAAAGCTAACCGAGCAGCCAATTTTATTTCCTATTTTCAATGATAAAAAAAACAAACAACAAACCTAAAACTTTGAAATACTTTCAGTTTTTCCAATTAGCCCTTAACTGCCTCTTAAAGGATTATCTTAAAGCAATAGCAGGTCAAAATCTATCAGCACAAATGCCCTGAATATCCAGTTTTACAAACGGTGGACAAGGGGATCTTGTGGATACACACTAGTGTTGAACTTTCAGCCATATATAGGCTATCAGCTTTCACAAACTGATTGCATTTTCAGACCAGAATTTCTATGTGTGTCTCTGTTTGAGGGAAGAGGAACCAATTACAAGGGAAATCTTTCAGAAGACACATTGGTTTGTCAGTGATGATTTTTTCCCAATGTTGACAAAAGCAATCTAGATGACAGGAAAATTAAGTTTTATATTGTCTGCGGTTCTCTTGCCTTTTCTCACTCTCTCCAAGATACAAATTAATGTAGAAGGAAATAAATCCTTCAGAGTTAATAGCTCTATTTGTGTAATACACTGAAATGTTTGTATATTCCTGACATCAGCAAGCATGTACAGAGCACCAAAGTGCTAAATCAAAACACAGTACAGGAAGAGCTTATCTGGCTCAATCTCTTATTTTTCTAACACCTACTGGAAGGAATGATCTGTTGGTCTTACATTGTTCTGCCTTTGCTTCTGAACCTGATATGCCATCAGCAGTACAGAATGGGTAATCTAAAATAAACTTGTCCTGAGGTATGGCAGCACTTATTTGTTACAGTGTTCTAATGCTCTGTAGCTTTTTTTCCTTATCCTTGCAACAACACAATAGTCATTTCTGTAGAGTATACTTTAACTTCTCCTACATACCTCATGTAGACAGGTGTACTGCACATGATAGGGAGCAACTTTCTCCTCTCCTTCTATTTCAACATTGATTTTCAGTCTAATGGCACCAGAAACAGCTGATTTATCTGTTCGCTTTTCTGAGGAGCAGAAAAATAATACATCAATTAACTACCAAGAACACATGTATGTCACGTGAAAAACTCTCATAAATCATTCTAGTTAATGAGAATGTTTTTTTGGAGACAGGAAGTCCTCCTGTTGAAAACCAAGAATTTTTTAGTACTTTGCACATGATTCAGCCCATGAAATAGAATACTGAACTATGAAATAATGAATCTTTCTTATTTTATCTGCCATATTCAAATCAGGCTGCACTGCAATTTGTTTATCACTCTTCCCTTTTCAATAGAAATTATTTTAATTTTTCATTATCTGTACTAATTATTATTTCCCTTTATTTATGAAGACTTTAGCATGAACCTGGATTACTATGTACCTGGGGGACACCAGGTGCCCACCAAAGCCACTGTATCACTTCCCCTGCTCAGCTGGACAGAGGAGAAAAAATAGCATGAGAGCCTCCTGGGTCAAGAGGACGGGGAGAGATCACTCAGAGCACATAGATTTTTTATGTTATTATTAAACTGCTTCCAGTCATTTCATTTCAATATGCTTTTTTAAAAAAAACTCATTTCATAATAACTTATATCTGTTTAAGTCACCAAAATTGTTGAAGAAATAAAATTCAGAATAATGACCCAATTATCTTACCTTTGAAAAATAACTCATTATAAATACAAAAAAACACAAGAGTTTATATTCATTCTCAATAAGAGATCAAATAGTTCCTTGAAATATTTATCTATGTCACTGGGAAATGAAACACTAGACAGTGTAGAAAGAGCTGTTGATTAGGAAACAAATTTCAGAAAACTATGTCAGGTATTTCACCTGAAGTTTTTACAGAGCAGGCTAACCTAAATAAAATAAAAATTATGATACCATATCTTTATCACCGAACATAGGAGATTAACTTTTAAAATGCTTTTATCCTTCAATTTAGATGGAGAAAATATGTTCTGAGACACTATTGCATTAATTTATTTCTGGTTTAAAGAATGATACTTTTATAGACCTGTCCAGACAAGAAAGTGCAGTCACTGAGGACAACAGAAAACAGTGAAAACCAGAGATGATTAAACCCAGAATGGTAATAAATAATTTTTTTAAATATGTGATAAAATGAATGTGAAGAACAATGAAAATATTTATAGATGTATTTCCCAAAGAATGCTCCTGTTATTGGATCACTCTAAGATGTTTGATTCTCTTACACAGTTTTAATTGTGCGTTAAATGAAATATATTTCTTTGATATCATTGGGATTAGCCTGCTCTCTGTAATTGTCAGAAACAAAAAAGGATCAAATCAATTTTTTTAACGTCACAGAATTACAGACACTGAGATTCTACCTAAATTTGTTTTAGGAAAGCAGTAAAAATCATACCTAAATTATACCATACATCCATTTCTCCACTCAGTGTTCTTACTTCAATAATTGTTTGCCCCAGGAAGTCATCTGATTCTTTTTTGAAATGTTGCTTTACTCTAGATTTGATGTCATCATCTTCATCCCATACTCTCACCTTTATTCTATCTGTAGAGTTATGGCATTCACTGGAAAAACAAAAATAAAATACAAAATGTGAGTGATAGACAAGCTATATATCTCTGCGCTGCTGACTAATTAATTGACCTCAATTTTCATACACTTGCTTAATTGCATAAAGTGTCAGAACACAAACAACCTGCAACATCCAGTGGAATAAAAGGCCATCCCACATTGCCAGGGACAAAACTAGAATTGCTTTATATATGAGAAAGTAAAGAGATTAACTTGATTGAATTATATATGCATAGAGATGGTATTTAGGAATGTCGAGAACTCCTCATTAAAATTATTAATTAATTTAAAATGTGTACTACTCATGCTATTATTTAACAAGTATCTTAGGAAAGATACAGTCAGGTCAGGTTTATTTGTTTAGGAATGCTTTGTAGTAGATACAGCAAACAGCAAAAGTAGTAGTCTAGAATAATACAAAAAGTGGAAAAAAAATTAAAGAATATTTCTACTATGTGTCATGAAGCTTTTGGAAAAAAACCCAAGAAGTACCCACAAACATCACTGCACGACAAGAAGGCCAACAGAAAAACCTAGGGAAATAAGTAACTTCTTTCTTTAAAAGATATAGTAATTTTCTCCAAGACCTCCATTCCCTGGTGAGGAGAAGGAGTAGAGACAGACTACCATGTACTAAAAAATTGACTGCAAATTTAAGTTGCTTACTAACCCCTCATGGATTGAGTGGATTTGAGAAACTACTGGAAGCGTGAGGGAACGAGGTGGCTTCACTTGCAATCACTTGCAAGACTTCCCAGTGGATAAAAATTTTTTCTCCCAGCTACACCCTGCATGTATTTGCACAGAAATGGAAAAGAAACTCTATTGCTGCATATTTCTATAAGCCCCAATGAGGACTGTTTACTATTCATTAGTGCTGGCTTTTGATGCCTTGACTGGAATATCCTAACATTGACTGCAGGAGTCCGTGGTAGTGAGAAATTTTCTGCTGAAATTTGATGACTAGTACAGATATCAGTTCTAAGGCATGTAAGACTCGTGCTACCACACTAGCTGTGTTTTTTAATATCCACTCAAGAATGCTACAAAAATATTTTTAAAATTACATATCTTTAAATATAATTTTAAAGTGCAGCAGCAAATTTTCATCTTCAGCAGGGTCATAGTTTGACGCTAGACTAAGAGTTTTTACTTGAATTCTATTTCAAGCACTATCACTGCTCAGTGATCTGTTTCAGTGTCTCCAGCATTAAAACAGTAATACTCTAACTTATCTTCCAACTGGCACCCCTCAGGGGTATTCTAAGAATTAATTAGTGGTGGTAATGGGCTTTGGAAGAATAAAGCGCTGTAAATGGTATTATTATGTCAAGGCCAATCAGACACTAAAAATGGCATGCACAGCCTTTACTCTGCTTCACTGTGACATCATTCAGTATCACAGAAAGGCTTGTGTCTGCCTGTGTTCCAGATTTTAACTTTGCAGATATTTCTGGTAATTAAAACACACATTGTTCTGTGATTAGCAAAACTAATAAAGCCTAGTTTCCTTTTGTCTTATAACTGGCTTCCCTGACATCCAGAACTGCAATCACCTACTGAATCTTCCCCCATGGCTGGGATTTTTATAAATTGCCCCCCCATGTGAACTCCCTGGTATCTGTTATGGGGTGAGCTCATACTGAGGACACTGTCAGGATCTCTCTCTCATCTCTCTCTGACCACCGATTTTCATAGAACATGACAGGCAATCCATGAAATTTCTCTGACTGATCAGAAAATTCAAAACCTATTGGCAAGGACATATAAAATATAGGAAGATACAGATGGATCAAATAAACATCGTCCCCTTAAGAAATGAGGCTAAATCCAGAAACCATTTAATTTTCCTGAAACATAGCTCTGAGTTATGGCTTAACATTGCTGGAGTTCTGAATTGCATTTAGCTGTGCACCCAATAGAAATATTAAGCAGGGGATTTCGACAGTGGTATAGGGAGATCCATCACTTGTGAGGTATTTATGTGACCCTTATCACCATATCTGTGCTTTTAGTAGAAATCTTATTCCTGCTTTGCTTCTCAAGGAAATGATGCATATAAAAAGTCATTAAATGGTGCTTCAGCACAAACACCATATTTTTATTCCCCTGAGACAGCAATGATTTCCCTCTGATGTATACTTAGCTGATTAAGGAATATTTATTCAGATGGTCAGGATATCACTTTTCCCTGATATCCTCAGTTGTCTCTTTCAGATCCTTTTCTCCTTTAATCTTAGATCAGTGAGACATGGTGAGACCCATCACAACCAATGTTATCAACTCACATGTTTATCTTTGTGTCCAAACTTTAGCACTGAGTCAGCTCTGCTATGTCTGTAATTCTCCTGTGCAAGACCACCAAAAATAGCATGGATTTGTGTTGCAAGAACTGAAGAGTGGATGAGTAAATATTTCTACTGGCCTGTCCTGGGGCAATGTGACTGCAGGGAGATTTACTATTAAAGTCACAGAGCTGTCTCTTCATGATTCTACCTACCTGCCCAGACTCAGAAATAGAACAATTTAATGACGTGCACATTCTGCCTTAGTCACTGGTAACATCTGTGCAGAAGCCCTGGGTGGGATTCCTACTTCTGCTTACTCTGTCCAGGAAAATTAGCCCAAGGAATTAAAGGCTAAGACAAATGCTATTCTTGATGTTCCTGTTCTAGCCACTCTGCTTTATACGCTCAGTGAAAGTGTTCACGAAGGTGTGATACAAGAAGGTGAGAAGTGAACTGTTCTTTGGCACACAGAGAATGAAGATACTGAAAGCTGGAAAAACTGCAGTATATTTAGAGATGCAAGATAGAAGAGACAGCGTTAATAATTTACCAACAATCTGGTGACACATTACTTCTGCATTGCCAGAATGCCACATAGACATGAAACAATCCTCACAGAACTTCTGATTATTCAAAAGGCTAGAGTAATACAATTGTAGTAGTAAATTATTTTTACAATAGTATCCCAATGGAAATTTAATATTAGATGCACCAGCATGACCTGACTGTACATCTCCTCTAAAAGATCTTCACCCAGTGTTAAAATGACAACTGAGTGATACTATGCTACTTTCAGTAAGTTCAGGAAGCCATTCATTGCTATTATTGTCCTCATATTTATTATTTTTGCCATTACTGCAAGCCAGAACCAGATCCATAGCATTGCTACGAGAAGTCTGTCTACTCTGTTCTTATGTGTTTAGAGATCCAAAGTCTCTCAAGAAATCTATTCCAGTACTTCATTAGCCTCACTGTTGGCAAACTTTTTCTGAAGTCTGATTTAAATCTCTCTAAATGGAATTTGTGCCTACTACTCACTGTTCTACTATAACAGGAAGCATGGGAAACAGATTATTCCTTTCCACTGTGCAGGAGAAAGGATGTGTTTAAAGACATCCTTACCTCCACTACTTGTTTCTTCTCTAGTCTGGACAGTCCCAATTCTTTAGCAGTGTGGTCACGGGCCATGCTTTCTGATAAAGCAGAACGAGACTAATTTTGCCTTTTCTTGCATTAGTTTATTCTGTCATAACAAAAAGAGAGTTGTATAAAATTAATCCGGATTGACAGCAGTTTGAAAAAAAGACCAAACATGCTGTACCGTGAAACTGAAAAACATTATTGCTGAACAACCAATTTATCATTTGAATTGTTCCTAGAAGTGGTGTTCTCTCTTGATTTGGGCTGAGGCTGTGAGATACAGTTATTTTAATTAATTGGTCTCTCAGAAACTTGGCTGCTTATTGAAGAATTCCTAGTCTAGCAAACTAATAGGCAGGTTTTATTACTCAGTTGTTTTTATGTAATATAATTCTCTGTTATATACTTCTGCTTATGAGACAATCCTTAAGCTATTTCGAAAACTCTCACAAAACTGTGTTTAGCTATTACTGAAAACCAGAACACCATTTAAACAGGAAACCAATCACATTATCTTTACTTACAGTGAAGATGACCCTTTTTACAAGTCAGTTCAGCTGATCAAGAATGTATAAAATGACTTTTTATAGAAAGTGACTTTGGTGATGTCCTCTTGTATTTATTTCCTATACATGGCTGCTTATACTAACTATTACTTTAAATGCATCAATTAATAACATATTTCAGAATAAATAAAATGTGTGTAATTCTAAGGAAAGAACATCCACAGCTGGATGCCTGAAATGAGTTTGCTCAAATGTTTTCATGCACTGAAGTTAGCAGTGTATATATCCAATTAAACTATTTATCAGAGCACATATGTGGGCCTAATGACAGCCAAACCAGAAAGAATTAATGATATAAAATAATAATCCAGTTACTTGAAAGACTTCTGTATTCTACCCTTGTATCTGAGATGCTAATGAATGATCAGAGAAAATGTGGCACCTGCAAAGTCAGCAAGGCACTTAGAGATGTGTCCTTGCCAGACAACAGTGTCAGAGAAACCAGATTTCTATATTTCAACAACCAGCTGTTGAAAATGGTCAAGAAAAGAATGAGTAGAGTCTTATTATAGTGTATAAATCCAAAAATTTCTACGAACATTTCTACAGCCCAAATATATCTTCCCATAACTAAAGCTGAAAATGCAGTCCCTTTTCCCATATCAGATGCCACACTCAACAAGAAAGAGAAGGTGATAGAGAGCTCCTGGACTCCTCCTTTGCTCTGGCATTGAAAAAAACTCTGCTATCACTGATATTTTATTGAAAAAAATAAAAACTGCTTTGTTATCTCATTTCTAATGGTGCCAGTGGAAAGGATCAAAGCCCGTAGCACCTGTGTTACATTCACTACATGAGAGTCTGCTGGTCTATTTACTTTTCTACCTTGTGCACCAAAAAGCTCTAGTTATGGTTTAGGAGTTGCCATGTTAAAATCTCTGCAATATCCCATTTAGCAGAGGGTTTATTATATTTTGTGAGAAACATTCACTCTCTGCTTACCATAACATCATGACAGGTTATGTGTGACTCTAAGAACTAGAACACTGCCCTCACTTTATCTGTTATGACAGAGCAAATGCACAGTGGGGAGCCAATGTTTCTTCAACATCCTTGTTTTGGAACAGATGGGGAGATTTAAATGCATATTTTCATGTTACAAGTAAATATAAGATTGTAAGATTTCAAGACACATTTTATTTCTACAATTTTATCATTCAGGAGTTATAATGATGATTAATGTTAGATTTTAAATAGAACTGTCAAATATCACTAGTAGAACCTAATTTAAATAATACTTCCTGAGTCAGTGAAAGAGTTATATTGATCTACTTTAGATTTAATCTTGGGGTTAAACATTTATAGTTTATTTAATAGACTTTGGAAATTCTCATATACTTTCAATTGAAATCCAATGCATTAAATAAGTCGGGAAGATTATTTTTGAAAGCACAAGTGCTATGAAAATGATTGAAAATGTATTCAGTTCAAAGCAGTTACTCTGGAGGTTCATGCTGTAGTAAGGTCTGAAGGGTTTTTATAAATGTTATTGCTTGAGCAGCAGAACATAGTAATACTTAGTGATGGCAAAAAAAAAAAAAAAATAGAATTTTTTCAAGTTTCCAGGGTTTTCATTGTAGCCCTGTTCACATCTTTCAGAAAACACATTTAAAACTTCCTACCAAATTTACTGAATTTCTCATCTAACTTTTGCACTATGCAACTCATACAACTAAATGCAAGAAAGTAATTATCTCCTACCTTTGGTACTCACACTCATTCAGCGAGGTATGGCACTTCAACTATCTCTGAGTAGCCCAAATAACTCGAAAAGAAAACACTGTCTGTGTAGGGGAAGCCTGTAAAAAGTTTCTAGGTTTGTTTTTTCTCTGAATTAACAATTTATTTCTAATACAAGGGTTTGAATCTGTGAAAGGCATGGGCATACATAGTTTAATACAGTCAGATCCCCCAGTACCTTTTCCAGACAAATAGAAATGGCACATTGGACCAAACCTCTTTCCAAGTCACTACTGAAACAATAACCTGCTCAACAAGAAGGTAGCAGATTGTAGTGAAAATCCAGGGAAGTGCTGCATGAACATATTAGACTTTTATAATGTAATACCAAAAGTTTGGGCTATTAAAATGTGTCAACAGTTTGCATATACTCTCAGTATGAATTCAAATAAAATTATTCTATTTAACAAATATTTAAATTATAGATCTCTTATTATTATAATTTCTTATTTTTCAGAATTTACTATGCTGGTGATTTCACATAGCTTTCACAAAACATCTCCTAAACTTCACTTGATAATACTAAGTAAGTGCTTTCAGAGTAGACTGGAACTTTTCTGCACAATTTAAAAAGTCTGCCTAAATAAATGTTTCTTTTTCACTTAAAAATATCAAAAGGAAATCTAAGAGGTTAATTAGCTTTTCAGAATCCTTGACTTAGTTTAATAATAGTAGTTAAGTGCACATCATATGCTGTGGTACAGAATAATCAAGTTAAGAAGAGAAAAAATACTCAAATACTTTTGCAATACGTAGAGGAATAGCACAGTAAATTGATACTAGTGTCAAATCAGTCAAATTCTCAGTCAGGAATGTGTTGCATCCTCAGGCAATATTTTCAGGAAAGGAACAGTAAAGTACCTGGGAATTAGACCTTCCTGTACTTCCCTTTCTAGGGAAAAAAATTCTATGGACTTTAGCAGACCTGGCATGAGATCATATTCAAACCTTAGGAAATGTATTACAAACTGAACATTTTTGCAGTCAGGGCTGAACTTCTGTGATGTTCTGACCCCAAACTATACCCTATTCATTCAGAGGCCATGGCCAAAGAAAGGAGACAGGAGAATCATAACCTACTCTCCACGTCTCTAAAAATATAAGCACTACAAACAGCCCATCCCAGAGTCTGAAGCACATCAGTTACTGCAAAATTCCCCAGTTTCACCCAGGAGAATCACCATGCCAAATAAAAATGCATTCACCTTGCGTGGCCAGTATCTTACACATGGGAAGGCATTTATAATGTCAGTCCTTGGTATGTAACTTACTGGAACTTGGTATGAAAACTTACTGAAGTCCCTTAAAAAAATTAGAATAAATAGACACCACCAATAGATCCCCTATATAGAATGAATTATGAGCTGGATGATTACAGTAAGATAGAGTCACAAAAAACTTTGATGCTCTCTCCATTCAGAACTTGCTCATGTATTAATGCTATGAATATGCATAGCACAGACACAAAATATTTTCAAATGAAGTGATTGTTTCTCTTGGTAGCATTATATTACCTACAAGTAAATCAAAAAAGCAAGAAATAACAGTATTTTCTATACTTACAAATAGAATTTTTCGTCCCATACGGGATTCAAGTTTCCAAATATGGTTTTTGTTCTCCGCTTGTTTTTGCCAACTTGCACAGTAACATACGGGTCACTGGAGCCAGTTTTGTCCTTAGCCTGCAAGCCCTGAGCACAAAGAACTGCAACAAAAGGAGAGAAATGTGCTTTAGTCCTCAAAATCTTCATTACCAAGAGGTAAATGACAGTGACAACAGCAACAGGAAACAAAATCATCCCAGTGAGGGCTCCTGAAACAAAGATTTCTGGATTATTTTCCCAGTGTGTGTAACTCTGGAGCCTGACAAGGCTTGTCTAACTACCCTTTTGGACTGTATAAAATTTTAAAATACATTTTAATAGAGTAATAAATGCAAAAATGCACTACCAAGCACAAAACAAACACTTTTGATGCATAATTCAAATACTCTTCTCAAGCTGGGATTTAATCAGCATGCAAATAAGAGAATGTTGCTGTATACCTTGGCTTGAGTTTAATAATTCCCTAGAATTCCCCTCTCCATCCCCCCAAAATAAATAAGATTTCCAAAATTTCTCTGAAGTTCCAAAGTAAGGTTTACAAAGTAAAACTTCCAATATAAAAAAATCTGTGCTGTGGATTATAAAACAAAACATGAGGAGCACGGCTCTGATTTGTGGTTTGTTCTCCTCATGAGAGATGAACCATGATGGGTTTCAGAATACTTTCTATGCTATTACAGAGAGAGTGACAGTTCAGATCAATTATCATTAACTGTTTATGTATTTGCTAGCCTTTCTGACAGTTATTGTGGGTGTATAGTTAATGACTATGAATTTAATGCCAAATATAAATCCACAAATTTGACCATAATTCATAGAACTGGAAACCTCAGGAGAAAGCAGAACTGTCAAAGAGCAACCTACCAAACCCAGAGAACTGCAGCTAAAACACTTACTCTGCCTCCTACCATCAGCTGAGCTTGGGTTTTGTTATTCTGCACATATTATTTAAAGCATCTCAGTGGTAACATTTAGTTAACATTCTCTAATGTCACTCATTTTGGATAATGAAGCTCCCTTGGTGTGCTCAGAAAAATGATTACATAAAAATGACACCTTCTTGCTCAGCAGATCAGCTCCGGTGTGGGTTCAGTCATATG
This sequence comes from Pyrocephalus nanus, assembly GCA_038380795.1. Classification (NCBI taxonomy): domain Eukaryota; kingdom Metazoa; phylum Chordata; class Aves; order Passeriformes; family Tyrannidae; genus Pyrocephalus; species Pyrocephalus nanus. The sequence goes on from CM076272.1 coordinate 8,013,816, forward strand.
TGCTGACTTCAGTGAAAAAAGTGAGATTCTGTTACTCTTTTATGCATCCAATTTCTGAAAGGACTAACTCTTTGGAATGAAATAGCATATTTTGTCTTCCCCATTCACCCGAAATCCATAGGGAAATTTTCAGAAGGCAAGGAAGTATCCTTCTGTGATATATGCAGGTGAATTGACAGCCTAGAAAATGTCTTCCAAGGTTGTTAAATTGTATGTATTATACTGGCCTGAACACAAGACAGCCTTCAGTATCCTTTAGAGGTACAACTAAAAGTAAACATATGAATTAAATCTGTCCCTAGGGCTTGGTGACAGTCCCAAAATTCAGCAATTATTCTTTTGAGTTTCGTGCACCATCCCAAAATCTTCAGCAGAAAATATGCACCCTTTTTGGTGAGGTTTTAATTCAAAAACTTGAATGTCAAAGTCAGAAGACCTGGAAATCAACCAGGTTAATGTGATTGGAAGCCTTCTGGAGCATGTTCTGGGTGTGCAGCATCAGCATCACTAAACTGGAACACATCCTTAGTTAAACAACATGAATGAGTGATGAGTTTCAAACCAGTGGGGCCTGGAACTGCAAACTCAAGTGTTTTTAGTCACTCAAAACCTTTTTGTGTGACCTTTGACTCTTGCAGTTGTTGGCAAAAAGCTCATCATTAGCACAGGAGATACTGGCAGGAGGTAGAGGAGATGCAACAAGACCATTTACTCACCTTCCTTCCTAGAGCAGAAGAATATAAAGCAGTTTTGCCAACAGCTGTAAAGCTCTTGCAGTTTGCATGCTATAAATTCAACTGTTTGCTGATGCACCACGTGGGCAACTGAACACACAGTTCCAGCTCTACTTATAATAACTCTTGTTCCTGAACCATGAGATGACTAGGAAAGAAAGAAAAACATTTACCTGTGATGGTTATTTTTGCTGACCATTTGGATGTTCCATCTAAAACACTTTGTTTTGCTGCTTTTGTATATTGTACAAAATCTTCTTTGGAAATGTTAAACATTTCCTGGATCACTTCAAACACCTCTGGTCTATTTTTCTCTCTAATCTTCATTCTTTCCTTCATAGCACTAATAATATTCTGTGTTTTGTCTTCTGCACCATGTTTGGAACTTTTCTCAGCTGCTCCTGAAATGAGAGAAAAGGTCACTATTGTTATTAAAAAGTTAATTTAGTTCTTTTTTGCCTCTAGAGTCTCCAGTCAACTCTTGGTACTGCAGTACTCAAATGAGAGCTTTGTTTCATCTGAATAATACCAAGACTCTCGAATTTATTCTTTGTGATACCTAAAATTATCAACTGATTTAGTTAAACATGATGGGTTAATATTCAGCTTCCATCTGGTGTGTGTTATACCTGGAAACATTCATTGAATCAGTACTGTGAAAACATCTCAACACATGAACTGAACAGTAGGCACTAAATTGTGGGCTCAAAACTCCATCATTTAAACACCACTACTGTGCTTGTGTGGTATTAACTTAAAGGCTTTTTGTAAAACCCTTCTTGAGGGATCAGTCATGAAAATAATATATCACACATATGGGACAGAGAGGATCCTCTCTCCAGTACAATGGTCATTACCGATAATTTCAGTCAGTGGATGAGGATGGTAGAAGCAATCAGAGGATTAATATGTGAGAATACTTCTAGACTATATTACCCTGTGGCAATATGTCAGGCCTATCTTATTAAAAAAGTCTGGAAAACAAAGAAAACACTCAGGTAATTTTTCTGGAACATCAAAACCACTACAGATTTTATTGGTTTAGTTAAAAAAAAAAAAAAAAAGGATTATAAGGATACCAAATTGTTGCAGATTTTGTTCACAGTTCTTTTCAGAAGTGCTCTGCAGAGATTTCTCTCACAAACAATTGTAAATGATCTCAGAGGCCCTTTAAAAAAAGTGAAGTTCACTTTATAAAGTGTCCTTTGTCTGCCAGAGGAAAGAGTTTCCGATCAATGTCTCAACAATACCTAAATGTACTATTGAAAAAACCCCAAATATCGATCTTGCAGTTGGGTGTGAGGAAAGAAACATCAGACTTCTATGATCAGAAGAGTATTACAAATGTAGCGAGCAAAAATTTAAATTCCTGCAGCGCTAAACAGGCTATTTCAGCTCTTGATGAGACTAACATATAAAGCAAGATGAATACTACAAATTTGATAATCAATGACACAGTGCCATTTGCTATAGGCATTGCTGAATTCTGGCTCATGTTGTTAAACACTGCTCAAAGGCTTGTGGCACTGAGTGTCACAGTCATCATCATCATTATCATTAGCAGCCCTAAGTACTTCATTCTTCCAAAAGCTTGTGGAAATATCATCCAACTAGCCATCCTCAGCTCCTGGGAGGATCAAAGTATTATTGTTCCCCTTAAAAGGGCAGTAAAATCAAGACAAAATTGTGCTGAACAATTTGCTGTGAAATTAGAATATAGATATTTCAATAGTGAAGATGAACAGAGTTCTGTCTTTACAATAGCATCGAACACCAATCTGTTCTTTGGAAGGAGCTTTTTGCTGAGGTACTCTCAGCTTGCAATGGCTAAAGAAAAAAAAAATATCAACACATCCACAGAACTAGAAAGGGTCATCTTTCAGCATAAAATTTTAGTGGAGTCTTACTAAACAAATATTTCATGTTTTTCTTTCCTCATTTTTCAATGTGCCTGTAGGTTTCTTGGCACACTGGAGAAAAAGAGATATCTATATATAGAGAGAGAGAGATAGTAAAGTGGGAAGGCATAATGTCATAAGATTGGAAAAGTGTGGGATGAGGTAACAGATACCAGTGATCCCAGATTGTCAAAAGGCTGAATTATATAGCTTCTTCAAGGTGTTTTTCATGGCACTAAATCTTGAAAAATCTTGAAAATCTCTAGGTCAGAGTACCAATTTTTTTTTAATGAGGAAGACCAAAGTTCTAGCGATTAAAGATTTTCCAGAGTGAAAAATTAGGAATTAGTAGAAAGAGAATTAAAGACTACCATGAAATTGAATATCAGATAAAGAATTCTATAGTGATTTTATCTCAAAAGAGATGATGGCTGATCTGCCTGGAAAGTGTGACAGGTTATTTTTGGAAGATGCAGGAAGGAATATTTTTCATTTTCTCTTATTTTCTGACCTTCCTTAAAAAGTACAAATGCAACATCATAACCGAATGATAAACCATGGACACAATATGAATGGCAACAACATATTCCTGTTAAAAACCTTGCTGATAAATTTGTACAGATAAAATTGAAATATGTGTTAAAATGCAACTTCCTTTAACGAAATAGCCTTCTACTTATATAAAATTATTTATTGCCACTATTTTTACATCCTCAGTTGCTGACAGTCTATCAACAACTCTTTTCATGCAGTATTGATCAAATTAATTGAGACAATATTGTTAACTTACATTGCACACGAAGTTAACAAGCCCCTTTTACCCCAGGGACCGATACAAACTCAACATGATTGAAATCAATTTTAACTTAATACTGCACCTGGTACTAGAAAGGGATATCTTGTTGAAGATGAGTGGTCTAATGAAAGTACTACTGATTTTTTTTTAAACCTAATTTAGAACAAGGTTAGATATTGACCTTAAAGAGTTTGAGATGTGAATTCATTTCTACAGTCTACATTAGCAATCATTGCATATAAAAAAAATCACAGAGGCTTGGAGGTCAATACACCCTAGTGATTATGAGATGGCCCAAAGAATGACTGCGATAAAAATAACTACATTTCACTTTATGATACTGTTAACATCAGCTTTCACAGCAACATAGATTTAACCAATTGGTCAATTCATTTTTCCAATGTAAAACAAAGTACCTGAACCTAATTTTCGAAGAAGTATAATATTCAAACCCACTGAGGAATTATTCTGTTGCAAAAAAATATGACAGGATGCTCAAAAACATTTGCATGCTAATGAGAAGAGCGGGATCCCTTAGATTTGTTAAATATTTTATCTGCAATTTGCCTTCTAGAGGTTTGTTCTTTCAAGACTTTGTGGTTCAGTGTTTTCAAACTGTTTACACCACAGATGACTTCCAATCCTATTTCTTTTTTTTGCAGGCTGTCTCTAAGACTTTTCATTTATATATCTGTAAAAACTCTTCAAAGACAGCATAATGCTCTGAAACATTTTTTATGGATTTTTGGGTTAGTGATATGGGCCAGGGAACCTCCGGGCTGAATTTTCCTTCAGCTAAGTGAAAAGGAAGATAAAAAGGATACTTTTACTCCATATGCCTTTTGTAGCTTTTCAATTTTAGCCAGGATTAAACTATTTTAGGGATGGATACATCTCTCATGTCACCTGAGTGATTGTGGCACCCTGAAAACCAGCTCAGCTCTTCGGAAGTTAGCAGAGGATTATTGCCTTGACAGTTGGAAGGGTGAAACAGGAAGAGGCATGGCCAGCATGTAAATATGTGAAGGTGTGTCACCCCACTGGGAAAGGATTACTTATTCTGAGGTGTAATAACAGCTCAGCTCCTTATTGGTATTACACTCAGGCCGAGTGACGAGAGATTTCATCACTTTTAAGAAGCCTTACAAAGAACAACCTCTTTAACCATTCTCCATTATGAGAAATCACAATACTACACACAGACTGTGAGTAACTTGTAACCCTGAAATTGTCAGGGACATGATCTTGGATCTTGCTTTTCTCACTTTGCTTTTATTACTGAGCAGAAATAGCTGTAGTAACATTTCCAGTTTGAACTGTGACTCTCTCAAACAGCAAAAAGAGATTAAAATTCTATACTTTATATATGCTAGCCCTTACAGACACCTCAGGAAGCTTTCATTTTCCACTCCAAAACTTCTTCAGGAATGAAAAGAGACAGACTTAACTACTATTTTATTTGATAAAAATGAATCAAAATCCTAGAGGTCAGATCTAAATAGCTTTTCAAGCAGGGGTGACTGGATGTAAGAATACACCGTTGATCTGTATTGTGCTGTACTCATAGAATGCACTACAGGACAGAGGATCCACGAGACAGAAATAGATGTTCTTGCCAAATGAAACTTCCAATTAAAAAAATCTCCCAAGTCCCTGCAATGTAATTCAAAAGGGGATTGATTGAATGCCATGCAGTAACCAGGCTGGAGAGCCTGGTGGAGTAGAGGAGGGTTTTCATATGTTCAGTGAGACAAGAACCACCCAAATAACAGTAACAGAAAGGTTCCTCCCAGCACAAAGACATGATTACCATGCTCATAACAGTTTGATCTTTGCAAGACTTCATAACACTACTCTTGAAACAAGATTTGTTGTGTATGTTTCACGGAGCAAATTAATCTTGATTTTCTTAAATTAAAAATATTTCTGAAAGTGTTATAACATGATATGTTATTATGTGAAATCCTCCAAAATAAAGTGCCCCCTTCTGATGGAGTAAGTTTCAGCTATGTTTTATTTCTAGACCATTATTGTATGTAATTATGGTAAGGGAATTCCCACAGCACTCTACAGAAGACTTGATAGTTATCTCTTTGTCACAGATTACAATCAGCCTTTTCAGGGAGCAGCAGAAGTGAGTCATAGCAGAGTAGCTCCTAATCCCAGCAGTAGCCCAGAAGGATGTGTAGAAAGTAACCTTCTATTAGATCCAATGTGGTCCATAAAGATTTGGTTTGTGGCCCCCTCCCCGGATTAATCCCACATTACATTTTGAGAATATCAGTATCAATTCAGTGCCTTTCCTCCATGTTTTCTTCCCCCTGTACATAAATAGCTCTAACAAGATAAAATGCATAAGGGGAGAGATTAAATGTAGGAAAGCTATTTCTATTTTCTGCCTCCTCCATCACGTTGGCGAAGTGACTTGCACATATCCTGTTGCCAGCAGAAGTACAAGTTTAACTCATTTCCATGTCTGTAAATCCAGGTAATATAAACCAAGTGATTCCCAGCAGAAACAGGATGTCAAACGGCTACTCAAAATAGAGAGAATGCCTGGTGGCTGGAATCAATCTGAACAAAGAAAAAGGTTGGTTCTAGTCCCAAATGACTTTCTGACTAAATTTTTCTTTTCTTCACACATACATGGTTTGGTATTTTGAAAGGCAAGGTACTACTTCCTGTTTAATAATTTTGTCAATTATGTAGCACAATAATATGACTATAGTAAGTTTCATGAACATTTTTTTAATCTTTGCCATTTTTTAGGCTTAGGCAGTAGAAAGTAAATAATTCTCTGATGTTACCAAGCATTATTTCGTAACTGACCCACAATATTTGGCACATTTTAAGGACCGAAGCAAAACTAACAGTAGCTGTTTCCTAAAGTGTCTGGCTGGCTTCTCAGCTGTTGAACATGCCCTCACTGATTTTGGATGATTTGGTCCTTCGTTTCAGGATATATCTGAGGGTATACACAAAATCAAAAGGTGTCAAGTATTGACATGCTCGAGGTGTCAAGAAATACTCACTCTGCAAACAGTCAGCATTCAGGAGATCTTGGCACTTCTCATGGCATTTGACACCACATTCCGTGCATCTCATGCCTTGTCTGGCAATGCCCCAAAGTAGACCTTCACATTCATAACAGTATGTAGGAGTTGTAGCTGTCCAAATTTCAAAGTTATGAGGTGTGGTTGATGATATAGGATAGATCAAAGCCTGCAATGTCTTCTTGAAGACATGTATTTTCTGTTGGGTAAGAAAAAAAAAAAATCAAGACTTTGGCTGAACTATTGTTTAATACAAGTGAACTGTAGCTAAATGATATGGCATTTAAACTTCCAATGCTACAAAAGATCAGAATATACACAGAAGTATGAATTTGCAAAATACTGATTTACTCATTTTGCCTTACACTTTGAAGGCAAAAGAACATTGGATGACTGTTTTGTCTGAATTCAAAAACAGCAGAGTTAAGCTGGAATCAAGTTAGTCAATTAACACAAAGTCTTATGCATATGTTTAGGCAGAAATTAAAAAATGCATCAGCATTACATTCATTGGTGCATTTTAATGAGCTACCTAACATTACTTCTGAATATTTAAATACTTTCTACAGGAACCTAGGTACACTGCACAAAATCTACTTTGATTATATACAATACTATCATTCAATAAGTAATGTCTATATAACCTCATCAAATAAAAGCTGGCCAGTTTTAGGGTTCTATTTTATCTGTATTCCTGTGCTATTATCTGTAATAGCATACTCACTACTTCCTTTTTAAGCATCAAGTTGCTTTTTACCTGTAAGCAAGAATGATCCATACTCTCAAAAATCCACATCCATTTCTTTGACTCATGGCCAGTTCTACTACAAGCACAGTTATTGGCTGACTAGTACTGTAACAACCTCAATCTCAGCTCCTCAGTGCTTAATAAGGTAAAAACAAAGCAATCTCTGAAGTTTTGTATGTAAAACGTGGGTTTATATGGCTAGAATGGTCCAGCTTGTTTATCTGAGCTTTGTTTTCAGGCACCCAGATCTTCTAAGTCCAGGTGATTTACTGGGAATAAAAAAAAAAGCTCAGCAGTCTGTGGGCTGTACTTGGCACCACACAAAGATATGATCTTACAACCTTTGTGGGAGTTGCGTGTTCACTAAACTCATCCATGGCTGCCATGAATGTATTAGAAGTTCTAGAACTGTTCCCTTATAATGAATGATTGATTCTTTTAGAAAGAAGAAACCATACTAAAAAGGGTGGCACAGAGGGATATTTCTGAAAGTCTGTCTGTCCTACCATGGCTGCATTCAGTGAGGATATGATATGAGGTAGCTCTAGTACTGTAGAAAATGAGGAACAACACTTAGGAATTTGTGTGGTTTGTCCATTTGTGCTTCAACATCTCTGCCACAGTTCTGATAGTACAGTAAGCAAAGCAAACTTACTCAGTTAAGCATTTGTTAGCACTTAATCTCTTACATTTAATATTCAGCTGTGGTAAGTTTATATCAAATGCAAGATATTAGGCTGTATACCAATATGCTGACATGTTCTTGGTTTTGTGTATCTTCATATCTGCTCAAAACATGTGAGAAATTCTGCTAATGATAAATTTTATGATAAAAATAAAATATTTTTTGTGCACACACACACATGCATAATGTTGCACAATCAGAGCCATCAATTAAAGGACTTTTGCTACTATGGGAAAACCATTACCATGTAGCAATAAATCTACTGATCCATAGGTTCAAACACTAAAAACAGCAGAAAAAAAATGTTAAGTAGCTTAGGCTGCAACAGCTCCTGAAGTTAAGTTACACACTAAAAACAACATCCATCCTGTGAAGCCTAACCAAATATACATGGTCAGACATTTCATGGGCATTTTATTCTGCACTTCTGAGAACACTGTAGAACTGAACTAAGAAAGAAACCTAATACAGCACAAAAGACTAAAACAAATACTGAATTGCTCCCTGGGGTGCTTCTTAGCCTGTCTCAGTAACTTCCCTGAAAGCAAGGAAAGGTCTGCATTGGTTTGATTTGGCAGACCCTAAGAAGGACTGGGATAGTCATGGCCACCTAACTCTGGAGAATTCATCTTTGCACATATCTCCACCTTCTGCCTCCCATGTTACAACTTACCAGCTTCAGGGATCAGAAAGAAACCTAAGGTGAATTTATGCAGCTTGCTGAGAAATGATGCTTGTCAGAAACAACCAGGTATTTGAAGGTTCCTTTGCAGATTACACTGTCCCACTCCTGAACTCTTGCAGCCTCAGTACAAGTCCTGCCCTTTCACCCTGTTCAGCTTCACTGTTTTTTCACATTATAAATAAATTTGCCAGCAACTTTTATCTTTTTCTGAAATGTCAGTAAGTAATGAAATGGCACAGCTCAACAGGCCTTGAAATAAACATTCGAGGGTAAATGAAATTTTCAGCTGAAAGACACAATTTGTAAATTGGTTTTGCTGCTGAACATATTCCTTCCCCTGTTGTTAATAAAGCAAATTGCAAAGGAGAATTTTATTTATCTTACTGTCTAGAGGCTTTCATTCCTATTACTTTTCTCTGTTTAAATGTTTCTGTTATATGAATTCACTGAGCTCTGGGTATGGCAACATTTAGCACTCAATATATAGGAGAATTATCTAGTTATCTGCTTATCCTCTGAATTGAAGTTTATTTCTGTCATATACTAATTGAAATATTTTTCAATGTCATCAATATTTTCTTTTTACAAACCTGTCTCTTTGTTCAGCAAAGCAATTAAATGAATGCTCAATTGAAAACCTATGTTCAAGTATCACACTGCTTAATATGTCTTGGGATCAGTGCCTGAGAACACACAAACTCACCGTGTCATGTGTGTGCTCCACCAGAAGGACAACAGTGTCAGGTGGCAAAGCTCAAAGCCTCAGGTTTTAATTTTTTCTGTCAGTGGCATTTGATTTTTTAATAAAAGGCATTATTTCAAAGAATTTCCATACTAAATCTAATCAACCAAATAACCTGCTCCCATCAGAGTCATTAATATTCCCTCCAGAAAAAGTTGAGGGAGGGTAAAAGCCAGAAAAGCCTTAATCAGAGGAATAACTTGCCCAAAGGAGTTTTTTTTCCTTAACTCTCAGCAGCGACTGCATTTCTTCATCTGCATTTCACATCTTCATTTTGTGGAGAGTATCTGGAGAGTTCTTTTGTGCCTGAAAATGTCTGTCCTTTTTGTTTTTAAATCTTGCTCTACCCAGCTGAATGGTGCCCTAGGTTATTAAGTTCAGCTGGCTACTTGGAGACCAAGTACAAAAGTATTACCTTTTCCATGTTTTAAATATCCAGCCAGTGGCTTTACTGGCTGTACCATTACATTTATCTGTGAAAGAGGAGAATCATAGAATCCTCACTTCCCTTCATATGTTTAGTGAGGGCTGGCTCACTAAAGAATAAGACAGGCTTCTTTTATTCACCTCTTCTCTAAATTAGCCTTTTCCCTTTTCTCATCAAATGAACTTTGATATATCTAAATTATATTTGCTGTCTGCCTTTGGACTTACATTTTTATTTAAAGATTTTTAAAGAAATATCTATTTCTGATGCAGAGTTTTTCATATGGCATGGTTCAAAGGGAGGCCAAAGAGTATAAAGGCATAAAACTACATTGAAATTATTTTTCCATATCTCCTGAATCATGGTTCAGTAGTTTCTCCTGGCTGACAGCATTGGAGAAATGCTCACACTGAGCTGTCTACTGGGATTTGCTGCCTTTTTTCCTCCTGAGCAGTACTACACAAGTAAGAATCTATAAGTAAAGTCCAAATTATAATTTATTGTCCTGCATTTGTTGGCAATTAATAGTATCTCTAAAAATTGCAACTAAAGTCAGAGTCTGGTAGTTTTTACAGGAAGGGAGGCATGTAAAGGAATATTTGCATCTATATTTATCATCATAAAAGGTAATAATGCATACATAATCTTTTTTTTTTCAGAAAACATCTTTTAGTAAAGCATATGGAGTATCTTAGTTTCTTTTACTGAATTTAGGTATTTTTGCAGAAACTATAACATAGATGAAAAAAGTCTTTATTTTGTACTACTTGCATGATGTAAATTTTTCTCTATAATTTTCTCTCAGCCTTGAATTTCTTCTTAAAATTCAATAGTTCTCTTTCATTCTGCCAACCTTTGTTACTATTTTGAGATAGCAGAATAAAATACCTCCTTCTTCTACTAAAAGAACATTTCAAACACCAGCTGTTTTCTACCTCAGCAATCCATCCCTGAGCACTACCAAACTGATACTTTATGATTACCATATAAGCACAGAAAGTTCACAATAAATCAGGTGAGATGGACGGGTGTGTATTTGTGCTGTGGGTTTCAGTTCCCAGAACACCTGTCAGTATATTCTGTCCTTCCATTCTTCTCCTATGGAGCTCAACAACTGTGTAAGAGAAATTCAGCACTTGGTTTTTCTTCAATGTAGGATATATTTTAGAAGGCTATGTATGCACTAGCAAGTTAAGGAACACAAAATGGGCCTGTATTCCTTCAAATTAGACCTTTTGCTTAGTTCAGCCATGTAAATCTTCCTGCATCGCCCTTTAAGTATTCCTGGGGAAAATGACACCTTTTGAGCTTTTGTTTCAAATAAATTTCTTTTTCAAAATATAAGTGAAGTCAATAATGGGAAACACAATACACAGGTTTTACTAGCTATGAGAATATGATTTTTCAAAATATTCTTGTGGTCACTTCTCGTATGAATTAAACATTTCTTCAAAAATGATGTGTTATTAGCATGAGTGACATTAAAAACCATCAAATAGTGTCCCAGCCACCTAAAAGGACTGGGTAAAAATAATGACTACAAAGAAACCTTCTTGCAGAGTCCTGTCATTCTAATTGCACTCATGGTGTGATAAAGACATACAGATGTTGAAAGACTGCAGGTAAAGCCCAGTATAAAATGCTTCCCCCAAATCACTGTTTGGTAAAACAGAGGTTTCTTGCTCAGTCTCTTCTGACTGTCATGCGTGTGAGTCAGCAGAAGCAAACCTGGCCTTGTCACCGTGGCTCAGGCAGCAAATTCTGCTCAGGATCCCTGAAAGTTCCTACCCTCTAAATGGAATGTTTACACACTTGATTTCATCCAGTTTGGAGTGTCTAAGGCTGAAATAATTTTTAAAGATCTTTAAAAAAAAAAAGTCTCAACTATTTAAGTGATTTAAAAGTGTCATTCAACACACTTACCATCTCCTCAGTGTTTATGGAGGTCCGGGTGAGCATGGCCATGGAAATACCAGACTTTCGAGCTGCAAGTGTCTGTTTGAGGCAAACGTAAAATGGTTAAAATTATACTTGTAACAACAGCTGTCGAATCTAATCAAGGAATTAGCACTTGATTATGCTATTGGATATAAACAAAACTCCGGAAGTTACAAAAACTCTTAGTTAATGTTTGCAGCCCACAACTTTTAAGGTTTCAGTACATAATGGAAGTACACCTTCCATCATCATTACTGTTTCTTTCAGCACTGCCCAGCTGAACTGCCATTTCTAATACGAGACCTGTTATTCAGAGGTTTGTGACTCAGTTTTTTTAAACCACAGGCTGTCACTGTTTTTCCGCTTTGCCAACCAAATTAATGTGGTACAAGGGTAGGCATCCTGCCCTAATTTGGAAGCTGATTGTGCCTGCAGCAACATGGGAGATCATTTTGCAGTAGTCTTACGGTTCAAGTTGTCAGTGTGGATAATTTTTGGAACTCAGTGAGCATTTTTAAACTGTGCGTATGTATAAAAGTGTTACTTGTCTTGAATAAAAAGACCTTGAAAAACCTTAAATTATTATTTCCCTTAAAGAGAATATTAATTTGATACTATGGATCATAGTATCCATATATGGAGAAATACTCTGATTCCTGGAGGCAGGAAAAAAGGCTGGAACTCTGTCTCAATCTGTCCTCATTTGGCCACACAATGTTATTGGTATATGGACACTTCCTGCTTCCAAATACATACTTGGTTGTAGAGATAATCTCATTTGCTCTAGTACAGTACATACAAGGGGACTCAAAATGAAGTATTTTTAAAATACAATAAACAATGAATTATTGCAATACCCCTGAAATTTAAATGGTTCCTTGAGAATTGATTAGCAAGTATAATGACCAGAAGGAAAAAGACCCTTGTGAAACGAGTTCTGTGTGTTTTCCAAATAATATTTCAAATCTGAATGTCACTTCTGCTATCAGTACCCCTTTTGGCCTGAGATAGAAATAGGTAAGATTTATTTCACCGTGCGAAAAATCAACCATAACACTGTTATATTACTGCACTTCACCTGCAACGCCGTTCTCATTCTTCCTTCCCCTACTCTAAATCATTCCAAGTGTGTCTCTAGACTTGTGCTTTATCTCTGTTCTTCGGTCACCCAGTATCTGCTTTGTCATGCACTGCTGCCCTCATAGTCTAGCCCTGTGCAGATCAATTATACCACCCACAAACCATAAGTCTGTTGTTGCCTTTGTTGTGGGGATACAAATTATCACCTAACTGTGCAATGTGTCTCTGTAGTTCACCATTACAGAGCTATTACAGCAAAAGTTTCAGTGATATTATGCATATGACATTTTTTGGTGAAATACGTATTGGGTCAGAAGCAATTCAAGCTCCCATCAACAGACAAATTGCATCATTAATCTCTGGATGAAGAGACAATCCCAATTTCTTCCCATTTATTCATTTTAAACATTGACATTTAAAATGGATTTTTATTTATTTATTTAGATATATTAAGACTGTTCAGTTTTAATTTTAAATGCTCACTGCCCCTGGTTCAATTTTCAGTAAGTTTCTCTTGATAATAATTATTCTTGCAGACTGACACAAAATTATTAATCTTGTGAAACCAATTATAGGGTAAGAAGTCATCCTTGGTTTAGTAATATTTGATTTGATTAATCATTGTCCTATTACAGTTAGGATGGGATGCAAAGAACCCTCTTTTTTTTTTTTTTCTTTTAAACTCAGCAGCTTACCCACTCTATGCCATTAATTTGCTATGAGTTTTCCCATTCTATTATTATTATTCAGTAAATAATTCTGTTTACTTCCCTGGGACCATCTTTTTACTCTTTTCCTGCAAATATGGGAAATTCCATCAGTGAGTGCCAGTGAGATTGACAAAGTCACAGGAAAGATTAAACAGAGCCCAGAGGCTTTGCTGTTTCAAACTTTTTGTGACAAAAATCTAATGCCACAGGACCCGTGCGTCAAAGTAAAAAATGGTAAGGAAAAATGCAATGGGATCATTAAGAAGAAAAGAAACAATTTTCATAATCAATAGAGTTTCAGGTTAAAAAATATTACTTTAAAAGCACCCATCTTTTGATCCCTCCTAAAGCATAGGTTTCTTCTCAAAGTCTTGCAAAGTATCCATTTATATTTACTTGCCTGCAGTATGCTATAGCAGTTTTACAGTTTTGAACTGTAGACTTCACGTCCCTTATACCTGGCAAGGGATTTGATCCTTTCAGGTCTCAATTGCACAATCCCAGCCATGCCAAGTGAGAGAACAATGGGGATGACTTGTCAGGGCAGTAGCAGAAAGGGCATAATAACATTAACCTGGATTATGGGGCAGGAACTGCTGCTGTGTTCTATCCTCCAGCAATTCATCAAAGAACATGAGCCAGCAGAATTGCAGCTTCATGGTAGCAGTAGAAGTCAATAAACAGATATTATTTCCCATGAGAAAAAGTAAAAAAAGGGAAGCAATTTTGGCCCTGTCCTGTGTCCTTGAAGCTTAGTTCTCCTAAGGGGTGCTCATGGAATCATGGAACTTTACTGTTGTGCTCCTTAGTCAGAAATGTGTCTAAAATTATAGTACAATGCCCTATATAAAATAACAAAACCTAAGAGAAAGCAGGTAATTAGGTTGTTCTTAATCAAGTGTTTGTCATGTTGGAAGAAAGTGATATCCAGAGGGATTTGGGATAAACCACTATATTTAAGTCATACGGATTAAATGTACAGGGATTTTAGTGAAAAAAAAATCACAAGGGTTATTTCCATTTATGTTTCACTGTCAGAATAAACTGCATCTGCAGGAGAAAGTCCATAAGTAAAATGCTGCTGTTCTGAAATACTGCAGTTGGTGATAATTCAATAGGTAACTGCAGCCAATCATCTGGGCCCTCTAGGAACTCCAAATGCCAGAGCATCAGAAGAAGGTGGTGAGCAACAAAAACCTGAAGTGGTTCACCACTCTCCTTCAACAGGGCACAAGACCTATGTCAGCAGTTTACACTTGATTACCCTCAACCTGACATTCAGGTTCTACTTCGTGTCTTTCCTTATGTGAGCATTTGACCTGCAGAGTGTAAGACCTTAAGTAAGTACCGCTGAATCCTGAACATATGAACAAATTTATAAAAACCCCCAAAAGGTAAGAGAAGATGATAAAGCAGAACATTGTCTATTTAATTTTTAAATGCCTTTCCAACTCTCTGATGCAGGATTTAAAATAAATTAGTTTCCTTTATGCTCAAGGCCTTTTAGATGACTTAATGACTTATATCTATACTGTCTCCAAATTTGCCTTAGCAGCTTAAATAAATAAATAAATAAATAAATAAATAAAATTAGAAGTAATTCTAGAAAAACACTGAAAAAATGGTAGCTGTAAGTAAAAGAACATTGGACTCAAGCTAAAATTAAATATTAAATGAAAATTGTGTTGGTGAGAAAAAGAGTCCCCTTTCATGATGGAATAAGTAAACTGTGTTTTGTACTAAAGTAGCACAGAGGAACAGGCAGTCAAGCCAATGTAACTGTTCCTGAATTCATGCAGTACTCAATCCTCAGGTTTTACAGAGGGTCTCCATTTTCCTGATCACCTTTTTGTTGTTAATTTTTTTTTTTAAACAATCTAGAAGCTACTATCAGCAGTTGAAGACAAAATGTTTGTTAACACTTTAAAAAATGCTGGTGTATTTTTAATGCAGTGTGAAAGTTACTCACTGGAGGTGAATTAGACAAACATTTTACTGTTTTCAGCATTTATAGGCTGCACAATTTTAGAACTGTTTCTTTTTGAGAAACCACAGGTAATTTATCAGATCTCAACTTCTATATTCTGGAAGAAGATTTGTATTCTGTTGCTTGGGGTGCTGGAGTGGAGGGGGAGCAGGAATGAGGAAGAAATAACTTGAAAGGAAGCAATCTACTGCCTGAAATTACTTAGCCTGTCCCATAATTTTTCTATCAAAAAGTTGATGTCTGATCCAGAAATATTCAACAGATATGAAGTATTAGGCTTAGAAAAAGTATTTAGAAAGGAAATGGCAATTCAGCTCAACTACATGATCATTACTGGGCATAACTGTAATACCAATTACTTTTTCTTCATATTTGTAGCACAGACACAAAAGCATGTCCTGTCCAGCCTCAAAGACAATGGTATTTTAATGTTTACACATATTAGAATTAAAAAAGCCCTCACAACTTCTCTTTCTCTAGGTATCTACGGCTCTCAGTACCACAGGGGAAGCATCATCCTTGGGTGCTAAACATTCTGCTTGTATCATTAGAAAGGATATTTGGAATACATTAATAGCTTTTTAACATAAACTTTTTCTAATAATTTGGTATATATGATGCAGAGGACAAGACATTCTCTTATGAATAAATTATTTGTCATAAAATATTTTTCCTACTTTCCAATAGAAGGTCATAATAAAATATGACATTACTGAAATCCATAAAAGTTGTTATGATAATTTTAGAACATTTATCAGTATAAAAGTACTTACCATAGCCTGAAAATCCAGCCAAGATAGGAAAGAAATTTTAAAGAATATTAATAATATGTCAGATTTATTGCAACACAAATATATATGAAATTATATCTATTTCAGTCAGTATCAAAAGGATCTATCACTCATTTCTAGCAATATTATCTCTATTTTTATAAAATAGTCAGAAGTAAGCATAAAACAAGGATCATTTACAATGTATCACATCTTACAAGGACCTGATCAATAAGTCATTGATTTAAATGAGGTGTGTTGGAATCCACTGAAAGCTCAGAGCTTGCAGGAGGCTGCTTGAAACATATACCTTTAAATACAAATAATCTTTGAAAGGTGAAGACCTACACTAAGTCTGAAATAAATTCTAAAGTTGGAAGAAATGTTTTAGGCTTATGGATGTAGAACTGAATTGTAATACAATTTACTCTTTTAAAGACATAGTTAAAGAACATTTAGCTAAGAACTATACTGTTAGTCCATAATGATTCAATTTCAGAATGAATTTCAGTTTTAAAACTCTGCAATTTATACTTATTAAAGATAGAATTCCTTCAAGGAATTATTCTCCAGGGAGTGGACAGTAAAGCAGAAATCACTGACAAACCAGAATAATAAAATGAAAGTGTTATTCCTTTCAAAGTGAATAATTAACATTCTGATGTCTTAATGCATTCTGAGCTATACTTTTCTGCAAAAAGTTCCAACAATTAAAACAGAGTGTCATTTAATATGCATAAAAAGCCATAATGGGGCAGTAGATTATTCTTGTGTAATACAGCTAGCAGTGGAGTGGTTGCTGTCCAAAAGGTGGTTTGAGTGAATGCAGGCTCTCCTATGTCACACATGGTAACATTTCATTGATTTCAGAAGGAACTCTACCCTAAAATGTTGCTGTTCTTTCTCTGCCTGACTGTTCAGATAGCACAGTGCATCACTGTAAACAAACTGAACAGTGTAGCTGAGAGAACAATGAGCAATAATTTAGCAAAGGCTGATCTTTTAATGACAGCTCCAGTAACATTTACTTAGGCTAACTCCCCTTCATTTGTTTACAACAAAAAATTGGTTTGGGGGCTCACCACCATCAGAGAGTAATATGGATTTTATTGAATTATGAATTCTGTACTTCAGGAAAAGAAAAAGAGAAATGTGAGTAGCACTTGAAATTCTTCAGAGCAGAGATTCTACTTAATCTTGTTTAGACTGGAAGTCAGAATAAATCTCAAAGGAACTGCCATTCTTTTCACCTTGCTGAAATTTATTTTTCTAGACTATTATATATGTTAGAAACCCCATGCCTCATCTTGTAACAAAAGTACACATAAATCTTTAAAATATTCATAGTGAAAAAGGGCTGCTTTTTAAAAGGAACTTTCTTCCTCTTTCAGTATCAAAACAAATCAAGCCAATCACTATCCCAAACCTTTAATAGCACCTGTCTTCATAAGCTAACTTAAAGTAAGAATGGGTAGTTTATTATTGCATGAAATGCACATTACTTGATTACACAAGTAATCTCTAAATATTCACTGAGATATTCCGACTTATCTGGTCCAACTGCCTCATTGACTTTTACTGGCCTCAATACATCTCTCAAGATACCTATTTTCCCTAAAACAATGGCTGACAAACTGTCATTCATGTGCACAGTAGTAATTACAGGAAAGGTGTAGACAACTGACAAAGGAATTCACAGTTTCAGAAGTTACTCACCAGATCTCGAACAATGGGAAACGATTTCTTCCTGCGCAGGTCTGGCATGCTGTCAATGCCATACAGTCCACTGGAGGAGATACAAAGGCAAAGAAGAAAATACAAACATGGGGCTTACAAGTCTGCATCCTTAAGAACTGCTTGTAATATCTCTATTTACAGATAAAATCAAAATTAGAAGTTATCAGCTAAAGAAGGTCAACGTTCTGTTTCTTACAAAAAGCTGGTGAAACTCTTGGTGCTGCTGACTTTTACTTCTGGCATTCACCCAAAGCAGAGTAGCTGAAAGGCTGTTTAATACCTCCTAAAACTTTTTACCGTTGATTTAGAAGTTATAACAGTACCTTTCCATCAAAAGGTCTTGTATATCTGGTAGCTGAGATGCAGCCCAACATTGCAAAAAATATCACTGTTGTAATAAATTTGATAATAAACTACAATATCTAGTGAAGTCACAGATTGACATCTCAAACAACTCCACGTAAATGTGGAAAACAGAGGTTTTAAGATACTTCCATGGTGACCATCATTATTTTCTCTTTCCTGGTTTAATCTTTTTCATTAAGCACACAATTAAACTCCAGTTAGATCTCGCATATAACTTGGAAACAGCAGCAAAGAGCAACTTGTAATCACTTCAAAGAATAAAAGGCTTAAGCAATAGAATTTGGAAGAATACTTAGTGATACAGATAACAATGTGCCTTATTCTTCCTGACTCTTCACAACAGTTAACACAGGTATTATCCTCCGAACTTTTTTTGCACTGGATCTTGGAAGACTGTTACATACCTTGTCAGATCTAATTCAGAGGTACTTTGAGATTCTCAGAGAAGGTGTTGTATAACACGGTTTATCATCTGAAAGTCCTCATTTTATTTGTACACAAAACAATTTTTAGTGAAAAGAGATATAACTGAAATCAGTGACAGAATCTTCACTTCCTTTTGAAGCACCAGGACTTTGACCCAGATACTCTTTCGTTGACTTGAGGATTACAACCCCCACACCCCTCCCAGATCAGCTTACAAACTTGACAAAAACGTTGACAAATTCTAGATCTAAGGTAAGATACTGGCTGAGGATTCCTGTTGGATATAGATGTTACAATTCCAGAACTGCAGCTGAATCCAAAAGGAATTATGAATCAGAGACCTCAGCTGTTCTGACTTCCAGGCTGGCACACTGATGTAAACTGAAATCAAAGCTGAGTTATGCTGATAGGCCAGACTGTACACGGTTGGGACAGACTCATCCCCTCTAACTCCACTGCTAATATCTTCAACATGAATCAACACAAGCCAACAGAACTCAGACATTAGAATTCCAAATGATTTAAGAAAAGTGAAATACATCCCTCTGTTTTACTTTGCAGAGTTCCTTCTAGTTACAAGAGAAAAAAGGTCATGCCTTTCATATCTTCGTTGAGCGAGCAAAGCACTCAGAGCATAAGAGAGTTTATTTCAACACTTATGAGCATTACCACTTTCCAAGCACTATCCTAACGCTTAGTCTATAAATTCAGGTGATAATCTGTTTCTTTCATACTCCCTTCTGATGCACCTGCATCATCATCTAAAAAAGGGAAGGAATTCATAAGCTGTTTATGCAATTGCTTTATATTTTGACATGAACAGTCTTTCTGAAGGGTTGTGATACTAAAATCTTTTTTCAAGAACATAAAGATCAAAGTAGACCCAAATCACAACTTCCAGATCTACAAACCCAGCAAAAACATAATAGAAATAAAATAACATTTCTGAGGTTATGAAAAGTAAATGTATGGAGACTAAGAGATAAACTCAGAAACTCAGGGCTTTTTGCTACTCAGGAGCAGTTCCATCAGCAGCAAATAAAACTCATCCTGTGTATAAGGAATTCTTATGCCACAAAGAGCTACTTCTGACAGACAATATCTGTAAAAGCACTTCCATCTATTATTCTGCTCTATAACATAAAATATGAGTGAAATGGAGGTTCTTACTGAACTCCTTTTACTAATTATTAAGGACTAGCACATAGCAAGGAAAAAAAAATCCAAATTCAAGAATGACTAATAGTGTTTTTCTAGGGAAAAAGTTATGTCTGAATTAAGCATGTTGATGATGTTACCAAAGAAAGAAAAGGTTGGCTTTTGAGGGAACAGCAAGAATGACAGATGAATAAAGGCAGATGAATACATAATGCAAAGGTATTTTATTATGACATTAGTGGTGTAATTTATGCTCAGTCAGTAATCTGTCATAACTCACACCTCTGTCTCTTTAAATAGCTTAATCTTCTACTCAATCTGTACTTCCCCCCCCCAATCTTTTCATTATGGTTTCCAACTTAACTCCAACTTAGCAGAAAAATCTTGATCTGCTTATTCCTCTGTACATCTCTACAATATAACAAATATTTACTTCTAAGTTATATATAGTCAAGAGGTACCCATTTTGTTCTTTTGAAAAAGTATTACTAAAACTCATTCTGGTTATCATCTGCAAAGTGAAATATCAATGAAATTAAATATTTTGGTTTTAAATGCACTTCACCATCTTTTCTGACAATACCAGGGTGGTCCTGTAACAATTAACAAGAAGTTTCTATATTCCACCAGAAGGTTCTGCAACTTCTCTGCAATTAATTTTTGAAATCTGGCAATGTTAGGAAATTCTTACACGTACTCACTTAGTCACCTGAATACCTTTAAGAGGTTAAAGAGGCTAAGCACATTTGAGGGAAGAACTGCAACCTGAAACTGCAGCTTGTAAAGGGAAACTCTTTCATTTCTGTCTCCTTTAGTTGTACAATGAATCAATGATCAGATGAACTCCTAGAAGACAATAATATCTCCTGTCTCTTTGCTGAAATCAATCTTATTTTTGGAGAAATGCTTACATAGTTCTCTTCCTTGCATCTCTACTGAAACAGCCCCGACTTTGGGGATGTGAACTAGAAGTCCTCCAATGCACAAATTTTCTGTAGAAGGACAAATCGATCCTTCTAATAACACGTAAGAGGATCATAAATATGCAAAGATTGTTGATTATCACTGGAAGTAAAGATTAATACACTGATCTGAGTTGTGAGATCAAATTTTATTGAAAAACAGAATAGTTACTTTACCAGAAATAACACACTGGTCACTGCTGTATTGACAATGAAATATTAGTCTTCGAAACATTAAAGACTAGCCATAGAAAAACTGTTTATGTTAATGTAGGTTATACAGTAAATTCTCTACTCCCCTCCCTATGCCCAGTTGTAAGACAACCATAACTTGACATAGAAGATGGTGAAGTTTAATCAAAGTTATTATTCAAGCCACGAAAAAAGTCTGTAATACTGTCTTTTGTGTGCTTCTGTAACAATAATGTATTTGAATTTGTCAGAGTCCAAGAAAAATAAGTTTGTTTTACCATTGAGAACATGCCACTGAAGGAAAGGAGTAATCATCTGCATGCAGCACCATCTGTGTATCATTAGCAAATTTCAGAATGGATTAGGCCATATGTAAAATTATCAGTCTCTGACTCACCATCATACAAGCAGTAAATTAATACAGAGCAAGTCTGGAAAAAGTATAACAGTACTACTCAAGATTCATGATAAAAAACCCAGCTGACCTCCTTTTACTTTTAAAAAATATGCAAATAATGAACTCTAAAGTGTCTCATTTCCAATAAAATGAAGAAGACATTTAAAATGAAGAAGCCATTATGGAATACCGGCATGGAAACCCCAGAAAAGGTGGTGCTTTTTGCCATTTAACAGAGAGGTTGGATGAGAAACCCCAGGAAAGCTGTCTTTGGTCTTTGCCTGTACTTTTTTCTGTCCTGGCTTTTCTCTCATTTCATGCAGCCAAGGGGAGATCATTGCAGAAAATGAAGGGCTGCCGTCCCTGCCGTGGATGTGGGGTGTGCTGGTGAGATGTGCATGTGAGATGGGGTCACAGCTTTGTGCTATGACAGAGGGGGAAGGGCAAGGCAGAAAAGAAGCAGCTGAGATATTTCTGTATAGATAAGGCACAGTATCAATGGTTGTGAGGGAAAGAATCTGCCCTCACTTCAGAGTAACACATTTTGGAGACTATAAGAGGAAAAAAGAATCATAGCTAAAACTGCAGTCAGTGAAAAGGCTGAGGGATCCTAGAATTTAGGATTAGTTTTTCTATGCAGGAGTAGAGTGGGAAGTGTGATTAAAACAGAGCCACAGAAGTCTTTGAAATGACAGCATTCTTTGGCTGCATGAGAAGTTAAATGAAAACTGCATAACTGTTTTCAGGGAGGCCTAGTGAAACAGAGGCTTCAAAAAGATATTGCAGACAGCAAGGGGAGGAGAGGCCCAGTCTACACATTGTCAGCAACAGAAGTGATGTTTAATTTAAAAACATGAGCTAGTATTGAGCTATTGTCAGTCATCTGAAGTCGTCCCATGCAGTGGTTACAGGATGTCTACAATAGGGACTGACACACCTTATTCTCAGAGGACTCAATATTTGAATTCATTCACCTGTGACTGGAAGAGAGGGCATAAAAAGAGCACCTTCAGTCTGTACAGTCACTGTCAGTAGCAAAAGTTCTCCTTACACCTATGAGATTGTTTTGTGTGCAACCAACAAAAAATTAGAATTCTATACACTCTTGTACATTACCTTTTAAAGGCCTACATCTTTTAGGGAATGGTATTTAAGTAATTGGTTATGGAAAGTAGTGTATATGGCAAAACAGCATGATCACATAGAGCTTCCTATAAGCATAGATATCAGAACCTGATTGTCAGTACCTACACTCTTGGAGTCTGCTTACAAAATGCTCTCCTAAATTACACAATACTCAGTGTTAAACTGCTTCTCTTCTGGTTTGCGTTCAGCCACTAATCCTGCCCAATGTCACATCTGGCCTCACACTTTTACAGCAACTCTGAAGGTTCTGTGAGTTGTGAAAGGCAGAAACACATGACTTCGAGGTATGACAAACCATATGGGAGCTCCCTAAGCCACTGAAAAGCTGGAGAGAGGGCTCTTAATTTTGTTAAAAAGTTTAATAAGTACAAAGGTTACCTTAACTATCCCTTCCACAGAAGCATGTGAATTACATTAAGCAAATTCAAGCCATAATTACCTTTTAGGGTAACCCCCACCCCAAACCATAGGAATATAAACAGGAAAACTTCATAGTATTTAGCATCTGTTGCATAGCCTTTCAGATATAAAAACAAGAAGATGAATGATGATGTCATCACCTTGTCTGTGTAACAAAGCATATCTATAGCAAAAAGTGCTTTCATAGTGCACCAGCAAAATGATAATATCCCTTTTAATTAGGTGGCTAATGTAACTGATAAATTTACCAATGACTTTTACTTCTTTTCCTTTTCAGACAATTGAAAATAGGAAGGAAAGATTTTCCTCAAAGGAAGGAATCCCTACAACTAGATGTAAGGTAACTTCATCTGGAGACAACAGACCAAAATGTTCTGGTTTCTGCCACATTCACTTTCAGCTACTGGAAGAGCTTTTTCCCTTGACCTTTTAGTTTTTAAGTACCAGACTGATATTATATTACTAGCATTACATTACTATGCATTTACTAGAATGAAGACAAAATTGTGTTACAGCTCCAAAGGGCATCTGTTTTATATGCAAAAAAAGGTAAAAAAAATCTGTCATCCAGTCAGCCTTGGTATCTGAATTGTTGTATTGATTTCTCAAAAAAATAAGGTATTAAAAAAATTAAGAGGAGATGACACGGTCAGTTTTGTTGTGTATCTTCCCTTAAAATAATGCAATTACTTAAAATATGAAAACTTAGAAAAAATACTACAATTCTATGAGGCTACTTTGCAGATGTAAATATCAACATTCACAGTCATATTGGTACTTACCCAGTAAATGCCTGGACTGCACAAAGCTTGGAAGCCTCCAAGGAACTTCCGCTTACTATCCGAGCCTTTAACAGAGACCAGAAAAAGTACAGTCACTTGGTTGCTTTTAGTAAGTTTTGCACAGAATTTAACGGCATCAAACATATAAGACATATGAAAATGTTTAGCAGGGTCAGCTCCAGGCCAAAGCTAGAGTACTCCTTTGGGATACATTTTGGTAGCATTCAGCATTTAGTGAAACACACTGGAAGAACCCATGGGAAGATAAGGTATTGCTTCCCAAATACTATTGTCCTTTAAGTCCTATAGTGTATGCAGTGTAGGTGATAATTAGAGGCAAATATGAAATATCATGTTTGACAGCAGCAGACCCCTGTGTTGGCAATTATGATAAGCACAACAGTGAGGGTTATCCTGTTTATAAATGCAACACATTTGCAATACACTCAAAGGAGAACAAAAGAGTGGAAAGCTGGGGAAAAAAACCATGCAGATTTCACAACTGAAATGAAGGAACAAAACAGGTCAAAGAGGTCACGAACAAACATCAACAAAATACATGATCCCTATAGCAAATAGGTGATTTTAAACCTT
Organism: Pyrocephalus nanus; assembly: GCA_038380795.1. Classification (NCBI taxonomy): domain Eukaryota; kingdom Metazoa; phylum Chordata; class Aves; order Passeriformes; family Tyrannidae; genus Pyrocephalus; species Pyrocephalus nanus. The sequence goes on from CM076272.1 coordinate 8,038,249, forward strand.
TTCATCCACAGAACCGCTATCTGAAAGAGAATTGGAAAGAAGGGGAATATAGGTTAGACAAAACAGTCTCTAAGAAATATATTATGTCATAAAAATCTGTCACTCTTTTAATCTGGATTCTGTAGATCAGAATCCAAGTAACACCTGTGCTTACAATTGTGTCAAGGTCACTCTCACTACACTTTAAACAAGCAAAAAGATGTTCTCGGTAGATAAGAACCCCTGCCACTTATGAAGGGCTGTGTGGATCGTATATAATCTACATACAATAGCTCATCTCCACATGATTTTTATTTTTATTTTTTAAAATATATTTTTAATATGAATGAATGTATATTTAATATAGTTACAGTGTTCCAAAAAATAATGCTCTATTTTAAGGAAAAGGAAAGGGTTTCTACTAAGGATATAAACACACTAGAAAGTGTTTCTACCAAGGATATAAACACACCACACCCCCTGCTGCAACTCCTGAAATGTAACTATTCTATCACAGTCATTCGTATAATGACAGAAATTGTTCCCAAATGCCAATAGAAGAACCACAATTGTGAAAGTATATGACATATATAGTTCTACATTGCCTAATGCAAAAACATGATGTATTCACATTTACTATCAGACAGAAAATGTTTGCTTTCACACTTTATAGTACAGTGCATACATAAAACTGTGTTGTTTTAATTGTCACCTTGCCGATCTTTCCACTTTTTCGCCCAAAGGGAGGACACATTCTATGAACTCTTTAAATAGTTTGGATGTTTTTGAGATGTTTGGAGATATTTCAGGTTATATACTTTACAAAATAATAATTTACACCTGAAATGTGTGCCACATTTCATTTCTATACCAGTTTATCTGCAAGAAAATATCCCATTCAAATGTCTATATCAAAAATATACTGGCAAATGTAAAGCTGAATACAGTATAGTAGTGACAATCCAGGGAACTAAAAGTATCTATTATGCCATTAATTTAAAGGCTAATTATGTGATCAAAGCAAAGCACATGCACAAGAATGGGCAGAATTAGAGACTGGAGACAAACTGTTCAAAACATATTTTACAGGTCAAATTATATCTGATTATGTATTATTCAAAAAGTTTTAAGATGGTTGAGCTGCTAGATATTAGCAATGTCACAACACCAAACTGGAATGCACAGAAAACCAACTATGTAGGAGTTTCTTCCCCTTGGTGAGACCACAAAATTTACCATTTTCCTGTGCCTGACTACAGATCTCAGCTTTCCCTCACTGCTGTTGTGAACAATCCTTTTAGAAAGAGTATGCCTAAAAGAATGAACAATAGCTACTTGGCCTAAGGCAAAATTATGCTAAGTTTTACATAATATTAAATTAAAACTCTTACTAATAGTGAACTTCACAATTTAGTGAAAGTACAGTAAGCACATCTCTGTGTACCAAGAACATCTGCTTTACATGCTGTGAATAGATAATTTTCATAGTTCATCTCCTGAATACAAATGGACATTATATCAATTTCTATTTTCATGTTTTATAAAAATTCATTAGGCATCTTTCCTCTGGGAGGTGAATTATACTGATGTTTTGACTTCACAACTTCCCTACCCCCTTTTCTGAAACAGTAGAATTTTCATTTAGCCTCAGAAACTAATTCCTGGCAAAATGAAGCTGTGGTGTTTTAGTTGTCAAATTACCCTCATCTGACTGAGCAGATTTATAAAAGAGCTTACTCTTAAAAGACCTTTTTAAAATTTATTTATTTGTGAAATGCATTTGTCTAACAACACTAGACATGACTGGCTACTCTTTCTCCACAAGCATAGAAAGAAGATTTGGACAACCCTATGATCCAACTTTCCCACTACAAAATTATTACAGCATTTCATAGGCAGGGTGAGAGCAGAGCCAGGAGTAACGAGGTGACTGTGAGCTGGGCTGGCTGGAAACAGGAATTTGCTTTTATGAGGGCTAAAGAAAACATGAGGAATACTTATCTGGTTTGGAGCAGCATCTGCTCAAATGAGTGAGAGAGAAGGCAAGAGATCAAATACCAACAGGACTCTAAGTAGGAGAGACTGAGACTGCATCAATTCTCACACTTGTGAAAAAGGAAGGGTCCAAAAGGTGAAGAGGAATGTGGGGACTGAGGGAAGTTCTAAGCAAGACACTCCTTGGAAGTTAAGAAGCCTCGTCATAATCTGCTCATGCAACCTACACCTTTTTTCTAGAATGTCTAATCAAATCATTGGTAATACTGCCACGTAAAGACACATAATAAATCTCATATTATGTGGAATGCAATTTTTAAATAATTTGAAGGTACTTTGCAACAAGATGCCTAAAGAATCGCATGAATTCTATGTTTAATTCACTTGATTAGAAAGTTATTTTAAAAATTGTTGACTTGTCTTCCACATTATGTGGAATTTTGTAATTTAGAGCATGAGAGATGGACATATGAAATTTTCCTTACTTCTCTTGGGTTTCAGACACCTTCATCAAATTTCACTACGCTTCTTTTACTGGAACCTAATTGTGCCTCAATTTAGGAAGGAGAGTGACAATCAAAAATTAGGAAAGGAAAAAATATACTATGTTTTTTTATTAACTTGCTCTTCTTTGCAGTTGCTTCATATAAAAAAAAAACAGGCAAAGAAAAAAAAAAAACAACTACCTAATGGTCTCTTTTCTGAATAGAAATTGCGTAATGCAAACAACTGACGCAAATTTCCCAAAAAGAAATCTTGAGAGCATCTCTTTTTTTGTAACAAATGACTGCATCTTCAGAGATAAAATTAGTTTGAAAACTTCTTCATTGTTTACTGCTTCTTCTGAATTCACCATGAGTGAAATAATCTGAACTGTGGAAGTGTTCTCTGCGTGTATGAGAGCACCAAATCAGGAAGTGTCCAGAGTCACCAAGCAATTCACTTTAGTAGTCGTTAGGCTACCAGAATAGACAGGAACATTCCTTGATGTAGATAAGAAATGAACTGTGATTATATAAGGGACCATTGAATGTATTTTCAAATCAGGGATTCAAGGCTAGACATCTCAGATTATACTGCTGAATGACAATGATTTACTTAAAAGAGCTTATCTTCATATAACTCATTTCTGTCATCCACACATTCAAAAAACTAACCTAAAAAAGTTATGAGTGTATGAGGAGCAGTGTAAACAGTGGTCCACTTAGTTAACCCTATGGGGTACTTATTTCAATTACTTTGCTCCTTAGATTTTTATTTTAAGTGACAATTCATTACATTATGAAATACCAGAAATACCAGTAACTGCCTTCATGTTATGCCTCTATAACATATGCCATTTTAGATAACAAGAGAGTGTTTTACTAGGATTATAGGAAAATTCCAAGGAGTGATATTGCTCCTTAGTTGATGCTATTTTTTCTCTGTGCACTCCACATATACACACTTGTGCAGTGGAATGACGAACAGCAGGGTGGTCCCCTGGCTGCATTCTACTGAATTTACAAATGTCCAATATTGAAGGCAAAAGGAAAAATCTTCCTGACCCCTTTTGTTAAATGCAGTTAATTATATTTAATTAGGTAACTAAACATGAAATAAGTTAAAATTAGTCTTTACATTTCCATTAATAAATTTCAGGTATTAAAAAGCTGTATAATATACAGCTTAGCCACTAAATCCTGACTTCCATTGAAAATAGTTCACAAGGATCCACTGGGGTAAATTCATCCCCAGATGGTGAGGACTGGAGAGGTGGAGTGAGAGGCTTATTTGGTATTCTTTCAGTACCCTCAAATAAGCCCTCAGGTTATTCTCTATCCCCATGTCAGTTTAAACCAAGGCTAAGTAAAATTTCCAACAAGTGCTTGTTAATGCTGCATAATTATTATTTGAACTTAGTCTGAAAACTATCAGATCTTAGAAAACTTTAACTTTACATGGTTCTCAACTGTTTTCAAATTAAGTAATGGTCTAATTTATTCATTTTTAGTAGAAATGTTACTATCTGTAGTTCACAACACAACATAGGAATTCATCATACAAGATAACTAATGTCTATACTCAAACTTCTGAGAAAAAAATCTGTGAAAGATGCTAAAAGGCAGATTCTTCCAGTATGAAAGGTATATTAGCAGTAAAGATATAGAAGTGAACACAGATCTTTGCTTTTGTAGCTAGTGATACCATCAGAAATACAACTGGACAATAAGTCTTATACATCAGCAGAGATATTTATATCAAAGAGGTTTGAATGGTTCTGTGCTCCCTTCCCATCATAATGATCCTTCAAGTTTTGTGTCATTATTTCACTTTTCCATTTTTCTGAGCAGCAGACCATTGTCCCAATACACTCCTCTTTCTTTAATGACTGCAAAAATTGAACTATTGAAAAAGAGAACTATTCACCATCACCCCCTGCCACAGTGCAAGAACTGTAATAAGGTTCTAAAAATCTAAGTTGTTAGGAAACCCCAGAATCAAAATGAATCAATCCCTTGATCTTCCACTCTTGGAAGTGTGTGTAATTGCAGAACACCAAATTGGAAAAAGAATTAAAGTTCATCATTTTTTCAAAGTACCATTTCAATCTTTAGTTCCACAAAGTGGCTGCAAGAATGTCAAACTGACTGATAATTACGTCATTCCTGGAAGCAAACCCTTCAGACAAAATTGCTGGATTTAGATAAAAATACAGCTGTTCCATGGAAATAGCATGTGCAAAGTCCTCATCTTCAGAAGTAGTTTGGAGTCTGAGCTGGGCAATTCTGATTAGTAGGTATTGCTAAAAAAGGGAAATAAATAATGGAGGGAAACCAGGTTCAAATAGAAGCAGCACATATAGATTGTCTGCCCAAAACAATGACACAAATTAAGCCATGCTAAAATAATAAATGCTGTACCCACAAGCTATTATTGCCACTACAGAACAGAACATTACGCTGTGCAAGCCTGGAGGATGTTGTATTGCTGGAGCTTATTCCAGGAGGATACTGTATAACGCTTGAAAGAGAATATTCAAGCTAGCACATCATGAGAGATGAGTGATGCTTGTCTGACAAAGAGAAGGTCAAACTTGAATAAAGCTTGGTTGACAGGAGAAATGGAAGAATTGCTGCTAGCACTTTACTAGCAGTGATGTAGAAAAATTACTAGCAGATACATTGAGAGCCAAACAGGAGGTCAGTTTGGTGAAGATGAAAACTGCATTTGTGTCTTTATTAATAAACTGGTCTGCAAATTTGAAACAAAGACATGCTTTAAGAACATCTCTAAAGCTTAGATATTGAATCCCATTAGACTTCTAATGGCTTTGTTTTCTATTGTTTTTCAACAGCTACTAGATACTTCTACCAAATGCTAGAATTTACTTTTCTAAAAGAATAAATTAATGACTGTCAAGAGAATTACTTGATTACAGAATGTGGTGGTCTCAAAAAACTACCATCCTCTTGGAGATCAGGCTTTTTTGAAAGTCTCTGGCTCATCTGAGTGCTGACAAGAAGTAAAAGACAGCATGCATTTTAAGCAATCTCTTCTAACCCCAGGAAACATCAGTCTGGCAAGACATATGTTACCTATAAAGGACAGAGAAGCATATTTTGCCTCCTTCAATACATATGATAAAAAGTACATGCAACCAGGTAATTAATTATTTGCTACAAAAGAAAAGAGAAAATTGATTATTGCAAGTCTTTCCACATCACACAGCTAGTGATGCCACAAAGTGTTTGACTTGGACAGCTGTGTCATAGCCCTGCAAGCTGAAGTCTCATTGCATTACTTCCAAAGAAATCCAAGCAAATAGCCCCTGGGTTTGACACCCAAAGTGAGAGTAGTTCCTCAGGACTCTTACAAATAAAGCAGGTTCCTTGATTCTTACACTGAACATGAGGATTACATGCACGCTGGTTTGCAGGGACAGAAGGGGCAGTAGGGCAGGAATGTTGAATGGCTGCCTGGGACAGAGGAGTGAGCGAGCTGCTGTCCACCTTGGGCCACAGAGAATATGCCTGCAAAAGCAAATAATTTATTGTGCCATAAGAGCAGATCAGAAGGTCAAAGCAGTTGCTGATGGAGACCCAAGTGCTCGCAGCACAAATGTTTTGGGGGTGTTTACTTGACACGAGTTCTATTTTTGGCCCTGATGACTGAAAGCCCATACTGAGCACATCAGATGTGATCCTGAACAGCAACATCTGGCTTGGTTACATCAGTAAAATATAGAGATTCCACTCAGACATTCCAGTGGCCAAACCAAATGTGGTGAATTTGGAAGATCAAGAGGTTTGTTTCAAAAGTGTAAATAAAATGCTAATGGTGGTAAACTCATAAGGCATATAAATATAAAGACCAAGATTGATATCTATACCAAGGATCAAGAGCAAAAGAGCAGAACACAGTGTCTGAGAAATGGCCACATATTTCACAGGGCAGGATGTTCATAGCTAATATTGGTTTGAAATTGTCCTGTGGAGCTGTATCCACTTCCTAGCTAATATTTATGGAACTATCCAAAATAGTCTCAGACACTGAAAATTTTCTTTAAAAACCCCAAACTAAGAGGCTAAAAAATTTAGATAAGCCAAACTAAGTTCAAGACTTACAGTAGTGGAAGAAGAAATGACTGTATGATCACACACTGAATAAAAAGATGATCCAGTCAGTGTGCTTGTTTAGACAAAGCACATTTTCTTCTGTTGATAAGCAAACAGGCTTAACTGACACAAGAGAAAGAAAATACTTGAAATACCACAAAGCTAATATGATTAGCATTAGAACATTAGAAGTTATTATTTGCCCCCTTGTTATCTTCTATGCTATAGGTAAAACCAGAATCAAACTACACGGTTTGTTTCAGCTCTGCTTGAAAGTAACAACAAATTGGAATATTTATGCATAAACATGAAAGAGAGACACAGACGTTAAGAGCTATAGACTGGTACACTGGAATTCAAAGCACGAATTTTGGTTCTGTTGGACTTCTTCTGCCACACAGGACATGTATAAATCCTTCTGAATTGCTCAATCCTTTTTAATAGTTTATAGAAAAAGGCATGCCTCCTCCTCATCTGCTTTTATGTTTTGTTTTGGGTTTTTTTTTTCAAGAAAATTTCAACCACTATGCCTTTTAAAGTTCCCAAAGAAAATTCCACTGTTTGCAGTATTCTCCTTGCCTTAGGGATGCAGAGAAGAATCAGCTCCATCCCATTTGTGCTAAATGAAACAGGAAGACCTACAGGATAAGATTAAAAACTCATATGTTCATACTCATCCATTTTATAAATATTCTTCTCTCCTGGTTTATTTTGCATTCAATAATAGTACATTCATCACATCTGTCTCTCCTTATTCCACCTTGGGACATGTGAAGCTGAAGGACAAGGATTCCTCTGGTGAGGCTGCAGTGACACTGGTGATACCCAGAGCTGTGCACAGTTTATGGGTCTGTGACAGCACTGACAAATCACTTGCTGCTGTTTCAGTAGCAGCTCCAGAAAATCTATTGATGTGTCAGTCAGCAGCTGGCTCTTTACTAGTACTTATTTACTGAAAACAGATGACAATGTTTTCTGTGTTTTCATATCTTCTGGTTAACTTTTGTCTTTTTAGACACCATATTCTTTATCACAGCATCAAAACTTTTTTAAATGGCTCTGTCAGCAACACAACTGTCAGATATGGGCTACCTGGAAAACCTTCTCTTTACACAGGTTTTAATAAAAAGATCAGTAAAATTTTTAGTGGACTAAGAGTTCTACACCAGTTAAGTGCAGAAGAAAATCCTTACAAAAATGGTACTTATTAAACAATACAGAAGTGCAGGTGCATTGATGTTTTTTGATGGAATTAGTTACATGTAAATCAATCCTGTCTTTATATTCCAGTTCTGAAGAATACTCTCCACTCATCATGGTTAACAAAGTTTCATGAGTTTCAACAATAATTTTGTGTCAGTAGGAAGTGGAGAGGTTTTGGATATTTTCTCCTATTTAGAGTTCCAGGGAAACACAACTGTGTAGGTGCTCCACTGATCACCTGGAAAATGTGCATAAGGAATAAATCTGGTACCTGACCCAAGGAAATAGTCAGAATGTCTCTCTGGGAGCAAAACAGAGAATCTCTAATTTTCACACTTTGTTATAATATTCTACTTCACCTGTGTATCGGAAGAAGATTTGAGCTTATTTCTGAATTTGTGTTTTCCAAGTCATTACCTTTTTTAAATGCATGTCTAGATATTTTTCAGCCAATTGCTTTAAGAAGATTCCTTTTATCCTGAAGCTGCATTACAAAATGATGCAGTGTTATCTCTGCTTCTAAAATACAATGATCTAAAGAAAATGGTTCAATATTTTAGAAATAAAAATAGAAAATATTTTTTAATCTTGGTGACATAGTATTGTATTCATTTTTACAGTAAAACCACTATAAAAAAGACCTTGGAACTGACATTCGTGCTCAGCTTTCCTTTTAGTTCTAGCAAATTTAAGTTTGTTTAAGCATAAAAAGAGCAGGCAAATGGCATGAATATATATCAATTTACATGAATTCTAAAGTCAGAGACAGTTGTGTTAAATGATCTCGTTTTCAGAAGGAGTAGAGTAGCAGAGAGTTTCTTTTATGAAGGAAACTAGCTTTTTTAATTAATTATTTTTCCTAAAACCAGAAGTCATTCTCTAAACAGAAGATGTTTGGGGTGGTCTGTTTTTTTGGTTTTTTTTTTTTTTTTTGTTGTTGTTGTTGTTGTTGTTGTTGTTGTTGTTGTTGTTGTTGTTGTTTTGTTTTGGTGTTTTGCTTGTTTTTAATAAACAGCCAAAAAACAGATTTCTGCTAAACCTTACTGATTAAGGATGTGGGGGGTTTGTGTGTTTTGGGTTAATTTTTAGGTTTTTTTGTTGGTTGGTTTTGTATGGGTTTACTTGTTTGGTTGGCTTATTTGGGGTTTTTTTATGATTAAAGAGTAGGTATAGCTATTCTAGCAAAAGGACATCTGACAGTGATAGAATTTTTCTGGAATCTGAGGCTGTTACACAACTGTGGTTGTGACACACGTTCCCCTAATGTAATGCACACTGATTCAGCAGGAGTTACTATGCTAAATTAAACTACTGATATTCAACCTATTTGGTAACTATCCTCTTTACAAAGAGAGTCTACGTTCTAAGACTTTTTTTTTTTTATAAGAATGAATGCTTAAACGACAGAATTAAAGCAAAATAAGCCATGAGAACACTATTATGTTTTCTGAAAGATATATTAAACAGGTTTTAAAAATAATTTTACTAAATTATTCAATGAGGAAAAGCAAACTTCTCATCAATAGGAATTTGCTTGATTTGAATAGTAAAAGTTTTAAGATGATGATCAGTACTCTCAGGATAATTTTCCTTACTCTAATCCCTCTTTTGATGGACTGAACATGTAACAAGCAACTAACACAGAGCACCCTTACATGAAGCCCTTACTTTAGAGTAGTTGGGGAAGGTAACTGCTTGCTCTTTCTTCACAAAGAAGAAAGAGATGGATGTATCATCTTGATCATTACCTGATTACATTTCCTCTCATAAGTTTTCTAAAGCAACTTTTCTACAATTCTATTAATCTCAAGCTGAACAAACTGCCATTTCTGTTTTAAGTCCCTGATATCCCTTTTCCCCATCAAAGAACAGAAGAGAAATAGGAAGGGAAGGGTGTAAAGACTTTTGCCTGACTCTGGAGTGAAACCAGGAGCAGGACAAAACTGCAGACTCTTGTGTGTTATGAAACAAGCATATGAGACTCAGTCAAATCAATGTACTTTGGTTCATCTACACTACCCTGACTGAATTCATGCAGTGATTAATAATTCCCTAGAACACTATTTTACATCCTATAATATTTAGAACATTTTTAGAGTGCACACACACATATGCATATATATATGAAAAAGGATTTTCTAGAATTTTAGCTAAGCAGGTTGAGTGCAAGAATATATTGTATTTACCAGTTTCTCCCCAGATCATCTGAAAATGTATTTTATTCCCCCCCTCCCCACCCCCAGCTTCCTATCCTACAAAAAAAAAGGGGGGAAAAAAGGAGTTAAAGGAGTTAAAGACATCCATCATTTTGTTTACCAACACAAGGCAGGACACAAACATAATGCTGGGAAAGGAAAAAAAGACATTTGAAAAAATTGGATTATTAAATTCTGTAGTTCATTATCATTCCCAATATTGCACCAAAATAGACTTCTTAACTCACAGTAAATCTTGTTTCCCCAGTACTACACATCTATTCAAATGTACAGCAAGGGTAAGTGCTTCTTCCCCAGCCTGCTTACACTACATCTGCTCCATTGTGATCGTCTTCTGATGTCAACATAGAAGGGAATTTACACTGATGAAAACTCTCTGTAATCTGTTTACCTTATTTACATATGAAGAGAAGAGCAACAGATTAATCAACTTCTGTTGAAAAGTATTATGTCCCCAAATCCAGCTCTTTATAGGTGATACATTATGTGAATATATTATTCTTAAACACTGCAGATGAACTGTATCAGCCACACCAAATATACAATCAGTCCTTATATTAATTAAGTAATTCATCACTCCTGGTGGGAAAAAAAAAAAATCAAACAAACCATAAAGACATGAGATGTGGGAAAATAAAAAAAAAATCTCGTACCACTGGATACTGTGGCACCAATATTTTGAAACAGAACAGAAAAGGTTGAGGCTTGATATTGCTGTTACCTTTTATAAACTCTAAGTGTTTTTCTCTGGGCTATTCTTTCCCAGTGATGCAAAGACTAATTACAGTATGCTCATTCAGTAACTTTCCTCCTCCTCATCAGACTAGGCCTGAGATTAGAAAGATGAGAAATGCCACTGGGCTCAGTGAAGGAAAAGCATCTCAAAGAGATCACATAAAAAAAGTTTCCTTCATTACTTTGTATAAGGTGATCTTAAACTTACAGGAAACTTAAAGCGTAGTCACAACTCTGCTTCAAAGCTTCCTGGGAGGGGGTTTCTGGTGAGTGTTTACAGTGAAGGAATCCTAAAGTGTACAAACTACATCAACACTATATCAAATTAAAGCTGTATTAATTCAAGATAGATTGTTTAAAATTAATTACACCTAAGCTTTCAATAGAGCCACAACACCATTATATGTTAAAGGCTAAGTATAAACTCAGGAGACTGATTGAAAAGGGGAAAAGATGACTCTTTTATACTCTCTTATGAACAAGACCGACTGGCAGTAGCTGTTACTACTGGTCAGTGAAGCATTAAGCAGCTCATTTTGACACAATACATGCAAATATGCCTGTTCTATCTTTATTAATTGCTGCAGTATCTTATACACTAAACTAGAATTCTATTATCTGTCTAGATAGCCTCCCTCTCCCAGTCTGTATCAACATCCTGAGAAGGAACTTTATTTTCAAGAAAAAAATCCCTACAAACCCAAACACAACTCGAAAGGTTTTTATCAGTCAACATAGTTACCTCAAGCAATTAAGAAATAAGATGAGATATACATTTCCATTTCTCTTTGTACAAACAGTGATCTTTTCTTAAAGCCCTCTTCACAACACAGTTAATGCAGACTGAGGGTAGAAGAACTCTTTAACAGATAAAAGCAATTTAACTTGTAACAGGCCTTTTATTTCCCTGTTACAGTCACCACCAACAAATATGGAATTTCCGTGACCAAAATAATGGTTTTATTTATCCTATTTCCACCTGAGTGGCTATTAAATTACTGATTTTTTTTAACTAAATAATACCATATAAATTGATTTTCATCTGGGTCACGGCACTTTTTCAAGTCCAAATCCAAGATTTATATTCACATGAGAAAACCAGTACAATACTATTAACTATTAGTTACTACTAGCTATCAGTTACTAATACCTTTGTACCTATGCAATTGTATTAAAACCAAACATGATGGAGGTAAGACATAAAGGATAAAAAAATCTTGAATACTACAAGACAAGATTAGATTGACTTCTAAAGCCTATGCTCTTTGGGAACATATAGCTGACTCAGGCAGTTCTAGCAAATAGTTATTATAAAAAAGGCCAGAAAAGGTGTCAAAATAGAAAATGTATATTTGTTAAAAAAATCCTGACATAGTTTGAATAAACAGAGTTTGAGATATGCACTGAAATAGGCTTACTTATTTTACTGACAGCTTTTCTTAATATAGAATAAAATAACCACACGACAAGGGTAGTGAGGTAATACATTACTAGTTCCTTTGTTTTCCGATGTTAGCAAGGTAACAGTATTGATCTCATATTTCATCTCTTAATTCTGTTTTCCAGTCAGATATCACTAAATGTAATACAAATACTTCCTATAAATCTCTAGAAACACTTTCACTCAGTGCTAAAGAGGCAATTCCAATCACTGGGCCCTGTCCTCTGACTTGCCACTGTGAGTGTGTACAGAGCAAAGTGAGTTCACCCATCCTGACACCATAAGCAATCTACAGGTTACTCCATGGCTGAAAATTCAGATCAAAGGCTTTTAAAAGTCTGTCTGATTTTTAAAATCTGACATATCAAATGAGCACCAAGATCTTCCTCAATGAGATCAAGAAGATACTGCTCACAAACTACCATTCATAGAAAGAGATTAAGTTACCATTAAAAGCAACTCAGAAGAGTGCATGCAACTCTGGAATCTTACCCAGAGTGATAGTTTTGCCAGGAGAGAAAATGATGCTTATTCTAAGGCACCTGGAAAAGTTAATCAAATAGGGATGGAATGAAAGAAGATACTAGGTAAAAAAGAAAGCTAGAAAAAAACAAGTGAGGACTGGAACAACAAAAAATAAGGTAAGCAATTCTTGATTATAATATACAAAGAAACAAACCACTGACTAGCATTTCTTTGATATTTTTCAAGCCATCAATCTTTCTATTAATATACACCCATCATCACAGTGTCTCTATATCCTTACAGAACTTTAAATCCGAGGATTACTCATGTACCACTGACGTCTCCTCTCATTCATATAACATGTTAAGTCACCCCAGTATGTCTCCAAAAACATGTTGTAATAAATAATACATAAGCAATCATCCCACAGTGTATTTTTTCTCTCCAGCTAGAGACAGAGAATAGAACTATCTGATGGGGTTCTTGTGCACTAATAAATTATTTATGTACCAAAGCTTCACTGACCTTACCTTATGCATTACTAGAATGAAAATCATATCACTCTAAACCCCTTCTTTGTATTAAACTGGAGAACTAACACTGCTGTATTAGAAGGTTAACTCTGCTTGGCCAGGTTGTTAACCTGCCCCTGCCTACGTGAAGGGATGAAACAATTTGTTAAAGAATAGATTACGTTTTGGTTATATAATGAAGATTAATTCAAAGAACTTCTTTTCTTACTGGTACTTTTCCATCCAAAAGTAAGAAATTGGAAGCTGACTGTGAATCAGTTACAGGGTAAAAGAGTGAAAAAACCCCCACAATCATTCTTAAAAGTCGTGTAAACCCTAGAGTGGCTATTAGTCACTTTTCTTTAAAGTTATTATTGCAAATATAAAATGAAAATAAAATACCTCAAACTACTATTTGCTTAAATACTTAAACTACTATAGTCAAACCACTATTTGCTGAAATGATAAAGTATTTGGACATGCATGAATTCACACATAAAGAAGAGGGGGCAGGTTGTGATGACTTAAAAGTTACAAACTGCACATTTTGTGAATTTTTTAGAACTCCTTTAAGAACTGATTTATAAAATATTCTTTCCTATAATAATATGCAATTCAAGTAATAAACAGAAGATGAATATATTTTGTATTAGTGGACAAACTGACATTAGGAACACATCCTTCTTCAAAGGCTGCATACAAAATGTTCAAAACTGCATTTCCTTATCACAGAACAACTGAGGCTGGAAGGGAACTCTGGAGGCCTTGACTAAGAACCCTGCTCAGATGGTGCCACCTAGAGCAGAATGCCCAGGACCACCTCCAGATGGCTTTTGAGTGGCTCCAAGAGTGGAGATTCCACTGGATTTCATTAGCTGTGGAGAGACTGCCTATAATGCCAGTTATCCAGCTCAGTGAAAGTAAGCTGAAGGTAAGATAAGGGAATATTTGGCTCCAATAACTCTGCATACCACTCAGCACAAGTTTTTCTTCAGGTAATACGCTCTTTTAGTTGGCTGCTCTGGCTAGAAAATATATTTTGAAAGTTTTAAATTCTGAACAATTGTTAAATATTCTGCAGACATAAATGTAAAAATATCATATTCATCCACTAGATATAAAAACATAAAAAACTTTTTGTTAATAAGTGTTGCCAGATATGCTTGAGGATCTCAAGATACACTCTTAAGCTGAGAAGTAGTGTGCTGTACCAGTCCATCTGTAAATTCTCCTTAGCCACTTGATGTATTCTCTTTCTCCTTTATAAGGATTTACATTATTTTATTTGTAGAAACAAAAATGAAGGTAGTATGACATAACCATGCAGACACACTTTGCCCATAGACCATACCCAATAACACATTTTCATAACCTGGCCTTGGTGTCAAATGGATTCTCTTTAAATATAAGAAATGCTTCAGAATTCAGAAGAAAAAAGATTTGAGACTGAAAGACTCTCACCTGCCTGGTTAAAAGAAGAATTTAATTTGTAGAAATGACTGCATGAGATGTAACAAAGTTAGTCCTTATTTTCTAGCAATGTACACAAATGCACAGAGTTTAGATAGTGGAACCAATCTGAGTTTCAGTATTTCAGATATTTCTTGTGTGCTTTCTTCAATTGTGACCTCAGACCTTCATAGTCTAGCTGTTCGCAATGACTAGGTAAAGGGACTGTGACTCCCCTCTCCCATGCCTCATAAAAATCAGGAAAAAGTACTGAAAATACTAATTACTGATAGTTGTTTCTTCATATATAAACTATCTAGTGTCTAACACACTACTGCAGAAAAACACCTGCAAAATATAATTATATGATCTAGTGTCATTATTTGAATGCAGAAGTAGACTTTAAAGCAAACTACCATTACCAATATTGAAATGCTTGTGTAACATACTTTCAAGTTGACTGTAAGTTTATTGTAAATGTAGTTGTTCACGTACCAAAGAAGCTCTACAGTAGCTCAGGCTTTGGATGCTCGTTACTACGAAATAAAATCTCTGGCTAAAGGCACAATTTTTCATCTTCAAAATGAATGTATTGGATAATTACTTTACCAAGGCAGATAAGAAAGCAAAGATTCAGTCAAGGTGACAATTACCATCTGGCCAGCTACAGTAATTATTATGCTCCTAATTAAATGCACAGGCAATATTATTACATTAACATTACAGTGTATGTTAATATTGAAAATCACCAGATTTGTGTATTATTAGAGGTATTAAAGTTATATATATGGCTGTCTGGTTTGAAGTCTGATAATACACAAAATAAAAATCATGAATAAATCTGTGTCAACACCCTCTGGTGAGTTAAGTTCTTTACTCTTCAGACATGGATGATACAATTGACACCCCTTTGTCTTTCCTCTGCACCCTTCTCTCTCCCAGTTTTGGAGAATGACTGCTGTCATTCTGAGAGCTTCCTGGGAGTAAAAATAAGGACAGAATTAAAATAAGGACAAACATGAAATCAATTTACACTTTCACTGTTGTAAGTACCTAACAAGCTGTGGGTTGCCCAGAGAATGGAGAACATTGTTCACTAGAATGAATATAGAACCAACAATACCTTCAAAACTGCTAAAGAAAGCAGGGTAATATCTGAACACACTGAATTGTTCCTTTGAATACATTTATAAAGCTATAAGAATACCAAGGACAGTGTAAGAATACTGTACCATTTATTTTTTTTAAGATTTCAATCTTGTGAAATTTAATTTTCAAATTACTGAAATTCAAAGCAACACAATTACCTGCAAACATGTTTGACTAAATATATTCAGAAAACTCCTTCAAAACAAACTTGTGAAATTTTAGCTTTTTGACTTCTATAGAACTATTTCACCTATTTCACTATTTATTTTATAAATAAAATGAGATAGAAGCATAATTTTTGCCACCAAATTCAGTGGAAGCAGGATTAGGTATTATACAAAAGTTAACATACATATTTAGTGAGAACAACATTTTCTTAAAAAAGTATTAAAATACTATTACCTCCAGCAAGGATCTTCTCTTCCAAATCATTCATTTGTTTCTTGTACGCTTTTAAAGCAGCTTCTTTGAACGATGGCCGTATTCTTTTCTTCTTTGGAATTTCAGTAACTGTCTCTGGGACGTTCTGGTTCTCATCTTCTCTGATTTCTACCTCAGGAACCACATCACTTTCAACTTCTAATATCTCTTCACTGATCACACTGTCAAACTGAGTGTCATACTGCTCCTCTGGTAGCATTGCATATGGAGTTTCATACAAAGACTGCTCCAGTTCATATTCTTGGACTTGCTCACTGGTTTCACTACTATTAGTTCTGTTTTCCAGTTTAGCAAGCACTTGTTCCATGACCTCTACATAGTCTGTTTCATTCTCACCAGATGGTTCGACTAAGTCTTCCTCATACTCTGCTTTGTAGCAATAAGGCTCTGCATAAACATCAGAGTCGAGGGTGGTACTTGATTCGTTTGCAGTAGACTGAGATAAAGTTCTAAACCTACCCATAAAAGATGATCCACTGTCTTCATATCCACTTAAACTCTGAGTACTTTTGTTCCAGACTACTTCTAAAGCTGACTTAGCACGTTGAAGTGTAGATCCAAATTTAGGAAAGCTGAAAGCCTTATCAGAAAGGTCTATGCTTAACCGGCTATGCCACGATTTAGGGGCCGTTTCTTCTGAATCATCACTTGGTAGTTCACTCTGACTTCGGTACATCATAGGCAATCTGTTTTGATTCTGATAAGAGGAGATAGAATTTGTATCCTGATAATCATCATATTGACCAGTCCACTGACTTTGTGTTTCACTGTCAAGGCCTGGACATGATGGAGAAGTACCATCTAGAGTGAAATCATAGCTTTCAGTATCATACTGGAGGTCAGAATTTTGGCCCTTTCCAAAATCTGTCTGTTGATCTGAAGGGCTACTCATATCATATACAAAAACTTCTTGTGTGGATGTGTCTAGGCCCAAATCTGCCCCTTGTTCCAACTGATTCCAGTCTTTCCATGGGGAAAGATCATCATGCAAAGCAAGCTGAGTATCACTATAGTGGTTTCTCTCTCCAGATGCACAGATCATTCCATTGCTTACTCCACTATCAACAGTTTCTATGTTTTCTACTTCATTTTGCTCTGCATCCTGTTGCATATCTTGGACAAAAGTCTGTTCCTGGGAACTTCCATACCAGTTTGTAGAATCATCTTGCCTTCGTTGCCAAAGTTCTCGATCAGAGGAAGACAATAGTGAACTGCCGTTTGTTCTGCTAAAATACTGGTTTTCTGAAAAATCCTCAGAGTAAGACTGACACAATTTTGAGAAGTCTGACTCTGAACGGCTAAGCTTTGGTGTTGCAAAGTCATTCTGTAAATGCCACAAAGGAGTCATGTCTGAATAATAGGCCTTTGATTGTTTCTCCAGATTGTCAAATTCTGGTGACTGATTGCCATAACTTCTGTTTGAAAAGGTGCCATTGTCAGCAGTTCTATTAAGGTCTTTAGTGTTTGGGGACTCAATAATCCCCTTTGTAGTGCTTGTTTTTATTTGATATACTGATTTAGATATCTTTGCATAACTGTTCTTGTTTATATCTGATTCCAAGTCTTTATCACTGTCAGGTGACTCCCAGTCATGTATTTTAGATTTTGTCTCCACAGTTAAAAGTTTCATATCCATACTTTCATATGTCTGAGAAGAAGACAGTCCTCTTTCTTTTTTGTCTTTTATGTCATGGGAAAATATATCTGTAGAAATTCCAATGCCAGTTCCCTTAAGTTTATAAGACTTTTTTAAAATCAAATCTCTCTGTTGTGATGACTCAAAGTAAACAAGAATGGGTCTTGGCTTTGCATTTGGACAGTCTCTTTGTTGCCCCAGTCTTTGGGCAAACTCAATTTTAATAGTGCTTTGTGCCTCTGAGAATCCCATTTTATCTATTAGTATTTTGTAAACTGTGCTTTCAGTTTTTTCAAGTCTCTCTTCAGGCACGTTTAGAAACCTAAGACTTGCTTTGTTTCCTGGGTGGCCAATCTGCTTAATGTAGTCATGTATGTCCCGAGTTTCTCTTCTGGACTGCACAAATCCAGTTCGCAATTGTTCGATTTCATTTTGTACAACTTCTACGCTACTGGAAATTTCATCAATTGATTGTTTCAGAGCATTAACATGCCCTCTTAATTCAGAGAGTTCTGTTTCAATTTGACTTATTCCCTGAAGCTCTTTAAAGATCATTTCCATAACATCATGGGTTTGACTGATACAACCTGTCGAACTAAAGCCAGGCTCAAGAGTATTTGATTTCTGGTGACGCCCAGTTCTGTCCAGAGATTTACTTCTTAATCCCCATGTTTTCTTCCATGTACTTAGTTCTGAGTCCGATGAGACACATTCTTGGCTCTTTTTCCATTTCCTTAGTTTTCGTAAAGCTCCCAGTTTCAGGGTGTGCAAAGTGCGTTCTCCATCTGAACTTCCATCAGAAGGTGCAAGGCTGCTCAAGCTTTTCCTGTTGCGTCTCACAGGCATTGTGTGTGATGAGTATTCGTTCCTCTTGCTATTGCCTTTTATTTCACTTAAAGAGTCAGAACATGAGCTATCATTTGAAGACAGATCTTGAACTATATCTTCATTATTAGTGTTTGCTACCAAAACGTGCCTTTGCAGTCCATTGGCAATAGCAACCCTATAACTGAATGTTGGCGAAAGGGAAAATTCTCTATTGCTTTCCTCTTCTTCAGTTGATAAGTTGCGAGCAGATGGACATTTGGCGATCTTTTTAACGGTGCTTTTTAAAGTATTGGAAAATTTTGGATTCTTTGTATGTCCAATTTGAGTAAAGTCTTGTTCCTTTTTGCTCTGACAACTCTCTTTCCTTTTTGTACTATTTCCCGATTTCTTTGTAAACATTCCTTTGCGGATCTTATATATGTAAGATGAGATCAGGCTCTTTAAGAGGGCAGAAACCATGGAGCATAATTTATTTCAAGTTGTTTCCACAAAACACCATTTTTGATCCAGACAAGTATTTGTATCTCCAACAGGATCATCATCAGTGGGGACCATATCCATATAAACTACTGTTGCTCTGGAATAATTTGACAAAAAAAAAAAAAATCACACATCTGCTTGCTGGAAACAAAATCCTGCAGGGGTTTTGTATGTCTTGCAAAATCTCCCTCTGTTGCTCATGGCTTCTTGAAGTGTCTAAAAAGGAGGGAATGATGTTACAATGGCTGCCAAGCAAACTTATCATTCAATAATACTGATGTTGTTTTAACTAGGTTACAATGGAAACACAGACGATTTCCCATAATTGTCTGAATAGATTTTTTCATGAATAATTGAGGCTGAAAAGAGTTCTAGGAGAATATTTTTAACATAAATGAATAAGCTATATTTATTTACAGGCTTCTTCCTCCACTTTAATTCTCTGACTTTAACAGAAATATTTGTATTAATGCTCTTGCTTTCTTTTGGAGTAATGACATTTCAGTTTAGATCCATATGATATACAGCAGTGATCAAAAAACCAGACAGGGAAACAAGTTGTTACTATCTAGTAAAATATAAGTAGAAAGTTCTCTCTTGCTTTATCTTTTGGACCAAGGTAGGATTCAGATATAACAAATGAGTATTGTATCCATGAAGTACTGTTCTATCTTGACATTGGATTATGCACAGACTATGGTTTGGGAAATAGAGGCTTTCT
This sequence comes from Pyrocephalus nanus, assembly GCA_038380795.1. Classification (NCBI taxonomy): domain Eukaryota; kingdom Metazoa; phylum Chordata; class Aves; order Passeriformes; family Tyrannidae; genus Pyrocephalus; species Pyrocephalus nanus. The sequence goes on from CM076272.1 coordinate 8,058,097, forward strand.
TTTGATGTCAGACTTTAACAAGGTCTGGTAAGTCAGGACTCAAAAGTAGGCATATCTTCTTTGTTTCTTTTCTTTAAGATGTAAAAAAAAATAAAGCACAGAAAACAGCAGAAAATCATAATGACAACTGATGGACATTCTCAACCAGGTTATTAAATTTAACATTGCTCTGGTCACAGAAAGAAAACATCAAATCTATACGAAATCATATACAGATGAGATTTACAAGTTGCAGGACAGGAACAGGTACCGTTACAATAGGAAAGCTATTTGATCTAAAAGAAAACTAAGAAAAGATTTCATGAGGTATCTGGAAGCTTCTATTCCATAAAACAAAAGCTTGTATTCTATAGAAATGTGGTCAATACATTTTAAACATGTAAATGTACTTTTTTTGTACAGGATATCATTCACCTCCCAGTTTCATAGCTGTGGAATAAAAAACAAGACAAATAGCTCAGAAAAATGCAACAAAGAAGTTCTTAAAATGACCATTTTGGTTTCTAAAGCAGCTAAAAATTCTTTGGCAGAATAAGAATATTATTTAGATGTGTGGTACATGAAGGGTTAAAAATCACTCTGTGGTTCTTCAGAGGAGTAAAGAATACGAACTGTCCTTCTGGTCTGCAAACAGCATGGCACTGTATGAAAAATTATGGTCCACTCACAGATCTCAAAATCTGGTCTTTGCATATCGTGGTTTGTCTTTACTGACCTTACTATTAAACTCATGCAGTGGTCAATAATAAACACTAACCCCTGATTCTCACTGCAGCAGCAAAATGCACTGTGCTGCAGAAAGCACAGGGAGAGCTGCTGAAAGCCTGGTTGGCTTCTGGAATCCTGGAACAGAGGATGTAAACAGACTTATTTCTTTTCCAGTTACAACAAAATTGGAATGCAGATTAAGAGCAAGCAGAAGAAGAATAAACAACATTCTTCATACTTTCCGAAGTTGCTACCTATTATTTTATAAAAAGGTGAAATATCTGTTGGACATGAGTCACAATTAATACATATCATCAGCATAGCTCTTGCCACTTCTTTTTCTTGTAGGCTTATGCCTGAAGTCAGAGTATTAAGAGTGAATTAAAAGCAAGCAATGTTTGGAAGCAAAGGAGTGCTCAGTGAGACTGCAAGCAATTTTCCAGGAGTGCAAATGGCATCTCTCCGAATATTGCAAAGTTTTCACCACAGCCAAGGCTGACTGGTTTTCACATGTTATTAGTAGCGAAAGGAACCATCCTGGGACACTTTTCAATGTCAAAGGCACGTTCCTAGATGTAGAAACACTTGTTAATCATTCAGCTCTTACACTGAATATTTGTAACCATTTATTGAATAGGATTTAAGTGTGACTGCCTGTCTCCTATGCCCACACCGACAGATTTTTAAATGCCTTACATAAACTTCACTTGGATGACTTGGACATTCTTCAAATGACTTCAAAACAAGAATGAATAAACAAGCTAGAAGGCTTGTTTCCTGTCTCAGCCTAAAACCATCAAGAAATAATGAAGTTATCACTGGAATCTGGAATATTTCCATTAATTTTAAATAAGCCCTAATGCTTCTCTGTAGAATAATCTTGATTTCATAGCCAGCCAGATATACATATATGTTTTACCTACTGTCTAACCTATGCTTTTTATCAGAGATAACTGAAAGTATTACAAGTAGCTACATGTTCAGCACTCTGTCAGAAACCCAGTTTCTGACAATGCCATAGTAAATTAAAAGCTGTACTTTTACAAACACAGGGAGATCTGCTAAATAGAGCAGATTTATGTTCTCTCATGCGAGTTCTATTCCATCTCAGCTGTATTAGTCATATGATCTGTTAATCAGTTTACAGCCTACCATTGCTCTGTCAAAAACTCATTTTCTAAAATTGTATATCTAGACATGGAATCAAGTTTGAGTCATTATAGGTCTCATCCATTTCTTTCTGGAAAGATTTACACGGGTTGTTCTTAACATTTTAGATCAGTGTAATTAAGACTCTAGAAAATAAGGAACAGTCTTTTAAGAAGCACATAGGATTAAGTCAATTATTTGAATGATCTGCAAACTGTCATTCAGAGATTTTCTGGTTTTATTCAGCTCTCCCAATAAGCCATCAGGATCTCATTTTTAAAATGTTACTTTCCTTGTTTATTGAATTAAAACAATTTATATGATAAAGTTGAACATCATTGAATTAACCCATTCTAAGCATAAGGAATCAAGTTGAAATGCTACTGTGGTCACGTATGGACTTTATGCTAGATGATTATAGAGCAGGAAATTGGAAAGTGTTATGAATTGGGAGATTAGAACTAAAATAAACTGTTAATGGGTTCCTTCTATAAAGAAAGGACACAATGGCACTTCCATCAACTTTTTACCCATAGCAAGTCTGCAAATAGACATTTGCCAATCAACACGATGGTGAAAAGGTAATTTGGATACTGTTGACAACAAAGCATTGTCAAAATAAATATGCCAGTTGGAAGCATTACTTATAAAGGATTCTTTTCCAAGTCTAAAACTATAGTGTCAGGTAGAAGGGGGGTGGAGTGGGCTGGGTTAAAAATTACAGCTTTTTAAACAATGCAAGCAGCATATTCTAGTTACGCATCTGAGCACCAGACCCTCACAGATTCCAATTTTTAAAAATTATTTTAACAAATCCAGCCCTTCATTCTTATAGGGAAAATAAATCATCTTAAAAACACAATTTCAGTATTTAAATAGAATAGTTAGATCACTGCCGAGCTTCTGTTCAGACCCCAGTAAATAAAGCTGTAGAGCAGCAGCTCTCTCATTCAGAGGTAACGTTGTGGATGCAGATTGTCCTCTTAAAAAAAAGCAAGAACCAGTCAGAACCACAGCCTTGCTAAGCCTTTGCACTGTTAATCAACTGCAAGGGGCCTGTGCATACTGGAAGGGGACAGGGAAGGAGATGAGACTCAAAGGGCAGTCTCCCTCTATAAAATGTCACACGAAAGTTCATGTTCACAACACCAAGACAGTGGGGGAAAACAAACCCAAAAAGTCCTTTTCTGCAGCAATACCACTGTGTATTACTGCCAAAATGGTCACTACTCTCTGTAGACAGCAACATCTTTCTTTGACGTGCAAAATGCTTCACAGAAATTGATTAATCACACATAACAAAAAAATGTAAACAACTTACTTTGCAGCCACAGAAACTGAGGCTAAGAGAGGTCCTCTTACATTCAGAACACAAGGAATCACTAACAGAATTCAGGTGCAGATTTATTAAGTATGGTACTTTACTAGTCTTAAGGTTACCTGGGAATAAGGTTAACTTAACATAACTGTGCTTGCCCTCAGTGCATGTCTCTTGGGTAAAACCCTTGCTACTTTCCTTTAAACAAGGTATATACTCCAGGGAGCTTCACTAATTTACTATAACAGTACCATTATACTGACGATCATCTCAGATGACCTAATTCGGAACTTAAATTAGAACAATTATCTGCTCCTTTACATTCTTCTTAAATTCTCCTCATGATCTTAAATACTGACACTTTTAATGTGCATTCTTGGTGAGTCTTTCAAGGTAAGGTGGCACATGCTACATGGTTGGCCTGTCTGCAGACCCTGGCAAAGGTAGGGGCAATAACAATGCAGTAGTCCTGCTTTCTCTTTTGGGTAATTACTCTTTGTTCCGAGAATTCCTTAGGTTTTCACCAGCAGACCTTTGCCCTATTGGATTAGCCCCTCCAACATTCAAGCAAGAGCATGGAGTGTTATCAGCAGTGTCTCCTTTTGGCTAGAAAGCTATTCCTATTTTTCATCAAAATGATTTGGAATGTTCACTATATCTGCTTATTTATCCAGTGATCTTTCTTTACGGATCCTGCTATTAATGTATCTGATCACCATTAAACCTGTTGCCTTCTCTATTTATAGGGAATGTTACAAATACAACTAACCACCAAACTGCATTTTCAAACCCCAGCCTAAGGAGCCTACAAGCTGCTAATGTTTTCGCCCACAATATCTACTGCTGTCCTGAAGAGCTTGCATGGTTATTCATCAGGCACACGATAGAATCCATGTAAATTTTTAGCAGTTATGCTGCAAGACTGATCATTCATAGCTGTATTATACCTGTTCTTTTAGCATAGAACTTAATTGACTGCAAGGATGACAGATTCCAGCAACACAGGCTTAAAACTGACTTTCACTCATGATTTAGAGCAGTCGGAAACAGAAATCACAACTAGAACTTTGTGCATTAGTGAATGAACTCAGTTACCTGCAAGAAACTACTTTGTAATATATGGAAGCACATTGTCTTCAGGAGAGCTGAGAAGAAAATGTAAATTCCTAGCTAGCTAGGATGAGTAATTATTCCAGAAAGAAAAGCCATCTTCACTGCTCCCCCACTGCTATGACCACATGGGAAAAAAGAGGAATTTTTTTACAGTAAAAAATTGTGGTTTTTTTCAATTACTGTTAAAGACAGACATGAGCTGAACCCCCCTCGCCAATATTTTACAATAATTTGCATAATTACTTTTTTAGTTACACTATTCTCCACACCTTTGTGTGTATCTGTAATATTTACATTTTTCTCTAAGAAATATTTTGTTGAAGCCACTGTGAGGCTAAAGTTGCCATTCAATTATTTATGAACTACTAATAAAATTGTTGAAGACATTTAGAACACTATTTCTTTAGAAACAAATCTGCAGTATGATATTTACTTTACAAAAATGAAAATTATATTTAAAGCAATTGTTCTTAAAGGACAATAGCCTTGACTAGAACTAAAACCAAAGGAAGAGATGTGCCAAATACAGCAGATTAATACTTAGATGTAAAAAGCTATGGAACAGATTCTAAAGGTAAAATGTGCTCCACTGGGAGCTGTCCACAGCCAGCTTAGCATAGGGTAATTGAGTGTACTAATGCACACAAGAATAAGACACTGCAAATGTTTTGGAACACAGCTTCAAAATTATTTGACTAAATGTACTAACCTTTTCCTCTTTAATTTTTCTAGCTGTTTCCTCAACTTTTTCAATGAAAAAAAGCAGGAAAAAAACACTCTAGTGTATAAAGAAGGTGGCAATAGTGACTTTCCCCCCTTTTACTGCTGAATGTATGATGTGTGCTGTCCTACATAAACTAACTTTTAGTCAATACTCTTACTTCAAAAAACCATTAAAGCTGAGATAATTCCACCTTATAGTTCATTCCTATTTAAATGTAGACTACAAAAGGAATGGAAAATGTGGGAAGGGAAAAGTTACTTGCTGACAATATGGGGATTATTGTATTTCTAAGTTGGTACCAAATATATCAGCTTCTGAGTTAGACTATTACCTGCATGCTATTATGTCAGATTACCACAAATAAACAAGAGCTATACAGTACAGAATATACAGAGTATAGAATCATCAGAGCCTATCTAACGCCCTTTAAAAGATAGAAAGCATCAATAGACAACTGACAAAATCTCAGTTCTATCCTTAATTTTGTCTCTATTTTAATAAGGAGAGCTTTTTTAGACATTATATATTGAGAAGGCAAGTGATTTAATTTACACTGAAGCATAATACACATGTAGAGAATATGTGCACTACACTGAGTATATTCAAAGTTTCTTTTAATAATAACTTTCCAAACTTTTCAGCAACCTAAACTGGAAATGATAATAATTCCATGACAAAAAATAATTTAAAACAAAAAAAATCCCTGAATTTTCTTTCCAGTATAGATTTTTAATCCTCTAACTGCACTGGCCTGAGCCTTAGAAAGGGCAACACACTGCCCTGAATTAGATCCCTCTTGGACAGAGTTGCCAAGAGGTCTGTGACCATGTGTACACTACACAGCTCTACAGCTTTGATTTTTTTTGTTTCCTTGGAGTTTTGGGGAGATTCTTTTTTTTTAAGTACTTACAGAAATTCCCAGTGAAATGTTTAGATTAAGAGAACAACTTTATATGGGCAAAATGTTACCTGTAGCCCTCTAGATTCCATCCTGTGTGTTTTCTGAACTCTAATAAACTAATAATTACATTACATTTTTAGAATGTAAAATTATGAAACAGGCAGCTTTTATAAAGAGGCCTTTCATTTAAGAAATTGTAACAATCACTGAATTTGAAGAATGTCACAAGCACAAAGCATCACAAGTACTCTTGACAACAACATACACTAGGATGAGTAGGCACACACAGATAAAAGCCATGCTTGTTAAACACGTGAAAGGACTCTCATTGATAAGGACGGTAGATATTAAACACAATTCTAAATTTGCTGCAAAACCTCTGTAAGAAAAAAAGTCTCTGCTTTCTTTGCTACAATATAGTAAGTGATACTTAGATTTACAGCTGAAAGTAAGACCCTCAGCTTTGGAGCTATCAACCAAAGTGAACGACACAAGTGAGAAAAACAAAACCTGCATAAGAACCTTCTTGGGTGCCAAAGAATTTTTATGCTTCAGAGCTGTAATGGTCTCAAAAGGCAGAAGCTGCTATACTGCTTCACTCTTCCTAGATTCTCACAACGCTACAGTTAAAAGAACACTTGGAATTTTCAGTCCTTGTTGATGCTTTAATGAATTGTGAGATACTCTGAGCTATCAGTCTCCTCCTCCTCAGTAACACCCTGGAATCCCAGTACTTCGCCTTAGGTTTCCTAAGTGTTTTCACAGCAATATAAAGTCATTATGATAATGTTGTGCTGACATCACTACAGCATCAAGCAAATAGACAGTGACGGAAGACCTTTATACAACTCTCCAAGTCGTGTGTATTCCACTGAAAAAAACCTCATATATATTGCATCAGGGTTTCTTTCTGTAAGAAAGGTCTTTGAGATGATAGCCAACCATAATTTCTATCACTGTAGACTTTACAAAAATAATTTATGATGAACAAAAGATGTTTTAACCTTCAATTCTACTTTTGACTGTTAGTGCTTTTCAACTTAACAGCATTCTCTCAATGCTTTTCTCAGTATGTTGATTTAGAGGGTAAGATTTACCACTGATTTTTAGAACACTCAAATGTGTCAAGTAACCTTCCATTTTCAATTGTCAAATCATAGATGTATATTACAATAAATAAAGGCAAGTAATTTATATAATCACCAACAGCTGCAATCAGGAAACAAGCATTGTATCACCTTTTCTGTGAAAAATAACTGCAACTTTATGGACAGAGTTTATTTCTACTTCAGAAAGCAAATAATGTTATCACAGTGAATGTTTTTAAGGCATAAGAGTTCCTGTCAGCCAAGAGTAAAGACCAGTATTAAGATGCTGGAACTGATATTAACCCTTTTTGGATCAACATGTTATTAAAAAAAAAAATCAACTTTCTTAAAACTGGGCTGCATTCAAATTTGAATTGCAACAGAATGCTGTGAGGCATTTCAGGACTAAAGAACAATCAAATAACATTACCTAAGTGGGTTTAATACATTCTACTGCATGTTATAAGATAACTATTAGTGTCCTTAGTTTCAGGGCACATAGCATTATGTTCTATTTCACTTATTACATATAATCAGTAGTCACCTGAAAGAAAATATTCTTAATAAGAAAAAAAATGCAAAAGGAACCAGGTGACTAAAGAAAGTTAGGGATTAATGAATACAGTCAGATTTTTATATCTGCATAATTCTTTCTCTTAAAGCAAAATGAACTCTCAATCTCACAGTAAGAAATTAGTTTCAGCTACTATTACTTGGCCTCTGAAATTGCAGAACGCAAAATACTGATGATATCTTCCAGAACCTAAAAGGATGGACAAAAAGTGTTAAATATCTGTGGTGGTTTTTTAGGTTGTGGCTTGGGGGAGGTACATGAGAGAGGGTATTCTAAGACACAGATTTAGCTGTGGAACAGAATCAAGCATGTAGTCTAAGCAAGCTGTCTCTTCAAAAGAAAGCTGCAGGGTTTTCATCTTGAAGATTAATCAAGACCCAGAAATACATAAGCATCCATAAAACTCAATTTATTACTAATCCTGCCACAAATTCAGAAAAAAGTACTGACATATATAAGCAAAACATACTATACTTTCACCATGTATTCATAACTAATTTATTTATCTTTTTATAGCAATTAAAATGTTTTAACTCACTGAGAAATCAAACACCACACTATCTTACTCAACTTAGATTGTGAAGTTGGTACCTTACAAAATAACCCCCCCCTCACTTTTTAATGAAGTGTTAATTCCAGAAGCCCAGACAGTTTCATTAACATTATAGCATTAGAAAGCAAATCAGTTACAAATCAATGCATTGCATTAGCAAGAACAGTGGGAGGTACATTCAGAATGAAAATACAGGAAGGAAACAAAGGAAACAGAAAACTGTATGTAGACTAGGCACAAAAATACAAAAAGCATACATACCTGGATTAAATTCTTCTTAAAAATAAAATACAAATTACATACCACCATCTTTATATTATTTTCCATTTATGCAGAAACACCGTACACAAATCCATTACTATTTTGCTGTTCTTCCTCCAGCCTTGGAAACGGTACAACATGAGGCTGCTGCTCCGTGATTGCACTCAAGTGCAGTCAGGCATGCTGCTAGTCCGCAACGGTATCTGCTCCAAATTCCACGGTATTCCCTAGGCAGCGTTAAGTGGGGGGTTTTATCCTCCCTCTCCCATTTTCGTCCCCCCACAGCTCCTACAACTTGTGCTAACAGCTAAGAGTAATCACGGTGTTAGCTACTAATTCATTCTGCAGCTCAGTTTTATTTCTCCTCTACAAAAGCAGGGCAGGACTCAGCGTCCTGCTCCCATTCAAAAACAACATCAACGCGAGAGAACAGTAGTCATCCTGGTGTTTTATGTGCTGGGAACTTCACCCACTGCTGCTTTCTCCTGCCACTGCTTCCGAATGCAGCATTCCCCGCAATAGGCACAGCCCTCCTGCGTGGAAAGGCAGCCCCTGTGCTTCCCAGATCCAGGCAAATGGGCTGACTGAGAAACCTTGCTCACAGACACGGCACATGCAGTGCGTCGTGAGAGCTGGCAGGTGCACCAGTGGCCGCAAGGGTAACAGTGGGAGATGGTATCTCTTGCTTGGCAGGGCCATGTTTCAGCCTAACCTTTTATTTATCAGTCTGACACGACCCAGACAAACAACTGTTTAGCTGTTTCTTTCAGCAGCGCTTTCATCAACAGCTGATCATTTTTGCTAATGAATCTGCTAAATAGCTTCTTAACTACTGTCATTCCATGATGCTTTAAGGGTGCTCCAGATAATAGGAAACGTATCACTCACTTTCAGTGAAAAGTACTTTGCATGTTCCCAATTAATACCTAGACAATAGGACTCAGTCATTTGTTTACTGCAATTCAAATAGCAGAATGGACTATTATTGAGCATGCAGTGAGCAAATTATCCTGTGCAGAACACAACGGGTGTTTTTTTTTCAAATGTTAGCAGGTTTAATAGTGTGTTTAAGGCCTTGGAAGTATTGATATTTAAAATTAACACATGAAAACATGAAGAACTACAAAAATGCATCTAGAATGGTATAAAACCATTCTACAAAGCATATACATAGCCCAAGTGTAATTCTTTCACAAAACACATGTACAGGCATAAAACCACGGGTATGGTATTATCCTCTTTAATCTTGGGAGACAGAATGACTGGAATGCCATAAAAAATATGAAATGATGTATTTTTCCTGTATAAAAATAAAAAATCCCAAACTTTGGACATTCTGGTAATGATTGACACATTTGTAACAGAGAAACTTGTAATTTGGTCACTTACTTAAGAAACATATTAAGGATACCTTGAATAAAGGCAGCACTTAAGAGTGTTTAGCAATTTCTAGTAATAGTTAAAACTTACTGGTTGTAGTTTTCACTTTGTTCAATCCTTGTATTATTGTTAGCAATGTCATCTTGGATGCAACGCTTTACATACAATTTATCAATTGAGAAGTTCTCTAAAATTAATACTTTAGGGTTTTTTATATCATTATAAAAATAATTATGGACTATTGTATTTATTATGTCCTGTTGAAATGAATGCAACCCAGAAATACTCCATTAATTAGATTTATAGTTAAGAGCCAGATGAATGAATGCTTTCTTATTCAAATCTTATTGTAGTTATTAGCCTGCAGCAATTACTTAATATTCTGCCTAAACTGAAACAAACTGATTCTTTATATCTGCCATGTTGCATGCCAAAGTATAAACTTTTATTGTACTATTGTACCAAACTTTTATTGCACCATAGGAAATATTCCACTGATATCAATACTTGGTGATACAGTCATAACTACACGAGATTTACCAATAATGCCTCTCAAAATCAACAGTGCTGTTCGTGTAAGGATTAAAAAAGGAAAAAACAGGCAGCTTAATCAGGCAGGGCCACTCACAATAGATACACACTTGTAACAGAAATAAATATGGGTTGTAGCAAGATTAACCAACTGGTCTTGAGACTACAGACAATAAAACCAGCAAGTACTGGGCCTGTTTTGCAAAAATATAATGTTTTTTCATTTAATAAAAAAAATATGTTCACAAATAAGGTTAACTCATAACACTTTATGTTGTCATCTTCAAGGAAGTTGTTAAGTATTGACCCTGTTTATACTAATCTATTGTGTCACCACGTGTAATGTTTCACCTGGAAGCCACTTATTTGATGACCCAGCACAAGCAGGACATTTTGCTCTACCAGATGCATGATTCAATTGATATTTCAGAAGGAAATAAAAATCCAGACATCAATCCAAAAACCTCTAGAACTAAACATGACTTATCTTCCCTGGAATTACAATTCTGTGTAGAACTTGCCAAGACAGAAAAAAGCTGATTTTGCTTGTAATGATTCTGACCAATCAAGAATCAAGTTTCATATATCGATATATACTAATTACTTACTTAAAACTGTTGTCATAACAAAGTTACCTTGTACCTCTGTTCAGACCATCCTCACATAGATACGATGTCAGGAACTTCCTATAGTAAGTACATGAGCAGTTTTAATTCTGTACAGTAGCTAAAATTCTCACAGTTCTGGAAGCACAGATACTTGTAAGTTGATGACTGGAAGGAAACTACAGTGAATCTAGAGGAGGCATCCGTGCCAGCCTTTGATAAACTAACACAAAGGAGCAGTTTGCATGAGTGGGCCACGAGTGTTTTTGTGGTTCCTTGCCAGTACACTGACATCTTGATGAAACTGGCCTTAGAGAACCACAAGTTTAAGCATTCCCACTGATTTACTGTATTTCCCAAACACAGTGCTCAAGATGTAACTCCCACACATACAAGGAACAGGAGAAATACATGTATTTATAGGTGAATATATACACAAAGTATAGAGCTGCAATTTGTTCCACAATTCTAGCTAATCCCTGTGGCTTAATGGACAAAAAAGTGAAAACTCACCCAAACCAAACACCATCACCACCCAACCCATATCCCAAACAAAGGGCAGCTGCAAGCTTTCATTGAGAAAAAGAGTTATTCTATGTGCCTTTTTCCAGGATTACATGATTAAGACTTTCAGAGATGATTCTTTGAATTCTTAGAAATAAAAGCCTGTCCTCTGAAAATATTTCAATTACTTATATCCCTGTTTTTACATAATAAACCTGACATGAAATAACATATGACTATTTTTGATATTATTTGACAAGTTCTATTGTTTAATAGTTATATTCAAATGCTGACAACAGTAAACTGATGGAACAACTTCAAAGTAATTTATATTTCATGATGGATTTCACGATGGAAAGTTGGAAAAGCTGTCACAGAGTTAAGCTCTCTCCCACATGACATCTCCCCAGCCTGCTTCAGGGATGGCTATTTCTTCCATCTAAGAAAGGAGTAAGTGTGGCAATTCTTAAACCTAATCAATGGATTTAAGCGAACTCCAATCACGCGGTTGTTACACCACGCTGCCGTGGCAGGAGGAAAGGCCGGGAATTGCCGTTTCCCGAGGGATGCGCCGCTCCCGGCGGCCACGCCGCTCCCCGCGCGCCCCCTGCCGGCCGCTGCCCTCAGTGCCGCATCCCTGGGAAACTTCCCACACCTACAGCTCTTCCCAAAGTTTCTAAAAGCGCATGGGATACAGCCTCTCCCCCTCGCCTTTTTTTTTTTTTTTTTTTTTTTTTTTTTGAAACACAGTTTAAACTAATGTTTTTTCCATGCAATTATTATTTTCTTTACTGCAAAGCTCAGTGTTTTCACTAAAAAGATGAGTTTGCAATAAGAAGGGGAAAGGGGAAATAACTCTTTATGAGATTCAAATCTTGGTATTTTGTAATGCACAGAAAGCACCTGTGAGCTGGTTTATTAAGCTGCTCGAGAGCACCCAAAGGAGGGCAATGAAGACAGTGAAGGGCCTTCAGGGGAAGCTGCGTGAGGAGCAGCTGAGGACACTTGGTCTGTTCAGCCAGAGGAGAGTAAGGGGAGACCTCACTGCAGTTACAACTTCCTTGGGAGGGGAAGAGGAGGAGCAGGCACTGATCTCTGCTCTGTGGGGACCATGGACAGGAGCCGAGGGAATGGCCTGAAGTTGTGTCAGGGGAGGTTTAGGTTGGATATCAGAAACAGGTTCATCACCCAGAGGGTGGTTGGGCACTGAACAGGCTTCCCAGAGAAGTGGTCACAGCCCCAAGGCTGACAGAGCTCCAGAAGTGTTTGGATGATACTCTCAGGCCCATGGTGTGACTGTTAGGGATGGTCCTGTGCAGGGCTGAGGGTTGGACTTCATGATCCTTGCAGGTCCCTTCCAACTCAACATATTCTGTGCTATAACATGGTTACTCAAAACAGGAGGAAGAGAAAGAATGTTACAATAATACCTTTTTTAATTATGAAGCAAAGGAGAGAACTGAAGTTTAATTATGGATGAGAGCATGTTATATTCCTGTTTGTTGATATGCTATTATGACAGTCAAGAGCAAAAGCTTAGGTTTCTTATCCTCTGTGTGAATCATTGTATCTCACTTTTTGAAGAGAGAAGCAAAGTGATAATTCTTTTTCTGACCGTGCATAACAGAATCCTCAAATAATGTTGCAGCAGCTCGAAGGTTTCTCCCAGGGTCTGTAATTCTTAATACCTTCAATTAACTGAAGAAAGGAATTTTCAAGTTTCACATTGATTTAAGAGGCAGAGGCAGGGAATAAATTAAAGAATATCTAAACTCACAATACCGTAGGAACATCTAAGTTAAAATAAGCCTTCAAATAAGTTAACTGTAGCTTTATTCAGAGAAAAGACATCCCCATTTTCTTTTATTCACAATTGCAAAACATTTTCTCCCCAAGAAACTTTCAGAGGAACTTATTCCAGAAGGAAAAAAAAAATCAAATATGTTAGTGTGTTTACCTAGAATGATAGGAAATAAAAGAAACAAAACCAATTTGGTCAAAATTCATGCAAGGGTGATTTGATCATTTGACATGGAATCTATCTTGCACAAAAGTCATAAGACATGGAAGACAAGGTGGTGGAATAAATTTTAACTTAAAACACAATCCAATTATAATTAATCTGAGCTGGATAATTTACCAACAGGGCTGCATAAAACTGCTAGTTTTATGGAAGAACTTGCAAGTTATATTTATTGCTTTTTGCGACTCTTCTCCATGCTTCAGATATGGGAGCTGTTCTCCTGAATCACAGCTGAATTTCTCTTCCATTATCTCTACTCAGAACTGTGCATTCCAGCCTGGAATCAGGGTGAAGTCATGCACAAATTTTGAAGCCATGATAGAAGATAAATTAAGCTCCCATGATCTTTTTAAGGAAAGAATTCATGTTATTTGCAATCACTGCACTCCTTGTGGGTTCAGTGACCACAAGTGAGATACTCCTGAACTTCTGCCCTTAACAGTGTCCTTTTGTAGAAGTAAACTTTCTAAGCACAACTTTTTGAAAGCTTTAAAAGCAACTATGAAGTGATCTTAGAACTATCAGTCCAATTGCCCTGCATCAACCTTTTTACCTTCAGGTAAACTCAGACAGTTCAGACACAAGATAGTCAAGACTATTTATATTATAGAACTAGGACTGCTTGATATAGCCAATCAATAATTTTCTTCATATAAAAACTGTGATTCATAAAGCAAAGACATCCCAGAAATTCTTTGAATCATCAGGTATTTTGAGCTTCCTCATGCACCAATTAACATTCTAATCATTGTCAAAATATCTTCAAGCTAGCAAACTTGCACAGATCCTAAATCCATTTAATCGAAAAGAAAGAGCACTTCTACATTTCTTTGTTTTCAAATTGTCAGTTTGTCAATTTATGTTTAAATATTTCATCTTTGAAATAAATTTACAAGACTAAGAAATGCAGTTTGTTTGTTGCCAGTCGTTTAACTCAATCAATATGCTGATTGTCACTCGAACACAACAACTTTTTAATTGCATCAGAATACAACATATCTATTATTAATACTTCAAGAAAAGGAAATACTTGTTTATTTCCACTTCAAGACACACTTGCATACAAAACGTTTCTTGAAATGGAGGGTTAAAAAATTGTTCAACTGAAAGATTGATTTAAAAAAAAAAAAAAAGAGCAATTTCCAAGGCATATTGGAATATTTTAAAGGGAAGTTTTCTTTTAATCTCATAGCCCCATGGCTCCTAAAATAAAAATGACTACTGCTTACCCAGCCCTAAATTCCCATTGCTGTCACTGTGTAATACTTGCTTCAGTATTAGTCTATCAAGTTTTGTTTCTGAATAAGACAGTAAATCAATAGTGCTGACAAAACCGGGCTCCTGATAACTTCTCTATTAGTGAGCTTTCTCATCCTGAGCATCACCACTGCATCCATCATGTAATTCACCACAAATCACAAAGAACAGCATTGGAACAATCCACGATGAATATTTAATTCTACATAATATTTTTAAATACTGAAACACACCAATATTCTTTGAAGTAATGCCATAATTTGTGATCTGTGGATGTATTATGCTCATTTTGCAAAGTTAGGAATAAGGCACCTAGAGAGTATTTGTTGAGGCAAATCTGTGCCACTGTCACTGTTGATCTCCAGGTTATAAAACCAGTCAATTATAGTGCCACTATTTCACTGGCTTTTGTCTCCAGTACTCAGTTTTGTCAATAGTTGTGGAATCATACAAGGGGGAACTTACAAGAGTCACCTCCTGCTTACTGTCAACCTCAGGAATCAATTACTAATTTATAAAAAGCATATCCCTCTCTGAGATGTGACATTTATTTACTTGAATATATTTCAGCAGCAAAACAGTCTCTACACCACTTAGGATTAGTAACTACAGATACAATCAGAGTGACAGACACAACTGAGGTAGAAGGGAGGAAAAGGGAAAATCCACTTGATTGTACTCATGGTTGACACCAAGTTAAAAGAAAAAAACCAAACCTCTAAGCGAACCTTTTCATAATAATTGCCAGTACTCCACAGCACTCATTTCTAAGCTGTTAGAGAACTGAGGCAACCCTACAAAACCTGTTCACTGTTCCTGGCAGTGCAGTGAACATGAAACTTCAAGCCAGATACTAGGACTGGGTTATTGTAAAAGAATTGTGGTTTGGATTTTTGTTTTTAATCTATATGCAGAAATGCAATTAGAGGACTCCCTAGTTCTGCATTGTCTTTTTAGAAGTGATTAATTCCTGATATTAAGTTTTCCCTCAAACACTTAATTCCTCTCCCCTCTCAAATATGGGAAGGATTTCCCTAAAGCTTTTATCTTAGTATTGCTAGATCTTATATGATTGCAAAAACAGTTTAACTGTTACTATTTCAAGTAGGCATCAAGGCAATTTATTATCTAGAAAGACACATTAGCCAAAACAGTTTGGCACTTTTCCTATCTAGTCAATGTTTGAATAAATATTCATCAGCTACAATGCCTCTGGTGAACCACTGGGCTGTCATCTCATATTTGATCACAACAGCCTAATTCAATTTCCTATTTCCATAGATTATCATTAAAAGCATACATTCCAAATTCTTACTGGAACTTCAGCCATCTGTATAGTTTCTACTGCAGTAACAATTCATGTTTGTTCCCCCTGTGCTAAAATACCTCAAGGCCATCAAGCTCAGTGAACCACAGCAACCCTCCCCTATTGAAGTTAAACCCACTTCTCTACACTTCTAAGAACAGCTAAAATCTCCCCGAAATTTACTGTTACTTCCTTGTTCTTAAAGGCCTCCAGTGACTGATTCCCTGCCTACAGCCTGCTCCAATGCCTAAAAACCTCCCTCATGGTTACTAAAGGTTGTTATTTCTTTTCCCAGCTCTTTATGGATAGAGACAGTTCCCTTCTTGTGGGAGTAGTATCTTACAGCATTTGCCCACATATACAGATTACTTTCTGTGGAAAATTACTTACTTTGCTTTATCTGTTGGCCTCCATTATGAGGCTCTGTGAATATTGTATCTCCTGCAAAATACATCAGGATTGTTTATTCTTCTGATCTTATTATGCTGCATGGGGTTTTTTTAATTGATGGCCCTTTTTATCCCCAATAGTACTTGCAAGTGTAAAGCTTATTTTGATAGGCACTGGCAGAGGTTTATCCTTCATGCCTCTCAGATTTTCTGAGCAAACAATAGCATGAAATGTCACATCAACTGTGTTATATCAATGATGAGATGATACCAGTGCACTGTTTCTGAAAACCAGTTTATCTTCAGAAAGAAAAGGCAAAGCAAGGCGACCAAGACAATCCACAATTTAGGGGACTGAAACATAAAGGATTAAAGATGCAAGTGTATTTCGGGCAAAATAACTTTATAAGAAGAAAAAAATTATCTTACTCAAAATAATCAGTAGGTTAAAGAAAAAGAAATTCTTTACATTTAAGCAAACTACAAATCTGATGCAACAAGCGATCAGACCCTACATTTTGTTTTGCTTTGTGCAGTATCTCCTAATGTGTGCATAGGCCCAGGAAAATCAAGAGCTCATTGGAGTAAAATGCCAGCATGTAAGTTTGTATTATATAAGCATCCATACTTTTCACTTTAAAAGGCCATTAATTAGGAATAACTTCAGAATGAAATTCTAACAAATATTCAACATTAGACACGTGCTTGGGGCAGGAATCATGAGAAGAGCACAAACTATACAAGTGAGAATATGAAAGTTGTCCATTTCCCCTTACTACCTTTTACATTACGATAGAAAAATCTTAATATAATGTTCAGTTATATAGCATTAGAATGATTTAAATACTTTTTAGGTTAAGGTTTCCTCCCCTCTGAGGTCTACTTCTACCTCTGCAAGGCAATTTAGTCCTTCAAGAACTGTGTTTTCATAGTCTCCAATGTCCCAGATTTCTACTAAATTTACAACTAGAAGCATATGAAGAACCAAGTTTAATACATGGTTTATAATGAAACAGTAACTTGAGATTTAAATGACCCTTTAGGTATTTATAGAAATTTTCCTCTTCAGAGAGTTCTATGTGAGGTAAATGTTTACACATCCCATCCCACCCCACCTCATCTTCAAATTCTTTAAAGACTTACAATAACTTTGCCACCATCTCTCAGCCCCAAACTGATGCTACACTAACTGCTGAGCAATCTGCTCTTATTTCAGTGCACTGAGATATTTTGACAACTTTGCAACAGAAAAAAATTCAACGGCACAGTGACAACCCAAATTCCAGCTCATACATATTAACTTGCTTACTTAACTATCTTCTAAATGCTGACCTCAAAATTACTTTGAAGAACTGTAGTGGGAAGAAGTGCAATATTAATATCCTTTTATTCAAATACTTCTTTTAACATTTGAACAAAATGCAGCTGATTCATCAAGTCATAAAGTTGCTGACCATATGACATAAGTGATTTGGTTTTAAACTCAGAAATGAATGAATCTCACTGACTGGGCAACTAAACACACACTGAAGGATGGCTGATCACAGAAGAATTTTTGAAAAAGCATCTTAAAACTACTGCAAACTCTTTCTGCAAAACAAAACTGGATTATTTGACATATCCAACTCTTGTGTTTGATGTCAGTTAGACCAGGATTTGTCCTATCTTCCTCCTACAGTGAGATAACATTTGGCATAAAAGAAAGAAGAGATCAAACCAGTGGCAGATACGGTAAGATGCAGAAACTGAGATCATGTGAATCAGATCAGTATTTTTCCCATGACACCTCAGTACAATCAGATTTTTTTTCCCACAGGCACAGTCTGTGTATTATCATAAAGGCAAGAGAATTCAGTAAAAAGGAAATAGGACTTGCCCCAAAAGAACAGGAAAAAAAAACCCCATCTCAAAATAAACTGATGAAGGTGCATCTTGGATGGAGTTTGACTCCTATGTACTTAAACAGATTTGGCTTTACCATGAAGCCATAGAAGTGGCATTTTACAGCAAACTACAGCAGTGTTTCCAAAAGACTTACACACAAATGAAACAGGAAGATAAGTCTATGACTCTTTAGCTTTTTGGTAGGTCACTGTACACACTAAAGACATAACTGCAGTGTTTCTCAGAAGTTATCAACAGTTTTGCAGGCTGGAAGACTGGGCAAAGACTGATGACATCTGAATCCCAACCTTTGTGATGAGGTCATGGTTTGTACAGTATAAGAACAACAGTGAGAAATAAGATACTTGGCACCATTATTGACCACATAACCAGATGAAGAAATGGAAATAATTTCTCCTCATTATCACATCTAATAAAAAAAATCCCTATTGAGGCATTGGTATCATCAGTTCATTCCTGCACCTTAGAAGATTTTTTTTTTTCCTAGGAAAAAATGTTCTTAAAACAATTTTTATTAAATATTATTGAAGTACTGATGTTTCTCAGTATCAAAAATTATTCAAAAAAGATGTCTGAGGTTATAATTTCTGGATTAATATACAATACAGACAAGATGGCCAATCTACAATCACTCCTCAGGAATCTAAAGTTTCAGAATCTTGTCCTCTTTCTGTTTCAGAAGAAAAAAAATCTGAGGTGAGGGAACAACATGTATTTAAGAACCAATGGAAGGAACTGTCCCTACAGTCAGAAGCTCAGCAGTCACATCCTCAGGTCCTGCTGTAACTAAGTAGCAGTTTATGAACTAGAAACCTTATACTAAATTCTCCTTCAAATCTTGAAATTTTTTTGAATTATAGTAACACATCAGTAGCTTTAAGAGCTGTTCTTACCTTCTGAATAGCCCTGGCCCATCGTGCTTTTGCAAAATTACCTCCATCACCCTGGTCTGCATTTCTCCTGGAGAAAGGGAGGGGAAAAATAGTCAGAACAGCAAAACATGAAAAGAAGTAACTAAAAGAAGTCTAGAAAGTCTGTGGGCAGGTAGGTCAAAGTCAGATAATTCCATCACCCATTTCCTCTGTATTTAGTATTATCTATATACTGAAGTTTATTAGCTCTGTAGAAGTTATTCTTAACATCAAGTTATGAAAGCTTATCCTGGTAATTTGCACAAGGGTAACTTTACACTTAGCAGGATGTGCTGGTTTTGGCTGATCCACATTTCACACACTCTTATCCTGTGACTCAACATGAGCTGTTTAGTAAGGACTGTTTCAGTGAAAGGCTTTGCTTTGTCAATATTAAATTCAAACAAGCAGAGGAAAATAATGGAGGAATGCACTTTATTTACTTTATTTTATTTATATCTGATGAATGACAGAAGACCATGAGCTAAATCAATAGCTTTTGCAGAGATGATCAGGGTAAAGACAATGCGTTTTTACATTATTTACATCTATTTTCAACTCCAGTCCACTTTCTCCAAAAGGCAAATAAAAGCAACAATCTAAGAAAATCTGATATTTCTGTTACAAACAGCTTTGTTTCTCTTGTGGGTTTTGAATGTTAAAATAAAATATTGAAGTTGAAATATTTTTTTTTTAAGTTTTATAATTAATAATTTTGTCTTATTTTCGCCAGAATTGAAGGTAAGAGTAGAAAAATGTATTTCTTTCCCACATTTCCTAGTTTATTTCCAAATACTGTACCACTCTCTACTTAGGCTGTTCTTTGATAAAAGAAACCAGAATGCATACAGTAAAGAGTCCCTTGACCTGATGGTGATTTGACTGTAAAGTGAGACCACAGCACCCATAGTTGATATACAGGGAAAAAATAAGCAGACACTGGACAGTAACTATGGCAAAACACATGGAAGTATTTTTATATGCTGATTTTCTCTACTGTAATGGAATACTAAACTGCAACATTCTGCAACAATTCAGATATATTCAAGCAGAGAAGACTGGATCACATTATCACCTTTGGATTACAGGGCATTCCTTGAAATTCAGGAGTTCACTGGCTTGAAAAGACATGATCCCTGTTCCTCATACTGTTATCAGGGTATAAAAGACCATTGGCAAAGGAACGTAGTTCCAGTTCTAGTGGCTCATGAATCAGGATTACAAGGTCTTTGACATCAAATGGCAGGAGAAGAAGGGGGAAACAACAGCAAAAAATCCGCAACCACCAAGAGAGGAAAAAATAAAAAAAGGGAAACCTTAGAATTTCCTCAGTGAAGGCATTTCTTGTGAGACACAGAGCAAGCACTACCACAAGTCTTTGCAAACTAAACTACAGGAGTTACTGAGAAACCACATAAAGCCAGCAACCCCTCCTCCCCCGCCCAAAAAAAGCCACCAAATAGAAGTTTACATTTATTCCAACAAATCTTTGAAATATAATCTGTTAAGCAATTGGTTGCCCCCACACAGCAGTTGCACACTCGCACAGGCAAACTGTAATGAGGGCTCATTATTCAGTAATTTCACAACCCCTGTGAAGAATGTTGTTTTAAGCTGAAAAATGCTGATTCAGTTAATGGCTGTTAAGCACAGGTTAAAATAATTAGTGTAGACTCTACCACTTTTGCCAGATCCTAAGTAATTCAAAAGACACTTGTACAATAACAGTTAAGTTGCAAGTATACAGCAATATTCTACAGACACAATTTACAGTAGCAGCCTGTTTACTAAGTAAAGTTGTTAAAGCGTATTTCTATTGTATTTCAGTGTCACCCCTTGGTCTACACATTACTATTTAATTATCTTGGACTTTTGGAACAGTGCTCTTTTATTTGAGGAGAAAAATGTTCTCTCTGATACGCACAGCTGAGTGCACATGATGCAAACTAAGTGTGAAGAGGCTTTTCTTCCCCTGCCCTCATCTCTGAGGCTGCACCCTTGCAGGTTCAGCCTCTTCCCTTTTCACAACTATTTTCTTTTTTAATTTTTTTTATTGTAAGGTAAATCAACCAAGTGATACTAGTAATTGTTCCACTTCATTCTGCAGCTGTTAACTAGACTGGAAATACTAGGTAATAATTAACCTTAGGAATTATTAAGGTAATTAACCTCAAGGTCAGATGGACCAATGTTGATTCAGAGAGAACAGAAAGAAACAGCTTTTATTGTCTTAACTGAAGGTAAGTAAGGTCAAGAGCACTCTAAAATTTGGAGGCATAATGCTCACAGGCAGACAAAAACATTTAACTGGTTTGCACTTTAGGAAGACATTGGGCTGTGATCAGACTGCTGAGCAGAGCAGGCAGTTGAATCCACTTCTGCTGCGCCACATAGAAACTCAGCATAGACAGACACAGCCAGGAGCAGTTTTTTACCTGTCCACTGTCTGCTGACACAGGGATGGGTCCAGTTTAGATAAATGTGTCTTAATTTTCTATTCAGATCTAGTAAAGCTAATCAGTTACCTGGCAGAAAACAATTTATCAATACTGAACAAATCCTCTAGATGACATGTGATTTACAGGAATTCTGAGTAACAAGGATCATGAAGATGCTGCTGGGAATCATTTGTCCTGGCAGCTGAGCTATGCACAAGGAATGCATCATGTTCCAGGCAAATGCATTACATTTTTTTGAAAAAACATAAACAAGAACAGATTAGGAGAACTTCTGTCATAGTTCTGATTTCAGAAAGGAATTTTTCTTTCCCTTCCCCCCTGTGTGTGTGCTCTGTGGATGAGCCATCAGGTGAACAAAAGAATCGGCCTGGTCACTAATGGCTGAAAGATTAGTCTCCTAGCAACGAAGGGGGAGGAGTTAGGGGGGGCTACTGGGGTGTGTGACTGGAAGGGGGTGGAGACTGGGGTGGGAGCTCACTCTCTCTGCCCGGGAGCAGAGGCTGCTGCCAGCTGCGGACACGCTGGTTCCTTTTTGTTTCCTGTTGGAGGGGAGTTTTTTTAGCTGCTGCTTTTCTGCTCAGCTGTTGCTGGCTGCAGGCCCTGTTTACAGAGAACCCCAACCAGCTGGAATTTGTGAGTTTTCTTCCATTGGGAGAACTTTTCCGTTTTATTGATTTTTTTTTTTCTTTCCCCTTCCCCTTCACCCCCCCCTCTTTTTCAGTGTGTGAAGGGAAGGGGAATTGAGTTTTTTTTTTTTCTTTCTTGTTTTTTTTTTTTTTTTCTTCCCATATACCCTGGGGGGTGTTGTTTTTTTCCCCTTTCCCCATCCCATGTGGCAGTGACCAGGGATCCCACAGCGCCGCCTGGTGACGGGCACTGGACATTACAAGCTCTGCTCCTCCAGTGATCCAACAGCGCCCCCTGGTGAATGGTACAGGACATAACAAGTTTTACATCTCCAGTGACCCGACGGCGCCCCCTGCTGACTGTGGTTGGAACTGCACCAAAGGGTGCTAAAAAATGGAACTTTTTAAATTTTCCTTTTGCCAGTTTATCGGTTTTGTTCTTGAAGGGGATTATTGGTGGGTATAGGAGTATTGCTTTGTTGTTTTACTTGTTTGTTTTTTTTTTTTTTCCATGTTCTTGTTAATACACACATACCTTTTAATAAAGGGCTGTTATTTTTGTTTTCCCTTTTCTATAATTTGTTTTTTCCTTCAATCGGAGCCTCTTAATTTTGGATTTATAATTGCTTAGAAAAAGAAGTTTGGGTCTTTTCCTCCTAATCCATCCTCAGCAGAAGACCCTTGTCCCATTTAAACTGGGACAACTTCATACAAACATTAAGTCTGAAAATAAGGCAATCATGGTTCATAATTAGAAAAGCATTAATTGCAAGTGGTAGAACAGTAAAAAGCTTGAAAACAACTGGCAAATGCCTTAAGAGTGCCTAAAATCACATTGATTCGCCACTCCTATGACATAATGCCCAACTGTGGTCTCTGAACCAAGGCAGATCACGGGAACGAGGGATAGAACCAGAAAAGAAGCCTCTGGAGAAGTCCAACAATATTTAGATCCAGCCAGCTGAGCAAGCAGCTCAGGTCAAAATTTTGATGCACCATGCATCAAACCAGCAGGCTTCCACCTCTCCCAGGGGTAAGGATCAAAATAACCAATTTTGTTGCAGTGATTTACCAAGAGAAGACAGTTACATGCACAGGAATGCACAGGTTAGATAAACACAAGGGCTCTTCAAGCTGGTTTATCGAAAGATATTGTTAATAGACAACAAAAGTTACATTGACATTTTTATTTAATAGATGTTTTCCCTCTCAATTTTGATGCACAATTACATTAAAATTGGTTTAGTATTTCAGTGATGATTTGCATTTTCATGGCACCTCTTGTAAAACTAAATCTCACTGCAGACTTCATTGTAAAGCAGTTAATTATAAAGCAGTTGCAGTGTGGCCACATACAGACAAATAATGACATCTTCTGAATGCTTATTTGTTTGTAAGAGGCAATCCTGAACATCTGCATGGGTTTGTAAGTATTCATCACTGATGTCAATATTGTCAGCTTTGACTATAATTGGAAATAAACTGGGGAAGAAAAACTGAAATAATCACACTCCATTATGACATATTATGACATATTTTTACTTGGCAATTTCCACTCCCCACTAGCAGCAGCCAAGCAGAAACAAACATCATGTGCTCAAATCAATCTCCAATGGACAGATCAAGCAGAGTTGTACTTTGGTAGTACACTATCACAAAACTGGGATTTTTAGTTTTCCTTTAAATATGCTTCCCAGAATGTTCAAGTAATGGTAATTCTTGTACAAATAAAGGGTAAGGATGCTAATAGCGATTTTGAGCTTTATTCTGCATTCTTTCATAGTTCAGGAGAAGGATAGGAAAGAATAAATAAAGATGAATAACAGCTTCTCTATTATTTATAAAACCTAAAAAGTACTTTCAAGTGCTGCACTGGCAGTGCTGTAGCTTCTTCAGCAATTTAATGTGCACTGTAAGTATGTCAGTTTGTAAGACATCCAAAACTTTTGTGTGAGGATTTCCACACTGGTTGTTCATTTAGACAGCAGCAGCACACGTTCTCTGGGACTCTCCCTTGGTGCAGTTGCTACCCCAGCCTTGCACATCAGGCCAAAGCAACATTAGTAATATTAACTTCACCTGGGGTACAAAACCCTGTCCTTGTTACAGCACCTGCCAGAGATTATCTGAAGCTGATTGCATGAAATGGTTTCCAGCTGAAAACAAGGTGCTTTCAAGTCAACTCATGCACTTACTATAAGGGAACATTATTCTTATTGGAAAATATGTCTGGGATGTGGAACTATAGAAATGGTATCTCATTAAGGATTATTGTACTATGAAGTTATAATTCAATTTTAATTTTTTTCATAGGCCTCAATTATATAGTATAGATTAAAAATTCAGTATAACATTAAAAAGCTGTGCAATAAGTAGCAGTTTAGTAGAGCACTAGGAGGAACTGTACACACTACTTGTCCATCTTAGCTATAATCATATTAAAAGGAAATTAATGATGTGGTAAAATTGCAAGGCAAAATTAAGTGATTTAGCCTTTCCACACTTAGCTATATCACAGTGAGACCTACTTTTTTAAGCTTCATATAGATTAATATAATTTAGCATTACCCAATTGCCTCATAGACATTTTTGTGTGTTAGTGGCAAAAGAAGGCAGATTTTCCTCCAAGATACTTTTTTAGTACCCCTTACACAGGTTCCCTTTTACAGATGCTCAAGTTGCACTTAAAAACTTAGTTTTCAAACACCAACCAGTTACTTATCTCCACATTAAAATTTTGGTTTTAAATTTGAGTATAATTTTGTTTTCCATCTGCTTTCTTATTGTCTAAAATCAGAATTTTCAGTAGCTGTATTATCATTTTCAACCATATATTTATATCAACTAGATTACTGTTGGTTTTCACTTCAAATAGTTTATATTTCTGAGTTCCTGGTGGCTTTTGTCTGTTTTAAAGCTAAAATTGCAAGGCCTTAATTTCTTTGGGACAAGGTATTAAATTTTTTCAACTTGTATTTTGAGAGCAACATTATTACAGTAACGAAATAACGTTTTCTGATTTCTTTGAGATGAACTTGTATAAATACCTAAAACACATAATACAGCAATAACATGTTTTTTAACCATTCAGGTCCAAATGCTTAGCAAGGCATGAACAGAAACAAAACTATGCTTACATATGTGCTTTAGTTAAGTTCTTAGAGGTTTTCCTCCACCACTATTATACAGGTTACTCATCTAATCATTAAGAATTTAAATCTTTTACAAGACCTACATCTTTTGACTCACCTCTAGAAAAGATGAATAGTTTGAAGCTATACATTTAGCCTCATAACAGAACTCATTTTTTCCAATTTTGACTTTTTCCTCCACTTCTTTGCAAGATTTTTGCAGGCACAATTGGCATTGATGGGGACCTTCACACCTTCCTACAGAGAGGTGTCAACCCCTGCTTGTTTCTAGAAATACCCCCGAGCCAAGGCCACTGCCCACACAGCTGCTCCCCATAACCCACCAATTACTACAACCCCCCCACCACTCCCCTTCCTGGCCATGATTAACTATTTGTTGCAAGGAAAGTACTTTCGTCTCCCTGGTGTCTTTTCACCCCTCAGATTATTCTGAAGTCTGATCTCAGTGTGAATTATTTACTTGCTGTTGCTGTCTCTGGTAAAGCTGATTCAGAAAGTCTCACCTTGCTTTAACAATCACTTTCCAGTTAGTGAGTATTCTGACTTCCCATATGACACAATGAACTTTTGCATTATCACAGGTAGAAAAATAACAAATTTTTCGGTAGAGCTGAGAATAGGTACTGGGAAAGAGATGATTACTACTTAAACTTCTGTATTTTATGCCACTTCAAATGCTTAGACTTCAAAATATGCATTTTCGGTTCAACATTGTGGGGTTTTCTTGTTATTTGATGAACTATTGTTCTCAAACATTAATGTTCCCCTTTCTCAAAAGATGGCACACTCAACTTGGTGGCTTCTTATGCTTATTATGTCGGAGGAACTTAATCAATTAAATTAAACCTTTTTCTGAAGAACCACTGCAACTGAAGGTCTGATGCTAAAGGGTGTGCAGAGATGTACAGTAATCCGTACCTAAAATATTTAAATTCCAATTCCTACCACTCAAAACTGTGAACTGTGACTGTACACCATCATTCAGATCAGTCAAAACCACCACTTGTGATATTAGTCTAGTATAGTTAATAGAATAGTAAGTAATAGCTCATATTTTCCCCTACTTTACCACAGAAAAATAGGTTTGAAGAAAGATTCTATTTTTTTAAAAGTGTGCCATGACAGTAAATCAACATTTTGCAAAGCAACTTCCAAGTTTTCTGATGGACATAAGGAGACTACAAGGCAGTGTTACTACTGGAGAAACACAAGATAAATTATCTCCTCACTGCTGAAATAACTACATTAATTGTTTCCAAACTGCAAAATGTTAATCTGAACAAATAAACATGCAATTAAAACAGAAACTGATTGACAAGACCAAAGGCTATCACAGAAGGCAGAGGACACAAAGAAACACACGCTCATATGAATAAGACATTAGCAAGACACTGATCTGCTGTCCAGTGAAGTTGCAGCTTTTAGTCAATCTTGAATCTGTCAAAGTGTCATCTTGGATTATTCCCAGGAAGCAAACAATGTCTATCTGACACTTAAGGAAACTTTACGGATTGCTCCAGATTTTGCCTGGGTTTGCTACTATGCAGCTCTTTCGTAGTCACCAGTTTGTCACCTTTTCCTATGCTATACCATTAAAACATTTTTTTTTCTTCCAATACATCCAACTCAAAAAGTAATAATATATTTTTTTCCAAATATGACATATTTCTTTATTCAACTGAACTCAATTCTCTTTTACATTATCAAGTCTCTGTATTCAAAACCAATGCCTAACCTTTCAATTAAAAAAAAAATCAAAATCAGGATTATAAAAGTATTTGATTGTGTATGCACGCAATAAACATGTAACCTTTAGATATAGGATAGTCCTACAGATTGGGTTACATCACTCTTCCAAATCTACATCTTTGCCTTAATTTCTGAATCAACCTTAGAAGAAATATCCAACAAACTTGATTTCATGTCAAAGATAGAAACTCTCTTTGTTTCATAGAAGAACCTGTTGCCTGAACTTGGCCTCATGAATGAAACTGTATCTGAGTATTATGAACTTATACCTCAAATAGCTCCTTACATAGATTCAATTGTCTCTTCTTCTAAACTAAGACATAGAAAGACATAACAAGTCAGAATTCCATCAGGTTGAATATCTATGGGATTTTTTCCTTGTGGTTTTAGCTAAAGAAAGGACATAATAATAGTGAGATATAAAAATAGCTATGAAATAATTAAGAAAAAGAACAAGTTTTGGGGCAATTTGTTCTCTCTTGTTTAGAAACAAGTGGTTTAAGAACATCCTTCTGTTGAGTGTTGAACGTTTATCTTGGTGCAGCAAGAAAACAGAACAGGATATGCTTTATGGATCTAAAGTTTTTCTGATTTTCTTCTTCTGTCCAGCTTGATTTGCAGTGAGTAAGGAATAGGAATAACAGAGGATGCTCCAGTGCTCTGCATAGACTTCTTTAACTTAAAGCACTGGAAAATTTTGTGTAAAAATTCCATAGGAGAGCATGTACACTTATCTACTGTAGGTAATCCATTAATGAAACAGGTGAAAAAGAATAAAAAGAATTTATAATAAATAGCTTACTGCTTTCTTTGTAAACCAAACAAAATTCAGCCTATGAGTCTGTAACCAAGCAATTGCTATGCAAATGTAGAAAATTAATTCCAGTGAAGTTTACCCTGCATCTGAATATAATGGTATCTTTCAGGGTAGCAGCCTAAATATGGAATATGACACAGCACTAGGAGCCTAATCACACTTTTCATAAACATTTGCTGCTCTTCCCATGGGAGGTTTCATTTCTCTGTTGTGAAATTCTTTATGTGGAGTTCTTGTGCCTCTACTTCAAATGGCTCTTGTTTTTTGAGATCAAGTCATAGGGGAAAAGGGAATTTCTCTGCACAAGGACTGATATTGAGTTGGCTATTTTAGCTTTTTTGTAAATGAATAACTTTTCTAGAATTTTCAAGGGGAATACCTGCACAAAGATTGAACATCTTTTACACACAGTTATAAGTATTAATTAGATAAACTAGTTCTCAGAAGCCAACAAGACTACTTACTCAAAAAAACTATTACTTATCTAAGGTCTTAAGTAAAATGTGTTAACCTTTATAGTGAGTAAACCTTTTGGGAACAAAAGATGAAATAACTGCATTACAGTAACACATATAATACAGTTACATGAGAACAAAAACTTCTGAAAAGGCGAAGACCCTTATTAATAAAAGTAAAAAAAAAAAATTGAAAGCCTTTCTTATTCCTTTCCCACCTGAAGAATTTGTCATGAATGACACTGTGTTACAGAGCATCCCAAGGGAAGTTAAAATGATCTTTCATTTATTATGAAAGGTTGTCACCATAACAAACAATACAAAACTATGAATATTAATAATAGAGTCAATTTTAACTCAGCATCAGTTCACATTAGGATGCAAAACAATCATCAGAACACTCCCAACAGCCACAAGTAAAACAGACTCTTGTGAAAAGCTTTAAGGAAAAGAAAGTTATAATGCCTGATTACTGTGAGGAGCAAAACAGTACGGACTGATAGGGATAGATATTGGAAGAAACAAAGAGTCATCTCTGCCATGGGACAAGTATATTTGCCTTTTATTTTACTATATAATCTATTTTATATTTAGGTTTTGTAGGTTATTTTATACACACTGCAGAAGATTGTACTAGGCTGTATCTTTTGTGTGAGAGCGAGACATTGTACCTCTGCTCCTACTGGAACCTTTTCCAAGATTGTCTTATTCTTTGACTGTATATATGTATATATTCCTTAACTGAAATACAAGTTCATACAGAAAAACAAGGAATGGCCTAAAAAATGTATATTTAAGAACTGTGCTGCATTAAACCAATTCTCCTATTTCTACATGTTACTCAGAACATCCCAAGCAGAGCTGTTGAACAGTTTGTCAGATTAATTCCTTTTAATTTTGCAACAGAATGCTTTTCTTTACACGGATATAACATGGATATGTGAAAGTCTCTATTTCTTTTTTAAATGAGAAATAATTTGGTGAATATAATAAAAATAAAAATTCAGTTTTATCAATTCCATTTATTATAAATAACTCAATAACTTAGAAAATGCCACAACAATAACTTTCATCACCATTTCATGTCTTGCTTTGTCAAGACCCTGAGTGTACCCACAGAATTCATAGGGCCAACTTCACCTGGAGCCTCCCTGGGGATACATGAGCCCCACAGCTCCGTTTAAGCTCAGCCCTGGGCCTTCAGTCCCTGCCTGGCATTCTGGTTCTGGAGTGCCAGTCCAGCTCAGGCACAGCTCTGCCTCTGTACCCACTGATCCAGACCCCGTTAGATAGGACTATTGCCAGGCTTGAGCTCGATCCTGCTTCCCTGTTAAGGGCCTGCCTGGTGATCACTGCTGTGCCTTGCCCTGGCTGCCACCTCTAGACCTGCCCCTGACCCGCAAGAGTTCACTTGCCAGTTTGACCTTGGCCCTGTTTCATCACCTCAGACTCTTGCCCTGTTTCACCCTTGCTGTTATTCCCAGGCTTGCCCAGGGGGAGGGGGTTGTGGCAGTGGCTGGTGATGCCCCTGCCCTGCTCGCTGTGTTCTCATGCCTGACTGCCCAGCCCCTGGGGAGCAGCTGCCTGCACTGCCTTGTCTGCATTCACCTAAGGTCTGAATTCTGTGTATTTGTAGAAACTTAGCTAGGTATGAAGATTTTCGCTTTCAGAAGTGCCACAAAGACTGGATTTATAGCCGTGCACTGCTTAGTTTTACAACAGACTTCTAAACAGATCCTACTGAGAATTTCATGATGTGAATTAAAGCACTTTAAACCAATCAAACAAAAACAACTTACCAAAATCTATTTGGGATAACTTTAGGAAAGAAAATGTACATCAACATGTCATATCAGCTCACCATCATGTATTCTAACTGCAAAGTAAAGCTGTTTTGTTCTTTACTACTCTTCTAAACAGTTCTGTACATAATTCGTTTGGTTTTTTTTTTTTTTTCTGACAGAATGTTCAATTCCTAAATGTTTCTCAATTCCCTCAATGTCCTTTTTCTCAATCTCTTTCAAGTACAATGTTTTTTCTCTATTTTTTTAACTGCTAATTTATCTTCTTTTGTATTTTTTTTGTAACTGAGCATTTTTTAAAATGTAAGAATAAAACTGGTAACGATTGTAAAGCTGACATAGTTATAAAGAAGAGCTGTGGAACAAAACCCATAAAAATTGCTTCAACTTCAAATTCATGATATATATGAGACTTAGTATTCTAGTTTGTGCTTTTCCTGCTGTAAAGAGCTACTGCAACATTCTTTAAAAATCTTTGGAACCTTTTTTTTTTTTTTTTTTTTTTAAGTAGTTTTTTAAAGTTCTATTTTTGTTCCGATCAAGAGCAATAGTTCTAGGGTACAGAAGATCTGAAGGAAACACATTTGAGAAAAGCAAGAGGATGGAACTGAACTTGGAAAGGACAGCAGAGCAGGAAGGATCATGCTCTTTAAAATGTGAAAATATTTCATATTTCTTGGTTCATGTGTTTTGATGTAAACAATCATTTTACCTTGCCTTTGGAACACAGAAGTATTATATGAGTTAAACTATCATCATTTTAGAGAACAGCCTCAGAATAATAACTAAATGCAAAACCACCCATCACGAATTATAATGTCAACTTCTTTTTATATTTTAAAAATAATATCCCAGTTCTGAAAAGCTGGGAACTGGTGGACAGTCATAGCTAAAAGGCTTACATGTGACATACAACTTTTGTTACCCTGCCTCCTTCTTTATTTCTTTTAGACCTTATTTCTTTTTGGCCGTAAATATGAAAGGAAACAACAACACATGATGCAAGATCAGTTATGCTGAACTATTTTGTAATTTAACTTTGAGAAACAATCTCTCAACGAGTGATCACAATAGAAAACAAACTTACATGGACAAACATTATCTGCTTAAACAGCTATGGCTGTGTACTGGAAATATGGTTTTAGTTTAAGGAGTTCATAACCTGTAGCCAAGAGGTGGGGGTGGAAATTTTCATGGTTTAGAAATAATTTTATGCCTGCCCATCAATTTTTCTGTTATCTAGGCATGAATAATGAAACAGATTTTTGGAGAATTGGCTGTAAAATGATCACTTCAAATTAATTTAGACCTTAGCAATCATTTGGTTCTTTCTGTATTTAAAGCCAGGGAAGATTAATTACATTCTTAAGAGGCCATTTAATGCTCAGGATGCTTCAAGCATTAAGAAGCTTCTAAGACCATCACATTCAAGCTCCCTTTTCAGTATTCATCAGTTTGAAAAAATAAATCTGTATGTTGCTGTCATAGATCACTAATTTGCTTTAATTAATATCAGTTTACCGAGTATTACATTGAAATCAACATTGCAGTGGTTGCAGGTCATGAAGTCCAATTTTAGTAACATATCTCCTTTTAACACTCAACAGTTACCACCACCCAAAACGTTAGATCAGAGGAAACACTGGTAAAACCAAACACTTTAGAACCAGATATTGAAATCCAAATTTGTCCAAAAAATCTATGTAAATCTAGCATGGGTTTGTGGGCAGTATATCCCTCCTTTATTACCATGTATGCATGATATCTACTCATGTGGCCTATGCAGGTACAAACAAATAACCTGAATAATGAATTTTTAGTTTTTTTAAATGTAACAAAGTCTTTCTCCCCCTTGTCCAGTGACTGATTTACAGTTGTGCAGAGAAGACAAGTATCACAGAATGTATCAATATTCTTTTTAAAAGAAAGATCCCTGTCCTTGCTGCTGTACTTCCTTAAGCTTTGGGGTTGGCTGGTTGGTTTTTAAAGGAAATTTTTGTTTCACTTCCTCATTTTTGGAAATGCCGCTAATCAATTTTGTGCGATTCACTTGAGTTTTGGACTACAGGCATATCTGGAAATTTCTGGCTGTTCTGGATGTATAGCAACGTATTTCTACCTCAGTGGTACCAAAGAGATGAACCATGAAATCCTCATTCTTGCAAGTAGCGGCATTCAGCACTGGATACTAGTAATGCAAACAGAAAGAGCCAACTGACCGATCGTATGGTTCCTGCACAGAGCTGGGATGAAGTCTGTAGTAAATACCCAATTGCTAATTTTTATAAATTCACAGTCATGCATTCATCGGTTTCATTCATTGGAGAAAAATCTAGGTATTTTTTGGTTTGCAGTTTTTTCTTTTTTTCCCCTTTCTCTCTCTCTCTCTTTTTTTTTTTTTTTTTTTTTTTTTTGAGCCTCTGGGAGAAAATATATTGCTCTAATAAGAATTCACTTAATAATTTACCACATCCTTCAAAATCTGATTTAGTCAGTTTATGCTTTATGGAAAAATTTCATCAATTACACTTAATTAGCTATCAATCTACATTTAAAGTCAACTGTCATGAATACCATTTATATATATATAACACCAAAGACTTTACAAATAATTATTGATATAAAAAAAACCACTTAATGAAGACATTTTATCCCCATTAATACTTGAATATTTACAGGATAGGTAAATTTGGTGTTTATTACAGCTATTCAAAACATCTACTCTAATTTACTTCCCTAACTTTTCAGACTTTTAGTAAAAACCAATTATTTTAAATACACATCACTATCTTTAGGTAAGCTTTAAAACAATAATAATCTTTCTGCTCCTAATCTTTGAATATATCTATTATTAGATGAAAAAACTTTTCACTTAAAAATAATATCAAGTAGTTCAGTGCTAATTTATTAATATAAAGATTTAGTTAAATTCAATAAAATTACTTGGTACAAAGAGGTATAGGAAATAATTCCATAGTCAGATCAGATTAATTTCTTTTGCTTTAACTTAACCTGCTCAGAGGCTCAGATCTCTGTTGAAAAATACATGTCAACCCAGATGATATGCTAATGACTGGACATGTGTTTAGAAAAACACAGAGAAGCAGTTCTTGAATGCTGCCATTACTGACAGCTCTCCCCCTAAGGAGCCACTTGTACTTCTCTGTAAATACCCTGCAAGGACTTATGAGTAAATGTAAACAGGCTAAGGATGACAAGAAGCAAAGAGATGCTGTGGCACCTTGTCCATGTACATGTCTGACTAACTGCATTCATAAGCTTGATGATCTTTTGCAGACTCATTTGTTTCCCAGTAATTTACATGTTACATGCACTAGGATTCTGCTTTTTTAGAGTACATGAAAAGGTCATTTTAGTGCATCCACATTTCCTCAGAGAATACATAACTTCATAATGGAATAGGTTTTATCCTATTGTCTCTTGTGTTTGAGCTAATTTTCTGGCACCACTGCCGTTAGACACGATTTAAACACTAGTCAAGTGCCTGACACACCGTATATTCTTGCTGCTTCTCTCAAGAGCCTGTTCTACCCTTCATCAAGAAAACATCTTTTTGAGTGTCAGCTGCTCACAGTGTCTTTTCTGCACTACCATAGATAAAGGACACCATAATGAAATGCAATACAGTCTGTGACAGCTGCTATGAAAGCCAAAGAGAGCAGTAGAGAGAGAAAACTTTTTGTCTCCCCAGTTTGCCTCTGCAAGAGAAGGGAAGTGATTACAGCAAGGCATAGAAGGCTCTCTCTGCTCAGAGAGATGTCTCAGAGGCTGACTGGACTCCCTCCTGAGCATTCAACTCCACTCAGGAGAAGGTGATGGCATCAAAGTAATACAATTGTTGCCACCTTGCCCTTTCCTCTCTTTATGCATCATCATTTTCTACACTAAGGGAAGCAGAAAGACAGAAATTATCTTTTCCTGATTTTTTTTTGCCCCAGCATTTGTGTTTGCTCAAAGGAAATAGATTGAAAATACCAATTCTCTTCTGAAAAACTTGCAGAAGTGAGAGTACCCTGTCTAAGTAAATGTATTAGTTTCAAAAACAGAATCAAATGCCTTTCCTGCTTTCCTGATGCAATCAGTTACAACCTCCAAATCATGTCAGGGCTTGCTTCATTTCTTAAGTTTTCAGAAAGTCACTACTGAATAGGTGAATTCTATGTAGACACATGCCCAAGGGTGAGAACAGGACAGATAGACACGTGTCTGCCATAAAAGAACACAGCAAAGCTAATTAATACCTGCATTACCTTTAAAACATTATCCTTTAAAACATCACCTTAAATGAACACCCATCAATCTACCAATCCACCTGCACTTCTGAAGCCATGTATATATATACACAGCAATCTGATGCAGAACAGTCTAGAATGGTATTTACCCCTTTGCATCATTAATAGTTTATATTCTTGTCTTGTACAAATTGCCCAAATGTAAGTTTGGTTGCCTTTTCTTTAATGCCTACATTTTTTGTAGGTTAAAATCCTCTCTACTTACCACCAAAGATGTATTGAGAAGGCACAGGTTTGCAAACTGTTTTCACAGGAGACAGTGTCCTTCATGCTTTTCTTTTAGTAGTAAATGAAGATTTATCATGCTCTGTCCCACCATAATATGGAAATATATCCCTTATGGGTTTATAAGTTCATGAAACTATAAGTCAGATTCTTGCTTAAAATGGTATAATGCTTTAAATGCTTAAAGTATCACTCTGGCATTCACACATTTAAAAAAAATCCATAATGCTATCATACTTGTCTGATGTGATAAAGCAAAATACCTTTGTTTGCTCTCTTGTGTGCTGAGACCACTTTCCGTGGGTGAACAAATATCAGATGTATCTTGATGTGAAGGTCTTGTACTTTGGAGGGGTGGCCCTCTGTGCCAGGCTCTGCAATCTAAGTCTTTGTGGGTATCTGTAGAGAAGAAAAAAGCTGCTAGAAATCTTTCAGCCCATTTTACTTCTCAAAAGAGGAAGTACACATTAAATTAATTACCTTAATTCATTAAATTTAAGGTAATAGGGAATTAATGAAGTCAATTACAAACATTATAATGATTAAATCACTTATTACGAGAACAGCAGAAATAGAGTTCTGAGATGATCTGACTGCTGCTCTGAAAATTTAGAAAGGCCTAAACCAGTTAACTTTTTGATACATAAATTACATTTTACAATTTAAACATTACCTATTGATGGGTTGGGAAGAAAATTGATCTCTTAATTTTTGCAGTCCAACTTCAATTCTTAACTTGCCCTGTATTTCTTATGTGTCCGTGCACTGCCTTCTGAGATCTGGTTTTTTGTTTGTTTGGGTTTTGGTTGTGTTGGGGTTTTTAGTGTGTGTTTTATGTAAGGAATCAGGCTCCCTTTTAATTCCACATGCTATTGGCCTAGAAATGCCTTTTCTTCTTTTTCCCCCCAGGGTCTTAGCTCTTGGGAGAAACAAGCCAAGTCTCACCTGCAAATAGAGGTTCAAACTGATTTCCTGCAGAGCATTTTGCCCTATAAATCACCCTAATAGCTGTAGTGAGAGGAAGGGGTTCATGGCCTGACCCTGACTGAGGACATTTTCTTCCATAATGTTGAGAAAAATTTGGGTGCCCATGTCTTTTCTCCTTTTCTTTCCTTCTTCTCTCTTTTAATGTTTTGTTGCATATTAGGAACCATGTTTTGAATTATTTCCGCTCACACTGTTTACTAACACCAGGTTAGCTGCCAAAAATTTGTGTCATATCTTTTGCTCAAAGTGAATGCAACACTGTTGTGAAACAAGGAGAAGACAGAGATAATACTTTGGAAAACAACAGGATCTTTTGGTTTTCCTATTGCATAAGTTAATGACAACTTTTAGGATATAAGTATATGCAAGGTTATGTAAGTATGGAAGTATATGTTCAGGCTGTAAGTATATACAGGTTGTAGGTTGTAATATATACTTATAATATGTGAATTATTACACTAACTACAGTGGTCTCTACTTAGAATTCTCTACTTTAACACATGGGTTTTCCCAATAACTTGGTTGTGATTTTTCAGGACCTTGGTTTATGCTGATCAAAATTGTATCAGAACAATAATGTTGTCATTTGCTAATCCCTTGGTGACTTAGTATGATGACTAATGCAGAAACAGGGATTCAACTCATCATTGTTCCTTTATTATTGTTACTCATTTGCTAATTAATGTATATGAAAAATGTGATAATGAGCTGAATTTCAGCCTAGTCTAAGAGGTGAACACCTGCATGGTATGTTCCAAAATTATTCATGAGTTAAAAATTCTGTTGACTTTCAGTGGGCTACTTGTCAAAATGAGATCTTAGTTCCCAAGACACATAAATGATTTTCAAAATTGTAGCTATTGCCAATTACATTTCACTTCCCTAAAGTTATCTTTAATTTCTTATACTTTTTATGTAAGATGTAATTGAATGTTAAGAAGCACGCTGTATGTCTCTAATGCTGAATTTAAGAAAACAAAAGATATGTCCTGTAAATTTTCTTCTCGTACAAGAAAGACCTAATAATATTGAAGTAAAATTATTGTGTTTTATAACAAACCCTAATTATCTTTAAAAACCCTTGAGTTTTAGACACTTTAAAAATGTGCAATCCAGCTGTAGTATTTATCCTAACAGGATTTTATTACTGTGACTTTGCTTGCAGAATTTTAAATATACTAGATCCTCATTCAACTTAACAGCCTTTTAATGGAATTCAGTATAGATGGCAATGGTGAAATGGCAATTTTGTTGCTACCACGTCAGACGTCAGATGATATTTCTAGAAAAAATCACTCATGGTGAGCTAATGATGTGAAAAGGTCTCCCTGTCATTACATGCAAGTGCTTCAAGTCCAAATGAATTCATATGGTTAAAGCAGCAGTGTCTGGCATTCTCAGATAGACATCTTTCAGAAACTGTCAAAAGTAACTGCAGCCTTCTACTTTCCCAGTGTAATGTCTCATAATAAAGAGGCTATACTGACTCCAACAGCCAAGGACAGACCCTCAGCTGCTCACAGCTGAGCTGAGAGCCATTCCACAGAATAAGCAATCAAGATGTAACGTCCAAGTGAAACTCCGAGTAGAGGGTAAACGTGGCTTTCTAAATAATGGAGATGTAATGCTTTTGGATGCTTTCCTCTGTGTGGAAAACTACAGTATAAGAGTGACCTCTACAGGATTTCCACAGTGCTCCATCACTGCAGTCCCAGAGACTGTCTTTAGAACACTTTCAAATATATTTATTTAAAACAGAAACCAAACTTGAACATACAAACCAATACTCCCTCCAAGTATCAGCCTGAAATGGGTAACAACCTGAATTTACACAATTAGAGTTCCTGTAACAGACTAACAGTAGATATCTAGATACAAAAACTATATAAGGATATACTTAAAATATTCTGCTGATTCAAAGGAGGTTTCAAGAATCATTGGGTGTCATTTGGAAGGGGCCTTAAAGATCATGTAGTCCCAACTCCACTGCCATGGACACGAGCAACTACCACAGGTTGCCCAAAGTCCCATCCAACCTGGCTTTGAATACTTCCAGCCATGGGGCATCTATAGCTTCTCTGGGCTACCTATGCCATAGAAGTACAGTTTGTACCATTTTTTTTCTCCTTTTATAATGGACATTCCACTGTTAGTGAAATATAGAATGGCTGGAATGCTGGACAGAGACCTTAATCTGTAACTCACCAAATGGTAATGCAAAGTAGACATCTAATAAGATCTCATGGGAAGTTGGTGTTTTTGTGCCTTGAATTTCACTTCCATTTTTTATTACTTCAGAATGCAATGTCCACCAGGAACCTGGGCCTTCCTAGGAAAAAGAAATTATGAAAATTACCAGGGCAGGATTTATTGCATTATCCACTTTTTATTGGATGAGGTTTCCCCTGAGTCAATTGGAATCTCCACCAATATGTTTAGATATCCATTCTAGACTCTTCCAAATTTGTTTGTGTAAGTATTACTTAGGACTTCATCAAGTTTTCTCACAGTCATTGAATTCAAAATAATATAACGTTTGCTCTACAATATAGAGGAATACACATCAAGGTTGTCAGATGATTAAGGCACAAGAAATACGAATATTGAAAATTACACTTCTCAACTCACATTTTCCAGTTTCCCTTTGAACTAGTGCCAAACAAGTACATTGTAGAAAGACTGAAACAATCCATATAAACTAATAACAAAGACAAAAAACTTGTTTCTGACGTAATGCTCCCTTATAGTTTATTTCTGAGGTTTAAAGCCCAGAACAGAACTGCAGACAAGCAGGAAAAATAAGTAGGAAATTTCTGCAGTGGATTAATTATAAATGAAGGTTTAGAGGATCTGAAGAAATTAAGAAAAAAATCTCTTATCTTTCATCTTTGTTTGTTTAAAGTTTCAATATTTACTAGTAAGCCACAACCTCTGTGTCAGCAAGTTGTAACTCAACAACAGCCAGGGCAGCAGAGCAGAACAACTTGCCTTGGGGCTGGAAATGGCACTTGGCAGCTGAGATACAGAGCAACTTCTAATTTAAGCAGGAATTACTTTCTTCCCCTGCTTCCATCTTCTGAATAGAATCATTGAAATGTCAGTTCAATGTATATATGAATATTTATTATTTCCTGTAAAGAAATTGCTAAAGGGTCTGATGAGACATGCTGTAGGAAGTGGTTTTCCGATTTTCTCTCCTTTACCTCATCTTCAGTTGCCTTTTTTATGTTTTAGAAAAATTAAAGAAGGCAAAAACTTTTGCGAATATTAAATTGATCTTCTGTAATTCTGAGTTACCTTAAAAACAGGCTCCATAGACTATGCATAGCAGAGCATATTTATGAATGGGAGAATTGTGGAATATTAGAATAAGGTACCTTTTACCGTTTCTGAATTCAGAAAACTCTGCAGCACAGGCAGTTTGCTTCTGTATTTCCACACTCCCCGAAACCTTTTTTCCTTATTTGATATCCTACTGAGGGCAAGTATGCTCATTCTGGTGGCCAACTGACTATGCTGGATACATAACTCTTGGTATTGACCCAATTTCTCCACTCCTCCTTCTCTAGGCACTCAATAATTTCCTCTGTAGTTCCACGGGGCAAATTTCTGTTTTCCTCTCTGAGACAATGGTAAATTCCCTTGAGAGAGAGAACAACAGTATTTTGCCCCCTTTAACAAAGATTTACGCAAAGTCACACAATGAAGAGCCGGGCCAGGAAAGTTAATGTAAAATTCTTTCACTCTAATCATATAAACCAAACCACCCCTGCCTGCCTAACAGTTCATGAGTGAAGATGAGTTAACTGACTGCCTGTCAGTATCTGAGCCATTTCTCCAGGATTTTGGATAATGCATTTCAGTTGTCACTTCAAGAGTCACATGTACATTATGCCTTACCATTGCAGACTGGAGCAGAGGAGATAGAAGTGTAAACTGATAATAAATGTCATTACAGTATTTGAGAAGACTAAGAATGAGAAATTAGTTGGATTTTAGTCAGTGTTCTATAATTCCACAGGAAGTCAACTTACATCTGTTGCATATTCCACGTTTGCAAGGGGAATCCATAAAACTCCCAAAATGCTATCCCAGAGCAAGCCTTTCTTCCATAGCTCTACAATGAAGCCCTTTCCATCAGCACAGATTTCACTAAAAAGAATGAATACAGAAACCATTAAACTGAAACTGGAAATGTAGTTTCCACTTCTCAATAATCTACAATAGTAAGTTAGTGATTTACAAGAGATACAGAGGTGGTTTTTTTCCCTATATAGTCATAAAATACTAGGCATTGGTGTCTCTGCTGTGACCGATTGCATATAACCTTCATTTGACTGAATTAATTTTTATTAAAATAATCTTCAAGTTATTGTGTGGTGAACCACAGAGAATTACTGTGTACTTAAAGTTATCAGGAAAAGAACAAATAAAATCTGAGGAGGGCCAGGGGTGCCACCTCTAAGACAACTTTTTAACTCATCACTTCACTCTCAAAAATCGTTATGTTGGCTGCATCAGTGCCTACTTATCTTCTGTATTCATGCAGTTGAATAGATATATTGAATTTTTGTTTTGCTCAGCTTCTCTCTTTATAAATATGTTATGAAAGACAGATTCTACATTTTTAGACCCCAACTTTAAAACTGTTGCATCAACAACAATGAAAGTCCAGATTGAAAGGTTAAAAAATATGCAATTTTTAAAATGCAAGCCAGTAATATCTGTGTGTAACAGAACATAGTTTTTACTGTGAGAGATGGAGTGAAGCCCTTAAGAAAATGAACTGCAGTATAATTCATCAAAATCTACTAAACGCATTTGTAAATGCCTACTTATAATCCCTTCTAAAAGTCTGCTTTGTTGTATAGATGAGCAGGCAGTAGATGGAGCTACAGCAACCTTGTAACATGCCAGAAAAGCATTTTGGTATTCTTTAACAAGATTTTCATTGCCAACTAAGAAAATAATCCTAATAAATTTCTAATTTTCAATGATGTCATATAACACTCATTTATATATTATATGATCAAAAGAAAACCTTGTAAACAACAGCAAAGCAAATGTATTAAATAATATTTTGACATATTCTTCAGGGAACCAGAAAATATGAAAAAAATTATTCCAAACAAGTCTTGTGTCTGACAAAATATTAAAATACTTGGATTAGAAAATACCCAAAATTGTCAAAAATGACATTTATTTCTAAAGAAAACTACAGCAAATTAAATGTTAAATTCTGTAAAAATGTTTCAAGCAACTCTAGACCTTAGGAATTAAATTTATGTTCCCACAACAGGAATGTGGTGACAGAGAAAAAATTGTGCAGGGAAAAAAGAAGGGACCAAAAATGGTAGAGATTAATGTACTGACTCAGGATCTAATTAGACTGTATCTATTGACTTTAACTGCTTTGGAATTGACAGTTGGAAGCAGTTTTCCTCAGACTGTCAGGCAGCTTACAAATGCTTGGGCCTCCTGACCAGTGAGGTGTGTGGGAGGCTCTAGAGAAAAGAGGACAATAACAACAGAATAACGAGATGGAGAGCTGAGTGGAGCAGACAAAGATCTGCAGACAGAAGTGAGAAAGAGTTGGGGTCAATGATAAAGAAACTACCTAAACTGGCAGCTAAGGAGATAAATTAATGCATAAAATATGAGTTACACCAAAAGGAAATTGAGTGAACAAAATTCAAGATGCTTGAGGATCAATTTGAGTTCTCTTTGTTTTCATTCCTGTATTCCTAAAACATTATATGAAATTGAATTTGGAGACAAATTCTTCCCCTAGTTGACTCCTGGCCTTGCTCTGCAATGTACCCTGCAAAATTAACTTTAGTTCTGTTCCCCGGGGCGAGTCTGCACCTTTTCTCTGAGCTGGATACTTCTTGCTTTTGTGGTCTGTACACAGCCTTCCATGTACTGAACTATTCTAAACTACACAAATACAGCAAGGACACAACAAAATCAATTGATAAGAATTCCCTGTTACTTACAACATGAAGTCTTGCTCCCAGCAAGGCTCACTTCCTTGTCTATCAATTGTAGTGCTTGTCAAATTTTGGACTTTTAAAACAACATAGGTTTTGGATGCACCTGAAAAAGGAATAATCAGCACATTAAACCCCACTTCAGTTCTTTCCAGAAGCTGGAAACATTTAACCCCATGGCAGTAAGGGTACTCTTACTCCATACAAAACATTCAGGGGTGTGGTTTAAATATGTGGATTTGAACAAGAAAATTCTTATTAATTCTAATGGGATTATGACAGAAAAATCTCTGCCCCTGACAGGTGGTAGAGAACATCTCACTAAATGTGAATATTTTAAAGATCAGCTTCCAGACATGGTTTTTTACTGTTTATCAATCTCCCTGACAGCTCTTGCGTGAAACCAGCACACAACTCCTTTCCTGAAAATTACGATTTTCTTTGCCTTTCCATTGCTATGATAATATGGATGATTGGCTGATGGGTTTTTATGTCCGATTAAGGCAGGGCCACGGACTTGTAATGTGGAATTCAGTCTTGGTGCATGAATCTAGTTCTGATACAGATGCAGCAGCAAAATGAGTTTCAGATGCAGCCCCAAATGAACTCACATATTTTTGTAAATGCCTTTATAAAGCCACAGTATGAGTACTCATAAGTTGGACCCAAACAGCAAAAAGAATAAAATTTAAAAAATTTCAAAGGGCTTGAAAATATCCCTGCCAGAAAAAGGCAAAAGAAGTGAGGGAAAGCTCTATCCTGTAGGGCCTCATAAAGGAATCTAAGGTGGTAAAAGGCATTTTAGATCATCGCAATGAATGTGGCTTTTCCACTTGCATGCAGGTAACACATCCTTCACTACCCTCCAGTATCCTAGATAAGGATCAACATTGACACAGGACTGATTTTTTTTTTTTTTTAATAGAACTACTGCCAAAATATATATACAAGAGGTAGCTAAGAACAGAATTTTTGAGCTTTGTGTTTTACCACAGGTCAATCAAACAGTCTGAGTTGCAGGGAAGGTGTCACTGTCTACAATAGATTACTGAATAGGTTGTATCAAATTACACTGCAGTTAACAAAAAGTGTGAAGAGTTAGCTGTGTACATCCTGTATGTAGATCTTATTGATTAGGACTGATTATAATGTTTGACCAAAGGACAAAAGATATCATGTAACAGGAACTATTTTGTTCAATAAACACATTCAACAGTGGTCAACATTATCCGTTTATTTTCTATAATTCAATGCACCAGTCCACTCAAACAGGACTTTGTTTTTTAGTTGCAACTCAAGGTTGGAGAAATTTTCAAAAGAATTCTAAATGACTTGGCTGAAAAATAGCAACCCACAGCCATGTAGAGCACTCATGTAAATTAAAAATACAACAACCAACCTCCATCATAATTAAAACATATGTCCCTTATGAAGCCATAAATGACAAGACAGAAACTTAAAGATACAATTTAGTGGTAGTCTTTTTCATTATTATGTTATCTTTATATTCAGTTTCAATTTCACGTGCCAGACCAGATGACCAAACCTAATTACCTTGTACCTTTCCCCACCTTCCTTTTCTATCATAAAAAATAAAAATATTTTGAACTGTTTGAATTATTGTCTTGCCTGAAACCCTGTCATCTGCTTTTTAAAACAGCTATTTTTCCAGTAGTTCCTTGGCTTCTTTGGCTCTTCTCTAGATCTAAATACTACCCTTCAGTGCTTTACAACTAATTCACCTTCTTTAGATGTCATGAGTTTTGTCAAGTCAGAAAAAGATACTATACCTTGTAGATAACTGTGAGTATAAAACCTCCTTGAAGAATAGCACTGTCCAGGGTGAATATAATTAAAATAACAGGGCAGTGGAAAGGAGCTGTCAGTTTTGCTTCATAATAAGCAGTTTTGTTTCCATGAAGCCATTATTGTGGCTCCCAACCTCTCAGCTGGCAAAAAATAGAGGCATGTAGTGCAACTTTTTGTGAAACAGCAGCTCATCCATTTGCTCAGACCTTCAGCTTTCAACCCAAAACTCAGCTCAAAAGCTTCATAGCAGTTTACACAAAGGAGTAAACAAACTACAGGAGAATCACAGAATTTTGAGAAACGAGGGTATTTCAAGGCTGCTCTCAGTCACCACCTGCATAATGGTTGTGCCCCAGAAAACATGACCAATTATCATTCAAATTGTGTTGCCATTATTTACGGCTTTAACAAATCTTCAACAGCATTCAAAAGAAACTTGAAATTACCTTCAACAAATTATTCTGTTTGATAATCATATTCTGTAAATCATCACCTCT
Organism: Pyrocephalus nanus; assembly: GCA_038380795.1. Lineage (NCBI taxonomy): Eukaryota > Metazoa > Chordata > Aves > Passeriformes > Tyrannidae > Pyrocephalus > Pyrocephalus nanus. Next base: position 8,102,178 of record CM076272.1, read on the forward strand.
TTTGAGCATCAACAAAATATAAGATTTGCTGAACCCTGCAGAACATTTCTCTGACTGCATTAGGGTTTCAATGAGAAAGAGAAGATTTTTTAGTCCCTACTTTGAACACAGATTTCACAGCCTGCTGTTAGAAGTGTCAAGAACCAGCAGCTTGATCTGTGCCCATTAAGGTTACCTTTAATTCAGATAACTTTAAACAATTTGCATTTGCTTAAATGTATTAACCAGACATCTACTGGCAAGTTTTGCTGCACTGCTTACGTTGTGTATCAGCTTCTGTATATCAGCTCTGAGAACTAGTAATTACAGAGTCTTGAAGGCCTAAATTTATAGTCCACCTCTGTCTGAGAAACCTCTGGCTGAGTTTGGACTTTCTTTTCCATCCTGGCTAAATCTTGGTCCTGGAAACAGGCTTAGAGAGTTCTGGGCAGCTTGGCTTTTTTCCCATTTATTGGCTGGGGCACCTGGTCCCTATAATGTCCATCAGTAGCTCCAACCTGTATTTCCTCTCTGGGAAAAGTCAGACACAATCTCCTCCACATCCTGGCTGAACTAAAATACTGCACTCTCTTTATATAAAAAAAATGGTTTCTATTGACTGGTGTCACATTTAGGTCATCAAATTACATAAAAAATTGTTTTAGTGGAAATATCCTTTAAATATCACTAGTTTGTGAGACAATAATTTATAACTTAAAATTACAAGGCCACAACCTCATAAAGACAATTTGATCTCTAAAACATATCTATAATTTTTAATTCTTTCCACATTTATTTAATTTTATTGAACTGTTGATCAAATGTACTAAAGTAGTCCCAAGCTTAGGTGATTTTTTTAGCATGACACAGACATGCTTAATAAAGAAAAATGTAAAGCAGAAATTGAAAGGGAAATCAGACTTACCAGTCATTTTATCCAACCTTCCTTTTTTCACTGTATAAAAAAAGTATATATATTATTTTCAGATAATACCTTGCTTGCCAATGGATTTTATGAAAAATAAAATCTAAAGGACTTATGTGGTATAAAAAAACTCAATAAAAAATGAAAAATGTAAACATCATTGTGGGACAATAATATGATTTCTCAGAATTCTTTGGGAAAGATAACATGTGAAAACTCTTTGCACTTTACAAGAACTAATAAATACATGGATACAACACAGAGGGCAGAATGGAGAGCAGGTGTCCAGGAAGGGTAGTGTGCTATTCATCACCTCCTAATGCTAGTTCAAAATTCTCCCCAATAGACACAGAAGACTCACAGACTGTACATCATCTAAAGTAGCTTCTATCATCTCACAAAGAATCCCTTATTACATTGTATTTACTTAGGCTGTTAGAAAGGATGTACTTCAGTAAACACCTTACCAAAAAAAAAGGTGAACATTTCAAATCCTGATTTTGCTCAGCAACCTTAAGTTCCACACTATGGTATCTCTTCCATTAATGAAAAATGCCCTGAAACTAATGGGATTGGAATTCATATAATCATAATTATGAAAATCTAACCTGGTCATAATTTTTTATCAAGTATCTGACTCATAAAGTTCATTAAATTTTAAATTTTAAACTACATAATTAAATATTCTTTAAATTTTCCTGCCCTATCAATGCATGTAAACCAGTTCAGTTTAATCTGAGTGAAACATCACTGCAGTCCTACACTAAATAATTGCTCTATCAATACACTCATGTGTACATGATATATTTTACTGGTACATTTAGGACCGTGGTAATTGCCAATAAAACAAAAAGTCCACAACTTTACAATGCAAAGGTTCCCAAAAGCTTGCCATTGTTTTCCAATATCCTTTCCACTTGCTTAACTTCACCTACCTACCTATTACTTATTTTTGCTTTCATCTCTCCCCAAATGTCCCAAATGTCCCTAATAATGCCATGGAATTGCATATTTGCAGACTGTTTGTCTGACAGCCTGAATAATTCCATCATTCTCACACTGACAAAGCTTTCATTTTAACACAAATAGTGAAGGGCCAAAATGTTGCTGAGCTACCAGCAGAGTCTAAACATTGCAGCAGCTCAACTACACTACAAGAGTGCAGAATTTACACACTGCATTTACTTGACTTCCCTGGAAGGAAATACTGCAAGAAATATTCTTATCAGCTTAAACAATGCACATCTCCAGTCTATGAGGTTGCTTCTTATAGCCACCTACTAAATATTTGTCACATGGGTGAAGGAGCTTCTATGAAAAGAAAAACCTACCTTTTACAGAGAGAAGTTCCATTTCAGTAAAAAAATATTTTAAAGAACAGGCACTGAATTCAGCTTTTTCTTCACAAAAGTAAAAGAAATGGTTTGGCTTGAATTAAGTTACTCTTCTGCTCCTGTTCCCTCACTGCAAGCGTGTTTCACTTTTGCTGCTCGCTCCTCCCATGTTGCTCTTGGAGCAAAGCCAATCAATTGATGGAGCAGTAAAATACTGACGACAAATTCCTTCTCCCTCTCTACACACAGAGATGGAAGAGGAAAAGAGAAATATTAGAACTGTTCCCTTACCCTCATTTCCTCACCCTCATTTCCTCAGCTGCTATCTGCTGTATGCAGCTGTCTCCAGTCTAAACAAATTTCTGGATGCCATCTTTTCCAGAAATAACTCAGTGCAATATTTTTTTAAGGACATACTTTTGGAGCTCTTAAACTTTGATTTTAATACTTGCAAATGATCTGAATTGGAATACAGAAAGTTCACGGGTTTTTTATATTTTAACAGTCACCTAGTCAGAACACACATTTTACAGTATTTGCTATAGCTAGGCATAAGCAGTCTTAATTTTCTATAATAGTGTGAATAAATAGTGCACAAAAAAATGGATTTTATGATACTTTATGAATTTCTAATTCTATTGCAGCACTTCATAGGATTGTAAATATTCTCATGAAATATTAAAACATTTTAAATCTTAAAATACTCAAAACACTGAAATTATCATAAAAATTGTGGTGTTTATGACTAGTTGTTCAGATTATTGAATAATAAACTGGGGTTTAATATTCTTTTTGTTTTAATTATGGTTAACAGTATATATATTTCCACAGATATATAGTATTTTCCTTTGTAAATTTTTCAGTCTCCATCATATTATAATTGAATACTTAGGTTTTAAATTCAAGTAAGGAAGTGTCCTTGGAGCAGAGGGGAGTGCATATATCTGAGTTAAGGAGTGTCCATCTGCAGCTCTGAGAAACTGGGTCTGGAGGAAGGCACACCTCAAAAGACAGGTGAGAGCTGAGACTGTTTGGCCTGGCCAGGAGAAACCTTTGGGAGGTAGGATGGGTTTGATCAATGTTCATAAAAACCTGCTGGGAGGCTGTAAACAAGACTGCCTAATAACAGGTGAACAGGTGATGGGCACAAAGTCACAAAGTGAAACCCACAGTTTCACCTGAACATAACAAAAGCCTCTTTATCCTGTGAGGGTATTTTAACACTAAAATAGATTGTCCACAGAGGATGTGGAGTCTTTTTGTCCCCAGAGATACCCAAAACCTGATTGAACAAAATCCTGGGCAACCTGCTCTTGATGTCCCTGTTTCAAGAAGGGATGTTGGAGTAGATGGTATTGAGAGTTTCCTTGTGATTCTGTGATAGTCTGAAGAAAATTTACAGTCACTATGCACAAAATGTATAGAATTTTTTTCCCTCCATAGAAGTGTCATAAGAAGGACTTATGTTGTTTTAGCATCATGCTACTATGCCATAATCTGAAGTTAGCATATTACATTTTGGTCTTGTGATTTAGATTAATACATTTACATCTCTCCTGAATTCTGTTCTGATCAGGTCTCCCACAGCAGTGTGACACTCTTAGAGACAGGTTTCCACCTTATGCAAGCACTGGAGTTCCACTGTAGTTAACAGAGCTAGTCTGGTACATCCTGGCTGAGAAACTGATCCCAAACTGTGTATTTGGATCACATGACAAAAAATATTTCCTTGGAACAAAAATCTAATCAATGCCTACTTAAGATTCAGTAAATAGAGTTTACAGTAAGCCTTAGCATGAATCAAAGTAACACAGCTGCCTCTCTGTGTCTCTCTGAAACTGTGCAAACTTGGCTCTTCATCCTTTCTTCCACTCCCCTTCTCAAATATCAGGGCCCTTCCTGTGGGATACTGATTTTCTCTTGGAATTCTTGGGTTGCAGCTGCAGCAGTAGCTCATTTACTTTACTGTGATGCCATGGTTGTTTTTTACATAAGCTACTTGGAAGGGTGTTATGACTTTATGGTAAGAAATATGCAGAGAATACCTGAACATAGGCAGAAGGTCACTGTGGACTCAGAGCAGTGCATGTGCAAATGCTCTTTCATTTGGAAAAAGCACTTATTATATTTAACAAAGGAATAGTGAAAAGCACTGAGCTGGAACAAGCTGTCAAGATGGTGTTTGGCTAAAAAGCACAAGAATAGAGGCTGCAGTACAACATGCATGTTGCACCAATTGACAGTTTGAGTACCTCAAAAAATTACCCTGTTACTCAGCCATAACTTCCTCAGTGTTTTCCTTTTTCCGTACTACAAATTCCTTTTAATGCCTGATCTAACACTTCAGCCCTGACTTCAGTTAAAAGGTCCCAACGTTCCAGATCGGTATGCAGGGTCAAGAATTCAGAAAGAAATTTGGAAAAAAAAAAAAAAAAAGGGAGCAAAATTGTTTCCATTGCATTTTTTACCTAAACTATTTCAAGACTGCCTATAGTGACTTCACTCTCTTCAATATATTATAAAAATACGTATAACAGTGCTACTGTGGATAGATTTGTCGCCTGAGACCTGACACTGTTGAGTGGTCAGCCTCCTAAAGAGCTATCTAATTATTTTCCAATCCCAATTCTCAACTGATACGAGGATGATTTGATTATTTTCATTTGTGAGCATACTTTTTTTTTTAGTGAGAATCTGCCTTTTTTTAAATTTCTTTTTTTTTATATGAATTCACATAGCATGCATTAGCAGATTAAAGCCTGTCACCATCTTTCAGTTAATTCATCAGAAGCAAGGAGACTTCACTAATTATTTACCTACTTGGCAGTGAAAGTACATATTGTTCTTTTCAGGAAGTTTCTTGTCTACAGGATACTTGTAATGCAATAACTAAAGTAACGAACTCATAGGTTTTAATATAATATGTTGCAAAAGGAAAGCAAGGAACAGAGAACATTTGAATACTGATTGCAAAAGAATGTGGAAGACAAATTCTAACTTTCATAGGAAAAGGAAGACAGCCTACTGCTGTTTTAATATATATCAGTTATAGAAGAGAACATTAAAAAACAAACTTGATGAAAAAAAATTCCAAATTTCAATTGATATTAAAAATATAGAATATAAGAGCAGTTTCCTTGCATATCCTACTTTTCTTTCTGAGACCATCATGAAGCCATCTTTTCTTGGTTATTTTTATGCTGACCCATGTGTATTTTTAAAGAGTTTTTGGCCTTGGAACACCAACATTTTAGCTATTTTTCTTCTGAAGTTCTTCCCTTGAGGAGAAAGAGAATTTTCTCCTTTGCAAATTATTATATACATTGAAATTTTTGGCTGTTCATTCATCAGCATCTCCTCAACACTAGCGCATGGAGAAATATGCCAGTCACTGCAGAAGACTAAGTGATAAAGTGTATTTTTGCATTTCCCTCGAAATCAGTCATTAGTTTAAAATAGGAGCTAGTGGGAGAAGATTTTGGTCTATTATAAGGAATAAATTGTGCACAATTCAGGTAAAATTCAAAGATAAATAGTTATATTATCATTATGGTGATCTTCTTAACACAGAAAGCTGAAACCCATGAACAGGAATTCAACCAGGACAGCAAGAAAAAAAAAAAACAACACACTTTTCCCAGACAGTTAATTTCTGCCATTCAGAAATATAGACTCTGCATCCCCAGGTGTATTCTATAATTTTCAGCAGAGTTCGTAAGTGGTAAAAGACAGAAATAATGAACTCTAACAAAATATGCTATCAGGAGATACATCATCAGAGCGACAGGATAAGCAGAAAATCAATCAGCTGATTTCTGACCCTGAGAAACGATGAGCAATATTGCAGAGAGGAACTACAAATTAGATCAGTTTTATCCTTGTCTCCAAAAGATTGGAGCAACTGCAGTTAGGGAGAACAGGGGATGTGTTCTGGGCTTCACAGGAATCACCTCGATAAATGAGTTGGAAGCACTCCATTTACCCTTTTCCGGCAGGACACAAACCAAGGGCTCTCCTTCAAAATATTCTGTGTTATTAACCATCAAGTATACAGATAGAAGTTTCATTAAAATATCTACTTGTTATTAATCTTCAAAACTGTAGTGAAGTCACAGCAACAAAACAATCCTGAAGTTTTAACACCAACAAAAATAGAGTAACTTGTCATAGATTCATATTCTACCTGTCATATTTGTGATAGTCACAGGAGATAGTAGGTTATTAGACTAAAAAAAAGACTAATCTCTCAGGTTTGTTCTTATTATATTATGGTATTTAAAATACAAATAAGTGCCCCAAATTTTCAAGTTTTGAATAATTGAATACTTGGAGGTATTAAAAAAAAAAAAATTTTTTTTTTAATCCTAAATTCTAGAAAAAAATAGATTATTCAATTCACATTAACCCAAAGGGGCTTTTTATAGAAATTTTGCATGTCACTTCACATCTCCCCTTCCTTGACTTCAATTTCATGAAGACTCAGAAAACTATCACTTGCCTGTCTTTTGAAAATAGTGTTGGAATTAGCATTTGTACAGTGCTTTTGGATCTTCTAATCAAGGATGCTATGAAAAGAAAAATATTTTTACTATTTTGCATACATAGAAACTGAATATAAACAACGACTGTACTACTGCACTAACTGGCAAGAGGATCCCAGGCTCTGATTCTGGTCCTTAAGTTTGGGAACAGTTCTGCCTCCACTGTCACCTTTGCCTCCTCAGTGATGGAATTTTTTAAACCACTAAAGCCTCACGCCCCAGAAAACATCACCCCCTTTGTGCAGCAAGACAGATCAGAAAAAGTGACCTGAAATACTGCAGGGAAATATAAATCTTGCAAAGAAGATGTGTTTTCTCTTTTGGAGTCTATTTCAAGTTAATCAAGATTTTTCTAAAGGTTTTTATTTCCTTGTCAATATTGCTGCTCATTGGTATGATTTCTGTGCCACACAAAAATTACACCGTGCTCATTATAATTAGAAGGAATAAGTTTCCAAAGAAACAAACAGCTCATCAGAGGCCAAAACAAACAATTGTACTCAGTAGCTCATTGTTAGAAGTACCAGTTTGTTCCCTTCGAAAGGAAATACGTTCCAGTCGCTTGCATTGCTCTTCCACATGTTCTGATGTAGCCTCAGCAACCCTCTTGGCTGCTTTTATTTTACATTCGGAGACCTCTAGTGGTTCCTGTCTGACTTGCTCTGGAAAACAGCAATGATTTCTCATTTCCAAATGAACTTCAGGTGTTTCCAGATCTTAATCTCTTAAAACACAGCATGGTATAAACATTTTACTTCACAAAACAAAAAAAAAGTACTAAAACACAGAACTGTATTTTATAGCACACATGAAAAGTTTGAGACAATAACAAGAAGTTTGTCCCTTTTTTCATTATTTTCAAAATTTACACCTGGAGAGTAAACATACCGTTTTTTGTTGTTGTTTGTTTGGTTGGTTGGTTGATTTGGTTTTTTTTTTAAAATACCATAGAATATGTACATTAATTATTTTCTCTCAAGAAATTCAATTTTACTAATCTTGTGCACCAGATTTATTACTCTGGCCTCTGTCTCTTGTCCTAACTATAAATCTCAACTAGATGTCACTTTTCATTGTTTCCTGTATGTTTGTGCTCATACAATCCTCCCTCTGAACTTCTGATTTAATGGAGCACTTGAAACCAGCCAGCTCTGCTGGTGTCAGTAGTGTTGCTCTACACATGATGAAAAGAAAGGTGGCAGAACAAAGCTCCTACCAATAAATCAGACAACGCTTGGTAATTCCTTCATCTCCACTCTTAAATGAAACCAAAAGTTCCTGAGCAAACAGATCAACAGTTTCAGTTTGAGCACTCTGCTATTTAGCAGAATTTTTTCTAACCCTGATAATCTCATGAGTCTACAATTAGTTACACATGCTGCAAATTTAAGGTACCTTTTCTTAATGCCTTCTAAAATCCTCCATTCCTGGGATGCTGAATGATTGCATTTAATCTGTATGAGCTCTGCATCCAAATTTTTAAAATCGTAATCCTCTCTTCAGCTTACTTTCAAATATTTGTAGTCAAGAAAAGCCATGAAATCAAAATGTATGAGACATCCTTATTTGCTGTATCTCTGTTAAATGAATACATATGAATTAATATTTCTTAAAAATCTGTAATAGCTCATCACTTTCAGCCTTTTCATTTTTTAAAAAAAATTAATTTATACCCCAAACCCCACATTAAATACATACCTAAAAGAAACCCAAATATTTCCTGTTCTGCTTCTGTAGAAAAACAGAATAGATAATTTCTTTCTTCTGGATTCTCATGTCCCACAAAAGTATTAAGTGAGAACAGGTTACTTCTTCAAGCTCAAAATGCAGTTAAACTGCAGTTCAACAATAACAAACCACATTTTTGCATTCCGAGCAGAATTAAGCTGTAAATAGGATTTTCCCTTCCTCCCTGCTTGCACTTTGCTCCCTCTGGTGTCTCAAAGTGTGTATGACATTCCTTGGTCATTACAATAAATAAGCATAACCATTCTGATTACTCATATTTTAAAATTATTAATGTTGTGAAACTACCCCTTTGTTGGATGTAGTGACTACAAATTTATTATTTTCTGGGAAAAAACAAGCAATAAACTACATTTTGTAAAGCCTATAAGAAAGTTATTAAGAGACTGAGTTCTGTATTACCAAGAACTGCCTGGCTTTAATTCCACAATGTAACAAATACAGGCTTATCTCACCCTTTCATCTGACAGCAATTTGTGAAATTACATGTATTCTCATAAAGGTTTGTTGATTTAATCAACAGCATTCTTAAGTCTCCAGAAGTCCAGACAATGGTGAACATACTCATATTTGCAAAACAATAGCTCCAGTGACATGAAATGTTACATTTTTTCATCAATATTTCATCACATTATACATAAAATAATACAATAAATTCTCAGGATTTGACAACTATCCCCTAATGCAATCTAAGCTAGTGCTGTTTCATGTTTCAGTATGTAACATCTGTCAACAATGTTGTTAACCACTAATTGCTCTTATTCATCTCAGAAACATGCCTTGATTGCTAATCCAAGCCAGATAAATATTTTAGTTTATTGAAATTGCTTTGCTGCCCATTGAGATAAAGAGGAAATTACTTCAAAAGAGGCTAAAGGCAAGAAAACTAGAGAAATTAATTACTGGATGATGATAATCCCGACAGAGACTGAAATTATGTGGCCTGAACGGTTAATAAAATAGTGGGCCAATATTATTTTTAATGAGAAGTATGAATGTACAGGTTCAGGTTCATACAACCCCAGACCTCAAGGAACCGGGCCAGTTTTTCACGTTCCTAAAGTTTTTTTCATAGTTTTTGACGTGCTTTTCATAATGGAAGCAAATATAATTTTTATTAAATTACAGATAAGAAAAATAAACCACCAGTGGGAAAATTAGCTGCACAATATCTCCAAGTATTTGAATACCCAAATCTGTAATGCAACATTGCATTTCTGAATCTAGCACTAGTTCTCCAAGCCAAGATAACTCCTCTTTAACAAAAGAATCTGAAAAATATTTTAAAAAACCTAATTTTACCTCTTCTGTTAAAAAAAATTATGTTTGGATAAAATGAGATGACGTGGTTTGCATGTCAGAGCAAAAATTAAGATAAGAATTAGAATTAGAATGCAAGCCTTCTGTAACAGCCTGTGAAAGCAATGGCCAAAAATACAACTAACAACTGATTCCTGTAGCTGTGATGTAGAAAATTCCCTTTAGAAAAAAAATCTACGTTGTTCACTGTCTCCACCCTTCTGCTCTGTGTGTGTGCTCATCACTGAACTGCCCTTGCCTGATGCTGATTCATTACGGATTCCAAATGAAGAATATTCTGTAAACATCACAAGTTATTCATAAAAGTAGAGCCAAAGAAATTCTCACAGTTTGTTTTCATATGCAAACCCAGCTGGTGTCACAGCAGGGAGGTTTGATGAGTCTGTTCATTCTGTATTCCCCACAATGCAGGCTCTTGCCAAGAACCAGGGCCACAAACCAGGGAAATACATATGAATACTTGATCTTTGCAATTTTATCTTCCCTGTAAAAGTCTTGTCTTTGCCACAACATTTCCAATTTAATGTGTGTGTGTACATTTACTTCTGTAAAAAAAAAAAAGAAGTGTTTACATTAAAAAAAATGCCAAACCTCCTAAATATAATTAAGGGTCAAGTCTTTAACCTCATCTAAGTACTTTGGCTACACCTGCTATGGCCTAAGTGGGATTTTTCGGTGCCGTAACAGCAATATTCTGTGACTCTCTTTGCTCAAGGAAATAAGAGATGGCTAAACTAGGGATAAAGGGACATAACAAGGGAGCATTTCACAGGAAAAGAAGAGCAATAAACCAGACTTCTGTGAACCTGGTCATCATATCAACACTTTTAGAAAAAATATGCAAAAGTTATAGAAATTATTTCAATTATTGTTTCATGCTCATACTCAAGGCAATTACACCTAAAATCCTAGATTCTGTTCTTGAAACATGCATAAAAATCTCACTTTCTAGTCTCTTATAAGAAATCACAAGAGCTCCCAAATCTTGAATAATGTTATATTAAAAATCTTGTGATATCTATAAATAAGGCAACTTTTCAGAGCCAAATCATTATTTTTAAAAGAATATCAGAATGTGAACAAAACAATTTCCAACAAGTTTTTTTTTTTTTTTATTTCCTGCCTGAAGGGGGCCTACAAAGAAGCTGGAGAGGGATTTTTGACAAGGGCATGTAATGACAGGACAAGGGGGAATGGCTTGTGGGCACTTTTACTCTGGATATTAGAAATATATTCTTTACTGTGAGGGTGGTGAGGCCCTGGCACAGGTTGCCCAGAGTTGTGGATGCCCCATCCCTGCAAGTGTTCAGGGTCAGGTTGAAAGGCAGTCTGGCCTAGTGGAAGGTGCCCATGACAGGGAGGTTGGAAATAGATGATCTTTAAGGTCCCTTCCAACCCCAACCACTCTGTGATTCTATGAAATATATTTATATGATATTAATGTGTACTACTTTTATGGAGTGATTTGTTCTACCAAGGCAACAAATACGGTGTTGAAAGACAAAATAGGAATCACAGTTTCATGACCCTGTCTAAGCAAAAGACACAGTTAAGGTCTTTGGTGTGACCTTCTCTTTGTGTCAAATTGTGCTAAAATGTATGTGACAGTTTTTCTTATGGAAACCTCCACGTATTTATGATTAAGGAGAGGCTGTCAAAATAATTTATTTAGGTTCACAGGCAGAATTCACAGCTCACACAAAGTGTCAAAAAGCACAAGCAATATCTAGTTTATCCATTAGGCTACTTGCTCTCATACAATTAGTTCACTGCATTGATGAGCATCTTTTGACCACAAAAACTTTAGCTGAGGTTCCAGTTCTCTCTACTGACTTTAAAGGGCCAGTGTTCCCCTTTTCTGAGAAAAATACTATTATGGTTTTTAAAGTAAGTTGACTGGTATCATCTCATTTTGCTTTCAATATGATTATTACTAAAATCCCCATAAACAAGCCCAGAAAAGAAGCACCTTTTTAAGTTTTCACCTAAGATACCATGTTTCACTCTTCTACACTGATGCAGTCTAATCAGACATCACCCTTTATGCTGAAGTTCCATTTTCAGGACTTGTCTACCTAAAAGAATTCATAAAGTGATGTGGTTTAAGAAGTCTGATCTTTAAAGTTTCTTATTTTATTGTATTAAAAAGAGTTTGAAATCCAAACAACAAACCTGCTAAAACAAAACAAAACAAAACAAAACGTAGTTTGCAGGAAATATGTTTCAGCATGTTACAAATTTCACAGGCTTTTAGTTTTATTTATTGCATTTGCTTACCTATGAAATGTAGCCTGTTGATGCACATTTGAGAGTGTGGGGGAGCACATTTGAGAACATTATTATTTATCTCGAGGCAGATGTCTTGGGCAACTAGTTTTACTGTAAATGCAAATTAAGTAATGCTAAAATAAAAACATTGCATACTTTAGCTACCACATTTATTTTACTAAAGTAGGCATTTATTATACTAAAATAGGTACCAAATATATACTTAAATCTCTTAGCACCCTTTCAACTCCCTGTGTATTTCACTGTAATTTCTTTTTTAAAAAATTGAAAAGTATCAGGCAAGCAAATTTAGGAAGACATGATTTTAGAGAGGCTTTTTAACTTAATGATGTGTCTCACAATTTTGTTTGCAGCCCTAGATGTGACTGTGACTAAGTATTTCAGCAGTTCAGATGTGCTCACATGTACACTGTACAGCCAGCTCAGCTTGCCCCCTCACAAGAATCTCTTGCAGACCTGAACTTCTCTGTGACTGACCTTGGAACCAAGAAGAGGAAGACTGCTGAACAGACATCACGTTTCACCTTCCTAATGTGTTTGTTCACTGTAGTTTATATTTCAGACAGAAATGCCTGAACTTTCAAAACTCACACCCTGGACGATACGCAGCCCGCACACCGTGAAGTGCCCGGCTCTGTGGGCGTTGCCCACGGGCACCGACACCCAGCGGCTGCTGCTCTCCGCACCTGGGGGAAATCCCCCTCCACCCGCCTCCCGAGAGCGGAAAGACGCTTTTCACTGTACTTAAGGTAAGGGCAGGAAAGTAAAAGTTTCCCTGCGCCTCATCAGCCGGCGGGGGTGTCTCTGAGGGGCAGCTGAGCCCTGGGGGGCTCGTCCCATCGCCGGCTCCGCAGCGCCGTGAGGGGCAGCCGGGTGAGCAGCCAGGCTGCAGCCCCGCTGTCCCCACGGAACTCTCCTCCAGCCCGTGTTTCCCCCTCACCACTGCAGAGCAGGGAGCGGCCCCGACAGCTCGTTCGCTCACAGGGCTGAGGGCGGCGGTGAAGCGGAGAACGAGCCGGCGCCGGCCCGCGCCGCCCTCGCTGGGTGTTGCCACTCCCGCGTGGGATAAATCCCGTCCCGGCTCCCTCCCGGCCGGTCCTGCCCCCCGCGCGGTGCCCGGGAGCCGCTGCAGGTAAGGCAGGGGATGCTCCCCTCAGCCCCCTTCCCCCCCCCGCCGGCTCCAGCCCGGGGCGCGCTCCCCGTCCCGCCGGTGCCCTCGGCGGGGCTGCTCCGTGTGCCCCAAGGCTCCCCTCCCTCGGGGACGGGGTTGGGTTTCGCCGTGGCCAGGAGCGCTGACTTTGGGTTCCACGGAGCTCTTTGGTGGGTGCGAAGCCTTTTCTGGAGGGTTCGGCGTTTGTTTTTTCTTGCTTGGGCAAATTTCATCCAAGTTTCTGGGAGGTTCTGTTGGTCCTCTATGTGTTTAGCATCAACTACATAACTTCATTGTATTTTAACTCTGATGTTAAATGTCTGTAGCTTCTGTTCCCAAGGTAGTCGAGTGAGTTGTACGTGTTCCATCAATTGTCTTAAAGTATATATATTCTGGATTTTTTTGGAGAAAATCATTGCTGTAAAGGCACAGAGTTCAAGACATCAGTTCCTTGAAATGGAAAAATCCTTTTGTGCTATTTTAGTGGTTTCTTATCAAATAAATGCAAAGCCTTAGAGTAGAAACTTTTTTTTTTTTTTACTCTCGAAAATACTTTTGCTTGGAGGTTTTTCTTGAGACTTGCTCAACTGTGAAATTAATTGGGATGGCTCACTTAGAGCCTTGTGTTTTTGTCATGACTTTCCAAGTCACTTCTGGGAACTGTAATAGTGTTTTCTTAATATATCATGAAATTTTAGTATATCAGTGATGCCAGTGGTACAGAACTATGGGCTTTCTGGGATTACTCATTGCAAAAATGGCTGTCGTGGTGAGGTAGTTCTGCTCAAAAGGTTTGTGTCAGTAGGATTGATTACATGACAAGATCAGGTTTTTCTCATTAAAAACTTTTCAGTGTTAGAATTAGAAGTTTACTGTAATGAAATCTGCAATCCATGCATTGCAATACATTGAATCAGTTTTGGACTTTGATCCTGCCTCATAATAAACAGTGTCTTTTTACTTGAGCAGGTTTGACTGTGTATATAATAAATCATTTGGTGTTGTTTACAGCAAACAGCTGCATGCCCCATAGCAAAGAACATTGCAAAGAGATTTTTGGTAATTGAGAGTATTCTAATAGTGACATGGAAAAATAAGTAGTTCTTGTCAGAGTTTGGAAAGCCTCATTATGATGCAATTGATTAAAACAATAATTAATGATTATGACATCACAATCCAAAAAACAAAGGCAGATGAAATATTTTAATTGTTTTATTTCCAGCATCTGATTCCAGTTTTGTTTGTTATTTAAACATCCCAGAGTACAGTGTAGCTGAACCAAAAACATCACCTCTCTCTGATCAACAGGGTTTTTTGTCTTAAATGAGTTCAAGGTCACTTAAGGAAGACAAAACTAGTGATTTAAAGCTTTGGTTCATATTCACTGCCTCTGCTTGATATTCTTGCAAATTTGTTCTTAAATTTTATGTGTCTTTACTAGATTGTATATTTTCTGTGTTAAAAGCAGAGTAAATAAGAATGAAGTCTGCTATGGCTGGTTCATTACACAGTGTGATGTTTCTTGAAAATGAAAGTCTGTCAACTCCTGTCCCTTGCAAGTGACTTTTGCTTACATCTATGGGAAGTCTTGGCAGAGACTTCAAGTTTATAACTTGTATAGAGATTTTCCAAATTATGTAGGCCATAAACTTCAAGTAGGTACTACCTTATAAGGCCCTTTGATTCGTGTGGGATTATGTTGGGATCTTTGACTCTTTCAAGGACATAAATGTCTCTGCTCATAAGAAAATTTACAATTAAGAAAATGAAGGGAGCTGTCCCTTTACTAGCATGAGGAAGGAGCACTTTCTCAAATGGAGAATTGTTATTTTCAGTAAAGGTAGGGATGACTGAGTGTATATAAAGCTAAGGACAAGATCTGCCTTTAAGAAGCAATTTCATAGAAATCAAAGCTCACATTCTGCAGAAATTAATGGCTCTTTCTGTCACACTTGCTTTCCTGTGAGAATTGATGGGTGAACGTCCCAAAAACTCTGCTGCAGCAGAGAGAGCATTTCACCAACTGAATATGAGTAACTCCACTGAAGATGACTTAAGGGATACTTTTTCTATGCTTAATGTGAGTTATCTGCCCTTTTCAAAACCTTAGTAGTTCTGCATAGTGCCTAGGCAACGTTTCATTTCCCGTAGATGACTATTCTTGTAGCTGATAGTACATTCAGTCACTTCTTTAAAGAAGACATCTTTTATGGCTCCACACACACTTGTATAATGTATTTCTTTTTTCAAATAAACTTGGTTTATATCCTTGATATATATGATTTAAACCCACCTTTGCCAGCTCACATGCATTAATTCTTGTCTAATGTGTTTAAACAGCTACTATATAATTGATTATTGTTGACGCCTTTGATGACAGAGAGTGGGAATTCATACTTTTGCACACATTTTTAATTTATCTACTTTCAAAAGAGCATATTGAGAGACTTTTCTAGGGAGCTTAATATAATGTAACAGTTTACAGGGTAAACCAGTAACTTCAAGGAAGTGCAGATTATTTTACTGTGCCTTATGACAGTGAGAAAAGCACAAGTGTTCTGAGTTGCTGATGTTTTCACTGCCCCATTTTCCAGCTTAGGTGCAACATAAACTATTTTAATTAATATTGTGTCACCAAAAGGTTTTGAGATGGCCAATTGAATTCTGCCAAGATAGAGTCTTTTGATGAAAACATATCTTTATTGATTGTAGAAGAAGAAAATCATTCTTAAAATGAAATCCAGAGAAAAAATCATATCCCTCAGAGAAAATTTCTGAGTGGCAGGTTGAGATTAACATCATAAAATTGAATTTGTGCTGCAAACCTTTGATGTAATCAGCAGCTGGGAGATGGTGTTGCCCTTACTGTGCTCCTTCTGATTGTGGTGAATTATTGTGTGGAATGAAATAAGTGTTTCTTGTGTCACTCGTTCAAGAAATACAAACAAGGTATTACTAGGTGGCTCTTGCTGGTTAAAATGGGTTGTATCGATTCCCGGTCCCAGTCTTTGCTCCCTTGGACTGCAGAAGCGGGACGTTCCCATCCCGGGAGGGCTCTGGGTGTCACTCAGGGCTGGCTGAGGCTCATCGGGGTGGAGCCCGACAGGCCCGCAGGGAAGGGCCAGCCCCGCCTGAGCTGGGAGGGCAGCGGTTGGCTGGGAGGAAAGGGTGTGGAATGCTGAGGGCTCTGGTGTTAGGACATGAGAAATCGGGACATAGGATAGAAATGTTGACCATTAGAGTATTTTACTTGTTGCCCCCATCTGATTAGATCTATCAACTAAATATTTGAAACAAATATTTTTTCTGCTGCTAGGCCAACAGAGAGCAGACTCTGCCTCTTAAAGGAGCCAGTTATTAGTTTACTTGTACAATGTGATGAAAATAAACGAGTTTTTAATTTTCTTTACAAGTCTTTAATTCTTTTACTTTTCACTAATAATTACTTCAAATACCTTTGTTACCTTTATCTTGTCTTGCTGTGTTTAATGTAAGTTATTTGGTCATTCCCTTTCTGTACTTCAGGCACTTTTATCAAATAACTTGTAAATTTAATATATTATTTATGATTCTTGGATGGACTTGCTATGCACTGTGGATAGTTGGTAAATACAATTTTTTTTAGTTTGGGAAATATCTTTGCTGGTTACCAGAGATAATATGCAACATCCTTAAGGAGAGTGCAACATCTATATCATAAAGTAAATTGACAAGGTTCTGAAAGCACTTTAGAACAGATCAGTAGACTGCAAAGCTGTTTTTAAAAGAAATAATTAGATTTTTTGCTAGGAGTAAAACCAATATTGATTAAATTTTATTTTCTTGTGTACATAGAGAATATGTCAGACAAAACAAAAGACTAGACAGGAATCAGAGAATGAGAGAGATTAGAAACACACAAACCTTAGCAATTTGTCATGAAAACCTACCAGGCTCCACCTAGATTTTACTTCCTAATGCTTCCTTTACTACAGTGATGAATCTAAAGGGTTGTAAATAGAGGGAATTCACTTAATCCATTACAAACAGTTAAATTCTGCTAGTATCTTAATATTTTCAGGACTATAAGCCAATTTCTGCAGGTTTGGGGTTTTTCCTTATGCTTGCATTGATTGCCAAACATTTAACTGAACTTCCAAAAAAACTACCCCTGTATTGATAGTTTGGAATGCACAGGAAACATTAAATAATGAGTATAAATTCAGAAAAGTTTTTTGGCAGTTTGACTGTTACCTGTAAAGTGATTATTTTGTTGTATGAAGTCTTTTCTCCTTTTCTAAATAAGCCACGAATTTGTATTGACTGGTTTTTGTTATGGATTGTAGTGATGAGAAGGAAGGTTCTGTCACAACCAGTGTTTTATGGTGTGAAATGTTTGAGATTAGTTCTCTAGGTGGGAGCTCAGTTCCTAATTTTAAGGACTTCGATATATATGAATTGTTATTTCTGAATTAATTGAAATACATACCCCAGTTTTTTTCTTTATTAAGATATGTGATTCTTAAACTGCAGTTAGTAGTTGGATAATGTTCAGAATGCTTCCTACAGTAAAGCTTCCTCTATGCTTATGAGCAAACATTGCATGGAAGTGCAAGGAGCAATAGGGAATGTGCTCTACAAACTTCAGTGGGGGCAAAGCAGAATCTGGATTTCTCACTTCAGATCACTGAGAGCATGTGTGGTAATGCTGGCTGAGACAAAAGCCACTCTTCCATTTTAACCTACATGCTCCCAAGCCGCTTGCTTTAGGATTACATTTTTTATCTGGAGAAAATGCAGCCCAGGGAAAGGCTGCGTGCCCAAGGTAGAGCAGTATTTATGTGGCAGACTGGAAGGTCTGAGATGAACCTTGTGGAGGAGCTGGCAATTTTTCCCTTTTGTTTTAGGGTCAGTAGAGGAGCAGAGCCCAGATATGCTCCCAATACTGGAGTCAGGGTTCTGTGGGGAAGGCTTATGTTATGATGGCACCGTTTCTTTATGGTGTAATCTGACCTTTTTCATTCCCCTCAGTTCATGACCAGTCCCAGTCAAAAACGCTGAGTGATGAGGAAAAGACCTTGCATTAATATGTGCTTAGTAAGGCATTCAAGGTCAGAGCTCCAGCTTTCTGGCCCCTTAAAGCTTTTGACTTTTAAATACCTCATGGCTCCTGTAGAATAGAGTGGTGTACTTACCTTTCCAAATTAAACTTTAATGCTACACAAAGTTGCTAAAGTAGTACAACCAAAGTCCTTGAAGCCGTGCAAATTTGGATCATTTTCCAAGTTAACAGAGGTTTGTGGTGTGGTTTTGGTGTGAGAAATGTTCATAGAATTAGAAGCAGGATGGTAAAAACGTAACAAGTTTGTGGTGAGATGAGCTGGTGTGTTTAACTAAAAACAGGGAACTTTTCAGTAATGAGAGCAGGCTTTGGCCGTGTAGTCACAGGGGCAGGACAAATAAGCTTATTAGGCTGTAAGAAGGGAGAAATAAGAATAGGACTGAGAAACATGATTTCAAGTTGAATTAGGGGTTAGTACTGCAAATCAGACATGCTTGAGTGGGCAGAGCTGCAGGAATTTGACACGTGCTGATAAGCTCCATGCAGCTCAGAAATGCCTTGGGCAATATTTGACTTTGTGGAAACAATTTTTACTTTTTTTTTTAAGGAACTGTCTGATAAATATCTGTTGACTTTATTTTAGAGAAGTTTGCTACAGGTGCCATTAGCATCACTAACACATTTGCTAAAGCTGAGTATTGTCAGAAAAAATATGTGCATTTTGAATGTGCTGCATTTCTAGTGAAGTCCTGGTTCATTTAGAAGCAAATTTTTCACATCAAACTACTTGTGTATCAAAATATTTTAATCCAAAAGAAGAGCTAACCAAGAAGCAAGAGGGGGGGGGGGAAGTTAAGGAGTGTTTTATTAACATGAAAATTTCTATATCTTCTGCTTTCTTTCTCTTTTGCTTCAGTCTTAACATAAAGGAAATAGTACTAAATATTCTCATAACATATCAGTCTAAATTAAATTAAATTCACTTATAACCAGTGTTGTCTGTAGTAGTATTTTTTAATTAATTCATCTCACTCATGGGTAATTAAAAATTTTGCAAATAGATCATCTATACATTAGCTAATTCTATCAATTTTTTTGGTTTTAACTTGTTGATTTGACTTCTGTTACCCATCACTTGTCAGCAGTAGGTCTTCTACTAAGAATATTGATCTCAATTCTATGCTTCCTTTACAAGAAAATACAATTTATGACTTAATATTCAATATTCAGTGCAGTACAAACCTGAATTCTGCTTCCTTACGGTGTTTTACACTAATTGAACACTCCCATGGTAGGACTATAAATGAATTACATGATATGCAAGCAAATGCACTTTAAAGACTCAGGATTTTAGTTATCAAACTGTTTTGGCAGCCACCATTTTATGAGCCCTACGGAAATAGCAACTTTTTTTTTTTGCTGATAACTAAAACCATATCAGTAGATTGATTACAACACCTTTTATTTCTGCAAGAGAAAAGGACTTCATGGTTACCAGTAACCATGATACTGTCTAAATAAATTTTAGAAAAGTCAAATTCTAATGCTGAGATCAATAACAGCTCTCAGTGTTTTTTTATATACCCACAAAGAGCTTTTAAATGAAACTAAATGGGATTTAGCTTAACAAACTCATGACCTCCATGTTTTCCCTGGATTCTTCTTCCTCTGCCCTTGACATTGTGTGAGGTTGTATGGCAGGACCTGGCTAGCCTGCCATACCAGTCTTTTCAGCCCTTTTCCTCAGTAGCTGAGCCCTTCATCTCGTGTTCTTGTCAGGAATCAAGGCCATTCCTTCAGTTCTGTGTCACTTAAGGCTTTTAGTTGTAGTTATGAGGATACTCCTGTGTGTGTCCCTGCTTTCCCTGCTGTTGTGCTGGGTTACACTTTCTTTAAGCATAGTTTAAGTTATCCTCCATTTGAATCTTCCAATTAAAGAAAATACCTTGGTCCCTTTGACTGCTTCTTAAAATAACTTCAAAGGGGTTTTTATATGGAGAATTTCTTGTGGGGAAACACTACAACCAACCAGCAGTGTGTTTTAAGAGTCTCATCTCAGAAGTGGCCGTGTTGCTGCATCGTGACCGTGACAAAGCCTTTGCTGTGATGTTCTAGAGGGCAGGTTGAAACCCCTGGTTTGCTTTTTAAATCCTATGCCTATAACCTGATCAAAAAGCATTTTTTGAGCTGTTTGTCATTGCAGTGATTTGTTACTTGATTGTACAGATAGGTAATGCAGCTTGAATGTTATATTAACAAAAAAAAATCATATAGCTTACAGAGCAATATGGTTGAAAATCCTTTTGCAGTAAGAAACTAAAATAGCATTTACAGTGTTACTCTATTTCTATCCTGTGGTCTTTTCTGAATGTCACAGGAATTGCTCTTCATGTTCCTTTCCATCATTTCTATATTACTTCCTTTGATTTGCTGTTACTGGTTGCCATGCATTTTGTTCTACCCAGATCCTGTCTCTTATCACAAGATTTCAGCTTTACTGTCATGTTTTTTTTCACTGACTTCTCCCAACTACACTACTTTAGCATCGCGTTTCATTTTAAACATCTTTGCTCAGGATGTGCAAAGGGCTTTGTTGTCTCTCCTTTCTCCACAACAAACAGGAGCTCACCTTCTCTGAAGTATCTCTTCAATGGTATTATTGCTACCTGGATTATAAAGTAGGTGATGTACAGTATTTTTGCAAAGAAAATTAAAATATTTAAGTGGCCTTAGACAGTGGTGAATCTGAAACAGCTTAAATTCTGTGGTTTTTTTTTTTTTTTTTGTTTTTTTTTTTTTTGTTTTTTTTTTTTTTATTCACTCACAATTGGGATTAACATCTTTATGTATACAAACATTTTTTACATTGCTCAGTATCTGTCAGCTGTCTGTTCATTGTCATGCTGTTGGGAGTCAAAACTGTCCTCAGTGAAGTTGAAGAGAATTTCAGTTTTTAAAAGAGTTGCTTCACATGCACAAGTCAAATTTATATTCGCCTCCCTCCTTGGCAGTAGCTAGAAGCAGCTGACAACAATCTTTGACATTTTCTCTGGAAAGTGGAAAGGAAATGGAGGTAAATAGATGGTTTAGAAGCATCTGTACAGACTCACTGGAAGAATTAAGAACCACCATCATAGGATACAGGAAAGGAGTGCTGGATGCTGTTGTGTACTCCAGTCAATAATTTGGGAGTTTTGAAACAGGTGGCTTGTATATATGGGAATTTTTGGGTTTGGGCTAAGGTAGACACTGGCAGTTGAGTGTAGGGCTCTTTCATTTAAAGATGCTAAGGACATTGTTCATCTGTGTCAGTTTTTAACAATCAATACTTTCACTTAAATTGACCCAAAGGAGACATACTTGCTGGGTATGTTACTAGTTTCTATGGAATGCGGCTCAAAAGCAAAAGGGGTTTTAAAATGAACAGACATCAAATTTAAAAACAAGCAAAGTAGAACATTTTGATAAGAAGATTTTTGGAATACTTTGTAAGTACTGGTGTTTGCATAGACATTGAAAGAGTTTCCTGGAAATACAGTTCTTAAGAATGCATACTGAATTAACTAATGGCCATCAGTCATTTTGGACAATTCCATTAAATTAGTTTTACACAGCAGGGGCAAATCTATTAGATGATAAATTTTTTGGACGAGGGTCTTATGACTTAGACAGTGGGAAGAGTCTTTTCATTCTCCCTGTTTCCCAGCTTGCAACTCTGCCTCCACCTTTCTTCTGGGTCTTGTTTCTAGGAGATGCCACAGAATGGTTGAGTATTCAGTGCTTTGCTGTCTTGGGCCTCATTTTTCTCTTCCTCTCTGACCCACCACCAGTTCTATCCTTCCTGCCCTATTATTTTTTTCTTGCCTTACCCTCCCAGCGATCACAGACTATTGACAGAGATGGCTCCTGTGCCATCTCTGTGCTCCAGCAGTGCTGAGGATGAGCACCACTGTTAGCTGGAGGGAACAGGGGACCCATGGTGTACTCCACCAACCAAAATCAGGAAGAAACAGTTACATGGGCCCATCAGAGCTGAACCAGTTTGTGGGGCAGCACACAGCTCCTGTGGCTGATATTTCAGTATTGGGATAGTACCGGTCCCCAGAAGTGTCAGTGTGATGTTGGCTACACAAATAAAATGTTTCAATGTCTCATTAAGTCCTTATAGCAACACTTTATAGCTTCCCTTTTCGGATGTTGATTAAATTGCCCTATTTTTAGGTTTTTTTCCTTACATTTCATGTTGCTTAGCATCATCATGACTTGTTTCTGTTTGCAGGTGCTGACTATGAAGACGTCGGTGCCGGCTGTGGCCGTGTGGGGGAGAAGAGCTCCCTCCCACAGCATCACTGCCATGCTGATCACAGATGACCAGCAGACCATCGTTACGGGGAGTCAAGAAGGACAAATATGTCTCTGGGATCTTTCATCAGACTTAAAGGTTTGTGTCCACGATGCTGCAGTTTGCCAGATAGACAGATTGGAGTTTTATCTTATTGACAGTGGGATTATCCAGACTTGCACTTATTCAGATGAATTTTTAAAGATATTTTAAAGATATTTGTTATAGGAAATTCATGAAGCAAGAAGTGAAATGCCTATATGAGCAACCTGTTATTTGCAGACTTGGGAAATGTTTTCATAGATTAGCATGACCTGTGGATTATAATTTGAGACTCTTTACTCTGAGTAATGGCAGCAACTCAGTATATGCAATTATCATGATTCCTATCTTGTGATGTCTTTTTTCCCTTTTGTAAGTCGGTTGCTGAGCATGGCCTTTTTATAAAAGCACAGGTATCTACCAGGTTAACACTGTAAAAATTCAAGAAAGATGGAAGGAGATGAAATTTGCATTTTGGGTATAACTACAATGCAGATTATTGCTTAGGTTATTTCATATTTTTTCCTGAGAATGGAACAGAGTCAAAACAGTTCCTATGTTTCTTTTTATTCTGTGTTGCTAGAACTACAATTCAGATATTTTTTATATTTAGTTACCCCATTTGTACTCAAATATAGCCTGAAAGTTTGCATTTTTATGGGGCTACCTTTTTCAGTTCAGACCTTTGCATGCAGTGAAGCTATTCAGAGGGATTATTTCAACATGTGGTATGAAACACATCCTTAAGAGCTTTGGTCTATCAGTTCCTACTTCTCATGCTGTAGGGTGAAGGCCAGAGGTGTTGTGCACATTGCCTGTTTTATAACATTTGATGCTCCATATATTCTTCAGAAGCTGCAGTTTTTAGACTGCAGTGAATACAAAACCTGTACTTTATGCAAACTGCAGAATTCATCCACATCTTTGTGCATTCCAGAAACATGACTGAAGAACGTAAGAATATAAAGCAGGTTGACAAGTATTATTAATACCTATAAGTAGTGTTCTCTTGGGTTTAGATATCCTTATAATAATGGAAATTATTGTGTTTAAGTTAAACCATTGTATTATTCTCCTAGGTTTCCTCTAAAGAAATTCTCTTTGGCCATACTGCTTCTGTAACTTGTTTGGCAAAAGCAAGAGAGTTTGAAAAACAACCGTATGTAGTAAGTGCTACTGAAAATGGGTAGGTAACTGAATATTCAATTATTCATTTCTTAACTCATGAAATGTATGTCAGGTGTAGTTCAGATTACACATTTGCAGAAGTGTTTTAATCCAGTTTCATGATACAAAAATGATAACACTACTTAGGATAGTTACTATATTGCTTATGTACAGGAGTTTTAAGAGATTATCTCATAGGCAATAGAAAGGTTTGGCAGATTCAGATGCCCAGCTAGGCCCCATTCAAAGGGAGACTAATGGGCTATTGTGGGGCATCAGCAAGTTCAGGATCATTTTAATATCATGATGCTTTTCTGTTTCCTCCTGAACTCATCTTGAGAACTGAACCAGTAAAAGAAATGGATGTACTCTGTTCTGGTTTATGGTTCCTCAGTCAGTACCTGTGGAAGGACAGAAAAGACTGCCCTTGAATAAAAGGGATATGTGTTCCTTGTCTGTCTTTAAATCTGACATGCCGTTCTGGAATATGTCCTGATCTTGTAGCTTTTCTCTTATGTGTTTGTTGTGCCATGGCCCATCACTTGAGTCAAACTAATTTCTGCAGTTCTGCTAGGTTAGCATTCAAGAATTTTTTTAATCTCTGAATATTCGATAATCTTTTTAGCTGGGGTTTGAGGCCCATCTGTTCAGGATTTCAGCTGTTGAAGGTAGTTAGGGATAGCTGCTTACTTCCATAAAGGCTTTTCTAAACAATTTTGTTTTGCTGCGTAATTATATTCTCCTCTCATTTTGGGTTCATCTTTTCCAATTAACAGGGCAGCTCTGTTGAAACCTCTTTGCATGAAGAGTTCCTGTCAATTGTCCTTCTTCAAGCTACACCTTGTAGCACCTTAAGGCTACTACTTTCTCATTGAGGAGCTTATTTCTCCTTTCCAGCTGCTAGGATCTCTGTCTGATTCTCTCATTCAATCATGAGTATACAAGAAAGGGATAACTTTAAGAAGCCTGAAACTGTTTTTTTTTTCATCTTGAAAGATTAGACAGTCTCACCAGACAGGTAGCAGTGAACAGTTCTGATTATGTACAGAAAGGAAGGTGAGAAGTCTACAGAACTAGTTTTGTTCTACAATTTTGTGTCTCCTACAGTTCTGCTCAAGGGTTTTGAGATGAAGCTGTTTTCCATCTCAGTTCTGAAGTTCTCTTAGTCCAGTACTGTTTCCAGATCATATTGGGAGCGAAGATACTTATTTCAAAAATACTGGTGTGGAAAGTGTTGAGAAAGGATTTTGCTATGGATATACCATAGAGATGGTCTCATCCTAAAGATTCTGCCTCTGAAGGGAGTCCATTCACTGAACTTGTTTGCAGTGTGTATAGACAGGATTGAATCGTTCTCTGGCCCCTTTAAATGTTCACTTGTATCAAATTTCTGCTGACTTGTCATCTGTATTACATAAGGGCAGAGCATCCATCACTAATCCCTATAACATGAAGTTGAGATAATTACAAATAGCAAACCTCATCTTCAGGAGATGCAGTTTGTGTCCATCTGCATTTTCTGGCTTGTGAATAACTCACTTCTGCTGTTTTCAAGCTTCCATCTCCTTGGAGTGAGAGTGGAAGAAATTGTATGGAAGATGATTCCATGATGCTCCTCCCTATACAACTTCAGAATCTTTTAAGAGTTTGTGTGACTGACTAGTTCCAGAAGAACGAGCATTGAACATGATTTTTGTACTTTTAATGTGGAAGTCTGTCTATAAATTAGTCTATAATGATTTATAAGTTCTCACTGATGTTCTGTGTCTGCATTATAGCATATGCTGTAGGACAGGTTTATCAATGTGTGATATTACTTCTTGCTAGTGCACACAGTAAATTAAGTACAATAGAAAGAAGCAGAAGTTACATTCTGGTCTGATTTGTACAAGTTTGCATGTATGTATCACAGAAGTGTAGCTAAAGCAATAAAACTTATTCTCATACAAAGAAGGAGAAAATCACTGCCTTGAAATGTTTAACAAGCAGCATAAGCATTCTGTGTAAGTTATGACTTTGAGTCTACTGACTGCTGTGCTACAGATGTACAGATTTCACTGCTATTGCACATCTGAAAAATATAAGTAATATATTTATATTATCATAAAATGTGAAAGTAGGAAGATTAAGATGTAAATCACTGATTAGTATTTCTGATATAATAAAATACTTTCCAAAATGTGTTCTCTAAGTCTTTATACAGAAAAGGCCTTACAATGTAATGTCAGAAATCATAAAATGAATGTTTCAACTGTGGAAATAATGCTTGTTGCTTAAATAAAACCTAAAAGCATCAAAGTTTAACATTCAGTTGTTGAACTCTGATAACATACCTCATACAACCTAATTTACAAGATTTAATTTGTTTGGGTCTCGTGCACTCCAGTCCCATCTCATGTTGAATAATGTGTAGATAAGGAAAACGGGCTGAAGTGTCTTTCTCAAACATCAACCTTAAATGTAGCCGCGTGTAGCTGGGCTGTGGCACAGGTATTCAGGCTGGCAAGCATCGGCAGCAGATTTCGGGAGCAGCCTCATGATGGCACTGTTTCTTCTTAGCAGAAGTTGTTCCTCTCGAGAGCCGAGGTCCGGCGCGGCAGATGATGCATGATGCCTTTCAAAACGTGTGGTTTAAGTTCAGTGAAATGAATCATTTTCAGGAGGATGTAGTTCCAGTGACAGATAGTTCCAGTGACGTGTTGATGAGCTGTAATGGCAGTATACCTACAATTTGTTGCAGACCAGAGTTGGCCTTAAAGCCGGGTTTGTTGCAAGGCAGGAGGGTGTAATTACCAAAACAAAAAGAAACAGATACTGTATGTCATCCCCTGCTAATGACTACAACATTTTCTTACCCAGTAATCTGTAACAAAAAGCTTTATAAGTGACCAGACTGCACTTAAATACGGCACTAAAGAAAAACTTGGTGGCACAAAATTATTCCAGCCAATTGAGTGGAAATGACAGAGAATAATATGAAGTTATCTTTGGCAGGGAGATGTGTGTTTGGAATGTCACTAGTGGACAGTGCATTGAGAACACAAAGCTTCCTTATAGGCATACAGCAATCCATGTAAGTATAGCAACTTTTCATGGGATGTCTCTGTTCGTTACAAGACTTTTGCTTAATTAACATGATGTTTTTCAGAAACATGCAGTTTTAAATGTATAGATCATAACCTAGGAGAAAAAACTCTTTCGCAATATGAGTAATTTTATATCTTTTTTTTTTTCAGTTTTGTCTTTTGTCTAAGAAAATAATTGAGACTTTTATGTTCCTTTGAATTTCTTAATCTAATCGAACTGATTAATTTTAAGCTGCAAATAGTTGGAATGCAGTAGATGAACTTAGTGTTTGTACATCAAGTTGCAAAGTGAAATGGTCTTAAACTTTTGTCTTGTGCATGGAAACTTCAAGCTTAACGCTGGTTCTTTCATGGCATATTTTAGAACTACAAGTAATCTGGCCAAACATTTTGAGACAATCTGCTGAAAGACTTGTTTTTAAACTTTTGAAACGTTTTGATGCTTAAATCTTGACCTCCAAAAGCTTCCTCATTCCAGTTCCAAAAATGCACTTCCTTTGTTGCACAGCTTGGGACAGATCCCTTATTTTCAGAGGCCAAATTGCTTTAAATATTACTTCAGATAATTTCAGGTGCCTGCTTTGACCTGTAGCCAGGTACAATAAGTATCTAGATTTTGGAATGTGGGAGTGTTTGTGATTGAGGGGCCCAAGGTGTCTGGATTTGATACAGAGAACATGGCTTATTTCTGGATCAGTTTGCAGAAGAGCAGCTCAAGGCTCCAAGGTTAATTAAAATGCTGTTTTTCTTCAGTGAGGAAGTCCATGGTGGCACTGCGTCTCCAAATGATGGAAGTCTGAGATCTCATGTAACTCCAAACTAGCCAAATTTTGAATCCAAAATTTTTAAAGCTTCCAGAAGAAAGTGTTTTTCCTGACACTGCTTTGGTTGACATAAATAGTTCAAACACAATAATTAATTATAAAGAAGAGGAAAAAGCTTGAGTAAATAAGCAACAAAAATTACAGAAGATAAACTTCTTTTTTTAATGCATGTGCGTGTATAAAAGCATACACTGAGAAGTTATTCTACATTTTTATTTCTGCAGAATTTTAAAACATATATATTCTTAAAATGAATGTATATACACAAAACCCTCAATACTTAAATTATGATTTAATAGAGGTGCAGTATGACCTGCTCTGTGCTAATGCTTAATTAGGTTTAATAGTTGAAGTTGTGGATGAGTCTTGCTGGGCAGTAGGCAAACCTGGCCCAGCTGATTAGCTGACAATTGGTACATTTTTGGTGGAGATCAGAGGCAGAATATTCGTTCTTACCCTTCAAGTAGGAGTGGCAAATTCTTATAGAAAATGGGTGCTTCACCTCTTTTAGAAGTGAGCTAAACTTAATTGTGACTAGATAATTGTTTTTGCTTTTTAACTTGGGCAAAATAGCTAAAGGAAAATAAGAACTTCTAATGAGAGAATTTCCTTAGGAAAAACAGTAGATGGTGTTAGGAGGTGAAATTTTCTTAAAATGCAACCTTCAGGTAGTTATAATAATTTTATTGTGTGAGTGTGTGTGTTTTATTGTAGTTTTTTTGCAGGCTTTTTGTTGTTCCATGTGGAATGGTTGCTTGTGCTGCAGTAGTACCTGTGAGAATATAATTCCCTACAAAGTCTTATTGTCTGGAAGATTTGGTGCACACTGATTTCAGTAGTATCATAATTTGAAATTGTTACTTTATTTTTCATTAGTTTTTAATTGAGCTACTAGCCTACCTATTTTAGTAGGTTCCTTTTGTTCAGGGTAGATGATTCAGCTATGAATGGCAGATGTCAAGTAGTGTAAACTGAATATTTACCATTTGAAATGAAATTTAACACCAGGGTCGACACTTAACCATTTGTGGATCTTAACCAGTGTGGGATTTTCTCAGAGGAATAACTGACTATCCAGGTCCTCCAGTTCAAGCCTAATTGAAGGGTAACAGTAATTGCAAATTTTAAGCTGTTCTGCCTCTGATTATTCATAATATCTGTAGCAATATGTATTCTGGTCCCAGTTATTTATATATCTTTTGTTTTCAGACTTCAATTTGTTTAGTGATAAACTAAGAATTATTATATAAGCAAAACTCTACAGAGAACTTATTGTAAATGAGGTACAGTTTTGTGGGTCTGTCTGGTATTTTTGTGTGACTACATGATTGTTTTTATTTTAAGGTTAGCATTTAAATGTAAATTCTATTTGAGATGGCTGCTTACATGTTTATAGCAATTATGTGTAAAATTACAGATAAATGCATATGTAATGCAAGTATTCTTGCACATGCAAAACACGTGGCAAAAAAGAAATGTTCATAGTTCCTCTGCACCACTGTCATCTCTGTTCCTTTGCTGTGTCTGGTTTTTATTTCTCTATGTGATTGTTGAGAAAGAATCAATCTTCTGAACAATAGGGCATTTAATGTCAAAGAAAAGAATATCTCATGGAGTAGAAAGCCTTTCTGGAAAATACTCAGAAATTCATTATGAAAAAAAATGAATATTCTGTGTTCACCTGTTTTTAGTTCTTTAGATGCCTCTTGATAATTGGACCTTTGTTAAATGTTTGGAGAGAAATGAGAAACAGGCCCCAAACTCCTTAGCAATTAATGAAAAATTAACACCTTGAATCCTTCTCAAAATTACAAAAATCCTAATATTTACACAAGGCAGATACTCCTTGAAGAAGGAAGCACCTCTTTCTAAGCTGTATGCCATGCTTATGTGTGTAGCAACACTGTGTATGATTTCACATATGCCTTAGATTTTTTTAGTAATTCTACAAGTGCTGATTACAAATCCAAGTATGAAATGCTTAATGTGAGAAACATCCATGCCATTTGTAGCTCTTCATGCTGACTCTCTGCTTTCCACTTGTCCAGTATTACCATTGCTCATTCCGGATGACAGGTGAAGGCTGGCTGCTTTGTTGTGGAGAATATCAGGATGTTCTTATAATTGATGCTAAGACTTTGGATGTTCTTCACACTTTGTCATCATCTCAGTCTTCTGATTGGATAAATTGTATGTGTATTGTACACTCTGCAAGAATTCAAGGTATATATTTTAGGTGTGTTTATGTAGGCATATTGTGGTAAAATATTTATAAAAAGTGTGATCCTACCTGATTTAATATCCAATCATGTTTTATAGAGCAGTTATGTGTAAGATTTCAATGTTTCATTGATAGCATGAGGTGTTTTTAATGCTCTTAATGTTGATCCTGTTTCATTTAAAATATTTTTTTAAAGAAAGGCCTCTACACTGGCTGTAAGCAGCTCATTTCTTGGATTTAAGTACAAAATAGTTTCATAATATCAGAGAAATTAAAGGCACTACACCACAGCTCTATTCTTTCTGTTAGCACAATTCACTATTTGCTTACTATTTGTATAATAACCAATTAGTTATCTTTTTTGCGTAAAACTGGTATTTCATCTTAGCAGTGTCCTACAGAATCCATGTTTTAGTGCTGAATAGGTAGGTACTCTTGAACTGACTTCAAGCTCATCATCTCACTGTTAACTTTTCACAGAAGACTCTTTGGTTGCAGTGTCTGTAACTGGAGTTCTTAAAGTGTGGGACCTGTCATCATCTCTGAATAGCATCCAGGTCAGTTTGAGATGTGAAGCAGCAATAATATCAATGTAGGAATATTCTCGTGTAAAGGCTACTTTGAAGCAGAATATGAATAAATTTAAATCTTCTGGACAGGTATTAAACAGACTTAGTTACTTTTGATAGAAAATTCTGAAAACACAACCTCATAGTATTATTTAAAATAAATTGGGCCATTGGACAGCTCTTGCCTTGACAACTGCTCTGTTCTTGTGCCCAAGCTTCTCATCTCTTTTCATATTCCATGATGCTGAAGTTGCTGTGTGCTTTCCTACTGTCCTAGTAATGTCACTGAAGCCCTTCACTGTGTCCTTTAAACTTAGAGCTCTTCAATATTGGCCTTTGTGCTCCTCTTCACCCTGCTTTCTTTTTTCAAAATAGTCTTTTAGGCTTGGTTTTCCTCTCTGCCTTTCACAATGTTATGTCTTCACTTGGAGAAGACTCTTGCTGTGTCAAGTGCCCTATTCCTCTCTCTTCAAACTCATTTATTCTTTTCTGTGTTAATATTCTCAGCAGCTGTCACTTGACATGAACAGATGCTAGAGAAGGAATACAATGTTTTGTGTTTGAATTAAACCCACTGTAATGTTGTAAAAATTCTGGTAACGCTAACAACTGAATACAAATATCAGAATCATACGCTGTGGTGCCTTCTTTTTACTGCCTGGGGCCACCTTTTGTGAAGGGTCTGGTGCAGAGTTAGTGACACTCCAGCTATTTCATAAAGAACAGTATTTTAATAAATATTGTTGGATTTCTTTGGAACTAATTGAAGCTGCAAAGTGTAGTACGTAAATGGTTTGCAGTTTTATAACGATGATTCCAAGCGTACATATAACCCTTTTCTGAGAGGTTTCGATACTGCAGGTGTTTTTCAAAACAGAAAACATCAGTTTTAAGTGATTTAATAAATAATTAATACATGTAATTCCTAGATCATAATTTTGAGCATGATGACTTCGGTAAGTCTGATATTTGCACAAAAAGTGTGAAAATGCATATATTGTTTTAAACAATCTTTACATTCAGCAATGCAAAACTAAGAAAATTAATTACTTTTTCACTACTTTTTAAGGGTGTTAAGTTCGAACAAGACATGGCAACACCAGCATTTTAGACTATCCTGGTTGAGACAAGGATGAGTGGGAAAGTCTGATATTCATCCAGCTTTCTGAATCTCATACTGTCAGTTTATAGGTGGTTGTAGCTAATTTTTTTTTTTTCACTGTAGGACACTTACCAGATACTTATTAGAGCAGATGCTGTTTATGACCTGTCTTTAGTCCTTCTCCATGTTTATTATCACTTTAAGTGAGATCAAGGTCTGAGCCACTCTAAATGTCTTTTCCTTGCACGGGAGTTGTGAACCCTGTTGTCTTTCAATCTTATTTTTAATTAAGAATTATATGCTGCTTTGAATTTTGAGAGTCTATTGACAGAAAGTTCTTTTCAATGCATTATTTCCAACCTAAAAGTAAAAGCTCAGCTATCTGGAACAAATCTTATGGCTTTTTTTCCTCTGTGCTTAAAGGAGAGACAAAGTGTGTGTGAGAAGGAATCAAAATCTCTGGACTGTGTAAGTTGTCAAGCAGTTCGATTTTGTACTTACACAGAAAGGCTCCTTCTAGTTGTGTCCTCCATGTGCTGGCAGGTATGTTATTGAGCATTATACTTTCTCTTTAATGTTGTTAATAATTTTGAAAAGCTAGTATGTTTTTTACATGAAGATAGTTGTTTTTCTCCCTAACTTACTGTTCACCAGTTGTCAGATAAAGTAATGCCTGTAACCCCTTTCTGCTTATCTGAACTGCCTGAATGAGAGGAAGCTTTTACTTTTTATCAATGTATTTCTGCTTTGATAGTTTAACGCTAAATTGGCTGTATAGAAAGGGGATTACTTTGAGTATTATGCAGTTCCAGGGTTCTGGGTGCATTTTAGTCCCCTCCACAGGGAGACAAATATGAAAAAACCCTGTTTAAGTGTGACAGAAGTGAGCACAGTTGGCAAGTCCTCGGGAACCAGGGACCTTTGTTGATGGA
This sequence comes from Pyrocephalus nanus, assembly GCA_038380795.1. Lineage (NCBI taxonomy): Eukaryota > Metazoa > Chordata > Aves > Passeriformes > Tyrannidae > Pyrocephalus > Pyrocephalus nanus. The sequence goes on from CM076272.1 coordinate 8,134,788, forward strand.
AGCCAGCCTATGCTATAGTGCTTTTTCTTGTAGCTGTAAGAAAATAACAAGCATTTAAAATAAGCTAATAACAGTTGCAGACAATACAATTTAAATGCATTTAAACTGAAATTTATTGTAAAAATTTTGTATTTGTCTTTCCCAGTGTTATGAAGTGTCTTTTGAGCCTGAGTGCTGAGTTCAACACATGTAACTAATTCAAGCACCACTGCTGAGACTGGGGTGGGGCAAATATTTCACCTACAACTTTGAATAATGCAGTTGTGGGCTACCCTGGAGATGTCTATTGGGCTACTTAAATGCTGTAAAAAAGCACTTATAGGGAAATTTCATGTATAGAATGAATACGTTTTTCATGGAAAAATATCTGTAATATGCATTGTTTTCTATTAGTCTCCATAATGTTTTTCCACAAGAGGTGCATGTGTTTTGTAATATCTCCATTATGCTTTTAACTACTTATATTTTACTTAAAGCAATGTTCTAGATGCACAAGTCATTTCTGATTTTCAACTTCTATGTTTCAATGAATGTAAGAAGCAATATCGTGATCACATTTTAAATAGAAAGGAGTGGGGCAGGTAGCATATGAGAAATTCAGATTGTGTTCAGTGTCTCATTAAGCCACTTCTATAATAATGAAAATATAGAGGATATTAGCTAATGAATAGAAATTACCTATTAATAATTCATAGAAATTCTCATTTTGAGATCTATTTCCTTACACTGCTGCAAGAAATTACAAAAATGTGACTATGAATATTCTCTCCGTGAAGCCACTATGAACATGAACAAGGAGATAATATCCTTGGTTGCCCTTGTCATATTGTATCCTGGCTTAAAATGGGAAGGTCAAAGGAAGCAAACAAATCGGTTTTTTACCAGATCTAGAAATAAAAAAGAGAATTCTTGCATGAGGAATTATATGTTCTATACTTTCAATTAATTTGCTCCAAAAAGAAAAACCGCAAAAAAACCCAAACCACCTCACAAACAAAAAAACCCTGTGTGCCTTGCTCCCCAGAGAAAAAAAGAAAAAATTACATTGCTAAGATTTGTGCTGTGATTATACCAGCAGATAATCTTTTCAAGAATCAGGCAGAAGCATTTATACCTTCTGTTGAAGTCTTGAGTGCCATATTTATGTTCTAAACTCATTATCTACCTCTTTATAAGAAATTACTGGCCCATTAAATATTAATAATGAGTGCAATGCAAAACCAAATTAAATCCCATCCAAAATCCCCTAATCTAACCTAAGACCTTAATGCTACCTTTTTTTTTTGTTGTTGTTGTTGTCAGGTTTTTTAACTTTGAAATGTATGGTTTGATTCTGACTTTGCGGTAGTTTTAGTATCAAAACTGCTTTGGCTTTAAAATAATCAGTCCAGCTACAAAGCGTCAGGCTCATGTTGTACATCCTGACCTGTTGCCCCAAACCAGTTTAAATGAAAATGAATGTGCCAGTACCGTTTGTTTATATTTTATTGTTTTTCTGAGCTTAGGTCTATGACTATTGTGATTTCTCCTTGCTTTGTACTGAGTTCTGTAAAAGCGGTCAGTGCTTTGCTGGTGGTGAAGTGCTGGCAGCTTACAGACTTATCATCTGGACAGAAGATGGCCACAGTTACATCTACCAGCTGCTAAACAGGTGGGCTCAGATGGGAAATTCACACAAAAAGTTCAGGTACAAGATGAACTTTGGGAGGGTTACTATGGAAAATCTCTGCATGTTGCAAATGATCAAAAACCAGAACAAAACCACTTTGGCACTCAAAGATTTAGCCGGAGTTTGACAGCCCTCAGTCTTTGTTTGACACAGCAGGGGACACAGGAATAAGATTAGCCATGTAGAACTTGGGCAGCTGGTGCTGTGATTTCAAAAAGTCGCTTGTAATTACTTATTTGGTAACTTTTAATTGAACTTGTGAATCTTGGACGTTGCTGTTCTGCTTTCTAAAACAAGATGACTTCCTAAAACTTTTTTTTTTTTTTTTAATTATGCAGTGGGCTTTCTAAAAGCATATATCCTGCTGATGGGAAGGTGCTGAAAGAAACTGTTTATCCTCATTTACTCTGCTTTACCAATATGAAGGAAAATAAGGTAAAGTTTGCAGTGAGCTTTGAAAGTTGATTTATTGTCTGTTTGCAGTTACTTGAATAATCCCTAAAAAATTTGATGGATTCATCAACAGATTCAATTGTTCTATGAGAACAATGATTAACACTTATTCCTTCATAAAGATTTTAATCTTTAATTACAAACTTGAAGTTTTTTATTGTGTATTTTGTCTTGGATTCTGGCTATATTTAGTTTTTTTCATGGGGAAAAAAATGCCTTTATTTTCAACTATACATAGGCTAATTGTTGAAATGGTTGATGGTTGCTTTTCCTAACTTTGGCAAAAGAGCTTTCTTTTAAGGTGAAGGTATGCTCTATTTTAGAACTTCTGAAACTTCTACTTTTAAACCTTTAAATAAATAAATAAATAAACAAACCCAAATAACAAAAAACCTCCCTCTCCATAAAACCAAAATCAAAAGAGCCAACCCACAAGCCAAATATAAGGAAGTTACTCAGTTCTTGTTTTATTAGGAAATACATGCATGTTTCAAGGTAACTGCATAAATAGGTTGCTTCCCATGTGTATCCATCCTAAACTGAAGAGGTTTGGATAAAATCTGTGGCATTTTATCCAGAGTACTGAGTACTGCTGTCCTCAGAGGCACAATCGCATTCCTGACTTTGCTGCATTGTGTGCAGACTGACAGTATCACAGTGCATAAAATTACACACATGTGGCTCCCCTCAGAACCAGGGGCTCTGCTTGAAGAAACCTCTCATGGCAAGAAAAGAGGAAGCTGAAAAAGTAGGTCATCTTTATAATTTTGTTTGAGAATTCATGTTTAGCAGAGCATGTCACACCAATTTTAAATTTAGAAGTTACTGTGTAGACAAAGCATCTCAGATGGATTCAGCTATGTTGGAGAACCTGTATTTTGACTCATTTTTTTGAGTAGTGCCTTGTGTGACCACAAAAAAATAGGTGAGTAAAACCAGTTGTGATTTAAAAAGTAGAAAATTGTTTATAATTGGGAAGTTGGGGGTGGTGGGCAGGAAAGATATATGGCAGGGCTTCCTTGGCAAAAAATTATCCAAAAAAATACAGCAGATTATTCTGTGTGGCTCTTTGGCTCTGGTTTTGTTGCTAGGTCTTATTGCTAATACTGTTTATGAATTTATAACTGCTGGAAGATGTGGATTTAATTCCTGCCTGAAGTTGCATTAGTTTGTGTATTTTTGTGACAGCTCAAGCAGGTCTTTAAACAGTTTCTGAAGGTTTTTATTTGTACCTGACTAAAACACTGTTAAGTACATGTCTGTGTAAGGTTTTCTGGTGTTCTCTTTCTGTTGACAAATGTAGGCCCTTAGGAAGCATTTTTGTTGTGTAATCCTCTGAAGCCTGACAGATTTAATTTTGAGTTGAAGGGAAATAGCATAAGCCATTCAGCTTTTTCCCCAAATGCTGTGATCTAAAATCAGATAGGGGATAACTGCTGAAGGATGCCAAAAGGTCAGGAAAGGTGAGGGAAAAGAAATAGCCAAAACACATGGCTTAGCAAATAGTAGGGTTACAGTGGTGGTAGAAAGTTCATACATGCTTTCCCCAAAGTATGCTTTAAAAGTGACCTGCTTTTTATTATTTCTGCTTTAATATTTACTTACTACCTGAATAATTTCTATAGCAGATTTCTGAGACAATGAAACTGCCTGTGTGATGATCTGTTTTGATCTTCATTCTGAGATTCTAAACTGAACCACAGTACATACAGTTGATTTTAGTGGAATTGGCTCCCAAACTTCAGTGTTGTAAATAAGTATATCCAACATATGAGGTAGTTGTAGAGAGTGTTAAGATCACCCCTGAGCCTCCTTTTCTCCAGGCTAAACAACTGCAGCTCCCTCAGCTGCTCCTTATCAGAACTGTGCTCCAGACCCTTCACCAGCACTCTTTGGGTGTGCTCTGGCACCCCATGACTCAGTGATGGTGTTATAGACTATTATCTATATAAAAATGTAATTTTTACCTTTCCTCAATTGTAGTAATTCAAGATGTGATGATTGATGCTCCATTGAATTTGTTCTGATGCAAAAATTATCAGTTTCACTGTTGTGTTTTTATTGTCTGATCTTGATGCTTACACTGCTGTTCTTTTTATATGCTGGTGATACTATTGATGGATTCTCTATTTGGAGACAGTAAACCTGGGGAGAATTTTCATCTGGGATGTAGGTTTAACCAAGATTACTGACTGGCAAAGCAGAGGTGACCTTTGAGAGGTTTGCACCAGGCAGAGTAGACTTGGTCTGAGCGGGACTTTGTGGCCGGTGAGGGATTAACCATAGTTTGTTTGATATTTTTACAGCTTTTGATGAAAAAAGCCTTTGCATGTGCAATTAATTATTATATGAATTTTATCAGCTCTTACAGAATATTGATTTGCTGTTCTTTTTGGCAGAGTTTTCCTTTTGTCATGGGTTTCATGAATGAAAGAAAGGAACCTTTCTATAAAGTTCTTTTTTCTGGTGAAGCTTCAGGAAGGATCACTTTGTGGCATGTTCCTGATGTCCCTGTGTCAACATATGATGGTTCACCAAAAGGTTTGGCACTTTTGGCACCTTGCTACCATCTTTTTCATTATGACTTATGGTCAATTTTCATGAAAACTGAAATTCTCATTAAAATCTTTTCACACTAGAAAGTGATGCTCATTTAGTGGTGATGAATGCCTGTAGATAAAAGGAATAGCAGCTGCTGACTTTCCATCTCTAGGCTGGAGAAGGGATAAGTTAAGGGAAGTGATGGAGATGAAAATGTGTATTTTGCTTTGTTTGAATTTTTATATTTTGTTTTACATAAAAATCCTCTCTTACACCACCCTCTAGAGATCCCAATTACAACAGTGTGGACTCTTCAGGATAATTTTGATAAACACCATTCCATGTCAGAGGGCATTATTGATCATCTTTGTGCATCTGAAGATGGAATTGAAGCTGCAGTTGTCAGTTCCTCTGTGTACATATCTGGGCTCGATAAGCTTGTGTGTGGATGTGAAAATGGGAAAATTTTTGTAACTTTAGGTTTAAAAACTGCAAGAGCAAGACTTTTAGGAAACATATCTTTGTTTAAAGGTAAGTTTTAACAATTTTGTTCAGATTCATCTCTGTCAAGCACAGAAGAGTGTATCCTTCTGGCATCCCCTCCAGTGATCCCTCTAAAAATTCTCTGAAAAACAGGGCAGATGGTCAGGGATTGAATGAGGAAAAGGGAAGATTAAGGGTGTTTTTTTTTCCTCTGTAGCTGGTCTACTAGATCCCAGCTTAATAATACCAAGATGCTTTCCACTGTTAGGAGTCTGGGAATAGCTGTGGGGATGGAATCACCTGGAAATGAGATGTTGCATAGCACAATTGGGTTGCTAGTTTTCTTTGTAATTGGCTCTTTAAAGATCATTCCACTGAAGAGAATATAAAGAATTCATCTCAGTAGATGGAGCTCAGAGTGTAGAACTTCATCTTCCCTCTTAGGAGCAGGTCCAAAATTCTTTGACCATAAGTAAAAGATTGTTGTATTTAGTCTTTGGAATATCCTACCTTTTAGGAAATATACTGTAAAATGTGGAACCCCTATTCTTAAAGAACAAAAATAATTTGCATACCCTCTTGTTTCAGATCATCTACCTTATAAGGTTCTGAATGGTCATAGTAGCAGAGTCACTTGTTTACTTTATCCACATGACAAATCAGTAAGATTTGATCCAAGCTGGCTGTTATCAGGGGGCCAGGATTCTGTTGTGATCTGCTGGGATATGTTTACTGGAAACATCTTACATCAGTTTAATCTGCAATCTGGTCCAGTGACAGAGCTCTTGCGATCTCCAGAAAACTACAGAGTAAGTAAAAGCATAATAAATGGTGTCTTAAAAGAAAAAATATCTCTGTATGCCTATCTCTGTGTGTGAGTGCATATATATATATATATATATGTAAGCAATTTATTCTTAGTTTACCCTCACTTAATTGCCTTCTTTGAAATTTGCCTTTCTTTTCAGGGGTTGGGTTCTTGCAAGTCTGTAACTTCAGTGACATTAAATTGGAGCTCTTAACGTTCTATTCACCATTTTTAATATCATGATTACCAACTTATATGTTAATCTGATTAAATCCTACTTCTGAAGTTAAAAAGTGTACTCGGTAATGCTAGGAGCCTGAACATAGTAAGAAAAGATTAGGTTAAAATACTCATGATCCAAAATGTAAATGTTTTGTTTTGGTTCCTGACAGATCTTTGTAGTCCTTTGCATATATGCTTTTGCATTATGTGAGACTTAGAATAATTTAAAGTTGTTTTCTAATAGAATTTTGAAGTTGAATTTAGGTGAAGATTTATTGTACTGAATGCTCTATGTGACGTTTTTGAACATTGTGTTCCATGGGGCTGGGATTTCTGCTTTTCCTCTCAGGAAGCCTGTGAGGACATATTTGATGTGTATGATTGACTCAGTTTGCTCACAAGTTAAGATACAGTAGTCAAAACAATATTTTGCCACGACAAAAGTTTGTAATGCTTGTAAGAGTCCTTTTAGTCCTTTTCCTGAAAACTGGGTAGGATTTAATGCCTGCTTGGATGGTGCTTCAGTCTTTAAATAGCTGAATTTTTCCATAGGGGAATTTCCTCTGTGTGTCACCAAAAACTACTTGCAGGAAGGGAAGGCTTTTCAGAATCAGATCCACAGAGTGTAAAATGAGTTTGAACGTACCCCGTTTTTCATTAGAAATACATTCTTTTGTCGTAAGACCCGACATAATTTTATATCAGTTTAAGGTAATTTTTTTGCTACTTTCTTGTCAAGGACAATTGCCACTGTATATTTGGTTATTTAATCACTGATTTGAGAGGTTAAATATCGTGAATAAATGGCATTTAAATGATTGTATTTAAAATATTGACAAATGGAAGTAGACTGTGTGTTTTCCTGTCGGGAGATCAGTTGTACAGCTGGCCTGCTGCAAACAAGTTGAAGATGTTGGCTGAGATAGAACATGATTTCCTAAAATGAGTATGTTCTGGGAAAGAAATCACTGGACAACCTTTTTTTTTTTTTATTAGGCTTGTTCAAGTGATGTGGTCAGGAATGTGGTTACACTGTTGGAACTGAAGTTTTCTGGTTTGCAGGTAGAAGACCAGAGTATTGTGTGCTGTGTGTGCAGTGATCACTCAGTAGCAATTCTACACCTTCAGAAGAGAGTATGTCTCTTACATGCCAGAAAGCATCTGTTTCCTGTGAGGAAAATAAAATTTGACCCTGTTGAAAATCTGCTAATTGTTGGATGTGAAGACGATTCAGTTTATATTTGGGAAATTGAAACAGGTAATAACAGACAGGGTGTTCACTTCCCTGATGGTTGGTTTGCCTGTCATGTGGTGTTATACAAGCAGGAATTAGAGAAGACCAAAAGAGAAATACTAACACATTGAATAGGTTTATTGAAGAGTTTAAATGTTTATATAAACAAGCAAGAAATAAAATTTTCTTAGGGTTTGATGTAAGCTGTGAGAGAAATAGAAAAGCTTAAGTCAGATCCTGACAACCAGGAGTTCAGCTGACATGGCAGTGAACTGAGGAGAATATTTCTGGAAGCTATAAATAAAAATGCAAGTTACTCTCTTTAGTTATTAAAAAGAAGGTCATTTTTCAGTCCTAACAGTCCCAAGCTGGAGCACGAAGTTCTGCTTTCTTCAGAAAAATAATAATCTGAGAAATCTTTTGGCTTAATTGATAAACAGTTAATAGTAGAAGATAATTGCAAAGCTCACAACTGTGTAGTCAGGAAAACTAAAGCTGAGTGTTTCAGGTTAAACTGTAGATTGCCAGGTGATTGGAGAGTGTCATGCTGATTCACATGGGTAATAAATGGGTAATAAATGTAGTTATTTGAACTTAGGTAGACAGTACTGTTTGGGGTTATAATTGTACTGGACATTACAGTACAATATGTTCCTGCTATTCAGAGCTGTGTGTCCTGAGAGAAAGAAAGTGCATCACAAGTCTGGACCCACAGAAATGCACAGCATGTTAAAACTGTATCAAAACACAATTTAACTAATGGAGCACTGAGATCACAATTTACTTTGCAAGTTATTACACTGCCTAGACTGTCTACTTTAGACAAATATAGTCCCTTGTTTTAAAGTAGAAAATACTGACGTTTAATGAAGGACTTGGCAAAATGAGTGTAGCATGGATTACAAGATGGTTGTGTAAGTAAACTCTTTTTAATATCATAACACTGGGATAGGAAATACCTTTTGGTATTTTTCCAAAACATACTGAGTTGCTTATTGAAATAAAAATGTTTAGAATGTTTGTATTGTAATTTGAGATTTTAAAATTATTTAAACTTTCTTTGGGAACATCAATGAAACTTTGAGAAGATGAGACCTTAAAAGACAGTTCAGTTGTACAAAATGTTGTACTTATTTAATGTGTTCTCTTATTGCTTCTGAGTTGAATTTATGATGGTTTTTCATAGAATTTTAGCTCTAGTTGTGGTACCAGGAAAAAGAATACAATGCCAAAGTTTGAGTACTTTAAACTTAATATCCTGCTTTTATTTGTTGGGTTCTTTTCTGTATAACTTTAAATTCTGTTTTCTGATAAATATGTAAGATTCATCTTATATGTGTTCTACTATTTATGTAGATGCACAATATTACAGTTTTCAGTGCATTTTCTCCAGTCAGGGAGGAGCATGGGTGCTACCCTTCTGCTCAGTCCTTTTCCTGCAGTGTCTGTGGAAAAACTGTCTTGGGATTCTTCTTCCTGTCTTCTTTTTCTTCTAATCCCTTCATTTTACCAGACTGTCAGCACATCTTCAATACTGAAAGTCGTCTGGTGTTGGAGAAGGCCAGGTCTGAACTGCTCAGAAAGGTACCTTGCAGGATTAAATGATACTTAGTTTGTATATACTTTTGAATTTACTACTGACAAGGGGGAATACTTTATCCCTACAGTGTGCTGCAGGGAGGATCTTTCTTTGTTAAAAAATAAAAACCAACACTCCTCTTCACCCCTGCAACACCAAAGAGAAAACCCCCAGGCGTATAAAAGAAGCATTTCTTTCCTAGATTTCTGGACAAAAAGTATTGTGGAGAGAATTTAGGGATACTGCAATGTGTGCTGAACAGCATGGAAAATTACTTGGGCTGAGTTGTATAGAGATGCTGGGCCAAAATGCAAATTTCTGCACTATAAGAACTAATAGTTTCTGTCCAAGGCACCCAATGCAGTTAAGAGGCCGGGAACAGAACACTTCAGATGCAATTTTATTTAGTGCAGCTGGATAACTTTGCACTGAAGTACAGTGAATTCTTTGTAAATCAGTGAAATTTAATAGCATAGGACTGTAATGGTACCATAGAGAGAAAATTCAGAGTATATTTGGTCTCTCCTTTAGTCATAAAAATGCTGCCTATTTCAACATAAAGAGGAAATAAAATTGATTCCACTGCTCATATATATTACATATTCAGAAAGGGTGGAGATGGTTAAGTGTGTTTTTAAGTTTCTTTTGTTATCTTTGTTTTTGTATCTTTTGTTACAAAAGCATCAAGGAAGAGTGAGTGCCACAAGGACCACCTCTTTAAGAATATCTGGAACACAGGAAAAAATGCTATTATTTGCTATACAGTAGCAATTTAAAAAATTATTTTTTTTCTTCTCCTGTTATGCAGTGGTGACTAAAAGATGCCATCTGGGGTGAATACCTGAGAAAACCTAGTAGGGGGTACAACTGTAGTTCCTTTAATGTTGAGTTACATCTGTATTGCAGGAGAACACAAGAGGTCATGGCGCTGATCCTTGAAATTGGCCTGTCCCAGATCAAGAGCCATGTAGGTACTTCAGTGCCACTCAGGCAGACAAAGCATTGTGCAGAGGTATAAGGAAGATGAGCACAACATCACAGACCAACCTCTGCAGGAGCACAGCAGCTTTTCATGATGATTTTCGTCTCTTGGCAAATGAACAGGCAACCAACCACACGTGGTACCACTTGTCTACACAGTTACCTGTGAGCATGTCCCTGGCTCAGCTAAATATGATAAAAGTCTAAGGGGTTGCCTTGTCCTTGAATTCCCCTTTTGGAAAGGGACATAAGACAGTTTTTGTTGTTTGTGTAGTCAAAAAGTGTTTATATTTCTTCTGGCTATGCAGTTAGCTTCAACCTAAGGCTTTGTCTCTTTAAGTTAAAGTCAGTGGAGGATCTGATTTCTGTCACTCATATATCACTGTTTGCAGTTAAAAAAACTAATCCGAACAGTGTTCTTGTACTGAAGTTAATGGAGAGCTGGGAAAACAGCCAGTCTGTTTATAATTTCAGGCTGTGGATTAAGGAATTTCTATGAATATTCCAATATTTACACTGTTGTAGAGTCAGCAGTATTTCTGTTGAATTTGAAAACGACTTCAGAAAAGTTGAGAGGCCTAGTACCATTTTAACTCCAAACCTCTCCTTCTACCAGGTAGTTTATAAGATGACCTGTTAAGAAGATTGAAGATTTCATTGTGCATAAGTTTGTTGTCCGGTTTTCTGTGACAGAGGCTGACATGCTTTAACAGAAAAGCATTCTGAAAACTTAAAAATTTTGTCTCTTAGCAGGCTTTCATAATAGGATTTTTACACTTTATGGAATGGGAGGAACTTTGTCTCACAGATTAAAATCTAAGCCACTACTACTTCATGTACAATAACTTGTACCCTCTTTTCAGAGATTCATTGACCATGTAAAATAAGGTTATCTTTGGCAAAGTTTGCTGAGTACAATAGGCTGCATGTATTCGAAATAAATATGTTTAATATTAACAATATAGCCGAGTTCAGGTGGAATTTAAGTCTGTGTCTTTTCCTCAGTGACTACAAGGTGAGTCTGTAAAGTGTGTGGGGAACAAAGCTAATTACCTGCTGCTCTTAGTGGTCTAGAAGAGATTAAATTTAATCCCATCCTTATTCCTTTGACTTGCACAGCAAAAGTAAAATTATTCTAAGTTTAAATGGTCTTATTGCACCTGCATGTGAGTAGTGACAAAGGAACAACATAGAAGCCAATAATTAATATCTGTGTAGTTTAATTTATTTTGCCTAAATTTTAATATATGGATATGGCAACTTTCCATTACAGTGGAATATCTTTCCATGACAATGAATATTGATCTAATAATACATTCTGAATATTAATGTAACATGTGTACAGGATGTGTTGCAAACTTGTGCTCTAGAAGACAAATATGAAAATCAATAACAAATTTTATTCTAATTAAAGTGCAGAATATTTCTTCCAATAGCCACCACTTGAAATACACTTCAGTAAGGAAATTAGCTGTTACCTGTATTGCTTTTACATTTTCCTAACCAGCTGGTGTCTTTGCCTTTTAAAAAGGTAACTATCAGTACGATAAGCTGTAGCAATAAAAGGATCAATAGATTTTTTTCTTGCTCTATGGCAACATGTCCACCAAGCTACCTTTATATCTGATATGTACTGAGAGTGAGGAAAAAATGGGTAAATTTTAAATATCAATCTCTCTTGCTCAGAGGTAGCTATCTTTATTTATCAGACATACATTATATTAGCACTAGTTTAATATGAATTTATTCTTTGATGTTTATAATACTTGCAGAATGAATCATCTACTAATTAGTATTTTCTTCAGCCTTACAGGTCTTGTTCTGTTTTATACAATTGACTCTATGTGTGTCATCATCTGGAATGGTCTGGATAGACCCCTCTTGCTTGAGCAAGAAAAAGCAACAGTTCTTCCAGTAAAACTGTTGTTGTGATGGGAACGGGGGCTCAGCACTGACTGTGTATTTCTTACAAGTTCAGCTTGGAGTCCATACTGCAAAGCACAAAGTTTTTCTGAAACACTTGTGTTTGGTGACTTCAATTAGAATGATAAATGGCTTGAAACACTTCTGCTGAGAAAGGAAAAAAAATCATACCACCTGAAGATAGATGTCAAGCATAGAAAACTTCACCTCAAGCATTTAGATGCTACAATAGGTACTATCAATAGTAGTATTGATAGAAGATATCAATAAAATAAACTAGGCTTTTAATGAGACTGTCAGCCCTCATAAAATATGCAGTGTCTAACATTAGTCAAATCCATCAGTATGATCACTAAAACAATCTTTATAAACATAGAGAAGAGTTCAGAAATATTTTGACAGTATTTCTCATTGTGTTAATGTCACATTGGGAAATTTAAATGTTGCATAAAACCTCTGTTGTTGCAGAAATATGTTTGCCGTGGGCAAAATGGAATTACTCTGCAGATAGTGATGTTATAGATTAAACCTTTGATCATATTGATGGCCAAACATGCTGGAACATTTTCAAACACTGTTTAGAGATAATTTGTGTGTACTATACATGCTCCAATATTTTTATAATTGGTGCCATCAGTAATAGGTCTTCTAAACCTCTGGCAAATAGCAAGTATCACATGAGTTGCAGAATTCCTGGGGGCTGTTTTGCTTTGCTTGACTCTTTTTCCAAGTAAATCTTCATTTAGTATGTCTGACAACTTTTCTGATCTCACAAAGAAATTAGTATTTGAACTGTTTAGAAAACTAAGGCTTAGATTTCACCAGGTGGCTGTGAGGCAATAAGTTGTACAGTTTTAATGAAACTTAGAACTCTATCCAAGAAAATGCAGTCCTCACTAAGATTTATACATTCTTGTGATCTTTTTGTCCTTGTCAAATTTAGTGATTTACAGCCTCTTTTGCAATCTTTTTCACTTTCCCTCTCTCTCCATCATTTTTTTTCCTCTTGTGGTCGTTGGTCGGAATTATCTGTGTGAGTGGGTGAGTGTGGCAGATAAATACTATGGTTGTGTTTTATCTGGTGGAGGCTGTGGTGTAGCCAGGGATGAAGTCATGGCAGTCACTATCTTCTTGTTTCCCTTTTAAAGAACTTTGCATAGCCTAAAGTCTGGGCTTAATGCAAAACTCAGTTTTAGAGTCCTTGGAGACTATATTTGCTAAGTCTTCTGAAATATGCTACATGCATATTACTTGTGTATTGTTAACCTGCTTAGGAACAAAAATGCCTCAATAACAAGGTTCTGTGAAGTCTATTTTAATTTACTTTCTCTTGGCTATCAAAGTTTGCCTGTAGGGTCCTATGTCCCTCTTCAGAAATCCAAGCAACTTGTATCTATATAAGATGCAGTAACTGTGAAATGTTTATTTAGGAAGGGACACCAGGTCATTCTTTCTGCAGTTCATATGAGTGGGGCAGTGAATAGTCAGAGCAGACAATGGTGAGTTGAGTTGGATTTCTCGCCCCCTCTACCTTCATGGTCAAGAGGCATCCTTAGAGTAAGGGAGGACCTAAGGGGAGAGAGTTGAGCCAGGTATGCACTATTGAACTGAGACAGCTTCTTAGGCCAAGACTACTGGAACACCACACACAACTGACACAATGCAGCATTAAACAATTTCTGGTTTAGACCATCTTTCTCTAAGAAAGCAGCTCTGAAAAAATTCAAGCTGTGATGCAAATGATAACTTGCAGTAAGATGGAAGATTGCCATTTTACTGTAGTTTCTCTGCACGTGTTATGTTGTTGCTTAAATCCCTTTCTTAAGGACATGAAGGATGAGAAATGTTATGCATGTTTTGAAAATGTGATTTATTCCAAGTAAGGCTTAAGCTTGAATAAATATACTTTGTCGAAATTTAGCATTTGAGTGTGGTTTTTTTTGCTTTAATTTGTCAGCCTTAAGTTAAAACTTAACTAATGTTTTACCTCTTTTTTTTTTAATTACTTTTTTTGTTTATTGCATCCTTTATGTGTAAGCCTTAGGTCAGCCTGTAGCTTGTACTTGAATATCTCATAATTTGAGTCATTGTTCAGTAAATACTTATTGACGTAGAATAATAAAAGGTAGTGGAGCTTGGAAAAATCTGAGGATGGGGAGGAAAAAAAAGGCAGTGTCATCTTTTGCCCAGTCTGCAGAAGCTGAGGACACAGTTTTATATTGGATATCTTTCTACTCATATGTATGCACACACGTACATACATTTATGTACTTTATGTATACTAGGTAGAACATATATGGAATTTAGCTATATGTGTCTGTTCAAAAGGATGTGTTACCTCCAACTCATAGTTGATCTTGATTCTTATTTTATTGTTAATAACGATTATGTATCTATATATATAAAGATATATATATAAAGATATATATATACACCCCTTTAAGAAGTGGAAATGAAGACTGATTGCTATAGTCAGTGCAGTCAGAAGAGTTTGTACCAGGGAGGGTTTTCATTCCAGACACTAAACACAGGTTCTCATTTCATTCCATGTTTCAGACTTTTAAAAAAGGAATAGACAGAAGCTGCTCACGTATCATCCAAGTTCAGATGCAGCTTCTTCCATTCAGCCCAGTTTAGCACATTTACAGTGTCTTAGCAATTCCTGCTTACAGGATTATTGTTCTTTACTGTTTGGAATAGTTTAGACAGAGTCAAGGAGAGAACAGGGGAGTTTTCATGTCCTTTCTTTTGGGGTGTTGTGCCTGCATCAGAAATTCTGAAATGAGGACTGGCTGCATGGGGAAATTGCTCTTTTTACCTACATATATATAAACCAACACTATAAATTATATTTTGGTTGTTTTCTTTGTGTTGTTCTTCATTGTTTTCTTCAGCTGAAGGATATTCTGACAGTGGTTTGCTAATGCAGTGTATATTCTGAAAAATATCAGTAACAGACTTGGAAATGACAGAAATCTTCCAAAAGCAAAAATCAGTAAAGAGGGTCTGCCCAGACACTCTGTGTGCTCCTGCATACAGAGCTGTAGTCACAGGGCATCTCCATCATTAATCTATTCCTATACATAAAATATCCTTTTAAATATTATTAGCTTTTAATAGGCTGCTTTTTATGCAATCAATCCCATTTGTATTTGCTAGCTGATGTTTACTATTGTCTTGATATTGGTTAGAATACATATTCTTTCTTAATGCAATGTTTGTTCCATCTGTTTTGGGCCAGTTGATTTTAGAGTGGTAGCACTAACAATTAGGAGAAATTTTTCAAGTAAAGTGTTTGTCCACTGTCTTGGAGCAAGACTGCAGAATTGTAAATTCAAGCATTTTTTTTAGCAAGGAACGTGAAATTTCTGTATGTCTCACTCTAAAAGCAGAGAAAAAAGTGTGTGGAAGGGTTTTTTCAGATTAAATAAGTATTTATGGAAAGGAAAATCTTAACAGGAAATAAACCAGCTAGTGTTACTGATGATACTTGTTCTGAAAGGTGAGTTTTCTGTTTTGGCTGCTAGTAAAGAGAAGGATTTGTTCTTGATCATGTGCTTTTTTTAAATAAAATCAATTCTGAAATAATTTTTCATTCCCAGATCACTGTTATGCTGTAAGATTCAGCTATTACTGGGTCACAGCAGCCCAGCAATACTAAGGATTTTTGATCCTTTTGCTGTGACAGCAAACAGAAAGCACTGGAGCCTGATGATATGACAGGCCATGTGATGGCAGTGAATTCCTCGTCTCGAGGCAGGAAAATACGCGTGACCTTCCCAGTAAAAATGGAGCATTCAGTGGGAGCAGAACCCAGAGAACTGTGTGGACAGCACTAACACCAAGAGACACAATTTGTACTACTTGGTCCGGAGGAAGAATAAGATGTTGTAACAGTCTCTAAACAGTAGCATCTGGTGGTCCAAAGCTGCCCAGGAGAGTGAAATACTCCAGTCTTGTGTGTTCCTGAGACTTGGTTGCCATGGTCACAGCTTTAGAGATAAAGACTTTCTTTTCCTGTATTTTGTATGTGTAGTAGGGGGTCAGAGCAGTGGTGGTGCTGCTGTAAAGACACCCCATCTTTTGTCGTTCATCCATTGTTCTTTTATACTCCCCAGCTGAGATCTTTTGGGCTCATTTGTGTTTAAAATACTTCAGACTTGAGAGTTGTCTTTATTTCTGTTCCCTTTCCTGTACTCTCATGTACAGGCTTTGTTTTTTTTACTCTTAATTATTTTCCCTTAAAATCAAAGACAACACATTCCAAATAAATAACTGTTTCTGAACAACAGCAGCCCTACCTCAGTATTCTTCTGACTGTTTACAGTGCTCAGAAAGTCCTTGTCATATACACAGGCTTCTAATTCCTTCCCCCTCACCCACTTCCCTTTTGTGTCTCTGAAAGATATATTCAGGAATCACAGAATCCAGGGGTCTTCTTTTATTTTGGTTCTGCCACCTACTCGTTTTGTAAATGAGCATTTGGGGCTCTTTAGAATAATTATAATATAAATACTTTATAATACTTTCATGATCATCCACCCCCTTCATACACATTTTGTTATGCACCTGGTACCATTTTATTGCAGGTCCAGCTTTATGAACAAACCTCTACAAATACATCCACATATACAGAGAACATGATCAGGCATTATTTGCATGTATATGCATGGTATTTCAAGAGTGACCATCTTTTGGAAGGTGCTCATTAAAAGGGATTTGAAATAGCTGTTATGAATGATATATAAATTATTTAAAGATGTAAATCTGAGTTTTTCAAATTGATTTAATGATGTCAATGTAATAATTTATGATAACATAATGATATCATAATGGTCAGTAAGAAACCAAATTGGTTGCCTAGGGCAGTTTCTATTAATGTTTCTCTTTAAATATGCATTAAAAATAAAAAAAAAAAAAAATTTTAAAAAATTAAATAATAAAATAAAATTTACAAACAAACAAACAAACAAAACAAAAAACCCACAACCCCTTAAACTGATTGTAACTCCTCTATGTGAGAGGCCAAGTATGAACCTAAAAGGGATTTTTCAGTTGATGTTAATTTTCTCCAGACTACTCATAAAAAATGGTATTGCAATGCCATCATCCCACTATTGACAGTTAGAAAAGAGTTTGGTAGTAGAAATGTTCAGTAATCCAGCCACCTGCTTGATGGTTTCTCAATTTGCATCCATAATTCTATAATACATAGAAGCAGATTTTTCATCTGTTTAAATAAGATATATGTGTGAGTGTATAAAATACATAAAATATCAATTTGCTTTCATGTACATTAAGAATACCTGTATATTCCATTCAGGCCCTTATCTTTGAAGGTGGAATTCTGATGTCCCCTTTTTCTGTAACTTACCATTTATTCTGGTCTGTCTCTTCTTCTGTCAATTAAATTCTTTTTCTTCCACCAGGAGGTGAAAATTTGGCTCTGAAGCTGTTGCCAGGGAAAAGCTCTGATGTATGGAAAATAACACAAGTCTTAAAATGTATTTTAATTTTTATTCCTATGTGTATATGTACACACAGGAGGATAAAAAGTCAGACAACTGACTGAGGGATTGTGAGGCTGACTGAGTGAGGGCTGGTGAGGCACTCGTGCACCTGGAGCTCATAAAACCTGTTGTGAAGTTCTCTCTAATACTGAAGAGTGTGTATAATCAGGTCTTTGAAATTTAACATGATCTCCCCAAAATCTTTGGATTTATCAAAAATCCATTGCAATTTCTGCCGTAGGTCCTTGTCCATAAAAATAGCAGGATACCTAGTAATTTCACAGGGAAATGTAACTGTATTATTTCCAAACTTCTTAACTTTTCAAACTCTACAATACTTTTAAGAATGTGTTTGCTCGTGTCTAGTGTGAACTGTGTAATCCTCCTCTGTAGATATCCACTAAGACTCCTTGTGTTCCTGAAATACTGAAGTGTTGCAAAGTTGGGATCTTTATGGCCAGTGTTGTCTTTCCAAGTATTTGTAGGCAGTCGAACTGTGAAGATCTTTGGGCAACGTCCTTTCCTTTCAGTAAATACCCAGTTCTGTAATGGTCCTTCATGCTGGCTGCAAGTGCTGGGGAGGGATTAAGAAATCTAAGAAAATTTAAGAAAAACAATGGCTGATCCTTATGTTGTTTTCAATGTAATATTACAGCAATGTATGATATTCAACTGATTTTTGAAGGGGACAGAGAATCAGTTGCCTTTTTTTTTTTTTTTTCCTGCTCTGAATTTAAAGACTCTTTGTCATATGAGTAACAGAGGTGATGCTACAGTGAACAGAAATGGATGAGTTTCAGAGAAATAATTTCAGATAAAGAGATTTTATACACACATATACACACAAACACTTATTGTATGAGATCCCTCAATCCCAGTCCAATATTTTTAGCAGGTGTTACTGATAGAACTTCAATGTTACACATTTTTTTTTCTTGTAGCAGTGAAAGGGAAAATTCATGTTGTATTACTTGAGGGTAGAAAGAATTCAAACTTAAGGGAAAAACATTTCATGTTATAGCTGATATTTAATACTTGAAAAATCCTTCAGATGTACTTTATCTGTGATATTTATAGGAAACATGCTATTTCAGCAATTTCTTTTAATTCCTGTAGGAAATATGCAGTATATAATAGTAGCTCATTTCAAAGACATTTATTATCGGTTTAAATATCTTTAATACAAGTTACAAATAAAGTACTATTTATAAAATTGTTTCTAAATAAGTTTTTACTAAAATAATATAACTGGGTATAACAGCTGGAGGACTCGGATTCCCTAAAGCCACAAAAGTGATGATACAGTCTCTGAAACGTTGCATTCAAATCCCTGCTGACTGAACTACATGTATATCCAGGTGTTTACAAACCATATTTACGTCTGACACTTTTAGGAATGGAATGAAAAAATGGAGCTTTCCCTTGCTGTTTGTAATCTAGAACACTAGAGGACAGCACTAAAATATTACATAAATGTGTTATTGTTTACATTGTTAATGATATAGGTGCTCTGAGAGGGCTTTGTGAGAAGAAAACAAATTACTCTTTTGAACAGTTTGGGCAACTGGTATTTCTGTGAGTATTCTTGGCTCCTTTTGAAAACTGCATCTCACTTTACACATATAAAATATCTGGAGTTGCTTTTGATCTGAAACGAAGTTTTGTTACAGTGATTTCTTTAGACATTAAGCTTTTTCTTTGTTTCTTTTTTTTTTTTTTTTAATAGCAATACCGTTGATTAGACCCTTGTGCAAAATTATATTTTAATTTAAAAAAAAATGAGGAATTAATTGCCTCATCTCTAAATGTTTCATGTTTTATTTGCTCACATAAAGTGTACTATGGTAATACTATGATTCTTCCATAGAGATATGGAATATTTTAGTTCCTGGAAAAAGTTACAGCCTGTGTTGTGTTTCTCCAGGCACACTGGAACGACATGAAACAGGTGAAACAGCAAGAGCAATTCTTACTGCTATTGAAGATTCAGAATACTTAGTGACAGATGCTCTACTTCCTGGGTCTCAAGAGTCAAAAAGAAATAAGAATTCTGGATACAAACATTCTGGCTCCTGTAAGCATGGCATGGGCCCTTACAACCTTAGTCATGCAGAAAAATCTTCAGATAAGGTAAGAAGGAAGAGCAGAACATTTCTTGAGTAGTGAGTTGTTATCCAAATTCTTTATCCTTAAACCCTCACTATGTGTAGCTGTGTGCAAGTGCCATGTGGCTTGGTTTTAGGTTTATAAAGGGTTCTGGCTGGCT
Organism: Pyrocephalus nanus; assembly: GCA_038380795.1. Lineage (NCBI taxonomy): Eukaryota > Metazoa > Chordata > Aves > Passeriformes > Tyrannidae > Pyrocephalus > Pyrocephalus nanus. The sequence goes on from CM076272.1 coordinate 8,154,457, forward strand.
CAGTTTTTATGCATTCAACCCTGTTTCATAAAAAAATACCACATTGCAATCAATGGATTTGGGGAATTCTATTCTCTTCAATAAACAGAGGAAGTTTCCCACAAGTATGGAAAATGAAAAATGCTTTCCCTTAACTCACATGTAGAAACAGACTTGAGGATGATCTCTGGCCTTTTTCTGGCTTTATTAATTACAGTAAATGAAGTACTGGATATTTCAAAACTGTCTAATGAAGTACAACTTAATCCAAGTCCTAGTTCTTGAATTTTCTGGTCTTTTCCTCTTTGTATCTACAAATTTATGCATAACACTGAGTTTATAATGATTGTAGTTTAACTCTTAATATTTCTCTTTGACCTTTTACTAACCTTAGTCTGATTTCTAAAGTTCTTTTTGATCCCATTTTCTGAAAAGTCTTATTAGAGGGAAATCCTGCTGAGCATGTTGTGGGGCAGATGGTGCACTAGTTGGCCATTGACACAGAATCTGATCTCCCTGTTTATTAAAAGGAATAGTTTCTTCTCTCCTTTTTAAATAGGAACAAAGGCAGAAAGTTTTGAGAGTTGTTTGAAGTTTTAGGCATATCTGTTAAATTGAAAATTGCATAGATTTAACAAAGTGGCTGGAAAAAAAATGTGCTGCTCATGGAATATGGGAAAATATTTTTTTTGTCAATTTTCAAGTGTGGAGTTTAACATGCTTTAGGAATTATCATGATCTTAAATGAGAAGAAGTATCACAGTAGGCAACAGTGGAATTGTAACAATTTTTAGTGCTTTTCTTGATCAGATATTTGTCTTGGCTGCTCTGATTTCTCAATACAATATTCCATTTTCTTGTTGGTGTTCATTAATTATCTTTTCCAAATGAAAACATTTTATTGAGAATGCAATTGATGTCTTTTAGACTTCTCCTGTCAAAATATTTTTTTCTTTATTTCACTGGGGTTTTTTTGTCACTATAGACCTGTTAGGTTAGTCTGATTTTGTAATAAATTAAGTTCTATACTTGGGAAACCACTTGTCATTCATCAAAATTGTGTCACCCATTGCATCCAGAGCTTCTTCCCACTTCAGTCTGCATTAGAGAAGGTTCTGTAGATTGGTGTGGGAAATGCTGGAGGCTAAATATATATAGTGTGGCTGAACCTGGGAAAAATATAACAATGGACATCCCCTTAATGCTCTTCCAGAAGCCCAACACGGGCTGCACAAAAGGAGTGTGGTGCTCTGCAGCTTTTTTTAGCCCTGTTTTGTTATTGCTGAAATGAAGGCTTGGTATGAACTCGACTGTTTTTCTTAGTTTTTCTGCAGGAGACTTTTTTTAGGTTTTTCAAAAAGTGCTGTATTGACTCTTGTGAATTCTTGTATTTTAGCATCTTGAAATAGACTGTGGAAATTGAGATCCCATGAAATAACCGAGAGGACTTTGGATATCAGCCTTCAACATTCCATACCATATTAATAAAAGCATATAATTACCACACAGATGAAACTGTCATTTAACTCTCAGATTATCAAAAGGTTTTAATATAGAATGAGTATTTCATTATAAATTTCCTTCCTTGGCAAATTGTGTATTAGAAATTTAACAACATACTAAATTGTTAATAACGTTTCTATCAAAAAACCCCGACATCATCAATTTCAGCATATTTTAAGAACTCAATTTCAGACGATTTATGGAACAGAAAAAATGAGGGGGTAGCGATTCTGTCCTCTTGGCATTGTGCTTGTGAGTGATCCATTTGTACAATGAGATCCACGTGAAGGCTGCAAGTAATATTCGGCATTTCGTCTTACTATTTATTATTACATGTTTTCAGCACTCATATTTAAGACAAAAGAAGATTTCCAAAATAATGGTCTCTCTCTACTCAATCCTAAGAAAAAAGATATTGTCACAGAGTAGTCCAGCTTCAAAGCCTTTCTTTCAAAACATTTGCCATCATGTAAATCACAGATACAAAGGCAGAATGTTTTGATTTCATGGTGTTTTGACCATTTTAATTCTTTTATTGTGCAGCACGTGCCAGTGGGAGTACCAATAACAGATGACTGTGACAAATGCAGTTAACACAAGATCCATATTAATGTTGTCAAATCCCCCTGATATATTTAAACAGATTTTAATTATTTTTAATGTCAAAAGAACCCAAAATATATAGCTTAATAGTTCTTCAAGAAAGCTTTACTTAATACGTGAATGTAAAACCTCTCATAAAAATGAAACTTTTATATTGGCCTTAGTCATTGACATAGGGTATTCATCAAGTCAGCAATTTGTGTGGCAAAGTGCCATTTGAATAGTGTATTGTTAGAATACTTATGGTCCACTTGACAAGGGCTCTTGCTGTAAATAGTGCAATTTGACTCCAGCTGTTAAAGAGTGGCTTTGACAGCAGCCAAATAGAATGGAGATGCTTTACTGCACCGCAGAAAAATCAATATTGGGTTCTTGTTCATAGTAACCTGTTTTTTCTTTTTTTTTTTCCTCAGATTTATACAAGACTATCTAGAGTTCATTTGTGAAAGTTTAAATATTATTTTGAAAGTGAGGTTGGTTTATTTTCAGAGTAATGTTGGTGATGAATGATGCTTGTGTTTAGTTAAAAATAAAAAGATAGTACTTTGTGGAAATGCATTAATGTGATCATGCAGCCTTATTTCAACTCTCAGGTTATTGGGATGGTTATTAGGACGTGGGTGCATAAGTTGTGTAACTAATGACTAAAAAAGGTCAATTTTTCCTCCTGTTTTTTTTTTCTTTTTGTAGTGCCACTGTAGTATCCTTGTGAATTTTCTAAGTATAGGGTTTTTTTTAAAGCACATTTCTTTGTTGTTCTCCCTGCAACAACCCCCACAGATGCTGACAATCTGTAGTGCCATTGTAGATTTTCCTGAAGCATAGTCTTGCTAGTGCTGAACAGTTTTCCAGCAGCATTCAGTGACACAAGGTTGCTATGATACCTGGCCAGTAGCAATAGGTATTGAATCACTGGTCTTAATTACAATAAACTACACACTAGACTCTGTGCTCATGGTGTTTATATGGAACCAGCCCTCACTACGCCTTTAAGTCATAGTTATATTTGAGAGTTGGAGCTGTGTGAAAAGCTGATTTTAAAAAAAATTGAAATGCTTCAGTGCATCGTATGAAGATTTCATTGATGCACATAAAAAGCTGGATATGTCTGGGACTTGTTTTCCTGATGTTCCAGAAATCTTTCATGTGAGAAAGTTTCCTAGCTTTGCAGCTTTAGTAATTTGGATATAAATGTGTGTTTTCCATGCACTAATATTTCTAGCAATTTCAATAATGTAATTAGAATCTTTTGTGCAAAAATGTTGGAGGAAGAGCAGCTTCTAAAACCTGAGCAAAGGTTGCTAAACCTTGAACTCCTGAATTGTGCTGCTGAAGAGCTAGACCAGAAAAGGGAAATTTTTACTGAGTTCCGAAGAAAAGACAAAGACGGGGGGAGAAATGTATTTATTTATATGTGAACTTCTATAGGAGTGTTAAGTAAATGTATTGCTTGATATATCAACTCAGCAATTTCTTAAAATACCCAGTATTAGTAGTTCTAAAGAACTTGGTATTCACTTAAGCGTACATAGATACTCTAAACAAAATTATGTAAAGACAAGAATGCTCAGAAATTATAAATAATAAAATAAATATCTATTTTGTTGCTGCACAGAATAAGTAAAAGACAAATGAAGACTGTAGGACAATAGTGGTTATTTGTTTTAGTATAGCAAAGGAAGCGATCTGAAAATAAAATTGTTATTGGAAGCCTGCAAAATCGCTACTAGTTAAATCTTACTGATGGAAAAATTGGTAGAAAAATGGAAATGAGGTACAAGCACAAATACCAAATAATACTCAGCAAATAGGAAATCAAGAATAGTACCATAAGCAATGATGTTGTAGGCAGGATTGCTTTAATTTCTTTCCTTTTATAATATTTAGAGCTCTTGATCATTTCTGTGGGTTATTAAGAACAAAGCAAAAGAGAAAATAGGTATTTCTTCTTGAAGTTGGTAACCTTATGTGGTTGCTTCCAGGGCTTCTTTTTTTTCTGGAACCAGTGTTCAGTAGCTTTATTTAGTATTATATTAAGTAAGTGTAATAAGAAAATGAGTGAAGAAAAAAAGAGCTTGATATGTACAGATATATTTTTTCTCTACAATTCAGTTGCAAAGCATTTCAGTACTACATTTCCTGTGAAATTTCACAGTTATTTTATCAAGGGACCAGAGTAGCAACATAACTACAATGAAGCAATAACTTCAGAGTTATGAGATTAAATTTGTACGAGTTAAAAGGAATCATGATCCTGAGAGCTATTGATAGCTTTGACCACATGCCAGCTCTGATGAAAGTTACTGTAGTTTTTGAAATGGTCCACCAAGTCAAGAGTTTGTTGCTTTGGTTTCCTCAACTGATCACCTCAAAGCAAAATGGAAGCAAAAAGTTGCCATTGTGATCTTGTAGCACATTTTAATCTTGCAGATGTGGCTGGCAATCAACACAGGCTGACAGAAATCTGATAATAACCTTAACTATTTATTTTAAGGCTTCTGACCCTGTTTCTAGATACTTTTACAAGCTTTTCTTCTGTTACTTCACTGAAGGTGACTGACTTAAAATTTTTGTTTTCCCTGCCTGGACAACTAATTGGGCTGTGTGATAAAGCTAAAGAAGGTTCTGTGGTGTCCTACTAGAAATAAATCTGAGGTCAATATCAACAGTCCTTGTGAATTATGTCATGTTGAGGGATGATTTTTGAAGCTAACCCAGCCATTGCTGTCATCTTTGTCTTCTCCCATCCCTCCACTGCCAGGCTGCAATTCCCTTCCCTGTCCCTTGGACACTGTAGTAAAGTTTACATTTTGTTTTTTAAGGGACATATCTTTATAAATAGAAACATACAGTTTCTGTCTTGTGGATGTGCGGTTCATGATCTTATTTGCCACTTAGGACTGTTTCTTTTAGATCTGGATGCAGAGTTGGTCACAGTTTGAATTTTCCTCTCTTAGATTTTTACCGTTATTATTTTCTAATCTATAAGGTGTGATTTCTTCTGTAGATCAGCCTGATTTTCCTTCTAAGTGCTCTTGGAACCTAGTTCTAAAATAAATTACATCATCTTTGTTTTAATATTTATATTTTAATATTGTCCAATGGTGCTCTTGAAAATTCTTCACCATTCATGACAGGCATATGGTGAAATCTTTACACTCGTGATTATCATCTTTTCTTTTCTAAACATTGAATTCCTGACCTCTTATTGTTTAAATAGTATTACTTTAGGGAAGAAAAATATTAGCGGGAATTCAGAGTAAATTCAGTGTGAGACTTTCCTAGGCTTCTATCTCACACCACTATTTAAAAAAAAACCCAAAACAAACAGTGACTTTTTCAGAAGCACATCAGCACCTGAAATGTGTTTTAGAAATTTGACTTGTAGCAAACAAACCTTAATCTGCAAAAGAAAGACTTGCTATCTGCTGCTTTCCTTCTGATAGCTAATTCTCATTTAAATAGCAGAAATAAAATCCGAGGCTAAACTGTGCTTCAATTTCAGATAAAGTAACAGCAGTGGTTGCATATTTTTTATATATTAATATTCAAAACCTAATTTGTTCCAGTGGTCAGATTTGGTTCTTGCAATACTTATGTGAAAGGATGGATCACCCAAGCAGGCAGCTGAGAATGTTTCTTTGCAAATGTTGTCCTTCTGGAAGCCCATGCAGTAAGATTGAATGGATCTCAAGGAAAGAACAGTTTGGCATCTTTGTGCACAGAAACTCAGCTGCCATCCTGATACATCCTAGGATGTTATAGGGCCAGCTTACCTATTACTGAGTTTTCAAGAATGGCACTTTCTAGGATGCACAGGATTTTAATATGTAAGAATTTAATCCCATGATTTTTTTTTTTTTGCTCTTTGTCTTGTGATTTGATCCAGAACTTTTATGTTGATAAATTTTCTGGGTGGAATTCTTATAATCCAAGGTAGGAAATGCACTGTCAGTACAGCCTGGGGCAAATATGTTATTTCAGTTGGAGTCAGCAGTCAGACATGGTTTGGTAACTTAATTTTTATATGCATCAATCCTTCCTCGGACAAAGCAATATTCTCATGCTTTTAGCCTCCTCCTAAGATTGTGTTGGCAGTGTCTGTGCTCAGCATTATTGTCACAGATATCTTGATATTCTTTCATCCAGTAAATTGTTCAGTATAATAATTCCTAAATCCTGAGTCAGTAGCCTGTGCTTTTTGGATGACTGTAGCATTGTTTGTCCAGTTGATGATCAAGGAAACTTTGGAGATGTTCCATCTTGTGACTTTTCCTAAGTGCTGAGTGAGGATGAAAATGTTTTTGCTATCACCCATCACTGACCCCTAAATATTTGGGAGGATATGATTAGGAAACTTACTTCTACGTTCAGAAGAATATATTAATATATAAACAGAGTATTTGAATATTGAGTGTATAAATAATCCTTAATTTAAAACCCATCTTATTCTTTCCTTCCATCTAAGCTTTTCATGGTGCACAGACTGTCCATGTCAGAAAAGGATCTTAGAGGAGTGGATCTCCAGTTCACTTTTATGTTCTTTCTATTATAAAATTATTAGACAAGATTTTGTCAAGAGTATTTGTTTAGAATTTCTGGTAATGTGCCCAGACAGGTAGTGATATGAGTTGTAGAGCAAAGCAAAAGTTATCTGTATAAAATAGTCTGTATATCATATATATTTCTTCAAGTATTTTCCTGAAAAACAAAAAACAAAGCAACTTGTTTCCTAGTGTTGAAAACTTATGTGAAGAATATTCTGTATATTAGTTTTACTTGCCTATTATTCTTTGATATCTTTTTATGATTTGTTTCCAGGATGACCTTTATATGTAAACTTTAATTAAATCCAATAAAAAACTTAAGTTCAGTATTTGTGATGGAGACAGAGAGAGATAGTGTTAACTTGAAAACAAAATTTGAGAAGCATTTGATTTTCGTATCAGATCTCTTCATTGAGCAATAGATGTGTTAGCAGTCCTTCCTGAACAATTAAAATGTTTGTGCCCAGTAGATCCACCTGGACAACAATCTGCCTGTCAGTGGCCTTGCACACGTGATAAAGGGGGTTTCTTCAGTGCTTAGTCTACTCATTACACAGCTTGGGCTTGAAGACTCCTTGCCTTAATGACTTACATTGTGCCACAAACTCATCAGGAGTGAGGCTACAGTTACTGTTGGAAGTGCTGTGGAGGTAGTAGTGTTCTCCACTGGGATTTTAAAAAGGTAAAAAAAAGGGAGAAATATGACAGTGTTGGAAGGAAAGAGGTTGTTGCGATTAAGTTCATGGATAAACACTGGTGATGCAACCTCCAAAAATATTGTAGCCTTTTCTTTGTGAGAGGTGGATTTTAGGAGGATCTGGGCATCCTCAAAGGTATGACCACAGTTGTAATGATTCCTATGATAAAAGTAATGAAAGGCAAGTTCAAAGCAGTTTATTTAAGCTAGTTCCTATGGCAAAATTCATCATGAATTGGCACATTTGTTTGGGACTGCATTGTCCAAGTGAGGAGGCCTCAGGTCAAGCATAAATTGCATGTGAAAGCAAACTGGGGCTCTGCTATTGACTCCAGGCTTTCTACATATAACCCTTTATTATGAGAGTACTGAGATTTAAAAAGAGTAAATTAATAAGAAAGAAAAGTTCTGAATGCTGCCCTTAAGAGGATGCTCTGCCCTGTTACTAAGTGAAGTGTGAGAAGGTAAGGAATGTGAATGACCTCGGTCGAGTGACACCATGACTCTGTATGACACTCGTGTACAAGGCCAGCATTGCTCTGGCATGGGTAGGCCTGCCCTGTTTGTGCATTTTGGGAGGCTGTGGATACTTTTAGTGACAGAAACTCTTCAAATGTTCCCTAAATTCAAAGCTCCAGGGGATGGGCAGGGTTAGACACGGGAGTGTGATATGTGGACTTCTGATAGGAGCTAATACTGGATTATAAAGTGCATCAGGTTTTTATGGGGAGATGAGAGTGTAGCTGATAATTTGCATCCTTTCTTCCTCTGCAGGTTCTTTCAGAGATGGTGCAGGGTGTATGTTTAAGTGCTATTTCAATTATATACCTCCTGTTTGTGTAACTATTTTTAACTAAATGCACCTTTGCCCATATCCTGGATTGCTCATCCTTTCAGCAGAACAAGAAAATAAGACAGCTGTGTATTGCAAAAAGGTTATGAAGTGAAGAAGGCAGGTTTGCTGATGTGATTTACCTCAAATAACACAACATTCAATGCTATTGTTGAACAGTAGATTATTTTTCAATTACAAATAGATAAATATGATTGGAAGACCATGTTTATGTCTCATTATTAACAGTTATTCAAGCATCACTTGGAGAATTTGGAGTTTCTCATATGTATTGTATGAATAGAATTTTGGTGCAATCTTTTAAAAAGCAAGTACTTCAAGAAATATAAGAGAGAAACCTGAAATGAAGGTCCAAGCCTTCTCTGTATGGTTTGTACTCTCCAACACTTTTTAGTATTCTTCCACTGAATGATCTGTTTGGTGTGCTGTACACTGTGCCACTGTCATGGGAAAAAGCTATGTTAATTTTTCTTCTTGATTTTTCTTTTAATGATCAAACTAATTGAAATAGGCTTTCTAAATTCAGAATTGACTTAGTGCTAACTAGACATGTAAGTTACACCAAGTTTTTGGTTTTATATGTAGAAACCACAGCAAAAAAATATGGTTTCCTAGTAGATGAAGAGGTGTTGTGTTCATGGTGTAGATTTAAGATGAGCTATTTGAAATCTGAGATTTTTGTGGAACTTGCTAACAATATTATATGCTCATAAACCAGTTTGAAGCCCCAAACACAATTTCATTTATCTTTATATTCTAAGCTTTATAGAGTCTGCAAAAGTGTCCATCTGTTCAGATGAGATTGCTTCAAATAGTGAGTGGTCAGAGAGACTTAGCTGATAAAGGTCAAAGGAGCCTCTTGACCCCGTGGTACTTGCCAAAGCAATTGGAGCAAAGGGACTGATATCCAGTTAGATACAGCTTGCTAACGTGATCTCCACTTTAATTGGTAATGATAGCAAGAATACACAGTCAAGTCATTGCTGAAAGAAAACAAAAAGTATCCAATATAGTAATTTATTACCAGTCAGTGGGTTTCACGCACTGGGTTCTTTTACCCCTGCAGCGGTCAGAGAAAGCAAAAAGGTACTCTAACACTTAACTGCAAATGGATGCCCTGCTGCTATCAGAGATGCATGGTGGTCAAACGATTGCCTGTGCCATTAGCTTGGTAATGTTTTCTCTATTGTAAACTCAGCTCCCCATGTTCTTCCTGTGCATCAGCTGCAGATTGAAGGCTTTCTCGTTTGGCTTCTATTTGTGCTGCCAATCATCAAGCTGCTGTCCACCAAGCACATTTCAAGGAGGCAATTTTTTTTGCTCATATCAACTACCATCTCTAGCAACCGAGGGCTCAGAGGATTTAGAAATAAATTTAATGCTTTAATTTACACCGTGCCAGCCATTTTGTGCATTGTTTATGTATTTGTTTTCTGAGATGATTCTGTGAGACAAATACAAGTTTCCTATTTCGCAAAACTACACATGAGATAGCACCTGCAAATGTGTCCCCAAAACATAATTCATAAGAAGGAATTATGTTTTGGGGACACATATGCAGATGTTTTATATATATATTTATATGTATATATATGTAATACTGCTATTTTCTTTTAAAAGGCTGAAGAGAAAAATGCCTTTGCCAGTAAAGACAATTTCTAAGCTATTCTGTACCTAAAAAAACCAAATACACACCAAAAATGCAAACCCAAACTAAACAAAAGTAGAACAGAGCCATTCCTTCCCACCATCAAAAATAAAGCATCATGGAGAATAGAATATGTTATAGCAATATGTTAATGTTTAAGACCCTTAGGTAGGGTAGTCATGCTTCAATTAACAGTTGTTTGAGCTCCACAAAGTACAAAATACCTAAATAACTTTTACAAGCAAATGTGTGATGTGCTTATTTTTTGTGAGCCCAGAGCCAGTCCAATAACGAGATGCAATTCTGAGAAATTATGAGTTCTGAACTTCTACTGAGAATCCAGTGATTGGCCTGACTAAGAGACACAAAATTCCTAACTTTCAATAAATTTTGGTTGACAAATTCTACTGTCCTGCCCTCCTCTGTTATTTCTGTAACTGAGGTTCTCCACAATTTAAAAACTTAACAGTCTCATTGTCAATGTCATTGACTGCTTCAGAGGTAATGAAGAGTGATTCAAACATGTAGTTGTAGTGTAATAAAAAGTCAGATTACAGGAAAGACAGATGGTGAAAGTAGGTGTTAATTGAAATAAGCATATTGATACTGCACTATTAAACTTCATTGAGATATTTCAAAAATTATCTTATGGAGAAAATTCCAAAAGAATATAAGATACAGTGATTTTAATGACTCCATATTGGGTTTTGCTTAAAAATTCTTGTTTGAAAGGATGAAGTATATGTACTTTGTTCACAGGATGTCTTCACTGGGGAAGCAATAGGATGGTGGTATTTGACTGATTAAATTAACATATTTCTTTATAGTAAGTATAGATAATAATGAAATAATTACTATTTAAAAGATAAAGTCTTTTCACCTGATGGAATTTCATAATTTACTAAGTGTACTGGATCTGCATTAAAAGCTGATAATCTAATGACTGCCAAAATAAAGTATAAATTTTTTAAAAAAGCCTCTCAGGCAAATCAGGACTAGAAGACCTCCCCACACTAAAAAAACCCACACCAAAACACCAACCCAGCAGTGAAATTTCTGTTAATGAAAGAATCTTCCAGTCTCCTTGGCAATACTTCAGTTAAGCTTCACACATTTCTCTCCCCCTCACCCAATCTACCTAAAATTTCACATTAAAGTAAGTTCAATTCCTGTTTGATATTTTCTTGAGCCTTTGCAGGTGGCAAGTAGTGGATAAAGGAGGAGATTGGGCTTGGTTAATGTTAATGGATTGTAATATACTCTCTCAGAAGAGAAAGCTCAAAGGAACAGAATTAAACCCATTGAATATTACATAATTTAAAAAGTTATTAGAATCAGTAGGATGTCTCACAATTATGCTTTGTTCAGCATGATTCAGTCTGCAGGCACTGGGAACTTTGGGACCAGTTTTCTGTCACTTTTATCCTGTTGTGTTTGGGGTAAAGTGAAGGTGCCGTGGATAAAGATGGCCAAAAGTCTGGAAGATAAATCACATTTAATACTAAAAGACTGTTTTATATAGAAGTTGATACTACCCATGCTTTGAGAACTGAGCAGCTTCTTGTCAGTGGTATCAAAGTGGTGTCCGAGTATATTTGGAGTCCGGTTTGCTTTCAGAATCACAAGGTAAATTTTTAGGCACTTTATTTCCTTTATGTAAAATGAATGTCAAGATCATTCTTGTCAAATCTGTTTTTAGTACAAAAGCCACAATAGAACACATCTGGTAAAGGAAGAGGGTGCATATATATGAAGAGCTGAAACAATATGGGAATCCTTGCCAGCTAATGGAAGTGTGTATTTTAAGTGGAATAGCATTCCCAGAACAAGTTGGATCCCTGTGGAAAAGGCCTTTAGAGATGAGAAGGCAGCTAGGTAAAATAACACTTGAATTGTACTTCCCATGAAATTTTTATGTGATATGTCTGCCTTAAACCTGTTAAAGATAATGGCATATATTGGTGTGGTTGGGGGCCACAGCATAGCCTCCTGCTGCCCCTTTCCCATAGACAGGGGGAAATTTTTCCTTGGATGCTAAAGTAAGAATGAGTAGAGGAGGAAAAGAGGTAGAAGAACAGGCTTGTAACTTGTAGAGCAGTGATGAATTACATGCCAGAAGAAATCAATGAGAGTCTTCCAAGTTGGTTGCCCCATTCCTGAAGAATGGGAAGGTCCTTGAATGTGTACAGAGGAGGGGGAAAAACTGGTGAAAGGGCTAAAAGGAACCTTCTAAGGTCTTTGGACTTGTTTAGTTTGGAGAAAAAGAGGCTGAGGGGTGGCCTCGTTGCTCTCTATGGCTTTGTGAGGAGGAGAGGTTCTGAGATCATCTCCTTGTTATCTGGTGACAGGCCATGTGGAAGTGGTTCAAGGCTGTGTCAGGAGGTTTAAACCTGGGCATGGTTTTACCAAGAGGGTGGTCAAGCACTGGAACAGGTTTCTTGGGGGGTGTTCAATGCCCCAAGCCTGTGAGTGGTTCCATTTGGACAATGTCCTTAACAACAGGAGGCCTGAGCTGGTCAGGTAGCTGGACTGGATGATCATTGTAGGTCCCTTCCAACTGAAATAGTCTATCCTGTTCCAGCTCTTGTCTGATCCTGGCTCAAACATCTTCAGTGGCAAACCAGGGAGATGCTAGGAGATAGTTGCCATGCATGGAATATAGCTTGGCATTTCAAAGATTCCCTGCATCCTGCTCTGTCCTGGATTTAGAAACAAGAGGTTCATGAATCTCAGGATTTTAGTCTGTAGCCACACTTCTTGCTTTTATAAAGCTTACAGTGAGTTGTCCATGTCAAAAATAAAGTTTAAAATTGGAAATGTTTAAACTAAAAAAGGGAAGGGTACAATACATAATGTAAATATCTGCTTTTCAATATCCACCTTCAAATGCTATTCCCAGCTCTCTAGTTTGTACTTAGTTTTATGGGTTTCCCTCCTTTTTCTGTCATCTTCTGTTACAGAAAATAACTTGTCCATATTTTCTATGTAGCATTTTCTGTCCAAAGCTTTAGATGTCCACCTTCTTTCACTGGAACGAAATGCCTGTGCCTGAGAGCTGAAATAACTTGGTAGATGCTTTTAGGATCAATGTCAATAAGCTTTCATATTGCCAATAAACAATAAACATCTATTGTGACTTCACATGCAGGAGCATCACCAGATATCTCAACAGATTGACATTGTCACAGTATTTGCCTTTGTTGGGATGGTGATTTTACTACAGGTTTCCAAATGTTAATCAGCCAAATATAAGTGTATAGAAAAAGAAAATGATAGGCCAAAAATAATAGCTTCTGTGAATGTCAAAGGTAGCCTGTGAATTCCAGTGTTTGCATTCCATGGGGTTCTTGCTATGTATTAGGAAACAACATAATTAAAGATTAAAATAATCCTAGTGCTTAACTACAATGTGTTATTTTTTAAAAAAGGAAAAAGGGAAGGGATAAAAAGAAAACCTGAACAAGCAGTTATAATCTCTTACTTATGACTCCCTAAGGAGATCTTTAAATGAGATTATGTATTTAGAGTGCATCCTCATCTGGTGGGAGCATCATTCTCTAAATAACAAAAAAACCCAAATTATATTACAGCCCAAAACTAAATAGCCAGGTAACTAGAGGTTAGAGAGTCGATTCTTACTATACAAAATTAACAATTTAAAAATAGTTAATCCTCTAAAATCATAGCTTGCAAGGTAAAAGGAGTTAGGTAAGGAGTAGTCACGAGAAAGAAGATTTAATCAACATTGCATTGCAGTTCAAGCTGCCCTATTTACTAACCCTTGTTGGTTTCTTTTAAGATTTTGCAATTTTCAGCAGAAAGTTCTTTGTGTAAGTGGAATATTTCAAATTATCTAGGAAATTAAAACTATCACAGTGATCTACTTCGCTTGTGATATGGGAGCTAGCATGATTGTTTGCAGAAGTATTACTGAGCTAAAAAGTTGCTTCTTGATGCTGGTCTTGCTGCTTGTCCGTGTTTGCATGGGAATGTGAAGGAGATCGAGCACAGCGCTGAGAGCATGAGCTTGTGTAGGACAATAAAAACATCCAAGTCAAAAATGCTGAAAGAAAAGGGCAGAAGAGTCAACAAGGAGTTTACACTCCCTCACTTCTGTTATTTTTCTGAAGGTAAAAGATAGTTCTTTACTAGATATAGTCAGGATTATGATACAAGATGCTGCAATCACAATTTTACCACTGGACGATCCTCCCGATACCTTCATGGAATGCTGGGTGGTCGTGCAGTGTGATCCTTATGAAAGAGAGGAATTATTCTGCAAACTCATCTGCAGCCTTTCTGTAGGACAAAAAAATTAGGGTTTTTTTTTATAAAGTAAATTCATGGGAGTATTCTGAAAGAGTCAATTCTGTCATTTGGTTCAGTTTTTCTGTTCTATTTTTTGAGTATTGTGCAAAGCATTTTTTCCAAATGACATTTTTCATGTTTTTTCCCCTCATAAAATTGGTCTTATTGAAAACATAAGATAATCCTTTTAAAATCTGAGTATTTGTCATGAATTTTACACTAGTATTTTTATCATTGCAGACTCTTCAGTGGTTGGTATGTAGATTTAGGCCTTTATTTTATAATAAAGGAAAAAAAATAACAAACAGTAAGGAAGCAGCAAAATGGCCTGATATTTTATTGTGCCCCCACAGTACGTTTTGTCTTCTTTCCAAAGCCTGTAGAAGCTGTGTCATAAAAATTCTGTCATTCTGAGAGTGCACAGGCAAAAAAAGTTATATGGGGAAAAAGGGCAAGAGGAGTGTGAAAAGCTTTTCTTCTGAATTTGGAGATGTGTAAAGCAGAAAATCCACTCCTGTATGTGGATCTTGATTGGAATGTGGGATCTGAGGTGATGTGCCACATTGCCTCTCCTTAAAGACTCCCAGGTATGAGCTAGCACAGCAAGCCAGAACAGAGCAGCTCTCCTGAAGTATTCATGGGAAACTGGGAGTGGGGGGAAAGCCAGTATGGAATGTTTTCCTTGTAGAGAAATATCCCAAGGGCTACAGGACAGATTTTGTAATTTCCCCCTTTTGGCTTGTTTGTCCTTGGGGTCTTACTGCTGCCTTCATGTGTCCTCCATTAACATGGCTTTATATGAATTATTTTTCTTCATTCTTGTGTTTATTCTTGCTCCTTCTGTCTTGCCACAGTTCTGCGTACAGAGTATCTGACCTGTAGACTTTAAAGACTTTGCTGTCACAGTTTATCTTCTCAAATATTGTATTCTTTTTGCATGTTTGGACTACATTCTGTTTAAGACTGTAATGTCCAGGACAGATTGTTTTTGAGGGGCATTTTTATGGGCAAATTCTTCTGTGATATCAGTATAAGAAGCTGACTTTTAAAGTGTGCAAAGACATCCCTTCCACTGGAGTTTGCCACAGCACAGTATCTACTCCATGCCAAGGATATTGTGGGTGTGGTTAGACCAGGTGCCGCAAGGCTCTCTGGGAAATGTAGTTCTAAGTACTCTGTTGCACATGTGCAGTTGGATGCTTGTATGGGATTGGCTGACATGGTCACATGTTGTGACGTGCCAGCATTTGAAACTGCTATATAATGTGGGAGCCCGGGGAATAAAGAGATCTGGTTACACATCATGTTGGTGTCCTCATAGTCCCCATGGGACGTATTATTTATTACATTAATAACTGCTACAGATACTGGTAAAAGAAAACATGTAAAATTTTGTTCTTAATGATGATTTATCATTTAAATAATGAAACTACATAAATAAAACTGAGAAAAAAATAGTGAAAACTTGGAACACTTCTTCATGTGTTTCACTTGACATACTTATTGTGGTTCATGATTAATGTGTCAGTCATGGCTGTATAATTGAAGATGTTAAGGAGACAGTGTTGTACTATTTACATGACATGTCTCTGTGTGTATCTTAAGCAATTTAGAAGCAAATCTTCTTTTACTTAGTAACAAGTGAATAAATATAATTAAATTGAACTTAATAGAGTTAATAGATTTCATCTATTCCAAAGGCAATTCTGGGTTGATATCTTGAAAATTAAAAAGTGCTGTGGACTTGTGTTTGGACTTTGAATATTTTTCTTTCAGTTAACTGATACCAGCTGCATCCAACAGCCCTTTACTATTTTACCAGTTAAGACAAAATGGAACAATGCAAACTTTCATATTCTCTTATTTGATCTGGAAAAACTTGAGGAACTTCTGCTGTCATCTCAACTTAATGGATTGAAGTCATCGAAATCTTTCCACAACCAATACACACTAGAAAGAGCTAAAAGTACTGCTGAAAAAAGAGCACTGACATTAAAAAGAAACAAAACTTCTGGCTCCATATCTCCCGTGGAGGGGCAGGGAGATACTGTTTGTCCAAACAATAATGCACCCAGGCCCGTGGAAGAGAGTGGTGGCATGAAAAGACAGAAAAAACCAAAGAGTTCAAGAAAGATTAAAATGCAAACATCAGGAAACATCGATGTGAACATTGCCACTGAGGCAGCTAAGCTGCTTTTGTCATGTCTCCTCCCATGGGGTGTAGATAAAGGAACAGACAATCTGTGTGTTGGACACTTGGATATCCTGAGGCTTCAGTGTCACATTTCTTTTGGACTCGTGTCGAATGAAAGCCACCTATCACTGATGTTGCCAGGAGGGAACTGCACGGATTGTGCAGTGCCGGGAGAAGGTGACATTTTCAACTTGTTTTCCAAAAGAGTGCTCGATTTGTCAAACAAATACCTTGCTGCAACTGAAGGAGAAACTGGAAAGAAGGAGGGACCTGAGAATCTTCATGGAACAAAGGATTTGGAAACAGTATTCTTCTTATTTAGCAGAATAGCTTTAATCAACAGGATAATTAACATACCTTCAGCAGTTACAGATGAAAGTGAAAGGTAAGAACTTTTTCACTGAGTCTTCTCTTCCTTTATAGTAGTTAAATACATTTAAAAAACTGAAACAACCTTTCCTTCAATATGTACTTCTGCAATGAAGCTTATCTTCTTTCTCTAGGGCTTTCTAAAAGGATATTCTTTGAACGGAGATCAGGATAAAATTAGGTATCTTTACATTTTTCTGTTTAGCAGATGAGAACTGATGCAAAGATTGTTTTCATCAGAACAAGAACTTAAATATCCAGCTTCACACCCTGCTTTTCCAGAGATGACTCTTTTCTTCACAGTTTAAACTATGTAGGAAAATGAGGTCTCTTTATGCACGTTATGAGATGTGCACTAAGCACGTTTGTGCTGTTTAAACTTCCACTCCCTATAAGAAACACACTTCCTTTGCCATGAAACCCTTGACTTCACAAATAAATAAAACATGAGAGCCGAGAACAATCTGTCCTAGTTACGCTGTCTCAAGTACAACGCCCCCAGTAACAGCAGCAGCTACTGGGAATTAATGCCTCATCGGCCCTTATGTTGTGAGAACCATCCCAAATAGCATTTATGTTACTCAAAACAAATTTATTGACTAAATGCTTTTTCAGCAATAAAGGAAAAATAAAATGCTGGACATTATTTGACCAAGCCAAATAGAGCATGCTAATCAGGCAACAGATATTGCCCACAGATTTGTTGTTGTGCAGCAAACATAGGTTGGTCTGTATTTAGTATTTTAGGGACAATTAACTCCAGTGTTGGTGATGCTGTGGCCCTCAGGCAAGAAGGGGGGACAGAAAATATTGATCTTGATGCTGCAAATATCTGTCTCTTCCATAAAGCTCTAGGGACTCAGCAGATCTCAAGACATGTGCACCATCCCACAGGACAAAAGCAAGTTTCTCAGCTACTTTTGCTGCTAATCATGTTGCCTATTGGTCCATATTCAACACAAGGTCTTACAGGATTCCATCTTGAATGTGAATTCCTTTTATGCAAAATAGTACTTTCTGTTTGCATTGTATATTCCAGTACTCTTTTGGAAAGACTTTGTATAATTGAAGTTAATCATCACATCAGAATCAAACATTTTTCTCAGACATGCACATGCTGGCTTTAGAACATATCTCCTGTAAAATTATAAGAATTAAACTTGTTGCTAGTCAAAACAGTGCTTTTTTTAGCAAAACAGTGCTATATAATTTTAAGTTTTCTCCAGCAAATGTAAAGCCGTAAAACCTAGCATCTCTTGTAGAAATAGATGGATTTTTGTATAAAAGAAAGAAAAAAAAATGGCATAAATTTTGGTTACAAAAATTTTATGAGTTTTATGCAGAGAGTTATAAATATTTGGAATTTACATGATACAGTTTGGTTTGAATCGCCTCTTTTATATTATAGCTGTCTCATAGCTAAAGTTTAGTTTGGTGCCATTTGTGATGCTCTAACATACGTTGTTCCTCATCTAGAGAAAAGCTCTTGAGTTGTATCCATTCAGTTCTTCTATTGGAATTTTGGTTTGTCCACGGCTTTTGGTGGGGTTTTGTTGTCTTTTTTCTTTTTTTCCCTTCCCCCTGATCTTTTGAGTTCCTAAGCAACAGCTGCAAGTGCTGTGGGTCTGTCCAGAGATAACACACAATTATTTTCCTGGCTGTGGTTGCAAACACTTGCCTACTACAGACCTACTAGAGGTTGTGCCTTCTATATTCATCTCTTAAGCATTCAGAAATTAGACAAGTAACCACAATGTTCTATTATTAAAAGATAAAATGTTCTTTCTCAGGGAACTCTATCAGAATTAGACTGTATTTGTTGCATTTCCATCAATGCAGACCTCAGAGGTTTTAGTCACCTGGGCATTTTCCTCTTTACTGCTGGTGACAGGAAAGTTTTTTTCTCATTATATCCCTGTCCCATAATAGCACTGAATTTATCTTTTCCCCTACCTTGAAGAACTGTTCCAGAATTTCAGATATGTCAGTCATACTTTTTTTTCCCTTCCAATAAATAAAGATAAGAGCATTGAGATAAGAAATAGTATAAAATCCTTTACCTAACCTCTGTTAAACTGCAAATGACATCCCACTGCAGTCAAGAACCATCATTTTCAGATAGGGTCAAAGTTCTTTGGGTGGCACCGATGAGATGATGCTGTTGTGTCAGCATTCATGGGAGGAATGCATCAGAGCCATGGGAAAGAATTCCATGCTTCAGACTCTTCTTTGAAAAAACCCATAAAATACTTATTCCATCTATGATGTGATGTTGTTACCTTTGTGTCTGAGTATAATGGCATAATTTTGCTGTCTGAATGTATTTATACTTTCTGTATTGCTTCAAAACCAGTTATATAAAGCAAAATTGTCTCCCTCTCTATCTAGGGTAAAAGCCCCTTTCCTGTGATGTTCCCTTTCCCTCTTTCCTCCTATTCCTTCTCCAGTAATAAGCAGAGTGTGATTAGGACTTGACTGATTTGCTAAGGTTTTAGTATTCAGCCTTTGTTTCAGCTTTTCCTCTTGCAAATAACTAGAGTCTGAATGAACTATTGTAATCTGTGTTCATTCATTCCTTAAATATTTTTATGTGATTTGTCCTTATTTATCATTTACTCTGTATTCTGGGTTGGAGTTAATTGTCTTTGCTGTGATCTCTTATAGTAATGTACTTCTGTCTTATTAGAAGTTTGGAATGCTATTTTGTCCAATTTACCTTCTGAAAGTTAAACTGTAACCCCACCTCTTTGGGCAGTTGCTTTAGCTAAAACTACAACATCCTCAAGGGAAAAAACCCTACACATTGAATTCTAATTCACCACAGCATTTGCAGAAGTAGCAAGACAGCTTTCACAGCTTGCAAGGGTTCTGCTGTCTGTCTGTCTGTTGTACAAAGTCAAGTTTGTAACTTGACCCAGCCTGTGAAAATAAAGGAACTTGCAGCAAAATGTGTCAGATCATAAAAGTGAAACAGAAACAGGGAGAAGCCAGGAAGAGAAGATCTTCAAACAATTTATTTTCTCTCCTGCCTTCTGACATTCATGTCTTTAACTTAAAACTCTCAAGCTGGAAGCTTTCAGTTGTTTGGAATTGTAAGGCCTTTTGAAATAATATGACTAACTGTTGATTGTAGTGGATTTGAAAGGTGAAATATATTATTTTTAAGTGACATACAAATGGAGTTTTTGCAGGATCACTATGGTGATGTATTTAAAAGAAATAGTTTAAAAGAGTGCAAGGGTTTGGAGAGGTTTTTCACTTCCTTTCTCCTCCACCCATACCCACTGTTTGCCAGGGTTAGGTTGCTGAGTTAGTAGCAAAGTAATAAGGAGCAGGAGATATACACACTACTCTCCTAAATTGTAACCAGCTACTGAAATCTCAGTATGGTAATGATATTCTAAATTATTTACCACTGTAGGAAAAAAAAAGAACCTATTAAAAAAAGCTTCTACTTTCCCTTGAACTGTTTTTCTCTACATATTAGAAAAAAAAACCCCAGCACAAGTTCTTTATGAAAATGATACTTTAATTAATTTCTTCACATACAAATTTGTTTCTTTATTACAATGCAAAACTTTATATTTGGCTCAAAACGTATTACAGTCAAGTTCCTGCAAATGGATGGTGCTTTTCACTACATGAGAATATTTCCATACCAAGTTGTAGGCAAAAGAATGCAAGTGACTTCTGAGAAGAAACTAAAGAGTGGTTGATAGTGATTGATAGCAGAATACCTATCTTAAAAAAACCCCAAAAACTACCTTGAAACATAAGGTTTTTTGTATGTATATTCAGGTTCTGTTTAATAGTTTCATATTCTTTTAGTCCGCAGAAATCAGAATCTGTACATGACAAATGGCGAAATATAGAAGCAGCAACACCTTCATTCCCCAGTTTTTATGGAGACTTACTAAGCAGTAAGTATATGGAGGAATGGCCAGTATTAGTTTATAAGTGTTATTTTTTTGCATGCCTCTTTTGCTAAAATACATAATTTGATTTCAATAATGAAAAAAAATTCTTTAGCTTTGAGCAGTCTAATATGCAAACAGGGAAACTGAACTATTCAGTTTTCTTTTGTGACTATCACCAGAAATATGTAAACAAAACGTTTACTGGAATCAAGGATATTTTTCCTGTCATGGCAAAACATTTAGCTGAGTTTCTAAAGACATTTTCTGGCAATCTGAAAACCAGCAATGTAATAAGACAAACACTGCTGTCTCCCCCCTCCCCCATGTCCCTCATCACCATTATGAGCCCACCCAATAATATACACAGCCCTCCAAGCAAACTGTTGCCTTAGTAATACAAGAGCCATCTTGGCTGTTCAATAATGCCTTCAGACTTCTGGCCAGGGGCAGAATAAAGTAATCTCTTCACATTAATGTCCTACAGGCCATTGCTCTCAACTTGGCTTTGCAAGCCACTCTGGGTTTGTTTACAGTATGCAACTAACAAAGGAACATCTAAATAAAAAGCTAAACAGAACATGGACATTTATCAGTATATATGACCTAATGAATACAGTGCTCCTCTTATAAACTAAGTCCTGTCTAGACTGAAAACAGAAATTCTTTCAAGTCAAATCTTGACCCTCTGCTGTGTAAGTAAGTGTTAATATCCCCAACTAAACCCATCCTTCTCTGAGTCTTACATGCAGCATAACTGTAGAACTTGTGATGGCAGAGTATGGCAGATGTGATGACTTGTGATGGCAGAACAAGTGACAGTAGAAAATAAGTAGGTGAAAGGCATGGAAATGGTGTAAAGATGACTAAATGTTCATGAACATAAAAATAGTTTAATTGAGTGGCCTGAAACTTCTAAAGTAGTCTAACTCATATGCCCTATGTCTTGATTCACACAATTGCTCAGATTTGCAAATTAAAATCTTATCTTAGACTTGCAGGCGGTCTTAAAAACAAAAGGAATAAACTGAGCTAATTTAGGGTAAGAATAAATGTTCAAACAATAGATTGTCTGAACATGAGGTTTAGGTTAGATACTAGACAAAGGTTCTTCCCCCAGGGGGTGGAACAGGCTCCCCAGAGAAGTGGTCTCACCACCAAGGCTGACAGAGTTCAAGAAGTGGTTGCTTTGTGCTCATTGCAGCAGATGACATGCTCTCAGAAATTATACTTTTTCAGACCTTTTCGGGTATGTTGCTGAAGTGAAAAATTAACAATGTTGAAATATCTTTCTATTTATGTGCTTCTCTATATATTGCCAGTTCATCCATTGTGTGTGTGTTTTTCAGGTAAGAGCAGATATCATTCCTCAGACTCTGGAAGCATTTCATTGCTGAAACTGATTTGTTGTTGGAGCGAGGAATCTGTAAAGGTAGGAAAAAGAGCCTGTGTCAGTTGTTGTAATGGAATCCTTATGTAACATTGGTTGTAACTTAGTATTTGGAGTCAGTAATGTGACCTAATAGTTATGATTTATGGTGAAATTATTACATAAATCATGCCATTCAGATCTGTGGAAAGCAAATTATTATTACAGTATGAATTATGTTGCTCATGAAACTATTTTGCAGTAAAGTATGTGTTTACATATGTCAAAGTAACTGTCCTACTAATTTTTAATCTAGGTGATCTAGTTCATAGCCTGTATTTGAGAAATGAGTTATCTTTTCTCTAATAAACACTTGTAACTTAGATCAAAAATGCCATTTTATGCTCCAGGAAAACAGAAGGTCAAATTAATGGCAGTGTCATACACCAGTGTGATCTTATAGAGGAAACAAAATGCCTTCATAAAGGGCAAATAATTAATCCCAAGTCCCTGCTTATTACAACACTCTTTAGAATGACACGTAAGTTCTGAGTTTCCAGGACAGATGATGCTCATCCCTATTGTTACTGAAGAATCTGAAGTCTCTGAGAGAGAAATAAGTTTCTTGAGAGTTGACAGGTAATAGTAAACCAGTCTGAACAGTAAAATCAAGTGACCATTTTTTGTTTGGGAAATATGCCTTTAAATAAAATAGTGTCATTTCTTTGAGTGCCTTAATATCCAGAAATACAAAACTCAGGATGTTCTATGATCACAATGGACTTTATTCCAGAAATGGGAAAAATAACTGTTACAAATTTATTTTATTATGTTACTTTTGAAATTGAATGCAACTCTGGGCTGCATTTCAAGTGCAAAGAATGTTTTCCAAAGCTGAGGTTTGCAGGGGTGCTGCAGTGTTAGTCCCTTGCTCTGTTAGATGGAAATGGTTTCTGCAAATATTCACATTCAGTTGATTTTAGGATTCCATCTTAAGCTTATCAGTTGTTTATTATATCCCTACTGTCTGCAGGTCTTCTATATTAGTTCTGCAGTCTTTTCTTCCCTTTCTCTTACAATAAAGTTTTTTTCCTTTTTTTGAAACATTTTTATAAGAAAACTGAATGCAGGAGCTCCATTTCAATAGCTGCAGTTGTCATGTGAAATGCATATAATCTCTTGCTGACCTGGTCAGCCACTGAAACTCTTTAGAGGGGAGTGATATATTCATTGAAGTTGTATTTGCAGCATAGCTGATTTTGAGATCTCGGTATTTATCTTTTCCAGAGTATTTAGCAACTGTATACAATGATAATGGTCCTATCTACCACAGGAGGTTAGTGTGCAGGAAGATGAAGTGTGGAATAAGCTGCCTCACAATTTTTTCCACGTGAAAAGACTTTACATTTAAGACATTGAAGTTGTCAAGTACTGCAAATACCATGCTATCAATGCTTCCCAAATTTTGACATAATCCAGCTTTGTAGCTGCTATAAGCTTTGTTACCCCACTTTGTAGTGAATATTTTGAATTGTTTGCAACCAAACTGCCATAAGCCTTTTAACATTCTGAATAATTAGTCATTCTGTCAATGGTTTATACAAAATTATAGTTTTAGTTGACAATAAAGTGCCTTTGTTGAAACTCCACTTATACAAACACAGATTTATGGCTAATTTATTAATCCTGAGCAGCCTGATTAAGCACTTGTCTACATTTGCCAAAAACATCACTAGTTACCCTGTTTTTAAGAACTTTTTTGTTGTGATTTTCGATGAAGGGTCCCGACTCACAGACATGACCCAAAGGAGTTGCCATTTATTGATTCCTCATCTCCTTCCAGTGCTGTGACAGATTCTGTGCAAACAAGGAAACTGAAAAAACCTGCTGCAAATGTTTGATCAAGGGGCTACTGACTTGTTGAAATTTGAAGGATTGAGGGAGATCTTTTTCTGAAATTTTTAAAATGTGTATATTTTTAAAATATTTTTCTAGTAATTTCTTTTCCCTGGTTGATTTTAAAGAAAAGGTTGTCTTCATGTGTGTTGCTGTTTTTTCAGATAAAATATAGCTGCTTCTTGCCACACTCCCATCCCACCCAGAAATTACGTATGTGTGCTCATCTTTTCAGACAGATATATATATATTATATATATACAATAAAAGCTTACTTTTAAGCATTTAATATGAGGAAACAGTCGTTGCATTTCTGCCCTTAATTGTCCTTACTCCATATTTAAAACAGCCAGTTCTTTAGATATATCTGTGATACGTATTTGGTTATAGTTTCATTTTTAGAAAATAATAATACTGTATTATTGAAACTTTTTGGCTAAAAGGCTGAACATTAAAATAAAACTTGAAAAAATTTATCAGAATAGTCAAATGTTGTGCACTGAAAAAATTTTGGCTGTTGTTGGCTCTAATAGATATAAAGATTTTTTTTTTTCCACCAGAAGGATTTATTTGATACTTATTTCCTTGCTTTTCATAGCTCCTTAGCCTTCAAGTGACTGGTGTTGAAATGTCTTCTACCTACATTTTTATTCAGGCATTTCAAGAGGAAGAGTACAGTAGGAAATAACTTGCTTCCTTTTTTACCTTTCCTAAGATCTTTTTAAATCTCAGAGTGGAGTTAGTTCTTGTTAGGTTGGCTTCTCAGAAGACTGAAGTCTCTTTATAAAAAGAAGTAAGCTTCCCCCTACAATATGTGTTACTCTCTGAGCTGGACAACCATTTGTAAACCAGTGAATGACCCCACTTTCACAGCCACCCTCCCATTTTCAGTGCCAGTCTCAGCAAAGCAATTCAAGACTAAACATGGCAATGAGTTTTGAATGAATCTTAAATAAATCAGAAGCTCCACTTTAAAAATCTTAAGAATTACAGCCTTCCTCTATAGTGAAAGATTTTAGTTGCGTAACGATACAACCGCTGTCTGTCTTACCCCAGGGTGCCTGTCACTTCATGGGCCTTCAGCAGGTTGCCTCTGTGGTGTGTGGCAGTATCAGGGCTCTGTGGTCTGATAAACCTGGATAGAAATACCTGAGCTTTATCAGAGTCATTACTGGTGCCTTTGTGATCAGCAGGAGTCATCCACCAGCTCCTCCTAGTTCTGAGATAGCTGGACGGGAATCAGCTGTAACCTTGACATGGTTCTGTTGTATAGCCCCAGGTAATCAGACCTTGGTTAGAACTTGGATGTTTTAATTCAGGAGCATCATTTATAGAGCATTTAGGCCCTGCTTTAGGATGGCACCAGAGGAATTCCAATGTTGCAGAATTCCTTTTCTGTATAAGGAAACTTGTATCTTCTGCAATCAACTGGCTGGTTATTGTAATCTCCCCTTAGGAAGATCGTTGATGACATGTAAATCTCTGAAACAATCATCTGAAGGTGGAATATTGGTGCTTTAACCTTTCTTTTTCACCAGTTGAAAAATTATAGGCATTGTGGAGGGACTGCTGAGATTTTAGGAGGAATGAATCATCCTGGGACTTTCTCCTCTCTCTGTATTGATTCCTGCAGTGCATCTGTATTTTTTTTGTTTTACTTTAGTCATTTCACTGCCATTAGAACCTAAAATTAGATGGAATGATGGAATGAACCTGAGAGATATTACAAAGGACTTCAGTTTCAAAGAATAAACATGTTTAGGCCATTGCAGACAGTAGTAATAATGATAAGCAAGCTCTGATACCCAAGTTAAAAGTAATATGTCTAACAAGCTCTGAATGTATTAGATGTTACAGCTTTTGACTCTACCTGAAGCCAATGTACTTCAGTATAAGTATCTTGACTACTGTCCTGACAATTACTGTGGAGAATTAGAGGAAAGAAGACTGGTTAATTCAAGTTGATGTTTTGATCTGTATTTTCTTGCTCCCTGATGTGACTGGGTTACAGAGGCTTCTGGGAGGCACTTTCTGCAAGGCTCGGCCCTCTAGAGGTTGTGGCCTGAGCAATAACCAGGAGTGATGCCTATTGACTTCTCTCCTTAAACCCTCTCATTATAAAGGGAATAGTAATCCTTGGAAGTAATTGATAAAGTGTAGAAAGGAAAGCCAGCATAATTTAGAATAGATGTAACAGTACAGCTTGTCTCAACTTTTGTTCACTTGTCTTTTTGAATTACTCTCTAGTATTGCTGCTGCAGAGTCAAACAATTACTTTTCACTCCTTAATATCAGTATTTATAGCTGGTCATCTGCTATTTATACTTTCTAAGTCAAAGAAGCAACATAATTTCTGCCACATTTAACACTCCCAACTGAAAAGCAGATAGTATTTACAAAAGCATTTAGAATTATGGGGCAAAAAATGAAAATATATATTACTAGTCAATAAGGTAGCTAATATATATCCAGAAGGACACTAAAGATAAAGTGGAAGTGATCAGAGAAATTGAAAGGTGCTCATGTAGATTTGTTTTGTGTTAGAAAAAAGAAAAGCTTCTGGAGACTGTTAGACTTAACAGATGAATTCTTGGGAAAGATGCAGTGACAGGACAAAACTAAATATGTGGAAGCACACCAAGCACTGTGGGAATGCAGATTCAGCAAAGAGATAGACAAGTAGCATGCAGAGACATATACAGGTGACTCTACAATAATATCGTGTTGTGCCATCTGTTATTTTTTTATTTTGTTTTAAGATGTTAGAGGAAATTTTTACAGATGCTTCCTGACTGGCACACACAGCAGTGATACAGATAATGAGTATCTGATCCAGATTAGTGACAGGTTCTTAGCAGATTTCTATTGTGTACCTCTGTAAGAATCTTTTTTATCAAAAATTTCCCCAGGACAATGAAAACATGTCTTTGTTTCCTTCTCTTTCTTAATTATTGTAGATATATTGTAGGAGTCTGCTGTAAAGTCAGGATCTGTAATCCCCAAAGCTCAGGGTTGTATAGATGTGAGGAATTGGAAACTGCCTTTGGTTTCCCCTGTAAAATAAAGTTCTATTATAACAAGATGAAGGTCTGTGCTGTGTTGAAGCACACAGGGCTGAGTTCACTTGCAGTGAACTTTTACACTGTGGACCTTGCTATGCTATGCTTGTCTACAATAAAGGGTTTGGTCACAAAGGATACCCACAGCTTTTGTTCTACTTAATGATTTGAATCGACAAGGGCAGCTAGAGATATGATTGAGGACATGTACTTGATTAGTGAGATGAAACAATCTCTTCCAGGCAGTTTGAGGGATCCTGCATATCAACTTCAATTTATAATAATCTTAAAATATTTAAATACTGTTTATAATGTTAATATCATATAAGCTTTAAGTGTTTATAATAATAAGATGATCAACTTAAAATTTTCATACTCAATATAAATTCATATTTATGCTGAGGTGAAGCACACTGTCGTGGAAACTAGAGTCACTCTGTTTTTGAGGAAATTTCTTGTCCTTGGGAATGAATGACTTTCCAAGGGGGGAGAATTGTATTCCTTTTCTGAAAGAAATACCAGATGAAGAGAAGATGTTCGTGCTGCCATTCTGCACCATGCTGAAATTTAGACTGAGAATTACAGATGTTTGAGTCTTCATGTGCTTTATAAGATATTACATATTTAAATGCTCTTAATTCTCATGGGACTTCTTGGCTAAAGAGGAGGAAAGTAAAAACTCTGTCAAATCATCTCCACACTGCATTGTCCCAACACCCATTTGTGGTGCACAGCTACTGTAGGTGCTGTTTAAAGGCTGTTCAGAACTCCAGTAGATGTTCCTTTTCCATAAGAGGAGTTTGAGGAACCATATTTCCCTTTGTGTTAGGCAAAAAATACAGTGGTATTATGTTTGAGCTAGAGGAGTAGATAACAAAACATTCTTTAATTTTATCAGAGATTAGAGGCCAGAAATTCTAAACTAGGCAGAACACAAGGTCATTTTTCAGTCTATCAAGCATTTTTGCACACATGAGAAAAAATGAAGGTATCTCTTTTTAGCCATTATCACCATGTGCTTTACTCATATATTGTCATGACCCTTGAAATCAAGGAGGCACTTGGGTAGCTGATTCTAGATATGACATTAAAGAAAATGATGTTTATTGGAAAGCAGTCCTGACTGAAAATTTACTCCACTTTATTGCTACCTAGTTAGGGTTTTTTTCTCAATGTGTATGTAAGAAACATGATTATCACTGTCTGAAAGATTTATTAATAAGTGTCAACTTTCTAATGACATTCAGCAGGACAGTCTTAAGATTTTGTGCTAGTTGGTTATAGTTGTCAAATACTTAGATAAATAATTGAGGTACTGCTATCATCCAATAATAATTTGCGTTTCTGACAGATTACTGAGGCGATGCAAGCAGTGCTGCTGGCAGAAGTTCAAAGGACTATCAATCCCTTGAGGAAGACAACAATTTGCAGAGAGTCGTTGGCCATAGTAGAGAATGGAAATGGTAAGTTTTGGACACTGCCAAAGACTGAGGAGTGGGATTTGCAGTACATTAAAAATCATAGCAGTTTAGGTTGGATAGGACTTTAAAAATCATCCAATTTCAAACAATTTCTGCCATGGACAGGGACACCTTCCACTTGACCAGGTTGCTTAAGGCCCCATCCAACCTGGCCTTGAACACTTCCAGCAATGGGCCATCTACAGCTTCTCTGAGCAACCCATGCCAGACTCTCACTACCCTCACAATAAAGAATTTCTTCCTAATGTCTAAGCTAAATCTACTCTTTTCCAGTTTACAGACATTACCTCTTGTTCTATCACAATATGACCTTGTAAAATTTCATTGTCTTGTAGGTGGAAAATTTGTTGGTATATTATTTTAAAAGAACTTCCACTAATCAGAACAAGCTGGGAGTGAGAGTGTGTAATACATTATTTCTGTGTGAGACAAGCCAAATGGCCTGATTCTAACCTTAGCAGGCTATGAGGTTTCTCATATGATTGTCAAGGAGTTAAAGGAGTTTCACACTCTCTCATCACCTCTGAATACTAAAGAAGAAAAGATGAAGTTTCTTTGATTGTATGATAGTTCTGGTATTATAAATATATTTGCAAATAAAGGAAGCAGTGTGTTTGAATCAATAAATCATATTGGACAGAAGTTTTATAAATTTATCTTTTCAGTGACATCAGACCTTACACAGCACTAAAAATTAATCTCTTAAATGTTATAACTTCATAATGTAATACAGAATATTTTATTTTTCTTTTAGAAATAACCTCCCTGCAAGGAGATATCAAAGGCATTTTACAATTAGATCATTTCATTTTACAAGAAGCTTATTCTTTGCAACTTTACAATGGTGCTAATGTTTATGGTGAAAAAGATTGAACCTGAATTTATGTTATGAAGTTATATACTTTTTTTTTTTTTTAGCCCATTAGCTGAGTCTTAAAATTAAGTGACCTAAATTTTAGATCCAATCTTATTAGTGAGCCTTCACTTGGGAAACTAATTTATTATCTCATTGAGTGTGTGTGTCTGTCATGAAAATTTGTTACCAATATCCTTGTTCCAGCATACTAAAAATGCTCAGTGATACTTTGCTTCAGGCCCCAGTACAAAATGGTGTCTCTGTAATTTGGACTGTTTGAACACAAACCACTTTGAATAATTGTCATACATGCGCTTATACTTTGCTTACACTGAAGATTGCTTTGAATCATTTTGTTTATATGGTTTGGGACAAGATGCATTGTAATTAAAACATCCCCAGCTGTCAAGTTCATGGATTTAATTTCCAATTTCTTGATTTTTCAGCCTGTATTTCAGTGTCATGTTTTGACACAGGTTTGCAGCTAAAATGGAACTAAAATGAAAGCTGCAAATGCAGATATCTGCAAACCCCAGATGTGTTTAGGCCTTTGGGTTTGTTTCAAAATCTTCTTTATTAGAGGAAAAAACATTTCTGTTACGTAAAAAGTGCTGGGATGACTCTGTCATTCAAGTAGTCAATTTCTGTTTAATTCTAATTAAGTGTTAAGGCTCAAACAAGTTTATGAATTCAGGGAAATTACTTCTGCTCTCAGAAAGGGGGATTTGTTTGTTTGTATGTCCAGTAACAGATTTTTACTGTCATTTTGTTCTTAACCTAACTATTTGATGGCTGTTCAAAAAACAACTATAAAACTGCTTTGCTAGAATGAGCACAGTGTGCATAAATATTCATACTACCTAGGAATTTTATTCATACTTCATGATCTGAACTACATAAATGTCTTGTAAAGCAGAGTGGATTTTTTTGACATTGTTCAGCATTTTACTGTAGTCTGAAAGAGGCAGAAAACATACAGGAAGATGGGAAAAGAGATGTTGCACTATGAGTATTTAATATTGTATTAGCTTTCTTTTTGTTCTCATTTCCACTCGTGTTTTATCTTGTTACATTATTTATCACTGGGTGTAAATAGCAGAAATATTCTTGTTTTGACTTTAGTTTTGTTACATACATTGCAAAACTCAGTAAGTTTACACAGAATTGAACAATTTTTTCTGTGATTTCTAATATATGAACGAGTAAAAGTATTTGTGGCATGTGATCATATGCAGAAATGATATCTGTAATTATATCCATATCTATAATAATATACATTTTTAAAAACCCATACAGGAGTAAGTTCACAACCAGTGTAATTCTAAGACAAGTAATTAGGTCTAGGTGTAGTCATTCATCTGATAGGTATGTCATCTTTTATTTTATTAAATACTTTGTATTTATAGGTTGTACAGTAGCTGTCATTTTGTGCAATATCAAGGTAAAGGTTAAATATTGTTCCAGGTTTTTAAGTCATAATTCAAGACAGGTTCATGCCCTCTGACCCAAAGTAAAAGTATCCGAATCTTGGCTGCCATCATCATTGCATTGTATTGCATTTTTCTTTAATTGGAATTAATAGATTTGATCTGGAGATATTTAACCTTATTTAACTCCACAATTTCTGCTGAATCAATAGAAGTTCTCTTTGAAAAGAAAAACTTCCAGGATTTGACATTCAGTTTTTATCTTTCAAGTTTACAGTATCTTCTAGAGATGTTTTTTTCAGAAAGCTCCTTTCTCCTTTGAAGATCATGAATCCTTCATGGTTAAGGGTGATAGGATGTAGACAAAAGCTTCCCTTGATGAATAATTTAAAACGCCTTTTTTTTTTTTTCTGTAGTTCCATACAGATACTTTATTTGAATTAAAAAAAAAACCTCCAAAAAAGCCACCAAACTTATGTTTTTCCATAAACAAACATGAGAAATTTAAAAAAAGAAATATTCATGCAAAGTATTCCAGAGAAAGGGTTAACTGTGTTGTGTCCTAGAACATTCTTCCACTGTTGCTAAAAGGAAATATAAATGCAAACAGCTGCAATTTCGTCATGTTAATGTCAGAGATAATAATTTTGGACCTGTTCCAAACATATTGATAGCAATCTTACCATTGATTTCTGCAAGATTCACTTCAGTTCTTCAAAGAAGCTGAGGTTTTCCCTAATTTTTTTGGCATTCATCATAATTCTGAAAAAGTTTATTGGACTTAATCCCTTCCTGTTTTTTTCCTACACACTGATAATCTCAGATGAGTAGGACTATTTAACAGGTTGTCAGTTTGGTCTTGTTTTCCACTGTTATGTGCATTGGAGGCAGTGATTTTGAGGTCTTATAAATTTATTTTACTTGCATAAAACCAAGAGGAGTTGTGTTTGCTGGCATTCCTTTTTCATTTGCAGTATTTGATTTTATGACATACATACCCAATCCATACTCAACCACGTGCAGAACTTCTTAAATCAGAGGCAGGGTGGTGGTAACACCACTGTTGTCATTCACTGGCCTGGTGATTGGACACAAAGAAATTGCACAATCCCTCCTTTAGCTGATTTGAACCTCTGTCTTTGCCAGCAGTAATTCACTGCTCATCCTTGAGGCATTCTGCAGTCAGTCATCTGCAGAAAGTGTTTCCTTTTCCATGGAAATCTCAAAATATTTGCAAGGGTAAGAGCTAGAAATGAGATTCTCTGAACTTCAGGTGCATTTTCTGTGTAGGACAGTGATCTTATACTTACTGCACTGAAGCAGTTTGCCATGTGCCATCCTTTGATGCCTATTTCTTCTAATGCATACGGAGCCAAAAATACCTGGAACATCATTATAGCATGCGAGTTCTTGTGGAATTGTGTGCCTCAATTCTCTGTGAAATATGAAGAAATTTTAAGCAAATTGTGGGGATAAATATCTTTTAGAACTTTATACTCAGATATTAAATTGAGGAACTGATGAATGTGATATCCTAGGAATGCCAAAAACTGGAAAAGTGAAAGGACAAAAAAGTGCAGGCTTTATTCCCAAGTACAGAATGTTATTTTAACTGTCTCCTCTCTCTGTGAAAAAATTAAATGTGAAAAATCACACTACTAAGACTAGCTTGCAATAAATTCTGGTTTGCACTTAAAAATTCCTAGTTTAAGCAACTGCTAATGATTCAAGCTTTTAAGTATATTTGAAAGCTATTAGCTATAACCTCATCTTTTGTATGTGGTTTTGGAGCCCTTTAAACTATTCAATTAAATAAATTGGTTCTTGCAGGAAAAAAAGCTTCTGCTGATAAATACCAGAGTGAAATTAATGGTGGCAATTGAATTCCATAGGTTAGTGTAAAGAATTGTCAAAGACTTATCTGGAATATAAGAATACGTTTTGTTAAAATGAGGAATCCCTTCAGTAATGGCAAATCAATGGAAGGCAGGATGTGGCAGCCTCTGTTCACTGCAGAGGTGCAGTGACCTGCAGCACAGGTTTCAAACACTTCCATTGTCTGGGTTTCAGGAATCTGTCCAGTTGCAGACAACTTTTTTATTTCAGCTTTTAGGAAGTAATTCTGTGACTGTCTTTCTGTACAGCAAATGAAACTTCTTGCCTGCCTGCAAAATCTGAAGGTTTTGTCAAGGAAGGACAGATAAAGAGAAGGGTTGTTCTGTCTGTATTTTCTTTAATATTATCATCTTATTACAATCATCTACTTTCTCATATTAGGCTAAATGTACAATCTGACTCTACATTTAAACAAATAAAAAAGACAAAAATCAAAATTGTTTAACAATTCAGGAATTCCTTTCATAAATGGATCCTACAAAATAGATAAACTGAAATGTCCTCCTGAGACACTGCCTGTGATTAAAACTTGTAGTATTTCAGGTGAAATTTATCAAATTTGTCTGTCTTCCTATGTAGTCCCTCTGTGTTTGGAAGTACTCCCAAACTTTAGTTTTAGAGCAACATCTGAACCAAACACTTTAATCATATTTTCTTGCAGTTTTTTGCTTTTCAACTGGTTTGAATTTTGGCATCAGATCTCTCCCTGTCTGGCCTCTCTCACATTTTTCCAGTTTAACCCTTTTCTCATGTTGCATGTTACATCTTCTATCTGGATTTCTTCCAGCCTGTTTTATTTCTTTACATTCCCATCTTTGACTTCTTCTTTTTATCAAGAAATAAAAAATGTTAAAAATGATCTCCAAACTTCCTTTCTCTGTCCAATCTGTTCTTATTAGTGCAAACATTTCATCCAGTAAAACAAAGTTTTTAGATGGAACCAAAATTTTGTGTTCTTGGACAAGTTCTTACACATAACAAAATTCCTTCAAATATTAGACCTCAGGCTATTTTCAAAATGTCTCTATTAGGCCAGTTTTGTGTGTGTGCACTAACAATAAGCAGTGTACAAAATGATTGTATAATCAGCATTTCATCATTATTAATGAGAATTAGATTAATCTGTAATCTCATTTTAGACTGTGAAACAGCAAACCAATCAATCTAGAATTTGTTTGATCAATGGACTTTAAGGATAAACTGGTGACAACAGTAGCCTTCCTCTGTCCTGAATGTGCAATAAAAATGAGTGTATTGTATCCTAGTTTCATATTACAAATATTTCCAGTAAAAGAATACAAATCAATGTTATATTTTAGCATCTATCCTGCAGTTTAACTATACCACTGTATCATGTCCTATATATCCAATTAAAACTGTAGTTTGATCCAGTAGTCTTTAATATTAGTGGTCAAGTATTAAAGGAAGTAAGCTTAAAGACTCGTGGAGAACTACAGCTGATTTCATTCCATGCGTCATATATTTTACCAGAGGACTCCTTAATGCAGCAGAAATCAGATTTGGTGTGTATTTTTGCACAAAATCAAATTCTAAAGGCGCCATCTCAGACTCCTCCAAAACATTAGGAAGGATAGGATTCACTGGTCAAGCAGGCAGTAAGGATCACATGCATTCTAAATTCAAACACACAATAAACTTCAGTCAGTTTTGGTTTCTACATGCTTTTTTCAGTGTTTACTGAATGGGAGGAATCTCTAATGTACTTTCTATTTAGATCTTTAAAGGTAAATGCTCTTTTTTGGGGGGAGGAGCTGTTAATACAGACATAAAATTATCATTGGTTCATTTTTAGTCTCTATTGTTTATTTAGAAGTTCATTTGGTGTAGGCAAAGTGCAACACAAATCTTACAAAGATTTGAAGGCTGGTTCTCAGTTAAGGTTTCAAAATAACAAGTGAAGGAACTGCAAGTACTCCGTGTTGCTCACATCATCTCCTCTGTTTCTACTGGTTGGTTTTTTTCTTTGTGTTTTTTGGTTGGTTGGTTAGTTTTGGTTTGTTGGGGGTTTTAGTGTGTTTTTATTTTTTTTTTTTAAGAGCCACTCCTTGTCACATTTTGCTTTCTTAGTCTGAATGTCTCTGTCTATGTTGTTATTCTTAGTTGAGCACAGTGTTCAGAGTTGCTAATAGCATATAATTTGTAATCCTTATAATTCAGCTGGAGCTCTGTTTTTTTTATGACTAATTTAGTACACAGAGCCAAGAGTCAAATAAATAGAGCTAGAAGAGATGTAACCATACCATGGAAATATTTAAGTCGCAAAGAAATGCTTTAATTTCCTGTGTGTCACATTTTTTGGTTAGGTTATATTTTGAAGTTTATCTTTTTACTATTTCAACTTAGAGATTGATGACTGCTGACTGCTCACATTCTGCCCTGCCTATTGTCTACACTGTTAAGGAATTTACAGGCCTTAGTGATGTTTCCCTGCTTCACTGTTTGTCCTTTTTCACTCACCCAGCTCCTGTAAAAGAAGCTGAATAAAGAAGCAAAAATAGAATACTTTAGTTCTAAATGTAACACTTTCTCTAGAATGTGTTGTGCTGATAATTCTTGCAAAGCTGGAGATTTTCTGTTATGTGGGTCTATTATGAGAATCAGACTGAGATGGGGGGAAGAAGTACTTGTGTATAGTCCTTTATTAGCCCTGAAACTGAGCCCTGTGCTAACAGTCTTAGATAAAACCACCTTATCAGAATACCTGAATCATATTTATAACAGTTCATCTAAAGTTTTTCTGTGCTGTATTTAGTAATCTCCCACCTCCTGATACTATTTTTATTAATTTCTTTGCTGTTCCATGCTCATGTACAGTACTATGAGTACATGAAAGTCAGGAAAGACTTAAATAGATCCTACCCTAAAATGATTGTAAAGCTGGATGCCTTTCTGAGAAAGGAGTGGTACTGAACAGCATGGATTAAGGGGATGATCCCTAGGCAGGTTTCTTCTCCCTGTTATGTGATTACACAGCTGCCCTCCTTGAAAGATATTTTCTTTGGGCTCTATTGCCTGGATTTTCCTTATTGGGGCGAATAAAATCTTGCAGAGAGATTTGACTGCATTTACCTCTGGCTTGTACTGGGCTGTTGGGAAGACAGAACAATCTACAGTCCACTTAACAACTTGTCTCATGCTTTGGTTAGACTAATGTCATGTAATCAGAATACCATTTATTGCCCTTTTTTTTTTTTTTAATGACATGTGAAGAAAACTGCCTTCTAATTTTGAATTCTGTATTTTTTAAACTTTTAGAAGATACAGAATTGGTTCCTGAACCTGGTCTATAACTGTGTTTGAAATGTTTTTGTCCTTGAATTTCAGAATATTGGACTCCTGTAACTTAATTTTATAATTTCCTTCCAAATAAGTTCACTCAAATATTGAACTAACAGTATTACTATAATTATCTGGCAGTAAGACAAGTCAAATGTTTTAATAGTTTTGTTTGTTTAGAGAAAAATCCTTGCAGAAAGAAAGAAATTACTTCAAGCTGCTGCTAATAGTTTTCAGTAAGATGGAAATTTTCCATTATGTGTTTTGGGAAAAACACACTGAAAGGTAGAACTACTTTATTTATACAAGTGGTTATTAGTATGGAAGTAGAGAGTCTGGCTAACACTCACACAGCAGATTAACAGCACTGAGCAGTGCTTGTCTCTAATAATGAGATCAAGGTATCTGTCTCAGCAAACAAAAAATGGAAATGGCTCAAAAGAAGCCTTTCTTGCCTACCAAACTTATCAAGAAAATATTGAACCAGTTGGAGGTACATATATCCATCACTGTGGGGAATGGATCTCAGCAGAACTGTTACATTTCAGGATGGACAGTGTGTCCATCTCTGGGTGCACTTCTGCACCTGCACACATTTTTAAAAGTCTTAATACATCCATTTGTATTTCTTGTCTCATGTATATGGCAATTCAAATGTTAAAGAATATAGAAACATTTCCAGTATATCTGAGGAAATTTTGTCTCAAATTCCAAGTGTATCAACAGAAGATTTTTTTTTTCCTCTCTACTCTTGAAAAAATTCAACTTATATCACACTTAAGATACCCATCACTAATTCCCTAAAGACCAGGTGCCTGTATTGTTCTCATATGATGGATGTTGGTCACATCACCTGCTGCACTACTAGAAGATGCTCAGATAGCCTAGTGAAGAGGGTGAGGTAGGAATCTGAATCCAGGAGGTATTTCCTGCAGAATAAATAGCTGATCTGTGCATTCTTCTCTGCCACCCTGATATCTGAACAAGTTTTGGATTTCCTTTCACTTTGTCTTCAGAAGCAAGTTTAAAAAGACAGAAGGAAAATACACCTGACATAATTAAAGCATGCCAGCTTATCTTTAGGTACTAATAGTGTTCTATTGCTAAAATTTTTGTTTCTTTGGAAATGGAGTGCTGTCAGAGTTTTGCATATCACTAGACTGTAGTTTAATGCTGACAATGAACGTAAGTCTTTGTACTGACTGAAAAGTGAATTTACTTTTTTATGTAAGTTAAGGAGACACTGGTTTTAATTTGTGTTTTCAGGATAGAGTAGCATTTTTTTATGTTAGGCAGATGTTTAAAATAGGTGTGTCCCAGATAAATTTAGCAGATTAAGGCCATGCTCAAGGCACAGGAAAGAATTTATTATTTAATTAGTATGTGCCTCTTGGAAGGTTCAATAGGAGCCCCTTTCACTAGTGACCATTGTTATCCATGTCAAGGTGTGATATATAGTATATCATATGAATTACTCTGCTGTCAACAGACTATATTAAGGAATAGTAAAAAAAAAAAAGACCATGACTCTAAACCTGTGCTTTTATGTAATGAAATGGAAGGTTTTAGTTGCATGGTTAGGAACGTTTTAAAATAGATCCTGTATGTGGTTAAGGACTTATGTCAGGGGCCAGCATGCTAGAAATAAAGCAGAGGCATCAGCAGAAGGTCTAATCTAACAGGCATAGCAGGCAGATCTACCTCATGTACAGGAACAGCAAGGCGTCTCTCTAAAAAGAATAGACTGACCGACAGGGGAGAGAGAACCACTCTTTCCAGTCCTCTTGTGATGATTGTATGTAGCAGACATATTTGCAAAACAATTTCTTTCAAGTTTCATGGCTTATAAGGGACTATTTTCCCTCAGCCTGTTTTTTGTGAAAGGTCTTAAATGCTCAGCACAAATGGGTGATGGTTTTTCGTTACACTCTTAACATAGCTCATAGATAACATAAAACTGTGTTCTTCTTCAGTCTTTGACTATGCTTCTTAAAATATGCCTTTCACCATTTTGTTCTATTACCTAAAGAGGATTTAAGGGATAGAGCTACTTTGGAATAATAACCCCTCCCTTTCCTCACTGCCCCACCAAAGTTGATACTGCAGTTTAAATCTTAGCTGTGTGATGTGGATGCATTCTTCCTAAATTGATGAATGAATAAGGTGACAAGTGTAATCTAATTTATGGAGAAACAAAATTGATAATTTTGGATCAGTGGTCGGATGTGTATATTTTTTATCTCAAAAAGAGATACTTAATATTGCAGTATATTTATAGGTCCATTACATAGTAATATAATCACACAAAATGAAGAATTTTCAGTGTTTTTCCAGTTGTCTTTGTGTGATACTTGCAATTATTTGAGATTTTTAGAGTAGAATGTGAGGGGGTGCTGTCCCTCTTATAAAAGCTCAGTGCTTTTAAGAGTCAAGCAGTAAAAAACTTGCAACAAAAGAAAAACCTTTAAGAACCTTGTTTATTGAATTCTGTTGGCTAAAACTGCCAACAGTAAATTAATAGCTGTTACCACTGCAGTGCTTTTTTTGTTCGCAAGAAAAATATCTTGACATATTTTTTCATTCTGTGATTGGTGCACATTTCAAGGGTATAAATTAATCTTCAAAGGATCCTGGGGAATATCTTTCCTGGACACTTCACTTATACATCAAGTTGGCCATGTTAGCAATCTAATCACAATCCTGTAATTCAGTGGACAACAATTCCTTATTGTGAACAGCATAGCAGCTTTTACTATCATTTAGGTCAGCCTAAGATTGCTGATGCACCATATGTTTCAGGCCATGGATGATGGATGGTATCCTCTGGTGCCCATCCCTAAGTGATTGGAAAGATTGAAGACACACAGTTCACTTAAGCTTGCTTACTATTACATCAAGTAATCAGTGTGATAGGCAAACCTGTGCTCTCTGTGTCACACTGCCCAACTTTCTGCAGGGACATTGTGTCAAAAAAACAATCTAAGGACATTTCCAGATGACAGGCCAGTTACTAGAACAACCATTTAACAACTGGATTCATCTAAAAAGCTTAATAACATGGAAAAGTCAATACATGTTTTTAAAACACTTTTATTTATATGAACCAGACACAGTGTTTTGGTTTTTAAAGGGTTTTTATTCCAAGATTGAGCTTATATAACAGATATAATACAGCAATCATTTTCAAAGTTTAGCCTTTAGTGTGTCAAAACATAGTGTTCCTAACATTAATCAGAGAGAAATTCTACTTTGAGATAATGTTGAATGCTTTAGAAGTTGTATAAAATGTTGTGGTTAGAATCACATGATATCACTTTAAAGTTTAAGACTGAAATCTTTTTTATTTCCCAATGCCTTTCTCTATTGATAGCACTCAGTGTTGTTTTCATTTTCCACAACTCTGCTGGACCACTATCAAATCCAGGCAATTGAGAGCATCTTCCTTTTTATGAGGTGATACTGTGTTGAGGAGTCTTTTATACGATACAGGAAGAAAAGCCAGGATGATACTTGAAATCTCATTTTGCATAAAAATCCTGCAAGACCTTCAGCATGTATGCCATCAATGAGAATAAACCCAACCAAATAATATCAAGTGAGGTGTTTAAAATTCTATAGTTTAAAACTACTTCTGGTGTATGTTATTGCAAAAATATTACAACAATTTGTTGTTGTAAAATAACTCAGTTGAAAGCTCAGTATATAGGACCTTTGTATCTTACACCACATCAGCTATGAAAAAGGAACTAAGCAGCTCTGTGAATTCAAACTCTGTAAAATACTCATATAGACTGTCATTAATGATCGTGTGCATTTTGCAATGAAAAAGTATAGTTATTGTGTGCACTTTGATTGAATAGCTCATAAAACTACATAACGCCTTTCTAAAGTAACAGACACTTTATTTTGAACACTAAATTCTGGTGGCTATTTTGCTGTTACTTAATTTTGTCTCAACTTCCAACTTCTTTCTTTTATTTGTTCAGTTACTGGTTTCACAGTTATGTTGGCCTAGTTAGGGAACTGTGGTGTAACACCAAAATAAATACATTTTTCATATTTGAAGTGTGCAGTTAGTGAGAAGTGCTGGAATTGTAGCTGTGAATGCATTTGGAAACTCGCCACTCCAAAGGCAGAATTTCAGGACAGGCTTCCTTTTGTCAGTCCTTTGATAGCTGAGACACTGAATTCCATAACCAGACAATTTAGGCAGCAGCCTCTAAAGTAAATATTAAACTAAGGTAATGGAAAGACAAAGCTCTTCTTAGAAACAGAGTTTGGGGAGTAGTGATTAACACTGATTTTAAAACCAAGGCTGTCAAAGACAGGAGGAGATGTGCTGGTATTAGCAAGGCTCATCCCTTCCCTGCAGAGCAGAAATGTTAGAAAGATGAATAAGGATAATTCTTTTAGATGGTGTATGAATACATGAACCTGTCCATGTTAGAACTAAGATTTTTGAGGTCACTGACGCTTAAGTTGCTTTCTGAGACACTGCCTGGGGAGAGATTTTTACTGGGCTTTACTTGTTCTGCCATGAGGATGTTCCCAATGGAGCGCTAGAACTGAGAGAGTAACTCAGGTTGAAGTCTACAAATGAATGGAGGAATGAATTAAGCATTTAAAATATAAAATAAACGGGGCTAGAATAGTTTGTCTGAAAGAGACCTACAGCACTTGTTTAGGACACTTCTTTGGCCTTGTCAATGAGAGACCTATAATTAAGGAAAAAGGACTTTAAATGTCTGATAACATGTTTTTATTCAAAGGACAGTTGAGAAGAGTGAGTGAGAGCAACTTCTGGAAAGTTGCTTTAGCAACCCCAAGTATCCAAAGGAACTTCAAATAAACTAGGACCCAGAGTCAAATTTGTATACTCTGAAAAATTCTTTCTGGAATTCTTTGCTTTTCTAAAATCAGAACTGGCAGTCAATGTGGAAACATTTTCAGAATCGAGAGTTGTAGTAATTTTATCTTTTCTTTCTTCTTTCCATTTATTTTGGCTTGGATAACAGTGAAAACATACTGGCCACCTTAACTTGGAAATATCCTGCAGAAATTAAAACCATCCCCTAAAAATGCATTGAGGCATCTAGAGGGAACTCCATGGAAGAGAGGGCAGAAGCCCTGTAAAACACAGTTTAGGTATTTAAGCATTGAAGAAAATCTTATTAGCCTCCTGTGACTGTGTTAATATCAGAGAATAACATGGGGCTCAAGCCCACTGATCCTAAATGCTGAGGCCTGTTTGCTTCACCCTGGGACTGTTATGTGAGATCAGTGGTGGGGATGGGCTGCAGTGGGAGAACCTGGGCATTGCACGCAGAAGGTCTGGAAGTGGCTGGGTTCAGAGTATTTGGCTCCAAGCTGGGACTTCCAAAGTAAAAAGGCATTGCAGCCTCAGCCAGTGTGAATCATTGGCAGCTAAATACCTTTAAAATTCCAAACATAATATCCTCAGCTCCTGCTGTGAAGAGAAGTCACTGCTTTTACCTGAATAGTGCCCCAGTAGTCAGGATTGTTTAGGTGACTGTTAGCACTTCATATTGGCCCGGTAGTGTTGTATCTTTTCCTTAAAATGAACGTTTCCTAGATATGACAATCATGGAGATAAGTATTCAAATTCTGCTAAGAGAGAATGTGGTATAATTATCCTCAGGTTTTGCACAGATGTGTTCTATGATATCTGTAGCATCATGCCAGTGAAGAATGGAACCATACCCAAGTCATTGGGAAGATAGAATTTACATTTGGGAAAAAGTAAATCGCTTCATTTCTGAGGGAGACAACACAATAGGTACATTTTGGCTGTTATGCGCAATTATGCACAAGGGGGTTTTTGCAGTATCTTTTAAATGAGACAGTTCTCACTCAACAACCAGCCCTATCACTGTAATAACAAGCCTGTGATAAAACTGGTTATATATTTTCAGTCACTGCAGTTAAACAGAAAGGAGGTTAAGCTTTTAACTACTGCAGTCTGCTGTCCCTTTTAAAATCCTGTAAAGATGGCAGACACTTATGTTAAACACAGTGGATTGTTGGTAAAGTTAACCGTGTGCATCCAAAAGTGGCAGAATATGGACTAAGGTGCAACCTCAATCTGCGCTGTAATAAAGTAGCTGTTCATCTGTGGTCAGAGATCGTCATGAAAG
This sequence comes from Pyrocephalus nanus, assembly GCA_038380795.1. Classification (NCBI taxonomy): domain Eukaryota; kingdom Metazoa; phylum Chordata; class Aves; order Passeriformes; family Tyrannidae; genus Pyrocephalus; species Pyrocephalus nanus. Next base: position 8,196,508 of record CM076272.1, read on the forward strand.
ACCTTGAGTTCCTTCACTTTATTTTGCAGAAAGGCCATCAGACAGCTTTGCATCATCTAACTCTATCAATCAAGGACCTCAACCACTGCTTTCTGCTGAAAGCTTTCCTGTTTGGCTCTGTTTTTCACAGACAGCTCAATAACTTGTCTGTGGAGCTGTGATAAATGTACCATGTGCTTCTAAACTGTCTCTTTAACACTGAACTGAATTTCAACTCTTAGTGCTTGTAACTAATTGTTTTTATCAGAAACATTTTTTTTTCAATGACTATTCCAGAGTCTCTGATTATCTCTTTTTCATTTGATCTCTGGCAATGGTAACATTTGAAACCTGCCCTGCATACAGTGGACTGCTAGAAAACTAGATTTTACTTAGTGAATAAGCTGCATAGTATAAAGCATAAAATCAAAGGGAATCTATATGAATAAGAACTATAAATTTCTAATACTTTTTTTTTTTAACCAAGCATATATGAAGACCAGAGTTTTCTTGCCTCTGATTTGTGAGCCAGTCCTAAGTGAAACATTGTTTTGTTTTTTTCAGTGTGTATATAAACATGGCTGGGATCACAAAACCTTATGCTATTTTGGCACAATTGCCTGGTTCTGCTGAGGAGGCCCAAAATAGAGCTATTACAGCAAATGAATAACTTTTCACTCTGAAAGAAGGTGGTTCTTTTAGATCAGGTTGTAGGTCAATGGCAGGGCAGGGTGAGGAAACTCATATTGCAGCTGTCTGCAAATGAGCTTCAGTCCTGGTACAATATAAAAAGGACTTAGAGATTTTTAAAGGTTAAAAATTGGGTATGGATACAAATATATAAAATCTGGGGAGGCAGAAGAGCTTTCTTAGTTAGACACAAACTCCACAGGCAGTTGTGTAGTTCATGCATTTTTAGCACTTAAAGTTTTACAAAATCCAAAAGAGAAGACTCAAATTAAGTGCAGTTCCAAGACTGAGAAAATATGATTACTTTTGACCAAAAAAAGCTTGTAAAATATGTGTAGTAATTAAGGTCCTAAACAAGAATACAAAAAACTTATGCTTTGGGCTAATAGGCATCTTGAAGCTTATATGCAGAGAAACTGTTTCTTCTAAATAAATAAATAAAAAAAATGATTGCAGTATGTTTATCACTGTGATAATGTACAGGTTCTACTTAGAAAATCCTCAGCTTGTTAGTTTATGCAGGTTGCAAAACTGTAGTACATATTCAGCATCAAAATTAAACACAATATTTTCAGGGGAAAAGTGGCATATGAAAATATTTAATAGAAAATAAAAGCCACAAATAGCAGAAACTGTACTGGGATATAGGAACATGGCTTCTATCAAATGTAATTGTGCTAAAAAAATGGCAACTAGGGCTTTGATTTGGCCCAAAGTTAAATAAAACATACCAAGATGAAGAGCTAGTTTTCCAGGGTTGTAGTAGTTTTAGTAGAAGGAGAAGAAAGAGCACGAGGCATGTTAATTGCTTTTGGGAATACTCTATTCCAGGTTAAGAAGAATAAATATTGTACACTCTGAAAAGCATGTTGATTTTTAGTGGACAGAACTAATTTACACCTTCTTCATTTAGAGCACAGAGGTAAAATGGATCCTTTGGTGGATGCAGTCACTGTATAAATGGGCAGAACAAAAAATAAAGTGGAATGGTGGTGGTGTACTGCATGAAAAGCAGAATAAGTGGTGGAAAACACCAGCCCACAATTAGCTGTCACTGCAATGGTAGAGGGACAGAGGGAGCATCAAAACACAGCCAGGTGTGTTTCACAATTTTATTGTGGAGTACCTGTCTAAGGATGATTTTCTGTAAGATAATTGCTTCCTGTTATTACAGTACCAGTTAGGTACAGTAACTTTTCTGACTTCTCCTCCCCATACATTTACCCTTCAAGCCCAGTGAGATCCACACTGTAGGTTGTATTTGTTTTCGCTTGCTAAGCAATAGAATTTCTGCTCGCAGGTGATCCCACTGGGTAGATCTCTTGAGCTCTTTCTCTCTCTCTCTCTGCTAAAAGCAGTTTCAGATGGTGGTTAAGAGATGTATCTCAAAACTGTGAATCTAATTCCAGACTGCACTGTTTTGCTTCACCTTGTTTCATCAGTAAATAATTAACATAAGCCCAGCTGATTAATATAATGGAAGATTTACTCTGCTAGGCAGAAGTTTCCGCCTCGTTAGGGTCTTTTTTGGGGAAAATGTCTGACAAAATTATTTGTATTCTCATGGCTATAAAATAGAGAAGCCATTGTAAGACAGATTGAATGTAATGTTTTTAAGGAAATCTAGCAGACTTACAACAATGCAAAGCAGCAAGACTAAGTACATTTAATTGATGCATAGGTGCAGTAAGAAAGTCTTCCTTGCTAGTGGAAGGTTCTGCTGTCTTAAACACATAAATCAAAGCTACAGGCAGATTTTTGAGCAACTTGTATAATTTAATCTATTTCTAATCAAATTCTATTTTAATTGCATGCAGGCTGGAAGTGCAGGAGCTGGTTACTGTTACTGGTCCCCTAAGTGAATGCACTAAGGTTTAGGAGCAATGAGTTTAATTGGTATCTACACATAGTACTGAAGTCCCAAAATTGTATTCTGGGCACACACTTGACTCAGTGAAAAATTGGGATAGATTATGTAGAGACAGTGTGTAATTCCCCTTGCAAAGTCCTCACAAGTGCAGAGGGAAGATGTGTGGCCAGGACAATCCCTTGCTCCAGCTACCCAAGCTATTGGCTGCTCCAAGGTCTTTGGAGGCAGTGATAAATTTGAGGGTAGTCATCTGACTTGCCTTAATCAGCACTGATTAAAAAGATCCAAATGGCTCCTGGCAGCCCCTGGATCAGAAGGATACAGATGCTCTCTCCCTAGTGGTATGCCAGTCACCACTGGGTAGGTAAATTCCATCTATAAATGTCAGGGGTAACATTTCAGTTAAAAGTTGTACAGTGGCACTCAGAAGAGCTGTTGAAGGTGTAAGAATTAAATAATACTGTAAATATTACAAAGTTATTATGTACATTGATTGTGGGACCTTTTGGGGAGGTCATGCTCTTTCTTTTTTTTTGACTGTCTGAAAAGCAATGGATTAAATAAAGGAGACTTTAAAGATAGGCAAGAAAATTTAACAATAGAGGTGTAATTTTAAAAGCTGGATAGCTTAAAGAGGAGATTAATAGGAAATAATATTGTAGAATTATATACATTGTTTGACAAAATTAAATAAGCTGATAATTTTTTATCCTTTCTCGCAATTCAAGAACATGCAGCCATGGAGCTAAACTGAGAGGCTGAAGCTTTAGAAAGCTTGTTTGTTCATGATGCCTAGTGCCTCAGATTCCCCTCCAATAAAATGGAGCAGCATTTTTTCTCCATCTTCACCAAATATTTGAAAGTTTCTGAGTTTTTAAACACCAGTTGTTGTGTAAGTTAAAATTAGCTTATGCGAAGCAGCACAGAATTGAATAGAGCACGATAACTTTTCTTGAGTGTTTTTAATGTAGCCTCTAGACTTCGGTGGCTAAAAGACATCCTCTGTGGAAGTAATAATGGTGACTTTAAAAAGACATAGAAAAGCTACTTTAGGTTTTGTGGTTCCTGTAGCTAATTGTATTCACAGTGAAGTATCTGGAGATGAAGAGAATCCAGTCAATTATCTTTCCTTACAAATCAGATCTCAAGAATAATATTTAGAAATTTGAGCTAACGTTGCTAATTCACGCAGAACACAAAGATGTAGATATGTTCTTGCAAATTTCTACAAGCAGTGGTAATGTACCTGAGGCATGAGGTGGCAGTTTGTGGAACTCAGGCCCAGCACCCAGAATGCAGTCAAAACTTTGGCTTTCTGAGGTCTGCAATGGAGTAGGATTCTATTTGTCCAATAGGACATTTGCACAATGAAATCTAAGGTAGGTGAATGAATTCTAGTACACTGCCCTCTCCATGAACCATCTACTGTGTAACTCATTTCTGAGTGGAAGTGTTCACGAAGCGACCGGAAGAGAATAGTTGTTGGCCTTGCATACTCTAGGCTTGTCTTTTACTCGCTGAGAAAGAAACATATTAGCTTGAATTTAAATAAAATAAATTTAAACTTATCTTAAAAATAATTTATATTGACTGGTATTAAATGAGGTGCCAAACAAATGCACTATCAAAGTATATCTTTTCAAACTACATCCACTGAACGGGAACCATGTAAGCATGAAAAGACCTTAAAGGAAACGTTAGTCAGGTATTATATTTTCTGGCTAAAGGCCACCTTGGAGAAGCAGTAAAATAATCATTGTACTGAGGATTACAAAGTATGTCATATTGCACCTCACTGTAAATATCACTTTAATTTTTTATGGCACAGATTATTTGTAAGTTTATTTTATATACTGCATAGCACTTAAATGTCACTGGCTCTAAAACCTTTATCCGGGAAGCTCATTAGTTGAGCTGTCTGCGTCTGTATATCTGCCATCAGCATCTGGTGAGAGGGCTGCTGCTGACCCTGCCAGACTTGGGTCATGAGGTCAGCAGGTCTCATTTATTATTCAAAATTGCTTTCTGACCTTTTATCAGCTAGGTCAAAGAATGCTGCATTCTCCTTGGTTGAATTTTATAATGAAATCAGTATCATGCACAGATAATAAAATTACCAGCTCAGGTGAATCTCATCCCTCTCTCTCCAAAAATGTACTCACTTTAAGGTTGATGAAGTTGGAAGAGTTCCTTGTGCAACCTCATGTGTGATTCAAGACCATGAATATACCTTGTCATCCTTGTGAAATAACACACGTGGCTTCACATCTAGCTCTTGGGACAATCATGCATCTGCTTTCCCCTGGTGTGGTACAGAGGCAGCTAAAGGCAGAGCTCCAGAGGTACCAGATGACCTCTCATTTTTACCACTCCCATTTCCATAGTTACCTGTTTACTGTTTATATACTCAACATATTTTCACTGGTAACTCCAACTTCCCCCTGCAGCTGCACCTGTGTATCAGTTGAATACAGGAGAACTTAGAAGAATGGTAAAGCAAGAAAAGCCAATAAATATGAAGACTTATATTACAACAGATTTTGGAAAGAAAGAACACAGAGTCTAAAATATTTTAAAAATATTTTTTTTATTTGAGATATATAGATATATATAAAGATATATTTTTGATTAGTGATCTAGATATAGGGAATCACTAACCAGCATGATTTTAGTCCAAAGGGAATCCAGAAGCACCCTGACAAAATTTGCAAAGAACTGATGATCTGAAATTGTCATTCTATGATGAATAAAATAGCAAACATAAATGACAGTACAATAAAAACCATAATTTGGGGAATTTTAGAGCACTAAACTTTGAAGAGAAAATTAGCCATCAGATCTTAACAAGCCATACTCCAGTATGGAAAATTGGAAACCATAAATGGCAGATTGATTCCTACAGGGAGCTGTGCAGTTCAGCATTATTCCTCTGGAATGATTTCATCCTTTTTAAAAGAAGGAGCCAAAGGTCACATTGGTCTTGCCCTTGAAGCAGACAATATGAGATGTCAGCTTGTGCTTTCTGACACTGCATATGATGAATAACCTTGACGTAGTAATAAACAAATAACCTATATTAACGTTTAGAAGCACAGTGAAGTATTAATGCAATATATACTTCAACAACATATTGCAAATATACAGCTTTTCATAGAAATGGATTTCCTCCAGTAATACTGCTGAAAATTTATGGTTTCTTAAATATTACTGTAAAATACATATTCTTTAAGTAACAGAATGTATGCATATCTGAAATATGGCCAATCACATGTCCATAAATGAAGAGAATTACTGTGAACAAGTCGCAATAAATTAAAATTATATTAAAAAACTCTGAACATCACTATTCATATACTCAAATTGTTATGAATACTATTTCGAATACCTGCAGTTAGTTGTCTTTGTAAGTGCAGCTCTGTCATAAATTAGTATTCAGTAAGGTCGTCAGTTCTTCTCTTTTGGTATTTCCAGTAGCAGACATATAAACATTCATTGGTAAGATGTCCAGGTGTGCATAACATTTGGTTGGAATGAGGTGTTTTCCTCTAACTGTGGTAACCTGGAAGTCTTCTTGTTGTGGGGAGAGTTGTCTCATGGTGCAGTAGTCCTTTCAACAAATTCCTTAGTCTTGTTCTCTTTATAGTTGGCTTTATGGCATATTAAAGGTTTTTGTGGTTGGGTTGTTTTTAACTGAAACAAAGCCATTTGATATTAATGAAATCGAGGATAATATTTAGCAGAGTTTGACGAACAGAGCTTCTCTTGTTTATAAGTATTGTCTGTATTTTGCAGGTATTCTGTAATTTTATACATAATACTTATCTAAACACTGTGGTCCCAAACAAGTAATCTACTTTTAGTAGATATGAGCTGTGTCGAGGTTTCTCAGTATTCCCTCTGAAACTCTTAGGGACATCCACATGCACTTTTATATGGGAGTTAACCCCAGGCCCCACACCAGCCTTCGTTATCATGCAAAATCTGTTATAGTCACAGCACAACAAGTATTCACCTTATATGACAGTTTGAGAAACACTTTCTGTCTTAACACGTGTGAAACACCCTAGCACACGTGTCCCAGTGTACTTTAGGAGTTGAAAAAAGGCATTTATTGTTCCTCCTTGTACATATTATGAATGTTACATGTCCATGAAAGACGCTTCACAGGAGGTGTGTCTACAGAAGAGACCAATGTTATATTTTGTAGCATCGTAAAAACTTTTCAAAGGTTCTAAAATTTAGATTCACACATGTGGAGAATGTCATGCCATTGATGAAGATGAATGAAACCAAGACTGCTAATTAGAAGTGAAAAGCAACTGTACAATAATACTTGCAGAAATATTATGAGAAGAAAAACATATAGAAAACAGTACTTAGTAGATTAATTAAATGAAAAGTTTTATCTCCCTCTTTTAACAAATATTTAATTGCTCAAAGGTTGACATGTCTTTACACATACCCATCGTTTTTCCTATGGTGAAGTAGGGTTAAGTACTAGAACTAAATGAACAAAGGAGAATTCCTTTGTTGTCTTTACACTAGTGTGAAGTAAAACTCCTTGAGAAGTCAAAGTAAAGAAAATAAATATATATGCAGAAGAATGTGCAGTCCTAAAGAAAATAATAAATAAATCTGCTCTTTTGGAGTAACATTGTTAGAATAAAAAATAAGACAAGAAGGAAAGTGAGCCCTGACTATTCATTTGCACCTTGTAGCTGTCTTCGTGAGCTAAAACAAATCAAGTGGTTGGTTCTTCTAAACTACATTTCCACTTTCTATTAGCTCTGAATCACTAATTCCCTGGGAATGGAGCCTGAAGTGGCAGCTGTGAATGCAACTATAAAAGTGTCAGATAGATAATGTGTTTTATAATAATACAGTATAGTAATACTGCTGTGATCCCAACTTTTTAATCCTGCATGTAACACTTCACACTGATAGAGTTATTAAATTCTGTTCTTTAGCTTTTCACTATTTTCTTGGAAAAAAGGGTGTCTCTAAATGAATTAAAACCCAGGTACTAATGCCTTATACAATAGTAGACCTGTTTGCACACTCCTCAGGTCCAGTAGGCTGCATGCACTGTAGGTATTCTTTCACCTTATGCCATGAGAATTCTTGCAATCTTGTAGCAATGTAAAAATGTGAAGTGGAGCTCCCTTGCCAGGGGTAGGCTGTTCCCCTCTGGAAAAAGCTTTGGGCTATGGGAGCAGTTCATGGCTAGAAGCTCACCTGCATTTGTCATTTGTCTGTGATAAAGGATGTGTGAAGACTGGGGTGCCCATGAGCTTCAGTGGGCATTGTGCATTTAATTAAAAACTGGAAGCAGGTAAACTGTGGTGCTACAGCTGTGTGGTCTCAAACCATTGGATAAGAAGGCTGAGGCCCTGTTTTGGAGCTTAGAGTTTACTTGGGTTATTTTGGAAAAGATTAAGCAGATTCCAGAGTGCCAGTTATAAGTGAAGTTCTCTTTTGAGAGAAGTTATAGGAAGTCATCTTACTTCTTTAGCATCTGTTCTAATCTTTTAACGTGTCCATTAGAATTTCTATGCTGCTTCATTTTGGCCCCCTCAGCCAGACTCAGACTGTGGTAAATCAAGAGCAGCTCTATTGTTTTTTATAAAAGTGCAAGTAGTCAACACAGAGGTGAACTCAGCGCCTTGAGGAGGGAGTGAGCTTTCTGTGATTTATTTTACAATACTGCCGTGTTTTCTGTTAATTATGCTACAGCCATTGCACAGTTCTTTTGAAACTGCAGTCAAGGTCCTGCTACACATTTGTACCTTTTTTGTGCAGAAGCCCTTTTGGCATTTCCACTTCAGTCATCTTACAAGCTGGAGTGCAACCTTCAGTGATCTCCTGAACTGTCAGTTTTGTTTCCTGAAACACTTAATTTGTTTTTATCCTTCCATATGTAGAAGGTTATGTATGACTGTCCCCAGATTCACCTCTGATTGTAGAGACAAGTTGGTAGTTGAAAGCATATAGGAACAGAAACAAATCAACCAGTAAAAGAGAATACCAACAACAAAATTGGAAGTACTTGCAGAAGACAGGTGGGACACTTCTATGTGGAATTTCTTGTTAAAGACTGAATCATTTCCAAATAGCGTATGCCTACCTTTTCTATGTGTAAATTGGAATATAGATATGCACAAATAAACAACACTTTAGTACAGGTAGATTTCACAACACCTAAATAAAGGTATTCCAGATACTTTTGACTACGTGTATTGCAAAAACCAATAGAAATATTTGTTTTCAGAACTAACAAGAAACTAAGGATCAGAAATTAATGAAGAATCAAATTCTTATCAGTGACTTGGCCATGGTGATAATACAGCCAGAATGTAATGTTGTTTCACCAACCTTTATAATTTTGTGGTAAATCTTATGGTACCTTGTGTATTTCTTTCCCAAAAGTCCCAGATCATATGGCAAGGTGACAGCATGCAATTATTGATATAAGCAAATTCCTTTTCCTGAGGAATAAAATGTCAATAACCAAAAAGGTTAACCATTGAAAAACACTTGAATAAAGTGAAAATGAACCTAAAAATGGGCAATACCAAAACTGATTGCATACTTATATTTGACCAACCTTATTGAAGCAAAGTACAATGAATCTGACATTTTAAAATATCCTGCCGCTTCTCCATCTGGATTGTTTCTGCCTCATGCTCACACGTAACACTTGAATGCATCAAAGAGCCCATGGAAGAGCTCACACTCGTGTTACTCCTTGGCTCTTTATCCCCCCGTGGTCCCTAAATCCAGTAAGAACATGAGCTTGTACAGAGTCTCACCTGTCAACAGCAGATTATCTGCACTTTTTGGAATCATGCTTTTTACTTCCTCACAGACATAGGTTCACACGGTCTCTGGAGCACCGAGGCAGTTGTCAGTCAGCTGCTCAGATGTCCATCTTCTTGGAAGTGCCTATTGTATCCGTCTTGCCTGTTTATTACCTGTCTCAAAATGGAGGGTCCAGGCTCTTTAGTCCACTTACAGATACGTCTTGCTGATGTCTGGAAGAATAAGGTTGAGTGTAGGTGCAGTGAAGGTGTAGTATTTGACAGGGGTCATCTTTTACCCTTAAAGTACTTCACAGCTTCTTGCTTATCTACTCATTTGAGGGAGTGCCACATTTTAAGCACAGTGGTGCTTAAAGGGAAGAGTCATTTTCCCAAAACTGTGTCTGTAGCTGGAGCAGGTGGTCCACATTAATTACCAATATAATTATGTATCATTCTTCAGTCCAACAATGCACCTTCCTGGTTCTTATACACAGCAACAAATATTGCTCATTAATTCACAGAATAGCAGTCCAGATTTTCTCTTTAGTTGCTTTAAGAGAATAGCTGCCTTGAAATTAATCTGAACTCATGTTTCTGTAACACAGCCCAGAATCGTAGTCCACATCGACAGAACTGATTTCCAACTACAAAAAAAAAAAAAAAAAAAAAAAAAAAAAAAAAAAAAAAAAAAGAGGGGGTAGGCAGGAGCCCCTAGTAAGTGGTGTTTGGGAAAAAGCACAAAATTATATTGAGAGGTGCTGGTTTTTTGCCCTGAACACCAGTTTTCTACAAATCTTAACCATGTAACTGGAAATCATTAATTAAATCCTGTGCAGCCAGGGATCATGCATAATGTAACACAACTCCTGCAAACAGTTCACTCCTGATCATTTAAATTTCCTTCTTGCTCTTACCAACATGAGGAGCCTGTATTTGAAGTAGTCCCTGATGAGATTTTGCCTTTACATCCTTGGAGAATGTCCTTGTGCATATTTATAGGACAAAGTAGAAGGATTACGTACGTGGGGTTTTTTTGCTTTGAGGGTATTAAGTGTAATAATGTAAAAAATACATACCTTGGCACAATATGGTCACCTCAAAAATCTTTTGACTACATGGAAAACAAATGGTGTAGTGCTTTAAACCTCTAAGTAATAATGCTATGATTGGGTCATACTGATAAAGTAGCCACTTTTAAATTGAATGTGCAATTCCCTCTGAAAAACAAGATTTCCATATATTCCATTAATTTTTATGAAGAGAATTTTAGTCAGCAGCCCACTCTGTATGACAGTGTTATTTCTGTAGCACTGTCATGTTTGTGGTAAGATTAGATAAGTTATTCCATCAGCACTGGTAATGTTCAAAATGGCAATTTGTTTCAAGGACGGGCACAGAAGAAGGAAGTGGACTTCACAAATAAAAACTGCACAGCAGTTTCACTGCAAACCATCTTGTGGTCATACAGCACTATCCAATTAATCCATTACTCTTAGAAGAGGAATCCCTGTATATCCAGGTACAATCCTTGCCAAGTATCTGGACACAATCATAGGCTTTTAGGATTACAAGTAACATAATAAAGGATAATGATCAAAAATTAAGCACTCCAATACAGAATGCTTGGGTTAGCTGGACTTGCCATGTGCACTGTAAGGCAGCAGTCTGTTAGGTTTAAAGTGAGATTAAGGAGTTGTGTAACCTGCAATTATGCTGTTTTTCATTAAAAAAATAAGATGATTTGGCTCAGTAGGGCCTTTCCTTATATTTACCTCTGTTTAATTGGATTTGGAACTGCTTAAACATCTTTGAGTTGGAGCTTATAAGAAGATGATCCCAGCTGTTTTTCAAAGCTTAAGACAGCAGGCAGACAACATGATCATGTCAAGACTCATACTAAAGCCTTAATCCTACTTTTTCATCAACTAGCACTACAGCTGAGTCTTTAACTTCCTAAGTACTAAATGTGCTTTGGATCTCTCACAATACATTTGCTGGCTGTTTTTTCAATGATAATATTAATTTTTGCTTCCTTTCTGAAAAGTACTTTAAAGAACAGTTGCTGTCTATCTGAATTTGGAGAGCTATAGTATCAGCCTGTATTTTCAGTCCCTTTTTTTTCCAGTCCTTTTAAAAATACAATTTATAAACTTGCACATATTGAAGTCTGTTGTTTTCTATGGAGGGAAGGCAATGCATTGACATGCAGTTCACATTGTTATAATGAATAATCAACTATATTGATAGTTATTTTTCATTGTACATTAATTACTAGATTGACTATAATTTTATTTTCTACAGGAAAGAAATTACAATGTCTCTAGTTTTATTCAGGTCTTTTTCCTAGGAATGGTTGCCATGACCAAAAGAAAAATTTCCATATTCCTATCCTCAAAACTTGCTAACTGGTGCATCATGTACTTTAATAATCTGTGAGTTTCATAGAGATTAAATGTTCTAATGAGTTATTCCTGCATCTGTTAATAGTACCCATGCAATGCAGTAATCTGCTCTCCTCAGCCTTTTCTTTTCTTTTCTTTTCTTTTCTTTTCTTTTCTTTTCTTTTCTTTTCTTTTCTTTTCTTTTCTTTTCTTTTCTTTTCTTTTCTTTTCTTTTCTCTTTTCTTTTCTTTTCTTTTCTTTTCTTTTCTTTTCTTTTCTTTTCTTTTCTTTTCTTTTCTTTTCTTTTCTTTTCTTTTCTTTTCTTTTTCTCCTTTTCTCTTTTCTTTCTCTTTTTCCTTTCCTTTTTTCCCCTCCTGTGTCGGGTGGTGCTCCGATTTGTCCTAGTGACACAGGGCTGCCAGCAGGAAAGCAAGCGTAGTTAATGCTCAGCTGCTCAAACCAGTCAAGCAAGCTAGCAAGTCCCAGCTGTGCTACTTGATGTTTTTTGATTGCACCTAGTCCTCAATCTGTGAACTGTTTTCTAGACTTAGATTCATCAAGCTCTGCCGCTTTAAAAACTCATGCAGGCAGGCATCCTAGGATATGCCATTATAAGCTGCTGCCAGGGGATCTTCTAGGAGATAAATGGAATCTGTGTGAAGTAAATTAGTGTGAACCAGTCAATCTGTGTGTCAGCCTTGAGCCACATCCATGGGTAACTAGCTTGCTGACTGAAAAGTCCACTGTCTTTTGCCAATCAGAGGTCTCAGCCACCAGGAAGCAGTCCTATACAACATTAGTTTCTTGGAATAATGCCTGTTTGAGCAGCTAGTGAAACTCTCCACTGTACAGTATTGTACTGCTTGAGTTTACTTATTGCTTACAATTGAACTGAAAATCTTTTAAAGTCAGATAACATTTTAACAGTAGGGAGCATCGCAGAAATATCTTGGAAATAAGTACTTCCACTTTCCTACAGCAGCCATTCAGCAGAGTCATGCTGTGCTGCAGTTGGCTTTCCCTCCCTATCAGTAATACATCTTCAAGGCCATAATGCAAAAGAATAACAATAATCTGGCCAGAAGAGGTTAATATAGAGGTTCTGTATATAGTTTTTCCCCATGGATTAAGCTATTTGGGCAGCTTTGATCGAGAGATGGGGAGAGTATGCAACTATAACACATTATGCACAGGGATGTGTCAGTGAATAGCTGTGCTGCACTCTTTTGTTTTATTTAGGTTTAAAAATCAAATGGAGACAATCTACAGCCATATTTTTGCTGTAGAAAGGGTCTGAACCAGAATTCTCTGAAAATTTCCTGATTAATGATTTTACACCTGAATATCAAATCAATCTACTATCATGAAAATAATGTCATCACTGTCAATAATGTGATTTTAAAAATAGGAAGTGTTTCTTTGTTTGTTGGTTTTGTAGGTGCTGTTCATACAGTGATGGGTAATCCTATCTGCGGTGTGTGCTGTCCCACACCACTGGTTCAATGTACAGAGACGGGGGGAGTTTAGTTATATTTTTTTAGATAAAGGTTCTCCCCCCCAGGGCAGTGGTCACAGCAACAAAGTGACAGAGCTCAAGAAGTGTTTGGATGATACTCTCAGGCACATGGAGTGACTCTTGGAGTTGTCCTGTGCAGGGCCAGGAGTTGGACTTGATGATCCTTGTGAGTCCCTTTCAACTCAGCATATTTTGTGATTCTGTGATGTTTTTAGAAAATTGTACAGGTGAGGAGATGTTATCTAATTTAATTTAAAAAATATACTACTTATCTAGTAACAAACAGATTTGAAAATTTGCCTTATTTACTAATTCTGTAACCTTTTTGTTTTCCTATTGTCTCCCAGTTACTGGTTGAAAAAGAAAATGAGAGAGAGATAAATAATGTTGATCAAATAATTCAGTCTTGCATCCTGTTTGATTAAAAGACACAATACACCACATTTAGGGAACTGGAAAAGAGTAAATTAGGCTTTCTAGCCAGAGAGGAAACAATGTATAACAATAGACGAATTAAGACCGTTTGGGTTTGCATTTTCCCTTTTTAAATCCTTTTAAGTTCTACAGAAGCTTATGCTTCAGAGCTGTGCAGTAAATGCTGTGTGGGATTTTATGGGAAAGTATTTTATTCCTTGCAGCAGGACCCACTGAGACAAATTTAACTAGTTAGGTGTTTTATAATATATACTACACAGAATACATGGACAGAATCTGGTATAAATCACAACTACGATCAAGACAACTGCTTTAAAATTGAGTGAATGTTTCATTGCACTAATGAAACAAAAATGGGATGTCCTTTGAGAGCATAATTTGTTACGTGCCATTATATTTTAGTTGAGAGAAGTAAGGGAGTCCCTCTGGGTGAATAAAACTTCAAGGTATATTGGGAAAAGAATCACTGAAAATTTCAGTTTTTCTGTCTGGAGGAATGCTGTCCTCACAGATATAAGGAGAGAGAAAAATGGACTTTCAGGATGTTTGGTTTGGTTTGGTTTGGTTTGGTCTGGTTTGGTGGGTTTTTTGATATATTAAAACCTTTCACATATACAGGAGGCAAAATGTTGTTTAGCAGGAATTCCCTCAGTGAGCTCTGTTTGCACATGACTTCAGAGGGCAAGAGCCAGCTCGGGCTTCCCCAGGCATGTGGGTTGGTAGTTCTGCAAACTGAGCTCTTCCGTGTGATATCAGGTCCTACTTCTGTATTCCTTGTAATGGATTTAAAATACAATATCTTACAGTTTGAGTGGTTCCAGAGTGGCTTGTTTCAAGGACAGTTCCAACTTCAATATGCTGCAGCATTCACTTCAGAATAATAATGTGTTTCTCCAGGTTAATTTCTTAATCTTTCTTTTTGAAATTAAAATGTAATGAAAACTGGGCCTGTGTGATATTTAATCATCAGAAGATAACATCCAGCCATTCTCAATTAAATGACAGCTACATACATCAGTGCAGGATTTTTTTTAAACGACACTAAAAATTATGAAATGACCAGCAACTGATGTCTTCTGTCAGTGAGATGAATTACTGGTTTATATGACCTGAGAAATGGTCTGGAAAAAAATAGGGTTCAGTTCAATAAGGATGAAAACAAGGATCTAGACTGAGATAGGATTAATCTTCTGCAAAGAGGCAGGATGGGGAAGAAAGAGCAAGGTAACAGTTTCTCAGGAAAGAATCTGGATGGCAAGCTGAGCAGGTGTCAGCAGCACTGGTGTTGTGTGGCAACAAAGACAAGCACTGTACCAGGCCCTGGGCAAGCTCATACCAGGGAGTGTCACCTGTAAAACCTGGGAAGGATTCCTTGTGCTGTGCTCAGCAGTGGTGCCATCAGAGGCACATCCCCAGCCAGCCTGACACCTTCCTGCTGGGACCTGCTGGGTGGGGAGTGTCACCCACCACAGTGGCAGGATGGGTGATCTGACTGGTGGCACCTCAGTGCCCGCTTTTCCTGTGTCCCTGTGGTTGTGGGGAGTGCTGCTAATATTCCTCATGCCACCCTATAATGTGTTCTGCATTTCTTACAATATTAGTGAAATAATATCACCCTTTTAGGGAGGCATCAAAATACGTGGGTAAAGCTAAGTAGGATTGTGACCCTTAGTGTGGAAAAGAGATGAAACAAAGGACTTCAGTCACAAGGGTCATGGGGAGAGTGTGCAGGGATTGTATCTGTGCCTTAAAATAAATCTCACATTAAGCCAAGAGGGACTGAGCAGACAAACAAAAGGGAATGCATTCCTATGTGGTAAAACTGTGCAGCTTGCCAGGTTAAAGTGAATTAGGGTGTAGGATGTTAAGGCTGCAAAAATTCCATGTGTTTAAGGGAAAACTGGAGAAGTTTGTGGAACAGAAAACTACTGTGAGTCATTATAGGAGGAGGAAAGAAATTGTTTGGAATTCCCTGAGTTTTAAATTGGACTTCAGGAGAAATTTCTGGTGAAGTGTAATCTTACCATTGTTGGACTCTTACAGTGATGTTTTTTAGTCTCAGCAAATACAGCTGTTCTTATGCTTTTCATTATATTTTTATGATATCTATGAAATGTGCTTTTGAAATAATACTCAAGGCCTTTATTGTTCCATCAAGCTTCTTAGGTATAATATGGTGAGTGCCTATAGAGGCCATACAGCTCAAAATTGACATTGCAGCGCAATTGTTTTATCCACTTACAAAAATAAAGAATACTAGCATTTTGCTTCCCTTTACAGCTTTGTTTTCATGCATCTTTATTTGTATAGACTCAGGTTCCTTTCTGTTCCATATTGGACCTTAAAAACATTTATCACATATAACCTATCTCGCCTAATATTTTTGAATGAAAATATTTTTTTTAACCTTATCTACTTCTGTTTTGAATAACAAATAAGTTTTTGTTTTCTCTGCAGACTGTCTTTAAATCACTAATCCACCTTATCAATAAGACAGGCCTCTTGTCAGAAAATGCTAACTTGTTTATTCACCTGTGTTATGCAAACTTCTTTCTCCAGTGTGTCTGCCCTCTGAAAATTAGTATGCAGGGCAGGTTATTTAGACTTTAGTGTGTGATATTTCCAGAGTGGAACAAGGCTTTTCAAAGTTTCAACTGAACGTGTAGCAATGAACAACAGTGATGAGTCGTGGCTGTATTTAGTGATTAGTCTGTATTCACAAAGAACAGCTTATCATTCAACAGTTTGTTCACACAAAGACTGTTCTTTAAAGGCTGATCACCACTCAGTCTGTGCTATCTTTCTGGAAATAATTTGGGTTTATTTTGTGAAGCTGTTTGAAATCTTTTGAAACTAGATGCATAAATGACATTCGTTCATTGCTCTAAATTCCATACCTATGATAATGACCTTTTCTGTTTCAATACTGTAAGAGAATGGGTATCGAGTTCAGTAAACAAGTCCTAAGACCTTAATAAGATGCATCAGAAAAAAATACCACAATTCTCTAGATTGATCCTGTACAATGAAGATTTATGTCATCTTTATATGCTAAGTTCAAGGTCATTTGCCTCAATGAAATATGTCCTTTTACCTTACTTCCATGCTAACAAAGGTAATCTCTACTGACTAATAATTGAAATGACATTGCACTGAATAGAAAAATATGTTATTGCAGTTATAATATCAGAAACGGTTGTTTCTTGACTTTTCCTCTGACTTGTAGATTTGGGGCTCATTTATAGTCCATTTATGTCACTTTGGCTGCAGAGATTAGCTTCCAAAGGGAAGCAAAAGTAATTTTAAGGTCCATTTAAACCCAAAGTAGGACAGAGTATCTTCTGAATAAAGATTACACTGTTTATGTTTAAATAACTTAAATTACATCAGGATCCTTGGTATAAGCAATTCAGAACAATATTTCTCCTATTGGTATTTATACATAAAATCCTATTCCCCTGAGGGAACAGGCAGTGAAGTAGGTGTTAGTGTTGAGATTCTTTTTTTGTGTTTTGTCTTGATTACATAATGCCATTTATTACTTTCACTCTTTATTTAGGCCAGACTGTACTTTCCTTATTTTTAACTTTTCAATTCCCTTTGTTCTTTTATGATATTTTTAAGAAACCTTCCTTTTCAAATTGAGCATATAACGTGATGTTATAAAAAAAAAAAGATCTGAAGGTCTCTGCCTTGGTCCCTTTCTTGCTCACTGCATACACTCATTATGTAACTTCATAAAGCAGGGTCTTGTGAAGTTTATTTGCCTGAGTTTTGTCTACAGAGGTATGTGCATTTCTAAGTGTTAGGGCTGAGATGGATCCCTTGCTTGCACCAGTGACCTGATCCAAGTCTGTCCTGGCCTGTCTCCTGGTTTTATGAAATGTGTACTTCCCTCCCTTCACTTGCACCAGCTGAACTGCTTTCTCTGACAGCTTTTACACAAGTTCTCTTTGACAGTTTTTACACAAGTTGTCTATAGAGTCTTCCTCTCTGTCCCCATGAAAACCCTTTCCATCCATGCTTTCTACTCCTTTTAAACTGTTCCTAATGATTCCTTGACTCCAGCTGTTACTCTGAGTGTTTCGTGTTTCTGGTATCTTCCAGCTGTACTGTCTTGGTTTCTGTCCTGCCTTGGTTTCTTTCTTGTTCTCTTCCCACCTTCCTCCTGATGCATCTGTGTATGGACCTGCTTCTAGGTCTGTTTTATTCATTATGCTCTGAGTTGCTTCTCAGCTGAATCTGATACCTTCCCTAAAAACACTGCTCAGAGCTGCTTGGTTTTAATATCCACCAGGTTAGTTTAAATTATATGACTTATCCTGACATGGTCTGGGACAGGGGAGAGCACTTGAACAGATTTGTCCCAGTGCCATTCGAGAGCAATTGTAGCACAGACTCCCAGTAAGGATCCCTGCCAGATCCTGCCTGGGACTGGTGCTAGTGCTGGCTAAGGATCTCCCCTCCCTGGTTCACTATGAGTTCTGTATTGGGTGAAAATACACAATTACTTTTGAAAAGATGATTTGGAATTTTTGGTCACTACTATGTGACCAAAACAGACAGTTCTTGTGATTTTTTGTTTTCTCTGCAGAGACATAACTGTACTTTTTGAGTTTTTTCTCTTTTATCACAGCATACTCTTTTGGAAATTTTCCTATTGCTCTACTTCAGAGTAGTTTTGACTTTTAAATTCAAGCAGCTGTAGTGACTCAGTCTATCACTCAGCACAGTGGAGCTGACTCCACTGTGGAAAGAACTATTTTAGAAAAAAACATGTTCTAATAAATTTGACACAATTTTTTTTTAAATATAATATGTATACTTGTATATTCCAATTTATCTTTTTTGAAGTGGTAATCTTGACCTTCAATTAGTGTATTTGAAAATTATTTCAGTGTTGTGAAAATCAGAGAAAAGCACAGATATCTTTGAAGACATTTCTTCCTGTACATATCATAGTGTTTTCATGCGTGCACAAGAACACTTGTGATTTGTTATTGTAATTGTTGTTCAGTGTCAACTCACTTCATGCAGATTTTCATGTAAACACTTCCTGCTTTACCTGGGCAGGGTTTTTTGTGCTGATTAGTTGCTATCCAAGGCAGACCTTTTAAGCAAAATTTACTGGTTTTTTGGTTTTCCATGTGAAATGCATGGTGTCACTATAATAAACTTCATTATTTATTATCTTTTAGCATTACATTTTCGAGGATCTAATTCTACAATTGTGTTGAAGCCGTGAGTGCTTCAAACAGACTCAGTGTAGATGCAGGAGTCAAGAATGATGGAACCTTTTGGTGACCTGGAATCAATAGCTGCAAACCCATGGAAAGCTCAGTGCACGGGAGTGGAATATGTGTCTTTTGAGCCTTCATGTCTGCAGAGTGCCCTGAGGCTTTGTTGATTCGCTCATAATTTTGGAAAATTTAAAGAGATGTTTAAATTATGTGATCCTTCAGCAAACATTCGTTTGGTTAAAAAAAAAATCATCAAAATTTAGAAGGGAAGAAATTTCCTGTTTTGAAAAGAGGACAAAAGTACACTGGTATTGCAATATTGCAATATGGTATCCCACATTAATGTCCAAATTTCCATATGGAAGCTTGGAACCTTGCTTAGTTTTCTAGATATTAGAAAAAAAGGAGTGTTTTCTAGTCACTGCACTTGTCCTGGGAAATAAGATCATATAATGGGACAGAAAAACTGGGATCTAGTCTTTACTGTGCTATTCTATAATATATTGGTTAATAATTGTACTTCATCTTTAAGCTGCATTTGTGGCTCCATACAGAGATATGAAGCAGAAGAGTGGGAAATAGACATTGACAAGGGAAATATGTCTCTTCTGCTCAGGAAAACTATGTGGGATTTGTTCAAAGCCAAGTGAATTAAAAAGTCATATATAAACAAATAATTGTTTCCCTGAAAATGTTCTCTCTGCTCTGAAATGAAAATGGTTTTAGCAATTAAGAGGAACATATGATTAAATTTGGTAATCTCTAAACCATAACTCAGTCTGGTTTTTACTGCACTTTGGAACTATCACTAATTTCCTTACACATTCCAGCTTGTTGCATTCAACATATTTTCATCTTAAAGCAAACACCATTGCTCTCCCTGGTGAATGACTTCAGTAATTACAAAACCACCTAATTGATCTTTTCTGTTGTTTACTGGCTTCTTTGATGAAACAGACAAGCATTTTTTTATGACTTCAAAATTACTTTATTATTTTAGGATTCTAGAAGAAAAAAAAAAAGCTGATTTTCTACTTCAAAGGAATCTCATTTGAGCTGATGCTTCAAACTTCACCCTGCATGAATTCTTGTCTATAGATTTTTCAACTGCCCTATAGGTTGCATATAAGTAGTTTGAGTTTCTGGTTGTTGGGGTTTTTTTTCAATCTGTTATTTGTGTTTACAAATTATGTCTTCAGCATTGCATTCTCTGCAGAAAATCAGGAAGTGTTGGTTTCTGCATACATTACATTTCTCCCTCCTGTGTTTTTATTCTTTATTGCTGCAGTCAGTGTGCTGAAGCATGGCAGGAGCTCCAACTCGGCAAACTTCCAAGATGTGGAGGATATGCCTGACAGATGTGTCTTGGAAGAGTATGAGAGTCCAGGTGAGAGGCATTTAAAGACAGTCACCAAGTATCAAGTGATAAATCTGACACAGCTTTTGGGTCTGTAAAAAAAAAAAAGCACATTGTAACGCTGCTTCCTTTTTAGCAGCTGCAATGTCAAATTAATGGTCACCTCCAGGGGTCACAGTGTGGAGCTGTTATCCTTTCCTCTTTCATCAGGAATTCAGGTCTTAGGAAGGATAAAGGCTTTATGACCAAAAAGAAAGCTGACACTACTAGTTCATTATAATTACTTTTGGACTACACTGCTTACTTAATATATGTACGGTGTCTGACCCTTTGAAGGTAGCGTGAGATTATGAAAAATTAGAAGTACTGTATATACTGCAGCTGAATGTAGCAGTGGACAGTCAAACACTGTATCTCTGGAAGAAAGCAAATTGGTGGCATTAAATAGCTTGATTCTTTCCTTTAAATCAGCTCACAATCATTATTTCATTTTAATGACTCTTAACATTGATTCAGCTAAATACAGGAACATCCATAAAGTGCATCCTTTTTGGTGACCGAAAGATTTATCTTCATGTAGTTTCATTATCTTTCTCGTTATGGAACATCTACGAAATTTATTAAATGAATCCCAAAAGGAAACAATTAAATATAAATTGTATCGAGTCACAGCTGATTAAAAACATTCTGTGCGACTAAATACTAAGATCTTTTAAGCAAAACCGTGAGGTTTACCCACATATACCATACACATAACCTGTACCCAGTCCTCATTAGTGAAAGAGTTAAACATCTTTCTTCACTTGGTATTTTCCTTCCCTGCTTTATCTGGTTTCTCTGTACCCTCCTGCATCTTTGTGTGCTGATCCGTGTATCATATTTTTGATTCATCGTCTCTGCGGCCTGTCAGCTTAGTTAAGAGATTTCCAAATCTTGCAGCCTGTGCTGACAGGGGGCAGCTGCCAACAGTCCCCTGATCCTTCCCCAAGGAACACTGCTGAGATTTAATTTTCAGTCAAAGGGTGCAGTCTGAAATCCATGTCAGGTCCCCTAAGTCATCTCAGAACCCAGATAGGACCCATGTCTGGGGGATTATATTTCAGCACAGTCCACTCTTCCAAGATTCCTTGGGAGTTCAACTGCTGTCATATACCTGATTTGAACTGCATTCCCTTTTCATCTCTTCCACAGAAATGAACACCAGTATATGTTACAATAATTGAAACCAATGAATTGTAAATCTCTATTCATTTTAAAGCCACACAGACGCAGACTCAGTGTTGTCCAGCAGAAACCAGCATGAGATTTGGAAAGAAATAGATAATCTGCTCAGGAAGGAGCCAAGTTTGCCTCCAACGATCTGTGGTGTGTAGCACCTCCTTCAGAAACTGTCTATAGTTCCTTCAGCAATAATTATGGGCCAAAATGCAGATTGTGCAAGGTTTGATCAGTTCTGAAGTGAGAAAGTGTTAAGGCAAAGTGGCACAAAAGTGTTCAGGGGACAATTAATGTACCTTAAAGATAACATTAATTTTAACCTAAAATTGGTTCTGTTTGGCCAAGTGTACCCATTTGGATGGAAACTTGTATATCCAATCCTGCATATCTCTATGAAGTAATGGAAAGAATAAAAGCCTGTCAGGACGTGAATATTGACTGGCAAAAATACATGTTGATAAAGCATCTAAACTTAAAAACTGAGTTCCAATCGGTCCATCTGACATCATTAAACTAGTAATAAACAATGAATTACTCTGGCTTTTGTTTCTGTCCATTCCTGCATTTTAAGACATCTTGTCTTATAGGTCTGAAAACCTCAGGAGATTTCACTACTGGTCTCACTGCTTTCCACTGAGAATTTGTGGCTTGGTTGTCATGGAGACATCGTATTTCTCCAAGAATTGCTCATATTGATCCGTGGACAGGCGTAAATGGCCAGGCGAATGTGAGGAGTAAAGGGGGTTGGGCAGTACTATAAAATGACCAGAGGTTATGGGTCGGAAATAAGCTCATAGCAAACACTTAGGTAAAGAGAAAGAAACAGTTTCATTTTGTTTCAGGATTTCGTTTTTGCACTTTATGCCATTGTCTTCTTTCACTATAGACTGAAAGAAACTTGTTAGTCACTTGTCATGTCAGATCTTTGGTGCTTGTCCTGACACAGCTGTCAGCCTTCCAGCTCTGTGCAGTTCAGGGACACACAACAAAGAGCCAGGAACATGAATTATTTATTGCTCCTTGTGTGGATGAAATTCTGTGATAAGAAATTAAGACACTTCTGACAGAAGTGCTTGTTTGAAAGGAAAGATTTGGTAACACAATACATTTACTTAAAGCTTAACATTTACTTTTAGTAGCAAACATTGAAACAATAATATGACATTCAGCTGGCTATGATTTTCTCAGGTGCTTTGACTTTGAATCATGGAACCTGAGAATGCCTGGGAGGTCAGCATTCGGTTTGATGAAACCTGTGACTTTAGAATCTCTCTTCCCCATATTCAAAGTCTGCGCAGACTTAAAAACTTAATTTATAAGTTTCTATTAATAAATTTATATATGTGTTTTTCAGAGTCTCTTGTACTTCACTTGCAAGATGTTGTCACAGGTGCAAAAGGGATGTTAAGAAATATATTTATTTTATTATCCCTTTTGTTGAGGAAAAGGTGAAAATATGACAGTATACCTGCAAGGAATTCCAACCATTCCCAGAAAGGTTTCTTTACTACAACTTCTACCGGAATCAGGAAAGCTGTAGAGCAGCCATTACACTTCTGCCTGTGCATTGTGGTTTTCAGTGGTGAAAGGTGCAGTCTCTACCCTTGACATCAGACTGAGTTTTATTTTCAAAGTGATCTTTATTTTCTGAAATCACATAAAACTTACTCTGTTTGTTTTACTTTCGCATTTTCTGTGTGTCTTCACATGTTCT
The DNA here is from genome assembly GCA_038380795.1 of Pyrocephalus nanus. Classification (NCBI taxonomy): domain Eukaryota; kingdom Metazoa; phylum Chordata; class Aves; order Passeriformes; family Tyrannidae; genus Pyrocephalus; species Pyrocephalus nanus. The sequence goes on from CM076272.1 coordinate 8,219,708, forward strand.
CACTGCCCTGGATGTGGGCCTCCAGCAATTGTAGAAAAGGCATATACTCAGATGAATAGCAGGAATCCATTTGACTACCCAAGACACCAACCTAAGATTTGCCTGTGATTTCTTGTGTTCAGTGTGTGTGATCTGAACTACTCTCAGATAGGTAATGAAACCCCTGAACCTGCACTTTTCTCTTAGATAATTCACAGTAAACACTTTTCACATGTGATGGACACAGGTAAATACCAGACCGCAGTTTCCTGTCTAAGTGAAATGGATTTTAGTTGCCCCCCTCATGTGCCTACAGGCTGCCATTATCTGTGATAGTGGCTCGTGCCTATTGTAGCCCCCACACAGAGGAGATGCTGGGCTTCTCTCCCAGATGCCTAATAGTAGGTTTATCACTGCCATTTTCCCCCACATGCTGAGGACTCTTCTGTTTGACATGCAAAGCCTTGGCTTTTCAAACTTTTTTCTGCTCTGGCCTTGAACATAATAATCAGATAAGAATTACAACAGCTTTTTGCAGAACTTGACTTTTAATCATATCAACCCCCCCTGAAGAATTCACTATTCCTTAGAGTGCTTCTTTATATAAATAAATATTCCCAGGGGTTTACTCTTTTATCGGGCAAATGTTCCTTATTTAAGGAAATGGAGAAAGAGGCTGAAAGTGAGGGTACATGAATGTGTAAGAGACTTTTAGGTCTAAGCTATTCACCTGAGTTTTCTTGTACAAACAATGGTGGAAAATTTACACCTCCAGAGGCAGATCATCTTGTCCAAAGGGAGTTGCCTGAGGGAGTTTGAAGGGGTTTGAAAATGCTCTGAATTTTGTCCATCATAATCTAAGAAGGTTGTAGCAGGACTAGACACAATTTGAGGTGTCTTACCTTTCAAATGTGGTGCAGTCTCACTAAGGAGGATTCTGCAAGTGCAGCTCTTCTGAAAAAGAGAAATGGATTTAAGTTGAAGTTGCATAAAACAATGCAGACATAGATGCCCCTTCCCCTTTATTTCCCCCGTCAGAGATTTTTGCAGTAGAGTAGGAAATATTACCAAGTGAATTAGTTCACTTGGTAACAGGGGGCAAATGACCCTCCCTAATGGAAGATTGAATGGGAAGCTGTAGATGGAAAGTACAGAACATTTTCTATCTTTTGGATAGAAACCAGGTAAAGGGTAAAACCCCCATGTGCTTCTGGCCTTCAGTAGCCAGGCAGTCTCTGCTGGAATCAGCTGGTCCCTTCATTCCAGAAACATTGCACATATTAAATTTTTCCCTCTTCAATTTTTCACTTTTCAGAACAAAATATAATTCTGGGAACATAACAGATAAGAAGGAAAATCTGAGCAGTTTTCGCAGTCTTGCTTAATTGCTTTTCCTAGATAGACCTTGGCATAGAGATGAGTAGGATCTCTGAGTTTCCCTGAAACCCAATCTGTGAGAGGCAGAACTGCAGCAAATAGAAATGAAAATGTATGAAGAAAGCAGATTCTTATTAGCCACAGTGTGCCTAAAAATACAGTACTAAAAGTGTGACTGTGTTGTTATCAGGCAAGTTATAATTATCGAATAATCACTTACCAGCTCTAAGTTCCATCCACTGAAGAGTGTTATTTAAATCAGCACTGTGTCACCTCTGTGGCTGTTATCAGAACACAGGCAGAATATAAAAGCAAATATTCTGTAAGTTTCCAAGTACAAAGCAATCTAAAAAAGCATGGTTTTCTTTTTCTGTGTTTGCATCCTTAGGAAAAGCGGGTGGCAGTAAATGAGGACTGCCTTGGGAATGGGGGGCTGGAGCAGGAAGAGGCTGCAATTCAGGGAAAGCCCACTGGTCACAGCCACTGGGAGCCCAGTGTACTCAGGGACTGTGTATAAAATGTTGGTTCCTAGGAATTATTCCAGAGAGAAATTCTGGAATTTCTGATGTAGGCACGTTTGAATTTATAATAATTTCACAGCAGTAGATGTAGTGTCACATCCCATCAGTATTCTGGGTTACTAGAATATGACTCACGGGTTTTGGGTTGGTTTGAGGTTTTTTTGTTTGCTTTCAGATTTGGGGTTTTTTATTACTAAATCAAACTGTAAAACTAGAAGACTACATGATAGACACTAAGAAAATGTGTATCTCTGTTCCTATGACACAGATGGAAAGATATAGATAATATGAAAAATTTACAACTTATCCATTAGACTGGGAAAAAATAGTGCTGCTTTCTCAGTGTTCATGTACTGATGAAAGGTGTGGTATCTGTTTGAGCAGTTTCTAATGCAAGCAGTATTTAAAATTCAGTTTGTAAATATTACCCTACAGCAAATAAGAAGTCATAAAGGTTAAAAACTGACAATTGAGAGTGCTTTTCTATGGAATTCTAAAAAGCCCTGACAGGATTAAAATGTAATGCCTTATGAACAGAACTTCTTACTATTTCTGTTTACAGCCACTGTAGGATTATTTCTGCTGAAAGAAAATACATCTAATTTGACAATTGTATTTACTGAAAAAAACATAACCACCCTATTACTTCAAAGCAGAAATTATCTTTCTGTCAATCCACTGGAGCGTTTTCCTTTAAATCAAAAAAGGAAGAAGCAGAAGATGGTTCAGGAGAAGAGTTTTGAGGAATGCCAGACATTCTCTTGAGCTGTTTCGGGTCCCATATTGCTTCGTGTTATAATGTTATCAGTCCTCTGGAGGTGGATTTGTGGTCTTTTTTAACACTAACGTGAGGGTGGTGAGAGTTTTTATTCCATTACAAAAATCTTCTTTGAAAAGATTGTAAAACAACTTACATTTTAGTAAAAAAGTCTTTGCTATTACTTCAAATTGTAAAATTGCTAAGATTAATTCATTTATTTTCCAGATGACACGAAGCCACATCCCTGGATATCTAAAGTGTGCTCCTGTAAGGTGTGTTAGACAATCCTGTTTACCTAAAGGAAGATGCACAATGACAGCCAAGAAGCAGGACATATGTGGCATGGACATGAAATGGCTTCTTGTATTTATTATGGTATACTTTTAACAATTCATTTTCAGAAGAAATACCTTCCATAAGATTTATTGGCTTCAATTCGCACTTCCCTCACTAATAGATTTCCATGTATTTGGCTACATCTAGATAGTTTTAACATAGAAAATATCAACTCTTCATTTTTAGATGTTATTCATTTATTTAGGCAGTGATCCCAAATCTTACAACTTTGACTGACCATTAAACAGTTGCATCAATTTTAGTATTGTTTTACATACATCATATTTAAACTCTTCTCTCTCTTCTTGCTTCTGACTTTTATTACCAATAGCATTTTAGCACTGAGCAAAACCAAATGCATCTCAAATAGTAAGAAAATTTGCTTGTATTTAAAGGAAAAATGCACATTTTGAATGAAACACGGAATATTTAGAAATAAATAAAATGCAAAGAACATTCTGTGCACAGGAGAGGATGGGAAATAGATAACAGATCTGGTCATGCCTAGGATGTAAATTTTTCTGTTAATATAAACACTGCCATCACCATCATCTGTAGAAATGTAGTACCAATATGAAGCTGAAGAAGCCCATTGGAGTCCTGTTTTGAAATGATACACTTCATTGAACATCTATTTGTGCTCACTGGGAAAAGCAGCTATACTCTTTTTTTTCTTCTTAAAAAAAAAATATATCATTATGTTTGTAGAATATGTGCAGCTGATTAGATTCATTTATCACCTCACGTTCTGGGGGATTTAGGCTGTTTGACAAATAATGGCTATTCAGAGCAGCAAGTTCACTTTCTATGTTAGCAGTAGTTGGAGAGTTAATGGAGTCAAAGGGACTTGAGGATGTGACTTTCTGGATCTGTACCTTATGGTGGAAATCCTGATCTGATGTTACCCTTTCTAGTTGTCACTTTAGCCAGAAGTTGCCTTAGCTATGAGAGTGGAGATTTCTTTGGTGTGGAATATTCTCTGGTAATGAATCTCTTTATTCCTTGCACGCAAAGGTCACAGCTGTGGAAGTGATAAAACCAGGCTTCTGTTGCCACACTATGGCCTGATTTGGTTCAACATGATAAAGACATGAAACCATCTTCCTTCTCTTTCCTTCTGAGTTGACAAGAACTTGTCATTAAAATTGGCTGCAATCCAGGGAAGATAAAGATATTTAACACTGTTTTTCTTTTACAGTAAATACCATGTAGAAAAATGGCAACTTTTAACAGAAAAGTCAATGGTTTTCACACATTTGGTATTTTTCAGAAAAAAAATTTCCTTATTCTTAGAAGGCATTTTCCTCTGTAGAATGTATCTTTTGTTCAGATGAGGTTGTATTTGAATTATGGTGACTAAACAGAATGTCAAGTGCTATGGCTTCATTCTTCCACGTCTTGTGATGGATGTGTGGAATAATATCATTGATGTGTTGATGCTTGTACAACACAACTGAGAGCAGAACGTGTCTTCAGCTGACATTTCTCCTCCTCTTAACTTTTATGCCTAAATCAGAGTTGCAAACATCTAGAAGGAAAAAATGAAATTGTAAATATATCTACAGGAACTTATAGCCCTACAAGAACTTTGCAGGCAGTAAAGCAAATGACAAAGGATGGGCCTGGCTCTCTCCTTTGCTCCACATCCGTGTAAACAGCCACATCCAGTTTGTTGCAGCAGATCTTCCATTGGCACTGAAAAGTCCCTTCACAACAAGAATCACTGCTCTGCAGCAGCATCTGCTCACTTGGGCCAGCTCTGCTTTTAGTGCCAAGGCAACAAATCTTTTTAAAACTCTTTTCAGTAGATAGTTTAAAACCGGCCGTGTTCAAAGAGGTCTCATAGCTCAAGGAATTGGCATTGTCCATAACACCCAGGACTGCTATAGTAGCAATTACATTTGTGCAACACAGTATTTGATTGCTTGTCTTTAATTCTGCAAAGCAGTGCACATCAGCAGCCTGCCAATAAAGCCAGCCCTCTGGAATGGCTTGTAGGGAGGTGATTGGTGTTTGGCACATGCTTATGCGTGCTTTGTGCTAATTACAATTGCACTATGAGTAAGGTAAGGCAGGAACTTTTTTTATTAGGTACATTTATTTCCCAGTAAAGCAAATATATTTCCCATGTCTTCTGGATGTCTTTCAAACAACCAACTGTATAATATGTGCTCACGGTGAACTCTCACTTAGACAAATCTTTTTGCATCAAAGTGACAATTTCAGAGCTGAATACAAAACCAGATATGAACCTGCTGCAATGGTTTTTAAGCTGAACTGAAGCAACATTTCTATACTCGTGTGGTCTGATGTACCACTGCATTCATGCTTATGGAGATTGATTTTATAACGAGGTCGCAAAGTAATTAGGAATATATTTTTCTATTGTGTTACACTGAAGGAATCCTGCCAAAAGGAGTAATATACTAATATTTTAGAGTAGTTTCATAAATTTTAGACATGGGGTAAAAAATTCATGAATACCTAAACTGCTTAAGGAGTGTGGGTTTTGGGTTGGGTTGGGTTTTTTCCATCCAGAAGTCATGGGGTCCAATGGCCTGTACGGCTCAAGCTCTGGTTTCACAGGGGAATTTGTCCCTGCTCCAGCCACATCCTTCTCCATCTCCTCCTTTGCACTAGTGCTTGTGTGACCAGGCTGAGGTAAGACAAGAACTGGCCTCAGTGCAAAGAGCTGAAGAGGAACAGGCAATCCAGGGTGGAAATGTGGGACAGTCCACACACACATCAGCATGAAATTGGGAGGTTTAGGGTTCTGTATGCAGGGGTCTTTCTGGAACATAGGTTTTCAGCTTTCAAATCCTACAGGGATTTTTTTCCATTATGTGCATAATTCATTGTATTATTACAAAAAAAAAAAAAAAAAATCAAACGGCACTTACTGGTTTACTATTAGCTCAAGCCAAAACTCATTGACATCTCTTTTATTTGAGGGATTTTGAGTTTCCCAAATAATTCATACTTGCTAAATGGTCACTGACTTAGATTCCTTCCTAAAATTTTAACAGTTAACTTATGGTTCCAAATCCAAACGTTATATTTTGAAATATCTTGTGCTATTTACGTATTTTTAATTTGATCATTGTAATAAACTGCTTCCAGTTATTGGTTGTATTTTATTAAGTAATGCCCTTCCCCAATCCAGTGAAAGATGTTCTGAGCAAATTGGCATGGGACTTGAAATATATATGTGACATTCTGTGTTCCTTTAAAATAAAGGCACGCTTTAACAAAACCACTGCGCAGCAGGGCTACAAGACAACATCGGCAATCTAGCAAGGGAAAGGATTTTGCAAGTTTGACTGAGCTGAAATGTTGAAAATTCAGAAAAGAATGGGACAGGTTCAATCAGCAGCATTGCCTCTCTCTCCAGGATTTTACTCCTTTGGGAAGAGCTTGTTCTCTGAAGGCAGAGTGGGGCAGCCAACTCCAGCACAGCTCCAAAGTCCTTGTGCCAGTGCTGATGCACGTTCCCGATCGGGACCCGGGAAGACAAAGTCCTGCTTCTCGTGATGGATATTTCTGCTGGACTTTGCAGGCCATTCTTCTTGCCTGAGAAAGGGATGCAGGGGAATTTCAAGGGCTGGTCTTCCCCTTTTTCCTTCCTCATGGGATACTCAGTCTGTGCTGCTAGGCAAAGCTCTTAGAATTATTGTTAGCATTTGAGTTACCCTTTGAATTCATGGATCCCCAAAGCGAAAATTCATCACTCTTGTTTTTGAAGAAGTAATTGTGAAACTGGATGCAACATAAAATTCACACAATAACCCAAGGTTGTCTCACTGGGGTCCATGGGAAGTTTTTCTCCTGAATGACAGCTGCTGGAAGGTCTCAGGTGTGTCCAAGAGCTGTGCACGTCACATCAAGACTCCACTGCGTGTCTTCTGAGGAATCTGAGTGTCCTGGACATGGTGTGGTGGGTAAGTAAAGTTGAACCAAGGTTTTAAGGTGAAGCAGTGAGAGCTGCTAAACAATACTGAAAAACATGAAACTTAGCAAACATCTGCAGAGTTTTTAAGAGCGAACAGTGCATTTGACAAAAATTCTTACACATACAAATTTAATTACACTTATCTTTTCCTTTCATGTAGTTCTTTCTAGAAGACTTAACTTGAAAATACAACATTTTGCAAACTGAATTTACATTCTGTCCTGCAAATATAGCAATAAAAACTGTTTTTCTTCCTCTGCAATACTCTTTATAAGGCAGTTGTGAAAAATAGCGTCACCAGAGTAAGTAGTATATGTTGTTTCATTAAGTCCATTACTCCCTCTGGTTTTACAGCAACTGGGAGATTTTTTTCTTTTTCTTTTTTTTTTTTTTTTTTTTTTTTAATTTTGTTGCTGTTTTTTGTTTGTGTTTTGTTTTGGGTTTTTTGTGGGTTTTTTTTAGCATCTTAAAGCATAATATTCATTAGAAAAATATTAAAAATATCCAACACTAATAAAATAGTAATATTTTCCTTATTTATTGCCAATTTTTATCTAAATAATGAGTAATCTTTTTGATAATAAGGACCTGGGGAATTTGTACCCTAAATCATTATAATTTTCCATAAAAAAAACTCAGGTTCATAAGAGATACTGTTTCAGAACTTTATTTTCTATAATCACCCTGAGCTGCAGACTTACAGCTCTGCCCAGGAAATGTAACGGACATATTTTTGTTGTTTGTTTTGGTTTATAGTCTTCCTGCCATGTAGATGGCAGCAGCACTCAAGCCTTGAAATTCACTCCAGCTTTTTCTGGAGTTTATTTAAAAGCCATGTTAAAGAATATTATTGCTGAGAATGACCTGAAAGCATGATTATTTTAAAGATAGATATCAGTTTAGTAAAGTGTACCTCTAAAGAAGCTTTTAATGTCATAATACAAGTGTTTAAAATAGAATAAGTCATATCTGTCTGTATTGATACAGTTGCCACTTTTGGGTTTTTTTTTATTTTAATCTTTCTTTTTTTTCTTCCAGAAATTAAATTGCTGGTGTTCTTTTTATAGCACTAGTTTGCAAGACACACAGGATGTTTCCAAAAGTTCAGAACTGTAAAGATTGGCAAAGACAGCCCCATGTGTAATTCCTTGCAGAATGAGAAGCAGCCAGCAGGTGCTTGGGCAGGAAAGTGTTGACTCGGGGCATCCTTGTCAGGGATACAAAGGGGAAGGACAGAGAAAGGTAGTGTTGAATTTTGTACTATGGACTCTACTAATAACAGTGCTTTATAGAAAAGGTCATGAATTATCCTGGAAAAAAACATTTTGAAGGTGTAAATATCTTTACCTTGGCATAGTGTGGAATTGTCTGCACTGACATTTACTTTGGCTAACAAGTTGAGAAAGATTTTGAAAGGGAAGCCACAAAACTGAGACCCAGAATCAAAGCTGTTCAGCAGTCTTAGTCTCTGCAGCATCAGCTGAAACCTGAGGGAGACTTTGTGGGATCATCTCCAGGCCCTCAGAGATAAAAGCAGGTGTTACACATGTGACTGTGCACAGAGGGAAAAACTAGCACAGAAAAGCATAATGATGGTAGTGCCTTGAACTAGAAAATACCGTTTGAGCACTAGCTCCCTCAATGCTTTTAACCAGTAGCAGCTGAAGTAAGAGGAAGATTAAATATCTGATGGACAGCATTTCTCATTCCGTAGGATCCTGTCTGAGGATGCATTTGGTGGAGGTTTAATCTACACTGAGTATGGAATCATCTAAGGGAACAGGGAAAGTGGACAGAATGTAGCACTTAAACCCTCCTCATCCAACTGCCACAGGTGCAGATTTGGACAGCTCTCCATTCCTCTAATCCTTCTATTCCTGTATATTCTCTACTCCTCTGTTTCAGCCCTCTGCAGAAGCTGGGAAAGAAACAGGAACCAATATTTCTCTGATACCCTTGCTGTGTGGTGTGAAGCAGAAACCCTTGGCCCAGTGTATCATCCAGTCACTAGTCAGGCAGATGATCTGAAGAGAACAGATTCCACACTGGAGGGTTTATCACAGCTCCAAGCTGCGCTCAGTGCATGGTCTGTGACCAGACAGGCTCCTAATGCCTATTGGGGCTGTGACCAAAACCACATTACAGATGTCATGACACTTATCCTGGAGTGACAACATTCCTTCTCCTTAATTACAGCTTCAGGTTAAGGACTTCCAAAGGGAAAGTATGGCTTCTTGGCTGAGAGAATTTGTAGCAGTGAAAGCAGATTCAACAGTGATGAGAAAAGGACAGCAACAGGGTTTGAGTTGCGTCCAAGCACTGGGATAGACAGCCTTTGTCTCTCCTACACATTGTTGAATATGACATTGGTAATGGGAAGAGCACTTCCCTTCTTAAATGCCTTCCAGATTAAGGCATGCCAAGCACAAACGTATTTTATCTGCTTATAGGGTATGTTTTGGAGATTTGATGGGTTTTACTTCTCACCTCCATTAAATAGCATCCATTAAATCAGTCTTAGATTCCATTCCAGTGAGCAAATATTTGTCAGAAAGATGTTTCAAGGTCTCCCAAATCCACCTTTTTTTTTTTTTCCTGGCTTATTCAAAATCGTGCCACTGCTTAATAAAAAAATATCTTTGCACCTTTACTCTATCTCATTGGTCATACACTCAGTGTAATTATGGAAGAGTTCTGTGCCTTTGCAACCAAACATGCATTTAAATTTAGAATTCCTGTTAGTGCTGATTATTCATGACCTATAAAGAAAATAGATTTCAAAAGCTCTTGGAAACTTAAAATAACTATCTCTATTTTAGCATTTTGTCTGTGAAATGGAAATACTTGCAAGGCCCTATGTCACAGAAGTTTTGTAAGGGTATATAAAGGGCTATGTGGATGGTCATGGCATTCTGTAAGTAAAATAGGCAACCAAAATTGCATAATAAAAATATTGGTAGATTTTCATTAGCCATGCCCAAACTTTTCAGGCTGAAGCAGCAAAATCACCTGAGTAATATGATATGGAACTCCGAGAACTTTCAAACACGGCTTTCCTCAGAGATACTTTTGCAGAAGCACCTTGGGCTACAGCTGCTCCTTAGGAACTTGAGATTTGCAGCAATAACATTTCAAGCTTTTAAAGAAGGTGATGAACAATGTTAATGGATTGGATACTGAGAAAATATCAGAGGAGACATCACAAGTGAAGACTCATTCCAGGCACTCTTTTCTTATATTTGTTGCTTTAGTTATACGAAGTGACAGCCCAATGAATCACTGGGTGGTCTTTTGGTCTGACAATTTGGGTATTGTCCAAGCAATTAACAGGCAGTCAGCCAGTTGCAGTGGCTACTGATTAAATTACAGAGGTTCTTCGGTGGTTTCCATAAAGAAGTCTCTGGGAAGAGTTAGACGGATCTACCATCTATCATATGACAAGCACGTGTCTTACTACGCATACATGTTCATTCCGATAAATACTTAAGAATATTATGCCACTTGAGAAAAGTTGATATTTGAAAGACATTCCATGCTTTTGGTTTCTCCTGTACCAACTCTGTGCATGAGGAGAATTGATGATATTGCTGGGGTAAACCTTTAGATTTATATGTTTTTTTGTAGGAGATTTTAGAAATCTCTTTCCTCGTATCTTAAGCCACATCTCTGACTGCATGAATACTTCACAGATTTCACTCTAGATTTTTCATTGGAAAATAACTTCCCTTGTTTAAGTCCTTTAAGCAGATATTACTGGTATTAACGTTTTGCATAGCCTGTGGAGCACATAACACCCACTATTACTCCACTTTTTTCAATGCCTAAATCTATAGGTGCTCATCTCTGTTTCTGCTGTTTAGCTGTTTGGTTTTTGTCTCCTGTGTGGGGAAAATGTATCACACTTTTTCCAGAATTTTAAGTTTTTTCTTCCTCTTATGATAACCAGTGGTTAAACTTCCACAGGGAGAGAACAAGATAAAAGCAGTAATAGGGGAAAATAAGAAGGAATAAACTCTATTAGCTAGAGTAAATACACCAGCATGGCCAAATTATTATCACACTGACCTCTAAGATGCACTCTGGTCTTTTATGTTAATTCTGAGCAGTGCTCTGAAGGTATAGATGTAAAAGTCAATATGCTAGGAAGACTGAGAATTTCTGGGCATTTCTGTAGGATACATATAGTCATAACTACAATCCTGCAAGTGTTGGGTACAGTACCCCCTGCACTGAGCTCAGATGGCGTATTTTTGAATGGGGTATGGCCCTATAAAAAGAATCTCAGCAACATTAAGTTTTCCTAAGTGTTTAGCCTTTTTCTGTGGGGAAATTTTTCTGGATTAGTCAGGAAAGTGCCCTTGCTGGTGAGAAGAAAGGGGATGAGGTAGCTCTGTACATTTTAATGTTTTTACAGCTTCTGTACTAACACACTGGGAGTAGGAGGGAAACTTGCACGCCTTCCTTACAGACACACTCAGCTCCCTTCCACACGGAGGTTTTGCCAAGGTTTTAACAAATTCAGTCTCCACAGTAGATTACTGTTATTTATTTGCCCAGTGTTCAGTTCCAGACCACATCCTCCAGCAGGTTTTACTCAGCCAAAGCTGCTTCCAAAAGGGCTCAGGGGCATCAGTCGGTCAGCAGCAATCAGTGGGTTAATACAGCCTGGCTTCTGCCTCTCTCAGATGTTGAGGAGAAGATAATGAGGCAGGGATAGAGACTGCAGGTTAATGAGATATCCCAACTGGAAGACAGAAATCTGAGAGGAGAGATTTGGGAAGCAGAAGAGGAAGGGAAAATGTGAGGGTCTTTATATTTAGGTGTTAGTCAGTTGAGAGAATTGCTGGGGCAGGATTATTTTCCACTACTATAAAGACCATTTGATCTGTTAGAGCACAGCTGAAATTACTCATCTGCCTGGCAAAAGCCTCTGCCTTTTGCACTCCTGCTAAAATCAATACTGAACTACATTCAAAACTCTGTTATGCTAAAAAGAAGTGTCCCCCCCTCCCCAAAACCCAGTCAAAGCACCAAATTCCAAAGGCACCCATCTTAGGATAAACACTGGAATCTCTACCAAATTCTAAGCGGTGCTTGGATAAGCATTGTTAGAAACATCTGTCATGCATTTAAATAAAATCTATTAATAAAATGAATGAGTAGAACTTAGACAAGTATAGAGAGGTAATACAGTAAAACAAATGGCCCCACTACAGGAAGCTGTTGTACTGTGCTGTTTGGAATATCATCATGAAAGCAGCTTACCTTTCAGCTGAGTCTTTTCAGTAATCCTGGGCTGTAAATGATGCACCCATGTAAATAACTCTGACAGTTGCCCTTTGACCATATAATATGAAAAATAGCTATTTCTCTGTAATCACATTGTCAAAAAATTCCTCCTTCTTATCAGTATGCGACCTCCTGCTACAGACAAGCAGAATGCAGAGCAATCTCCACAGTCTGCAGTGCTCAAGATACTATTCTTACTGCTATTATCAGCAGTGACGATTATCTCTAAATGCTCAACAGTAAATCCAAAGGAATAAATGGAAACATTTTTCCTAAGTGGGGTGTAACAATACCTGACATTCATATAGCACCTTTCATCTGTAAGAATCCCAAAGTACTTTAGAAGGTCTGCTGGGATCACTTCACCCACCACTGAAACGTAGCTATCTCTACAGTGAAATTCAGCTTCTATTCCACACCAGTGCCATTGCACAGCAGTGTTTTTGAAAAAAGTGACAACTAAGTGAAATGCATTGAACTGTTCTTGTGAAAGCTGTCGAAGGGTCCTCTGTGACAGCCCATGAGTAAAGCTTTGCAGTGGCACCTAGAACGAAAAAACAGCAGACACTTCGTCCTCCTCTGCCCTCAGACACTTCCCAGCAAGTACACTTCTATTCTCTTTCTGTTCTCAGAACTATCAGTTGAAATGCTACCAATGAATGAAATTCTACTAATGAAATCATATTAATAAACCTGGGTGTCTCGAGTTATCCTGAGAAAGTAAGTAATAATGAAAATAAAATGCTTAACATTTTATAGGAAAAAAGAGAGCTTAACCAACCTACAACTGTACATCTCTGACAGCCTTAGTTTATTGAGCCCAACACTGAGTACTAATCTGTGTTTTCTTACGAGTTTTTGAGGTTTTTTTTTGGTCTTAGTACTATAGGTATTTAAATGAGCAGGTATGACTGGGCCCTCAATGCAAGGTGACTGTAGGAACAGGTCTGTACTAAAATAGAGTATGGTAACATTCTCAGGTATAGGAAATTACATATATTGATACAATAATGGAACAATCTCCGTGCAAAGGGTATGCACAGAATGATGGAGTGTGTGTTAAGCATTTGTGCGTTCCTGGATATGCTAAAAGTCAGTATAAAAGTGGATTGGATCCTCTTCAAGGGAAATGCATAGTATGCAATATGAGTAATCTTGAAAGTGCTCTACCAATATTAATCAAATCATGGAGCTGAAAATACATGTTCTTGCTAGAGTTTCCTGTTACATTTTCATCTCACAGAAGTATGGGAGCAAGCCTAGCCAGGAGATGTGAACCCTGCTGAATTTTGGAGAGCTTAGCTCTTGCTGCTGATACTGGTCTGATCTCTCCAACTCAGGTTTATGTCTGTAATATGTCACTTTAAAAAAATCAAGATCCCATATGGGTCTATTCCACTGCAGTGTTATTATTTTATCTTATATGTCACCTCCTCTGTGGTCTTGGCTCTTTCTTGGCAGAATGTGAGTTTGTTTTCTTTTCGACCTGGGGAAACATTGGACATAAGTCACCACTGAACTACACAATGTGTGGGGAAATTAGCTAAGTAGACTGAACCACTTTACTGCTGAGAATATAGTGATCTCTGCTCTTCCACAGCTACAGAAGAGAAAGAGAATCTCAAGTGTTTCAGAAGTTACTGATCCCTTTTTAAAATAAGCAGTTATATTTCTTTCTTGTTATATTTCTTTAATTGAACTGATTCATAGAAGTCGTTACTATATTAAGAGCATAAATGTAATTTTTCTTCTCCTTAGAAGCTTCATTGTACTTTTGAAATAGGGTTAAATTGTAGAGTGAAACCTAAAGAAACAGCAGTAACTGTGAATCTACCATGAGATATTCTGAGTGGCACCTTAAGAATGCAGGGTGTGAGTAGACTATCAGAGTTCATCTTTAACATAAATCCCAAAAATTCTGCTGCTAGAGAAACAAAATTATGTATTCTTATAATGAACGTTTGGTTTCTGAAACTTGTGTGTGAAGGTGTAAAATTAAAATATTTACTAGATTTTTAAAAGGCATTAAAATTTAGGGTTGTAAATTTATATGGAAAACATCACATTTATTTGCTGGGACCCCACTGAAACAGCCTTACTGATTCTAAGGTATTTTGAGTCAAGTCTTGTATGTATGTATAGTGTATGTATGTGTAAGTATTTATTTATATCCACTACTGTAAATTCCATATTGGGTCCTATTTTAAAACTGAATGTGAAGATTGCAGTTATATTAGGAAATGCCAGCTGGAGGAGTGCAGAAAGGATGGTTGTGGCAATGCTTAATTCTTCCCACTGCATGAGTGGTTTGCACACCAATCTTTATGTGTATTAGCCCATGTCCATTCGTAATCAATAATACTGCCTCATCAAACTCTTCTATACTTTTATATACACAAATGTTTAGCCCCTCTTAGAAGTATTTAAAAGATAAATGTGTCTAATTTTGGTCCTGACAATCAGACCACAACAACACAATTGATAGATTTGGCTTCACATTTGAAATGTTAACCTATTCTGAGGCAGGTCTTAGCAAATATGCCAACATAGAAAAATAGAAGGATCTTACCCCTTATTTTCCTTGTCTTCAAAGACTTGATCTTTTGGGCTGAAATTTATATTGATGCTTTTTTTATATTTAATTATTGTTTGACAACTGCATCTTCAGTAAAAGCCATGTCCTCCTTAAATTTTCTGAGATTCTTTTTCTTTTAGTTGACAGACAGTTGCTAATCACATGTATAATACCCTGAGCAAATTTCAGGCCATATGGGGATAGGATGGCTTCCTGCATATTTTACCCCCTTCCACCCTTATTTCTTTCAGTTTCTATGAGACACTGCTTGCGTTTGTGGATGAATGCTGTGATGTGTATTGTCTGGGATAAGAAGAGAGATCATGTGAATGTTAAGCCTTTAAACATAGATGGTGAAGTTTAACTGAGGCTTTCAAATTCACACATACAAAGACAACATTTACTGTTCTCTCTGCTTACTTTGAAGCTCTTTGCAAAGAATCTGCTGAGCACACACAGTGAAATATTCTTTATACCAATCCTTTTGCATTTGCCTGGCAGACAGGTTAGGGCAGGTTGTCCCCTGAATGCTGGGCTGGGCTGGGCTGTGCTGGCAACATCTCTGCTTGTGAGCACAGGGGTGTCAGAGTCTTTAGCCTGTATGAAATAATGTCATGAGGGCTCCAGGGAGGTTCTTTTGAGAAGAATCATCCCCTCCTGGGACTGGATTCCGAATTTTAAAGCTTTGGCATACGGACTGTAATCTCTGAGTTGCCTTAGCAGAAAGCAAATTCCATGACTTCCTCTGCAAGGTCTGTTTGACTTTGCTGGAGGAAGAACGCGTGTTCAAAGCTGGCCCAGCAATCATCATCCATCACACTGTCAGTCACACTCAGATACCAAGGTACCCTCAACAAACCTTTTGTATCGTAACCTCTAGGTTGGTTATTAGTGGTTCCCACAAAGTTCCAGTAGTCATAGGACATTTTGTGAACTTTACGGGATTTATATTAACTCATAGCAATCTTTGCAAGGTTGCCAGAAGGTGTAAAGAACCTAATGATTAACTAGATTCTTTTTAGTAATTTAGAAATATTGATGACTGCTAGTTCAAGTTGCTGCAGTGTATTACTTGCAGTGCTTGACTCCTGATAAGAAGGAAGTTTTCTACTCTCAACAGAATCTTACTTTTCCTTATTTCATACTTTTCAATGTACAAAATACTGTTGTTGTTATACCCCTGTCAAAATTCATTTTCAGCAGCTGCTGAAATATTTAAATCCTGCCAAAGACTGTCGTCAACTCTATGGTCCTGAATCTAAGGCAGATGCACTAGTCTCTTAAAAAATTATTGTAAAAAATACCGTAATTATCACTAATAATGAAAAAGTGTTTTACTTCATATCTGGGACCATATAAACTAATTTCAGGAGCAGTTAATATGACCTCAGAACGTGTATGTAGGTTACCTTAAACTGTTGTTTAAGTCTTATTTTGGCATATGAAGGAAAGTTGAAAAACATTTAGATTTTGCTCAAACACTGTCTTGTGTATAGTTCAGGAAAATGTACATATCTGATAAGGACAGTACCACGTGCAACTGTTCCCAGAGAAGGCTGTTTGCTTAAGGCCTGAAGCAAGGGTCAGTTTTGAAGAAAACTTGACAAGAACAATTTCTTACTCACCTTTAGTAGCTGACAAAGAACAGTCATAATAATGATGGGTGGTGCATTCCAAGCATTTCATTCACCTGAAACACCACAGAGTAATTTATGTGTGTTTGTTTTTTGCTTTCTCCGTAGTATTACAACAGCTAGCTGGGATTTCCAAAGAAGCACGAGAAACAAAGCATTCAGCTCTCAGAAAGAGTTATGGAGGAGCCTGAATTATGCTCATTCACCCCCAGCAGTGCTGGGGTTTTTTGAGGCCCTGTCCTTAGGAGTGGGGGCACCACACTCCTGACTCTTCTTGGTCGCTCCTCTCTGTGCAATCTTGTCACATGCGTGGGGCACTCTATGGAACTATACATGGATGCCTTTTTTCTTCTTACCTAAACAGCTCTGCCAGTCCTCTAGATTATTCTTGCTCTTTAATTAATCCCACTCCTCCTCTTTTCCCGAGATCTAAACCCTCATCTGTCTCTGCCTTTTGCTGCATTCACATAGCTGTGCATGTCTGAGAGACATGCAAGGTTCTTTCCCCTCTGCTTGGTGAGGTACCAGCACAGAAGTAACTGCTCCCTTGAAACCTCATCTCCAGCCAGAGAGTGATTTTCCCCTGATATCTGGCCCTGATCTGCACATGGTATTGGGAATAAACACTTCATCCTTCCCATTCACATTCTCTGTGCTCTGTTAGTTCTGATCTACAAATACAAGAGGTCAGTGTTTCCTGATCATCTTTTCTGTGGGTATTCAAAATATCTAATAAATAAAAGGGACATTTATTTAGCTCCACAAAATCTATTCATAAGAGTTTTGGGTTGAAATAAAGTATTTTGTACTTGCTTGTAGAGCTCTCTAATCAGGATCACACACTAATCCCAAACACTGAAGTAACATCGTTGCAAGATCTGGCATTACTGCATTTTGCTCCCATATCTTCTACAGAAAACAGTTCTGTATCGTAAGTTTATCCCTTAGTTGAACAAACAGACAGTTGTCTGCTTTTGTGAAGGAACAAAGATTGTCTGAGCTTCCTACTCATCTCTTGTCCCATTCAAGCAGTAAGGTGCAGGATTTTAATGTACTTCCCCATGCTTTTCAGAATGTGTTTTTGTGGTTTCCCACATCACGTGCTAAAATCATGCATTGAATATTTTTGTATGGGAAGCTTGTTTGTCCATCTGATTCACACTCTGGTTTGGAGCTGTGGATCAGGTTTTCCACGATGCCTCTAGAAAGACGGAGGTATCAGCTGAGCAAACCAGAGCAGGCAGTTTCCTGTAATCATCTATGCCATCATCTGTGCTGGATCATGGCAGCAGCTGATCAATAGAGGAGTATTTAAATATGTTAGAGCCTGAATCTGATATTCTACATGTTTAACTGCATAAACAGATCAATGGGATGGGATTGATCTCCATTGATATTTGGCAGTTTTCAAATACAATTAAACCACATTTGGAGTACTGAAAGCACTTGAAATAAACAACTGGGCACTATTTATAATTTAAAGAGCTACTCAAAAAATTTAATAGATCAAGTGGTTGTTTCAACAATGCCAGTGTCAAGGGAAAATTTGAAATCCATATGCTGTATATAAATAGCAAACTGAAATTGATGGCAAACTGAAATTCAATGTGTTCTTTAGCACATATTACTATATACAAATATTTCAGTATTTATGAGATAAGGATATGCAATTAAATTGTCATTAACAGATATAGATGAATGATTATGCCTGAGCAGAATCTTGGATTGGATTTATTGGACATGCTGTTGATAAAATGGCAACCTTACCCTCCTCACATCCGTGAAACAGTGGAATGCAAGAGTTACCCAGCTGGTTTTTGGTTTCACTGATCCCTGTTGGCTCTATTCTCACTGTGTCTGACAGAGTTCCAGCAATTCCCTGTGTTCCCTGCATGCTGACACCTGGCATCTCTATTGTTCCTTGTGAGAGCCTGGCACTAGCACGTGTTTAGGCTGCCATCAAAACCTATTTGCTCCACTAATGAGAATCTAAGAATGTCCTTCGGTTGCTGTTGAGGGCAATGTCCTTGTCACCACAAAGGCACATCCCTTAGCAGGGGCTGCTCAGAGTGTTTGACCCACTGATGTGCTGAATAAATAGGTACTGGGGGTCATGAAAAGAACCGGTGCCCACAAGTTTCCTCCCTGCCCAGTTCAAGAGTCCCGCAGATGCTGACCAGAAGAATGGTCATTTTGGGAAATGAGATTTATTTGCCATTCTGGTTTCTCTCTGGGCAGTTTCACACAGGGACACAGATGCAGTCGTAATGACACCTGCTGCAGGAGCTGAGGAGCTAGTCCAGAACTTACAAGGTGATTAGGAGGTTTACTTTCTAGAGAATTCTTCGCAAAGGAAGGCTTATGGTTTAAATCAATTTGAAATACATAAAGGAAATATGGATCTGTAAGACTACTTTCAGCTATAAACTCAGAGCACTGCTGTAAACCCCAGGTTCTGTAAAGACATAGACTTGATTAATTACAAGGACACTGAATGTCAGCTCAGCAGTACATTTACCAGACAACTTCAGTGTGGGCATGGGAAATGTAATTTTGCACTTTTACTGACAACATATGAAGCACAGCTAAACAGTATCTATGTGTTTTCACTTCCCAGACATTTTGAAAATAATCCCCTATGTTTATTCTAAGGTTTGTGTCCTGAAAAGTTGGGAAAGTAACTTCCACATGTACTGTTTGCTTAATCCAATGCCAGTGTAAAATCAAGGCTTTAGTTGTGATATAGACTGCAAAGAGAAAAATAGAGCAAGTTCCTTTTGTGCTGGAAGAAGGACTGGTTAAGCAGCACAGAAACAGTAGATCTTCCCAGGGTGTGGTTATCAGAGGGACACTGCAATCCTTGGCTCTTCAAACCTTCCCAAACCCCTCCCAGATTCTGGAGGGCTCGGAACATGCATATCAGTGTGTCCTCTTCTACTGAAAGTACACACATCTCATTCCCGAGGGAACTGCTTTTTCTGTTAATGACAGCAGCAGAGCTTTTATCTGAGAGGTTGTCACAGGGTGAGATTCAGAGGATCTGTTCAGTATTAAACTCTGAATTGTTCCAACGCTATCAAACTGTGTTGCACAGAGCAGCACAGTGAAAACTGTACAACAGAAATTCTTTGGCATTTTACCTGCAGAGACATGGTGATGACTTATAGTACACCCTGAACAATATTTCTTCTCTGTGCTTTATCTGGACCAATAAATGCTTATGCTTTTGGATGCAGGAAGAGCTGTTTGTTCTCCTCAGCTGACAACCCATTAAAAAGAAAATAAAGTAAACATATCAGAATTAGTCCCCTAAAGCTTCCATCAAGCCTTCTGCCATGAGCACTTTGCTGCTGTTTTTTTGTTTGTTTTGTTTTGTTTCTTTTTTTGTGTGTGTTTGGTTTTGTTTTTTTTTTGTGTGTGTGTGTGTGGTTTTTGTTTTGTTTTGTTTTGTTTTTTGGTTTTTTATTTTTCCATTGCCAGCTTTTGGCATTCAGGGGCAATCTATCTTTGGGAGAGAATCACTTTCCTTCCCCAGGATGTATGACCCAGGAACTAAAAATAGAGGCTATCCAGAACTCTACGAGAGGGCTGCATAACAAATTAGTGGCCAAAATTGTTGAAGAAATCTTCATCAGGTGGTGAGCAGTACAATACCCTTACAGTGAAAAAATACAAAACCTTACAATGAGCAATTATGAGATCATTAATAAAAAGGTATTTCCTTACCCCTTGCAGTAGTGATCAGTTTAAATACTGAACCTGCAGCAGTTTCCAGAGGATAACTGAGGAAATACCTGAATTTTGATTGTATTTCCTAAAAATAACTCGAGCTTTCTTGTTCATCATCAGAATGTAAAGAAAGAAGCATCAACAGCACAAAAATATCCACGAGGTGCTGCGTCACGTGAGTTTTTTTAAAAGAGCTGGGCTTTAGGACCTACTGGAAATGCAAACTTCAACAGCTTTCAGCCAAGCCCTTGTTTTCAGCTGATCATTACCAGTTCTGACCTTTTAAATCTTCTGCTGCTAAGGGAGAATCTGGTCTTTACAGAAAAGCTGTTCTGTATTCCATTCATAGACAATGGAGAACTTAACTATATTTACTGGTATTTAACATATGGAGCATATTTGCCTGGAAGGTAGATGAAATCTCCTGCATTTAAGATCAAATCAATTTGAATTTAAGGTCACATTTGCAGAAGTCAATGTTCCGTAAAATCAAAGAAGAGCTTAATTCAACTATTTTTTTATCTGTCAATCAACTGTATAGTTTCACACCGTGGAGTTCTGGAGCCTTCCTCCCTCAAGGAATCCTTGCACACACAAACATTCAGACAGGAAGCATCAGCATGGCTTGGGTCTTACTCACCTGAGTGGAGCTGGGAGTGTTCACACCCCAGACAATCAGTAACTGCATTCTGCAAACTTCATATCCTTCCTTCTCACCCCCACAAATAGTCCTGGTCATATTGCCAAGACTCCTCACACAAGTATCTTCCCTGCTTAAAGGGAGGCTCTCAGGACCAAACCACTTTCCTTCAGATGAGATGCATCCAATTTGGAACCTCTAATTCCTGTGCTTCCAGGACTAAACAGAGAAAATAGGTTGATGTGATTTCAAGGTGAAAGTGTGTGTGTCTTCATTCATAAGCAAGTGCTGCTACTTCAAGGGAGAGGAGATTTGCAGGAATCAATGATCTGCAATATCTTTTTGCTTAAGGTGTAATTGCCATCTCACAGCACTGAGGGACTTTGCTGCTGCACAGGTCTGGGAAACACAATCCCAAAATACAACTTTCTGGTTGGGAGATTTCTAATCTTGGAACATTGTCTTTGCATGCTACTCACCCGGTGTGCCTTTTCCCCTGGAAGTTTAAACAGCAGAGGAGAGAATAGGAGCTGCTGTTGATTTCTCCTTCCACTTTCCCTGAGAAAGTGTGATACAGCAGGTCTGAAAATTACATTTATGGTGTTAATACTAATATTTTTATCTTTATTTTTAAATTAAAATATTGTTGACTTAGCCTTGAAGAAATAATGAAAAGACATAGTCAAAGTGCAGTGGGGAAAAAAAAAAGGTGGTATTAATCGCTCCCTCATGGTCTAAAAGAAGAAAGATTAAATTTTTTAACATAACGGAAACAAAACCAGAGAAATAGTGCAGAAAAGTGGGGAAAATTCATAAATTTTTATTTAATGGATTTTTAAGTGACATTATTCATAGTCCATCAGGGATGGCCAACTGAAATATGTCTAGCATATGTTGTTTAGTTGTTGAGGGGTTTTTACTAGATAAAATAGCTTTTTATTTAAGGAAAACCCTGTTTGTACATACTTTGGTAAGAAGTCTTGATAAGTGTTTTTGAAAACCAATGTCTTCATGTAATACTTGGAGAAAATAAGCAAGGAAACGGGGGGATATATTTTTTCTCTATGATAATCCATATATTTGTAAACGCTTCCAAGCCAAGCTTTCTTCATTTCTGGGTGTGCAATATCTTTCACAAAAATAACAATTCCACTTTCATCCACAATAGCCCTTCCTAAGCTGGCATTCATAAGAAATCTTCTCTGATATTCCTGAATCGACAATCCACTCTTCCCTTGTCCCTGGCTGCTGGGATTTCAGTCTGTGCTTCCACGCAGATTTAAAGGACAGATTCACCTCTGATGTAAACGTGCTCAGTTCCAGACAAGTTGCTTCCTCTTGCACCAAGGCTTCATTTGATCCTAGATGTTCAGATCCCTAAGCCATCCCTTGCGGCCTGGAAATTCTCCAGGTGAAAGATTACTTTCTCACTGGGAGTGCCAATAGTCTTTGGAAGCTGAGCAAGCAGTAAGTGCATGGAAGGGCTTCATGGAGTGCTTCACAGGTGAAGAGGGACAGCCTATTGCATTCTGGAAGTCTCTCTCACCTCTCAAATGAAGAAAGGAAGTCTGAGGGAATGAAAGATTAGAGTATTTTTGTGACTGCTACATCAAAACTGAAGGAGTTTGGCCCTTTAGAGATGAGGGGGATACCCCCACTGTACTCGTTTCCCTACAACACTCACTCAGCTTTGAATCAACAGAGCTTGTAACCCTCCGACACACAGATTGACCTGAGGGGGAAGAGAGAAAGAAGGATGTAATTGTGCCAATTAATCTGGAAAGGCATCTGAGAGAACAATGTCTTTAAAGAAAGCCTGATAATGATCTGGACTAGACTAGAGTAAATCTAGAGCAATGTCACTGAAATCAAAATATCATCCTGAACTTGCTGGTTATGACCTGGATCAGATTTTGGCATGGAATTGGTTACTCATCCTGGACTAACCCCTCTCAAAGGAGAATAACAGTGGTGTAATTAGTATCAATTATTACATAAAATAGCAAATAATTCCTATTGCATAATTAGAGAAGCCAATGAACTTACAACTTTGTTTCATTATTTTTGCATTTTTCTACAAAACCCGCAATGTATTTTGAGAAAGGATTTTGTGTTGTGCTTGTCAGGAAGGGAACCAGAACTAATAATGTGTACAGATCTGATTAACAGGTTTATTCCAAGACCTGCTGTAGTCTGCAGAGGAGTCAGGACATCAGAAAGCGAAGTAATAGGATCTCCATTTTACATTAAAATATCAACAAGTCTGGGAAAGAAGAAAAATGGAGAAGTTTTTACTCCTTCCTGAAAAATGGGGGCTTTTGTGAGTCCTTGGGAGCTCTACAGGCAGAAGTCAGAGGAGCTCTCATACACTCCCTTTGTCCAAGCCTCCTGTCCTACTGATGCAGAAACAAAGCCAAGCTGTTTGCTCACCCTCTTATGAGAGGGGCTGCAAGCCAAGGAGAGATGTGCAGAATCCACTGCTTGTTTGTACCTACCCACCAAGGAATGTGAAGAGGTGCTTCTCATCCTCTAGTCCCTCTTCCTGATGCAGGATTTACTGGACTTATCGGAAGACACACTGACAGTAAAGCCACCGTTAGCACATAATTTAAATAATCCCTGATTAACTGGTGAAATTATAATTTTAGGAAGTATTGAGTGAATTGGAAAGAGTGGAGTCCCACTGAAACATAATACTGATTTGATGCCTTTTAATTTGTTAGAGATTGTAACTAGCAATTCTGTTCACCTATTTACTCTTCCCAAGTTATTTATTTTTGACCAGAAATAGGTCTGGATGAGAGCTGTTAATACAGACATGCCAAGTGCTGCCCAGACTTGAATTGTGGAATGAGTGGTTGGAGGTAAACCTAAGGCAGATCAGGTCAAGGCTATTTTAGTTCCATATTTTCCAAGCCTCTCCATTAGGAGAGTAAAATGTAAAATATAATGTAACGTGAAATGTAAATCAGAACACAATGTCTTAGCCTTAGCCCCAAGCCACTCTGGCAGTATTGATAGCCATTGATGGAACTGTTGGAAAGAAAAGGCAGAGCAACCGACTTTTATAATTCCACCCCTTATTTTGAAATGATGGTAAGCTTTTCAATCAGAGATCATGTTATTTGCTGCAAAAGGAAAGGTTTGGGAATCCATGCTTTTTGGCTGCCTTTAGCATGACCCCTTGTATGGGTTCTCTTGCTTTGTGGGTAAGGGTTTTAACACAAAGTGCTATAATCAAAATTTCCCCCTCTCTGCACCGAGGATTAGTCCCCTCTGCCCAAATTAGAGCCTCCTGGAATGGGACAAGTCTTTTAGACTCAGTGGCTGCTGCCATCACCAGACACAATGAGACATTAGGTCTGGATTTTAATCCACCTCTTTTCTTAGGAAAATGCAGTTGGGAGATTTAAGGTCTGGTCCTGTAAATTCTGTTTCTCATGAGCAATCTCACTGCAGATTAAGGACTAATCATAGAAGGATTTGCAGGATTGGGCCCTTTGATTTCTCTTCACGTTAAGGCTCTTCTTTATCTGGATCATCCCACTGATTATCCTTCTCCATCTTTTGCATATGGCTTTAGCAATAATTAGAAGGAAATAAGATTTTCTGACTTTAACTTAATCAGTAACATGTGTACTTTGAAAAGTTACATTTTTACATGACAAAGAATGCATCATCCAAAAGCAAATATCTCCAAGGTATTTGGACTTGCTTCTAACTGACAGCCTGGACGTTATCACAACTGTGTGGCTGCTCTTTGTTCTGACTCACAGACACTGTGAATGTTTGATAAATGTTGCCTTTTTAATTCTTGATAACATTATGAAAATGTTAAGAAATGTTACAGCAGATAACCTTTCTAGACCAAACAGCCACATTAACCATGTGAAGTTAATAACTGACCACAGGACATTTGCTTAATTTAGCTTTAAAAAAAGTTTTGCTCACACTACTCAAACTTTCCCTTCATTTTTATCTCTTTTTCTCCAAGGCCACAGATAAGATTTTCCTCTTACTTACTTGCAGGTCAGCTTTCCATGACACTCAGGTCTGCCTACAACCAAAACCAAATATTTATGGGTATGTGGGTATGAAACACCATAATGATAAATGTATGATAATTCACCAGAATGAAAGATTTCAAGACAACAGTGTTTGCTGTCTGAGCTGGACATTTACTTAGTCTGTGTAGACAGGAGCAGGTACTTTGATATAAATCAGATGAAGTGTTTTTGAATGAATAAGTCTATACTCTGAAGTATGACTTCAGGGATCAGGACATATGGGCACACAGGTGTCATTTTGCAGTGAAAGCTGCTAATGCTTTCTGTGCATGTCTAAAAACACTTTGTTTCAAGGTTGTGCTTCAGAGGATATAGCTCTGCAGGTTTCTTTTAAAGAATGAAGTGCTAAATAATGGATTAAAGGCTAAAAAAGGATTTGAAAGGTCTTAACCATATTTTTAGCACATTTCAGTTATTCTTTTTACTCCTCAGAAACACTCTTCCAGACTGTATTTAAATTTGAAGCATGTCATGACATTGCATATTCTTAGAATGATTAGATAGGCTTGGAAGATTTAATGTTTAACCTTCATCAATTATTACACAGAGTTCTTCATCTAAGTAAGCAGATGCTTGATTTCAAGCATTTTAGAAGTCCCACTGGTTTTATTCTTAAACACTTTGCCAACTTGAGTACATAGTGGACTTTCAATAAAATCATACTAAGTCCTGCAAAAAATATAAATATATGCTTTGTTTTATGCAGTTTAGTAGAAAATGTAACTACCAGTGTTTAAATTAGATGCCTTTGCTGCCTGAAAACCTAAGCAGAAAGTCTCTTCCTCACATTTGTCATTAATAGGAACACAGATCAGGTTCTTTCTCTGATGATGACTTACAGGAATTCTCATGGGAATCTGACAGTCAAAGCATAACTTTGACTTGTGTTGAGTGTTTGTGAATGGAGGCTTCTCCAAAGAAATTATAGACAGAGACATCTCAGGAAAAACTATACTTTCACCTGACCACAATCCGGTGCTGTAATTTCTTTTTCATATCCTGTTACACAATAATGCAAATTTACACCACCTTACATAGTCATGCTACTTGAGACATATTTGGAGGGGGCAGTTTGAGGGCGTGGGTCAGGCACAATCAAGAAAATCTTCTCTCCCTGTTATTCATCTGTCCACTCTACCAAACAGTGCTTAACTGGTTCTGAAAACCTAGAGGCCAGTTTGATGAAATCTTCCTTCAAAGAGCCCAACTCATTTGATGATCTGATATCACTATTTTGCTCTTGGATCCCACATAAGCTCATAGGAGTGCACAACCTACTAGATTTCCAAAGGTAAAACAATTATATCCGGTTATAGATGTTAAAGCAACTGGTTAATAAGAATCATCTTTCAGGATGTAGGAACAGTAGCCAAGTCCAAAATCCTCAACAAAATATGTGGGAGATGGATTAGCCCTAATTTTCTTTCTTGTTCCCTTTCTGTCTTAAGGCAAACCTTATTATACTCTTTTTTCAACTTGTTCTATAAGCTCACTGCGATTCTTGCAGCAAGATGTGAATGATATCATCTCCTCTTTAAATTTTTGCAAAGTTCAAAGTACAACAGAGATAGAAGAGCAGAGAAGATTATTGTTTTATGTCCTAGAAATTATTTACTATCAGATACCACCAGGATTTGAAGGATTCTGTGGCACTTATATTTCTTCAATGAATTAAATTCGCGCTGGTATCTGTTCTCATTTCCAGTGTTGCAGTCCCCAGCATTCGCAGATGTAGTTTCTTGAATTTTACTTGACGCCATTTAAAATTTAACCTGAAATACTAATTGATTTCCCTTTGTTTTCGGAGCTCTGATTTACCTTGTATATCCTACTGTGGCATCACTGGAGATGTGCTTAACTGTGGTGACCTGCTACGTCTGTTGAAGTGAACATCAAAAGACCATTTAATCACTTGTAATGTTTTTTCCTTGTCCGGGCCAGGGTTTTGTGAGGGTAGAGCTCTGCTAATGCACACTTCTGCCGGGAAGCTTCCCAAGGTGGGGCAGGAGAGATGCTAAGTGGCAGGAGGAGGATGAGCAGAAGCCATTAACATTTCCCCAGCAAGGTCAAATTTGATGTTTCCTTTGTTTGTAGTATCCAAATTAAGAAGATGCTTCTCTGCTCTGAGTGTTGCCTCTACATAAACACACTCCTGGGTATCTCAGGCTGGTCACTCCTCCTCACTCTTAGCCACCCATTAACAAGCTGATTGAAAAGGACCCAGCACCACTCGCACAAAGCGCTGACTATTTTCCAGGAAGACCAAATTTCTCATCAGCTTCATCAACACTTCAGACTATCAATACACAAAATGAACCCCTCTTGTTCTGAAAGGCTATGATCACAGGAGAAACCTTTGCATTCTTTCTTCTTTTTTTTTTCTTCTTTTTTTTTTTCTTTTTTTTTCTTTTTTTTTTTTTTCCTATTGCAAACACGTTGCAGGAAAAAAGGTGTTATCTTGCTCTTTTTTTTTTTTTTCTTTCCTTTTTTCCCCCCTGAAGCCAGTATTACCAGCCATTTTACTTGTACTTTACTATTATTATCTAGGTGATGGCTGTGACATGTTGATCATATATGGCAGTGAGAAAATTGATTTCCCTCAACAGAAATGCTTCCAATTTTCCATGAGCCATAATTTTATGTCCACAACAAAATAAAAGGGTCATTTTCCTTAAGATGAGGGAATTGAAATCTTTGATAAAAGCCATAGTAAATGTTGTACTTTTGATTGTGGAAACTGCAGTTTTCACAAACATCTATGCTGTCTGTTCTCGGTGTGTGTTACTGGGGTGAGAAAAGGAGAGAGAAGGGAAAAAACAGCTTTTGGAAAGACTGAAGTTGCTTGAAGAAGTTCTTCAAATCTACAAATTCTCCCTGGAAACATTGTTTATTTTCTTGGGAAAATTTAAGACTCTTGGTAGCTTTCAGTCAAGGTTCTCCTTTTCAAAAATAACTCTAGTTAAAAAAATACTTCTAAATCACCTCTTTTAGGTATGATTACTTAACTTTAGGGTATGATTATAAATTATGGAAAATTAGTTGTATAAATAAATTCTTAAGAGACTATAATCACAATTAAAAAAAAAACAAAACAAAACCAAAACAAAACAAAACAACTTTTTTTTTTTTTTTTCCTGAAGGAGGATCTCTTCTATCCTTAAGCAATCCTGTAGCTTTTTTTATTAAATTAACATTTCAAAGAAAATACAGGAACTATTGGCTGATGAGACTAAAAGCCACTTAGGGCTGATTCTTCTGTCTAAAAATTATTTAAATATATAATAGGCATTTTATTAATGTTTGTTTCTTCTTTGGCATTCTGAGTGGCACGCAGAGGTCTGGGGGGTCAACCAGCCCTTCCACAAGCAGGTGGTTTTATTTAAATTGGTTTTGTTCAATAGTCAGAAGGAAATCTATGCAGAATCCTTGAATATTCAGGAAATCCTGAAAACTGACCTTTTGATGCTCTTCTGCATTGATCTTTTATGTCCACAGTCCCATGTGTGAGTGTAACACATGTGATAATATCTCACTAGAAGTTTTTTTGCCTCTATGAAACTACACTCTCTGATATCTCACTTCTATAAGATGAAAGATTCTCCTAATTGGTCTCATCTCGGTTTGGTTTGTGGAGTGGCAAGGGAATTGTGCCCAATCACAGTTGTGTTTGCAGAATTTACAGGGAAGGAGACAAGGAACTAGAGACAAAGCATGAACATTCTTTTCCCTATGAGTCTGATAGGGAAAAGACAGACATAAAGAATAGCTTTTATCTTGATGGAAACACAGTATCAGGTAAATGAGAAGTTTTCTCTTGCTTTCATTGAAGTGAGACAGAGTTTACTCACTTTGGTGGCTTTATGGTTTTTACTTGGCTGTATTCCTTCATACATTTATTATACTCTCCACGTTTTCAAAAGCTGGTGGAAACTGGTTGGTAAAGCTGGTTGTTATCCTTCAAATCAGATTTTTTTTTAAAGAATTTCCTTTGCTTATAAATAAAAAATATATTTAACAGCCCAGCATATAAGGAATACATGAGTGCAAAGTTTAATTAAGATGCTGAGATGATGCTAACGTCTAAGGAGAGTAATGATTTAGAAGTCTGGTCTGTCCTTCATGTTATATATGTATTGTTCACAACATCCAGAAGATGTGCATCTGACAGGAGAGTTAATCTTGTGATCTCTTTGCCTATTTCATCCATACTCAAGAGAGGAGAGAGATGGAGGTCAGTTCAGATGTGATTGTTTCACCAGGGACATAAACCAGAGGCAGTAAGTCATGAAACAAGGATAATGTGGAAATAAAATCGTAAGAGCTTTTTTCTGAGACAATAATTTTCACAAAGCCAAGAAAAGTAATTCTTTCCTTTTGACTTGGAAATTACTTTTTTATTAATATCATATTAATAAAACCATGGTTCTCATATTTAATTTTTTTTAACTTCAGTGGATTAGATTTCAGCAAAAAGAAGCAAGGCCATGCCTTTTACACACCTAGTGTTGGGAGGGCTTAGTTATAAGAGGACTCTTGCATTTTGTGTTCTCTGCATGGTACATGAGAGAATAGAATAGGGAGGACCAGTTTTCTGAGGTTTCTGCTTATTTTTGCTTTTTTATTGAGGTACAACACCCAGGTTCCCCTGTGCATGATATTCACATGCAGAACTAGTGTCAAGGGAAGTGCATCTTAAGGACAAAAGGAGTTCTGCACTGTGTTTAAAAGTGTTGGGAAAGAGTCGCCAATAAAATAAAAAGAACATGTGCAATCAAAAGCAAGAACCACTTTCTAGTGGAATGAGCAAGAGAGAGGTAGACATGTTTAATATGACATTGTATCTCACCAGGCAGAGCAAGCTCTGTAGCATAAACAGAAGGCACTTGAGAGGCAGAAACAGATGCTAGAATGGGGCTTGTCCTTTTTTTTCCTAGAACAGGCCCACTCTTGAGCTGTCCTCTTAACTATTACGTCAGAAAATAGTATAATAATACTATATATAATATTCTATATGTAATAATAGCATCTGCCAGGCTGCTTGAGAGAGACTCCTGCAGCATCTTTTCTGGTTGTGTAAATGCAAAGTCATTCTGGGGCAGGTTGTAGGATTGTGCAGCTGATTCCAGCTCTGAGTAGGGCAGGTTCCACCATCTGAACAATCTTGTTCAGCGAGCTCACTCACATGTAACTGAGAAAGGAACCTGGACCACCTCGTGTGCGCAAATCAATAAACATGTTTGTGATCCAGTTGGACTCTGGTTCTTTAACAGAACATTTCCACATGAAACAATTTCCTAGGGATTTTTCCAAAAGACAGGGAATGCAGTTGTCAAAGTGCAACTCTTCAGGGTTCCTTGGAGCATTGGAGACTACCCAGTTTCACCCAATAGGATTAAATAATAACAACACTACTGGCTAATTCAGCTCAAATTTACCACTCTAAGTCACCTAGATCCCAGATTTCTCTAAGCTGATTCCAACAACCCTCACAGGAGGACAATTTCAACTGGCAGGAGTTATATTAAAGTCATTGTTTCTTTGAGTATAACTGAGATACAAATAACTGGCATTTATAGTCAAAATGGGACAAAAGCATTGAAAACAAAATCTGAATTGAAAGGGTAAGAAACTGACATTCTGGAAAAATAAAAACCATTTTGGTACATACTCATGCAAAAAATACCTGTGAAAGTGCTGCTTTACAATGCTCCAGTTCACATCCTGTACTGTGTCCATAAAGGAAAGTAAAAATATTTGCCATTTCCATCCTTAACATTTGCCTGGTATTTTCCTCAGGGAATCTGCATTCTTTAATCCTGGATTGTTTCTACTAGACTAGGGTTGGTTTTCCTTCATTTTCCTTTCCCTTATATTTCCCTGGACCTCTGCAGATTTCAAATTTGTTAGATCTCACTTTTTATCTCAGATATATTTCCATCATCAAATTGCTATTTATTAAGTATCAAATCCACACCTACATCATGATAGTTTGAGAATCCCATGAGGAAACAGAGGTAATACTGCCTTACTAGCATCTGCAGATATTTTCAAGCTTTCAAGAATGGCAGAAAATGGCTAGATCTTAACTGCTTTTCACTAAAAGCCCAGCTAGACATCACTCTAAATAGAAAAAAATCTATTTGGGTGCAGGTAATTCTTAGGTCCTTGTAGTTCTTCATGGAGATGCGAATTTTACACATCAATTTTTGAGAAGTGAGGGTTAATCACAAACAAAGAGATTAGTAAAAACCACCCTTTTATCATACAAATTTGATAACAGGAAAGTTCTGTGTGGTAGACCACTGTTTAGCAAATAGTATAGATTTTCAGGGACAAAATTACACTTAAAATTTCAGCTGGTATGATAGAATTTTTTTTCCAAAGTCATTTTGTTTGGAAGGCTTCCTTCCCTGAATGAAACTGATATAATGAGAAATAGTATAGTTATAAAAAGAGAGCAGGATATCATTTCCAGATACGTAACCATGGCTGTTGCCAAGGCACTCACTCCTTTTGGAAATTAAGTCCTGAAAGTCAGACACAGCATATGCAAAAGACACACCCAACAGGGTTGCTTCTGACAGTTTGAGTCTGACTAAAATATAGATCATCAAAGCAAGAATCAAGGAACAAAACCGTTCCTATCTTATACTCAGTTCTTCTCTATATATTTCTTGGTGGGCAGTTTGCCAGCATAGGATAATGTTACTAGAAACTATTATTTCTCTTAGCAGCCGAGTGAGTCACTGAAACAAAACACACTGGTAGAGATGGTGCATTTGGGCAAGTAAAATGTTAGATTATTGCTTGAGGAGCATGGAGTGGTGGTCCTACCATCAGGGATGTAGGTGCAAAATCTTATGCAAGAGAGCAGTCTTATTTCTTACTCCTCAGCCTATAAGAGAAATTCCTAAATTCAAAGTTGGAGGTTAGAACCAAAAAGGACAATTCCAAAGCTAAAGCAGAGTCCTCTACTTTTCCTTTTTCATGGGTAAAGACCTCACTGACTATTATTAGAAGTCATTTGGCACTTCAACATGCAATAGGCATAGAGTGAGATTTTTCAAAACCATTACACATCTAATTTACATTGACTGGAGATCCCATGAGACACCTAAATACCTCTGGACATCCTCACTATGTCAATTTATAAGGCTCACTTATCTTCCTCTTTCGCACATTGAGCCAACTCCTGATTTTTACCATGTGGAACACTACAAATTCCCAATCCCTCGATAAGGAGGCCTAGTTAACATGTAAACAATTTTCGGCTACTACGGGAAACCTTTGAAAGCAACCCTTTCTCTTTTTTTCCTCTTTTTTTTTTTTTTTTCCAGTATTTGTTGCAGTTCTCTGCAGTCCCCCCTCTCTGCTGAGCCTGCGGATCAGATTCAGACCAAGGCAGTGTGATGCAACAAGCTGAATTTCTTGACTGACCTTCAGCTTTCTCCCTCTGTGGCAATATACAGCTTTCTGTTCTGCTAAGTGAAAGTCAGAAACAGGGCCAAGCGAAAAGCAATTGTTTCACTCTTTTGCAGAAACAACAAAAAGGTTGCTTCTTTATGTGAGAAATTCTTTTGCTCATCTCTACTGGAGACTGAATTGTTTATTGTATTGACTGCACATCATTGTGGGCTGGGTTTTAACAGATATGACAATTTATCTGTATCAAGGATTGGGGGAGGCTTGCTGTTTTGATACATTAAATACTTTTGCAATCATTTTTTTCCTTTCTATCTTTCTCTCTCTCTCTCTCTTTTTTTAAGCACTAAATCTCAGCATGACTGTATCCTGCAGTGGAAAATTACTACCCATAGAGAAATGTGCCTTGTTGCATTACAGTTGTATATTTGAAGGCTCAAAGCTCTATCTGCAGCACAAAGGCAGGCTCAACAAATGACTTGGCATCTTTGTTCCTTTATCACAACACTTTATGGCAGCATTTTCTATTTCTTATATTCAAGGTGTACTTGTGAAATGAGTATTTTTTGCTCTTTTTACTCTTTAGCTTATGTAACAATTATGTATCTTCACTGAAATGGCATATTACAGTTAATAAGCAGCTGACTTTTTTTATGAGTGTCAGAATTACTCTGTGAATGAATGAATGAATGAATGTTTTTACAGCACCAGATGACAAAATTTGCCATGACCTTCCTCTTTATCAAAAAGGTTGCATAGGATAATGTTTAAAATGAGTCATTATTTTTAGACCAAATGGCTCCTTGTCAGCTCTGTATGTAAGATGCGAAAGGTAAGAGGATCCTGCTACACCTACCCTTTTGGGGGGCTGATTTTTGAGAATTTCTCAGTATGCACTTGGATCCACATTAGAAGCAGTCGGAGGCTTTTAAGGGGAGAAAATCTCAGGACAGTGTACAGAATCAGAGCCAGGGTCGTGACCTTGACTATTGATCCAGCCTCTCTTATTTCCACAGCTTGCTGAGGCTTGTTCTTCCAACCTGCTGGTGTACATTAGAGCAGAAATCCATAACATGGCCATGTTCATCCAAGCACAGGAAGAAACTAAATTAAATGTTAAAAAACAATCTGAGGCTAGAGTTGGAGACAATTCATCATGATCCTAGACGTCAGGCAGGTAGGATGACCAAGAGTTCCTCAGCCAATAGACCCCAAACAGAATATGGAGGGTCCTCACTGCCTCATTTGTCAGGTACAGAGCAGATAGTCGGAAAAACACTGAGGGAAAAAAAGTATTCCGAAGGTCAGCGTTTTAATTCCCAACCATGCACAAATATTCATCTTTTGGAATGCAACCTGTAATTGAGGTTTAGTGGAGAAAGGGAGGGCGATAAAAAAAATCTGACATTAATAAATTAGCAGTCAAAACTAGGATAAAATAAAATTTAACATGGAAGCAGCATACTAAAAATTGAGTCCAACTGAGTCCTTACGAGTCTGGAACCCAGGTTTAGGGGAGAGAATTTGACCACAGACCTGAGTAATCTAATAAATTCAGCAGTCAGCCTCTTTAACTTTCAAAAGTTACCTCTGTGGACTGTTAACCTTTCTTTGTGATGAAAAGCACTTATAGATATATAATCTGTGATGCATAGAATGGAGAATAAAAGAGAGATTCTCCAGGCTGGTTGAAGAGTTTAGAAACTGCCCTTTGCTTCTTCCTTAACTGTTGTTATTTATACTGGACACAAAACACATGTTCCGTATGTACTCATCTCAAACATAAAAGCTAAAGAATCCTTCTCAAATGACAGTTGTTTCTTCTGGGAACTACAGAACATACATATCATGACAGCACTGTGCAAATGTGGTGATTGAAAATATTCAGAAACTCCACTACAGCCTGTGCAGGTGCTGTTTGAATTTAGAAGGCTGGGGAGAAAGAAGAAGTCACCACTTTTGTGAACATGAATTAAATTTCTTGTTGTGGTTGAATTGTGTTCTCTCTCAAAACATTGATAAGCAGGTATCTGAGCTGAAAATAGTCTTCTGCCCTTTAATTTTATTCCTAAGTTATGTTACACTATTTGTGCGTTATCAGCATGTGCTGTTAAACCTCATGATGCTGAATGCCAATCTGATGAAACATAATAAGACATAACACAGTTTGACAGCTAATATTTAAAGAAAAAAATCTTATCTCTCACTATCTAAATAGCAAAGGGCTCCCATTCAGACACTTACAGATTCTTAGTGGATATCTTGGGAGAACAGTTAACCTGAGCTTTCTTGGAATGGTTCCCCAATATAGAGAGCAGCTTTGTACGTGTGTGAGCTGGAAACAAAATGCACTCTTACAGATTGTAAAATTCACACTGAACAATTTCTGAACTTCCTTTCTAATTTGTAGTTCTCTAAGAAGAATATGTAGAAAACAGGAGTGAACTGATGGAATTTTGTTCCCTCTATCTCTTTTACCAAATACTCTGCAATATCCAAATGAGATAATGTATTTTAACAAGCCAGTGAAAAATGAGGCAATTTCCACTTAACAAACGGGGGAAAGATTTGACGTATCTTAGGCATAGGAGTTTGCTGAACATAAATTCCTTCATTCTGTGCATCACAATTTGCTCTCTTTTCTTGTTTGGCTCTCTTTAGCCCAAGGTGATTATAATTTCATTTTTCTGCATTATTATTACTTGCCATCCACACAGGTTGAAGACAGTACTAGTCAGCCTACATACTGATAGAAGATCTGTATTCTACTGTTAAAGTTTTACACTTTGCTGTATTTTTTCAAGGTGTCTCAGTTTTTGGATTCTTACTTTCATTCATCACTAACCTGATTTATACCACCAGAAACTAATTTACAGTTAATGTCATTTGCTTACAATAATTTCAAAGTAAATGAAAATTCTGGATATTATAAATAAATGGGGGGGGGGGGAATATTATATGCTGAGCACTTGATATAGAAGTATCTCAGACTTCCTTATTTGGAAAATTTGGCTTGAATATATCTGACTTTCATGATAACTTTCTAAGTTGTAAAACCCTTTGAAATTATTCAAGTTGGAAGGAACTTCAATACTAGTGAAAAGATCCATCTGCTTCCTAAAATGCTTTTTTCTTTTCTGAAAATACAGTGTCTACTTTCTACCTGATAAAATCAAGCACATTATGCCACATGTACATCTGTTGTCTGGGGATTGCAGAAACGCCCCTGATCCAGGTTGGATAAATAACTTGCAAGTCAGTACTCTGTGATAATCTCTGTCCCAATGATAAGATGTGTCCATCCAAAACCCCACTCTGAGAGGTGATCCCAGCACAGCCCTCCTTGTGACTCTGACTGCTCTCGATGTGCCCACGCCTGCCCCGGCCAGCAGGCACACACAGGTACCAGCATCAGGTATACTGGAACCCTAAAAAAGAGTAGGAACAAAATGCAAAGCCTTTCTCAGTTCAACCATGTAGGAAATGTTCTCGTGGCAGTTTTGTAGCATGCTGCAGGAAAGGACATCCCAGTGGTACTGAAAATGCTCCATGGCTGTTCCCTGCAAGTCTTTACTCATGACAGTATTCAACTTCCTAGTTTCCTAATTATCAGATAATAGAAAACCCCGCCAGGGTCTCATCTATTGTCTCAGGGACATTTGGGCAAGTTTGGACAATACAGCAACCCTTTAAAATAATAATTTTCTACAGCACATTAGCAGCTTGAATCTACATAGATGTTTGTGTGGCATTAACGATTTTATTTTTCTGTATTTCTGGTGTATTTGGCTGAGCAATGAGATACAGAATGAAGGGGAAATGATTCAAATTATATCTCTGAGAATCCATTTATATCACGAGTTAAAAAACTAGAATTTTTTTTTCAATCAGAAACACATGTTTCTGAGACACTTGCCGTTATTTGGCAGCCCTAGACACAGGTTAGAGAAAGAAAAACAACAATGGCACATGGGGGGCCATTTTGTAGTGATTTAGCAGTTACTGTTAAACTATATAAATCTATGTTTTAATGCCTTAATCTAGTGTTTATTACAGTTTAATCCAAAAGATTTTGCAAAGTCATCTTCACAGTCCTAGGGTACCTCCAGCTGTGCTTGCTTTCCGTAGATTGAATGTGAGCCCAGTCCTGAAATAAGAAAATAATATGTGAATGACGCAGGAATTGTTTAGCTAAATGTAAGCTGAACTAGACTGTATCTTTTACTGCATCACATAAAGACGCTTGGACATTGTTATTTGACCATATAGATTTCTGAAATGCCATAAAAAAACATTTTCCCATTTCATTTGGAATTGGTATTCTTAACTTTTATACCCTGTTAACATCTGAAAAAATAGATTTGAAGAAACAGTTTTGTGGCACAGTAGTTAGAAGAAGAATCCCCAAGGATATGTTATTTTAGTTGTTTGCTTAACTTAGCTATGAAATTTGACACGCCTTTTTATTGCACTTGAGCTCACACTTCCTCTTCAAAATACATCAGTGCAGTTCCCTACTGCCTAGGAAATAAGGAAGAGAGTGTCTGATAATTTGCTTCATTGGAGTCCCGGTATTTTATTTCTTGCATGAAAGAAAACGGCATCAGTATTTAGGTGTGCAGCAATAGAGGCAGAACAGCAAGAACTTAATTCATTTTGGTCTCTTTATGGACTGTAGTCCAGTAGAACTCAATAATGTTCTGCAGTGAAAAAGATGCCATCAAAAGTAATGTTTGAATCTTTTTTAATAGCATTGCACAGTTACAATTGTCTCTTTTAAGACATCACAGAGGACTTAAAGGACTATGACAGATAAATGCAGTCTTTTAAGCTACTCATGCATTCTTAATGGACAGCCTGTTAATTTGAGGTCTAGGTCAAGAATTTGAATGCCATTCACTAAACACCTCTTTGTCAACAAAAGCTAGTTTTCCCTTAGGGTAAATTGTAACTCATTAATTGTAATTAAATTAAACATATGCGACAACTAGAAAACCCAGGGTGCATTCTGTGAGGAATGTTGGTCTGGCAGTCCATGGCTGAGTGCTGGGATGTTCAGGCATTCTGAAAGTTAGGAGATAACATGCCTATAGTCTAAATAACACATTGAATAAAGAGAGCAAGTAGTAAATACCTTGCCTAGTTAATATATTTTTTAATCAGTTTTCCACTGGATATTAAATATAATAAAAATTTTAACATTTGATGTTCAGTTGAGGGTTTTTGCAAGTTTGAGTCAATAGCCATGATATCCAGATATTTTGCATCCTGTATATCAACCGTTAGAAGAGATAATCAATTTTAAACCTGTATTTATGTTTATAGCAGCAATTAAACTGTGTTAACAGCAGAGACCTTTGTATTTGGAAGGTCTATATAATCCATCCTCGGATCCTAAGTTAAATCAGTTTGGTTGTCAAAGATGAGTCCCAAATGGGCAATGGTCCACATCACAAAGCCATCATGTAATTGCCACTATTCGGCATATTTGGCAGTTCCTATTAGGAGAGGCCCAGGCCCGAGCTAGGACACTGAAGCGTTACATCATTGCAGAGTGGAGACAACAAAACAAGAATTGGGAGGAAAAAGATGTACTGGTTTGGACACTGCTTTCTTCAGTGAAATTGTGGAAGCACTTTTTTAGAGATTTGCAGGTTTTTGCCATTTTTCTGCATGTTGAAGATTTCTATATCGATATAAGCTCAATTATTTGGCTTTCAAGGGGTTTTTAGAATTTTCATTTTTACAAAACCTATTTCTTTCGAATTTTTTGGTATAATTATTTCAAACTCATTAAATACTTTGCATGTTTTTAGGAGACAGACTGTTTTTATTGGAATGTTTAGTCTGCTTTCAAGTGGAAAAATATAGTTGGCTGAGTAACAGTGTGCTGAAGTCTGATACACATGAGGAGAGAGAGCGAGCTGTGGTGCATACAGATGCTGAAACTGCACTTGTGATCTGAGCAGTAAGTGGTTAACTTGAAGCCTGAGGACATTCAGAAACAGTAGATAACTGACCTTGTATTTTTGTTCAGTGGAGATATGTGCTTATAAAAATTCAGTTAACACGCTCTCTGCAGTTTCCTAGCTGCAACTCTGCTGGGAGCACGTCTCTATTTAAAACATGTGTGTTGTTTAGCATCACTATTTGTATCAAAATCCCCACTGTGAATAGTCAAGTGACAAATATTAAAGTGGGGAACTGTGTATAGACAGGAGTGTTAAGCCCCTTTGAATGTGTTTGGAGAATGCTAAATGGAGTGTAGGGGGAAGATATACCTCATGGAGGGGAAGATGCACCTCATCTGTCCCCTGTGTTATTTGCTCAGGAGAGGCCTAATAATGTGTGTTATTAACAAACATCTCATTATTGCAGATACATAAGCTCTACATAAAAACTAATCCATGAACTCCTTCATCTAAGGCTTCTTTCACTTTACTAAGTTTACAATCCAAGGATCTCTCTCACCTTCATCACTGATCTAGTCATGAGGAAAAGTGCATCTCATCAGCATCAGATATATCATTTTCTAAAGCTCTGACTCAAAAAGGCAGTTTGACTAACAGACTGCCAGCACTGTAAAAAGTTTGAATCTCTCCTTGCTGTACAAAGTGCAAGCTACTGTGCAACTGATACGAGTGCATGAGAAATGCAAACTCCCAAAGAAGGCTGCAAAGCAGAGGGAAACAGGAAGATGAGTATCAGGTTTGCTTCCTTCGCTGGCACTAGAAACATTATCTTAAGAAAAAGCCATTCCCTGGGAGCTATGCAAGCCCTGGTGGGAATGCTGGCTCTGTCACAACTTACTCCTGAGGTCTTGGAGTTAATATACCTACCTACCACAGGGAGTTACTTTTCCCTAACTCAAGTTACGATGAAGCAAGCAATGCTTAGATAATACAGAAGTAATGGCCACAAGAGGAGCAATAATTGTTTTAGCTGACAAAGTTTTATCCAGCTTTCATTCAGCACCTGTAAGGGAGCTTGGCATGAACCCCTGTTTCTGCACATCTTCTTCTCTTTTCTGTTTACTTCATTTCAAGAACTTGCAACAAAAAAACCAACCAACCAATCAAACAAAAAACAAAACAAAAAAACAAACAACAAACAAACAAATAAAAAACCAACCAACCAACCAAAAATCACCCAAGCCCCAAACAAACAAAAATCCAAATAAAAACAAAACAAAACAAAACAAAAAAACACGAAATTGCTGTTTAAGCTCTGGAAGCCTCTGTTTTACCAACAGCTAAATGGAAGCTGGATGGTATGATATACTCACAGGTCTCAAAAACAAACTGTGAAATTCTCTCTGTGGTAGGCTCTTCTATCCCCTTCTCTCTTAGTGCTCACTGTCCTGTTGGTTCAAGGACATCACCTGTCCTACACAGTGTATATGACTGAGTGATGATCAGAAGGTGGCATAGGCTGCTTTCCAAGAAGGTTGCTTTCCAAGGTGTGACTCTTCATCATAAAATGTGTTCATGTTGTGAAGTAAACTACTCCTTGCTTTGTTCTCTGGGTTTTTTCCCCTCTGGTTTACTACATATGAAAAAAAATTTTTTTCTGAGTCCTGCCATTCAAACACCCTGCTCTCCTGCTACCAAAACCAGAGAGAGAACGCCCCCTCCATTGGACTTGCTGAATTTTCTATCTGAATCCACAGTTTGGAAACGGTGCTTGGGAATCCGTTGAGTGCAATATATAGTGAGAGGCTTTGCCCTAATGCTTGGCCTTGTCTGGACATCAGATACACATAGAAAATGCTGCTCATAGTTCAGCAGGTACAACTCCTCTGTAGGCTGGTCGAACTGACAGCTTTATAGCATTGTCTGTCTGTGGGTAGATCCAGTCTTGAAGCTGCCCATTCCTTTTCAGTGTTTACCCTGGAGTTTAGCACTGTGTCCCCTGACTACAGCTTTTTATCTGCCCAGGTGGCCATAGGTCACTCAGTCACACTGGCCTTTGTTACTGAAAATGACCTTTACTCATTCAATTAGGACACATTAAGAAATTTGCTATTTGAATGCCATTGGTTCTGTTTTTATTGATGTTACAAAGAAAGAAAAAATACTTGGCTGGTTTTAGCCTATGTGGTCATCTCAAGAAAACCCTTTCTTTACTTCTGCAAATACTAGACATCCCATAGCATGTATCATGCCATTTGTAATTATGCCATGATGACAGTGATCACAGCTTTATCACTGTGGTCACAAGAAAATAATGGAGGTTCAGTAAGTGCAAGCAAAATACCCCTTGCTGGCACCCTTGAGGGGCTGCTTGTGACCAGAATCTAAAGTCAGGAAGGACTGCAGTGGACTGATGGAGTGGTCACAGCCTCTTCCCATCATCCCAGTCTAGTCAAACCCCTTCTCCACCCAGACTTAGTGTGGGCAGGGGACACCAGTGCCCGTGCTTCTGATTTCATCACATATTCTGTTAATGTGAAGAACAGGAAATTATGGTTAAAGCTAGTAAAAGAAAATGGTTCACACTGAGAGAACGCACTGATGTAAGTAATACATCTTACTCACAGGTTGGTGTTAGCTTGCTTGGGGGTGTTGAATTTCTGGCTGTCTGGCTATGTGATTGCCATTG
The DNA here is from genome assembly GCA_038380795.1 of Pyrocephalus nanus. Classification (NCBI taxonomy): domain Eukaryota; kingdom Metazoa; phylum Chordata; class Aves; order Passeriformes; family Tyrannidae; genus Pyrocephalus; species Pyrocephalus nanus. The sequence goes on from CM076272.1 coordinate 8,260,587, forward strand.
TTAAGACCTGTCAACTATATATGATTGATGAATTATGTGAGTGCTCTACTTCTCCATAAAATTTTTATGCAAATACATCAGTGCCATGGGAGATAATTTTTAGGTTTCTCCTTTGGTGCAGGCATCTCCTGTACAAAAGATCAGATCAGATGTTACTAAAAACAAATTTTCAATTGGAAAAAAAGAAATAATAGGTGATTTCTACATGTGCAATAACTCTGAGAAGCTATTTGTAACTAACAGTATAAATATTTCCATATATTTATCGAGAGTTGACAACATTTTTCTATGGGGGACTTTGTGTATGTGTGTATGTGTGTCTCTATTAGACTACTTCTCGTGTTGAGAATCTCCATGTTTCTTGGCAATTCCAGACCAAACTAATGTTCTGTTCTGCTTGCTTAGTTTACTATTGAGTCATACCAAATAAGAGACAAAAGTCTCTGCAAAAGGAAATTATTTCTTAATTGCAGCCATCTTCAGCAGTTTTTAGAATGGTTTTGCAATAGCTGCTCATATTGTCCCATAACGATGACAAACAATGCCTTAAAAAGTTTGCATTCTCAAGGAAGGCACAACAGAAAACTTTACCTCATGAAGGCTACGTACAGGATAAAGTGTGCCTTGCTGGGACAGCCAGCATTTGCTGCTGTTTTTATAGAGTTCAGTTTTCCCTCCCAGGCAGGCAGGATATCCCATCAGAGCCTTCCAGGCCAGAGTGTGCTGTGCTGTAGCCAGTTTTAGGCTGCACAGGTGTGATGTGCTCGGTCTGCCTTGGCTGACAGCCCGGGCTCAGAGCCTGCAGCTGTGCCATGTGCTCTGCGTGGCCAGCAGGCCTTGCCTTCTGCTCTGCCCTGCGCCCTCAGCACAGACCTTGTGTGCAAGCCTTACCATGGACCTGCAGGTCCAGGCCCAGCCCTTCCCCACGAGCACACACACACACTCTCAGTGAGTTGGTTCTGACCCATATCAATAATTCAGTGAAATTCAGATCCAGGATCTCACACCTGCCTGGCTGAGGGCTGCTGTGGCTCAAATCACCTCAGGTGGGGAGGAGAGATAAGAGGCACACAAAATCCAAGCACCGGATTAGCCATATAGGCTTGCTCTAGATGTTGATTTTAAGGAAGATTCTATAACCACAGTATCAAATCCTGTCTGAACTGTGACAGGAAACTCCAAACATCTCAGTGACCTCAGGAACGTCTCCTTCTCCTCAGGTGGCTCTGGGTAACATCCTGCTCCTGCACACCTTGTTAGGAAGTGCCAATGAGCTAATGAGCCTCCAGGTGTCTTCCCCCTCCCTGAGCACCTGGGAGAGGCTACAAGGAGGAGCCCTGGCAGAGGGAGGAGGCCGAGACCTGTCAGTGGGGTGAGTGAACATGTGTGCCTCTAGGCTGCCAAGACCCGTGAGGGCAGGGATGCTGCTGCACTGCTTGAGTATGGCTGACAGTGGCCCCGGGAATCTGGCCTGTGCTTTGGAAAAATGGCACTTGGCTGCCTCGTGACACAGGGCTGCTGTCACGGTGTGGGTCCTGCCTCTGTGGTTCCCAGTGCTCTTGAGTGAAGAAGCCAAAGAGCTTGCTATGGAGAGCTGTGCAAGCCCAGCTTTCCCTGTTTGCCCCTGCCATCATGACAGAATTGAGCAAAGCCTCTCGTGGTCCTCCAGACAGAGCTCTCTCTCTGTAACTTATGAGCTTAGTGACTGTAATGACTCTGGGACAGAAAAAAAATACTTCAAGGAGCTGCACTGACAAAAGAGAATGGATAAAAGGCATCTTGTGTCTTTCCGTGGCCGACTACGTAAGGACACTTGAAAGCCAGAGTGGCATGCAGCACCTGCTGGGCTGTCTGAGGAGAGCAGTTAAGGCAGAGGTAAGAGATCTTGCTGTGGGTGCTCACCCTTGCCCTGTTTCATATAATTGAATCCTCCTGGACTGATGGAGTGTACAACTCTGCGATGAAAAACAGTGAGGAAGTTGATGACAGAAAATAGTTAAGAATACAAGGAATGTAGAGGAAATATAGGGAGCAGGACTTCATTACCACACCTCTACCTTTGGTACCATTTCCATGCTTTGGTTTCTTTGTTTTACCTTCTTGGATGTTTCTAATGAAAAGCAAAGGCTAGGAGATTCATTGGCAGTGGGGTGTAATTAAAGAAATGCATTTCACCTGTTGCTAGAGTTCCTGTTCGCTGTAAAGTCAGGAGACAAATATTAAAAAACCTGATCTTCTTAGCGGTTGATGCTGTAGTACAGATTAAAGGATAAGATATTAAACAGCAGAGTTATTAACTGTTTTGCAAATGAAGATGGCAGAGATTTACTTAAACTTCATCAGATGTTTAAGGCTAACAGATGAAGAATTAGGAAGTGTGCAGATTAACACGAGTGATGATTAAGAAAAGCTTAAAGGCTCTAAGCCCTATTAATGTTTCTGACAAATGACAAGTGATACAAGAAGGATATGCATAAATGTGGTCTGAAGGGGTGAGAAAGACCCTGGAAACAGGCAGAGCAGGGACTGCTTGGTTTGATTTTGGGCCCTTAACATCATTGCAAGAATAAAATTAACTTTGACAAACTCCCAGCTCCTTAGATACCTTTAATTTACTCTCTTCTCTTTCTGTGACCTATTAGCTCTGAATTTGTTCATTATATGTCTGGAACTGGTTGTATGGTATTAGGAAGCACTCCGTGGCCTGCAGGTTGTAACCTGTTTACCTAAGACTGCCTAAGTCAGACTTGAAAGGGAAACCTGGGTCATTCTGGTTCATACATAAAAAAAGGACCTTATCCTGGCACTCCATTCTTACTGCAGCTGTAAGAGAAGGAATTTACAATGTGAACATAATGGTGTTTTGAGGAAATCATTGTTGTCAGTGTAAAATCTAAAAGTTTGGCAGAAGTTTTATGGAATTAGCAGAAATACAAGTATTTCTATGTTTGAATTTTTTTTTTTTTTTTTTTTTTACCTATTGAGCTAGAAGCGTCTTAGCATCTAAGAACTCTTACAGTATTTGGTAACAGTCATCTTGTCTTTTTTTTTTTTTTTTTCTGAGTCCTTGTCTATCACTTCTTGAGAAAGCAAAAGGAGAAGGCTAAACCGTACAAATGGCCTGGGGGGTGGGGGAGATGCTAAGAGGACTATGTTTGAAATCCAACAAAAAATAGAAGGGTCTGTGAGAAAAAGAGTTTAAGAAGTTTGTGGGGAGGAAGATGGGTGAGAACATGTGCTTGGAGATAAAAAGCCTGAAATAAAGCAAAGGAGAGAGATAGGCAAAATTCCTCATCACACATCTACTACCCACTAAGCCTGGAGTTACCAGCTGTGAAGGTGAGAGAAGAGGCAGCTGCAAGCAGTGAGCTGGTAAGTGTTGGGAAGGAGTCGGTGCCAGTGTCCTGCTGGCACTGGGTAGGCAACATTGCTGGGAAGGGAAAGGGGGTAGACCCATGGCAGGGCTGGAGATGCAGTAAACTCTGGGCTATTGGATGGTATCTTGGGGAAAAAATAAACAATGCCGAGTCAGGGTGAAATGCTGAGGCAGGAGGAAAGGTGGGACCACCCTCCCACATCTTTATGGGAGGGAAAGTGGAGTAAAGTGGCAAACCTTGTTTTCATGATGGTTTCTTTTTCTCTGCTCCATTCCAAATATGGATAGTCTGCCCTACTTGGTAAGGGTCCAGCTATTGCACTGGCTTCTTCCTGCTCTTTTCTTAGTTGTAAGCATGACTTCTGACTCCTTTAGTTTTACTCAGTGCCCCCATCATCCCTAAAGGGTCTTTTTATATCTGTGAAAATGCAAAGTGAATAAAATTTGTGGGAGTAGTCAAAGGTGGCATCCACTTGTAGCTTTCATGTGTAAACTTCTGCTTACTTTTTTTCTTTTTGCACTCAAAATACTGCTGCAGGGATATAGAATACTGTAAAAGATGTTATACAGCCTTATGTACCCTTTGATTACAACAAATAAAGGTTGAAAACCAAGGTGATTGTTACAACTGAATTCACAAACCTTTTTCAGGTAACGTTTAAATGTATTTTGACAGTTAGAGGCAGAAAAATAAAGGGCTGCTTTTTGCCCTAGTATAACCTAATTTAGGCAGGGCCACAGCAGTGTCTACCCAGGGAGTCCTGGCTCACAGTTCTGAACAGAGGGTTTTTATTCCTGAGATGCCATTGGAAATGTTGCTTCATATTTGAAGATGATCAGAAGTGAAGTGAAGTTTTCCTAAAATTATATTTTTGGTTAATCTTTTCTTTTTCTACGGAAATTGTATTTTAGGTTCTATTAATCCATCCCCTTCGGATATTGCCTCTTCTCATGCCTCTCACACTCTGAGAAACAGAATTACTGTAACTGAGGTTCTTATACAGTCTTAAGCTATGTACCCTGAAAAGTGACTCTGATGGTTTTGTTAATTTGCAGAGATAGTAGTTTCAAGGGAACTTCTTCCTGAAATGGTGACTGAGTTATTTGTTGATAGAAAGAATTGGACTCTTATTTTAAGTCTGATTCAAGAGGTAATACTCTGCATTTTTTCTAGGTAGAGGTGACACTTTGGCTTGCTGCATTATACTCAAGTCACTAAATCTGATTGAATGTTTTAAAATCACCATTTTATCAGAAAATGTGATTTACCAGAAAACAACATAACAGTGAAGTGTTTTCACCCTAGGCCATATGTGTATTTGTAGACCATATGTGTGTGCAGTGATTGAGCACAGGCTCTCAGTATTGCCTTTCTTACTTTCATAACCTTGATATTCACATTATTGACCATGCTAAAGGCATTTTTGCCTAATAAGCAATACTTTGCCAAATATATAGAGTGAGGAAGAAGTGGGGGAATGGAGACCTGCTCCCTGGATGCTGGTTTAGCTGTGTAAATGTGGGAAGCAGTGCCTTCTGTAAGGGGTACTGTTTACTGATCCCTCCTGTTCTGGGGGCTGGAAGAGGGCAGAGGGTGACTTCCAGGCTGAGCAGCAGGAGATAGACAAGACATCCCAGAAGCTATCAGGCTTCACTTTTTAACCTAAGGTTGGTACAAGATGTCTCTGCTGTCTGTTCAGAGTTAAAGATCCTGGCAGTTCATGGGACATGGAGATGGAACATGAAAGTGAGTCTGAGGTTCTTCCTAAGGGAAGGTGTTACCTCGTGGCAATGAACTGCCAGCTTGGACCACAGACTGCTTTAAGGTTTTAAATGATTTTTAGTCTTTGGGACTTAAGGGGAAGTTCAGATGCTGGGCCAAGCTTTCAGAGTACAACGTTAGAGGGAGATGTATAGTGTGCGGTAAAAATCTTTCAAGAAAGAAAGTTTTAAATTAATTTTTTTTTTTCATAAAAGCTGATTTGAAGGGTACAAAGAAAGCTTAAAGAGAAAATGTAAATGAGTTTGACTATTCCATGGCTCAGGTTTGTTCCTTAAAACTTTTGCAGTACCTGGAATATGATGAAAAGCCGAGGCAAAAATTCTGAAAGCTCCTCTAAAAATGGAAATCAAAACTGAAAAGCAAATTACAATACAAATAAGTTTGTTTTTTTAAGTTAACTGCAACAAACCAGTGCAGATGCAACTTAATGACAAGTTTTTAATGTACTGGAGCGGATAACACATACAGGACCCTCCCTGTTTTAATTCTAAGTCGTGTTGCCTTCCTGGTACTTTGGTGATCGCAGCGTCACCAAAGACCAGTGACCAGTAATGAATGTGTCGCACTCGAAGATCCCTCCAGGGTTCTGATTCAATCTTTTGAGTTATAGGATCAGGACAAAATGAACTATTTTTCAGGCTTGTAAATATGTGACAAATGACAGTGCAGGAACTATTGATTCCAATCACACTGATACAATGTTTCATAGTCAGGACAGACCCGCTTTACAAATTACTTGCAAGTTGAACAGCAAAGCCATACATAACATGCTTCAAACCGTATCAATCTTCTAGGGTGTTTCTGTCACTAGTTGCCTTCAGATTTGAATAAAGTGCCGAAAATTGAAATGCTTGTTTTGAATATTTTTCTGGATTAAGTCAAGGCAGCAGTGCTTTGACTTAAAGCTGAGTGGGATGGTGAGACTTGGACCCCTTGTGCAGGGTTGGGGCTCGTGTACAGCAGCGAGCACAGGCTGTCATTTATCTAATGCTGACAATGTTTAAATAGCCTGTAAATGTGAATAATGGGCTCTCCTCTCTGTAGAGATTGTTACTGCAATTACTGCACAACAAGAAACGTCTAAGGATGAGTCTAAGATGTGTCAGATGACTCTGAGGAGCAAGTTCCATTTTTGGGGAATTTCTTTAAACAGTGGGCACAATTAGAAAATGGGGCTGGTTTTCTGTCTGTTTCTAAACCTAATACTGTGATGTAAACTCTTTATTATGAATATATAAGATTTTGGGCTAATAAGTTATTGTTACCATCTTGATAAAGGGAGTCAATAATGAACAAAGCAACTCATGTTGCATGCACATGTTGAATACACAGTTTTCTCCTGGGAGATGCTCAGAGGAGCCAACTGCATGTGGCAAGTTGGTAATGTTACTGAATGCATTAATGAAAGCTGCCTAGATGCTATGGTAATGAAAGCAATATATAACCTATACAAAATGGAAAAAACACCTCTAGTCCAGTGCCTGTTGTATAAAAATAGTTCTCTTGGTTGTAATTTGTTACAGCCAGGGACCTACAGTATTGATACTGCTTGAAATCTCCCTCTGCAGTTTAGTGAAGTCAAATGAAAGCTGAAAATGGAACACTTGTTTTTTTTAGTTGGGGATAAAATTATAGGTTTACAAAAGCTTGTTTGATTAATTGATAATAAATGGCCTACAATGTTTTTCAGTGGGATATGAATAAATAGCTTCACCTGAGAACAGCCCTTGGATGTTAGTAATTGTCTTTATAGTTGTAGCAGGGAAACAATAAAAAGAAATATTCATGTTTCTGATGAATTATCATAGTGCACTTTTGATTACAGGAAAGGATTCATTAATTTGAGCTATGTAACCATTATTTCTGTTTCCCAGCTCACTAGGACTATCCAGAATACAGCCCTAGTTCACCATACTTATCACATACTCACCTTAAAGGAGCCATGTGTGATGATTTATTATAGACCTGTTTCCCTGCTGCTTCAAGGAACAAACCATCTGTGTACCAGAGAGGTATTATAAAAAGCTTTACAGTGTTGTCTGTGAGGCAGATCTAGGCAGTCAGTACAAAGAGCAGCTCATGGTTTAGAAGATACTTCTACCAACTGTGAGCTCTCTGGACCAGCTGAGATGCAGTTCCATCCTTTGCTTCACTGCCTTTCCCCTCCTTACTTCTAATCTTTTTTTTTTTTTTTTCCTCTCTGCTAAAGTGTGACAAACCAAAAAGAGAGATTAGGGAAACAGTAATGCTACAACCAACCTCTCATTAGAAAGTCAAGCTTCTGGCAAGGCTGTATTTATGTAGTGTTTTAGCTGACCACACAACTATATCAAACCATATTTTTGGCTCTGTCCACTCAAACCAGGTCAAGCTTTGACTACTGACCTCACTAAGTGAAATCTTGGTCAGGAAGCTACTTCAGCTGCAGCCTTCTTCGAAATCTAGGCTGTAATTGCCTGGAGTTGGCTGTGCAGGCTGCAGTTTTAACTCAGTCAATGCAAAAACAATTCGGCTTTGTCAAGCCAGGCTTGCAGTTTCCCAAGTGAATTTTTCCTCAAGCTGGAATCCTTTTTTTTTTTTTTTTTTTTTTTGCTGCTTCACTTGGTTGATCAATGGGTCCCATTCAATGATAATATTGACTTAAACTATCTCAGAATGTCAGATGAAGTTCATATTGCTCCGGTCTACAGGAGGCAATGGTAATCATCTGCACTTCATAGAGCAACAGCACAGAATGAATAGAGATTTTCTTTCCTCCTTTTCCAAACCTAAAGGAAGATGCTCTTCAGTGCATTGCCAAGAGTTTAGGGAAACACTCACTTGCAATTCTTCCACAAGCCTCTGTTACTCCTGGAACCCTGTGCTTGCTATTCCTTAATTGCTTAGGCTCACAATTTCTGTCCCGGTATTGAAAGATAACTCTGTTTCTGTTTGGTGTTGTATGCAGCAATTGGGTTTTAATCTGTTGCAATGTAAGTGTAACATTTCGTGTTGGCATCTGTACTTTGAAATGGGACTTTCATTTCTGCCTTTTTGTTTCAAAAAGCAAGTGAGAATGCAGTAGGTTGTTCCAAATCTTTTTTACAAAACACCTGTAAGGGTTAGAGCAAACCTCAGAAAATCACAAGTTCAAATATCACAGGTTCTTTTTGTTACCTCAGTCAAATCAGTTCCAAAGTCTGCAATGTTATGGTAATCTTTATTCGATGTTGGTTGGTACAAAAAAATTTAATGGATGAGTAACTTTTTTCTCCCCTTTCCTACTAGTTGTGCACGAAGTCTGACATTCCTGAGTTTCTGTGTGAAATTCTGAGTAATTTGTGCTGATACAAAGGTGAAAGAAAACAGAACATTTCCTCTTGCTCCCTTAGCATCCCCAACTGTGGTGCTGCTGCTGATGCTTGGGGCAGCTCCCTAAGCAAAGGGTAGACGTGGCTCCACTTTCCCCACACTGCACTGGTCATTTCAGCTGATGCACTGCTAGAGTTCACACTGTGTATAAACCTGAAGAAAAAAACGTTTCCAAGAGTGGGAAATCTGTTAGAAGTGAAATAGAGCAATGCTGTGACCCTTAGCTCTTATGTTCTCAGAAGTGCACACTGACTCCTGCTGAGAGCTTTCAGGAAAACCACAGTTAAACCTTTCTCTGCTCTTGGTCTACAGAGTCTGCATGATCTCTTTGTTGTGCGTACTCAGGTTGGAAATGTTGGTTTCAAAAAGCTCTGGGGGGCTGTACAAATAAACTTGCAGTAATGCCTCACTGGATAAGCAATTTCTTAATCTGCGATCTGGTGTGTAAGATTCCATTCCTGAGAACTCAATTCCTAATGAACATGAACTTATATTAAATTGTTAAGCAGGCATCAGTACTCTTGGAATCATAGAATGGCTCAGGTTGGAAGAGATCCTCTTGTCCAATCATGCTGCTCAGGCAGGGCCACCTAGAGCCAGTTTCCCAGGATGATGTCCAGGTGGCTTTGGAATATCCCCATGAATGGAGATTCCATAACCTCCCTGGTCAATCTGTGCCAGTGTTTGGTCACCCTTGCAGCCAAACTGTTTTCTCGTGTTTGTACAGAACCTCCTGTATTTCCATTTATATCCGTTACCTCATCACTGGGCACCACGGGAACTAGCCTGGCTCAGTCTTGTTTGCATGGTCCCTTCAGGTATTTATATACATTGGTAAGATCCCCCCTGAAACTTCTCTCAGCTAAACAACCCCAGATGTCTCAGCCCTTCCTTATAGAAGAGATCTTATCATCTCAATCCCTCAATCATCTTCATGACCCTTTGTTGGACTCTCTCCAATATGTCCATATCTCTTCCCAGTGTAAAGATCTGTGCCTGTACATCCATGTTTGGGTTTCTAACCTGCCACCTCCTTTCCTTGTAACAACCCATAAAACTGTAGGACAACTGGTACGTGTCTCCTGTAACATTCCATCCCCAGCTGTCATGCTCTGTGCTGTGCACTCAGCCATGTGGACAGTTACTTGCTAAACTTAAGAATGTAAGAAGAACCCTTAATCTGTCAACTTTTCTTTAAATTCATGACATGAAAAATAAAATCCAACTTACTCTGTCCTTTAAAACGTGAGGTTACAATCTGGATGCAGCCACATTAGTGAAGTGAGCATTAGGGGTTGACAGCAGTGGCACCCAGAGTCCCACTGCTCCTTGAGCCTGTGCTGCTGGTGAGAAGGGATTATGTCTTGGCAGGCTTTTTTTCACAGCCCTAGAAGGGATATCTGCTGTCTCTGGGCTGGCACAATTGCAAGGCTGCTCCATCTGCATGCAGACCTCGGGAGCAGCAGATGGTTGACTGCTTTTATTAAACTCTGCATCTTTCCCTGAAGAATTAAGGTTGTCCAATTGTAATAACCTTTCCTTTTTATCTCAGGATTCTTAAACAACAGTTAAGAGGGGGAAAGCTGCTGATAAAACATTATCCCTTCATTTTGGCCACTTATTTAGATAATTTGTGAAGTTTGTGTGGCATAAACAAAGAAAAATTTAAATATTTACTTAACACCTTAATTGGAAGGAAAGCAAGGAAGAAAATCTGTTCCTTTTAAATGTAGAACAGGTGAACTGCATGAATAAAGCTCTGGTGTGTAGCCTTTCCACAATTATTAGGAGGGGAACATGTATTACTTATTGCCACTTTGGTGTTTCCAGGATTTTATAACAACACTAAATGATCCTCCCATAACCTCTGGCTTCTTAGCATTTTTCTCCACTCAGAGGGAATGTTCTTTATTATCCATGAAAACATAAAAAATTATTTCATTTAAAATTAGATATGTACATCCTCAGGTGTTCTGCTATATTTCATTAATAGTGAGTAATGTCACCCTTCTAACTGATGAAATCCATCTCTAATAGAGCAATATTTTTGAAAGATGTAATAAAGTGGCCTTTGAAGTGTCCACTACTTGTAAATTCATCAGATAGTACTTTAATTTTAATGGCATGAAGTCCAGTAATACTTTGTTGCTCAGTCACTCAGGACTTTTCTGCTGAGAGAAAAAAGAATGTAACCTAGCTCCTATTCTCAAAATTCATAGCTGTTTTTCAACTCGGTGTTTCCAGAATCTTGTATATCCTATTTTATTCAGTGCTTAACATGATCTTATGTGCAGGATTTTGCACCAATAGCTAATGTGCCGTTACTAATAGTCTAGTTTTTAAACCATATCAAGCAACTTCTCCCAGCATGAAACAAATTAACTATTGTGGATCTAAACCAGAAATCATTGATAGATCATAGTCAGGTCTTCAGGGTTAGCTTGAATCATGGTGCTGGGGGTGAAAGGTCAGAACTTCAAATACTTCCCAATTCGTTATTTCCTTTCTTAATAACATTCGCTTCGGTACAGCTGGTACGAGTTCCATGCCCAAATGTGTGGCCTTGTTTGATAAAAATAAGATTTCATTCAGGAATACCTGTGTGCAGCTTCTCCTTAACTTTGTAGCTGAAACACGAAATGATCAAACCCCTTGCCAAATCACTTGTACACACCACGCACACACAGCCACATAGTGTGCCATCACATGCATCAAATCCTAAGCAGGGCAGGGGAGAATAGGGAAAATTCCCTTTGCCCTTTTGTAATGAGCTCTTTTGTGTCTATTGAAATAAAATTAGCTGAAAATTGAAGGAGTTCAGAGGGATCCTTGTCTGAAGTGAATTTTCTTCACCCATTCACGGGGACTTCCTATTTCTGTGTAAAGAGAAGTTCGTGGACCCAAAGCTATGTTGGCACGTGAGCCCTTGTAGAGGTTTGCTCTTTTAAGGTATGTCCAGGAGCAGAAAGGACTAAGCAAAGTCCAGTAGTCTGTTCCTGTCAGAATGGGTTCCCCTGGGGCCAATCAAGTTGGTGTATATCAGACCAATCCACTGGCTCATTTCATCTTTTAGAAGGTTGCAGAACCCAGCAGTCTACTGGGGGTGTGGGGTGGAGGACTGTCTAGCCTGTCCTGAACAAAAGTAAAGTCTTAAAAGGCCATTCTTGTGAATACCCTGTCCTGGACTACAGACCTTGTGTGGCTTTTTGCCTTGGAGTAGCTTGAACAGTTTGTCAGGAGCTGTATGTTGGAACACTTGTATAATGGAGGCAAGTGTTGTTTGTAGGGTGAGAGAGAGAATGTAGTGCTAATGGTTGCCTTCAGGAAGCAAGGTTGGTTTTGTGACTAGTAGTCTCTTAAAGTAGTATTTTGTCATTTGCCCGTGTCAGTGTTTTCAGAACCTTAATTTAATCAATAGTTTACAAGTGGCTGGAATTAAATGTCAAGTGAAATTTCAAAATCTGGGTAAATGCATTAACTTTAAACAGAAGCTCTCCTTTCCTATTCAAGGTAAACAATTAGTGTTTGGCCTTCTTTAATTTTGTTTTCCTTCCAAGAGTTTTTATTTCCCCTTAATATTTGTTTCTTTTTCTGGCTTACAGGAAGTATATCATGTTTTGGAAAAACAAACAAAAAAGATGTGGTATTATGTTTGGGTTTTTTTTCCCTTTTTGTTCATTTTGCTCTCAGTTCACCAGTCCCTAAGTCAGTAAGTCACTCCCCTGTGGTGCAGTGCTCCCCCTGAGTGCAGAGTCTATTGCTTCTTCCTTGTGAAACTTTTAGGCTTTGCTCTACTTAAGTAACAGGTGAAAGCACACCTGGGTCCCGGCTGCAGCTTCCACCTGGAAATTCATTAGATGACAACAAAACATTGTGTTCTCCAGAGAGATAACACTTATTTACTTTCCCAAAAAAGACCTTTAGTTCTGTCATTGAGTTTGCCCACTAAAAAAAAATATTGTTTTCTGTTAATCTTATCCACTTCTCGCTCTTTCGACTTGAAGTCCAGATGTGTCTTTAGTCCATAAGAACTGTGTTAATTATCAGCTTAATGAGCTGTATGCATTCATTCTCATTCTTCAGCACACTGAAAGAATAAAATATGTACCCAAGTAAAAGCAACTACAAGCATACTCTACCAATGAAGTTTTGGAGTCATGCTGTACATTTTTTCTCTCTGCTGAAGACTTTGTTCATTAAATGTTGTCTTTTTATTTTAGTATTTGTCAGATATACTTCTATGTCATCAGCTGAATGGATAATTCCACGTCTGTTTTTACCTCTGAGTTGGATTTTTTTGGGCTAGCATGGTACCCAGAATATTATTTCTTTACAGTTCAACATTAATTCCAGGGAGCAGATAACATTGTTTACTTGTCACAGTGCTATAATACTTCCATTGTATTTTCTCTTGTTTAATATATGACTCTAGAGACACAGTGAATGTAATTTGCTCCTAGCTTTTCTAAGCAGAAACATGAAGTGTCATTGGTCAGGGCTAGAAGTAGATATATCCACAGCTTCATAACTAAAACTTGTGCAATTTGGAAGAGAACAGAAGGCTGTTGAAACATATGGTGGGTCATTCTGATTGACCTTACAAGCATCTGAAGTGATTTCTGGGCCAAAACTTAATTGATAAGTTCAGTTTCTCTCTAGAATAAATTTATTTCTGTCATTGTCAGGAGGTAATCTGTGTGCATCTGAACTCTCATCAGTGCTTCCAGGTTTAAAACTTTGGATGCACATTGTGCTCTCAAGCTGAAACTTGGGATGCGACATTGCATTGCACGCAACCAGAGGTGAGGTCAATAGACAAACAGAGCAAAGCTCATCTGCACGTGATCAGAGTAAATTGAAACACAAACATGCTTAATTTATATAAAAAATATTCACACTTTCACTGTGAGAAACATTTTAATCAGAGTATTAAAGCAAATGTTAATATAAGTAGAGCCAAAACATTCAAGATTTATCCCATAACATTCACTGGTTATTAATCTCTTCAGTTCTGTCTTCTGCAGTTTGCAATATTATGTTGTGGTTAACTTCAGAGTGAGAACTGGGTAGAACAATATTAGGAATCAAGTCTAATTTGAGTGAAGTAGAAATTATGAAATTAAATAATTAGCTGAAATTATTTAAAATTTAGGTTAAACAAATCTGTAGGTTGTAACTGCTGTCACCACAAAGCCTGCTTCTGCCAGACAGCTAATGGTCTGGGGTACTGGGAAGAAACGTCTGGTTTGAAAAGTTAAACCTTGAAAATGAATTAGAGGAGAAGTTAAAGCTACATAATATTTCCATAAATTCTACTTTGTCTGTAAATACACACTGATGCAAAGACTTTAAAGGAGTTTTTCCATTCATTCATTTATAATGGGATTATTCTAGTATACACTATAGAAGGGATTTTCCATGCATCAGCTGCTATTGTATGACCATACATAATTGGGTCTAAGTGCTTACATCAGCTGCCTATTATGTGAAATTAATTTTTGGAACATATGCTGTTGTATTTATACCATTGTTGTTTCATGCTAGATTAATTCTTCAAGGGTTATAATCACATGACACTTATCATTTTAATTATGCCTCCTTAGTTGCAACATATGACAGCTTTTGACTTCTCACCCTCTCCTTCTACATGTGTGACAGATAAAATTATTAATAAATGCCTGTTTATTATGTAGTTATGCTGTACATGTCCACAGGGTGTAGGTTGGCCTCATGTATTTTATCCAGAGTACAGTGTCAGCAGAGCCTTTGTGGTTTGCTAATGAGCTAAATCCCACTAACACCACACACACTCTAAACTGCCAAAAGCCCTTTACACATTCAAACACATACAAAGACTCAGCTGGGTCCTTTGTATAAAAGATTAACTCTTTATTCCAATTAAAGATGAGCTGGCCTGACTTGGTCCAAACAATTAAGAACTGGAAGTAATGAACAAAATAATGAACAAGGTGGTTTCATAGCAACATTCAACCTTGTGACACTAAACAGATATTTTTGCAGATTTTTTGACTTGATGGGGAGAAAAAGTTGGGTTCTTGAGAACACTTCATGCTGGTCTCATCTGTCAGGCATCCTGAATTTGGCAAGTCTCATTTCTAGAAAGAAGCTGGTTTTGGCTGCAAGCAGGTGGAAAGGGAAATATTCTGAGATAATTTAGTGCACTTAAACTTCTCTGCACCATCACTTCCTAGTGAGGTCTGAGTTGTGCGTCGCTTGACTTTACCTCTTCAATTAGGGGAAAATTTTGTTTGTTATTCCAAAGAAAAGTTGAAAACTATTGGATTTGGATTCTGACAGCCAAATTTTCTTGTGTTATTTTGTCTTTAATTTTCTGTATCTCGTTACTCTGAACCATCTGAAACTAGCAAAGTACATATTTTGTTGAACTGTTGTCAGTTAGAAGTGTCTGAGTCCTAGCCAAGGGCAGCTGACCATGCACAGTGAGAAGGAGTAGCACAGACAGTGCTGCTCAGTATGTAAGGAAACTAAAATGCCTTTTCAAAGAGCTGTCTGAGTGTCTAATGATAATAGGTGACACTTTTTCAGGCAGAAGTATAATTTATGTGGGTTTAAGTGCAGATATGTAAGTAGTGTTGCTTTTGCTCTGTCTGATTCTGTGCCTGATGCCACAGGACCTTTCCAAACTCCTGCGCCTGAACTTCATTGCATTGGTAGTTGTATGCCAGGGACTTCAGGTACAAAGTTATGGTCTAAAACAAGCATAGATTTTTGTGATCTCTTTGGACAACCCTGTCCTGTGCAGGCAGAGGGTTGCCCTGGCTGTGGTCACTCTCATCTTGTCAGGGCCACCAGCCCTCAGTGTCTACCTGCCCTCCAGCTGAGCACCCTGAGGCTCCCGGGTGGGATGGTGTGCTGACTCTCCAGTTCCCTAATGGATTGCTGTCAGGGGAACAGCTTGTTAAGGTTTTAATAGCTGGACAAAGTAAGGAAATCTTACAAAACTTATTTATTTATTTTAAAGTAAGTGTCTGAACAAACAGAATAATGTTTTAAAAGCTGCTTGGCCAATATACTTTTTCTTGTTAAAGAAAGCTTTTAAATGGTTTATCTGTCTTATATGTGTATTAATACAGTTCTTAACAGAGGCGTAACAAAATATTCTTGTATGCATCACATTTTTAAAAAGCATAACAAGTATTTGTAGAAAAATCTATGCAATATGTGATTTGGCAACCTTATGAAAAAATATATTGTGGCGTAAATATTACTTTGAGTAAGACATTTACTGTCTCAAAATATAGGGTAAGATCTACTTGTTCTTTTTCAAAATCTAAACTGACTACTATTCCAGTAAAGTTGACTGAGTAAGATAAAAAAACCCCAAAACTTGTCCTGGTGTTCTACCATTTCAGTGAATGGAGTTGCCTCCATTGAAGGAAAGCAGCAGTTCACATGTCCTGCCAGTATTTGAATTGGATTCTAAAACTTTCCTTAAATGCAGCAACAGAGGCATAAAAATCTTCAATTTGAGCCAAGTCTGTAAAGTTATTTAAATGCCAAGAATGTTGATGAGATGACAGTGGGCATTTCAAAACTCTGTCTCTAATAAGAATTACATGTCTAGGCTTTCTTAAAAATCCCAGTGGGAACAGTGTACTGTGCTAAATGTCTGAATAACTTTAAAAAAAAAAATCTGTCCTTCTGTAGGTTAAATTCAGTACAAAATTGCTGTGAAATCAAAGGATGTCTCAATACTTTCAGGGCTGAATATAAATCTCCACTATCTTTTTTATGAGACTAAGGATTTTTTGAAATTATTTCATGTAACATTAGTATGTTATTGCAACATTTGTTTTTCATATTTCATAATCACATAATCCAGTAGATTCTGCTGTCACTTTGAAGGGTGGCACAGAATAACCTTCCCAGTGCATCAGTTAAAGCATCTCACTGGCAGCTGGGGGAGGGCTGGTGTTCTTGTTCTTGCTCTGCTTTTTTTACGTGTTCTGGTTTTTTCACCTCCATAACCTTGTCTGATGGGCATCCCTCACATTTACAATGCCTGATGTGCTTCCTGACATCTGTTCAATTTGATTTTCTATAATTTCCATTGATGCCCCTGTTTTCCTGCCATTAAACTAGTATATTGCCCAGCTGTATTCTGGGTCAAGAATGGGCAATCTTTTAAATCTAGTATAAGGTGAAATATTACTTTGGGATGGGAAGGGGAGGAGGGAGAAGACAAGGATTATAAAACTGACTGAAGGGCTGTCTGTCCTGGAAAGGGAAAGTGCGTGTTTTATCCAGGAGAGTAGAAGACAGGGAAGGTGCATGTATATTTAAGGGAAGTGTATAATATATTTGCTGGCACTGGAAGGCTGTGCATCACCAGCAGCTGAAATTCTGTAGTTGAGATGAATACAAGCAGACAATATCAACCTTTCTACCCCACAGTGACTAGCCATTGACCTTAACCCTGAAGGAAAGGGGCACTCTCACTAGGGGAATTGCATGCTTACTCAGCCCTAAGCCACATCTGAGCCAAAGCTGCCAATTTTGCCAAATTATGTGTGATGCTTTTGAAATGTGGACTATTGTCCACCAGGGACTGAGCTGAAATGACCGAATTCATTTCACTTAGGTTTTCAATGGCAATAACATTATTTTAAAAAAATACCGACTATAAAACATTTATCATTCTGATTTTATTCATCTTTGTCATTTACTTATGTTTCATGGTAGTTTGTAAAAGGCAGTGAAGTTAATGTCCCATTATTTCAAACCCCCGAGGTTAGATTTTCAGGCTTAAATTGAATTTAAAAACCACATGTATAGTTAATTCATACATTAACAAAATTTCTATCAATCACAAGAGCCTTGAGCTTTTGCAGATTTTTTTCACATTTTACTGAAATCATTAATAGCTGAAAAAGAGCCTGGAGATACTGAGATACTCTGAAATGCCCCTGAGCAATGCTTCCTTAGGTCAACCTTCAGCATTCTTCTGGTGTGCAGAAGAGCAAAGCAAACTTAAGAGTAAATGTACCTTTAGGTCATTGGTGCCAATACTGGCAAAGCATCCTCTAACAGTGTTGCTACCAAGTGTAATAACACTTGAAGCATCATGCTGGTAATGGGGGCTTTTATTTTGGGGTTTTTTGTTTGCCTGGAGGGGTTGGTGGTTTTTTTCCTTTCTTGTGTTTGTTTTGTTTTAAGAAAACGAAGCCACAGAGCTTTTAATTAAGCAGCTTGAAGGACTTCACTAAATCAACTGGTAAATTTTGAAGCAGTTGCTTTGTCAGGAAATCTATAACTTTTTCCTTCACTGAGAAATTTTTAGAACTGCCTCTGTCACATTTTCCTGCAAACGATGGATATTGGTCACAGAACTAATTGGTCTTGGAGACAGAATGATAATGTGTTTCGTATTGGTGTTTTTAAAAATCTGACTTTTGTTATTAAAGCAATGAGGTTGTGGGAAATCCTGCTGCTTATTCAGTTTTGAAAGGAAGTAGGAAATTCCCAGACAGCAAAAGCTGTGCCAGCACGGGTGGACAATGGCTGTGCTGAGCGTGATCTTAAAGGCCTGAGCTCTGAGTGCCCACACGTTTGGCTGCTTGCAGAGCCACACTTGGAAATGCCCATAAAGCTGTCTCTCATCTTGACGAGCTGCAGAATTAGAGACAGCCTTAAACTCTGTCTTGCTTCAGCACTCTCTAAACCTGTTTGAGGCCATACAAGCTCTGAGAAATCAATTATTTGATAGCCTATTCCTCTGTGGTCAATTGCTTGCAGCTCAAAACTAACTTTTGGCAGAGCTGAGAATGAACAGAGAAAGAGGCAGCCAGCTCAAAGATTCCTTTTGGACAAAGAATGGAATATGAGAGCTATGCTGAAATAAAGAGACCAAAGGATTGATCTATCTGTCTATTTAAAGAAATTAAAATTGGTCTTCTTTCTTGGTCTGCTTTCTTACATTTTTCCCCTCTTACAAAAGGCCACGCTGCCATCATACTCCGTAGGTTTGATTTTTTTCTGGAGATCTCACTTTTCTTGGAAGCAAAAAGCTAATAATGACCCAGTAGTAGATCTTGTTTGCACAATTATTACTGGGAATATTCACACCTTCACTGATCTCCTGCCTGTATTTGTATTTCCAGAAAACTGCACCTGAGTAAGCTTGTTTCCATAATCTCTTGCCTGCTTCCTCTTACCAGCTGTGTTCATTTCTTGCACTTCTTTTTATTGTGCTTTTCGGAATCCACTAAGGAAAATGATATATAATTCCTTATGCTAGATACCTTCTTGTAGTGAGAACACTGCCCAGGAAAAATAGTACCCAGGCCACTACCTCAGCAAAGCAAGTAAAAGCAACTGATTGGGGGAGGGGCTTTCTGAGAACTGATGGATTCATCTCCTGCTACGTGTTATGATCTGTGGAGCATCTCTTCTCACACAGTGAGAAGAAGGATAGAATTTGTGGTTTTCAGATCCATGAAAATAGAATTTTGTGATTTGTATGTATAATTATTTCAGGCTTTGGAAGAGAACTGGAAATAAATTACCTGGCAAACATTTTCACCTCAGTTTGTCTTGAAGTCAACTTCTATAGCTTGGTAATAGTTTAAAAATTGGCCTTTTGCTGATAATCACACTTTTCTTCCAAATTATTTAACATTTTGGTAGGACTGAAAACTAATCTCCTTCCCCGGTTTTAAACCACCTTGACAATAACTATGGAGCTGGCTTCATCAGCTGTGCCTTAGGAAAGCCATGGTGGGGTCAGGCTGCTTTCCAGATGGCTCCCTGCTGACATGAAGTACATGCTGAGCTGATCTGGCACTGCTCAACCAAGACTGCTCATCCTGATCCGTGCCGGTTGCTGGGGTACCTTGAGATCCACCAGACCTGGACCAGAAACAGAGGGGGCAGAAACCAACAATGATCTTCTCTGACAAGTCCCTGAGTCTCGCTGTGTTTGCTTCTACTCTGTGCACTGGGCAGGGATGGCAGGCAGGACCTGGGGTATGTTAAGGGGGTCGTGTGACACTCCAGGCAATGGAATACAACACCCCTTCAGAAAATGCACTTTGGGAAAAGCTTGGAGGGGAATCTTCCCATGTTAGTGAGTGCCTCAAGTCTTACTGCTCAGGTGGTAATGTTTTTTTCTTGCTGTTACCCTAAATTATAATATAATCCTTATCTATATCTTAAGTGAAACTACAGGGATGCAGTAGAAAAAGCAGGAGAATGAGATGGAAAAAGATTTCATACCCATCATTTTTCATCATTGAATTATGTTGGCTGAAAAGCTTCTATCTATCCCCATCAGAATCTCATTACAGGTCAACTTGCAAAGTAAAGTAATAGTCAGTGAAAGTAAAAGTGACAGAATTTCTCAGCTGGCAGATGGCCCAGTTCCACAATTATTCACCTTAGGTGGTAGTCATGTGAATAATACCAAAGAGCTTGTTAGTGCTTTACCAGCAAAATTGATTAATTTGCACAACTATCTGCTGATGAAAAAGTTTTTTTCAATTTAGAAACGAAGAACATACTGGTTTCATGTATTTAATTTGCATTACATGAGAAATGGTGAAATGTAAGAATGGCCATACCAAGAGAGCCTTGAGGTGATTCTGAGTCTATTATCTGGCCTCTGAGAGGAACCTAAAGCAGATACCTAAGAAGTAGTAGCAGAACAGGGTGAGCAATTCACTATTCTGCTGTGATTTGTAGCTTAGAAAGGCTTGCATGGTACCACTTCTGTTCAGTAAATCTCAATGAGTTTTCCTTCCATGAATTTGCCTTGTTGCATTTTTGACCATGTATGTGGCTAAGAATCAGAATTCCTTATTCTGTCTTCAATCCAGGTGAATATTGCTTTATTATCATAACACTGAGTCTGCCTGAACATGTGTTGTTTGTTGTGGGTTTGTTTTTTGTTTGTTTTGTTTTTGTTTGGGGTTGTTGTTTTTTTACAAACAACTGGACTGTATCCTAATACTATCTGCCACTGAACTTTCTCCAGCACTGGGGAGAGTGCTGTGCATGCCTAACTACTGAACAATTTCTAATTGGGTAAATAAACATTAAATTTTTGTGTAAATTGAATACTAGCAAAGCATGGGGGGGTTGGATGGGGCACCATAATTGGAAGACATAGAACTTTTTGAATCGATAATGCTCTTTATTCTGGGGAAACTTCAGTATACCATTTTACAAACTAGAGGAAGTATTCTCGAATTAATTGTTTCGAAGGGAAAACATGCTTCCAAGGAAAACATAGGAAAGAAAAGCCCAGAAAAAGTTTTTAAGCATCTAAAATCCTGTTTCAAAGATGTTGACTAATACTATTTTTTAAAGAGTCCTTTATACAGACTAAATTTTGCATGTGTATGCTCATTGCACACACTGCATGATTTTTTTGGCTGCCTACAGAAGTTTTTGCCTTTGTGGAATGTTGCTGACTCCCTCAGGCCCAGTTCCCTGTGTGAGGAGAGTGCTGCTTCCCCAGAGCTCTGCTGTCGCTCTGCAGTCCTGGTCACTTCCCCAGAGCTCCCCACCTTCCCCATAGGATTAAAACCACTTGTCTTTAGGGTTCTGTCTGACTGAAGACATTGAAGGTCAACTCTCTGTGAAAGTTCACTTATATTTTAAGAATCACTGTTTGCCTTGCTTGGCTTAATACTTTAGACACAGATTGCTTTTCATCACTACTCTAATTTTGGCTGTAGATGAATTGCCTCTTCCTAGAAAGAAATAAAGATGAAACAATAATAATCTTTCTGTCACAAAAGAATATAGTTTCTGGGGATTATTCTTACCAACTGAAAAGGCTATTTTTTAAAAGAAAACAGATTGTCAGTCCAGTATATTAACTTCCCTTGAATCTTTACCATTCCACAGTATTTCTAGAAAAGGCAGAAATGCTAACTTTTCTGATTTTCTAGTTCTTATTGTACTGTGCTACTCCTACAATGGAGAATGTGAAAACACTTTTTAACATCCTCATTGGGCTACTGTTGAAGAACACACTTGGAGGGAAGCAGAAACTCAGACCGTGCTGTGGGCAGACCTGGTACCTTGTATGTCTGACCCCAGTGATCTCCCTGCTTCTCCATGGACGCTGTGTATCCGCTCAACATTTCCCAGGAGACAGGATTTTCCGAGGAGCACAGCCCCACTCACACTGCAGGGTCCTACCAAGGTTGTTCTCAAGAAGCCTTGCTTCATAATCACAATCTGCACCTTTTGCAAATGCATTCAGATATATACTGATGAGAAGTTGAACAGTGAAGTTCACCTCCATTTCTTCTTTGCATATATTTTTTTGGGGACATAGAATTTCAGGCATCTAAGCATGTTCATTGTTGACCTCAATTTCATATTAGGAAATCTCTGCTGACACTATCCTATCTGAGCTATTGGCAGTAAAAATGATGCAGTTTTCATTTTGTTGACCTTATTTATCATAATAAGGGCAAATGCAGCATTTTTTTTCCTCAGTCCCAACTTCATAAGCCCACACAAGTTCTTTTTCAGCTCCATTTGAAATCAGTGTGAAGAAATGGATTTCAAAGCCCGGTGAATTTAGTAGGAGTTACTCCATTGACTTTTAATGTGCTTTCAGGTGTGCTCTGTAGTAGTGGTATGACCACACCTGAAATGGGGAAAAAAAACAAGTTTAAAATATACAATAGGATGATGAAATTCTGATTAGAATTAGAGCTGTCTTGCAAGGTGGACTCTTGGGGTAGTGTTTGCCCCAATTTTAAGTGTACACAGCCCCCACTGAAAAAATAATCTTTTTCAAGCAATTCAAGGAGTGTGGAGTCTGAATCCCCAAGGGCTGTGGTAAGCCAACTATATATTTAAAAAGCTAGAGAAAGTATTCCTGGACTTCAAAAGGGAACGCAGTACTGGAGGTTCTTTCAACTGTTTTTAACTTACTTTAAGTTAAATTATGTAGTCTGTTTCTCCAGGACCTTTGAAGTGCCTGTATGTGAAAGCAAGTATTGAAATTTAAAAAAAAAAAAAAAAAAAATTGCATGTTTTTTTCAGTCTAAACTATTTGGAGTCTCTTTTTTTCAAGTGAAAGTTGAAAGCAATTTTTTTTTTTCTTCTGTTGTGCTTACCTATTTACAACCATTTGCAGAGACAGCATTACAGAACAGTTTTTAGAGAACCAGACCCGTTCACAAAACCTTCACACACACAAAAAAAGATACTTGTGTTATTCCCTGTACTCGTTGTTTAGTGTTAATACCTTTCAATTTTATTTTTTTTTCCTGCACCAGGGCAGGGTGGACAGAACTGTATCTGCCAATTCATTCCAAAGCAGCCATTAAATTAGTGCAGTAGGCACTTGCTCCTTCAAACGCTAAAAAGATGCTCCCTAGTGAACAGGGCAAATGTCACCTGTGTTGGATCAGGCTATAGGTTATTGTTCTTTCTGCAATTAAATACAGACAGCCTTCAGATTCAACCTTATAACAGCTGATGTGGAAATGGTTGTGAACATGAAGTGCTCAAATAAGAGTACAAATAAATATCAGTGCCTGTTACTGGGTTCAACTTTGAAGACTTTCATTGGTTTTCTTTATCTCAGGCCCCCAGGTCTCTTAACAAGAAACCAGAAACTTGACTCCAAGAATACTTCTATATTACTGATTAGTTTCAAAACACAGCAACTAGTTCTTCAGACAAAGAAATTAGATATTTTGTGTTAACTGGAGAAACAGTAACAAAAGCTAGTAAGGTTTTCTATAAGTAAAAATGATGGGCTAGTTCTTGTATGTGCAATCAACTTCAGTTTACTTGTGAGTCATGGAATGAGAATTTGGCTGGATGCACATGAGCTGCCATCTCTATCCCAAACCAGCAGGAGAAAATGAACTTTGCAATGTCTACTGTACTGTTCAACTTATGTAATTAAGTTATGCTCTCTTTAACTTCTAATGTCTACTAATATAAAATATTAAAAGCATATAACATGAGTAGAAAATGAGTACTAAAATGGACTTGAGTAAACAGAAAACATGGTTTAAAAATTATATCTCCAGACAATGTGTTCGTATAACAAAATATATGATAATATCTGAAAAATGGACTGCTTTTTTTTACTCATGGCATTGGTTCTGTAAGTGGTCCATGAGCAGACTTAATAAATATGAGAGGTATGAGTGAATACTAAAATCATTCCTGTTGGATTTCAGTTTCTAAAAACTGTTAACCAGTGGCACTCACAAAGAAATCTGCCTCAGGAGGACAAAGCTTGCACTTGTTTTGTTGTAATCATTTCTAGGAAGTTTCTCAGTGACTGTTAACATCATCTAGGTAGGTGATGCCGCTACACCTTCTATTTTTCTTAACTCAAGTCTGTCCAAAGGCATGAAAGTAGAAAAGATCAAGATACTATTTTAAACAAGTTCCAGCTTGAATTTTATTGTACTCTGGTCTTCGGCTGATTTGTCATTAATCTCTTGAAGAATAAATAAAACTCAAAAATCTCTAGAGCACATAATATTTTCCACAAACAGTCCCATGTGGTCCAAGGCCAATATTGCTAAAAACTCAACATAAGCACAAACTCAAGTACTTCTAACTTAGGGCTTCCAGCAGAGCAGTGTATAAAGCTTGCAGTGTCTGAATTAATGCTGAAACAAATTCTATTCCTCAAAGGCAAATGAAGATACCTTTATGGGAAGTAAGGGTTGGTTTTAATGGTTAACTGGCAGAAAGATTCATAAGTTCAAAATAAATAGGGTCAAGGAGTAGAATTTGCAATAAGACAAGATCCCAAAAATCCTCAAGCCTCAACCTTGGAGAGGTTCTGTGTTACCACCTGCTGGAGGCTGATTTTCCAGATGGCATGTACCCCCTAAGAGCTGTGCTGGGTAAGGACAGGTAATGCCCAGCTGCAGACCTGCTCAAGGGAAAATGAGTTTATTCTTGTAAACACAGCAGTTTCCATAAAACCATATGGGTCAGTGAATGTTTGTCTAATACATAAGGGGAAGCTAAAAAAATGCAGCCTTGAGACAGCAATGCTTTAGTTACTCCATTAGTGCAGTGTGTTAAAAAGAAATAAAAGTTAACTTTCTGATGATTGCTGCTCAACTTTTTATAGTTGCTGCAGATGCTGTGATATTTATTTATTTTTGCAATTAATGAGCTTGAATCAATTTTTTAAGCATCTTTCTGTTATGATTTACAGGGGATATTGAGCCATCAAAGCTATCAAAAGCATTAATCTTTAATATGAGGGCAATTCAGTTATCTTGCCAGAAAGTTTTAATTAGAAGGAAATTCATCTCTGTGATGCTTAGATGTATTACTCTTTCTGCATCAGCGTAGCAATTTTTGGCTGCAGGAACAATGTTTTAAATTAATTAATTCTTAGGAAAAAAAAAATTGCTCTTGAGAATTGAGCTTAGATCTTGTTTGCTGGACAGCTACTCAGTTCCTTCTGCCCTTGAGTAGAAACTTTTATAAATTCTACTGATTTGAAAAGTTGAGGGAGGTTTTCTGAAAGCCTGTGCTTAGAACCTTGGAGTGCACAGGCAGATCTGCCCGTGCTGGCAGGACAGGGAAGGGGCCCGAACGCTCCAGGTGAGCTCCACAACAACCTGAAATCAGCCTTTTCACAGCAGCAACACTGACATCCTTACTGAGATCAGGAATGGAGGGGCTGTAGAAACCTAATGAATGTAGAAGACTTTCTGCAGAAGTCACTTCAATTGTAATGGTCAGAAACAGAAGTGCAATTAAATCTTTTGTCACGTGATGCATTATCGAAATGAGGATTTTTCTCTTTGACTCCAGGAAAACGTTTCAGGCATTATCATTGTCAATATATTAGTGGCAAACCTTGATTAAGATCATTTTCTCAACAGAAAAACATATTTCAAAGTTTCTAATTTGTCCTAAATTGCATTATACAGAAGCTAGTATTTTTCTTTGGTAAACCAATTGCATAAACCAGAAGAGAACACTGGCATTAAATGAAGGGGGGGGAAAAATTAAACTAATTTTAGGTATTTAAACTTCACAAGGAAAAAATTCCCCAATCTAAGAGTGGTCTAATACTGGCTATTTAATTATCTGTTTCCCACAATAGGTGGTTATTCATTGTAATGGCTGACTTTACAGGAAATTGTTAGTGTATTCCTATCCAATATGTAATAATTGTACATTTCCTTTCTAAATGTTTTTACGTATCTCTTTCAAGTGGCAAATTTAAATGTTATATTTTAGCTCTTTCTGGCCCCCTTCTGACGGTTAGCACATGAAAATAATGCAAGAATTCACTGAAAATAATTTTTTGTTAAATTCTACTGTAAAAAATCAGGAGTATTGGGGGCACGGAGAAGGAAGTCTTTAATTCTCTGAAGTTTTAAGTTTTCCTCTTCTTGAAGAACCACTATCCTGAGAAACAGATATCCCATGACATTTCTCTTCCAAATTCACCATATAAATTTTCTTACTTCCTTATTTAACTTCCTTATTTATTGTAAATCTGCTCCTAACAGTCATCTGCTTATACTTTTTCCTGAACCCACTGGTAAATTGGACCTTTCCCAGATGATCACAAATATATATCATGCCTCTATCTCATCCATTGTCCAAGCCCTTCCTAACTGGATTTGCCACAAGAGAAAGATGGAGGTGTATGCAATTTTCTCAGTTGTGTAGTTGTTAGGAGAAGCTGAATATTTTAGGAGTAAAGTTTCTGCTTTTTTCTTGTATCTTTGACTTACAGTAATTCCTTGGCTACAGTCTCTTCACACAGGATATGTTCATGCAACCAAACATCAAGACAATCCTGCACCAGCAGAAATTGTTTCACTATTTCAAATGTAGCTGGTATTGCCAACAAAAAAAGCCTGATGTAAGTTTTCAAGCAAGTTGCTTGACAATTTTCATTCCTACACCCAAGGTATATTCAATTAAGTATAATTTTTTTCTGTTCTGTAATACATTTACAGTATCTTTTGCTTATTCATGGGAGGGACTCTTTCCATTAGCCATGAATGTATACCTTTCTGAACACTGAGTTACAGCTGAAAAAAAAAAAGTTTGACAGGCAGGTATTTTCCATGAACCATTATGCATTAGGTAAATTATAAAGGGCTATTAAGACTTGAGGTGTATATAATTTTCTCTGTGTTTTTTAGGATCTGTTCAGAAATGAAAGTTTGCTGTTTAGCTAGTTATTGCATTTCAGATTTCTGTTCATTTGAGCAGGAAAAATGTCCCTGAAAAGTGACAGTGGGGCCAAGACTGACTTGTCCTGCATTATGTCATTAATTCTGACATCTAGCTGTTCAATAGCCACCATATCTGTTTGTTGTCTTTGAAGGATTAGTGCTTGTGTCAGGCAATCCCAGTTCCAGAAGTGATGAGATTTCAGAGTTGTCTCAATGGTGCATTAAGAGCTTGCTTGAGCTTCTGACTTCAAGAAAGGATCTGCCACATTTCTAGTTCATGTCCAGTGTTTTGAATGTCTGAGTCCTGCATTCCCTGGCTGCATCAAGTGCCAAGATCTAACCAGGCTTCTAAATAACGAGCTGTGTGCACTGCTGCTGTTGGGAGAACTTGATATCACCATAGCAATATATAGTATTTGTGCATTTTCTGGCTCTGGCTGCAAAGTTCAATGACTCAAGAAGACTCAAGTCTTTTCCCTCCTAGAGATGGGCCCCAGGTCAGGGCTGAAGCATGTTCAAATGGCTCTTCAGTAAAGTAGCTACTGCACACTGCAAGCGCTCTCCGTAATGTATTTGCCTGATGGATCAATGGCTTAGATTTTCAGTGACATAAATCTGGAAGTTCAACAGCTTTCAAAAGCAATGCATGCACTTAGAAAAAGTAACCTAATGGTTGAGTAGAGATTTCAGTAATGGGATCAACAGTGCTCATGGAAAGCAAAACAGGGAAGGTATTTTCAGGCTGAAGAAATCCCAGCAAAATAAAGCATTAATCAGATAAGGCAGATTGATACAATTAGATTACTTCATTTTAAAATGCAGATGTGAATAACTCAGTATTAAACATTCAAACTTCATAAACGAATGTGCTAATAGGTACTTACCAAAATACATTGCAATGTTTTTGTATGTGTGAAATACCCATAACCCTGAAGACACTCAGGCATTATCCGAATAGAAGTTTAGCACTTTAATTTGTAGTTTCTTTGTGTTGATATTTGTGATATTGGCCCAGATGCTGAATAGAGCACTCAGGGATGTTAGGCTCCCAGTATTGTATTTAGAACAGAGATCCTAAACAGCTGTAGCATTAGAAGTATCAAATCATTACCCCCTGAAATCTAAATTATGATTGATTTGTACAGATTTTTTTTACAACAGTCGCAGGAACTAAATGCTCTCGTCAGTTTTTGGTACACCAAATGTTAGTACTTTGCATTCATTTTGATGCAGGAAAAATAGCAATAAAAGTGTATTAATTTTCTTGGCAAATTGTGTACTCTCTTCAAAGCATGAATATGATAAGAGGCTAGTGTGTTCCTGTGTATGTCTGAAGATAGAATTCTTCTATAGATTTAATGTGCTATATCAAGAAATCTTCAAACTGCAATATGTATAGGATCCACCTTCCTTATAAGGCACTTACTTACATTATTCTCTTTGAAAATGTTCTGGCTCACAAATACTGTGCATGAAGGCCTATTACATTCTCCTTTATTACAGCAACATCTCCTTGTGACATTCAAAATGCTTGTCTTTCAAGGATGCTGTTATAATAAGGTCCAGAGTGTTTGTAATAAATTCATAGAGATCAATGGGTAGTTCAAGAAATAGCTTCTCAGTCACTTCTGTGTGAAGCAGCAGTACAGCAATATAAAAACTAAGAAAAAGCACTTGCACACAAAATTAAATGCCTTGCTGCTTTTCACATGAAATTCTAAAAGACTATGCTTTCCTTTTAATCTATATTGTATTCCTATCTTGGAAAGGAACCTTTGACAAATTGCTGAAAATTTGGAGGTACTGAATTCCACTTTGTCTCTTGCTCTGGGATTTCAAGGATTCCCCTGTTTTGATGAAAATATGTCTAAATGGATAAATGTAGAATAAGTAAACATTTGGAGTCAGTTAATACAATAAGGGGCTTATTATAACTGTTATTATAACTGTTCATTATATATTGTAGTCCCTAATGAAAATTGTGTGAGTCATACCAGGTAATTACTCTTTCAGTGTTTCTGTATATCCACCTTAAATGCCTTAAGAACCTGGTAATGATTCAGCAATGTCCACGTAAGTTAAATGTCATAATAAAATCTAAATGTTGTTTTGAAAGAACATCTTTTTTATGAACTTTATCTTTTATGTTTTCATCTTTATTTTATTGTTATCTCTATATCTTTTTATTATCTTTTTATAAGGAGCATTTTTTACATTTTAGAAGAAAATGTACATTTGTGCTATTGCAGTATACCAGTTATCTCTTATATAAACTTTTTTATAAAAGACCCTCTAAAATCATTTCACTGAAGGTACATGCTTTATAAATAAAGCAAGCAGTTTGACACATAGTGGAGTCCATAAATGCGGTAATGGACTGTAGCAGTTGAAGACTGCGTCATGCTGGAGCTGCATAATTAAATCAGATGATGATTCGAAATCCACAAACTTTGAATTGTTTTTATTCTTTGGAAAGCAAATTTTAAATTGGATGCATGTAGATTAACTGTGCCAAAAGCTGTTTAATTAGAAACAGTAAAATTATTCATTGTTAAAACTTTTTGAAAGAACATTCTCGATACTTGGTCTAGAAAGCTTGTATCAAAATTGGATATTTTCATGAAGTAGTGCTGAAAAAGAAATGCACCAGAAATTGCTTTTCTCACTCATAGCTGAACCCATCACTGTTGCTCTTTCAAACAGTTAAGCTGCTCTTGATTCCAAAGATGGAGTATCACCCTGCTTTACAATTGCTTTAAGCCAGTTTTGCTCTTTAGAAATCCAGGAGAAAGAAGAATGAGGCTGTGTGGGATTTTTGTCTATCAGTCTGCATAATCAATAGTTGACACAAAAGGACTAATTGCTCTTAGCATTTAAAAAGAAGTGCTTATTAGCACAAAAGCTGTGTATCCTCTTATTGTAGCTAGTAACTCTGCTATCCTGATACTTATCTACAGTCACAATCAGATAAAAGCTGTTGATTGCAACCAGGATCTAGGGAATAACTAAGGTTTGTAGGAAAGGGGGAAGAACACAGTGTTAGAAGTATAATCCAGTCTATCAAGAAGTTTCTCTTTATTGTTATTGAAAGACTGGCCTGATGTCTTGTAATGCCACCTCTTATTTTTAAAATTGTAATCAAGACAAGATAGGAAAGAAAGAATATATATATATATATTACTTGAAATTCAATCAAGTGACACATAGCTTTTAATGTTTTAAAGTATTATCCCTCTTATAATTATGTAATCGTGTCTGTTCAGCATTTCCTTCCTTATCTGGAATCTAGAAGTGTAGCAGAATTATAGTGAAAAGCTATCACCATTTAGAGATACTTTATTTTAAAACAGTGAACAGGAATAGGCATAAACAAAATGTAAAGTGCCTTCCACTGGCTGACTACATCAGATAATGCTCCAGACAATTGATTTTGTTGCATGCACTTATGTATGAAGAGAGGTGTTTGCCTGATTCAGCACGTGTATCATGAGGTTATGGAAAAGGCTTGGTCTACTTACCAAAGGGGGGGGGCGAGAGGTGTGTGTGTATGTGTGTGTGTGTGTGTGTAAAACCAGGGTGATGTGTGTACACACAAAACAAGAGAAAATTAGATTGACTAAAATGCTTACAAATGACACCAGACTGCTCAGTGTTTCCCACTGTCGTTTATACCTTAGAAATTCACTGTACCAAATGCTTTTTGGAGTTGTCTTAATTTTACAACCTTTGCAGAAAGGTTCCAGAAATGTTAATTAACAATGCAGTTCCTCAAGTGCCTTCCACACTCGGTGTTTCCATGTTGCTCCACAAACGTGCACTGAAGTCTACTGAAATGAGAAGATTCCTGCTAATTCCTGCGATGTTTTGCCAGAAGCCCGTGATCCCTGCAGCTTGTGGCAGGGAAGCAGGGTACAGCCCGCTGCAAGCAGGGCTCTGCAAAAGAATGAATGTCATCATCTTGTCTTAAAAATGTGATTAAGGTATTGAGGTGGCTTGCTGCAGAACCTGGTATTCTATTGCCTAAAGATGGAAAGCATGTTTTGTGCCCCAGAACTTTATTAAGCACTGACCGTTTGGGTCCCTGCTGTGCCATTCCTCAGCTTTCACCTGTCCTCATTTCCAGGTGCTGTTTGCTGCAGTCACAGAGCAGCAGGTGCAGCCATGGCAAGGTGAGGGATGGGACCATTCACAGGATTGCTCCAAAACACTGAATTGCGGAAAAACTTTGCTTTCGAATTTCATTTACCTACCGCTAGACGTCTAAAATTTTATTTTGATGTCTATGTGGACACAATCTGCTAGCTCCATGTGTTCATGATCCATGAGAATTGTAAAAGTACAGCATGCACAAAATTAATGTTGTAGGTTGGAGGTCTAGACAGCCTTGAGTCCCAAATTTATTGATGATGATCAAGCTCTCATTGAAAGGTATCTGAGCTGCTATAGCAAAGGAAGAAACAGGATTGTGCCACAACAGGAGTGTTTATTCTGTTTGAGCTATTAAAACACAACAATGTGCTTTTAGCTGGCAGATGGTCTTAACTTGAGAACCAGACCTTTTTCTGTTGCAAAGTGGTGTAGTTAGATTACATTCAGATGAGGAGCAATCGGTCCTTATATTTAGGTATTTTTTCATATATTTAGGAGGTTTTTTTGAAAATATTTATTTAAAATTTAGGTATTTTTTCAAAACTTCTTTTGAAAGAACTGGCTTCATCATAGTTTCTTTGCAGTACCATAGCCCTATGCAACAGTACTTTTGTTTCCTCACTAAGGTTCTCTGCCCTTCCATGTTCTCAGTTGTTGAGCATTTTGTGTTTCCAAATTCCTTGGTCTTTCAGGGGCTTATGATTTACTTTTTTTTGCACCAATTCCCTGTGAATTTTTAAATTTTTTTGGTTGACGTTTGTTTTTCCTTCTGAATTCGTTCTAAAATAATGGCTTGGGATCCTTTAGGACTTAGAATGAAATGCTTGGTGTTTTTACTGTGCCTCTGTTGGTACACAGTATACCAGGTATACAGTTTTGTATTTTAGGTGAGATGCTGCTACCAGCACCTCTACTTCTAATTGGAAGGTTTCTGCTCCTTCTCCTTGACACATTAATAGACAGAGTATATAAATTATTACACAAAACTTTTAAAAGATACTTTAAAACAACCTTTTAACTCACATGATTAGAAATATTCTCCTAAGCAGCTACTGCTAACCCAACTCTCAGTTTGTTCCAGACTGTATTCTGCAAAAAATCAGAAGCCTTGCTATAGAAGCCTATGTAATACAGAACAAACATAGCCTGCCTAATTCAGATATGAAATGGAGAAAAATCTACTTAAAGAGAACGCAATTTTTCAGCAGTGCCCCTGCAAAAGTAGGCTTTTTTCCCCCTTCTTCCCTCTTACATTTATTCCTAAAGACTCTCTCCATCAAAGTATGACCAAGTCATTCTTTTATCTTGATTTTTGTGAAAAACTGCTTTTCCCTTATGGATTCTTTTGGCCTAGAGCTTGTGAACCTCCAGTCTTTGTCAGTATGGAGTGAAGGAATACCAAATTTTCTGCGAATTGCCCCAGTGTATTAGCACTGGAGCTCTGCAAACCTTTCCAAGGGTGATTTGAAAGGGTTACTTTCAAATCCTAACTTCTGTGGGAGATCCGGTTCCTCTGGGTTCACAGGCCAACCAGTTAAAGGAAAGGTTTCAGGCTGAGCCGCCCCCTCCCTTCTCCCTACATGTTTTCCCATGGGTTGGATCTCATTACAAACCCACAGGCAAGGTACAGGGTCAGTCACATCATGTTAATTCATACAGGTTGACTGGTTCACTGGGACTGGAAGCTGGATTAAAGGTGAGAAGTTTTTCACAACAACAGAACTCTGATCTTACAAAAACAAACATCTCTAAAATAGGTCCCTGATTATCATATGAATCAAAACCTTAAATAAAAACAAGATAATTTTAAATAATTGAGGGAATCATACCGGGAATCAATCTTCCCCTGCCAGGAGTACTCAGAGGTTGGCTTTACTTCTAATACAAGAAGAACTCTGATCTCAAAGAACTGTTCCTTTCTGAAACTTGGATATAATTACATGAGCTGAAATATAAAATAATAATGAGTCAGTTCTATATACCTGGGAGAATTACAGTGTGAGGCACACAAGGGAAGGAAACATTTTAATGGCTTTTCTGGCAGGAGAGATGAACTCAACTATTTTTTCTTTCTAGGGGAATGAAAAAAAAAAATAAAAATACCCTCAGCTGAGCAAAAATGACACAAGGCAGCTTTGATCCCATGCATTAATTTTAACTTATCAGGGAAATATAAGAACCATGAAATACCTTTCCTACATGAGTTCTCCTACAGAATAAATTTAAAATACATTATAAACATCGTAAGTATTATTGTGGTTGGTCTGAAAACAGCCAGCGGTATCCCAAACATTTTTTTTCTTCATTTCTCTTTGCTTATTAGCATTGTATTATTATCAGACTGTATTAAAAGGCTTTTAGCTCTAGACTTAAGCAAAGCCAAAAGTAAAGTTTGGATTGTTACCCCTTAGTGGATGTCCATGTAGATTTGTACACATCCTTTTTCTTTGTGTTTTCACTTGACTAGACTGTCCTCATCAAAAATGCAGCTTGGTTTGATTTGGATGTGTGCTTTGCACATGTAAGTTGTCTTTGGCAACTATGGGAATATTTAAAAACAGATGGGTGGTGTGTGTATATACACTGTACCCAGCATTTGCTCCACGTTCGAAGGTAGTGCTGTACAGTAGATTTGAACCTAAAATGGCTGACTAGTTTCTAAATAATCCCTTAGGAAACAGTTTAGTCTAGGCCATTATCTTGATAGTTCATAATTAGGTTCAATAATAAAGCTTGTTTTGCTGACCTAGGTCAGATCATGGCGTCCACCGCATCTGTGCGCAGTGACCTTGCTCTGAGAGTGTATTGTTAGAAAATCCATTATTATCATCACATACACTTCGGAGAAGTGGCTGTTTTGTGAATTGATGGTGTGATGTTGCCACTTTAGATAAAAGAATCCATGAATTATTGACTTAATGAGTTAATGTTGCTTGATTTCACAACAAGGTCTTTTTAGTCTGGGTGCTATTTACTGAACACATAATCACAACATATGAAGGAAGGCACAGATAATAGTACAGTGCATTTACAACCCTCTTCACTTCCAATAAAGCAAAGCGTTAGCTAGGAATTGTTGTTTCCTTTAGTAAACCATTAAAACTTAGATAATTACAAGCAACTCCTGTTTAAACAATTAACAAATAAAATGTTTAATTGTCACCGATTTCGTGTCCCTTCCTTCTCTTTGGTTTAAGCTCTGTCAACAAGAACTTAGTAATTTTTTTAGAACCTAAACATATCTTTGCCCCTGTAACTAAGCCTAATGCTGTTACCGTGTGGAGGCCCAGGAAAGGCTGTTAAAAGTCAATCCATGTCATCCAGAGTTCATAGTACTGTTTTTTGGTGTTTTGGGTTTTTTTAAATCAGAGTTTTCTGGTAAATTTATAATATTCAGAAAGCTTGAAAATATAAAGGTTTTATTACAGAATGTAGCTTGCAAGAGGAGAGAACGAAAATGTGTGGAGCACGTCCCAGAACATATATTTTAATGGTATAAGCATCAGGTTTCAAATACCTATGGTCCTTTGATCCCAGAGTGTGAATCCCAGCTCTGTTAACTGCTCTCTCTTACAAGACAAATAAAATAAGGTCTGTGTGCAATGGAAATGTATGTCCTATGAAAATGTAACTCTCTCTAAAAATTGAAGGGATTTTTTTTTTTTTATCAGAGACAGGGGAGTGTAGAAGTCAAGTCCACATCCAGGTCTTTTGAGGGGGACCATATCAACTAACACCTTCACGTGCTTTGGAGATTTACATTAGTTTTAATTAACTCTATGCAAAACCAAATAACTGCATGGAATTGTCACAGTAGGTATTGATCTGTATGTAACTCCCACACTAAGTTTCTGTAGATATAGTTAAATAAGGTAAAACATGTTGGCTATGGATGAGCTAAAATACAGTCATGAGAAAAGTGGATTCTGGCACTTCATGTTCTTTTATTTCAATCTCTAAATAGTATTAATTGCATCATCCTTTCTACTGTTGTCCAAGGGGTCTATGGAGCTGCCAGAAGGGATTGTTAGCAGGGGTGAATGAAATGATGTTTACTTATACACAAAATGAAGTGTTTTCATGATTTTTCATGTTTGGATCAATATTTCCTAAATACCACAACTTTGGCCTGCCTGGAAAATGGAACCTGTGGGACCATAAGTCCAGCAGTGGAGTATTGCTCCTGCAATGTGGTTGTGCGTTGGAAAATACCCATCCTAAGTCTTCTGGAAGCTTCTTGGGGAGAAGATGCAATAAACTGTATCCATGCAAAGCCTGGTTGCTAAATCCAGAAGCTGGTACAATAGTGCAAGTCTTTTCATCTATGCTTGTTGATACAGAGCAAGCTGAGGACAAATATCTGTGATGGTACCTTACAAGAATGACCTCTGTAAGCTTGTCTGAATCTCAGATTTGAAATCTTGATTTTTCTAACTCATTTCTGAACGTGTGGCATGCAAATGGTTTAAAAAAAACCAACTGTCCTGCAGGACTCCAAGGATTGAAAACCTGAGAGTGCACAGAAACCTTAATTGCAGTACAACTGACCAGCTCTGGTCACAAACACATGATTAGCAGCCCTTAAAATTCAGTAGAAAACAAGGATTCTGACTATCTTTACATGGTAAGTTGTTATAACAGTGCACTGATTTATTATAGCTGATGCTTACTAGTTGTATTTATTGCACAAGTCAGGAGCAATCTGCACAGAAGTTAACTGAAGTACTTCACTCACAGGGAAACTTTTTCTGTTGAAAAAGGTGGTTTTTTTCCAGTCTTCAGTGTTAGTATATTAATCTCATTCCTTGATGTTCAACCCTCTAGAACTGTTTTTAGAAACCTGTCAGCATTACACTTATGTCACTTTAATACACTCTGAATACTATTGTTAAAATACAAATAAGTTAATAATGACTATCTAATTATTTTGAAGTGTCATTGTAACCATTTTGAAATATTGCTATGGAAAAGGAAGAATAACTAATTTTCTCAACTTTTCACAACCCAAAACGTAAATAGGGAGGAAAACATCAGGGCTTTAAGGAAATTCTCAAAGGACCAGCACATTTTTGCAGTTCAGTGTCATACAACTCTTTAGAGCAGATAATTTAGGTGGTTATTGAACTCTTCCCAAACTGGCTAGAGGATTTTGCTCTGTTTAACACTGTTTATTAGGATTTTAAAAATAAAAATCAATTCCCATGATAGAAAAGGAAAAGATGTCCAACCCAAACCATTCTGATTCCATGCTGTACCTGCACATACAGAATTTTCTAAGAGCTGTTGAGGGAAGCACAAGTACAGCAATTCTGGTGAAGTGTGGTGCCCCAGCAGGTCTGGCACCTGCCCCTCTGTGCTCCAGGCAGCTTATTGTGGTTGTTGTCTCTGGGCAGGTGAGCCCAGCATTGCCCCAAACTCTTGTTCTGTGGCCTCTGGTTTGCTGCTCCATGGGGGGGGGGAGGGCTCAGGGCAGGCTCTTGGCCATTTGTCTTCCATCCCAAGTGCTGTGCTCTCTGTAAATGAAAGATTGCAATCAACAGGGCAATAAGGAAGGAGGACCAGCAGCCTGCTGGTGTGCACTGCATGTCTGGGTCTGCCCCTTCCCGGGTCTCAGAGTTTCCTGGGTCATGGTGACTCCCCAGTCATGGATCAGGGAGAGGACAGGGACAGGCCTTTCCTTAGGAGTGTGTGCAAGAGCTCTGAAGAACATAAAGGCAGTTTGATGTTTTATGGTACATCACACAGTGGTGAAAGGGAGGTGATGGTTTCACGGGTGTGTTGGTTGAATGTTATCTCTGTGTACAGCGCAGGGATGGGCTGCTCAGCCCAAATTCACGGTGAGAAATGCCTGCCTTCTGCTGAGACAAATCACAGACCTTGATTTCAGTAGTTCTTTATACACACACCCAGTTACTGGAAATGTTGGCAATGTCTCCAGGCTTTTTTTTTTTTTTTTTATGCCATGGAAGAAAAAAAATTCCAAGTGTGTGACAGACTTCAGCTGCACTTGGAGCTGATTTGATGGGAATAAACTTGAACTGGTAAAGCATAAAGCCATGTAGCAGTAGATGTATTTTACCATTTTTAAGGATCGTGTGTGTGTACACCCTTCTCTTTGCTTCCTTTGTAACAAGTTCTTCAGTGCTGTGAAGTTAATTTTACAGGCCTTTCAAGGCAGAGAACCTGAATAATTAACTTTAAAACATTTAAGTGAGAGTTGAGAGCCTTTCTGAGCCTTACAGCATTGCAATTTGAAAAAATTATGATCTACCTTGACTAAAAAAACCCCACATTTATATCTAGTCAAGTCTGTATTGAACAATTAGGGGAGTGAATTTGTACCTCTTCCCCATTTATATAAAGTACTCATTTCTAACCTTCAAGTGTTCTGAGATATTGGACTTTAAACTTGTCAGTGCTCTAAGAATGCCCTGAACCTCAGACCAATATATTTTGGGGGCAAATTCCTCATTTGTAGGAAGGAAGAAAACATTTTTTTTTTAGCAGGTTATTATCTGAAAAAAATGATGGTTGTCTGCAAGCAGCTGATAGGTTTGGAAGGTTAGAGGTAGTCCTGGCAAAGATGGATTAGTGGGCAGAGTGCAGGTGAGATGATCAGAGGTTCTGGGGAGTTGCAATTTATCACTTGGTTTCTGAGTTTAGTACATGTATGTCACTGCTGCATATGTGGTGGCTGTAATTATTATATATGAGGGATAATACTGGTTTTAGCCTTGCTGTAAACAGAAGCAATATCTTTACTGGTAAGATGATATGAATTAGCAGAGCAATTGTAATGATACTAACTGGAAAGCCTTTCTGGAAACTCTTTGACCAAACAGATCCTTCTGCTTTGTTAAAAATATGTGCTTTTATTTGCAATTTTGTGTGTTTCTAAAGCACATTGAGATTTGGGGTCCATTCTGAGTTTGGGTTATATATTCTGAATAATTTGAATAATTTTGTTAGCCACATTTTCAACCAATGCCTTGCTCACTTCCCTGTTCCAGTGTCCTGTAACTATATGCCTTCCATTTAGCTGCTGCATGAGGTTCATTTGGGCTATGCTGTCTTCTAGAAACTTCAAGTTCTTATGCTATGTTATGTTGAGGGTTACTTACTCTTTCTTAAAGAAATAGAATTTTAAATTTAGACGCCCTTACTGAAGCTACTAGCCACTGAAAGCAAGAGTAGCAGAATTTGTGTCATTGGATTTACTGCAAATAAGGAATTTTTTTCCCCATTAGTTCAGTTGATATCTTCACAGCTAAGATACCTGCCAGGTATCAAAGGTGCTAAGAGCATCAGATGATCTTTCTGCTCGTCTAACAGAATAATAATAATTGTTGAGATATCTTATGCAAGGCTGACTGTATTTTTTCTTTGTAGTTCTCTGTAGTGAGTGGTCTGCTTTTATAATTGTGGGAAAAAATAGTAGATGACTGGCACCAGAAGAAATCTTGCCAGCAAGGGGAGAGAGACAGTGTTAATTAGAGCACATCTGCTTTTCAAAAGCATCAATAAATTATTCAAAATACTAGAATGCTTCCTGTTCATTCCTACCTATAGCAAAACAGCACAATGTTTTGTTGCATTTCTCCACTGGTATAACTTCGACATCTGCTCATATTCTCTGGTGGAAATTGGATTCTAATGTAATTCTTGGACACATTAAACCTATATGGCAGTAAAAACAATAGCATGTTTAGAAAAAAATGTGTTTTGGATATAATTATGTGTAAGTTGCAGTCTCTGTTTTGATTTCTAACTGAATTAATTTCTTACCTTGTATAGCATACAGGTTAGTTTTTTTCAGACAAATGCCAGGTTTTCAGCCCACTAGAAGTCACCTTGTTTGGCTCTCACAGGTTTTTTCTGTTTCTCTTCAGTCAGACACCTGTCACTCATCCTCAGAAAGGCTTTTGAGCAGCATTTGACAGCAGGCTGTCTTTGCAGGGTGTGCTCTATTGGGTATATATTACATCTCACTACACCATGGAACTGCCTTACAGAGGGCAAGTGTGTAGGTAACTGAGGGTGTGAATTGCTACTTTGTGAAGGAATTAATACAGATGACCCACGTTCCCAAAGATCACACATTATGAACAGCGTAATAGAAATCACAGCAAAATCTGAGAAATTAACTTTTAGGGAAGAAAGCTGCCTAAACTGTCTAAACACACATCTTCAGCAGGATCTGTCATTTGAGACAAGTAGATGCCAAATGTAATGCACGTCTCAATTCTCAAGTGTGAATCAGAAGCAGCTCTGTTACAGTTTGCTATTTAAATGAGCACAAGTAGGGGTATAATCTGTCTGCTAAAGTGTAAAGGGTTCCTGACACTGCAGTACCTGGACCCAAATGTGATCACTGTTCCAGTTACATTTTGCTCAGGCATGATGCATTCCTGCCTCTGCCAAGCAAAATAACTCTTCAATTACTGTGTTCCTCATCCTTTAGTGAATCTCTTCTTTTCACAAGAAACTTGGCCATGAGTTCAGTCTTGACCATCAGTGAATCACTGAATTGACTCACCACAGTCAGACTTGACTACAGAATCTTTTTGCAGATGAAGATGTCAAAAGGCAATCTGTAGTGAGAATGACAGCATGATTAACCAGACTGAGGCCTAAGTCAGAAGTAGCATGGACCACTGGGAAATTAAGGCACCAATTTCCACCGTCAAGATTGGCTGTGATAGGGCAGTATATCCTAGCAACAGCAGAAATCTTAACCTGACCATCACAGCAAAAACTAATTTTGTTGTGTTATCTGTTCCACTATCTTTTAATCAAAAAAGTCTTTAAACAGAAAGTAGATACTCACATGTCACTTTTCCTGGAAGTGCTTTCTTTCCTAATTGGGAAATACCTAATTTCATGAATTAAAGGCTACAGAAGCTTTAACACAGATTTCTTTTACCTTATCTTCTTGGAAAAGTGTTGTAGGAAAGGCACAGAATGCCTCTTTGCAGCTGCAACAGGTTAAGAAACACTTTATGGGTAACAGGGTTTTGTTCATGCTTAGGATAAAATCTGTATCTTAAAATCTATGTTACAAAGCTGCATGTTTCAGGTTGGACCCATAATAAAAATAATTTCTAGAAAAATTACTAGCAGATATTAGGGCCAACTTTCATAAGAAAAACTGCAGTACTGAACATTTTATCTTTATGAAGGTCATATACTTCATAAATGGAGAGAAGTATAGATTGAAAATCCTCTTATTTAAAGGATAATGTAGCTGTATTCAAAGAGCATGTGCTGGTTTGCTTCTTACTTAGTAGAGGATTTCACAATCAAATAATCATCAGTGGTTTATTTTGCATATTTTTAAAAAGGTAATGCCATGGTGTCAGCAGTGCAGTTTTTGTTAGCTTTAAGTCACACTGCTAAATCTTTGGGCAAGGCTTATATAATTCTGAGTGGACCTCCATGACCCTAAGATTGGGCGGACATGGATTTTCTTCAATTATAGTTAAGCAAAAAATCTCTATTTTCACACTCGGCTTTTCTGATTTGTGTGTCCATATTTGAAGGCACATACATGTGTGTGTAGTTATGTAGGTATAACCATCTGTGTCCTGCCAGTTCCAGAGCTGGTTCTGCAATGAAAGTATGTGATGGCAGAATAGAGCAGCAGGTCTGAGATTAATCTGTTTCCCTTTGGGGGAGATTCCATCCCACAGTTTAAAAAGTGAGCAAATTTTCAGGTTAAGGGGAGAGTTCAGAGAACACTGATCCAGTGGGGTTACTCTCTTTAAGCAACTTTGAAAACCTTTAGAATGTGATTGTTTTTCTAGTCTAATTTTCAAGGAGGTATGCCAATATTTCTGGGTAACTGTGAAAACTGGGCATTAATACTAAAAGGCTGCCCATGGATTCTACTGGGACGTGCACGATAATTTCAGCAATATAAACATTTTTGAACATGGTTGCCTAAATGTATATTCTATCCCATGCTCCAACATCTAGGTAGAAGAAGCTATGTTTCCCAAGCTGTCAAGTGCCTAAAGTGCACTCTAATTGCATTGGGATTTATGGGCATGTATCACTCCTGGAATTCAAGTCAATTCTATCAGGAACTCAGATTAGGTTCAGAGTTTAATGTGTATTCATTAAGATTTCCGAATCTTGGCCAGACACCAAGAATACAGTATTTTTAACACACAATCTAAATATAATAGCTTTGAATAGTTGTAGTTGTTGCAAGACCCATAGTGATCAAAGGTAAACCAGATACTCCTTTTCATTCTATCAGTTCTGGCAGATCAGAGCCATCATTTTGTAAAATTTCCAAGAAAACAAAATAGAGCCAGATAAATACTCCACTGTCATCCTGCTACACTGGTTAATTTACATGTGGAACCTGCATTCCCTTTAGACTCCAGGAAAAGTTTGAAAATCTAGATGCGAAAGTTTGTCATGCTGTGAGCCAACTGTCCCATATTGATGCAAAAGGGAGAGAGGAAAAGCCAAGAAAATGCTTTAATTGATTCATCAATGCACCAAAGTGTGAACAGGCGTGATGAAGTGTAAAGAGGGATGTGACACCAGTGTGGCAGAGCTGTCACAGTGGAAAGGATTTCCTGTAAAAGTGATGGCACTTAAATGTTATCTAGGCCTCCTGTCTGAGCTTTCATATTCCCTGGAAACTTATGTCTTAGGGGAAGTGTCTGACCAACTTGTGAGCAGCCAGGCATCCATGCCATCTCAACAGGTAAACACACACAGCCTCTGAGGACCCTCTAGGTTCATCAAGTTTGGGAGTTATAGGGAGTAAGTAATCTCTGACAGATCCAAGCAGTTAACTCATCCACAGAGATAGTCTTGGGAGAGAGATGATGATCATTAGCAGTTCTATGTGGTACCCTTTGTCCTAAAGCATCAATTTAAACAAAGTTTAAATTGGAATTAATATCCTCAGTAACAAAATGATTCCCTGTCCAAAGTATAATGCAGCAGCTCTGGGGCATCGTATATTAGACCACATTTCAAGATCGTAGGGTAAGACTGTGAAGGAGAGGCTATTGATAGTGAAATATAATTGTAGGAGATGGATTTGAGCCAGATTATTGTACTGAAGGGTTGTTGCAAAGTTCTCCAAGGGATTTTTACTTAGGAGATTGTAGCGTGCATCTCATCCAAAGAATAGGAAATCAAAGAGGGTGGAAGCCCTTAGAGTCACTCTGAGGTTTTGGCTCTGGATTTATTTGATTAACTGTGTATGAATGTTACTGATTTAATATTGATGCTTCTTACAACACCTAAAATCACTGCTGTGGATATATTCAGTATGTTAAGCTTGCTTGTAGAGGATTAGACACGTGAATCACTCTCAGAGGGGTTTTGCCAACTTGGGAGAAATATGTTTGGGAAAGAACCCCTACCGTTATGGCTTAGGCCGTTTGCTTTTGCATTCAGAGATGCACCAGTTCCTTTC
Source organism: Pyrocephalus nanus (assembly GCA_038380795.1). Lineage (NCBI taxonomy): Eukaryota > Metazoa > Chordata > Aves > Passeriformes > Tyrannidae > Pyrocephalus > Pyrocephalus nanus. Next base: position 8,302,883 of record CM076272.1, read on the forward strand.
TAGCTCTGGGAAACCAGAGATTCAAATACAATCTTGAACAGAAAACTTTGGCAGAAGCACAAATGCAAGCAAATGTGTGTTGTTACTACTACAGTTACTCTGCCACTTTGAAAATCGCTAGTCAGGCTCTGTTTGGAGTATCTGCAATTCTGCAATGTATTATAGGAAGGACATTGCTGACTGAGCTTGTAAAAGTGCAGTGGAAGGCAAACAAATGCATGATTTAAGGTTTTGAAAATATGACTTATAAAGAAGGATTGAACTGACCTGTATTCTATAAGTTAGGGAAAAAAAGATTTGAAGGAGTGAGGAATCCTGGAATGGGCAAAAAATACTGAAGTCATCTGGAGATAGATATATGTTCTAGTGCCACAGGGATCATATAGCATCACCAAATCAATGGCATGTCTGAGGCTAATTTAGACCACTATTAAGTGTCTTATCATAAGACAAATGGCTGCTGATCCAAGACCCTGTGCTTGGTGCTGTGTCCAGCCAGGGAGCAGCAGGAGACTGGGGGGCTGTAAGGGGCCTTGGGCCAGAACATCAGGCAGTAGCTCAGCACAGGCCTCAACTCATTTTCTCAAGGGCTTGGCTGGCATTAGAGGGAATAGGACTTTTAAACTGATTTTTAGGTGAAAATCCCTCTGTAGCTTTCCAGACGTTCCTGGAAAGCTCAGTCAAACTAAGAAGGATAACTAAGGAGAGGATGTCAGTGCTCTTTAAAAAAAACCATGGGCTGAGATTAAGAGAAGTAGGAACTTACCTCTGGCAGTGAGAGTCAGCAGGTGCAGGGAAAATAAGAAAGGAAAAAGTGTGAGCTTTTTCTTTTGTTATTCACAGAAGGTGAAGCCAAAGCAAGAGTGCTAAAGGAGGCCAGAGAATGTGGAAAATTATCTTGAAGTAGGGTCCTGAAGATGTACAGTTAGAAAGTATGGCATTGAGGGCTGCTGCAAGGTAACATAATGCTGGCTAAGCATCTCAGGGTTCAAAGAAATTAATTTGGTTCCTGCCTGTACTCCAACTAAAGGGAAAGGAGGGCAGAGTCTGAATTGAGGGGTTTGTATGTTCAGCTCCCTAATTTCTTATGCAATTACAAAGATTGCAGCAGGGGACGATAGGTGAGTGTACCAGCCAGATCCACACTTTATATCTCAAAAGGTGTGTGTGATGTTGTCATTGCTCCTCTCAGTGCATTGCACTGTACACTGTCTGTAGGGGGAGAAACTTGGAAGCAACTCCATTCATGATTTCTTTTTTCACTGTTTTCACAAATCTACAACAGGAGCGATGTGCAGTCATTCAAAGCTTATTTAAGATTTTGATCAACATTTCACTTCGGATTTTTGTGAAGTTTTAAGACCTGAATCTTTATGTATATGGAGACAAATGCTCCTGTGCTGTAACATGGTTGTGATCCAGATCTTAAAGGATGAGTTTGTGAGACACCTAAAAATACTTCTTCCTGGTAAAATCAGATTTCCAATCACTATGATATCAGATGAAACTGTGTCTTTCACTTAAAGATAATTTGTACAAAGACCAATTACCATTGATTTTTAAGTTCCAAATTGTACCTTTCTTTCAGCTAAAAATACAGCAAAGACAGTGATAGGGACGTAACCCAGAACTGAGGTTGCTCTGTCAGTAGTAAGAAGACAGCTCAGGTTTCCCCACTGTCCAAGCAACTGCTGGGTGGAGATGAATTTCTCACCCAGCCATATGATACCTCTGTCAGAAATGAGAGATGTTGCTAGAAAAAATCATGAAGGCAGGTACTGGGAATGAAAACAGGAAGAGATCAAACAAAAGGTGTAAAAGGTCTTTAAATAAAATTTAAAGATTTCTGCTAAAAGATCACTGCTTTAAAAGGATGAACAGCATTTTCATGCCATATGAGAAACTGGAATTTCAGAACTTTACAAGGATACTTACATTCACCTGAGGAACAAAATCAGGATAGACAATCTGGATATCTACCTTTTTCTTGATTTGATATTCATCTATCTAAGGAATAAAATGGCCTCATTCAAATAATATTTGAATATTCTACAAACATAAATATCTAGATCTGAAAAGTATTGATATACTGTTTTCCCTTATTTTCTGTCTGGAAAAGTAGATGGAAAAATGAAATGGTGTCACCATGATCAGACAAAAAAATGTGACAAGTTGTACAGCTTACTCAGACTAATATCCTGTCTCACTTCACCATAATTCTATGAAAAATGCTGATGTACCATTTTGGGATTTCATGACTGGTAGAGCTCCTATTCTAGGCTCTCTGTCAGTGCTGGGTTCCTTCTGTTGTTTTGGGGTGGGTTTTTTTTGTTTTGGTTTTTTTGGGGTTTTTTTTGTGTATGGGGGGGGGTGTTTTTTGTTGTTTTTTTTGGTGGGGTGTGGGTTTTTTTGTTTTTTTCTTTTTTGGTTTGGTTTTTTTGGGGGTTGTGTTTTGGTTTTGGTTTTTTTTGTTGTTGTTTTTGGTTGGTTGGTTGGTTGGTTTGGTTTTTTGTTGTTTTTTTTTAAATTTATAGTTAGGATTTTATCCTTAAGAAAGTCCCTGCTTTCTGCAAGACACAACTCCTGTAAGGACACTTATCTGTCTTTTGGTTTTGGTTTTTTTTTTATTTTGCACTCTACATTTATACAATGGGAAAACATCTACACCTTTTTAGATATCTTTAGCAGTGTTTCTGCTCTGTGGTCATGAAGAACTCATATCTGTGAGCTAGAAAAAGGGACTTTTTTTTTTTTCCCAGCAGGTCAATAAAATGATAGATGGAGTTGAGTTGAACTGCAGTAGAAGGCACACACTTCATTCACTGCAGAAATAGCTGAAAAGACAAGTTTATACTGAAGTGGATAGTATTGGACTGGTTTGCAATGCACTAAAATAAACTAGAGAAGATTGCCAGGACTATGCATACTCACATCAGCTGTCACATCTCTGTATAACACACACTGGGGTGAGTGGCAGATTTGAATGCAACCTCCATCAGGCAAAAAGTAATGGTAGCTAAGTTTTTGTAACTGTGATCCAGGTTGGGTTTATTATGGCCAGTCTACAAATATGTCAACTGATATAAGTAAAAGAATCATATCTCAAATATATCTGTATAAATCCTCAATTGAATATGCTGTACACAATTTTTGTGTATATGTTTAAGATAGCAGCATAAAGTTTACATGTATTTCAATAAATATTTATATTTAAAATGTCTACAATGGAAAACTAAAAAGCTAAAATTTCTTGTGCTGACTCACTGGAAAAGTCTGAGAAGTATCCAATAACTCTCAGAACTCCTTCATTTCTTTCCCTTAGAGGACTGCTTTGGCCATTAGATCAGAGCTGCTGATTAAAGCAAGTAGAATCTTGTAGAATCTCTGAAATAGCAAAAAGTAACCTCAGAGCCTGTGTGGGTTAGGGGAGCTGGTTTCACCTTGGGTGAAAACATTACTTCAGTTCAAAGGGAATTTCAGCTCCCACATGGCCAGAGCTCAGGTGAGACCTGCCTGCCTTGAGCGTAGAGAAAAGATGCAGGGCAGGGCTGCAGTGTCACTGCCTGGGACACAAGGTGCAGTGCAAGTACAGAACAAAAGAGCCTCTGGAGCCTCCACAGCAAGGTTCATGTGCTGTGACTTCAAGCTGTGAAAAAAGCTCTCGGGTGCTGCAGATGTCGTGGCTGACATTTGCTTCCCTTTGTAGGCTGACAGATGCTCCAGCTCCTGATAACGATCAGGACTGAGAGACAAGGAGGGTCTTGGCACAGCTGCTGTAATGTGGGGTGGGGATTGGCTCCTTCAGTGAGACTCCTCCAAGAGATAGACTTAAATCCATTTTAAATTTGCAGATTGGGTTTCCTGCAAAAGTGGCAACAGCATCTCCATCATGTGAATTAAAAGAGCTGTTTCCGTGCAGCTGCAGACTCACACATAGTCATAGGAGTTCCAGGGGTATTAGAGCTTATGTTTGAGTTGGGCTTTTTTTTCCCCCCATTTTGTGTGTTCTGGATATCTCTGTTCTTGATAACCTCTATCTTCAGCCTTTTGTGAAGACTCATTGCCTTTAAAGTTTGTGCACCTCGTGTTAGTGTCTTTCATTTGGAGATTTTGGAGATTCTTTATCACCAATGTATTGCAAAACTTCCCCTGTTTAAGGCATTAAGGTAATCAAGAATAAAATGTATGATGCTGGCCAGATTCCCTGTTAGAATAAGCAGGTAGAGTTCTACTGACTCTAATGGCTTCTGACAGCTGTGAATTTGATCCCATACCTTCCTTGAATAATAAGATTTAAAATAATGTGAGTTTAAGGTAGGGCAGGAAGCCCTGGATGAAATATCTTATTGCATTGATTTGTCTCTTATTTTCTGTCCTATGAGAATACCCAAGTTGCAAATAAAGGGTCAAGAAGGACATTTAGCAATATATGGTTTATACAGTATTAAAAGACCATCTCATAGTTAATCATATGATTAATTTCTACAAGAAGGCTCCACTAAGTCTGCAATAAAAAGAACTAATGAGGTTTTATAATAAAATTGAAAAGCTTCTGTGAGCACAGAGAAGTCTTTTATACAGAAAGGTAAGAAAAAAACAGTTGTCTTCCTTTCAGTCCACAGATTGCTGCAATAGCTTCCTCTGTGAGAGTTCTTGGGCCCTGGAATGACATCTAGCCCTGGCTTGAAATGGTCAAGCTATAGGGTATGCTTTAGGACTGTTTTCCTTTTTCAGGATGCATTTATAGAGTGAGAGGAGTTTCACAAACTGTCTAATGTACTGTTATTAGGTTACTGGCATTTTACAGTAAGAGTTGTTGATCTACGGGAGGGTTGACTCTGAGGTGTATAAGGTGGCACTATAATTGTGTAAGAACTGCCTGGTCCCTCAGAGATTGTGTGGAGGCACACATTCACGTTTCAAAAGGCAAGCAATAAATCTTACTGCAATGCTACAGCAGCCATTGTTGTAGTGACTTGGCACTTATGCTCTGTATTATAAGGATTTTCAGCAGGCACATTAAATTCCACTGAAAATCTCCAGCCGTGTATAAGGACACCAGCTTTCCCGAGGACCAGAAAGATCAAGAATCTGTGAAAAATGTGTAGTCGAAACAGGGAGCCCAGAATAATGTGACTGAATACTAATCCACTGGCAAACCACGCTGTAAGCTGGTTTTATCTGAGTCCTGCACCAAACTGAAGGGAGGTCACTTGTATGGAATCTAAATCATGGGGCTGTAGGGAGAGAAACCTGCAGCTTGTGAACTCAGTCAGCTCTCTGTTCACCAAAGATGGTAATTTTTGAAAACATTGGAGAGGTCTTGTGCATTCTGTTGGGGTTCCATCCAATTTTAGAGTAGCACATCCTCACAATGAGCCGTAGCAGCTACTTCAGCTCACAGGAAGCAATTTTTCTGCCAAGTCACATTTGGAGCCTCAGTGCTGAGGCCAGTAATAGGCTCCACAATGCACTGGTAGTCCAAGTGAACCTGCCTTTAGAGTCTATTAAGCGGATTTTAGTAGAAGAATACATTTAATGTGTATGGATATATGTTTTGCTAAACTTACCGTGTCAGTCTAGTCGCCAGTGATTAGTCAGTGTATAACGTTTCCAGGACAGAAACTACTGTGCTGTTTGACTCTTAATGTTCCTTAGTTAAGCCAGAGTCTGAACAGTGCATCAGTTTACCTCATTTAGTTTACTTCAATCAAAACAAAAGTATATCTAGTTTGTGCCCATGGCCACTATTTGCACAGATGCCACTACTTAGATCATATTAGCCAAAATTATCAAAGTCTCCCAGAACCCAGAAGACCAGGAATTCCTAATTGGAGTAAGCCATTAACTCAGTGCCATCCTGCTTGGGTGTAAATGTAATTGTGAAAACCTGCAGACTTCCAGTGTTGTCCTCAGGGAGCAAAAATAAAATAGTTGTAAGGCCAATCTGACAGTCCCACACACTCTGAATCTGAAATTCTCTCTGTTTATGGGCTAGAAATGCTTCAAGTCCTTTATAAGAGTCAAATGTTGCTCAAAAATTTTGACTACTTGGAATATCATCTGGGCTTTTTTCCTCAGCATACCTTTGAAAAGAAACCTTTGAGATGAGGTTGTTGGAGAGTTCTGACTCTTTATAAACAGAATATGTTGTTAGCATAAAAGGAGTTTCTCACCTTTTCTAAAAACTTTGCATAATTTTCTAATTTCACTCATGTAATCTTTCTTTGTCTAAACTTGCTAATTTTAAGCATCTAACAGGAATAACTATTTCAAATGTGCTAATTTTCCTTATTAAAAAAAAAAAAAACAAAACAAAACAAAAAACAATGTGGACAACCAACAACAGTTATTTTGACCTATATCTACATGCAAGAAGTATTTTGGGTGTGACCAATGTGACTGTTTTCTAGGAAAACTCCTGCACAACTCAAATGAGGACTTACTTTGCTTTACGACTGAAGTTTACAGTCTCTTTTAGGGTTAGAACCTTACTTGGAGTTGAAATGTGCCCTATTTTGTCTTTTGGTAGTTCAGAAATAGGAGGAGTGTCTTGGTTTTTTGCAAGAAGAAACATCTTGATAACTCTTCTTCAAAAAGACCTTCAGATTCTGCCTGATTCATGTAGAAAATGTCTTCAGGCAGATTAAGTTCTTCGAGAATCTCTACAAACTTCAATACAAAGTTTCTCCCTTTAGTTTACTCTAAAACCTTTTTTCCTCTTTAAAATAAAAAAAAAAAAAACCAAAAAAAAAAAAAAAAAAAAAAAAAACCACGAAGGAATGGCAGCTCTACAGAGCTGGGCAAGCTAGAATGAAAGCATTGCAAATATGCAACCCATAATATAAGCAGTTTGAGCAGACCAGCCATACAGTTGCATGCAATTCCAAAGATTTACAGTGGAAGGAAGCTAAATAATTTTTAGACACAACCAAATAACTGCACAGAATGTCAGTGTCTGCAGGTCTCAGAAAGCACTTAAGGCTGAATATCAGGCAGAAACTGATCTCTGGATTTGTAGTTTTGTTTGCTATTATGGTTTTTACAGCATGCTGAGATAAATTGATGTTTCTGCTAAAGGGATTACATACCTTGGAAATCTCCCGGACTGCAGAATCTGCCTTTAAGAAAGCATTTCTTATGAGATTTTCCCTAATGCACTAAATATCCTTTTAGATTGAGGGCAAACTGAAAGTACTCTGTGATCCCTCTTCTGCATTGCTTAGAAACAGTAGAACAAATCCTGGAGTCCTTATAAAATCATTACTGAAATTATTAGGCATTTTGTCTGATTAGGGATCGACTGCAAACTGACCAGAGGCTTCATGATTTTTTCTCATGGGACTTCAAAGGCTGATCAAAATTAGATTATTAATGCTGTGTGGCTTATTCCCTTATGACTAAAAATTTAAAGGGCACAAAAATAGGTTGAAAGAGGAGACAGTCATCAATTCTAAATATTGGAAAACCTGTTCATCTAAGAAGCACAAGTGAAACACATGCATATGTGTTTTATTTTCATGTATTTCATACATAGGTGTGCACAAGCTTTCCCTCTCATCTTTCATGTGTCAACTTGAACACACAGACATGAGAAAATACAGGAAATAGTATTATGTTACCTGCAGTGCTGATGTTGATACTGAAATACAGAATAAAACAATCACTGCCACAAAAGCATCAAGCAAACAGTGTCACATACACCACTTCAAACCATGCAGAAACAGTTCTCACAGGTCAAAAATTACGGAAATTTTCCTCTTTGTATATATAAAGTCTTTAAATTGTGGTACAAAAGAGGCAGGCAGTATGTAGGGTACTAGCTTTTGTGGGTGGAATCCTCATCCATTGCTGTCAAAGGGAAAATTTTACTTTGTATGGGAACAAAACTTTATTAGTTGTCATTGCATCTGCCCTGATAATATCAATGTTGGCTGCTTTCCCCAAACTACATGAAGATGTAAGCTGTTGGCAGACCTGGTGACAATATGTAAATTACTCAGAGTGAACCTAATCTTGTATAATAAATGCCAATTTGACTCTAAATTTGTTAACAATATTTTAATGTGGTAATTGAGGTCAAGGGAGACTCCAGTTAAATGCTAAGCTATCTATAACTGTCAGTGTTAAATAGTACTTAGGTATCCTTGCTGAAAATCAGATACCAGGTTAACATATATCATTGGTTTTTGCAGCCAGAAATCAAATAAAGTGTATTAGTCTTGGCAGCATGTAAGTCTATTAGCTTAGAAATGTGCAGCTGTAACTATCCTTAGCTTTTTGGACTTGTTTTGTATCACAGCAGACCTGTAATTGCACTTTTTCCTGTTCTGTATATAATTTTGATTAGAAATCAAGTAATAAATACATGCCTAAAGGCTTCTGGAAATTAACTGGCATGTTTCTGTTCCGTCAGCTGATTGACGAGGTTAAATTTGAACCAATTCTATTCACGCTTTTGCTTATCATTGCTTCTTTGAAAAGCTTTCCAACACTGTGATAGACATACAAGTGATGAACTTCCATAGCAACTCCCCTGGACTGAAAGGATTTTGTCTATTAAAATATTCTGATTTTCCCTGAAGGTGTTAGCATTCATCAAATGATGTGTAGGTAATTGTGAGTCTATATGTGTCCATTCTCTTGTTACACCTTGGGTATAACTGCAGCGGATCTGGGGGAGGTTATGCAATTATCTCCTCATTCCCCCTCCATTTAGCATGGACTGTAAACATGAAGGGTCCTACCTTTCCTGTATACTCACTAGCAAATCTTTAACATGATAACAGATAACATGAACAGTCTTCTGTAGGCTCAAGGAAATCTAAAAATTTCTTTTTTGAAATGTGGGAACAGTTGGGATTTTTGTTTGTTGGGTGCATTTATTTATTTATTTATTTATTGCAAATGTTCCAGCTGAGTGTTATTTCAGCCAAAGCAGAACTGTGCCAGTTTCCTTATCCTAGTTTTGTCACTTGTCAAATGGTCACTATGTTCAGCATAAGAGGAAACATTTTCTCCAGTGAAAATCAGCCTCCTTCAGCTTCACCAGCCCCGTTTGCAAGGGAAATCATTCACTGAGAATAGCAGTCTGTGTCCTTACACTGCACGTGGTAGCACACAGAAACTCTGGGACCACCGAGGGAGTCCAATGCACAACGTGTGCGGAAGAAGTTTTGTAAAAACCGCAGCATGAGTCCCTCATTTTTGTTGGTCCCACAAAAGGAAAATAGTTTCCTCATGACAAAAAGGCCTGGGAAATCCCCATGCAGCCCTTTGCACCAACAGGGGCTTTTTGTGCATGGTGGGACGGCTACAGAATTTCTTTGCACCACCGTCAGTCATGAGGAAAGGCAGAGCAATCAGATTTTGGGTGCACAGATACTGCTCTTTAAAGTCCTCAGACACCTCACACACTGATGTTGTAGAGCCCCAGGGAATGAGGAGATGGGTTTGAAGTACTACACAGTGGAAAGGAGTTTAGAAATGGAAACAATTTTAGAATAATACATGTCGAAAATGTGGAGGTTCTGGCTCATTTGGTTGTTACAACACCTGCATGGGACAGACAACAGCTGCTTCTCCAGCACTGCTTACCACTGCTCTTAGTGGAGAACTGTATGTGTTAATGGCCTAATAATAGTGATTTCCAGTGGGTTGAGAGAAATTATGTTTAATGCAGGGTTTCAAAACTTAATAAACAATTCCTAATCAATCTGATTCCAAGAAGGAAGGGCAGTATCTTATTTTATCTGATCCTTTAAATGTAAAACATTGTCTTCCATTCTGAACTCTCATGACTCATACTTTTGTAGATGACATTATTGCCTATAATTACCCTGAAATCTATCCCAGTTAATCTGGTTGATTTGGGTTTTGTTTAGTACCTTGTAAACTTTGCAGGTCTTATAGGTCTGCACCGACTGAATCACAAAATAAGTAATAACTTCAATAAAATCTCCTCTGGTGGAAACACTTCATGGTCAAATTTACAGAACAAGTAAAAAACTTCTGTGTATAATCCCTCCCTCCTTATTAGTGCTCATAAAGGATAACAATACTATAAAGTATCTTTATCTGGTGAATAAAGGTACTGCATGATAAACCAGTTAACAAAAAGCTGATGTTAAATTTAAGCAGATTCCATCGTTTCTACCATCTCTGAGTTCAGGCTCCCTTTGCAGGCAGTGGGGATGTTTGTCTGGGGGAAGAAGGAAAGGGCTGGGCAAGGACTTTAGGATTTAGCCCCAGGCTTCAAAGTGGATTTAATAAAAACAAGTAATAACCTGCAATACACTGTAAACCCTGCAAGGTATAAGGAGAGAGAAGGTTGGCTGAAAATGACTGTACTTTTCAATACCAGTGAAGTGCAGGCAATTCATAGTTAACATAGTAAATCTGGAAAGTCTGATTCAAATCCCTTTGAAGTCAGTGCTTGTTACACAGACTTTGAATCAGATGAGTGGTTTGTGCCTTCACTGATCAGCATAACATTTCTAGAATCATCAGTCATTCTGTGTTAAAGTGGTTATCATTTCACTGATTCCCAAATACATTAAAAATGTCGCCTCACAGATGTTGACTGTTAGCTCTCATCTGCCTGTTTGCAAATTACACTCTAAGTATTACTGTGGCACCTAAACAAAAGATTGTGATATGATCTGGAGAGGTGGCACTATCAAAATCCTCACCAGGGCTGAATGCAGTGTCTTCATTATCACACCTTCATGTGTCATTTAAGAATAATGTCCTTGTCTTTATTGGGAGCCAGGGCTGACATACAAGAACATTATTAGTAGCTCTGCTGGAGCAGCTGGAGCAGTGCAATGGCACTGAATGTGGAAGAAGCAGTTCAGGCACAGAGCATCTTTTGTCTAGCAGTATTTCCTGCTCATCCTCAGGGGAATCCAACTAAACCCTGGACATTCAAACCCAGAAAATTGCTCTGGCCTTGGCTGGACTAATAGAAGTCAAAACTTCAATCAGGCACTTATTAGTTACTTTGCGCTCGTGATATAAGGTGCCTTTGTTGGTGGCAAACAAGTGCAATTGCAGCTTGGAATTGACAATGAATTTTTTTGCTATCTTTGACTGCTCAATATAAGGTTAGGATTGGGTCATGTACCAGGGCTTTTACCAAATTAATGTTATCGGGGGAATTACGCTTAAATGGAATTCTTTCTATCTAAACAATTTAATCTAGTTTTTCTCTGTGTTTTCTCTTTGTCAGTTGGTATGAGTATATAAAATAATTCAGACAAGTCGACAAATGAAACAATACATAAAATGTCATGTTTTGAAAGAGAAACAATGGTGTGGGCATCAGGTCTTGTGCTGTGGCTTCAACTTGAAAGTTCTAAGTGGCTTCTCATTTTTATAAATCTTTGCATAGGATTTTCCAACTTGCTCTTGACAGGACATTCTAGTTCAGGTTAAATCTAGGATATTTCCCCGAATTTTAAAAGGATAATTTGCAGTTTTATTAAGTCCTAAGCAACACTGTGAAGTACTTACCATGAGTAATTCTTTACTGCTATCATGAGAAATTATTCATATGTGACTCAGTTAAATGTCACTGCAAAGCTGTAGCCATATATAGACTGTTTCTTTAAAAATGAAATCTGCAGAAATGCAACCAAAAATGCACCTCATGCACTTGCCCTTCAGGGTGATGCTTGATCACATGAAATGACAAACCTGTTCTTGCCCCAAAGGTTATTCCAGGTGTAGAACACTGCCAGAAATAGGAAGGAGGAGTATAAGTAGTATAAGTATTTAGTGGTGTTCCACAACAATATCTGACTTCAGATTCCCAGATCAGAAAAATGAAAAAGTTTTAGCGCAGACTTTCTAAGTTTGTAGTTCATGGACTGATGAATGCAGAGCTTGTGTTTGACTGAGGACTCCCAATCTCATTGGAAGTAACTGAGGATTGGTGTCGCTTTGGACCTGCCTGAGACAGAAAGAAAACCTTTTGCAACCACATTATCCAACGCCTCATGCTTACCACAAAATCCATGGTCAATGCTATCAAAAGGAGTTGTTTAGGTCCTCAAAGCTTGTTTATCTCAGGTGAAGGTTATAAGTGACATTCATGTTTCTTTGTCTAGATTTCTGCCTGCTGAGCTGAGACCGTCAGGAATCTACAATATTCAAGCAAAAATGGGATTTGCTCACAATTACACATTTATTGTTTTTTTAGACATCAGGTTTGCTTTGTATCACCCCTCCTATTTTTGACAACACTTATATTGACAGTATGCAAAGATAACACTAAGCAATAGTATAAGTGAAAGATATTTTGAATAGAAACAGATAATAATTTTCATTTAATAACATGGTTCTAACAATAACAGGGAGGGAGGTAATGTTATGGAATCAAATTATATGCTCTGAAAATTTAAAATGAAACAAAACTGAGAATAAAAATAAGTCTGAGTGATAAGGTTTTTCTACAGCTAGAGCATGAAGCTGGCTTTCAAAGGCAACAGTAGACAATAGAAGGAATAAAAAGCTCACATGACCTAAATGGCAACATACAGGTTTTCTATAAGTGGTGCTGTTTCTTCTTTATTGTATTAACAACATTTTGCATGTGTTTAATCAATGGTCTTTTAATCAGTTAATTCTGATTGTATTTGTGTGCTTATTTTGATAAATTATTTTAATATACTCTAATTTTAACTATGCAACTATAGGCTGGTAGTCAATGAACTTTAATTTGAAAGAAGTGCTTTCACCGCTGACAAGAATTTAATTAACTTTTTATATTCTTCATTGCTAAGAAGTAATCCTTTGTTGTGTTACCACCTGAATGAATTGTGTATGCTTCTAAAACAGCTTTTGTCTCAAAATATCTGTCAATTTAAACACCATCAAGAAGTTCAAATACATCTATATACTAGTTGTTGACTGGCAGCAGTTTATAGATTGTTAGAATTTCTGTGATGGCACCATGTAAATAATGCTCTTCATTAGAATATCATACCGCTTGATTATGCTCTCTTATGCTCTCTCTCTTATCTAGACCAACTATGGAAGGATCTTCAGTGGTTCTTGTTGCTTGCCAAAATGGCTTTCATGGAGCTCGTCCTCATCTTGGATATCTGTAAGATCCTCATGTAACTTTTTTTTTTTTTACATTTCAAAGTCCATCAAAGTAGGATGCACAGGATAACTGAATTCTGTTCCCCACGAGAGGCACTCTCCTGAAGTATTTCAAAGAGTGAAAGCCTTAGAACAAAACCTACTGCAAAAGAATGCTCAGAGCTGTACAGAGCTGGCATTTAGCAACACTGGGGGTGATAAGGTTATACAGTGAGAAACAACTGTGTTTAATCTTAGTTTTTTCGTATGGCAGTAGGCAAGAAGAAACCCAGCAAGACACAGTAGAACCTAATTTTGAGGTTTTGATAGCTTTCCTTAGAAGTTATTCCTTCCAAGGATTTGTGAATTTTCTTGCATTTCTACTGTCTCTTGTTCAAGCAATAGATGAAGCTTATAATGCTTTGAAGTTTTTGACAAAAATCACTATGCAAGGGAGCTGTACTGCATATTTGCACCTCCACACTGGTGCAGGTGAGAGAGGTGAACTTTTGCAGACCAAAGTGAGGAGTATGCCCATTATTGCCTATCAGTTGTGGCAATAATATAACAGGACCTAGAAAATCAAAATCTTTTTGCTTGGGCATCTTGTTAAAATTTTCACTGCCACTGCTTTTCATGGTATATTTCTGTATTTCCTTCACTATTTTCTCTTTTTATTTTTTTATATGCCAGAAAATAGATGGGGTTGGAAGTAAAAGTGTTAGTAGTGATAATTTGTACAGATTTATTCACAGAATCACAGGTTATGCTGAGTTGGAAGGGGCCCACAAGCATCATCAAATCCAGCCCTTAACCCTGCAGAGGAGCATCCCCAAGTCACACCATGTGCCCAAGAGCACATCCAAATGCTTCTAAAATGTAAACTGGCTTAAAGTTTTGGTTTGAAATATAAATAGCAAGTGTTATCTTGCAATTATCAGAGCTGGGAAAGTATAAAAAGAGAACTCTTTTACACTAGTAATTTGGCAAATTTGTAATTAACAGATGCACCTTGAGCAGTCACATTTTAAATGGCTTGAAAATTTGCCAGTTTTTTTCCATGCAGAAGGAAAAGAGTTACCACAGAAGAATCCAGACTCAAATGCTTGCCTTGATATCCAGTGCTATACAATATGATATACAGATATGTCCAAGTTTGTAATATTTGATTCTTTGATAAAACTTCATAAAATTCAAACTTCATCCGATATTGAATTTTTATGTCTACTTGGAACTGCCTGAAAGTTTGTTTCAGAATTGCTGCTGACAGACCTTTTAACTACAGAAGTGTATTAAATTCACTATAATCAGAATACTATTATTAGATTTATGTTATGAAACAACTATGTTACTGCCTACAAATATGAAAGAAAAGGGAAACAAAAATTGCCTATCTTAAATAGTAGGAAAAGAGTGATTAATCATCCTGTTCATGTAAACAGGGTTATTGTTCTTTTTATAACATGACATCGAGCCAAAAGTATGTGATTGATTTTATAAATCAGTCACTACCCTGTTCATACCATCATTTTTTTCCTTTAATGCACTCTGCATTAATATCCTGCCTCTGGCTTGTTTCATTTAATTTCTTCCTTGCCAGTAGAACATAAGCAGCTCTGTGTGTTTGAAGGCAGTAAGCACTTCTCTGGAAAAAAAAAAAAAGGTACTTGAAAAAAAAAAAAAAGGAAAAAACACACAAGAGAAGGTAGAATTTGGGGAGCTTCCAATGGGAATTCAATGATAAGCATGATAAGCTTGTTTTGTGTTTGGAACTGGAGAGTTAGATTTTCTGTTAGGCTTTCAGAAATTGCTCCTGCAATAATAGCTTTACTGCTGTTAAACCTCTCACATAATATGCAACACCTTTCTGACTCTTTATAAGGATTTCCAATATCTAGCAATGGTAGATAACACTCAAGACTGCATCCTGACCTTCAGCTCTATGACTGACTAGGCCATTTTTTCACTGTCCTCGTGTCCTTGTGAAGCACTAAGCTTTTTCTCAGCCTTTGTTTTTATTCTGATTGCTAACCAGGCAATAATTCAGCTAGCTTTTTACTTGGTCACAGAATCAGGGAATTTGAGCCAGGCATAAAGCCAGAAATTCAAACAGAGGGGGATTTGAACTATAGTTTGAATTCTGTTTTATCTGTGTTAAACTATTTGTTGACCTCCATGTGCTGGAGCTCTTTGTAATCCGTTTGATAAATTCATAATAATCATCACAAATACTGATGCAGAATTTAGGTTTTTTCACCTTCCCCTTTTCACTCAAAGTAAAATGTTGCTTCTACTTTATGTCAGTGTACCCTTGATCTTCTAAGAATTAAAGTACTGGAAGCTTTAGTACACATTTTAATATGTCCTAGATCAAGAATATAGTGATGCAAGTTTCAAATAATTTTCTAGGATAGTCTGTAAATGTATTGTAATCTACTTTAATCTACTGAGATCACCTACCTTTGTCTGTCTTGTGCTGTTGATGTGGATTGCACTTCTGTGTTGAAGTTGCTTCTAAGGTTTCTGTGGAAAGACCTCTTTGCCTCACAGCTATAGGTTTGCCTTTCATTACTTATAACTCTTTCTACCAGTATCCAGTGTCCAGATCCTAATCACATTCAACATGTCTCCTAATCCTGGAGAAGACAGGTTGTTGGCTAAGATTTACTGAGTTTCTTGTTTTGTGATGAAGTCTCTCCATTTAACGTGCAATATCTTTTATAATTGCAGAAATTTTAGAAGGCATCTTCTTTCCTGCCTAATGTTTTAGTAGATCTCCACTTCTACCCAGCTATGTGTTAACATTTGGGGGGTCAATAATATAGATTGGTCTTGGCACTTGGCCCTTTCAGATGTCCTCACACTGGTCTGTCATGTCATGAAGCCTTGGCTTGGTTCTTTGTTGAGACTGCAAGAAACATCTGGAATTGAACCTGCAGAAATGCAGCATAAAATCAGCTTGCAGTTCCTTTACTGTGTATTTCCATAAACACCATAGTAAGTGTATTGCATCAAGGATCTCATTCCATTGTAGTAACAGTATGGTATAGTGATTAGGTATGTATTTATGTGTTTTTAAAATTTCCTATTACTTGTGTCAAGAAATTAGTCTTGTTATCTGATAAGAAATCTTCCTAATTTCCCATTTTTTACAGTTGGTTAAAAGGTGGTGCCTCTTACGGTATTTACTTATTGTGCCCATTTCATTTTTCTGTCTTCAGTTCCTGGGCTTCAGTCTAAAAGCCTACCAACCTCTGCTCCACCTGATGGTTATATGTGCTACTTCATCTTCTATTAAAGCTTTGGACTGTGTTAAAATTACTCATTTTAGTCCAGTGCCTTTTGCACATTGTGCCTTCTCCTACACCAGAATTTCTTGAAGTGCTTTCAGAACATTAGTTTTGTTCTTAAGATTCAAAACTGACTCGGAAACTATTTCAGTGCAAATTTGCCTGTGTATATGTCCATTTCTTTTTTCCTACAGGATGTGGCAGGAAATGCTTATGCCTCTCCATACCTTGTAGAACCCCAGGATGTTTTCCCCAGGAAAATGTGAGCTGTTTCTCCCTTAGTCCAGCTGCTTCTTTGCCAGGGCAGTTGAAAAACATCTGCTATGCTTATGTATATTCAGTGAGACTAAGATGGCTGCAGCATCCTGGCTGAGCCAGGAACATTGTTGCCAGATGGAAAAGCCCTCAGACCTTTGACATTCAAACAGTGTGCAAAATGCCTACCACTTTTCTTGTAGTGCAGTGCTCATGTCCAGGAAAACTGGCCTATTCCTCCTTTTCAGTTATGAGTTGTTCTTTTTCACGGTCTTATTTAACATCTGCTGGTAAAGAGCTTTTACATAGCAAAAGGCAGGAGGTGGCACGGTTGTGTTAGAGTAGCAGGCAATTTTTAAAGTTTTTATGCTTGGAATGGAAAAAAGGCCAACAGCTTACTGGTAACCACATGATCAGAGTAGTTAAATGGACAGGCACATATTTAAAGCTGTGGCAGTAGATGTGGGGCTGTTTGTTCAGTGCTATCCCATCACAGAATTACACAGCTCGCTGTGGTTGCAGTCTGATAATTATTATTGATTCGCTCTCAGGCTGTCAATCTGGGGACAGCGCTAAAGCAGTCCATGATGGACAGAAAGAGGATTGGACAGCCACCATCCAACGAGGAAACTTCATCTTGAAAATGAACTTAGATGAGATGGTGCTAGTGGATAAGGGTAATTGATGATTGTTTCAGAGTGGAAGAAGGAGAGATAAAAAATTCTTCTTTGGCATTCATCGTTAGTGTCCTGTAACACTCCAGGGACTGTCTGCAAACTCTGTAAACTTGAAAGTTTCTATTTTCAGTGGTTAAGCAAATACACTGCTCCTACTATAAGCAGTGATTAGCTTAGGGTCACCAGGATCCATGAGAAAGACAGAACAGTACCTGGGGGAAATAACTTTTCTCAAGCCAGGCATATTACCTTGATCTACTTTTGAGTTCCTAAACAGAAGGAAATCTTAGCACATTTAGGCTGGTTAAAACGTTTAATACTTGAGGTGTAGATATTAGCACTATGGGTCACTACATTAGGACCTGCACCTGCAGTAACAAGACAGTTATAAATTGTATTTTGAAGCGCCCATACTGGTTATATATATATCTTTATTAATCTACTCTAATTAAATGGCAATTCATGAGAGAGTAAACAGTTATAACAGAAGTGGTGGACAGTGTAAGCGAATGCGAATTTCTGTTACGATGTGGCGGACCTTTGTATTTCTAAAACACCATATAGAGTGCTTGAGATGGACAAATAGGTGCAGATGAAAGAAAATACCTACCTACACACCTTGATTTTTTTTTTAAGAGGAATTATGCCCAAGCTTTGATTTCAGCACTGATAAGGCTTGTTGCAGTTTCCTCTGCTCTTTTGCTAACTGAATTTGAGCCATTGTGTTTTCAATTGAGGTTTTTCCTTGATGGTCATCTTGCATGAGCAGGATATGTGGGATCCCAAATTTTCTGGAGTTTACAGGAACCACAGTGTATGAATTCAAAAGTGCCAGCTCTCAGGTGATTGAAGTACCTCCGAGTCTTTCCTGAAATATAAACCTCTGGGCAGAAGGGAGCAAATGATGGCCCTTCCCTCTTCAGAAATACCAGATTTACTCCAGTGTGAGTGCTGCAGAGGGAAAACAGGATAAATAGTGTCTCTTGCTAGCTGTCACGTCTTTAGCAGATAGGGAGTGCTCAAACCTTCTCCTTCCCCTTGACAGGACAACAAGGTTTCTTGCAGCCCCAGGATTTGGGGTGAACACTGCTGGCTTACTCACAGAGTTGACTTCTCGTTTGTCCTTTTGCATATATCCCTCCTTCATGTTACCTTTCAACCCCTAGCAGCTGCTGCATTCATGGAAGTATTTTCCCTGGTATTTTTTGTCATTAGACTTCTGAAATACTAAATATTAGTCATAACTGAAAGGGATCATGTAATAGGGAAAAACTACTTGGATTTTCATAAAAGCCCTCACAGAGACTGATAATAAATTCGTAAGTTTTGAGGCTAGTCTCCCAAGATTTGTACAGAAGAAGATAAGGGGTGCTGCAGAGGACAAGTCTGAGAAAATGTCTCATTTATCTGGCCTGAGTCAATTCCTTGAATAACTTCTCTGTCCTCTCACTACCTGACCAAAGATTGTCAGTTAAAGCAGAGACCTTAAAGCAGCTCAGATGAACAGCAAAAGTAACCCTTCCTTTCTGTTGTCTGTCATTGTTGCCAACCAACCAAGGACTGAAATGCAACCAAGAGTGTGCATTCCCCTTCCTGTCCCATCCAATAGATGTGAGGAAAGGTACATCCACTCTTGCTGGTGGTGGAAGGAAAAAAAGAGATTACTGCCAGGGCCACAGAGCTGCCTGAAGGAGTGTCAGCAGAATGTAAGGTGTGTAAGCCCAGTGAGAAGAATTTATTATCTTTGCAGGTAGTCAGGAAGGTTTATACTCTGCAATATAGCTAGAAAATGGTTAATTCTGCATTGCTTTTATATTATTTCTCTTACGATGAACTTTCAGATAAAGCAAAATTGTATTAAACTTTTCATTTCTGTACCTCAGAAAAAGCAGAACCAGAATATTTCAAACGTGATAAATATTTGCTGTCAGTCAAGAGAGATTTTCCTCTGTGCATCCAGGGAGAGGCACATAACTTTTGCTCATTGGTTGCTGTCAGATCACCAGAGTCCCCAAAGCAACCGAGTTTCAGCCTTCAGCAGTGGAGAAGGGCCTGAGCAGGGTGTGAAAGGAGCCTTGTTGTCACAGTGGATGCAGTAACCCACGATGATCCCTGTGTGCAAAGCAAACTTTTTAAATTTTTTAAATGTCCTGTTGGAGTGAACACATCAAGCCAAGCTTCACAAACATTGACTCCTTTAAAGCAGTTGTAATCAACGTGCATTTTAGTTGAGATGTAGAGATTATGGTGCTGTTTGTATTTGGATCTTCTATTTCACTGGCCCCAGGAGCTGTGGTTTTACTGCCCTGCTTTCTAGTCAAAGGTAGAGCTAGATGCAGCTTTAGCAAGAAGAGTATCAAACAGGACATAACCAGTTGTGTAACAACATGCACTCAGAGAGGCTGTTCAAATTCTGATGCTCTGTTTACAGGGTTTTTTAGTATGGGTCAGGTGGTAGTTTGAACTCCACCAGGCTGCCCAATTGTGTTTGTCCATACATCTGTTTGGATGTAATGGCTGTGATGCCCTGTGTCTTAAAAGTCCCCATTTTACTCAGATTTGCTGACTTTCACGGTCACGGCAAGGTCTGTCTAATCTTCTGTCCTTTCCCAGAAATTGTGAATTGAATAAGGCTGTGTAAGTTGAAGAATTGTTTCTCTGATAAGATTGTGGTTTTTCACTGTTGATATTAACTTGTATCTTTATTATTTATATTAACTAGCTTTCTTGGCTATCCCTTCTTGCAGAAACAATAGCTGCTAGTCCTGGCCCTGGGCCAAGCTGCATAAATGCCAGGAGAAAGCAGTGAGCTGTCCACAGACCATTTGTGTGCCACTCAGAAATGGCTTGGATATCACTGTAGGTACTGCAGCCTTGGAGCCCTTGGTTTTGATAGCTTGTCTTAAACTGGGTCACCCCGTGACACAGGTCATTGTTTTGCAGACTCCTGTCCCAAGCTATTGGGCTTTCCTCCAGGGATACCAAAGGGAGGGTTTGTGGCTCAGAGAAATGCAGTTCCTCCCATCTTTCATCCCCTTGGCAGCAGAAGGAATCTGTGGCTCTATAGATGTTCACATCTAGGAAATAACAGCCCATCCTGTGAGCTTGATAGCCTGGCTCTGCCCAAGCCCCTCAAATCCCTCCCAAATGAGAGAGCTGAGGGTCTCTGGGGCCACATGAGGATTTTATGTTGTGAGGAGCAGGTACAGGAGACCAGAGCAACACGATTTTCCTGAATAGGTTTAGAGCACAGGTTGTGCTTTGAGTTTAGGGGCTGGTTTTTTATCATTGCAAGATGTAACTTGAGAACCTCAGCAGGAGCTAATTCCATGTTCTGGTAAATTCCTCCAACGGCAACATTGAGGAGTAGAGGCAAAAGCATGGCTGTGCTGCAAGTGCTGTGCCAGAGTAGAAGAATAATTGACTATATTGGGCAAATGATGGGAGATCACAGGGCTCCGAGGGAAGATGTGCCCCTCTCATAACTGCTGCAAATGGAAAAGTGGCTACTCACAGAAGCGAGTAATGCAGGAAAGAGACTGTTCCATCAGTACCTTTTAAAAAACCCAGTGATTAAAGGGTGTCAGCACTGGCAATTTCTCCTAGCACAAAGAGTGCTCTTAGCTGTGAGGGGCACAGGGTTACAAACTGGTGTGTGGGGTGGATTTTCTGGAAGCTAGAGGCTAGAGCAATTGCTGGGAAGAATGCTGCAGCTGAAAATATTGAATTTCTCTAGATCCCTAAGCAGACCTGCAGGTATAATAATTGATCACAGAACACTGCAGGCTGGTCTGAGATGTGCACAGATGAGGCAGAAAAAGGTGCTATTCCTCAGCTGCTTCTATCTCCATCACGCTCTTTATGCCTTGTGTTTTTCAAGCATCTCCCACACATCAGACCATCAAGTGGCAGCTATTGCCAGGTGATGACCATCACTAGAGGCTCATCTTTATATCTGTGTGCACGTGCATTTTGTTAATGCTGTAGTGTTTTAGATGTGTCCTTTGAGTCTATGGCACTGCTGTTTTCTCTTACAGTACCAATAAAGTATTCTGGGCACTCATTAGGAAGCAGGAATTTTTTCGCCATTAGGAAGCTTTTTGCCTAAGACTCAGTGGTCTAAATGTAATATTCTGCACTGAATAGTTAAATAAGTTTCAACAGATTTCTGAGAAGCAGCATTGCTGCTCTCCTAGTAACAGAGTAATAATCCAAAATTAGACTCTTCTGCCCCTGTAAGTATGGAAACTAGTGTGATATTTATTCCTTACATGTTGTGGCTGTGAGTAGTCAGATCTGCCACAGAAGCACCATCTCTGGATTTCTGACCCGAGTTGTGGTTGGGGGTGGGGAGCAGCCTCATGAAAGGAGAGCACGATAATCTCATAAATGGTTGGGACACACTTGTACATCATTTGAATGAGACTGTGTCAGTCAGCAGGTAAGCAGTTTTGTAATAGAAAAGAAGCTGGTTTGCAGGAGCTACCCTGCAGTCCAACCACTTGGAGCAGGTGTTACGATAAGATAATGGTCGCTTGTAGTAACCCTTGTGAATCACAATCCTTGAGGAAAAAGTAGGGACAAGCCCTTCAAATTGGGTTTCAAAAGCATATAAAGAGTTGACCTTACAGAGGTAGTTCAAGGAATAACCTAATCTTTCTGTCCCATATCCCCCCATGTACAAAAGCTCGCCTGAAATTGAAAGCGGGGGGGGAAGCTTGTAAAGGCAATGTTGATACCAAATAAAGAGACCAGTGTCCCCACAAAATCATTTACAGCCTCTCTCTGCAATCTGCAGAGGATTACAGGTTTGCAGCATGTTTATGTCTGGCTGAGACCAAGGAGGTTTTGCTGAGAAACCGTTATCAGTGTAGAATCAAAGCATAAACAACAGCACCGGAGTAGAAAGGCTAACGATTCGAAGGAATTGAGTGGAAGAAATGATGCATCTTAAAGACAATGTTACTTGAAGAAAATTTATTTTCTGCTGTGGGTTTTTTCCATTATTAAGCTATAGCAAACCCGGGTGCACTCACAGACTTGCCTTCTGCAAAACTAACATAATTTTAACAATTAAAGATTGAAGTGTGGACTTCTGAGATGATCCCTTATGACCTACACTTTATTAGATTTATGTTACCTTTTGATATGTTCTATTTGCTGGAAGCCCCAGCATCCTATCATTATGATTCAAACAGGCTTTGCTCTCTGCTCACAAATAATTGATGCTCCCTTTGCACAAAGCATAGTTTTCAGCTGATAAGCAGCAGGGTAATTGGCACCTTCACAGGATATTAGGCAGAAAAAAAGCATCACACTTAGCAGACAGGAAGCAAACAGGAAAAGGTAACCAAATAATTGTGGTAGTGTATGCAGGGCTAAAGGCTGCTTCACAAGTTCTGTATGTTTGCATTATCTGCAGTAAATATTGAGATTTCTGTTCTTCAGCAGAGGGGTGGGGGTGTGGAAGGGGGAGCCTTCGTGGCATGAACGCTTGTAAAAGGAGTGCATTGCTAGCAGTATCTGTATGGAGTATGGTTTATTCATTTAAAGCCACTGTGCAATTTTAAATGCACGTGAAGCAGCTCTTTGGTTCCCTGTTACCTTTTGGGTGTCACCTAATTAACAGCACTGTCATATCAGATAGGTGGCTATAAATAACACTGAATTGCCATGGATTCCTGTGCAGATGCATGTTACATATTGTGCCTACAGACTTGCAGTCTTAAAAAAATGAGGTGGATTTGAGGTAGCCAAGAGATGCTTTCAAGTCTAAAATCTTAGTCCATCCTATGCAGATAAAAAGCTTTTTGGCTGCTGTCACTGGCATTGTCACTGTGTCTCTCAAAATACTTTAGTTTGTTTGACTTTGCAATGCTATTCTGGTATGATTTTGTGATGTTCAGCAGCTAATAGCTATACATTCATTTTGAAAATATTCTTTCAGGTTTAGCAATGTACATGTTAAGAATAAAACCATTGAATAAATGAATCATATCAAATTTAGCTTCCTAAGCTTTGGATGGTATTCTCAACAAGTGTGGCATTTCTCACCAGTAGTTGCTTTTTCTTTATTTTCTTTGTATAGAGTATGGACTTCATACTAAAGGTATAGGTGCACCTTTAATCTTGCAAGTCACTCGGATACTACACTGAGTGCACTGGAAATGTGCATTAATAGAAAGATTAAAAATCAGTGTAACTATTTAATACAATGCACTATTTTTAGCAAAAACATTTCTTTTTTATGAAGACCCACTTTTATTAGCAGCTACTTACAACATCTTTGTCTGCTGTATATGAGAGGTGGAGACTACTGTATTTACAAAATTATTTGGTGATGAACTAGATTCCATTTTCTGGACATAGGCTGATTCTTAACATTTAATAGTTATTAAAATATCCTTTTGAATGCGTACAGAGCTCCAATATATATGTATGAGGTTTAATTATTACTACAGGGTTATAAAGGCTGTGGCAATGTATTTTATTAGATAAGAATAAAGAGTGTCAGTGGAAATAAGACCTATCACATTATACAACAGCTTGTACCCAAGACGAGCACTTGTGTCTGTCCTGATGATGGTGTTGCTGTATTTGTTTTCCAATTACATCTTGAGTGAACTCAATAGAGCACAAGGCATGATGGGAGAAATCGCCTTTCGCTGCAATTACTCTTTGTGATCTGCCCAGAAATAGGTGAAGAAACATTGTGACTTACCCTCCTTACCTGATTTTTGAGTACATTCCTTGGTACTTGCACTGAAATATGAACCTGCAGCAAAGGGAGCCACCTGGCAGAGCTCTCAGGTTCGGTCCTATTTCTCACTTGCATGCACAACAATTACACCACAGAAGAGGATTGATTTCTCCAACCAATTATGCTTAAACATGCTAAGCTTGTTATCGAGCTCCGTTGTTGTTATGTAGAACACTGTGCTTATGTGGTACAGGCTTCCCAGCAATGCTAATTCTGAACTGACTTCTTGCTGTCTTCACAACGCACAGATGGTGACAGTCTAGGGCTGAGTAACACGTGTAGGGTGGTAGCGTGTGATAACTCTTCATAAAGCTCATAGGTTGGGTAATTATGGCTGTGCATGACTCACTGAAGTACTTGTCAAACAGAATTAGTATTTTAAAAGCTCATAAATGTTGTTATAATATCAAGTTTCACAGGGTTTTTTTCTGTGCATTTAACATCTCCAGAAATAACAATCTGAACAAACATTCAATTTTTCTCTTTTGGGCGGAAACATAAATACCAGTTTTGTTGGAGAATACTCTCAGCTATGTTTTTAATATTATGACAATTAAGTTTTTTCTCAAAGTTGTATAGTATAATTATAGAACCTTCTATTACATTTTTAAAGTTTTATTTGCCTACCTTACTGTGATCAGCATTGTTGGCCTGTTATGGTACATTATACATTGATCATTTGTAATTGTGTACTTACTGTTCTTCTGAAATCACTATTGGGCTCAATGAGTATATTAACTGGTTTGAGGTTTTTGGTTGGTTTTTTTTTGTTGTGGTTTTTTTATGGTTTTTTTTTGTTATTTTTTTGGTTGGTTGGTTTTTTGGTGGTGGTTGTTTTTTTTGGTGATTAGTATGTTGCTAGTAGTATGTTGTCTACCTCTCATTACTATTTCTATAAGGAGGAGGGCTGGTCTGGTGTTTGAAGCAGAAACTGTAGAATCAGGACATGTGGCTCCATGTCAAAACTGTGCCAAAGTTTTGATTTGTTTTGGTTTGAGTTTTTTTGTGACAAATCATTTAATCTCAGTGTCTCAGTTCTCCAGCTATAAAATAGAAATAATAATGGGGCCTTGTTCTCTGCTTTTGCTTGTCTTATTGATGACTGCATCCTCTTTGGGGGTTAGACTTTCCCTTGCTTAAAGGCTTAACACAAAGAGATCCTAATCTCAGCTACTTTAATACAAATAACAGCTACAAAAATAGTGCTATTACTACCTGGGCATCAGCATGACTTGTGACATCAATATCATGCTGACAAGCTCCTTACCTCTCAGGATTTGCTTTGCCCATCTCTGTTCCTAATCCTAATGCATTCAGTCCCACTGGTGTGGAAAAACATCTTCATGGTTAATACTCCTCCCTCATGAAAGGAACATTACTCTGGTTTTCTGCCTATCTCTGCTTGTCGGGATGAGCTGCTGGCATTATATCCTGCATACTCCATTGCTTAGTTGTTGTTACACCCAAAGAAACCCTTAGTCCTGGCATTTACTTCTGCAGTATGTGTCCACCTCTAGAGGTTTTCTTTTTGGAGAAGCGCAAACACCTCTTCACAGTGCTCAGCATTTTCTGTAACATCTTTCATTAATATGGCACAGTACTCCAGCTCCTTCCCATCTTCTTTCCCCAGGCATCTTCACTAGGTTTATACCTTTAGACCTTTCCTCTAACAGCAAAATGAAAATAGCAACAATATCAGCATTGAGCTCATCTGTCTTTTTCAGAGCAGAATTCCTGAAGTTCCTGAAGCTGAGATTTCAAGATCTTTCCTGGAGGTTCTTGAAGATCATATGCCCTCTAATCAGCCTCACAAATGCTGCTGCCATCTCTGGGTGAGTGGGCACCAGGAGTGGAGCTAAGCTTCTTTATTCAGGTGTGGATTCAGATAGCAAGGCAAACACACTAAATGACAGTGAAGTCCACCTACCAGAACACGCTCTAAAATAATAGTAATGAAAGCTACCATTAAGGAAAATTTAGGGCCAGGTTAAATGCTTTTATGATGGGTAGAAGTATCATAAATTATTTCCTAGTGTTTATTACAGTTTCAGCCAAAGGAAATAATAAATGCAATGACTGGCTGATTAAAAAAATATCTTATTATTGGTTAAATTATTAGTGGGCAGTGACCCTAATTAACAGGGTAATAAACCTGAAGATTTGCTTATGATGCAGCTGTTGAGACACCATATGGTCCAGATAGAGTTTTCTCTGACAATGAGGAGAAGCCAAAGTTTCCTGGAAGAATTAAAGAAAACCAAAAAAAACCCACAAAAAACCCAAACCAAAAAAAAACAACAAAAAAACTCACAACAAAACCACAAACAAACAAAACAAAAAGAAAAAAAATTGGGTTGATGAGAGACCCTGGGTTACTGGAACTGACACTGCATGGTAGGTTACAGGCCATAATTGTCCTGTAAATTTATGACTTGAGTAATAAGAAAAGGCTACAATATAGTTCTTGTGTAATGCACCGACCAAATGTGGAGGCCCAGATAACAAAGTTCATATCCAAGCTGTTCTGGAAATAAGACTGACTTCTCCTATTTGCTTTATTCCACCTTGCAATTAAGCAGATGAGTAAACATGAAGTCTTAATTGTTGCCTCTATAAAATACTTAATACCAGGCATTTTTGAAGAGAAGGGAAAGGAACAACTGTAACAACACAATTCAGTGGATCTGAATTTCTTTGCACCCAGTCACCCCTTTTTGGGGTGTTTCCCTTGCAATCTCCCTTTCTCCTGTCATTTATTTGCCTAGGTCTTTCTTTTTAGTTCATAATCTCATCTAAGTGACCACAGAATGGTTTGTGCAGTGCCTAAAAGAGCACTGCAGGCAATGTCTTTTTCACACTTTTTTCAGGAACTCATCCTGAAAAACCCAGAGAAATCTCAAGTTTCCCTGCTTGTTTAGTAAACTATAAACATATATTCTGGGAATTTTAGAAGAACCCAAAAGCAGTCTCTGCATTTGTTGATGTATTTTATCTTTAGAAATAACAGCAAACTTCAAAAAGAATTATTTGTGCATGTTTATAGATTCAAGTAAGCGATGATTAGTTTAATCATGCTTAGATGTCCAGCTATCTGATTTACATGTTTAATCTGGTCATCAGATGTCTAAGGGCTATAAAGTGTTCCCGTACTTACTCTGGGTACAAAACTGATGGATAAAATTAAGGTCATTTTCCAACATCAGGCCTAATTATGTGCAGGATGGCCTTCAGGCAGCAAAATTAATCTTGCACACTCAGTGGGGCAAAAAGAAGAGCTCCAAACCCGAGGGCCATCTCCCTGCTTAAATGGTTTGTTTCACCACAAAATAATGTACAAACTGGTTCATTCTTCCTTCCCAGATGCTCAGACTAATAATAGTTATCAGACAAGCCTGCTATATGGACATCTATATGTTTTGAATTTCTTTAACCATTTTGTTGCTGGGAATTCTTGTTTGAAAATGATGGGGGAAAATAAAGACTTTTTAATTTGAGTTTAGCTTGTAGGTAGGGATGGAGTGAGCCCCCATGTCTCTGGGGCCTGAATCAAATTCTGCTGAAGCTTTTGGATGTTTCCTAACTTCTTGTGAATGATTTTGGAATAAGCTGTCAGCAGCCTAAAATGAAAGCACAGAATTTTTTAGCCAGAAGTTACACTTGGGAATAGAAATTAACAATTTGACTGTAGTTCACAAATTTACTGATAAATGCAAAAAATTTTAAGGCAAACCCTTTGGAATATGGGTGGTGCCTTATCTGTAAAGTAATTGCATGGTGGTTTTGCTTACAAACATAACCTATCAAAAAAGGTCAAAGACAAACCAATATTTTTATTGAAGCCTTTCCTTGGCAAAAATCCCTGCTTCCCATAATGCCATCTGACATTGCTTGCCCTGTGAAATTTTTACTGCTACTGTGATTATTCAAAGGAATCGCCATAACATATGCGTGAATTATGGTCAGCAGTCACCCTTAGTATCTGGGGCTGTGATCAGACATGAAAGTTGGGTGTAATACATTTTATCGGTTTCAGGACCTTGTATGAGAGGGCGTACCTGCTGCACCCCCCATTAGCAATGCTGGCATGACTAGAACCTTGTGCTGTATTTCCTACACCTGGTGGCTCAGGCTCCACTTCCTGCTGAAATTCAGAGGCAACAGAGCATCATCATCCTCATCATCTGTGTGTGTATGTGTATATAAGTATAATAATGTTTGCAAAGCTTTCGTGCACTTCCTCCCTCTGCTACCTCCTTCCCCAGCGATTCAGTCACTTCATATTGTAATACTTTGTTGACTATTGATTTTTGGTTAAGGTTGGAGCCCAGTACAACTGTATGAGCATTCGTTGGCTTTAATTTGATGTTATGCTGCTGCCTTCCATTCCATATTGACAGGCATCCTCTTATTTTCAGATTGGTGTCCATTCACTGATGAACGCGCACTAGGGGGATCATGACCTTTTCTCTTATCTGGACAGCTCTTGGCTTCATGAACATTTTTTGCTGCAGGGTGTTATTAACAACAGGGTGATAGAACAAAGAAATGAAGCAATGGGAAGCACATCAATGTATGAAATTTGCTTTATTAGGATTCCCCTGAGGCCAGAGCAGTCCCTAATTACAGAGGTGTTACATCCCTTCTTGGGATAACAAACTATATTTTTAGCAGTAATGAGAGCATGATTTTGAAATCACTGTGTGGTCATCCTCCCACTGTACAGATGCTTGTTAATGCACATTTTCCCAGATACTGATTTTGAGAGAAACATACAACAAAAGGAAAGCTAAAATCTGTGAAATTACCTACCTCCAATTGAACAAAGCATCATGGATTTCAATAGATGTATTTTGAATTTTGAGCTTTCCTGCCATTCTATTTCGCTATGGAGGAATGCAGTGTAATTTGTAAAATAATCCAGTTTGTTATTATGCTTACCCAGGGACAAGGTGACAATATATTAGTGATGTGAGTGAGTGTTGTAGCATCTGGATGTTCTGTTTAGACAAATACTGGGAAGTTTTTTGGTTATAGAAATCACGTCCGAGCATGCCTGGGAAATGAGCTGGCATGCTGAATTTCCAAGAATAGGTCTTGGTTGATAGTTCCCAGATTCTTCATTCCATCTTGATGTGAATTTTTTCCGGAATATCATATTCTAGCGTTCTTCTGGTCCTCTTGCTCTCAGCCTTCTGAAACAGACCAAAGAAAAAATGAGAAGCAACTAAATTATGTTTATTCTGCATACAAATGCCTATTATAAATCATACAGCTCTTGAAAACAGCGTGAGTTCTGCAGAGCTCATCTTAGCCTGCACAAGCTGGACATGCTCCCAGGCAGAGGAGACTGAGGCACCATTGCCAATGTGCAACCTCCTGGTTACCCAAATAAGTGACCCCTGTCCTACTGCCACACCTTCTGACTTCTCATGTCAGATGTGTTTGGCACACTGGCCTTTCTCAGGACACTTAGTTAACAGATCTAAAAACAAAAGACAAACAAACAAACCCCACCCAAAACACAGGAGCCAACATTAGCACTTCCACCGTGTGAGTATCCTCCAAGATTTCTAGTTGCACTCTTCTTGCTCAGCCCTGCTTTTTCCCTTCCTTCTCTAACACCGTGTGTAAAAGAGGCATGTCCCTGACAGCAAGAGTGGTGTTCCTAAGAGGATGGGCTGTCCCCAGCTTTACCACTTTGGTTGGGGTATGGAGTGGCTTCTCAGATGTCTCCCATTGCCCCCTGTTGGGCTCATCCAGCACTTTGCTCTTCCAGCATCAACCAACTTCAGCTATTGGTCAAAGAGAATCTCGCTCAGAGCAGGGCCTTGTGGGGCAGATTTTAGATCTAGAAGGGCACAATGAGTGGTAAACTGACAGCTCTGGTTTAATCTGATTTTGGAGATATTTCTTTGCTTATACTTGAAAAATTAGAAAATCCAGCAAGGACCTTTTGAAGTTCTTCACTACATCAAGATTTACTGAAATATTCCATTTTCCTGCCACTCTCTTTATTTGCTGTTAATTAACAATGTTTTAAAAAAACCCAGTTCTTTAATTGATGGTAAGTTTTATAAGTGTTCCTAACTGCACTGTAAACTGAGGCTTATACTATGTCTTCTTCCTCCCATAAATACTTTTTCTCAATAAAAAATAGATTGTAAAGGATGGAAGTGCTCTCATGTGTTTCAAAACTCTGAAGGCACTGCTGGGCACTGATTTGTAAAAGTGCGTCTGTCTAGAGGAGAGGAGAAAATATTTGGAGCCCGATAAGTAGGATTGTCAATTGGGTTCGGGGACACAGGAATTCCTCTGCCTGGCTTAATGTGTGATTATTTATGTGAGAGGAAAAGGTTTTGAAAGGTGAGATCATAGCGACCTCACTTCAAACAGTACTGTGTAAACAGGGCGAGTCACTCACCTGGGAATCGGGAAGAACAAGTCCTTGTCCTTGCCCTGGAGCAGCCCCAGGGACCGTCCCTGTGGTGCTGCTTCACCCAGGTCCCTACAGAGCTGCCTCTGAGTTGCCATCACACCTTCCTCGCTGCTGAAGACAGACTTTTTTCCCAAAGTACTTTTTGTTTAAAATGTCAGGAAATGAAAGAAAAGTTTTGCCCAGCCTGAAATTTTTGGAAGTGCAAGGAAAAAACAAAACAAAATAATGTAAGTAGAATCTTGGTGCTATTTTGCTAGATGATCCAACTTAGTGTCAGAGAGGGATCCACATATTCAGGCACTGCTCTGTGCTCATTACCCTTTTTAAGGATCCTGCTACATTTTTGTATGTGCTGTGTGCTGCACCACTCGGGATCGCATTGTAGGCATTTCCCTCTCTCTGACAATCATTCAGTCAGCCAAATACAAATCAAAGAAAACACTTAAGTGGCTCATTCCCTTTTAAAAGAAAAATGATACCAATAAAAATATTTGTCTTTAGCCCTGCTCTGCCCCAGAAGCTTCTTTCAGTCTCTTTTCCCTCTCCCCAGATAGCTGTTTATTCAGTATTAAGCTCTCCCTTCCCAGAAGACCAAATGCATCCACATTCACACTTCAGCAGCAGCATTGTGATTCAGTAATGAGGATGAAATGCTTTTGGGAACCTGTGCTCATTGAAAGGCTGAAGCTAAACCAATCTACTTGGTAAGAAGATGACTTTGTTCAGCCAAGAAATATCTCTTCACTGGGCTTCTAAAGCCCACCCTAACTACTAGAGAGAATGCTAATTAAAAGATGAGGGTGTAATTGCACCAGACAAGTAATTTTTATTGAGTAATTTTTCAGTGTTAGGTGGGCAGAAACAGCAGAGTTTCCTATTAGCATTAGGGAAAGATGCACAGCTGAATACCAGAACCTGATAATGAAAGTTTTCCTCTTTATTGTAGCAGTCAAAATACATGAAATGTCCCTGCAGTTAAATTACAATTAAATCCTTTCCTTTTTGTTTAGAGGACTGACAGATTTACAGAGCATTTTACCCTCAAATAGGTATCTTTGCTCTCAGTGTACCTGTGAACACAGCATTCACTGGCGTCCTTCAAAGCACGGAGAGAAACCCACACATACTCATGTGCAGAAAAGTAGCCTTAGGTGGCTGATCTTTCAGATAAAAGAATTGGTTCTAGCACTAAAAGGGAAGGAGGCAAAGGATGTACAGCATCTTCTGTTGCATACCTGTATTGTGTCATGAAAGGAAAATGGAGAAAGCAAGGGAAAGAGAGTGACGCTTCACAGTCAGGTAGTTTCCTCTCTTTTGTGGGGATAGTCTGACATTAGAGCAAAATTTGAATGTCCTTGTGTTTAAAGCCATTTGGTAGCAAGATTATATTGGAGCCAAGGGAATGCTCAAATCTTATTAAATCACCAATGCCTAAGATTGCAGGCTCAAAATTTTATCTTGAAAAGCCATGAGACACTTACTTTGTCTCCTTAAAACCACACAAATATGGGAAATCTCCACTTTTAATGTAATAGCTAACTCAAACATCAGGGGTGTATTTATCTTTGAGGGTTCAGGTCTGTGTGAGGTGAAACAAAAGCCCTCATAGACACAGGAGAGAGTTGCCATGTTTGGGCAGTGGGCACCCAGCGAAGGCAAAGAGCTGGAAGGAGGAGTATAATGTCCTTTTCTGGGCACTGGCCATGTGTCCAGCAGTGGAACTGGTGCATGAGGAAATGTGATTGCTTTCCTGAGGAGTTCACAATCTAAACAGGCAGAGGGGACCAGCAGGATGCTTCTTGGAATGTGTCCTCAGTAACCTCAGGGGGCAGCAGGGCTTCTGGAGTGCACAAGTGCTGCAGCACGCGGCAGTACCCCCAGCTGGGTGGGTCCTGCAGAAGGTGTCAGGTGGAATCACCACTGTAGGCAGCACACACCCGTGGAAGGAAGGTTTATCACCTTTTCATGAAGTGTAATATTGCTGTGTGCTACTGAAGCAGGAACAGAAACATGTTTATTGCATAGACGTTATGCAAGTTGTTTCAGCAGGGAGGATGAAACTGCCAGAATAAAAATTTGGCTGGGTAACTAGAGATAATGTTCCTCTTCTGTCAGAAACAGTCACAGGAACTACAGCAAGTACAGCTGGCAGAGGGGCTAAAAATAGCACCAAGCCCACTAACATCATAGCAAAATATTGGTTCAGCACTGATTAACTCTGTTTCTTACCACCAAGTATTGAGCCGTTGCAGCCCCAGTGTCTTCCTCGGCCTCACAGCAATAAAGAATGTGGCTTGTTAAAATGAAAAACTTTGCTTTGGGTAACTAAAAAATATTTTGTTTTCTATGCAAGAAAACACATACAAAAATGAGGTGTCATGGAATTTGAGCCCTTGGCAGGGGAATATTCCCCCTCACCCTCCCAACAGGTGATGCTGGGCATTACTCCTTTGACCTGAACATTTGCAGTGCCTAGCTTGGTCAGAGCTCAGAGAGCTCTGTGTCTTGCAAGGTTTAACCTGTGCAGAAGGGTCAGGGATGAAGGGGAAATAGCCCTCTGTAGCAACTGGGCTGTCATCTTATAAGCACCCTTAAAAGTGTTTTTCCACTCAAAATGGACAAGGGGAGTATCTTCTGTACCAACCTGTGTGTGATTATGGAAAGCTACTTTACCTTGATTTGGCACAAAGTGCAGTAAAAAGAGATACTGTGTGTTATTTTTAAACATGGCTAACTGAATTGCTGGTGCAATCAGTTCAGGTGTAACAGAAATAAAAAATAAATTAAGTCAGTCTAATATTTAGTATTGACAATACAAAGGATCTATATAATCTAAAATAAAGACAAAAAATTGTGCCAGAAAAATACCAGCCATACCTTGGTTCCAGGGTAAGCTTTCACTTTTTTTATCCTACATTGACACATTACAGTGAAATACATGGGATAGCTGGAACTTGTGGAAGACTCACTATATCCAAATTAAAATGGGATTTTCAAGAGCATTATTATTCTTGGAGTTCCTGAAGCTGCCCAGTGCTGAAACTGTTGCAAAGGACAGTTTGTGATGAACAGCAGCAATCCCAAAAGCATCTATTGACTATAGAGCAGAGATGTTCACTGCTTTATTAGGGGAGGAAGGGGTTGGTAATTTACTCCATGCATGTTGTTTTCAGGGGATTAAGGCATCTGTGATGCAGGGAAAAGAGAAAAAATTAGAGCTAACTCAGTAATATCCAGGCCAAAACCTTCTTGCTGAAGCCTGAGATAGAAGTGTTTGTGTAAACTGGCAGTGATACTCCACCATCATGAGGGTGGACAAAAAACCTTTGCCCTGATGCAGATTTCTAGAAGTGCAGAAACAGAGCCTGGTTATTTTTCTTTGTGTTGGGAGTTGAACCCTTCAGTTTGTTAGTCACCTCCTACAGGAGTATAAATCCTTCCAGATTCTGTTGGCATCAGAGAAACTCAAGGACAGTCAAAGCTCTCAG
This sequence comes from Pyrocephalus nanus, assembly GCA_038380795.1. NCBI lineage: Eukaryota > Metazoa > Chordata > Aves > Passeriformes > Tyrannidae > Pyrocephalus > Pyrocephalus nanus. The sequence goes on from CM076272.1 coordinate 8,336,875, forward strand.
GATATATTTTTTCAAAGCACTCAGCATTGAATTAAATGGTTGCCAGGCTGGCTAATATTGAGTGTCTTGAAAAATCTATCTGCAGCTACAAGTTATAAATATCAACTATTTTGTAATAATTTTTGAAAACACAGGTCCTAAAAACCCGTGGTATGGACAGAGGGTCCAGGAGCTCTCAACCAGGGAGAGAGGTCAGGAGCCTGCCTTGCACATACTGCAAGCCTTTCTTTTTCCCTCTCATCTACATGAACATACTTGGCAAATGAGGCTGCTATGATCCAAGCAGCACTGACAGCATCCCTTGAAATCATTATTTCAAACACACCTTTAAAGCATATTTTCAGAATCAGATGCTATGTTTTAATTAGAACCTTTGTAACTTGGCCAGGACAAAGCTTGGAGGGGTTTGGTAATATTAATTTATGCAAAACAGACCATGTTCCAATAAAACTCAAGCATTCGTACAAAATCTGTCATCTGTTTTCCCAGCATTAAATTAATCACACCTGTCACTTACTCTACATCAGCTAACATTTGATAGACTTAATTTTGCTTTATTGCTGATTCCAAATGAAAGTTGTGGCAGTGAGCGAGGGGCAGCACAATCAGTCTGTGTGCATAGTTATGTTTATGTACATAGTTATGTACACAGTGATATCTGCAACTCCATATCTGAACAGAGATGGGCAGAGGAAGCCATACAAAGGAGCACGGATGGATTGACAATTGTGCTGAAAAGCATTTTTTCGTGACTGTGAGGTGCTTGCAGCTTGTTCCTCCATTGAAACCACAGCAAAATTGCTACTTTTGAACTAAGTGATTAAATACCGGGTTTGAGGTCTGACATTCATGTCATAGCTGTAACATTTTGTTGAACTTGACTGCAGCTGTTGAAATTCTTTACTGCACTGTGTTTTACAGAGAAAATACATAACAAAACACGCAGTTTAGGGCTTCCACTGCATTTGTCCTGCCTCGGGAAAACGTCACCAAAGTCCGCCCACACGGCTGTAAAACAAAATTAGGTACAAGCAGACGAGGGTTAAAAGTAAAATAGTCCCTAATATCTCAGGTAATTTACACGTTAAAGAGCACTGTGTAATGAATTACGATGTCATGTCAGAAGCCACGCTTCAACCCCAAATCTGCCAATCATTATAAAGCTGAGTTTGTTGGGCCTTAGATACAGGGACCTCACCAACTGCCTCAGGCAACATCCATACTTATTAGACAACATGGACCCCAGGGAGCTTTTCAGAGCGTGGCCCTCACCACCTGGCTAAAGCAGAGAGTAATGAAAGGCAGCAGTACAACAAAGCACTAAGTGACTACAGCCCTGGCTGCCGAGCATGAGTCCAGCGCCTACTGGGGCAAGTAGGCTCAGTCCCAGGGGACAGACAGACACGTTAGATTTGTTTTTCACGTCCTCTGTGCTCAGCACTTCTGTCAGGAGATATTCCAAAATCTTCGCAGCATCCCCCTTTCACACAGCGCCGAGCCCGCGGTCTTTGTTCGGCTCCGCGGTCCCCGCGAAGGGACAGGAGTTTCCCCTGGGCTGTCCCTGCCGGGGTGGTGCTGCGAGGTTGGGGCAGGGGCAGCTGCGGGCTCGGGTATCGATCCCCGGCGCCTCCCCCTGCTGTGCTGGGGAGCCGGGACTAGAGGGAGCCCTCTGCGCGCCGGGGACAGCGGCTTCCAGCAGCACGAACCGTGGGGACAGAGCTGGGGCTTTTCTGAGCCTTATCCTTGCTTTTTTTAGTAGCGTCAAGTGTCGAGTATTTTTCGAGAAGAAACGCCTGCGTGATGAAGATTTTGCAGACAGTTTTATGCGCTGCTCAGGCAAAGGATTGGAAATAAATCAGAAAAAACAATTTTGAAAGATGAAAGGAATACCTAAAATTGTAGTCCATGTCACAGGCAAACAGGAGGGATACTTTCTTTCTATGCATTTATTCACTGTAGTGTGGGGTACAGTAATATTTACAGATTTTTCTACCCTGGTTAAAGGTGTTGGTCAGTACACTCTACCTTTTTTTTCCCCCCCCTCTCTTCTGCAACCTGCTGTGTGATATAACGCCTAGCTTTAAATCCTTCAGAGTGGAGGACTTAAAACGTAAAACCTAGCACGAAGTCATACTTCAGCAGTTCAGACTGGGAAATCAAGCAAATTTTGTTTTCTATTCAGAGTGAGCTAGGGAAGAGGAGCATCCATAAAGCAGGGAGGTACCATGCTGAGCACAGGGGCTGTCAGTTCTGCTTCCTTTAACTGATCACCTTGGATTTTCCATTCTATTTTGAAATACTGTGGGAAGCACTTGCTCCATCTCTGTATGGTTTTTACACATAGGTAATATAAAATCCAAATTCAGCGAACTGTTTCTCTCTTAGCAGATTGCAAGGGGAAGGCATATTCAAAGCATTTCTGGATTTAGCACTTCTAATCTTAGGGAGAATGTGGCAATAACGATGATCACACTTATTTCTACACTTAGCCACATCTATATGCATTTTTTAAGTGCATATCAACAAGGGGAGAAGTAACCAGAGATAGTCAACACTCCTTATCTGCTTTTTAAACCTTCCCACTGCTGTTCATCAGCCTTTCAGAAGCAGAAGGAGTGTGAACAGGATGGTGTGTGTGTGTTTGTGTGTGTGTGAGAACAATTCTATAAAAGATTATCTTGCACACAAAGCGAACGGCCCTGCCCCCATTGTGAAGGCAGAGATTCCCCCGAGATTAGGCGAGAAGGAATTGCTTGTGGTCAGAAGAGGCGGGAGAACAATAGAGCCCAAAATGGACAGCGGCACAGGCAGTCGCTGAGGTGGGTGGGAAGAATGGCCAAATGGCCATTGCAGGCTACGTGGCGTTGTCACTGACACCAGGAATGGCTAAAAGGTCTCAAATTAGCAATTGTTATGATTAGCAGGTGGTTTGAGAGATAGGAGGTCTAGGGAAGTGATTGGTGGTTTCGACATCACATGCTATCTAGTCCAAAACACTCTTCACCTGCTCATTAACAGAGAATTATGAAATTGCTTAAAGGAAAACAATTCTAATGAAAAATAGAGTGCTATAGAAATCAATTCCTTAAAGGGGTCATGACTTTTTATAGAAGTATTAGAATTCCTGCAGATTTTATTTTTGTAGAGGAATTTTGTCAGGAAAGTTGGCAGGGAAGCCAGTGTTATTCAACAAAATTTCATCTGAATAAGAAAAACTGAAAAAATTTCTCTAACACATGCATTCCTTTCATGAATAACTCACGTATTTAGATTGTGATTCTGCTCTTAAGAGAGGTCAAAAGACACAAGGTTCAAACCCAGACTTATAATAATCAAAGTTCAGAAATATTTTGATCCAGAGCTTGGTACAGTTTAACCCACAGCACTAAAGGAAGATCACATAAACAAAGTTTGAATACCCTTCTATTTCTTGACTTTGAAGAAAAACTCAAGGATGTCAGGGCCATATTATCACTGGTTCTTTTAAAAGCTAGGACTGGATTCTCCAATTTCATGGATGTGCAGATACCAATACTCTCCTGAGAAATGTCTGTGTTCCAGATCCAAAATCTGGAGCACAGCAACTCCAAAGACGCTCCTGGAATAATATCCATTTACACATTAACAGTCTGCTCTTCTCCTTCTTAAAACTTTCTTAGACCTACTCCTGTTCTCACACCAGAGAGAGCAGTGACTTTTGCCCAGGCTCAATGTCATGAGCACTCACTGAGTGATCTGCAGAATCCTGTCCTGTGCATGCTGGAGGAGTTAATTCTGCCAAAACATATCCAAGTAGGGACCCAGGCCAAAACTAACTTTTGTTACGGTATTTTATGTTTAACTGGGATTTTGCTGTTCCTGAAATGTGGCAGAAAATACCAAGTCATCTGCATCAGTGCTGGACTATATCACTGCTCCTTTTTCATGTGCTGCAGACAACAGGGCAACTAAAAGACCCCTTTTGCTTTTGCCAGAACTAGCTTTAGAACTATACTATGAAAGCAAAAATTTCAGTGTCCTTCCTGTCCCTAATTCCAAGGAATCTGACAGTAATTGGTCTGGCATTACTTCAAGATTAAAAAATCAAGCTGATATATCCAGTCCTAGTGGTTATTTTGGAAAATACTTGCTCTACTCTCAAGAGAGTCACAGGACACACCCTGCTCCCAGATCCTTCTGGGTACAACCACCAGGAGTGTGAGAACAGCTATGCTGGAAAACTGTGGTAGCCCAAGGTGATGTCCTTTACGTTTTAGAGTAATTGTGTAAAATAGAAACACAAATTCATGAGAGGACAATATCTTTGACCTTGCAACAAGGAGGGGGGGAAAATACAACCCCCAGTCTCTATTTGAATAATCTGCAGGCATATGGCATTGCAGCAGGTCAGCTGCCATCACGGGAGCTGGGCCCAGGGAAGTGAGACCTGATCATAGACAGCTTAGGACAGTGGAGTCCTGAGGTTGGCACTCAGGCTTTTAAAATTTGGTGGGTCTATCTGCAGATTGAGAGATCTCAAGGGAAAGGAGGAGGTAAGGATGGTTTGGCAAAGGCAGGTTTGCTTGCAGTCTCATTGAATAAGCATAAATAAACATTCTGTCCAGGTTCACTGAACAAGCTGGATAAGGAGTCTAAGCTGCCCATGCCACAGAAAATAAATGGAATGGGTTAAAATGGAGAGAAAAAAAACAATGTGAAGGAGGATGAAGAAATGACAGCTTTTACAGTCTTTGTTCTTGTAATTATTGATTTGCCAACATAAACAGTGCAAAAGTAGTTGTGTAGGGATTATAGAATTATGATATGGCTATTATGATTTTGAAGGTTTTTTAAAATATCTTAAAATTAAATATTACAGTAATTGCAATAACCCTGCCATTAGAGATACTGTGTTTCCTAAAGATGACTTTTGGTGAAGCCCCCATGACAAACCTTTTGTTTTATGTTCAGTGAAGCCAGAGGTGTTATTTCTCACAAATGAGATAATTTCCGACTCAAAATGATATGTGCATAATCATATATATTCTAAATAAAATCCTGTCAAAAATGTGCAGTTTTCCCATCTTCCTGCCATATAATTTACACTTGCAGCTTGAAGACAGAAAATTATTCTGCAGATGCATGTCTGACTATTTTTTCCTTTGCTGAGAGGTTGTGTGTGAAGGTATCTAGATTTATACCTGTAAATGAAGGGCAAGAAAGGAAAATCCAGGGCAAGTAAAGTGAAAAAAGCCACCATACCTTTCATACATCTGAAATAATATACTATAAAACAAAGCTGTAATCAAATGCTATTCATGAAATCTTTTACGTCAAATGATTTTTATCCCTGCTGTTTGTTTCTGAAGTAATTGTTCCAGTTTCTATTTTATTTTCACTTGGAGCAAAAAAGTACTATAATGGTTATAACATATCTATGTGCAATTTTTTTCCCTATTTCTTTCTCCTGAAGGCCAGGAAGCACTTCCAGAGGTTTCCAGTGCTTGGTCCTGTTTTCCTTCCTGTTGGGGCTGACACAGAGATATTTCTTGGCCTCCATTCCTGTCCCATAACCTCCCAGGTATCCTCAGATGCAAAGCTGAGAACATGGGCTTCTTCCTGATCCTCCACTTTCCCCTCCTGTGCTCTATTTATGGCTTGTTTTGTCAATCGTACCTTACAAGAGACAAGCGATAATGAGGAATGAGCCTGAAGACTTTCTCGTTGCTGTTGTTTTCTCTAAGTCAAATGAAGTGCAGCAAAATCTGTCAGCTTGATTTTAAAATATGTGTATGCTGGTGGTTACCTGTGAAAAAGCCAGGGAATTTCCCCCCACACACGGCATTTGTAGAAGCTCCCAAACCTTGTAAGAGCCGGGTGTACAACACTCACCTTTTCTTTTGTGGTGAAAGAGAGCAAACCTCACCCGAGAGGTGACACCAGGGACAAGCTACAGAGCAGCGATGGGAACGGAGCCTCAGTGACATCAAAATGTGTGCTTGAAACTCTTTTCTCTGGGTTAAGTCAGGTACCTTCCTTTTGTTCCTCCAGGAAGGAGGTTTGGCTGGGTAGAAATCTGCAGATTAAGCCCCTCTCTTATTGCAGAAAATATTAACCAAGCCTGGAAAGTTGTTTACCCTAGAATAAAAATCTTGGACATTCATATTCTGTGGGAGACAATAACAAGTATTTTCCTTAAAAACAGAAGAAATAGGTTTTAGCTCCTAATTCAAAGGGGAAAAAAAAAAAAAAAAGAGAGAGAAGAAAAGAAAAGAAATAAGGTTTCCATCTCCCATTTAAAATTTATTTAGAGACCCTAGAAACTTCAGCCCCAAAGGATGACCTTTTGAGAAATCTGTGGAAAAAGTTAAAAAGGAAAATGCTATGCACATCTCCAGTGCTGCAGCTGTTATGGGCATCCAATAAAGTGTATAGAATGAAACAGCACTGATAATCCTCATAAAAAATTTAGAATGCATGCAGGGTTTGAAACTTTTCTATCCTGAGTGGATTTTATTTATTTGGTCCACACTGGAAAACTGGCTGAGGACTCATTAAATGACTGAGAATAATAAGTAAGGAAGTAAGAGAAATTACAGTTTTTCATTAGTCTTCAGGTGGTTGAAATTATTTATCTGTTGTTGTCACTATTCTCCACTATTATGTGTCATATTTAATTCAGTTTCTATCAAAAGAAGCATACAAAAACAGATAATGATTAGAAAGCTTGACTTGCTAAAGCTAATTTGCTGCCATCTATGGATTTTCAAGTGGAACTCAAATGTGTTGCAAAGAATTAAGACAAACTTTTTCCTTGTATGGATGAGGATGTTTGAAAATAATTAATACCTTTCAGTGAAGCATCAGGCTTTACATGCTTTTTTCCTCAGACCTCCAGACATTTTGTGTGCCACTCCTCATGATACTGTCATTGGCTAAAAATTAGATGGCTTTGTGCTTTTTTTGTGGCAGATCCTTCTTTGCTTTCTCAGGATGCTGTGAAAATAAAGAGAAGCTGTAATTCTGTTCAGATATACCTGAAAGTTTTCCCTTTTGAAGGAGGTAGAAGCAAAATTGGAATGAAAATACAAACTTATAGAGGGACTCAGTCTTTTAAGCTGGGGGAAACAGGGCAGAAGGATTGTGGCAGTGTTTTGTGTATTGAGAAGTTAAAATACTTTCAGAATTTAAAAGCAAATTAAGAACATTAAATATGAACAAGGCTCTATTGACTTCAGCAGCTTCTGTCAAAACAGAAGAGGAGTAAAAGTTTTTGATACCGGAGGAGAGAGGGAAATCTTGCAGGAAATGGGCGCAGAAATAGATATGGAGTTCTGCATGGGGAATGGGAAGCTCTGGGGTTGCCCAGCTTGGAGGAGAATGAGGAGAGCAGGAAGAGAAAGTGCAAAGAAGACTTTATATTTTAATGACAGGGATAGGATTCAGAAGACTGAGGTTCCAAGAAGCTGAATAATTAGATTTTTCCATTAATGGACGGGATATGGAAGGTGAAATGGAGGCATAACATTAAACCAGAATGTACAAACATGAAGATTAATCCAAAAAGATCAAAATGTGTAACACTGGAGTTAAGGCAATACCCAAAGAACAGTGGATCTGACCTGAGTAAGAAATTATTCAGCTTTTCAGAACTCCAGCATTAGGAAGGCTGAACACCAGCTAATCAGAGACTTTGCAGGTCCCATTTTCTGACACTTCTCTCTTTGCAGTAGGACCTTTCTTCACAAACTGTGAGATAATACACAAATGGTCATAACAGGAGGGAAAAAATAAAGTGCATAAGACTAAGCAAAAATTGAAATTTATTCAAAGCCTCCAGTTCATATTCATGGAGGTACCCATGTGCATATGTGCACACACATAAAGGACACATTTATCTACACTTGTGACTGGTGATGCTTTGGTTTGAAAAAAAAAATATGTACTTTCCTTCTCTTTTTTAACCTTATCTGTGCATTCTTGGGTCATGTAGCCTTTGTGCTGACTCTGGACAAAAATCCTCCTTTGATGGAGGATACATGCTGAAAGGTAGAATTCTGAATTATGTTCTCTAAATTATCCCGTGCTCAGAGAGCAAGTATTGATTTTAAAAATGACTGAGCCAGACCTCGCATTGCAGTCCCCCCAAAGCACAACAAACAGCAGTCATGTGTTCAGCTACCAAGAGGCCACTGTGCTGGCATTGTTTCAAAAAATCAGAAAGTCATCAATCAAGCAAATAGTAATCGGAATAAGTACATGGTATCTAAAGACACATTTTATCCAGTTACATGCTCCAATTCAGTTAGCGACGAGGAGAATTAGAACAATATTGGACCGATTAACAAGTCTACCTTGGGAACTGTGAGCTGTTAAGTTATTTATTTTACTGCCTTGTATAAAAGAATGAGGAGAATTTCATCTGCATAGTTAAGCATTCGGTAACTTCCCACAATATATAACCCAGCATCTCTCCATGCTGGAGTGTTTTTTGTGGAGCTTGATTGAGAACACAGAATTTTACTGTAATTGGTTTCTGTACCTTTCAAACGATTTGGACACAATTGTGTTTCAGGAAGATTTTTATTCTTTTTCTTCAGGAGCTGTTAGCCATCGGTGCTGCAATGAAACTTCACAAGCAATAAAATTATTAGGATCATTGTATTCAAAGCATCATTGAGTTCTATTTTAATGATACGATTTAAGGATCAATGCAAAAAGCACGGTTTAGAATTTCAGTCTTGCACAATTCAATTGAATCAATAAACTACGGAGTTGCTATGAGGATGCACTTCACAATAATACAAAATATACCATTTCTAAAGAAATACATGGCTGAAAAATACACCGTTCAAGTGAATACTCCAGCTCTGTATATTTACAGCTGCCTTTTGGGAGATACAATAGAGGAACAGACAGACTATATGAAATGCTGTATAAGTTAAGGTGGTTGAATTTTTTGATATGGCTGTATAGCACTTCCCATAGTAAAATCTCAGATTTTTAGGTTTAGAACTCACAGGCTCTGATTGCCATTAAACACAGTACAGTGTTTTCTCTATAGAGGGAAATAATTTAAAACCAATTTAATTCAGCAAATCTAAAGTTTTAAATGAAACAAAAAGAAGGTGTGTGCGTACTTAAGATCTAGTAATACTGTCTCATGAGACCTAAGGTGATTTTTACATTTAAATTTTGCCTAAATTTTTACTGTCTGAAGGAGAGGAAGTTTGCTGTATTCTTGCTAAAAATAAATACAAGTGAGTTCATATTTTCTTTCCCTGGAGCACCCCACCTGCCTGGGTTGTGTGATTATATATGAAACCTGTGAGTTATTATTTATGTTAATTTGTAGAGGCTTGCTGTAACTCAGATACAGTACAAGTTTGTATCACACAGCCACTCCCTGCTCTTTGTTTCCTTAGCTTTCAAGAGACAGCAAGGTTGACAGAGTGGAGCTTTAATTACCTTCTCACCACAGAAAAAGGTGGCTTTTCCAAGTCTGAGTTTACAAAATAGAGCTGGAAGAATCAGAATTAATCTGTGTGATATCTGGCCAATGTATTCAGCTACTTGAGGGTCATCATATTAACATGCTGTCAAGTCCCATCCCTCTCAAAAACACTTACTTCTGTCCTTTCTCCTTGGGAAAAAAACAGCTTCTGGGCAACAGTGCATTATTCAATCCAGGTGAATAAGTCTGATGTAGGCAATGGTGATAGGAAACATTTGAATCTTTGCTTTCCCATTCAATGATTACTCCAGAGCTCAAAATACCTGTAAAAGGAACATTGCTGATTCATTCAGTAGGACGAATATTTAGGAAGCAGCATCCAAAGAGGGAGTAGGTGCTAGTTCTTCCTCATCATTTCACTGAAAACACATTTCTGAGAATCTGTTGAAAATGAAGTATAGGTAAATTGTTCAGATCTTCTCAGGAGCTTTTTGATATCTTCTTCTCCAGGTATTTACGTACAGTGGAGAAACCAGGCCTGTGTGACTCAGAAGCTGAGTGACATTGTAAGCAGGACCTGTTTTTTTTGAGAACCATAGTGCTCTTCAAAGTTCCAATTCACCTAAATATGCATCAGTAATGAAACTAAATGAGGTTTACTTTAATAGTTTTGTAGAGGTATAAAGCATTTTATGTCTTTGCTCGCTGGTTAATAGGTCTTATTTCAGGGTCTTTTCTTACTCTGATGTATCTGTCTCTGCATATGTTTTTCTGACTTCACTGAGATATTGTCAGAAGACGCTGCCCTGTTGAAAAATAAAAATTCTACTATTCCTGAAAGACACTTGAAGTATGGAAATCAGAGCTCTTTTTGGCAGTTTACTGTTACTAATCCTGCCTTTACAGCAATGAATGAAAAAATATTCCAGCTCATTTGGGCCATGTCATAGTTATCCAGACATTTTACTCTGGGTCTGCTGTTGCTGTGAATAATGATTAACTGGAGAGACACCTGTTTTGGTGTGCGGTTTTTGGCAGCAGGAACTATCAGAGGGCAGAACATGTTGCTCAGCTTACAGACATGAGAGCTAGAAATCATTACAGGCAGTTATCAGCTGCAACACGGAGCTCATCTCACTTAAAAAAAAATACTTTGTGGAATAGAAATACAAGATTTTAAAGATTCACCTTTGCTTTGCATGACAGTAGGTTTCTGCAGTAGGTTGCACTTTTCTGTTTCCCCCTTCCCCAGTTCAAAGAATTAGCCATCAGAAAAATTGTTTCCACATATAGTGGTTAACCTCTGTGAAAATGAAAGATAGGAAAGCCTTAGAAAAATCTGAGTAACAGTGGTTCATCATGTGTTTTGGGGCTTGTCCCAGAAATGCAAAGTGAGACATGCTTTTTAAAGGATGTTTTTTTTAAAGTCATGGTTTTTTTCTTCCTTTCAAGTTCACAGCAGATATTTTTTTTTCCTTCCTACAGTGTTTAGCTGATGGGTTTTTCTCTGAAGTAGCAGTTTAGTAAGAGGTTTGTGTTTTTCATGTACAAACGTTTGTGATTCCAGAGTAAGGAGGGCACAAACAGCAGAAGGAAAAAACAGAGACAATGTAATTCTTATGTGTTTTGAAGTCCCATATGCTACCTAAAAATAGCTCTGTGTGGAAACTAGCTGCTTTTCAAATACTCTTAAATTGCAAACAAGACTTATGTGAAATCCAGAATTAAACATGGATGCAGCGTTGGGTAAAGGAGGTATTTTCCCTTTAAGCAGAACTCCCAAAAGGCACAAATTTAGGCAAACTGAGAAGGGCAAAAGTTAGTCCCTGACCACTTACCATGACCTGCAAGTGCTTCAGCTGCCTAGGCCTGTTACTGAGGATCCAATAGCCATTAAACCCTCCCAAATTTCTTTATTAACTTAACCAGATTTTTCAGGAGAGCAGAAGGAGGTAGGACCTGGCCATACTCCCACACTGAGCTGTCATTCCATATGGGTGGCTCCAAATGGATTCATGTGACAGACTAAGGCCAAAACATGTTAGTGCTATGTGTCCATGATTTCTGTAAGATATTTTATTTTTATGATGAAATTGAGACCTGAAGGTTGAAGGAAAGAGGGAAAGGAATGCAGAGAAAGAAATCTGGGTTCTTTTTCAATTCTGCCAATATTTGACTTCAGCCTACAGGTAAGATCATAAAGTTACTTGCAGTCTCTTTATCTACAAAATGAAATGCAGAGGACTGGCCTGTAATATTGCAAGTGTAAAGATTTGGCTTCAAACTGGTCTTCTGTATATTGCAAGAAGTTTTTCAGGGCCTAAAATGTATGCTGCCAAATACCTTAACAGAAGGATAAAAAGGCCAGTTTACCTAAAACTTTGATCTTTTTTCGGGCTTGGGAGGGGAAAGAAAAACAAACAAAAAAACCCCAAAACATTAAATTATCTAAGGTCTGATGGCCTCTTCAATTGTTTAATTATTGCTGAGAGCCTGTGCGAATTAAAAAATGTAAATGATGCAGTAAGAATCATGTGGCTGTCTCCAACTGTGGCAACCCTCTGTTGGGAGTCAAAGTTTGGTTCATGTTCAGGTTCCCGGTGGACTAGAATAACATCAAGTGAAATTCACATACTTCAAAAAAGGTTCCTCATTTGCAATTTATGAGATGGCAGTGCATCAAAGGCATAAAAGCAGCAAATGGTCAGAAGTTAAAAGCGAGGGGTAGCCAGGCTTCAGAAAAATTAGTTAACTGGTGATGCCATTCTATGAATAAAATAATTTACCTCAAGAAATCTATAGACAGATCATCCCCTTCAGATGAGTATCTCTATTCTCAGGCAGTACCAGCACTGATATTTGTTTTCAGTGCAGTTTGCCCTCTCCTCCAGCAAAGTGAAAAAGTTGAGGGCTTGTGGAGTGGCTGAGTATGGACCAAGTGCTGCCTTCCAGGTAAGCTGAGGAGCAACTCCAGGCAAGGTAGCACCTGTCCTTGGTAATCCCAGACCAGTAGATTGATTCCTGGTTTTGCTTCCACTTCCCCAACTTAGAAGCCAAAATCAGAGGATCAAAAAGGTGTACAGTAGACACTGAGGTCTGACATAAATCAGAGCTGTTTTTATTCTAGCTTTGTGATAGGAGTAATGCTGTCTTTGTTGCTCTTGCTGCTCAGGATGGATTTCAGCTGTTAGGACCCTTAGTTCAACCTACTGTCTCTGCTTCTACTATAATTTAAAGCTGTTATTGTGGTTGATGAGTTCAAGATCCTATTGACTTCATATTTCATTTGGTTTGGGGTTTTGTGTGAATATTGACCAGTATTTTATAGTGCAAAAAAGGAAAACACTGTGTAAGAGGGTAACAGCTCTTACTTACAGTGGCCTCTTGTACCTTCTTATATCGGGGTCCAGAGCTCGGGTCACGTCTAGTTTGCTCTCTCTGGCAGTTGGTTACATCACAAACTCTCTGAGACAGGACTGTCAGTTTGACCTTAATTTTAATGGAGCTGTCACTGTGGGGTCCATGACTCTCAGGTGACACAGCAGTGGTTCTACATGGTTCTGCCATTCCTGGAAGTTTGCAACTGCAGACAGTCCAACCTGCCTGATGCTCTGCTAGTCTCTCATGGAGAATATTCCATCAACTATCGGTATTCACTTTCTAATCTTATTTTCCTGCTTCTCAATTCACCTACTAGATATTCTCAGAATATGCCTAGAGGAAGAATATTTTTTCTCAAGATCACATTAGATAAGAGAAAGAATAGGTTTGGTTCAACTACTGTGTATACAGATGTGTTTTTGTCAGAATATGAAAGAAAAAAAATTATCCAGTAAAAGGTCTTTACCTATTCACTAGGCTGTTTATTCAGTAGCCACTCAGTAATTAATTCTAGCACTGGATTTCCCAGTCTTTTATCAGCCTATTTTGTCCCCATTATTAATGTTGAGACTGGTGCTATTGGGTGTTTTTTATTTCTTGTAAATAAAAGCCATGTACAGAAAGGGCCATCCAAGTCTGCCAGTGACATTCACAGTCAATGGTGGGATTGTACCAGGACTCCAGGAGCTTCCTGCACCCAGCTTACCTGTTTTTGCATATTGAGCAGAACACTGCTACATCCTGCTTCATTCACATCAACATTAGTTCCCTCTGCACAACAAGATGCCCTAGATTTTTCATGATGTTCATATACATTCTTAGGGACTCTGCCCTTAAAATTCATGGCAGACACTTGAGAGGTTATGTCCTTTTCATGACTCACTTCAGGGAGTTTCACAGATGTCTTCAGTTTGATCAGGCAAGATTTCTACCTCTGACTCTCCAAGCAGAAGAGAATTGCCATTAGCCTTTTATACCAGGCTTAATTGCCAATTACCAGCGGGTGAACAGCCTCACAACGCTGAGTTGCTCCAAGCCTACTTCACTTTGCAAAGGAGTCCTGAGCAGAGAGATCTCTGCAGAAGGAGGGCTAAAAGCCATTGGAAGATGTCCCCCTTTCTGCCAAAGTTTCCAACAGCATCTTGTAGGTTTGAGAGCTCCTCATACATTTAGCTGGATATTAAAAGAAACTCATCTTGCTATCCAAAAGCAAGGACAAAAAAATATGTCAAGAATTGTCTCTCACAAAATAACACAAATGTATTTTGAAAATTTTATCAGCACAAGCAAACATAGTTTTCCTGTTCATTTTTGAAAAATAAGAAATTTCATATGAAAAATGAAGTTTAAAAAAGGAGCAGCTATTTTGTTCTGGTTTATTTAATCCCATTTCTCCATATTTTAAGCAGAGCAGGTCACAAGCACAGTCCAGTGGGGGAAGTTCAGTATATTAAATGCACCAGCAGTTTTCTCTTGCAAATTGATTATTTAAATTGAGCTACTCTCAAGTAATGGACAAAACCCATGCTTACAAATATGAGTTTGTGTGGAGATTTGCATTCCAATCCATTGTTCTTTCTGTGCTACCAGAGACATCCAACCTAATTCCTTTGTGCTTATCTCAGCACTTGCATCTTATAATTAAAACTTACTATGTGTTCATAAATTATTCTAAGGAATTCTCTTTTTTTACTGCTTTACTCCTTTCTACATTTTTTTTTCTGTCATGACCCCAAGCCATATGGACATACACATAGAGCTGGATCCAGGATTTTTTTTGCTGATAAAACTATTGCAGAAATTTGGGAAGTTTTAATAAAAAAATTGCTTTGATGTTTTCTCTCAGCTGTGATATCTGCAGTGCAGGACTGGAAAGTAGGGATTAATGATGACTCCTCCTCCACTACCAGCCCCAACATGGGAGGAGACCTTTTAAGAGGAGATAAAGGAAATGCTGGGATTGGGAATTCATCCAAAGATTCTTGGAAGGATACCCAGATTTTAGTGTTTTTTGCTGCTCCAACTTTTTGATAATCCACAAGCCAAATTAAGTTGTTCTATATTTTCTGCAGTATCCACTGATGTCAACAACATCATCACCAATAGAAAATAATTTTCTTATTTTATTTAACCCCACACACTCCTGATTGCTCTGGCTGGACAGACAACTGTACATTCAAACCTGTCTGCTGCTGTTTCACTGAGGAGTTTGAATGTGTCTCCTTCACTGTAAGTGATGGAACGATCCTGGTTGAAGCAGAGTTCCCATGTTCCTCAGGGTGAGCCCACAAAGGTTCCTCTGCAGGTCTCACTGAATTTCACTGGCACATCTTGTCTCAGTTATTCTTTGTTCCATCAAGGGTGCTTGGCAACTTGGCCATATCTCATAAGCCTTTGCTTTTGGAGCTAGACTTGCCAATGCAGCTTTAAACTAAATGGGGTTGTAAATCAAAATGTCCTCATCTACAACTCTTCCCTGAGCATCTGATTACAATCATGCTGCATGCTATTTGTACTGGGATGTTTAAAACTGCCTATAAAACAACAGCTAATTGCTGATCTGCTTAATTAAAGAGAGCCTTTTGTTGTCACATATACAAAGATAAATGAAATAATCAGCTTTGGACTAATGAGAGATAATTAGATTATGCAGTCCGATAAATAAAGACAAAAATCCTGCAGATTGCCACTGTACTCTGGGCAACTGAGTTCACCATGGGGTTTAGAGGTGCACTTTCCTCTTCTTTCTGCTTTAACTATAGTGGTTTGAAGTTTTTTGCATCCCAGAGTTAATAGGGGAATCAAATCTTCTAGGCATTCATGACTGTTGTTGTATACTATAATTTAGGATGTACTGTTTAAGAGCAGCATGATTTGCATGGCCACAGTTTCATTTACTCTGAATTTAAGCTCCCATACGAAAAAAAATTACTAGATCTGACTGTTCACTGATGACCTTCGAGCCTGAACAGATTTGTGATGCTGACAGTCCTCTTCAGGGAGTGAGGTAAAATCAAATGGCTTTGTTTGTTCTTCTTGTTGCTCTATTTAGATTGATAAACAAAGGGTCAGTTTTGTCCAGAAGGTCTAGAATGCATGTGCTCAGTGGGTGTTAGTAGTCCAGTAACAGCAGTTAACTTGTCCTTAGTGGAATTTGCTTATTTTAATGGAGTCAAACAGTTTCTTTGAGAGTGCCCACAGCTTTGAGGAAATACCTGAACAGCTTTTTTCATTCTTCGTTTCATTTGTGATCTCTGAAGAAATAACTTTAGCTGGCCAAAAGATGCTCTTCAGGCACACATACATGCAGTGCAAACCACAGGATCAGACTAGAGCTGATAGAAAATTGACTCATCACACAGCTCTGTAGAGTGGACATTGTTGGACCAACTGTTTTACTCTTCAGATCTACTTCTGTTATGCCGCACTACTTGGTAATGTTGGCAGATCCCAAGATTTCTTGAACAAACTGACAAAAAGAAAAAATTTTCCATGTCTAGTTTTGAAGCAGCTCTACTTTTTACACAACTTTGCCAAGCAAGCATAAATGAGATGTTTCTCCTGTACACGGTGTTTCCATGGCAAGAGTCTGTTTACAGCTGGATTGTTTGTTTTCTTCATGGAACTGGGGTTTGCTGTCAGGAGCCAACAAAAAAAAAGCAGTGGTTGTTTCCTAAGTGACACAGATATGAGCTTCTTGGAGCCCTCATCCACATCATGTGATTGTCAGCAAGCAAAGATCAGTTGTTTATCAGCCTTTTTGTCTTATTTACAAGGTCAGACCAAATATCATTTTGACAAAATGTCTTCCTACATTTATGACTAAAGACCAGCCCTAGAGTGAGTACTAAATCTGTAATCAGCCTTATGCTGCTATGAAAAGTGAACAATATTCTAGTCATTTGAATAAATTTCACTGTATTTGCTAGTTAGATTAATCAAATAGGTCATTAAACAGCTGCTGCTTTCTTCTGTGTCAGCACTCACCATTCTGGTGCCACAGCCATGTACTCTTACATCCACGGGATGTGCAGGGATGCTTGCAGGCTGCTCCAGTGTCTAGAACTAAGGTCACCTTCACAGGGATATACTGTCACACTGGCACCTATTTTCAACCTATTTTTCAAGCCTCTTAAACCTAGATTAAACTAGTTAATTATTTTAATGCCTTCACATTTAGAGTTAGGATGTTGCATAGTATTAATGCCCATTTAATTAAAGACACCCAGCCAAATCTTCCATTTAAGCTTCATAAGTTTTGCCTGTTAACAACACTGTATTTTGTCTGTTCTTACATGGATCATGACACGGACACAAAGAAAAAAGCTGGACAAGTGCATTTAATTAAATAGCAGGCGTAGGTCAAGTGTCTGCCTCATATGTCACTGTACAGCAAAGATGAATGCAGGAAAAACTCAGGAAAATCAGCTACTCAGTTAAACCAGGTCTGCTGGAGAGCCCTGTGGTTGCTCTCCTTTGGAGAAACCATCCACAAAGCCTCCTGCCCTGCCTTATGCCTTCATCCACTTTATGTCATGTTTATTTACTCAGGTGAAAGAAAGGAAGCAACAGGACCACCTGAAAGGGTGGACATTCCTCATCATGAGCAAAAGAAGCTGAACTGGACCATTTGTTACTGGGCAACAGCCTTTTTTCATGGATTTTCAGAAAGATCTATATACAACACACATCCTCCCTCATTAAAGGCAGCTGAACACTTAGCAAAGGTCAACTCCTACCTGGGGTAGAGCTGTGGGGAGACAAGAGGTTAAGGCTGGTAAAATTCCCATGGTATCTCATATGGAGGTGAAGAAATAGCATATGAGAAAAAATCAGAAGTAGTCCAGCTACTGAAGAGGAATGAGCTTTTAACTCTTGGAACTTGTGCAGTAAATATTTGTCAGCTGATATCTGGACTGCTCATCTCTAGCTACTCAAAAACACTACTCTAGCAGTTAGTTCTGAGAAGCCTTTTTTCTATTCTCTTTATCTTCTGAAAAGCTGTTCTGCTGCTGCAGGAAGCCAGCCAGTGCTCATCCATGTTATCTGGAGGCCTCAGGCCTGAGTCAGGACTCTCCACTGACAGGTGCTGCCCAAACCCAGAGCAAAAAATTATCTCCGTGTCAATAATTTGTGATCAAATTATTCTTACACAGATTTTTCCTTCTCTGTGGATTAATGTAAAGGGTAGTATTCTATTTTCTTTTCCTTAGAGATGGGCCAAAACTGGAATGACTGAATTGCAGATTCAAAACAGAATAGCAGAAAGCAAATGTTCCCTTACATCTTTATTTAGATTGAGATTTGGGATAAGCAATTGCAAATTTGTGGAAGGCAAAAAAGGGAGGAGAGCTCCATCAAAATCCGCTTTTGCACTTTGTTGATAAAGGCAAGATGTTTTCCTTCACTAATTCCTTGGGTTCTGTTGGTGTTTCTGCTCATAGCAAATGACTCCCAGGAACTGATGGTGTTTGGTGCTGCTTGAGTTACCAGCACTTTGTGCTGCCAAGTTCTAACTTTTCTCCCTTAGACCTCAGCTGGGCATCTCAGAAAGGGATAGTGTAGGCAGTAGGCAAGTCCACTACCAAACTGACAGGGAGCACTGCTATGGGTTTGTTAAGGCAATGGCAATGCCCCAGTTTATAGGACCAGACCATGCAGATTGAGAACTTGAACCTAAACCCCAGAAAGAGCCAAAAGCCCCAAGTCAAATCATCTCTGCAAATCAAAGGTCCTCCGAAGGCTTTTTTTTTTTTTTTCAGAAGTGCAAAACATGGCACCCATGTTTCCTTCTTGAATTTTGGGGTGTTTTTTTTGTCCCTGGTTTAGCTTTGTACTTGGACTCTTCATGCAGCAGTTCAGAGATAATGGCAATTTGCCAGCTTGGACTCACAAGTGCTGATCTTATTCAATACTAGGAAATAGTGGTTCTGTGTGGGGAAATGTCTCCAAACATGATTACAAAAAACAAACAAACAAACAAACACAAGCAGGAAGAAAAAAAATCTTCATTAAAAACGTGCACTGCTAATCAATGGCAAATAGTTTCTTTGTACAATTCCTGACACATTTAAAATGCTGCTGGATTGAAGTTAAGTGGGAGAAGTGAGGAGGTGACACTGGTTCTCACAATAGGCTTTTGGGCAGATGAGCTTGGGCTAGGTGAGGAGGTGCTGGACCTCTGCAAGAGGCAACATTTTCAGATGTTCCCATCCCTGTTTGTCTTTTCCAACACACCAGCGAAGCCAGTTGTGTTGCAGTGCTAATTTCTTCAGTTTGGACACATTCATCCTCACAGGATGAGAAGGTGTGTACTGGTTAGAGGTGGGAAGTCTTTTTTTACCTTCCTGCATTGCTTCCAACTTTAGTCTGACCTAATCTCAAGAAGCCAACAGCTACATCTCATCAGTAAAAGAATTGACCCTTGCCCTCTTCCCCTAGCAACATCAAACAGTGTTGACACAACAGGGGATGCAAAGCAGGGGAAGAGCCACAGAGCAGGCATCAGATGCACACACACAGAATTAGACCAGGGCTGTCGGTGTAAAGACAAAGGATATTTATACTGTGCTAAAGTGAACTTGTAAATGTAGCTGTGTTTGAGATTTTAAAAACTAAGATGAATATGCTTTTCATTATCTTAAAAGCATATTGCTAAATGTTTACAGTGGTGATCTGTAATTAAGTAATTTAGATCTGTCCACAAATTCTCACGTAGAAGTAGGTGTCATATTACCTGCCTGCTCACAAAGCTTTCCTAGAAGCAGCTGAATCCTGACAGAAAGCAAAATCCATTTGAGTTAACATGGAAATCTCAGGGGACCTTTAAAATGATTCTTGAATAATTTTAAAATCTAATTGTATTTACACTCCTAACTGCTATAAGCCCTTTTTCAAATTCATTGGCAAACAAGCGAAACACGTCAGAGTTGTATGATTTATCACAGGAGATTTCATCAAGGGTAGCACAGCTGAAAGGAACTGCATATTCTCAAAGCTGCTTACAGGCAGATCCTGCCCCTTTTGGGCACACTGCAGTTTTTGCCAGTGACTTTTCAGGGGGGTAGTCTTATTTGTTAAAAGAAAGTGCACTCCTCTAAAGAATATTTAATGTCATGACTTCTAACATTTGCTGCTGAGGACATTTTGCGAGATGATGAGAAAGCAGCATATAAATTATTAGACTCATAATTTCAATATGAAGAATTCTTTGCATTCTAACAGCACTTTTCAGCCTAGAAAGTCAGTGTCCCACTGTGCATAGAAATGTGTGTGAGGGTGAGCTGGTGTTTGTAAGGAGGTGTTTGTTCCTCGGAGGCCAGCTGCTGTTTAGCAAGGTGAAGCCACAGCTGATGTCCCTTGGAAGGGGATGATTACAGTCAGAGGCAGCAACCTGCTATGCTGCCTGGTCGTAGGAGGCTAAAACACTATCAGCTCTCAGTGCCTCCTCAGTGGTGGGGCTGTCAGCAATCCTCCAGTCCTTGGTAGCTCTCAATTTTCAGGTATCTAACAAGGGCCCTTCACTCTTAGTAACCAGGGAATATTCCCTGGAGATAAAAAATCCTGTCAGATCATATAATTAAAGACTGTTCCTTTCTGTTTTGGTCCCAAAGCATTGCGTTCAGGATCTGGGGTTTTTTTAAACACTTACAGGATTTTGCTCTTATTTGGGTGTGTGCAGCTGTGGATAGGAAAGCAGAGACAAGGAAGATTTGTATCTGATCTGAGGAATCAATTGGATGTGTACAGAGTCCTAGAAACAACCTGGTCCTTCACAGATTCAGCAAGACACATTCAGCAATCATGGGTTGTAAGCACTAATTCAACACGGTATTTTTGACACTGAGTGCTGTCTCTTTTTCAGTAAAAAATCAGTAAAACATCTTCTGGCACAATTTTAATACACATTTTGGTAAACAATGTTTTTTTTCTGTCTTGCAGCATTGAGTTGTGCAGCTTTAGCTTTAAGGGGTAAATAAATCAGAATACATGCATTGGTCTGGATGAAATTTGCAATTAGCAAATATAAAGAAGCTTAATTGATATTGGATTTTATTCACTTACTGCTGAAATTTGCTTTCCCAAAAGTTTGTTCTGGCAAATACATACAAATACACATCATACAACTTACCCACCAAAGCCGAGTGACTGCAGCAGAATTAGTCACAATATTAAGCATAAATGCCTGCAGACTTTTATATGGAATCAGACCCTTAAGGTTGAAAAGGATTGAATTAAAATTCACATCTTATTTGGTTGAAGGTGGGCATTGAGTCGCTGTTTGTATGGAGATGCTTTTCATTTTGCAGCATGATGTCTCTTGGTAACAGACAGGAGACTCTGTAAGAAGGGAACACTGAGCAGCAAAGCAACTCTAATGTAAAACCTTGTAAAAGTGTTGGGTCTAGGGGAAGATTTCCTATAGGTGTGCAATGAATGTTTGGAAAAAAGAAATATGCATTTTGAGTGTAGGAACTCTATGAAGATGTCATATTTTTCAGAGTCCACACAGTGACCCAAAAAAGAAGATAGAGAGAAATCCAGGCTTATTTCACAAGCAAATAACAGAGACGTTGATGCAGTGGCCCAAAGCAATTTCTGGATGTTTACTGGTCTTTATTTGTAAACCGAAGTCCACATTAGAAACATAAAGATGACAGATTTCAAAATATTTTTTATGATAGTGTTGCCTTTTCAGCACATATTTCAGTCACTTCTTGCTTATTTTTAATCACGTAACAGTCATAAAAATGAATGTGTTTTCTGTGCTCACCAACAAATGTACCCCTATAGGAGGGCAGCCCATAGGGCCCCCTGGAATCAAGGAGCAGGATTTTTTGTTGCGTTATTTACTGGTTTACTCTTCCATAGGAACAAAGCACTATTTGATCCCCCTTTTTTTTTCCACTAAATCTCATTTGCTCAGTAGTTTACCCTGGTCCATGTGTTCAGCAGAGGTATTTACAGCACTAATAAAAGCATTTTTCTATGAAGGGTCAAAAATCACTGCTCTTAATGCGTTTGTGGATCTGTTTTTAAGCATCATCCATTAGTCATAGCAGTTATATTATAGTGGAAACTGAAAAATACTTTTTTTTTAGTGTCAGAATTAATTAATTAATTAATTAATAATTCGAGCATATGTTAGAAAACACTCTTTTTCTTATATCACTAATTATACAAGATCTGAGAATTATTGCCTTCATACATTATTTTAGCCATCTACCTGCAGAGGGGAAAGCTGCTATGCTTTCAGTGCTTAGCATGTGGGAATTTAGTGATCCTCTCTTCCAATATGTTATGTCTGCAGATTAGAAGAGACACAGGCTCACCCCTGGCCAGGAAGCTGCTGGCTCCATTCTCATTATGGCAGATTGATCAGTTTATACTGATTACAGGAAATGGCTGTTAATTGGGTGAATAAATAACACATCTTGTGAGCAGGGTTTATCTCAAAATTTATTATTCCTTTCTCCAAAAATGATCATGTAGAAAATCAGAGGAGTGACCATAGTGTTCCATTTGATGGCAGAAAGATTTTCTTTGTTTCCAATAATGGCAGATCTTCATTTCCCAGTTTACACAGAGGAAAAAGAAAGCAGTTGTCTGTCCCTTTGAAGTTTCTCTCACAGACATGCTATATCCCAGCTAATATTAACAGCTCTTAGTACACAGTGCCATTGAGTAACTATTATGTCATTTTGAGAAGGAGTGGTAGGTGGGTATTAAAACCACAGAAAAGTTGCTCATTACCTGGGCTGCAGACTGACAGAACATACCCTGCACATGCCTAGGACGTGGGTCAGGATTTTCTGAGAGGGCTGTTTTGATTTGGGAACATGTCTCACACCTTGGGAATTTGCCACTCTCCACCAAGAGATGGGGAAAGGATGGTGAGAAATGGAAGTGCAAGTTCACACGTTGCAGTTTTCTATCTTGAAAGCAATCTGTTCCACTGACCACACTCTCTCTCATTTGGGGAAGAAAATTTAGTGGCCTGCAGTGGACAAGAATATTTTATTCTCTTTATTTGTCTCTCACATGTAAAAATAAATTATGTAACTAAACTTTTTTGCATATGAGCCATTCTCACCTCTCTGTATATTAACATTGCTGTGCTCTTTTTCTCCATTTCCAGTCTCATTCATAAGAAACCAGGGGTTTGCATCATATTAGAATTATTTGCTATGCCAAGAGCATGCTTACAGTCTGAAATAAAAAGAAATTCAATTTTAGTATCACCGTGTGTGTAGAGTAAATATGTTGTTTGCAGTAAAGTTTTCACCTCCATTTGCTTTTGGTGCTTATTATAACTTAATAAGTTTTTTATTCAGTTTGTAAAGTGCCCCTTTTTAGCCTCTAGCTGCTGGGTGACACCATCTGTGATTTCCAATAAAATTAAATTAAGTGAAAATTCAATCAACAAGAAGATTGTTGCTTCCACAACTTCACTGAGTGGCTTGGGATCATGTATAAGTGACACGTCTTTCACACAGGAAGCACAACTGCTGTGTGAGCCAGTTTAACTTAAAGGAGGAGATTTCCCAGAGAATGGAGTAGCTAACATACCATTTCTAGTGTATCATGCCCAGTTTAATTAATGATTAATTATCATTAATGACCTTAGCTCAGCCCTGCTTGGCAACAGGCGTCCAGGGTGACCTCTCCATTATTCTTCAATAAGAAGCCTGTCTCCAGGTACATCTTTATTATGTCCCTGTGCTCTGAGAGCACGGGAGTCATTACCTGGGCAGTCCCCTACACACGAGCAGGGACCTTCCAGCTGAGGTAGGCTGTGCTCAGTAATGTGCTGAGCAGAGGGTACAAACATTCTGCTTAGAGACTGGAGCATGGGCAACATGACTCATTTGTTAGTCTTAATATGCCTGGAATGACTGGTGGGATCCAAAGTGCAAGAACAAGGAAATAAGGGAATTACCACCAAAAAAAAAAAAAAAAAGGCTGAAGGAATTAGGAAAACAAAAAGATCTTTTCACTCCTGCCATTCTCTCCTTTTCCTTTGTGCTGAGACGCACTTCATTATTTTCTCCTTTCCCATAACCATATTATAATCTTTTCTTTTACCAGTTCGTAACAGGAAGCATAATGACTGAGTTCAACAAAATACCAGTAAAAACATCCCTTGGGAAACAGTTAAGTGGTCAAAGCTTGGAAATGTGGTTTCTGCTACTGTATCTGCACTGACATTTTGCTCACCTCCCCACACTCTTTTGTGAACATATCTAAATAAAAGGTAAAAACTAACTCCCCTTTCACTGTAGTCCCCTTTGAGGCAGAACGATGTGTGTGTTTCACCACGTAATTTTTACAGGATTTTCCAATAGGACTTTGCCCTGTCCATGGCCTAGATGACTCATAGTGTAGTTACCAAAGAATAGAAGTAGTGATTTCCACCACAGTGGTGAGCTAATTTAATAATGGACACAAATGATAACTTACAGTACCAGAACATCAGAGTATATGACAATAATCCCTGCACTTCCCAGCAAACACTTTGAAAAAGTGGAGATCAATGTCTAATAGTATCAGTTATTATTAGTATCCTCCCGACACATCCAGGTTTTTTTCATCTTCTCTTCTACAGAAATGAGGTCACTTTGAGAATATATTGGTGGAGAAACTTTACAAGAAAACTTAGAGGCTTAGATGCTTGAGTTTTTATACCAGAATAACTTTCTGTCTTTTAACCATGAAGTCTGCAGAATCCCTTCCAAAGAACATGCTGTCCTCAGCTCAGGGAATGTGGACTACAGAAAGACTTAACTGATAGCAGTGCAATGCATTTTTCATTTTATGTTAGTGTCTACAGATTTATTTTCCAGGTGGACCATGTGGTCTCTTGCACATCCCCTTGAATGTGATGGTGAAGTGGGTAAACCATTTGATGAAGGTTAGCAGTGTCAAAAAGAAAGAGCAAAGAATAAGACATCAATCTGAATTCTTTATACCTGAATGTTGTTTTATAGTTCCACCCCAATCACTTAGCCTAGGTTGAGAGTTTTCAGTGAAACCTGGTATATTTGGAAAAAGAGGAGTGTGTGTGTGTAAGCAAAACAATAGGTGTCACCAGGTGTCACTATTACATGCGTTCTTTTCTTTCTGTGTGAGCAAACAGCCAGTTTGGGAAAGATAACATTGTATTATTAGTTCATGCTTAAGCATTTGGTATAGAGCCATCAATGTAGGTAGAAAAGGCTCTGCAAGTGCAGGAGAACTTGATGTCCTTTCTGGGCTGGTATCATGGACATCGTTTATCTCTGGGAACAGCAAGAGCCACTTTACTGAGGTTCCTGCTAGGGAGAATTGCCCCAAGTACTGTTGTAGCATCTCTGTTCTGGAATTAATATGAATATGTATAAAGAAAACAAGATGCATTGTAATGTCTCCTGGAAACACCTCACTGCATCTTCACTGACAAATTGCCTGTAGAAGCCTGATCATCTGCTGCTATCTAGCAGAAGATAGATATAGTACTGAAACAAGGTGCACCACTCGTGTGTGTTTGCTTTACACAGTGTTAGTGCATTATACATCAAACAGAGAAAAAAAAGTGTAAATATTTGGAGAAGAAATAGTAGAGCATAAGGACAATGATGACTGTGAACTTGCTTTTACTGTAAAACTGAAGACATGGACTTACCTGAACAAAGAACACGTTTGAAGCTGCATTTGAAGCAGCAATGCATCTTTCTCAGAGGATACCATGTGACTTTTCCACGGTGTCTTGCATTTTAGAAATCCTAATTGATGCATGGGCAATGCACTGAGTGACTCTCAGACTTGACCCAGGCTACAGCTTTATGACAAATCCCACTCCCATTCACAAGCAGCTTGCAAAGAACCCACTTCTATCTTGCCCAAGACGGGAAAGGCATAGGCAAGCACAGAGGAGAGTTGGGATGTCTGCTGAAGGAAAAAGTATTGCCCAGCAATCCCAGGGGACAGGCAGTGGCCAGTGGTGGTTTTCGTACCACCATGGAAGCAGCTGGCATAGCTGCAAATATTTGATCTGAAGTGAGGTCACTTGAGGAAGCTTTACTTTCAGCCTGCCTGCTGGCCACAGGGTGATAAGGAAACACTCCTCCCAGGGCTCCAGGGACTGAGCTCTGCAGAGAAAGCGCTGAAATACTCCAGAGTGTAAGTATTGGTTCAGTTTAAGTAATCCACCACAGAATGTCATCTTCAGAAAAAGGAATTTCTGACAAATAAGACTTTTCTGTTTTCAAAGCTGCCTTTTTCCAAAGATCACTGGAGGCAATAGAAATCTTTAAGCTGATTGAATGGACTTTGCATCATTCCTGTTTTGAAGATTTCTTGCTTCCTACCTAATAGTGTGTCGTGTGATGTGCTGCATTGCAGTTCGGTCTCCGGAAGAAGCAGTGTTGGAATTGATGAATCATTCTCCTTCTTGAGATATTGCCATATAGGTCTGTAACTGTCATAAATAATATTGCAGTGATTGAACTTAAAAGGCACAATCTGTGGAAGAATCTAATCCCCTTTGAACATTCACAGCTGCCTCCTTGCCAGTAACTTCACCTGATTCACTTCAAGGGGGAAACTTCTTTCAAGATATTTTTCTTCCTTTCCTTAAGAAACACTATCCGTTTCTCTGCATGCTCTGACATTGCTTCTTCCCCTGAAAGCTGGTGCCCTTGGACATTTGAACCTCATTAAATTTAGAAAGCCCAGTGACTTGGGTTTGTTCCCACAGTGATGTTGCAAATCTCATATTTGCAAGGGAATTGCATGGGATTCTTTTTAAACAGATTCATTATCTCTTGTGGTTGCTGACACTATCACAATCTCTTTTATTTAGAAAACATGAATCTGAGACCTTTTCATAAAACATGGAACTTTATAGCAATGTAAGGAAAAGGACACGATGCAGCAAAGGAACTACACAATACAATTAATAGTGGGGAACCTGCAAGTTTCCCTGGTAAAAAGGTATATATATATATATATATGTATATATATATATATAAAGGTAAAAAGAACAATAATGGTTTGAGGCAAAAAACTTGACAGACATGATATTGAGGACAGTGCAAATTGTGGACAAATTTTAGATATGCGGGAAAACATTCACAGTCCTCTCACCTGTCTCAGGGTAAGACACGCACTTGCTGTGCCAGAGTAACAGACCTTTAACAAGTAACAATTCCTTCTTGTGGCTCAGCAAGCACTGTCTCGATCAGGATTGCCACAGCCTGCAGGTGCTGGCTATCACATCTCCATCTTAAATATTTGCTCCTGAGCACTCAGGGAAGGACCAGTTTTATTAAGCCAGTTTGAGGCCATCAAAAAGATGATACTCCTGATAACTCAGGACTAAAATAAGGTAGTGCATTACACACTGTGTAATAAAGATAGCTGGAAGCATTACAAAATGGCTGGAGAAATCTCTAACATTAATATTTGATTCAAGATCTTTTAGTTGTCTGTGGCATATTTTGATTGAGGAGACTTGTGAGTATATTTATTTATTTTTAGATTTATGTAAATGTGCACAGTCAACATCTCTTGAGGCCCCAGTACGGCATCCAGTAATATATACTGTGTAGCATAAGTCCATTTCCATCAGAGCAAAGGAGCAGCAATCTTGTTCATCCCAAAAAACCAAATACTGCTAAATTCCCTGAGGGAACCCTTGACAAAGCAGGTAGCAGTTCGCAGCACTCCCACTGGCCCAGGAGCAGAGTCAGCACAAAACCTGGGAGGAATTTGTGTTTCAGGGTCACAGAAGCTGGTCTGACACGGCTGTGCCAGGTTCAGTGACCCAGCGGTGTTTGCTCAGTGCCCCAGCCAGTCTGGCAGCACATCAGCTCCTCTGCTTCCCCTGCTGCACAGCACACTCCAGTCTTTCCATCAGAAAGCATCAGCAGGAAAGCCAGGAGCCCCAGCAGAAGGGAAATGGCCTCGGGAGGCAGTGCAGGGCCCAGCCCAGGCTCCCCCCTGGCAGGCAGTGTGAGGGCACTGGGTGTGGGCTCTGCTGGGGCACCTCTGTGCCAGCCTCAGGGGAGAGCAGCCATAAGCTCCAGGCTGAGCAGAACTTCTTCACACAGAAAGGTGTGTCCCTGCAGCCTGGACTCCCTCCCTGGACTGCTTAGATTTGCTGATGTAGATTTTGGATTGGGATAGATATGTTTCGTTTCCTTTCTTACTTCTACCTCTAATGTCTTACCTGCCAAGGAAATGACACATGATTATCCTTTAAAAACAAAATCTATCCTGAAAAGCCCCAGTAATGCAATTTTCCGAATAGGTTTTTCTGGTGGGAGATTTGTTGTAATGGAGAGTCTTATGAAAACGCTGTCATTTGCAGTATTTTTTTAAAAGGAAAATGTTTTTGACAAACATTTTTGAATTTTGTATTGCTTTGAAAGCATAAGAAAACATCTGTCCTTTTGAAAAATATTTTCATTTTCTGTTTCTTTAAGAAAAGTGGAGTGACAGATATATTTTCTTTTTAAAAGCTTAAGGAGGAAAGAAATTAGGCTCTCAACTTTTATGTCTTTTCCAACAAAAATATTTCAATGCTCTTGAAATTATTTTACATTTTAAATATATTTTTTAGTTAAATAAAAAGCCATTTAAACAGGAGGTTTATGCCTAAGTGTTTCTCTCAAGTAAGGATGATATGCGAAACAAACTTTCTTATAGGAAAAACTAAAGATAAATTAGAACATGGTCTCCACACTCACACACCCTTATTTATTTTCCATAATCATCTCTATTTTACACCAGGAGCTGAGTGAAGATGAGGGCGAAAATCTTCACCTGTCCCAATTTGCCCTCCTAAATTTTCCTGTACTCAGACACAGTAATTTCCTCACTTTTATCTCCATATCAGCAGAGAAATGTGAGGTAAGAGAGGGAGTTTCTTACTCCCTCTCATTCAGGTGTTGAAAAGAAAAATAAAGAGGAAATGGTCAACTGAAAATCTGATTTTCCAGAAATATTTCAGGAGAGAAGTCCTGCCTGTCCCACCAGGACAGTAACCCTCCTCACCTTGAGATGTCCCCATTGCTCACTCCCACGGACAGTCCCACCCACGGAAGGTCTCCCTCTCTGTCTCTCTCTCTCCTTTCTTTTGGCTCCTCTAAATAAGCAATAAAAACAGTTTTAGACCTGTCACTGTTTTCCACTGGTTGGCAACTTCCACCTTTCTGAGGATTGCTTTTGTCTAATTGTTCTGGTAAGTAATTCAGCTGCAGCCTGCGAGACGACAGCGATTCCTCGTGGCTGACGGGCGGCTTTGTGCTCATGTCACAATGTCTTCAGAAAATTGTTAGCTTGCACTGTGGTGATTCAATTTTGATGAATACCCTGTAACTTAATTTACTCTGTGGCAAAACACAATTGTATAAGCAAATTGGTTCTGTCCACACCCATCGTACCTTCACAGGGCATCATTTTAATATTCACCACTTTGAGCTATGATAGCTTTTATTGTAGACCCTGCAGCAGGAATGTGTCTGTAAGCACAGGGCAGGGCAGATGGTTTTGGTTTCACAGTACAACTTTTAAGAGATCATTCACTGAATGTGAGAATAACAGACCAAAAATAAAAGGAATTACCATAACCTGTCAGAAAAAGTGAGTTGAGACAGCGGCTGGGATACCCTGGCAGGGACCGGGACACTGCTATGTGAGATCCTGCACACAGTTAAACACAGCAACAGGCTGTGTTCCAAGGAGAGCACAGCACTAACACTACAGAAATAAATTTTAGTTCAGCAAATATGTTAAAAAATTTGTCAGTTACTCTCCATCATTAGCATAGAAGATATTGTAAAGTAGTTAAAGAAAATTAGAAGCTCCTCTCTGTGAGAGTAGGAGCAGCCTTGTTGTGCAGCTCAGGCTGTGTCTGTGCTGTGTGTCCAGGGCCCTATAACACATTCTGCTGAGGAAGTATCTGGTCTTAAACTGCTGCTGGAATCTGAAATATGCTTAGGGGCCTAAAACCTGGATAACTGGCTTAATTATGTTTGGTGAAGGCCTACCTATGTTCATTGACTTTGGGGTTACATGGCTTTGAAGAACACCATTTTAGTTTTTTGGATAACAGAATATTGAAGGCAAAATGAATAGAAATCTCCTTCATGGTGTTTGCTTTAAATTATGGACGTGTTGTTCACAAATATTACAAAAACTGTAATATTTGAGCCTAAGAAAAAAAGGAAAAACAACATCAGGGATGTGTTAACAACAGCAAGGCAATTCTGGTCCCTTTATTTCCTTCAGAGCCACCCTGTCAGTTTGACTTCCATTTACACTGGGTGGCTTTGTGCAGGCACAGCTTTACCAGGGAAAAAGGGGTGATGGAAGATGTTTTAAAAGAGATTAAAGAAACTGACACCCTTTGCACTGCTACAGAAATGCAGTGTGAAGCTGACCAGACTCACTTTTTAAAAAATTCTGATAACCCTATTGATCAGAGTGGGATTATATCAGGGGTCAGATCAGTCCAGTGTTATTTCCAGAATCACCATTATCACCAACAGTTTCCATCCCATGCTCTCCAAATGTCCAGTTTGAACCCACAGGTGTTTCCAGGCACTCTTAAGGCAAACATGTGGCACCAGCTCCTTTCAGCTTTTCCTTTAACGGATCAAGATGATCTTAAGAAGGTATTTAGCATATGCTTCCCATTTGCCCCCTCTCTGATACACAGAGGAGTCCAGTAAGTCTGCAGATACTCCCCACGGCCCAGCTGCCCGGCACTGAAGGCTAGGTGCTATTTTAAAACCTCACTAGCCTTAAAGCTGCATCTTCTGACACTTGAATGTGTCTAGAAGTCCAGTTCTTCTTTCTCACCAAGTTGTCTGTGCACACCCAGCTGCACCATATTCACAAGGCGAGGAGGGGGTGCCGGGTACACCATGGCAGGAGGGGCTGTGTTACCAACAGAGCACCTGGTGGGCAGGTGGTCAAAGGCAGCTCCCCAGTGAGTCAGTCAGGCTTGTTGAAATTATATGGGTAGGAGGTTTCAGCAAGTAGAAAAAGTGCAAATGTAGGTGCAAATAAATATTTGGGAAACTTACTTTAAAAACTCTGTTGTGATCTTGTCTTGGGTCCAGGGTGTTCATCACAAAGGATATTCATTGTTTGAAGTGTCTGCCTATGGATCTCTCTTTTGAATCTGTGGAGCTGCTATTAAAGGAGAAAGCTGGAAACTTAAAAACTGCTGGTGTAAACCTTTTAAAGGGTATGGATTTAGCTAAGGATGCTTTGCCCAGCAGCAAGAAGCCACAGGAAGAGCATGTCACTAGTTCTTCCCAAAGCAATTACCCTATGTTCTTTCTGCTCTCTGATTGTAGCAAGCTTTATTTTTTAACAAGGACCTTTGGTCAATGCTATCTTGGACAAATTCAGGTTTCCCCAACACTAGTTTGAATATTTGTGGCTAATGGAGAACCTGATCATACAGACAATAGCAAATTGCATTTAAATTGCTTGTTCACAGGCCGCTTCAAAACTGCTTTTGTGTCTTGAAGTAGTTTTGCAGGACTGAGAGGTTTTTAGCCATAGACTGCATTGGCCTTCAAGAACTAAAATTGTCCAACAGTGTCATGCTTTATAAACTCTTACCTGGCACTCCAAACTCTCTGTATGGATCTGTCATTTACCAGCAAGTAAAGCACGTGCCTGAGTGCTGTCCTGAGCAGCACTGCATGTAACGATGCCCCCAAATGCTTCACTGGCTTGGGCCTTGCTCTATGAATTTAAGCACGTTCCTAAATCTTTGCAGTATTGGGACTATAATAATTGTTCCCTTTTACAAAGATCAATACAGAATTGGATCAAAATGTTCCCCCTTAATGTAGAGCAGATATCCTTCAACCACCATTTTGGAGTTTGATCTTTTGAATTTTATTGTTGGTCATGGGATTTGCTCAGTCTTTCTCTGATCTGCTGCGAAATGTTATTTCCACTAAAGGTGGTCTCTGTATTAAGATGCAAGCTGCTTTAACAGTTGATTAACCATTGTGATTAATGATGATAATGGATGAGTGCTTTTGTCACTAAAAAACTGCATGACCACATAGAAGCCTTAGAAACAGAATTAAAAAATATCATTGTTTAATCTCTTTCAAGAAGACTGTAAATGCCTTGAGATATTGATCCAGCCTGGGAGCCTGCTTATAAGGATACTCTCTGCCTGCTGTAGTG
Source organism: Pyrocephalus nanus (assembly GCA_038380795.1). Taxonomy (NCBI): domain Eukaryota; kingdom Metazoa; phylum Chordata; class Aves; order Passeriformes; family Tyrannidae; genus Pyrocephalus; species Pyrocephalus nanus. Next base: position 8,368,889 of record CM076272.1, read on the forward strand.
TGCTTAGATACAATCTAATAAGAGCTCATTGAATAATAAACAACAGTAGCCACCCAATCCTAAAAATTTAGATTGACGGAATTCCCTCCCCAGTGAAGAGAAAAAACGTAGAGCTGCCCATAAACCCATTACTGTCCACTAACCCATAAGCCAATAGAAGATCTTGGATTATTTGGACTCTTAGCTTTAAGAGAAATTGCTTTCCTAAATTTGACCTCCCACACTAAATATAAAATATGGACCATCTGTAATGAAGGGATTGCAGCCCAAATAGCTATCATCTCTCGGTGGCAAAGGTTAGAAGGTTGATGCACATTGGTTCCATGGGGATGGGGATGTTGGTGACCTTTTGGCATGAAAATGGTCACTTGGAGCTGTAATGTGAGAGAAAGGGGTCGGGTATTAGCCACTAAAGACTCTCTGATGCTGTGTCCTTGTTAAGCTTTTACAGAAAAAGCCATGGAGGCATTATGGGAAACAGCATCAAATCCCATCTACCAGATCTGAATATGATACAGAGGAAAAGTGAAACTGGATATATGCTCCATTTAGGTAACATTTCTTCAGTTCTTAAAAGGACAAATGTCATCTGAGCTATACAGAGCATTCATTTCAAAGAATAAGCAGGTAAAAAGAATAATCTCTCGCCACTCCTGAACTCCACTCTCTATATTTGACTACTCCTGATGGGCCAAGTGTATAAGTACCAAGATGCATTCCTTTTTCTTGTTTGCTTAAGGAATTAAATATTGCAGAAAGCAAAACAAAGATACTGTATGCTGTCAAATAAAATTGCTGCTGTCCATACCCTGTGCTTTAGTGTAATTCCTGTAAATGATTGTGAGGGGCTATAGAGGGAAACACAGTGAACACAATGTTCCTTTTTGATCAGCAGCTTTTAACAAAGGAAGGATGTTGAACATCTGAAAGTAGGGAGTGCAGAGTTCACTGCAGGTCACCATTAAGGACAAGAACAAGGTAATGTAAGAGGCTGTGTGATTCCAGGTTGACAGGAGGATTTTAAAAGATCAAAAGTGTTTTATATATATGTTATAGAGGACCAGAAGTGCTTTCAGTCAACAGATGAAAATGCTAATGTTTAGAAATGATGAAAGCAAGACAAATGTGGTGGTGAATTCCAACTGAGTCATCAAAACAACAAGTATTCTTAGTCTGTGGTTTTTAAAAGATTATTGCAAATTGTCCAACAGTGCAGGTGTGGTAAAAATGGTTATTTGCTGCTATATGAACAGCTCGCTGCATTTGTTATTTTGGGATGGCAGAGTTGACAGTGAGTTGTGACTTGCAGTATTTGTTCTTTTAGATCTAGATGTATTTGAATAAGTCTGTTAATTATTTAAGCTTTACATTGTGCTCTCTTCCTGTCAGTAACAGCAATAGGAATGTTTTTACTGTATAATTAAGGAGCTGGAGAGAAAAGAAAGAAACAATTAATAGCTGTTTCTGATAGAACCTTCATCAGTTTAGTGTGAAAAAGAAAAATGATGGAGTAATATTGCCACCAGCAATCCCTCAGTCAGGTGACTTTTTTGCTGGATCAATTCTGGTTGCTAAGCAACAAGCAAAAAGGCACAGTTATGTTTTGGTAAATCTTTTATTTTTGAATATTCTGTGCTGGAGTTTCAGGTACTGTATCTCTTACAAATGCTCTTGATTTAAGATTCACAGTACCTTCTGAGCCATAAAAGCTCATCTTTTCTTATATAAAAGGGAAGATGTTTAGTTTTCAGAAAAACTTTCATGGTAATACACATTTGAAAACACAAAACTGAGCCAAGGATTAGAGAATTTGTTAAAGAAAGCCACGGAAAAATCATTACAACAACTTTGACATTTTTGGTTAATGATATCTACATTAATGAGTTAATTGCCAATGCATCACATTTTATGCCACTATCAAATATTAATGTTATCAATGTTATAATAATAGCATCTATTGATATAATTGAAGCTTGCTTTCCAATAGGTGTCACCATGAATAATACCATTGCAGTATTAAAATCAATAATAAGAATATTAGGAGGGCATTATAAAATGTCAATACAATGAAAACCACTTAAATAAATGCTTGATATAAAACAAACTGACTAAATATACTAAGCTATAATTTAAAAGAATAAATTCACAACCCTATGTATAGCAGTTTGGACATTGCAACTTTACCCATTCTTAAAAGCATTAGACTGAAACTAATAATTCAAAAGAGTTGTGACGAGAAGAAAATCATTGTGCATTCAGTGAGAAAATATTTTAAGAGTGTATGATATGTCTGAGGAAAAGTATAAATATTGTAAGTGGTTTGATGTTACATTTAAGATAAAGTCTTTGTGTTGCAACTGTCCAAAATCTGCTTGCAAATATCAATGCTTGTCCTCCTTTGAGGTCAGTCCAAGCCAGGCACACAGCTGAGGCTTGGAAGGATGCGTGCCCTGTGTGTAAAGAAATCAGCTGCCCGGCACCAAAAGAGGACTGGAAATTCCAATTTTCCAACATGAAACGTCTTGTCAATCTGAGGCTATTGCTGTTCCATCTCAACAGTGGCAAATTGGCACAAAGCTGAGGGGCTGAGGGTAATTCTCCTTGCCTTTCAGCACCTAACAGTGATTCCAAAAAAAGCAAGATCACAAAGGGTCCTTGAAAATGTAGCACCTGAGTATAGCCATTGCTGTTTGCATGGAATAGGAAGCAGGACAAATATTTGGGAAAAAAATGGCATAATTAAGGTGCTTAATTGCCCTCCAGTGGACAGAGTGAAATGCCCTCAGAGTCTGGTCTGTTGTTGGCATCATCCTGGCAGGCACAGAGGGTGAGGTGGTCACCAGCAGCTGCCTGGTGTGGGGGAGTTTGTTCCTGTGCTGGGGCTTTCTATGTCCTGTCAAGGAGGAGGACTGGCTCTCCTCCAGCCGTGTAGCTGAGCAGGGCTGAGGAAGGCTGAGGAAAACAACCTCCAGAGACTGCAAGGATGGCCCGTCATAAGAAACACTGATCCTCAAAGACATGCCTTGCCCCTGGGAAGTAGTAATTCACTGCAGAAAGGCACATTTACATTTCTTTTTGTCCCACATGGTGCTCTCAGCTGGGTGGGAGGCAACAGGGTGTGCACGTGGCAGCCTGGTCCAAACACTTGTTCCTGCAGCTGTAGATGGGCAGTGTCCAACAGTGGCTCTTTCCACAGGGCACTGTAGCCTAAGATATAATCAAACCAAGGGAAGCCAAAGTTACTTTGAAGAAGGATCCAAGTTATTACCTCTGGCTGCCTGGCCGCTTTTGACAGCCCACAGTAATGATCTCCATTCCCCACCATGTAGGGTGTGCTGCTGGAGATGCAATGCATTTGAAAGTTCACCTGGAAACTCTGCAAACCAAAATTGTTAACCTGAAGCCTTTTCATTTCCAGTCTAGTCTTCAGCTATATCTGCCAAACAAGTTTTAAGACAGCTCAGATTTATTTGCCCAGAAACATTTGACATTTACTTCATTACTCAGTGGACTGCATTCTCTTTAAATAAATTTTCCAGTGATCTGGACTTTCACTGTGAAAATCTGTACAGTGAACTCCCAGTTTATTATGCCTACTTGAAAAGAGTAATTTAATAAGGCATCAGTACAAATACTTAATTGTGCAATAGCTATTGACAATGCCTTTAAACAGTTGCATATTTGCCAGATTTAGCTAATGGAAGTAGAATTGCCACTTAATGTCTCAGTTTGCACTGGCTGAAAATAAATTGTATCTGACATTCCTTTGGCTTTTAAAGGACATATTTGGATATTTACAGTCAGATTGATCTTTTGTTGCATTTATGTTTCTTGTGTGAAAAAGTATGAAGTAATTTAGATGGAGATACTTATTTACCCATACAGTATTGGTAATAGCTTCGCACAATCTGGTTTTCACAGACTTGAGATATTGATAGCAGGGAGAGTTGACTGAAAATAACTTGACAAAATCTATTTTTTTCAAAATGTGTGGATTTGCTGAGTGGGAAATAGTTTGATGCAACAGGCTATCTTTAATGACATTTCCATTTATAAGAAGTTTTGAAAAATAAATTACAAATTTTTCATACAGGATTTTGGGTCACTTTCTAAAGGCTCAGCTTCATTATGTTTTCTTTGGAAACTTAATTTACAGCAAAATTAAGTCAAAGAAAAAGTCTAAAAGCAAAATGGTGACATGAAAACAAAATATTCTGATTGGCATAAGGTGAATTTTTTTCTTCAGTTTTTGGTTAAAAAAAAACTTTTACAGTGTTTCATTCAGATTTAGGATGCAAATGAGTCTGCAATACTGAAAATGGGAAAAAAAATCATATTGAGTTCTAATGCAGGTACATTTAGCTTGGTTTGTATTCTCTGTTAGAAATATAATTACCTCTCCCTGTACTTCCCCTTTCCTCACACCTCATTTAAGAAGCAAAAAAATTTTTTTAATGAAGCAACTTATCATCACATTAAGAGGATCAGGAGCAATTGAATTGTGAGTATTGTAATACTGCAATTTTTTCAGTTGTAGAGAATGGACTGTAAAGTGTGAATCTACTTAATTGTTATGAAACAATTTTTTTACGTTTAATAATTTTCTGTAAATGTTAAGGTTTGTTTGTAAATTGATATGTAAAAAAGTTTCTACTTTGAATTTAAAAATTGTTAAGCCGTAGCAAGAAAACACATAAACACCTGAGGGGTGCAATTTGTTTGAGTGAGGTTTCAGTGCAGGTTTTATTTGAGGAGCAGTGCTCTGTTCAGCAAAGGGCTTGGTTTTCAAGAACTGACCTGGTGTCTGCTTGAGCAACATCTACAGATACTTTTGTCATTTCAATTTCTGTTGCTTTCCCAAATCCAGGAATGACTTTGTTCCTTGCGCCACTCAATTTGCAGGGCAGGGCCAGGGCTGGCAGCAAAAGGAAGAGCTCTACAATTTAACATGGGGTTTTGCTGAGTTCCTGTGCTTCCTGGGCGCAAGGATGAGTGCTGAAACAGCTTCTGCTGGCTGAACTTCCTTGTTTCCAAGCTTCCTTTGGATATCAGGGCTGAAAAGTCCTGAGATCATGACTGAGAGAAGTAGCCATTTCCATGCGCAAGGTTTAATGAAGGAAGGGAATTTAAAGTGTTTTCTGCCTGTTTTCCTGTTGTATGCAAGCAGAGAGTAAGGCACGAGTTAATATCTCTTAAGGTTCCTCATTGTTTGTGACTCTGACTTGTAGATGACTTGAATCAGCCCTTGAAATCTACATTTCCAGAATCCAGAGAAATTCAGCCTGACTGTTGCCTAGATCAACTGCATCACACGTAAACAAGAGGTAGTGGTAAATACCCATATTTTTAGTCCTAAATGCTTAGTCAGAGACTTATGAACAGTCATAAACACAGGAATTCACTACACTAAGTTTTCTCCCCTGCTTGGAAATGGCCTCCAGCAGGCTGCCAATTCTGAACCTGGAGAATGGCTGCAGGTGGCAGGAGTTCTGTCAAGTGTGCGGGGCTGGAGCCATTAAGTGCTTTTAAGGGAATAATAAAACTTCAAATTAAACATGGGGATTTTATGAATAGTCAATGCATGGAATGTACTGTAATGCTGTAGTGATGCGTTTGAATAACTGGGTGACAGATACTTATAAAGCTGCTGTCCGTTGGCTCTGAAAATATTAATTTTAAAAAAAATAATAGGAAATACCTAGATTAAAATACATGTATTACTCAGATGAGGATTAACCTCTGAGATTGATGCTGTGCACTTTGTACCATCCAGTGTTTTGCATTGCCCATACTTAAGTTTAATTTAAAAGGCTGAGCTAATTTGCTTTGTTAATTAGGAGTCCACTCCCATTCAAGAGGCCTTTCTGCAGCCCTTCCAGCTGCTGTTCCCATCTTTTGTCTTCCATCTGTGTGATCATCCTGTGTCAGTGAGACATGAAAAATGGCCCCATGGTTTGAGTGTCAGAACTCAACCTGGACACATTGTGACACTTGTTGAATAGCAGGGCTGGATTAAAGGGTTAAAGAAGAATCTAACACAGTGAGAGAAGGGACCATATAGGTAATGATTCCTCTACTCTTACTGTTCCCATATCCCCAAGAAGATACTCCACCACTCTTGTGCACCAAAGTGTTGCTGAACAAGGTACCATCTCTTTTGATGTGAACCATCAAGTCTGATGATTAATTTTGGGGTTGGATTTTTTTCAGTTCAGTGATAAAGTGTGACACCTGTTACAAGTCCACTCCGTTTAAAACCTCAGGCAATTGCTCTTGAGGCATTTAAGGGAAGGAGGTTTTTTCCTGTACTTTTGGTGGCCTACTTTTGCTGATGCATATGCTCTGATGGAAAAAACCATTGGAATAGAGAAATAGTGATAGGAAGATTAATAACTAATTATCAGCTTTCAAAGCTTCTTTTGTGGCATAAAGAGGAACTGACTTTCCAGTTCATAACAGGATGTCCTTTTGTACCTTTTCTTGCAAGCTCTGTGAATTCAGCCAGCTCATGACTCTTTTGATTCTAAAAGAGTGGATAAGAATTGCCATAGTTTCCCTCCCTTAGCTCTGTTTTTCTTAACAGATTCAATTTCTTTCTTCTTTGAAATCCTTGGTTGGTTGAATGTCAGTTGACTTCTTCCTGAGAAGGGTTGTGTATTTCTGGGCATTTCTGTGGGCCCATACTGCATTATACTGTCTCTTTCTGCACACTTCATAATGATCACAAAAACATATCAGAGAAAAAATTCATTCTCTTTTGTGATTGGTCTGTGCTGGACCATTCCTTATTCCATGTGTTCTTGAAATGCAGACACTACAAGAATTGATAAGGAATTATGTCTGGTTTAGAAAATTTCAAATCTTTCCCCTGGAGAAGAACCACTGCCTACAATGTCATAGTGAGTCATGGAACAATGTATGGAGAGAGGCAGAGCACAAAATGATTGCACCAAGTTATGAAAACAGGATAAAGGAGGAAGCAACAGAGAAACTAAATTATGGCCCTTCGGTCCAGCAGGATTTCTCTCTCTATGCTCAGTGGTCTAAGGACAGCTCAGCTCCAATGATGCAATGACACAAACTGCCACCTAAGCTACAGAGTCTCATATTTGCAGTTTGCTCTCAGCTGATTTAGATTTGCCAAAGTTCGTTATTTCAACATTAAGCAGCACTGGAAAATTCCATTCACTGCTAGAGAGAGAACTGCAGCTAAAAAGAGTGAATAAAAAGCCACTGTTTATGGGTTGCCTGTGAAAAAGTGCACATGGAATTTCCTATTTAGGAACATGTATTTGTCTTTGTGTGTGCATTCATTCTTGGTATTTTTTCAGCAGTGAAGCAGATACTCCAAACTCTCAGACGTTTCCCTGATTCTGTTGAATAGCTGTTGCCAGATCATTGGGAAATTTTTTGTGTGTTGAGATATGGGGCACACCAGCTATGAAAGGGAGAACTATTTCATGCTTCTGCAGAGTACAAATCTGTAACCAAACTTTCATTCAAAAGCCTGTAAAATGTCCACAGGGAAGATAACAATTTTCTCCTCTTGCCACTGTTTTGTGGAAAAAAAAAAAAAAAAAAAAAAAAAAAGAGAGAGAAAACTAATAATAGAGGGAAAAAAAACTTACAACAAGGAGTAATAAAAAGGTAATCCATAGTCTGGGGCCTTGTGTAAATGCAGTAAACATGAAGAATTTATTACGTTTTTCTTATTCCAGGTGGAGATTGTTAAAGGCAGATTTACTTCTCCTGAACTGTTCAAAATTAACTTTCTTGGAGTACAAAGTTTCCTTAAATGTCTTAAAATGAACCTCAAGCTGGATGGTCTGAAAAAGTGGTAGCTGGAGCAATACAAGCAGAGTGAAAATTAGGGGGGAAATCAGTATGAGGGGAAACCTGCCCTGGCAGGCACTGGGAGGCTGGTGCTCTCCCAGGGGGATTAACACCTCCAAAGCAGGGAAAGGGCTCAGCTGCACTGGGGAGGACTGAACCAATATCTGGAAAATAGTTCTCAGAAAGAAAAGAAGAAAATGTAGAGACAGCCCAGCCAGAGGCATGAAAGAGCTGGAGCAGCAGTGCCCTGGGTTCAGTTCAGTTCAGGAATTCTCTGCCCTGTTCACTGACCACAGCTTTGCCACTACAGGAGTCATGAGTCAGGTCTGGTCCCCACATAACCTACACCCTCATAGCAACCTCACACCTCCTCCAAAACCTGTACAGGGAACCACTGTTTGGTGCTGGGACCTGGCTGGGTTGTGCATTCAACACCTCATTTCTTATGTCTGCACCTTCTATTAAGATTATTGACTGCTTGGGACAGACTTTGTAGTTTGTTTTTACAGGCTGTAAAAACAGGGTCTAATTTTAGGGTGTCCACATAATGGCTATCATTATGCACTCTACTATAAGTCCAATTCTTCATAATTAATTAAAACTACTCAGGTAGCAAGGTCAAGGTGAAAAATTCTTCCTGTTGGTTTGAAGCACTTTTTCCATTTACTTATTAATATTCTAACTGATGTTGAATTGTTGTAGCCGAGAGCTCTTTCTATCTGGCATTTTAGATCACAGCAATTTCACAAGTAGAGGACCTGATTCTGAAAATTTTAATAATCAGTGCAGTCTCAGCTAATGAAAGTTTTCCTATGGAAGACCTGTAGTCTCACCATGGACATGCATGTCCTTCTCTCTTCTTATCATGTTCAGTGAAATCTGTGTCACAGTTATATTGTTTCTTACTGCTAATACAATTTCTGTTATGTTACCTATTACAGTCAAGATAAGCTGTGATCTTTTTGGAAACCTTATGTTTGATCCAGGAAATCAGAAGAAAAATATTTGAAAGCTCATTTTTATCTTTCTAAGCAACATAAAACCTGAAAAATTGCAGTTGTTTGTTTCAAAACATAACATGAGTCTGTTTTTAACTGAGAAATAAATATATTTTCATTTCCAACTATATCAAATTTTGAGCTTAATGAGAGCTCCAGGTGCAAGAGCCCCTCAGCTACAGGTCAGTGGAAAGAACTAGCATTTTTTTCTGCAGGCAAAGTTAAGATCCTTCTCAAATCTCATAATGTTTTTAAAGCAGACAGTTAAGATTAATTAGGAGTGCTATGAAAAGCTACACAGAACACCAATATGTAACACCAGGGTGAATCCTCTTTCTTTTTAAATCTCCCACAAAGCCTTACAGGTGTGTGCTCTGCCCATGACTCATTGTTAAGAGTCTAAACCACATGAAGGCTTACCAAACATCAGATGATCATGTATTTCAGACATGAACAAAGGAAAATGGCTGTTTTGGATTGCCCATACATCTGAGCTTGCAGCAAAATATCTAGGCCTACCCCCTATATATTACCTATTAAATTGTTTTATTATTGATAGTATTATGAGTGCTAAGAGATCTTACTGAGTTCACAGGTTACCCTGGTAACAAAAATGACTGTGCACATTTTTCTGCATCTGACAACGTTGACTTTGTTGCTCAGCCTCAGCATACTCGTTTCTTGTTCCTACCTGCAGCACAGAAAATGGGTATATGTGTGGACGAGGGAAAGGTGATCACTGTTAGATCTAAAAGATGACATCCCTAAATGCCACCATCATGCAGTATCTGGGAAATTTGGATATATTTGATCAGTTCTGAAATTAATAGAAAAAAGTAGCCAGAAACTGCACAGGGACTCTGATCTGCAGATAGACTGCAGCCCAGGGAGGAAGAGCCTGGCACACACAGCCTCCCTGCTCTGAGATCTACCCCGGCACACCAGCAGACAGCTCCTCCCAAGCCCAGCTTTGGTGTTTGCCTGTACAGTGAAGTTGTCTGCAGCCACACATGCATAGTTCAGTAAAATCAATGGAAGCATTTCCATGAGGCTCAGTAGGTTTCGAATTGAGTTTGCTTCGTGCACCATAAATGACAGCTGTAACCCTGTGTGTGTGGATCTGTCAGTGCACCTTTCACCACTGCAGGAGGATGTGCTAGAAAGAGCTCGGTATCATGGAAGTATACAAGAATATAGTTACTGTACATAAAATAGAGTTCTAAGTTTACCCTGTACCTAATGTGCTGTAGAAGAGACATTGACTACTTAGTAGATTCCCTGATTTTTCACACAAATTTAGTGGCAGAATTCAGTTCTTAGTTACAGACAGATTGCTGAAAAGGAAATTGCTACTCAAAGCCAAATTCTGACCTCACTTGCGGGATTATAAATGCAGAGTGATCTCTCTGACTTTGATGAAGTCATCTGTGCTTGGAACAGTGTAAATGAGAGAGAATTGGGAACTACATTATAAAAATTCCACACTTGGGATACTTTGTAAGATAATGCATTAGGACATTAAAATATGAGTGAGGATACATAGGTATTTTATTCTAAGAAAAGTCTACTTTTGACCTACTTTAAGATTTTTTGTAGTGTTATGTCTTTATTCCAGATTCCAGGGTTTATGATAATTGCAGTAACGCTGCAGCCCCTCTGATGTGGTGTCAGTTACGCTCTTCGCTTTGGGAGAGTAACACTTTGAAATTTCAAAATACTTGGAGATACTGTAACAGCCAGTGCTGCCAATATAGCATGGAACTGCTACTTCACAATTCAAGTAGTCAGCTATTGACTCGTGGCAATCTATATCTGCATTAAAATGGTGAGTTTTGGATTAATGTGGAGCTGAAAGCCCAACTGAGGCTCTTTGCTGCCAGCCTGTCTCTGTAATTGCAGCATGGATTTCACCAACCACAAAGGGCAAAATGAATGTGATCATCCCCAGCAGTCGATAGCACATTGATTTTTTTCACTCTACGATTCGCACAAATATTGAAGCTCATTTTTTAAGCAAGGAGGATTATTAATCTACATTTCTTTTAAAATAAGTCCATTTTGTAACATGGTACCTTGCAGGGCTTATTTAATGTGCAATATGTAAATCAGATAAGCAAAATATTATTTTTTTTTCTTTTTAACCAAAAATTGGCTTTCTCAGCAGGCTGTGAAACCTCATCCTCACCATTGTGCTGTCATGTGTTGTATTGTTTGGTTAAGAGATTAAAGAAGGAAATGTTGGCAGGTCTCAATCTGGTCAATGGTCTGCGTTTTCTTCGTTTGGTTTCATTTTCACCAACCCCTGAGGTTGTAAACAGACTGTGTACAACATCACCTGTGGTTCCCAAGATGAAACAATGATTCAAGATCATTTCTTCCCTAAATGGATGCAGTTAATCTGTGGTGTAACAAATATACTTTAAATCAGGGAAAAAAGAAAGTTCCTGCCAAGGAGCAGTAATGTTTCTGAGAGCTGCAACATTTCCTTTCGTCATTGGCTTCACCTCCTTCTTGGGCTTTCAGGAATTATGTCTTCAACTGTGTGGCTGTGAGAAAGTTTTAGTATTGAGGACCAGGTTTTCTTCTCTTCAAACTATTTGTACAGAAATGGACAGTGGCTGTTAATATGTTCCTGCTGTGAAATGGGCTTCTGACCTGAGTGAACAAAATCTATTCGTTCAGTCCTTGATAAACTGTAGTCACTTGCATGTGAATGCAGTATGAGCCACATAGAGGTTGACTTGTCTGACTGTAGACTTCCCTGGTTCTGATTTTACTTTCCTAATTTTGCAGATCAGAATCTAGTTGATTTCTTCAAGCCTGCATTTCCATAGCAGTTAAGGAGTCACTTGCTGGGCCAGCTCTGTGCTGGATTTGGTCTATTTGTTAAAACTTTTCTCAAGGGAAGGACAACTCATGATAAGAAACATTTCAGGAGTGGCTTTAATGAAAAAGTAGCAAACAAGCACAAATTAGATTACCTTTATAAATGTCTAAGGTCAATCAGGGCTCTCCTGTTTCTTCCTTCGTCCCAAGGCAATATTAATGACTGCAAAACTCCTCTTTGCTGAGGGGCAGCCTTGAATATCAAGTCTTCCTTTGGATGGATTAAATTCAAACTCCTGGTAAACCTTGAAACAAAAGCAGAGTGGTAAACTACAATGTAAAAATAAAAGACTGACACACTATTTACCCTTTGCGTTGGTCTTTGCAGAGACACCACATCACAGACTCCCAGAAAAAAACCCTCATTCAAGACAGTATTTCTCATTTAGCTCCATGTTCCCAGTTAAGTTGATGAGGCACCTTTCATGAATCAGAAATGCTCTTTTAGGTAAATGTGACAAAATAAGATGCATTTGAAGCTGATCAGACTCCTCAATATCATGAACTCTGCTTCTGGTTTCAACTGTTTGTCCCAGTAAATCCTCAAAATAGAGCAGTGGCTGTGTGTCATTAGCTGTGTGTTTGCTTTCCTCAGGGTATTTAGCTACTTTCTCTGCAGCTTTTATTTCACTTAGCAGTACAATAACATCTCAAAATACCCTACCTTCAATTCCAGAGAACAGTCAAATGAACAAACATTAGTCACACAAAAAGATAATTCCCTGAAATAAAATATCTTTCATACGATCAACTGAAGAAGCTCAAACTTCTATTTCCCTTACTTCCCCAACTGTAAGAATAGCCTCAAATATGAAACATTTAAGGCATGAACTGTGCTTGTTGCTTTTAGTGTACAGAATAACAGGACTGTAACAAACCCTGCTCCTGTGAGTGCAGTTCCAGACCAAGTAGCTGGTGACTGGTTGAGTTATTCCGAGAATCTTCTGTTCTTTTTTCATGATAGTCACCTGCCACAGAGGATGAATTATGATGAAAGATAGCAAGTCATGCAGAGCCTTCCGGGTGTGATAAATAATGTAGTAGAGCAGGTGTATATAAAACAATCTCTTAACTGATTATATTCTGAGGTACCTATTTGATTGCACTGTAAAATCCCTTGGCTGGACTTTGTCCACTGTTCTGGACATTTGGAAGTGGAAGGAAGTCTTACAGAGGTACACAAGCAGAGGTGTTGTGACCTTCCCCAAAGGCTCCCTTTTATCTCCTATTTATGCCTTTTTATCTCTAGCTGGTTTTTACCTAACTTCACACCGTCCTACTCTCATACTCCTACTTCCATTCAAAGTGGGGATTTCAGGTGACATAAAGTGACTTCCATGGACTGACTTTGACTGACCAACAGAAAAAACAGCCTGAAAACATAACTTGGAAAGGCATGGAATTAAAGTAGTGTCTGCAAAATAGCAAAACAGCTCACATACGGGGATTTATCTATCTATAAAATGAATAGGAGAGTTCCCCAGTGTGCAGGAGCTCTGCTCCTGTGTTGCCAGAGTCCTTGTGAACAGTGAGGTTAGGTTTTGCAATGTCTGTCCTTGATACTGATGACAAGGTCAAGAATAACTTCATGTGTTTCCAGAATCATTTCTGCTGCATGACTATGTAACTCCTGATGTCAGTGACCTTTGCTTTTGCCCTTTTATCAGGTCTTTGATGATGGACAGACTTATCGCAGAAAAGAGGGAATATCTTTGAGGGAAAAAGTTATTCTTATTTTCAGCAGATTTTACCCATAAGATCATGAACATAGATCACATTCAAAATAGCAAGTGCTCACAAAAGAGGATCATGCAGCACTGGGTAGTAAAGAGCACTTGCCAATGTTTTCAGGAATGTTTTAGTCCCCTGACTAATGAAGCAGTAGTTGTAAAATAGATACAAATTCATTATGTTAGAATGTCCTGTCCAAATGTAGTTAAAATTGAAATTGCTTTATGTTTGCTTTTCTGTTGTGTCAGAGTATCTGCAGCCACTGGCATGCAGAGTTTGTTTATGCCTTCTGGTTTTGTTTCCTTCTGAGTCTCTGTATACTTGAATGCAATAGTAAAGCTTTTAAGAAAGACAGGATGGTCTTGGGGTTAGAGCATAGTAATAGGATTCTGGAGACCTCAGGTCTCAGAGTGATGCTGCCAGAGCCTTCCTCTGTGATCTTAGGCAGATTACTTAGTCTTTGACTGATTCTCCTCTTCTGTAAAAGGCACATTAAGATATTAAGCTCTTAGAGAGTAGTATATCAAAAGTAAAAAAAAAAAAAAAATTAGCAAGAAATAGATTTTGTAAGGGCAAAATCACTCCACTATCCTTCAGCCATGAGGAAAAGACTGTTGAATTCTTTGCCTGAACAGTGCTGCATCATAAGCTCTCAATTAAAACTGTAATGGGAGTAAAGAATACCTGCATTTTGCAGTGCTGGATAGCTAATGAGCTGTGCAGAAAAAAAACAGCCTGAGAAGAGCAGCAGAAGTATTCTCTGTGTAGTTTAGCTCATTTGCTCTTAGACATATATGCTCTGTTTTAACTAAGCACTGAGAAGGCTGTCATCAGTTACCATACTGAGATTATCAGTAGGCAGCTTAATATAAGCTTATATAATATATATAATGTAAGCCAAGTATGAAAAAGGTCCAAAGACTTTGGTATACAGAGCATCATTGGAAGCACCTCCCAATTCCTTTGCAAGTGAATAAATATGTTTTCTCCATGGTTAGAGAATCTTCTTTACTTAGTTATTGATTAGCTGAGTCAAGCAAACTTGTTAACCTTACCTAATGCATTTTCACCCTCCATTTGCTCCAGCCATAGTTTAAAATTTGTACTTAAATGAAAGGACTCCCTTCTTCCACCAGTGACTCCATAGTCCGCAGCTTTGGGTGGCATTCACCCCTGTTCCACAGCTCTCTTTAAAACCACCTTAGATATTTCTGTGGAGAAACAATGTTGGAAGTAGGGGACAGATTTTCCCTGGTCCCTTTTCTGAGAGAGCAGAGAAGGCAGGAGTCATTGCTTTGGCACTGTCTATAGCAAGAATGACGGTCCCAGCTTTTACCATTGCTGAATGCTCCTGTGTACAGCTCCATGGGGCCAAGCTTTGCCCACAGAGAGAGATGTGACCTCAACCTGCTGTAAAATTGGCATCTGGGCAGTGCCCTCCTTTGACAGGCCCAGGAACAAGCAGAGGAGTGCATGTCCTTGGATATTGAGGAAGCTGTGTGTGGAGGCAGGGACAGCTGCACTGCTGATTTGCTACAGCACATGAAGAATTGGCTAAGCTGAATAAGGTTTCAGAGGAATGTAAAAGGTGGGGGAATCCAGACATCAACATAAAAGGTGTCATTCCTAAAGTGTGCAGGAATAAAAGACAAATGGTAATAGGTCATTCTGGAATCAGAATCATAATGAAAGAAAGAGAGCTGGGAATGAAAGAAAGGGCAGGTAAATGTCAACACTTAGGGAACAGAGATCATGAACTCTCTCAGATGGAAGAAAGTGCTCAGAATATTCAGCAAAAGCAAGTTCGATTGTAAAATAAACTTCATATCTTCAGTCTGACTGCCTGGCTAGCAATGTTTTCCAAGGTATTGTGACAGATGAAGGCAAGACAAAACCCAACAGAGATGAGAGATCCAGCCAACACATGGAGTAAATGATTGTGATACACAGACACAGGCAGTTCTCTAAGCGTTGATGACACAATATGTTGTGTCACCTGAAAAGGAGGCAATGATCCATCTCACACAAGAGTATGCACTGGCAGAAAGAGAAAGAATGTAAAGCAAGAGGGAAAAGTAAACAGGTATGAAAAGTGAAATGTAAGGCACATGGATGGAAAAAAGGTATTATTCTTCCTTTGTGGTGAAACAACTTCTCCTCTTTTGGAGTCCATAGATAGAGATGAACAAATGTCTCTCAGCTGTGAATCTTACCTGTGAACATGCGTCTGGTGCAATGTTGCTGAAGGACAAGTTGCCCACAGGATGCTGGTACTTGTCCAGTGGTAACACTTGGCTTTTTTTCTGGCATATCATTGAAAATGACCAAGAGGTTTCAGCAGTGGCATTAGGGTGTGGAACTTCATGGGTTGACACCAACCTAGATCAGCAAAGCGTCAATTGCTTCCATGACAGTCTGATGGCGTATGTGGAATAAATAGTGTCTGAATGCAGTTTCTCATGCACATAAATCACTGTGTTGTTTGCATTAATTGTTAGTGGAGTTGGTACCAGAGTAGTGGTGGGTGCTGATGCACCAGGTGAGCTGAGTTGGCACCCTCAGCAGCTCTACACCTTCTGAAAACTGAGGCACTATAAAGTCCATGTGAACAGCCCACACTCACATGCTTGAGATATTTTTTTCTTTGAATAAAGAAGACTCTTCCAAAGCTTCTTAATAAAACACATTCAAAGTACATTAATTAAAAAAATAACCCCCCCATAACATTCCCAGCAAATATGCAGTATTTGACAAATAAAAAATCACATTATCTCGACTCTGAGGCTGTCCATCAGACACATTTGATATGGAAGTGGTTGGTTTGAATTGGCTTGAGAAGTTAGAGTGCACAAACTTCATAGCAAGTGAAGTGTAGCATTATTTGCCCTTTTTCTGTTTGTCAGCTATCAATGAACAGTCCTATTTTGAAAAGTGGGGCAGATATTTTAGTCTACAAGTTGATCTTTTTGACTAAACATTGAGTATTCACTGTTTTGTAACTTATTAACAGTGTCTATTTGGTCAGCTCTGACATAGAATATCCTTGATCTCTGATCAGGTATCTGAAAATATCCAGCAGAAAGGCAGGGTGGGAGAGTGAGTGGTGTTCAAGTTCAAGATGGGTGTACAAATACTTTTATCTTGAAGTTCAAACCAAGTGTATCCACATGATCATCAAAAACTATTTCCCTGAACACTGAAAAAAAAAATATCCCTTGAGCAATTCAGATTACCACACAAGATAAGATGCATGTGTCAGCCAAAATGAACTTCTTTTTCAATTTGAACAACTCTTCTCAAGCTACTTTTTGTAACAATTGCCCAGCTCCATCCAGAGCCTTGTAAATTACAATAACAAAAAGAATAACCATTACCCCATCTGAAGAGATGATCAGTACTTCTTACCTTTCTGACAAACTACTTGTCACTATTTTTCCTCTCCCACTATGACACTGCCTTGTCATGGGTGTAATTTTTTAGCATTTCAAAAGCCTGTTGTTGATCTTCATACAGAGATTATAGATCTCTGCAACACTTCTCCTTCATTATTTGTAATTTACATCTTTCCCTATGGTCTAAATACTGTAATAGTCCCTCTCTCAGCTTTTGTCCTGCTGTTGCTTTGTACTGTCCCTTTGGGTCTTGGTAGTGAAGTTAGTATGATGTGATTCCGATTTTTAATTACTATAAAAGCTGTGTGGCAGGGATGAGTCTCTACTAAATGCAAAGTTCAAACATTTGGGCACGAACCTGTTCCGAGCTCTGTTGCTGTATTAATTCTGAGATGGATTATTTCGTGGCTGTGTCCAGGACAGAGAATACTCTCGCTCTTTGAATCCCTCTGTCCTGGAGAGGCCCTGAGGATGTGGGGAGTGCCGTGGGTCCAGCTCTCTGCTGGGATGAACAGGAAGTGCTGCAGGAAGCACAGCCTTTACCAGCCCCTCTGGAACTCCTGCCACGGGGTTAGTCTGAGCTGAATTGCAGCTCCAAAACCTGCAATTGAAAGTGTGCCTTTCTAAATAGGTAATTTTCAACACAGAATAGTTTTGGAATACTTTTGAATTGGCTTTGCATCTTTTTAATCTTCTATTGTTAATCCTTAAGTAGTAAATAGAATTGCTCTGGTTGGATGCTTTTCTCTGCAGCTGTATAGTATTTCTGAGCCTTCCTTCTGGCCAGAGAGGGCTTCGGGGTTAATTTATATCCATTTAGCTAGCTGGTGCAATTTTTGTGCTTGTTCTCTTTTATGTCGGACTAAGACTGATTATGCAAATTCAGTTCATGCTTGTAAATTCATCAACACAAATTAAAACAATGGATGAACACTCTCATGCAAAAGTTGCTCCAATTTAATTAAATCAGTATCTTACAACACTCTCCGTGTCTTTGTGATTAGGTGCCAGGCCTTGAAGGTTTAGGTAACAAAACAGGAAGTGAACAGGTCACCTGCTGCAGCCTTAAATTCTTGGGGAGAAGCTCTCTCTTTTGAAAAGTGCAATTTTACAGTGCCAGGCACAGCAGGAGACTATTCACACACTACCTCTCCAAATCCTATATAGCAATGCAAACATTCATTTTATAAGTACATAGAAGTTGTGCTGATTATTATGGCAGTTACACAGAATCCTAATTAAATTTCTTGGTTTAGGGGGTTTTGTTGTCTTTGCTGTAAAGAGAATCAGATCCAGACAGTGGAACTGATTTCTAAAATCATCTACGAATAAATTCACTCCTGGGCTAAAAGCCAAACGAAGCCATCAGATGCATGTGAATGTAGCTCCCATTTTCCTAAGCAGAAATGTCTGTGTTCATCGAAGGACAGAATTTTTCTGTTCCAGAAGCCTGGCAGAATGTTTCAGGGCAACAGGGAAAATAGTATTTATAAAAGCAGGCATCACTGGAAATTAGAGTGCTCACACTGCTGTGATTTCAAAAGTGGATCCTGAATACTCATCAGCAGGTGAAGCACAGAGTGCTTAACTTCTCACCATCAAAGAAGAGTTCTAGCAGAATTTCACAGCGAGTTAGAGAGAGCAGCTTAGGGGATCACACTCTTTTCCTTGTTCTAATGAACTTCTTCGTTGATGATGCTAAGTTACTTTTCCCGTGATCCTTCCTGTTGTCACAGATCCAGCGGTGCTGCCACAAGGTTTCAACCAAACAGAATAATTGGTGTAATTCTGTTTTGCTGTTTTAGTGTTTGATTATTTGATGCATTCTTTTTTCTCCTCTTCCCTGTCCCTTCCCTTATGCTGAAGATGGAGAACTGGAAGACTTCAACCCTAAGGGGGTTAGATTGCAAATTATCCTTTGATATATTGCTAGATATGGCAAGAGGCTCTAAATTAATTCAATTTTAATTAATGCAGTTATATTGTGTGACAACTACTGAAATATATATAATCACTTCATAATAAATTGCCAGGTGATTCATGTTACCCTTTAGCTCTTCTAAATCTCTCTTTGGTTGCCAAACTCCGAGGCTGGATGTGTGAAACTCACTGTTGCAAGATATTTGTTCTATTTTCTTCCTTCCCTTGCAGATGCTTCTCTCCTCTATCAGGAATTCAATTTTATTAAATCAGTTATGAGATTCCTGTACTTATAAAACAGCTAATTATTCAACAAGGTTCCTATTTTGTCTGGATGAGAAATGAATGTTATATTTCTGGGCAGCAGGATTTAAAACCAAATGTTGCATGCCATCATTGCAATAACTGGGAGAAAAAAAAAAATTAAAAATGAGCTGGGCTGAGATTTCTGGGAGGGATTTAGAGAAAAGATGTCAAGGAACAGGGTATAGGAAGTGGAAAAAAACCCTCTTGGCCTCTGTCCAAAACAAGTGCACCTGAAGCTCCTGATGAGTCAAGGCCCTTAGATGGAAACCATCAAACCCAGCCACGTATTCTTAGGAAGGATGGACAGGCTAAGAGCTGGAGAAGAGAGCCATGAAATAGGAAAGGCTAGAGAAATAACTTGAACTTCCAGTGTTCAAGTTTTTTCCTGGATGTTCCTGGGATTCCTGGGAGAGAATTCCTGGGAGAAGCAATCTTTGCTGGCAAGGTAATTTAGCAGACATGTTTCAAGAGGGAAAAAATAGCCCATGAAGTCAAAGACAACATCAGGGTCCTGCTACAGACTAGAAATGTGGTAGAAAAGATTCTTAGGCAGGTACTGCTTTCATAACTATGAGAACATTAAATGAGTCAGTTTTCTGGAATAATCCTGATTTCTGTATCAGTTGTAATGAAACTGCCATCCCATGATATTGAATTGTTTGTCCATTGTTTTCTCATGCTGTCTGACAGTCCAGTGCTATTATTTCAATGCTACTATTTTAACTGATGGAAAATATTCCAATTGGGACTGGGTTTTGAGGGAAAATTGTGTTTTTTCAAGAAGTATTTTCTTGGAGGCAAACATTTCAGGTTTTCATTCAGGATTTCTGGTTGGATATTTGCTACAGTCATTTGTTTTCATCCTCATTTCATGTCTACATGCAGTCAGAAACTGAATGCATGAAACTGCCCCACAGTCATGTAGCTGTGTAAGCACAGGTTTGGTAAAGGAATGCAAATAGAGTAAAATACAGTCTAGTAACTTAGCCACAAGATTTGCTTCGGTGTGTTAATGCTTTCCAGAATGTTCTCTCTCAGGCTTTCTCTCTCATCTTTTCCTTTTATTTGTAGTTTGGTTCTCTTCTCTCCATTTCTCATTTTTACTTACTCTCTTTTTGACTGAAGTCAGTCTCTGCTTTTGTTTCATTCTCCAGGATGAACATTATTCATTCAGCTAGATCAGCCTGATCTAATTGAAGATGTCCCTGCTCATTGCAGGGTGGTTGGACTAGTTCACTTCCAAAGGTCCCTTCCAATCCAAACTGGTCTGATTCTTTTCCTCTTTTGCCTACATATGTTCTGTCACCCCCTTGATGTTTGCACACATAGGAAGATTGCTGTGCTGACACACAAGAAATCAGTTGTGGCTGACTTCGGACTTTGTGAAAGCTTTTCCTTCCAGATTTGGGTCCTGACAGCCTCATGGAAACTGAAGTATGAATGATTTCCATCAGGAAGTAATGCAGTGAATTGGAAACAGATTGAGGACCTGACACACTCCTTGCCTTTCAGGGGATTTATGTCTGATTTGTTCCAATCTGGTCCCATGGACTTAATGTCCAGGAGTGCCTGGAGCTGGTCTTGCACTTCTCTAGAAACCCTTTTGGTTTAGCTCTGTCTGCTGAATGAGGTGAACCAACACTAGTAAGTGGAAAAGATTGGAAATTTACTTCTAAAATTCACTGTGGTCCCCACTAAAATCTCATCATAAGGGCAAACATAGTGAACTAAAGAAACAAAATAGTAGCTCTGTTCTTGCATGAGTAGATTAAATCAGAACTTATATTTTCTTTGGAGCCTCTTTTGCTGCCTGACATGCATACATTTCCCTTGTTAGTTTAGCTTCTCTTCTGCAGTTCCAGTCATTATTGCTTTTCTGCTGGTCTGATTCCACAACTGTGAACCTTTGGAAAACACTGGGAAAATGCCATAATTGGTTAAAATGACAGGTGCTACTTCTTCATTGTCCATTTTATCACTGCTATTTTCTTTCAGTGAAGAAAATCCAAACCTACTATGTGCAGTATATTTAAAAGAAAAGTTTTAATTTTTCAGTTATTACTGTAGGGACAGTAAGTGGAAAAGTGCTTTCCTTATATCTATCTAGTGAATGTGTCATTGTCAGCTTTGATTGCAGAGATATTGGGACTCTGACCTTCACTGACATTGCTAGCAAATTTTGACTGACAGCACACAACACTGCAAACCCCTGCTGCACATGCCCGTTCTCCGAGGAAAATCCTTTTCTCTTTAACAATGTTCTTACACTACTGACTGTAGACTATCTTAGATGTTAAAATACAAGGAAAACCCAGCACTACCTAATTACACTTATAAATGTGATCTGGAGAGACATTTGCGGTTCTTGTGTAACCAGTTACCCTTTCTGTGGTGTATTTTATCGAGGGTATAAAAGCTATCCTCAATCTACAAATTAGGAATATGTATCAATAACATCTGAGTGTGAGTGCTGATACCATGTATTGTGAAGGCTGCTCACACTTATTTGCTCATGCTCTACTGTGTGGACAGAATGGTTTTTTTCACAAAGCATTTGTACATGAATGTGTGTTAGATATGTGGCTGAGGCATTCACAGACTCTGAGAATGAGGACCAGACTGAAGGCTGTCCACAAGTCAGAATGCAGCTGGTGCTGGTAGCCCTGCAAGCAGTTTCAGGCAATCAAAAAAACCAACAGATTTTGCCTTCCAATCATAGAATCATTTAGGTTGGAAAAGACCTTCCTGATCATCAAATCCAATCTAATGTCTCCAGAGGAACAGTGTACAGTTTATTAATATCTCAGTACAGCAGCCATGCTTAGGAAGGCACAGCTTTCCAAAAGCTGTGCCTCGTGCGTGGTTTCTGCAGGCTACATCCTGACCAGTTGGCTGGGCAGCACAGCAGCAGTGTGTGCTCGCAGTCATGGGGCTCAGTTGCTGTGGTTTCCATTTAGGGCACTTTTCAGGCAGCTTTCTCTGCTCCTCACAGGTTGTGCAGAGCACAACAAATGGTTTGTGTGCAGGCTCCCCACTGCAGCAAGCCCAGCTCCCTGAGGCAGTGCCTGGGCAAACCTGAGGCTAAAAGTCTAAAACTGCCCTTCTCAGTCCTGGACCAGTATGAACTCTGCCTGAATCCAGACTCTTCCTCAGTGGTAAACCAGATAGCTCCAGGACAGGGCACTCCTATTATGGTCTGCCTTGTGTCCTAGGCTGTCCTTGGCTGCCAATGGGACACTGACCAGGTCAAAAGCCATTGGCACTGGGCCCTGGTGAGCCCCAGCCCTGGGGAAGCAGCACACGTGCCCTTGCACCAGCTTGGGTGGAAGAAGGAGAATTAGAGCCCCTAATAACACCCCCCAGTGCAAGTTGCATCCTACCATGGCAACAGTAAGGACCCCTTGCTCCTGTGCAGATGCAGCTGTATCTGTCCCTGCTGCCCCTTTTCCAGCTAAAGCCATTTCATTAGGGGGGCCCATAATGCCTCTTCCTTTTCAGGTCCCACTCAGCCTCTGCCTCCTTATCTCAAAAATATTCAAAGCATTTTAACTGTGTTTTCAGTTTTATTTTTATTGACCCTATATGAATAATATCTCTCGCCCCTTGACACCCTTGATTAGGTTTTTATTAAAACTTTCAGGCTGTGATCCTTTAATATAATTTTTAATGCATTTTAAATTATTTCTGGAATTTTGTGTGGTGTCCCAAATGCTTGAAGAGAATAAGGAGATTTATAAATAAAATTATTTTTATTACACTATAAAAGCAACTGTAACATGAATACTGCAATGATAAGATAAAGCATGTGTGGAATCCCTTTTCCTACATGCCGCGTGCTCCAAGAAATTCTGCTTATATGCAGTATTACAAATGAGTTAGGCTAACCCAGAACAGTATTCCCAGTATCAATCAATAGACTATGAACACATTAGTATATTAGCAGTTTATGACAGTATTTAGGATCATATAGTACAATAATGGAATACACTGTCTTCTGAGATACCAGGCAGTCTCACTGTCTGGTCTGGTGTGAGTCGTCATGTCCAGCTCCTGCTGTTTCCTAGGCACAGCAAACAGCTTTTGCAGGGACTGATTGTTTTTGCAGTGGCAGTACTCTGTGCAAAGGTCTCTGATACAGTATGTTTGAACAATCATTGCTGTATCTTATCTACTCCAGGTAACAAAGAGATTCAAATTTAGGGGCACCTAGCAGGACCCTGGTCTCAACTGCTAAACAGAGCAGTGTCGGTTGTGTTTAGTTACTTGACTTTTTAAAATTAAATTGCAGAGCCAGAAAATGCCTGGTAACTCATTCCTTTAGTCTGGACAGTACTTCCTCTGACAGTGTATGTTCCAGCCCTGCAAGGACTTAATCCGGTTCTTACTTACTGAAATTGCTTCTGTGGTGAGCAACGGAAGAGAGGAGAATGTAAAATTTGTTAATGGCTATGTTTCTGTCATGGAAAGGGGCTTTATTATATGTCACCTGGGGATCCCTGTATGGCTATCTAATGAAGACTTACTGAAAATGGAGATAGATTATGCAATATTGATACGATTCCTCTACTCATAGGAAAAAATGCCTTTTCCAGCTGTTCCCTTTACATGCACAAGAAAAGAAAACAACAACAACAACAACCACCACCACAGTGTGAAAGCAAGCACATAGCAAGGTATGATAGCAAGTGGCACAGAAGGGAGTCCAGTCTGTGGTTCCAACTGCTGTGTGATGTGTTGTGCAGAGAAGCCTGTAGGGAATGGGACAGGACAATATTCAGGCATCCCTCCGTTCTTGTGAGTCCAAGGGGAGACAGAGAGTGGGAAAAGGCAGTTTGCATATTTGTTTGAAGTGTGGAGCAAAGTCAAATTCAAGAACATAGCAGTGTTGGCAAAAGTAAATCCTAAAATAAAACTGACACCACAAATTTGGAGCATTCGCTGCCAGAGCTAGAAACCATCCAGAATGCAGGAAGCTGGTTTGCGATGGGAAATGCATTTTGTCTGAGAGAGCCTTGCAGGATGTATCCAGCCACAAAGATGGGGAACTGACATTGCTCACTGCATGGGCATTTACTTGTCATCCACAAGGTCACAGTACTGCCTTTATTCAGGCCCTTCCTGGAAAGCTCCTTTTGCTTCACTGCCTCTGAGAAGGTAATGGCTGGGGAGAGGAAAATACCCCTCCTCACTTCTCCCTGCCCCCAGGACAGGCTGTAGCAAAATAAACTTTCATGTGAATTAGCCCTAAGCCTGCACATACATGCTACCTACACCAAAGGGAAGCTCCCTTTTTTCTTCCCTATCCTTCACCTGGCAGGGAGGTTAAAGGCACCTGGCAAGCTGAAAGAGGAGACTGCTGTTGAAGAAACAGCAAAAGAAAGACCATTTGGCTCTTAAAGAATTTGGCCCAGAAGTCCTAGGAATTCTGACTTCTTACCTGTTACTGAGATTTACTTCAGTTGGAGAATGAAATCCTCTGTATAAGTAGGTATCTGCAGAAACACTGTCCACAGCTGCTGAACAATGATATCCACAGGTTGCTGGAGGGGCAATGTGGATGTTCAGGGAAGGGGCACTCAGAGCTGTAGAAAGTGCTTCAGGTAGTTGTGGTCAATCCTGGACCAAAAGACTGGTGGCCAAGGGATTGGTTCTTCCTTTAAAAACAAGTGTTTGAAGGGGCACTAAACCCAGTGAGTTCCAAGGAGCAATAGGCATTGCAGTAACTTAGACCTTCTTTAGAGTTATCTTATGAATATTTTACATACCTAATCAATTTGAATTTGTCCAAGAAATACAGAAATCACCAAAGTTGTCTTTGAATCTATGCACCTGTTTGCAGTGCTCATTCATCAGATGGTATTTAGGGAGCCTGCTAATTGCCTTTGCTTAGTGTTTGCAGTTCCAGCATGCCAGACTTGCCTGAAAGCTGTGCTTTAATAGTTTTATTCAGACATACTTTCTACAAGTATAGGAAAAGCTTTTTTTGGAGAATGATTCCACCACATTTTCCCTTCCCACCTCCTTGTTCTCTCACTGGCTCTGCTAGCAAGGGTTCCCCAGAATCTGAAGTACCAGGATTTACTGTGACTTAGAAATACTGTGTAGGTACAAGAACTTGTCTAATGACATCTTCCAAAAATCATTTTCTGGGACAAGAACTTTTCCTTTTATATATTTCTATACCACCTACCCATGTAACAGATATTATATGGAAAGCTTCAAGCAAGTTTTGTCAGAAAAGGGCTTAACATGTTCAATTTATCCTCCTGGAAGAATAGAAAAAAAATATTTTGCACTATATGGTACAATTTATATTTCACAATAAAATCATAATTTTGTAATAGTTTATTTTAAAATTGATCAAAAATAGGTTAACAGCAATTCCACCAGGACTCTTGAACATTTAGGCAAATACTAGTCCACAACAACCAATTTTTTTTTAAGTATGAAAAAATCTTCAATATTGACACCACACATATCCATGAGGGCATCTATGTTCTATAATAGCTCCGTAAGATATACCTTTATATTCTACTTTTCTCTCAATTTGTTTATTAATCAGTTCATGTCAGTCAGGTGGACTCTAGTGAATGATTGAAATGTGTGGCATCACATGTCAGTCTTTTTTCAAAGCTCATAAATGATCAATATATCTTTGAGAGGGAATCTGATTTCTGATACATTTATGTTAATAAGAATGGAAACACAGGCCACTGAAAATTGAGAGATAAATCAATCGAGAGGCTGGACCTTCAAGAAGTTCAGTGTACAATAAAATAGACAGCAAAATATGCTTGCTGCTTGTCTGCAGTGCTTGGAGTGACTACAGCTGACCAACAAGGTAAATCAAATCTGCTGCCAATACATTCTTCTGCTGTCCAGATAAAACAGCGGACTAAGCCGGTGAACTTTCACCCTTCACCCCAGCTCTCTAAGCCAAAGTACAGATTAAAAAAAATCAATAACCCCAATCGATGGGAAAATATTTTTAGTCTCTAACTGAACGATATGTTTTGACAAGGCCAAAGAGGCGCACAAAAGAATGGGAAAAGATAAAAGACAGAAAATTAGGATTTTGTTTTATTGGTTGAGGTAGGATCACTATTCATTCCCCCTTCCTACAAATACCATTGACACTGGCTAAAATTATCTCACAGGAAGGAAATAAAATGAAAGGTTATGAATTCATTAAATCGTCTGATTTACTGTGTATCCTTGTGGCATGTTATCTTTGCCGAGTTTTGTTGCCATTATCAGACACTTAACATTGAAAAGGCACTTTGCTATGTGTTAACATGGAAATGGGCACTGTAAGCATTTTGTGAGGAAAAAACCAACAAATATTAAGAAGTTATGCCTTTCCCTCCTGCTGCTTTTCAGCTCTGAATTCAGGGCACCTAACATATATAGAAACACCAGAAACCCCAAAGCAAAGCACGAAGCCTGTGGTACACCACTTGCAGAGCGTTGCAGAGTTAGTGAAGGTGAGTTACAACTCACTAACACAGACATGATGGTCTTAAAGACTAACAGAGGTTTGTGGAGTGCTTTTGTTCAACAGCTCAGCAGCTGTAAATGCCATGGTGTGCAGTGCACTGAATGCCACCCCAGAAAGCCGCCTGGGCAGTGCTGTGCCATGAGCTGACACACGGGCACAAAGTGGGGAACTGGGACTTTCCTCCCTGTTCCCCCTCCTCACTCCCCCTACACAGATCTCAGGATGCAGCCCCTTGCTGTCCCACCCTGCTGGGGGGGATGGGGGACTGGTGCAACCGGGGCTTACAGGGGGCTGCCAGGTGACTGATGGGGTTCAGCAGATGATGCATGAGGAGAATTCCCAATTACTTGCAGTTAATAATGTTTACACAGCATTTGGACATTTTTTCCCGAAAGGATGTCAGCAAGCTCCTTTACTCATTAACATATTATCTAAGAGCTCTCTGTTGTTCTGTTTGCAAAACATACAAGGGGTGATTACAGGCAAGTGAAAGGTAATGTTGAAGGGTATGCTCCTCTTCAGAGAACAGCAACAGATTTTTTTATGAATGCTGATTTTTATGTTGTTTTGTCAGTTAGAGTGATTACTGTTGCCTCTGGCAGAGCCCACAGTTTGCTGTCAATCCCAGGTCACTGGGAACCTCCAGGCTGCAAGAGCACAATGGCAAATGCCAGACAAGCATGTGGGTGGAAAAAAGGGGACAACAACCAAATCCACTCTGCAGAAATAGGAGCAGAGATGGTTCTGATCAGCACAGACACGGGCACACTCTTTGACATTTGCTTTTCTGGAGTACTTCCTCATCTCATCCTATGATGGCCATAGTGCATTTGGGGGCTGGCAGTGGGGGTCAGGCCTAGGAATGATACATAGGGATGACATTATTTCCTTCTAATTTCCTTGTGCTCTTCTGTCAGTAACTACCTTTTGCCTTGAACTTCCTTTAGGCCAGAACTTTTTTGTTTCATAGTTTCATAGGAAAGAGTGCTCGCTAGGCCCCTTATTCCTAACTATTCATTTTAATCCAGAATATGATTGCAAGAAAATCAAAAGCCAGCATTCTGAAATGCTTGTCCCTAATTCATGTGGTAATTATATTCACATTCAGCAGGTGTTTCATCTTGGTTTTCTCTCACTGACATTTCAGAATGAACTGTCCTGAAGCTTTCATGGAGTAGTGTTTACAAACCCCATGATTGAAATGCTGTAGGTAGCCCTTTTCATCCTTGAAAGCTTTCAACATATGCAGTGAAGTATGATGACTGCTAGAATTAATTAGAGAAAACAGATGTCAAGCATTTGCCAAGAGTTATTTAAAGAAAAACCATTACCTACAGGTAGTTGATGGTGGGGTTTGAAATGTTACTAGCAGCTGAGAAGTAAGTATACCTAAAATACATCACCCATAAAAATAAAAGCAGAATAATACAATGGTGGCCACATTTTTCTTATTATTAATGTTTCTGTGAGACCCTTAAAGATGATGGGCTTGCCTGGATTGTGACCAGGAGAAGAATTTGACCCCTGGGACGGCTCCTGATACATTCACGGACAAGGTGAGACCTGGGATACGGAGCCCATTTCTCCAGCAGAGGCATCAGGAAATGAATCTTTCAGAAACGACAGGAAGAATTAGGAGGGTGACTTGGCCCTGGCTCACACACCAGCTCCAACAAGAAAATATCTTGCTTCTGTTCCTATGCAGATTATACCTGTGTTTCCATCATCAGCATCCACCGGCTCTGTGACAGAATGAGTTTGAATGCTCTTCTCTCTGCAGCAGCCAATACACCCCGTGGCCTGTTCAATCCTTTCTGCTTAAATGACTTATGTCCTAGCCTTCATAATTCTGTCAAAGAAAATATACAGCCTTCATCTTTGTTATCTTTCATTGTGCCTAAAGAGGTCAGAAGTTCAGAGCAGTTTGTGTAGATAGCCTGGCTGAATGTAAATATGGCCATCAGTTTTGGTGCAAAAAGCCTGCGAGACAAAATTGACAATCTTCTTCCCACAAGTTTTGTGTGTGCAAGCATGAAACTCACCTTCCACCAGCATTTGTACTGTCATACAGCGTTAATGGAAAGCACAAATACATGAGAATGCAGCCGAAGCCCAGTCACAGAAAGAGTGGATGAATGTTTGCAGGAAATTCAATGCTCCTCTCATCCATCACTATTCACATTCCTTTCCTTGCCTGCAGGTAGAGGCACGGAGACTTATTGGATGGGATTCATCTTTCCTAACTTTAGACATATATAGTGTGGATATCTCTATCTCAGCTTGATGTCTAGACTCTTGTGAATGTCAATAGAGAGAAGCAGGCAGTTCTAAGCCTAATTCATCTGACCTGTTTTAGACACCTTCTTCAGGAAAAGAAGAAGCTTTCACTAAAACTGCCCATTTCTCTCTAGTGTCTTAAGGACGATATAGGCCATTCAGTTGGGTACAGAGCTGTACACTGTGCTATCTACCTGTGGTGCATCACACCCCCCTAGCACATTTGATAATATTTCTTCCACATTTGGATCAGCTTAATGAGACCTTTTTGGTCCCAAATTACCCGATATTCTTCTGAGCTTTTCACCCTCCCAAAAAGTTAAATCAGTTATATTAAAAGATTATTTCTTTGGTCTAAACCTGTTTTCCTGACACAGATAGAGGCAATTTTTCAGGGCAGCCTGCCCAGCAGCCCTGGGACACAGGGAGCACTGACTCTGCTCACACCTGGAGGCTCCATGTCTCCCTTTCTCCCCAGTGCTCTCCATGCTCTCACCTGCTGCCTTTCTAAGCCAGTCCCTCTGGCCAGTCCCCTCTCACCTCTCTGCCTGTCCCTCTTCTGCTGAGGATTATGGTGCTTCAGCCCATACTCGTCTGATCAGGCTTTGGATAATGGCTTTTGCTGTTCCTGCTATCACTATATGAGAGCCATTTAATTGCATCTTCTATTCAGCCTGGATAAAGGGTGAGTAGGACATCTATTTGCTTTGACCAGGCTTGTGATTGATGCAACTGTTAATACTTTCCAGCGTAACACAATCTTCCCTCACCTCCCAAGGATGCTCTGTTGGTAACGTGTCCTCGCTCAACTTTTTCAAGGACAGGCAGAAAGTGATATAAAAAGCCTGAGATGGCAGTGGAAATGCTGGTGAGCCTCTGCCCTGTTGCTGAAGGGTTACCTCTTCCAAAAGCTGTCCCACCCTTGGCCGCTGTCCTTGGTGTCAGCAGAAAAGGTGCTGTCTCCTTGTTCAGCAATCATTTCTAAAGGGCCACTGGCAACTTCCCTGTGCAGTGTCCTGGAGTCATCCTGCCCCCTGGGAGAAAGCCAGGAGAGACACTTTCTGCTGCTAAGCATATCGTGGGATTTCACTCTTTCAGGTAAAGCTGAGCAAAGTTGTCTTCTCAATAGGGCTGCACTAGCAAAGACCTATCACTTGTCTCGACACGGTGAAGTTGTCAAGGATATCAGGTCCCTCTGCCATACCAGAAAAATGCTTGGTGATTCTCACTCCAATCAGACACAAAGCCCAAAGTGGGCCAGGGGGAACAGCCCCCTCTCAGGTCTACAGATATGCCATATGTCTTTGGAGACAACAATTACACCCAGAGAACAAAAAGCATAGCACAACAAAAACACTACTACACACAGAACTTGTCTAACAAGTCTAGTTTGTATGACATTCATGGTGCTACATAGCAGAATTTAAGTATATAAATAAGAATTTGCTGCAAATCCCAGAAAAAAAAAATCCAGTAGCATGTAAGGATTCAGGAAGGGAAGGAATGGAGAGAGGAAAAGACCATGACTTTAGCCATCAAGAGGATAACCACAGGGCTGTCACGAAGGCTCCTGGGGTCAACCTATTTTACTCCCTGTTGTGCACAAATCTACCCCTAGGCCCCCCAACAGAGCAAATTCTCTTTCCTTTTTTAGCAACTTCAGCAGAATTGGCTGCATTCAGAGAGTTTCAGCAGTTCACACGAGCTGCAGGGTTGTTCTCCTCATGCAACACACAAATAAGTGCAGTTCATAAAAAGCAGACAAGCAGTCAAGCCACAATGACCTGAAGGTGTTCGGGTGCTGCAACAAGGTAGACTCAGCATGGCAAATAACGCAGGTAGGAGACATCCTACAATACCAGGGGCTGCTGAGGCAAGACAAGGCCAGTGCACTGCAGACAGTGGTCACAGGATGGCCAAGATGCCTTGCTCAAAACAGCAAGAGGCAAAAAAAAATCAAAAAATTCGCACACAGAAATTCAGTGGCCTTACCTTTGACACAGAAGAATTCTCATTACCTCTGCACAGTCAACAAGCACTCCTATCAATAGAAATGTATCTCAAATACCCCAAAGTGTCCCTAGACATTCAAGAGTCAGCAACAGGGGTAAGTAGGATTGGACGATTATGTACCATTGCAGTCGGTGCTATGTAGGACAGGACAAAAACAAGCTTCCTTAATACATGTGTTTGTTCTCTTGTTAGCATTTGATTTCTGACAAACATCAATGCTGGTGATGGTGTACATCTCTGGCTTTGCTTTGAGATGCACTGCCCTGTAATTTTTCTCTGAGCACTGTTCTTTTCCCCACCAGCATGCTGGAGTGTGTGTCAACCTTTGCTATGGGGCTGTTGCTGCTCTAACAGGACAAAAGGAGACTAGGACCAGGCCAAGTAGACTGGTCTGCCAACTCGGGAAGATCTGTCCTCACCTGCCTCCTTCATGGTCCTCAGCACCTCTGTCTTCTGCTACTTTCTTCCTACTACCTATTGCAATTGCCCACAGGTCTGTGCTTCATTATCTGGAGAAGATCATGCTACTCTCTTGGATTCCTCCTGATCATTACTATCGACAATGAGATGAGACTGAGAAATGCTGAAAAATTTCTGAGAACAAAATATATCTTTTTAGTTGGAAATAGCAAAAGAAATAGACTAAACATTTTGCAAGTTGTTTTTTTTTTTTAATTATTAAAAGAGATACAGACCTAAGTGGAGTCCTTGCAGGAAAATAGGAAATACAATACCAGTGGGAGACTCAAGGGAGATGAAGTTTTGAAACTTAGAGAATAATTGTAGAACTATCAATCCTGGGATATAAAAAGATAATTTAGATACTGTAGAGCCTCATACTGGCTTTCTGCTATTTCTGTCATAATTTTCTGCCATGTTATTTTCTGTCAAGCCTTACGATATTTCTATAACAACTAACCTATTTCTTTCCCCAAAACTTATCTTTGAAAATTATACACAAGGTCAGAGTTACACAACTGAACACTCCATTTATTATCAGAAACAAGAAAATCTGTCTGGGCCACATCACCAATTGTAGCTGTCCACCTCATAGGATGAAATAGGTTGCAGGGAGAGTAACTGAGCGGTAAAGAGAGGCACTGCAGGTGACAGAACAAGAGTGATAGGAGAAAGATCAGCAAAACCAGAAGGAAGAGAAGATATATCATTGGCAACAAAACCAAATCAAGCTAATACCTTTTCAAAGCAAGATGGGTAAAAGAGAGTGACTCAGTAAATGAGCTGAAGTCATTTGACAAAAGATCACTTTATGCATAAAAGAATCTGCCTGACATTCTTTGCAACTGCAGTTTATCCCGACACATGAGTGTTCTCAAAGTGACAGTGGTAAAATTCTGCCTGTCTAGTAAATATTTCTAAAATACGCTGGCACTGCAGATTTAAACTTTGATTTTCAGTGCTTTCCTAAAATTTGTGCTGCATCTTCCAGTCTGGGGTGAAGAAGCATGATCAAAGCAAGCTGAACACTTTACTAGAGCTTGTCACAAAATAGAGCTCAGCTCTGAGACCCTGAATTGTCAGGCAGTCCCAATGAAGTGGACACGAATCTCAGTATTGAAATACCTGGATTTTTGCAGATCATAAATTGTGCCTTTTGATGAACTCTGATACCATTCCCACAGAGTGCATTGGCTCATTCCAAGGACTGGATCTGATGCATAGGAAACCTAAAATGTTGGTGCCTTGTGAAAACACCAGTGGTGAAAACATGGTGAAGGACATGCTTCAGGGCTCAATTAAGTGATGTGATGCGCTGCGAATCTCATCTCAGTAGAGAACCTGTCTTCAGAAGGGGTGTAATCGATAAATCATGTGCCAATTGTATTTATTCAATATGTCAACTTGCTCTCCACTCTGGAGTGCCCTGGCCAGTGCCGAGGGCTGGTGGTGTCTTTGCTGCACCTCTCACATTCCCAGTGCTGAGTTAGGGTTTGCTGTTTGGCAGCTCAGAGAACCACAGCTCCATCACTTGCTTCCAGAGGGAGGGGAATTTGGAAGGAAGGCGACAACGGGAAATCCCACACATGGGATGCAGGGGTCCATGAAACGCCCAAACAGGGTGCAGGGGACTGCTTGCCAGGGACAAATAAGTCATGCCCTAGTGCCCAAGGAAAAAGGACAGGCTCTCAGGCTGGGGGTCTCCTGGAGCTGTTGGCTAGGTCAGCTATTACTAACAGTGCAGTGGTACTTTTGGTTGACACATGGCAGAGCAGGAGATCTAGGCATCTTGGAACATATCCAGAAACATGAGCTGTGCTGTTGAGAGATTTCTTCACCTTCTACTGATGAATTATGTTATTAAAGACCTGATGCAAGGTACACCGAAGTCCAGGGGAGACGTAATGTTGCACTCAAGTGTGCTTTGGTTCAAGTTTTAACATCCTGCTCACTATTTCAGATCTATCACATTTCTTTTTCACACCAAATACACACCAACATCAGCTCATATTGCCTGCAACAGCCTGCTGCCCCTGCTGCCCCTCCAAGCTCACTGCTGCAGGGCTGCTCCCCTGCCTGCTGCATTCTCCAAGCACCCACAAAAATTCACCCTGTCTCAATGCAGGGTTTACAGCAGCAGATCAACCAGTAAACCAGCAAGGCTTAGAAATAGCTTTCTGTAAATGTAAGGGGTCTGAGATATTTGTTGTTGTTGTTGTTTTAAAAAAAAAAAAAAAAAAAAAAAAAAGAGAGAGAGAGAAATGGAGTGAAATAAGCCTGAGAGACTTACCTTACATTTAGACCTGGACTATGGTTTGTGCTGTTTTTCCTCTCCATTCTCCTGAACACATATGGTGGCGACGGGAGGGAGAAGGGAGCGGGGGGAAATAAAAGCTGTAAGAAGTGTAATTGATGGCAAAAGAGGACCAAATGTGTGCACCAGATCCAGACACTCTCCAAAATGTAATCCTTGTTTGTCTATATGATGGGAATAATAGCCTTCCTCACAGGGGTACTGGGAAGATCAATAAATAGTTAATGTTGGTCTAGGGAAATGCACGATGCCTGCAGTGTGAATCAGAAGTAACCCATTGAAATGCATGTAGTTACATATGGATAGGCCCAATGTAAAAATGAGCAGATGCAGTTTCCTAAAAGAACAGCGCTGTAAACATTTTCTCCTGTGTGTGGGGCAGAGAGTGGACTTGAGACAAGATTCTGTGCTGCTGTAAATCTACATCATTCATTGACACCACTGGAAATTCATCAGTTTAAACAAGAGTGGGCTTCAGCCAACGATTCCTGCTGGCCACACAACCTTTCACTCTGCCTGTAGCTTGCTGTTTTCACACATGCCTAATTCAGGCTTGAAAAAAATCTTCACTTTTGAGTCCCCAGTGGCTCATCAGGGCTGTATTTCTGACAAATCAGAATAGGAAATACAAATGTGGCGGTTGGTTTTCAAACATTCATATATTTTTCAACTCCCATGTCCAAAAGGTCTCTTACAAAGCATTGCATAGTTATTCTGGAGAAAATACCACCTCCCTACCCACAAATCCATCTTTTTCAAAGGAAGGCACATATAGCTTCAGTGCAGACACTTCTCACCATCTCTCAAAAGTATGTCCTTGGTGCTCTATATAAACTCATATTATCAGAGAATAATTTCTGTGCATTTTCTGTGATGAAATAAATTCTAGTCAAGACAACAAATGCTAATGGATGGTAACTAAGCTGGAATGGCTGTGAAGGGTGCTCTGTGGACAGGTGTGTAGGAAGACTCGCTTGAGGCCAGCCAGGAGTGCTGAGTCCACCCATCCTCTGGGTACTCAGAGAGTCAGGTTAGGGCCTGCAAAAGGCATTTTCCCACAAAGCAGGCCAGTCTCTAAGGAGATAAAGGAGTAAAAATTCCTGTGAATCCAAGTTCAGCCAAAGGACTGTTGTAAAAGGAGGATAAGGAGAACATAAACAAATTGCAGTTTCTCAGTCCAAGCAGAGCTGGTGAGCGTTCAGTCTCTGTGCCTGGGTCAGCCCCCGCAGCCCCCACAGCCTGGAAATATGATTAACCCCCACAGATCTTATGAGGGCAGAGAGGAGTGATTTCCAGTGGGCTTCTCCTCCTCCCTTTTTGTCTGAGTGGGAATTTGCCTGTATGTATTCCCTCAGGGAGTGGCAAAGGGGAGGTTTGCACACGTGAGTGCAGAGATACTGATTTGAGATGTTGTGATCTCTTGAAAGGACAGCAAGGCTGCATGTTTTGCTTACCAGCTTTGTAGACTGCTCTTTGATTTTGTCTCTCCTGCTCAAGTGTGTGCACTTTGAGGGGAAGCTGAGAAGCAGGTATCAAATAACTTACAAAGGTGTTTTCCACACAAGTTGCCTGCAGTCAAACCTCAATCAGTCTTATGCATGAGAAAGTGAGATTGTACTTATGGACATCAGTCCTGTACCTGCTGACATACTTTTTTCACCTGCCATGCCATTGTGTTTGCTCTCTGACTGAGTGCCACTGCTGCTCTGGCAGCCTGAGGTGAGAGGAGGATGAGGGGGATGAAGAAGAGTGAGGTGGTGAACCCAAACTCACCTAAAGTATGGGCCAAGGGGCTGAACCAGGGCTAACCATGAGCATCACTCCCCATTGGGGCTGGCCCTGGAGCCAGCATGAGGCAGCCCATGGGACATCACTCCCCAGCTGAGGAAGACTGTGTTCACCAGGAGCAAAAGTTTCCCACCATCATGGCTGAAATGGAACTTAAAGGCACCACCTTGAAGACCAGGAAGAAGGAG
The DNA here is from genome assembly GCA_038380795.1 of Pyrocephalus nanus. NCBI lineage: Eukaryota > Metazoa > Chordata > Aves > Passeriformes > Tyrannidae > Pyrocephalus > Pyrocephalus nanus. The sequence goes on from CM076272.1 coordinate 8,404,492, forward strand.
TAGCCCCTCTCTCACCCAGTGCTTGCCTCTCTCTGAAGAATGATAAGCCAGATTGCTTTTTGTGATCTGGACGTCTGTCCACTGGGAGCTGTCTTGCAACCATACTAATTTCATGTAAGGCTCTGATCCTCCATCAGCCAGGAATAACTTTCAATCACTGCTGATCTGGGCTGCATTTGGTCTGGCAACTCGGAGGTGGAAAACATACTATGCCCCTTCCTTGATTCAAATCTTTGGAGCCATCCAGACCCCCATGGGACTCTGAAGTTCATAAAACACATGTCTATTAAAACATGCAGGGGTTTGCACTCAGGCAGATACATGTGCAGCTGGAAAGTGTGCCCTTTCCTTGATTGACTCAGAAAAGAAGAAATTTCTCTGACCCAGTAGAAATCAAGGCATTGCAGTTACAAGCAGTGTTTACATGCACATCAAACACCTCCTAATGATAGAGAAAAGATCTGAAGGCAAGCAGCAGAGGTTTTTAGCTGAGATGAACTGGTTGAATAGGCAGGGACCTGCCAGCTTTCCTGGAGGAAAAGGAGACAGGAGGCAGAAAGTGGGAGTGGAGGTGTGCATGCCGGGTAGGGAGAGGAAGAAAAGCCTGGCACATTCGCCAGTAGCAAATTGGGCTCCCGCATGGTCTAATTCCTGCTTCACCACAGACTGCTAACACAGCTTGGATAAAAAGGGAAAAAGGGAGAAAAAAATCTATTCAGGAGGCTGCAAGAGCACATAGAGTCTGTTCTGAGCTCCTTCCACAGGCAGACAGAAATCAATAAATCAATAGGAAATGTTCGCTGGCTGTAAAATGGGTAGAGAAGCCAGTGTCAAGCTGCTCTAAGATGGATGGACAGTAGGTTTGCAGTTTGCAGAAAGGCTAGAGGTGACTATCACCTTGAGATGGGATCAGCGGCCAGCAGCCCAGAGAGGCTTTGAACCTCGAGTTTATGATTAAGGGCTGGGGCACAGATTGAAATACTCCTGTGTCCCCTGCTCAGCGCTCCCCGGGCTTGGCTGGCTCTGCTCCTCGGCGGCACCGGTGTGCTGGCAGCCGGGGACGAGCAGCTGCTGGCGCTGGCCCTGCTGTGCCACTTCATTGAAGTCGAGGCTACAGAAGACTGAATAAAAATTGACTAGATGCCTGGTGGTAGTGAGGATTGATTGAAGATGGGCAGGGGTTTTCTACCCCACAGTTGGATTTTTTTTTTTCCTTTCTATGAAGGATTTGACATAATGTGGGCAGAGATTCTTATTCAGAGCATCGCACCTTCATTCTCTCCTTAATGAGACAAGCACAGGGATATGAAGCAGTGCCAAAGATGCTTAGGGAAAGCTGGCATCCTTCTTTTCTTTTAAAGGCAAAGTATTTGCAGGGGGTGGAACAGATGGACTTGCAGAAGCCTCGCTGTGTGTTTCCGTGTGCCCATTCGGGTTCAGAGAGTGGCTACTCTTCAGTCAGTACTTTTCAAATGCAGAGATGATCTTCCCTGTGGTACAGCTCCTGCAGAGCCAGACAAGCAATCTGGCTTCAGGCTTCCTCACTTGCACAGGCTCCAGGACTTACATTTCTTTCAGTCTCCATGAACTGCTGCTTACTCTACTCTTTGAGAATAGATGGACCTTTTTAACCTCTTGTAACAGAGACTCTCCCTCTCATAGTCCTCAGAAGCAGTAGATTTGGGGCCAGCTTCTTGCTCTCATCAAATAAGACACTTTGCAAGGCTGTCACTGCTACCCATGTGTTACAATTACTGTTGCTTATGCCCTGCCCTGGTCAAAGGTGGCCCTGGGCCATGCTGGCCACAGCCTGAGGCAAAGCAGCAGGGGGGATTGCTGCCCACAGTTAGTTGGCACTGTCCAAGATTGCTTCCTTACATTTATCAGCAGGTTTTCAGAACAGCATTCAGCTTCATGCAGCATTCACAGCTGAAGTCTAAAGACTCACAATTTCTTTACTTGCATTTGGTAACTGAAGTTCACATACTTCAGTGTTGACAACTAAATATGTATATTGGAGTTGTATGCTTTGGTATTAATAATCTGACTTCAGGGAACTGCACCCAAGAAATGTGAATTTATTTTATGAGGTTTTTCTTTTGTTCACTCTGGTAGGCCAACAATCTGCTCTCTTTTAAGCAGAATTTAGGCAAGAAAATATATGGCGATTCTACATACACTATAATAGAATAAAAATCTCTAATCTGGTGAAATGGAACCTTGTATATTCTCTAAATGCTCCCATGAAGTTAGACATAGTCACATTTTTTGCAGTGTCAGTCAAGTAATCGAGAATTCAGTTTCCTAAACTGTTTTCTGAATCTTTATTTCGTTCAGACTCACTAAGGCCTACAGTGAAACTCCATTGACAAACCTGATCTGGTTCCTGCAAGTCTGAAATTGGGCACTCAGAGTACAGGAAGAAGTCTAGGGAATGATTTTGGATAGGAAAGTCAGAGAGATGCCGGTTGGGGAGTTAGGCAGGGCCCAAAATGGGTCTTGTTTCACACAATAGAAACCGACTGGGAATAGATTTTGTCTACTTGCCCACACAGTGAGAAACAAGAAATCTGGAAATCAGTACCATGGCTCTGGACTTACACATCTGTCATCTTCGGCTGCACTGACCTAAGTTTCCATCGCAGAGCCTTGCTTTCAAGGAGAGACCGGGAGCATCACAACACGGGACTAAAGAAATGGAAAAGACTCTGAAGAAACAAGTGCTGGCATTACCCTCTGCTGCAGGTTGTGTTTACAGGCAGACTAGGTGGCTCCACAAATGCTGTGATTTATCTCAGGAGTGTTTATGGGAAGGTGCATGCATGCCTTCCCCAGCAGAGCTTGAAATCTGGGGTCCAAAAAGGCAGATCTAGATTCACTAGTTAGGGTTATTAGAGAACCATGAAAAGAAAAAAAAAAAAAAAAAAAAAACAACAACCAAAACAAAACAACTCTCATCTTGTTAGTAAAAATTAAAAAGAGCTAAAATAAAAGACAGTAAAGTAAGTTAGTTAATATATAGTGCTTGCAGTGGTGAAAGGGAAGGAGGTTTGTCCTCCTTAAATTTCCTGTTAGTTCTCAGATTTAGGCTGTGTGATTCGCTGTAAAATACCCACTTGCTGTAGGAAATGAGAAAACGTCTTAAATCAAGGGGGAAAATCTGCATAATCTCTGTTGGATGGCCCAGTGCTGCTGTTGCAGCAGAGTAGGTTGCCCAGATGAACCTCTGCTGAAATCATTTGCACTATTTGGACCATAACTGCACCCCATTAAGGTAATGGGAGCTTTAGCCATGAATGGATTTTGACTTGGTATCTTCAGAATCAAATTCCAGGATTGTTCTTTTTTACTGCTCATGTATTAGCACTCAGAACAACAGATGCATTTTATTATAATTATATTTTATACTTCTGGACTAGAGTCCGCCACTGATGAGAAAAGTCAGAATTTTCTATCTGAGCATTCTCCCTGTCTTACTGCCAGTACAGTCCACATAGACACTTCAATACTGATCCCTTCCATCTGGAGCAACAGCAGATACATCAGCAATTAGTGATACCTTAGTCAGGCACTGAACTTCAGAGTCCTTCACTTTACATGAGCTCGTTCTGTACTCACCCACTGAACACTTGGATATTATATTAGGAAACAGAGCAGGTTGCGTTCAAAAAAAATATATTTGATGAAGTGGACCATGACAGATTTTGTGTGCATTGCTAAGCCCTGATATCAGTTTGGGGCAATTTTTCAAATATGCACACTCCCACCAGGACTTTTTGGAAACAAAATTCAGCTGCAGCCAGTTATGAGAACCCATGTAATAGAAAGAGAAATTCAGACCTCTGCAATTAAATGTCTTATCAAAGATATAAATCATGGGTGGAAAGGCTCTTGTTGGGCAAATGGCAGGCACCTGAAAGTTCAGGTGTAGCTGTTAGGAGACACACACACACACCTGCACAGACAGCCTAAAATAATCAGAGGTTTAAAGTGGGGGTCTTTCAGCCTGAGCACATTACTTGGGTTTAACCTAGTTCTGAAGAGGTGGCAGGAGCTGTTTCTAAGGTAAGGAGAATTTGGTCTTTTTCAAGTATTGTGTGTTTTGCAGATTTTTTTTAGTTCATCTGTGGTAAAGTGCAGAACCTGTAATGAAAGATTCATTAAATTAGTTACTTTTTTTCTGTTTTTAAATCACTTGGAAATAGATGTTGACTTTGATTGATTTGTTTGTGGCTTGAAGAGGTGCTGTGCTCTCTGTGCAAACACAGTTCATCCTGTAGCAGGCTTTACTATGTATCTTCACTGCATCTGCTATCCTTGGTAATTATTAGGTGTGGTGAATTTGCAGTACAAACCATAGAGCGTGGGTGATTTGTGAGAATTTCAGTTCCATAGGTGCTTTTTAAGGTAAAATATTTAATTTATAGGAAACAACAAAACCAAAAATTCAGCATTAAATTATTTGAATTGTTAGTTGCAGAGCCTTGTTTTGTTTTGCTGTACTCACTCAGACATAAGAGTTCCTTGGATTTATCAGAAATATTTGTAGATTTAGACACTGATTTTGGAAATAAGCCTGAGAAGTAGAGTGCCACTGAGAGTAAATAGTTCCATGTCAGAGTTGGAGTCATCTGCAAAATCTCATTAGATGTGCTTTTTTTTTTTTTTTAATTAAAATGAAAGCCATGTAGGTTAGTTTAAATTACTGTTTACACTTTTGAGCTTCTATTTTATATATGCTATCCATATACTCAGTAAAACTCAGTTTCTGTCAAACACTTCTGTTTTTAGAAATAAAACTCTTTTCAGCACTAGAAATTACTAATATAACATTTCAGTAGCTAGTTTTATTTTTAATATATAAATAATTCTTAGGAAAGGAAGCAATTTCCTTGCAAAAGTAACAAAGGGGATTTTGTGTCACTTAGTACAAAGAGGAAACAATACACAAGGAGCAAATATTTCACAGATTGAGTAACAATGAGTCAGCATACAGTTATCGGGTGTATAATAAGAAGGTGTTTGTAATTCACTCATTCCACTTAATCTTTCTTTCCTCACCTGCTGCAGTTCCCCACCAGCTTCATACAAGCAGCAAATCACCCTATTTCTCTTACCTGGCAGCTCTCCTTTTATTGCTGTGTTTCATGTTTTTATCTTTCCTGCTATTTTACTCATGTGTGGTGCCTGGAAGTCCAGCAAAGGATTTGTTGTGCTAGGATCCCACACAATATTTTTCCCTGCTTAACGTGAGAAAAACCAAGGCACACCCCTAATTGTTCAGTGGCAGGGGGCATCCCCCATGCACACCTCTCCAGGGCTTTCAGATTCAAGCCAGGAGTCATTCAGGCTGAGACAACAGTTTCCTTTTGAGGTTGCTCAGCTTCATAATGGACGTCAATAACTTCCCTCTCCAGGCTCTCCTAAAGGATTAGTCGGTTTGGTACCTGAGCCCCTGTAAGCAGTGGGCCCAAAGTGGAGCCCAAGACTGGCTCTGTGTTGTGCACAGGGCAAATGGGGTGGCACACGGGCAAGCAGGCAGAGCTTGTGGGTGCTCGAGCTGTGTTGGGCCAACAGTGGCTTTGGATCGTGCACCGTCCTTGCCCAGCTCTGTGCAAAAGCAGGAAACTGGCTGAACACTGATGTAATCATAAAAAACCCGTGATCTTATCAGGGTATAGCTTGCTGATAAGGACCTACTTTTGATGTACAAATGGTTCAGCATTGCTGGTGACACAAAAGCCAGAAATACAGCAGGCTTCCCACACAATGGGGGTGCCATGCTTGTGGCTAATGACATTTAATGCTTAGACAAGCAGACGGCAGAGCAACGCCTCTCCCCTCCATGTTTCCCTCCACCTCCCCTCCCCCAGACCCCTCCTGCCACTTGCTGACGCCATTTGCCTGGGACTGGAGGTGTCTGTGAGCTCTGAAAATTGGATCACAGGGATAGCTCTTTGCCGGCCCCGGTCACGCTGACGGCAAGACTCGATCGATCAATACTCTGTGTGACACTTTCAGAATTCATTGGAAATGATGTCCTTTTCAAATGACACCCACATTTTATCGAGGGCAGCTCCAACAGAAAAGCACCAAGTCTGTTTTTGCAAGATATGTTTTGTTAGTAGTAAACTTAGCTTTATTTGCAAGGTTCTCTGTATTTGGGATTTCTACATCCCTCCCTTCAACCTCTCTTTTGAAGAGGGCAGAGATTTAATCTTTAAAGGTAGCTTTGTAGCCTGACATTTAGAGTGTGAGCCATTCCTAAGCCTGATGTTTATTATGACATATGGCCTCTTCATGTAAAAAACAGTAAGCTTTGGGGGAGAATTTAAAAAGTAGCCTGAAGCTCATAGCGCACAGCTAAAAACTGATTCACAATTTTATCCAAAACATTATGACCTCTGGGTAAAACTACTGCTCTGCAATGGATTCCCATGAAACTACTTGGCACTGATATCTTGGAGCCAGTTCCTGTGGGTGGGACTGCACAGGTCATTCAAAGCAACCCTTTGGAGCCATTAATTGCTCATGTTGACAGGCAGCAAAGAGGAATGGTGCTTGCAGCCGGAGGCTTCGGGGGTGAGACACACAGAGAAGGAGAAATGGGGGAATCGTTGGGAATCTGTTTTGAAGGACTGTCAAAAATAAGTAACCTTTCCACTGAATGCCAATATCGAAAAAGAATCCTTAGTCCTTATATTTTGTGACTCCAAAGTAAATATCTCTGGTTGCTCAAGAGGTTCAGAAGCTGTGTACCAGGCACTCTTTGGAGACTGCATGGCCAGGACTTGGAGGATCGAGCCTGGGGTTTAATTTTGCCCCTATCAAAGCTAAAGCTAGATGCATCATTTGGACTTAGACTCAAACCCACCCAAAATGAATAGAAGGTTCAGCCTCAACCAACTTTGAGGAAAAAAAGGAAAATGCAAGTTCCCAAAATATAATCCTGTGTAATTTGGGATTTACAACATTCATCAAACTGCACAGTGTCTTGCAGTGTAGTGTGTCTGTCACCAGATTATCCTGTGGGTAGTCCTAAGAAGAAGTAGAAAAATTAACAAGGCATCATTTGTTGATTCAAGATATTTTCAGAGTACAGCAGGGGAAGCTCATGCCACTAAAGCAGTTAATATGGGAATATTCTTTCCAAATGTGAACTTGTGTATTCATTCTATCAGCACATCAGGAAGGAGAACTCTCCCTGCACCTTACTGCTGTGTCACTGACACATGGGGTTCATCTAACTCCAGGGAAAATCTTTCCTGGGCTATCACTGGTGCACCACTGCCAGTCCAGGACTGACCCAGACACAGTGAATTTCACCAAAGTGAAAATAAACGTTGCAAGGTCCAAAAGTTTGTGATAGGGGGAAAGGGAATATCAGAGGTGGACTATGGACTTATTAATCTGTTCAGTTGCCAGGAAATATCAAAACTGTCATAAATTATTAGATAGCAATTTGCAGGGAAGCTTTCAGTTGCTAATCCTGCCCTTGCAGTAACACCTAATAGTTTCATTTACTTTGTTTGTAGGGAATGTGAGCTGGCAAATTGTGTAACTAATAACCTGACTTATGAGGATTAAATAGGAAAAATTAGATACAGAGATCAGAGTGACTAGTGCCCTATTTTAAAAGTTAGTTCCTGTAGCTCTGCATGCAGAAGTAACACAGCTCACTGGGAAATGTATCATCAAGGGATAGCACACTGAGCTGAAACGTTTGGGCTTTTAGTGCAAGGTATGGAGGCCAGTGATTCCAGTTCTGGTCACTGCTCTGGACAAGCATCTGCAGAGTAGACAGCAGTATCAAACTAGCACTCAAGGAGTGTTACAGCTCTTTCCTCAAGGCAGTAACAAAAGATGTGAGTTTAGAGTGTCCTCATCCCTTAGTTTGACCTTCATCAATTTTACTTTTAGCTTGAGAAATCTCATTCAACTGTTGTTGTTAGAGAACACAATAAATATTTGTAGAGTGGAAACTTTTGAACTGTTAGTTCATCTCAAGAAAAAGGTAGCTCTGTTATGACTGAAGCTTGTGTGAATTCCTTATTTGGATGCTCTGTTTCTGGTGTTAATTCCTCACTCATTTTGCCTTAGTTTATTTCTTACCAAGCTAACTTCAAGCAATGCAAAACACTGAAAAATGTTTTTTTCATTTTTCAATTGCATGAGAGTATTTTCATATGTGGAGCCTGTACTGCAAAGTGGTTTCTGAGTAAGTGTAACAGAGGCAAAAAGTCTCCTCATAGACAAAGGGGTGGTATTTTCCCATGCTAACACTTGGGACTGAGGTTCTGCTGGACTTCAGTTTTGCAATACCTTGCCTAAGACTTGGTAGAAAACTTGTAGGGTGGAGTGCTTGCACTGTGGCTTCACTATTGGAATGGGCTGTCAGAGTTGCAGGTTTATAGTCCAACTTCTCTTTACAGAGAATAAGAGTAATCTGTGGTATTTCTCTCTAATTGCACAAATGGTCTGAATGCTGGTCATGGAGGCACCTGATACCCGAGCCTTTTATGAGGGAATTAATGAGCATAAGTCTACAAAGGTCCCGAACGGGCTATAAAAACATGAGAGAGTGAGAATAAAGATCTCACAGGCATCCTGTAACCTCCAGCACAGATAATTGTTGAGCAAGAGGTACCACAGCATTTGTGGGAAACAAACAGGCTTTGCCACTGTCCTGGCATCAGAATTGTACGAATTCTCATTTATGGCTAATATTCTTCCACCCAAACCATTCTTAAACTGCAAACAAGCTTTTGTGATAGTGATTTGACAGTGATGCTCCTTGCTGTCTTAGGTGATCAGTTTGTAAGAAAGTTGAGTCAAATTTTGTGGTCTTTGAGGTTTTTAGTCCAGGTATATCAGTAGTAGAGTAGAAGATCAGTAAGAGATTGAAGATGCTATTGTACTCAGGGCCTGTTGAAAACATCCATGGGTGTTGGAAGAGTCTGGTTACTTGAGACAAGCCAGAGCAAAAAGGCAGATGGATGTCACACTGCATCTCCTTCACCTCCCAGTGCCACGGCCATCATTTCTCATACTTAAGGATAACATAAGGAATATCATTCCCAACCTATATTCAATGAAGCAATAGAAAGAAGACTTGATTAAACTAGTATATTCCTAAAACAGATGTCAGAATAGCACTGGGTTTCTTTTGTCAAACTGGCTAAAAAAGTAATGAATTTGGTGTAAGGTGTAAGGTAGATAAACTGGTACACACCACAAAGATACCACTGGCATCTCCACCTCGGGGTGGACTGAGAGAAATGGCTTCAAATAAATGCCATGGCTCTGCAACTCCTACTGGCTTCAGCTTCTATTAAAATCAAGAACAGTTTTACTATTAGGCTAAATAGATTCAAGGGGAAGTTTACCATCACATTTGCTTTATTAAGACAGCTATATACATTTTAGATAATTTTAAGTATTTAGGCATTTATGTGTACTAGAATCCTTAAAAGCTCCAAACATGCTCCCACTGAAAAATACCTTAAATCCCCTGTTTGTGTCCCCTGGATAGCTGACCAAAATGTTGTTAACAGTGTGAAGGTTTTAGCCTTAAAGTACAAGGAATCTTTTAGTCCTGCTGAGGTTTAATGAGTTGGGATTCTAAGCTGATTCAGCTCTTAAACAGTCGGATCATTAGTGCTGTATCATCTGTCACCTTTGGGTGATAATTAGAAAAAGAAAGTCAATAACAATAGTACATAACACTACTTTACCAAGATTTAAACAAGTTGTAATATTGTTGAACATCTATTGATGAGTCCAAATGTGCCACAGGCTATTGAGCACAAAGAGTGCTTTGATGCGATGTTTTCCATTATTAATTTGATGTGGTAGAGTTTGTAGAAGGGAGAACATTTGTTTTCATTTTATTACATGTGGGAAGAGATGAGATACTTTACATATTCATTTTCTTTTCTTCTATTGTTTATGCCACTAAAGCTTTTGAAGAACAGGCATTGAAGAAAAAAAGGGAAATCACTCAGTTAATAACATTAGACTGTTTGCTTACCATATCTCTGATTTGTTTTGATTTTTATTGATTTATTTGACCTCCAAAATATACATCCTATATATATGTTAGCAGCCCCTAAATGGCAGGGAAAAATCTAAGCGGAACTGTTTTTTCCCCAGAATAGAACAAGATCTCAGGAACTCACCACAGTGACACAAACATGGGTCAGGATTCATTATTGCATTACTTTAGCAGTCCGGATATTGGGCCTGATGTGTTTGAGATACCCCAGTAATGCAGTGGTCAGTTATTGTTACTTATTGACCACTTCCTCATCTGCCCATTGGTTCTTCCTTTGGGTGATTAAACTCATTTGTAAAGAGCACAGTTATGGAAATCTCTAAAGAGCAAGCCTTTTGGAGTCTCTTTTATTGCCTTGTTTTGTCTAATTAATCCCTTAATGAAAATTCTTCCCTTTCCTCTAGTCTGCCTTTTTATGCTTTCTGCAACCACAATATGTTAACGCTTGGTTCGTGGATCTGCAAAATGCAGTTTTGCTTAGCTGTTGTGTTTCAGTGCTTTAAACAGGGAAGTTGTTAAGACAAAAATAGAATAATGTACATAAAATATCTGAGTATAAAAGAAAAATGCCATTGCAGATTGACTAGATCCTTTCATAGAAACACAGCAGAGAAAAGCTGTTTTCATTTCATGTCTGGAACTTTCTCTATGAAGAGAGAAGGTCTCAGCTTGAAAGAAGGTCTAAATCTCTTGAAATCAAGAAGTATATTTTTCATTATCAGTTCAATGAAGATATTTTATTTCTCTTTCCTTGTGTTTGGAAATAATAGTATCAGTCCTGCTTTGGACCCTCTGAAGCATCAGATAGGATGAATAGGAATTGTTCATAGGAAATGTTGAGGCCCTACATGTTGCCACTCTCGATATGACATGGAAGCACTTTACATGCAACAATTACTTCCCTATAAAATATAAAGGGAAGTCCAAGATACAAATGTAACCCAAGTTCAGCCTGGGTATTAAATTCCCTGAATATTTGGGATGCTTTTAAAGTAGCGATTCTCCTTCAGTTGCATCACTTCTTTAAAACAAAACAATGTATTTCACAGGCACTGGAGAGAGAGGTTAAAGATGGGGTTAAAAGCTGTTTGGTTTTTAGTAGTCAAATGTCCAGATTTAGTGAATGAAGATCAGTGAAAAGCAGGAACTCGCATCAGTAAACTATAAACCATACAGTTTCAAGCTTTGGTTTTCTACAAATCTCAGTGACACTCAGCCTGTTCACATATGCCTCTACACACAGAAGCAAAGCAGCTCAGTTGCTTCCCAGCACTCAGATCTAGCAAGTCCCACTTATTATACATCATGCTGAGACATTTCCCAGGCAAGGTATCCACTGCTAAATGTGGCTGCAAAGTCCACTCCTTAGACAAGGGGCAGAGAAAGGTGATTGGGTTTTCCTCCTGATAAGTAAACTCTACATAATCCTCAGGGATGATAAACTTTGTCTAAAGTCCAGAATCTGGGTCAGATTATTGGTTACCTCTACAGCAGTTACACCAATAATGAATTTGGACCTCAGACTTGAAAACTCAAAATACTCTTTGATGTATATGACTTCATTTTGACATACAAACTTAGCCTATTTTTCAATGTGTGAAAATGCACAACAAACCCTTCAAAAAAACTGAAGGACCTGCACCTCCATGCAAACCAGACATAACCATCTCAAAATACATGAAAATATAATTTAAAATAATACTACTGTAGGAAGTGTTAACTTGTCAAGGTGCCCAGCATTAGGTTATATAAAATAAAGAAACTCTTTATTCTTGCATAGCTTGAATTTGTGTAATCTGTCAGTCAGTCAAACTGATGACCCTTCTGTTGTTGTGAGCCCTGAACAAAGTGATCCGGGATCACCTTTTGTACCAGCCAAACACTTTGCAGCTGGGAAGCTTAGCCAAGAGCCAGGCTCAGCCAGCTGCAGGAGCTGCCCTGGGCATGAGGTGAAAGCAGGAGGGTGTCAGGGCTGCACGTGGCAGTGCTGTGCTGTACTGACCTCCTTCCTCCCTGCAGCTGTGGCAATAGAGAATCAAGTCCACCAGCAGCTGCTTTGCAGCACCGAGTCTCACAGCCCCTTCTGCAGTGGCTACAGCTCAACCTGGATTCAAACCTCCTGCACCCAAGTGAAACCAGGCAAAGCATTTCTCACTGGGCTGGATATAGGCCAGAATCCTCAGAAACCTGTGGCAGGATCTGTAATCAGCCCAGCAAGTTAATTCCCTCTGCATCAATCAGCCCTGGCCCCCTCACTGGGGTAGCACTGGCCTCAGTTCCAGGTATCAGTGCTGGGCAGGGATAAGCAGAGAAATGCTTTCTCAGGCACCTGATGGAACTTTCTCCCAGCACACATGGCTGAGCATCTGATACTTCTACTCCATCTGCCTACTTGGTTTGTGAACCTCGAGTGTTCACTGAGCAGCAGTGCCAATGCAGCATTAAGTAGCTTTCCAGATAAATGAGAATTTAAGCAAATTTCTTACACATTATCCTTAAGATAAGAGTTGTTTTGTTTGTGGTTTTTGGCCACTTGCCACTTTTGCCCTTTGAAAACCCACCAAAGGTGCTTCTCAGAACCTATTCTGTCTCATCAACTCGCCACCCAAATGTTATCAAAGGATGTGGTGGCACCATGCACATGCAATGCTCAGTGCTGGTAGGCAGGATAGCTTTGGATGCTGCTCCCCAAGCTTCTGTGTGGGGGGCAATGCCCTATGGGCTCATGGGGCCCCTCTGCAGCAGCAAGGCTCCAGTGCGGTCCTTGCCTTATTCTGGTTGTTGATTTGGGATCTTGAATCATTAATTAGGTCACTGATGAGTCAATGCTTGTACAGTGCTCTCTATTTTCAGTGTTGCGTAAGAAGTAGGAATCATTATCATTAGTAATTAACATTTGTTTGTTGATATTTAATCACCTTCATGTTTTTCTCCTCTGCCCCCTCCCTGCAGTAGCCCTCTATGAGGAAGGGTTGGTCACATGTGGGTTAAATGTAAGCAGGCTGAAAGGTTGATGGTGAAAACTGAAATTCCCTCTGCATCTTCCTACTGACATTTTACTTCACTTAGGAAGTGCTCAGGCCATCCTCTTCCTCTGGGGCTAGCACACATGTGGGTCACAAAACAGCTTTAAAAACCACAGTCCCTCTGAGTTTCATTAGAAATTATTTGGCAGCTCTATTGAGGGACTGAAAAGGCCTAAAAGTGACTCTCAGCAAGTCTTTCTTTTTGTCCAGAATAGATATATGCCAGTATGCAATAAATAGCCACTCATTATCAGAGTGTTTTGTGGTTTTGCACTGATCTGTGTACTGCAGGAGGAACTTCTTCCCTTGTCTTGCTCCTGGTATCCTTTTTGTTAGAGATTTTTCTTTTGAAACTGTGTGGTTTTTCAGGTAACATTCAGAAACCATTTCTTTTGTAGTTGTTTTTGTAGTTTTCCTTGTAGTTCATTGATTTGTTCAAACCAAAAACTCAAAGCCAATCTCTGAGGCTGTCAGCCTATTTAGCTGTGGAGGAAAGTCCACCAACTTCTGTAAATATGGATGATACCATGAGGCCCAGAGCTCTGTTGTAACTCAGGGCCTGCCTGGCAAAGCATTGTCCTCAGCCCCAGCTCCAAATTACTGGGAGGGAGGCTGTTCACAGAACCCCTTCCCCGCAGCAACCTGTGGCCAAGCAGCCATCTGCAAATCATAGTGCAATAGTTCTCACACCTCCTCCTTTATTGCTGCATATTAAAATGACTTATGCCAGCAACACTTTGTAAAGCAATAACCACACTGCAAGTTCTGAAGTTTTGTTTGGTTTTTGTCTGGGGGGGTTTTTTGTGGCTTTTTTTTTTTTTTTAAGGTGATCTGCCTTAAAATCTGGCCCCTTAAATAAATGATTACCCACATTTGTACTTTAAAATTTTTAGAGGGTTTTTTAAAGGAAGTGGGTTTAGAAATGCCAAAATAAAGTTTGACCAAGATGTCATACCAAGGGATCGTTCTGTCACTTCTGGGCAAAGGGGAAGACATGGAAATTGCTCTGCACAGTGAATGCTCATCATAGCAAAAGGTTTTGGTTTATGGTTAAAGATGTCTGTGATACTGAGGAGAGCAGCTAGTGGAACGTCTTGGCTTTTGTGTTCCTTTTCACTGGCTGGCCTCTGCAAAACTTCTGTCACAGAAATGAAACCTTAGTGCAGGGCTGGCTGCAAGCATAGCAGCATCAGCAGCATTTGTTTCCCATTTCTACCACTTTAGAGCCTTTCTTCTTGCCATTTGCAAACTCTCAAGCCCCAACAACTGCCAAAGCCCTCAAGGCAGATGAAAGGAAGTGGATCCATTTTCTCTAAACTGGCTCTGTGACATTTTATGAAGGGCCTCTTAACAGATCCAACACTAGGCATATTTTCATCTCTTCAGCTCAAGAATACCTTTTGAAGGCCAATGGGGCCTGTAAGTGGGACAGGGATTAATGTAATCCCTTCCCCTGCCCCGTCTAGAACCTCTCCTGGAGGGAGTCTTATCTGCTCCCATCCTCTGCTGTCAGCCTGACCCCCTTACTCCCTGTACAGGTTCTGAACAGCTTTGCTTTTTCCCAGAGGATTACATTTTTCTGTCACAAAAGAGCTGCAAGAGTAACATAGAGCTTTATGCTCTTGTTTTCGTAAAACAATGTATTGTGGTATATCTTCTGTACGTAAAGAGTGGCATATAACTTAACAGAAAATTTAGTACTTACTTTCAAGCCTTTACATTGGTAACTGTGGTTGGTGTCTGGGACTACCACATAGAGGTATTTTTTGTTATTCCTCTGTACTGGTGATTCACAGGGCAGAGAATGAAGACATCTGTGTTCCCTTCAGTTATACATCAGCTGCAGCTATTAAAATGCAAGGAAGACCATCAGTTAGCTTATAAAGCCATAGATGATGATGCTGTCTAATGCCCATCTCCAAACAGACAGGTTCTAGTGATAACCAAGTGTATAGGCGTTTTACACATTATAAATAATGTACAGCCCTGGCCTTTGGACATAACTGTTTTTTCTTGGAATGTTGTTCTCCTGAACTGGCTCTTCGTCTGCCTTTGGAGGTAAAGGGGAAAAAGTGGAATTGCTAGAGATCTCAGTAGAGATCTCAGTGTAGTTTTCATAGTGCATTTATTTTTCTTCTTCATAGAAGTAGACCTTGATATATATTTTCTAATACTCTATATGAAATTTTTGTCAACAACTTCACGCTTTTCTTGGAAGTGTATATATTCTTGGAAATGTGTTTATTTATTCCAGTTGCAATATGTACCCTGCCCCTTAGAGTTACTCTGTGGGAAAGGGGCTCTGGAAAAAGGTACTTCTGTGAGCAGAGGCTTCATCAGGCAAGGAAACTGTTAACAAAGGGCAAAACTGAATCTGGGCAGTTATAAGATAGGCCACTCAATTTAACTTGCACAGAAACAACAAATAGGTGGAGAGATAAGACTGAGTCTAAACAACCAGAAACAAGTAGAGAAGAGTAAGAAGTCTGGGCAGCCTTCAGCCACCTTGCTGGCTGCATACTGCCTAGGACTGACTTGGCAGAAGCTCTGTTCTGAGAAAAATTGAAGAAAACTCAAATATGCAGCAAAAAGGCAGAGATTTGTCATGGAGGGAAATTTCAGATGAAACATGGACATTTTGGTGTCCCACTAGTGACTGATGCCACTAATATCCAGACACCCATCAGTACAGTCAGGGCAAAGGTTGGTGTGCCATCTTCAAATTTCCTTCCAGAACAAGAATCCAGGAAGACCCTGGCTGAGGTCACATTTCATTCACCTGTTTGCTGTTGCTTTCCACTTGCACCCAGAAACCAGAGGGACAAGCCGAGACTTGTGTGCCCTACACACTGCACAGGCACAGCACATGAGTATCTGTCTTCAAAACTTCTTGGCACAGCTCTCATATTTGAGCAAAGCTAACAGAAAAGTATGGAAGAGACCACCATTTCTGTCATCATCTTTTAGCTGGTGGTTTGGTCACTTTTAAGTGGAAAAGTTGTTTATCCCACACAGAATTTTTATGCCGCAGACTGAATGCAAATAATTGGGCTTTACTACATCTTTGTAAGAAGAAAGGGAATCTGTAGTATCAAAAAAGGATATGCAGTACTTCCTTTTGTCATGGAAAAAGAAAATCCTGCTTCTGACCCTTTAGGGCACATCATCCAATGACTTTGGGCAGATCTTAATGTCCCCTTCAGATATTTCAACATACCCAAGAAACTTACCTAAAACATTCAGGAGGCTACATCAAGATGGTGCATGTTAAGAATGTCCAATATCAAACACAACTTCATATTTAATGTAGGCTAACTCAGACATGTTTCTGGCCTTATCAGAAATGTCTTGACTTCATGAGATAAGTTGGAATTTAAGTTCTTGATATTTCTACTGAGCGGGATTTTTTGTTGGTTATCATGAAGGAGTTGAAATCTGTGCAGACTCTTTTTTGGTAATCTTTGAAATCACGTCTGCGACAGTTGAGGCGTAAAGTTCAGTGAAAATTCACACAACAAATTCAAAGTGTATGTTACAATGCTAAGAGAAAGTGGACGTGTTCCTATGGCCACAGCAAAGTGGAGAAATGCTGAGTGTGTACCTGGAGGTTCATTTTCACCTGGCTGTGGCTGGTAAATCAAAGCAAGCTCCACTGAGGTCAGAGGCAAAAAGGCACAGCGGTGTCAGGGAAAGCTGAACCTGGGCACACATAGCCCATTAACTGAGCTGGGTAACAGAAAGTCTGGACTCAGAAAAACCCTCTAGATGCTTTTTTGTTCCCTGACTTGTGCTTACTGATATACCACAAAACCAAAATGTATGCAAAAGGAGGTGCTTCACAGAACAAACACAGGGAGCTTCTTAAGCTTGGGCCATTTCAGCTTTCTTAGGAGGAAATTAAAATAGTTGCTCTTGAGTAGGAGTAATCTCAAACCAGCAACAACCAATCCTGTGATATTTCATTTCTGTTGCACAATTCTGAGGTGTGGAGGCTGCTCAGGGATTCAGATCTCCAGCCCTGAAGGAGCAGGTGCAGCTGCTGGATGGTTTGTTGCCCTGGGGTTGCTGGGGGACCTCTTCAGAGGAGAGTTGGCACCTACAGCCTTCTGTAAACTGATCTTGGCCACAGCCATTTCCCAGCCATCCCTCTCTCTGTCCCACCCTGCATCCTTTGGAAAAGTGCTTCACTGAGACTTCAGCTTTCCTTGGCTAAACATACCAATCCCCATCACCACCTCCCCAGGTGTTTATTCAGTATTTGGTTTTAAGGGATAAGTAGAAGAGAGGGAATAAGAGGAAAATGCTGACACTCCTTCTCAAGTCTGAATTTGCTATCTTATAACGACTTTAAATATCTTCATTTAAACCTAAATTGTTGTAAATTTTTATGGATACATTTGTGGTCTATTGCTCTCCATTTATGTCCTGTGTCAATACAGTCAATCTTGCCCACATTTACATTCTGCAAACTAAATGCTGCTGGAAGGTGTGTTTTTTGACTGGACTTCTGTTCATCTTATTTTGTATTTAATAGACTGTTACCAGGAATATTCTCAATTCCACATGAATACTAATGAGTGTATTTGCTTGGGGTCGAAAGTTTCCTAGGAGCGTAGCACTAAACAGAATATATCTAAATGCCCAAGAAGTTACTTTCAGGACCATTCAGATACTGTGTCACCATGGCTTCCTTCACCAGAAAAAAAAAAAAAACAGGAGCCAAATGATGGCCACTCTCACCACAAAAGCAGGCAGAGAGGTGAGCTGAAGGGGGCAACAGCTGCCTCCTTCCTCCCTCTGCTCTTTTCCCAGTGACTTGTGTGACATTATGTTTCTATGTGGGTACATCAGCTGCACAAATATGGTCATTGGTTGGCGTGGCAGGGCAAGGAGTCAAGGCTTCAGTTACCTGTTGCCCCAAATTCACCTGCCCTTGTGGTAGGGAAGCCCACATGGCAGCCCTGGAGAGATGCTCTTCCTTCCTTGCACAACTGCCCTTTCTTGGCGCAGCTGCATGCCCTCCACCTCCGAATAATGATCTTGTTTCTAAAGTGGAATGTGTAATAGGGAAAAGGAGGTGGCCAGAACTCAAATGAAGGAATAAAAAAGAGCAGATGAATCGATTTGGGGATACTCTTTTGATGCTCTTGCCCTCTATTTCTCTACTCTTCTTCCAAGCTCTCTGCAGTGTGAGTGCTGCTGGCCACATGGATAAGATTCAGCTTGCAAAAATGTATGCTTGCAGCAAGGAAGACTTACCCTTTAACCTTTAGCAGCCATTTCCTCAGAAAAGCACAAGTTTCATTTTCGCTTACGGTGAAAAACGTGTGGAGGGGGAAGGGGAAGGGAACCTCATCTCTCTGTAAAACAGCAGAATGGTCCTATTTTCATCCTCTGCGCCAAACTTCACATAGCTCTTTTTGCATTATGCAGTGTGCCCTCAGGAAAGAGATCTGGCAGAAAAAGCAAATGCAAACTCTCTCGTTAGTCTTGAAAGACCTGGTCTTGAGCATTTGGGGTCAATCCCCTTCAGCGAGTTCATTTTTCTTCATTGCAGTTTCATGAATTTGGCCATAAGCAAAAAGCAGGGTTTAGTTTAAAAAAAAAATAAAGTCCTATATAGTATTCATTAAACAAAACTTAGAATTGCATGCCATATTGGAAAAGTCAGGAAGGTAGAAGAAATTTCACATCCTTGCCATATATCCAGACATATTGCAGTGTACTGCAGCACCAGCATCCAATGGGGCCAGGGTAAGCCCATGTAACTCATGCTAGTAGCTCTAAAAGCAGGACAAAGAAGAAAGACTTTTACTTGGAACTCTTGCACCCAAGTGCCTTTCGGCCTAGAAAATGTGGAGGTTTTTTCAGGTCTAGCATGACTTGAAAGATGAATAATAACATACAAGGGCTATCAACTTTATTGCAAAGTCAGTGATTTTATTTTTTTTTTTTTTAGACTCCACATCATCTTTCTGATGATCAAATACTATTACCAAGAGAGAAAAAGTTTAGTTGCAACTGCAAGGGAAGCCAAAGCCCTCATCCCTGTTGCTTCCTGAGCTCCTGTCCTCCTCCTTGGAGGTTCCCCAGGCCAAGCATTGTGTAGGGTGATAGTGCAGCATGATGAATTTCCCTATAACCCTCATCTTTGCTGCAGCATTGTTGTGAGCACCAGTGAGTGGTTTCTAGTTTTGTCCGTTTGAACTCTTCCACAACACCCAAAAGGGCCGAAATAAACTTTTTCCCTTATCAAGTTGTGCTCTTTCACCTTGCCCAGTGTCCAGACCTGCAGCCAGCTCTCAGTGTGTTCTGCAGAAGAGCTGTCGGGTGGCCCTGCCCCTCTGCAGTGTTGCCCCAAAGGAGGGTGCCCATGAAGATGCTCTTGCCTCTAATGCCCCAGGAGCCCTCCAAAAGCTTTTTAAATTATTTTTGAATGAAAAGTCTGTGATCTTATGAAAAATTTCACTTTCAAACTCTTTGTTGAAACAAGTATCATCATATTTTTCTCATGATCTCCACAAGATAATCTGAATGGAGCCATTGGTCCCCCAACTGTAAGGACACCACTCGGTCACCAGTCTCCTTTCACATACATGTTTTAGGGACAGCAACTCTTGTGACCTTTCTCAGCACCCCTTAAGCCCTGCTGAAGCTCTGCTGTCTTTGCTGAGGTGAGCAGAGAGGAGAGCATCCCCTCCCAGCCAAGTGTGCTGAACACAGTGCTGTTGCTGGTACCTTTCACGAGGGGTCATTGTATACCAATATGCATATAGACCACAAAATACCCAGAGAAAAAATAAGATATCGTAGTAAGCAAGATGAAGAGACTTGACTGAAACTAAAGAGGTTGCTGGTGAAATACAAATATGTGAGAAATTCCCTCAATTTATTGTAAACAGATGGACAATTATTAATTATTGAAATCTTTTTTTAAAAAAAAAGGAAAATGTAATGGATTAATTCTCTTATGGAAGTCAACATAAATGACTCAGTTGTATGGGAAAAAAGTGCAAAGGAGGGAGTTGACTGTGTGAGAATATAGAGTGCATAATGTATTAGCATCAGCAACACAGCCTGATGGGTGAAGGCTTTTATACTACCTCTCTATTGATAGGTATTTCAACCAGCAGTAAAAAACTGCTCTTGACACTCATCTGCAGGGAAAAATATCCACATAGTCTTTGCTGTAGGACCAATTAGCCTGTGAAAGCAGCTGGGGGGAGGAGGGAGGTGCGGGATATAAATGCGGGATGCATCCACACTTGATTACTCTAATGAAATGTCCATTGATTCCTATAGATTAAT
The DNA here is from genome assembly GCA_038380795.1 of Pyrocephalus nanus. Classification (NCBI taxonomy): domain Eukaryota; kingdom Metazoa; phylum Chordata; class Aves; order Passeriformes; family Tyrannidae; genus Pyrocephalus; species Pyrocephalus nanus. The sequence continues at coordinate 8,424,880 of CM076272.1, forward strand.
GTGAGAAGAACGGCAGCTGCGGAGTGGCTAACACCTCTAGGTCAGCAGCTCTGTGTGTGTGTGTGTGTGTGTGGACGTGTGTAATGGAGGGGGTAGCACAGAGCCAGACCAAGGTAGACAAGAGAGGGTTAGTGCGGCTGCAGAGGGAGAGGTGCTGAGGTGCGTGGACGTGACAGCCGGCGATGGAGGGAGATCTGCGGGAGGCCACAGCGAGGGGCTGCAGGGACAGCGCGGTCCCTCCCTGCCCCTCTCGCTGTCGCTGCCCCTCGCTCCCGTTTGACTTTGCTGTAAGGCAGGCTGAGCTCACAGGTCATCTGTTTTTGTTAGATTAATTTGATTCAGCATGTAGGAATAGAGGGCTGAGCGGGCTAATGGCTCTCTGCAGGTGACATTGGGAATGGTCAACACTCTCATCCTCCTCCCCCATCCCTGCGACTGCAAAGAGAAGTCCCTGACGAGGGGCTCCCTCGGTGTCGGGAATGCCGGTCCTGAACCGCAGCCCCCTCACTCCGGCGAGTTCCTCACGTCTCAAATACTAATCCCTTATCTCTTGCGCTGTGTCATGTAGAAGGACTTAATTACAATAAGGGGCGAGGGATTTGCTGAGTGACTACAGTGCTTGGCGCGAGCCAGCTTTTATTGCACAGGGAATGGAGTTGCCGGGGACCCTGCCATAATTGTCACAAGAGATGCACTGTATCCTCTCATGCAGTAATTCTTGAGTTTTGTTGTTGAAGGTGATGTGCAGGCAGCAAACTGCCTCCTCTGCAAGGGAAGCCGAGAGGAGCAACCCACAGTGTGGCATCACAGCAATAATTTGCACTGTGAGAAGGGGCTGATACGGAAATATGAAGGGGTGAAATATTTAGGCTGGGATTCTAGAAATTACATTTCAGAATAAACAAAAGTTTATTCTAGGCCAGATTCTGGCTGGGATAGCATCCCATGGTTGTACATATTGTCTGAGTCCTCTGGTCAACAAGGAAATAATACAATAAAGGAAAATCTGGCTCTGTTACTTATTATTGAGGATAAGGAATCTTGTAGGTGCATTGCATTGCGAGGAGAGTTTGATGTCTTCAATTAAGAATGCAAAATAACTAGACACATTGTGACTTGTTTCAGTTGTTTTCAGTGCAGACTTAACCACATCACTGTAGTACTTGGGAATTCAACATCTGCCAAAAATTTAAGAAACAATGTTTCTTAGCAATACACACAAATGAGGTCAGGCAATTGCAAGACCCACATGGCCCTGCAAAGATCAGGGTCCCCCAGGAAGTACAAGATCTGATGCTGGGTATTAAAATTTGTGCTGTATCATGCTAACTCTGGAGGAAAGATGGATTCTAACTCTAAACCAGGGCTTTGAGCAGTCTGCTCTTGATTTGGCAGCAACTGGCAGCACTTACATCAAATGCCAAAAACTGATGTTCAGAGACAGTCTGTTCTCTCATAAATGTGCATGTAAACACGGGCAGAAAGAGGTCCAAGTCTGGGACAATGCCGAGATTTTCCCAAGGCAAGCTCTCTGCTGAGCCCAACACTGCCAGCACCAGGGCTTTGGCACCTCTGCTGTAGAACTAATCCTGTCTTCATGCAATAGAGTGACAAAACTTTTCATCACCATCTGCAGAGCATAATTTATCCCGGAAAGCACAAATAAATACGAACACATGGTGTGCAGGTTGCAGTATTTCCCCCAGACAGCTCCATAACCCTTTACCCCCAACACACCCTGCTCCTTCTTGGTGGGTGCACAAACCCCACTGGAGAGGATGGCTGGGACTGAGTCTGTGTCCTGCCTGTGGCCCCAGTGTCCCCAGCTGCCCCACCTGGCAAAGGGCACTGTGGATGGGCAGGAGGGATTTGGCCTCAGTGTGCAGTGCTGACCTTCACTACTGCAGTCAGAGCTCCCCAAACATGCTGCCACCTCTGATCACTATAAAACATGGGCTTTTAGTTGAAAGGTTTTATTTCTGTCTGTTCAAGAACCTGGTTATCAAGGATTTCTCCTTTTAGTTTAAGATTTTTACTTCTGCTTAACTACTATTTTACTGCTATGCTCTCTGCTGCTTTTCTAAGATAAATAACTGTATCCAAGCAAAGATTTTTGTCATGCTGCTTTTCCAGAGCAGCAGGACGTGCAGTGTGCTGTCAGCGTAGATGCAGTATGTGTAAGGAATTAAAATGCAGTGCCTGGGTACGTGTGGCCACTCCTGTGCACGGGGTGCCTGTGTGTGTGCAGGTGGTTGTGGCAGCAGCCAGGGCACTGGCAGAGGGGGTTGTCCCTTTAAACCTGGCTGGTGTATTTTTAGAAAGCATAAATAGGCTGCATTCTCCCACTTGCTCACTATCCTAGACATAAAAAGGAAGGGCTTTCTGCTTTCTTCGAGTCTCCTTCCCCTGCTGGCACCATATAAGTCTGTCTTTTAAGCAGTACAGGTCCACAGCCCTTTTTTTTATTTTATTTTTTTACTGAGAAGCTGCAGAACTCTAACCGGTGGTTCAATAAATTGTATTACATCCCCTTCGTACTGAATGCCCTACAAGCTTTGGCTTTCCATGTGTAATTGCAAGCTGTTATTAGCCCAGAGCTTTGTCCGTTACTGTGCCACACTATTGCTGAGCGGTCAATTTTTTTCCCCTGCCATTTCCTTTGCTCACACCATGCTGACCACGTTGGCCAGGGGCTGCCCGAGGTTTATAGTGCAGCATTGATTTTTCTTTTCTCTCAATACTGACAGAATCATAGATCCAAGGCAAATAAAGAAATGCATTCTGTGGTGATGAAATGTCTTTCGTTCAGCCTGGATTGAATCAAAGGCCATCACAGAAATGTTCTACTCTAAAATGCTAGTGAAGCTTAAGGCATTGTTGGAAAATGAATTTTCCATTTTCTTAGCTGTAATTTGGATTCTCAAATCACTGTGCTAAAAATAATCAGATAAAACTGAATATAGACTACAAGCCTATGTAAAATGTTATTTGTTAGGTTTTGCGAGCTGCTGCAGATGATATGAAAGGAATCTGGCAATAGATCAGAAAAGTAATTGCTTAGGTGGATTTCTAGTAAGTATGTTGCATTACTCTGAATACTAAGGTATGACTTCTCTATAACTCATACACAGCATGGTAAATAACCAAACCATAAAGATACATTTTGAATATCTACTGGAGGGAGATATTTCCGATGAAAAAAAAATCACCCTATATCACCTACATCTCAATTATGAGTATTTTTGCTTTTTTGGAAGAGATGTTGAAGATTTGGGGTTTTGGTTGGTTTTTTTTTGATAGACTGGTGTTGTCGTTCCTGTTATACAGATGGAGATCTGAAAGTAAAAAGAGTCTATTGGGACAGAGTGAAGTCACAGAGTGAATATCCAGCAGGGCCTGGAAGAGAACTTTGATCCTCAAAAGCTTAACACCATTTTTAATGCAAAATAAAAATAGCCATAATTTTCATGACATCTGTTAGAAGGGGTCATTCCCTATGACAGTTTTCCCAGCATAGGCTGTTAGAAACCAGAGGTGGCCCCAGTCTGCATGGCTGGCCGTGCTGGCACAGAACTTCAGCTTTCTGTGGAAAGGGAACACCTTGACTAATTTTTAGGCAAATACCATTTCCCATAACATAAAGTCAATTAAGGAACCCAAACCTGTCATCTTGGAAAACAGAACCATGTAGTAAAGATTTCCTAATATTTTGGGGGGGTTTTTTCGTTGTTTTTCTGTATTATCAAGGCTCGTGACCATATCTGGTGTATGTGGCCATTACAAATTTAACCCAACTCACCACTGAGGACTTCAATACTTTCATCCTTGAAAAAATAAGGATGCCCTTTTTAAGTATGGTGGTGAGAAGGGGTATGATTTTTTTTTTTTTTGCCAGGTTAGATAATTACAGGTGTCATGTATTTCATGCAGTCCAGAAAACATCCCTCAGATTTTTGTAAGTTCATAATATGTTGGGCAGAAAGACTGAGCAGAGGATCCTTGTGTCCTCTCCTTTCCAGCATAGTTCCCTCTGTGGCCCTGCAAAGGTAAAGCCCCAACTTCTACAGAGTCCCAGGGTAAAAGTTACCTTACCTGGCAATCCAAAATGTTCTCTGACTCCACACTTCAGGGAGATCCCAAATGTTTCCATGCAAAGTTAGTGAGGAAAAAAAAAACCTGGGGGAGAGAGAGAGAGAAGGAAAGGGTACCGAGAGGATAGAAGGAGTTGAGGAGAGGAGCATTTATAAGTGAAAATAATAGATGGATTCAGCAAAGTTAAAACTACAAATTCAAAAAATAAATGTATTTGAACATAGCCCTGGGGCAACATTGCATTAATTCCCTAGCTTTGGACCTTCCTTTTTCTCCTTTCTTAATGATTACACGTTTGATATCAATATGCACTGGTTTACAGATATTTCTTCACCATCGCGTTCCTAGCAATGCACAATAGATCTTTACGCTGCAAAACAAATCAGACTATTTTTCTTCACTATGATCAAAATAAATTTAAAAACAAACAAGTCAAATTCAGTGTCTTATTCTTCCATAATTGTTTCTGAACTTTTTTTTTTTTAATCAAAAGACTACTAAGATCTCCTTTCTCTATCCCAAATTATGCAGTAATTTTCTCTACAAAATTTCTCAAAAGATTACAGGGTTACTGACTGTAAAAGACTGTGTTGTGCTATGCGACCAAGTGCTATGTGGCTTTCATCTGTAGTTTTCAAGAATGCTCCACAGAGGAAACAAAATCAGGGCCATCTTCCTCCTATTTGTCTTCCCAAGTTTATTCTTCCATAAGGTTTCAAAACCTCCTGTTTTGTCCCACTCCAGCCTCATGGTGCTCAGTAATATATAAAACTATACCTAAGAAGGGAAGACTCTGCAAGCTGATCTGAAATCAGCTGCAAACCAACTCAAATCCTAGCAAGTGTGGATCTGTCTAAGGATCCTCTGTATTAGATTTTCAGATCTTGCACACATCGTGGATATCATTATACAGTTACCATAACTGTTTCTTTCTAAGTTAACCTTTTCTGGACAGATTAACTCAGGTCTTTTCCTCGCTGGTGTTCCTGATGCAGGTGAAGGATACATCTCAGCAGTAACCAAGATGAGGGACTGCTACTTGGGTGTGTTGAAACCTTCAAAATTCACTTGCTGGGATTTTTGACAGCAGATTTACATGGAGATTTAAATTCAGATTCAGGGCTTCTATTCTGGGCAGTATCTCCATTAGAAGCTGGATGAGCTGGAAGATGGATGAGTGGAGGTTTCCAAGTGTTGGTAAGCAGGTGACCATGTATGGAAAGTCACACTTGAAAAGGTACTGGAGGTGCAGTTGTACAAGGTAGGAACAGCATTAAGATGTGTGTAAAACTAGGAACATAGCTGCCCTTCTGCCTCTATCTATCACTTTATGGATTTGTGACATCACTTATGGCTAAAATCCAACCATTGCTCTGTACAGGCTGCAATCAGGGATCCCCACTCTAAATTCTAGGAAGGGGAAAGCGAGGAGAATCTACAAACAGGATTAGTGTCAGGGAATGCAAGCGTGATGAATACTTCCAGATATTACCAAATTGTATATAATAGCCTAAGTATGAAGGAAATAATTGTCGGGGGGAAAAGCTGTTAATTGGATCATATACGAGATGTAATGTTTTCCTAATGTCTCAGCTGGTGCATAAGTGCTTGTTGACTGGTGCCTGATCTCTGTGTTTTTATCAAATGCCCACGCTAGCAAGCTGCTATGATAATTAATTTTTAAGGGGGATGAAAAAGATCAGCTATGCTTGAGTCCCAAATGGATGTCTTTTCTCTGATCCACTGGGTTCACAGCTTTAAGTGTAACAAGCAAAAATGGTTGAACAAGCAAAGAGCAAGGGAAGCCAGAGTGGCATCAAAATGCAAAGCAGCTTCACCATAATCTTCTGTTAAGTGGGGAAGCACCATTCTGCCCTCAGCAAGAGCAGTTTCTGGTTTAAAATGACCAAAAAGTCAAAAAGAATTTAAGATTTGTGTGACTGTAAGAAAAGAATGTTAGTAATAATGATTCCAGCTCTACTGTAAAAATAGTGGAGAGATGGCAGGAGCTGTGAGCTTTGGTTGGTTGGAGGGCCAGGTGTGGGGCTGAGTTTGCAGCTGGTTCTGCAGGAGGCACCTGAGCTGGAGTACAGGGCTAGGGCAGTGCTGCAACCCAGGGTGTGCTCAGTTTGACTGTACAGTTCACACCCTTCATTAAAATGTAACTTGCATTTCCCCTATTCTTTGAAATCTGCTAAGGGGGATGCAGTCAGGTCCCAGCTGCTTTCAGAAGCTGTGACAACGCTGCTCACCAAGTAAGGAGCATTCACTTGTGTTTTGCTCACCTCTGCCACAGTGTCCTCTGTACTGGCAGCTGCCTTAGGTGACTTGATGGTCCTCTGCGAATTTGGCCCGCAAAACCCATGGCAGCAGCAGAAATTCTCCACGTGTGGCAAAATAGAAAGTTGTTCATTTTGTGAAACACTTTCTCTTTGGAAGAACATTGTATATGTAAAGCTCAGGTCCCTTTTGAGGCACTCATCTTCCTCAGCCTCTGTGAAAGTCTTCTTTCAGCAGAAGATCAACAAGGATTCTCTGGCATATTCATGTTTAGTGGTCCTCGCCCTACAAACACTGAAACTGTCTGGGGAACCTGATCCTTTCCTGTGTAAAGTTCCCTACAAAGCTATTCAGTACTTCCAGCCCTTCCTGGTTTGAAACTTCCCTCAGCACCTTGTCCAGCCCAATAGGTACACACTTCTAAACAGCTGCCAATACACATGAATTTACATAAAACATACAGAAAACTACCGAAATTATTATGTTCATTGGGATGTTCTGTCCAAATTGAGACTTTTAAGCACTAATAATAATTAACTACTTTCTTAGCAACGAAAAAGTCTTAAATGCCTATTTACTTAACAGTCCCCTAGGGTGTCTTTGTTCTGAATGGGCTAAAAAATCTTAGCTGCAAAATAAGCAGGCGATTCCAATCAATAGAGCCAGAGGACTATATTGATTACCAGAACTCCATTCTTTAGTCATTAACCCTGTGAATTCTTTACAAAAGCCATACAGGACAATTCCTAACCACTATACCATTTGAGGAGTCATTCAGATATTTGAATGTCATTAAACTTTCATAGCTTGTTTACAGCCCCTTCAGCCTCGCCTGAAGGATTGTGCTCCGAGACTTGCTGCCACACAGCCCCACTCTGCCCAGCTGAACTGACAAACAGCATTAATCAAGCCCAGAAATTTCCTCTGCAGATATGTTTTTCTTGTTGGTTATTGCTAATGTTGCTACAGAGCAGGGAAACAGATCATGGAAGGAGTGAAGTAATATTCTTCATTTTTTCACATTCCAGCTCCAAGCCAGAATACTCTAGCTGATGATAGACACCATTTTTATCCATCCTCGTGTGGAAAACTACTTGTACACCCTGTAAGTCCCTATCTCTATGCTGGATGTCACTGAGCTCCATGTGTGGATAGGAGAGGAGTGACACAAAGTGGGGCAGTGAAGGCAGAAGACAACAGTGAGGTGGGAAGGAGGAAGAGAAGGAAGTGATGCTGAGAGAGCTCCTCAGGTCTCTCCACCTCCTTCCCCTCACCGGTCCTGCGGGACCTGCCCCCATGACACCTCCCTCTCAGCAGCCCTGTATTTAAGAGAAGATTCTCGCATTTCAGATTAAGAAAGTTCATGACACACAGTAATGGCTCTGAATGGTAAATTGAATCACACAGTCAACAATTGAATAGAAGCAGCACAAATGAGCCAAATGCCAGCAATTTTAAGGGGATGCTGAAGGAACTCCCAGCAGTCACAAGGCCTCTGCAAAGGCAGGCACTCTTCCTCTTCAAAGTTCAGGTGACTTTAATGGTATGGAACATGTAATGTTCTTTAATGTAGTGTTTCCTTGCTATAGAAACTGTGAGCTGACCAGCATCTTTGTAAATATACAAATTGGGAGTGATTATTTCTAAATGTTTTCTTAATGGTTTATACAAATTTCAGCCACAGCTTGTCCCTGGGTTTCTTGCTCCAGCTGTTCTTTTATTGGTTATGGCTTTGACCCAATGCCCGCTGGATATGGGGGTTTGGCTTAGGCTGTGTTTGTTACACAACACAAACATGGTTTTGTTCCCTGCTTCCCACTGTACAAAGAAGATTTTAGCCACAACACAGGAGATGAACATCAAGCAATAATTTGAGCTGAAACTGAGGATCCTGTTTTGAAATGAAGAAACAGTTTGAGAGCTACACAAGAATCTGCCTAAATACTTGCAAAGAGAGACTGTAACTTCAGAGTCATAACTGAGCAATATGCCTGCATTTAGATGCAAAAATTGTCCTCTATCATTTTTGCAATTAGTGTTTGATCCAGTCTAGCTTCAATGTTCTGTTGTTATCTTTATCTATTTGAAAACTTCCCAAGAGAGCTATAATGAGCCAGGACCATTTTCATGACTATTGATTTCACGGTTAAAATTATAGTATTTGATTGTTATTTGACCAAACTGAGATTATTGTATGTTTTGAAAACAAGAGCAGCAACAGTAGAAGTCATGTCCCTAGAAAAGTACCAAGTTAGGAACTGCTAAACAGCTCTGCTTCTCCTGTGATGCTGCAGCGCTCTGCAGAAACCCTTCTCAGTGCTGCCCCTTTCTAGGCAACAAGCAGAAGGCACACAGATCTTCAGTGACCTTTCCAGTGTCACCCCATGTATCGTGGCAAAGCGTGGGATAGATCTCAAGGGTCCTTCCTCCCAGCCAGACCCCTCACTACTGGCACCCATTTTCCTGTCTGGGAAATGCTTGTTCCTGTTGGCAATGTCTCTTGTAGTCAGGGGATGTGTTTTGTGGTGAAGACACTTTTAGGACCAAAAGCCTGGATTCCATTATAACTCATAGAAAACAAGTAGGTACTGGACAACCATTTATGAAGTTTATTTTTCATTGTCACAATATATTTAGAAAATGTTGCTGAACCCAAGGACTTTCTGCACTCTCTAGTTTCCTGCTTTTCAACAGACTAAACCAATCACAATTAGCAATGAATTTTTGATAAATCCAGAAATGTTTTAAGCAAGTTCCTAAATGTGATAAGAACTCCAAATATCTTTTTGAATAAAGTGTTTCAAGGGACTGTTAGGACTAAACGACCCTAGCGCATTGTGTGAATAGAGCCACCTTTTCTTTGCACTTTGTTTTTCTTTTTTTAGTATGAGACCTCTCTGTATTTTATGAAACAAAGGGTATAACTCACCATCCTTTCTTTTCTCTTCAGAATGGCAGAATTGTTGATTTTGAAGTTGTGTTGACATTTTGAGCTGTGTGAAATCCAATAAGGCTACAAGTATTTCCTAGCAAAACTCTGGGCACCATCAGGGACAGGTAGAGAAGTTGAAGCAGGAGGTACCTGAGTTGTTAATGGGGTGAATGTAGGTGCAATTACCACATTTTTATCTTTTTCTATCAATGCCATGGAAATCACCACCAGTTTAACAAGTGAATTTAAACATCTTGACTCCAGTAGTTGCTGCTAACTGCATCTTCAGAGCCAGGAGCATTTTGACATCCTATTTTCTTCAAGCCGAGTCACAGGTCAAAGGGCAGTAAGACACCTTTCCCCAGCTGCCAGTGATGTGCCTCCTTGAAATAAATCAAAACTCCTGTCCCCAGAGAAGCGGGTGGGGGCTTTTTTTTGTGTCCATGTGGGCAGGATGGCTTGGCTGTGCCCTTGAAGGACTCCTGTTTATCATGAGAGATCCCAGTGCTCGGAGCTCTCCTGAGCATCACTGTGCCAAGCCTGACTTCCCATGCCCTGTCCCCGGCCAGGGCTGAGCTTCCAGCTCAGACAGCCCTGAGAAATGCATACAGCTAAAACTGCCCACCAGTAAATACACCCTGTGCCTTTAGAGGCTCCTCCAGCTAGGATCAGTGTGTCTCAGGGAGGACCACAGTATCCTGAGGGACAGAGGGGAGAGTAGATGGAGGTGATAAAGCCCTCCTGCAACCAACCAAGGAGAAAGGGAGCACTGACCCACTCTGAGTATCGTGTACCTCTATGTTTAGCAGAGGAGAGTTAGCTGCTTTCCTGTCCTCTGCTTCCCTTTTATTTAAAAGTCTGACTCCTGGGAATAAGTTTTGAAGTGAGGCTCCAGGAAGACCCTGACCGCTCACGCCATTGTTGTATCATACAGAGCTGAGGGGAGGACCAAGCTTTAGGCATGCAGAGCATACAGGTGCTCCTGTCGCAGCTTGTGGGCAGAAGTGCCCACAATGGCTTAGTCAGGATGAGGGGAGGGGCATGTCCCCAACTCTGTGTATGTGTCACTGTGGCCCTCAGGACTCTCTCTGCATCTGCTACCCACAAAATTTCAGTATCATCCACCCAAGAAAACGTTCCCTTCCAAAAGTGCTGAGTGCTGCTGCTTCCACCTCTGAAATATGTAGGCCATTTAGCAACAGGTTTGTGCCCTCTGATCCCAAGAGAGGTGCTGGTACTGCCGCCCTGTTGTCCTTGTGCGCCACAGACCCTTCTGCAGAAGAAGCAGGTGCTTAAAGCCTTGTTCTGATTACATCTACTCCACATAAGGCACAGCAACTTAACTCGAGCCAACAGTCACCCCAGTGTAAAATGGGATCTTGGCAGATCAAATGCTGAGTTGTAATCCTCTCATTGCCCCAAAATAAATTCTGTTCTTGGCAGGCAGAGCTTAATGATAAGTGTTCAATCCTGCCTCGTACGCGGCTTAGGAGCGCGAGACGGGCATCCCTGGGAGGGCTGCTCCACATTCCATGGCTTTCTGGGCAGGGACCATCCCCAGGGCCATGCAGGGACCAGGCTGGACTGCTGCCAGGGGCTCACGGGGAGCAGCCCCTGCAGTCAGAACTGCCAGTGGTGACATTTCAGAAGGTTTTACCTTGTGGAGGCTTCATAAATGTCATCCTCAAGGCTCCCTGCTGAAGCTGCTGGTGGTGGCTGCGCTGAAGGGAGTTGGAGCCAAGTGATTCCCCTGGAAGGGACGGCCCCATGTCGAGTTTCTCCATCACTGTCACACATATCTCTGAAAATATTTACTTACTGTTTGAAAGGAAAATGGCTTTCTGAGGCCATTATTTCTTTCTCCCATCTGCTGTCATAAAGGTCTTTGTGACGGAATGATAGAGGATTCGTCCACAGAAAAAGACAGAGCAGGAAACGATACCAAAACATAAGGGCATCTCTAGGTAGGGCAGTGTAAGATCACAGTGGTGGCCACACTCTTTGTATATGCAAAGGCAAAAAATACCAACTGAAAATAAATAGGTAAGATACGCACTGATATTTGAAGGACTTGGAAACTAGATTTGAATAAAGTTGTGGGGTTTTCTTATCCCATCTCATCTTTTCCTGTATTCCTTTCTGTCTAGTTTGCACTGCAGCCTCGACACAGAGCAGTCTGTTTATCATTAGTAAGATGTAGTGTATATTAGAGCAGCAATAACAGTAAGTCATTTAGAGTGTACGTCACAGGTTACAAAGAAAATAGGGATGCTATTTTATTATGCTGAGGCTATAAAGCTTACACTAATACAAAATATTGCTGGCAGTCACCTTGTTTTATTCTTCTTTTAACAACTTACTAACAGTGTGTAAATATAAAAGGAAACTTTGATTTTTCCATCCGGATACACTGAAAACTCTTTCAATAAAAATGCTAGGGTGCATTTAACACTGTGACCAGAAATATTGAAATTTGACAGTTAGGAGGTTAAAGGTTTCAAATTTATACACAGAGGTGTTTTGCTCCTGTCATGGTCATAGCAGCTTGCTCAGGATAACCCCTTTTGCTTACTGAACCTTTGAAAAGCAGAGAACATTAAGCAATACATCTTGGCAGATGCCCTGGGATTTCACACCACCAGCAGAAGCCCATATGCACACAAAAAGTGAACCTCTTAGGTGAAAACTGGTCAAGCCTTTCTCTGTTTCTGCACTGTGTGCTGGCAAGCAGCTGTCCTGCACTGCTGCTGCCACCATCCTTTCTGTTAGAATTAAGGCAGTTTCTGTAATTTTCAGGTATAAGGTGCTACTGCTTTTAATTTCCACATAGATCACTCAAAAAGGTGTCATCAAGAGAACATGTACAGGAGCCATTACTGAGAGGTAATAACATCAGATAAATACATCTTTTACATTCCTGCCATGAAATACCTGCTCAAAAGATAAAACAAAAAAAAAATGGACTTTGTTCCCCAAATGCCAAGATTTTAGATATCTTCTAGTCTTTATTTTAGGGATTTCAGCCTGTGGTAAATACCTATAGGACAGTATTTGTTTCTTAACTGCCATATGAGAGAATATGTGCAGCTGAGAACAGGCAAGGTGCCATAGTACTTCCAACTTTTTTAAATTATATTTTTCAAGCTCTACAAAGGTAAAAAAAAAAAATACTATGTGTTGATTTGCTGAGAAACCATCCCCACGCAGAGCTGCTGGAGACAGTACAGCCTTGGCAAACCAGCAAGTAAAATGATCAGCTTTCCTTTCTTTGATTTTCATATCATAGCATGTAAGAGAACCACTATGGGCATTTCTTTTGATATTCACCATAAAACTGTCCTCATAAATATTACTGCAAATACACAATGGCTTTTTGGCTGATGTTCTGAAAACAATGACAGTGAGCACACATCTTTACACACAAGCGTCTCTGTACCATTAATGTCCCCCTGGTAGGCACGGTGGGGCTGGCAGAGGGGATGCTTCGAGGCAGGCAGCCCTGCTTGTTAAAAGTGCTCCCTGCTGTCACTCCAGGAGCTTGAGGAATTTAGGGCTAGGTCTAAACTCAGGTTATAGCCCCTATTCACTTCAAACTGAGGAGCGTGCAGTCTCTGCCTTTGTTGGCTGCAGAACCCACACCAGCAGGAGCACCAGGCACATGGCAAAGCCCATCTGTTTGCTCAGGGCTTTGCCTGGGGCAGCAGTGGTGGGATGTGGGGTAGCTGGTAGGAGATCCTACTGTGGACTGAGTGCTCTTACAGTAAAGCAACAGCAGGCAGGAGTGCAGGAGCCAGTTGCACACAGGATTTTAGCAGCTTAGTGAGTATGTGAGAGTCACTGATTTGTTCTCTGGTCCTGGAAAGGAGCACATGGCCGTGCTGGGCTGCACAGCCCTATCCCCCTTCAGAAAGTGTCAAGGCTGGGTGTATCTGAGGAGAGGGTCTCTGTATAGTGGTGCATAGATATTTATTGTGCTGCAGGAGTGGAGGCTGGAAATGGTGTGGGGGAAGCATGCAGAAGGTATCATGCTGTACCCATAAGTGGTTGGGGCCTCCCAGTGTGCTGGAAAGTAAGGGGAAGTCACTACATCTCCTGCAATTCTTCAGGGGGTCTAGCTCTGTCATGCCCCAGCAATGATGAGACTGGAGGTTTGACTTCACACATTCTTTCAGGTGTAAATACCTACCCAGGCTCAGGCACCTGAGAGTTGAGGATTCTGTACCGTTAGGAGAAATTACTTGTCTGTGCATGGCAGGACTGCATGTCCTGCAGAACTCCAGTTTTTCAGGTCTTGGAGTAGCTGTTAAATTACAGCACCTGTACCAGTGGTGATAGTTGAGCTGAGCCATTCTCCCTGCTCACCTCAGTTCTTCCTGGCAGACAGTTCAGGGTCCTGAGTAACACTAAGATCCAGCTTAAAGGCAATTGTCAGAGCTATGTGGCAGAGAGGCACTCTAGGCACTGGAGAGAGAAGCTGGATTAGAAAACAACTAAATCAGAACAGTCAGTTAATGCAATTGAAAACATTAAACTCCTCTTTAAGGGTTTCGTTGGTCCCCAAGGCTTTCATGGTGCCAACTGAGTACTAGAAAGAGCCTTTTGTAGGCTTCTTGCATTGGGTGAATCTCCTCTGTGCTGTCTTGAAGACATAGGTCATGCAGGCCTTCAGAAATTCAAATTAAGTACTGTGAGGTAAATATATTCTCTAGTCTTGCTATAGTTGGTTGGTTAGTTTGTTTTCCCCACATATTTCTTTATTGGTCTGTTTTCCTCTCTAGAGCTGAGGCTGGTCAGCAGGAGCCAGCAGTCTTCCGAGGTCCTGGCTCACCTCCGGTACAATCATGCAAAAGAAGCAATTTTTCATTATTGATAAAATGTAATGTCATAATGTCATGGCCTTTCAGGTCATCATCTTTGTAAGTCAGCCATGACATTATCACAATTTATAATGATAACAAATGACCATAATGTTTGCATGTAATTTTCATTGGCTATTGCAGAATTCTAAAACCACTCCTTCAAAGGATGGATTTCATTAATAAGCAAGTGCCATTACATGGTACCAACTGCTTCTACCGGGGGCTTTTTGCTAACATGTGGCCTATTTTGTCTGATAGGTGAAATTTATGTATTTAGTTGAAATTTAAGATTTGGTGGCTCTTAGTTAAGTAGTGATGCAAACTGAGAGAACATTCTTGCCTTTTAATGCTAACAAAGGCTTTATAATATGCCTAAATTCTAATAATTTCTAATAACAGTTTTGTAAATACGCAGCCCGTGAAGATTGCCAGCTGGAAGGTCTGACTTGAGTGTCAGATTCATTCTTGACTGTAGTGTTGGCCTTACTTATTTAATATTTCATGATAAACTTAAAAGATTTACAGCTTCAGGAGCTGGTGAGAATCATAGGCCATTTATTTTCATGTGATATTTAGAGGCTGGAGCTCCAGTCCCCAAACACTTTAAACATATTCTTAGCTTTAACATCTGGACTGAGAACATCGCTGGGGTGGGTTCCCTTTGCTCTGCAGGATCAGGACCTCGGAGTAAGTGCACTGAGTTCAATAGAGCTGAATCTGGAGCACTTGTAGGGAGTACTCTGTCAATCTAATCCATAAATAAATACTCCTCTACTCCTGAAGTCCTCTGAAGCTAATGCATGAAAAACAATGAAACGCCTGGGCACTCCAGGCCTCTTGAAAAAGCAGGGCCAGGCTCTTGTGTGTATCTGTGTGCACACACATGCATGTGTATGAAATAAATTAAAACAAACAAAAATAAATGTTTCTGAAAGACCAGCTGTGAGTTATAGTCTAACAGACTCCATGACAGGCCACCAGGCAAAAGGACTCTCTGAGCTGCACAATTGGTCCCCCAGGGACACGGTGCCTCAGAGAGGACAAAGCAAGAGCTGGGGACTCGGCTGTGCTTTGTTTTGGCCTACGAGGCTTATCAGACCCATGTTGTGATTCATTTTTCATCTGCAGCAAGAAGCTTGCAGGAAAAATTTGCCTTTTTCTTTTTTCTACTTCTTTGGGGCTGCTACTTTTTTCACTGGAAATTGTAACGTTATTGCCCTTATGAAAAATATTAGACTAAGTTTCAACCTCTGTTAGTGTGATTCCAAGGCCACCTGGTTATTATTGGGTTGTCCACTAGGCCATGCAAACATGTGACAGAAGGCTTTCTTCCCTTTAGAGTGAATTGTATACAAAATGTTTCATTGTCTGGAGGATCACGCCTTATGTGGGATGTTGCCCAATTATATTCATGGCCATTCATTTTGTAGGGCTTGAACATCACTCATATGGGGATCTCCTTGTTACTGTCTTTGAAACCTCTACCACGAAGGCTGGTTTCATCAATTTTCCAAGCCTACAGGTCTCCAAGTGACCCAATAAGGTCATTCATGGCAGCTCAGTGTCCATATTGTAAATACCCTAACAGACCATAGGCAGCTGTTTTGTATGCTTAAAGGAGTGTCTTCATTCTCTGCAGCAAAGGAGGCTGAACTCCACTGTAGTGCATAGGCACACTTGCATCAAGATAAATTCTTTTAAGTCACTTCAGCGGAAAACTGCTTGAGCTATCAAAGTTAGTATGCGCTGCGAGCAATGAACATTAGCTAGAGCCTTGGGAGATACTGAAAGAAACCTCAGAGTCTGTGTTTAATTGTCCTTCCTGAAATACCTTTTTATGACGCATCCCCATTGCTCACTTAATTTTCTCAGTTTAACTCAGGTTTGACTTTCTTCATTTCAATGCATTGGCAGCCCAGGGGCTTGGTTGTATCAGGGAACATTTTACAAACCCTTCATGAGATGGCTCAGGTTGATTTTAGCACAGCTCCACCTCTTCTCCTGTGGTTGATGTCCCCAAAGAACAGATGAACATAAGAATGGGAGACTTGAGCATGTTCAATTTGTTTTCTGGTATATTATGTTACCCCAAAACACTCTTCCTTGAATTTTAAAGCTGATGGGCTGCATCAGCTGTTTAATTGGTGGTTTGATTATATTTTATTTGATGACACACATGAGATGTTCCTGATACCATATGATACCATGGCAATTGTCCATGTAACTATTTCATTGCTCTTCAGAACTCTTCAGCTCAGCACTGGCCACTCACTGCCCTGCTCAGATGAGTCCTCCTGCTTGACTCGATCTGAGCAGAGGCTCAGAGCAGAATCAGAGGATGGTCTTCCAGGAGGACATAAGAACCTACAATAGTGTAGAAAGGCACAAAGACTCCTTTGCATTCTCTGATCCAGCCTCCTTAACTAGTGGTTTGCAAAGGCACTGTCGCTTCTTGGGTTCATCTCGCTCTTGTTTTAGCCGGCCTGTACGGGCTTCCTCCCACCGGATGCTCGTGGTGCCTGAGCTCCGTAACAAGCTGTTCTCCAGCTGTGAGCACTGATCTGCTTTGCTGCACATTGCCAGATTGTTCCCCACCACCTGAGAAACATCCACAGAGAGCAGGCAAAGCCTGGTTTTAGTTTGGCATAACCTGGTTCTGCTGAGCTGCTTCCCATCACAGTACGCGGTGACCTGGGCTGGGCTCAGGGGTGCTGGAGGATTTTACCGGTAAAAAAGGGGAGGTGGAGGTGGGCATTGCTGCCAGACCACCTGATCCTACCAAAGCACACAATCTTGTTTTTCTGAAGGCTGAGTAAGAAGGGACATAACATGTAGAATTAGCACAGATTTGCTGCTTTGTCATTAAAAATGGGTTTGCTGCCAAAACAGCAGCTTTGCTGCCGGGGACTGTCTGTTTGTACTCTTGGGCCTCAGCTCAGCACAGGCGTGTGCTGCGCTAAAGCAAACGAAAGGGGAATTATACGATATTGAATGTGGGCCTGTCTCTAAATGCATTGAAAATGTAGGTTATTGTCTTCTGGCATTTCCTAAAAAGCCTCTTGAGCTCCTGTTGGCAACCGCTGATATTGAGGGTACTTTTAGCTGTTTAAGTCTTCCTGTTCTAACAGGGGTCAAAGGGCTGTAAAGATCTTCTCAAAAGGATATAGAAGGAATCATTAAAAGGGAGGAGGAAGAAAGTGACAGAAGGTCAGCCTTTTTTTTTTTAATGGGTGCATCCCCGAGGGGGTCAGACACAGTTGTGCATTATACTCCAGCTCCAGTACCTGACTTTTAGAAACCTACAGCAAATCTTATTAGCACTTCCATAAGCATAAAATACAGGACAGAGTGCAACGTTCCTGGCAGAAGTAAAAGAGAGAAACCATGAAATAAGTCAATTTAGTCTTTCAGATGAATTTAAATCAACATAGTGCAAGGATATGACCAAGATGAGGACAAATACACAAATATGTGTAAGGTATTTTACGGTCCCCAGGAAGCGTGTGCATGTATCTGTGTGCGTTTAATTCCCTTGTTGATCTTTCTTTCCTTAGAGACAAATTTACTGTATGCCCATTGTTATAGCATGTCATGTAGCTTTTTGTAAGGACTGGTGTAGGGCAAAAAATTTACCTTTTTATGTGACATAGCCAAACAGAATTGTGAAGGTTTTCAGTGATTTCTAGACAGCAAGCAATAAACTGCGTTTGCACCCACACACTTACTGCCTAACACCCCATCTGGTAACATTTCCACGTCTCCAGGAAAGAAATCAATAGCAATAATCTGTGAGGGCCTCATAGGGTGTATATTTTTTTATCGCACTGCTATTTGGAATTTTTTTCCTATCTGCTTACAGCACTAGATTGTTCTTTTTTTGTTAGCTAACATTGAAATCTTGGAGCCATTATTATATTTTATAAAAAGCAGTAACGAACACTGGGGTCAAAATAATATATTCTAAACACTTATATTCAATAATATCACAGTGTTCAGACAGCAAAGTCCTAGTCAATGAAGACACTGAAAAATCTCCTACAGTAAGAACCTGTGCATTTAAAATGATATGCTAGCACATATCAAAGACTAGCATCCTAAAAATTCATGATTACTTAAAGATAGTTTATATTATAAGGGAGTATACCTCTAGCTTTCATCTTGCTCCAATGCAGAGAAGAAATTGTCCTTATATTCTGAAATTTAGAACTGTGTCACTGTTGGTTTTCTGTGTAAGGAGGAAATATGATGCTTTGTTACTGGTCTTATTTATTGCAGACCTTGTCTGGAATCTAGTATTGAAGCTGTGCTTGATGAGTTGCTGCCTTGAACTTTTCCACTGATCAATGCTGGTGCTATGGCTGCATGAAAGAATAGCTTTCCTGAGGAGAAGCTATCACATGGGAAACACACTACACAGTAAGCTAAGAAATCTGCTATAATCTTGTATGCTTAGGCTTAGAAACGTGTTTCCCAAAAGAAATGGTGATAGTGAATGACCATTTAAAAACTGAGACTTTGCGTGAGCAAGAGGTCAGGTCAAGAACAGGGAGGTTTAACAAAAAAAGAGGTATAGAGAGAAAGAAAGAAAGACTGGGGAAAGGGAAGAAAGAAAGGAAGGAAAAAGAAAGAAGCAGAAACCTTCCTTTCACTAACATGATAAGGCACAACTGGACAAAATGCACAGCTGAAGAAGAGGACATTACAGAGCCAGGAGACAGGAATCATATTTCTTCTTCTCCCTTCAGTGACAAATAAAAGGTTGTTTTGATTTTTGCTGTACAAATAATAAGCTTGACTTAGAAACTGTAGCTGCTGAGTTGCTCTCCATAAAAATATTTTTCGCTTTTTGTCTTAATGGCAATACTAGAGGAAAGAAAAGGAAGCAGTTCTCTAATCAGCATATGTTTTATTTACCCACAGATTGTCCTGTGCATCTTGCAGTGGGGGTGGGATTGACATTCTGAACACAAGGAATATCCTTTGAAAGTGGGATTTCACAGCATTTAGAATGGGTAAATCCATGTCTGTGCTTACCAGGCCTTTTCCCTTTTGCCAAGGCTGCCAGTTGTGATACTGTGGTGTTTTTTTGTTGTTGTTTTTTTTTTTTTTCGCATAGAAAGTATACTGTGATGGACCCACTGAAATCTCTTTTTTTAAATCACCAAAGCACCACCTCATTTGGTTACCAGCAGGGCACGCAGCAGGTCTCTCAGTGCCGTTGGCTTTATTCATGTCTCCCTCTAAATAAGCCAGTGGTAACAAAAAGGAGTTAACCTTTTTGAAGCAGTGTTGCAGTAGAGATCCCATGAAGACCAGCTAGGTGGATGCATAGGGTGCTTTTAGTTGTAAGCTAACACTGAAATCTTGGAACCATTATTATATTTTATAAAAAGCAGTAACTAACACTGGGCTCAAAATAGTATATTCTAAATACTCATATTCAATAGTTGTAAGCAAAGACTTTTGAATATATAGTTTTATTTTGTAACTTAGCACCAAAACTAAAATCTCCGGATGAGATAACCTTATTGCTGCTATAAATGACTGCTCTTACCTCATTTTTGCCCCTACAGTTTGCTTCTTGTCTGTCTTCATTTGCACTCTGAAATGCTGAGAACTCAAATCTCAAACCTGACTAAGTAATAACGTGTAAATAAGGATCTAGCATATCTAATCACTGGTGGAAAGGATAAATGGGACTGAGAATCCTGGCCAGCCCATGAATATTGCCAAAAAAAGTCATTGCTGGATTTTTAAAAAATCTTTCTGTTGTTTTAAAAATCTTTCTGCTATTTGTGCAGGTGGAATGAGAAAAATAGCATTCTACTAATTTACATTTTTTCAGTAAAAATAAATCCATGGTGAGGTGGGTATTCAGGTGCTGAGGGAAGGAGGGCTATGTAAATACCTCAGTTGGTGTTTTTTTGCCTGGGGTCCATGGGCTGTGAATGAGAGTACTATAAAAGATAACCCAGGATAGCAAGTCCCTTGTCAGTTGGCTTAAATTTTCAATGTAAGGGTCCCTACCTCCAGCAGAAGAGTTTAGGTGCATAAACACTGAAGAGATTGCAAATCACTAACATACAGACCACTGCAGCACTGAGAACAGTATATTCAGTCAGTGTTATCTCAGTCCATTCTTCTAATACTATTGAATTTTATTTGGTAGTCTAAATGAAAACAGGAGTAAAAATTTAGTATTTTCAATAAAGTTATATTTGAGCTCAGTCTTTGATGATAAATAAGCCATTCACTTACATCTGCCAGAGCATTCATAGGAAGCATTGGGCTTAAATGAGTTGTGACCTTATGAGACAGTCTACTGTTTGGAGACTATATAGGTGACTGCTGGGTTTTGAGTCTTGACCTTTCTGTTTATATTCATCATGAATGTGCAGATACTTTTATTCTTTCTGGAAAAAGGCTGTCAATCTCCACACTAATTTTAATGCTGGTGCAATGCAGAACAGTGGTGGATCTTGGCAATAACAATCACCGACTGACTAAAATTAACTAATTCAGACTGCTATGCTAAATTGAGTATGAGCGGGTTTGTTTCAGGCTCGGCATGGAAGCACAGGTGCAGTCGATAAATAGGGACACATACGGTGCCTAAATACTCTCTCTCTGTCGTTGTGACCTCCCAGCAAAAAACCTCTGACAAATCACTTGTGACTTTCCAGAGCTTGTCGAGCTGCTGTTCAGTTGATCCGTATTTCTCTAGACTGGAAGTGACAGGAGGAGGCACTGATACTTGTGAGCTTGAAAAAGACTTCAATTCCTATCCCAAAATCATGGCACTTTCTGAGGACTGGACATGTAAACAGCTCCTGACCCCTCGGCTGAGGCCAAGGCTTGTTGGTCTGTCCTTTATCACATCTCTTTCCTTTCTTCTGCCACAAAAGTTTGCTGTTGTTCAGGGACCATCTCAGCAGACCTTACACCATCTGCCCCATGAGCTGGGGAGAACCCTCTTTCCCCCTCTGCCCACCCCAGGGATGCTCAGGTGATCTCCTTGAAGTGCAGCCTCTGGCAGATTGGAATCCTGGCGTTGTTTCTGCCCCCAAAGCTGCTGAGATAGACCACTGCTGGGAGGTCCCAGCTCAAATCACCCAAATAGCAATGCAGAATACAGCCTAAAATGATGATGACCACATTCCAGGCATGGGATGCTGAGGCACCTATGGGGCTTCAGAGCAGCCACTCTCTACCTTGCTG
The DNA here is from genome assembly GCA_038380795.1 of Pyrocephalus nanus. Taxonomy (NCBI): domain Eukaryota; kingdom Metazoa; phylum Chordata; class Aves; order Passeriformes; family Tyrannidae; genus Pyrocephalus; species Pyrocephalus nanus. The sequence continues at coordinate 8,446,261 of CM076272.1, forward strand.
GGACAGGGGCATGGAAAGAATTTTATTATGGTAAACTCCAAAAATAATGTTCTTTTATAATTTTAACCCACTCTATTGCTGAATAGGAAAAGAAACTTCTTTTAGAGCTTTGATACTCTGAGCAGAAGAGTTTTGTGCAGGTCAGACATCAGCTGTCCTGAGCCCTCATTTCCCCATGGCCATGGGTTTTACACTGGCACCACCTGCTCTTCCCCAAAATCCCTTCTGGCTTTTGCCACCACTCCTGCATTTTCTCACACTCTTTCTCATTCTCACCAAGTGTTTTCCTCACAAATTATATCTTCTTGTATAACTTCTTTATCAGAAAAGCTTCAGCTGTTGAAGCAATTATCTGAAGAAAACTAAGAAAGGGAAAAAAGAGGGGTTTTCCTTGTCTGCCAAATTTCCAGGAGCCAGGGCAATCCTAGCAAGAACGCACAAAGGCATTTTTCAAGCAAACATTACAGAGCTCTTTCAGTAAAGGCATATTGGCTTAAAGGGGCTCCCTCCAACCCTACTGATATCCAAGCTTCTTTCACCCAGAATCGCTCAAATCAATGCAAGTTATATCACTCCTTTCTCCCATGCCAGCCAAAGTAAGCTTTTATTACCTTCTTTACCCTGCCAAAGTCTGTGATCCCAGCCAGTGCCCAGCTGTTCACTGCTGGCAGCGTTTTCCTCTCTGCCGTGCCCTGTACAGAGCATTGTGCACAAGCAGCTGCTGACACAGGGTGTGAAAAATACCACCGTGAGGAAGCTTCAGAAGGACTTCTCTTTCTTGTTTCTGCCAATATCTCTGTCCTTGTTTGCTTTCCAATGGAAAGGGGTAAATTAAATTATAGTAAAATGTCTTCCTAAATATGCTTTCTCACTCCTCCTTCATGTATACAAGCACTGCAGACATAGCGAGAGATTATGTATCCCAAAGGAATTTGGTGCAATATTTTGTAATTCTGATTGAAATGTGTTCTGTCTGGTCCCCATAGTTTAATTTAGAACAATTAAGGTTCAGAGTACATGAGCTTGCAAAGCACATTACAAACAATGGCTGCAGAATAAACTGCAAATCAATCCACACTAAATCACCCTGAAAATCCCTGCGAACACAACAAAGAGGTCTAGATTCACAGTCCTTTAATACAATCTCCTCTGTCTTTGTAGCCATAAGTAGTTCAGCTTCTTCCTTTATGGAAAACTGTCCCCAAATTATTTCAGGTTTGGAGTTTTTTTGTTTGTTTGTTACCGAAAACAAAACAATGAAGAGTCATCCTGTATGTGTTTATGCAAGCATGTCAAATCAAACCGCAAGAGAGACGCCGCTGCTGTGCTCCATTCTCTGCTCTACCTTGCAATGCTTATTTCTAATGATTGCCTTGCTGCTTTTACACAGGATATAGATGAGCAGCGGGTACTAATATAATTAAACCTGATAAGAGGGTGTCCTGAATATCATGCACGTGCGTGCACAGCCTGTGTAATAGGGCTAGTACATGTCCCACATCAACTTTCTATGATTTTTACATTACCGTTATTGCACTGGCTGACACCCGTGTTCCTGCTTTTATATCACAGTAGCTTTTCATGAATACTGTACCTAAAACATTATTTTAAGCAGGGTGAAGTCAGGCTAAAAAAAAAAAAAAAAAAAAAAAAAAAAAAAGTAAAGATCCTCTGATTTCTGCAAAACTAAGATTTTGTTTCCTCTGTGTGCACCCTGAAATCTTGGAAGCAGCAGACAACACATGCTGTTTTTCAGCAAATAGTCTCGCACAGGATATTCCCATATTCAGAAGAGCGGGCACACGTGTAGATTGTTTTGCAATCATATGTGGCTGCTGGGAGAAAACTGCGTTTTGTTTTGATTTTGACGATGAAAAGAGCGGGTGCCTCGGTCTGGTGAGGGTTCTGCACAGTTCTCCTTTTCAAACCCCAGACAATAACCTATTCCTCACAATCAAAGTTCAGTGAAGGGAAATGGCTTCCAGGAGAGCACAGTAGCCTGGCCAGCCCCAGAGCAATCGCACTACGTGACAGAAGGCAAAGCAGGAGCTATCAGAATAATTGCCTCTGGAAATGACCACAGGGGAGGGCCTGATCCAAAACCCCCACTGGTCAATAAGAGGCTACTACTGACGTGGGCTCACATCATCAGTTGTTATATCGGAAAGATTTTTTTTCCAGGACAGTGCTTCTGATTTGAATGTTCTTTGCACAGAGCAACAAATACAGATACCCAGCCACCAGATGATGCAGGGGCTCATTTAATGTGGTGATGAGGCTGGCACACGGCTGACATGTTCATCAGCACTTCCTAGGGCTCACACCATCTCTGCATAGCCCCAAAGGTTTCTCTATACTTACCTTATTCTATGTTACTGATACATAAAGAAGGTAATAAGACAAAAGGTGTTGACATTTTTCCACATCACCACTTTGCTCCATCCTGCAGCATTTTGTGCAGTGTGCTGTCTGTCCCCCTGGCACCAGGCAGTGTCCCCTCAGCATAGGCAGGCAGCCTCCTGTGCCACCCTTGCAGAGCTGCACAAAACCCCATGGCACTGAGGTTCTGTTCCTGCAGAGCAGATGCAGGTTTGTGGATGTTTGTGCTCCACACAGCACTGTCGTGCCAGGACCATCAGGTGTCTCCCGTGACACCCCCTCCACTGCAGCACCCTGAGCAGAGTGCAGCCCTGAGCCCCAAAACGCCCTTGGCACACATCAGTCACGTCCCCATTGTGTGCAGCACATTACAGGTTTTACAGTTTCCAGTGAGGGCGATGTACAGCCTGGCTGAGGCCAATCAATACGCTCCAGGACCATTATCCTATAAAATGCCCACTTATTTAAAAAGGGGGTGGGAGTACAGACCTTCAGTTCTGATCCAGCTCTGTTAAAGTCAACGGCCAAAATCCCATTGATTTTCAGAGGCAAAGAGTTGGCATGTGCTTTAAAATATTCACAAGTCAGGAATAATAGCAACAAGCAGATATAGATATAGCATCTTGAATTCATATACTATGATCTATCTGCATGATACTTCTGCCATTAAAAATAAATAATCACTGTTTAGGAGAAAATAAGGGTACATAAGCAATCGTGCTTTGCAGAGTCCTTCAAAGCAAAGGCAGTGATTATAAGGGCAAGGCATAAAACCTGGGAGGTGTTTTATTTGCCTGTTCTCACACTGGTTTTTGAACCACTTTTTCTCTTCTCCTAGCTTGCGTTCTGCTCAGCCTCACTGTTGTGCTCATTAGTCTGGTTAAGCTGCACTGCAGGATTCAACTTGTTATTTTAAGTAAAATAATTTAATTAATCTGGTATTCCATAATTATTTCTTTTGGGGAGATAAAGATATTTAATCTGTGTACAACAGCATTCAGTCCTTAACCTGGGAGCCCTGGATTTTAAGCAGAGCCAAACAGATAATTTTCAGAGGGGTATTAGCACAGCACTTCTATCTGCAGTGGTGTCTGTGTCATGCCCCTAATCCTGCTCCGCTACTGTGCAGAAACAACAGGGAGTGCAGAACTTGCAAAGACCTTTAGGAATTAGGTAACTTCCTCCAGGGTATGAAGTTCTTCTGTCAAAGGTTCTCAGCATCTGTGGGGTTAGTGCTGATTTGTGAGGACTGCATTAACTGATTCTCACTGTCACAGTGCCACTGGTGAAAAGGGAGATGATAAAAGATTTTCCCGATGAAAAAGTGCTGCCATTTTCATTTCAAACAAGGCACTGCTGTGGTTATTTTGGTTTCATGTTCACTGGTACAGTATGGATGAAAAGGAAGCATAAGCATTTTGTTTTGTAGCTATAGAGGTAATGGTTGGTAGCTCCTGGCAAGCCTGTCTGTGGATTCTGGATCATGGGGACAGCTAGAGGGGGTAGTGTCCCTCTGGGGAGGCTCCCCACATCTGTGTAGGTCACATAAGGTGGGCTGCTGGGCACTTCCTTTTTGCTGCTCACATGCAGTGCTTATAGGGACAACCTCAGACAGGGGGAAAAAATCACTCTCTTTCTCTGGAAAAATTTCTAAACATTCTTTTCAGCTTGGAACAATGGGCCCTTTCCTGGGGCCACTCCGAGCCAGCCAAGCCATGCACACACACCTGAGCCCTGGTTCATGTTCTGCTCTCCACATATCTCTGTGTTTTGACTCATTCAGTACCATTTGGCTATTTCTCCTGTAAATGCAGCAGTCCTATAGCTTTGTGGGGCTCCAATACAGAGGAACCATTTTTATCATAACAGCCAGTGACCCGGGAGGTTTATATATATGGGAGGACACTAACCTTTGGTCTAAATGTTTCATCCTTGTTCTCAGCTCAGAGAGGGATTTTTATTTTCCTCTAAACATCTGTGAAATACTTCTTGGACGTTTTAGAGTCCTTCACATATGGGACTTGAAAAGACACTTCCTTCTCTGTCAGTAGTATTTCAGATGCTTTTATACAAGGAGTAACATCAGATGACTATTTGCTTGTGTCTTTTTTAATTACATCAGTCCTTGAATGAAGCACACGGTCTGTCCTGCCTGCTAGGTGAGTGCCTTACTCTCTCAGAGAGATGGTCAGGCTCATGGCTGCTCTCACTGCCTCCAGGGACCTTTCCAAATTGCATTTCTCAACAGGAGGGGTGAAGAGCAATTTCTCTCCTGGTCTCCTCACAAGCTTTTGCCGTAGAAGGGTACAGTTCAGTAGCCACAACACCCTGTACACAAACCTCTCAGGCAGAAGAGGAGAAACCCGGGTCTCCCTCTCCCTTAACCATGGGGTTTCTCTGGGAAAAAAAAAAAAAAAAACAAACAAACAAACAAGAGAACAACAGCACCTCTTCCCCCAGCTGTGTGAAAAGGAGAGACCAGACAGCACAGAAAAAGCTGACAGATATGCTGAAAAGCACAGCAGATGGAAGATCATCCCTTTCTTGGACCTCAAGAGACACCAACCCACTGAACCTGGTTGTGCTGGAGGATCTTCTGGCAACAGTGACCTGTGCACACTTGAACTTTCAGCTTTGAAAATGATGTTTAAGTGCCTCAGAAATCAAAATACAGCCAGGTGGTATTTCTGAGGATGGTATTTCTGAAATCAGGAACCTGAATTTCACCTAAACCTCTTTTTGGACCAAGCCTTTGACAGTTTCTACAAAACATGGTAAAAATAATTTTTTACGATTTGACAGAGTTTCCACACTATTTGAGAACACTGTTGTATAGGAGTGGACATAAGTACATGTTTAAAACTTAAGCAAATGCACAGGTGCTCCTTTGAACCAGGGGGCCCATGAGTATGTCTTGAAACTTCCCCTGGCTTGACCTGTGCCAGCAGGAACAGAAGGAGGGTCATCTCTTATGCTGTATTCTCTCTATTCATTTTGAGTGATGCTTTCCTACTCCTTTGAGGTTGCATTGTGTCCAATCAACTAGAAAATTTCCAAGCCATTAGTGTATCCTAAATAGGAAAGCCACGTCTACACATTGCCAAGGAGCGGGAGGAGAGGGCAGTGGCAACATATCGGGGTTCCAGCCAGTGGCCAAAAGGAACCTTGGCCACCACCATGCCCTTGCGCTACTCCTTCAGACTGGAGGTTCCCTCCATGCCACATCCCAGGGTGGCAGAGCTGGCAGCTGCCTGGGTTGTCGCAGGGTAGAATACTGATTTCATGAGGGATTTATTGGAAACAAGACTTCAGATTGAATTATGGTGTAATTATGAACTGTTTTTGTGTGTGCTACAGGACTGGGCAGCTTGCCACTGGGCACAATCCACTGTGCATCAAGCAACCGCAGGAGAACCTGACGGTGCTGCCAGCCCTCCCCTCTCCCTCAATTAAACACTCCTTCTGACTGCCAGTTACACGAATTAAACTGTTTTATCCTCATTTACAATATCATAAGTGAAGAGCGACAGGCTGAAACCATCAAACACCCTCAGCTCTCAGCAGCCTTATTCCCACAATGACCATATGCTTGCGCACAGTTGTCTTCTCAGCTGATCTGATACAGAATTAATTGACACTCAGATTTTAGCTTTAACATACCAGCTGTTAGCTTTAAAACAACAATCAGGGTTGCTCTTTAATCAGAAGATGTACTAGCTACCTTAAGGGTCTAATTTTTTTTGGCAGCTATGAGTAATTTCTTATGCTTACATGATCCAGGCATAATTTTAGACGAAATTGAAATGCTGTTAAATGTACTGCTTAAAAAAACAAACACATCCCACTCTTTTTCTTTTTGGCTGGATGATTTTTGGCAGTTGGCAGAGAGACAGACGTGGGGCTGGGAGATAAAGGATGCATTGCTGTGACGGTGGTGCAAGGCAAAGCCCAGATTTCCAGCCAGGGAAACCCCACCGTGTCCCACACCAGTCCTGGCTCCTGCCAACCTGCACCCTGACTCTGATGTTTCTATGAATATCTGGGAAACCTCCTTGGACAGCTTCTCAGCTGGTATAATGGATCATGAGTGATTTACCCCAGCTGGAAGAATAGGTTTGAATTTGGCAAATATATTTAACAATTGACTGCTCTTAAAAAGCAATTGTATCACAGGATAAACGAAGCTGCAAGGGCACAAATTGGACAGTGAATGTGGTTCTCAAGTACTTGCACATCTCATGTTGGCAGCCAGTCTCTAAATTTGGGCACCGGAGTCTGAACACATTTTAAAATATGATATTTTTTTTCTGGGTTGTTTGTTTTTTTTTTCTGATCTTTCATTCTACTTAGAATTATATTTTTCCCTGAGTTCTAATAAAATGAGTTAAATAATTAATGCCACAATCCAATAACTGATTATAGAATTTTTTTCAAAATTACATGTAGCACTGTTCACATACTAAATCTTTTTGATAAATGATTTTTACAGAAGGCTTGTTACATCTGTAATGCAAAAAAAGTAGAGAGATGTAAGCTACTGGCACATAATTCTAAATACCTTTTATGACCAGTAATTTATTTAATAAGCTTGATTCTTGATGTGCACATAGGAAATACTAGCATGGAAGAAATATTCTAAAGAAATTGCAGATAGAAGCCTCCTCTTCCATACCGCCCTGAAATCTAGTTTATGTCCATAGGTGAATTGCTGCTGTGAAGCCACTGCAATTTGACTTTGTACAAAAAGGGTCATTGAACAGAAGGTCAGGCAGCTGGCCATTTCCATTTCAAAGATGCTATCAAAAGGGCAAGAGGCAGTTCATCCAGCAGCCCTTTAGCAAACAAGATTTTCTCCTTTCTCATTTATGATATTTTTTTATGCTAAAATAGTTTGTAGGCTACTGAGGGAAGGGCCTTGATTCATTTTCTTCAGAAAGAAAGTGGAGTAAGCAGAGCTTGGAAAGGACTTTGGTTCAAGAAATCAGAGAAGCTTTTGAGTAATGAGGAGCCATTTGGTGTCCACTTATCAAGAGCCTGGCAGTAAGGCAATAAATCATTACAGGGGACTCTCCGCTTCAGCTGAAGACAATTGGAAAAGGTAGCTCTTTTATTACAAATTATGGCTTATCGCCTCCCCAATGGCAGGCCTCAGCTTTACGAATACTTGAGCTTATTCATCAAGATAAACCAAACAAGTTCAGAAAAGTTTGGGGACCCTGCATGCCAATGCGCCGTCACGGAGCAAAGTCCACCGCGAGGTTTGCAGTGCTGCCTGACAGCCAGAGGCACAATCCATCCCCCCTGCCAGTTGCTGACAGCTCAAATGATACTGGTTCTTCTGGGATTAGAGAACTGCCTCTCGCCAATGAGCAGCTAAAATTCACCCATTACAGCGATTAAAAATAGGCTGTTCCTCCTCCAGTGTTCAGTGCACTTGCATAGCGGGACAGACAGAGCGAGAGGTTCAACCTTGCCCAGGCTGGGGACTCGTGAAAGCGCCCCTGCTCAGTTGGTCACTTAAAGAAAAAGAAGCGTGTCTTGCTCTAGGGGAAAAAAATGCTTAAAACAGTTTAGGTGCCATATTTTACTCCACACACCATTCTGCTTGTCATCTCAGAGTGCTTTTGCACTGCAGCTTCATGGATTTTGTTTCACAAATACCACGGGAAGAAGGCTGTCTCAGTAGTGTGCTTTGGAGCTGAATTACCAGACTGCTCATAGGCAGGGGCTGTGAGTCCCCAGCTCCACCACACAGCCCTTGGGAGGAGCAAAATGCAAATATGGAAATTTCTGAAAAACAAATTAACCAACCTTTCTGTACAAATTAGTGTTAAAATTTTGGACTTCAGTAATTCTTTATTTATTGATGGACAGAACAAAGGAGGATTTATGGGACAAATTTTGAAAGTGGGTCCCCACTGCAAACAGACTCCTGACCTGTGCTTGGGCTTGTACATGCAAAACAACTGATAAGGGCCCGAAACAAGTAAATCTTTGGTCATCCACCCAGCCCTGGTGAATCTTTGGTCATCCTCCCAGCCCTCACCATGTCAGAGATAACTGAGTGAGCTCAGAGCTTCCTCGCCAGCACAAATATTTTCAGAAGCATGTCAGCATAAGTTCAAAATATGTCATTGTAAAATGTTTATACAACATTGACCTGAAAATCTATCGATATATCTGTGCTATACCAATACATCCTGATAATAAGAACGCTTCATCACAGCAGGTCAATATTTATTGGAGTAAATCAACCCCTTGCCAATGTGGAAATGAAGGTGTCTGTTACCTGAAATTGGAAGAGTTGTATATTCAATTATAAAAACTAACAAGTGAGGGCTTTAGCTACTATACAACAACATCACTCCTTTGAATTGATGGAACTGCATCAGTTTACATCAGATAAGTCTAGTATTAAAAACCTTACCAGAATATCTGGAAAGGACTCGAATGGCCTTTGCACAGCATAGTTTTATGGGGCGGTGCAGTAGGACATGAAGTGGGCAGAGTGGTCCTTGGTGCAGCCAGAAATGCAGTGGGCAGAGCTGGCACCTGGGAGAGAAGGTGACACAAGCATCAGCCCAGTGAGTGGCACCTCTCCATGGGTGAGCCCCTGCTTGCCCCTTGGCCCTTGCAGCAATATCCACTGGCATCCAGACCTGCAGGAAGATCAGTGGTCCTGTCTGGAGAGATCCCCTGCATGGTGTAAAAGACCCTGAGAGGCCCCATGGCCAGGGGCTGCATGCGTGAGGAAGATCCTGGTCCTTTGGAAACACCTCTCCCTGCTGCTTTGAAAGCACATCCCTCTGCTGCTGTGCTCATGGTGCCAGAGGCAGCACCAACACACTGCCCACAGCCAGCAATGAGATGCACCCCTTGGTGGAGGGTGAGTAAGATCAGGGATGTAGTACTGGAGGGCTGGGGAAGACTGAACAGAGAGACATGAGTAAATATTTTCTATTATCCCTCCACAGCTTTATCCCTGTTAACAATATTGATTGTGGAAAGTGAAGGTGAAGTATATGATTTTAAATACAGCTGTTGCGAGTCATAATTCAAATAAGGACATTTCAAACATGTCTGAAGCATGGCAGCAGCAATCAGCAGCACAGAGCCACTTGGAAATATGGCCACTAACAGTCTTTTGAAAAGCATAAGGCAAATTGCCAGCTAAATAAGAACTAGAGGAGCACCACAGCTCTCCGTGTTTTCCAGAGTGGCCAGTTACAAGTTAGGTTATAATGTCCTTTGGAGAAGAGAAGCATTCCCCACTGGCAAATTTCTCCCATGCCTCTGCTCCCAAGCTCAGCTGCTGCTGCCACTGCCCCCCAGGCTGTGGAGGAGAAGGGATGTGGTGCCTGCAAGAGCACTGCCTGCCCCGGAGGTGCCCTGCCCTGCCCCACTAATGACGCTGCTCTGCTCCTGGGCAGCAGCAGCAGCTGATGCTGCTATTGTTTCTTTGACAATAATACAGATTTTAGACTTACTAGTCACGGAGACATTTTTCTTCCTCTCTTCCTAGTGCAGCATAAGCTACTTTGACACCCCAGGGACAGGCTTAGGCACAGCTCTGCAGTGGGTTTGGTGAACCTGTGACCCCCAGCACTGCTGTGGGCATGCAAGTGAATTCAGAGGGACCAAAGGTAACTGCGGCTCTGCATCTTCTGCTCATCACCTCTGCTTCAGCATCACAGCTACACGCTGTGCCTTTAGGCTTATCCCACTTTCCACTTGCTCGGAGAGCAATGAATTAAAACATTAGGATCTGCCACACCTTAGGGTGCATCTTCCTCCACCAGAGTGAGGAGTAGGCTCCACTGAAACTGCTCACAGCAATTATAAAATGAACTATACATAAAAACGTTGAAGCAACCCATCAGCTCTCAGTTGGCTTTGTAAATGCTGGAAACTGTCCTCAGGTGTTTCGGAGGGGCCTCCAGGCAGCCCCAAGTTATAACTCACTTACTGTTAGAGACATATGTTTGGAATTTAGGTAAACCACTGCCTCTGCCAGATTTGAAGATACTGAGAACATCAGACTGTCACCTTTAAGCATAATAATGTTTTCTCCTCAAAGTTCAAACATGGTTTTTTTAACCATCAAAGTCAGTGGGAGTTTTGTCGATGAGACCATGCTTATGTAAAAATACTACTGAAGAGGCAATCATTTTGAGGTTTTGTATTTTAAAAGTGTAAAACAGAGAGACCATCTTTTCTACAAAGCAGTAACGTGTCAGAGAACCGCAGACTTATAACCCAAGGATCTATACCAAAAACCTGTAAAGGGAAAAGCTAACAAGAGATTGTAAGAAAAGGTCGATGAAGCTGTACAAAAGGGTAAATATTCTGATGGTTTCCTCTCAAATACATTGATATTAGGTTCAGAAAGAATTCTCCAGGTAGGTCTGGTGCTCTGTTTCCCAAGTAAATACTGCTTACCTCTGCTTTTAATCCAATGTAAGGCCACTGGCTGAAGGTATGAGCAGTTTGTGAAAATTCACCTGAAATTTTCTGTCTTTTCAGTGTGAATTCATGCAGGTTGCAGAGCTGGAACAATTGCTATTTCATTATATAAAATGCGAGCATTAAACTTGACAGCAATTCCAGGGCATAAAATTTCAGCAGAGCCCTGGAAGTGGCAGAGCTGCTATCTTCGACCTTTGGTCCACCATAAATGGGGAAAGAGATGTTTGTCTGAAAGGGAGAAAGTGTCGTGCTTCTGGAGGCTGTTGCTGCTTTTATTAAGGCAGCAGCCTCCTGTCAGCTGTGCTCCCCCAGCACTGGCTTCTGGGGCTCACACACTCAGCAGGGAGATAAATTGAGTGGTATAAAGGTGGAGGGGAAAATCTGAGGCAGAAATATCAAAAAATGCCTGCACTAAACCATTTTAAAGGGAGACAGTTGAGAAAAGCACCCTGATTAGACATATTAGGTGTATAAGCTATACTGAGTAATCAGCAAGATATGCCAAAAAGCAGCCACCAAAAAGGGCTGAGGAGTGATTTGGGCTGAGTGAGCATCAGCGCCAAGCCAAAGGTCTGAGTAAGTACTACCTCTGAGTCCTGCTTCAAAGAGATGTTTTTAAGAGTCTTGAGGAGCTTGGCACAGAAGGTGTTAAGGAAATACAAAGTATCAGAGACTTCTTATTTGGCTTAGGGTTGAGGGAGGTCCAAGTTTCATGGTATAAATAACAAAGGAAGATCTAAATCTGTAATATCCTCTGCAATCCTCTTTTTTCTCATAGCTGAAGAAGCTACTGATAATGCTTTACTTGTGCTGATCAAAACCTCATTATATCCATCTCGGTCCTTTCTTCTTTTGCTCTTCAAGAGGCTCTCCTGTCCGACTACCAAGCATCTAAGCAGTTTTTCCCACTAACTCTGTGCTCAGGAGGGTGATGAAGCTGTGTTTTCATTCACAGCTTCAGAGCATCCCCCTGGTAGAAAAACATTTTTCTTGGGTGCTGCATGCGTGTCCCCTCGGTACACTCACTGTGATCTCCTGTTGCTGTCAGAGCAGCCGTGCTGCCATCACTGATCTATGAGTATGCTGTGATTTAAGCGGGTTTTTAAGCCCCATAGATTGAGCCAGGCAGCCAAAATGGAAAAAATAACTTCAACAGTTTTGCTGCCTTTGCAAGGAGAGAGTGAGGAGAGATATGGGTCATTCTATAGGATTGAGACCAGGACAGACAAAGCAAAGCTGCAGCCTCAACAAATCCACAGAGTTTAGTACAGGTAACATCTGCCAAGTGTTTTCAGCTCCAAGTAGGCAGCCCAACCTGCAGCCCACGATCATGAGAGGTGCATGCTGGCAGGGGCAATGCTACAGAGCAGCCAGTCACATCAGTGGGTTTTGGAAAACTCCTCAGCCTGGCTGCTGTGTTCTCTGCCCACACACAATCTTGGCACAAAAAATGATAGTCAAATGACAGTCCATGAACCCAAGGCCCAGCGTCTGTGACCTGGCTGGGCTCAGAGCACACAAAGCCACAGCAGCAGTACCCAAGCAAACAGCTGCTGTGTGTGTCCCAGGGAGGCCACGATGCCCCCATGCAAGCAGGGACCCTCAACCAGCCCCTCTGCTACCCTGGGTGCTGATGGCACCTTCCTCCTGCACCTCCCAGCTCCTCTCCCAGCTGGCTGCTAGTGGGATGTGGTGATGATTTCTGCTCTTCATCTGCTAAGCCTGCAAAGCAAAGATAATCCCCTTTCCACTTACATAGTATTTGACCTGTCCAATGCCCCGAGGGAATGAAGTGAAGAATGTGGGGTGGTGCGAGGCAGGGGGGTGGCTTTGTCACCTGAAGGCAGAAAGCAAGGGAAAGTAGTTAAAATGGATTTAAGAATGATTTTTGCCACCAGACCTGCAGCAGAGGAGTCATAACCTGGTACCTTGTGTTCCTGTAAATTCTGAGATCTTTGAAACTGGTAATTCAAAACTTTCCTAATAATGCAACAAATATTTCACACGTGCTAATGACAGATGTAGTGTCGCAATTGAAATAAATAATTGGCTCTTTTAAAAGCACTATGTTATTTCAACTGTGTTCTTATGGTTCAGATATTTCTATGGAATAGACATATTTTCTTGTGACACCTTTACAAGTTGGTTTCAAAATGTATCATAACAAAATATGGTCAAATGCATTAAAATTATAATTAAAAAATTGCTTTTCACCCTGACATAAAAAATTTAAAGCTAGTACCATGCAACAAAGTACTTTAACCTACTGAGTAAAAGGAAAGCAATGTTTTATTTTAAAAGTGCATTATTTTTCTAGAGTTTACTTTATAATGACATAATGACATGTGTGGACCCTAAACCAGAAATATTAGCCCTCACAGTTAACTAGCTCTTAGAGATAATTTTGCACACCCATATTATGAATTATAATTGCTTGGTTTTGGGTTCACAGTGAGGACATAGGAGAGGGAAAAGCACCCCCCAAAACCAGCGTGAAGGCCCCCGGCTGCCTTAGTGGCAGCACTGAGGGTGGTGGGGCCCTCCCCACTCTGCTGCTCCCCGAGGCCACTCTGCCAGCTGTGGCAGTCCCTGCTCCTCACACAGAATCCCTCCCTGTGGTTTTGTGGGTTTGCAGTTACTCTCTCCACAGCAGTACAGTCAGAACTGTACAAAATGTGCCAAGTAAGGAGGTTTTTTTCCATGGTCACCAACTGAAAAAATAAGAAAGGAGATTTTGCTCTAGAAAGGTTGCACAAAAAGGTTAATTGTGAAGGGACTCGATGTGAGAAACACACGTTTGAGGAGTGGTTCTCCTAGAAAGTCATGTGGTTGTAGAAACTGGGAGAGGACTGGGACAGATGCAACTCCAAAACCGTGAACAGCAAAGCCAGGTGAGCCAAATGGTCTCAAAGGAGAGGGGCGGCCACAATCCAGGGCGTGCAGAAAGCCAGAAGAGGGTGCTACGATATCTAATTATCCAGAGAACTTTTTTAAATTACTTTTTTTAAATATTTCTCTGACAAGGCTGTGAAGCCCTCCATCTGCCATGCACACAACTCAACTGGTCCTGACCAGGCAACCACTCCGAATTCAGTTACCTCGTGACTGGGTGTGAGACGTTAACTAGGCTGCTGCACGCTGGGTTGGAGACTGCATCCAAGGGGGAGAAAATGCAGGGTGGAGTTACCTCACTGAGACCTGAAGGTTGAGTGGAGAACACCTCCCTGGGCCTCATCACTTCCCTGGTCACCACTGCCTGCCTCACACGAATTGTGCCCTTTACTGCTCCCATGGTTTAGCATTTGGAGGTGAGGTTTAGGGAGAGGCAGGGACTGTTTCTAATTGCTGTATTTTTGCTTGTCATGTAGTGTTATCTCCAGGCAGTTATTGCTCATACAAGCAGTGCAGTTGCAGGAATGCTGTGGGGTACTGGCCACAGTCCAGGTAATGTCAGATATGGCTGCTTTGCATCTCATGATCCATTTTAACTCATCTGATTTAAACCTTCACCTAAACAAGAGTGCCATAAAATGTACTCATAAGACTTACACTGTTGTTACTTTGGAAGGTGCCAAATACAGCAGGTGGAACAAGCCCCTTTGCAGACAGGGAATTACATTTCCCTGCTGGCAACCTGGAAGGTGTAAGAAAGGACAAACAGCCCTGGTCCCAGTGATGACATGACACAAAAGCGAAAGTCAGGTGCATTTATAAATAGTTTCTGTAGGTGGAGGTTTAATGTTTCCCCTCCCTGGGACACTGCAGAGACAGCTCTAGTCCATCGAGCACCTTGCACTGGGCATCAGGATGCTACAGTCTATAAACAGGAAATCTGGAAATTAAAATAAGCACTGAATTAGTCTGATTGGCACTGCTGTTAGTAAGTAACTGCTAACTGCTGAGAGCACAACTAGTTGTTTTAAAATGTGTGAAGAGAAGCGATGATTTCCTGTCCTCAGGAGCTTTGCCACACAGGCAGATCAAAGTCAGGCACCCTAATATTGTTTGCATGCTAGAAGCCTCTGTACAGTAATTACAGAGGTGTATAGGTGATATAATTATGAAGAGCTGTCAGCATTTCCATTGCAATCCCCTTTGCATGTGGAGTGAGCCCCAGATGCCCCAAGACACAGCGGGCTCAAGGCTTGTGCTGGTTGTGGCTCTGTCTCTCGGCTGCATCAGTTTGGCCACTCAGACCCTTCCTGACCACCCATGTATTCCTGAGGAACCTGGAATGGGAGCAACTCCACACCAAGGAAAGAACTGTCTGTTTCCAAATTGGATTTTAATACTGTACTCAGTTCTTGCAGATGAATCCTGACAAGGAAAGACATTTCCAGAGGACAAGAATATGATGTTCAAGGTGTCAAATTAAATCTCAGATGCTGGGTCTGAGATCTCAAACTGCTTCCACCATACAAACTGAGTGGCACTCCACGGCAGTGTCCAAATGGAGCAGGTCACAAAGCAGCAATAGCAGTTGATGGGAATTATTTGTAAAGCTCTTACTTGTTTCTCATTTTTTTTACAAATTTATGGAGTTTAGAATTTTCCAGAGCAAGTGTAATCTTTTATTACCATATTTTGGAAATAATTTTAGTGGTGCAAAGGGTTATTGGAACATGGGACACTACACGATGTTTTTACACCAGCAGGTGATTTGAAGACACTGGGTGAAAATAGAGTGCTTTTTATTGTAGGGTATCATGCTTCTATTCCCATTCTGTTACAGCTTATACTTGAATAAGAATGGTTGCATGCATACTACTTTATGAAGCTAGTATTTTAAACTGTATGTTAAAATAGCCTTATAAAAAGAAAAATCAGATTTATTGTTCTTGTTCTGTTTGTTCCTCCTGTGACTCTCAGTACAGTTTTTTCACCATGGTAATTCACACTGATGGCAAAGCTAGTCAGTGGAAGAAAATTACTCATGATATTAAACATGCCAGGGCAATATGTGGCAAATAAGATGCTATTGAAGTTTGCAAGTATGTTAAATACCATGGAGACGTAAACAGAAAGTGCAGTTCCTTTTCCTTTCTGGTACATAGGGAAGACACAAGCATGGCACAGATCTGGTGAGTCTCTTCAGCATTTGCTCAGACCATCACTTCGAGTCCAGCGCTCACACAGACACCAGCATCTGAGGAGACCCCCCTGTCTTCTGAGGAGACCTCAGTAAGTCCAAAATTAGTAGAAAAACTAGAACTCTTAACCAAAAGACATCAGTCTGGAACTACAAAAACCCTAGATGGTTTACAGAAAAATAAACATTAGAAATCCCTTTCAGATCGCCCAAGGAGAAACACACATGGGAGGTTGTTTGTGTTTTGAAATGCAATGTTATTCTGGGGGGAGGTTATTTATTTGTCATTAGTGAACAACTGCCTCAACACCATGACATGCATTTGTGAGCACCGTGTGCTGCATCAGGATCTGACCCCCAGATTGCTGGGGCCAGTCCTAGTCCAAGGCTGTGCAGTGGGGGCACAGCCACCCTGCCATGTTTCCTGGGATGAAACACCAGCCCCAGCTTTGAGAGCTGTTGGGTGAAGCAGACGTGAGGGCTATCAGCACTTTTTTAGTGCCTGCTCTCTGCAGGCACCACGCAGCAAATTGAGAGGCAAAGACATCCTGCAAGTGTCCATTTCAGCTCAACCTAATTGGCTGTGGCCTTTCAATCAGGCACTTCATGAAGACACTTAGGAGTGTGCCTGCTGCTCTTCTGCATGGGCAAACTGGAGATGATTTGAGCCACAGGTTAAGAAGGGATGGGCCACCCTACTGCCATAATCAGCCCTCATCAATCACCATGTTCAGCGTGGACACAGAAAGGCTGAAGCGCAGCTAACAAGACTGTGTCAGTTAAAAGCTGGAGCTGAGGGTATCACAAGTGTTAAAACACTCTATTTACTATACGTGAAGGTAAAGCAATCTATATCCCAATGGCTGCAGTCATTTGAGGCTCACAGTTTGCTGACAAATGTGGATGGACAGATATGTAAAGATGATGCGTCATGAGCTCTGCTGATGAGTTTACAGCAGAAGCCTCTGAATTCACATCAAATGTGTCAAAGGGTGACAGAACTACATCACACAAACTCTGGCAGTTTAATTTGGTGTCAGCTATTAGTGTTGACTTTCAGCACTATTGCCGCTCAGTGTTTCTGCCAGCAAGGTGACACAGCCTCGCAGATTGCTAAATTTCTTTGTTGTAAGAAATAGGGTTTGCTCACTGCACTGTAGTGCTCTAATAGAGGAAATCCAGAAGGTCAGAAAACTATTTTCCCAGGCTGCAGTACTCCATTTTGTGACCTAGACTTTTCATTACATTATTTTTGGTTAAGTATTTGATTGTGTCACTACATGGGGAAAGTGTCTGCACCTTGGGTTTTTTAATTATTCTCAGTTGTTTGGAAAGGTCTTATTTATGTTATGAGCTCTGCTCAGCAAGGCTGGAATTTACCAGAAACACTGGAGGACTGTGGAAGTGTGAAAGGCTTTGAGAACTGAGTTTTCCATTCAAAAGATTTTCAAGGCAAGGTGGTGTTTTTTATATGTTTTGTTCATCAAACCTCTCCTTAGGAGATGATTTGGGAGTCTGGCAATAGACCCAAAATGGAAATATTACAGCTTCCCCTTCTTCTATCCCTTTTTAGCTATTGTTGCTGAAACTTGCAAAGAATTGGAAAAAATAGGAATATAGTGGATTAAAAGGGGGACAAGTGGGAAAAGAAAAGCTACACTACCTGAGAACAGAAAATGTTCTATGAGAAAGGTACTCAAACCCAAAACATTCAAAATGTGTTATGTAGAGCAGTTTACTTCATCAACAGAATAGAGTGGGGAAAAAAAGGACAATCTTGTCTTCTAGAAAGACTTAAAATGGTTGGTATCCAATTGTATTCCTTTGAAAATGTCCATTGTGAAGGCAGATATACCCAGACATCCTGTCCGGGAGTCCCTGCTGGGCTCACGGAGCAGGGGTTGTCTTTGGTGCCCCCAAAGATGGAGATGAGAAAATACAGCTCCCATTGCAGTGAGATTGTTTAATGCATACTCTCTATCATTCACCAGCGTAAGTTTAAGCAGCACATAAGCCACTTTGACACAGCAATATATCATTCAAAAACAAAACCTGTGCACTCTGCACTGGGCAGGGGCGGATAGATAGCTCATCAGAGGGAGAGAGAGTCTTTCATCAGCTGCCTTTCACCGGGTGATGACAATAATCATTTCAACACAGAGTACACAACCTAGAGTGATGAAGGCAGCAGAACACATCTGGCCTGATCTCTTTAATACCGAATATTTTAAAAACCTGAGAACATTTGTCGGGGCAGTTCAACACAATGCCTGAGCCATAGGAGAAAAAGTTACATTTATTAAAAGAAGAGCCAGGAAAAAGGAAGACAAACTGCCTGTGACAGAAAAGCGTGGCTCGTGCTGCATCCAGCTCTGACTGTGCTAGTAACTTCACACTGGGGATGTCAGAAGGTCAAAAAAAATTTTACAGCTTTGAGCATCTGATCCAAAACTGACCGAAGTAATTTCATTGCAGTCCCATGTATTTCAATAAGCTTTGGCTTGGTATGCTGTAGTTACATCAACTGAGCGCTGTTCTACACAACAATATGCAGTCCTGAGATTGTGCTTGTCCTCAGGGTATAAAAAAATGCTGTATAAAAGTGGTCAGCATCATTCCTGCGGGTTCCCAAGTGGGAAATGGATGCAGAGCAGTGAACTTGCTTATCCAAGGCCACCCAGTAGATTCAGGGCAGAGTCTCATCTGGAAACAGAAAAGATTCGAGCCCTTAGGTAGCGTTCAAGGACATTTGGGTTGGTTCAAGCCACAGAGCAAGCTGCCTGGTCTGGGGGGACTTTGCCAAGTGCTGTGTTATTTGCTGACAGCTCACAGGTCCCATACATGTGTAATCCCATGTGAGAACTGCACATGGATACCTCCCAGCCACGGTCTTGATGGATATTTTTGGTCTAGAGCTCAGGAACCCCTCCATGCTTGACCTCTCTATTCAAACAGAACACATGAGAAGGAAATAAAGACATCCTTCATCTTCTGTGCTAGCCCATAGAGGACCAGGAGTATGGGCATAGGGCATGTGTTTTCTCTGCCGTTCAGGGCCAGTGATATGTAGGAGAAAACAGCCTGTTGAGAGCAGGGAACAGCTTCCTGAGTAGACACACACACACAGCTCCAGTGACATATTTTTTTTCATGTGAGGTACAATGTCCCAAAGAAGCCTGTTTGTGTTCAAGTTAAGTGGTAAATGGGCATTGTTCAGATTCTTGATGATTTTCCAGCAAGTAGGAGAACCTCAGAGCCTCAAGAGTTAAAGCCCTAAAATAGAGCAAAATTATGTCTTTGCAATTCTCCAAGGATTTCTTTACAGTGTCATCTATATACAAACCTGTTCCCTGCTCAGTAGTAGTTTTTCTCGTTCTGTATTTGACACAGAGATTTTAATAAAAGTCCTCTGTTAAAAAATCCCCAAAAAGCACAGCTAAAAATGGAATAAAAATTAATTAGTATATTAGCATGATGGTCAGAGGGAAAAAAAAAAAAAAAAGAGATGGAGAGATGGAGAAGGGCATAATAAACAAGACAATATGAAGAAACAAAGCTAATTGCCAGCCTGGGAGAGCCATGCAACACATTCCTAGTAAGCTGTCTGTCTTAAACCCTCTGGATCAAAAAGTGATTAATCCTACAGACAAATGTAGCCTTGATGGTAAAGATACTCAAAATCCCCTAAACAGAGCAATGAAGTGTTATACTTACCGTTCTGAAGGCCTCAATTAAAGGGTCTTTAACTTCAGCCTTTCTCATTATGTTCCCTGATGTACCAGGAAGCCCCCTCCTCATGGCAATCTACTCCAAGCCTCAAAGAAATGCTCTTTGGCAAATCCTGATGCCAAGGTTTTCTGGAAAATATCTTTTTTTTTTTCTTTTTTTAATTAAAGCAGTTTTCCTGCTTAAAAAAACACAGAGAGCTTTTTGACTGTCCCTGCTGGATTTTTTTATTCAGCACATCCCTATCTGGTTTATTACACATTGTGTTAAGTGAGGCCTTTTAGGCTCATCACTGCATCACTGGCACAATGCACTAAAAGGTTTTAGAAAACACATCACACTAAAAGTATGGGTGCTGGAAAGTGCTCTAGGCACTATTTGGCAAAACAAGGGACTGAAAGTCATTATCAGAACCAGACATTAGTTAAACAGGTTCTTGCCTTGCCAGATCCCACTGTGGTCTTCTAGTGATACCTGCCAAGGAAGGTGTTTGCTGGTGACTCCAGGCTCTCTCGGATGCCTCTCGCAGTTATTCCCAGTGTTAAAGAAATGCTCTAAACAAACTTGCTAATACAGAGAATAAAAACATAGAGGAAACCCTAAACGAGCACCCTCATTGACTGAAAAATTAGGATGTGGGTTACGTGGCTGTACTGGGGCCACTCAGAAATATGAGGCTCATATGTCCAGTTTAGGGGACTTGAGCAAACAGTCACAAAAAATGAGGAGACTCAGACTCGTGTATTTGATGCCAACGTGGAATATAATTAGTGTAAAACAAATGAATCATTCAAATGTTTCGCTCCATTTGCCAACCGAAATCAGAATTCTGATGCTTATAAATAAGATCCCTGCCATGTACAGTGCGAGACCCTGAATTTCCCTGCAGCACTGTGCTATTTCACATCCCAAATACTGCTCATCTACTGAACCAACCGGAAAAGACAGTGGTTCCCAGGGGAGGAGGGCAGGGAGTGAATACCTTCCTGACCCCTACAGTTGCTCATTTTATGCCGTGAAACATGAAATTTGATTACTCTTATCATTAGCTTAGCTCACATAGCTACAAATGTTATTAGTAGCCATAAAATTATTGAGGCCCTTTTAAAATCCATTTTTAAAGAGTGTGTGACATATATTAGCAGATCTGAAACCCTGATTTCAAATACCCTCACTTGAACATCAGAAACAAAATGTCGAGCTTAGCAACAGTGACAGGGCTTGAGACGCGCTAATGAAGAGTGGTGCCATTGCCTAAGAGAAACATTACACATTATTAACACATTAGCCTGCTAAGGCACTGTGCCAGCTGTAATAAGCAACCAATTTGGCATGCTAACTTAGATACACAGGACCATTCAGAAAATCTTCATTCTTTTTTTTTTTCCTCCCCGGTGACAAACACGTGGCACAACCTGTTCCCACCTCGCTGATGCCCAGAAAATCTCTGCTTAGCTGGGCCCCAATTCCTGTGCACAGTTGGTCACTGCACTATTAATACTTTGACACCCATCCTTCTGATGAGAGGTCCAGTTCACAAATTGGCTACATATATTATCCGTGCATGGGAGTGTGGGAGGGATAAATCATATTCATTATTCACATTCATGAAATTCCAAACACATGGGAAGTACTGATGGTGTCCTTGGGGAGAAAGAAACAGCTTGTCAGAGATATCCAAGTAAAAGGGGTGCAAAATCAATTATGAAAGGAGGTGTTTCCTGCTCTAACAAGCTAATTACTGTACATCAAGTCACAAAGGGAAAACTGATGCTTTTTATTTTTTTAATGGAGGTGCTGTCAGATTAAATCAACTTGGAAGGACGACTGGGTTTAATGTATTCCCTCAGCTGATGCTCTCTTTAACACATTTACATATGCAAACATGTTAATATTCTGTCAGGATCCATGACATAGGACTGACAGGGCAGAACCTAACAAAACAGTTACGTGACCCTGCTCCTGCAGCTTATTTATGTCATTTACATACGCTGGTAACTCCAGCTCAAACTGAGAGTGATTGGCTTGGGAGTCACCACTGTGAAAGCAGGAGCATCTCAACGGGGAAATGACACATCCCTGCTGCTGGAAAGATCCATTTTAGGAGACAAACTGAACGTATAAATTGCTAATGAACTATGCCTTCCTGTCCAGCACAGCCAGCAAAACTGCAGATGGTTGATTCCCCCTGGGATAAGAAATAGGTGAAGCTAGGGTATTTGTTAGATGGCTTCCAGGTTATCTGCCAGGAGCAAAGAGCCACATCATGCTGTCTTTTCCAAGGCACAAATAAGAGCAAGGGGTATTTGCTGCCCACCCCCCAGCCCCTTGGCCAGCCCACACCCATCAGGGCTCACTGGCTTTTCTCAAGGCTCCTACCCCAGTGCTCGTCCAGGAGAATGCAGTGCTTCTCTGCATCCCTTACTCCATTTCTCCATCCTTCTCTGCATTTTCTTAGAGACTCACAAGCCTCCAAAAGCTCTCAGTCAGCAAAAGCTCCCTGTGCACACAGGCCTTCACGTTGGGCAGTGATGCTCACCTGTGTTAGGGGTCGAGGCACTAATGTTTCCATTCACTGCTCTCCAAAAGATTAATTGTTTTCATGCAACCATCTGCACTGGAGGCCAGAGGTTACAGCCTGCCCACAACAATAGTGTGTACGAGCAAATACCCAGAGAGCAGTGTACTGGCTTGCAGCTCTCAGCATCCAGATGCTTTCCCAGCATCAGGGCCAGGTGGCAGGGAGGGTCTGCATTGCCTCATGTGCCCAAGATCCCTTGCTCCCAGGTGCCAGCCAGCTCCCTGCCTCTGCCAGCAAGCACTGGCCTCAGCACAGTGCTGGGGCTGCAGGGGCTGCTGGATCAACAAAAGGTCAAGTCACCCCATGTGCCTACAGGACAGAGAACCAAACCCAGCTTTGAGTCTCGCTGTCTCATCGGAGGGGGCTTGGCAAGAAAGCAGCTTCAGTGCTTTGGCTGCCCCAAAGCTGGCAACCAACCCCCTGCAGACAAACAGCTTCCCAGGGAACTGCACAGGCTGTGCCCTGTGCCTGCTGCAGCTCTGCTGGACGGCATTTGCGGGCTCCAGCAGGATGGCTGCACCCAGCTGTGTCAATCTGTTTCCACCTCTGAGCTGACTAGAGCTGAAAGACAGATGACCTGTTATATATTTTCTTACCTTTAACTATTCCCACATGATCGGAGCGTTTCTGGGATATAGATAATAGGTCCACTCTTGAAGTCTTTATCAGGGCCACGTTGTCACTGGTCACTGCAACACCAGGTGTACAGGGGAAGATTAGAAGGAGCAGTCAGATTTCCATTTGTGCGAAGCAAAGGCAGGAGAAATTTCTATACTTAGAGGTGGTAACAAGCTTCTCCCCATTGTATTCCATGGGCAAAGTACTCTTTTAAAAGAGCTGGAACATCTCCCACTGCACACCACCCACCTGAAGAGCCAGCCAGGAGAGAAGGCTGCATTTTGTAGAAGATGTTTCAGCTTGGACACTCTCACATTGTTCCTTCAAAAGAAGAATGTAATCAAACTCTTTACTCAAGCAAAACTACCAGCATAGCTCCACCTAAATGCAAAGGGAATAAGGTCAAAACCTAGTCCAAGATGAGCCAAACATCTGTTTATTTGCCTGTTGTCTTCTCTCCTACTGAGTAAGCAGGGACGGTGGTAGGGAAACCACGTCATTCATAAAGTGGATTGATATCCTTGAAGCTGTTCAGCTCCTTTTTGAGGAAAATGCACAACCTGTGTCTTACACTCAGATGGATTCACTCACTTGTGGAATTTATCCCTTGATACCGTTGTCTGACACAGACTTTCCTTCACACACACATCTGCAGACAGCAATTTCCTATTACAGATGCTGCCCATCACCTCCATGTTCCTTTCTTCCACCCACAAGGAATTCAGATGTAGGCATTTCAGAGCAAACTGGGACAGCCAAGGGAAGTCTGGCCTCAACTTGCTTGTGATTTAGCACAGACCCAGAAGGGCTTCATGGAGATGACAGAGCCCAGCCAGCAATCCTGGCCAGCGTGCTATGACCTGGGCCAAACACTGCACAACAGAACCCTTTTCTCTGGGCTCCATTTTCCTGGTGCTCCCAGGCAGCGCTTGCACAAACAGGAATGGTAACGATGTTAATGAGGAGGGGCATTCCCCTGGGAAGGTGGAGTGGCTGAAACCTCAAAAAATTCACCCTAAAGCGGCATGAGTGCTTCCAGTGAGACGGGAGCTGATGGTGTCAGATGAACAAAGCAAGGGCAAAGCAGAAAATAGAGAATGGAGTGTGAGCTGCAGGGCATTTCAAACCCTGCCTTGCCAGCAAGGTCCCCTTGTTCCTCCATGGCTGAACTAGATGACTTGGGCCTCTGCAAGCTCTATAAAGAGCCTGGCTTGGCCACACTAGCTAAGATGCACTCTCCAGTGAAGTCTGTCTCCTCAATAAAGGAGAAAATGGAGAAGATGGAGACATCTGCTGGGAAGCTGTCAGGTTTACTAGATACATGCGAGTTTGGGGATGGAGCACCTAGAGGATCTCAAGGAATCTGAGCTCAAAGAAATAAAGGCAACTTCAAAAGGCACAACCAGACCAGAGGAATCACTTAACAACAATAATTTTTTGCTGGGAATACAATTGAAAACACCTGAGAATCAAATCGGGATTCGGCCTATCCTCCTGCCTGGAATTGCAGCTGCTATTGATTCTGGGCGCTAGATCTTAGGAAAGCTCTTCTGTAAACTCCTGACACTGGCCATTACAAGCGATCCCAGATGTGGAAGGATTTATGAGATCCCCACACCTTAAAATATGCACAGATTCAAGACCGTGCTAGTTCTAAAGCTAGAGGGCTTTAGAGTGCTCACTCTCCTCAGTGCTGGGTATCACAGATGTGCCATTGGCTGGCAGGGACAGAGCAAGCTCAGCCTGGGGACCATGAAGCTGTAGCAGCTCATGGAACGTCCTGGGGTGTCCACAAACACAGACTTGGAAAAACACATCTACAACTACTCTATTGCAATCCATGTGAAATGGGTTACTGTCTCTATCAGGAAATCTGGTGCCAATCACAAGTCACCTGCAGTTAATAGTCCTTACCCAGGATAGCCCTTTGTCATGACTTGAACTACCTCACCAGGGCACAGAGGAGGGACAGGCACACCTCTGTCACCACCTGGAGGAGCCCGGGTTCTGGGATGGTGCTGTAACCCTCTGGAACTCCTACATGCCTCACACCAGCTTTGCAACTTTTCCTTTCAATTTTATCCCACAGCTCCCATCCAGGGATCACAAGGCAGAAATGGGGAGACAGAGGGATGGATAGAGTACTTGTAGACTTTGCAAAGAAAAAAGCAACTTGGTCCACCTTCTAACCATCCCACTGCCCCTAATACCAGGGGGAAAATTTGCATCGACTCAAGTCAGGATAAGGTCAGCCCCTTTCTGCTGCCAAAACAGATGAGGCTGTTCCCAGTGGTAAATACCAGGTCAGCTTCACCTAGACAAGACAGTTTTTCTTCTGTGGCAAAAGGTAGGACTGTATCTCCTCACTGTGTGTACCTGTAAGTATGACTGTAAACAGCAGCATCACTAGAGGCAGGTTGGTACTATGTAATTTCCTTATTATTTGTCTTTAAAGAATTTAAAATCTACCTGATTGGAAAGCTGAGTGTGTGCAATTGGTGGGGTTTGATTTTGGGCAGTGAACACAGTAAAGCAAGCTGCCAGCTTGTGTTCACACATATCTCCGAATTGTCTGAGAAATCTCAAAACTGATGATCAATATGTTGTCTGTTGTGGTAAACAGACATTTTTAAAAGATTCTTGCTTCATAGTCCACAGAAGAATTTGATTTCCATGCCTATTAAATAATGATAGATTTTATGACA
The DNA here is from genome assembly GCA_038380795.1 of Pyrocephalus nanus. NCBI lineage: Eukaryota > Metazoa > Chordata > Aves > Passeriformes > Tyrannidae > Pyrocephalus > Pyrocephalus nanus. Next base: position 8,471,825 of record CM076272.1, read on the forward strand.
GCAAATGTAAGATGTACCATGTGACTGGGATCAACTTTTGCTGATAATCCAATATCTGACCCTATAGCAAAGTAACTGGTGTTTCACATCTCCAGTGCAGCACCTACCCTGCTTTTGCAGCCTGATGGGCTGGACCCTCCCTTCTACCAGGACCTTACCAGCCTGCTGCCAGCCTGTCCCAGGCAAAGGAGAGCAAGACAGCAAGAAAAAACACCAACATTCCCTGTGTTTCTAAAGAATTGAGGGATGAGGGTGTGAGGAAAGCCACACAAATTTACAGGCAAGATATTGTTTCCTGATTTTGTGTGTTTTTTAATGTAGGGATTGATGTAAAATCACTGTGTGTACTCAGGTAATGACAACCCATATTCCCATATTTTCTTGACACACCTGGCACAGTTTGAGCCTTCATTTTGTCATGCCATGCTGTGCTTGGTCAGGGGTTGTCACAAGGAACTGTGAGCCCTGGCTGTGCAGGGGCACACGGTGTCCACCCCAGCGATGTACCAAAGAACCAGGGCACTCCTCCTTAGAGCAGAACTTCACTTTTTGCCAGCAGGTGAGAGACAGAGTCAGCATAAGTAACAGATATCATAAGCTTCTCATTAGCAAATTGACAGAGCTCAGAAACAGAAAGGCAACTTCCCAAGACCTGCCTTTTGGTGTGAGTGGCACAGCTGCCACACAAATGCTGTAAAAATACCAGACCAAGCCCCAGCTGAGCTGTTTGAAGCCCCACAGACCCCTGCACCACTCTGAGTGACATTTTCTTTTGCCTCTAAGGTGAATAACTTGCAAAACTGTTACAGCCAAGAGTTTCAAACAGCTGCTCAAGCCCTTCAGAAAAACAAAGCTCTGAAATCATTAACAAACACTTATGATGTGCTCCCGTGTTGAAAGAGAAAATTACTCCCCTTCAGCAGCAAACGGTAAGTGTATCAAACATGAAAATCTATCAAACATAACAAATGCTGATGTCATGAGGGGTATATAATCTGTCCTCAAAATGAAGGCCATGGGGTTCTCTTAATAGGTGTCATCCTACTGAAATTATAGATGTTGTGGGTTTGCATGACACAGAGGAGCATTTCCATTGAAAGAGCATGGAAACTCATTCTTCTTTGCCTTGATTCTGAGTCAGGAGTCTCTCCATCTCCGGGCACATGTGAAATCTGCTCCAGGCAGAGCAGCCCCAGTGTTGGGTGATGTGGCCAGAGACCTCTCTGATTTGAGGCACAGTGTCAGAATCCTCCTAGCCAGAACAGTGCCTCAGTTCGATCTCTGCCTCAGGTTGGCTTCTTAACACACCCAAAACACGGAGGCAGGACAGCAGGGAGACTCTGTGAAATGAGTCAAATGTGACAAGATCCTCTTTTGGACCCACATGGCTCCCCTGAGGGAGGAAGGGGCAGGGAATGAGATGCTCAGATTGCCCTAGCCACTTCTGGGGCAAACATTTACTTTAGATTAAGTGGCATGTAAAGGTGAGAGCAGCTCTCTCTGGCTGGCTGCTAGGGTTGATAGTTAAATATTTATAAAGTCCAAATTAGCATAGTGGAAGCTCAATTCATCAATTTGTTCTGGTCTGTTTGTAAGAAGGAGAGGGGGTGTCAGGCGCCCTGCAGGAAATGCAGCCGTGGGTGGGCAGGGCGTGTGTGCTACGTCCAGCACGGAGCCACAGCGTAGCTCCCTGCTGGCACTGACTTGTTGCCCTGGCTCACCCCTTTGGCAGGGTCGGGGAAGAGGCCGGCTGTGGGCAGAGCTGCCGGGATCCCTCCTCTCCCCTAAACCCACCTGGCAGGGGGGCAGCCCCAGGCTACAGGGGAGGCTGCGGGAGCAGCCTGGCCAGGCAGCGCCAGCCTGGGGCTACCCACGTGGGGGCCGGAGATGAGTGTGGGCTGCCCTGGAAGGGTTAAGGCTTTTCAGGCCAAAATCCCCCAACAGAAGGCAGGGTCAGCCTCGGAGCTGAAATCTAAGTGCTAATGACTGATGCCCTTCACCCCTGCGCTGCCTCCAAAGGCGAGTGCCCTGGATGAGCCGGGGCCGGAGAGCATTTAACATTTGAACTTCTTCTCGTCTGCGAGGCAGCAGGCCGTTGTGCGCGGGGTCGCTGACCCCCAGCCCCACTCCCCCCAGCCCCTCAGCTGCCTCCCAGCCCTAATTGAATGACAGATGGTCAGCGGCAGGGAGAGGGCAGAAGCAGGGCCCCATGCCCCCGGCGCTCCTGCCCATGCACCCCCCTCGCCGGCCGCCCTGGAGGCTGCCGGGCACCTCGGCCCCGGAGCCACACACCTGGGGGACACGGGGCAGTGGCAGGGCTGGGCTTGGGGTGCTGCCCCGAGGGCACCCCAGGGCCAGGGGTGGCCCACGCCAGTCTGATTCTAGCCAGGACTTCACCAGTATGTCTCATTTCTCTGCCACGCGACAAAACACCACTGGTTTCACGGAGATCTGACCTGTACAGAGCATTCAAGGCCTCCCGCTGCTCCTGGCAGTGCCAAAACCTTGGAAGGGAAGGAGCTGAGCTGAGCTGCCGAGGCTCCGTGGGGAAATGGGGCTGCCATGGGAAGCCTGGGCAGAGGAGACACGGCTGTGGGCAGCCCCTTTCTCTGCCTGCGCCCCCGGGGGCCGCTCTCTCTCCACTCCATGCCTTCAGCCGGGGGTGCTGGACATGTCGTGCCCTGGGTGGAGGATGCCACAGGTGACAGAAGGGACTTTACTGCAACCGTAAAGGGGGCTATGAAAATGGTGCTCGGTGGGGCCAGAGCCTGCTCCTGCCCCCTGCCCGCAGCCGTGCCAGCTGCCTTCCAGGCAGAGCTGGGGAGGCCGGGGTGGGCCCTTGGGGGACAGGGGCTTTGCAAGTGCAGCCCCCGCACCCCCCACTGCAGCCCGCTGTCCCTTTAACAGAGAGCCGTGATTCCCACAATTACTGGGATTACAAGGAAAGGGTTATCGATTTGCAGCCTGCACTGTGTGATCAGCGCCCGGGCGGCCCCCCCGGCCCACCTCTCCTACTGTAAGCACGAAACCATTTATAAATGTTTTATTTCACTGATCGCCTCACCCTTGCTGCATAATAATAACCCCAGCAGCATGGCGATATATTCTCTCCACTCCCCCTCTCCCTGTGCCCGCAGCCTGCAAAAGGCACCAACGTGATATGCAGCAGCCCCTGATTTGTGTGTATGTTTTAATTACCGCCGGAGAAACCTGTACACAAGCATAAAAAAGGGTGAGGGAAAGGGAGAGCAGGCCCAGACGGCGGAGGCAATGGCAGCCTAATGCACCGCTGGCTGACAGCGACTTCCGCTCAGGCACCTTCTCCAGATCGAACCCTTCGATTGTAACTGAAACAATTTGCATACTGATTCCTCTCATAGCCTCCCGATCCATAACCAGCCAGGCAGCTATTCAAATGCAAGTAGCATCCCTAAATGCAAGGCTAGACTGACCAAAATGCGCTGTCCTACAAGCAGGAGGAGAAGAAAAAACCCTTGATTATTATTTCTATTTTTGTTCCTTTTAACCTTTAAAAGATTTAGCTGGAAGCTGTTGGTTTATGACTGGGGATGTAAGGGAAAGAATTGATCCTGGACTGGACTTAAAGATGGAGCAAAATGGGGCGCTGAAGAGATTTTTCGTTGTGTTTTTTTTTTCCTTTTTCCTATTTTTATTTTTACCTGAGCCACAAACTGAGGCTCTTTGGGGGGAAAGAGGGTCTATCCTCTCTCCCAACCCCTTCCTCCACCAAAACCATCTCATCTCCTGCAGACCCAGGGAATACACAAATTGCTGCCTGTGCCTCTGCCTCTGGTGTCTGTTGGGCTGATGAAGATCTTGTAATTCTGGCTGTAAATTCTTGCATTTAAGTTGGTCCAATAAAAGATCTCTCCTACACCTTATGAGGGTTTGGTGCTTTATTTTTTTTTTAACGGGTCTGGCGTGGCAGCCGCGGCCGTTGCCTTTTTCTTTTTCTTTTTTTTTTTTCTTCTTCTTTTTCTTCCTCTCGTTCTCATCTGAAATTATGCAGATAGGTGATTTTTTTATTATTATTATTATTATTTTGAGTTTTCTCCTCCTAGGGGGCAAATCTAGGAGGCAGCGGATGCCCGTCCCGGCGGCGTGCGGCGGACGGCGGGGGTAAGCGTGCCCAGCGGGGCACGGCGCGGGCGGAGGGGCCGGCGGGCGGGGCGGGGCGGGGCGCGGAGCGGCGGCGGTGGCTGCGAGCGGGGGCCGTGCGGCCTCCCCCGCGCCCGCGGAGCGGGGTGCGCGCAAGGGGGGGGAGGGAGAGGCTTCGTCCGGCGCCTCCGCGCCCGCGGAGCAGCGGCCGCGGCCGCGCGTGGGGGCTGCTCGGAGCCGCCTCGCCGCCCGCCCCGCCAGCCCCGCTCCCGCTCCGCCGCCGCGCAGCCCCGGCGCGGGGGTGCGGCCGCTGCCCGCAGGAGCGGCCCCCGGAGCTCTGCCAGCCTCCATGTTTGGGGCTGTTGCTTGCTAAATTCACCGTGAATTCACCCCGAAATCGATCTCCCCGATAATTTTCTGCCACTGAGGGCCCCGTTCTTGTTTCGGTTGGGATAAGTCAGCGGTGCGACGGCCATGGCGGGTTGGGGGATCGATTTCGAGCAGGTTCCTCCGCAGGTTCGGGCGCTGCGGAGCCCAGTCGCACGGATTCCCGAGCGTGTGCCTGGCGGATCGCTGTACGCGGGAATAAACGATGGAGATGCGTAGATATTTTATTATTTAGCCGCAGCCGAGAGAAAGCTTTTAGGATGCTGTGGAGCTGGCTGGCTCCTCGTCCCTCTAAAGTTCCCATTTGCCTCGGGCTACGACCTGTTATTTGACCTTTAGACACCCCCGAAGATAGCAGAGTTTTTCTTTCGAAATAGAAATAAACTGACGTGGTGGGATGACTCCGCTGAGCGGAGCTGGGCCCGGCCCCGAGCCGGCCGGGGGGACCTTCAGCCCTCTCGGGGCGTGTGCTAGAAGGGAGAGCTTTCGGGCGGGGGCCGGGGTGAGCCCAGGGTGACACGCGTTGATTTTGATTTCATTTGAGGACATTTGATGGTTGTAGATCTTTCTCTGGTTTGTTGCATCACCACAGCTCACTCCTTAAAACAGTAATTCAAGATGTAAGTAAAAGTGTTTTCATTTTTATTGATCCTGCTAACATCTTTCATTACCCAACACGTAACCACAACAAATGATTGCTCATTTGATACGCAGAATTTTATCGACGCTCTCTCCCAGGCCGGGGCGCGGATCCTAAATCCCCGCGGCTTTAGGTGCGGTGCTGCGCGGCCGCGTAGCGGGGCGGGAGGGCAGACGCTGCCCGAGCCCCGCGGGCCCTGCCCGGCCGCGGCTCCTGCCCTCCGGCCCGGCCCCTGCCCGGCCCGCTGTCGGGCCAGCAGCGCTATCCCCGCACTGGCCCTGGCGAGCAGAGGGTAGCGAGCCGTCTGGGGAAGGCAGCGCACCCCCAATTTGCCCCGCGCCCGACGGGGCGCACCGGGCCGGTCCCGGGCCGCGGTGTGGGGGCTGCCCGCGGGTGGGGGACTGCCCGCCGGCCCTGCCCGCCGCTTTCGTTCCCTCGTAGCGAAACCCAACAAGTAGCGGGAGGAGAAGCGGCCGCGCAGCCGGCCCTGCACCGCCTCGGCCGCCACCTACCCCGGCAGCGCCGGCGGCCAAGCGGTCCTTCGCTCTCTTCTTCTTTCTTCCGTTTTTTTAAAAAATACACTAAATAAATAATTTTTTAAGGGGCGTTTTCTTTTGTTTTGTTTTGTTTTTAAATACAAATAGAAATCATCAAACCTTTGGGGCTAATAGAGAACACCGAACGCTTTAAAACCGCGGATCCTGTTTCATTTACACGATCTCTTTCGGCTAACGGCGTGAAAGGTTTTTCAGGGACCAAACAAATGCTACTATTTTAACTCTCTTTGAGAATATTATTTTTGCCCTTAATACTAGAATGGAAGGCAGGTTTATGAGGGAAAGGCTCGAAGAATTGGTTTCAATGCAAGAGACCTACAGTGAAATTAAACTAGGTGGATTCTTTATTAAATGATTTCGGTCTTCTGTGGTTTTATGAAAATAAAAGGGAGCACTTTGTCATTTTTAACAATGTAAGTAGCCAATAAATCTAATTTTCACATTGATTTCTGTAGGAATTAAGTGATATCTACACTATCTGCTGTGAATTGTTTTTGGAAACAAGTGCGACTTTCTCCTGGCGGAAGCTGTTTTTAAAAAAAATAATTACAAAATATTTTTTTTAAAATTACTTCTTATAGCAGCAGGTTTTTAAAGTATGAAAAAAAATTACCTATAGGATTGATCATCTATATCCGAGACGGCATCTAGACAAAGAGTTTTATAAAATGCGCTAAGACAGGCACAGAGAGACCATTGCATAGCTAAATGTCGAATACGAATAATTACAGAGAGGAACAGTTTACAGAGACCTCGGTCTGGGGTCCGGGGAAGGGGAAAAAAGCAAAAAAAAAAAAAAAAAAAAAAAAAAAAAAAAAAAAAGGTGAGCGAGTATATTCGCTCATACATGTAACTAATAAAGACCTCAGCCGAGGAACCCAGGGCGCTGTGAGCAGCGCTGCCAGATTAAAACGTGTCCCTGCCTTAATTGCTAACTCAGGGCCACGTGCTGCCAGCGCGGGCAGGTTCCCTTCCCGGGACCCTGGCAGAGCGTCACCTCTGGGCACCCGGCGGGGATTTAATAGCACCTTTCCCTAAATAATAACCAAGACGAGTAGTGTTCACCAAAGTGCTTTTGAACCCTATTATGTTACCGTCCGTGGGTTTGGACAGCCCGAGCCACTGTGACCTCGATGATTATTTCTGTCTCGGGGTACCAAGGCGTGTCTGTGGGGGCGAGGGGCAGCGAACAGGAGCCCCAGCAGCCCTCCTGGTGCCGGGCTGATGCGGGGAGGGAGGGTCAAGGCAGCCGCGTCCCGTCGCGGGAAGGGCCTCGGCCCCCGACGGCAGCAGGTACTGCCCGCACACACATGTTCCACGGGCGGGAAAGCTCGGGCCGGCCTCTCGTGTCCTGTGCACGTCGCGGGCGGGGGCTGCCCGGGGAGGAGGAGCGCGGCTCTTTCCCTTTCTCCTTCCTCCCGTTACCCCAAACTCTGCCCAGTCGAAGAGCGGGGCCATCCCTGTCGCGGGGAAGGTTTCTGCGGGTCCCTGGCTGGTAGTGCCAGCGAGGAGCACGTCCTTCGCACCCCGAGAGTGTTTTCCTGAGGGTTTCCCAGGACCTAAAGCAACCCTGGGGTTGCAGACCCATGCGGCCGTCACCGCGTGGGTCACGCGTGGATTGTGCGTGGACCGCACACGCCCCTGGGGCCGAGGGGCCGCCCCGGCAGGGGCAGCGCCCGGCCGGTCCCAGCCTGCCTCCGAGAAGGCGGCAGTGTAGAGTTCAAACGCATCAAACTATCAGAAGTCATTTATCCGGTTTCATAAATAATGTTCTTATTATCTCCAGCCCCCTTAATTCATGCTCCTGTCCGCTTGATTGCGGGGTTTCAGCAGATAAAAAGTTTATAAGTTGGTCGGGTTCTTGTTTTCCTTTTTCCATCATTAACATCATTAATATAAGCTATCAATAACCCTGTCGTTTGGAGCATAGCTTCACAGTATTGATCTGCGCAGCTATTCATCTCTGCCATAGAAGACACGGAATAATTTTCGCATTACAGTAGCTTGGATTTGCTTTTAATTCATATTTAAAGCTGCAACTGGCTCTGTGGAGCTCTCTGCGAAAGACTAGAGGCGCCTAATTAATAATAAGTTAGAAACGAAGGAAGGCACCAGCGGATAAATAATTAATACAGACATCTCTGTCTCTTTGAATATTGCTACTTTAAAAATTTAGACTTACCAGGGCCATACTGTAAGTCTGCAAGTTATATTGAGGAGATGATTTAAGAAAGCTATTTTTTTTCCTGAAATACAATGCTAAATTATTTACAGTGTTTTGCAATCTTCCATAAGTTTCCTTCATTAACAAGCGCTGCGGTTTGCACCGGGGGGTGCGGGAGAACGCGGCTGCAGAGGGACCGCGGCGACTCGGCCGGGCAGCGCCCTGCAGCCCGCGGGGCTCGCTCGGTGCCCGCTCCCAGCCCCGCGTCCCACAGCAGGACAGACCCCCGCCCTGGGGAACTCCAGAGGAAAAAAGCGGGGAGCCCAGAGCCCTTGGGCAGGTGGTGGAGGCGACCACCGAACAAGTCCAACGACTGTGCTGCCGACCCCAGGCTCTACGAGGCTCCCCTCGGGCAGAAGTCCTGGTCCGGGGGCGAGGGCTGCGGGAGGGGGAAAGCCAGGACCCCCCCGGGTGGGCACCCGCAGCGAGCCCCCGCCGCGCCGCAGCTTCCCCTGAAAGCCGGGCCCTCCCCCGCCTGCCCCGGCCGGAGCAACCCTCTGTTCTCTGCCTGCCCCCGACAGATGTATATGTTTTTGTCGCCAAGCAAGTTTCCAAGAAGCTCGACAGGGGAAAGTCTGGAAAAGTTAATCCCCCCCGGCAGCTGTTGGCTTTGGGAGCCTTCGAGCGTCACCTTTGACACGCTCCCCGTGCGAGGGGACCCGGTGCCGCAAGCTGTCACCGCGCAGGAGGAGCGGGAGGGCGCGGGCTGTGGCAGCCCCCTCACATGCCATTTAAAAAAAAAAAAAAAAAAAAAAAAAAAGAGGAAAAATATAATAAAAATAAATAATTACAAAGAAAACCAAAACCATCTCTGTCCGATCAGGTGCAGCGCACTGTGATCCCTGCCCCTGGCCGGGCCGCCCCGTCGGGCGGGCCCCGGTGCCCGAACGGTGTTTGCTGGCGTCAGGCGGGAGATTACGGCCGTTTCATGGTGTCATTAGCTCGGATTTAAAAAGCACACACACGCCACGCAATTCAAACAAGCAAAGTTGCGTTTTAAGTCCGCTCCGAGTATCTGCTGATCAAATAAAGACTTAAGGGCGGTAACGATTATTCTGTTAAATATATGGTACTTGACTGCACAAGCAGTAATTGATTAGCGCACCGAAATGAGCTCTCTCCGGTGCTCCCCCTTCGCCAGTGGGGTGGGAGGCTCCGCGGGGGAACCGTGACGGGGTCTGCGCCGAGGGGAGCCCGCGGACGGGCACCCCCGACGGCAGGGAGCCGAGACTGAGGAGCGGTGTGCTGGCCTCTCCTTCCCGGCCCCGGGCCCCTGCCAGCCCATCGCGGGGTCCCGATGCGCTCTGCAGCCGAGATGGGACCGGGTGCCGTCGGGCCCGGACTCCTGCGCTGTCCCCCGCGCCTGCGGCTTTTGCGCACCAAGGCCGCTTCATCGTGGGGTCTCCCCAGAGCAACCGGAAAAAATGTTTTAAAAATAAAAGATGCGTTTAGAGCTGGAGAGGGATGAGTGCGTTTCTACGGCCACCCTTTTCTAAGGTTAGAGATTGAACCCTGACGGAGAGGGGGCGGCGTGTCACAGGACTCTCCAAATTGTTTGGGGTCGGGTTTGTATTCCTTTCTTGAAGAAAAATTTTATGCTGCAATTTCCTACAAACTCGAGGGAGTAACATATTCGCTATGATGTTTGCTTTGATAACTAATCGCTAAAGGCGGGGAGATGAAATATTTTTAATTAAACTGTAAATTGTATACAGATATTGATAATGAAGAAGCTGACAACGTTTCGATTAGATCCGTGACATCAACTCGCGTTGGCTTGGGAAACAATCATGGCCATTCATTTCGGTCTCAAAATGCTCTCGATAATTTTATTTTATTTTATCCGAGATCACTATCTTTGTTTCAGGTCTATTTTTCCTTCTTTCGGAGATACACTTTTCCTTATCTATCCCTCGCTATCAGAAATGGAGACACTGTTAACGTTACAAAAATTCAGAGAACTTCGAAAGCGTTTAGGATGTGGGTGGCTGGAGCGGTAGGAACTGTGCGGGATCTGTATGTGGGGAGTTTTTTTGGTGAAAAATAAAATACGAAGGAGCATCCTGAACAGCTCTGAGCAATGGATTTATTTCGGAAACGGGCTTCAGTGACTCTGAATTCTTACAAGTGTGTGTGTGTGTTAACTGGGGGAAATGTATAAACCCGTTGGAAATTCTGAATTTATACAAGGAAAAAGTAAACTCTCTTCTAGGGCCGTACACGCAACACACTTGTACAACACAGAAAACAGTTGTGATTTTAGAAGTTTCCTGCGAGCCTGCCCGGCGTTTGGTGGGTTTTTTTAGCTCACCGACCGCAGGCATACGCAGCCACGCACATGACTGGTCCCGGGTGGAGCCCCCACGCAGGGCTGCCCGGGCACGATCAGCCGTGAGCAGCCCACGAGGGTACGTACCCAGTGCCTGGGCGAGAGACAGCGGCGAGGAGGCAGAAGGTGCCCCGGCTCACCTCTGGGTCTCGCCGTGCTGGGCTGCGGGGCGGGAGTGCGAGGAAGACGGGCCGGACGTTTTGAGGTGCGGCACGGTTCCCCCCACACACACCTCGTCCCGCGGGCGTTGTGGAGGGGCAGCAGGGCAGGAGCGGGGCCAGACCTGGCTCGGACGACGGGGCTCTGCGCCGAGGCCCCTCCGAGGCCCCCGTTTCAGCCGCTGCTGCCGTGCTTTGGGCTCACAGCGCGGGGCGAGGAGTCTCGCTGCCTCGAGAAACCGGTGAACAGCGAGGCCCCACGGGCTCCCGAGCCGTGCCATCCCCTTGGTACTGAGGGGAACCTCCACAGGCCTTGTCCATAAAGTTAGGGCAATAGCTCCGGGAAAAATAACCCCAGGGTTTGATTTCAGCTCTATCACATGGGGACTCTGCCCTAGGACCAACTCCCGTCCCTGTTCCTGCCGCCTGCGTTCCCCGTGGTGCTGGTGGCCCGCTGGCAGCGGACTCCTGCCCCTCACCAGGGAAGGGGCCTTAGAGCTTTCGGGGGAGCGCAAGGACGGTGACAGCCCCCGTCACAGACAGGGTCCCGCGGGGCGAAGCGGTTTGCCCTCGCTCCGGGGCTTTGCCAGGGCAGGTGCTCAAGCCCTATCCCTCTCTCCGTGGAAAAGACACCCAGGTCCCGGCCTGAGCCCCAGCACTGCGGGGACCTGCTTGCTGTCCCGGGGCCTCGGTGGGGCGATGTGGGAGGCAGGCGGCTCCGCGGGGCGCGAGGAGCAACCGCGGGCCCCGACGGCGGAGCGGGGGGAAGCGGCAGCGGCCTTTGTGCGCCGCCGGCCCGGTGCCGCCCGGCTGCGGCCCCGCGGCTCTCCCGCCGCTCGGCTCGGCCCGTCCCTCCCGCCGCTCAGCGCCGCGCACACGCCGCACTCTGCCCGGCGTGGTTCGTTATTGTTAATGGGCGAACAATAGGCACATCTGCCCTTTCTTCCAGCATAAAGGCACCTTAGCTAACGAGGGGGGCCGGCGGGTGGGCTCGCTTGTTCTTTCTCCTCCGCCTCCTTTTCTTTCTTTTTGGGGGGGAAAAATAAAAGAAAACCAGCGGCATGTCCGGCTGCTGGGCGCCTCGGGGCATATGCTCGCCTTGCATCGCCGGGCGCGCTCGGGGTCCCCGGCGGGGGTTGCAGGGGGGCGTCCCCCCCATCGCATCGCCCGGCCGGACCCCGCGGGGTCCCCAGGGACGGGGGGTGCGGGAGCCGAGCCGCGGGGGTGACCCCGATCGGACCAGGGGCGCAGCCCTGGGAACGATGAACGTTCCCGGGCCGGGCAGCGGGAAGTTTCCCAGCGGGGCACCTGAGAGGAGCGACACCCGGGACGGCGCGGGCGGACGCGGCGGGTAGCACGGAGGGACACGGCGGGCACGGCCCTCGCGGGCGCCCCAGGGCAGGGCGGCCGGAAGCTCCCGGGTGAGGTGAGGAGGCTCCGCGCTCACGGAAAAACGCGGAGTCACCGAAGGGGCGGGGCGGGTGTCCCTGCTCCCCGCCAGCCCGGCGGGAGGCGGGGCGGCCCCTTTGTGCCCGGGGCGGGGGCTGCGGGGGCCGTGAGGGCTGAGGGGGATGCGGGGCCCGCCCGGCCCGCCCGGCCCGCCCGGCCCGCCCGGGGCAGCGGCACCACCGGCTCTGGGCGCCGCCGCGCGCGGCCCGCGCGGTTAAAAGGGGCGGTGACGTCACGGGGGCGGTGCCGGGCGGCACGCAGGCGCGGTGCGGGCGGCGGCGGCGCTGCAGCAGCAGGAGCGGAGCGGGAGCGCGGCCGCACAGAGAGCCATGGCCGGGGATGGCGAGGGACGCGGACACACACCCGCCGCGGCCGCGGCTGCGGGGCCCGGCCTGAGGGAGCGGCGGCCCTAGGACCGGCCCGGCGGCGCCAGCCAGCAGCGGGGGAGGGGGGGGGGGAACCAACCAAAAACCAAAAAAAAAAAAAACCAAATAAATACATTGCCACGAAATTTAAAATAATAATAATAATAATAAAAAGGGAAAGCCAGCCAGCCCGACAACAGCAGCAGCAGCAGCACCGCCACCAGCCCGCAGCGCCTGCCTGCCCGCCCGCCCGCGGGAGCCACCGGCCGCCGCCAAGAGCTCCGGGACGCCCCGCCGCCCACCAGATAGATGTGCGGTCCCGCCGCCCGCACGGCCGACGATGAACGCGCAGCTGGCGATGGAGAACATCGGCGATCTGCACGGGGTGAGCCATGAGCCGGTGCCCGCCGCCGCCGACCTGATGAGCGGCAGCCCGCACCACCGGAGCGCGGTGGCCCACCGCGGCAGCCACCTGCCGGCCCACCCGCGCTCCATGGGCATGGCGTCCATCCTCGACGGCGGCGACTACCACCACCACCACCGGCCGCCCGAGCACGCGCTGACGGGCCCCCTGCACCCCACCATGACCATGGCCTGCGAAACACCCCCCGGCATGAGCATGAGCAGCACCTACACCACGTTAACCCCTCTGCAGCCTCTACCTCCCATCTCGACGGTCTCGGACAAGTTTCCTCACCACCACCACCACCATCACCACCACCACCATCCCCACCAGCGGATTCCGGGCAACGTGAGCGGCAGCTTCACGCTCATGCGGGACGAGAGAGGTCTGGCGTCTATGAACAATCTCTACACCCCCTACCACAAGGATGTTACCGGCATGGGGCAGAGCCTCTCTCCGTTGTCTGGATCGGGCCTGGGGAGCATCCACAACTCCCAGCAAGGGCTGCCCCACTATGCTCATCCCAGTGCCACCATGCCCGCCGAGAAAATGCTCACCCCAAATGGATTTGAAGCCCACCACCCTGCCATGTTAGCCAGGCATGGCGACCAACACCTCACCCCCACCTCCGCTGGCATGGTGCCTATCAACGGGATCCCACACCATCCTCATGCCCACTTAAATGCCCAGAGCCACGGGCAGATCCTAGGCTCTGCCAGGGAGCAAAACCCTTCTGTAACTGGTTCGCAGGTCAACAGTGGAAGTAATTCAGGGCAAATGGAAGAAATCAATACCAAAGAAGTAGCTCAGAGGATCACCACCGAGCTCAAACGGTACAGCATCCCCCAGGCTATCTTCGCCCAGAGGGTGCTGTGCCGCTCTCAAGGGACGCTCTCAGACCTGCTGAGGAACCCCAAGCCCTGGAGCAAGCTCAAATCCGGCCGGGAGACCTTCCGCAGGATGTGGAAGTGGCTCCAGGAGCCGGAGTTTCAGCGGATGTCTGCTCTGCGGCTTGCAGGTGAGCCCGCTGCGGGGTGGTCGGGGCACAGCGGCGGCGTCGGGGCCCCGGGCCTGAGCAGGCCGCCCCAGTCCCTGCCTGTCCCTGAAGAGCAGCCCCGACCCCCTCTTTCGCCGCTCCTTTTCTGTCCTCTCCCCGCTCCCTCTCCCGGCTCCGCGCACTGGCACTGTCCGATTCCTGCACGCCGCGCTCCCGCCTGCCAGACAAAGCCGAGCTGGGGCTCGGGCTGCGCACTGCGGCGTCCCCGCTCTGCCCGTTCTCCGGCCGGGGCGCACCCGCCGCCGGTAATGGGGCGCCGCCGAAAGCCGCACCGGTGGGAGCGCTGCCCGGAGCGCGGAGGGCGAGGCGGAAATGCTTGAACTGGCGGCTGAGCCGGGCCGCACCGGGCCCACGGACAGGGTGCGGGGAAGCCCCGGTAATGCCCCTCCGAGAGGAGTCGTTCGGTGTGTCTGCTTTGTGTCAGGGGAGGTGGGCTCCGGTCGCAGCGGCTGGCGGGGCTCGGGGCCAGCGTCCCGCTCGGGTTAGGTGAGCTGGGACAGGGGTTTCGCACGAACGAGTCGAGCCTGGCGGGTGAGCGCTGGCTGAGAACCGCTGTTGGTTAAAATCGTTAGATTTTTTAATTAATTTTTTTAAACTAGTTGTAATTATCAGTAGGCCGCGGCGATTGAGTTTCGCGTGGATGTCTCTGCGTGAGACGAGCCGTCCGTGTCGCGGCTTCGCTGCTCCAGAGCCTCACCCCGCTCTCGGCACTTGCTGCCCGGTGTAGTTCCGAGCGGCTCCCGTATTGTCTGCTCGGACATGGCCGTCCCGGTCCGTACCTGTGCTCCGCCGTCCCAAACCCGCCCGTCTGTGCTCCCGGTGCAGAGCCCGCGTTTAATATACCGTGAGTGAGGGTTTGTTAATTAAGTGATAGGTCTCCATTAATTTGTCCCTGGAGAACGCGAGACAGTCAATCCGAGTTGGAGCCGAGGTCACTGATCCATTTCACTGACAAAAATAAGGGAAGGGCCAAATCTTTCTCCTTTCAAAAACACAACTGGTCTTGTGCTTTCGACTACCCTGACGGTGGGAATTTGGAACCGTTTCCCGAGCGTTCGAGGATGCGGCTGGGCCACCAGCGTGCTTCGTGCCTCTTTTCAGCTAACCTCCTCGTTCCTGAAACCTAAAGCAGAGCTAGTAAGGGTCCGGGGCAGGGCCACCCTCCCCGGTGCCCGCCGGTGGAAGGACGTTTCTCTCTTCGGTTTCCACTCCTGCGAGTCAGTTTCAAAGGTCTGAGCTCTCAGAAAATGCCCTTTCTACCTTCCCTTCCTCAGCAGCCACCCCACCAGGAGAAAACCCTCGTCTTGCTGGTGCTACTCCGGAGAGGAGGATGGAGTTTGTGTTTCCAATATCCCCGTAACGATTGCTAAGGCGAACTTTCTTCGATTTGGAGTGTATTTTTACGACAATTCGGTCGACCTGAATCTCATTTGCATAGATCGATACTGGAAACAACCCCTCGCTTTGGAGCCTGCTGGCATCCCTTCCCTGGCGCTGCCGGCCGGGAAGCATTGCCAGCCCCAGCTGCTGCAGCGCCGGGCAGGAGGGAGGTGGCCGTGCTCTGCCCAGCTGCCGGGTCCGGAGGGTCCCATTGTTCGCTTCTGCCCCCAAACCGCCCCTTCCTCCAGCCACCTCAGCATAAACGGATCCCGGTAATCCCGTTAGAGAGACAAAGCCTCATTATTCCGCCTTCCCTTTCCGATGAAACCCGAAAGCTGGCACCTCGCAGAAACGGCTTCCCCGGGGCGAAACGGGACTCGCAGCCCGGGTGGGGGAGGGAAAGGACGCTCGCAGCCGGGCCCCGCAGGGCTGTCCCCGCGTACCGGGGGCTCCGCGGCCTCGCCCGGCGCTGCACGCCCGGGCGCAGGCAGCACGTGGACATTTGCATAACGCTGCGTCCCAGCCAATGGGAGCGGCCCGGGAGCCCCTCGCCCCGCCCCTCCCCGCGCAGCCTGCGCGCCCCCGCGCTGCCGGAGATCTGCTGTATGTAAATGCATAAAGTATCGATTTTATTTTTCGTGCAGGTTTTAAATGTGCGATGATCTTACTAAGTGGTAAAAAAAAAAAAAAAATCCACCCTGATTGATATTGATGTATGAACATCAATTCAAAATAACATAAATTACTGCGGCCGGCGCAAATTAAATTTCACTGTCCAAATTATAACTCACTCCAGAGCGTTTAGAGAATTATCAGGTAGATAAATACCCAGAGCCGCCTTCATTTCTTCCTTTTCTGATTTCCTGCAGACAACAACCGGGAGGCAGTGCGGGGGATGGAGCCTGCTTATTTTAGGCCTCGCGGTCTCGCCTAGCACTTTATCTTGAGTATTTGCCCCTTCCAACCATCCCTGGGGGATTCCTACCTCCCAGATTACAGAAGCTCCGACAAATAGAGGAAAAATTGGTAGTTACATGGAAGCAGGATTGAGGTCTTGACACTTCCTGGGCTGTCTCTTGAAATGTAAGCAGAACTGCTAATTGCAAAGCTGACCTCTTCCAGCCTCCATCTTATTCATCCCATCTTCCTTCTCTTCTCTGTTCTCTTTTCCTTTGTCTGTCCCACTCTCTCTCTCTCCTCTCTATCACTGAATATTTATCTATTTGACCGTTTCTCTGTTAGTCTTCCCTCCCTCCCCCCCTCTTTCACTGACATTTGTAAGAGCTGTGAAAGGGCGCCGAAAAAAATAAATGCAAATAAAAGAAAAAGTACATCACTTGTGCAACCTACCAGGATATAAGGGTGAATTTATTTCAGGTTATTTTTGTGCGTGTGTGAGAGAGAGGAAACAGGAGGGATAAAGAAGGAAAAAACCCGAATCGTCTTGTTCAGGAAAAATCATTTGCTTTGAGCCATGTATTGTTAGAACTGCGTCTGTCCGGCGGCCCCGCACGGGCTGCCCGCAGATCGGGAGGGAGGGCAGCGGCCAGGGAGAAACGCGGCAAAGACACGTTTCGGGAACGGACGAGAGGGGTATAAGGGACCCCAAGGCTCCTTAGGATCTGCTGCAGGGGGTGGCCGCTTTGCTGAGATGAGACCTCTGAGGGAGCTCGTCCCCACGGAGGATGGGTGTCAGCGGGGAAGGGGCCGTGAGGGACCTAAGCTCAGGCGGGGGCTGGTCCTTTCCTCCAAAGCTGCTCGATCTTTGCCTGCGACCTGACTGGTATTTTTCGTCGTTGCACCTCCTTTCCTCCTCTCCTCTTATCCTTTCTCCCTCCCGATGTGAATCCCGGCTAAGCTGAAGCCTTGGGAAGCCGGCGAGAAATTCTCACCAAATTAACTGTAAAGAAATCGATGGAATAATCAGAGCGTTTTCCACATTAAGTATGAAATCTAATGACGCCGTTTGCACCTCTCGCCAGCCGCCGCCCCCGAGCTCTCCGGGAAGGTCGGGGCCGCCCCGGCCCCTGTGGCCTCATTAGGAGCTGTTTAATATTTACCCGGCGGGGACTTTGCATAAACGCATTTGCATCAGGGAGGCGGAGGGCATCGACCGGGGCCTTCACTGGCGACACTCCGAGCGCGCCCGGGGCCCGGGGGACAGACCCTGCCCCTCCTGGCCCTGCAGACCGCCCGGACGCCGCGGGGACGGCCCGAGCCTGGTCCCGCGCACCCTGAGCGGTGACAGCGGCAGCTCCGCCGCTGCCGGAGCGGTTCTTGTGCCAAGGAAAGGTGCCCCGTCCCGGTGAGATCGGAGGGCAGGAGAACAGTCCCCGTGCTGTCCCCGGCGCGGTCATGCCCGCCGCCGCAGCGCCCGGTGCGCACTCGGGGGAGTCTGGGACGCACTTGTTTGCTGGCCGTGTCCTTCGGCGAGATTGATTTACAGCCGCGTTTGCCCTTCGTTAATGTTTGCCCAGCGGGAGGAGGAGGAGAAGCAGGGCCGGGCGAGCCGCGTTCCTCCGCACTGGGCCGGGCCCGCCCCAAACCCTTCCCCGCGCAGCCCCCGCAGCGCGGCTCGGCCCCTGCTTGTTTGTTCGTTCGTGCGTTCGTTTGTTTGTTTGTTTTAATTACCCGCCGCGTGGTGGGGCGGCACCAGGGGGCCGTGTCCCGCTCCCACCCTCGTTGCCGTTTACATGAAACAGGCTCAAGGAGGGGCCGCTCCCGCCCGTGGGCACCGCGGGGGCCACCCCGGGGGTCACATAGCCGAGCTGTGGGCGCGATGCCCGCCTCGACCGGCCGGGGCCACCGCGTCCCCCGCAGCCCTCGCTCGTCGCCCCTCTGTTCCCGGGGCCTCTGCGCCATCTACTGACCGCCGGCGGGCGGGAGCAGCCCCACCGGACCGGGCACCCCTCCTGCACCGGGCGGCGGCGTTGGCTCCCCGGGCCGGGAGGCGATGGGCCCGCTGCTGGCTACGTCCGTGGGTTCCCCGGGAGCGCGGCCCGGCCTGGCTTCAGCACCGCGGACAGCGATCTCCGGCATGGACCGGCCGCGCTCCGGACCGGCCCCGCCTCCGCCCCGACGGCCCCGCTCCCGGGCGAGCCTCGGGCGGGCCGCAGCCAGGCCAGCCCCCTCTCCCAGTTCATGGACGAGGCCGCCCACGGCCAGGGCGCAGGTGCTTGGTGAGCTGCCCCGCGGCTGCCGGCCCCGATGGGGAGCAGCATCGCATCGATTATGCGCAGCGGCAGCCGGCAATTAGTGCCGCGGGGCGCAGCGGGCTGAGGGGGCGGGCTGCCCGCGGGGGCGGCCGCGCTGCAGCGGCGGGGGCGGCTGGAGGGGGTCTGTTTGGGGATGGGTCCCTTCGAACGGGTGCGTGGCCTGAGGAGAAGCGAGCTCCCCCTCAGCACAGTAGCTTGCTAGACAGAGGGGTAGGGATGCCCCAGGAGGAGAGGAGGAGTGCGTGGCGCAAGGACTGTGCCCGCCGCAGGTGCCACCGGTGGGGATTACGGGCACTGCCAGTGCTGGGTGCTAGCGTGTGCGGTCTGCATTTTACACAGCCGGAAAGGAGCGCGATGGTCGGCTTGAGACAAAATCATATGGAAAGGCGCAGGCCAGATATGCATCTGGGTTTGCCTGTACCTGGCACTAAACCACAGGTTCTACTTTGCCTCATATAGCCTTCATCTGTCTGTGTAGCCGAAGGGTTCGCATAAGCTCCACACAAGGGACAAATTAGTTTCGAGTGAGTCCTAAGGTGGCTGAAGCGCAGGAGCTGTTGCTGATTTGCTGGTCACCTGAAGACTACAGGCATCGAGGGGAGTTTTTCCTGAGGACTGAGCGGGACCCAGCATGGCAGTGTGTCGGGTGCTTCCATGGTTAAATCGATAAATGTTGATTCTCGTTTCAAACATAAATCTATCTGGATTAATCATACACGGACAGAGACGTGACCGATTCTTTCGAACTCTTTGGAAATGCAGCTGACTTGAGCCGTTTTGCTTAAGAAGAAGTCAGTTTTATGATGCTGAAAGATTAATTTATAGCAACAATTTATTAGCTCAACAGTAGTTTTCATTTTTTTCCCATTTTAGGGCGATAGGAAGTCTCAGTTGTGACATTTTCTGTACAGCCTAAACGGCAATTAAAGCACGATGGATGGATGCTGTTCCGCTGGTGTCCGCGGCAGCACCGCGACTGCTGCTGCGGGATGCGGAGCGGGGCTCTGGCGTGTGCGGGTGCTGACTGGTGGAGCTAGAAATGCTGCGGCTTCAGATAGCGGAAAGTATTAAATCAGATGGTGCAGGGCACTCTTCCTTAGTGCTTGGGTGCAGAAGCCGCTGAAGTGAACCCGCCTCAGATTTTGGATATTTTTGGGATACAGAAGAATGCAAAAGTTATCGCATATATTACAAACCCGTTGGTAAGAAGGGACCTACAGGTGGTGCAGTTAATGCGGACGGGTTTCCCGCAGCCCCCTTTCCAACCCCTCTCCGTCACAGGCTGCCATATAGCTGCCCCGATGCCCCTCAAAACGGAGGAACTCCTTTATGTCATCACTGACACATTTATCTTTCACTGGAGACATATTTCGTTATTTTGAATATACTGGCATTAACCGAGAACTTAAAAACTGGGGACGCGGGAGCTGGCAGTCAGGTCCTTAGAAACGGAACCAGGGAAGAAGCCTAGGTTTTTCACTATGCTCAACCCTCAGTGTTCCAGTGAAGGTTTTGCAACAGACTTGCAACCGCTCAGAAACTCCGTTTTCGGCGGCTGCAGCAGAGCCCCGGGCTGGAACCGCGGGAAAGGACGGAATAACCCGACTTGACGCCGAGCCCGCACCCGGGCGCCTCGGAGGCCCGCGGGCGAATTCAGTCCCACGGCTCGGAGCCGGCGTCCGCGCCCGGGTCTGTCCCGCGAACCCGCGCAGGCGGGAGATGGGCGGGGCGGGGCTGCGGGGGCTCCCCGGGGGAGGTGCGGGGCGGGGCAGCCGCTCCCTGACGGCGCTGGGAGGTGTGAAGGCAGCACGGAGCGGGTTGAGGAGCGGAGTGGGCAGGTGCTGGGCGGACGGGGCTGGCTGCATGTTCCAGCTTGGGGTGTGCGGAGCGGAGCGGAGCGGAACGCTGCGGAGCGGCTGGCGCTCTCCGGCGGGGCGGCGTGGAGCGGTGCGGCACGGAGCGGCAGCGTGGCTGCAGAGCCCACGGCGCGGTGCGATGCAGACCTCGCGGCGCGGGGCGGGAGCCCACGGTGCGGAGCCTGCAGCGCGGTGCGGAGCGCACAGTGCGATGCGGTACGATGCGGTGCAATGCAGTGCGGAGCCCACGGTGCGGTGAGATGAGGTGCGAAGCCCGTGGCGCGGCGCGATGCGGTGCACTGCGCAGCCCACGGCGCGGAGTGGAGCGGTGGGGTGCGGGGCGGTGTGGTGCGACGCGGAGCGCACGGAGCGGTGAGGCGCGGAGCGACGCGGTGCGGAGCGCATGGGACGGAGCGGTGCTGAGCGGTGCGGAGCGCACGGAGCGGTGCGATGGGATGCGGCGTGGCGCGGTGCGGTGCGGAGCGCACGGAGCGGTTCGGTGCGGTGCAGAGCGCACAGTGCGGTGCGCGCCCCCTCCCGCGGGCGGCGGGGAGCGGGGGCCATCCAGCGGCCGGGGGCTGCCTGTGCCGCTGCGGCGTGGCGGGGGGGGGGGGGGGGCCGGGCACGGCTGACGCGATTAAAATATTGATGTAGTCGCAAAAATCGTTCATTAAGGCAATTTAATCTTTGCTATTAAATGTCCTTTCAATTCATTTGGGGTAATTAAGATGCAGTTTAAGTGATTAAATTCTAATTACTTATGCTAGACAAAGAAATATTTGTCACAGTAATATGGTTAACTAAAGACCCAGCTAAAGAAATTTAACATTTACTTCAAATGATACCGCAGGAAAATCGTGTGCTTTCCCGTGATTGATCCACTTAGCAACATATTCTATAACAGTGATGTCAGCTCGCTGAAGTGGTTACAGATCCATCAACACCAAGTTTGTGTAAACCCCCTGGTCCCCCAATGCTGAGTCAGCGCTCCTCAGTCAGATTGACTTCATTATTCCAGGGGCAGCAAATTAAGGTCACTCATTTTAATACAGTGCACGGGAGTGAGATGTTTGCCATTCTGGCTCAGCTGGGATCTGTGTGCTAGCAGGCTGATGTCATTCTGTGAGCTTCCCATATAGGAATGTGTTCATCTCTCTTTATGGTATGAAACAACAAGAGTATTCCCTGGATTCGATGGCAGAGACTGAGGCACAAATCAAAAGATCTCTGAGTATATGGAAACACCTGCACTCTTACAACTCACTAGAGAAACAAGTGCAAAATTCTGAATGATGTTGGGGTTAAAAGAAATAATTTAATGTGGGCTCAGGGATTTCGGAATAGACAATATTCTCTTGAGTTGGAAGGGGAAAACAATCAGTTGGGAAGCAACCAGTGACCTGTGTCACCCATTTGGGCTTTCATCACTAAAAGGGTGGGAAAGGCCTTATCCTATGGTGGGCTGAAGCTTTTGGGAATGCTCTTTGAAGCATCGAAGCTGTCTGCTACCTGCTACAGCAGGAGCACATGGCCACAAGTTGCCCCCATGTGTGGAGACTGTCTTGTTCAGCACCTTTTCAGAGGGATTACATTTTCCAGACACCTTTGAAAGCCCCAGGGCAGTGACAGGAAGGATGGGGCAGTGCAGGGGACCACCAAATTGTGACGTATCAGAGTGAATGTCACCCAGCAGCTGCAGTTATTCCTTCAAGTCAAACAGATTTGTTTGGATTTAGTTCATGTAGTGACATCTACCCCTATTTACCTGTCATTTGTGTGTATCTCTGCACACTCCAGAGGTGTTATTCACATGATAAGGATGGAACTTAGCACACTTGATTATATATTATTGCCACCATGAATTTACCATAAAATTTGGCTACTTGTTTCCACTGAGCTGTTGTACCCAGTGTGATTAGGACTATCTTTGGTGGTCAAAGTCCTTAAGCAGTTTCAGCCTCCTATGGAAATATTGGTGCCTTTTCCACCTGAAGTTAGAATCTCCTTCAGAAGAATATTCTCCATGATACCCCCTAGTTTGTACCAGTGAAGAATTTTCACTCTCTGAAAATGTTATTGGATATTGTGTGATGTTTCAAAACTGGGAGCAGATGATTTAGAGATTCCTGTGTGGACACAGTTCAGATTGTAGCTGAGTCAAGTCTCAGCCTTTATGGACCTGATACAGGAGATATTAGAAAATACACATGTGGAGAGACTTCTAGAAGGGCTTTTTATGTCTTTAAGACAGTCCTGTACACATGAAGTTTGGATAACTAAAAACTAGGTTTTGCAAGGGAAGGGGGAAAAGATGATCATCACAAAACTTCTGAAGTCACAAAACTCTCTCAAGTCAGTCTAAAATACGTCTCCTTGTCTCTACTATGGCACGTGTAGAAATGCAGGGCTTTTGCTGGCAATTCTTTGAGCTGGACTGCGTCATTTCTCGAGGTTTTCCCACTCACAGAAAGGATGACTGCTCTGAACCCACAGTAATGAAGCTGTTGGCTTGTAAGCTCCCCATTGCTTTCAAGGAACCTTGTACTGGAGTCTTTGAGAGAAGGATAAAGCAGGTGTTTTTTTATTCCTACCTGTCTGAAGCAAGTATAATGCTGATGAAGGCTAAGGGTGAGATAGTCCTAAAAGCTAAACCAGTCGAGAGGGTGGTGGTGAAGACCCCAGAGCTCTGTGTTGAGTTTACCTTCTGATGTGAAGCAACCGGAAAGTGCATCCTCAGCAAGATAGATCTGAGACTACAGTCATGAGTGATCCTCAATTCTCTTTGTTCCCCAAAATGAACATTTCAGCTACGAAATGTTTTCCTACAGACTCCTCCTGCCCACAGTGTCCAGCTCAACCTTCCAGCCACAGCACTAATTGGTGTCAAACAGCGTGAAATGTGATGGAAATTAGCATGGTGTGAACCTGCTCACAGGGAGCTGAACCAAGACCACTGCATCATCTCATACAGGGCACTCAATGGCCATCAAGTAATAATGGCTTGTGGTCAGCAGTGACCTAGGCCAGAGCTGGAAATGTGGCCCCTCACCTCAGGGTGAAAGGTCCTGTATCCCTTGCTGATGGCCAGCACATGTCTCCTCTCCATGTCAACAGGCTCTGCATGGCTGGAGACATTATTGTGCAGGTGTCCAGACCTTGCTGGTCTGGACTACTCTGTGTGGAGACAGAGGGGAAAAGGGCTCCCTGAAAGCAGAGACCCACAGTGTGAATTGGCTTCCTCCTCCACGGAGTGAGAAGACTCATGCTAAGGCACCAGTGGAGCTCTACCCTTCCCTTCCAAAAGCAGCTGTGATGTCGTGCTGTGGTGCACTCAGGCAGGCACGCTCCCCTCCTGTTGTGCTGCATCCCTGCTCCTCTTCCAGCCACTCTGTACAGGCAAAAACCCAACCGTGGCCATTGTGTGCACCTGTCCTGGAGCTGCTAGAACTGCTGCAGGCAGCTGGTGAGCACTGTGACCCCCAGAGTGCCTGTCAGTGTGCCTGTAAGGACACAGCTCTGCCAGTGCCAGGTCCAAAACCACCCAAATCCACCTTTTTCCTCACTGTCTGCATGCTCAGTGATGGCACCATGGTGGGCCACCCCCTGAGCAGTGCCTCTCACAGGGAGAGTTGCCCTCTGCCATCAACACTAGCCACAGGGCTTGGGGCAGGGTTTTCCCGAGTAGAATTTTCTCTTGTTGTTCCCCCTGCTCCAGTGCCAGTTTTCCAGAAAAGCAGCCAGCAGAACTTGTGATGATACTTTATTACATGCCCAAACCAAACCAGCAGATATCAGTTTTATTGAGAGTATTACCAGTTTCATTCTTTGCTTCTGGTTTTTAGGAAGGAAAATTTGTGTTTGCCAGAAACAGCTAGGCACACGTGTACACACCAAGTGCTCCTGAAAATTGATTTATGGTAATCAGGGGGGTTTGCCTCAGATTTTAAAAAGAAATCCACCCTCTAGGGAGGAAAGACTAGATGAAGTGTCAGGGTTAACACCTGAGCTTACTGTAATCTTGACTTTTAGACTGACTGAACAGTGTAGTTCACATCACAGGTGGGCAAAATATCCTCTTCACTGTCTCAACCTAAAGATGCAATCAGTGCATTTTCATAGGGGACACAATCCTGATCACACCTCTAGCAGAGCAGGACTGATCCCACTGTGCTGCACACAGCCAGGTGCTGCAGAAGACCATCAATAGACTGCAGAGGTGAGACCACAAATCTGCACCAGGCACAGGCAGCTGGGCCTCAATGAGATGTACAGACCTTACAAGGTTTGGCAAGTTTACTTGACCAAATCCCTCGGGTGACTCAGAAGGAACAAAGGGAGAACAAAAATAGATTGATGGACTGTATCAGGAGAATTGCAAGTGTCAAAAATTTCTGTTGCTCAGGGCAGAGGAAGATGGAAGTGACTGGAAGAGGCCAGAGTTCAGGAGTGGATTTATAAGGCTACTTCTGGCACTGATAATATTACATTGTCATATCTGCACGTGTGTTGCCAGAGTCAGGGTGACTTTATCCTTTGCTTTGCTTTTTTCCTAACAAGATTTTCTTAAAGGCTTTTTCAAAAGGCATCACATGGAGCATTGCTCAGGCAGGGCAGCGCAGGGACAAAGCAGGGCTGTCTGCAGCAGGGAGCAAGGGCAGCCTGCGAGCAGGTGTTGCTGCAGGAGAGGTGCACCCCTCTGGGGAGCACAGCACCCCATAAAGCATTCGAATTCAGTGTCTGTGCTGTGGGAGGGGGTCTGTTCACAGTGCTCAAGGGCAGGGGCAACAGAAGGACATCAGTGCAAATTACTGTTATTATCTTCTCCTGCGTAAAGTAAAACCAAGTGAGTGATAAACTCTTGTGAAGACAGGCTCTGGTGCTTTTCCAAAAATTGTTTCAGTTGATATCTCTGGAGCCTGCCCTCAGCAGACACCCTCTCTGGCATGAGGGGAGGACATGGACAGAGAAGGCATAGCTGCTGTGCCTGAATGTGACCTGGCTCAGGCTGCTGTCAGCGGGCTGGATGGCCCCAGTTTGTTCACCCTCGCAGTGTGAGCTGGCTGGGTCTCCGTGCCTGCTCTGGAGACACTCTCACATTGGAGCAGATTTTATCCCATGGTGTACATTTGTTCTCTGGCAAGCTGGAAGCTACAATTTATTATTAAAATTGATTGGCTCCAGTGCAGGGAAAACGATCGCAAGGAAACCCTATTATGGTTTTTCATTATCGCCATTATTTATTTTTAAGTGCTATTAATATTCCTGAGTCTGGACAAGGCAAAAGATGAGAGGTGGTATCCACCCCTGCTGCTCTCAACCCAAGGCCTGGCAGTGCTGTCTGCAAGGGCTCTTGGAACAACTGAGCATATTGGAAAGTTTTTGCCCTCAGTCTGCCTCTGGCAAATGCTCATGGGAATAGAGCTGAGAAGCAAAAGACTTTTGCATTGCCTGAAAATGATCCAGATAGCAAAGGTGTTCCCAGTCTCCCCGAGGTGGAAGAGAGCTCTGCAAGCAGTGCTGGGCAGGCACAGGTGCAGCACATGGCTCAGCAGGCACCAAGGGGGTGGGAGGATCAAGGCTAAGCTGGGCTCTGCTGGGGGTCTGTGCTTGGCAGCCCCAGCTTTACCCACTGGGGTGGGTGTGTCGTGTTTGGAGAGGACTGAACCCAGGCCATGTGGGTCTCTGTGTCTCAGATACAGTCCCACATTACAACTGAGCCAGTCTCTCTCTCTCTAAACCAATGCATCACTGGTCCTGAATCCGAAGTAGAATTGCTCCACCTTGAATGTGAAGACAAGAACAGGCTTATTTCAGAGGCTAAGCCAGAGAGTATCTCCAGCTGTTCCCACCAGCAGTGAACCAAGCCTGAGGAAACCAACAATCCAATATGACAGTCTCTTAAAAAAATAAAGCTCACTCTGGTCTGCAGTAGGAAGGGGTGGCTCTCAGCTTTTATGGGGAGCACCACGGGAACCTCAATGCTCCCTTTCCGATGGGCTTGAGAAAAATGAAATTTTATTCACAAAATACTAAAATGGGCTTACTTGTATCATATACTGGATATGTTTTTTTTCTCCTCAGCAGTGAGCACTTTTTTCTTAATTCTGTGATGTCTCTAGCAGTAATCATGAGGTCTCTGATACAACTGAAGTTGAGAAACAAGGTATATTGTAACTCTTGGGACATTTTCTACGGAAATAATTGTTCAGAAATAATATATTTCAGGAAGACAATGTGTTATGCAAGCTAGTTTCACAAGAGATGGTTGGTTTTTTGTTATTCTGTACTATTTCAGAGAATTCATGCACTAGTTTGTGATTGAAATCACAGAGGCTCACATGGCTAATTGAGCTAGCTTTGTACCTACTGCTGTGCTGTCATTTGGGATGTGATGATTCAGTCTGAAGGACTGCACAGCGCTGACTCGGATCACACTACTTATGCCATTAGGATTTTGTGACAAATTATGATCTGGACAGAGTATCTAGGTAGAAGATGTTATTTGTTTAGTCTTTGAAAAAGGAAGGTGTAAACCAGAATAAGCTGAAATTAAGCACTAGGCTTGTTAGAAGGGGCAGTCAAAGCTGGAGGCTGAGGCCGTTACAGAGCCAAGCTCCTGCAGCTGCTTTCCCCTGGAATCTCTGATTGTCACATTGTTAGAGGTATATAAAAGACTGAGATGCTGTTGGTATCTTCTTTGCTCCTCATTCTTAATATTTGTCAGTAAATGACAGACTATTCTTGCAAAAATATTTTTAACTCATGATTTGCCAGCGTTAACTTCCAGTGGGGATGCAGATTATTTCAGTAGGCACCAATCCCCACCGTGAATTCAGCAGTTTGACTTCAGCAGGGGCTTGCGTGCGTGAGGAAACCTGTTTTCCAGCCCAGAAGTTCCACAGTTTTAGAGGTCAGGATGTAACTTCAAAGCATTCTTCAAAGGTTTTCAGATAAAAATAACTCTTGAAGATATGAGTTTGGCATCCCAGTCTATTTGATTGATGTGTCATTGCTTATGAAAGAACATGTAGCTGGAATATATATTGTTAGGGAGCTCTTCAAAAGCTTCTCCTTAGAGGGGGCTGAGCCACTGGTGTCTTGGTTCCTTGGTTTCCTTGGACCAGCAGAAGGAGCCCTTGCAGCTCCTGGATCCTGATCTGTGCAGTTCCTATTTCTCAAGTACAAGAGGTGGATGAGTATTTTTACACCTCTCCCTTGAGCCCTTTTGTTACCCAGAGCAGGCTGGCGCTTGGTAACAATAGGATTTATAGGAAGAACCTTTGTAAAGTAATTTGCTGTTTTCATTCCAAAAACCATGGAATAGGTGGAGATACCGCACAAAATTCTTCACACGATCAGCACTGGTCTCGACAGAAACCAGGACTAGACAAGCACAGAAACAGAACATTCATATTACCCTCAGAAATGCATCTCTCAGTTGTTATTAAAGGACATTGTTAGAGAAAAAAAGAGGAAATGGGCAACTTCAGATACTTCTGAAAGTGAGACACAGGAGTCTGTCCTCTCAAGGAAGCCTTTATCTAGCAAAATGCTAACAAGATGAGCTGGCAGACAGTCAAAGGCTGACAGGGGGATCTGGGAGTCTTCCTCACATCCCATCAGATCCTGCCTGGCAGGTGATCTGTGAGGCAGATTTCAAATTGCAAGCAGCCTTCAATAATGTAGAGCAAAGTAACATTCTGAAATGGAAAGGAGGGATGAGAGATGAAATAAGGTGCAGTTCTATAAATAAGATTTACTACACCATTGTTTTTCATGTAAAAATATGTTTGTTTTGTTCAGAATACATCTGGCCTGCAGTACCCTGGTTTCTCACAGTTCTTTATTCCTTAGTCAGCAAAAAGCTACAGAAATGGATTAAAAGCAACTAATGAAGGTAAAAAATGTGGACAAGGTTGACTTTAGAGTTCAGTGAATTTCCATTCTACCTCATAGAGATACTAAGTAGTTAAATTCCCAGCCCTAGTGGGTGCTTTCAAAATGTAAGCTCTCAGTAATTGAATTTGCTGAGTTTTAACAGACAAAAACAAAGGTATTTTCTAACTTTTATTCTTCATATTTTTTATAGTTTATAATGAGTTAGAAAATTGAGTGTCTCACATCCTCTTCAAATTTGGAAGCTGACATGAATGGTCCTTTTTCCCTAGTTTGTCCTGTGCTGTGTGACTGTGTGCTCATCTGCCAGCCCTCTCTAACTGTCCTCCCCTTTCTTGCAGCGTGCAAGAGGAAAGAACAAGAGCACGGGAAGGATAGAGGGAATACACCCAAAAAGCCTCGGTTGGTCTTCACTGATGTCCAGCGTCGAACTCTACATGCAATATTCAAGGAAAATAAGCGTCCGTCCAAAGAATTACAAATCACCATTTCCCAGCAGCTCGGGTTGGAGCTGAGCACCGTCAGCAACTTTTTCATGAATGCACGGAGGAGGAGTCTGGATAAGTGGCAAGACGAGGGCAGCTCCAATTCAGGCAACTCATCTTCTTCATCAAGCACTTGTACCAAAGCATGAAGGAATAACCACGAACTAAACCTCGGTGGAAAAGCTTTAAAAATAAATAAATAAATAAATAAATAAATAAATACAGACCAGGACCTCAAAATAGCAGGTTTATACTTAAAACTATTTGAAAAAAAGAAAATATTTATAAGTCCAAAGAAACCAAAGACTTATTTCACCTGCATTATGACTTTGTTCTAAGACACACACTTTAGTAGGATGACGACTTGCGAAAAAACAGAGAGGAAGAAGAAAGCGAAATGGAGGGAACGAAACAGAATGCAAAGAGAAGAGAAACAGACCACTGGTCTTACACCTTTGCCCATTATCATCTTCACCGTACTTGGCTGTTTAGTGGTTTGGAGCATAGTGATTTCCTGTCATTGAACGGACATCTCTTTGGATACAGCTCTTCATTTCCACAGCAATCGCCATGAAGGTGTATAGTGTATCTGTACTGCGTACACACCGGTGGTTAGGGACTTAGTCAGGGCTGGTCTTCAGAGAGGGCTGTGCCATGGCACAGCTGACAGAGCGTGGAGTCGTCTGAATTCCTTTGAACGGTAGTGTGATTTTTGCTGTTTCACAGTTTGAACTTAAACCGGTGCAATGCCCGGGAACAAGTTCAAACTAGGCAAAGAAATTTTGAATGGTACCTAAACCAGTGCATTCTCTTTGTTTGTTAAGGAATGTTCAGATTTAAAAAAGGAAAACTATTCCATCCATAAAAAAAAAAAATCGACTAGCTACCAAAGAACACATTTAATAATTATATTGCAGGTATTTTATTGCAATGATTTTAATATTCCAAAGCTATTTTTACACAAAATACTATGTAGAGTTATAGGTATAAACTAATCTAACTGTATAACACATAAAACTTGTAATCAAGACTGTTATTTGCAATTAGTAAAACCACATTATCGTTTCTTTCCATGATTGGCAAGAAAGAATGTCACCCGAGGAGATCGCAGCCCCTGGCAGAGCACAGGACCTGGGGATGGGATGCTGCTTCCGTTGAACTCAGTGGGCCCTTTTGTCACTGACTTCAACGGGAGCAAAAAAAAAGGAGCCAAATGTTCCAGCCGTGCGTGAGGCTGCGGGAGCCGCCGCGCTGCATCCCCAGGCGCTCTCCCAGGCTGGCAGTCCTGCAAGCCCGGCGCGGACCGTGCGCTGTGTTTCAATGTGGCTCAGCTCTGCCATCTAGCCTGCGAACAGGAGACCTGAGGCACTCAGTATGCAAAAATGAAACGAATTGAGAGATGCAAAACCACAGGGCTCAGTGTCTGATCAATACTCATTGACATTAGTGAGCTTTTTTTTACCTATTGACTTTACCAGGCAAAGGAATAGTAATAGCTTTGAAGGCTTGTGGTCTTTTCCTGTTGAAAACAGTGGTACAACATCAGTTAATGTTGGTGGGAAGAGCTCCAAGAGGAGCTCTAGTAGTGCTTTTGGAAGGAGAAATTGTGATCCCTCTGAAGTCAAGAGCAAAATTCCCATGATACTGAGATACAGCCTGATGTTTTGTGGCTTTGTATCTGTGTGTAGCAGGCTGAGCTTTTGTCCCATGCATTCTTTCTTGCTCATCTATTAGTCAGGATAATGCATGAAATAGTTTAAAGTTTGTAGCTGAAAAGCTTTATATGCTCTGTTGCTAACAGACCCATAGGAGAAAAACCATCCCGTTCCTACTCTGATAAAATTAAAAAGAAAAGCGTGGAACATCTGCGTATTAAATTTTAGTGTAAGGGGAAAATAGACTTTAAAAACCATACATGTGCCTGTTAGATTTCTAACCGGTGTTTCAAATTACTGTAGTAATTATGCTAGGTATATTAAATTCCAAAGTAACCAAATATGCAGTCATAGGCCCAATGCAAGGACTAGAAATAGGTAATCTCAATTACAACCTTTTTTTTTTAATTAAAAAAAAAGAAAAGAAAAAGGAAAATTCAAGGTAAACTAGAATCCAAACACTACTAATTGTAGCAGATACTGGTTTAGGGGATGAAGCCCACTCAAAATACCAGTGACACCAAAGCTGAGCAACTTCGTAGCACCAGTTACTTCCCGAGAGGACAGGGTCTAGTCAAGGTTCAGGATATACAGGTAATTTCCACTAAGTGTTTAGACTACAGATGAAATATCTCTTTATTAAAATAAAGTAAAATAAAACCAAGATTTTTGGCATCGAATATTTCTCCATATTTCAGTATGTTAAACCCACTTTAAGACTGACAAAGCAATAGTCTAGGAAAACGGAATCTGATCTAGGAGTTTTTTGAGTCTCTAGCTTACCTTCAATTTTAGCAAGCTTTCTTTTGAAGTGTTCCATCCCCATGGAGACATTGACATGGAAACATTAGTAAGCTCACCTATAAAATACCTTATGAATGCAGTCTCACTAGTGCAAGGTTAATAAAGGACAGTGATAACTAACGGTTTAGTTTTTTCCAGCAAACGCTGCTTTGTAACGTACCTATAGTTTAGAAAAGAAAGCCTTATTTATTTAAAACTTGAGAATTTAAAAATGCAGGGAAATTCAAAGTACATTGCCGCATTTTTTAGTATTTTCATTGTATTGTCTTTATAGACTACTTGCTGAAACCAAAGAGAACTTTCATACCAGCATTAAATTTGCACCCAATATGCAATTTCAGGATCTCTGATACACACACATGCAAGCCCCTAAGTAGGACTGTGTATATGTACATGCACACACGTTTTTGTGGGGTGTATGTATATATACATGTGCACACACATGTCCACACACACTAAAACTGATGCACAAGTTATAGATTTTAAGTGTTTTGGGTTTTTTACATGTCTGTTTAAGTATATATAAACCTTTTGGTTTTCTATAAGCCATTAGGAACAAACCACTCTTCCCATAAGCAATATGCGCCTCATACTCTGAATAGGCAAAGAACACACTTTTCTTTGATTCCTCTCAAAACATGAAGCAAATAACAATGGAACTGCTCATTCTACCTGTAAAGCTGTGTTACCTCTGAGCAGACTGCCCAGCTGCACCGACTGAAGCATGCACAGGTTACCTGGTGCTCCCTAGCTCTGGTGCCATTACTCAACAGGGCACCCTTGAAGGGGAGCTTCTCCTAATGCTGCGTTTAACATTGCACAGGAAACTTGTCTCTGTCCTCTTAGTGTCAGTCTTTTGTTTCATTTCATTCCTGACTAAATGAAAATCACTTTCAAATGCAACAAAAAGCATCTAAAACTCTGCCAGGAAGGGTTAGGAGAGGGAGCAGAACCTGAAACAATTTGGGAGCATCAGGAGATGGGGCTTCAGTCAAAGGTGACCCCACGGGCAAGAGGGCATTAGGAACATGCATTCAGCTCACAGGCTGCATCCAAAACTGACCGCAGTGACCCACAAGGGGAGGCTGGCCAAGAGGTGAACTGTCCGCATCCATTCCCATTGTAAATGGCATTATTAGATTTCCAGGAAAACAAAAAAAACAAAAACAAAAAGAAAAAAAAAAAACCAAAAACCAAACAAAAAAATTCCCATTCAGACCGACCCACACCACTCTGTTAGCCCTGCATGGCTTCCCAGGGCCGCAGCCTCCTCTCCTTACTCAGGTAAAGCAAACCCAACCAGAGCGAGCCAGCCAGCAACGGGGCTTTTGCTTGAGAAGTTGCTTCTGCACAGCCAGTGCCAGGAGCAAATTCCCGAGCAGCTGAGTGGCCAGGGCTGCCCTGGCATGAGACCAGTCCCAGGGCTGCCCATGGGCACCGTTCTTCTCCTGAGATTTCAGGATAAGGACGTGGCGGTGGTGGGCGCTGCCCCAGGGGCTGCTGCTGCCCAGAGGGCTCGGAAACACTGCTGAGCTTATACCAAAGAGTCTTAGGACACCTCTCCTCACCTGAGTTGTAAACAAGACATTTTTACCCCCCAAAACAGTCCTTCTTTCTACTACTCTTCCTCCTATCCTCCTCCTCTTCCTCCTCCTTTGTACATAGGGATGAAAACTATGCATTTAGCAAACAAAGAGAAAGCACTTACCCTTTTCTATCTCACTGCGTTTGGGTGCATTCAAAGGCCCAGGGGCTAATTTTGAGACTTTGCTTAGCCTCCTGGTTTATTATTGTGGTGTGGTTAGCTTTACAATACATTTGGTAACTATTTGCTAAAGACAAAGAAGCAAAAGGTAAGGAATAGCTACTTCCACGTGTTAAAAAAAAAAAAAAGAAAAAAAAAGAAAAAAAAAGTGTGTAAAGATCTACTATTTATAGTGTGAACCAAAGACGCTACCTCACTCGATTTCCATTGGTGATTTTAATCACATTGATGATACCAAAGAATACCAAAGATTTTTCATGCACGGCCTTGGTCTGGAAAGGGAACTCATCCTCCTTCTTACCCCTATTCCCCTGATCCCCCTTCCCCACCTTCACTCAGTGTGTAACCTTGTCTTCATTCTTAGTGGTAATGCTAATAACCTTACGAATACTTCTCTTGCTACAACTGCTACTACTGACGATGATAAGGATAATAATAATAATAATAATAAAGCTCTAGGCAAACATGTTGCAAACTTTGTAAACTCATAGGACGAGTGCCTTGCTTGAACCAAAGTGTTAAACCGCTGTTGACCTCTTTATCTCTCACCTTATACTCTTTGAATACCTCAGCCTGTTAGAAAGGCCACTAATGAAAAAAAGGAATAATTCTTCACCGTGGTGCTTTTTGCCGTGCAACCATGCAATGAAACTTTCTTTGATACCAAAGGAAAATGATTTTTTCCACTTTCTTGCTGACAAACCAAAGGTTCCCTCTTCTTTCCCCCAAAGCAGCTTGAGTCCCTCAGCCCAGACAGGCCGTGCATCGCTTTTACCAATTCCTCCAAATACCTCATAGTAATAAATCTTTAGGGTTATGTTGTATAGAGAGTCTATGTGATAAGGCAGAACTTACTAGTTTGATAATTGTTAAGGTTACTTAAAAAAAAGCTTTATAATTCTTATTTATTTTGTAGGGGTTGTTTTGTTTGTATATTCCTTTTATATTGTTTGGTTTGGGTTTGGGTTTCTTCTTTTTTCCTTTTTTTTGGGGCATAACTTCTCTGTTATACTCAAGGAAGATCTTATTCCTGGGAATGTTTCAAAGTGGGTAATGATCGCTGTTTGCAATGAATGCAAGAAAGGGAAACATGGCTTTGATTACTTTTGTTTCAACTAGGATGCTTTGTGTTTGCTAGTTGATGTTCTTTTCACAGGGTAAAAAAAAAATATTCTCTGCTGTGATAAATGGTTCCTATTTTTTCTCTATAATGTGCTGTGACTTTTAATTTAATTACATTTTGTATACACTTATTTAATCACTGCTTTAATTTATGACTATGTAGTTTAAAAAAAAAATGTATATAGTAGATTCAAAAATGGCCAAAGCTTTATGTTACAATCTTTTCATTCTTGATGCCGAGATGAACTGAAGGAGAGTGCTTCTCTTGACTGCAGGGTGTATCTTCAGCCTTGTCTTGGCATGCACTTCCACCTGTGTTACAAACACTGCCAGGTTACCCCCTCCAGGCCTCCCTTCCCCCCAACTTGTACATGCCAAAATGAGTGTTTCAAGGTAGTACTTTCGTCACTTAGAAAGCAGAAAGGCATTATTAGTGTGTTTTTCCTTTAATTTATTTGTCTTTTTTCTAGAAAGGTTCCTTTGTGGGTGAGACCCACACATCCAAAGAATTTAAAAGTCGTTTAATGTTTAAAAAGCACTGGCATTTGTGAGAGATTTTGCTGAGTTTTTGTTTTCCTTCGCCATTCGCACGGGTAGCGCAAGCAAGCGGCGGGCGCAGGCCTTGGGAGAAAAGCTGACTTGACTCTGGAATCCTTGCTACGGGAAGGCCTTTGCAGCGGGTGATGGGATGGCGCGGGCTTGGAGAGCTCTCCAGGGCTGGGGCCACCCGTGGGACACCACCGGGCCACCTGCTTTCCAGCCAGGGCCCGCAGGGGACGGGACAGGGTGCAGCTGAGTCCCCCAAGAAGTTGCAGCTTCATCCAGGTAGAGCTGTGGTACCTCGGGGGCAGGTGAGCACAGGGGGACATGTGCTGTGTCCCTCCCAGGGGCCCAGGCACAGCCCCTGCCCCGGTGCCCCCACAGCTCAAGGGGCGACAAGGCAGTTTTGAGTCGAAAAGCAAAAAGAAAAGGGTAATGACAATGGTAATTCTGCAAAGCTGATGATGATGGCATCATGGCACAGAGAATAGGATGCCACTCGCCTGTGTTTTATTTTGCATAAAGAATAGGTTCTGTTTCAGATGAGTGTTGTGTACTGACACAGTTTGTGATGGCTGTAAATATTTCCTTTCCCGTGCAGTAGGTGAACCCCAGGTGTACCTCATTTTCCTTTGAGGGGATAGTGAAGGGGTTGAGGGAGGGAAGGACAAGGGCAGGGTCTAAGTTTTTGGTCAGAAGTTACACTTTCTAGGTACATTTTTTATACTTCAAGTATTGAAATGGGGCAATAAAGACGCTCTGAAATGCAGGATCATTAAATGGTCTGTTGTTGTGCATTGGCTCAGTGTCTGCTTTTAATACAGGAGCTAATGCTGTGCAATGAGTTATGCTTCATGTGGAGGGGGAGGCAAAGTATTAGTCTGTGAATCCAGCATGAGCCATCGAGCCCTGGACAAACTGTGCTTAGGGAGCCGCGGTTTCCTGTCCTGTTCCGGTAGTTTGGTATTTCACGGAATGTTCTGCATTTACTGCATTTACTGCATCCACACTGTGGGGCCGCGTTAGTTTTGCAGCCTGAACTGAACAACAGGGAATGTAGGGTACAGCCTTTTCTTTGACTCGCTCGGGCCTGTGCACCCCCGCCCGCAGCCCGGGACCCCCGGGACCCCCCGGAACCCCCGCCCGGCGCGCCCTCCCCCGGCTCCCACCAAAGGGGGGGCGACAGAGACAATCACAGGTCCCAGCTCCGTAGGGGTAGGAAATCTTCCCAGAGCAAGTGGGAGTTCTTCCAGAGCAAAGGAACAAAACCAAAAAAAAAAAAAAAAAAAAAAAGAAAGAAAGGAAAAAAAAACCCACAACGAAAACAAAGCGAAGATTTTGCTAAAGCCCTTTGCTGCCATCTTTAGTTCGCCCATTAGGAAGCAGCAGTAGTTTATGCGTTGCATCTGCATTTCAGACTAAGTGATTATTGTACCTAATTACAGTTGATTGCTGATATTTCCTCACTCTCTCTCTTAGTCAAGCGCTTCTTCTGTATTTTTGTGTGTAGCGATGACAAGTGCAGTGCGCTAGGCATTGCCCTGGGTTGGGTATGAGTATCTCCTGTACTGCGTTAAGATTTCCTTAAGTTACTTTTTTTAAGCTTTGCTACTGTTCTCACTTTATGCCGTGCAATATCATCTGCTGTGTTTGCTAAGCGAAAAGAAGAAAAAAAAAAAAAAAAGAGAAAAAGGAAAAAAAAAAGAAAAAAAGCAAGTGATGATGTCATCATGCTTTTCAGTGTTACAATGTTTCAGCGTTACAATGTTTCAGCGTTTATGTAGTCACAAAAATGTAGTAAATAAAAGGTTGGATTTTCCAGCACTTTAAATTTAGACATTTCTTTGCCTTCTTTTGTTTCTCCGTGTGCAGCCACCGGTCACTGGGCTGACACAAGGGCAGCCCCAGCTCTCCCATGGGATGGGCAGCATTCGGTGGAGTCATGGGAGGGACATCCATGGAGGGGGAACACTAAAGGGCTCTTCAGGCTTCACGGCACTGTGTCTTCTTCCCTCCATCTGTGCTGAGCTCTGCAGCCCCCAGCAAACACCCTCTGCTCCCTAGCCCATCCCGTCCCATCCCGGCATGGTGGGCTTTGGGGAGACAAGCACCAAGTGTCTGAGGGGTGAGCACGGTTCATACCAGATGCATTTCTCTAATTGAGGGAAAAAAACATTAAGAAAATAGGTGAAGCAAATAATCTTGGTTTCCTTTATATCATCTAAGGGTATGGATGTCACCAAACTAATTCACAGAGGTGTTTCCTTCTGTGTGATGGAGTCCACCCCAGGCCCGCAGGATCAATATTTAATTGTTTAAAGGGATATTGTATTCCTTTCCTGTCACTGTTGTTAATGCCTCTACGCTCTGTAATCCCACGGGGTCTTTTCCTGGGGATCTGATCAGAGAGATTACCCATCACTCGGGAGTGGTGGGAGGAGAGTCCCAGCCATAAAAGATTCAGCAATGCATTGAACCGTTTTCTCTCTATCTCCTAATGAAGTGATGAAGCGTGTGCCACAAAATTTAACAGGGTTTTGTAGCAAATCAGGTTGCACTGCTGAGAGGAGGATTAAACCTTCATCTTTGTCCCATAAATCATGGCATCAGCTACATTTATTCTGATGGATGGTCTGGACTCTGCTGACAATATTTTATCTCTAGAAGTGCCTTCAGCCTGTGCCCTGATGTGCAATTTCTTTTTGCTGCTAAGCTGAGAGGCAGTGAGCACACCCCTCTGGAGGGCTCCCCTTAGGATTGGTGTCCCCAGACAATGCCAGAAGCCAAAGCATCACCAGGAACCCATGGCCAAGGCAAGCACAAAGGCACCAGGAATCCATGTCCTTGGGCACCCCTGGCCACCCAGCCTGAGCTGTAGGAATAGGCAGTTGCAGGCAGGGACAGTTGGGATGCCCTGGTGCACAGTTTCCCAGTTACTTCATCATATTAGAACTTTATTTTTATATTTGAGATACATTTAACTCTGGTGTGTGCACCATTTATGTCAGCATGCTCAGGGGAGCCAGCTGGGCTTACCACAGATGCTCACAACCCGAACACCCAAATGAGCATACCAAACTTTATTTCCTGAGCACTGGCAGAAAGCAAGGAACACAGAGAAAGGAGCAAAGCAGAGGAAACCAGCTCCCCAGAACTGGGAGAAGAGATGCTCTTGCCTCAGTTGCACCCAGACCTTCCCAAGGACAAACACAACAACAGCTGTTGAGAGCTGCTTTCACCCACCATGGCATGAGGCCACTCTTGGTGGCAGCACTGGCAGCACAGGTGATGCAGCAGCTGCAGCCCATTTGTATATGACGGTCCCAGGGCAATAAAGGCTGCCTGAGGTGGGCCTTGCTTCCTAACCAGAGGAGCTGTGCATGGTAAGGGGGCCTGGCATGTTTGGGGGTAAATATGGGCTGATTTGTGCTCAGATTTGAGCTCCTTAGGGTTTTGTGTTTCAGTAGGGGTGGCTCAGGTGCCCTGTGTGGGGTGGGGCAGTGCTGCTGTCAATGTTATAAATTACCAATAAGCACTAAAAGCCTAAAGCAGGGTCATGGAGGGGAGGTGGGTAATGAGGCAGGGGACAGAGCTGGAAGGATGTGCTGCCAGCAGGGCTGGAGCCTGCAGCAGGGCACATCTCTGTAGCAGGGGTAGGAAGGTCCCCAGCAGGCATGTAGGGGTGGCTGTGCTGGGGCTCCTGAAATCAGGGACAGCATCTGCATGAATCCTGAGAAGCCTTCTTCCTTTTAGGGCACAGCTGGGGGAAGAGGGAGCTGTGCACTGCCTGGCCCCTGTGCTGGGGCTGTGGGGCCATTTTTCTCCCTGGGTGACAATTGCTGCTTGGATGGGGATGGCAGTATCACACCCACACATCTGGGAGCCAGCGCAGTTATTTATGTACAGGAAAAAGCCCTTTGTTAAAAATGGTCTATTCATCAAGCAAAATAATTTCCTGCTTAAGGGAGGTGCCCAGAATTTGAGTCTCAGTTATGCTTTTGGTGCCAATTATTGCTTAAAGTTAGAGATTATTGGGAGGGAAAGTTAATCCTTTTTACCAGCTTCATTAGCAAGAAGTACTGCAATGCAAAGTATAGACAATTAACATAAGTGAATCCACAGTGGCTGCTAATACACAAACCACACAGAGTTCAGAACATCTGCTGAAAATGGTTGGCAGTGAGAAGAGTACCAAGTAGTGCCATTGCCACATGTCCACCAGCCCATGTGCTCTGCCCTGGGTACCCGGTTGTCCCCTCTGTCACACAAACAGACCTGATCTGACTGAAGGTGGCCACACTTTTGGTACCCTCATGAGAAAAGTACAGTCCTAAACTTAGCAACTGTCTCCCTGAGACAACACTGCTCAGCCAAGGTCTGTCTGCACGGGTAGTAAGGGCTGCTTGGAAGGGCTGCTGTGGTACAAATGACATGGTTAACGAGTCCTTTCCCCTCCTTTCCCCAACAAGGGTATAAAGATTTTCCACTCTTTGAGACTGGAAGCAGGTTTTAAACTGGTGCTGCCAGCCAGGCTGTGTCACTTTGTGAACATGGTCAAAGCTTTTACATCCCTGGTGTCACCTGCAGGTTTGGGGTCCTGACACTCTGGTTGTTGTCCCAAAGAAGAGGTGCTTAAGCTTTTCTCCTGCTGGACAAGCACAGTGGTTTGAACAGGACACTTAGCATGTGGCAGGCACAAAGCCCTGTGTTTCAGTGTAGTGTGACTCTCCCCTGCTGTGCTTGGCACAACAGGATTAGGTGAAAGGTAACAAAGCATCTCACTATGAGTTTCTCTTGGTGGAGGATGCTTTCAAAATTTGCCAGTGGTGTGAGGGCACTGTGAGGCAAAAGGAAGGTGTGTGGTCACAGCAGGAGGCTGTGTGAGTCCCTGCTCTGCAGCAGTGAGAGAATCCTGCAAGGGGCCACCAGCAGGCAGGGAGCTGTGGCCTCTCCCCTGGCAGTGTGTGCTGCCTGGGGTGACTTAGCCACAGAAGCAATTGTGTTCATCACAAATATCCCTGGTGATGCAGGGACAAGGTGAGTGAATTACTCAAATTACTTGAATCTCCCCAGTGGTGCACGGAGATTCAATCTCTGCATGGCATTAAATCAAGTCAGTGACATAGATCAAAGGATACTGCTTTAATCACCTCGTTAGGCCACAGACATCATTAGTTACTCATTATGATGTGTTGATGCCTGCATTCTCTGTAACACAGTTATGTACACTCGCTATCAGACATTTTTCTCATCAAACGGGATGTCAATACTTTAACATCTTAATGAGTTACAGTCAATATCCATTGCAATAAAGCTCGTGTTTTCTCATGATTTCATCTACCCTTAGGGTTTTGATTAAAATGGCTGCTTTTTCCAGGTAATTGATTGAGGAATTAGGGAAATTCCATGTAGGAACAAGCACATGCTGCCATGCAGACTCTGAAAACCTTCGGTTGTCTCCAAGTGCTTTAGAGATTACAAGGGAGTTTGCAATTTTAATATGGATTTTAGATACTGTTGCTTAATTCTTCTTTCCCAATCACTTGTAAAACAAATTTAGTATCAAATAAAGTAATTAAAATATCTAAGAGTGTATTGGAAAAATGTTACAAGCAAATCATTGGTTTGCAAAGGTCTAAGAACAAGAACAAGTGCTGCTGTCAGGTGAGCACCAGTTCGGATGAACATGCACAATAGGAAGGTTTTCTGATTTACTGTGTTGGCAAAACATTAAATCATTTGCAGGAACACAAAAGCAGGCAGAACAGGCTGCAGTGTTATTTCAGGTTCAGGTTTAGCAAGGGTAAGTTTGCAGAAGTCCTCAGTTTTTCAAGCTGAAGGGAAGTATCATCTATTGAGGCAAAGCAGATTTTTTTTTTTTGCCAAGTGAACTGTGGAGGAGTTTGCCAGTGTACAGGGAGAGAGAAGTTTTGAAGGTTCCCCAGCTTGCTGACAATATCCTAATTTCATCTGAGAAAAATATTTGTACATCACCAAGGAAAAGAAATTAAATATGAAAAGGAGGATGATGTAGTAGCAGCCAGCCAGCAGAACTGACTTGGTGCCCCACGGCTGTCTCCTTCCCAGATGACGTGACTGGACACCACACAGGGCTGTGCCCACAAGTGGTTTTCATGTCACACTGCTGCTGAGGTTGGTTCTCCCCGCTGGTCCCTCGGGCAGGGGCAGAGCTCTGCCTGCAGCCCACAGCCATCCTGCTCACGGCAACCCTCCCACTCCCACCCATCTGGACAAACCCTGGCTTCCTGTAGGTGTATTACTAAAAATACAAGTAACTTCAGTAATTCCCCTTTTAAATAAACCTCTGTGAAATTTGACACGTCTCGTAATGACAGATCTAGGGCTGCAGTTTGGGACTGTAGACCCACATTCAAACTGCTTTTTATTTTAAAACCCTCTCTCATGCAGGAGAAGACAGCAGAGGTTTCCTGGATTTAATTTAAATCCTGGATTGGATATTTTCTTACCGTTTATGGTAGTGAAAGACTATGTGGTTGCTGGATTTGTAGGAATAAGAGAGAAAATTTGTCATATTCTTAGCAATCACTGAAAATAGAAAATGAGCCATTATGATTTGCATTGGACAACACCAACCATTTCCACTGCTGAGCTCAGCAGCCTGGAAAGGGCCAACTCCCAGTGGAACCTGGCAAGGCTGGGAGCGGGCAGGCACCCTGGGGCACACACAGATGTTCTGCTGGTGAGGGTTTGAGGTGCTTGGGAGCAACCC
The DNA here is from genome assembly GCA_038380795.1 of Pyrocephalus nanus. Classification (NCBI taxonomy): domain Eukaryota; kingdom Metazoa; phylum Chordata; class Aves; order Passeriformes; family Tyrannidae; genus Pyrocephalus; species Pyrocephalus nanus. The sequence continues at coordinate 8,512,982 of CM076272.1, forward strand.
TTGGCAGATGTGTCTGTGCTGCTCTGCCCAGCACACACCTGAGCCGTGGGGCCCAGGTACTCCTGTTAAAGGGTAGATATAGAAAGTAAAAGTCAACAGATTTTTGCAGAAAAACATGGCCCCCAAATAATGCACATGAGGGTTAGTGTCACAGTGAAGAGTGTATAGTATCAGCACTCCAAACTGTTGATTCATCCTCTGGTTATTACACCCTGAGGTGTTCTTCAGGGCCTCTGTTGAGAGTCAGGCTTGGGTTTCCTGACGTACAAGTGGTTTCTGGTGATCTGTCCCTGTGTCCTTGGAGGATTACATGCTGTGGTAAGGCAGTGTGCAGTTACCAGCATGATTCACTTTGCCAGTTACCCAGCTTGTCTGCATCACTGGAGTCCCAGAGTGAGTAAACGAGACAAGAAATCTGTTTAGAAAATATTCTGAATGAAAGCCCAAAGGGAAAATGTGGCTGAAAGTGTTCCTTTACTGAAGAAGGGAAAGCCATCATCTCTTCTTTCTGTGCAGCCCTCACCCCTGTGCCTCGCGAAGCTGCAAGGAAACTTTGCATGCTCATTTTGAATAGGAACCTGCAGATGAAGAGGTGCAGGTAATGATGGAGAGAGAAGCAGGAAAAGCAGCAGGGGGAAGGCACAAATATTTAGAGGAGAAATGAGATGTTCTGGGGCCTGATTAATGGAGCTAGGCAGAATGAGTGCAGAATGAGTTGGGTCTCTATGCCCACAAAGGAGCTCCCATGCCAAGCTGTGGATCGGGCCCTTGGCACATGGGAAAAGGTACACGAGTGCCAGGCTCCTGCCTGCCCCTTGCAGTCAGGCTGGAGATGGCTAAACTTAAAGCCATTTCTCAGTGGAGGCAATAAGCATGCTGGGGTGCTGGGAGCTGTGTGGAAGCCAGGCCCCCACTCGGAAGGCAAGTAAATGTTTGCTTCCCAGCCTTACTTCCCAGTTCAATGCCTACTTCTTCCAGGAAGGCAAAGGACTGCATGGAGGAGATGGCTCTGCCAAGCCAGGAGTGCACATAGGGCAGCCATCCCTCTGGGAACAGCTCAAATAGGTGGTGATTCACAAGTGGGAGATGCAAGGGATGGGCTGTAATCACAGCCACAGCTCTGCCAGCAAGTTCAGAAAAGGGATTTGGATGGTTTTAGACATTTTAGCAGCTTCTCTTGCAGAGTACAGCTGGTATAGTCCAAACTGCTCTGCTTCAGTTATGGAACATTTTACAATGAGTTTACATCCCTAATGATGACATACATTCTATTTAAAGGGTTTTTAAAGACTGTAAAATACAAGCCTGGCTGAAGAGCAATCCCATGAGGTGCTGGGCTGACCCCAGCCTGTGGTCTGTTCCCAAACCTGTCCTGCTCCACTGAAATCCTTTTTGGATGCTCACAGGAACAGCTTGCCTTCAGATTTATGAGTGCCTGCTCCCAGTTTTATCAGAAGTCTCATGGGCTAGAAGCAGACAAATGAATACTGTAAATTTCTCTTAGGGCGATGCTTTGAGTTGTTGGGTTTGTGAAAATCAGAAAAATGTCATGAAAAAATCAGAAAAGCTTCAGAAGCAGAAGGCACATAAGATATGCCAAATTGTATCAACTGCAATTCTATCTGATTGAAAATCAATGCAGCGAACTTTTAAAGTTTATTTAATGATATTAACATCTGAGATTAATAATAGTTTTCTCATGTTGGTGGAGGTTTCCATTCACATCTGAGAAATTAGTGGCCAGTGCAAGGCTGACTGTGACACAGGAGGCTTTCAACTAACTTTAGTGGGCTTTGCATCAGCTGGGTGTTGGCAGCTTTTTCAGCACCACTCGCTTCTAAAGGAGGCTTACCTAGAGCAATTAGCTCACAAGGAGTGTCATTCACATCTAAGTGAAATTATATGTTCCTTATCTCTTTAATTAGAGTATATATAATGTTAGTAATGATGTACTATCTATATATTAATTTAATAGGGTTGTTTTGCTGTCAGGTTTGCTTATGCAGGGTCATCAGTATGAGGATATGCATTAAAAAGAGATTTAAAATCCCTGAAGAGTTATACAGCCCTGCTTTTTTCAAAGCACTTGACCTTAGAAGTGCTGTAGGTTGCTCCTTTCTTATGTTTACTTAGTTTTTACATTACGCCTCACTTGGCAAACACTAAATTGCAGGAAGTGGTGTGCAATAAGGGACAGAAACAAGGTCACTTTATTTGGCTGTTAGTGGGGTCATTGGCATGATGAGGAAGAGAGTGACAGCATCTGAAATGCTGGAGGGGGCCCTCAGTCTTCATCTGAGGATGAGCTCCCTCAGTTCAGGAACATGTTCCTAGCTGTTCCTCAGCTGGGATCACTTCAGCATTTGATCTGTTTTTCTCAAGCTCCGTATTCATTTGGAGCCTGGGGTTGCTCATACGTTGTTTGCTGTACCCTCACCACATCTTGAGGCAAATGCTCTCTGGTCCAGTCAGGCACTGCTGAGGGAGTGCAGATCCTTCAGGAGGAGAATCCCTGGCAGGTGGTACTTTGGGGCTGCGACAGCCCCACCTGTGCCAGCAGAATAAAACCCCAGCTTGGGCAGAGGTTTTGAGGCATTTCTAGGACAAGAGCAATGTTAAGCTGGAGGCTGGTGCTGGCTGGCTCCAGAAAACCTGTCTGAAAAGCCATCCTTTCTGGGCTCTCCAGAAAGTGTTCCCAGTCTGAGTGTTGCAGGAAGGGTGTGCAAAGTGTTCCCTTGCTGACCACACTGACACTGCTGGGCACTCCAGAGCGAGCTGCAGTCTGCCATGCCCTGAGAGGAGGCCTGGGCACATGTGCTCAGAACTGCAATTATGTGGTGAGTTCAAGGGCACATCCAGTGTCTAATGAGAACCTTCTGGGTGCTGACTGAGCTGCAGGGGTGGTGACACTGGTGGTTGCCCTGTCCCCCAGTGTGGGAGCCTTGGGACTCCCACTCACGTTCAGAGTGACCTAAATGGATCAGCAGTTATGTCCTTCCCACACAAGTGTAGCTGCTCCTGAGTCTCTGCTCTTCATAGCCTGGTGCAGTAACAAAAAAACAGCTGATTCCAATCTTCATTAATACACAGCTGTAAACTCTGCATCTCCACAATCTCACCAGACTGCCTGCAAATATCCATTAGACCCTTTGGGAAGTGAGAACAGATAGAATATATATGATACTTGGATGTAGATTTACTGCCAGGTTTTTAAAGATTTCAGCCCAGAAGTGCTGTGTGGTGGGGCACACAGTGGGTTTGTTGCTCCTCAAGGAGATGCCACAAGCCCTCCAGGTTTACTAGCCTTAAGGAGAAGCTTAGATCTTGTTTTCACCTTCAACAGCCAAGCAGGAGGAGGAAAGGCACATCTGTCTGATCAGAGGCAAGCTAGGCAGACCTGGGAGAACCAGGATTGAAGAGAGACACCAAAGAGTAAGTTTGAGACACAGTGGCCTTCTCTGAACTGCTGTGGGAAGTCAGAGAAGGTCTGTGGTTACATCTGAACAGAGCTGACCTGTGCTTACTGTCCTGCTGCACAAGGTTTTAACCAGGGTCAGAAACCCAAATCATCAAAAACGTTCACAGACCAGAAATGCTACTGTGTACTAAAGTGTTGAAGAATTTTGTATCTGTGAGCTTAATCAAATCAGCACAGCCTGGCATTGTGGATGCCAAACTGTCCCAGGGTAAAGTGCATTTCTCCACTGCAGCCCACGGACAGGCAGCAATGTCAGAGATCAGTGCTTCATTAGCCCTGCAGACTGGGCTTCCTCCTGGGAAGTCACATCCCAGGACTCATCCAGGCCCAGGCAACAACACACCATAGGTGGGACTTGAAGGAAAACCAGGAGATTCAAAAAAAAAAAAAAAAGCTCTTGTTGCAGAATGAGGAATGGGGAACCTGTGTTGTTTTCCCAGCTGCAATCTGAATTGGCAGCGTGGCTATACCATCTTTCTTAGGCACTATTCCAGCAAAACACTTGAGTATGTGCTTAATTAAATCATGTGAGAAGTTTAAAGGGCTTGAAAGCATGCAGCTAAATGCTTTGTTGGGGACTTAATATTAATGCCTCAGTTTCCCTTCTCCTACATAGAAGAGAAATATTTACTTCCCATATGGAGCGCTGACAAGCTTAATTCAATCTTACTTGTAAAGTGCCTTGAGGGCCTTAGGGAAAAGGTGCTATAAAAATCAGAATATTATTCTACACTCCCTAGCAAGACAGCACTTAGCTTTATATATTGTCCTACTGGTGATGCATCTCCCTCTGGCTGACAGCAGGAGCAATTAATGTATATAAACCAAAAGAGGCTGTTTAGGAGGCTTGTGGTCCGTGTAATCTGCTAACACCTGATGACAAATCCAAACCTGAAAAGGTGGAAAAGTCAGAGGTTTTAAGGCATTTTAGTGCAAAAACATGCGTGCGTGTGACTGCAGAGCAGTGATGGGAAAAGGGCTGTTTCTCCAGTAATGTATTTTTTATTCCTCATTCTTCTTTATGGCCTGTACTGGTCACTTTTCAGTTTTTCTGGTCTTCTGTAAGTTAGCAAACTGTACTCACACACTGCTCTCTTATTTCAAATTTTCGTCATTGGATTGGGAAGAATCTGGATGTGACCTCAGAGGCAGCCAGAATTAACTGAAGACAAGGGAACTGCTGCCAAGGAGAGGCCATCAAGTGAAGCCAGAACTGGAGAGGTTATGGTAGAGTGGATTTTTTATTTTTTTTTTAAACCCTCTAATTGTTCTTCTGCATTAGACATGTTGAAAGTACTGTTCAGGACAGAGTATTGGAGGCAACACACATTTTCCTTAAGGTTCAGTGATATCACTACAGCTAACCACTAGCAGCTTATATATTTTTAACCTCTGCCTTTTCATGCATTGAAATACAAATATACTGCAATGCCTGCAAAAACAGACACTCGCAAAAGTGATTGAAAGAGTGTTGCTCCAAACTGTCTCCCCTGATAAAAACAAATGACTGAAAACATAAAGGTCTTCATAGGTAATTGCTGTGAATCCTCATTTCCTGCCTATATTTCTGAATGTTATATTCTGACTAAACTTAAGGGTTTTTTCCTATTTTGTTTTTTTTCGTATTTTTGTCTTCTTTCAATGACAAATGATTCTTAAGCTACCACAAAGGAGATATTGAGAATCATAGATCCTCCTTTGACATTTTTTATTTTTACTGTGTGTTTAATTAATTGTAAAATTCTTACAATGAAAACTAGTTTTAATGAATTTCTAGAGTACATGACAAGGCAATAATAGCAAGTTATGAATGAGTGATTTTTTTATTATTATTTTATTTTTTAAGCATGACCATTGGCAACTTTCTCCTTTTATGTATGTGTTTCTGCTCTGCCTTTCCAGGATACAACCTCTTTATGGAAAGAGTATTTCCTCTTCTATGCCTTCTGCAAGAGGCACACAATGGAGTCTCATTACTCAAGAGAAACTCTGTGTGCCATGAAAAATAAATAACTGAACCCAAGCTATTTCAGTAGGTAAATACTGCCTTTCTCACCCCTGTGCATAAAGCAGCCAGTGTTCCACACCTGGCTCTGATCTCACCTGGGAGTTCAGCCTCCTCAAAGTCCTCTGGCATGAAACCTTAACATGCTGACACACTGTGTGTCACCCTCAGGACTCTCCTGGGGCAAAGGGTGGGGGGTCAGTTGGGATGTGGGTGCCCACCACCTGCTCTGGCTGCTGGGCTGGAGATGAAGGTGGAGGAAGTTTAGAACAAAACTACGTGTTTGTACATGTAAATGTCCTCAGGGACCCTCCTAGAGCTGTAGCTTCTCTGTGTGCTAGGCAGGTATTCATTCCTGTTTTCCCTCTAGCTCAACAAAGACTGGCTTTACGATAGCTGGTGTGGTACATGGCCTGGGAGTTCCACACAAGTACTCTAGAAGGATGAAATGCTGTTAAGCTTCTATTAAAAGAGATAAGAAGTTCATTCCTGCCTGCCTGGGATTCTCCTGCTCCACAGTTCTGAGGTCAATGATGGCAGTGCTGCATTGGCAATTCCTAGCAACTGTGGGTAAGAACAGAATTTGGGGGACCAGTGAGGACCACCACTGTCTGATCAGAGCTGAATCACTCCTGCTCTTGCATTTAGATTCAGCAGCTTCTTCTCATCTGTAACTTAGTTTGTTTCCCCCTTGTTTTCTTCACCTCTGGTTTGCTCATTTTTCTCTTTCTAATCATACTACTGAAAATATATCTTCCCTCGCTCTGAAGAAGTGTGATGCAATCTTTGGGTTTTTTCTTCAACATTTGCTGTAGCTTCTCCACATGATTTGGCAGCTCAAGTGCTGTATTTTATAAATAAATTTCAAGTTACTGCTTTGCCACATAACACGTATGTAAAGAACTGATCAGCACCCAAGTACTTTTAGTGTTTGAGTAATGATGCAAATCAGGCCAGCACCTCAATTTGGATGTAATTTCCGGAGCCCTCCATCAGAAGTTTCAAATGAAAGCTGATGGAGGGGCAGGGTATGTCAATTAGGTTGTGGGGCTCTGACTTGTGTAATAAGTGCAGGCTTAATCTCTGCTAATGCCCGACAAGCATTGTACAAGACTGTTATACAACCACCTGGAACTGCTGCCAGGTAAAGCTTCTGGGTGCCTATTGTGCAGCTGAAGGAGTCTGTTATCAGAAGGGGAAGTCCCCCAGCACAAGGCAGAACCAGCACCCCTGGTCAGCACTGGAATTCAGCGAGGCAGGAGGCAGCCGGTGGGTGCGTGGCACAGTGTGAGTGGCCCTGGTGTGAGTTCACAGGTGCCTTGGCAGCACCCTCTGTGCCTGAGCTGCCACAGTGTCCGTGCCAGCCCAGCTCCCCTCTGCCCTGCATGACTGGATGTGCTTTGGCAATGGACAGCTGTCACCAGGGCAAATTTCCATTGCTACAGGGACCTGCATTCCAGATTTTTAAAGGTAAGGGAGGGGAATTCCAGAAGGCTGGTAACACAGCAGGGATGAAGATTCAGTGCTACAGTGGCAGAGCCATGGAGCACACAGAGAAAAGCGACTTCACGAGGTTTGTGGCAGGAAGGTACCTGAGGTAAGAGCAGCCTTAAAAGTGCTGTGGTCTACAGCAGTCTCCTAAGGCAGACCAGAGCCCAGGAGCTCTGTGAATGGATCCTCTTCCCAGAATCCCCACTCAGTCCCTTTCACAAGCAACATATCTATGCATTTAAAGTAGGGAAAGGATTGCAAGTCTTAAGATGTTTCTTTCATTTGCCAAGGAAAATTATGAGGTGTTAAATGTGCAGAGTGCTTGCCTTGGCGAAACAAAGCCAAGGAATGACTTTAAATGGACCACATATTCCTGGCTGGAGCTTTATTGCTGATAGCTGATGGCAGTTTGCTACCAGCTCTGGACAGTGGAATAAGCAGTCTCAATGATAGCAAACAAACAAGAAAAAACCCTCCTCTTCCTTAAAACTGGATCAGGGAAATGGACCCTTAGCATGACGGGTTGTGGCCAGGGCCCTATTTTTGAAACGTGATCCATGTGTGCAAATCCCACACAGATCAGATGTCAAAACTGCAGTGTTCTTTGACATTTCAGTTGAGAAGAAGGACAAATGTGTTCTGTACTCATATTTTCTTCTCTTTTTTCTTAAGCAGAAACAATTAAATTAACTTTGAAACAAGGCTCTGATTGCTGTATCTCTGACGTCAGCTTTACATTGATGTAATTTATAGACTGGTGGGATCGTTGCTGATTTGCACTGATGTAAGCAGAAGAACAATTGGGCTCTGTGTTTTCTAGGCAGTGAAGCTGCTTATGTTTTGTGTAAAGACAGAAACTCAGTTAAACAACTGAAATGAAAATAAATTAAGCAAGAAACATAGAAGGAGTCAAAAGCAATATAAGCACAGATACAGCTACAATATTCCAACTGTATTGTTACTTTGAAAAAAATATATAGGCTTATTAGGGATGATTGACTCTGTCATAAATATGTACACTGATCTCTCTAATTTTCAAGTTTTAATTGACATGCAAAGGTGAGCAATTTAATAACTTTCTGCAATTTTTATTTATTTTTTAGTATACATACCATACTTTATTGCCTTTGAGATCCTTGAATGAATGCAAACTTCCCTTCCTACTCAATTAATGCTATGTAACATGAGAATAAATCAACTGTAAGGATTAAAATTATAATTGATCTAGTGAAAGTAGCAAAGAAAGTACTACCCAACATAGACTGAGTTGAAAACCTAGCTCCTTCTCTAGGAAGGGGAGTTGACCTTTGTGTATGGGACAAGGATTTCGCCACTGATGACATTTGGCAGGCATGGAGATAGATATATTATATTGTATTTATTTATTTGTTTATTTGTTTGTTTATTACAGAGTGAAGTACAATCAGGCCTTTCAGTATTCAGCTTTAATGCTCATTTATTTTTGCTATAATTGCTATCATGCTCTCACTTTCGGAGGATGTCAAACTCCTGAAAAGAGCGATTGTTTTGCTTTAGTTACAGTAAAGCTTACAAACACCATGCTTGGGGTGAGGGATATAGGCTTGGCCTGTATCAAGTGAACTTTGGTGTATGAAGAGAGAGGAGCTGGGCCCAGGACTGATACAACTGACCTTGCCAACAAGTGAGGTGAGCCACAGCATTATTCACTGATTACATCTGATTACAGGACAGCAGCTAATGAGTGGAATATTAGGGAACACTTCTTATCTAAAAAAAAAAAAAAAAAAAAAAAAAAGAAGAAAAATAAGCCCACAAAAATTTGGAACCAGCTAAACTGGAATATGGGTAAATATCATATTTCTGTATTGAAAAAAATCAGTCGTGGGGACTAAGTGCAACCCATTCTGTTCAGTGCCATTTCCATTCAGTCTCTACTATTAACATGTAGTATATGCCACCAAATGCTCATGAATATATTAGAAGGACTATGGCTAGTAACTATGCAATTAAAATTTTTAGAACAAGGCCATGGCAGTTTTGCAATAGCTCTGGCATTTACCTAATAAGCCCCAACTCACTGACTACTTTAGTAAATGATACACAGCTTCTCTTGTAAACCTGGCATGGGGTTACATTAAATATTGCCCTGTATTTAACAACGTGCTACTTTCCTGCCCTACTCTCATAAGTCTAGTAGGAGTTGTGACCTTAATTTAGCTTGGGTGGAGCTATAGGCTGGACTTGTTGTTCCAGCAAGGTAATTGCTTCTCTACATAAATGAATTATCCTTTTCATTTATAGGGCCCATGGAAAGTTGTTTGCAATTTCAATGTTCTCCTCAGTGTAGCTGTAGCAATTCTTAATATGCTGTGAACATGCTCACTGTGTTGGTTTTGTCCCAGGTGCAGCAGCTGTGCTTGCAGGGTGAGTTGTATGATAAGCTGGCCCTTTGCAGGGATGCTGGCTCTGCTCACTGCTGGCCTCTTCCATTAAGTGGGTACTAACGTGATGGAAGATGAGCATTCCTGAAAATGGAAAGTCCAAAGGCCTTCCTGACAGGTTGAATGGAATGGGAAGTCCACAGAGAGCCATGCAGAAAAACCTGGCAAACTGTGGTTGTGGTACAAGCTCCAGATGAGCAGCCAGAAGCAGTGGAGGCACTTGAGGGTAAAGGCTGTGGATGTGAGTCCTGCTGTGAATTATGAGGGAGCTGCCCGAGCAGGAGAAGCTGGCTGGATGTGCCACCAACTTGTTGATACAGTGCTAAACCACAACCCAGCTGCTGCAGCAGGACAGGGAAAGTAAACAGGGCTGGCAGAGGCATCAGAAGTTGAACTTTGTGAACCCCTACTAGATGGAGTTACACCAGCAATTAATTTGGTGCAATTACTGGCACAGAACTGCGTTGGAAACTATTGCGAGATAGATCAAGTCATTAGCAATAGGAAAACAGCATTGCAAAACTCCAAACACCTCCTTCCAAGTGTTACACACTCACTTTCCACTGAAATTAATAGAAATAACACAAATGGGGTGCCTGAATTCCTGACAAATCACTGCACTGAGTAATTAGAATACAGCTTCTGGATGTCGCTGCTCAAAAGTAAAGAGTGATGATCTAGACTGGAAACAGTTCTTATGCTTCTATTTTCCCAAAACCTTCTACTGTTAGCGTCATCTTGCTGTTTCTCTTGGCAAATATCTCCAGCTTCTGGTCAGGGGATGTCAGGCCTTGCTGTTGCTACAAAAACTTCAACTTTAGCATGGAAACCTATATATTTTCTGATAATGGTTTCATCAAGCTTAGTCCTGGGTAAACATTGTGTAACATTAGCATCCATCAGTGAACTTGCACAACCCCCTTGAAAAAACATCCAAAAAAAATCCCCCAAACCTGCTTTTAGTCTAGAATGAATATTACAGCCACAGAAAAGATCTATGTAAAAGAGAACAGTTTCCCTCTCTTTCAGAAATTAATGATCTATTTACAAGCCGATAATTTACTTTTCAGTGCATTATTGCCTGATTAATCAAGTGCTGATGCAATTAAACTTAATGATCTTACTGAGTCTGCTTCTATTGACATTTTAAAAGGATGGGTAGTTAGCATTTTGGTAAAGCAGAACCTTTCTTTGGTTTTATCATCATACTTCTATATTTCCATTGCCACTAGTCACCACTTCAGATGAGATTGCACTATTCTCTTCAGGAGATGGTATCTAACTGTACACCACAGATCAGCTACTTAAGAAGCATGCAAAGTTTATGAAATATCACTTTAGGAGTTGCTCCAAAGAGAGAAGAGGTTATGCAAGTTACTTTTCTCAAGGTGAACTATAGACATGCTGGAAGGGTATAATTTCTGAGGGCAAGAAGGCCTGACTGCTAGACCTTAGAGTCTGGAAGAGCTGCAGAAGAAGAGATTCCATCCTGAGAAGTGTTAAGCTCCTGTTGCTGCTGCCAGAAGAGCAAAGGCGGCACAAGGCATCCCATGTGACATGGGAAACTTGAGGAGCAGCACAGGACATGGACCAGGCTGCTTCCAACTAAAGGAATCTTCTGTATGTAAACAAGGTTTAGTAGCAAAGTGTTGAGTCCACGAAAGTATTTCTGGTGAGGAGGATAAGCTTTCCTTTTGAGAGAAGTGCAATTACTTCTCTATTGTTCTCCTAGTTCCTTCCCAACTTAACTTGGCTCTGCCTCCAATGAGAAAATACTACTTGGAAAATAAAAGACTTTGAGAGAACACAGAGAGGAAAACAAAAAAATCCAAGATGTCATTTCACTAATTTCAAAAGTGAATTTAGTCAGTGAGAACATGATAATAGCTATATGTTTTTACTTTGAAAGGGACAATTAGTAGTGAAATTAGGCAACGGAGGGTTTTGGTGGGAACTGCTTGGAAAGAAAAATCCCTGTAAGTCAGAAAACTACAGGGTCTAACAGTAGAGCACCTGCTGGTTTACACTTTCCATGTTTGTTTACTCTTTTCAAAACATTTAGCACTATGTCCAAAATTTGTGTATTTCTAAGAAAGAAAACTAAAATGTTGCTGTTCCTACTCTGTCACAGATTCTGATTTTCCAGTCACAGGACAGGCTTCCTATAGAAGTAACTCCATGGACTTAATTGACCCATTTGCACCAGAGAGAGCTGATGTAGTAAGATGATAAGTCCATAGGCCAAAATTTTCAGAAATAAGTATCTAAAATTAGGTGCCTAATTCCATAATTGGGAACCTGAGTGGAGTTGGACTGGTTTTTAAAAACACTGTGGGCTGAAAAATTCTGCTGAAGTCAGTTGGAGATGAGTTTTCCTTTGAAAATCAGGCTGTGCCTGGATGTTGTTACAGGTATGTCGGACATCCTGGGTTGAAGGTTTTAATTTTCCATCTCAGTGTATAACTGGATCAGCATGTACCCAGAGCATGGAGCTCTCATCACGTAGTACTCTAGAATTTGAGTATGTCCCATCTTGACAGACATTCTGGTATGAATCAGTGTTTGGGGACTCAAAACAAAAACATTAGATGGATACACATAAAAGAGGCCTAAGAGCTGTTCCAAAGGATGCTGGTGAGAAGTTTTGTGGAGAAACTTCTGCTTGGGCAGGAGATGGAAACAGAACAAAACCTCCTCTGAAGCACCCACCGACAAGGTCTTCCTGCCTCCCAGAGCCGCCTGAAACAAAGCAAGCTGAGGAGCTCTGGAAGCACTGCTTTAATGGCACTGATAATATCTCTGCATGACATAATGAGCCATATTACCTGAAAATTCTAAGGGTGGGAAATGCAGTTTCACCATCTTTTAGGTATTTTTAAATCTCACTGCATTGATGCTATTCAAATACTTAAATCAAGCTGTTTACAGGTATCTATCTTGAGAAAGAATTATGACAAACTCTCTTCCATTCAACTAGATCCACTTATCTATACATATTGCTGAATTAAAAACCAAACTCAAAATGGCTATAATGCCTAAAAATAAACTTTTTAGATTTATTTTATTACTATTTTAATTACATTTGGTTTTAAATTCTTTCTGTTCCTGTAACAACTTGTAGTAATTTATTAGTTCTTGTGGATTAATAAATTCCTATAAGCACATAACTCATTTCTTTCCAAAGTGGTTACTGCTGGTGACAGTTAAATGATAGCTGATTCTCCATAGGTGGTTTTTTTTAGCACACTTCAAATTTGTTCCACTGCGTACTGTACCTTCCAGTCTATTTCTGATTGTCTTCATTCTTGTACAATAATATTCTCCCAAGTGCAGTGGCTTTATATCACAGAGGTGGCAGCCATGTCAAAAGCAGTTGTGCCATATCACTTAACAGGCAGTAATTGTCTCCAGGAATCGCAGGAATCTTGATCTGCTGCATCAGACATCGTTTCTTTGACAGCTAAAGCTGAAAAGGCACTTGAGATGTAACCTAAAATACACTCTGTTCCAGGTTGCAGGGGCTGTGCCGAAAGTGTAAACTGCTGAAGAAAGCACAGCCATACATTTATCTTGTTTGTTTGTTTGGTTTTTTTAAACTTCATTTCTATATGAACAAGGCTTATATGACAACACTGTGCCACGCTGTCCCAAGTGAGGATATTTTTAAATCCAATGGCCAGTTTCAGACAGGCAAGTTTCAGGCATGGTCACTGTTCAGAAGAGAAATAAGGGTCTGACATTTCAGGAAAAGGACGTAGGGCGGCCCTTTTAAAGTTTCCACCAAGAAAGAGGCTGCCACCCAAACTCATGTGCTGTATGTGCCAGAGGCACTTTGTCTGCACTGATGCTGCAGCCTAAGATCTCACCTGTCTAGACACTGAAGTTAATCAACTATGAGACAGAATTTGATAAGAAACCTGTTTTTGTCCCTGCTTGTGCTCCCAGAAGCGTGTGTTGGTCTGGACTTGGCAGTGGGAGAGCAGTTAAAGTTCTGTTTGTGTTTCTAAGCTAATCCTGCTTTTGTGTGATGCGTGATGCAGCCATGTGTTTTTCAGATGTTTTAAGTTGATGTTAAACTTCTGAGGTCAAAAATGCATTTTAGTAGTGTCATTGTTCTCATAAGGTTTCCAAATATGTGTAAGCGAATTCCCATGGCTGAAGCCACTTATCCCATATTTTCTCTGTGTATTCATGCAGTGCTCATCATTTTTTTGGTAGCTGGGAGGTCAAGGACATTTTTAGCTATTTTACCCAAACTAAGTCCACAGATTTGTTTGGGATGTTTATTTTTATTTTCCTTTTATTATTATACATGAAATACTGTATAATTAGATATTTTTGTTGATTTTAAACTTTATATTCTGTTTTTTTTTCAGATCGGTTACATGTCTATGTGGTCAAAAGAGAAACATTCTTCATCTGAAGTGAAGCAGGACCTGAAGGACATATTGCAGACATACCCACAGCTCCCTGGTTCCAGAAACGCTCCGACTCAAGGAGGGAAGCTGAACCTGAAATCTCCTACATGGAAAGTAGAGTAGGACTGCATGTCAGGCCTGGCTTTCTCTTTTATATCCCCTAGAACATTTTAAATAATAACTAGTTGGCATCTAAATTCCCAGTGGCTTAAACTCTTAAAAACTATGTGGTAATGGGAAGCTAGTTGGCTCATTAATTAAGAAAACACCATAGAAAAAGCGCTTTGAGAGAGCATTTTCTTGGAAGTTGTGTCTATTTTTGTCTGGTGAGCTGTTTTTAAAAAAGTGCCAAAGTGAGATTAAAACTTCTAAAACCATTGAAAAATACTACGTGAAGCATAACAGTTAAATAGCTACAATCATAAGTTAAAGAGTAGAAAGGCAGATTTGGTTTTGGCTGTAAAACCAATATTAGAACAAGGTACAAACTAATTTGCAGTGTCTTACAGCAACAATTAGTGTCCTAAAGGATGTGACTTTTCATTAGGATGACTAGGAGGATCTGACAGCTGGCTGAATCATGCCCACTGTAGTTATGCTGAACTCCATATACATGCACCCACAGTATTTATTGCTCAGTCAAATTCTTCCTTTTATAATTCTGGATTGCCACATTTGCAATTACATTGCATCCGGCAGAGAGCTGTGAGATCTGTAATTACCAAACACGTTTACAGCAGTCACACAGCAACAGAAGTGACACTCATGTACTGATGGGTGTAAAATCAAAGCACCGCGTGTGATACCCTCCTACCTGCCTATGACTGAACTGAGAGGTGTTTACTGCACAGTTTATTCTGTGAAACACCCTCCCAGTGTAATGATATACAGCTGATAAATGAGACAGGGAAATAGGTGCAGTTCATACAAGCTGAACAGAGTAGAATTGAGTTGTTCTGGAATTTTACAATCTTTGCAATACCTTCAGTGGCTGCTCAGTTAGCTGTGAGAAAGAGAGTGGCTACACAGAGCCTACATGTACCCACATCTGCAGGGATCCTGGCACACCAGAAAGTATGGGGAGTTGATCAGCCCATGCACAGGGGGCAGAAGAAGATATATGTATTTATAAATTACCTTGTTGTAGGGAGCGAGAGCCTCCTGTAAGGCTCAAGGCTGTAAGATGGGGACGTTTGTAAACAACAATCACAGTTTAGGGAATTGCCAGTGTAACGACTGGAGTTTTGGCAGTGTCTGCGTCCCAGCTAAGGGATCACATTTAGGGACGAGAAGCCTAGATCATCTGTCCTTCTGACTGAGTCCAAATTCGAGTAACAGAGCTGGCCGTGCCGCAGTCTCCAGGTGAGCCGTGAACAGTGCAGCTCTTTGGCAGTACAACTTCCCGTCTCAGGCAGTTCCTTCTGCTGTCTAGAGGCCACGTTAGCCGGCCTACATCTGGGCCCTTGCTGAAACAGGGATCCCCATCACCACGGCAGCTGGCTCGTGGTGCATCAGCAGTGCTCCTGCTGCGGTGGAGGGGCGCGGGGCACTGACAGTGGGGGAGATCCGCACCCGGCAATGCCGGCCCTGCCCTGCTTCGCCGGGCAGCCGCGCAGGCCTGACGTTTCGGGGAAACCTGAATTTCTGCCGGATTAAGGCAGTTGTGTAACCGCAGCCCAGCTGACTCCATTGTTCCTCCGCACAATATAGTTATCAGTGTGAAGTGAGCGCCGAGCACGGCGCTGCCGGGCAGGGCGGGCAGGGGCTGCCCCGGGGCCAGGGACGGTCACAGCCCTTCTCCTCGGTCCGGCTGCGGGTGTGGGCGGGCAGGGCA
Source organism: Pyrocephalus nanus (assembly GCA_038380795.1). Classification (NCBI taxonomy): domain Eukaryota; kingdom Metazoa; phylum Chordata; class Aves; order Passeriformes; family Tyrannidae; genus Pyrocephalus; species Pyrocephalus nanus. Next base: position 8,528,631 of record CM076272.1, read on the forward strand.
TCGGCCTCCCGCGGGTCAGGCACTTCACACCTGGAATCGCCGATATACCCGCGCATATAAACCCCTACGGCCATGGGTGAGGGCTCCCGAGGGCAGACGGAGGTCCAGCGTGGCAGGACACACGGTGTAGCAGTACGGAGCGGAGAGGGGGAGCCGGGCAGCGGCTGACGGCGGTGCGGGAAAGGTGCGGGTGAGCAGCTGGGGGAGTGAGTGAAGGGCCGCTCCCCTCCACGGGGCGCGACAGGCAAAGCGCTTGACGGTGGAGGGGGTAGTTAGGGGGGACAGGAGGAGGCCGTTTGGGCGAACCAACAGACCCACTGGCACCTTTTGAGCGCAGGGCACGGGGCGCTCCCGGGCCGGGCCGTGCTCCGTTGCCGTGACAACGGCGCTGCCCGGCGGGCGCGGGGAATTGGCCGCCGTGGGCACGTGTGGCGGGCGGGGGCCGAGCGGGCCCGCCCCGGGGCGGGATGAGCGCGGCGCGGGGCGGAGCGGGCGCGCAGCGAGGCCCGCGGTTCTGGCAGGCGGGAGCCTCGTTACCCACTTTCGGCGGCCCGGCGGGGCGGGTGTCCCTGGCCGAGCTGCCCTGCTCGACCCTGCCGTGCTTTGCCCGCCGCCGGGCTGTGATGTGTGTGCCCCGCGCGGTGGGAGGCGGAGAGTGCCTGGCGGAAAGGAGGGGAGTTAGTCAGCGAAGAGGAGGAGGCAGGGCCGGGGGCAGAGCCATGGAGAGCGGCGCTGGGCGGGCGGGGCGGGCTGTCTGACCGGGGCGCAGCGCGGGGGCACGGCCCGGCAGCCCGGGCGGCAGCGGCGGGGCCGGGGATGGAGGAGCCGCGCCGCCCCCCGCCGCCAGCCCACAGCCCGTGACGGGGCGGGGGCCGCGGCCCCGACGGGGCGGGCGGGGGGCCGCTCGCTGCCTTCCTTGGGGCGGGGAGGGAGGGGACTCCGGCAGGGGCTGCCGTCGCCCGGGGCCGTGGTGACTCAGAGCCGGCGCGGCCGGGGGTGAGCCGAGGTCTGTTGTTGTGGGATTTTTTCCCCGGCAGGTTATAAATAGCCCCGCGCGGCGCCGTGTCACGGAAGGACACCCTGGCCGGGCGCGGGCAGAGGCCGCCGGCGCGCAGCCTCCCCCGGCCGGGCGGGCCCAGCTGCCGTGGCGGGGCCGCCTCCCGCCCGCTGTCCCCGCTCCCCCAGCACAATTCACACCGCCGGCCCGGGCAGCCACAGTCCGGCCCCGTGGGGACACAGCACCCCGGCCCTGCCAGACCTCGCCGAGGCAGCAGGGAAGATGAAGCCGGAACGAGGTAAACGGCTTATCGGTATATTTCTTTTTGTTTGCTTGTTTTTATCTCTAGGATTAGAAGTAGCACGGTGTTTTGTTTCGGTGTTATCGCTCTATTTCCTTATCCCCCTCCCCTGTTGTTTTGAGGGCTGGAAAAGATCCAGGTACTCGGGCTCAACTCGGGAAATGCCAGTGGGAGTGGGATGCGGAAGGTGCCCCACGAAGGGGGTTACAGCCCCATGTCCTGACTGCCCTTCGGTTTTCCATTGTCTTGGCTGGTTGGAAGGGAGACAAGCGCCGTAGCGAACTGCTTTAGCTGTGGGAATGCTGCAGTTTGTGTGTCAGACACAGCCGGCTCGTTAGCACAGACCTGCAGTGCTGAGCCGAGAGTCGGTCAAAGGCAAATCGGGCATCCACAGACAATGCCAACAGATGCACAGAAATGTCCAAATATAGCTGAAAACCACCCTGAAAATAACCATAACTTACATCTGCCTTGTTTTATAAACTGACATGCTTCCCCCCCCCCCAGTTTTAATGGAGATATCGCATAACAAGCATGCTGAAATGTAAATTTTTCACGATCATTTGGTTACGTCTCATCTGGATTACTGACATCTGGTTTTACAGAAAAATAAAGTCGGCAGTCTACGTATATGTTTATAACACTTGAGCTCTTTTGCCGTATAGCAACAGCTGCTGATGCCCCTAGAGTTGGAAATATGTCATGACTTCTATTTTGATGCACAGGAATAGTGATTATTGATTCCTCTTAGTTAGAGCAAGACTGGTTTTTTAAGCAAATCTGATGAGTGCTCATCGTAGTGTTAATTAAAAACAGTAATCCGTCTTTCTTAAAGTTTTGATGATTCTATTGTTTATGTGTTTCAGTTTAGAAACACATTCTATTTATGTTAGAATCACTTTGCTGTTTTGAGAAACACTTTTTTATAGCTCAGATATCTGTGTATTAAATACTAACACTTACATGACATACACACGTTCATTAGGTTTGTTAATGACATGTTTGCTAATAACAACACCACATAAATGACCACTCTTAGGTGGATTTCTTGTCAGTATATGGTGCAAGGATTATATGGTGCGATGATAGCACAGATAGTACAGAAATGATCATAAATACTAGTTTTAAATACTAGGGATTTGAAATAGACTTTTCTCATTGCTTTTCTCCTTGTTTCTCAACTGCTTAAACATTCACATGATCAATTGCAGCAAGGATGGTTGTTTTTAGAACCTCTTTATAGTTTAATACCAGACCCTAAAATTTGAAAAGTGTTTACTTACAAGATTAAATTAAATTTCAAAATAGCCAGGTAAAAAACCAAGTTTTGCAGCTTTAAATCTATCTGCTCTAGCAGTTCAGAACATCTATATGACCTTTGTCTATTCCTGTCTTTACCTTTTAGGCAGAAGAAGTTAGAACATTGGAGACATTTTTAGCTGGTGTATGATAAGTGATCAGATGCCTTTTTTTAATCAATCTGGTGTACAGGGAACCAAACTTGTACAGAAAGCAAGTTATTAGGTTGCTGGGGTTTTTTTTTTTTGTGGTTTCCCCTCCTCCCCCTCCAGCTGGCAGTTAATAAATTCTGATTCTTATCCATTTTAACATGTTTACCACAAGCTAGGTAAAATCCTTCAGAAGTAATGTATTGAAATCCTTTTAAGATAATTATCAAAAATCTTGAAATAAATCATGAGTTTTGCCAAACATTGGAGGGTGTCTCCAACCATTTCAGTAGATCCTTTTAGCTGAACTGTGGGCTAATGTAATAGAGCAATACCATGCACAAAGGGGGTTGTGAAAGTGCTGCCTAAATGCCACATGCGGCCCACAGAGGCTCTTAGGAGGCACGAATCATGGAAATGTTTACATGTGCTGATTTCTGCATAGCAGCTGTACCACAGGATACGAGCAGTCAAGTGTGCAGTCACCTGCTTCCAATCGTCGCAAATTAACGCCAAAGGACAGAGGAGAAGCAGAGCACTCAGTTTGTCACTTCTCTACAGATCCTCAAAATCCCCAGAAAAGTGTAAATTCACAGACCAAGCGAAGCATAAAGAAACAGACTTAAAAAGACTGAGGATGTTTTGGGGTTTGTCATTCTTATAAATAATTATATCAGAATCAATTCAGAGCAGAGGGATGCAGCTCGTGTTGTTAGAACTGAGCTCAGCACTACACTTTAGGTTGTGATGCCCAGGCATGTTGGGAGAGGTATGGTTTAGTCTTTGTCATACTACCAATAAGATTCTTATTATCCCCAGCAAAGATGGGTGGTTCAAGAAAAGAAAGAGGAGATCTAAATGTGTAACCACTTTTATCAATGGGAAGTGTTATAGGATGTTTAAATTTAAGGAGGTGAGAGGGATGAGAAGAACTGAAGAAAACATGGGAAATTGGCCCTAAGGTACTTACCTGCCTTTATAGTAAGGAAAGTTTGAAAATTGCATTTATAAACATGTGAGAGTAGTATGGAGGAGATGCAATGTGAAATTCTGCATAGCAAACCTGTGGAGCAGTTTTGCAGGTGAGGAAGAGCAGGAAGAGGGGTTTGAAAGTGCAGGTCAAAATGAGGACTTATTCCTTTGGCATTCAAAGGCACGGGGCATTCCCAGGACGTATCTCATGAGCATCACTCAGGACTTACCCATCAGGTGGGGTGTGAGTGTGGATGGACAGTCATGAGCACATTCCCATAACTATCTGTACTGTGTCTAGAGAGTGCAGGAACTAAAATGCTGATGGTTGCTGCTTGGTTTTACCTTTCCTGTGCTGCCATTCTTGAAGCAAAGCATTGAAGCATCTTCAAATACAGCGATCATGTTACTTCAGCTGAGGCTTCACCAGTGCCCGGGAGAAGAGTGATTTATCTCCCTTTCTTACATACAGTGTTTTGGGAGTGATGTTTGCGTTTTGGGGTTTTTTTTGTCTTTCTGCAGTAACAACATATCAGGTTACCTGGCTTTGATCCATGATATCACCACGATTTAGTTTCTGCAGTACAGCTGCCTAGTCAGCTGCTTCACACTGCATATTTGGACTGCTGTTTCCTTTCTCAAGTACAGAGCTTTGCTCTTGCTTCTATTGAACTTCGTTCTAATGACTTCTGATCGCTCCACCAGTTTATTGAGTTTGGAAGACAGAACTAGACTTCGTAGCAGAGGGCTTGCAAACTCTTCCAGCTCGGCTTTGTTCATAAACTGTATAAACACACTGTTTCACCATCAGAGTTAATGAAAACATTGCATAATGTCAGGGTGATAGCTTGCTGCCAAACTCAGAAGGCTTGTTATGTACTCTGAGAGTACACTTGGTGCACAACTGGAAAAAATCATGTGGTTTAGATGAATCTACAGTATAGTCATATTTTACTGTGGGAATGTTACAAGACATCAAAAGTCTTACTATAGTCTAAATAGCTCGAAGTTACTGCTCCTTCCTTCTCCCTCCCCCTCACTGCATGAATGATCAGTTAAAGGAGGAAGACAGGCTTGTTTGTCTCTAAATGCATTCTGGCTGGTTTTTATCACCGTATTCTAGTCTTTTCTTACTTTTTTATTACCTTGCTTTGTTTACTCCTTATTGCATGTCCTCTGTATAGAGACTATTTTATTTTCACTTACAAATTAAGCAAAAAGCAGTTGTCTCTTACTTTCTGAAGCATTAATTCCCTCCTTGAGATTATCCTAATTTACAGAAATGGCTTTCTGTCTACAAGAGAGGAACAATCAGTCTGAAGATTGCTTTTTCTCTTCTCCTTCCTTCTTTGCAAGTCAAACTCTGAAATATGCCTCTGGGTCTGTTTGTAGTAACTGGATTAAGGGACTTTCTTCCATATTACTTGGTGATTTGGTATGGAAAGAGCTAACTCTTGTTTCAGCAAAAGTCTGTCTGCTACGTCCTGTTGGAAACAAAGCTGAAGGATTCCTGGATGTATCTGTGGGTAAAGGTGGAGGAAAGATTAATGGATACGAGCAGCTGAAGGAATGCTTTTCTTCAGATTCTTAGGAGGAGGGATGAGGAGGCATGGGACTGGGGGAAAATGAGTTGAACCAGTGTGTTCAGTTGAGGAGTTGGTTGTTAAGTTTGGAGATCTGGATAAGGCCCGTGTTTTTTAAAAGCAACAGTTAGTTTTATGCCCTTTATTAATCGTGGAAGATTTTGTGGAAAACTTTTTAGCAAAAATAATGTGCTACAGAGTATGCAGATTAGGAACTGAAAATATATATTGAAAAAGAATGAGTGTTGTTTTAGTGTCCTATATTGCACTGTGATACAGACACTTTAATTTTATAGTATCTTCTCAGTGAAATGTCACAAAGCACTTAAACTTTTCCATGGTGGAATGGTGTAGCCAGTAAACAAAGTAATAAACTGGAAATGAGCTGCTTCCTGCTTAGTGGAGTTGTCACTCCAAAAGCGTTTGGGCAATGCTTCGGGCTTGGTTGCCACAGGTAAGTGCAGGTTGGGTGCTTAATGAGCTGGAGGTGACGCTGCTGCCTGGCCCGGGGGGAGCCGTGCGGGCAAACACGCTCTGCACGTGCGGGAAGGGGCGTGAGGGGAGGGAGGCTCCCTCTGACAGGCAGGAAGGGCTGGGGGGCTCCGCTTTTCCCGTGTGGATTATTTTCAAACAAACTCAGCTTATTCTCTGAAAGAAAGAAAAGCTAAAACTATTTAGGATGAAAGAACCCAACCAACCCAACCAAACGGACGAGTGGTCAGGATATTGCGCTCAGATTCCATATATAAGGTGTGAGGCCATCAAGCTCTAATCTTTGGGGAGAGCAGATTTGCCCTGATGACACATAATATATAGATGCAGTGCATAAGTATGAGTGAACAGGAATATAAGCCTTTTTTTTTAAATTGAGGGTATAGTCTAGATGCTTTGAATGCAACTCTGTCCTTGCACCCAACGAATGACAATATAAACTCTTCTATTACATTTTTACTTCAAAAATTTAACTTAGAAGAATTCTTAGCTTTTAGGTGTTTAATTTTTTAAAAAAGTTAGATACCCCTCCCCCCAAAAAAAGTAAGTGTATTAGTTTTTAGAATGGAAATACCAAGTTTTAGTTTGAAATGCCTGCTTATGTTAGCTTTCTTACCTGTTCTGCAACTTGTACTTCCCTGTTGACAGCAAGTAGAAGTATTTCTTCGGTTGGAAGGGTGCTTTCATTGCTGTTCAGCAGTGAGAGTTCTTCATGGCATACCTGTTTTTCAGAGAGAACCACACTGGTAACAACTTGGCCGTTTTCTTTTTGTTTGCCTGGTGTTGTCCATACTTGTGCCTTTGGAGGGGCTCCTGTTGCTACAACAGACACTGCTGGAGTGGCATTTAGGTGGATATTTTGGGGTTTGTGGATATGCCAAGCCCATAGGCCTGGGCTATATAAACTAACCCTTCTGACCATATTCTTTACTTGCTGAAGTGAGAAACTTTGGCGTGCTAGCTCAGATGCCTGGACCAAAGTGTATTAGATTGGACTTTATTGTTAAGGGCAGTGTTGAAACTATTATTGGATCTAAGGTCTGCCAGCTCCTAATGTTTTTAAAAATAAGCTAACATTTATAAATACAGATTCTCATGAGAGACAAGAGTTTGTTGCCAAATGAAATTCTGCTTATTAAAATTAGAAATCTCCTGTGAAAACAGAGTAACTGATGAGAACAAACCAGCTATATGACATTTGTTAAAAGAACTTGCTCTGTCTGCCTCTCTGTTTACAAAATGTTTCTTTGTTATTTTGACAAACTTCTACTAATAGCAGCTGTTTACCAATGGTGAAATAGCCATAGCTTTTTATCTTCTCAGCAACAAGTTTAGGATAACAGTCCAGCAGTTACTATATTCTTTTAGTCAATAAGGTCTTGCAGTTTAACTGTAAATATAGCTGTAGTTACCATCTCCATTCTGATGTGATACTTGATAAACCAAGTTTTTTAGATTTTTCAGTGTCCCACATCATTGTCTTACAAGGAGATAGTAAATTGTTCAGTCTTTGCAGGTCATTTATATTTAATGTTTAGGCAGAAGCCTGTTTTTAAGTTAAAATTGTTTTAGAAGTGCATGTACAATTGCATGGTTACCTTTGTACTACCGAGTACTGAAACTCTGTGTATAAGTAGCCAATTAAGGATGAATGCAAATACAGAAGAGTGCCTCTTGGACCTGCGTAGGTAGTTGGACTTTGGAAGACTTCACTTTCATTACATATTCCTTCTTCTGCTGGTCCCAGGCAGGGTGGGATGACTATAGCTACAAGCACGTGGCCAAAGCCATGTGAGCTATTCTTGCTCTCCGTGCATAACTGTACTGAGATTGGAAGAGAGATTTTTTTTTTTTTTTTGGTAAAGGCTACTTGTAAACAGTATAACTGAGTTGTAAATCATGAAAATTCTCCAGCTTTTCTTAACGATTCAGAAGTATTCTGACCAAATCAAATCTAACTCACTTGTAGTAATACATTTTCTTCTTGTTAAATGGGCCTGACTGGTTCTTTTGGCTAGTGATTTTTAATGCTACCTTTGGGACCAGAGCTATTTAAAGGTGCTATGTGGGATAGTATTACTACATTACCTTGACTCAAAATGCAAAGATGTAATAGGATAGTATGAGGATGTTCTCAGGGATAATTTGAAGAGGAGTGCTGTGTGTAAATCAGTGGAGGCAGCTGAACACACCAGGAAGGAAGCACTCCACAGACATGAAATACTAAGGATACTTTCACGTCTGTGCTGATTGGAAGAATCCTTGTAATGAATAAAGATAAACAGTAGTTTTAAAAGTAGTAAAAAGTAGTCTTACTGAGAAATCTTCTGAACAACTTTGTTTAAGAGCAGTAAGGAGAGTTCTTCTCCACTCATAGACATTTATTTTGATTTGACCACTTTTCTTTTTGTGGGCAGGCATGCAATCTCTCTCTGTCCAGGTATGTAGTACCCAGTAATTGTGGGACACTTAGACTTCTCTTTTAGGAATGATCAATGCATTTCTCAAAACTGTTGGCTTCTCCTAGGGAAAAAAAACAAGTTGGTTTTTCTTCTGAGGTGTAAAAAAAGAGAATGTATCTGAAATAAGGACTCTCTGGTTGCACATGAACCATGTCATCTGTTTTACATTACACAAGTTAGTGATTTTTTTTTTTCCATTAGGATCCCCGGGAGCCGGGTTGGTAAGTAAGTCCATTTTGGATTGTGAACTACTTTAGTGAGTCCATAAGCAGGTGACTGCTTATGCTAGTTTAACCTCTTAATGGTGCTTGCTGTGTATGCAGGGATCCCTTTTGCCCACTGATGAGCCTTCAGGATTTCTAGGGCATATTTCACACTTCTCTGTGCTGCAACAAATTAAGCTTCTTTCTCAGGGTGCTGTGCAAGTATCATCTTGTTGTTGGTTGTAATGGGGGAGGGAAGGGCAGAAAGAGAACTTTGGTAGAGTTGAAGATGGCAAGTATTATCCTGTATTCTCAGTACAGTCAGTACCTCAATGGAAGGTGGTAGGGCGGTAGCTGGTTTCTTCTGAGGGACAAGGGAAGGAGAAGGAGAGGTGCAGGAAGAGCTGTTGTGGTCAGCACGTTCTTTTTTCAGAGCAATGGGAAGCCCTTCTCCCCTGCCAGGTATTGTTCTCCTTGATTCCCTGCCAGGGCACTAGCCCAGCACGCAAGTGAAACAAACCATGGCTCAAACTCAGACATATCCAGGCAGGGCAGCAAGTTGGGTAGAAGGCTTTGTTTCCAGACTTAGGGGGGGCAGAGAGGGTGTGTAAGAGCAATATCTGTGCAAATGTCTGTGGTGACTTCTTACTGAAGGCATAACTTCTTTAGCGTTAGCAGAGACAGAAGTTTTGGTATGTTGGGCTAATGCTTTTTTTCTGTGCAGTTTTCTTGAAAGCCACAAGTATTGGTGCATTTCCTTCACTTGTTAGATCTTAATCTTTAAAACACAGCCCAGTAAGACTCCTATTTACTTGCTCTTTTTTTATTTGAGCTTTTAATTTTGATTAAGTAGTTGTATCTGAGAGTAGGGGAAGAGGATAGGTGCATCTAGAAGAGAACAACTTTAGTAAATATTAGTGATGTGAAGTAAAAGAGGAGGAGTTTCCTGCTGGTAGGAACTGAATAGGGACAAAATTGTCAAGATCAGAATGGGTTGGGAATGTACAGGTGGGTCAAAGAGGGGGATATCAACACTGAAGCTGCTGAAAGGTAAATCCTTTTTTCTCTGCTGTAGAATTCTTTAAAAATAAGTCTTCAAACATATTTTCTATGCAAGTTTTCCCCACTTTAGTTGCATTTTACTGAAAAGTACTATTCTGTTTTGTTTAATTTTGAGGGGGAAGCAGCTTCTTCCTTTTGAAGCACATGCTGTTTGAATGAACCAAGGAGTTTTGTTTACCGTGGAGAAGCCATGAGAAACAAAGTATCTGGAGGGCTAGAATTGGAGGAGAGAGCTGGGTAACTACCAAAACTATACTAACAGCAGTACTCTCAGTGTAACTGCTTACAACAGGATGACACAGGCAGGGTGTGGAGAACCCCTTTCAGGAATCTGCACGCTGTTAAAAAGTGAAGGAATGAAACAACGTAGCTGGTTTATGCACGTGAAATGGGATAATAATAAGTTGTTAATAAAGTTGATAATAGCAGAAAAGTTTGAAGGCAAAGATCAATGTCAAACTGCTAAAATACACACCTACCTCACCTTACATTGAGGGGTTAAGTTTACTTACCTTAAGGCAGCCATAACTGGCTGTTATTTTGCTGCTTTTGTATGCTTCCTATTATAGCCTCGCTGAATTAACAAATTTCTATGAGAAAGTGTTTTGGATCCACTAGAGGAAAAGCAAAGTGATGATACTTGATGTGCATTGTATGTTCTTTCATCCCATCTTCATGTTGAGAATATGTAATGGCCTTTTATAAATGTTTTAGGATGCTTTTTGTAACCTGGTGCTATTCATTCTTGTTTTAGTTTTTACTATGAAATTTTGAGCAGCTTTGTGATATGCACTGATTTTTTAAAATTTTTTGTTTGTTTTAAAATCATAGTGGAACTATTAGCATCTGATGCTTTCAGCTTCTCTAGGTGTGCTATGTAGTTATTCTTGCTCAAGAAATCTTGAGTTTAAACATCAGTAAAAGGAAAATATACATAAATTAAGAACATAAGTCTTATATCTAATCATCTCTTTAACATGCACTGCAACCATCAAGAACTGACCTCAGCTTTGTTCTGAGCAATTGAGTATCTGTAAGTCTGCAGTAGGAGAAGGGGAATAGGGCATCTGCATGAGACCACTTGCTGGTTTTATGTCCTGCAAATTAATAACTCAATCCAAAATGTTTGTTTCATGGAAAGGATATCTTAGTAGAAGTGTATTTTTATTTTTAGCTTGTCTCTACAACTAGGCTGTGTAAGCATAAGGTACCCTGAAGTCACTTTGGCTTTGCTTCTTAGGGGTCATGTGTCCACCTTGCTTTTCCTGCACAAGGCAGGGCTGGAATCTGAACTAGAGTGTTTTTTTCTGAACTGGCTCGTTACTAGACATCCTGTGCTTTGGCATGGCCCTCCAAAGGCTGAAATTGGGTTTCTTGTAATGTAGGCATGGTGCCAATTATGTCTACTGGCAAGTGCCGCTGAATTGATGTGTACTTCAGTTGATACCAAGATGAAACACACTTGGCTCTCATTTCCTGCTTTGTGAGATGTGTAGAGCTGCTTACCCTCAAAGTTTGTCTTGGGATAAAATCCATTGTTATGAAGACCTAATCTTTTTTAATTTTTAATTTTTAGAAGTGTTATCCTGTTTGTGGCAGAAGGTGGGTCAAAATACAATGTGTTTATCTTAATTACTTCTCATCACTTTGCACAGTACTAAAACTGCAAATAGTACTTTAAGTGCAGTGACTTTCATGATGATGAAATCTGCAGCTTAGGATAAAGTCCTGTGTATATCTCTGTGTGCTGCTGTATTCTCTTATGTTCAGTCACGTTAAGTACCTCGTGCCTCTGAAATTTGTGGAAGAGTAGAAGATAAATAAGTAGCATGCTTTGAGGTGGAGTTTTTTGGTGGATTTTCTCATATTGCATTTTCTAAATTTAGCATTTTCTTAGGCCAGATGCATTCATTTCTGGAGTGTTCCTCCACAGGCACAGAGCTCAGCTCTGCATACCTATGGCTGATTTAGGACTTAAAAGCTGGAGTGTCAATATGCTGTCCTACTTTTATTGTATTTGAAGAATATCTGGTGTGAAAAGGCTCTTTGCAGTTGCAGTCCAGTAGCCCAGTGTGGGGAGACTGTTCTGGAGCCGTGCAGTGTGTAGGTATGCCTGTCATCTAGAGGCAGCTGCTCATCGCTACAGCATTGTTAGTTGGCCTGTAAAAACAACTGGTGGTTCCTGAATGCTGTCTCTGCTGGTCCCTGTGGGAATTGCCTTGGGTGTTGTTGCTTCTGCCTCTTGTTAGAAAAACTTTTAAACATACTGTGTTTACCAGTCTGGTAAATATTCCTTTTACCCCTCCCATTCCTCCTGTAGATATTCAATAACTGTTCCATAGAAAATCATCTGAATACTTTTCTCAAGAGCTAGGTAGTTGCCTGAATAAGAAAACTTAAAATTGCTTTTTCAGACAACTGTGTAAACTCTGGTGTTTTTGTAGAAGTAAATGTTCCATGAAAGAAAAATACTTGGAAAGCAAACTGAGATAAAATATACAGGAAGCTTGAATGTCAGTGACTAATGAAATGGTATGTTTTGCATATAACTTTCTGTAAGGCACTATCTGTATCTGCGATCTTTAAATGGGCCAACTATTAAAAGGTATCCAACCTTCCTCGGATAAAATTTCTACTTAGAAATCTTGTATAGACTAGGTTTTCTCATAACCACAGCTAAATGAAAGTGGTCTATAAAATGTGAGTGAGGAAAAGTCATTCTGTGAAATGGCACGTCCTCCATGCTCTGGAATGGGTTAGTGAGTGGTACTGGATTTTGAATGTGGTTGTGAAGTCTGGTTTGATCTGGACTTCTCACAGTTTCATGGTATCTAATTACAGAACAAGAGTGTTAGTGTTGTTTTGTGAGGAGGTTAGGCTGAGAGTAAGATAGGTTTTTTGTGATGATTATGTTAATATGGTGAATGTCATCTGAGTTTAGTACTTGTAAATAGGTAAGAACTGGGTGAAATTGTTTAATGTGGACAGCATGTTGTTTAGACTGCAACTAGAATAGTACATACTGTTTTGAGACTGCTCTTGTGAAACAACCTCATAAATTAGTCCTCAAAAGTATCCATTAAAAATATTGAAGTAAGAACTACGGTAGTGCGAGGAGAGCTGGGGGCGGGATCTCCTCGGCACTGTGTGTGCCGCGAGGGTCAGAGGAATGAGGCAGCCGAGCCACTCCCGAGTGGGCTGAGCAGTGGAAAAAAGCGCAGTGGGAAGTCAGCTGGCGCTGGCTGGCAGGAGGGCGGGCTGACTGGCGGCTTTTTCCACTCCAGATGTGAATATTCATCACCTCGCACACACACACACGCAGCCGCTGCTGTGCGGGAGCATTCCCTGCGTGGTGCCAGGCGTATAGACCCAGGGCAGCTGCCCTACCTGTGCGGTTCGGCGGCGCGGGGTGTCCCCTCCCGCTCACCTGCCCGGCCGTGCGGGCGGGGCGGGCCGGGCCGAGGGGGCCGGCTCTCGCCCGGCGGGGCCAATCGGCGACCGGGCCTGTTGCTATGCGCGCCCCTACTCTGCCTCCTTTGTGGAGGATGCCGTGGGCACCCTCCCACCCGCGCCGGCGCTGCGGGGCTCGCTGCGGGAGCGCCGGGCCGCGCCGACAAGGTGTGTACGGAGGGGAGCCCCGCGGGGTCCCCGCGCCGAGCTGTCACCGACCCCGGGGCCAGGGGCTGTGCGGGCAGGGGCGGGGGGAGGATGGAGGGCCCGTGGCACCGGCCCGGACAGGCGTGGAACAAGTTCAAGCTGTGTAACTAAGAGTAATCGGCAGCTGTTGGTGGTGTTGGTTGTCTGGAAGGTGGTTTAAAACCCACCCTATGCTAAAAGTTTGCCTCTCCGGTTAAGTCTGTAAACAGTTCCTTTAGAAACCCAAACCAGACATTCTTCCTTCCGTATACTGAGGCTGTGAAAGGCTGGATTTCTTTGAGTTGTGCGCTTTGTTTTCTTTTTCTTTCTTTCCCCCCCCCCACTCTCTTTTAACCTCTTTTTAAGGAAAGGTAATGGACAGCCTAAAAATTAAATCGGTTTATTCCCTGCATTGTTAGGGCAAGAGTATTAAATGTCCTGGAATAGGAGGAGAGAACTTCTGAGCCCTAGAAGTGAGACGTGTAGTTAAGTGTCAGATGTGCTAACAGTTGTAGTTAGTGTAGCCATATGTAACTGTTTGACTCTTCATTGTTATGGAGAAAAAAACCCACCTCTCCCCCCTCTCAAAAACACCCTGAAGCTTAACTGAGTTTTTTCTGTGCCTTGTTATGTAGGTCAAGTTTCTCTCTCCTCTTTTTTATTTTTTTTTCCTCCAGCAGGAGGAAACTATTACAGTATTTTGATTTCTGCTAGAAACAATACGTGAAACATTATCAGCTCTTTGCCACTACTTGTTTGTCTCGGGGCAAACGAAGCTGATGCAAATATGTCAGCTTTGGGGGCAATAAAAATATGTATTTTTAATTAGCAGCTTACTGTTTGTTCAACTATATGGCATGTTTAAAGCTAATTAAATAGCATACTGAACTCAATATGGATTTGAGCATTGTCTATTACTTCTTATGCAAACTTGTTATCTAAAAATGTGAATGTTGCTTGGATCATGTACTTGCGTATATTTTCATCCCGTGTATAGACCTTGTTGATATTACTCTGAAAAGCACCAGAGTATAGTTTAAGTGAGCCTGCTGACATTAGGTGTGACACAGAAGGAGGAATGATTCCACTAGTGTACTCTTGTATTTTTTTCTGGGAATATTGGCTTTGAATCACTGAAGCATTACTTTATAAAGTAGTAAGGAATTTTTGAGAGGACAAAGTGAAATTTCATAATTGAATATATTAAATTTTAAATATGTGAGTCTGCCATTTTGCTATGTGGAAAATTACCATGTATTAGGAAAGAGGGAGGCAAACTAAATTCTTGGCTGAAATTCTGTTAGGCCTTTCAATTTTGACCCTGTATAGTGTTTTATTCTTTGGAGTACCAGAAGACTATTAAGGCTTAATAACATGACTTATAATGTGGAAACTTGTAAATAGCTGAATTGTGCTGTATGACACAGTTCAATTCTAAAACTATCAAAAATGTTCTTTTGTCTTATGCTTTCAAAATTCTACTGTAGGCTCTGGTGTCCATTTTAAAATGTGCAGTCTTTTACACAGCTTGAGAGTTGTAATGTCCTCATTTATCCTCCCAAATAAAATCTAAAAACAATTTTGCGGGCCTGGCCACTCTCCCAAAATTTTTTCAGATGGAAGCATACATTGTCTTTTCTGTAACTTTTTTACTTTTGCAGGTTACTGTTTAACCGCTTAAGGGCAGGCGTTGTAGGTGAAGGTTAATAGCATTGGAAAAATTACCTGAGGAGCTTCATGCTGCTCCACCGTCGGCAGTTTCACCTCTCAGAGCTCCTTGCATTTCTCATGAAGAAGTACAGCCTCTCCCTTGGGTCTGCTAAGCTTATGCCTTTCCCTCCACCCCACCCTCTAATAGTCTGGACTACAAATACTGAAACAAACCTACTGGAGCTGGAGGTATCTTCATTAGCTAGGAGGAGGATTTTGGGTGGTCAAACATGTTCTGACAAAGTTCCACAAGATAAATTACCCACCACTTAGATGACAATGAATGGTTGGTAACATCAAAGTTTTGGGAGATCAAGTAGCACAAAGAGAAGACGAATACAAAAGGAAACTGCAGTAGAAGAGGTCAGATGTTATGAAAATAGTTTGCTCTGGGCTTTTTGTTTTGTCTTTTTCTGTATTTCAGATAAAGTAATGGAATTCTTAGTCTACATTCCTCACCTGAGGACACTTTCTAACAAGTTCTGTGCTTTTTTTCCCTATGTGCTTTTTTAATTACCCTGATAGCTAGTTCTGTTCTTGCAGCAGTGCTGCAGAAGTTTCCAGCTTGTAGGTGTGATTTCTAACTGACATAATGTTGTAATAAAGTTATAGGAGTATCAGCTTCTACTTAATCTGCATACCATAATGTTGATGTGTTGTCCATTAAAATAAAATTATTGAATTCCTGAATGTTTCTATCTGTTCTCCTTGTGAATTCTCTTTTAAAAGCTTTATTATTATCAGTGCATTTGCACTCTTTGGTTTGTTTCTCATTTTCTTGTTTTTCAGTACTCTGTAGGAGAAAAAATGCTGCATCTTAGTGGCATTAGTAGGTGCCTCGTCTATAGGTAGAAAATGTGCTTAACAGTTCTTCCCCATGACTGTATTTATCTTGGGCTTAGGTATGCCATCAGTGTTCACATAGCTTCTTGGAGCTGGACCAAGTCTCTTGAGTTGACGCAGTCTGATAGCCAGAAAGATGCCCTGGATGTAATTCACCAAGCCTTCACAGGAGAAGTTGAGGATCTGTAATGGAGAATTTCCCTGAACATGCTGAAAGGAAATCCTTTTCAGGCACTTCTAGACTGCTCAGTTGAATCATTTTCATTGGACCCAGAAGTAATGACACTGTATTGTTGTTCTGAGTCTCTAAACCATTGCATTATATCAGATCTGTCCTATGTATGTGTGGTTGTATCTATCAAATTTCTCATCTCTGTAGTCTGAGAAGGCATCTTGGCCAGTGCTGTCTCTGCACCTTCTCATGCAGCACTGAAATTGCTAGTGCACATAACAGGTTGCTGGTCTGCTTGTCATCTGAATGAAAGACCAGCCTGGAAAATCCTTTCTGGTTATTTGGATGTGTGAATTTGTCTTCTGATGCTCTGCAAGTTTCTTTTCATATTCTCACATAAGCATTTTTCAATTTTTTCTTCCATTTTATAAGTTTTGAGGATCTGAGTTTTACTGGCTGTACCTGTGAACAGAGTGCTCTTAGCATATGTCAGGGTGTTAAGTGATTGAAACAAGGACTTCCTGCTGAAGGCTTCTTGCTTGCTCCTAATAGTACTTTTTTTTTTTTTCTTTTTTTCTGAAGTACTTTTAGGAACAGTAAAAGAAACAGTCATGTTTCCCTTTTGTCATTGTAACCCTCCCACTTTCTTCTGAGGGTGTGATGAGTGAGGAGCAACAAGACTGGCCTGCTTTCCTAGGACTAGATTCAGAAAGAGCCAGTATATTGTTTTAGGTCATGCAGATTTAAATTAAGGTAGTGAAGTCAAGATAAGGTAAAATATTTTTAACTCCAGTATTCTAAGCTCAGAAATGTATAACCAAGTTTTTGTTTTCCAAGTGTATACAGCTACTAGATAAATATATTTCAGATTATCTCAGAGGATAAAAGACAATATTTGCTTGATAGCAACACATAGTTGAGTCTGCTATTTATCCCCTGAAATAAAATTGCAAAACTGTTTTCTTTTGCAATGTCAAGCAGATGGGATAAAGAAGATTGAGAGATGCTGTGGAACTTGGGAAGATCATGTGTAGTGGAGTATGCTTCAATAGGAGGGATATAGCCTTTCTTTGAATTCAGCCACATCATCAACTGTCTGATGAAATTCTTTTCAAATTGATGTCTAACAATAAAGATGCTGCTTCTGGAAGTTGATGTCTGCCTAAGTGTATGCTTTTTCCTTGGTGAGAAAGGAGAATATTGGCCAAGTTGAAGTAATGGTGATCATCCTACCTGAAAGATAACTGAGCCCTCAGATGAATTTCCACATTAATTAGGAGATTTACAAAAGGGCTGAAGGTGGGAAGACTTAAATAGCAAGCACCAGTGCTAACAAGCAAGACTGTTGTTAAATAGTTAATAACAGATGGCTGAACTTCTGATGCAAATGATGAGACAAAACAAGAGAAGTTCTCTGCATCCTGACCCAGGGACTCCTCACTGCTGCCATGGTAACTAACACTTTTTTCTCTTCAGTTTTAGCAAAGTTTATTAAACTGAAGATAACTTGTTGGTTTTATGACTTTAAAATAAATTTTAAAAGGCAAAGCAAACCAGCTGGAGAAGGAGAAAAAGTAAACTAAGAGAAAGTGGATATGAATTCCTAGAGGCCTTGCGTATTTTAGTTCCTATAACTTCTTTCTAAAAGATGTTTGAAGTACTGTATACTTTGAAATGCCTGGCAGTTAAAACATTAGTTTAAATACAGAAGTTTATAGTCTGAGCAGATCTCTCTGAATGCCTTTCGTTTAACTTATTTAACTTGAATAGCATTGCAAGGGAGAAAGGGAGAAGGAGGTAGGAAGCTCTGTGCATTTGACCTGGGTATGGTACAGAGGGATGAGGAAGAGCCTGTAGCTGGTGGATGTGACTTTTCATCTGACTTGCATGTGCAGCCAGGCATTTGTCCTCCTTGTGAGAGCTGGGGAATGTCACTGTAGTACAGCAGAAGTCTGTAGCAGTGGCCATGGAGGGGCTTGAAGCTGCTGCTGGACAGGGTAGGACCTTCTCTGCACCTCTGGCTCAGCTGTTGAAGATTGGGTGACTGTTCTGGAGATCTGTTGTTACAGCCCTGCTTTTCTGTCCCCTTTTTGCTGAGGTGCTTACCTTTGGCTTTGTGAGCAGGATGGTAGAAGGACCCCAAGTGCTCTCTTTCTTGTTTTTATAGCAAAGATACTCTGCAAGTCCTGTACCTACTGTAGTTAAATTCAATCTAAAGTGTGAATATCTCTTTTTAGGGTAGGGCACCTGAAGGATTGTTGCTATAGACTAAACTTCATAGAACTGAAACTATGGGAGGGCAGGTTTTGATCTGGAAAGTCATGAACAAGACCTGTTTGTGTTACTAAATACAGATCACTTCTCATAAAGCATAAACAGTCTGTTTTATCAAAGCTGTTAAAAATTTGTAGTTTCCCCAGCTTTTGCTGTGTTTGTGAGGTGCCTCTATGCTTGTGGTCTTGCACTACACGAGTGGCTTCTTTACAGAATTAAGGAAGTACTTCATGTAGATGTGCACCAATCCACTGTATTCTCAAACTGTGTTTCCAGAGTGTATCATATTGCTTTATGGATCAAGGGCTTCTTCAGCCTCCAGGTGTGTAACTCAGTCATAATGACACTTAAAGAGAAGGGAAGCAAATTCCTGAAGATTATTATTTGTTATCTGTGATACAAATTAAGAGTCACACTTGAGTATCATGTTTTGCTGGGTATTATACAAGCATGGAACAAAAGACTACCCTCACCTCAGACCTTATGCAAGTATCAAATGTAAAATCAATGGCTTCCAACAGAGGGCTGTGAGGAAACAAAGGAATAATACTGATGAGAGAGATAAACTGTGCTCCCAGCATACAGACTAACAAGCCTTTATCACCATAACCCAGAAGCTGGAAAGCAGAGTCATTTTAATCAAGAGTGTTCTTCCCCACTGCAGGACAATACAATACAGGGAGAGTAGGTACTGGTGATTAAAGTAATCAGAGGCCAGTTTACTGCAGTAATGAGTGGGTGACAACAGGAATGGTGGTAAGCCATGGAGAATCTTGAAAGCTTAAAAAAAAAAATAAATAAAAGAGACAAAAAAGACAACAGGAAAAGAGTGTTTCCTGTTAGACCAGACGTACCTTCCTTATGAGGCTGGATGGTGGTGAGGCACTAACTGGTTTGTATCTTTTTCACACTGGTTTTTCCATGAGATGAATTCCATGAGAAATCCTGCGGGCTCTGCTGGCACTTCCCAAGCAGGCAGATAAGGCATTGCCATCTGTTAGCCAAAGCCTGGGTGGCATTCACGTGGGCTGTGCCCGGCCCAGAGGTCCCCACTGGCAGGGCTTGTTTCCAGCTTCATCACAGCTTGGACTGTGAAGAATTTATCTCTGAGGAAAATCTTTGGATTTCAGACAGTGTTTTTCCATAGTCAAGAGGAAAACCAGCTCATGCAGAAAGCAATTCTCTAAGTGCTATTTCCTAGGGATCTGGCCCAGCAAGAAGAGTGTAGTGAACCCAGTTTGCCTGTTTATCTGGGGATAAAGAGGGCAGGTTGCTTGTTGCCTGGATTCCCATGCCAGATTCTGATCCTTTCAAGATCAGCCACTAATTCAGATGGTAAGAATAAAATGTTCTGTGCTAAAAATTTGTCATATGTTTTTTATTAGTCCTTGAAGATAAGTGATTGCAAAAAACCAGCTGTTTACAGTAATAGCCAGTGTAGTCATATATTTCTAAATGGAAATTTTAATTTTTTTTTTTTGACTGTACTCTTCTGTTCTTACTGCTTTGTTATCTCTTAAGAAAAGATTGTCTTCCTCCATCAAAATGATGCATTGTTGTCACTTGATAGTAAAAAAATTTATTTTCTTTATTGATTTCTAGTAGAAAATCTGGATTCTGGAATGTTTGTGAGGGTCTTTTTTTTTTACCTGATGTTTAACTTGAGCATTCACAATAATTTATTAAATCTATTAAACCTGACAAGTGGGCAAATCCTTAATGTTGCCTGAACTATGCTAGTAGCTGATGTGTAGCAGATAGTGACTTTTTGGCATATCTGAGCTGAAGTCAGCTTGGAGCAATTTTCCCTGAAAGAAAGTAATTCTGACATCCTCTGATTGAAGTTTCATTGAATATTTACTTTGGACATTATTACTTCTTCTGCTGGTCCAAAATTCAGCTTTCTTTTTCCACCCCTGATGTGTACTTTTAATTAAAACATATGTATTTTCAAATTATCAAAGAGGAAGTAAAGTTAGGTTTTATTTGTTTCTCTGTCTTTGCTTATGTGTGTTGTTTTTGTACAGATACAAAAGAGGCTGGGGAGGGCCTTGAGCTTTGGCTGGATAAAACCTGTTGTTCTTCATACGCTGCTTGTGTACATTATTTTTAGTGCAGTGTTTTGTTTTTCCTAATAATTTATTGCCCTGTCTCTTGACTCACAGGTCACCTGATTGTAGAGCACGCAAACGTAGGGTTTGGATCCTTTACTGTTCTGTGAACTGATAGTTTATCTTGAGGAGCAGGATGCTGCTGCTGCTGGTGAGATTGGGTTGGAGGTGATCGTGGAGGGGTGAGCCCTGTCCCCTCTGGTTCTCTGGAAAGTATGTTCTAAGAATACGCAGTACAGGGTGTTACAAAACACACGTGCAGCCAATAAACTTGGAGAGGAGGCCAGGGATGGTGGGTGACTCGAGGTCAGCGCTGTGCAGGGAGACTTTTGCCTGCTGGCCTCCCCGTGCCTGCCCTCGCTCCGTGCCAGCAGCAGCGCAGTCATCCGTGAACTCACTTTTTCCTCTTGAAGGGAGAATTGTTTTGAACAGATACGTTATGAATACACGTTATTATTCTTGCTCTTGTTAATTTTGGCACTTTGCACGAGTGTCTTGCATCTAGGATTGTCATAAACTTGTTTTGTTCTGTGAGGTGCCTGGTGTCTGGCTGTTTCTGGTAGCCTTCAAAGCTGCAAAGCAAGCCTGGCAGGATGGTTGAATGAAGGGGAGAGGGAAAGCAGACACTTGAATTTTGTAAGCAAGCAAGTATGCTGCTTGAAATTTCAGTGTTCAAGTGGGCCCAGTTTTTAAAAAGGTGCTTTCCAAGATGCATGTATGAGTTTCATTATTCTGATTGTTTTGGGGTTTTTTAAATCTTAAAGTAAATCTGAACTGTAACAAGATAAATGTCGCTCAGCTAGATCCTGTCAATTTTTCAAATTGTGTGAAAACAAAGAAGAACAAAACTTCCATGCAATACATTAGGGTATTCAGTACTTGCACAGATGAAATAGGTCTAGACATGTAAAATGACTATCTTGATGATTTAGATTGAACTAAAAGTTCATTAATGCCCAGGCAGTTGCAGATGTTTTATTCCTGGCCCATGAGGTCTTTTCAGCCCTGTGGAAAACTACACAGACTGTCATCTTCTATAGAATTTAAAAATAAAGCAATTTAACCTTCATTTATCTGGATCAGGGCCATTGGCTGACCTGAGTAATAGTGCTGACATTCATTCGTAGCTTTATAGTTTTTACAGGCTCCTCTAAGACAACAGAATATTTGAAATTCAGTGTGGTGTGTCCTTGAGGGAGAGGGGTTGTTTTTGGATGGGTGCAGGGCTTATTGCTGCACTAGTGAGTTGCTGATAGCACCTTTTTTGCACTCTTACCAAATTTGAATTGCAAGTAACAAAACCAAAACTTTTTTAAAAACGTGCCATGTAGATGATGATCAAAATTCTTGCCCATGAAGAAATTACATACTAATCATGCATGGGAGAGGCCTCAGTTGTTTGTCTGGGTTGTTTTTATAGTCTTTTAATAGTGTATACTACTTTCACCAAAAATTGGATTCAGTTGCAGAATGCTGAGACTTTTTTTCCCAAAACCATTTAGACTTCTGCCCACCTCTATCCCACAGTCTTCTCTGGCTTACTGTTGTTTGGTTGAAGTTTCATGGTTTTGGTTGGTTGGTTGGTTTTATTTTTTTTTTTTTTTTTTTGTATGTGGTTTTTTTTCTGTGATATTTTTTTTTGTAACCACAGTAAAACTGAGAAATTGCAATATCTATTAAAAATAGATACTGATAGGTATCTTTGAGGAGATTTTCAACATCTCAGTAGATGGTTATCAAAAACCGTTGGGCACCTGACCATAGTGGGAAGATGAGAGTGTTTGACTACTGCTCTTGAAGGTTTTTGGAGTGTGTGGAAAGCTGAGCATTTTGGTGCTTACAAAATGTCACTTGCCTTGACAATAATAGTGTGTTGAGGGCTGAGTGCTTAGTGAAAGGTTTCCATAAGGGGTGATCCTGTCAGTAAACATGGTACTTTTTTTTAGGGGGTTTCCTTGACTCCAGTGGCTATGGCATCCCTGCTGATTCCACCCAAAAATGAGTCAGTGCTCTCACATAGCACTTTTCAAATTCTCTCTGGTTTGTTTTCCAAGAAGTCCATCTATGGTCTGAAGCAAAGAGCACATGATGTAACAGTTACTTTTCTTGCAACAGTCTTATGGAAGAAGAATTCCAGTTTGTGCCTGGTGGTTGTAAACCAGAGTGGAACCTGTGCACACACAGCGTAGCTGGCCTTTCCCAGCGATTTTTTTGTGCTCCCACTGGAGTTTTGTCAGGCCCTTAATGACTCTTCCAAAATCATTTGCTGAAAATCCTTTTGACAGCTGAAGTCTACTTCACATTCCTCCTCAGAAGTGTTATTTTATCAGTATTAATGGAAAAATAAGCACAAGAACACTTGAAAGTATATTGTCAAAGTTTCTAAGCACAATAAATATTTAAGGTGAGAAGATAAATACCCCAAAGAGAAAAAATTTTGGTGTTAGTGCGGAAATTTTAGAAACCAGCATTTTTTGGCATGTATAACCCTACATTCCTATGAGTGCTCTTCCCAAAGGTATTTGGGTCTATTGTGAAAATTATAAGCTACAGAGGGATAAAATGAGTAACACTTGAGCAAAAATCTGGTCAGCAAAAGATGAAAACATGTTGTGTTTTAAGTAGAGGGCTGCTGTCATTAGCATTGAAATACCTACTGTAGGATTTTTAAATAGATCTGTGTTGTTTTCTAGTAACATCTGAAAGTAATTTATTATCACAAATTACTGCTTTCCATCTTTAAACCAATCTTTGTATAAAATATTACAGAAGTCTGCAAATAGTTGAATCTTTATTAAGCTGGATTGTTAAACAAATAAAGCGGAAACTTATGTCTGTCATCCTGAACTGTATTGTGTTTAGGGCCTCAAATAAAATTTCTGGCACACACTTTTATTTATGTGTTATAAAAACGCTGTCACAGCTGGAATTTAACGCAGAGCTGCCATCAACCTGTTTAATTGGAGGAATGCCTTGGCTTCCAAATAGAGTTATACTTCCTAACTCAATGCTGCAACTGTCATATGCATGATATGCCTTCAGAAAGAGATGAGGTTTAGCTAAATACTTGTGCTTTTTCATTGTTAATTCATGTTTGGTTTCCTTTGAAAAGAAAGCAGCAGCTTTGGAGCCACTGCAGTATGACATTTACAGCAAACATAAAGTTTAGCGAGTTGATGAAAGCCTTCAGGCTCCGTGTCTTAGCCCTGTAGTTGCTGCTAAGCTTGTTCTTGAGTTAATGAGTAGCCTCAGTGAAGATGGTCATCATTCTCATCTCCCAAAGTTCCTTTGGCTGGGGAAGCCTTTATGAAAGTCCTCGACATCAGTGAAGAAAGTATGGAAAAAACATAATCAAACATATGTATCTAGGAATTTCATGCTGGAAAAATTTAAATATAAAAGTTCTTAGTAGTTTTCCCAGAAAACACCTTAGGAAGAAATGTTCAAGTATTCTGTAAGATCAGGTGTGCTGTGTTTTCTGTTCCAGGGTGGCACCCGGCTCTTTCAGCCCTCAAACCCAGCACGTTGGATGTGGTTTCGCACTGTGGTGCCAGTGCCTGTGAAGTTGCCCTAGGGCTGAGCTCCATCTTGCCCTTGCTCCCTCCTATGAACCAGGGTGGGATTTAAAACAGGAGCATTTCAGTAATTTGTTTTCAATATAATTCTGCAAAATTTATATCAGCATATTTATAAGGGTGGTCAATCATTGCACTGGTGGTGAGTGAAGGCTAAATATAAACCCTTTATTTCCTTGCAATTGCAGCTGAGTGTATGTTCTATAATTGGAGCCACATACTAATTCAAAATAGATGTTTTCTCTGATTATTTTCTTTTGGAAATTAAGAGAAATACCTGAAAAATAGTTTTGAGTAGCAGAATTAGAAATCCTATTGCTTTGTTGGGATTTAATTTTTTTTCTTTCTTTGTTATTTTTTTCCTTTTTTTTTTTTTCCAGGTAGGTTTATCAAGTCATGCAGTTTGTTCAAACACAGTCTAATTTAGGCAGAGGCATCAACTCTGTAAGGGAAAATGTAAAAAGCTTTGAATGCAAATTACTTGGTCTGCTCCTGATAGGCATCTTTGTTTCATTACAGCAGAACTTCAGATTTTTTTGTGTAGTCACATTTAACGTAATCACAATGTAGGAAACTGTAATATAAAGGAAAACAGAAAATTGGTTAAGTAAGGGCATTAGCTGAGCCAAGTCCTCTTTGCTTTCAGGGCCTATCCACTTATAGCACGTTGGTACAAATACAACCTTTAGTTTAGGGATCAGCAAAAAGCAAATGTTCTGTTCCCCCAACAGAACATTTCTATTCTATATTTCTATTATATTTAAATATTTCTATTCTATTTAAAATGCTAAAGATTGCAGCACTGATAATCTTAGAGCTTTATACCAACATTTCAGCTTTTGTATACCCATGTCAGGATAAAGTGGAACAGTTGTATTTTAGAATGTACATGTTCTCTTCTGACTTTTGGTGACCTGAGGTATGAAATAAGCCTCAAAGTTCATGTTTTCAGGTATTGCTTTCCTTGTACTAAATACAGATGTTGAAATTGTAATGATTGACCTACTTCACAATTTGTGATTCTTACATGCTCCTTTTCTTTGTCCATTTAGGAGAAAATAAAACCAGTTTCCCTGATCAAAATGCAAATATTGGATTTAGAATCTGGTTTAATGCCCACAAATCAAAAGAAGCACGTTAAACGGTTGTTGCTTAGGTAAAAATAGCAAGCTACAGTTGGAAGAAGAGAAGTGACTCAGTAAGCAGTATGGTGATGGCAAAATAGGATGTCAGCCAAAATGCAGGAAGCAAGATGGGAACACCCAGATCAGTTTAACAGTCTGCCTTTTACACTCTCGAGAGTGGTAGTTTCTGAGGTGACTGCAGGAAACTTAAGCTTTAAATGAATTTAACTGGATTTACTTACTAAGCAGTTTGAACTTGAATAAGTTTTAGTAAAATGTGAATTGTACTTTTATTTTTTCCCAGCCTGTTTTTAAGACCAGTCTCTCTTTATTTACAGTAAAGCTGCCTCGAGATTAGCTCTGGGTGCTGTGAGAGGCGTCCAGCAGGAACGTGCGGTAGATAGGAAGTGATACACACGTACCAGGGGAGTTACTGCAGCACTGCACCCTGCAGTGCAGCTGATGGCACTGATTGTTTTTTTTTTATTGCTCTGGAACTCTGGAGTAACTTCATCAGCTGCCATGTACCTGTCTTGATTTTTAAAAATCCCCCTGACTTATAAGATGATGTGCTTTGTTTTGTTTTTCTAGTTATAAACTGGCATAACAGCACAAAAGCAGGTGAATTTTTTCCTGTTCTACAGAAAACTCTGTAGATCCAGCAACTTTTTATAGCTTATACTGTTATTTTCTTTGAATAGCAGGTATGCATCTGTTCTAATACAAATTCCTATGCTGCCACTTTCTGCCTACAGCTGAAATGCTTCAATAATCAGGTAGTGGTTCAGTTTGGTACCCTGAAAAAAGTTAGGAGACAGTAAGATGAAGTGCTGTGCTGCTCTCGTGTTTTCACAGTGACTGTCCCCTAGTTGAAAGATCTTGAGCCATAGGAATGTGAGACCGTTGTCAATGTGGGTAAAAAAAAAAAAAATCTGTATAGGATTTTTCCAAAGTTAAGGTGAGTAACCAGTTCATTGCATTTGAGTTCATTGCTTGAGTTTAAGTAGCTAATAGCTTGTTTCTTGAAACAAGTAGGCCATCTCATGACTTTAACTCTTGATAGCTTAAATTAAACCTAAACTGTTAATATTGCAAGGCTTTTGAAGCGTGTGACTTCAGATATAATTATGGGTTTGTAATATGCAGGCACAACATGACTGCTCATTTAGAAAATCATGAATTTGGGGGATTCAAGGGCAACTTTCTTTTGAAGTGAAGCACAACATGGAATTAGTTAACCAAAGCATCCGTAGGTGTTTCTAATTCCAGAAGAGAAGCTGTTAGTCAAACGTTTACATTGTGTTTCATTTCCTTTACAGTAGTTTCTTGAATCCCTGCCTTACTCTTAAAATGTGGAACTACCTTTAACCTATTTCTTGGAATAGGGAGATACTGAAACTTATTCAGAGTTGACTGTTTTGGGAGAAGAGCTTCTGCTGTAATTTTTTCAATGCAGAGCAGTGCCTTTGCTAGGTTGTGATGGGTTCTGGCTGCTGACAGTGCAGCCCCTTTTTCTCCAGTGTACCTGATTGTCCTGCCATGGGACTCTCAGACTGAAGTGTCTCCTTATGGACTGCCTGTACTACAAGTACAGAAAATAAGATCCAAGTACTTAAGCCATGTTTTTAGTCTCTCAAAAAGGAACCAGAGAGCAGATGTAGGCAACCATGCCACAGAGCCCACTGGACAGCCTGGGTAGAGCAGGAGCAGGGCTTGCACCAGCTGGGAATCCCAACAGCCTGGACCTTGCACTCCATATTTTGTTTTGCCTACTAGGTTTCAACTTTCTAAGAAGTGAAATAGAAATGTTATTACTTTAAATTGGTGGCCTTCAAAATTTATTATGGGTGCCTAAAATCTTTTAGAAAAGCTCTGGACTGTTACAGAACATATTCAAAGGAAATTATTAGTTGTTTCATGGACTCATAAAGAAATTAGCCCTCAACTGGGGAAGGTGAGGAGTAATAGATACTTCAAGTTGAACAAATTTGCTTTTGTTTGAAGAAAGACAGTTTACAAAAATGAGCTCTTCTTCTGGAGAGAGGATGAGCTTGATAGATAATTGTGGTCAGCAGTGCAGTATGAAAGGTGCAGGGACAATAAAATAAGCATAGACTAAGAAGGACTGCAGTTGTATCACTGCCTGGTCATGATGGGAGGGTGGCACAGAGCAGGGGAGGCTCTGTTGGGGCCATTCAGTGCTTTGCTGTCCCCAGGCAGGACAAGGCAGCAACTTCCAAACATGTCTTCTGGTGGCACCTGGAGCACAATGGGTTACATGATACCAAATGTCTTTGTTTCCTGCCTAAGCCTAGAGAATAGATTAAATGCTCTTCTAATACATGTATTTCAGGAAAACATTTTCTGTAATTACTACAGAAAATGCTGTAATAGGAAAGGGAAGGGAGTTGGCCTGCACTAGTGTGACCTAGTTGGGAAAAGAGTCAGCTGGGCATAACTGGATTAACTGAAGTTTTGGGAGAGTCCTTGGGTTACAGTTAAGTGGATTTGTGAATCCTTGCTACCACATAACTGACTTTAATTGATGTTTTAGGATGTGAGCCAATTTAATTTTTGTTGGGGGGGAAGGGGTAGGAGTGAATTGTGAGTATTCTTTATTCCAGTGCTCACATACCTGTGTGTAGTGGATGGGGGAGGACAGGCATTGAAGACTCTCTTTGACATCTCTGGCTAAATGGACTTTTCTGTTTGTCCAGAAGGTGTAGAAAATTAGTCTTTGTTGAGGTTGGGATGTGAAGAGGCAAAGGCAGACAAAATGATGTGCTTTCAGGTTTTAGTTCTTCAGTGTTCTACACTTTGATCAGTGTATATTAGCTTTGGTCTAAATGTAGAGTTTTGTCTTTTTTCCTTCTAGAATACTCTGACATCTGCTGCTATCTCTTGTGGCCACCTGGTCAATAAACTTTAGTTTTAATGTATTGATTAAAGGGTTGTAGTGCCTTATTAAATTCCTATGTACTTGTGACTAGTTACTGGATTTTTTTCTATTTTAAGGGGAATAAACCCTAGACACTGTTGGGATGCATATTTTATGCTATATACTTGTATGTTCCATTGCTAGAGATGAAGCAGAGTAACTCATATTTTATAATCAGGTTGTAGGATTGAGGTTATTCTATACACAATATATGATGTGTCTTAGGGCTGATTCATACACAAAACCAAACAGTTACAGCACACACAGAGTAAGACTTTTTTAACTGAACACTGAGTTTGCTGTTTCTATAAATGTCTTTCCACACTTGTCCTCAATTACATCAACTTACATCATCTGTGTCTGTTGTATAGGAACAATTACCAGACTACTCAATAGTCACAGGGTTTTTTATTTATGAAAACTCTTATAAGTTGCTAAATGATGTAGAGATCCAGTGGAGTTAAAAAAATTATGCCACATCAACTTTATAAGAAAATATATTTCCTCAATAACTATTGCTGTTCGTGCTTTTACTTTTTTTTCTTTCTTTTTTTTTAGTCTCTTACATTTCTGATATAATTTTAAAGTGCTGGCCCTGTCTTTATAATGCTGTTATGAAAACAGTAGCTTTTCCTAGTTCAGTATTTGCTGTTTATCACCCTTTAAAGTGATGCAGTTTTTATTTTGAAACAATGTGGTATTTTTGTAACAGCAGCCAATATAAATATATGAATGTCTCTCTAGTTGGGTCTTCTCTTCCATCATTAAGGTAAGAAACTGGTTGCTTCTGAAATAATAGGTCTGATACAGGAACAGAGGCAGTATTTGCAAGTTGAACTTAGAAGCAAGTTTTGTCCATTTCCATAAAGTAATATTGTGTATGCAATCTGAATCTGGAGCGATGAGCACTTCAGATTTATGTTCCCTGCTTTATTCACTAGATCTTGCTTTTTTAGTATTCACTGGAACTTGCATTTGGACATGCTTAAACTGTCTATGGCTTGTGGTACCAACTTGGGATATATATCTGTGAAGACTGAGCACTTCAAGTATGCAATATAAGCTTTGGCATCAGATGATTTTTAATGCAAAAAAAGGGTTGGGTTTTTTTACCTAAATCTAACCTGCTCAGCACAAGCACTCAGGCCATAGGATTTATGTATCAATTTGTGCCAAGTCCAGAAGATTTTGATAACATATAGATTATCTTTTTAAATAGAGAGCTAAATAGTAGAAGGTCTGCTGCTTCTCATGGTAAACTGCTGTTAATTAAAGGGCATGTTTATTTTATTGTTATTTGCCATTTAAAATTCTTCATTTCGGTTATTACATCTTACTGTGCACATGCTGATCTTGATCACATTCTATACTTTTTTCTTTAAAAGTATAGATGTTTTTACATATTTTAACTAGAAAGAACTCTGCTTGCACATTTTCTTAAGGAGGAATTAGCTTTGTTTAGTCTGCTAAGCATGAGACAATTCTTGTTTAAATGAATTTCACTCCTGTTGAACACTTTCTAGATTTTCAGAACTTCTATGTCAGAGTAGGCAAAATACTCCAGTAGTGATCCTTCCTGCTGTGGCTTTCTTGAAACTACCATGGCCTTTGGACATAAAAAGATGAGCTTAGCAGCAAGATAATGCTTCAATTACTATTTCTTTGTCTGTTGTATATCCAAATTCTTTTCAGTCTTCCCAAATGCCTTTTTCCTATTCCCAGGTATGACTTGCCTATTGTTCACTAGACTTTCAACTGAAAAAAAAAAAAAAGGGCAGGTGCCTAATTTTGGAGGTGACTCATATCACTGCCTAAGTGGTGTTGTCTCTGTTATTTACCATTCCTTTAATCTTTCATGCAACCTTTATTAGTCATTTTCTGCCATCCATCAGGGGAATGACCATTTTAACTTATGCCAGATGAATTAAGGTGTTGTTCACGTGCCTTATGGGTCCTCCAGGATAATTCATCTGTCCCTTTGCTTTTCTTCTGCCTGAGGGCAGGTGGTGTCCAGATGAAATGTCCTGGAAGCACCCTATTCTTCAGCACCTGGCACCTTTTCATGGATGTGTGGGTACAGATGTGGCACGTGCAGTGTGGGTCACGAGTGCCCTACCCCCAGCTGTGTCTAGTTATAGACTGTCCCTGCCACCCAGAGCAGCTCTTTAAGTGCATTCCTGTAGAAAGGAGGGGAAAAAAGAGTCAGTAGAGATGAGGACTCCTGTGCTATGAGCAGAGTTCCTTGGCAGTGGGCTGATTTCTCTGATTTACCTTAAGTAGATGCCTCAGAGTAGGCTGTAAGCCCTGGGGTCCATGCTGTACAAGCTCAGGCTAGGCAAATATGTACATGCAAAATCTGGTTTTACACACTTTACAATTTGCATATGCAGATAATTGCACATTTAATTGGAGCTTTTGTTTCATGCACCCATTCTTGTATGGATCTCTCAAGTCTGCCTTGCAATGTTTGCCAAATGCTCTGCTATTAGGGAACAAATACAAAAACCACTTCTGAAAGGTATTTTCTGCATGGCAATTGGAACATGAATAGAAATTAACTCTATCCCTGTGGCAGTTTTGTTTTGGTGGATGACATAGGACATTTAAGCTAAAGTTGTGAAGATGTCATGTGCTTTTGTTCCCCTAAAGCAGAAAAATAAAGGTAAAGAATTGCTGGCAGCCTTGCCTCCACCTGCTTTTCTTTGCTGCTCTGAAAATAGACTTTGAAGTTAATGTATTTTAGCTTTCTTGGAAAAGAGAGCTTTCTGTAACCTCTTCAGTAATTAAATAATTTTGAAGCTTGAAGTGTTTCAAAGCAGAGAGGGGAACAACATGATCTGGTTGTACTTAAATCTGTTTGAATGATGTGTGACATCCTCGTGATGAGAGAGGAGGAGGAGAAGGGTGCTCTACAAAACACCCTTCACACATAAAATGGTGCATCCTAACTGCAGGAACTGAGTGTGCCAGGGTTCTTCATGAAGAGCATTGCCAGCTGCTGCTTTGTCTACAGAGACTTGAGTTTTAATTCTTTGCACAAGTTTACACTGACCATGGTACAAAACAATGAATACCCCTGTATGTTTCTTGGGAACATTTCCTGTGGTGTTAATGGTAGCTAAAAATGGACCTCTGAAGTAAGTCTTGCTCTCAGCAGGAGGGACTTGAAATAAAAATCTTAAAGAACACTGTGTCCCACTTTTTCTCTAATGGAAGTAAATGTTTCTTTTCTTTGTCCTTACATTTTAATCTATTTTATTATATATTGTGCCTTCTCTTTCCATCTGTCACATGATACTAACAATGCCAATTCATTGCTCTCATCAGATGTCTCCCACTAGAGCCCAGGAAATCTTTTGTCTTCTAGAGAAGCTGTGGCAACACAAATGGTTGTTTCTCAGCCCAGCTGAAATGTGGTACATTGACCAGTTACTACATGAAGCTTTCTTTAGAGCATTTCGAACTTTATCTGCTTGTAGTGACAATGATATGAGATGAAGAAAGCTGCTTCGTGGTGGTAGAGTGGGGAGTGTAGCCAGTCTGATACAAAGATCCATTTCCCTCTCTCTCATTTTAAGTTGTAAATTGAAACAAACTGCAGAATCAGCCAACAGCTGAAAAGTTATTATACAGCAGATGTCATTAATTTTTGTCTTTTTGAAATGGCAGATACTTTGGATGAATACTTTGAGTATGAAGCTGAGGAGTTCCTGGTGTCCTTGGCCCTGCTGATCACGGAAGGTCGGACACCAGAGTATTCCATCAAGGGCAGGACAGAGGGCTTTCACTGCCCCCCAGCACAGTCGAGTCAGCCACCAACAACTAAGCATGAATGCAGCGACAAACTGGCCCAGGTATGGTGGGACCCATTTCAAGTGTCCTGGTGTGCATCCTTGATTAAAGTCAGCCAGAACCCCAGAGTGCATTCACAGTTAAGCATGAGCAACAACTGCTGTCAGTCCCCCATTTAAAGGAGTATGTAATTCAGTATCCTACTAATAATAGATCTGTCCTTAAAATGAGAGATCATTAAGCCTTTTATCCTTGAACATGAAATTCTGCATGACTATCTGAATGCAGTACCTATTTGAGTCTTTATTATGCAAATGACAAATGCTATACTTAGCATTCTTGGTCTGGGGTTTCTTTAGAGAAAATGTAGGCTGACTTGCCTAACTTTTTGCTTTTCTAGGTGTTCTTGAAAAGTTAGTGATCCAAAAAACACAAGCACATCAAACCTAGCCAGTTTGTTTGGGAGTAAGTTTGGAGCATCCCGTCTCCCAAGTAAAAGTTTTTAAGTCCTGTGGGAATTTGAGGTATATTCATGCAGAAATTAGCCTGCTCCAAGACACAGAATTTATAAAGATACTGCTTGAGTGTGTCTATCCAAGAAGATGCCTTGTGGAGAGAAAGCTACAAGGTAGCAAAGTGTAGTGGTTGGGGAAATGTATTTTTATGAGCTCTTTAATTTTCTGCAGAAGTTGCTCAAATGGCAACTGTGAAGGATTTGTTAATTATTTTTCATTTAATAGCTCTAGCATCCTATCTCTGATTTGGTAGAGCCTGATTTATTCAATGCAACCCTCACTCTTTTCTAGTACTTTGGAATATGCTTTTAAATTGGATTTAAATCCGGCTAGTATTTTTATGGCTTGTGTATGTTGACATTTTTCTTTCCCTCAGTGTCGTCAGGCCAGGCGAACCAGATCAGAAGTTATGCTACTGTGGAAGAACAATATTCCAATCATGGTAGAAGTGATGCTACTTCCAGACTGTTGTTATAGTGATGAAGGGCCCACCACTGAGGGGAATGATTTAAATGATCCTGCAATCAAACAAGATGCATTGCTCTTAGAAAGGTGGATTTTGGAGCCAGTTCCTCGACAGTAAGTTGGATATTAGGAATAGCTGATAGTTGCAAGAATCTTGTCATGTTAAAGTTCTTAAAGTAATAGGTTAGTGGTTTTTTAACTGGCCTTTGCAATGAGGACTGATCCAAGAAAACCACTGTTTACTAGTGAAATCTAAGCACTTCAGTTTTAGTTTTTCTGTGCTCAAGCTTTCTGCAGTGCACTTTGTGCACTGCAGAATATGAAAAGCTCCTAGCTGAAAACTGTCCTTTTCATACATTTAACTTTTGTTATGTTAAATGGTGTAAATTCCAATATGGATAAAAACAAATCAGGCTCTGAAGTCTTCAAAATTTCATTATTTTGCTTGATTCAGCTATGTCTCATTTTCTGACCAAAGATCTGACAGTGATCTAGTTCTAATAGTTCTCTGAATATTCTGACCAACATCCATGTATTTCTTTTTAAATGTCTTAGGAGTGGAGATCGATTTATTGAGGAGAAAACCCTTTTGCTGGCAGTTCGCTCCTTTGTTTTCTTCTCTCAGCTGAGCGCGTGGCTGAGTGTTTCACATGGTGCTGTTCCCCGAAACATCCTGTACAGGTATGCCCACAACAGAAAAAAACTCATTTGCTGTTTGCAGATTGTTGCAGCTTGTCTTAAAATCATTCTTCTCTCCTGTTTTCCTGTTTGTTTTTAGAAGGTGGCACGTTTTTGGCCTGGTACTTTAGCAGTTTTATAGGATTCATATACTTTGCAAAGTGCAGCAGTTGCTGATGTCTCTAGTGCTTTTTCTTAGACATCTGTGTTATGAAGTAGATAATTAAAGACTCTTCATTTAGCAAGGTCTGTAAATGCCCTTCTGTATGGTTCCAGGGTGAGCGCTGCAGATGTGGACTTGCAATGGACGTTCTCCCAGACACCCACTGAGCATGTCTTTCCTGTTCCTAATGTTTCTCACAATGTGGCCTTGAGAGTCAGCGTCCAGTCCTTGCCCAGACAATCGAACTACCCAGTTTTGACCTGCAGTATTCACACCAACCTCAGCTTTTACGACAAACGAATGCAGGAGCGCAAGTTACATCAGCACAGCGACTCCAGTGCTGCACAGCAAGGCAGTACTTCTAGTCCGCAGTGTTTCCGTGGGAAACAGACGTGGACAAGGACATCTGAAGGCCTACTTAATGGAAAAAAGATGCCTGAATTTACTACATCTATCAGAAATTTAAAACTTTATCCATCTACCAGACTTAGGTCTGACTTCGGGGCATCGCACTCCAAAGTTCAGTGTTATAATGGTACAGCAGACAATAAGACACAATCTCATGAAACACCGGTCAGAACTTTGAAATCCTTTTCTCTGGTAGATTCCCATGTTTCAAATAGTCATAGCTCTCATCAGCCCACAGGAGAAACCAATCCTTTGATAGGCTCTTTACTTCAAGAGCGACAAGAAGTCATTGCAAGGATTGCGCAGCACTTGATTCACTGTGATCCAGCTACTTCACCGGTTGTTGCTGGACGTCCATTCAACACACATGAGAACATCTCGGCTACCCCAAAAGCTTTTCGCAGTACTTATGAAGATGAAAACTTGCCAAGGAAAGGCAAGGAGACCTCCCCTGTTCCTACTGCCAACTTAGACAATGCAATACAAGAAGATGGTGGTGAAGGCAAAACTAGAGCAGTACCTGAGGTCACACTGCTTGATGCCCGTGTTCC
Organism: Pyrocephalus nanus; assembly: GCA_038380795.1. NCBI lineage: Eukaryota > Metazoa > Chordata > Aves > Passeriformes > Tyrannidae > Pyrocephalus > Pyrocephalus nanus. The sequence continues at coordinate 8,563,106 of CM076272.1, forward strand.
AATGAACCACTGTGGCCGTCAGTCAGCAGGAGAGAGTAATCCCCTGATCAGTTCTCTGCTCCAGGAGCGACAGGAGGTGATAGCAAGGATTGCCCAACACTTGATTCATTGTGATCCAGCTACTTCTCACACTGCTGGACATCCATTCAAGGTGCACGAGGCGAGTCCAGTTACTTCAAAAATTTTCCGAAGTACATATGAAGATGAAAATTTACTGAAAAAAGGCAAGGAGCCATCTTCTGTTTCTTTTGCTAAATCCAATTTTTCTTTGTTAGAAGACAGCAGTAAATCAGGGACAAAGACACCCGATACTCCCATCAGTCCTTCTAGGTTTGATGGAGAATCAAAGTCTTCTCTGAAACTCCAAGCAAGAAGAAAATTGGTTTTAGCAAAACCCAGTGAAGCTGTCCAAAATGCATTTCATCAGACTCCAAATAAAACTTCTCATGCATTTAGTAACATTTACACATCATCATCATGTATTAAAGAAAATAAGTCTGAATTCTCAGATAAATTGGAAACAATACATTCTGGTTATGCACAGAAAGACCAGATAACCAATAGAGTTAAACAGGGTTCAAATTCCAACAGCATCGATGAACAGATTTGCACAAATAAACTTAAAGAAAGAACAGTTGTTTGTGAGAACAATGGCACAGACAGTTTTAACAATTTGCAGATAGATAAATGCAGAATACTTGAAGGTACAAAAAAAGCAAATGTGATGCCGGTATCTGACTCTTTGCACAGAAATGATCTCAAGTGTTTAGATAAAGACTCAAAAAAACCAAATATTTATGAGCAAAATACACAGCTTATTAGTATTGAAAATTATTTAAGTAAAGACCATGACAGTTTCAAAAACAAAACCAAACAAGATAAAACAAAAACTGCACACGATGAGAATGAAGACCCATCAGGCCTCGATTTTCAAAGCACTTCTCAGAAGAAACCTACAGAAGACAACGTAGTAAAGTGCGAGCGGCAGAAGAACCCGGACGTGCAGGTAAATAGATGGGGGAACAGACTAATTCCTGTAGCTACTCTTAGTCAGAGAGCTTGTACCCTATGTCTGCTAAGGACCAATATGAAGAGGGATTTAAGCCTGATCTTGTAGGAAGCAGCATGTTACTCTTATCTTCTTGGTCTGAAGTAACTCAGGAAGAATTTCTTCACAGGAAGGGTTAAGCGTTGCAATGGACTCCCCAGGGAGGTGGCAGAGTCACTGTCCCTGGAGGTGCTGAGGAAAGGACTGGACGTTTTACTCAGTGCCATGGTCTAGTTGACAAAGCGATCAGTCAGAGGTTGGACCCGATGATCTTGGAGGTCTTTTCCAAACTAAACAGTTTTGTGTGATTCTGTAGCCTGGCCAGTAGTGCCTCCCCCGCACCTTCCTAAGTGTAACATTGAGAAGAACACGGTCTCACTCCACTCGTGGTTGACAGTGTTATGAACTACAGTTTCCATAGGCTGTGAGGCATCCTGGTTTTTTGTAAACACACCAGTATCCGAGTATGGTATGTGATCTTTAGTGCGCAGCCTGTGTAATTGTAGATTGAGTCAAGGGGAATTTATACAGACTGTTTCATAACATAACATGCTGGTGTGATGCAGATCCACCTGGTGCAGGAGTCTTCTCTGCTACAGCAAGCGTTATTGTGATGGGCCATTGAAATATCCCATTGATAACCTGAGTAAATTTGTTTTGCTGACAGAAGGCACCATCTCTAAAACACACAAATACGTGGCGGAAGCATAATTTTCGATCTCTGGATGGAACTTCAACCAAGGCTTTTCATCCCAGAACTGGACTGCCTCTGCTTTCAAGTCCTGTAAGTTATTGTTGAAATTATCTTTTAACTGAGAAAGAGAGTATTTTGTTATTATAATGTCTGTATATGGTATAAAACTTGACAAAATACCTAGGTGAAATGTGTGTGCTTACTTTGTGTCACAGTGAATAATATTCTTTTGAGTGGAAATTAACACTTGAGTGGGAGTTAAATGAAGCAGAACAATAATTTTGGAAAAGAAAATATTAAAGAGATAGATGTTGAGATCCAATCAAGATTAACAAAAGGTGGCATTAGAAAAGCCTACGGAAAAATGCTTTAATACTATTTTAGAGCACAAATGAAAGCATTTTGAAGATTTGTGTTTTAAGTGTAAGTTAACATTTTGTCATTTAAGAGTTTTTGTGTGAGTTTTTAATACCTGATTGCCTATTATTCTAAAACTTTTGTTTCTGTGAACAGTTTGTACTATACATTTTTCAGCAACCAGAGATGTCATTGAATGACTTAGTGATACAAAACTGCTGTGACAAGACAGACATTGGGGAACTGTTACAGTTCTTGGTGGGTTGTTGGGAGTTTTAAAGAAACAGGCAGTCCCAGTTAAAATTACTGAAGTAGTGACATTCTGTAATCAACACAGAATATGCTTTATTCTTTAATGCCTGTAAAGGCTGTCATATTTTCAGGGAAATTGGATGAAAATTGTTACAGCCTGTTAATTAGTAACATCTATACTGTTCCAAGAGACATCAGCCTCCTGAATGTCTTTATTTAGGTACTTCCTGTTAATTAGAATTTACAGTCTCATCATTAATAATTCTAGAATTTTATAAACTAAGTTAAAAATGTATAGGAATTACTCTCTTCTGCTCTGTTTTTATAATTTTGTAATGTCATGAAAATTCCTGGCAAAATGTGCTTACTTGGCAAAATAGCCTGTACTAGCAGTTCAGTTTTCAAATTAGCATCTTCTTTCCTTCTTGAGGTTCCTCAAAGGAAAACACAGTCTGGGTGCTTTGATCTGGATTCATCACTGCTGCACTTGAAATGTCTGTCTGCAAGAAGGTACGTTTTATTTACCAGAAACATTAAGAATTTTGAGGGAGGCATAATGTATGTTCATACCTATATGCAACAACAAAGCACATTAGCAAAGACAAAATATGCTGTTCAAAAGAATCCTTGACACAAGGTTTGGCAGCTGAGTTGTCCTGGGAGTTTCCAGGTTAGCACAACTCTGGGACATGACCATGGTATGAGAGCTGCTGCCAGAATGAATTTTGTCCTGTGCAGGGGTAGATATGCTGTCAGATACACTTGAATTTTCAAACAGAAAATAAAATAATTTTTAATTATTCTTCAAATCAGTGTTATTTGTGTGTTATATTTTGTTCTTAATGTTGAACATGTTAAGCATTTTGCCTTAAATTGTTCAGAGAACTAAACTTTTAAAAGGAGCCAACTGTGACACTCTATATGTTACTACATGTAACATAAACAGTTTTTAGTATGGTAGTTTGATGTTGGAAACTTCAGGATATGAGAAAAAGGTATCTGCATACAAGAGAAAATAATCTGATACTTTGGTTCCAGCTAATGGAGTAAATGAACAACCTACATTTTTATTGTCCTTATCCTTTGTAATGTAAAACTGGTGAAAATATTTCTTTCAGTTAACTAGAAATTTTTTTGCTCAAGTATGAACAGGCAGTGTTCAACTGTTACTTCTTTAGGACAGTGTTGTGTAATACAATAAGTAAATTATTCTTTCTAGAGCTGTGTATACCCAGAAGACAAAAGCAAATGTGTTTATCCTTTATATTTATTCTGTCTTTTTTTAATAGCCCACAACAATGTATAAATAGAGACGGTGATCCAGACAGCCATGGGAAACCTTTTCTAAGTTCTAGTGCTCCACCAGTAACAAGTCTTAGCCTTCTGGGAAACTTTGAGGTATTGCATATTCTCTAGAATTCTTGTGGTATTTTTAGTATTCTTCTGTACTGCTTTTAAAAGTACATTGCTTTGAATAATTCCACCCTTATTAGAATGTAAAAGTTCCTAACTAAATTGAATAAAATTTGTTTTAATTTCCAGCTATAAAGGCACTTATTTCATGCCCCAGACATCTTCTGTTTCAGAGAATCAGATACAATGAGTTGCTTAAGCTTTTATTTCCCACTATGGTCAAGTTAGAAGATGTTCTGTTGCCTTAAATGAGATTTAATAACCTGTAATTGTTCATGTTTATCATGTACTTACCTAGAAAAAAGGATTTACGTTTCTCCTCTTAAGTCTACTTAATATGCCACAAAAGCGATGTTAAATGAGTGTAGTGAACAGAATGTTTTTGAAGTGTGGTCTCCAGCTCTTCACTTCATTTAGCATATCAAATTAACAGCAACTAACAGCTAGTGCATTAACAGGTTTTATTGTATTGTTTTGTGAAATACGGAGTTGAAGTTGTTGAGGAAAGTTACAGATTCTAGGTGTTTGGGGTTTTTTTTCAGTTAGTATTAAGTTCTTATACAGATTTGTTTCCTTGTTTGCTGCTTATTTTTGCTGTGTTTTATTTGAGGCATTGCCAAGCTAAACTATATGTGTTTTGTTTTTCAGGAGTCTGTCCTGAATTTTCGCTTGGACCCACTTGGTGTAGTGGAGGGTTTCACAGCAGAAGTGGGAGCAAGTGGAGTCTTTTGTCCCACGCACATGACTCTGCCAGTTGAAGTGTCATTCTACAGCGTTTCAGATGACAATGCGCCCTCTCCTTACATGGTAAGTGTGTGGTTGGATTTATTTTAAATAAATTCTGATATGTGGAGGTGAAGAACAAAAGCTTGGTGAGTAGAAGGTTCAAGAAGTGAAGATTTGCAGGGACCTGGGTTATTTTCAACTGCCTGTGATGGAGTTCTCTTGTTTTCCTTTCCCTAACTAGTACTTTTCCTCTATTTCTCTGCCCCACCATTCAACTGTTCCCATCTTGGGATATTGAACGTATTTGTCTTCCTCTGCACTGCAGTGATCAACCCCCACCATTTCCTTTTATCCAGCTAGCTTAAAATAGGTCATGAGGCAATAGGTGGACTTAATGGGATATGTCTTGTTGTCCCAACAAGCAGCTGCCCTGGGCTACTAACGACTCTGCCCTAGTGGCCTAGGTGCAGCCCAAGGTACAGGTTGCTGAGGGAGACCTTAGACTTTGGAAAGCTATTCAGCCCTTTCTTTTAAAGCAAATACTATCTGAGCTGTCTTGAAACATGGCAATCTCACAAGCTGCATGGTTTGCTGATGTTTGCACCACCATGATATTTGTGTTCTCTGTCTCTGAGTGCTAATTCTGCTTCACATTTCTACAATGACAGCACAAGTTTTTCATGTGTAAAAAGCAAACAGTGTCTTGTATGCTGACATTAAAGTAGAAGCTAGATTTGTTCTGAACGCCCATCAAGGAATCTCAGTTTTACCTAGGTGACAGATCCAATTTTCAGAGGTTTTCATATGTGTATATCTGTCCAATATATGGTAAAGGGTCCTTTTAAACATGTTAACTACAACAACATACACCCGATTATCCCAATATTTAGATTTTAAATGCATAGCAGTTACCATATTTCTGACCTTCAGTTTTGAAAAGTATTCAGAAAATGAAATTGCTTAGAGTTTAAGTAATGGCTTTGAATAAACTTGTGTATGTCTTAACCACTGCAAAGAAGTATCTGTTGTTTTGCTTTCATCTTTCTAGATTATTTCAGATGATTTTCCAGGAGGTGAAGGGATTCTGATGTTCCTCAAATAGTTAAAGTAGCATTGCTTATTTTCCTAGCTGGGTTTCATTGTTTCAGGCTTTCCCACATGCTCTAAATATGCTATTATGGCTGAGTCTCCCAGGATTAATACAGCATTTGTGTAGTGCCTCCATCATCAGAAACATTGTTCCTGTTTGTATAGCTAGTTTCTCTGCTTTGGGGTCTTTTTTTGTGGTTGGTTGTTTGGTGTTTTTTTTTTTTTTTAAGTCCAGAGCAGTGGGGTACAGCAGTGGTGCCCTCAGATGTGCTCTGGGGCAGTACCTGAGGGAGGCCTCAGCAGCGTTTCAGCGCCATGTGAGGCACTCGGGATCACAGCTGGTACAAAAACAGTTGTTGTTGTTCCACAAGTTTGGATTAGAATGGAAGATTAAGTGCATCTGCTGCCTCTGAAAAGCAGAAATCAGTTCTGTGAGCTCTGGAGTATTATTGGTGCAATAGTAGATGATACAGAAACAGAAAGGAGGAGGCAAATCTTTTGTATTAACTTACCAGCTGCATTGAGAAGAAAGCTCTTGTTTCCTCATAGCTCCCTGATGAGGAAATTTGGATCTGGTTTCAAGAGGAGAATGTACCCTTGTGGCACAGCTTTTAATGGTCTGCCAAAGTATCTGTAAGGCCCTGACTGTTGATTTTTAACTGCATCTTAAATGCATTGTCTTCTCTATTTTTAGTTTTTATTCATTACTGATTGCATTTCAAATAATCATAATTATATGAATAGAACATTTTGATTTGTTTATCTCTCTGTGAACTAAATGTGTGTTTTGTTTTGTTTTTCTAGGGTGTAATTACTTTAGAGTCCCTTGGTAAAAGGGGTTATCGGGTACCGCCTTCAGGAACAATACAAGTGGTACGTACTCAGCAGATAAGGGTGCCTTGAAACCACTAATATCAAGAAAGTCATGCAGAGGAGATGAGGTTTTTGGAGATGAGCATGATGCTAGCAGTGGAAATGTGCATCTCTGTAGATACTGTAGTTATTCAAAATAGAAATATGTGTGTTGCATAAAAAAGACTCCCAACCTTTGAACCCATCTGTACTCTGAAGAGACTTAAAATCAGTTAAAGGGGATTCAGAATACTTGGGGACACTGTGACTTTGAAGAAGTGATGGGGAAATAATTAGGCCACAGTCCAAATCCTGAAAGTCTTCTGAAATGATTAAGATTGAATAATTGTATCTACATTTTGTAACACTGCCCTTTATTTGTAATAAAACCAGAAAGTAAATCACAGTCATTGCTTAGAATCAGTGAAGTGACCCTTTCTTTTAAGAACCCAACGCAAGGTAACACATTCATAATTTCAGGTTTAAGAGCGGAGCCCAGCCCTGTGCTTCCTGCAAGTGTGTTGTGTCTGGAAAACAGTGTAGACAAAAAGCTGACTGGAAAAACTAAACAAAAACGGGGATGCAGATTAGCAAAAGTAAGAGTAGTTGTATACTAGTGTTTCATTCAGAATAGATTGTGTTTAGCATTATATTTAAAAATGGAAATTGCAAGTAGCTGAAGTGTTGATTAACAGGAAAACTTCACAATGTTTTTCCATAGAAGATTCTGTGTGGCAGGGGAAGCAAGTGCATGGAGAACTACTTTGGCAGATTGAGTTTGGGTTAGGTTTGTTGGGGTTTTTTTAAAATTTGTCATCTATAAAGAGTATTTTACTGAACTGTTTGTCTTTTCAGACCTTATTTAACCCTAACAAAACTGTGGTGAAGATGTTTGTGGTGATCTATGACTTGAGAGAAATGCCAGCTAATCATCAAACATTCCTACGGCAAAGAACTTTTTCTGTTCCTGTGAGACGAGAAATCAAGAGAACTGTCAATAAAGAAAATAGTCAACAGACTGAAGAAAGGCTACTACGCTACCTCATACATTTGAGGTAAGCTCCTTGGAGTTAAACAAAACAAAACAAAAAAAACCCCAGCAAACCCAACACCAAACAAACAAATCCACAAAAAACAAGTACCTGCCAAAATTTAGTTCATCATTCCTTTCCCAGCCAGCCTTTCTGTATACAGACTTATTTGAAAAAAGGAATGCTTTTAACTTGGTCTTTAAGCTAGACAGGAGAGGAAGAAGAGCTAATGAATAATTTGGATTCTGCTTGGTAGAAACAAAGTTAACATAGAATATAAAGCTCTCTCTTGGCATTGAAGTATTTGTATAGCTTTGTAAAGCTTAAATCTTTCCTTAGCAAGAGAGATATTGTTCTGGCTGAATCAATACACTTTTTCTGAGGCTACAGGAAATAGCAAATGTGGATGTTATATGGGCAAAAGCCAAACTAAGGATCAAGGTAGAGAAGGTACCCAGATTGCTTCACACATACCTCTTTACCAGAATAGCTTTTAACATGAAAAGCAGTCTGAGTCACTCCTAAAAATGCAGTGTTTAGTACCAAAAACGTAAATACCTGTTTCATGATACAACACTGCTGATAATGCCTTTCACTTTATAAAATATTCACTCAATCTTCCTTAAATGATTTACAAAGCACTGCCTGAAACCAGACGATGTACTGCTGCTCTCGGGATGTTCTAGAGACTGCAGCTGGAAACAAAGGAGGAATGATGGATATACTCTGTCTTCCTGCAGTTTGCAGATTTTTTGCCTACATTTTTGTAGGAACCAAAGCCTGTATGTGCAGACCCAGTGCTTTCACTGCAGCACTAGGAAACCCAGCAGTGGTTGACATTTTGAAGTGAGCAAGCAGAACAAAATGAAATATCTTACACTTCTTTCTTCTTCAGAATTACTTCTTTTACATATTACTTTTCGTATTTGGCAGCATTGATTTCTACCCAGCAGACTTTTCAAACCCTTTGTCTAGATCAGTGCTTCCAGGCCAAGCTCTCCCATGAAGTGAAAGTTGACAGTCATAACAAAAAGTGTGCTGATTTACTGGAGTGTGAAAATAGTGTGATGATAAGGCTGTGGAACTGTGTTTTAATTATTAATTTTAGCCTGGATTGAAATTCATCCTTTCACACCACACTAACTTGTCATATCTAACTTGACCACCTTCTAAAAATTTTCTTTGGGGGTAAATTCTGAAAAAGTGTGTAGCCCCAGTAAAAGGCTCTATTCACTTGTAATGTTGATCTACCTGTGCAGAGGAGCTGGGGACAGGCACCAGCTGCAGCAGTGGGCAAAAGTCTGTGGCCTGGTGGGTGTGGTGTTCAGGCATACATTGTGTTCCTTTCAGTTCCTACTTTAATGCAGTTTGAATGCAGATGTGCTTTCTGCTCTGTCATCTTTTACAGCTAGAGGTCTTTTTTAAGAGCTTCTTATTTCTGATACCTGCTGAGAGACAGAAATGTAGCCATTCTAATGCTTCTCATTTTGAAATACTTGTACAATTTAGCTCAGCTTTCAGCCCTCTGGTAGGAATCAGCTCATGGATTTATAATGTGTAATTGGAAATGCATCCACTTCTGACTGGAAAAAATCCTTTCACAATTATGATGCTTATCTGCTTACTTTGGAAAGTGAGTAACTGCAGAGTATGCCACAAGTTTTTTCTTCTGCAGTGAACCCTAGCAGTGGGTCCTTTCTCATAATGTAAGAACACCAGAACTCCTTGAAATATTACAGTAGCTTATGTTGATCTGTCTTGTGGTTTATTATACTGAGCACTTATGATTTTACGAAAGTTTCAGTTGTCCATTTAGTAGCCTTCTTTGCTAAAGATGGATTTTAATTAGTAAACCTTAAAAAAATCTTAGATTGTTTTTTAAAACTACATTTTTAAATGCAGCAATGTTTCCTGAAGCCCATATTACTGAAAACTTACGCAAACCTAAAGGTTTTTAATAATTAAGATTTATTTTTGATTGTTGCTCAAGTTGACTTAAAACAGCGTTTCAGTTATAGCTGCAGTAGTTATTGAGCACGAGCATCTTAAGCTTACATGTTGAAATTTTGCTCAAAAAAACAAATGAAGTCACCACCAGTGAGCTGCATTGTGGTCGCATCTGCTTGCGAGGCCTTAATCACAGTTGTCAGCACTCACATTATGAAAGCTCCTTTTCAAGTGGTAATTCAGCAAAAATGCTTGCATAGGTCTGGAGCTTAACACTGGCGGCCAGATTTTCTACAACAGTCTTTAAAGTGTCAGATTTATTGTATATGCAGCTTCTGCATGCAGTTCTGTACGTTTGAGATCCTGTTCAATACACCATTAGACTGTACTTGTACACACAGCTACACTATTGAAATACAAAATGTAGCTTGCACAGACAGCAGAGCTTTATTCACTATTTAAAAAAAAAAATCAAGACTTGCACCTGCAGTTTAAGTTGGTTTTTGAAGATGTTTTGGGGATAACTTTTCTGTGAAGCAATGATTTTTTTGTGTTGTAATTAAACCTACTTGAGCATAAGAGCTGTGAGTTCAGCTCTGCTTGTGCCTCATTTCTGCCTGGTGCTGGGAGGATGGTGACCATCCCTTGGTTTCTAGGTCACGTTCTGGCACCCTGTGAAAGGCAGTTAAACAGCCAACCTGCCCACAGCTCAGTGTTTTCCAAGTTTTTAAAGCTTGGTCAACAGCCTTAGTTACTGACACATTGCCAGGAATTGCATGAAGCACAATTGTTGTTGCTTAACAGCTAAACGGGTTACTGAAGGCTTAGTGGAGGGTAAGTTTTAAACTGATGGTTAAAAGTAGTGATTCCTCAAGGGGTTGAGAAACTTTTTTAAAAATATTTTCCTTATGTGACATATGTTACCTTTATTGGTGGAAGCTGAAGACACCTCCTGTTTATGATTTACCAGTTGCTTTCAATCTTTCTGGTCTCTTGCCATTTTTTCTTTTCCAGAAATTTGTATCCTTATCCTAATGATTTTCCTTACAGATTTTATAGGTTGTGCTGTATAGTCTTTTCCACTTACAAAACATGTCTTGCTACAAATGTTTTTGTGATCATCCTGCTATATCCTATTTCTGTGACTTTGTTCTCTGTGAATTTTGATAGCCTGTAAAATACTTATAGGGACTTTGTGCTTGGATTTATCATTTCTTCAGTAATATTTATCACTTTCTTTCCTCTGCCAGACTTTCTGGCTCATCTGATATTTTTGCATTTAAGCCTTCCTATATTTGTCTGCTGTAACTCTTCATAGGACAACATCTGTCAGAGATGTCAGGTTGTGCTGGTTTTTTTTTTAATCTCTTAACACAAAACTGCTGGAGCTGCCACAGCTCTGGAGCCAGTCTCATGCTGGCCACTCCATCAGCACTTCCCAAGGCTGTAGGTAATGTTTGTCTCTTGATTATTCCAATGTATTTGCATGTATGGAAAGCAACACTTCTAAATCCCAATTACTACAACAAACGTGCCTAAAAGCAAAAAATTAGGTGACGGATGCAGAGATAAGAAGAATCCCCTGAACTCTGATGCTGTCTCCCACTTCTTCAGCCTTTGTGAAATGTCACTTTCAGAAACACCACGTTACAGGGAACCGTTACCCACTGAGCAAGGCGAGTCTTGCAGGATTATCACCAATACGAAACAGCAAGCTTCAGAAGTTTAAAAATAGACCCTGCTGATAATTTTTTTGAAAGATTCATGTGTAAAATGGGAATGGAGATCTATTTTATGGTGGTGCTTTGGTAACTAGATCTATTCTATATGAATTAATTTCAGTCATACTTTTGCTGCAATAGACTTTTCAGTAAAATTTTTCCTTTTAAAATGTCTTATGAGCTACATGCTGAATTAACTGTTTGTGGTGTTCACTTTTGTACCCTGTCCCTTTCACTCTTCCTTCCTGTGCTCCCCTCCAGAGTCCTCTCTTAAGATACCATCTTCTTCCCTTTGCCTACCAGGTAAAGGGCTTTCACACTGACAGCACTGAGCAAAGAAATAGTGACGGATGAGAGCTCTGTGGGAGCCAGTAGGAGTGTTCTGCTGGACCCTGCCACATTTAATGCCCTTGACAGCTGTATCTGGGAGAACAGAGTTTTCCTTTGTCTGGCTGTGGGGATGACTACAGGATATTCTGCATCACTCCTCTGAACAGAACACTGGCACAGAACCTGCTTCAACAACCTGCCTTCCTCAGATGATGAAACCTTGATGGATCTTCCACAGTTGTCTGTCTTTCTCCTACTTATCAGAATTTCAGTTGCGTTATGGAGAGGTTTATTCTAGAGATACTACTTTTGCTTCAACGGGATCAATAAGTAAATGCCTATTAAAAAACGGTGCAGATTGTAATACTTGTGGTAATACAGCATGCACTGCTCTCAGTATTTGTAATGGTATCATTTTGTCATGACAACAGCAGTAGCTTTGCTGTTTCTGTTACAGTAGGAATGCATTTCTCCCTCACCATGGCATAGTGGTAGGGGCATAAAGTTCAGTTGCCCTAAGAAATGCTCCTTGGGCTCTCCTGGCTTTCCTGGTCAAGGGAAGGAACTTAAGGAGTTCTGCCAGATGAAAACTATAGAATACAGTTCTCTGAAATGCAGATCTCATCTCACTATATACAGTTGTTAAATCTCAGGAAAAGTGGAACTGACACATTCCTGGCAGGTTTGGAGGATGTGAATTAGGCTGTTTAGCTGCAGCATAAAAGAAGAATGGGCCTAGGAATTGACCACTGTTTACTTTGGTGATTGGGACAGTGAACTGTAGTCTCTTTGAAATAGCTCCCTATTCTGTGCAAAAAAACTTCTGTCTGCCTGCAGAGATCCCTGTACCTACTCCTTCCCAAGCTGGACTTAAATTTGGTGTGTGGTGTAAAGCAGTAGTAAACTTCTTAGTGTTCCATTCATAAAGACAGCAGTGGAACATGTCTATATGTTAGCTAGCACTGAAATGTACATTTGATATGTACATATTTGAACCTTCCCTTTCGTGTGTGCTTAGGATGCCCTTTGGACATCTTCAGGAGTGCTCACTGAAGAAGTTTTTTGCTGTTTCAGATTGCTGAGAACTTTAATCATCAATGTACATAATTGGAGTCTGAACTTCAAATATTCCATGGCACTTTCAAAGCTATGCACTGCATTGGTGATTAGGAAGAGAACCTTTTAATGTCAAAAGAAACAAAGTAGAATGAAAGTGTCAGGTTATACTTTCTTCTTCCATTTTTAACTGACTCATTTTGTTTGTTCAAATGTGTTTTGGTCTTAGCATCTTAAAGGAATGCATTTTATTCAATAGTAGTTAAAGATCAAGCTTTTGCTTTAGATAATACATGTATTTGTATCTTTTCAGGTTCCAGAGTTCTAAATCTGGAAAGATCTACCTCCACAGAGATGTAAGGCTCCTATTCTCTCGGAAATCCATGGAAGTTGATAGCGGCGCTGCATATGAACTCAAATCTTACACTGAATCTCCAACAAATCCTCAGTTTTCACCAAGATGCTAGCAAACAATGGCAAACTCAAGTATTCATTTTACTGTTGATTACTTCTTACAAGTGAAGATTGGTAGAGACAACAGTATAAAGTTAAGTCTGTAAAGGAATGAAAATAGCGCTCAAGAGAAAGAAGGTTCTATGTGATCCTGGACCAGTTTTTAAAAGGTTTCTGGAATGAGCTTTGTGTATTCCAAGTAGACTGGAAACATACTTAAATCTAATCTTTTTGTACTGTTTAAAACCACTTCATTGGATGTGTTGCAATAGCAAATTCCCAAGTTAGTTTAGTGTTTACACTTTTTATTTTATTTTTCAGTTATTTAATATTTAATGTTTCATTTAATACTCAAGTGATGTTTGTCTTTAGTGTTCTAATGTAGCATAAATCCTATGTAAAATCATACTATGTATTTTTGGCATTAATATTGAAATCTGAAATATATACAGATGTCTTTAATCTGTGTGCTGTTTTAAGTGATATTCATTTAAGTTATTGAAAATGGGGACAACAGGTGAATTTCCATAACATTTCATACTATGCAAGCATTTAGCTGCTTTTTTCTCTTTTAATGGTACCCTTTTCCATTTTTTCTCATATACAGATTTAATAACACTTGTGACCATAGTGCAGATTGTTTATTTACTTACACATGCATTCGGATCATTAGTTCAATTCACACTTTGCTCCCTTAATTTTTTTTTCTTTCCTTAAGGGCCATTTTAATTTTGCTTTCTTTATTAGTTTTTCTCACATAAAATTCATGCCCTCCCCCATTTGATTTCTCAGATTGTGTTAAAGGATGTACTGTGCAAACAAATTAGTATTTATATCTTAAATATATGCAAGAGCTATGAAACTTGTACTTTTTGTTTTATTTTTAGATGAGAAGGATCTTCATGTAATCCTAAATATTTTTCATAGGTCAATTCCATGTAGGCCACTAGGTGGCCATAGGAAGTTTTACTAGCAATGCTACACTAGGCATATGAATATTTTCCGATACGTGTGTGTATTCCTAAAAGAAAATACAGTCAGATGAACAGTTTATGCTAAGTGTTTAACTGTGTAATGGCGAGAAATAAAGTTAGAAGCATTTGATTATATTTGAGGTATATATTTAATAATGAAATTGAAGCTTTATGATGTTTGATGAAGACCTGAGTTTCTTAACCGTCTCACCTTGGTTTATATGTTTTTCTTTGCATCGCTGTAGGTTTTTAGAATGTCAGTAATATGAAAGGTGACCTTCATCTTTGAGAGTGTAACACGGTTATCTGATAAAGACTCTGGAGAATGAATGATTGTGCATCTTGTATATTCAGCACTGCCCTTAGATGAGAGAAGTCAGTGTATCGTGAAGTCTCCAGGAAGTCTGCCAGGGATCGTAAGGGAGACTGGACTTTCCGGATGATGCTTATCAACTATCATGTATATGCAAATGCCTGCTGCTACAAAAGGGCAAAGCTCAGATATTAAGGGTCCGTTCCCCACTTAAACAGTATCTTCCCCTCAGTTACACCAGGTTTTCAAAGGTTACCTATCATTTATTTCATAGAGACTTGAGGAAAACTGTACAGGAAGACATCGTTTCCAGTTTCTAATCATTTGTGTGCCCTTTAAAACTGAGAAAAGGTTTCTTTTGCTAGCAGAAGACTCAAATACAACTGCAGTTGTACTGTGTACAGAACTGGAGTCTGGACTGGTGTATCAAGAATGTGTTCCAGTTCCTGTGTAGCTACTATTGAGTCATAAGCAAACAACATATCCTCAAAGTACTTATTTGTGTCATGGTGCACAGCTGCTTGCATACCTGATGAAAAAAAAAGGATGAGAAAAGGACACACTTTTCATTAAAAGTCACCATTTCCCTCTAGTAGATTAACCTTTTATTTTGCACTGACATTACATAATGTTTGTATCTTGATAACTTTATTTAAATAGATTTCTTCAAGCCATCTCCCTTTAGAGTAATATATAAATTTGCTTTGAACAGCAAAGAACTGTGGATTTTGAGCATGTTGTTACTACAAGTCATGTCTAGGAAATAAATTCGTATTGTCTTAAATAGTCAAACTACACTTAGCCCCTGTATGGATTTGGAATGAAAGTTACCTTAGATTATCCAAGCACAACTTTGATTTTACTGAGTCATTTTCCATTTACAGCTTGATCTGAGTAAACACTTTCCATTAAGGACACAACTGGAGAAAGGGTGAATGCTCATGAACTATTAACTAACTTCCACATGACCTTCTATGCACAGGCTAAGAAATGAGACTAGACTAATTTTTGAGAAGTCACTGGTTTCTTCTCTTTACTCAGTCAAATACTACTTGACCTTTTCACTATAAGCAATGAAAGCCATTTAGTTCTTGTATCTTCCTTCTCAGCCTTTTTTTTTCTTAATCTAAGACAACCCCAAACTGTCCAGTCAGCCTTGCCTTGTAGATTTTATTTTCTGCACCTCTTGTCATTCTGGCTTTCTTCTTTTGGTCTGAATCAGTCTTGAAGTGTCTCAGGCTGGACAGAGAACCCGAAGCAGAGCCTCTCTGTGCCAATCAGACTGGAAGAATTGGTTGGTAAGTCTTATGGATTAAAGTCCTCTTCATACATCCCGTTGTAATGTGTGGTTTTTCAGTATCAGGAGATGTCAACTTGCATTCATCTTGTTACCCAGTATAAGAGGTGTCCTACCTGCTGTTCTCCATTATGGTAGCTCTCTTTATGGAACTTTGTTCTCCCACTACCCAAGATGATATATAGTAAACACAGCATTGCTGTTGGAACAATTGATAGCCATTTCCAACAAAGCTTGCATCCATCACAATAAAGTTTCATCATTAAGTTTCCCTAATTTGTATGGGGAAGTGTCAGAGATTATAGTTTGTTACTAACTACCTTGATGAGGCCAGATTGAACAATGTTCTGAACATTGTTCAGTAATTTTCAGTAATGTTTTTGTGCCCCCTTGTCTTCATGATCTGCTTTAGCTACACATCCTTAAAAAACTGATCTGGTTTTTGTAGGCTTTCTTGTATTTGAGGACATTGAAGAACTTGGGCTTTTCCTGAGGGTCTGAATTTACTTCCCATCCTTCCTCTGTGTTGTAGAGTTTGTACTTGTTTCCTTAAAGAAATAATTTCATTAAGAAACTGCTGAAACCTCAAAACTGTGTTTTCCCTCAAATTTGTTTCCTATGAGAATTGAAAGAAATTCCTGAAGTCCGCATTCTTGTCTGCTTTCACTGCTTTCTTCTTCTGCTTCCTTTCAAAATCTACGAACTTCATCCTTTCTATGATAATTTTTCTATGTTGCTGTTTTTTTACACCTTCAGACCATTCTCCCTGCTTTTGCTAGAAGCAAATGTGGCACACCCACCACTATCATGGCTTTTTCCATCATAAGGCAAACAACACTAGTGTGTTCTGTGATTTTTGCTGTGCAATCTGTCCAGCAGTATCCCTTTCTGAATGAGGGATATGCACATTCCTTGGCTTCCTCACAACTACACAATCCAGCTCTTTGAACAAATCTCTGTTGCACAAAAAAACTGCTTTCAACTACTGGTTTGCAGGGCTTTCAGTACAATTCGACTGCTTCTGTTTTGATAGACTTTTCTGACCTGTCTCCTGTGGTCTTCCTGGAAGGACAGGCTATGGGAAAGTGGTGAAAGATGGTATACATACCTTTTGTATGGCAGAAGTGGGAGCACACGTGTACCTAAGTACTAAGTAGAAGCCATACCTGCCATTCCCATAATCCCTGTATTTATTGATCCCCAAAGATTTATTAACGGTGGGCTGTTTAAACCCCTCCTTTATGCTCTTAAAGAGAGTCCAGTGGACGTTATTGTTCAGCCAAGACGACAGTGAAAAGTAGATAGGGAGGGAAGAAAATACCCTGTGCAGTTAAGTTCCAATGGACCAAGACCTCCTACCCTGCCAGCTGTGTCAGGGACTCAGGAGATCCTCGAACAATGCTGCTGAGGAATCGGCTCCTCGTATTTTGATCACTAAAAGTAGCCAGAAGAACTCATTTTAGCCAAGCAGCACTTTCCCCCTTACGCTGGGGCCGGGGAGGCCACATGGGGGACGGTGTCAGTAATGAGGTGTTGGTGAGGTGGGGCCGCTCCCTTCAGGGAGAGGACCAGAGGAAATGGCCTTAAACTGAGATAGGGGAGATTCAAATTAGGTATTATAAAGACAGAGGGGAGTCAAATCAAATATTGTAACGACTTTTTCTCCACTGTTAGGGTGGTCAGGCATTGGAACAGGCAGCCCGGGGAGGTGGTGCAGTCACCCTCTCTGGAGGTCTGCATGTGGCGCCGGGTGATGTGGTTTAGCGTTTACAGAGGCAGTGCGGGACTGGATGATCCTAAAGGCCTCTTCCAACCTTGATGAATCTATGACTTTATTATTTTAACAGGGTGGGGCGCCGGCGCCTTGCGGCAGAGCTTCCACCTCTGACAGCCGCCTCACGCTGCCCAGCGGAGCCCCCAGGCCAGCAGCAGGGC
This sequence comes from Pyrocephalus nanus, assembly GCA_038380795.1. Taxonomy (NCBI): domain Eukaryota; kingdom Metazoa; phylum Chordata; class Aves; order Passeriformes; family Tyrannidae; genus Pyrocephalus; species Pyrocephalus nanus. Next base: position 8,580,594 of record CM076272.1, read on the forward strand.
GATCCCTACCGGAGCCCGGCCAGTCTCCCCCGGGTGCCCCGGGCGGGCGCGGCCTCGAACTCGCGGTCCCGGACGTGACGCGCGGGGGCGGAGGCGGGTCCCCCTCCCGCGCCCGCGGGCGTGTGGGCCGAGGCGGAGGAAGTGTGACCCCGCCGGCGCGCCGTCCCGCGCGCGCGCCGCCATCTTGTGCGGGAGGAGGAGGCGGCAGCAGCAGCAGCGGAGGAGCCGCGGCCGCGCCCGCCCCGTCCCGCCCGCACAGCCCCGCCGGCCCCGCCGCGGCGCCATGTCTGCCGAGAGCCCCGAGCCCGCCTCGGCCGAGGAGCAGAAGGTGGGTGGCCCGGCCGAGGGGCGCAGGGGAGCCCCGCGGGGCTCTTCCTGCCTCCATCGGCGCGGCCGGGCCTCTCCCCCCCTCCCCCGGCGCGGGGAGCCCCGCACAGCACCGGCCGCCCCAGGCCCGCCCCGCCGCGCAGCAGGGCCGGGCGGGCTCCCCGCGCAGTGCGGGCCCCGCCGGGGCAGGGGGGCCGCTCCACCGTGGTGGTGTTCCCGCTCGGCCCGCACGGGCCGATGGCCTCGCCCGATCGTTCCCGCCCCGGGCCCGCTCCCCTCGGGGGGCCCGCGGGCCGCGCCGCCCGGCGCGGTGGGTTTGGACTCGGTCGCAGCGGCGGGAGGGAGAGCAGCGGGGATCCGGGGGCTAAACGTTTGTTTCACTTTTAGAAAACGTTCAGCTTTTAATATGAGCCGTTTAAGAGGAGAAATACGCAAAACACGACGAGCGTGGCCTGTGCTAGTTACACCTTTTATAAAGAATAGCTAGCTGGGCTGTCTTAGGGTATCCCTTTTATGTCATCTCTGTCGGTAATAATTGTATCGTTTCCTAAGTGGGATTCGGCCTCAGGGATGACTGTGCTGTGACTTTAAGAAGCCGTTTGTTTTTCAGTCTTGTCATTGCTGTGTGAGCCCAGTCGCAATCCCCACGGCTATTTCCGATCGGGAGAAGTTACGAAACACAAGTACTGCTTTGAAGGGCGCTTAAAAAAAAACAAACAAAAACCAGCAAAAAAACCCCATGAAACAAAACAAAACTCAATCTACCTCAGATGTCAGGGTTTTGTTTAATAATTTATAGTTTGTAATATGAGTTAGTCGTGCAGGTGGAGCTTTGGGGGTTAATCCGGAAGGATACCTTCTCAATAGGTGCAGTAATCAGAACCAGCTGCTTTGGCAGGGCTGTAATCTGCTCTTAAATAGGTGTGTTCTGCAGCGTGACTTAACGCTCATGCCAGGTAGGCTGCTGGGGGATACTGTTCCTGTTCAAAGCCTATAAAAATAAGTCCCTGGCCTATGCAGGACTCCTAGAATAGCTCTGTAATAAGAGCATGGTTAAACATGTGGTAGCAAGTTTATTGTGAAGCCTTCTAGTGTGTTCTGATGAAGTCAGGTGATTGGGGCCAATTCTGCTAAGGAAGTTTCGGGCTGAAGTCTTGAAATGCTGTGTTTGGAAAAATTGAATTAGAGAGAGGACTTACTTATTGATCTGCTGATTTAGTTTTATTTTGGCGAGGTGTTCAAGAAAAATTATGTATAAAATAAAACTGCGTTCTGTGAGATTATGTCCTGGTGTGATACTGTGGCACCAGTGCCATTGTGACATTACAATATTAACTTCACTAAAAGTGTTGATCTGGGTAGGCAGAATTGAACGTTTAATGCTTAGCTCTGAAATACTTACATAAACAGCCCATTTTGCAGTACTTATTTATATATATGTTTAAAAAAGATGACGCCCCTAAATGAACTTTGAGGCAGTACTTTCACGATCAGAGGCTCTTTTCTAAACTTTTCTAATGGGCTGTAAGAAGCTTGTGCATGTGCTGAGTGAGAAAGGTTTTGAAGTATGATGAAAATTGAAAATTGGCCAAGGACCAGTGTTTCCTGTTCTCGTGTTGAAAACTCAGGACAGTGGCAGGGGGAAGTTCAGAAACAAAGAAACTTCAGGTGTAGGAGAATATATGCTTGGGTGACTGGCTTTTTTTGCCTTAAAAGCCTGTATTTTTCAGGAAGCTGTTAAAGGTGGTGTATTTTGTTGCTGAACTGGCTTTTGCCACATCAGTTTGCTGTTTTCCTATTTTCTGCTTTGCATTTTGTCTAATGTCCCCTGTAAAAGAGGATGAGCTGTTCATAGCATTATAAAAGGCTGATGGCTCCTTTTTTAGCCACGCAGTTCAGTAGTCCACCAGATATGTAACTTTATGCTGTTAGTACCTCTCTAAAGATTAAAAGCAAAATCTATCTTTAAATGAGTTAGGTAACTACAGCCTTCCTGGTAGAGCATTTTAATGACTTCATGAGCTGTGTCAGATTCCTGTAGAGAACTAAAATTATAACTTTTGTGTGGTTGTCACTAGGAAGAAGAGCATGGTATATCTTGATTTCCGCCCACTCCCCAATCATTTGTTAGTCACTTGGTTGTTGCTTCTGTAACTCAAGGGAGAATGTTCTAAATGTAGGAGTGGCTTGGGTTAAAGTCTTTGTGGCTCAGCAACACATCTCCAAGAGTGCTCAATACCACAGAAGAATATAAGACCAGGACGTGCAGGCAGTGATCTTCCAAGAAAACGCTCCGAGGTCTCAGCAGTCTGGGGTTTAGAAGCCTTCTGAGCAGCGAGTGAACACATAGAATTGCTTTCTGAATTCATCTAAATTCTTGGCACCCCCTATATCCTTTCAGCAAGGAGTTCTGCAGCTTAACTATATTTTACGTGGAGATCTGTTGTCTTAAGTATTTTTTGAACCTGTCCTCAGCTGGGTTTTTTTTGACACCTTAAGTCACGGTATTGAAATTCTTTAATTCATCTTTCATAGTTTTTTGAGCCTTGGTTGTTTTTGGTCATCAAGAGTAATAGACTGTGGTCTGTATCCTTTTGAGCTGCGTTGATGCGTAACACAGTGTTTTGTGTTTGGATTGCCTGCTGTGCGATAATTTGTCAGCCCTGTGAGTTTGCATAAATGTCTCCTTTGATGAACCGTGAATACATATTTATATAAGCTATTTATTGTTGGTTCGGTGTTCTTAAAAAATGTCTCTGTTTGGATTTTAATGGCAAAATATGTCCCCTCAAATGCTCTGTTGGCTCAGCAGCGAGGACCCGGTGATTCAGCATTAGATGTTGAGAGTGTTGAGCTGAAAGGATTACTTTTGAGAAAATCCAGTCTCTGTCGGCATGTTAATGGACCTCAATAGGAATAACAGCAGCTGGATGATCTATAACGCATGAAAACTGTGGTCTTGGCTAGTATGACACAATATAGTGAGAAATGGTGTAGTTTTACAGTCAGTAGAATCAGAGAAACTTTGCCCTTTATTTATATTTTGCATTGTATTGCCCAGCTGCATTTTCATCTAATAAAAAGCACTGGTGCCTGTCGTCATAGAAGTTTCTCTTAACCTGTTATGGGAATTTTTATCTTTCCTTGGGAGAGCTTCTAATTCACATTCCTACTGTATTGTGCAAAGCTGTCCTTGAGATGTCTTGGCCTAAAGGAGGAACTAGACAATGTTATATTTTAAATCTGTTGTTATAATCCTTATTTCTGAGGCTTCTTACCAGAAAGATATGGATATGAATATTATACAACTTGGAGCTTTTGTAATAAAGGCAGGAGAGCACTTAGGATAGGGGAGCGTGGTGGCTCCAGTTCTTTGGCACTTATGGCTTAAGTAGCTCCCAGCTGCTTGTGTTCCTCTGTCCTCACTGCTGCTGTGCTAGCTAACATACCTGTTTGTGTAGCTGCTTGGTGATCCAGACTGTGGAAATGGATCCAAATAAAACAGTCCCAAAAAAAAGATGAAAGGTTATTTTTCTGTTGAATGAGTTTCTTTAACCCATTACTGGGGAGTACAGGGAGTCATGCTGATTGATGCAATGCAAAGGATGATGACAGGCATGGGAAAGAGTGTGAAGGGGCTGCCTAAGCAGCTCTAAGTGGACATGAAACCTTAGGCACGTATGAATGAGGCTCATCTGATTTCAGTGGCAATTCTTATTTCCTGCCTAAAAGTTTTTTTGTGAGTTCAGACGATAATAACAATTCCACCACTAGAGCAGTCAGTGCAAATCATTATATATTTTCCCTAAACCAGCAATGGTTTGCATTAAAAAAAAAAAATGGTTATGGCCAAATACTGGAAAGAGCAAAACAAGAGTTTTGATTAAAAGATGTTTTAGAAATGATTGAGTAGAATAAATCATAGTTCATACATCAAATTGCTATGTGGACGGGAACAGTGGAGTGTAAAGTAGAGGTCAGTGAACAAATTGCAGTTTTGCCAAGTAAGTATCTCCAAATTATTATTTTAAGTATCCATAGTTTACAGTATACTCACAAAAAAGGCATCTTATTTAACACAAATACACTGTCCAACTGTCTTCATCCTCATAATTTTAGAATAATTGTAGACATGTGTAGAGAAATACAGAATTGCTATTAATGTGACAGCAGGCATGGTTTGGGGGCTTTTACAGTGGATATCAACACATTACAGTTAGAGCAGCCACACAGATCAGCACGGCAATGAAACAAGGACATTTGGGAAAAAAAAGTATTCAACATTTGTTTGTCCTTAGTGGAATCCTTGTTTTGGCAAAAAAAAAAAATAGTTTTGTCAGAGGATTTTTCTTTTTCAAAACTGAACAATACAAATTTAGAATAGACTGTTTTTCTTTGAGAGGGAAATGCGCACATCTCCAGGAGGAGTATCTAAGATGGGAGGCTGAACTCCTACAGTTGCTGTCAGGGTTTGAGAGATGGCTCATGCGGTAGCAGCAGTGGGTATGTGGGTGTATTACCTGCAGAGGTATTCTGCATAAATATACATTGTTGTATATTTAATTTACAGTAAATTTACAGTATCTCTTGTCTTTCAGGAAATGGAGGATAAGGTGATCAGTCCAGAAAAAGCTGAAGAAGCAAAATTGAAAGCAAGATACCCTCATCTGGGCCAGAAGCCAGGAGGCTCAGACTTCTTGAGGAAGAGGCTTCAAAAAGGAGTGAGTTCTTTATTGTCTATAGGATGTGGACAAAAAATGCCAAAATTTATATCTGGTTGTTTTTTTTCCTCTCCATGGGCTTTTGTGTGGTAAGAGAGTCCTAAGAACTTTAAATTTTGAGAAAACACAAGGAAGAGAAGTTTGTTTCCACAAAAGGAATGCCGAGTTGGCAGGATAGATGTTTACAGCATCAGTGGCTCAAACACTCTTGTTATAAAAAATTAAACTTAGAAGCTGCAGTGATAGACCTAATAAAACCATTACAGCAAACACCAAGGTTTAGAACCTCATCCATATTTTGTAGGGATTTCATCTCATCTTCTGATTTTATCTTGCCCATTCTTGTGCCCCCAAAATGTGTGTTCACTCCTTTTATCCATGTTTTTAGCACACGAAAGTTTAGCATCTGCTGTTGGACCAGGCCTCATCTGACATTAGTGTTTTGAAAATTGTGGTATAATTCTGGATATACACCCTGACCAAAAAATGACGAGAGAAGAATGAAGAGTGAGTTAATATTTCAGTATCATTCCACATCTAACCAGTGTCTCTTTATTTTTTTAGTTATTCAGCTGTTTATTTTTTTAGTTTAATTATTCATAAAGTGATTATGTAATGCCTTTTAGGCGTGTTAGAACTCTCTTCTTGGAATAATCCCGGTATGTCACTACTTCTGATGGTGCTTTCATTGCTGTCACACTTGTTTTTTTTTACTATTGTCTAGGCCCTTTGAGTACACGCAGTGTTTCCAAGTATAAATCCTTTGCAAACCAGCTGCTGGAGTTCAGTGCTGTTTGGTAACATCTCCTGGGAACGTTTACTGTTGGCAGGTTTTCTGGATATTCTTTCTCTCATAACACTGGAGCTTATGCAGCATAGTCAATGGCTGCTGGGCATGGGCAGGTGGGAGATGAGGTGACCCACTTACGTGGGTCAAAGGCAGCCTAAATGATGTTCCACTGGGTTCAGTGTATGTACAGACACAGGAGGAACAGGTAAGTATGGATTGTAGTGATAATTCAGGAAAACAGACCAGCATTCACTCACCAAGGATTGATAGCCATAAACAAATTATGACCTCTTGCACACGGTGCAAATGTGAGGAAAACTTTCCACCAGCAATAACAGCCTGTACAGATCTTCATCTTGATTATACACTGTGGAATGTAAAGGCTTTTGCAACATGTACTTTCAAATTTAAGCAGAGGCAGATCAATGGCCATCTTAATTGGCTTTTGCTTCTTCGATGAAAGATGGCATAAAATTGTGGATTCCAATTCTTAATATGCCTCCCTCAATTCCTTATGTGGTGATAATAACTTTCTTCCATGTCATTTTTTATTATTTCTGTTCAGTGTGCTCAGTGTCTTAAATGAGGAGGCATCTGTACTTGATACAGGTCCTGGTGTACTTCGGGCTGCCTGCACTGATGAAGTTTAAAATAGGGTGAGGGTAGTGAGTGTGCTTTCAGATAGGGTTTGTGACACGAAGACACCTGGACAGAAACTGTCAGTTTGAAAAGGATGATCAAATACAGGCCATCTGTGAGAAGCTAGAATAAATCAGGAAAATACAGGAATGAGTTGAAGGAAGAAACGGACTGATATGCCAATGCATGAAAGATGCTGGTTTTCTCAGATATTCTTGTAAATGTATGTGGGCAGCTGTAGCCCAAATCATCTTCAATTTGGCAACTAGGACACGCTCTGCCAGTTCATATTTGCTGTCCAGAAATGTTCTGCCTTGTGTGCACACAACATTATTGGCACACTTTCTCCAGAATAATGGTCAACGAGAACAATGCTCCACCGTGCTCCTGTGGAGGGATTCTATTTGGAACTCTTACATGGACGGAAATAGATCTGTTAACAGCTGCAACACATCTAAAGATTGAGTGATTCTCTTATTACCTAATTGCTGTTTAAAAGTTTCTTTTGGTTGCTTCAGTCTTGAAGGGCAAAATGTGAATGCCTTTTTCCAAATCAGATTATGTTCGGACTTGGGGTGTAGGCTGCAGGTGTAGTGCTAGAACATTGTTGTGTAGATGTAGATTACATGATCAGAAGGATTGAATTGGGAATAAAATTGTATTTTTGAATAAAAATGTGTGACTCAGATGTGCTACTGACTGCATGGGAGAAAGATTTGGTGACTTTAAGGCTCTGACAGGGAATATTTAAAGCCACTTTTGGGAAGCCTTGCCTGAGGAACCTCCTCCCCCTTTGGTAAAGGCCTGTTAAATCAGGTGTTCAAATTACTTGTGTCTAACAACTGCTGCTACTGAACATTTTGCAGCTGGTTAATACTACTGCAGAATAAAGAATGTGGTAATAAGAAGCTGCCTGGAAGCACTTAAACATAGCACAGAGTGATGGCTCTTCTTCATCTGACTGAGGACTAAGCCTATACAAAGCTGACTAGGGAGCCTTCTCTTCAGAGTTGATTGTGATTGTAACCAGCAGTAAGTGGTATGAATCTTAATACTAAATCTAATTTTTTTTGCCTCATACGAAATCTGTTCAAAGTCATGGGTTACAAGTGCCTAAATGGGAGACTTCATGGTAAGATGTAAAAAATAAAACTTCTGCTGCAAGGTGTGTCAATGAACAGTTGAAGAGCTTGGATGAAATTCCATGCCTCATCTTACCATCATGTGGATAAATTAGTCATTGGCTTTAACATCCATAGATAACTTAATATTTTGAGAAATCTGACAACTCTTAAAAGGTAATGCTAATAAAATTTGCTGATAGATTAAGGAACACTATTTTAAAAATTCAAACTTAATTTACTTTTGTATTAAGAAAAGCCCTGGAATGTGGGGTAAGAATTTCTGTCATACGGTGCTTTTCAGAAGGACTGTATTGTAGATTTGACTTCGCTAAATAATTGGTTTGGGAATTTTAGGGATTATAGTTTCACTGTTTTAGTGTATGCAGAGAACCGGTTTTCTTGGTATCTTGCAGTTTCCTGCTACTTTGATCTTCGATGTGATAGACCAGGCTCTGTTCTCCAGCTTTAGTTCATGCATTGTTTGGTTATTCTGTGTAGCAGAACTTGTTCACTGTAACAAAATTGATAAACCCCAAGGTTTCAGTTGTCAGAGACGAACTTTTGGGAAAACCAGGGCAACAATAATGTTCATGTGTGAGTTTAATGGCAAATGTAGAACCTTAACTGTATATTTACTTGATGTTAAGAGTTTAGCTGTCTTTGCTTAATAATATCTTGATAATATCTGTGCTTGATAATATCTTTTTTTAATTGACGTAGAGCTACTTGATGAATCGGTGAGATTTTATAATTGTTTTCAAAATTAAAAATACCTGTTGAATGATGTAATTCAGTGTATACATGTGATAAGATTTCAGGATTTTAAATATACATATGCTTTTGTCTTCCAGCAAAAATACTTTGATTCTGGTGATTACAACATGGCTAAAGCAAAGATGAAGAATAAGCAACTGCCTACTGCAGCTCCTGACAAGACAGAAGTCACTGGTGACCATATTCCAACTCCACAGGATCTTCCACAGCGGAAACCATCTCTTGTTGCTAGCAAGCTGGCTGGCTGACGAGAACAGCTGAACTGCATGATTATTCTCATTCCTGTTATTTCTCCTTAATAGTTATTTCTCACCCTCACATCCCCCTTTTTCTTTCTTACACTAAGTCATGAGACTGACAGCTTTGCAGGTAGCGATAGCATGTGCTGCTATTGTAAGGGAATACTGTTAAGAGTAAAATGTAGTATTTGGACTAGTTGAGAACAATGCACTGATTAAAAAGGACAAGTTTGGTTAGAGCAATGTAATCTACTTGAAAATGTACATATTGCCCATTTCCTAGTGTAGGACTGGTTCCAACAAGTGACATCGCAAGTTTTACAACTTCTAATGTTTCTGCTTTTGTTATTTCATCTTAATTACAGCATATTTGTATTTAATATAACCTCCAGTTGTGTTGGGTTTTTCTTCCGTGTTTGGGTTTGTTGTCTAAAATAGAGGTTTAGACCACAAGTTGCTAGATGGTAAAGCATGTACAAAAACAAAGACAGGGCTCTGATTGAATTTTGTTTCTGCTTTTGAACTTGAACGGCCTTAAACCTGTTTCAGCTTTAACAATAGAGTTTTTACTTGGGCAATATTTGCCCATTCTGGTGTAACTCTTGTGAACCTAGTGCTTATTGACAACTGCCTGTTGAAGCTGGTATTCTTTTCAGTTCCATAGCTTAGGACACACTTTTGTTGAAGATGTGAATGAAGTGTGCATGTGCATAGACTGTTGAATTCACTCTTGTGCCATTTTTTGTAAATACAATAGTTTTGCACAACCTTTTGCAAACGTCTATTAGTTTTACATTTTAAAAAGCAGATAATGTGCCAATCAAAGCACAAGTGATTCTGTATCTTTCAAAGTCTTGTCCTGAAACTAAGAGCCCAGAATCTTGCTACTGAAAGTAAAAATTGTGTACCTGAAATTTGTGAAACACACACTTGACTCAACCTTGTGCTTTTGCAGTTCTAAATTTTATTTTGCAACAATATCCAGCATTCAAATATAAATCTGGAATTTTTACCTATATTTGCAGGCAAGTGCCCTTTTTGTTCAGCAGCTGTTTAAGCTTTAAAAGCTGAAATGCTCTGTCTGATGACATGGAATATGGCTATATGTACTGTTCTAGAGAGCTCCCTGTGTGACAAACACCACATCTAGGCTCACTGACGTTTGATATGCAGTTATGTTTGGGCTATTTTAGACTTTATGAAGCAGAAGGGTATAATTTCTTTTTTTCTTGGGCTCCTGAGGAGGTAATAAACTATCTCCTTTTCTCTTTGTTATACAGCAGCCCCTCATTGGCTTTGGGGAAACAAATACCTGGAAATAGTATTTCTATAATGACCTATTGAGAAATAGGTAACTTTTCGTATCAGAAAATAGGGAGGAACTCCTGTTCAGGTTTATGATGCAGACTGTAAGATCTGGATAGACAAAATACATAGTTGATATTAGACAGGTGACTTGATGCACTTAAAAACATGTTAGTTCAATGAAATCAAAATATTAAAAGTGCAGTATGATCCATATTGTAATTGATTTTCATGTAGGTAGTCACAGCCTTCATGTTCTTTGGGAGAACCAGAAACTCTTTAAAAAGATCAGTTTACTGAATTCCTTTTTCTTTAAATAAATAGTTCTGAAACAGCCTATTAAAAACAAAGCACCAGTGTAGGTATGATAAGAGAGAACACTCTTAAAGATGCATGTTTTTAGAATCTTGTATGTAGTGTTGACATATTCAGAAAGGTCTTACAGTATAAAAGGACTGCTAATCAAAAACAATGCTGGCCCGTATCTTCTGTCTCTCACGGCAAACATGAAATGGTCAAGAGAAAATGAATAGTCTTTGGACTGATTTGGACTGATTTTGATCAGAAAAATATCAGTGCCTGTGTAATGTCTTTGATTCAGAGAAGTAATTCCAGAGAATTTCAGAATTGCTAAATTGATACTTTTCTGTATAGCCCTTTTCTAGTAATTACATAGGCTCTGTCAGGCCTGTCCTTATTCCTTATCCTCCACTAGTACTATAAAAAATTGGTGATTTTTAAAGAACAGGTTGAAGTAATGGACCTACTTCTTTAAGAAATTAGGCTGGAAGAATGACAGGGAAACTGGAAATACTGAAGCAAGCTGCTTTTTATAGATGTTTGTTCTAATGTCAAAATCCCTCTTTATTTTTCTATGCATAAATGAAATTAAAAATTAATGATAGGACTGGGCCTCAAACAAATGTTGAACAACTTAAGGTGACTTGCTGTGTGTTGTCTGGTGCCACTACTCTGTTGCTCCCATAAGGTGAGTTTTCTTGATATTTGGGAAGGTTTAAAAAGATAGCCATTTAAATTTAAACATTCCACTCACTCAGCTATGACTCAGCTCGTCCTGCTGGTTGGACAACACAAGCTCTTCCGATGCTCACTCGGTGAGTTGGAGTTCTTAGGATTACCACAAATTCAGCTATGAACATATTATCCATGTGTATATTTGAAGTACTGTAATACTAACTAGGTCAGTGACTGATTATGAGCCTTCACATCTGACAGACCTCAGCAGCAGGCACAGCTATTTTGATTCTATAAACTGTATAAAAATTAAAGTCCAATAATCACTTAACAGTAAATCAAACATGACCGCAAATCGATGCTTACTTTCAGCTTACTCCAGCAAGATTAACTCAGCTATCCAAACTGATGTACATAATGTATTATATGAGTTTTACCATTTGATAATTGCCTTTTTCAAAGAAAACCTGTCCACACTGTAGACTGGCAGTCCCTTTCATATCTTGCCTTTAAAGATAGACAGTGTTTAGTTGTTAGAGTAGTACTCATGTAGGCTTGTAATAGCAGATAGCACCAACATTTTATTTGAGATAGTTAAGTGAATTAATTACAACTTCACGGATATGTCCCCAAATCTGTAACACCAAAGGCTTCCCTCTCATTGTTCTTGGTGTAGTAGGACAGTGTTTGTGTAAAGGCCACAGGAGTACATTTTGTTGGACATATTTACACCCAGTCAAGATGTTAAGGTGATAAAAATGTCAATTGTTCTTTACAAACTTACACATTGTATAGTATACAGAATAAATTGATTTACTTAGTTTTTATTGCAACATGGAGGTTTGTCTCATCTTTACTGTGGTTTCCTAAACAACACTGGATACTTCGGTATTCTCTATGGAAAACTTCTAAATCCTAAACCTTGCTACTCTGTATCATTAAAAATATGACTGGGCTTCGGTTTCTAGTATGTTAGACTACAGAATTACTTTAATGTAATCACATTTATATATATTTCAGTGCTTATTTTTCTATTAAGGCAATTAAAGCTTATTGTTTGAAAACTCCGTAACAGATGATTGTTTTGGTCCCTTACAGTGAGTGAAGGGGATGTCTGGGAACTAGCCTGGCATATGGAAGTTTGCATTGTTGCTATAGACAATTAGCCTAAATATGGCAACATTTCCAGAAATCAAAATGCTGGAAAAAGTCCAACTGATTTCATAGTTAGCCTGTGACTTAGGTGCTGATGTTTGTGTAGCTCCAAGAGCCATGTGCTGTATTTGCACAATGAGCTCAATCACCAAGGTTATGGTAACACCCTCTGTACTCTGCATACCTGCATGGCACATGATTTGCTCTCTTCCTACATATCTCTTGCATTACATTTCAGAGTTCTTAACTGTCCAGCCAGTTTTCTACAGCTAAAAGCCCCAGGCCTAGTCCTTGTAGTGTGAGAATATGAGAAAGGGTAGGAACCAATTTTAGCCTGAAAATCCCTCAGCTGTGTCTGTCATGCCAGTGAAAGCCATGTGGAGTTAAACTGATGGTCAGTGTTGAATATACAGTGCTTTTCTGAAGGAGTGGGTAGGCCCGTGCACTGGCCATGCACTAAATATTATTGCTGTGCCTTTAATGATTTCTCTTTTTGTTTGGCAAAGAGAGAACTCACTGCTCACTTGCAGAACAGTGACAACAGAATAGGAAGTCCTGTGTGAGAAGGGAATTTTTCTGCCACAGTTTAACAGGTCATGGATGTGAACGGACCACAGATATAAGAAAAGAGAGAGGACAGATGCTTTGTAATTTTTTTTTCTTAAAAAAAAATTACATAAACATTCAGTATAAAATTCTGCATGTGGACTGTGTCAAATGCATCAACTATACATTGTCATCTGGCATACTCTGAGATACATTCTCTGAAAATAATGCCATCTTTTTGAAAAGATGTGCAGGATAAGAGATTATGTCATTTAAAATCTTGCCAACAAATATTTGATGCAGGAGCTGCATCTTAATAATGAAGTAGCCAGTCTGGATATATTACAAACAGGTTGTCTCTTGGCAACTTTCAGTGCCCCCAATTTCTGTCCTTAATGACAGATTTGAAATCCTGGTTTACGCAAACTGTGTCAAATCATAGCATATTTTGGACTCGGATATCTATTTTTTGCTGTGGCTTATAATTACATTTGGCTCCTGAGCTCCATCTGTGAATGGCTGAGATCAGTAATCCACCACTAAGCGAACTCCTGAAATGAGCGTCTTTGAATTTAGAATACCCTCAAGAAAGGGTATGAAATACTGAACATGAGGCAGCACAGTCAGAGAGGAGGTTCAGGTCCCTTCTGAGAACAAAACTTGACATTTGAGTTGTGTGTACAAGCAGATTCTGAGATTAAGGGTGTTCAGGGGGGATGATCACACTCTTAAATGAACCACAAGTCACTTCTTCATTACACATGAAAGAAAGATGACCAGTAGCTTTAGTATAGATCTGTTTTGCCCTAGCATACAGATGAAGGACAACTATGCAAGCTGCTTAGCCAAAACCTCACCCCTGACCTGGACAGCAGTTCCCAGGAACCCAGTCTGGGCTTTTTGTAGCACTGAGAGTGAATGTCCAGTTCTGCTGATGGGACTGACCATCCTGGCATGAGACAGTAACAGCAATTGTGGTTGATAATCCTGGACATACTGGTAGAACGGGGGAAGAGAGGTATTTCTTAAATTCAGCTCACATTATTTTGAACTCTCCCAGTATAATCAAGAATTTTTAAAATCTCTATTCTGAATTTACTAACCTTAGTTTCCTAGCTGTGAAGGCCATATATATCTGCACCTAATGCAAACAACTGAGTAAGGCTCCATATTTTCATCTTGGCTATTTTGTGCTTGCTGCTTTCTCCATCTTCTTTCTTTCAGATAGCAGTAGTAATGTATAGCTGGATTACAGCATTTATTTGTTTGTTTTGGGAGTCAAAATAGTGTTGTATCTCTGGCTGTTTACTAAATTGATGAATGAGTTTTGACCCATCTCTTTCGTGGCTCATTTTGTCTATAAACAGGTTTGTCTGTTTGTTTAATAGTCACAGCAAGTTTCAGGGGAAGTACAGATACTACCCACTCAATACACAGCTGTTTTCTCAACAGTTGAATTTTGAGAGAGGATAAATAGTCAAAAGCATTTTGGTGGAAAGTGTGGCAAACATACCTCTTTCAACTTTTTTTGTATTTTGAACCACTTGAACTAGAAGGATGCATTTCCAAGGTGAAAAGGGAAAAAAAAGATAGTAACAGATTCACTTGTGCTGTGAAAGAACTCTTGCTGTAAAAAGCAATGAGGTGTCATCTTGAGACCTAGCTGGAATATGGATTGTGCTTTTCCTTCCTTTTTGACATGGATGTTAAACTTTTCAAAGGTGTGTATCTCCATGTCTTGGTGAGAACTGGACTTACTGAAGGAGCTCGTTTGGGCCTAGTTCTCTTCAGTGTTTTCAGTAGTGGTTTGAATGACAGATGCAGTCAAGCTGAAAATTCAAACAATTTGAATGATGGGATCAGAATCGGAGAGAAAAATAATGAAAAACTTGGCACCTGAGAAATTCAAGCCAAAATACACAATGGAAATAACTGGATGGGTGGTAAGATGGCAACCAGGCACACAGAGGCTTCAGCAGGCTGTAACACAGATGTAAATCCAGAAAGATGAGGCAGATTCACCTCCCACCTGCCTTGAGAGGAGAGGTCCTGGGGAAGGAAGGGGCCGTTCCCTGCGCCTGATGGTGCCCGGAGTGCTGAGCCTCGAGCAAGGCACGGGCTGGGGAGCAGTGAAAATTATAAACATCCCTGATGACGAAAACAGTGATTTGCTCCGTGTAGGAGAAAAAAATTAAAATAAAAAGAGAAAGCCGCATACCGAGGGAGAGGAGGAATACCGGTCCTGGCACAAAGCCGGGGGCGCGCAGCCCCCTTGGGGTCCGGGAGCGGCAGCGCCGGGTCCCCCCGTCGGAGCGCCCTGGGCGCGGTGCCGGGGCCGCGTCCCGCCCGCCGGGGGGAGGCATCGCGCTCCGCCGCCCTCCGTCCTGCCCGTCCCTGCCCGTCCCCGCCGCCGCTCCCACAATGCACAGAGCCCGCCAGGTAGCAGCAACATGGCGCGGGCCGCCGCCTGAGCATCCTCCTCCTCCTCCTCCTCCTCCTCCTGCCCGCCTCCGCCTCCCGCCGCCGGGCTGCCGCAGAGGGGCCGCCCGCCCGCGCCCTGCGCCATGGCAGCCTCCGAGCTTTACACGAAGGTAGGGCGGCGGCGGGGCCGGGGCTGCGCGGGGGCGGCCGGGCCGCGGGGCGGGCGAGGCGGGTGCGGCGCGGCCCGGGCGAGCATCCCGGGCGGGCACCCCGGGCGAGCATCCCGGCCGAGCGATGGGGGACCGCGGGCAGGCACCGGCACTGCTTCCCGCGGCCCCGGCGGGAGCCGGCGGCGCTCGCCGCGGTGGGGCCGCATCCCGGCGGGCGCGGGGCCGGTCCCCGCTGTACCGGAGGGGCTCCGCGCCCCGGGCCGGGCGGGGGGCGGCGGGCCGGTCCGGGGGTAGCAGCCAGGGCGGCGCCGGCAGCGCGGCGGGGACGCGCCCGGGGGGAAGCGCGGCGGGTCTGTACGGCCGCTCGGTTATCGCCTTCGGAAACGCCTTCCCGACCCCTGAGGAAAAAGGACTTCTACGACATGAGCGCTTTGATATTCAACTACCCTTTTCTGGTGACACTGCACCTTCGGATTATATTTATTCTTTTGGCAGCCGTTCAGAAGCCCTGCAGTCAGCAGTGATGCGCAGCGTGACTCTCATATGCTCTTTAATCAGACATTTTTCTAATCGTTTTAGCCCTGTGTGTTAGTATCTCATCAGCTCCTACCTGAAAACAGTTCCTGACCTATGCATCTTGATGATGGGCAAAGCCTGCAGATTGAGATGTGGAAATGGTTTTGTTTTTATTATTCTGCCTTGAGCTAGGGCAGAAATCTGGAAGAAATGACAGACAACAGGTTTTTAAGGGCAGGAGGGACTGGGGTCACCGAAATGGAGTGTACAGCATAACACGGCAAACTGCAAATACTTCTTTCAAAAAGCTTGCATAGTCAAAGTGTGTCATTAGGAAAACCATGCCATCTAGATCCTTGAGCCACTTCATGAAATACTCCCAAATTATCCCCAGTCTAGCATGGTGGGTGAGGAAGGACAGACTTTTTGTTTTGGCATGAATAGGTCACTTTATTGGTAGAGCCCTCCCACTCAGGAGTAGTGGGACAGCACATTGACTGTGCATCAGGACAAATCAAACTGGGTAGTCCCTTCAACAGGCTTGACTGTATTTGAGAGAGATTGAATGGGAGGAGGTGGGGTTCATGCAGCACCCCCTAAAGAATGCTGTTATATTAGTGGTATATGACATCTTGATGTCTTGTGTCTCACAGAAGAATATCTCTTTGAACTATCATTGCCCAAAGGGATAAAAATTACCATTCTGGTGAAGAGAGCCATGGTACTGCACAGTTGTTCCCAAGTGCCCAATAGACATTCTTTGTGTAAGGAATTATTTTGGAAAGGTGTTCTTCTTGATTTATCTCTCTTTATAGATGTTTTTCTTGTAGAATTCAAATGTCTCATAAAGTGTTGATCAGAATACTTTCTCTTTTTTTTTTTTTTTTTTTTTTTTTTTTTTTTTTTTAATTTCCAACCCTATCTGACCTTGAATTTCCTTCCCTGAGTGGTTGAATTCTTTGGTCAAAAGCTGCTCCAAAAATGTGGGCGTGCTGTTGTGTTGGAACTGCATTACAGTGGAAAGCTCAAGGCCCCTTGTAGTTTCTGAGGAAGGCCTGGCTCAGAATCAGGCAGGCCAGGGTAAGAAACCTGCTGGGTGTTCAAGAGAGATGCTCTGCTGTCTTCCCTCTCTGCTGGCTTTTTCCCCAAGTAAGGGAGGCATGCTGTTTAAATCCCATTCAGTATCTCATCCTTGATTAGGTAACATAAATAATGGATTTAAGGTCAAAGCACACAGAGTTAAAGAGAGCAAACACAAAGTCGAACAAGCGCTGGGATGATCCTGCAGTAGGGAGTTGCTGGGTGATGAAGGCCAGTGAGATTTCTTCTGGGCTTTACTCTCACACCACAGGCTGTTCTTGTCCTCTTTAGAGACATACGTAGGCACAGAAAGAGCGAATTTCACATCTTTTTTATACTGGTAGGCAGAGTCAAGATATTCATTCAGGGCAGCTGCTTAAAGTACCAGAGCTTCCAGTATAGCATCAACTCTTACTGTATGGTATTGGCACAGATATTTTGCTGGCAAACAGGGTCAGGTATGAATGTTCAGCACATTGTTGCTTGCTGTGTGCATGCACATGTGTGTCCTGAAATGAAGTACCTGGCAGCTGTCTCACTCTCTCCCATTGGAGACTCACATCCCAGCTTGCCTGTGTTGTTCAGGCAGCTGTGTTCATGTCAGTAACTGGAACAACGGTTGGTAAAATTATGTTAATGTCTGGGTGACCAGTGTTGCAAAGGAGCTGTCAGCTTCACTTCAAACCTTGTTTGAGAACAGGAGAAACAGACTTCTTATTGCCAGCTGCTGGTGGTGGGAGTGGGGCTCCCTGCTGTGTGCTTCAGTGTGTCCAGCTTTGCTAATATGTTATGCCTTCAAATTTGGTTTCTTTGTTGCCAGCACAAAAATAGCACTCACTGTCCCAACCACATCTTGAAATAGCTGAAAGGAACTCTTATTTTTCCAAGGCAAGTTATTTTTTGTTAGAAACCAGCAGTAGAGGTTTTTGAAGAAGTTGTGCCACACCTGAGAAAGCCCTATTGCTTTGATTTATCCCAGGTGTGTATCTAAACTTAGTGACTGTATGGCCAGCCTTGTAGCTGCACATGGTTGTAGTTAATATAGAAATCTGGATTTAAGTTAAAGGACTGGCTCTAATGCCCTCCCAAGCTGGTTGTGAGCAATGGGCCCAAACCATGCAGTCTTTGTATTCCTGTGCCCAGTGATAATGCAAACACAGACTCTGCTTGAGGGCTGTAGCTTCAATTTTTGGACGCAGCAGCTTAAATTTGATCCATGGGTTATATCCCAGGTATTTTTATTCAAAATATTATGCCTTTGGGTCTTGTCCTATTGGATGTATCTCAGTGGCAGGTGTGTGGTCCTGCTGTAAGTTCATTGCTGAAAGTTTTGGTTTTTTGACTTTGGAAACAAACTGAGAAGAATCTTAATGTGTTTTCTGGATCATTGTTGCCTTGCTGAGTGATGCTGGAGTGTAGTTGACAAGCATTTCAGTAACTGTTGACCAACACCAGATATGTACCTACTTCTGCTGACCCATAAAAATTGACAGGGACAAACTAGGCCATGTGTCAGCTTTTGTTAAGTGTAATTTGCTTTCCTTGGAAATCAGGAACAAGTGAGAATGCTTTGCCTAGAACAGGAACTCATCTGATTTCCACACTGCTGAGAGCACCACGTTTATGTTAGACGTAGCCTTTGTGAGTTTCAGGGGTGTGAAACCAAGTCCCAGAATGTGCTTTTGTTGCTTGTAGACAAAAATCAACAAAACAGATCAAACACTATGTTTGTACCACCTCTTTTAAAGTCGTAGTGAAGAGTTGACATAATTCAGTCATTTTTGTTCTCCATTTCCATCTATTTTTCCCTGGGTTTGAGTTGTTTCTGTTTCATGCTGTGCTTTCCTAGAGCGTGCTGCTTTGCCCCTTCGGGATTTCTGTTTCCCTTTTGTATGGCTGTGTGCAGTGTGCTGATTTATTTACTTATCCATTCATTTATTTTCATTCTTGCTGCTACCAATATGCTCCTCCCTTTCCATTATCTTGGAGATGAGGGCTAGCTAGCTCCAGCTAGCTGGGTCCTAACTTAGGGCCTGATCCAATTTCAGTTAAAGTGAGTGGAAATGTTCTTTTGAACATAGAGGAATCTGTAAACAGTTTTCGCTGGACAATGTGATCTGGGCAAGCTGAACTCAGTAGCTGACCTTGAAATGGCTCAGTTTGGGGATTTATGAGCAGTAAATTGAGTTAGGGAAGTGCCAGAGGAAACTGCACAGAACAAAAAGCTGCTTGTGCGGTCCTCAGCATTGCAAGTGGCCCTTTCTTGCTTTCCCGGGGCTGTTTGCAGCAGCTGCTCTGAGTGTGAAGCCAGGGGTGTTACAAGGCTTGCTCTTCTTCAGTTGTGCTGGGTCCTTGCAAGCAAAAATGGCAAATGGCAGATTCTGACCCGGTTATGGCTTTTCTTGGGTGTGTTTGTGGTAGGGAAATACAGCAAAAAAACCTCCTCAGCATAAGGGAGAAAATATAACTGTTTCAAAATCGCTGTGCCTATTATTGGGCTCTTCTTGGGATGTATAAAAAAAAAAAAAAAAAGCTGCCTTAATTATGTAGTCCTGTATATTGCTGTTCAAATTGTTGTCCCAAAATTTGACCCAGTGTGCAAGAGGCCAATCCACACACAGAATCGAGGTATCTGGCCAGGGGGAAATCCACCAAGCCAACAAGATGACAACCAAAACTTTTCATTATGTATACATTTTAAGCAAACAGAGGCGTTAATGGTCCTTGGCTGCAAGTTATCTAGTTCTCTTAAGAGTTCCTATTCTATGTTGTATTGTTTAATGAGACTCTCATTTCTTGTGCTAATTAGTCCACATGCTCAGTCTTTCTCTTCTTTTGGGTTGTTGGGTTTTTTGGGCCAGTGGCCATTGGTTATGATCTCCCCCTGCCGAAATTACCTCTTACCCAGTCAGATCTGATTCAGCACAGTTGATGAGTTGGTTTTATTAATTTCTTCCTTATCCTGGGGTTCTGTCAAATGTCTTGTGACCTGTAAGTTCTTCTGCTGTTTCATGGATTAAATCTCCTTTCTTGTTGACCAGGCTTGAAAGTACACAAAGATCAAACATCAAAGAATGTCCTTTCATAAGAAAACGTTTACATATTCCACATTTTGCAACAAAACTATTGCATGTGACCTAAGTGTTTTCTAAGCATTAAACAGTAACCATTTGTCTCAGTAGGTCACTGCTTTGTCCTTCCAGAACCCTGCTGCCCATCAGTGCAGAGATGGGGGTTGTTTATCTTCATACACAGTTTGGGTGTCTTGCTCTGGGTCCGAGGGGGACAGTTCAGACCAGAGAAGCTGTTGCAGAAATCAAATGTGCACTGTCAAGCAATTGCATCTGCACATGAGAGTGAGCCTTCATAGGATACTTTGTAACTGCACCTCTGCCTCTTCTTAAAATCTAATGCAGCAGTGGAAGAGGGAATATTTCAGTTGCTTCTCTGCTTCAGGGACCTGCTGTGTCACTGGAATGGCAACCCTGCCAGTGACAGCTCACCACAATGTGCACCCACTTTATTCCTATTGCCTTAAAACTGAAGGTGCTGAGGATATAATTACCCAACACTCTAACAATACTTGGTTTAATCTAACCTTGATATTTTTCTTTGTTTGTGTAAAAGAAATTTCCTGTAGTCAAATGTCAGCCACAGCAGTTTAAGAAATTAAAAAGCTCTTAGCTTTCTACCGGCAGTTTTGTGACATGTCAGCAGTCTGTCATCTTGTTAAAATACACTTGGGCCTTGGGAAGCAAGACGAGTGATGGTTTAAGTTGGAGCCTAGTCTGCACCAGAGCTGCTCCCCTGGGTGCTGAGTGTGTCTGGAGCAGGAAATGATGCCACCCTGGTGCGGGCAGAGACATACCAAGCTGTTCGTGAAAGCTTCTCACAGGCCACAAATAGTTTTTGGGAGGGTGTATCCTGTAGTCCTAACGAAACACTGAGAGTGTAGCATTGCTGGGAGCTATTTTTGGTGAGG
Source organism: Pyrocephalus nanus (assembly GCA_038380795.1). Taxonomy (NCBI): domain Eukaryota; kingdom Metazoa; phylum Chordata; class Aves; order Passeriformes; family Tyrannidae; genus Pyrocephalus; species Pyrocephalus nanus. The sequence goes on from CM076272.1 coordinate 8,601,358, forward strand.
GGAGATCATAGCTATATCTTTTAAAATGTTCTTATTTTTTTTCCTGTAGATCTGATCTAGAAAGTTGTAGGAATTCTGTGTTACATGTAAAGAACTGTGAAGGTTCCATTTATTATAATTGGTCTTATCTGTTTAGTTCTTTGATTAACATGTTGAAACATTTACCTAATAATATTAGTGGATTACATGGGATCCCCCTCAAACTGTCCTCATCAATCCTTGCAGAATAGTACATGGAACTGCCACTGGTTATTTGCAGTCTGCTTCTACTGTAGGGATTTTATTGCATATGCCAGATGGCTTGAGTAATGGATTACTATTATTTTTTAGATAAATAAATAATGAAAGAAAGTGCTGTCAAGCTCCTGCTATGTCAGAAAATGTGTGTAATGACCACCATTATCATTTGTTGAGCCACTGAGGTCCAGGTTGAGTTCTAAGGGATAGGCTGCCTGTTGGGCAGATTTACCTATCTGCTGGGGTCTCCAGGGCCTTTGGGAGTTTAATCCACTCCATGTGTTCTAATAACAAAGCAATTTGTCTCTCTCTTTATGGGACTCATTGCTTATTGCTTAATCTCTAGAAAGAAAAGCATTTTTGTTATTGAAATGGGCTCATTGAGGCAGCTGAATTGGAGGAAGTCACACAAATGTTCAGGATCACATGGTTGCACTGTTTCTGGATGGTCTATTTTTAATAGGATTTCAAAGAAGCAAGAAGCGACAGTGAGGTTAACCACAGGTGGTGTTTCTGCTGTGAGGGAAAAGCAGTGTGCAGCTGTAGGGCCTGTGCCTGGATTAGGCTCTGCAGCAGACTCTGGACGAGTTTGGGGTGGCCTACAGGGACATTCACAGAATCTCAGAGTGGGTCAGGTTGGAAAGGACCACAATGGGTCATCCAGTCCAACCTCCCTGCTCAAGCAGAGTCATCCTAGAGCACATGGCACAGGATTGTGTCCAGACAGTTCTGGAATATCTCCAGACCCTCTCTGGGCAAACTGCTCCACTCGCACAATAGGGAAGTTCTTCCTCATATTCAGATGGAACTTCCTATGCATCAGTTTCTGCCCGTTGCCTTGTGTCCTAGAGGTTGGCACACTGACAACAGCCTGGCTCCATCTTCTTGGCAACCCCCCTTTAGATATTTATACACATTAATGCATAATAATGTATTGTGTTCGTACATTAATTTATACACATTCATTGAATTCAGGTTTCATTCCTTGATAGCACAGAGCACACACAAAACAAGTATTTAATTATTTGAAGTTTTGCTTGTGTTACTGGAGACTTTGACACCTGCATGTATGTATGAGCATACTTACAGCTATTGCTGGTTTCAAAGGCATCTTGGCTGGAGGGAAGATGATGGATGCAGGTATGCTTTGTGCTGTCACAAAGCAAGAACTCCTCTGAAAAGAGTCAGTGATTTGTTTTATGCCTCTTGATTCAAGTCAGCTTACCTTGGCATGCACGTATGGAGTCAGAGTCCTTTGCTTAGCTGTGTTTTCTTTCACGTGCTTGAAGGTGCAGAGGTTATCTCTGATCTAATTTTGTGCTCACTGTAGTGGAGCAGTGTTTACTCCTGCGTGTATTGAGCTTGACTCCGATAGTGAGTATTTGTACAGTTGGGCCCAGGGCCAAGAAACAGCATTTAGGCAGGGTTTTTGTTCCTGATGCTTCAATAGCAAGCTACTCGAATGAGTTGAAGCAGCAGAATGTACCTTCTGCTTGTCTTCTCTGCTGCTGAAACAGCAAGGAAGATCTTCCTACTTGCCGTCAATAATAGGAGGTTCTTGTTGCAGAAAATAAGGAGTTAGGGTCAGAAATAATCCCATGGTTCTTGGAAATTTTTGTCATGTCTGTGACATTCACTTTTTCATCAAACTAAGTCATTCTGCTTATTTTTGTAGACCATAACCCCGCTTATTATATGCCACAGCAGATGTATGGTTTTGTTTTCAGGGTGAAGCTTCTAGGACTTCGATTGGTTTAAATTGGTATCAAAACTTTTAAGTACGTGGAAAAGCATTAGGCATGAAATTAAACCTGTTATCTAAAATCCGTGTGAGAGAGAGAAAATTCAAGCTGTTTTGAATTCAAAGGCTCTTCATACAGAAGCTTTTTCCTTTTGTTGGCTTTACTTTTGAGCCGTTTCCAGGGCAGTGAGTTGTGTGATTGGGTTGCTAAGGCCTTGTTTACCAACACTAATGGCAAGGCTTTTAGTGACTTTCTTGGCGGAGAACAGCGCTCACACGCCTGTGCCAGTGCCACCCTTTGCTTAGGACTGCATCATTTCCTCCTCATTCTCAGTGTTGCTTGGCTTTGCTTAACTGGGTTTGCTTAAGCCTGATTCCGCAAAGATTTATCGTTATCCCGTGTGAGTAATCACACATTGCTTAATTTTGTGCTTTGAAATCAAGCACATGAATCTGAGAGATCAAACCTTTTGTTCTCTATTTCTTCTTACTGCAGGGAAATAATTTTGCTCTCATATACATATATATGTTTGGAATAATTTGTGCCGGAAAACAAAACATCCTAAGCATGTCTCTTGCCAGGTTCTCTGTGGATAGCTCTGTGTTCACAGCATTGCAGTAAGTTAGGACCTGTCTACTTAAACCCCAATTTTAATGTTTAATAGCTGTGGTGTATATTCAGGAGAAGCTTCCCCTTTGAGGACCTCTGCCATCTCATGGTGCCTCTCATCTTTTAGCACGGTCCATTTTTTCAATTTGCTCCAGGCAGGAGCCCAATGTGAAACCCTGTGTGAGATGGGTCACCTGGGCTGCCCAGCAATGCACAAATGTGAAGAGCACAGTTAATCGCAGTTATCGAGCTGATGATCTTGATGGCTTTGGAGTCTTCCTGTTCCTGGCCGTCCAGGTCACAATAGGAGCAATACAGCTGCTTGCAGTTAGTTACAGTATTTAATAGTTTTGTTTCTATGTATCGGTCTGTTTATATTCAAATAAAACGTGAAGAAGAGATCAGTGCTGGCTAAACAGTTTGTGTGTGGGGTTTTGTGTCTTTTGGTTCCCTTTCTCGTTTGTTTTTAAAAAGAGGCTCAGTAGTTAGTGTGGTTACATTAGAGGACTGCCTTTCCTGCTGAATTCTGGGCATTAAGCAGCTGGAATGTAAGCAAAGGAAACATTAGGCACTGATAATGAAATTTTAAAACTTCTCCCAAATGTCTGTGGACTGCAGATACTGACCTAGCTTTTAATGTATCTGCAGATTTTAATTTTGAAGAAGGTCCAGATGGACTACTTCTGGAAACAGAGATCTTGTGCTTTACACCTTCTATTCTCCTTAGTGGCATGGATTTAATGTCTTTGGCCTGTTAGTCAGGGACAACAGCAAGAACTGTCACAGATCTTTCAATAGCTATGGAAGTACTCAAGGCTGGGGTAAAGCTTCTTAAAATGTTAAAGAAGAAGAAGGTACAAATCAAACATTAAAAAGCAAGTATGAATGAGAAGTCACCATGCTGATAAATTGTTTGAGGGAGCAGTATGAAGATTAAACTGGAGGAGAATCAGTCAGGAATGCAGAATGCAGCTGTGTTTTTGTCTATGTCACCTCCAGGCTGTTTGGTGAAAGTTGTGGCTTTTTTCTGAACATCTTGAAAGTTGTTGCTCATCAGGTCTCCATTTTTGCCATTTAACCCTGCTTCAGGTGTGGCTGTAGGTAAGACTGCCAGGGTAATTCACACAGAATAAAAGCTGCCACTGGCACTTAGTGGAAGTGGCTTGATGAGTTTATTTAACTCTCCGGAGACAGTGAGGATGATTGAGAGCTGACTCTTCCAGGCTGCTTACTTACACTGTGGTCTGATGAGAGCCCTCCCTCTCTTGAAGATTAAATGTAAAGGCTAAAGCATCATTGTTTTGAAGAGCTCTCATTCTGTGTTAACACAGGGGGAGATTCGACCTGTGATTTGTTGTGTCGTTTTCCAGGATTGTTCTATGGGTAGATGCAAACTGCACATTTTTAGCTTGACAGTCCTAAATGTAGAAGAACAGAGACTTCTCAAGGGAGTGACTTTCATACCCATATGGTCTTTTTTTTATAAATGGATATGAAAAATCAGGAAGTCTTGCTCAATTACCAATGGTGTCTTTGAGTTCTTCCATTTGATTATCACAAGACAAGAGAATGTTGTGATTAGTTTGTGATTTATGGGAGGACACTCTTCCTCTTTGTAGAGACAGAGAAATAACCTAAAAATACTATGAGTCAGTCTAATAATGAGGGAATTCATTGCCCCAACATGGCTTGTCACACGTTACTCTCTGCAGACTCCATGGGTTATTCACAAGCATCTTTAAAGCAGATGACCTCAGTTGTTTTGCAGAGGAAACCAGAGAGATGTTCCCAAGTTGCCTTATGAGTTAGTATACACCAAAACAAGATATATGGAAATATATTCCATGGAGATTGAGCCTATTTTGCCTGGAAAGGAAACACCAACTGCCTCTGAAAGTGCTGAAAATCGGTGTTACAGGAGATATGGGACGGAAATAGATGTTTTAGACTATATGTATGTTAAAGTAAGTAGAATATGTTTGATTGTCTTCTTGGTTTCAACATAAGCATACAGGTCTGTATAGCCAAGCATATAATTGCCTATTAGTGTCATAGTATTGTAGTATAATAGTATTGTAGTATAGTAGTTTATTAATAAAGGTTTAAAGTAAATAGAGTTTTGACTTATGATCTTGGAGATACATAAAGAAGAATTTTTCAAACATGTCAGACATTTGTTTAATTGTTCAGGAGATTATCTCCCTTAGGAAAAAAAATGACAAGAGGAGAAATATTTGCAGGAGTTGTTAGAATTTGATGTCGGAGTGCACTTCTTCCTCATGACAGTCTTACATATCGGAGATGTAAAGGTGAAATAAACGTTTTGTAAACAGTCAAATAGGTAACACTTGTAGAGAAAAGGAGTGGAGTAGTTTCTCTAAGGCTAAATATGGTGTGATTGAAAGTATGCTTCAGCTTGTGTGAAGGGTTTTAATTTCACTTCCCTCTCCAGCACAGAGGTGTTTCCCATAATTTCTCAGGCTAATCAAGGTTAGTATTGCCCTGATGAAACGAGCTGGTACAGGCAGGACTTGCAGCCCCCCTGCTCCTCTGCCCCGTTTCACTGGGGGGACTGGTGAGGGCAGGGCTGGAGATCTCAGGGAAGAAATGCAGCTGCTCTTGCTGGAGATTTTCCAATAACACCGTGGCTGTTAACCCCCGTTCTGCTTTCATAGCTTCCCCCAGTTCTTGTGGAGAGAGTCTCTTAGGGAAGTTTATCTCTGCTCACTGGTTCTGAGCTTGACTTGCCCAGGTCATTCGTACCAGGTCGTCCTGGTTTCTTGGTGTGGGGACTTACTGTTAATTACTGTTAATTTCCCATGAAAAAAATGGTGAAACGAAATACATCTTCATTAGATGTGCTTCACTGGAGTCAGGTTACTGTTTTAATATATAAAAGTGTCTGTGGTGTGGACTGGACCATAGTGACCGTTACAGTCTGGGCTTGCAAAGTAAAACTGGTTTTCCCTGAATAACTCTAGCTAAGTCAGTAAAACCAGCCTGGGGATTCTGTGTTGGTCTAATGAAAAATACTCAGTTAATCTTTGATATTTAAAACTTTAGTTTTTAGTTATACTTTAGTGTGACTTTTTGAGGGGGCTAGTATTAAGTAAATGCAAGGGAGTGCGATTGGGCATGAGCTCGAATTTACATAAAAAGACTCAGAAAAGTACAGCCTTATCTACTATCAAAGTTTGTGTCGAATATATTTCCTTTCACTTTTAACTTTTAAATTAAACTTTCATAGTTAAGTCAGCAATTGTCCATGCTCCAGATGTTTTACAGATACGAGAAAACGTAGCCTTATTTCACTTTTGTGAGCTAGGTGATCAATTATGGCTCCACTTCTTTCTCAGTAACTTGTTGTTTCAAACTCCCTTGCTGTAGGACAGCATGGTGCGGTGCATCTGTCTGATCAATACAGCCCTTTATTTTCCCTTCCTGCCTAAACAAGTTGTAGACACACCAGATAATCTCATGGCAGCGATGCAGATGGCTCATTGCTGAAGCAGAGACACTGAGACTAAAGACAGCGCTTCCTCCTTGTGTGTGTGTGAACGCAGGATGGACTCCCAGCTGCAGCCAGAGCTATGGGCCTGCTCCACCCACGAGCAAAACTGGGGCTGTGCCCTGAAAAACGTGTAAGGAACACGAGGGTCTGGACAGAATTTGTACCAAGAGTCTGGAAATAATACTTATTTTTGCATTTAGGTAATTATGCTGTGAAGTCTATGTTATGACTTGCATCATCTCAGTGTTTCCTCTTGTTTCATTTGCCCTTATAAGTGTTTGTGTTCTTGAATCTTAAGTTCGGGCAGCCATGAATTTAATCATGACATTAAGTATTTTTTTGTGTGTGTGTATTCTTTAAGTGTAGACTTTTTAAAAATTTTTAAATTGGAAAATCTTTGTAAGGTACTGTAAGCATTCACTGTAAGCACACAAACATGAAATCACGTATCCTTTTCCTAATAATCTTTCTTTGGTGCAACATGTCTCATTAGCTTAATGTTCAGGGGAACTGCAGTTGTTTCATTTGCCCTTAAATTTTTGTGGCCGCTCTTCTACAACTCCTGCAACTCTTGTAACATGTTTTTCAGGTTGGATGAATTGTGAGTTTTAAAGAAGACTTATAATTAACTTCTTTTTTGAAATCATGGCCTTCCTTTTGGTGGTATGGATCGAAATGCAGTTCAGCATATGCCTCCCTCTGTGGATGTGACCCCAAGTGAAGTTTGACATGAGTCAGAATATTTTCCTGTCACTCTGTCTGGGGTAGGCGCCACACTGCTGCTCGATGTTTTTGCAGATCTTACTGTGGTTGTTCAGCTGTTTTGTGTCTCAAGCAGTGACCAAGACATTGGTGGTTTTGATGTAGCTGTAATTGCCCTATTTTTCAAAGATCTTTCAATCCTTTAATAGCTCTAGAAATCAAAACTGTTTACACAAAATTTTCTTCAGCATTGATATTTCTGTGGGTATGTTTTTTTAAAGCCTGTTTACTTTAAAAGAACTTTTTTTTGTGGAGTGTACTGAATTAAAGCAGGAAGTAAGACAGCAGCACTGCCGTTTCACTGAGGGTTTATGGTGGGTTCTTACACTGCAGGTTTGCTGATGACTGGTGGAGTATGAGGAATCCTGTGGGCAGATGGGGCAGGTGGGAAGCCACAGGTCAGCGGTGCAGGAGCATCATTTCTTGTCCTCGTGGTGGTGGCAGGGATGTAGGGAAAGATGTGGCTGCGCTTCCCTCGTAACAGACTGGCCAGGCCACTTTGTGAAACGTGTCTCATTTTTCTGTCATTGGTCATACACAGCCTTGACTGAGCCCTGTCAGAAGCATCACATAGGCAAATTCATGGTGTGCCCAGGCAGTGTTGCATGTGGCTTCCCATCTCTGCCCAGTGGTTTTCAGCAGCAGGCGCTACTGGCATCATGTGCAGAGTCACTGAGTGCAAGATGTAACCGTGGCTGCCTGGGGAGGGTGGAGAAGAGCCTGTGAAAGGGGATCTGTGAAATACAACAGGAGCTAACAAGTGCTGTTCTCGGATGCAGCAGCTTAGGGGGGGTGAATGGGCAGTATTTTGATAGCTAAAGTATTGTCTGGGTTAATAACAGCTGATTATAAACCACATCTGTCTCCCTCTGTATGATATTTTGAAGAGAAGGTCAAGTACAATCAACATAAAATGTAGAAAGCAATGTTTTTAAAGATTAAGTAAATTCATAACTGTTAAACATTTCATGTGTTTTAGCCCCTTAAAAAGATTTCTTATGAAAATCATATCAATTACAACCTCGGAATATAACTGTTCTTTGATAAGTTTGATAGTTTAAAACAAAACACTGAGTTTTTTGGCCTGGATGTCAGGCCCAGTGTGTAGATTTGCAGGGTGACAATTTTCTCTGAATTTCAGTGGAAAGGTTGCTAGTAACTGTAATGTTTAAAGAAATATAAAAATATACATTTCTGTTTGCTGATCAAATTTGCCTGCAGTAGCGTGTGTATAGTTATTCTGTGTTTGGGATTTAGGTTTTTTTGCATCACTTTGAAGTAAGGTGAAGTTTCAGGTAGATGTAAGTCAATGGACATTTTTCCAGTGGCTGAAGATGCAGATCTTGCTGCAGCGATTCCGTGTGGGATGTTGGTAGTCTTTGATTGTACCTCGTACAGTCAAGACATGTTTGGCAAATGACTTACAAGTTGCTTTTGTTGCTGCAAGTCCCCAGGCCCTAAATACAAAGAAGGCCTTTTAAAAATGCTTAAAAGAAGGAAAGAAAGGGGGGAGGGGGAAGCTTTTATGTCTTTATGATTCAAATGTAGTGGATATTTATAGGGTAGATAAAGTGCTCAAGATTTTTTTTTTTTTCATTGAGCTGTGATTCAAGGAGTGTCCTCGTGCGTGGTGAAGGATGCAGAGCCTTACCTGCCTACCCGTGGGCACTGTGACCCAAATTTGCAGTGTCAGTGGTATGCACACTCCTAGTGGTGGTGTCTTAGGGGGTAGCTCAGAGTCTGGGTCACTGCTATCCCCTGGATGCTGTTTGGCTGGTCAGGGAATTCCCAGGAGACAGAAACTGTCTTTTGATCTTCCTATTAGGTAGACTAACTGTGTGAGATTGTTTTTCAGTTAAAACACTAATACAAATTGTCACTTACGTTTCCCCCCCATATATCACGATTGAATGGCTTTTTAAATTAATGCTTTCCAAATATCAGGCCTTAAAATGTACAAGAGGTCTATAAATGGCTGTTGCTGAGCAACAAGACAGAAAATGCACTCCATGCCCAAAGAGTGCTATTGCCTTTAAGGAAATTGATAATTTCTGCTTGGATTTTTTTTCCAAAGTTAATAATTGTGTTTCCCTCAGGCCATAAGAAGAATTGAGATGGGTTGGTCAGAGGTGTTGCAGCAGCCCACTTGTCATGGAGATGCTCTACTTTCCTGTCCTCCCTGGTTACCTGGCATTTTTGTGAAAGGAGAGTAAAGTCCTGCATGTCTTTGCAGAGTGCAGTCAGCAGCAGCACTTTGTCAGCAGGGGTGCAGTGTGTCCTTGGGACTGCCCACATATCACAGGACAGCACAAATTTTAGTGGTTTCAGCTGTGGAAGAAACGAGACCTCCTCCCACCTCCCGTGTGAGTGATCGTGATCCCTTTGTAGGAGATCCAGGTTGGTCAAGTTAAGACTTGTGTTTGACTGTTACTCACCTGGCCATCCATCTGCTTATGTTGTTACTATAAAAGCTAAACTTTGCTGTTTCAGGTGTTTCTAGGCTCAGTATTGTCACTCTTGGTGATGGCACTGTGAACCAGGCATAGGGGAAAATAAAAAGCTGAAAGGAAATTATTCTAATAGCATCAGACTGTGTTGTCAGAGCAAGCCCAACCAGGGAAATCCCACAACTCAGAAATGCTTTTCAAATAACTTCACATTTTGCATAGAGAAGTTCAACACTTTTGCTGTGTGAACTTTGATGACTTTGTGCTCTGTTTTGTTGTTATGACTTACTAGCAGAGACTCCTCTTTTTCCAGCCTAATAATGGAGGTGGCTCTCTCCAGGTGGCCATGTTCAGTCAGCATCACGTTCACACTGAATGGTTTTGGTGAAATTTGGCCTTGACTTTCACAAGCTATTGCTGGCTCCTTCAGCTCCTGCTGCCAGGATTGACGGTATCTCTTTGATCCAGACATAAATGAACTGCTTTATTCCTACCCAAAACCAAGGTCATTCTTGAAATCAGAGGGGACAATGTCCCTTGTATTTTTTTAATGGTGAAAGACTGTGGTTATTGAGACTGTCTGTAAATAAAAAAAGAGATGATCTCTGCTGGAGTGAAAATGGTACAATTTCACTTGTATGGGTAGATCTCGGTGAGAAACCAGGGACAGTTTTCTGTAAGTTGAAATTTCCTTTTTCATTCTAGAATGTTGATCATTTCATGAACTCTTTCTACTCTTACTCTTTCAGCTCTTACCCAAAGAGCTGTTAAGCTGGAAACATAGTTGTATCTCCTGCCTCCCTGTCTGTGATCGTGCAATGGAAATAGAAAACTATTTGACTGCTGAAGTGACTGCTGAGCCGCTTGCATTGCTAATTCTGTCTGTCAGCAATGTCAATTAGTACTTCAAGAGGTTAATATCTCAGAAGAGAGGCTTTGTGAGTCATATGGTCTCATTTGATAGATAATTATTATAATCTGCTGATTTCATCATGTGATCTGAGAAGAAATCAGGAGGTATGACAGAATGCTGTGTTTTCCTATTATTTTTTCTTTATTATATAAAATTGTAGTAATCCGGCCAATCTTCTGACCCACCAGTAAAACATGAAAACTTCTCTTTTTCTTTTCTGCTGTGAACTCTTCTAGAGTTTCCCTGTAGATATCAATAAACCATTGCCTTTCAGCAGCCAACTTGTCCTTCCTTGAACAAAGTGTGGTGCTCCACACTTCCATGGGATTTTGGAAATACGGGGGTTTTTTACATTAATCTGATGAGGCTGGAAGAGAGTCTAGACAGGAAACTGAGATTTGAAATAGTCCTGTTATTATGCATTTAATTATTTGTTTTCCTTCTGAATTCAAGGGCATCTCATCTGTATCCCTTGTATTTTCATTCTGACTTTTAAACTAGTTTGGGTTAAGGAATGCTCCTGTGAGTGCTGGGCTGGAGATATGCCTTTGTCAGGTGGAAGGATGTGCTGCATGTCCTCCCTGTGCCTCTTTCAGGCCTACATTTCCAGTGAGGAGTGGAAGAAATCATCAGTGGTGAGCCAGAATCATACCCTCAGAGAAAGGGCAACATTATTATCTGGATAGCAAAGCTAAATTTGAGCCAAATCAATACTGAAATATAGAGTGCAAGTAACACTATTGGTAAGCTTGGGCTGACATGAAAGGTAGCAATATTTATCTAAAGTTTAATTTCACTGCCTTTCCTTGAGTAAATCATACTTGTATCTCCCTTTTCAGAAGTTTTATACAAAATTTGCTTTGAAATAGCACAAAGAGTAATGTATTCTTGGATCATAATCAGGCATGATTACACTAAAATTCATTTGATTCTTGCTATAACTATTATTGTCATTTCAGTGCTAGAATTTTAGACATTATTGTCATTTTTAGACTAGAACTTCCTTTTTAGAAGGCCAATTTGTATCAGTGTCTCTAGAAGTTTATCTTATTTTAGCCTTATTTTAATGTTGTAATAAACATGATTTTATATACTATTAAATAAAGAGGGATGAATAGCAGATACCAGAGTAAGATTATTTCCCAAGAAAATGGGAAATGGTCCTGTTTCCACCAGTGGTGGTGCTTTGTTTTCCTCAATAGGGTTGAATCCCACTGCTAGGCAGCAATGGGATTTTAGTGTCAACTGATTATATAAAAGATAGCATAAAAATCTGATTTTGCTAATCATTCTGCTAAATTAACGAGGTGAAAATGTTGTGAAATGATTCAGTGCTTGTAATTAGGAACATCTCCCTCTTTCCTCCCACCCATTCTTTTTACCAGGTGTTTTCTTTGGCAGGCATTTAAGGCTAGGCACTGATGCTAGAGATGAAAAACTACAGCCTAAGTGCTCACAGGATGACTTTAATATCTGTAGGGTTATGTCATGTGGAAGGTTCAGCTGTCTGTAGTAACCCAGTTTCTATGGTGATCTGTTTTCTGCTTTCTCTTTCCCTTCTTTAGACAGTAGAAAATGTACAGTTTCAGCTGAATAAATTAAAGGTGCCTATTTCATGGTGCCATAGATCACATAGTTAGAAACTGCTAGGCAGCATTTGCTGCCTCAAGTTAACAGCATTTGTGTCTTACAGGCTGCTCCTTTCTCTCATCAGGAAACGTTTCTTTGTGTAGCCTAGAGGAAAACAGCCTGCTGATCTGTTGTGCTAGACAGCAATTAAATGCTTTCCTCTTTCGTGTCACATTTGCTTTGCTTTCTGTTAATTCCTTGGAAGGAATATCCCACCAGAAATATTGGGGATGGGGAAACTTCTGCTACAGCTTGGGGGTGGAACCTGGTCAAAGTGTGGTATGCATTCAGTCTTCAGATGTGTCTGATGCTGTAGCATCTTTGTGTTAAACTAAATAAACTTCCCTGACTTCTGGCAGGGTTCTGATTTTTAGGATTTTGCTTTGTTGTGTTTTGGGGGTTTTTTTTAGTAATAGAGAGTTCTGTGAACAGATACACTGTGGTATGCTTGCATGTTAATGAAGTATTGATTTTATGATTTGAAATTCTGATATGAAATTGGGATTTGAAATTATTATTTTATAAAATGATATGTTTATGATTCTTAAGTTTTACAGGGAATCCTTTGTTTAAAAGCAGAAATGAAAGAAAACATTCCTCCTGAGCACTCCAATACTGCACCTCTGTCATCAAGTGCTGGTTAATTGTTTTGGAACTGTTCTGCAGTTTCTGTGGGTTTGTAGTTGCATTGCGCATACCCTTGTTAGCACACACCTTCGTTTCAGCTCAAACAAGAATTCTTACCTTGTGAACTGTGGATACAGGGCTGAAAACAACTAATTCAAGTGCCCAGACCATGGCTTCTGCTGCCATTCGCCTCCATTGCTGTTAAGTATGATGCCCTGTGTATTGAAGAATTGTTTTGGGGGATCTTTCATTTTTCAAATAGTTTGTCATTATTTTGGGGAGTGGGGAAAAGTGTATGTAAATACTGAAGTAGTGCGGCACTTTTGTACTGAAAACACTAACAAATAGGCATGAAACTAATGAAGCTCAAAGAAAAAAATAAGCCACACAACCACAAATTTACTACAAGGAGAAAAGTTTTCTTGTGTTTGCATAAAGTAGATCCTTAGAGCTATCATTAACATGCAGTGAAGATGATGAAGAAAGAGCAGGTGTGGGAACATGACGTTGTGTAATGGGAACAATGAAAGTGAATTTTTATTTACTTAGTTCATTATCTGTCTCACTCAGTAGAGAGAATTGGTTTATGTGTGGCATAAGCTTCTCGGGAGTTTGGGAGCTTTCAGAATGAAGGCAGCAGCACTGCTTTAAAGCCTGCCTTGTGTTAAGGGTAAAAGCAACACATTTTGTTGTGTCCTGTCTTGCAACAAGAAGGCAATATGAAGTTTGCCGTGAAGTCTTGCAGAAAATCCCTAGCAGAAAAAAAACAGTTTGTAATTTTCAGTAGTGGGAAAACTGGGTTAACAAGAGTGGGGGGGGGGGGGAAGCTTCAACATTGTTTGAGTCAGAGGATGCCATACAAAAATAAGTTGTGTAAGGTTAGGTGGTGAAGCTGTATGACCAAATGCAGTTTCTCTGCCATTAAATACCGTGCTTTGGCAAATACATTGTAGTTATTTTGAAATAATTTAGTGGATTGAGAATGTTTTGCAATGAGGTGAGAATGACTACACCTCTAAAGCCAAGAACCTGTTTTGTTTGCAGAGGTGGTGGGTGTGGGGTGATCTCAGTGCTCTCTCTAGGCATTGCAAGAGCATCAGTTCAGAAGCTTTAATATATTAAAAATGTCACAGCCTTTTCCTTGTGTTACTCAAGAGCCATTTTAATTTGTGTGGTTTTGCATGTACATGCAACTGTATAAGTAACTAGATGGTTTCCATACACCTTGAATTCATTCTTGAATATGAGATAACCATTATATCTTCACTCATTTAAAAATATGAATATTTTTTTTCTGTTTTTGAAAACAGGCCATATGTTTGTACTGGGTTACTTTTATGAATAAGGTTTTGGTGAAAATGACCATTAATGGGAATCTTGTTTGTTGAGGTGTTTTTTCTACAGTTTGGAGGCTTTTTCAACCAAATATTTTCCATTTTTCTTTTGGCATCCTGGATATAAACCATTTTAAGATTGCTCAATTTGTAACTACAAAGGAAAGAGCTTTTAATCTCTCTGAAAACACTGATTTTTTTTCTTTGTAGATTTTCAGCATTGAATGTGTATCTTGGAATACTTTCTGCATGGAAAATGCATTTTTATCTCTGTGTAGGCAATAAAATTAAGCTTGTGCAGCCTTTTATCAATAGAACAACTTATTCACCTCAGATGTACTAATTAACTTCTCTTGCTTAAGGGACTGGCTGTTAAACATCAATTTAAAAAAGAAAAAAAATTAGTTTGGTGTCCTGTATATTGATGATTTACTATAGTGCAACAAAAACTCACTGATCTTTTGCTGTTATTGTTATGTTGCAGTATGCCAGGGTTTGGATCCCTGATCCAGAGGAGGTCTGGAAGTCAGCAGAACTTCTCAAAGATTATAAACCTGGAGATAAAGTCCTCCAGCTTCGACTTGAAGAGGGCAAGGTAGGTCTGTGCGTTGTTCGTAAGCCAATTGTTCTTGTTCTCAACCAGAGACTGATGCACCTAATGCAGGAAGCTCTACTGTCAAAATATATCTGGGTTTCGTTGTGTGCAATTAGTCTTGTCCACTCACTTCCTGTAGCCTTTTTTTTTGGTGTGCTAAATTTTACTGTTTAGTTACAAAAATCAATTTTGCCTTATTTTTAAAGTAAATTTAAAAATGGTTGCTTCTTTCCACTGTCTCTTATGTTCAAAGGCATCACCTTTCTCTGCTTATGCCATCAAAGCTATAACCCTGGTTTGATATTCCAGGGAGAACAGTGTTGCTAGGAGAACAATGGTGCAGAGAAGGAACAGTGACTTTTAGGTGGAGCATAACCATCAGAAAATTAATAAAGATAAAAGGGCAAAGATTAAGAGCATTACAAAAATGATGCTGTGTACTGTGTTGAGGAAATGGTGATGTGTCTACAAGGAGCTCACATCCTTCTTGCTGGTTTTTTTCATGGAAGTAGCAGGTAAATAAAGTGATTTTAGATCTAGAGACAGATGCAGTTAAAAAGTCTATATTAGAGATTAATTTATATCTGCAAAAACTGTAAGTAGCATTTTTTTCTGGTTTTGCATTCTTCACAGCATTCTGCCAGTGTTCCTATGTTGTGTTAGTGTGTATGAAGCTGGCTATAGATGGGTGGGAGTCTGCTTCCCCTGCCTGTTTTGCTCAAGAGGAAAATAATAGGGAAAAACTGGTCAGATTTAAGATATAGTGTATTTTGTTTTATTTAATAAAAAGGTATGGCAGCAAAAGCATGGGGTTTGCTTAAGTAACAGTCTAGAAAGATGGCATCTCTATGCAGTTGCACATTGTACATGTAGAAAACCCTCTGAGGAAATTTTAAATGGCATTTTTTGAGAAAGAACAGCTAAACCAAATCACCAGATAATTTAAATCTTGCATTGTGTTTTTGTAACTTGGGCATATTTTGCTGGGAAAAACGGCTGGAGGGACTGAACCAGAAACGGAAATACCAGCTCTTTCAGCAAGTGTCTCCAATTGGTTTTCAGGACCTAGAATATTGCCTAGACCCGAAGACAAAGGAACTCCCTCCCTTGCGAAACCCTGACATACTTGTTGGTGAAAATGACCTCACGGCGCTCAGTTATCTCCATGAACCTGCCGTTCTACACAACCTCAAAGTCCGATTTATAGACTCTAAACTCATCTATACCTATTGTGGCAAGTACTGGCTTTTCATACCATCATCTTTACAGAGAATGCCCTAGAAAAGAAAAGGAAAGTGGTTTGTTGATATGTCTGCCTTTAACTTACAATCATTTAATGATAGGGTATGTCGGGCTGTTCTTAGGAAAACTCCCATGTTTGTGGTCACTGGGTTCATCGAGTAGGCTTGAGAGTATTAAGGTTCAGAGAAAACTGACTTCATTGTGTGTTCCTCTAACTTCCCAGGGGACTCTGTTTATAAAATGTGTGTTCAGCAATTTTAGCTTGCCAGTGGGATTCCTGTCTGGTTGGTGTTCCCCTTAGGCTTGCTTAGGTCAGCGTGGGCTGGAGGAGGGGCCTCACAGGGCGCAGATAGAGGATGCCTTGGTGGTTGGTGGATTTGTTGCCCAGCTATAACCTCTACACTGAGCTCCTCCACCTCTGTTGGAAAATACCAGTTTATTTTCATGTTTTCGAATTAGGGCAAACTATAAGAGTGAATTTTTAACAGTTCCCGAGCCAGTGCTTGTCTTATCACAGTTATGATCTATCTTGGTTTTAAAAGTACCATTTAACTCACAGTTACCCAAACTTGTAATTGCCTGTGGTACTTTCAGATGGCCAGAATGGGGAAAAGTTACTTTAATGATCACTTTTATCATAAGTGCAAAATTATAACTGAGTGGTCTATTTTAAAGCTCTGTCAGGTAGTTTAGCCTCAAAATTTAGCTTTGAAGCTTCTGGGATTTTTTTCTCTGTGTGCATATGTTTCTTTTAAATCTCAGTGTTTAATCAAAATACATTGCTAGCTTTTAATATAACCTTACAATATACCTAAACTTTGTAATTTTTAAAAATATTTCTCTAGTTATCTGTGCTTCTGACATGTGTTACAGCTCCACCCGTGGTGATGGGTATAGAGAGCTACGACAAGCAGCACATTAAACATGTTGTGACGGACAGACTGCAGGCATTAACATCCTGCCACGTTTTGCTCACTCCGGCTGTTCCTAATCTGCTGATTCTCGGCAGAGTGCATCTGTTCCCAGTCCTGCTCTCAGCAGTGGCCAGATCACAGGGGAGTGGATCAGACTTTGCCACCCCCTGCTTGCAGCCAGACTTCACTCCTGTAGGAGTGGGAGATGACTCATACCACATCTCATGCCGTCATGCAGTCAGAGCACTGAATAATTTAAGTTGGAGGAGACCTCTGAAGTCTTCAGTGAAGCTTCCTACTTAAAACAGGTCTGACCAGATCAGGTTGCTCAAGGTTTGGACCAGTCAAAGTATCAGAGTATTTGAGTGTCATCAGTGATGCCTGGAGACAGACCATAGCCTCTGTGGGCAGCCCCTGCTGAGGGTGCGTGTTGCGGTCCCGGCACTGGGAAACCACCTCAGTTCCCCCGGTGGAGACATTTTCTGTGTTTCTCTCCCCAGTGCCCCCACGGCAAAGCTCTTCTGTGAAAGGGCTTTTGTGCAACTGGAGCCTCGTGGCCTGAGCTTGTAAGGGGTTTTCAGTCTCAGTTTGGTGGTCTCATGCCTGCTAAACAGCACCATACCCCTCCCGTGGGACAGCCTGCCCGGACTGTGTTCCGGCTGCTTGCAACATGCGCCGTGTTTGGCAGCATTTAAAAGGCTTTCGAAAGGAATGTGCTGTCTGCTGGTTGGGTTTCGCTGTGTTTGGGAAAACGTGAAAACAGCACGTTTCATGTTTTCCCCAGTACAGCTGTAGTGGTGTTTTTGGCTGGTTTTATCAATTCTCGTGGGGCTGGAAGGCCTTGACTCTTCAAGGATGGGTCTGCCAGACGGCCTGGGATGGTGGAGCTTGGTCAGCTGGTTTGCTTCCAAGCAAGACTCAAGTGATTCTGGGAGCTGCATGTGGGTTTGTTAGAAACGTTTGGATCCAGTGGGGTGGGGGTTCCTGGTGGTTAAGGAGAAGGCTGTGATGGAGGTTCAGCCCTACTGAGGAACAGTGTGCTGTGGATTTATTTGCTCGGGATGTAGGCAGTGTATGTTATGCTATAAACTAAGGAAAACAGATTTGGCATGCCAGCCTTTAAAAACCTGATCCTTTGGCCACAGACATCCACCTCGCAAACTTCTCCATCAGTTCCCAGCCTGAGTAGAGGTTACTTCCCCTCTGCAAAGATTACTGCCTTAGAGCTCTGCCTGCAGGAGGAACTGCATTTGCCTCCTTAATCTCACTCACACATTATCCAGGTTAGTTTAAATACCCTGTGAAGGTGGTTTCAGCTAACACAGCTGATGTAGCCCAAAGGATATTAAAACCACTTCAATCCACCAAGAGAATTAGGGTAACATTTTTCTCAACCAGCAGAACTAGAACTGGAATGCATGGATGGATGGAAGTCCAGGGCCCTAGAAATGAATACAACCATGCTGTCTTAATGCAATATGTAAAATGGATATTAAATTCTTCAAAATTTCACCTTGAAGTAGTGCAAACTTTTAAACAGAAAAACCTGATTTCTTAATTTGAAGTCAACTTTTCACCAGCAATTCAGAGGTGATTTATAACTTTGCTTTACTATTGGGAATATGAACTGAGGAATTAATGAAGGAGGTTGAAAAGTTATAAAGGAAAATTTGAATGCTTACATGGAAAAACTGCTATGGCTGTGATGAGAACTCAATGAATTCTGCAGGTTAGTTCAGATTAGTAAAAAGTACTGCCTGCTATGCAGTTAATTTAAATTAATTATTAATTATTAATTATTAATTTAAATTAATAGATTGTTTATGTCCAATTTGGCCTCAGATGGATGAGTACGTTCAAGATAAAAGAACTAGATGTACTTACTTTGGTTATATGTAATAGGAATGGCACAAAGAGTAGCCAGAGTTCGGTTTATTGTAACTGTAGGAAGAAAAACACACATAAATCTGGTTTAGGAAAGGCCATATTTCTTAAAATAGCAATATGATTTAGTGGAGATAAAGAGAAGTTATATGTAAATTAATCTGGATTATAGCCCTGTCAGACAGACTGATTTCAAAGTTCTACAGAAAGCAAATAATTCCTAACTCACTTGTTTTGGTTATTTCCAGATGGTAGTTGCTCATTGATTTTACAGATCGCTACTGAATTTAAATGTTTTAATATGATGGAGACTTGTCACGGGGCTGCTTTTTTCGAATTCAAGGGTTTGTTTTTGCCAGCATAGCCAAAAGCAGGAGGGAATTGTCTGAAGTCTCACACAGATTTTTTTTTTTTAAGTCTCTTTGATGAGACTTGCAAGCCTGGGAGGCTCAGCTTGGTGGTGCAGCCGTAATTCATCTTTTACTGCTTTTTCACAGTTACAATGGGCAGATGTTTAACACTGACATGGAAAATATTCCTCGAGTCTTCTAGAACTGAGGTTGCTTCTCCTCCCTGACCCCCCTCTTATTCTCTGGGTCATCGTTACAGCTCTAGAACTTGGCATAAACGTTTATAGAGACTTTTCACTGGAGCTCCTGAGTCACTTCAGTGAAGTCACGGCTGATGGAAAAACACAGCCTCTCCCTGCATGGGCGTGTCGAGACTTTAAACTTGCCATACATAAGAGGAAATAGATTGAAATCTCTCAGATCCGTTCCTGAAATATATTCTGTTGTTTATAATGTTTTTGCTGTGGTTTGTGCTTGATATATAAATGTGCTTGATATATAAATGTGCTTGATATATAAATGCATGACAGGATTTAAAAATGGGATAATGCTCCCAGCAGCAGTGCCAGACTAGATGCTTTCATTTCCCTTCTCCCAGTTTTTTGATGGAAAATTTCTTAGATAGACATCACAATACTGTAATCTGCACAGAGCAGAGAGCTGGGATCTGCACTGAGGAAGTCTGTGTGTGTAAGGCTGAATTTCTGAGCAAATTTAGAAGCGAGTTGAGTGCTATGGAAACGCTTCTGGTGCAGGTTCTTCAGGGATGGCTTGTCCAAGGCACAAACATAGCAGGCTTGCTGTAGTCACTGTGCAGCCATCTGCACCTGCATTGTCACTTTTAGGCACCAAAACACATATATGTAAGAAGAAATTCTATTTTTGAAATGTCCACAGTTAAAATTAGAGTTTCTATTTCCCCCGCCATGTGAGGAGAGCACAGTACGCCTGGCACAGCTGGGTCTCACATGGCAGTGATCAGTGTTTCACCCCTGCTCGGGGCACATAAGTGTTCCCTACCCATTGTAAATGCTACAGGAGAGAGTTGTGTAAGGAATCTTTGTCAGATTATCCTTGTGGGCAGAGCGGTTCTCATTTCTCATGAAAAACAAAATGTTCCCAAAAGCGTTTGAGGTCTCACTTTGTTTCTAGGAAGTTTGTACAGAGTAAGACTTAAGTTTTCTTATGTGGGGAGAGTAAAAGAATGGCACGAGTTCAGAAGTGCTGTAGTGATGAATGGTATTAACAAAGCCAGATATGCGTTAATTGGTATGGAAAATGGAAGAAAATGGAAGGTGTAAGTAGTTACACACGCAGATGTGTAAGATAAATGTTTTATGATACCTTCTAGAGCTGTAATTACCTAATTTCCTGACATGACTTTCTCACACTGTGTTAGCCCTATGAAATATGTCTACTGTTGTCTACCATGTCTCTACTTTGTTGCTTGTCACAAAAACTGAAGGAGTTATCCCTGAGTACAATACAACAGCTGAAGGGTTAACAGACTTCACATACCCGAACTGGCAGTCAGCAAGGTCATGCAGTAGTTATAATTCATAAATCACAGTATCATTTGTAATTCACAGTAAAACATAGGGAAGTAGAATGCACATTCATTGGTTTACTGCACCAAACAGGCAGTATTTCAAGCTGACACATTCTCAATCTGTTTGTTTTGTGCGCGCTAGCTTTAGAAAAGACAGATAAAATGAAAAAGTAAAAAGTTGTCCCTGATGTGTTTATCAAAGGAGGGTGGAAGTAAACTCTTGTGACACTTTTTTATACACAAAACTGTAGTCAATAAATATCTGTTAAAGTCAGTAATATCAGATCCTTATTCTTTAGTTAGTATTTTTAGAAAGGTTGGAACAATAGTTGATGTTAAAACCACTTTTGGTTGGGTTTGTTTTGAAACAACTATTAATAATTCCTTTTGTTTCATTTCCTTTGTAGGTATTGTTTTAGTGGCCATAAATCCTTATGAACAGCTGCCTATCTACGGCGAAGATATCATCAATGCATACAGTGGCCAAAATATGGGGGATATGGATCCACATATCTTTGCGGTGGCTGAAGAAGCATACAAGCAGATGGCCAGGTTTGTACACCACAAGTCCTTAAGTCACTGTTTTTCTGAAAGGAATAAAACCAAGCTGCTGGCCAAAGGCTTTCTCTTTAATTTATAGCTCATGAAATATTTTGCAAGATCTGTGTTTTATCCGGTGCTTTAGTACATTTCACAAGAGGATGAGTTGCCTAAGTTGGTGAACAGTAAAGCATTATAAGTGCTGTGGAGATCGTGGCCATTGACAGTTAACAGGAATTACCACAGATCTTGTCAGTATTTAAGGCTAAAATTAGCCATGTGCTTTAAATGGTTATGTTGTTTTACTTTGATTAGCGAAATGAGGAGGTGCTTTTTAATCAACAGTGGATTATTAAAGAGAAAAGTGCCAGATTCTTAGCTGTTTTGTATTTATATGTGATACTGACAAGAGAAAAGAAATCACTCGGCTTATGAGTGCTATTATAGGCTCCTGGTCGTGTTGGTAATGTCCCAGCTACATAATCTGCCTGTGGCTGTTGTTGACTAGAATTAAGAGGGAGCAGAGGGACGACGGCACAGAGCGCCTGAAAACTGAGTCTCTGAGGACACTGTAACAGCTGTGCAGGAAATCCTCATTTCTTTAGATGTTGCATGAAAATGAACTTGTCACCCAAGGGCAGTGGCTATCAGAAACTTCTTCCCCTTCACCCCAAGAGCCTGCTCTTTAGGGAGCTTTTGAAATATTGAATTTCTAGGATAAAGATCTTTTGGGCTATTGTGTGGACTTTGGTTAACAAGATAGTCCCTGATATCCTCGCTGGTTAGCTGCAAGCTATTGATACAGTTTTCCTTGTTGACAATATAGCCTGTGAATAAATTAATCAAGTAAAACAGTGGAAGATCTCCAGATTAATTGTGATGGCCCTTAAGCTGTACTGCGGGTGGGGGAGGCAAGGGGAGAACAGATTGAAAACGATAAAATCTTCATCTTTGAAATTAGCTATCTATTAATTTAAGAATCTGTATAAGAACCAGAATGAATAAAATGCCCCCTAGGCTGTGAAGTTAATCAGGTGTGTATGTGAATACAGTGATTCACAATACCCACATAATTGATAATTTCAGAAGAAAACAGTACGATACAGTACAGCATTTTATGACTATGCAAAAGAGCCAGTGTTTCAAAAATACCCTTCTTGTGGTTTAGCTCCAGCCAGCAACTAAGTACCAAACAGCCGCTCACTTACTCTCTCCCTCCCCCTCTAGGATGGGGAGGAGGAACTTGTGGGTTGAGATAAGAGCAGGTTAATTAATTGAAATAAAGGTAAATAATATAAAATAATAACAACAGCAACAGCAATAATAATGAAAAGGAGAGAGAGAAAAAGGCATAAAACCCAACAAAAAGAAGTGATGCACAATAAAATTGCTCACCACCCGCTGGCCGATGCCCAGCCTGTCCCCCAGCAGCCATCAGCCCTCAGCTGCTCACGGCCGACTCCCCACAGTTTATATACTGGGCATGACGTTTCCCAGTATGGAAAATCCCTCTGGCCAGTTGGGGTCAGCTGTCCCGGCTGTGCTCCCTCTCAGCTTCCTGTGCACCTGCTCACTGGCAGAGCATGAGACTCTGACAAGTCCTGGGCTTCAGGTAAGCACTGCCCAGCACCAACCAAGATGTCTCTGTGTTATCAACAGTATTCTTATACTGAATCCAAAACCAGCACTGCACCAGCCACCAGGAAGAAAATTGCCTCTCTTCCAGCTGAAACCAGGACAATCCTACATCTGCACTGCCGAGTGGCAGGGATATTTGCTTTACGTTCTTTTTGCTGAGAAAATAGACATATAATCTGGTATGGAAATACAAAGGCAGAACTTTGTGTTATGACAGTCACATCTGCATCATGGCTCTTTCATCACTGCTCTTTTAAACAGACTTGCTGCTCAAGTTCTTCTAAAAGCTCTACAAAGTAAGAATTTATTAGTCTTATTTTGTGTCTGAGGCATGGTACAGGGACCTGCAGTTATATGTCAGTGAGGGATGTCATCCAAATTTACTGAATTTTCATTCTTAATATTAACCAGAGGAAGTAAGAGGTTGAAGAGGGATCTCTCTCCACTGGCTGACTGTAACCAGTGTCTGAAGTGGGCTTACCTCTCACTGGTGCTGAAATTTCAAGTTGCTGCGATGCCTGTATTCTGTGGCCTGTTAGCTGGAGCCTGTGCCATGGAAATGTCTATCTGCCATCACTAGCATTCTCTGCTCTCAGGGGAAGACTCAAGGGACTGGGATTTTGGCTGGAGTTTCCACTGTGTTTTTTCCTTTTTGTGTTAATTGCCTGCTCTCCAGCTCTCACTGCACCCTCCGGCAGTTCTGTCCTGAATAACAACAAATAAGAAGCAGTAGAAGTTCTTTTTTGAAACAAATGATGAGAAATTATATAACCATGAGAATTATCCTAAATAATCCTTCTGCGTTATTTAATTAATTCCTTTATATGTCTACATCTTAGAAACAATTTGTTACTCTTATGACTGAGAGTACTTTCATAGGTGCAAAACGCAATCCGAGCACACAATGCAAATGAAAAAGATTCCTCTACACTGAAGTAACAGTTTAATTGTTTTAGTTTTCCAATGTTTATTTCCTTTACTATTTGGGTTTTTTAGCTTTGTTTTTAAGAACGTCTTCTGTCATTTGAACATTTCTGTTGCTGTTTCAAATTTCCTAATCAGTTGTCCTGCACTTTAACTTCACTGATACTTTCTACCCTCTGAACAAATCACCTGTTACTTTAAAGAAAAAAAATTTGCAGTTTTACATTTCTGCAGCTGGTTATTTAAAAATGAAATCAGATTGTCTGTGACTGTTTTATTAATGCTTTAATAAGTGCATTGAATATTCATGTGGTAGTTACTCATATGGCATTAATCTGCATTTATGCATGTAATTGGTGAGATTTATTTTTCTCTTGCTTATAATATTTCCTAACTCCATGTTTAAATGATCACTGGAATAATTAGTCATGATGCTCCTATCCTTAAGGCTTCAGTGAGCTCTTCTAAATATTTACTCCTTAGGTCTTCTTGTTAATTTATAATTTAGTGATTTAGAATTTGTTCTTTCCAGTTCCGTTAATTTATCTGCTGTGCTGAGAAAGTCCTTCCATGTGCATGGTTATAACTAAATGATCTGTGTAGTCTTCATCTGAAGAAAGTGCCCCATGGCAGCAATCAGGAAAGCTAGTGGTTGCACCATAAATATTTGCATTGCATGTTCAGAAAAATACAGTGCAAAAATGTTGACCAGTGGAATGCCATGGTTGGAACTCACATCTGGCACAAAAAATGATATTCATCAACTGCTTGGGGTTAATTGCAGTGTAAAGCAGTGCATAAAGATACCTTTGCATGTGACATTTCTTGTGCAGCAGGAGCCAAATGACGTGGTATTTGTGGCTGTGGGGTGGTGAGCGCGTTTTAGCAGCCAATACTGCCTCTTCCAACAGTAGTTCCATCACCAGTTTCCAGTGGAGCGTTAGTGGAAAGGAACAAGGCTCATCTGTGACAGTGTGGCATAGCTGACAGTGAAATAAGTGGTTACTGTTTGCTTGGTAGCTTCTTGTCTTTTTCGGTGCAGGAAGATATGTACAGCTGTTTTAAGACTAATCTCCCTTGGGATTATTATTTCTTTTCTTCCCTGCGCTTCCTTTCTCTTCCTCCCTTCTCATCTGTGTCTTTGTACCTTTTCTCTCACCGTCTGCTGCTGCTCCTCTGCACAGACTGACAGCTTTGTCTCCAACACCTTTCCTCTGCTGTGCCCAAAATAAGCAATGAACTAGTTTCATAACTGCACTTCAGTCGTGTTAGACTTAGGTTTATGTGTGCTTCATATTTGCCAGTTGGTTTGGGTTGTATGAGCCTCCAGACCACAGATGTGAAAGCTTGGAGCAGGTCTCTTCCTCTGTTTTTTTTTTTTTTTTTTTGGAAAGCGTTACAACTTCAATAGGAATCATAATTATCAGCAGGAGTGGCTCATTTCCTTTGTAATTCAATAGAAGCCTCCATTTTTAACTGTATGGTTTGCAGTAAGATGTTGATGATTATACTCTTGAAGCTGTCAAGAATTGCATGAGACCTGTATTAATGTATGAGATTTATGATTACCAGTGTTTTAACACTATTAGGGAAAGAAGTTCAAAATCACTCTTGCAGAGGATTCCTTCCCCTGCCTAGTAAGGGTATATTGCAGTAATTAAGATGATATATTTTTTTATCAGCACTTTGTTGGTCTGATTTGTTTTATCCTACTTGTGGTTAATGACAGATAGAGCAGATTCAATTTAATAAATTAACTGTGAGATTTCCTTCTGATTAATTAATAAAGTTGTCTAGCATCGTGCTGGTTGAAAGTAACATTTGCAAACAGAATTACATACTGATGAGATCCATATAAAACTTAATGAATGCCAGTATGAAAAGCAACAGTGTTTATAGTGTCAATTTCCAAAGTTTTGCTTTTTTCTATTTGGACAAAGTATAATGATTTATTCAATGTTAGTGTGTATCTGTCATTAAATTACCTGTAATCAGCAGGCTGCCTCTCTGTTTTGTCAGATTTTCAGTGTGTGTCTGATGGCTTTCACCTACAGGAAGGTTTTATTCTATTACGTTTTGTTCAAAAGAAAGCCTGGTGAGCTGTTGAGTAGGTGTTTTAAAAGCGGGTGACTTGACTGACAGTCTCCAGCTATCTTAGGCATCCCAATATTATGTCCTCTTATAAAAATGCGCATCTGATCAGCTGCTGCTTTGCTTCCCAGTGATAAATGGATACTCTGTTCTCCCCTGGCAGAAGTCAGTAAGGGGATGATGAACAACCTGTCACAGATCTGCATCCAATTATGGAATGAGAGCCTGCTGCAGTGGGTGCTGGACAAACATACAACAGCCTTCTTCCACTTTTGGCCTTGACATAGGACTTCTTAAATTAAATATTTACCTTGAAAAGAAGTGGTATTTTTGGGCCTCTGATGTTAAAATTAGAATGAAAAGGGGAAAATGGTCCTTTCTGATGAGATGATTTTGGAATAGTCTCTTATACTTTGGGTCTGACATTTCAGGATGTTACAGGTACAACACAGCAGATGGGGGAATCAACTTGATATAACATAAGGGACCTACTTGTCTAAGCAGTGATTGTTTTTAGGCAACAAAAGGGTTAAGTATGGTCCTAGCTAGAAGCTGGAGTTCATGTGAGGTGTCCTGCTGGTAGCTAAGCAATGAGCTTTCCTAAACTGTTGCAGGCTCGACCTCTTACTAATCCCTAGATAAATCAGTTGCATAGTGCTGGCTCATCTCTGTGCTCCTCTGGAGTGCAATCTGTCATGGGTTTGTAGCGTGTGCTGACCTCAGTTTTCTTCATTTGTATGTGTTGGGAGAAGTTACCGACAATTCATGGTCTTTTCATCATTTGACGTTGTTACAGTCAAGAGCTGTGTTTCCTGGGTACAATTACAGTGGCAAGAGGTGAATTTTTTTTAATTAAAAAAGAAGGTACATCTTCTGGTTGTGAGAGTGTTGCAGGATGCTTTCACCAGACTCTTGTTGAAGAGGAGCAAAGATGCTTAACAAATTGAGGTGTTTTGGAGTGGCTGGAACAGACTTGCGAGAAATCAGGTTATGCATAATAGTAATATTTCACTTTTGTTTGACACGTTCCATGAGTAGATTTCAAAGTCCTCTACGGAAGAGATCAGTATCATTATTTCCATTTTGTAAATTGAAACAGGCATGGGGAGTGGGAAGGCAGCTTTGAGTTCAGCAAGGTGGCAAAAGGAGGGCACAGAGCCCCTGAATTGAAAATCCTGGTCCTGTGTCTGATGCCTCAATCACACCAGCTTGACAATAAAATATGTGAGAATAAAGTATATAACTGATAGTGCAACAGTTCAGTTCAGTGCTTTCAATGTACAAAAATGAGCATTCTGTGTTTCCCTGCAGCATTAAGGGGTCTCTCTGCCAGGTAACAACTATTGCATAATAACATTTGCTTTCACAGAAGACTTCATGTGTTCCAGGCACTTTACAAGCATTCACCATAGTCTGTCTCTTCTAATACTGGTGTATCAATTTCTGCTTGTATGGAAGACAAGTAAGACAGAGGTGGTGTGCTGTGGCTGTGCCTGGATCAGCCCACAGTTGGTCCCAGGCACTGAGCTCCCAGTCCCTGTCCTGTGCTCAGAACACCCTCTTTTCTCCAGCAGCTAAAGATGTCGGTCAGATATGCTGCTAGGCTTAAAAAAACAAGCTAAACTGGAAATGTATTTGGAAATGTGATTAAAGAACATAGTTTATTGCACTGATGTTTCACGCCTGTTAAATGAATGATTTTACAAAGAATTAATTTACTGCTTAGTTGGGAGCAATTGTTGTGACTCAGGGTTGCAGCTGGAGAATCCTCTGAATCGTTAAGGCATGGCACCTGTGAAGAGCAGGATGTGTCAGGCCAGAGCGTGTTAGATCCAGATAGTCAAAATAAGCCTATGGGTTCAGGGTGTGCAGGTACAACAGACCCAGAAATGGGGCTGCTGTTCTGTGCAAGAAGTGCACTTGCTCCTGGGGCAAAAGCACTGGTAACTCACTTTATCATTGCTTTTGTTTTCCCCCCATCACATCGCCGCAGGACGGATCAAAGTGCCTTTGTCTCTGATAATAATCCTGAGCACTTACACAGCATTTTGCACATTCTGGGTGTTTCACAGAAGTTACTTTGTCGATCCACACACCAACCCTTTGAGGGTGGAATAAAAATTATCTATGTCAGGCTGCACCTTTTGGGATGTGCCAATACAAGTGGATTTGGAGGCTTTGGCGCTGGGAATGCTGCGATGACACGGCTCTGCAGGGAAAGAGGGGCTGTGCCTGCTGTTCAAAGCAGCACTGCAAAAAGGAAACTTCAAAAATTAAGGGAAAGAGTTTCCTGCAGTAGGGGTGAAGGTAGAGCACTGGGGTGGCACTTGTCAGGGAGAGGGGCTCAGCAGCAGTGGAGAGAATGGCAGGGTGTACCTGTGCAATATGGGCTCGAATTGGAAAGTAAGAGGACAAAGCATGGAGCTTTCCCATGTTAAGGAGGCCACCATCCTAATCCAGAAACAGGGAGTAAGAGAATTTATTTAGGGCTGCAAAGAGCTGTGTTATTAAAGTAGTTTGTTCAAAAGGTTGATGAAGGGCAAGGTATTGCCTTCTGCCCTTGATGTGAGAGGTGCCGGGAAGGCAGCCCGGAGCTGGCTGCTGCTGCTCTGCATCAGTCCAAGAGCATTAGAAAACTGCTGAATGAATTCTTGCTTATTTATTTATTTATTGAACAGTTAAATTACTTCTGTTTGAAAAGCAAATCCTGGGTTTGTAGAGTTGCCAGGTTTTATAATGGCTCCTAACAGATGCTGCATGCCCTGGGCTGAGTTTCAAAGGCCTCTGCGCTGAAGGAGTGAGCTGAGCATGCACAGCCTTGTTTGCTGCCACACAGCCCTGCTCTTAGGCAAAGGTGAAGCTAAATATATTGCCTTGACTCGTGGTAAAACCTCCCAGCACTGGTGGGTTTTACAGCTGCCTTTTATTTTAGGATTAGTGTAGAAGCACTTTTGGTCTTTTCGAAAAACAAGTAACTGTAACAGTGGGAGCATCACTGAAAAGTAGAGCAAAATGGCCCAAAGAGTGAACCTGGGGCTTACCCTGGCAGGGGACTGGAGGGACAAGTCTTAGGGAGAGCACAGACTGGTGAGGCTGCAAAAAAAAAGCCCTTGTATCTCTCCCAAACCACATTTTGGAGAGAGTCCAAAAAAAGAAAAGTGTCCTAGGAAAAAGAAAAAAAACCCAAACAAAACAAAAAAAAAAGAGTATAGTTTGGCTTCAAGTTTACAATTAGTGGTATTTTTAGGAAACATTCTATTTCAACATTTGTTGAAATCAGACCTATTTAGTGAGCCTTCAGATAAGTTGTGCAAAACCTTATTCATCTTACAGCATGGATTTGTCCTTCTGGTGCTTTATTCTCCCTACATTTGTCTGCTGTGCATCCTCTTTCCTGCATTGGAAGATGCCAGTTCCTTGGAGACAGTGTTCCCTTTAGCCTGCTGGGCCTGGCCACCTGCA
This sequence comes from Pyrocephalus nanus, assembly GCA_038380795.1. Classification (NCBI taxonomy): domain Eukaryota; kingdom Metazoa; phylum Chordata; class Aves; order Passeriformes; family Tyrannidae; genus Pyrocephalus; species Pyrocephalus nanus. Next base: position 8,630,358 of record CM076272.1, read on the forward strand.
GCTGGGAAGTCCTTCCTAAATTTCTCAGTGAAGTTAATCAAACTGCTTACTGCCAAGATCACAAAACATTCAATACTACAGAGAACTCTTGTCTGTATATTGATACCTGATGAAATCTGATGGGTTTCACAAAAAGGGGTTCTGTGGGTAATTATTCCAAGACTGAATGAGCTGTTTGGAATGTGTGGAGTATGAGATGTATTTTTCTCTCCTGTGATTCTTTGATCAACAGCAATACCTCCAAGTTATTTGGGAACATCAGTTACATTGATATTTAGCACTTCCACCCTGCTTTTAAGTGGCATTGTGTAAACTTCATTTATTTTGGCTCTGTTATGAGTGCCTCATGGAGGGAAAACAATCATTATTATACAGGTTTTTTTAGTCATGCTCTCAGATACAAAGACGTGAGAATGTTCTGACTGTGAATCCTGCAGGTTATTTTAGTCATAAGCTGCCACAAACATGCAATGGGGATGCTGAGAGATTGCAGAAAATAGAACGTTTACTTAGGTCAGAGTTCTGTTTGTATTGCTGGAGATATTAAATCATGTCAGATGTATGTGTGTATGTGTATTCTTAAAGGGTTTGGAAATCTACTTTATGGTGTAGGGTGTATAACATGGAACATAGCTTAAACTAGGTTTTAGTTAGTCCCTGGTTAATCCTATGGCTCTCAGAGCAGCTGCAGCTGATGGAATTACAGCAGGATTTCAAACCTGACAGCATTTCAGAATGAATCCTGTCTGACCTTCTGACCTTTCAGCAGTGTCGTTAGTTTTTAAGTTATTTTCTTGGGTTGTTTTTCCTGCTGCCATAATTTAGCTGTAGGATGGCAAAGTGCTAAGTTCCTTTTCTGTCTTTGATGGGTATGACGCACATTAATGTTAGTGGTAATTATGTGTGTATGCTGAGAACAGGATCTATCCCAAATGTTCCCTGAGTCACAGGTTCCTTCCCTGGGTGTTTATGTCAGGTGCTTTGATCATTCAAAGTTCACTGTTTTGAAAATGTAAAGCAATTTCAGGCTTACAAGTCTATCTTATCACCACACAACTGCAGTAGAACAGCAGTGAGATAAAGAAGACGAGACTGTCACTGCTGGATTAAATAAAAGCTATTTATTGTGCTCTTGCATTGAAGCAGTAGGAGATTTTAATGTTTGAAGATCCCAGGATCAGGCCCTTAGCAGCAGTTTGTGCTGGTCTGAGTTAAATAAAAAATGAAACTGTCATGTGCAATGGGGTTGGTGCCCTTAGCCATAGCCTAAACCTGTTTATTCCAAAGGAAAAGAATAGATCAGTAGCAACTACACACACACACACACACACACACACAAAAAGTGGGGCAGTAGGTTTATTTTAACCTTTGAGCACTGAAGCAGTGAGGGGGAAAGATGTCCTGAAGGTGGTGGCCTTCAAACCACCCCGACAAAAAGCTTCCTTAAAATCATCAGCACCTTGGCAGTGTCCTGAAGGTTAACGAACATGGATGATTTAGGATCAAAGGGAAAGTACTAATCTCTTCTCATCAAATTTCCCTGTTATTTCCTCTCTTCATGATATATTAAGGATATTACACTCTGATCTTTTCTGCCAATCTCATCTGTGCTATGACATTGAGACAACTCAACTTTGATGTAGTTCATCACAGGCAAGCATTTCAAAGTCCATATCAGAATCTTTTAAAATCAGCTCTTAATGATACACTTTTGCCAGGGAGAGATGCTGGTAGCTTGAGTAGGAATGGATTGATAGGAATATTGAAGTTAATATCTATAATTCCTGTATTCCTTTTGTTGTCAGTATTTCCATGTTCCTTTTGTTTGTTTTCCCAGGCTGATGTTTTTATGGTGTGTCTGCTTATATACATTTATTTGACATTATTTGCTGTGGAGTCATGAGTTTGAAAGACAAGATCAAGTGGTACATCCGATGCATGAGTCGTAGGAAGCAAAAAAAGCACAGAAACAGTCTTGTGCTTTGATGATTAAATTGAATAGCTCCAGGCTTCTTTAATCCCTTCTGAAATGCTTATTGATGGAGAGGTTTTTAACTGTTTTACCGTTCCTGCTTCAGAGAGAAAATTTTGGTTGGTATAGAGGAAGAAGGTAAACAAAGATATCTGTAGGGATTTTTCAGTCTATATGTCTTGATTATCCTGATCTGTTTGGACAGTTTGCTGTGGAGGTAATGGCTTTGATGCAGTAAGCTGTTTTGATTTTTGTGGGAACCAGCTTAAGTGGATGCAGTGATCTTGAATGAAAATTGTTTGAAAATTGACAACTCTGCCTTTAATGTTAGTAACTTTAATGTTTCATTTCTTGCACTGTTTTTTCTTTTTTGCCTCAATTTTTCCATTGGTCAACTGAAATCATTAAAACTGCCTTGGATGATGACAGCTATCAATGATTAGTCAGTGTTGTTGCAGCACTTTGTACACATTGAAGGTGCCCAGTGACAGTCCTGCTCTTGCTTCCATTTTATCTGACAGCTGTGACCTCATGGGAGTAGCAGTTCCTTCATCCTGAGCTCTTCTGAAAGCATCTACCATAGATTTCTATGAAATATAGAATTCAAAGTTAGTAGTAGTCAGTGCTGTTAAAAACATTGCATTAGGATATATGCACATCCTCAACAAAAGGTGTTTTTCACCTCTTGAAAGCAAGGTTATTTTTTTTAAAATCACTTGCTAGTTTCTTGTGCTTTGCCATTTCATTCATAATCTACAAAACCCTTCTCTGCATGTAAGGTATCTCAAGTCAGTTTGCAGCACTCTGTTTTCCTCAAAGCTGAACCTCCTTTGAGCAGAAGCTATCTTCAGTGTTAAATTTTGCAGCATTTTTTCAAAGCATGAAAAAGCCCTGCTGGTATGTAGGCTGTAATCTCAAGCTTCCAGGAGTTAGGTAATTCTACATATATTCTGCTTTGGCACTCTGACAGTGAATTTCCTCATAAACATATTGCCTGTCGACAGAATTTTGTAGATAAAGCAAAATTTTCTTTAAAAATTTCCAGCCTATGCAAAAATCTGTTTCTGCATTATTTTTGTCATAGATAACAGGACTTTAAATTATCAGTTATTTATTCTGTAGTGTGTTCTCGTTCTTTTATTTGTCAAGAAATAGCTGTTACCCTCACATGATTCTAGAAGTATAGGCCTGAAAAAATTTATATAGAAGATTACTGAACCAGGTCCCCTGCTACTGCAAGCAATCTCAGCCTATCATTTCACATTTCAGCTTGTGAAATGTCTGGGCCTGTCATCTTAAAATGGAATTTTTAGTGTGGTTTTGTCATTCCTTTATTCTTCTGCACTGTTCAGAAATGGCAGAAGCTGAATGTAATCCTGACCGATGCCTGAGCATAACGTGTGGTGTTTCCATGAGTGGTAAACTACTCCCAGTCAAACTCTTGCAGTGTGCTGGGGTTAAACACCTCTTTTCAGGATAATTTGGCTTACTATTGCTTCACTGTGATGTAGTTCTGTATACCAGGATCTGATTGTTCAACACCTTGGGGTGAAAGAGGACTGCTCCACCTCTTTCCTCCCAGATTGCTTTTCCTCATTTCTGTTTGTAAAAGCATAATTAAAATCTTCCCTCTATTCAGGAGTCATCTTAATTTTAAAATCATCTAATTATGTGTTTTATGCAGAGAAGCAACTGCAAGAAGATGAAGTATTGCAAAGATAATGGCTTGTGGCATCTGGCAGCACAGTGGTGTCACATAAAGCTGCTGCCCTACTTACTTGTTTCATTGGCTGAAAGTTTTAATTATAGCTTTTTTTCCTGACTGGTGACATGTTAAGTGCTTAAAATGTCAAGTCAAAGGTCAGGGGCTAATGATTTAACTAAAAATAATTCTAAAGGTGCTATTTATACCTGAGAAAGAACTCGGGGAGCATGGAGCATGTTACTTTTGTTTTGTGGGGATTTTTTCCTTTTTTTGTTTGATTTTTTTTTAATTTTTTTTTTGTTTGTTTTTAATGCAGCCTGACTGTGGAAATTTAATTTGACATAAGCAGAGGTTATATTTTGGAAGGACCATTGCTTATACCAAATCATTAAAAATAATTCTCTCTACATTTTGCACATTATCCAAGGTACTTTGATTCTAGTTTACTTGTTATTTTTCTTTTAAATTTTGAGGTTTAATGACATAAAAGATCCCTGCTGCCTGGCAGGACCTCTCCACCCTCCTTCTTGAAAGACTTAAGAATCTTGCTGCCTGTGGCAGGACATCCACAAGGCAAGTCTTCCCTGGGGTTGTGGCAGTAACAGCTCATCCCCTGCCGCTGTGGTGTTTGTGTTGCATTGTCCTTTCTCCTTTAAATGTCAAGTGTGATCTTGGGGCATTTTGTTGTGTTTTCCTTTCTTTCCGCCAAAAAGCAGAAAGAATAATATGCTAGAGGATGGCCACTCCAGTGTGTTAAAGCAAAACAATGGACTAATGTCCTGTTGAAGACAAGAGCAGCCCTGAGCGTGGATGGAGCTCTGGCAAGAGGATGCTGAGGGAGCCCTTTGTTTCTGGTGATGGCTGTAGCTGCTGCAGACACAGGGAGTCATTGCAGAAGAGACAGCAGCAATGTTTTCAGCTCACACAGAGTGAGCTGTGTCTTCCTTAGGCAAATCTATGGAATGTGTATATGTACTTACACAGTAATATAATGATCCCTTTTTCCTGAGCACATGAATGAGTGCTTAAGGAGAAGAGTATATCTTCATGTCTTATGACATAGGGGAAGGAAAATCTAGGCTAATTAGCAACAGTATCCCTAAGGGGAAATTATTTCAAACTCCTATTTTCATTAGTATCTTTGTAAACATGGAGATCCCGAGAAGGGAGTAGGAACTGCGAAACCAGTGTGCACTTTCCATGCTCCCACACATGTCCTTGAGGGATGTGACAGTTAGGATGAGACACCTTTACTTGTTCCTCTCTTGGCAACAGAGTTTGTTTTTTGTTGACAGTTTTGTCAGAAGTCTGTAGTACTGAGTTTGCATTCCTTGGTTTTCTGAAAGCCTTTTGTACTTTGGGAACAAGGCTAAAAATAAGCTTAACCATCAGAGGATCTATTTCATCGGGCTTGAGCTTCCTGAGTCTTCATATGTTTAATATTTAATACATGAAACAAAGCTGGTGATCTACAAATGAAAAGCTTGTAATGTTGGTGTCTCCTGTGTTAGGCAACTCCTGAAATCAGACCAGAAGTTTCGTATTTTAGAATGGCGTGGAATGTTTTTCTATTTGAAAGAGCACAGGAGAAAGAAAGAGAGAGTGGTGCCAGTCCTATGAAGAAATGGTTGTGTTTGACTCACTGCAGGAACTGTCTGGGGGACAGGAAAATTGTTCGTCATCAGTTGTCCCAGTTAAGCCTAGATGTTGGGCATTTGGCTGGACTTCTCCCATATCCTGCTGCTGCTCTATTTGACCAGGAGGTCTCCTGACATGCAGAGCTACAAGCTCTCTCCTGCACATCTCTGTCTACCATTAATGGACTCTGGGAGGGGGAATAGGGAAGAAACAAGAATTTTTCTCATACATTTTCCATCTGGAAACCTTCACTGCTACTTCAAATCATCCCAGATACACAGACCTCCCTCAGAAGCCTGCACAGAGGTGTGGTGGCCCCTGTCACATCAGACCTATGGCCAAGGCTGGCATCGCTGGTGGTTTGGTCTTTGTAGCCTGGACTACACAAACCCAGTATCAAGCTCAACAGTTCTGCTTTCCCACTGAGACTGACAGCTTGGTGTGTATGAATGTGTGAACTGTGCTGTAGTCATTCACACCTATTGCATGTGTTACATGGAAGTTGAGAATGTGAAATTAGGTTGCTTGGATCTTCTTAACACTTTGCTATTACATTTAAAGCAGCACTTGAGCCATTTACAGTAATTTCCTTTTACCAAAATGTGGAAAATTTGCCTCAACTGATAGCTTCATTTGGTTAAACAAATGCCACCTTGGCTCTCCCAGGGGTGGGTGACAGAACCAGAGGCTCCTTGAGCCTGTGGCTTTGAGCAGCACAAAGTGGATGATGGAGCTGTGTTCTTACCTGGGGGCTTGGCATTGTTTTTGGAGATAGGTAGCAGATTGAGAACAGCAACACCATCTGTAAATAGTTGTTACCAGAGCCTGTGCCCACAGACACTGATTGACATGAACCCAGGAGAGAGAGACGAAGAAAGCGATGAGGAGGAGGGGCTCTCACCTCTGGTGGCCATGGTCCCTGCCAAGGGACATATGCTATGGATGCATTATCCAGTTTCTATTAGGGGCTCATAGTATGTAGGGATACCAACAGGTTCATAAGCATGGCATGTCTCCTGGAACACCAGTTTGAGACAAAACCACCCATTTTGACTAAGGTGGACAGGCTGCCTATACATTACTTGGAAAAGGAATTTATGCATGTTTGAGAAATAGCTTCAACATTGCATCAGCAGCTTCTTTTTTTTTTTTTTTTTTTTTTTTTTTTACCATCCCAGAAATAGAACCACAGATCTTCTGGAGGACCTTTAGGGTACGCAGAAACCACAGATAGTTTCTCCATGCAAATGTCTTTGTTCCCCCTGAAGAGCATTTACTGATGGCCTCAGCAGGCACTGGCAGGTCCTGTTGTGTATGTGCTGCCTGAATATGTGTGTCCCTGAAATGTTGCTCACAGTTTCTGTGCTGTAAGGGCAGCCTGGTCTGCAGCCTGGCTATACTCTCAGTCCCAGCTCTGTAAAGCTTTGGGGGAAAGTATCATTCCTCCTTTCTCCACTTTTCAGTATGTAGGATAGAGTTAAACTCACCCAGCTCAAAGAGTAATTTGAAATATCTTTTATTTTAACTTCATTTGCTTTGAAAATGTGAAATACTGTATAAAGCAAATATGGTCTTTATTTTAAAAATGTCAGGCTCTATAAATGCTAATTTCTCTCCTTGTTTTTTTTTGTAAAGTGTTGTTTAGTCATACAGTTGGGGTTGATGCTCTTTGAGTTTGGAGAAAATTGTTTTAGTAGCAAATGGAGATTTTTTTTTTAAATGAAAATAAATTGTTTCACAACAAAGGGACTGTCTTCACTCCAAAGCTGCTATTTGTGTCCTGAACAGCCATGCTTGAATTTTTCAGATCCAGAACAATTCTGGGAAAAGCTGGTGATTAGATCAGAAGGACAAAAAGTTTCTGTGGCTGACTCTGCTGTTGATTTCTCTATCTGTAAGATGGCCTTCATGATCTTTACTAATGAACACTGATAATTTAGTGGAGCACTGTACCACAGCCTCTGGATAGAAGTAGCTGCAGAAGCACCTAGTGAATAGTGGTAACAGGTCCTTTGTGTAGCCAGGTTCTCTAAAGCAGCTCTGCTGGCTGGCTGGGCTGTCCAGCATCCATCCATCCTGATGGAGCACCCTGGTTGAAGGCAGTCCAGTCAGCCATTCAGGCAGCTTGGTAACTAACTGCCTTGTCTCTGCCACGTGCATTTACCTTATCGCTGTTTTCCTAACATTTGTGGTGGAAGGGTTGTTGCCAAGCTGGGGGTGCAGAAATTAAGTGTCCTTGAGAGAACAGCTGGGAATTAACATGTCTTTGTGTTTCAGAGATGAGCGAAATCAGTCAATCATTGTCAGTGGGGAATCTGGAGCTGGAAAGACTGTCTCTGCTAAGTATGCCATGAGGTACTTTGCCACGGTCAGTGGATCTGCCAGTGAAGCCAATGTTGAGGAGAAAGTCTTGGCCTCCAACCCCATCATGGAGGTAAGAGAGCTACAGCACCAACCCCACCCCCCCAGCCGCATTTATTCTGGGTCTAACATAAGCATTCAATAGAGAGACCAATCTATACTTTTTAAAATATATATAAACATATATTAAAATTTTGAGTTTCATGCATTTTCGAGAAGATGCTTTAGGCATCATTTAGTGTAGCATTTATGAAAGACTGAGAAAAGGTGAGAGGTAATGTTTCGGTATTGTTACTATACTTTACATAACAAAGTAATTTTTATATGAAAACCGCTTTAAATCTCTTCAGCTTTGCAACACTGGTAGTTCCCAGACTGCTGGACAAATACAATTGCAGAAGACTGGGTTTGTATGTAAAATTCTGAAGAGGATAAAAGTTTTGGTCTTACCCACTGAATATGTATGTCACGCACTGGGGGCAGGTAGATTATACATTTGAGTGAAGAGAGTTGTTAGGTAAAGCAAACGTTAAATTTTAGGAAATAAAATTAGGAGAGACTGAGAAAACAAGGTTTCATGGGATGTATAGCGTTTTTTCAGGGGTGAAATACATATCAGAAGACATAATTTTGCTATAATTACCTCAGATTAGCATTTCATTTCTGGAAATTTGTGTAACTAACAAGACCCAGAGCCATTAGCTTTGGAGCACAGGTGCTGACAATAGACTGCGAGAGGACATGTACAGTTTCTCCTGCTTCAGGATCCCTGTTCTCTGGGAAACTCAGGAGGTGGTGTAATTCTGATCTCATGGCCAAGCAGAAAAGGTTTCTTAGCCTTATCTGAATTGTTTCTTGTGGTTTTGCCTGCATATGCAGATTCAAGTTGTGGCTGAAGTCAAGGAACTACATTAAGAAATGATTCACCAGAAAGTGTTGGGGGGATTTCTCAAGAGCAGTATCACTGCCCATAGGCACACATGTGCTCATGCCTATGGACAGCCTAAGAAAATGCTTTAGGACCACATGGTAGATGTTGGGCATCTCTGTGCAGTGTTGTGAAGTATTACGAGTAAATAGACTGCATGCAGTGAAATTGAAATGCAAAAGGCTGCCATTGTTTTCTTTCTCAGGTATTTTTAAAAATGAACTATGTTTTATTCCTTCTTTCTCCGTGGCACAAGGAGTTCATGATACTCAAACTATAGCTGCCCCATCACAGTTGTGTGTGTCTGTCTCAAGGTAAAAGTGCCTGGTTTGTGGTGCTGTGTGGTGTTTTGAAATTTCTGTGTGATAAAACAAGCTGTGATGTGCAGTGACTCATCCAAATGTCCAGCTATGGGAAGAAGCCAGGGAAGCTGAACCTTGCCTGGAGCTGGACCTGCCCCAGTGGCTGGGGAGCAGCCTTTTCCATGGGGAGCAGTGACAGTGTTGGAGGCGTGAGCTAAGCAGTAAGTCCAACACAGCATCCAGGGCCACACTGAGATTCAGTGTGTGGATAATAGGGGTGCTGAGGGCCCCTTCTGCCTCACCTGCCCCCCATGGTGGTGGTCCCTGGGGCCAGGCAGGTGACCACATCCTCACCTTCAGCGTGCCAAGGGCCAGCTCTGGTAAGAGGCTCTGCAGGACGGGTCTGTGGTTGGCTGTTTGCTGGGTGAAATACAAACTTCCTACAGTTTTTCCTTCGCCACTTCTTTTGTTTGGTCTCAAAACCTAAAGCAAACATCCTGCTCTCTCCTCTCTCACTCCTTGGACCCCACCTCCCAGTCAGTGGCCATCAGCTCAAACACTAATTGAGTTAATTCCAAAAGCAAGGAAGTTGAGGAGTAAAAGTGAGCTTTCCATCCATAGCTTTTTTCATTCACGAAAAATCAATGATGATGATTTATTTTTATTTTCTTGTTATAACAACAATTTAATGAACATGGATATGGCTAAATATATATTTCAATTACTTCAAAGATTATTGTAATTGGATGAAAGTTATCCTTTTAACTTCCAACACTTAAATGTTAAATAAGCTTTAAAGTGAGTGTTGTAAAATCTAGTGTTGAGACAGACTCTGATAGCATAATTAATGTTTTGAATTCTTCAGTTGATAAATAAGTAGAAACACAAATTAACATATATATTTTAGGAAGAAAATGAGTAACTGATTTTTAGAAACAGGATTTGCTAAGCTGACTGTAAAAACTTAGGAGCAGAAGGTAATTTTATTTCTTAATTCCTGTTTGAACAACCTAAACATCAGTATTTTATGAGCTACCTTAATTAGTCTCAGAATTTCACATCATTTTTGCCTACAAAATACTCTGTAATGTCGAGACCACTGTACATTTCTAGCAACTATTTAAGGGATTACTTTTGTAGTCAATAGCTATATAAATTTTTCCTATTGCAAATATAAAAATTGACAAGTCTTAAAACAAGTTTATATGTAGTTTCCTGCCTCTCATTCCTCGTCACCCTCTATAGCTGTGCTAATGGTACAGCTTGGTATGTACTCTAGTAAGCAATCTTATAATCCCAAAGGCTTTCTTAACTATTTTTATCTGTAATACCTTTCAAAGCAGTAATTGGTTTCTGAAAATATTGTAATATTATACTGCTCCCACCACCACCAAAATATATCACAGGAGCAATAATTTTAAAACACAAGAATGCAGTTAGAGTATGTTCAGTTTGAATGAATTCAGTATTTCTTAGAACTGCAGAGATGCAGTTTGTTCCCAGATCTTTTACAGCCACTGCCCATCCGATGCCCACTTTGACATCTGCTTGGCTGGGGATGTGTGCTGCTGCTACTGCTGTCATGGGGTTCTCACAGTCTAATCCCCACTTTCCAGGCTGTACCAGCTGGCACTGACCCGTTCACTGGCCTTATCCTTGCAAATTTGGGATACTCAGCAGTGCTGCTTGCTCTCATTTGTTTTTCTCAAGTTTATTTCAGTACAGAGTTCCTGTGAATGGCTACGTGAACTGGGAAACTAGGACATAGGTACAATTATGGTGCACCTCAGTTAGGTGCTTGATAACATACACACAGTGGCATGTGATAAAAGGCAGTGTGCTCCACCTGAATTACTCCAAATGCCATTCCTTTTGATACAGAGATATCTTTAGGAATTTTTTGGAAGGTGAATTACTATGTCATGTCTAAACCATGGTCTAATTGAGAATAGAAAATGCTTTTCTTAGAAGTTTAGCATGTTGCGATTTGCATGCCTTGAGTTCTGATACATCCACCTGTTGTGGGGTGAACCCTGACGCTGATGAGGTAAGGCAGAGATGTGCCAAGACCATGTAGGAACCACAGTCACTGTTTGCCCTGGGCATCCCAAGACATGAACTATAGAGGAAATGCATGAAATACTGTTTGTTGTGTATGAAGCTGCATTGATTTAATCTGAGAAAGTAAGTCACAAAGGGCAGCACTGAAGGATATTTCTGGGTCAGTGACCAAACTGCAATGGAAGGGGTTCAGTTTCAGGCAAATTACATCAGATTGTGCATATTAATGTTTAGATTATGCATAGGCACACAGTAAATATTGATGATTTTAAATTATATGTTTGTAGAAGTAGCTTGGGAATGTGGTGATTAGAGAGTAATAATAATAACAAACTGTTAGCCCAGCAGAACAGAAGGGCTGTTTGCTGACTATGGGTTTATGATAGGTAAATCTACAGAGGTTGTAAGTGCTATACATATATCTGTACACCTACATATATGAATATATACAGGTGGAATAATTGTAGGTTTTTTAGGTCCTTGGAAAAAATCTGTATGTATGTGAGCTTTCTGTTAGACTCTTTATTTCCTTCAAAAGACTTTTGAGAGCAATGAAGGACATTTAGCTAGAAAATGAGACGATGTGGAAGTGAAATAATTGCTAGGAAGATCAGCTCCCGATCTTGCATTAATGAAATAACCATGTTTTGGTGTAACTTGTTGACCAGGCAGAGATTGTTCTTTATTAAATTCTTGATTATTTTTAAATGAGGACTGGATTAATGTTTTTAAGTGTTTATTAGCCATGTAGATGATTAAATAGATGCGATAATTTCTAAAAGCTGTCTAACCTTCACATTATTCCCTTTTTTCAGTCTATTGGAAATGCCAAAACTACAAGGAATGACAACAGCAGTCGCTTTGGGAAATACATTGAAATTGGTTTTGATAAGAGGTATCGAATCATTGGTGCTAACATGAGAACTTACCTCTTGGAAAAATCAAGAGTGGTGTTTCAGGTAATACTGATGTAATCTCTTCATTTTGTTATTTCATACTTGATCCAATCCACCATCTCCCAAGGCTTCCTCTCCATCTTTGCCTACCTTACTGTCTAGAGCTCAGTAAAAGTGGACTGATCCTTGACTGGCTGCCTAAAGGTATAAAAATAATAATTACAGTTTGTACTGTGTAGGGATGTTACATGAAGTGCTGTCGTATATTTTAAAAATAAGAGAGACTTATTGCATATGGTTTAGCTGGGAGAGAGTGCTTCTCTTTTTTTTTTTTTTTTACCTTTGAAGTTATGAACTTTAGAAGCTTAATTCAGAATTATGGTGTTGGTCATGAGTCATAACCTTCTGAGCTGTGTTTGCCCTTCATTTTAAAATTCAAGCTTTGCCTTGGCAAGGAAGATACTCCCTTTACCAGCTTACTCTAAATGCTGAGGTGAATGGTATTAGTTATTTTTGGAAAATGAAAAGCTTTTAAGTATGATCATTTCACCCACCCATAGAATCCTGATCTATATTTAATAGTAATCCACAGTTCTGAAAAGTGAAATCATACTTTTTTTTGCAAGTGAAAATGTCTGCATGCTTCCTGCTGTTGAAAATGGATTAAATTAACCAAGAAGGAAATGATAGATGCTGATTTTTCTTTCCTTTCTCCATGCGGCTACTGTGCTCTTAATGTACTGCTAGAGAAAGCATTATACGTAGTAATTCATCCTGCTCATGGTTGTTTCTGCCACTTGTTAAGTGGTGAAAAATAATGAATCCCTTTCTTTTTAAAGGCAGAAGAGGAGAGAAATTACCACATCTTTTACCAGCTTTGTGCCTCTGCAGCATTACCTGAGTTTAAAACTCTACGATTAGGTACGAAATTCATGTTCATTGTGTTGTGGGATTGTAGGAACAAAGCAGCATCTCTGACCTTTTTGAGCCAAAAAGCCAAAAAAAGAAATTGCTGCCTTTTAAATTCCAAACTCTTAAACCTACAAATATTAAAATATATCGAAAATATCTAAAATGGCAGAACTCAAACTTTGGGGTTTTCTGTTAAAATAAAAGTAACAGATTTGGTTATTCATCAGACTCTTAATACACTGCAGCTGTAATCACTAGGACTTACTGTGTCCTGGATCCCAGAGTAGTTTTCCAGTGGAGAGGGTGAAATTCTCTTCTCTTGGTCCTTTAAAACCTTTTTTCCATTGCTCCAGCCACTAGAGAATTTTACCCTTTCTCATATAAGCACCTGAAAAAGCTTATTTTGCATCTACATACTTTCACTTAGGCTGTTACCAACAATTACTTTACCCTCTCTGCTAACGTGGTGATCACAAAACTGATAAGTGAAATTTTTCATTTTTCAAATCCAAACGTTAATAAAAGGAAAGGATGATCATTTGACAGGAATTGGTGCTTTGTAAAAGAAAGGCATGATGATGACCTTAAAAACTGGCAATCACCTTATCATTTTAAAAATTCAGTATAAATTTCAGTGCTTCTTGTATATTTTTAAAAGTCAGTTTCATAGGGGGAAAACTGCACAGCCTGTCAGTGCTGGTTTCTGAAATATAGTTCTAAAGTGTTTCTCTGCTCTTCTGCACTATCCTGGCACATTTAGGATTCACATCTGCTGACACAGGAAAGAAAGGAACTGATGTCATTATAACTAAAGAAGCCATTTAGCAGACTTCTCTTTGAGCATTCTTGGAGCCTTAGCAGATCAGAAGAAAAGGAGTCTTTTAGTGCAGCTGGAAGCATGGCCACTGAAACCGTAGGAATTTACACAGTACCCAGGAGAGCTACTGCTCTCCCAGTGGAGCCCAGTGCTGTCCCGAGTGGTAAGAAGCTCTCCGTTCTCCACCCCGGCTTCTCAGCCAGAAGGGATCACAGACACTCATAAGAGTGAGCCAGATCATAAATTAGAGAGGAAAATGGGCAAAATATATTATGCAATATCCTGATGCATTAATAGCATAATGCCTGCCACATAGCTCCAAAGTGCTGCTGCTGTCAGCTCTGCACCTGCCACTTGGCTCAGACTTGGAGCATAACTGCTTCCCAAGTGATTATTCCACAGGTGTGGAAGTCTGAACCAAGGTTAGGTAGAGAATATGCTTGAGGGCCTACTGTAGGAATCACGTAGCTTAGCAATACTTACTTGCACTGTTAAATCTTGAAAAAAATCTTTAGAATAAACATGTCCTGTGAGCCAGAAGACAAAAACATACTGACACATGTCAAACCATGGATTCTGCCAAGAGCAGCTTAATCATGACACAGCTTTACAGATGTGCTCTGAATTTCTGCATCAGTGTGTGTACAATGTATGCTTTTTTCTATTACAGGGAATGCAAATTACTTTCACTATACGAAGCAAGGTGGAAGCCCTGTGATTGATGGTGTTGATGATGCTAAAGAAATGGTAAACACGAGGCAGGCCTGCACTTTGCTAGGTAATTTGTAAAACACAGTCATATCCCAATTCTGATATACTTGCAGGTGTTTTCTACATTGTTTATGTATATTTTCTTCATATTCTGTTGTGTTTAAAAACAGGTGAGTTTGATAAACTTTGTGATTGAGATACTTGTATTGCATTAAGGAGGTATTTAAATTGCAGTGGAATCATGAATCTAGTGTAGAAGGAGCACACATTATGTGAATATAAATGGTGAATTCCCTTGGTGTAGCATATACAGTGTTGGAGGTCACTGACAAAGCACTTTGATACAGCAAATTAAATGGTTCATTTTAATGGATTTTTTTTTTCATCTCGTTGTAAAATGTTTCTAATAGAAGTGGAGCCAATCAGTTTTGTCAAATATCAGTCACACACAGCGGTCAGTGCTTTTCTCTCCTTAATAAATTTTTTCATCAAGTGCAGCTCTCTCCATTCAAAACATTTTATTCATCCCTTTTCAGGGATTAGTGATTCCTACCAGATGGGAATTTTTCGAATCCTTGCTGGCATCCTTCACTTGGGCAACGTGGAGTTTGCATCGCGGGATTCTGACAGCTGCACTGTTCCTGTGAGTAGTAGATGAGCTGAAGGGCATGCTTTCCACTCTGACAGTTCTGCCTTCTGCTTGTTTGCAGGAACCTCTTCTGAATACGAGTAATAATATGAAAATAAAAGGACTGTGTTTATTTCTAATTTGTTAACATTTTCACAGTTCTTTCTGCAGATGGATTCAGCTCTTCTCAGTTTAGAGGCTTTAGACAGTACTCTCTGTATTGTAACAGTGGTTATACAGTTATAACTGTAATTGATCTGTCCTAGAAAAGTCTACCAGACAGGCCAGCTTTGAAGTCCTGAGCAGGTGTCTAGATCTTTATATTCCTACATAAATATCCTCCCTGTGCACAGTAAATGCTTTGATGGATGGGGGGTTTTTGACATTAAATGCCAAAATGTCTTAAATAATTGCAAGGCAAATGCTTCACAAAGTCCTCTGGGATGTCTAAACATGAGCATAGGATATACAGATGTGATTTGTGTGACTCATGTAAGTGTCATGGTTCTTTTTGGCCTTTGTGGAGATCAGTGACAAGAGCTACATAGTCTGATTTGTAAAACCCTCCTCTTTCAGTGAGGGCCAAGGCTTCTTACCAAAGTCCATATTCTGGAGATAAGAAGCAAAACAGCCTTCTTTTCTTTGGATTCACAATGACCAGCCTCTCCCTTTGCATTTCTTTGAATGTCTCCTGTTGGACTTTCTCTTGTTTCAAATAATAGCAACACTTGTAGGGCCTTTTTCTCATGTCACTCTCAGTCCTTTTCTCAAGAATCTGCAGTGACAGTTTTCGGAGCTGAGAATGGGTCCTTCATGGGGCCACAGGTGTGCCAGGTCTGACATCGCCTGTCCATGGGATGTAAGGGAAACCACAGCAATGGTCTGGCTCTTTGGTGTGTCTTAAAAACGTTTTCACTACAAAGAAAAGCTCATTTAATGATCACAGGTGGAAAGCTGATGAGCCTCAGGACATGATGAGCTTGCCTGTGTTGCGATGAGTATCTCCCATGCAGGAATCCCCCTGACTGAGCAAGTACAAAGCTGCAAGTTCCTGTGCAACCCTATCCTGATGTGACAACACCCAGCAGGCAGTGATGAATGTCTGCTCAATGGCATTGCTACCTGAGCTGTGTCATCCCAGAGCTCTGTGCTCTGCTGGGGATGCTCTGGTGTGGTGATGAAATAGTGATGCCTCAGGGAGCTCAGCAAAGGGCTCTGTGTGCTGCAATGTGAATGAATCAGTTTTAATGTCAGCTTAAGCAACCCTAATGTGACACTCTTTTGTGCAGTGTTCATCATTATTATTATTATTACTTTATCACTGCCTCCTGAGCCAGTAAGACATGCTCAGCTAACTGGATTTTGGAGGTGTAACAGCACTGCCATGGGACCTGCATGCTGTAAGGACTGGAAGAAGCCCCAGAGAAGTCAGAAGGATGTGGAAATAGATAGATAAAGCTGATGTACCCTGAAGCTACTGGACATGTAGTAACAGTCCTCTCTGCAGCCTGTCCTTGTCAAGACACTGTTTGTCAGCGTGCTGTTGAGCCGCTGGGTGCAAGGGAGTGTGATAAGGAAGCAGTGCTAAGGGAGTTCCTTAGGAGAAAAGACCTGTCTATCCTCCTTGATTGCTGGTGATCACTTTGCATGTTAGTCACAAGGTGTAGTACCTTAGCTCATCGAGTGGTACATGCACTGCAGGGGTTTTTATGCAGAATTCTTATGTACCCATCTACCGTGTAAGCCTTGCTGGCTGCTTTTACCCAGTTAAACAAAGGCCAATTTTTTAACTTGTACAGTGCAGTTTGAGAGTTAGAGAACAACATTTGTGTGCTGCAGTCTCTTAGTGTTTGTCCTAGGAATTCACTGAGAAAAATACTGTAAGTGCTGAGACCAGAGCACTAAAGCCTTTCCACACTTCCTCTTCTTTCTTGGCTCATGCTGTGATGCTCCATTCCTGTCACTCCCTGCCATGGATGTCTGTGGGCATATGAGAGCACCACTCAGGAGCTGTTGTCCATTTGGTCTGAGATAGTTAGCTGTAAGAATTCAAAATGCCAAGCCTATTCCTGTGAAGGCAGGTGGTTCATTTTTCTGAAGGTTGCGGGTTCCCTGTGTGAAGCATTTTGGTGAAAGCAAGTAAAGTAAAATTAAAAGCCTTTGGGGAAACTTATTCACTAATTTACTTCAGCCATGTGAATGTGCTAAGTGGATAGGGAACTTGTTATGTTTTGAAGGAAGAAGAGCTGAGGAAGCTGCTGCTTGATCCTACTTACTGTGGGATCACTGCAGGCAGGCAGGTCCTCTGGTTGCGTGATTGTGTGCTTACTATCAGTAATACTGTTTCAAGACCTAATGAGACTGTTTTTATTAGCCCAAGCACGAACCCCTCACCATCTTCTGTGACCTCATGGGTGTGGAGTATGAGGAGATGGCTCACTGGCTTTGCCATAGGAAGCTCGCCACTGCCACTGAAACCTACATCAAGCCAATTTCTAAACTTCATGCCATCAATGCCAGAGATGCACTTGCCAAACATATCTATGCTAATCTCTTTAACTGGATTGTAGATCATGTGAACAAAGCCCTTCATGCTACTGTAAAACAGCATTCTTTCATCGGGGTGTTGGACATCTACGGGTGAGTTTTTGTCAGAGATATAACACTCTTACGTAATTACCTGACTGCGAAGCGTCTTTGTCTTTATCATGTAGTGCTGCATGGATTACGCAAAAACCCCCAAACCCTTAGCAGCAGCTTATTCCAGCTGAAGGAAGTAGGTGTTTAGTTTTGACATGCTATCTAAGATCTTTGTCATGACTTTGACATTTATAGTGGGATTTCAGATTTTTACTGTTGGTAGTTCACTTATGCATTGCATTGTGGAAAGTTGCAAGGGAATTGTCATCTCATGATTCCTCCAAGGTGGCACTTACAGAGAGGACAAAGATAATTTATGTGCTCTCCAGGAACATCAGTCCTTTCCCTGAGTTCCTCATCCCTGCCTAGAGAAGGAACATCACTGAGTTGCCTATGTAGTGCAGTTTGCCATTTCCCTGTGTGTTTTGTTGCTTGATTGTGTTATTTATGCTTGAAATAATTCAATGAGTTTGACTGGAGGGAGGGAATTTAAAATTTCTGGGTCATTTAATCTTTTTTTTTTTTTTTCACTACACTAGTAATTTTGGGTATATGCATATTTTAGATTTGAAACATTCGAAATCAACAGCTTTGAACAGTTCTGTATCAACTATGCCAACGAAAAACTGCAGCAGCAGTTCAATATGGTAAGTAGGAAATGACTGGCATTTCCTCTTCCCTTTCTCCTCTCCCAAGTCCGTTCTGCTAATTGGGTCCCCAGTGGTTAGGATGAATTCCTTCAGTCTATTAACCAGCTGTCCTGGCCGTGGGCTTTGAGGGATGGGGAAAGATTGACTATCTCCTAGAAATAGATTTTATGACTAACTGCTGCTCTGGGACTATTTGAAATTCCGATCACAGTAACAATTATAAGACAGAAGCAGTGCTTGGCAATTAAGACCCTGAGATTGCCTGTCAGTGAGAGCACCATGTGGATGAAGTTGGAGTTAGTGGTGTCTCCGTAACCTCCGAGAGCCCTTGGATAGGCAGAGAGGAGCACGGCTCCGCTGCTGGAGATTTGCCGCCCGCACTTCCTCCCCTGGTGTTATTTTTTGAGGCTTTTCAGTTGCATCCTGGAGTTGAATGACGTGTGGCAGAAGGCACCTCTTCCCCCTCCTCTGGAGAGATCACGATTCTCTCCTCAGCCTTAGTGACGTTTGCAATTACATATCTTACCTGCATAATGATGAGGCAAGTTATTTCTGCCAGGTCTGTTGCTAGGCTCTGCTGCGGCACCGGGATGGCTCTGAGCTCTCTTGGTGAGCGTAGCTTCCTGCTAGTGTGTGCTCACAGGACTGGATCCCATTCACCCCTGTTCATCCCAGTGTGTTGAGGAGTAAGCAGAGTGCTGGAGCAGGGGCTGGGCTTTCTGGCCCGACATGCCCTTTCCATGTTGATAAGGGCAAGACTGGATTCAACTCTGTGAGCCGGATGTTGTAACTTCCATAAAAATCTTGTTTTCTCAGCTCTACAGCAAAATCTAGTCACTGTAAGAGCTGTAAAGGTTTGCTTGTTTAGTAAAGATCACTGTCCCTGTGTTCCCTTCCCTCTCATGCTATTGCTGTAAGCACAAAGGAAGGAGCGAGGGGGCTGTTGTGTTGGTGCCCTGCCAAGCTACCAAACCCAGCACTGCTGGACACAGACCTGTTGGGCTGCCGTGCAAGTAAAGGGTTGGAGGTTGCTTTAAATGAAAGCCTTGTGTCTGGTGACAGCCAGCAAACCTTTCATATGCCACCTGGAGTGGCCCGAGCCTGGCTGAGGACAGGCTGCCTGAGGACGGCCGGACCACCCTGCCCCTTCCTGGCACCCACAGCACACAGGGAGCATCAGGTCTGAAGGCATTTTTCACCACCCAATTGCTAGGTCCTTCACACTGAAGAAATGGGTTTCTGTTTTCTTTCAGGTCTTGGGTTAGATGTGACTCACCAACAGAACGCTGCCATTGGCTTTCCTGTCAGGAATTAACTCGTAGTGTAACATGGCTGTTAAACGGCAGGGTGGGAATGGCTCCCGTGGGCACGGTTAAGGCGCGCTGCATTGGAAAGGATGGTGTTAGGCTAATGAAATACAAGGGATAAACTGCTTTGTCAGGGTAGTTTGCTGCTGCTGGCTGGCAGATGTGTGCTGGGGGAACTGTGCACTGCGCTCGGGGCAGCTGGGGACAGTGCCGCAGGACAGGTGACACCCAGACCCCGCTGCTTGGTGCTGGTGGTGGGGCGCGCTCCCAGCGTGGGCCTGCCTGACACATTAAATGTGCAGAAAACTGCAAATGGGGGATGAAACGTCATCAGAAATAACTGGAGTCAGCAGTCTTTTTGGTTTTTTAGAGTGCTTGTGCTGTTAAAACCGCAGTTTGCCTGTTTAATATCTTATTCTGTTTCTTCCTGGAGTTTTAATTTATCTCCTGTGCACTGTTCATTAAAGCTGTGCAGGTTGTTTGTGATGATAATTTTGAATAAATATACAAGTATATGGTTATTGATCTTCGTGCCAGATAAATCTGTCACAGAATTTTGCTTAAAGGGTTTCTTGTACTAATACTCCTGGAGTCATTCTTGCAAGTTTTTTGCTGAAGAGTAAATTTTAATGCAATGCGTCATCTTAGAAAAAAAAATCTGCAACCATTTAAGAGGAAATGGAGCTCTGTTCTTTTACAAGGAAGCATAAAAGTATTTTTAGTGAAATTTTACTTTAAATAGAGCAGTGTTCATAACTTTCAAATCATAAAAGCATGGCGCATCCCACTTTATAAGTCACTGTTCCTGCACTTGAAACTTTTTCTGCGGTTTGTGTTGGATTTTTATAAAAAAAGGAGCTTATAGTAATTGTGGGACAATATTGTATAAAGATTGGAAAAAATAGACCTTATTTTCAGAGAATATGGAATATTTTAATTTAGTCTGTTGTTTTTAGGCCAGGAAAAAAGGTTAATTTATTTTTCATGCACTTACTTGTTAAAGGGTTTATTCAGTTCAACTAGTGTGTCACTTGACAACCTGGATTCATGTGCCAAGAGGAATTCAGTCGAGAGTTCGATGTATTTAATCTGCATTTTATTTCACAGAAAACTCTTTTATTTTTGTCCTTTAGCATGTCTTTAAGCTGGAACAAGAAGAGTATATGAAGGAACAAATACCATGGACCTTGATTGATTTCTATGACAATCAGCCTTGCATCAACCTCATAGAGGCCAAAATGGGAGTTCTGGATCTGTTGGATGAGGAGTGCAAGGTGTGTGTTTAAGGGTTTTCGTAGAGAAAGAGGTCATCAGCTGTCCTGCCTCTGGGCCCTCACAGGGAAAAGTCATCTGCAGCCAACCAGTCATTTTGACACTGATGGTGAAAGGATTTGGAGAACTTACAAACAGAATTGGCAATTACAGGAGGAGAAAAAATGGGTTTAGTCATACTTTTTACCCCTTCCCCTCCATCATGTATGTGTATCTGTTCCTGGGACTCTGATCAACCTTTGTTTTGACTTAGGCAACTTTCTCTTTCCCAAACACAGCAAGTGTAGTCTGTGGTCCTGTCAGATTTCCCCAAATTGCCTCTCACTTTGTGTCTCACCTTTTGCCTTTTATCTTGGTTTATGCCAGGCCACGTACAGGGGGTGGCCTATGGTGTCTGCTTCAGTGGAAACCCAGCTTGGGGTTCTTGTGTATCACAAAGCATCACAGGAAATCTCTAATGGTGGTGGATGAGTTCTGCTCAGTCAGATAACGATCCTCTGGGTTCCTTGGTTATGGCAGTCCTAGAAAGGGAAGGAGATGAAATTTGAAAGCAAACCATGAAGTGTTGTCTCCCATCTTGGTTTCTTTTGCTGCTGAAAAGTTTTCAAGACATCTTAAATGGCTCTGTATTTTCCTTTGTAGATGCCAAAGGGCTCAGATGACTCTTGGGCCCAAAAACTATACAATACTCATTTGAATAAATGTGCCCTCTTTGAAAAACCACGCCTGTCAAATAAAGCTTTTATTATCAAGCACTTTGCTGACAAGGTAAGGACTCTTCCTCTGGTACTTCTTTCTGGCTGGAGCGTGGGAGGGGATCCTGGGGCAGGCAGAGACTCTTCTACTCGCTTCTTGTAAAAAGTGTGCCTGCCTGAACACCCAATCAGGAGGAGAAAATTGACCTGGCAGCTGTGCAGAGCCAGGAACACAAACAAGAGCTCCTGACTCCCGTCACATGCTGTAACCACTAACCATCCTTTTTCCAAACATGGAAGCTTAGTGTGTTTGCAGCTCTCAGCATAATTGTATCAATTCCAGTTATGCAACAGAAATGCACATAATAGGAAATCATGTATCTCGCTCATTTTGGCTAAAGAGCAGCAACAAAACAATGCTGGTTTTGCTGCCATCTCAATGTGCAGAGAGGAAAGAGGCTTACACACCCTTTTTATCGCTGGAGCGGTATGTGCTGCTCCCACCCTCGCCTCGGCTACGCAGGGAACAGCTATTTCTAGGGAGCTGGCTGAGGAGTGTCTCAGTGGAGTGCATGTGTTTTCAGCTCCTACAGTGCTCATCAAACTGAGCAACTCTTTGGGTTAAAACAAAAAATTCTAAAATCCCATTTAATATAATTGTCCTGTTAAACAAAGAATCTGCCTCAGAATATTGTCAGATTTGTCAAAAAAGCTTGCAAGAAGCTTTGGGATTCTTATCATTAGGTGCGTACATGCTGATGTGTGGGGTTAAAGACCTTTATTTTCTTGCACTTTGTTTCTTCCAGGCTCTTGAATTTATGTATGGAAGTGGGGTCCTGTTCTTGTTGCATTTAGCGTTACCTTAATGTAAGCAGCAAGAATATCTCTGTAACTGTTTAGATTCATGAGTTCAGATTTATTTGCTGGATGAGAGAACAAGAAGGAATTAATAAATATTTCATAATTTCTTCATTAGGCTAAACTGATATTTGAAAGCAAGGCTTTTCTATGCCTGGTCTGAGCAGCAAGGGCCAGTAGCACCAAGCAGGTCGTGGCAAAGCTCTAAGCTCTGATGTGCTGTCTGTGCTAAGAATTTTATGTTTTCTGTGTACTTACGGGAATGCATACAGACATCTTGAAGGAAAAAATCAAGCTGCAGCTGGTGGGTCAGCAGTCTCTGTGCCCTGACGTTGTCCTCTCTGCATAAGGCAGGGATTCTGCTGCCCTCTCCTGGCATGGTCTCCCGCACTGAAAACATGAATGGTGCCCCAGGTGGTGCTCAGAGCGGGCTTTCAGCTGCAGAGAAACCTTAGGGACATCCTCTGCCTTCTTCCCTCTTGAAATTCTTTGAAATGTTTTGCAGCTCAGGGATATAGTGTTGTCGTGCAAGCACTGATAAATAGACTTTTGACAATAGTTTTGATTTTCTTTCATCCTTGAATTAGGACAGTGAAATAAATGGTGGGTTTTTATCAAACACTCTAGATGTTCTTTGGCCCAAGACACCCTATAGCCCTGTGATACAGGATTGTTATGTATTGTCACAACATTCAGACATTTTATTGCTTCTGGTAAAAATAGTCTTTCTGAGCAGAAATGAGGCATAATAAGCTGCAGGCAGATGTACTTACACCCTCTCAGCTAATGAGATGAGATATTTTGTTCTCAGTTGCATCTGGATTTCACACAGTTCTGCAGCCCTGATAACTTCAGTGAAGGAGATGCTCAACACACATTTTGATTCTTCACCTTTACAGTAACCATTCAGTCATGCTGCCTTACCACAAGCATCTCTCAGCAGTAAAATATATCTGGTACAATGCAATAGCAGTATTCATCTATGTGTTTTAATGTTCTACATGTTACTGGAAAGCACTCTCTTTCAGGAAGATCTATATTTAACAAAGATGCACTTGGGAACTCATATTTTCAGCACCCACAGGAATTACGTTTTAAATGTGAATGTTACAGCTGGTAAATTCTATGCAAAGTATTCTTATTTTAACCTTTGTTTTTGTAAAATGATGACTTTCAGGTAGAATATCAATGTGAAGGCTTTTTGGAAAAGAATAAAGACACAGTTTATGAAGAACAAATTAAGGTCCTAAAATCAAGTAAGGTTAGTATAAGGATTTTTTTTTTCTTCCTTTGCAGTTATGAAGCCCTGACTTAAGGGTCATATAAAACTTCTTATAAGCCTAGGAAATATTTCTGCCTTAGATCAACTAAAATTGAACACGGTTTGTGTTTTACTTGGCTATCTGAATTTAAGAAGTCCTGTATCCTAATTTTGCTCCATGTGAGATCAGTCCATATTTAGCCACTAATTTCAGTGTTTAGGTGTGAGGTTGTTTTTTTTAGTTGTGGGGGGTTTTTTGTCAGGGGATGTGGGTTTGGGGAGGGGGAATTCTTTTTCACAAAACTTTCCTATGTTTTCTGTAATGGCATCATGGAATTCTGATATACTGTAGTAGTATAAGAGGGTTTAATAGTTAAGCCCTTAATTTTGTAACCTGAAAACACAAGGTCCTTATTTATGGAGAGACAAGTTCTGTTCCAGAAGCAAAAAGAGAGAGGAATAAAATGTATAGACCCTAAGGACACAAACCAGAATTTATAGAGTCTTGCCTTCTTGATATCTATGAAAGAAAGATAACATCTAAATTGGAGAATACTGTGTGAAGGAATATTACAGATCAGGTCTTCAGTGCCATCGTCTGCTTTTTTTAATGGCAAAAACGCTGGTTATGCTCTCAGAAATGTAAAGGCAATTAACTTGACATTGCACTGCGATGGCTGTTGGGAATTTGCTAGCTCTAATGGCCCAGGAAGCTGGGTGTCAAGGACAGGCTATTTAAAATTATGCTATTCTATCAGAAAAAACAACGTTTTTCTCTCCTGTTTCTATTCTGAGCAGATAATATGAAGCTAAATCATTAAAACTTGTGGTGTAATGAAAAAACCACAACAGACTTTCCCTGGAGGAAAGAGTTGAGGTGGTTTGAGTGAAGCCAGTTGCTGGAGGTGGGAGGGAGGCAGGTGGCATCCTTGGGGAGCTGGCAGGAACCAGCTGCCCACGTGGCTCCAGCTGTGCAGGGTGGGAGGAGAGGGGTGCTCCAAGGGATGTCAGCCAGTGAATGAGGGACAGACGGTGGAGACAGAGCTGCCATAAGAGCACGACATCAGCTCAGGCAGGCTCACTGTAGGTTGAGTCAGTTCAGTCTAAATACTAAAAAAAAAAACGTGTTTTTCTCCTTGCCAAAACCAGTGTTTAAAAAAAAATAAATTCAGCTGTGAAGAAAATAGATTTTCCAAAGAAGATTGTTCCGTTCTTATTATTCAGCAGCCCTTCTTTGTTAGTAATTGTGGTGGCACTGCATTTCTGATTTTTATTTTTTGTTGTTGTTGTTGCTGTTTTCTGGGTTTGCTCTGCACATCCAACAGAAGGTAATTCCAAATCGAATGCATCACCTGTCATCCTGGCCATGCCCACTCTCACATACAGCTTGGATGCTTCTTTGCTCTCCAAAGTGCATGACACACACTGCTCTTGGCAGGCACTGTAGAGTTTAACTATTTATTTTGGCCTTCTCTGTAAGTCCACCCACAGGACCTCTTTGAACTAGTTCAGTTTTCCATACATGTATCACGAAAGCAATACAACAGTCCTGGGCTTTTATGCTTGCTCTGGAATGGTTGTTAAAATCTTCTGTTGTGGCTCTGAATTGAAAGAAATGATCTGTAAGATTGTTAGCAGCATGTCTGTTAAGTTGTCTGAAGAAATTACAGGGAAGAAATGCTTGCTTGCTTGTTTTCTACCACGTGAATTACCTAGCCTTTGATCAGTGTTTTCCCTCTCTTTGAACACTCCTAGTGTTCTGTGAAACAAAGAAAATTGATAAGATACTAAATTCCAAAACCAAACTGGAACAGGAATGTCCCCAAAGTGTGGATTATCACAGCACTGGTCTCCAGTTGCTGACCTGTGCTGCAGAGGCCAAATGTTGCTCCTTTCTTCTACTTGCAGTAACTGGGGCGATGTTGATGAAAATGGTGCCTTTAATATGCACTTGCCTGCTTTTCAGGCAGATTTTTCCAGGGTTGGATAAAGGGAATGAGACTTAGATATGGATAGCTTAGAAGACCTCATCCATCTGCAATCAAGACATTGGGGACCCCTTTCCTATCCTGGTGTGTGGGAGCATCATGAGTTTCAGAAGAAGCCTATTACACTGAGATAAGTTTCTGTATAGGATGAAAAGACCTGGCTCTGTAGCTCCGATTCCTGTGCATACCAACCCACTCCATCCAACCACGGACAGCTGAGTGAGGAGGTGGTGGCCCATCATCCTCAGCTCTGTGTTGAGTCAGTGGAAGGAGAAGGGTAAATCACCCTCTGGAAATGTCATTCTTCCACCAGCTAAAGAGGTAGACTCAGGTCAGATAAAAGCCAAGCTGTGATACTCCTTTTTAAGTTCAGGAATTTAGGATACCTTTGTAGCATTCTTAGTCATTCTGTTATGCTGGAGTGCTCTGTTGGGTGCTCCTGGGGAATGTTTGATGCCTTCTGGTAGCCCGTCTGTCACAACCACAGAGCCCAGGTGCCATTTGGTTGTGCAGCATGTTTCACTGGTTATTGTGCATGCTCACCAAGTTTTGTAAGGCAAAACCAATTTTATTTTTTTTTTTAGGTTTTACTTAGCCCTAGTACTTTCTAATAGTGAAAAATGAATGCTCCTGTCTCTTGGGGCAAAATGCACAGATGCTAGATAAAAGATTATTCATGGACAGGTAGAGAAGTTTAGATTTTGTTCTGTAATGGTTTTGAAGTGCTGTAGTTGTCAGTAAAAAGATCTGGTGGTGTTATTTTTAGTTACGGGTTACTTCAAAGCAGCGGTGTATTTCGTAGCCATTAGAAAAAGGGAAGTGGAAGTCCTGTGTGCTATTTGGAAGGATGTTTCAGGTTTTTCCTCCACTCCCACTGACAGGGAGTAGATCTTAGTCAGAAAAATTTGGCCAGGTTTTTTTTTTTAGTTAATGTCTCCTCTTTTAAGTTGATTATTTCAATTTGGAGTAATAAAGCAGCAGTCATCTTTGTTGCCTGCTGCCTTATTCAGTGTCCCAGATACCTGTCAACCACAAAGGAGTCTGATGCACCAGTGGAATCTGAGAGGACCCTGTTGTTTCCTTCTTAGATCAAAGCAGCCATATATAATTGCAGTTGGTACTTATGAAACTGCTGTCAGTATCTAACAGTTTCACATGGAAGCTATTGCTAGCTCTATGAAAAAAACACTCAAATCAGAATTTTATCTTCAGAAGGAAACTCACTGATCAAACCCACAACATTTTTAGTATTAAATCATGGCCCACTCACTCTATCACTGGCTCATCTGCTTTTTTTGCATTTGGAGTTCAGCAAAAATGCAGTGCTTACAAAAACTGAGCCTAGGTTTTAACCTTAAGCAAAACAGGTGCAATGACGTGCTGGATTCTTACCCTCTGTGTATTTTTATGCTGTTATACCAGTTTAAGCTGCTACCAGAGTTATTCCAGGACGAGGAGAAGGTCCTCAGTCCCACATCAGCAACCCCTTCAGGGCGGGTGCCTCTGTCTCGAACGGCTGTCAAACCAGCCAAGGCCAGGCCAGGTCAAGCCAGCAAGGAGCATAAGAAAACTGTGGGACATCAGGTGAGTTTGAAGATGCAGCTCTACTAAATAATCCTTCCCTGTACCTGCTGGTGCGTCTTGGGATCCCTTGTGATTTTGAGAGAGCTGCAGCTGATTATGACTTACAGTTTGGAAGAAAAATAATCCCTAATTACTAATGCACCGTGGGGCACAATTGCATGCAACCCAGTTCTTATTGTGGTGCCAAACCCAAAACTGATGCTTTTCAAAACAAATGTAACATGCTGAAAGCTGAGAAGCATTGAAAATCTTATGCTAGGTCTTTCTGATTGTGTGCTACATTGTCTGACTCAAGTCAAAAGTGCGGTTTGGTTCCCAATGGGCCAAACATAACATATCCACATATATGTGCCATAATTAAACTAGAGGTATGCAGATCAGGCCTTTCTTCTGAGTTTATCTCAAGCATGACTGAGTTTATTGAGGCTGTTCCCTGATATTTTTTTCATTTTATCTTTCAAAAAGTTTCGGAACTCTCTTCATTTGCTGATGGAAACCCTGAATGCCACAACCCCACACTACGTGCGCTGTATTAAGCCAAACGACTTCAAGTTTCCATTCACGTAAGCTGGTTCATGTGTGGCTCAAGTAGCCCATGTATGGGAGGGGGTTGCTCAGGGCCCTGGAGGATGAAGTCTCTGCTAAATCCTGCTCACTCAGGAGTGAAGTGCTGTGTCTCCTTTCTCTGGCTATGAATTCATTGTATGTGTGTGTGTACATCTATTACAGCAGGAGATGTTTGGGGATGCATAGAGGGAGAAATACTTCTGATGGGTGTTTTTTATTTGTGGTGATACATGATAAAAAAATTACAGCATTTTCATTACAAGTTGTTTTAAATGTAACTGGCAGTTTGCAGTCCTTAAGCTCCTTTGACATTTGCTGAAATTTGTTTTTGCAGACACCAGTGTCTTTTTCCTTATCTTTTTTTAATATATATATGAACTTACTTAGAGCTTTTCTCAAAGGTCTGCTTAAAACCTGGGCACTCAAATAGTCCCATGGCTGTTGGGCTGGCCAGCAGGGAGCAGGGCAGGGTGAGCAGCTCTCAGTGCCAACAGGCTCGAACAGTTCCCTGGCCAGGCTGTCCTCTGTTACTCATGAGTTTCAGAAGCACTACCTGGACTTGTTCACCACCCATTGCAACCCACCCCTGCTCCCCAGTGTGCCACTCCTGTCCTGGGCATGCACATAACCAGGGGTCCCAAGTAATCCAAAACTTGTCCCACACCCACAGGCTCTTTTTATTCCTACCTAGATTTGATGAAAAACGGGCAGTGCAGCAGCTGAGAGCTTGTGGTGTCCTGGAGACCATCCGAATCAGTGCTGCTGGCTTCCCCTCCAGGTGTGTTTGCTGCTTTTTGGATTGCTTTCAGCTGCAGTTCTTTTTAAGGTAATATTCACTGCTGGGACTGACACTGTGCCTGGTTTTGGGACAGGTGGACGTACCAAGAGTTCTTCAGCCGTTACCGTGTTCTGATGAAACAGAGAGATGTACTTGGTGACCGTAAGCAGACGTGCAAAAATGTCCTGGAGAAGCTGATTAAGGTACTAGACTTAGCACTGAGAGCATTTGGAATCCAAGGGAGTAAAGGCAGTGTGGCTTACTCCCTCATAGCCACACTATTTTAGTACTTCTACAAAGTACTAAACCACTAATACTGGCACAGGAAGTGTAGAATTTCCCAGTGACAGGAAAGAAAGACAGTGATTTTAAGTGTGAGTGGTTTGAAGGTGAGCCTTACCTTGCCTAAGGGCAAGATGCATTAACTACACTTTCAGTAAGGTATAGTTATCTGGAGATTTCCTAATGTGGATGTGTTTCTGTCTGCATGACTCTCACACTGCTCCTCTCAGCTCCTGTGCTGAAATCAACCTTTTTCACTCCTTTGATCCTTGTGATGTCTCCCTGCTTGGCACCTTGGCAGCCTCTGGCTTTGCCTCCTACCTCCAGTTGCAGCTCTACATTCCCAGTCTGTGCCATCCACACTGCTGGCATTACACCTGAACTGTGTGTTTCCTGGAATTTGTTAATGAGCTATGAACAGGCTCCCAAGAGACAGTTCCAGTCAGTTCTCAGGAGAAGGCAGGTTAAGAAGAGAAGGAGACAAAGCTGGAGATATAGGATATCTGGAAAATAAAAGATAAATACTGTGCTGGCAAGTTGGGGCTTGACTTTAAGTTCTGTGGCATTGGATGGACCTAAGTAAAATCTTTGGGTTTGTGTATATGTGTAGTGTTAATGTATAGTGTTAATATTTAGTGTTAAATGTATTCTAAACTGTAGCTCTTTTGCCACTGTTCCTTTCAACTTTGCATCAAACAGCCAACAAAATTAATTTTTTTTATGTCTTTGTGTGTTCTCAGTTTTTTCCTCCAAGGAGTATTAGAGCCTGTAGAGATAAAATGTTATTCCCTTGCTGGTTTAGTTCTGAAACTCCAGATGTGTTTGAGCAGCAGCGAGAAGCTTTGTTCCGCTTTAGCCCTGATGCAATAAGCGATGTGTACATGTCTGAAGCCCCAGCTGTTTTGTTTGTACTGTGTAATGTGGTTGAAGATGGACTGTTCAGAGGGGTCAGCTACAATTTAAGCAGAAAATTGTACATGTGCATTGCCTGTATTGCTTTCATCCTCTGTGCACCTTTGTCACCTCCTGTAGCCTTCCATGTTATTATCTTCATGGCATTCTCATCTAAGCAAAAACCTCACCTTGCTCCCTTGGGCCGTGCTTGTGGCCTTATCGTATTAATTTTTTAGCAGGATCATACAGACAAAATGCCCTTCTCCACAATTTAATTTAAGTCTCAGTTTATCCGAAATATTACGCAGACAATTTTGCCTCTTTACTAACTTGTACTTTCATTTAGCCCTTCATGCCTTTTTATATGCACTAACACTTAATTCTGTAACTTATCCTCTTTTTACCTCTGAAAATTTAGGACAAGGATAAGTACCAGTTTGGTAAGACAAAAATATTTTTCCGGGCTGGTCAAGTAGCCTATCTGGAAAAAATAAGGGCAGATAAGTTGAGAGCTGCCTGTATCCGCATCCAAAAGATGATCCGGGGCTGGCTGATGAGGAAGAAGTACATGCGCATGAGGAAGGCTGCCATCACCATCCAGAGACATGTCCGAGGGTACCAGGCACGATGGTAAGCAGTGCTCATGGGAAATCCCACACCATCCTCAATTCAGATCCATTTAAGTAGGGCATTTAAATTTGTTTTCTCCTTCCTGTACTGTCTGAGAGGAAATGATTTTCCATGGAAATGAAGGAAATTGAATATAATGAGTGTGTCTGTCCTGCCTGATTTTGACCTCCCTGAGAGGACAGTACCACTCTGGCTGTATAATGCTTAGAGCAGTATGTTATTACTGGGAGCAGACAATAAGTACTAGGAGATATGTTGCAGGTGAGGTAAAGCAGGACTCTTGTCTGAGTTCTTAATGCCCAGTTTCCATGTGCCCTTCCAGCTGGGTCTGTCCTGCTGGAGAAGCTACTCCTCATCCAGGATGCAGCTCTGAGTGGAGATACATCATTCAGTGATTTCTTTGGATTGAGTTCTGAAGGATGGCCATGGATAGGCGAGAGAGAGAGAAGGGTGGAGTACAGGTGGTATTGTTCAAAGACAAGGTGGTGATGAAGACTGTAAGAACTGACCTTTGGAAGGACACTTGTGTCAAGAAGCTTTGTAATTGTCTTACTCAGAGAGGCAAGAATGAGCAAACGTTTTCTACAAGTTGAGGTTAGGAGAGGAGATCTGGAAGATGACACAGTGGAAACAGCTTTAAGGGTGATGAGAAATTAAGCTGAGTTTATCTTGTCAGTTCTGCAGTACAGTTCTCAGAGCAAGTGAAAATGTTTCCCAGTAAAGCCTTGCAAGGTTTCTGTTCATTTGTCATTCAGTTGTGCTGCCATGTAGTAGAATAGCAAGTAAATATTCTGTATCACTGACAGCATTAAGAAGAAACTGAAGATACAGGATGTAAAACATACTTAGAGGTATTATTTGTAATCTTTTCCTTGCTTAGCTATGCCAAGTTCCTGCGGAGAACACGAGCTGCCATCACTATCCAGAAGTTCCAGCGCATGTATGTGGTCCGCAAAAGATACCAGTGCATGCGAGCTACTACCATTGCTCTTCAGGCTCTCCTGAGAGGTTACATGGTCAGAAACAAGTACCAAATGGTAAGAAATTGTAAGCTGTTCTTCACTCTTCATTCTAGCTTTATTTCCACATACCTTCAGGACAAAGCTGCTCTGTGGTGTCCCATCGGGAACCACACCATTTGTGTGCATGTTGTTGTAATGCTCAAACAAGATACCAGAGCATGGACTGAGGGACAGCACCTGGAAATTAGAAGGATCAATTAGCTTGTCACTTTAGAGATATTTTTGTTGTCGTCTACTACGGATGTACCTAGACTTTCATTACTGTCAATAGAGAATCCAACAGGGATTTACACTATTTCGCACTTTTTCATTTGTTAAATAGAATGTTGAGGCACTTAAAATAAATACTGAAGATGACCTTGCATTTATCTGCCTCCATGAGTCCAAATCATAATTGTTTACATCATTATATGTAAACAATCCCTAACTAGTGATCTGAAATGGCTGATGGAATATACTGAAGGAGACATAATGTTAGCAAAGAGATACCCACAAAAACAGGAGGTTGAAACTTATGCATGGGTGGAGCTTTTTTTGTTTTAATTTTTCAGTGTACGTTTTTTCAGTGTTGGTTTTGTTTCGGGGAAAAATCAGTATGACCCTGTCCTAGTGATATTGATAATATTTTCCTGATTACCCTTGATAGAAAACAATTCAGGAGAGAAATTAGAATTTGATCTCCCATGGTTGCAGGGCTGGAGACAGACTTATGATTCAAACTGCAAAATGCCGACATGTATGATGGCAGTTTTGTCTACATGAATTGTTTTAACTAGCCTCAAAAATCAACCTGTGTTTCTCTGAAAAAGTAGCTGAAGGAGTTCTAGTTTTTTTCTTGAGCAGGTAGATACTGAAGGCATGCAACCAAAAACCAGTTGAGGCTTATGATCCATATCTTTCTCTTTTATGTTTGAAGTTTCTGTATCTTTTTCATTTGTATTAAAGTTGCTTACACAGTCACATATGAGTGTGCCCAAATTAGAGAATTCTAACATACACTAACCACAAAGTCGGAAAACAAGTAATCCTTAATAAGAATTTCTTGGTAGTAGACCCCTATGTTTGACTTCTGTTCTTTTGTGTGGGTATCTACTTGCCTTTTTATTGGAATTCTTAGCATTTTCATTATTACAAACTATATTTTATGTTGTGAGATTATATAAGATGTGTTTTTAACAGTGGTCTGACAAATGTGACAAAGTGACACATGGGTCACAGCAATAGGTGACCTAAAAGCCATGTTTAGGAAAATAGGAGACGTTTTTCTGTGCCTGGTTAGTCCTATGAGTAATACACACCCCATCTGTCTTGGAGCATGGAGTTTAATAAACCTGTTATATTTCCTCTTAATAGAGATGGCAGGTTTCTGGAGGAGTCCCCGTAAGGGGTGGTCAGACTTGCCCGTCAGGAGGATTCCCCCCAGGCGGTGAATTGTTCACCGCAGTAAAACATGACAATCTGACAAGCACCCCTGCGGTGTGCTGTGGATGTGTGGTCCTCCTGAGGTGGAATTTTATTAAAGCTGAGGTACAGGGATGGTCAGAGAGAGAAGCACAGGCTCTGTGTGCCGTGGGAAGGTAAACATGGTTGTCCTGAAGTTCATGACGATTGCAATGAGTGAAACCGAAAGGTTGCCCTGTGACAGGACACCTGGGCTGAGCAGTGACTCTGTCAGTAATGTGTAGTACACGTGTTGTTCCTTAGGATTGGGAAAGGTACCTGTTGTTGTTGTTAGAAGAGAGGGCATATGTTGAGTCACGTGGCCAGTGCAAGGAATTTAAGATGGTTGAATCATCTGTTTCACACATCCTGGGGAGAGCTTCTGCCTGAGACACTGCGATGTGCTTCTCTGCTTGAGAAGTTTAGTTCCTCCATAGCTTTTACATAAGCTTTCCTGGGAAATACCTGGTAAATTAAGTGACTTTTCTGATCCTCTCACCTTACATTGGAGTGGCTTATTTCCTCACTGGATTATATGGGTGCAAGAATTCACTGGCAGATGAGGACCATCCCTGCACGATGGAGGTATTTTACAGGACTTGTTGCGTTCAAACTTGAGGTGAAAATGTTGTGGAAAGTTAGCTTTATTCAAGTGTTCAGACACCTGCAGGGAACCTGAAGGAGTGTTCCAGAAAACATATAAGAAGGAGACAGGAGTGCCAGCTGCATGGCATGCAGTCAGACGGACTTTGGCTTTTGACCTTGCTGTGCTTCTCAGAGAGCTGCTTTCTTACCTTGGTGTGCTGCTTATCTGGGTGCTGGTATTTCAAGTCTTGTTTATAATTCAGAAATAAATGCTGAGGGAGAAATTATGTATATCTTAAAATCATGCCACTTTGCCCGTGAATTTTAAATTCATTGATTTGCTAAGAAGTGTAAAAGAAAATAAAGTTGTTGGTACCTAACTAGTTTGTCTTACCAGCTTCATGGTAAATTGGTGTAAGAATTTGAGCTTTGTATGGTCTTTAAACTATCAAATCCAAGCATTAACATGAAATCTTAAACAGTTTTGTTCTTTAAAATAAACTGTTTATTTGCAGAAGCTTTATTAAGTGAACTCTAAAGCTCTCAGAGTCCTGGAAGCCTTGTGGGTATGGGCAGGCTCTCCGATCATAGCTGTGGTCTCCTAACATTCAGGTGCTCCAGACCTGGGAGATGTCTGACTGAATTAGTGGATTAAGGATCCAGAACCAATTAGTAGACACTTCCTAGTGGAAGTCTCTGGCTAACACACTGATAAAGGTTGCTGGCATTCTTGACTGTTTCATGTTAAAAATTATTAAAAAAAAAAAACTATGTTGGTTTTCTTTTTACACCTCAAAGCTATGGTTGAAATTTCTGCCATCAAATAAGTAGGAATTATTAAAATATAAATTTCTTTTTAAAATAAACAGAATTTTTTCCATACTAGCAAGTCTAAGATATGTCAAAAAAGACAACAAAAAATCAAAACAAAATAAACACAAACAAACAAAGCAAAAGCCCTGGACTTTTCAACAGCTGCTACAATTTCCTCCGGGCTCTAGTGTGTACTGGCTGTATTGAATATCAAGTGTGGTAATTTTAAACTTTGCATTGATGAACCCTATGCAGTGTATGTCAATGATTCAAAAATGTTTAAGATGAAGATGCAGTAAAAAAAAAAAAGGATTGTATTTGTAATCCTGCCAACAGGTACCATGTATTTTTGTAATTAGCTGGCATCTGACATCAACACAAAGGAATGCCTGGTGCTTCAGTGTGCCTCCAGTTCTTTCTTACCATGTTTTTCCTTCTGGTTCCCTTTCATTTTACTCCTTGTTGTCTTCCATATTGTAGTCTTCTTTTCCTCTTCTTTTTTTCTTTAAATTAATTTAATTTCTTGTTACTCTTCATCAGAAGTTTCTCTTTGCAGCCTGAGGTATCTATTTACATCACCTTTACACCCCTCGTCATGGAGTCTGTTTAACTGCATAGGCGTAGTTTGGAGCTCTCACACCCCTTGTTGTGTTTTCTCTTGACTGTAGATGCTTCGGGAGCACAAGACTGTTATTATTCAGAAGCATGTGAGGGGCTGGCTGGCGCGAGTGCACTACCGTCGGACCTTGAAGGCCATTGTTTACTTGCAATGCTGTTACCGGCGCATGATGGCCAAGAGGGAGCTCAAGAAACTGAAGATAGAGGCCCGCTCTGTAGAACGCTACAAGAAGCTTCACATTGGCCTGGAGAACAAGATCATGCAGCTGCAGCGAAAAATTGATGAGCAGGTAAAAGCTCCCTGGCCTCAGGGAAGATGTGTCACAATCTTGATTACCTTTCTCAGCAGCGCTGTGGGAATTCACAGAATGCACTGAATTTTCACCATAAGGGCTCAGTTCTCTCTTATGATAAAGAACAGAGATAGAAGAGAAGGAGAGGCCACAGTAGAACTTTAACAGTCAAACATCCATTTCTGTCTCTCAGCAGCACTGAGAGGAAACATCTGCTCCCTTAACGCCAGTATTTCACTTGTGTTACGTCAGTTGCTCAGTTTAAGGGAAGGTGAGGTGATCATGTTTGATGTGGGTGGGCTCTCCATCTGATTTTATTTTGGGATGTGCAGGCTTAGAGGCTGGACTGTTCTGTCAGCTCGTTAAGCAATTCTGCAAAAGCAGACCTAAACCTTTTTGAAATGGGGAAGCTGCTCTTTTGCTCCCATGTCTGGGTATATTCTGTGGGGAACAAAAAGGCTCACTTAAACCAGAACTTCTCCAACAGTTGCTCTGTCTGTGTTGTGTTTTGCGAAGAACAAAGAGTACAAATCTCTGCTGGAGAAGATGAGCAACCTGGAGGTCACGTACAGTACGGAGACAGAGAAGCTGCGGAATGATGTGGAAAGGCTTCGGATGAGTGAGGAGGAGGCCAAGAACGCCACCAACCGTGTCATCAGCCTTCAGGAGGAGATTGCCAAGCTCCGCAAGGAGCTGCACCAAACTCAGTCGGAGAAGAAGACCATCGAGGAATGGGCAGACAAATACAAACACGACACTGAGCAGGCACGTATGGGGTCTCAGGGCATGGGAAGATTTGTAGGGGCCAGGTGTCCACTCAGATTTTGACCAGGCTTAATTGCTTCAGTTGTGTGGCTGATTTTTTTACTGTGTTTTTAAGCAATGTTATACCTGTACGATCCTAAATAGGCTTGATACCTAAATGACTACAACTATGGTAGAAGAATATGCTCAGTCTGTATACTATATGTAATATATGTATCCAGTCTATTCAGATTTTGATATTGAAAGTACTTGCAAATCCAAATGCTTAAGCACTCAGAATTAGAGGTAGTGCATTCATAAAAATAAATCATTTTACCCACCTAGAGAGAGTAATCTCATAGGTATCAGAAATCCCATACTCAGTATTCAAAGGCACTACTATATCCTACCTACTTTAAACAGCCAACTTATTCAGCACATGTACACAGTCTAGTTCAACAGATTTCAGCTAACCTCTTATCTTTGCTTTAACCACAAACAAACAGGTTGTTTCCTGGCAAGAGTACCTGCTGATAATGGTGTGAGTTTTGAATATTGGAAGAGCTAATCCATCACTATGTGATGCTGCAGTGATATATCTCAAGATCAGATGAACATAAGGAACAATATTAATTGATTAAGCAAAGAGAATGCATAATAACCAAAATCAGAGAAAAATTAGTAATTGGCAAACCTGGCAGTAAAGTGGCACAGCTTTAGGGCAGAGGCAAGGTGGTAGATTGTGATGCTAGCCAGTGCAATAGAATATACCACAGAACTACCAAATGTGTAACTATTTTGTGAGTATTTCTGTTTTAATGAACCAGTTACATCCTTGGGACTTTACTGAAAAGTATATGGCACTGTGGAGTGGTTCAAGGCAGTTTTGGCATCTGATCAGAAATAGAGTGCAAAACATACAGGGGAATCTGCAGGGTGACATATTTAAGAAATGCAATTTGGGACATCAAGATATAACTTATTTCTCTATTTTCATTCTCTGAAGAAAAGTTTAAGTATTTGAACTGTTAAATATGTCATTGCTATTAGAGCTACTGATGAAAGGTGAACTGCATTCTGAGTCAAATATTTTATTCTCTTTAGCTGGTATCAGAGCTGAAAGAGCAGAACACACTACTGAAAACAGAAAAGGAGGAGCTGAACCGCCGCATCCATGACCAGGCGAGGGAAATAACAGGTTGGGTCTGTTCTCTTCATTCAGATTTTCTTCTTCATGTTACTGTGTTAAGCAACACTAAGCATAGATTGGGCTAATTTGCATTAGTTTGCACTACTTTTTGGTTTAGCGGTTTCATTTTTGTGTTTTGAGAACTCGAATCAGAATTATTTACCATTTGAATTTCCATGAAATCCTAGGATTTTGGGGTCTTTTTTTGAGGGGTGACTGTTCCAAAGCAATTCAGTTTTAAAAAAGGAGGTTCTGATATTTAATACAGTTAATGTACTACAACTTTTCTGGATGCTGTGCCTGTGGAAGCTTCTAGGAAAGCGTAAACTCTAGAAGTGAAGGCTGTGGTGGAGGGAGCTGTGATGAGAGGGGTCAGTGTGCATGAGGCATAAAGCACCTCACATTTTGCTTTTACATAGCACAGCAGTGGGCTAACATCCCTTCTTCCTACCTCCTGGAATTACTAGGAGGTATCAGCAGAATGACTGACTTGACTGAGTGAGCCCTCTGTGATTACCACAATAATGCCTTGGCCCTTCATATTTTTGGCTAAATGTTTGCCTACAGAAGCACAAACACCATCTTCAAACATCAGGCTGTTTCACTGGTGCAGGCATGTGCCTGTACCCCCAGGATGGATGCACTGCATGGTGGGTAGAGGTGGAATTCTCACTTTGGATTCCTGTTCTCTGTGACAGAGTCGATGGAGAGGAAGCTTGTGGAGGAGACAAAACAGCTGGAGCTGGATCTGAATGACGAGCGGTTACGGTACCAGAACCTGCTGAATGAGTTCAGCCGTTTGGAGGAGCGGTATGATGATCTCAAGGATGAAATGAACTTGATGGTGGTAAGTGGCTCAACATCTGAGAAACCAAAAGCTGTTCACATCTGTGTTTAGGCAGAATCTAGTGGGACAGGTTAGTAACTGATTCTGCTGTCAGCTGTGTGGTGGTGACCTGTACCTGAAAAGAGAATTTGCCCTTTTAAATGCTCATTACTTGTATTAGTTCAGCCAAAACAAATACATTTAAAATTTGTAGTTGACTTTTTAAAAAAAAATGTTTTTAATTGTCACATCTGTGACAATACTACATTTCTGCTATGACTTTGCTAGTGGTATTTCTCGTGCTGCTGCCCTTATTTTGATTTGAAGTAGTTCTAGGAATTTATGTGTCAGGAAGAAAAAATATTCCTCAATAGAATGTCTAGAATTCTGCCTGTGCTTCCTGTAAATGGAGCATTTCTTTCCCA
The DNA here is from genome assembly GCA_038380795.1 of Pyrocephalus nanus. NCBI lineage: Eukaryota > Metazoa > Chordata > Aves > Passeriformes > Tyrannidae > Pyrocephalus > Pyrocephalus nanus. The sequence continues at coordinate 8,668,650 of CM076272.1, forward strand.
AGAAGTGCTGCATTGTTGCTTGATTCTTCTTTCTACAGCAGTCCTTGGTGGTTTAGTATCTGACCTGTCTCCGTAGATTTGTGAACTGCATCTCATAGGTTTTAGGTAGCATGAGAGACCAGAATCGAAAATCTTTTCTTATAAATTTTAATAGCTCTGAAATAACACTAAATATTACAAACTAAATTAGCGGCTGTGAAGAGGCAGTCACAGGGAAAACCATATAGCGGTATTGATTTGTTTCTTTTGTATTCCAGAGCATCCCGAAGCCTGGACACAAAAGAACGGATTCAACTCACAGTAGCAATGAATCTGAATATACTTTTAGCTCTGAGATCACAGAAGCAGAAGATTTACCAGTGAGGATGGAGGTAATGTGTGATAGTTTTAATCTAGGCCTTCCTGGCAACCAGCTCGTAACCAAGGAAGTGGCCGTGTTCCCAGTATTCCATACGATTTTTATGTAAACCAGGGTATAAATAAGAAGGGAGAGTAGCCATTGCTCTCTTTCCTTCCGGTGGATCTGAAGGTTCAAGTTCTCTGCTGTCGGTTCTGCCCGTGTGGAGGAGTGAGGCCTAGTGAGGCCTTGTAGGCCTTGGGAGGCAGATAGTGCCGGCGGTCATTTGACGCAATTGTGCTATCTCAAGGAGAGTAGTAAGATTTTCTTTCACTAGTTCTTTATTGAGTTGTTCCCGGGTTTCGATTGTGCATATCTGTTTCAGTTTTCTTTTTGTCCCTTTTTCCCTTTTCCCTTTCCCTTCGGGTGTAGGGGGGGGGGTGTCTTTTTGCTGTATACATAGTATTTTAATTGTATATAACTGTGATATATGTAAGAATCTATATTTTGACATAATTTGATTGGTTTTGGATTTTTCAATTTCCATAGTTTTTTTCCTTTTGCCATAAGAGAATAAAGGAGGGGGAAGGAGTTGTTACTGTGAGTTCAGGCATTTGACTGAGAGCTGAATCAGAACCATCACATAATGTTAAAAATCCTCCACAACTTCTTATTGTTCCATGGTTGAACTCATTCTTATCTCTTTTTTTTTCATAAGTGTTTCTGAAAACCATATCCTTATATTGAGATATCTAATGCTTTAATCCATCTTTTTCCATTTCCTTTTAGAAAACACTCATTCCCTAGTTAGTTGTGATCCTGTGTAAAAAGACTTTGTCAAGTATGCTTTGAATTCTTCTTTGCATTACAGTAAACATAGATTAGATACTTGGCCATCCAGTTGATTTGCATGTGAAACATTTGCTTGTCAGTGTTGGTAACCACAACCACTTCTTCAACACAAAGTGGGAGTTTAGAAAACCAGTGAGACTTTCCTGAGCAGTCTGCACACTGTATATTCAAGGATTGAAACTGGCAAGCCATATTTTTATTAGCTACATGTAATGAGTTTCCTGTTAGGGGTGAGCAACTCATATTGGATCAGTTTTCCTCTAGTTCATAGAGATGAATAAAACTCCCAGAATGTACTATTCCTTTGCATATGCAGTGATACAAATCCCAGGATACTGAAAAATGTTCAGAAAGGTTACTCTCTTGATTCAGCTAATGAATAATATTCATGAATAATTTGTGGTGCAACTCCAAGCCATTGCTTAGTATTTCCAAGATAACCTCTCCTTTTTGGCCTTCCCAGAGCAGTGGGATTGGTAACTCAGAGAGCCCTGAGGTTGGTGGTCTGTCTGTGCTTGGCACTTTGCAGATTCAAGGCTTTTGCTGTTCATTCTGGAGATCTTCTTAACTGTGAGCCACAGCACAGCACACTCTGTTTGCCCTCTGCCTGGGACAGGGATCTCCAGAGCTGCTTTTGACAGCCTCTGTCATTGCTGCCTTTGAAAGCCTCCGCAGAAAATTATTTTCTACTCTGGATGCAAATCTCTGACGCATTAATGTTGGCACAGATCCTGTGCGGAGTCTTTCATAATGTGCCTTCCCACTTATATTTTTCACTTTGTGTAATTGTTCCAGAATGATGCTCCCTACCTTCATGGATAATCAGGAAAAGGACAGTGCAACTACATGTAGTTGCATTTCACATATGAGCCAAAAGTCATCTTTTCCTTTGGCTAATAGACTTGCTGAATTGCTGTTCTAGAGCCAGTTTGGGGTTTTAGAATATGAATGAAAAGAATGAACTCAAGAGTGTGAATGAATGCAGCACTGTATTTGTTTAACCCCTTAACATTTCAAACTCCAGTTTGACTCTAGACTAACAGTATAGATTAATTAACAAAACCGCATTAAAAATAGGGTCTGCCTCAATGCAAACCAGTAAAGCCAGAAAACTCAAAGTCTGTTTTATTTTTCCTGAGCTGTTGGTGTGGTTTATGACTCTTCCCCTCAACAGTAAAAGGAGATGAAGTGGAAATGGCTGTGCTTGCTTGTCTGCTACAGTCATTAATATTAATTTCCTAGTTCCTTTTTTAGGCTTTAAAATTTTATGGTACAGTTCATCGTAAATACTTTGATCTTCTCAGTACATAAAGTACAAAAAGGCTGATGGACAATTTCTAATGTACCTTCAGAGTGCAAATGCTGGTCCTTGCCCAGAAAAAAGTGAAGAAGCTAGTGGATTAGGCTTAGAACAGGCTGTATAATTAGCATAACAAAAGAAGGGCATAAAATATATTTTCTGGTACCTATATTTTTTGTCATGTCCCACTAAATTAACCTGTTCACCAGAGAGATTTCTCTGTAGCTGAAGAAGTTACTACAGAAATAATTTGAAAAAAAAAAAGCAGCCTTTATTTACAGTTGTTTCCAGGTGAGTCTAACCACAGACTTTCTTTTTTTCCTTTCCCCCTTCGAACAAGTAAGACTATAAGGTATGCTTAGTGTTAGACCTCCTGTCTGCTAGGTAGCCTCTAGTGCTTTCTTTTGCTAGGCTTTAGGCTTAGAAACATTTTATACTAGTAGAACCTTTTTTTAAAAGAGCGTTTGATAGCTGATAAAGTATTTTAGATAGCCAAGTCTCAGAATAAAGCAGTATTTCTGTGTTCCTCTCCCCAGTCTGTTTCCCACCTTTACTCACTATCGTGCTTCCTTGTGATGTGGAAGGGGAAAACTTCTTGACTTCCTTCTGTTCTTTTTAAAGCAGGAACCAAGTGAGAAAAAGGCACCGCTGGATATGTCTCTGTTCCTCAAACTGCAGAAACGGGTTACAGAACTGGAGCAAGAAAAGCAATCCCTGCAGGATGAACTGGACAGAAAGGAAGAACAGGCTCTTCGTGCTAAAGCTAAGGTGGACTCGCTGATCAAATGCTGACACCAGTGTCCCTTCTTGTGAAACAGTAGCTGTGTGAATGCTGACTGGCTTGTACTAAATCTTCATCTTCTGCCAGTACTTGCTTTATTTAATGACAAGTTTTATACTGGTGCCTAGTTCTAGGGACTGGTTGTTTAGTTTTCCAAGGTCCTCTGACTGAAGTCAACAGAAACAAAAAGTGCTTGGGACTTCACTTAGAAAAAAGGCTGTTTTTGTTAAGGAATAGCAATATGGAAATCTAATTAAACATTAGGGAGAATGACTAATTGTGCATTTTAGGCAGAATAAGAAGTGTTTCAACCAGGATACAGAGCCAAAGCAGTGGGCTTAGATATGTTTAGCAGATTATAATTTAAATTTTCCTCTGATTTAGTCTCCTTGAGTTCATATAAAATTATGAAACCAGTTTTGCCAATTGTTTCTTACTATTTTTGTACCAGTGAGTTTCTTTAGCATGTTGGGATTCATCCTGCTCTCTTTCATTACCAGTGATAGTAGTATGATTTGTACATGATTTTATTTATATTAACCAATTATGTGTCATAAACTCATAATTAAATGAAAGCAGACAAAGCCAATATTCAAACTAAAGCACTTAGCAGTACCAGAATGAATGTTTTCCATTTGTATGGGAAAATAATTTCAGCTCCTTTTTCTTGTGCTACCTCCACTAAATCAAAAAATAGAAAGGATTGAATTATTAGTTTTCTCACTTGTTTTCTTTCATAGGAAGAAGAAAGGCCTCCAATAAGAGGTGCTGAGCTGGAGTATGAGTCGCTCAAGGTAATTATAAAATAGAGTTTTCTGTTGTTTTCTAGTGAAAGTCTTGCCACCAATTGTATGTGCTGGCATAGGAAATTACTTCAGCCCTTCTGTTTCTGAATATTAGCTGGAGAAACTAGAACAAATATTCCCCAGCAGTCATTTCATTGTAGGACTGCTCTTTTTGAGGTGTAGGATGTGTAGCTGGGGTTACAGAACAAACGCATCCCCTAAACTAGGGGCAGTTCTCTGATATAATACTTAGTACAGCTTGCAAGTTAATTTGAGCAAAAATATAGTGATAAATGTAGCCCTCTTTTAAAAAATATTATTTAAATTAATGCATATCTTAGACTGCTAAAAGTACAAATATTTTCTGATATCCCTGAGTGATGCAGAATCTTCTTAGCCTGAAGACCACTATTTGTTGTGAACTTTATTTCTTTTTCTTAAGGGGAGAATAAGAGGGAAAAAAGATTGGCAAGTTTTTTCCCATCAAATTTGTCTGATTCATGTGTATGTGTTCTGATTTTGCACTTCAGATGGGAGGTTAGCCCTGTTAGTGAAATCTTCCCAGGCACTATTGACCATAGTCAAGAGGCAGGGGTTACAGGAGTGATTGATTGATTTATTGCAGTTAGTCATCATTTTTACCATTTTTATCCACAGTTTTGTACCTGTGAGTTACAGTTGTGTTGCAGTGCTGCTGGGTGACAGAATTGTCCCTATTTCTTGTAGCGTCAAGAACTTGAATCTGAGAATAAAAAGCTGAAGAATGAGTTGAATGAGCTGCAGAAGGCCCTCACAGAGACACGAGCTCCAGAGGTAACTGCCCCTGGTGCCCCTGCATACAGAGTCCTCCTGGACCAGCTGACCTCAGTCAGTGAAGAGCTTGAAGTTCGCAAGGAAGAAGTTCTCATCCTGAGGTCTCAGCTTGTTAGCCAGAAAGAGGCCATTCAACCCAAGGTAAATCACAGTCACAGTCAGCTTTGCCGTGTACTGAAGTTACATTGCATCACTGACTGCGTTATTTAATTTAATAGTGTGCTTGAAAGGGCAGAAGAAAATGGTGTAGGAAAGCCTTTCTAAGTTAATCTGTTGATCCACTATTAGTGCTCAAATCGTGACAGTCTGAATTGGGAGATTGTATTAGTAAACCAATTTGGTTTCTCTACCAGCGTTCAGGTAAAGATGTACAAGCTGTCAAGTACCAAAGGTCTGGCCAGGATACCCCCCAGACTCCTTTAACAGTGCAGAAATAATTCTCATGTGGGGCAGTATCATTTCTCTGCTCTATGTGTGGTTTGACTGGAAAATTTAAAGGAGTTCTTAGAAGCAATTTCTTCGAAATCTGAATGGGGTCAGAGATGAATCAAATAACATTAAATATCAAATTAATAACATTTCAGAAAGATGACCTGTGAAGATATGTAAATTCTGTATTATTGCTTGATAGGTGCTATGTGCTTTTATTGAGAAGAGTAGATTATGACCACTGAAATGCTATCTTCTAAAAAGCTCCAATTCTGATGAGATAGTTAGGGAAGTCGTAGCTTTGAAAATAAGAATCATTCAACCTGAAAATGTATCGTGTAACTCAAAGAACTCGTAATTTCCGTTGAACTGAGTGTTTCATAACCACTGCAAGGAATGAACAGATATGTCATCTTTCCTTTGCTGCTGCAAAGTTATGTCTATATTTATCCTAAATAAATTGGAAGTCTGTGATGCATGAAGGTGCATGTATCTTATTTTGAATGGTTAATTATAAAGAAAACTAAACTCATTTTTCTGTAACATTTAGAACATTGTAAAGAAATACTTTAATAGTAAATCCTTGAATAACATATTCTTTCTCAGCAATGATGGGATACAAGTGTTTATTTTACATCAGTTATGACTATGAGGGAAACATGAAGGTGACCTGTGGGATGGCTTACAGCCAGTTTGCAGAGAGCTTCTGCTTGTTAGGTTGGACAGCTGCAGCACAGACAGATTTTTTTTTTTTAATGATTTGTTTTTTTTCTTTCTTGCCTACCGATTTGATTGCCAGGAGGATAAGGTACACATTTTCTTCTATGGTTTTAAACCAGAACTCTTAAATGCTAAAAAATCCCTCAACGATACTTGAGCTGTGATTTCCTGCCTCTTAAGTAACCTACGTGTATTTCAAGTTCTTGCACTTTACTTTGCTTTTACTGAAAAACTTTTCTCATAATTCTGTGTCCCTCACATCCCCATCTTCCGGGTCCATGCAAGGAAACAAGTTACTTCAAAACAAGCAGGTTTAATAATTTTGAACTCTTGTTTTATGGTAACCTGAACATGAAAGGATTGATTTAGGAATTGGTCTAGTCAGCTCCATCAGTGCTTCTTGCTGAGTATGCCTGGGGAGTAAGAACAGCACTGTGATCCAGCAATCAGACCTCTGTTAACTTGCAAATTCCATGAATTTCACAACAAGAAAAAAGTACAAAGATACAAAGAAGTACCTTTCTTTGGAGTGTTTGTTATTCTCTATGTGCAACAAACATTATGGACTCACATTTTGATCTGCAGATATTGGAGAGGAATTGCTGAATGTTTGATTAGAAAATGTAGTTAAAGACATAGTATTTAGGAGTATGACAAACTGTACTGCCTCTAAATGAAAGATGTTCAAACTACTAAAGCTTGATAGATTGGCAGGTGAGATACAGCAGTTTTAATTTACAGTGGTAAATTATTAGTAGAGGAACTACAAAGATCTTGTAAGGATGATGGGAATAATTGTTTGAGGAGTTTACATATTTTATTTGTTTTCATATTAGATAGCAGAAATCATAATAGAAATAGAGATCTAGGCTCCAAAATTTATGTCCACAAAGTTGTTATTTGAAGTACTTTGCAAAATTGTGCTCAGGAAAATAACATCTGCTTGTTTTGAAAGTCAAAAAGGAAAGTCAGAATTCCATGTCTTATGTTCATTAGAGTCCTGTAGTTCCACTGTAAGTATTCCACAGCAATGACTCAGATCAGACTGGCCGAGGTGACTGTAAACATCTGTTAAGTGTTTCAGGCTTTGCTGAAGAAAAGCAAAAGTGCCATTGTAAAAATTAAAACTGAAACAAAATGGTACTGCAATGCTCTCTAGCTTAGTAAATCTCAAACCCTTGTAAATTATTTCCAGCTTTGACAGAGTACTTAAAATATATGAAGTGAGAAATAGACCTTATTTATGAGATTTGAAAGACTACATGTAAAGCTGTGTTTAAGAAATATTAATAGAACTAAGCTGGCAAAATCATTCTTCAGTTTCAGTATTAGAAGCTGTTCCTGGTAATTTGACATAAAATGAAAATTCATCATTTCTTCAAATTTATTTTGTTTCTTTTATATGTTGAAAAAATGAAAAGAGAATAATATGTGTACCCACTTATTAGACAGACTGATATTTGACTCTGTTGCATGCATTTATTTTAAAAGATACACCAAATGGACATAGAAATTATGGACCAACCTTCTGCTCAGGTACCTACACTGATTTTAATGTGGCTACTCAAGGATTAGTGTTCCATATCAGTAAAGTGAAGAAAACATGTAATTCAAAGAGCAGTCATGTTGTTTAAACTTACTCTGAAAATCATCATTCTTTTTCCAGAATACAATGACAGATGCTACACTCCTCTTGGAGGATGTACAAAAGATGAAAGACAAAGGAGAAATTGCACAGGCATATATTGGACTGAAGGAAACAAACAGGTACAAGTTCTCTTTCTTAAATGTGTGATCAGTTGGGGTCTGCTGTGACACTGCGTGTATCGTGTTCAGTAAGTTCCGTATGTACGTGTAGATACTTAGAGAACACTCGCAGTTGGGGGTATAATTTGATTTGGTTAGTAAAATTGTTGTATGCCATATTTGAAAGGATTTGGAAATAATGGGGAAATGCAAAATCAAGCTTTCTGGATTCCTCTTCTTAGCCTTAATTGCTGCATTGCCCAAACTGGGTGCCATTCCCCAAGGTGGTTTGTTACCCTCTGTACCACAGTAGTCACAGGAGTCTGTCACAATACATTTATTGTAACAGCATGAAATACTATAACCAGTTGGGCTGTCACTGAGAACTGAATTTCATCATTAAGAAGAAAAACACATAAACAGAAAAAGTAATTTGCTAATTTGTCTTAGAGCGTTTTTTTGTTTCTCTTTCATAGTAATTTAGTGTGTCATATCCTTAAATGTCACCTCATCACCATCACATATATCTCTTGTATTTTTTCAAACACGTTTCTTGAAAGGCAATCTCCCCAGGACTATCATATGCTGAATGAGGACGGAGAACTTTGGCTGGCTTATGAAGGGTTAAAACAAGCCAACAGGTTACCAGACTTCTCAGAATGTTTTTTTTTCTTCATTTGCATCTTCTTTTCTAGCTAACTGTGCCCCTTGCTATGGGTTTGCTTTAGCTACAGTACTTCTATTGCTTTAATGGTTAGAAAAAAATGCAACAAATATTATACCAATTAAAGAGTTCCTTCAGACCTAGTCCCCAAACCTTTTTATCTGTCAGGTTTTATCTTTTAAAAAGTAAAGATAGTGGAACAACCAATACATAATTCATAAGAATACTTGTACAAAAATAGACTGTAAAATATCAGAAGCTCCACAACTGAAAATATTTGTAGCCAGGTATTATTTGTCTACCTTTATGCCAGGTTTCACAATTCATGTTCCTTACAGTTTTTCAGCCTAAAGAAGTACAGTCATTTTAGTAATTATAAGACTATTGTCTAAGTAGCTTCAGTGTACTCTTAACTTTCAAACAGAAATGAATCTTAGTCTCCTTGTTGTGACTCAAGTTCAGTAAATTAAACATCCATCTCCCATGTCTCTCTGTGCCACATTCAAAACATAAGTCACGAAATAACCAAGAAACAGAAGTTATCTTTAGTCCCTCGAGGTGCTGCCCAGGCCTCAGTGCAGTCACTGAGATCTGCACGCTGGTCATGGAGTGGGTGAGAGTCACCTCCTCAGGAAACGCAGCTCTGGCTCCCTGTGCTCATCTGGGCACATCCATACCTCTGTCCCAGACTTCCCAAATGGTTCCTTGTCCTGCACTGACGACTAATTCAGTTGCTCAGCACCGCTGATGTTCTTCAGTGTATGCATTTGGTAGCTGTAACTACAGAAGGTGGTGTTTTGCAATGAGTGCTACTAACTAGTCTTTCCTTTTCTTGTGCTAACCAATTCTACACCTAACACTGGTGTGTAAGCCTGTCAAGATCTAACTTGCAGCAAGTGTTCTGCAGAGCAGGATGGGAAGTTGTTTGCTCTGCACCTCTTGCTTCTTGTCCAAGCATTGCAGGGACAAGAAGCTTTATATTAAATGGCAGAGCCGTGCAGGTAAATGACTATTTGCCCTTGCGTGCTTGATCAGCCTAGTTACTAATGAGTGTTCCTGCCTTATGCATATTTAAACCCTGAAAGATTGTCTAATTGAGCACTGGTAGTCACTAGTATTGTCATTTCCTGTGTGTCTGTGTACGAAATGATGATTCAGAGCACTTGGACGGTGCCTTGGAAGCAGGAGTAGGTCCCCCCAGCACTGCTCAGGAGGAGGCTGGTACATGTTATCCCTGTTTCACATGAGAGTAATTTTGAGATGTGATGTGCCCAAGGGGAAAGAGCAAGTCAGTGGTGAGGGTACACAGAGCTCCCAGATTCCAGTCCTTGTTTGATTCTCTTGTTGACCTTTTGTCCACTAAGGACAACCCTTTGCAAAATGTTGGCTTTAATGTAAAAATAAAAATTATTGATGTGCATTTGCAATTAAATGGTTTCTGACTGAAAAAATCAACTCTAAAAATATTTTCCTTTGTTAGTAATGCAGGGTGCTAGCTTAAGCGAAAACAGTGTCATCTTCATCTTAGATTATTTGGTTTGTTTAGGGGTAAAACCTCTTTAAAGCCCCTCTAAAAGCAGTGACAATCTGTGAGGAGTTATGTTCACATTCATTGCCACAATGGCACCATACACGGTGTGTGTTCAATCAAGGGAAATGCAAAGCAGTGCCACAATTAGCTTCTCTCCCTCTCCACGTTTTGATCATGCAAACTTAATTTAATTAGAAGGCATACTGAAGGGTTTAAAGAGTACTCTGCCTTTTTCATTTTCCTTTGCGAGCCATGGCTAATTGTTCCTGAGCAGCAGCTAAAGCTTTACACTCCCTTTGAGAATTGGGGATGCAACTTTCGAAGTGTGTTCACACAAACTGTTGCTCAACCTCCTTAGGCTGCTGGAGTCTCAGCTTCAGTCGCAGAAGAAGAGCCACGAGAATGAACTGGAATCGCTGCGAGGTGAGATCCAAAGTCTGAAGGAGGAAAACAATCGCCAGCAGCAGCTCCTGGCCCAGAATCTGCAGCTGCCTCCAGAGGCCCGCATTGAAGCCAGTCTGCAGCATGAGATCACTCGGCTGACTAATGAGAACTTGGTAAGACAATTGCTGCTGCAGGAGCAGGCCAGGGGACTTTCTGACTTGCCACACTTGTAGTTTCTTATCCCTTTTCAGATGGCAACTTCTTCTAAAAAAATTGCACGAGAGTTAGTGGGTTTTTTGTGTGTAAGCTAGTGGGAGAGAGAGACTTGTGATTGCTCTGGGCATAATAATGTTTCAGGGAATTTATTTGAAGTTTGGAGCACGGAGAAAGTTTGTGGAACCCATCTTTCAACCAATCAATTTAATCATGGCTAAATGGTTGATATCCAGCAAAGTATAAGAGTTATTAGTGCCAAGGAGTGATGTTTGCTCTGAAATATGATAGTTTTTTATTTTGTCAGAAAAGCGCTGATGTAATTCTTTAACTAAGGTCACTTTTCTTCCCATTTCTCTCCTCTCTGCCTGAAGCTACACAGATAATCCACTGTGTTATGAGCTCCAGCTATTCAGTATATTTTGAAAATAGAAACAACTAGAGAAAAAGAAACTTGGTTAGAAGTCACTTAGCTAATATTTGTATTCCTCGTTTACTGCCCAGCATTTCTGTATGAAGGAAGAAAGGATTGCCTTTCCCCATGTTCATCATGCTTGGGCTACTTAATTTCTGGGGAAATTTTCCAAAGAGGCCTGTGTTAGAATATGATTGGCTTGATATTGGTAAAGGGAAACATGCTACCTCAGCAAGAAAAATCCTAGCTGTGTCGTTGCTTCCTCCAAACAAGGCAAGATAAAGTGTTTCGTGCTTATGTACATTACAGAAGTTATCATTGTCAGTCTCTTGTCTTAATGCCAAAGATTTTGAGGAAAGCATCAGATCATTCAGCTAATAGATGCTGGAAAACTTATTAAAAGTAAATTATAAGTTTGCCTCGGCAGCAGCAATCTCCCACTGGCAAAGGTAAATGGTGAATGTTTTTGTCTCCGACAGCTCAATCCTGCTGCTGAGTCATGTTACACTTTTTAGCCCTTTTTCCCCCAGAAACCTACTCATCACACTCTGTGTTCCCAAGACAACACACAGTCATGTAATTATATCCCACAGGAGTTTTCTTTGTTTTCAAATACATCAAATGTAATTTTACTTGTTAAATATAGACTCATTCCTTAGTATTTCACTTCTGATGTTTGAGGCATTGCAAGTCCACTCCAAGTTGGGTGTATGTTTCTATTCCACTCCTAGCCCTGGAGTGAAAATAATTTGCAGGCTTTCCAGATGTCATAGTAGAATTGTAGTGTTCTCTGCAATCCCATCTTGATTAGCATAAGAAAATGTCCTGTCCTGGTTCTCACACAGGTTATATTCCAGGGTTTCACAATACTAGTGCAGCCCATTTTTAAAAGATCTGACTGTTCTGCAACTCATCTGTATCGGCTTCTCCCTCGGAGATGCTGACATGAACACCACAACTAAGCCCTAGACTACTTAAAAATAAGAGATTACTTGATCTTGTTTTATTCTGATTTAATCTATGCAGTGCTTACTGAAGTTTCAGTGTCTCAAAGGGAGGGGGTAAAACAATCCTGTACCTATTTTTACAGTTTTATGAGGAGTTGTATGCAGATGATCCCAAGAAGTATCAGTTGTACCGGATTTCACTTTACAAGCGGATGATTGTATGTAGATCACATGAATCCTGTTTCTCTGTTGTCTCGGTCGCTGTTTCTGAAGCACTAATTGAAAAGAAAGCTGCCTCCTTTTCTCCCTTTCAGAGGAAATCCCCCTGCAGAGAGCTTCACGATGCCAATTACTTCCTTCACTGCTTTTTTTGTTAGTCTTAGTGTCCTTTGTGTAATCTGCGTCTCTTTTTGATGCACAGTTTTGTTACTAATACAAGTCTTGCACTGCAAGCAAAGCCCTTTCTTTTTGAATACTGCTTAATACTGCCCTGAAAAAGAGGTGCATGATGCAAAAGATGCTCAATTTTCAAAGCTGCTCTTTGGTTTAAAACTACTCTTTGGTTTAAAACTTCGATGCATTTAAAGTCAGTTCAGCAAAGCACTGATCATGCAGTTCCTTACCAAGGTGAATAATGCCAGCAATATAGTCATAGCCTGAGTTTGTTCTTAATGTTTTTCAAAAATGCAAAATATGAATGATGACATTGGAAATAATATTTCCATAATAATTAAAGATAGCACCATATGTAAGCATGAAAGAATATAATGTATGAGTTTACAGATCTTAATGAGATGTGAGATTTGTTCTATTTGTTTAGAGGAACCATAGAAAGCACTTTATTTCTTTTCACATACTGGTGGTTCTGAAATCATATCCCTTCACTTTGAAACAGTCTGTTGAACTTACATGTAATTTTTTATTAATTTCAGGAAAAAATGTTTTATCTGACAATAAGTGTATTGTGTTAAGAGGATTTCTGTTGTAGAACTGAACACTGCTTTGGATATGAAGCATGGTTCATGTCAGCAGGCCTAATATCTTACTGTTCAAGTATATTATATTAGGTTGTAAACTCTTCACTAGATGATTAAGAGCAATTTATGCCTAATTTTAAGTTGTTGCCCATGCTACACTAATTTTTTTCAGTACTTTAGGGGAGCTGTAGTTTCCCAGATGATGCTTTTGATGCAAGGAGTTCATGATCCCTCATGTTCTTACCAGTGCCGTGAAGAGTCATCATGCTTATGAGATTTTTCTTTTAAGCTGCTTTCCAACACTTCACCTGAAATGGCTTTCAGGTTTTTTGAGCTTGAGGTTTTGCTTTCTTTAGAAGGACTCTCCCTTTTCTAATTACGTGATTATTTTATGAATGTACTACAATAAATATGTCACAGAATTATTCAAACATAGATTTCTGAGGAGTGCTCCTTTGAAAGAAAAATACAGGTTTATTGCAAGAGTAGGACTTTTAGGTGCCAGATGTTGTTCAGGTGCAGAACAAAAAGTTGTAAGACACCAGTTTCAGTGTCAGGAAATGTGATCACAGCAAGAGAAGTGGCAGATCATCACAAGAAATGGTGCATGTTTGGGGGTTTGTTTTTGGTAAATTTGAGTGCAAGTTATGGTCTTTCTGCAGATCTCTCTCTTACTGTCTCATAACATGGGTAGGTCTGAGTAAGGAGTCAGCCCTTAAGGCATGAATGAATGATGCAGAAATGATGCAGAATATCTGTTAAATAATAAAGAAAATGATTTCCATGGGGTATTTGGAAGAGCAGTGAGGAAGCATTAGGAAGGTGTGTTTGCAGCAAAATGTCCTCTGCTATAAGAACTGACCTAGTTCTGAGTATCTGCAGAATCTACCTGCCTAAGAGCTTTGCCTTCGTCACGCTGCACATAACAATAATGTTTGCAGTATTTGGCTTGTGTTACAGGCAGTTATACCAGCTTGCAACCCTCGGCCAGAGGATGGCACTTCTGTCAGCTTTCCTCACTGCCTCATAATTCTAACAGCACTGATTTTGTCTGTCACACATTATGGGATTTTGCTCATATTGTAATCTTTCTCTCCTTTTAAATTACAGGATTTAATGGAGCAGCTGGAAAAGCAGGACAAAACTGTTCGCAAGTTAAAGAAACAGTTGAAAGTATTTGCTAAGAAGATCGGTGAACTCGAAGGTACTTTTATACTTTGAGAGAAAGAAAAATTTTGGGTTACTTTTTGTGATCTGATTATCATCATATTCATCTGTTTTAGCAGTTATGAGGGTTTGAAGTCTTCAGTAGGATTAGCCCCTGTTGATTGCAGAAACAGGAGGTACACTCAGAGCTCTGTGTGTTCCTTTATGAACCTTTAAAAGATCTGTCTTACTGTGAAGCAATAAGAAAAGGAGATTGATATTTCTCTGAAGGCAAACAAATATTTAAACATAAAGGAATTTTTCCTGGGCTGTTTGTGTACTCACAGTATCTGGTTTTGTCAAGACAAGAGCAATACTGAATATGAACTAGGCAGAAAAAAATTACCCAGTTTTACTTTGAATTGAGGTTTAGTTACTGAAACTAAATTTGTTTTTTAAAAGGTCTTTCAATATTGTTAGTTTACTGCTGTGGACAAAACCACAGTAATTTTGATACATAATACAGAGTGGGAAAATGTTTGTAAAAAGACAGTTTTATGTATGTTTATTGCCTAATTAACTTAGAAAGACGTAGTAGATCTGACTGAGGTGGAGTTAGCTTTCTTCATAGCAGCCTGTATGACACTGTGTTTTGACCACTACTGAACAGAGCTGGCACAGTGTCAATGTTTTCTCTTTTTTCCTGCTCAGAAAGGTGGGGGTGGGAGGGCATATGGGCACACAGCTGACCCAAACTGGCCAAAGGAATATTCCATATCCTGTACCTCCTAATATCAGGAAGCAGAAGAGGGGGCTTCTGCGTACAAGGTAGCTGTTGTTTGAGACTGGCTGGACATCAGTCCCCTTGGGATGAAGGGTTGTCATGAGTAATTGCCTTTGCTTTGCTTCCCGTTCCCCTCTTCCCCTTTCCTTCATTTTTTAAACCACCTTCATCTCAAACCACAGGTTTTCTCACTCTTGCTCTTAATATTCTCTCCCCTGTCCTGCTGGAGCCAGGACATTCCTTAGAAATGTCTCTGGTATGCATTGGCTTCACTGGAAAATATAATACACTTTCTTTTCATTCTCTCTCTGAAGTGGGTCAGATGGAGAACATATCACCTGGCCAAATTATTGATGAGCCTATTCGTCCTGTTAACATTCCACGGAAAGAAAAGGACTTCCAAGGCATGTTAGAATATAAGAAGGAGGATGAACAAAAACTTGTCAAGAATCTTATTTTAGGTAAGTGTCTTTCTCGTTTATGGCCTTCTCTGCTCCCATACACTCTGAAAAATGAATGATAAGAAAACAGAATTTGCCTTAGGAAATGAATAGCATATTTTAGTTTTGACAATGTTCAGTTTATCTGAAATCCCTAAATGTCTATTGTAATCTAGTTTTCCTTCCTGATGAGTATAGTACATATTAAAGTGTCTGCATATTTTTATCAGGCACTTATGTTTTCTTACTCATATTTTACCAAGAAAGTGTCTCTTCCTAGTTTTGCTCTGTTTTCACAGGCCATATATGTGTATGTATGTGCTATTAACTGGGGAGGTTGCAATTACCTCATAACTTAACAAAACAATGTGTGTTTGTTTTTCCCAAGAGCTGAAACCACGTGGGGTAGCTGTCAACCTGATTCCAGGACTACCAGCATATATTTTGTTCATGTGTGTACGCCATGCAGATTACCTTAATGATGACCAAAAAGTGCGGTCATTGTTGACTTCCACTATCAATGGCATCAAAAAAGTGTTGAAGGTTAGTTAGTCTGCTTGGTTTAGAGAAACATTAATTTAAAATTTGCTTTTGGTTTTATGTAAGAGGAATGAGGAAGAGGCTTTCACTTAATTGGCTCTGGATTTCTGATCAATGAACTCCCACTGAAGACACAAAAGAATTGTCTTAAAAGGCAACAAATTACATTGCTGGAATTTTATCCATATAGTACCAGAGGCGGTTTGAATTAGTGGGAAAAGAGTTACCTTCCTTTTGTTTTGAATAGTCTCCCTCCTCTGAAGCTATGCTGATAATGTTTTGGACATAGTCAAAGTTTGCAGAATGAGTCTTTGTTAATCTTCTCCAGAGTGCTTGATTAAATCGTTTCATTGGCAGTTTTGGTTAACAGATTCCCTCATTTGCTTCACCTACAGATTACAATCATGATAATCTGTTACTGCCTAAAGTCTTTGCAATGAGATGGCTTGGAGACTTTAGGCCGGGTGTATCCTGAAGGCATTATTAAGATATAAATATGCTTTATGCTTATATAGTTTTCTGTTTTTTAAATGAGACAGATGTGTTCAAAGGCCAGGCTACATGTTTTGAAAAAATATTTCGTAAACAATCCTACAGGAGCTTAGGTAATCATAGGAATTTTTGAACATTTTTAAATGAATGGAGTGTATGCTATGGAGCTCCAGAACTACTCAGCCTGTTACTCAGCATATACTAGATCCTGTGTTCCTTGGTGAGAAGGGTTTGTCGTTTTGTTTTGTTTTCCATATCAGGCTGCCAAAATGATGATGATGTAAGTGACATTCATCAAAACTGAATTGTTCCCTGTTCCTCCTGCTGCCTCTGCATCATTCCCATCCTCCCTGTCGGGCTCTTGACAAGAGTCATTGTGCCACAGAACGGGTGTTTTGGGAATACAGTCCCATTGCCATGTGATTTCTTCACAGAGCATTTAGGATGGGCCTGTAAAACACAGAAATATCATATCTGTGGAGGAAAGCATATCCTGAAAGTTATTGAAAAATACCACAGAAAACAGGGAGGATGTTTAATGGTATTTTGCCAAAACCCTTGTTTTTCTAATGCACTACTGAAATACAGTTTTGCAAAACAACAGAATGAGTACCTACAAAAAAAAAAAGTAGTATAAGTGTTTAACTGTTTATCTAGCATTTCTTTATTTTATTCCTCCTACCAATCTTTGTTGAACTGTGTTTGTTTATACCTTCAGAAAAGAGGAGATGACTTTGAAACAGTGTCCTTCTGGCTATCGAACACCTGCCGATTTTTGCACTGTTTGAAGCAGTACAGTGGAGAAGAGGTAAGCACTGCTCCTACTCTGGTGTGCCTTGCTCTCCAGTACTTCTGTCAGCACTGCTCTTTAACAAATCCCTGTAATATCTCAAAATCTAGTCAAAGTCTTAAAATAGCTACACCTTTTTGGAATGCTGGTGATGACATCAGTGGAAAGCACAGGAAGATAAGATTTGAACCAGCTTTGCTTTATTGCAGACTGGGGGCCCAGAGGCTAAATGACATTGTGCTCACAAAAGTGCCAACTCAGATTAAGTAGAGGAATCTGGCTGCTACCATTATGTTGTTTAGTAATGATTCACTGCACTCGCTGTGGAAAAGGCTGTATTAGGCCCTTTAACTATGGTATGGCAGACCAGTTTACATTTGGAGGCTGTGGAATGCCTAATTCCTTTTTCAGACTTAACTGGGCTTTTGGCCATAACTGGCCAGGTGATGGTGCTCATGCTGGAGTGAGAGGGAAGGATCTTACCCACCACAAAGCTGGCAGAGTTTGTTCCTGTGTCAGATACCTGAAGTTTCAAGTTAAGGCAGTAGATGCTGTGGACATCACAGTTAAAAAGCAAATCCTAGCATTAGTCAGAGAAAGAAGTCATTAGCATCAGAAGAAGTTCCAAATTAAAGTTTGGGGCTGTGACCGTTACTTTTAAGGGTATTATTTGTTGTTGCATGAAAAAAAATGAAAATACAGGATTTGTGTAATATTTTTGTACTCTATTGAGTCATTAATTTCTATTATTTTACGAATTCAGGGGTTTATGAAGCATAATACACCTCGTCAAAATGAGCACTGCCTCACTAATTTTGATTTAGCTGAATACAGACAAGTACTGAGTGACTTGGCTATTCAGATCTACCAACAACTTGTCCGAGTGTTGGAAAATATTCTGCAACCGATGATTGGTAAGGCAAAGCTGAATTCCTTAAACTTCACAACATAGTACCAAAATGAAAATTATGATGGCAGTAATGTACTTTATCTCGTATTTCTTCCTAACCAATAGAATTTCATTAATAGTTCTTGTGGTATTGTGTTCATACCTGACAAGGACAGGTTGGATTAGAGGATAAACTAAAACTGTGATTGGTTCTTCTGGCAGTGACAGAATAAATCAATATACCTTTATTCATACTCATCATAAATCGTGCATTTGCGGGAAAAAGCTGTCAGGACAATCTGATATGTGTTACTGTGTCTGTTGGGAAATATACAATGGAAAAATTAGACAATTTACTTGAGAACTCATAATTGAAAATAATATGGAAAAAATATTTGATTGTTATTATGGGCAGCAATGAGGAATGAAATAGCTAGCAGTGATGAAGCTCACAGAGATCTTTTTTTCATTAAAAGTACTTTCCATTCAAACAGTACTCTCACAGAAATTTTCATTATGTTTCCAAATCAAAACATTTAGAAGAATGGAACAGCTCTCAGTTTGCTGACTCTGCTGCTCATGTGACCCTGGGAGGAAGAAAGTATTTTCCTGAGCTAGAGTTAGATATTTCTTTCAAACACACATGCTGGATTCTTTGTAAAAACCCTGCAAATTTAGATTTTGCAGAACATAGTGAGACGCACAATTTCTGAAAGTCATGGTAAATTGTGGCTAGCAGAAAGCCCAGCCTGCTCTTTCTGTTTGCTCTTTTCCACAATACACTTGTGTATCAGCAGTTTTCAGTCATTATAATAATGTTGCTGCTCAAATGCAGTTTCAGGGATGCTGGAGCATGAGACCATCCAAGGTGTCTCAGGGGTGAAACCAACAGGACTGCGGAAGAGAACATCCAGCATTGCTGATGAAGGAACCTACACTTTGGACTCCATTATTCGGCAGCTGAACTCGTTCCATTCAGTGATGTGCCAGCATGGAATGGATCCAGAGCTGATCAAACAGGTTGTCAAGCAGATGTTCTACATCATTGGGGCCGTAACACTTAATAACCTTCTCCTGCGCAAGGACATGTGCTCGTGGAGCAAAGGAATGCAGATAAGGTGGGAGAGCTCGTTATACTTTTCTTGAATGCACTGCTGGAAATTGTAGTGAACTCTTGACACTGTTGAACATCATTTTGATGGAACCACAGATACATCTGGAATATTTACTTTTCCACACACAAACAGTTGCAGATGCTGTTAAACTGATTTTTGTGAGGTTCGGTTCAAAAGGGTTTGGTTGCCTTAGGCCACGTCTTACCTGACTTTCAAGTAAATGTGGCAGAAGGAAACCAAAAGTATTTCATCCTTAAGGGGGAGTCAGAACTTAGGTGAAAGGTCAGTAATTGCTTTCTCAGTTCTTAGAGAAGAATAGCAAACAAACTTACTGCATTTTTTTGTATACTGGTGGTGCAATGGATACCTGTTCATCCACACTAGTTTGCTGCATCCTGAAGTAAAGCCATCTTAATCATTTTGACATCAATTGTCCAATGGTTTCTACTGGCACATGTCAGGAAATTTATCCAGGGTATTCCAGTCCCTGAAGTGACTTCACAAAGCCTCACTGTACTTTAACATGAACAAAATCTCATTTTCCTTTCTTCTTATACTTGTCACATTCCTGCAATTAATAGGAACAGAAACAAATGAGAAAAGCTAGTTACTGAAAGTCTTTGACCATAGTTTCTAACTGTTATGAAAGTCAGAATTTCCTGCCTTAATCAGAAGAAAACAGTACAAAGACAAAATTAATGGAAATTAGAAATGTGAAGGAAAAACATGTTAAGGACAGAGAAGAAACACTGGGAAAGAGAAATTGCACATGCTTTCCATTTAGCAGTAATCAAGCGTTCATGTCTTGATACTCTTACCTCTTTGTACAGGTACAATGTAAGTCAACTGGAAGAATGGCTACGTGATAAAAATTTGATGAATAGTGGGGCTAAAGAAACACTGGAACCCCTCATCCAGGCTGCACAGTTGTTGCAAGTGAAAAAGAAAACAGATGAAGATGCAGAAGCCATTTGTTCAATGTGCAATGCACTGACTACTGCCCAGGTAAGCAAACTCTCCTTGTCTGTCCTGCTGTCCCTCTTGAGCAGCTCTGCTCTGTTGGTGTTGGCTGTTGCCTGCCAACACTGCTGTCACACATGAATTGGAGGTTTCTTACTTCGTTCTGCATTAGTACAACCAAAACAGATTAGATTGGAGGGATAAAAAAGGGACCAGACCCTTTTGACGTCTGATGTTCAAGGTAAGTTAAGAACAAATGAGAGGAAGCTCAGCGGAGTGTTCAGGGTGTAGTACTGTACCTAATCTCTGTTTGTGAAAATCCTCTCACAAAACTCTTCATTCAAAGACATCTCTGTACTCCAGGCAGCTCTGCCTGGGATACCAGGACATGATCTTTCTGCCATCAGAGTTAGCATCCAGTCAAGTTAATGGACATCTCAAACAGAGCTGTTGTCTCCAAGTCTGCAAACAAAAGTGTTAAGTTACTGTACCCATTAGCCTCAGAAGGCTGAACCAAGTGTATCTCTGAAAACAGACTTCTATTTATGAAAGCTTAGATTTTGTACAGATAAGTTGCACTTTTTTCTTTAAACCATGCTACATTTGCATAGATCTTGTACAGGAATAAAGGGATCCAAGCATGCTTACTGAACAATTCTCCCCAAGAAAAGGAAGAAATTTCTCTATTTCTTTCATAATAGTGTCAGCAGCACCAGTTGTATTGATACAGCCATTTTGATTTAGTAATTCACATTACTGGAAAATCTCTTCGTTTTCTACTGAATAAGAAGTTAGAATTCCACATGCTTGAAGACTTCTTAACAAAGTCTTCAGAGTGTTTTGGATTTTTAAAAAAGATAATGGTAAAAAAACAAAGAAAGTTTTTAATAGGTTTTACACATTTAGCCCATATTATTATTTAAAGTCTTTGTGATGCAGTTCTTGCCTTTGGTGGTTTTAGCCCTATTTTTAGATAAATAGCTCACTCCTGAAGAACAGTGACGTTGTAAGACTCCAGAAAGTCATAATTACAGTGTCAACATTAGGGTGAGAAATGCATCGTGTTTCTGGGGGGGTGGGCTAGGAACACAGTCGTTAATTCTCATGTGTTTTTTCCATCATTTGGTATTTTCTGCACAATTGTAGAAATTTAGAGGTTTTACCTCAGAAGAACACATGCTGGATAACATAGCATTGAGCAGGTGATGGAATTCTGTATGAATCAATAAAGCAAAAAATAACAGAGACTTGTAAATTATTTTTTTAAATAGCTAATTTAAAAATTATATTATTCATAACCATAGATGCATCTGTTGAGTGATCGGTAAAATGAACCTAATAGTGATTGTTCTTCTTGACAGATTGTAAAAGTTCTGAATTTGTATACTCCAGTTAATGAGTTTGAAGAGAGAGTCTTGGTATCATTTATACGTACAATACAGGTATGTCTATATCTTTTCATCAAAAATCATTTGACTGTTTCTGTGAAAATCTCTGATGAGCCAAAATAGCTTGCATCCTGAAATACATTCAGTATTATGAATTAAACTATGCTTCTTAGCTATTGTTTTTTAGCTATGTTGAAAAGGTGATGTCAGCCTTAAAATTTTAAGCAGTCACAAGTTGCTGCCTCCAGACTTGCATGATAATGTTAGTTTCCCTGTCATATGTATGAATGTTTTGGAAGGTGAGAGGTTTTTGTGTTTATACACATTTGTGTATGTAAACACACTTGTATGCCAACTTTTCAGCTGGTAACATTTATACATGCAAATTTACTTTAGTCAGACCTGTATCTTCAAGAGAAGTTCCAACTGCTTTGAAAACTGAGGCCTGTGTTCATACCAGAGTTCTTAATGTACCCCTTCTGGTTTTATATATATTGATGAAAATGAAAAGTTTTGAAAACTCCAAAGAAAATCAGGGAGTAGAGCAAAATAAAGGAAACAAATATGATCTTTCTTGTCTGTTAGAAGTTGAATTACATTTCTAGCAGGATAAAACTCTAATTCCAGTTACTGAATAGACACTGCTACCAGGTACTGGGCAAAATCTTCCTTTTGCAGGGAATCTGAACACTTTTCAGATTGCATTTTAAGGGGAAGATATGCAGAACTGAAGCCACTGAAAGTACCTACAGTTTAATGTCACAATTCTTGCAAATGTGTTGGCTCAAATTGATGTGGAGTGTGTGTTTGTACACACACGTGTATCTGCGAGCACAGATGAAATACTCTTTGCAAGATGATTATTATCAGTGAGGTGGCTAAGTGATAATGTAATCACTTTCTTATCTTTGCAGGTTCGTCTGCGAGACAGGAAGGACTCTCCTCAGTTACTCATGGATGCTAAACACATCTTTCCTGTTACTTTTCCGTTTAATCCATCCTCGCTGGCATTAGAAACCATTCAGATCCCAGCCAGCTTGGGCCTGGGCTTCATATCACGTGTCTGATCCCAAGGACGTACCGTCAGTGTTAGATGGAGAACCGGTTGCCTGATATCTTTACCTGTTAAAACATAGTGAGCCACTAAAAACACGTTTTCTGAACAAACAGCCTATATAAGCCCAGATCTGTAGTTAAGGTAGCTGGAAAACTGCACAACAGCACCACAGACTGAAGGCTAATAGAAAGATGTGCATTTGTGCTCAGTCAGTGCATTTATGAGGACTTCACTGATTCATACATTTCCGGAGTATGGAAATCAGGCTTGGACAAAAAATTGTGTCTTCAGCTGTCTAGAGACATTTTTAGATCCTTAGTAACATATTTAAATAGTGTAAATTAAACTCCATATGTAATCTTCTCATAGGCGGGGACCAACAGGGACAGTCACAGTCCTGAACATGGAAGACTTGAAAGTAAGGCATTTTGTAGTAGAATACACAGTCACTTGGGAGCCTGTTACATTTAATTTGTAAAAACTGGAATGGAAAATCACAAACTGGCAATATATAAAATTATTTCTTAAACCACTTCCTTATTTATGTCAGTTTGACATAAATTGTAGTGATTAAGTCTTACAGCTCACTAAATGCTATAACTTAGGTGTTCATTTATTAGTACTGTGGTTTACCAAACATACTAAATCACTGCTGCATATTCTTCTGTTCTTTCAAATGTACGACAGTATCATGCTAAGCACTAAAAATAAGATGCTTCATTTTGTGTTGTCAACCTTATTTGCAGTCTGTTGCAGTCTGTTAATTTAACTGGATTTTTGCACATGGTATCAAATAACACCTGTTGAGGAAAATGGTAACTAAGCACAAGTAGCACACTGGAAATTACATGTTTAGTTATTTTTAAACTAGTTACTTTTGAAAGTAGTTAGCTAAAAATACAGAATCTTGAAGCAAATTATCAGAAGTCAGTAATGATTTTAGTATTTATTTAGATTATATAGTCTGTCAAATGTTGTTCTTTGTTTGTAGACCCCAGAGATGACAGTATGTATTTTGAGTATAATCTCTTTTGGTTTGTTGCCACGTAAATAAAGTCTTCTTTCACACTGGAATTTGAGAGGAAAAACTTTAATAGAAAATTTCTGCAGTAGCCCAAGGCTCTCATTCTTTGAAAGGTTGACTAACAAGCACGTTAAGTAGGTTTTGACTATGATGCTGTCATTTGACTATGATTCATGCTGATTTAATGGTTGGAAATCCAGGGTGCATAATGAGAAACTGAGTTATTTTGGATATTGCACATCTTACTGGAAAGATTTTTCTATCTCACACATCTTGGATCTGCTATACAGAATTCACATGTCACAATGTGCAGCAGAAGCCTTGCTTAAGGGTCCAGTTCTGTGGTGTATGGCTCAAATATACATGTTAAAAAAAAGCCACACACATTGCTCAATTGCATTGTGCAATATTTTTAATGTATTATAATAATTAGCATCTTAGCATTAACATTAATTTCTTCTAGAATATTGATAAATAATCTAGAGGTACACTATTAGACTGTTTGGTACTAATCTGTTTGCCTGCAAATTCACAGAAAAAGATTTGCTGTTAAGCAGACTGAAACATTTCAGTTTTGTTTTACTTGAGAGGGCAGGCATGCTGTTTGTATGGTTGCTAAAATCAGAAGTGAAGACAACCTAAAGTTTGTCAGTATCATTTTAAGATGCTCATGTCATCTTATTTTCAAATATGTACAGCCCACATTACATTTGATGGATCATGCCGGTACTTCCAAGAAGCTACGACTGCACTGCAAAAACGTTTTGAGTGATCTTTGCTAAATGATTGAGATTGTTTTCCTCTGCATGGTATACCAAACACTCTTTTTAAAAATATTACTTGATTCCTGAAACTACGGCTGCTGTAACGTGGCTCCAAATAAGGTGTAAGGTAGTTTTCAGACTGTTGGGTACTGTACTTGTGAGAATGTAATAGGAAAGCCTCATCCAGTAACAGGGTTAGGAAAGAAAATACATGAGAACATGCTGACCTACAAATTTTTTTTTCTCCTATTGAAAAACAAACAATTGGCATAACAGTATGTTCATACTGTAGATCAGGAAATGTATCCACTACTTAAGCGTTAGTGTTTAAAATGTATGCCTAAATGTATTTTTGTTTATTTTTTAAGTTTGTTTACCTGTAAAAAGCCTTATTGTATTGTTTCCTTAAAAAAAAGTAGTGGTTAGTAATTTATAGGTATTATCCTTAAACTCAGTGGTTTGACTGGTATTACTTTTATATCACATTAAAAGTATATGCTGCTTGACATGTTTTAAAGGAAAATATTTTTGAGTTGGAATAGATGTGTAGTTGGTAATTCATCTAACATTTTACATGGCAGTATTTTACATGCACTTTTCAGAAGTAAAATTTTAGTGTCAGTGTATATTATATCTTTCACCTTAGGACTAAAATCTCTTTAACCATGGAATATAATGCAGAATTATTTTAACAACTTTTTTTTCCTTTGAATCATTGTTATGCTCTTTTAATGTGGACATATCTTTTATATTTTAATTTATTATCTATTGAGATGATAGATTTTATCAGATGCTGGAAAAATACTTGTCAATGACCCCTTAGAATTATATACAGTTATTCTAGAGATTTTGCACAATAATTACCTCATTCAGTTTGGTGTATTTTTATTCCAGTGATCATTTTATTCTGATGTTTAGGATACAGTCTTCTATTCAAATTTTGAAAAATTACTTCTCACACTTCAATCTGGGATGGATCATGAAAGTGCTTTAGTCTGTTAAATGTGATTATTCTATCACAAAAAAAAAAAAAAGATCAACTTCTTTGTTGAAAGTGGATTGATATCCGGTAACATTTGTTCCCAACTTGGAAACACCAGCATTTGCAATTTGGCAGTCTGTATGTAATTTGTGATTTAAACTGAACACATTTCAAATACCATACTAAAACTATGAGTAAACACTTGGTTTTTTTAAGATGCTGATACTTCATGTGATAAATAAAAGCCTTTAAACATAGGTTTTCACTCGATGCCACTATAGTACATAGATGAAAAACAAAACGTTGTCAGAATGACCTGAGCTCTGATCTGTTGTAGTGTCTGATGTTGTACTTAGTAAATGTATGCATCATGAAAACTGTAGCCTAATAGCTATCACTGGAAAATGTCCAAATAAAAGTACAACTGTACGATTTGCTCTGGATTTTTTTTGGTTGGTGGTTCCTGAGCTGTGTGCTGGTGTAGTCCCCAGACAGTCACACAGTTCTCTCTACCTCCAAGGCAGGCTTGGTGTTGAGTGCCAGGGGAGTTGGTTAAAATCTGAGGATATGTAAATACACACCCAGATAGCAGCAGGGTGCCATAAACTGCTGTGCATATTGTAAAATACTTTGTTCGACGTAGCTCATTTCTGTTACAATATTTTGTCACCTAATATTAACTGCTACTGAAATAAGATTTGTTCTTCACTAAGACATTACATTCTGTGCCATAAAAGTTCCTTTGGTGCCAGGCAAGGAGGGCTGGTGGGCCACTTGCCAAAACCTGGCTTTATGGTTATTCAAATCATCTTCATAAAGGCTATTTCGATGTAATACCAGTTAGTGCCTTCAGCCTACTAAATGCATTCAGAGTTGTTTGTTTTTATCTCACTCCAAGTTTGCCAAAGAAACTCCTTGTAGGAAGATGATTCATCTTTCTGTTGGTTTTCTCTGCTGGGTCAGGACTGCTCCCCTCGGGACCCCTCTGGCCGTCGGAAGGGCCATTATTCCCGATCCCTACAGGTGTATTCCAGGTGCCAGCTGTGCCAGTGCGGTAGCTGGGAGCGCTCCAGCTCCACTGTAGGTACAGAGCAGCCAGGAGCGGGACGAGCCCCGCCGGGTGAGCGGGCAGGGATGCGGGCGGGGCCGGGGCCGGGGCCGGGGCCGGGCCGCTCCCCACGCCCCGGGGCGGGGGCCGAGGGCGGACCGCGGACACCTGCGGAACCTGCAGTCCCGATGGCGCTGGCCGAGCTGTTCACACAGGTGAGGGGGCAGGGGGGCAGCGGGGCAGGTGGGCCGTGCCGAGCCCCGGCGGGAGCGGATCGAGCTCTGCGGGCACGGGGGTTGAAGTGCGGGGCCGGCTGGGCTGTCCGCGCTCGCTGGAGGGGACCGTCCCACGGATTGAATGTGTGTGGCAGAACTTGGCCCCGAAACAAAGATTCTTCCTCCTTGATGCACCTGCTGAAGTTTTTGCACAACTTTCCCCACTTTTCCTGCAAGTCACCGGAGTGTCGTGACGTATAATTTGTTTGCTTAGCTTTAAGTAACAAAACCAACATAGATATGTTAGTGATTTATAAGCCCCTGCCTCTTCTGTTGCAATAGCAGCTGCCGTAACAAGCTCCCATTGAGCTCGAGGCTGCAGGGCTGCTCATTCTTAGTGTTGGTGCCGCACTCGGAGCCGCTGGAAGAACAAACGGCAGTTTTCACTGGAATAATGTCAGGGAGCTGAAGGGAGGAAGGAGCGCGGGTGTAACCTGACACGGGAATGAGCAAACTCCCTTCTGTTTACCTGTGAGGCAGGGTTTGGAGACAGCCAGCTTGGTAGGCTGGGTGCATTTGCCGTTGAAGGCTCCTGCAGCTCCAGGGGCCTTTTCTGAATAATCAGTGCTTTAGTGACATTGTTTTCCCTCCCTTTCTCGTCTGTGCAGTTCACTTTCTTACATGGGAACACAGTGTGTGCCCCGAGGCTGTTTGGTGGTTATATTCCAACTTGCATTAACAACAAATAAATAAAACAACAACCACCCAGAGGGTGGTTGGTTGCTGGAACAGTCTCCGCAGGGAAGTGGTCACAACACCAAGCCTGACAGAATTCCAAATGTTTGAACAATACTCTCGGACACACGGTGTGACTGTTGGGGAGGGTTCTGCAAGGCTAAGGGTTGGACTTCATGATCCTTATGGGTTGCTTGCAACTCGGCATATTCTGTGATTCTGTGAAAGAATTCAATTTAAC
This sequence comes from Pyrocephalus nanus, assembly GCA_038380795.1. Classification (NCBI taxonomy): domain Eukaryota; kingdom Metazoa; phylum Chordata; class Aves; order Passeriformes; family Tyrannidae; genus Pyrocephalus; species Pyrocephalus nanus. Next base: position 8,696,154 of record CM076272.1, read on the forward strand.
AAGCACTCTTGGACACCAGGAAGTCAACATACCATAGGAATGACACAAAAGAAAATTTATACTTAGCTACACATGGAAAACTCAAAACTAATTTAGCCATGTTTTTCATTTGGCCATTAAATAGATATTTGTGAAGCTGGGCTTTTGTCCCTTTTGGTGGGATAGATGAAAACATTGACATCATAGGGGTTTGGGGTTGTTTAGAAAATGTCTTTTTGATTTTGGATATTTCAAGAAAAAATTCCATCCTGCTGAAAGCATCAGCAAAGAGGTATCATGGAAGAGGCTGAGGTTTCAGTTGGTCATCACCTGATGTGCAAACCAGTTTGGCGTATGGCTGACTAGAAAGGTCAGTTTCTGTTCTCGGGGATTCTGAAAACTCACCTGGAGAAGTCACTGAGCAACACAAGCTAAGTTGCAGAATGTCCCTGCAAAAGTCCCTCTTACCCTAAATTGTTTGGTGTTGATCCTTGGGAATAAGAATTAAGAAATATTGTTTTATTGGGGATAAGAATTAAGAAATAAGAATAAGAATCCAAGGCTTCCGCCAAATTAAGAGAGGAAAAAAAGTCACTTGTGCTAAAATCAATGGTTGCAGCACCAAAATGGGAAGGTACACGAATCCCCAAGGTATCTGTGGGTCTGCTAACACTCCATGAAATCCTTGACTAATGTTAATTTTTCAAGTAAGCAGCTGCAGCAGTTCTCATGGGTTTATTTAAACAGTTTAAACTGACCATGAATATAGCCTGGGTAAGGAAATTAAATTAAGGGTTATGGTTATCAAAACATAAAGATGCTGAAAGATTATACATTATAGTTGCTTGTGTGAGAAGGGATGGATGAGATCGCTTTCTCAAACCCTGTCAGGATGAGAAGTGCACACTGCACATCACTGAAGTAATTCCCTACTTATTGAGGTTTCCATCTGTTTTATGTCCTTCTAAGAAGTGCTGTTTCTGATAGCTTGTCAGGCAGAACATTTAAAGAGTTTGCTTATGCTTCAGCATTTTACCTTCAGCAAAGGAGAACTAGATGGTTTGAACAGCATATTTACATTCAGATATTATGATAATAGCTAAGGTAACTATTATCTTGTTTTTCTGTTTTAGTACAATAGAGTTTGGATCCCTGATAATGAAGAAGTTTGGCAGTCTGCAGAAATCACAAAAAACTACAAAGCTGGAGACCGTTTTCTCCATGTGCAATTAGAAGATGGAACTGTAAGGAGAAAAGCCTGAATATTATTGTGGGGTTTACTGAAATATATTTCTGTAGAAATATAGGACTTATCATTATGAGATCTAAATAACGTCCATATTTTCTTTTTTATCATATTGAAATTTGTACAGTAGCTGCTACCCAAAAATATGAGGAGTGCAATTCTACTATCTACATAACATTAGTATAGAACACGTCTCAGATATCACTTTTGAAACAAGCCCTGAAACTCATCGTAAGTTGAAGCAAATCAGAAGTACAGGGCAGGCACAGTTATCCTCACAGGGATAACTTTTTTCTTCACTAAAGTTGTTGCTTTATGTAAGATCTGTTAATTTTAGTATCCAAATTCTTTACAGATTAAATATTTTGAAAATGGCATTTCTATATTCCTGCATTCCTGTTCCATAAAGACAAGTATTAAATGAACGATTAAGTGGATTTGTTAAAGAAACAGAAGAGAGTTTTAAACTTTGAATCATTGCAAGTAAGGATGGTTACAGAGCTGCCTTGAGTTCTGACCAGGTGTTTATTTTCATTCAGTTGCAGCTGGTCTGCTATTTTTATCTATACTTGAAATATGCATGTGTTTAGAGAGCTAAACATGTTACCCATTTTTACAGATTTCAATACAAAATAATGTAAATAAAGAGAATGTGGCTTGCTTTTTCATAAGCAACAAAGAGCTCCAAGTCCCCCAAGTTCAGTGGGATGTATGGAACTGATGAAATAGAAGATCAGACAGTGCTCCATCAACTCTGTAACTTTGTGTAAAGGTTGAAGATGAGTTTCTGTTTATGCAAACATAATGCATTTTATGATGTTTCAAGTAATTTTTGTTGACAGGAACTGAATTACCCTGTTGATCCAGCTGCTTTGCCACCCCTACGAAATCCTGACATACTTGTTGGTGAAAATGATCTCACTGCACTCAGTTATCTCCATGAACCAGCTGTTCTACACAATCTTAAAGTTCGTTTTGTGGAGTCCAAGCTTATCTACACATACAGTGGTAAGCAAAGTAAAATGCAATGTTTTAAAAAAAGTAAAAATATCTTGTGTTATTTTGCAGTATGTTGAGTAATATTTTCCTTAAGTATATTTTAACTCATGTTAACTGATTTTATGTATGAGTATAGACTTGCTTGGTGATCAGTATCTCCTACCTAGTTTATAAAATATTGCTGCTTTGTAACAGTTTAACTGTTGTTGCCAAAAATGAGCACTTCATTTAACTAACCTGTGTTTTGTTTTTGTTTTGTACCTTTGGTTGTAGGAATAATTTTGGTTGCAATAAACCCCTATAAGCAATTGCCAATATATGGAGATGCTATTATCCATGCATATAGTGGGCAAAACATGGGGGACATGGATCCACATATATTTGCTGTGGCAGAAGAAGCATACAAGCAAATGGCAAGGTTCAGTATGTTGTTTAATGTACATAAATAACACTTGAAGTCTAGTGGCAGTGTTCATTGTCATTTAATTTAAATCTGTATGTGCCACTGGCTAGTAAGAATACCTTTGACTGGGTGGCTTAACTAGAGGAGGACAAATTCCTTAACCAGCTGAGGAATTTCTAGAGTTCATAACTATTTTCATTCTTGATGGGGGTAAAACACTGACTTAGTGCATAGCAATGACAGCAACCTAGGGATTAGAACTGAAGAGGAGTAAGAGAAGAACAGATGAAAGATGGAACTGATATATGAGAGTTGACCACAGCTGTGATTTCAAACATTTGTTTCAAATTTAAAATTCCTACATTTATACATGATTTTAGACATGTTTGTTTTGAACTGTCTGATTTAAACTGTCTGATTATTTGGTTCTAGAAATAACAGAAATCAGTCTATTATAGTCAGTGGGGAATCAGGAGCTGGAAAGACTGTGTCTGCAAGATACACTATGAGATACTTTGCCACTGTGAGCAAGTCAAGCAGCAACGCACACGTGGAGGATAAAGTATTGGCATCCAATCCAATAACTGAGGTAGGTTTCAGAGGGTGTCTGTCAAGCCTGTACTCATCAAGGAAAGAATTCCATGAGCTGCTGGGAATCTTTGTTTGAAGCCTTTAGGGATGTTTTATCTGCTTGAGTTAGATATCCAATTTAGAAGTTTAGCCTCTGAATATTACTGATGGACAGAGGTAGTCAGCTTCAGGAAGGTCCTGTCTGAGTTACCAGTGGCCCTTTGGAGGCCCTGCTTTGCCTCCAGAGTGTTGTCTGGTCACATATTAGATCATGAGAAAACAATGTTGAACAAGTTGTTTGATTTTATTAATTTGAATAGAAACCAGCTAAGATTCCTTATGGTGGGAAAATATACTTTCTCATACTCTCAGTTTATGTAGCATTATAATGTTTGACTTGAGGCTTGTCTTCAGTTTTGGGCCTCAAAATTTAAGCAACACAACTCAGTGCCGAGATTGATCCCTGAGCACCTTTGATTTTAGAAACTTTCAATTGAGTCAAGTTTTGTCAAAGTTATTCTTATGAGAGACCCAAGTAAATCAAATCATTGAAGTTTATAATTTTTGTAGGCTGTTGGCAATGCAAAAACCACACGGAATGATAATAGCAGTCGATTTGGAAAATACACTGAAATCAGCTTTGATCAGAGTTACCAGATCATTGGAGCTAACATGAGAACATACCTGCTTGAGAAATCCAGAGTTGTTTTTCAGGTGGGTAAAATAAAGTTTAAAATAGTCATTGTCAATATAGCTACAAAAGCACTATACTTTACTATACTTTATTGATTTCATATAGAAAATGTTATGTGAAGTTATGAATAGTGTGTCTAATCAGCATTTGATTTCTTTTTTAAAAGGAGATACTATTTATGAAAAGAAACTATTTTACTCCGTGTTCTTCCTTATGTTACGTGAAGGATGCATCTCAGGGACAATTCCCTGAGATAAGTGCAAGAAGTATTTGAGAAATCTGTAACGTGCTGTCACAACAGTAACACATGCCAATTGTATCTGGAAAGGAACAGCATATGTAGGGCAGAGAGAGTCTTGGTAAAAAACTGGCTGAAAATTTATAAGGCCAGGGCTTATCGCATGTGACTCACTGCAGAGTCAGGGCATAATTGTGATGATACACTAAAGAAAGCATTTAATTTTATAAAACTGTTTTCACAAGGGTTTCTTTGTTAATAATATTGCAACATTTTAAGTACACTGAAAAATATTTCTATTTATTTGCTGCATGAAGGATGGTTTGGAAGTGGAGGGGTTTCTAAGTTACCACAGGGCAGTGTTTCAGCTGACACTCCTACACAGTTGTTCGTTACACTATTTGACAGTTCATATTAGTAGATGGTTGTTGGAGCTGAAGAAATTATAAAAGTAGCATCCTTGAGGAAAGAACTCAGTGTACTGGTAATGGAAATAAAGTATACTTGAATGTATCACTTCCAAAGATCATGCTGAAATGAAGATGTGCCATTTTAATATAGAGCCTTTTTTTGCCAAACTATGTTGCAGCAGAATTTAGCCCTCGGGTATCATTATGACTTTACAATAGTGCTGAATATGAAATGTTTTTCTGTTTGTTTGTTTCTTTGTTCTGTTGTTAAGTTTTTTATGTATTGTTATTCTTTGCTTTATTTTACAGTCAGAGAATGAGAGAAACTACCATATATTTTATCAGTTGTGTGCATCTGCTATGCAGCCTGAATATAAACATCTTAAATTGGGTAGGTTTCAAGAAAATAATCTACTCTTCATTTTTGCAGTGCAGTATTTTTAAAGCTGGGATTTCAAATGTTAGGATGTTAAGTGCTTTACAGCATAAATCTCACAGCCTTAAAATGGGACCTGCATTTTTAAGTCACTTAGCTATTAATCCTGCTTGTTTTCAACTTGGTAGCAAATCCTTAGTAACTTGAATAGGGCACAATCAAGTACCTAAGTGCCTTTGAAAACCTTGTTCTCTTACTCTCTGTAGTGACAGGTACCATGACAGTTTAGGGGCTTGATTCACTGATCTACAGAGAAGCTGGGAAAAGCAGACCTTAGGGATATGTTTACTCAATCTCCATTGTTTATTAGATTAAATATTAAGATTTCTAGGAATTATGAATACGGATTTCTGTCAACTTTTAACTGAGTTAGGCTCATGGAATTCTCTCAGAAAAAAGAGGACCTCCAGCTCATCACTGAAACGCTGTCATCTGCCATCATCTTTAATTTTTTGGGATAGGGTTTTAACAAATGGCTATCCCCAGTCCCTAATTTTTGCAGGATTACAAGCTTTGCTTCTTATCTATAGGAAGTGCAGAAGAATTTAACTACACACGAATGGGTGGCAGCACTGTAATAGAAGGAGTTGATGACAGAGCAAATATGGTGGAAACTCAGAAGACCTTTGCCTTACTGGGTAAATTCTTGGGGATGTATTTTCAGTGGATTTTTCTTTTTTTTTTTCTGAAATGGGCAAAGGTAGTTTGTTTCTGAACTATCCAAAGTGTTAGCAGTAATTACCAAAATAATTTCTTTCGTAGCTTATTTATTGTACTGTTGGTGTATTTTGAAAGTACTAGGCAGGAGCAATTAGCAATTGGTGTTAATGGTCAGAATCACTGAGGGCTGGGGCCTTCTTGGCCCTTAAGCTAACATGCTGTGACAGAAGTGGAATTGGAAGCTTCTTTGCCCCTGTATGGCTTATGTCAAAGCCAAATCAGACTTGAGCTGCCACTTGGGGAGGTACAGGAATTTATGCCTAATCTTTCATGGGATCAGACAGGCAGAAAATTGGCAGAACCAAGGATTTGCATAGTACTCCTTGGAGATGCTGTACAATTCTTGGCTACACAACAAAGCAAGTAGTCCATCATTGTTCTATTTTAATTAATTGTACTGTTTCTGGGTATTTAAAATAATCAAGAACTATTTTTTAGGTCTGAAGGGGGATTTTCAGATGGATGTTTTTAAAATGCTGGCAGCAATCCTACACTTGGGCAATGTGGAAATAGCAGCTGCTGGAGATGAAAGATCATCCATCAGTGTAAGGAAGTAGCTCATTCAAATGCCAACATTTTCTATAATATTCTGTGCCAGAAGTGCTTTAGCAACAGTTTCTTTCATATCTGGGGCTCTGAGCAGTGTTAAATCTCATGTACTAAACTTGATTGATTTCTGCATCTTCATCTGTACAGAGGCACAGCGAGAGTCCACACAGATGCTTTTTTGTGCCCAAATTCAGAAAGTCTTAACAAAAGGCAAAATGTGGCTCAGAGTGCCCCATATCCAATTGATCCACAGCTGTTGGAAAAGCCGTTTGGGACTCCCAGCAGGATACAGGAAACAGAGCTTTGTCAAAGCTTCTCAGAATATGTCCCAGTAAGCTGTGCAAGTCTAAAAAGCAAGAACACCTAAACACAGACTAAAGTAATTTTCTTTTGGTGTCTTAATCCAAAGCATCTCACCCAGTCCAAGTTTTTCTCTCCGTATCAGGAGTTCTATCCAGTATTACTTGCTTCAGCTCATCTTGATACTTTGCCAGATGAATTAGTAAACACAGCCCCTTGTCTGTCTAAAAATAAAAATCATAGTTTGATATCAGCGGTGCAAGGATTTCACTGTCTAGACAGCATGTAATAAGTGTAATCTAATAATGTTTATTTATCTTTTTTAAAGATGGAAGATAAACATCTCAATATATTCTGTGAACTTCTGGGTTTAAACTGTGACAAAATGTCCCGATGGTTGTGCCACCGAAAGATTATCACCACCTCAGAGACTGTAGTAAAGCCAATGACAAGAGCTCAGGCTGTTAATGCAAGGGATGCTCTGGCAAAGAAGATCTACTCTCATTTATTTGACTTTATTGTGGAAAGAATTAACCAAGCTTTGCAGTTCTCTGGCAAGCAACATACTTTTATTGGTGTTTTGGACATTTATGGGTAAGACAGTCTCTGGAAACAAATTAACTTCTAAGTTGTGCCCTTTCTTTGGAGTTGGTAAGAGGCATTTTTCAGTTTGTGCTGGTAATGGATTTGGAGGGGGTTGTTTTACTAAAAGGTCATAGTCATATAAGTTCTTTAGCATTCAGAGTAGTGGAAATGTTCAGCTACTGTAAATATGAGTATCTTTTGTGAATGAGGTTTAAATTTAACTTTTGATATGATGCTTTTAAATTTAACTCTGGATTTTTTTTTAGCTCTGTTATGTCCGGTAACATTAACTTCTAAAAAAGTTTTGAAATGCCTTAACATCTTCATTAGTTTTATGGCTGATTAATCTTCTTGGAAACATTAAGATAGCCTCGAAATCTTTTAAGGATACTAGCATTTGATTTTGATGTCAAGGGATTTTTTTCTTTTCTTATTTGAATTTTGTTTCAGATTTGAAACATTTGATGTGAACAGTTTTGAACAATTTTGTATCAATTATGCTAATGAAAAGCTACAGCAACAATTTAACCTGGTATGTTCTTTTATTTGTTACAGTTCTTTTTCTTACTTCAGTTTTTAGATTATCAATAATGGATATTAGCAAATGCTATTTGTGCTTGAGTAATGGATATTTCTGGATAATGACTATCCACTAATAAATAAACTTTTTTTTTTTACATGTCTGCAGAGACACATATGGAAATTTCTGAGTTTATTTTCTTACAAGACAAACCCAAATATAGCCCAAAATATTTTTTCTGTTTTATATATACAACCATGCACATGCACACACTGTATTTAATTTCTTCCTTAAGTGCTGTAACCTTACATTTGTGTAATTTTCACATATCCAGCATGTCTTTAAACTTGAACAAGAAGAATATATGAAGGAAGATATCCCATGGACTTTAATAGACTTCTATGACAACCAACCTGTCATTGACCTTATTGAAGCTAAAATGGGAATTTTAGAACTTCTGGATGAAGAGTGCTTGGTAATTTAAAAATTCTTGCATTTAGAGCACATAGGAAAAAAAAAAAAAAACAAACAACCTACATAGATTTTTACAAGTTGGGCTTATAATCCATATTTTCTCCCTTTGTCTGGGAACTACAGCATTTTCCTCATAAAATGAACATTAAGGTTTTCCCTCTATTTGGTAATTTTAATTGTAAGCCTCTTAGTCTATTTTGCTGTTGTAGAACTAAGAACCTAAAATTAGATTCTTACCGAGAAGACAACCCAGCAACTGGAGTTCATCACAGTGAGGGTAGTGCAGCACTAGAACAGGTTAAGCAGAGGTGCAGTGGGATCCTCATCCTTTGACATTTTCTGGATTTTAGTTCAAACAGCAGTTTATTGGTGGTAGTCTTGCTCCAGGCAGGAATTTAGACTACTCAGTCTCCAGGTATCTATTCCATCAGTATTTTGAAAATGAAGTTATTCCATGAATCACTAATTTTGATACAAAATAGCCCCCAGTAGTCTGCTTTTTGATAAGTACTTGTTGAATGCACCAAACCTACATCCTTGCTTTTCTTTCTTCAGTGTTACTATTTTTTTCCCTGTGTCTTCTGACTGTAGAAATTCCTAATCCACTTTTTTTCTGTGTTAAATGTAGTTCCTTTAGGATTCCAAACCTGCTGAAGTAACTTTGGCATGGAGCAATAGGTCAGGGAAAGTTGAGCCCTGTTAAAATGGTCTCTAAAAGGTGTTCTGGTGATATCGGCAATGTGCACTTTTTGAAATCCAGACCATGGAGTAATATGGGTAATATGTGCTGCTCACTGGCATTCTCAGGGATCACATTGTCCCCATTTGCAGGTAGCATCCTCTCAGGACAAAATGATTTATGACTTACCAGAGAATTAACTCTAGTCAGCAAATTTGTGGATTAATACAACCTTCTTTCATAAAATGATTTGCTACAGGGAGCCACTGGTTAGTTTGAAGGCAGAAAAACTGGTTGTTATCAGGCCTTGTAATTCACTGAAGATGTTTTATTCAGAGTATTCATTGACAGTAAGCGGTTTTGCTGCCCTTAACAGTCAAACAAGTTTGCTAAAGAGCTCACTCTTCTCATTTTTACAGTTACCTCATGGAAAAGATGAAAACTGGCTTCAAAAGCTGTATAATAATTTTGTCAATAAAAATGCACTCTTTGAAAAGCCGAGGATGTCAAACACATCTTTCATCATTCAACACTTTGCTGATAAGGTAGAGTGCAAACAACACAGTAATGTTTCACCATGTTTCTAGTAATAGCTCATTCAGAAAAGAAACAGACTTAGAAAATAGGAAATATTAACCATACTTGTTTGGAACATCTGTAAAATTGATCTTCAATACATAGCACTATTTATTTATTGGTAATAGTGTTTGTAATGCGCCATTTAAACATAAGAAGTGCTTAAGATAATGAATTGGAGAGTATAAAAATAAATCATCGAGATAAAAAAGCAGAAAAAGAGTAGAGTATATAAATAGAATAGTTACAATTGTAGTCCATACTCATTTTAATCTCAGTTATTTACATTTCAAATGTAGTATTCCTTTTTTGAAATTTTGATTTGAAATCATAGGGTAATGAAGAAAGGAAGAAAGAAATTACTAATGAAGGCAGAAGGAAATTGCAGTTGATAGTGGATTCTGACAGTTTGTCTTGCTTCTAAATTTACAATATGCATGTATGTAATCTTGAGATAATGGAACTGGGAAAAGAAGAATTTCAGCCATCATGTTTAAGACTAATAAAAATCTCTTAGCTACCACAGCTGAGAGAGTAAAAATTACTGTTTTGCTATTCGTTTATATGTTGCTGAGAAATTAATGATTTTGCCTGTTTGCACAGGTAGAATATAAATGTGAAGGATTTCTGGAAAAAAACAGAGATACAGTACATGAAGTATTGATTGAAATCTTGAAAGAGAGCAAGGTTTGTGGACAATCAGCAATGACTAATTTTCTGCATATCTGATTTTACTGGAATTAATTCAGATCTGATTTTAAAATACTTGATATAAAATTTTCATAGGTTGGATCAATTAAGTTAGCCAATTTTTATTAATATTATACAAGAATATATTTTTAACATAAAAATAATATAGAAGATGAAAAAACACAGTGTTCAGCTTCTTGGTATATGTGCCTTTACTTTGCCAGTTGAGGTGTTTTTTAATATCCCCCTTGAAGACCATTTTGTAATCCTTGTAACCGAAAAACTTTTTTTTCCTGTAGTCATTACGTGCAGCTTTGATAGGTAGTTTATCATTAACAACTGCCTTTGTTTATTCTTCAAAAGAGATTAAGAGAATGCCAGGGCAAGGAAAACATCAGATGTCTTGTATGTGCCTGCCACTTCCCATCTGCTTGAAAGCCCTGTCCCTTTTAAGTCTACAGCCTTGAGACTTCAGAGTTACTGTTAAGAAGTTAACTTCATCTGACCAGAAAACATATTCTTAAATTACATATTGTGAAAATATGACCTTAAGTGGTCTTATTTTTAACTCTGCTCTGTGTTTGTGTCTGTTATTTGCTCATGTTGAAATAGCTTTTGTAGGCTGCCTTAACAGCTGCTGAGTTTTGTCTGTGAAATGTGTAAGTGCATTGCAATAGACTCAGAATCACTCCAAATCTTTCTTCAATTGTTTGTTTGTGGCTTAAATATCTAGTTCCAAGTCCTGCAATACCTGGCCTAAGCATTAAGGGGTCTGCACTTTATGTTATAGTAAATGTAGTTTTTAATGAAATGTTGCTGCAGTTACACAGTATTTAACTCTGATTCTTTCACCACACTTTTAGTTTCATCTGTGTGCAAATTTTTTTCAAGACAATCCAGTGTCCATTTCACCTTTCAGTTCAACTATAAACATCAAATCTGCAAGGCCTGTTCCCAAGTCACCCAACAAGCAGCTCCGGACGACTGTTGGCAGTAAGGTACGACAGAAACGTGCAATTCTGTGATGCTTGTGCTTTCAAGGACGGGTACTGGACAGTCTGAGAGTGTCACACTGGATCCTGTTACTGTTCATGGGGGACTGTCCAGTTTTCAGGACAGCCAGAACCATCCAGAGTGCAGTGCTCCAGGCCTGGGTATAAGTAGATGTGTTTAACATACATAGGAGACTCCTAGGTACATCAGGACTGTTAAATTTCCTGCATTTAAGATCTAAACACTAAGAATATGTGTCCAGTGTCCAGCCAAAACCTAACAAATAATTAAAAGACTAAGACGTGACTTTTTGCTTAGCTGGAAATATTTCATCAGCAAAACTGTTATGTCTGGTATTTTCTAGTTCCGGAATTCTTTGTCTTTGCTTATGGTGACACTCAATGCAACCACCCCTCATTATGTACGGTGCATAAAGCCAAACGATGAGAAGTTGCCTTTTGAGTAAGTATGTTAGTGGTGTTGAGCTGTTCTATTACCTTTAAAATTAAAAGAGTATTTTTTCATGTCACTGTAGCAACATGTCAGCAAGTTAAATTCTTATTGTTGAGCAACTTCCCAAATGGAACATATTTCTCCTTTCAAGATAACTAAAGTTAAAAAAAATTGTCTTTTCACAAAAATAGAATAATTCAGTAATAGTTATTGATACCTTAAAAATTCTTATTATCCTGATATTTTTCAAGTTGGATATTAGTGTTTCTATATTTGTCAGAACATATTTAGGGGTAAGGTTGCCCACCTTTGGTTTAAGCTGATGAATATTTTGTATGGTATGGACAAGCACCAGTTCATACTCAGGAAGTAAAACCCATTGCCATTTTCTTTGTGAACATACCTGCAGTTCACAAAAATATTTAAAAGGGCTTTAGAAGTCAGAAAAAGTGTGAACAGTGTTGAAATAGAAATCCAGTTAGTTGAATGGTTCTAGTTATCATAGCATGCCAAACCCAGCAGAAATGTAAAATATAACTCTGTTTTTTTAGGTTTGATTCAAAAAGAGTTACTCAGCAGCTACGAGCCTGTGGTGTTTTGGAAACTATTCGAATTAGTGCACAGAGCTACCCATCCAGGTAGGGATGGCAGTGAGCCTCCTTGTGTCAAAAAATAGTTAGTTGTCTGTTAGATGAAATTAATCTGTTAACTTTTAATTTTCCAGGTGGACTTACATTGAGTTTTTCAGCCGTTACAGCATTCTTATGACACAGCAGGAGCTCTCCATAAATGACAAGAAGCAGATTTGCAAGATTGTTTTGCAGCGGCTAATCCAGGTTGGTTTGTATGCACCAACCCACAGATGTATTGCAGCTTCTAGTAGTAATAAGAGGTCTCTTTTGTCAAGAGTAGTATTTCTCCTCAAATAGGAAAGATATTTACATTATTACTGTTTATCCTGATTTAGTGTGCTGTACTAGGCTTGTGAGTCAGTAACCTCGTGCTGTGACATAGTCATGATGTGGCCATAGACAGAATTTAAGCACTCTGTGCTTAACATTGTCACTTGCAAAATGGAAGATATTCTACCTATATTTATAAACCAGTGAACAGTAAATGGTATACATTTGTCAAGTGTTACAAGCACAAGAGGGCTTTTGATGATGGAATGCAGCATATTGGAGAACTGTTCTAAAAATGTGCTGTTTTGCACGTCACTCCTATTTGTTAGATGAGCTGGCAGTGCTGAGGCTGGTCCCAGTCTAGCCAGCTACTCAAGTCAGCATGTCAGGAGTGAGTTCAGACTCAGGCATGTGTAACACCAAACACAGGCACAGTTGCTGCATAGCTCTGGCACAGGCCAAGGGTAAGAGCCTGAACTTAAAAGCAGCTTCACCCCTGAGTTTTTGCTCACACAGCTCACTGATTCAAGGCCGGAATTGTGCATCAAAAGGTATTGTTGGGCCCATGGAACCTTGGCAGACTTGTAGAAGGGGGCAAAGAGGTTGTTTTCAAGGCTTTGATGATAAGTCCAAAGCCTCCCTTTAATTTTAGATCACTAGTGTGCAACTTTTTATGTAATTCTCTGGGTCTTTCCTGCTAAGTGAATTTTCTCCCCACATACTCTTATCTACAAAGAGGACAGAGAGAATGTTCTTCTTTAGCAAGGTCATGTCATTTCAGAAGAGCTTGCCTGAAGTGACAATTTATAAAAGGAAAAGAATGTCTGGGCTACAATAACAAACTAAAAACTTAATATACCTACTGTTTTCTTTTTCAGGATCATAACCAGTATCAGTTTGGGAGAACAAAAATCTTTTTCAGAGCAGGACAGGTTGCTTACTTAGAAAAACTGCGGTCAGATAAGCTGAGACATGCATGCATCATGATCCAAAAGAGTGTTCGAGGCTGGCTGCAGAGGAAGAAATACCTTCACACAAAGCAAGCAGCTCTTACCATCCAGCAGTATTTCCGGGGGCAGCGGACAATACGGTACTCCTGGCTGATAAATGAATTTGCTCTTAGGGTGTGTCTGAAGGCAGATAGGAGATCAAACTAAAGCCCAGAGCAATTCAGGCTGTATTTTCATTTCCTCTTGATTGTAATTATGGACTTGAAAATGTTCAAGTTATTCAGCTGATATGAAGAAAGTACTCTTTACAGGTTTCTAATGCTGTCTGTCAGATTCCTGAGAGGCCTCTCTACCTGTAAGCTCAGTCCTTAGCTGATGATATGTGAGCCAGTTCTCAGCAAGGGCTTACTGCTTAGCTTCAGGGCCAGAGAAGAAATCAGGGAGCAGAAAGGAAGACCAAATTACAGGGATCTACAAATTAGTATACACAAATGATTGCAAGGAGTTATGTGGCAAAGAAACTGCACCAGTCATTCACAGAACAGACTGAGAGAAAGATGGCTCTATGTAGGCTTGGAAATTTGCAAAAAGAGACCAGAATGACTGCTTGGGGACAGATGAAAAAGATTGTGGGTAACTCCCTCTCTCTCACTTTGATTGAAGAAAAAATAGCAAATGCCTGTTTTCAGTATCTTCTTGTTGTTGTTTTCAATAACTTTTTTCAATATCTTGTGTGTGTGGGTGTGTTTTTGATTTGACTGACCAAAGAAATGAGCATGAGAAATCTAATATGACCTGAATACACTTTCTTGTCTTTTTAATCAAGGCAAGCTATAACTGCAAGAAATCTGAAGCAAACATGGGCAGCTATAACTATTCAGAAATACTGTCGGGGTTACCTGGTCCGTAGACTTTGCCAGCTCATCCATGTGGCTGCTGTAACAATACAGGCTTATACAAGAGGATTTCTGGCAAGAAAAAAATATCGGAAGGTAAAGCCTATCAGAAATTTAATTTCAGTGACTAGAAACAGCTGTTGCTCTATAAGAAAAATGGAGACAAGGACAATGATCCCCACTACTTTACCTCTTGCATGTCTGGTTCTCATATCTACTCTGTTTTTGTATAGTTAAAAAACTGAATCACAATAGATACCAAGAACTTTGTGTGATTTTTGTTTGTGTGATTACTACAGTGGCTCAATGTGTCTACAGTCTGGTAATTTCAGTATTTTGATACGTCTTTGAGAAGCATCGTGCTTACCAGTGTATGTAGACCTACAGACTGTTATAGTTGCTGCTGATTGAGCCATAGATAATTACAGACAGATGTTAATATTTTATTTGACAGATGCGTGAAGAGCAGAAGGCTGTGATCCTTCAGAAATACGCCCGTGCGTGGCTTGCCCGGCGCAGGTTCCAGAATATTCGGCGGTTTGTGTTGAATATCCAGCTCTCATACAGAGTTCAGCAACTGCAGAAGAAAATAGAGGAACAGGTGAGAGAAACCAGTCAATTTATGATTTGTGCTAATTTCTTGATCAAATCTGTTCTAATAAAAGCACTTCTGTTGACTAGAGATTTATGTGAGTTTAAATATCCATATGTTACTTGAGAAGACGGGAGAATATGAAAGGAATATGGTCCCTAATAAACTACTAGACTTCTTATATCCTAGGTAGAAAGAATCCCCTAGGGTTTCCTTATGTTTTTGCATTAGTTATGCAAATGAGAAGAATCTGCAGTGAACTTTTTTTTATTGTTTCTTAATTAGTCCATCCAATCTCTGGATTGGGTTACTTGTTGGGATGAAGAATGTGTGAGATACTGCTCTGGTACAACATATTTAGTAACTTTTGAGAATTCCCCATGTTTATCTTGCAGTTTACTTTTGAGAGCCATACCAGCCAAATCATCTTTAAAATGGTAGTTTTAATCTAATTGATGAACAAAGTCCCTGGTTGAAATAATCATGACTGGTATGGGATGGTGAGCAGAAGTAGGTCATGTGCTCCCTTCAAAATTCTATGAAACAGTTTCAGGTGTGCATTTTTTTGTTTCCTTTTAACCTGTCCTGCTCATTGTAGAGTAGAGAAAATCATGGTTTGCTGGAACGATTGACCAATTTGGCTTCAGCTCATATGAATGACGCGGATACAATTCAGAAACTCGAAGCAGACGTTGAAAAGTTAACTGCTCAAAAGAGAACATACGAAGAGAAAGGGAAAAAGTATAAAGAGGACAGTGAACAGGTAAATTATAATTGCCATCTGGGTGCATTTATTTATAATTTTTTTTTCCGTTAGTGGATTTATCAAATGCATGATTTGAGAGTTGCTAAGTAACTGTACTTTTATGTGTGTGTGTGTGGGAGGCAGCAGAGAAGAAAGTCCATAGATGCTTGTTAAAATGTAACATCTTCTGTGACCTATTTCTTCCTCCTTTGTAATTTGGATATTATTCTCGCTTTTTGTGTGCACAGAAAATCTTAAAACTTGAGAATCGGAATAAGGAATTACAAGAACAGAAAGAGACCTTAGAAATAAAGCTCCAAGAAAAAACTGAGGAAATGAAAGGTACAATAGCTAAAGGGAGTTTCAAAGGCATTGTAGTGGGGTAAATTTGTAAATTCAAGTTTTCAGCTAAAGTAAATTACTTTTGTATTAATAAGAGCAATATAAATGCTGAATTTACATTAATTGAAGTTCTTGTTTAGAATGTGTAGTGCAAATGCTTTTTATTTAATAATTAAATTAAATTTGTTCTCTCAGTAGCAAAAGCTTTCCTCCTCTTATGCTGCCTGTCTCATGCACATGTATTGCTTCAAAGTGTAGCTTCCTAGGTTCCTTCAATATTCTGCTTTTAGGAATCTAGCTTCAAAGGACACAGGCAGCACATGAGATCAAGTATACTTTAGAGGAATAACAATTTGATGTTGAATAGAACCTTTTCTATTCTGTAGCACTCCTTGTAAAATGCACTGTGATAATTTTTGGCCCTTGAGAGAGTAATTTCAGCCTCAAAATATGTTAAGGATTACTTACTTAAACAGAACTTCTCATTGGGGTCATACTGTTTTAATAAATGTACATAATTGCATGAAAGTCTTTGAAACACTGAAATATCTTTTGACAGAGAAAATGGATGACCTCACGAAGCAACTCTTCAATGATGTACAAAAAGAAGAAAAGCAGCGAATGTATGTAGTCTGAATTTTATTCCTTTGAAACAGCATTCATTTTTTCTCCTTCCCTACCTTCCTTTATCCAGCTGTAAATGTGTAATGTTGACATCCCTTATGAATCCATCCAAATTCTTGGACATTAATGCTACTTCTGAAGTACTTCATGTAGAGTTTAGGAAAGCACATGCTTGTTTGTAGGTCAGTCATATGCAGGAAATCATGATGAGACTGTTCTTGCTTTTTCAGTTTCCTGTCTTTTCATGTGTCTTTCTAAGAATTGAAAGGCAACCTCGACCTAATGATTTGTTTAGAAATATCCTCAGAATTCGGTCAGGACTGGAAGAGCAGCTGATGGCCATGCCAGTCAGAATTCTTGTGAAGTGAATTTTAAAGGGCAGAATTGAAATACTCAGCATAAGGGAAAGGCAGTGTTTGTACAAGGACATTTGGTTAAAGATATAAGGGAAAGAACTTTCCCCGCCCCCTGCTTTGGTGTTTCATTTGCAGTAGTAAAAATCCTGTTATTTTTCAGTAAATAATTTTTGCTTTGCAGCATGCTTTTCTTGAATCAAGAGTTTATTTCCCAATAACTCTTTTCTAGTGTAAGACAGAGAACCTCAGGTACCGGAAAAGATGCTGTTTTCTGAAGTGCAGAGTGCAATCAGTCACAGTCCTGAGGTCTGGAAACTGTGTGATGTTCCAGCTCAGTCTGATTTCAGCTACCAATTACTTCAGAATGTACTAAGAGGACTTCTTTTGCAGTTTTCTGCTTTGCCCATTATCTGTATTATGTTGGAAGCCACTCCAGTCCAGCAGGGACTAGTAGATAGTGGAAAGCTTTATGCAATGTTTTACTGAGCAGGACACAGGGCTTTCTGTTGCTTTGTCCTTCTTCAGTGCTGACTGTGGCCATAAATGTAGTGGAAAGCTACTCAGGCAGGATAACTCACAGAGTTAGAGAATTAGCCTTGAAGTGGAAAAAACTCAGTTTTGCCTTTAATTCCATCCCAACATCTGAATTACATGTAGTGAAATCTATGGACATTCCCATTATCATCCATTTTGTGGATTGATTCTGAGAGTGTAGGATAGCATTTTCAAGTAATTATGATTCATTTTTCTTCAATAAAACATGTCCTTCAAATTAAAACTAAAACAAAGCCCACTCTTTCACTTATGAGTGTAGAAAAATAAAACCACCTTTCCATTGTCTTCTTTAGGATACTTGAGAAAAATTTCCAAAATCAGAAGCAGGACTATGAAAAGGAGATTGAATTGCTCAAGGGAGAAATTAAGATTCTGAAAGAAGAAAAAACTCAGCTGCAGCATCAAATTCAGCAAGAAATTGTCGTTCAGGATGGCTTGAAAATGGAAGTAGGACAGCTTACAAAACAAGCACAGGTGTGAAGCATGATGCATATTTCATTTTGGAGTTTTTGCTAGATAGAGCAAGTAGAGAATGTGCATGTTTTATTTATAGATTATCTTCACTAATTTTTTTATCTTCAGTGCACTTTCAGAACACATTGTAGTTAATAAACTGTATTTGATATACCATTATGTAGAATTGTGTTCATATAGTACACAATGCAAGTTACTGCAGTGCCTATTTTTAGGAGTAATTGAATATTTATTCAATTATTTATTATCAGGAGTGCTTGAATATTTATACATTTAAATGTGTGAATATTATTTTCTTCCTTTTCCTGAGAATGTATTTGTTTCTCAGGGGATTTTTCATAAATGTAGTTTATAAACTGAACCTGAAAATAGTACTTCTGTGTAAAGTCACATTTTTTTCTCTGAGTCAATTCCATGACACAAACACATATTTTTTCCAGTACATCACATTTTTTTTCTGCTCTTTTGCCATATTAGCCTCTTCCTAATTATAATTATTCTTATGATTTAATTGATACTTAGCCCTTGTTTTTCACTCCTAGTCTCAGTCTCTAATTTTTCTCTGATTCAGAAAATACCTGAGTTACAAAAGGAAATCGAGCTGTTGCAGACACAAAAATTGGATGTGGAAAAGCAGGCCCACTCACAGAAGCGAGAATTGAGGGGTAAGCCACACACCAGATAATGCAGAGAACTTACCAACTATAACATGAAGACAGTTTAAATGGATTTCTTCTATGTAGCTTTGACAAAATTCCAGTTCTCTTTCCCATCCCACAGTGATTTCATTCTATCCATATATTTAATCACATTTGGGGATAAAAAAGACTCAACAGCTGAGTTTTACAAAGTGGTCATTGAATACTGAGATCTGGTGTACCCCTTTGAAAAACCTCTGATTTCAGACGTTTCTCCTCTGTGCTTAAAAATCAATTTAAGCTTCACTTGGAATTTAAACTTCACATAAAGCTTAATAAATATCTTGTCGAGGCCTAAGAATGTGGAAACAGTACATTATCTGATGAAGTTTTCCTTCACCTTTAGCCTTAGGTCCAGTAATGTCCAATTAGATCCAATGCTTAAATAAGTTGCTGAGTTGGGTTCCCTTTGGGCATCTGTTCAGATTCAGACCAGAAAGGTGTAACTTTGCATTGAAAGTTTGGTGTGTTTAGAAAAAAAAGCAGTATTGGTGATACACCAACCTAATGCACCTTCATGTCCCAAAGTAAAACCAAGTTCCTGATTGTATTCTTGTATTAAATCAGATAATTAACCAACTAGCAGGAAAGAACCTCATAGATTTAGGAAGAAGTTTGTTTAATTTTTGTAAGTAAGCTTAATTTGAAACGTGCAGAGAAAATAATTCATGTAATAAACTTTTTTAAATTATTTTTACAGAAAAGATGTCAGAAGTTACAAAACAGCTACTTGAAAGTTATGATTTTGAAGATGTGAGAAGCAGGTAATTTTGTCCTGAGGTCTCTTAAAAAAACCTTAGGAGATGCATTTTGTTCGCGTGCACACTCATGGTACTGCCTTGCATTGCAGACTCTCTACGGAGGATTTGGCACATTTAAATGAGGATGGAGAGCTGTGGTTTGCTTACGAGGGCTTGAAAAAAGCTACAAGGTTAGTTCAGTTCTCCAGTGTTTTCATAACTCCAAATAAATTGAAAGACCAGTGAGTAACTGACAGTGCAGTACTGAACTTCTGTTTAAAAAATGAACAAACACTCCATTATATGATGGGCTGAGCAGCTTAAAATCAGTTTAACAAACTTTAAGTAAGTGTGTATGTGTGAGTCAGGGAAATGTGTTTCCTCTGATATATCATGCCTAACTTTCAGCTCCCTTAATGCACAGGTGATGTAATGGAATATCTCTGTGTTAATCACAGTACTTTGTTTTCACCTCATATTAAATTTGACCCATTTCACCAAGGTCATTCTGCATCTGCCATGTTCTTTCTCCCTTTTTTTTAACAGAGTATTGGAAAGTCATTTCCAGTCTCAGAAAGAAATATATGAGAAGGAGATTGAAGGTTTGAACTTTAAAGTTGAACACCTTAGTCAAGATATTAATCATCTACAAAAATTATTCCGGGAGGAAAATGACATAAATGATGGTATTCGACTTGAAGTCAGCAGACTGACTTCAGAAAACCTGGTAAGATCAAGGTGTAGTAATCAAAGTGTAGTAGTACAATTCAAATGTGTTTGTGGCATGGAGCAGTCGAAATGTTGTGATCATGTCCTTGAATTCTCAAGGCTCAAACAAATGGGGCCATCTAAGATTGCACATCCATAAGGCTCTTTCCCTGCCTGCTTGGGGTGGTGTGTAAGGATGCAGCCAAATTTCTTGTCCAGCTGTACAGCTTGTTGGGGCAGCCTTAGAGAGATTTTTTTTTTCCCTTTTCTTTTGCATAAACCCGATTTGAGATTTTACTTGAGAAGCCTCTTCAAAGTTGTGAGGCTCTCCCCACCAGAGGGCAGCTAAGCACACCAAAACATGCCAAACAAACTGCAGGCACGGCTGAAGAGTCTGGTAATTAGTGCTGTGCAAAACTGTCTGACACAAGGAACAGATATTATTCCAGAAAATAGCATATACCATGTAGTTTTTCTGAAAAATAATTGAAGAATTTTTTCAAAACAAAATTACGAAAATTGAAAACATAAGAACTTATTTACAATGTTATTTTAAAAACAATAACAACAACAACAAAACAAAAAAACCACCACCAACAACAACAACAACAAAACACACACCACATTTTATGGCGTATTGAAGGCTTTTTTCCACTGTTAATTGAGCTGGGGAAATTAAAGCTGTGGTGTAATTTCCTTTAAACTGGAAGAGAACAATGGTACTGCTGGGACAGTCCAACAATTTGATTAGCTCACAATTTCATTTTTAACAGTGGCCAGCAGCAGGTGCCTCCAGAAAAGTTAAACAAGTCAGGCAAGCAGGTAGCAGTTCTCCCCCAGAGTCTCTCCTCTGGTTTTGACTATTTCCAGTTGAAGGTCCTGAAGTGTTATAGGAACAATTGCAGGCATTTGAAAAGAAGGAAGGTGCTGAGATACATAAATCTCCTTTTCCTCTAAAAGGTGATCCCAGATCTTAAACAGCAAGTTTCTGAACTTGAAAATCAAAAATTAGATCTTGAAAACCGTCTTCAAGAGCAGTCTGAAAAGTTAAAAGGTAAAGTACCAGTATGGTCCCTTGTCTTTCAGTTGTTTAAGAAAAACATGATGGATTCCCTATATTTGAACTTTTAAAAGCTGAAGCAATATTCTGTGACAGCTTCATTGCCTTACTACTTATTTTCTTCTTAGCAAAATGTAAGAGATACAATGAAAAAAATGTGTTGTATAGTTTATATTTTATTAAAGAATAAAATACATGCAATCATGTACTTTTTCTTTTTGAGGGCATTCAGTTCTGTAGTTTGGATGTATTCAATAGGGCTCTGCAAAGAATATTTGGAATGGAGTATGACCTTTGGAAGCAGTCATAAAAAGGAAAGATGATTTGGAACTTAAGGCATATCCTATGAGATGGACTTCAGAGGGTGCTGAAGATTCAGAGTCAGAGGGATAAGTTCTTGCTAAGTTTGCTTGTTTGAAAGTTCTTCTCGATTTAGGAAAGCATACTCTGCTAAGGATCCCCAGTCTCTCTAGCTGCATGTCTTCCTAGGCAACTGATTTAAAATTTACAAGTAGTTTTACTGCCAACTGCAAGAAGTTAGTAGTATGAAAATTCTTCATCCCATGGAATTTTCTTTATGTTATGGAGTAGTCACATATTTGTCTGATACATTATCTGGCAGATACATTACCTGTTTTGTTAGAAGGAACAAAATTATGAGCATAAGAAGAGATTAACTGAATACCAGTACAGAACAGTAAATGACTTTGATTTTGTTGTTTCTCTTTTGTTTTGGTTTTCTTGCTATTTATTATGGAAAAAAAACCCCGAAAGAGATGTCCAATCGGCTGCATTATGAGCTAGAAGGGAACAGAACACTAAGACGGTAATTTTTTATTTTTTTTTTAAGTTAAGAATTGTAGTCACTATAAGTTGCAGTAACAGAGTCAATTAAACACCTTAAAGTATTACATTTCATCAAGATTTACCTTACAGTGTTGTGTACAGTTAATAAGTAATGGATGAGTATCATAGAACTCTGCTTTAACAAAAGATTAGGAGACTTCTTATCTACCTATTTTTAGAACTAATGAGGCCCAGAATGAAGTGGACATAAAACAAAAGGGCACAACCCAAGAAACTGAGGGCCTGAGCAATGGTTTGATGCAAGATGAAGTCCAGGATGAAGTACAAAGCAAGATAAAACAAGTGACAACTCAACTCCATGTGGAAAACATGGTGAGGAAATAAAATTGTCATTAGAAATTGTACCTGAAATAAAGGATTAAAAAAAATGAAATAATGATTTTGTGGTATGGATAGGATATTTTCTCAATTAATTGTGGGAGAAAAAAATATGAATGTGTTTCTTCCACCAAATATAAGTAAAAGCACATCATAGGGTGCTTTAATTGTGGCAAAAACATAGAGCAGTAGAAAACAATTTTTTAATTGTGTTTACTCTGAATTCACTGACTTTGATTATTACAGGATCTTGAAGAAAAATTAGACATGAAAGATAGAATAATAAAAAAATTGGAGGATCAGATCAAAACTCTTACCAAAACTCTTGAAAAAGGTAAGGTATTGTTATGTGATCTGGTTTTTTAATAGCTTTGAATGGCCAGTATCTGTTTGAAAAAAATATATTTTAAAGCGGTGGAGTTTGGGGTGGGGTTAGAAATCTAAGACCTCAGGAAAATGTGCCAGGGGAGCCACCAACAGATATTGCATAAAAGTCCTTTCCTGGTTTGTTTGGGGTTTTTTATAATAGGCTAAATGATAGGCACATATGAGACCTAGACTATATGATAAATATTTAGCCAGAGATATGAGGTTCTGTCAGTAGAAGTTAACACATACCCTCACACAAACTGCCTCTGAGCCAACAAAGTTAGTTTTGCATCAGATGAGTAACTCCACCCATTACCCTTCAAGTGGCAGATGGTTCCTGATATGAAGTTACTTTGTATAAAGCTCTTATATACAGTATAATTCTTTGCTATAGAAAACTTCTGAAAACATTGCAGAGGTGTCTTAATGTAGAGATGTATGGTTGCTGTTTATGTGCCTTATTAAGGCAAGTACTTCCACTGAATCCAGCAAAACTGTTCATGAACAATATAAATGTTACTTAACTCATGGTGCTTGGAAGCATAAGCTAAGAACATTATTGTGAACAGGCCTGTACTCTGTTACAGAGAAAACTGTTTTGCCCCAATAGTTTGTTCTGATGTGACCATTAGCTCAGCCACTAACCTGGAAGTAACAGTGCTTTTGTGTTTGACAGCTGAAGCTCATGTGCCAACTTCGTCCAAAGAGTACATTGGAATGATGGAGTACAAAAAAGAGGATGAAGAAAGGATCATTCAAAACCTGATCCTTGGTATTTTAGAAAAAACTTGAAATTTTCTAAGTTTTCAGCAATATTCAGAACACTACAACAAGAACTGCAAGGCCATATTTCACTTACATTCAAAGTTGCCTTTCTCCCTACTCCCTTACCACCAATGCTCTGTGTTGCTCTTTTTCTACTGCCAGACATTTCAAGTACAGAAGTGCTTTATCTGTGTAAAAATCATTTGTCTGACTCTACATAATGCTGACTCTGTTATCTTTCTTATTATTTATTCACCTCTAAAGCTATAAATCTCAAGAGCACACCAGGGACTTGAATTTATGTTCTTCCTGGCCATCTCCTAAGTCTGTGAGTTACTGGGCTTACATCCATGTGTGATGGTTACTCTCCTGTCTGTCCTTTCCATATCATTCCCTTCTCTGAAAGGAATTCTACTTTCATGTTTCTCTTGAAAAATTTTTTTTCCTTCATTTGGGTTACTTTACAATGTCAATTTTACTGCTGAACCAGCTTTTTGCATTACCTTGATACATTGAATCATTGAATTTTTCTATAATAAACCCGATGGTTCTCCTTTATGCAGATTTAAAGCCACGTGGAGTTGTAGTTAATATGATACCTGGCCTTCCAGCTCACATCCTATTCATGTGTGTGAGGTATGCAGATTATTTGAATGATGCTGACATGCTGAAGTCCTTCATGAATATAACCATTGATGGCATCAAACAGGTTGTTAAGGTAGGAATTGTCTTTGTCTTTATTTTTATTTTTAATATAAAGTATTAAGTGCATGCTAGTACCTGGGGAATGCCAACACTTGCATTGCTGCTATTCCTGTAATCATTAGTGACACTCTTTTTGAAGTTTGCAGTAGTATCCCTGTAAAGCCTCCAGGTAAGGTTCAGCTGTGCTGAACACAGAATGCATAGAATGCATTAACATGAATTATTTTTATCTGAAGAGCCTCTTGACAAAGTAATCAAAAGTATTTGATATTTTACAATAAGCAGCTAATTAGCTGAAACGCATGTGTGCTTTCAGTGCTGGTAAAAATCAGATAGACAGAAATGAAGGTTAATATGTCTGGCAGCTGGCAGGTAATGGAATTATAAGAGTTTTTTATACTGCTACTAGTGTAACAGTTTTTTTGATATGTCATTTGGTAGCACCAAAATATTAAAATTTGTTGCCAGCCAGTTTAAGTTGTAAAGAATTGTTAGCCTGTTGTCTCATCTGCATAACAAATTCAGCTCTGTGAATGCTTTATTGTGGATTTATACCTGGAAACACCAGGCAAGCACAGGCAGGAGTAAACTGTGGTTTATGCAGTTGAACATGTTGTACAGAGAATGCCTATAGTTTGTTTAGAAACAAATTTATAGCACAGTTTATCCACTAGAAAAGCTTTTGTTTACTTTGCTAACATACTATAAATAAAGCATACTTACACACAGAATTATTTATTTGTAGTTCAGTTTCATTTGTGTATGCAGATGTTGTTCACACTTCTTCCCAGGAAGCCCTCCAGCACGCTACACTGTCCATAGGAATGTGTAAAGAACTGGTTGTTCAGGCTAATTTATTTAGCCAGTCTGTCATATCAAAATACTTAAACAGTACTTACCAAATAAAAGAGGGATCTTTGCTATGTGTGTATGAGCCTGAAGACACAAATGGTTTGTTCACCTTGTATGTTACAGGTGCTGTATGTTCCTTCTGCTATAGATAGGCATTATTCTACCAATACTGTAATAGTCTTAAGTTTAGCTGTTAAATTAGCTTGAGACAATGCCATAATAAGATTGCTTTACTCATTTTCAGGAACATTCAGAAGACTTTGAGATGTTGTCCTTTTGGCTTTCCAATACATATTATTTTCTTAACTGTCTGAAGCAGTACAGTGGGGAAGAGGTAGGATTGATTTAATAAAATAATTTCATTACTTTACTTTTGATAAACTTTAATTGGAATCAAAAATATCAATAATAGATGATTATTTGCCAGCTCACCACTGTTCCTTCCAGGTTTTTACATATTCACATTGCTGTGCAGTTGTATTATATGTCTTATACAAATAAAAAACCCAATATAGAACTAATAGTGAAATCAAGGAAACATCCAAGTGCTAAAGTAGGTTAAAGATATGACCTGAAAACTGCTCCTTAATTTGAGCTATATTTCACATTTCAAATAGCTCAATTTGAGCTATTTAATGTAGAGATATCCATCTATCTATCTATCTATCTATCTATCTATCTATCTATAATATAAAAGAAAGTTTTACTATTTTACAATTGGGACCTTTGAAACACCTACTGCTACCAGCATAAGGCTACAGAAGAAAACCTCGAGAAAGAAACAAAACAATAAAATGTTAATTTTTTCCCTTATTTCATTTGCTTGTTCAAGCAAAGTTTTATCCTGAGATTCAGAATTCTTCTCATTATTTTCAGTTGAAAACTCTTACTGTATTTTTTGGCTAGGTTTTATAAATTTAGGTAGACTGAATGAAATTAGAGACAACAGAATGAAGCCCTCAGGATTAAAGGAAAGAGACGCCGCAAAGCCTTGGCATCCCAGTGTGTGCTGGATCATCAGCAACACTCCCTCTCGTGGTCGTACCGGGAACGGCTGCAGAGCAGCGCAGGAAACATTTAAACTTAGTTACCAAAGTCTTTTATAATTTGGTTGCAACATTAGGCAAAGGTCTGAATCCAGAATTTACTGTTAATATATATTTCTAATGAATATTCAAGACTTCACACAAGTTGGGATTCCATGTATACTTTTGAAGTCAGACCTTTGCTAATGAAAAGTCTGAAAATAATATCCCTTCACAGCAATAAAATGTAATTTCTTTTTTGTTTGACACCATAGTTTAAATAATTTTTTTCTCTTTTCTTTTTTTTTTTTTTTTTTTTTTTTTTTTTTTTTTTTTTTTGGTGAGAAGGGGGCAGGGGGAGTTTTCTTTCTGTTTAAGTTTAAGTGATCTAGGAATCGTTTCAAAGTTCACTGAAGTCTATGCGTGCCTTTCCCTTTGCTTTAGGAGCAGAGTAAACATCAGCATAAACTGGAAAATTAAGTACTGGAAGCATCCATTGAAATTACCTGTAGCTTTGACTCATTCTGAGACTGTGTTCAGCCAGAAGTGGAATGAGTTACTCTAATACATACATTACACTGTAGTAATGATTTACAGTTATGGTGTTATGTGATCCTAATATTGATATTTACAACTTACTTGTAGGAATTTATGAAGTGTAACACTCCACGTCAGAACAAGAACTGCCTGAAGCATTTTGATCTCTCAGAATACAGACAAATTCTCAGTGATTTGGCCATTCGAATATATCACCAATTCATTCTTGTCATGGAGAACAACATTCAGCCCATGATTGGTAAGACAGCACCAATCCCAACACACCTAAATGCAGCTTGTGAAGTGTATGAATAAAGCTTATACATGGACGCAAAGGGTGGGACAGATTTCTTTCTCCTGTTGATTTATAAATACATGTTCCAGCATGTGTGTTTCCACACATATAAATTCCACTGAGTGGTATATCCCCACAGGGTTTGGAAAGACTTTTTCCTCACAACATTTCCTGGTGTGGGATAATGCTTTGAATCTGAGGAACATTATAGAAAAACAAAAGGCTTTTTAAAAACTCTGTGCTCCAGAAGCCTTTGTCAGTATCCCATTTTTCTTTTATCATTTAATTTTTAAAATATCCTGAAAGTAGGTTTTGTTCAATAATTAATGTAACTGAAAGGATCCTTGGGAGTTTTGGTCTTACCAGTTATTTTCTGTTGTATTTCAGTACCAGGCATGCTGGAATATGAAAGTCTTCAGGGAATTTCTGGCTTGAAACCTACAGGGTTCCGTAAACGTTCTTCTAGTATAGATGACACGGATACCTACACAATGACCTCTATCTTGCAACAGCTCAGCTATTTTTATAGCACTATGTGTCAGAATGGCTTGGACTCTGAGCTTCTAAAGCAGGCAGTGAAGCAACTTTTCTTTCTGATTGGAGCTGTCACCCTCAATAGTCTCTTCCTCCGCAAGGACATGTGCTCATGTAGAAAAGGAATGCAGATAAGGTAAAGCCAGTAAAGTCTGAACGGGCTTGAGAATGAATTTTTAACACTTTCATGTAATATCCTTTGTCTCTAAGTCACTGGGTATTCACTGGCCATTCTGATGGAAGTAGCCTATTGGTTTTTTTATTCCTTTTGAAAAAGTAAATCTTTGCATTTTGGGCTGAGCTTTCTCAATATAACAATTACAAATTGTTCTTTCCATGGAAACACTAATGGAGAAAAAGGCAGAGAAAATTACAGTCTGAAGTTTAAAGTCAGGCATGGTTAGGATTCTTTCCATGCTAGCTCATTTGTGATGTGACCAATAGTATTTTTAATTCTTTCTTACTATAGCAAACAGGTGCAGTGTCCCCTGGCTGGCAGAGAGACAAAAGCTGACTTGCATGTTTCATGCTCTGTGACAAGAAAGGCACTGAGACAGAGCTTTGAGGATGTAGATTGAGCATCATCTGTCTTGTTACAAGCACCAAGAAAACATGCTCCTGTTTTGCAGAAGATACAGTTCATTTATTCTCCATTAGTCAGTCTGCAGACTAATGTGAAAGAAAATCAGTAAAATCTTGTCCCATCTGGGAAATTACTGGAAGAAAGCTGGTTTAACCTTTAGGTCATCAGCTGAAAGCCTGGCTCTCCTTTGTAACATGCAAAGATTTTTCTAATTTCCTGTACAAGCTCAGCTGTAAATGAATGTTTTCATGACATACAGTTCAATAGGCAATGCAGTATATATTATTAGTTTTCTGTAAACAACAGCTAATAACTCACTTTCTATTAGCCAAGCTTTTAATAAAAAAATAAAATTAAAAAACTGAACCAGAAAGAAACAAACAAACAACCCCCTCCCCCCCAAAAACCACAACAATTTGAAATATACAAAGGAGTAGGAGTAAACTTAAAGTTCAATAAGCTATTGATGATTTGATTTTTATGATCTGTAGGTATGGTTTTTAACTTAAAATGTACTAATTTGAACACTGCATTAGAGGAGTATTTAGCACTCTTTAAAGTAACTTGTTTGTCAAGGGGAGCCTGATGTTTCTGTTCTTTGCTCATGGTTTAACCCAGATGTAATATCAGCTACTTGGAAGAATGGCTTAAGGACAAGAATCTTCAAACCAGCAATGCCAAAGAAACTTTGGAGCCGCTATCTCAAGCAGCCTGGCTCCTTCAGGTTAAAAAGATCACAGATGATGATGCCAAGGAAATATGTGAGCACTGCACATCTCTCTCTACTGTGCAGGTAATGAACCATCTGTTTTCTTCTGGCAGCACTGGTTGCAGAATCTTAGCTATCTAGAATAATATGTTGCAAAAGGCTGCTGGCCTTTCATTTGATAAAAATAACATTCTTCAGCATTCTGAATCATCACTTGCTAAACTGTAATTTAACTCCTTTTTTCTGATTGTTAGCATTTTAACTGCTCCTGTGGTGAACACTTGCCTGCTTTGTTCTATCCCACATTTTTACTTTACAATGTATTTTCTTTACTTTGTCACAGGGGTTTTATTTATTGTTTCCCTTAATCAATTCAGCTTTTTCTACATCTCCTTGATCCTGCTGACACCTCTAGAAATAAGTCATAACAGTCATCATATATGTAAACAATTCATTAGGTGACTAGTCAAAATTCTCTCTTTACTGTAAAATGTTTTACTGAAACCTTAATTAAATATCAATAAGGATGTCATAATAATGTTTTCTTCTTTTTGTCTTATAACTTTTTATGACATATTAAAATAGTCTTTTGTCATTTGAACAGATAGTTAAGATCCTCAACTCATACACTCCGATAGATGACTTTGAGAAAAGAGTGACTCCATCATTTGTTCGGAAAGTCCAGGTAAGAGCTACAACTGTTATTTCTCATATTTAGCTTTCAAGATACTTCACACACAGAGTTTTTGATGTTGTAGTTGTACCCGACATTTACATCATATTATTAGTACATTGCTCATCTTCTAGACATTTGGAAGTGATGCAAGCAAGTCTGATTAACATAAAGTAAAAGCAAGATTTGCAATGGGAGGAGAACAAGGGACTGGTTTTGCTGTGATTCTTAATGCAATATTTTCTTACCCTTTCTGTTATGATTTCAGGCTATGCTAAACAACCGTGAGGAGGTTCCACAACTGATGCTTGATACCAAGTATCTCTTTCAAGTGACGTTTCCTTTCACCCCCTCTCCACATGCCTTGGAAATGATACAAGTCCCCAGCAGCTTCAAACTTGGCTTTCTCACGAGGGTTTAATGAAACCAATGAATTGATATTTCCTCAGAGACTCTATAAAGACAGGCAGACTTTCATGTTCATTTCACCCGCTGGTGGGTATTATAGCAGCTTGCAGTGAATTAAACTGTTGGAAACTTCTTCTTCAGTCAAGACTTAAACAGTAGGAATCATTTTGGCTTGTTATTTCCTTCTCCCTGTTCTTACTCCTTTCCTTCCATTTCAGTCATACAATGATGACTTTATATCATCAGCTGGATACAAAGCTTACCACACAGTTTTTTAGTCCAAACCTGACAAGAAAAGCATTTTTCTGACAGGTTTGTATTGCTGCCCTGTCAGCACCAGTCAGAGGGGAAGACTGCCATGTGATAGATGTTACTGCTTTACAGTTTTCCTTGTCTTCACTTCCTGTAACAAGTGGGGTTTTTTCTTCCCAAGGTAATTCTATTCTTTGCCTTGATATATTGGATCTGTTTGAGAGTAGCTTTCATCTTTACTCTTATATCCTTATTTCTTTCACAAAAGTAGTCTTTCACAACAGTTCCTCCAAAAGACTGTAGTGGGAGGGAAGGGAAGGTCCTTCTACAGTTGTTTAAAAAAAATCAACATGAATAGCTACATTGAAACTGGGGAACAGAGTTCAATCCAAGAGAATTGCTGTTACAAACCCACATTGTCTTTTTTGTGGGCATGCTGGCTAGGCTCCCTCTGCTTGCATTGCAGCCTGGGGGCTCCGCACAGATCTTTGGCCAAAGCGAGGACTCAGGTGCTCTTCTCCAAGACAAGTTTCAGTTTTGTTCTCTGCAGTGACAAGTTTGGATTTAATATCAGTTATTGTAATGGAAAAGTCAGATATAAAGTTCATGTTTTCATCCAGGTTTGAATTACAAGCTTGGTTCTCTAAAAGACAGGAGTGATCTCCTGGTTTGGTTCCATCTCTAGTGCAGTGTATTTCAGAGTATACACTGAGTATGCACATGGGCACATCACCTTTCTCCTTTTCTCTTTTTGCTGGTTTTCCTTCTCCAGTCCAGAGTCTAAATAGGAGCAGGTGCAGTTACTGTGGTCTGCTGTTACTGATGAACCAAGCCTAATTCGTCACATTTCATCTTTATTTATTTCTTTTCAATTGCAGGATCCTTAAAAGCAGAAGTAGTTTCCTTTTTGCTTTGTTCAGCCTTCTCCCTGTAATCAGGGAGTAAAACAATAACTTTATTTAGTTCTGGACTCTGTCAGAACAACTGGGGAAACAGCATTCACCTCACCACAATGATAACTATCCTTAGAAATTCCTCAGTAAATAATGCTGGGTTTCTAAACTACTTTATTAGACATAGTTATTAAAATCAAGCACTAAAGCTTTGAAATATTTGGTTCTGTGTACAGTGTAATACTCATCATGATATCCACAGAGATATATTCAAAATATATGAAGGAAAAATTCTTTTGTTCGTTTAACAACAATAAAAGCTGTTCAAAAGATCACACTAGTGGACTAGTATTTTAATGTGTTAAATAAAGTAGCTTTTAAATCACTTTGTAGTGCTTTGTGTGAATGAATAACTGTGTTCTCAGTATGGAAACATTTGAAAGAAGTTACTTGGAACTATGTGAACATTAGTGAGTACTGTCAGTCTTTTGTTGCACCATAACTGTTTATTTAATGGTCCAGTTGCTTTGCTGTAACATTCTGTATCTTCCTGTCAGCATGGCATGCTGTCCTTGGCTCCTCAGGAATTTCTGGAAATATTTTAATGCAAGCAACTTTTGTTGCTGTAATTTGTGTATAGCCTTTCTTTTACAGTTACTGGAGATGAATGTCTGTTACCCGAGATGACATGAATAAAATCACAGCCCACTCTTTCAGCCACATCACACAGAAGCATCAAAGCATGGTTGTCCTTCATGAAAAAAACTTTCTTGATCAAGAAAAAATTGTGTATTGTGTGAAGTATGCTATTAAGTATGCTATTAACACTGTGTATGCAAACAGCAAAATATATTTTTAAAAGAAAGTTAAAAATAATCGGGTCCGTTGTATGCTCTCAGAAACTGACCTTGCTTTTGCTGACATTAATGCCTTCAGCCAGTATGTAAGCACAAAATTCTTTTTGTTCTCTGTAGTTCTTCTAAATGTAAGGAGTAGTTTTAGTGAAGGCAGGTACATGGAAGAGGCATTACTGAGGCTAACTGTCCTAGAATGATAGTAAAAGAGAAAGCTATTTCGTTCAAATGGGAAAATCACAAAATCAGAGAATATGCTGCATGGGAAGGGACCCACGAGGACCATCAGGTGTTGAATGGTGATCCTTGCTGCAGTGGCAAAATGGTTTACGGAGGGATGTGTGAGATGCTCTTGGCATCTTTGGATGTGTTTAGACATGTGACCCCCGCAGTTTCTGGAAATAGGACTCAGCAGCACAAGTGGTCCCTTTCAGTCCTGCGCTTCCATTATACTCTAATAAAAAAGAGTATCACAAAATAATTGTATAATAAAAAAATTCTACCCAATTTCTGCTGGGCTGATACCTATTCTGGGGTTTTTTTCCTCCTTTTGCCTCAGATCCTCTTGACTATCAAATGCAAACATCTAATGATATAATTTCAGTGACTTCCGTAGAGTCTGGTCACATCACGATAGATGTGACCTTCAGCACTTTTTGAATTTTTCGGACATGTTTTCATGAATTTCCCCAAAATTTTTTCAAAGAGTGGAAGAAAAGCAGAAGTGTTTAATCCTATTGATTTTAAATTTTTTTGTCTTAGAACACGTTAATAGTAAAAGCATAACCAAGTAGGAACCAGCATGGACACTAATCAATTTGTTTGACTTTTAAATTTTGTTAAGAATATGAGATAAACATCAAATTGTTATTTGGAAAAATCAGTTGTCAATCACCTCCCCAGTATGCTTCAACTTTGCTCTTTTGAAACCACCCAAAAATTGCAGCTGTATGGAACAGGCAGGTAAGATCTAGTTTGTCGAATAGTTTCTGTCCTGTATTCTATATTCTGAAGAAGGGCAGTTAAAATGAAGTCTTTATCATCAGTAATCATCAGCACGTAGCTGATCTGAGGTGATGCAACCAGAGAGGCTGAGCTTTAAATACACTTTAAGTAGACTTAGTAGGAAGGTTTTCTACATTAGCAGTGCACGGGGCTTATTTAGTCATCTTGAGACTCTTCAGGTTCTTGCTGTTTGAAAAGGTGGGTAATTTTTCTTATTCATCAACAAAGTTCATTGTACAGAATTTCTCTGTAAGTAACATGTTTTTTAATGATTCACCATGCTACCATTTTTAGATTTCTAATGTAGCTTTAAAAACCTGATAAGGTTTAAACTTCAGGCTACAATGCGAGAAGTTGTAATGGTTTTAGACCTTTTGGGTTTAAATATCTTTATAAAGTAATATACAAGTCTGTCATTATGACAATCTCAGATATAATACTGATTTTTGATTTTTCAGGAGTTTTGGTGGCTTCTATTGTAGCAAAATTTTGTAATGTGTCATAATCTCATCTGAAGTAAAATATTGATAGACAGCTATGAAAACTTTAGGACATATTTGCTGCTTTTCATCAAATGGAATTTAAACCTCCTGGACTGCACAGAGCTGACTGAAAGCTCCATGCAAATTTTAGATTAATGTGCTGTAGTTCTGTTCAGGACTGATTGCTTCCCACATGTGTTGGGATGAAGTTATGCATCCCCTGGAGACAGCAGCAAAACTTTTATTGATTTAAGTGTGGGCAGGATTTCTGGGTTTAGTATCTCATTTTTCACGTCCACTGAAATACATAAGAATAAACAGCAGAATGGAGGCAGGTACACAGAGTAAATTTTGGTTTGTATAATGGCCAGCCAAACAAATTCTAAAATCTCCATAGCTGATTGAATTTCTTTTGTTCCATTTAAATCTGTCTTGCAATAGCTTCTTCTGATTGTTTACCATAAGTTCATTATTTATGTACATCTAAGTAATGTTAAAAGCGTCCGTTTTTAGAAGGGGTGAAAGGTCCTATTTTCCCTATGAAAAATGTACAGAGAAAAATGACACTGCATTCTTGTTTGTTTCTCTGACTTTCAAGTAGTTTTTAATACTCTGTTGATGATAGTGCTTTGATCCTAGAGGTGCCTGGCTTCAGAACAAAGGGGTTTTCGTAATGATGACCCAGCTGTCAGTGTGCTTGAAGCATCAATTTCTGCTCAAGAAGCGGATTGTTCATATTTTGTAGCTGCTGCTGATGGAATCCTAGGTCATCTTTCAGCTTTAAAAATACTGCAAAATACTGACTATTTAATAAGGCAGGGGAAAAACAATAAATATTGATCAGTGGAGGTTTCTCAGAAGTTCAGCTGTCGTTATCCATTTCTGGTTATTGTCTGCTGACAGACATTGAGTAAAAATTAAAAGTACTTTCCCACATGTAGTGAATCCATGTGCACAGCACATATTATAATGGCTTGTGTATCTGTATCTATATCTTTATATTTTTCTGCATAAAATTAGAACCTGCAGAGCATGTGACTGTTTTGTATATAGTGACAGTTCATCAAGCTCAAAAGATTAGTCACAGAGAGAGATTATCCAGCCTACAGATGTCTATATAAGCCTAGGCTGCATTAGCTAGCACAGCAGTTGTGGGAAGCTTTGTGCTGGACTGGAATGCGCCCTTTCCTTCTCCATCTCTTTCAGCTCTCACAAACTGCAAAGATGGACCAGACCTTTTTAGCAGTTGTATTTGGTCCCTGTGACAAGTGCTCCAAAGAGAAGCCCCTCAGGCCTGTTTTCGTCAAATCACAAGAACTCAGCTACTGCTCGCTATGTGTGGAAATGGTACGTTATTGATTCTATCAGCCAGAGTGTGGAAAGACTGCAAAAAATGGGGGTTGGATATATTAATGGTCTGTTTTATTGGATTTTTCTGGACTGCAAATAAGCATTGCTAGGCCCACAGACTGCCAAGCATACACCTCTGCAGACACCTGGTGTTTCCACGAACCCGCAACAGAGGTTGCCCTGGGGCTCAAGGATATGTTTTATACTTTTTGATTGAAAAATTATAAAATCAAGCTTTCTCCCTCAGCTTTGCAAATGTTAAGTGGCCATCTAAACTCTTCTCTGAGATACATGTGTGCAACTCTGTTTGGCCTAAGATCCCATTTACCTTTAACAGAACTTTAAAAAAAAAAAAAAGCTATATCATTGCAATAAACTCATTCAGTAGTTACTAGGGATATGTTATTCATCTAGTCTGTTTCAGTAAAAATGAGGCACATTGAAGTGCTGTCAGAACTCCTTCATGGCCCACATTTCACACTGCAACCACATTGTCTCCTATGCTATGTGCAGTACCTGGGTGAGAGCTGGAAGTAGCTACAATCAGAATAAGGTGGGGAAAAGCTTATCCTCATTGAATAGAGGAGTGGAGTGTCTCTGTCACCATGGGCATGCATCACCACAGAACGTGGTAATGGGGGAGATTAGCAAAGCTGCTGGCCTGACCAGCAGGTCCTGCCACATACCTGCATGAAGAAGGAATGATGTTGGAGGGTTTATAATCTCCAGTGATAACTGCTGAGGTGATATCCCACTATCCTGGTAGGAAGCACTGTTCTAGAGAGATCACCGTGGGGTTTTTTTAGGTGAAATACAAAGCTAAGGTCATGAACCTATGTGGCTATTGAAGAGCCTGTCCGCAAAAGTCCTTTTGTAAACATCAGAATTTTGTTGTCGAACTAGGCAGTATTTTATTTAATCTTCCTAAACCATTGTGCATTATCAGCTAGAGAAGACATCCATCACTGTTTCCTCCCCAGAAGTGGTCTCTGCTGTGACTGAATAGGGTCCAACTGTTTGTTGCATTTGACTGTCAGATGAAATGATGTCTGCAGGAATGCTAAAAGGTTTAGCAAGCTGTGTTTACAAAACACTGTTGTACAAGCAGATGAGAGCACTGATTTGGTGGCCTAGGTGGTGCATGTGTACAATTCATTGGCTGACACAGCGCATTGTCATGCATTACATTGTTTAGGAGGAAATTTAGATGTAATGACTTGCAAGACAAAAGACAGTCCTTTCCTGGTTTATTTGCTTCTCCTGACTTTGAAATTCCTGCTTTGTTCAGGTCCTTCTTGGCCAATAGCCTTCTTGGCTATTTATCCAATAAATTTTTGCATGACCTGATAAATGCATGCTGAAGTTACAGGAAGGGGGCTGTTTGTTATTTACAGTCCCAGCAACTTTCTCCTTATTATTCGCATTATGGACGTTTGGCTCTTACCCACTGGAACAGCTGCTGTCTGGAAGCAGATTGAGACTTCAGGAAGAATTGAATCAGTACCTAACAGCCTGTTAGGCTTCCTATTAGCACTGCAGTAGGATATGGTAGATCTGGCCTAAGCTTGCTTTATATTTAGCAAAAGATTTAAAAACAAATATTCAGAACACAGAGAACTCTTTGCACTAGCACTGAAATTACCGTGGGTAGGGAAATTATATTCTTTACTTTTTTGAATTGATTTTTTAGAGCTTTGGCTTATATCAAAATGCACCATATATCCTTGCCACACTTGTGCAAGTGTTTGTGGATGCATGTGCATATTGTAGCATCTAATTGGCTGATCTTTCTGCAACTTCCCAGTGTGCCCATGCAACTCCTGATTCCATTCCAGCAGATGCACAGATGCATTTTCATCAGCCGGTCTTTGTGATTTTCCCAAAAACAACATATGTTGTGGGATAACAGAATTAGAAATTGCTGATTCTCAGTGTTGAGATCATCCTACTTCAGTTGTTTTAGACAAAGTAATCTTCTCCCTCTATGGTTTTGCCTGCCTTGGAGTTTGGTGCTAATCAGTAGAAACTCAATCAATGTTTGCTGGTTTAGTTTCCCCATAAAACTATTAGTAAATTAGCTTACAATTTTAAAAGAGATCAGCTGGTGAATTAGTGAGAATGAAAACTCATTTTAAAGGCCCAACTTTTGAGACAGGCAACAATTTGTGACACACTGCTAGATCATTCATTTTCCCCAGTGTCCTTATTATCACAACAGTACCAGCTTTCTTCCATCCCATCACTACAATCTTGTGTATTTGCTATGTGTGGCACTCATTAACCCAGTGCTATGTTATCCTCTAAATTATTCCAACCCTAGTCCATTTTATTAAAAGCCCCCAACTGGCCTTACTCAAACCTGTGGTTTTTGCATGGTTAGCTAATGACAGCACAGGTACTTGAGCAGTAGTTGGTCAGATGAACTAAATACTTTTTTTTTTTAAACTTTTTATTCAAACTAATGATATGTATCACACACTTCTACAGCTCACTCTGTTCGGTACAGGCTTCCCTTTCACCTCATGGATCTGCTTACCCCTGTCATCTCAGGACTAGTATCATATATCAGCTGCACATGTGTGGTTCCCAAGGACTCCCACATTCTGAGCTATTCTTTGTAGATTTTTTTATCCCATTCCCTAAGGCAGTGAGATTGTTCACATCGGCAAGGCAAGAAACTCTGAATTTTTCAGTCAGGACTGTGCCAAGTATCTGACATGTAGGTGTTATCTATGCCAAATTCCTGAGACCTGATGAGTTCCTACCAAGGAAAAGGAATTTCTATATGGCTTTTGTTGGATTTAACTTCTGGGCCTCTTCACACTTACCAGGTGTCAGAAATAAGACATTTGTCATAGATTAGAATCCTTCAAAAATAAAGTTTCTTCTTCAGAGTCTTCCCCTGCTAGTGCCCCAGGACACAGCTGTATTACTGAGTTTAATATAGGTAGGTTTAATATTTCAGACAGGAAGATAACACACTACAAGAAGATTTCTGTCACTTTCCTATAAAAGATGTTTGGGATTTTTTTTTATCTTTTAGTATCACTTTAAAAATATGGATTTTTTATTTCCTTGTCAATGTCTGTGCTGGAAGGCATTTCCAATGTGCTGACTACTGTGGGAGGCTTTGAAGGATGTATCTTTCTTGAGCACTATGTGAATTCCATAGCTTGTACCACCTACTTTTGCTTTTGTGGTTGTGAATGCAACTGGATCAATCAGTTCAAGGCTGCCTGCATGGCCATCAGGCTGGTGGGCTTAGGTCACATCAGTTTCTGTGGACAGTGAGAAGTTTGGAAATACATCCACTGCCTTTGACTCTCCAGCAAAGTAACCCAGCTTCTGCCTGAAGATCCATTGACTAAAAGAGACCTTGAGGACACGACCAGATGAGGGACAAGTCAGAGCTCAGTAGCTCTGCCCTTGCATCCCTGTTGGACAGCAACACTGCATCTAAGCCCCGTGTGGGAAAGGACTTTTCTCAATCCAGGATGTGCCCAGAGTCCAAACAACAGCTGCAAACAGTCATTTTCTTATCTCCCTTTCTAATCTTGGCCCATCTCCAGGTTGAACAATAGCCATTGGATTGTCTATTTTCTGGCTAAAAGGAGACAATGGGAGTCAATATGCACAAAGTTACTCCCCATAGATCAAGGACAATTCTGTAGTAAGAGAACATTTCCAAGGAACTCCCAGGGAACAAGGAGTTGCCAGGCTATGTGCCATGGCTCTTTCCCTGGAAGCACCAGCTGCTCCTTGTGCCCAGCACAGCTCCTGCTCTGCATCCAAGCAGAACTCAGAGAGCTGTGCCCCTGGGCTCACACCAACACCAAACTGGAGGGTTCTTTATTCACCCTTTGGAATTTTGGAAGCTGGTCCCTTTCAAGAGCTGAGAAGGCCACAGACTTACATAAGAGCAGAGGAAAGAAGTAGCTTGTTGAAAGAGGAGTTAAAATAAAAAAAAAATAAAGAAACCCTGCTAACACCAAATTTAAAAATGAAGTAGAGAGAAGGGTTCTTACCGCTACATCTGTACTGCTGGCACTGGAGCTGAGCCAGAGACCTGCACGGCTGAGTCCTACCCCCCTTCCCCCATCACAGTATCAGGGAATGATGGATCTAAGCTGGCATAGGTTCTGTCCTCCCAGTTTGATATTTTAAAATGCCACTGGGGTGACAGATGGCTTTTTTTTTCTTCCTCCCCTCCGTAGAGTGTGCAGTTT
The DNA here is from genome assembly GCA_038380795.1 of Pyrocephalus nanus. Classification (NCBI taxonomy): domain Eukaryota; kingdom Metazoa; phylum Chordata; class Aves; order Passeriformes; family Tyrannidae; genus Pyrocephalus; species Pyrocephalus nanus. Next base: position 8,735,012 of record CM076272.1, read on the forward strand.
GTACAAACAAGTTTGGATGCAAAGCAGAAACACTCTTTGGCGTGTGTTCCTGGGGAAACTGAGCCTTTGGGCTGTGAAAAGGGCTTGGGATGCACAGCATGTAGAGGCAGGAGGTGAGGCTGGTCCCGGCTGTCGGCCGGGAGGCCAGTGGGCTGCTGATGCTGGATGCTGGAGTGGCCGGACAGAGGATGCTGGTCCCCACGGTTTGCGTGGTCGGGGCTGGGCAGCATCCCGTCCGGCCTGGACGTCAGCGGGGAGGGGAGGGGGAGCCCGAGCCGGCTCCGGCGCCGTTGCTGAGGCAGCAGGAGCCTCGGCAGCATCCCCGAGAGCCGGGCGGGCAAACTCCTCCCTCCCGCTCTCATCCCCGCTCTCCCTGCTTCCTCCGCAAAGATGGCAACCGAGGGGCTGCGCGAGAACGAGACCTTGGCATCGCTGAAGAGCGAGGCCGAGAGCCTGAAGGGGAAGCTGGAGGAGGAGCGGGCCAAGCTGCACGACGTGGAGCGTGAGTGGGGCCGGGCCGGGCCGGGCCGGGCCGGGCCAGGAGCGGGCAGGGAGCGGGCAGGGAGCGCGGCCCCAGCGCCGGGACATCGCTCCCCTCGGGCAGGGGGCGGTGGGGCCGTCCGGGGAGGGCAAGACCTCACAGCATCCCCGCAGCATCCCCGGAGCACGGCGGCGGCCAGGCCCGGGCTGCGCTGCCTCCGGCGGGGGTGGGCGGCCGGGAGGGGCGGGGACCCTGAAATACCCTCGGTGCAGCCCGGGATGTGTCTGCAGCCGCTCGGTGTAGTGTCAGGAACAAAGATTAACCCCAGCCGCGTGGCAGGTGATAGGAATTTGCTTTGATGAGGCCAGGATTTCTCCCAAGGTGTGGAAGGGCTTAAAAAGGAGCATCGTTTCCGAGCCCGGCTCCTCTGCCCCCCTTCCCCCGGGGAAACACTTTGCAGGGATGCAGTGCTGATTCAGAGGTGCGGGGTGAGTCAGTGCTGGAGCTGTCAATGCTGTAACTCACTGTTCTCAGCTGCAGCTGCAAGATCCAGGGATAACGTGACACAAATTACATGGACAGACCTCAGCTCTGCCCTCCCACCATCACCCCCCTCCAAGTTCAGGGAAAATAAGCTAACCTTACTCTATGGAACTCCTCAAGTAGGTATTAATTCACCTGTCCAGACAGATAAAAGTCCTCTTATTTTCATAATTTCATTTTGGTAATTACAATGATATAATCTATTGGTTGTTTTTTGGGGATTTTGTGGGTTGATTTTAGAAACATATAAATTACTGTTTTCCTCTGAAATCACATAGCTTACTCTATTAGAAATATTAGTGGATCATTAAAATTTTTTTTCATCTGTTTTGATGTCCTGAACATTGAAAAGGAGTCTGAGTCTGTATCCAATGGTTTAGTTTATCATGTTTTCTAAGAATGAGGGACTGACAAACATTTGCAAATTTAAGGTGAGGAAGGATTAAAATATGGTGGTTTTTTTCTGGAGTAAATAGAGCATTTCTTGTCTAAATTAGACAATCATATGTTATATTCATGTCCTGTTAATTGGAATTATTAAACAAATGGAAATAGCCTCATTACAGAAATATTACCATAAATCACCATATTTCTACAGTATAATTTCTGTATCGGAACTAGCAGGGCCTCTGTTTAACACATCTCTTAAGAATATTCTTAAACCCATTTTTGCTCACACAGTTTTACCTGTGATTGCAGTGACACCATAACTCTGTGTGCCACTGATAGTAACAGGATAGTCATGTCTTTGTCATATGTAAAATCTGTAAATTTCCATTGGAAAGCTGTGTTTGCATAGCCATGACAGGATTTCTGAGGCAGAAGTGTTATGCTGCTGTAGAACAATGCTCCCTCATGATATTTTATACTAATTCTGTATCAGAGCTTTTTTATACTTCAGTTATACTTCAGTTATACTTCAGTTTTATACTTCAGTTATTATTTCTGCAGAGCTTGTAAGTTTCAGAATAAAACATCTTTTCTGGGCTTTGCTTGGTTGGTTGTTTTTGGGTTTTTTTTCCTAATCTAAAATTGTATCTTTCATATTTTTTTGATTGTGACTTTCCCTGTGTGGTTCCCAAAACAAACAGCTGGCTGAAATAGGATTGCCCTTATTTGTTCAACTGGTTTGGAACATCAGCTCTCAAAAATGTGGACAGAAAAAGGAAATGCCAAACATATATTTGATTTGCAATCTTACAGTTTTAAGGATTCAGAGTTATAGCTTAAAGTTTTAGGCGTAGAGAAAAGTTTGTTCTGTTTGTGCAATCCATAAATTTTTAAGGCCAGACAGATCATTAGACCCAACAGACAAGATCACAGAGAAGATCAAAGACCCAATAGTACCTGCATCAAGTCCAGACCTCCTGTTCAGGCCAAACAATATTTTTAAGAAAAATAGGCAGTTTTATCTGGACCTCTGTAAAACTACTCAAGCTACTTACTGGCTTTAGCTGATCTATTTGTCTGAGTGCATGATTTTCAACTATCTTGGAACAATACTGAAGAATGCTTAAAAATAATTATCTGACTCTCAAACCTGTGCTGGGTGGGAGCAGGATTATTATGGCTGTGGTTGGAGATAAGGGTCCTCAGAGAATCAGCGAGGCTAAACCAGACGATTTCACAGAGTCTCAGCTGTGTTGACATAATGGAAATGCTTTGTCTATTGTCTTTGCAACATTTGTTTTTTCAGATATGTTCTGGACACAAGCATCTTTCCAGCTGCCATAATAACCTCCTCTCCTGTGTTTTCATGTCTTTTGATTGGATCATTTGGCAGGTTTCTGTGGGCAATAATGGGGAGAATGTATCTTTTCCTCAATGAGTTTATGTGGTACTTTCTCAGAAATTGGCCTCTGACCTGTGGACAAATTGTCAGGAATGGTGGACAGCACCTGTCCCCAGGCTCTGTGAGACTGGTTGAGCAGAGATTTCAGATGAGAACATTATTCTGGCACAGCCTGTGGGGCTGGTGGCTTTGAAAGACGACTCTTGAAAAGGTAATCCACTAGAAATCAGTCTCTGCCTTAGGCAGATATTGCTTCCCTGAGCCTGTGCCAGGGAATGGTCTCGAAGTTCAGGATGTCTGTCACTGTCTCTGTTCAGTCTCTGTCACTGTCACAGCCCTTCCTAGCCCAGGAGCTTTCTTGCAGCCCTAGAAAAGTGATGAAGGGTGAAGTGGCAATGAAGCTTCAGAGCATCACCTGACATGGGTAATGTGGACCTGAGTCTCCAGCTTGGCAATGAAAAGCTTAAGATTTCCTGCACCAGCTCATTAAAGCACGTGAGCTTTGGCATTAATTTTGAAAGGTTTGTCAGGCATTGCCCCCATTGCTAACAGCAGCTGGACCATCTTAGGTTTCAGTGTGGACAAACACACAACACAGGGAGGTGCTGGATCCTCTTCTCTAGACAGAGTAATTTTTATTTCTGGTGCCAGTCTCCTGCCTCAGGACCTCTACTCTGCTATGAGACTTGAAGTAAATGTGACCCTCCCTCATGCTCTGTGTGAAGAGCTTCTAAGGGGTGCCAAGATAATCCTGGCCCTACTCAGCTCCATGCTGGATGAACATGCTGGAGCAGAGCAAACAAGTTTCCTCAGATGACACTTTCTCCCACACATGCACAGATAACCCCAGCATGAGGCATCGGGGTTACATGAGACACCTTTTAGTTGTGTCAGCTGCATGTCTGTGCAGCTTTATGTCAAAGTCAGTTGGCACAAATGGAAATGCACATTTTTTTGATTTTTTTAAGAATATCAGCTGAAAGTACTGCTATTAAATGAGGTGTGAAAACTGATTTCTCCATCAGAGGATGCTACTCAGGAAAGCTGCTTGCCTGCCTTCTGTTTCTCTCCGTTGTAAAAGGAAAAGCTGATACATCCCATGAAGTCCTTGGTGTCTGTAGATACTGTTGAAAAGTTGGGTAGTGCACTGTTATAGCCAATGCTAAGCTTCCTGCTCACTCAGAGCTGTGTCCTGGCCCTGGCCACCAGAAGGTTGGTTAGTACCTGTATCACACTCCATCAACACACAGTGCTGAGAGCCAACTGCAGTTGGGAGTCTCACATCCAGACCAACTGTTTTACCATTAAAACTCTGGAGATCTGATGCCTACCCCCTTCTTCTGTATGATTTTCCCTCTAGGAACCAGTAGTGGTCTTCACTTCTGCTGAGTACTTTGAGGTGTGTATTGCACTGGAGGCTGGCTGTCCACTTTCAGGCCTGAGGATTTCCCAATAGGAGGGGGCAGTGGGGTAGTCTGCTTTCCAGTTATACTTGGGTGTGATGGTCTGCAAGGGCTTCAGCTGCTACATGCCTGGAATCCAAGCCCTGGGTGAATTCATACTTATCTTTATCTGGTAAATATGTTCATATGCCGTCCACCTTGGTTTTACCACCTGCCACCTCTGAAGCAGAGTTCATTGCCTTGCACCATGGACTCAAACTTCATGGATTAATTCCTCCCAGGGCATTACTCCTAAACACAGAGATTTACCAGGGCAGAGCTTTGATGCAGGGCTCTCTAACCATCAGCTGTTTGCAGTTCATCAGGTGGCAGAGCGTGTGGAGGCGCTGGGCCAGTTTGTGATGAAGACCAGGAGGACCCTGAAGGGCCATGGAAATAAAGTTCTCTGTATGGACTGGTGCAAAGACAAGAGAAGAATTGTGAGCTCTTCCCAGGTATGTTGTTGGGCAGATGTTTTTCCAAGGTGCTGTTGGGCAGTATACAAATTTTCTGGCTGTGCTGTGTGCCACTCTTTGCAGATGATACCTGTGAATAGTGTAAATGTTTTCAAGATGCCTTGAAAGAAGTTTATTGGCAATGTATTTGTTCAGAAAGCTTAAATCTAAGCTTCTGATCATTGCTAGCCCTGTTGTAGTTAATACTCTAAATTGTTCTTGTCCAGTCATATGCAGTTTCCCCCTATTCCCTACTATAATAGAAAATAGAACTCATGTAGGGCCATTTTTATTTCCTTGTTCTTTACAGATGAAATATGTAGTAAACTTTTCAGATTATGTGTTCAGAGAAAATAATCATGAAAAGGGAAGGGAAGAAATGCTGATTCTTTCAGAGATTTCTGTGCACAGAAATTTCTTCTGCAGTCTGTATGATTGGTGTGACCTTGAAAGCCTCAAATATCTTGCCAAAATTACTGCATTTAGTTGGGCATTTTGAGAAACAGTCCTAACACCTGCTCAAGACCAGTCTCCTAAGCTGGAGGAGGTAATGAGATAATTACTTTCTAGATCCCCTGGTTCTTCCTGAGCCCAGTATGGCAGTCAGTGAGCTTGTTGCATCTCACAGCTGTTCATTGACCTACATGAAATCTGTCAGGGGTCTCACTTGAGGGATAAAAATAGGCAATCTGCATTGCAAGCCACCTTCAGTTACTATGAGTTTTTACCATTCATGGTGATCTCAGCAAAGAGAACAATTTTAAATAACTAATGACACCTTTTTTTAAAGTAGTTAAAATGTTAATATGTAGATAAGAAAGCTGAACAGGCAGGTTGAAATGCATTTTTTACTCTGTGTTAAGAACTGTGTAAGTCCAGGTACAGTAGCAGTTGTTGCTCAGTAATAAACATTTGCTTACAGGGAGGATAACAATATTAAGTACAAAAGGCAAAGTAGCTGGCACAGGTGTAGCTGCCATACCCAAACTGATTGTGTTGCTCTCTTTAAAGGATTCTTAGGATGGCTATTTAGCAGATTGTATCAATGGATAATAAAAGATTATATAAATGTAGTGAGAAGTAAAGGGAAAACAAGGAAAAGGCAGGAAAGAGAAGATGAATAAACAGTGCAATGTCCATAAATAGTCCCCATGAGTGCTGCCACCTCATATATGATTTGTGATATGGGTCACCTCTGTATTTGTAAGGTCCTATGGTGAGCCACTGACAGGTATCACTAGGGAGAGGTGGCCAGCTTTGCAGGTGGTAGTTACAGGCTGGGAAAAACACTTAAAGGAGGCAAGTGAGGGCTCACTAGTAGCAGGTTCCTGGGGAGATGGTCCTCCTGGCCGTGGCATGTGCTGCAAGTGAAAGGAGTTCTCAAAGAGAACCCACTAAAAGGGAAGGGAAAAAAATTTTGTCTTTTAAACCAATATGACTAATTTTGGTGAGGAGGAGATTTACTTTTCTTGTGGTAGATACAACTGGCACTATTGAGGAGTGTCTCCTCGATGCTTCACTTGACCATTGTGCTGTTGTTAAGATGGAGACAAAAATTTCAGGACATAACAGACTAGGGAATAGAAATGAGCAGAAGTGCTTCCCCAAAGTGGGAAGCAGGCTTACAGCCATGTCTCTGTAAGGCATCAGTTTCTCTCTCTCTGTGCTTTCCTTTAGGATGGGAAGGTGATCGTGTGGGATTCCTTCACTACCAACAAGGTAAGTGAAAATTCAGCAAAATTCGGATTTCTGTGTCCAGGGCAAATGACGGTGGGATAAGATGAAGGGCTCACAGGTGTCACAGGAGAGTGGGATGATGGGATAATATACAGACCTCAAAACAAGGAGCTGAGGACAAGTCACCTGCATTGACCTGTCTCTGGGGAAAGCCCCTGTCAGGGCACTGGGATTTGTCATGGTATCCATTGTGAGGCTCTGATCCAGCCTCTTCGCTGACAAAGGAGGGTTCCTGGCTAGGGGCAGAGCCCAGCCAGCAAAACTGAGGTCCTTCCTGAGTAACTATTGTACCACACATCCTGTGTGATCACCTGAGATCCTTCAGCTGAGGTGTTCACTGTGAAATGGTGCTGCTGCTGCTCCTTCAAGCCCTGCCTGGGCTGCCTCGTAGCATCCTGTACCACACTGATGAGAAAAAACTACATGCTTTTAACTCACTTTTTCATGTGCAGCAATGGAGACCTTTTACAGCACTGAATAACCCAAATAAAACATGCTCTTTAACCAGTTTAGGGCTTGTGAATAAGGTGGAAAATCTTAGAGAAGGACTAGCTATCCTCCTGCTGCTCTGCTGAGTTCTGCAGTAAGGGTTGTCCCAGCCTGACCATGTGAGTTACGGCTGGGGGAAACACCTGTACCTTTCACTGACCGTAAGAATGTCTCACAGAAATACTGAACTGATTACTCTATGCTGTTTTCCTTGCACTGATTAGAGAAACAGTGATGTTGCAGTCTAAAGAGATGCTATGTTTCAGGAACACGCGGTGACGATGCCGTGTACCTGGGTGATGGCATGTGCATATGCCCCATCTGGATGTGCCATTGCTTGTGGGTAAGTTCTCAGTTTCCACAGCTGCTTACACAGAGAAGTTTGATTTTTTTTTGGGGTGTTCTGGTGCCTTCAGAAGCTGGCAGATAGAAGTTTGCGTGCTGCGATTGTGGGTGGAAGGACTACGCTCAGTGTCTCTGATACTATTCCTATAATGGCTTGTACACATTATCTCCACTGACTTCAGTGCAATAACATTTGTTGTGTAAGCATTGAAAATAATCCTCTTTCAGCATTTATATCATGGGTTAGGAATTCTGCATGCATGTTACTTCCCTGTTCCAGTGTGGTTGTCTATGTTGGATATATATATTCTAAGGGAAAGAGTTTTCAATCCTGTTCTTACTTTGCACTCATTCTTCTATGAGGCAGAGGTTCATCACCAATAGTTACCAGTATGTGAATAGATCTTGGTAAGATGGAGTGAGGAGAAGAAACATATCCTTGATAATCTTCTACAAGTTTTTCTTGGAAGGCTCAAGTTTGAAAACATTGAGTTTATGCAGGGATAAAAACAAAGAGATGAAATGTTGGCAAAGCATCTTTTAAAAAGTGACTGGGTGGATCAGACAGACAAAGCAAGCTTGGGGCGAGAGAAAGGAACAAAGGGAGACTTGACTGTGTGGCCTGAAAATCTAGAAAGCAGCAGACTGAGACAGACAGGCAGACTCCATAATCACGTGTGGAAAGCAAGTCTGGAAACTGGGTTTTTGACTAAAACTCGAAGAATGGCAAGAAAGCTCTGTCTTCACACATGTAAGGGAGACAGGGAGTACACACATGCACTACCTAATTCTATAGTTCCGTTGTGCTGTCAGTTAAGTGCTGTACATGTAATGTAAGGCACAGAACCAGGAACTGGTGGTGTCCCAGGCTCCCAGGGACCAGGGCAGGGCTGATCTACCATGGCTCTAGGGAAGGATCAGACATAAGTCAGACCCTTTAGAAATGAGTCCTGTATCTGACAGCTTAATTGGTAGAACTGTCCAGGAGGGACACACCAGCTACAGAGGTTAGTGCTTCTGTTGCCTTTTTTCCAAAGTCTTCTAAAAGCCCTGTCTTCACACCCTGTAGTTGCTATGCCATGTCTTCTGTAGTTAGGTCAAATTTGTTAAGATAGATCAATAATGATGCTTAAATACTGATCTTTGCAATGACAGATGTCAGCAGAAAAATGGCAGTTTGGCTGTATGTGAAACATTAACCCTGAGGTGACTGCTGTCACCTCCAAGTTTATGCTTTCGTGAGCTTTCATTCAGTGCCATTTATAAACTTGATAAGGGTAAAAAATACTGAGGCGCAGCTGTTCAAGTTCTGTAAAGCAGCCAGCCTGGTGAGGCAGCTGGGGCTTCCCTGCACAGGGAGATCCCACACAGCACAATACAGGGAAGTCGGTACTTGTAAGGGTTTGGCAGCGCAGCACTGACAGGTGGTTTCCTTCTTACCACCACTCGCCTTTTGTCGTTGCAGTTTTAACCCGTTCTCCTCTCTCTGTTATTGCTATTATTACTCTCTTCAGTGGCCTGGACAACAAGTGTTCTGTGTACCCTCTGACATTTGAAAAAAATGAAAATATGGCTGCAAAGAAGAAATCGGTTGCGATGCACACAAACTACTTGTCTGCCTGCAGCTTCACTAACTCAGACATGCAGGTAAATGCATTCCCTTCCCACTGCTCACCACCACCTGACATGAGCTGCACTCATACAGGGTGCACATAATTCCTTGCTCCCAGGGCCATATCCTGCTCCCTGCAGGGGCTGCTGGAAAACCCTCGCAGGGGACAGGGAAAGTACAGCAAAAGCTGCTGTAAGGAGATGCTTGTCACAACCCGTGGCCAGGCTGCACCCTGCAAAGGCCTGCTGCTTCTGCAGAGGGAGCTCGCTGGTACCTGTGTGTTCTCTGCTCACCTGGCCTTTGCCAGTTTGTGCTTTTAGGGGCTCAGACTATTGTAAATAGTTAAAAACACGGTTTGCTTAGGACTAGGTTGGGTACATACTATGCCAGCTGATAGAGACTGTGTTTGCCTGCTTTGTCCTGGACATCCAGACAACCTTACTTTTGCTTTCATTCTTAGTATTTTTTATTTGTACCAAGTAATACATTTGGCCTCCAGGATGGCCCCACAGGGGCATCCCTGTTGTCTGCACATGCAGTGGTGTGTTCCCTCGAGGGAAAGGAGTGATGCTGTCCCCATCTCCAAGCCAGTGGGGTGGAGCAGAGAGGCCCACAGTGGGAGGCAATGGCAGAGCCAGGAACTAAATGCAGATCTTCTGAGACCAGGCCACTCTGTAGTGAATATCTCAAAGATCTCATTCTGCAGGAACACGAAAGATGATGAAAGGAGCCAGGATAATCCCCTTGTCCTCTCTGATTTCTGAATTTAATTAAAGCTCTGCACAGTGCAGCTCTGCAGCAAAACAAGTGGCAGAGTGGAGCATTTTCATTGCTCTTGGTGTCAACAGAGCTGCTGGAGAAGGGATTATCATGTCCCCTTCTTCCAGATATTTGGAGCTCTTCTGAAGGAAATATCAGCTCTCATTGCTTCTATTTCAGGACATGTGAAGCCCGAGAGTATGTTGTTGTTTGTCGCTCTCTGGTTTCTGTAATGACTCTGAGGTGCTAATTTAAGTCCATTGCCATGGAAACAAGTGGTGGAGGTACCCAGTGCTCAGACTTGCTTAGCCCTGACCTTACTGTGTAGGAACCCTGCTGAATTAGAGCAGTCTAAATTAAGTGGAATGTTTTTGATGAGACATAAAACCAGTTTCCTCTTTTCTTCTCCATACCTAAATGCATTGTGATTAAATCCTATGACAGAAAAAATAGCAATTTATTTTTTCATAATAGAAAAGAAAGGTTAGGTCTTTTTTCTCCATATTAAATACAGCAAACTGCATTGATACTGAAGGTAATGTACAACTATTGCTAGAGTGGATCCACAATGGATTAAGGTGTTTTATATTTAATGATTCAGAGATTTTTCTGAAGTCTTTAAAAAGAAATCTTCATATGATTGCTAGGCTATAAAGGATCATTTATGGCACTGCCTGTTATTATTGAAACAAGAAGTTTGGCCAAGCTTCTGTTAGGACACTGTTATGTAGAAGATCCTAGAGAATACCAGATTTCTTACCTTTTTTCATTTACATAAAGGCCTCAGAATTAAAACTATTCAGGAGCTCTGAGGGTGCACAGTGGAACAAGATGCTGGAGCTTTCCCAGCTGTGTGCAGAGCAGTTCTCCTCACTGGGGGAATGCAGTCCCTGTCCTGGAGCAGCTCTTGTGTGAGGTGGAGGTGTCCCCCAGCCCAGTGCCACCCCATCTCCCAGTGCTAGGTGGTGTCAGGGCTGCTGCTCTGCCTTGAGTGCTTTCTTAAACTAAGCTCTGTTTTCCCTCAAAGGAATGAAAGACTGGGTAGCAGTTTGGGGGTTGATGTGCCCATGGGCATCTGACAGTGCAAGGGAAAGAGAGATCTAGGGATGGTTCATCATTGATTGAAGCCATTCTCAGGCTGTGTGGGTGCTGAAAGAAGGGGTCCCACCCTTACTCCTCATCACATTCCCACGTGGGCCAAGCCAAGTGCTGAGGTGCAGAGCTGGGTGACCCGTGCACCTTGTTCTCAGTGCCCCAAATCATTCTTGCTTGAGAGAGCCTCCCCTGCCTCAGTGAGCAGAGCCAGGGAGCCTCGCTTCCTAAATTAGGTATCTGCAGCTCTGCAGTGTGATAATGCTCCCCACGTGACAATGCTCCATGTGTATTAATAGCAACAGTTAATTGGGATCTCAAGTGTTTTGCATAGGGCAGGCAGCCATGCTCCAGTGTGGCAGGGCTGAGAAGCAGGATGAGGCCCGTGGTGGTGGATGAGGTGAGGATGGCCCCTCTCCCCTCGCTGCTGTTCCCAACCCCAGTTCCTGTGCTCCCAGTGAGCAGGGGCTGTGTCTCTGCTGTCCCCTGCCCTGTGTGAGTGCTGCCTCTTGCTGCCAGGCAAGGCAGGATCCTCATCCAGTGATGTAGGAGCCCCTAGGGCAGCAAGCCAGAGTCCAACAGCAAAGATTGCTAATTCCCTTCTGGTTTTAGATTTTCAGAGTTGGTTTGGTTTTCAATAGCAATACCCTGAAATTCAGTATATAACCTTTTTCTTTAAGTATTAGCTGGAGCTCTGGGTTGCCAACAGACCCTTCCTTTACACCTTTAGCTACTCCTGTTCCCCTCGTGTCTTTCTTACTCAGTGTTGCAAGAGCAAATCCTCAGAGCTGAAAGGCTTCATTCCTCAGCCAAGTACAAATATTTTTCAGAATAGAAAAGTTCATTGATCCAGGCTCAAAAGCTGGCCAGAAAGACAAGTCAGGACTTTCTTCTGCTATTATCATCTGAGAGCATTAGCGTCTCTCTACTGCAGGATTCAGAACAGTTTGTTCTGCAGCTCTGCAGACCTCTGTTTACGGGAAGAGCTTTTGGAGCATCTGTCAAACATGTTTAGTGTTTAACCTTTATGCAACTCTGTGAAGGGGTTCGTGACTGCGTGATCATTTTCTTCTTGAGGAGTATTTTGTTTTTTAACTTCTGATTACTCGCTGGGATCCCTTGGGTTTCCTCACCAACCATGAGAAAAACCTGTGTATAAAACTGAGAGCCCTCCTTCATTCACCCTTGTCTCCTTCCTCGCCAGTGCACAGGAACCCTGTCAACCTACAGAATTTGTTATTGCATAACAGCTTTGGGTGCCAAGGGGAAATTTTGAACAATTGAGCATCATCAGGATTTAGCCACAATAACAAGCTCTGATCACATGTGCTTTCTACAAGCACTGTAGCAGATGGGAAGCTGTGGGCTGTGTTCGGTCAGTGTCTTTTCAAGCCCTTTCACACACAAATGGTTTTGGACAAGTGAGAGCTGATGGACTTATCAAACAACTGTCTAGACAGGCTTACGGCCCTTTCAGAAAATCCATGTCTTAAGCCAAATTAATTGGGTTTAACCTGAGTATTTCAAGCAGAAAGAAACAATAAATTAGAGAGTTAAACAGGTAAACTTAGCTCCAACAGTTCTTCCCTTTACCCGGGTTGAATTCCAGCGGCCTAAATATGGACAGGGTTAAATACAGGGGCAGACAGGAATACCAGTATGGTTCTACCTTCTTTTTGGAGAATAAGGAAATGCTAGCAGGTCCTTAGTGCCATCAGTTCTGCAAACCCCGCTGCACAAAAGGGGCCACTGTAGAAACACTGTGTAGGTATAGTAGTGTCAATACAACTCTCCACTCTTAACTTCTTTCCTTAAAACTAAAAACCATGAAAAGTACTTAGGTTCACACTGGGTTTATGGCTTTGATATTTCATTAAATTAAAGCTGTCCTTTGGTGTATGTGTAGGATGTCAGCTGTTTCTTTGTAACTGGAAGGCCAACTGATGATTTTTGTATTGTGATTCTTCTCACATGCTATAGATCCTGACAGCAAGTGGAGATGGAACTTGTGCTCTATGGGATGTTGAGAGTGGGCAGCTTCTACAGAGTTTCCATGGTCATGGAGCTGATGTCCTGTGCCTGGACCTGGCCCCTTCTGAAACAGGAAATACATTTGTCTCTGGGGTAAGCAGGAGCTTCTTTTCACAATATAAAATTAAGGAATATGGAAATGAAAAGGCAGCAAAGCAGGAGGTTCCTGATCTTACTGAGTGAATGCTGGAGTATATGTTGGATGCCCCAGTGCAATCCACTCATTGCAAGCACATTTTCCAAGCTGGAGCAAATTAAATCCCTGACAGTGGGGTGAAACCCACCCAGCCAGTCTGACTGCAGTTCTGCTTACTTAGCAAGTTCCACCCCACACCAAAGCAATCCAGCTCAAGATCAAAACAACGCCTCTCCAGGGAAGGGGAAGGCTCAGAGTTAGAGCAGTGGGCTTCTGTCCCAGCAGAGGTGTGAATCTCTGTGGACTGGAGCCCAGAACAGCAGAGGACTTCCCACACATTGCTCGTTTCTTGTGCCCAGCTCTATGGAGTGAGTTGGGGTTTGACAGGCATCAGGTCATGCTCAGGGCATCGAAGTGGGGCTGCAAATGATGTGCATGTCACTATGTCCCTCAACCACTCCCCAGAAGTCATGGGGTAGCTTGGACACTGGCTAAACCTTCATACAAGTTGGAGCAGGGACATGAGGTGTGGCCACATCTTCAGCTGTTGCTGAGTCCTCTGTGCCTTCCAGCGGTACCAGAGGCATTTAAAGCCCCTTTATCAGTCAAAAACTGCCCACTCCCTGTCCCGGCCCAGAGGAACACACAAACCTCGCTGAGACTGCAGGACTGGACTGGTCTGGGAAAGCACCCAGGGCATCTTCCAAGTCTTGTCATACTGCTGAGGGATCATTGTTCTCAGGCAGCTGAGCCATTGGCTCCCAGCCTGGCAGTGAGGCAGGCAAGGCATAAAGGTGAGTGAAATGGGGCTCTGCTCCTTTTCAAGGTGATCCTGGTCTTTCCCACATTAGAGACTGAGTGTGCAGGTGAGAGCTGGCAGCAGCTGAGAGATGACCTCTTGCTGGAGGCAGGCTGCTACCAGTAACTTCGCTGAAGGTACCTGGTTTCTGAGCCCCACAAGCACTGGCCCAGGGCTGATCCCATGCTTGATGATGGAATGGCCCTTGTGCCAGAGGGTGCCAAACATGGAATAGGGGAGCTTGGAGTCATGGTCCCATTCCTGTGCAATAAACCTGGATCTCTTCTGTTATGGCTGTTTTATCAGATTTGGCTGGCCCATCAGGAGCAGGGTCCAGCACACTGGCCCAGTTTGCCTGCTGCTAGCACAGCTGCTCTGAAGCGTGACTGAAAGTTAATTCCATCCAAGTGCATTACTTCTCTCGGGTTTTCCTGTCACCGAGTTTGCTTCCCAGAAAGGATAGATTCGTTCTCCCTGGGAACAGCTCAGCTTATTATAGGGCAAATAATCGCAAGCAGCTATGGTACTGCTAAGAGAATATGTCATACTGGTGTTGATACAGCAGCTTGGGCATGTCTGTGCTTACAGGCGCTCGTTTAATTCAGCAGATGCAAAACACCATCTCAAGTCTGTCTTACGTTGTGTCAATGCAGGTATAGGCAGAACAGTGCAACAGGAAGGTATGGCAGCTGGAGAGACTCCCTGTGTGCTGTGCCTCTGTAACACAGTAACCTTGAGCTGCAGTAAGCAATATCAGTCCATCAGCACAGAGGCTGGGTGATGTTACATTAACTGAAAGTTCCAGCCCTCCTGGGTGAGCTCAGGGCTGTGTCCCAGGCTGTTGTGCTCTGTGCCCTCTGAGCGCTGCTCCTTGGGCCGAGTTGGGTATCACTCAGGGGCCCCATCTCTCCGCTGGTTTCTCCTTCCAAACCTTAGGAGTCAAAGAACCAGCTTGTCAGATTGGTCTTGTCCCCAGCCTCCCAGAGAGGTCAGTAAGAACAGTGCAAATGGAAGTGATATGAAGGGCTGGGCTTGGGCTGTGATGGGGCTTGAGACGGAAATATGCTGAGTCCAAAATATTCTCTATCCTGTTCGGTTTACCCGAAACTAAACCAAACCATAAGTTGGTGCAAAGGAACATAAATAATGACATCATTAGTAAAAACACTGGGGTTTCATTTTAACAACAGAATTTGAATTAAAAAAAAAAAGAGAGAGAACTATGTGAATTGTAAAGAGACTGTTTAATTAGCAATCATATTTGATTAAAGTAAACAACATGTGTGGCATGGTCTGCTGGGCAGGGCACTCTGGCTCAGCACAAGTAGCAGCCACCTGATCTGCACTGTGCTTCCCACACAGCCTCGAAGAGGCTGAGCCCATAGAGCTGAGCCTTGGTCACTGCCTACCCCTCAGAAGGGGCATATTTATTAAAATCTTCCATCACTCCTAAAAGAAAAGACCGTGCTCTTTTTCCTGTCACTGTGACTGTGTTGCAGTGAGACACAGCTGCTGAGAGCATGAGCCTACAGGTATGAGTTGGTTACCGCCCCAAGGACATTGTAGACGAGGTGGGCGAGGCCCTTGCCCAAAGCTGTCAGAGTGCTGAGCACTGAGTGTTAAATGATCTTTTCAAAGCACTGTTTGGAAGGGCAGATTAGAGCTTGTGAAGTGCTGCTATGTTGCTTGTCTCTTCCCAACCACACCATCAAGCCTGAAGACGCAGAGCCCTGACAGAGGTCAAGTCTGGTGGGAGGCTGCGCAAGAGCCCTCCGGATGCACCTATTTCATTTTCTGTTTCAGTGTGTGAAAAGAATTAGTTATAAAACTTTGAACGCTGGCTATTAATTTTTTGTATTGGGTACGTTAAGTGGTAAGGGAAAGAGTGAGTTACACAGCTCTGTGGCATGGTGGGGCTGCAGACATGGGCAGGGCAGCAGCACAAGCAAAGCAGGGCTTTGAGTGCTGGTCAGTGTGGGGCTGCCTGTGCAGACAACCCATTGCTATCTGCACCCCATTGTCCTGAGGCTCCAGCCTTCATGATGTCCTCTGCCTCTACTTGCAACTGCACCAGCTGGGGGGTACCAGTGCAGGCAGCTCTGGGGCTGGTTTGCTGGTTAAATCCCCTCAGAACTGTGATGTTTGGAGCCTTTGAAAGTAGCTGGGCTTGATGACAGATATCAGGTATGTGAGGGATGAATGTCACCATTTGCTCAACTGTAGTGAATTTTTTTTTTTTTTGTCTTATTAGGGATGTGACAAGAAAGCCATGGTTTGGGACATGCGGTCTGGTCAGTGCATCCAGTCATTTGAAACCCACGATTCAGATATCAACAGTGTCAGGTCAGTTTGTTTCTGGGAGAGGACACATTTGCAATGTTGAGCAATGTTCTGGTTCTATTTTTGAAGTCTGACCTCATCCAAGTAATGTAATGTGTTCTGGTCTTCTTTCACTTGTGCACAGATATTATCCAAGTGGAGATGCCTTTGCCTCTGGTTCGGACGATGCCACGGTATGTTAATTCACCAACCTAATTTAGGGAAATTCTGTTACTTCCCAAGTCAGATTTTCCTAGAAGATTAGGTCACAAACACAGAGGACTTTTAGTGACTAAACTGGGCCTCTGACACCATAGTTCTAGAAATAATAATTCCTATAAGATATTAAATACTATATATGTTATAGGGAAAATCTAGTAACATTGTAGGTCACTTCTGCAAACTTGTCTACTATGAGGTACTGTCCAAATATGCGTTTCAGATTCTCTGTGTTTGAAGTTTCATGACCAAAAATAGTCGTCTTACCGGAAGATATTTGAGTTCATGTAACTTGGTCAGAGCACAAGCAAGGAGGAACCAGCTGAAATGCTGAAGCTTGTGACAGGAGAAGCAGCTTGTCCCAGCAAGCAGAGGGTCTGTGGGCTCAGCACAGAGCTGGGCAGATGTGGGCAGCTGGCTCTGCAGCCCCAGGGTGGCCTTGGTCACATTCATCTCCTCCCTGTCAGTCTGACTCACTGCCAGCACTATTCACTAGTGAGTCACTGCATCCAGGTCATTCTAGATCACACAATAGCTCTTAATGGATCCTAGTTATCTATAAGCAATCTGCTAGGAGGGGCACAGAATGTATTGACAGGTAAATTTGGTCATATGCGAAATTACATTTACGTGGTGCCCTCCACCCTGAGTGAGGCACATGGCTGGTGGCTCTTCCTGCAGCTGGTGGGTCCCCATGGGGGACCAGGCTCTGCCCCCACCAGGGCCCTACAGGGACTGAGCTGGCAGTTAAGTGTAACTTGCAGCAGATGTTTGGGAAGCACTTGGCACCTTATTTCTTCTGTTTATTCAAACATCACACAGAGTTGGGTGAGGGTGAAGACTTTATCTAAAGTACTCTGCCCTCAGAGCATGTTTTGAGTCTGCTCCAATAGTAGCCAAACTCAACAGAAACATTCCTTTTATCTTCACTGGATGCGGAGACCTAAGGCTCTTCTGGAGAGAGTGTACCCTGCTTTTAGGTCTTAAAAACTGCAGTTATAAATTATTATCTGTGGTGAGCTCAGCTCTCTGCACACTTGGATGTGGTACCTTGAGTTCTTGAGATACATAGGATGTGATAGGGAGAAATTGTCTATCATTACATTCTGATGAGAGCACTTTCTTTTTATGCCCAGTATCACAAGCTCTCATGCCCAGTATCACAGGCTCTTGTTAGTTTATTTCATGGTGTTTTTCTTTCTTAACTAGTTGTGACACCCCTCACTTAAGCAGGAGAATGGGAAATTCCATCTCTATACTTCTGACACAGGTTTTGGCAGTTTCCATATACCTCATTCATTAAATTAAGAGGTTGGTGTTTTCAGTGTTACAGACTGGTATCCTTGACCTGATTTATATACTTGTGAATTTGAGGAGCAGATAATCCTGTCTGTCTGGAGGTAAACCATAAAGGTGTGCTCACATGACAGTGCTGTCACCTGCAGTGACCCCAACTCCCCATCAGGACAGTCTGATGAAATTATTCATCAGCTTGGAGCAGGAGATGACTTGGACTTCACACACCTGGCAGCTCCCCACTGCCCTGGAATCAAATAGCCTCCTCTTTATGTGCAGGCTTGAATACCAGCCATTTTTCAATAGTAAACTCTTAGTATTAGCAAAGCCATCTGACCAGTGTTTGCTTAAGCTTAACTTATTGAGGAGGAGTTTCAGTTGAAATAGTTTAAGAAGTGTGTTTTGATTTCAGGGCTAACAGATTGCCTTTCTGCAAGGCAGTGAAGTCTGATACATGATTTCCATGTTAAACAAGCCAAAGTGTGCTGGCAAATGATAAAAAACAGGAAGTATAGGTTGTTAGAGGTGATTTGGGATTTTCCATGAGAAATGAAACCCAAAGATCTGTATAAAAATGCATTATTTCACTTGATTTACTTTCCCGCAGGTTTTTCAGACAGAGGCCTCACAGAAGGGCAGGGACTATTTGCTATCCTGGCTTACTCAGAGCAAGGATTACCATCTTTTCCTTTGACTTTCCTGTTCATGTTTTACACTTTGTGTTTATAGCCTCGTTAGTTCATGGTCGGTGTTCTCAACAATGATTAGAGATTTGATCCTCTGTCTCCCAGACTCCAGTTGTGGCTAAACTGCTGTTTAAGAGATTGTGTCCCCATGCACCTCCCCAGCAGCAGGATGCCCTAATATGTAGGAAACCACAGAGGGGAAGTAAGAGGGTGTGGGGACTTTCAGTGGGCAGCCACGGTCCAAAGCCCACCACTCATGTCTTTATAGCAGGACAGGCAGGAGGCTTAGAGAAGTGGTTTGAAAAAGCAAATCCTTCACACAGTTTATACAAAACAGCCTCGTGTTGCTTAGATCCTTGTTAAAGGAGTCCCAGTATCAGCAGGCAGAAATAGCAGAAGGAAAGAAGCCAAGCAGCCACTTCCTGTGATGCCTGTTAGGCTGCACTTCCCACTCCCATTTTTTCAAAATATTTTAGACAGTGCCTCCAGCCCTTACTGAGGCATGTTTGTTGGTTTTGTTTTAATCCTAGTGTCGTTTATATGACCTTCGTGCAGACAGAGAAGTAGCAATTTATTCCAAAGAGAGCATCATTTTTGGAGCATCCAGTGTGGACTTCTCTCTCAGTGGTGAGACTTGAACTTTGGAGGTTATGTTAGTGTTGAGATTTGAGGGGAACTGTAAAATCTTTCAGTTTAATTTGATAAAGCATTTGTTATTAAAAGTTACTAAAAGTAATAAGTGCCAAAAGAAACATTTAATGCATGGAAGCCTTTTTTTTTTTTTTCTCTGTAAAAATAATTACTCTTTAAATAACCTAGCTGGCTATTGCTTCGTTGTAGTGATGAAAAGTATTTTCCTGGCCCTACTGAAGGCAGGAAATATTTTACCATTAACTACAGCTGGGCTAGAATTTCACAATAACGATGAAAAACATTTCAAAGGAAACATGAAATGCAACTAAAATATTAAATGTGCTTACATAAATACTTTTTAAAAGGATAATAAATGATTAATAGTAAAAATATGTTAGAGGGGCATGAAGAAAGAGACATTACCACTTTTCACTACAGATCCTGAGGCATGAGCTCGAGTCTTCTCTCTGCTGCTGCCTCAGCTTAAGTGCAGAGCTCCTCCAGTAACCCTGGGCGGGGGGATGAGTGGGTGGTGAACTACCCTCCCTCTGGGACTGAGGCAAACGCCTCTGTCATGGTCACAAGCACCACAGCTTGTCCCGTTAGCAGTGAATCACTTACCAAATTGCTTGCTAGTCATTCAACCACTTATATTCAACTTCTTGTGCAAAGACTGAGCAAAGTATTATGACCCTGCAATAGCTGTTGAAGTGCTCTTCAGTCTGTCACGATTGAGTCATCTCCCATCTGTAACGACTGAACACATTCTGTATCATTTAAGTAAAATGTGCTGCGTTTGTAACTCGTTAATTTTAATTGTTTCAGCATTTAGTACGGACAGCTCAGCAGTGGGGTAGGGCTGTCCCACAGGAGCACAGCTAATCTGTGGGGAGCAGTGGTCAGAGGGTGGCACGGGGCTGAGGCTCACGGGGGCATAAATGTCCTGGAGAAGGCTCTTGCTGCAGTCAAGGCACGTTAAGACCTCACCGTGTAAAATCTCTTTCTCTCTGTAGGTCGCCTGCTGTTTGCGGGCTATAATGATTACACCATAAATGTCTGGGATGTGCTGAAAGGGTCTCGTGTATCCATCCTGTTTGGACACGAAAATCGCGTCAGCACCTTGCGGGTGTCTCCCGATGGGACGGCGTTCTGCTCGGGCTCCTGGGATCACACGCTCCGAGTAAGTGCTGGGAGCACCCACTTTGAGTGCTGCTTTGTTTCTTTGATTGTTTAATAGAAAGAGGTGAGGGGGAAGGGTTGTTCCGGGATAACTAACTCTAGAGGACCCAACGAGGGTATAAAAACACGGTGTAAAGCATGAATAGGAAAGGCTAATAAAAATCCCCGCAAAGTGCTAGCAGAACTGTTAAGTTTTGGACTCGTGGGTTAAAAATATAATTGCTGCTGATACTCTGTACCGCTCACCTGATTGCCTTGCCAACTTTTAATTAAATGTGTGACAGAAGAGTCACTGTCACAAACCAACTTTCTCTTTCTACAGATCTGGGCTTAACCAGAGGTCCTGCTTGCAGAATCAAATGAAGACTGAAACCCTGGACTACAAAAACTGCATAAAGAAGCTGTTCCTCGAAATCAAATATTCACTTTACAAAAGAGTGACACTGAACCAACAAATTAAAACAACTAGGTAGAAAATGTACTCTGCTTGAACACATAGCAAACATCAACTTGTAGTAAGACAAAAGGGTTTAAATTCTGTTTTGAAACAATATTCTTTTATTAGAACTAGTTTAGTTAATTTTAAAGGGACTTTTCTGCAAAGTCACCTGTATCATAGAATTGACTATTTCAGTGCACATTGTGTATTTATTTGCATGAATTGAGTTTCTTTTTAAAGTAAAAAAAAAAAAAGAAAAAAAAAAAAAGTCCTGATTTTATCAGGATGTAGCATAAGGCTTTGGAAACATTCCGTAGTAGCATATTGAATTTTAGTGTTGAAAAGTGGAAAGAAAAACAATTCTGATAATTTATGATGGTGTTATGGATGACTGAACCTTGGTGGTATAGAGGAGCAAAGGGCCTACAGTGAAAGTACTGGCTGCTGTCATAAAAATGTATTTTTTGTACAGAAAAGAAATTCTTTCAATCCCTTTTTTTTCCTACTGTCTTTTTAGATAGAAATATGTATTTCATCTCTGTTATCTGAATATAAAGAATCTAAATATATATAAACTGATAAATGGCAAAGAGGAGGGATATAAACATGATTTACGAAATCATGAGGTAATACTTAACCAGTAGTTTCTTAGAAATTTTTAATTGTATCACTTGGTGAGTGAATTTTCTTTTAATTAAAAAAATACTACATGCTAAGCACTAAGGGATGCTACATGCTAAGCATTAAGTACCATTATACTGATGGTCAAATCTTTTCCAAGTCAGTCATAGTCATCCTATGATCATGATTCTTATTTGCATTTTGAGCAGTTCATACCACCTTGGCAAGGCAATGTAGCTTAAATATATATTAAGGCAGTATATCCCATTTTAAGGTCCTTCTGCAGTGTCAGAGCAGTGTAAGTTCATGCAAATGTGTGTCAAACCTTAAAAACCAAATCATACAGTTCTTACTCTTAACAGTCATCTCCCACTGCCACGGACATAGTTTTGGACTTGAGAATGAATAACAGTGAGGTGTTGAAAACCTGCTTTGAGCCACAGTCCTGCCAATGTTTGATACTGTGCTGACCAGAGCACATGAGCCCATCTGATACAGGAGCCGCTGGGTTTCAGGGAAGCAGGACAGCTGGCCACATTGCTAGCAACACTCAGCCCTCTGGGGGAGCCACACAAACTGGCAGGACCACCCCCTGCAGAGATGATGCTGTAGAATCAAGATTTAATCAGATAGATATGAGAATTAATTATAGAACCAATGTGAGATTATATCTGCATTTATACATTGAAAACGATTGGGACTAGAGTGTGTCAGCTCTGCTCATACCAACAGGTACTGAGTCTAACTTAAGCAGAGGCATATAGGGAGCAAAGGTTTGGAATAATGCTGTGAGCTTGCACAGTCTGGCCTTTGAAATGCAAGTGGCGAGATACAGCTCTAAAAATATCAAATATATGATTTATATTTAGATTGAAACAAGAGAAAAGAAGCTCACTGATCACTGGAGTTATAAGTTTGATGATAATATCCTCATTCTATTTGAAAGTGGAATTTTTTTTACAAAACGATCATATAAGAAACAAAAGTCTCCTCATTTACGAAAACATTAGGTTCTGTGAATCCATAACCAATAAACCTAGGACACTGACATTTATATCAGCCTTCCATCCCTAATGGAATAGTTTAGCTGTTTTCACTTGGAAAAGTCAACTCTGATGCTTCGCAATATTTGTGGCAAACTATCCCTGTAACAAACTGAATGCACTATGGAAATGTCATATAGAGCTCACTGTGCAATACTGAGTCAATACACTGTACACATTTGATCAAAAGATTAATATTAATGTTTAGATAGTATTTATTGGTGAGATGTTTGTTTCAAACATACTACGTTGTGTTGATACTTATGAACAGCCTAAATACAATAAATTGTATTTTACATATTGAGAACATGTATGTAGTAGTTTTTCCTGTACTTGCAATGGTAGCTATGGTGGGGTTTTTTTGCCTTTTTTGACATTCACTTTTTGTACCATACAGCTCCTTAGATCATTTTTCCTGCAAAATCTAGGGCAAAGCCCAGATCTACCAGAAAATTGCTTCTGGATTATCTTCTGGAAATACCCAAGGGGAGCCACAGCAACTGAGAGCGAGCAGTCCTTGAAAGTACCTGAAACACTATCTGAACTCCCCCTGCATTCAGGAGGCCAGAATTCAGGTTGTTTTCCTGCTCAGAAGGATTGCAGCTAATGTGATGTTTTCTTTCCAGATCCTTATATGGAAAGTGCAGAGTATGTGTTTGTGGGTGCATAGGATTCTCCTCGAGTCAGTGGGATGCCAGTGAAAGATGGTCACTGAAATGCTGGGGCTGTCTCTGTTTGGGTGAACCAGATGTCCAGATCACCTTGAAATGCAGCAGTTCAGCTTTCTGCCTTGTCAGGAGAGAACTGTGCTGGGGCCAGCTGTCCTCTCCACTTCAGTGTAGAATTTGTGGTCAGCATGAAGGTGTTCGGTGGAAGTGCTCAGTTTAGACACTGAAAAAAACACCTCCTTAATTTAGGTGCATTGTTTCATTTCCTCTCTGCTGAGGGGCTGGGGAAAGTGCTGAGCCAGCTTGTTCAGATTAACATCAATGCTCAAACTGTCACCAGATCCAGTGAGAATGAGGCTGACATCGCATCTTGCACTTCTGTTCTTACCTGGAAACATCCTGTGGTTCTTGCACTTTGGGGCCACTGCCTGTGGACTTGTGTGTTGGGCTGCATGGTGTTGCCACCTGTGAAAAATCACCTTTTTTGTTCCTGAGATAGTGGTGAAAGCATGAACCAGGACAGGCCTCAACTTTCCCTCAGATAAATGACTCAACTTCCCATCATAAATGACAGATAGAGGAACAGGACACTGAAGTACCCATTGTATTTCTGACTTGTTAAAGGCTGGCCAGGAGAGATTTGGAAATCCCAGCGTTATGAGCCCCCCCCTCTTGGCCTGTCAAGCTATTAATGTCAGAAACACCTCTATTCCATAACATGGAGAGAAGGGAGCTATAGCTGGGGCAGTCACTATCGGACGGCTCCGTCCTGTTAAACAAAAATGCTATATAAACAGGAAGGGTGGAAAAGGATATTGCCAGAGAAAGAGCAGCCTCTCCCTCTTGCTCTCCTGCTGTGAGGAATGCAATAGGAAATTCCTGCTCCAGGATTAACAATCGTAAGGAAAAATAGTTTAAAAAGCATGTGTGTAAAGCTCTTGTGAAAAGTAAAGCTATCATTCCAGCTACTGCTCTAGCACATAAACACAGACTATATTTCCCTGCTCCAAAACAAAACAAAAGCCAAATAGGGGGATGAAAAACTAAGAGTTCGCCTTAGGAGCGACTCCAATTCTTGACAGCAATCTGAGAAATTGCAACAGGATTGATTCCAACCATCTATTTTTAGATTTTCTATCAGGGATGTAAAATGGAGACAGCTGTATCTCAATATAGGTGGAATGAAGCCAAGCAGTCCTGTGCTGACACGTTGGTCACCTTGAGCCGGTTGTGGGATGAGAGGTGAGTGACCCAGTCTCAGGCAGCTGTAGCAGTGCCGCTCCCACTGCGGGGCTGTGCAGTGACAGTGGGTCAGAGCCTCACTTTGCCCCAGGCCACCATCAGAACCTCACCTGCAAACCAGCACTGGGCAAGAAGCACAGGCTGGATGTACCCTGTGCTGGATCTGCCATCAATCTTGGGGTGGTATTTATGGGAGTCCCACCACTCTGTGAAGCAGCTGATGGTACTCGGAGCTGGAAGGGCACAGCTGGGGTGCAGGCAAGGTGTCTCAACGAGATAACTCCATGGTGCTGTGCAAATGACACCAGTGTTGTTCTCAGCCATTTTATTTTACACCAGCAGAGTGAAGGGCCCCACCTTTGCCCCATGAGGGGTCCTAATCCTAAATTTTGCCTATATGCCCATTGAAGAGCAAAGACCACTGCATATGCTGGGTAAATACACAAGTACACTCATCCCAGGGTCCTGGAAAACCTGCATCTCCTTTAGTGCAACACGCACAGGTTTGGGGCAGCAATGTGAAAAAAAAACCCAACAAACAAACCCCCAAATCCTAAACATATGAAAGCAAGTATTTTAACATATTGAAAATATATATTAATACAACTTATATGTATTTGTTAATATATTTAATATATATTAACATAACTGAGCATTTCCCTCGGCTGCTCAGACAGCACCTCAGCTCTGCTCCGCCAGTGCCTCCCGGGGGATGCGGCCAGACCCTTCTCCGCCGGGAAGGCGCTGCCCCCGCCCCGCTTGGCCCCGCCCGGGAGGAGGGGAGCGCCCGGGCTGGGCCGGGCCGGGCCGGGCGGAGGGGCCGCCCCTCCTCTTAGTCGGCGGCAGCTGCTGCTGCGGGGCCGCCGCCGTGGGCAGCCGCCATGCCGGGCTCTCTGAAGGAGGAGACGGCGCTGCTGCTGGAGGATTACTTCCAGCACCGCGGCGGCAGCGCCGCGCTGCCCCCCAGCCCCACGGCGGCCGCGCTGCGCCGGGCGGCGGCCGAGCTGGAGCGGCAGGAGCGGCCCTTCTTCCGCTCGTGCGCGCCGCTGGCGCGGGCCGAGCCGCGGGAGGCGGCCGCGCTGCTGGGGCGGGTGGCGGCGCAGCTGGAGGCCGACGGCGGCCTCAACTGGGGCCGGCTGCTGGCGCTGGTGGTGTTCGCGGGCACGCTGGCGGCCGCGCTGGCCGAGCGGGGCTGCGGCGACGGGCCGCGCTGCCTGGCCGCGCACCTGGCCGCCTACCTGGCCGAGGAGCGGGGCGAGTGGCTGGAGGCGCACGGCGGATGGGTGAGCGGGGACGGGGGCGGCGGGGGCAGCCCGGGGTGGGTGCCGAGAACCCTCGCCCCCTCCCCGGTTAGCGGGGCAGGGCGGCCCCCGGCGCCGTGCAGCGGTGGGGTACGGCCGGGGGGACGTGCCGGGTTAGCTGCCGGCGATGGGCGTGAGCGGGACCGGCGGAGCATCCTCGGGGGCTGCTGGCCTTGGCGACGCTGGGTGGGTCAGCGAGGGGCCTGGGGGTGCCCTGTGCTGCGGCTCAGCCGGATCCCTCGGGGTGCAGCCTCCTGGAACCGCACGAGTGATGCTGCTGGCTGAGGGGGCGAGGTTTGCCTTCCCCCTTGGGTCCGCAGCCTGCGGATGTCGGTGAGCTGCTTAGCACAGGTCCTCTCTCAGGTGTAAGTAAAAACCACCCATGTGCCTGTTCTTAAATGCACCTGTGTGTGGAGGCACTCACTCGCCAGGCCTGCGGCTCTTGTTCCTGCTTGTCCCGAAGCCGGTCAGGTCAGGTCGGGCCCGGGGAAGGTGTGGACTTTCTGCCCCTCGAGATGCACACCGAAGGTACGGCTTTAAAGAGTCCGTGCAGCTTTGCCTCCGTTTCTGAACAAAATGTCAGCTATCCCGCAGAACTGTCCACGTTTCCTATTTTCAGTCCGGGTGGAATACTTGATGTCGGTACAAATAAGCACTAAAAATAGAAAGGAGGGGAAGCAGCCACTGGTTTCGTTGACTTTTCCAGAGACCAAAATGAAGTTGGTTTTCCAGTGGTCGCTGGTCCATCTGACTGCTCAGAACAGTGTGGTCGTTGGCTGCAGTGCACGCTGTCACTTGGCAAAATCTCACTGCCTGTTCGCACAAATTAAAGTGTAAAGAACAAAGTTCCGGAAGAAATTAAGAATATAACTTGTTTACATAGACATCTGCGGAGCAGAGTTCAAACACGACCATCTGGAGTTGTATTGCTGCCACTCCTGATTATCACAACGATCTGGGAGAGCAGCTGCCAGCTTTGCTCTGTCATAGGTCAGCTCTGAGCAGTGTCCACCCGGCCCTTCCAAGAGAGTGTGTAATCAGTCCCACGTCCACCGAAATGGGACCAGCTTGGGCCTACTGTCTTTCTCAAGTGGAAATTTCCATATCCTGTGTTTCAGATGCTTTCTGAAACTCAAATAAGGGGGAACAATGCTGGCAGCTTCCGTCAGAAACTTGCCTAAAAGGGGCAAAAATAATGTAACGCCAGGCCGAGCATCTCGATAGGAAGTTTGCAATTGTCTGTTGAGCAAATGCTTGTAGCTGCTTCTCTCAGTTGACTTGTGCAAGGGCTCTCACAAAAGCATTTTTGTGTGTACCCAAGGCAGTGGGCTTAGAGTTCCATGACTAATAGAGATTTCTGCAGCTGACAAAATGCCGTGCTGGTAGTGTGAACCAAACTGTGCCCAAAGGCTTGTTTAAAGAAATCCAGTTTATTGCAAGCCAAGCAACTCAATGTCCTTTCTCTTGCTGTTCTAGGATGGCTTCTGTCGCTTCTTCGGCAGGCACGGCTCCGAGGCGGCTGACCAGAGCAGCACCATTGGCAATGCCATCATGGCAGCTGCAGCAGGAATTGGGATGGCAGGATTGGCTTTCCTCTTGGTGCGGTAGGCCGATGAACGGATCTTGCCATGGGAAAGTACTCTCAAAACTGACAATGTACCAGATTTCACTTTATTTTCTATAGAACAGACCCTCTAAGAAGAAGTCTATATTTTTAAACTGGCTCAGAAAACTGCCTCACCAAACCCTTGGCTACAAACTGCTTCACTTGCTACACAGTAACAGCACAAACAAACGTGTACTAAAGCACTATTTGTGCGTGTTCAAAACCTGTTGTCTCCAAACATCCTCTGGACTTCCTTTTTGAAGGTGTCACCTAAACTATAGCATGGTTCATGTACTGTAACTTCTGAATGCTTGATGTTATGCTAGGAAAACATTATGGTGGACTTGATACTAAACCCTCTGTTCAAGATGTCTTATTTACATGGGGGCAAGTCTTCAAACCCGCCTTCCATTAATACTGTAAAGTGGGTGAACAATGACTGTGATTTAACATGGTTTATGGCTTCAAATGCTGTGCACAGCACTTGTTACCAAAAGGCAACTCATGGGCTGATTTAGAGTAATTGGTGCCTGTGATGCAAGAGGCATTAGGGCTTAATGTAACATAAGGCTTGATTTCATTACACTACAAGAAGATAAGTGTTGATACAGGACAGTAATGGCTGCAATACTGGTTCTTACTGAAAGGAAAGGAACTTTAATATTAAACCTTAATTGGTATATTGAAATCCAGTGGAGGCTGGAATTTCTCTGGATTTCCGTGACAAAATGAGAATTTCCATATATCTTAATATATTTTTGAAGTATTTATCACTGTATAATACTTGTAGCCATGACATCTTTATTTTTGTTTAAAACTTAATGCTGGTTCTTGTTACTCTAGTGTGTATCAAGCGTTGTCTTGTTTGAGTAATATTTCACTCTGTTTTCAACATGCTGTGTATTTCTTTCAATGGTTGTACAAATTGCCTTATGTTTCTGGTAGCTTTTTAATAACGTTCCTGGGTTACTCATAGTGTGTACAATTTTACTATGGGAACTTCAAAGGTGAATAAATGTTAAGTATTTTTATTTTAAAAAAACTTTCTGATTATTTGATCGGATGGTTGATGGTGCTCAGACAGTGAGTGTTTTGGTGGTTGCCTGGATGCATCAGTTTTGTATTCACCTTGCTGGTGCCTTGACCTGAAACGAGGAGCTGTGCAGCACCAGAGCAGTGTGATACCAGTCTTCAATGCAGTCCTGCAGTCCAAACTAGGGCTAACATAAACTAAGGGGAAAATCCAGTCCAAAAGGCCCATCTTCACTGCTGCGACTGGAAACAACCTGGTGGTTTTGTAGGCCAAAACTTTCCAAAGTTTACTAACATAGCTGGGTGCAGTCAGGCGTCTATTAGAGCTGTTCCTGCTTGTAGAGAGTGACAGAGCTCTTGTTTCTTCTCTGCCAAGACTTGCTGCTGCCTCTCTCTCTCACACGTGCATGCGTTTTTACTGAAAGTGGAATTTCTGATACACGTTATGATACGTGTTCTGATGGCAACTGTGCAATAGGTGACAGTTTGACCTTCTCAGATTAGTAATACTGAGCAGCTGTAATTTTTGAGGGTGTGGGACTTTACTCTTTTAAATAGCAGTCTCATGCTCTTGTCTCCAAGTTGGTGGCTCTGATGCCTGTTAAACAGTGCAAGCCTGTTGTTCAGCCTCTCTCCCTGGCTGCTTGTGGGCCCACCGCTCTACCGTTTGAGAAGATCTGCCTCTTCGTGGGAAGAGTGGGGTGGCATGCTTCCTCTTGGCAGCTGTCTCAGCATCGCCGTGGCCACCCTGCTTCTCCTCCTGCTGGCCACCGGGCCCCGGGGCAGGCGTGCAGCGCTGGACAGAGCAGCGTTGTGCCAGCCGGCCACAGATGTGGGGACAGGACAAAAAGGGACATTCAGGGACGGTAAGTCCCGCGGAGGCAGGAAGGAGCTGGTGGTCCTCCCCCTCACACTGCCCCCTCTGAATAAATGTCTGCTTGTTCTCTGACTTCCAGTTCTCTAAACTCCGTCCTGCCTCCTCAGCTAAAGGATTAAGAGCCTGCAGTGTGGGACTGCTGTGCTCAGTTCCTCTCTCAAGTTCCTACAGGGACAACGCCTGCCTGTGGCAGTTGGATGCTCTCTGTCGTTTGCCTCCAGCCATCTAGGAGGGTGCAGTGCCTGGAACTTTATCTACCGTGGGAGTGAGCTGGCTGGTGCTGGGAAGTGAAAGTAGTTTCCAAAACGTGGGATGCTTAGGGGAATGTATGATGAAAAGCATGGGAAAGAACAGGGCAAGGAATGCTTTAAACAGAGGTCAAATGTCTCTCCAGTACCAAGCAGAACAAAGATAAAATATCTGTATCTTGATTTTCAGTGTAATCTGATCTGGCAGGCCCCACAAAAACAATAGTGGAGAGGATATTGTGCTGGTTTTTACAGTGTTCTCTGGAAAACTGAAAAAAACCCCAGCTTGGAAATGTCCTTGAACAAAGTCACACGAGCTTTTGGTGCAAACCTGACCCATTCCAAAGTGCAGTGTGGAGAGCATCTGCCACTGTTTCTTGGCCTGGGAGAAGCTGGGTGTGGGCTTTCTAAGAGCTAGGAGGAAAGGCTGTAAGGCTGTCAGGAGGCTGCAGTGCAGCTCAGCAGTGTAGCAGCAATGCTGCCTGTAGCTTCCTGAAGCCTGGAGCCAGGTTGGTCTCTGCTGGGAGCCCGTGCCCCAAGGTGCTCTGCTCAGCCCTGCTAAGAGTAGAGGGCACAGCCCAGGCTGCTGTAACCTGCCTGTCCCAGCCAGAGCTGTGCTCCCTTTGCCATTGTCTGCTTATGTGGGATTGAAGACCAGGACTTAAGTCACTGAAGCCCCATTGATTTCAGGGCACTTTAGACTAACTTACATTTATGTAACTCTTCTGATTTTATTTTTTAAATTTTTATTTCAGTTTCAGCCTGACAGTTTATCTCAGTGAAGTCTTTTATTTCAAAGTAAAACTGCTGCTCATCCTCTTTTCTGCCTCAGAAAAGGGAAGCAAGATGCTGCTGTTCCTTTCTTTAAATGCAGAAGGAGAGTAGGTGGTGTTTCAATACAAGGCTGTATCTAATCCTCATGACATCTTTGAGCTCTCCAGTGCTGCTGTACTTCCCGAGTGTGTGGTGGATACAACAGGCTCATCCTATCTAAAGATTAGCATGTGGTAATGGCTGCTGGTTCTGCTGGGGCCCCAGCGTGCCCACGCCTGCAGAATCACGGGTTGCTTCAAGGCACTGGGTGCTGGCAGGGTCTTGTGTTTGAGGGAAAAGGAGAGGGAGTGAAGGTGCTTGGCTGGCCTGCCTGGCTGCTCATACCAGTTTTGAGTTTTTCCTGCTCTGCTGTGCCCAGAGACCTTTCAGGGCTGAGGGGCAGAGAAGGCGGCATTCCCGGCTTTATAGTCATGTTTACAAAGGTCTCACTGGAACTGTTGCTGTTATCTGCTTGCGCTGCACCTGCTGCCTACACAGTTCCCTTCTGAAGGGGCATCCATTGTAACCAGGGCCAGGGCTGCAGTGCTGTTGCAGGAGCCCAGCTGCCTGCTCATTAAAGAAAAAAGCAATCTACTCATCAGGCTTCTTAAGGGTGCTGAATTAGCCAGTGGGTTTCTTTTTGACTTGGAAAAAATGAGACACTGTTAGAGCTTGAAAAACGTGAGTTGCAGAATGGTGTTATATGGCAGTTGGGGAGCTGCTTGGCTGTGGTATGCAAAAAATCTGGTCTGGCACGTCTCACTGGAGGAATTGGTGCTGGTGCTGTATCCTTCATGCTGCCATTGTGAGGGGGTGCAGCATGGGTCTGACCTGCAGGGTGGTACCCAAGCCTGGGCAGGATGGGAGAGCCCTGTTACAAATGACTTAGGAGTTGGGCAGCCAAAAAAACCCCCTAGAGAATCACTGGAAAGAAAAAAAGGTCAAGTGCATGGCATTTATTCACATAATTTCACTTCTTGTGCTCATTCAGTTTAGATAATGAAAACAAACTTCTGGGTTTCACTTCCATTTCTCCAGCTGCTTTCTGTACCAGACTCAAGAGGTTGTGTTTGCCAGGACAAGATGCCGTGTGGGGAGAGCAGGCGCAGCTGGAAAATTACTTGCTTTCAGGTTTAAAAAGCGTCAGTGTGATTCCCTCTTAAATACTGCCATTATTAGGAGTGCTTTAAAATGTTACCTTCAAACTGTTAACAATTATCCTGTCACCAACTGAAGTTCCTAAATGAGAACAGAGTTAAAAATAAAAACATAAAATCCTGGTTTACTTGAAGTCAAATGTAGGAAGTCTGAAAATCAACTCTGTGCTGAACTAACGGGATTGTTTTGTTGATTTTTCTCTCTGCCTGGGCTTGGTCTATTTGTTTAATTCAAATGAGAGGAGGAAGAGAGGACCTGGCTTCCTTTGTCAAAGAGGTCTCCTTTCAAACAGGCTGTGTGTTTCTGCCCAGCTGGAACTGATACTTTCCCACTGGCGATCTCATGGTGTCTGGATGTTCACCCATTTTGTGTCAGAACTGATGTGTGTTACATATTTCTGTCAGTTAAGGATTAAACCTATTAAAATGGCTGCTTTAATTCAGTTGGGACCACGCTGGCCATCGGGGTGATTGAATCCTTGGTGGCCTGCAGTAAGAGACACCACAGGGAATTGGAAAAGGCTATATGCAGAAAGCCACTGTAGGCACTGCAGAAATTTTGTGCTCTCTGGATTTAATCCCATTAGTGATTCTTACCTGTGACTGCAGTTCATTTGAGGGAGTTCCTGTGTTTGACCCAACCTGTTCTTTTGTTTGTCTCTGAACAGCTCAGCATATGGTGAGTAACAGCAGGAACCCCACACCCTGCTTAGAGTTTGGGTACTGCTTTTTCTGTTCTCAAATGTGGCTTATACCCTTATAGGGTGTGTGGGGAAGGTGTCTGGGTTCAGTGTAGCCACAGGGAAGATGTCCATGCTGCCTTGTGCCTCAGGAGGACTGGACGTAGTAGCTGGAGCTCTGTCCTGGGCAGCCTGCTCTTCAGCCTGACACCAAAGCCAGGAGTTCTCGGTGGCACTATTCATTTGCAATGCATAATAATAAAAAGGCAAAAGCACTTGGCTTCATCAAAGTGCCGGGGAGAGAGCACTGTGTGTAGCGTGCTGAGCTAATGGCTGGCTGGCTTCTTCCTTGTAGCTATTATTGTCTTTAGGACAATCCCAGACTCTTGTAATTAATTTCTAAGCGTTAATTGTGAAGCTCTATGATGAGCCTATTGGGAACTCCTGAAATACAGGCAGAGCCATGTGGCTCTGGGGAGGAGCTGGTGCAGGACAGGCAGCGTTAACTCCTGTCTCTCTGGGATCAGATCTGCCAGCAAAAGCTCACTTGGCGCCCGACCTCCTGGCACACAGGCTGGACCCCCCTGCTCCTCCAGCTGGACACAACTGCTTTGTGCCACTGCCAGCCTGAGGCTTTCCCACCTCTCCTGAGGCAGAGGTTGTGCTCCCAGAAGTCCCAGCAGCCTGGCTGCTGGGAGCATGGCTGTGCTGGGATGCGCCCAGTGCTGTCCTGCCCCCGGCAGCATGGGCGTGCTGCCTCTTGGTGCCAAGCACAAGCCTGTGAAGGAGTGGTGATATGGGCGCTGTACTGGGTGGGTGGTGGTTAGATGAGTTTCTAGTGATTATAATGCATGAGCAAGAACAAATTCCACCAGTTGTGTGTAAAATAACCTTGTAAAACGGTGGTGGCGTGACCGGTGGCAGCTGAGAGCTGATGGTGCTTGGCAGGCAAGGCAAACACTTGTTTCCTGATATCCAGCATGTGGATGGTGGGTGCTTTGCTACAGACAAGGGCTTTAAATGTTGGACCTAATTATATTGGGAGTCTGAAAGTGATGCGGTTCCTTAAGCATTTCATAGCCAACCTGGATGGTGGCATTTTCAAGCAGAACATGGGATGTGGTCCAACAGGTGATAGTGCTGGATTCCTGCCCAGGCTGTGCTGGATCCTCATGCAGCCCCAAGGGAGCTGGGATGGCTGGGCTGGGACAGTGTCCCTGTGATGGGAGTGTGGGGCTGTCACACAGCCACACAGAGGGGGAAACCTGGACCTGCAGTCAGCCAGTCAGTAAGTGGTTTATGTCCTAAAACTCCACAAACATCTCTGAGCTTTCTGGCGTGTGAGGAGTCTGTAAAACATATGCAAAATTTTAATATTTTTTTCTTTTCTTTTTCCTTTCCCCCCCTCGCCCCCCAAATTCTTACCTGCCCTGAAGGACACGTACCTGCATTGCCTGGCTGGCAGTCCGAGCCTGAGCACTGCTCCTGCTGCTCAGCACAGGTCACTCACAACTGTGCCATGAAGAACCTGCCGTCCTTAAGTGTTCTCACTGGCAGTCCTTTAGGCAGCTCTTTGCCATAGCAACATCACCCTTCCCCTGTTCTAGAAAAAGGAAAAAAAATTAATTACTCATAAACTCTTTTGGAAAGGGCACAAAATTAACACAAACCTACCCTGAGTATGTTTTTAAAGAAAAATCCTCTTGGGTCTTGTGTATTGTCCTTGGTGATGTTCAGAGAACACCTGCCACTCTGAAATCCTTCCAGGTTTCCTGCTTGCTTTTTCCAAGAGAAGGTCTGCTCCATGGGAGGAAAAGGGTAAGCGTGGGAGTGAGCAGGGCAAAAGATTATGTGAAACAGAAATCCCACTGCTGTTTGTTCTGCCATCTGCTCCATACTCCATCCAGCCTGTGGGTGGTTTCCCAGAGTGCTCCTGCACCCCTTGCTGCTGCATGGCTGGCGAAGGGCTTTGAACTGCTCCAAGCTGGCACCACAGAGCTGGGTGGGAGCTGCATTCCCTTTCTCCCGGGGAAGTTGCCCTTTGGCAGGGAGAAGTTGGGTGCTGTGGCCTGGCCAGCGGCCGTGGGCAGTACTGATGGCCACACTGAAGCTGCTGCCAAGAGCCCGCTCCAGCAGCAATCCAGAAAAGGCTGGACTTAAATGCCTTTGGCATGAACTGAGTGAGTGCCAGGGGTATGGGGGTTGGCACATCTGTGCCATGCCTGCAGGGAGCTCTTGGGCAAGACAGCCTGGGACTGCTCATGGTTCCATCAGTGCAGCAATGCACCAGCGGTGCAGGTGCTCCCCAGCAAGCGGAGCAGCCCATGCCCACCACCAAATGCTGCCACCATCCCCAGAAACCAGCAGCAGGGCAGGCTGAGCCCTGCACAGCCCTGTGCCACGCACCATCTTGCCAGATGTGGGAGCTGGCACATGTGCCAGTGTGGGAGGATGGAGGTTTGTCCCTTCTTCAAGGACAGCTGGTGAAAGAACGGTGAAATCACCTTGCCTCTTACCCCTAAAGCCCCTTTCTGCTCTGCCCCTTCTCCCAACCCCCCTTTTCCTGCTCTCCCCAGTCCCCAGCCTGGTTGTGCCCAGTGCTGGGGGCTGTGCATTCCCTGCTCCACATCCCCCTCTGCCCACCCTCCCTGCTCTGTGCTCACTTCGGAATGTGACCTTGCTCTCTAGAATATTTACAGACAAAATATTGCTGCAAGCCTGGGGAAGGGTTTTCTGTTGGTTTTTTTTTTTGTTTCTTTTTTTTTTTTTAAAGTGTCTGAATTCCACGAAAACCAAATTATTCCAAGGGGCGTGGGGGGCCTGGTGGGAACACTTTGCTTTGTTTGGGAACAGGCTGCCTGCAGCCATCTGCCCTGGCCAACACAAGGGTGCTAAAGGCTCTTGGTTTCCCCAGTTATAGGGAACAATCTGTCTCCAGTTTTCTTGGAAAAACCCACCCCTTTCTCAGGGAAGGCTGCCAGGATGGGACACCAGCATTAACAGGGCCGTGGCACACACGTAACCAGGACCTGGGCTCCTTCCCAAGGTGTGTGAGCCAGCATGGAGTGCTGGCTGTGGGTTAGTGCAGAATCAGGGTTGCTTTGTGTGGCTCCCCTCCTTGTGCCCCTGGAGCCACTTCTCCACTTCCCCTCGTTTGGGAGCTCCTGGGTCTCCTGCTGCTCTTGCAACACAGGCTGGGTTTGCTGCGGACCTCAGACAGAGCTGTCACATCCGATCGGAAGCGGTGGTGGGCTGATTTCTCCTTTTTTGCTTTTACTGGCAGGACCAGCAGCTGCCCTTTTCCCACTGCTGACAGTTCTTCTGTCTAGCTGAACTTCTGAAAGCCTCATGGTGGTGGTTTCCCACTGAGCAGAGCCCTCATGCCTTTGACCTTGCACGGCTGCCGCCTCCTTCGTGTGGCTGCTGAAGGCCATAAAGCTGTGCAGTGTGCACAATAATGTGAGTTGTTAGGTTCCAGCAGCGTTGGAAGCTTTGGTTGGGGCTGACGTGGGGTCCCTGGCTGGTGCTGGTTTGCTTATGTGAGCCTTCAGGTGCCTGCAGCCTAGGAGTTGTCCTAAGCAAGGCTGTGCTCAGCTTTTATTTGGGAGTAAGCACGGCCATTGTCAACAGAGCTAAACTTGATCACAGACAGTGCCTGTTTTGCTGTGGGAAGAATGCTTATGCCAAATCCCTTGGTCTGGCTCAGCGTGCAGCGTGGCTTGATCTCTCTGCAGAGCAAGCTGGGGCTGCTGAAGTTCTGGCAGAAGCGTGTTCTCCTCTCTGCTGCTGCTGGGAAATTGCTCAGCAAGCGTGGCTACAGGGGTTGACCATGAAGCAGACACTTGCAAAGCCATTCCCTGCCTGCTGTGGGGTTGGTGCCAGTTCTCTGGAATTATTCCAGCTTTCCCAGCTTGTGGAGGTGATGGTTTCATCCAAGCCCTTGCAGAAGGGTTGGGTGCAGGATGCCCACTGAGCAGTAAGAAGATGCTGAGGGAATGGAGGTGGCACCAGTTTCAGGACCCCGATCAACCAAGTGTGTTCAGCTGGTGGTGGTTTGGAAGCCCAGCTTGCAGCACACTTGTCTAGCTCATGGAGTGGTGGGAACTGCTCTGCTCTGTGTGCTGGTTTACTGAGCTACAGAGTACTCTGGGCAAGTCATAAATAACATATTGCTTATAAACAAGGGTAAAAATCAGTGGATTTTGTTCAATGAAATTCTGTATTTTCCCTTGTTGAGAAGCTGTGAGGAAGGCTGGGACAGGAAGACAAGTGGGAGAAGGTTTATTATTTTAGTCAAACCCTTGGCTTGACTGTAGCCAGCTGTACAGTGTTGGGGTAGAAACACACCAGGTGAGAGACAAAAGTACCTGCTGAAATCAAGTGCCGAGGCAGCAGGTAGAGCTAAAGGGCATTGCAGGACCACGCTCTGCTTTGTTGACGCACCTGCTGACCTCGTTGCGAAAGCAGCTCCTTGCCACCTATGCCTTCGGTTGCTGGGGATTCTTCTGACAGAGCTGTAGTTTTTGGGGATGTCCCAGTTATCCTTTTTTACCACCTGGGAAAGCAGGAAGGAGGGGAGCACTAGGTCTCTACTCAGGCTGTCCATCAGAATAGGACCCAGTGCACCTGACTCTGCTCTGTGTTCAAATGTGTACCTATAATGCTGCTCCTCATTAATGAGGTCTCTGGCAATTTGCTTTACAGCCCAGAATTAATGACTTGACTGGCCTGAAGAACCAAGGGTTACCATCCCTCTGCCATGCAGGAGTGCAGAGCAGCCCCAGCAGGTTCTGCTCAGGGAAAATAAGGAAAGTGTCTGATGGACCGGTAAAGAGCAGCTCTCCATAGCATCAAACCAGGGGTGTCCCTGTTCCCTCAGGGTAAGCCTGGGGCTTTAATGAGTGCTCACGCCCCCTCAAAATACGAAATTAGGCATCCTGAGTTAAGTTTATCGTCTCCACCTGGCTATCCCAAATGGTTAACAGTCTCAACAGCAACGGATGGGTGGTGAGGAGATTGATTGCCTCTTGCAAGGTACATAAAGTCTCGCTCTTCTACAGAAACACAACACTTGTTCAACCAGGTAAATAACTGGTTTAAAATCCGCTCTCGCAGCAGCTGACCCTACACGTGTTTATCCAAGTGACTGGAGCAGTGCCAGTCTCTCTGGTAAGTGACCTTTCCCGAATTTTTCTTTTCAAGTTGACATTTAAGAAGGAGGGGGAAAGTCACAGCAACAAACGGTGTTTTAACAGTGATAAAACCTTACCCGTCAACAAAGCCAGGAAAGCTGTGCTGGAGCCTGCACTGGTGGCTCTGCTGTCCCCACCAGAGTCCATATGGACAGTGCTGGCTCACGTTTCCTGACCTGTTTGGTTCTGCATGAACCAGCATCCGCAGTGTCCGTGGGCTGCTCCTGATGCCTGGGCTGGGCAGGGCTGGGCGGTTCCACAGCCACCAGGAAAAGCTCCTGGGTGCAATTAAGTCTGAGGCAGCTGCTGGCAGCTGGAAGCACTCACAGTGTTAGTTCATTACTGCTATTCAAATGAGGAAGAGTCTTAAATCTCTGAGAAGAATCTGGGTTTGGCAGGCAGTGAAGGGCTCGGCTTATTGTGAAAATGCCTTGGATAATTTTGGTAAATGATTTACTGTGTATTCAGGGGAAGTAAAGTCTATGCCTAGTTTTCATGTTTCTTGGTTCTCAGCTTCAGTACTGCCATGAATTGCCCCTTGCTCCTGACTGGTCTCACTGGGAGGTATTTATTCAATGAAGTCTCTCTATGCCTTACAAGAGGTTTACCCCTTAGCTCAAATGCCCAGTACATGAGCTGTTCTTCCAGGCTGGAAGTGCCAAGGGCATCATAGAATGCTGCTTGGCACATCTAGATTCCTCAAATCCTGCTCTCCCCACATCCTGGCTCATGCCATATCTGCAGTGTGCCACCTTCCAGCCACTCCATCTCCACTGGGCTCTGTGGGATATCTTGGGTGTCCCTGCCTTCTCCATCTGCAGAGCATCCCACAGCCTTCCTGGCCTGCCCCTGTAGCCCTTTCCCAGGCTTTTGGCTTTGATGAGCAGGACTGAGAGCAGCAACTGGTGTTGGAGTCTCCCTGTGATCCCCCCTCTGGGTTCCCTTCATGGAGTGCTGCTAGAAATGGTTTCCACATGGACCACCCCAGGGAAGTCCAGCCTGGGGAGGTGCCTGCACAGTCCTGCCTTGAGAAATTGAAACAAGGACTTCCCAGTGATTATGTTTCCCGTAGCAGGAGGGGCTGGAGATCCCCAGGAGGCAGTGGCACCAGGGATCCCCCCGACCTGGGTGCTTCCCTGGTATTTCTTACAGATAGCCTGATGGGAGCATCTGCAAAAAGGCAGAAAGGGAGGAAGGGGTGCGGGGCAGGGGCAGCACTTCGGTTGGACAGGGACATGCTGCTGGCTGAGGGTGACACTGGGCAGCCCTGTGCCGGAGCCCTGTGGGCTGGTGTCAAGCTCTGCTTTCAGCAAACCACTGTTTTGTGACAATTTTCAGTTGAGAAACACCTCAGGGTCTCTGTCAGGACAGGCCTGATCGATGTGCCTGGCTTTGAGGCCATGCCAGCTCTTGAATTTAATCTATTTGTGCAAGAGGGAAAAACAATAACAGAGAATCTCAGATAAGTCCAACAGCAAAGATGCTTTTAGTGAGCCGATAGCCAAGCCTTGCCCTTGCCGTTTGCCATGTCCCTGCACAGTTCTGCAGTCAGGGCACCACAGCCCTGAGGCTGCCAGTAGTGGGGGCAGCTCACAGATGCCCCTGTTAGGAGGGTCCATCTACCACAGCTCTCTCCAGTCCATGCTGTCCCCGGGAGGGCTCTAGCCCTAAACATTAGCATGAGGTAAATGAGCTTCTTTGCTGGGCTGTCGCTCAGTGAAGCTTGTGTGAGGCTCCGTGGCTGCTTGGGAGTGATGGCAACTTTGGGACCTCATGCACTCAGTTATCTTTAATCTGCCATGGCAAGAATGCCTCATTTCTTTTCTGCTCACAGCCAGCCCCAGTGGTGGCTCGCTGCAGGGTCAGTACGTGAGCCCTGGAGCAGGACAGCCTGTATCCGGAGCCTTCCTTCCCCTGCAATAACGTCAGTGCTGGAAGCAGGCAGCTATTTTGGTCCCAGGAATGCCAGCAATGATTTCACTTTTGTTTTGTACTCGATAACCTTTCCCATCACAATGAGAGACGACGTCGGTGCTCCTGTGCTTCCGTGTGCGAGGGGAAAGCCATTCAAGCGCCTCTGCAGGGGAAAAGAAAGAGCCAGGTTAAAAATAGCTCCTGATTGTCCATGGAGTCTGGGCAAAGGAAGGGCAAAAGCCTCTCTGTGTTCCACTGTTTCCCGTCTGGTCCCATAGGCCGGGACTGGCTTTGCTGGCTGAGCCGGGGCATGAGGACAGCGACCGTGGGAATATTTGGTGTTCTGCTCTTCCCATTGGCTTTGTGGGGATAGGAAGGTCTGGGAGAGACTTTCTTCTCCATGCAGAGTCGTCCCAGTGTGGGGCTACAGGAGACCCCCTTTGCCCTTCACCTGCCTGTCTCTGCTGCTCATGCTCTTCTCTGAGTCTTTTCCCTGCTGGGTTTTGTGGCTGGATGGTTGGTCAGGAGCTTGGCAAGACCCACCCAGGGCCCCAGGCGAGATAAGTCTAGTCAAACCCTAATTGCTAAAGCTCAGCTCCAGTTTTTATTTCCTGTGTGGAAGGAGCTGGCTAAAGTAACATTTTTTTTTAAGATTTCAGCCTGTGACTTCCCACGAACTGCTGACCCATCATGTGACAGGGCCATGCTGGGGCTGCTGCTGCAAAATGCAGTATTGGCAGCTTATCCACCCCAGTGCTCATGTGGGGAATGGCCCCCAGTGCCCAGGCTCCAGCCCTCTGGGAATGGGCAAACCCCAATGTGCTGTAAGAGGGAGGGCAGCGAGCTTGTGTACCACTGGACCCTGTCCCTTACAGAGAGATGTTTCCCTGCTCCCCTGGAGCAGCTGCTCACCGATGCCTGCCCTGGCCTTCAGAGTACAGTACAGGCTGTTTTGAAGGCTATCAGCCCATGGAGTGCCTACCAGGGCTCCTGTTTGACCAGTCCCTTTGCTCAGTGGGAGATGTCTGCTCAGTCCTCCAGCACATGACTTACAGGGTGGCTCCAAACTGCTATTGCCCTTCCTGAGCTGGAGCCTGTTTACAAAACAGTGGCTGAGGGCTGCTATTATCCTTACATACACATTGCATTCAGAGTTGCTAAACAGGCAAAGCCAAAATGAAAGTCATCTGGGTTTTCTTTAGTTAGAATAAAATCCTGATGAATCATGAGGTTCTGTACCTCAAGGATGCACCAGGAATTTGGCGGCAGACAGCAAGGTACAGCAGTCTGTGGAGCCTGCTCGCTGCCTTGACATCTGCTGGAAAGACTTGTTTTTCCCTCCCGAGTCACATGCTAACTTGTGATCTGATCATGAGATACAAAGGATAACCTTCCAATATTTACTCTTCTCATCTGCTATTTTAAAGGGCAGAGGAAAAATGCAAAAAGCAGCATAAGGGAGGAAAAAAACAAGCCCTCTTGCCTGTTTTGGTTAGCATTGCTCTAGGTGCTGTGCTTGCTGCTGGGACACAGCAGGAGACTGGCTCTAGTGGGATGGGCTCTGTGTGTGCCCATTGCAGCCATGACAGGCAGTGTCAGCATCTGCTGCTGGTGTGTTCAGCTGGATCCTCCCCTCCAGTGCCACCTGTGCACCGGCAGAGGTGGGCAGGGGCTGCCTGTCCCAGGGTGACCTGTGCTGGCACAGACAGGAGAAGCTTGTCCTCCCCCATGGCTGCCCAGCAGTGGCCCTGTGCCATCCTTCAGCATTCAACTTGCACGTTGGATTAAAAATGTCGAAGTAACAATTTTTTGACAATATCCCAATGTAATCAGCCAGGCAGGTGGAGTTATTTGTATGTGCTCTAGTCCAACGGTTTATAGTAAGCCCAGCTGCAAGATTAAACTGGAGTCACCCTTGAATAAAATCCCCATATAATCTCTGGGGAATTTTTTGCTAGTGCAGCTTGGTTGTGTTTACTTCTGTGAGCTGATGCCTATCAAGCACCAGAAAACCCCAGAAACCCATGAATGTGCTGCCATGGGGGGTGTTGGGACATGAGTATTCAGGCTGCTGAAGGCTTTGGCATGAGAGGAACTCTCACGGCAGGGAGAGCAGGATAAAGCAGTGGGGCAGGGCTGTTTGCCTACTGAGCCAGAGAGGTGTGTACCATTGACTACCAAATCTGAATGGGGAGCTCACTGCCCATGGGTTGCATAGGTGCAGCAAACCTGAATTGCATGTACAGCAGGATTGCCCCAGGAATGGCAGGCTGAGATCAGCAGTCTGTGTCTGCCTTCCTCGAACTATGGAAGGGGAGATGCTCCGGGCAAAGCCAAAGGGGCTGTGCTTGTGTGTGACACACGATGTGTCAGTCTGACACAGGGTGAGAAGCCCCACTGTAGCTGCCCTGGAAATCAGAAACTGCGAGGGGGAACACGAAGGGGTGGATGTCACTGGGGGGAGGCAGCCAGTACAGAGTTACAAAAGCCTGGCCACAGCCTGGCCACAGCTATTCCAGTGTGAGAGGGCCGAGTGCTGAGGTGTCAGGTGGGGAAGGAGAGAGGGAGGTGGGGTGGAGAGATACAGTGGGAAGATACCCCTCCTAACAGGGAGGGTGCCTGCAGGGTGCCTTTGATGTGGTGGGCTGTTTGAGCTGTTTGTGCCAGGCAGGTGGACTTCGGTGTTCTGGGGAGGATGGCTGAATGGCGGACTGGCACTGAGAGGTGGATGAAATCCAGCCTGCAAGCCTTGGCTGGCCCCTGTACCTTTGCCAGGACCATGGCATTCATGAGAGAGGCTTTGGATACCTGGGACCTGATATGGTCCCTGGGCTGAAAGCTGAAGAAATGTGAATTGGACACAATTTTAAATTAAAAACAAAAAAAAGTCTGTAATAAAGAGCTGTCTCCTGTAGGCATAATTATTACAGATATCAGGCTTTAAGAAGTCTTGAAGCTGTTTATGTCCAAGTTGTGCATCTCCTGCTATTACATGAGCTTCACATTGCAGTGTCCTCACCCATCCTCGTACCTCCCCACTTAGTGCAAAGGCCCGTTTTATTTTTCTGAAAAGTAAAGCACTCTCTTTCCTTAGGCAGATATTTCTGTGGCCTCTGCTGCAGCATTAACCAGAAGTCATTAGGAGCGCTGTGACAGGCTGATGAGGGTGTGCAGTCATCAGTGGTCCATGTGGGACAGCAGCATATCTGCCTCTGGCATGTGGCATTTGGAAGGCATTTGGGTTTTGTGGACCTGGCTGACCTGTCACTGTGCCCCAGAGGCATCTCTGAGCACTGTGGTTTCCTGGTTCGTTGGCCTTTTGCGCCTGTCTCTAAGAAAATTAGAGCAGGCCTGACCCAGAAAATTGGATGCAGAAGTGATCAATAGTGATGGTAATTGGTCAGCAGCACTGCCTGGCTCTTGGTGTTATGGTCCCGAAAGAAATAAATGCATTCAGGAAACATGTAGGTGGTCCAGCTCCTGTGGCTGGGCATCGGCTGGAGGGGCTTTAGCCTGCAGTCCAAGGGCATTGGAAGGCTCAGTTTACCATGCCCCATCCCTGGTGAATGACTTTGGTCCCTCTGGTCCCCCTTACTGGTGATGATGGGTCTCCAGTGGGTTTTGCTTT
The DNA here is from genome assembly GCA_038380795.1 of Pyrocephalus nanus. NCBI lineage: Eukaryota > Metazoa > Chordata > Aves > Passeriformes > Tyrannidae > Pyrocephalus > Pyrocephalus nanus. The sequence continues at coordinate 8,777,518 of CM076272.1, forward strand.
GTGAGGTGTTTGTTCTGCAGCAGGAGAGTGCAGAAGGCTCGGATGAAGGATGGGAACAAGGCAGGTGCCATGGGAGGGGGACACAGCAGCTTTGGGTGTGATCCTGCTGTGTGTGGGTGCCTGGGGAAGGAGACACCTCTGCTCATCCCTGGGTGCGGTGTAAACACTTGCTCCCGGACAAGAAAGCAGCCACTGTTTTTATGGGAATAAACAAATCCCAAAGAACATCCTTTTGGAGCAGCCCCCTCTTGCCTGAGCTGTCCCTAGAGGACAAGGAGGGCTTTGTAACCGCCCAGGGCTCTCAGGAACCAAAACAACCGCGGTATGAGCTCAGCGGCTGTAAATCAGCGACTGCACCGGGCACTGGTGCTGGGTAAATTTAGTGCCGATTGCTTTGATCTCACATGCTTTTATTTCGTACCCTCTACAGAGATAGACACAAGGTCAGACTAATGGCTGATACATGAAAAACGTATGTGGCCTTTATTGATTTTGGAGTGATTAATGGGTCAAAGGGAAGGACAGTGATTCATGCACACAAATGGTGCCTGGGAATGAGCAACACCGATCAGGGTGGCCTTTAATTTCAGAATTTAGCTGCTTGGGGGTACCAGCACCACTCTCATGGACGTCCTTGCACTAGGCAAACACCTGTTTGTACACAGTGGGCTCTTGTGCCCACACCTCAGTTCTGTTTGCCTTGCTTTTGCTGTCCCTTTTGAAAGGGGATCAAAAATAACTAAACCTAAACTCTCACTGTAGTCTTGTTGACAAAGCCTCTTGAAGCTTTCCTGCTGCTATCCCAGGTGGCCTGAGAGGTCTGGGAGAGGCATGGCCCAGCCTCACGTCAGGCAGCAGACTACCCGCAGGAGGCATCCCCCAGCTTCAGCCCTTTGGTTACCAGCATGTGATTGCTCAGTGAAGGAGCTTAAAAGCTGCCTGCTGTGATTAGCCTTGCAGGTGATGCTTTTTGAGATGCATTCCACTCCCTTAAGCATATAGGACCTCCCGGAGGCTGCCGAGCTGTGGCAGGGTGGACGCCTTCCTTCGGCAGCCTCTCTCCCGGTGCACCCTGTGGATGGGGTCCACAACCCCTAGTTAACTCTGTGCCACAGATTCAGCTGGAAACTGGTGCAAGGGGAAGTCATCCTAACTTTGGACGGGGAGATCAGGCCCAGTTTGAAGGGTCTGGGCAGTGGTTATGCAACTTTCCTATTTGGTATTTGAGGAAACTTCCCCCTCCTGGCTGTTCCAGCCTTGTGACCATGACTAAAGGCATCTTACTGCTACAAGTCTCATTCTGCTGGGCTCACAGCTTTCACACTGGCTGTCTCGTTGAGCAAGTCAGAGACCTGCTGCATTTCTTAGGGCCTGAGGACTTGCCAAAGTTTGGGTTTCACTTGTTGCAGGCACTACTGCTTATTTTTTTCGCTCTTGCAGTTGCCAGTGTCTTTCCCTTGCTAAAGGCAGAGATGTGCTCTCCTGGGCAGTGCCAGCAAGGAACTGATGCTTTGCTGTAAGAGCAATGGCCCGGTGATGTTGGTCACCTGGGGCCACTCATCCATCACACCCCTCAGGGTGGTGAGCACTGGCAGTGTTATGGAGGTTCATGTGGCCAGGGAAGGAGGGCTGGAGATGGAAGATGGGAACACTGGCATGGGTAGGGGGGATCCTTCAGCTTTGTTCCATGTGGATGGACTCAGGGGGAGGAATTTCAGGGTTGGTGGTGACACCTGTGTGTGTGTGTATGGCAGAGGCTGGCTAGCTCATCTCCCAGCCACGTGGCCAAGTGAGTCAGCAAAGAGTGACATATGGTGGTGCTGTACTCCAGTTCCTGGGAAAGCTGGGAAGTCATTATGGGGTGACACAAACATGAGCACAGGTACAGGATGAGTCCAGGCTGTGTGGATGCCAGCACACACAAACCCTTTCAGCCCCATGGAAAGGGTATAAGGCCATCTGCAGCTTTCTCAGAGGTGCTGGCTCCCATCTGGTTGTGGTGGGAGCTGTAGAGATGCTGTGGATGTGCTGGGGAGAGGAGGGAGCTGCGTACCTTGAACTAAGCCTGTGTCCTCCTGCTCCCCTAGCCTGACCTCCACAGCCCTACCCCAGCCCTGCCGTGCTGTGGCAGTGATGTCCCAGCATGCTGGGGCACACTGCACCAAGGGAAGGGCATGAAAAATGTTCCCAGTGGCACAACACCCCTTGAGCAGCTGTGGGGCAGTGCTCACACTCTTGCCTTTTGCTTTGCCTGCCATTGGCACAGATGCAAACCAGCCCCCCATGCCCAGCACTAGCTCTGGGTGTCTCTGTTACCATTCAGGAGCGGCCACAGGCTGTCAGCTCCCTCCAAGGGAAACTCTGGGGTGTTGGACCCAGTGCTGTCCTACCGATCCTGGCACAGCAGGAGAGGGTGGGGAGCATCACAGGGAAGCACACAGAGCACTGTGTGCTCCCAAATTAGCTACTAGGCCAGGTTGGTTTTCCTGTTTACTCCCTAAGTGGCAAATAGGAAGGGAGTGAAAAACCTCATCCCCTTGGCTATATAAAGGTCTTGTTGTGTGGGCACAGAAATTTTACCTTCTTTTTATTTTTCGCCTTGGTGGCGCCAGGTGTGTGGTGTGGGCTGTAGTGTCAGTAAAGCAAATAAAAGAGGATGCTGGGAATAGCAGCTCCTCTGCAGGAGATGTTTCCTCTTGGGCAGACAACTCAGTTCATTCAGTGATCTGCTGGTGAACTGCTGTATCAGGGTTCTGCAAAGCATAAGGGTCACAGAGGGTCAATGCAGGGTTTGTGTTGGTTGTGCTGGGGACACCACCCCCCTCCCCCAGGTACACCTGGCACTCCCAGCTGATGGCTGCTCACATCTCAAAGAACAGAGCAAAAGGTGAAGAAAACACATCATCCCTACGGCATTTCATGGGCAGGTTGCCATAAAAAGGTTGGCTGGTGGGCTTGGCCGGCAGGAGCGAGAGGTCAGAGTAGATAAGACACTGCCATGCCAGGAAACTGGCTGGGCTGTGTTTTGGGTTTACAGCATCAGGATGAGTTACTGGGATCCTAAACCCTGTGATCCCGGAGATGTTGCTAAACCTTGTTTGCCTCGGATTGTTTGTCCAAAAAGATACCAAGAGATGAACTCTTTCCTCCCTTCGTAATTGTCCATAATCTTATCTGAAGCCTCCGAAGTGTCCTAGAGACTCGTCAAGGAGATAACTACCAAAAAAAAAGAAGTCCAAGAGCATCTATTTCTGAGGTTTGAGCCTGGGGAATAGTACAAGTTTCTTGCCCATCTTTGGTCACCCTTGTTTGTCACAAAGAGAAGGAAAGGACACCCAGAGCTGCCCACGTCTTGCTTAGGCTGAGGCTGAGCTTTCTTGCCTCTTTGCTCCTTTGGGATAACTGAAGCTGTATCGAGGAGCCTGAAAGCTGCTTTAGCTAATTACTAGAAGAAAGTACTGCATAAGAGCTGCAGGCTACAGTAGCCTGTGGTTCTGCTATCCAGTGGCCTAAGCCAGGGGGATTTGACTGTGTCCCACCAAATGGTGTTTTTGGTGTGTGTGTTGTGGGCCTGTAGATTCCCTTCAGATAAGGGGTTTGCTCATAGATCTGATGGTGTTTTTCAAGATACATCTTACTTTGCAGGTTTGTGGCTTCTCACTTGCAAGAGGAGCCCCTAAACATCTCATCATGGATGTTGAAAAGTATGTACAAAGGATCTCCGAAACATAGTGTTTTCTTTAAAATTCAGCTCTGTCTGTGCGTCTGATGGTCTTGCCATAAAAGATTTTACAGTCTCTGCAGATCTTTTTTGGGTCTATTTCTGTTGGTGCCCATTTGAAGCACCTGAGTGTTGTGATGCTGCCTCCACGGCATGCCCAGTGTGCCCAGTTCTGGAGCCAGGACCTGGATTCTGTGTTAATTATGGTAGTTTCATCCAGTTCATTGATGTGAAATTTCAAAGAGACAAGAAAAAAAATTCTTGTCTAACAAAGTGTCTCCTTGATGCTGTTTCATGGCTTTGCACTGGTTTTCAGAGCTGTGAGTTGGCCAGGTTTTGCCACTGTTATTATGTGCTCTGACCTTTTGCATTATTCAGTCAAAATGTAATACCAAGTAAGAGCTATACCAAATGTGAGCATCCTGTATCAGCACCACATCAGATCTGTTCTCTGCAAATCTTTCTTGATTAGCACAATAAACTCCTTAAGGGAGGGGACCTGATTTAATCAACTGGTTCATGGTGACTTGCCTCTAGCATTGTCCAGTTTACTCTTTCAAAATACTGGCTTCTCACTTTTCTTTTGGATGAGTCCCTTATCAGCTGGAGCAAGGGCAGGACACACATCCACTCACCATGCCAGTGTGGGTGTCCTCGGTCAGTCCAGGTGCAATGTGTGTTTTAGAAATGAAGAAAGGGCATGTGAAGGATACTTCAATGTCAGTTTCTCCCAGGCAAAGCAAATTAATGGGACAAATGAGCAGTTCACTACCCCTGTGTAGTGATTTCAATAGTACACACCAGTTCACAGTCAGTAAGGACATGCTGTCAGAGCAAATTGATTTTTTTTTCTACTGTTTTGCTCGCCCACTGTAAGGCTTTGGGCACTGCTAGCGGGTCTCATGCCCAGCTCTTGAGTGTGTGCTTTGCTTCACAGTGCTCAGCCCCACACACCTCTGGGGTTCCTTGCTGGCCTGGTTGCAGGGCTGTACCCACAGCTGGGCTGCAGCCATGATCCCAAAGGACTGGGGCACCCTTGCTACAGGTGACCCCACAGCAGTGCTGCTGAACCCCGGGAGCAGGTCCCAGAGGAAGCCTCGCAGCTGCAGGAGGTGGGCAAGGGCTGGTGTGGGTGGCAGGGCTCATCTTGTGCCCCAGGAGCACAGGGCCAGGCGTGGGGCTGACTCTTCCAAACCCCATATCCCATGGTCTTTGTGCAAAGGCTGCCCCAGTTTGCCCAAGGGTTACCACACATTTTCGTCATGCTTGCAAAATGCTTTTACCACAAATTGCAGAAACTCATCCTCATCTGATCAGAGTGAAACCAGCACAGCTCTGCATGATGTCTCCAGCGTGTCCGGTCCACTGCGTGCTCCTGTGGGCATACAGCTACTGCTCAGAGGTGCTTTCATGTGCTGCTTTGGGACTTTTTTTTTCCACTGCAGACTCCTTGGCCTGTGAAAGCTGTTGGTGGCCACTGCAGCCAGGGTGCTTGCTGCCACAGCTGCTGCCCATGGCACCGCCTTTTGCTGAGGGCTGATGTGGCTTTTCCATACACAGATGGCTGCAGTAAAGCTGAGGATGTCAGGGAATCTGTGTTGGGCTGCTCCTGAGCAGAGAGTCTGGGCTAGCACTAATGTCCTGCTGAGCAGAGGCATGGCTGGAGCTGGCTGTGAAGCCCACCCCAGCCTCTCCACTCCCTGTCCCATAGGGTGGGCAGCACTCCCTCAGGTCACCTTGTCCTGCTGGGGTGAAGTGAGTGGGGCACCCACTATCTTCTCACTGCCAGTGCTTGTGTTTCACCCTGATAGCTCCTTCCATCCCAATAGCTCCTTGTGTTCTGATAACTCCTTCTGACCCAGTCCCTGTCTCCACAATGGGACAACCATGTGGATGAATGAGTGGGACCCAGCAGGCAGGCAGTCTGGAAGACTGGTTATATTCCCAGGAGCAAATATATTTAATAATTACCACAAGTCTTGCAGGCTATTTAGCGTGTGTGGAGGACAGAAGCCAGAGGCACAGCACATTTTACCAGCACCATTCCCCATAACAGATCACTTCTGTATGTCGCTGGGCTGTGGTGAGGCTGGGGTAGAGGATGGCAAATGCAAACTATTGGGGAGCACTGCCAATTTCCTTCACTAGAGCTTGCCACGTGGATTTGGCTGTAAGTGAGCCAAGCTGGAGCTCAGCTCCTTCCAGAGCCTGCTGGTGTAATGGACTGCAGCCCTCAGTGCTCTGCCTGTCCACAGCGGGCAGCAGGGGCAGGGTTACCCCGATCAGTCCCACCACAGCAGTGTCAGGGTGTCTGTGTCAATGGGCCAGTGCAGGGCCACCATCTGGGAGCACACAGGGCCACAGCTCCCTGCCTTAGAAACCCTATCCTACTCTGGGATCATATGGTGCATCTTGCGCCAGTAATCAAGTGACTGAAAACCAGGGCAGGAGAGCTCTTTGGCAATGCCAAAAGCAAAACATAAGGAAAAAAAGTTCCCCTTCCCTTATTCTATAGAAGTTCAGTATTGGTGTAGATGATCTAACATTTTTTTGAAGTGCTAAAGGCTGACTGGTCTGTAAGTGTTTTATGTTGGGGACAGGGATCTCCTGCTTCTAAAATAGATGAGGTATTTCACAGGGGAGTCTTCAGCCTTTCCAGACGAGATAACAGCAGAAACGTGCTATTGTTGGAGACTGGCTGCAGGAAATGCAATTGTTAAAGGCCAGTCTTGATGTGCTGCTGTGCTTTGTACTTAGAAGTATGTGTTTTATTATGATGGGTGAGAAGAAGCTGAACTTTGAAAGCTTACCTTGCTCTATCAGGAGGCCTCCAGGAGGATGCCCAGCTAGACTCCAGCCCTGGTTGTGGTGCTGGTCCCTCCCCTTCCCAAATTCTTAGTTTTGCAGCCTTTACTTTTTGCAGGCTAAAAGATCTTATCCACTTGCAGGTAGGTAATTTTCTGAAGGCCTTTGGTGCCTTGCCTGGGTGCCTTTGGCACTATTTGGACAGACACAACAGGCTGACATTCCTACTTTTTCCCACAGGATGGAGCCTGACCAGGTTTGCAGGCTGCAGCAGAAGCTTTCTGGGGTGCTGGGCTTGTCAAAGCCTGGCTTCACCCCCCTTCCTGAGCCAGGCTTTGCAGCAACTGGGGTGTCCCAGCCTCTTTAGTAGGGATGTGGGGACACATCACACAGGGCAGGGGCAAACCAGTCCTGCTCTGACACAATCACTGTTTCTAAATGAGCACTGGGCTAATCATCGCAGCTCATGTTTCCATTCCCACCTGTCACCTATGTCAGCTCACTTCCCGGGAACACCAGAGAGTAACTAAATGGGGAGAGCATTTTCGTATTACACGGCAGCTGGAGCAGCAGCTGAGTGAGGGCGTTAAAAGGCTTCAAACACCTCCACTCTCGCCGGAGCTGCCCTGAGGGGGTGGGACATGGCCCCTCGGGCTCCCCAGCAGCACGGCTTCCTGCGGGCTGCATCCCTGCCTCCCTCTCTCCCTACCTCCCTTCCCCCGGCGCATCTCCCCGGGTCGGTCGGGGCTGTTGCGGGGCTCCGGCACCCCGCGGTGGCTGCAGGGTGCACAGCGGCTGGGGGCGAGCGGGAGCCGCTGCCAGCCTGCCTTTCCCGGGGTGCTGGAATAAACAGCGCCAGCTGTGCCTAGAAACAATTTATATATACATACACACAGAACGCATACAGATAAACACGTTATCTTTATTTTTGTATATGTACACACATATGTGTGTCTATAAATTTCTATGTATTTGTGTATAAACATATATGTGTATATAAACATATGCACAGAAATTCTATCCATTCATATAAACATGTATAAATATATAGAGGCGTGCATACGCACACACACGTGTACATGTACATGAGTTATCCATACGCATGCATTCACAAGGCAGACACGCGTTTCTGTGCACACACACGCGTGTGTACACGCGTGCCCTTCCCGGCCCATCCCGCTGCCGGCCGGCGGGTGGCGCTGTTGGCCGCACGATCCCCGCAGCCGCTGCGGAGGCGGCGACGGGATGGGCACGGTGCCGGGTCAGGCACGGCTTTGGAAAGATTAATAATTTAAAATATTACTCCGATAAATCCGTGAGTATGCAACGTAGAAACGGGAATAAAATTCCTCCCGGAGAACGACACAGTCTTCAAATGTGTCTGTCATATAGAAATGAGTTTCCATACGGCTTTCATCCCATTCGAATTGCTCCGCTTATGTTTTCATACTAGGTAATATCCTGGTAGCTTGTAAAATTGAAGGCACTTGGGGAATGTTTGCTGTGCCTGGAAGGAGTGAGGGGCAAAAGAATCAGAGGTGAAGCAGGGGCTGTCCTGGCTGCGATTGAGACCCTCACACCACAGGCTGGCAGCAGGCGGTCACTGCAGTGACCCTGCAAGTCACTGTTCTTCATTTTTACCAAATTACTAGAAAATTACTCTTGTGCATTTTCTCTGTCAGAGGTGACTGTGGGCATGGCCACGCAGCCCAGGGGGGGCTGGCAGAGCTGCCTCTAGCTTGTCCCCTCCCAGGCTTGGGTTCTGGGCTGACTGAGGCAGGACACTGTCCAGCTGCACAAGGTGATGTTTAGGTGGGTTTGGGTGAATAGCTGCAGGGTGATGAAAGTAATGCTTTGCAGAAAAATTGTAATAAGTGACTGGGTTTCATCTCATTTAAACTGAAACAAAAAACCATCAACCCCATTTAGAATGCAGCAGCCATGGGTTTTTATGCTGACTGTTGATTTTGCAGCACTGTATGAGCATGGAGAGAGATATGGGGGAAAAGCTGCTTGAGTTCCCTGAAGCAGCTCAGGAGGCTGTCATGGGTGTGCAGGGCCATGGCATCACCTCCATCAGTGAAATCCCACCAAATGTAAACCCTCCCAGCCGTCCCAGCTAACACTCTCCTCCTGAGAAAGGGCTAATCTTTACATGCCTCAGCCTTTCCCAACACATCCTGGTTCACAAGTTCAGCGACTTCAAAGTTACATGTGATCATTAACCCTGAAAGACTGGAGATTACTGAAGTGTTTAAACTGCATGTTTGAGAGGGCTGAGAGGCACAAAGCTCAGGCACAAATCTGAGCCCAAATCCCAAGACAACCTTCACAAGGCAGACAGAGGATTTCAGTTCAGCTGTGCAATGACTGTGCACTGGGTAGGTTTGTGTCTTCGTTCCTTTTTAAAGCTGCTTTCATGCAGCTCATATTTCAAAAATGGTCATGGATTTTGGGTGCTTCTGGCCATGTGGTCTGTGGTGAGTATGGCTGGCCTTATAGCTCTCATGGACTTCAGCCAGAGAGATGAGAGAGTCCAAGTAAAAGCCCTGCAAGTCACTGTTCTTCATTTTTTTCCAAACACTTTACTAGAAAATTACTCTTTTCTTGTGCATTTTCTCTGTCACTTTTATTTCTGATAGGACATGAAAGGAAAAAAGTGCTTTTTGTGATCATGTTATACCCAGAAACAGCATCAGAAGAGAGAAGCTCCATCTACTGTGGAGCTAGTTTTCTTTTTTTATTATTTCCATGGGGTGGCTTCTGATATCAGAACAGAGGAAAACATAGGTTGCCCCCCTGTTGCTCAGCGTGGGTCCAGCTCCATTGGGCTTCTCAACAGCAGTAAATACCTTGATTCTGAGCAGTATGATCGACAGCATTGTTGATAGCCTTTTAGGAAGTATCTGAATGAGCACTGAGGAGCAGAGACATTGGTATTCTCCTTGATGAGATTTAATCTTAATGTATCTCATTAGCCTTCAGGGTGGAAGTCCTGAACCCAATGGTGCCAAAGGATTAATTTAAACCTTAATTCCACAGGTATAGCCTGAAAAGCAGAAGCTGAAGGTCACATAGTGAAGGAGGCCCATGAATACAGTCTGTAATTACTGGTGCTCCTGGGAGTGGAGGTCCAGCCCCAGGTGCTCCCAGGGCAAAGCTAGTGAAGGGCTGAGCATTTTGAGCCCTGCTGGTGCTGACTTTCCTGAGAGTCAGCGAGGGATCTGCTCCAGGCAAAATGGAGGCCTCATCTCATCCTTCAGGAGAAATTGCCAAAGTATCCAGAGTAAAGCGTAAGCTGAGGTTGCTGCTGGTTTTTGCTTTTCATCTGTTTGCATTGCTGCTCCCTGGCAAGCTGGGATCAGTGGGCAAGGCTGGAGTCCTGCAGCACAGGGGCTGTGTCAGGGCAGGCTGGGATCGCCACCTGCCAGTGGGAAGGCGAGCTGGGTGGGTCAAGGGTAAGCAGTGCTGTTTGGTGAGTGAGAGACTGCCTCATTTGCAGATCAAGGCACCGTCTCCTGCATGCTCTGCTCCCAGACTGGGGGTGCCAGGACTTGTTCCCAGCCTGGGCAGTGCCTGGATGGCAGTGGGCTGCCCGCCAGCCTGCAGAGCACAGGAGCGTGGTGGCCATGGCCAGCCTCTCACCACACCAGGCACAGAACACGAGGGCGTAGCTCCTTTTCATCTTTTGTCTTTCATCTCCTAAAATTGTCCCACATTGCCTGAGCAGGCTGGCATCTTTTCAGCACTGAAAACCAGATGTTGCCAACTTTCCAGTGGTTGTGCTTGGTGCTTTATGCTGTTACTTTAGCAGAAGTATGCACGTCACGCGTCCTACAAAACCAGATAGGATTTACTCCCTTAACAGGGGTCAGCTCTGTTTTCATCTGCCTTCATCTCTGCAGAAATGTTTGTCTAGCCCAGAAATGTTGCTGTCAGCTTTCCATGAGCATGGATGCAGTAGCACTCTCCATTGCAACACACAGTCCCCTCCCAGCCACTTGCTACTTGGCCACCAAGCAGCTACTCATTTTGTGGCTGCAAAAGTACTCATCTGAATATGTCTGCCAATAAAATGACTTATTTTTTTCCACCTGTACTTTTAGACATTATACCAAGAGTTTAGTCAATAATTCTGTGCTTCTTATTATCTGGCCACAAGTATATATATATAAATATTTATATAAAACAATAAAAATATACATACATGTTTGTGCATATATGTATGTATATATATATATACATAATGCACACACACATGCATATATGTATACATGTTATATATTTGTACACATACATGTGTATATAAGCATTGTCTATTTATATGTACACACACATTTACCTATACACATGTAATGTGTTTATGCCCATCTAGGTTGAAGAGACCACCGTGGTTGGAGAGACCAGCACCAACAAGCACAGTGAGGTTTAGAGGAGGGTGGAGGTCCCTGCCTTTGCACTGCAGGGGTGTGATCCTCCTCCTGGCACCAGACAAGCCCTCGGGCATCGGCAGGGAGGAGGAGAAGGCTCACGTGGTGGCCAAGTGAAGGCCTCTGGCAGAGTCTCTGAGATGCCCAAAGAAATGATGCTCACCTACTGTGCCAAGTCTTGCCAGGAGCTGCTCCTTAAGTTGCCTGCAGTTGTAATGAATGAGGCTGATGGTCTTACATACATTGTCATGGTGACTGACCTGTCACCTGGCTTCAAACCAGGAAAAATAAGCAATGATCTTCTAGCAGTTTTATTAGCTTTTTTTTTTTTTTCATGCTTATGGTAAAACCAAGTGGCACATTAGTCATCTCAGAAATACAGCAAAACAGTATGAGGGCAAGGAGTGGGTTTTTAGAGACAGCTAGTTTTTGTGGACCAGTTGCTGTAACACAAATTTAGTTTCCTTAATGAATTGTAAACACTAATCCCAGTGGGGAGAGAGCTTGCTACACGTTTGCAAGCATGACACTTCAGGCTGTCTTTTCACCTTATTTTAAAAGCCTCAGAGAAAAGTGGCAGCAAGAGAAACGAGACATGTACTGCCGTGTACTGGGGCACTGAACAGTCAAATCTGTAGAGTGGAAAACACACTGTATTCCCTTCACTGGGCAGGACAAACACTGCCACTCTCACCCCATGGGGCTCTGCAGAACATCACCCAAGCATGGTGCTGAGAACACAGCAGCGCCTGTCTGCCTTCACACCATCTTGGGGGAGAAGTGGCATTAGTGCAAAGGCAGGGTGACTCAGGTGCTGGAATCACTTTTCACTGCAAGGGCCCTGGTTTGAGCATCACTGTTGAATTCCTGAAGGAAAAAGCACTGGCAGTACAAGACCCTTGGACCACTCACTGGGACACCTACTTACAGTGCCCTGCATGAGGTGAGCTTCCCTTTATGTCTCTGTGTCTATGGATATGTGAATGCACATAAATGTGGATATGCACACATATGCAGACATATTTATATATATGCACATATATGTGTATATGTATTTATAAATATATATATTCTATATATGATTCTACATGTAGAATAGCATCTATATACATATATAGTCATATATATACACAGCCAAATTGTATATGTATATGCACACATATATACACACACATATTTGTATAAAGAGACACACGTATATATAGGTAGATATCTATATATGTGTGTTATACATATATAATGTTTGTATATAAAATAAGTTGTATTACACATAATACACTGCTATTTCATATATAATATAGACTATTTTATATATATATATCTACACACATACATACATATAGTCCATGTTATGTATTATATATGTAATATAACTTCTTTTGTTGTTGAGATCAAACAGCCTCAGGGGGTGTGATTGGTTTGCAGTCCTGTCTGCAGCTGTGGGGTTTTCATCACATCCTTCGGCCCCACCATGTTTGCCAAAAGAGCTGCAGTCCCTCACTGATTGCCCCAGCACATGGGAGCTGGCAGAGCCCTTGGTTCAAGCAGTAGTGCCAGCACCAAACATTTAGACCAAGGTACAGCTGAGGCTGGAGCCCAGCGTCCAGGGCAGGCTGCTAAGGTGATCTCAGTGCTGGGAGACATAAAACACACTGTGGCCACTTTGTAGGGCTATTTTTTTTTTTTAGGTTTTGGGGAGTTTTTTTGAATTTTTATCTGTACAGGGCTTTAATAATGTTCAGGGGCCAGAAGTACTTGTAGTACAGATGACGATTGATTTCCAAAAGGGAAGCAGCTGATGGATCACTACAGGTCCAGCTCTAGAAGATGCCCAAGCGTTGCTTGACCCAGCATTCTCCTTGGGTCTGCAGGGAGTAACTCCCAGCAGTAGTCTGGGCAGTGGAGACAAAGATGAATGGTTAATTTTCCCCCTAATGCACCACAGAAACAGGTTTTTATGAAAAATAGAGCACAGATGAGACAGAAAGGGTGACAGTAATTTTCGAAGGTCACACGCACCATTTCTTTATGGCAAGTTTGCCTTCTGTGACTGACAAAAGCAGGACAGATCAAGTGTCTTCCATCAGACCTGGATTAAAAATGAAGTCATGTTACTTGGAGAACTGACAGTCCCACCAGAAATAATAGAGGCTGCTGACAGTTCTGGCTTCACGATAAAAAGCATCTTCCCACGTTGTCAAAAGAGCTTCTCTGGTATAGGCATAAATAAGGCATTATTTGAACGGAAATGTTAATGTCAAGGAGATATAAATCATATTGGTCTGTTGCAAAAATAGATTGTATCTGAAAAACGTGTTCTTGTTTCTCATATATATGAAAATATATGTGTGTGTCTATAAACAAGACGTGCATATTTATTCATATCTCCATATATTTGTGTAGGGTTCTATGCATGTGTTTTACGCATAACTGTAGCTAAATTTACTTAGTAAACAGTCATTCCCCGAAGAGCAAATGGTTGGTGTGATGCACTGAGGGCTGTTGTGTAAGATTTGACTGAGTATCTTTCCCATACGTAAAGGTTGTAACGTAGCAACCATTGTTTTCTGCTCAGAAGACACCATTTCCACACTGTCACTATCCTTTATCAGTGTCTGCTGTCGTGGCTCCTGGTACACTGCTGAGCTGGGCAAGAAGCTCTGCAGCTTCCATCAACCACATTGATGAAGGTGGCTGAGGAGAAGAAGGCTCATCCTGTGGTGGCACACTCTTGGGTGAAGAATATATGTGGCTCATGAGCCTGAAGCATTCAGATTGGCCTCACTGTGATGGCGAGCAGTGCCTGGCTGCTGAGCAGGATTGTGGCCACTGCTTGGGAACAGCCCATGGCCCAGGCCATGCTGCAAACCCTGAGCTGGAGGCAGTCAGCTCTTCTACTATGTTATATATGTATATATAAACATGTACATACATATATTTGCATGTGTGTATAAATATTTGCATACACACACATGCACAAACCTCCCTGTGTGGACATCAGGATGAAGGAGAATTCCACCTCTCAACACCAAAAAAGCAGTTTACCCCAAGGGACAGTGTCTGCAGTGCCCAGCTGCTGAGCCTGGCTGAATACCAATACTGCTGCTGGAACTGGGGGTGTCCCTGCCACCCCAGAGCTAACACTAACAGGAACACCACAGGATCCTGCAATTGCTGCTGAACCCCTGGGTAGGGAGAAGGAAGGGGGTTACACATTAGAAATGCAAAAACAAGTTACATCTCTTCCAGCAGGCACCATCCCTGGAGCGGCACTGTCTGGCAGGCTGGGGGACAGGACAGGGACCTGTCTGTGGCTGCAGAGGCCAGCACAGTCCCATGTCACAGCCCGACAGGATGTCACCTGAACCGGGCACAGCCAGCACCCCGCACTCTGCCCCGCTGGGCCTGCAGCCAATGGAAGTGTTGGGTGCAATGCCAACGCAGGGTTATATAAATGTAAAAGCATTTTATATAAGCCTATTTTATCTGCAAATCATTTATATTTAGAACACCTATTTCTACTGGAAACACTAAAACCATATTACATAAGAGCTTGTTTAAATCCTTTGGCTTAAGGCTTGGGCAGGAGGAGGGGTTGGTTCGGGCATGGTGCATTCAGGCTGCAGTTTATAATCACAGTCTCAACCGGCAGCCAAAGCCTGGTCTTGAAATCCTTTCTGCTTTCATTCCACACTGCCCTGACAATAGCAGAATACTTCGCTGAAGGGTAATTTTCCTCTTCCTCAGTGCTGCCTTCGTGTTTGGAAATTTTCATTTATAATGCTCTGGATGTGCTGCCAGCATAGAAGAGACAGCAGCTCAGCAGTGCCCAGCCAGCCTCCTCATGCCCGGGCTGTGACAGCAGGTGGGAACACTGCTGACATCACCTAAAGGGCTGCCGAGTCATTCTCAGAAATTAAAAAATGCATTAACTGGAACTGACTATTTAGCACTATAAAATTACTTACCTCAGCATTCATGCAACAGTATTTTTTAAGGAATTAATTATTCCCCAAGCTCTCCCCTGAGGAGGAGGCAGGAAAGATGGTGATGATGGCCATAAAATACATGCCCAGTGCACCGGAGGCAGCTGAACCCCTTTGGACACCAGCCCTTGGGCCAGCTCACGCTGCCCTGCTGAGGCCCTGGAAATGTTTGCTTCCCACCATATGCCAGAACAAGCTGCTTTCCTACAGGGCTGGGATGAGCCTCACCACACCACATCACATTGTTGGGCCATGGTGCACATGAGCTCTGTTAGAGCCTCCCCATGGCACTGCAGCACAACTCTGGGGGTGGCAGCCACTGCCCATGCAGGCAGAGCATGTGGTGGCAGCATATGGTGGGTTCCAGCACTGCTGTGGCAAACAAGTGCTTAAGCAGCATTTGGACCCTGCTCCCACCTTGGTTTCCTGGTGTGAGAAACTCCAAAAGCAGAGAAGCAGAAGATCCCACCTCAGAGTGATGATGCCATCCATGACACCTCCCTGTTGGCCCAAGCTGTCATGTTGAACAGCTCAGCTCCAGTAATAGCAGGTACAACTGACCTTCTGTCCTTTCCAGCCAGTCTGGACCAAACCATATGTCTTTTTTTTTTCCAACTCGATGTTTCCTCTGAAAGTAAGGTCAGGAATTACTCCTCCCCCAAGGGAAATGGCTGGAGCAGCAGCTGTGAGCAGCAGAGCCCTGGGCAGAGGTACAGAGATGCCACAAGGCAAACAGAGAGAAGTCTTGGTAAACGCCAAGGGGCAGCCAGCTGTGTGAAGGAACCCCATGAACCCTGATGGTAAGAGCATGAGGGAGAAGGATCTGGTGGGATTTCCTGAAGGACTCTTGGGGGATACTGAGCAGCTCTGAGAGCCCAGAGACACATGGTCACCTCTCTGCCCTCCAGCATCACCCCCAGGAGGGCACGGCCTATAACAGGGGCACTGTCCCAGGCTGGCAGCACGTACTCCAGCAAGCCCTGCTCCTCTGCTGCTGTAAAGGCCAGGCAGCAAACTTCATTACAGCCCAGCATCCCTGCTAGCTTGGTCAGATCACTCTCTCCAGGCTGGATGTACTGTCTCCAGGCAGGATGTGTTGCTGGCACCAAACACACTGCTCTCCCAAAGGAGCAGGGCTGAGCTCTCCCACTGCTTTCTAGTCTGGACGCTACTTTTAATCACCATCATTGCTCCAATTCTCCCTGTAACTGCTCCATATTCAGGTGGCATGGTTCATTAGTTTCTATAAATGTCCAGGACATTGCAGAGATTTCAGGGACAAGGTAAGAGCTAAAACTGTAAGTGACTTTTCACTTTACCTTAAGGCTTCTCACAAGGTGACTCGAAAAGTGTCTGAGGGAGTCTGGTTTGTCCCACCCCAGTCAGCACCCTGCTCTTGCAAGATGAGGTTTAACTGCTCCATCTTCCATTGTCCCTGCTGTAAAATAGAGAAGACAACACACAAATTTCTTAGGGGCACAAGAAGAAGGCAATTAACATCTGCATGTGCTGCAAAGCCTCTTGAGACACTTTCCCTTACCAGGAAGTGAAGATGGCTTAAACTGTTTGAAAACCATCTTATTACCAAATTTCTGTGAGCTTAGCCAGGCAGATAATGGGGCTGGGGTGCTATTTAGCAGTGAGATGGCAATGGGGTGCCCTGATGCCCAGAGGCAACATTCCCTGCTGGGAATTGCCCAAGGGCATGAGCAGCTTGTCTCCAACTTGGGTTTTACAGCAGCTTCATGAGTATTTTAAGGAGAAGGGGGGAAGGACCGAGATGACCTGCTGCTGACCTGCAGCCATTGGCCTATGCTGAGGGCCTGGATCTTTCCTGAGCCCTCCTGGCTGTTCAGCTCCACCATCCCCAGGGATGGTGCCGTGGCTGCTCTGCCTGCTCACCCAGCTCCACACCGCTGCACACCACTGCTCAAATAGCTTCGGCAAATTCTTCTCATACTTCACTTTAGCCAGGCACTGTAAATTGGGTTGAAGTGGTGCCTGAAGAGGTTTCTGGAGTCAAATATTTAAAATTATCATGAATCTGAACTGTTTTCTGGGCTGCCACAGGGGCGTTGCTCTCCACACTCGTCTCATGGTGCACAGGGGCCTTCCCAGCTCTGGCTCTGTGAGTTTTAATCTAGCTCTCCTGTGACACTGCCTTCAGACACCAAAATGGATTTCAAACCCTGCAACGGTGAAGAACTTCGGCATAAAAATACATCTTTTTATTTCTGCTTGGACAGAAGTCATGCTGGGGCTGATTGTTAAAGGAGCTGGGCATCTCCCTGCTCCCGGAAACTGGCTAAGCTCCAGGGACAGGTGGGCCACAGACTCCAGTCAATTATTTCACTTTAAGCACTCCAGCTCCTTCTATTATTTATCACCTGCCATAAAAGTCAAGTGATGTAGTGGACACCTGGGACATTCATCGATAAGCATAGGACTTTTGACTATTTTGTGGACATGGAGAGCAAATTCATCTCATTGTTTGAGCATGAAGAAGAGAAACTGAGGCTATAGGAAACACTAGTCACACTGGCATCTTCAGAACCCAAATCACCTGGAACACTGGTGAGAAAAGCAAATTACAGATACACCAGGGAAAGCCAGTGGAGCCCAGTTTCACTGCTGCAGGGCCTGCATGGTGCTGGGCACACTGCCCTTCACTGAACTTTCCTCCTCAGCAATGCCTGTCCAGCTGGGATGCCTAACTGGGAGAAGACCTGATGGCAGAGAAGAATTACTCTGTATTATCTGGCCCAGCTGATTAAAACTGGTGACATGGGCCTCACCCGAAGGCTGGATAGCAGCTTGAACTCATGGAAAACAGCAATTTTTTTTTATCCTAAAGAACAAACTGGTTTGGTTCAGCCTCAGAGATTTTAGTATATATTTTCTAATGGCGCAATGACCTCATAAATTATGGGGTACTGAGTTCACAGTTGCTTCTGAGCATGGTCTACACACACTACAAACTGGGACTCGCAATGTTGAGCCCTCTCATGAGCCCACCACGCTCTCCCAGGTTGAAATCAGCATATGGCACTCAGGCTTTCCTGCTCACAGAGGAGCAGAAATATTTAGTGCTGGGTGTGAGAGGCACTTGATGAGCATCGGCCAGCAGCCCATCACCAGCCACAGCAACAACCTCTGACAGGTCACAAACCAGCTACTGGTGATGGGAACCAGCTCCCTCATCTGCCCACAGGGACCTGCCCCTGCTGCCATAAATCCACTGCAGTAACTGCTGCTGTCAGCCCCAGAGAGGAAGAGGCAGCTAGCAAGAGAAAAACACCGTTTGGTTTGTATTTTGTCTGAGGCTGGAAGGACGCCATGGATCGTAGCTTGGAGCGCAGGCTGTGATCAGCTGGGAGATGTACAGCTCCCTGCTGACAGCCGGGCTGAGGAACAGCTCCGTCCCACCCCCTGGCAGGTCGTGTCGGTTAAAGGAATGTGATGCCAGGCTGATGTGCTGTGGGGAACGGTTTATGACCTTCATCCGCTGAAAAAGAAATCAGGCAGGTATTGGGAGAAGGTGAATGAACACTTTGGTGTAAATAAACGTGATCAGTCATATTTTGGGGAGCACAAGGTACCAGTCTGGCAGCTGGTACCTACTGGTACCAGGCTGGCAGCTGTGCTGCCTCTGCCTCAGGGCTTTGGTGTGGGCCTAAAAACACATGACAACGGGGTGTTTTCCCTCAAGCAGTCCTGTGTGAGAGCTTCCCAGAAGCCCTCTTAAGCCAGCCAGCCCTGCAGCCCCACTGTTACCAGCTTTCCAACATCCTGTTTTCACCAGGATTATTTTAATTTTCCCATCATATTTTTCTTCCTGCCCATGCCAACGCAGACAGCAATTCCTGGCAGGCAGGGTGGAAATATCCTCCACGGGCTGCAGCAACATTCTGGAGGATGAGCTGGACTTGCCCCTGGTTGTGCCTGGCTCCTCTCCACTGCCAGTGCTGGTACCTGCTGCTGGCCCCAAAGGCCCACCATGGCCAACCAGCTGCTTCACAGCGAGTCATTTTGAGCCCACTCGGGTAGTAAATCGCTCAAGCAACTCTGTGCTTCCATATTTTTGTCTATGTTGGCTGAAGAACTAAAACACCAGCTTCACTGCTGAGGTAATTACACTTTTTTTCAGGACAAGAGAAATGATGCAAGGTACTGATTAACTATCCAAGAGCCACACAAAAATGGGCAGCCAGATTCTTCCATGTTCCTCCCTGCTAGAGGTGAATTTTTTGGCAGCTGCAAATGCTGAGCCTCTCCATGGCTGCCCAGCTTGCCGTGGCTCCACTTAGGCTTCCAGGGTTTGCTTTTCTCTTGGATTTGCTCTGTTCTGGATGATGAATCTCCTTGCTCTGTGCAGGTCCCTAAGCCCATCACAATGAGGTTTGTACTTTGCCTTGCTGGAAGTGGATGCTGTGCCTCAGGTGATGCAGTTAGCAAGGCCAATAGAGATACAGATATAAGTGCCAGCAATCCCAAAGGACATTCCTGTCCACTCTGCACTCCCAATAGCTGCATAGACTGGCACCTTGCTGCTTCACAGGACTAGGTGTGACGTAAAACTGAGAAACTCAAACACCTGAGGCTCTCTCTGTATAAAGCAAGTAAAAAGAAAAAGAATCATGGAAAACCAGCGAAATATCATGTGTAAGGGTCCAAAAGATAATTCAGTATATAGAAGAAACTTAATCTTTCAATATGTGTCAGCATCAGATCTTCTAAGACTCTATAATATTAGCAGAAAATATCTGAGACAAATATGATACAAAACAAAAACCAAACCCATCTGCTATCTTAATCATAGGCTTTAAAAATGTCTTTGATAGTTATCCAGCTATTTCAAGAGCTGTGCTGTTTAAATCTATATCCAAACAAACACAGAAGTCACAATAAATCTGTGAGTCAGTTATTCAGGTCTATGGCTTTAAATGCTAAAAAAAAAGGTAAAATTAAAGACAGACATTAAAGGAAACAGTGTTTCTCTACACCATCTAGCACCTAAGATTTAAACTCTAATGCAGTCTGAATGGCATCCTTAAGAATGAGAAAATGTCCTTTTACTGTCAGAATTTGGGTTTGGAGCCTGAGCTGCAAATTACAACCAAAAGTTACAAGAAATCGGGAAGAATCAAATGTGTAAGCGAAGACACGAGTAATGCAGAACTACCTCAAACCCAGACAAAATATATCAGACTTCTACCAATGTTAGAGCAGAAGAAAACCCAACAAACCAATTTGGTAATGACTCTGTGGTCTAGAAACACAGATTGAGTGGATTATCAGTAAGGGCAGATTAACCCAAGCCCCCACTGACACAGGAGGGGCCCTCCAACCCAGGGGACAGTGAGGGCCCCTGGTAGCTCAGCTCACTGCCCAGCGTGGCAGCCCTGCCATAACCACCTCTCAGCACCTTCATGTTGGCTACCAGGGAACCCAGGCTGGGAGGGTGAGAGGGATAAGGAGGGCAACTCTATCTGAAGCCGGGTAAGTCATAAGTTCCCTGTCCCACACCCAGCTGCAAACACACACTTTCGTATTTCATACCACACATAGCACCCAGGCTGGGTGACTTAAAGGTTAAAAGTAATTTTGGCTGCAGTAGCCCAGCACACAGATTACAAAAGGAATTTTATTATCAGAGTTCACTATAGAAGGGCTGCTCTGCAGTCAGGATGCAGCAGACAGATTCCAGAGGAAAGCCAATGACGTGTGGCTGCTGCCAGCTACCGACCCAGCTATTTGCAGAGTGTGGCCATACCTGGCCATCCCCACATCCACAAGGGCTACTGGGGCAAAGCTCCCTCTGCACATGGCCAGGTACACACAAACCACTGTGTCAGCAACACCAATTCTCAGCCAAAAGAAGCCACTGAACTTTTCAGCAGTCAATATTTTAAGGAGCTCTCGAATAGCACTCAGAGTAAGCAGATAACCATTTTAAATATAGAGACACTGGAATGGAAGCCCGAGTGCTGGGTGCCAGCAGTGATCTGGATTATTTGCTTGTTACTAAATACCCCATGGCATTACTTCCCAGGTTGTTCAGCTCAAGTCTGACGCAAACAGTGGCAGAACAGCAAACAAGAATTTACAGGATTTTGTAAGAACTGAAATAATTCAAGGAGTAAGGGAAAAATTGGCTCAGGGTTGCTGTTCCTCAGGATCGCATCTTTGGAAGAACGAGGACAGGTTACTGTTTAATTATGCATAAAACCCAAATGAAGACTTGACAAGCACTTCCAGATCTCAGCGACAGAAAAGCAACATGAGTATAAACAAAGAAAAGACTTGTGAGAGCAGATTTAACTCAAGGATGCTTTTCCAGAAACAATCTGCACCACAATGCGCCACTGAATGGAACCCTAGCTACAGTTCTCTGGGGTTTGCAGTGTACACACCTGTAGAGCAGGGGATGAAAATCCACATGTAGAAAAACTTGTTACCTCTGACTACTACAGAGTTTAGAAGCAGACAGAAAAAAAAAAAACAAACCAAAAAAACCCCCAAACCAAACCAGCTTCAGAGCAACATTAGTTCCATATGGAAAAAACCTCTCTGGAGGATGACTCCCCCCTGTAAAAAAGGCATTAAAAACCTGTTCATAAACCAACGTCTCCAGGCAATAAGCCCAACCAAAGCAAAAACTTAGCAAGGCTTTAAATGGATGTCCCAGGCATGGTTCTAAGAGCTTCTCCAGCACAGAAATAGTAATAGTGAGGTAACAGGAAAACAAAGCACATCAAGGCACACAGATTTTGCTGCAGGCAGTGAACCCAGTGCTGCAGAGACAGGCTGCCCTGCTGAGCAGGGCAGTGGGGGTGCAGCAGCAGCAGCAGGGCCTGCCCCACTGCCCCAGTCCCCAGAGGGTTCCCAGAGCCCCATGTCCAGCCCACAGCCCCAACAGACCAGCAAAGCCCAGCTAAGACGTGCTACTCACAATGTAATCACACCACTAACAGCAGCGTGGGCAAAGACTTACAAAAATAGCTGAGACTATATATAGCAACTCTGATTTAATTTAAATTAAATACAATTGTGAGAAAGCTAACTGACCATTGCTGAGAACTCTTGATCAGAACAAACTGTTCAGCATTGTGCCACTCTGCTGGATCTCATGTGATAACAGTACAGCTAAAAGGCTCTGTCCTGGTCTGTTCTAAACATCACTTCTTCTAGCTGAAGCTCTTGTTAGATATACTTTAAAATGTTGCCTTTTGACCAAAGGCCACATAGAGAAGAGGTATCTTAAAAATGTAGTTAACATCCTCAGTTTTTGCTTTTTTGTTAAATAATGGTGTTCCACTTTACTTGGCAAGCACTGTGGCTTGAAACAGTGGTCCCTTTATCTGGTTTGTAATTTAAGCCTCTTCCATATTTTGTGTTTGAAGACAATTCAGTTGCTAGGTCACAGCCAGAGGGCTGCACGTGTCACTGACCTACTTATTTCTTGCAGAGATGGGCATGACTGATGAGTGGGGGGCAGAAACCACCTCCCACCTCATGGGACCACCCTGTGACACCTTGCAGTTTCTGCAGGCTGCTCTCCCAACACAGGACTGCTGCAGTTTGCCAAGGGCGAACCCAACACCACACTCAAAGTACCTTCATCTGCCAGCAGAAGACTTCACTTTGCATGGTCCTTACAAAGCATTTTTACTTTCTTTAATTGTCCCCACATAGGGAATTTCTTCTACTTAATAATCCTGACTGCCTAACTGTACCCTCCAGTGACCCACAGAAGGGGTCTGTTATGAGAGCAGGGTTTTCACCAAAGCAGGCAGCAGAGCCTGTACAGATTTGCTCCCCCAGCACAAGGTAGAAGACAAAGGTAGTGAAGCACCACACCAGATTTAGGCTCAACCCTTGACTCTCCCCTTCCTTTTAGTGTAAAACGTTCCCTCTGTACCATTACAGCTTTGTAAGTATTGTTAAGCTTCATTTGTGTTCTTAAAAAACAAAACCAAACACAACAAACCCACCCCCCCCCATACACACACTTTATTTACACAAGACGTTTTTAAGCTGACTTTTGTTACCAGTTCTTATGCACCTCCCACCTCCCTGGCCCAGAGAGGGTCAGCCGCCCCAAACCCACTAATGTGGCTGCACAAACGCTCACAGACCCTGCCCAAGGGCACACACACTGTCCCCTCTCCCTCAGAAGGACCATCTTCAGCCACGCTGCAGGGGCAGATCCTTGTTTTAGGCAAGCTGCAGCTGTGCTACCTGCCAGAGGAGCAGGGATGGAAATATTTGGAGGAACTAATACACTGTCATGGAAAAAGTTGTAGGAGTTTGCCAAAAGATGTAGCTTTTGTACAGTTAATTAGCTCCCTCAGGAACAGTTCTGACAGGAGGAACTGTGAGAGAAATACATACTGTTCCAGGGCTTGCTGCAACAGAGACCTGACCTGCACATTTTGAAACACCCCGAAATCTCCTCACCAAAGTGCTGCAGCCAGGCTCTTGGCTGAGGAACCCACACAGTTACCTTCACTCCAGGTTGCCAGCATTGTGAAGGTGCTCACACACACCAGCAGCTTTTCCACTTCAACACCAGTCTGCCTAAAATGCTGGTAAAACAGCAGCATTCACTTATACTCTGGAAGTCCATTTTTTTTTCTCCACAAAAATGCTTATGGACACTATTGTACAATTACGCTTTGCACAGCCAGGCCACTCCACGGGATTTTCCTCAATACAGGAATTCCTGCAAGGACTGGGACAGAAGGAAACGTGGGAGTCTCCTTCCAGGGCGTTGCATCACCAGCAGCAACAGTTCCAGGGTAGGCTACAAGACAGTCTCTCTTGCTTCCATGAGCACCTCGTGTCAGGCAGTGCAGCTGAACAGGCACAGGGCTGCAGGACAGGAGCAGCTCTTCATCTCTCAGTGTGTACAAAGCATCACAAACCAACAGTTGTTTTTGCTGGCCATGTTTTTATTTGTTTTTCGTTTTAAACAGGGGAGCCAATGATACATCCAGTATTTCAAAAAATCAGAAGGTAAAACAAATTTTCAAAAGACCGAGATGCTACATGCTATATTTAACCTAATTTTATTCATGCTTGCTTTGGAGGGGGGGTCGGGAGTGGGACAGGAATCATTCAGTAAAAACAGACAGTAAAAACAAAATGTCTCACCATATAGAACTTTAACCTACAGTAATGTTGTACCTTAATTATTTCCATGCACACAACTAACATTACAAAATTTTTAAAAAATGAACACAATTAAGACTTCTAGGAGCATTTGATAATAAAGCAATTCCTAATTTCTTTTGTAGAGATCAAGCACCTCCAATTACAAACTCCTATACACAGTGAGTGCTTTACTTGAAATGAAAACTAAAAAATAAAAAATGTATTGGATAGCCTCAGAATAAGCCGATGTTAATATATATCCAGCTATGTAGGCAATAAAACCATAGTGCTAAACAAAACCTTTTATCTGAAAAGTAACTCAAAAATTAGGTTGACTTTCTATAATTACAGAAATATACTTATTTGCTAAAATAAATAAAAGTGCTGCATATTAACACTTCACTATAAAGAATGCATACCAGAACATTTATAAATATTGAATGATTTTTCAATAGGAATAGCTACTACAATAATGCTGGCTAAATAGAAGTGCATAATGAGAAGCACTATGGGTGGTTAATGTTTTGCCACATACTGCTGTTACCTTGAGGTAGATAACACATGCGTACCAAATTCTGCATTCATTTCAGTTGCTGCTGGTATCATGTGTCTAAGAAATGTGTACAGTATGAAAAACTCTAAAATACGCATGAATGAAAAAAATGTTTTGGGAAAAATAGATATTTTCATGCAATTATGTACAGTCTCACTGTGTAAATTTCAAGGCAAGGTTCTTTTTCTGCAAAACATGGACTCTGTTTTACTGAGAGAATGTTTTTTACTTGGTTTTAGTGCATTTTTTTTGTTACCTCCTGCATTTTGCATTATTTTGCTCTATTCTTTAATTTTGTGTGCAAACGACATGCCAGTTTAAAAACAAAAACTAACTCATGTATAGAAAGTAATTCTGGATTGTAAAAACAATGGTAAACAGAAAACTAATGAAATCCATACCAAAATTACACCGTCTGATTCAAGTAAAAAAATTACTTACACTAGTAATAAAAAAAGACAAACACATCTCATGAATATAAAAGAAATGTCTGCTGAGTGTTTTAGTTTAGATGTTTCAGAATGCTGCTGTAGGTTTTGTGGGGAATTTGGGGAGATGATTTCATAGCAGAAGGCGTTAGCGTGGCCTGTATTGACTTCAGAGGCGAACCAACAGGGCTGTGAAACTGAGGAATACCTATAGCCTCAAGCTGCTTGTTGAAGAGGAGTTCCCCAGTGTTACTGAGAAAGCTCTCTTCTCTCTCCTTCTCCCCAAGCTTCCCCTCTTCTACTGGCTCAGGTTCTAGCATTTCAGCATCTTCTTTCTTACTAAAAAATTTGTCCAAATAACTGGTGTAAGTATTTTCTTTTTCAACTTGTTCATCTTTCCTGACTTCGCAACAGAACTGGTCAATGAGGAAGCACTCCTCCCCACCGCTCACGAACTGACTGTCCCAAGAGGTTTGGTACAGAGCTTCTAACTGTGCCAAATTAGCCATTCCTTTCTCCTGCTTCTCTCTGCTTACTGACTTCGATATTATTCCTTTCAACTCTATTTGAGACACTGAACTATTCAAGTCATTTAATTTATCAACATCAGTAGACTCATGTTGTAAACTAAGCTGGATGGTTTCTGCTATAAAAGAATCAAAGTCAAATCCTTGATTCTTCTCCCTTTCTTTCTCAACAAGTTGCTGTGATGCTTCCTCAAGTGCTATCTGAGCTTTCACCAACCCATTCTTTTCACATTTAGACTTGCCTTTCTTATCAGACTTTTCTTTGCTTTGTTCCTTCCAGTTCGAAAGATCTATAATAAGCTTGGGCTCGTAGTAATGGTTTACTTCACTGTCTCGCCAAACTAAATTATCTAGGTATGAAGATGACCTCATTTTGTAATTACAAGTGTGACTACATTCCAGATCACAATACTTGTTTTCATGGTGATCTGAATACTGCCAGCAAGGCTCAGTAGAGAAGTGGGTGTCAAAGGCAGGATCCTCCAGGTACTTTTCACGATCTCCATCCAAATATTTGCGAGGATCTACTTGCACTTCTTCTTCATCAGTAACATCAGAAAGAGCCCTTGGATCGCGCTGAACTTCATCAGCTTCAAAGTTATTATGAATAGGCCAGTCGTGGTCTGAAAACTGACTTTCATGGTATCTGTAAAACAATTTAAGTGTTAGCAGCTAAAAATTGTCTTCTAGATCCAAAGACAGGAAGAATTTAGAATTTCCCTTACAGAATAATGGCAATTCAACACAGTTATCCTTAATTCAATTGGGTTTGTCTTCCAGGTTTTAATTTAATCTGGCATAAGCAATCCTCAAATGCACATCTGAAAGATTTAAGTCTGGAATTATGTACAAGAGCTCACTCCATTTACAGAACACTTTCTAAAAGTGTTTTTAACTGACTTAAGATGACTACTGTGAGTCTCTTTACTATTATATGCACTAAGCATTAGACAAGACAATCATAGTTAAAACTCTCTCTAAATAAAGTTTATTTTTTAGAGAAATATTTTGGGGAAAAAAATAATAGAGAGATTTAACTTTAGATTCTAGAGTCCTGGGTGCATCTCAGAACGCATCAGCATATCCAAGTCAGTGTAATGAATTATAAACCCAGTGACAATGTCTGTAAGGGAAAATTTTATACTCAGGTCAACTTCAGAAGAAACAAACAGAAAAGGAAATTATGTCCCTGAAGCAATGTTAATTCAAACACAAAAGCATCCAGTTATATTACCACAGTAAGTGATCAATTTACCTTTCCCAATTATAAATATGGCTGTGACTTTCATCCATTAGCAGAATATCATCAACCTCATCTTCAATGTGAAAAGGATGACTTGAAATAGGCTCATCCGTTGGAAAGGAATAAATGCTCATGTAAGGATGGGACAAAGCTTCTTCTGCTGTCAATCGATCCATGGGACTAAACGTCAAAATTTGCTCCAGAAAGTCCAGCGCTGCAGAGAAAAAGTTACCATTAAATTGGGCATTTCAGACTCCCACAATTTAACATTAAGATGCAGTGCTTTGCTCTAGAGCTCTCCTTCCCTCACAGCAGTCATCACAGAAATATCAGCTACTGGCAGTACACTGCCATTCCAGAGCCATCAGAGAGCTGGAAGAGCAAATCAAATCTAAGATCAACAGTAATTTAAATTAATGAAAAAATACTGAGAGACAAATGCTTCAAGCTGAATCAGTATCCACCAACACCAGGAAACACTGCTGTTACTTTGGTTGGGGGACTCCTTTAAAAACATTTGGGAGACAGTTCTTCTACACTGACTCCATTCCAATGTTCCTTTATATTTAGAAACACAGTGTCTCAAAATAGAGCAATTCTAGCGAAAATAACTCCAGCAGAGATTTACAATTCTACTCCAAAGATCACCAAGCAGCTATTATGGAAGCAAATTTTTTTTATTATAGCAGAAGATTATCCTTCTGCAGACAATGCAGATTGTTCTAACTCAAAATTGCTTTTAACAATCACATACCTGCACTGCAAAGTTGCTCTTGCTATTTTATAACACTGAAACATGGGAAATTTTTTTTTTTTTTTTAATTTACTTACCTTCAGGACTGATGCCTGGAAGCAACTGAGTTAAAGGTTTGTGTGGCTCAGTCATATCGTTTCTAATGTAAACTGGAATTACATTGAGAAGCTCCTGACGGTCCTCCTCATGTACAACAGGAATTGATTCGAGAATCAACTGCATCTGTTCAAGTTCGTGCGCACCTGAGCACCAAAGACAAAATACAAGCTGCCATTTCAACTTCAAACACTTCTGATCCCTGTACGTAAAAGGCACATAAAAATTATGTGCTCTGAGCAGCTATTTCCAGTAAAAGATTATCATCTCCTACAACAGAGGAAAGGGTGAAGTTCTGAATTGAAGTGATAATAAATCTGAAGAGCTCTCAAGAAATGCCCTGGCGCAAGAAGAATTACAGAGCTGCTACTCACAGATAAAGCAACCTAACCTTAAGCTTTTGCAAGGAAGTTTTCACCATGGAAGAGATACTCTACAACACACTCTACCTTTTTGTTACATACTATATACTGCAATCCTTCCCTTTCCACTGATCCACCTTATTAATTCAGTATTTGACCTCAGTTTGAATTATATGCCCCTTACTAATAAAATCAGTAGTGGCTTAGCTCAGAAGGAGATCTTACAGGCCACAGCCATTTGCATTAATAATCTACTCTGAAATCCTGCATTAGCTGTCAGGTGCAAGACAAAAATCACCTGTCAGTTAAGCAGAGTGATACTGTTTTTAAAAAAAGTACTGTATTATGACTGAAGTGATAATACTCTTCTAGCACTATGTGAAGTCTCCCTGGGTAAGAACCAGAAGGGCCCATAGAGCAGGTCAGTCTGGAAAAATGAACAGCATCTGGAGTACCCAGAAATAGAGCTTGTCAAACTCTAAACTCACTGTTCAGCTCCAAGAAGGGTGTAGGACCCTAGAGACTCAACTAGCAGGTGAAACTATGACGGATTATTTGCATGCCAGCATTTCCCTCTTTCACCAAGCAGCTCTAGGCAATGACAAGCAATACTGATGCATGTGACAGTACATATAAAAATAAATGGGGCCAGTGAGAGACTACATCTCAAAACCTACACACTATCAGTTCACTTCAGCAGCCTGCACTGGAAATCCTGTCAGGTGACCTAAAGAAAAGCCGAGGCGAAGTCACTACAGAAAATCTGACAGAGACCCATGTTCCCCAAATGAATCAGTGCCGCCTCCTGATACTGGACTGAAAAGGCTCTTTTGTCTTTCTGCTTCAAACTACTAGAAATTACTTAATATGATCTATCAGATGTATAGTGCCTGTAATTTGCTGGAAAACAGATTCTACTGTATCACTACTGCCATCTTAAAAATTAATCAGGCTTCTTTCCACTATAAGCAAAATAAGCATTTTAAAATATTCATTTAGTAAAAAGAACCAGAGAAGTTGTTTGGAACAGCTATTGAATTCCTCAACTTCCCTTCCCTCATTTATCCCAGGTATTCTGCAATTTTAATCTGCATTCTTCCTTCCCATTCTCATCAGCTTTCCGGAGAGCAGCATTCCTAAGGGATGGTTCAGAAGTAGACAGGAAGCTGCAAATTAACCAAATCAAGCCCTTGAAACAACTTCGCAAAAGAATTTTATTCAGAGTCTCATGACAGGATCACTGTCATATCTCCAACCATCTTCCTTTTCCCAATGCATAAGATTAAGAAATCCACTTTTCTTTAAGATTACGAAACCATGGCAGTGCTACATTTTCAGAGGGACACATCCACATCTAAACATATTTTTCTAGGGATCTGCACAATGCAGTTATCAGGCCTACAAATTTAGGTGTTTGGTTACTAAGACCAAGTTTAAAAACCAGAATTTTAACTCACTGCACAGCTATTAGGCCAATAAAAATTTTTGACAAATAACAATGCTACTCAAAAAAAAAAGGTGGCAGTTGTGATCAATCTACACTGAATGATGAAACCTGCAGACCTTCTCCCTCTATTTCACTATTTGCTAGTAAAAGCGCTTGATGCAATAGGAACCTAATAAATCTCTTATCAGCCAAGCATTTAATACACTGTGGACCTTACTCCAGTAGTTAAAAACTCAAAGAGTGAGCAACTCCCTGCAAGTGAAGAAAAACCTCTGCACATATTAATCACTGATTTCTGCCAAATAATGCTTTTAAGTGACTGTTCTCCATTAATAATACTTAATGGGAAAAAGGTAACTCCATTACCTTTTCATGCCACACTAAGAATTGCTGCAGGTGTCCTCTTAGTCCACACATATCTAAAGGAATGTGGACTTTGAAATATAAGCTGAGTTCTTTGGGGTTTTATCTGTATTACTGCAGTAATTTAGACCAACAGGAGCAAATCCAAGAGCAAGCCTGAATGAGACAGCTGCTGCTGAGGCCCCAGGGTGCACACAAAATCAGCATTTCAGGTTTACTGCAGACTAGAGCTCATCTGCTCCCATGGACTGAATGCTTGTCAGCAGGTGGAGCACACTGGTGACCTCCTACAGAGCAAATGACAGTTTCATTTCATCTAAAAGGCTCCAGTTTGTGCACTGAGCTAAGTCATCAACGTGATACAGGATGGCCAGAAGAGATTTGCTTCAGAAATTTCCTCCTGGTCCTAACTAAAGCACTAAGGCAGATATGTCCAGTCTTACCAGAAACAGCTGAAGGCTGCACATTCCCTTGCTATGTCACACTAAATTTTACACTTTTAAATCTTAAATCTATACCTGGGAGTTCATAATTTAAAATATAAAGGAGCAGGAAGTGATAAATTAAATAAACAGAATAATCTTTATGCATATGATACCCAGGGCATTCAGAATCCTCAAATACTCCCTGGATACACCAATTCACACAGGTATTAGAACACTTCTTAGGCATCCAATAAATTTAGCTTAACATAATTGCAGACAGATTTACCATATATGAGTTTTGCATTAAATTTTGTGATTTGTTTAAATACACACCAATACAAGCAGAAAAAACTGAAGTGTCTTCTGCTTTATAAGTACATCCATTTATAGTTTATATAACTGCATAATAATATAGCATATCCTGATAGTCAATGGCTACTGACATTAACCATGAGAACCAATCTTTCTTGGGGAAGATAATTAAGCAGTACCACTCCTTTAAGGAAATGCACACACATTTTTATTTTACCCACCTGCAAAGAGGGTTTTCCCAGTCAGCATTTCAGCAAAGATGCAACCTGCAGCCCACATGTCAATGGCTTTAGTGTAGTTGTTAGGAGAAAGCAAAAGACGGGGCGATCTGTACCATTTAGTAACCAATCCTTCAGAAAGATGGCCCTAATGAAATCAATGAAAAGGGGGAAAAAAAAAAAAAAGGAAAAAAAATTACTTAGAGTTTTATGACATATTTTGGTTAATTACTTGTTTCTCGTTTTTTAACGCAATACTAGAAGATTTCTTGGTCTCAAGGTCCCAGGGATTGTACCACGTGCCTCCAACTACGCCTTTCTACCTTTCTAAATGAAATACAAGTATCTTTATGAGTGAACAGTGATATACAACTATGACACTATTTATAAGTTAAGTGAGGTACTGCAGCAAAACTTCCTCATTCCCAGGTGTCAAACAAATGCAGAGATGATACTGAACTCTCTTGTGAAACCTTATCTAGAGCAGGAAGACAGCTATCTCTAAACCAATTCCAGGAAGTACCCACACTTGCACATTACGAATGCACCTCTTATAAACTTATCTAAGGCTGCTATAGTTATGCCTCTGAATGTTGCTCTTAACCTCAGGTTTTGTTTTCTGAACACAACTAGTAAAGAAAAAAAAAAAAAGGACTACTGCAAGCATAAAATAAAACTGAGACAAAACATGTCATTCAGTGATCTTTTTTACTCTACTTGCAAGCATTCCAGTTCTACTGCATGATCCCTAACATGATAGCCCACCTGCTAACAAGTCCTTCCACAGCCTGTCTACCTGTGCTAAAGGGAGGAAGATGCTATTTTAAGAAGGCACAGCTGTCAGTTTATCACTTAGATATTCCCACTCTCTGCATACCTTGTGGGAATAATGAGGATCCATGATTCGTGCAAGACCAAAGTCACCAATCTTCAGCACCAAGTCTTCAGTATTAATGAAAAGATTAGCTGGTTTGAGATCTCTATGCAGAACATTTGCAGAGTGAATATACTTGAGCCCACGTAGCAGCTGGTACATGAAAAGTCTGGCATGATCTTCCAGTAAAGGGCCTTGCTCTAGCAAATTAGCCAGATCTGTCTCCATGTATTCCTGGACAATGTAAACACAGTTCAATTCTGTAAGGGAGCCCACGTCATCTGTTAGCTGGCTTCCACTGGGACCAAGAATTTCAAATACTTTGACAATGTTATCGTGGTCAAGTCTTCTAATAATTTTGATCTCACGTAGAGCATGTTTAACACTCTGGGGATCCGTAAGGACAATTTTCTTGACAGCCACTCTTTTGTCACAGTCATTATCAACAGCAGAAAAAACTAAGCCATTTCCACCACAGCCCAGTGGTTTTAAGTCCATATAGCGAGAGCCCAGATCAAAACCATGAATGTTCATGAGACTTTCAAATTTTTCTGCCATTTTTAAATTCTTTACGTTTCTTTTTCCTCAAACTACTAAGCTTCTGTAAACACACGGAGACACTTCCACTGGTATCTGAAGGAAAGGTCTTAGAGAAAGGGAGAAGAAACACTTGGCTTTGACGGCAAGATGGTTTCTCGACACTCTCATTTCATTATGAGCCAGCCAGGCCTGTTGTGTCCCCTTGAATTTAGAGCCCGTAAGCTCTAGAACTCAAACCGAGCATAAGATAGAAAGATTGCAGCATTCATAGTTCAAGAAAGGTGCAGCATTTCTGCAGACATACTCACAAGAAACTCAAACGGAATGAAATGACATATTATGCACTCAGCTCTACTGTGCTAAACTGGTTAACATTTAACAAAAATGTGAATAAATATGCACATAATAGGCTTCTATTAACATCCTCCTCCTCACAGTGCAGATACATTCAGTGTTGGACTGGTCCTGAGCAGCGTCATTCTATGGTGCTGGTAAGCACTATTTTTTTTCCTTCTTCCTCCTTTTTCTCTCCTTTGTTTACAGTCTAGTTAAGTGGGAAACTGGCAGCTCTTGATTTACAAAAGATGCCTTCTGTTAATGATCAGGTGGCTCCAGCTCACCACAATCACAATCAAAGCTACCGTCCATTTTACTCCGTGACAACCTGAAAAGCAGAGAAAAATACATCAGTACTCCAGCACATACAAAAGTCTTCCTCCTCCCCCAGCTCATTAAGTTGTCCTAAATAAACAACTTATTTGCTGTCCAGTTACAAAATAAGAAGCCACGACAAAAGCTAAACTAATTAGAAATGACATATAGTTTTCATACTTGTGGTAGAAACTGACAATTTTTTATATAACCTATTGAAAATAAATGGCACACAATGAAAAATCCTCCTGAATCTTAATAAAGAGGGGAATAACAAAGAAAACATCTCTACTGGAGAATAACCAAGAGATAACTCAGACACAACAATATCCTTAACATCAGTCCCTAAATTTTTGAGTAATTCTTTTCACTGAATTTTTACTCAAAGACAAAATCAGGTTTAACTATTTCACCATCATAAGAGATAACTGGGTACTGTTCACACGAAAACGGTAAGGTTTGTGCACTCCCAGTATTTATTGACTTCCCAGGATACACAGCACACATCCAGTGCCACTTATAAAGATTTTGGATTAAGTTTAGCCACACTTCAAATAATAACTTTGCCTCTACAGACTCATTATTACAGGAATCATGGGGTAATTCATACATATCAGACAAATATTATTACTTTACCAATTACTTCTACACTTATCCAACTAGATTACAGAGAAAAACTAACAGCACGTACATTTTACAGAGTAACTCATATATTCCACAACCACTTCCCCTGACATATGGCACTTTCAGACATCATTTATTTTTTAATAGTGTAATGAATTCACCTACTATTTATGAAAACACAAACTGGTAATTTTCTCAGTAAGTTCCCGTCAGCAGCAGCAGAATGCAGTCATAAAGACCACATGCTGAAATTCTGTACAACATCCTCTTTTCTTTTAAAGGCTCAAAAATACCACAAAAAGAAGAGTCAAAGGTGTAACTTGCACAATGTGGTACGGTTTGGGCAATCCCATTACAAGTCACTTGTATGTTCTTCCCCAACAACTACAGGTCACATCAAACCACTAAATGCCTTCTGTTCAATCTTAGATTAACAAATTTCAGCTCTTTGTCCAGCTCTCTACATCAAGGTCTCTAAACTATCCCAACACTTCAGAATTAATTGTATGAGTGTTTTTCCTTAAAACTGTGCTAGCATTTCACTGGGACAATTGGGAGCAAGCAAAACAAGTCTCCTCACTCCTGACAGAACAGCAAGAGCAGCTGACAAGTTATTAACATATTCTAAATAATGGCCTCAATTCACTAAAGTAATCAGAATTGTACAGAAAAAGAAAAAAAAAAAAGGAAAGAAAGGCACACTGGCAAACAGAAACAAGACTGTTTCAACACATTTAAGTATAGCCTTTGCTTAGGCTCAAGCCTCACTGTCACCAAGACACACAGCCCCAATGCCCTGGGCTCACTCCCTCTCCTCCCACACACCACCTTCCTCCAGGTACTTACACAGCAATACAACAAACACAGGAAAGGGGGAAACACATGCTGTTCTCTGATCAGTTTTTGTTTTTAAATAAAGATTACCAAATGTAGTATTTCTAAACTAAAAGGCATTGAGCTGTCCTCCACTAATGTGGTGATCTTCAGAGCATTCTCTACTCAGCACAAGGAATTATTGCCTTGGGATTTCTTTCTTTGAGCACTGGAAAGTCCTAATTATTAACATTGTTTTACAAGGGTTTATAGCCTCAGTACAAACATAATGAGGTAACACTATTACTTTTCCCAAAGCTATCTTTTCTATCAATATCAAGACAAAGTGATGACCTGTCTTAAAATAGCCATGAATTTACTTAAAAAACAAAAATAAAATTTATGCTAAAGAGGACAGCATCAGTGACTATCCAACACTGTTCACAATTATAAAACCCTTAAGTCTAGCCTTCTGATTATTAACATTTTTACACCAAAAAGTATTTTCTCACTCACATATGTCACTTTCAGAATCACTCATTCTGAGCTGCTGACTGTAAAACAGTTTACATCACCCCATTTTCCTTTCATTCCGACACCCCCCCTTCAAATTAGTATGAGCTACAAAAATGAATTTCCATAGCATTTTAAATTTTTCGCTAACTCAAGGGCCAAGGCCTCTTTTCGAATACCCTGCAATACGCTGTATTTATCCTTGGGACCATCTAAAACCAGTTGTATTCTTCCTCATAATTAGGCTTATTGTTTTACATGCTGATGTCTTCAATATGCAGCAATGCTAAATCTGTTTGCACCAGCTGGGTGACACATCTGGAACCTCTCTTTTTGCTAGTTCCATTAAACAACACAGGAACAGATTCAAAGATATGACCATGAGCAGCAAGGATTAAGATCTATCACCTCTTCACCCTAACTCAAATCTTACCCCCCACTCGCTTACTGAACTAGGAGCCCTAAAATTTTCATTCTGCATTTGATGCATTTTTCACCATCAGCTCATACCATATCTCCTTCCACTAGGTGACCACTCATTACAATGTTTTTAGGGGGCATGTCAGGATGTCCACAATCAGAATGATTTAGCTAAGAAAACAAATGCTGGCAACATAAGCAACCCCTTCCAGACTTGGATTTGACCCGATGCCGCTACAAACTTCCTATCTGTGACCAAATTACTTAATCCCAAACTCAGTAAAAGCAGGGCCCAGCTATCATTCAAACCAGGACCTAGTTCTAGGAAGCTGACCAAGAGGCAGCCCATCTACCAAACACATACAGTACCCTCACAAGAGCATGGTGAGGACAGTCAGGGACTGGCCTAGCAAAGATGCTCCAGTATTGAA
The DNA here is from genome assembly GCA_038380795.1 of Pyrocephalus nanus. NCBI lineage: Eukaryota > Metazoa > Chordata > Aves > Passeriformes > Tyrannidae > Pyrocephalus > Pyrocephalus nanus. The sequence goes on from CM076272.1 coordinate 8,813,210, forward strand.
ACAAGTACGGATCCAGAAATTGAGAGTGATCTTTCATTTATTGCCACTGAAAATTCTATTTTAGAAATGTAACAGATGCTGATGATGTAGCAGGTTCACATATTCTCATCGAACCAAAAAGTTAACCCCAAACTTTCCCTTCCACTAAGACGATAATTACTTAAAGGGTAATCAACAAGCAGAAATGAAAGCTTTTCTCAAAACAAAAAAAAATGAGCTCAAAGAAACTAATTTTCTTCTTTGCACTTTACAATAGCTTTTAACTTCAGAAAATAACGATGTGCAGGGTTTTTCTAGACACTAATACTTATAAAGAGTGACAGCAATAAGTTTATAAATTTTCAGTTTCAATGGTCCAACTCTCTACCCTGAAAATACACACTAAATACACAAAACCAACAAACTGCTCCTCAGCTGAGTACCTGCTCCAACCACTTGAAACATACAACAGACTATGGTATAAAGAAAGGGAGGTGGGATTTATCACATAATTTGCACTTAACAGGCTACTGACGCAGGCACTGACGTTTTTCATTTAGGGTAACTGTCCCCTTTCCAACACTTTTTTTTTTTTTAAGTGATACTTTTATTCCTTCCTCCCACAAAGTTTAAAGGGAAAAACACAAAGATACTGATTTGTTAAGTGGTTTACAACTATGCTTTTAACATGGGCCAGTTCTTGGGAGAGGGCAATAGAAGTGACCCACAGAAGGCCTTTGAAATCACCCCTAGTGCCAGCAAACATCGTCACACATGACCAGCTTCAGGCATTACGCAAGCAGTCCCTTCAGTGCGTGCTCAACTTCTGCACGTGGATTTATCACAGTTTTCAGGAAACAGGATGTGCACTGAATCAGTCAGGTATGAGATGTTTACTTTTTCAGAAATACAAATAAGACTGACAGATACCAGTTAATTTGATTATTCCGACCATATAATGATCAAATAATTACTCACATGAGAAAGACCACGAATGACTAATGACATATTATACAACTGCTAAGTACTATCCCTTTGACTACACAAAAATACGGGGCACAGAAGTTGTTTTTTTTTTTTAGATCAGCCACGTTGCAGTCAGTAGGCAGAGTGAGTCATCGTCCAACTCACGAAACTGTCGCTTTTCTGCAGCCTCCTACTTGCTCCCCACACTGTTTAGGGAACTCTGTGCTGGCAGTAAGCAAATGTTACTATTAGTTTATAAATCTTGTGAAGGATCTGTAAAAACACACAAGAATCCAGTGCGTTTTGCTGTACTGTGTATAAAAATGGTTTTTGGCCGTCCTTTAGGATAATTCAGTGGAAAACTCCCCACTGAAAAAGCCGACCATCAGCTTACCACAGCCTCCTGCAGCTCGGCAGACCTGCAACGGTCTGTTCCACTGAACAATTAACCAGTCAAGAGTGAATTAAAGATAATAACCACACAAGAAGGGACTGAGCCTGAGCGAGGGGCTGAAATCAAAGTTCCCATTTTAGCTTTACAGCTAAACGTCTTCTGAACGCAATTACCAAACCAAAATATACCTCTATTTTAAGCCACCGCTTTCCGGAATTTGTAGCCGGTTTATAAACACATGACGATGTTATTTTTATATATACACATAAAAAGCTTGTTGCCAACAGGGCTGTTATCGAGGCTTGCACCAGCCATACGACAACATGCCGAACACCGCTTCTTTTCCCTCAACACAATTAACAGCCATTGTCAGGCTGGTAAATGAACTAGTCAGAAAAACAGGCACATCCTACAGATACCAAGTGAGAGCATCCCTGCCTGCCCAGGCAAGGGTCCCTGCTCTCCCAAATCCCAAAACTTGAGCAGTCTCTCTTCAAGCTATTTCCATCAGGCGTTTCAAGCTACTTGTTAAAGAGTATTAAGTCACTTCTCCCCACAAAAGGTTACCGGATCCTGCGGGCGCCCGGCAGGCGGAGCGAGCGGTACCTGTGCCCTGTCTCCCGGCTGGAGAGCAGCGCCGATTGCAGCAGCAAAACTTCCGCAGGCTGTGGACGGGCCGGCCCCCCCTCCCCCGGCAAAGGACATCCTTCCTCCCGCCGCCCCCCGGGACGAGCCGGCCTCGCCCGCCAGCGCCGCCCGGGACGAGGGGGGCGACAGCCCCGGCCCGGCGCCCCCGCCCTACCTTCAAACGCCCTTCAAGCCGCGCCCGCCGCCCCCAGCACAGGCGGCCCCGGGCCCGGCGCCGCAGCCGCCGGCAGCGCCCCCCGCGCGGCCGCCCCCGCCCGCCCGGTCAGCGCCCGCTCGGCCCCGCTCGGCCCCGCGGCCGCCGCAGTGCGGAGGGCCCGGGCAGAGCCCCGGCGGGGGGAGCGGAGCGGGGCGGGACGGGCCGGGGGCGCCGCCGCCAGCGCCGGGCGGGAGCGAACAAAGCGCCTTTGTGCGGCGGGGCCGGGCCCACGCGTGCGGCGAACGAGACCCCCCCGCGCCCGCCGCCCCCCGCACACTCACGGGCCTTCCCAGGCTCATCGGGGGCTGCGCTGCTCACACGGCCGAGCCCCGCGGCCCCGCCACCGGCTCCCGCCCGGCGCCCGCCCGCCTCGCCGCAGTTGCCGCTGCCGCAGCCGCCGCCATGTAACCCGGCGCGGAGGGCAGGGAGGGGCGGTGCGGCGGCGGCTCCGCCCGACGGGGGCGGCCCCGGGCGGCCCTCGGGGACGGGCGGCGGGGAAGCACCGCCCGGGTGTTCCGTGCGGGGGAAGCGCCGCGAGCCCCTGGGAGCCGCCGACCCCCTCCCCGGCCGCCTCACCGCCTCGCCTGCGGCGCTCCCAGTGTGTCCAGTGAGCCTGGGGAATTCAGCGCTGGCGAGGCTCAGCTGGGTCAAACACACCAGAGAGAGGGGCCAGGGGGAGCGGTGTGCGGGGCTCGGGTGTGCCCGCAGCGACGGCCCCGGAGCGGTGGGACAGGGAGGCCCAGCGCTGTACCCGCGGCTCTCACCGTGCGGGGGTCCGGCAGCGACAGCCTGTGTGGGACCAGTTCAACTGCCCCGTCATCAAACGTCCCTCACGGGACAGAAACAAACACAGTTGGAAGGCAGCGGGCGGCCCAACGCAGGCAGGGTTCCCTTCTCCGCAGGTGACACCTCGGCTCTGATGTTCTGCAGTCTTATTGCCGTGGTGGACCTGAATGTTCTCCCCACGAGCATCTACAAACTCCTTGCAATTGCTGTCACCTCTGTAGATGCCAGAAAGGATTTCTGTCTTGCTATTGCACCTCCCTTAATTGCCATAGGCAAAGGCAGTAAGAGCCTGCTTTTCCCCCCAAATCACTATTAATGCAACAAGATAAAGAAAAATAACTAAAACTTTACATTTTTTACCCCCGAGACTTTTATACAGCCGTCTTAGTAGGGACAGAAAGGTATGAAAACACCAGGCCTCTAGGTATCAAAAGAGCCTTATGCTTCTACTAACGCAGTTAGTACAATTGTCAAGGTGAGGTGCAGTTTTCCTACATCCTTCATAAGCCTGGATGAGTCAAAAGGTGATAAAACAATTAATATTACTTTTTGCTGGTTAAACAGAGGTTATTTATAGCTAGTACTAGGACAGAAGTTACTCACACGCAATAGCGCTCTACAGCTTGTTCTGCTGCCATCTGGACAGAAGCATCCAATTGACCCTTGCGCTTTTAAATCATGTAACTTCATTTTTTTAAAAATAAACAAGTCATACATCAACATCCAAGGAGCTCCCTACTCAGCTTCTCTAAAGTTATTTAAATAACTTTTAAACTCTCTTCAATTATGCAGCCAAACATTAACTGTTTCAATCAGCCAGAGGCATTGCTAACTCTGCTATTGATCCCATGGCAGGAGAAGTGAGCCGGGCATTGGGTAGTGCAGAACTGTACTAACAGCAAACATACAAAAGTCAGTAACCAAACTGACACTTTGCATTACAATGTTTGCTAATTGATAGGCAGCTCACCATGCTGCCAACAGTGCGGAAAAGTCAGAAACAAAGCTGCAGTTCTTCTGCCCACCCAGCAAAACAGAGCTGGAAGATTACAGTGCTGTGTGCTCCAGAAGGCCTGTGTTTAAATACACTCTATAAAGAAAAAACTGCAGTAGTGCAAATTTGGAAGAGGTGATGTTAGGACAACAACCAGAGCCAAGCCACAAAGGAGTTTTCACTTGAATTAAAGGAAATGATTTGGGGGTTAAAAAAAGGCATTTAAAATTTAGGCATTAAAAAGGCAAAATTTAGGCAAAAAAAAAAAAAAAAAGGCATTAAAATTTAGACATGCAGTGGTTGCATGTCTAAATCCAGAGCTATTTAGTTAATTAAAGAATCCCTCCATCCATACAAAGTATTTTCATTATGAGAAACAAAAAAGCTGATCCTTGGATTCTAGGGTGCTGCAGTAAGAAAAATGTTATATTACATCCTTGAAACAGCACCTGGAGAGCCCATCATCATCCTGTGCCCATTGGGACTATATGCCAGCACCCACAATGCCATTTCAGTCAGGTGGTGAAGTTGAAGTTTGCTCTGCAGCAGCCCAGACTGTTTGAAAAGTAGTTTAGCAAACATAGAGGTGGCTTGAAGTAAGCAGCAAGCTACCTCACCTGGGTAGCACATGCTCTCTGATAAATCTCACATAGTCCAGAAGAACCACCATTTTCTGGATTCCTAATTCATAAATCAAGAGCTACTTCCCCCCACCCCCCGGAAATTCTATTATGCAAAAGAGTGTAGTCTGTGGTAGGATCTAGAGAATGAGATGCTTCAATCTAGAGGAAAATCATTTGACAAGGAAGAGCACAGTGAAGGAATGTTACTTCAGCCTCACCATTTATAGAATTACAGTACACATGAGTGTTGCTGAGAATTTGTGTGTCTCATGGCAATTTATAACTATCTAATCCAGCAAATTGTTAATCTGTTCTCAGATTTTTAATATCCTATTGATTGGGCTATAAAATACTATGACAAATTTTTTCAACATTCCCCACAAGAACGCATTTAGCGTAGATGATATATTATATATCATCATATATATTATATATGATATATTGTACACTATATGATACCAACCCATTCTAAAACATTTGCAGATATTAACTGTCACTGAAATGCAGAGTAAAAAAGAGAACTGGATTTCAAAGCTCATAAAGACCAGCAATTAAAAAATAATTAGAACTGAAGGGATGATTCATTTATTATATCCAAGTTCAAAAAGATCAAACAGTAAATTTCCAGTGTAATATTTCAGTCCTGTGTGTGAATTGTTCCTCGTGGCATAAAAGGGAATGAAGTATTTTTAAGTGTCCACACCCATTATGATTGGCAAGGGAAGAAAGATTTGGAGATGGTTTCAAAAGGTTGCCCAAGGTAACTTGGCAGCTTCAGGCTTTTGTCTCAGTTTCACTGCTTCACTGGGCTTTTCTGCAGGAAATCTTTGTTTTATGGCATTATGCAGCCCTCTCTAATGATTCCAAGTGTTTTCAAAGGAGGCTTGGAACTTTGCATTGTATCTCATATCAGGCAGCCTCCACCACCAGTGATGATTAAAGTATCGACGGTGTTACCTGGCTCTTGGCCTCTCCTGCAGGATCAGTTCCCTGGGCAGCTGAATTTGCCAGGACACACATGGGAAGCCTCTGACAGCAGCCAGTACCTGGGGTGCCACCAGGCCGTTCCTGCTCAACTTACACATCCTCCCAGAGGAAGGGAAATCTGTCCTAGGATACATTTTGAAGGACTGACCATGTTTCTTACCAAAGTCTAAGATTCATTTTGCATGAGGATAGGGATGAGTTTAAAGAAAAAAAATCCACTTATTAAAAGGGGATGGGGAGAGGTCCAAGAAACACTCCGTTTCTGCTGCCTCCTTGGCCTGTTCCTGCTTATCTCTGGGCCCTGAGGTATGATTTGGTTTTCCTAGCACAGATACCAAGAGTTTTTAATAGTTTGCGTCTCTGTTAACTGCTGCCTCCTCCAATCAGCCTAGTTCTCTGCAGCAAAGTCTGTTCTGTTAAGCAAAGTCTTTACAAATCACTTGTTCTTCCAGCTTACAACTTCATAGTGCTGATGTTCAGCAGGAAGAGCCCAGATAAATTTGAGTTCCACTGGCAACCTGACAGCTCAGGTGTCTTCACTACCTGGGCACCTCCGTTTCCTGGAAAAGGTCAGACTGTACCGTTCTATACTAGACACAGGGGTTTTTTATTTGTTCTTTCTAACACAAACATATTTTTCTAACGAGTGCTCTCTAGATTTGCAGACTTTAAAGTTTTTCCAATAAATCCTAAAATATACTTTATAACAGCATTATTATTAGGTAACCACACAGAACCTGCCATCTTAAAATCCTTTAAGAAATGTTTGCATCAAAAGCCTGTTTTAGTTAAAGCCTATTTGGTAGTGGCCAGAGCTACCTGGTCACAGACAGCATGCTATCACCTCATTTGCACTCAGTGGATGGGGTTGACTTTGCTAGAGCAAGATTGCTACTGTCTACATTCTTATCAGGAAAGAAACTCTGGCAGTATTAGAGAACTTGGGAGAAAGGAAAAAAGCAAACCCCAAGATTTCATCCCCATGTGAACCAATAGACAGACTGGGAAAGAACAGGCCATTAACAGACCAATTCAAACAAAAGGCCGCCGAGTACAAAGGGCAAATGGAGGTGGAAGAAGGAAGTCAAAGACGATGTTCAGCTTTGAGGTTAGAAATAAATGGGTTATGTGACATACTTTGGAAATTCTGTAGGACAAAAAGTCATTAAACACTTAAAACAGAACAAATCATTCTTCCCCCTTGGTAGATCATCAGCAATCTAGGACACTTAGGTACAGCTAGCTGCATGCAGGCTCCCTGCTTAATATCACGCAGTTTTATTTAAGTCAGGCAATTCCATTGCCTAGTTTTTCTATGTTTAAACCAACTCTTAGCACAGGGGACAGAGCATCTGCCTAAAGCAGGAGTTGGCAAAGCCATGTCAATACCGGGAGAACAGGAAAGCTTAGAAATCTTGCCTTGTAGCTGGGTCATCACTGAAAGCGTCAGCCCTCTGTGAGTGTAATTCATTTTCAGGGCTGAAGCTCTCCCAGATTCTCAGCCTTTCATTGATTCCTCATTAGTTCCTTGCACAGCTAGCTATCAGTATTTCATGCACAGAATAGCAAACATGTAGAGAAGTTTACTAAGGTAGGCAATTAAGGCAGGATGTGTTAGGTTTAATTTTTTAAAGGAGGACTAATACCAACAATTTCACACTTGGGTTCCCCAAATGACCCAAGGGGCTGCTAACTTTCCAGCATGGGACATGGGAGGTGTGCTGGAATCAAGCAGTGATTCAGTCAGTGGATGAATCTACAGCTGAAAAATATTCTACAGCAGGAGGACAAGGCTAAGTGTGGGATGAAGTAGAAACAAGAAACACCAAATGTTTTTGTCTCAACACTTCAGGTTCAAGAGAATTCTCTGTACGACATTTCTCCCCTGTTTAAACCTGCAGGAAGGCACCACTCTCATTCTTACCTCCAAAATCTCAAGTGAAGTCATTAGGAGAACACATCTGAAAAGAAGCAGCACAAGAGCAATTGTTTAAAGGCCTCTGTGCTGGTTATCACATCAGCTGCAATGGTGCTAGAGTTGTAAGGCAGCAAACATTATTTAAATATCTTTAAATAATACCTTGAGTACTCCAGTGTGGAGCGATGTCCTGGAAGCAGGACTGGGTGCTCTCAGCAAAAAATGCATTTGGTTTTATATCTCTACTGGAAAATACATCAGCTCTTGGGAATAAGTTATAAAGGCCTGATGATGGATTTAGGTAGACCAATTTTATGGTTTTGTAGAACTGTTGCATTCAATTGCAGATCTATACATATTGCTATGCAGAACTCTTCTTGCTCATTCCTGTAGCACTGTAAACCTTCCTACAATATAGCATTTTGATTCTTATTGCATTACAGAGATAAAGCCTCTGCTGTGCAATTGTAAATATAGCTGGTGCTGCAGAGCTTGTCATTTATAGGGAAAAAAAAATCAGATGAACATTCACTAACATTTGCACCCACACCAGAATCCTCTTGAAATAAATTTCCAGGGGGCAAAGCACAACACAAATACACGGGCACCAGCTAATACGCTGCTTTAGGAGCCTGAAGCTGCACAACTTTTACATCTCAAGCAACAAAAAATGTTTTCTACAAGCTTACAAGGAGAGAAGGTGCAGTGAGTTGAGGCCTTCAAACACTTTCAAATATTATTTTGCAATAAACTACATGCAAATGGTACAGCCAGAAGTAAATCTTAGTCAGCCCTCAAGAAGATGATCCTACCTCAAGAAACTTGGAGGCTGGAAAAGCAATACCAATTGGTTGTAGTGGAAGAGTTTCAGACCTCTGCTGCCACTTAGATTTGTACCCTGTAGAAGCCTTTGTGAGTGAGACATGCCCAGGGAACCTCTGGCACTCTGGTACCTCTTATGTTTGTGAAAACAGAGTGAAATTAGCTGCTTTGGGAGACATACTAAGAGACTGTGTCTTTGCGGCTGCTCAGGCCAAGGCCAATATCCGATTCGATTTGCCCCACACACAGCGGTCTCCAAATGTCCCGAGCTCACGGATGCAGGGGTTTCAGAAGCAAGCAGCGTATTGAATAGCTAAAGAGCCAAGAAGCCCAGTGCCAGCAGGGTCAGGGCAGGCCTGTGGGAAGCCGATGTGAGTGCTGTTGCTCAGGGTGTGTTTCGTCTGTGGCCAAAATGCTTTTTCAGGATTCCCAAAATAGCACTTATCAAAACCAGCAGATTGACTGGAAGCACACTGCTTCGCCTAATGACTGCAACCGTCCCTGCCAGACTCCCACCCCAGTCAGTCTCCTGAAGCCAAAGAGATGGAAAAACCTAAGAAATATTGAAAAGTAGGGATTTTATAGAATATCTACCATAAAATTATATGTCAAATACTCAGTATTGCAAAAGCTACTCTGAGTCACTTTTGTTGTATCTTCAGACATTAACCCCAAAGTTTTTATTTTGCTAACAAATATATTTTGGAAACACCTCCTCTCCCTTAATACTATGTAACTTTTTTAGCTCATGTTGCACCATCTATTTCTAAAGACTTCCACTAAAAATATAAGGCACTGATCAATTCCCCATATTCCCCAACACCATACTGTCTTAGCTTTCATTAAGATTTTCAAGGTTGTTTCAAGTTTTCTCAATAGCTTTGAGACACTTGCTAGGAGGGATTACATTTCAAAACTATTTGTTTTCTCATGAAAACTGGATTTTGCTTGTGTGCCAGGATCAGCAGACGTCTTATAAATAGTTTTGGACAGATGACAGGAAATGATGCAAGATCTCAGGCCATTCTAAAGAGGACAACTGTTTGAAGTGCTGAGGAAAGAGGGACTTGCACCATTGACCACTACACAGGGGGAAAAAATTAATGCACAGAAGCAGCATTTGCTTATGAAACACAAGATCTCTTATTGCAGCTCAAGCAAAAACTATTTGCTTGCAACTGCACTACAGTGAAAACCAAGAAATTATTTTTTCCTTTGAAGAGGAAAAACTGACCAGAATTGTCTAAACTCGCTTTGTCTTTTACTCTGGAGGAGTAAAGACACTTTCCTAACTTGCTATAAATGCCAACACACACATTGGAGATTCTCCAAGCTCTGACTGATGCCAAACACTGGGATCATCTTCCTACCCTGGCATTTCACATCAGCTCCAGCAAAGGCTTTTCCAACTCAAAGTGCTTTAAATGGGCTCCAATAACAGATGCCTAGAGGTTAAGCTGTGTCTCTTCATCTCATCCCAAGAACTCGCTGTTACTCTTTGCAATAGCAATGCAGAATGGAACATTAACTCTCTGTCTCATCTTGTTTTCGTGAGCTTCCATGAAGATAAAGCACAGTAACTTAACCCTTAATAAATGCTTTAATTGGGATAGGGGTAAACTCTCAGCATTCTTAAGTCTACGACAAAACTTTGAACAGATGTAACCTTAACTCAGTGGCTCCAGCCTTCTCCACCACTCCCAGGCTGTCTCCTTTTCCTGACAGCAGAAAGCCCCTCTCAGCCCACTCCTTGCCATGCTCTGACACCACAGATGACTGAACGTTGTGCTGAACATGGAGGACCATTAACATGAGTGAGAAATAGTCAGTGTACCTTCCCAGCAGATGTGCTTTCTCAGTCAGTCAGTCCAGGGAGTGATGCATTTTAAGCCCTCTGCATTCCCACACTACAGTTAAGCATTGTGGGAGCCTCAAGGCAAGTACAGACCAGCCTCTCTTCTGCACTGGACACTACAACACAACTTGTCTGCACAAAGGCATTGCCAGAAGCCCCCACAGTACTTCCTCCCCCAGAGCCAGGCTGCCCGAGACTTCTGCTGAGGTTTTACTTAAAGAGAGGATGGCATATTTGATCCCTCTCACAGCCATACCTCAGAGGCATCCTGCTTTCAGGAGTAGATAGTTTCCACCCAGGATTTTTGAGTTATCTGTTCCTTTGACAGACAGAAGACCTTAGAAGCACTCCTACCTAGGAAAAGAATAAATAATACATGACACATTTTTTGAACTTTTGTACTGAGTAACTGATTTTACCTGTGATCTACATTTCTGTAAGCCTGAAGAACAATTTTTTTTTTTTCCCATTAAAGACATTAAATCCAACTGAATCTTTGTTACTTTGTTATTTTGGAAATGTAAGATTTATTACCTCTCTTAGAGGCACAACAGTGCTGAAACTGGGCCATCCCAAACTTTTTCAAAGGCTATGCAAATGGAAATGGAATATATCTGTCCCTGCACTGCAGGACAGAAAAACAAATCCACTTGCTAGTGGGTTTTCACACACTGTGTGTGTGACAGAAGGTGGACAAGGCTGTCAGCTTTGCAGAACTCAATGAAAGCCCCAGTGCCAACTGGTCCAACTGACCTTAATGACCACAAGCATAAAACTCCCTAGAACTGTAAACCCAGATTTCATTCTTTGCTGCACTTGGAAAGAGATCTTGTATATCTTTTTTTGCTTTCTAGCCTGGGAGAAAAAGTATCTCAAATGCCTACTTCACCCCTGGAGAGCCTTCCCCACAGGGACACACTGTTCCTGTACAGGGTTGTGCAAACTGATTCTCAGAAATACCTCCATAGGACACCCCAGTGTGGAGGAATTACTGAGAAGCAGGGCTAAACCTAGAAAATAATCTCATATAGGTAAACATTTCACTGTATAGTTATATCTAGAGGTTCTTTCATGATCTAAATAGCAAGATTTACTCTGCAGTTGAGCTGAAATTAAGAAAGACAAAGAGGTAGGGAAATCTGGTTTTTAGTGCATCAGCATTTTTTTATCTCCAGCATATCTTTAAACAAAAGTCTTCAATTGAAAATTTCAACAGTCAAAAACTGTTAAATGAAAACTTAAGAGATACCATATACATCTGAAGCCATATTTTTTGACAAGAGAATGGTATTCCTCACTCATTCCCTGTGTTTTATGAAACACTAGAGAACCATTTAAGCCTCAATTAAAATAAAACCAATTCCTGATAAACCTATTTTAGTAAACACAAAAAGTTGCTAACCATTATCTCATATTTCTTCTTATTGTTTAATCTGGACACTCCCAAAACAAAAGTAGTCCAGATGACTCAAAGAAGATGAGTTCCAACCTTTGGACCAGCTCTAATTGCAATACTAGTTCTCATGATTGCTGCAATTCAGCAGACTCCAGCATGATGACAGTGTTCACGTGGGCTCCATGAGCTACTCCAGCACTGCCCTGGATGGCAGCAAGAGCTGCTACATACTTCTTCCCTGTAATCTGATGTCCCCAGCTCACAGCACTACAAACCAGCTGAAAGACCTTCTTCCACTCCCTTGCATCCATTATCACAGAGGTTAGGTGCACAAATCCTTTCACTTGTGTTCAGTAGTGGGAGACCATTTGGTAACCCACAAGGTCAGGGAGTTCTCACTTCACTGATAAAGCATCAGGTTCAACCACCAGGCAACAGTGAGCAAACTTCTCCTGGTAGTCTGTGTCTTGAAATGGTGGCCCAGAGGGGTAAGACTGCAGCTTACAAACCTCTCATCATTTTCCTTGCTGTTAACTTTTCCAGGATAGCCTCTCTAGTTACAGACTGTGTTGAAAAAGGTATATCCCAGAAATCAAAGACGGACACAAGTGTCAGCCCTTGCTTTCAGAGTTGAACCATCCTGACAGGGCTGGACTAAGAGTCTCATTATCACTGCCCAAACCATCCTGCTCCAAGGGCAGCTCCAAGGAGGACTTAATATCTCAAACCTGTCTGTCAGAGATGCTTCACAAAGAGTTCACAAAACAGCACAATATTCATCAAAACCAAGGTGGTGATTTTCCACTCAACCCAGCAAAGGTTTCGAGACGTCAGCTGTTTATTTTCTCCTGACAGACTACCCAAGCTGGTATTTCCACAACTGCATGGACTATTTAGATACTTCCTAAAAGTACAGAGTAAAGAGAGATTATTATGGCTTGTGATAATATCCCTGTTTAAATAATTAAGGCAATTCATTTGCTTGTAGTTAAATTGATTCAAGGACTGCATGTACAATTTGCGATCAAAGTACTACCCTGTACCTCGTGTTTATCATCCCAGGTCCAAAGATATTTGTTAGTAAACAATACCAATGTAACCATTGCTAGGCTGCAGGGAATCAGTGGCAGGGCTTGAACAGGCTGCTGTCATCTAGGAAAATGTCAACAAAGAAGCTGCGGTAACAGCTGAAATCAAGGGAAACAGCAGGGCAGTAATGGAAACTTTTGAACCTTTTCACACAGAGGAACAAGAAGATTTGTCTTTCTGATTGCTGTAATGTTTCAGATAGCAGGAGAACATGGGAATATGGGCCTTCATGGCAGCTCATAAACTTCTCTGACCTTGGAAGGGAACTCTGTGTGACATGACAATCATAGTAATCAGAACAAGCTCTATCTGCTCTGATACAGCTTTACCGCATGAGCAGATATTCCTTTTTCTCCTCACAAGTGCTCACTGCTCTGCTTCATTCATTGCATAAGACAGTGCTCACCTGATTACCAGCAAATGGATACCAAGAAAAACAAAAATCAGTGTCCTGACCTATGTCTTATTCATCACATATTGCCCCAGTCTGAGGCCAGAATCATCAGGGCTTAAGGGCTCTGCAAATAACAATTAAATGAATTTCTGCAATCTGCAAGAATATTATAATTTCCACTCTCCTGAACTCAGTCACAAAGATCAAGGTCAGAGTAGCCCTGAACAGCAGATGCACAATTTAAGATTATTGGAACTGAATTTTGCAAGGACCTGGTACTTTATTCCACTTTTCACCTTTTCAACCCACTTTTCAAAGTGCTTGGTCCTGGCACTAAGTACAGATCCCCAAAGCTCTGAATTCTCAGTATTTGCAATTTATTCTAGGCTTTGTCCAGGCAGTTCTGATGTTCCCCAGCACCAGAAGCCCCTGAGTAGCTGTGCTTGTACACCCCAAGTAGCTGCGTTTGCACACTCTCCCTGCCAGTCTCTCCACTCCCTCTCAGCTGCCTATCTAGTGTCTCCAAGTCTCTTCCCATTTCCTGGTTTCTATTTTTTTTTTTTCCTGCCCAATTAAAATCTTATTTTTACAAGCTTTTTTTCCTAACCTATTTCCTAAAAATTACCTGCCTGTTTGGTCCCTGTTTCTTTCACTCATGAGTCAGGTAGCTATCTGCTGGAGTCACTAAAAGCAATGCATGGGAGGAACAATCCACTTATATTCAGTTAAGGTGCCCAATCCCAACACAGCCTGCAGCAGCCTGTGGATGCAGTCACAGGAAAATTTCTGTTCAGGAGTTGTCTGGGCTGGAGCACACCCAGGACTCACAGCACGGGAGTTTATCTGCTAACAGATCTCTCAGTCTGCAAAACCTGAGGTCTCCAGTTCACAGACATTAAGAGATTTTCCACGAAGATAAAGCATGCATCTTTGACTCTGGATTCCAAGAGCGCCCTCTTCTTCTGGGAAAAAAACAAAAGAGTGGCCCAGAGACTTTCTGAGGAAGAAATGTCCCTGTCAGTGCCCTGGGGTGGTGAGAGGCACCACCTCTCACCTGTGGGGGAGCACAGGTTGCCAGGGAGGGAGGGGCAGTCACTGCCAGGATGCAGAGCACTCTATTCAAGTTTCTCTTCCCCTTCACAAATCTCTCTGGGGAAAAGGCCCTCAGCAGTGCAAAGCAGGAGGCTGTAAGAGAATATCCCACTCTCCAGTACAAAGTTTTTCCTATTATTTTGCTCCAACACCTGGTCACACAGCCTCTCCTACCACCCAAACCCTGCTGCTTCCCCAGAGTCCTGGGTGCAGACCCTGCACCTCCTCACTGCAGCTGCTGTTACAGGGCTGTGGGGCAGCCAGGAGACAGACTTACAGAGAGAAACCCCAAGTGTTAGGGGAATGCAACAGTGAAGGAGATGAGGAACTAATTATTTATATAATCTCCACCATCAGCCTCTCTGTAATCTCAGATGTTGGCTGGTTGGAGAGATGGAAACCACATGCAACTGTGTGCAAGGGATGAGGAGAATGGCAACATTATCCCAACTTTCTTATGGTTACAGAGGCTGTAATTTAATTTTCTTTCCACTGTATGTTGACTGAAAAGCATTCCAAGTCCTGCTGCACTCCCTAGATCCTATTATGAAAAGCTAGATCTCGCAAAGCTGTTTTCCAACGTGTCAAATTCAGGTTTTTGTGGCTCTGTTTGACAGTTTTACATTAACTCCCAGCTGAGCAGAAGGTCCCTGAACACCAGGATTGCACTTGCCACGATGCTTTGCCTGGGTCTGATGCACTTCTTGGGGCCTCCATCTGCAGCCTCAGCAGTCTGTCCCACCCCTCTGCCATCCAGCAGCGGGTTTGGGCATGAGCAGAAGACCCCAAAGAGAGAGACAGCTCTGTCCCACAGTTCCTGCTCCACGGGTTAATGCCCACCCGTCACCTGTGGGACCTCTCCTGGTCTGGCCCCACGGCCATGGGGGACTGTCTCACCTGCAGCAGGAGCACACACTGCCTGGGGCCCTTCAGCACAGCACTGGCTGCTGTGGCAGGCAGAGCCTAGGAAATATGTCCCCAAACCTGCCCTTGTGTTCTTTAAAACAAACTTTTATTTATGCTGCACTGCTGGTGGCAAAAAATAACCTGAGTGGCCAGTCTACCTTCAGTTACATTTTTCCATGTGCAGAGCTGAAGGTCTGAGGCTCCTCTCTCTCTGCAGAGCAAACACAGCATTTGCAGGAATAAAGCTGCACTTATATAAGTTTCTGAGAATGCCAAGTTGAAAGTCTGACAGAGGAAAAACTTCTAGTAAAAAGCTATTTTTTGTCTTTTTGAGAGATCTAATCTATCTTCCGTGCATTCCTGACCTTCAGAAAGCATTTTCATCTCACACATTAAGTATAACAATCCTCTTAACAGGGAACATTTTGTTAGAGCTTTAAATTGGGTTACGTAAATTATTTGTAGTTCTGACAGCAGGTTTCTCTTCCGTCCACGAGGACAGTTGTTATGAGATTGCTACAAGGTTCATTTGCAATCACTGCAGATAATCATATGAAGGGATTGTTTGGAAGGAGATTTTATCTGGGGCATATGCTACAAGTTTATCACAGCTTTTTATAAAAGCAGCACTTTTGCCAAATACTTTGCTGTGCAGTAGCCTGCATGAGAATTAAGAAATCCCTGATGGGAAGGGTAAACTGAGGGGCAAAAAAAAAAATTTAAGTCCCACAAACTTTAGGAGGAACAGAGCACAAAGGGAAAAACTCTCAAGAAATATATATGTATATAGGTGGTACTGAGCATGTCTCAATCCATGACTTTACTCTTGTTGACTACAGCAGGAATTGCAAACAATCAAGATGAGGCTCTTTGTTCCCACTAGATACTTGTTCAGGAAAAGGCAGAATGGAAAAACTATTCAAGAAGTTACAGCCCTACTTTTAGCATTACATCAGATCAGTCAGTGAGTTAGAAACACAGTTTGGAGTACTCTCTTTTCAGTCTTTCTTCTCTCCACCCCCTAACCAGGCACAGGCTTAGACAATGGTTTTGAACAGGAAGAGTTCTCCTTCAGGAGAGCCCTCCTGCCTCCCTTTCTCTTGTCACTGGTAAGGCTGAATGGAGAAAAAAAAGTTTCTACTGATTTCTTCAGGGGTGTGAAAAGAATGGCATAATTTATAAATTTGGATTAATTTTTCATGTTTCCCATTGCATTTATGAGCTCTTAAAAAAACCCAATAAAGCAATGCAACAATATTTTATTCAACTTGAAAGCACTTTGTTGGACTTTAAGAACAATGATTTACTGAAACAGAATTTTAAAATTAAAACTTTGAAATGAAAATATGAACATTTAATTTTTAAGTCTTTGTAAGAGCAATTCAGATTTTTTTTCTCCCTTAGGTAGCAAGACCAATGAGTTAAAAGTTTCATCCAGTGCTAAATATGAGGAAATCCAGTAAACCTGATTTCTACTCTCCTGCTGGCATTATTCTCCACAACAGTGGTGCAGAAACCAACAAACCCTTCTGCAGCATCAGAGTACTGCAAGGAGTGACATTTTCAAGGAGAAAAAAACCTGTGGGTTTGTAAACTACACACACACATACAAACACAAGAACCATGCAAAAGGTGCTCGGCAGAGGAGGACCTTTACACATAAATTAATATCTACTAACATTTCCAAATCTGTCCAGGAATACCTTGGTATTTCCAATTGTATTGGGCTAACTCATGGTATTTTATCTTTCCTTCATATTCACTCCCTGTCTTTCTTTGGTGCCAAATATTTATTTTCAGCATTCTAGACAGAATTGTCTCACGGTTGTATTATCAGTCCCTCTTATAATACTTTATGTACAGAGACTGCAGTGCATAAATAGTACTAGGGACAATGTTAGGTATTCCTCTGAATTATCTAAAGGCACTGGCTGACAAATATACAATGATTTTATTTCTCTAAAAGACAATATATTATTATTTTGGCAATTCTCATAGAGAAAGAAATGTTTCTTAGTGTTAGTTAGAAAAGTTGATCTTAATCCTTTATACTTCTGTCTAAACAAACAGATCTCAGGGGAGAATACACACAGACATTTAACTTACCATTACTGCAGCTATCTTTTGACTTCCTCAGTATCATTAATATTTAAGCAGAAAGAACAGAACAAACAATTATCCTAATGATACCACACCAGAACTAACAAAGTAATTTTTAAAAAGTCATCCAGAAGAAGTGAGAAGGTCAACCAGAAAGCGCGAGTCAGGAATAGCTGTGCTCCGATGAGGAGGGGAAGGTTATGTGGCTGTGATATGAGTAGTGCACAGCTGTTACTCTAGTAATAATTCATCATATTAATATTTAAATGAGGAGGAGGAGGAGGAGGGCACGAGATTGTGTGTGACTCAACAGTCCCTCCCTGTCCTCAAGCAGAAAAATAGGCCACCAATAAAGAAAGAGCATTAGGAACTGTAGAGTGGGAAGGTTTGTTTTCATTACCTCATGAATAAAAGTGGGCAAACTGGTCCCTGAAGAAGTCTAGAAATTATCCTGCTTTTACTATTGCAAGTCAAATTCTGTTTCTACTCTCAGAATCAGCCATTACCTAATGAACAAATTGATCCAGCAACTAGTGCTCCAGGTCTGCACATGGTGTTTCTTGGATTTCAGTGTATTTCCAGCAAGCTTCTGCACTTCCTGCAAAGTGCTGCCTGCGGGAGTCTCTCCTGGCAGGGAATTGCTGAAATTGCTGTTGTCTACAGACACACTTACAAAACCATTTCTTTAATGGGGGCTAACTCACCTCCACTATGATTGTGTTACCGTGGCCCATCAGGGTTTCTGGGTGGGCAGGCTCTGGAGACCTGAGGAGGAGCAGGAGGAGCTGCTTGCAGGATGGGGTGTTGTGAGGAGCAGAACCTCGGCCCCGGGGAACCTGGGGGAGCTGCAGGAGGCAGAGCAGCAACACCCAGCAACAGCAGGCTCAGAGTGAGGTGGAAGGCTGGAGGAAAAAACAGCTGATGCAGGCATAACCCAGACAGATGTGGGTGGCATCCCTGGCAGGAGAGGCAGCCTGACTACACTTGGTTGCATATAGGGTTGCACAACTCTATCCAATAATTCAATATAAACACACCTCTCACATGCTGGGTTTTGGGAGGTTGGAATTGGTTTTTTTTAATTCTGTACAACTCCCTCCTCCTTGTTAGAGAGTGTTACTGCGACAGCCCTGGCTGAGCATCGCCTTGTTGGCTGTAGAGCTCTAAAGAGGTAATAAAGAACCATTTAACCAGCAATACAGACAGAGACTCCAGAAGTGGCCATGAGGCTAAATAACAAATAGTTTGCAACAGAACAAATCCACAGAAAAGCATTTGGCTCAGTGCTCAGCATGAAAATACAGGGTACACAAAACACAACCATTAGGAGATGCCAAACTCATGCAGTAACATCAGTTCTCAGCACACCAAGGTAAATTCTTCATCAGAAATATTCTGTTTTTTCCTATTCAAGCAAAGGCATTCCCCCCTCCTTTCATTTCATTAGCCTAATCCTCCATGATCAAGTTTGCAAACAACCTGAGTTAACGTTGCTATTTTTTTTAGCTGACTGATATGAAAGTTTTATTTGCTGCAATCTGTAGAGGAGGATTTGTGTAATTAATACTTTGCAGAAAACACCACTCGGCAGGTCTTCTCCACAGCCATTGTCAACGTCCCAGAAGACAGACCATTTAAAACTGGTCTTCAAACTTGCTGCAAAGGTTTGTACATAAAGCAGAATCAGACCCCTGGACACACTGGAGGAATGGGGCATATTGAGTAGATGGCAAGGGTCTGCAGGAAGATACCCTCTTCTCTGTTTTAGTAATTACACTAACATAGTAGTTGCAGAAGTTGGATTCTTCCTTCCTGGACTTTGGGTGTGCTTGAGGAACAGACCTGCCACACTGGCTTTAATCACTGTCAGAGCCCTCCCTCCAGCTCCACCACTGCTCCTGCCTCAGGAGTAGGACAGATACATGAGGTTGGAAGCAGCCACCTAATGCACCCAGGCTAATGTATCAGTTTATATTAGAAGAAAAATGGTGGAAAAAGGCTAAAAAGTCTTTGCAACCAGTGAATTATTAATTGAAGGTGAATGTGTGATGGAAGATAAACATTTTCAGGTACAGGCTGGTTGAGATGACAGATTTAATAGCTTCCATAAAGTACGACATTGCAACAGCTTCTATAACTGTCTTTGTGGGTAACCATCAACTGGATTTGGTGGCTACCAGATCAGTGTACAAAGTTTGAGGAGTCACAGAAGTCCAGACTCAGATTTGCTCTTCTTTCAGTGACAGAAGTTGCAACTTTAATCCAAATCCATGGTCTTGGTTCAGAAGAGGCTACAGCCTCTGTTGACAAGTTTTTTTAACCTCTTTGAGGTTAAGGCTTTTTCAGGCTTTGTGTAATGTCTGCTCAAATGTCACATCATTCCAACCTATGCTCTTAGTTAAAAAGGAAAAAAAAAAAAGACAAAATCATGCTTGCCCTTGGAACAGAGGGGTCAATGTGAAGAGCCACGCTGGCACCACAATCCCCAAACACTCATCATATGCAAATTCTAATTTAATTAGCATCACTAGGGTTTAAAAGTACAACCACCAGGTGCAAACTGCTGGGTACAGCCCCTGGCATGGTCAAACACAGCCTGCACCCTTTCCCAACATTTTCTTAATCAGACAGGCTCCATGGTTTGTCTTCCTAGTTGAAGGAAGCAGTCAAGCCTCTCAAAGGCCACACAAGGGGGCAAACTCCCCTCTGACTCTGCAAAGGCCACATGATCCACTTGAGATACTAAGAAATGCTTTCAGAAGTGCTGTGTCTTAATTTAGATTTCAAGTAACAGCAGTGAGGCTTACATAGTTATTTAGCAGTCAAAAGAGAGGGGTAGGCTTTTTATAGTCTAAACTTTATGGAGTGATAAAGATCTATTAATCATCTAACATGCAGTTTATCTACAGACAAATAGGATTAAAAATAGAGCAGGTAGTTTCGTCTCCTTTTTTTTTTTTTTTTTTTTTTAATTGGCATGGGAACAGAGAGCTGCAGATGAGGAAAAAGAAGGTTGCTGAGGATGCTGAGCACAAGGCTATGGCTGAGGACTGCAACCAGAGCTGCCTCAATCGTTGTATCTCCCTGATGAGAGGCTAGATCTTAGGTAACCTCAAGTGACCCTTTTCTGTAATGAGGATCTCAGTACTTGGCCTATTCATATTTTTCATTTCTCTGAATTTGGTCCAGGAAATCACAAGGCTTGTCCTGGCATTTTACCACTGGAATCAATGCAAAGAATTCTTTCTTTTAAGTGTTTGGCTCTGCCTCAGAGTTTTTTAATCTTTCCTTTCCTAAATGTAACTGATTGACAGGAGTGTGCATCCCTGGGTCAGTTTTCAACTCATGTTCCTCATAGCTTAACTTGGAAGAAATACCAACAGTTACACAAAGAATTTTCCTTGAGACAGTCTGGAAATCCTGACTGTAAATAAATAATTTCTCCCAAGTGAAACACTGACAGAGCTACACTGCTCAGCTGACTATACTGTGAAACATTAACCTCCTTCCCTGTCCCGTGGTGGCAGAGATTGTGTTTTGATGCTTTGTGACCCATGACTGACCTCACCGTGGACTCCCATATTTTCAGAACACCTTGAGATTTGGGATGGAGTTACATGGCACCTATATTTAAAGAAGCAGATGGGAAACAGCAACTTTCATTTCTTCCCTGTCTCTACTGAGCATTATATACAATGAGAGTGGGGCAGATAATGCCAGGACACCTGTTCCTCATCCAAGGATGCTCAGTTTCCCTGATACACACCCTCCCAGCGGTGCTGCCTGGTGTAAGGGGCTCTGCCTGCCATCACCTGGGGACCTTGCTGCTTTGCACGCTCTGAACAGCTGAGGGCTGGGGAGGAAGAGGAGAAATATGGTGCCAAGGAGAGGGAGGGAACTGCAGACCCATATGGCCGTGGTCACCCCCGGTGACAAAACACTCAACTCTGACAGAGCCATGCCCAGCAACTGGGAGCACTAGCGAGTCCAGTAGCACCACTGTCACCTCAGGGGGTTCTGAGGCTGAGTGACATGGGTGCCACACATTTGAATGCTGCTACATGTACGGTTGTGCCTGCAGCAAACAGGGCACGAATTTGTACCCATTGCTGTTGGACGGGAACTGTGACACTGGAGATGCCAGGGGCTGTCATTCCACAGAGCTCCAGGACCTTGTGATAAATTCCTGAGGGTGTAGAGGGTGAGATGCTCTGGGAGGTCCCTCCTTGCTCCAACAACCCCCACAGAGACAGTTTGCCCAGGAGAAGGTCATGGGTGATGCCAGAGCAGCACATGAGCAAGAGCCACCTCAGTATCCTAACTGACACCTGCCTCTGGCTCTTCCCTATCCGTTCCTTCCAGTCTCACCTCTCCACTGAGTAAGTTTCTTCACACCCACACTTCTCCACACCCACAATTCTCTCTCCTCCACCTGTCATAATACACAGGCTGGCTGTGCAAGCCCACAACACACTGTTCACTCCCATCAGCAAGCCCAGAAAAGAAAGCCTTGTTCAGGCCCCTGCTCTTGGGGTGCCAACCAAGCAGAACAGCAGACCTCCCTTCCAGCCAGGTCTCCAGAGGAGCTTTATCCCCGATGGCATTGCCCTGTACAGGGATCCATCTCAGCAGAGCTGCATGACTTTGCCAAGCCTGCACCAGCAGCCCAGAGCTATTTTGTAATTAGAATGCTTAACTCAAACAAGAGAAGTTGTTGAAAGAGTCATGTACAGAAGAGTGTTTTGTGGAAAGGGATGGGTGAGGAAGAACAAGGCAATTTAGTGTTCTTACAAAGAGCACTGATCCAGAAAAGAAAGGAGATTTTTCTTCTCATTAAAAACCAAACCAAACCAAACTCCACTTTTCCCTCAGTGTCAGCAGACTGCCCAGCCTCCTGCTGAAAGGCTGCTACAGCCCTGCCCGCTGGCCCAGACCTGACAGCGCTGCCCTAGGAGAAAGAAAAAAGCCAAACCAAACAAACAAAAAGCCCCACTCCTGCTCCAAAGTCAGTCCTGCAACCTGTACACACCAGTCAGTGCACGGCCAGCACGGCCGAGGAGAGATTAGGGCAGTGTACGGGAACCAGTCACACAGCTCAGAGTCCACAGCTCCTGGGAGGGCCCCTCGCTTCCACCAGGGCTGGACGAGGCTGGCACAGGCAGGTCCCTCTCCCCCCTTGTGCCCTGGCTTCTCTTTGGAGCTTGTGCTCCCGGGGGCCCTGGGCAGATCCTGAGGGACACAGGGAACAAAGTACATGCCATGTCCTGGCCAAGCTCTGCCAGGCACAAGGTAACAAAGGGCCCTAAGCTGCCCCATGCTTCTAGGGGCTCAGGTTTTGGGCTGTTCATTTGCATGCTCATTAAGAGGTGTCCAGTACTAACCTCCAAGGCTCAGCAGGAAAAAAAAAACAAAGGAAAATTCCACATGGCCCTCAGCTGTCTCAATGTCCAGTTAGCACCTCTACTTATGAGAGCTGCTGCTGCCAGGCCAGGTACCTGAGCCTGGAGTACCACCCAGGTTGATCACACTGCACATTTGGCACCACGGCCTCAGCTCTGCCACCTGCATGAGCTGCTCTGCCTGCTGGGTGCTGGCCACCTGGCCAGTCCTCAGCCTTCTGCTGGCTCAGCATGAAGGAGTTGTCAGTGGAGCAGTGTATGGAATACTCTCTTGTCTGGCATCTCCCTCCAGAGCTTGTTATTTTGCCTTCAGCATCAGCAACTCTCATACAGAGATGCTCAAGCAGGCTGAGATATTGCTTGAGAAACCCAGCATTCTGCTCTACCTGCTTTACCTGCTCAGCCTCCCTTACAGCCTTCCCTAGGCCAAGCTACAGCAATTTCAGCAACTTGGATGGTAAAACATTTAGTCTTAAGGTCACAGCTGGGAGGAAGCTGTAACAGGGCAGCTCAGACACATCCTTATAGAGTCCTACAAATTCACAGAATTATGGAATCACAAAATGGTTTGGATTGGAAGGAACCTTGAAGATTGTCTAGTTCCAACCCCCCTGCAATGGACAGGGACAACTTCCATGAGATCAGGTTGCTCAAGACCCCAACCAAGCTGACCTTGAACACTTCCAGGGATGGGGCAGCCACAGCTTCCCTGGGCAACCTGTGCCAGTGCCTCACCACCCTCATAGAGAAGAATTTATTCCCCATATCTAATCTAAATCTACCCTCCTTCAGTTTAAAGCTATTTCCCCTTGTCCCATTACATGTCTTTGTCATAATGCCTTCTCCAGCTTTCTTGTAGTCCCCTTTAGATACTTTAGGAAGATGATCTAAGCTCTCCTTGGACAGGCCTTCTCCTCTCCAGGCTGAACAACCCCAGCTCTTTCAGCCTGTCTTCATAGGAGACGTGCTCTGGTCCTGTGAGCATCTTTGTGGCCTCCTCTGGACTTGCTCCAACTGGTCCATGTCCTTCTTAAGCTGGGGGTCCCAGAGCTGGATGCAACACTCCAGGTGGGGTCTCATGAGAGCAGCGTAGAGGGAGAGCTCTCTGAAGATAGGTATTTGTTCATAAGAGAAGGTGTCAGTGCCTGCTCTACATGCCCAACCATGAGAGGTAAATCCATAAGGAGTGATTCACCCTGCTGCCTATGGACCTGACCCAAGAGGTTTGGATGTGTGCATTCAGAGATTAGAAGCGTAATATCCACAACAGATACACCACCCCAAACATGGAAATATTCCTGCCATGTCCTCACTGTAGCTGGCTCAGTCTTGACCCTGTAAATGAACAGTGCCTAATGCTGGTGGAGGTAGCAAAACCTCTGTCAGAAGCTCAAACTGTGGAACAAATAGAAGTATTACAGGGGGGAGAACAGGGGTAAGAGGAAAGGGAAAAAGGGAAGGGAGAAAATTCAACAGAGGTTATATTGTGAGGGAGGATCAGGCAGCTTAAAGTGCCATAAAATCCTTTATACAAATGTTCTTGCAATAAAATGAAATAGCAGCTATTCTCAGGGAAACTGCAGCTGCCCTCAGTGATCATAACAACAGCCTGGAGGATGCCATATTTTTTCCTTTTTGAACCAGTTGCTCTCACTGGTGGTATGTGCCTGTATGCTTACAGAGTGCTTTAGATCAGCATATCAAGTTCAGATGGAAACTGTTTAATACATTTATACATCCAGGATGGATAGGGCTTTGTTCATTTACCATTTCTCATGGTGAGATAAGGGACAGAACTGAATGAGCCACTAACTGTCCATCAAAGCACACACAGGTTTATTCATGACTCTCCTTACTCCTGGGAACAGATAAACAGTTTAGATATCCCTCAGTTAAATCTCTCCAGGACCACCTAGTCACAGATTTGTTTTTGATTTCCTACTTCTAAAACCTTTTGTCCCCATCTGCTGAGCTCACTACAGGCAAGGTTGGAGCAGTATTACCCTTTTTATTTCAATCCTTTCTTTTGCCAGAAGGTTAGTCAACATTTTGAGTTCCACCCCACTGGCTCAGACAAAATCTCACTGATTGCAAAGATGAATGGGGTTCATTTCCTCGCTTCGTCCCGTGGGACAAGAAATGTACTTAATAATGCTCCAGGTTACATATGGCTCATATATACTGCCAGGGCCTCCCAGCACTGCCTGCTCCAGAGCAGATTTCCTGTATCCCAGACAGTTTCCCATTTAAACAGGCACACACTTCCTTCCTACCATGCAGGTGGGACTGTAAGTACCCATGACCCTGCATTATTAAGCCCATATCTTCTGAGCAGGTCACAAGGGCATAGTGGAAGCAAAGGGGTAGTGTTTAAGCCACCAAACAGCTATTCTTTCATCAGAGCAGCAGCAAAACCAGCACTGCACAGATCCAAAGAGGAAACTCTGCCATAATAAGCTTAGATCAGAGTGCAAAGTAGGTGGAAACATGCCAGTTAATGACTTCCAGCTCCTACATGAAAAGCACACTAGAGGAGGACAAATGGAGCAGTGTCTGTCCTCAGCTTGAGAAGTCACAGAGCTTGTTTCTTCTAGATGCTCCATTTGTGTATTTGGAGAGGGGGTGGCATTAGGGGTGGACACACACAGTGACACACAGAAACATGACGCTCATTTGGATCTCAAATCAGACAGGCTTCCCCAACATTCTATAGTATTAATAGTTGGATTTTCATTTAACCCCTTACAGACTGAGCTATTTCATGAATTCAGATATCGCACTGAGTCCTAAGACCAGTACTGCTTCTCCTTTGGGGCTGGGAAGACAGGGAAGGGAGAGAGGGCTGGGAGCCCACGTGCATTGGGCCACTTCTTTCCTTACCCATGAATTTCAAAACAGGCATTTCCAAAATATACTGAACTTGTCACAGATTTAAGGATACAGCCACAACCTCATCCTTCACAGGACAGGGAGAAGTCCTCTAGCATGCAACTAGAACTACATGACAAGTGGAGGGAAAGAAAACTGCATCTTTGAATCGCAAGAGGATTAGCACTGAAATAGATTGAGCTCCATGATATACAGTCCTCCCAGAATCTGGGCTTAATAATAGTCCAGACACTGCCCACGCAGCAGGACCAGTGACTACCTGGGAACCAGCAACAGGCCCAGGCCAAAGAGAAGCAAGTCAAGAGTCTCTAAGGTTCAACCATTGTATTCAACACATCCCCAAAGGGCCAAGAAGTCCTTCCAGAGGCTGAGCAGCCAGCCCTGTCTCTCCCAGCTCCTCAGCCAGAGCTACCCTGAGAGAGCTGATGGCCAGTGCGTTACCAGGCAGCCTGTGCTGTGGGGTCTCACTCTCACGCACAGCAGACAAGGTTGGGGTGCCCTTGCTGGGAGAAGGATCCAGTCAGACACTGGCTAGAAGTCTCTCAGATAAAAGCTCCTATAGAGGGAGAAGGGTGAGAAGCAGAAGGATGCACACTGACTTCGCTCTCACTGAGAGACACCTTTACAATCCAGCACCCTGGGAACGGAAAAGAGGGTATTCTGGGGCTGAACAAACCTGAAACTTTAACTTTCAGAAGTTTGGGTGAATACTTCTGCCTGGTTCTTTTGCAGCATGTGGACCCCATGTTGAGTGCAGTTTTCCACCCAAAACTCAAAGCAAAACTGCTGAAACCACAGACTTTTACGGAAACTGCCCAAAATAACTACCTTAGCACAGGTTTGCTGAAAATTCAAATCTCTCTTGTGGGCAGGGCACAGGGTTTCAGGCTGGTGAGGAGAACAGAAGCTGGGGGTCTCCATGGGAAGGACTAAGGCAGAGAGAGAGCAGGAAAGCTGGGAGCCCAGCCCTGCTTGCTAGAGCAGCATCCCGTACCCAGTGCACCCAGCAGCTCTGCACACCTATTGCTTGAACCACCAAAACTGTTCCTGAGCTGTCAGCGTTTTTGAACATCAGTCCCTGTATGTGATGATGAAGTTCTTTGCCTTAATTACCACATCTGTTTTGCTGCCCACTGGGAGTAAGGACCGTAAACTTTTCCAACACTTGCATGAGTGCTTTTTGAGCTTTCTGCTACCCCTGCTTTGTGACCACTCTGCAGTCTGCCCATGCTCCAGCCATGACCTTGTGCCTTCCCTCTCTCTTGTAATCCAAGCTGGGAGCCTACTTCACTTACTCTTTTAGCAGCCTATTCTCCTTATCTGTTATAAACCCAGCAATGCTAAGAACGTAGGACACAACAGCGCTTGGATGGGATACCTGATGTCAGGAATAGCTTCCCTGGCTCCTTGAGTGGGACTGCAGCTTGACAAACCTTGCTTGACAAACACCACTGCAAGCCTTGGAGAATGTTGGGAACAACTCTTCCCTTCTGTGAGCTGGATGTTGTTCTTCACCCTGGATAACAGGCCATTCTGCACCTTTCAGTCACTGCTCAGAGCTCCCAGGACAGCCAGAAGCTGCTCTTT
The DNA here is from genome assembly GCA_038380795.1 of Pyrocephalus nanus. Lineage (NCBI taxonomy): Eukaryota > Metazoa > Chordata > Aves > Passeriformes > Tyrannidae > Pyrocephalus > Pyrocephalus nanus. The sequence goes on from CM076272.1 coordinate 8,840,230, forward strand.
GCTTTCTTTTTTTTTTTTTTTTTTTTTTTTTTTCCTTCATAAACCACAGACAAAAGAAAACCACAGAAGGAAGAAAAGCCTTTAATCAGCATTGGAGATTTGGCTACTACACTTCAGCTCTCTTTTATTTTTCAACCAGGCAGATCTATAGCAGAGATAAGCATATGCTTAAGCAGTTTGCTGAATCAGAATCAAAAGAGTACTCAGATTCTCCACTCAAAAGTTGCTTTGATACCTCAGTTATGTGATTCACTTAAGCAGTTCATATAAATGAAATAAATCAGGTTTTTTTCTCCCGTGTTTTTGAAGCTGATATTTCTGTAGGAAAGACTGCATGTCCCCTGTCTAACAGATTTCATTTTTCTTTGGCAAGACTGATGCTGTTGGGTGGTATGAACAGACGGTCACCTTGTCTGAAGTGACACTGACAGTCAACAGGCTTTGGTCCCCAGGAGTCAGGCAGCTAAAGGCAGTCTGGCAACTATCTGCTATTCAAAATACTCTTAAATTTCTGCTCTGAAGACACAATCTAGACTTTAAAAAAGCCTTGACATAACAGCCCTGTGTCTAACACCAGATTTTCTCAATGCAGTAAAAAAGACAAACTTTCCTACTAAGCATAGTTCTGCTGGCAGAGCATCTCCCAGTTCAGTAAGTTAAAGAACCTAAACAGGAAGAAGATCACGTTGATTTAATTATCCACCTACAATGGCATTTTAATAATACAGAAATGGCATAACTTTTTTTTCTTTAACCAGCATTTCATTATCATAAGCTTCTAATGTGGGCCTGGCCTTAAAGACCTTTGGGACAAATTTAAGCCGTAAGTCACTTCATGCTGGAAAAATCTGTAGCCATTATCCTTTGCAGATGCAGAAGCCAGTGTAGCCTGCTACACAAAGCAAAGGCACTTGTTTTGGTGGTTTTTTTAGAGAGGAGACTGTTCACTTGACTTTAATTTTTCCCCTTACAATAGAGAGCAACCCTGAAGAGTTTTGCAGACAGCTTTTCAAAATAAACACACAACGTCACACCGCTGCTGGGAGGAGGGAAGGGACAAGCTCTGCTTCTCAGGGGCAGGAAATGAGTGCTAGGGGAGCAGGAAGACTTGCAGAGGGGACAGCAGGTCCTTGGGAGCACCCGAGCCAGGGCCGGCTGCTCCCAGCCCTACACGATCTCCATCAGTGCAACGCCAACTCCCATCAGACCAACAGCCTCAAAACCAGGCTCTGTGGATCATTTCTGAAAAGCTTTTTATGAAGAAAAAAACAAATCAACAAACCAACCCCAAATGAACCAAAGCAAGGCTGAGATTTGAAGTTGCTTCCACATGGCTTTATGCTTTAAAAATCAAGTGCTGTAAAACCTGACCCCTTTGGTTACACACGTACTGCAGGGGTCTGTAATGCAACACGGTCCTGTATATTTGCTTTTTATATATGTATGAACTGAAAGTCCAGATTAGTTTCTATAGTTAATGACCAAGAGATAAATGAGTGACAGCAAAAGCAGCCTCCATTTGGATAAATACTGGTCTGAGTCTCAGCAGTGGTCAAATGGGAAGTTTGCAAAGCAGGCCTGGAGGAGCAATTAGAAGAGGTTGACCTCAGTGTTAAAACATCCTTCCTTGCATTTTCGCCTTGAAGGGCAGATGGTTGCATGCAATCAAGCTGGGGCAATTAAAAAAATTACCATTCCAGTGGCCAAAAAGTTGCACCCTGGTCAATTTAAATTCCCTGTAGGTGACTGGGGGTGTCCTGCCTGATTGTGCACTGAAAACACAAACAACTCCAGCTGTGTCTTTGCTGAGGGAGCCAGCACTGCCCCACCACCACAGCTGGGTCACCCGAGCTGATCTGACCGTGCAGTCTCCTGCAGCACAGGCTCTTCAAGGGCCTTTGTAGTGCAAGATGTGGGATTTCCAGAACTAGACAGAGCAGGGGTTGGTTTGCTGCTCTGACAGCAGGGAATCTGACATCAGTGCCAAAGCCATGATCGACACACTGTGCTGCAAAGAGGTGGGATTTCTGGGTGCTGAACCAGCTAAAGAACAAAGCCACAACACAGTGCAGCAGTTAGGGTCTGTTTCTGGGGAAAGCACCCCCTTGCACAGGACAAAGCCCTTCCCAGTGCAGTGGCAGAAGCCTGGGGGGGGCTTGCTGGGAAGTGGAGGTGGCTTTCCATTACATAGACTGCCACAGGTGTAATAAAACAAATGAGCAGTTCACTGCACCTGAGTTGGTCCCATCCTGCCCTGGTCATGTTTATTTTGCTTCAGCTTTTCTCTCTTGTTCTGATGAGGAAAGGCCAGGGCAAGGAGAGGAAAAACATGTTTTCTGCCTTCTTTTGAACAACAGAGGATTCTGCAATACACTGATCTGTGAGGCAGCAAATACCAGGAAGGGCCAGAACAGCATGAAACTCCTTTGGCCTCCTGAAGCTGACAAGAACTTTACCACTGACTCTATTAGTGTCGTATGGGGAAAGTCCAGGCACTGTTTATGCAATAGTGAATATTTTATGTCTGAATAAGAGGTTTAATTAATGTTGATCATGCCAGCCGTAACAAAGATACCACATTTTTTCTGTTTAATCAGCAAAACCCCCACCCCTTCTCGAACTGTTAAATTCTATCAGAATAAACACCCATTTGGTGTTATTACACTTAGTTTAGAAACAGGTGGAGGAAACCATTTCCCTTGACATTTCCTCTTCATAACCTTAATGCAACATAATAAACAATTCAGTTATGCTGACATCGTTACTAAATCTGACATCAAGGTGCTGCTTTTCAAAGAGGGAGAAATTAAGGCATAAATTTTCAAGACATATCATTGCTCCACAGCTTTCCTACGACAACAACAACCCTTTTCCTAGACAGAAAGGCTAATGAGTCTCTTTAGAGAATGGCACTAGTTTCAGCTCATTTCCACAGAAATAGAAATAGAAGCAGGAATAGAAATAGAAGTAGAAATAGAAATGTTGGTGGCAAGGCCAAGTGGGTAAGAAAGGCTCCAGGCTGCAAAAAGCTGAGTAATCCTGTGCGACACTGAGGGCACGCAGTCCAGGACAGAAAGACTTTCGCATCCTGCAGGATCAAGCTGTTACTACTGAAGTCCCCTCTTTTGCAATCTGTCAGAGAACAGCTGTGCCAAAGTGGAAAAAAATCCCGGAAAGTTATTGAAACATTCTTACTATTAAAGACCTCATGTTTCCACTGCAAATGGATGAAACTCCCAGTGAGATTTCTGGTGTCTGTTAAGGTCAGTGTTTGCGGAATTACAAAATATCAGGCATTCTGTGATGCTGTACTCACAGATTTTGGGAACATTTTTAAGTAAGACTAGAAAAAAAGTTGCAGCTTGCTTGTTGTGCTTTACACCACTGCTTGCCCGTAAGCACACATAACACTAATTTACTGTCCTTTCTGACACTGCTCTGTGTGACTCAACCTCCTTTCCTCGTGTACGTCCCTTTTGACTTTGCCCCATTTTTTTCTAGAGGCTGGGGCTGCTTTAAAAAGTCTTCCATTGCCTGCATTTAAAATCTCCAATGAAGGGACTGCAGTGACTTTCAGATTGCACAGCTCCCTGCTACCTTTGCCTACAAGGGTAGATATTCTATTCCTGTTGTTCAAACTGGCAATCACAAAATTAAGGGTTTAAAGAGGTACATCACAACAACCACTGTCATCTTCCTTCATTTCCACCAGTGTCCCCACCAATGTGAGGGGAAAGATTGCAGAAAGCAGAATTAGCCATGCAGTCTCTCTCTGAACTGCATTGCTTAATTTTTTCCATAATCACTAGTATATAATATCCCTTTTGGGAAACAAAACCTTTTCCATAAAGAACTGAGGATCACTTCAGACTGAAAGGGTTTTTCCCCTTTTTAATCCCTCTAGAAATGCACTCTGCATCGACAGATTTTAATATCTCACTTTGGTGAGGAGAGATCAGACACAAAATGGCATTCCGTGCAAGTGAGGACTCATTACTGCGAAGCTGTTGTTTCTTGCCCAGCCAGTTATAACTCAAGCCTATAAAACTTCCATTGTTCAAACCTGGAATGTCTCACAGATTATGCCTGGACAAGGTAAATCCCAAATCCTCATCCTCTGGACTAATACACAGGCTCCCAAACATGCGCAGGGTGGAAAAGTAACCCACGGCTGTGCCATTTGAGCAGGTTCTGTCCAGGGATCTCCAGTGGAGGTTTTAATTCCATCTGTGGAAGTACAGACACTGAGGGGTGAAGTCACTTGCCTTGAGGCATACAACAATTTAATTGCAGAGCTGGAAATAAAACTGAGGAATATGAACATGCTGGACCATGCTATAATCAGCAGATGCTATTGCTTCCAAGTTCTAATTAAAGAGCTGTCATTACACAAAAAGCATTTGTATTTTGCAGTAAAACTGATAAAGCTCAATAGTCTGGAATAATGGAGAGGAGGCATATGTTTTTTAAATCTCCCAAAGATGACAATACACTGGGGATTTTTCAGTCTGCCTCAGCCTGTGTAGCTAACTGATCCCATCCATGGGGTCTCTCTCTGCTCTAACAAACCCTCGATCTTGTCAATACAAATTAAATAATGCTTAAAATATATAGGCTACACTACAATTTCCTACCTGAGACTGTGTGAAAGAGACAGCCCTGTAGCACTCTCACAAAATAAGACAGAATAACCAGTGGGAAAAATAACAAGTCTGGGAGAGAACAGAAGTGGCTGATGTGTGCTGCAGCCATCATTAACACAGTTGGCAATGTTTAAATGCATGAAAGTAGATGGTAATCCAAATATAAATGAACCAATTTGGTGTCTTGGGCATGCAAGTGCCCACAGAGACACACAGGAACACACACATTTCTCTGCAAAGGGAGGTCCTGCTTGGTGCTCTCACCATGCCCAGCACCACTCCAGCAGGCGCCTGGCACTGGATCCAGCCCCACTGCTCAGGGTTGGATTGCCTTAGTGCTGGAGCAGCTGCTGGATTTGCATTCCCAGCTCTGTCAGCCAGGCAGAGCTTGGATTTAGATCTCCAGCTCTGCTGCTTCTGCTGAGAGATGTCTTACAGGGCCACGGGGCTGGGAGCACCATGGGGATGGTGACACCACGTCACTGGTGGCACCACAGGCGGTGGCCGGGCTCTGCCATGGCCAGGTGCTGACTTGTGCCCAGGCAGGGTGTTGGGGTGAAGGTGTGCCCCGAGTTGCTCAACACCAGTGCCTCCAGCTGAGTGAGGAGCAGCAGGAATGGTCTCTCTCAAGCCCAGTCCAGCCCTGCTCCTTCAGGCAGGCACCAGCTGAACACAGGCCACTGTGAAAGGTGAGAGGATGGGAAAGTGCACTTATGTGTGTTTCCCACAAAAATGAAATACCACAAAAATTTTCCTGCAACCCAATGATTACTTGGATTTCTTACCTCCTGAGCACATATAGCTGTGAATTCTGGGAAGGTGGGGTGTGCAAGCACTGCTGGGAACAGGGAGAACCTTCTCTTGCATCCACAGAGCAGGTGAGTTTGTGTGAACTGCGTCCAGCCACAAGTGGTATATCCCAGAGCTTCCAACATCAGTTTTGCTAAGAAAAAAAAAAAAAAGGTATCAAAATGAGGCCTTCAGCTGAGCTTGTTTGCAGGTCTTATTTGCCTCAGGTTCCTTGGGATCTCAGGTATCACCTTCCTGACACCAAAGTCTGCCATGTCACCTGAGCTTGGCAGCAGGCTCAGACCTGAACAGTGACCCAAGGTGAGGACTGCTCTCTCATGCTGTTATGTTGCCTCCAAGGAGAGCCCAAGGAGGCTGATCAATCCCTTGAGGTTGAGACAAGCCTGAAGCAGCTTCCAGGAGCACCCATCCCTGCTCTGCCTGGCTGGGGACGATCCAAACCTGCTGCCAGGAGCAGGAATGGAGCATGTTCCCTGTCCTGTGCAGGAAGGTTGGAGACAGAGACCAGACCTTGCTGTTTCAGATGCTGAATAGGCTGTGTTACAGAGGAGCTAGTGACCATTTTACTTGTAATTCACTCTATTTCCTTCTGACTCAGAGCCAATATCCCACCTGCATCGTGAACCTGCTACCAGCAGCCAACACAGCTCCCAGGCCATTTCCAAGAGGAGGCACAAAAAGCCCCAGGTTTTTCTGGTGAGATTCTGGAGATCCCTTTCCAGCCCCCATAAGCAGCTGGATAACGGTGAACAGCATTGAGAGGAAAGCCCTCCCGCCACCTTTGCAAAATGAGTCATCTCCATGGGGGCATTGCTCATTTTAGTAGTATAAAAGTGAAAAATAGAAAATGTGAGGCAGCAGTGCCCCATTCTGTAAGCAGGGCTGCTGGATTCTCCCTCTGCAGTCACAATCTACAGTCTGGCAATGCCTATGCTGCAGAGAAGCCAGTCTCTGCCCTCTGCATCTATTTCTCCTTATTTGATCAAGTTTGACAAAGGCTGTGCCTCAAGCAGACTTTAACAGTGACTCAGGTCCACGTCAGCCCTACAGAGGTGCAGCACAGACGTGCAGGCACTGGGCAGCAGTCAGGTCAGAACCAGCCAGCTCTGCATCACTGCAAGCACAGTTACTCACAGCTAAATTCCTCCTGCCTGCACCTTACTTGAGATTCTGTTGTGGGCACTCTGGAGCACAAGAAAAGACATCTTAGAAGGTTTTCTCTGAAAGCAAAGACTCATACTGGGCTAGAAGTTCAGGCAGTGTTTTAGCAGAGCTCTACCGACGCTTACCACAAAAAGAGAGAGAAAGAGGAAATGCCTTAAAATAACACAATGAGAATTATCTGTAAGGTGCTCTGTGATCAAGGTGGTGTCCCAAGAACAAGGGGCCAGGAGCATCCAGGTGTCTAGGAGATAAAAGGGAGAAAAAAATACCAATAACCCCCCACTCCTGAGGAGCAGCTGAGGTCTTTGGCAAAATATAGGAGCTGAGATAAAGGCTTGTGTAATTGCTCTTTAGATGGCAAATCAGGGCAGGTTTCGGGAGCTGTGACAGAAAAGCCAATTCTGCTGCAGTGCGTGAGAGACAAGGCTCGGGGTCGTTGGCCTCTGGGGCAGTTGGCTCCCGTGACTTTGCTCTGTTCACTGAAGCCAGAGGCAGCCAGTTGGCAGGTCAGAGTATTCTCTGGAAAGCAGCAGGATACTTGCCATGGCCCCTTGCAATGCACATGCTGTCAGTGCGTCATTACAAGCAACACAGTTGAGAGAGTTATGTAAGTTTCTACTCCAGTTAGATCCAGCACAGGGGGTATTAGAGCTGTGCTGGGTCAGAAGTCACCTTTGAACTGCCAGTTCCAGGGCTTTTTCGGATTCAAAATTGAACATAAACATGTATATGGATGGGTTGCAGTCACTGGATTTCTCATAGACTCTGACATAGCTCTCAGCTGTGTCACTGCCACAAGGAAGGTGGCACAAGGTGGTACTTTCATTACACACAATAGTGGCACTTTACCTGTGGGCAGGTGGAGGCTGCCCATAAAGGAAGTTTATGGTTGGCAAAGAAAACTACAAATTTGATTCTAGCAGCACTAAAACATCTGTTTGTCTAATCAGATAAAGGGGTCACGAAAGTCACCAGAGGATCTAACAAGAGAAATTCCTGGCCCATACCCTAACTAGAAATCTTCAGGGTATGTTGCTGATATGTGTTTCAGTCCTGACAGGATGAACACCAGGTATGGTGTTCAGGTTAACGTGCTGTGTGCTGTGCTTGGGAGCACAGACAGATCCCATCCTCCTGCTCCTGCCTTCCCAGCGCAGCACAGTCAGGGCAGGGCAGGACTGCAGGACCTCCAAAACCTTGCTCACCTTCTGCACAGACAAGAGCAGAACATCTTCACAGACTGCTCTCAAGAAAGGCATTCAGGACAGAAAGGGCCTTTTCCTCTGCCCACTCAGAAATAAAGAGATCAAGTCAGAAATCCTGACTCAAGTAAAGCAAGCAGGACTTTGCCACTTATTTCAACAGGCCCAGCTTTTCACCCTGAGAGGCTACTCTGCTATTGAGAAAGGAGATAAGCTGCCAGCAGCAACAGTCTGGCCTCGGAAATCTGGAGGGGTTTGTCAGCTGATTGCAGAAGCAGTAAATGCACAGCTCACCCACAGTGCAGATGTAACTTGCGTGTCTCCCACTTTCAGGAAAGCTGAGGACTCTGTGTTGTTTATTGTGCAATAGGAAGACATTAATAATCATCCTGATGATGTTAAAGAATGGAGATAAAATTCTCTATTATCATGGATTATCAGTTTGTCAAAGAGGATGCTGGCAGACAGAAGCTTTACTGGGATGAGGTTTGCATTTCAATGAGCAATCTGCATGGAGAGCTTTCAGCTCCTCTGCCATCAAATCCAGGCAGGAGGAGATCTGAGCTGAAACATCCCTCCAAGATGCCTTGCAGTGCTTAGAGAGGTCTGACTCCAGCCAGGTCATGGTCAAGGCTGTCAAGGCTAGAAACTGTAGATGGCCTTAACTGCAGAAGATTCTGCGCTGCAGGGTGAGTAATCAGGGGCTTAGAAAAGCATGTTGAGAAGACCACATTTCCTGCTACTTATAAAAAGGCTGCAGAAGTATAAACTGGAAGCACTGGTGTAATAATTAAATCTCAATTCTCCCTCAGACCCAAGGTGCTCAGATCTTTTCATGAAGCGAATGGTAGAAGCACTCAATCCAGTTGCCTTGAAAAGACTTTAGGGGCTTTGCTGGGAGTTGGACCTAACCCAAGCACCCAGCTAAAGACAGAGAGCAAACGTCAGCAAGCAGCATCTCACCTCATGGGGACTGTGCTGAGCCACACGCAGAAAAACTTTACTGCAAGCACACTGCTAGTTGTCAAAGGCAGTGGTGATTACAAGGGAACACAGAGTGGCAGTTTTGTCCCTCATAACTTCTCACAGCTCCATCCCTCTCCTATCACATTTCTCTATACTGTAGCCATCCTATGAGTCAGGTAAATCTCCTTCTTCAGCTTGCCAGACAAGCCTAATGAAGGGCTCCTCTTTAGCACTAATTTCCTTGCTGTTCATTAACCTTGCACGATGTCTGGGAGTGGAATACTCTGACTTAAGTGCTTTTCCAGAGGTAATAGTGGCAGTATGAAACTTTGCACAGATCTGAACTTCGAACCGAGGCTCAGCATGAAGAAAAGATTATCACCCCTTCACATTTCAAGTCTCTTTCTGCAAGCACATGAGCAAGAAACATCTTTCTTGCCTCATCTCCCTGTAAAAAATAGTTTTCCCTGAAATACTGTTCATCAAGGAGCTGTCTCTTTGCCAAGTTATCAAGCATCTTGAGACTCACGATGGAGTCTCAAGAGCTGATAAAGCTGTCTGTGCATGTGGCTGAGGAAGCTCTGGGAGATGAAAGGCAAGCCACATCCCTGCTTTGGGCCTCATTTCTACAATGCACAAGACTCACACAAGAGACAACCGTGGCTGCATAAATCCTCATGGCCCCAAGGAGCTCAGTACAAGAGCCTGCTGACAGCAAAATCAAATTTTTCTTGTACACAGCACCAACCCTCTGCCACACTTTAAAACAGACCTGAAATGCCAGCAGCCACGCTGACAGAGTCACAAGACAAAACACCGGCTGCTCTCTGTTTGCTCTCCGGGATGCAGCCACCAGCTTGTGTGGCTGTACATGCAGGGAGCATCTGCTGTGTGCTGAGAGTGCCATCAGCTCGGGGAGAGACAGGCACACCCCCCCTCACCAGCTACAGCCTTACACCATAAACACAAGCTGCTGCTCAAGTGCAATGCTTGGCTGAGCTCCCTGCCACCTCTACGGCACTCAAATAGTTCAGAAACAAGTGGATTGCTGGGACAAAAACAACCAGCCTTTATTTCTTCTACTGCAGACCTGCTCCCACACGTTTCACAGCTGACAGTCACATAGCGCCCTTTCCCAGAGGGTCCCTGTGTGCGAGGAGGGAAGAATCCTAATCCCCTTTTCTGAGGCAGAGGAAGACAGTGCTTTGCACATACTGTGAAGACTAGATTCCCTGGAACAGAAAGGCAGGAGTCCAGACCCAGGCTCCTCCTGCCTCAAGCCATCCCTTCTCACTGCAGTTTTGGCCCATTTCTTCATGTGTGATCTCCCATGGACCTGGGGAGCAGGTCCTTTTTTATGGCCCTGACTTCACACTTGAATCCTGTTCTCTTCCTCTTTGTCCATTTTAGGTTGGACAACCCTTATTCCATACAGAATACGGTGTGGGAGGATAAGTGCTGCAATTACTTTTGCAGGAGTTTCCCATTATTATTTTGCAGCTCTTCTCTAGTGTGACCCATCACTTTCCTCAACTAGAGCATGCAAAATCCAGACCCAGAATTTCAGCTATAGCTGCACCTCTGCTGAACGTGGTCATAGAATCACTTGTCTGGGTCTGACTGGCTACACTGCTGTTTGTCTGAGCCCAGATGACAGTGCCTTTGCACAGTTCCCTGCTCTGTAACATGAAAGTACAATTTCACTGCATCTAGGCAAGGCAAAGGCAGTTGGGAACTCAGGCAGGCAAGTGCCAGGGACACCCTCTGACTACATCTCCATTTACCTCTGTGTCTGTTTCTACATGGCAGGCAAAGAGGAGGTTTGAAAAGCATTTCCCTTTGCAAGTCCCAGTGTCCTGAAAGCGCCCCAGCAAGCCCAGCCCCAGCAGAGTTCCCTGCACCAGACAAAGAGCAGCAATGATTGTGGCTGCACACAATGATTGGAGGCAGCAGAGCCTGCATACATTTGACAGACAAAACCCTAATAGACCAAGCAAGCAGCGTGGGTTGACTCTGCTGCCACTCTCTTGCTGTCTCTCTGCTCTCCACAAAACTGCATGGTTCGTGTTTTGCTCTGAGGGCAGAGGAGATGCACTGTTGGCTGGGCTATGCCCCTTCCCTTGCCTGGGCTGAGCCACCCCAAAACAAAGGGGCAAGGTTTAACCTGCCCCTCTCCACCTCCCCTCACTACCCTGAGGCAGGGGTTGCCCTCCCCAGTTCACACCAATCTTCAGCACGGGTTTGACACCCCAGGGGCACTGCCAGCCTCCACAGGTAGCCATGGAGCAGGGTTTTCATACAAGAAACAGTTGAAATAACAAAAACCCTGCCGAGGCTGATTCAGCTGGTGAGCCTGCATCCTATTAAGCAAGTCATTTTTTCCAGTTGTTCAGCACAGGAACCGTGTGGTCGGGTAAGGCTTCCCAGGCAGTGGCTGGCCACGCTGAATCACCTCTCCCAGCCAGGCTGTCAGCAGACAGCTTACTCTGAACTGGACCAAAGTTGCTCCTTCTACTCTAGGAAACAAGTCCTTGTGAAAACAAGTCCTTGTGACGAGGACCTCCAGCCAGTTGAATACTGAAGCCACACTGGCAATCCAGTGGATTTCATCCCCTAGCAGCCCTCCCAGGAGCATTGCTGCTGCCTTGTGATGCCCATGGACACTTGCCCAGTGCAAAAAGTTTCTTAACGTCCTCAGCTGGCAGCTCTCAACATCTTGCAGGCTCCACACGTGGTCTGGAACACAACAGAGGTGGCTGTGAGGCCCTGTGGGGTCCAAAGGGCAGCACAGCTCTTGGGGACTGTAAAGGAGACAGACACCCTCTGCAGCTCCTGCACACGGACCATCACACTCAGGAACCAGGGTAGAAAAATTAACACCACTTTTCCCCCTTTGTGTCACGTCCTGGACTTACATTTTGTAACAGACAACTTCACACAAATCTAGTGCCTTTGAGACATACTAACTCAGGGTGCTAAAAAATTCTCAAAACCTAGTAAAACCTACAGCTGATGTAACAGCTCTGAAACTGTTTTTCCTCTTGCTCACTACTGGGTTTTTTGCTGTCCATTAAGTGCTGCAGACAGTACGTGATTTGTGCCATTCTGCATCTGTTATCCACAGAAGATGTTAGACTGAAACAGTCATCAGCTGGAAGATTTCAAGCAGGAATTTATAAGAAAGGAATATATTTTTTTAAAGTGGGTAGATATCTCTAGGAACTCAGAGACCCTAGAGTACATTAGGAATGAAATTACCATCGAAAAGGATAGGAGCTAAATGTAACTGCATCTTTCAGGGTTTGGCTGCCTTTGAAAATGTGTCCTTTAGTCATTTAGCTCAAGACACAGTTGCTTTTAATTTAGCTTGGGAGGCTTTGACTCAAGGCACAGCTCGTAATTACTACTGACGTATATGCTGCTCTCTGAAGTGAGGCACACTGAATTGTGAATTTTAGTAACAATAGGATAAACATTAACTGGGTAACCATTTTGCAATTGTTAAGCAAAGTCTAGAGATATGGGAGTTTGCTTAACAAAACAGTTCAGAGCAGTTTGTCGTAGCTCTGGACATACTTTCAAGTAGAAGTCATAACCAGGTTGTGCTGGAATCACATGAAGATGATGACGGTAGAATTACCAAACTGTTTGAGGGTTTGACCTCTGAAGCAGACTGATGAATGGTTTTGGATTGAAAAAGAAGTCTCCTATCCACTGTGCAAACTCCTACTTGCTGGAAACATGAGGAATCTTGTAACTGATAGTGCCAAAACTGATAGATCACAGAGCTGATCTGAAGACACAGATACGTGCTGGGTCCTTTCTGTGCTCTGACACAGCTTCAGGTGTTAACTGTGAAGCTTTTTGTCTGGTGGGTGTTTCAACAACTACTAACCTTTAGAGAAGACCAGAATGGTCCTTCTCACTTTCACAAGGCTCAGCCTCTACACCTAGAGATTTCTGCTGCTTTTTCTTTTTTCTTTCACATTTGACAATTTTCAAAAGCACCCATGTGATGAATGCTAACAGGCATTTCTGTACTGCAGTTTCCCTTAAAGCACCACCAACAGCCTGATGCTGCACTTCTGCATGTGTGATCACTTGTTGTTGCCTTCCCTGCCAACTGTGCAGTACCCATGCCATGGCAAAAAATTGGCATTAGCTCCTCATTAAACACTGTTTGGGTGCATTTTGTTTTTGCCAGATTATGATGTTTTGAAGGATGAGTATCACATTACAGAACAGCATCTGATCTAGATAATCTGAAGCCAAAGCAGCACTAATCTTGCAGTGAATCCATGTCAACACGCTTACTCATGTCTCCTGGGTTAGGGAATGCAGCACTTTCCCTTCAACCCGAGGCCAGACCAAAAATGCCCAAGGGGTGCTGGCAGAAACTGTAATTATAAATGAAGGCATCACAAAACCAGCCCAGAATAAAACTGGGATCATCCTGCAGCCTTGAGCTGGCTGCTGCATTAGAATTGCTGTATAAAAGTACAAAGTTTATCAGTATCACTGGGAGACATTACCCCTACCACAAGCCATTATAACAAAGCTGTAAAGTGTTACAGTATGTGGAGAAACATGACACAGTAAAAAAAAAAACCAACAAACCAAACCAAAACTCAACAAGTCATACACACCCAGGACTTTTTACTGAAAGAAATTTAAAACTTGGTTTTACCAATTTTCTGGAACAGGATAGGAAGCTTTTAGTCCACATGAAAATGCACATTTTTAATTTTAGCTATGAACTACATAATATTTAAACACTGGCATATGAAGTGAATCACCTCAGATATTTTTCTTCCTTCGGACCAAGTATATATTTTGGAGATGGGCCATTGGCTATCCAGTAAACAGCGTACTTCACCAAATGACCCATTTCCTCAGCCGGACCATTTAGAGGGGATATTCATTTGCTTCCTGTAAGTAACACTTGTGGAAGAATTTTCCACTGTGAAGCGGGTAAAGAGCCAGCAAACAGCCCTGGAGCTCTGAGCAAAACCCACATGGCAGAGCAAGTCAGGAATGCTCACAGTGAAGCAGCAGAGATGGGAAAGCTGGAGCAGTGCCTGCCCAACACTAGCTGGGTATGTCTTGCTTGACAGGAGGCAGTAGGAAAACTGTAACAGAAAGGTAGTAAGAGAATGCTGTTTTTTTTTCCTGAAGCTCAAAGGCAGTGGACTACATAACTGAGAGGACTTCCTATAGCAGTAGGCTTTGAGATGTGAATCTCAAAAACAGGCAGTGTCTGGTGCCCAGTGCTGTTATGACAGGCAAACTCTCGTTCCTGCTCTCCTAAGAGCCCTCACACGTCTGCTTGCTCTGTGGGACCACTTGCACCCGTTATTTTCTGCAGGGTTAGGTTCACATTACAGAAGAAAACAACCTCAAAGCCTTCCAGCTCCCAAGTGATACAATGCTAACGAGCAAGGACTTCCAGCACAAGAGCTTAGGTCTTCACAGCACTCTGTGAGGAGAACTACCTCAGTGGGTCAGGCTGGATCAGGCCGTCAGTCTATCCTAGCCCTGTTCCTGGCACTGGCAAACACAGAACATCAAGGAAAGAGCAGGAGAAAAGGCTGAAATCAGGAGGAATTCAATGGCATGTTTCTTCATTCACTTGGATATGATAGAGAAGACCAGGACTGGCCCACAGATGAAGGTATACAACAGAACACTATCTGTGAAGGTAGTCAAATCCTCCATTTCCATTTTGCCACAGACAGCAAGGCACCTGCAGCTCGCTCTCCTTGTCTCTTTGAGACACAACTTGCCTCAAAGAACCTCAAAACACCAGTGTGTTTGGGAGGTGCCCAGTGCCTGACATACCAAATGCATCAGATTCAAAAGCTGTAGCCTGTCCCTCCCAACAGCTAAAGCCTGTCTCTGCAAGAGGTCCAAAGCACACAGAAAACACTGAAACCCAGGTGAGCCCTCACATAACCTGGATTTCCAGACATCCAGAATTCCCAACAAATGTGCAAGATGTCCAGCTTCCCCTTGGATAAGACCTCTAGGTGAAAGAAAAGACAGGTCTAGAGAAGGTCTTCTGCTTAGAGCAGGGTTGGAATCTTGTTATTAGACCTGACTGAAAAATGCCCAGCAGACATTGAACAATATGACTTCAGAGCTCTCTGCCCATTTCTGGAAAAGTCTGGACAAAGTAATGATATGACACAAGACTTCAAGCAAATCTGAGGTACTGGGAAGAGTGACAAGTGGGTGCTTTTGTGAGAAAGCTTAGGAGCACTGTGAAACCCAACAGTACTCTTAAACTGCAGATGGGATTGGACAATTATAGCTCTGTACTTTCAACCAAGGACACCACACCTTGTCTTAAGACTCTTTGGAGTGCTTTCTTCTGTCCCCAGCAATGCTATTTGTCTGCCTTGGCAGCTGGTTTTCCTCAATAAGCTGATCTCATGCAAGCTGTAGCCTCACTGGAGCTTGTGGTGTGGTCAAACATAATGAAAAACAGCCACAGCAATCTCTCATTGTGATCCTATGGGCATTTGGGTGAAGATCTCTGTACCAGTTCAGCTAGTGACTGATGGGGATCCTAAAAAGTAACAGCTTCTAGATCCCTGGTGTGAGAAGGAGCTGGAAGGTACCTTTAAAACATTTTGAAGAGATGAATGCTGGCTATCAAAGTCAAGCTTTTCTGAAGAATCATAACATAACATAACATAAAAAAAAGATAAGCTGTCATAAAATAGTAGCCCTCATGGCAAGGCATTAGAACTAGATGATCTTTAAAGTCCCTTCCAACCCAAACCATTCTATGATTCTGTGAAAAGAGAAGAAAACATCAGTTTAAAACTACTTGTATTCAACTGTAGTTACTGTTGAACATCAGAGTTCTTTTGCAGCTTTGTTGTCTCAAACTCAGAGAGGTAAATAATATGCTGTGCTCTGTTTGTTCTTTAGGACAAACATAGGATATTATACATTCATTTAAAGATATAATCTTGAATGCTTATGAGGTGCTACTTGCTTAAAAGGAGAAAGCATGCATATTAAAGAAAGCTATATGTTACAGATAATAAATAAAGGAAATGGAGCTGGAGTGTTAGCAAAACTTGCATTACTACAAGAAAAAGGGCTTAAATCTTGCAGTCATTTCTGGAAGACTCTCTGAAGTAGAATATGGACAAAAAAATCAGGAATCCTATTCTCAGACTGTTTCATAAGATTTGGCTCCTAACCTCCTCTTCACTGCCTTTTCCAAGTATAATATTTTCTACGTAAAGTCTTTTTTAACAGTATTCTTCTATATTTCTTTAAAAATAAACTTCAGGTAACCATTCAAAGCCTCTGAAAGATCTACACTTTTGGAGATAATACATCTTTTTTTAATCATCACAGAAGCAGTTATAGTCAAAAGAAAATAAAAACAAAGCCTGTCAATGTCTGATTGAGTAAGAATCAGCTTCACATTCTCACATCACTGCACAGGTGAGTTTTATCACTTTTTTATGTAGACCATTGTTGCCTTGCTTATTCTCTCCTATTGCCTTCTGGAAGAGGACTAATCTGGAATATTTTTGCAAACATGCAGTGTTTACACAGGGCTTCTTAATACAGTCTTTGAACCCACAGAATCCAGCTGGATGTCTGCTGTCTGTGACATTTGCCATACGTAGTTTTAGAGACTCACATCAGTAACAGGAACCTGCAGCTCTCAGCATCTCACATGGCCCTTGCTGAGCTGAAGGGCTCTGTCAGCTGGCAGAGCTTCAAAGTGCTGTTAGAACAACTTTATAGCAAAACTAGCTAATTACCACAGTCTGCAGCCAACATGGGCTCTCATATATTATTATATTGTCAAGGAAGAAACTGTGGCATCCCTAAAGATCAGAAGAAATTCCCAAACTAATCACTGTTGTATATACCCAGTTACATAGCAGAACATTAAAACACTGTGATATTTCAAAGCTGGAAAAAAAAAAGAATTAAAAAAAAAAAAAACAAAAAAACAAAACAACACTTAATATCTAACATCAGAAAAATTCATTATAAGGGATCAAAAGCAGCTTTAAATTTGACACCAATGTCCTCCCACACACCCAGCCAAGCAGGAGCAGCCCCTTCACTGCCGGCCATTGTCCCAGATCCCATCCATCCACATCTATATCTGCCCATCTTGAAATAGCTCCTTCTTGAATCGAATGCAAAAGCCACATCACCAGCCACACAGTAGTCCCAGTCCTCTCTATTTTGGCTTATGTACCTCCAGAAGAAGTGGCAGCAAGAGCTGGAGAGCCTTGTTTACCTGAATCATTTGCCACTGACTACCACATCTGTTGTCTCCCAGCCCCCTTACTCTTCACCAGGTGTGGCTCACAAAACACTCTGCAAGACACACATTTCCCCCAAACACATCACCTCCACAGTAAAGGTACTTAGAAATATATCACATGTAGCACGCCTCCAGATGAGGGAAGTGTTAAAAGTCTAGCTAGCTAAGATTGTGAAAAATTATGGAGTTCCAGATAAAAGCTTTTTATTTGTTCTTAAAATTCAACTCAGAACTGCCCCTCTCTCTGGACCACATTTCTATTTGTTTTTGTTGGTGGTAACTGACACATACTTACAGGCTGATTTTAGTATTTGTAAGAACAACACATTAATGTTTTTCAACAGAAAAAAAAAAATCCATTCACAAAGACTCAATTTAACGAATCTGATTGACAGCTGCAGAGTATTTCCATAATTTTAAGACTGCCACATACCCCTGGCCATATCTTGAAGCCAAAGTCACTGTTGCTTCCACAGAAGAAAGGAGTGTAAGACTGGAGAGTCCTCTGTGGTCACACATCCTGATTTCCCCAGGCCACAGGATTTGCTTCACAGTTTCAGTTTGAAGGTTCAAACTTGCACGCCCATTTATCTTTAACACTTAAATTGTAACCAGGCCTTGCAGCAGATGCCCCCTCTCTGAGGCTGGGTGCAATCAGAAGGGCTAGGTTGGCTGGGTAAGCTGTCCTAAAGGTTCTCCATGGATAGCTTAACATTTAAAACAACACTAAAATCACTGGATCTCTTTCAGTTGCTTAGTGAGCAAAAAGGATAATGTCAGATGCTGACATCTGGATAGTTTTATAATGGGCAAAGAGACCTTATGGTAGAGGTTCCAACCTCATGCTCAGATATCTTACATGAAAGGGCACCACTGGGGGACAGCTATAAGGATCTCTGGCCAAGTTCATAAGGTCTTTTGTGTTCTTTGCATGCAGATGAAGGGCCTTATGCTGTGAAACTCCCTTTGTCCTGTGGCTTTGATGAAGAAACAATGCCAGCTATAGCTATCAAATGCAGTATTTTCCCCAAGATAACTCCCTTTAGGGGAGTTTTGCTGCAGCATGTGGGAACCAGCACTGGGGGAAGACAGAAGGTCTTCCATTTATTCTGGATTCAGCCCTGACCATCCACAATCAAGAATCAAAGTTGAGCTGGCAGTTTGGTTGATGACACACAGCTCTATGAAAAGCACAGTCTTTCTGCTGCTGTGTCACGTTCAAGCACACATATTACACACATAAACATGACCCAACAAATCCTTCCCACCAACATGCCCCAATTTTTGTGTGGTGATGTGTGCTAGGTGACTACTGCATATGGGACTTAACTGTTTCTGACAACCTTCTCACCAGGCAATGCCATCCAACCCAGCAGGGCTTTTCTGGAGCCACAGCAATAACAGTGTCCCAGAAACAACACAGAAGGAAACAGAGAGATCAGAAACTCAGTTCAGGTGCAGGGACACAACAAACTGACATCAGACAAGACTATACCTTTGTATCTTGGTTTCTTGGTAAATACTCCTAAATCAACATGTTACTTGTCTTAATTCCCATGCCGCTGAAGATACTAATTCATTTTTGCTTTCAAATCAACTTTCATGTGAGATATTGAACCACTTGGGAATCATTCCCGATGAAATTAATTTAACACAGCGTAAATCCTGAAAAGTAGTGCATATATGTACCAGGATACAGAATCAGGACCCAAACAATAATCTGCTGGTATCTGAAAGCACCAGGAACACCAAGCCCTAGCACAGCACATCTTAAAATCATACACATCCAGTTGGGCAGACAACACACAGCTGAGCAAGAACTTCCATACAACCAGCCCTAGAAGAGTGTAGAGCTGAAGCCGTGGAGCCAGCTTGTCTTATAGAGGCTGGAGAAGAAAATGCTGCCCAGACCTGATGACCCAGAATGACCTGGGAGAAGGCTGGTAGTACTACAGACACACAGGTTCCTTCTTGCTTTTCCAATTTTATTCACAAGGTTAAGAATGCTTGGTACTCATATTTACCGAGAATATTGTTCAGTCACTCCCTACCCAAGTGGTGAAATATTATCCTGTGCATCCAAATGAATCCTTATTAGGAAGAAGCAGGAACGACTTTCTCATGTAAGGAACTCCATTGCTACGCTCATTTCACATAAAATGGGGCAAATTTATTTCTGCTTTTTTCTGCCCCACAACCCCAGTCTAAAAGGAAAGCAACGGCGAATTGAAAAATTTGCTGCGATTCACCTAAAGCACACCAGGGAATTCCCAGAACAACTTCAACTGGAGAGTAGAGCATGGATTTGCACAGAGACCCAGGACAGGCACAGAGCTAGGGAGAACAGGAATTCCAGATATTGGTGTATGCCATGTGAGCTGTGAGATGCAAATGGAACCTGAAGGACTGTGGGCCCATCTGCAAGTTATTTACCCTGTGAATAGAGTGACTCGCAGCAGCGTTTGCTCTTCTGATGAGAACAACCACATGCACAATACAACCATCTAATAACCCTGGGTTATATTCCTTAAAAACAAAACCAAAAGCCCGCCAAACCAGGGCCTACCATGAAAAACACTCTAACCTCACCCGTGCATGCCAGAGCAGGCTGGAACACAGACAGGACACCACCGGCTTACAAGACAGTGCCACGGTGGGGCAAGGTTTGCTGCTGGGAGGATCTCTGAATGCTTCAGCTGCTTTCATATTACAAAGACAGCACCAGAGCCCAAGGAAAGTGCTGGACAACTGGATATTAATTTACATCATGACATGCTGCAGCCAAGCAAGGGGCTAGGAGGGCAGTGAAAGCAGGCAGAGTGAAGAGTGAATTGCTCAAGAATGACTTGGCTATGTTAGGACTTGAAAGTCCAAAGAGAGCCTCGCCACTGAGTGTCCATCTGCACAGGGAACCAGAGGGGAGACTGAGAAAGCCTGGAAGTTAACAGGCTGCAGGGAACCAAAACAAGCTGCCTGCAACAGAAACCAGTCAGCCCAGTTAAAGCACAGATGAAGCTGAGTCTTAGCTTTAAACTAAGACTTACACTGCTTTTTCTCATGTGTTTCTGAGCCTACAGAAAACCTACCCAATTGCACTGTGTTATTTCTTTATAAAGTGATTAATACGGCTTAGCTTGCCTGAAAGTAGGTAGGAAGACCAGCCTAGTTAATTCAAAGAACAGTGAAGGCTCGTGTGAGACCACATCACATCAGCATTTCTCTATTGAATGCTCTAACATAAAACACTGGAAATTTGTGTTGACTTGAACAGCATTTATCTTGGTCATAGCTGTATCAGGTTGCTACAGGCCACAGGAGAGTGAGGCAGGAGGAAACGTGATGCCTGGTGTCATATTGTGCTGTAGTTCAAAGGAAGTCAGCTTCTGTACAGGAGAAAGCAATTAGCTGGGAGCAGTGTGGATATCCGTGATGGCAGTCTGGGGTGGGAGCCTTGGGCTGGATCCAGTTGTGGCTGGGAGGGCTGACTGAGCAGGCTAGCTAGGACAGAAAAAATAAACTGCCTTATTTTGTACTTTTACCTCTCACAGTGAGAGCTTTTCTACTTAAACAGAGTTAAAATAAGAAAAAAAAATTAAAACAGCTACCAGAAAAAAACTCTATAGTGAATGAATCAGAGTTGCTAGAGAATATTCTCGGGCACCAGAATAACTGGATGCAAAGGCAACTGCAAGAGCAGCAGTCTCAAAATAGCAATGTTTTACAGGCCATGATGCAGCAGAGCTCACTTACACTGCTGACACCTCTAAACGAAGCCCAGCTGCTGGGGTTACAGCAGCTGAAATTCACCTGAAGCAACATCAGGTCTGGCCATGGGCTGTGGGTGTATTCATTTGACCAGTTCCCAAAGCCTCTGGTGTCCTGATGAACTGGGCTGCTACTTTACCTGCACTGACCAGCACAGAGCCAGCTGAGGTAAGCCTGGCATACTTACCTGACAGACTTCACAACTGCTGGCTTACCACAATACCAGTCCTTTTATTTCTTTTGCCTGCTCAGACACGTTTTAAGTGACTTGCTACATTGCACACCACTTCAGATGGGGCTATAACAGCAAAAGAAGAAACTTAGTGATACCTGGGACCAAAGACTTCTCTGTAACCTCAGTGCAAAGCTCCTTACTTCATATATTACCTAAAAAGATCGCTCACAATGGATAAGTCAGAGATTGGTTTCCCTTTTCTTTCAATTTTCCTGAAGAGCTCCATGTGGCTCCATCCCACAATGTCAGTCTGTACTTGCTGTTGCCTTGAAGCACGTCATTATCTACCAGAGGGATTCTGTGTGACAGCAAGGGGGGCACCACGAACCCTGTTTGAGAGAAAGGGAAACCAGAACACAGAGTCACAGCATCTCTTCCCCAAGGCCATCTACTGAAAACAGTGACCCTTCTCCCGGCAAGAGTGGAGCTCCCCAGCACACGCTGAGTCCCAAAGACAACAAAGGAAAAGCCATGCTGACAACCCTCCTCCCAAACCAGGCAACTCCCTTAAACAATGTTTTGCCGGAAAGCTGCACGGCCCCTGAAGATGCCCCCCCTGCAGATG
Organism: Pyrocephalus nanus; assembly: GCA_038380795.1. NCBI lineage: Eukaryota > Metazoa > Chordata > Aves > Passeriformes > Tyrannidae > Pyrocephalus > Pyrocephalus nanus. The sequence continues at coordinate 8,861,888 of CM076272.1, forward strand.
TCTGCAGCAGGCAGACCCGCAGCTCTGGGGTGGAGGTGGGTGCCAGAGCAGGGCTCCTGAGCTGCTCTGTGGCAGCAGCAGGGCTAGAGGCACAAGGCTGGCTTTGAACTGCGGATCAAACACAAGCTGTGATTGTTCCTGCAGGCACTGAGCGGGAAACCTCGCTCCAGCGACCGGAAACGAGGCGTTAAAGCACAAATTACAAAACCTGCTGCCACAGGAGAGGCCTCCAACATATGGCCCTCCAAGCTGTGATATGATTAGGGGGCTGTGAAACACTTGTCGAGGGATGGTCTTTGTAAGAGGAGCTTGCAAGCAGCATTTATAAAAAAAACAGCTGCTGTAAACTTTGCAAGTCCAGCTGTACACAGAAGTTATAGCTATAAAAATATAAACAGTAGTTCCCACACTAATACATTTTGACTAGAGGAGTTTTTTTAGCTCCAGTGGCAGATCTGAGGGAACCTCTGTAAAAGCAGATGGTTCTTCTATGAAGGCAGGAGCTGGAAGAAGGTGTTTGTCCAAGCCCCTCCCAGGCCAAGCCAAACAGAATTATACCAGTTCTCCACAATGAGTGACCAGAGAGGACTGGTGCTGCCTCTTCAGCTACACTAGTGCAAAGCAGTTTGCAGGTCAATCCTAAAATGCAGTTTCAGAAGGGCCAGAAACTGGAATTTGTTGCACTGTACTCCTCTCACTTGGAAGGTGGTACTCTTAATCCCTGAAACTGTGCTGCCTTATTTCTGCTACCAGGGCTGCCAAGCAGCCCTTGGGGTACGGCCTGCAACTACTCCTCCACAACAGCTTACCCAACAGCAACCAGGGCTTTTTGAGCTCCTTTAGATCCCCACAACTGCCATTCCCAGCAGGCAGAGCCTTGACAGGAGTACACCTCCTCACATGTCTACGAGGAGCACACTGCCCAGCTGCCTCTGGCCAGCTGTTCCTCGTCTAAGTCTTCATGAGGATCATATTGCTTGCAAGAGGGGTTGATCTTCACCACTGGTCTGCAGGGAGGATTGTGAGCTGACAGCCAGTTTTCTAGGGGTGGTTCTCCCAACCCTGGCACAGAGGTCACGCTGGGAGTGGAAGGACGCATGGAACACAAAATCTGTTCGTAGCAGCCGAGGTAGGTTTGAACTGTGGAAATGTACCCAGGTGGCAAAGCATAATCAGCCCCAAGTGCCTGTGTGACGCTGTGCAGCCAGGGGCTGGCACAGGAGCATTGCTCCTGCCCTGAGCTCCTCAGTTCAGGTGCACTCAGGAAGGTGAAGAGGTCTCTGCAAGTGTGCTCTGCTCCCCCAGGCAGCGCCCCAGAGCGAGGGAATTCATCCAGGCTGCATCTGCAAAGGCTCCACTGCCAGGATTTCTTCTAATCTCAAGCATCTGAACAACTAACTGTGTCAAGCACTTATGTGCAAGACAATCATCAGCAACACAAGCACTTGCTTCTGATGTCAAGGTCATCTGAAGCCACACGGGTTACGTGTGCTAGCTGGAAAGCTTGCAGGTCATGTTTATGTGGGGGGAAAAAAAAGAAGCAAGGATGAGGATGCATTTTGGGAAGGATTACTGAACTGGCAGAGAAGAAAGTGCAATTCAGCACTAAAGGCAATGGTAAGGCAAGGAGATCCTTGGAAAGGAAAGGATCTCCTTGTTATGCCGATGGGCACTGGAGAGGAGTCAAGAGACGGATTCCTACAGGAACAAAGCATGCCAACACTTTACATAAATTGATCCCATGGGCACAAACACAGCTACTAAATGCAAAATGTTTGCAAAAACACAAGCTGGGGCCTACAGGCTGACCACAACCTGTCCAAGACCTACTCAGCATGTCACACAGCCACCAGCACTCTGGGTTCACAGACTGGTGGCCTCAGCAGGGAGGTGATGGGCCAAGGACACCACCATCTATCACCAGCAGCTCTTTGTACTGTTCTGTTTTCCACTTCCCAATTCATCAGCTGAATTCACACCCTTACTGGGTCATTTTTTGTCCTTCACACAACCCAGCTCCAACTCTGGTGGCTCCTTCCTCTAAGGGAGAAGATCTTTTCTTTTGTAAATCTCTGCACAATCCTTTCCAGGGCTTAAATAGGCCAGTGTTTTTCCTAAACTCCAAACAGAAATGAAAACATAGACAAACTGCTATTTGACCAGCTATGCAAAAAAACCCCAAACCTTCTTCAGCAGGATATGATTTGTGGATTAAAGTTTTTTCCCTTGAGCTCAGTGCAACCCAAAAATCTCTTCCGGCAGCTTATCACAGTTTAGCTAACCCCAATCCTTAAAAGACTTCTGTATCTCAGCACACCAAGAAAGGTCTTTGTCAGGGACTTTCCAAGAGCCCTTGGCAAACCTGCTGCACACATGGCACAGAACAAGCTTCCGAGCTTCACAGAACGCCTGAGATGCCAGAGTGACAACTGAGGGGGTTGATGTCAGGAGAAGAACAAGCCTGGGCATTATTTCACTTTGAAACCTTTTGCCAGTCATCTGGAAACTCAGCACATTGTTCCAGAGGCATTGAAAACGAGGGGCTTCAGTCAGAGCAAGCTGCTTCTCACATCCAGACTTTATGTGGTTCTGGAGAGGTGGCAGCAGCCCCCTTGAGTAGACTGGAACTGGAAGATGACAGAAAACAACTCATAACATCCCTCCTGCTTTCCAGCTGCTTCTTCACAGACTACACTTCTTTTACTCTCCAAGGCATGCATGAGCACAAGACTAAAACATGTGCAGTTAAAGGGATTCATCAAAGGAAGTCATGAATTAGTTGGCAGAAAGCAAACTACATGCCTGCAGTAATGAAGCACACGGGGAGATTGCTTTTAACTGTCATGGGCCTCTTTGGTAATTTTGATCCATTCACAATAGCACCATGTCATAGCCCTCTTAAAAAATAGAATTATTATGTAATCTTAGCAGTTTCACAAACAGGACCACACTTATGAAAATACCTGGAAGTCTTGATAGGCTTTTCGTTAGTATTTTTATTATATTAATCTAAAGAGTAAGATAAACTCCACAACCAGCAGAAAACACATTCACATTAACTTATTTGCAATGGAGCTACATATTGTTAAGCTACCCAGCATTAGGTGCTGCCAGCAACTTGAGCTCCAGGAAAATATACCTATAACTTCTTGAAAAAGTAGAGCATCACATGCAAGGACTCACTAGCACACACAGAGTTAACCTCTGTGCACTGCCCTCTCAAACAGAACTGGTTTTGAGATGTATTTATTTAAACAAGTTAAGAGAAATGTCAGAGGCCATTTCACCAACCGACATGACGACAGCCTCCTTCCTCCTCTGTCAGCAGAGAACAATCACACACTGGGCACCAGGGGCTTACTGATGTTGAGTCAGAGCAGGAAAATCCGTCCAGAAAATACATGCAAATGAAGGAAAGAAATAACAGATTTTGCATTTTCTCTTCCCCCTCTTCCTCCTCTCTTCCCTCAGAGAAGATGAGCTAATCAGAAACTGCCTCTCCTGCTCCGGCTGAAAGAGCCCCATGGAAGAATTTGGCACATCAACAGCCTCATCAGTTCCCACAGCTCCCGTGTGGGTACTGCTAGTAAAGCAGATGTCTGGATAAATCCTAGCTAAGGTTAACGACTTCCGGTTATCTCAGGGCAGGAAACTGTTTTCCAGGAGTATCAGGAAACAGGATATTGTTCCAAGAATGGGCTTCTGCATAAAGCACAAGAGCTCTTACATCTACTCCAAGATGAGAAGCTCTGGACTTTCTCAAACCACATGGACAAAGCATGCTGGTGTTCCCTTCCAGCCACAGAGGACATGGAAGGCCCTCTTACTTCACCTTGTAAAGGACCCAGGGCCACGAGGCTTGTTGAGTGTTGGGCATGATAAGGGCCTGCAGACAATTCCATTTTTTTTTCCACTGCTGAAACTTGTTTTCCACTTGTGAGGAAGGCACAGCTCAAGGCTTCAATGGCAGTGCCTCTGCTTTGCCTGCCTTTCACAGAGGGATCCACTGCCTGTCAGAGGCTCCACAGCTCCTTTCCAGATTGCAAATGGACAAACCAAAACTAGTTTTCAAGAGCAACAATTACTCAACACAAACTAAGAAAAGAAACAGCACTTCTGAAATTTCTGATTACACGTTTAACTTCCTGTTTTCAGGACAGGATAAATACCAGGTGAGATGCAGTGAGTTATTCTGGTACAGCACAATTTTATTTCTTTCAAAAGACTTAGCGATAAATAACTGAGTACTCCCACCTCTTCCAGGAACACCAGCCTGCCTCCAGCCTCAAGCAAAGATGTCATACAGAGGTCACTCCTAAAGTTACGAGAGTTCAGCTGTTCTCACTGAGGAGAGTAGAAGGTTCTACTAACTCAGTAGTGGTAATCAGGGAAGCCCATTAAAACATCCTTCTTCTCACTGCCAGTGCGAGACTGTCTCCTGCTAGTGTTTTATGTGGTCAATCCCTCTTTCACATGTATTTTCTTTAAACCTACTCTCCTAAAATTATTATAGTTGCTATTCCTTATGTACAGCATATACTCCAGAAGGAAACCAGCTGCTGACCAAGCTAGTAAAGAGGTACATTTACATGTGCCCATGTATACCAACACGAGCCAGGAAGCTTTTCTCAAAATGTGACCCTGCCAAGATCCCTTGAGCCCTGAGCTGCCTTTCCCCAGCACGAGCACCAGCCACCTTGCAGCCGAAGTGCACTGAATTAGTGACAGGACAAGAAAGGGGAAATTTATTAACAAATGAATTCCTGCTATTACAAACCACTTCCACTGCACTACTAGGGCTTTTAAAGGTTCGTGGCAGGATAGGCCATCTCCTTTCCCAAGAGTGCAGTTGAAGGCTTGATTTTCATGATTGCTGAGCTTTTACTGCAGCTCCCATTAGCTGTGGCAGGAGCTGTGAGTGTTTAGCTCTTCTGAATCAACAGTTTGATGAGGGGAGGGGGGTACACACCCCGGCTCTCGCTGAAGGCTCAGGATACAGTCAGTGAGCTTCTACCCCTGATGTGAGGGGCAAGCGCAGGTACGTGCTTGGGGGAGCCTGTGACAGTGTGTCCATGGGGCTGCCCTGAGCAGGGATGGGAGCAGGCTGCACCTGCCAAGAAAGGTTTGATTCCAGTTCTTGGCCTGGTACCTGCAGTTAAAGGCAGCCAGGAGTGGGGAGAGAGTGCCAGGTCTGGGGTGCTTTGGGACACATCTGATCACAGCCTTCACCTGCACCGACCCAGAACACAACCGGAGCAACAAGCCGATGTGTTTGTGAGGGCTGGACCTCCTGAAGCTCTACAGAAGCAGCAATTTTAGCCCTAAATTTAATTGGCAAGAGGAAGATTTGATAGACATCTGCTTTCTGTTAGAAAATGCTTTAGAGAGAGAACAGATTCTTCACAGTAATTCTCCTGCATCACCTACAGATCCTCCTTCTTATCTAAATGCAATATCAGCAAGTCAGCTATTGATGCTCCACAGGGGTTTAATTATTTGCAAGAAATGACTGTTTGCTGCAGACAGCAGACAGTGCTGGGTAAGGTCCTCTGGGATCAGACTCCAGGCTGCTTTATGGCTTGACATTACAAGGAAATCACCTGAAAATCAGTCTTCTTGTACACCATCAGATAAATGCAGTTGTCAAGCACAAAGCTGAAAGATCTTTAGTGGAGAAGAGGCAGAGTTACTTTTTTTTTTTTTTTTTCAAATGCTGATATGAACTATTACATCAGAATGAACTCATGAAGCCCTGTGCAAGCTTTAGTGTCTGCCAGACTCATACAGGTTTCTGTGGGAGGTCTATCTGAACGAGGATGTTTTCAGCTATCCAGCGGGGGGGGTGGGGGGGTGGGGGGGTGGGGGGGGAGAAATGAAAAGAGTATTTTGTTTCGGTATAATCTAGTCCCACCACGTGATGCTGACTGATGTGTGATAAAATTTCCAGAGCTCAGCAGGTGTTTGGGGAGTGACTGCAGCCGCCCATTCAACGCCACAGTACACAGCCACAAGAGAGGAGTCTGAGACAGCGGTCAAGGGAAGAAGAGTGTAGGAAGTTAGGTGTGAAGATGAATGATGGCACAAGATGAAACTTGTGCCAAACATGATTTACAGTACAGAAATTAAATTCTCTGCCTGGGTGAGAGCAAATTGATTGGTCCCTGTTACAGGTTACTGTAACACTGTTACACTGACAATCACAGGTCTATACACACCCAGATACACTGGGACAACTGACCCAGGTCTGAGAAAAGCAGTGACCACAGAAACCCCAGGCCAGGACACAGCTCACTTTGTCCACTTACTTCTTGCACATCATTGCTACTACATTAAGCAAAGGAAAGGTATTTTACTCCTTCTCTTTCAGAGATCCTGCTGTCACAGAGTGGCTGAAAATCAGGCACAGAGTGATGACACGAATTCAACCAGAACCAATCCTTTGCTGGTTGCGTAGCCCAAACACCGATGACACAGGAGAAAGTTCCAGCTCACTGCTGATACTCAAATACCAAGGCACCCACAACCCAGACCCTCTGGCTGTCAGATGTTTTAGAATGATGTGCTAAATATAGTCCTGACCCTAAATATACCCCATGCATTCTCTGCACAGAGTAAAACACTCTGCGTGCACCAGCTGGACAGATCTATGGTAGTACTGGTGTCATGTGCAGGATAACCAATACGTGCTTCTCCAAAACTGCTATGCTCCTACACAGGCTGCAACGCTGCACAAACTCAGAGTTAACCATAGAGCACTGGGAATTAAAGCAGCAAGGTTGCTAGGGTCTAACAAGTACAAACACAATGACATTAAGGAGAATAACCTGGGATCGAGTTACTAGACAGAAAAAAGGATGGATGAAGAGTTTCTGTGTGTATGCTGGCTCTCCCCTTGGAAAATAAGGCAAGCACTGCTTTGCACAGCTCCCTCCTGACTCTCCTGGAGTTGCTTCCCAACACGCAAGCAGAAAGGCTCGTGCAGCCTCAGGCAGGAGGCACACCCCCACATTCCCAGCCTCCCCTCCTCCGTGGGGAGATCTAGACCAAATTACAAACTAAACATTTCCCAGCAAGATTTTCATATACCAGGAACTTCATGGTCAAAGGAGCACCACACTAACCTCAAAGTCTTTCCCACAGGAGCTGGGGATCGTGGGTTTATGAAAGCTGGGTCCTTTCACTTTCTGAGCAACCCAGTTTTAATTCTTGCAAACTCTACCCATGATATTACTGAAATTGGAGCAGCCTGGTCGAGGGGAAGCACATGCTCAGCAGCACCAAGTCTTGCTCCTATAAAGGAAAAGAGAAAACCAAATCAAATAAACCCCCTTACTACAGAAAGTTTCACTTTGTCTGGTTACAGGTATTAAATACTTTGGAAGATACCTCTGTAAATTGTTGTAAGAAACTTGCAGTTGAAAAATACCATAATAATTTTATTATTTTTGCCTGAATCCTCAAATCTTGTGCACTGCTCTATTTTCTAATACAAGGCAAAAAGAAACTAGAAAACCACCACCACCACCAAACCAAAAGATCTGATGGGTGAGGTTTCTCCAAAGAAATCTGCAACAAAATGGTCTGACCAGCCTGTACAAGGGCTGTGCCAGTTTTGCCATGACTTGCACATACAAGGACTTTAAACCTGATTGCTACTGTAATGATGAATCATTGCATAACTTAGGCCTTGTAACCAAAGTATCCTTGGCAAAGGGATCACCCTCTACTGGTTTTTCAGTTCCCTGCTAATTTTTTCACTGCTGCAACTCCAGTCCCCAGAGAAGGACCAGAAACACTGCATTGTAATGACCTAGCTGAACATGACTGTATTTGTAGCATTATTATTTTCCCTTCTGTACATTCTGGAGTAAAGACAGAGCAATCAGACCCCTTGAGGATTATATCCTAACATATCTACTATAAATATTTATCTGACTGACTTAATTTTAGCTTTACCTAGGTCTTTTAGGGACACAGAGTGGGTCCTAGCTCTGGGAAACCAGAGAAGCAACACAACATGACCTTCTCGTGTTCAAGCCGCTTTCCCTTACTATGTCTGGGTTACGTTACCTGCGTGTAAGCGATCCAGGCCAGCCCCACAGCGTCACTGTTTTTCTCAGAACTAATGCCAGGACTCACAGTCCCTGGTGGAAGCTGCATTTATTGCTGAACTTGCTGATGGAGAAGGTAGCATTTTCCATTTCACTTTAATGCTACATAAGACACTTTGCCATGACAATGAAAAGCCTGGCACTGCCCAAAATAGCATCACTCCAGAGAGGTAACTCCTTTCTGCCTAGTACAGTGTGTTCTTGTGAGAGAAGAATGTTCATTCAGCTACTAAAATAAAAGATAATTAAAATCCTGGTCACAGTAACATCTTGGAAGTAAATTGCAAATCAGAATAACAGCATACCTTCTGGAGCATGGCTTGGATGTCTACAGTGGTGCCTCCCAACACAGTTAGTGCCACTGCCCTGAGGATGCTGAGGTAGTCCAGCATGGTCTCCTCTCCTACTAACAACAAACTGACCCTAACTCAAGTGCTCACCAAGTGACAGCCAGGAGGAAAGATCAAGAAGGATTGTGATAAACTGAAAATTTAAGCAATATTTGAATGGCCTCAGATCTGCATCCCTGTGCACACTGCACAGCTACCGTAAGTCTGAAGGGGAATCCTGCCCCCCCAGATTAAGTCAATCACTCAGATTTGGACATTACAGGCAACTTGTCTAAGCAGAAAATGTAAATACACAAAGTAACCTTTGCCAAAAATAGAGTGCCTCCTCTCCTTCCCCTGGTTTCAGGGTGGAGACAGATTCCTCAGACACACACTTGCAAGGCCAGTCACACTCTCTACTGCTTTACAATGTTATCAGATGCTGAGAGACCAAACAGCTCATAAACGAAAGAGCTTAATTCAGGAACAAATTTTCTCCTGTTTAAACAGATTTTTTTTTAACTAATCTCTGATTATTTCAGTACTCCCACTTACACTGTGACCCCACAGGTAGGTCAGTGGCAAGAGGAAAAGCCCAGGCTGTTGAAGCAGGAATAGTTTTGTTAAGTGGGTTTGGTTTGGTTTGTTGCTAAAGAAAACATAGCACTGAGCTGCACCTTGAGTCACGTTTTAGAACATGAAATACTCCCACAGGCTGTAGATCCCCCTTGCTCTCCCTGCACAGGCCAATGTAGGAAGAGCTGGCCAACTCCCTCTCCACCGAGAGCCAGGAGGCACCCGAGGGATGGTGATTACAGGCACTGAGGTAACTTAGGAGACATTTGGCTCCTGATTTGTGACTTTTAGATCCTTCCTTCTCCAAATAATTAGTGGAATTCTCGGTGTTCAAGGTGGTATGAGCAACACAAATTGCCACAGAAATTCTCACTGTGAGTTGTACCTACCATGAGGCCCACATAACCTAGGGATGATCTTTCCCCAAGCAGATAAAAGTCCTGCCTGCTTCTGCAGCAGGGTGGGGTTCATCCCATTCGGGCAGCAGAAGTGTCTGGCACCTCCTTCTCACCCCACACTTGCCCCCTGGGCTGTCAGCAACGTTTGATAGGGCTTCACTAACTGAGGAACAGATGCAGGTCTTAAAATTATAATATTAAAAGCAAGTAAGATAAAATAAATTTTGTGTTTCCTTTAAATGCAGACCTGCTTGGCACAAAGTCCCACCTGGCAGCTGTGTCACCATGAGGGGAGGTTCACTCAGTTCCAGAACCCAGGACAGGAAGCCAAGGATGGAGTGGGGAGCATTGTCACCAAGGTGCCTGTGCCATGAAACTACACCCACAGCAGCCCACTGCCAGAATGGCCCCACAGCCCCACTGAACCACCGTGCCACCAGCAGCAGGATTGACCAGGCTGAGGAGCAGCCTGGAGTCCTGAGAGCCCTCCCAAGCAGAGCAGTGAAGCAGAGCCTTCAGACCTCAGTGCATCCTGTACCCCTTCAAGGGAAGCCTCCTCTCCCCTGTTCTTCCATGTGAAATAGGTGGCCATGGAAAAAACAGTATTAGGGGAGGTGATGCTGTTGGTGGTGCCTCCTAAGCTCCACACACCGACAGCATCCTGGAGCACAGGCAGGATCACAGCTTCACATTCTCTGCTCACCACAACTTTCACGGAACTAGGGGAACCACGTCTCCTTATGAACTGTTTCAAGCAGGATGCAAGAGTGGGTTCATCTAAAATACGGCAGAAAACAACATTTCCACCAGACATCGTGCAGGAGGCATCTCAACACCTAGGGGAGGGTGCTGGGCTGCTGGAGCAGGGGTTAACTGGCTGCTTTGGCCACTCACCATCCCAACAGGCCCCAGGTTAAGTTAAAATACTGCAGAGGTTGCTGGAGAAGCTGTAGTGCTTGAAGGACAAGGCAGTGCCCAACAGGCAAGGATGGGCATGGGGACTGTGGGATGTCTGTGGAGAACAGCCTGCCTTCCAGCCCCTGGCTTCTGAGGAAACCACATTTGCAATGCAAATTAACTGTGCACAGGCAAGTTATAGTCCAGACAGACTTGCAAGCCTGATCTTCCTTCACTTCTGAAAGGGAAACTGGGATTCTCACCATCGATGTTCATATGGTAAAAGCACTGCCCAGCAAACAACTACTTAGAGGAGGGATCAGACAACTATTTCAAATGCAATTCAACAAAGGCGTCTCTGGGAAAAAATCCAAAGTCATGGGGCCCCCCCTGCCTCTCCCAACCTACCTGTCAAGACTCAAGCCACCATAAGAAGGTGTTTTGGTGTTGCATGTCCACAGTTGACTCCAGCACTGTGGATGGGAAACGGCTGCTCCAGGGTGAGACCCAGTCAAGTCAGGCAGGTGACAGGGACAACCGCAGGTGGAAGACAACAAAGGATCTTTCTTAGGTGCAGTTTTATCAGTACCCTCAGTATCTGACATCAAAACCACCTATGTGTATCCTAGAAGGTTTATACCAGTGTGATTAACCTAAGCATTGACTAACTTACCTGCTCCAGAAAACGAAAAAAATAACCAAACCCTACAAGCGCTGGTACAAGTATAGATGTGTCAGACCAGACAGCAATCAAGCTTTCTGCAGAGAATCATGAGACACACAAGCTTTTCAAACAAACAAAAAGAGCTTCAACTGGTTTGTTGCTGGCAGAGCCGTGTGCAGCCCTGTGCTGCAACACAGCCAGACACCCACTCCCCAAACAACCAGCGGGCCTGCTGGCTTCAGCTGGTGGTTACCTGCCACTCCCACAGCTCCATCAGCCCCAAAGGTTGTGCAAGCCCAGCTTTGGGCACAGACAGTCAGGTTACCTGAGGTCAGCACCCAGGGACCATTCAGTTATCTCTTTTACTGGCACAACTGTGGCAGTGTTGAACTGGGGGGCAGAAATGAAGGATAACATCTTTAACACACACAGTTAGGGGCTCTTAGGGGCTGCCTATGGCCTTGCTCCAACTGGGAATTTTTAAAGAGAATTTTAAGCCTTTAACAGACCTCACAGGCTCTCAACTCCCCTCTTGTACTGCCGGCAAGGAGCGCAGGAAACCTTTGCACCTGTACCAAAGGTGAGTGAAGCAGAAAAGCCCCCTCAGTAAGCTTGTGCACCAGAGCACACCAACCTCCAAGTGGTCAAACACATTATGTGATAAGAAACACCAACAGCCCCTGAATAATTTATGTGATAAACTATTTCTGGAGTGTTTGATCAGCTCTACCCGGCTACCATTACTTTTGCTGAATCAACAGCCCCCATCGGAGCATATGCTCCAGCAAAAACAAGCAGTGCTGTGACAGGTTAGGAGAGACATTTACTAAATTAAATGCACACCCTGCTCGCTCTGCTGAGCCATAACGCAGCACACACACAGAAATCCAGGCAGCCAAATGCACGCACTTCCTGAAGTGGTGTCTGAGCATACACAATCTGTCCCTCCAAGGTTTTCCATTAACATACCCACATGTAGAGCCATAAATCAAAATGAAGGAGAACAGAGCGGGCTGGCAAAAGAGCAACAGAAAGAAAATACATTGCAGGCCATTTTGCAAAAGGTGGTGATTAACTATTGTCAGGTAAAAGGAGCGATTCTACACCTTGGCGGCCTGGGGAAGTAGAAGGAGGCTGGAAAGAAAAAAGGTATTTAGTTGCTCTTGAAAACAGAAACGAACACAGCAGCAATTTTTAAAGAGATTAAACCCATTGCTAAATACTCACTTCATTTCAGAATTTGCCACAAACAGAATGAGGACACCAGTACTGATTTCTGTAGAGGAGCCAGAGGACCCAAAGCAAAGGAGGGGACTGCAGTAAGGAAGCACAGAAAAGACTCTGGCAAGAGGTTACTCTGCTCAACTGCCCTGCTACCTTCCTAAGGCTGCTCAAAGAGCTGCTGTGGCACAAGGGCTGCCCACATCCACACAGGATGGAATTTCAGTGAGCTATCCCTTCACTTCAGAAAGTAGTGCCTGGGATTTGCTGGGGTAAAATGATCAGGTTTTACTACCAACATTCCCCAGGGATAACTCACTTCTATAAAATCTGAAATCCTTCCCTGCCACCACCTTTCTCTAAATGGCAGCTGGGGACCACTCTTCATCTCTATAGAGTTGGCAGACTTTCAGAAAAAGAAAGAAAAACTGCCATGTATTGCTGCTGTGGGACAGATGACAATGTCACCAGCACTGGGATTATGAGACTCTTTGCTAGTGGAAGAGCATGCATGGCAGGCAAGCCCCCATACTTGCACCCAGCTCCACAGAAGCACCTGTGGGATCACCTTGGCAGATCTGGCAAAAAGAAATCACTGCTTGTTTTCCCAAAGGTGCATGGATTTGGACAAGAGGAATCCCAGCACACGGTGGGATCTTCAGCTCAAAACACAAATCCCACTCCTATTTGGTGTTAATAACACACAAACTCCCAACTCCCAGAAGAGAATCTCATTGTCTACCCTTGATCACGCCGAGGTGCACGAGGGTTCACAAGAACAGCCCGGCCCAGCAGGTTATTTTGGTGTGGTGAATCAGTTCACCGGGCTGCAGGGAGCCTGCCAGCGCGCATGACGAGGCAGGAGAGCTGCCAGCTGCCCTTCAGCTGCCGGAGCAGCTCCTATCTGCACAAACACACTGGCACAACACCCACTCTCTATCTGGCAACAGCAGATTTTACACCGCTCAACGCTGCTGCTAAATACAGGAATCATTTCAGAGCACAACAACAAAGTCACACATAACAGGTTTAACCAAAGCTGCATATTTTCCTGCTATGGAAACCGGTCACAAGAACCAAAAAGCTGCCCAATGACAAGAATCTTGTGTGCTGCTCTCTCCTAATCTGCACTGTTCCCTTCCGAAACCCTAAAACTGATGAACGGCGACATGGACTAGTTACAGCTGGCCCAAAGCAGCAATCTCAGCTTTTCACATCAAAGCTCTGCTAATGCATCACCAAGGTCACAGCAAAGCACAAGGATATTTCACCTCCCACCTCCAAATGACCTCATGCAATGTGCAGCCTCTTCATAAAACAGACTCCCCACATACAGACAGCCAACAGAACTTTAGGTTTAAGGCCTTAGGGCACCTTTTTTTTTTTTTTTTCCCCATAAGCAGGAATAATCCATGAGTCCAAGCAAAATGGGAGCTGACAAGACTTACTTGGTGGTCCACAACTGAATGAGACACCACCACATTTAGAAAAATGCTCAAAAAGCAGCTGTGAAAATTGCAGCTTGTCCTGCTCTACAAAGAGTAGAAAATGTAGTGACTGAAACTAGAAAAAGGTGAGCTGAGACACAGAAAAACTTTGGAAAACTGGGCACAGCTAAACAGCACAATCACTGTGAACTTCCAGGTTAAAATGTGTTAGAAAAGCTTATACCAACTTTACTCTGTTTCTGAGCATGGAGGTCCACGTGCAAACATATTTTCCAATGAACTTAAACCTACTGGTGCTTCATGCCAAGAACCCAAGGACTAAAGCCCTCAGTATTATGCACTGCAGAATTTTGGCTTTAGAGATTTCCTACTCTACATCTCAGCAAACACTTTCCTGCTCTCCAAACCTTTGTGTAAACTCTTTATAAGGTTTGTAAGCTATGCTCCCACCTAACAGCAGCCCTACCATGCCACACCATGGCCCTCAACTCACTGGGTTTCAGAGGGGCTTCACACAGGCACTTTCACACACTAACAGGACCCTTCCCATAAACCTTCTTGGAGCGGAATAAAACTGCGCCTTGTCTGAAAAACACTTAACAGACCACAACTTGTGCAACAGCCAAACATTTCGTACGTGGAGAAGCGCAGCAGCCCTGCCTTGCCAGAGCAGAAACACAAGGCGAGAGCTCAGCCGTCAGATGGAGCGATAAACAAGTGACTAATAGGGGAGGACACGCACGTGTGGGACCTGCACGGGCCGGCGGGGCACGAGGAGCCTCCTGCCCCAGCACAGGTGATTCTGCTGAGCATGGGGAGAGCAGAGCCTGGGCAGTGCAGAGGCACAGCACACGTGTGTGTGTGTGGAGATACGTGAAGTACCTCCTGCTGTTGTTGTTGAATACGAATACTTTTTCAGCCTAAATTGCATTAGTACGTATTCTTTTTTTTTTTCTTTTTAATGCAAGTTTTCAGTTTATTTTACAGCCTTCTTTGTTACCAGTTTTAAAACACATATATTTATATGGTTTAGAAGGGACCATCTGGAACCACCATTTGAAAAACACATCTTTCTGGCAGACAACTTGTGTACTTCTGAGTAATTAGTGTGTGTTTATAGAAAGCCAGGGCATGCCTGGGTTTTTTTCATTTGTGAGCCCACTCTTCATTAATTGCTGTATTTCCCGAAGAGCAAGAAACAACATTCTCCCTCTCTCGAACCCAGCTGCAACAACCCCCTGAGTGTGAGGCCCAGATACAGGCTGTGACTCATGTCTTCATTCCCTCCCACACCTTCTGTGCACCTCCTTTGCACAGTCCTGCTCAGCTCTGCCCCAGGGCAGGTGGCTTCCTGCAGACAGGCAGCTGCAGATTCAGACAGCCCCAGCTTCATCCAACAAAGCCCCTCCGCTGCATTAAACACCTGCTAGGAGTTCTGCCATTTCCCTGCTTCCGAAAAAACCCAACATTTTTTTCCCCTCTATTTAATTTCAGACTTCCTTTAATTTGAAAGCTTTTCAGGTTTTTGAAGCACCCATACAACCTGATGTAAGAAACACCTAAAAGCTGGACCCCTTCAAGATCAAAGGCCTTCAAAAAGCCAATTTACCTAAAATGTCTAATAAACTTGGAAATCTGTACACTTTTAAAACTTTACAGTCACAGCCTACTGAGAAAAATGTGTTTGCTCAGAGTTCAGCCCCACAGCGTGCAATGCATCAGTCCTCAACCCCTCCCCAAGATCCCCAGCTCAAATGTGACACCTTCTTAACTGTGTCAAGAAGCCTGAGACCTCATTTCTAGATCCCTGGCAATAGAGCTGATCTGCCAGCACATCTTGGATGATGTTGTGTAACAACAAAAACCTGTTAGGCCTAGGAAGGTCTGAAGAGATTTAATAAGACATTGTGAAAGGAAGGCCAAAAAAAAAAAAAAAAATGGGGGGGGGTAAAAAGAGAGTCTCAAAAAGAGCTCACAAAACATGCCTCAAAATAATTTCTTTCCCTGAAAAAGCTTCCTTCCAGCTCATCTGGGAATTGTTTTTCTATGCAGTTAAGTGTATGTCAGATGCAAACTACTGAGATATCCAGTGCTACATCCAAAACTATGAACTGGCCCAAGCACGTGGGTCAGCTCTCAACCTTTTTCAATATGCAGTATGAGCTTTTCTGCACATCCAACAGAAGCCTGGTCCCAACCTTCCAGCTTTTCTTAGATGGTGTGGATCCCTTGCAAGTAAGTTCAGAGACAGAAATCACTTTAAAACACTGCTCTACTCAACTGTGTGACTTATGCAGAGGTGTAAGTATTTCTAGGGAACATACTGCCATCACAATGCAGTGCACATTTATATAATTCCCATGATGTAAATCCAGAACTGCCTTTAATAAATGTCACTGCACATGTAATAAGGACATTTAAATGACATGAAAAAGCTCAGATAATCCTGCTTACTCAGAAACTTTGCTGGCTAACCGAAGGGAAAGTTGTCCTAAGAAAAACCAGGAGCAGAGGTAGTAAATAGCTGTGGAAAACAGCAGCCCTGAAGTCCAGTAAAGTGCCAAATTACAGAGTGACTCCAGTCTTCAAACTGGCAGTGCAGCATTCATAGATTCTTTTTCCCTCCTGTCTAGTAATGTCATGCTATGGCAGGACTAAAAACAGACAACCAGATGCATGGGGCTGCCTGCTACGTGGCAGCAGCTACTCCAGGTTTAGTGTTTGAAAAAGTCTGAGAGCCAGAATAATCCTATTTAGTTCTGAGAGATCAAACAGGATTTGTAAAAGGGTAACATATCCACAGATTAGTGACATGTTTTCAGTTTAAACGTGGTCACTTTGCAATCATGTTCAGAAAGTATTTTCATCTGTAGATGTAAGGAAAGGTTTTGATCATATCCAGAGACATGAGAATTACATAGAAAATACACATTCATATATATGGATATATATGCAAAAAACCAAGAGTGGTATCCGTAAAACACCAATCCCTCCTCATCTACCCCTCATATGAGTTTTGACTCACTCACTCATACAGGAAGGTTCTCCCACAGCCATATGTACTATCAACAAAGGGAACGCACCAACAGAGCACAGCATTTCTTTCTTAGCACAGAACAGCCCCTCAATATTCTCTAGTAATCAACTTTTCTAAACAAGGTTTTCTTCAGGAGAAAAAACGTAAGGATACTATCAAATTATCAGCTGTTTAGACAGACAAAGCCCTGCTGATATTATCTACAATTAATTCGTAATGAACTGAAGATAATGCCCTGATGCACTGCCTCACAGCCAGCACAGCCATAGAAGGGAGCCCACAACTGTTTGGAAGAGGACAGTGGGTGGGAAGGGCTGATCCCTCCGGTGACCAGTGACAGGGCACGAGGAAATGGACTGAAACTGTGTCAGGGGAAGCTCAGGCTGGTTCTTCACCCAGAAAGTGGTTGATCACTGGAACAGGCCCCTCCTCCACTGCACCAAGCCTGACAGAGTTCAAAAAGCACTTGGACAAATGCTCTTAGTCCTAGGGTTTGGTTTTAACTAGTCCTGAGGGGAGCAGCAAGTTGGACTCAACAATCCATATGGCTCCTTTCCAGCTCAAGATATCCTATGATTCTAAAAGCCAAACCATACGTGCAATGACCTGTTCTGCAGAGCTTCCCAGAGCTCATTGTTGACAAGGTCCTTAACAAGAGCTTAGCTATGAAACTTCCAAGTCTTTGCTCTTAATTCTTTGTGCTCTGCCACTACTATGAAAATATCAGTATCACTCATTCAGCTCACAACAGAAGAGCCTTCACCCAAGACAATTGTGAACCAACTGCTTCCAAGAGAAAATGTAGCCCCCTTAGATCATGGGAAAACACAGCTCAGTGGACTGAGTGACCGTCTGCAGCACCAAACCACTGACATGACCTGAAGGGCAGAAAGGAACCCTTCTGAAGGAGCTTTCTACCACACTCTATTCCAAAAGCAAAAATGAGCCACTTGCCAGTGGAGATCCTGGGAAAACATTACCTAACTGGTTACAGCAGACACAAACCTAATTATCAACCAGACAAGCACCATAAATAACCTAAATAGATGCACAGATGTTACTTCTGTGATAAGAACGGGGGCAGTTAGAGCTGCAGAAAACTCTGGAGCTCACTCAGCCACTACAGGACAGCTCCTGCTCTTTGAATATTCATTCCCCTGCCCCATAATTTTTCCATCCCACTGGAATTAAGGATATTTAAAATCAAACATGGATATTTTAATATCCACCAAATACTTTTATTTACAGGAACATCCTATCCAGCATGCCTATAGAGTAAGGGCAGCCAGATAAGTCAACATGCTGGCAAGATAAGTGTCAATATATTCCCTGTGTATTCCCACTACTCATGACTAAACACAACTGCAAGACAAGAAAGTGCTCTTGCATCTAGCTGGAGATATAATCCCATAATGGAATACTTTGAGTCAGTGGGTAGCAATGCCTTAAGGGTGCTCAGCTGGGCCTCTTCCCTGACCTGAAGGTTACAGAAGCTCATGGGACATCCCGGTGCCAGAGCTGGCTCCCTCTGACAGGGTGATCTGTCAGGGAATCTGATCCTCCTCGTACCTGGAACAAGTATTTTGGTTTTCTAGCAATGCCCAGTCGGGCAGTGAGAGGTCAGGGCTGAGCTGGTGCTGCCACTGTACAACAAACCTCCTGAACCTCTTACCAGCTGACCATAAGGACTCACCAGGCACCAGGACAGGCTTTATACACCCTCATTAGATGAACAGATTTGTTTACACTTGGAGGCTGGGAAAAGGAACAGCAGAAACTGTCCTTGAGTGAAATAAAACTATACATTAGACCCACAACTAAAAAAATGCTGTGGATAAGGCTAAATTCATTTAAGTGACTTTAATTACAAGACGATTGTTAAACTAATTTAAGCTGAAAAAACACTTTCTAAAAGTCCACATTTAAATAAGACTTTAAAAGAGCAATTTACAAAAGACGACAGTGTAAAAAAATTACTTCTTTTCATCTTTGTAATCCACAAAAAGCCTCATTTTTGGAAGCTAAAGTGGACCACTTACTTA
Source organism: Pyrocephalus nanus (assembly GCA_038380795.1). Taxonomy (NCBI): domain Eukaryota; kingdom Metazoa; phylum Chordata; class Aves; order Passeriformes; family Tyrannidae; genus Pyrocephalus; species Pyrocephalus nanus. The sequence continues at coordinate 8,880,611 of CM076272.1, forward strand.
GTAAAGGCTTAGTCAGCATCAAACTTACGAAAGTGATTAAAACATTTTCACTCTTAGGAGTGTAGTAAAAAAAAAAAATAGCTAACATCTTCATTAAACTGACATAAAAGTAAACACATTACCAGTGAAATGGTGCTGTTTCCATATGCCAAATTTGTTGTTTAAGACGTATCTGGGAAGCTTTTAAGTTAAAGTACAGCATGTTACACCCATATAGAACGAGTCCCTCCCTAAACAGCTGGCGTCTTCCTGAGAAGGTTACAAATGGAGAGCAGGTAACCTCATGTAAGGAACCAGTCTCCCAGCAGAGGTCTAAACTAAGAGGATTAGAGGGTCAAAATTCTAGCAGATGGAGAAAGGTTTTATCTGCACATTAAAGAGGCACAGAAACTCTTGGATAACAATTTAATTATAAAAAAATGAACAGTTTCTCAGGCACTCAGACTTGCAAGTTGAAATTTTTCACTTTGTTTTCCTACTTGCAAATGTCTGAACTGCAGTCAGCTGCTCAGCAGAACACATTAACACATGCAGAGCTCTGTCCTACTGCAGCCAGAACCCTTCCCATACCTTCCAGGCAGGAGAAATGGCGGTAGAGTATTGTGACAAACAACTATCCTAATTAAAGATGACAAAAGCAAGATGTCCAGGTTGAAAGCTCTAACTCAAAGAACCAGAGAGTATCATGAGCAAAGAGCTCGCTATGAGGCACTTCCAGACTTCTACTGTTGTATAAAAAAGCAGAATTCAGCTGGGCAGAAGAGAGATGGGGAACAGTCCTTCAATAACTACCAGCTACTTTATTTCAGCTTATGTAACACAAATCCACATAATCAACTTTGCACAGCATCAGTCAATGATTTCGTTTAAAGAGGTGTTCAGCTACTTCCATTTTCTCTTCAAGTCACATCCAGGCTCTGCAGGACTGTGTGAAAAGTCAGTCAAAAAAAGCAACATAGAGGATGCATGAATGCTCCTTCACCAGCCACAGAAAATACATATGGGATATTTCATCCTGGAAAGAGACTGGAAAAGTTCTGGTGCTTCTTCCAGTCTTTCCCCACTTCACAACTGGTATTTCATCATCAAAGAAGGTGTTTAGAAACAGTGTAAAAGCAGCAATGGACATTCTCCTCCTGTGACTTCCCAACTTAAAAAACCCATTTATAAAACCAACCAGCAACAGTAGGAAATAGCACCATAAGAATTATATGAGATTCTGAGACACTATTATTAGGTTGTATTTTTGCATTGTGGTTCGTTTCCCCTTTTAAAGGATACTTTCATCTCTGCTGTCAGAAATTTCTGAGTTTTGTTGGAAGGAGTGCTTTTACTCTGAGATTTACATCACTAGCATGTGCCAATTATTAATATTTTTGTTTATTTTTTTATTATTATTATTATTACTAATGCTCAGGCAAGATGCAGATTTTCATTCTGGGCTTCAATGCATGAAAAATAAATGTCTTCTGTGATCAGTTAAATATTCTAATTGCATGAACTTCACAGTTTACTCAAACATGGCAAGAAATATTTTTAGTCAGCAAAATATACCAGCATAATAATGTCTGTTCACTGTAAACAGGAAGTAAAGAATATCTAGGGAAAAACAAGACTTGTACTGTACCACTGTATGTTCTTCCAACCCTTCCACACAGACAGCAAGCTAAATCACCATACCCTTGTCAGACAAATTTAACATTAAAGCACTTTACAGAGATTAGCATGGCTTCTCCCAATGAACTCAGTAATGTTACTGACCCATTCACTTGAATAACCAGTTACCACAGTTTCCAAAACTTAAATGTGCTGTGCAAGATAAAAACCAGCACTGTGATGATCCCTGGTGCAACATGTGCTTCAATAAGAGAAAAATCTTATAAAGTAAAAGGAAATAAAAAAACTTCATTTACACCAGAAATGCAGACTTTGGAATTTTCCTTTATCAAAATAACCCCATTATGGTTACTTACAACTTTGCCCTAAGAGAACTGTACAATATATATATAAATATATGTATAAAAAACAACAAAAAAAATCAATTGCTCTTCTTCCTTAATATTAATCGTCATCTTCTTCCTCTTCATCACTGATCACGTATTTCTTATGCTTCTTACTTGCTTTATCATCATCATCTGCTTTTCTCTTTCCAGAAGGTTCACCCTCCTAAAGGCAAAAAAGGACAAAAATAAACCACCCTACTTGAAGCTAAAATAAAAAACCGAATCCAGAAGAGCAACAAAAAGACCTCAAAGCCATTCTTGTAAGAAAAGCAAAATTATTAGTTCTAGTTTTTGCAGTTTGGTAACTGAAATACTCAAGTTCAGCCACCACTGTACCCGTGTCAAACACCCCTCCCCTGCAGCTCCGTTCACCTCAGTGGACCTGCAACCCCGCCTGCCTCACACTGAGCTATGGCACGGGCAGCCTCTGTCATAATCTGTATTTATGATGGGCAATATCATTCTCAGCAAGTCTCACAAGCATGGGTAACTTGGGTAACTCCTCAAATTTGCAGTGAATTTTCCAAGAAACACACACATTCCCTTAGGCAGCCGTTGTAGCTTTGCTAAGTTTTCAGACTATTTATACTTACATGCCCTAAATCAGAGCTACTGAAGCAAAGAAGAAATCCAGTAAGTGGGCAGGCATTTTGTTCATTACAAAACCAAAACCACTCTCTGGCATAAAGAAAAAAAATTATGAGAAACCACCTGCACTAAGGATCAACACCAGTTTATAGTCCAAGAAATGTAACAGTTTATGAGGCGTCAAAGGGCTGGTCAAAGGAACTCAAATCACTGAGTTAATTACCTGTTTGGAAGTAATAATATAATGACTTTTATAGACTGGATGTTCCATTTTTAGTCCCTGAATACAGAGTTAACAGGTTAATTTTTTACTCCACATACATTTACACCAGTTCAGTTTGAATCATCTTTCCAAGCAACGTTTTAAATCACTAGTTGTTTGTGAAAAACTCATCAATTGTGACATGAAGAACAAGTGGTAACTCAATTATTGCTTAAAAAGACGAGTATCTTTAAAAATACTCTCATGTCTAAGTAATCTCATCCCTTTTTCCATTTGCTGGTTTTGAAAGTGGAGGGTGTTTTTGTTTTGGTTTTTTTAAAGCAACTTGCTTGGATTTTAAGAAGGAGCAAAGATTGAGTTTCAGAATTTTAATTACAGTTTCGGAACTCTAACGAGTGATTATTTATTCATAAGCATTTTATTTTGTATTACTGCATGAAGTTAGTACCGTGAGAATCTCAGTTAGGAAGGAATTTTAGGCATGGAAACCAGAAATTAGTAGGGGTGGGAATCTCAGTGATAGCTTCTTCCTCAAAACAAGCATTCTCTTGTAATCTAGCTGGGCTATTGTTCAATGAGTCATCTTCCTGTTCAGCAGAATACCCCCATTAGCAGTGAAACTACTTGCTGTGTGGCGATAAAGTGTATTAATCACAGATTGACATTTACAGTAATAGCAACAAATTGTTATCAAGACAAAGATTTGTGCTGTGTTGTTGACTGACAGCACATAAAAGCATGTTTGTGTACAAGGAACTCAGTGTTTCACATATGTGGATATGTATTACAAATATCACAGTTCCTCTGTGGCTCTGAAAAAAGTACTTACACATGGCTGGGTTTTCTGTAACACTGTAGCACCCCTCCATGGCCTGACAGGAATATTACCTTCAAGTCACAGCATTTTAAAATGGAGGCTATCGTTCCTCGAGCAGCACAGAAATGCTGTTGACTAGACCTTTTCTTCTGAGAGAATGGAACTGCGAAGTCCTGACATTGCTGTATCATGAACTAACACCTGGCAGTGTCTTACAATAAACACTTCAATTTCTACAAACACTCACAGAGCGCACAAAGTTACAGTTTTGTCTACATGACTCACTACTGTGGTCTCCAGGACTGTGGTCATATTTTCTGAAATATTAAAATCTCCTAAGGTATAATAAAAAGCCAGAATCTATGTCTTTAGAAGAAAAACCCAATTTTTACTTTATTTTAGCTTCACATTACAATGTCTGTTAGTGCAAATACTCAGCTGACAGTGTGCGAGGAGTGTCCCAGCAGCAAGAATATGCATTCAGAATGCAGCAACCACCCAGATACTGGGAAGTGAGGGATTCCTCCTGGGGAGTTTACAGGAAGCACAGTATGGAAAAAGAGAGCAAGCCTCCTCCTTGTGTAATACTGCAGTGCTGCACCAGCAATGACACTACTTGAACTAAAAAAGACTCATCTGATAATACCCAGTAGTGATAAATTACAAACTAATAAAACACAATTTTATATGAGGAAACAGCACTACTGGTGTAGCTACACTTACCTTGATCATAACCTCATGTTTCGAATGATACTCGGGTGGTGGATAATGTATTTTTAGCAATAGACATTAACTCTTTTTAACTCTTCTATTTAAAAAGAGCAGATATACTATGTAAAATGCTTCCAGTACTTCCATAATAAACAGGAGAGGACCATGTAGCTTGGACAACACTGCACTAGGATTCTAATATTTAATCTTCTTACTCGTTGCATAATTTTGGTAAAGTCATTTTACATAACTCTGCACAAATTTCTCCATCTTTAAATCAGCAGTAACAATAGTGACCTCCTTTGGGAATCACTCATGTCTATGAAACAATGCAGTGTATAAGAAACTGGTGATTAATTACTATGGAAAACATGCCAAGTCAAATAATACATTTATCATGGCATTAATGAAAACTACAAAAGCCTCAGCTTTGAAAACCAGATTTAGTGCCAAAATTTTCCTCATGAAGAATGAGCAGCTTAAGAACAAAGTCCTTTTCTTACCTCATCACTATTAAGTTTCTTTGCCTTGAGTAGTCTTTGGGTTTTATCTTCATCTGAGCCTTCATCACTGTCAGAAGAGTAGATTCTAGCACGTTCCTCTGCAGAGAAAAAGACAAATATTTATCTTTCTCTGAAACTGGTGAGGAAGAGAGAATATTAAAAATAACTATTTTACATTTAGTCCTACAAAATGCTGAAATCCCACTGAATCTAAGTCTAGAGTAAACAAAATAAGCTTATCACAAACTGAATTAATGTCTCCTTCATTTATCAACTGGCAAAATACTGTCTTATCAGGACTGTCCTGAGAAATAAATCTATCTGAACCACCTAGACCTTAATTACATGCTGTAAAGGTTTACGATTACCTCTGATGCCACCTTTGTATCTGTTTTTGATAGCTGCCAGGCTGATTGCATCATCTCCCTCATCCTCCTCATCGTAGCGATCAGGTTCCAGGTAACTGGCACTCAGACCACGCTGGTGCTGCTTCTCCCGCATCCGCCGCTGCTGGGACTCCCTGCGAATGGAGGCTCTTAACCTCTCTTCTTCTTTCTGTCCAAAGAAAGAAATGATGTATTAAGACTGAGGGATAAAAAAACCCAAACAAAGCATCTCAAGTGCCCTTTCTACTGCAGCTTTTAAAATAATTTCACAGCAGTGTAAAGACTGTAAATATTTTCAGTTTTGCCACCTCTAAGGTTAAGCAAACCACACCTGTGGCTTACAACTCTTGCCTAAAACTCCAAAACATACTCTTTTTTTCATAAATCACAGAAGGTTTAAAAATGTTCAGCTATATTACAGTTGTGATTTTTCAGATTAAATCGGAAGATAAGAGAGTTCCATGCCACAATACCTTAATCATTTCTGTGCGCTGAGACTCTGGATCACGACCTGCCATTGGCAAAATACGGATTTTCTGGGTCTTTGAACATCTGTCTGCCAGAGACAGAGTCATCTTCCTGTGAGTGGCACTGTCTGTAGAGTGTGGCCTGGTAAAAAATTGCTATGGGTTAAATACCTCCTTAAGAAAAGTATCCATTTTCAGAGGACAACAGTAGGACCAGCACAGTTAAGATTTCAAAGATTCATCTGCACAAAACTAAAAGCATCATCCATTGTTAAAACACATGTACAAAAAAAATTACATGTAGCCTACATACTACAGTTGAGTGGCACATTAACCTTTCCAGCTTGGACACTTAATTTAGGACAAATCTTTTGAAAATAGCACATTCCTATTAAACAGTTAAGGTATGAAGGTTTACAAACTAGTATCTCTAATCTTTATATACTAGTTACAACACTTAATTGCAAAAATAGTATCAACATTTGATATAGAATAGCATCTTTACCTGAAGGTTAACTTTGTCTTGAAAACAGCCTGTCCTTGTAGACCTGTCCCTTGTCTGATGAACAAATGGTTGTGATCTCCCTGCAGCGGCGCCTTGTACACATCAAAGACCTCGTTGCCCAAGTGGAGAGACATGCTTAAAGGAGATTCACAGATGAATTATCTGATAAAGCCACTACAGTCTATTTTTTTGTCTCATTTCTAAATTAGGAAAGCCTTCATGTTTCCTTTTTATATACAGTCAATAATTATATTTCAATCCAAACTAAGCAGAGTATAAACTTTTCAAAGCACTGAGACTAAAATAATTTGTGCTGTGCAGACCTGACGTCAAAGTTTGTTGACCTTCCAATTTTGCATGTCATGGCACATCACTGTAAGAACAACTCCATTCCTTCAATAGCAAAGAGTCCAGACTAACCTTCCATCTGACCATTTGACTATCCGTGCATTACTTTCTCTGATCTCATTCCCTTCCTCATCTCGTCGCATCCGCCATCGTATTGTGTTTTCTACCTGTGGGGAAAGAACCCAAAACATGTTTTCTAACTCATAGTAAGGAATACTGTGGTAAAATATTCTCTATACAGGTCAAGAATTGCAGTTAAAAAGGCTTGGTTGCATGATGCAAAGAAGGTGAAAAGTATTGTTTTTATATGTGGAAGGCAGCTGTCAAGTTTTTTAAAAATATATTACTAAAATGAATCAACTTTCCTCAGTGCTGAACTGGCCCACACTTTCTCAATCTGAATCACAAATTCAAAACCATTCTAAGATATCTGAAATAGACTTTGAAGAAATTTGGCTAGAAAAGTGTAAAAGAGAAAAGGAAATTTAAAATCATACCTTGAGTTTTAACCTAGTTCTACCCTCTTCATCAAGCATCTCCTCATCTTCAAATTCATCTTCGTAATACTGGGGATCAAAGGGTCTGCAATAAATTTTATAATACGTTCTTTATTCTCCTAAAAGATTAATCCAGATTATTCTAGAGTTGTGCAAAATAACAAGTGCCTGAAAATTTAAATTTTAAACTATAACCTGGCCACAACAGCAGAGACAGCCATTCTTGCAGCAAGGGATCACTGCAGTGATTCCCCACCTCAGGGGCCCAACCCAAGTGTCCTCAGTACCAATGATTACAGCCACAGTAACATTCACACCCTCCAAATGGTTCCAGCTAAAAAAAAAAACAGAAGTCTGCCTCAGAAAATACTGTTTCTTTTGTATTTGGATGATGGGGTGAGGGTTAAGTCTGGAACAAAATATGTACAACATTGTACAGAGAGAATAAAATGAAAAAAATCATCATATAAATGAGATGAATTGGGAATTTTCTAAGAGCACAATCTTTGTGGGGTTTTTTTTTGTTTGTTTGGTTTTTTTTAAATTTCAATCTCAAAACCAGACAAAGAGAAAGGAAAATGAGATTGTTTTTCCTCTCTGATGACTGGGATGGGAGTGGGTGGAGGAACAATTTCCCTAACCTCCTCCCTAATAATTTCCAGGCTGCTGCAAGGGAAAGAAGAGATAGACTCTGCTACTGTGCAATTCTATTTTCAGTCCTGTCTGACCCTCAGTGATCACCAGGGCTTCTCTCACTGATTACAGCCACTAAAGGGATCCTTAACAATTCTCCCCTGAAGCAGCCTGGAGCCCGAGGCCAGAAAGGATGGTTTCACTGAGCTGTGACAGAAACAAGGCTGTGCTGCAACCTTACAGGGCACTTACTGAACTTTCCATAAAGTTGCTTAACAAAACACTCAAAGAGACAGATTTAACAGTAATTTGCTACAAGTGCTGAACAAGGCCTTCAGGGCCAAGCCTAACATCACAAATTACAATTATTTTGTTTCACATATGAATTCCAGTAAATGTCTTCAGTTTGGGTTAGGTAAAAACAAGGAGTAACCAGGCTCTTCACAGTAAAGCAGTACATTTAGCACACATAGATAAAAAATTAATAATGTTGTTTTTAATCATTCATAAATGCATAAAGATCCTGTGCATTTGGCTTTCACATCTCTGAGAGCCTGAACCTATGTTTAAAATGGAACTGGTAGCATGTGATTTCAATTAAATCACATTTTTTATTTTTACAGACAAGAAGTTATTCAATCAACCTGAAACACAAACTCAATATTACTCAGCACCTGATTAGATAACAACAGATATTACAACTGATTAATCCCAGCCACAAATTTTCATCTTAATGTCAACCACTTTAAACAGGGCAAACACATTTAGTTGTATTACTAAACAAAAGCAATATAGGGAAACACTGAAAAACCTTATCTATCATGTATTTAATGTGCAATTACCTGGGCTCCACACTGAGGAAGTTGGGCAGCTTCACGAAATATAAATCATTACCCAAGTCTGTGTTCACTTTTGGTATTTCTACCTCTATTCTGGTCTCTGGAATAGGCTCTTCTTCCTGCTGTTCTTGACTCAGTCCATTCTCATCCTAATGAAAAAGCGGAGAATAGAAGCATAGGTAAAAAGAAGTCTATCTGACTACTGCTGCTTTAATAAGCACATTTTCCTTAAAGAAATGCTATCCATATGCACAGAGAGAGATGGGGTAAAAAAGAACTCACATATTATCATTGAAAGCAATTCAATTCAGCATTTTCATGGGCCACTTTAAGTGACTTCAAGTATCAGTGCAAACTCCAGAGATGACAGACAGCAAAGAACAGCAAAAAAGCTTATCTACAGTTTTCAGTTAAGCACTGGAGACTAAATGGGCGACAACTCCCATATTAAAAAGGATATTTTTCTGTATTATCAACAAGAAATGAAAATTTATCATCAAAATGAAAATATTTTTCAAATAGCTATAATAAGATACTAAAGACAGCCACGGCTTTGTATTTTACTTGATGTCAATCAAAACTACCCATAAAGCAAAGCAGGGATGAGGGAAGGTAGACAAATGAATCCATGTGATAGTTATGTATAAAACTTTAATAATTCTTTCCACTGGGGCAAAATTATCGGGGCAAAATTATCTGTAATGCTTATTCAATGTCATTACTCTTTTTCACTCAAATATTATCAAATTCAATGGGTGTTCTCCATTTCAGAGTGGAATGGTGTGTTCATTATCTCAAAAGTCAAGTCTACTCACAATAGGCTGTCCTGGGGTTGGTGGTTTGTCTTCTCCATCGCTCCCTGAGGAAATGTCATCTGCACCTCCAAACAGATCCATGACATCTGCATGCTCTTGAGCAGAAAAATTGCTACTTTAAAACACACATAAATGTGCACACACAGCCTGAATGCAAGAACACTCACAGAAAAAAAAAAAGTTACCTAATCCCTCACTCTTACTAACACTTAAAATCACCTGCAGAGGTTAAAAATTTCAAGTATTTATGGAGCCCGCATTATTCCCTTATCCTGAAAACCAGTTTTCCCATGTATTTTTAAGCTAAGGATTCAAGGTATGTTTTCCTGAGAAGGCTCTATCAAATAAGGGAATCTAGCTGAAAAATGGCAACAGAAGAATGTAACATGATCCTTATTCAAGTAAGGTGAATATAAGTAACAGGAACTCCATTACCCATTTTGGAGGTTTTACTTCTTAGAAAAACAACACTTCTTTCTCAGCCAGCTAACCCATCACAAAAACCAGAACAGGTTCCCTGGGCTGCTCTGATTAAAGGAACCATTTCTTAACATGTGAAAAAACATTCACAAAAGTTCATGGAGGAAGCTGAAAAGCTGACAGAACTAACTAGAGTGAATCAGAAGTACAGCAGGTACCTCCCCACACAGAATTCTTGCTGTTTCATTATTTCCATGGCACCACAGTCACACATACAGCAAGTGCTACCAATTCTATCCTGAAGCAGATGAATGGCCCCTCAAGGTGATGATTAAAGGAATCAAATCTCCACAAAACATCACAGTTTACCTTTCTGCCCTTCTGTATCACTCTCCGCTTCTGAATCTGATGCAATCGCTTTCTTTCGCTTCATTCGCAGAACTTCATCTTCGCTGTCGCTGCCCCTTGCAGACTCTACCAAGGAGCATAATTATTCTCAGCAAATTAAAAACTCTGCTCCACAAATTTTAAAATGCCTTTGTATTAATAAGCTGATTCAGAAGAAAAGGAATTTAAAAGTGCTGCATAAAAAAGCATTACAAAGATGACTACAGTTGAAAGCTACACGATTACTGCCTTTACACTGAAGTTTGAATCTTTTCAGGCCAATGTAAACAAAACAAGAGACCAAACCAGCAGCAAATTATGACTTCTGTACACAGTCCTACCGGATTTGTGCTCTTGCTCCTCCTCATCAGAGTGCTGGGCCCTTTCCTCATCATCCGAGTTCTGCATCTTCTCCTCATCAGAACGCTGGGCCCTTTCATCATCATCTGAGTTCTGCATCTTCTCCTCGTCCGAGGCCTGTGGCCTCTCCTCATCATCGGAGTTCTGCATTTTCTCCTCGTCCGAGTTCTGGAGTCTTTCCTCGTCATCAGACACCTGAGGCCTTTCATCCTCATCCGAGTTCTGTGCCTTCTCCTCATCATCAGAGTTCTGCTGTCTCTCCTCATCATCAGAGTTCTGCTGCCTCTCCTCATCGTCTGACTGATCGCTTTTATCCTCCTTGCCCCATTTCTCATCCTCTGAATGTGCTTTTTCAGAACCATCTCCCTCTGAGTGGTGACTGCCTTCATCTGAGCCGTGATCACGCTCATCCTCATCGTCGTCATGAGCAGCTTCCGAGGCGCTGTGCTGGTCCCCGTCTGACTGGTCGTTGTCCTCGTGCTCAGAGTGCCCTGAGGCCTCGGAGCGATTGTAGGACCTTTCAGAGTGGTTGTCGCTCCCCGAGTGGTGGGATGCTCCTTCATCCTCACTGTCATCTCCGAATAGCTCCTTATTACTGGGTTTTACCGCCTCCCTGTCATCATCCTGGTCGCTGTCGCTTCCAGAGGCGTTGCTACCAGAACCAGCGTTTTCCTGGTCAGAATCTGAATCGGATCCAGAATCAGAATCTGCAAAACAAACATCACCCTTTCAAAAGTCAGGATGTCCCTACAAGGACGCACATAGAATGGGCATTCCTTTAACACTAAAAAGACCTCCCAAAACCAACCCAAACAGAATCCGCAGAGAACTGTAAGAAGGACTAACAGAAGTTACCAAGTAAAATAAAATGTCTGCTAATAAAGGCACAGCCGAAGAAAGACACAATGAAAAATAATGCCACATGACATTTCAAGCCACAAGCTATGATTTAAGACGTTGAAACTGTAGAAAGAATAACGAATTACACAAAAGTAAATAGTATTATTAAAATGGCGAAGGCTTAAACAAGTAACTACATATACGTGGCTTATGATATTCTGCAAATTCAAAACAGTCACCCTGTGTTTAATCTAAGTCATGTACCCGGGCACGTTTGTGCCATTGGAGCTCCTCGTCAATGCTGAGGCTGGTAAACGCCGTTTCGAGCAGGAAAATAAAAGAACATCCGCCTCGAAAAGCGATTTAAAAGAATGGAGACAAGTTCTTTGACTACACGCTAAGGACTGAGGCAAGGAGGTGCTCCTGCATTCCCTCCCCTGCAGGCACCGACCCCTCGGCCCGCGGCTCCGCGCCGGCCCCTCTCCTCCCGCGGGCCCCTCCCTGCCTCCCGCCCAGGCCCAAGCGACACGCGAGGGGCGATGGGGGGCGGGCGGGCGGGCGTGCGGGACGGAGGGGTGACCGGGAGGGGACAAACCCGCACCTTTGTGCTCGGGCTCCGAGTCCGCGTCGCTGCCGAACAGGTCCGCCATGTCGGCCATGGCGCCGGCGCGGCCCCGCCGGCTTGCGCGGCAACGTCACGGCGAGCGCCGCGAGCACCGCCCCGCCCCACGGCTGAGGCCCCGCCCCTTAAAGGGGCCGCGTCCCCGCGGGCTGAGGCGCCTGAGGGAGGGGAGGATGAGTCAAAGAGAGGGATCGTGTTCGGCCGCCGCCACCTCCGCCGACACCTCCCCGCTAAGGCCGAAATGCGGCTGCACAGACCGGCCTCTCGCCCCGCCGCGCCCCTCAGGGCCCGCTTGTACGGAGCGTCACGATACTGCCCGGGGTCACTTCACTCACCTTCCTTCTGGGGATGGAAAGGTATTGCTTTGACACAACATAAACACACGGGTCAGTTTTTAAGCAAGTCACACTGTACTATTTAAAAAAGCAAACAAACAAACCCCCAAAACCACAACAAGAATACAGTACTTTAATCATCCAAAACGTTTACTGGTTTACAGTCTGACAGCATACAGTGCTGATAGGCTAAAACACTCAATGCATGTTTCCCCAATGGAAATTTAAATTGAACATTTGTTTGTTTGTAGCTTACAAACAGAGGATTACTTAAGCTGTAGAGAGAATGACACTATTTCTTTAAAATACAACAGTAAATAGATAATTGCTTTGAAATATATGCTATGTTTCCATGCTTAGCTGGGAACCAACAGAATCAATATATGCAATCATTTGACCTGTCCATTAAGGCTAAAAACAATCCATGGGAAAAAAATATCATCTCTTAGAAAAAAAGGCCTTGTGTTTCTGGTGAGAGTGATTATCAAAGTAATACCACTCTTTCACTCCGAATCAATGGAGTCATCCACAGGATCTCACCACCCCTGACAGCACTTACATCAGTGTCCACTTGGTTTGCTGAGACTGTGTAGGGTTCCTGGCTACAGACTGAATTCCTTCATTTATTCCAAACAGGATACACATCTTAGGCACAATTGTTGTTAACTGTTCCATGCACCATGCCAAAGGTCTTGCAACATTTTGGATAGCCAAACCCTTCTGGTTGATTGCAACAACAAAACAGTTTTCTATGCCCAGTCTGTCAGATTCCTGTCCTGAAAGTGCTGACAAAGTCAAATTCTTGCCTGCTGTCTACAGAGCTAAACCAAGTATTAAGGTCCACTACTATCACTGGTGACAGGACACCTGAGAGCTGCAGCTTAAAGCCCCTGCCTTTGATTAGGGTGTAAATAATTAAACAGCTAAATTTGATTAAAAAAAAAAAAAAAAAGAAGAGATTTGGGCTATCATTTCCATAATCCAGCCTTTCAATTTTCTCCTTAATTTTCAAGTAGGAGATAACTGTCTAATCTTGTTAGATAATGATAAAATAAGTCATCATAGAATCACAGTACGTGAACAGATTCTGTGAATATGGCAGCCCTTCAACAAATGAAGGAAGACATTAGAGCCTGTTTTTTGACACAAAATTACTATGGTGCCTAGCAAATAAAAAGTAAAGTACAGCTTTAGGCAACTCAGCACATGACATGCTTTGGCCAAAAAAAGACACTTAAATGTGACTTTATGCACACTGTATAGAAACTTAAATTTTTAAATCTATGAAGTTCTTGGAAATTTACAAAAGCTAAAAGCAAAAGAAGCCCTTTTGTTACTCATCAGATCACTCCTAGTTGTTTCAAGGTTATAGTAAGTATAGTCTTTGGTTTTAACAGAATTGATTCAAAGTTGTTTTACAGAGCACATATTTATTTGTAATTCTAATAAAAGGCTGATTTTGAAATAGGGAAAAAAAAAGTTCTTCCACAAGTATAAACCAGGTATATACATCCTCACTGAAGGGACTATAGTTTAACATTCTCTGTACAGTTGCAGTAAAATTTGAAGTCACCTCTGGAATAAAGTCTGTCTTTGAAGATCCAAAACAAGATTTGCAGCAAATTGTGGGCACAGTGTCAGAGACTTGCTCTGTTTAGTTTTTATGGTATATACAACCTGTTGCAAACATCTCAGTCCCCTCCATGTAAATATGTTTTCTATACATAAAAGCTCACCACATTAAAATCTTTGAATGAAAAGAGCTGTCAGTTGAATTCTCTGTTGCTATAAATATAGCCAAGCAGTCCTTTAGAACATTTTTGTGACCTCAAAGCAAACTAGTACAGGATAGTCCAAGCAGACCTACACCAAAAAGCCTCTAGATTTTTATATTATTTCAAAGAAGTGTATTGTGATTATGTGCAGAAGTTGAAGTGATTCTTGTTGCCTTAATTATTTGCTTAAACAACTTTAAATACTTTAATAATTACTACACCATACAGATCTGACATTGCATATTGATTGATTTTCGCATGTCTTAGGTAGTGTTCCAACACTGAAACATAAGTAAAATAGAAAAATCCTTTCTCAACAGTGTTACTTCAGTTTTAAAAATGATAGATTTATATGAAGTACAAATAGCTTAATACAACAGCTTGAAATAAAGGATTTTTCATTTGCCAGCAATTTAGGTCAGTGGTTTTACAATTAAGGCTGCTTTTCCTGTACAATTATGGAGAATTTAAAATATGCATGTCCACTACTTCTAGAGAAATTGATACTTGTGAATGTAGGTAAGGATTTTTAAACAAATAATATAAACTAATGTCGATGAACACATGAAATCAGTCTAAAAATAAATCCAGTTCAGATACAGAGCAAGACACTTTTGAAAAAGACTTAAAGGATTAAGGTGTAATAAAAAAATTGTCATTTTGCAAGGCTCCTCATTTTTTATTCCTTTTTTTTTTGCAAGTCTTTTGTATGAGTCCCTCTAATCTCCTAGGAGAAGTCCTTAGCCAATTTATTTTTGTTTGCCTTAAAGGGATATCTTTAAACTTACTCACAGTATCAAGAACTAAGAAAAAATAAAACAGTAGAATTACAAATAACATTGCTGTGAAAGATTTCAGTGCATATGAACAAAGCTGAACAGCTCTACACAATGAGTCCAGCTGTTGGGTGAAGAATCCCTTATCACTAACGCTTTGTTTTCAGGAATATACACACCCCTCCACGTAAATAAGTGCCCCCGGATTTTCTAAAAAAACATTTCAATTAGGTCATTATCTTCCCAATGACCTTAAATGTCCCATTCTTTGACTACAGACAATTATACCATTGATTTGCAATTACATTTTAAGTAGAAAGCTCAGCCGAAGTCTTGAAATACAAAAAAGTTCTTAAAAAAAACACCCAGTCAAAAGCCAAGGTACAGAGACTGGTGCAGAGTTACTGTGTCTCCATGAAAAACGTGATGCATACCAGCACATTATATAGCTTTGCTTTAAAAGGAATGGGGTTTCCAGTCTTTTCCCTTCTAAGCCAAGTCAGTGTAGTCCAAGATTGCCAAAGCCCACGGTGCTGACCGTGATGACTCCACCGAGTTTTGACAGCAGGATTGCTAATTGTCTCCTTCAACCCTTCTCTTGCGAACTGCAAAAAGAGAGAGAGAGAAAAAAAATTTTGCTGTTTTATCGTTGTAACCATTTTCTGTATTTCTACAGCGTGAACCTTTACTTTGTCACCTGAGGTTTCACACAGTACAACTTAAGGGAAAGAACACTTGATGTAATCCATCATTTTAAGCTTATGCTTTGGCAGTGCTTATTGCCTTATTCACAAAACAGTTGCAAATACTTGCAAGGAAAGACTTGTGGGAAACATTAATCATCTTATGTCTGCTAAGCAGATTTAGCCAGTATTCTTTCTTTTCATTGCAGTTTTCTAGTGCTAAATTAGGTTTATGTGGCTTCAAAGGAAACAATACAAGAGTTTCATGGGATATCTAACACAATTTATACACACAGAGAAGATATTACATTCAATAGCCTAAAACATTCCATATATTAACAAAAACATTCAGTTGTTAGAAAATGCAAGAGCAACAAAAAATTGTGAATAAAATCACTAAAAGCTCACATGCTATTTAGACTTGAGAATACACAAGACTGACTGAATGACTGGAGTTTTCCTCAATATTTATTTTTGCTATTTTCTTTTCACCCTATCAAATGATGTTTTCCTTTTCTGTGCAGACACAGACATGGCTACGGGTCTTACAAATTATATAGGGCATCTCCATTTTATTTTAAAAAGTCTAGCAAGCACACCCATATACAAAGAAATCGATTCTGTTCTCAAAGCCACTCATTGGAAAGTAGGTGAAAGAAGTTATTCACACCTGCTTTCATCAAATGGCAAGAACAGAGGAAAGAATTTCCAACCTTAGACTTCTCCAATCACGCAGTTAAAAGCAACAGATACAGTTTCAGACAAAAAGCAGGCAAGTGGTACAACACAGCGTAAGCAAGAGAGAAAGAAGATGTAGATGCAGACTATCTTTTTGGAAGGAACGTACAAAGACAGAGATGAGAGACTTGGAGCATCTCAGTTTCAGTGCTGAATGCCCAGCTGGGTATTCAGAGTGACCTGTCTCTGTAGCGTCACGGCTGGAGAGGTGAAAAGGTTTTCGCAGAAACTTTTACTCACATACTCCAGACTAAGAAAGCAAAGAAAAAAGGCAAGATATCAATAGAAAAATAGATTTACAACAGTCAAGTACTAACCAGAGAATTAGTGAGAAGAGAAACCTTAGAAAGTAAAGAGACACCTGAAGCATTATGACAAAAAAAAAAAAAATTGTTTAGAATCTGTTTTGAGAAACAGTTATAGTGTCCAAGTGCCTTTCTTCTCTCTCTGTGCTCTATTCTAGTTACTCCTCCTCCATATCTTTCAGAGCTGTTCTCCTCCACTTTAACCTTTACTCAGAGGGGAAGCAGATCTTTAAAACAAAGTCCAATTTCCTGTGTCATTCCCTCTAATATATTCCTGAACTACTGCTACTACTACTAAACTGCCTGGCCCATTTTCATGCTGATGAGAAATATAATCTTTACCATAAAGCATCCAAAGACAGAAGATCTAATTAAGTAGAGTTTTAAAATGCAATTCTATTTAAAAAGATGGACCACATCATCTTGCAGTTGAGTGCTTCAAGTATTTGACATTACACAAACGATTTCCATTCATGTGCTATATTATTAACCAATTTTCTGCTGATTCATTTAGTTAGGATTCTAACAGATGAGCTCCAACAAAACTGACTGCAGCAAATAAAGATGCCACTGCTACCAGCTGGAGAGGCAGGGATGGTGCTTGTGCCTGACCAGAAGAGATGACCCTGTCCCACCCTCTGCACGTGACAGGATGTTTGGTTTCATTGCTTAAGCACTCCAGATGAGACTGGGTGTACTGGCATTCAACAGGGCATGCTACACTGTTCATTTCCAATACTGCTTTTAAAGAAGCAATGAATCTCATCTGAATAAAACTGAACACTCAAAACTATTATTTTCACTCCTTTTGCCACAACTCACATGGAATTTGAATGTTCTTGTTCTAGACTATGTTAAAAATCCTCAACTCATACACCTGAAACACCCTGCAACAAAATAGAGAGCATGAAGCAGCAACAAAAGAGTAGGAGTTCAGCACAGGAGAAACCTGAAACTGATGTAACATTGTGCTATCCTGGTTTTGTCAAGGGAGAAGCAGAATAACCAGACACCTTTGCAGCCTGTGCCATTCACATAATCAGTTAATAGTCAGTCTCTACTGACAGGTCTTACCCAAATCATTATTTTTTGTGATAGCTGCAGCTGCCCTGGCTCGAGGTCCCTGTTGTGTGAAATGGTATCCGAATTTGAGGATCTTGGTGTTTTCTTCAAGCATCTTGGCAATTTCTACTTCTGCAAGTGTGCCCAGCTGCTGCCTCTGTTAAAATAAAAGGTCCACAAAGACAACAGAGCTTATGTGTGTTCACCCTAAAAGAGATCAGAATACTTTAACCAGATCAGTCAATAAACACTCAGCTTCATTATGATTAATCAAATAGGCAGAAGGTCACAAGATATGTTTGTGCACTTCAAAGCACCAGGAAGCACAGAAGTGACCTGGAATCAATTTCAGATGCATGCTGCCAAGAATCTTAAGGGCAATTATTGATGGTGTTAAGATAATTAAACATAAAATACTTTGAAAAGTTTATCACAAACTGTCTACTAAAAATATTCAGTCAACTAGGACTGGCTGGTTTTAGCTATGATATCACCACCACCACCTCACTTACCTGATTATCAATTTTGATCTCTGTCAACGTTTCATTGTCTTTCAGTGCATCAACCAGTGCCAGGATTCCAGCTCCAGTGATGAAGTTTGACTCTATGTTTAAACTTTTTAATTTTGTATTTACTCTCAGCATATCTGCAAGAGCCTTTGAATGTAAGAAAGTATCATTAAACCTTTGAATTTTTCTGCAGTACATCATAGGACATAGAAATCATCATTTCCATAGGAGCAAAAGTTCACCAGTACATGGTGTAACTTTGCAAGCTTTCACTTGAGACTGAACTGAATCTTCAACCACGCATTATCTACATTCCCTTTTTAAATAGTATTGAGTCAAGAAAAGGCCTGTCTTTCTCTTGTTACAAACTAAAAAGCTACACAGAATATAAATTGTCTGAAATTAGCATATTGGACCAATTCCATTTTGTAAGCCCTCGCAGCCTACAATGAGTAATGCAAGCTGCTAAGTGAAGGCCAAAGAAAGGGCGTTAGTCAGCTGAGAGAATTGGATATGGTTAATTTGTAAACAGGAGATCTGACTTTCAGAATGCTTGTGCCTACAGATTTGGTAGGAAGAGGTAAAATTCAAAGCTCTAAGCACAATACCAGCATGCAGCTAAAAGCACTTTTATGGAAATATGCCTGATCCTCCTCCTGAGAAAGGAAGAAAACAAGAATAGCTGACTGCTGAGCTTTACTGTCATAAAAATCATACCCTGTACATTTTTTTCTATGAAGTCACAATGCAAAGAAACCCAACAAAAACCACACCCAAGAAAAGAAGCCTTTATAGACTTTTATTACATTCTGTTTCACTCCTGCTGAAAAGCAACTTTTTAACTGACCTAAAACCAAAGTTTTCGAATGTTCATTTGTTTATTTAATGGAGTCTTTCAAACTAGTTTCCTTTTTAATTTAAAATTAAAACAAATGCAAAGGATTGTTCTGTCAAAACAATTAGTTTTGTTTTCTTACCTCTTTCTTTGCAAATAAATAAGGCACTGCTTTTGATTCAATATAGAAAAACCCAAGATCTGATGATAAATTAGTTCCAACTGTATCAAACTAGATATCTTGACTAATATCATGCTTTGTATACAAATGCTTTAAGCAAATCTTTGGTCACAGGGAGATCACAGAAACAGCTGGTTTACAATTTTCTTCAACTAAAACTCTAGTTCACTGAAAAATATTATGAGCTTTTTCAGTTCTCTAATGTGCTTCTTGTAAATTAATTTTGAATATACTATTGGCTACTGGAATGAACATCAGGAACTAAACAAGTAGGAAAGAAAGAAAAACAGGAAAGAGATTAGCAAAATGAAAAATCAGGCGGAAGGGACTGGAAAAAAGAATTCTCACTCACCTCACACATGTGATGCATTGCTGCATATTAGTCTGCTAGTAATCATTTACCAACTTTGGTACAACAAAGTTTGTTAAAGAAAACATACTTTACAGTGTAACAGAACATAATCATTTTCACCCCTAATCATTTACACTGGATTAAATTCAATCCCTTACCACTGCCTTTCCATCCTAACTTCCCTTGCACCCCACTTAAGCACATTATCGAGATACTCACAACAGCAACAGGATCATTGCTTCGGGTGGCTGCCAGGCTAAAATTCTTCACATGTGTGTTGGTTTCTAAGGCTTTTGCAAATTCTTTCAGCGTTGGAATTGGTATGTTCTTGAATTAAAAATAGCATTTCACTCTCTTGAGATATATAAGCTCCCCCCCCCAACCCAGCTTCTTCCATTATCTTATTCTCTTTACAGCAAAATGTCCTATAATATTAACTATCACAGTCTCACAGTATAGATGCAATGGCTACAAGAGTCATCACTTCTATAAAGCAATAATTTTTACAGTGTGGTATCAACCAAGCTTAAAAAGAATAATTTTAGATAATTAATTAGGGTAGAAAATTTCTCAGCTTATTATATCAGGAATTTTGATCTGTTGCCTTTTCAGGCAGCTATTTTGGCTAGCATTTATCTATCATACAGTATTCTTAAACCAAGTATTTTATTTTCTTCCTTTAATAAGTGAAACAAGTAGCCTTGGCTGCTGACAAGGCTGTCACTGCTGTCTGCACTGTAAGTCAGCAGTGCTGTAGTTCTGTTTTCTTTCAAGCAAATATACAAAAGTTTGTCATATTTAAAAACACAACTGTTGCACTCAAAAGCTGCCCTAACAGCCAACAGCTCTTTTGTACAAGAATTAGAAGGGTGTCAGGTACAAATATAACTTTGTTTGCAATTGCAGTAACTGAGAGCACATTGCTCCATCAAGGACAAAGGATTCAAAAAAGTAGTTCACAACAGTGAACTGCTGCCAACTTGGCAGCAACAGAAATCTGGGCTGGCAGTAAGAAGGTCTAAGACTTTTTAAGCACACATTTGGCAAAAGAATCCAAGATGGCTTATTGGTTTAGCTCCAGGTTTCTGAGCTTAAACACACTGCAACATTTAGCAAAAAGGCTGCTGGACTTAAAATAAGCCTCTCATGGTCTCTTAGAGAGTTTTGCAGCTTTAAGTGTCTTCTACTGAGAAAAAGAAGTATATTTACTGAAGGCTTCAGATAATTACCTTAATGTTATTTAGATTAACTTCAACAAGACGAGAATCATTATCTTTGATCCTTTGCAGTGTCTCCTCCACATTTGTAGGATTTGGTGGTTCATCAAAAACAGGCAACATTTTTTCACCTTTTACTATATCTGAAAAGTAAGTCATTTAAATGTAATCAAACAGGTTGCATACATTCACTGTTAATAAATGATACATATACTAAATATTTATTGTATTTAAAGATCATTTCATCAGTCTTCACATCTCTCCCCCACCCAAAAAGCACAACATCCTCTCCTGAAATATCTTCATAAAGTTCAATCCTTTTCCAAAGGTCTTTACAGCCTTTCTGCTTTTATTGCACACCAGCTTTTTTCAGAAAGCACACGGAAGTTGAATTACAAACACAAATATAAAACCTAAAAATCAACACACACAATGCACGTTTACGCCTACTTTTGTCATCAAGAAGTGACTTAACTTCAGAAGACATTTCAGCATACATATATTGTAACTCCAGAACTCAATTAGCAAATGCTATTGACATACACATTTCCAGAGTAAGACTAAAGAGTCTAAAAGAATGTTGGTGCAACAGAAAATAGTAAATGCAACAGTAACTGTGCGCAGTGCAAAGAATTAACTTTTCCAGCACTTGCAGACAAACACTTACTTGAGAAGCTGTCTTTGTCAATCCCATTACTGCTTCCTACTACATCACAGAACTGATTGTTTGTTATCAAGTTGGACATCCCCAGTATAGCTGTAAAAGGAAACAGAAACAGCAAAAAAGCATTTTTATTGTTCCTGACTAACTCAGCTCAGATGAAGGTTCCTTTAAATAACAAAAACTGATGTCTGTACAACATCCAGTTAACAGTACAAGAAGCCATTCAATACCTTAATAATTTTTAAAAGTAGAAAAAATTAATTATAGACTTTTTAGTTGGCTTTCATATCTTAGAAAAATTTGACCTCACCAGGTTCCAGCTTCAAGATTAAAAGTGTCATTCAGTCACAAAATGAAGCTTTAGGAACACAGGCACATAACAACACATCCTCATCCACAAGAGAAAGCAGACACCTACACAACAAAACCCAGGAAGTCTCAGGAATGGATTTAAAGGTTTTGAGTTTGAAAATCAGGTACCTTTTGCAGGCCAAAATAATTTACCTTCCTAAAAATTATCACAAATCAACAAAGTTGAAACGCTACAAGGAAGCTGGCGTATAACATGATGTAGTTTCTATCACAACTACAACTTCCTGAGGTTAGATAAATACCACATTAATTATAGATCTTTCTTGTCTAAAGATTCATATTTATTTAAAGATTCATATTTAAAAAAAAAACTAACCTGCAAGGTCACCTAATTCTGTGTCTGTGGCACTGGTCAAGGCTTCCTCCAGTTCTGGATCAAGAGTGAATTTTTCTTCTGCAAAAGACTGTACAGGCTTTTGCTTGGGGATAAATATTTTCCCTGGAGTAAACAAAATGAAAAGTCCGATGTTACTTTGTGTTATGTAGTTACTTATTTTCCAGTTGTTCTGTACCTAAAGAATACATATTTAGTAAATCCTGAGAAGAGCACCACAGACAACAAAAAGGAATGAGGTTTCTTCTGTTGTTGCAAGTCACAGATGAGGAAAGAGGATAAAAAGAATAAATTTTCAGGAGTCTGTATCATGACTCCAATCTTATTTGTTTCTCCTAGGGATTTAGAAGTAACATATAAGCCTCCATTATACATTTTAAATAGTCTAGAAAAAGTGTCTAAAAAGATTTAGTATTCCTAGAGAACAGTGATCAGTATCCTCTCAAAAGGAGGAGGGACTCAGGCAGAACTTTAATCTGAATGAGAGAAAATATCAGAGAATTATCAGAAATCACAGACCTGCGTATTCAGTGCAGTTTTTACAGCATACATGATAATTTCTCATGTCAGATGTGAACTCAGTTCTGAAGTAAAAAAGAGATGCCCAAATGCTTGAGAAAACCATGGTTTGTGAACAGCACAAAACAAGATAATAGATTTCTCTGGCAATGACACTGTTTCCTGAAATGATACTTAGAAAGGTCATGGAAGATTCAATGGTAAAAAAAGCAATAGCAATACCACCAACTTTTTAGTTATTACGGGAAGTAATGAGAAAAGTTATTTTAGAAGACATGCATTTTAAGTAGAGGTTTATGTAGTTACCATAATTCCTGCATACACCTTCAGCTGAAAAGTTAGGGTAGGAAATCTGAATTCAAGCAAGATATTCCAACAGTTCAGCTGTGAATAGTTTAGAACTGGCCTTTCAGAACACAGAAATCTACCACGGGGTAGGACCCCTGGAGAGGTAAGGGGTGCTTAGGTTCTGGACAAATTAACATGGTAAGTAAAAGCTCTGGTACTGATACATTTGATAGAAGTAATCCACAACTGCAAATCAAATCTTAACAATTATGAAAGTTTTACAGACTTTCCAAGTTGCCTGAGCTATCAGCAGAAAGTTATGGGAAAGGGGTTCCAACTGCCTTTTGTTATTTCCCGGGGTAGGAAGTGGTGCTGATGGTCTTCCTATGAATGAAGTCTCAGTTCCAATTCAGGAACCCAAACCCACTCTCTTCCATATCCATAGTTATAAAATACTTCCACACAGGAATCACCCTAGTTCATCCCAATTACATGATTACATGCACCACCATCAGGCCTCCTGGGCAGAAGGCAGAGCCTAAGATTTTTTTCCCTCGTGCTGCTCACAAGTTGATCTTGTTACATGCTTGGGCTAAGACTACGTTTAGCATTTTTTAATCCCTCCCAGTGCCACAAAGCTTTACAGGGATGCTTCAGTTTTATTTAGGGGAAATGAAGTGGGATTTTGGTTTCACCACTGGTGGGGAACAATGCCTGAAACCAGGTCCTGTGTCCCACAGCAGACACAGGCATCACAAAACACATCCACCTCCTCTTTCTCTCTCTCCAAGTTCCCATCCTAGAGTACAATAGTTGTGGTTCATTTTCTTTTTAAAGGAAGTTTATGCATTGCCTCTAGCACAGATTACAGAGAAGTACATCAGGTTTTTCTCTGACAACACAGTCTGATGATCAAGATCTGTTGCTAGCAACACGGTATTTTTGTTCCTGGGTTGCTATCTCTTTGGAAACTTGTGTAAATGGTCATTATCCATATTTAGAAGAAGAAAATAAACCTCCTTACGTAACTGTAATGACTCCAAACAGTAGCTGAAGGCAGCTGACACGTATTACCACCCATATCTCAGCTTTGATGGACAGTGCAAAAGAAACTGTGGTGATTCAGGATTAAAAGAAAACTTCCATAAAGTAAAGGCTTAAGTAGTAGATGTTGCAGGTTATTTTAATATAATTGATACAGTATGTTTCTACCATTTTATTTTACCAGCATCATCTACTGAGGAGAAAATACCTTTCAACTTAAATTGTAATTTTCAGAAGAGATACAAGAATGTTTGACAAGGTTTTCATTAACTCATGAAACAGCCATTCTCTCCACAGCATCATAGGAGCAGGCAGAGAGCAGAAGAGACAAATCAATCTCAATTAAAAACAACTTTGCAAAAATGTATTTCATCCTAGATCAGCTTTCTGTCTGCTTCATCACCCAGTACTCACAAAAAAAGAGCTACTTTTCCTGATGTTTCTTTTAAGTAATTCTTAAATTCATAGGTTAGGAATGTCTGGTTCTAAACATTTGCTTTCTAAGAGTAAGACTAACTTTATACATATATGCCTGACTCTTAGGAAAACCTAAAGAGAGTGAGAGTATATTTAGTTTTTAATAAAGCAAAAATGTTAAAAGCCACTGCCCTCCAGAAATGTTCACTGCAGCCAACTCCAGTCATATGAACTGAGTCAGGAGCAGTTTTTGTTATAAAACAGGTCACACCCTTGTGTACATAATCTCTCATTCATTGGCTTCATGTCATCCTAGCCCAGAATTGAGAGGTTTACAATGCACACACAAAAGCAGGTCCTTCCCCACTCCCCACTTCTAGTCATGAACTTATTTCAAAAGAGGTAAGACCCCTGTGTCTCTGGGGACAATGATCTAACTCAAGGCCTGCTGCCAAGATAGTTTGGCAATTCCCTTCCTCTCAGTAATGCAAGCTTTAAATAAAAAACCCAGAAACCACTACACATCTGTGCAGCCTATGAGATGTACAGCTTTCCTGGCCCTCAAGTGGAACATTTCCAAGTAGCAGGGATTTGATTACATGAAGGAACAAGACATCCTCCCTCTCAGCCAACGAGGATATTGTGAAGATTAAGCAACACAACATGAAGAAGCAAATGTAATAATTGGTAAAAATTGGTAATAATTATATATTCAGATCTTCCATGCCTTTTAAGCTAAAATGTTAGAAGATGCACATCCCAGGATTAAGTCACAGGCTTTCTTTGCTACAGAATGAACTTGCAGTTCCAAGTTCCACACAATTGTATTGCTCAAAAGGCAGGAACACTGGATGTTGTTTGCTGAAGTGCCCTGGACATTTCATACACAGACTCACAGTATCCCAGGTGGGGCTCAACATGTTGCAGAAATCAGGGCTGTTCAGTGGGGCCACCACTGCATATTGCTGGTACTATTCTCACACATCCCACAGTCCTACCCCCATTCCAGCAGGCAGCAAGCAGCCACAATTTACACAGCAGAAGAAAGTCTAAAATCCTCTTCTGCAGTACTCCATTTGTGGAAATGAATCAAGTGTTACCTCAGGACAGCTGAATACAAGGTTTTCTCATCAGTGGCTTCACAAAGAAAAGTGAGTAACAACTGATATATTCCTTACATCTTATGTTCCTTAAAATCTCCTCAGTTCAGAGGAGACTTCATAATCCACACTTCATCAATCTCCAGTTCTTACTATGTGAGAGACTTAAGTTCATCAATTCACTTGTAAACACAATTTAATACTAATTTATTTTTAAATCAACTTACAAGTGACTTCCTTGCTGTCTTACTGCAGAAACAGAACTGTTATTCGTTATCTGACTACAAACCACAGAGCAGTGAGTGAGAAAACTGTTTTACATTAAGGCTGGAGTATCACTCTTGTATGGAAAATGTCAATCCCACAAGCTGTTTCTGCAAAGCTCCTACAGGATATGAGCTTCACTTCACAACATGTAACACACTTCTTTAAAGACCAGGGATTCAATGGCAAGCAGAGAACACAGCATCCCAAATCCTGCTGCAACAGAAGGCAGTGGTGATCCAGAGCAACAACCGAGCAGGGTGGCAACTAAAGAGCTCTAACCAGGGGGCTACAGTTTGAGCCTAACAACACTTTCTGGGTGATACAAACAAATTCAAACAAAACCAAACAACAAACAAACAAAACCCTCAAACTTCAACAAGCCCCAAGCATTAAAGCAGAATCAGAGAATCACAGAATCAGCTAGGTTGGAAAAAAACCTCTGAGATCATGGAGTTCTGCAAATTTACCCAGAACAAATACCCTGGAAGGAATGAAAAGTGAAAGTTGGAAGAATAGGCCACAATTAGGAAAGTGCAAAGGCTAGAAATGCAAAGCTTAGTTTACATAATACTTTGCTAATGCCTTCCACAATACAGCACAAAGTACATTACTAATCTTAGATATGTTTTTATCTCAGGTGCAATAATGCAGTTCTTTTGCTGCTCCCAGAGAAGTGGGGAGCTTTGGTCAGATGAGTGGAACACACTTGAGGGCAACAGTCTCCAGCACTAAAGCCTTTACTGTTTGCATTAGAGATCCTTCTGCTTGCAGTATGCCTTGTAAAATCTTTATGACATACTTCCATGCACAGATTAAGACAAAGCTGGTTTTGTTGCAATTATTACCACACTGCTCTCATGAATCTGTTGAACAATGTTTTACTGTACAGTTCAACACTTAATTGGAACAGAATGTGACTTAAATTGTTAAATCATGTTTAAAAACAAAGTAAGATTTTATTGATGCCTTTAGAAACAGAACCAGGCACTGGAAAAATGGAATAGGATATAATTTAGGGATTGTTAAATTTTACATTATTTTAGCACTGTTCATCTCACTACAGCGGGACACTTTACATTATTTCAGATCTTCCACATTTCATAGCACAAAATAAAAGAGAGGTTCCAAAGACTTGGGAGAAATCACATCCTCTAGCACTGAAAGAGATGCATCAGTGTTCTAATAACATGCTCCCCCAAAATGAGGTACTTGAGACACCTGGAAGAGAGAATTTCCCTTTACACTGTAGTAGGAAAACAAGGTTACCAGGATCAGCAGCAAGCCAGGGTGGCTAAATATAACTCAGGATAAGCTTCTTTGATAAATCTGCAGGTCAAATCACCATGCAGGACATCAGTTCTACTAAAATAGAATAGGGAGAGAGGATAGATTTGCCCCTCCTTACTCCATGAAATGAATAATTAGGCCAAGTTGGAGCAACAAGACCAGCCAGGCACACAGAAATGTATTAGCAAATCCTAACCCAAAAAATGGCACCAAGAAAATAGCTGCAGTTCAAATCCATCTCTGTCCTCCCAAAACCTCTGGAACTGAAGGTTGCATTTATCAGTTTTCTCCTGAATTAACAAGAGAATCAGGTGAGATTTTCATCTACCCCTACTCTACAATGTTTTTAGCATTTCTCCATAATACATTGTTCTAGCCAAAGAGAGAAATTATTATCCAGCCTAGTTGTTTGTTATTTTTTTTCTTTTGGCATTAAAGAAAAGCACATTGGGATACAAGCTCCCTCTAGATAAAAAACATCCTACAGATCTATTAAGTTTTACTTCATGCCCTTTCCAAATTCTATATCTAGATAAATATAATGATTCCTTGATTGAAAAGATTAAGTTACATAGATTTGCCATTTTTATGCAAAATGGATACAAGCGTGGCAGCAAGTTAAAGCTGAACCATAAGATTTCCATGAGAGGGAAAGAAAAGATTATCCCTCACCTACTACAAAATGAGCTTGGCCTTCTTGCCTCCTGCCCATTTAACAGAGCATGAAGTTCCACACTAAACATTTGTTTCCACATTTTTAGTTTTAATGAAAGTAAGCTCCATTCAATTTTTCACATTATTTTCTCTTCTTCTATAGCATTAAAATAAATGGTGGAAAAAGTTATTAAACATCAATTTTTTTTTTCCAAGAGATACAGGAAATTTTACTAACTAAACTGGTATGACTCATTGCAACATGCAGACACACTGCAGTTTAGTAATACTTTATTACAAAAAGGAAATGACATTTGATCTTTCTTAACCAAGATCTACGTTACAGCTGGTCCCTTCTGTTTTTCTTCAAGATTCTCACAGATTTTATCTACCCAAACAAATACTTGTGCTGTGTGCATGTAAGCTGACTTCAGAGAACCACCTACCTGAACCATAAGGCACCATACCTGCTGCTGTGGGCACCTTCTGCACCCAATGCATTGCATTAGCCTTAGTTACCCTTACAGATCCTGCCAGCAAAGGAGTGTCACAGTTATCTCCTCAACACAAGTGGTGTTAAACTTCAAACTAAGGTAAACCACAGTGTATGAAGGAAGTAGTACATCATACACAGAGTGCAGCATATTGTAAAGTCATAATCTCTCTCTTACTTCAAGGAAAAAGTAGAAAGACACCAGCATTGTCAAGTAAAACTACCTGGCACAGGCAGAGAAAATGCAAATATGCCCAAGAAAATTTTCACCAAATATACACCACTATAATATAGACAAACTCAGAAGATGAATGAAGACTCAAATCTGAAATAAGCAATGATTCAGACCAGAGAATTAAGTAGAATTAAAGGGTTTCAAACCCTTAAGAAAAGAGGAGCCTGTTCATCTTGGGCAGCTGGAATGCAACTCAGCGAACAATTTGCTGAAGTCTCAGTGCAGCAGATCTGTCCCTGCTGCTGGGGAAGGTTCAGACAAGCCTGGATTCACAAGCACTCAAACACTGTGGTGACAGCTAAAGGCCTCCTCCTATGCATATGTACCCAGCACAGCTCTGGGAGTTTCTGTCCTTACCAATACTGCTTTGTAAGGCACAACGGATTTGGGAACTCTTGTTTTATGGGAAAAATATGAAGTTATTCTTACAATATTTAAGAAGCAGATTATTTTTTAATTTTCTCTCAAAAAGGTAAATGCTCCCATCAAGTCAATGACAACACCAGATCCAAAGCAAAACTTTCAAATAATAACACATCCATGGGTTTTAAACCACAAACCACAGCCAGATTTCAAAACTTGTGATGTTAACTACGTAATCACTTAGTACTAACTATGCAATCTTACTAAACCCTTCAGGAAGGACACTAGAAAAGCAACATGACTGCATACACCACTTGTCTGGCCTTGTCAGCCTACAGCATCTTTGAACATTACTGAGTGTCTTCCAACATCATCACTCAACTGCTATTTTTCTAATTCAACACCGTATTACAAAGGTTGCTGCCTGTGTTTAGCACAAGGCACAAGCCACGGGCACAGTGACAGCATTTGTTATTATTGACGCAAATCAGGGTTAGCTCTTACTTTGAGGTTCCCATACCCATCAGAACTTGGCAACTTATGATAAAATCTTTGAGTCTTACTTCCTTCCTGTGCTACATACAAACAGCAGACCAGCTCCAGAGGCACAAAATGCCTGAACAGGAAGCCTTCTGCCTCTCCACAGCAGCACTCGCTGGGGAACGCCGCGAGTTAAAAAGCATTAGAGCTGCCAGTGCTCCAATAAAATTTGGTTCACAGGAGTTCTGGCTGGTCCACTTCAGGGATTTCATAACCACTTGCACCGGAAAGGGTGGTGTTACCTTTCTTTTCTCTTGTAAAAGGCACATAGTCCTCCCTGTCCTTGTGCTCGAGCGCCTGCTTCTCCAAGTATGCCAGGAGCCGCTCCCGGTCGAAGGGACCCGAGGCCTTTTTTGCAGTCTGGTCCTTCTGCCGGAAGCCCGCGGGCAGCAGAGCGTTCTGCCGAACAAATGGAGCAAACAAGAACAGCTTAGAAAGTCTGGGGGAACACCTGCTTAGTTTCACTTCCCTCTTCCTTCTCCCTGTCCGCAAGGTTCAAACCTGAGACATCATCCTTTTCAGGCTTTGATCCCTTGCCAACTTCCTTTTTTAGGGCAAGGGAGGACACAAAAGTAACCTGTTCTTCAGACACAGAGAATGTAAAATACAGCACACTGCCCTCTGAGCAGGACTGAAGCAATTCTTTAAGTACAACAGCTCCCAGCACTCGATTTGCTAGTTACTTTTAATTACGTTTCTAGAATGAGCACTGTTTAAATGAGTAGTAGTAAATAAAACTCAGCTATTTCCAGTTTAGACATTCAGTAAGAGCCTACTTCCTCTACCACTTACTTATGTGTTTCTAAGTCTTTAAGACAACTGACTCTACCATTGTTTGGCATTTAACACAGAGCATTGCTACGTTTGACCTGACTCAAGGTGGGGTGTTTCTTTGACATCATCAACATATTTTAACTAAGGAGAAAAAAAGAAGATATTAGTAAGGAAAGAACAGAATGTATAGGAATTCACACTGTTTTAAAAGACATCCAATCCCTTTTGCCAGTTCTCCCCTGTTAAAATGCCCATAAAGCCAAAGGCAATTAAAATATCAATAATATCCTGCAGTGCAACAAAATTGATGATCATAATATTCTTAACTGATCCCTAAACATCAAGATTAAACTTAATCCTGGTACTATTAAAGGAAAAACAGAGAACCACTAGGTGAAAACACAAGTCTTGGAGTCTGACATTAACTGCAGTATCAGTAGAGGACCACTCAGCTCTTTATAGCAGAAAGCTCTAATATTCCAATACCCCGTGCTGACATAATCATTCAGGAGCTCAGTGATTATTTGCCTTCTCTTTACAAAGTCAGCATGAGGACAGGAATGGATACAGACTACCAGATACAGGACCAGGAATCTTCAGAAGAGGTTAGCACCCATCAAACTCTAACAGCAGAAGTAGTAAAAGAAAAATGGATGAAAATGGGCTGTTTTTTGGAAACAGGAAAGTTAAACAGGCCTTTCTAAATAAACTTTCTTTTCAAGAACATGACAAAGAGCCATTTTTACTTATAAATAAATCCCAGAAAGCTCTTCCTCACTATCCCTTCTTTCATTCTTCTCTATTGCAGTTCCTTGCCCACAGGAAGTAAACATTACATACATGTATATATATGTAAGATCACCAGCAGACTAGGAAAAAAACTCTGTCCAAAAGTATATTGTACAAAGTCTCAACTTATTTTACCCTAGTTATGGAACAAATGAAAAAAATAACACTTCTCTTGGCTAATGCCTACCTCAGGGTCAAGATCATCCAAAACAGTTTCCAGTTGTTTCAGTTCTTCTTCTGAAAGTTTGCCAAGAATTTCATCCTCATCGAGATCTTTGTATTTGTCCAAGTCCTTTCGAAACGGGAGCGTCATGACTTGGGCAGTAGCAAGTTGCTCAAATACTTCAAAACCCAAGTCTTAATTCTTAACCAGATCTATGAAAAAAAAAAAAATTAAAAACAAAGAACCACAGTTAAGGTAAGTATCCCAGCTACAAAGCATCTTCAACCTCCAAATACATCTCTGAAAGGAAAGCTTTTCATCCAGTAGTCATATCTGTTACTCTACAGCCAAGGAGCACATGGAAGCTGTGTACACTTTGCTTCTCCACTGATGAGAATCCCCTCCTGCCATGCCCTTTTCCATCAGTAACTAAGCCACATCTATTTCCAGATGAAAGTCAGTACCCAGTCTTCCCAACGAGAACTCCAAGGCCATAATTCCCACAGAGCAGGGCAGGTTGTAGGGTAGGAGGGAGGAGATATCAACTCTGCCTAGTACTCATGAGTCCAGTTAACGCCAGTGGTTTTTATGCAGATGGTTATTTTGACTGCAGATAATGCAGCCAAAAGAAGAGTTAAGATACTCCTCATTTATTGTTGCTACTGCAGTTCGAGGGCAGTTAAGGAAAACTTCACTATAAACAAGCTAATTGGTTATTACTGACTCATATCCCTGCATATTACCTACAGAGGAAACAGAGGAAGTTTGCCTCTGAGTTAATTATAGAACTACCATTGGAGCAACATTCTGTTCTGTACAAGGAAAATCAAAACACCCTGATGAAAAGCATAGGAAATACAGCTCCTAAGTAGCAGCACTCCAGTCAATCCAACAAAAAAAATTAAATTTTTTTTAAAATTTTAAAATAAAGAACAGACTATGTAACTGCTCTCTAAATATTACACTTGGAGGAAATCAGAGTCCTTCAAAAGATGTACAGTCTATATAGCACTTCTCATGGACAAGAAGAGTGCAGGGAACCTTTTTTCTAACACTCAGAATTTTTGAGCATTTGTCTTGGGGAAAAAAACAGTTAATCACAGCAGTGTTGAAGCAGACAAGTTGTTTCCTCTCATTTTTCTGAAAGAAGTAACAGGATTCTCATTTTGTTCAGCCAAATTCCTGCTTCAAGTTGATTGAGCACACAGACAAAAAAAGGTAACTTGAATGACTCTCTGTAGGTAAGCAAGAGAGTCCATAAGGTATTTGGGGAGCAAAAGCTAAATCCATACATTCAGGCTCCTTAAATCCTTTCTTGGCTCTATAGAAATACTCAACACAGACCAGACACACAGCAAATGTTATTTCTTCTCCAGTAGCCCCATTCCAGGTCAGATGCTCACACCACATACACAACTGCATTACTTCAAACCTGCACTTACAGTGTCCTTCAAAAACAGATCAATGTAGTTATTGCCTCTTAAGTAAAGCAAAAAGGACTGTATATACATACACACTATACCATGGAATTCTGCTTACAGGATTCCTTCTCCTCAGTTGTTTACACCAAGAAAGGTCTCCCGGGCTGCCACAGTTACATTTTAATTCAGAGACACTAAACAGACATGAGCACATAAAGCTTCATCCACACCATTCAGTCAAGTAAGTGTACCTGTAAAGTAAATCTGGTTATAACAATTGCCATTGCAAGAACGGTAAATTTTCAGTCCCTAACAACATCTACACCTGAATGAAGAATATATTTACAGCTATTTTCAGCATGTCTTCTTTAAAAAAAATATTGCTGATATAAATACTAGACCTTGCTTGTAAACTACAGCTGACATTGATGGAACACAATTCCAACGCTGAACTACCAGCTTAGGCAGAGTTCTCTTGAACATAACAAAAACTAGGAGGAATTCCCAATTTCATGGTAAATTACATCAAAAGAACACCACCTGGCTTCCTCCAAACTAAACCCAATCATGTTGAAGGAGCCTGGACCTTTTGCAAGAGGCTGCAGAGGTAGGAGCATCCGAGTTTGGTGGCTGCAGAAAATGCAGAGAGCAGCACGCCTATGTTTTCCTAAGTTCCAAAAGTAACTAAGGAGTGTCTCTGTGGCCGAGAGAGCCACCTCCCACAGTTTTCCATAGTCTAGTGGTATTTGTTTCTCCAGGTGCACAGCAGCTGATGGACAATTAACTGATGACAGCAGATGCCACACAATCTGCATGAGAACTTCTCATTCCTAGAGCCTTAATGTTTTGCCCTTCCTGACAGTTCAAGCCATTACACACTATCATATGAGAAAACATTTCCTGCAGCCGATTATACAGCATTGTTTGTGACCAGGCTGCACTGTCTGAGCCCTACATCAAGACTCTGCTATTTACCACATTTCTGCATGTCCATTTGCATTCAAATATTAAAAGGCGTAGTTTTAAGAGGTAATTACAAGGAGCAGAATGGTTAGCAGGCTGCAGAATAATGCTGCCCTTACTCTGACAGAGAGCAGCACTGCATAACCATACATTATATTCACGTAGGCTGTATTTCCTCTCCATTAATTGCTGTAAAATGCTGCCATCCAGAATTAATTACCTTTTATTTACTGCACTGGTACGTTTCATATGGGAAAACTACTCATTCTTCGTAATACATTAATTAATGTTCAGGTCACAGCCCTTGGTCTCACTTGTTTCTATAATATGACCCAAGAAGCCATTTCAAATCCTCAGCTACAGCGTTCAGGCACACACACCCACAAAATGAAAAATAAAGAAGCAGAACAAAAAGCCCTATGTCTCTGTAGTGGGCAAAACCACGACATTGAGTCTTCACTTCATCAAGAGGAAGAGAGCCACATGCGGCCTGGCAAATATAAATTTATGATTTGGACATGTTTTCTAATATCTATCAAAGGTAGTGTTTATTTTTTTTTTTAATATGAAAGCATACTTAATGTGACAAACCTTTAAAACTTTATGATGTTAGCACTGATTAGCATATCTGTACTACACAGAGATAGCTTGGAATGACTTTCCCTACAAAAGAAATCACAGCATATAAAACACTAGCTTATAACATGCTAAAAATCAGGTTTTAAAACACTGTGTTAGGAATTCTTATTGCATAAAAGGGCATAAAGGCCAGCTGAAGCCCTAATCTAATCAAATAAGCCCTTCATCTCACATTAAACACACTTGGTACTCTATCTGTTTTCCACCACTCACTGCAGCAGTTCTGCATAGAGACACGAGGGAAAAACTACAAGTTTTTAGACAGTGCAGTTACTCAGCCTGTGAATATTTGTGGCACATTATATATATTGTGTGTGTGATCTTACTGCAAAATCACAGGCAAAATTGTAACCATCAATTTTGGCTTTGCAAATACTTTGCCCTTCTTTGATGAGCAAGCTAGTTTTCTTTTAAGTATCCTTCTTAGCTTTACCATGAAAACATTACATATGTTAAAAGTCCAAAGGGCTTTTTCAGATATATAAATACAAGGGGAAGTTCTTTAGCAACTTCATAGTCACATAAGAAACATTTAGGGAAATGGAAACGAAGCCATCACTTCCATTTTATAATTACCTGAATCATCCCCCCGAAAGACTGTCAAGCAACTTCCACACGCCTCTAATCTACAAGTTAAAATATTTTTGTTTTCTCCTCTACTCTCTAAAAGTATACTTTTAAAACCCAAAAGATTCTAAAAATAGCAAGCTTCCATTTTTTCTTTAAAAAACTCCCCCTCTTATCCCCCAATTTCTATTACATTTAAGAAAACAATTTCTTGGGACCCAAACAGGAGAAACTCTTTAGAAACAACTTGCCCACAGAAAACTCCAGTGTTGTTAAAGTCCACTGCAAATGGTTTCCGTGACTTGGATTTTAAAATAGAAGCAACATCACGAAAAACAAACCGAGCTGGTTTTGGCCAGCACATTCACAGAGTTCACTTTAATCTCATTTGTTCCTCCCAGGCCTCCTTCCCCCCAGCCTCTGCGTGAACCCGGCCCAGAGCAGGGGGGTCCACAGAGCTGTCAGCATTCCTGCACCACTGAGGGCCCCAGACCATCCCAGCTCCTTGGAGGAGCCTAATCTGAGCATTTCCCCAGGGAACCCCAAGGATGGCAACAATTTTATTTTCCAGATTATACAGAACTGTTTATGAAGAGTGTGCTGCACTTGAAAAAGCTATCTTTATGTACCAAAGCTAGAAGAAAAATTAGTAAATATAACTATTACTGTAGTCCCAGAAGGTTCCTAAGGATATTTTTCTAATGCCTTATGATAACTCTGCTGAACATCCCAATGCTGCTTTTCTTAGCAGAAAGCTCTCAAAAACCCATCGGAGCCTCCCAAAACTCCAGCCTGGGGTAGGGCACAGGATCCAGGTTCTCCTGCCCAGGGAACCAGCAAACAACCCCCAGCCCAAAGCCTTACGGAGCCAGCAGGTGGCAGCTCATCTTTGCCTAAGCTTTTCGTCAGGGTAAATTGTGTTTTCCAGGCAGAAAGGAATAGCTATTCTGGGCTATTTTCCTAGAAAAGCAAGCCCGAGGCTTCATTCTGTTCAAGGAAGCAATTCACTAAGTTTTACACATGGCAAACTGGGCTTCCCCAACTTCACATTTGCCCTCGAGGTGACCCGAGGAGCGGATGGGGAGAGACAGCTACTGCAGAGGAGCTACACAGACCACAGAGATGCTTTCATGATGAAGGAAATCTGAACATATCTGTGTTTGTGCTTCCTGGCAGCTCCTCCTCTGTATCAGAGGGCACCTGGAACCAGACAAAGCCCACTTTGGTCTTCTGTATGTCCTGTATACAACGACACTGAACTAGGACACAGCTATCGTGCAGGCAGGGTGCTCCAAGTCATGGCTAAGCTGTCAAACTGGCATTGTCCCGTAAAAGCTTACTCCTGTGTGCCTGTTTTTGAAAAGCAGTCACCCAGTGCAGGGCTAAATGAACATGCCCACCCAGCCCAGGCAGTGGCGAGGGTGACAGGGCCAGGAGCCCTGAAGCCTGTACTTGGCAAGCTGCACAGGGCACGGAAGTGGCAGCAGTTCAGCACACCCATCTTTGTGACACTTCCAGGCATGCTCATCAAACTTGCTGCAGGGCAGGTGTTATGATCCTAAATAAACACAAGGCCAGGATAAGGTAAAAATTCCAAGTACCACAGACACTGCCTGCTCTGAGAAGTTTCTCTGGCAGAAATCACCACTCCAGCTGTCTATTCCCTCTCCCAACATGCAGGGCAGCACCACTGAGTCAGGAGTTACTGACCAACCAGGATGTGGGATGTTTTGGCATCATTATTTTTCAGACAATACCTGGATGTTCATTAGAGATCTACTGCCCATGGACATTAATACACAGTATCTCCTCCTGGAGGAACTGCCTGCAGGTGTTTTAGTCAAAAAGAAACATCAGGTGCAAGTTATCTGAAAGTTTATAGAAACATTCAGATATTCCTATCCATTGCAGAAAAGTGGAGAAACGTGGAAGCCTAGAACAGGACAGCAGAAGAAATTAATTTCATCCCTATTATGTTACTCCCGGAAAACTTCTGAGTACAAGCTAGCTTCAGGTTCTCCCTTACATCATGGTCTGTACACCTGACACAGCCACCAAGCTTCAGTCATGAGGATTGATTCAACACATTACAGCAAACTCAGAGCACACAGCAACCTCTCTACTTTCAACACAGCCTGCGCCTATCCACGAAGAGCCGGGCTGGCAGGCGCTGGGGACGGGCCCCGAGAGCTCTGTGCCCACTGCCGGGACAGGCCGAGGCCGCCGGGAGCGGCACCCCCCGCCCGGGGCCCGCGGCCGGGGCAGGGAGCGCACCCCGCCCCGGAAAGGCATCCCGCCGTCACCGAGCGCCGGGCAACCGGGGCGAAACACATGGAGCCAAGTGCGGGGGTTACGCTGACCGGCTCCACAGGGGAAGCTTTCAAAGCCAAAAGTTTTCGGGTCCCACGGCAAAGTCGGGAGCCGGCTGCACAACCACCCACTCCCTCACCGGCACGCCCCCCACGCCCGGCCGCTCTCTGCCCCGAGCCCACCGACCATGCAGCTGCCAAGCCCTGCCCCAGCCCGGACCTCTGAGACGCCAGCGGGGGGCCATGTCCGCCGGGGTCCGGCCGGCCGGGCGCCCACAAAGCCCCGTCTTTCCTCGTCCCGCCGCGGGCGCGGCCCCTCCCGCCGGGCTCGCACCGCGCCGCGGCAGCGGGCGGAGGGCAGCGCTCGTCCGGGCCCTCCCCGGCACCCCGCGGCCGCCGGCACCGCCAGCAACCCCCGTCCCGTCCCGTCCCGTCCCGTCCCCTCCGGTCCCCGCGGCTCTCCCCGCTCACCCGGGCGGCGTCCGGACCAGCTCCCTCAGCCCGCCCCGCGCCTGCGCCCCGCGCACGCCGCGATCCCCAGTCCGGGCGCAGGCGCGGGCGGCGCCTCACGGAGCGGGCCCGGCCCCTCAGCCCCGGGGCTGACCGGGGAGGGGCAGGGACAGGAGGATGGGCTCGGGGCAGGGTGAGTTGGGTAGAGGTGTCTCTGTCCATAATGGGGGTGGATCGAGATGGTCTGTAGGGTCCCTTCCAGCCCAAACCACTCCGTGCCCATAGGTGTGTGTGGCAGCACCTCCCAGGCGGGCACAGCGTGAGTGCTGCCAGCGGGGCAAACTGCTGTGTGTGCCTTCATGGCTCCGCATCCTTTCAGATCTCTCTTGTTGCTTCTTCTTCCTTCCTTTGGCCCCTTCAGATCTTCGCCTCTGCCCGCATTTTGGTTTTTTTTTCTGTATTCGAAACGTGCAGCTTTTACCCTCCTGGCTGTGGCTGCATTTAGTGCCCTGTATCCCTGACCGACAAAAGGAGCAATTACAGGGACACAGTGGCTTCTCCTGCTCCTGTTGGCACGAAGCAGGTGGAGTCCAAGCCCTCTCAGGCTCTGGAGTGTGCTCAATGAATTTTTGGACGTTTCAGTTACCAAATATGATGCACTTGTAAACACCACGTGCTGGTAAACATTATCTGTTACAACTGTTTAAGGTTTATAACGTGAAAAGAATCTGGATAGGTTGTCTTGAGAAAAGTGAAAAATTTACCTTGATCTAGTCTGTTCTCTGCCAAATTTCAGTCTACATGAAAGCTGGAGCTGCTCACAGGCACCAGCCTTCAGAGGTCTGGTTTTTGTATTGTGAGTTCTTATCTCAATGTTGGAAACTTCAAAATAAATAAAAAACCACAACAGTTAAAATTAAGGCATTTGTCTGGTATGTGCTACTTGAGTGGCTAAGTTCTGGCAACACAATGCAAAATAGGGTTTTACAGCAGAAACTGCTGAGTAACTATCCTTGTAGGCATTGCCATTCCTGCCTTCAGAATAAGGCACCGTAGCATGAAAATAATAAGCAATAATCATTAATTAGTTCAGATACAGAAGTTTGAATCTGCATTTTCCAGATATCAAGGATGCTACAATAGTGCTGTGACCTACAGAAAAATGATTCCCAGGCTTACACAGTAGGTAACACCGAGATTCTGATTTTTTCAGTCACTGGAAACCTGGCAGATTTGGTAAAAGAAATGTTGGCCCCCCTGGCATCAGTGTGAGTTCTGCTGTCTGCTTCAGTAGTGCCAAGATTTCCATAAGATATATAGAGTGTAAGGTATCCTACATCAATAATCTTATTTAACACGGAGTTTATTTAAAATATTTTAAATTCTAGTAACTTCTGACTAATACATTACTTAAAGATGGTTCGCAAAGTCGTAACTATGCTGAAGTCATTCGTGGGGCTCTTATTAACTTTAATAGAGACAGATAAATTATACTAAAATCAAATTTGTACAAACTTAAAATGGAACATTCCAATTTGTTAGGCTGAACCATCTGAGAGTGCTTCTCTTCAAAGGAAGAAGCTCCCAGTGCACATAAAGGAGGAGGCTGGGGCTGGTCAGTGGGTGACAGGCTTTTGACCACTGTGAGATTCTCCCTTGTGCGGCAAGAAACCCACAAAGCCATGCTGAGCCCTTCTGGCACCACGGGTGAATGAAGAGACACTTTTGTAACCACAAGAGCACTTCTGCAAATGCTCAGCAGTAGATTGATAACCCTCCAGTCATTAGACGACTGGTGGTTTCCAGGCTGGCAGACCAATGTCTGCATCAGA
The DNA here is from genome assembly GCA_038380795.1 of Pyrocephalus nanus. NCBI lineage: Eukaryota > Metazoa > Chordata > Aves > Passeriformes > Tyrannidae > Pyrocephalus > Pyrocephalus nanus. Next base: position 8,919,827 of record CM076272.1, read on the forward strand.
AGGCAAACATAATGTTCGCAACAGGATTAGTAGAGGGATTTCTTTTTCAAAGGCTGAGATACAATTTAAAACAATCTTACATCGCTGAAGGAAGTGTTGCAAATATGAAAACTGGAAAGACATAGAAGACCTGGACAGCAGTGGAACTTCCACTGGTACTGAAACAATGCACATGCACAGCAATAGTGGATGCAGCAAGAGGCTTCACTGAGTTGAGCTGTGCACAGCAGGAAAGGAGCATCCAGAGCCTCAGACATAATCCTACAATGATTTAATCATAATATATTTACTCTCGGCAATGATGATGTTGTACAAATGAAGAACGTTGGTTCAAAGTATATGTCTTGAGAGAGAAATATCTTCCTGTCTGGGGAATTCACACAGAATATAGACAGGAAGGATATTGTCAGTAAAGTAGATAGAGGATAATAAAAACTGATGCCTGACCCCCTTTCCGATATATCTTTTTTTTTATGAGAGTGGCCAAACTCAGATTGAAACAAATTATGACTGAGGAAATCATGCTTCTTCCAGTGGCACCAAAGAAGGACACGGTTCGGTCCTGGTTCTCTGGAGACACAACCCTAACACTTGCAGAACTTTATGTTCTGACATGAAGGGTTAAGATGAGCACATTCCCATGAGCAGACTGGCTTATACAGCCTTTGGTAGGAGGCCACAGGGGTAAGCTACTTACCCATGTTTGGGAATTTTTCCCTCTTCTTGCAGATGGCCAGCCCCAGACCAGCCTAGGTGAGGCGTGTCTAGAGAAAAGCTCAAGCACTGACCATCAGACTCACAGCATTCTAAGCCCTGTCTAATATGCTCTGCCCAGCACCTGGGAACACACCTCACTGAGTTTTGTTTCTGAAGTGTACCACTAAGACCTTTTAGACATACCCAAAATGACCCAATTCTTGGTGAACTGGCTGTATAAAAGAAACATGTGGTATGAGAAACTTCCCCAGTGCATACTGGTCAGCTGCAGTCAGCCTTTGTCAGACCCCAGGCTCTTTAGATAAAGAAGGAAATCCAATGCTGAACAAATTGTCCTGCAAATCTGTTCATGGAGAAGGAGGTGGAGCGGAAAGGTCTTCACCATTCGCAGACTCTGTAAGGAGAGGACCATAGTATCTCTTGGCTCCTGTTCCCTTCTGAGGAGCAAACCACTTTAAATGGGACACAGTAAAAAATATGGAGAGCTGGCCTGGGCCTCCAAAGTCTTCTCCTCATCCCAGGACAGGCAGCAGAACTGCAGTGGGTGGAGAAGCCGCTGTATCTCAGCAGGTGGAGTAGAAGTCATGTTGCCTTTGCTCCAGGGAAGTGTGAGCCTACCCAAGGCACACTTCTGAGCATGCTGCCTGGAGCAGAGCAGGGCTGCATAGCTCTGTAAGGTGGGTACAGAGGGTGGTGAGGTGCTGAGCTTTGGGCCCAGGGTTAACAGTGGTTTTCTTGTGTCCTTGGGCAATTCCTTCCACCTTTCAGCCTTCAGCCGTTGTTCCTGTCCCCAGTGGCATGAGCACCAAGCGGGCCCCAGGCTTAAAATAGCCATCTGTTCTGTGTCTCACTTTCCACATCTGCAAAATGGAAATTGTGGTTCAATTTGATATCTACTGCTGCAAATTGTTTGGTACAGATGAGGTATTTATTATTACCATTACTACCATGGCAAATGCAGTGTACAAATCCTAATGCATTTCTTCAGGATTTATAGTGCTAAGGATATAGAACATTTTGCAGAAATCAAGTTTGGGTGAAATAACAGATGACTTGAAGTTAGTCTTATTTAAATTTAATGTATTACTGTGCTTTGCCTTATAAAACAGTCCAAGAAAATCCTATTGTCTGTCAAAGCAATGCAATTAAAAAATTCCAGCCTAAATATAGTTGGGGGCTGACCAGTTGAAATGCTGCTGGCTGACATTTTAAGGCCTGAACCATCGAGCTCTTATGAACTGGGGCTGACTACATACGTTGGTTCTTTTTCACAGCCATTTCAGAAGTGTCACCCCAACTCAGTAATTTTATACGTGAGTTGGAGTCAAATTTTATCTCTACCCTAGGTCTGAATTTGCTGATCGGGCATTGAACCAAGAGGCTTTATATACAGGTTGCTGAATTTGATCAACAGCTGGTCTTTAAGGGAAGAGATCAAAACATGCACAACATAGTAATTGAGTCCAGATGTTTGTCTAGAAGACAAGCCCCAGCTCTAGCAGGAATTAATTAAGCAAAGTCTTACAAGCTGTGTTTTAAGGAAACCAGATGAAAAAATCACAACAGCTACAGCCCCTCTGTTTGTTTTTTTGTTTGTTTTTTTGTTTGGTTTGGGTTTTTGTTTTGTTTTGTTTTGGTTTTTTTATTTTGTTTTGATTTTATTTGTTTTGGGCTTTTGTCTTTTTGTTGTGTTGTTGTTATTGTTTTGGGGTTTTTTGTGGTTGTGACCACATTTTGGTTACAAATAGTTCAGTGAACTAAAACTTGGTTTGGGGTGCCACAGTTAATGATTTACTATTGTAACCTGCCGGCAGTAAGCTCCGTTTAGGCAGTGTTGGGAAAATGCCAAACCTCCACACATTCAGCATAGAGCAGCTCTGAACCAAATTAGTCAAAGGGAAGGGTGAGCCAGGAAATTGTTTGGGGATCCATAGGACACTGGTTCTTGAAGGCATTCCCCAGAGTGGAGCCAAGTTTTTTCTAGAATAGTTGTCCCCATGTATGTTGTATCCTTAGGGTGGGTGTTCATTCTGACACTGTGCTTCTTTCAACAAGTCAAGTACATAAATTTGATAATACATAAAAGCCTAGATGGGCAAAATGTTATGCAAAAGTTCCTGCCAGGGAAAAAGGACTGGTTGGGAGCCTTATCCTGCCCTCTCAGATGTGCTTTCAGCCTGATAGCCTGGAAAGTCCCACACATAGGAAATATGGTCAGTGAAGGTGGCCACAGTCATCTGATGTAAATATATCACAGCAGGCATTGCCCATAAATGGGACCTCATGTGGCCCAGACATGGGATATAGCTCAGATTCATGAACTGATATATTGAATACATTTGTCTTTTAATTTTGCAGTTTGGAAAGAATGAAAGAATGCTTAGAGCACACACTCTGAACACGAGACTGAAGTGTCATATGATTTTTACTTTGTATGCTGTGATGTTATTCCTATACATGTGAATAAACATGTATGTTGTGTTCATCTACATTTAATCTATTTACCATGTATATTTTTGCCTGTATGTCTCATGCAGGCAAACTGTGCCTTTTCTTAGACCAAGACTGATAATGTTTCTGATTTTTTGATTGCAAGTTTGATTGGATGAGGTATAAGGAAGGAAGAAACATGAAACCACAGCCAAAGAAGAGCAGAGCCTTGACTTCAGCCTAACTCTGCACTCCTTGCAGAGGCCTTAGATTGTTACATTTCTAACAGATATTAAGATAAAGTGAATTTTTGAGGAGATACAAGGTAACTGCAAACTGAAAAGTCAGCATGGGAGGGGTTCTTTCCTTTCACATTAACTGAGAAAGAGTTTCAACTTAATAAATACATTTTAAGGCGTGACGGGAAAATCTGAGTGAAAAAATTTGCAGAAGTTTATCAAAATACAAACACCCCAAGTTAACTTTCGCTCTTTGTTGATAGTGTACATTTCCCTTTCCCAGTATTTATATAATTATGACTCATTCAAGCCCTGATCCTACAGACCAAGATAATATCCAGAAAGATTTGTTTTTAATCCATGTCAGTAATTAAATCCACATTTCTCCATCTTATGTCGGAGCCCTGTTTGCAGGGAAGCTTCAACCCCAACACCAACCCAACAAATTCCTCTTCAGCCTGAGCCACCAGGTTACAGAGCAGCAGATTTCAAAGCAATTTCCTTCAGCTTCCCTGATGTTTCTGATACTGAACAAGCAAAACCACTGATGCAAACCCTGTTTTCTTTGAATGCTTTAAGGCAGAGAAAGAAAGGGAAGACTGGAATAAATGGATGTGATTTTTTTTCATTTCTGTTAATCTAATGTTTTGGATATTAACCGATGCCTGGATATCCCATTTCACAAGAAGTTTGAGGCAATGAGGCTGCAAGCAGATAATTGAATCTTGGAGCATCTTTCTGCACTCTGCACATAACTGTGAATACAGGTGTTTTCCTGAGCAGCAGTGGCAAAATGCCCATGGTATTAATCTGATTTTTCTGCTATAAGTCTTGCTGCAGAGACCTGGGGTGTTTGTCAGCTTATGGAGTGAAGGTATTGCATTTCCTAGGTGGACTTTTTTTTTTTTTTCCTACCCCTCAGGAAAATGCATCTCTGGTGCAGCATCTGCTTCTTAACAAGGCAATGTCTTGTTTTCCTGCCAATATGTCATGAAATTTAAAGAAATCCCAATCATGGGAACGGCTTTTCTGCTGCTGATGACTCATCACTTAGTGCTCAGAACCAAGGGCCTCAGTTCAACTAAATCCCAGCATCCAGTGAAAATGTTCTGATAGATTAAATTGTGGACAAACTTAGTTACCGAGGGTACATTCAAATCATATTACATATAATTTTGACCAATGGTCAACTTTAGTGCAGATCAATAGAACAAATATAAATTGAATTGTCAACACTAATTAAAAGAAAGAAGAAGGAAAAACATCAGAATGGTCTGAGAGGCCAGCACCCTCCACTTTGTAATTGAGTCCCTGGGGCAACACATCTTGGTGCAGGGTGAGGGCCGGTGCAGGTCTTGTTTGGCTGGCTCAGTTTGCAGTGCTTGTGTGAGAGGAACAAACCTCGTTCTTTGGGATTGGCTGCCTTCAAGTGCGCCCAGAAATGACCAGCACACCTGCTGGGGGTGCACAGCGTGCAGGGAGCGAGTGCTGAGCTGCTTAGAGATGTGCATGGGGCAGGGGCGGTGGCTGCGGGGGGCAGAGCATCCAAGCCACGGTCTGTTTTCATGAGCCACCTAGGCGAGGGGCAAGGCTGAGGCTGCATCACGCCAAGCCAAAGGCGAAGGTGAAAAAGCGTGTCGCGGATGTGGGTTAGGTGGGATTCCACCTGCAGGCTTGGGGCAGACAGAGGTGGAAAGGGCTGAGAGAGGGTGGGGGGACCAAGAGGGTGGGGGCAGGAGGGATGCTGCTGGCGGAGCTGGCGCTGGCGGGGGCTGGCAGCGCTGCCGCTGCCGCTGTCTGGGCCGGTGGTGCCGGACTACGAGTCCCATCGTGCCCGGCAGGGCAGGCCGGCGGTGCGCAGCCGCCGCGCCGGGCACCCACCTGCCGCCGCGGGCGCTGGGCTCGGGGCGCGGAGGGGCGCGGAGACAGCGGCGGCCGGGCCGGACACACCGCGGGGTAAGGCGGGCCGGGAGGGGCGCGGGGGCATTGCCCGCGGGCGGCCCCGCGGGGCTCCGCGCCGTGCGGAGCAGTGCGATGCGGAGCGGAGCGGGCGGGGAGCGGAGCGATGCGATGCGATGCGATGCGATGCGGAGCGATGGGCACGGCGGGGCGGCGGCGGCGTGTGGCGGAGCATCCCCGGCGCGGGGCGCGGACGCGGCCGGTCCCGGTCCGACCGCACCCGCGGCCGCGGGATCGCCGCCCGGAACCGTCCTGGGAATGCGGGACACGGAGGGATCGGCCGGGCGGCCCCGCCACGCCCGGGGCTCGGCGGAGACGGCTTTCCCCGAGCGCCTTCCAGGGCAGTGCGTGCGTGTTTATTGCGGAGCGCTCACATCCTTCGCGTCAGGCGTGAAATGACAAAAAATAGATGGAGCGGTTTAATAAAATAAGAAAAGAAACTGGGGTTTTTTTGTACGTGAAGATGAGCTGTCCCTCCTTGGAGATCTGTCTTTTGTATGTCAGAAATACGGCAGGACCGGCGGAGGGTGGTTCTGCTCAGCGGCCGGGGAGCAGGTCGGAATAAACGACAGATTCAGGAACAGGACGCTGATTTAGGGAATTTAGTAGCATTTCCAAGGTCTTGAGAAGCAAGATGTGTCCTAAACCCCATAATATTTACATTAGATATCATGCATGCCCTGTTTTGTCATCTTCTAATTAAAAAAAATATCAGGGTGGCCTCATTCAAGGGGTTTTGCTTTGATGGAAGCTTTGGGGAAATTTCTTTTGCCAGAGTAAAAATCCACAGTTGATTGTTGAGAAACCTGTAGAGAAATCTGAGGACTATTAATACCAAAAAATAAATGATAACTGGTTAGATTCATGTGACCATGCTGAGCTTAGCAGTAGCATAAACTTATGAAAAAAACCCCAACAGTTTAACATCATTAATGATGAAAGAAATTCAGAAATGTAATGATATCAAATATCAGTTTAAAAATAATTGGAAGAAGTGATTATATTTTTATACCATGAATGGCACACTGTGTAGATCTGAGCTTTTGAAAGAGTTTAGTAGAGAAAATATTCAGCAAGTTACTGAGTAGCTTATTTGTAGTATTTGGATGCTTATATATATAGTATATAGTATTTCAGTTTCTTATCATATGAAAGCTTTTCATTAACTGATTATTCTAAGAAATTGCCCTTGAACTTCCTCTGTTCTGCCCTCTGCTCTTGGAGATAGGAGTGTGTAATGGGAAAGAAGCACCTGGGACCAACTGGCCTAGTACTGCAGGCATCACATCCTCTAATTCTGTGCAAGGGATACAATTATTAGAAAAATAAACTCATACCTAGGGATGCATGGCAGTGTCTCACTTAGTTATGCTAACAATATTAGAGTCTTTTATGCATTATTCTGCACTCATTTGCTATCTAACAGTCTGCTTCCTTTTGCTGTGGTGCTCTTTGCTGTGCAGCTCTTAACTGGTTTCCAGTATGGATATATTTAAATTTTTGCCGCTCTGTAAAACAATGAAGATGGTTATATGAGTTATTTTAGTGACTTCACCAACCTTAATTTTATGTGTCTCTTTTCCCACTCATCCAGCTTGGTTGTATTTGTCTGAACTTAGCCAGTAGCCTCTCTCATCTTGATAACCTAAATAATTTTGTTCAAAATAGTGCCCTTTGCTCTTTCATTACATAACTTCTCTTCCTTTCCAAAATGATTGTTATTTCCAGTACTTACAACTTCTGGCAGGCATTTCTTCAGTAGACAGCATTTCTGCTGTTACTAATCTGCTTTAGGGTATTTTTTTGGTAGCATTCCTATATTATTGAACCTCATAGTTTGGTGCCTTCCTGTAGCTGAGTATCCTTTTGACTGAGGTTGAGGTGGCTGTGCAGGGTTTTGCTCTGGGAGGCTCCAGGGAGCATCCTGTAGCCACAGGTATTTGCACATGGTGGGTTAATACTGGGGTGAATGCCTATGTTCTGTTGGCTGACCACAGCACACAAGTGTTTTTGTTTAACAGTGGAGTTTGGCCATCATTATTTGGTGCCACAAAAATCTGTAAACTTTTTTTAAACTGTTTTTAAATTGTTCTTTCAAAGAGCAGCTGGGACTGAAAGTCAGTCCCATCTGCTGTGCTAAAATAGGGAAATCTGAGAACAGCAGTGACAAAAAGGTAGCACACCGCTTGCTATCTGTTGGCAGCACAGGTGGAACAATGCTCTTGTTAATAGCACCCAGTGTCCCTTTTTCCTATCGATGTTTCCAACATGTGGAAAACAAACACTAGTGTTGTCTTTTCCAGGGCTGGTCTGATCTATTTTGTTGTAAAAATAAAAAGCCTATTTCCAGGTACAATTCATTCTCCTATTCGTTGCTTCAGCTGTCAGGATGTGCAGATCAGGGATGGTTTCTGGCTTTGGTTTATAGCTAAAATGCAAAAAAAGTAAGGTAGTTACAATGCCTCTGTACATAGTAAGAAGAAAAAACAGCTTAGGAAAGATGCAAAAAGGCGTTTTTATAGAAGGTACCTACCAGTGATCATTATTAAGGATCCCAGTCAGTAGTATGAGCTCTTTACCTTGCTTGGGGTCTCTCTCTGCTGTGTTTTTGCTTGGCAAATATTATTCATTTAAAAGAACCACTTCAATGAATGAGACTGTCTGTGGAACAAGGAACCCACAACCAAAGGAAAAGGTGTCCAGTGCTTGACACTTGAAATTCAATTCTTTGTCTTGCCACAGACTTCCCATTTGACCTCAAACAAGGCATTTCTTTCCCCTGACAGGGCCATGGAGAGGCTCTCATGTGGCTGATGGTGTTTAAGGCACAACAACAGTTGTTTCCATGTAAATGTGATTGATCAGTGAGGATATCAGACCATGGCCTTTGGCTTTCCAAGGATGCCTTTGTATAAAGCTGCAGATAACTCATATCCCAGTGTACGCTTTGCTTTGCATTCATGGTGGATGTGCTGATTACAAGAACTACAGTTCTTTATACAAGATGAAATCTGGGAGACAGAACTGGATAAAAACAGCATCTTGTAAACATCACAGCTGTTACTGTAATGGGCATGGTCTGTGTTGATCTGGGGACCACAGAGCCTTGGGCTGCTGTGTCACAGACTGGGAGCATGTCTGCACTGCGACAGTGCTGACCAGAGCAGGTACAGCCTCCTGTTCCAAGGTAAATCAGCACCTGTCTACTGCAGAATCAAACCTGCAGAGTCTGGCAGTTATTGAGGGAGGCTGAAATCTCATTGATGCCCCACAGAAGATAATGAGGCCCTTTTCTTCCAGCTGATGTCAAATGGACACTTACACTTTCATGCAAGGGCTGTCAGTCGACCACTGCCAGTACAGCTCAGCACGAGGGTGTTCTGTTCACATCAGAGTGGAGTTCACACATGACAAATTGTGGGTGGAGCTGCCACTTCATAGTCTATTTTGTCTGTATAAAAAGACTCCATTCTGCAGGATTTTCAGCCTTGCACTTCACACCACCCTCAGTTTCAGACAGTAACTATGTTATGTTTTTATTTTAGAAAAACTAATTAACCTTGCATGGATTTTCAAATCATCACTGGAGTTCTAAAAATGGAAGAAACCTACCTTCCAGTTCCGCAAAGCTACTGTTGCCATGAGCAGAAAGATTGTTTCATTATTTTATAACTAAACTTCATCCTTCTAAAAGCAAAGGGGACTCTCCATCTCTGACAGACAGACAGGTCTCTGGTCTTTTCCATTTCCTATCCTTGATACATTGCTGGAGTGTCAGAACACCATAAACAATCCCATTGGTATCTGCAATGCTTACGTTCATTCTGTCATCCTCTTCCTGTGGGTAGGAATTGAGTGATTTAAAGGTTGCTTTTGTTAAGTAAGACTGGATTAAATAATCATATGGGCACTGTAAAATTAGTCATCATTTCTGTATGGAGACAATTCTAATGGTTATGATCTAAAAGTATGATGATACCTAGAAACAAGTTGCAAATTCATCAGGCACTGTAAAGAAATACTTCCTTCCCAGGACTCAGTTTCATGTTTTGAATGCTTGTGAGTAATACCACTAATGTTATTTTAGAAACAATCAGAAATTACCTATTACATAAGACTATTTTGCATCAGTAGGAGAAGCATTAATGTCTCATCTTTCTTTAATCACCACTGATAACTTTTCATGTTATCTGAATCAGAGGGAGTACACTTTATGCACTTTATGGCTTCTATAAATAGCAGTACATTCATATGGGTAGTTTTGCAATATACATGATAGTTATTTTCTTATAAAGGGCATGACTGAACTCCCATTAAAGTGAATTGATGTCTCACATTTTATTTGCATGGAAGTTATCAGTCCTCCAATTAGGAAGCCAACTGTAACGTAAACGACAGAGTGGCATAAGCATTACCAAGGTTCAGAAGAGCTCATCCAATTATGAACTTCCTGATCCTGTATGATTATCCTAAAAGTTCAGGCCTACTCTAGTATTAGGACAACATAATTGTTGATTATTCACTGGTCTCTATAATAAGACTAAACCAGTTGCTAGGAACAGAACATGAAATAACCCTGCATTAGCCCTGGGAAAAACCAGCATTTTAAATATACAAGCATTTTTAGGGCTTTTTTTGCTACAGGATGACAAAAGATGGCAAGCTGGTCTGCGAATAGAAGAGATCTGGCCATGTCACAACTCTCTCAGAGCCAGCCCTGAGCTCAGTGCCAAGTGCAGCTGAGTGTGTTTCCCACCAGCCCTAGACACCCCCTTGAAGAATCCAGTTCTACAGAACCTCACCCGGGTTCTGTTTGCTTTCATCCACCAAGTGACCATGCTGTGTCATGACTGGAAAAGAGTTAGAAAAGGTGCCTAACCTGGAGCAGTTCAGTGCTTCTTACAGTGGGAGTTCTTCAGAAGTTTTTTGGGGGGGAAATAGAAAAGTTGGGGAATTCTAGAAGACCAAATTCTTTACAGATCTCTCTTCCATTTGCTACCTATGTGAGTTTCTTTGACCTGTCTGCTGTGTCTGCATCAGGACCCGTAGCTAATACTATTTGCATCCTGCCCACACAAAACTCAGTTTCATAATGCTTCCCTGTGTGTTCCTGTCACACTTGTGTGTTGTGCTGGCCCTAATGTGTTCTTTCCAACTTTTCTGAGATTTCTGAACCTCCCACTGCAAAACGATCTCTTGAGCATACATCTCCCATTTATTCATGGTTGGAAAGTACATTGGTACATTGGTCTTGCATTTTAAGTATAGAAATTAAAAAGGAACCTTATTTATATGTCAAACAATGGAGTATTGGTAAATTTTTTTGTGGTTTTTTGTTTGTTTTGTTTGTTTGTTGTTGTTGTTTTTTGTTCTTTGTTTTTTTTGTTTTTAAGTTTGAGCTTTCAACAGCCCGGCCTTATTTTTCATAGCCGTTCCTGGACAGCAGAGGGGTTCCCTGTCTGGCACTGGATTAAATGCATTGGTAGGAGCATTCCATTGCCTGGACAGTGCAGGACAATCCTCCTCCTTCTGCTGAGCATCTGCTTGTGTTGCACAAACACGGCTCTTAATCGTAATGGCCCCAATCCTATTTATTTGGTCCCGTATCAATTTAACTTGGGATTAATTCCACCTGTTTCTTATATTCCTATTTAACTACTTCAGTCTATTTAAAGAAAGGGAAGAATTTTTCCACATTTACAGATCAGTTTCACAACTATTTTTCAAAGCACAAATATCCACCACTGTGGTTATGGAGATAGTTTAAAGCAGATCGTGCAACAGGATTTTCTTTCTAAAGATCATTTGTAATGATTTGGAAAAATGAGAACAATTTCTCAGATCTGATTATAAAAGGTATTTTTTCCCCTACAAAAATGTGTTAGATAATTCCCATTCGGCACATCTCTCTGTACATCATAAATGCACATTGCTAAACAGCTTCTTTCTTAGTTTGTACACACTTTCAAAAGCTCAAAATCCATATCATCGCTGTCACAGTATTCTCATTTCTACAGAGCCCAGAGAAATCATGTTTCTGTAAGTGTATAGCTTGTGTTTTAGCAAGAGTATAAAGTGTCTTTGTAGCTGCTGATCTGTAGAAGGTTCCATAGTTCAGTTTGTCCAACACTTCCCAGGGGATCCAAGCAAATATGAGTGGGACCTCTCTGACAGTCAACATTAATTCAGCAGAGGACTGATGCAATCTCAGAAAGAAACATCTCTTATCAGCATCTGATACTATGACAGTGTCATGGTATCAGCAGAAACTACAGCCTAGCTCCTCTAAAAAGCCCTTTCAGAAATGTATAAGGATAACAAAAAAGTACTTATGGAACATGGCAAGGCATAGAGGAGTTATATCACAGCAGGTATTGACTACATACAGCAATAATGATTTTATGCAGGCTGACTAATGATACTCTTTTTGTCTTTGGAAACACATTTCAAATCCTGATGTTGACAGGAATGGGTGACAAAGCTGCCCCAAATAAAACCATATGTATTTCTTTCTTTAAAAAGAAACAAAATTAAAAATATAGCAATGGGTTCTTTGAAGTTCACTGTGAAACCTCTGTGCTCTACAAAGATTTAAAGGTAGTATGCGGTTAAACAGAAATGCTGCCTCTCACAGTTCTGCATTATCCAGAATCAGCACAGATTTCAACTTCTGAGCACCCAGCAGAATACTTTGCTGTGTAACAGTGGGGGCTCAGGTCCATGGAAAACTATGATGCTCCATACTGAAGCTAAATGCAGAAAAACAGATGGGATTTGTGTTCTTCTGTTCCTTAACCTCCTCTTCCGCACTTCCTTGTAAATGTGAAGGAAACTCCCCAGTTTTACCCGTGGTCCTTCATTCTGCTTCCCCCAGTGTCCCTATTACAGTGTAACATTCAACAGCACACTTCCCCTGCAGTTAGACTGAACATCTTCCTTCGACTGCGTGACACCTGATCTGCTTTGGTATGTTCAAAATAACAGTAGCAGAGAGCTCTTGATTAGGATTGCTTTTTTTACTAGTTAAAGGTTTCATACAGAAATCATAACAAAGCAAATCCAGTGGACATCATGTGTAAGAAGTAAATAGTATGTGCACACTCAGAAAAGCCAAGCCACAGTAAGAAGCCACACAGGCAGCATGTGGTCCTGTTTACATACACAAAATTAACAGTATGGAATCCAATTAGGAAGGTGGAGATCGTAATCATCACATTAGACAGCAGTTTCCAGAGTGTGTGAATCAAGACTTCAGCATTTCCTTCCCAGACTGAATGATGCTGAATTGTTGGATTTATCTCGTTCCCTTGGTTTCCAATAATGTGACTATGGTGAAAGGTCAGTCGAGTGCATAAAGCCAGGACATGAGAGCAACAGGCATTTCAGCTGAGCTTGCAGTAGCCTCTTCAGCAGAGTGAAAGCTCCAGAAGAGCTTTACTGCTTACAGGGATTGTGGACAAAGAAATTCCCCAGGCAGTGTCTTCTGCTTTTGTTCAGTCACAGAAGAGTAGGATTCTGCTGTGAAATATCAAGGGAATTTGCAAATGTGTGCATGCAAGAAAAGCATAATTTCACTCTCTCCCACTGCTGATCTAATAAGGGTTATCCAATACAGTGCTTCATGCCATGAGGGAAGTTAGGCTGATACAGCTGTAATATCTGGGTTTATGTTTCTCCTTGGGGTATCCCTGCTGCACATGGTCAAATACCTTCTCTTTCTAACAACTAAAAGGAAACAGTTCCAATCAGTATTGGAACTGTCACCTGTTGAAAAGATCCTGTCACATCTCTTTATGGCTGAGCATGTAGGCAATTCACAAAGAAATCAGAGTGTCTGGTGCACACAAACCATACTCTGCAGTGCCTACCCATTAGCACCTGGATGCAGCTTGGCAAACCTTTCAACAAAAGCTGTTACAAACACAGCCTTGCTGATACCAGAAAAACAATTCCTGGCTGTGTTCCCTGATGGGAATTGTGCAGTGCTGAGGAGAGAGCCGAGGGAGAGGTTCTGGTACCAGGCGTCCTGCACTGCAGAACTGCTGACCCTCTGCCAGGGAAACTGCTGTGTGCTCTCACTAGTTACTTTTCCAACAATATTTAGTTACCCCAACCTTGGGATTATATTTCTGTCTTTTCCAGGGATGTGATTAAACTCTAATAAAATAACCATTTAAACTGTTAAATAGTTTTAAAAAGCTCTAATCCCCTCAAAGAAAATTTCCAGCTCAGTTAATGGCTGCTAGCTGAAATGTTATGTTTGTAATGAGTTTATCCAAAGGAACTTAGAGAAGGCACCTGATGCCTTAGTACAGAAAGTTGTGCTGCAGCTCAGTTTGTTTTTACAGTTTAAACAAATATACTTATCATTTTTAAAGAAAATGTTTTCAGTATTTAACAAGTAATTTTGATAACAAATTGTATCGATTAAACACATTGAACTAGTGTTCTCTTTAAGCACCAAGTACACAAAAACATTAGCTCTTTTGGACTTTTTTTTGGTGAAAACATCTCACACTCATTGCATATGATGATATTTTTATATAAGAAAAGTACACATCTGTTGTAACCTCGTGAAACATCAGATGCCAACTATCTTCCTGAAAGAGACTCAAAATTTAAAAGATGGTTGAATTCTATCCTGACATTTGGAATGGTTTGTTAATGATGTCACGCCAGGAAAACAGCAGCACCAAGCAGAGCAGTAATAAAGAAAAAAATGAATGTGTGTTAGGGAAATAAAGCTTTGTTTTAGAAGAGGATGTTTAAGTGTTTCAAGTCAAGGCTTATTGTGCCTTGCAGTAGTCATAGAATTCTGGATTTTCCAAATTTTTAATTCTGCTAATTTTTCTCTTCTTCTGTAGGTTACTGATTTTCAGTCTTTTTGATAAATGGAAAAATTATATATGTTTTAATATTTAGTATTTTAATAGTGAAACTCCTAAGTAAATGAAATATTTTAATTTGGATCTTGAATAAAAGAAAAATAAAAATCAGACTTCCAGCTTATATGAAGAGCAACAGAACTCACATGGATTTTTTTAGCTTATGACTACTAAGGACGTGCCAGAGGAAGTCAGAGTTGGGGTTGATACATAAGCCAGTTGTAGGTGCCAGTTGGCTGGTTTCCATATCAACTATGGCTTCAAAATTCGTGAATGCAAAAACTCAGATGTAAAACTGCACAGTGAGCTGTGTAATTTGGAGAGAGCTGGTGCTGCTGTGGGAAACTGGGCAGACTCGAGGGCCTGGAGCACAACTGAAGTCCCCAGGTAATGCTGTTTCTGATCAGAGCTGAATTCGCTTTCACTCCATCCATTTACAGGCTAATTCTGTTCTAGAATTTGTTCTGGACAAGAAAAAAAGCAAGTAAAGACAGAGAGTCCTTTGTCATATTGTCATATGACAAATAATATGACAATGACTGTTGTGGTCATGCAAATGAGAACTTCTTGTTCCTGATCGGTTGGGGTCATCTAATAAGGAACCACATTCAAGTTTTAAAACCAAGAGTTTGTGAAATACTAAGCCCGTATTTTTTTCATGGCTGTGTTTTGAACACCTGCAGGTGCCCCATGCAGCAGACTGGTTTACAGATAATCTTCTGAGCCATGAGTAGCATGTCCTCACTCCAAGAATTATTTTGCTCAAAGGTGTAACCAAATATGCTGAAATAAGACTAACAACCAGCATAGTTTAAAGATGTTTCAGTAACCAGAATGTGCCAAAAAGTCATCCCAGATGCTGTGGGTTAGCTTTCAGCCATCAGCAAAGCTGGGATAAGATAGAATACTTCAAGGCATTGAAGTTATGTTTCTTGTTTGTCAGTGCTGGACTGTTGTCTGTGACTCTACCACTTTGCTCTTGGCCAAAAGAGCGAACAGATACTGCTATTTCCAAACAAATTAAATGAAACAGATTAATTTCAGTGGAAAAGGAAAATTCCTAATATTTTTCTTATCCATGTCTTGAAGCTTCTCTCTGCTGCTGCACCCAGTCCTTGCTATTCCATGGCTACCGTTGCACAGGCAGCCCCAGCACTTCCCACACCCCCCCTGCTGTGCCAGGACATGTTGCTGCTTTGTTTTCATTAATAAAGTGTCAATGTGACTCTGAGCACGTGGGCTTTCTAGGACTCTCAGCTAAATGGAGATACTCATAATGCTTTATTGTTAACAGCAAGTGAGGCCACAAGAAGCTCAGTACTCCTGAATGGTTGAAATCTTGACAAGCAGCGTCAGTGGAGCAGTGCAGCAGCAGCCATGTCTCTGCCCTTCCGAAAAGAGCTGGAGAAGTACAAGAATATCAATGAAGATGAAATACTCAGCAAACTCTCAGAGGATGAACTGAAACAGCTAGAGCATGTTCTCGATGACCTTGATCCCGAGGTTAGTGATGGGGGCCAGGGGATCATGGTTCAAGAGTTCCCTGTTCTAAATGTTACATCCTGCAGCATTTTTTGTTTGTATTCTGTTACAGTGTAGCCTAAAGTATGAATAGCTCAGCTAGGGACACTTCGGTTGCATTCCTGCTGTGATGTGCTCCTTGCTTTTGTACCCTTTGTCTATCCCTTGTCTATTTAGGCATGAGCTTGTCTGCAGTCTAAATCTTTAATCATGTTTGTACACTGCAGCACAATGAGAAGGTTTTTATGGCTGCTGTTTCTGAGCACAGCAATAAACAAACATAACATATGTTTGTGAGGATCAAGCCTTTTGAACTTCTGAAATCTGTTGACTGTGGCATTCAGCACAGATATTTTTAGCTGAAGTGAACATATTTAGGCATGATTAAGAAAAGTAAGATTCAGCTACACAACTGTTATTTTCTAGGGAGTAACGATAGTTTGGATATTTGAAGACACCCTCACAAAGAATTTAAAGATCTCTGGCCTGAGAACCACTTGGTCCTATAATAATAAGGTTACAGTCTCAAGTGTGCTGGGAATTCTGAATGTACCAACCCCAAAACATTCGAACTGATGTAGGAGCTTGAAAACTGGCAGGTAAACTGGCAGATAAAATCTGTTCAATCTGGAGGCAAAATAAATTTGGAAGAACATAATCAATTTATAGTTTCTAGTTCTGTAACACTAATTTACTGGGAAATTAAGAGTAGGCTTTACTGTTCTCTCCCTCCAGTTGCCACTTCCCTCACTGCTGCCACTTCTACAGTGGTATTTTCTGGTATTTTCAAGTATGTGGAATCTCAAATGGTGACACAGAAAAACATCAAAAAATGGACACCAAGCAACCAAATTAAACAGGTCATGGTGCATTTGGAGTCACATTACATATGTACAGTGAATTGGTAGCACTCTGGGCACATTTGTGCATGCAAAATGTCTAGTGACTTGAGTTCACTGGATACACTCAGAATTCACTGGATATTTGCCATGGATCAGATTTACTGTGCTTGTTCTGGTCAGTGATGAAGTGTTCCTGAAGTACTCTGGGGCATCCTCAACGTGTTGGCTTTACTGCACATGCACTGCAAAGTCCACACACCTGTATTCCTTTCTGGGATTTCCTGGACTAAAACATGGGAGCCTTATGTATCTTCATATGTTATGGGATGGAGATGCAATCACAGGGTCACAATGCTACGTGCTTAGAGTGGGACTTCTCTGCTTGCTTCCTCATAGTCTAAATAGCTGAAGTCCACATCATTTACCAGTCTCTTTCTGTGCATGCCATTCATGTCTGAAGTCCAGGAGACATCTGCATTAGAATGAAAGGAATTTTGTTTTTTATGAGACAGAGAAAAATGGTGAGGAAAAAGAGCAAATGAATAGAAAGAAATGCGTAAAAGATTTACCTGGACTGCAAGCTCTGTGGTCATAATATGTGTAACACAAAGGACTCTGATCCTACTTAGTTCTTTGGTGCTGTGATTGTAAATATGGTTAATAAAAATATTAATAGGTGGTAAATCAAGAAGCCTGAACAATATACCGGTTTTCATGGTTACATTTAGGTAAGGTGGGTTATTGTTGTCACCAAAGAGCATTATGCAAAGAATGGTGGCACATAAAAACCAACAACATTGAGATGAAATTTGGAGCACTGTATGAAACTGCCTCCCTGTCTTCCACAGAATGCCTTGCTTCCAGCAGGATTTCGGCAGAAGGACCAGACCACTAAAGCTGCCACGGGCCCCTTCGACAGGGAACGCCTGCTCTCGTACTTGGAGAAGCAAGCGCTGGAGCACAAAGACAGAGAAGACTTTGTGCCATTTACGGGGGAAAAGAAAGGTACTGTCCATGTCAGTGTTGAATGATGGACTGTCTGGTGCCTGGCTTTCTTGTGGAATACACTGGGACAGAAGAGGGGAACGCTGTTACTGTGCAGGGTGAGGCTCAGGAGTCAGACCTAGAGCTGTTGTGGCAGCAGGTGAAGGGGTGGTTTTATTTGCTGCACAGGGGTCTGTCTGACTGCTCTGGAGTTACAATGGCAGGGTTGATGGCTTGTCAGTGGCTATGGGAACACACAGGCTCCAGTCCAGCAAAGGGCTCAGCCAGCAGCAAACCCCTCTGGTGCAGTTAAGCGTGGACAAAGGTGCCCTCACCAACCTCACAGGGACCAGTCCCATGTTAACCATTAGGCCATGCAAGGGAAGTGCAGAGGGGGAGGCATTCAGGAGGAAACATGTAAATGCCTTTCTAAGTCCTGCCTACAGTTACTGTAAGTAACAGCTCAGGGAATAAAGTTACACAAAATAAGTATTTTTCCACTTGTTTACTAGCACATCTGGCAATGCTATTCATGCACAGTTTCCCTGCTACCCTTGTCCTACAGCTACAGGGAAAAAAGGGGAAAACAGGAAAACCTAATTTGAATCATTCAAACTTTGGTAGGATAACCTTAGAGCAGGAAGAGTCATGTTTTTTAGCAAACAATATTCCTTTAACCACACTACCTCCTTTCCTTCATTTATAAAAAGTGGATAAAATTGCCTACCTCAGGCCACCCCTTCATTCAAAAAGGAACTTCCTATGTCTGGTTCATTTCTGGCCATATAATGGATTTGCCATTATTTCAATGGCTTCTGCTTAATATCTTAATATTTATCTGCAGATATTTTGAGAAAGTCGAGGGCATCATTTTTTACTTTGTGTGCCATTACCAAAGATGTAAAATGTTATTTACATAACATTTTATGGGCCAGGAGTGGGCCAGGAGTTGTTACTGTCATTACATTGTGTTCTCAGTCTTTGAAACAATGATTTTAGACAAAGGAGATATTTTTCAGCTAGAACTGATCAGTGTGTTATTTTACCATGCAGCATATTCTCTAATCTACTTTTTCCTCTATCACAGTGTCTGTGCACTGCCCTTCACAGAGCTGATTCTGTGCCCACTGAATGCAGTGACACTGCAGAGATCTGCCAGTAGCAGGAGTGGTCAAGCACGTCCTCTGCAGAAAGGGAAGTGGTTTATTGTTGTAGGGACTTATTACAATTGTTTCCAGTCCCCTACACACCACTGTGTTCAGGGCACTACAACTCACCACTTGCAGGTCTCTGCAAGTACACAAAAAACAGAAGTGTGTGGAATTAAATATACTCATAGGACTGGCACTTGATCTCTGCAAAACGAGTCCCTGTATTGTCCCTGACAGTGTTACTGTGTGTACTGGCCTGTTTATTCCATTTCAGTTTTCTTTTGATGAAGCTGAAGCAGTATTATTCCTACATTTGGTTCCAGATGCCCTTAAGGTGCTTATTAGTGCGGCTTATTAATTCCTGGTGTCTCTGGTGTGGAAATACCACTGCTTTGCAAACACAACCAACCACACATTTCACTTTTCCCTCAGCACAGCTCTGCTAGCATTTTAAACTATTCTTAATTTGGCTTTTGATTCACGGTGTTCATTTACTTCAAAATTACACTTTCAAGCATTATCACAATTATGAGATTATGACAGAACTTTAGGCTAAAGGAATTATTTCCCTAATTTCTTCTGTTCCTGGTACAATACAAATTTCTGACAAAATCCTCAGAATTGTCTTTAGCAGATTAAGTCAAATGAGTCTGTGATTTCTAAAGTAATTTTACAATTATAATCTAAGCACTAAGAATTATACTACATTTCCTTTGAAGTCAAAGGCCAAATGCCATTAAAACACCTTTGTTAGTTAGAAATAACTGAACTAATCTGAGATCTGATGAGGTCCCCTACCCTGACAATTGAGAACTGATGGACTGCAGAGTGTCATTTTCATGCTGCTTTAAGGGAAATAACTGGCTTTGAGAAAAAAGCTGTTTATTCTGACCTTGACATATCCTGTATTGGTATTTGAGTTTATCTCCTGCTGCCCTTGGCCTGCTTGGCAGGGCACGTCCTACAGGAACATCACCAGACTTCCAGCACTTGGGCTTCATGCCCTCCTTTACTTGTTCTCCTTCCCCCTTGCTCTGCACTGCAAAGACTTCATGCAGAATCTGAGCCTTATAAAACATATAACTGAAATCTCCATCTGCCAAATGTACTGAAATCTTCCCGTGGATTGTATGGCAATCCTGCGAATTGGTGGAATCTGGTGAAACGTGATGAATGTTGCACAAAGTCCCTGTGTGGCTGTCTCTGGATCTTAGAATCCATGCTTGTAACTGCAGTCTTCCTTCTTTTGACATTCTCAATTGAAAAAAAATAACAACAGAATGGCTGTATTAAAATATTAATTACTTCATTTACATTTCTAAGGAGATATTTTTCATGTGAGGAAACAAAGCAGTCCTGCAAAGACATTTTCAAGATATGATACTACATGCTAGATTGAAAGTCACTTTAATTAGAAAATAATTAGTATTCTTCCAAAGCTCAGTAATTAGTTCAGGATAAATAATTTAAATTTCTGAAATGTGTCCTCAAAAGAATCTAAAGAAGGATCTCTCCTGAGGAAAATCTTGTTCCTCACCTTCTGCATGTTGATGGTCTCTAAGGTATATTTACAGATTGGTAAATATTTATATTATTATATTATATAGATGCCAGTTAAATGATTTCTTTATACTATAGAAGCAGTGTAATGTAGCCATGCTGCAGATAGCCCCAAATTAATTTGATACTATTTCTGCAGTTAAAAATTAAATTCTTGAACAGCTTAAAAATGCATCCAGTTGTGTCTAATTAGAAATGGGAGATGTTGTGCACCATTTGTCACTATTTACCACCTGAGCATATTTGAGTGTCAGTAGGATGAGAATATGTCAGGTGTTGTTTAAGCTTTTGTCAGTGTTTTGTACTATGATGCTCATCTCACAGGGAAAACATTTAGCTTTTCAAATGACGGAACTGGGATGCTTCTGTGAAGTGACATTTCTACCAGTTCCTACAGTTATGATCAGTATCCTACAGTTCCTACAGTTGTTGAAACTTTGCATTGTCTTGAAAATCCAGTGATGAGCTGGAAAGAAGGTGGCATTTAGAATATCCTCCTTCCAGAATAGTCTGTGATACATCATTATTTTTTATCTCTTGTGTCTATCTCTATTTTTTTCTGTTGCTGTTAATGTTTTATTAGAGAGTTTTTGACCAAGAAGCAATATGAAGCAGCTGCTGAAGGACAAAATTCAGTTGCCTATGTTGGTCTCTATATGCTGAACAACAATAAGGTTTTGATTGTCCTAGAAAACAAGCCAAAACAAATTCCAGAGCTGACAGGGATATCCAGAGTGGTTAAAAGACAGGAAGTATTAAATATGAGCCCAAGATGGAGGGGCTGATTATGCAGAGAATTGCCTTGTTCTTGATTGTAATTGTGGTTTCAAGAGGTTGGAAATGTTTGGAAGAAACAATCGAACGTATGGCATGCATTAGGGTTTTGGCCCTCTGCCAGATTGCAGCTGGGTGATGTCCTTCATTAATTACTGTGCAGAAAGGCTTTCAGCCTGTGTGGGATGGTTCTCAAATTTCAATGGAAACCCAAGTTTTGCCTGACTCAGGGCCAGAACAGTCACAGGCGCACACCCGAACTGGCCAGGGAGAAATGTTTTCAGATGGCTTTACCCCACATCCTCCCCAACACAAAGCTGGGCTGGGCACTTCATTTTAGTGTCCCCACAGCGAGTGTTTGCTCCCACTGTGGTATGAAATGATCTGGTGGCTTTCAGGACCTGTTGTGCAATGCAGCTGTTTGTTATTAGTGAGCAGTGGCAGTACAGGGGGTTAGGGCTGATGACTGGGGCCACAGTGATGGGCAGCTTGTCAGTGCTCATTTTGTGTATTTCTGGATTAGCTCCCACTTAGGATAGATATTCTAGAAATCCCTACATAGAACCTGATGATCTACAGAAGTTATTTAGGCTGACCCACTGCACTTAACACATCCAGCTGGATCAGCCGCTTATCAGACTCCCATCACCTCCATCCCTGTGAAGCCTTTTCTGCATAATTTTCAAGTTCATGAATGGTCCAGGAATAAAAAGAAGAGGTGGAGAAAGTAAGGGGCAGTGCAGGCACAAAATATTCAAGAGCACAGCCAGTGCAGCATGTTTTCTCTCATGGAATGCAGTGTGTACATCTGACCTCAGTTAAGAGCTGAGTACTACTGTAATACAAACATCAACTGGGAACAGCATCTCTGTTTTTGCTTTGTTGCATGATATTAATGAAACATAATTAAAAAATGTTCCTCTGTTGTGATATATCATTAGATATGAAAAGTTGCTATAAGGATTGTTGTTTCAACCCTTCACTACTGTCCCTATTTTCTTCAAGGTCTTCCGCTCCTTGCCAAACCATTTCATTTTGGATCTGATCCAGTTCTCATCAAAGTCATGGAAAAACTCCAGTGGATTGGGCTATTATTATTTGTGGCTGGAAAGGGAAGTGGAACATGCTTGTATGTGATTAAATACTAGCATTTTTAGCCAACTGATAATAGGGAAAAGGAAGAAAATAAGGATCATTAAACCAGAGAACTTTTGGCCAAACCCTGGTTTTCAGAGACCATCTATCTTGCATATGGTGCTGTGCCAGGAAGAGTATCAATATACAGCATTAGTAATAATACATTTTCAGGTCAGAGTATTAGAGTAGATGCTAATGAGTTCCAATTCCAGTGTTTCTAACAGACTTTTTTCAAAGGTTAGGGTTTAGTATAAAGACATGGCAACTTTCTTGGATTGCCCCAGCAGTCTTTTCACTCCCAAAGCTGAAAGGGTTTGCTTAAATTTTTGCCACTTTCTTCCTGTTCTTTAGGACCTAAATTTAGAACTGATATTTGTCTCTTAAGGCAGTGAAAGTGTTGCAGTTGCTGACAGTAATGCCTCTAGCCAGTGCCTTTCACTGGCTTGCTTTTGTAAGACTGTTTTAGTTGCTCATGACTTTGCCAGACTTGCACAGTTCACACTGAAATTTCCCATGCTGAGAGGCTGCCTCGAGTTGAATTTTTGGAAAGTGTCAGCAAAAAGGACTGTTTCCAAGCTGTTTCCAAGAACAAGATTAGGAGAAAACACATTGTTTTATCCATCTAGAGTAAATTTTTCCAGCTGGTTTTCTATGACCTGTGGTGTCTCCATGCTTTGAAGAAGGGACTTGAAATGCATGCCCTTTGGAATCCCCAGGGAAATACACTCAAGTTTGGCATCTTCAAAATGTTGTGCTTTCTTGTACATCCAGTTTGTTATGGTGTTCTCCAAATATTCCCCCTGCAGTGTGTTAGTCTTGTCCTCAGAGCTGTGCAGACAGCACATGTGACAGCCCAGCAGTGCCCAGGGAGGCCTGGTGTGGCTGGTCAGAGGGTGCTGGGCTGTGCAGGATGTTCTTCCAAATTGTTCATCTGAGAGGCCACTGCCACACCAGGACCAAGGGCAGGGAGAATCCCTCCTGCTCTGACAGTGCTCCCCTCACTTTGTGAAGGAGAAAAAGAGAATAAACAGCCAGCAGAGAGGCTGGTGCAGAGAGGTGGAGGGGGCTTTTGAGGAGCTGTGTAAATATTCCAGGATGAAGGACTTGATGTGGCAGCTCAGGGGAAAGGAACTGTAGAAGAGAGCAGTGATAAGGAAAAGAGGGCAATGAGGAAAGGAAAAGAACAGAAGAATATGTGGGATGGGAGAAAAGAAGCCAGAGAGGAACATAACCATTGTGTGGAATCTGGCTCTGCTCAAGTTTCAAGGCTTTTTGGTGTCCAGGGGAACCTGAAGCACAGTGGCACAGTTTGACTCCTCCTACTCTGCCACCATTCCCCATCGGGCATAAGAGCTTTCTGCTCTGTTGGTGACATGGGATATCCAGGTGGGGATCCAGAGGACTGCTGTAGGTCTGCATCCGAGCTGTTGTGATAATCCACGTGAGGGTCTGAGGAAATTCTGGGCTTCCTTCTGTTGTAGAAAAGATAGGTTGGCTTCTGGTTATTTTTATTTTAGAAAGCACACTCCTCAGGAGAAAAAGAGTGTTGCTACTGTGGCAGAATCACAGCATGCTGATCAAAGGCAAAGATGCTGGTGCAGTTTAACTTCCCTTTTTGTGTTTATGCACAATAGATTTAATAACTTTGGAAAGCTTATCTTTGCAACCTTCCTATTCCATTATCCTGATTTTTAAGGCATAGAATATGCTGACACTAATCCAAGAGTAACAAAACAGCAACAATTACAATACTGCATTTTTATTACTACTAATTTTCAGCTTCATTCTTATTTGAACTTGGCCTTTTTTCTTCTTCACTATATAAGTTTATTCATGATAAGAACTAATTTACTCCATTTTCATAGATTATTTGTAGGGAAAAGTTTAAGTAAGCCTCAACAGAAAATAATAGTGCAAAATGGAAAAAGTGAATCAGATTTATGCAAGGCAGATTTCCAAGATTACTGAATTTCACTTCCAAGGTCAGTCTAGCATTCTGTAATTGAGAATAAACAGGCACTCACTGCAGTCAGTGATTCACTGAGAAGTAATAAGTGGAACCAGATATTTTCTTGAAAGTACAATAATCTGAACTACAGTTTATAGGAAAAGAAAGTACATAATTGTTTTACAGTTATGGCAGAAAATATGTTTGTATTATAAAATTAAGTGGGTATCATTAAAAAAATTGATTTTAAAAGGACATTTTTACAGCTAATACAATGGGCTTATTTTCCATTGCTCTGTCCTTTATCAAGTTTTGGCTTGTACAGTTATGGCTTGTACAAAGTGGGAATAGATAATATTTCTACTAAATAAAAATGATGGCAGTTTATATTTTTTCATATAAGTCTAATGACAAAAGAAGAAAGGAATAGAGAAGACACACCAAAAAATGATGTTTCAAATGCTGTAAACTATAAATGAATGTGAAGTCCTCAAAACATTTTTTAGACTGGACTGGCTAGTGAAATCCTACCAGTTGCACTGTTCAAATTCCTTTTTTCCCCCTCCTTATGTAACAATAAGCAAAAAAACTTACTTCAGGAAAATACACTTGAAGTAATTCCTTGCTCAGTTAATAGATCTTCCTATAGATGTGCATGTGTGGTTATGCAGATAACTATTACTGAACGAAGAGGTGAAGTTAGGGATACGTCTCATTTTGTTGCCTTACCTTGGACATTGCTTCAATGGGGGCATTTGCACAATACAGGAAAACAGACATTGCTGAACCAAGTGCCAAAATTACATCTGTGGTTTATGACTGTACCCAGTGTATTTCTTTTTTTATAGAGTTTGTTTTCCTTTTACCTTCCTCCACATTTCTATGTGTCTCTGTATTCCCTTTCACTGAATCCTTCTCCCTCTGGTTTTCAATGGATTTTTTTTTTCCATTTAGCCTCTTTTGAGTAAAACATGGACGGTATCATATTTCAGTTTGAATAGAGGTTTTGCAGTGCATGAAAAGGAATAAATCTGTTGTTAAATTGAGCCAGGACAAATCTCTGCTCACTGCACTCACAGTCAGAAAGTCCCTGGGTTATAATAAGCTGCCTCAGTCATCATCCAGATCACCACAGACACTTATCCCAGTTTGACAGAAAGAAGGGGAGAATTGCATTGATGTTTGCTTAAAATTTCCTGTTGAAAAAAGGCACTTTGGATTCCACACATTTTGGGTTTCTATGGAAAAATAAAAATATATTCTAATACTTAGTATTGTTTTACTAGAATTGAACTTTGTTTTTCAGTTAAAGAATATATTATTTTTGTACATTAGTGTGGTTATATTTGTGTTGTTAACACCGATGTAACTCAAGTTATGTATAAACAGAACTTTTGTCACTGTGTTTTTGTTGGTAGAAAGTTAAGCAATTACTATTAAGACTTAGTACAGAACATTAGCATATTCTGGGGGCAAAATGTAACACAGCCAACATTAATTACAGCACATAGAACACTAAAATACAGTGTGACTGTAAAGAGCAGCAGCCTTTCTTCATAAATCTAATTTAAAAATAATAAAATGTCACTATTCTTCCAAGGCTTCTTCCAAATAATAAACTTTAAGTTGGACTATTGAAACAAGGAAGCCACAATCCATATATTATTTTGCAAGTGAATTCCATGGTGGCACTGGATAATGAATTTACAACGTATGGATGTGGGACTAGGAGACACCTTCTGAATCTTTAAATTCTATCCTTAAATAATGAAGGAAAACCGGTTGACAGCTGTGTATAAACACAGATATGTGGTTTTGCAGTTGGTGGACAGGTAATAAATTCCTAATAACATGCTAAATTCACTAGTTTTTCTAACCTCCCTCTGCTATGCTACAGCATCTCTTCACAGTGGAATGTTCTTATCTAGATGGCAGTAAAAAGAATATTTTTAAAACACCACTGGATGCCAGCAAGGCCCACATATATTAAAGATATATATTACCATCTTTGACATGACCTTGCCCCTTTAAATATTTCATATAACCAATAATAGAATTTTTTTTCTAAAACATTTGCCAAGAATGCTTTAAATGAAACTGTCATTGGGAATCATACACACATTTAAAAAGGAAGGTTTGGGCTGTCATCCAAAAATTACATATGCCTGAAACAAATGTTTAAAATTGTATTCCTATATATGTGAACTGTACAGAAGAAGTATGAGCCTGTACTGGTTTCCATTACCCCTTGATTTCTTGCTGTGCAAGATACTTGGCTCTCACACATCCAAAGTCCACAGAGAAAGACCAACTACACTACATGTTGTGTCCAGTTTGCACCAGACTCAGGGTGCTGTGTCCCCTTTACAGTGCTCTGTGTGAAAGTACAGACTTCCATCAGTATTTGTTAAAAGCGTGACTGGGGTTTGGGTCTGTGAAGGATCATTACTGCCTGGTGGAGATGTTTTGTGCAAGCTGTGACTGTGGAGATAGTTGTTACAGAATAGTAATATCAGTCAGGATAAAGATCAGTAGGATTCCCTCAAAATCTCAACCAACCTACTGATTGCTCGAAGCTCACATGAAACCACCAGTGTTCTGAAAGGAAAACACTTTATAGGCAGTACTCCTCACTACTGATTGTTTACTGGGAGAATCTGATTGATTTTGGTCTTCTACCTTCCAACACAGTAATATTTTTTTCCTTACATCAAGCTGGCGTCAAGTTAAGTCTTGGTCAGTGGTGTCTGAAAGCTGCCATCCAACACTTCAGATTAGGTGATAACAGAGAGAGAGTCTGAAATCTTAGCACCTGTGCTGCTATAAAAACTGGAGAGCACAACTAATCTACCTTTGCAGAGTATTTCTCATCCCATATTTCCACTTGACTTCTGATTGATGTGTCTGGGATGGCTGTCCTTGATTCCTGTCATCCAATGCATGGTGAAAGTTAAAATGGTTCTTATCTTTGGCCCACAAAGGCTTTTATCTTCTTGAAGCCTTTTCTTAAAAAAAATTACATAAAATATTGCATGAAAAAGAAATCATGATACTATTTTGTCTTTCTACATAACCTTTTGTCCAGTTTTGTACTCTGAAATTATTTAGCCTTGGTAGAAATGTCTCTAAGGTAAATAATTTGAATCCTGCATCACTAAACTTTGCCAGAGTTTCAGAAATTTCCATCAAAATTTTTTTCTGAGCTTGCTCAGTGACCTCAGTCATGGAAGCTGACAGTATGGAAATGGCTGTAGACAACTTTGTCTGAAAGAAATAAGTGAATTGGGTATTATTACATGAAAAAGATACTTTGGACCATAATGGAGGAAACTTAAGCCACAAAAGGATGACAGTGTTGAAAAAACAGAGGCAAAGCATCTGTAATTCAACACTAAATATGAGAATTACATTTGTTAATGGTAACAATTAAACTGTTTTAGAGACATTTCAGAAAGTCATGGGACATGTTTCAAGCATTACATCTAGAGTGTACAGAGCTGCACGAAAAGACAATTTGAAATTGCCAATGGGCCAAATCCACCTGCATCCAAAGATCATCACAGCTTCATTGCAGCAGGATTGATTAAAGCCTGCTGGAGAAGGGGTTGTCAGGGACAAGGTGAGGGGAAGTACTCTACACTGGACAGTAGACCATGGGAATTCAGAGAATTACCAGAGCAGTGACACTGCCTGTGGCATCATCCAATGCATTGCTGACTGCAGGGGTTTGGCACAGGAACTGCTGAGTGGGAGAGGAGCCCCAGCAGTGCTTGGTGACTGAAGTGCAGCTCGAGCCCTGATTTAAAAGGCCTCACTCCAGGTGTTTGTAGTTACATCATCACACTACTGAGGTTAACTATCACAGCAGGCTGAAGGAGTAGTGGGATTTGTGTTGTTCCTGGATTTATCCTGCAGTTTCTTTGTTTCAGAAGGGCCGATAATCTCAGTCTTGGGAGAATATCCTATAGAAACACACACCTGCTAACCCCAATGTATCAGCAGTGTATCAAGAGAGACAAATAGGTCAGGAGTCTTTCTTAGGGAACACGTAGTTCCCTTCAGACTTCTCAGACCTGCACAGATGAGCAGAATAAGGATATTCATGTGAATGATCATCAGCAGACAGAGAGGGGAAATGCTGTGGAGATGCTGGGAATGAAACTGGAAGAGAACAGGTTTGCTGAGCTTTCAGGATCATATATGGAAGTACATGAACTGAAAGGTTCTTGCAGTGGGATGGTTTTAACTGCTTCTAGTGCCTAATTTAAATCTAATGATAAAATTTCTGCAAGCTTTTTGTGTAGACCTGATTCTGCCTATTTAAGGCCACAGGACCTTCAGAAAAATCCCAGCTGTGATTGCTCCTTAGAGCAAATTCCCTAAAATAACAATCACCAACACAGAGCAGAAGTCTGCACCCTTTATTTTTAGACTTATTAGGGTCGTGGTGTGGAGGATAGCACCAAGTAAGAAAGAGAAAAACAAGCAGGGCCACTGTCACAGACCTATTCCCATCCCTGCCAGGAGGCAGAGGAGTTGTTCCAATAATTCATTACTCACTCTGGTTCTTTTCTTCTCTCAGGAAAAATATTTATCCCTAAAGAAAAGCCTGTAGAAACCCGTACAGAAGAGAAAGTGACCCTGGATCCAGAACTAGAAGAGGCCCTGGCCAGCGCTTCAGACACTGAGCTCTATGACCTTGCAGGTTAGACAATGTATAGATATGATGCTCCCACACATCCAGTTCTTCTCTGCCCAGACCCGCCACCAGGAGTGTCTCATGATCACCTCTCAAGTCCCTGCTGTTCCTGTGGGTTGTATATTAGGGAAGAAAAATGATTAGAAGTGTAGCCCTGAAACAAGTTACCCAAAGAAACTGTGGGATTTCCATCCCTGGATGTTTTCAGGATCCAGCCAGACAAAGCCATGGCTGACCTCATTAATTTTGGCAACACTCCTGCCTGAGGGGGAGGCTGGACAAGATGACCCACAGTGGTTCCTTCCAGCTGGCATTTCTGTGAAGTGCATCTACATTGACTTAGTTGTTCAAAAATCTATATTGAGAATGTCTGTATCACCAGAATTTAAACCCCTAAAGACTCTCCCTACAAGCAGACATGACTCAGTTAATATTTTATAAAGAGGGCTTTGTTCAGGGAACTAAACCACAATTTGTAGCAGATATTTTCCTGAAGTCTGTGTTCCTGCCATTAACATTGTATCTTGTTTCTGGTATTTACACATCTCAGCTGTTCTTGGAGTGCACAACATGGTCAACAACCCAAAATTTAATGAAGCAGGAGCCCGCAGCAAAGATGGAAAAGGAACCGTAAGAAGTAAGCAAGCAGATTTTCTCTTGTGGGCTGCATGTCATCTTTAGGGACTTCTACACCTATGGGCCAGGTCTGTTGGTCTAATTTAGTGTAATATAACCGGGCCTAGCCTTAATTGATCTAATTAATCATGAGAGGTAAGTTTTTAAAAGTAAATACTATCTTAAAATTCATTATTATGACAACAGTAATATACAAATAGGTCATTTGTAAGGAGCCTTATTTTCTTAGAGAGCAGTTTCTGGCTCTGCAGAGGTGCTTGAAAGGATGAGAATATTTAAGAGGCCAAGACATGTATTTCCATTCCCCTTCAGTTCAGGCAGCAGGCAGAAAACAGAGGGAGCTGAAGCAAAGAGTTGGCCACAGCTCAGGCCAGGCCATCTTGCCCCGAGTACCTACACTGACACAACCAAAAAATGACTTGCAACCACTGGGCTCAAATGTGGCAGAACCCCTGGAAGAGTCACATGTGTGACCGGGGTCACCTCAAGCTGCATTCACAGGGAGGCAAAGTCTGCATGGATGTGCTCCTGACTGCTCTCTCTGATCTCCCACCTCCACCTTAGCCCTGTGGCTGTGCCTGTTCTGAGGCTCCTCAGGTACATGGGAACCAGAATCATCCAGGAAATCCCCCAACAGAGAGCTTTAATTACTAAAAACAAATCCAGAAATGTTTGCACTAAATAAACAGACCTGTGGTGAATCAGATCTTAGCTCAACAACCCCACAGGAGGCTGGATGGGGGGAAAAATGGGTGCATCTGAATTCCAAGTTTTTCATGAGGGCTGTCAAGCCTTGATCCAGAACTTGTCACCACTGAGCTCTGGGATATCAAACAGGCTAAACTTTGCTTTTTAATACAAAATTGTGGAATGTGCTTTTCTAGGGAAACAGTACTAAAAAAATGCTTACTTCTTCTGAGGCCATGAGAACAGCAGCTCTCTTTACCAAGGACTTTCATTTCCATCTTTCATTACTAAAGGGGAGGTGGGAAAGTAGACAGGACACTGTGTCACTTCATTTTTCTCAGGATTAGGCTGCTCTGCAAGCCTCCCCAGCGGGGCCCTGTGTGAGCTGCCATCTCTCTCATAACAGGCAACTGCATGCATTACTAATCCTCATAGATTTCAGAATATTTTTGTTGTACTGAGTCAAAAAGTCAGCTATGTGAGTCAGCTAAACTATGCTCCAATCACAGACTTCAGAACCAGAAAACCACCGTCACATCCCTGTATTCCTTGATCCAAAAGCAATACCTCTCCTCAGCCAAGTGAAATGCTTCATTTCACTTGAGGAGTGAGGGAGTCATCTCAAAAGTTGCCCATCAGTGTGGCAAAACAGCATATGATTGAAGAAACAAGAAAAACTCATGGGAAACAGCATGAAGTAGAAAATGAAAATTACTTGTAACTCTAGACTGAGTGCACTGTGACGTCTAACATGAGGACAGGGTGCATTTCTCTCCCCAGCTCCCAGTTTGTCAGGGTGTTGCCACAAGTGCAAAAAATGGTTTGCTTTTTTTTTTTTTTTTTTTTTTTTTTTCTTTCCCCTTTCTGTCCTTGCATGCAAGGTGAATTCTCTATATGTGTTTTACAGGTAGTTTTCAATTCCCTGCTCCCTAGGAAGGCTGGAGTATTATTCAGGGATATGTGAAGTCTCTCAGGGGACTAGTGAAAACAAAGTTTGGTGTCAAAGGGAGCAGCTCAAGGATTCTGTATGACCATCTCCACTAAGAGTATGAGTTCTAAAAAAAGATGTGGGATTTTTTTTGGCCCATGACTTGGCATGAACTTTACCCATAGCACTGAACAGCAGTGCACAGTACCCTGAGACTTGAAACAAGTCTTCAAAATCTCTCCCTGTCTGCAGCATAAAATACAAGGGTTTAAACATACTTGTGGTCAGCAACATATTCCTTTCTTGCCTCTGGTGGCTTGGGTGGTCAAGGTTTATAAATTAATCTCCATGACTACATGCGTGGGAATTAGAAGTACTAATTGAGTTCTAAGGTATGATTTTTATGCATCTCTGGGAATATTTATAAGTTGTAGCTTCCAGCATTAAATACCAGAGTTCTCTGAGCATGAACACTCAAAGATTTCATAAATCTTGGTGCTGGCAGATGGACTTGCTTTTTCATGCTTTGATAGTTTTATTATTTAGAAAGTGCGGATGTTGCAATTTTACAAGAGCTAATTGAATTTATAGTAAGGCTGATAGTATCAGCTGAGAGAAGGAAACTGAGGGGCCTCCTGACCATGTTGCTTCACTTTAGCACAGTCTATTCATAGGTGCAGGGACGTCTTCTTACTGATGTTATGGGCAAGTTCTGAGCACACCTTTTGTTACAGACGAAAGACAAAGAACAAAGCAGCCCTTGCAGTATATTACACCCTATACAATAGTCTTTAAAGCTGCTTTGGCTCAAATTAATTGTACAGGGACTTCTGTACATAAAGGAGGAATTTGCCCATGATGATACTGCCCAGCCTGCGACCACAGCCTCCAGTGACAGGTTCTGGGGCCACAGAAGGTGCAAAGGGCATGGCAGGGATAATGAGGATGATGCTCCTGCTTGCAAGTTTTGGGATTCTTATAAACCCTTCCTGGACTGCTGCAGTACAAACCTTAATGGGAACTGAGAAGCCAGATTGATGCTGATGGTGCCTGTTCCTCGGTCAACATTTCACGAGATCTTGTGTTGCAGATGTGGTGAAAGGTGAAAAGGTCAAGCCCATCTTTGAGGAGCCACCTAATCCGACCAATGTGGAAGCAAGTCTACAAAGGATAAAAGCAAATGATCCTAGTCTCACAGAAATCAATCTCAACAACATAAAGGTAGATGCTGTGGTTTCATTTATGTCATCATAGGAGGATTTATTAAAATATTTCCAAAGCCCTTGCCTTTTATCTTCAAAATTTGTCTCTCTTTACTGTTCAGAAAAAGCAGGACACCCAGTGAAGGGATGTGGAAAGGACTGTTGTAGAGGCTCCAAGGTCATCAATTCCTGATATTGAATTAAATGCCAATTAAAAGCCCAAGGGGTGACTCCCTTTGGCTGCCTTTCTTTAGCAGATTGTAAAGCAAGATATCTCATGGGCGCTATTAATCATCACTGGCCAAATTCAATTAGCCCACACGTGCAAATCGAGGAGGAGCTGGCACGTGGAGACTGAACAACCAGCAGCAAAATAGGAAAGTAGCTCAGAGATGGTCACGTGCTTGTGTTGGCCTGACCCAGTTACAGGCGGCACTGACATCACAGCCCAGCACAGGCAGCCATCAGGCTCTGGGGGCCACTGTGTGCAGAGGAGGTCTTGTGCAGTTGGAGATACTCTTAAAAGCATCAGGGATGTTTAAATTGCATACACTGCGGTTATTAGTCAATCGGTTTGATAGTAATTAAAATCAGTGTCTAGCAGTGTGACTGGCTTTTCTAATTAGTGGATTTGTCTTCTTATTGTAGAATATTCCAATTCCAACACTGAAAGAATTTGCAAAAGCTCTGGAAAGCAACACACATGTGAAGACATTCAGCCTTGCAGCTACTCGAAGCAATGACCCTGTAGCTATTGTAAGTTTAAACAGTGCTTGGAAAAAAACACAACAAATTTTGAGTAAGTCCACGTCTGCTTTAGGATGCATTCTTTAGGATTTTCTCTTGTGACTATGCAAAGTGAAAGTGAAATCTCTTTGGATCTACCTCTATGTTCTTCTAAGCATATTTATGTTTTATTTCTTGTTGTTGCTAAGCTATGTTTTGCAAATTCCCTGTTATTCCCTGAAACTCTCCAGGTGTTATTTCATGCTTCTGCTTTTTGACCCCTCAGGCGTTTGCAGATATGTTGAAAGTGAACAAAACACTGAAGAGTCTGAATGTAGAATCCAACTTCATCACTGGAACAGGGATTTTGGCACTGATTGAAGCACTGAAGAAGAATGAATCCCTAACAGAGATTAAAATTGACAACCAGGTAAAGAAAGACCACTGAGGAAGTTCACTTTTGTCTCCCTTTTATATGAATTCCCTGAGGATTCTCCTAGGGGACTCTGGCAAAGTCAAGACAGCCTCTGTGGCTCAGTTATTCTGCAGCTGATGCTCCATGCCTGTGTAACCAAACAGTGGAAAACTTCTAAATAAAAATAGCCAAAGCCAAATATAAAACCCAGAGGAAAATCTCCAGGGATGGGATTCTCTTTGTAGTTTGCAGCCCAGTGCTGAAATACAACCCCTTTTTCTCTCATATGAAAACAAATATTTTCTTTTCTTTTGGGGACATTTCACCACATTGCCAACAGAGGCAGCAGCTTGGGACAGCTGTAGAGATGGAGATTGCCAAGATGCTGGAGGAGAACTCAAGGATTCTCAAGTTTGGATACCAGTTCACAAAGCAAGGTCCAAGAACCAGGGTAGCAGCAGCTATCACTAAAAACAACGACCTGGGTAAGATGCTACTACATTTATTCATCATTTATTTATGTCAGCCAAGCCCTGACCTTCCCAGACACAACTTTTCCTGTCTGTACATAAGACTGAATTTTGACTGTTCAACATTCAAGCTGCTCTGTGTGAGGGGGGATGCACAGCCCAGGGACTCCAGATAGGCAACAGCAAAGATCTTGCTGTGATTAGGAGCCACTGCTCTCCTTCTCCTGCTCCTTCTGGGAAGAGGAGTTACTTCAGCCTTTTCCATGGAACATGCTGGATTCCCAGCTGCCCTATCAGCTGTTCTGGCCCATAAGTGAAGAGCCAAACCCAACCTGTTTGTTCAGTGGACACAGAAGTCCTGGCTTCGTTGCCCTGTCCATGACTGGCCAAGCGTGCCCAGCCAAGGGAACAAAACAGACTTTCCTACCTTTGTGACCAAGTACAGGCAAAGACAATAAAGCTTTGCAAGTTCTACCTGAGCATGACACGCTCTGCCCTGCCTGCTCAGTACACAAAGTGAAGAGATGACTAGGTAGAAGTAGTTTAGAGTAAGAAGGGAAAAAAAAAATAAATTAAACCATGTGGTTTTAATCAATTCTACTTCAGAGTGGGATTGTCAAACCATGATGCCTCTGCAGGCTTCAGCTTGGGTTTCTCTTTGTGTGAACTACGATAACAGCTGAGCTAAAACCCATTTCTTTCACACATGCTTTTGGGGTTTTGCAGTTTTAATTTTTAGCAGCACCTAAGCATTCCAATTATATGCTATCGGTCCTGAAACTATTTAGTGAATGGTATTTGAAACATCCCACCTAAAATGAGAGAAAGACCCCTTTTTCTCACTATTTTACCAGTTGCCATTAGATATATGTCCTAATCTTCATTTTCCTGTGTTTGTATTGTATGGCTTTGTTCAAGATTCTCTAGGACAGAATTCCTTAAAGAATTCAATAAATTAAAATAAATGAAGCCACAAAACACTGAAAGCAGACACTGATGTTATGCTGCAGGCTTTGGAATAATGCAGTCTGTTTGCCAAGAAAGCACTGTGAAATAAAACTCCTGATAGT
Organism: Pyrocephalus nanus; assembly: GCA_038380795.1. NCBI lineage: Eukaryota > Metazoa > Chordata > Aves > Passeriformes > Tyrannidae > Pyrocephalus > Pyrocephalus nanus. Next base: position 8,954,807 of record CM076272.1, read on the forward strand.
AAAGTAATGGGATGTTTGTAGTAATATATTGTTGTTATTGACTTTCTGTAGTGGAGATGGTTCATTCATCCAGTTTTCCTGCTTTGTTCTGTACTTCAGCCATTTGATATCAGAAACAGGACAGGACAGTTTGACCTGACACTAAATTTTGTACCACACAAACAGGAGAACCTCACTCATCTTATCTGGCCAGGTCAGAAAACACTCAGTGTGTTTTATTAGAGTACGAAATAGCAAATACTGTTCAACTAGAGCTGCTCTATTCCAGGTGTAATGTATCCTAAGTGCTGTAAAAATTCACGTGGGGCTGCTTGTCAAACTGCTTGTCCTGCCCACAACACAAAGCTTTTCACTCTGATTTGCTAAATGGCAGCTTCAGCCTATGTAGTTTCCAGTGAAAATCCATAGTAAATTAACTTACTCTTAGATCTTTGATGCAATCAGATCATATGAAGTTTAAATAGATAATTTAAGGTCCAATATGATATTTTTCTTGTTGCCAATATTCACTGATACCATTACTTAAGAGTACTTCAGATTATTTTCTAAAAGGATATGGTTATTGCTTACCTATAGTGCACACTGTGCAATTACAGAAGTTATTAATTTTTGATGCCTAAATCTTAAGTAATCCAGAGTGCTGCCATGCAGACTAGAGCAGACCAGTATCAATTTAGCTGGAACACAGTGCTCTTTAAAAGAACAATAAAACTGTTACAAAAATCCAAGTGGATCCATTGGAAGGAAGCACTGGAAACGGTGATTTATTCATCATCTAAAATGATCATAATCTGATTTTTTAGCTCAGAATCTGATTTTTAAAGAAAATGTATTGATATGAACACTTGATGAAACTCTACAGTCTCGTGATATAGAAGATGCGGTTCAGGTACAATTGTTTTGCTGGGCATTAAGATCTACTAATTGTGGTATTTGTGGACATAATCCTGCTGAGTGTTTCTTAGAAGCTCCTTCCTTCCAGTGCACGTTACTGGGAAGGGAGTGTGTCTGTGAGGGAAGTCCTTAGACTCTCAGGAAGGCAATAATGGTTGGTCTTTCCTTGTTTTCCTGGTCCAGTTCGTAAAAAGCGGGTGGAAGGAGAGCGGCAGTAGCCACGTCACGGAGGATACAAGCCGAGAGTGGAGGCCACCACCACCAGTCTCAGAGTGCTCACTGGTCCGAAGGGAAGGCACTGGAAAACCATTACAGTGGGAGTTGCTCATTTCTGTTAATGTCTCCTTCTAACCTTGAAAACAGAGCCTGTTCATTTTCAATTTTCACAGTTAATTTAATTCTTATGAGAGAGGTTCACAGTTGGTTTGTTTTTAATGAAAACAAAAATGGTTTGCAATATCTGAAGCCAATATGCAGCATCTTAACTGTGTTGCTCAGCATAATGTATAGTGACTCTGACCCTTATTTTAGACACTTTTTGATATGTTAAAATATGACCTTGTGTATGGATAAGGGATTCTCTGCTGAAAATAGAAATTTTAGGGCCAAGTTCTGCAATGCCTTATGTTTGTCAATAATCCTGACTTATGTGTATAGTCCTGCTGAACTGAATCCTGCCATGGGCTGCTCCCAGGAGTAGAACTAGTAATGCCAGTACAGGTTTGCAGATTCACACCCTTGAGCCTCCTCCTGCAGTGGGATCTGGGCAGCTGGAACCACACTGGAACAGCACCCATCTCCCTTGTTGGGTCTCCACCCGTCCAGCTCCAATGCAGGATCACGCCTAGACATACAAGCGTTGTCAAAGCGTACTTGTTTACATGAGCTTAGGTTAGGTGGATCATTTTGCAACGTTACACTGATGTTTTTTATCCTTACTCCACATTGTAAAGTAATATTAGTGCTGCCAATCCTATAGACATTGAATGTTTGTAATTTTTTTTCTAGGCCAACAAGTTTTTGTTTGCTACTAGAATGCACAGTTTACAGCTAATCTTAACCTAAACAAGTATTCTGAGCAATATTTGTTTTGCTTTGAGCCATGAGTTTGACTTCTTTTAGTTCTGGTATTTATGTACATTTGTTGGTATTATAGAACTGTTCTCAGGACATTTTAGATAAAGATTAATTAAATATTTAATCCAGGGGAGCCACTGTGCTACCAGGAAAAAAAACATTTAAGGGGTAGTTTAACAGCCACAAAACCTACATTTATAGGCTACAGTTGAGGTTTGTTCCTATATCACAAGGCACAAGGGTTTTTGTGTCAGTGCTTATCTGAATAAGGGCAGATTTAAGCATATGCACAAATGCTTTGCTAAATCAGGGCCTTAACTCAGATGCTGGACATAATCCTAACCCAGTGGATAACACTTATGAAGCAGCAGCTCACCCAATGCTCAACAGCGTTTGAAATTTTAGTGAGAATTCAGTCTGGTGTTTCATTTTGTGTATTTTACAGTCTAAAACTATTCTCTGCCACTGTTTTATCACTGCCAACAGCTGACTTACAGCCAGAGGTTCATTTTGGTTACATGTGTGCAAACTGTAAGAGCTAAGGGACACTCAGTTCAGGTGTGTCACACATACCAAGGCTTCCAGAAAGGGGCAGAAATGCACCTGGGGCTGGTGCCATTACTTGGGACACACTGGCCCCTCTGTTGAGAACAGGGATGAGGCACTGCTTCCTTGGGACAATGCTGGAGGTCACAGTCACTGCACTTTCTCCTGACACAGGGAGGGAGAGCTGTGAGCCGCTGTGCAGCTGGGCATTCAGGGATTAAAAGCCTTGGGAGCCCCGGGAGCAGTTGGTAAATGTTTGACACACTTCCCTGAGTGATGTTTTCATGACCAGAGCTGGGGTGCAAGCTAACAGGATGAACTCTCCCTCTGTGCCTTTAATAATGGAAGTGAGTAGGTCCAAGGCAACACTCTTTCTGTTGGATGCTGGTCTTCAAACTGGGGTTCAAAGCAAATAACACTGATGTAAATCCTACTTAAAATAGTTTGCTGAAGTGATCTTCTGAGCTGGGATATAAAGTGCAGTAGCCACAGTTTACTTCCCTGAGAGCTCCCAGTCTCTACAATTTCCTCCACTCCTTCACTTCCTCAGAATAAACTGAAACCTTTGCTTTGCAAGTAGAAAACATAACACATGGGGGAGTCTTGCTGAGATTTTCCCTGGATCCATGCAGGATTGGCTCTGAAAAAATTTGATATCCCACTAAAAAAAAAATTACGAGTTCTGTAATACCGTAATAACTCTGCATGTGTTTCAATAAAGTCCCTAATACCCATTTGGCTTACCAGGGGAATACTGGGCTTTTGCAGCATCAAGTTTCATGGGTAGGAAGAATCCTTATCCACAAAACCTAAAGATTATGTTACTAACAAACTTCAGTGATAGGAATCATACTGCCCCTAATTTCTTCTTTGATCCAGGGGAATCCCAACTATCAATCACTTTTTTGGAGATTTCTTTTTAATGGTTACTTTTTTTTTAAGGGTGGTACGTGTTTAAGGGAAACAAGTGCAATCCATTTCTAGTCTTAATTGCCATTTAAAGTGTTGGTATTTGCATGCAGCAGTTTTGCAAGGGTGGATTGGTCTGACTGCTTCATGGTGTCTGCAGCATCTCACCCTGTATAGCTTTGCCCAGAGCCACACGAGTGGTCACAGAGCCAGGCGGCTCCATCTGTGCCAGCTACAGTTTTGCATCATGGACCAAGGCACCTGGCTGGGGAAAGCCCTGCAGGCTCTCCATCCCTTCACCGTGTTTCCTCTGAAGGGAGGATTCTTCAGGTGCTCTGAGAGGATCATCTCAAACACCAGCCCCACCACGTGCTCGCAGGCAGGGCCTGGAGCTGTGCACGCCATGGCAGCAGACCTGGGAGTTCAGGCTCCTTCCAGCCTGCATGAGGAGAACTCCTAATCCCTGGCCATTTTCTCCAGGCAGGGGGCTTGGTGACCAGGTACATCTTTGTCCTGCCTCTTCTGTGTGCTCCGCACAAGGGCTTGGTTGTCACCGGCCTTGAGCATCACCAGTCAGACATTGCAACAATATAAAGATCTATTCAATGCAACAACAGCACATGATGGTGATGCTTGAAGGCAGATTTTCATACTAATATAGAACTGTTCAGCTGGTTAAAAATTTCTGCAACTAACATGATGGGGGGCAGGATGTGACTAGTTATTTCATATCCTACTTTCAGGCAACATCTGGCCTTGTCAATGCTGAATGGGGAACAGGGACTGAAGAGTCCTTTTTTCTTAAGCAAACATTCAGGAGTAACTTTGTCTATTTTTGCACATTGCTTCTCGTGTTGACTGCTTCAGTTTGGTTTGTATTTTTTATACAGTTTTTTCATGGAAAAGCTCAATTTTTTGTGTGTCCTAACATACATGTGACGTGTAGCGTGCACTGAGGACTGTATGTGTACATGTATAGATGAAGATGTTATCTCTGGAACAAAAGCAGTTGCATGCGCACAGTGTGGTGCATATTACTCACGAGGAAGAGAATTATCACGCTATGTAACAGTGACTCCCCAGCATCGTGGTTTTTCTAAATAAATCTGCATAAAGGATTTGACTTTTGCAATTTCTCATGGGTTTGTGCCTTGAATCAAGCCTCCCTTGGTGCTGTGACATCAGATTAAGCAGCTTTCTTCACTGTGGCTCTTGCTGCTTTCACTCATCTGGATTACCTGCTGGGTTTCACCTTCTCTTCCCCCCACATTACATGCACTGGGCTGGAGCTTTGTGAACAATGACTGTGTGCTCAGAACCAGGACTGGGAGCAGAGAAACCTGGTTTAACAGGTCCTCACAGGTTTAACAAAAGCTCCCAGGTTTACATATGTAAGTCTATGGGGCCTGGTGAAATGCAATCCAGAGTCCTGAGGGAACTGGCTGATGTAGTTCCCCAGCCACCCTCCGTGATACTTGAAAAGTCTTGGCCATCAGGTGAAATCCCTGGTGACTCAGAAAAGGGAAACTTAAAAAAGGGTAGAAAGGAGGACCCTGGGAACTACTGACCTGCCAGCCTCACCTCAGTGCCCGGGAAGATCATGGAAAATCTTCCTAAAAGTTGTACTAAGGCACAAGGAGAACAGGTTGGTGACTTGAGACAGCCAGCACAGCTTCACTCTCAGCTGGTTTGCACATGACACCAAGCTGAGTGGTGTGGTTGACACACCTGAGGAACAGGATACCTTCCAGAGGGACCTGGACAAGCTGGAGAACCAGGGCCCTGTTAACCTCATGAGGTTCAACAAGGCCAAGTGCACAGTCCTGCAGAGAAAAACCTGGGAGTACGGGTGGATGAAAAGCTGGACATGAGTCTGCACGTATTCTGAAATTATGGGGCAGAACAGTAACAGATCTCTGCAGGCTGATGTCTTTTTTGAAGTATAAAATTAGTGTAGTTTATAAAAATCTGCTGCCATTGGAGCTCCAAAGACTAGATTTCATGTTTTCTTCATCACTAACTCAGGGAAGATATAGATTTCACTGTTTTGCAAAATTTAGAGCCCAGTCTAACTGTGTGCTGTTGCAAGCATAAAAACCACTACTGTCTGACCAGGGTCCAAAGCATAGCAGAAGCATTCAATCCAATTACCCCTCCTAAGCTAGCTTCCACTTGGAAAGCCTGCAAAGTGGGCTTTCTGTGATCATCAAGCAGAGAGATGTGTATTTCCTGCCCTCTGCTCTCCACACGGTGTCTCAGCAGTTTTCCATATGGCACCTCATTAGAATTTGACACCAAGAACTTACACCACAGTAAGTACACACAGCTCTGAAGCTTCAAGGGACTCCAGTGCATTGTGGAGTGCCTGAAAGCATGAACTGAGTTAGTTGGCCCTAAGAATCTATGTTACATCTTAAAAGATGCTGCAAAATACACATAACCACACATGCATGAGGACAATTGAGAAGGAAATGTCAGGACATCTCCCCACAGATAATTTGCTCTCCACAACCCCAGAGCAGTTCACAGTTAACCCACAAAGAAACAAAATACCTTCCCTAAAGATTTTAAGAGTGCATTTACTTATGTCAATACTTTAAATCTGAAGTCTCATAATATCTTTCTTCTTTTCTTCTCATCCATATCAAGAAATGGTTGAGACTCTTCCAAGAAAATGAGGAAATCTCATAGTAAAAGAAGAGGACGTATCTGTGTCCCAGTATGTGGTTCTGCTGGGATTTGCAGAGCCTAACATCAGAGGGAGTGCTCATGGGAACTATGCAGCACAATTCCCAGATCCTCAGTCATAAGGGAATCAGAGAATACAGCTGCAGAGAAGCTCATGAAGTCACACACTCTATTTCTTATCTCCAAGGGTTTTACTTCTACATAATTCATAGCTCTTACAAAAAGACCGATTTTGGTCTTGTATCCCTTTCATTACAGAGGTTGTATTCAAATCCCTTGGAATTTTGACTATGAATGCAATATATGCCAAAGAACACAGATACTGTATCCCACCTTATCACTCTGAACCTTTATTTTAGGCATCAGCTTCTTCCCTTGCACTCACTTTTTTTCAGAATGAAAATTTCATGTATGAACAGTTGAAAATCTATGAACTTAACAAAGAGAGGATTTTCAGGGACTATTCTTAATCTCTGAGCTTCCATCTTCACATCTTTCCTATTTTGATCTGTTCAATCCTCTCCCAAGCCTGAGCAACAGCAGTGCAAACCCCAGGTGCTTCATATTCTGTAAGAAACGGCAGATCAGTCTCCCCATGAATGTGATATGGAGTGACAGCCTGAACTGCACCAACTGCATTTACCCCTTGCCCATCCATCTCCTGCTGCTGCCATGCAGAAGGTCCCTCTCTTGTGCATCTACCCAAAAGTAAAATCTCAATTTCGAATGATACAGGGGGTTTTAATACAAGATCAAAGAATGAGGTGCAAGCTGACTGAACCCCCTGCCACACTGCAGTAGCTCTGCTCTGCTGGCTTGTGTGTCTCTCTAGTCACAGCCAGGAGCCCTGAGCTCTCTGCCCAGCACAAGCTGCTGCCAAATCCACAGCAGGCTGGAATGCAAATGCAGCTCATGGAGCGCAAGGACTGCTGGGGAGAGGAACCACAGGGCAAGGGTATGAGGCTGGTGGACAGAAACCACGAAACTGGGCAGCTCTCAAATCAACTTTTTAGCTATTTTAATAGAGGACAGCATTTGCACATTAAAACCAACAATCTGTTTCAGCTATAGCAAATGTACATCTGTCTGAATGGAGCAGAATTGTCAATGGTCTTTGAGGCTTCATTTTTGAGGAAGAGAGGGGAGGGTGGAAAAAACAGCAGAATTGTGTTCAGCTGGTTCCCAGCCACAGGAAAGTGCTTTAAATATTCATGCTTTTCTTGTCCATTCCTGTAAAGCAGATGAGCACAAACAAAAGCAGCACAAGGGGCCTCTCTTAATGAGGGACTGTTTGTTTCTTATAGCCAGCTGCCTGACTTTATTGAGCCTGACATTAGGTAGACTCATTCAGTGAGCAAGGGAGGAGAAAACTAGGCAATCAGATAAAGCAATTGCATGTACTGTTTCACACTCAGTCTTTTCTGATAATTACTGCACTGACAATATATTGAACAGAATCTGGAAGCAACATTTCATAGTTGCAAAATTGTTTATTTCCCAGCTGCCACCACAGAAGCAGGTCACCTAAAAGCTGCCTAGTGAACACAATATATAAAGAATTTCCCAGCCCTGAGAATCTTGTACTAATTCTGAAAAATTATATACTCATCATCTATCTAAATTAGCTTGAAAAGCTTTCAGATGGTGATGGTGGAGAAGGAGGTCACTGTGTACGAGTGTCTGGTGAACTGGGGCATTGGCATTCTTGGTTAGTTTGTGCTCAGCAGTGCTGGCACACTGCACACACTGGTGTTCATCATCCACATTAATTCAATTGCTTAGAGATTTAATGTGTTTTCTTGTCATTATAACAGTTCACATGACACTGCATCCAGGAACAGGAGTTGCTATGGAGGCTCCCCTCTTCCTGCCGCCCGTGGCAGCACGAGGCAGCACAGTCATTCTTCCACTCCTGCTTTTTTTCCTGCATGTGTTTAGGCTGCTTGGCCATGGGGGGAAGAAAAGTGTCACAGAGTGTGTCAAGCTCACTAGAAAATAAGGATATCCCCTCGAAAGAATCTCCTTAAAATTTTATTCTGCAGAACCAATTGCTCTGTGGCTGCTCATTAAAGCTGCAATTAAGCTCTCTCTGCCTTTACACTCCAAATGTGCTGGTTGATCCAGGTTAACTACTGTGACATCTTCAGTGCACCACAGGGAAGTTTATGGCATCTCTTCTGAGCTTGGAATAATGTCAAGAGCAGTTTTACTGAAATTGGACCTGGATACCTCAGATTTAAGTTGCCCCCTTTTTTGCAGAGTACTGATCTCATATGCATTTGTGGAAAAAAACTGGAGTGCCTGACAGAAGGGAAATGGAAGTTTGATTGTCATAAGTGGACAGAAGTGCTCAGCAGCTGTGACAAACTCAGCCAGCAGGGACATAAGTGGTTATGCCACCTGCCAAGAGCTGGAGTCCCTTCCAGCACTAGAGATTCATAGGGTTTGAAAGATCATTTCCATGATGAGAAAGACTGAAGGTTTAAACAAAGATATGTGATGACATTTAAATAACAATGCATTTGCTTTCACTTTGTATACATTTTCCATTAAAATGAGACAGCTGTACTTAATATCTTCTAGTTATTTCCTATTCTATTCTTGTACCAATGAGAAAATCCAATTAAAAATATTATTTCCCTTCACTCTTCTGAAGCTTTCAAACTGACTCCATGATTAAATGAACAAGTCATAACAAGTTACTTTTAGTATTTGTACAATGGAAAACACACTGTTTCCAAGGAGAAGCAGCAGGATCCCGCATGCTGAGGAGTCAGCAGGGACTCAAAGCTGCACACAGACAGTGCTGAGAAAGGCAGCAATCCCTGGGGACACTGGCTGGTCGGTGAAGGACTCACCTGGAGTCAGAATGAATCACTGCAAGAATATCCAAGGAGATCTAGGTGTTCAGGACACTTGCAAAAGGTTTTGCTTATTGTTTTTCCACTGGTGCACACAGTCATTGGAGCATCCAGCTATGCCACATAAGCCATCACAAAGGCCACGTGGGTATTTGATCACCTGATGGGACAGGTCCCAGCTTTGCCCATGAGTTACTGTCAGTACCTGCTGCTTTGAAACTGCTTTGTGCTTTGCAATGATTCCACTGGGTCTCATTTTTCCACGAGAGGGACCATGGGGCCACCTAGTCTGGCCTCTTGTGTATCTGATAACCTCAAATTGCATGCCACTACCCAGCCTATAATTTAATCAGGCCAAATACTTGCATCATATAGAATAAAAGAAAAATGTTGACACTAGAACTGTGTTCCAGAGAGTAAGTGATGCAATGGCAGGAATGAATTAGGTGTGACATATGCAGATATTTTCCATGTGCTGAAGGTAAAATCCACCTGCTACAGAGGACGTGAAAAGCCTGAGGTCTCTGTCAGCTCAGCTGGGTGGAGGGAATCAGCTCAGAGCTGCTGATTAAGTTTACCTCTGGACACATAAGCAGTTTGGCACACAAAGTCTGCCAGAGAGATACTAAAAAAGCATTGGCACCAACCTTCTGCATCCTTTTCCGGATGTTCACATTGAGCCCAATCATTTGCTCTGCTTGGAACTTAACAAAGAAATCTCAGCAGGCTAATTTGCTCAAAAATGTTTAAACCCGTGCCAAGCTAATCAGCCCTCTGGATGACCCTTTGAATCTCCTCCCCTGAATAAAGCTGCCCTGAACTTAAAGAGAGATTTACCCCCAAAGAATTTAGATGCCACAAGTGTTCACACAATATAACACACCAGCTCTGATGGATCTGGCACTGCACAGCCAGAGTTTAACCTCATCACCAGTGGAGTCAGTAATCACTTTTCAATAACTTCGCCTCAGAACATGCCAAGCACTGTCAGTGTGCTGATGGTACCTAAGCAGACTGCATCTACCTTGTGCAGTTCAGAGTAATCAGGGCTGCTGGACTATATTTGGAAATCCTCTCTTATCTGCTGCACAGAACACAAACAATATTCTTACCCTGTGAAGGACAGCCCAAGCAAGCAGCAAATTACTGCTCATCATTGTCTGCTCATTATCACAAAATAGGGTTTATTTCATTGGGTTTTAACAGGGAATACATAGGCACTGCTGGAAACTCCACAGTCACCTACTATTAGTTAACATCAATTTACTGCAAAGGCAAATGACAACATTACCCTCAGCAAGTTTCACAAGCAGCAGCAATGAGAAATCAAGCTCTGAAACAAGTGCTGGCATTTAGTGGGGTGCCCTGCACAGCACATCTCCCCTCCCTCCCACCATGGCTTTGGGTAGGTCATTTCTGGTGGCTGCTCTGCCAGGGGCACAGGGTACAGCAGGTTTGCCTCCAGTAACAGAGAAGGCACAGGATGCCAAACAAGTTCCTTATGGTTAACTGAAGAGGGAAGGGAGGCAGGAGGAGATTTAGGTTGAATGTGTGGGCCCCATTATAAATGCATTACTTTTGCAAAATTAAGGAATACCTAAAGCACAAAAATAAATATTGTTGGGGTGATGTGTCTTGATAGATTTCCCTGAACTGGGCATTAATGACTACCCTCCGGCTACTGATGCTGAGAACATCCCTTGCAATGTCACTTTACACTTTAAAACAAATCTTTTTAATTACCTGCTTTAGAAGGGGTGGCTACCACTTGCACTCACCCTTTGACTCGTACAACTGACATTTCAATTTCTGGACCATCTTCAGAGCATTAATAAATCATAGTTCGCTGCATTTTGCCAAACAGTTTTGATGTAAACCTTGAAAAGTACTCAAATAGACACTACTGCACATATCCCTCACACACTACAGAGGTGGAAACTGAGCCACAGATGAGTTCAATGCTTCTATCCTGCTCACCCAACAGAACACTAAAAGTAGATGCCCTTTGATACTCATTGTAGTCGTTCCTACAGATCCTGATGCACCAGCCTGTCAATGAAGATTCATCTACTAGTCATGCATTTGTTTTTCAGTGGACCTCACTGGGGCTGCAGTAATGCTCCTTCCCCTCTCATCTGTGCTGTGAGCCACTGAGCCTTGGTTCCCTGTCTGGGAAGGAGCGAGAGCAGCGTCACCCTCCCTGCACTCAGGCAGCCAGGCACCCCAGCACGGCAGAGGGGAGCAGGAGGAGCGTGACTCAGGCTGGAGCATCCAGGGGCAGTGCTGCCATGGCAACTGTGCTTTAACCACGGGGTTCCTCAGACTAGGCAGCCTTTAATTAATGGCTTGATTCTCACTCCCTCCTTTCTCCCACAGTTGTAATATTTACGGCACTCCCTAGGCAAGCCTCTGAAAGACTCCAAACAGACAGCAAACAACTGAGACTACAGCAGGTTCAAAAACCATATGGGGGAAAGCCCTGAGCTGCAAGGAGCACTGATGAAACAGGGCTGGGTGCAGTTGCTGGCTGCCCCAAGGAAGGATGCTTCCAAGGTGATAGACACCAGATAGATCTACCTAGAGCCTGTGGACATGACCAGAAGACCAAGATTCACTGCCAGCACCTGTCAGCCTCTAACACTGAGAAAGTTCCTTCAGTGTCAGAGCAAGGCAGGAAAACACATACTTGTCATCAGAAGCTCCCAAGCATTCCCTCGGTTGTATCGTTGATCATGGGAGGAGGAGGTCAGGCTTTGTCCCCTCTCCTCACTGTAGGATGACTGAGACCTACCACAAATAGGTTTATATCTACTGGCAGATGGACAGCAGGCCAGTAACCTTCAGAAATCCAAAGATCATAGGCTAGAAACCAGTGTAGTACAGAGTTAAAAACTGAAGACACAGTTAGAAATGTTGGGAGTTTCTTGCTGTGTCAGTATTAGGTGAAAGTCTATACTAGCAATCATTCACAAAAAAAAGAGGCAAAATCAAAGGTAACAGGAAGGATAACCCTCATACTGTTTTGAAATGCTTTATAACAAAGGAAATTCCAGACACAGAATGCAATGTTTGAAGACATGAATCCAGAGTGGATGCTAAAAGTAATTTTTTATAGAAGAAAAATCAACTTGGGACAAGGTATACAACAGGTACTGTAATGATCCCCTTTTAATGATGAGGAACTGGAACTCACAGCCTGGAGGAACAGACCAGCCCTGTGAGTTCTATGGACTAAGTACCTAAGTGTGCAAGGAAGACAAGAAAATACTCAGAAAAAAAAATAAAATTAAAACATGAAGCATTTTGCTTGATAATTTATTTTTTTTTACAGATGTGAAAATCTACATTCTCATAGGTCTGATTTAAGCATTTTTAAACTCATCCATAAGTCACTGTCTAGAGAGAACAGCACATACCCATCATAAGTTTAGAGTTGTTCAGCTGTACCTTGTGATCAGCAGAGCTGAGTGGAGCAACACCACCATTCCCTGAGTGCACAGCCTTGGCACAGTTACCATTGCAGCCTTTCAGGACTGGCTGCTCAGTGATGACTATTTCCCACAGCTGAAAGATGGATAATCTGTTCTTAATGACAAGGTCATTGCATACACCACAACTATATGCATGTGGTCACTGATGCTCATCCCATCTTCAGACACATGACTCTATTACAGAGCCCAGATTTCCTCACTAACTCATTACACTCCCCTTCCAGGTAATGCCTGCTGCTCCCAACCATTTTCACGCTGCTAGGCAAGGAGCTGCAGATCTGCTAGCAGCAGTAAATGGCACTGAAGCGAGAATCTCCATTTTCTTTGTAACTAAAGGCACTCAAGATGAACTCTGCTTTACACGTCAAATAGGTTTAAAAATAAATGGTACTGCTAATACATACCAGGTGTGCAATAGGAAGCAGAAGAATGAGACCAGCATTGTCCCCCTAATGGCCTGATGTCCACAGCAGGAAAGGATTGGCAATGTGGGGGACACAAACACAGCTCTTTTCTTACAAGATTTTACAATTTGACTTCAAGGTTCAAAATCTGAAGTGCTTTGCCTTTAATGTAGATAACACAAAAGTCTCCAGATACGGTCAGGCCTTTAGCTCTGACTTATGAAGAGCTCCCTATTTTAATCTCAGCACCAAGTGATGTAAATCAGCATCTGGATTTACCCCCCCACCCCACTCCTCAGATGCCATTGACTCTGTCTCAGAGAAGACACCCAAGGTTTAGGGCTCCTGATGAACTTGCCTTACAAGGGCAAAATGAGTGAAATGAGCCAGAAGAAATTCCTGAGGCAAGTTTGAAGTGCTGAGGACTTATTTTGGCTCAGGAAGAAGCAGGACACATTCTTTCTCTAGAACATCACTTTCTTTTGAATAAGTACTAGAGAAAACCCTGCTTAAGTACAGGGGAGAAACATGACTAGTAAAATTATCTCTGCAATTAGAAGACACTTTCTTGTCCTGCACTTCATACCTGAGACACAAGGGGGTTGATGCTAAGGGAGCATCAGTTAGGGAGACCTAACCTATTTACAGGGATTGTTACCAGAATAACCCAGGGAAGATCAAACTTACTTTTCAAAATGACCAGTCCAGTTGTAATAAAGAACATGGAGCTTTCATTGCTTTGATTTCATCCCATTTACATGTGCAGTTCAGACTGACTTGAAAGCTTTGTTATGTGTCACACCACAGAGAAGAGTTCATGCTCTTTTTATGAGATCAAACAGTAAAATAGACAAAACCTGATGCTGTTCATGGTGACAGACTGGCCCGAGTCTTTTGAAATTCAGCATAAACAGAAACTGCCACCCAGGAGCAACTATGCTGCTCTGTGTAATGGCACAGCTGAAATAACACCAGCCTTATCCCCAAACCAGATGTAATCACACAAAACAAACCCACATGCAAGACTGAGGTCTCTGTAAGGAAATGCTGCTACTCTGCCAAGATATGGGTTTATGAGGACTAGAGAGCCTGAAAGAATACAGACAACATGAAAGACCAACACTGATATACTAATGTAAGAGCTGATACCCTGAAATGAAACTTTACAGACTGTCAATGAAGCTAAGGTAGATTTTGTGCAAAGATAATATATTGATAATAGAGATGATGAGCAGAAATCCTTGCAGGAAAAATATCTGCTAAGAGAATTCCTGATTAGAGAGTGCAGTTAAAAAAGGGGGTGAATTACCAGTATGGCATGATGTCGTCCAGTGCAAGTATGTTTTGGTGTAATCACTTTTGTAAAAATAAATTTAATCTTAGTCTAAACCTCATAGGCTTCACCTTTGAAATGTCAGCTCTGAGTACACATTCCACTTGATTTACTTGTTTGCTACATTTAACATTCAACAACAAAAGCCTCCCTGTTTACAGAACAGGTCAGGAGTTGGTGACAGAACTACAGGATGTTACAAAATGGACCTAGGGATATAATCCAAGTGAGGATGAGTAATGGTACCTGCTTCCTCAGATGTGCATCAAAACCAACCATAATTAAGAGGTTTGGACTGTTAATCTTAAAATTTGCAATGCTGTTAGATTTTAAGTTATTCAAGGACAGAAAGAGTTATGATTCATAAAAAGGCTTTTAAGAAGATGAGTCTAAGCCCTGCACTGGAACAGCTCAGGTAGTGCTCCTGCTGTAGCTTAGATAATCACTGGGGTCAATTAAAAGCTGCAAAACTAGCTCTAAAGATGCATGTGCATTTGTAACAGCTCTTTATATTTTACAGAGCCTGGCAGCCTCAGCTGAATGGGAGGCCCCAGTGTGCCACGCAGAGCCCACACATCTAGCAAAAGCACAGTTACTATTGCACAAAGATTAGAAACTAAACCAGCTGGTTTATTATTTCTGTTTCAGAGTTCAAAATTACAAATGCACGTCTGGCTCCACTGCCCCCAATATATAGAAGCCCAGATGCATTTCCCTCAGTGTATTCTGGTCTCTCCTGTGACCTCCAGCTCAGGAACCTCTGAAAGCCCCTGCAGTCAGGCTGGAGCAGTGCCCAGGCGTGACAGAGTGCCCAGGGATCTCACTCAGCCTGTGCAGCAGAGCAAGGACTCCTCACCTCCTGGGCACACATTGCCCTCCACACAAACTCTTCTTTGTTTGCAGGTGTTTTCCCTACAGAAATCCCAGTGATTTCTGGGTACAGGTGACCAGTACCTTCACAGCCACTGAACTACAACTCACAAGCAGCTGCAGTGCCACTGGGGAGAAAGATCTGCCTAAAAGAGCTTGAGTTTCTTGTTTCCACTTTCAGATTGAACGTAAATACCAAACCAAAATATCAAGTCCTTTAAACCAAGAGGAAAAGAAGTTAACAAGTTTATAAACAAAAGCTGAAAACTGCTGTTTTTTCCAGACACTGAGGCACTGGAGAATATTCATGTGTGTTCATGGTGTGGATTATATGAAGAATTAAAAAAATCAGTAACTAGAAATTAGCAGTTTTAGGGAAAAGCAGTTATTTTTGGGACAGAAACATATAAAATATTTCCAAGAGGCCCACAACTAAAAGTGCTTTCCCACTCCTACTTTGAAGCACATCTAATAGCTGCAAACAACTATGGATTTAAAAGGTCACTGCATAATCCAATCTCAGTGATTACCATTTTCCTTTGTAGTTATGACTACACTAAAATAATGATCCCAATTCACAGGACGATTAAACACCTATTAATTTGTTTCAGTAAAGCAGGCTGAAGAACCTTTGCATAGCCAAGCTAGCTGAAGTGTAGTTCACACCCCCTTTTCATTCAAGGATGTTATTCTTGCCAGTTAAAAAAAAAAAAGAAAAAAAAAGAAAAAAAAAAAAGAAAAAAAGAAAAAAAGAAACTAGTTCTTGTTCAAATCCATGTTTTTCCTATTCAAAACTGTGAAATAAGATTCCATTTTTAGAATCTAATTCACAGCCAGCATCTCAGAACTACTGCTGCTAATTTTAAGGCACTCATTATTGCCCTAGGAGGCATATAATTGTTTACTATGAGAGTTTCCATGCTGTTCAAGCCATTTGTACAAATATTCACAGAGATGAGTAAGTGCACTTGACAGGTAAAAAGCCTACAACTTCAAAAAAATTATGCCCTCAGAGCCACTTGATATCCACTGTTACATCTTTCTGTAACAAACAGGGTTTTAGCAGCCTTTTTTTTTTCTTAGATTTCATGAATTTCTCAGCACTACCTTGGACTGATTACATGAACAGACATATCCATCAATCCAAAGAGCAATTAATATGTAATATTCTACTCTAAAGAAGTTCTTTCTTTCTTGCATATTTTGTGCTCACTTTACGTTTCATACTAATCAGTCACATGAGTGAGCAGAAATGTACTGTTAGTATGAAATGCTATTTTAATGAGGGAAAATTAACCTCTCACCCTGACAGACAATTAAAACAGTAAGTAATGAAGGCAGATGACAACTAGGTCACATCACTTAAGAGATTATTATATTCAGTACTTCTTGTTCCTCAATTCATGCATTAAATACTGGTGGTCAGCTTGCAGAGCTTAATCTATACAACTAAATACATGGACTCCAGCCAGCTCTTTTTGCCGATTCACATTATCTCACATTATGCTGCAGACGAGAACAGAGGCAACAAAAGGGGCTGAATACCCACCCCCAATGCCATCCTAATCCCTCAGCCTCCCTGCACGATGAGACCCAAAGCATGAAAATAACCCTCTTTTTTTTTTCCCCTTACAGAGTCACAGGAGAGGCCCAGACACAGCTTTGCAGAGGCTCTGGCTCCAGATGGCTGCTCTGACTCTATCCCTGACATGGGCTTGAAGTCCTTGAGCTTCTGTTCCCAGCTATGGAGCCGCAGAGGTGAGTGAGCTCCGTGTTTTCTAGAAACAAGGTCAAGACACAATTCCTGATCCCTTTGGTCTGCTGATGACATTCATTTACCCCTTGTGTCCTTCACCTTTTCTTTCCTTTTTTATGTGGCATCCTTTTCAACAAGCAAGATACTGAGCAATACATAATAAACAAAGGCATCACTTAGTGGTGACATGTTAGTGATTACACTGCATTTTTTGATGGAGAAATGCAATGTGGCAGCTGTGACCAGTGTTACAAACAAGTATACTTCAGGGGGGTTGTATAATTTTACAAGAATATCAACCTTGATACTAAATGCTAATTAATTCCATGATTGCTTCCTAAATGAAAAACCTGCCAGGGATGCTCACCAGGAAGCACTAGAAAACTGATCCTGAGAAACTGAAGAAACCTTTTCAGGCTTTTCACATGCATAGAGTTAGGAAGTGGTTCAGAACAGCTTCAAAGAATTGCTTAACAGGAAAGAAGATGCGAGGCAAGTTCCAGCAAATTTGTATGAATAACAACGCACAGATATTTGCATAAAATGTCTGGGCTTTTACAGGTAATTCCTCCCATTGGCTCACTTGCCATCTTGAAAATATTTGCTGAGGAATGACAGGACTCTCACAGGACCAGATAGGCCTCACACACTGCTCTGTTCAGGTGAATTAGCTGATGGCTGCAGTTCTGCAATTTTTCCACTCAGGTTGACGGCCAGCAGTGGAGTTCATCTCAGGAAAATGAAAATCCCTGGTGCCAAAGAATAAAGTGACAGATTGGAACAGTCTATTTTAGAAAAGAGCTGCCATGTCTAGTTAGTATCATACACAGATTCACTGCATGGTAACAAATGGATGCTGGACTGAGCTTGGAAACTAAAGCCAAAAGTATATGCAGTATTTCAGCCAGGAAAAGGAAGAAAAAATGCTTTTCTGCATTGAATTGAAGGGAGCAAGCGTTCCTATTTAACTGATGTTCTCCACTTTTCTCCCTTAATTTCAGCCCCAGTTATCTTTTCAAGGACACAAGACCAAATTTGAAATTCAAGGGAAGCAAAGATCATTTGATGCAAGCAGCAAGCAAATCAGTGGGTCCCTATTCAAGTCAGGTTTCACCTGAATGGATTAAATGTATCAAAATGTATTCATGTTTAATGTAAATAACTGTGAAATGTAATGTAACTAGTGCAGTCTAGCTGAAAGAGAGACTCTGCCTCCTTTAGTTGCAGCTCTGGCCATCTGGCTCCTTTCATTGCAAGTCCAGTGAAAAGTAATTGTTTCCAGGAACTAGCATTGTCCAGACCTCCACAGACATATAGCCCAGGCACTGATATTTAGCATCTCACCTATCTCTGATTTAATATTAGAGATAACCACTGCTTCAAGCACTCCAGCTTACCAACTTCCCCTCTAGAGTCAGCTGCCTGTAACATCGGCTTGCAATTCTGGTATTCTTGTTTGCAAATTCAGAGCATGAACTAATACATACCTGGTTTACTACCCTAATATTCTGGGCATTTCCTTGCTATATTCTTGCCTGGGGTAATAACGTCCCAGACAGTCTTCCCATACTTTATTCTTTTTTGATGGGATTTCAGATAGTGCTGGGTAAAAGTAGATGAGGTGCTATTATGATCATTTGAAAAAAATCACATCTTACGGCTTGTACCAGCATCTTAATTAAGGAGCTCTCAGCAGCTAGAAATAGAGATGTAAATCATTTCTGAGAGAGCTTTTCAGTACAGGCAGTCTTCAGCTGAGCCAAATCATCAAGGAGGTTATTTTACTGACAATATTTGACATAGATATTTCACTCAGAGGCTCTCACAGGACTTCATACACCCATGTATCCATACACACATAGGCACAGCTATTGCCAAGACTAATCACTCAAAGGACAGTGAGCAAGAACTAGCTGGTCATGGCAGCAAGTACTTCATAGGAAGAGGACTGAGCAGTGGGGGGGTGGGGGGGGTAACTAGCTGAAAAATCACTCAAACAGGAACCTAAAGAGATTCTGAAGGAATGGGAAAGTAGGGGAGACTCAGGCACTTAAACAACCGGTCCTGAAGGACTCCCTAGAAAGGACTCTGCATCTGAAAGTACACGACTTCATGTACTCACTCCGAGTCTGCAATCCATACTGATGCTTGAACAACCAAGTCTGTCACTAATTAGGTGTGTTAAGGAAAGAAGAAATTATGGTATTTGCATATTGTGCAAGCTGATAGAAGCTTACAGTACAGAAGAAAAGCACTATGTTCTGTCTTTTTGAAAAGATGAGAACATGAGAATATTCCCAATAGGACACACTTGGTACTTGCCAGCAGATTTAATTTCGAACAGGTAGGATTATATATCCCTTTGGACATACATAGACACAATTGGTCTACAGTGAAGCACAGAAACATGGAGTACTCTTCAAATACCCTGGGAATGCTAAGAATAAAGTCCAAAAGACACACCTCCCTTCACATAAAAACCCTTCCTCATTTTTGTTTTTGCTTTTTACCTTATAGGTAAAACAAGTCATATTTGACACACTTTTCAGTGGCCCAGAAAAACAACCATCTGAGTTATACCAGTACACTAAGCCATGACTTAATGGCTGAGGAGCCAGCGTCCCTATGCTTCTAGCAACGCTGCTGTAAAGGCTGTAACCCCTGGCACAGAGACACAGAGTAAAACTCAAAGCAGTAACGCCCCAAGCTGCTTTCCCACAAGCAAACTTTATCCTTTTATTAACCTCTCATCTTATACTCTAACTTAATACGCTGTTGGAGTGTTCTGGAGCTCATTCAGAGGATACCTTCATACAGGACATGACATTCCCTCCCAAGTGTCACATTGCTGAGATTACCTCAAGCCTGCTCAGAGTTTAACAAAGGAAGTTATAAAATACTATGGGGAGACCCAGAGAGCACATTGGAGATATTGCTCAGACAAACTCAGAGATCTTTACTCTGCCACAGAGAAACACTCTTCTACAAACAGTTTCTATGTTAAAACCTTGAACTAATGTAGAGAAACAGCACAACAGATGGAGTTACTGGAAGAAATATTCATATAAATTAAATTCAGAGGGTTTGTGGTCAGATTAACATCTCGAATCATTACATTTCCTTCAGAATTACAGTTCCCCATTTTCTTGTAAAAGCTGAGGACACTTATGGTGCCAGGAAGTTCAAGCTGCTGTGCCTTTCCATTGCTTGGAAACTTCGGATCAGTTACTGCACAGAACAGGCCGAGCAAGTGGCTTCAGCTGGATGATGACTCTGGAGCCTTGCTGTGCTCGGGGTACCGGGGCACGGGGAACATTTACCTCCCAAAGGGGCATGCAGGGCACCGGCCAGGCAGGACTGACAACTTGGAGACCACCAGCTGGGATCAATCAGCTGGTCGCCACTCGAGGGCAGCATTTCAGTAAAGAAAAGAAGAGGGAACAAAAATGAAGGACACCAAACTGCCGAATTGCTCTAGCTCACCACGAGGATTTTGTTTGCAGGCTGATCTCAAAGCTTTCTGTATGTATTTAAAGAGGGTGGCAGAGTATTGAAGTGTAAGCAGTGAAGGAATATGAGGTCAATACCAGATAAATCTGAGCAGAGACTGCACAGCACTTTAGTTTGCATATGTCTTAGCTACCAAAAAAAAATTAAAGGCAGATGCACCCACATTCTAGTCTCTCACCCTCCTTTAGTGGAAACAATTTACCTGAGAAAAAGTTAGTTTTCACTCAGATCAGCCGACTGTCTTCTATCAGATCACAAAAAGTTCTTGTACAGTTGTCACTTTAAAAGCTAAGGAACAGGACCTAAAAACTGTCAGGATACAAAACAGTGAGCTGCTTGGTCCATCATCACCTTCTCACTTCCAATAAGAGCATTGTAACACTTCTAAGGCCAACCACCCGAAGTGAGACGCCTGTAATAAAAGGAATGTATGCTGTAGGTTCAGTGCCCTATTTACACCAGCTAAAAATAGTCACAGGCAAAAAACATACTCCAGTTTTGGACACTGCATGAGAACATGAGGTACAGGGCCAATTAAAATGTACCCACAGGAAGAAAATAAACACTAGTAAACTTTGTTTTGAAGGTAAAGAGAAGCCTTGGAATAGAAACTTGCTACACAGCTTCACATGCACCCTTGTCATTGTTTTGTCTTCTTATTCCAAAGTAGCTTTCCTTCCTACCAAGGACAGGCTGCTCTCAGAGGAGCGTCACAAGAGCCACCACCTTCAGGCCTGGGGATGCTGTAGTTTGAGGCAGCCTCTGCACTCGGTGGAGACAGGTAATTTCAGAAGTGACTCACAGCAAAAAACTCCTTTGAGTTGCTCTTTCTTAGACAAGAGTTAAACTTTGTTTTTCCTTGAAGGAAAATATTCACAAGCAGAGCCCCCTCCCCCTTATTTTCAAGCACTGCTCTTTTTCCTCAGACACATGAATACCCTGTGAGCACAGGCTGCAAAAGCAAGCACCCATGTGCTTCTCCTAACTTGTGTTTCAAGTGGGCTGGGGACTGTGGGGATGTCTGCAGGCAGCCGAAGATTTGCAGCTTGAGTTTCAAAGTTATGCTCTTAATCACCCCAGTGACTCCACAGATTGAAGCAAAATGGAGTCTAGGTGAGAGACCAAGTCTACTGGCAGCCCAGATTCTGTCTTAGATTACTTCAGCTCCAGAGATGAAGGCAGGTCCAACGTGAAGAAGAAGAAAAGGCAACAAAATGATGGAAATACAGGATGAGGACTGATGGACAATTAAGAGAAATAGGATCAATAAGCAGGTGAAAAGGGACATTAGTTTAGTACGTAGACACGGAGATGAAGAGTTTGATATTCTGATCTGGATTTTTGCACATCAGCTGACTTCATTCATATTCTTGGGGAATTTCTGTACAGCCTCTTTGGGTTTCCTATTGAAGCTGTTTCAGTTACACCTTGATAAAGGATAGGCCTCTTTGAAATCACTAGTTGATTGCTATTGTACTGAATTCTAAGATTGAAGGAAGGGTTAAAACAGCTGTTTGATTATTTTTTTAAAGTCTTCCTGAGCTAAAAAAAAAAAATCTAAAGGCATGTATAAAATAAAGAAGTCGTTCTTGACCTGTTAGAACAGGTTATACAAAACTGTTGGTAAAAATAAAAGGAATTGTAATAACATATATAAGTAAAGCAGGTATTTTTTCTGTGGTTCTTCACTTAATTAAGAAAGCTCCCTTTGGCTCTAGACAGAGATGTGACTGGAACTATTTTGGCAAAATGAGGTGCATACTGATACTTTAAAGGAAAAACACCCATTGATTAATAAATATTGATTAAAAAAAAAATCTGTATGAATAAACCATTTCTAGGGGTGAATCACCCGTTTACAGATTTTCCAATAAAATACTCTCCAACCACTAAAAAAGCCACTCACAGACATAATGGGGTGAAGACAAGTCACTTCCTTATTGCCATCCCTCTGGCTGTTCTGCACAGTTCTCCCAGAAAACAGAGATGTTTTTCTTATGCTCATTACTGGGTTAACACATCAGTGAAGGTGCCATTAACATCCTTATTACATCCAGATTTCCTGTATTCATTGTTTTTTTTTAATTAAAAGAGGCTAAAGCAGAGGTTAATTGCACTGAATTTGAATTCAGCAAGAAAAGGAAGACACTTTTGTTAACTTGGCACCAGAAGGCTCATCAGTGATGGCAGAGTGCAATAGTGGTGAGGATCCTGCATATCCAGCTTTAGCTGGGGTGTAGGTGCATAGGAAGCAGCTGTTACATGGACAGCTCAGGCAATGTGAACAGAAACACACAGAAGCTACATCAAAAACATGTTTAAACTCAGAAGTATTCTGCAATGGCTAATATTCTAATTTGATATTAATTTTGGCCTGGAAATTGAAATCGAGTATTGTATCATGAGGGCCAGTGATAAAGGACTCACTCAGAAAGTTATCTGTTCTCACTCATATTTACCTCCATGTTTCCACCACTATTTCTGCACTCCTTCCCTTCCAAAATGAGCATGATGTGCTTGCAGCAGGGTTTACATGGACAACAACAGTTGAGTAACATAAGGCATCTCCACCTGCAAATCAATAAACCATCTTAGGAGGTAAAAGGTGTGTTGCCAGTATCCCCTGTCACTAATATGCTGGACAAACTGTGTAAAAGGGACCGTGCTATTGAGGCATTATGAAGTTAATCAACACCCAGCCATCTGCCACACATAATCTCAGGTTGCACACACCATCAGCAAGGCATGAATTTAAGGAAAGCTATAGCCTGACATTTTAGTTCTAAACTGAATACATTTAATCCAGAAGTCATTGAAGGAGAGCAGATACTGTCCCAGGGTGCCTTCCTAACAACTGTTTCATAGTGTAGAACAGTGTTTTAAGTAGTTTATGACGTTAAAGGATATATATGATGATGATGCTCCAAATGTTTCTTCCTCCTGTATTGTTGACTTCACTGCCTGATAACTTATTAACCAGACAGAGCTGTAAACAACTTGATCTCAAGGATTTTATGACCTCAAGGAAAAATAAAGTTGATAAACAATAAAATGGGTAAAAACAAAAAAATGAGCAAAAAGAAAGCCTAAAGGCCAGAGATTGTCCTCAAAGAGCCATTGGAGAGGTTGTTCCACACTCCTACAAAGCAATGTCAGCAGAAAGTCCCTGCCTGCCTTGTCCCCATGCTGTGCTGGGCACTGCCTGCTGGCCCCATTCCCAAGGTCCAGTACATCCACGGATGGTGCCCCTCGGATGCAGATGTGCAGAACATGGTGATTCCATCGTGCGTATTCAGCCCACCTATTTTCAGTGAAAACAACTATGAATTGCTCAAGAACTGCCTGTCTGTACAACATGCACAGGTAGAAAACAAGAATCGGTCAAAAGATGTGGTTAGGAAAAAGAGGCTGACTGGTATCATCACTCTCCAGGAGGTCACACCAAAAAGCCACACGGTTGGAGGAAACAGAACACACCTGTGATAGCACAAGCCAGTCTTGCTATGAGACCCAAGCTGCTTTCATCCTTTCCCATGCAAGATTGCTCCTACCAGGATGGGACTTGCAACACACGTTACCAAGTCAGCAGGTGATGTATAAGTAAAACTGGAGGCAATAAAGAAAGGATAATTATGCACTATAATCCAGATTAGAAAAATATTCAGCCTCTGGAAATGGTAGGGAAGAGGAATAAATAAAACTACACTGGTGCTTTATACAAAGCCAAAAAAGCTCTGAGAATGCAAACCCACAGCATATGATATTGCAACATTGTCTTGTAACCTTAATACAGAAACCCACAGTAACCCCTGCTAGGAGCGTTAAATATTAATAATGGCTCCCAGCTGCTCCTGCTACATAATGGGCTTATTTTGATGAGGAAGATGTGCACAGCTTAAGGAACGTTCATCAGTTCAGATGATCCTACTTTCCATTTGAAATTCATGCAAGACCCTCTCTCTTTGCTGCAATTAATTGAGGAACCCAGGGCTATTATTCTTAAAAGGCAAGATTTGTCTCTGATCTTTGTCCTACATTACATCTTCTTTTTTTTTTTTTGTCAGAGGCTGCAACATGAGCAGAGCTGGACGGTTTAGCTTGATGCACGGGTCATTACCAGAGGGTAGCCTCCTCTTCCTGTGTTCTGTCCTAATTAGTTCAAATCTGCCCACACATATAGCTCACAAGGATAGCTTTTTTATTGTTCCTGAAATTAAAACATCCCTGTTCTACATCAGTACAACTATTATAAATGGTAATGTCCCTGGTGTGCATCATCATAAACATCAAAGTTAGGAAATGCTGGCTGTTTCATTTAATCCTTTACTAAGCAAGTTTGAGTTTCTTTACTGGCAAAGTAGGTGAATAGCTATGACCATTAACAGAATGATTACTTACCCAGAAGGCATTCTCTTCTCTACTTACTTTGCCACTAAATCATATGGCCACTTTAACCAGATTGAGTTGATACTGATCTCTATTTTAGAAGATTGCTGACTGTAACCTGTTGACCATATATCTAAAACAAATCAAGATCACGGTGCACTTACTGATCTAGATATGAATGATTTTCAATGATAAAATGGCAGCTAGATATCCAATACTAACTAGAAGTAGCCCAGACTCAAATACTGTTGTTTTTTTAGAAGATTTTTCACACAACATTACTGAAAAGAAAGCTGTCATCCTCAGAACAAGTTCAGAAAGACAGAGGAGGCAGTGACAGTTCCTGAACTGAACAATTAATTAGAATTACCTTTAACTACTGCTGCATGAGTAAATATGATAATATTAGCTCCCATACATAATTTCTGTCATTATCCAATTCCTGTACAATGATTCTATGTAAGAATGTAAAACTAGTATTATCTAGGTCTGAACATGTCCCGGAGGAAAAAAAAAATGCGAAAAGGGACTTTATCTTCTTCAGATCCAGCTCTAAGGAACCCTCGAGTCAGGCAAGCACTCCATAAAGCTTAGTTGAGTTTTATGAGATTAAAGCTTTCATTTCTAAAAGTATGTTTCTAGCTGCTAGAGTTGCAGCAATAACCTCCCAAAGTGAAGTGAGTAACAGACGCTAAAACGTCTGCAGCCACCCTTGGGACAATGACTCAGAGGAGTGAACTCCTCTGTCCCATGTGAGTCTGATGAGAGTGTCAAATCCAACCCCAGTTACATGACCCCAATGCTTGCATTACTGATTTTGAAGCAAGAAACAGGTTTGGGCAAGTACAGCTCCCTGAAACTGGAAGCTTCTGTAAGGAAAGAGGTCACAGATGCAGTAATAAGGAAACAGCAATGACAGAAAAGAACAAGGAGAGAGGAAGGGGAGTCAGTAGTGCCAAGAGACTCCCTGAACAGAGAAGGCCATTATCAGACATTAAACCAATAAATTCAAGCTAATTGCCATGCAGCCCCTGTGCATATCTGGAAATACCCACATATGACAATAAGTTGCTGATTCAGAGATCAGGAGGGGGAATTCTGAGAATCCCAGATATAGCAGGGACTTTTTCTAATGTGGCAAGTTTGACATTGTGACATTGAATGCTCACACCTTGAGGGGTAGGTAAGCACAACAAGTCCTTCCCTCCTGGGGGCTGCCAGAGGAGCTTGTTCACTGGTCTGGAGTCACTCAGGGAGCAGCCCAACCAGCTGGCAGTGTTGGCACAATGCCAGTTCGCGCCACACCAACTCCAGCCCTTTTGAGTGGGACATTGTGAAGCAAGTGAGCTACAAAGATCAGACAGGGGGCTGACAATTCACAACTCAAGGCCCCAGGGAAGCTACTATTTCACAGACCAATCCATGAAGATATTTCAGTAGCCCAGGCACCACGTTTTCAGTAGTAATACAATTTTCTTCCTTAAAAATGAAGTGTCATTAGCAAGACACTTCTAGTTTCTTCTGTAATTAATTTTAAATGCATAATAAAGATACAGGTAAAAGATGGGTTACCTAACTTAAGTTCTGGCTCAAATTTCTAACTCAGTTTTTTGTTTAGAGGGTATTCACTTCATGTAGAAAAAAGGCAGACAGCTAATCAGATCAAGTATCTTGGCAACATCCCAGATCCAAATGTTTCTCTGGCTATAATTATGGATTTTGAGATAAGAAACAAGCATCTCCACAATTTGCTGATGCAAGGAAAAGACAATCCAGCAAGTCCAGAATAAAAAAACCTCATATATCCTTGAAAAGGTTTATTACTAAAATAAATCTTTCAACATTAAAATATCCATGGTATCTTTATACTAATGCAAGGGGTGCTTCTGCTGTTCTCAGAGTTGTGACAGCTGATTTAAAGTGTATTGCACACACTTGGCATACAAATAGAGTTTAAGATAACATTAGAGGGAATAATACTGTCTAATATTAGTGCACCTTTCAAACACATTTTCAAACTAATTGATATTGCATGTTCAACTCATTGTTTCACTAATGTTACACAACATTTCCATTTTATTGAACTGTAGCTCCCCTTTACTAAAAGCCACTTTAGCTGAAGTAACTCCTCTGAGTTATTCCAGCTCTAGGCAGGCATCCAGATGTTTGCAACTTCCATTAATCAGCCGTGAGAGGCTGAAGCTGATCCATGGCTCCACACTGCACACACGGTAGACATTTTTAATAAATGCTGACCCGCAGTTCAGCTCTTTTGCTAGGTGGATCACGGCTGAATTGCTGATCCAGTTCAGCAGATCAAGTTGTTTCACAAGGAATTGAAAGCATTGAGGTGTCACAGTTGGGTGCTCTCTTTCTAG
This sequence comes from Pyrocephalus nanus, assembly GCA_038380795.1. Classification (NCBI taxonomy): domain Eukaryota; kingdom Metazoa; phylum Chordata; class Aves; order Passeriformes; family Tyrannidae; genus Pyrocephalus; species Pyrocephalus nanus. The sequence goes on from CM076272.1 coordinate 8,981,910, forward strand.
AGTTGGTATAAACTCAATTGCACATCCCTAGGGGAGCCTCCAGCTTCCCAAATATATTGCAGACTGCATAAAAATTAAAGCGAAACTTTCCTTGCCATCAGTTTATAGAGTCTCTTGTACTTCCCTGATCTGTCTACACATTGCCTGCAGTTCCTCTGTTCAGGACTGTCACATTGGCTTCTCATGTGATAATGGGGTGTTGATGTGTCATTCCTTATCAGCAACTGCATCTTGCAGGACAGCTTTTGCATTTCCCTAATTTATGCCTGGAAACTTGTGGCCAGAGTAGAAACGTTTGTGAGATCTGCCTGGATTTTTGCACTGTATTCCTTAAACAGACTCCATGAGTCACCCCCTGAACATAATCTAAAAAACCCACAAGTAGATATTATGTCAGTTGAACCATTTTTTTTTTTTTAAACACTTCTGTGAATATATACTGTGCTGAGGAATGCTGAGGTTATGACATGCATGTCTTTTTTTGATAGGTTTAAGATAGAGGTCTATCCTCCTAGGAATTCCCAGAAAAAAAACATAAAAATTACACCACAGTAGGTGTTCGGCCCACATACTTCCCAGAGTCCCAGCGTGGTTGAGTTTGGAAGTGACCTTTGAGGGGCATCTTGTTCAACAGCACCAAACACAGGCCTGTAGAGCAGGTTATTTTGGACACTTCTTGGTATTTTGGTACATATTGTGCCTGTACAGGATGCACGAATTTATATGTAACACAGAGTTTTTGTTAGAAGGCTCCAGTTCAGCAATAATGGATCAGCTTTCCAAGAAGACTTACACAGGTTTCTTGGTGGGAAGTATCCACTTAAAACACTGTCATTATATTCATTTTAATATAAAATGGTATTCCAATACCTGAAGGGAACTTACAGGAAAGATGGGGCAAGATCATGTAACAACAGGAAAGATAGGGAAAGATCATGTAGTGACAGGACAAGGGGGAACGGGTTCAAATTGAAAGAGAGTAGCTTTGTATTACATATTAGGGAAAAAATTCTTTACTGTGGTGGTGGGTGAGGCACAGGCGGGTGGAGGGTGGGGAGGCACTGGAACAGGTTGCCCAGGAAAGTTGTGCCCCATCCCTGGAGCTGTTCAAGGCCAGGTTGGACGGCGCTCCGAACAACCCGGTCTAGTTGAAGGCGTCCCTGCCCACGGCAGGGAGGGTTGGAACAAGGCGATTTTCAAGGTCCCCCCTTCCAACCCAAACCATTCTGACACAATTACACTTTCCCATTTGCGCACTTATGCCCGAAGCGACCCCTTTTTACTCTCTCTTCGCACCTCAGGCTCGACGACAAAAACCGCATCACTGAGACTCCAGCGGGTCTGAGCTCCGGGCCGCGGGGAATGGTGCCTGTCTGCACGGTTTCTGCAGAGTGACGCAGAGTCCCCATCCCGGGACAGCCCCCCACGATCCGGGCCGGCGGGCGGAGCGGGGCGAGGCCGCGATCGTGGAGGGCTGTCCCAGGCTGGGGAGGGGGCGAGGGCAGCGATCGTGTGGGACTGTCCCAGGCTGGGGAGGGGGCGAGGGCAGCGATCGTGTGGGACTGTCCTGGGCTGGGGACTCTGCGGCCCGGCCGGCCCTGGGGCCGCTGGGCGGGCGCTGCCCCGCGCATGCGGCCTCTCCCCGCCGGGCGGGGCTGCGGGGCCTCGGCCGGGGCCGTGTCCTGCGGTGCCGCCGGGCCGGGCCGGTGGCGGTGGCGGTGCCGGGGCGATGCCCGGGGTGGAGGCGGCGGCGGCGCGGGGCCGCGGGCGCTGAGAGCGGGGCGGGAGCATGGCCGAGGCGCTGCGCCAGGAGCCGCCGGGCGGGCCCGAGTCAGAGGCCGAGCTGTCGCAGCGGCTCGCCCGCACCAAGGCCCGCTCGTACGGCAGCACGGCCAGCGTGGCGGCCCCGCTGGCGGAGCGGTACGTGGAGCACCGGCTGAGCGCCGGGGACACGCTGCAGGGCATCGCCCTCAAGTACGGCGTCACGGTAAGGGAGGCAGCGCCGCCGGCGCCGGCACAAGGGGCGGCGGGGCCCGGAGCGGCGCTGGGAGCCGTGGGATGGTTTGGGTTGGAAGGGAGCGTGAAGATCAGCCGGTTCCAACCCCCCTGCCGTGGGCAGGGATGCCTTCCACTAGGCCGGGTTGCTCAGAGCCCCGTCCAACCAGGCCTTGAGCGCTTCCAGGGATGGGGAGGGCAGAGCATCCCTGGCCAGCCCGTGCGGGTGCCTTAGCCCGGCTCCCCAGTGGAAGGGCCCGCAGCCGGGACAGGACAGCAACTTGTCCCATAGAGCATTTCCCACGGCGGGCAGAAAATGGTGTTCTCCCCGTGGTACGGCGCTGGCTTTAGTTTCGGTATTTGAAATGCTGACATCTGAGTTCATGGCCTGCTCGGAGGGGTCAGCGCCCGGCGAAGGGCTGAAGTTCGCACTGCCCAGTCAGGACACGGCCCCAGGCTGACCAAGCACCGGGATCCCAGGATGGGACACAGGCCCCTGGGAAATGAAACACGCTTGCTCCCACCAGGAAACCTATACCCATGCTACATTCACTTCAGATTAAAAAAGAAATTAAATTTATTTTGAAAAGAATCATTATTTTGAGCTTGACACATAGACTGTGACAAGGGGAAAAAATTTCTTCTAGTAGCTTTAGGGCTGAACATTCTTCCCTTGTGATCTGCGTCCCAGCCCAGAGGTTAGGTACAGGTACCACTGGTTTCAAAGTGTTGCTTTTCTACTTTCTAAGGAGAAAGAAAGTTTATTTCTGTGAGAAGTGTTGAAAGGCTTATGGCAGCCGAGGACATACCATGTCCAGTAGGGTCTACCAGCACTACCATTCCCGACAGAGCAGAGCTCACCTACCCTGCCTTCATCTCTGTTTATTTGGGGCCTGTATACTGATAGGCATCCTCAGTAGTCCCAACATGCAGAATTGCTTGGGGCCAAGCAGCTGATGAGCATGGCACTGGTACACAGTCAGTGTCACACTCCCATCAGCTGGAAACAGCACCTTCCAGTTGGGCTCTTTATAGAAGAGGTACAATACAGTCCCCAACTAATAGGCTCTGACTGGAACGGTTTCTTTTCCTTCTCTTGGTCTGCAAGATCTGCTAAAGCCTTACAACACCTTCAGTAGTATTCAGCCTTTGTTGTGAAATGGATGAAAAGTCTGTTTCTCTTCCTTTTTGAAAGATTACGTCACTTTTGACTGATTCTTGTTGGCAACAGGGCTAATGACACTTTGGACTTACACTGGTCCACATTAAAATGAAGTTTTGCTCACTGAGAAGGCAAAGCAGCACATTGGATGTTTGATTTCTTTTTCGGTTTTGGCAGCACTTTCCATAATGGATAAAGTCTCTGGCCTAAATGATTTAGCCATGTCATTCCTCATTCAGAAGTGAAAAATACAAACATATTACTAAAATAGTAGTTTTCTAGAAAAAAAGGCATTTCTAAACAATTTACAACTCCCTTTCAGCTAAAGTGAAGTTTTGGATCAAACCTGTACAAATAGGTTTAAGTGATGAACCATAAAGTTTGTTTATAGTATGAGTTTAGCAAGCTTTTGCTGTGTTGATGATGCATTTAAAGTATATATGTTGGGGTTTTTTCCCCAACGTGTCATTGGTTATTCAATTTAGTGTTGGTAAGCATTCTGCTTAAGAAACCAGAGCGGCATCATTATAGACTTCAGTTGAGAAAGGTTAATCTGACATGAAATGTCCCTAAGAGCAGTGCCAAGTTCGGTGAAATTGGCCATTGTGTTTCTGTTTTAATGGGTTTCAACCCAGGGCAGGAATGTATGCAAACGTGTTTGCTTTTAGCAAAATGAAGAACATCGTGTGTTCACACAATGACAAGGACTGACTTCCCCTAAAGAGTCATTCCATTTGCTTCCTGCCTCATGTATCCTTGGCTAGGAGTGGGAGTTGCTGTAAAGGAAACATCAGAATTATCTTTGGCTGCCATTGCCTCCACTGTCATTGTTTTTAGAAGTTTGCCCTGTGGTTTTCCTCACTGGGAGTTACTTTGTAGCAAGAGACATCCTGTCCAATGCCTGCCTTGGCATGAGTTGGCAGAGACAATGCAGGACAGATGAAAATGTCATGTTGGGGGAGAGAGATCAGTGTGCTTTGTTTGGCCTCATGCTCTGCCCTTCACCCCCTCCCCAGATACTGGTTATTAATCTTTACAACTTGCCTTCATTATATCTTCCTTGTGGGTAAATTAACACTGGGAATTCATGTTTGGTATCATATCTGTGGTTCAGTGCAAGTGCTGTGTCTCTTTTGAGGGGAGAAGAAAGAGGACTATATTTCATTGACAGTAGAAGCAGTTTTAATTACTTAGTTCAGCACAAGTTTATACATTAGTGCAGGTTCAGTTAAAGTATTAAGCACATGCTACAGCTTTTGCTCTTTCACTGTGATAGATCTGTAGCCAACAGACCTAAGTTCAGTCTTCCTAGCACTAAAAAAAAGGAAAGTTCTTGTTCTCCATTCACCTATGAGCGTATGGAGTCATACTGAGTTTAGGAGTTACATATTGAACATATGAATTAACCTGCTCAAGGCTGAGGGATGTTCTTTTTAGAACTAAGTACTTTCCATTTCACTGTTACTCAGTGCAGAGGTACACAGTCTTCCAAATGCCATGAGGTGGTACTTTAGTAAGAAATAACGAGAGGTAGAGTTACAGTGAAGTAGGAGAGAGAATAGCAGTACAGTGCATTATTTATCAGCTATTGAAGCATCCCCTTCCAACTTCCCTGCAGTAAAGATCTCAGTTTTCGGCTTCTGTATTGTATTAGACAAAAGCTCCAGCTAGCATTTTAAACATTTTTGACACCCATCCAGACAGACAGCTTTTAGAAATTTTAACAGTTGACATTCACACTAGGGCCATTTTAAGGTCTCATGACTAAGTCAATTTAAACTTCCTTTATGCCCTTCAGAGGGTGCTCAGCTTGGGAGAGAACTTTTACCCTGTACTGTATGAGCCTAACTAAAAACAGCTTCCAAGCCTCAAGAGCTGGAAGAGTAGAGAGGTTCTCTTACTTCTAGTAACTTACTGTGAGTCACCATATGTTAGCTGTTCAGTTTTTGAAAGGGATTATTAAATCTAAGCATTTCATCATTTTAGCCATCTGCATCAAATATTTTTAATATTTAATGGGTAGAAATTGCTTCCTGCTGAGCTTTACTGCACTGTTTTCACTACATTCCCATACACCTGTCCTTTCTTGAGAGAATCTTCTATTTACTTTTAGGGAGAAAGATTTCATCAGGTTTCCAGGACTCAAGCAAATGCATCCATGCAGGACACCAGATCTATAACAGCATTGCAGCAGATACTTTCAGTGCACAGTACAGGTCTAGACTGCATGGAGTAGCTGATTCCAGTTCTGCAAGTGGCCACACAATCGCACATCTGCACAGACATGCAGAGTGCAGTAGGTTCCCTTGGATCCCAGTAGGTTCCCCTGCTGGTATGTTCAGTGTAAGAAATGCACAGGCATGTTAAACTCAGTTATCTGGTAACAATGGTCTTTTCTTTTGCAGTTGGGAAGGACTCCAAGTAGTGCCAAAGTTTAAGAGAGTTTAAGACTGACAGGGATAAGATGATGGAGCAATTTTCTCACCATCTGAGCACTGAACTCTAGATACTTGAGACTTTGAAGCAGTGAGTGGCTAGTACTTGGAGCACTCAGCTCTGAGTGGTTATGCTAGCATCAAGACTCCTATTATGACAAGACTTAGAGTCTTTATTCTTAGTTTAGCTTTATGTAGTTCAGTAAAAATAATTAACAGTTCTAATGAAAGCAAGAGTTTTTTTTCTGTTCTCTTTATACTTATTTGTAAGCAAGTTTTATTTAGAGGGCATTTACCATTGCAGTACTGTAGTGATTGGGGATTTTCTGCTTATTACAGTCACTAGGGCACCAGAATGGTAATTTTTTTTTCCTACTTAGAACTTTTACTAATGAATTCATGAATTCAGGTTATAACTAAAGCATAAAGTCACTTAATCATGGATACAGATTTCTGTGCTTTTTAAAAGCTTGAAGTTGAGAAATAGGAAGTTAGTTTGTTGACTTAGAAGAGAATTTTGATGAGTTAGAACTTAAAAATTTTTACTAGGGACACAGTATAAACATTTACTGGGAGCTTTCCTTCACCTGTAAAGCAATGGAGTTTATAATAGCTTCTCAGATTAAGTATAGAACAAGGGAGTTTTATGCATTAGTGTGCTGAGAAAGAAGGTTGCTTCTGTCACAACCTACTCATTAGTACAGGCAATCTTGGGTAAAAGTAGCCTAAAAAGTACGTAACAGACATGTGATGGCTGTTACCAGGCACATTCTCACACACATGAGATTGCTGTTGAAGATGCTGCAGATTCAGTTTACTGAACAAATGCAGTCACTGGTCTGTGCATCTGTATTACAAAGTGTTCAAGAGTTCCCCATTCTTTTCACTGCCTGACTCCTTGCTGAAAATCAGAACTTCATCTGAAGTCTGAACGTGTTACATCAGCTGGGGGGCATAACAAGGATTAGGCATATACTGCTCTTCCAGGACTTCTGTTGCTCACTGTTTGTAATCAACATGTCCTAGAATCCTCAAGGTAATTTCATTGCCCCTTATTTGGATTCTGCATGCTTTTACCAGATGGTTCACCTGCAGCAGCTGTTTGCAGTTCTGAGTCTTACTCTAATATAAATCCAAATCAGCAGTACTTTTGCAACGGAATTTTTATTCTTTGACAGGTTGTTCATGTGAGCCTGTATAGAGACTGGAAGACTGTTCAAGAAAAGCATCTTTAGGTGGTGCAAGACTTCAGAAAAAGCAGTATGTTGGAGTCAAGTCTACATGAAAGAATCTATGATGTTAGCAAGGCTAAAACAGAGCATGCACTCTGAAATCACTTTGAATGCAAACAGATTCTTTCCTGAAGTCATTGCTGCTGCAAATAAAGTATAGATTTATTATAACTAAATGGTGTTATACTACTTCAGAAAGTTAGTACTTTATACTTTGCCAAAACCTAATAACTTACATTTTTCCTATCTTTTTCAGATGGAACAAATAAAGAGGGCAAATAAACTGTTCACTAATGACTGTATATTTCTGAGGAAAACCCTGAATATTCCCGTTGTATCAGAGAAACCATTGCTGTTCAATGGACTTAATTCACTGGAGTCTCCTGAGAATGAAACTGTTGACAGCTCCCCTTCTTGTGATGAAGGACTAGTAACAGTTCAGGAAGAAAGTAGTTCTTCTCCCAGTCCTCAAGAGCCTGACAATCAGCCCACTGCACCAGAAGAATTATCTGCCAAAGATTTCCTACAGAGACTGGACTTGCAGATTAAGTTATCCAAACAAGCAGCCAGAAAACTAAAAGATGACAATGTCAGGTAAATGCCGCTTTTGGTATTAAGCGTCTTAATCTCACCCTGAAGGCGTTTTAGTCTAGGCTGAACCCTCTTTGTGGGGCTTCTCAGACAGCATCTGCAGCTTTAATTTGTCAGCAGCAAGTCTCTGCTATTATCATGCACCAGATACATTGAAAGCACAGCATTAGCAGGTGCCTGCAGTTAGAAAGGCTGCCTCACAATACATGGTTTAGAGAATAGCAATAATATTTCATAAAAGGTGAAAGGCCAGTGTTCTCCAAGATGCCTTGCTATCTAATAGGGCAATGCCATAGTTTTCAGTAGATTACTAAGCTAAGACCTATGTGGAAGCTGAATGTATACAGCAAGGCATGATTTCATTTTTCTTCTGTCCCAAATTGCCTCATTATTGTGTAAATATGTTCCATAATGCAGTTTCAGTCAAGCTGTCCTATCTCCTTTCCCTATGCAGTCCCTCCCTTTGTGGATCCACCTGTGCAGATGTCATAGTTTCTTCAGTATTTCTTCTACAGCTGGGAGCTCCCCCACATTCACTCATAGAAAAAGCGGTACTTTCTGTCCTGCCTGCCACAGTGGTTATCCCCTCATGTATGTAGGTATCCCATGGAGAGTACAGAAAGACTTAGAGCAAAAGTGGACTTCAGCAGTGTTTGTTTTCCATGTCCCTGGGACAAGCTTCCTCAGCTTGGTCACAAGCAACATCTTGGGTTGGCTCCCTGCCTGTTTATTCTCCTCAGAAATCACCTCAGTGGGGGATGCTGAGGTGGCCTTTCTCATGACAATAAAAGGTGTGACTGCAGAGCACGTACTTTTCACACTCAGCAGAAAGTAACCTTTCAGGACCAAATTTATGGAGCATAATCCCATCATTTATTTAAATTAAGGGATTCTTTCAGCAACTTTAAAGCTTTGTTCAATAGACAGAAGTTTGAAGGAGAGCAGTATATTGCATTTAGCAGTTGGACAAGTCTCCTTTTTTGAGAAATATCTCCACAGACAACTCTCCATTGCCAGGGCACAGGTTCAGAGTTATAGTCTCAGGGAAGGTTGGGATGATTTCACATCTTGTTAACACAGTTGTCCTTTTTTTTTTTAATTGATTATATGAAAGGAAAAATTGCTGTTGGAAGTCAGAACCTTCTCTGTTCAAACTCATCCACTTCCGTTGTTACACATGAAGCCGTGTAGAGCATTTATCAAAATGTGCTGCTGCTGACTTTCAGATCATTAGATGTATGTACCTAACACAGATTAGAGGTGTTGACCTTGCAGTTAAACTGGGTGACAGGAAACCGCAGTCCCTGCCACAGAAAGGCAATATTTTAACATCCCTTCAACAAAATAACATGCTAATTTGCAGAAGGAAGTTCACTCAGACCTTGCTGCCCTGTGAGCAGAGCCAATACAATGAAAGCAACACCGAACAAATAGTGCACTGCTGCTACTAATATCCATTTCCTGTATTGCTTAAGTTACAACTTGGAAAATGGGGACCTGGTACCAAGTTTCCTCCTAAGAAATAATGTAAACAGGAGGATGAGTTACTTTCCTACCTCCTGTTCAGATTTAGCAGAGAATTTTGTTAATTATGCACAGAGCACGGATTTTTATTGGTCAGGATGCTGCAGGACACATGAGGGACAGAGCTGCAGGCTCTGCTGAGCAGGATGTTACCCAAAGCTTCTGAAGAGAAACAGCTTCCTGTGCATCTGACAAAGTCTTCACAATGTTCCCTTCTACCCCACCACATCCGTCTTTCAGTCATGGCCCACAAAAGCCATCCCTGACTTCTCCTCTCCAACACAGCTGGAAAGGACAGACCCTTTACAGTCAGACAGGGAGGAGCAGAGGACCAAAGTGAATGTTTATTCCTTGCAGGCAGCAGGAGTAGAGAGAGACCATTGGCAAAAGCCTCAGATACTTTTCAGCTACGTATCATCAATGGTATTTCTGGACCCAGACTGGAAGGTGTCCCAGCCATGTCCCAAGAGGCACCTGTTCTCCTTTCTGCCCAGATCTTTCTTGTCCCTTGCTTGGAGCAGGAAGCCTTTGAAAAATGGAGAGCCATGATAGTAAAGCAACCTCATGAATATGCAAGTTTTCTATTAGAGTGAAAACCATTTATGAAGTTAAAGTGCTGTTTCCAGCTGCCCTGGCCTTCTGTATTAGGGTTGTCTTCTCAAAGCCTGCTTAGAGTGGGACATGAGCCAACACTGCTGTGTTTCAGTGCCTGTTTGAGAGTAACAAAGGAGCACCTGAAGTTAATCTACTGCCAGCAGAAGAGATATGGAAAGGAAACTGCAAGCAGAAGCAGACTATCAGTTTGAGAACTTAAAGAGCCATAACTTCTCACCCTGCAGTGAGCCTGATCTAAATGATTGTGAGAACCACAATATCTGTTTAATTGCTCCTTACTTTGATCTCTCTTAAATTGCCAAGAATGCATGTGTATACATACACTGACTCAGAATAAACCACACGAGGCTGTTTTATAGTCAGAAACTGCCTTGTGCTACAAAAGCAGCTTGAGGTGAATTACATTGTTTAATCACAACTCTTGAAGTTACTCCTTTAAGTGCTCTCAAAGGAATAAAGTATATTAACCTCTGAAGTCAGTTACTTTCCAGCTAAAACCTCTTGCTTTTAGGTAGAAATGTTAAGGAGCACATAGTTGCAGATTTAGAATAGACACTAAACTATAATAGCTGTGCAAGTAGATGAGCATTAAAAGTTATAGAATGTGATCCACTCAGCTTATGCCAGCCGCTGTTCACTGCTACAGTTGATGTAAGCACATGGGTAGATCTACATGCAATACTACTTTTACTAGAGTTTCATTGAGTAAGAAATCATTAGCTAATGAATCACTAATCGTGCATATTTACCCAAGATCAGCTCAAGCAATAAGACCTTTTTGCTCTGAGCAATGTTTTTATAATAGGCCAAAAGAAAGGTGAAAGGATTAATATAGTTGTTTGTAGCATATGTTGCTAACTCATGTATTTGCATATTCTGAAGAATACTCAGTTTTATCCACATATGAAATAAAAGCAACATAATAGTTGCTTTGGGTGGTGCTTCATCTTCATAACAGCCCCAAATGCATGCTTCAGGATGTCAAAACTGAAAATAAGTTTGGTTATGCTTTTTGTCTCAGGTAGTTGAACACCAGATGTCTAATGCAAGTCCTTGAGATTTTAGGGTGGTACTGTGGAAGACCAGAACGCTGAGGCCATATACTGTGCTTATGGGACAGGTCACATCTTTCTGCATTTGCCTTTTAGTGGCTCATTTTGAAAACCTTGTACTGAGTAGAGCCACTCTAATCACTGTAGGTTATATGAGCCAATATAACTGGTGTCAGCACAGGAGGAGAACCATATACTGTCACCTGCTCAGCTGCCTTGACCTGAACCGAGGAAAGAGTAGGGTGTTGAAGCCTATTAACTAACTGCTCAGATTGCTGCCTTGTTTAATTGTGCATTCTAGAAGCATCCAAGTGTTTATTTGTTCACACTCAGGTGTGCTTGCTCTTACAGAAGTGGTTGGTTGTGGGTGGTAAATACCACATCTTGGAGGAGACTTCTTTCAGCTCCTGTATCCTGTTGGCAAAGTGGTGATGGCAAACAGGAAGGCACAGCACTGCAGTGTTGTAATGCTGAGCTGTTCCTTTTCCATTCCCTGAAGGAGAATGTTGCAGTGACTTACCACTCTGCTATTTTAGGCATCTTAAAAGTGAAGAAAATTGTTTGGTCATTAAGCAGATACACACTGCCATGTTGGCGCCTGTGGGCCACATAAAATTTTATTTCATATAAAGCTCAGCTTGTTTTTAAGCCGTCAGAACAGCCTTGTACTTGCTCTGCATGGTTCTAAGATCTACACTGGTAATATTCTCTGGCCATTACTGTGATTTGGGGTAGTGTTGCAGACCACAGTGGGCTAGTCCTGCAGCCTGGGACAAAAGGGCAGAAGCTGTTCTTGCCCACCTTTGCTGGCAGCTGCAGCAGCAGCAGTTCCAAGCCATGGTCAGAAACGTGTTTTGCACCTTACAGCCAGTCACTGCTTTGCTTCGGTTCAAGCATAACAATCTACTATACAGTTTTTATGTCCCTGCCACACACAGAAGCCCCTCAAAGCTGGCTGTAACCCCAGTGCCTCCTGCCCTCTGCTGACATCCAAGAGCCCACAGTCCACATTGCACAAGGGAAGTGGGGACAAGCAGCCTAGACAATGCTTTTGTACTTGAATGTCTGAAGACCTGCTAATGCAACATCAGTATTTCAGTTCTTCAGTTGTCTATATTCACCCATAATCAACTGCAGCTCATTTCAGTTCAGTGTTTGGCTGTTGCCATGTCATTATGTATGTTATTCCAATATTAAGGCTTTGAAGAAGGATGACTAAGAGGCTGATTCTGTTAGCCTTTGATTGGAAGGAACGTCATTTTGCTGTAACTCTGCCACATTTTATTCTCCTGAAAGGAGAAATACAACAAAACTAAGCAGTACAAAGTAAATTCCAGTGTAGAGCATCAAAAATAAGTTCTCCCCCACTGGACAGTCTGAGCTCTGAAAATGTGGAAGTTCTCCTTCACTCTCACACAAATGAACAGAGATTGCTACTTGTAACTAAGTTCCGGGCATATGTGGCTAGAAACACATTGCCCCAGCAGAGCATATGTCAGAGCTTCAGAATACACTTTTTGAAGTACTTAGCTTCAGCCAAGTAATTATGGTTGAATTTTACTTACAAGTCTCATATGTGGATAGCTTTCAGTTCTGAAAAAGGTTTTAAGATGTGTTGTCTTGAGAGAACTTACAGGTCTGAAGTGTTGAGTGGTTATTCAACTAAACGTGAGTTGTTTGCTTCCTCTACTGTCACGTCATGTGTCATGGAAAGCATCTGCAAATGATAGTGTTCCATGGCAGTTTTGTATGCAGCATTGATTATGTAAGGAAGGTGCTCCTTAAATGTTGTACACATGTCATCTGTATCTTAAGATCATCCTTGATACTGGTTCTGTAGCATCACTAATGCAAATAGATGTATTTGTAAGAATGGCTAAAAACAATACTACTGTAACCACACATCCATGCAATAACTGCCAGTTTCATCCACTGAGTTTTTTTTTTTTTTAAAAGATTGCTTCAAGGCAAAAGAAATATTATGCCTTCAGCTTAAGATAATAATTTTGCTGGGAAAATGAGTGCAAGTTACTCAGCTGCTTGGGTAATTTGTAGGTTCTTCTCTCTGATTCTAATTTGGGGGGGGGCTATATGAAATTTAAGCTGTAGATAAATAATCATGTTTAAAAGTTATTAGGGAAAGCACAGTTGGGCATTTGATATTGAAATATTTAATTTTTACCTTATACCATTATTAGACTATTGGAATAACTGTACCTTTGTGTGAAGACACATACAATATTAAAAGTAATCCTTAGAAGCTCACAGTGTAGCAACTGTAAAGTCTTTCTGTTCTCACCAAAACACTAAAATTGGCAGCAGCTTTTAGACTAGACTCTCAGGAACAAAATTTTGAAGCTACAGTAGTACAAAACAATGATCTTGGCATGCTTGAATTAGCACTGGATGCTGCACTGCAATAGGTTTTACATAACAACTTTTTTTTGAAAGGCAGTCAAGTAAACAGCAGGCAGACTGATTTTTCCTGAGGATGTTTTAATAGCAACACTATTTCCCTTTATCTGCATTAACAATAAGATTTGGGGAGAACTGTTTTTCCTAAGAAAATCCAAGGGATGAGTCTCCATGGTGATTGATGCACAGGAAGTACACCTCAGTGAGCCCACTCAAGAAATGTCCTTGCAGCAGCAAGACACAGATCCAGCTACAGCTCCTGTTCTTGCTTCATTTGGTCCATCTGTACCCCTGCCATTCAAAAGGTTGAAACAAACCTCTAACTAAGCTTATTTTGTAAAATAAGAAATCGAAAGCAACAGTACAGGAATTCCAGTATGCTTTCCACTTGTTTATCCTTCACAGTATTTATTGATTTGGCAGTGTAGTGTCAAGAATAGTTTTTTCTGATGTTCTTGAACTTACACAGCTTTACTTGTTTTCAGCATTCTGTTCTTTAAACATAACAGGAACTCCAGAGATGTGTAATTAACAGTATTATACTCAAGTATTCCTGTTGGGCAAGGCTGGCTTTGCTTAATTTGATCCATTAGGAAAACTGATTACCTGCATTTTCATTACAGCTTTACTGTTGAGACATGGTATGTTCCTGACCTGATGTTTATAATTTTCTTTTTAGAGAGGAGGAGGATGAGGAAGGTCCCTATGCAACTTCTTCATATCACCAGTAGAAGACAGATCTGATGGCCTGAAAACTTCCCATGAAATCAGTTCTTAAAGAACTAAACAGTCAATAATTCAAAACCCAAGTCTTTTGGACTCATCATCTTGATGTACTTAAAAGAAGTCATGAATGGGTGATTGCACTGAAATTATGACCTCTTCTGCCTTCCATAGGTTAATGTCCTTATGCTATATCAAAAAAGGGTTTAAGCCTTCCAAAACTAGCAATGGCCTTTCTACCCCTTCTGTGCAAACTGTAGCATGGTAGCAACAATATATCCTTGAGGTCACCTTTATGCAGGATGTTGATCTTTAGTAAAGATTTTGTAAATAATTGTTAAAGTGAAATTTGTTTTAAGTATTTACAAATATTAAAGTTTGCTTGTAAATGACAACCTATGAAAGTAATAGGAATTTACTTATTCTGCAAACATAGGCAAGTTTGCTGTGAAAGTTTTGTCTACTTCAGGGCTACAGAACTTGCCTCTGAACTCTGTGTGTGTGTCTGTGTGTGGTTATGATGTATTCCTAGAAAGGGGAATTCAACTTTCTTTGATGAGTTAAAGCCTTTATGGTTAAACAACTGTTTGCAAATTGGATTTCTGCTAATAAAAGGGATGAGTTACAGCCAGAGATTTTTCTTTGTGACATATGGCATTGGAATATCAGATGTGTGTTCTTGTGTGCAGTTATATTTTGTGTGGTTTTAATTTAATAAAATACAAAAATACTGATGTGTCTGTTCATAATGCAGTCAGCTCAGTCCTAGCCTGTTTTGTCTGAAGAGTGGTTTGTCCAGTTATATGAGCTATTAGACACTAATATCAGGGTAAATAGTGTCCTTTAGCATATAACTCACCCTCCTCAATGAGACCTGTAAGAGCTATTTTCTCTAGTTGTGCAGTCAAGAAAACTATTAAGATGAGTAAGAGCCATACTGGCAAGCCTTCCCTGTTCTGAGAAGAGATGCCAGTGTTCAAATCTGCAGGTAGACCCCACCTGGAGCTCAGGAAGGCAGAATGCCACAAGCATTCACTCTTTGCCCCAAAGTTAGTGTGTTAGCAACTTCTTGTTAAGCATCCTGAATTTTTTCCTCAGGTATTCAATAAGCTTCACAAAACTCCCATTATCAAAGACTTGTTGGATCCCCACCTTGACAGTTGCAGTTTCCTGTCTTTCTGATCATCAATATAATTTATCATTCCTTCAAAGCAAAACCTTTTTGCAGCATGTTAAGAGAGAAGCAATATAGAAAGTTTCAATAATTTACTAAAACCAGAAGTAAAAATTCCAAGCTTGGCAGGAATTGGTATTTCCCTAGAGCTGGCAGGAGCTCAGACACGGCAGGCTCATTCAAATCAACTCCAGCTCTGGTCCCAAAGAGAAGGTCTGCAGCGGCACACAAATTAACAAGAACAGAGAAAGCCCAGAGTGAATAAAAAGGAAGCACTGATTTTTCTTAAAGAGCCTGGTGAATTAGTTTTAAGTCTTGTCTCTTTCTTAAATTGGTTTTTGTATTTATTCCTCAGAGGGTTGTAACTTGTATTGTCAGTTAATTTTAGGGCATTATGAAGCCAGAACTGCTTTTCCAGAGGGAACCCTAGCTTCAAACCCAGTTTTATTTTATAATCCTACAGAAAAATTTAATCCTTTTCTACCAAGGGTGTGCTGTTGATACCCCACCCACCCAGCACACACAGGACCAGGGTGCTTTGCTGAGCAGGTCAGAAGCACAGCTGTCCTGGCACAGCGCGCGCTGCCCCTCCTGCCCAGCACTGACCGAGCTCCTGGCAGTGACACTTCACTCTGGCCCTCCCAGTGGGCTGCAGAGCCTTCAGGACAAACAGTCCCTCACACCACATACACCTATTTTCCCTGACTGAGAAGGCCATACAGAAGGGAAGGAAGGGGGGAAGCGGCTCTGCCAGCCCAGACAAACCAGAGCCCTCAGACACAGCAACCACAGGGCAGATTGGAGCCCCGCAGCGCCCTGATAACCCACGGCCCCTCTGCTCCCTGGAAACCCCTCCACACCGCCACACAACATGGCATTCGGTGCAAAACCAGTAGAGACACCCAACCCATCTGTGCCACACACCATCCTCCTGCAGGGAGAGTTTTGGGGCTGTCACTGCCCACCACAAAGGCCACGCATAAGAGCCCTACCTTGCTGCCGCCCCAGCGCAGGTCTCCGCTCCTCACCTGCCCGTAGATGCCCTTCACGTGCTCCAAATGCTCACGGCCTGGCAGAGAAGCCCCAGCTTTTTCTTCCGCTCCATCTTTGGCTCTTCCAGTCCTGTTCACCAGGCCCCACAGCAGCCACTCTTCTCTGCCCTGGGCCTGGCTGCTCTCTGTGGGCAGGGTAGGAGCTCTGATGAGCCTTTGGTACAGCTGAGCCCTGATGAGCCCACAGGCCGCTGGGTCTCCTCACCTGGGGGCCCCTCAGCTTTTCCTTGAGCACCAATTGCACGGATTCTGCGTCCTGGCAGCCCCTCACAGTGTGGGCAAAGGGTACAGGTTTTCAGGTTTTGGTGTGTCATAATCCTTAGGGCAAATACGGAGACCAACTGCCCATTTTTTTTAAGTAGAGGTAAAATATTTTTAGGAATTGCTTTCCCGTGCCTCTGCTGGCCCCTTGCACCCCTTCACTGGCGACTCATCATGGCTGCTGCGGCCCAGGGAGAGCTGGGCAGGCAAGAGGAAACTGCCTGGAAATTGCAATACACTCAGACTGATTCAAGGTGGAGCTTTACTACTCTTAAAGAGTTAAGACTCTGAAATAACTAATGTTTTAATATCTTAATCCACATTTTTGTGTTGTTACTTAACAAACTGACATATTTTCCTGTACTTTTTATGTATTTGTTTTCATCACCGCTTATATTTTGCTTCCCACTCTGCTTTTATGCCTGGTACATCTGTAGCTTTGTTCTTTGTTTATATATTTCTACCAATCCTGTAAGGTGGTGTTTATGGCTGGAACAGGGCAATTTCAGGCAGAACTGAAGCACTTGGAGCAGATAAAATTCTATGTTTTGCAGCTGTTTTGTCATGAGGAACCTGCATGTTTGAAGTTTTGTTTTTACGTATTTCTTTAGTCAAAGCTTGAAAAGTCAAAACCGGGGCACACTTGGACTAAGAATCTTTTCCAATGAAATATGTGGGACATACCTGATAAAAAGTGTACATTTGGGACTCAGTTGTAGCATGGCTGGAGGCTACTAAACCCCTGTAAATCCAGCTAACTCAGACACCAGGTGTTATAGTTGCATCCAGCATTCTCAGAAGGGCACCCCTGTGGTGTCCCACCCCTTCCTGCATTGCGATGAGCTCCTATTGCTCCGTGGTACAGGATAGCTTAAAAAAGCTGGGCAGTGGTAGAAAAGATGCATTCTCCTTAGTACACAACAGCAGCCTTGTACTGCTTGTTGTGGTTTAACCCCAGCTGGCAACTCGGCCTCACACAGGCGCTCACTCACTCCCCCACAGTGGGATGGGGGAGAGGAGTAGAAGGTTGAAAGCGAGAAAGGCGAGAAAACTCACATGTTGAGATAAAGCCAGTTTAAGAGGTAATGCAAAAGCTGTGCACACAGAGAAAGGAAAACAAGGGATTCATTCACCACTTCCCATAGGCAGGCAGGTGTTCAGCCATCCTCAGGAAAGCAGGGCCCCATCCCAAGTAAGGGTTATTTGGGAAGACAAACATCATCGGTCTCAATGTCCCGTCCCCTTCCTCCTTCTTCCCCGGCTTTACACACTGAGCGTGGTGCCACATGCTCTGGGATATCCCTTAGGTCAGCTGGGGTCAGCTGTGCCAGCTGTGTCCCAGCTTCTTGTGCCCCCCAGCCTCCCTGCTGGTGGGGTGAGGAGCACAAAAGGCCTTGGCTCAGTGTGGGCTCTGCTCAGCAGAAACTAAAACATCTGCTCAGCAGAAACTAAAACATCTCCATGTTATCAACACATTTTTGTTTCCAGCACAAATCCAAAACATATATTGAAAATAAACTCTATCCCAGCCAAAACCAGCACAATAATGTAGCTTGTAGTAAAGTGTTTAATAAAGTACAGTATCAGAAACAATAGTCTATTAGAAAAGCTCAAAAGGTGAATACCATATATATTGTACTTGTTACATTTTTAGTGATAATTTAGGAGTGAAGGATTTCTGAAGGATCCAGCAGAGATATAAACAACACAGAAACTGATTTTTGTCAGTTTAGGACCAGAGACATGCAGGTGTTGAAGATACCTTTCTCACCAGGAAGAATGCAATAATTAGATTTACTAATTATGGACTGAACACACCAGCAGGGGATGTCCAGTCCTAATGTGCTCAAAGTGTTCCCTGAAAAACAAGGACTGATCTGTAGTGCAGGTTGAAACTTGCGTCACTCGCTTTGATTTTATTTAGCACAAGTCACGGCCCCTTAGAAACACAGGGTGATTCATCAGGCTGGCTGGGTTCTCACTGTCTAGTTCTCAAAGGTGTGATGTTCATCCAATGAACCAGCAATGAAACCAGTATGTGAAGCATTCAAATAACAAGTTTAGTGGGCTTGGGCAGGCTGGGAAGTGAACCTAATTTGAGGAACTGTAGCTTGGACTGCTGGTTTATCCGTCAGAGGCTTCTCTGTTCTCAGCTACTCATCAGGTTGGTCCAATTATCTACGTGTGTACCCCAAGTGATGCACAGCAGCAGGGTAAGAACAGTCCAAGAACATGCATACTCTGAAATACAATCAGGTCATACCCATTGTTGGGACTTTTTTTTCCTCCATTATGTCATTGATACATTGTTGAAGTTATAGAATTTGCAAAACTGAGAGATTAACAAATATGACACCAGCCTTTTTGTGGACACATACTGTTCATAATCACAGGTCACTAGTTGATGACATCTTCCCATTAGTACCAGACTCAGGAGAGACCAAAGTAAGAAACTAACTTCCAATGAAAATGAAAAATATTATTATACTACTCATTATATTGACAGGAGAAGAAAATGTGGGCTCTTTTTTTAAAGTAACCACTGGGAAAGGAAAGTTTGTCCTTCTTTGTTTTTTCAAGTGCAGATCCTTGATCACTGCTGTAAAGGTCTACAGTTAGTTACCATTCCCCTGATGTCTTTCAAAAATCCAAATTTGGGAATCAGTCTGCTTTTCCTATGTGATAGTCACATAAGAAAATAAGTCACAAGCTGTTTCAGAACACAATTGAGATCCACAGGGACAAGAAATATGGATCTTTGGGAACATTAGTAAATAACAATAAACAGAGGGTTTGGATGAAAACAAATACGCTGATTCAAAACAACAAAAATTCTTTCTCCTAATGATTTTCTCTAGAGTTTCTAAGGGACTATTCTCTAAAGAGGAAGCTTATATTGACTACATTTTTGGATACAGTTTTTACCTTAAAATAAATCACCATTAGTGACTGATACTGCAATTCAGTGATTCATATCAGGATGTGTATGAGCAGGCAGTGACGTACTTTGTGTCTGCCAGAAACCATTCACTGGCTTATGTGTCATCAGTTTGCAAAGAGTTATGCTGTTACACCTCACTGCCATCACAGTCACTTAATACTGGTTATCAATTGATAACATATCAATAATCAGTTGATAATTTATGTTTTTCAGGGATTCCAGAGTTTACTTCATTGCTCAAATCTCTTCTTCCTTAATCTCCAGATTTGCTGAGAAAATGAGAATGGAAATGACCCAAGGAAGTGTTTTAACATTTACAGAACTTTGTGCTGTGCAGGCAGTGGTCTAAGTCAGTATCTCCCTTCATTGCAGGCAGATTCCAACCTCTGCATCAGCTGACGTTTTTTAACTGCATCAATCTCAGAGACATCATGAGGTGTTTTTTAAAGAATCAGAGAGGGATAACCTCAATTATCAATGAAGAATCTGTAAGTAAAGAGAACAGGGCTTTCCTGGAGTTCATCTACACAAATAACTGCTGCAGGTGATAAGTCTCTGGACTTGTATCTTCTGGAACTCAGTTTAAAATCTACCTTTCTAAAAAATTCCTTACCTCTGATCTTGCTTTATGAGTTCTTCATACATGAAATTATCCGTTCACTTAAAGACAAAAGACCCCATAAGCCATTCTTCCAAAACTGTGTAAGTTCAGGAAGAAGAATGAGGGTGACATTTTTGTTTTCCTTTTTCATTGGGAAGTACCAAATTCTTGGCTAATGACAACATGTATAGGCAAAAAAAAAAACAAAAAAAAGAAAATTTACATGGTGATACTGCTCCACACAGAGCAGAGGTCAGTAAAGAGACCACAGCCTTGATATCCAGAGATACTGAGATATGATAAATTCTTTAAGTCTTTCTGAAAAGCAAGGCCCATGTTCCTAAAAACATCTCTAGTTGCAAACTTCCTTTTCCATGCAAAATAACTTGAATTGCTTTCCTTTTTTTTTTCTTTAGAGAAAGTAATGGCTATTTACACTGGCTGTCAGGATACTCACATCAGGAATTCAACTAATTATGCATGCACAGTCATCAAATGGTGCATCAAAGGGAATGTTCATACATGCTGAAGAAGAGAATACAGCTCTGTAATGTGAAAGGCAATGGTAATGGCAAAGATTTATCAGTTAGGTAAGGACACTACAGTCCAAATTACGGAATACTACATAAAGAAATAAAAAAGGATCAAAAAAAAAAAGGTATTAGGATTTAACCCCAAAATTTCTGAATATAAAATAATATTAAGATTAATGAAAACTTTAATAGGTAAATTATTTTCAAATATTTTATTTAGAGAACTATGAACTATTTTCTAATAATGCCCTTTACATAGTTGCATCTATAGAAAGCTTGTTGAGAGCAAAAAGATGTAGCATTAAAAGAACTTTCTATCAGAAACAATTGGTTGATCTACAAAAGTAAACCAAACACAAATAATAAATCAAAGAGAGCATTACAGAAATAGTGACCCTATCCAATAGAAATTCACTGTCAGAATTTGGTGTTTGGGGTTGATTTGTGAATGTAGGAAAATACAGGATGCAGAGGGTGAATGGAGCACTACAGCTCTTCATTTCTGCCTAGAAAGTTGTCAGTACAATGTAAACAGAGCATTTCTAATGATATCCTCAAATTAACAGATCATAAGTCACTGAGCCAGGAGTGGGGGAAACTAGACTAGTTTTCTACATGTCTGGCAGCCACTAAGTTTTTACAGGCTGCCATAGATGCGTTTAATTACATCAGCCTCCTCCTTGTCCAGGATGCCCTTGTCCACATAAGCATCAGCTTGCTGATCAATGAAATCTCTCAGCTTTGAAAGATCATAGTCTGAAAAATAAGAATTCATTTGCACAGTGAGTCATTGCCATTATATTGCTTCACCTAACAAACAATGTCATTGTAAAGCTTATCCAACAAATGCACTTGATCAAACATGAAGAGAATTCACCTTAAGTGCAGCTTGTGAAAACAATAAAGAAACCCAAAACACCTGCAAAAAATCTTTTTACATATCATGGTGCTTTTAGTATTCAAGAGGAATAATCATCTCTTGCTCTTGATTGATTGTTGTCAAGTGCTAAAGTAAGAATATTTTCTGGTCCAGAGATTTGATGTTCTAGTCTGGAGAGCAAAACCTGTTGTTAGAACCCTATTATTTTCACAGCTGTCACAGAATCAAAAGAAAATATTAAATGGGCTATTTCTTACTGAAATCCCAGTAAAATTCCCACTTACTACAAACACTGTAGTGAAAATTCCAGAAATCAACTTCCTGAAAATAGCTCAAAATGATACAATTATTTACCTTGGTACAGAAGATAATACTCAGACTTGAAAAATACTTCAGTGAGCAGTCTTTGTGACAGTGCTAGTGTCAATTTTTGACTGACAAATAGACTCTGCAATAGAGTGCTGAAAGATCCTCCCTCCTTTTCCAATGGATGAGTGCATCTATACAGCCAGGTTCACACCACATGTGTTAAATGGACTTTTCCCATGCTGGAAAACATCACTATTTTCCATGAAAAGAATTCTGCTGCAAAGCAATCTTTCAAATAACATAAATGGGTAACCTATTGTATAGTTGTAACGCTGGCAACAGATTCAGTATATTCACACAATAAAGTTTCAGTTAGCTACCTACTTTGCTGCATAAAATGTAAAGCCTAATTTGTTAGAATCAGAAGTTAATTTGATAGAATCAGAAGTTAATTTGTTAGAATATCAATGTTTTAAGGGTTCATACTAAGTTGAATTAGTATCTTTCACAAGAACAGATACATTCTGATTTTTTCATTATAAATTACTTATTCCACAGACAGAGCCTTCACAATGCATTCATACTGATTTTGTAATGTAGTCCAAAGTATAACACCATACAGCAATATGTGGAAGAATCTTCTTTCCAACTGTACATTCTTAACAAAATAGACAATAATGACTTCCTTTTTTTTAGGGGTCAGTGAACAAAATTGGATAGAAAGACATTAAGAAGCAAACTGATGCCTGCAATCATTTTTACAACAGGATAAGGCAATTTGAAATGAGTGATACAGAAAATTGATATTCAAAACTCCCCACTCCTGCAAAGGTGTCCTTTCCATATCTGAGTTAACAGGAATTTTGCCATTCACTGTACTGAGGCCAGGATTTCTTGTCTGGTCTGCTACTGTCATTACTTATGAGAATGTAACCTGCTTGTCTCTCCATCCTGTGTGAGCAATAGGGACAAACAGGACCCAGCCATTTCATGATGAGGTTGTGAGATTTCATTTATGTTGACAGAATGAGGGTCCCCAGTGAAAGATATAAGGAATGGAAATTAATGGAAAAGCAAACACTAAATTAATATGATATCCACATTATTCACATTAAAATCCCTGAGCTTATTTTACTCCTAGAATACTATTTATAACTCCCAGTAATTAAGTGGAAATGTGAATGTTTAATTACTAAACATTCTGTATGGGATTACAACCACTACAGTATTATCCAATTCTGGCTAATTTGTTAGATATCTCATGGCAATTTAATTTGATTTTTTTTTCTAGAAATTTATAACCTCTAATTTCCAATACTTATTTACAACCTTTTGTAATTAGGAAAATCAGCTTTGGGTTATATTCCCTGCGACAGCTGCAGCATTTCATTGAGCTGTGAAACAGCTACAGTAAATGAAGTGAGGTCTTATTTGCATATTCAAATCAAGCCATTTGCCATTGCAATTGATTACAGAATTTACTTTCACTCCTAAATGGCTACTGTTAGTGTTATGAAACTATAAACTACCTAAGTATTTGGCAAAAAATCCACATGTATTAGTTGAATGCCTCATTTCTGTGCTTTGGAGTCCAACTGCAATAGAAAACTCAGCAGCTACGGGGGGGAGCTGATTTACACTGGGAAGGAGCTCCTCTTAAAAAGCATTTCAGTCATCAAGGCAGGCCTGGGAGATATGAAGGACAGGCCCACAGAGCCTATAGACTGAAAATATACAAACCAAACTTTGGACACAAAAGGCCATCAGCCCAAAATCCAGCCCAAAATCCCAGCCCCTCAAGTTTACTCAGCCTCCTTAATAGGAAATTGATATTTTTAAACTGGGGAAATGTAAATTAACATTTCCAGCCTTATTAGTAATTGAAGGAATAATAATTTCTCCTGAAATTCATACAAAGATAAAGATCTACAAACATTTGCCTGAAGAAAATCTAAACCTCTTCACGTATATTCAGTGAGTAAACCAATCCATGAGTGGGGGTGGAAAAGACTGGCCATTTTAATACATGAATTACTTTGAGAGTTACTTTTCTGCCAGCTCCCAGGTGGTAGCTGGAAGTGGAGAAATGATTGATGAGCACACCAGTACCACCTCATCTTCTACTGAAGAAACACACCGCAATGCATTCACAGTTAGATAAGCTTACCCTGACTGCACTTCTTTTAACATGACCCCAGGGGATCTGAATTAGCATTTTACAAAAATAGGAAGTATGGGAAGGCACAATAAAGATGATGTATCAGAAGAGTAAGAACACTACTCTAATTTTATCATAACTTACACTCACTTTAAGACTCATTTCCATTGCCAGAGGACAATAAAGATATTTTAGTGCAAATGAAAATCCATCTACACAGAAACGTATATCTTAATGCAGTCAAAAGCAGATAAAATGCTACTGATCTGCAGTCACAGCCATTTTCAGACAGAAAAAACGTTACTATGAAGAGGAGCGAGGGACTGCCCGGTCAGTATGTGTGATACA
This sequence comes from Pyrocephalus nanus, assembly GCA_038380795.1. Taxonomy (NCBI): domain Eukaryota; kingdom Metazoa; phylum Chordata; class Aves; order Passeriformes; family Tyrannidae; genus Pyrocephalus; species Pyrocephalus nanus. Next base: position 9,005,911 of record CM076272.1, read on the forward strand.
GGGATATAATCACACATGACTGAGGTCTAATTACTGTAATGAATACACTGCTAAACAGAACCATTTATTAAATTGGCAGGCAAACTCTTGAGCAAATACGTGTGCCTGCTGCTAATTGCATCACTGCGTCACTGCCATTGTGAGGAAATGATTTTAGAGATGGAAATTTTTTTCAAAAGTCCTTCCTATTACAGTTTCTGGATAGGAAAATGCCTGTGTTGGGCTGTAGGCACGCACTCATCTCTGAAATGTAATTCATATACACTTCAACACACAGAGAGGATGGTTAGATTACCCAGGGCTAATCTCATCTCAGATCACCCTCTGCTCGGCTGGTGCAGAGAAGGATCCTTCTCGCCAGGCGCCAGTCATAGCCCAGGGATGGATCCCTTGGCTAGGAGCCTTCACTTCCAGAGGGGATGATGGCAGAACACCCAGCCATGGCAGAGAAAAGGGACAGGAGGCTGGTTTTATGTAAGATCTCGAGGGGAGAACTGGTATGGCTAAATAAAGATCTGTGAAAAATAAGCGAGAAAATCCTGCTGCTGTTCTGTTACCTCCCGCCTCCAGCGCTCACACAGCCCTGCCTCCGGGGAGGAGTCAAATGGTGGGACAGCTGGTGAGCACACCCCGTGCAGCTGTTTCAGTCTCTGCTCCCTCCTGCACAGTTTTGCGTGTGAGCTACAAGTCATTCAAGTTGATTCGGGCTGTAATCCAATGTATTACACTGTGACATGAGTTTGTATCTTAGCTATTCCTGGTTATGAAACAAAGCACATTGCTGTTTTATGAAGGCATGCTAGCCAGATGCACTGAGCTCTTCTAGACACATCCAGACGTTTAAAATACATTCTTATCATGTATAAAATCATAATTAAAAGGTATGTTGAAATAGGAAAGTGAAGCACTAGACAAACCTGCCACACTGGCAGACCACCAGGTCTCTGTGTTTTGTGGCCAGCAGCCATTCGAGCCAGCTTACATTAATCTGCCTTAGTTTACTATTTTCATTCATTGATTTAACTTTGACATGACCTGTATTATTTAACTTTAACACACTATCACCACAGACAAGCTCAGTTTCACGTCACTATTATTAAACTTACAACATAATGCTAAGTCATGCACCACAATATAAATTATGTGCTTTGTAATGTATATGGTGCCCACCCCAATGTTAAGACCTTTCACTTCATACCTTCCTTGTTACCTTGTTTATTGTGTTTTTTCAGCCATTCTATGTTCTTCCTGATTGCTTCCAAATATGCCTCAGATTTCCCTGGAGAAAAGGATAAGAGAGAATTCAGGCACTTACATCGATGATTGATGCAGCTTGCTTAACTGGGTGAAGGTGGTCACAGCAAAGGCAGATTAAAACTATTCTTAGTTTCTGTTTAAAAGCTGAGTCCTGTCAAACTCAGTCAGGCAAAATTCCCACAGATGGCTAGAAGGTTTTGTCTGTGCAAGATTAGTCACACACAAACTTAGGATTGTGGCTTTTTTTGATCTTTATACATAACTTTTGGTGGTAGCCACACAAACTGCCTATGTGGATTAAAGGCAGCCTGTAGCTTTTTGATCATCATAATTGTTTGGTAAAGATGAAGCTGCTGAGATAGCAAGGAATTAATTAAGACTGAGAGCTTTGAGTATGAAAACTCCTCCATAGAGTAGTTAACAGCACATGGCAAACCTGAGGCTGTGGTATTTTGAAAGACAAGTGGAAATATAGCTACTACATTTACTGAGAAAAGGAATGTATTAGCATTCCCATGATAACTCCTTGTTATAGCTGAAATTTTAAAGTGATGGCTAGTTTTGGACCAGAAAGCACACAGGACAGAATTAGTTCAAGGATTACCTAATAAAGTCCCTAAGGAAATATTCCAGCTAATGGATTTTGAATTCTTAACTTGACTGGAGCTTTATTGATGTAATGTTCTTACATTTATCAGGAATAAAAACCTATTGTGATTAGCATGTAGAAGATTACTAGTGCCAACTTCGCCTGTCTGCATTAGTAAGTGGATACAGCATTAGATACATCATACTTTTTGAGCTGGGAGAGCACTAACTTTATAATAAGTTACTCTGTGAAAGAGCAAAGGGCACTGCATGATGATACAAAGAACTAAATACTCCTCCAAATAAAATTTCTAAAAAACTATTGGGCTGAAGATAAAGGAAAATAACCTGAACCAAACTGGAAAGATAAATCTTCAACAGACAAGGAAAATGTGTTATTTATCACCTCCCACGGGTATTGAGACAACTTTTCTCTCCCGTGAAATCAGACAGCCATCTTGAGAAATTTTCTTCTTCTATGCTCAAATAAATGACCTGCTGGAAAAAATGCCACCTTCCATCTGTGAGTGGCTGCACTGCTCACAGGACTGACCCAGGTGACAATGCACTACAATCTACTGCAGCCTTGATTTCTGCCATTCATGGCCAAGCAGGCTGCAGTGGACACAAGGCATTCAGCATTGATGCAAAATAGATTATCAGCAATTTTGTTTAGCCAACTGACTACAAAACATAGATGTTTCTGCTGGATCCTTAGCAATAAGAATTCACTGAAAGGTTTCTGCACTAACAAACATTCTCCTTCAGAAGTTTAGCACAATAAGGTGGCACAATGTTCTCTGCAGATTTGTTTTGAGATATAGCAGCTGATTTGCACCCAGGAGACTTCAACAGTCTAATTCAGCACGTGGCATTGTGTGTCATGCTGAGACAACTGGCATATTAACAGTACTACATTGCTACATTTGCTTAGGGAGACACCAACTTATTGTAATAGGTATCAAAGTTATGTAAAGCAGGTTAATTGCTGACAACCCTTAACCTCTGGCACTGAGTAATGCAAATTCTGTCACTGCAGAACTTTCCAGTACCTTCCAGTACCAGTTTATTCTAACACAAACCATAGAAATCAATGGGCCCACTCAGATTATTGAATATCCTGATCATCTGATTTCACTGAAAAGCCACAGACGCAAAGAAGCAAAATCTCTTTGCACTACTGTGTCAACCTGCATTTCATATTGTTCTCACAAGGGGCCATGAATTCTGTGTAAGATTATGGTCACACTCAGCAAGGGATATAGTGTCATATGTTTAAAACAGGGCAAATAGAACACTTCTGAATCAAGCTGTTGTGTGCTGACTCCCAGTGACTGTAAACTGAAGATATCTATGCTAACACAAAGGAAAAACAATACCAAAGATAGGAAAAGACTCCAATCACTAGAGCATAAGTAGCAGGAAAAGCAATGGCTATTCTGTACCTCCGGACTCTTCATTGTTTCCTGCTGCAGTTTGTCCTTCATTTTTTGTAGAATCCTTTGAAACTTCGTATTCCTTTTCCATTTTAGCTGCTTCTTCCTTTGTACTGTCTGCTTCTTCACTACTCTTGTCTAAAGAAATGACAAGAACAAACAATGTATCAAATGTTCCAAAAGCATTTCTCAATCACATCAACACAATCTTTGGCAAGTAAAACATTTTGACTGATGATTGAGAAAGAGCCTCATTGGAGTCTGTCTCAAAGTGGTTTCTAAAGGTCATCTCTACTCCAGACCTCTGGAAATAGGAATGTTTGTTTCTGCTCTTACAAACAGTAGCTGAATACAGGTGACTATGATGCAATAATACATAGTTCATAAAGGCACATTTCTTTGTGCAGAGAAAGATTATTTGAAATTTACATTCACTATGTCCAAAGTTGACAAATAACATTTTTTCATTATTATGGAAAGCTTTGGTAAATGCATAATGTATGGACTACACTGAAGAAAAGGACAGTGAGTATACTTCTCAAAGTTTGGACAATTAAGTGAAAATTCCTCTTTGGTTGTGTGTTTAGACAACCAAGCTTGGCTACAGGTCCTTGAGGGATTGTAGCTTTAACCAGCAGTCTGGCTGCTATAGCAATTAGCATAATTTCAACTGAATAGGTTAAAAAAATGTGTTATTGTAGGAGAGAAAATTGTAGAATACGTACCTGCTGTTAATTTTGTTCTGGTTTTAGTTGAAGGGTTCTCAAGCTTCTTCTTTGTCTGCTCAGCTATCATTGTATCTAAGTTTTCTAAAAAGCAAGGCAAAACAAAACCAAACCCCAGTTACTCTTCAGTGGATAAGATGCAGAATCTACAGTATATTCTTCCCAGCACCAGTCTGACTGGTAAGTAGAAATCTGAAAAAACAGCCTTCACCGTTGCCTCTGAAGGATTAATGCAGAGCCAACAGTAAAAGAACAAACAAATAGCTATATGGAATATTGATCAATCTTGTTTTAAAAAAATAACAACTGAATCATGACAATAGGTGCACCAAATAGAGCAATATGCATAAAACCAGTAAAACTGTGCATATATATTCTGTATTTCAGTCACATAAGTCACAAACTACAGATAACTATCTCTAGCAATTTATTCTGATGAAAGCAATGAAAGGCTTTAATTAACTTCACAAAGAATACAAGACTATGAAATATGTGCTTCATCCTGGTGGGAAAACTCTATCCCAAACTGCTTATATGTCTGGATTTTATATGGTTTCATTGGAAAAGAAGTCTAATAAAATGTTTAAAATCATACTTAGATGAAATAAATATGTAAATTGAAGTGATTAAAACAAATATTTTCCCGAAGTTGCTGAAGTCAAGCATTTACCTGAAAACCCTCTAGACAGCTGTAGCCATGTATGCAGCTCTAGAAGACTAGAAAATGTATTTCTATGAAAATTTCAGGGCTGAACTCATCTAATTTGAAAGTAAAAGCATCTCTTCATAAAGATGGATGTTTCAGATATAAACATTGTATGTTTATGTGGGAAAAAAGTCCTTTTGATACCACAGTAGATATTCAAAATACAGAACATCATAGAATCTGCCATATTTCCTCAGTCACATTATGGATATGGTGTAGAATTTTCCTTCCCTTTATCAGCTTTTTAAAGCTTCAGTTAAACATGGATTCAAAATTTGCTGCATATTGGCTAGTTGGTGGGTATTTTTGAGAGATTTGGTTTTGAAATATCAAAATTCCTTTTACATGAACAACTAAAATATTCAGTATGGGATGTGGGAACTGTGGCAGAATAGACATAATAGGGCTAGCAAACATTTTGGATCATATTTTCTATGTAAGGCCAACATTTTATCCATCAGCTGGGAGGATCCTTTTTCCTCAGAAAGATACACAGCACTGATACCTAAAGACTAGCTTTTTAGCAAGCATATTTCTCTTCATGGCAGATCAGCATAAGCAATTGTGCCTGCCATCTGATGAGAAATCACATAGTCCTGTCTGCCTGAGTCCTCTATATTATGTTATTTACATAAAATTAAAATGAAAGCAGTATTTGCTGGCACCCTGCCTGATTGCACCCTCTCAATTCTACATCACATGATGGCTTTTTTGTGACAACTATTTTCATTTTGGGACGTATCCTTTTAATGTGATTCCTGACCTTGCCCTATGCCCTAAACAAAACAGGTCTGGGCTGTGTTACAAGCTGGATCAGACATAGTGATGAAGAAAAAAACAAGTTAGAATTATAGTGGTGCTATTGATGCCTCACTAATCACTTGATCCAAAGCTTGTTGAAAGGAGCATAAACATTCCTTTCAGCTGAGCTTAAGATTCTATTTTTTATCCTGAATCAGTAACATACTAGTATTTCAGTAGGAATATAAGGATTTCTCTGTTGCAAGAGGGACAGTTTTCAGGATAAGATTATAAAGTTAGGAAATTAAAAACCCTTTGTAAACTCAAGTGAATACATAATTCTCCTTCACTAATTCATGCAAATGCAAAAATGTCATTGATTTTAGAGTTTAATCCATCAAAATCTATTAAATTAGGCTTAATTTTAAGTCTAAATATAGTATTTTAAAAGAAATAGAAATATTTAAAAGTTTAAAATGTCACACATACATAAGTGCATTGATTCATAAGTGCCTTTTGTGTTCTTTCTTTAAAGTGTCTGCATTTAGGCACCGCTTCAGTCAGTTTCTATCAGCAGAAAACAAAAAAACTTCACCATAAAATAGATTTATAACCTGCTTTGACATCTTCAGATTTCAATATCTGCATACTGATATTTCCAAATTTTTTCTTATGTTTATAAATTGTTTAAAAGTTGTACACATATCCACATACAGCATGTGGTACTGAAGGCAATAGGATTTATACTCCTCCATTATTTAGTCACTTCTATAAATCACATCAGGAGTTCTACAGTTTCTCTGAGTCTTTGATCTGCCTCACACTTTTATTTGAGTTCACTCTGGGCTCCTTTGGCAGTACAGTATTCTTTTCCAGCCACGTGCAGACATGAGGTGTAAAAGGGCAACGTTGAGCACTGACGATCTGAGCTTTGCCACTAAAGCCAGACTGAACATGGCAACAACTGTGTTCCATTTTCAAAGCTTTATTTTTGTCAGTAAAGGTATGGATAAGTTGACAGTAGTCCTTTTACCAAGGACTACACTTTGCAGGAGGAATGGTGAAGCTGCCTTGCTGGCCGGGTGGCATCCATCAACATGGATCTGCAGATTTATAAACAGTCATATTTCCTCTGTGACAGAGAGGAGTTAAGTCTGTGGGCCTGCCCATGTTTGTAGGGATTGTTTGGTACCTACATAAATATCCTAGAGAGGATATTACCACAGAATCCCAGTTCTTCCTGAACAGGATTTATTGCCCTTTTCCCCGCTTCAGAATTAATGCTTTAACAGCTGGTATTGTTTCAAAACATGTTTGTACTTGTCATGTGTGGCTAGTCCAGGGCTGAACGATGTTTGCTCTGAGATACAATGATGGAGTGAGTCATCTCCTCAACTGAGATGTGCCTGGCCAGCAGCTAAGCAACTGCATGTCGTGTTTGGAGGTCTAACAAGAATTGATTACTTCTCCGGTGTCGTTTCCCTAGCAATGTCATTTGCACAGAGGAAGAGTTTAGAAAGGTACTGACCTTTCCACAGAGATGGCCACTTATTTGAAATGGAACTAATTAAAACAACAGAACAATAACCACTGAGCTAATGGAAGTGACCTACGTGGGTAAATAGGTCACTACTCTGGCGGCCGCTTTCCTGGAGCAGGATAATCTCATCACTGGAAGCAGACACCCAGAGTCAGGAGATCTGGTTTCTGCCTTGCCTCACTTTCTAACTCGCTCTTTGATCTGGGATGACTCACTAAAGCACTCCTGCTGCAGGAGGGCTCCTATTTTGAGTAGGCATTCTGAGGCATTCTAGGCCCAGTTTCTACACACTGATAGATCCTCTTAATTGCACCTGAAAATGGCAAATTCCCAGCACTTTCGAAACTCTGAAGTCCTTCAAGATGGATATCCAAAAATCCGAACTGCATAAAAGCAGAATTTTACCTCTGGGAGAAAGCACTGTGGCAATACCCTCTAAATCCATGGGAAAAGATACTACCTGAAAAAATACTACAAATTAAATTACTTTGTTCTTATTAGAGGGGCAGAAACTAACATAACCATTTGAGTATTTAATGGAATTGGTAATGGAAGCCTGAAATGGACCCTTCTCTATTGATAGATTCAGGGTGTTTTCCAGACTCTTGTAAATTTTCCTGCAAACGTTTTTTTCTTCTGCATATAATTGTCTTGTACCCGGGAGGCAGTTTCACATTCTGTCCTCATCAAATTGACTGAAGCTCAGATTTTATGTCATTAAATTTCCACAGAAAGGCCATTAAACTTCTACAGAAAGGCCTGCTTTGCTGTTCTGTTTACAAACAGCATAAAAAGACTGTTTATTAAAGCAGAAAAGGGATCATCAAAGTACCTGAGATCAATCTTAACAATAGCTAAAAAATTAGTTTACTTAATGAGTTCATACACTACAACTGCTTCAGCTGCAAAGCTTTGTGCTGACGACTGCTTGTGTGAGATGCACATATTGCAGGCATTAAAAAAGCACAGTTCTCCCAGGGCTCTTCTGTCTCCTGCAGTAGATGATCCTGAAGAGTTTGCAAGGCCTTTTTCCATCTGTGAAAAATGTCAGGACAACACAGCATTTGCTTGTGACTGTTCTGTGGGAAGAGCGTATCTGATTAGTTCTTTGGACAAATCTGCCTTTTACTCTACATGAGTGCAGGTCCAAGAACTCTCAATATCCACTGGATTTTCACTAGTGTAGCCAAAAGCAGAGTTGGACTTTTAGTCAGCTCATATATGTATCATGCATATGTCACATAAACTGCTAAAACTGTGATGAACAGGAGAAATCCCTCCATTGTGGAAATACAGATGGGTCTGAGCCTTGCAAACCTCCTGCTCATCTCTAACATTGCCTTACGTGTCAAGATATGGCATTTCCTTTCTGAATCTTCCTGTTTGACTGATTTGTTGTGATGGTGTGTCTGAAATCTAATGCTGCCATGAGGAATGACATGTCAGGTGACAAACTCCAGGTCATGGCATTACTTGTAAATGGATTACAGGCAGGATGGTCAGAGTGACTTGAAATTAAAACAGCAGCAGTATCACTTGGCAATCAGGTTAAAAGCAACTCCAAAAGCAAAACATAATTAAATAGATGTGTTTTGAGGTAAAGAAAGCTCTGACCAAGTCTCCTTTATTATCCTTATTAAATTCCCTACCTCGTGGGCTATTTCTCAGATTTATCCTTTCAGTATTCTACAGGCGTTTCCTTTGCATTATTCCAGGTCTCCTAGAGCTGTGTGGTGCATTTCTTTCCTAATCCTTTCCCATCCTGAAGCTGTTACATGGCCTGTGCACACATTTTACATGTTTTGATTGCATGCCCTTTATGAGCATGATGGTTTGGGACTGAAGCAGCACAGAGCCGCCTCTCCTGCAGGAGTGGGATGTAGCTCAGTTTTGAAAGTTCAGTGACACCCTCTTTACCCTGCACCCACATAATCATCTCAAATCAGAACTTATGGGCTCAGTGCTCAGCTGTCAACAGAGACACACTGAATTCAGAAAGTAGGGGATTTTATGCAGCTATTAAATACAGTGAAAAAAAATAAAAGCATTGCCCTCCCTTAGAAACACAAACCACCTGGTAGGATGCAAAACCTAGATTTTCAGGAACTAAGCAATGCACCTGTCAAAATAGACACGACGAGAAGATGGAGATTTCTTACTATCCAGTCTGGAAAGCATATAGGAGGTAGTGAAGGGAAATGGAAGAAGAGGCAATTTGTTTGCAAGAAATAGCTGCAAATTTAAAGTGTAGACAGTGATAAGCAAAGGAATGAACTGTAATATATTTCTTTGAGTTCTTGAACATATGATTTGATAGTCATGTAATGTGGTGGGAAAAACAATTAGCGATACTAAAACTACTGGATCTCTCCCAAAACATATCTGAGAAGATTTAGAGCCCACGGATACTGAAAAAACTATGCTCTCACACATACTGTCACCCTCAGGTGATACCCAATTTACTGCAGTGTGTAGTGTCCTGCTTCTTAAGAGTCATGAGATCAGCTGCCATAGCTACCCATTTGTTTTTCTATACAGTAAGAGTCTTAATGGGAGAAAACAGGATGTAAGATCTAAGTAGTGGGGGAAAAAACCACATTCACATGTTTGTGCAAATGCAAAAGTAGCATGGGACAGACATGGATGAGGCTACAGAAAGAAAAGCTCAAGCTACAGTGGGGTCTGCAGCCAACATAATTCCTAGATTAGAGTCTTGCTTATCTTTGCACACTCTCTGTCCCCATATCCTTTTATCTTACCTCCATGCAAATTCATCTTGGGTTTAACTATTCACATATACTTTCTAATATCACTGCTGCTCCTCAGTATTTAGCTCACTCTCACCATCTGAGGTGCCCCTGATTTGTGCTTTTCAGGTATAATACAGTATACTGGCATCTGTGTGACCTTAGTTCATCAGATACAAAATAAACAGCAGAGAAAAGAGAGTTGCCTGAAATTAAATAACTCCCACTGGCAGCTGTATGCATCAGTCATATGATAAAGTAATACTGGGCAAGGAAAATCACCAAAGGGAAATTCAGATAGTGAAAATTTTGTTAAATATTTTAATGCTTATGAAGAAAACCCACAGTAGCAAGGAAGAACCCTCTGAAAAAAATAATTTTAAAAAAGAAAAAGAAGGTGTTTTGCATGAAAGGTTCCTGTATGAAAGGTTACTGTCAGTGTCCTTCATCATCCAGGTCAAAATGAAGGGGAGAACAAAAGGTCCCCATGACACTGTTCATGTACCACTTGTAGCCTCTGGCACTGCTTTAGCCACACCTCCCCTCAGCCCTTTGAAATCCCAGTCTGTATCAGGGAGCAGCAGCTTGTGGTCACAGTGAGGAGGGGAAAGATGATGCCAGTCTGGGCTGTGATCTGCTCTTTGCCTCACACTCCTGGCTTTGTGCCTGTTCTTGGCTGACTAAACAAATAGCAGGATCAGACCTTTGGCCTGCAGCATCTGTGCTGATGAGAACTTCAGACATTATCACATTATTCAAACGAGTTGTCCTCTCCCAAGAAAAGGCCAGATTGTATCTACTACGCACTGACCTGTTATGGGCAAACTGCAGAGCTTTGCCTTCACCACAAGTGGAGCTGTGGAGGACACCACAGCATGAATGCAAGAGGAAGAACAGGTATTTCATATTCCTTAGCATGGAGAGGCAGGGACACGTTAAAAATCAACATAGGAGACTTTCTGCCCCTTCTGTTTCACCTGACTTTTTTCATACAGCTTCAGTCTGCCTAAAAGAGTATTATAGCAAAACAATATCCCAGCAGTTCTTCAGAAAAGGACCAAAGTAATGAATGTTCATATACCTCAGCCAGAGTTCACCAATGACCCATCCATCTCCCTGTTCCTACTGCCTCCTGCAGTTTGCTGTTCTTCCCTGTTGTCCACGAAGAACAAATGATACGGGGGTGGAAAAGGTAAACAGAGACATCTGTTCATGCTCATTTCTAACCAACACAGTCTCCTACTCAGTCACGGGGGACAGTGTGGATTCTGACAGTGAGTCAGAGCCAAAGGGAGGAGGTGTGAGAGGTGGCTTTGGTTTGGTCTATGGAGGAAGGCAGCTGTGACTCAAACACTGCACACTGATCAGCTGGAGCCATTTCCCTGTTTCCCTCCTAAATAAGGGGGGATTTGCTCCCCAGCCAGTCTGCTGTGGGCTGTGTGTGGTACACTGTGGCTCCAGGAATCCGAATGCTTTACTGCAAGGAGGTGAAAAGTGCGATCCCCTTCAGAGAGAGCAAGACTACATAGTTCTTAAACCTAATTTTCTTCCCAGTCCTTTGCCCCTTTCTTTTCTCCTGTTGTGGAAGATACAGAGGCCATGATTTAGAAACTGAAAACAAAATTACCAACCTCAGTCATAAGATGTGATAAAATATGCATTATATGCAATATCATGGCAAAGTTTCTGTGGTATCTGTGAGACAGAGAAGTACCGATGGCAAAAATTTGTGCCACATGTACTAGTCAATAAATGAGAACTCCACACAAGAATATAATGTGCATGTAGCTAATTTGCATTTCCAGGGTAATAGTTCTTTGGATAACACAACTTTCATTTGGTTGGGTTGGCAGTGGGTAAATTTGCTACTAATTTACTCTTGTAAGCAGAGCACAGCAGGAGAATATAATTAATGTACTGTGTAAAAAGAATTCATATATACACACTGGTGCCTCTTAAGAATTTATCTATCATCTCTGAAAGCCCTATTTTCTTTATGGTCCACAAGCCTCTAATGACAAGTATTTCCTAGAATGGTTCTAAAAATCTTATTAGTGGAGATGATTTTCAAATGTATCTGAACAAACTGGCAGAAAGCATTTGTTCCTGTTTCTAAGCTGACAACAATATTATCAAAATAAATGCATTAAAAAATTATGGTTTACCTTACATAATTACTAAAAATAGAGCTTTTACCAGGATTGTAGTGGACTGAGATGCTTTCATTTTAAAACTAGCTATATAGTCTGAGATACATAGGAAAGGTCACTTGTCACACAAAAAATTCCTCTTCGTGTGGTGTAGATGAAGCTTCTCCTTAATATTCATCTGGTCTATGATAGATGGCTCTGATAGAAAAGCTATCAGAGTGAATCTCCACCATGACACTACACAACAGACAGAAGGAAAATGAAGTATGATATTATTCACAAACTAATATTCAGGCAGTACAAGTATCTGTGCAATGCATGGCTTATTCTGCTCTGCTGAAAGCAAAGGGAGTTTTGCTATTGGCTCAAACAGCACTTTTTCTCTTCAAGCACTCAGCACTGTGAAGGACACAGTCCTTTCAGTTCTGCATGGACTATCAGCTGGTTATGCTGAATCAGTCATAACTTATCTGAAAGCCTCTTGCTGCTTTGTGCTGGTCATTGTGTGGAGTTATTCCAACTCTTCCATTCCACTCTGTCGCTGCACCCTTGCCAACAGCCACATCATTTCAGTAACTGTCCCAAGTCCTTCCCAATACTCAGCCTGTTCAGTGATAACAGTTTGTGTCTCCAGCAGGTTGAGACAAGCAAGGGGAATTCAGCTGTTTGGGCAGCATTTGCTGGATGCTGACAACAAACCTGAAGCTGGGTAAACTGATGCCACAGTTGGATCTCACTCATAAGCCACCTGTGTAACTGTGATCCTGTGTCATGATTTATTACCTTATGCTTTCTGTACCAATAATGCTTGTCCATTCTTTTAATTGCAAAAGGGATTTTAAAGCAGCTTTCAATCTTCAAAGGGCACATGGGTTTTCTAGAAAGATTTATGAAAGCCTTTGAGCAGGCTTGAAACATGAGACTTTCACTCCACAGGAGAATTTGCTCCCTGTACATCGAGATACAGAAGCTAAGAAATTAAAGAGTGATGGAAGATAGTGGCATTTTGCCACAGCAGGGAAATTATCAAATATGATGCATTTCAGCTGAACACATATTTTATATCAGTTTGTTAGAGTCTCTCTTTAATGCTTTTAGAGCTATACTTTCTGAAAACATGTTGGAAAATGTAGGCATTACTTTTTCTTGTCTTTCATATATATGAATATGTTGGGTTTGGCTTCCAGTGTTCTGTTATGGATTACATTTAGCGTATGGAAAGCTTCTAAATATGTATTATGTAATATTGAATATGTGTATTAAAAATGAACTTATTCCTTGCGTTTTCATGTGTGTGCATCAGCGTTTTTCTTGCACCACACTGCAGCTAGATCCTTTGTAATTTAAAGCTAAACCTAATAACATCAGTCACTGCAGCAGGAAAATACTTTCCCCTGGAGTAAGATACAATGATGACATAATGCTGTGGTTTCCAAATCCCAAGCCAGCTGCTACTGGTATATGCATTCAAATTCACTGTCTCTGCACCCCTGTGACAGGCAAAAAGGCTTGTGACTTGATTCAATAAATGATTTATTTTTTTGTATGTATAATTCACAGACATGGCTTATGCACGGCTTCAGACACAGAGTGGGAAAAATTAACTTAGGCAGCTTCCCACTTTAACGAAATGGAACGAGGATATAATCCATCTGCACTGACCCAGTAGGTGTATTCTGCCAACTAGCATGGAATCTGCTCACTGATTTTGGACTAAGAGAACAACAAAAAGCTGCCAATTTTTAAAATTGATTCTTCTCTCTGATACATATTCATACTAATTCCTTTATCTGCTATGAATAAAAACAGCTGGGCATCAATTCCCTGACCCAACCTGCACCAAGATACACAGTACGTATCCAGGAATTACTTAGTATATAGTATATAACTTAGTATGTAACTTTTAGTTGAATAAGAGTGGCAATAAAATTGCTGCCATGTTTAAGGATAGTTCAAGAAGCTAACAAGCTCCTGTGGATGCTCTCCTTGAGCATTTGAGAATATTAGTTCAATAAATGAAGGTCAGCTTTAAAGTAATTTCTCAACAGCAAGTCTAAAAAAAGAATACCACAGAAGCAACTTGAGACCTATGAGAAAGCTTTTTCCACTACAGTAAGTTCCTTTGATGGAGCAAAAAATCCATCTCTGCATAAATCACTCATTTGCAAGGCAGAGTCTGGATACATCAGTTGATAGTCTTACTTTAAATCTAGACTAAACCAGACCTCTGAAACTCTTAACCTAATCCCTGCCTTCTATACTGTGTCATCATGGCAATTTGTTTCCAGGGTTACAGTATTTATTTACGCAAAGTAAAGCCAATGTGAACAACTGCTCTGAATTGTAGCAGGAAAAATGCATCCCTAGTGTAATTCCATTATCTGAGTGGCCTTGTGTCAGGGATGAATGTGGCCTATTAAGTTTTGGCAAAACACTATCAGTGAGGGCAATATCTGCTCAAGTCATACTATCTTCATTTGCAGAATGACATTAAAGCCACTGTGCTTAAAATCCACCATTTTTTAAATATGTAACTTTCTTTAAATGCACAGGAAGACAGAGAAATAAAGAGCTGAACTGTAGCATAACTTGTCCAAAACTCAAGGACTTCTCAAGGGAAATAAAAGCATAGTCTTGGTCAGAGATATAATGAATTCTTTGGAGAGGAAGTGCAATCATGTACTGAATGTGAGTCACGATGGACTGGATCTTTTGTAGCCAAGTAATTGATAAGCAATCTGTACAGTTACAGTTGCATCCATCAATCATGTATCTGCAACAGCTCAGATCAGACAAGCCTGGAGAAGCCATGAAAGATCATTGCCAGTGCTATCTCTGTGACAGGTTGATTTATGAAGCTGAGAAATTGCCCTGATGTAAACAAAAACTTTTCAGACTAAGCCAGACCAGGAATACTTCAGAAAAAATGAAAGGGTTGCACAGGGTTTATGCAGATGAGCCCTTCTCCTGTAGGTCTGCTTGTTTGCGTAGAAAAGCTACCAACAGTAAATGGAAGAGAGTTTGTCAAAGGCAGGAAAGGTGTGTGAGACATAAAACAAGAACAAAACCAGGCTGTTCCAAATTCCCTCTTCAGGAAATTACAGCGATTTTACAAAACCTACATAGCCACAGACTCTAGAATGGATCCAGGAAAGAGTGCTTCAAAACCTACTCCTGTGCCAAAATGTAACACTCATAGATGGAAGGAGTTTTACTTGGTAGACAACGATCTATTCTGGCTACTTACATGTGACAGGTTAAAGGAGCTGAAGTGCTGGGTTGTTCTTGGAAAATGCAGGTACCTGATTCACCTCAACAGAACACAGAAAACCCTGATCTTCCCTTGACATGAAGTCATTGAAATCAATTGTGTTTCACAGGTGTGAAAGAGTAATAATCCTCTAAATACATATCTGACAAATTACCTTCCCTTCATTAGATGGAAACATTAAAGCAGTATGGAATTAAACACACTATAGTGAATGACAAATCATTTAGAAGTACAGCTTTTAAACATTTAGAATGAACAAAGCTGAAGCAGGTTTTATAAGAGCAAGGAAGACAAGAAGATAACTATCAGTGTTGGTAGAGTAAGAAAATCGCATTCTCACCCAGATAGGAAACTCCTTCTTCTGGTGTGATTGTTCCATATTTAACCATCATCTTCACAAAATCAATCAGGGTTTTCATGATAGTTATCAAGGTCTCTTTCTCTTTTGTCTCCGTCTCTGTGTGAGAGGATGAAGCAAAACTAGTCAGAGACTTCAGGCAACTTGAAAAAACTCAGTCCTGCAAACTGTGCAAACTTCATGCATAAAGAATGACCTACTCACTGAAAGAGAAAATGCTGTGCTGGATTAGCAAAGAGAACTTATATATAAACTGTTCCTGCAAAGTACAACTGAATATACTTTAAAACTTCAGGGTTTATTTCTTCTTTATAGCTTTGTGCCTTGAAGGACTGTGTTATGGAAGGCCAATGGTATTCATTCCATTTTACAGCTAAGAACACTAAACACACTGAGATGAAGTGACCTGACAGTCCTAATTGCTGATCAGAGGGTCGAGTTTTCTACAGTTTCTTTCATTTTTATTTGTTTGTGAACTATTTTGTAGACCAGTTTGGCTCTGTATGAGTTCAGAGATCCTTTCTCCTGCAAGATCCATGGGTTTGATGATAAAAATATAAAGTGTTTCAAATGAGATTGTTACCACGCACAAGTCCATGACTCATGTACCGGGACAAAGTAACATTACACGGTTGAGATGATCATGACTTCAGGAAGTGATACAAACAATTACTTTTATTATTAAAATCCATTCTTGCCCACACTTATCCATTTTTTAGCTTTTCTTTTCCCACCATGTTTACCTGCTGAACAATATTACTGCTATTTCTGCACTAGCAGCATGAAACTGCCCCATCACACAGCTGCACAAGCTGTTCCCACTCCCCACATTACCACAGAAGGACCTGACAGAGTCAGGGGCACTGTCAGTCAGGGACGGCCAGGAACAGACTCTCAGACTTGGCAGAGGTCCAGCCACTCTGAGAGCTGCTGAACAGGCTTTTTATTGCTGCCTGCAATTTAACACACAGCTGTAGGATGCAAGTAAATCCCTCTCCTCCAGCTTGATATGACCCGACAGGTGAACAGAATAAAGCAGGAGGCAAGGCAGGGATGTGCAGCCAGTGGGACCTGGCTCGATTTGCTTGACAACCTGCTAAACCCAACATGCCTTTCTGCTTTGTGAGCAGGAGAAGAGCTAGCATGCAAAACCACCATGGGAAAACCAAAAGAACAGGAAGAATGTGAAGTGTGCAGGTTGGACTTGAGTAAAATATGCCCTCAGGTTTTTCATTTTAGCTCTCCACTCAGGTGTTTATGGGGAAAGTTTGAAGCAATATTAAGGCTCCTGCAGGACAGGGAATCTAGAGAATAAACACACGTACACACGAATAAGTGTGTGTGTGTGTGTGTGTGTGTGTGTGTGTGTGTGTGTGTGTGTGTGTCTGCAGAGAGTGGGTGCTGACAAAGGGGCTGTGGCGAGGTGCCACCATCCTGCCTGCAATGACTGGAAGGCAATGATGTCCAGCACCGGAATAGGAAGAGACGTGCAGAGCTTTCACTGCAATAAACAGCAAACTGTGGTTTGTGAAAAGGCTGGAAGGCTCAGACTCATTTACTGGTACCATCACTGTGAGGATTCTGCTGTGGCTTACTTGTACCTCTGCTAGCTTAGAAGACACAGATGTTACTGGAATGATCTCTGGAGAAAACAGTTTGCCAGTTTTTCACCATGTCCTTACGGGAATGAAAAGAATTCAGGATTCCTGCATCATGCAGCACAAAATGGGAAGGGCTGCCTAGGTCACACTCTTTGCAGTTCTGAGTGCTGTTCCTGCCAATGTTTTGCCATCAAAATCACTAATCAAATTAGTTTCCGCTACACATCATAGAAAACATTTTCAAAGCACATGGTCTTGCAACTAGGGAAGTTGTGGGGAAGGGAAAAGAGTAGGAGAAAACACAGAGAATCTTAATTTTTTAATTTTTTTCCTAAATAATTCTGTAAAACATGATGAGCTCACCTGAGTTAAGACTTTTTAATAGTGCGTAAAAATTTGGAAAGTATTGGAGATCTTCAAAATTATCTTCAGAAGGCAGCTCATTTCTTCTTTCCAAGATATTAGATGATGACCACGTGTTATCCAGTGTATCATCAACCTCTCCATTAATGATACTGTCCTGATAAGATTTGCTTGGTGTCTTCACATAAGATATAAAAGAAGATATCTATAAACACTTTTGGTGATATAGTTACTAGAGCAAGAAATTGTATCATAACCTCATGCTAACGTGTTCCCAGTTGCAAGGTGAAGACTATACTATTTTCTCAAAGTTATTTCAATCTGAAGTCTGGCTTAAACCCCAAAGTAACTCACGGTTCATTTTTGTATCTAACAGAATTTCTTTAAGAACAACTTTAGTTTCCAGACTGAACTAATTATTCCCTAAAGAAAGCAGTGTATTGGTTTAGTAGTACCATTTGGCAAGGAAGACAAAATTATTAGCTAAGAAATTACCATTCTTTCCTGTTGCTTTTCTTTTGTATCACTGTCTGCTCTGCTTGCAGGGTAATCAAAATCTTCAGACTCCTTCTCACGATCCTTTGCTTCATTTGCAATTAGTTGTTGTAAAACCTCTGCCACTTCATCCTCCAGCGTATAGGCCTGACTCTCTGTGATCTGTTGAAATATTTGTGCAGAGTACTCATAGAATACTGTGCTTCTCCTAGATTAAACATCAATATGAAACCTGAGCTTTGCAAACAGATTGCTTTAAATATGTTTGCTTCACAAAAAGCACAACCAAACTAGGTGTAGTATCTTCACCAATGTGTGTGCATACATGTCTATATATAGAAATGTATACATGTCTATATTTATACAAACACACACACATACACATAGAAACATAGAAACACACACCAAATATGCTGTGTGTACATAAAACCCACCCATCCACAGACACAGCCTTCAACAGGTTTACCTGTTTAGGGCTTAACACAGTGGAGTGCAGCTTGAAAGACTGAACTGCAAGTGTGTCATACCTCCCTACATGTGTGTACATGTATGTGTACATAAAGTATGTATGTTCTGCAGCACATCTATGTACAGCTGAATAACTACAACACAATGCAGTGATATAGAAAGGGAAAAAAGCAAACAGCTTTCTATGGCATCATCTAAATGTTTTGTCTTTGCTTCGTAACAGCTGACTCTTGAAAAAGAACTCCACCATGCATCTGTCCCACAGCTCCCTCTGTATTCAGTGGGGTGCAGCATGAAATAGCTAACTGCAAAATCTAGTGCAGAAAACATAAGGTCAGTATTTTAAGATACAAGGATCCCATATGGCAATGGCTAAAGCCACTGAGACATCCAGAGGTCAGAGACAAATCCAATCTTGCTAAAAATCGGTAACACAATATATCCTCAACAAACCAGCAACATTATATGTTTGCTGATGACACTAATTAGTAGGTGGATAAGAATGAGCTCAGATCTTTCCCCCTTAAACACAGAAATTATTAATACAAAAGAATTCAGTGAAAATCGTAAGAGAAATTAAAGGAAGAATGAGGGCAGACATGGGAGGAGTACAATCAGTGAATGTTTTCTCAACACCAGAAATATTCTGCAGTTTGGCCTATTTTGTTGCAAAGCTGTCACAGGAACAACAATGTTATTGCAGAACTAAACCAGGGTGCCCAAATGAGTCTAGAAACTGTCTAGAGCCTGCATGCCATTCATTTTCAATCAAGACAGTATTACATGTGGTTTGTCCAAATTGTTTTTTAAAAGAGCATTAAACCAACCCACAAAACAGTCAAATGAAGTATTAACAAGATACTTACTAGCCCCAGATTTAGAAGTTTTGAAACAATCTTATCAAACACTCCTCTGTCATTTTCCTCATAAATTCTTGCAGCAATTTTTTGAACAATGTCTTCAGCAGTCAAAGGAGTGCCATCTAATTGATGGAGGCCATCTGGATCATCTGAAAGGATTACAGTTTAACTGTGTGCTGACTGTCCTAACTCATTTGGATTAAACATCTTGTAAAAAATATCTGCCCACATCTTCTCTTCAGAACAAGGCTGCACTTTTTAGACACACTAGGGCTATACTTTGATGCACACTTTGCAAGCCATTACAGCAATCACAGTGAAAAGTTCTTTGTGTCCATTTTCCACATCTGAAAAATGCCTTTCTGACTGGCTCTTTCGAAAGAGCAGAGGTGAATGTTAGGAGCATACTCTCCTGTTTAGAGAAAAAATTGTAAGAATGAGAGAACACTGCTCCCATATACACTTATATGTGCCTTCCTGGTATCTAATTTCATTGTATGACCACTTAGATGAAATCAAATCATGACAAACTGTACCTGATCTTCTTGTCTGAATTTCAGAAAGTAAACTTTTAATTATGTAATCGTTGCTTATGGCAAATAATATCATAATGACAATGGGAGAGAGAACATGATGAGTAAGCTTTGGTCTGTGATCAGCATACTTTGATATAATTAAAAATATCCTGAATTAAATGCTGCTTACAACTCTCAGAGGACTCAAACTACAAATCAATTAAACACTCCTCTAGCAAGGCAAGTATTTTTTGGCCTTAAGTAATTTCTTTTAGCTTTATGATCAGGAGAATTATCTAACACTGCACGTAACATTTGGAATAAATATATTTGATTCAGCTGCATGTAAAAGTGCTTCTTCCTCTCAAACCAGAATAAACATATCTTCATTTAAAAATATGTCCCATTTTCCTTCCATCAAAACTAAACTGCTAAAAAACATGATACAAATTACACAGTTAGATTTTCCTCCAAGGAAGAAGACTGAAAATTGAGAGCAATTCTTTTGTACTGTGTTTCAAAACCTAATTGCAATACAGCAAGCTTCCACAACTGGAAATAATTGAAACTGCACTCTAGTAACACACAGAGCTCTTGTTTGGTGCTGAGCACAACATTCATGACAGCAAACACTTTGCAAGAAAAGTCTAACCTAGAAGTCACTGAAAGATGATTACAAAATACCTTGGAATTTATAATCCAGCCCACTTTTAGTGGAGTCATAGTCGTCCACAAGCCTGCGGTTCTTGGTGGAGTCTGCATCATCAACGGCCAGTTGCTGCTCGTACAAAGAGCTTCTGATTGACTCCCTCTCCTTTTCATTCCTCTCTCTTTCTGCTACTGATTTTAGCAGGTTCAGGTCATCAACAAAGGAATAATTCCTGAACTCTGGCTTATTTTCTGGAAAATATATCAATGCACACATAATATGAAACCTTATATCTCTTTGAATACCATTCTGAATATTGCTATAAAACCAGGCAAGATATTTTACCTGTGGGAGCTGTTTCCCTATTCTTGTCTGCCTCAGCTTCAGCAATCTAATATACAAAAATAAAACAAGAACAGGCAGAAGGAATAAAATGTGTGATCTCTTAATTTATCAATATCAGCAGAAACCTTAGTGCCTAATTTTCACTCTTATTAAGAAGTTTGCCTGAATAAGTAGAACAGGATTAAGCACTTGACACTTTCAGTCAGTACCACCCATCTCTGATCAGAATCACACACTACAAGAAGCTGCATCAGACTTCCCATTTTAAGATATATGCCAGCTACATTTTCCTTCTTCATTCCAAGCTTAAGCTATATTCCCACAGGATGTCAATACAAAGGGGTGGCACACCTGTGAGCTGTTGGAGCTAACAACCTGCTTTTGGAATGCTGGACAGTGAAACTCCATATTCCAGATTTTAAAAATTATTGAAACTATATTTTGTATCCAACACCATCAATAATCACTTTACTGACATACCTACTTTTAACTCATTAGGATATTCAGGGATTTGGTACCTGAAAGGCTCAAAATATTATGGGAATACTATAACAAAAGAAAATTGTAAATATTTTTTCTTTCACTCACCTGTTCCTCCAAAGGTCTTTCTACACTTAATTGTCTGTTGTGTATAGCTTTATCTAGAATAAACACACATATATACTCAGTTATATGACACATGCAACTACAAAGGGCACATTTCTCCTTAAATTATAGTTTTCTCCCATATAAAACAGTGTCTTAAGTAGGATGCCAACTGCTGGTTCTTAAAAACAAACAAACAAACAAAAACAAACCACAAAACCCCCAAACAAACAAACAAACAAAACAAACCATAAGAGTGTTCCTAGAAGAATGAGAACACAATTAAAAAGTCAAACATTTAAACAAAGCATGATTGGGTCAGAGGGAGAGGTTCTGCAGAAGATGAAATAGAAATAGAGATACAGACTCAGTAACCTCTTTCTGATGAGAAAACTCACAAATTGGGGAAAAATGCTGGAAGAGATTGACTAAAATAGCAATAATCGGATCGGCACAACCAAGAGATTAAAAATCTCTTCCATCCAGAATACCGGGGGAGACAGGGAGCAAGAAAGACTCGTGCAGTCGCCGCTGTAGAACAGATGAAAACGCTGCGGGGAGAAGACTGAAAAAATTCAGAGCTTTTTCCCTCCACCAGCACCTATCCCTTCATTTAATATCAGATTGCAACTTCAGCGATTGGTGTCGGGAATTGTGTCGCTTTGGGACCTCATCGCTTCTCGCCGAGTGGAAGGAAAGTTTCCTCTCCCCTCCCTGTCCACCCCACAGAACTTTCAGCGCCCGCAGCCCCGCGGAGCGGGCTCTGAGGCGGGCGCTTACCTTTGCCCGCGGGTCTGGGGAAGCCGTGAGCGCGGCTCGCCAGCAGCGACAGCACCTGCACCGCGACCGCCAGCCGGAGGAACATCGTGTGGGGATCGCGGCCCTCGGCGGGGCCCCGCGGGAGCCGCCCGGGCCGCCGGGCGCTGTCCGGCCCGCGGTGCTGAAGCTCGGCGAAGGCGCTGCCCCGGGCTCGGCCCCGCTCCCCGCGCCCGCAGAAATGGTCGAGCCCGGCCCCGCCGCCCGCCCCGGGCGCGGGGAGGGATCGGGGGCGGGCCGAGCGCGGAGCATGCGCGGCTCCCGCGGCCCTGAGCGGCCTCTCAGGGCCGGGCAGAGCGGCCGGGGGCCTCCGGGGCCCCGGGGAGTGCGCGGAGAGGGGCGGGCAGCGCTCCGGGAGCGGGCGGCGACCACCCGCGGGCAGCGCCATCAGACCCCAAGGGTTGCGCTGCACCACCCTTAGAGCTGGAGAGGTGGAATTCATCCCCTCAGGGGAGGCCTGTGAATCGCTTCCATCTACCTCATCCCTTTCCAGCAAAGGCACCGTCATCAATCTTTATCGTCTTCCTTTTCACTACAAAGAGAGGGCATCACAAGTTTAATCATAGCACGTCTCGCTCTTTTAAAATTTAGGATTAAAAAAAAAGGCAGCACAAATGACGATAGGCATCATCAAAAGACAGTAATTCTCAACATTTTTAATATTAAAGTTTAGCCCTTGCAGGCACAGAGCACCAGCAAGTCCCTAGGGATCGGGGGAAGACATTTTCGCCGTTTCATGGCAGAACAAAGGATCGCAGCGGTAGCTCTTCAGAACTACAGGCTCTGCTTCCAGAATAAATCACGGTGGTTTTTCTTCAGAAAAGACCTCATCGTTTTGTAGTCACAAATGCATACGTGCAATGGGCAGCTGAAAACACTTCACTATTAGAAATCTCAGTGCTTGCTAACTGTTAAAAAAATGGCTACTACGTGAAGAGGTGGAAAGGATCAGAGCTTTCATAACTGAGAGCCAGGAACACAGTGGAACTGTGCAATCCCTTATCGATACATAATAGTACTGTCGTATAAGCTGGGGAAAACACACACAAAAAAGTAGGAGAATGGTAATTAACTGGACTACAAGCCATAAAAAATTGCATTTTTCCCCCCTGTTAGCAACCACTATTTCATAGTCAAGCCTTTGCATATAATTTAGATGAAATAGTGAAAAAACCCCTCTACTTTACGTAAAACTCACTTCTGTAAATTAGTCTTCCACAGATCCAGAGCAATGAAAATAACTTTCAGAAATGTACTGATAATGCCAGAATGCTTACCTATCATCAGGCTTCTGTTCTTGGAGCTGTACCAGAGTCAGGAATTACACGATATTTTGGATAGAAACCTTTCAAGCATTGTGTTGTACATAAGAAAAAAATAGCTTTAATTACACATTGCTTGGTAACCTACAAGGAAAACTATTATATTAACCAGAACCTTCCCTCACTTTAGAAGCACAGAAGATGGGCAGCTTCTACAAGGAAGCATGGGGTAACCTTTTCCCCTGCCGTCTTTAGCAGGTGTGTATGTACAGCATCACGAATTCAAAACTACAGGATATTGCTGATATAGACAAATGAAAAGATCAATTCTTACTTCAGTGTGGCTTTATATTCTATCCCAGTTTGGTATTGATTCAATGGTTCATTGCCTGTTCAATGTTCTCAATGTTACAAAAATGTGTACTCTCTCTCCATTTACCCTTCCTGATATTTACTTCTATTCCACTCAAACACTTCCCACAATGCATTGTAAATGTGCATCCATTGCTAAGACTCTGCACATTTAGTCATTCAGACAAAAGCTCTGTACAATACAAAAGCAATAAATGTATTTTAACCTTGCTGGAATCAAGGTAGCTGTAAAGTAGTGAGATCAGAAAAGGAACTCTCATTGGAGAAGACAGTGCAAGAAAGGTGCAGGTCAAAAATACACCTGTTTATGTGATATGTCTCCATATGGCTTTTTGTGTATAATGATACATCTAAGTGTGTTCAAATGTGTTTGTTTTACAGGATATTCTTCTGTTTATGTTATAAAAGTTTCTATTTCTGTGAAATCTTTTCCATACTATTTCCCAGATCCATACAGTTTATTTCCTGAGCACTAAATCAGCTCCTGCTTTGCCAAGTTTCTCTAACAAGGAGCGATGCAGAAGGACTCTGTAGGGGCTTGGACAGATGGCAGGGAGAGAAGAGAATTGGAAACCTGCAACACCATCACCAGAACTTTGGACATGGCCCCTTTCCCTGTTCATGGAGAACACACAGAGGCAACACACTCACAGGCACAGCTGTGAGCACAGAGCACACCTGCCCTGCCCTGCTCTGCTTTGGCACTCTGAGCTCCTCGCTAGTGCCTTGGTGAGCTTGTGTGACATGTGACAGATAATACATAATCTCTGCTAATTATGACAAAATAGGTTTAATCACTAGAGAAACAAAATGGGTAAAATGTCTTTGTTTCTTGTTACATCTGTTTTCATTTGGCACCATTTATATCATCTACTACTACACTCTCCTCTGCCCAGCACAGAGGCAGCACGGTGCAGAGCATAAGCTCTTCTATTTTGGATTCTGTTTTGGCTCATACACAATCAACCCATTTTCTATTCTAGAACTATTTATTTGCAGTGATGATTCATGAGCCAGAAAGAATACCACTTGCCTATCAGATGCCAAGGAGAACTTGCAGGAATGACAATTAGAATGTTTCTTACTGTGGTGAGAGCAGTTGATATCAAGCCTAGAGAAATAACTGAAATTCAGCCTTTCAGTGCTATTTTTGCAGTTGTTTTAAAACCACACTTCAAGGTTTTTCATCTAGCTGATGAAAATAGTAGGCAGATGAAAGCAGGAAAAAAACAAACAAGCCAACAACCTACCTTGCCAAGTTTATGCCTATGTGGTAGACATTCCTTACTTTGTGGATTTGCATTTTCTACTTTATCTCAGTTTATCTCCTTTTATGCAAATTATATAGTAAATAATCTAGTGCTTAAAAAGAAAAAATTGTTGGAAGGTTTACTGGGGATCTTTATGCAAGGCATTAGGTATATCTATCATCAGATGACAATACCGTATATTTTGCACATATGTGTGCACTATGAATAGTCCTCTTGATTTCGATGCAATCATCAACAGTATGAGAAATTAACCATGTACAAGCCTGAGGGTTTGTGCTCTACAAGTCATTTTACACGCAGCATTTATTTATACAACACTTAAGGCAAAGAGAAGGACTTATGATTCTAGAGTTGATAAAAATAATGAAAAAATCAAAGCCAGTTAGTTTTGAGAATTTATTCAAGTTCAATCAGCTTTACCAGCAGCTTTTCCAATGCTTATCAAACTTACATTTTTGGTCTGCAAAGCTTACAAGCTTTTCAGGCTTCTACAACATAACAAGATGTTTTTACATGAGCAGTTATTAACTGAGATATTCTTAGCCAATTCATTTCATAAAATGAGCTTTAAAAGGTACCGGTCCAAATCTTTCACCTTAGCTTCAAGGAAACACCAACTTCTAATACTTTTAAACCTACTGACCTCAGTTTGTTCCTCTTTGGCTTTTTTTCTGATAGTAAACCAATTTATATTTCTAATGGTCAGCATGATTTTCTGTCCAGACATATGTTGGATATGGAGGGATACTTTTTCCTTGGAAACACATAGGTCAGAAGGGATTACTTCAGTTTCTTCCCTACCTTCTCTAGAAAAAAAACAAACCACCTTTGAACTGAAATACGAACCAGAAAATGTCAACTAATTTTGTTTCAAAGTATATGTAACTGGAAAAGGCACATGTGGGTTGCCAAAATGGAATTAAGCATGCAAAACTCTATAGATACAGTGTTATTTTAGTCTGCTGTCTTTGGTGGGCTGACTGACGCACATAGTGAAGTGGCACTATGCTTTCCCCTTGTTCTCAAGAAAAACAGTGAGAGAAAAACAATTCTGTTAGAAAATAGAGCAGAGACTATCTGAATATCTTTTTGCAACGGGCTGAATATTTCATTACCCATATTTGGAAAGGCCTATCCCAACAGATCAGGTAAACATGAATGGATTAGAGGCACTTTTTCCCTTGTCATGTGAAGTATCTATGGAAGTGATTGGTCACCCTTCTTTCATGTGTTCATTTCCTTGCTTTGCCAGTGAATGCCCAGTTCCATCCCAGCCACAGTCCTTCAGCAGCCACGGACCAGAGGGTGATATGTCACTCTGTGTCAGAGCAGAGCTGGGATGTGCCTGTGTCTGACAAAGAAAGGAGGAGCCTTTTCTATTAATTGAAATCACTTCTCTGGGTACCAAATGACCAAAAGTAACAAGGCTCCTGTTCAGTTTGCATCAGCAACTTCTCCTGTTCAGCTACAGTGCCGTAAAGCTAACCTTTATTTGAATGGCACAGCATTACAGAATGGCAAAAATGGTATCTAGAGAGCCAGAAGCCCCTGTAATCTTGAACAATACTGTTCGTAGATAAGAGATCCTTTGTTTCATTTGCAAGAGCAACAAATGCAGAGGCAGTTCCCAGGAGTTCCCTGGTGAAAACCTTCCCAAGAGATCAAACTTCTGCCGGCAGAGCAGGAATCACCTCAGGAACAGCCCATTGGGAGCCTCTCGGCCCAGACCGACCTCTCAGTGTTTCCACCCTCTAAGAATAATATTTGTCCTGTTTGGGAGATTTAGGTTGGACACTAGGAAGAATTCCTTCAGAGACAGGGTGATTAGATATTGGAACGGGGTGCCTAGGGAGGTGGTGGAGGCACTGTCCACGGGAGGGGTTTAAGAAAAGACTGGATGTGGCACTTGGTGCCATGGTCTAATTGGCACTGCGGTGTTCGGTCACAGATTGGACTCGATGATCTCGGAGGTCTTTCCCACGCTCATTGATTCTGTGATAAGCTGCTACACTCTGCTCTTTCGTAACCCACCCTTAAATGTCTTTGTTCCGCGATGCTGCCAGCAGGAGCTGCCGCGGCGGTGGCTCCGTGCCCGGCACGGCCGGCAGCGCCCCCAGAGCCCGCTGGGAACGCGGGTTTCCAGCTCCAGCTCCACCTCCCGGCCCTGCCGGGGGCGGTGCGCGGGCACCGAGGGCCCGCCTGCAGATCCCCCGCCCCTCAGGACTCGGCACCGCCTCCCGCCCCCGGCCCGCCCCGGAAAGCGCTGCCCGGGCCCGGCTCTTCCGGGGCGGTGGGTCCGGCATGAGCGACGTGGTGGAGCGGACTCTGAGCGCCCTGCCCGGGCTGCTGGGGCAGCACGACCCCGGCACCGGCCCGGGCGGTGCCGGCGGCCCCGCCAGGGTGTCGGCCACCTCCCGGCTCGGCAGCCTCATCCGGAGCATCACGGCGCTCACCTCCAAGCACGTACGGGCTGCGGGCGCCGGGCCGGGCTCCGCTCCCTGCCCGGGGAGCCGGCTCGGGGCTGGACTGGGCTGGGCTGGGCTGGGCTGGGCTGGGCTGGGCTGGGCTGGGGGCCCGGGCACGGTGTGTCCCCTCGGGCTGGGTCTGTCTGAGGTCTGGACCCCGCGATAAGCCTTTGCCGTGCCGCGTTGTGCTGCTCCGGGGGCACGGAGCGGGCAGGCACGGCCACATTGCAGTGCTTGAGCAGCCCCTGAGCGAGGCACCCGCTGCTTTGGGAACAGTGGGGGACACTGAAATTAACACATCTTCTGTGATTCTTGTTACGTGTTTTACCTACGAAATATGTGCGAGATTTGAACTCTCTCTTCTAGGAAGAAGAAAAATTGATCCAGCAGGAACTAACCAGTTTGAAAGCAACAGTTTCAGCCCCCACCACAACACTTGTAAGTTCTGCTAGTGATTATTACAGGCTGTGGGAACAGCACACCGAAGGTGAAGGACAGCAGTGTTCTCACCCTTTTTGCTAGGTGGATATACAGGTTATCTGCATTATAAATCTTTAATCATCAGCATTAAAAGATACCGATACATGTGGGTATGTGGGTTTTGCAGCGCAGTTAAAATAGCGAGAACACTGTGATTCTGTTTGATGTGAATAAGCTGTAACAGTATGGCACCGAGGATCTGTCATTCTGTAGTTTCTGAAACAAAGCACATGAACTGCTTCCATCAGATCATGTTCTTTGCAGGCTGACGTTGGTCTTATAATTAGTTTGTGCTCCATAAGAAGCTGTGCTTTGTTGTATGCACTGTTGCCATATCTGAATTGCAGGAGATGATGTCTTCTGATTTGAGTTAGTTAATGCTTGTCTCAGTCCCATACAGGAGACTCTTTTTAGGGGAAAAAGTCAAGTTTTATATATGCATAATGAGAAATCGTGCTGGGTCAGGGTAGCAATTGTTAAAAATAATTTGCATTAACATGTGATCATCTGAATGCTTCTGGTTATTCATATTCTTTATGTTTGCCATAGTTAATGTACTGTCGATCACATGCATGCTAGTCAAAATAAAACTTTTTTAAGGGTCATATGTGGGAAGTTCATAGCAGAAATTAATATTAATTTTTCAGAAGAGGTTCATAGCAAAGAAAAATTACAAATTCCCTGATTTTAGAAAACATATGTGAATGGACATAAGTTTCTGTCAGATACAGTTCTCTGCTTCATCGGAGCAGTGAAGAAGAGCATAATACGTAGGTGACTTAAAATTCTCTTGAAATTTGCTATTTCAGAGACTGATGAAAGAATGTATGGTGAGACTCATCTACTGTGAAATGCTGGGGTACGAGTCTTCCTTTGGATATATCCATGCAATCAAGCTTGCACAGCAAGGAAATCTTTTGGAGAAGAGAGTTGGTATGTTCCTGGAGCTGTAGCCTTTCAAATTCTATTTTTGAAGTTTCTCAGGATTTATAATCCATCTAAAAACACAACTTACTAAAAATGTTCCTCTACTTTCTTGACCTTGTTTCATGGTCTCTTAATCTGTGAAATTAGCTAAATCCTTAGTTTCTGTGGTGCTTTGTATGTGCTTGAAGCACAGAAGGCAGGGGAAATGAATTTTATTTTAAATAGTCACAATTTCATTGTGTTGAATTGTAGCACCAGTAAACAGATAATTAAAGAGAATGTTTGTTAAACACATCAAGCAGAAAATTAATTTCTCTCAAGATCTGTTTTTTTTTTTTTTTTTCAAGTACTATTAGTACAAGATCAGATAAAGATGGTGATGTCAGACATCTATCAGACACATTCTCTGTTTTGGTGCTTGTAGGATTATTTTTTAATTATTATTTTTTTTACTTTGGAAACAGTTGTAGGGAATGAAGCAAATAAGGAGATCCTTATAGCATAGGGGCAGAAGTTCCCGAGGAAATCTGAAAGTTTAGTTCAGATTTCTTTGAAATTTCATTCCACTGTGATTTCCTTGCCTGCTAGTGTGGCTATTAACTTGTTTCCAGTAGATTTAGTTTGAAGGAACTTTCAGCCTGTCTCACTGGAGAATTTCCTTGCAGTTGCTGATTTAGCTGCCTAGTGAAGACATTTCTTCTTGTTTGCAGAGAAAATGGTTTAACATCAAGCAATACCATGTCTGCATACACAGAAGGAAGGCAATGTCTTGCGGGAAATGCTTGTTTGATATCCTTTGTTTGAATTTCATCTGGATCATCTACCCAAGTATTGGAGTTTCTGAGAGAATACAAGTGATGAATTAAAGCTTTCCCCTGAGTAGTGAAAGCCAGTGTACAGATGCTCTGGTAGGGACTGAGTAATGTTGTGGTCACCAAACCTGGGAGGGCAGGTTGTCAGCTGTTTTGAAGAAAACTTTGTGACTTCTCCAAGTGTCAAAGAGTCATTGTGTTTTGTTATTAATAGGTTTGAGACCTTGCCATACTGGGGCTCTTTTGGAGAAGGGTTTAGTGAAGCAGCTTTTTTCTTTTTTTTTTTCTTTAATATAAGTGGCTTAGAATTGTCTGGACAAAAAATGCCCTTAAGCTTTGATCTGGTAAAAGGATGATATCAAGAGTATGTAGGGGGAGTTTGGTTTCTTTTTTGTTGTTGTTCTGCGTTTATATGTGATACAGAGGATGATCTTGTCAGTTTTTGGTGCAATATACCAAAGTTTGTATTTGAGGAATTGTTGTCAGTTGAGTTGGTCAAGGGACTATTTGTTTACCCAGTGTGAGCCTCCATTCATGAGAGTGAACTCTGGTTTTGTGTGTGTGCTAAGCTGATCACAGCCATGGGTTCATAAGCAGGTAAATCAATCTGATAGCCCAGACAATACAGTGATTTATATCTAAGTTGTCAATTTTGATCCCTAAATCCTGAATGAACCAAGAATTTTATAAGATCTGTCTTTGTAGTACAGATATTGCTATGAGTTGTGGTACACTCCCTCTACCCCCACTTAAGTCCCTTAGTTTAAAAGGAATATAAAATTTGTTTGAAAAGAAATTTCATTATCAGTAAAAAAAGAGAAACATGTGGAAGTGCACTTTTTGTGTAGTCTAAAAGTAATACACTTTGCTCTGTGCAGAGAAGATACTGGTTTTCCAGGAAGTGATTTCTCATGGTGCTCTTCACTGTTCTTTAGCTATAACACTATTGTAATGTCTTTTACTTTTCACAACTTAAAAATTCTTACTTGTTGAGCTCTACTGCCACTTGAATATAACTGATTTGCCTGGAAATAAAAGAAAGTCTTGATATTTAAAACATGAGCAACTGTCATCCAACTGGGGTTTTTTATTAGCTTTTCATAATTGTTTAACTCTTGTATTACAGACAATCTTAAGTTTTCTATCTTCAATTTGCTTATTGCTTGAAAATAGTAATGGAGGCTGCTTTCTTTTATAGGCTACTTGGCAGTTTCTCTATTTCTGCATGAAAACCATGAACTGCTGCTTCTACTTGTGAACACAGTTGTGAAGGTACAGTGTTTTTGGAGGAAAAAAAACCCACAAGGACAGGCTGCCCAGGGCAGTGGTAGAGTCACCATCCCTCGAGGGATTTAAAACTCATGTAAACGTGGCCTTAAGGACATGGTGGACTTGGCAGTGCTGAGTTGAAGGTTGGACTTGATGATCTCAAAGGTCTTCTCTGACCTACACAATTCTGTGGTTCTGTAAATTTAACTTGGACCAAATCTTCCTGTTTTGTCACACAATATCTAAGCTATGTACTAATTAGTTATATCTTCCTCTCTGAAGTTGCTGTTTCTTTGGTTAGCAATGAAAACTTGAAATGGCTTTTTCTGTCTTTTTAGTTTAATCTTGGCATTCCTGCTGTTGAAGCCGTATTATTTTTTTTTTCAAAGGAGGAATGCTATAAACTTGCCTTTATAAAATGTACCTCAACTCCAGGAGGAGCCCTGTGTGCATGTTGCAACTTCAGCTTTTGCTTTTAGGTGATGGCAAGTGCCTCTTGCTGCCTTTGAGTTCTTATGATAACTCTGACAGAAAATGGAAATGTGCTTTGGAGTTTGACAATCTATTACCTAATAATATTTCATGGGTGTTCTCTTGTGCATTACTGTCTCTTACATGGAGCAATGAAGACATAACTCTTCTGTGCAATGATTACTTTTATAGTAGGCCAAAGTCAGATAAATTTTAGATTGAAAGTGATGGCCGTTTTGTTGCTGTGATTGAAAATTATTTGAAGTCATATTTTTAAATATTATAAAACTCCTAAGTGTATAGAAAATGGTGAAAGATGAGAGTCCACAAAGGACTAAACCAAAATGAGGACTTAAAAACCTATCTGCGGCAAATGGACAGAGCAAGTTATGTCAATTGGAAACCTTACACATTTAATTTAAAAAAAAAAAATAATTGTACTTTACTGTTTCAGTAATTCATCTTTTTTTTCATTTAAGGTTACAGTGAGCTATATCTACTAGTTTTAATTGTATTTGGAGCAGATTGAGTTTTTATTCTTTCCTTAGTAGAATGCTACGTGTAATTTGCACTTGCTTCTTAGGGAGTAGGTAATATTTTAGTGTACCAGTACATAATTGGTAGTATTATTGAGCTTGATTTTTTCTTTTTTTAATTCTTTTGGCTCAGTCAAAGGCACTAGAGAGAATACTGTTGAATTCTGTGAGAGTGACTCATCCCCCTGATCCAGCTGGGAACTCAATGTATTTTTGAAATCATCCTACTATTTGAGTAAACAAAAATTGATTGTAGCTCCATATGTTAATCCTACATTCACATTCTAAATATGCACATCTCTATAACACCAGTGTGAGGAGATGCCTGTTCCTTCTTGCTGTATAGGAGGAGAACCTGATGAGTTCAGTGGGAGCTGACACATCTCAAACATGAGCAGACAGCAGGATGCTGGCAGTGGCTGGGCTGTGTAGGTGGGCTACACAGCCTGCTTGGGAAAGATTTGGGGTATGTCTGGAATTTAAAAGTCTAAGTAAAAAATTTCTGTCTTATTTCAGGACTTACAGAGCACTAATCTAGTTGAGGTGTGCATGGCGTTAACTGTTGTCAGCCAGATCTTTCCACGGGAGATGATTCCAGCTGTTCTTCCCCTAATAGAAGACAAACTCCAGCACTCTAAGTATGTATTCATTTACAGAATTTCAAATGACCTTGTGTGGTTGAATAACTTAACTTTGTAGGTGGTAAACTGGTGTCTTCTCTGAGTTGGTCTTTCTAATCATTGCCTTTAGAAATTGTTCCTCCTAGTTTTTACTCTTGGATTATAATCTTGTTTATTTGCAGCCTTGACTGAGTACTAGATGGGTATTAATTTTTTCATAGCCAGTTTTCATAGGTAAATGTGATTGAATTTATTTCCTCGAGTCCTTTTAACAAACAGGGATAAAGAAAGTGTTTGTAGAGTAGGTGGAGAAATAGATTAGGATCCTTGAACTTCACTGATACTTTTTCTTAATAAAGCTCTTTATAGTAACTTTGATAAAAGTATATCTACAGATATGAATACCCTTGATTCAGTTGTTTGAATCTTAGTTTATAATATCCCATACACAGAGGATAATACTGTAATTGTGTTGATTAGAAAGAGAACTGTAGAATGAACTGACTCAGTAACTTCTAGACATGTATTTTTTGCAGCTGCACATACCACCACAAAAGATTAGTCATGACCTATTTTATTGTTTATTTGCTGGCCATTCTTTTGAATAATCAATCTGACATCAAGCTCTAATAGGCTTTAAAGTTTGCTTTGTCACTTCCTCACTTAGGTGGTATTTGCAAAGTCATTTGCTATCAAATAAGTAAAACACAGGTTTTCATCTCTCTGCAAATCATGGCTGGCCACTTGGTTTTACAGTGCTCTAGAAATAAAAAGTGCAAGTTGTTATGTGAAGTACTTAAAATACACAAGGAGCTTCATTTTGCTAAGTGTAAATCTCATTTCAGGGAAATTATCCGAAGAAAAGCTGTTCAGGCTTTATATAAATTCTATCTCATCGCTCCTAACCAAGTTCAGCACATCCATGATAAGTTCCGGAAAGCCTTATGTGACAGGGATGCTGGAGTCATGGCTGCTTCTCTGCATATTTATCTTCAAATGATTAAGGTAGGCAAAGAATTGGAAGCACAACTGAAGCTGGGAGATACTTTTGTATGTTCTCATTTTAAATCCACAGTGTGCTGTACAGAAGTTTTGCAGAAAAACTTATTTTAATCATTAGAGAAGGTAATTTATGTGATGGTGGGCATCTGTGTTATGTTTGTTTATGCCAGCTCTCTGTTTAGCTTGACAGATTCACTTGCTCAGCATCATTGGATCCTTAGCTGGAGGATCTCAGTTCTTCACTGTGTTTAAGGGTTTGATGGAATTTGCTTGTAAATATGTTACATCTGCTCCCTTTCCAAATGTGTGAGAAAAGAGCATAGGCTTAAACTGAAGAGCTTATGGGTTTTGGAGAACGAGAGTAGAAGTTTAATTTAAAGAAATGGAACCATCAGCGTAGATATTTTGATCCTACCCAAGTTTTGGATTGTTTTTACTTTCCAGTTGCTGTAACAAAATGTTTGAATTATATTTGGTTTTCATTATGTAGGAAAACTCATCTGGATACAAGGACTTGACTGGGAGTTTTGTAACCATCCTAAAGCAGGTAGTGGGAGGAAAGCTCTCTTCTGACTTCAACTATCACAGTGTGCCAGCACCATGGTTGCAAATTCAGCTTTTAAGAATATTGGGGCTGTTAGGAAAAGATGATCCAAGGTAACCAGATCTTTCTCTGTAATTAATAATTTGAAGGTACAAAGAGTACAGTCACAGCCTGAACCTAATAGACACCTTTCTGGTTTGGGTTCACTTGGCTGGGTTTTTTTAGGAGGATTTCAGTGTTAACCTTCTTATACGCTTGTTATTAATCGAGACAGTGAGCACACTAGTTCTGCAAAATTTGTTTCTTAGCTTTTGGATTGGCTAAACAATCGATTGTGGAATATGCTTAAAATATGTATTTTGCTGGGATTTCTATTACAAGGTTACCAAATAACTGTATGAAAATCCAAAGTAAAGCTATTTTCAAAGTGCTGCCATTTTGTGAGGACCTAGTTGTCTGTGATCCTTTTCTTGTTGTCTTTTCTTTTTATTTATACAAACAGTAAGGGAAGTGTTTTTATTCTTGTGATGTGCTAAATACTTGTTTTGAAAGCTGCAAACGTTGTTAAATGCCATTTAGGAACTTGTTATAGAGCTCCTCTGTGTTAAAGCGAATTTGTGGATATGAACAGTGTTCCAGTTTCAATACTAATCCTTGAGCTATGTGGCAAAATAAGACCACATGCTTATTAGTGCTGCAATTAATTTTAAATATTTTTTCTTAAACAGGACAAGTGAATTGATGTATGATGTTCTAGATGAATCTTTAAGAAGAGCAGAGATAAATCATAATATTACATATGGTGGGTGAGGTTATTTTGTGTAACTATCAGTCTTTGAATAGATTGAAAATTGTGAGTAGTTGATTGTGCCAAAATACTTACAGAGTGCTTTAGAAAAATCTAATTATTTTCTTAATAATATTCTTGAATGACCAACTAGTAAACAGTAGAATAAGTGATACATTGCTGTACAGTGCACTTCTTTTATCATTGAAGTAAAACATGTTTACATACAGGGAAGTAATTTTAACTCAGAAGCCTTAACTATGTTTGTGTTGGCTTTGCCCTTAAATACAGAAAGTCAACTTCTTCATGAAAGTTCTTACTGGACATTGCTTAAGTTGAAACAAACAATAAAAGAAAATCCTACTGATACAGCTCTGGTTATTAGAAATGCTTAGATCTTCTTTTTGCTACCCTGAGGAAGGCAATAGATGGTGTGCAAGAGTGCCAGTGTTTGTTCTTTGCAGCTGTGTAGGGCTTGTCTTCTGGGCACAGTTAATAAACATTCCACCTTCAGGGCTCAGTGATAGTGCTGCCTGTCACAATATGGTTTTGGAATCTCAATGGAAACTTTCTAAAACAGATTGAAGGTTCATTATGGTAGATGTTCATTACCTGCTCAATATAGAAAGCTGGTTTTGTTGCTAGAACAAAGCAAAAGGAATAATTGCACTGTTATTTTCTACTAAAAAGTTGAGCAATTTATTTGGATTTTTTTTTCTTTGTCTTCTCCTCCCCAGGTCTTAATACCTCCCCAGACTCCCAGATCTGATGCTCTAGAACCCTACATTAAGAGCTGTTTCACTATTAAAAAAACTGACACCCCCATTATTTTATTGTTAGAGTAAAGCCCTGCAGATGTGCCAAAATCCCCATGCTAATGAAATGGAAAGAAAATTGAGACTTTGTTAAAACACCAAAGGGTAAAATAAAAAAAAGGAATATAATAATAAATAAAATAAAATATAATAAATAGTAAATAATAAATGAGGAAGCATCTGTCAAACGTTTAGAGTATTCAGTTTACTGCTTCTATTCTTTTAGGCAAGAACATAGAAGATATTGGGAGGTGTGTTGCCCTGTAATACAGACAATTTGCACTTTCTAAGAGTTAAACATTAAATTTGTTTTAAGCACTTAAAGGACCAAAGTGGGCAGTTCATTATGATTTGTACAAGGGTAGGATTTAGGTATGTAGTTTTTGTTCACCTATGATTAAGTGTTTTGTGAAACCAAAGAAAAATGTAGCTCTGAGTGATTACTCTTTATATGAAGTAATTGATTATTGCATGTTCTTCTATCTGTTGAGTTATTTGTATGCTAGTCCTCCTCAGATTTAGTCTTTCAACACTTTCAAAGAGCAGGGGATTTTCTACTGGACAATTTGAGTTAGTGACTGAATTACAAGAACAAAAATTACATCATGATTTTAAGCCCTAATTCATTTGGGAGACTAACTCGGTCTGAATCTTTGCCCAGATTGTTGCCACAAAGGATTAATTACTTTTTGTGTGTTGTTCAGTTTACTTCTAGATTTTTCTCAAACAATTCTACAAAGTTTTTTTGGTTCGTGTTTTCATTTTGGGGTATTTTTTTTTTAACAAGACTGTTCTTGGGATGATTTTGGCTCTTGTTAGAAGCTAAGACATCGTATGAATTATCAAAAAATATTTTGTCTCAAATCCTTGAGAGTTGCTCGTTGGCTTTCTGCAGACTGTCCCAGTCCAGTGCTTTGAGTGACTACATGAGACTTCAAGGCTGGAAGAACTTTAGGGACAGAAAGTTGTATGGACAGTGGCAAGGGCTAATAAAAATATGTATATAGTAAAAGAGATAGACTTTCATCCTGGTTTTCCTTATGTCAGTGGGTACTCTGTGATTCAGTTCAGTGGAGGTGGGACAGCACTGCAATTCCTTGAGACAGTCACTGAGCTTGTTTGTTATAAAATTCTGAATCATAGAAGTATTTAATGCCCACTAATAATGTGTCTTCCCCCCCTTGCAGCCATCTTATTTGAATGTGTCCAAACAATTTATACAATATATCCCAAATCTGAACTACTTGAAAAAGCTGCCAAGTGCATTGGAAAATTTGTTTTGTCACCCAAGATTAATTTGAAATACTTAGGTAAGGATGCCTGATTTCTTTATCCTGTTTTGAATGTGGCCATAGCAGTATGCATTGTCTTATAGCACTTGTAATCACATTCTAGGTTTAAAGGCTCTGACCTATGTCATCCAGCAGGATCCTAATCTGGCCCTTCAGCACCAGATGACAATAATTGAATGTCTGGACCATCCAGATCCCATTATTAAAAGGGAGGTGAGTGAACTTCCAAATGTCAAAAATTAAGTTAATTTTTGAGATGGGAGATAGTTTTTCTGACATTAGTAGTGTAAAAGGCATATTATCTTTCAGTTATTGTGAGGGAATAGTTAAACCAAAATTAATGTGACAAGCTCTGTAGATAATCAGTGTATTCAATTTAAAACTTGCTCAATAAAGATAGTTGCTCAACTTGGCATCATACTAATTTTGCTGTTTGCCTGCTTCCTTTAGAATGAATTGGTTTTTTTTGCTTTCTCTTACAGACTTTAGAGCTTCTCTATAGGATTACAAATGGACAGAATGTCACTGTCATAGTTCAGAAGATGCTTGACTACTTAAAAGAAAGTAAAGAAGAATATACTGTAATCAACCTAGTTGCCAAAGTAGCAGAACTAGCTGAGAAATATCCTTTTATTTTTCTGAACTAGCTGAGAAATATCCTTTTATTTTTCTGAAACTTTGAAGTCAGAGCTCAGGCAAATGTAACATATATACCTTTCTAAGCATCTTTCATGATCTTTTGGGACAGGAAGTGTCACAAGTGTGTTTTCCACTCTTTCAAATGCAAAAAAAAAAAAAAGTATGCAAAAAAAAAAAAAGTATGCAAAAGAGAACACATACAAAGATGACTGCTATGCTCCTTGTATTTCACTGAGAGAAAATAATGGCACTCAAAATATTTTATTTTGGCTTTGGAGTTTAGCATTAAAACCTTCTGGTTTTAAATTCAAACTTGGAAGTCTTACACCAGTGGAGGAGGGAGTGCTATTCTATAATTGTGGAAATGATCTGTCAGAACTAACTCTTCATTGCTATATTGATTTGAAGAATAACACACTTTGGTAGAAATAAAGAAAAGATTCCTTAACAATGCCAAAAAGATGGAAGTGCTGGTTAGGGATTGGCATGTGGTGGACATTACTGTTAAACCTGCCACTGCATGATTTTCTGTGTGCATTTCTGTTTGATAATTTGAGTTGTAAGTGCTTTTTAACAGAAAGCTACCTTACCATCCTATTTGTACACTGCTTGGAACAGAGTAGTGTACAAAAAAAAAAAGAGCTGTGTTGTCCTGCTGTATACAAAAATAAGGCAATATCAATGTTTCTATACTGTTGAAAATGTCTATTCAGTAATTGCATTTTCAGGACTTGAGGGAAGGCAGAAACAAACTTTCAAAGTTAGCAAAGGGTGATCAAATTTTAAATATATTAAGAAACTTCTAAATGTGTTAAAAAAGCCAGTAATGCTTTCTGTGGAGTGCTTAAAAATGTTCCTTGTTTTCCTAAACTTTGCAAATCAACAGCAAAACGCTGCTGAAAATAACAGCTTTTCTGTCATTGATCAAGTGATGTTGGGTAAACAAACTCAAAAAATTATGCTGCAACCCCAGCATGGGACAATTGTGAGCTTAAAACAGAGTAGTTCACATATGTGAACATGTCTGTTCCTACTGTGTGAGGTCTACTTGACAATTTTTTCAACAGTAACTTAACACTTCTCTACCTGACTACCAGTTTGCATGAAATTTACAGGAAATGCTTTCTAAAAGATGCAGGAAAATTTCCTCTTCGGTTAGATTGAGCTGCTGTTTGACCTTTAGATCCCCAACTTACTGGGGAGATTAAGATGGGTGTTCCTTAGGAAACACACAAGTAAGAAACACAAAGTTGTGCCTTAGCACTTCATTCCTTAACATCTGGACACGTATGCTCCTAACAACGAGTGGTTCATCCAGACAATGAATGCTGTGTTTTCAGTTGGGGGTGATGTTGTGCATCCTGATATCCCAAACAACTTTCTGAGGCTGTTGGCTGAAGGTGAGCAAGTCCATGAATGCTCTGAAGAACGACATGTTCCTTAATAACCTGTGTTTGGTTTTTTTTTTTCTTAAAATGTACTCAGAAATATTTGGTAGGATGTGTTATTTGAGTTTCATGGAAATTATATATTGTTTTCTGTCTAGGATTTGATGATGGGAATGAGGATCATCAGCTACGGGTGTATGCAGTGCAGTCTTATTTGTCACTACTTGGAGAAGAAGATGCATTGTATCCACAGAAATTCCTGCAAGTTATGAGTTGGGTAAGGTAGACACATGGTCAAAATCCAATACACAAATATGAGGAAACTGTCAAAGGTGGTGATGTTTTTAGTAAACATTTATTAGACTCTTGTATTTTTAGTCATGAGTATTTTTTTTTACTTGAAATCAAGCTAATGTGAGGAAATCTTGTTTTAGTGACCTCTTTGGTGACCAAAGACTACTTAACTTGTAGTTTGTAGAAAAGCTGTAGAAAAGCTCCCTTTAAGGCAGGTGATTGTTGGAATGGCTTAGCAGCCACCTGAACCTGGCTGCACATTGAGAGCCTTTCTGTCTTCATCAGATCTAGGCCAGATGTGGTTGTGAAATGCATTTTTAGCCTTGCAAATGCCTGGGCAGGTGCTGTGCTGGTATTATCTGGTACCTGGGTGAGCTTCAGCTTCCAGCCCAGAGAGAGGCTGCAGTGTGAGCAAGTTGTGTTTTGTCAGGGCCTAGTTATCTTTAGCTTTTTTTTCCAAGACAGCTGTTGGATTTTTAAGAAGCTAAAAGTTGGAGTCTGCTGAGGTAAACACAAAGATAACTTCAAGCCTTTGACATTTAAAACACAAAATGGTAAAAAATAATTTAGAAGGTGTTCAAATAATTATTTCTTGAATGTGAGGCAGATTTTATAGTGTTATTTAGTACTATATTCTAATTTCAAAACTGAAAGCACTGCTCTGTGTGACCAAGTGCATATTTTGTCTGTTTTTTTGTGAATAGGTGTTGGGAGAATATTTCAGTCTTGTTACAGATGTCAATCCAGAAGTTATTTTGACAAAACTACACAGCCTGCTGAAGAAGACTTATGTTACTTCTGAAACTAAAGCGTGGATAATGGCTGCAGTCACCAAGATAACATCACATACCTCCTGTTCAGAAACAGTTGACAAACTAATCCAAGAATTTAGCAGCTCTCTGGATACCTGCATAAGACAATATGCCTTTGAATTGAAACATCTGTGTGAAGACAAAGCACTGATGAAAAATTTGCTTCCATTTGATGCTAGTTGCAGTGATATGGTGGTAAGACAGCTGCAGTTTTTGTTTTTCATGAAGCTCTTTATAGTTCAGGGGTTTGAATATTTTGGTAAAAAAGTGTTTTCAAAATGAATGGTGTTTGCAGTTCTGACTGGTGCCAGTCTGCTTAAAATGAGTTTTCAGAAACACCTTTTCAGGCATATGTGGTGAATCATAATGTTCTATACTGAAAGATAAAGAATCACAATGTTAAGCTGGAGTTGCTTTTTAGAACATTATCATGTCACAGTGGCTTATTTTTAGTTGTCTTTTGGGGTTTTTTTAAGATGTGGTAGGCCTGCTCTGATCCTGATCTGATGATAAGACACAATATTCTACTGGTAACACCAGGCTCAGATATAGCAAATATTTTTATTGCCTCTTCACTCCTTTTAATTCTGTGTAGGTAGATGCTTCCTTATCTTTTCTGGATGGGTTTGTGGCTGAAGGACTTGGTCGTGGGGCAGCACCGTATAAGCCTCATCACCAGAGGCAAGAGGAGAAGCTTTCTCAGGAAAAAGGTGAAAGTTTGCTGAATTTATTTAATAGCTGGTAAATCACCTGATAAGTATTAGCAATATAAGTGTACAGTTAATACATTTTCTTAAAGTAATAGTATCTTAATACATCTCTTGTCTATAGAAAAGAGGTAAATTCAGTTTAGATCTTAGTTCCACATCAGTCTAGCTGATGGATGTAGATTGTTGTTCTGCGTGGAAGTAAGTTTTATTATAATCAATGCTGGTCTATAGGATTTGAAAGTTACGGAGATTATCAAAGTGAAATGCTGAGAAGTCCAACAGTATAGGAATAACTATTTTCAGAAAATAGATCTTTCTTATTCTTTTTTTATGCCTCGTTGTAATTTTAAGATTATCTGTCTTGCAGCTCTGAATTTTGAACCTTATGGATTGTCCTTTGCTTCAAGTGTGTCCTCTTCTGGTGTCACTGGCAGACAGTCCCCCACTGGTTTATCTTTTGGTTCTGATACATCTGGTAATAGTGCTGAGACAGGGCACAAAGAGTGAGTTAATCTGTGTTTGAAATGATGCTCATTTAAGCTTCTGTTTGTTGTCAGTATCATGTGTTTGCTGCTTCATTACATGGACCTGGGAAGAACGCAGTTGAACTTGGAAACATCTGTCATGTAGAAAGAAATAATTCAGATGATGGCATCCTTATAATTACCAGAAAAACTAACGTGGTTACACTCTTTTTACACCTTCTTCACGTACTACAAAGTAGGTGGTAGTAGATGCAGTAAAATGGGGCAAGATGACCTGATGATTAAATTATTGTATTCTCATTAAAAGCAAGTGTAACCTCTAAGAATAAGATTATAGAGAAAAAATACTTAATAATGTGCCTTTTAAGGAAACTTCTTTTAGATAAAAGTGAGGATAAGATTTGATGTATAAGATGCTTCTTAAGTTTTAGAACACTACAAACTATTCCAGGTCCATAACTTCATACAAATTTAAAAATTAGCTCATATTCCTGTAAATTGGTATGCAGGAAACCTTTTCAGAATCTTTCTGGGAAAATGTCTTCCCAGAACCTTTCTCCTGGGGAGAAAGATAGATACCATGTTGCTTATATTCACTTAAAAAAAAAAAAAAAAAATTACTCAAATATGTTATAAATGTAGTCTGAAACTCTGGGTGGAGATGGAAAGCACAGTCTAGTACTGGTTTCATGTGTTTAATGCTGCTTAATACAGGTCTGTACTTAAGTACTGTATAGCCTAGTGCAAGTTTACATTTGTGGGATGTTTTAAAAGTAATGTAACATTACTGACATTGAACTTCATGCAGATGCAACTGTTCACTTATATTTCACTGATCACTGTGTCTATCAAAGTCCCAAAGTTGTGAATGGTGTTTGAGTATTGGTGTGTTTTTAAGAATATCATGTTCATATGGCTGATCTTGCTTTGTTTTGTTTGCTTTTTTAGGACAAATACTCTGAAACTTGAGGGAGTACGTAAGCTGTGGGGAAAAGAAGGTTATCTTCCAAAGAAAGAAAAAGTAGGGAAAGAAAATGAGCCACAAACAGTTTCTTGTGACAGCTTATTAGCAGGACAGGCAGGTGACCCTCCTGTGTTGAGGTCTGATCAGGGTGCCAGCCTCACTGAGGAAGACAAAGAGAAGCAGCAGTTAGCATCAACCTTATTTGTTGGGCTGGGATCAAGTGCTGGTGTCAGTCTGGTAAGTGATTCTTTTGAGACTTAACAGTTTAAAGTTTACATATAGCCTCATTTAAAATTATAGATATTTGTATGCAAAGATCAAATTATAAGACAAATATTGACAAGACAG
The DNA here is from genome assembly GCA_038380795.1 of Pyrocephalus nanus. Classification (NCBI taxonomy): domain Eukaryota; kingdom Metazoa; phylum Chordata; class Aves; order Passeriformes; family Tyrannidae; genus Pyrocephalus; species Pyrocephalus nanus. Next base: position 9,048,692 of record CM076272.1, read on the forward strand.
TATAAGACAAAATTTGATAAGACAAATTTCCCCTAAGTAACTGAAGAGCTACTGAAAATTATTTTTGCGATCTGGTAATTTGTTGAGAACATGAAACAACTTGGATATTACTTGATGAAGCAACATCTGGAGCAGATCTGGTTTGGTAACTAGAACTTCCCTGTTTACATGTTGTGCTTCAAGTTTAAGTCACAATTTCCTAAACAATTGTTCCTTGACCCAGCTTTGCAGAGCTGTTTCCATTCATTTGGCAGTAAGGCTAGAGCTTGACACCCCTATGTCAAGACAAGTTTTAATATGTGTGTGGTAATATCTGGAACATAAAAATTCACCATTAGGTAATCTTTTTAAGACTGGCATCTTAATAGCCAGCTCACCTCTTGGCATTTATGACTGGTTAACCAGAAACTCTTTAGCTGTGCTTAGTTTTTAGTAAGAGGTTTTAGTTTGTTAAGAGAACCTAGAGTCATACTTGCATTATAAGCTAATTCAGTACCCTGTAAGAAATACAGCAAAAGCCGGAATCCATTAAAACATTTGGAATCTGTTTGTATTTGTCATCTGTATTGATTCCTTGTCCCTGCTCACTGTTTCATTGTGTTAATAGTAACAGAACTCTGTGCAAGAAAATTCTCCAACCATTTTTCATTTTTATCTTTTTTCAGCTGGGGAAAGCGGACACAGCTACTCAGAAGTTCAAAAGGAAATCAAAGATAAATGAAACTCAGCACAGTGAGGAGGCATCAGACTTCAAAAATAGTGGTGCTTCAGATTTTGGTCCCTTACTTGATACAGTACCTATTAACACAGAAGACTCTGAGGAAAGTGCACACACAAGGTTGAGGAAAGCCTCCTTGTGCTCTTCAGATATTGTAGAAGATAATTTAGTGTTTGAAACACCTCAGTCCCTTAAAAAATCTGTGCTGGATGACAGACTTTCAGATAATAGGCTGTCACAGTCCTCTTTGTTTGCTGATAGTAATATTGAAATTTTTCAGCCTTCTCCAAGTGCTCATTGTGAAAGTGCCAGTGAAACACCATTGGTTCCTTCCTTACCAAAAGAACTTGAAGAGCTTCCTCACTCTGAGGTAGTGAAACTTTGTCAGAGTGATGCCTTAGCTCTGTATTTATGTAAGGTGTGGACAGATGACTCTCTGTTGCTCACTGTTTTAGTTTCCAATAAAACCACTTCTGCACTTAATGCTGTGAACTTAGTGTTTGAAGAAACAGAACACTTTCAGGTAAGAAATTGTGTTTCCGTTTTGTTTGAAATGCTCATGGAACTTCTCCCTTTTTGCTTGCATTTCACTGTGCAATGCTGGCTTTAATGTCGTGCCTTTTTCCAAAGTATTTCCTCAAAACCTGTGGTTACAGCTGTTACACACGTTCTGAAGGGCAGTGAAAGAAACCTCAATATAAAACTTACTTGGTTTAAAAATTAGCATCTCACTTTTTTAATTCCCCTTGACTTTGTTTTCTAGTGCTTGCCTCCATGTAATAAAGATGTGTGATTTCTCACTTCTGAATGCAAAGACTGAATGCAAACCTAACCAGTTGTACTCAGAGTGGGAAGACTTGAGTTGTTAAAGAATTCACTGTGTAACTTTTTTTTGTCTGATTGTGACTATGGGGCTTGTGCTTTCACTTGTGTTTACCTGATGGGCAAACATGATGCAGTTGTTTCCCTGACATAAAATTTGTGTAGGTTTGCTTCAGTTTTTTTCCCCTCCAAAGCTACCAGGCATATTTCATTCTCATGCATTCAGCTGATGGTACAGAGGAGTTGGTCAGTTTATTTTTTTTTTCATTGGCTACATGTGGGATTTAACAGGTTGGTAAAAGGATGTTAGAGTCTTAATTGAAATTTCATTTAAATATTTGGAAAGATAGCTAGGAATTGTGAATCAGCATGACTATCCACAGATTTTGCTAAAAGAAATACAGAATTATTAAACAGCAAGTGATGACTGGATAAAGAGAATTAAGCAGGAAAGGAACTGCTAATTGGTTATAGAATTTCCTTCTTTTCCATTTCTGACTTAAATCAAACCTGTCATTGATAGAAAGTGGGCATCTCATGTCTAGTTTTTTTCTTGTAATTCACTTAAGTTCCTATACAGACCACTACCATGGATAGAATCTATGTTACTGGTTTGTTTGGAGAGGCTGGTGACTGCTGAGTAATCTTGAAATCATCCTTTTTATTAGGGAGGATTTCCCAACTTCTTGCTTGTAGCATATAGCCTGAGGTATGCTGCAAATGCTGCTTGCTTATGTTTTGGGACTGAACTACAGAATTCAGGTTCTTGGTGCAGTTATTCAGAGATAGAGGAAGCCAATTTTCAGAGATGAGTTTCACCACTGTTTTACTTCTCATAGAACACTTGTGGATGTTAATTATTGATTTATCCTTCTTGAGGGCTGAGAAATTGTAGTTCTGTTCACTTGTCAAATAGTCCAAGAAAAACCAATGGAAATAAAAGGCACTTACACAATTTTATAGCTGTATCTTAATCACTTGCACAACTTGACAGCAAGACTTATGTTCTATATTCCTTTTTAAACATCACATAGATTTTGGAGAGTCCCACCCACCAGTTTCCTGTAATTGAAGCTCAAAGTTTGGAACATTGCCAGAAATGTGTGAGGATGAACAAAATCTCTACCCAGGGGATTCTTTCTGGCTCTGTTAATTACCAGTCAGAGATGGAAACTCGCCTTGAATTTTCATTAACTTTGTCACTGATGGACTTCATCAGGTAAATAAAAAAAGCTGCAGTTTTTAAAAACACCTGTACTCAACTCAGACAAGAGCAGGATGATTTGGGTGTTGACTATGAAAACATAAGGCTCCTTCTTGAGCAGCTAGTTTTAATCTGAGATTACTGTTAAAGATACTTCTTTATTTTACACTTCCAAAAAAGGGGCAAAGTTCCAGCAAGAAGTACAAATCCAGTGAGAATATTGACAGTAGCTGCAGGTTAGAATAGTGTTGGACTACAGAATGTGCTTTTGAGGAGGCTGAAAACTGAGTGAACAGAAGGGCATGCTGTTTTGAAATATGGCATAATGTAAACATGTCAAACCAAAACAAGTGATTTGAGTGCAGGGACAGAACGTTAGATGAAAAGCTGACAACTTTTGCAGAGGAAGAAGAAAGCTCATTCTTTTAATTTCTGAACACTGCATTTATTTTAGGAGTAGAAAAAACAAGTGTCCTTTTCTCCAGCAGACTTTTCTTTTTGAAGTGAAATCCATAAATTTATTCTTTTAAAATTTAGAAATCTAAAGCAAGGAATAGAAACTATTGTAAATGTTAAGAGGAGTTTGTTTAAAATAATGAGTTTGCTTATTGCTTGTCCAGTTGCTTCCAGATATGATTTTTTTTTTTTTGTGACCAAATATCTTGTTAGGTATGTCATTTTGCTAAAATATGTGGTGATCTTTTTAGGCCAATGGAAATGACTACAGAAGACTTTGGAAAGCTGTGGTTGTCCCTTTCCAATGATGTGAAACAGAATATAAAAATGTTGTCTTCCCAAGATTCCCTTTCAGCAGCCTTGAATACTCTGCAACAGAAGCTGAAACTCCATATAGTTGACATTATAGGTAAGTGAAAGTGTACCATATAGGGTATACATATATTATATAACTTTTCCCCAAAAAATAAGTGCATGGAAGTATCTTAGAGTTTGAGGCAGGGAATGTTTGGCAGGACAGTAAACCCAGGACTGTTTTCCTGTGGGCTTTGTTTGCCTCACCTGGGGGTCTGTGTGAAGGTGATGTAAACATACAAGTGTACAACAAACAGTAGATTTTACAAAGGAGAAAACTTCCATTATGGAGAGTTTTGGATAGGACAGAAAGAAGGGACTGAAGCTGTGGGACAAATATGAAGCTGGGGTTTTAGTGTGATTTGTGGTGACGTGTTAGAGGTGAGGGTAGAAGAGAACAGCAGACATGGAGTTTGAAAGATACATTTATGAAGTATCCTATAGCAATTGTTACTTGTTACTTCATTTTTTTTTCTGTGGTCTTTTTTGCTTTAAGGTAATGAGGGAATACTGGCATGCCAGCTGCTTCCATCTGTGCCCTGCCTGCTGCACTGCCGGACTCACTCAGGGATGTTGGCTGTGTGGTTCAGATCACCTTGTGCTGCTCTTCCAGATGGTTTGCTCTACCAGTGTCAAAAGGTGATGGGAGAATCCTAATAACAATAGTGCCTGCCTTAACCTGCTTGGTGTGTGAAAAGATTTATACAATTGCACAGATAATTACCAAAGCTAAACTAAGATACTGCTTCTCGAAGTATTAGAAGTTTTCTTCCAGCTGGCATATGTCACGTGGACTTGTGGGGGAAGAACAGTGACCTAAGTTAAGCCTGCAAAAACATGCTCAGGACTGTACAGTACATTAAAGTATTGTAACCTGTTTCTGTGAAATGTATATTTCTTAATTTTGTTGTAAATGACTGAAAGTATTTATTTTTATTACGCAGCTTTTATAGATGCCAACAATTACTTCTCATGGCAACTACTTAAATATGATTTTAAAGAAAAACATATTTCCATTATAAGGTCAGACTTGATCAGTTATCAGGATCATCTAATTTTATTTTGGTAATTTTTCTAAAGCTATTTTTAAGCACTGCTGGCAACAAGACCCATACTGGTGGTTGTATAAAGTAACTTATGTAGCATCAAATGCACAGTTTTAAAATAGTTGAAAGATTCTAGGGAACAAAACACTTCCCGTGATCTTTGATATTTACCATGGAAGTGGTAACATCCAAACAGGCTTTTGACAGGAGTCAGGGATGTGAGATGATATGGAAGCACCTCCTGGGGGATGATCCAAGGCCCAGGTTAGTCCCTGTCTGCAGTTCTTCCTGCCTCGTGTTTCAGTCTTGTTCCCTTTCCATAGGGGTCTGTGACAGTCATTGAATATTTGTGCATCTCTAAAGCAGAGTTTGATGTGAATCAAGTCTGAGGGGACTGAGCTGGGGGTAGTTGGCTGTGGACATTCTGACTTTGGTTGTTGAGTAGTGAACATGTTCATCGCTTTCCAGTCAGTCCTGTAAACTTAATCTGGCCAGTATCCCTGCCCATGAAAATTCACATGGGGAAGACTTTCGTTTATTTTTACTTGTAATTATTTATAAGCTCAGTCTGACTCCTCAAACCTTTGACTTGCACAGATGTTGTGTGTGCACTGTTAGGAACTGCAGCAAGGCATGAGAGATTAAATCAGAGCAGCAAACATGGAAACTGTGTCTGAGGAGGTTGTTTTCTCTTCCTGAAATAACCTCACAGTCTTGAAAATCCAGCAATCTTAATTTATTTAAATGCTAAACGAAAACTAGTACTGCTTAATATTATTTATAGCTGGTCATGTTTTCTATTTAAAAACATCAAAGGTTGTACACACGGCTCAGACATGGTATAAATGGATTCCACAGTGGAATTCTCTTTGTGTGTTTAATAGTAACAAGGAAACTCTCTGTTATATTTCAGCATTACTGGTTCTCACCTGATAAGCACTGGTTGTAAAGAAAAATAAAGTATTGTTACTTTGATGTTTTGGTAAATGTTGATGAAATTGTCGTAAGAATGTTAATGTGCTGATAGTTTGGGGTTTTTTTTTAAGTCGAGCTACTTGTGTTATCACAAGTATAATCGTACAAGCAAAGCTGTTTTTATTGCTGTTTCAGTACCCTCTTACTGAGGAATTTAAAGTGCACTGAACCTGTAAATATATTTAATGTTCTGCATACTTTAATGTTTACTTGGCACTTCAAGACAGTTTATATAAATGAAAACTGATTTATAGTGGAATAATTTCCAGCAAACTATTTCCCTGCTGGTAAATTGTGTTATGCAATTGGACTTCTGTAATCATAGGAACTATAATACAAGTATCTGTTTGTGGCCTATGCATTCAGACCATTTCAGCAATGAGATGTTCAATGTCCTAGTGTTTAAAAAAAACAGCAAAAGACAGCAATGCCTTCTGTTGTTCATGTAATGTTCTTTGTGACCTTCTTCACTGTATGAATAATATATGTGAAAGTGTCAATATTCTAATTGCTTCATGGTAACACCACTTAAAGGAGTTTACAGGGAATTGTACCTGTGTTGGTCTTTATTTTGGATTGCCCAGCAAATGTTCTGAATCTATCACCATCTTTGCATTTCGTGCAGTTTAATAAAATTCAGTTTTATTAAAAAAATTAGCTGAATACTTGTTACGTGTTCTTTGCCACCACATGTAGCAGTGTTTCTGCATAGTAAGAACTAGTTTCTATTTTAATTGTTTCTCTTTGCATCTGGACAGTGAAGAACACTGTAACACTACAGAAGTCTTGAATCCATTGGTGATTTAAATATCCTGTGTTTCACTTGGAGATACCAGAAGATTGCAAGACTACACTTTAGATATTTGGAACAGCCTTCTGTGTTCCAGCTCACTTTATACAGTCCTCTTTTTGGAATTCTGCGAGCTAGTGTGTTTTGGTTTTAGACATCACAAGAGACCTGAGTATCTCTTGTTATTCATAGTTGACAGGAATAGCATTTTTTTAAGTTCAATGCTAACATAAGAAAGCACTGCTATAGAGTGGGGAGCTTGGGGAGTTTGCCATAATGGCTGAGCTGCAGGTTCAGCCCTGGGCTAAGTCAGGGGGCTGGTTTGTGTAAGAAAGCTGCCAGTGTGTAACAGGAGTTCTGGCTGAGCTGGGGAACTCAGGCCCTTGAGAACCTCAGCAATTCAGTGCTGGAAATCCCTCTGATCTTCATCCATCATCCATCTGTCTCTGAAATAAGACTGCTTAGATAATTAACCAAAGTCATATTTTCCATTTAGTTCCATATTGAAAATCCTTGTGTGAGTATCTTCCTCCTCAATGGTGTTCCCATTTACTTTTCTTAGTGACTTGGTAGATCTTGAAGGCTTAGGCTGTTTTCCAGGAAAGGGAAATAAGGTGCATAGAAACAGGCTAGAAGGAAGAGAGCACATGACCAGTTTGCATGAAGAAGTTTGCTTTCAAGAGGCAACCAGAGGCCAGTGAGCATAAACTGACCTTTCTGAACTGGCAGGTTAACAATGTTTGGACCAAAACCTGGGTACCAGGAGGCCTCACTGTTTTACTGCTGTGTGCCATGGGCAACTTGGAGTTCTGGACATTTTGGGAGTCTACAGGTAAGTGATTGCATTGGATCCATATTTCAACTGTTTAGTCAGCTTTTCCTTCCTTACCCCAAGTATTTTCAGATATTTTTAATGATACAGTACTTTGTTAGGAAAATGGAAAGAATTGCAGCATGGCAGTAGGATGTAGGATATTTTCCTAAATATAGGTTAAATCTCTTGTGGTATATTACTTTCTGCTAGTTATTCCCAAATCCTCCTCATCTTTTAAGGACCCAGAAGAGTAAATTTATATAATGAATGGCACTATCTTGAGGTTTTCCTGTACTTGTGAATCGCTTATAAATGACATTGATGGTTTCTAAATATTGGAAAGGTGTTGGTCTCCTATAGAATCCCACCAGTAGTTTTTCAGCATAAAGAGCTGTATTATTTTTTTCTTTGTGCATTGTCTCTTTCTGGCATTGATTTATGTAAAAATGGAAATAGACACGCTTAAGTCATCCAGGTAAAAGTTGCTTCTGCATTTCAGTTGCTGTGGTAAGAGTTAATTGTGTTTTACCTCTTGGTTCTCTTTAGGGTCAGCTATTTATGTGCCCTTCTGTAAGAACATTTTTCTAGCACAAATCAGGTCACGTGCTCAGTGGGAAGGGCTGCTCAGTGGTACAGGGACCATTTCATTAGAGTGCTAGAAGTGGTCACTCCCATGAGAGTTTCTTAAACATTAACATTTTTCTCTTTATTACATAAAGCTGGCAGTGATGAAGCAAAGAATGTTGTGTCCTGCCATGATGTGATTCATAAAATTAGCTTGACAGCAATACTTTACCAGCAGGGAGGTTCAAAGCACCACTTAGGAAGATTGTTTTAAACCCAGATTTTAAGGTAGCTGTCGGTTTTCTCTTTGTGCCAGCCTTTAATTGCTTTCAGTGTAATTGCTGTGTGAGTTGTTTGCAAATCCTGAGCTCTTTCAGCCAAAACAGTTTGCTTTTTCTGGGAATAAGGATGGGAGAATATGTGCTTACTGTTGTTCAAACATTCTGGTAGGTTCTAGCACCTCCGTGTTTAGGGCAGGGCTTTCAAATCTGCCAGGGATGTGTCTTCCATGTAGTTTAAATCACATGGAGCTAAACTGAGCTAAATACATCATGGAAAACTTGCCAGAAGGTGCTGGATAGTGAGATCTTGGCCTGTGCCATGCTCTGCCCCTGACCCAGCCTGCCCATGTCTCTCCCAGGCACCGGCTCAGGCTGAGCCCAGGGAGAAGTGGAACCTGAGGGCAAGAAGTCTATGCCATGTCCCCCCCGAGGCTTATGAGGGAGTTTCTGAGCTTGGTGATGGGGCTGCTCTGCTAAACACAGCGAGTCAGCATCGTTTGGGAGCTCAAGTGCTGGAGAACTTTTGGAAAAACAGAAATTCCATTTGCTGCTGACACGTGTTGGTGTTAGGTGGGTGTGATTGCAACAGGGATGCTAGAATAAATGAATCAAAAGGAAACAAAAAAGGCAGTAATCACACATTTTTAATCCACAAATGTGATAATACATAATATACTTAAGGTGACCTGAACATTGCCCATATTTTAGCAATGTTGTTACATACCAAGCTACAAGTACAAAAGTAAACAATGAATATACAGGATACGCAAGTATGAGAAATACTTGAAAACACCTCTTCCTTTAAGGCTACTCAGATTATTTATAAATAAAATAACAGATGTTCAGCTGGTGTGTCTAAAATACCAGAATCTGAATATTGATACTTGCAACACACAGAAAGTCACAGGTACAGGATATCCCTTTCCTTTGGACATCTTGAATGTTGAATAATCTCTTTTTCTGGCTTTCGAAAAAAGAAATTTGTTTGCCACAAATGAAACACGCAAAATCTGATGTGTGTGCACTGGGACAGGAGCACTGGATACAATAAATACTGTTCAAAAGCATCAATTGACAAGTACGTGCTTGGAAGAAATGCAGGTAATGTGCATGTAAATATGGCTCTGCAGACGGCTACACTTGCAGCCCCAACTGTTGGTGTTTCATTACTGTTTTGCAAAGGAGTTGTCCACCTTCACTGCTACTAAATACACTTCTTATGGTTAAAGGAAATAGGTGGGGAAAATTTACATTGTTACAAACTGCTCTGCTACTGTCTTTCATTTTTACCGTGTTTCAGATGAGTTCTTGGAACAGACGAAATCCATCTGGCACAACCCAAGTAAATATGTGAACTGGGTATGTGTGTTCTCAACTGTATAAGGGTGTGATAGTAAAAATTGTTGTTGTAAGAGATAAAATACAGTTATTCTGGGGTGAGGAAAGACAGAAGAATAATAAATTTTTTGAACAGTTTTCTCTACCACCATAGTATTCAAGAGTTTAAATGAAATATTTTTTTTTCTTATCGTAAAGTAGTGAGTGATCAACCCTGTAAGCTTCCTTAAAAGAGAAATGGCTTTCAAATATATTTTCTTGTCTTTATCAATTTTCAAGTACATGCATCTCTGTATTATATATACATGAAAGAGAAGGTGTTACCTCTAGATAATGGCATTGTCTGCTCTCTGTGCCAGATGAAAGGAGAGGGTACCTGATACTGCAGTGTCAGGAGCTAGAGCTGGAGGATAAGATGTAGAAGGCAAGGAGAGGAGAGATTTCTGAACATGCTTCCTTTACTCTGGGTCAGTCAGCACCTACCCCGATTCTACAAGTGGCAAAGCTGGTGTATTTGCTCTGTTCCCATCCTCCCTTCATCCTAAAAGGACTGTACAACCCCCACTCTTTCTTGGCAAAATGTTTTCAGCTTGAAGCCATAAAAAAAAAAAAAAAAAAAAAAAGCCACTGAAAACATTTGGAACAAAACTCATTCCAGAAGCTCCCCAGAGTTCCTAAGGCTGCTCTTGTTTAGCTACTGTGGATATGCTACACTCAGAGGCACTGCAAGAAGAGTGGATGGGCTTCCTATTGTGTCCCACCTCTGATTACTGTAGGCACAAATGTCATGGGCACATTGAACCAAGAGTGGTATTGAGGCTGAATACTTTGAGGACAGGGGATGGAAAAGGGGGTGTCTCAGTCGTGCTTCTCACAAGGGCAATTTCAAAATCTTCACAAAGAGTATTTTATTCTGTCAGGCAGAACAGTAAGAGCACAAAGAGCAGCACAACCTCCAGCCTAAACTCACCTGGTGGTACCCAATACACAAACCCTGAGTGTGGGGGAACTGCTGAACTATTTTAGTTGTCTGGTTACCTTTGAGCTTCAACCACTGAGCTAATTTTCAAAATTAAAATGAAACCTTCTATTAGCAGGTATAAACCAAAACTCTGATGAAAATATTGCTTCCTAGAGCAGTTCTTTAAATTTTCTCCCACTTCTACTCTGTTTGTATGATTTGTTATTCCCCTATTAGACTTACATACCATTTAAATTAAGAGAGGTCTTCTTCTATTAATTCCTGATCCGTTTGAAAGGAGTGAACTCAGTCCATTACAGCCCTACTTTCTGTCAAAGCTTTCTCAGGTAGTGTGGAAATAATAAAAATATATGCACCAAGGGCCTGGGGGTAAATTCCATGAGTTGCTCTTGCCTTCACCTGTCTATTTTTTACATAGCCATGCATGTGAGTTTCCTTTCTTTTCTCGTGTTCAGCCTTGAACACAAAGCTAGCAAGATCCTGCTGTATGGGAACCTCTTTCTGAACAACACATAACAGCAGCCTTGTTCATTCCGCTCCTTGAGAAAGACTGGATTATCTGAACAGAACATTAAGATTGATAGCTTTCTGATTTAAGTCTTCCACTTCATCATGAGCCTGGTGAGCACTTTCTGGGCCCTGCTGGGGCTGTAGTAAGACTGATGGGAAGGAAGCTCGCTTGCCTACCACGGCTCATGAGGGGTGGCCAGTCCTAGAGAGAAGTTTTTGTTTGGTTTCTTGCTTCTGAGCGTAGCTTCAAAGAACCTTCTCATCAAGTAGTTTGTTGATGCCATTGCAGATCTTTTTGAGGTATGGCCGACAATCCCCATCCAGGCTGTAGAGGGCAGTTAGAAATTCCACATCCGCAAAGTGGTTGAAGACGTGGTTGATGCGCCCGTGGGACCGTGGGGTCAGGTGCCGACCTACGAGTTCGTGCACAAGGTCTTTGCACTCATTGAGAAGTTCTGCAAGCACATTCCTGTCAAAAGTGTACTCTACCTCGTAGAAGCTGACGATTGTCATGGCAGTTTGGTTCAGCTTCTTCCTGAACTTGTCTACGATCTCCAGCTCTTCTTGGTTGAACTGATTGTTTCGGTAGAGGATCCCGATTTTTATTGCCACTTTGATCAGGTCTTTCATAATTTTATGGGCTTCCTTTTTGTTTCTTGTGTGTTCCTTCGTTACTTTGTACAGCTCATCAAAGATTTCACTGCTTGTGTCATCGATCAGCATGTTAGCCATGGTTTTGGTTGCCATTTTACTCAGAATCTTCTTCTGGGCTTGCAATGCAAGATTCTTGGAACTGAAATAATCAGGACCTGGTTCAGGATAGAAAAAAGGGAAAACGTTTATTTGGTGAATTAGTTTTGCAATCAATTAAGAAAAGTAGTACCCACATGCTTAAGTGAGACATTGATTAACTGACATATTCTCATGACTTCAGTAACAGGAACACTTCTAACACATTATTTCCAGGTGTTCTTGGGGTTTTAGACATTCATGTTTCAGGTCTTGCTGTCACGTTATTTGCTTGCACATAAACCCCAGAATATTCTGGCAGGGGATATCTATGCTGATGCTTTGATAGTCTTTCAATTTTGAAGTTCAATATTAAAGCTTTCTTAGCAGAGAGATCTTCTGAGATGTTGTGGTCAAAATAATGCATAAAGTATCAGATACAAGCAAAATGAGATACAAACAATATAGGAACCTCAGGGAGTTAGTTATGCTTTGGTCATTGGGAGGCACTGTTGTTCTACAGTTATGCTAAGCAGCATCTCATATAAGGGCTAATAAAGCAGATCCATAAGCAAGGATTTATTTTGCCTTGATGTCTAGTAATAATAATAATGCCTTCCCCTTTTGTTACCAATTTGCAAAATTCTAGAATGTGATTTCTGTAAAACACAGTGTTTCTGTGCATGTGGTTCCTGCCAGACAAAAATACCTGAGCTATTTGCTCTACGTTTACCAAATAATTGTCTTGGATTTTTCTATCTTTTACCCATCTGTGCAAGTTTCACTCAGCAGAGCACCCCAGCACATGGCAACTCCTGCTGGGCTGGATCCCATGAGTTTCTCTAATTCTTGGTAGAGATGAATTTGACCTTCCTCTGTTTTTCACAATAATGTTGGCTTCTAACTGACCCTATATGGACAAAGTAAAGGAAATGGGTATATGAAATAATCATCCAGGTTAATATTGGGCCAGTGAAGTCTCTGTTGGATCAAAGGGCACTTTATCATTGCAGCCAAGCAGTGGCTTGATGAGTGTGTGTATTGGGTGCACAGATGGTGAGTTCTGAGTGATGGCAGAGTGGCCTCTTTGGTACAAGACACCTTCCTTGCCTTTCCCTCACATCTCCTCTCAGTATCTGCTCATGCAAAGGAGGTGCCCTTGTTTCCCTGCCAGCTGGAGACCTTGCTCTGCTCACTGGGAGACCAGAGCCAAGGATGGAGGTACCCACATCCTTCACCAGCTGCTGGGAAATCAAACCACTAAGAGATTAAAAATGACAATAAAAATCAAATCTTCCAGTGCTGATTTGATTGTGGAACCTGAGTGAGTCTTAAGCTGGTGGGGTGAGCTCCAAGGCCCTTTCCAATCTTCAGCCCATGAACGCTGTCACCCCGCAGTGCAGCCGCTGTCTGCTGGTGCTCGTGGCACAGTCTGACCCGTGGCAGCCTCTCCCTCCTCCCTGTGTGAGGAAAAAAGGGGTGCTGGTTGCCAGCACTCACTTCAAAGAAGTAACACTCTTAATTTAAAGTCCTCTCTTTAAATCCTCTGTTAAAATCCTTGATTTTCGAGTTAGCTGGAATATTAAAGTTGTCATCTTTCTTTGTGTGCTACAGCTGTACTGCAGAGCAATGTGAAAGAGTAACATTTAATTTCAGCTGAACCACCACCTGGAAAAAATAATTCAATGTGCTTTAAAAGAATTGCCTGTCATTTGGAGAGAAAATTGTGGGGCTGAGCTGCTGTCTGAAGGAAATAGAAAAACTGTGATTTAATCTAGAAATGATAAAACCAGGATGAAAGCATTCTTTCACTTAGCAGTACGTGGGTATATAAATAGTATCCATGATGAATAATTATGTGCATTTGACACAGTAAAATGGTAGATTGTTAGTGTCTGTTTCTGTAGTAAGTGTTTCTATTAATCAAGCGGATGCAGTTGTTCAGTATCTGTTCTGATCAAAACCTGAAAATAATTGCAGTAGGTTTTTAGAATATTAATTTTGCTGAAGTTCATGACACTTCAGGCTCTGTGTCACTTTGACCAGGTGAGAGCCCAGCTTGGCTCACGCTGCAGGGAGAGCTCTGAAGAGATGTGGCAATTCTGCAGCTCGAAGCAAAGCCAGCAAAGCCCCACGTCCCCCATCACACACCCCATGGTTTTGGGACACCAGTGCATCACTGGGGGACCCAGAACTAGCACAACCACTAGCACCTTCTGAAACACACACACATCCAGCTGCTCTCCCATCTATGTGATCTCTGAAAGACGAACTTGGATGCTAAATTAGCATGTAAAAGATTCTAATAAAGTTATTAGAAGTGAGGGTTGTTTGAAAAAAAAAAAAAAAAAGCATGGTTCTGATGTATTCTATATTCAAAGCCCTGCCTCTCACCCACAAAACTGAACAGAGTGTCATCTTCAAAGGTGGGTTTGTTTCCCCATGACACCCTTGGGTCTGGTAGCTCAGATGACAATGACACAGCTCCCAGTGAAAGATGCAGGCTGTGAAAGGGGCAGCACAGCCAGAAAGCATCTGGCTGAGTTTAACTGAATCTTGAGGCTGGAGTATTTTTCCATGGCAATTCCCAAGTGTGAGATCTGCTATTTAACAGCATGAGACTGAGCTCCTTCTCATCTTTCTAGAAGTAAAATGAGGAAATCTGTTATTGCACTGGAGCTGCTAAACATTAGTGTATTCTCCTTCCTTAGTAATTTTACAGGTACTGAATTCATCTATGTAATGGTCTGGAAGTCTCTTACCTTTTAAACAGAGTTTGAGCACACACAGATCTCACAGAATATTCTGGGCTGGAAGGGACCCAAAGGATCATCGAGTCCAGCTTTTAAGTGACTAGCCCATTTGGGGATCAAACACACAACCCTGATATTATTAGCACCATGCTCTAACCAACTGTGCTATATCCTTTCCCTCCTCTCATAGGTCTTGCTCTCCTCTGCTTAAACCAGGACCCCCAGTTTCATGCCCCTCTCCCCGCTCTGGCCCCCTCCCCACTTTGTGCTCCTGTCTCTCCAGCCAATCCTACCATGGCACCTCTTGCTTCCAAGCCAAGCCAGCCCTCAGAAAACAGGCAGATCCAAATATTTTATGCTTTCTCCTGACTCCTTCCACAATCTGTGCTGCTCTCTGTCCTGTACAATCTGTGGTAGCTGGTAATCACGTGCTCCATCCCAGTAACCGTACCAGGCAGGAGAGGTGCCAGTGGGCTTGGTGGGGACACAGATCTGTAGCATACTGTGGTGCTATGATAAATACAGAAGCTGCAGCCACTGCCGTGGTCCCAACACCATGTCAGTGAACTGCTGAGAAGCTCAGGAGGAGGACAAGGGGTGCATTCCAAGCTGCCAGGGTGGACGCTCTGCAGAGCCTTGGCCTGGCCTCCAGCTGCCTGAGCAGCTGCTGCTGGGGTCAGACCTGTGTGTGATGGGAGGAGGGCAGACTCCAGCCATCAGCCCTTCTGTGCAGCCCAGACAGCGGTGTGGGGGCTGCTCTCAAAGGCTGTGCTTGGCTTTGCTCGGCTTCATTTAAATTCAGGAGAATGCACTGGAGAGTGTGAGGGGCTGTTTGGATGGATTCCCGCCTCCAAAATCACGTCGTGCTCAGACACCCAGGTGACGCCTTGCCTTTCAAAGATCACAAGTGTTTTAGCCACATGATTACATTCAGGCTTTCATGGGGACAGCAGCCTTTTCTTACTGCAGCACATTGCTCACTACACAAAATACATCTTCACCTCCTACATACAGCAATTCTATTTTCTGCTTTCTTTCATACAGCAAAACAAATCAGCAACAACATTATAGATGCTATTAGCTTTCAGGAACATTACACCAAAGCTAAAAATGAAAAACCAAGCATACTGCTTTGTTGGGTAATGATTAGCTTCCATTATAGAAAATATGACATCTTAGTTTTTACTGAAGGAAGGGCCAGTTCTGCTTCAGATCTGCTCTCGCCCTCTCTCTCTCATCTAGAGAGCTATATATGATAAAAGCTATTTAAAAAGCCCCTTCTGATGGGCTTGATCCCATAGCAATCTTCCACCCTTCAAGAAGTGCAACTCTCCAGCCCTGTATTTCCCCTGCTGTGATGCCCACAGAGGGGATGGCACACGCCCAGCTGTGGGCAGGAGGAAGGGGAGAGGCTCCCTGTGCCCAGGACACACCACTCCCCACCAGTGACTGCCCAGCTTCTGGCACACGGTGCTGAACATGACAAAGATGTCTCACATCCCACTAAACTTAATAACAGGATTGCTTAATAACAGAGTTGCTTAATAACAGAAGTGCAGAAAAAGTTTGGCAACTCCAGCAAGCGGATGTAAGAGTTTTATATTTTAGGAGTTTTTGAAACTGAAATGCAAGAACATCTGTAATATTCTCGAAATATTTTGATTGCAGATGGCTGTACCAAGTACAAAATGGTCAGAACTAAATGCTCAGCAATACTATTTTCATGTAAATACCCATTCAGCCACTCTGTACAAAACAACACGGCAAAACCAGTCAACCAGAAGATGCTCCCACTATGCCCAGGGGAGAGCATGCTCAATGTTTTCTGAGAGCAATTATGAGGACATGGAAACAACCCCCCCGAGCACATGAATCCATTTCCCTCCCAGTCAGCCACTTAGTCAAAGCCATAATACCATTTTGCAGCCAGGATTTTTTCTTCCCTGGCAAATGTCTAAAAGTCATGTTGAAGTGAACTCTGGAAGGAGTGTGGCTTGACCACAGAAATGGAGAGAGAGAGAGGGAGTTAATCTGAAGAGTTTCTGTGGAGTTTGTCCAGTGCATTTTTTATTGTATTAGCAGGCTGGGTTGGAGAGAAGGGACACAAAAGGAATTTCTTTGGCTCTGTGGCACCTGTGTGGTTATACTCGACAGGGAGATGTTATCCCAGTGCCTGCTGCACCTTGTACTGGGTAATGAGTTACCTCAGCCATTGACTTCATCTACTCTAAAGTGAGAAACACTTGGAGATGTGCCTTATTTCCCACCTACACATAACCCCAGCTCCCAGCAGTTGGTGGTGGCTGTGTTTTCCAGCAAGCAACGTACGTGTAGGGGGCACTGAGTTATCTTGAGAGCATCCTGGAGAGGTGAGTTGAGCTGTTTTAAGTTAAAGGTCTGAGATAAAAACACGAAGAGGCTGCAGGAACCCACTGCAGTCCTGCAGCCTGGCAGGAAGGGGAGGTGATGGGAACCAGAAAAGGTCCTTGCACCTGTGCTCCAGCTGTACTGTAAGCAAGAAAAGGGCTGAATCTTAACTGAACAAGACGGAAATGCATAAGAAAGTAAAGATGATGAAGAGGCTGAAATATTTTTAATACTCCTGAATCTTCACTTTTAAAATGCAACACAGCCTCTGCAGCAAAAGATGGGCTTTAAGGAGTCAGCAATGCTGCTGGAAATGTGGGCTTCCCTCCAGCTGCAAGCAGTTGCTCAGGCTTGTGGGAGATGTACTAAGCCAAGGGCCAGGCATGCTCTCAGAGTCTGCTATGGTGTGAGATAGCTGGGTCATGAAAATTGTTGTAGGAATGGACT
Source organism: Pyrocephalus nanus (assembly GCA_038380795.1). Classification (NCBI taxonomy): domain Eukaryota; kingdom Metazoa; phylum Chordata; class Aves; order Passeriformes; family Tyrannidae; genus Pyrocephalus; species Pyrocephalus nanus. Next base: position 9,065,842 of record CM076272.1, read on the forward strand.
GTTTTAATGACTTGTGTGACCCAGTTTGAATGCATCTGTGTATTTTAATTTGGTGATATACCTGCCCCTGAGCCTGGAGAGTATGGGAATGCCAATGAGGAAGAATGTCAATGAGGCAGCTGTATTGTAAAGCTCTTACAGTGGGTATCTGAACTGTTAATCCAGTCTTGCTGCTGGTGTTGATAATTAACTAGGATGGCAGCTTGTTTCATTATAACAGAGTTACTTGTAATGGCTCTTTGTCTTGACATAAATACAAAAAAATCTAGTTGCCTAATTTGTAGCATTCAGGAAAAACGTTAGCAGTAATGAGCTGCAAATGTGTGTTTTATTTATCCTTCAAGTATCATTTACATGTGATAAGATTGGTTGGAAAAGAGAACTGCAGAACTTCGGATTTCAAAATAGCCCTAAAAGCAGACAGGAAAAAAACGTCCACTAAAAGCACTTCTCCCTTAGTGTTTTAGTCCTGAGCAGCCTGGGCACGAGCTGTGAGTTTGTGTATTACTCTTGGACAGCTACAGGATCACTGCAGAAGAAACATTCAGTGTTTCCAGTAACTTTAAGCCAAGAAATCCAATAGACCAGATGGAATATATCAGCTTTCAGGGAGGGCCAATTTAAACATGTGTAAGCACCGGGGGCCCAGTGCTCAAACTTTAACACTTCTAAATTGTTACTGTGAACATAAAAGGGTTGCTCATATCCGCAGTGGAACAGGAGATTACAGACTGATTATACGACCCGGGGAGAACGTACCAGTATCCAAACATCTGAAAGCAAAACTTGGACATGCTGGAAATTGCAGAAACGGCCTTGTACAGAGGGAACATGACTGAATGGAAAAGAGACCATTTTTTCCTTTTAGTGCTTTAGATGAGCAGCAATTATGCTGCAAAAAAAGCGCTGTCTGGGAACCTAGAGACTGCAGAGTCCGACGGGTAGTCTTATTTCAGCAGCTGGCTTGAACCTGGCACTTCACTAGTGCTATATTGTTGCTACATACTGGAGTTGCCTTTTAATACCTGGTGGAGGTGTTGGTAGGCTGGGGGGCCCCTTCTGTAAAGAGTAGCTGTGCAGACCGAGCACAAACTGTTGTCCTCCTCTGGGTAATGCCTCCAGGAACCTATCCAGGGAAGAGGAGCTCAGCTGCAGTTTCCATCAGCTCTGCTGGAGCTGCCAAGAAAGGGGCTGGCTGAGCTTTCCTCTTGCTGCCCCTGGTAGCTGGCTGGGAACTGAACTACTCTGGTGTGTGCCTCTCCTGTGTCTGAAGGCAGTAGCTGGCAAGTGGTGCCTGGATGACAGCACTGTCCCGGTGCTGAGCCTGGCCCACGGTGTGGAAACCTTCACAGGCACTCCCTTGGATATATGGCACAGCTGACACCATGCTGTGACTCTGCACGGCTGCTATTTGACATTACAAATGAGACATTGCACTTGGTCATATCCTGAAAGCTCACAGCCAGCTTGTGAGAGAGGAAACCACTCCCTGACAAAAGGGCTCAGAGAGGATCATCTCTGCGTTGTGTCCCACACTCCCAGCAGCTGTACCAGGCAGCTGCTTTGCTAAGGACCCAGCCCCAGGTCCAGCCTGCCAGGGACCAGCTGGGCACTCACAAGCAGCACTCACCTCTTGGAAGTGGCTACTAAAGCTCTTAATTTTACTAACCTGATAACATGTATCAGAACCAAAGCCCGAACGAGGCTGCAGCACAGAGAACAGCACCTCTGCAGAGTGACTTTCAAGTGTTCATTTTCAACTCTTCACTCCCATTTTGCAGTGTGTGGGAAGGCTCTGCCAAGGCAGCAAACACATCTGGTTGGCTCTTGGCAACTGGCAGGGAGTGTAAATGATGCAGAGCTTGCTTACACAGCACCCCGGGGTACATGTGGAGTGGCAGCAAGGCTTTGCTCTTATCTGAAACTGCTCAGGAGCTGCAAGTCCGTCTGCCAGGAGCGATAGTAAAATACTGTGGTGATGGTTTTCTAAGCTTTACTGTGCACCTAAAAGAGGTTTTGATGAACTGACCACTGTATTTTATAAATAGAAGTCTTTCAATGCCAGCTCATTATGTGATGGCAAGATACATCGAAGAGACTGAACAACGCTGCCCAATAAAATTTTGGTTTAGCTCTGCCTGACACTCAAGAAAATAAGCCTCCACACTCACAGCAGAGTTTTGACAAGGGAGGATTGGTTACTATCCATTGCAATGACCTATTAATCCTGTTCTTGAATTTTGAGATAGGTGTCTATGATTATGTTAGTATGTTTTTTTAAATGCTAGTTTTGGTAAAAAGAAGTCTTTTAGAGTAAAGAGGCATCTTGACATACCCAAAACACCACAGCAGTGTCTTACTTAAGAATGAACAGCTCATCAAGCTCGACAGACCACACTTTTGGTGGCACTAGGGGACATACTGAATTGTTCAGGACTTTTTGGCCTTCAAACTCTCAGTGACTTGTTTTTTTCATTACATGATCTATAGTGAATCCTGGGCAGTAACTGTTGAAGACTTTAACTTCAGTCTCTGACATGTTGTGTTTAAAGTCCTTTGCCTTCTCCACAATTACCACATTTCTTACACTGTCCTTTCAAAAAGACATTGCATTGAAAAAAAAAGCTATCATGGGGATTATGTAGCAAAAATATCCAGTTAACCAAATGGTGATTATCTCTATAGGAAAATTATGCTTGTTTTAATGTCTGGCCATGTAATTTGCACAACAGGACAGTAACGAGTTCTTTGATATGTGCTAAGGGACTGTTTAATGCTTAGATGGGACAGAGGCTCTGGGGGAGTATCAGGCATATAATGAATGATAAACAATTATCTTGTTAAGGAAAAAAGCCTCATAGGCTTCTTAAAAAGGATTCAACCATTGTGTTCCTCCATACAAAAATAAAAATTGTCCTGGAAAGAAAATATTTTCTTGCCAAAGTATTATTTGCTGCTGAAACTCTTACAAGTCATGTGAAACCTCTCAAGATCTTGCAGCTGTCCTATTTTATCCAGATACAATTATCTTAGCAACTTCTCTTTGTCAATGATCTTGCTCACAGTGTTACTTCATCCTCAGTTTCCAAACCAGGTAGATTCTGCTTTGAACAAAAACTTGAAGAGATGTTTGAATGCTGTGACAATCACACCTGGGGGCTTTCAGTCCAATTTCATGAATGACTTGGATTTTTGATCAGGGTGAATAAGGCTTTCCATGCATTCTTTTAACCCCTCTTCTGGCAGGGTGAGGGAAAGGGGAAGAGCTATGGAGGCATCTGTGCTTTTGTGGGCTTGGTGCTTGGCAATTACCCCAGGCACCACTCCTGGTTAACAGGAGGTTCAGATTTCCCTGTGCTTCTGCAGATCAAATGCTTTCTATTCCTTCCACAGAAGTCTCTTTAGCATGCAGGAGCTGGTCGTTCCCAGTAGGAACAAAATAATATGCTGTTAGTAAAGCAAGGCCTGGCAACATCAGCCCTAAATATTAAACACGGTCTCCCTGCAATCTGTATGCTTTAAACAGATAAAGTGCAGCTAAGGAACAGGCTATTTGATACTGCTTCCCCCATCGCTATTTTTTCCCCCATCCATTTCTCATCCTTTCAGGAAGAAAATTTTGAGGGTTTATTTTTGTGCCTTCAAATTGCTTGCTGTTGCAGTACACTGCTCTTTCTCCAGAGATAAAACATCCTTGCCTTTTACATAGAATAATTCTATTTTTGACTGTAATATATTAAGAATAGCATGAAAAATAACCACGTCTATGCTCTAGGGATGTACAAAACTCCATGAGAAAGCAAGCAATTGGGACCCCAAGGGTAGCTGGTCTGAAGATGCTGTGAAACTCTGAGATGACATTTCCCTGTAGCTTAATATGAGGCTGAAAAAAGAGAGAGGGGGAGAAGCATTTCTGCTAAACCAGGTCAAGGTGAATAAACCTCAAGGAACCCACACTAGGCTGCAGCTGTGGCAGGTGTCCAGCTGCTGCTGACCAAGTGGGCTGCCCAGCTGTGTGAACTGAGCTCCCGAGTCCAGAGGGAGAGGATCCAGCACCGCAGAGTTCCACCTGTGGCCCTGCTGTCCAGACACTCCCCTCCCTGGGGCAAGGTAGGCCGTTTGGGGTGTGTGAGGAGTAATTGTAATTTACTCTTCTTGTTTGTTTTTGTCCTTTAAAAACGAGCAACCCCCCTGACAGTAGTACTGAGTCGCCTTTGCTTTGAGTGCAGGGACACCGTGTGAGTGGGGTAACACCCGACAGTGTGTGTGTGCAAATGAAGAGAGGCCAAGGGAAGTGGAGGGTGGAGGAGAAAGGCTGTTGAAGCTTCATTTAAGTTAATGGCATCTGCGTATCTGGCAAATGAGATTTATTTATTTTTTTTTAATGAGCACCGTGTGCTATTGTTTTCCTACCTTGCTATTTGGTTGCTTGATCACTTGGTTTTGAATTAAGAAGGTGATGGATGGAAGGGGAATAAAACAATGGCAGACATCAGGTACAAATGGAAAAACATACCCTGAGTCCCTAAATAAAGCACCAGAGGAGCTGTGAATTTCCCTAATTAATTCCAGCCATGCTTCCAAACTGTTTATACTAGAGAACAAAGTCCAGTAAGGGGAAAATGAAGAGGATAATAGTGGCAAGAAGTGCCTGACAGCAGTTCACTTTCCCAAGTCAGGAACAGACACTCTAGACTGATCACAACATGTTTAAAACTAATAAGAAAAGAAAGTTTAATTAACCTGAAGCATAGACTATTTATTGTCTCACTGTTATTCTTTATTTTTGTGTTTAGGGAAAGTCAACTAAATAAAAGAAAAAATACTTTGAAGATGCTGGTTAGTGCTTCCAAATCATCTACTAGTCACAGGGCTGTGGAAGATGAGGACTTACAGATTATAACCCATTTGGACCTGGTGTTTGACAGTTGACAAAGAGGCACAGCTGTGGCTGTAATACAGCTGCAAGGGCAGGATCACGATGCGAGTATCACTAAAGAAGCTCCCTTATGTTTTTATCAGGCCCTCATGTTGCAGCAGGTTTGACATTCTTTGTTTCAAGTGAGGCTTATCTTTCGACTGATTTTTTTAAACAGATCAAACAACAACAACCAACAAAAAAAACAAAACCCCCAACCAAATAGAAAAATCCCACTAAAAAACCCAAACCAAATCTGTTGATAGAAGAGACTCTGCAGGTGTGTAAGTCAATTACTAAAGAAATCTTTTCCTTACCCCTCCTCTTGAGTCATGCTTAGTTATACTGTCTATGTCACAGCACCATTACTTACAAGGTATGTGGGTGCTACTTGTCTCTTGTTATAAATACTGTGTACTTATAACAGTTTTCACTCCCTCCATGAAAGTAAAGGTCTAGGTTTGTAAAGGCACCTAATGTATCACTAACTGCAGCCCAAAATTTCAGTCCTATTCTGAGAATATGCAGGAGGTAAAAAAAGGGCTACAATAGATCTGGAAGAGCTAGTGCAGCTTGTGAAGTCTTTTGGGGTAAAGAACATACTCTTGATTAATTCACCACTCCCATTACCAGTGTCACTCCTCCTGCCTGAGGAGCATCCCTTCTCTGTCTGCCCCAGGGCCATGCCCTGCTCGTGCCCCACTGCAGGTGCACAGAACATCAGCCTTTCTGGCCCAGGGGTTAAACTCTGACACCCACAGAAGATTCTGGATGCAGGTCCCTGCTGTGCCTGCACCACCATGGCTTGGAGGATTTCACTGCTGGATTTCACTGCCAGCTGAAGCAGTTTTGTTTCACCCAGCCCCAGTCAGCTGATGCTTTGCTGCAGCTTTATGAGCCCAGCACAATACCAGATGGGAATGTTGCTTGTGCAAGTCCATAAAAGACCTAAGGGCATCTTTCCTTTCTGAGTAAGAGCTGCTGATAATATCAATGTCCAAATGGTGCCTGCTCTGGTTTCTTTTAATTTATTTGAAGTATTTTTTTTCCTCCTACTTAAAGTTTAACAATTTCCTTAGAGATTTCCAACAGACAATCCCACTGTGGTCTTGCTGAAACAAACCTTGCTTGCTGTTTGATAATAACCAGGATGGATACTGCAGAATCCACCTACAATGAGTTAGTTCAGTGGTATAAACAAACTAACGGTGTTACAAGTTTAAAACAGAAAGTTATTTTATTTTTAGATGTCATCTGCTTCTCCTGGCTGACAAGCAAATGAGTAAATTCTTTTTCCTTGCAGTTTAGGGTTTTTTTTTCCCCCCTTCTTCAACAGAGAACAGATTAAGAACCTGCTATACTGAAATAGCTGCTCATACATGAGTACTTGAGCTCTGCACACCTTTACAAGAAAAATCTAAATTCAATGTGTCAATACTTTTGATCCGGGGTGAAGCCAATGCCTTGTTTTCAGTCTGAAAGTGCTAGAAAAGTATTTCTTAACAACAGCAAAGCTGAAACTGAAAAGACAAAAGTCATGAATACTTAGAAAGAAAAAAAAGAGTCTACTGTTTAGTGTTGTTCCCCAAAGAGGACAAGACTAGAAGAGTCCTCATCTACTTATTGTTTTAAACAATGTTTTACTGTTTGCCTGGTTATTAAAAAGAAAAAACAAAACACCCCAAACACATTTTTGCAGTTGTGGAATATTAGGCTGTATAGAATCCTTGACTAATTTTGTTTTTTCTTTTTTTTTTCCCCCCCTTCCCCCTGTCCCTAGAGGAGAATTAGCTGCTGGGGAGATAGCCAACCCAGATTCTGAATGGAAAACTCCTGACCAAAGGAAAAATTAATGGTGGTCAATGCAGCTGGGATTCATCAGGCTCTCCATCTCTTACAAGTTTTTGTGCATCTGACTGGGGATTTAGTGGTAGGAAGAAAGCACATGTTGCCTCATGCCTCAGATGTGATCTATAACCCTGTTTAAGATGAAGCCTGATTTGGACTTTATTATATCCTTTGGGTGATCTGCTCTGCACTGCTTGTCTACGGTGTCAGGTCAAGCATCTCATCAAGATGCACAAAACACTAAGAGTGGAATATGTGATGACTTCCATCCCTGTGGAAGAAAAGGCACAGACTGATCCGTATCTATCTATCCCACACGAACCAGACCACCTGCTGTATTCTCCAGACTTGTTCTCTGTAATCCTGTCATAAAGGATGACCATTACAGTATGAGCAAAAGATTATTTCCTGTGGAAAGAGAGAAAACTTGGGAATGTAAATCTGCAGGTCAATTCTGTTCCTCCTTGGTTCAAAATCTGCATTAATAATATCTGCCACAACTTATGGCATCTTTATGTCTTACAGTAATGAAAGAAAAATCCTGAGTTTATACTGGGAAAAAAAAAAAAAAAAAAAAAAAAAGGAAGAGAAACTGGACTACAAATGGTAGTTTCCTTGTTATGGGTTTAAATAAAAATTGCTAGGCATGGCATCAATACCCTCTCAGTGAGGTAACTGACCCAAACAGTGTAAATAATATCTGACAGCCAGAGCTCCTGTAGAGGATAAATGCTAGTGAAGATAGTCTGGTTTTGCACTTTTAGCTTGTTCATTGTGTGTATACATACTGCAAAACACATCATGCCAGGAGGAATATCCTGATAACAGGGATGCTTTTGCTGTCATCAGGGAGTTTATAATAACAGTTTAACAGCAGCAGCTGTAACCACCCTCAGCATAGAAGTTCATTCTGAGAACAACTCTTTATTTCAGGAAAGCAGAAATGGAAAAGATGCTGGAAAAATACTGAAATGGTCAAGACAGTTCTTAGAAGGTCTCTTTCATTATTCTGAGGCATGTGAGTAACAGCAATGTGTTGTGTGGGGTTTATTTATATATGTGTATGTATGTATCCTCATTATATAACATTGCAGCTATAAGGAGTCAGGATTGAATTTGCAGAGGAAAAAGAAGCAAAAATCGCTGCCTTTATGTTACCTAAAGAAAACCCTGAAAGGACAAGCCTCAACAGCAAACACAGATAAGCAAAATGCGCCATCCCTCGTGGTTTCAATTCTGTGAAATCTCTGAGTACATTTGTACTGAGTTGATTTGTGATGATACCACACATGTACTGAAAGTATCCAGCTGAATATCCAGGGTGATGCAGAAATGTAACTTCTGAATAAAACAACACATGTAACTTCTGAACACAAGGGTCTCTAGAGAGAGACTCTGTAAGATCTGAATCAGGTCCAAGCTGATACTAAGAGAAAGAAATGCAGCACAGCACACATGTTGTTATCACCTCACTGTTCCAGCTGCCAGAAAAACTGCTGCCCTTGTATCTGGTTATTGGTAACAGAATAATAGACAATTCCACAGTGCTGATGAAAAATTGTGCTTAAGAACAAAAACTTACTCCACGAAAACAACCACTGCTTCTGAAGGGAATTTGGTCAGTGTTGCTGTTTCTTAATCTCCAGCACAAATTTTTAGTGTCTGTGATACATGCTGAAGAAGCTGAGTCACTACCATGTTACTTGTCCTTCTGGAGCCATTCTAAGCAAAGGCAGCTTCTCGAGGCTGATCTAGAAAGTACAAAGGTGACTTTAGACCATTCTTATCTCTCCTGGATTTGACATGGTATTCAAAGAGTGTGGAACTTCCTCAGATAGACTAACAAGTACCTGAGGGGGAATGCTACTTAGTTTCCTCTCACTGCTTTGTAGGACTTGGTAAATCTTTCTTTCCTAGAGAATCTTGCATTTCTTAGTCCTTCTATAATGCTCTGCTGGGTTCTTTCTGCTTCAAGAAGCATGACAAAATCCACTTCTTGCTCAGCTCTCATAAATCCTGTAGGAAAAAAAATGAATTTTTCCCAGTCTTATGTTTCCCATTTAACTTTTTGTACAATGAAGAAAAATGTAAATTCCTTGCTGGAAGGGAGACTTGAACAGTTGTGGCATGTCTGATGTCCTCAGAGAGGACTTTCTCAGGCAGGGATGGGCCAGGTCTCTTGGACCCCAGTTCTGGTAACTGATCTGATTCCCTTTAGCAGGTAGGTCTAACAACCCCTATCATGTGCTTGTCTACAGAAATAAGACTCCTATGCTCATGCATTTTGTAGGGTTCAGATTTTACTGCAACCAGGTCTATCTGTAGCTCCTGCTCTCTGCTCCTGCAGTTGCCATAGCATAACCCAGGGGCATCCACGTCTAATTACACAAGGAATGAGCTGAAAGCAATCCCTGCTGCAGAGAGCCTTTGATCAAATGAGACATTTCTATGCCTTTAAATAGAGACTGGAGTCTTTAAAAGGAATGACTGTATGCACGTCATTCATTCTTGTTATTTCATATACCAAAATAATCTTGAGGTTCCTGTGGGTTTGCACCAGAGGGCCTAGACAGTGATGATCCAGTGTTTGTGCTGTGAACATAGGTAGTGCTCACAGGGAATGAACTGGTAGCAGGAACATTTAAATAAACTCTATCATCAAGCTAAGTGATACTCTAAAATAATTGTTTTACTTTTACCAACAGTCATTATTAATTTAATGAAGTTTCCCAGGATGATTTATGCCAAAAGAGAGAACCTTTGCAGTCCTCCCGTAGAGACATCACACATTACATATTCAACAGGACAGGTCTGGAAGAGAAGCCCTTTTGTTTATTCTCATTTCATTTTAACTAATGCTAATCTGAGCTGCTAGTGTCATGCTGTTAAGCCCTACACTTCAATATATTTGAAGCTTTCTTTGGCAAATAACTGAGCAGCAATTTAGCTCAGCGGGCCTCACCTTAGTGGAGCTGGTTTTGCTGCCAAACTCAAGAGCTGGCCTGCTTTTCCTTTTTCTTTGTTTTTTTTTTTTTTTTTTTTTCTCTCTTTTTCCCACCCAAGCCTATTCAAATAGTTTCTTTTGCAGCAATCTGCTCTCTTTCTCTGGACCTGATACTGTTGCTGAGGTCCCCTTGGCACAATGTTGGCTTTCCAGCTGCCTTTGCCTTTGCTGGTGTGGGTTTCTTCGGCTTCTGGCAGCGCTGGGCCCTCCTTAGTGACAGGTCTCCCAAGGTTTGTTGAAGGAGCAATGCTACCAGCATCACCCCATCAGCCAGCTGTCTGTCCTTTCTTCAAGCCTAAAGCCAGGTGATGATTTACCTCTTGCTGCTTTTCAATATTTTCTCCTCAAATATTAAACACTCTCACGCTTACAGAGAACACACATGCAGGAGCTTTACCCTTTCAGCAGGCTTAGCAACCATCCCTCCAGTGCAAAATATGCTCGTGGTAAAACTGCATTTTCCTGTGGCAAATGGACACCCCTGTGAGCCCTGCCAGACTCATTTCCCACTGTGTGAACTCTCACGAAGTGCAGTCCAGTGGTGTCAGCATAATGTTGCTTCAGTGGACATTTATTTGACTTTAATGCACACAGAAATTGCTTGTGGAAAGGTTTTATGGACAAAATAAAACTCCAAATATCAGAACCCTGACTCTTTCATAGTGAGATACAGCCTAGAAATCCAAGCAGCATGTTGGAGTTTGCACAATTTCTGACAAATTGGACAGTGGGGTAAAAATAAGACAGTCAGCTGTCACTGCCTGTGCTCTGGTCCCGTGTTCATGCTCAGGGCTGGCTGATCCATTCTCTTCCTGGAACTTGCACAGAGGATACATCCTAAGACAGTAACCAAGGAGAGATTTGTATCCTGTGACTTTTGGTGAAGTGAGGCTATGAATGCTACGAACACAAGTCATAAATGTGATGATATGCCACAATGTATTCAGGGCAGCACTGAATTTCTTAATCTAGGCAGTTGTAAAAATGATAATGCTTTGTAAACTTGTCAAATGGAACCTGATAAATCTCATTATTATTGTGATGAGTAAGGTCCATAAAATTCCAGAGATGCTTGACAATTCTACAGCAATCTGCTTTATTTCAGAATAAAAACCAGAGCAACACTATAAAAGCAATGTAGCATTTTAAAAGCCTACACTTGGATGTCTTAATTTGGATATGCCTGTAATGGCTTCTTCTAGTGTCATTTACTTACTTTCTTATTTTACATTTACATATAAAAGTGCTCTACTTCACAATCAGTGAAGCTATATACATTTGGAGGCAGCTCTCTCCTTCGTTTTCTTTCAGAAGAGAAATTTACAAAAATTGAGATAAATGGCCAAGATGTGGTAAGAAAAAGTTACCTGGAATTCTACTCAGATGAGCTATGGAAAACAAAATGTTTAAAGAAAGTACTTGTATTTTCTTTACAAAGGTAAAGAAACTGCTACCTTGTGGATGAATGTTTGCTGTGTGAGGATCTGCCTCTGAAATACCTGTAGATCTTAAGGTTGCATATGAACAAGAAAATTCTACCTACAGAATTCTTTTGCTATGTTCACAGTTTCTTAAAAGAAAGTCTTTACTGATATCAGTGATGATGGCCTAAACTGACCATTTAAAATTATGATGTCACATATGATGACATGGAGCTTATTTTTTCATGATGTACTTAGGTTTGATTCCAACCATTTCTCATCCAGGACTGACTTAATACCCAGCAGGTTCTCTTTCCTAATTGTTTTAGAAAGGGACATATTCCAATCAACCTTAATTCTTCCGATTCCCTGCATTATGCTTCTCAGGATGTATTGTCTCTGCACAGGATATTTGGTGTTTTCATCCTGATTTTCCACAGCTACCACAGCGTAATCATGCATTGCACAGTGGCTCCTGTCTGAATTAATGTCCTGAATTCAAAAATTATGTCTTTGTCATGCTCAGGCTCTCATCCTCCACACTGGGGACTGAATCAGTAAATGAAGAGAAGGACTATTTTCCTATTTATTTTAGTTATGTTTATTTTTCACTATGACAACTTCTCAAACAGAGAACAAGCTGAAATTTTCCTCTGTCCTTGCCTCATCCCTTCCTTTTTTTCACCACAAAATAACACAAATTATCTGAAATATGGGAATATAAATTACTTGTGTCAGTGTCTAGATTTAGGAGTGACTTTTAATGGCGTTATCTCTCCTGTACCTTCAGAAGTGAAGAGACAACAGGCACAGGTTGCCAGAACAGTAAATGAAAAAACAGCTTCAGAGATAGGAATGGAGAAATGTGTGCAGTGGATGATTAAAAACCCACAAAGTTTTGAAATATAATAGGGTAGTTCTACCAAGCTCTCAAGATTTATAAGATCTCTGATACTCTTAGTTCTATATTATTTCTTGATATCATTGCATTGGCTAGTTAATGTGTTAAATATGGGCTATTATAATCACACGCTGTTCTTCAAGTCCTGCTTATGTAATCTTTTCCCCTTTCTTCGTTATACAAGAAAAATGGACTTTCATATTCAAAGGTTTATGTGGAACCTTTAAAAGACTCAGTGGGAAAATTTTCCTCTGATTCCTTGCAGAGTTTGGAACACAACATTGCAGCAGACTCATGAATGAGTAAAGCTGCTCTGCTTTCCCTAACTGAGATGTGCAGAAATAACCTGAACTATCGAGGTGGTGAGTGGAGCAAAGTAACATTTTGAAGTACTAACTAACTGTGAGTGGTTGGCAACACCAGCAAAGCCACTTCCACGTAAAAATATAAAATCCTTATCCTTTGAACAGCTGCAATAATGAGCCTTTTCTCCTCGGTTAGTCCTGACTAACCCACTGAAGTGGGAAGAAAGTGAATGAAAAGCCGTTTCATTCTCCATTGCCAGAGAACAGCTCTCAAAACAGTGCTTTTCAGCTGTACCCTGATTAGAATGGCTGGAGGCTCAGGGGACTCCCCGTTGCCAGCCTTGGCACCTCGCTGATTCTCAGCACTATTTGTTACTTTTTTTAAACCCCAAGCAAGTTGAAACTAATGAAAACATGCTTCTTTAACAGCCAGGGATTTCACAGCCAAGCCCTGCTTAAACTTATTAATGTAAATAGCTTTGTCATTTTATAGGTTATGTTTTGAGTTAAATGAAGAGACGTTACTGGGAAATTGAATTAAAAAAATATTGATTTCCCCATCTCCCCATATCTTTCCAAATATGTCTTCAATTTTTGCCCCTGCTAAGGTAACCCTGTTCATGCAACTTAATGTTTAATAGCCATATTGAATAATATCCCAAAGATGAGTCAGAGCATGGCTGAAATTTGCACTGAAGTCATAGAAAAACATAACCCCTGAATTGAAAATAATTTGTGGTCTTTCCTATATCCTCTGTCCCAAGGTAGAGAACCAGGCTCTGAAACCGTTTGCTCTTCTTTAAAATAAGAAGATAAATCCTCTGGTGTAAATCCTGGCCCAGTGTACACCTGCACTGACAAACCTGTGCAGTTCTATACCCAGTGAGGGAGCACTCTCCTTGACAGATTTAGTTTTAATAGATTGACTGAAGAACAATAACCGCTCTGCACCTAATGAGACTTAACCCTGAACAAATACAAATACTGTGGCTGTTATCTACTTTTGCAATTGAGAATAGGGAAAAGCATAAGTTATGGGGTATCTCTAGCATTAATGTAAGCTGGAAATGTTGTTATTGTTATGCTATTTTGAAGGAAAATCTTGGCTGGTTGAAATATTGTTGGAAAGGCATGTATTTTCTTCTAAAATTCCATATGATTTCCTGTCAATATCCCAGGCTGTCAGACAGCCCTTTCTTCTTGTGTCTGCCATTTGAATTAGCTTTGCTGCACAGATTTTGGCTGAAAAAGTGGATTGTTCCTGTTGTGCAACAGGGAATCCAACTCAGTGCTCCTCCTCAAATTAACTGAGCTGATTGTCTTGTAGACAGTAAAACCCAAACCCCTTGTTCTTGTAGACTCAGCGTCTTTTTGGAAAAAACAAACAAACAAAAAAAATAAAAAGACACAGCAGAAAAATGTATGTATATATGTGCATACATATGTATACACACACATGTATTTTTAAATTTTCTCAGGAAATTTTTCATTCTTAATAACAATGCAGCAGCACTAGATTTTGTAGTGTCAACAGTGCCTTTTAATCAGGTCTAATCTTGCATATGCTTATGTAGATTTCCCTAATGAAATTGTAATTTCATCTCTGTGACACCATAGGACTATAACATCAATTATTTCAGCATTTGTTATTACCTACTGTCCAAAGCCTTTGTCATTTCATGGGACACCAAATGCATTTTTTGTGATACCCTACTTCTAAAATATATAAAGGAAAAATTATTGATGTCATAAAATGTTTGAAATGTATGAGGCACGAAGAGAACAACCCTATTTTTCACATGTCCTGAAGGGTTAAATCACATACTTTGGGAGCACTGTTGCTTATTAAAACATTATTTATGACTCGAATTGTATCACTTCTAAATATATAAAGAGTTGGGATGGCTTCCAGCAATTACTAAAGAAGCCAGCCAAGTGATGCTTTCCAATTAAATCAGGCTGAGTTGTTTTTTTTAACTTCTCAGTGTCCTGTGTTTTGTCTCCTGTTTTTTCATGATGGAAATAGATAATGTATTAACCCCACACAGCTGAAGTCTCACACTTCTCCTCTTTGGTGTCCTTTCATGTGATGATGATCAGTAGGAGTCTCTCTGCAGGTACTCACTACATGAAAGGTTCCTTTCTTGTCCATTTAAGTGCTGTTGGTGCTGCTTAAGTTCTTGCTTTTATTCAGGACCAGTTCTTATACAAAGCTTCAAAGCTTATAACATCTGATGGCTTATTTATATTTGTATTGTTTAATCTTTGATAATGATGGTGTTGAAAAACCTGCAGGAAAGGGTGCAGAGCTGAAAACATTGACTTCCATGGTAGTGCCTGTGTTGTTCAGGTTATGCAAAGAGACAGATGAAAGTCCATGGCCTAATTTATTAGCAGGGAAATAAAGACAGATTAATTAAAAAAAAAAAAAAAAAGAAAGAGAGGAACAAAAAAGAACAAAAAAGCATAAAGCATAAAGCACTCCCTTCCCTACTCGTATGTGATGAAACTGGGATGTTTAGAGTGAGGTTATGCACCACTGCTTGTGCTGTATTGCACTGGTACCAGCTCTTGATAGAGAAAACATTGCACAGCTCTCCACAGAGGTTTGAGTTTATTTCCCAGGTAAAGCATATTAAAGTTACATATCCAGGCTGAGTCCAAGACTGTAGACCTGGGGGATGTACCCAGAGCAGAGCAGCCCATGAACTTTTTCCAGGATGTCAGTGCAAAAAGTAAATATGAAAACCTAGTCAAGTCTCTAGAAGCTTAAATTTACTATATAAGCACTGTGAACCAAAGAAAGGTTAAGTAATCTGCAAAATTAAACAAAACATTGAAAACAGAGCAGTAGGCTATTGAGTGCTTATTCCTTGGCAGATGAGGCTTTCCATAGCTGGCTACAGTCACCATTGCTGGAGTTCACTTTGTTCTATGCTGAAGAAATATGTCAGCTCCAGAGTACATAGGGCCTGCTTTATTGCTGGGGTTGGAAGTTTGCCACTCAAAGATCTAATCAGAATTATTTATTTTTTCCGGCACTTCGCAGTAGATACACAAGCTCATTTGTGTATCTGGCATATTTACTTAGCTCTGTTACAGGTTCATCTGGTTACCAACGATCATATACGAGATTTAAATAAAGGTTTCTCCTCCATTAGTGCTGGAAAATGAAGCCAGCTTGTGTAACTTGGAAAAATGGTTTAAAATGATGGAAATTATTCTCGTGCAAGGAAGACAGAAATAGCCCAACACAAGTGTATTCCGCAGTTGCCAGTTGAAACAGCAGCCTATTCTGTGCTGCGCCTTTCACTGATTCATTTCTAGGGTTGTTCTCTAAAAAGAATCCACAGTTCGGCTGAACTGCTGCTTTCTGTCAAATGGAAACCGAGTGGCTGTTTCGTAGCCTTTTTCCAAAAGCTCCTTTTGAAAGCTGAAACACTGGAGCACAGAGATCTGCCAGAGCCTGCCACTGGGAATGCAGGAATGCAATCCTTGCCTAGTGTCTGTAGGTCCTGCCAGCTCCTCCCTTTCTGCTGGGACAATTCAGATGTTGTAATACTGGCTATTGCTACCCATGCCATCCGTAGGAGTTCCAGCCAGAGGATTTGTGAAGCCAAATCCATTTGTCACACGTCCGCATCTCCACCAGCCTTTATGAGAACATCCCAGAAACAACGTTCAGCAGTCCTGGGACTTGCAGGGAGATTGTGGCTCGACACACACCTTCCTGCCTCCAGAGTGGGATTACCCTGCCGTGCTGCTCTGTGTGTCCCTGTACCACAGGATTGGCACTTACAGACCTATCTACTGCTTTCTATAGAGGTTTCTTCGGGTTGGTTTCAGGACATCAAGTTTTCTGGGCACAGAACTACCTCCTAAATTGATGCTTTTAGGACTCAGCAACCATCTCTGCATGGGAGACCATACAATGGCAGTTCTTGCTGAGACTGACAGAATTAAGCTGTGGGTAGGGGGTGGACAGTTTCTGACCATGTGCAGAATATTCCTACATTTCCTTTACACTGCAGATGGGCAGCAAGAACCCTGGCTACTCCTGGTCAATGCAATTCTTACTCTAAGAGTCCTGGGGAGCAAGCCAGGAGAGAGGTGGTCTGTGAGGCATTAGCCAAAGAGCACTCATGAGACAGCGGCTGAGTTTGTCATTATTATAGTTGAGCTACTCCAACTCATGGTTGGTTTTATTCACAGCCTAATATCATAAAAAGTAATTTAAAGCCACTCTGCTAGGCCCAGGTAGGGCTGTCAGTCCCTCAAGCAACATTCCTTATAATCAAATGATGCATTAGATTTGGGAATCGACAACAAAACTCACCATTTCACTGAATTACACCACACCTTGCTACATTTTCACAACAACATTCAAAGATTAATGGCACACTAAAATAAGTATTTATGTACTTTAAAAACATAACCTTAAACAGATTGTGGAATGTGCACTGTGCTTTTCAAAACTGCTTTCTCACAGGCCAGCAAGCTTCTATGAAACTCTTACCAACCATGATCAATCATGGACAACCTTTTACGGCTAGAATTGAAGATTCTCTTAATATTTTATTACCTGGGTGTAGTAGGACATACAAAGAATCCCTGAAAAACTCTTCTTAAGGCCCACATAAGCCCTTAGCAGTATATAGACTTTAGGTCCTTAGTGAAGTGTATCTTAAGGACTTCTTTTTTACCGACATGAATTTCAGTCAGAGTGGGGATGGACAGAGGAAAGAGTGGGAGAAGGGAAAGTCTTACCCCTCTTTCACCCCCAATTCTGCTCAGTTCATTCATTTCACTATGTGCCTGTGTCTGTACAGTGTATTTTCCTCTCCCAGGTCAGGCTGCATCCACCCCTGATCAGAGACTTCAACCTCTTTATGCCCCTGGGACAATTGTTCATCTCACTTCCAAAATAGCACTGAGTGCTCCAAAAATTACCATGGCTTCTCTTTTGGGACACAGACAATGTGGCCTCTGTCAAACTGTTTATTTATAATACATCTTAAAAGGCCTCTGACATCCCAATCAGGAGGAAAATGAAATAAACATTGATTTCTTACAAGATGTATGAATCTTTATACCATTAGGGAGAGGAAGGAAAATAGAGGCTTTAGAGACTATCAGGGCAATAACTTTTGAATCTTAGTCTGGAAATAGCAACACACACACAAAAATACATGTACATTAAACAAAAAAGGATCTAAAACATATTTTCTACATTTTAATAATCTGAAAGCTCTCAAGGCATACTGAACACAAGTATCTTTTTGTTTGCAGAGTGTATCTTGTTTAATAACCTATCCACACAAAGCATTTTGGCTCTTATAAATAACCACTAAAATGAAGGCTAACAGAGCATAGATGTAGATGGTTATTAATGTTAACACTTCGCACTTACATAGTCTATGAGAGTCTCACTCAGAGGTCCATTGCATATGTGCTACATCTTCCTATAACATCCATATTTGGTAAAGAAATAGGAAAAGATACTGAAGCAAATTATTCTTTTCTCTCCAAGAAGAACTTAGGAAAATGGTATATTATATAAATTTGTACAGAGTAAAAAAATGCTTTCACAAAAATCAGTTTCTGAGGTATTTAAAATTCTCTTACTCGACTCATTTAAAAAGCAGTATTACTGCTACCTCAAATTTGCTAGAAAGAGAATGACAGATCTGTCCTGAGCTTCAAACACCAGACACTTGTTCATTGTTCTTTCCTAATGAAATACCAAATTTCCACTCATGTTTGGAAATCAAATGACAAAATCCTTTGACTACAGCTATGTACAACAAAGGCACTAATTAGAAATTTTCATGGCAAATGACATAGCCAAGACTTCTTTCTGTTCAAGACTATAATATTTACACCTATTAGGGTAAATAAGAAATGCAGAAGACAAGGATAATCAGCTATCTTTGTGCAACCTAAACATTTTTACTCCCAAATAATTTGTACCTTATTCTTTTTTTTTTTTCTAATTTCCATATAAAAAGTGTAGCTTCAAATTTTCTAAAAAAATCTCAGTAGCATTTTCTACTGCCTACCTTCTCCTAGGCTGGAAACCTCATCCTCCTGTATGTTATCCATGTCAGAAAACATGGATTTTGTTTGAATTTATCCAGTCACATCACCTTTGTTTTTGTACCCATCAGATTTCACACTCAAGCTGAGAATTTTCATTAGGGTCTGCGAAAGGACAGATTTTGGGACACAGGTAATCAAGATTCCTTAATTCTACCCAAGTAGCATAAAACATTCTGGGAAATGTAAACTTTCCAAAGCTTTTTGATGTTTGAACATTTTGATTTACAACGAACCATCCGTCCGTCGGTTGTGCTGGTTTGTGCTTTTAAACACCAACTGTATCTCTTTCTTCTCCTGGTAGGAATCCCATTTCACACGTAGGCTAATTAACTACAATTTAGGCTGAAGTAGGAATGATTGCTCTGCTGTAATGCTGCTGTTTCTTAGCAACCGGGAAAGATATGGCAAAGGATGTGGAACAGAGACCCAAATAACATCATTTCCAGACTGAGAACTTCCACCTAGACTAACCTACCAGTGGGATAGTAAATTAATTTTAAATTTCCATTTGCCTACTCCAGTGCTATGTCTCTTGCAGGCTCTAACAGTGTGATTTTTTACAGTGCAAGATGGCACTTAAGCATTTATCTTCCCCAGAGCTGATGATACCTGCTATCTACTCCAAAAAAACTTGTAAAATTTCATTAGAAAAATATTTTCCTGCATCCTTCCCACATAATGACTTATGTCTAGCACTAATTCCTCACTTGATAGGAGTTTACCAAAGTAAAACTTCAAGATTAAGCCTTGCTTCAGTGTTACATAATAAACAAAGATTTAATTTATTAATAGCAAATTGGTAGTTATGTTTTTCTACATAATGCTCATAAGGTATTTTGAGCACTTACATTGCCTTACTCTGATTTGAAAATACTTATTTCATCTATTAACCAACATTACACTGCAAGAAAAATAGTGCTGTCACTGCTTTTCAAAATTATTGACAATTTAAATAAAAGTCTGACAGCTGAAAGTCCAATATAAAATAGAATTTTTTTAATACTTGCAGGAGCTTTTTGTGATTTGCTCTGTAGTTCTACTCAGCAATTGCTACTTGCAGATGATGTCAATAGGGCAGATTTAATTTTTATTCTGGAAGAAATAGCAGATTGGTCTCTGTGATCCTATTTATATTCTGCATTTTGAGCACGGGAATGACTGAAGTGGAACACCAAAAAAATTTAAAGTACCAAAGTAGGGATAAAAATTAATGACTGAAAATAAGATAGTCACATTTTGGTCTCTGCATCTGAGACAGGACGTGCAGTTGTGGGAGACACATGGGGTGACACTGCTTCTTCTCCCAGCCCCTGGGAGCTGGGAAAGCCCCAGCTGGAAGGGATGGAGGTCTGCCTAAGTACTGGTAGTCTTATGGGTAACCTGAGGGTCACAGCCCCAAGCAGGATGCAGAATTCCTGTGTCTGCACCTCCACTGTACAAGACAGCTCTGCAGCCTGTCGTGGCAAATGCATGTGGCACAGAGGGAAGAACAGTGGTGCCAGGAGGCAACTTGGTCATCTGCCAGGCTTTCTGCAGAGAGACCTTCCTAGGAAAGTGCCCTGGCCAAAGCATGTTGCTGCTGCCTCGCCTGCAGCACCAGGTGCTCCTCATCGGTGCAGATGGGGCTGCACTGCCCAGCTTCACCTGGTGCTTGGAAGGGAAGAGGGGCAGAGCAGGGTGTGGGATTCACTGTGGGGCAATGTGAACGAGAAGGTGGCTGCAGAAGGCTGGGACACAGAACACACAACTTGGAAGGTGGGTGTGCAGCTCCTTGGTGCTGCTGGAATGCCTTCTTGTTTGGGAGAGCTTGGGCTGTTTGGTGCTGGAGGCTGTGGGGAATTGTTTTGCTGGTACCACAATGTACTCTGTTCTTGTCTGGGTTTTTGCTGCTGTGAGATGTTGTGCCTGCAGGCCTCATGTGCCATCACAGGCTGCACAGAACAGTCCCCAAGTGGGACCAAGGCTCCTTCCAGCCTAGCACACGATCTCTGTGGGGGACAGCAGCTTTCTCACAGCACTGCTGGGTCTGCATAGGGTAGAGGTTCTGTGGTTCTTTTTGTTGCTCTGGCAGCAGGCACAGGTGGAACCTGGGTTTGTCTGGATGGTTACTACAGTTTTGTGTTATTATCTTGTGGAACTGAGAATGGATCCAGCTACTTGTATGGGTTGACTTTTTTTTTTTCTGAAAGAAGCTAAATGTAAGAATCTGACACTGTAATTATTTAGTTATAAACTTATAGGGGTGTCTGGCATGGTATTTGGCAAAGTCCTGCATGAACCAAGGAGTCAACTCTGCTGGCACTATGTGTGGGAACACATCCACCAGCCTGTTTAGCTATGGATTTAAAGGACATCTCTTAACTCTGTGAAGTAAGGTTAGTTTGGCAGCGTTTGGATTTTGGCTTGTTTAGGTTGTGTGATTTCCTGGGGGGTTTTGTTTGTTTGCTTTTGTGTTGTGAGTTTCTTTTTCCTTTTGGTTAGTTTGTTGTTGGTGGTGGTTTTTTTTTTTTGTTTTTTTTTTTTTTTTTTTTTTTTTGTTTTGGTTTTTGTTTTTTTTAAAAGTAGAGATTCTTTAGTAGTCTGAAAGAAAGAGAGGAAACTGTTGGGTTAACTACTATAAGCACGTGCTCCGTGCTCAGGAGGTGTTAACAGAAATGGTGTTTTCTTGCAGTGCAAGTTCACATGGTCCTTGGGAATATCATTGCACTATATTTTAGCTGCTTTTGTTGAGGTATTTTATTTTCATCAAAGAGAAATGAATGTGTAACTCCTTTAATATTCAAATGAATATCGTCAAGACTTGATTAGTTATTTCTGGCAGCAGCAAAGCTATACATTATGCCAGGTGCTTTGTCTAGTAGTCTTGTTCATGCATTGTACTTCAGTAATTTTGCTCTGATGTGCTTTCCTTGCACAGCCCAGAGTGACTTTGTAGCACACTCCTTGACAGGAAAAATTACTTTTCCCTTGTCTGCTCTGTAGACAATAAAACTTTAGGAAACTTCCCCCCACCCTTAAGTCAGCTTAGATTTTTCCAGGGTAAAATTACAGCACTATGAAAAAAGGAGTAAAGCTAACTATAATTCATAGGTTTAAACATTTTTTTTTTTCTTTCTTGTTAAAAATCAGATTCCTAAGACAAATGGTTTGTTTAGTCTATCTTATTTCACTTTGGGAACAGTTCTATTTTAGTAAGACTTTTATATCTCTGCTATATATGGCTTTGTTATATCAAGATTAAAATCAAAAGTCCAGATGTTTAATGTATAAAATTACATTGTCTGGCTTGACAGAAAGTGAATCTGGTCCTCAACAACTACACTTGGTATTAATTCATCTCCTGGCCTCACTGCACCGTTGAGCTGTAAAATGACATATAATCAGTCTGTAGGCTGGGAGTAGAGGGTGTACTTTTAATTGAAATCCACATTCCTTTTTTCCAAGTGTAATTTACACCCACAAAGTGCTTCTAGTGGGTATTAGGCAAGTTGTGTCTACAGCCATCTCTGAGAGATAGTTGTATTTTAGTATAATTTAAGAGGAGGAAGTTTGCCATTAGGTGTCAATAACTGCTAATGGCTATATGATGTGTAAATACAAACGTTATTGACAGACCTCCAAGTATAATTTGCTGATGATTTGGACTGGCTCTTTTTCTGCTTTAAAGCCAGCTGGCACAGAAGGTGACTGCACCTGGAGGAACATTAGCTCCCGGAGAGGTGAGGGCAGCGCAGTCTGCAGAGCAGCGACTGCTGTAGCAATTAAGGATCAGTAACACCTGAGGTGATGCTGGGAGGAATCAGTCTGAATTGCATCCGGGGAGATGAGAATGGATTGTGAAAGTGATCTGACAGCATGAGGTACACACAAGTGCTGCACCCTGATCGCGTGGTTTAACACGGTCTGTGGTTTTAGTCTTGCTGCAGAGAGGAGGGATAAGAATATTTAAGTGGCTTTCTTTAATTTTTCAGCTGTGTCTTTCTGAGTCTCTGCAACTGAACTGTCTGCATTTACACTTTGGAAAGCAGTGTTTGTGTTAAAAATCACTTGTAACTTAGTGATTAGGTAACTGATGAGTGAAGAAGGCTCAGAAGCTCTAAAGCTGCAGCTGACAAGGGGTGTCTGGCCAATGTTAGGATTAGGGGTACTTACACAGGTATTAACTGAAGTAATGACACTCTCCAGAAAGATTGGAGGCTCTATCTAAAAGACTATCAGTATTCACAGTGAGATGGATTTGAGGACAGAGTTTTGGCAAAGATTATTCTATCTGTTCACATGGAAAGAGAAGTCAGGTTTGGTGTAGAAAGTTGTTTTGTTTGTTTGTTTGTTTGTTTTTAACATCACTGAGTTAAGCTTTAAAATGCTGTGGAATGTTTCAGTGTCATAGAAACCTGAAGCTGAAGGAACAAACTTTATATCAATCATCTAATCCATTCCTTTCTCCGAGAGAAGATTAGCAGGCTAGAAGAGATGCTTGTCTGATCTATTTCTAAAGACCAACATTCTTTTGTAGTTTAATGCAGTGCTTGCAACTCTGACAGAAAGATTTTCCTAATGTCAGGCTAAATCTCCTTGGCTGCAAATATGCTGAGCACTTCTTGTTCTGTCTCCAGCAGACATCGATCCCTGTGTGCAGTAACAGACTTGAGCGTTCTTCCAGGATGTGTGTGTGGAAAACATTGCTCTGCTGTGATCTATTTCTGTAGATTAAATATATACTGATTTGATAAGTGAGAGAATGAAAACAACATCCACTACAGCTGTTTACTAGTAAATATTCAACCTGTGTTTCTACATTCAGAGCTCTGTTAATCAAAAACTACACCTTAGATGGACTTGATTTTGGAGTTTGTTATATTTCAGGCCACATTTCATCTGGCTTTTTAGAATTTGAGGGTTAGTGACAGGTTACCAGTCCTTGTCACCTTTGAACAGGCTTTATTATTTCTTCCACCTAGATGAAGCAACATAGGGCAGATGGTTTTAAAGCACAAATTAACACCCTAGAAAGTCAGCTTCCTGCAGAGAAGTCTTAACAGACAGGATTGGAAAGTGTCCATATTCCTTGGCCTGCACACAAGTTATCTTGGCAGCAAGCAACCTCATGAAAAGATTAGGGTGTAGGTGGGTTATATATGTAAAGTCCACACAAACTGCTTTATGTGCAAGAACTGAAACTGGGGTATAAGGCAAAGTGACTCTGTGTGCTGTGAGCAATACTTTTCACTCTGTGAATTACAGTAGGTTTCTTAGGGATGCTGTCTTTCACCATGGTGTGTGTGTGATGGTCATGGAAGAAAGTCTGAGTCCTATCACTTGATCAGGATCTGTTTTTTTTGCTTGATCCCACCCTTGTATTTTGAAAAACTTCTATTGAAAAATATGCCAGCAGCCATAAGCAGGTTAATTCTGCCAAACTGTTTTTTCTGGTAAATTCTCCTTGGGTGAAAGGCTTTCCTCATTTCAGTAAGAATATATTGAAGAGAAAGGCAAAACAAGGCTACACATGATAATTTCAAATTGTGGGGTCTATTTTTATTCCAAACATATTTTCGCTGCCAGAAAGCTAAACAGTTGGAATCAGAAGCAAATGGAAAATGGAGGAGCAAACATAAGTGTGTTCTCTTTAGCTGAATTGCTAAAAATACGAATTTTCTGCTTTTGTTTGTAGCATTCCTTTATTGCCTTATGATATGCAGTGGCACTGCTTATTGAAAAAAATATAATTGCAGTCATTGGTTAAATATGACAAAAAGTTGAGTGCAGTTAAGATAAATTAGTGCTCAAACTCCAATCTTTTTCACAGAAGACAGACTTCTGAAAGACCTTGCTGAATGCATTTATATATTTTTCATGTTTAAAAGGATGTACTAACTGCAGAAGGGCATTTTTTTTTTCTAATGGGTATGGAAGCCATCTCATAATGTACCTATAAAAATACCTTCAATGACCATGCTCTGCATTGATATTAGTGTTTACCTGCTTTTAATAAAACATCTTGGGGTTCTTACTGCACAAATGTAACAAAAGACATTTCTGACCTAAAAATAGTAAAGGTAAACAGACAAAGAAGACCAGGAATGGGAGGAGAAATAGATGCAACTGAAAAACTCGCTTAAGGCTGTGATTAAGACCCTGCTGTCAGCCCAGTACTTCGTCCACCTGATTTTGAAAGGTCATCATATGGGAGGCTGCACAAAGAAATTAGCCTGATATCTTTACAATGTCCTGAAGTTTCCAATCCTGTTTGCTTTGAAATTCAGGAAGGTGTTACTTAATGGAAACCTAAAGTGACAAAGTTTATTCTAAAAGATATACAAATGACAGATATCTTTTACAATGTACTAAAGTAATGAAAAAACTCTCCATATGGAAGTCCAGGTTTATTATGAACACCATATTTCTAGTGCAGACACCTACTAGGATGTTACGTTAAGAAAGGAATCTTGCAACTGTTGTTTTTTTGTTTGTTTGTGGGGTTTGGTTGTCTTTTTTAATGATGGAAAAACTTATTTGGGTATTTTCTTTTCGTCTTGTTCCAAATGAGTGTGTGAAAACACAGTGAAGCTTCTTAAATACTGCCCTTCTCTTTACTTTGCACGTGGCTATCCCTGAGTGCTCTGTCAGAACAGCTCTGAATTACATAAACCCCAATCAACATTCCATCTGCTGAAATCTAACATATCTGGGCATATCCTATTCTCCTCCCTAAGCCCTCTAACTGTAGCCATCTAACATTTCCTCTGTGATGTCTGTTCTACCTGAGTGACTGTGCTGTTGCAGAATCAGTTGCCCTGCTTTTCCTGGCTCGGGTAGTACTGTCCTGAGATTAATTTTTATTTGTTATTTCTCTGTAAATTGGTTAGTTTAGACAACCTAGCTTCTGTTTCCCCCTTATCATCGTGGAAGCTGTGTCTGTGTATGAGCCCAAGGAAAAGTAACTGAATACCAATTTTGTGTGTTTGCATACCCCAAAAACCAACACAAAAAAATACCCAACAAACCAGGAAAAAACCACAAAAACAAATAAAACCTACTCCAACTCCTAGCACAATTCAGATATGCTACTCTCAGGGTCTAAGAAAAAGCTGACAAAAGTTAAGATGCAGGGTTTTTTTTCTGCTTAGCAGCAGCAGCTTTGGGTGCAGGTCTCTGTAGGGAGGCAGCTTCCCACCCAGGGGCAGCTATGGGGGGCAGAGATAAATCACTCTCCAATAATTCTGCAATTCTGATGGCACAAGAATGCCCTGTATCATTCTTTCCTTCCCCCGAGTTGTTATTCCACACTGTACCTCTCAAGAGTTGCAGAGTCTACACTTTCTATTACTTACTGAGGTTGTGGAATTTGTTCAAAATACTTAAAACTTAGCTTTAAAGTGTTAGCTACTGATGTGTGTGCACCTCTCACTCAAGATAACAGGGAGTGACCATTGCTAGAGTGAAAAACATGGGACAACAGGATAAGGACTTTCATTCTGCAAAACACTGCTCTCTTTACCTATGGTTTCTGATGTTCTGTGTGTTCTCAAGGAGGAAACTGCTTTTTTGTTTGTATTTCTGCCTCCCTAGGGATGATGTCAAAAACCTAGTGAAGTCTGTGACTTGAAAGTCTTCAGCTTTTCTTCTATATATATCATTTCCTTACTTAGGGTAAATTATTTTTGTCCACTTTACATATGTATAAAACACCTTAGTCATATTCAATCACATGATGTTTGTATAAAAAATGTTTTCAGCTCAAAAAATGCTAGACCAGGGCAAGTTGAATTCTAGCAGATAGCTGTAAAACTTCTTCAGCAACAAAATTACTGTGGGCTTTATGATGTCATATGTATTTTTATCACTTTATCATGGTAAAGAAGCCACATTGCTTTAAAAGCAAGCTAAGTACCTATTTAAAGATTTGTTTTCAATCTCTTTAATAACATAGGATCTGTAGTGCAGACAGTTTGCATTTTAGTCATTGATGAAGTGACTAAGCACAGGCATCTACTGTCCCTAAATTATAATCCCTATTAAGAAGTCTAACTACTGCTTTAACGCCAGTAAAAGAGAGGAAAGAAGTGAAGTATTCCAAATTCAGTTGTTTAACATAATGGTACATGTGCTATCTGAATTCCATCAAGTGTGGCTATGAGGAAAAAGGAACTCTACAAATGTAGAAAAGCTTCTCAATAACAACTGTATATAATGAAACCACCTCTTGCAGTCTGTGGTTGCCTGCATGGGTTGGTTATTTGCTATATCTAATCATGCTTTACTTCAGTGCTCAGCTCAGAGGTATTTCATGTGCACACTTCTAACTGCTTGTCATTGACTGCAGTAGCTTCAAGGAAATTAAAATATGAAAATATGGAATACATTGAATAATCTCTCCCCCCACCATTCCCCTAAATTCTCTTCCTACACATCACTTGTCTCTTTCTCAATACTACTCAGCTGTTGCTTAGGCAGCATTTTACTTGAGAAATTCTGAAAGGTAAATACACAGAGCTCTAAACAGTGCAAGAGCAACTGTTACTCATTTTCTGTACCTGGACGGGCAAGTGTAGACACAGCTCTTGGGAATTTGAAAGCTGCACAGATATTCTGACTGCAGAATCAAGTAATGTGAGCGTGTCCTGCTGCACCACGCTGTGCAAACAGGGCTGGGCTGCACCAGAGCAGAGCTGTGCTCCCCCTGTCTGCAGGGCAGGACTGTGTCCCCCTCCTGTGTTCTGGATGAGCACACAGAAAATGTTGCTGACTGAGAACAAATGAGATGGGTTTGACAGAGTTAGTGATCCAGAGAGAGCTGCTGTGGTGGAAAATGGGGACCCTGTTTCTCACCACTCAAGGCGATGGAAGAGGAAATTTGGGTGTCAGGGTGGCTGCTGGCCCTCCCCAGGGCAGCCTCAGCTGCAATTTGGGTTTGATTCAGCTCAGCCAGCTCAGTAGCAAAGTGGAAAACTGGATGCCGGTGCTGTGTTGGTGCTCTGATGAGCCTGCCCATTCTTTGCAATTCCTGTGCCTCAGCCCTTTTCCTAAATCCTCCCTGGGTGTATTTCTGTGCTCTCATCCTTGCCTCATTGGCTGAAGAACACGGAAAGAAGCATTCTTGTCTCAAGTGAAGAAGAGTTTATTTTCCAGAAGCATCTCTTGCCTTCACTGCCTCGTCACAGCTGTTTAAAGCTTCTGATTGCTTTCTAGAGGCAACTTCTGTGTACTCTATTTTTTTTTTTTAATGAAAAGATATTGCTACTTTTTAAGAAATACCTGTTTGTACACTCAGGTGGGGGAGACCTGCATGCTGTGGTTCATCACAGTACTCTGCAGAGCAGCTAAGCTCTGTCTTCCTTTACTCCTTGTAATTAAGCTGTGTCACTAGAAAACAGTGTCCTCCTCTGACCTTGTTTGATCAGTGACAGTCACAGGCAGCTGTGAGAAGTGTCTGGTGAGAAATGCAACTCTCCCCTGGATCTGCTATTCAAGCCCAGTCATTTGATCTTATAGGGGTGAAGATATACTGCTTTCTCAAGTAGTTGTTTGTTCAGGAATGTACTCTGGAAATAACAGGGAAGCTCTTGTTATCTGTGGAGATGCTATTGTGTTCTCACTTTCTGCCAAATATTGCATCTACCTGTTTCAGCAATTCAAAATCAAATTAACTTTCCTGTTCTCAGCATGCTGTACTAATCAAGATGACACTGATCCCACTTGCAAGCCCACTGTCTGTATTGTTTGCCAGAGGAGGCAGGTTAGTTCCTGTGGCAAGGCAAAGCTGTTTCTAGTACCTTTAATTAGAAAGACCAGACAATATCTTACTCCCATCAGTCTTCCCTTTTTTGAAATATAACCTGACAGCATTTGCTCCCTTCCACAGTGGCAGAAATCATAAACCCAAGAGTACTTGAGCAGAAATGAGTTAAGGAAGAAGAATCAGATCAATACTGGAAAAGTTGAGGCTTGGAGAAGAACAGCATATTGGCTGAGGCACAGGGAAATGAGAGATCCATTATATGTCAGAAAGATGTGGGTATCTGGAGAAATAACACAAATTGTTGGTATAAAAGGTGGATGGAAGAGAAAGAATTGAAAAACATTCTAGAGGTTAGAAGATGGAGAAATTAGCCAAAATCTTGGCATCTGCCTTCCTGCAAGGGGTGTAGCCTCCTTGGCAGCGTGGGGCAGTGAACGGGAGGGTGCAACAAGACTTCAGGCCCTTCCCTGCCTTCTGAATGCCACAGCACATCATGTCCCAGAGCTCTTCTCAAAGCACGAGGCATTTGCACATGTTCTCTCAGGGTGCAGAGACACTCACTGCTCTTGATGTAGTGAAAACATCCACTTTTACAGGCACAAGCTGTTGCACGTGGCAACATAACCTTGAAAGCGTCTATTTTCTGGTTTTTCATAACTAGGCTTTTAAACACCTAGCACTGAGTAAAATCAAAAAGTTCAAGAGAAAGTTGTGCTGAAATGAATGATGCCAACTAGTTAAAAAGAACCCTAGCTCACAGTTTAGAAGTTGGCCTCAAAACTATAGGAGATATCCTGGTTTGGAGGATAAACAGATGCCAGCTGATAAACCACTAAGTATTGGGAGTGCTCTAAGCCCTCAGGCATCTGATTTAATCCAAACTAGGAAGTTAAATCATGGAACTATGGAGAACATTGGTATTCATCTGTCCTTAAGACAATTTGTTCTTGGCTTTCCATCAATTCTGTATGATTTCTGTAAGGGGAAATGCTTTGTGGAGAAATGCCAGTGGTGACTGTTTTGGATGAATATTGGGGTTTTTTTTGTTTTCTTCTCTTGTTGTTTTTCTTGTATTGGGTTGAGAGTTTGGGGTTTTTTTGACAGTGTAGGAAGAGGTGGACAGGAGTGCAGGCAAGAGTAAACTCTCTGCTATATCTGCCCTGAGGATGCAAAGTGTTATGTCATTCCTTCTTATGCAGGATAATCTGATACTGACCTTTAAGGACTGATATGGAAAGACTCTTAAAAACAAATACAGGTAAGACACAAGCCAGAGAACCTCAGCTGAGGTCAGCCTAGGTTTATACAATAGAAGCTACTTTCTGATACAGATGAGGTTTAATCACTGAACAGAAAGTTTCTGGTAAATACACCCTGGAGTATTTAAAGGATGCCAGTTAGGCCAAATTGGTAAGAAGGGGCACAGTGGCACTCTAAAAGTTCGTGGAAGTGGTCTTTACATATACTTAGCCTTGAACTTTTTATCCCATTCATAAACTTGGAATTTAAGTCAATATTTTGCCTCACCAATTCTTTATAATTTTCTAAGATATTCAGTAGCTGAGCATCATAATGACTGTGCTGATTACTTTTCTATCTACTATTAAACATTTCTCCTAACAGTGGAGATGATTAATGAACTAATGTATAAAAACAGTGAGACACCAACTATAACTTGCTTTGAAGTGAACGTGAAGGTCGCTCTTGATACCTTTAGCCTACTTCCATCTCACTTCTGGGAGTTAGAAGGAAATGATGCACAAATATACAAAGTTAAAATTAACTTCAAGGAGACAAAAACTACAGATGTTCACCTGGCATAACACTGTATGGCACAGAGCTTTTGTCGGAAAAATAATCTGAAAGATGGTTATCTTAATTTAAAAAAAAATTTAAATATCCCCCGCTTTGAAAAGTGTAAGAAACTTAAATTTGTTTGATCTGCATGTGCCAGTGATTTGACCACGTAAACTATGTGCTCTAAAAGTAAATGGAAAACTATTTGGAAAGGAAACACTAACACAATGATAGTGTTAATACATTGCTCCAAATAGAAGGAGAGAAAATTTAGTTTTTCCTGCAACGTGAGCTACTTGGATAAACAAAGTTAGTGCCAAAAATTTAGGTGCTCATTGTTGGTAATGAGGTATTCTGCTAATTTTTACTACTAGTGTTTCAGAAGATTACTTTTCATAGCAAACTAGCACTATAAGAAGACCAGAGAGAATGTCTTCACATGGTTTGTTTCACAGATGGCATAATCTTCCTGCTCTATTTTGTTGTTATAACAACAGATGTTAGCCAAAATCTACATCTGTACAGAGGGTCAGTCTGTTCCTCGTCAGGAAGGCTGAACAGAACCAACTGATAAAACTTGACATAAACCAGCATCTGTACCAAGGAGGGAATGACCACTGGAAAGGGCAGCAAAGTGACTCTTGCTTGTTGTTCTCAGCCTTATTAATTAAACGTGTCTGCCTTAAAGAGCAGAAAAATCACTGGCTACCACCACTGTCTGAGCTCAGCTTGGCTTCTGAAGATGATGTTTGAGGTTTGGGCAGTCACAGTTACTGAAACAAGTTAGTCTCAGTTTCCCGTGAGTCTCTTTGAGCTACACTTGTCAGCCTATAAACTGACCTCCCATAATCCATCTGGCACAGAGTTTTCTGAAGACAAACAATAAATAACACACTTTTAATTGGGCAAAGCTCCAAACCCGTGTCTGGGCCCAAGGCAGCTGCCCTGAGTGTGGTCCCCAAGCAGTCCAACAGTCTGGACAGCCTTGAGCAGAGCACCAGAAGCTACAGTAACAGTGAAGAATCTCTGCACCCTGCTCAGATCACAGGGTCTGTAAATAAACTGGCACTGAACCTGTTGTCCATGCATCGTGCTACCATCTGGATACAGCCTGCATTCTTTCCCACACTCCAAATGTTGTTTAATTCATACTGGCCACTGTTATCCTCTTTCTCATGCCAGGACATTTTGTGGGAGGCTATCTGGCATGGGCTGAAACAGTGCCAGGAAGTAAGTATATTAATAGATAAACAGTTTAGAGGATTGTGAACCACTGCTTGGGCTCACAGCCAGGTCCTGCTTAGTTTACCAGATAAGACAATGAGGGCTCCTAGAAAGCTGCAGGATTCTCCTACTTTCTTGGGACCTGGGAGGGCCTTTCACCCTAAGGCTGATGTAGTGGGTTGAATGCAAATAACCAAAAGCTTCTCAAACAGGCCAGGTCTCCAGGAAAACTTTCTCATCTCTCTGGTATACTGTTGTTCTTACTGGAGATTTATAACTTTGTTCTATTACAAGAAAAACAAGGTTGACTTACCCTTCCTACCACGACTCTTTAGTCTTTGCTGTAGATGAGATGAAAGGCTAAAAGATTTACTTCTTCAAAGGAGAAGTGTGAGGTTTTTGAGGAGATGCACTCATTGCCTTGTACAGGTCATTCAACCACTGCCAAAATATCCCATTAAATAGAGCTTGCTCTCATCCCAGGCCTTTGGCAAGGCAGACAGGAGCGGTCAGTAATTGCTGTGTGGCAGGATATTGCTTCATATTCCTATTTATGAACTTCATCTGCCGTCACAAATTCTCACATCAAGCCTTGTCCATATCTACCTCTTAGAAAAAGTAGAGGCTTTCTGTTCACTGACTGCAAGCAGACAAAACTTCAGCTGGGGGAATAGCTGGGTTGGGGGCTACGGAGAGCCCCTTAAAATCATCATTCCCTTAAGAGTAAAATCAACCTCCCTGCCTGAGAAACAGGCTGTGGCTGGCTTCTGCAGGCTCTTTCTGTGTCTGGTCTGGGGGGCAATGGTATACTCTGTCCCAAAAGTGAGCAGTTCTGAATGAGAATATAAAATATTTGTGCAGTGAAACAACCTAATGCAACATCCTTCATGTGCCTCCTATCCCAGCCTGGGAGTGAGATTCTGCTTTACCTGTGATGACAAGTCCTTCTGTGGCCACATGTTTTCACAGGCCATCCTCTCAAAAGAAGGAAGAAACTATCAAAGCTACTGGAAAGTGTGTTACCTCATGTACTATTGGCTACTGCTGCTTAGCAGTCTCATCCACAGAGGATGCCACTGCACAGGTGAGCTTGGGCTTCAACCCAGAGCTTTATCAAGTTTGTGTTTCCACTTGATTTTAAAAACAGAAGTCTGAACAAATAAACCTATTGAACCAAATTTTTTTTTTTTTTGCCCAAGGTGCCCAGTCAACTTGACAAAAGTGTGATTATTTATGGTCTTTACTATCATCGCAGCATGATAATATTCTTTTTCCCTTTCAAAGCTTTCGGTTTTTCTTTTTTTCTGCTGGACAAAGCTCCCTGACTGACAGATACTGTGCTAATGAGGAGTCTGTATGCAAATCAGCAGCCCGGGTGTTCCCTGGAGGGAACAGTAAAGATTTAGGAGAAAAAAAAAAAAAAAAAATCTCCCAAGCAGGCTCTTGGCTCACGTGCTTGCCCCAGCTGCTGCTCTTACAGGCAGTTGCTGCCTGCTCATCCCTAAGTGTCTCCTGCCCACTCTCTCTTGGCAGAGAACCTTGGACATGTGCTTGCCTCAGTCTGCAGTGTGATCCAGAAAGCCCTCTAAGAGTTTGGTGTGCAGGTTTCCATGGCATGCTAGTTCATGTCTGTTTGTCCATCTTTTTTTTTCACTTAGCTTTGTTTTTCCTTTATTTTCCAGCAGAAAGGGAAAGGAGAGCCCTTTATTAGGCAGGTGTTAGAAACAACTTCATAAAAAAAATTTTTAGTTTTAAATTTTTTTCCCAGCTTTCATGCTTAGAACATGTTATCTACCACTTCTGCTGGCTTGTCTGAAGTCCAGTCAATATTATTGCATATCTGACTTGGAAATTTCTGTGTAGAATCAAAAGAAGGCTTTGATAAATCAAAGCCCTCATTGTTGACACAAGTGTTCCCTGGGGCAAAGTGTACCTTTTGTCACGATAGCCATGGCTGAAATGACTGGTAGGATACTGCAAAAAGTTATACAATGCCTTCTTGAACTCTGTATCATGCAAGTGTGTTACTGCTGCCTCAAATAATTAAGTGCAAAATGTCTTCAGTACATCTTCTAAATCCTTTTATATTTGCAAGAATATATATATTAGCTCTTGAATGGCATTTAACTCTGTAAAAGAGTGATTAAAGTATGTAACAGGCTTAAAAGATTAACATGACAAAACTACCTTCCATTCACATAGCACGATAAATAATTTGCAGAAAAAAAATATTTATTAAGCATTGCAAATCAAATATTACAGCTCCAGAACAATTATTCATGTCTGCTGGGGCTGTTTTACAACAGTAAATAATGTTTAAATCTGTTGGATTTTTAGTAAGTATATATTTATTGTTTGGAGTAGAGCTCAGATAATTTACCTAGTAAATTTAAATGCATGAAGATCTTAGCCCTATTGAAGACACACTGAAGTCCTATTCAGACTCGCACTGCCTTTATGGATGCAAGCCTGGTGATAAGGCTTGTCTTCATTCTGTTATCCATGGCACTATACAAAGTTGTAGGCTCCACAGTGCTAATGCTTAAAACAAAAAAAAATCAAATCCTGTCACCACTTCAGAGCTTAGCTTGGAGCACAAGATGCTCTCTTTCCTAGGCCAAATCTCTTTTGACTTCTTCTGTGGGAGGAAACCCAAAGAAGGGACAATCTACAATTTGCTCTCCACATTATGTTAAATTTCATGAGGATAATCTGTATTGTTTCAAAGACCATACAGGCAATTGAGCCTCTTACGTTAATAGTGTAACATAATAGTTCCATTAAAATAAACACAGAAATCTATATTGTGACTTAGTAGCTTGTAGAAAGGCTTAAATCAATATTGCACAAGAGCTATATGGCCAAATCCCTGCCTGTTCCAGCCAGAGAACCTAGGGCAAGGCACATCAAATGAAGGTCTGCCACCTTTTTTTCTCTCACATGCAGAATCTCCAAATCCACTGCAAAATCATTGCTGTTGGTGATGACCTGGATTTTTGTGAAATGTTACTCTGAAAGATGACGTGGAGGATCATCCTTTCATGTGGCAGGATGCCTATGAGAGAGCTGAGGAAAAGGAATTGCTCTATTGAATAGGTTTTCTAAAAAACCAACCTCTCAATAGATGGACATTAAAAAAAGGGAACAATTTTCTATTTTAAGATTACCTGTTCAGTTTTCAAAAGCTCTTCTACAGGATCAGAAAAGGAATGTGACTAGTCGCCTCTACAGTGAAACTCAAGAAGGTTCACTGAGGGTAGAGCTAATAGGCATGGAACTTTTTTTCTTTTGCATTACAATATATGCATCTCTCAGAATTGTGAAGACCTCTTTAATGCTCATAATAGGAGTCTGTCTCATAAGTAACCTTTTTGAAAATCAAAACTTTTTGACCCTAGACAACTCAAATGCAAAGCAGTAATAGATGGGTGTGGGACACTTGTGGGAGCCAAGGCTGTGGAGCTGAATGTTGTTAGAGGTGTGGTGCTTTCTGCTTTTTTTTTGGCTTTAGAGTACATTTAACCTCTTGTACTGCTCACATATAAGGAGATCTTTGTTTGTACCAAAGAAACACTGAGATGCTTTTGTGACAACATGTTCAGAATAAACACAGAAAAAATACTTCTGCCTCCTTGGAGACTCAGTTTTAAGTGGGCTATTAAAGGAAATGAGGCTGCTGGGATTTTAGAGCAAGACTCCAGCTGGTTCTTGGAAGCCAAGCATGTGTGGCAGAAGATGGGGATGTACTAGGTAGCCTCCTGCACACCCATGTGAGTCCCAGGAATGGCAGGGGTGCAGTTCCACTGGGACATGGCAAAAGGCTGAATAAATATTACAGGAGTAGTGCAAACCCATAAATGGGATATATTTTAAACACATGTGATGCATTAGCACCATGGAGCCCTGGAGATAAACTGTATCATGTTGGGCTTGAACAATTGGACAACCTAAGCAGTGGGCAAAGGAGTTTTAACTTTGTAAGATGATGTCCTTGCCTTACAAATGGGGAAGTCTAATGACTGGTAATGAAGCAAATAACCTAAACATTCATGTTGCTGTCACTTTTGGTACCAGCTCCAAGCTGTTCTAAAATCAGTGGCCAAAACTGAGCCCTTACTAGGACTTCATCCCAAGTTTTCCTCTGAGGTACTGTGCTTGCCCTGTGAACTGCAGACTCACCCTGGTCACTGGGATCTGTGGGGTGTGCACCTCCCTGCACAAGGTGGTGACTGAATCCCACACTACAACCCCTCAGCTTCTGTGCCTGCAGCAGTGACTGACAGCCTGACTACTGAACGCCCACGAACAGAGCGATGCTGCACTGTACATATGGCAGAGCACAGAAAAAAAGACCAAATGAAATCTAGCAAAAATATATTTTTCAGAAGAGAATGGGGGGTACAAACAGCGAGTAATTCTGTAGTGCAGAAAAAAAAGATTGCAGCTGGTTAAGACAAAACAACCAAGCTTTCACTGTATTCCAGTTTTATTCCACTGCATAGGCATCTGCCATGTATGGTCAAAATACCAGATTTTTCTTCTCTTAGACAATACAAAGAAGGAATAGAAAAGAGGAGAGGAGACTGATGAACATCAACTCTTGGCAGCTAGCGAGTGATGACATGAAAAGCACTTATGGCAGTCTCTAAGCATAGTTATCTTTAATTTATTTAAAAGAAAAACCTATTCAGAACAGGAGTAAGTTGTTGGCAGCAGCTGTGTTATATTAATTTGTTTATAAGTCTAATGTTTGAAACTTGCTCTTCATGCACATCTTGGAATATTTATTTGGATGAAAAAGTATAGCTGTTGGTGG
Organism: Pyrocephalus nanus; assembly: GCA_038380795.1. Lineage (NCBI taxonomy): Eukaryota > Metazoa > Chordata > Aves > Passeriformes > Tyrannidae > Pyrocephalus > Pyrocephalus nanus. The sequence continues at coordinate 9,101,917 of CM076272.1, forward strand.
TCTTTGCTAGTAAATTCAGCCTAACAGAGTTCTGTGAATACAAGGAGCTCTGTGACCTGTTGCGAGTCTTATTTCATTCTCTAGATCTCAAGTAAGAAAATACAAACCAAGATACCAAGAGTAAATACCCCTAATATTTAAAACTGAGTTGGATTTAAGATTATGCTATAAAATGTTCTGCTGAGAGACTAGACAAGGTAACACCTATTTACTTCTACTTCCTACTGCTGTTCATCACTGCTGTATTAATAGGATAGTTAAAATGTTTCATAAATATCTGGTGCTTTTTCCCTGGCTGTAGTTAGAATATTGTTTGGTGTTGAAATCTTTCCTTTTTGAGGGTGCAGGGAGGTGTGAGCTGCTATAAAATACTTGTCTAAACTGGTCTGGTAACGGTGAAAACATTTTTCTCAAAGATCTCATAACACAACATAGCAACTTTCTGTTTGGATTTGTTATAATCACTAGGACTATTTCAAAGATCATTCCAGTTGTGCTTACTTGTATCTGATCCCAGTTAAATGGCTTCAGAGAAGATGCCTGTGAAAGATGCCTGTGACTTCCACCATGGGAAGCTGGAGGTCAAACAGGTCCTTTCTGCACCTGGTGACAGTGACAGCGCAACATCTGTCGTGTGCCAGCCGTGTGTGTTACACCTTGCAGGCCCTCTGCTGCGGGCAGGGTGACACCGTCACCGACCCCGGAGTCGAACACCCCGAGGTATGCGTGGGGAAGGGGGTGGCCGTGAGCTGACAGCAGATCTCTGGGGACCAGCAGAGGGACTGTGCTGTGCTGATAGCGCGAACCTACCTCTGTGTGTGCTGAGTTCCACACAAGTTCGTATTTCTCACCTACCATGTGTGCTGAACTAGGCACATCAGCCGTGGTCTGGTCTGAGTAGGTCCGAAGGACGTGGAAATGCCAGGAGGGATTTTTATTTTTTTTTCCCCCCTACCGTCTCATCTAAGAACTATGTGGGTTGCAGCAGCCAGATAGCATGTTTTTCTGACAAGTTAGGACTTGAAAGCAATAGCCCGGTGGCCCGGGGCTCTGCGTGCCAGCCCCGGAGGGGGTGGTCTCTCCAGGCGCAGTGGTCCTGGAGCGACAGCGGAATAGCCATGACCAAACCCCCGAAACTTTGCACGCTCTATGTCTAAAGCATCACATTGCGCCAGCACTGCGATTTAAGCGGCAGTCACGTCAGAGGCGAGCTCCTCAGGGCAGCTCTCCCGTGCCCCGGGTAGCCGCACCCCTCCAGCCCGCGGGGTGTCCGTGCCCGAGCAGCCGCCGGAGGGGCGGCAGGGCAGGGCAGGAGATGCTCGGGGCCACTGGAGCGGGGCTCGCCCTCCGCTCTCTCTGTCCCCTCAGCTTCGCAGCGCTGCCCCGGAGCTGCCTTAGAGGCAGCGAGGGGGTTCCCGATCCGTTCCTCGGCGCGCTCGCCCCGGTCCCACCGCTCGGGTGGCTCCGGTCTGTCCGTCCGTCCGTCCACCCCCTCTTACCTGCGGGCGAGACTGGCTCGCCTTCGCTGAGCTCCCCGGAGTCCGAGTCCATGCTGCGGGTACAGGCGGGGCTGCGGGACCGAGGGGCCGGCGCTGGCAGGGGGAGCGCCCGGAGCCGGGGAGCGGAGCCCGCTGCCTCCTCCTGCGCTCCGAGCGCTGGGTCGGCGCCACCACATGCGGCCACCCCGCTCAGTGCCATTGGCTGCGGGCGGAGCGGGGCCGGGCGGGCGCGGCGAGGGCGGAGGCAGCGGGGGCGCGGCGGAGGAGCGGCTCCTGCCCCGGCTCTTACACAAGTCGGGCTGCCCGGCCCCTGCCTGCCGAGCCCTGCGCGGATGGGGGGCAAGTGCCGCCTCCCCGCCCCTCAGCTCGCTCTAGGGGGAAGACGCTTCTGGGCGCAGAAGCATCTCCCGTCTGATTTTTTCACCACTGTTCCTGTGAGCATCTCCCCTGACCTTCTGCCTTGTCTCTTTTCGCTGGTTCGGTCTCCTTAATGATCTGTCCTCAAAAATTAGTGATTAGAACAGTGGAGGCCGACGGGGAAGTGACGGTTCTTGTTGGGTATTAGTGCCTAGAAGTGTATTGAAGGACTCAGATCTGCTGCTGCCTGTTTGTACGTTTTTCTGAAGGAGACGGTGCAATATGCGGTAAATGAAAGCTATATGAAAAAAAAAAATGAGCCAAATGAAAAAAATAAGATCGTTTTGAACTATTGAGTCTGAAAAACTTAAAAGCTGAACTCTGCAGGCTTTGCTTCTGCCCTACAAGCTACTCCAGTCATGAATCACCCCTTAATTCAGATGGCTGAGGCCACTTGTTCAGCTCTGAGGTTATGCAGATCTTTCTTCCCCTTTGCTTTTATTCCTTTCTAGTTTTTTTCCTGTTATAGACCAAAGATCACTTTAATTCTAGCACAAAAGTCCCTGGAAAGAAGTACCAAGAGTACTTTTCCAACTGGGAACCAGCTGCTGTCCTAAAACAGACCTTGGAGATCTATTAGACATATCTATAGATATGTCACATCCTAAAAGCCAGCCAGTGTCTGCAGCACACTCAAGTCTCCAGCCGGAGTTTTATGCCTGTAGCTGTAGACTACAGATCTTTACTCTGGTTTTGGGGGAGAAAATTACATACAGATCCTTGTTGCTGGAGAAAGCAATGGATGCTTCTTTGAGTCTTCATACAGCAAAATATCTATCACATCAGACTAAGCCTGACACTCTTGACAAATGTGGAGACTTTCTTTGTTGGCATATTGCATGACATTAAAAAAAAAAAAAAAGCTCTCTTTAAACTCAAAGGGCCCTGTCAGATTCTTTTCAGTGATGGCTTATTCTGTGCAATGCTAACTGTAAGGACTAGAATTATAATACTAAAAACAAAGCCAGAGTTTGTCTTAAGTTCAAAGGTGAATCTTAATGTACTTCCCTGCCTTCAAATCAGGTTGAGTCTGAAGAGATAGAAGACTTCATGCTTTCTGGCTCTGGAACATGCAGGCTCCTATGTTCAATTTAGTCACAAAAATCTTCAGCCTCTGGAGTGAAAAGTTAGTTGTTAAGCAGTTTGGAACCTTGCTGTCATAACCTGAGCGTGTACTGTTAAGACACTTATGGATTTTATTATATGAAAACAAAATTCTGACTACTGTTTGTAATTGTTTTCATTAAATTTAAAATGACATTTCAAATACTGCTGATTATAACCTCATTTATGAGTATATTATAAAAAAAATCTAAATTTGAGTGATTCTATGTTTGCCAATGCAAAAACTGACTGCAGAATATGTGATAATCTACAAGCATAATATAAACAACATACCAACAGCAATAACGTAGCAACAGAAAAATCCCAATATTAAGTCACAGAAATAATCCCAGATACCACACTAAGTATAGAATCTGAGAACGGGAAAGATTTTCGTGTCTCTCTCTTTTTTTGTTGTTGTTTGCTTTTTACCAGCACAAATGCAACCTAAAAGCACCCTGATAAGAGCAGTTTAAGTCTAATAGGAAGAGCATGTTTGTATTTAAGCGCAATTAACTAATTTTCTGGACTGTCTTTAATTACTTGAAACACTGTAATTTCTAACCTGAACAAATTCTGACTTTTTAATGACGATAACTGTGATGAAATAAGCAAAAAACCACAGTGTTTTTTAGCAGGGATGTGTGTACAGCAGAACACTTCCAGCTCCCCCACTGGCAAAGGGGGCTGTCTTGTACAGAGTATTTTGAGTCATGGACTGCACCTGTGGATGCCTCTCTAAGATATCCTAGGCACTGGCCTTACCCTATTTCCTAAATGGCATTTTTTGTGGGTGCATTGCCTTTTCTGTAATTGCAATTGAATTTTAAGCTCTTGAATAGTCACACTTCTCTGTTACTGATCACAGTTCAATTAGTAGAAGGAGAGATTTTCATCTTTCAGAGGATCACGAAAAATAGTCTTAAGATGGAATAGTTAAAAGGAAAACCAAGTCCTGCTTATTTTAATTCTTGTCAGTTTTCTAATCCTTGTATAAAATAACCACACTAATAAATATCATGATGGAAATAGTATAATTTAATCAATATCATATTACGTCATGCTTGTGATATATACATCAGGCATTCTCATTACTATGCTGTAATTACTTGCTATTTGACAGTAAATGCTGCTTCAGGATTGCTTTCCCTTTTTATTGCTACTAACTGTAAAGCATTTATAAAAGTTTTCAGCTGTAACAGAATGAGCATATTGTTTCATTTCAAAACATATGGTTAGAATTCAGATTTTTTTCCTTCTCAACGTTCTCTGCCCAGCACAGTCCAGCACTTGGTTTAACATGTGACCTGGAAAATTCCATATGCTTAGAGCTCTGAACTTCATAGTTTCCACTCATTATAATACTGGTGCAGAGAAAAGCACAAAAGCTTTATTAACAGCAATATATGTACTAGCTGGATGCATGTTAAATGAAACTCCACATGGAGAAAGTTGGCATTTCATGACTTATTTGTTTTTTGCATTTAGTACAAACAGTGCAATTACGTATTCATGATTATAAGCTAAAGCCCTGTGACTGTAGCTCTCTGACTGTGTCCTTTATTACAAGGATTGGGTTATTTAGAATCTGGAATGTTTTTTCTTGAGGCTCAGTGAATATTTTTGTCTGTAAATCTCTACAGAGATGACTTACCAGGGGTAACACAGATGACCGGAGTTGCCCCAAGTGTTCCATGTATTCCCAGTTACCTGATGCCGTCCTGTAGCGGCTACAGCTCTGTGTGGCTCCTCCATTCACATTTCAGCTGCATCTGGTCTTGATCTTCATTCCATATGGAACTCAGCTGAAATCCTCCTCTGCCCACTCATTGTATGAGTGCTGGGGATCTGCTTGTGACAGCTTTTCGGATTCATGCTTCACTGTTCCATTGGCAAATCTCACTGGCATGTTCACACAAATACAGTTTCATCGTATTCTAAATGTTAAAGTCGCCCAGCTACCATAGCATCTAGGTCTAATACATTTATCCTTACGGGCCTGCTCTGAAATAGGAAAGGATAATACTATTTTGCTTTTTCAGAGAGAGGGAAGTAAGGTACTGAGAAGCTGTGATTTAAAGTCAAATGTGAAACACAGATTTTCACCTGAATCTCACGGGCCGTAGCTGAACTGTTTGGTTATCCATTTCTCCTAAACAGAAGATTAGTGAGCTGCCTATGTGGTTTGCTACTTAAGCTTTCCTCCCTCAAACTGAGCCTTAAAACCTATCATACGAAGCAGTCTCTCTTTTCTTTCCATTGTTATATCTAACAGAGCTGCACTACCTCTTTATGTTTGACTTGCCTGTTTTACACTGTACAGACATGAGGATAGGATTGTTCCTTCTGAGTTCCAAAATGTAAAGATCATAATTTTCTCTCACAAATTATTTCTTAACATTATTTAAATAAGCCTATCCTGTTTCTAAACTTGCTGCCTGGTATTTTGCTTCACTATTTCTGACAATATATCTTTCATATCCGAGTGCCTTTGCTACTGAATGTGTTAAACAGAGAAGTATCTCCACAGGCTGATACACTCGTGAAATGTACTGTAACAGATTTTAGATTTTTTTTCCCCCAATTTCTTTGTGTTGCATGTGTATATATTTAAGGAAGAAAACTGTTCTGCACCAAAACATGAATAACTGGTATCAAGGATCAGTAGATTCTCTGTCAACAGTTTTGTCGTGCTGGCAAGTTAGATTCTTACTGATGTCTGGAAGCCAGTCACCATGTGTGTGCAGGTAAACATTCTGCATGCATTGTTAGTAGATTTTAATTGCAATAATGCATCTACTGGCAGTCTGCAAACACTCTTCTTATTTGATTTAGTATTCAAATAACGAACGAGATGTCTGCATTACTTAAACTCTTACTCATGTGCCAGTAGATATTCAAAGATCTAGATTTTTGTAACGTGATGTAGGCAGTGCTTGTGCATTCTATTTGGGAGGATAAATATAGAAAAATGGAGTATTTACTGCCTTCCCCCCCTTTTTTTGAAATAGCAGTAGGAGATGCAGGGCATCAGTTCTGAATACCTACCATAGCATGGACATATTTTTAGCTATTGGTGTTCACTCCTCTTAAAGAAGGGCTGAGGAAGCAGCCTGGTAACGGTGCAAACCTATGCTGTGGTGTTTGGAATAGTCAATTTAAAGATAGGAATGAAATTCAGCTTCAATGTAAGGTGCTCTTACAAGATTTTAATTCCAAAAGAAATAAAGTAAAGAAGTAAAGTAGTAAGTTGTCCCATTTCCTCTTAGGTTATAGAAACAGGACTTTCATGAGAACAGAACAGCAAAAATGTTCATGTCCATTTTTTGGCCAAGAGGATGTTGTTACTCTTCTGTCCACCTATAGTAGGATTTTGCTTGTAGAATAAAGTTTTCTGTATTAAGCTTTAATTTAAATTGCCTGGGCATTTCATAATTTTCTACTACTTTAGTGATATTGAGGTTTATTTTAATAAAAATACTTCACCATTCTTTTGTAATATGGTGGAAATGAAAGCTGCCTTCCCAAAGTACTTGTTAATTCTGTTGGTGGGAAATTTCTTTTGAAGAAATTCTGTGTGAAAATTTTATTGTGTAGGCCATGACCCTCACTTGTTTCTATGGACAGGGACTTAGGAACTATAAGTAACTGTCAGGGCTTTAAAATAATTTTACTTGCAATTTTAAATTTCATTACAGAAATCATATTTAATAATATTATAAACTAAGGCTATATTATAGACTAGTTGAAACAAATTTTTGCTTTCTCTGTTATGGGATTGAGAAAATAAACTTTAAAGAGCTTTTCTCAAGGGAATAACTGTGAAATACAGGATAAAACAGGATTGTCTTCTGCTTTTTTCTCATTCTGATGCTGTCTAGAGAAAGCAAAGAGACAGCTGCCAGTCAAAATCTTTTGCTTTTCTACCACTGCCTTTGGGAATTGTTTTTAATTCTTGTGGTGGTCACTGAAGTTATTTTAGAATATGCCTCATTCCTTACTTTCCGTGTGTTGTTGAGTTATGCTCTTCATTACAAAGGTTAATTACCTGATGGCTACATTTAAGTCCTTGGCCATGTCCAGGATGCAAATAAAATAGAGTTAAACCAGCACTGCTTGCTACTGAGCTGTGTTTCAGTAAGCCTTGAAACAGTTTTCTGCTTTTAGTCTGGAAGATGGGTCATCCTTGTTTTCATCCCTGGCTTCAAATTGTGTGTAGGAGGATTCAACAACTTCACAATACTCTAAGAAAGCAGAGAAAATTTTGTTGCTAGGAAACTCTGGAGGACCTCTACTGCCAGAATGTTTATAGGTAGCACCAGTTATTTAATTAACTTCTGTAATCCTGTTCTTTATGCAAACATCCATATCTCTTCCCTATAGTCATACTGTTTGTTACATGCTTTTGTATACTAGAAAATACATTCTTTCTGTAGTTATTTCTGTAGAGCTTTATTCTTCAACACATGAAAACCAACCCGCCAAACATCAAAGATTATGTTGCATTTGAAAGGCTATTATTTATTCCCATGATAATAATGTCTGGACTTTCTGAGTTATTAGGATATGTTAGATCACACTTTCCCACAAAAGACAAGAGATCCACAGAGTTGCACATCTTGTGTAGAAATTTAATAAATTGGAATTGTTATTGAATAAATATTATAAATATTTATTTAATAAATTGTTATCAGGGAAAGTCCTAAAGCATACAGTGTCTTGCAGCTGACTAGGTCTGGGTGCTTCTTCACAATAAATGCTGTGACTCCCATTTTACAGCCATAGGATGTATCTGTACATTGGAAAGGTGACAGAATCGATGTGGATTTCTGGCCAGGAACGGTTCACCTGTGACTGAAATAGCAATGCAACAGCTGAGACTGGACTTGGTGTAGACTTTCTGTGAAGAAGTGTAGCATCCTTTGGACTAAAGGGAATCTCAGAGAAGCAATCATAGAGGCAGAAATCAATTTTTTGTGGGGCAATTCACTAACATCCACAGACTTAGCTCAAATGGCAGAACATTAATACACTCATTTGCGGTTTCTGTAGAGCTTGATGTGATTTTTAGAACAGCATGGAAACATCATCTTCCTCTGACAGTGCGTGGGCATTACTTCATGGCCATTTCCAAGAGCATGGCAAAAGGTACTCTGCTGCCCACCTATCTATAAATAACTGAATATCATCAACCCAGGCATAAAATTGCATTTATAGGTAGTCTTGGGAACATGCAACATAGGCAATTAGATTACATGTAGTCCTACAACAATCCCAGTAAAAAGAATGAAATTACTTAGTAACTTGCTGTCCAGATGACTTTCAGGTGAATTATTTCTCTCTCACATGCTGAGGGACTCAGGGTAGCCATAAATACAATATATGAAAAAGTCAAATTCAGCTTGGACAACACAAATTTGTCTTTAAACAAGTAGACCTAGAGGCTTTCCTTCTGTGTAATTAAATGTTGGGATTGTAGATCTTGGGTCCTTTTTTGCAGCTAAGATGAAAGACTATCCTCCTTTAACATTGCTGAGGTCAGCACTGTGGGATGTCTGCCTATTGATGCCTACTCAATGATTTTATGTGAATTCTACCTATTTCCAGCATAGAATCATAGAATAGAATCTAAGTTTGGAAAAGACCTTCGGGTCCAACCTTTGACAAAACACCATTCTACTACCAAATTCAAAGCAAAAAGTGCCATGGCCAGTTGTTTCTTTGCTCTAAAAGCATTTGTATGAGGGAAATGAAGAGATCATGATTACTGTTTCTGCTGCTTCCAGAAAAAGAAATGCTAATCTGCTTCCTGAAGGAAAGGAAAAACACCCTGCTTTTCTGACTTTCACCACTGCTCCCTGCCAAAGACCCCAAATAAAGAGTGAGAGCTCGGGACAGAGCTGCTGTGGGGAAACTTAAGACTGAAATGCTTAAATTGCTTTTATTGCATGATGGACTCCCTTTACTCTTCTAATGCTTTACTTGTGAAAGATGTGCAGACAAAAGGACCAGGAAAAACCAAGATTTTACAATGCATAATACAGTGGTGCTGCATTTAACTTGTGTAATGTTTATGGCTGCCAATCAGTCTGAACAGGCTGTAATAGAAAAAGTGCTAGGATAATTCAGGTTGGAAGGCATCTCAGGAGGTTAAACAGTCAAAGCTGAACTCTGCCAAAGGTTTGCCTGTTATAAAGAAAGAGAATACAATGCTTGTCAGCAGAGCACATTCTGTCTTAGTTTGTTATGCACCTGTAAAATACATAAATAAAAATTAAAGAATTAGAACAGAAATTGTCGGCAGGAGAATCAGATCCATTATCTGAAAGCAGTTTCGAGCCAAAGATGATAACCCAGCCATTACTGTAACAACTGTGTCTACCAAGGCTTTTGTCATATTAAAATTACAATGTCTAGTGGATTTGAAAAGAATGCCAAGTAAAGCTTGAGTCATGGGGCAGGCTGAGTATTTCCCATTTTCAGACAAGCAGGTAGAAGGGGAGGCTCAGCATCTCACAGGGAGCACTAAGAACCACAAAAGGATTGAAGACTGATGGGGAACTGAGTGCTGATGTGAAGGGTGCTAGAGTGGGATTAGATCAGCAGCACGTGGTGCAAAGCCTGAAGAGGGGACAGCACTATGTGTTTTGGAATGTGAGAATCCAAACTCTCTTTCTCTGTGCATGAAGTCCAGTTCATTACTGACAAGAAAAGTAAATGAACAGATTTCTGACAGTGTCCATGGGCTGGTTGTATAACACCACTCTCAGCTCTGTCCCAACAGTTACAGCGAGCAGAAAGCTGAGTCACTGCAGAGATTTGTTATGGGCAGCACAAGCCCAAGGGCAGATCAGTGGCTGCAGGTGTTATAATAAAAGAATCTGAAGAATGATAGAAAGCCATCCCAAAGTCTGTGAACTGAAATGCTACAGGAGAACAACAGGGTGCTAAAGCAAACATGCTCTTTCCTTAGGTTAAGGAAATAACTTCCCCAACATTTGGAAGGACAATAAACTCTTACTGTACCCCATAACTGACAAGAAATTATACCCAGCAAACACCAGTCTTATTAATGAGACCACATGTCTCTAAGCAGAGCTTTCAGAGCTTAGTTAAAGTCAGCCAGGTGCCATGAAGCTATAAGTGTACTGAGAATTTAAAAAGAAGCATCTAAAGTAGTAGCTGATGTCATTCTGGAGATAAAAATATCCTATCTGGGGTAAAACTGGGCCTGGCTATTCATGCTCTTACTGAAGGACAGTAGTCTTTGTTCTAATGAGTTCTAGGAGTTGAAGAGGTCTAATAAGCAACGTTTAATGCTGGAGGAGGAAAGGAGCCTGTGGTGTTGCTGACACTTCTTCATAGCATCATACAGTAAGGATGAGGACTGAGTCAAATATTCACAGTTGGGGCCCAACCGCAAGTAAATTTTGATATGAACTACTGGAACTGTAAGGAGAGGAGATCCTTAGTTAAATAGTTCTGTTACTTGTAAAACTTTTTTCAAGCTAGGGATAGATTTAAGAGGTAGAAATTAAAATAAATATAAGTACAAGGATATCTACAGTTACCACTACAAAACATAAAGTATCACACCGACCACTAGGCAAACCTGCTTTGGGATAAATGACTCAGGCTCAGAAATGGACTTTTGTTTAAAGTGAGATGTTCTTGATATTGAAAAAATATTATATGAAAAGACAACCTTACACAGCATTGGCCAAAGCATATGTGGGTTGGATTTATGCAGCCCATGTTGTATCCCTCCAACATGCTATGATAAAAGTGAATCCTGAAATACCTTGCATTATGACTCATCTGATATTCAGATGTGTCAGCGTTCATAAACAATGCTGTTCATCTTCTGTGTATGTGCATGTGTAAGAGGTGTAGGTGGAAGCTGAAGTTTTAGTTGTGATGACTCAACCTTTATTCACTGTTTCTCTTATTTCTGATTTATGAAAAAATGCTTTTCTTTCCTGTGTACTTTAATGGGTGAAGTTCCAGGGCTCAGTGAGGAATGTAGGATATTCATTTCCTGGAATAATCCTGAGATTTTTATGTCTTGGGTATTTGCTTATTAAAAATTCAGCCTCCTGTCCCAGGCAGTGATCTGGATTTTTTACCCTAAGTTCTTCACTCCCTTTCTCAGTAAACCACTCAGGTTAATGGAGAAATTTTACCTACATTCTTCTCTTGTTGGATTTTATATGCTATTGTTCAAGGGCTTTTATAGGTAAAGATTTTTAAGAGAAATATGCCTTTTATGAGTTTCACATTCTCAAAGTAAGCATTCCCATTTTGTTATCTTGCCAGGCTATTTGAAAAGCCAGGGACCAATTAGAATTCAATGGGATTATAATACAATGAGAATGCAAAAATTATGAGCAAAGAACCAATAATTTTGACAGCAATTTAGGTCTTGTTTGGCAGACAGGTGAAATAGTCTGTTCAACTTTGCAGCATGGTGTTTTGCTTTATACTTGTGATGAGAATTTGTATAGTGATAAATTTTAGATTCCATAATTTATATAATCTATCAGATGATAGAATCTCCTTGAATAAATGATGAAAAGAGTGACTGGTCTTGTAATAGGACTAAGTCAGGCAGAGTTCCCACTTGAGTTTTGTCCTGGTGCCCTGGGAGCCGCACACACTCAGTGCAGCCGGCAGATGGAGGGCTGTACCAGCTGCTTAAAATCGTTCTTGGCTGCCTGTCCCTGGCAGACACACCACTGACTGTCGGAAAGCTGTTGCAGTTCTGATGCTTCATATTTCTCTTTCAAAGCAAGAATCTGTTTTAAAAGGTGGACTCTATCATAATTATTTGAACTATCTCTTCTTCATGATTATTTATTGCTCCATTTGTGACTTTTAAACCTTTGTGGATGGTGATGGTAATTAGAAACCAGGTGATCATTGCAAAGCCAGGACATAAATAATATATGCAGGAGTCGGGGGGATGATGACTGCATTTCTTTTTAACATCATGAAAGCTCAAAGGTCCATAATAGAAATATACCTGCCAGTCTCAATATATTGCAATGGTATGTTAATGATGAATTATGAGGTTGCAAGAGCATTATAAGTACACAAATATACACAGCAGCTGCACTTCTCCCATAAATGTTTACTGCAGAAATTGTTCTGGAAGTTCTCATGAACCATGTTGCACCTGGTCAAATGGATACAGTACTTGTTGATATGATAATCCCTCTGTTTCAGGCATGTTCAACCTGAGACTTTCTCTTATATCTTTGTTACCTACTTACTCCTTGAATGGTTAAAGCAGCTTCAGTATAAAACTATGACAGCCTAAGCAGTTACAGTAACAGAGAGGAAAGAGGCGGTTGAGCCAATTGATGTTGGGATGGAGTGGCATTTTCCTTGCCAATTTCCACTGTGTTCTGATCCCTTGCACTTCAGGGAATAGGAGCACCAGCAACAGAAGCAAGCTGTTTGTGATCCCCCCCAAGTTCTCCCCTTGTCTCCTCCACAATGGGTGTGCTGGACCATCTCCCTCTGTTTCTTTTTAGCTGGTCAGCCAACACAGCATGACTTTCCCCTGGCTGCCTACCATCTGCCTGTAGACTGTCTTCTCCTTTTGTTTCTCTTTAAAAGCTCACTCCTGTGAGGCACTGAGGGTCTGTCGTGAAATCCTAAACATTCATGTTTCCTACTGGTGTTTAGGAAAAACGATTGCTCAGAATCAGTTAGGAGAGTCAGCATCTAGGGAGAAGGTATGGTGACTTGTAAAAAGGACATGCCAGCAATGGGAGCTCTGTTTGAGCCATGTTTTTCACAGCCTTGTAATGATGTCCTAATGAATATTTATCATTATTTGTGAGACCCTATTTTCAGCAGTTGTGTATTATAGTAACAGCTGACAAAATGTTCATTTTGGTTTGTAATGAAATTGTCTCTGTTTTAGCTGTTTATCATGATGGGGATGTCACTCCCATACCATTGTGTCTGCCATTATAACACAGCTGGATTATTGGCAGGCTAGCAAGATTAAGGGCATATCTATCTTATTAGTTTGTTTCTTGTCCAGATGAGGGTCTCTGAGTGGAAATGTTAACTCTTTGCACTGCGCATTTGTCTTGGAGAAGGGTTTTGGGTTTTTTTGTAGCATGTGAGACCTCTTTCAGAACTTACCACGCTTTTGTTTTAAGTGACAGTCACTGAAATAAAACTCCTTCAGTAAGAAGTAATTTGGAAGTGTTCCCTGATAATGTAAATTGCATTGAGTTTCACTCTTATCAATTTCAAGTCAGTCAGAGTAGAGTGTGTTGTGAGTATTGGCTCATGTGACAGGTGCTGTACATTTTTCCTTTATCCTTGCTAAAACTGGACTGATCAATGCAGGGATGTCTGTGGTGGAGAGGAACAGCACCTATTCTGTACATACACAGTCCAAAGTTCTCAGTTATCTTGTATTCTTCTTTATCTTTAGTGAACTTGCAGGGCCTAGAACATATTCCTCAGTTTTATACTTGTTAAAAATTTATTTGAATCAAATAAAAGCTTTAAACTTCTTTTGCTCCTGACATTTTAAAGTAACTTTCTATGTTTTCTTTCAATCATATCTAATTTTGGGTAAACCTCTCTTACATCAAAGTAAGTGTCCACAAGGTGTGTTCATTGGTAATAGTAACCTATATAAATGCTTTAGTCATAGCTGATTTAAGCCTAATACTGCATTGGCCTTGCTGGCACATTTTTATCATATCTGACATAACAGTTTAAAAGTATGTTTTTTACCAGTTAGAGGTTTGCTGCCCAAAGTGACTTGAGGCTTTACAACACATAAAACAAAGCCTGACTCCTCTGCCAAAGAGCTGGCAACCTAATTCAGTGTAACATTGGCCAATTCTGCACTCAGTTTTCTGCAGGAAAAACACACAACCAAGCTTTTAAATGTAAAGATGTGTTTTCTTCTGCATTTACTCTTTTGGCCTAAATATAAGACAAGGCTTTATCAGAAAGTGAAATCTTGCCTGATTTCTCACAAAAACACTTTGAGATGGTTGTTGTTTTGTTACCTGGTACCAGATTTGTTTTAAAAAGCCCTGTTATTCATTGGTTTTCATGCCAGCCCAAAGTTCTGTTGGTGCCTGAGTTGAAATGAGCAACAATAGTTTGGCACAACCACTTGAAGTGTTTTCAAATTTCCTTTAGAAACAGCAGTGGCTATTCTGGTAAAGACAGCAGCAGGAGCTTCTGCTGGAGCTGCTCCTAAAATTGTTTGAAACATAGGTCTGCCAGTAAGGTGGGAAGATTGTGAACTACTGTAGGTCCAAAAAGAAGTTAGTTAAGAGCCTCCCAGTCCTCTCACTAGCCACTGTTGCAGCTCAGAGACAAAGAACAACTTGTAAACAACTTGACATTCTATGGAAGAAGTAAAGCTGTAGGACAGCAGCGGAAGTGAGGGATGAGTGGAGTGGTGGGACAACTTTAACTGGGGTCATGAGAGTACTCCTGTCAGAAGACCTGTTGAGGGGGGACCTTCTGATGTCACAAATCACTTGACATGGGCAGCATGTGCTGTGCTCTGCCTGGCCCTCTGCAAGGATCCCTGTCATCCAGCAGACGACTAAAGCAGGGTGACCACCTACATCTGGCACAAGGGATCAGGGCACTGCACCAGGGTGTACAAGGGGTAAGGGGATTGAGCTACAGCATGAGTAACACAGCACAGAAAACTCACCAAGGGAGACTGGGAATGCGTGTGGTGGTGCAGTGGAGAGAAATGGATTGGGTTTGGAGCTACAGAGAGGCTGAGGAAATCAGGATGGAAAGTGGGTTCTCTGCAGCACTGGCACACTTCATGGTTTCAGTATAGAGTTTGTTGCTTTGTTTCTGTTCTAAAACATGGAATCCTATTTGTATTCCTGACCTCCTTATTATTAGGCTAACACAGTAATCCAGAGACTCATTTCAATGCAGGCATATGTATGTTTTTGCCCATATGTGCTTTCTTTCACTGCATAAGCAAGTTGACACTGAAGCCAGGTACCTAAGTAATCCTAAGAAAGATGTTTTGGAAGCAAGGACCTTTATTTTCATTCCTGCCCAACTCCATTGACCTGATGGCACTACTGATGCATTAGTAATAAACCCTGAACCTATTTCAAAGCACACAGCTTTGGGTTTCAGCTACCAGTGCAATTATTCTAGATCTCACCAATGAAAACTATTTGAAATCTTACACTGATATTTAGGAATCTGATCAAAATATTTTGTCATCATTTTCCCTGACCTAAGTTTTAGCTCAGCCCATGTTACTCTGGAAACCTTTTAACACCTCTTTTTAATTATGAAACATACATGAAAATGCTCATTAGGATAAAGACTTTAACTTTTGGCCAACAGAGAGAAACAGCTTTTAAACCAGTCTTTTGGGATTACTGTCTCCCTTTTCTCAAATAATGCTGCTGTTCTGAGAATGCTCAATTTAGCCAAATCTTTATTACAAATTGACATCCAGCTCTAACTTAATGCTGTATGATGGATTAAACCACAAGGTCGTGTTTGCAGTGTTAATTTTGAAGCTTCAGATAAATTTGGGCTTATCCTTAATTATATAAAATGAAGTTCATTTAGATTTGAATGGAAAAGGAATCTGGGGGATTGATTCCATCTTTAAGGAATCTCCTTTTTGAGAAAAATGGGGCTTATTTTGCTGATGGAAAGTGTATTGTAGTTGGGTTTTTGCTCTTAAAAAGAACCTGGAGTGATTTGGAGCTGCACTGATCAAAAACTTCAAGCACTTAGCAGGGCAAAGTATCTCCTATTTGTACTGTATAACACAGACCATTAGGTAACTAAGTTTGTCATGCACTGCACATTGCACTACATCTGGTTTCTTCTTACTGCCTCAGCTTAGAAATAGAAGTTCAGCTGTTCCCATAATGAGAGAGCTGTGCTGGCATTTTAATTTTTAAAAAGCACATTCTAGAATTCTTCAGTTAAAGCAGGGACAGTCTTTCAAAATTATTGTCCATGTTCTGTTCCTGTAACAGTGTGTAGAAAGTGTTAATAATATAACACAGCACACAAGAACAGATGTCCCATGGCAAAGTTGAGATAAAATTGGCAGAAATTAACACCCAGTTTGAAAATGTGCAGCAATGGAAACTTTGTTCTGCATATGGGGGCTCAAGCTTGGATGCCTACATCCCCTCCCCTTCATTATTGAACAAAGAGGAAAATAGGAACAAAATAAAAATAGAAATTGATAAAAAAAGCTCAATCAATGTGTCCATTTTTATCTTGTAGAAGAATTTCATTTGCTGATCCGTTTTCTTTGCATAATTGCCAATGAATTGAGCTCACCTTTAATCTCTGAAGCACAACTCTTAATTGCATCAACACAATCTATAAAGGCCAGCAACGTAATCCCAGTTCCAGAATGCTGCTACTTTGATCTATTTCTGAGCCATTATCTCATAAAATTTTTGTTTTATTTTTTGAACTCAACAAACTTGGAAAATTAGGATGTTCAGATAAATGATTTTGGGTTTGACTTGTCCTGTTTCAGGTAAAGAAGAAAAGTCAGCGTTGGGTTGAATAAAGCCCTCAGTATTGAGTTTCTGAAAAATTGGGAGTATGTGAAATTTATGGATAGTAGCTTTGTAAACTTGGAGGTTTTTGCCTTCCTCACAGTTCAGAAATGAATTTACATATATATTTAATATTCAGATCTCTCCCTTATTTGATATTGAATCTTTTAGTGAGCAATAGCACAGGACAATGCTGAAGAGTAGATGCCACAATAAGCCATTTTTTTATGTGTAGATTGCTGGGTTGTTGAGGATTTTTTTTTTTTACATGATATATTTCTCTAAAGTGATAATAAGCCAATGACCACTCACAGGTTAGGGCTGTCTTTGAAATACAAGAAAACTTTCTCACAAAAATTTTATTCCTTCATATGAATAAACCAAATATATACTGCTAAATTATTCCCAGATGAGCAATTTTTTTGCTGCCCAGTAAGGACTGAGAGTGGAATTATTATTTTTGATTTCTTTATCAAAATGATTGTTGAATATCAGTCCTTTCTAAGATGTACAGAGCCAAGGAAGGGTGATTAATAAACATATTTACCTTTGACATTCAGGATATCAGAACTTTGTACCTTGATTCACGCTTTGTGGACCATCTAACTGTGTGTTAGTCTGAGAGATTGGCATTTCTACTACATTTGGTAGATGGGAAGGTACTGTGGTCATTGTATCATGATGACTGACCACCAAAGCATTCTGATTCTTCAGAACATAATATAAAGCTTTTTCTTAATTTTATTTTTTAATATGTTTTAGATTTTCTTGTTTTAACAAGGTTTGTTAGTCTTATCCTTCTATCTCTCAAAAATTGATTTGTGAGTGCCAAGCATTAGCTATTGTTCTTTCTCATCCAGAAAACAATAGATCAATTAAATCAATCAATTTAATTCTGTGCCTCTGCTTCTCCATTTCTAATGAAACTTGATTATCAAAAGATGCAATACTCTTCTTATAGAATTTGCATTAATTAGACTTTCTCCTGCATACAATCCTTCTGAGCACTTAAGTGCTTTCAGTTTGGTAATTCATTACAGTCAAGCAGAGACTGGAGCTATGTCAGCATCAGTTTGTATGTTTTACCTTGTCACAAAGAAGTTTCAAATTTTGCCCCTTCAGCACTTTTGAACACCCGCCTGGAAAAACCAAGAATTTTTAGAAAGTATGACTTGTTGAGTTTTTGGATTATCTGATCTTTCTTTGTCCAGAGACTCTCTGTGAAAACTCATCAAAAGGCAGAGTAGAACCAGGTAGACAGAAGGGATGGGGATTTTTGTGACATTATTTCAATAGGAGTCATGAGGGATGTTTTTAATAATTTTGATAAAATAACCTTTCACAACTTGCTGTGGTGACACAATGTCTCTGAGTGCCATCTGTCTTCAAGACCTGTACAATATGTCCTATATAATACCTGGTTTTAAGAACTGCGGTGTCTGAAATGTCTAAGTAGCAAAAGGGAGAGCTTTGATAAGAGGAGAAGGAGAACACTCCACAAGATTTCCTAGTACTGCTGAAAGACAGCCATTGTCTGCTGGCTGAGAGCAGACCTGAACAAAGCAAAATAACACATTATGTCCCAGCTAGAGACCCTCATGTTCCTATGTCTGTTAAATAGGAAAAGATCCTGGTTTCTGAGCCTGTAGGTAGGGAAGTCAGAGACTCACCCTTTTCTAGAGAAAGGCAGGGACATTCTTACAAGACTTTTTGATGGCAAAAAATTAAAGCTACTACTGATTAATTCTTCAGCTGTCCACTGAGATGGAACCAATATCATTAGATCAAGACAGTATTTCTGGTTTGGGTTTTATGACTGACAAGCCTGGTAAAGCTGCTAAAATTTTATAATAAACCCATATTATTTCCACTGGTTTGACATTGGGATGGCTTGTGAGGAGTACCTATGTGTCCTCGACCATGTTATAGCTCTTAGTAAGGGCTATGTTAGAGAAGTCAACAACTAGAGCAGAGATGAAAACTGAACTGCTGGCTGTCAGAACTAACAGATGAGCAACAGGAGAGCAACCCATTCCTGGAATGAACTGGAATTATCTGCTCCTGCAAGCAGGGTGGTAGTCGTAGGGAAACCTTGTTCAGGCTTTATAAACAGCATTTGGCAGTGTGGCAAATGTCTGCAATCTGAGATGATGTTTTTCAACTCTTCCTTCATCCTGTCATTCATCGCTCTTTTATTTTTATAAAACATACAGAGCTTGAGCTAAAGTGTGCAGAAGGGAAAGCTTCTTGTGCCTTCAGTGGGCTGTGTGTGAAACCTTTGTTTTGATTTCCTTCTCCTCCTCTTCCCAGTCTTGATCTCAAGTAAATCTTGGCCTTTCACTCCGACCTTTATGAGCAGGGTTTGATAATCATGTGAATTTTTTTGTCATAACTGCTAAGAACTGTGATTTAGGATGAAATCATTGAACTTAACATAGCCAGCAATACTAGACACTATGTACCAAAAAAGAAATACAGATTCATCTAACATTCCATCCCTGTTGAATGGAATCCATCCTTACAGGCTGGAAAGAGATCCTCTTTTTCTTGTGCATTGTGTCTGTGGTAAATATTGTCCTCTCATATTACTTTTTTTCTTGAAATGAATGTGCCTTTTTTTTCTTCAAAACCCATCTCAACACACAACTCAAAGTATGTTCTGATGGTGATTGGATTTATGGGTTTGAGTTTGTGTAGCTGCTATTACAATAGTAAATCTTGCCTTGTCCGTAGGTTAAGTTGAACTTCTGCTGCACAGAAAGAAAAAAACAAAACCATTTGGAGTAAATGGGATTAGCAATGTATGTGTGACTCGTCTACATACAGACATACATGTGGAAATTGCAGTTAAAGCAATCCTTGTTTCCCCATTTTGATATTCTGCTAGGTTACATACAAAAGATGCAATGCATCACATTTTTTTTTTTTAATAACCTGGCAGAATCATCATTAGCAACAGGAGGGCAATTATTTCTCTTCATTAAACTTCTCAATGCTTATTTAAAGTAATCAAGAAACCATATGCTTTGTAGTCTTGCATAGTTAATACATATCCATTTCTGCATTTTCTGTAACATCAAGGCCCACAATTATACTGAAGGGTTAGAAAATACCTGTGGTCAGATGGTAATTTCAGAAACGGCTGTTCAGACGTGTTAATTAAATCCTTAGTCTTTGTAGATACATGTTTTGACTTCTAGCAGAGGTTAATATAGGTGTCTGTCTGCTATAGGAGCCTGTGAAAATGCGTCACTGAATGTAACCTGAAGTTAAATCTTCAGGAGTTGAAAAGGTTTTTTTTCTTTTGTTTTGTTTTGGGGTTTTTGTTGTTGTTGTTGGGGGGTTTGTTTGTTTGTTTGGTTTTGGTTTTAATCCATTGGAAATGGATTTTAAGACAATATCAGATATGAGTGCCTTTTTTTCTCCAAGGAAGTTCAGAATCTGCCCAAAACCAGGTTGTGGCACAAATATTTCAGAATTAAAACACAATGAAAAATAATAATGGCAATGCTTTACGGATGAGGTAAACTGTACAGTATCTCATACAACTGGCCAAAGGAAGGCTTTGTCTAGGATTTACAGTGTACATAGGTACTCCTGTAATTGCTAATCAATTAGAAGAACATGGTATCTTTGCTAATAATTTTAAAATATGTTTAGAATTAATTTTCCCTTGCTCTCAGGAGCAATTGTAGCACTTAGACTTCTAAATCCCACTGATTTTACATGACATTTCATTAGACTTGCTCAGAATACTGATGTGAACCCCTTTAAACCACACATTGTAAGTTCTAAAAAGGCTTGGTGAATAAATGTCACACTTCAGTTTATTTTTTAACTTTTCAAAAGGTGAACCAATACATAAATAGTCATTGGATTCGCAAAGACTTCACTGCAGTAATATTCATTAAGGGTTTTTACTCTGATCCAAGTCCAGTGTGTGGTATTTTGTTTGAAAGACTGTGGTGTCACAGAGACACTATGCTAATAAATCAGCCTCTTCAGAAGCCGAATACTGAAGCAACATTTTGGGTTGGATTGGATTGTTCTATTCGTGCTCCATTCCTATGCTCTTTTCTACGGAGAACTCATTGAATTGTCAGAGGAGATTGGGGAATTTAATCATTTAATCATAAAAAATTAATATGGAAACATTCGTGTTAGCAGACTTAAACAGAAAATTCCATAAATATTGAAATTTAAGTAGTCCAATACCATGCTTGAACCCACTCAAAAATTGATGATCCATAACTTGACAACTTTAAAGAACATGACAAAATTGGGCTTTCTATAGTTTCTAAAGTTTGGAGAGCATTCCTTCACATCAGTATTGCACACTGCATCACTGCTCCCTCTTTCAGAAAATATGGAGTATATACTCACTAGGGAGTACAACTTTTTTGTGTGGTCTGTAAAGATTTCCTTGTCCCATGAATTGCAAACCTCACTAGCTCATGGTAGTGCCTGGTACCAGCATTGCTGTAGGAAAACCTTTTAACCCTGTAAGATGTAGTTCTCCAAAACAATTTATCCTTTGTTGACTCATATTACAGTTTCTATGGCCCTTTCAGAACTGGTTAGTGATAAAAGACTCAAATGTAAGAGAATTTCAACAGACTTTTGTATTTGCCAGGTGACATTCTATTGTGACAAAGAGCTATAGTGTGCATCTGGAACTGAAAATAGGGAGCTGTCACTCCTTGATATAATTTTAAGTAACTATTAAAAAAACAGCCAACCCAACTTCGAGGTTCATGCACTTGTTATTTTAAATGGGATATTTGCCTGCAACAGAGAGAAACATATAATATAGAGTCAGTAATTTACTGGTAACTGATTAATAACAATAAGCAAGCAATAATAAACCACAACTGACATATTTTAACAGGCTGTTATAAATCACTTTTGAGTGTTCTTCTCATATTTTGGTTGTGTGTAGAGTCCCGATGTTGATGGCTGTTCTTTCTTAGGTGGAGTGTCACAATAAGACATCCTGCTCCCAGCTCTGACGAGTTCTCTGTAGGTTCCCTGTAGCCACTTGTGCACACTGGCAATAACAGCTGACTTCTCATTTTGGTTTAATCTGCAACTTTCTGCTGTCCCTGAGTTTTACTCCAGGGTGGAACCGAAGTATTGTCACTTATGTAGTTCCTGCTCTACCGCCCTTTGTTTGAACTGTTTGATCGTGTGATTTATGTTGTATTTGAGGAATATTTGCCCTATCTTATTCCCTCACAAGAGGGATACATCCTCATAGATACAGACTCTGAAATGTATCCTGCCATCTAAGCAAAGGCATTTAACCTGGATTATGGTCCCAGTGTCTTGGGGTTTCGACCAAATGCTCTCCGAGTGAAGGGGCCCACAAACCATAAGTTCCAGATCTACATTGTTACTGGTTTTTTTAACTGTAACCTTTCCCTGGAGCAGGGGTTTAACAAGTGAGCTCAATTTCAAAGACTTAATCGATACTCACAACATGCTTTGAGATCCTTAGGTGAAGTAACATAATTGATTGATAACTTTTCTGTAGAAGGAATTTATCTTCTTTGCATTGTCCTTTATATAAGAAGGAAGACAAGACCAATGAACACAGTTTGATTTGTATTTATACATCTGAGCCGGTGAAATTTCATTTGAAAACATTTCACATCAAACAGAAGAAGATCCATTTGCAGCTGCTTTAGTATTCATTCCATAGCTTGATCTAATTCTTTTGCAAAATTTGTGCTTTCTGAAATGGAAGTGGCAATTTTCTTAATGCATTTAGCACCATACTTAATATTATAATAATACTGATTTATACTCTTTTCATGTCTCTCTTGAACTATTGTTTAACACTGGAAAATATCCTCTAACATTTGTTGGAATGAAAAAAAAGGTGAATATAAATAAAAATATGTGTATAGGTGTTAGAAGGTGCAGTTTCTGAATATAACTATTTTGATCTATAATTATTTGCCAAGGATCTTTCAATGTCTGCTAAATGGAGAATGAAATTCAACTCCATCTACATATCATTACAAGGTAAGCATAAGCTTATAAAGCACTGAGTGAAATGCTAATCAGCCCTTCTAAAACGAAAGAGGAATTAAATGATTGAAATCCAATGGGAGGTATTTTCAGCTCTAATCAGGTGGTTTAATGGAGTTATGCACACTGTGCCAAATGTATCCTTTCTTTTGCATCTGGCTTGATTTGGACCAGCAATTATTTGAAGAATAAAGAGTTATTATGAAGATCTGCTCAATTCTTGTCCTGCTAAGTTTGTACCTACTGTAGAAGTGTGGTGAGGCTGCATAAAGTGTTAGGATCTGCATTAGTCATTGAAGGATCAATCACAAAAATCGACTTTGCTTCAAAGATCCTCATGTTTCCTTAGAGATTGCTGTTCTACTGTGGACTATGGAATAATGCCATTGACACAATACATTAAATTAAGCAAGCAACAGGGAAAATATTGTATTAAAATATCATATTAAAAGAAAGTGTGTTAATATCAATACATCAAATTAATTGTTAGGCTGGATTATACTTAAAATACCAGCAAAGCCTTACAGTTTCTCAGAAATAATTTTGAGCCCTACTAGGTAGGGTTCTGTTGATCTTGATGCTAAATGGTACATACAGATTCTGCTTAACCAGACTGGGAGAACACTTTAAGCAAAAGATGATATTTGAAAATGTTCTAATGCCAGTACACATTGGAATAATGCTGTTGAGTTGTGTCCGTACTATTGGTGGATGGTTTTCCCTCCGCACTTACACTTTGCGTGGCTCTAGAATGACTCCAGGTCTTCCTAAAACAGCTTTCAACAGCTGAGTGAGACCAGGGGTCTTTTTGGCTTTTAGCTCTGGCCTGTCAAGGCGGACTTGGCCAAACCCGAGCTGGGTTTGCGGGTGGGATAAACTTTGTGTGCGCGCCATCTGCTGGGCCCCGCTCAGACACCTCAAACACAGCGGTACCTCAATAAAGTTACCGGCAACCAAAGAGGTGACAGCAAGAACATGGACAGCGTAAAGGCCTCTCAGTTTATGGAAGCAGCAGGTTTTTTAGAGTGGCTGTAGTTCACATGGTTTTCTTTCTAATGCATTGCTGCATTGGAATGGAATGAGTGCCGGACTAGAGTAGATTTTGTCTATATTGTAAAGTCACAGGTCTGAGTTTGAAAAGGTTAAGAGTTATAGCAGTGTGCAAAACGAGCACTTTTATAAATAGATATCATAACATTTAAGGCTTACAATAATAGTAGATAGGTAAAGTTGCTTTGAGCCCTAACAGTCTTAACCTGTTAAGTCCTGGATAACTACCTGTTTAAAACGTATAATCTGCTAATTAATAGCAAATTCTAGTCTTAAATTACAGAAGGGTTTATTTCACTGAGGATCTGAGCAGATTTAGTCCAATGTTTTAACTGTTTTCCTGTATCAAATAGTAATATATTTCTTTCCTCCTATAAACAGTCAATTGGAATTTTCTGTTTAAGTTAGAATTGAATTTGATGGGATATTAACTGAGGCTATAACATTAGATTGTAGAGGAGAATACAGAAAGTGAACAATCTATAAAACAAAAATTCTTTATTAATGTTTAAAAATTACTAATAAAGCTCATAAAATTCTAAGATAAATGTTTTCACTGAGAGTGTCTCAAGATCAGGTTGCTGTCTGAAAAATCAGTCTATTTACAGCAATGTTAAGGAGTTCTTGTGATTTTTTTTTCTTTTAATGTGCCTTTTACTACCTCCCAGTTCTGTCACTTAGCCAGGTGTAAGAATTATCACTGTGAAAGCTTTTATTTGACAGTGAAATGAAGTAGATATTGAACACAAACTGAATTTGTTATGCCATTTTGTTATGAGTGGAAAAAGAGATGAAATTTACTTTGAACTGTGTAGTCAGTTTAATTATTTTCTTTGGTTCATTTTTATTACTTTAGTCACTTTTCTTACAAATAGCTGAGCCTTTTGTATCATCAAACCAAGCATTTTTTTACATTCACTAATCCTTGTTATCTTGAGAATCACCGAAAACTACCTCTTCTCCCTTCTTTTAAAGCTTTCATTAAGTATATTACCAGGAAAGGAGTCTTGTATGAACCTAAATTACTTTAATGTTTTCTTACTGTTATAAAAAATGTATTTGCACTAATATATCCTCTAAAATCAGTGGAAGTTTTGATTTTAGAAGATCCCAGGTTTCATCCTTGTATCTAATACTTCAGTAATCAATTTGTGCATGCAGACACTCATTTGCTTTATTACTATTTTGTGATTCTCAGGTTGGGAAAACATGATGAAACATCACTTTAGACTTGGTTTTGTGCATACAACTTTTATTTGATAGTTATTTTATTTTCTAACAACATCTACACTTATGCCCTGTGAACAGCTCATAATCACAGTGATGTATAAAACAAAGTCGTCAAGTTTGTTCTGTGTCAATGTATTGAACATTCATGGAATAGTCACCTGATGACCGTACACTTGATGTGGTTAAAAAGTCACTTAAATTTTTACAGTACCTGGTAATAAAACACCTTTTAAAATCAGAGCTCTGTTCTGTACAGTGGTGTCTGTGCATTGAAAAGATTGAAACTGTTTATATCCACATGGCAAGCTTTGAAATGCTGCTTCACCAACTGCAGTTCTCAAGCAGATGTAAGTGTATGGGAAGTGGAAAAGGACCTTATAGTGCAAATATTCATGCAAATAGAGCACTGTGTAACAGCCATAATCAAGTCAGGGAGAACAGAACTCAGAAGAGCGAATGGCTCAGATCAGTTAACAGCTCGGATTAATTAACAGGTCTGCTGTCCAAATGTGGACAAAACTAAGTACTGTAGAAATCTGAAGACCAGAAAGACTATGTGCAAAGCATATCAGAGGAATATACTTAAAATGCAATGGGAAATAATTTTGTAGGCTTGCTTAGAAAAAGTAAAAAATGATACTGCTTTATTTCTTTCATAGAGTAATTATGGTAATCACGTTTCTGAAATTCCAGCCTACAAATTCAACAAAATGTAGTACATTCAAGAAATCAGAACAGCATGCACTTTCTATCTATTTGATTTCATGTAATTATGTCAAAATTTGAATGATAATTTATTAATTCCAACCTTGAGAGAAGTTTTACTTGGGAGAGACCTATAATTATGAGGTGGGAATATCAGAGAGTAAATCTTCACTACAAAAATGCTTTTGTGTGTGAAATAAACAAAGATGTACCCTGTGTATAAAATAGTAGTTTAATCCTAAGGAAAAAAACCCTTCAGTGGATTTGGTTTTGGTGTTCTCATACAAATGAGAAATACTTGTCCACTGAAGTAACCCAGAATGTTTTATGATACAGAATGAGTAAGAATGGGGTTTAACCATGGCTGGTTTTTTTTTGTTGTTTTTTTTTTCTTGTCCCAACTGCTCTAACAATATCCTGGTTTAAGGGGTACAGAGAATGTAGAAATAGGGGCTAGATTAGATATTCCAAGATTCATACCATTGTGTCACTTCATGACTTAAAAAATAGTAATCCTAGAATTGTAGAATCCCTTAGGTTGGAAAAGACCATTGAGTTTAAATCCTATTTCTGTGTGTCTTCAAATGCCAAATTTCATCTGGATGGACAGGCAGTATGGGATTTCCCTTCACAGTTGCCACTTTTGGGTACAATGCAAATTTTACAGAGGAAGCTTTAAAAGTAACCTGGCTGCATTAAATTATTCTGCTTTCAAGTTTGATTTTTTTAAATTACTCTAGAAAATTTGCATGTTGTTTAGAGAATTGATCTAAATATGCAGCTCCTCTCCTCATCCTAGGTCACCAACCTAATTCATTACCCTGGGCTGGAACAGATGATTATTTGTCAGGTTTATGCAGTTTTTATATGCTACTGATAGATCTTCCTCTGCTAGACCTGCATCTGAGATCAGTGGTCTGAAGGAACAGATTAATTCATTTAATTCATTGTAATTATATTTTTAAAGTAAAGACATGAACGATTTTTCTCTCTTTTTTTTTTTTTTTTTTCCCCCCTCTCTTTTTCTTTTTCATCTTTTTATAGTTTAAAAGACTTGGAAGGAAAAGGTTAATATAAATCCTATTGTACATTGGTTGGTTGTCTTTATCAAGGCACTTTATCCAGAAAATCCCTTTCTTTGTGTTACACAGTATGAAAACTCAGGCTTAATGGAAATGCAAAGTCTCTGTCAAGGAATGTTTTTGTTAAGCCAGGAAGATCCCTTTTTTTCTTGACCAAACTACCAACTCATCATTAGGCAAGTAGAGATATCAATGTCCAGGTTGTACAGATTTCAAGATAGGTCAGTTTTGAACAAGACCTCTTGGGGAGTTACTTAATGTTTTCCTATTCAGGACTGAGTATAAATGTAAGCCTAGTTTGTAATTAAAATAAAAACCTGCTTATGCAGAACACCTTTAAAAATGTTCTCTAGAAATCTGCCTGTTATCTCAGAAATTTTCTCCTTTGCCACTAAGAAACTGTGAGCATTTATTTATCTATCCAGTGAAATTTGCCTCTTCAGACAGGCTTTTTTTTTCTTATGCTGCTGAGTCTCTCTAGATTAATGGGAACAAAGCAAGATTCTTGAGAGCAGGATAGAGCCCAGTGCTCTTACAGGAGAAGAAACAGGGGCTAATTTGGATAATTAGGGAGGGACATCCCCGTGATGTGGGAACATGGTCAACAACTCCAAATCTTACTGTCTGAAATAGAATTGAGCAATTAAAACCTGGGCAAAAAGGATTTGGTACAATTTAGCTTAGAGAGAGTTTAAATTCCTTTACCAAACTGAAGTGAGGTGGAAAATTTCTACAACTGACCAGATGAGGAGGTGGGGCTGAGTGTTACCCCCGTTGTAACACTCAAGTTAATGTTTCATATTCATTACCTCATTCTCAGCTGGTCTTACTAAGAAGTTTCAGGTGTTCTGCAGCAGGACACTGGGTTTTAAAAACATAAAGCAGTTATCTCAACTGCTGTTATTACCCAGTACTCTGAAAATTACTACTTTTGGTAAAATCTGACATTGTAAGACTTTGGTATGACAAGAAAATATGGTAAAGAAAAATGTTTGAATGACTTCTTGTTCAAACACTTTTTGTAACTTCTATATATCCTAAATATTTAAATTGTTAGTTAGTCTTAAAATTAACTTCAATTTTACTCATCCAGTTGTTTTCAAACACAGATGATTGGAGCTTTTGCAGTAGTCAAATACTGGTAAATCCAAATTCAGGGAGGTGGGGGAATAAAGGACACATAGTCCTGGAATTAAACACACATCAGGCATGTTCTAAACCCCTGAACTTGCAGTGTTTCAAAGGGAAGGCATAACTTTGTCTGATTTTGGTTTTAAAATGTAGTCAGGAATTATGTGTATCCTTCAAATAGTGGCCTGTGGTTCTGCTGTAGAGGCAGAACAAGTTGTCATCTGAAGTTGTAGTCATTTAGGGGCAACAAAACATTTTACTCTAAATATTTAACTGGGAATGATGAGTATTTCTTAGAGGCTGTGGCTGAGAAAGCCCTGTAATAACTCTAAGGCTGATCCATTTTAGTCACCTTGATTCTCGTTTTTGTTTCTTCTTGGTGTGAAAACCATCTCCAGCAGAGGCTGCCTCTCTATGGGGTGCATGGATAAGTCATTGTTTTTCTGGATGTTGTTAAGGCCTCTTCCTTTCATTGTCTGTACTCTGCACCTCCTCAGAAGAGTCACCAGAATTGCTTTCATCATTACCATGGCAATAAACTTCCCTACACAGCTCCGGGGGCCGAATCCAAACGGTTGGAAATAGCGTGAAGGGACCTGCACAGAGTGACAAGAGGAATAAAATTTAGGACAAGTTTTTTCTTCATAAAAGTAGCCAAAATTATGATGGAAATCGGTAGTAGGTATACTCTGAAAAACTTGTGGAAATAATTTTTTGGGAGCAATTACTTGTTTCACACTGGGCAGCCCTCCCACCCAAGCCAAGCCAAACTGCAGACACCAACAGGAGTGTGGGATGTTTGAAATGCTCAGGTAGCAGGGACTGCACAGTTAAGCAATTTAAGTCTGCATGTACTGCAGTCTGTTTGTCCTGTGAGCTACAGGGATTTCACCCCAAGCTGTGAAATGGAGTGAAGCTTCTGCTCTTCAAATGCATTAAAGTTCATTAAAAAGTTTTTCAGAAAATGTTCATTATAAAGCTCACAAACATCTGAAATACAGGCTGATGCCTTATCTAAAGATAATCATAAGATAATCATAAAGCCATACACCCACTACATTTGTCATTATAAAGCAAATGTTCCCAAGAACTAATTTCTCATAAAATGTAATGTAAAAAATGTTGTTTGATACCTAATAGAGAGATAATACTTATAAAATTATCTCCTGTCCTATGAATTGAAATATGAAATGTAGGATTCACAGAACTATTGAAGAATGCACAGCCAGTTTCTGCTACTTCTATTGATACTGAATAAATCAGTTAAAAAGAAAGTCTGGCTATAAATAAATTATTTTTCTTCATCTGTGTAACTTCCTTTTTAAAAAGTAAGATATTAGCTGTGTTCTGATTTCCTATTTAACCTAAGAATAGAGTAGAAAAGGTTGGCTTATATTAAATCATCTGGAAAAAAGCGTCCTTTTCTCCTTATTTTCAGACTGAGAAAAATGTTTTCTGTTTAAATTTTTTCCAAATAAACTGAGCTGTGCTTTTTGAAAAATGATACGTAAATGCAAGTGTTTATCATACAGAGCAAGTACAGCAGCTGGCAGTACAGCACAATGGCAAATGCACAGCCTGGGAAAATGGAAAAATGTTTAGATTCTAACAATGGGATCTTATCATAAATAATGCTGCGGATTGCTATTCACTTAGAGAACTGTGGGAAAATTGAGCCTGCCAGAATAATTATGTGGCAAACAGAATGCATCAAGTCAGACAGAAAATGTGTGGTTAAATATTTGGTCAAGGGGAAATATTTTTAGTAGCAAAATGTACTCATGAAATAAGCAAGATATCCATTTTGATAGAAATACTTAGAATGAAAATAATGGGTGGCAAAATGGAACCCGTTCACAGTGAATAATAATTTCAATAAACTTCATCACTTACTCCCTTCTTGAATTTTCTACAGACTCTTTTTCTTGAGCTGTTGTTTTT
Organism: Pyrocephalus nanus; assembly: GCA_038380795.1. Classification (NCBI taxonomy): domain Eukaryota; kingdom Metazoa; phylum Chordata; class Aves; order Passeriformes; family Tyrannidae; genus Pyrocephalus; species Pyrocephalus nanus. Next base: position 9,131,674 of record CM076272.1, read on the forward strand.
AATACTGAGCAGAGTTTTTTATGGGTAATAAAACAACAGTTTAGAAATGCTAACCAGGTTGATTGGTGCTCGGTTTTTTGTGGCATATATGGTACACCTGGCTTTTTTTGATGGGAAATATGTAAATCTTACAGGTGTTTTTCCGGTTTGGACACTCATATTTCTTGTTTCTTTGTTTTCTTAACTATTTCTTCAGGTGTTTTTACAAATAAGACCATTTTTGGTGTATCAAAGTGGGTCATCTACTTATTTCTTTGAAGTTGCTATCTGTGTCTCTTTATTTTGTCCAGTGTCAGGGGATATAATGACAACTGTGTGTGCCTGGCAAATTTAACTAGAAACTTTTATTCAAAGTTATTGTATCTGGAAAAAAAATGTTTTCTATATTATAATATCTGTCTAGATCTAATAATGATAATAATAACAACAATGAGCAGGATATATAGGTAACTAGGCATTTAGACAAAGGGAAAACGGGCTTATGGTCACAAAGTTCTTGATCAAAGTAAGAGGAAGGGACATTAACAATAAACAATACCCAATGTTCCATAAGAAAGGAGGTAGAAGACTTACATTTTTCTCAAAATTTTCAAGAGAAAACTCATTTGGCTTTGGGAAGAATTCAAGCTTATGCATGCGACCGATATTGAGGATAATATTTGTCCCCTTTTTCACAGGGTAGCCATCAATTACATCATCTTGTAAAGCTTTCCTCATGATCAAGTCCACAACTGGCTGGTATCTCATGCTCTCATAAATAAAGTTCTCTACGATTTTTAAGTTTGGCATGTCCTCACTTTGTATGTCTCTGTCACCTTGTGGAATAAAGCAGATGGTGAAGGGGTTAGTTGGTTATAAATGTAATAGCTTCATTATAGAAATATCAAAGCATTTTTGGAAGATTCTCAGGTTCTGGAACAGTGGGAAGGATCCAACAGCTTTTAAGGAGTCTTATGTAGCCTTAATTATTCAGGAAATCCAAATAGTGTTCATCAGCACAACCCTGGTTTATTTTATGATCTCTCACCTTCTTGTTAATACACTGAGTCTTTGTTCTCCTTTCTTGTCAGCAACAAAACTCTTAAAGTTCTTCCCTGGCTTTTGTGTGAGGGAGCAACAAGACACAACAAATAAATCTTCCAGCAGCTGACAGCAAACAGGAGCTGGGAATAGTCTGGAGATGGGAGATAACTTTGTGGGGACCTTAAATTTTCGCCCTGTGATTGGGTTTGTGTGGATGTGCAGCTCAGTAGGTTTGCAAGATGAAAGTTTGCTACCCACAGTAGGTCATCTGCTTAAGGAAAAGGCTACAACTTCCACTGCCTTAGAGATGAAGGCTATCAGAAAGAAATAGGGGAAATGAGTCAGCTGAGTACTCTGCTCTCATGAGGGCAATAAAATAAGGTTTATTAAAAGTAGCTTTGAAAAAGAGTAAAGGACTTGTTATAAATTTTTCAGTGTTTAACAGACCAGAAGTAAATCTCTAATAAGAGTAGATGAAATTAGATTCTATATTAGTTCAGTGTCAGGCTTTGAATGAAGTCTAGAGAAAGGAGAGAATACAAATTTGGAATATCTTGACTGTGTTTTGAATAGTTAGTAATTAGTACTTTGAGAAGACCAATTTGAGACCAAAATGGATGACAGCCGAATATAATTTTAATTTTCTCTAGTCTTTCCCTTCTACAGTCACAGTGAAACTTAGTGAAGTTCTATATTTTATCAAAGAAAAATGTTGGTGATTAGAAGTGTTGGAAATGAGTGTCCTCTTTTGCTATTTCAAGGTAAATGGAAAACAATTTCAATGACACTTATGAGGTGAATGCTGATTTCCACTGCTATTGCTGAGGAGAGAATGCAGCACATTATTTCTAACAGATTATCATTTCTATTCCTATTTTAATTTATTTTACACACGGCTCATCTTCTTTCATTTAATCTTGAATAAAATCTTTTACATATAATGGTAGTTCATGTGTTTTACACTCAATGCTTCTATTAGAAGAAAACACTTAAAATTTTCAGCCTTTGAATTATTGAAATTTAGATCACTGCTGAAGCAAAATTATAGTCCTACATCACTGACTTTGCAGCTCCTGCTTACCCACAACAGTTTCAATTTCTCTCATCATCTCCTCTTCCACTGTGGGGTGCTCTGCAATCAGTATTAGCATAAAGAAGAGGGTCACAGACAGAGTATCAGGAGCAGCAATCATCATCTCCAGCACACACTGGTTCACATTCTCAGCTGTCAGATCCCCTCTGTTCTGAAAAAAAAAATGGAAGTTTTGGAGAAAGTGTTGATTGCTGACCTCTGATGCCAACAAAGGTCCCACAGACTGTTCAATTCTTGACAGTCTATCTTATGCTAAATAACATTTGGTCTTTGTCTTTCAGAGAAAAACAGAAAACTCATGTTTTGATGGGTGTGTTATCTTACAGAAAAGCAGGAGTTTGTTCTCAGCTCAGATTCTTCTTTGTTTACTGCCTTTCCTCACAAAGTTTGTGAGCTGGCAGAGATTATCCAAGATAGGATTTATACAGTATTTGAAACCTTTGCAAACAAAAGGCAAGACATCAAGATAAAATACAGAGGTTAGAGAAAGACAGAAGGACGTTCAGAGGTAGATGCAAGAGTTTTAAGGATGTTGTTTAAGCCATGAAATAAATACAACAAGCACTTGATACCAAAATACAAGTATTCATATTTAAATCACATGTTAGGGACTCCACAGCACCAACAAATTGGCATCCTTTTACGATGACATGACTTTCAGAGAGGTACATGAAGTTTAAGTTGCAAAACCTGCATTCAGGAGAAGGTCAGGAAAATCTCTGTTAACCATATTTTGAGTATATTTCCAATACCTGTGCAAAAATCAACTGGGATGCAAAATCCATGTGTTCATCCAACTTTTCAACAGTGGAAAGCTGTTGTCGTTTCTGCTCTATTAAGGTTTCCATTGCTCCTTTAAGATCCTTGCTGAAAACAGATGAAATCAAACATATTGAGAAATATCTGCAGACTCGTAATATACACTAGGGTATGACTAGAAATACAAAGATTATACCAGGAAAAACATCTAAGAATTGCAGAAATTAGGTATTCCTAGGAATGGTTATATGGTTTTCTGCAAAGTAGTAATAACAATATATATTATATATATTTATATTTGGAGGCAATTTAAAAAAAAAAAAAAGGGTATTCTGAAAGGGTTTTGAATGAAGTCTTTAGGCTTTTCATTTGCATTTGTCAGAAAATTTTGTCTGGGTCTGTAGTGGTACATGCATTTAAAACTTCAGTCCTTGTAAAGTTCTCAGTATTTATAACATCTTTTATGTACTAGAAAAAGCAAATGGTTCATTTTGCAAAATTTATCAGGAGAATATTAGAAGTCTTCATATCCTGTGGTGGTTCTTTGCATTGCTTTAAGTCCAGCAATCTTTATCTTTTTTTGTTGCAGTAGAACTTTATGAATAAATCCCTTTTAATGGGATAGCTTTTGAAATATCAGTATTTGCTTGCAGGGAATTTCTAGTAATAACTGGGCCATAACATTTGGCTATTATTTGCATTACAGGATAAAGCAGCAATCAGTGCCGTAATAAAACTAGCAAGCAAATGTTAGAGAAGGAAAATCTTTTGCCTGGTTCACAAGAACTGCCAATTACTTTAGATAAACCTCCATCTTTTCCTTTAAGCCTTTAAATTCTATAGCACTATCAAAACAGTTTATTACACATACTTGCTCAGTAGCAATTTCTTTCACTAGGTGGAATACAAATCCAAAATGAAAAAAAAAAATGATTACCAGTTCTTTTTAAAGCCAGCCCTCTTTTGGCAAAAGGCAGCAAATAAGATTATAAAAATAGGAATGGCATTTTGTATTTTTGCAAAGAAAAAGATGACAACATTTGTTTGTTCCTTATTAAGGAAAAACCCCTTGAAAGGTTCATCACACTGAGCACTGAATTGTAATTCAGAAGTGAGTTGTTGACTCAAAAATGCACGTGGAGAGAACCAATGAATAGATCTATGCTCTCCTGGGCTTGTGCCCTGAATGTGGATGGGTTTTCTTGTTTTGATGAGCTGTAACCAACTACTGAACTGTGCTGAACTAGGCAGCAAATGGAACTTCACCCCATATCATGGCTTTTCTTTGTCTGAACTGAACCACCGATCTTAACTGAGTTTCACATTTGAGTTGACATTAACTAATATTTTAGTGAATAAATTGGGACTGAAGAGACAAACACTTTAAATTATCCCCTGAGGTTATCTGCTTGTAACATCAGTGACAAATCTTGTTCTATCTTGGCTCTGCACACAGGGGACTTCAGCAACCATCTTTTAGTTTCCAAAAGGCAGAGGAAAGTGCCAAGGAACATCTCCTTCATAAGAAGAAAGAGTCTTATGCAAATAATTTGTAAAACTTTGATACTTACACTGCATCTTCATATTTCTTGCACAGCCAAGAAATCTTAAAAAATATGTCAGGCTTTAATAAAAGTGCTTGCCAAGCATCAAAGTAGTTTTGAATCTTGAGTACAATAGCATTTTCTGGAAATGAATGTTAACATAAAAAAGTCAGTAGTCAAGGAACACAAATAATTCAGAAAAATTATTAATAAGGCCCTGCTCCCTACTCTAAGTTCATGGGAATTTGATAAACAACTGGTAAGTAACATTTGTAGCACACTGTAGATAAGGTATAATAGATCATTGTAAAAACTCTAGGTAACTAGCTAAAAGGACATATTGGTGTGTCAACTAGAGCCAAATAGTCTCCCATAGGAGAGCAGGAGCAGAATGATTGCAGAATATTGAAAGGGGGTAACTTAGACATCCTGATAATATTATGTCTCTCATATGGCTTTGAGGATGAAGAAATAGCAGAAGACATAAATTTTTAGGTGAACTTTTAAAGGCAGTAATTTAGTTTGGTGGAAAGGTTCTTTAACGCAGATAATATTGGGATTGTACCAACTCAGTGCATAAAAATCTCTTTAAATGGTACTATTCATTAAGGTGAATGTGACAACCTAATGTATATTTTTGATTATATAAAATTCTCTTTTCTAGCTAAAATGATCATAAATCATTCTCAGTTAATTATACAGTGATATAAGAGCCTGTTCTTGCTCTGTTTTTTGAAACAATACTGCTGAGTGATGTCAGTAAATTTTCCTTGGGCAAGCATTTTAGATCCATCATAAGGCATAAAAACAAAGCTTTTAGTACCATCCAAAGGGATCCCAAGAAAAAGCTTGTTGGATGTGTCAAGCATGATCCGCCTCATGAGATTCAGCACGTTGATGTTTCCCAGTTCAGTTGTCACTTCCTCTAGTTTGTCCAGGTGATCCACTGTTGACTCCACACAAATCGCTATCATACGGACCAGACCAGGACCGGACAGAGCTGAAAGACGTGCAAAATGATTTGTTAATTTTAAGTACCTTATTTATAACTTCTCAGTTGGTGATCCCTGTGTCAATAAAATGGCAATCGTTTTCATGTCAGTGACTGGTGTAAAATCAGTCTGAAACTTAACTGGTTTATCCTCCTCTGAAAGAAAAATGGAAGCATTTTGAGTTAAAATGGCGATGAACTCAAAGCCCGAACTTTACTTATACCCATCCACTTTGTACCTCACACATTTTATGCCAGGTTCATACCATGTCATGCAAAGTATTTGGCATCATGTGGACAGTCTGAGTGGGAGGGTATCCACAGCCTCATCTGCACCACAGGCCCTGTGGATGTCCCATCTCATTTGCTTGCAATGACACAGAGCAGGGAAGAGAGCTTGATGATTTGTGGGGAGGATGATGGGAATTTCTCAAAATATAACTGTTAGGTGCTCTGAAACAGCCTTGTACCTGTGCAACAACCTGCTGGCAACCTGTAATGTCACCGAGGACATTCTGAACCCTGGGAGAAACAGCATCTCAGAGAGGACTGACTGTGCCACAGTGGTGCAGTGTGTCAGTGCACACTCATTTACCTTTGGTGAAAAAGGGTCGAATTTCCTTCCAGTGCGCTGGGTTGTTATTAAATATGATCCCGTTTTCATACATGCCAATGCATTGCAATCCAAGCTTGCTCCCAAATCGAGACACATAATGCCAGTGTTTCATTACATGGAACACACTTGAAGATCTGGGAGTGGAAGGAGAAAAAAGCCCAAAACAAAAACATAATTTCATAGATTGTACATGACATTTTTATGCTGATATTTTACAGTTGCTCTGAAATGTTGCCTTGCATTCTTAATTTAGCAGGAAGTACAGTGATTAACATGAAAGATTCCTCATACATAGTTAATAAATCTTGATGATAAATACCTCCAGAATTTATATTAGAGCAATAATATGTTCTGTTCAGATTTAAAACTATTTTTTAGTTAAAATGCAAATGGTTACCAAGTTTTTAAACTGAATAGGATGGATACATAAAAATATTTAGGTATGTAAGATACACTCAGGCAGTAACCAAAATCAGACATGTCAGAGGATAAGGTAAAATATTTGATGTGTACTAAATTACATACATACTTTTGTGGCTATTTGGTCATTTCCAGACACATACTGAAAACATAAATATAAATGCTTCACCTAAATATGCAGCATCATAATATGCAGATATGCTTGAGATAAATATTCTTAAATAGATCTCGAAGGGAAATCCTTGATATGTATAATTCTTTTCACAGCTGGCAAGGTTGATTTGCAGGTGCTGGCAGACAGGTTGTGATCAGCATTGTTGCTTTAAGATACAATTTCCTTTAGAGGGAGCCAGCATTTCAGAAATGGGGATGTGATGAAAACCCGACCAAATAAAATCCAGCAAAAAGAAAGAAAATCAGAAGAGAGATTGAAATGAAACAATGTGCTACTTTGTTTACCACCTATTGTACTGTATGGACCAAATCCCAGACTTCTTACATGGGCTTAGGATATTTTTTTGTCATGAAAAGTGAATGTGACTTTTGTTATTGACTGGGTTTTCAGTCTGTTTTTCAGGCTGGTTTTCAGTGCTGGGTTTTCACTATAGTTTTATGTGGCCCAGAGGTAAAGTTAACCTCAAAGGTTTTTTGTGTGTCAAGGGACATCACATGTAATTTCCTGAACATGAGAAGATGTTGTTGAATTATAACAGCTGTCTCCAGGAAGGAAAAGGTGCAGCAGACTCATTTTGCTTCCTTCCATCCCACACATCTCTACACAGGAGATGGATCACAATGTTTTAAGGGAGGGTTTCATCAAGTGACTTTGTATAAGCAGATTTTCCTCATGAAACTAGCTAATGAAGTCCTCCAAAAGACATTATCTGTTTTAACCAATATTACAAGTCCTTCTCTCTGTGCACTAGCATCTCAGTATTAGAATTGATGCTAAAAATTCAGATGCTATTATTGAAAATAGTATACTTTTACAGAATTCAGGTTGTATTTAGTTTTGCAGTGAATTTATGATCCACTGAAAACTTTAAAACAAGTTAAATACTTGTTTTCTATGTACATTCAATGATTTTAAGCAAAAAATGTCTGTAGAAAAGCGATGTATTGACTGTGCAGTCTGATGCAGCTCTGGCATTGTTTGTCAGCACTCCCGGTTTGTTTCTGATGAATTGGCAGCACAGACAGGGAAAGGCAACAATAAGAATTTGTAATATTTTCAAAGCATTCGTAGAATTATCAAAACATTTTACTGCAATAGTTGATGTTTGCAATGCCTATGTAGGATAGGAATGTAAATAGTTTTCCTGTCATGATTATATTTTTCTGCAGAGGCTAAAGTAGAGATAAAGCTGACTTGCATCACAAGGCAAATTCTGTGATAGTTCTCTGTGCTGCGTTGTCTTTCAAAAGCTTTTACACAGTGAAAGCTGAGTAAGGATTGATATTGCTAATAAAAAGGTTATGATTCTTTATCCATTACACATGGTAAACATTTTCCCACTCTTTTTTTTTCTTATTTATTCGCACTCTTTTTTTTTCTTATTTATTCCCTCTCTTTTTCATGATATAACTCATAAGCATCCAGAAGATCCAAGAAGAAAGCAAGCATCCCCTGGAGCTAGTAAAATTATGGGCTACAGTTTAGCATTATGCTTAATACTGTGTATAATTGAAGCCTATGAATAATCCCATTAATTGGAGTGGAATTACTCATAATCCCATAAAGCTGCACTGCTTAATTAAATTGCTGAATTGGAGACATAACCTTCAAGCATTACTTCCACTATAAGGAGAAACAGGAACGCATTGCAATCATTCTGGGTTCCTGAACAGAACGTAATCCTCATAATAAATTGAATAGTAAAATAGTAAATGATTTTTAGGACTGAGCCACAGTGCCTAATCTTCCTTTTCACAAAAAATTTAAGAGAATTCACCAAAACTTCATTAGCAGAATTGTTAAAGAAAGAAAAGATTAGGAAAGTGTCTGTGAAGAGCAGGAAGTAAAAGGTTTATGTTAAGATAAATTTTGAAAATAACTGCATTGGTTCAACTTTAGAAAAATGTAGCGAAGAGGTTGCAAAAAAATTACGAGAAAGCTTTTCAAGTTATTAAGGATAGAAAGTAGAGGATTTACTTGCTAATTATAAATGTTTCTTCACCGCTGATCCAAACTCTCACGAAGTCTCCATATGTCTTATTGTAGTAGTTGCAGGCATTACCCACTCCCATCCACAGAAACCTCCCGTGAGAAATGAGGGGGCCGATTCCCATGCAGTATCCTGGCCCTAGGAAACATGGTCAGAAAGGTTTGGTGTCAGCAGTGCTCCCTGGCAGGAAAATATCCCTGAGCATCACCCTTTTGAAAGGAGCCTCTTAACGTGACAGTCCCGGTCCTCACTGGGCAGTTCACACAAACAATCCTGTTCTGGAACTGTCTGAGGAACTTTGCACCTACACTGGTGAAGCCTCCAGGAGTGCTTTCAGTGTAACACCAGTGACAGGCGTTGCTTCCTTGTACAACTTCCAGCTGCTGCAAGATACATTTGGAGGGACAAGAGTTAGAAAGAAGAAATGATCTAGAAAAGATGCATATGATTTTTAACAAATCCCTTGTGTGATCTTGACTGAATTTTGTCTACAAGTGTCATAGTAACACCTACAAAAGTCAGGGTCCTTTTGATATAATTAAATGTAGTTGTCATATTTCTTTTAAAGTCACTTAAACTGAAGTGAGAAAACAGATATTTAAAGGAAGGAGTATTTTAGTGTTGTGAACTTATGAAAACCTGTTGAAGTAGGATCTAAGAACAGACTAATAAGCATTTCATCAGCAAAGTTCTCAACTAAATCATTCTACTGTAATTCAGAAACAAATGTCTCTCTCACTATAAAATAGATGAAGTGGAGACAGCAAGAGAAAATTTGCCCCTAATTACCTTTAAAAAGAAGCTTCCTTCTGCAGGGAAAGCTACACTTGCCCCTTTTGTCTGTAAAATATGAATCTGACTCCATAAAAAAATGCAAGTACTTACAAAAGTTTTGTATACTGTTTAAAAATTTTAAAATTTGCTTATGGTTTCACCTTTGACTAATAGGAATGACAAGACCCCAGATTATTTAAGTAGCTGAAAACTTAGAGCATATTAACTTAGTTCTATTTTCTTGTACATGCAATCAAACAGGTCATTTACAATGCACATGAAATTATGAACATCTACAGTTTGTAAAATGTTATTATATCTTTCTAGCATACACACAATGAAGATGAAAACTAAATGTCATATACTTATATGGCCAAGCCAGGGTTATTACTGAAGCTCTGAGGTTAGAGTGAGCCTGATTTCTTTTATCAGTTATTTAAAAAATTTGTATTATTTAAACTGGCTCATAATAAATTTTGTTACAATACAATCATTATTCACCATTACTTTCTCACATTTGAGAAACAAACAAAAATTACTTCAACAGCTTTTAGATGACACTGTAGCTAAAGTTAATTTACCTGGTACTGATGAAGTTTCTTCATGATTCCATATTAGAAACAGAAAGCACATGAGAAGGAGTATGGGCACTGTGGCCACTGGCATCGTATCTTGTACAAGGCTGGTGATGTTGTAGTGCATCGGATTCAGAGTTTCCAGGACCATCTTTTCCAAGAAATTCCGCTTTGCTTCAGAGAGAGAGAAGGGAAAGAAGCAGAGGCTGTCAACGCTCAGATGAATTCAGCTTTAGTATTACCTCTCAACCCCTTTGTAGTTCTTATAAATGAGCAAATTAGCTCTTGACGTGGCTTTATTTTATAATGAGAGTGACTGCTGGGACTGCTTGCCAGGACAGGCTTCATCACCAGCCGAAACAGACATGCAGCAGACACTCTTTTTGCTTGGGAATAACAAAGATTTTCTGACCTTGACGTTGAAGCATAGTTTTGGATACTTTGGCTGACAGACCTTTTATCTCTGATACTGACTTGGCTGGCCAATGCTGAGGTTCACTCCTCTCAAATTTCTAACCAAAACACAAGAAATTAAACTTTCAGCACATGTGGAAGCACTGAATGAGTTCATTTGCAAGTTTTTGTCTCTGTTTCTTAGCTGTTTCCATCCTTGTAGGCCTGCAGTGCCAGAGTTCTTGAATTTACAGAATAACTATGGTAGTTTTTAATGATGCAGATAAACCCCAAGTTTTTATTTGAAACATGTATTACACTTTGGGGGGGTGGGTTTTTTGTTTGTTTTTTTTTAGGGGGGGGAGGTGGGTTTGTTTGTTGGTTTGTTGGTTTTTTTGGTCAACCTTTGAGTGTGATCACACTTCTTCATGGTTCGTCATCATTTGAAAAATATAGTGTGTGCCATAACAAACAGGATCATAGATTGTCTGTTACCATATTTTTCCTCAGGTGGTAACCAGCACTTGGCACAGGAAAGAAAATCCAAGAAAATGGACAGGTCTGTTGTGCATAGAGGGAGTAGAAGGATTCATTCAAAGTTGTTTTGCATCTATTTGACTTAAATTAAAAAATATAAGGTGAATGTACCTGCTAAGGAAGATGTTATTCTGTGAGCAAGAACTTATAACCACAGAAAGATACTGCTTCCATCTGCCAAGTATTTTATTAATAAAACTTCTTAAATAAAAGAATATATATTGAAAAAATAAAAACTTCTTAATAAAGCTTCTTAAGTCTACTCCGGCAAGAAGAGATTTCAAAATTGAAGGATTATATTTACTTAACAGGAAGCTTTTTGATACAGTTTACTTTCAGCAAGAGCTTTCTTGTTTGTCTTGTGCTTTCGTCTCACATTGCAGAAAAGATTACACCTGCTTTGTAGTGACCATCCCTGCTATAATTACATTAAACTAAGCCAAGAATGTGAGAGATGTTTTGTAGATAGTAAGGAGACTGTTTATGGTCAAGGCAGACAATGTACAGAGTACAGGCAACACTCTGGGGAGGGGAACAAGCAATGGCTTGAAACCTGCGGGTGAATGCCATGCTCCAGTGTTTTGGATGATTGCTGTGCCAGGTTCCTGGGATTGCTGTGATCCAAAATGACCAACCTACCAGGTGACCTGTTAGAAACATCATGCTATTCCAATACATAGCACTGCTGCTCTTCTGGAAGTGTCTATGTGCATCTTGTACACCTCCAGCTGTTGTACTGTCTTGCATGTTGTGAAAAAAGCTTTTGTAATCAGAAGCATTTTTTGTCATGTAGTGGTATTTATTAGTTTAGATTTCTTTGAATGCCATTTGTTACCACAACAAAAGCATGACTGCACATATATGTAAATATTTTTATCAGCTTCAGTCCATTTCACGAATGTGAGCTTACAGAATTATAGAAGGAAATAACTACACTTAGGGCACAGAGTTTCAGTTTTTTGTTGCTTTTTCTCTGGGTCCCCCTCATCTTTGTACTCCATTGACACAGATGGACTCTAATGTGCATTTTTGTTTTGTTTTGTTATTTTTATCTCCTAGGGTCTGTTGTGTGTACAGTAGTTTCTCTGCCTCCTATTCTCTATGAAGAGAAGTGTGTAGTTGGTTTTGCATTTGGGTGCTATGAAATAAACCAATTTCAGACCTCCAAATGTGCATCCATCGATATCATACCTGTAGGTTGAGCCCTGCCAGAGGTCAAGGCCCTGATATGTCTGCGTGGTGTACTTTGCAAGCATGAGACTCCCCCTTTTATTTTCTGAAAATCAACCCTGAGTTTTGATCTTGCTCAGTTCTTAGTTATTCACAGCTGAGGCTTATCTTTGTTTTGACAGAGACATGGAGGCAGGTTTCTGTCTATTCAAAACATACCGATAGGAATGGATTGACTTTTAGGTTCTAGATTGTCCCAACTTCATAATTTTAGTAAAAGAATTTTTTTTTTCCCTGTGGTATGTCCAATACATCAATGTGCACCTTGCTGTTAAGTTTATAAGTTTTATATCCTGGATTGTGCTGTCATGTAGATAAAAGAATTAAAGGCGATGATTTAAATTTGATTTCTTTTTATATTCTTGAAATGATCTGATATAATCTTATTTTTAGTCAAAGTGGCTTTTCAAGGTCCTTAACAGTTTGTATTTTCTGTATTGAGAAGTTCTTTACTTCATTTCTGTGAGTATGATCCAAGCAGAGTTTCAGGGTTTGCATTTGGACTGCTTTTTATTTTATTTTATTTTTTTTCTTTTAATTGAAGAAGCAAACTGGATCAGGTAAAATTCACTTCAATATAATTCAACTGAACTGCTTGTCCTGCTTGTACCCATTGTATTTTTTAGGAACTGTCCATGAGTAAGTCACTCCTAATAAAAACTCTGCCAAATAAGTTTTTATTGTTTTGCTGATCTGCTCCCCTGTTTCTGAAAGCACTCTGGCTTGTATTTTAGGTCTATTTTCTACTTTTAACTCAATCTACTACAACTCAAAGGACAGATAAATTTGGTAAAATGTGAAACTTAGGGAATAAATCCCTTTTTCAGCCATTTATATAGTTCGAGTCAGTGGGCTGGAATTTGTGTAGTTGTAGAGCTCTATCACATCTAATTACTATGGAAATGTATTCTAGCAGTGTTGAATGGTTATTATAGCCTTGTAGAATAATCCTGTACCACTTGATTACTATGAAATCTAATCTAAATAGTACTTACAAATTTATCTGTTGTTTAGGGTAGAGGAGGAGGAGGAAAGGAAGAGGTGACAGCTTTAGTAGTGATTATCCTGCCAGTCTAAAGGGGCTCTTGACAAGTAAAGGAGGAGGTGGGAGACAAATATTGTGTCAGAGGGCAAGTGAAACAGAAATGCAGAACATATCCATGGTTTTGTGGTGTTGAAAAAAATATCTGTACTGTGAGACAAGAAAGATTGTTTTATGCCTCTGCTATTATTTGGAATTGTGGTTTTCTTAATTTTAGTGAGCCTTCATGTGACAGCATTACTTTGTTTCTCAGCTGACCAGGATCTAGCCCTAGACGATGCTTCTCTGAGTTTTTAAGTTCTGCCAGCTGTCTTTAGTAGCACTTATAAAGTGCTGTTGGATTGTTACATGGTGGTGGTGGCTACAACTGTTCTGCTTTAGTGTCCACAAAACTCGATTTCCTGTCACCCCTCTGACTCAAAGTGTACAATGAGTTTCAAAGTGCAGAGAAGTTTGCAGTTACAGAACTGTTGTAAATGTTGCCACTCCCGTTATCTGGAGTCAGTTTGGTCAATTAGTTTTCTTAGCACCACTTGAACCATCATCTGAGTGGGACTTAGCTGGTCAAAGCAGATTAAACTCTTTGCTAGGGAAAAAAATACATAAAAAATATCTTCTGTTAAGCATAAGACTCCATTTGAATATTACTATTTGTCTGGATAGCTGTAGTAAAGGCAGTGCCTTTTTTTTTTTTTTTTTTGTGATTTACATGATGGTTGATGTGTGATTTGGAAAAATCATTTGCCAGTTTTAGTGCCTTTCACAAGAAATCTCATTGTTGCTTAGAAACCACCATAATGTCCAGGAAAAGTATTATCCACACTAGATGGTAAAAGGGTTTCATCTGAAACATTCCATCTCCTGAAGCAGCACAGGTGTGTCAGTGCTTGTGAGCCTGAGAAAGAGCTGTGGAGATGAACAAACTCCTGCAGTATTGGTAAGACTGGATTTTACTGCCTGTCTATCTCAAAGTTTCCTTAGAACACCATAAGATCTATTTAACTCAAAACTAACCAGAAAATGAGTTGTGGAAAGAAATTTCTCACTAATCTGCTTTTTATCAGACCCCCTTGTTATGACCATGGCAAAGCAGACCTGTGTGAGGAGGGTTTTCTGTATGTAGCTGCTATCAGTTTCTATTACTGCTTGCTAGGTGGTTTTTTTTCTGATTTATCAAGTAAAAGGCAGCTCTTTCTACCATAGTTATGTCACTACTATTGTACTTTTATTGCTAGTAAATACCTTGATCAATTGAAGCAAAAATTTAGTTGATGCAGAAGGGATGAGTCTCTAAGAAATATAAATTAATTTTTTTCAAGTCTTATGTGAGATATTTAATATCAAGTATTCTACCAAAGTATGTAAAGTAATCCTGAAGAAAAATTTGTCTGGGTATTTGAAAAAGCAAGACTAAGGAAGACTGCATGACTACTCTCAAACCATTCTTCCTGCAAATGACTTCATTAATCAGAAATAATTATTAACTAAGGTATAGTAGCTGAAAGAAAGATAACACTTTTCTACAGTAAGCACCAACTGAGAGAGATCAAACTATGATAGAATAAAAAACTTCTTCCAGTCAGTTCCAGACTTGTTCTACATGATGACCTTTTCTTAACCTCACAATCCATTTTTTCCCTGCTGTGATAATGATGCTTCGAAATGTTGGCTTGTCCAAATTCACTCACTTCCCAACCAATTCTACATTGCTGTACAGCAACAGTGTCCACCCCATGGTATGTATTCTACCTTAACTTTGTCATGATACACATCTACAAAATCTACTTGAAAGTCAAAAGAATTAAATCAGAGACCACAGAAACAATGAACAGGTTTGGCTTTTTAATCAGGGGAGCTTGTATCTTTAAACACTACAGTGATTTAATATTTCTTAATGTAATATAAACAGTTTGAAAGGTTGAATGAAGTGAACACTTTCTAAGGACGACTATTCTGCAAGAACATCGTGCCATTTTTTTCTTAAAATGAAACTTTGTAGAATATTTACAAAATACATAACATATTGCTGTTGTTTTAATACCAAGAATGTGGCTGAAGACCTGCAGATTTTCTACTAAAAAAACCAAATCTCTCTTTAGATAGTGACAGCATGTAATTTACACAAAGATAATTACAGTAACTCAGATTAAAGCAGCTCCAGAAGGTGCACTTCCCACACAAAAGCAAAATAAAACCCATTTATGTACTGTCCCAGTCATACTGTTTGAAGAAAAATGCTATAATATGAATTGAAAATTTACCTGTGTCTTCTTATTACTTCTGGATTTTTACCGGTGGAGAGTGCTATCCTTGTTACTGATGTGCTCCTTTTAAAGATCTGAATAGGTTTTCTGGTGATCACTCTCTGTAGCATCTTTTATGCAGGTGCTTCTTGTTGCTAAGAGATCAGTTGCTTAGAGATGGAAGTTTGTTTATTGTAATAGATCCGGGGCTGTTTCTTTGAAAAGAAAATTTTGTAATTTTACCTCTACATCTCAGTGTATCTGCTGCTAAGTAGCCAATGATAGAAATACACATGCCCAGCGCTGATTAGAACTGTGACTGGAGAGTAAAACAGAAAAGTAAACAAAGTTTATAATTATGTTTGTTGCCTCTGAACAAGCAAGGAGATTTGTCATTTAACTGGAGGTACAACTAGCAGAAATTGTATTAATTCTTTGCTTAACATATTTTTAATGTATTTTTAATTTCCAACAGCAAGGAAGCCCAAAACTTTTATTCTAAAATAGGGATGCATAAAGTTGTCAATAACATTGTAAGGTATAATCCTACAGTGATGCAGGAAAGAACTAATTGACTATCCTGCTGTTTCCTTTATATTCCTGGATGGTTTGATAATATAGTCATTCAGAATGACTCTACTAAACTAATAATGACTAAACTATAGTCGTTCAGAATGACTAATGACTAAACAAAAGGCCAGTTCCTCTGCTTTGTAATGCTTCTTTCTTTTTCTCTAGCTTTGGGCAACTAACAAACTTAATTAATGAAAATCCAATTGTTTTCAATAACTGCATTATAGGATTGCAGGAAACATTAAAGTAATGACCAAAGATCTATAGGAAAATGTTGATATTATTAAAAGAGGAAACTAACACAGAAGCATGAATAAGGTACTTGTGTTGTTACTTACTGGTTTGAAGCACCAAGTCCAAATTGTCTCAATGTCTATTATGGGAAATCCTTAGCTGGCTCAGATGCCTCTTCTATAAATTTGCTCCTGTGAGTCCAAACAGACTGTTTGGTGAAATAAGTCAAAATCATCTTTTTTATGCTTAGTGCTCTCAAGTTTAGAAAACCAAGTCCCTCAATTCTGTTTTCAGCAAGGCTGTGTTACATCCTCTGGCAGTGAGACACGGTGCATCCTTGTCTCTCACTGTCCGGACACAAATGGAAAAGATTCCTGTAAAATGTTTTCATTCTTCTTTTTCTGAATTCACTCAAGGCTTTAGCATTAGCATGTAAAAGGAATAAATGAAACAAACTAGAACACTGCTAATAAGAAAACCCATCTAATGGGGAAAAGGGCCTTACATTTAGTATGATCTCACTTGGAACAGAAGGTATTTAGGGTTACGTACAATAGTTCTAGTGATGGAATGTTTTTAACTTGGGGAAGGATGGAAGAGCCATAGAATTTTATTAAATGTGAAATCTCTTTTGAGAAGTCTTTCTTTAATTAATAAAATAAATAAGTTTGGGGATAAAAAGGACTGAATTCATGCAGAAATTCTTGTGGCATTACTGCAACCCTGCTGAAGAGACACAGCTTACACAACCACAAGCCAACATAATTTCAACTTGACAACTGAACTTTTGTTCTTTTTCCATGTGCACACACTCTTCTATATCTATTTATTATGAGGGATTTGTTTACAGTACAAGCAAAAATGGGCAGAACTTCAATTCTAATGTGTCCTGTATTTAGAACTAGACACAATAATAGCTGGAACCTGTTGCATAGGATCTGGTGTTCTGAAAGTGTTAGAATTACTTTATTTCAAAAAGAGATGAGAGTTGGTTTTTATTTTTAAGCCTACCTAAATGTTTAGGGAGAAGTCATGCATGAATATTGTTTTTTGTTTTTACAAGCTGCAACTATACGTTTTTTCTGCTTGTTGACTGGGGATATTTACATTCTGCAGGAGCTTAGTGTTGAGGCTGGTTTTGGTCCATTTGATAGTTTATTACTTTCTAGCTGTCAATGTGGACAAGCTATGAAGGATAATTTCTGAAGCAGATGGGTAATTGTTTAATAGAAGTATAAGAAAGCTACCACAGAAAGTTTCCAGCTCTTTCCCATGATTTGAAACTGGTTTATGGCATTCAGGGGTGCTGTGATTTCAGCTGGTGAGAGGAGTAACAGCTTGTGTTGAACTTTCTGTGCCAGTTTTCTTGCTGTGTTTTTCCTTTGTGTTCCCCACGTATTTTTATCCAAAGCCAAACATAGCATTGCTTTTGTGCTCTATCTAGGAAGGATATAAAGGAAGTTAAGATGCTTCAAATGCTTCAAATGCTGCACAGCTGTCCCTCAGTGACTTTGGAGGTGGTGTGTTGTTTTATAGGTGTTGGGTCAGGCTGCAGCATTAGAAAGTAACATGGCTATTGGTAAAAGAGCTCTCTGAGGCATTACTTTAATTGTTGCTAAATTGCAATTAAAATAAATATTAGCTTTTTTTGGAAGCACCTATATCCTTAGATATTCTTTATTATCCTTAGGTATTTCTTATTATTGGGTATGTATTATTACACTTGGTAACAATAAACTATTTAAGTACCCACGTTAGTTTTAAAAGCCTCACAATGATAAGTTTCGTAAAATAAGTCGATATCAGGAATGTGAAACAAATTTTTTTCTTTGTCAGCAAGTGTTGTTTGAGGTTTAAGGAGACCTAGAATAGCCAGTTTCTCACACATTTTTATTCCTTGTTTCATCATAATTTATTTAATTGAAAGTAAATTTCTAAAAATGAGGAATCTGATAGAGTTTTTGTTGGAGCTCCTTCTTCTGACAGTGCTGTTTATCTACTTACTGATAGAAAGAATTTGTGATTCAGGGGTAAGAACTCAATTAAGATGGTCATGAAGTAGTCACAAAATGGGTTTAATAATGTGAAAATACTTGTTTATAGTTAAACTACATTTGTCAAGCCTGACTTCTGTGGCATAGATCTTTAAATCAAATAGTATTTCTGTATAACAGAGAAAATATATCTAAGTTCTTTCATGCCAAAAAATTCCTGAAACTTTGCATAATGCAACCAGAATGATTGGACTTGTTGTTCACTACAAAGGTCTATGGTTGAATGCCTCAAATTCTTCAGAGCCTGAGTAGGCATTCACTGAATTAACAAAGTTGGTTTTTATACCATCAAAAAAATTAAGCAGGATTTTTTTGCTCTTCGTAGTTGAGCAGAAGGGTACCCTGTAGGGACTCTGTGGCTTATATGATAAAATTGATTAGAGTTCTGTTTTAGTAATAAGGACTTGAATCTCACCTATTAACTATGTAGAAAGAAAATAAGTTCAATTAAATCAGCAGAAATGAAATCACTGGTGTAAGAATCAGTATTGTGAAACTAGTAGGATGGGATCACGCTCAAATCTTAATTATTTTTATGTCCTGGTGGTTTCACTGCAGTCTTGAGGGTATGAAAGAAATGCTTGCCTTTCTCCAAGGATGGATAGCCACTGGTAAATCTGTCCCTAATATACTCCCTGTGGTTTTAGGATTAAAGGAAACAAAGACATCTGTATGAACACATTTAGTTTGGTGCTCCATCTTGGATATTGGCCAAAACCAAATGCCTTCCCTTCGCTACATAAAGATACAGGAATTAGAAGTGACACTCTCAGCCACCCCTATGTTTTCAATAATGGCCGCCTGTCTTTTCAAGGAACTTGAAGAAAGACACTGTAGTAATTCAACCAGCCATTTTACTCCTAGCATTTCTTCTACCCTCCCATATGTGCTGTTTTCTGTTCCTCTTAACAAGTCAGTTATCAAGCACTAAGAGAGCTGAGACTGCTGCAAGTGTCTGTCTTCAAATACTTCCTGTGCTACTTGATATTTTGGAAGTGTGTGTCAGCCATGGGAACAGCTAACGTTCAAACTGTCAGGATCTTGAACTGGTGAGCAAGTTTGTCCAACAAAACATACACTGTTTATGTAAAAGTTTATAAATTCCTTAAAATTCTATAGTGAACTGCTTGTAATTTTTGCTTGAGTCTGTTTCAGTCCATTATTAAAGTAGTAAGAACTAGTAAAGTACAGCAGAATGTTTGCTGGCAATCTGCCTTTAGCCACTGTCTTCATGACTTGCAGCAGTGCCTTGGTGGATGCCAGAGTGCTGCTTCTAAGCAGCTCCCTCATTTGGCCAGCATCCAGTGCCCTCTGAAACCTGTTCATATCTCCTCCATCAGTGTTTCTCTGAGTTACTCTTTCATCCATTTACAAGAATATGTCTATTCATTGCCATAAAGTCACCTATTCAAAGAACACTGTGTACATAGGCAGGTGTATTTTGTGTACATAGGCAGGTGTATTTTGAGGGATTTAGTAGCACACAGTATTGAAAATTGCTCATTTCACATTTTGTGTTCGAATTTTTCTTATGCAGTGTCTTGTAAAGAGCTGGCCTGTTTGGCTTTTCTAACATTACACTCAATACAGAGATGGTCTATTTTTTTACTCCCCAGAAACATTTTCTTAATGCAAACTAGAGTTTGGCTTCTCTAGATTATGTCATTTTAAAAAAGATCCCGTAGGTACTCTTATGTCAATATAGTTGGTTGAATCCCTTTATACTGCCCACATTTTATCTTTTATGCCTGGCTTCAGGGCATCTATATGGCTTGCAGTTCTAGCACCAGCCTGATTCGACAACTGTTTCACAGATCTTCACAATTAATTTTCTAGCTTATTGTCCAAACCCTCAAACTTTAGAGGGTGTTGTAACATGTGGATGCTCAACACCTAGAATGTCGTGGTCATCTAAGTTTCAGTGAAGTACTATTGTAACTTCAGCTGTCATTCTGGATGTTAAAAGAAGGAAAAGCTTTGGGAGAAGCTTCTCATACTGCCAGGTACAAACCAGCCAATAAGTGCCTCTTTCTGCCTATACTGCCTGGAGATAGGTACAGTTCTTCAGACATTGTCACTTTTGGGTACTTGGGGTTTGGTGTTTATGTTTTTGTTGGGTTTCTTTGGTTGCATCTGTTGCTGATGGAAGGTGCTTTACAAAAGATGTTCTGTGTGGGCTTGAACACTCAAAAAGATCCCTGCCATACAGCCAGGCCTGTATTTATGGAGTAAAGTGTTTGACTCATGGTCAAATTGCTCACAGTGGAAAGGTGTGCATGGGACTCCTTGTACCCACAGCTTGCTTTGTTTCTTGATAATGAGTCTTGGAAAATCCACCTGCTATTCATGTGTAAATGTGCATTGATGCTTCCTGGATCACTCCCCTCCTTTGTGGGTTTCCTGGAGGAGATCTGGGTCCAGCTTTGATTCAGGTCTTTACCTCCTTCAGTGCCGGTAACCAAACTGTCTCATTTTCTTAAGGGGTCAAGTGCAACTGTCCCATTTCCCCCAAAATCACTCTTCTCATTTTGTCCAATCAGATTGATAGAATAGCATTAAAAAACCCCACCTCCTAATCAAAGTCAAAATGGAAAGAGTTAACAATACAGATATTTTTCTCTTATTGTCTGCCTACATGAGTTCAAATCTTCAGACTATGGTAGACTATGCTTGTTAGTTCAAGAAGTACTACCAGTTCTGAAGATGGGGACAGTGTGTTCTTGTCCCAGGCAGAAGCAGCTCTAATGCAGTATTATAGGAACAGGTCATGGATGTGCCACCTAAAACTAATTCTGGATTTATTAAGTGCCTGAGCATCTACACTTTCAGCTTGTTAACTGGTCAACTTGTCCACAATTTCCCTTCTGAACTGGCATTTCAGCTGGTGCGAAAAAGAGTGTGTAAAGTTTTTTGTCCTTGATGTGCAGGAATTAGTGAGGACACCCCAGATTTTCTGTTGTTTTCCATGGATATAAGACTAATTTGAGAACAACTCTTCGGGATGGGATGTGAAGAACAGTGCTTTGAGACAAAACCTATTCTCTTGTTGTGGAAAAATGTGAGAGCTACATGTGGTTTAGGATGAGTCTTCGAACTGTCACAGTATTCTTTGTCGGTCAAGTACTCTGTTTTTCTCTCCTTTTTTTTTTTTTCCCAACTTAGCTCTGCTGCCACAGTTGTGTCTCTGAAAGTCTCATGCAGTGTTTTTTTATCTGATGTCTGCAATTAAATATCAAACTTTTACACTTTTAAACTACTTCTCCCGTTTTTTCATTTTAATTTATTTGAAGTAGTCAGTCAGGTCCCTCCTACTGCCTGGGATCATTCCCAATGGAGATGGAGACAATGGCTCCACTAAGGTCACTGTACTTTCATGTTCTTATGGGGATTTCAGCAGCTGGAATACACTTGCTGTATATTGGTGTCACTTTTAGGAAAATGCCTCAGTATCCACTGAATTTTCCCCTGCATATTTCTGTTATTTGGCTATTATAGTGGGAACATAAGTCCACTGTCCTTTTGTTGTTTCACATATAATTCTTTCTAATGGTCACTTAGATATATTGTGGGATGTTTCAGGCATCTTTTTTCAACAAGTGCTTTGCATGAAAAGTTCAAAACAAATATGTTAAACTTCTGCTAAAAGGAAAGTGTAGCCAAACCTCTAGTTTATGTAATCCCAGCCAGTCAAAGCAGCCATGGTAAGAGTGCAGAACAGAGCATTTTTAGTGCTGAAGGTGCTGCAGGCATTTCCTCAGGAGAATTAAAGCACTCAAAACAATATTAACGTTTCATTTAGAAAAAAAGTGTGTGGCAATCAGATGAAAATACTGCTAACCACTTCTAGTTGTTTTGAATCCTTTAATCTGCTTTTTCAAGTGCTGCTCAAGCTCTGAAGTGAAGAGGCTTCAGAGGAGCCTCTTTGCACCTGCTTTTGAAGCAAAATGTGATTCTTGTAGGCTTGTGGCCCTACAGGTTTGCAAAAGCATTTTCTGTGCACAGGGCTCGTGGTTTATACAAAAGGGTTTTTCAGTAAGTGTTTTTGTACTGCTAAATAATTTTGCCTGTATAACAGACCAAGTTATGAAGTATTTTGTGGGTTATCAGCTTCTCATAAAATGCTGTGGTTTTTTCCATTTGTGCTGTTTTGGCAAATACAAGAAGCAAATGTTTTGAGATGATCTGTGGAGAAAAAAATATCAGAAGCATTAATGAATCCAGCTTAAAGCTGTGTAGAATTTCAGGTTGAAAATGCTCCTTTAAAATAATTCCCTCTGTGTTGAAATATATTGATTTAACCTCCTGTGTTATTAGGGCTTCACCTTGTACAGACTGAAAGTCAGTTTTGAAGAAACACACATTATATGTTTAGGGCCTCTCATGTAAGTGATGGAATATTGCATCTTCATGCTATACAACACTGTGTGATAGTTGGAATTATCTGATGAAGAAGATGCTGACAAAACCAAAATAGTTACCCATGATTATGTAGCAAAACAACCAAAACTGGTTTTGGTTGTTGACCTCAGAATTCACAATGCAGAATAAACCAAAAATATTGTGATCTGTAAAAAACTTATTTTTTACTTTTAAATTACATGGGGAAAGTGCACTTAATGCAGGTCCTTTCTGATAAGCTCTGAAATGCAAACAAAGCAGGATGTATCACAGCCTGCACAGGAAGGACTTCTGTATCACCTGTAATTACCTTTATCAGCTAGCCCTACAATGAAATGTTAGATTGTCCATTACAAAATTGCTTACAATTACTGGTGTGTGTACACAAGTAAAACACAATGTGTTTACTGAAAACCTACTTATACCGAGCTGAACTCAAACTGAAGAAGCAGTACTGAAATTTATTCCCCTGTAGACACATGTTTGCAGAAGATTATGTCTAAGGTAGCAGCATAATGGAAATGCTGCAAAATCCTCCTCAGTGTTTGGAGGAATTCAGTTATTTTATTACCTGAAATGCTCAGAATTATTATCAGTTCTGAATTAAGCTTTTGTAAATAGTCTCACAACATCACTGCACACTGCAGTACTCCACAGTAATAGCTAAGCTAAGTCTGGCAGGGCTGGCAGCTTGGCAGAGAGTGGCTGTGTTAGTTTGGTGCTCTGCCTGCTGCTCTGTATTTTTCTTAATTACTTAGATTATAATCTTAGGCTCAGGAGATTCCAGGTCCATCATATCTTCTATAAGAACTAACAAAATAGTTGATCAAAGTCTTGAGTGATAAGCAGTAAAAATCAGGTTAGAGTGTTCTAGACTATGAATGTTCTTTTTTAATGAATAACCAAACCAGTCATTGTGGCTTTGCTTCACATAAATATTTACATATTAAATAATCCTCAGCTCTACTTGTCAGACTCCCTACATACCTGAAATAAGCACTGATCTAAGTCTGTAACAAATCATAATGCATATGAGCATGAATTTTTAAATTAGTGTCTAAATAGGCAAACTGGGTAGCTTTTCAGCAGTTAGCTATGCAAAAACACCCAATAGTCTCCAAAAATATAAAAAATGGAATATTAAAAAAAAAAATCCTAGGTTTAGCCCCAAATCAGGCTGCATCTCATCTCTGCTGCAAGAGCAATAGAGTGTGGTGAACCACTCTAGAACTGTAGATTTTTCATTATTTTTAAAATATTTTTTTATACCTTTTTTAGGTCTATTTATTATTTTTTACATAAAGATCCAAATCTTGATTCAGAACTAAGAAAGAGCATACAATTATATAGCACAGGGATTTAAACTGTCAAAGAAGGGGAGTCAAATTACCAGATGTTTCTGAGGATCATACGCTCACTTTGCAATGATTTCCACTAAAGTAATTCCTGAATGACCCACTAATTGGCTGTTACACTAAAAAATATAATTACAGTACTTAGGTAGAAATCAACAGAAATTGTGTTGCCGTGTCAGTTGCCTTTGTCCTTTAATTAATTCCTTATTAATAATTTTTTGTTAAACTCTAAGTACATAAGTTTTGCACCTTGGTTATTGAGATGCTGAACTAAGACTGGCAATTATAATTATCTCTCTGCTGGTTCTTTTATGGAAATACTGAATAGCACAGCACAGGTTACAGAGCAAAAAATGTTACCTTAAGTCTAAAAGACCATGTGGCTCAAAATGCAGAAAAGCTTGAGCTCAGCTGCCCAGATATTCTTTTGCTGTTTTCTCTAATGTAAAAATAAAAATGTACCTGCCAATGCAAGCTCTTACTGCTATCAAGGGTATTGCTAGATCTGATTATTACATCCAGCCTATTCCTTATATAAGAGGACCTCTGTGCCTGCAGAAAGTGTAGATGCTCAGCACCTTTGAGAATGCAGTCCTGGAGCATCCAATCTGTCATTCACATTCAAAAGTTCCATAAAATTACTCTTTTCTTGAGAGTCCTTCTGACTTGTTCAGAATGTTAGTAGGGTTTTATTTTTTGAGTCACGAGTTGTGGCATTTCTTATCCTTTTGTATCTTCAGATCTCTCACTGTGGAGACAAGGAACTTACATTCAGACAGCACAATCTGAGATGCTTCTTCCCAGACATGGAATGTGCCAAATTGCTTACTTGTTGGCGTGGGCTGCAGCCACAATGCCTGTAAAGGAACTAAGTATTCTGCCAGTGCCCCCTCCATCCTGTATTCCCAGAACAATCTGAATGTTGTGTCACAGCCATGTGCCATTTCGAGATCTGCATAGACTTGCACATTTTCTACTCTGAAAATTAAGACAGGCACAGCTCTGAAACCAGGGTGCCTGGGGGCAGGGAATGTGCCCCTTCTTTCACGTGGAAAAGCCTGAGTACCTTCCATACTTTCTCCCTAAATAGGGCAAAATATGAAAAATACAGTTTTATGTCTGTACATTCTATTATTGTTACATGTGAAACTTTTCTGAAAATTGTGCTTTTAGATAACTTCTAGTTAAAAAACCCTACTTGAAGCTAAAGAGTAATAATAAAAATCTAATATATATTATCTCTTGCTTCTTGTCTTCATTCCTATTTCTCTTGTGTTATGCCTTGAGATGAGACAGTAATTTACAAAATGCATCTGAATAAGGTCTGGTTTAGTATCACATTTTCCCTGAGTGGTAATAGTTCTATGAATATAATTTAGTTTCCTTAACTCTCGACCTATAGGTCTAAACCTGCCTTCTGGACTTGCTTTGCTAGCAGGAGAGGAAAAGCAGCCAGTTCTAGGATGGAATTCAGCTTGTTCCCAGGTAGAAGTCTGTGTGCTCACCTGGCTCCCATGTCTGTCTGTAAGAGGCACTGATCTGTCATGGATAAGCTTGTTGAAGATTCCTCTTTATTTAATCTAGTGCATGTGATTTTTATCCTAATTATGGATAAATAGATGATAAATGTTTACTCATGGAAAGTATAACTCTTCTAACTCAAGAAGATCCAATTCTAGATTATTGGTAGACTTTAGAGATGAAAATGGAAGATTAATTAAATTGCTTTAATGAAGTTTTTTTAATGTCATTCTAATGCATGATTTTACTGTTCTCTTTAATCAGCATTCAGTCACCTTTCAGTTATCTCTCTGTGTCTTTAAAATTACAATTTTTTTTCTGTCAGGACCTCAAAGAATATGATCTGTGGTTTTGATATGAGTTGACATATAGTCAACTACAATAACTTACCTAATATGGCCAGCAGTTCTTTTGTGAATGTTCTGAGATCACATTGCCATCTTCTCCATTTATAAATTATCCCAGTGCAGTTGGATAATTTCTTTTTCAGCTATTTGTGATTATTCAGTTTTCTGAAAGTCTTAGATAGAAAATTCATTATTTATTAGTAGTAAATTCATTATTTGACACTTCTTCTATGTGATGTGTTAAACAGATTATGCACTGCTACTTTTTTCTCTTGGCTTTGTAATCTTATAGTGTATATTTATAGTGTGTACAGTTATATATCCAATGAACATGTTAAAAGTGCTCAAAGAGGTTTAATTCTCTGTGAATCACAAAGGTAAATATGAATGACAAAAAGCTGAGGGGAAACAGGCTGGAATGATGCTTGTATTTGATGGTTCCTAATTGAAAATTACCAGGAGCCACAGGCAGTGCACTCTAACCAAGTGCTGACTAAAGCTATGTGCAATAGTAAGGGGAATGGATGTGATGTACAAGGGATATAATGTGGAGGGAAGAAGAAGTTTTTGAAGTAGAGAGGCAAACTTACTGCTGTTCTATTCTGTATACAATTATTTCTCTTCTTCCAGTCTGGTATACTGGGGCCACAGAGACATCTACTCTTTTTCCTTGGACAGAATTCTGATAAGTGGGTGATGTAAGAGAGTTTCCATAGTATACAAACTCCAATTTGTTTTCTGTGTTGTTGGAATACCTTTACCAAAAGATGTTCTTTGTTTTTTTTGCATCTCAATATGAAGAAAATCTTGAGTTTGATGGTTTGTTTGAAAATGAATCTTCAGTATTTGATTCCTGGCTGGGTTTCAGTTCCTTACTGAACTGCAGGATCCTTGGCAAAAAGCAAAGACTGTTTTTCAAGGATAGCTGTCTGTGGATTTATCTACTCATTGTTTTCAGATTTCAGTGGTGGTACAAAGATGTGATAGATCTGTTGAGCCACTTGCCATTTGTGCTGTGTTTTGATCCACTGCTTTTATTCTCATACTTTAAATTATGAATGGCTGGTTGCAGCCATGGTGTTTTCATTGGTTTCTTTGCTCCTCAAGCCATCTTTGTCTATGGTGCAGCTTTCACTTTTTTCCTAACTTGTGTTGGAGGAATTCTGAGCAGTTTTCTCAGAAAATAGTCTTTAGCTGCCAGTGCCCTAATGATGCATCTCTAAGGCATCTTCCTCCAATGTCATTGAATGTTCGTTCAAAGACAATGAAAGATTCTGCTGACACCACTGAATAGTAATCCTTGTGCTGCACCACAAGCAGATATTTATGGGTTTTATTTTGAACTTTAAACACCATCTTGGCTTACCTAGTAAGAAACACTTTTTCACTGGGTCTTAATTTATGATTTATCTTAAGACTGGATATTCCAAAATAATAGCTGGTATGCCTTTTGCTCTGCATAAACTTGTTTAGTCTTGCAGCTCTGTATTAAGTAGGAATTTCCTGAAATCAGAGGTAATTTGTAAGCTGTCTTTTGTTGATTCCTTGAGGAGCTCTATGTCCTTGTACCACTGGAAAACACATTAAGGAGCTGGGGTACAACTCCAGCTTTTCCAGATAGCAATATTCAAGCATTTTCTAGCAATTTCGACTCTTCTCAAGCAGAATTTTTATTTATTTGTGAAGTATTGCTTGAAAGGCTGTTGCCTTATCTAGTTAAATATTCCAATCGCTAATTTCACTTATTGTTGAATTTGTAACTTTGTTTTACTTGCCTGCTGTTTTGGTAATAATACATATTTGTTTAGGGCCCATCCATTTGCTGGAGTTGAATTAATGATTAAGTACTCCTGCCAAAGTACAGTAATAAAAAATAATTCCACACACACACCTTTCCTCTTATTAACACCTTTCACCCCATGTCGATGTACAAAACTAATTTCCTTAAGTTTTCTGCAGTATCCCATAGGAGTATCCAAGGCTTCTTCCATGAAAAACACACACCTCCTCTGATACAAAATTATGAGATACACTATTTTCTCTGTGTTTTTATTTTTTCTAGTTATCATTAATAGCTGTTTTTTTCCTTGAAAAGCAAGCCTGTATAAAATATGCCATAATCCGTGTGGAATGTGTGTGCAGAAATGGTGTGGGTTGCTTTCTGGTGTGTGTCACTGCCACCAGCCTGCAGGAACTCCGTGGGGTGATGATGCTCACACAGCTTAGTGTGCTCTGAATCACCGAGTCTGCCCTTCTGTCTGACCCACAGCTACTGCAAAGGCATTTCAAACCTACATGTTCCACTTTTTCCCAAACATGAATATGCTGTGACCTAATATGGATTTTAAAATCAAGCCTCTCTCTTTTTTACAGGTGGTCAGGAGCCTCTTGACATTTTAAAGCTAAGTCTTTGCTGTAGAAACAATGTTGATTTCAGTGCCAGTATTGAATTGCAACTGTGATTTGGATGGAGCAGCTCTGCAGCTGCTCAGCTGCTGGTGCATCCCATGGTTTGAGCAGTGATAACTGGGATAAGGAGAAGGGCATTTGCAGCTCTTACTGTGACTTGCCTTCCTTAGCACATCCACCCTGAACCTGCAGCAGTTACCAGTATCAGCTGTTGCAAAGGAAAGCACAAGAAATTTACTGGAAAGCACCAACTGTTCGTCAGTTTGACAGTCTAAAAGAGGATCTTCCCCTTCTACTTTGTAGATTTGGAGAGTAGAGTAGGTTTGCAATTGTAAAGTGAACATATTCAACCTTTATTATATTTCCTGAGAAGAAGGGGGATTAGATAAAATCTGTCAGTTATTATGGGAGGTTGTGAAAGATTTAAACCTTTTTCCCACTTCAACTACTTCAGGAAAAGAAATTGCCTCCTTTCTAATGGCATTCATAGAGATCCTATAATCTTGAATGTCATGATCAGAGGCATTTGGGTTACCTGTCTTTTAAGAGCATCATCCTCAGCAACTTAGTCCATCTTTCAGCATTAGTTACCAAGTGAAAATAAGGTGCCAATCTCCAGTGTGCTTTATCACTGGGGCAGCTGCCAAAATAGATGAGATTTCAGTAATAACAACTTCTACAAAGTAAAACATCAGTGGGAGCATTAGTTAAGTGTGACACCATCTGAATACATTCTCAGCTTCAGCATAATCAAGTGATATTCTTCATTATATACACAGTAAGCAATTTGGATACAAAAATACCTCTTGTGGTAAAGTTCTATTTCCTAACAATTAATTTCCACTGTACAAAGGTGAAATTGTGAAAAGCAGAAACATGATGTTGTATCTGCAGTTTGCATATTTATAGTTCCTTTCTAGTTCCCATGTTACTTGGACAGATTTGCATGATCTTTGTATGTCCTGCTTTACTGCATGTCAGTTATGAGCCATACTTGTGTTAGGGCATCCTTTAGAGAAACAGATTCTGGAATGCCAGGAAATAATTGAAGTGCTACTTGTTGGCATTGTGCCTGCCTGAAAAAAAGACTGATGGATATAGGGGATAACAGTTTTCTCACAAAGGTTTAAATTGCTACTGAGTATGTTTTTTCTGTCCTTTTGGTAAGGAAATGGGATATATCACCAACAATCCCAAGTCTCAATTCTGCTTTTCTGCTCACCAGTCTACTACTGGGACCTTTGATTTTCCTCATGAAGAAGGGCCAGAGCCATCGAGCGTGAAGCTGCTTTGCAGCTGATGACAGGTGCTGTATAGATCAGCCAAAATTTCAGCTGTGTTATACAGGGATAAGAGATCCAGATGGTGATAGAGGATTTTTGGGTGGTAGCAGAGGATGAGATGACCTGGAGACATTTGAATGAAGTGCTGTTTCTATGGGATGGGGGAACACTCAATAGAAAGCTGGGACAGGCATGTCCACAGTCCAGTAGGACAGCTGCTTCTGCCACTGGAGGCGCATTAAGACCTTCTAAGAAGTCTTGGGAACCTCTTTGACACAAAATTGTGCTGTCAACTGAAGCCTGAATTTCAAGAATTGGGCAATTTCTTGCCAGAGGTGTAACTGCATCCTAGTAAACCAAGCACAGCACTGCACACACTTTCATTTAACTTCTGCTTTGGGGAGCGGCTCTGGAGCAATTAACAGCCTGGGAAAGAATCCTGCTACTCTGCCAATTGCTCTTTGATTGCAATGCAGAGAAAACCTTGCAAGATTAAACAGATGGGGAAGCAAGAGTGTTGTGCTGCTTTTGTTATTCTCCAAATTGTAGCTCATTATTATTATTATACTCTTTTTTACTCAATCATTATACTCCGAAATGGACAATAAAGATGAAGAATTACTGTTTGTTATGCAGTATGGTCTCTGGAGTTCTATTTGTTTTTGTAAAGAAAGCTTTAGTTTGCTGGTATGATAGATTCTTACCAGTTTTGTTATAGCTGTGAATTACAAACTAAGCTTGCTTAAGATATACTGTCTTCTGCAAGGTCTTATTTCTTTTTCTTCTTTTTCCTTCTCAAGATTAATATTATAAGCAAAACCTAATTATGTACTTCTATGTAAAGCTCAGAGTAAACAGTGAAGTCTCCTGGTTTGGGCTGGGATAAAGTTGATTTTCTCACTGGTGGCTGGTGCAGTGCTGGTTTTGGATTCAGTATAAGAATACTGTTGATAACACAGAGACATCTTGGTTGGTGCTGGGCAGTGCTTACCTGAAGCCCAGGACTTGTCAGAGTCTCATGCTCTGCCAGTGAGCAGGTGCACAGGAAGCTGAGAGGGAGCACAGCCGGGACAGCTGACCCCAACTGGCCAGAGGGATTTTCCATACTGGGGAACACCACACTCCTATGCAAAGGTGTAAGTGAGCTTTACACTTTTGGATGTATAATGCTTTTCTTCTGTCTCATTTATCATCTTGGGATGAGATGGAATGATGTTTGTTCCCCCTCCTTTCATCCTGCTCTAACGTGACAGTTTCAGAAGGAAAGAGTCTCCTATGCAATGCCTGAGGGCACCAATGCTTTTTGCATAATTTTTTATTTCAAAGAGATGAGAACTTTAATATGATGGAATTGTTTTCTTGGCTTCTCTACTGTGTTTAACTGACTGCAGCAGAATTGTGTATATGAAAATCATGTTTGATTTGACCTAATAGTTCATCCATCAGTGCACTGTGGGGTTAGCATGAATTGCAGGTCAATAGCTCTGATAGAATAGAGACAAAATGTTGTACCTGATCAGTTGCAGAGAACTGTCACGCTGAGGATCAAGAGCCCTGTCTTGTAGGAAACTTGGTACTCAAAAGCTGTGAATTTCCTGAGGTCAATTTGAAGTGGTATTAGTGTAAGGAAGCACTCAGCTTTGATTTGAAATTTAAATGTCAGCTTTTAAAATAACTTTTTAGAAGAAAGTTTCTGATTTCAGAAGCTTCTATATACTTCATGAAGTCTTTATGTGGTCAAATTCTGCTATTCCTTATAACAGTGAAATTCTGGATAACTGATTTTCTTATCTTGGCTTGATGAATTAATCGGTAGCAATATTTGTTGTATTAGAGATATCCCATGTCACAGAAGGGTTAGAAGGAGTAAACTGGCAAAAGCCTGTGCTTGAACAACTAAAGCAACAGGTAAAGTGTTGTTAGTGAAATACAAGAGATTTTCTTACCTAGTGAATTACATATGACCTTAAAGCAGCAAAGTGCTGGTATGAGCTACAGAGTTGAGAGGGTCTGTGTAACGGAGGGGCTTTTACCACGCAATGTCACCGCTCGCACCACTGCTCTGAGGGATGAAGTCAAGGAGAACCCTGATAGCTGGAAAAAGCCACGCGCAATGCAAAAATCACGCCTGACCACAGGCTGTGACCGAGAGCAGCTTCCCAGTCCTGCCTGGCTTTGCGGGATCGGTGCCAAGCCCTGGTGTGGGAGGGGACGGTGGCGACCCGGCTTGGTGGCCCCTGTGCCCCGTTCCCTTGCCCTGGGCCCCCTCCCGCCGCCACTCCCCCCGCTCCCGCAGCATGCCCCGGGATAAATGCGCACCGGCGGCGGTCCGGCCGTGCCCGTGCCATGGAGGCTGCGGGCGGGCGGGCGCTGCTGGCGGCCGTGGGGCTGCTGTCGGCGCTGAGCGCGGCGGGCACGCTGTTCCTGCTGGCGCAGTGGCGGGAGCTCGGCGCGGCGCTGCGGGAGCTGGAGGCGGTGCGGGGGAACGCCTCGGTGCGGGGATTGCCGGGCGGGCCCGGCCCCGCCGCCCCCGCCGCCCGCACCAAGCGGAGCCGCCGCGGGGAGCGCGGCCGCGGCACCGTGCGAGCCGAGAGCGAAGAGATGCTGATGATGCTGACCTACTCCATGGTGCCGGTACGGCCCCGCCGGGATTGGGGTGCCGCCGGGGGATGGGGGATTTGGGACAGTCGCCTGTCCCAGCTGTAGCCCGAGGATCCCGCCAGCCCCGCGGTTTGCCCCGGCGGGGCCGTCCCGCTCCTGCAGTGGCGGGGTTTTACTTGGAGCGAACACACCCACCCGGTGCTTGGAATATCGCGCCTAAGGAACAGTGGTTCCTACTGTCGTCTGTACGTGCTGAGACGACAGACCTGATGGGCCACAGAGCTGAGGTTACTGTTAAACTTTACGAGTGGAAGTTACATAGACAAACGGAGGGAACTTATGGATTTTGAGTAACTTAAAAAATTTAGTTGCAATAAGAAGTCAGTTTTCATGTTACCAGTTTCCAAGGTTTCAGGTTTTTAAAACTAACACCACAGGCTAGAACTTCCCTGTGTGTTTTCTGCTGTTCAGCATCTCTCTGCAAGGTACTGCACATCACTTTATCAGTGAAATTTCTTGGGTAAATTTGATGGGTAAGGAGAACTGTATGTCCTTTCTCTCTGGCAAAACTGGCATAGTTTTTGCTCATCAGTGAAAAGATGATCTTGTTCAATAGGAACCAGGTCACATAGTTGAAAAATTACATGTTATATAGTTGAAAAATTTGAAATAGATTGAAAAACTTTTACATTCTGAGTCAGAAGAAATGCAAGAAGAATATTAATATTGAGAGAACCTTAATGGAAATTCTGTCCCAACAAGGATTGCAGGCCTAGGCCCACAAAAAAAGCAGGAGAGGTTAACTCAGGCTCTTACTCATCTAATTAATATTACTGGGTTTAAAAATTATGTGCAGAAAATACCTCTTCAGTAGTGTTCTGTTGGCATGTTTTGTGAATAAACTATTGCAGTCATCATTTCACAGTGATAAATACTCCTTTAATATTAGAGCTAATGAGACTGTAGAGCATAGGTGTTCAAAGCCCAGTTTTGATAGCGACTCTTTTTGATTTTTAGTGGCACTTGGGTGCCTGGATGATTTGACAGTGGCCATTAAATGTGCTACTCCGCTGTCATGAGGTACCACGTACAGATTACATGAATTTTATTGCTCTCCAAACAGAACCAAGCACATGGTGTGTATTTTAACAGCATGTGGTCAGACCACGCACTTGTGCCTTTAAATGTCCACTGTGACTGCTGCTGTGTGCATGTGCTTCATTTAAATGAATGTATGCTGAGGGAGTTGCTTGTGGGGGTGTTATGCCTTTTTGTTCTTACAAAACTCCCATCAAACATTTTTCTGGCTGCTGCTCAGATGAGTGTATGACTGACTGTGTGCAGACTCACTTGCTCAAGGGGAAAAAAGGTGTCCTTTGAAAAATTTTCAAGCACCCCCTCCTCCCACTCCTGCATTTTTGTATTTTGAATATAATTCCCACTAAGTTAATTTCAAGACTTGAGTACTGTTGTACTGTGAGACAAAGTTCCTTAGAGTGGGTGAGATGACTCCTGCTAAATTGGTGGGCTTTGGAATGACGTTCCAGCCTCTGTTGAATGTCGGCCTGAAAGGAGGTTTTGCCTGAGTGGGTTCTCTCTTGTAGTGAAAGCACCAATTTCTGCAGGTGTCAGTGACCCCCTGCTCACAGAGATCTGATGTGGCCACTGTTCAAGGATCTTTGAAATAACCTTAGGCATCAGGCCCCATATTTTAGCTTTGATAACATGAGTATATTTTCGGTTGTGTATTTATGTTTACATACACTTATTTTGTAAGAAAATAGGAAACTGGCAAATCTGCTGCTGCAGAAAGACTGATGTAAAGGTAACAGTCCAGTAGCTTTCAAAGTGTGATTTGAGACAGTGCAAGAAGTGGCTTATGGGAGCGACCAGTTTTCTGAGTAGTTGTTTCATAGTTTAGCTTTTTCCTTTTTATTTTTTTCACCATTTCTTTGTGAGAAAACTTAATTTCTAGCATTTAAGTAAGATACTTTTATCTGTAGCTTTTTTTAGTGATGATGCTGACTGATTGAACAGTCTGCTCATCTTTCATTGCTAAGCTGGAGGTTCTGCTATAGTCTCTTTGCACTTCCTGAGGGCCATGTCTTTTTGTCACCTGAGTTGCACTGATTGGTAAAAGTAGCATTGCTGAGGTAACTGAAGAGCACCAAAGCAAGCTGTGATCACTTTATCAACCTCAATAGAACCATTTTAATTAAAATGCAGTTAGAATTAGAGTACATGTGGGCAATGTGTATTTTAAAAATTAGAAGGTAAGAGACAAGTGTTTTTGAGGAGTGTGAAGGGAAAGAGAACAAGCATATCCTGATATTCAAAGCCAGTTAGCACTTCTCAGCTAATTTAAATTGAGTCTAAATTTCTAAATATTAGAGCTGTTCCAGTCCAGTCTGGAATCCAGTACATTCACAGTATGTATCAGACAGAACAGGATCCCATTGTCAATTATGGTTTCGTTTTTCAGGAAAAGAATCCTTGCCATCAAAATAATTGTCCTTTATTTGAGTCTGTTAGATTTGTCAGTTGAAACTAATGATGCATTAATTTTAAAAATCACGACTGACAGTGGCAAATAACCTTTCTAGGATTAAACTTCGATCTGCCTTTCAGATTGCCTTGCACTCATTCGTTCTGTCTTTTGGGACTAGTGCATTCCATTATTTGCAAATAGAGTAATTGTAAGAAGATGAATAAATGTGCAACTCGTGGTAAATGTTCATAAATTATCATATATTGCACAGCCTGAAATAACGACCTTTTTATTTCCTGGCTATAAACATTAGACTTTCCCACAAAAGAACTGAGGCACTGCCAGTGCTCATGTTCATAATATTCTTATTTATGCTGGCTGTTTTGATGAGTTGCAAAACATTTTAGAGTGTTTGACTCTTAGTATGCAGGACATGTAATGTGAATGTTTGCCCAGCTAAGAGTCATGCATTTTATAAAGATGACTTTCTAATTGATACATTTCAGTCTACTCTAGATTAAAAGCATCTTTATGAATGTGTTGTCCAGCTTGGTTTTATAAAGTCTGTCATGGGTGTGATGAATTACTTGAGTGGATGAAAGTCTATTTCAGATTTGCAATCTTAGTTATTCAAGTATAAGAAATCACTTACTTGGAACATAGGACACCTTTCTCCCTTAATGTGCTATGTTGAAAAGTTTCCATCATTTGATGCAAATCTAAAATAAAATTAAATGTAATTTTCATTGGCTGATGTTGGCTTTTAATACATGTTTTAATACTTTTTACAGTTATACATGAAATTTAATGACTAGATCATGTGTGGAGTTGTCTGCCCAATATTTTATTCATATTTTCAGTAAGGATTAATATGAGGGGTACTGAACAGATGCCTGTGTGAGAAACACTGCCTGAAGAAGTGGATGTGTTGTCACAGTGTTAAGGTAGTTCTGAAAAGTTTATTCTTGTTAATAAAGGGACCAGTTGAATCTTTGGTTTGAAATGATTTCTGTAGGTAAAGTGAACCAGACACTTTTATGAAATACATTGTTTTCAACTTTACTTTCTTTGCAATATTAGGTCCGAGTGATGGTGGATTTATGTAACAGCACAAAAGGGATTTGCTTAACAGGTATGTTTAGTGCCTTAAGCTTTGCACCTTTGTGACCTTCAGGAACACAGAAATACAGTGTTTTCAAAGAACTTGATGTCAATAACTCTGTCAAAGGACTGTGCTATTTACTCTATCATAATTTTTTAAAAAAAGATAGGTGTCACTTTGGGACTTATCTGTACCCATTTAATACAAATGCTGGAATTTAAGGAGTCCAGTTGATATTTCTTGGAGCTATTTCTTTTCCATGTAATTTTCATAAACAAATCTCTCAGACTTGGGTGTTTAAAATACTAATTGAGGTTAAGTCATGGTATTTTTGTGTATGCCACCCTTGAAACCTAACACGGCATGAACATGGAGGGTGTAGAAACCTGCTCCTCTCGTTCCAGCTGCAGTGGCTACAAGGTCCATTTGACTCAACTGATTCAACAGAGAATTACCATGGTACACACAGATGTTAAATACTGCTTCTGAAGTTGTAGGTCAGCTCTGACTGAAACAGAGACTGAAACACAAAGAGTTGAAAAGTTTTGCTTCTTTGGGCTTAGGATTTGTAAATTCACGTTACTTGGTGCCTTCTGTACCTTTTTCTCTCCTAACACCATGAAATGCTTGGCTTTTCTATAGGCCTCTGTGTCATTTGCTGCCTTCAAAGCACCTTTCTTATTTATCTTGTGGTTATACAAAGAGCCTCAGTTTTGGGGACGAGGAAGTAACTGAATGCACTAATGGATGTAACATTGCAGTGCAGAAAAAACAGCCATTTACTGGAAAACCGGCAGAAAGATGTTAACTGATGTTACTGCCTGTACTGATTAAAAGGGATAATTGCTGTAATGGTATTGTAGGATGGTTGTCACTTTACTTATAATGCTTTGTAATTAATGCTGAAAATTGTCATCTTTAGGGAAATCTAATAATTACTGTTATTTTCTGTTGTAGAGAGTTTTGCTGAAGCAAAAGAGTACTTTGGCTGGATAAAAATGCTCACAGAACTAATTTGGTTCTTTAATTGCAACTGCCACCTTTTTATTCTCCTAAAGCTTTTTTATTAATTTTTTTTTAATGTGTACTGGGGATCACAGAAGATAAATCTTGTTACAGAAACATCAGAAACATTTTCTGTTTGAGTCTTGCTTTACTTTTGCCTGCTATACTTGCTTC
This sequence comes from Pyrocephalus nanus, assembly GCA_038380795.1. NCBI lineage: Eukaryota > Metazoa > Chordata > Aves > Passeriformes > Tyrannidae > Pyrocephalus > Pyrocephalus nanus. The sequence continues at coordinate 9,168,623 of CM076272.1, forward strand.
TCATTAGAGCCCTATACCTGAGCTATGTCAGAGACAGCAAGACAGGTTTCAGTGCTGCTGAATAACTGAAGCAAGTTCAAGTTCTAATGAACCAATCAGTTTTGGTGGGAGGCTCAATTCAGGCTGTAGAACAATCACATGTGAAAAGCCTGATTGTGATTTAGATGTAGTGAATAGGAACAACATGATCTCTCTCTTTCTCTTCTCCCTTTCTCTCTTTATCTCCTTCTCTCCTCCCTTTCTCCCTTTTTCTCCCCTTTTTTCCCTTTCTCCCTTTTTCTCCCTTTCTCCTCTTTTCTCCCTTTCTCCCTTTCTCCCTTCCCCTTCTCTTCTCTTCCCCTCCCCTTCCCTTCCTTTTCTTCCTCCTTCCCTCCTTCTTTTTATTTAATTAGTTTGAGTCCTGAGTGGCCATGAAATATCTGTAAAACACAGAGCAGTGTGGCATGTGGTGTATTTTTAACAGGATTTTTAATTGTGACATTCATCAATATTGTAAAGCTACTAAACTTCTACTGTAACAGGTTGTTTGAGAACACTTTTAGGAAGGAAATGTAATGACTGTGAAATGCCTTGCATCCATGGCTTTGTGAAGGCACTGAAGCCCCTGACAGTGAGATTTCATTGTAGAGGTTGTTTGTCAAACCTTTATCAACTGAAATCTAATAAATGCAAAATGTGTATACGTAATTGTGTTGAAGGATTTTCTTTCACTAAGTCTGAGTTACTGCCAGTGCTCAGATATTTATAATACAAAACACTTAAATAGCTAGATGTTCATTTTGAAATTTGAGGGGTTTTCCTCCCCTTTTACTGTTCTGTTCTAATGTTAATCAGTTCAATTTGGAATTGCTTTGTTTTCTTGGTAGGTTCAATTCACCATTTCTTCCTGTGTTTTTTTTTCTTCTCTTACTGTAGGCCCTCCGGGTCCCCCAGGTAAGATACTTGGATAATTGCAGTAACATTTTGAGGTAACTGAATAATTTAAACAGTTGCTGGTAAAAAAATGTTGAAATGTAGAAATGCGTCTTTCACAAAATACTTTTCCTTTGCTATTCAGCATGAGGGAAAGTTGAATGCCTGCCTTTATAGTGCCCCTTCTGAGGCGGGGGAGGTTTTAGAAATTATAATTTTCTAGTGAAGGGAGTACAATATTTAAGCACTCTTAATTCCATTTGGTTTTGATTAAGTAGCATTTAGCTGAAGAGAGGAGTCTATATATTAAAAAACCCAGAATAAATGGGTATTGTAACTTAATTCTAAAAACATCTCTTTAAAAATATTGATTACTGACTACACACTTTCCCCATAACTTTTCCTCCTTTCTTATTTAATTCTCTGTCTCTATTCTCATTTAAGTGTTGCTGTATGAATGGGTACCTGATTTCTTTGTGTGCTGCTTTACCTGTGAGTCTGCTTAGACAAGTTCTTTGTATCAGAAAAGTATGAGTAATGTTTTTCCAGGGTTCAAGTATACATATAAAAACATATGACAAGTAAATATAGTAGGTGTAAGGATAAATGCATTTAGCAGTGAAAATTCAGTTGTGCTGTTGGTTTGATCAGGGCCCCCTGGACTTGATGGACTGCCTGGCTACAATGGATCAGATGGAGTCCCAGGCATACCAGGACAAAAGGGAGAACCAGGAGTAAATGGAAAAAGAGGAAAAATAGGTATTTAAAAATTACTATTTAAAAAAAAACCCACCTTTTTTTTTACTGTTACATTCAGATGTTGTTTCTAATAGACCTTTGTACAGGGAGAAGGGTTTCAAAGTTTACAAAGAAGGTGCATGTTACAGAATTCTGTAACATTCATTTTCTCATACTAAGCTTTGGTAGATTACTTCAGACTTACTCTACAGTGAGGAAAATGGTATACATACACTGTAAAATATTGCACATTAAAATTACTGAATTGAATTAAATATCAGTATTCTAAACTCACTAGTAATTGCTGTTACTGTAAGAATATTTCCACTCCCTCAACCTGCCAACATAACAGTCCTTGACTTCAGACCTCTTAAAAAGAAAGTCAGACTTTGGGGGTGAAAGTTGTTTTATAAGTTACCACAGCTTTTGGCTCCAGATTCACTGCTGTGAGATCTTAAAGCAGTAATTGATTTATCCACTGATTTACATGGTGCACACGAGCTGTGTGAAAGTGCTGATGGACAACTGGTGCCTCCAAGGCAGAGGGAGAAAGCAGCAGGTGGTGAACGGGAGGAGGAGAAGGGACAAAAGAGTATCAGAATGGTGGAATTGAGAGAGGATGGAGAAGAGGGAAGTGTATGTTGATGAGCAGGCAGGCCGGTATTTGTAGTGATCCATCTATTCTGGCTTTTCACATGGAGCTGCTTGGTCTTGCTGGCAAGTAAAAGTGGAACGATTGCCTACTGTACCTTGAAACAACATGTGTTCTGTCTCTTCAGTATCCTCAGTGAATTTTTAAAATTGGAAATGTAAGTGAGAACCAGTCTTCAGAGAGCCAGGTGGGACAAAGGAATACCTTTTCAAATATATCAATTTACTACATGATCAAGTGCAAAAAGTATGTGGGCTAATCATGCTTCTAGCAAGTGTAGAGTTACAGTAGCCACTGAAAGCATTGCTAGGCAGCTCTATCTACGCTCTGTTGGGACAGAAGAAAAAGTTAGAAGTGCAATGTGTGTTGTAATGTTTGTGTGTAATTACTTAAAAAAAAATCTCTAGATGAGCCATGACAATGCCTTTCTTCAGTGTCTTACATATGTCAAATAAATGTATGACTTCACATCTTTCCACAGTATTTCTACTTACCCAGAAATTCTCCAGCCAGTGTTAATGAGGCCCAGGTTTGTGTGATCCAAATTCAAAACTCAGACATTGCGAGGTAGAGAATATATTATTTGTACCAGACAAATTGCACACAGTTTCACTTCACATTAGGTTACAACATTGCTTTGAAATCCAAACAAATTTCAGCTATTCAGTTAAATACAGGTGAAAAAAACCCCTAGAGTGAATATGGTTTGCAGTAAAAATATGTATTAATTAGTGCTTAATGCTGGAGTAGATTTCTTGGTAATTAAATGCTTTTTATTTCTAGGTCTGCCAGGACCAAAAGGTGATCAAGGGCAGAAAGGAGAACCTGGAGAAATGGGTTTACCTGGCAAAGATGGTATGCCAGGAGTAAAAGGTGCAAGAGGAGCCAAAGGGGAAAAGGGGGATGCCAGCAATGATGTGATATTAGAAGGTATGAAGAAGTGCTTTTGGGAGTTCTCTTGCAACAGTGTGCTTGACAAAAGAGATACTTTCCACTTCTGAAGTATGAATGGGATGTGCAAGTGCAGGGCCTACCAGTATAAATATGGTATAGATACATAGTGAAGTTTGAGTATTGCTGTGCCCAGGAGATTGTTCTCTTTGTAATGCAAGTCTTCACAAAACTTTTCTGCCTGGGCTTTGGATTGAGGTGTTTGTGAACTCCACCCTTTCCAATACACTTCCAGACAGCTGACCTTCTCCTGCTCTTTCTTTCAGTGTGGTTTTATTTCTCTATTAGAAAATGAGGGTCAGATATCCACTCAGGAATACATGAAGCAGCCAAATATAAGCTGTGTAAAATTCTAGCAGTGTAGCATCTGAAGTTGAGGTCTTAGTATTCTCAGGCAGCAGTGCTTTACAGCTCTCTAATGTGCCTGTAATCCAGGCAAATAAAATGCACTGATGACCTACACCTCGTAAAATTCTGTATGGTTCAGCTTCCAACAATTCCAACATTCCAACAACAGTTCCAGCATTCCAGTGTGTCTGTTGCACCGTATTTCTCTACTCAGACACCTCTTAAGAAAGAAAGAGGCTGTTTTAGAGATCTCTCCAAGTCTGCCATGTGGACACACAGAGTTCTCTGCAGGTTGCCTGTTGTCTGTGCAGGCCTGTGACATGGCTCTCTGTTCTGTACACAGGTGCAAAAGGTGAACCTGGACCACCAGGGCCCCCTGGACCACCTGGACCGCCAGGGCCTCCAGGTAAACGTAAAGGCAAAGCTAAAGCAGAGCTCCAGGAGAACATATACAGCAGCACCTGCACAGGTTAGTTCTCCCCAGTGTTCTTTTTTGTATTATCAACTGCTTCAAGATTAAACCATTGCTTCAAGTCTCACAAAACAGTAAGCACATGTTTAATTTTGCTTGGCATCAGTAAAACTGTGAACTTAAAGCTGAATATGTGCTTAGGTGTTTTACTGAAATATGGCTTGAATAAGGCAGCAAGTTACCTCCAGTACAATATTAGTCTTTTCATTGTGCTATGCTAATGCTCAGGCAAAGTGTTTAAAAATGGTATTTTTCTGTTAGATGGGATAAATTTGGAAAGTATGAGAAGTGCAGTTAAAATTTTTGGCTTTTAAATGCTGAATTTTTAATTTTACATGTAAATATATCCCCCTGATTCTGGATATTGAAGTATCAGAACAGCCTGGAGGGGCTCCCTACAACAGAAAGTAGAGAGCTGGAGCAGAAATCTCATCCTGTTTGAAGTTCAGAAATGCATGAAGTACTACAGCAGATAATTGGGCCATTTGCTCACCTGACCTCTTTTCAATGTTGAATCTGCCTGAAGTGCTTTGCAGGATAAGCCATCTGATGGATTTCTGATGGATTTGAAATCACAGTGTGCAAATGGGAGTTATAGTCAAGTAACTTTGTGAAGATGAGATCTCCCTCAATGGGCTTTTATGTTTTATGACTCAGTAAGCCATGGGATCTTATTACCAAAATTCAAAGAACAACCCAGCTTTTATAATTAAATATTCATATTTTTTTCAAGGAAAGAGAATACACATGCTGATTTACAACCGTAATTTACTTATTACATAAGAATACAAGATTGGTTTCTTCAAATTAAATTTTGAATTGGGTAAAACTGTTTTTTCTTCAAAAAAGAGAATAATTAGTTGGAAGCTCAGGTGTATTTTTTCTCAAGGGTACTGTTAGTGAATTCTAAAAGAAACAAAACATCTCTGCTCCAAACTGCCTTGCTCCATTCCTCCCCCAACAGACCAAATCAATAGTTTTAATGTCTTGTAAACTCCACTAACTCACAACCAGAACATTTTATGATAGGAATCAGTAGGATATTTATCTTGTTTTTTTGATGGAAAGAAAGTAGTGAAAATTTCCCATAAGAGTCTCTGATTGAAAACTGTCTTTTTAATTTGAGTTGCTTTCTGATTGATGCAGCTGAGAGGCCCTCAGAGTACTGCAACTACTCTCAAACACAAATAGTACACTCAGCTTTGCTACACTGACCTGCTCCCTGACTGCTCTGTAGTCTTAGATAAACTACTGTACAGGGAACTGCTCATCCAGTCAACTGCATCTATCACACAGCCCGAGAAAATTAACTTGTGCATTGCAATTTATCATTTCTGCTGAGTGGGTTCCTTTCTTGAGATATTCTGGCAATATTCTGTGATCAGAAGCTGGAAAGGGATCCAGAGGGATTGGTAGATTCCAGCTATAGGGCATTGAGCTTACCATGGTTGAGTTGACTGTTCGGGCCTTTTTTGGAGATACACTGTGATCACTTGCAAACTTTCAATGTCATTTCACCAAATGTCCTAGATAAAAGGATGGGAGAAATACATCTTGTTCTTGCTTCATGTTGGAGTAGTTTTCTTCCGCATGAGCAAAGGGAAGATATAACCTAAAGAGAAAACAACAGTTCAGTATAATCTGTACTTTCTTTCCTCAATGTCATGGTGCCCTTTCAGTATTACTTTATATTTATTCATATTTTTACTATCTTTCTCACTTAAATTTCAGCACAGATCTGTAAATCCCAGATATATGCGGCAAGGAAACAAGAAAAATGTGTGTCTAAAAGAATTTGCAGCCTGTATATCAAGCAGTGTGCAATATATAAGGAGATGAAAGTTAAAAATGGAATTAGAAAACAAAGCTACAGTGAAATCAGGATATCTTCAGCAAAAAGCTGAGAACTGTTCTCTGTGGTTATTCCTTCTAAGCAAACTGAAATGTGTCACATTGTTTTAAGGGCAGAAGAGGTACCTGGTTTTACAGAGAAAGGTCTATAAGTAATTTATTTCAGGCCTTGTCTTAAAGGTAAATGCAAAGGGAAAAAAATCCAATCAATGCTCTTCATATTGCTAAGGGGTGGGCAAAAATGTTTCCAGGTGTTTGTTTTTAATGTGAACCATTTCTGTGCCTGTAAGTAACATAATGTATCATTTCCCTCAGTCTTTCACACTGTTGCTTCAGTGGCATGGATGGCTGAGCTGCAATCTTGTGCTCAGTGTACGTGTTAGTGCTTTATTGCTGTCTTGGGCATTAACAGCACAAGCAAAACTTTCTTGCAGCACACACTCTCTCTGCTGGAGTGTGGAGATCTGGGCATGATGCTTTTGAGTTTAACAACCACTCATTCTCAAGAAAATATTTTTGGTATTGCTGCTAAGTCAGCCATTTTCCAGCTACCTCAGTTGTCTAAAGTTATCTAAGGCAAAGGGCAACTGTCTTTCTAAGCAGCTACACAGGAATTCATAGCTAAGGAATTAAATCTGCTGATTTAATTAGTTACTCCTCAAAGTTCACTGTCTGCCTGACAACCTCAAGGAAACAAACCAACCCAAACATTTCCTTGGCAGGAGTGAGAGCAAGTCTTTTCTTACCTCATTTTTTGACCAGACAAACCTAAGCAGATTTTTTTTCTCAGGTGAAACAAAATCCCAGTTGTCATCCTTTTATTTTAGTGGAGTCACTGATGTGTACATCTGTCATGTCAAATAGAGAAAAATGCCATATTTTTATCCTTTCTCCCTCAACTCCAGGTGAGACATGTGCTGTACCAAATGATGACACCTTGGCTGGAAAAGCTGAAGACAGAACCCCTGGTCCTTCAAAAAAACCTGGTAACCTGCTGCAGAGCATGACTAAGTGCTACTTGCTGTTTTAGTGTCACAGATCCTGGACATGTTCTTTCTTTTCTACTAGAATGCATCATAACATCTGTGGGAAGTCCTGTTCACTTTGTCAGTGTTCAGCAAACATTTGGAACTTGGATGCGGGAGCCTGCAAATATAAGTGATGAAAGGATTTGGCTTACCGTGCATTTCTCAGGTATTTTTAGTAGTAGTCGTCATAATCAAAAATTCATTGTTATACTGACACTGCTTTCTTAATCCCTTCAAACTAAAGTAATGGAATTTTACCCACATCTTTTCCCATATTTTCCATATTACCTGTATAATACTTGACCACAAATATGGTTGTAGGCATTTGTAGTCAGACATTTTCATCAGATTTTAAAAATAGTTTGAAGTTTTCAGGTTTTGTTGGTGTGGGTTTTTGGTGGTTTGTTTTTTTTTTTTTTTTTTTTTTTTAACAAATCCAAATTTAAATGCCTGTTGCTCGTGGTGTTTTATTCTTTTCTTTCAATAGTTTCTCTTTCTTATGGCTTTACTTCCCTAAATTATAGCTAGGAGTTTTGCCCTTTCATTTAGCAAGGCAAGAAAATGACTCAGTTTCTGATTAGCTACATTTAGAATAGGAAAATGCCCAGGACTTAAGTGAAAAAAGGAAATATTTCTGCATATATATCAACTGTGTTCAGAATGAGGGCCCATTAAGTCTGTGGCTCTTGATCATCTCCTCTGTAGTTTTTTTTTTTTGTGTGTGTCTCTGAACTACTTTTTCACATTCCAGCAAGTTGAATCATTACTGAAAACATACAATTGTTATCTGTCAGATAGTTGATAGAGATTGACTTTTACTGGAGACTGTATTTTAGGATATAGATTTCAAAATTAGATGAACCAGACGACAGTCCTTTTTTTTCCCCCCTTATGTTTTCCCCTTTGTTTAGGAAACTCCATAAAAGAATATGAGAATTCCAATGCCTTGCTGAATGACAGCTACAGGATCATTAACATCACAGGATTCTTTTATGGATGTGGTCATGCAGTACAGAACAATCATCTGTACTATCAGAAGGGAGGAACCAATGTCATTCTGAAGTAAGTCAAACATAGTTGTCTTAAAGCAAGTGATGCTGTGGAAGGAGGAGTAGTGGGTTAAATTACAGAGGTGAACCTCAGAAAAGCAGACAACTTTCCTTTTACCATTCTGTGTTTCTTTTTGATCCTAACTTGAATAGGAAGTATGGTGGAATGGTTCAGAACTCTTTCCAGAAGAGAACGACTCATTCTTTCCAATCCATGGGCCTTCCCTTTGTGTGTGCAGATACTCCAGGAGGAGGAAGACAGGGAGGGTAGTCCAGGTCTCTGTTGTGACAGTTCTTTAGGCATCAGAGCTGAACTGTGTCTAAGGGGTTCACCTCTGCAGTTACTATGTGATAGGGCAACTGGGTCTCAAGACGCTCAAGATGTCACATGCAGATGTGACAACAGATTTTTCACTTGGATCTCCTGGGGTTCTATTACACTTTACGTTGCTGTGGGTGTTCTTCAGCTTGGATTCTTTGCTGTGTTCATAATTGCAAGAAAGAAATGAGAACTAAGGAATTTGGATATCAGAAAAAAGCTTTTGATTTAGAAAAGTACGTTGTGCATCTACCTGCACAACTGGTGTGTTGCACCTGAGTAAGAACTGGTTCAGCTGCAGTCTGGGAGGCACAGGTGGGTGGCTCTGCAGAGCTGCTGCGTGCTTTGCTCTCGGCTGGCCCGGGAGTGGATGCTGCTGGATGCTGGAGCAGAGGAATGCACCGAGGCACCAGCTGAGGACATGGTGACCCGGTGAATTGCACATTCCATTGTGGAGGAGTGGCTCCAATGTTTGATTTCCTCATAATAAGAAGTTCCTACAACTCTCACGATGTATGTCCCTGAACTGGAACCGAGAATTACGTCTCTGTTTCAGTTTCTACTGAGGACAGAGACAGACAATTCAAATCAAAACCAAAATCTCACCTTGTGGGAAGAGCCAAAGACAGACAGTCCAAGGGCAAGTGAAAGATTACGTCTGCTTTCAAGTTCTTACACGACTCTGATGTTTGAGCCAAGAACATTTACTATACTTTGATGTCTATTCCCAAGCAGGTGTGAGTGCTGCCTTCCTATATTCATTTGGATGCCAAGGAATGTGAGCAAGCTGTGTGGATTCTATAATATTTATTCTGCCAAAGACAAGCTTACTTGTTGGCAACCTCCTTTAAATATCTTTAGGCTTTTTTCTGTAAAAGACCATCACAGCCTAAGCACTATACAGTGATAGGGCAGCAATTCCTCATCTTTGCTTGGGTACTGTTAATTGGGAAATGTTTTCAGGTACAGATGGACACAAACTATTTGTGGAATTTTCAAAACCTCTCTAAGGAGCTGCTGAGAAATGGCCTTTCTGTTCAGTTATTCACTCTGAGATTATTTACCTTCAGCACAGATTGAATGATGTACTATGAATTTGATGACAGTGAATTTTATGACAGTGAACTCCTTGAATTCAGGCTGCATAAAAGCTTCTTTTTTATTGGTTTAATGGAAGGGAACGGGTGAGGATTGGGTTGGCTCATCTGGCAAATGTTGAAAAAATATTTAAAAAGAGTTTCTTGTCATATTTAAAAACTGGCAAAACTAGGTTTGTCTGACCTTTGTCAGGTTTTCTCATGATGGTCAGATCCCTGACATTGTTTTATAACATGTTTTCTCACCTGTTATTTTTGGTTGACTTCACTGCTATTAGTGATCAGAAAAGTGTTTGTAGCTTGAGTTTCCTGCAGTTAATGAAAGTATTACACTATATGTTGTCATTGACCCAAGGTATCAGATAATGAAAGAATTTTGGAGACTGTCCTTGACTGGGGAGCCCAAGAGAACCTCGGGAACGAAACTTCACTTTTCTGCTCCCTTCAGGATTTTCACATATAGCAGGAAAAGACAGTTGTGTGTTGCAGATCTTGCACTTTTCTAATGAATCTTGAGATGCTTTTTTTCTTGTTGGCTCTTTATAGAAAAAAATCCTGAAGAAAAACTGCATTTCTGAGTGACTATTCCTGTCAAGGGCTGTCCTTCTAGTCCTTGCATGAGGTTATTTACAAATGTGAAGCAACTAACAAGATTAGTGGGTTGACACACACATTTCTCAAATCTTCTCTAGCCTTGAAGAGGTTTTTTTATTGCACACAAATGTTGCTGGAATATGGAGTTGCTGCAGATGTGAGTTTTCCAAAAGCTGAGGGAAAGTTGGTCATTCCTTATTTTTCTTAAGATTATTTTTAAAACATATGCTATCAATGCCCTTTAAACTGAAAAATTATCCTTCCAGTATTCTTCCTTCTGTTGTAAGTTCCTGGATCTGAAATGCTCCTGTGACTAAGGCTGTCTTTTCAGAAAACTTACTCGTAGATGTAGCAGATTCCTGTATTGAGTAAGGTTTTTAATTCCTCTATCGGAAGAACGGAGCTATACATTTAGATAGAAGTCAGACACTGAACATGCTTCTTTATAGAGGGCACTATATAAAAACATTAAACATGCTCTCTCACTGTTAAAGCATGGTGTTATTTGGTGGTTAAATGCTAACTGCAGATGTGTCTCAGTAGCAGCTGATTAGCCTCTACTGGAGGAACACAATTCAGTTGCTCATGGCTGCTGCCCTCAGATTATCATCATATAAGGAATTTCACGGAATGAAAACAACTTTATAGAGATGAAGCATTCAGGCTGTCCTGTTGAGGCCAGCACGAGGTCAGAATTTTGGCTCTGCAAAAGTAGAATTTTTATTCCTCTGATGTCTATTTGACCAAATCACTGTGTTATCTGAACTGTTCTCAGAAGGGGAACTCTAAGACCAGATGAGCCTGCCCAGAATTCATGCTGCTTCCGTCACTCACATTTTCTCCCTTTAGTTCTAGTCAAAAGCAAACTTATGTACAGATTCCATTTCACAAGTCTGGGACTTCACCTGATATCCAATTCTTTTTCATATCCATTCCTTTTAGTTGCTTCTTTCATCCTGGTGATAATACAGCTCACAGACTAAATAAAGTGAAACCTTCCAAAGCAAGTCCATGCTCTTGTGCACCTCTCAGATTGGTTATTAATTTAGAATTTTCTTCTAGTGTTTTGGAAGGTTCTTTGAGAACTTAATCTTAAAAGACATCAGAATGGTCCTTGAACTCAAGTACTTTCAACAACACTTCTATCACAGCAATGCACTTGGAATTGCTTCAGCCAACCCGTGTGTATGGAAATGAATTTGAACACAGTGTACTGAGTCCTCACTGTATCTCGTTTCAGACTTGGGCTCGACAAAGCATCGCTGGGCACTCTGCTCATTGAAAATGCCCTACACCACGGGCGCAACTACCTCTTCTCTAACTCCAAGACGTATTTCAACATAGCAGTGGATGAGAAGGGGCTCTGGATTATCTATGCCTCGAGCACTGATGAAAACATAATGGTAGCACATATTGATGAAGAAACGTTTTCGGTCATTCGGCACATCAACACCACATATCCTAAGTCCAAGGCTGGTAATGCATTCATAGCATGTGGCATTATTTATGTTACTGACACCAAGGACATGACAGTAAGTTTTGCTTTTGATTTATTGAAAGGGAAGCAGGTTGATGCAAGGTTTGAATTACGGTCTTCACAGTCTGTTCTTGCTATGCTTTCGTATAGTCTACGAGACAAGAATTTGTACACGTGGGAGAATGGGAGCTTAATGGTGTACCCTGTACATTTTGGTAGATGAAAATATTTTAAAATGCCATGTATGGGAGCCATGCTTGTCTAAGTAATCTGTTTAAAGTTCTATGACATACACACGTGAGTCTCTTCACTTGGCATCATTTTCTGTTTACTGATGGTTTGTGTGTCTAAAAGTGAGATCAGGTGCCTCTGTATAAACACACTTCAGTTACACAGGCCATCCTCATCTTTTTAAAAAAATAGCTGTTGACCATTGCAGCTGGCACACAGCACAGACCTGCTTTTGTTTCTCCCCTGTTATTCAGCTGATAATTGTATGTAATGTACATCGATTATTCCATGGTCATGTGCTCAGCAGAGACTATTTATAACTTTCAGTTGTGATCATCTTCTCTGCAATCATTTTCTAGTCAGTGATTATGGTCTAGTATAAATGTCTAAATAATGAACTTTTCTGTACAAATACATTTGTCACTTTCATTTAATTTCCATGGATTCTCGGTGAAGATTTTTTTCTGAACAGAGGTTTACAGCTGTTAAAAATAAGGGGGATGGAAAGAGTTATTTAAATAGAAAAAAAGCAGAAAGCTTCCCCTTTGACAAGCTCAATCAACTGTTAATAATCAAAAGCAAAATCTGGCCAAAGTACAAGGAAAATAGGAATAATGACATGAAGTACTGAATACACGTTTTGTTTCATAAATGAAGAATTGGAAGAAAAGTAGCAAGGTTTAAAGTTGAAGAGAAGATGTAACATTTATGATTAAAATTTCATTTTTAACAGTGTTTGCATTTTGAGTTTCTTGTGTTGCTGCAGACTCTTCCTTGTCCCTCACTGTCATGTAAACTATACCACTATAACTTGCTTATAACAGTATTTAATTATAGTAAGGCATATTTCTAAAACAAAATGTCCCCACATTCATCCATACAAATGAAATCATAAAATGAAGGGTATATGTTTTTGCTGCTATTCTTAGAAAAATAAAGTAGCTTAAGCAGGAATACATGTATTCATCATACTGCTTAATGGCTTAATTTGTTGTTAACCTAAAGTCAGAGACTGCCTATTCACATTCAAATTTTTGAGAGCTAGAGCTGAGAAACAATAGAAACTTTTTAATTTTGTTCTGGTACTTCAGGTTTCTAAATTCAACCCTGGGACATAAATCTCTACTGTTGTTTTGTGTATAGATATTCAAAATCATGCTCTTGGGAAAACCCCTACGTGAATTCCTAAGCTGCCTGTGCATATTGGTAAAGTTCATGGAGCTCATCCAAATATGTAGAAGCAAAGTGTCATTTAAATCCTGAACTGCATTGAGGTGTTTAATACCTGTGTGACATCCAGGCACCATCAAAGGGATTAATGAATTTGGGAATGTCAGGGCCTGCAGAACCTTGTCTAGCTGGAAAAATTCCTCTGCTGCAGCCTAACTTCAGTGTGTGATACAGTGATGGTTGGGCCTCTTCTCAGCATACCTGCTGTTTTCACTACGGCTTTGCAAACAAAGAAGAGAGAGATGCAGACAAAACAAAAAATCATAATTAATACTTTGAACTAGTATTTGCAGAAAACCTCACAGAGTAACAATTCTATTTATACCTCTACAAAGAATGCGACATTTAACATTCCAGAGCTACAGTTCCGTGGAATGCTTTTGACTTTTGTGGGGTATGGGGTTTTTTGGTAGTTTTTTTCACGTTTATATTTGTTTGTGGTGTTGTTTTAAAAATTGAGTTGTGGTACTAATAAAGTAAACTTTTTTGGCTAACCCCTCTTTAAAATATTCCTCTAAAAAAACCTCCTCAGCAATATACTTGGGCAAACACACTTTTAGGTAGTGTGCCTATCTTAAAACATGGTAAACTTCTGCATGACATTGTTGAAGCACTCGGATCAATCTCTCGGAGGTGGAAGGCCAGAAAATTCTGCCTCTTTTCTCAGTGACAGGACCAGTCTGTGCTTCTTGCAGCTATGGAACTGAATTCTGTTAACCTTATGCTTTTCTAGAACAGCTGAAAATAAAACCTTTTCAGCTAATCTTTTTTAGCTCAGTGCAGTCTGAGGTCAAGTTAAAGCTAGCTCAGGTGGCGTCCCGTCAGTCTACTGGAGATTTAGTTAAATCTGTTTAAATATAAGCAAGAGTTCTGGAATGGGCTGTTCCATGAAATAAAAGTAATTTATTTAACTTACAAAGGGAAAACTAAACAATGACATTTACTCTTCTTTCTTCTCATAATTCTCATACTTCACAGGCTGCAATTTAAAATCACCTTTGGAGAAAGGTGCTTTTTATTCTAGAATATCTTACAATACAGCACAGACATCAAAATTTTCATTGGAGGAATAAGACAGTTTGTTAACATTTAAATACGCAGACATCCGTTCCAGTCATTGAAGAACATGGTTTTTGTTTACAACAGAAAAATACATCTGACAACAGTAGCTAGTTATATTACAAGCAAACAATATTGAACTCTGCATAGTTTATACAATATACTCTGGTAATAATTTAATTACCAGTTTTATCCACTATTTACTAGCTGGCCACATAAAGCCTGACATTCATCTGAAATGTGGCATTATATGTTCCATTGGTATTCTCTTAACAGCTTCATTTAATGAAGTATTTTCTGGACAAGTGAATTTAAAAACTAAAAGCTGACTAGAATGATGGATGTCTTCACTACAAACATTTAGTGCTTACAATACATTCCTAAAGTAAAGGCAGGTGTCCAATAGAAAACATAGCTCTCGGAAAGAAAGGAAAATAGTGTGCAAATTAAAAACCATCGCATTTAAAAATATGCTGATGTGCAAGTTACAGTATCAACTGTGCAATAATACTAACTGGAAAAAAATCTGAGCATAAAATAATACATCTCTCACAGTACGTCCTTGATTGCACATGTGCCACGGCATTTGCATCCATTACACTTTCTGGCGAAAATCAAATACACTGAGTACCCTTAATTAAAACTAAACTATTTTACAATGAGAAGGTGTACACATGCTTCAATTAGTGGGAAAAACTGGAATAAAAGTAATCAGAATCATGTCAGAAATGCTGACTGACTTGTAGAGCCACAGTGCTTGTTAAGTGACTGACAACTGTCAGAATCTTTGCAAGACACTAAATGCAGCTTGTGGGTTACTGAACTATAACCCCCCTCTGTCCAACTGTACTGACCTGAATTCTTTGCTTGCACAATACAGTACACGCATTTCCACCCCACGGATCCTTATGGGCATATTCAAAATATACCTGTTGTAAAAGTGTTGGTTTTCTTGTTTGTTTGTTTGTGTTTTTAATATCTTTAATCCCACAATATTTAATGCTGCTTTGAAAGGAAACACATTTTCTTTCCACAGTGCATATCACTGTGTTTTTAGCTACTTAAAGGGACATTATATAAAACCAGGATTAGCTCACATAACGCTACAGAATGTCAAAAATGCCTGAAGGTACATTGAAAGCATTGGGAAGAACCCTCATTTTCAGAGTGCCATCTGCTCCACAGGAGAAGATTCGGTTGCCTTGCACAGTTTCAATCTGGGTGACACCAGCACCAATGTTTCTGAAAAGGGACTGCTTTGCATGTTCATTTTTAAATGAGTGAATTAAATTGTAGCCAGTCAGTCTCCACACCTGTATAAAAAAAAGACAAATGACAAAAGGAGATGAAAATTCAAGGATCTGTATTTTTTCCCCCTAATGTTTCAGATTCCTGGTTGTTCTAAATGCTATTCAGCAAAGACAAAGGATATTTTTTGTTGCCTAGTAGCAACAATTACTACAAGTCCAAGACTCCTGGGAGGCTCTTGATGCAGTGTAAGGCTACCTTAGTGTGGACCAGCTTTTACTGAGCAGGGTGAGGTGGCCCTGTGGTACCTGGTCAGAGTCCTCCTCCCAGCTTCCCTCCCGTGAAAGCTGCAGAAAGGACAGGATGCATTTTCATCTGAGATGACTATGGCCAGCTTTCCAGCTGCTGGAGTTGCTTTCCTGCTAAGGAATGCTGCAGGGAGTAAGTTGCACAATTATTAAGCATGCAGGGTCATAGGAAGTATGGCTGTCTGTTGTGTCCTAAGCAGCAGGAGCCCTCATCAAGGCCAGGCCACAATCTGTGCAGAGGCACAGAAAGCACCTATTAAACAGTTTGCAGCCCAGCTAAAAGGAAAGAAATCTTATTCTCCTTTTCTTTACCATGTTCTTGTATTTCCTTCCTTTAGTATTGATGAAAAGAGCCCTTTAAACAGGGACTGCATTTCTGGTTTGGTTTTTAGTTTATTTGTTTTGATGTTGATGTTCGTTTTTTACTACTCTGACATCTTAACAGCTGTCTGGGGCACCAAGAGAAAAAATACAACTTGGTGTTCAGAAACTTTACACAACGTTGAAGTTGCTGAGCGCCCCCTGTGTTGCAAAGAAATGTTCAAAGGCAAAACCACAACACTTTTAAGAGAGAGGGAAAAACAAAGCTAAGATTTCAGAACCACGCACTTTGCTTTATCCACTTAAAATTCAGTTTCACAACTTTAAAAAGATAAATATTTATAGGAGGACAAAACCTACTTGATTTAGAAGGCTACTAGTATATTTAAGTTTCTATTATAAATGTAAGGCAAGCATCCTGTATATCAAGTGTAGGTTTGGGTTTTTTGGGTTTGTTTTTTGTTTTGTTGCTGCACTTATCTGGCTATTTGCAACATGCTGATCAACATATGACGATACACCTCTCCTATAGAATGCAGCTCCTCCAATCTCTTACCTTCATGTTGCCTTCTGCTGAGCCTGTGACAAAATAGTCCTCAGAAGGATCCAGTGCAAGGGCCTTAACAGCTGACTCGTGGGCTTGGAAGGTAAAAAGGATTTGCCTCTGTCTGATGTCAAAGATGCAGATATATCCCTTCCTACCTCCAGAAATTAGCAGTTGATGCTTGGGTGCATACTGAAGTACTGTGGCCCCATGGTCATGGCAAGTGAAGGCTGAAGAAGAATGTCAGAATTCAATAGACTTGAAACTGTAAGTAGCTTTCAATCTTAAAAAGCATTTCTTCTATAAATTATTATCTGAATATTTTTAAATTTTACAGATACATTCCTTTATATAGGTACTGTCATATCAGCTGACATAAGAGCTATCTAGGTGTAATGCACAAGAAAGTATGATATGCAGTCTAATTTATTTTAGAACACAGATGCATAGCTGAACTTATGATTTGAGAAAATACAAAATTCAGCATATGAGTTCCTGACCTAAAAAACTATAGCTGAACTAAAAAAAAATTAAACATTAATTATCTCATAGATACATACTATTATATGCAGTCTACAAATTCCTTGTGAGGGGAAAAGCAGGGACAGGCACTGATCTCTTCTCTGTGGTGACCAGTGACAGGACATGAGGGAATGGCCTGAAGTTTTTCAGAGGAGGGTTAGGTTGGATATTAGAAAAAGGTTCTTGCCCCAGAGGGTGGTTGGGCACTGAACAGGCACCCCAGGGAAGTGGTTACAGCCCTAAGGCTGACAGAGTTCAAGAGGTGTTTGGATGATACTTTCAGGCACACTGTGTGACTCTGGGGGATGGTTCTGTGCAGAGCACAGGAATTGGACCTGATGATCTTTGTGGGTCCCTTCCAACTCAGCATATTCTGTGATTCTGATTTCCTAACCTTTTTTCATTGAAGCCTTACCTCAGTGTCTTTAAAATGAGACTAAACTTTAGTGCAATCTGCTAGCTTTAAGATATGAATCTTAGAATGCCCCTATCATTTATTTAAGTATTGCAATTGCTTGCAGGTATTTTTCATGGTTGAATTTACTCTTTTAAAAGCCCAGGATGTCATACTTCGATTTCTATATATCTTCCTTTCATAGTGCAACATGATAGAATCTTCCTTTCATAGTGCAACATGATAGAATTTTATTACAGAAAGAAAAAATTGTTAACTTGGTCATATAGACACAAATATCTCTAAGAACCCATTTCAACTACTGAAAGACAATGGCAGACAGAAGGAACTGCTTCTATTATAACCTACAACTGTCTTCTGTACTTCACTAGAGTACTGGATTTATTAATTAAATGCCAGTTTAAGTGAAAGCATAAGAGCTTGATAATGCAGCCTCAATTAGTCTGCTGTTAGCTTTTGTTTTCAGAACTGTACTGAGATATTTTAGACTTTATTAATACTGTCATAAAATGAGCTTTGTGTATGACCTTATGGACTCCCACATCTCTGGAAGTGTTCAAGGCCAGGATGGACTGAGTGCTTAGTAACCTGGTCTAATGGAAGGTGTCCCTGCTCATGGCAGGGGGGCTGGAAAGGGATGATTTTTAAGGTCCTTTCCAACCCAAACCATGTATGACTCTATGGCCTTCTATGACTCTCTATATAGAACAGATTACTATCATGCTAGAGAATATTTAGTACCAGTTCTGGTTCGTGCATCCCTGTGCAACACGTACCTAGACCTGTTTCTCAGTAAAAGTTTTTCCCTTTACACCAAATGCATTCACAAGCTGTATTTCTTTAGTCAGTAAGAAGCAGAGGTTTAATTTTCACTGCAGTACTTACCATGTATAAGACTGTTACCAGATGAAACCAAAGTGTCCCAGAGGCACACATTTCTGAGGGGGGGAAAAGAAAGTCATTACAGCCTGTTAGTAAGTGATTCATAGGGTGACATGACTCAGAAAGGGTTCACATTTTATGTCAGTCTAGAAGGTAGAACTGAACAAGGAGCTCTTGACACTCTGCAGTCATTGGAGAACATATGCTAAAAACTAAGAACTTTAATTCCTTTCTCTGTTCTTTTATGCTTTTTAGTGGAACTATATGTTCTACCTTTAAGATGTGTACCAATCCTTGGTTGTATCAAGACATAACAGAAGTTTTTCTTTTTGGACAAGAAGAATTATCCTCTTTGCTGAATAGATTTCTCCCCCCAGCAACAGCATCACATCACACTGCATTTGGAATACAACTTGAAAAAACTGGTTAACTATTGACCACTCCTCATAAAAAATAAATTTGGGAAGCAAGCAACTGAAGGAATAATGTTCAAAGAAATCATCTAGCAAGTCCAAGATGTAACAAAGCTTAGAACAGTAAGCCTTAGAATGTCAGTCACACATTAATCAGCTCACCAAGAGCTACCACGTTAATGGAGATGAACAGGTAGTTTTGGTGAAACTCCTCACTGTTTCTTTAAACACACCTGTTATCATTGGATTGTCCTGATGTAGCAACTAGGCTTGAAGAGGTTATGAATGCAAAGTCACTTGTGGTTTTACTGTGGCACTGCCAACTCTGTTAAAAAAAACAAAACAAATAAGAAAAGGTGCAATCTTACCAGATGTTGATTGCATCACAAGTTACTACTATGACTCTGATGTCAGTGATAGCAAAACACACACAGTCTTTTACAGAAAGGTCAAAACTGAACGTTTGAAACCTCAGAGAATGGAAAAATGGATTAAAAATCCAGTATAAAATAAAAAGATACTAAAATTAGTGACCTTTAGCAAATCCATAATATAGTGTATGACAACAGCCTGAACTTTAAATTAAGCATGATTTTCATGTACTGTTAAGAAGTAGTGAAAAGAATTAGAAGAGTGCATTTCTACTAAGTTTTGGGGTTGTAAAGTCATTACTTGTAGCTCTGATTTTTAATTTAATTAAGGGTAATGTTGAAGCAATATTTCTAATTACACTGCAGCTTATGGTTATTGTGCAATTAGTTTTCCAGAGGTGTACTACTGAAACTCTACAGCTGTTTTGACAAAGTATGCCAACTAAATAGCAGCAAAATCAAAAATGTCTCAGTAAAGTCATACGCCCTTGGCCTGTCTGAAGTCTCAGAGACTTCACTTTCCTCTATAATAAGAAAAAAAATAATTCTGTTTACTTACCAGATAGGGCTTAGGATTTGAGGTGGTTTGGTTTACTTGCCAAATACTTAGAAAACCTTCACCATCAGCAACACCACACTGCAAGGAATGAATCACATTTATTATCATAATGTATTGGTGACTGGATGTTTACTTCATAATAATTAATAATAGTAAACTGCCAACTTCAGGAAAAAGCCCACCTAAACCACCAAACCTTCATCTGTAAAGGGAATATCAACAACAGCGATGGTCAGGTACAAAATAGCAGTTTGGAAGCCAAGTGAGTTCAGTGCTGATTGTTTATTGATTAAGGATTGATGCTCTGCTGCATAGCCAACTCTTTCTGGAAATGGAGGCTTTTTAAGCATGGAAGCTTATCTTTCAAATCCTAATGTTAAATGCTCAGGCTTACAGAGGCATCATGACTCCTCTTGAAAATGCTCAAAAAAGGAAGATGCATGACAAATCATAAAAGCATGATAAGGACAATTGTGGAAGGACTGGACTTTATCATGGATGGTAAAATGACAGTTATATTTATTAACCAAAATGCATAAAAATTAATACTGTATATTCTATCCAGCTGTATATTAATACTGTATTTATCATACAGCATATTCTATATTTTACAAAAAAAATTTAGAAATATTTATAATTAATTTTTATATTTTTTCCTTTTAGTTGGGTTTCACGAGTCCCACCTGAGTGACCTTTGTGTGAAGCACGGTGACAACTAGTACATCTCAGTTTCTGACTTAAGATTGTTTCCTATGCAATGGTAAGATTGCAATATCCCAAAACACAATCAAAACACAATTTTAAAGTCAGTTTACATTACATTTTATGCAACTTGACAATCTTTGAGGTCTTTTCCAACCTTAATGATTCTATGATTCTATTACTGATATAAGCAAGCTTCTCTAAAAAAAGGATGCCCAATAGTTTTTTTAAATGTTTAAAAAAGTGTAAAAATGAAGCAAATGGGATATGGGATAGCAGTGTGAAGTGACAGAGGAGAATGAGGGTCAGTTTTATTTATAAAGCTCCCACATGCAGACAAAATGAATGATACTGCTCATACCATCATTGTAGGACACCATAAGAGTTCTATGTGTCACCAGTTACAACTGTTTTAGAGGTCACAGCACAACCAAGTGTTTCCTAATGAATAAAATACCCAATCCCTCCCCCCAAACCCCTAAATGTTGTACTTACCTTATTGCCCTGGGAATTGAAATACATCCTTGTAACCCTGGCATTCCCAGCCTGTCGGAAGCAAACCAGCTGCTGGGGTCTGGTCCACTCAAACATTCGAACACTACCATCCTGTGCTCCTGTAAGGTCTGAGATGAAACCATGTTCATTAATACCACAGTATTTAGTAGAAAATTGTCTATTCCATACTAGTAAGTGTGATTCACTTACAATACTGGTGGACAGGATGCGAAGCCATTCTCTTGACGTTATTCAGATTTCTTTTAATAAGCTTAATATAAAAGAGAGAAAAATGAGAATAATTTTGAAAAAAGACACAAACACACTCTTCAGTTTTGTTTATACTATTACGTGGTGAGTGTGCCCCAGTTAAAGTTTGTTAAACTAATATTATTTGCATGGTCCTACATCAAAGCTCCTACAAGAAAGTAAAAAAGCCTGATTGTACCATTGTTTTCTATATCACAATAATTCTGTACCACAGTATACAAGAAAATCCTTAGTTTGGCCTTATTTTTGGCCAGTAACTGGTCACCACTGGCCTTTTATGCCAACATTAAATTAACAGCATGATGACTAATGCACACCAGGTCTCTCTACTAAACAACACACAAAAAAAGTGATGCTCTCCTGAGTTGCATACACTGAAGTACTTACCACACCAGCTCCAGTGCTGGTTTGACCAGTGCCCAACCATGGCATAGATGGAGATGGTTGTATCTGACTCACTCCAAACGACGGGGCAGTTGACTGAGTGAGTGTTGTGGTGGAACCACGGAAGTCGATGTCATCAGAACTGTGAAAGAACAGCAGTGTTCTGCTTTAAACAAATGTTTCTTTGCTCCTAATGCTCTTTGCTTATTTGTCAAGAGCCTAAGGACAGTGAGTAGAGGAAGTGATTATAATAAAAATTGATAATTCCCGCACTTACATAGTACAAATTCCTTCCACATGCTCCAAAGCTATCCATGTTTAATCTCAAGAGATGATCCTAATATAAGGATATAAGCTCTCCTGTACTATTCCAGACCTGTGTGTGCAGTGTGCAAGGGAGTGTGGTGCAGAGGAGTGCTCACAGATCTCAGCACAGTAATGGAGCAGACAGTAATCCAGGCTGTTGTATTACAGAACAAGCATCAGCTACCACAACTACCCTCCACATTGCAACGATGCAAGAGAATTACAGTGTTTCTAAGGTATTCCTTTATTAGCTTATGCATCATGGGATTTGACTTCACTGTGCTGTGCAAACATGCCTAAAGACAACTAAATATTCTCTTGCATTCCATCACTCATTTGTACAGCAACCTGAAACTTACTGAAGAAGAGTAATTAACTTTTTTGGTATGCTCCATTTGTGCCTACACAGGTATTATATATTTAGCCTTACAGTAAATCAATACTCTTATTAATATAACCACAAAGAAACAATCCTACCTTTTAGATTCTCTGTCATATTCTTCCCCAATCCATATAAATGACTGAGCAGCCAGCAGAGCTGAAATATCAAGTTCTTGAACATCATGTGTAGATGCCAAAACAATTTCATTGCAGTTTGCCTATGCAGCACAAACACAAAATTTATACTAACTATAATTAGGATCTTTTTATTACACTTCCTGTAGTATGTGAGGCTTACCTTGTTAACTGCAAATGCCATTATCATATCTGATTCTTTGTGAATGATTTTTGCTTTTCCTCCAGGGTAGCCAAGATCTGCTTCAACCTACAAAACATTTATAAAAAACTTCAATTAGCGTGAAAATTCATCTTGAAGCAGTAGGTTCAGAGTGCAAAAATCTATACAAAATTCATGCAAGAAAAGTTCAGTGGCCTCAGCATTGTTTCTGAAGCTAAACTTTAGACTTCTCATACTCTTTGGTGTTCTAGAAGCCAAAAGTTGTGTTTGAGAGTAAGAAACAAAAGTTGTGTGTGCAACACTATTTACAAGGTGTTCACTCATCCCAATTATCAGGACACCTGAAGTTAGTTCAGTGATTAAAAGCCTGCCACACAGACTACACAGAACATACAGCTTCTGTTAGTCACATTAGAGAAAGAAAGCCAGTTCCACAGAACTTTTAAGAATGTGCTAGAGGTTTGGGAGAAGGAATACTACCTTGTTTTTGTGATCTTCTGCTACGCAGTTTTGTTTGACCTGCTCCACACGATCTTCTACAGACTACATAACATCACACAGTCACAAACACAAAACACATGCACAAACAAATATAAAAAAAGAATGAAACATTCCAAACTAGATTTTAAAGGCCACTCTGTCAGTAAATGATGACAAATGTATTTTTAACTTTTTATAAAAGGCACAGAAACTAAGACAGGAATCTAAACAAACTCACTTAAAATGTAATGCCTCCTAGATGAACACAAGATGTATGATATAGTAAATAAATGGAGGAGTAATACACACACATACTCCATACTTACAGGAATTCTTAAAGATACTAAATATACTTATTTCCCATGACATTTATGTGTTGGTTTAAATGTTCAGTTAGAACTTAAAGCAGTTGAAACTGGTATAATTCGTAAAGCCCCATATTATATATTACTATATAATATTACTTTTATATGTATATATTACTCATGCATATATACATATACACAAATTATTAGTGCATTTAAATTTCTTTTTCTATATCACACACCAAAAAATATTATATGAATATTCAAATTTCTTTGCTTATTACCATTATCACAAATGTTCTTTTTATTAGGACAGTATTCAGATACATAAAGGTGAGATATGTCTTGTCTACATATATGCTTTTCAGTTGATAGTCCAATCAACAACACGACAGTCATGTTGATTTTGAAAAAAAATCCAAACACTTTTAAATGAAAGAAAGGAAACCAAAATGTTAATGAAAAAATGGAAAGAAAAATACTGAGGAGACTGAGGAACAGTTATAATTGAGCTTTCTTTTTTAAAAAAGTTACATCCTTTGTTTACCTCACTCTGCTTTCTTTTCTTTGTGAATATATATCTTATGAAAGTCTCCTGAAGAAGTTCTTGCTTCACAAGAAAATGCCAGAGCCTCTTTGCTGGAAGAGCTGAGTAATCCTTTGATCTGGATAAAATAGAAGGAGGAAAGAAACAATGAATATGCTGAGTTGGAAGGGACCCATCAGGATCATCAAAGTTTATTTCCTGGCCCTGCTCATGACAGTCCCAAGAGTCACGCCATGTGCCTGAGAGCATTGTTCAAACTCTTCTTGAACTCAGGCAGGCCTGGTGCTGTGACCACTGGCCTGGGGAGCCTGTTCCAGTGCCCAACCACCCTCTGGGTGAAGAAACTTTTCCTGATATCCAACCTAAACCTTCCCTGACTCAGCTTCAGGCTGTTCCCTCAGGTCCTGTCACTGGGCACCCCTAAGAAAAGATCAGAGCCTGCCCTCCCTCTTCCCCTCACAAGGAAGTCATAACTGCAATGATGTTTCCCCTCAGTCTCCTCCAGGCTGAAGAGACCAAGTGACCTCAGCTGCAACACATATGGCTTCCCCTCAAGGCCCTTCACTATCCTTGTTGCCCTCCTTTGGACACTCTCCAATAGCTTTATACCCTTTCTATATTGTGGCACCCAAAACTGCCACCACATTCCAGGTGAGGCTGCCCCAGTGCAGAGCAGAGCAGGGCAATCCCCTCCCTCGCCCGGCTGGCGATGCTTTGCCTGATGCCCCCCAGGACACAGCTGACCCTCCTGGCTGCCATATTTAACATTAGGAGGAAATATTCTTTAGAATTTCTGTCTTCAAAGAATGTGTCTTTGCTAGTAAAAGAACACTTACTTGAACGGTGTGTTTTCAGGTTCAATCATCGCTTTATTGCGGAGAATAGCTGGTCCTGCACCTACACCAAGGTCACTGGGGTAAGTATTGATGTAGTTTGGTGGAGGGCCTTCAAACTGGTCCATTCTATCTTGAAGAATCTGTTCCCAGTGCTCCAAATTTTTTATTACAGCAATGCCCAGTGGTGATGTTACAGGCAGATCTAAACAGAAATATTACTCAATTAAAGCTTAAGAGAAAAAAAACAATTTAAGTCACAGTGTGTATAAAAACCACAGAATAATACAACCATCCAAAACAATAAACATGAAAAGAAACCTACGTGTTGGCTATTGTAAAAAATAAGGCATTTAATTATTTAAATTTTAAAATTAAAATTAAAAAAAAAAGTCTTACAGAGAGCCACTTATAAAGAAAAATAAAACGTAAAACAGGATTTAACGTACCAGTGAATTCCAGACCAGCAATGGGAAAGAAATTCTTAATGTTGTGCAGAACTAATTTTACCATTGTCAGATGTAGAAGAGCCCAGCTGTATAAAAAAAACAGATTTAGTTATGTTAAAACAACATTAAGAGTTATCTACAGAATATTTTTCTTCAACCAAATACACAGGTTAAAATAACAGCGTAGAAGTGTTGTATTTAATCTGCACCTCACTAAAAACCTACATGCTTGAATCAGTAGTCTAAAACATTTTTTTGGAGCTGGCATTGTGGTACCTTATGCTCTTTGTGTCTTAAAAATGAAGATGGGGATTTCTTATTTGTTTTCCCCTCCCCAAAAAACTGCAAACCACACAGCCTTGACCTCCTAATCCCATTTTCTTGGCAAGTTAGTGGGGAACTGTGATGAGAATTTGTCACTTCTGTAATCCCATTGCCACAGATGACACACAGTACTGAAGTTATTTGACTTAAAACTGGATGATGCTGAAGACCTGTATTTTTTTTTTTAGATTTGGCAGCAAATATAACCACATGACATAATTGTTCTAAAATACTGACAGTTTCTGCTAACCTGTAAGAATTGGCATCTGTGTGTTCCTGGATTTGCACATCAGAGAGGAAAGCGTCATCCTCCTCCTCATCACTGTGAATGCTTTCATCAGAATCATATATAACACCACTGTCTGATAAAGGAAGAAATGGCTGCAATGCAAAGTAAAAGTCTGCTATAAAAGCTATTTTCTGATTTCTTATTATTCAACTCTTATTTCAATTATCATTGTCATTGAGTTTAAATGACAGCAATTTAACCTATAAATAAATTTCCCTATAATATAAGCAAATAGTAAGTGAAAAAGTGTTAATCTCTATTATTGAAAAGAGACATGTTTTGAAGGTTAAGTAATAGACTTATAGGCTCTTCATCTTTTATTAGGAGTATAACATTCTTCATCTTACAAGAAAGAGCACTCAAAATTTTCACATCATTTTTATCCTTTAAAACTTAAGGGAAGAAATATCCTTTTAAGAACTGTAACTTCCACTTTCCATTTTCAATTACCTTTGCCATAAAATAGTCCCACATGCTGAGTTCTGGAGGAATAAACTTTTCTTTGTAAGAGGGTCTTTCTGCAGGTACAGGTGGTGGTACATTGCTGTCTTTCACTGGTCTTCCTGGCACCAGCATTCTCATGTTAAACCGGCGGCGATGTTTATCCATTTCTTCTGACGGAAGAGGAGGTGCTAAATTCAGGTAATTAAAAAAGCTGATATTAATATTGCATCTTTAAATGGCTGTATTTTGTAATTGAAGCAACCAACACCACTGTTATTGGTACTAATTTCTACTGACTCAGAATCAAAGGCCGCTTAAATAAAGTAAGTGTAATCATAAAAATGTTCACTTACAATAAATTCAGTAACTGTGGCATTTAGATATTGGACATATTATGAGAAGTACATTTTATTTTACATTTATATACTGGATTAAGTTTTCAGAAGATGTACCTTTTAAGAAAAAAATCTTTTATCTAAAATTTTCTCAAGAAAGAAATTAAGAAACTCAGAAATTTTGTTGAGAAATAAAGTAATATATAAAATATCACTAAACAGTAAGTTGTACTATTAGCAGTAATTATCAAAATATAAGCCAAGGAACTCTTAAGACAGAGAAGAAAATCTGAATAGAGAGACAGGCTTTTTGACACCTGAAGTCTTTTTTAAAGTGTTATCATTTAAAATGCCTTAATACTTATCAAAATTATATTGTGGAATTTGTTTTTCAAAGTCTTATTGGCCAGGCAACATTGAAGATCACACTTACTTTATTACAAGAAAACTAGATGTTTATAAACTCTTTTTTTCCAAAAGCCACTACCAACACTCATCTACACTGCAAGTCTTTACAAACCTTCATTACCATCCTCTGAAACATCAGAAGCTGTAGCAGCTTGTAGGTTGAAGGAAAACAGAATACATCTCAAATAAACACAACTTATAAAAGTTATTCATATTAACACCTTAACACCTTATGAAAATAACTGCCCTAAATGAGTTTAGGTTATTCCATGAATGACAAATACCTGTTGTGCATATTTATAATGGTGTAATGCCTTATTACTGTTTGGTTTTCTATCTTGGATATGGAACATGTAATTTTTGCATAACTTTCAAGCCTATTGTTGATTTGAAAGTCTATAGGATGTGATCTGCAGTATTGCTGCAGCGTGAAAACTTATGACAAATGGTTGTATCTGTCTTTGTCTTCAGAGCCTGAATTCAATCTCCACTTTGCTTTTCTTCATGCAGTATATTAAGACTTGCTCATCTGTCTTTGTCTGGGGTTAGTTGGAGCTTACATATGCAAAAGCTGTTTTTCTGACAGATGAAGCTGATATTTCTCCTCTGTGGTCTGCTAGGTAAAATCCTACCTTGCAATAGAAACTGGTTTCAGAAATACTGTTTCCAGCTTACTGCAGTCATTAAACAATAACACTTATCTCACAAACAAAACCCCAGAGGTATTAACACTGATTTACATACAATGTTTTTTCACTAAAAATAATGGCTGAATGTCCTGAAAAGTGTTATAAGTAAGCATCTAATAGTAATAATAGTAATATAATAACTTTACAGTTTTTATGACAAATTTAAAATGTGCTGGGTGCCATTACAAATGACAACTGCAAGGCTAATATGTCCTTCTGCTTTTTAGTTAATGTAACAGTTATCTTGCCAGTAGATTCTTAAATCCTGCTTGCTTGGCTTTGGCCTTTAAAAGGAAAGAAACCTTTCCTACCAGGCTACTAAAAAGGTATAAAAGAAAAGGTATAAAATGCAAATCATTAGTATGACCTTCAGAAAAGGATGTACCTGGAATATTTTCTGACTGCCTTCGAGGTTTGACGAGGAGCTTCACTCCCCCCCCAAAAACAGCCGCCCACATGCGACTGTTCAAAGGGTGGGCGGCCAGGCGGAACAACTCGTTGCAGGAATTGGTTGCAAGGGCGTGGATGAGGAGGCTCAGGTAGACAGCTACCACAGCTTCACAAAGGAGGATGTTGAGCTTTGGTTGATCTTCATCCTGAGCTGAACTTAACAGATTGATAAGCGAACTCACGCCTACAAAGAGAAAAAGAGGAAAAATTCTGCATTAAATGAGTAGGAGGACAAATGGGGGAAAAAAGGAAGTGTTTCACTTCTACATTTAATGTTAAACATATACTAATGCATGATGCTTTTATTCAGACAAAACATACTAATATAAAGTTAGTATTATATATACACACATACTAATATATAATATACTAATAGGTTTTCTTTAAATCATAAAGATCAAAATGACAAAAAGCCTTCTTGGGTCTGTGACTTCTGCATTAAACTTCTCTGCAAATACTATGGGTAGCTCAGCATATATGCGAAATTCCTGCACTGTTTCCACAGTTCATCTCAAAAAACTAAATTTATACTTATACATTGGAATTAGCTATTCTGATAGCTATACCAACTACAGCATATATTTAAGACGGTACTGTAGAAATAGCTAACAGAAATAGCTTCGCTAAAGGGTTAAAGCAGGCTGGAGGAAAATATTTTAGAATGACAAATGATCATTGACTTTATCCTAAAGATCACAGTTTCTTCTTCAAGCAAGATGTTGGCCACATAGAAAGTTTATTTTAACTAGTTTTGATCAGTGAAAAAGTTAAAGGTTGTTATTAATTTGAGAACTAAATCAGAAACATCATATTACAGGACAGTGAAGTAATTCTGAAATGTGGAACTGGTCCAGTGGTGCTAAAAATAACCTTATATTTGTCTCACCAGGCCACTGAGCAGGAGATGAGTTTGGAGTTGCATGCTCTTCGATACTTTCTGTCCTCAGCCTGCGGCGATCACTCAAAAGCAGTCCTTGGTAAACCATTCCAGTAAACTGATTGGCTTCTGTTTGACTGCTAAATATAAATACATTTTTTTCTGATGAGAAAGTGAGTGTTCCAAGTGAGAGTGATATCAGGTTTTCCTATTGTTCATTGACAAAACCTGAATGGTTGGTGTTATTTGTGTAAAACTGATCGTGCATATCAAAGCTAGCAATGTGTAAACTGTGTAAATATCTTTACCCACACACAAACATTTAATCCCTTTTTTAGACACATGCAGGAAGAATTTCCATTTAGGATACACAAAGCATACTGCAAAGGTAGGACTGTAAGAAAACTTCCCTCTTTACCTGTAGCTGTGGCTGTCACATAGTGCTTGGTAAATGGATGCAGAAAGTGAAGCTGCTAAAGAATGAAGTGTGTACACCTAAAATAAAAAGAACCAATAAGCTACATGTTTTATATAAAATGTGAGCAAACGACAAAGTCTTTTTAAAGAACATTGGAAATGTGTTCTGCAGGGCTGTCCTAGTTTTAAACCAAGTGCGAGAAATAGTAACTGAATGTTACTTTTACAATGTATTGCTTAGAAAAATCACAACTGTTTGTTCAAGATAATTTGATGGCAGTCAAAACCTTCTAATATTATGTCAAGATAATTAACTTGATTCTAATACAGAACAGCTGCAGTAAATGAGCACACTGAAGGAGTGATTAAGTATGTCCTGTTATGACAATGAATTTGATGGAATGGTTCCTGGAAGCTGTACTACACAGCATTGCAGTTCAATGTAGTAATAGTTGCTTAATATGCATAAAATACAAAAATTTGTGTAATTATATAATTACTTCATCTAAAAATCTCTTTTTTTTATCTCAGTTATGTGGTTATAAATTTCCATAAGTCTCCAGGAGTAACAAGAACAACTCCATTTTTGCCTCACAATGCAACAGAAACACTCCAGTTCTTAAACAGAAGAAATGCAAGGATTTCTTGGAAAGTTCAATGAAATCCACAGTGTGAAGGGAATGGTACTGTCAAACTGTTAAAAAAGTAAAGTTTTTTAAACTCACCCTGTGTTTGTTCTTATCTTTTCCTACTATCTTTCCATTTAATCAAATATTAGGTCTTAGATTAAAACTATGAATTATTTAAATGGGTGTCTTGCAGTTAGGAAGTGTCAGCTCTTCTTTCTGAATTCTCTTTTAAGAATTTATAACTTTTAGAGTAAGAAAGATGCTTGCTGTAGCATATTGCAGGATGGAGAAGTAGTCAAGATGGAGGAGAGAAAATGAGAAGTAAATGAGCTTGGGTTCCAGTTTCAGAACTTAACTGCCTTGCAGTGGGACATCCCATTTACTTTCCTATTTTTTCCCTACTTTCATTTAGTCAAATTAATTTAGATTGCTATTCATGTTCATTAAATTTACAAAATCATGCTTTAGGTTCTTGCTAATTAACTGTGTCCTAGTCTCATGCTCTGGATTTTTCCACTCCTGTATTTACTGAATCTGAATAGAATTTATTCATCCCCAAGTACACAGTCAGATAAAGTATTTCACCACAACTCTGTAAAAAACCCTCATACAGTTGAGGAAATCTGCACTACAGTAAGGTTTATAGTATCTATATTAATAGAATGTTGTAATATAACTTACAGTCTCATCTCTGCTTTCATTAGTTTCCCTATAGGATTCGATCAGAATAAACAGTTAACTTCTAGATCATGCTGTTTTAAGAGCCAAGAATTCAGTGTTTCAGTGAACACTGGCATTTGGAATAGTTTCCTGAGAAAAAACAGAATTTGGATGAAAGGGAACTAACTAGACCCAAAAAAATGTCAGAAAGCAAGTGGTTAACCAGCATGTTTAGTTCTCCAGACTTAAAGGAGAAGGTCAGTATTGTGAAAGGGTAAGTGCTGAAAATAAACATTACATTTAATTTTTCACATGCTTACTCCCCATTTTCTTAAAAAAAAAAAAATCATTCAGCATCTCCTGAAAGCTTTTCATTACCTTGACATCTTCAACATTAGGATGTGGCGGTGATTTCATCTGCACAATAGTGTAAAGAATATCGTGAATGTGGTTGTTTAAATACAGCACAGGATTAGCTATCACAGTTTTTGTGGATGCTATGCTTGCAGAAAGCAGGGGTAGTGTTGTGGGTAGTGGAAGTGGAGACTGAAGTTGTTTTACAGTAGTTTCCTGTTTAAAAGAAAAGACTGTATTTAAAATTATTGCTTTGAGAAAAATAAGTTTAGAAATAGACATAATTTTACATATTTTATTTACATAATTTATTTATTTACATAATTTTACATCTGAAATATATTTCCCAGGTTATTTATCCTCTTCCACTGCTGTCTACTCAGCACAGACAGGGGAAATGAACCGAACCCATTTCCTGTAGCTCCCTTGCATGATTTGCAGAGGTGCAGGGAATGACATTTTATCATATTTCAGTAACTGTGAATTTAATTTATTATATAGGTACCAGGAATACTGTGACCAAAATTATGCCACTGTAACACAGATACAATGCTGCAACTATAATATAAACAGCAACTTTTATATTCCACAGTCATAGGTAGCCTGATCCTTAGTGTCACATAACAGGTTCTTAAGAACCAAGGAATCAGGATGTAGAACAGCAGCACACTTAGATACAAAGTTCTTTCTCCAAGTATATTAAAATTACCTTGATCATTAGACTTGCAGAACACAAGCAACATCTATCTAGGCACAAACTTAGGCATTTGACATAACTGACAGTCTGGAACTGTTCACATTCATGAATAGAAATTAGTTGAATTTATTTTACCTGCTGTGACTCTTGCAGCAAGAACTTCAGCTCCATTCTTACAGATGCTAAGCCTCCACCTTGTGCCCCATGAAGACTACAATAACTTAGAAAGACTCTCAGCAGAGCTTGATTCTTCTGCAGCCACCACTTCCTTCGTTCTGCATGTTCTCGTTTTGCCTGTAACCTCCGTCTCTCTATCTGGTGCCGTTCATAGGAACCAATATCTGGCTTATCCATAATGTCTTCGTGGTCAAGTAGATCCCCACTTACTTTGGTATAGGTTTTACAATAGTCTTTGTCCCCTGCATCATGGTTGCATATTTCATGCATAGCAGCAATCTCTTTTTCAAGCCAGTTGTACAGTTGAAACCTGAGCTTTCCTCCATCCACTTCGTAACCCGTAGCCAAAGTCCTTAGTTCGGTCATAAGGATCTTCAAACACGCTCTGAACTTCAGTTGTTCAGCAATAACATCAACCTCAGTGTCTCCTGCATCAGAAACCTCCCCATGTGGTGTTTGGGCCATGCTGGTGTCTGGGGTTCTCTCGTCTTCTCCACTCTTAGAATCAGATTTTTTCATTGTTAAACCAACATCCTCGTCCTCTTCATCTGACCCATTTTTGTCTTCACCCCAATCAAGAGTAAGGGGCTCATCATCAAATTTTACTGCTGGTTGACTCCAGTCAAATTGTGCTGAAGATTCAGCAGTGTTATCCAAAGCAAAGGAAGTTGAAATGGGCTTTGACCAGTCTATATCACCAATTCCAGCACCGTTCTGTAGGGCTTTGGAATCTGAAACACCACCCTGTATTGGAGGAGTGGATGAATCTTTTTCTGCATCTACAGTAGACTTTTTTCTTACTTTTGGAATTTTGGAAAGAACTTCAAGAGCTAGCACGGGGCAGCCCACTTTGAAGTGAGCATTTGCAGTAGTGAAGAATAATTTTCTTTCTATAAGATTAATTTTATCCACAAAGCTTTTCTCAGTTGTCAGACCTAAGGTGGCCAAGGTTCCTTCTGGTGAGCTGAAGTATCTTCTGATGAGCAAAGGATGGGTCCGAAGATAATTGTAAAAACTGAATACCACAGGGTTGCATGATTTGACAATAACTAAGGAATTAAACAGATAAGACATCTTTTGAAAATGGCTTTAAAATGGTATTATTCTGTTTTGCAGTATTTCCCGCATTAGATGTTTGTCAAAACACAACAAAGACAGTTTTGTGTCTAGTTACCAAAACAAAATGAAAGATTTACTTACTCCCCACAAAAGATTAAAGGTATGAGCTGAATGAGTAGAAAGATACTAAATTCTCTCATTTACCTCACTGTTACATTGCATTCAAACCTAAATACAGCTGAGATTATCAGTCAGGTAGAGATGTCCCCAAGAAAGGCAATATGAAACCTGTGTAGACCTCTGTCAGGTTAACATTAATCTTGAAGAGACGGGATAGGAAAACCTGCTAGAATAGTGTTAATTCCTAGAAGCAAGAATTTAAGTCCACTGGAATAAAAACCAGACAGCATTCAGTACTACAGAAGTATTGTAAGGAAGTATCCCACAAAGACAGCCCTCCTGAGCTAAGCTGACAGCAGGAACTAAGTTTGGTGTTAGTGGGTTGGAGAGAATCCTCAGAAAAAATTGGAAAAAGATTTTTATATTTTTTTTTTAGCATTTCTCCTTCTCTTTCTTAGTAAGTTTGTCCCATCAGAATAATGTTATTGCTTACCTGGGTTTTCATCATCATCTTTAGGTGTTTGTTCCAATAAGGTATCCAGTGCTCGTGTGTAATCTTTCATTATCCAGTATGCAATGCTTCTCAGAAATGGATCAGGATGCAGTTTAGTACAGCTGAACCCAGTCCCATCCTTTTGGCAACCCAAAATCTTTTCATAAAGGATGGAGGTGTATGTGACAGAGGTTTCAAACTCTGATTCATACAGACGAGCAATGACCATAGCCAGCTGGATGTCTTCCATTTTCTCAAGGCACACCTATGACAGGCAGGGGAAAAACGGTTGTTTTATAAGGAAAAGGTAGTTCTATAAAATAAAGTGAATAGCAATATATGTTTACATAACAGAATTTTTTTTTCATCATATCTGTTCTTTAAAGTATAAATTAATCTTTGGGTCAAAAATGTGTCAAGTAATCTGTATCCAAGTAAGATATTTTCTTCTGTTTGGAAAGAGGTGTACTTTTCTCTGTTTCAGGAATTGTGATATGCATAGTGGTACATCAGCATGTAAAAAATTAATATGGCAGAAGTAAAAATGTCTGTTTTTAAGCTATCTAGTAGTATAATTGTACCCTCCAACTTTATTGTTATTACATCACTAGTAAGATATTTTTCATACTGTCTTGTCTGCAAAATTACATCTCAGAGGAAAATACATTCTCCAGTGAAGACAAGCATACTGCATAGAAATAGTCAGGATAACTAAAGGTTCTCAAATTCCCTTACTCTCCTGAGAGATACTGCTTAGCTTGTGATCCTGGTTACAGCTCCCATCTCCCTTGTGGCAAGGAACATCACAGCTCCACTGAAAAGGGATCCCAGGGCTGCTTCAAGAGAACTCTTGACTTCTTTTTTTACTTAATGTAGTATCAATAGGTCATGCAGAATAGCTGGAGGCTGAACACACTGCTACAACTTAACTGTGCTGATCAAACAAAGTTTTGCCAGAAGGGTCAATACTGGTATTCCCAAGAGTGCTTTCACTGAGCACCGATGTATCTGAACAATTATTCTGGCCTTCAGACCAGCTTCCATGATGCTTTTCACAGTAGTGTGGAGGTAAATGGTATGTCTGCATGGCACAAGGGGGTCCTGTGTGGACATACCATCCCATTTTGTGCTGCCACACTTTGTGAAAACTTCATCAGAGAACAGCTTGCAAGGATGCAGTTACATAGGTCAAATTAGAAACTGAAACTTAATTTCTCAAAAGCAGATACCTCTATAGCATCTTTTAGTGAACCTGCTAGCAAGAAAAATGCAGCTGACTGCTCAAAACGTTGTTTTCCCAACAAAGCAAAAGCATTTTTTAAAGCAGCTTTACGCCATCGATCTTCATTGAAGTTGTGGCTGAAAAAGGCAGTCATCTTTTCATCATGCTGGGACCTGTATGGAGAAATGCAATGTATACAGCTATTTATTATGTAACCTTAGCATACTATCACTTGAGCAACATTACTTGAAATTAAACTGTAATCTTGAATGAGTTCTGCTTTGCATTCCTGGTTCAATTAAGATTTATCAAATTTACAGTTAGCAGAACTCACCTGAACAGACCCCACACCACTGCCTTTTTCTTCATAGCAAGGTAAAAAAGTGCAGCATCTAAGGCATCATTGTTCCTCTGGAATGAAGCTTTTGCAACCTGTAGTAAACAAAGCCTACTATTATTAATGGAAATATAAGAGGCCCCCTTTTAGCTACATAACCTGTGTTTTTTAGCTGTTTATCAGGGAGGATGGTTTAGTGACTGTATTATCTTTACAAACCAATAAAGTAACTTCTGTGAGGATGTTTTATTCATATGTAACAGAGCTCTTTACTGTAAGTGCTTTTAAGAGTCAGAAAACCAGCACTATTGCAGAGAGCAATAGTGGGATATTATGAATGTGCAAATAAAAATGTTTTCTTTAAAAGTGTTACAGTAACTAATACTATTAGGTGAAATTCATCTGGCAATCCATTATTTAAAAATACTTTAGTTAATAACAGTATTCGCTTAATGAAGAGTTTGGGTTTTATATAGGATTCAGATGTAATTGCATTTGATTTGGAGTACTAGGATAATTATTTTGCTCCTGGATTCTTTGATTTCCTCTAACTTGAAAAATGTATTTTTTACATTAGATGACTTGGAAATTTAATAGAGTAGTAAGTACTGTTCCACAGACATTTTAAAGATTGCATTTCTTGTTGTAATTCAAAGCAAATGTAGTAATTATACAAATCCATCACATTTCATGTCATAAGAAAGCTGAAATTTGTATTATTTAATGAGATTTAAATTTTGTTGGTAGCTATGGGAAGCAGATGTAGCTATTATTTCAAAAATATATTGCACTTTATCCATTTTGGACCTCTCATAAGAAAACTCTGCATGCAAATGAGATTTAGTGTTATTTTGGTTTTACATAATATAGGTATACATTGCCATAAAAGAGTAATTTTGTAACTCTTCAGAAGAGTAAAATCTGCATTTATTTGCAGCTCAGTTATTTTATATTCTATAGTACTCCATTATAAACAATACAACGCTTGCATAAAAATCCTTATATAGGTTTTTATTGACTAATATTTTTAGATGGATAAATTTCTTACAGAAAACCTACTGCTGAACTGAAAGCATAATCACCTTTTTAAATCTGTAGACTGTCTTATACCTGAAAGCAAGATTTTTCTTGGAATAGAGTACTTAATACGATCTTTAGTATATTATAAAATACATGGGGGAGAGAATTTAGGTGTTTCAAAAATGGCTTTTCCCAAGATCAGTTGAATTGTATCTTACTCCTGAATAATGGCACTTGTAAGGCAGGACTGCCAACATCAGCTGGCTTGGAAAAACTAATTATGCAGTCTCCTGGCTGGGCTGGAGTACAAAGGAACCTGCTTAAACAACTCACCATGCACACCCGTGAAGGCACAACTAACAGCATGTAAGGAGAATGTGTGAGCAATAAAAAGTACCTTCTCAATGCACCTTCGGAGCGTGTTGATATTCCTGACCCACCAACCTATACCCAGAGCTCTTAATTCAGACCACTGTGGGTCTCCCTTCTGGATAGCAGGAATCATATTGATCAACTCCTCCTCAGCCTCAGAATGAAAAGCCCATGCAAAATGGCAAGTAGACAGGCCTAAACAATAAAACAAACCAATAACATTCAGAAGATTGACTTGTTTAATAAGCAAATGGAATATGTCAGAGATGAAAAATGGGATCTCCAGCCCAAGAGTTGTGTAGAGCTGAGAGAGAACGTTTCCTTCAACAGGAACTAGAGCTGTTAAAGGAACAGCTGAAATATCTTTTCTGCTTGTTGGGGATGTCCTCTCCTCAGCACTTCTTTTGTAACTTCCAGCACCTCATTCATAAATGTTCTAAACTTAGTTGAAAGACTGAAGGAAAAGCATCCTGTTGTCACAGAAGCAGACCCATTCTGGGCCAGAAACCTTTGTCTCTAATTTTTAGGTGGTAACTACTTTTCTTTCCTGTATTTTACAACAGGATTTACTCATATTGAGCAAGGGAAAAAATTGCTGTGATAAAAATAATAAAAAAATCTCTAAGGTAAGATAAAGCCAAACTCATGTAAAGAAATGTTAATTCCTCCAGCAGAAACAATGAATTTTATATACAATCTGTACTTTATCTGTTTGGAGAACTTATGCCTCAAACTGAATAGGCCAGCATCTGCTCTAGAGTTATACTTTTTTGCTATTGCAGTGCATGTAGGGAAGCCTGTACTAAGCCTTTGCAAGGTAATGGCCTTAATAAAATGGAAAATTAATATGCAGATAATAAAAATATATTATAAATAAAACATAACCAGAGCCTGTCAGCTCAAGGGGATCAAATGGAATCAATATTTTCTCTAAGGATTACCTTGGTGAAGCAGCTGAACTCTGTACAGAGGTGGCAGCGATGTCAGAAGGCAAGTGTGCAAGCGCATCGCCAACAAGTATCGTAAGCCACATTCATCTAAGGTATCTCTTCCTGTGAAATACAAAACACTGACTTTTGAACTACAAGAGACATATATACAATTTATCATATATAGTGTGTGAGGAATGTATGTTTCTAAGCTTGCCAAGAACCTGAACCACAAGTTATTTATTATGCATGAAATATAAGTAGAGATTCATATTTTATTTTCTTTCTTACTGTATCTAGTCTGAATAACTGATGCTAGATTTCAGCTTTGTTATCCCCAAATACCCAAGGACTAAGTTTACCTTTGGTGAGAAGAACAAGAATGTTAATTCAACAGTGTCAGTTACTAACCTGAGTAATTTTTATCTCTGTTCTCATCTAGTTCAGTGCTCGTTGTGGCCACAGTGTCTGCCAAAGCTACGAGGAACATCTGCTCCAGTCGAGTGAGCCCTGGCAGACTTGAGTGCATCAGGTGGCTTGAAAGGACACTCGCGTGTTCTCGGCCAAAGTAAGTTGGACCGTACTGTGACAGATTAATAACTTTGGATTTACTCTCCCTCTTTTCAGGTTCAAAATCTATAAAGTCTTCAGTTGTAACAGGTTGAATCTGGAATAGATCCGAGTACTGATCCTCTGTTTTTCTCTTAGCCTGGTCTTCAGAGCCCTGAGGTATTTTAGAAGTTTCTTCAGACACATAGGTGGCATCCTGATCTGCAGCCAGCAGTGCATACAGTGGCAGCGGGGGAATCGAGTCTATCTCGGTGTAGTCTCGAGTACCATCTTTCCCAGCAGTGATGGTGTCCTTTGCAGTACTGCCACTGACGCTGATGGTGCGAGACAGATGGCGTTTAGGACCAGTTCCTTCTCCAGCTTCTGTGTCTTTAACTATTGCAACTTCTCCCGCGATACATTTAACTAGATGGGATAGAATGGCTTTGGCTCGGCGAACTTTACCCAGATCCATAAGTTCTAACAACTGGGTTGGATGATACTGGGGTAGAGTAGGTGAAAGAACATGAGCAGCTTCAAAGAGGCCTCCATCCTGAATTACTGTTGGAGTGCCAAAAACATCATCCACAACACCTGCCCCATCTATTACACTGGTCTTCTTCGTTATCAAGCTTGTTTTAAGTGGATCTTGTGTTGCTGAGTCTTCAGCAGCAAAAACGTCACTTTCTCCATCACCAAACTTGACAGCGTGTTTCCACTGGGCATAAACATGCATTTCACAGTCCATTCCCACTACCAGGATGCCATCTCTCACCCAGGACAAGGAAACAGGCAGTGAAGGAGTGCCATCCACAGATGATACTAAATCAATGGACCTAAGCAACACCCACTTTGACTTTACACCTTGTTTTATGCTCCCACCCAGTGGCAAGGTAATGACAGCTACTCCCTCTTTGCTGCTCGTCTGATCTGTTACAATTCCCGAAAGTCTTCCGTACATGAAGATGTTGGCACCAACTCCAACTGTCAGTATATGTGAACCATCTTCTTTTGAAACCCAGTCCAAATGCACCAAATGCTTGATACTGGGCACCAGGTATCTGTCTTTATTCAAAAATGCATCTGATTTACTGTAAACAAATAAATTACTATCTACGCTGATCCTTGAATCAAGTACACTTCCAACCTTAACCAAATCATCCAGATGAATTGTCTGTTCCAAAACCCATTCTGATCCTCCTGTAGACTCACATTCAAGTATACAAACATGCATGGAAAATTCTTTGGAAACAAAGCCATTATGCTGTATGGGCTGTTTGTAGGCTACTGCGAGACGTCCTGTGTAAGAACAGCTCACAGCGACCGGCCTTCCTACCAAGCTCACTGTGCTGCTGTTGTCTTCTCCTTCATCGTTCATCAAAGGCCATTTTCTCCAGTGATATGTTTCCTTCTCTTCACTGTTGCTGTTCAGGTCAGTCTCTACAGTGCATCTCCAGAACCGCACTTTGTTGTCTGAACACGATGTTACTATCAAATAAGGTGCAAGGCAGACTGGGTATATTGATGAAGAACTCAGGTGACCTGAAATTAGAACAAAACACATTTAGTAATATATTAGTAGGATGCCTGCATGAATAAGGCAGATATAACAGTGTCTACCTACTGCTAGAGATCTTACAACCTGGTATTATTTTTTTAATTTGGAGTTGGGTAAGGGCAAATAACATTAAGGCTGGTTAACAGTCTTGCAGCTTGAACAATGCTTATCGTCTGCATTTTTGGTCACTATTCAAAGATGATAAACTGGAACTGAACAATGAAAGGAATAAAAAGCCTTAATCAAATGAGATTAATGATGTTAAGATTAGGCTTATATAGCCTACCAAAGTGAAACCTAAGAGGGAAAGGGAAAAAAAACACAACAGGAGAGATAGAAAGACAGACAAACAGAAGCTGTAGGTGCATCAGGTGAAAAAAAGCACTACATAACAAACATAGTAATGCCAACAATGAACAAGCAGGTATAAATTGTTCATTAATGAAGTAAGGTTAAAAGTTACATTTTCAATTACTGGAGCAGTAAGTTTCAAGAATAGCTCTCCTATGGGGTTTTGATACCTTTATGGAAGAGGAACATGACATGGGCATGATGATTTGAAAGCACCTTTTTAGTCCTGCATTTCCTGTATCAGTAACTCAGAATGTGATACACTGGGGAGATACAATCCTATGAACTAGGAGATAAATCAGTGGACCAATTGGATAGAAAGAAATGTTAAAGTTACCTGCTGAAGGAGTTGCTCTCACTACTTCTACACCAACAGGAAGATCCAGAGGTTGGCTATACACAAGTCTAGAGCTCAGGATGAGTTTGCTAGCAGTCTGAAGATTAGCAATTGATGAAGATCGGGGAATGGGACTTATGCCAGGTGATACATCTGGAGAAGAATCCACAGTCTTTTGCTCAGGTATACTAAGCTTATTATCTGATGAAGATGCTTCAGTTGGTTTTGCTATATAAAAAAAAGCCAACAGTGTTAAAAAATTGTCTGTAAGGGCAAGGCATGAATATCCAATAATCAAAATTATTTGTTTGTATAGGTGCTCGAGTTACACAGAAGATTATATGATGTATGCAGGCAGTGTCAGTTTTATTGCATGCTGTGACTATTAATTTTAAAATATCCATAACATTCTGGAATAATACTGATATTTTGAAATAAAGATTTAAGTGCTTAAGTACATTATTCACTCCATCAACAAATTTTTATATTGCCATTGGCATAGAATGCAACCAATGTTTGTAAGGAATCTTATTGCTTCTACTGAATTGATAAATTGTTTTAAAATAAACCATCAAACTTTAAGTTTTATTTGAAATAATATGAAAGAAATGTCTCTCTCTAAGAATATTACAGTTGCTCACCTAAACAGGCTTGCACAGACTTGAGATGAAGATGCCACATCTGAAGAACAGAACAGCCATTACTATCTTTTTCAATTACTACAAGGTAGAACTTCTCTGAGAAAGGTGGTGGACGATACCCTGTAATTTAAACATATTACCACTGTCATGAAATTTACATTCAACCTAAATAATTTTTCCAAAACAAAGGATTCTCTAAAAACTATTAACACCAAATAAATAAATAAATAAATTTTTATCTTTGAAAGAAATTGATTATAAAACAAAACATTCAAACAGTACCATTAGTCATATGCTTTAATTGACATTTTGTTTGCTTATGGCTACAGAAGAATTACAAAAATAGATACTGACTTACAAGACAATCTGAGTATTAGTGACAAATCTAATTTGTTAGATTGCCTTCCCAGTCAGTTTGAATTATTTTCCCAGATTGTAAAGACTCTTTTCAACTGCCTGCTTTCTTCCTTTTTCTTTCAAAGTTTTAAGTCTATAGCCAAATTACCCAGTAACTTTCTACTGCATTAACTTGAAAGTCAGATATATTCCCATCATGACCTGGAACTACATATTGATGCAGAAAATATGCTTCTGTTCTATTTTGTTCACATTTTTGTATAAAACATACAGCACTTACTG
The DNA here is from genome assembly GCA_038380795.1 of Pyrocephalus nanus. Lineage (NCBI taxonomy): Eukaryota > Metazoa > Chordata > Aves > Passeriformes > Tyrannidae > Pyrocephalus > Pyrocephalus nanus. The sequence goes on from CM076272.1 coordinate 9,210,041, forward strand.
TGCTTTGTCATTTAGGTTAAAATGTGATTTGAATTGTTAGAATTCAAAATTCTTCAATTAAAATTCTTTTGTTTAATACCATGTAAACAGTAAATCATATCAACAACACAAACCAGACATTTTACTGAATTGTACAGATCCTCCTTTAAAAATAAATTAGCACATGCTAGCTAGATTTCAGTATTCTTTAAAAACATTTTTGGTACCTACTTAATTCATTTTAGTTATAGTTAATGCTATACCTTGTGATGGCTGGAAAAATATCTCAGTTTCCTTCCCTTCCACATCTTCCTTATGTGGCTTGTATCCCAAAATGAAGTCTTCTTGGAAGACATGAAGCAATTGTGTGTTTGAGCCACACTGAAACATTGAGCAATAGTTATGCTTCCAGAACAGACCAGAAACACTTTGTACTCATGCAATTATTTCCTTGGTGCAGTCCAGCTACTAATGAGGGACACTTTCTTTTATAATGTTGAAAATTATGTTAATACATCAGAAAAACTAAACATTTTCATTTTACGTTAAAAATATTCTAAGCATATTCTAGAACCTATTATTTGTAAATTCAAATTATTCCACCAAGATCTACCATGCCAGGTGAATTTTGTAATAACATTTTTGTCGCCATTGACAGATGAATTAGTATCTGTTTGGTTTTTATTTCTTTGGCGTTGATGAAATGACAGTGGCAAAAACTCTTAGACTTCCATCCCTCTTCAGTAGGAAGACATATCTGCATTGAATTGCTTGGGAAATCTAAAAAAGGGAACAAATTGCAGATTTTCTTTCTGTCAGATATCTTGACATCTGTCCTTTCTGACAGCAACAGATTTCTTTGCAGTAATTCTACCTCCCTACAAAAAAGCTGCTCACAGTGAAATCCTTCCCTGCTGGCAAAGAAAACCATGCCCCCCAAAAACAGCGATGACGAAGTCGTCATGTTGCAAAACATCCTCTTTTTTCCAGAGAAACAAGGGAAGGCAATATTTCCTGTATTCATGTATAAAAATTCTGGGGAAATATTTTGTAAATATGAACTTAAAATTGAAGATCCTATGTTATTAATACTAAAAAGACTGGAAAATTATTGACAATAGAAAAATATACGTGTCAAAACCCCACAGTTGTGTAATTAAGAAATGGTAAAACTCACTGTTTTCACAGGCTGCTTCCTAACACAAAACAGCACCGGAAATGTATGATCAAAATAAATGAGCAAGAACAACGCTTAGTTTTACCTGCTCATTGTTTGAAAAGTATAGCTGTATTGGTTAATAGATATAAATGTGTCTTACAAGACAAACAAAAAAAATGAAGTCATACCTGGCTAACATTATTACATTTTGGAATAGGGTTGGGCTTTTTAATGTTGTTACTTTTTGTTTGTTTGAGTTTGAGGGGAGTGTAATTATTTTCCTTTACATTATGATGGCTTGGAAAACAGTATTTAGTTAGTTTAATTTTGCTTTCATCAAGAGTTATGCTTAGAAAATATTGCCATACTCTAAAAATGAGCTCTGAGCTCTTAGCACTAACAGAAAGCTGGCTTACCAAAATGTTCAAAGTATCTCAATATTCACAAAAATTCAAGGCAGTCATTATCACCACAAAGAAATGTCATCTCTTTTACCTCTTTCCAACAGCTTAGGTTAATTAACAAAGTTATTAAACACCTTTATGGGATACTCTTAAAGAGTTAACCATTTATTTACTTTGTTAGTTATAGCATCGAGTTCAATAATACATCCTGGACGAGCAGTAGATTGTTGGCTCACGATATTAAACACTTCCCCAATAAGTTTCTGAAACAGAGGAAAATGAGAAAAATTAGTATATTTTTCCTTTGGACACAAGAAAATTGAAGTCACAAACTGATGCTTCAATTTTCCTTGCTGGCAGAAACTGTAACAGACTTCTTCCTGTTGTCACTTTATCACTCATGAATAATATGTTTAGACATTTGCACTGCTGTGAGTCGGCAGCTCCTCATGGGGATGATACACCAGGTTTTATGGAAACAAAATGTTGTTTACTTAAAGACTTATCCTTTCATAACACAGTATAATATATCTGTACAATGAGAAACAAATACTTCTTTTTCAAGCTTCAGGTTTTGTCACCACATAGGAAAAAATAAATGAGTACAGCTTATATATAAGCTGAAGGCTGTATTGATTTTTGCTGGAATGTTCACAGTCATTGCTCCTAGAATAAATTTCGCAGACTGATCTGAATGCTGACAGGCTCTGTCTTGATGGATGGCTTACAAAAGAACAGAGAAATAGGGGAAAAAGGATGAAGATGGGTTTCTTTATACAATAGCAGTGTAAGGTCAGAAGTCACAGAAATTAAAGACAAAAAGGATGAAAAATTGCTTATTACAGAAAAAAATAAAAGCTAATATTACCCTTAGCAATAACCTGCCAATTTCTTTATATCCCACCATCTCTGTCCTTCCTCATTTATACATGTAACTTAGGTGGACACACCTTTGTCTTGCTCACCTGTCTTAACCTGCCCTCTTGCTCTAGGCTCCTCTTCTGAGAAGACACAGAAAGAAAGTCTAGTTTTAGTTTCCCCACCTGCCAGAGGTTGGGAAAACTTGTCTGGGAAATTTTGTTTCAGTCCAGATACTTTTAGCAGCAATAGCTGCCTTTCTGTCCGCTAATGCTTACCCACAGTGCAAAACATGCAATTATGCAAGGTAAAAATTTAAAAAACTTATTTCAAACTTACAGATGATTCAGGGTCAGATAACTCATCCAGAAGTTTTCGTGCATCTACAACAGCTTGATAGAGCCTGAGGTTTTTGCCATCTGATGCAACAAAGCAAGCACTGGCAGAGTTGCAATATGTACCTGACAGAAACACAACAAATGCATAAAGAAAAAAATGCCAGTCAATGGCATCAGGTAGTTTATTACAATCCACAATATCTGAGTATTATTCAAATGTAATTTTCATAAAGTATTGAAGCAAAAAGCCTAAGCAAATGTGTGTATTAAACCACCATTACTTAACTTGGAAATAACTCCATTTTTCCTCATTTATGCAAATGAAACTCCTCATAAAAGTTCAGTAATCTAAATTGAATTCATATGTTACTGTTCACACATGCAATGCCCAGTCTGTAATATACCCAAAGGAATGGGTTGTCAGAGACAATTCAGAGTAGGAGTTTAAAGGTAAATTGCTCAGAAAAGTTACATCAGCCACAGCTTTTTTCCTTGTTTACTGTCTCTACATTCTTTGCATAAAATTAACCTCCACGAATATTCCCTTCTGCCCTGCAGTTAGAAGTGCAGATATAAAAGCAGAGAGAGAAATAGATTTGTAGTTCTGAATAACATATGAAAAAGTGTGGTTTTTTTGCTTCCCTGCAGTAAATACAACAGGCTTGACATGAGATTGTCTATTCTGACACGTTTTCCTCTAGACTAGAGGAAAGCAGCTTGCTATTTGTGTTTAGAACACTGTGTGGGATTCAGACAGCACAGAATGTGCTCTGTAAGCACAGAAAATCAAAGATATTTATTTTAAATCAAAGCTATGTTATGCATTTATTAAGTATATTTAGCATACTTAGGATTTTTGAGGTTGTATATCATCTTTGACACCCATTTAATCATTGCAAAGGCAAGTCTGGCCTGAGCAAAACAAAATCATCTGGCATTAGTATATAATGTAATGTTACATCCACAGCACAAATGACATTTAGTACTGTATACAAAGATGACAACTCCTATAACAGCACCTTTGTGATAATTAAAGAATAAGAATCTGAGTGGCTGAATAGAGTAATGAGATAATTTTTCTAACTGCAGTGGAAAGCCCTAAAATTAAAACCAAAAACTAAAGAATTGTCCTGGGCATTACACATCAGATGTTGTACTGTCTGATCTCTGAAAAAGTATTGTTTGCAGTTCTGTAAAGTTAATATAGGCTATTTATTTAAAAATATTCTTTGTTCTAACTGGCTTTTATAAACCCTTAATGGTTTGAAGAATTTCAGTGTTGTTTCAGGATTTTCTAAGCAGAGTTTTTAGCCAGCATGTTAAAAGAATTTGATAATGCAGATTTTGGCTGAAAATCTTTCTCGATAATTCTCATGTTCAAATGGTCAAACTACTAGTTCTGTTCAACCCAGTGCCTCCTGCAGCTGCATGTGGCCAGCAACCCAGACACCTAAGCCATCAGAAAGAACATCTGCATTTTTAAATACTGTGTCAATGCAGAGAACACTCAGGGAAACTGCCTAAAGCTCTGAGAAAAGGCATCATCTTGTTCTTTGTGACAGCAATGAGTGCTTAGTCACACAGGGGAGTTACTGAATGTCAGCTGATCCACAGTGACTGCAGACACACTCAGACCACAGGAAGTGTTTTGCAGTAGCTTAGCCTCAAATGAAATAAAAATGCTTGAGTTGCATAATTACAGGAAATTTTGGAAAAGTTTATATAAACATACTCCAAATAAAGTACTAATTTATTTTAACAAATTAAGTCTAACAACTGACAGTGCTAACCCTACATGGAAGCACGCCACATATACTCACCAAGGCAATAGCTGGGAATGAGTGTTGGAAGCCAGGCTACATTAGAGAAAGCAGAGGTGTGGAGAGAGTTAATTCGAGCCAATTCAGACACTCCTCCAGTGTAGGACAAAGGCCCTATGGGGTCCACACGCCACAGAATCAGCTCACTGTAGATGGCATTTGGGTCATGGAATGTACGGGTTGCTGCATTTTTAAGTTGCTGCTTAGAGGAACCTTTCTTATGCTTAATGGGATCCATCATTCTGGTTATCCTGTCAGAGTCCCAGGAACTGTCTGACTCAGGAGTTAACAGAGCATTGTGGTGAGAAGACGTGAGCAGTAAGGGTAAAACAGAATGGCAAGCGAGATCATTGAGATGGAAGCGGTGTCCACAGTACCTAAATTTATGGGATACAGTGAGCACAGTAGTGAAAGCTGACTTATCAGCAAAAGTGACTGCCCACTGATTTAGAGAGCCATCTATATGTTTGGAAATCATCATTACTATGGGAGAAATTATATTCACATTTGCACTGTCCTGGGCAAAGCTTTTACTTGCTAGACTACTATCCGGAAAGTCCATTGTCTTCTGTTGTGCAGCACTACTGGTATCTTTCACAAAGATAGGGCAAGCATACATCATAATATTTTTGCTAAGGGAACTAGCATCTCCTGAGGGAAATGCAACAGGAATCCTAGAAGAAAATGAAACCTAAAAAAGAAATAAAAAAGAAAAAAATTAGAATATACAAACTCAGGAAGTACTTAATTAAATTCATACCGATGTTCAGTATAGAAGAAAGGACACAATGTTTGTTGATTAAGATCATAAATAATAAAACCATTTCAAATACACAATACCTGAACTTGTCGGAAGATGCCTGGATTGTATTCATCTAAATATTTCACATGCCACACCAGAAAGGTCCCATCAACAGGATGGATAGTAAAAAGCATGTCTGGATTCCTGTTCCATTCCGTCAGGAGCAAATCAATTTTTCGATCTAACAAAACTGTTGGAAGAGGCATTCGTGGGCCTGACAACAGGGATGTTTTGGGGCTTCCCTCTCTTTCTCCATCTTCATGTTCTGAGGAGCCTGTACCAGTCCCTGTCTCTGATTCTCTGTCTATAGACAAGTCTGCAAGAGAAAAAAATTGTGCCATTTTATCCATTGCAAAGATTTTCCCATCACTCAAAACACAATATTTTTTTAATCTGCGAGTAGGAGAATCTGATAACAACTAACCATGATCTAATTTCATACGTAAACCTCTCTCTTTTTCTTCCACTTCTTCTTCCTCTTCAGCTTCAACATCAAAATCTTGTTCTAGTTGTTGTTCAGAAATTTTTCTTAAATGCTGCATAAATACTTCAATGGAGGATGTGAAACTAAATTCTTTATTATTCAACCAGTGGACAACAAAGCCATTTCCTTCATCTATATTAAAAGCTGTTCCAGCCAAGACTGATGGAATATCTGTGGACATTTTAAAACAAATAAAAAAGCTATATATTAAACTGCTCATCTTTTATATATATACACACACACATTTAACTTATTTTAGGTATAACATCATTTGTGTCTGCAAGATTAGAATAGGTAAGTGACAGATCAAGTTTCTGCATACAATTGTAATAAAAAAGTAAAGATATTTTAGTGACAACAAATTTACATGAAAAATTATTATTATGTGAATGGTAAATTATATTCAATAGGCTTAACTGCTCAGTTTCATATGTTGCAGTGTTGTCAGTCGTGCAGATTTTAGGTAAAGCATGTTATTGCTCTTTAATCTTTTCCTTTTTTAAAATATTACGTAATATTCTATAAAACTCTACTACATATTCTGTAGAATACAATTACTCTATTCATCATATACCATGTTCTCCCAAAACCCAAGAATCAAACACCAAGCAAACTGGGAATTTAGGTTTCTTTTTGCCTTCTGACATGCAAAGATGAATTGAATTGTCTTGTAAAAGGTATTGTGAAGGTATTCAGAATAAATTCAGCTTCATTTGTCTTACAAAACTCTATGCCAAGTAACAGACTTGTGAAATAAGAGTCTTCCTACAAATTCTCTGTATTCAATTAGGCAAAGCAAAGAATGTGCATCTCAACTCCCTTTATTTTTTTTCATTTTGTGCAAATATATTAGAGTTTAATAAATGGCTGTATTTCACCTGTGTTAGGGTTGATGCTTGCTGCTATGTGGAAGTGACCAAGTGCATTTGCATGGTGTGAAATGTGACGCTGAACTTCATGAGTCCCCTGCTGATCTGGCAGCACATCCGTGTGGGTAACAAGAACTGAAGATCTCCTTTGTCCTTTTCTCATATTTTTCAACTGGTGAATTGTCTGTTACAGTTATAAAAAATAAATAGAGAAATACTGAAAAAAAACCTGTAAGGGAAAAATTCACACTTCTGTAAAGCTAAAGCTTTTTAACTTTCTTCTACTAAAGAAATGAAGAGTGAGTTCAAGAAATTATTTTAAATAGATTCCAACAGAGATTAGTAACACTTAATGTATCTTGGTTTTGGCCAAAGGCAAAGCTCTTCTAACAGTCTTCAGAAAATTTCTTTAATATCAGCTCCAACAACAACATAAAAATACCCACTATTTTGCATAACATTAAAAATAAGAATAGAACAATCTAAAAGTAGTAAATTTTGCAACATAATTTTATGATGAATTATTTTTGTATAACTGAGAATTTCAGAGAGCACATGGAGAGCACAGCTGTTTCAACAGCCCAAAGTGTACTTGGCTCCAATCTCCCTATTTGTTGATGACCATGACAAGTAAGAAGTACACTAGTCTGACTGTAATAGTTACAAATGATGGGTGGCTGTTTTCTTTCCTTATTTTTTTATTGACAGGTTTTCTCTTACTGTAAACTTAATAGCCTTGATACAACTGTCACTGAAATGAAATGTAGAGCCCCGTAATACCATTTTTTCAAAATGCAATTATCAAAGGAGGTAAATAAAAGTTCAAAGAGTTTATTTACTCCTTCCACTGTTTTTATAATTACAGACTTTCAGACCCATCAGAATGAAACTATCACTACTATGCCATATTAATCATTGTCTCTTCCCATAACTATTAGTTAGCTATAGAAAAAGTAAACTGAGTTTTAAAAACATGGAGCTTGAATGCAGAGTTGTAGTCTCAGACTTTTTCAGTGTTTAGTAATAGACTTCAAAAACTGATATGAAATAATTCAGACTATTCTATTATGCATGAAAGGACTACATAATATACATCCTTAGAGTTTTACATCCTTAAGTATTTAAAGTTTTAAGAGTCCTGAAATTAAAATTTGACAAATCCAGTATTTACTTGTACCTCTAGTGCATGTTGTATTTTGTCCTTTTGCTTTCCAGACTGAGAGACGGTGCTGCTAATGCTGGAAGTGCTCGTTTCACAGATCTGCTCCCCCAGAAGAGTATCTTCTGGTAGCAGTGTCTCTGCCCACAGCCGACAGACGCCATCGAGACATGACGTGAGTAACACATTACACACCAAACCCCTAAGGCAGACACATCCAGATTACTGCCAGTGGAATTAAATTAGCTATATGGACACAGCAGAAATTAGGGGAGTTTACATGTATTTAGTAGTTGTTGTTTCATCTAAATTTCTGCTTCTCCCCCAAATAAATGTTAACATGACTATCACTATTGTAATAGGTAATACCAAAGCCTATAGGAAGATGCTGGTGTTTTGTTTCTTGACAGAATAAGAAGAGAAATGTCGTGTTCTTGATGACACAACATTAATCAGAGTCTTAAAAAAAATATTTGATCACAGATTCCTTGTTTTTTTTAAGAAAAGAAAGCTTTCAAACCTGGGCATGTACTTGCTAATGTTCCGCCATGAAAATCCTGTCACTGCTCGAGGATGTGCCAAATAAACAAATGAGAACTGAACGTCCTCTGGGCATTTTCTCTTTTCTTCATTCTCTTGGGGCAGAAGAGATGATTTCCAACCAGTCATAGGATACCAAACCTTTAAGAGGCAATCATCCTAGAAAGAGCAATACCGAACGGTGAGGTTAGCTAGCTATAATTCAAAATGCCATATATCGAAAATGCCAAATAAGAAGGAAACTGCCATTCTGGTAGTGTTCAGGAAAATTTGGCCCAGAATTAAAATTAATCTCATTGTTTAACTACTATTAAGTGCAAGCAATACATGCTTGCACTGTCCAGACTTGTAAGCCAACAGGAATCACTGAAATGAGAGGGTGACATTAAAGTGAATTATAAATTGAAAACTTTGCTTGAATAAGGATTTGACAAAAAAAAAAATTGCAAACTGAAACAGAAGAATTGACAACTGAACCCAGAATTCACTAAATAGAAAACCTTGTCTAATTTATCCAGACATCTGCATATTATACTAGTTTAAAAGTATATGTGTTCTGTCATAATGATCTGATATTTATCCTCACTGTTTTCAGCAGAATTAGAAAAATATGCTTATGCATATCTAAAAATATGTCTAAGTATACTTTATCAAGAATGTATCTGTATATACATACAAGTCTGTATCACTGTATTCAGGAAGGCTACATAGCTAAATCCAATGTCTTGTTGCTGAAATTCATGGAATTACACAAAAACACAACATTACATATGAGATTGGAATTTACCTTTGCTTAGACTATAATAGAGTGTATGGTCCAGGACTATTCATGTTACTTACTTCTGTCAAATAAATGCAAAACATTGCAAAAACTTACTTAATTATCCTTTTTCCCCCTTACCTTCCCAGCTGTTGCAAAGTATTCACCATCAGGAGACCATGACATCAAATGTACTGATGTTGCAGTCCTACAGAACACAAGAGCAAATGAAGTAAGGCCTATTTATTCTAAAACATTATTTCGTAGGTATTCAGTTGATTAGGTGTTGCTGTTCATTAGTTAAATGAAATATATTAGTATTTTATAGTTGCTGCTTTAAGCATACTTTACAAATAGCAGAAGCATAAAAATATTTGCTATAATGAAACAAAAGAGTATTTTCACAGCTTTACAGAAAAACAGCTCATAAAATAAATTGTTTTAAGTACAGCAAGCCTAGGCTAGATCCAGTGAGATCCTGGAGGTGAAGTTTGTCCCACCTGCTTCTCTACTCCCAATGAAACCAAGATAAATAGTAGGAAGAAATGAAAGTAAACATCTTTGTCATAAATGTGATGCTGTTTGTCTGTGCTTAGAGGTTATGGTCAGATGTCTGAAAGAGGAAAGCTCCCTATGCAGTGCTCCAGAAATGCTTCAGAAAACTACAGAGAAAACAGGTTTTCAGAGACAGCTACTTCCCAAGTCCACATATATTTGAAAATGGACGATCAGGAAACACTTCTGTAATATGAAGCTCCAATAAAACTAAATAGAAAGTTCCAGGACTCCCTTCCTAAGATTCAGGAAGCAACTCTTATCTCTATCAGTGCAGCTTATCTGCCTAGCACTGCTCCTCTACTCAGTCTCATCCAATATTCAGTATTATTTTCACAGATGAGAAAATGGACAATTTTGATACATTTTCAGTGGTACAGTTTGGGTAAGCCTTTGATTAGGTTTTATTCAACCATCACTTGAAAAATTGAGGATTTCTTATTTGGAGTAACTTGTATTGTTTGAATTTTATGGTATTTAAAAGCACATTTTAAAATACAGTTTTGGAGAGAAGATATTGTTGAGACGTGAGGTAGAATTGCAATTTGTCTTAGAATAAAAATTATCTCACTTGCACTGCCAGACACATTTCCAGTCATTTAGAACTGGGAGAACTTTATCATCTTTGATCTGATTGTTGGGATCATCATCTTCATCTTCTTCTAGAATGTCATTAGATGGAGGGGCCCACAATTGCAAATAGTCAGTTGCTGTCAGCAGCCTGTTACCTGAAAGTGAGAAATAAAAAAGCTATGAAAGAAGATGATGAAGGGATATGCAAAGATTAGGCCTATCAACTATGCATCAACTATAGGCCTATTCTACAACTATATTTTGTTGTAAAAGAACTAAAAATGTTGAACAAATACTTCACAAACTGTGCATTACCTTGAGGATCCCATGCCAGGTTGTAAGTCATAGAACTGAGGAAGAATTGCCCAGTTTTAAGCCACTGACACTTCAGTTGCTGCAGTTTAAAAACAGTAAAGGATTAATGCTCACATCAACAGTAAAACATATTTCTTTCTCTACGAAATTGCCATTAAGCCTGTTGCAAAAACAATCAGTGGTAGGTTGCTAAATCCAGTTTTGATAAGTTTTAAATTGTTTTATAAAATTTAAATGCACCCCAGGGTGTCCTGTCAAGCAGACCTGGACTTGTCCCACATCCAAATACATCTGTAGATTACTTTAAACTGGTGAGGTCACAGATTTATAAGGACATAGAGGAGGGAGGGTGGTAGAGATGCAATAAAGATTGTGAAACCTGCTTTAGAACACACTTAATGCTCCAGTGCTTGGCCATGGCTGTGCTGTTAAAACAAGTCTGTGTCATATTTTTGCCAACCTTCAAATAAGAAGTACCAACTTCTCACCATGTCATTCCAGTATGAGATTCAAGAACAAGATGTTGTGAACTTAGGAGAAGTGCAGTCCACAGTTCAAGTCAAGCATTGGAAGATTCTACCCATCCAATTTTATTAGGAATGGTGGAAAATGTTTATCTATTTATCTTTAGTGTGTCAACATAATATAGTAAAAGCCAGTCTTCTACCTCTTCTAAGGGTCTAGACCAAATTACAATTATGAAAGACGTACTTACACAATTTCTTTTATGAGAATTTATACCAAGTGGTTCAAAAATGCAAACAGCATTTCCATATGATGCTGCAATCTGGAGGGGGGGAAACAAAAAAAGAAGTTGAAGACTCAAAATGAATGGTTAGGAGGTAAGCAGAATAAATGATCCTTAGTATTCCAAAAATAGCTAAAGAATTTCCAGTGTGCCACTGTTCAAGAAAAGTGAAGTTAATACAAATGCAATTAACTGTTATAGGTATATTTTCTTAAGGCAGTTAAGAAATACCTACTTCTGAATAAGCCCACCTTTAAGATCTTAACTCTGAGCAGGGAAGACATCTTGTTCAGTGGCACAAACACTGTCAGTCAGATGGAGAATATTCTTCTAGGGCAACTACTGTTAATGCATAAGGGAAAGCTGATGCCTTCACTGCTTCTGCTCATGTTCCGGCTACTTCACAGCTAACTAATGCATTAATTATTAGTGTCTGTGTCTCTGCATGTTCCTAGATTCCATCTTGTATCACTAAATCACTAAACAGTAGTTACAAGAAACAGCAAGAAATGTAATTATATTTTTAATATTTAAATACATTTTGAGAGGAGATAAATGGTAAATAGAAAAACTGAAGTACACAAAATGGTCTTTATTAGGAATTTATCTGGGTCTTGACCATCTTCAAAATTCCTTTATCTTCTTTAAAAGATTCTTAATAGAAAACCTGTTTAAGTCCTTCCCATTCAGGATCTGGTTTACTCAATACAGAAATGCAAAAGTTTCCTGACATTCATTATGAAATCTTACTTCTTTAGGGGGAGTGGAGGGGAGAGAAGGTTGCAATCACACACTCACTCCCCAATTACAGAACAGACCACAAGTTCAGTCCTGAATGCAGAACCACACAGGGGTTTGTGGTGATCTTGCAGGGATCAACTCTGCAGCTGGAATCTCCTTTCCAGTCCTGCAGGGACTGCACTGATGAAGTTCAGGAGCCCTGCCAGCTAAACCTGCCCTGATCCTCACTAGGGCTTCCTCAATAGTGCTACCAGTTTTGAAGTAGCCAATATTAGTCAGCAGTGGCACCTGACAAACCATTTGCTGAGTGCACAACCATAACTCCCAGAAAGTGTTTTTGCTCAGCTTTTGAAACTCTTTAGTATTGTTTAGGGATTAAAAATTAAACCACATGGCAAGTCAAGGGGCCATGAACTTGTGACAGCTCATCCTGAAGCACTTCTAAGCAATTAAATGTGCCAAAAGTTCCCTGAAAAATAAGTATTTTGAATATATTACTTTGCAGGATACATACAAATATGTGTGTATATATATATATATATTTATATACATGTATACATGAATGATTTATCCATTTCTTGTTTAGATGGAAGTATACAATAATGGAGACCATAACCATCATTTTAGTACCATTCTAGTTCTGATACTATACTGAAATTAATACATATGCCCACATTTTGAGAGACCTGTTATTGCAGATCCCAGAAAGGAGTAAAAACCATTGTTACAAGATGTCTCCTGCTTTCTCTACCCCCTTCCCATCCCTTGCCCCACCCTCCAAATTACTATTAAATTGAAAGAATTCGTAGAGTAACATATTCAAAGTCACTCTGAAAGTCGCAGATTAGTAAAATGTGATCCCTGTCATGAAATTAACTCTTTAATTCCGTTAATGTTTATGTTGCTCTTTAATTATTTAATTTATTCAATTTTTTAAAAATTCTTTACAGAGTTATTAAAATCCTTACCCTGCCTTGTCGCTGGGAGCACTCCACACAACTGACCTGGATGTTTCCATGTTTAGCACCAGGAATAATTTGCACACATTCAAAGTCATCTGCCAGAATAACAATGTCACAACCAGAGCCATATGCCTGAAATATTTTTTAAAAGAAAAACAATTAAGTATTTATTTTAAAAACCAACTGAATACCTATTACAGTGCTGATGTTTTGAGAGAGCTGTGAAAATCCCCATTAAAAGGAGCTGTTACTGTGTAGTGGGTTTGTTCCTCATCAGTTCAGCCGCAGAAGGAACAACAAGTAGAAACAAAGTAACAAAAGAGATTGTAATTCTACCAGAATCACCAAACAGAAACTGTAAAAAACCCCCATCAAAACCCCGAACCCAACTTTAAACTAGAACTTGAGCTTTGTGTGTACTTTCTTTAGGTTTAGGTTTTAATTCTTGTTCCCTCCTAGAGCAAAGTATACAAGAATTTAATATTCAGGAGCATTTATTAATGAATTTGCATGTAAGTTCCTAAATAAGTGTGTGCTCTGCCCCCTGCCCCCTCTTTTAAGAATAGTAAATGATTTTTTTCTATAAGAATCCAATTGCAGGGCTTTTCTGATTTTTTTTTTTCTGGATATATTGTATGTTGTGCAATACACACTATAGCCTAAATAATATACTTATGAATTAGCTACAGAACAATGACAGCTTGCAGCACTTTTTATTGACAGGATAAATACATACCTGTCTACCACCCTTTCACCTGTTCTAAAATGTTGAATCACTCCAGATTATCGGTCCCACTGAGCTCCCACGTTCAGGCACAGAAATTCCTCCCTAGCATCAATCTACCACTAAGCCTTTTATAGTCACCAGTTACAGCCAGAAGTCTCTTTCCTTAAAGTCAGTTTTCCACTGATTCCAATACAGCTGGCAAAAATTTTCCAGCTGATTTAAACAGAGAGTGCAAGTCCTCAACAGTCAATTTGAGATGGTACAAAATTACTTTATAATTTTAACTTGTCCCCTGGTTCTTTTAAATAATTTCCAAAATACTGAGTCAGTCCTTGTCCTCTACTTTGAGGTCAATCATTTTAAAGCTACTCGAATTCTTGAGAAGTGTATGTGAAGTTGTATTTTTAGAGATTTTTATGATTAACCCCCATTGATGGACACAATGAGACAATGGCACAAGATAACCACTGGAACTGGAATGAACAATTTAGGTCTCATGACTTTCTGTGTCTAGTTCTGATCCTCCTGGGAAGGAGCAACAAGTAAGAAAGGTTGAAGAAAAGGGTTTAATTTGGTGAAAATACAGTCAGTGCATGAAACAAGAAAGGAACAGCAACACAAGCAGTAAAGCAGAATCTCAGTCCTCAGACATGAACACACCACCCAACTGCCCCCACAAAAATGAAAACTGTGGATAAGGCAAATCGTCTCAAAGATTTTCCCAATCATCTCATGGAAATAAAGTGACACAATGTTGTCTGAGACCTCAAACCCACAGCTGTTGCTCCGGGAAGCTCTGAGGAACTGATACTGGAGTGATTCACAATGTAAGCAGGACTGCTACAACATTCTCTGATGTAGATTATCTACATAACAGAATATCCCAGCTCCTTGATGACTAGGCTATGCAATTATTAGACCCAGCCTGGATGAGAATAAGTTATTAAAATTGAATAGGATTATTTCCAGAAAGTAAGAAAAAGAAAGCTGAGATTGAGATAAGTTCTCTCATTGAACAGAAAGTCATTTTGTTTCGTTGTTTTCCTCTATTTTATAGTGGAATTTGTTGCGAAACTCCACCAGTGGTGTGGGATTCTGGCTAGGATGGTATAGGCTGGTAAGTAGTAAGAAGATGGAGACCAGGATGTGAATGCCCAGATGAACACAGGAAAATAGAAGCAGGTCCTCTTGTTCCAATAATTTATTCAAAATTCTAATATTCACAAGCAATTGATTCTCCTACCTTCAGTTCAAAAGGTAAGCAATTAAAATAGCAAAGAATTGACTCACCTTCCTTCAATGGTCTGTCTCATAACTACTAATACAAACCGATTAAGATCTGATTTAAATTGTTATCTAATACAGTAAAGAGGTACTGATCCACTTCAAACAAGGACTTAAACCTTTTGGTTACCCTATTTTTTCATTGTCAGTACTGCAAATTTCAAACTAAATTAAACAGAACTTATAATTAGTTGCAGGTTTGTTAGCAGTAGACATGTACGTGTGTCTTAAATTATAAAAGGAAAAGACTTCTCAACTTCCTTTTGCTCACTGTTCTTAAACATGCACATTTGCATGTGTGTGTAAAGCTGATAATGCACGAAACAGAAAATATTTTATACTTGAGTCTGTCTGCTTATTCTGTGAAGCAAAAGAATTTAGTGTCTTCCTCTTTAAATATTTTAGCTTTTCATCTCTCCTGTCCCTACCTACACTTCTTATTCTAGAAACAAAGCAGTACTTTTCCAGCTAATTATACTATTTACATATTTTCATAAAGTTAAGTAAAAAGGTGGTTGTGAATTAAAGGTGTGGTTTACAGCAGAACGATTTTTTTCCTGAAAGAATCATCAAGATGATCCATCGATCAAGGAAAGAGATCTTTCTCCTTTGTGAAATCTTATTACTGTCACTTGTATCCATCCTACTCTTTGCCTGTGTTCACCACTGCACCAACAAGTGACTCAGCACACCCAAGTGTCCTGTGCCAACAGAAGAGCCAGTCCATTATTTACAGACCATAGTCAGAACACATTCCCAACAGCAGGGCACCAGCCCTCAGCTCCAGGTTCTTTGAGCAAATGCTGCTATCTCTTGGTTCTGGAGTAATATTCCAAGGGTGGATATTTATTCTGAGAATGTACCTTATTTCTTGAAAGTATAATAAAGTATGTTATTTTAAATCTTAAAATTATTTTAAGAAGTAAGTTTATTATGACCCAACCTTTGAAAAAAGGTCAATATACTTTTATGTACTGAAAGAGATTTCCGTATTTCACATTATGTGTCTAAAAATAAGTTTTCCATTTGACCACTTTTATGCAGCTCTTCTAATGTACTCCATTTATTAACATGTTTATACTTGAACAGGACACATTTCTGTTAAATCCTCTTTTCTTTTGTCCTTTCTCTCCTTAAGTTGGTGATGCAGTAGAAATATCCCACATTGACAAAGAATAGGGAAGTGTCATAATATTTAAGATCAGTAGTTCCTTTTAAGGATTCAGCTGACAACATCAGTAGTTCCTTCTTAAGGATTTAGCTGACAACATGTTCACAAGATCATTCATGCCACCTCAGGTCTCTCCTGCCAGAAAACCAGTGGCCACAGTATCGGTAATAAAAGGAATAGAATTGGGTAAGCCATTCCAAAAAGAAAGATGGAAAATAAGATGCTGAGATATTGTAATGGACGAGAGCAGCACAAAGCTCTTAAATAAACGGAATTATAAGCCATGACTGAACAAAACAAGTGCAGTAAAAACCACCCACATGGAGTTTTTGCCAACCTCCATTTCTAATGTCACTGATAACTTCAAGGAGAAAATTAAATGGAGTTGCAAAACCCTCAGAATGACAGGATGACTTGCAGGATCCATAAGCAACTAATAAGCTGCAGTTTGCCAATGTCTGCTCTAACTGTCAGGATCTGGGACCACTGAAATGAGCAATGACAAAGCTCTAATTGAATGCAGGAGCACCACACAGAAGTAGGACATTGTGTCCCGCTCTAAGAGTTTATGCTATATCCTCACTTTTCAGATAATATGAAAGCAACACATGCACCTGTCTTTTTGAGCTGACCATGTTTTCCAGTAAAACAACACTCGCCCTTAAGTTTCTGGCTATGGACAGTAAACATAAGATGCAGAAATTCCTCCACCTTCCTGCTAGTGATGAAGATACCTGAATTCTGAATCATTTCCAAACTCTAATCAATAGACACAAAACTGACACTTCCTCCCCTTCCTCCCTCAAAGTAGTAGTAGAATTTCATGCACTTAAAGCACATCAGCAATATAACTGAGAAACAACTCCCAATCTACTACCAGCCTGTGGCCTGTAAAAGAGGCTTTCCTGAACTGACATTTGAGACAAATTCATAATTAAATACTTTACAATTTGCTTACACACAGCGCTCCAGAGAAAAAAAGAACACAGTAAGGATTCATATACTAAGCATCTGTAGTCCAGTTTACATAAACAAACACAGCAGAGAACATATAGATATATGTAAGTAGTAATAACTGAAAGGGATTCACAAATAAGTGTTTTAAGAAGGATGAAGTAGAGAAAAAGTAGAAGCACAGCAGAGAAAAGCTATTCTCAGTTGCTGTATCTTGTGGACAACTGTGTGGATGAAGATTTTGCTGTTTTCAACGAGGTCAAAAAAAGTTTACATGGATGTAGGAGTCTCATCTGCAACAGCTTCTGAAATTCATTCCATGCAGCTCCAGTGTCAGTACTAGCATGGAAGATGTCAAGAAGCTTGTCTTTTTCAAAAATGAAAAATAATAAACTAACTTTTTTTTCACTTTTTATCAGAAAAGTTCTTATGTACAGATACCCCTAAAATCTGATATTCTAATTTTTCATTAAAAATGTTTACAGTTATGTATTTTGTGCATTTAATGGTGCCTCTTACAAGAAGTAAATATTCATTATTTCCTGTTTTTGAGACACTTGGAATTTTTATACTTATTGAATGCAGCCTTTAGGTAATTGACATAGCTATTTGTATATTTTTAAACCTAGACTAACCTTAGAAACAGCTACATTCTGTCCGGAGTTTCAGGGAGAAAAAAACAACCCTGAGCTTGGTACTAAGGGCAGAAGTGATAGAATCAGAACAGCTTGGCATCTATTTGAAACCACTTTACTTCCCTCACAGCAAGTCAAGTTGGTAACACACATCCCACACAGAGTTAGGGCCAGTGACTGAAACTGGCTCAACATTAAACAGTTGCTTAAGAACAAAAGCTTAGTTAAATCAACTATGGTTTGAAAATGCAGTTTACTACGTTAAGAAACTTATTAGCTGCCAGTTAGACTGTGAGGTACAAACACCAAACCCTCTGTCCAGACAGGGTGTGTGCTGTAAGGCTCTTAAAGCTCAGCTCAACCTTCTGTAAACTCGCTTGTGAAACACTTAACAAAATTTGCTGAAATGAGAACATGAAGTAAGAGAAAGTTGAAAAGTGCACAGAATTATTACCAGAACTTCTGTCATTTGGTACTTAAATCCTTGGCTTATGCAGTGTCGTCTTTAGAGCTCAGACAGGGAGGCTGAAGGGACTGTCTGGCACAAGACAGCTTTATGAAGTTATTTTGCTTCTAATCACCCTTCAAACAGTTTTTCCTGTGTATGACCCACTCTACCAGAGTGGGGACACCACAGCTACAGTGTCCACCGGGCAGTTTGCTCACCAAACCTCTCTGTGCTTCATCCCTTTTTTGGAAAAGGCTGGATATATGTCAGGATTGCTGCAGGCACATGTGTGAGCACAGGCAGGAAAGAGCACTGTTCGCATTTCAGATAAAGGACTGGCAAAACCTTTGTAGCCAACCCACAGCAACTGCCTCTATTTCTTCGCATTTGTTTAGCTTTATGGAGACACTAATACTCGTTTTTGGCAGGGAATGAATAAAATAGTAGAAAAATTATTTCTTTTCCCTGTCTTATTCTCAGAATGACTAGATGACTACTACCAAAGCTTTAAAAGAGCTGAGGCAGAACGTGTTATCATCTTAGCTCTACCTACACAGACTTGGAAATAAAAAGCTTACCTTTATCCTCAGCAAGGAGTCATGTAAACAAGCCAAGGACAAACCATAGAGGAAAGGAAGAATGAAGAACCTGACAGTTGTGATATTCCAAACCAGGGCAGAAAAAAATGTGTTTCTTGTCTCAGGATCATAAGTTTGCTGGAGTTAGACATCTAAAGCACATTCATCTTTAGAAGAAGTTTCTCGTTCCCCTACTCCTCCTCCTCAAAAAAAAAAAGGAAATAGCTCCAAGACTATTAACTACTGGGTACATATATATATGTCCCCAAGCCATTATTCTGCTGTTAAGTGGAGTATTTTTATCATGAGTGATTCATTCCTGCACACAAAAAAAGCTGTATTTTCAAGTCCCTGTGATGAATCAGTTGTAGCAATTGTGAACTCGTTCTCATGCATTTTAAATGCCCAAACACCGACCAAAACATAAGTGAGCACATGAGCACACAAACAGCTGCACATGTATTCACACAGACAGAACATGCTGTGCATCTCCCCTGACCTCCTGCCCTTTCACTGCTCTGTGTTGCTGTGTTCTAGAGGTTGACAGGTACTTGGTCTTAAGAGCAGGTCGACAGTGTCAGGCTCTGTCACCAATACTGATGGCCTCTTGCCTAAACTGCAAAACCTGCCTCAGGGTCTGAGTTGAAGTTATGACTCCTAACAGCTGAATGGTTTGGGCCCCACAGCTCTGTCCATACAGGTGATGCTGAGCAACAGAATTTAAGGGTAGGCACTAATGAACTTGCTACCTGCAGTGGAGGGTGGTCTGTGATGCTACTATGGCACACAGGTGACTGATATCCAAAGGATCTGGATATAAGGCCCCAAATTGTTTGCAGGCAGATGTTTTTAACCATACAGGGTCAAGGTCTAAAAGAGCAGGAAATACCCCAAATACAGAGAATGAAGAAAAAGCAAAGAAGAAAGGTACAGTTATGGAAGGCCAGAAAATATATTTATTAAAATATACTTATCTCCTTAATTCCTTGTGTATTGTATTATGGAAAATTGGATGCAGCAGCCAGAGGGGACAGTGAGGTCTGTTATATGCAGTTCCATAATTAACATGCTACCAAACAACTCTGAATTGTTTTGGAAAACGTTAGTTTTGTTCTTGGAAAATCCTTGTATAAACCATAATACATATTACTATTTATTATTGATGTTATCAAAAGTATTGCAAGAATTAGCATAAAATTGTCTTTCATTACACCAGTTGATTGACTTTTAAATTGTTACAGTAAAAAGAAACATTAGAATATGAGTAAATTACTTCTTATATAAATATCAAAAGTATCAGAGGTCCCTTTAATAGCAGTATGGCTGCATAGCAGCAGAACAGGGAAAATAAAGACAAACATGGCACCTTCTATTTCTTAAGACTTTCCAGCATTTATTACTGAAATTAGACATCTGTGATAATCTAAAGTAAGCTTTCAATGTCTGACAAGTCTGCTGACAGTTATCTTATACCAAAAAGGATGCTCTGCATCATTTTGCTTGGAACTGTTTTGTGGCTGGGATATAATCTTGTAAATGTTAATATAAAATGCAATGAGACAATTTATTCACAATTAATAACATAGTGATTAGATGTCAGTATGCAAAACACTGCAGAAACTGATCAGTGGAAATTGACATTGGAATAAACAAAAATAGCCTGGGGATGATAAACAGATTTTATTTTATAAACTACTAGCCTCTTGAAATTGACTTAGTGTATTCCGTTACATCCTTCTGTTTCTTTTCCCTTCCCGTCTGAGAGGTGCATTTGGCACATTTGTGTTTTATCAACCATAGTAGTTGAAGGGAGACGCTCACCGAGAGCGGGCGGGCTCCGTCTGAACCCCGGTGCGACCGACCGCCTGCGCTTTGCAGATGAGCCATAAACACACACGGGGGGTGGGGGGAAAGAAAAAATTAAAAAAAAAAAAGGGGGGGGAAGGAAAAAAAAGGAAGCACCCGGGGAAATTTGAGGACGCAGAACTGGGGGTTCCCGGGCTGGGTTCGGGCACCGGCAGAGCGCTCGCTGGCGGTGATGGGCGGTCCCCGCATCTCCCCGGGGTCCTCCCGGCGCCCCCCATCCGGCAGGTCCCTCCCGTGTCCCCCGCTCTCCCCGGGCCTACCGCCGCCGTGCCGGGGCCTCCCCAGCCCGCGGGCCCCCCTGCCCGCCCCTTACCGTGAAGGGGGTGTCATCCACGCTGCCCACCGAGTACCCGTTGTCGCCGGGGTTCACGGCGCCCGTGAGCACCTGGTGCAGATGCATCGCGGCCGCGCTGCCCCCGCGGCGCCAGGGCCGGGGCCGGGGCCGGGAGCGGGGCCCGCGCTCGGTGCCCGGATGGCTCCGCGGGAGCGCGCGAGGGGGGGGGGCGGTGTGGAGGGGGCGCGCGCACGCGCCGGGCAGCGCCCGGATCAGGTGAGGGGACGGGGGCGCGCGCGCGGGCACCGCCCCGTGCGCGAGCGGCGGGGAGGGAGGGGCCGGGCCGTGCGCGCGCCCGCGCGAGGGGGCGGTTAAAGGGCGCGCGCGGGATGTGTGCGTGTGTGTGCGGGGGGGGGGGGCACCCGCCTGACACAGAGAGGGAGAGGGGCGGGGCCGCGGGAGCGCCCCCGGCGGCGGGAGGAGGGACCGCGGGCAGCGGGCACGGGCGGGCACGGCCCCGCCGACACGGAGGTGAGGGAGAGCCGGCGGCAGGACACGCCTCCCGGGGCGGGAGGGGAGAGAAGAGGAAGGGAAGGGGAGCCGCAGGGTCTCGGAGGCGGTGGCGCTCCGGGCGTGAGACGGGATGGGGAGGTGCGTCCCGAGAGTCGGGGCGGGCAGAGCGCTCAGGGCAGCGCCGCCAGGTACGGGCAGGCTCGCTCCTCCGCCTTTTGTTAGTTACGTATAAATATATACATATACGTACATATAGTGTTCCTAAGCACGGTTTGAGTATCTTTCGCTAAGGGTTCTCTCGTTTGGTCACATCCCAAAGAGCGTAGGCAGCTCCGGGGACCGCAGGACCGTCGCTCCCGCTGCCCCGGCGGTGCAGGGACCTGCCCGCAGTGCAGAGGTGTTTAGTTGAGTGAAGGTGTTTGGTTGAATTCTCTGCACGTGAAGTGACCTCGCAGAAAATATGGTGGGGATTTTGCTACTTTATTTGTGATAACCGCCGAACAGTCTTGAAAACTAAAGCCTTTAAGTGTGCCTTCTGTGTCTCAGAGGTGTAAAGAAGACTGGATCTTGAGAATTGTTTGGAAGGGATTCTAAACCCTGAACAAGGAAAAAACCCCTCTGTATACAGTGTGTATACGTAAAGAAAATTCTTCATTTTCTTGTACTAGGTCAATACAGTAGTCTTGCAGTTGTAACACTGTTGCTAATGATGGAAGCTGCAAAACAACCTCCTTCAAAGTCTATGCCAGTTTTGACTGAGTCAAGACTACAAGATTCATCTTGCCTTGGAGTGCTTCTTAAAAGTGTACATCTCTTACTGAGTAAGTGAATGCTACTCAAAGTGTAGTGGTAAATAAAGACATAGTCAAGTTACATTTGAATGGAAAAATACTGTCATCACAATACTTTAGATTTTGTCTACTCCTAGGCTTGTTAAAGGCAATCCCTTTTTAAACAGAACAGTATCTGTAGCTGGGGTGAAAGGTGAAAAAATACATTTTGATCTTCAGTTGACCTGGTTTCATATGAAACCACTCATATGCTTTTCTGATTGAAGGCTCTTCCAAAAAAGATGTGTAATTACTAGCAACTGATTTTTATTTTCAATAAGATTATTTTTTTTAAATGCATACCACAGGACTTAGAGGCAAAAGAGCATGGTGGGGCTTTTTTGTTTTGGTTGGGGGTTTGTTTGTTTGTTTTAATGAGTGAAACAAAGTCCAACTAATGCCTGAAGAAGCCAGTTGGCTTTTGAATTGGCCAATAATTGCAGTAATAGGAGCATGGTATGATCGAAGGAAACTGTTTTCCTTTCTTAGATGTAGTAAAACTACCTTGTTTTGGTGGCAAAAAGCCTTAGGTGAAAGCAGAGTAGGTTCAGTCTTCCTGGGTACAGATATGATGATGGAGAATTTTGGGTTTCAGCTCAGAGCTCTGTCCCCTCATGAGGGTCAGACTGTCAGTAGCTCATGTGTGGCCAACTGAGAGAGAGACTTTCAGCTTATTGCTTGGGTTGGTGAGAAACTTCAGAGTTTGATTTGTGTGGTACCTTAATTCCACTGAGCCTTTCCTGTAGGACACAGAATGCATGTTGTCCTGAACCAGGTAAACTTCCTCTTTAAAGTAAAAGTTAAGCAAAATTATGGGCTTAATAGTAAAATACTCCATTTGTGGCTGTGGAAACTATAGACATGGCCAGCTCTGTGCATGGAACTTTGAGCAGAATGCTGCAAGTATCTGCAGATAAGGCCTTCACATTCTTCCTTAGAGCAAATATTTTCCCCAGAGTTTTGCTGACAGATTGTTTACTTACTTGAAATCATTATTCCTTGTTAGTGACTTAAATATTTCACACTGAAGTAATTTTTAGTGCATGTAACTGTGATTTCTATTTCTGAGACCACGAAGCAACTTCTCTCTCACATATATATATATACATATATATATAAATATACAAAGTAATAATAATAATAAAATCCAAGGGACTTTCATTCTTTTAATTTCCCCTTTAATTCCTGACTGTCTTGTTGCTTAATTCAATTACTACTTTTTCTTTTTAACTCAATGCAAAAGTACCTGCTGGAGTACCTCTGCTGGAGTCTGGAATTCCCTGATTTGCTTGAAGTTGTGAGAAGGGAAGTTTTATTACCTCAGGCTCCTCTATAGAACCAAAAGACCTATTTAATTTATGCTAATAAGCTGCAGTTGGAGCCGCCTTAGGTGATGTTTAAGGATGTGTCAGGAATGCTGAGAGGACTTACTCTTGGCTTGGTCCAGCAGGATGGATTACATGACCTCTCAAGACTTTGTTTGCATCATGTATAAGGATGACCCTGTTTTGCCTTCTGCTTCTCCAGCTACAAATCTCTAGGTGTTCAAAGGTTGAGACTTTAATCATTTTTTCTGCTGCTTCCAGAACGAGAGGGAAGCAAAGGAAAGGGATCCAAATTTAGAAAACAGACACTGAACTACACAGATGCTGTGGAGAAATAACTTGCTTCCATTCGTCATAGGAAGAAGTATTTTCACTTGGCTAAAAAGAGATGGTATTATACAAAATAGTCAGAAATAAGTACAATGTTCTTACATAGAAATCATGATTACATATAAGAAATCAAACAATTTCTTGCTTGGGGTAAAAGATAGGGGTTTTTTGTTTGTTTATGTTTTTTTTTTCCCCCTTAACTTTGGCAAAAGGTGGAGTGTTTTTTGGGAAGGGAAAAAAATGCAAAAGACTTTACCATGAGATTTGCATAGGGAAATCCTAAGGAACGTCAAAGAAATGTGCTGAACACAGCCTAGAGAAAGAAAACAACACTCATAAGAGGCATCATGCTAGATAAATAGGTATTCTGGACTGTCTTTTATTTCAAAGGTGAAATGCTGCACTCCAGCCTCGGTATCTGCAGGACACACCTGGTTTTGACCACTTTTTTCGTTTGCTGTGCTTCTGAAGGCTTTACCTTTCCACCAGATGCAGAGCTTCTGTGCACAGTGTTTTTATAATTCTGTGAATATTTTCCACATAATCCATGATGGTTGTCTCATCTTCACTGAGTTCTTGAATAAAATGTATTTTTCCCTGAAGAAAAGCTACTTGCCTATTTTTTCTCTAGAACCCAAACCAGGTGTTAGCTTGGAGACAGTCATGTTCTTCAGTCCATAAGATGCAACATCTGTTCTCTGCTATTAATTTCTGAACTGTAATGTGATTTTTTTCTGTACCTGTGTTATTACTGATAGAACAAGATTGCCCTCACAATGATCTTAATTTGTAAACTCTTGTTCCTTTCTGTTGTTTGTTCTCTGTATGTTTCTCTAGAAGACCATAAGGGCATTTATTCACCTCTGAGGAATGGGCACCTCTTCAGTACTCCTGAAAAGACCGTGCTACAGCACAATTTTTGCTTGGATATTTATAAATGATCACATTCATGGAAACTGCCAGTCTTGCTTCCCCAGGGGTATCCAAATGCTGAACACTTTTGGGCAGTGCATAGGTGTCCAAGCATTTCCCTGTCTGGACCCTTTCTGTCCTGCAGAATAAAGGCCCACAATTCCAATTATAAAGAACAAAAAAGTAAAAACCAATAAAATTAAAATTTGCACCAAAACTGAAACTTTTCCCTAATTATTTTAAGCCATGGTCAGGTACCTGTGGAGGGAAAAAACTAATGATTAAAAATTCTAATTTGGTTAAATGGTGGAGAAGGGATAAGAACAGATAGTTTAAACAGCACAGAGGAGCTGAGGCACATATTTGAAGGTGCTGATGTTTTCTGTGGTCAGGGAGAAGGTCTAGTAGTGCTGTCTCTTAATTCTCTTCAGAAGCTTCAAGGTTTTGTTTTCTTGCCACTCTGTCTAATCATGATGGCAGTTGCAGACCAGCTGAGTTTTTCTGGGAGGAGAGGGATAGGGTTTTTCTAAGAAAGGATTGAGTTGCTTAGCAATTGTTTAGTTGCAAATACTTGAATGTTAAGAAAGCAGAAACAGAATAAATTACTTCTAGTACTGATATGTAGCATGACATTGGACTTCAATGACATAGGATTAAGTTTAATTAAAATTTGACTAGTTCTGTTGGCTGAATTTATTCTGTGTGCTCCCTGTTAAATGCTTATCCTACACAGATATTTAGTGAAACTGTCCGTGAACAAACATGCTCAGAATAATTTTCTGAGTGTCTGGATCCTAATATTCGGTAGGAGGCACTGTTGTTTTAATGTAAATATTTTTTTTCAAGTGGAAGAATTAATCCTTTGTACCCTTTCAGTTCTGATCATCTGTGTATCTTGCCTTTCCATCCATCTTTCAAATATCTCGGAAGTAGCATTCAGACTGAGTGTTCTGATGGCAGTAGGTGTACATGGAAGATGTTCTGGGAATTTCCCCTGGGTTTTTTATTGAGGAAAAAAACCAACTCAAATCCCAGACACCTGCTGAGTCATATGGCGCTGCAGCAAGGATTTCAGTTCTTCATCGCTCTAAGGCAGACATTTCTGTCCTTAAGGAAGCAATGAATGGTGTGCATGGGGTTGTTTTTAGCACAGACTCCTGTCCAGGAACTGGAGGACACCAGAAGATTCCAGTTATGAACTTCTATGATTCTTTCCAGGCCCAGACCAGCACTTCCACACCAACAGTTTTATAATCACCATAGCAACTATTCTGCAGGGAAGGCTGAGGAAGATTTGAATTAAAAGCCCTTCTGAGAAACTTAAGCCAAAATATTTTGGATGACCTTTGAAAAGCTTGTTATCAGTTTAGGTTTGTGTTGCTTTCTTAGTAGCTCTTGTGCTGTGTATTTCTTCAACTTCAAGGTGTCCTGTCACTAATACATCCTAGCTTTATAACTATTATTCTTCTAATAAGGAAAAGAATCTGTAAGGGAATAATTTTTCTTTTGTGCTATTTTCTTTTTGCTTTCCATATGGTATAATTCTTAAATTTTACTGGCACCTATGTAGACTGTTTTTAAAACAACGTGCACGTCTGCATGTTACGTTTGTCTAACGTTTTTGGGTACCTGAATGTATCTTAATTCAACATATTTTTAAGACTCACTAGCTTTTGGTAGGACTTTAAGTACTCTGAGCCTATTGGAATATTTTCTATGCTTCCAAGGATTGTAGTATAGGTTTTTAAGTTGTAATTAAAGCCAACCAACCTTGTAAGATTATACCTGTCGGTTTTGTTTCCTTTGAACTCAATGTGCAAATAAAGTATGCAAACGTGCATTTAGCTGCTGAAAGTCACTATGAACTTCTCATTATATTCTTCTATTTGCAATATTAAACATTGTTTTTCATTCTAAAGGTGTATTTGCTTTTGGTGAGGAAGAGGAGTGGAAACAGTATCTATTCTGTTTATTTGTTTTGTTCCTAACATGCTCAGCAGAAGCTTTGAAAAGAATATGTGACCAACAGCTTGTGTAGAGAACCTACCTTGGTCATCAGACTGCCTTCTGGAACATTTTATTGGTTTCCTGTCAACACAGGGAACACATTATAAAAAAAGGTGGGTAAAATAAGACTAAATGTGCCCCTTGTGCAACGTGTCAGTTTGGTGTAATCGATGCACTGTGTGCCAATTACTGGGGTTTAATTTGGTTTAGTAACTTTTTGAGGCTCTAATCATTAAGTCTTAAGTACTCACGTCTGTAGCACAAACGCTCAAGCTGAACCATTGCTAATTAACCCAAGGGTATTTTCTTGTGCTGAGCTCACCAGTGCAATTTATCTGTCTGGGCTGTGGCTCGGACAGTGTGAATGTGTTTACTGTGGGTAGTTTGGGGACCACAAGTATTTCATTTGCTTTATGCATTTTCAGGCATCCTGTCAGGACAGATATGAATCATTTGAAGTGAAGTAAAATGGTTATCAATATTCCATCTTGCATAACTCTGAGGCATCTCTCATCAACTCTGCTTAGTGTAGAAGTTTAATTTTAGAATTAAGGGAGTTTCTCGTGTCTAATTGACTTTTAAAAAGCTGAGGATGTAGAACACATAGTTAATAATAACTGGGACTGTATAAGAGTCTGATATTCTCTCCCCTCCTCCCCCAGTCAGAGTAAAAAAATTGAAAATACAAAATCTGCTGTGAAATGGAAAATTAAAATAGATGGAAAACCTTTTTTAATTCCATTTCCCCCACCTCCCCCACCCCCTCCAAATACCTTCACTTTGGCTGCCTTGTACCAGGTCTTGGCTTAATATCTGCTCATAACTTGTGTCCACAGAAAAGCCTTTCAAAATTTCTTCCACTAATACATAAAAAAATTAATATTTAAGGTATATGGAGTATTATTTGTAAATTGCATTCTAAAAGTGGTGTATAAAGAGGATATCTCAAGGGCAAAGTGCTATGTATTCAGTTGCTAAAATAATGAACTGTAAGTTTTCCAAGAGGTGAGTTGAAGGATGGCACATGTGATGTGCAAAGTTCTATAGACTTCATAGTTTCAAACTGGTGACTGAATTATTTGGGATTTGTATTACTCATATTAAAAAAACAAGTTATTGTTGACAATAAAGGAAATACTTTTCCAAGAGAATTATATGTGGAACAACTCAGTTCCTTGCACCTTCTTTCCAAGGAATGCAGGAGGTCTGTACAGGTTTCTAACTGTGGAGATTCTCAGTGCAGAGACACTTGAGGATTGCTGATTCCTGATTCCTGTGTCAGTGCATTGGTGAGGAACATGTGGATTTTCTCTCATCTTCAAACTGATGTGCAGAGTGCTGCAATACATGTTAAAATGAAATGTGTTTGAATCCTCATATTATATAGCACTGTGAGTCTCTAGGGTTATTTAGAGATGTGAACTGTGTGTTCTGATCTTGCAGACAATTCTGAGATTGTAATAAAGATGTATCCTTATGAAAAACATCCTCTTTATCCTACAGCTGCACACAGGATATCAGAAAAGAATGGCCATGGTTAATTGTTCTAGGCAATGAATACACTGAAAGTGCACTCTGGCTATCCAGTCATACACCTTAAGCCAAAATAAAGGGTGAAATTTGTGCCTAAATAAACTAATAGTTTTACCAGTGACTTGGTTTTTGGGAAGAATGTATCAGTTTTCCTTTATTTTGTGTTTATTTCTTTGAGGTTTTGTTGTGCTTACTTAGTTTGTGTCACATCCACTTCCTAGTTTCGTCTCTTCTGTCATCTTTTCCCTCTCCATCTCCACAAACTCTTGAATTCCCTAGCTCAGTTTAATCAAATGCTGAAGTCCTGTGTACATAATACGGAAATTCTTGACAGAATAGAGAAAAGAGACTTTAATAGGGCCACCACTGATGGAAAAACTGTGGTAGCAGTTTGAGACAGGAGGAAAATGGGTGTCAATACCTTCAGTGAGAGGAAGTGGTGCCATTAAAGAGAAGGTGGATGTCACAAGGTCCATGGCAGTAAGGATATTTTTTTTTTTAATTTTTTTTTTTTTGGCTCAGTGAGAATGGGTGAATTGGGGTTATCTGCTTTAGCCTGAAAAGCAGAGGGCAATGTTGATTTTGAGTGATGAAAAGCTATGTGTTTGCTGTGTATAATACAAGGAGAATCTTGAACTCAGCACTCCTTACCATGGAGCGGGATGTGCCGAGCACCTCTGATAGGTAGGAATGTGTCTGTGTGTTCTGGGTGTGCACAGGAGCAAATGAGTTAAGTGGTGGTGATATTTGCCAGCAGCGTGATATGGAAATGCTGCCCACTGCATCACACAGATCTGCTGCCATCTGTTCACAAATGTTTGCTGCATTAAGAGGAGCAGAAAATTGTATCATTTTCCTTGTGGAAAAACTTGCTTTTGTTTTTTGTCTGAATGTTTATTATCTCTGAATTCAGGTCAAGTCTCTTTATTCTTAATGTTTAGAAATTCCATGGATGTTATAAATTTAAGTAAAGGAGCCTCATCTACATAAATAATGCTTCCTTCTATATCTCATCAACAGTGATTTCTTTTTTTCAGTTCCATCAAATACATAAATGCGGTGATGCAGGCAGCAGGATAGGCAGTCTGTTAGGTGGATCATAGAGTATTTTTTATATCTTATTGGTAAGGTAACCACCCATGAGGGATCATTTCAGAATGACCCTGAAGTCATAGTTGTCAGACAGTCTATATTTTGATTTTGAGAGTTAAGCAGATCAAATAGAATAATTACAATTGCTACCACGTTTGTTACTTAGCTAAAGAATCTGTCAATGTTTTGCTGGTGATGGGAAAAATAGTTGCTGCTTCTTACCTTCTGCCTCTCCTCTCTGGAGAGGAGCAAGAGACATCCAGGATGAACTGCTGTGTTTTCCAACAGTTTTTTGCCACTAGCACCACAGTCCTTCTCAGCTGTTCCTGTTAAGTAGTGGATTAAGCCAACCTTGAATTTGGCCTGCTTAGTCAAAGTAGTCAAAAGCAGAAAAGTGATTTCCATTTGGTTCTTGAACTGGGCCTAGTGCCAGCACAAAGATTAATTATTACTATTATATCTTGGTTCTAAATGAATAAAACGTAGAAAAGAGAGATGCTTAGGAGAGATTGGTCAGCACTGCAAATGATTAAATATTTTGGTCTTGCCACCAAGAAATGCAGTAGATATAAATAACCGACTTTGCAATCCAGTTATATAATAATTTATTAGGGTTTATACAGCTTAATTTGATGCTTGGGTGCTCAGACCTCTAGCACCAGTGTAAATTCTCCATCTGTGCAGTTGTACTAATGTGAAGAACTGCCTGTTGAGTGGAATCCCTGTTCTGAAGAAAACCAAAACATTTTATTGAAAAATATTGCAGAACAGCTATGGAGCAGGAATTTAAAAACTTAAAGGACTGTGAAGTAATATTTATTTTTAGTATTTGGGAGTGTCAGACACTGAGCTGAAATGTGGTTTCTCCACCACCACCACCTAAGGTGGGTAACTTGGGAACCTTGGGAGCTGATGCTGCAAAACCACCAGGAATCATTTCCAGTCCCAACTTCAGAGATTGAAGGTGACTCTAATTTTTTTTTTTTTTAATTCAGAAGAGATGTTAGAGAGTTCATGTATTTTTCGCTATAGAGCCCAAAGGTCTAAGGGAATTATCCTTTTATCTACACTTTTTTTTCAGTCATTTTACAGTCATGTTCACCTGGTGATACAATTGTGATTTTTTTTTTTGGTGGTAAAAGACATATGCAATATATATGTAATCTGCTAATGCATTTTAAAAAACATATGTACAATACAAGTCCATTTCTAAACTCTGGTCTCTTGACTGCTCCAACTTCAGGAACAGAGTAGTTGAATGTTGCTGGCTTTTTCTCTTGTTTCCAGCTGAACGCAACTGAACAGATGGGAGTGGGAGAAAAAATGACAAGCCAGTGCAGACAGTGTGATTAATTTGTTGGGTTTTAGTGTGGGATTTTTTGGTTGTGGTTTTCTTTTTTTGTTTGTTTAGGTTTGTTTTTTTTTTTTTTTTTTTTAATTGGTGAGGACAGTGCACTTACTGCAGAAAGAGCAGCAAAAATACACAGGTATATTTTGAGTGTTGTTTGTCCATGCCTCAAAAATTTGTTCAGTTGCTACCTGCATGTAGTGGGAAGGGAAATAGTCTTTGCTGCTGTATTTAGAAAGGGTTGTATCCATAAGGTATTACAACCACCAGTGTTTCAGAACTCTGCCAGATGGCGTTGGCTGTGAGTAAGTTCTGTGATTCATTTGGTAAAATATTTGTCATGGCAACTGAGGAGCCTCTGACTCATTGCTCCAGCCAGTGGTAGGAACCACTACTGGCCTCACCAGATGTGATGCTGGATGTAAGGGACCATCCCATGATGCTACTTTTAACCTGGTTACTTTGCCCAGTGAGGCGCATTTGTAAATTCTTTTTGCTTTCTGTCTCGGTGTTCAGCAGACCTTAAATCTTCTATTTCAAAAACCTAACATACCTACTAAAGATATCAAAATATTCACTAATTTTTTCTTGTGATTACAGTAACTGAGTAAAGGAGAAATGAGTTTTCACTTTCATTAAATTCTCTCCTCCACATTTTGGAACAAGCAGTAGGAAGATTTGCCCAGGAGTGGAATATCCAGGAGAAGAACTGAAAAAAAGGTGTGAGGAAAGGCTGGAACAATGCTGGATTTGTTTCCTCTAGTAACTGTTTGGGGGCAAGATCTGCCAGGTGCTATTCTGACAGTCTATACCAGCCAAAAAAACCCACAAAAACTCAAGCCCTTTGTATAGCCTTGATCTCAGTTCTGCTGAGATCTCTGTTCTCAAACATTTACTCTTCAGTTTCTAGTTTAGTGTCCCAAAGTTCTTATTTGTCCCTCCTTGCTAGTAATTAGTAAGTAGCGAATTCTGGGAAATAGATCAGAATGATTTCCCGAGGATACTCTGGTAGCTGCCTTGGAAAAATGACTAAGCATCCTCGGAGGCAACATCATGTAATGTGTTATGTGCCAGGAAGGACATATCCTGTCAGAATGGGTGTCTGGAGAGACACAACAGAAGCCTTTCAGACATTTTATGAGCTTTTAGAAGTTAAAGAAAATATCCAGGGACACAGATGGTTGCAAAACAACTCCCCTCCCACCTGTAAAACTGAAAGTACAAACTCCTTAGAATACACAAGGCTATTGCCATTTACATGGTCAGAATCACCTCTTTAGGCACGGGGCTTTCTATGTCAACAACTGATTAGGGAAGATTTCTGCCTTCCTCAGTCTCAAGAGGGAGACAAGACCTTCAGCTTTCCCTCTAAGTACCAGCCAGGCTTTTAGCTCTCTTTCTTTCCAGAAGTATGTGGGTTTTGCTGTTTTGGAATGGACAGATGCCAGAGAACCTTCAGTTATAAAGTAATTTTTCTGATCTCAGCATATCTTTCTTCATACTCTAATCAAGACAAATGTCTTTAGAAAGAGTCTGTGCCAAAGAGTTACTTCTGACCTTAGTCAATGTGCACCCCTTTGTTGTATCTGACCGACCTATATCTATTTACATCATCCCAGGATCATTCTATATCTCATACAAATGTCCTTCAGATATGTATCTATATAGCCATATTTTCTTTATATATACGTATGTATCTCTTCCTTATTATAGAAATATAACCAAAATATTTTAATATCTAATGAAAAATACATGTATGGAGAAAAACTGCCAGGTAACTTTGCTGGCCTGCCTGTGCTTTATTTTGATCAGGCTGCTTCTGTTCGTGTCACCTTGCAGGGTTCCTTGGAGTGAGTGATGCACACTGAATGTTGGAGAAGGAAAGAGTGACACACAAATATGGTGGGGGTACAGATACTTTCCATTTGTGTTGGTTAGTTATAGCCCTATAGAGTTGCACATTAACTATCTGATGCTGCAATTAAATCATAGAGGAAAGGGAAAGAAACATTCTGTCTTCTTTCAGTCAGCACAGTGTTTTCATAAAGGCAGGCCTTTCTGAAGTAGGATCTGAGCAGTTTGGAATCATGTGTGAAAGAAATGGAACCACCGGTGATGGCATAAAACTATACTGAGGAGTATTGTTGTCAGTGTGGCATTTTTTATTCCTTATGTCTAATGTGTTCTCGAATGATTGTGAAAAAAAGTAGAAAAGTGATTCTTTTTGAATAATAATCAATTTTCAAGAATCAAGGGAATGGGTGATGCTATACTTTTACTGACTGAAAAGATCAAAGAGAATAAAAATCGGAATTACTTATGAGAAAAGGAAGTGCTTAAACTGCAGTAGTTTTAGATTTGAAGTGATGTTTTCACAGCTGATCCTTCCAATACAGAATCGAAGGAATTATTTAGGTATTGCACTTAAAAAACTGAATGTTAAATATAGTTCTACTGTGGCAGAAACTATATCTTATTTTATAGTGAAAACACTTTAAAAAGGTTGATTTTATCCTGAATGATTTGTTGTTTATGTATCTTTTGTTAAGTAATTAGAAAGCTGCCAAACTGATACTTGACAAACCCCTTCCTTAAACAAGATGAAAGGAAATCCTTTTAATTTATTTGCTTTATTCAGGCTAAAATAGAGAATTGCTTGTGGAGAGTTAATTTACTGGCAGCAAAAAAAAGAACTAGTTTATAGAATCCCACAGATCAATCACACAACATACAAAGCACAATGAATAGTTCATGTCAGAGCTGGATTTTAGTATCAGTTGATAAAAACTGATAACAATAGATCTGTTGATTTTTACTGAAGGAGCACATTGGCTTTGTTGTTCTGCTTGACACCAATTAATGAGGTTGTTCTGTTCTCAGAGTACTGCATAGAAACAGTTGCTTTCATGTATTGTTGTTCTATGGCAGGATTTTGTCCCTTGCTAAATTGAATCCTGTTCAGTCAGAGCTGAGGCAGAGATGGTATTGATTCTCAGGGAAACACAGACCTCAAGAGATTCTGTACTCCTGTTTAGTCATCTCTTTAAATTTAATGCTACTCCTAAATATGTGGGTATTTTATGAAAGCTTGGGGATTGCCAAGACAGGTGGCAATATTTCCCACAGAAAATAAGTTTGAAATGCAATAACTTGCTGCCTTTTTTATAGAACATTAGTGACACCCAGTGGTTATATTCGGTTATGGACCAATAAACATTATAAAGTTTATTCTAAGCCTTTTTCTCTCATGAAAACTGGAGTTCAGAGAACCCTTGAAAAGCTGTTTGAAGTCTGTTGGCCTTTGGTATATATTCAGCCTGTGCTTTAGGCTCAAAAATGTGAGTAAGCTTAAGTAAAGGGAATGAAGGGGGGGGGGGGGGAAAGCATTTCAAACTTCTTATGAAATGGTTCTCACTTTATCAGACTTAATGACAATGAGGCAAATGACTTTTGTGCTGTAAGGAATGCAGTCCTTTTCCTTCCTCTTTCTTCCTCTTTTCTACCTGTCCTATTTATTTCACATTTTAAATAGTACACTGTATTAACTGATTTATTCTTCTCTTCTGCTACGGCTTAGGTAAGTCTGTATAGAAGGCTTGGCTTACTGTTTTAGACTATTGTCATTCCTCTTTTGTGTCCTGCTTGTTTTACTAGGACTTGATGTGTTGATTTTCAAAGACATTTAGAAATTTGTTAATGTTTGCAAGATATTTTGAAATTACAGGTTATAAACTATTTGTCTTTTTATTGTTTCAACTGTTACCTTAATCATGAGCAAAACCTGCTCCTGAAATCAGTCCTACTAAATTCCTTAGGATTAAATATTTTGATTCAGACTGTAGCAGGAGGTCTGAGCATTGTCTGAAAACTCAGACATGGAAAAAACTCTCCTAAATATGGATGATCACAAGGACAGTTATTCCAGCTGAGGATGTGGAGGGTCAGACATCAAGATTTCATACCCCAGTGACAAAAGAGTGACACATCTCTTACTAGTACCCTTCTGAGCTTTAGAAAGTTTAAGAAAAAGGGAAAAGATGAGTTGGGGTGGGGAAAGGTAATCTAATGCAGGTAGAAATTCAGCTTATGAGCCTCTCTGTGTACAGGTAGGGGTTGATGTAAACTTTAAGCTTCATGAGAGAAACTTGGTTTCAGTTTCTTCGTTTTAAACATACTTGGACAAGTTTTATATTTCTAAATATGTCTGTTCTTCATTTATAAAATGGTGATATCAGTGTTTTCCTGGCTTGGTGAATAAATATACTAAAGCCTAGAGACAGTATTTTCTAAGGGAGCCAGGTCAGTGCAGTGTGCAGGGCTTGATGGAACTGTGCCTTCTCTCTCACTGAGAAAGGAAAATGAATCTTTTACTGAGGGGGGGTAGAGGGTGGATTTATGGAAGAGAAAGTACGTTTTCATTGATTTTCATAGAATAAAATCCTACTATTGTTAGGGAAGACGTGCCTGGCAGTGTGCAGTCCCTTTTTAGGAGATGCTAAGGGCAATCTCAGAGAGCATGGCTGCATTTTTCAGCATCTGTTTCACGAGAGATGCTGCTGTTGTGAAGGGACTGATTTCATGTTTTGAAATGGGCAGCAAAATGCACTGACCATAAGCCATAAAGTCACTCAGATCTCAAAGTTTGTCTCTTGAGCACACAATATCTATTGCCCTCGCTGTCCATTTCTTTATAATATTGATCATTTTAGAACAGGTAATATTTCCATTCAGATTGGCCAGTACTCTGCTTTATGATTGTAGAGGAGAATCCATGAAATTGAAATGAGACCAGTGTGGGATTGATTTTCTGATATCTGTCTTACTTTATCAAGACTTGAGCTGAAATATTCAAATATCATGGTTTTTTCAGATTTATGCCTTTGACTACAGAATATATTTATCAAAACTCCCAGAGAAATGAATAATAAGATGAGGAGCTATTTAATCATGAGCATGGAGATCGCTCTGCAGATTGCAGTGCTCTGACAGGTCCAGTCAACATGGAACAAGAAAAATAATGCTGGGAAACAAGGTATCAGATTCATAGTTACTTACAAAGCAGTAAACGTAGCCTGTACTTTTTAAACAACACAAACAGAATGTAGTGAGAGAAGCAACACCATCTGTTCTTATTAACACCACTTAAAAATGCAAAATTTAAGATTTAACTTATAGTTCTTTGTGATGTCTGATACCTCTCACGTTACCAATACGGGGATCTAGCCTTGTTAAGGAGACTGGAATTAAGAATATTCTGAAGGAGTTGAGTTATTTAATCCTCTTTCACTTTTAAAGTACTGAGCATATATTCAGTTGAGTATTTTCAGGCTATGAAACTTGATAGACAGTAATAGTCAGTCAGCTCCAAACCTTCTAAAATCTCGATATCTTAAGCCTATTCTGTGTTTTAGCAGTTCTTGGTATAGTCGCACGATGTGTCTTGATTTGCTGCCAGATAAAATCAAGCTGGTATGAGCTGAACTTGTGAAGGTGTAGCATGTCTATGTGTGTTCCAGTGTGGCAACATTAACTCAGTTGTTGTGAGGCATATTTCTTTCCCACAGACATGGCCTGAGGCTATCAGCCTTTAGCTTGCAAATGTGAGGACTCCTATGCACAACAGCAGTTTTACTGAGAAAATGGTGCTTTGTGGGAGCTGCTTAAAGACAAGGGGTAAGGGAGAAATCAAGTGTGACAGTATGGCTGCACACCTCAGCAGGACACACGGCTCCCCAGGGGCAGCAACAGGACTTTGGTGCTCAGTGGGACATCTCTCAGGGTTACAAAGACTCTCTCTGGTCTGGCTGTGTATAAATTCTATCTGCTTGGCAGATCTTTCAAGGGACATCTTTCTAAATGAAATATCTGCCTGCTGTTGCTCACTTGGCATCACCAGAAGAGTGTATGGATGTGTGGAGGCCACCAGTTTTGTGGGCTTAAATATTTTTGCCTTATCCAGTGGCTGAGTACAGGTTTGTACCAAGAAAGTTTAGCTGCAAGACAGAGTTGGACCAGAGCACAGCTCTCAGTTCAGGCAGCATGGACTTATCTCCATTAATGAAATAACATGGTTTGCTCTGGCTGATTGTGTGTATGCTTTGTGAGCTTAAATCACATTTTAATGACTCTAAATAAGAGTCTTTCTCTTCTCAAATCATGACTGATAAGAAAAATTTCAATAAACTGACAAGGGAATTTCTTCTCCTTTTGCATGAAAAACCTTCAGCTGAGGAGATGTATTTAAAATTCTTGACTTGGTTCAGCTATTTGGAAGAATGCAATGTGTATAAGAGACTTTTGGCAACGGAATATGCATTCACAGGAGCCAGTGTAAGAAATACAGGAACATGAGTGTGAAGAGGAACAACTGCAAGGAGGAGTTAAGCATCTTCAACAGCACTTCTGCAGCAATCACTTTCTCTCTAAATCAGTAACACATCTGAGAGGCATCGTCTGAATAACTTTTTTGTAAGGAAGTTGTGGGTTATTTCAAGAATTTGTTAGACTTTACCAAAATTTTAAGTCTTAACTAATGACACTCAGAACCTAGTTTTGAAGTGTTGTTACTTTTTTTGGAGTACAAATCAGACACAGGCTCCAGCCAGCAGAGATGATGAGGCTGGTACCAAGGATGCAATTTTCAAGCATTTGTATTTTTCTGTAGAGAAGTGTTTACAGTTTCTTGGCATTAGCAGGTGGATAAGGAAAATGGCTGAGGCAGTGAGATGGGGTTTTTTTGGCCAGACTTCATTTTTGGATGTAGAGAATGTCTGAAATTTCAGGCCATGCCTAAAAAAAAAGATACTTAAAAGAAATGTGGTATGTGAGTCAAATGGATGGAGTAAAACACAGGCTTTTCAAGTTCATTTGAATTCTAAAGAGTTGTTGGGTTTGGGTTTGGATTGGACATTTCTATTTGTTATTTCTGCCTTTGGATATGGGAGTTTCCAGTCCTTACTGTAAGAAAAAGAAACACACATGTGCACAGAACGTGGCTTGGTTACCTTTTTTGAAACTATTTTTCTTATTATCACTCTGAATTCAGAAGAATAAATCATTTTGTCAAGGGGCAAGTTAGTTAAAAATCACACCATTCTGAAAGGGAGAAAATGAAAAGCACACAATTCTTAATCAACCTTTTGGCTCACATATATTCATGCAAACATTCATTCATTTTTCACAGTTTGTAGTTGCTCATATTAATGATATTCAACATGAACAATTCAGGAAAAGATTGGGTTAAACTTAGCAAAGTGTTTATTACAAATAATAGTGTCTCTAATTTTCAGATGTATAGAAACTGTTTCCAAACATAGCAGTCAGTGCCATAGACTGCTGAGGTACTTATTTACATTTAATATATATTTTTCAAAATGAATCAGCATGATTAGTTATAAAATCACAGGTTTATATATTTTTAAAAGAAATACTAGCATTTATAAAACACAGCAGTAAATTCTAACTAAATATGCCATGATAAAATTAAAAATAAAAATCAACCTCAGGATTTAGATGTGAAGTAGTCCTTAAAAAAACAACTTCCGAAGCTGTTCATGCATACACAATCTCCTACTGGAGTTAATAATTAATCAGTAAGCCCTGCTGCTGGTTCTGAGTTTCTTCTGTGCACGTTATGAAAAGAAAATATATGAGATTTAGACAGGTACATAGTCAGAGAATTACTCAGCATGGGAGTAGGAGCTGAGTGCACAGGTGCTTTTATGGAAAAAAAATGTTTCCAGATTTGAAAATGTAACACAGGAAGCAAAATAATGGCACTTGCAATTAAGGTAAGATTTATAGATATTCTGCTATTAAATAAGTGATTCAGCAAATAATTTTTATTATTTTTATTGTATTTTAAAATACTTTCTGAAACTGTTGAAAAGTACTTATTGGTAGGACAAAATCCATTAATGTGATGTATTTTTATGACCCACTGTAACACATCTTAAAATGATGTT
The DNA here is from genome assembly GCA_038380795.1 of Pyrocephalus nanus. Taxonomy (NCBI): domain Eukaryota; kingdom Metazoa; phylum Chordata; class Aves; order Passeriformes; family Tyrannidae; genus Pyrocephalus; species Pyrocephalus nanus. The sequence goes on from CM076272.1 coordinate 9,248,898, forward strand.
GCTCAGTGAATTTTTTATATTGGACCTTGATCCAAGGACTATTTAAATAACAAAGATTCATTAGTCATTTGATAGGACTTTAGTTTTTATACTTTAATTTCTGTCATCAACCCGGAAATTATTAAAAGCTCTAAAAATATTGTTTCACAGAAGCTGTAATTGAAACACACACTTGAATTGTTACTTGTTTGAATGGAAGAGCTGCCACTATAACAATCCCTTGAGGAGAATCGTACTTGTAATAAATATAGCATTTATATAGGTGTGCTAAATGACTTAAACTGCTAATAACTGATGGCTATTCTATGTCCTCCAACAAAGAATCCTTGGAAAAAGGATAAGTGTTAAGTCAAGTTAAAAGTGACCATCTGTTTTTAATTTGGTGGTCACCTGGCTGTGCTTCAAGATAAAACCCTTTAAAAAAGGTCATCTACAGGAAATGTTCAGATTACTGATGAGGAGATCTGTGCAAATCTGAAAAAGATTGGTTTGAAGGTTAATTGATTTTATTTTTTAAAGTGACAAAACGTTGAAACAATATATGGGAACAAGTTGTCAGAAAAAGCAAATCAGATGTGAGGGAGCATTGAGTAGATTTTTAATTTATTTTATCTTTTTAAAAAAATTCTGCACTTCATTGGCAGGCTCAGTAGTGAAAAGGATCTTAAAGTTTTTAAAGTCCTTAGAGAAGCTCAAGACATAGGACAGGAGAAACATGAAAACTGCTGGATTTTTACTTCCAATCCAGCATAATCCGCAAGGTCCAGATTATGCAGAATCCCAGCCATCCTTGATGCTCACTTTCCATTCCCCTCCTCACCACTTACACTCTGTCTTCACAAAGTTAGGTTGTCATTTGCTTGCTGAGGAATGAAAGAGAAATGAAAATCCTCAGTGCTGTTCATTTGAAGAAGTAGCTCCTTGGTTTTTGTTTTTTTTCTTGTGACAGTTGTTAGGTCAGCGTAGCTGCCAGACACCGTGTGGTGATCGCAGGCCATGCTTAGACCAGTCATGTTTTTCAGCTACTGTTTTAAGTACTCTTTTTGCTCTTGGGTTTATTCACATTTTGGTCAGAGATGTATAGCAGCTTAATGCAATTTTTAATGCCAAAGCACTTACATTGTTTAATGAGTTTTGATTCCCAGGCTAATACCTTACTTGAACAAATCTGGGGGGATTTCATTTGAAAAAGGAGACTGCCTTGAAGAGCAGCTATAGAAACATCTTTTGTGATCACATTTGAAAGTGGCAGAAAATACTGTATTCTCTTATATTCTTTAAATTAAAACTTAAAAATTCTAATCCCCAAGGTGCTGCATTCCAGAGCTGGGATTTGCTCTGAAACAGCTCTGCAAAGGTATCCCCTGCTCACAGGTTTCTGTTTTTAACATTGTGCAGCTGTGTGTGAAATTTGCAGGGTAATTTGGTTCCTGTTCATCTCTGGTTTGATTTCCTTTGCACATTTCTGTGGGTGTTATCTCAATTTTCATATCTTCTGCATTAATTTTTAAGTTCCCATACTTATTTCTTCTGAGTCGAATGAGTCTATGAATACCTTTTCATTAATTGTTGTCTCTTGTTTCCAGTCCATCATATTTCCAAAAGTCATCAATTTGAAACTCATGCTTTAGAGCCTTGCCGGGATTGAAAAAGTAGTAATTGCAAAGATGCCGAAATTCTTGGATGTCCACAGGAACTTCTGCGGAATTGCCACGTGTTTGTTCTGAGGGGAGCTTGTTTGTCAGTCTTCAGCACCACTTACTTCATGTGCCTTGTGGGGACCAGCCACTTGCAAGGTATCACCAGTGATTCAGACAGGCTTAAGATGTAATTTTGTAGTGTTTGATGGTCATTGCTAGACTACAAGCATTTTACCTGCTTTCAGTTGAGCAGGATTGCTGTGCTAAATACAGGTTGCTAAATTCACCTGAAGGTTCATAGTAAATGTCAGTGTGTCAGCACAGGTGACACCCATCCTGTTTGGCTGTTGGCACTCCTGCTTCCATGGCCCAAGACAACTGCCCTTACTGCTGTTCAGGGAGGTGCCAGTCCCCACAGGCAGCAGCAGGAACCCATGATGTGTGTGCTGGAGAGCACAGGCCCTTGTATGTGCTGGATACCCATAGACTGAGCATGGGTTGGGACACACAAAAAGATTTGGGCTCCCAAAGAATGACAGTTTTGTCTTATAAGTGCTTTGTTTTCAGGTGTATCCCCAGTCCAGAGACTTGGGATTGCCACAAGATGTGTGTTGATCCAGCTTGAATTTATGCCTTGCTTTTTTTTTTTTTTTGGTGGAAAGTAGACAATAGTGAGAGTGGAGAAAGGTGAAAATAATTGAAAGTGTTTGTCTCTTAGGGCCAAAGTCCTCCTGCCCTTTAACCTCCCAGCAACAGGCATGGTAGATGGTGGGCTTTGTCTCAGCTGGCTGCATACCAGCGACCCCAGGTGCCATCCAAAGCATCTGAAGTACTGTAGAGCTGGAAGGTTAATAATTTTTTTTAATTATTATTATTTTTTTCCCCATAAAAGACTCAGCACAGGAGGGTGTCCGAATTAGGCCTTGCTGATTGAAAGCAATTCTCAGGATTTCATGGGGGACTACTCTTCCATTTAATAAGATCTTCTTTTTTTGACTTGCAAGTAGGCTACTGTTTTGTAAAGCTCATTACAGTTTGTTGTTTTCAGAAAATGGGTCCAATCACTATGCAATTTGGATAACTAAGTTGAAGACTGTCATCCTAAAGTATATGATGTAGCTATTAAACAAAATAAGTGTGCACTTAAGGAATTGCTTTTTGATGTGTTGTTTGTTCCTTCTCTGATTGTTCTTCTGATGACTTGAGTGGAATTTTGGTAATTGGTTTTTTAGAACATTGGAATAGTTTGAATCTGGATACAGATCCAACCCAAATTAATTCCTATCTGTCAGTTGTATTTTGGCAGCAGACTCTTACAGCAGCGTAGATGTGTCTTAAAAAATTAGTGTATGCATATATATTTCCTCTGAACTGAGGTTTGCTTGCACATGCTCACCCCAAAACCTCTGTACTTTAATAATTTAGGGAAATCTCTGTTTTTTGTTAAAAAGTGGCATGAGTTATGCTAGTTGTGAAAAGTTGTGTGCAACTAATTCCACCAGTTCTTCATCTTAGTAAACAGTTTTATCCACTTTGAGAAAAAATGGATTTATAGAATTTTGCTCAAATACAGCATTCCTTCCCTACTTTCTGAAAAAAAAAAACCTGTTTGAAAGGAAAAAAATTATACACTAACCATGAAAATTCAAGCAGGATAATTTTTAAAGTTGTCATCAGCTAAGTTTAACTAGTAACTTTACTTCAGATTGCAAGTCATGCACAAAAAATGAAGTGCTTACCCAAATTAAATTATTGAGGCAATGCAGCATTCATGATGAAAAAAACCTGAGCTGTGTTTAGGTTTAAGTCTTGACCTCTCCCAGCAGGAGGAGTCAGAGAAGTATGTTATAGTAATACTTCATCTCTATAGTTTTTGGATTGTGTAGTAGGATGGATTTTCCAGCAGAGGGAGAAGCATACTGCATTATTGGGAACTGAGCTATAATTTTGCAACTCCAGTTTAATGAAAATTCCTATTACTTTGCTTAGAATACATCTTTATTCTGAGTGCTGTTCTTTTGAAATGTCTATGTATCTTTCTGTCAAATTTGTTATCAGTAATTTTTATATAGTCAGAGTTTTAGTATTTTTAAAGCACAACCAAATAGCTAAGTGCCTGTTTTATAGGCAGGTTTTTTCCTCCCATCCGTAGTAGTCTGGCCTGATGAGTTGCACTTCTCACTGATTGCAGTGATATCTGTTCCTCTATTCTTAATTAAACTATGTTAAAATATGCTTTAAGGGACATATGTGTGATAGCATTGTTTGTCTAGTCATTGTCAGGGTAATTATGGATAACAGCTGTAAAAACCAAAACCAACTAAAATCAGAGCTCTCTGTGTTAGAACAGGGTGTTATTTGAAGAGAAATGTGGGTGAAGAATACAGCATATTCCAGATAAAGATGTGCCAAACTCGATATATATGTTTTGTCACTACTGTTCTTCCTTCACTGGCCTCACATCTGTTCTCTCCCTTGCTCCTTGCTCAGTAAAGCACTTTAGCCCTGTGCTGAGTGTTGCTGATGGTCAGTGATTTGTTGGCAATGTGTGGTTTAAAGTCTTTACTTTAGTCTCTGGAGCTACTGTAAGAAGTCTTTTAGGTGCTATTTTATGAGAAAGAGTAGTGTCGTCCCCAAAGACTTTTCAGCAATGGAACATTTTGTTGCAGAACACGATAAATTTTGATCACTGCTGTCTCAGCAGTTTCAGCTTTGTTTTAAGAGACAGTCAGAGCGAGAGGGGGTGGTGGAGGTTGTTTAAACTTTAGTGAGGCCACTTTTACTCTCTATAACAAAATTAACCAATATGGAAATAATTATTCTGCAATAACTACATCCTCTGTCCTTCTGGTGAGAGTGGCCATGTTCAGCAGTGAAACTAACGGCTCTGGGAATATTACTGGATAACTTGTCCTCGGAGAGCAATTCATGTAACACTGTCAAATTACACAATGTCAGTGCAAGGTATTGAAGAACACATTACAATGACAAATTAGAAGTGCAAGGTCCTTTGAATAATGTAGTTCCTGTGAAGGTGGAAACTCATTTCAGAGCAGCTCTTGGGATTCACAGGCTATCTGGGATTTATGAATATGGCAGATATTTTGCTTTTCAGGTCTGGGGGAGGGGGCACTGTGGCTCTGTAGTAAGGCTCTTGTTTACATCAAATGAATTTGCTTGTTCCTAAAAAATGGCAATACATGCCACTGCCTCCCTTCTACTGGGAATTTGCATATAACAACTGTTTAGGTAATTCCAGGCCTTTGCAGAGTTATTGCCTTCTTTGGCTGACACTGAGTGTAGTGACACTGAGAGGTATTGGAGCTCTGTGAGAGGACACTGAAAATTTTCCTAACCAAATCATACTGGGGGCTGGGATTGGGCAAAATAAGATAAAAATCTGGATACATAAAAGGATTTGGGATCCCAGTCCAAAATTACAGTCTTTAAAAAAAAAAAAAAAATCTCATTTGCTTCCCGAGCTTGGAACAGTCTGCCAGAAGCCCAGAGAGATTACATTTTTCTCAGTAATGTTTCTCAAGCATCTTTGGTCGTGTTTTTAGTTCAGGGTTCTTGATAAAGCAAAGCAGTCTGGTGCCTACCTAGCAGATCATGCTTCTTAGTGTTTCAGAAATATTTTCCAGGATAATAATTTCCCCAGTGAGTTAGCATTTGCTACATGCACAGAGTAAGCTAGGAAGAAACTATAGTGCAAGAATTCAACAATAATCTGGATTTTCAGGAGGTGGAAGTTTAGGCTCTTACTACTGCAGTATGATGAAGCTTTGGACAGTACAAAGACCAAGATGTCTATGCTTAGGCAGCTTTTTAATTTGGAGAATTTATCTGCTCCTTTCTCAGAGAAGAAGATGCATCATTGAATATTGAAAGTTCAAGATTTTACTAGTGAGTTTAAGGATTTTTCCTGAAATGTTTGAGTGGTATTTATGAACGCTTTTTTTCTGAGAAGTCTTCTGAACTTTGGGACAGAGTGGTTTTCTCAGTGATTTAGATGTATGCAAAGTGGTATGTTTTCTTTTAGAGATCAGGGGCTTAGTGGGTTTTTTGTTTGTTTCTGGTTTTGTTGCATTTTTTTGTTTGTTTGGGTTTATGTTTTTTCTGTTTGCTTGGGGTTTTTTTCCCCCTTTTAAAGCCTGATTCCATGGTAATAAGCATGGATGTGCTTTAGCAATATACAGGTACCTCTATCAGCAAAATTGAATGAAACTTGAATCTTTAGCTCTCCACCACTGAAAGCAGGTGAAATGGCAAATTGCTTGTGATGGTGCTACAAAGCTGTAATTCTGCTGTGGTTCATTTCACAACTGACCTGGAACATCAGAAGATTTATCCTACCATGATCTTAGTTCTAGGCTTATTGCAAGACCTAAAAATAGGCCAACTTGCATGATTTCTTGCTTTATTATAAATATTTCATGAAGAGCATGTTTGGTTCAGTGGTCAGCAAATGATTTGATAAACAGTGGGTGCATTTTTACATTGGTGGGTTCATTGCTGTGACATCTGCAGTGCTATTTGAAAAGGCAAGGTTATTTGCTGAAAGCTGTCTGTGAATTTTTAAGTGCTTATGTTTTAACAATCTAAGGATATCAAAGTATTCTCCACTTTCGTTTCTTGGTAGTCCTGTGAGCAAAGATGCAAGAGCCTCTACCAGCCACATGTCTCTGCTGAATTGTGTAGTTCCCAGGGACCCTAACTCGGCAGCAATGAGGTTGTCACTTTACTCCTTTGGAGATCTGGCAGCAATACCACTGAAGGAGCAGCAGGATGCCTTGGCCAAACCACACACCTCAGTGAGAAGAGTCCTCTGACCTTTTCCTTTCCCCATGGGAAAAGGCAAGCTGAACAGCATGGCACTATTGAGCTCTAATTTATAAATGGACTAAGTGAGGGTTAGACTCTGCTGGAGAAGTTTTAAAGAGAAACACATATGCAGAGTCCTGAGACCTGCCCCAGATATTACCCCAGCAAGGAGGTGCAGTCAATCAGGACAGTTGCTCTGACTTGTCTCAGTGTAAGCTTCAAGTGACAGCTCCCTGTCAATCTATAACTGTTTTACCTTGCACAATCTGTTTCAACGAGGTGACAGGTATTTGCACACCAGCTCTGTACCTTCCTCAAGGTTTTTCAATATGCAGGTGACAGCACAGACTGCTGATCAAATTGTCATGCTGGTAGCAATGATACAACGTTCCAGCAATTTCAGGTATTCTGTCACTTGTTAACCCACAGGTCCTCCCACGGCTCATTATACCTAATTTTAGCTGTGTTGCCCTACTGGCCATGGCTCGTTACTCTCAAGGCCTCTTTGCATTGTCCCGTCATTCATGGATCACTCAGTAACTCTGTGCAGGCAAAGCTGCTGTGACACCCTTTATCATGCTCAGACTGTGTGTAGTTCTGAGTAGAGGCTTGTAGTTCTTTGGGCTGCATTTATATTCACTTGAAGGTACCAGCTTGAAGATTCTGATGGCCAGACCTAGATCTTCAAAAATTAAAGTAACATGTCTATGTAGATGTTATTGGTGTAATTGTAGGAAATAGTGCTTATTAGTCTCAGCAATAGAAACTATATTTAGGTAGAAATAATATGTAAATCAGATTTGTAATAAGATGAGGAAAAGGTAGGAAAACCTAAGAACTTATTTTAGTTTAGCACCAGACCAACAACATCTAAAGGTCAATGGGAGGATGTTTATAATAACAAAATGCCTTTCTCTTGGAATTCTTGATAGTATTTGCCAACTTATTTCAGAAAAAAACCTATTATTTTATGTCATGAAACAGTTGAATGAATTCTAAGGACAATATAATCCTCAGTGTGTGGGCAGCTCATATGATTGATATAAGAAGCTGAGCAGCTTTTTGGGTTCTGTGTTACAACACTGACATGCAATGTTCATTTGTGGAAAGTGGAGGTTTTTGTCAGTGGATAAGTGTAAAACTGAAAGATGCAAAATTGCCTTAGTCAACAAAAGTGTTTTATTTAATTAAATTTTGGAACTCTTTTTAAACTACTAGATCAATTTAAATATTTGACATAGTATTTTCATTCTTAGGTCACAGAGAATATTTTTCCTCCTTTGGCCAAAAATATTTGCTCTATTCACAAATAGTTTTGATTGACTTAAAGCTGCCTTTACCAGCTTTCTCTTCCTTTGTGCAGTGAGTTTTTTTCTGATTTCACTCAGCCTGCTCAGCAAAAGGATAGGCTCATGCAGAGTCAAGCTTGGCCTAAATGCTCTTTGGCAAGGCACTTCCCTTTAGAATCAGTCTGCACTACTGAAAATTTAAAGGGAAAGTGAAACAAAAGGTGAAAAGAGTGAAATACCAATCATTCCAGGGAAAACAGGGGGAAAGGACAGAAGGAAGTAAAGGGGAGATGCACTTTTTAGCATCCTTAGTGCTGACTTAAATATTTGGTAGGCATTGCCAGGAAGCAGAAGTGGCCTGAATGCCTTGGTAATACTCAAAGACAGATAGCCCTGCCTCCCTGAACTCCTTCTCTTTTCTTCTCTAACCTTTTATTTAAGCCCAGTAACTCCTGCTAGGGCTTGCCAAGCTCATCATTTGATCTTATATTCTCTCTCCCACTCTTTCATTACAGCACAGCTTCACCAAACCTAGAATAAAATCCTGCTTCTTCTGGATGTGCTGCATATGGTGGCAGGCATGGCAGGAACTGATTGTGTGGAAAGGTGTGAGTGTCGTTTGCTTACCCTGGTGTGCTGTGCAAGTGAGGAATACTGGGGTCATAAAAGGCTTTGTTATTCTTTGTCAGGCATTACCTGGTTTCCTCTGAATTTTCAGTATGTTGTCATTACTGGTATTATAACTGTTACCATTCAGTTAATTTCTTCAGTGTTACTAATAAATTACTGTATCCCAATTTACAGTTGTAACTGGGAATGTTTCTGGGCTTTCATTTTGCAAATCTGCTTTTATATGCTTGCTTTTGCTGCTTTCCTTTCTTGCACAATATAGAACAATCTGCAGCTATTTCTGCCTAGAGTCACACTGACTGCCAACCAATTAAACTCTGGCAGTTTTATTCTAGTTAGCATCTGTATGTGTTGTCATGTTTCATGTACTTCATCTGTACATCTAAATCTGCACTGGAGTCTGACCTAGAATTTTCTTAGGTATTTTGGCTGTTTAATACAGGGCAATACAATTTCCAGCTTGATCTGCTGTGATACAGTACCTGGCATTTGCATTTTCAAGTCTTGGCTAAAAAGGCATAATGAACATTTAGCCAAATGTCCACCAGTCACATCAGATACTGCTCCAGAGAGGTTACATCCAGCCTTTGCTTTCTCTCTTATCAGGAGACACAAAGACCTCTGACACTGCCAGACTGTCTGACTGCCAGCTGGCAGTGCAGTCTTATCACCTCAGTTCGAGTGAGCTTCGATGTGCTTTATTAACGCTTTGTGCCTTCCCTTCTCTGTGTGTGTTATGGAACTGATTTCACACACTGCAGAGAGGAAATGCACCCACAGGCACCTCCTTCTGAAAATGCACATTAGGTAGTAATTCTGTAAATAATCCCAGGAACAGTTTTCCCCTTTACTGATCTCCGTTCCTGCTCTCCCAGAGGGAACATGAAGGGAACGCTTGCAGAATAGGGAAGTGCTGATGTTTCCTGTGGCCAGCGTGGCTGGACAGAAGGGGCTGCCACCCTGGGCTGAGATGGGAGTAAAAGAAGGCATTTTGTGGGCTGTCCCTGGCTAGAAGCAGTACTCCCCTGTTCCCTCTGGAGAAAAACAAGGCCTGGATGAAGGCAGTAAGGTCAGTCAGGACTGGAGGACTTCACGAGTTCATGTTATTTTATTTAGACCTAATCTTCTGTTCTTTTGTGCCAAGTGCTTCTTGACAGGACTGCAAAGGACTGCAAAGGACTTATGCCAGGTGCTACTGCTAAACAGTTAAACAGCTTCTGGTCTGATTTGATGCACTTATGGGTACTTGGAGTCAAAAGAATCTAATCTGGTATATGTATAGCTGTGGTGACTGCAATTTGTATTAATTTATCTGAATTATCTTGGATTACAGCTGTGTGGCAGCACAGAGCTCAAGGCAGGCTACAGGCTCCTTAACCACTTCATTTGCCTGTTTTCTTGCACTAATTCTGCACTTGCACTCAGGCCCTTGGCATTTGCAGAAACTGAGCTCTAGGTATCTACCAAGCTACTACATGTGCTGGCTGGAGAAGCAGCTCTGTGCCAGCCGGGGATTTCCTCTGTGCAACAGGGATGCTTAGGGTTAATAAGGTTGAGCACATTTCTGGCTGCTTTTTGCCATTTGTGTAGGGTGAAACTCTTGGAACCAAACTGAGTCTCATTCTCATGCACTGTTGTGAGCAGAGCAGTTTTTCTTAGCTTAAATTCAAACTAGACAAGATTTTACAGTAAGGGAGAGGGAAGTTTTTCAGTAGAATTCCTTGGTCATATTTTTAATGGGATATTTCACTCTTGCATATGACTGAATAGGCATTAAAAGCTGGGAGGTAATAAAGTATGAATGAAGTAATTCTGACTGCAAGAGCTATGTTAGGGGCAGGCTATCAAGTTGTATTTCCTGAGAAAAGGATTAACTTCATGAGAAAAACTAGACGTGATCTCAGTGGTTAAAAGGTGTTTGCTGGTGCAAAACTTTCTGTATCAGTTACTCTTGCAAGTTTTCTCTCCTTTTTGTGCTGGTTTACCTTTGCACACAGCCTCCTTCTGCAGTTTCTTCATCCTAGGCTCACAAGCTCTGAGTATATTATACGTAGGATATAAGGAGGGAGATTTCAGGTAAGTTTAAGATACGAGAAAATGTTTGGGGTTTTTTTTTTGTGTTTCCCTCACTGACCTAACTCTTTGGTTAGTGAGCAAATTAGTACCAATCAGTTTTCTAGTGCACTAGTTACTATGTGAATAGGACAAGATACACTAATCTAATGTACAGTTGAAATTGCAGCTATTGGGATTTAAGTTGAATTGTCTCTGGTGTAATAACTTACTCCCTGGCACTTGTTACAAAGTAAACTTGTATAGTTTCCTATTTTTGAGAATGCCCACTCCTTGTTCAGCTGAGGGGAAATATCTCTGAATCAAACTGGATTGCTCCTTCTCATGTTTCTCAGCATTTAAAGAAGAGAGACAAATCATGAGTGGAGGAAAAGATGTGTAAGAAGGGTGAATAAAGAACATGGAAAACAAATTTTACTTATGACAAATACATGGATTCTGTTCAGTTTGTTTCTCACTGGCATTTCAGAAAGAACAGGACTCCTGGGCCCTTGATTTTTCTCTTGTGCTTATGTAGAGTTCACAAGCTGGATGCTTAGCTAGTGTAAATCAGTACAGTGCTGCTGAAGACAGGAGATGTGGCTGAGGAACTACTCTGGGAGGAATTATTTTGATGCAAATGTGGTGTAAGTAAGATGGCAATGATGTGTGCCTTTATTAACTCAGGTCCTTGATCACAGGGATGGAAAACCAACAAATAATGTTCTTAGTGGTGCCTTCAGAAGGACAATCAAAGTGATCAAAAGAGCAGAAACATGGAAGAAGCAGGCAATGAATGGGGTAGAATCACTAAGCAAGAAACACTTTGGTGAAGACAATCAATACCTTAAGGTAAATTACAGCCAATATAAAGGAGCTGGACCTCAGGAAAGCTGTGTTCTTAGTCCAGTGGTACTGTCTCTCTGAAGCAGCTGGTCTTTTGCTTGTCCCAGAGCTTGTAATGTGATCTGCCTCTGTTGAAAAAATGTTCCCCATACAATTATGTATCACAAACCAATTTTCAAATAATGAGATCTACATTTCAAGTGCATCTGAAGGGCTAACTGGGCTGTTTGAATGTATTTAAATGATCCTTCATCTATAATTTATGTACATTGCTTGTGTCAGGTATGTATTGATTACCATTCTGTTGGATGTCAGCTCTCTCTCCAGAGATGAGTGGAACAAAGCAGGGAGCTGCTTCTCCTGTTAGAGCTCTATTAAGGTGTAATGATTTGCAGTCTTGCGTAGCACAGGAGCTGTGTAAGGTCATGGACTCTGGGACTAGAACAGGCTGACCTGTGCTGGGTGGAGTTTGGCCTGTCTGTAGAAACACTTGGCTGTTTCTTTTCCCATGTGATGGGCATGCAGATCTGTGGGGGGATTTTGCTCCAGAAATTCTGTTGTGGTACATACCTATGTTACTCAAAGATTTTAAATGTGGGCATCTGCTCCTTGGAGTTATAAGAGTGCAGGGTATACTCATATCTGCCTAGGCAGGTTTATGATCTGGATCATCACATCCCTTCTACTCCCTTCCCTGGTTAGCCACAAGACGTGAGATTAACAATCTTAGGTTGGTTTGTTTTTTTTTTTTTTCCCTTCTTTTTTTAATTCAGAGGCAAGAAAGGTTAAATGTCTTCAAGACATCATGTGTTTAAAAGATTTTTTAAAGTTTATGTGTCTTTAGTTCTTACTAGTGATCCTTATTGTTACTATTGGTTCTTATTCTGTGCAGTAACCTGCAAGGTTTAAGTGAAAATCAGGGATTGTGTATAAACACAAAGCAAACCTCAGCTGAGTAGCTCTAAAGAATTTACTATCTGGATGGAATGACAAGCTGGCATTGTAGGTGCTCTTCCTGAAATGACACAAACCAGTCTGTTGCCAGCTGGGTGTGATCAATGTGTCCACTCTGGAGCAGTGCTGGGTGACTGCAGTTACAGTGTTCTCTGCATTGTTTTGAGGATACATCACCAAGCTAAGCCTTGTGTGGCCCTGTGTGCCAAAAGTGAAAGGAGGTATTATGACAGAAATTCTGGATAGATATTTTATCATATCCCATTATACCAGGGACACAACAACTTCAGATGGCTTTTTTGTACCCTTTAGCCAAGCTGGAGAAATATCTCTGAAGTATGTAAAGCAGGTTTCTTTGGCAGTGGGAACTTGTGCAGGTGACGCATCTTGCAGCGCTCAGCAGGACCCGTTACCCTGAGTGCAGAGCTCGGTGTTCCCTTGCAGGGTGGTGCTGGGCTGTGCTGGGCTGTGAAGAAGTGCTGCTTGGAGCATTCACAGCTGGCCAGCTTGTCAAGGAAGAATAGCAGGTCTTGTCAGGTGTTTGTGAGCACTTTGTGCCTTTCCACAGATGAATTTTTATTATCTCTGCTGCTGAGTCATGAAATGTGATAGCTCAGTGCAATCCAAGCTAATTTTGTTTTGCCTCCAGTCTTTGACTGCCATTCTGAAAAGGAAGGATGGATTAAAAGAATTTTTCAAAAACATATCCAGAGGGAACAAACGCCACTGATTAACTTAATAGGTGAATGAGCATCATTGCACTACAGAATTATACCTCTAAATTAGATTCTCAGTGCTAGAAATCCAAGGGAAGGAGCTTGACAATGACAGATATTTTCTCTCTGTGGTTTATTTGTAGACAATGAAGCAAGTGGTTTTTAGTTTTTTTTTTGTTTTTGTTTTTGTTTTTTGTATTGTTTTGTTTGTTGGATGGCTTTGGCAGTTTTTTTGTTGGTTGTTTTTTTTATTATTATTATTCTCAAATGCCTAAGGAAAGTCTGGGTATTTTTATTAATTTTTATCCACTTATTTAAGCTTTAGATCTTCAAATGAAGATCTAAAATGAGTCAGTGTAAGGAGCTGGGTGTAGGGAAAGGGGGAAAATGCCAATTTTTCTTTGGTGCCATTTTTGCTGTTTCTGAGACTCACATCATTCCCTTCAGCATGGACTGAGCTTGTGTTCAAGTTTCTCTGCTGTCTCTGTCTTTCACACCAGGCAGCACAGCTCATGCTCTGACTCCACTGGGCCTATTTGAGAGTCCACCCAAGGATGCAACATTTAAGTTTGCAAGTGTCAATTTGGGTGATTCTATGATTCTAACATGTATTTTTTGTCAGAAGCATGATCTGAGTGTACATCATGAAACCTTCACAGAAAAAGAGCTCTAACTTGTAAAATTTCCTGCCTTATTGGCTTCCTAAGACAAAGGGATGCCTAATTTCTGTGTTTCAGAAGGCTTCTAGGCAGGAGACAACAACTGTATGTCCACGTGTCCTGATAGGGGCATTAGAAAACATTAAGTAAAACAGAAAGACTATTATAGAATTATGTGCCAAGTTAAAATCTGACTTCTGGGCTTATGTTCTTTACTGCATCTAGACGTCCATCTCCTGCAAACAGTAAATTATATGCAATTATATTACAATTTCTGAATTTTCAATATCTTAGAGACTACTGAATTATTTCAGAGAGAGATTGTTTCTACATCAAAGAGTTGGGGTTTTTTTGTGTGGGGTTCCCCCCCCCCCCCCGATATATCTGTAAATATCTGTATAAACTGATCATTGACATAGAAATTTGTGTTTCTGATACGCTGTACTGAAGTATCACTGCTTCTTACTGTGATCAACAAAACCTTTATTTCATGCCTGAAAAATTCCTGGGACAACTCACATGAGAAATGCCAACAGAGTTCTAACTTGTTCGAGATTTGCCCTTGACTTTTTTGTTGTACATCTACAGGCAGTTTTCTCTGCTTCAGGGAACTCAAGCAAGTGGCTTGTAGAAATCAAAGTTAATTTTTTTTTCCCCTTTCACACTAAGCTTTTGGGATAATATACCTTGTACTTGTGGAATCCAGTGAAGAATTTCCCTTTTTGCCACAGAAGTTTTATCTTCAGCCTACCTGAGCAAAGATGTATGTTGATAATTTCTGGTATTTCTGCACCAGTAAACACCCTAGTTAATGTTGCAAACAGCCTTTTATTAAAGCCCTCTTTTTATCCCATCAACTACATTTCTTAAAAATTCTACTGTCTCAAAGCTGCCATCATTAGTCTCAGCTCACATGTTTTCAGGAAGGTTTCAATTAAGTGCAGTCAGCTATTATGCAAGTGGGAGGAGAATATAAAATTTCCATTACTTTTGTTTTGCACACAATCACTTGGAAATAGTTACTTCTGTACTTAAACTGTGGTGAAGCATGATTTACACAGAGCTGTTCATCCTAGAAAAGCTTAGGGTTGGATTTTCTTTCTTCTTATCATAATAATTAAGAGATAAACTAACCTAAAATCCTATTGACTTGTTTCCCCCCATTTTAGAAGCACTGTTATGGAATGGGAAATGGCTTGTTGTTTCTATTGTATGAGTGGATTTCAAAGGCATTCTGGTGTATATCAATTCATTTTCTCACGGTATCCTACTGAGTTGGTATTACTGGGACAGATCATGTAACTTATTATGTCTTCCATGATTTCCTGACATGTCAGTAGTATTGGCACAGGAGAAGAGATAGAGCATCCCAGTGCAGAATCCCAGGTATTTCCTTTTCCTGACATTCCCTGACAGAGAATCAGACAAGTTATTGCATTTTTAAATTTTATATAAATTTTTTTTTGATAGCCACAGTTTAGCACTCACTGCAACATCCTTTAACTTAAATCAATATCTCACTTCTGTAATGACAAAATCTGATATTTTGAGAATTGAGGGAAAAATAGAAATTGAGCACTTCAAGATCTAAAGACAAATCTGTTTTCAAAATCTTTGTGTTATCTCATAATATTCTAAATTTTTTGACAACTGTTTTTGTTTGCTTTTTTTCCTGAAAAGGCTATGGTTCATATTAAACTTTGTGTTTATTTTGGAATTGCATTTATTTTCCAGAGTTGCTCTACTTTGGGCAATTTTTCAGTTCTGTCTTCTTTTGGTGGGGTAGCAAAAATGACAAGTTTTGATTCACTCTTTCTGTAGCACTAATGTGGAGAAAATAGGTATTCTGTAGTTTGTTGGAGTTATTTTACCCATAATATAGTTACAGAATTCATAATTCTTTGACTTTCCAAAGGTCACACTGGTATTTAAGCTATTTCAGTGGTGCATTGGGAGACAAGTGAAAGGTTGATTAACTTTATGATTTTTTTTAACATGCCTTCCCCTCATTTTTAATATGACATCAGTGTTGATAATGATAGTGGAGTATTCCATCTATCTGCTTTAAAATTAATGGTGTTTACATTATTGTAGGTAGCGGGGTTTTCTTTTAAGAAAGTGACTTTGCAGTAAATATTAAACCCATTCATTAATTTTGTACATTTTTTAATGTTTTTAATATGTAGTGTATAGCTATATAATAAATACAGCTGGTTTTAATACTGGCAATGTTTTCTCTAGTGCCCAAAACTTCTGCTGCAAGAAGAGCATGGGAGTCAAATGAGGGAACGGACCTCTGTGAACCTCTGCAATATGACATACACCTTGCTCAGTGTAGTAATAAGCTGAGACCCTTCTTCAGATGCTGACTGTAAAACTGTTTGCAGAGCAGATCTTTTCCCCCTTCATCACCTGTCTGCCTTTTTCTTTGATTAATGTCATGGCCAGTCGGGATCTTCTGCAATGGCAATTTTTTTTACTAATCTGAGCATGGTCTTGCATTCAATTTTCGGTTCCTTAGACTCTCAAAGTCTTTTAATTAGTTGCTGTCCTTGGGCTGATAAGTGACAGGAAATATTACCCATGTGTCCTTTCATCAGTGCCAGCAGTGTGTTTCCCCAGGACTTGCAGAAGGAATCTGCCAAGTGGCCAAAGCAGGATGGATAGATAGGTAGATAGAAAAATGTAGAGAGATAGATCAGTAGTTGACTACAAGTGTTTCTTCTTTTGCTGCAGAACTGTGAGAACCAATGCTGTTGGTAGTTTCATATGTGATATCTGCTCTATTCATCTTTTAGGGTTTCTTGGTGAAATTTGACTCACAAAAATAAATTTGTACTTCATTAGTACATTTCAAAATATGATCTATGCCCTTCAAATGAATCTGCATTTCAAGTACACCTAAACAGTGTTTTCCAGGTGCAGTGCATTTCTGCAGGTCAGACAGTTCCCAGCTCCACTGCTGAAATAGCTCCCACATGCTGAGACTGGAGCAGGTGTTTCACTCTTCACTCAAAGCCACTCACTTGACATCTGATTTCCAGATGCTCTAAAATGGTACCTTGTAATAGTCTATTTTGTGCAGTCCTGCTTATATTCTTATTTTTTATTCACTATTTTCAGGACATATATTAGTTTCTTCTCATAAAAAAAAAAGGGAAAAATAGGAAGGTTGGATTTGAAATGAGCTCATACAACTTTTTAGGTGTTATAGATATTATGAGATGTATATGACCAAGTTTACATCAGGCTGCAACTTTTGAAGCTTATTTTTGTGGCTACAAATAATTATACTCATGGGGTGGGGATCTCAGCAGTGCTCATCTACGAGCTTTTAATTTCATCTGCCTGATTAGCACTGTTTATTTTTTCTCTTGACACCCTGTTACTTTTCTAGCTTTCACCTGTGTTTGTCTTCTCATATGTCCCTAATTTCTCTTGATTTTCTTGACATCTACAGCAGGTGTCTTTGGCCTGAATGCTCCTCAACACCTGCTACCTTCTTGCTGATTCCCTTTTAATATGTATCTCAACTGCAACATAACAGGAGGGGAGAAAGGTAATTGTTTATATCTTTTGTAAAAAGTTGTTGTGATTCTTTTTATACAAGCTAATCTTCCAGTGGAAAGTGAATATATTCCTTTCCTCGCCTCATTTTCCCTCGGTTTTTTCTTTTCTTTTTTTTTTTTTCCTGTGTGTATGAGAAAAAAAAACCCCAGCACTTTCCATTTTTATCCTACGAAATAAATGAGCAATGACCAATGAGAAATGAAAGAAGATGCCGAGAAAGACTTTTACTTTCTTCTGCAGGAATGAAATGCCAGTATTACTTTGTTTTGGCTTTTCTTGTTTAAGAGATAAAACCTAAAACATACAGGTTTTTGGAATGCCTTTTTCCTTGTATTGCAGCAAGCGAAGAAACAAAACCCTGAGACGTTGGTTTTCTATTGTGCTTCACTAAAAATAGACAATACAGTCCTGTAACACAGGGAGGGTTACTGTACTACCCTGAGATTCTGAACATATAGTTGTTTCTCTATGAAACAAGAAGACATCAAAGGAAAGCTACTGCTTGTTCTAGACATGGTAGTGATGTTGTGTCAGTGATGGCCTAGGATTTAAGAATTGCAACATTCATAGGGACAGATAAAGTCTTCTGTGAGATCAGCTGGAATATTTTCCTTGTGTGTCTGCCTCGTGGCTGATCTAATAAAAACCAGCTTGTTATTACAAGTCTCCAGACTTATGCCTTTTTTCCAGGTTGTTTCTTTTCCATCAACTTCCTTTATCCCTGGATTCAACACATGTCATGAACGCTTTCTCTCAGAGGAGTGTTTTTCAGAGAAAGAGCAATGATGAATCCCATTGATTTCAGCAAAAACTGTGTCTGTCCATCACCTCTGCAAAGCAGTTGTGTCCCTTCTGTCCCAGGCTGATCACCTGGGAGCCCAGACCTTGTTCTCCTCAGTTTGAAAAGAATTATGGCATTCCTCTCTATGGGAAAACTTCCATCTCAGAGGAATTTCACATACCGCCCCACACCCTGGGATACTCTCAAGTTCAAACAGAGAACAGGGACAGTCAGTTCCTAGATAAGCTTGATCTGAAGTTAATTGTAATGATAGATTTATACAAATAATTGCATCTCTTTTCACTTTAGGGGTTTTGAGTTTTGGGGCCTTTGGCTTTGGGGGTCATGTGTTTGTTTGAAGCTGGGGTATATAAAAATAGCTGGAATCACCAAAAAAAATTTATTTAAAAAAATTTGCTTTTACATTTTAATCACTTGGGTTTTTTGTTTACTGAAACCTGCAAAAGTCCTTTGAATACTAAATCTGTAATCTGTGCCCAATCCCTTTTCTTTCAAAGTTAGCAGAGATATGAGATGGTAGTTTCAACAATCAGTGATGAGGAAGAATCATTAAAGGTCTATTCCTAGGGAATCATTTAATGGTACATAGACATTTTCTTAAAAGGAAAGAGAGAGAGAGAGAGAAAGGCAATAGTTTTTGAAGAAGTCAACCTCTCCTCCCCAAACCAAAGCTGGGAAGGGGGAGATAGGCAGCTTTTACTTTTATCTGACACAGACATCTCTCTGGGAACCTTGTTACAGAGTTTTTTGAGTCCCGTATTTTCTCACAGCGAATATTTTGATTCACAGCAATAGACGTACAACCAGTACAGTAGGAGAGAGAAATAAGTTGGAGAAGTGTGGGAAATATCTGCTTCATAACAGTATTGTGGTTTGAGCAATGTGTCTGAGTGGTACCCATGTGCTAAATAAACAATTTGTCTCCTGGATGTTTACAAAGAAGTAACATGGCTGATTTTTTTTGTGAAGCCATTGTGGTTGCTCTGCCTTGTCATCAGAGTCCTCATGGACGTGAAATATTAGGTCATGAATGAAGAGTGTTTTCTGATGGGCCTTGAAGTAAAACATAACAAACAGAAAACCCAGCAGTGTGTGATTTGCACTCCTGAAAGGTCTACACTCTGTGAGATGTCATTTAAAAATATTTCCTGTTTTCTCTTACTTAGTCTCAATACGTTCAGGCTCAGCTAAACGAAGAACTAAATTAAAACTGTCATTTCAGCTCATAAATAACAGATGTCTTGCCCAGTTAATTATTTATAGTCTTGAATCTTTCAAAAATGAAAATGGCTATACACATTTTTAATGTAGTTCTTGGTAATTTGCTGCATGAATGATAAGATTGCAGATAATCCCAGCACACAAACATGAAAAATAAAACTTTGACTGACTCGCTTATCTTATGTGACTGCTTCTTCGATCCCCTGTGACTTTTTTTAAATTAAAATTTAAGTGAAATCTAATCACAACAAAATGATGTTCATACACTTGCATTAATAATTTATCTGCTAGAGATCACAGTGAAGGTAGTATGGACATTAGAGATTCATTTGCTGCCTGAAAATCAATGCTTTCTCTTTTTGCTAAGATTTATCTTTTCAGCTGTGTGCGCTGGGTTTGGCTGGATTGCAGGTCTGAAATAACAATGGTGAAAGAAATTAGGACTCTGCTGACATTAAGAAACCAATACCCCACCCCAGAAAAACTACCAAACCCCTCTCTCCTGTATTCCTTAGCTAATGATGAAATTATGTCACTTGACTTAATGACTTTCTCTCTTTTTATGAACATAGCTAATGTAGTGAAGGATGAATTTGGTGGGTTAACAAAGATTCACTGGCATAGCACAGTGCATGTGAACTGAAAGAGGAAACATATAGGTGTGAACTCTAAAATTCATTTTGGAGAAAGCAGTCCCCCTCAAGAAAACACACCTATTCTTCTTACCTCCTCAGCAGCACAATTTGTTTCTTGATGAAAAATAAAGAAAATAATTGAAAACCCTCAAATAAGGGAAAAGTATATGGCTTGTCTGCAATCTGTGCTATGTGGCTTAAGAATCTTTTATTTTAGGAACTGAAGAGGTTGAGTATCACTCCTTGGGTGGAAGAAGAGCTCTTTTCGGTGGGGGTAAACTGAGAGAGGCAAAAACTCCAAAATGTGATTATGAAGGAACTATATGTATGGTTAGAAAAGCATTTACAGTGCTACTATAGGAAAAAAAAAAAAAAAAAAAAAGATTTGGACTGAACATCTGGGCAAGTTACAGGCTGCCAAAAAGCTTAGAACAATGACTAAAGAAATTGTGGTATTGCTTGATTCACAGTGTGTTCAGGAACACAAAATCTGCATAGGCTCTTTTAGGAAACAGAAGCATATCCAACACCTGATCATGTATTTCTAGTAGAAACAATCTTTGAGGCCCAAATCTTTCAAGAATGCTTGAAGATCAAGACGGTTGTGGTTGTTCAAGCTTAACGCTTCGATCTTTGTCAGGAGGAATTGTGCATTTGCAGTCTCTCATCCTGGTGCAGTAGGGGAGTGTTCTGAGAAGCTCAGCTTCCAAGGAGAAGGTGGAGTCACTGTAATCTGGGTTTGTGGGAAGTGACAGGCAAGAAATCCACGGTGGAGCTTGAGAGGATTTAAGCACTGATGGTCCTGTTGGAGGGAGATGGGTCTGGACAACCTGGGGAGAGAGAAGTAGAGGGTGGGGAAAACACAACTGCTGTGGCCTGACAGACAAATGGGTGAGGAAGTTTTTCTGGCAGGTTCAGTAAGGAACTGGGTGTAGAGGACAGGCAATCTCTGTCCTCCTTGGGCAGCAGGAGCTGCCAGCTGTGGGACAGGGAGGAAAGGCGAAAGATGCAGGTGGTGGAGTGACTAGAAAAAAATGCACCTGAGTGCTATGAGGAAGGTGGGATTGCCAAGGACAGGAAAAAGATGTCAAGTCAATGAGCTGAGGAGCTGCTGGGCCTGGCTTTTGATGTAAAAGGCAGCTTATGTTTCAAATATAAGTGACTGGAATACTCACATAAAGTGATTAAGACTTCCTTGGTGCTTAGTCAGCTGAACCAATATTGGTGAATAAATATATAAAAGCATTTTTATGCATGCCAGATGACAGAGCCAGAAAAATCAATCTTTTGCAAACACCACCCATCCAAACTTGGCTTCCAGCTCAGTGTGTTTTGTAAATATTATGTCAACATGATACTGCATAATAAAGAAAAAATTATGTACTGGCATCCATTTTCTCAGCTGCAGGGAAATCTAACTGGCTGTTGTAATTGAAGATCGACAATTCAGGATTACAAACAGATTTCTGTTCTCAGGTTGTGTAAGGATTGACAAAGGTAGGTAAAAGAATGATTTTAAAAATCTGATTCAAGCTGTGGCAGTGTCCCTTTAATTCTGCACCAGGGTAGAATTACATATTGCAGCTTTTTACTAGATACTGCCCTTCGCAAACTTTCTGGAAAATATTTTCCATCATTTTGACATTTCATTTAAAATGAAATATAGAAGATATTAGAAATTCATGTTCATGACAGGTATTATTTGTTTGACTTTGAAATATACAGAGAACACACATTAATGCACAGTGACTGAAGTGTTGCAGGGGTGTGTGTCTGCATATTCATGGGACTCTTCTTTACTCCACAAGAAAGTGTTGCAGAATCAGAAGAGGACTGACCTTTTATAGTACTAAAAATATGTGCAAGCAACAATGAATAATTTAAAAAGGGGCCAGCTGAAATGGCCTTCCTTATATAGACACATGTGTATATAACCAAGGAAGAGTGTTATTTTTCCTTGCAAAGGTGCACAGTTCCACAATTTTTTCTAAGTTGTCTCTGTTTACACATTCAGCACAGAAGTTCTTATCCAAAAACTCTGTCATATAGATATATCTACTCCTTTTGGAGCTCCACTTGGGGAATATGAAGGCATTATATGTCAGGGCTGGAAGAGGGCTGAGGGCTACCAAGGAAGTTTCTGTTGACTTCTGTAGTTTTTGTGTGTTTTGGTTTGTTTGTTTGAGCTCATCTGACTTCTACATTCAATGCAGTCACAAACTTTAGTATATAATTGCAAAGCTTTCATAATTCTGATCCTGAGCTTGCACCTGTGAGTGCTGAACTGTGTGGCAGAGCATCTGTAGTCTTTGTAAAACTGAGAGTTGGAAGTTTGTTTCTATAGCTGGGAGAATCAAAGGTTCCTCCTCTGCTGAGGTGTTATTACTTTTTCCTCCAGAAAGCCCTGAGACTCACCTGTTGAAGGGGAAATTCTAATTGTAAGTGATCAGTAGTAAAAAAAAAAAAAAATAAATTCTGAAAAAATTCTGTTACTCCTTAACTGTTAACACTGGCACTTTGTTAGTTACCAGAAAAGGTACAAGACTTTTTTGTTTGCCTTGGGAATTGACTCAGCCTGGTGACACTTCTTGTTCTTTGGTCCCAAAAATGTCTGTTTGGTCATAGTGATTGCCATGTTTTTAATGAGGGCCAGGTTTCATTCTCCTCTGTGTATCCATTTGCCTGTGCAGTCATTGCAACTGTACATGAATATCAAAAAATTATCTAAGTCAATTATTAACTACTTACATGCCATCACTGAATTTACATGTACAATTGTACAGTCAGGCAATACCCAGGTTTTGGTAATGTAGATAACATTTGCTGGTGACATGCATCCTAGGAGGAAGTGTATGAACTAATGCAGAATAACTGATTATATCATTACAGGGATGTAAAATCCTTCTCAAACACCATTAGTAAGTAGGTATCTTCTTAAATAGGGTATACTTTTTAAGATGTTTGATGGAGAATGAACTGGACAGTTTCCCAGTCTGTTTGTTATCATCTGGAACAGATATCTGTCTTTAGCTCTTCCAAAACATTTGTAGGGTCCCCAGTAACTGCTAAATAAAACAAAGAGAGTCAGGAGGGGAGAGATGGCCTTGTGTATATGCATCTGTCTGATACCTTGGGAAAGTCAAAGGAAAAAAAATCTGTTCAGTGAATTCGAAACAAACATCCATAGAGCAAACCACCTGATTAAGTCAATAATCCCTTCTCAGTCTGAGGCATATAAAGCTTGTATGATTGTATTATTTTGTTCAAATTCAAATAGAATAATTTTCCAGCTTCCCTTTTATATTTTCCCCATAACTTTAGTTTTCAGTTGCAATTGTCACAGACCTTACACTTTTGAAAGCCAGTGCTAGATTGTTTTCTCAGGCAAAATGGTCTGTGATCAAGAGCAACTGATTATGTACTCTCTCCACATGTCTCAGCATGTTGATTATGTGAAATCTCATGAAGAATTACAGTCAATGCCAATCACTGTCTAGCTGAAGGTCAAATTTTACATTCCTCTACTGATGTCATCATTTTTTTTTCTATAGTAATCTATAAACCATGTAAGTAAACCTTGGATACATGCTCTCAATAAAATGTATTTATGCTTTCAACAGCTGTTTTAGCATGCAAAACCAGAGTTCTGTTCTTGTTCAGCATGCTATTTCTCTAATGTTTATTGATACTGGAGAAAGGAAACACTAAGAAGAGCCCCAGGGTAAGGAGTGTTTAAAGCTGCAGAGAGTGATGCTGAGCTATTATGCATGTTTTGTGCAAGGTTTGCATGGGGGTGCTACTGAGGGATGTATCTTGCTCAGTGCACTTCCCACCTCGTTATTCACATTCCTTGTTGACTCTGCTCCTGCTTTGGAGCATCTGGATGGTGTCACCACTGCAGATGATTCCTTGAGGGGTTAGTGCCCTGTATGTGCCCCCAGTTCAGCTCACTGTCTCAAAAGATAGTGGCTAAGAAATGTATATTGTTTAAATATCCTTAATTGGAGCTGTATGTTTTCTGATTAATTTCTTTTACAGTTAACTGATCTGATTAATTGTCCAAACCACCACCTTAATGATTAAACAACATTTTATGAATCTAATACAAAGGTACTTAGCTAAAAATGCTATTCTGAAAGTGCTAAAAAGCTGTACTAAAATCTATATAATATGTATTTTAAGGCATCACTACCTAGCAATTGCTTTGTCTTAGGTTCCCATATGAAGCAGTCATATATACAGCAGATTGAGGCAATTAACAAATAATTTAATAAGTTTAATTCATAGAAGTGCATCTTTGTGGAAATAGCTATACAGTGTAAGGAGGCACTGTGAAAACATGAAATGTTTGCCCAGTTAAACTTGTAATAAATAGAAATTGAAAAGCCCCCCCAAAAATTGCAGAATAATCCCCTCCCAAAATGAAAAGTCCTAGAGTATTCATTTCATGTCATTTCCCTGCATTGAACTGTCAAGGCTAGAGATTTTGAAAAGGCAGTTAAGCTCCATCATATATGTGATATCTACATGTCTAGAGGTTATCTGCACACAGGTTATCTTACATTAATGTTGTTCAGTATGGGGGCTGTATATGTGGGATAGAAAGATTTCCTTCTAATGTGTTAATTCTGCTAATTGGAAATAAAAGGTTGCTCTGTCCCCTGCTTAAGAACTAAACCTTCATTTCCCGATTCAAATATAATAATATCTTCCAGTTTTCAGAACACAAAATAAGCAGTAAATCAATTTTACACTCTTTTTCATAATTCTGTACTAACCCCACTGGGTCTATGTGGTAGAAGTGCAACATTTTCCCTGGCAAAATAGATCTGCTTTTATTTTGCTGTCTGTCCTCAGGTGCAGCTGTGGACAATGGGAAGCTCACTTAAAGGGCTGGCTGGAAACATTTTCCTAACAAGATTACATAAAGCAAAACCCTTTGTACTCTAAATCATGTCTCTGCATGTATAGGGACATACACATTGACACAACTGGATGCAAAAGGTAACAATCAATTTTTGCAGTGGGCTGTGATGAATTCAGCAGCTGGGAAAGTAGAGGTGAATAAAGGTTGTTATGCCTGGTACTACCATGGGAGTCACACAGTCAGAAATGGAATTTTTTTTCAGCCTCTGTCTTCCCCTAGATGAGATACAAAATCAGGTTGCAACAACCTGACTATTATTTTACTAGCAGATCATTGACATATATTTTCATGTTAGATGCTTTAATGTTGCTAATAAGGAAGAATCTTGGAGTATTTGAAGTAGCTCCTTTGAAACAGTTCTTAATGGAAGAATGAGGGTTTATTATTTTGTATTTCTAGGTCATTTTCAGTATGTGCTAGAAGGAAACTTTGCAAAAAAAAAGAAAAAAAAAAAGGAAAAGTATAGATGCTCTTTAATTTTGCTTTTAATGAAACCTGAAATCCATTTGAATTTTGACTGACTGCTGCTCTAATACATTGAAATTGTAAGTTGCATTTTTTTTTCTATCCCTGGTAGATTTTATTCCTCAAGTTTCAGTGTGAGCTCAGTTGGTCAGAGCGTGGTGGTGATAATACCAATGTTAGGGGTTCAATCCCTGTAAGGGCCTTTCCCTTACGAGTTGGACTCAATGATCCTTGTGGGTCCCTTGCACAACCCTAATTTCAAAACTGTTTTCCTGCAGTTCTAAAAATAAACTAGGATTTTGCAAACAGGAAACATTTGCACATTTATAGAGTTTTTTCCTGATGTGATTTGTGCCAGTGTGATTTTTAGCATTGAACTGATTTTCAGTGCAGAATCCCTTTTCTTGTTAATATTTAATGCTGGTATGAGAGGAAGACAGAAATAGTATTTCTCATTTATTAAGTTGTATGGTCAAATTGATGCCATTCTAAGAGAGATGGCACTTCTCATTTAATTTCTTGATTTGCATAATTTAGATATAAAAAGTCAATATGGTAAAGAGTGTGGTACCTTAGTGTGGTCTCTTTTGGGAGTTCTCTGTCCACTGTCAGTCATTAGGACGATAGATATGTCTGTTCAGTCCATAACTGGGAATTCAGGATTATGGATTTCTTTCAATTTAACCATTCCCAGGATTACATTGTACCTAGCCCCAGTATCACAGATTCATGATTGAAAAATTACATTTGAATTCCTAATCTTTGTATAGAGCCAACAATAAAACATTGTGTGTAAGCTTCAGAAAAAATCAAACTGAATATGCAATGAATATACTTTTTTACAGGATTAAGCAAGTTGCAATAAAAATATCTTTTGAATGCTAGGAAAAAAAAAATCAAAATATAGAAGTAAGAACAGTCTATGCATAGTATGCCTATGAGCAATTCAATAAGTTGAATTGTTCCGTAAGTTATTTCATCAAAAATTATTTCCTTATTGGAATTTAAAATTGCTGCTTCTGTACTGTAAATGAGCATGTACCTTGTGGCTTCATAAGTACACTCATCAATTTGACTTAAAAGAAAATGATTATGGCAGATGGCAGATCAAAGGCTCCCAGAGATATTCCTGTACTACCCACAGAAGGTGGGCAAGAGGAGAAAAGCATCGCTAGGTCAGACCAAAGATCTATCTAGTCCAGCAGCAGATTTTTACAGAAAAACTATTGAAAGACCCTTGTGAGGAAAGGGTCATTTTATATTCTTGCAACTTGTGGCAATCAATAGTTTAAGGACTTCTAAGTCAAAAGTTATATTCTAACTGTCATTTCAAATATCCTGTGATAGACCCATCCTTCAGGAATTTGTCTAAACCTTTTTCAAGACATTTATAGTTCGGCCTTTGCAACACCTGTGGCACAGATGCAGTTTTTCACAGTTCGGTTGTATATTGTGGGAAGAAATATTTCTTTTGGTGTGTTCTATGATTAATACCTGATAATACAGCTACACAGCCTTGTTTGTGCTGTCTGTGCTGTCTGTGCTCGTTTCCTTGCTGTGCTTCAGTGTGAGCCAGCCCAGCACTCGAGGGTTGGTGGTTTTAGCTGCTGAACCAACATTGGTGAACATTTAATCCTGACCTTCATCATGGCTGAGGTCTCACTGAGCAACTTTTCTCATTCTTCATAGATACACCTGTTGCTGCTGGGTTGTGCTTATTAAGGGTGAAGGTCTGAAAATTCTGAGATTGTGAAAACAGTGTCTGTGATTTGCATATTGTTCAGTATGCTTGATTATACACCATTAGAAACACTAAGCTGTATATTTGCACCGTAGACACTCTGTGATGGTTGTCCTGTGGGACTCTTCATCCCCACAACCTATCAGATCATTTGGACTGGACAGCCCTTAAGCATTTATTTTTGCAGATATGCAAGGTTTGCCTCCTGAGGCAATATTTCCCTTGAGGCTGCTTTCCCTCACAGAGGAAATTATTTATGGCTACAGGAGCTTTGGTGAGTGTTAATGGCATATTCTGCTTTTATAGAATGATTTTTTTCCCCACAAAACATTTCAGGATGAATTGTTCATAGCTCCAAAGCTCCCTACCATTATCCCTGTGCCAGGAAGACTCGGAGAAGAGTCAGTATTTCTCAACAGCAGCTTTTTGTGAGGATGGAGGAGATGATAATGTGCCTGTTCTAGTCTGGCAATTCTGGGCCACCAGGCAGATTTAGGCAGCTGACAAAATCTTTACTCAAGCCACTTTGGGTTTGACTCAAATACTTCTAGAGAATGATTTCACAATTTAGATGGCATTTAAAGTCATCCTTGCTCTTATTCCATGACATATTTGGTTTGGCCCAGTGTTTCCACCTCCAGATAGTCAGGTTCATTCCAAGAAAATGCTATTTTACAAAGAAAGTACCAAAAGCAGGCCAAGAGTATTGATATTAAGATGAGTTGCTATCTCAGTATTTAGCTAGAGGAGGATTATCCATTGAATTGGAATTGCACATAGTTTTTTACAGGCTCACTGCTGGCTTTAGTATGAATATGCTCTTCAGAGAGATCTCTGAGGATTTGTATTCCATTCTAGAGTATTAAACTGAAGTGAGAGTCTGTCAAAATAATGCCATACCAGGAATATGTAGTAAATGCCTAAGTGTTCAAAACAGTGTTCATCTTAATAATTTAAAACTTTCAACATATGTTTTTTCCATTTTTTGTTTTATATGATATGCCCATGCTTCTAATTAAAAAATATTTCTTTTCTAGTATGTGTGGATAACAGCTGAGGTACTGCCACTGACTTGTGGTATGTACTGTTTAAAACTGCATTTTCAATTTCATCAGATTTATCTCTGTGTGCTGTTTGGAGATTTTTTTGATGTTTGGTGGTGCTGATCATTCCATAAGTATCTTCATTCCATAAATTACTTCATAATCCAGGGAATTTGAGAGACAGATGAAGTTAACATAAACTTTACATTTTGGAAAATAGCAGATAGGGACTGCATAACACTGGCAGCATGGAACAAGGGGGGAATTAAAAATCTGAATTTAAAATAAGTAAATTGTTCAGTATCTGTGCTTTGCTAGTGGGTAATTTGAAACATTACTTATTTATTGCCATAATAATTTATTAATACAAATATTATTTATTTATTACATATCCATGCCTGTGCTAGGCAACTCATAAAATTAGACTGATATTTACTAAGAACGGCTTAAATGCTTAAATGGGATAAAATCTCATGGTGATAAATGGCAATATATCACCTGTAAGTCCAAGATTTTGGTGATGGAAGACTCTTGGAAAATGTAGGAAAAATGAAATTTTTTTCTAAACAACATAACTGAATTCTATTCATTTACTCTTGGATTTCTGCTTTATCAGTCTCTTATTTTATGTCTTCTTATTTGATCTGTTCTGACATTTTTCCTAATACAATACTTGAGTGTCATCTTTACAGAGTATGTTGTGGGGGGCATATGAAAAAGGGACAGTCATTTTTGTATTGGAAACTAGAAATGCCTTAAAAATTGCTACATATTTGGATGAAAAATGAGTTCAACTGATATAATATTCAACATTTTCAATCTTAGCACTTTGGGCACAAATTTGAGAGCAAATGTATTCCTTTCTGTTCAAAACAAAAGAAGTTTTAAAGCTGTCAGATGGGGGTTTTTTGTTTGGGTGTTTTGGGGGGGGGATTGTGGGGTTTTTGTGGGGTTTTTTGTTTGATTTTGTTTGGTTTGGGTTTTTTTGGTTGGTTTTGTTTGATATTTTGTTTGGTTTTCTTTGGTTTTTTGTTTGGTTTTCTTTGGCATGTCCTACGGTTTATTTTGGGCAAAGTGGAAGTAAATGCATATGATGTTGATTCTTTTGTATTTCAGAAAATACAGTGTTCTTTTTGCTAAGCCAGCTTTGGTCCAGGGAAATGAATGCTGTGAGAATTTACTTGAACTTTACATATCTGCTGTTTTCAACTGATAAGAATGCTGGGACTGCTAAAATCAGAATTCCCTTCCTGTAGCTCAAGAAATACCCTGAAACAGCAGATCTCTACCTTGATCTTTAGATGATTAATTTTTTATGTTTCAAAAACTACAGTAGAAAATGCTGTTTTATTTCACACCAAGGTTCCTAGTAAGAATGTAGATTTTTTTTCAGAGGTTTCTTAAATCCACAATGCAACTGTTGGTGAGAAGCAGAGGGAAATGGTAACCATGGGGCAGAGTAGCCAGTAGCTTTCCAGTTAGGATAGTAAAATACAGGCTCTGGGATACAACCTTATTATTTCTTCCTTGTTTAAGAATCCTTAACACAGATCTTCACATTCCAGGTAAATCCTCCAACTCTGGCCAGTTTCTGAAGGAATGAGCCATCGGAGTTACTCTTAAATGTTTACTTTAGTATGAAATGAATTGCTAAACTCCATTGACTGTTAACTAGATTTCTATTTATTTTAAAGGATGCTGAGGGTGAAAGAACATATACCCTGTTTACAGAATATTAAAGATATTCTTAAGTAGCCTTAACTCTGACCCGTAAGTCACAAACTGTGGGGGGTTTTGTGTGAAAAATATCATGTATTTTAAATCCTATAAATCTTCCATTTCCTTCAGGTTGATAACCATGTAAGTACCCAGGAATGTATTTACTGTATGTATTGAAACATTTTTAAGTAAGGTGTGGGCACCTGAAGATATACTGACTGAATCAAACCTCACTGTTTCATGACATGGACACACCTGGATGTTGGTGATGTCATTGGGTACCTGCAGCTCTGCAGAGACACGGGGCTTGCTCCTGTTCTGGCAACGTGAGTTACCACCTTTGGTCATGTAAGAACACGGTCAACTGATGTGGTACCTTCAGTCAGTGCAGTTACAGGAAACTTTGGGACTGGACCTGTAGGGAAACAGGAGACTTTATTTTGATTTTTGGAAAAGACTGGAGGATGGAAGTTGCTGAATTAGTATTGGGCTGTCCTTTAATAAATATGCATTCATGATATTGCAGTTGTTCACACTGTTTTTTAATCTGCCATTATGGACAATAGCTTTTAATTTTTTATTTTATCCAAAATAATTATAAAACTAATTTAAATCAACAGAACCTGTTCTTCCTTTTTTATTTGCTGAAGTTAAATTGATCAAGAACCAAAAAGATACACAGTTAAATGCAATCTTATTCTAAATGCTTTTCAAGTAGGTAGTTGTTTTCATGACCAAAGTGATTGCCTGAAGCCCAAGATAATCATAATCTGAAATGAAAGAGTAGTTGGTTTCTTTCTTGATGAGGTGGGAATTCATTAACACTATTAACAGACTTTCTACCTACTAAACTTACTCTAAAATGATAAACTTAAATGTCTTCCTTAACCCATGAATGCATGACACAGTCTGACTTAAGAGGCATTCTAGTGAAAGGAAATTCTTCTCCACTGCTTTGTACCTTGTGAACAAGTGACTATAATAAATTGACATATTTTATATTGCATGACTTTAAATATCTGTGCCATTATGAAAGAAGTTAGAACCCAAATGAAGGAGAAAACAGATAGAAAGGATAGAAAAAAAATAGAATCCCTCATGTCAGAGAGATAAGGAATGTGCATTTTGTGTAGCTTTCTTAATATTTAACATAGATTTTGATTGTTTTCTGACACCTTTGCAGCTTCCAGCCACCTCATGTTATTTACAATGTGACACTTGATCGGGAATTTATATAATAAATGCAATTCATTTAATCATTGACTATGCTAATACCAAAACAAATCCACCTTACAACTGTGAGTCACAAACCCACTGGGATGTATAAGTCTGTCCCTGCCATGAAGTTCACAGGAAAGATGGCCTTTGCAAATGCCTTGAATATTAATGAATGAAACCCTGAATTTTCCAAAGCCAGTGCAATTGGAACTGAACACCATCCTTGACTGACATAAATCTGCTCAGCCTTAAAAGTGTTCTCACCAAATGAGAATTTGACTCCCTGAACACGGTTTGTGACCAAACATCTCATCTGCTGCACAAAAAAAAAGTTTTCCCTCTTGCCTTTCTGGTGCTGGGATCTACCTGTGTATCTTTTCCTGATACAATTCCAGTCTTCAAATATTTATAGGCTCAAATAATCTTGTTTGGTCTGAAGACTTTGTGGAATCCTCTCCTGGCAATTGCCAAAACCAGTACTTGGTCTTAAGTTCTGGTCTTAAGCAACACTGGGAATTTAAATAGAAAAAATGAGATCCCCATGTCTGGTGCTGGGCCTGGTGTGCTGCTACAGTGTGTGCCAGGGGTGAGAGTTGGATGGAAAAGGAGAAGAGAGACAAAATTGCAGCTGCATGGGGCTTTTGAGGTACCAAGGAACAGCAAATAGAAAAAATGTAAGAGATTTCTACCCCATCCTCATAAGATGTCAAACTCACTAAATGGCAGCAGGATTCAGTAATCTATGTTATGAAAGCTTGTTTCCCTCTGATGATGTTTCTGTGAACAGAATTGCTCAGTACTCCAGAAGCACAATGGTCCTTCAGCCGTGGCAGGGCTGGGTGAGGAGCTTGACCAAAGTATGTCCAGGGTAGAGGGACCTGAATTCCTCCTTACACTCAGAATTTCACACTGCAGAGTTGTTTCTGATGGTTTCCATCTTCCTTTCTACAAGCAGCATTGAGTCATAAGGTTGTTTTTAGAGGCTGTAGTTTGTGAGGGGGTTTCATCCAAGCCTTAGAAGAATTTTTATGTATTTTAAAGCAGATATCTTAATAATAATGTGTACTTTATTGGAGTTCTTGCAGCCATTCTCTTTTTCCTTGGTTGTTCATTTTTGTGTTAGAATGAAAGCCCTGTCTGAGATGTAAATTAGATGCAAGGGAAGCAAAGCATAATTTCTGAATTCCTGACTGGAAAGCAGAGTGATAATGCAGAGGGTAAGGAAATTTTGAGGGCCATGACATTAAGAGTCTTCTGGGGCCTCTGTCAGTACTTCACAGTGTTAGCTGTCAAGACTGAAAATCTGATTGTCTTAGCTTTTGGTCCTGATTCTGGACAGAGCTAGGTGATACAGGAGGATAAAACCAACCAGTTTCTCTGTGGTTCAGACATGGTATGAAGAAATAATCTTTGATCTTCCTGCTCTATGTAAGGTTTTATGTTGCGTTCATCCTTTTTCAGCCTGAGTACCTAGAGGACATGTACTCGTGTAGAACATAGACTCTGATCATGGATGACAGAAGTGTCTGATGAGAATGTGTACTACTAAAATTCAAGATGTAATTAAAACAAATCTGCCCTCACTGAAGTCATACAAGTGCAAAATAAAAGCTGTTAATGAAAACATTTCATCTTTTTAAATCGTTCATTCTTGTTCGCAGGCTAATGGAGCAGAGCCAGGCATAAGGGGCAGGGTACAGGAAGACAGGGTGTTAAAAAAGACATTGAAAAGCCTTTTCTTCCCTCCCCTTTCATTTTTGCACAGTGACACCACAAGGCTGGGCCTTGTTTATAGGCATGTAGTAAGATATTTTGCCATTAGAACATTGACATGTTCAGTTCCCCAGTTATCATTAAATTGCCAAATTGTTCTTTCTGGAAATTCTCTGCTTGTTTTTATCTGCAAGACACACATTTTGAAATTACTATCAATGGTCACGCTGAGGTAACAAGATCCCTCCACCACAGGCACTCTGAGTTATCTATGGTAACACCAGAGAATTACCCAGAAGACACTTAGACCTTCCTCCTTTTTAGGCCCTATACAAGGATAGAAAGATGAACTAAGCACTGCTTGTCTTTGCTTTCTCACACAAATGAATGACATCTCTAATGTGAGCAGCAAAGGCAAAGCTGAAATTATTACAATTAATCAGTCATTCAATCTGTGCTGAAGGAGGGATGGTATTTCAGAAGGAAAGGGAGAAAACAGAATGTGAGGACGTCAAGAATTGAGGACACAGGTTCACTGAATGATCTTACTGAAGACTCACATGCACAATGGAGATGCACCCCCTGCATGGGAGGCAGTATCTGAAATTTTCCTGCTCAGCAGTTGCCATGTAGGGAAGCTGCAACTATTACTGGTTTTTGTGTAATCCCTTTATATTTTCTGTTTGTCATTACTCTTCTGTATTATTAAGAGGCCTGAATCAGGACCCAATTACTCTGGACATGTACACAAACACATACCACCCCTCTTCCTTTTTGTGGGATACCCTTACCATTACAGTGAAATACAAAAGGTCTGGAAGGAATGTCCTGTAAGGAGCAAGTAAGGACTTGGGCTTATCTAGTTTGGAGAAAAGCAGACTGAGGAGTGATCTCATCGTTCTGTACAGCTTCCTGAGGAGGGAGGTGGAGGGGGATGTGCTGAGCTCTTCTTGATATTCAGTGATAGGGTATGTGGGAATTGTTAAAATCTATAGCAGGGGAGGTTTAGACTGGACATTAGGAAGAATTTCTTTACCAAGAGGGTAGTCAAACACTGAAACAGGCTTCCTAGAGAGGAGTTCAGTGTCTCAAGCCTGTCAGTGTTTGAGACGCCCTCAGGCAATGCCCTGAATCACATGGTCAGACAGTAGCACTAGAGCCCAAAGGAGCTTTATTTCAAATTTCATGAGCAGATACAGGTTACTCCCTGAAGGTACAAGAGTCCTGTAAAGACAGGGCACAAGATGATGAAGGCATCTTGATGTAGTCACTGCGACTGGTTGAGAATGCAGCAGCATCTTCTGTTCACTTTTTTTATTGTGATAGGGAAAGGTGGTATTGCAGTATATGAGATGCTGGGAAAAGACATCCTAAAAAAGAATTTAGGAAGATAAGCAGGAAAAATAGATCATGGCTATATTATGTAGAAATAATCTGTGAGACTGTCAAGTACCAAATAACAGTTGTGTATTTCACTAAAAATTTTCTGGGCTGAATGCATTCCTTTTGAAGTCAATGGAATGTCTTAATCTGGCCATTTTTGGAGGGGGCTCAGAGCAATAAAACATTGTAGCTGCCACCATTAGTGTATCTAAAAATAATCAGCCAGATCTCCCTGCTATTGTGGCAAAATAATTTATCTCTTTTGCCTTTCCTCTGGATGTGTTCTCTGATTTGGTTTCAGTGCTACTGCAGCAATACCACTTGCAGTGAAATGCAACATCCTGCAATTAAGTCTTCTTTTTTTCAAGTATTATTCAGAACTTGCCAATTAAGAATATCCACAAACAGGAGCAGATGTTAATGTTTTCCGTACCAAGAAAGTTCATCTCAGTTCATTTTTGAACCTTTTTCCAGGTTTTTTAAGTACCTATGCTTCATCAGAGATGGAATTCTTGGATTTCTAATATACGCTGCCATATTATATTATTTTTACAATACCCAGCAAAATGCACTCCTGGTGGGGCATATACAATATTCAGAATATTTGGAAATATCCCAGCTTATGCTAAGGACAAAAAAGGTAAGGAGCTCTGTATATCTAGACATCTATCCAGTTTTTGAAGGTAGTTTGTGCATTCCCCCTTCTCAGTTTCTTCCCTCAGCTCCTTGGAGGTTGGATGACCTGCACCATGAGCTGGTGCACCCCGACAGTCACATTGGTGAGTATTTCCCTTGGTCTTCTCTGGTAGAAAGACTTCTGTGCAATACTTCATACTGCAAAGTCAGCTCAGAGCTGTTCTGAGATCAGTCTCTTTGTTAATCTTTATTTCACAAACTAGGTGTTATTTTTATAAACTCAATGGAGAGAAAGCTTTTCTAATGCTTGCTGTATATTTTGGAGCATTGTTCCCTGGCCTTGTGAGTGGATTTCTTAGATAATTCTATGATTATGTAATCAGGGTTTGAGAATGCTCTGTAAAAAACTGTGTCAACAGAAAGGAAGATTATTAGTTTATTTAAATTTTACCAGAATCCTACTACATAACTACAGGCAGAGGATGAGTCTTAGATCTAATCTGAAATTGTTTATGACCTTGTTGGGGAAAAGACAAAGGAAAATGAATGTTTTTGTTAGTTTATCAAGAAGAGCCTGATGTCTACCAGATTAATAATGTAATTTCTGAACATCCATAAAATAAAAAAGCAGAAAATTCAACAAGACCTCTGATTTTTCTAGATTTTTTTCCAGTGTCAATGTCACCTTCAGTCACTGATTGCAGGGAAAATGCCAGATGCCCAGCAAGTAAATAATTTAGCTCAGGCTGTGATTGTTAATTACAATCAGTACTAAAGAATTTGGTAGAGATGATGATCTCTTCAACCCACGAGGAAAAAAAAAATCAAAGAGATTAGACGAAGAATGTTCAGTTAAGGAGAATAAAAGAAAAATCCCAAAACTTCCATCTGTGAAAAATCATTGCAATGAACTTTTTATTATAAAGCACTGAGGGACAAGTGTTAAGGGGTAATTTCCTGGAGGACTGTTCCTGAACTCTAAATTCTTTATGCAGAAGATAGTGCTAAAAGGTAATAATTAATCATTTCCATTCAAATCTTCCAGGCATTGCGTGAACAAGATTTAGCTGCATGAGTCCTGTGGCTAAATCCCATGCAGTGTTGAAAATGTAGATGGTAATATCTCCATCAAAAAACCCAGTGCCATGGCAGAAATATTGGAGCCAGTCCCTGTGGGAAAATGGGAGTGATCTAAAGGCTGTCAACTGCTCTAAGATATCGTTCTCATTTGTGTGTCTTCACATTTCTCTCAGGTTTTGGCTACAGCACGCTGTGGTTCATGTTTTCTGTTTACTCAGTAGCCTTTGATCACACAGAAAAAGGAAAGCAACGAGTAACCATGTGATGGACCTTTTGCTGAGCAGACCCTCAGTTAGAGGGTAATCACACTGAGAATGATTATTTCATTGTGTGACTCCCTGAAAGATTGATGTCATGTAACCTCAGAAATGCCTACAATTCCATAACATGAAACTGGGGGTTTTGTTATTATGAACTGGAATTTTTTGCCTTTTACAGTGGTTGTCCTCTGTTTTGGGGGTGTGTTTTTGTTTTTTTTTTTTTTGCATATTCCAAGACAAATATGCGATAAAATATTGTGATTAAAATATCTCTAAGTCATGTTCCTGACATGTTACTGGCATGTTACTGTAAAACTACTACAGCAGAATAATGTCATGCTGGTTGTTTGGGGTTTTTTTGGTTAAAATGTCTTATTCTGTTAGGAAAAGTAAAACCTATTCTGTCTTGCTGCTGGAACTTCATTAGGAAGGTGGTAGTGCCTCCAGACAGAAAACTTAGTGATGTCTATCCTGCTTCACTCTCTCTCACTTGTTCTTACAAAAATGTTTTCAGATCTGTTGTTTGAGTCAACATGGAGAAGGAGGAATTGTAAATTGCCACCATTCATGAAGGTGTGTTTCCTCATGGGAATGCACACTTGGACAGCACCACCAAGACAGTGCCTAATCTGATTCTATTAGAAAGGGTTCTTTGAAAAGTGTTTTAGTAAACCTGAGATGTGAAGTTCCTGTCATCAGATGGGGACAGCCTTCTGCAAATGATATATTTAGTCTTTTAAAATTGTGGGTTTACATCACCAAATTAGGCAGGAAAGATTGTGCTACTTAAAAAATAATGCCCACAGTTAATGGATGTACAGGCTGAACTTTGAGTTCGTAGGATCTTAAAATCCCTATGAAATGTCAGCTTAATATTAGTGTCTGACTGCTAATTGCTTATTTAGTATTGAAGTATAACCTTGATTATAGCTTTCAGTATTTAAAATTACATAAATGTAAGAGAAATAATAATGAGGTGGGTAATCGTGAATAGACCAGATAAATCACTAAGGGTAGACACCTTATTTTGGTGAGGCAGTTAAAATGAGAACAAGTTTCCTCACTACACTTCCTAAACCCTTCTTTCCTCTTTAAAACAATTATTAGCTTTACTTCCAGTTAGTATCTTTCTAGATATTGTACTGTTCTGTCTCTCGTTTTACATAATTTTACTAATTTTTATGAAGGAAATACATAATAGAGGTTATTTTTGCATGGTCCCTGAGCATGCTAAGCTGTTTGACCTTAGTGATTCCCTCTGCCTAGGTAGTAATACACTTTGCAGTGTGTTTGAGCTTGGGAATGGCAGAGGGGGTGGTTTGAACTGAACTGCAATGACTTCCTTCTATGTGAATTCTATTCATTGCTGTCCTCAGTGTGCATGGACAGGTGAGAGTGAACTAAGAAATTACTGCATAAGTAATGTTTGCATGGGTCCTTAACTACCTTCAGACAAACCTTCCTGTCCCATGAACATTGATGGGCTTTAGCTGTGTGCCCTTTCCTGCCTGGGACTCTGATAACTCAGAGTGTCTCCCACTCTGCTGCTTCAGAGCTGGTGGGCAGAGCCAGAATTGGTCCCTTCTCCATTGTGCCAACGGTCCTTCATAAATGGTACTTTGTGTTCAACAGCCACCCAGGCTCTGCTGAGATTCTGGGCGGTTTTGAAATGAAGGATTGAAGGGAAGCTGTTCTAGAGGCTTCTACAAAAGTGATGAATGAGCAGGGCACTGTACTAGTAGGGCTGAGACTCTTGCACAGGAAAGCAAAGCTGGATCTCCGGGAGTCAAAGCACTGAGATAATTGGTGACACTGCATCCTGTCCCTTGTCTGCTTGTGCCATAGTGCACACTGCAGTGTGCTGGAGGTTTGACCAAGCTTCAAAGCTTTGACTATCCCAGTGGGAAGCCTTGCCCTCAGCAGACACCCATTTGCTTCTGAAGTGCAGTATACAGACTGCAAAGTGGAGTTTGTTCTTTTTTACAGAGTCTGCAGACATGTTCTCTACAGAAGTGCTGTGCAGCATGATGGTAGTATGAGTTCAGACTGAAGTCATAAAATAAAAGAAAATTTAGTAGAAAACCTTTAATTGTGCGTTTTAATTTTTTAATTTAGAAGGAAAACACTGTGTCAGCACTTCTAAGATTTTTGAAAGTATGGCAGAAAACAGTGGAGTACTTTTTTCTGCAGGTTCTTTCAGAGTGAATTGTGGAGTCTTTTGAGCAGATAAAATAAATATATCTCTGTCTCAATGTTAAAATATGGGGTTGAAATTTTGCAATCAATTTCTCCTGCAGTGCTTTGAATGGATAAGAAAGCAAACCAAAGTAATGTGTGATTATTATGTCTTCAAATCTTGAGGACCTGAAGGACTGGCTAAAGTATTCCTCGTGGGTTTTGTGCTAGATACTGCCTGTCCTCTTGATGCCTCCTTTTGTCTTCTTCATGAAGAACACCAGCTGAATCTAAGATATTCTGCATTTCTGAACTATTATGTAAGCAAAGAAAACAATTCAGTCTGTTCATCTCAAGAAGGTTCTGTCATGTCTTCTGTTTGATGCTTGATGCTTTTTCATACTCTGTGTCAGAGAGCGTGTGTCGGAAGGGATCCATCTAAGCTCCTGCTCTGGTAAGATGCTGCTCCACAAAGGAGAGTTTTGATTTCAGAGACATTA
This sequence comes from Pyrocephalus nanus, assembly GCA_038380795.1. Classification (NCBI taxonomy): domain Eukaryota; kingdom Metazoa; phylum Chordata; class Aves; order Passeriformes; family Tyrannidae; genus Pyrocephalus; species Pyrocephalus nanus. The sequence continues at coordinate 9,287,596 of CM076272.1, forward strand.
TGACTCCACAGGCTCTGTAGGGTTCGGTTTCTGTTGCCATGTTTGAGGACTGAGTTGTATTTGCAACCAAGAAAATGCTGTAGAGCCATGAGAGTCACTGTTCAGCCCTGGCACAACTGACAGCCAGCAGTTACTGATCACATCAGCCCTGTCATATCTGTTTCTTCAGCTATGCCCCTGTCCAGCCACCTTCACCAGCTTTACCAACCTCGATAAAACAAGAAAAATCCCCCCTTATTGCTCAACCATTGCAAGCTGAGGCTTTCTGAAAATTCAGCTTCGTGGTTTTCCATTGCCAGATGGGTAGCTAGTTCTCATTTATGGCCCTGAAAAACTCCAAAAAAGACCTTAGAGCATTTTCAGTCAGACTATTCCAGTATCTTACTTCTGTTTAAAGCAGAAGATTCAGGTAATGAGAGCTGTAAAGTCAAGCAGAGATGCATGATGGTAATTTCAACATACCCACTGGCAGTTTGAGATTGCTTCTGTCTTTATCTGTGTTCTAAGCCTCTTTTGTTCAAAAAAATTAGACCTGAAGATTCCCAATTTGTAGTAACTTAAATAACCAGTTTATGTAAACTAGAAAGAAAAAAAAAAAAGGCAAACAGGATTTTAATTGGTAATCACTGAGCTGAAGATTATTAGTTGGCAATTGTTTTGGGGCAAAGTTTGTCATGCCTGAAAGATTAATAAAATATAATTTAGACTAGTGAATCACAGGTTCTTTTGAAAAGTTGAACTAAAATCAGACAATGGATTTGCAAAAAAACTTCATTTATTCAGAGAATCCTGACATTACTAAAATCAAGAGTGCAAAAGTACTGAGGACCTTATTGATTAAAAGCTTATGTCCAATAGAATGGAACCTGTGATTGAGTGATTTTTATTATGCAGGTTTATTTTTTTAAGTGTATCTCTCCTGTAGACAAGTACCTAAATAAAATGGATGATATCACTATGGCAAATATTAGAAAGTTTCTGTACTTTTGCAGAGCAGTAATTTCAGTCTAAATGTCTAAGACCATTTCCATTGAGTTCTATGTATTTTTACTTCTGAATTTTATTGTCCTGCATCAAGAATGCCTGGAATTGCAAAGATAAAGGCATTGAAATAAATGTTATTTAAGCACTTTCACAGCTTCTGGTAAACTGATTTATATGCAGCAGCTGTGGGGTAAACTGAAACAGTAATTGACCCCATTGCCCTCTTCTGGTTGTTCAAGGTGGAGTAACCTCAGGGGGATCTGTTCATCTCTGCACCACAGAGCGAGATGACTGCAGAGTCATTACAAGGAATTCAGGTTTAGGCTTATAAAGATTTGTCACTAGCCACTGGGTATCATTGGGCTCAATAAAATCAACAGGCTTATAATTAGTCTGAACTATCTAACAGTAACCTAATTTAAAAATGCAAATAATAAAAACATCTACCATAACATTAAAAATGTCCTAAAATATTACAGATTCAAGTCACAGGAAAGAGTGCTGATCTTGAAAAGCTTGATGCCAATTATGTGCTTCACTGAATTAAAATGAACTCATGTTATTAATAAAGACTCAAATGATCTAGTCTGCTAGTCCAACCTTTCATCACCTCGCACTTTCATTAGAAATGAACTTTTCAATTAGGAACTGTCTTCCAAAACTTAGTACTGAGTTCCAAAATTAAGTTTTCCAGACTGTGATTCAGTCACAAGAACTGAAGTAATACAGCACAATCTTTCAGGATTTGACACTGTTCCATGTCATTCTCTCCTGCTGCTTCACGGGTCCTTTCACATTAAGTGATCATCTTGTTTGGGCCATTGACAGTGAAAACTGGATCCAGCTGAGCTGTGGCTTTTAGAAGAATAAGGCTCACAGGTAATCTAGATGTGTACAAAGAATTACACCTATCAAAGGTAATATTGTAATCTGAAAATTGAAATGCAGATGTCAGCTCTTCTGATGAGTGCCAGAAGCAATGGATGGAATGAAAAATATTTGAATAAGTTTATGCTAATTGTTTTAGAGTTCAAAGAACATTTTCTCATTGGAATCTTTTATTCTATTAATCTTTAAGGAATCCCATTGATTAAGTTGAGAACATTTGACAGGTGAGTCATTTCTGGACTTAGATAGTATGCTTATGTAATGATTATCAAGTCTGGGAATTGGTAGACGAGGGTTCTGCAGATAATTTTTTACTGGAATCTTTATTCAATGTTGAACAAAATCTCTGGGTATTTATAGATATTCAGGCTACATGCAACACTTCTCATTATTTTTGATGTCTATTTCTTTTAAGAGTTCTTTAATATCACATGCCAAAGTTTGTGGGATTTGTTTAAGTGGGTCAGATACTGTTAATCTGGGAGTTCAGTTATAACAGGTCTGTAGAAATTAAAAATTAAAACAAGTTATCAGTTATCATATACAGTTATATCCATATCTGCTATGATGCTTAAGGAACTGTAAAAACAGAATGGAAATGTTTGAGTGTTTTGCAAAGAACTTCTCAGTATAGAATGGCTCTGCAACAGCAGTTGCATTTTCTCTTCCAAAGAAATTCAAACATAGTACTTGGGCTAAATATATGGTGATCTGTAAAGGAGAAAACTGAAAAGCTTAATTTGGTGTCTTCCTGGAAGTTCATTTCAGCTGAATTTTAACAGAGGATGACAGAAAAAAGGACAGTAGAAGACCAGGTGAATAACAGTTTCACTGGGAATTATTATCCAATAGAGTGATCTATAAAAATTCTTCCCTGACCTATTTTTCTTTTTCTATGCCTGGAAAAGCTATACATATCAAAAGTAAGTGCCAGTTCCCACAGCCCAGTAGTAGGACTTTGGAATTTGCTACAGCTCAGAGCACCCATGTCAGACAAATTTTGGAAATCTTATAGAAACATGGGTAGAGTTTGGGGCTATTTGCCTCAGAGGAAAGTAGTAAAATCATGCAAATAATGAATGTAATAGGAAATTAGAGAAAGGAATTAAAAACCCACCTCAGAATAGAAGCTTTAACATTATACAATGATATTACATTGCAGGATGTTTTGGTTTGGGGGGGGGGGTACAAGGATAGCTTCAGTGAGAAGATGCTGGAAGCTTTCTCTGTGTTTGACTTGAATAATCTTCACTTTTGTCTCTTACTCCTCCAGCTTCTCTTCCAAATATGTCCTAACTGGGAGTTGTTATTCAACAGCATTTTGTCTCCTCTCTCCTGGATTCTATCCTAGTCTCTCTGCTCAGCAGTCTACTTGCTCTCCATGTGCTCTCCATCTTCTTTCTTCTGGCCCAAATGGTCTGGGCCTCAATTTGACTTTTCCCTACACTTATCCAATCTCTTTTTCATTCCTCAAGCTCCTCTTCCCAGTCTGTTCCCCTGAAGGATTGGTGCTTTCCCTTGATGTTTGAGTTTGAGAACTGCCTCTTGTGTATTGCTTCGACTTAGTAAGGAGAATGTTGAAGTGGCAGCAAAGACCTTTGGCCTTAGTTCACATTGTCAAACTCAGACTTGGCACTAATCTGTAATTGCAGAGAAAGACCTTCTCAGGCCCCTGGAGCATTTCCAGTACAGACAGAAAGGTTGGGAAGTACAGCAGCTGAAGCCCAGGAAGTACTGGCTGTGCACAAACCACAAGTGGGACATTTCTGGGTGGCTTTTCATTGAGAGTGCAAAAGGCACAAGATCTCTGCCAACTTGCCAGTCCTTATTCTAAAGCATGGGATTTCTTAAAGCAAGGTCTTCAGAATCTTTTAACATTCTGAGCAAATGCTATTTCCACCAACCTTTTTTCTCATGAACTGCTGCAGTATTCTGACTGAAATTTTCCAGGAAAGGTCAAGCCAAGGGGGGCACATCACACAAATGATCAGAGCTTTTTCAATGGTGCAAGTGATTGAGAACAGGATCTTTCGTGGGGGCACTATGTCAACCTTAATTGAATAATATTCTGTGAGGGAAAGTTTTTTCTGTCTTTCTCTTCAGTGAATATTTCTTAATTCTTCTACTTTTAACATCTGTTCCCCAAAGCTTGTTATTCTACTCATCTTTCAGTAAGCAAGCAGTGACACAAGAACACCTGACATTTGCAGTGATATCTGACTCTCATAATTCCATTTGAAACTCAGCAGAAGAAACTTAGTTATCAGAGTCCCTTTGAGTAAAAATTATTATTATTATTATGTGGGAAGAACTCACCTCGATTATTAGATTGCCAAGCTTTGTGGAAAAATTGTTTATATTTGCAAAGCAGCAAAACTGATGTGGAACACTGTGTTATTTAACCAAGAACTGCCTTTTTCCCTGCCTCTTTCAACATAGAATTTTCCTGCTGTCTATTTTTCATTGAAAGCTGAATGACTGCCATTATTTATCAGTTACTTCCGACAATGTAAAAGGTTATATTGGAGAAGATTTTTTTAATCTGAATTTTAGGTTTGTTTATAGCACCTTGGTTCAGAATTTCTATTTTCATTGTGGGAACACTTGAAATCACTCCTACATACTGTTGCATTGGAAATATATGTGTATACATGTTTAAATTAGCATATTTTTTTTCTACTGTGATAAACACACCAGAGTACAGCAAGCTGGTGTGGCATGTGCTGTTCCATGTGTGGCTGTGCAAAACATGCAGTGCTCCTGTACCTATGAGGAATACCTGGAACACTTTTACAGAATGATATTGAATTCAACAAGTTTCTAATTCTCAGTTATAAACTTTTGATTTTTTTTTTTTTTCTGTATAACCTTATTTGCCTTTTCCTGGACTTGGGATAACAAGAAAGACTGAACAAGCACAAAGAATTTGGAGGCACAAGAAGGCCTGAAAAATCTTTCATTTAAAAAGTACAGATTGAAGATTTGGCAATGGAGTTTGGGCATCTGTTCCTAGACGGAGCCTTGTGTTTAGGCAGGGCTGAGAGTAGTTGAGATTGATGAGGCTTCTTGTCTCTAGTTTGTGTAGAGCCATCTAATCACCTGGCACTGATTGACACAAAGTTTAACTGAGACATCTGGAGATGACAGGATGAGGAGATTGACTGATCTCCCCATATAGTTGAGGTCTTTGATTTGTTTGTCTATTGAAGACAATGACAAATATAGTCTATTCTATACTATATATAGGTGACTAAATGAAATATTTTGTTCTCCAGACGTCATGATGGCAGTAATTAAAAGTATTTTTACTGTTTGTCCAGTTATTAGTAAAAGCTTGTTCATCTGCTTAGTTGTTACATCACCATGAAGATTCCAGAAAAGGGGGTATGTTTTATCCTGTCTGCATGCTGGGTTTTCTTATTATCAAAACATACCCTAATTCCATTTTAAATGGAAGAAGAAACTAAAAATGTAGCTTTGTCCATTATATTTTTTTTCCAAATTTATTGTGTGGTTTTGTAAAAAGCTGAAGATATTTGGTAACATTTACTATGTGTGGAAGAAGTTGGAACTGGGAAAGGATGTTAACAAAGGATGGGGAGCATGTATGCGTCATAAACTTTTCATAATTTAAAGTTTATCATTTAGGGGAGTACATAATATAATTTAATGTTGTTATGACACCAACAGTTAAAATGCTTTGGTTTTCATCACTAAAGTGTTTGAGCTTTAATAGCAAGTGGCTGTGATGAGAAGCTCTTGATCTCCTGGGAAACTGTAGGATGATTCAGTAACGTCTGTCACCCAGTGCAGTCTTGCTTATGGTCCAGGGTTTTTTTCTGTAGTAATAACACTTGTCTGGGATGGCTGTGTGAATAACCCCCTTGAGAAAGGCCATAAAATATATTCTATCATTTATTTGCAATTACTTGTAATAAAAACATTTATTGCAGCATTTACTATATCGAAGGCACTAAACAGAATTAGCTGGGAAAAAGTTCATTATTCACAAAAACTATTTTTGGAGATGTTTATGGTCAACCAGTCTTTTTTTTCTCCACTATATAATTTACATTGGAAATGAAGTTTGAATGTAAATATTCAAAGGCATATTAATTTCTGCTTCTCAGTACATGCCTGAAAGATACAATGTCATGTAAACTGATGACTTCCCAGAGCTGGCAGTGTAAAAAGGAGCGTGTAAAGGTTGTAGCATCCCCTCCCTCCACCGGGAACTGCTTCTGCATACTTAGTTTTTTATTCTGAACTCATAACTCTGAACTGCCAGACTCATTATTGAGATTGGAACTGCCAGTTGATGGGCAGGGGGAAGGAAGTTTCTGTGTCCATATGAATTTTCAGATAAAATCCCGAGATGTCACCTCGTAACATTTTGTTTAAATGCCGTGGTATTCTAAAGAGTTGCCTGAAAAGCACGTTGAAATGGACCCATTTGCATCTTGTAGACATCTATTAATGGTTATTGCTGATAAATGACACTGAATAAATTCATTGATGAATTGCAACTTTTTCTTAGTGTAAGAACTTTTTCTTAGTGTAGTTTCGAAGACCTGCAGCTTTCTCAGATAAAGGTTTTTCTATAAGAGTCTGTATGATTTGAGCTGAGTATGGGCTCTCCCTTACTGCTGGTTCTGTTCTGAAGTGGCTGTTTGGAAGACAAGTGTACATTTTGACACAGAAGTTTGACCTGCAGATTTGTGCAGAACAGGCAGGCCTTTTGTCAAGGTGTGTGACCTCTTGGGCAAGGCACTCTGAGGGAATTTTCAGTTGGTTTGCTACATGGGAATCACTGGGCATGCTCATACCCTGATATACCCAAGAGAAAATACAAGATAAATTGCATTTTTTTTTTTTAACTGAGACTTAAGCAACGTGCACAGTTACCATGGAATATGTGATGCAAATTAGTTTTCTCTTTAGCAAAGTGTGCATGTGTCCATGGTCTCTCTGATAAAATTGCTTCAGAATACAGTACCATCAAGCAATTATGGAACTAATATGGGAAGGAAAAGTTTCTCTTTAATCACCATCAGATGTTATTTATAGAACTCAGGGATAAAAGTTCTGGATTTATTTTTGTAATGCCTTGAAGCATGAGAATGCATGCTTTATATTCAGTTCTCACTAATAAACTTGTATTTCTCCTCATTATCCATAAACATCTAACCTGTTTAGTTGCTGGTGTCAGTACCTGAAAGAAGCAAATTAAAAATTCACTTTCTGTGTTCGTTCATGCTAATAATACTGAATTAAATGAATATTCATTTAAAGAAAGTATAAGAAAGAAATAAATTTAGCAAAGTTCAAATGTATTTAGAATTTTGAAACTTTTTTTTTCTTTTCTTTTTGCAGTATTTGCTGTGTCTCTTAGAAATCCAAGGAGAACATAGGGGTTTTCAGGAAGTGGGTGAATCAGTACTCTCTAGAGCCAGAATCCAACTGGAGAAAATTCCAAGATCTGTAGAACAGCTGTCAATGAGCATAAACAACACTGCAGTGAGAAGAGGAAGCTGGGATTGCTCAAGGCTCACATGATTACAGTAAGTACAGTTTGAAAGTTAAAGGGGCTCCTCTGGGCAGAAAAATCTTTGAATAGTGTAGCTTTAAACAAAGTAATTTTCATAAGTATTGAATTTGAATCTCAAAGCAAACTTAATCTGTGTAAAATTCAGCCAGAGCATATCCTAGCAAGTTCAAAGTGAGGCTTAAGGGAATTGCACCTTGATGCAGAAACCTTTGGCAATTTTGTGGCTAACAGTATTTTAGGAGCTATATGGCATTTAGACAAAGTCCTTGTAAAGGAAATGAACAGTGTGAATTGTGAAATTCTTTGTTATTTGGCAATTCTGAAAAGCAGATATGAAAAACATGTCTGAGACAGGCGTTACCCAATGTTTTTTGGGTCATCTTTTTATTTACATAATAAATTATTGGAAGAGGTCAAATATGTAAAGAAATACAAATTTGAGATGTTTTCTTTGGAAGAAATAATATATTTAAAAATTTCTATTTAGAAATGTTAGAAATCAGTGTTCCACATTGTTTTGAAATTTTCTTCCTTCAGTTTTTTTTTGTCAAAGTTACACTTTTTCACTCAAGCCACTGTCCAATGAGTGGATCTCTCACTCTCAGTGAGTGAAAGATCAATTTGGTTTATCCAAATTGATTAAAGTCTGAATGAGGGTGAATTTTACAGCCAGACCCATGAATCCTTATGGTATGAGCTTGAGTTTCTGTAGCTAAACACGACTGCAGTTTTTATTGATTGGCATATGAGAGGAAGGTATATTGCTAATAAAAGTTATTAAAAAAAAAGTACTGCTTCTCTAGAGCTCTTATTCATACCCAATAGTACAGATCTATGTGTTCCAGTTTGAAAAGTACTGACTATGATCTTGCACTCAGTAAGTGATTTAAACCAACTTTGGGGTCTATGGTCTCTTAAACTTCTATTTATTTTAAAACTCCAGTGGGACAAAACATCTGTTTTCAGCCTCTTGAACACAGTGAACTCTCTATGTTCTCTTTAACCATTTTTTGTTGTGATATGAAACCACTGGGAGCTCAATAAGATGTGATAATGCATGATAAAGTTGCAGAGAGTAGAAAGTGCTAGATTATTTGATTTCTTGCAGTATTTTATATCACAACTGTCATTTGAAGGTCTAAGGGAATATTTGTATCCATTAGATGCTCGTGTTCTATTTGTTTCCTATGAGATATCTATTTGTTTTTTATACTCTATTTGCATCTGTTATTAAGTGATTATGTATTTGGGACCTCATTCATGCCAGGATAAACCAGTAATTGTCCTAAAGGTGTCATTGACACTCTGCACTCTTAAACTCACAAGAGCACCAAAAAAACCTGTTCTGATGGGTACAGTGAATAAATCTGCTGACTTTTTTTACTGAGGAACCTCGGGCTTTTGTATTGGCTTTTTAACAGCTTTATGTGTTTGGGAAACGTTTTTTTGCCCCATGGTCAGCTATTATAATTAAAAGATAGAGATAACAATGCAGAACATGTCTCCTGTGTAAGCTCTCCTGTGCAACTGCAGCACTTTCACTGGTTTAGATCCCTCTAGTGTACAAACATGGGAAGCTGCTTTTATAAGGCAGTTTTACCTCAGGATGTCCATTAGCATTTCCCAAAGCACTTTGTGTCCTTTCTTGTGTGACAGAGATATCGATCAAATGCCTGGTAAGTTAAATGGCTGCAGCTTAATCATGTAAACTTGTGGATTGTGGAATCCACTGCTGGGAGTCAACGCTGTAATATTTCTCTACTGTTGATAGAGAAATCAGCATCCTGATTTCTGCCAGTCTTCCGGTTGATTTTTCTAAGCTCTGTACCATAGAGCAGTACACAATTATGGAATTCTTCAGAGATTTTGTTGCTGTATTTTTTCCGGCTGCTGTAACTTCTGTAGCCTGTACAGGCTTGCCCTTCACCTCTTTTCTGTTGGCTGTTCCGAGAGGGAAGAAAACCTTCCTTCTGCTGAGTGTGTTATCTGCACAGGTGATCTACCTGTAGAGTTCTGTGGAAAAGTCAAATGACAACATGTCAGCTTTTCAATTCTGGGGAAATTATTCCACATTACCTTGGCAGTGGTAATAGTTTACAACGTTCATGGTCTGTAATGGGCTGTTTGCCTTAAAGGGCTTTGACAGTTTTGCTGAACTTAACATGTACTCAGCTAAGGGATGATCTTTCTTCACTACATCACTTGCCATTTGAATAGGTCACATTTTGATAAGATGTGTTTGATTTACTAACTGTGAAACGGCTGTATAAAACCTCCTTTATGCTTACACACTTCTCAAAAGATTCAGTGTGTTATTCTGAGAGCAAATACCTAATTATTTGATGCTGAAAGCCATGTAAGAACACCTCCCTCTGTTTCTGAAATCCTTTGGTGACATCTGCCACAGTAGGTTTACATCCAAAATGAATAATGCAATGGAAAGTGATTTAATTTCATGGGTTTGTTGAGCTCGAGTCTGGCTTTGTGATTATAAAAAAAATAAAAATTAAAACGAAGTCATAGTGCCTGGGGGTGTGTGTATGTGTTTATGGGGTGTCTTCAGTGGATTGTTTGACTCCATTATATCCAGGTCTGGAACTGATCATTTGTTGATGCCATTGATATCAGGTCGAGATGTACAGGAACTTTTACGCCTTTCAAATACAGACCTCCTGAGAGAGTGCCTCTGAACTGGTTTCTTCTTACATAGATATGTCTTCCAAATACATAGAGCAGACAATAATATTTAGAAGAAAAAACACCCCCTGGCATGATGGATGGAGCTTGCTTGTGCTCTTCTGATTTGTATCATCATGATAATGTTTGTAGGGCTGCAAGGAGATGTTCTGGGTAAGTCTTGCACTGCAGAATGATCTGCAGGATGTGGGTATCTCTCACAGCTCTGTTCAGGGAGGAGGGGTTGGTTATGACAGGGCAAGCCAGCACAATTAGGTCAGGAATCATCAGCATCATAAAGTCTGTGATTTTAGCACCCATGCACCTGTATAGGATCCTTGTATGGAGTTTAAAGCCTATGAAAGTTTGCGCAAAGAAAAAAAAAAGAAAATTAGGAAAATATGTTGAAGAACATCTACTGTAAAGCAAAATTTCTCTAATGGTGGATGTAAGGTTAATATGATGCTGACTCTTCACAGACAGAAGCATTTGAAGCCTCCCCTGGAGCTGCAGCAAAGTTGTCTGAAGCTGTCATGACAACACTAAGCTCCAGAATGGTTCACTGTGTTTGCCATTTTGAAGATTTCATTAACTGGACACCACCACACTGTGACGACCACGAATGATCACAAATAATGCTGCATGAACATACTGCACTAGAGAAGGTAATGAGTATTTTAATGCCCAAGGAAAGGTTAATGAACAAGGCAATGAAAAAGCTTTACAGCAGAGAGTAAACTGTTTCCCTGAGTTGGGATCTGAATTCCATGCATAGCTCTTTAGCTCTGTCTTTGGCTCTCCTCCAACTGGCAAAGCTACTTGGGAATCATAGCTCTTTATGTTTAAATGCATAGAAAATCCATAGCCAAACTCCTGCATATATAAGCAGCCCCATTGTCTGAGCATCTGACAATGCCCATAAAGTATCTTACAAAATGATGCTAATTCTATTCCACCTGTTGTTTGGATCTAAAAGGGGAATTTTTTTAAACTGGGCCTTCAGCCATCCGTGCTTATGTTTGAAAAATGGTAACAGACATTCTGTTTATCACTTGTAATAGTTGCCCATATGCCATGTGTTAGGTGTCAGGTGGAAGCATCCTTACTTCTCTGCATCACAGGAAGAAACACTGTGAATTTCAACCTGGCTGTATCCAGAGCCCACAGAGTATGTTCATTTGGCCAGAGGGCATCCCATTAAGTGACATAAGGAAAGTCTCTTGCAATCACTAAAGACTTTTCTTGCTGTAATCCCTGCTGCTCCTGGGAATCTGAGGTGGGAAGTGAAACCCAATCTTCTTCTGGCTTTGCACAGTTCTGTGACAATGCCTCCAGGGCTGCTAATGTATTAGAGAAAAATTCTGCCAAGTAACATTTCTGTTCATAAATGTACCAGCTGGTTTTAATGACACTTGTGAGATACTGTTGCACGAAGTCAGGGTGCCAGAATCTTACTTTGTTCATGAGTGGCAGCTCATGAACAGCTTTAATTCCAGCTGCTTAGAAAAGAACCAGTAATGTCTACACCTAGAGAAGAATCAGAAAGTTTTTGCAGATAAATGAAGCACCTGACTTTCCCTTCCACTTTCTTCCATGACACCTCTAATGATTTGCTATCCCAGGCAGATCATCCCTGTGAGCTGGTGGGTGAATTATTTATCTGTGTATGCATTTACAGTTTTGCACCCGTCTTGACTTTGGACATAACTAGTCTTGATAGTGTCAAGTTATATATTTCCTATTGTTGGGCTGTCTTATTGAGTCTAGCACTTCTATTGTCATGAGCAGTATCCATACCCTTGGTGAGAGACCACTTAGCTGCTCCTTGATAAATAATTAGTAAATAACACATCAGCTGCTGAAATCTTGCTTTACCCAGTTGAATTACGTAGGGAAAATTTTAAATGTAGCAAACATTAACTCATGTGTGATTTTGCAGGGTTTATTATCCATTTCAATTTCCACAACAGGCCTGCATCTGAGTGAATGGAATATTTCCGTTCTGAAAATGACTGGTGACATTCATGTGTTTGCTTTTATGCTTTCTGTGTTTCTGCCACTACTCACCATTCTTCCAGAACAAAGCTGTCCCCCAGCCTGCTTTTCTGTGCAGATCACATAAAGGTGCTGACATACAACAGAGAGATAGTACATTTGTTTATTTTTTAGTTTACTGAATGCATCTACCGATGTGAATTTCAGTAGGTGGAAAAGATAACAGAGAATATTGAGCGTATCAAAACCAGCGTTACAGCAGCAGAGTTCACAAAATCCCTCGTACCGGAGCTAATGGGATGGTCCTGTAGCTGTGCTGACAAAAGGGCTGTTTTAAGTCCTGCCCTGGTTGTGCTCCCACCAGCCATGCTGACTGCAGGGTGATGGCCTCCAAACTCCACAGGCAAATGCTCAAAGGGCAAGGGCAAGCTGTGGTTTCCAACTGCAGGGACTGCAGCTGCAGCCGCTGATTTCCTAGTGCACAAATGAGAAATGACATCAGATGAGCTTTGTGCTACAGGCTTGATTAAATTGAATGCTGCAGCAGACAGAAAGGATTACAATGATGTTGGGTTTCTAAGGAAATGTAGCACAAAGGACCAGGCTGTACCTCTGTCACTTGAACCTGACAGCTTTGGTCTGTGAGAAAAACTTTTGAAGGTAAAGACTCCAGTCTGATGTACTTTGTTTACATCAAGCTTATGGTTGTTTAAAATCTGGGTTTGGTGCTGCATATGTTTGGATAGAGCAATATGACTGACTTCTAGTTTTTCAGATCTTAACACTGATTTAGCTTCTTATTACATATGCACAATACACCAAGTGCATATTCCTTTCTAGGTGCTGGAAATTAGCTACAGTATATGAATCTCAGGATGTAATATGAAAGCATTTTATTCATGTTGGAAGTAATGATTCTATTATGTATTTCATGCCCAAAGAGAAATAGCATGACTTCAGGCAACAGAAATTAACAGTATGAAACATTATTGTTTGTGATGTTGTTGATGTTTTAATTGCTGATCATTAATCTGTGTTCTTCAACTCCAGTGTTGGTGAAATTATAATTAGTCCAGTGTGTTTTGCTGAAATGTAGAAAACAATCAGTCTGCCACTAATGATAGGGCACGTGGGACTCTGAAACTGAGTATCAAGTCAGTGCTTCTGTTCCACAGTGCATAATCTTTTTTTATTTTCTATTTATAATTCCAGAGAAAAATGTATTTATCAGGAGAACAACTTACACTAAAGAAAACTTAAAGAACTTGGAATAAAACAAAATTGCACATTTTATTTATTTCCATTTAAATGCTAATGACATAATAATGTAATTTTTGTATCATGGTCCATTGAAAAAATCTTTGGACATACATGTTTCTGGAAATGTAAATAATATCACTGTTGATCCTAAGTGTGGCCTTCACTCTCATATATGTGTTTGCTTTGTCAATTAGAAGTACATATTTCTTGTGTTGCTTTTCTATTCAGGCAAAGATCAGTTTCATCATAGGTTGACTCTCATCACAATCCATGTGCAGGTGTGCATTCATGAAATTTAAAACCTATGTATGTGTTTCAGGATTACTTATGTTGTCAGTCCAAATCTAGCTCTGCTCTTGCACCAAGTTTGCTTTAAGTTTAATTTCAGTTCCTTTTTCAGCCTTTAATTTCAGAAAAAAAATAATTAAAAAAGATGATTAATAATGCCAGTCAAAAATACCCAAAACACCACCATATCACATTCACTTATATAAATGCAAAAGGAGTTGAAGAACTGCAAATTAGTTGTATGGTTGTTCAACCTGATCAATTGGAGTAAATATCTATTTACTAGAGTAAATATCTGAGGACTATAAAGCAGCTTTTAAGATTTTGGATTGTCTGCAGGGGCAGGGCTTTGCCTGTGTGGGAAAGATGCCCCAGCAAACCAAGGTATGACAGTAAACTACCAAAATTGAGTAGATGTAAATCTAAGTGTGGAAGATCCTTATTCAGTTAAACTGAAATCAACTAGAAATAGGTTTTAATTTAAGAAAAAAGAGCTCTTCAGAAATGACTGCTGAGCATCCCTCTGAAGGTTTTGCTCACACTGTAAATACAATGGCTTCAACTGCACTGAGGTCACACTGCTACATTTCACTTTAAAGTATCTATAATCTGATCTGGCTCTAGATGAAGTCAGTGAGATATTGGTACCTACTACAAGAGAGAGGATTGAATCATTCTTTTAATGAGGCAGGGGCTGGTTCTCATATGGCATAAATCAGTGTTTAAATAATTTATTTTGACTAGGAATCCATCCCCTTCTGTTTTAAGAATAAACCTATTTCCTATTTAACACTGATTCTTAACCTACTTTCTCCAACAAAAAAAAAAAAAAAAATTATTCAGGTTTAGCACAGAAGAAAAAAGTGTTTATTGAGAAATTATTTGGTATAATTCTAAAAGCAGATGTGTCCACAGTAATCTCCATAATCGGTGATGACATTCCTAGTGCCAGGAGACAGATGAATGTCAAGCTCTTAATGACTGAATTTTCAAAAATGCTCCATTTCAGTCCAGTCTCAGATGTGGTGGTACAGCAAAATTATGAAAGTTTCAGATTGAATGAAGAACATATCTCATTATAGCTGTAAGGGTGCACAAAGTGTCACACCACGTTGACCATCAGCCTGCCTGTGCTGACAGTAAGGTATGATGAGTAATGTGCATGTGTACGAAATTAAAGAATAGATCGTTTAAATTCTGGAATTTTCTTTTGTAATGCAGTTTAACTGTCGGGCTTTGACGTGTGTTAGTTTATGGTTAGCACCTGATTCTAAATCAGTTTGTGGCAACATATTCTAAATGGTGGCACCTGCTTGACTAATGGAATATACTTATCTTTTAAACCTGAACTAAAACAAAGACAGGCTTATACATAATAACAATAAGAGTAACGTTAATAATAATAGTGAAAAATAATCACAGTGTTTTAGAATACTTCCAGAATATGATAAATTTTAGAAACAACGCTTAGCTTGGCTTTTCTCTGTTACCAAGCAATGAAAGGTTTGTAGCTGAAGTAAGATGTGATGAATGAATCCAGTGAATACTTTACAAATCCTTCAAAAGAACAAAAGATAAATCCTCCCCCTTCAGAACCAGTTTTTTGATGAATTTGTATAATACTTCCAACCCAGAAGGCATTTTGTTACAGACAAAGAATTTTATGGGGAAATTTTTTCAGACAAATTCTGATATGTTCTGGTTGGAAGTGTCAAGAGAGGGGAACAAATAGCCTTGGCTACCATGTAACGTAGGAATTGTTAAAAGCTGCCCACTGTTGGTGTTAATCCATCTCAACTGCAAAGAAGATTGAGACTGGGTAGCTCTTCAAATGAAAATTGATGTTGTAATAAACCTTGACAGATGTACGACTTTTGCTGGTATTGTTAAGACAACACTCATTTCATTGATTCATTCAGTATTATCATGCTGATTATAGATCCTGGAGAACATCTGAACATCCTAATCAGTTCTCTCTTTCATTGAAAAGTACATTTTTTGTGTTTCTGTGAGATTACCCAGCTCTCTGAGTGCTGAGCAGTGGCAGTTCTTGGCAGAATGTGCCACTGCTTTTGGTAAGATACCCTTCAGAGCATTGTGCCACACTACACCAAACCGTGCTCTGAACAGTATAAATCCTTTCACTTTAATTTATTTCATTTTCATTTTTTACACCTTATCTTGGAAGCATTAAAGGCAACCAGCTTTTTGGCTTTCATGCCTGCCTGAAGATGTAAGTGCAACAATGCTGATGCCAAAATGACTAAAGAATCAGAATGAGAAAGTCCCTGAAAGGAGAAAGGGTGGGAGGGAAGCAGGAAAATGAGCAAAAGAAGAAGATGAAAGAGGAGCACTGAGGAGAAAAACTATTTCTTAATTGCACTATGAACTTTCTCTTGTGAATCTTGGATCTCACCCTAATTAAAGTAATTGGCATGTAGCAGTGTGATACAGATGGAATTCAGACACATTCTGTACTGGGCAAAGAGGGTTTAAATTTGCATTTGCTAGCTAGCTTTCAAAAGAGCTGGGGTTTTTCTCTTTTCTTTCATTGTGTGCAAAAGGAAGAGCGGGATTACACGGCTGTTAAGAAAGAGAAGGCACGTGAATGCAAATATCTATGTTCCTCTTTAGGCTCAGTTTGTTCACCTTGCATTCAGAAGGAGTTAGAGCTCCTGCAGGAATGCTCCTATGATAAATCCTCAGAATAACTTAGAGACTACTTAGTTGTTTGGGGGAGCTTTTGCCTAGTCTGGAACTGTTGAAATAAAATACCATGAAAAGGTTAAAAATTGACCAAAGTATAATAGAGGACAAATAAAAGAACTTATGAAAACTGAGGGAATAACCAAACCTGCAGGAACCAAGAGCCATGACCTGAGAAGTAAGAACAGGAGGATACTATAAATCAAACTACAAAACCAAAGAACAACTTTGCTCCAACTTTGTGCTTATTAACATAATAAAATACCCACCCTAGATCACCCTTTACTCACATAAGCCCCTTCCTCATAGAGCATGTATGGTAAAATAAGTGGTGCACTGTATCTTCAAACAGAGCTGAGGGACTGCAAAGACAAGGACTGTAACTTTAGGCTGTTACATACACGGAAAATATCAAATTTTTGTTTTTCCAAGAGTATAAAAATGAGCTCCTGGCTTAATGAAGGTTTGGATTCATCTCCTGGCTCCCATCTCTGTGCAGAAGTGAAATGAAATCAAATAGCTCTATGTGTGGATCACCTTATTGCACACCGGGTGTGAGAAACTTGTTTGGGACAACAGAAGCAGAAAGGAGTTATAGGGGTCTAATAGCAACTGGAGACTAATCTAAATTCTTTTTAAATTACTGGAGTGACCCAAATGGAAATCTGGCCACTTACTCTACTCAGTGAATTCTCATCAATTTTGGGGTTTAAAAGGTGAAAGCACAGTAAAGGATAATGGATTTGCAAGAGAGAATTCATCTTCCACTGGTGGAGAAAAAAGAAATGTGCTAACCAAGTGGATCACAAAGGCAAAGTCCTCCCTTGCTGCTTCCCCACAGCTCTGTAAGGCTGACATTCTTGGTCTGGAGACTTTCTTCACACATCCCTTGATCTTTGAGAAAACCCAAGATGAGTTCAGTTCAGTTAAAAACAGAGCCGGCAAAAACACTGGCAGTGGTCCTGGAGAAGCCATAAAAGCCTGACTGGTTTGACTGAGGTTGATCCAGGCCCTGTGCAGAACAGCTGTGTAAGCTGTGGAGAATGGGCAGTAAAATGAAGTCACAAACTACCACTAGGACACAAATTCTCACTCTGGTCTGTGAGACAAAATTTCAAGTTTTCCAGTGCAGGTTCCAGCTCAAAGCCTGCACAGTTCTCACAGATTTTAAAACTTTTCCCTGAAAAAAAAAAAAAAAAAAAAAGCAGTTATCCTGACTGCCTCAGGTGTCACTGTGTTCCAATTACAAGTTTTGTAACATGCTTTTGAGTTTTAAGTTTTGCATTCTCTGGGGTACCACTGGAAGAGTTCAGAGCCTCAGAGAACAGCTGATGTACATCTTGAGCACTGGTGTTCAGACGTGTCTGTGTTCTGGTAACACATGCCTGATTTCTGCAAATCTGTATCTCTGTGTCAGCAGGACATTTTAGTCCAAAGGTTTCTCTCTGTGATTGCTGCAGTCTGCCTAAATATGTCAAAGAAGGACAGTATGCTGTTAGTTGATGAAAATGGTGTTTGAAGGCCTCAATGTTTTTGATTTATTGTCAATTCCCTTGGGGCAATTAATTTTCCAGGGGCAATCATGCTTTGGTCCAAATTGGGATCCAAACCACTGGAGAGTTTCCTGGTAAAAGAGGATCATTCTCACAGGTGACAGTATCCTTTCTCTTCACGTTTCAACAACAGTTAGAACAACACAGTGAA
Source organism: Pyrocephalus nanus (assembly GCA_038380795.1). Classification (NCBI taxonomy): domain Eukaryota; kingdom Metazoa; phylum Chordata; class Aves; order Passeriformes; family Tyrannidae; genus Pyrocephalus; species Pyrocephalus nanus. The sequence goes on from CM076272.1 coordinate 9,305,645, forward strand.
TCCTGTGAAAGGGTAAGGAATTTAAATATGGGTATGCTCCTTCATTTCATCCTGTCACCAAGGCAGGGGTGGAAATGCCAGGAAGTGCACTGTTGTCTCCTGTCCTTGTCAGCTCTTCTGTCTCTGCAAGCAAAGAAAACCTCAGCTTTGCCTCTTCTAGTGAGTCACTGTCAGTTTTTTCTTTTCCTGAACCTGTTGTGAGATCAAAGAAAGGGGTCATTGGATGGGAGAGCTGCTACAGTGCAAGCTCAGCAATGGAAAAAGAGCAGAGTAGCACAACTGCCCTCTGCTCTGTGACCCCTCTGCCAGAGGGGGGATCAAGAAACCTGACCCATCTGTAGATGTGCAAAGCCAAAAGGAGACTCAGCTCTCACCCCTTCTCACAGGGAGCAGTAGCTGTGCTGAAACCTCGTGGGGCTAACCAGGTGTTTAATTAAAACTACGCTAATTTAATGAGCTACAATCTCCAATTAACAGGTAAAAAATGTGTAAATCATTATAAAACTTTTTGTCTCAGACACTATTCCTTATTAACTGTTTTCTAGACTTTGTGATGTAACAGAACCGATGGTGATTAGTGGTGGTGGTCACACATGGTCTGCATAAGTTTAGCATATTTCATAGGTGTAACTATTTAACAGAACAGCAGATAAGTTTCAATTAGGTTTGAGTCAGGGAGACAGACTCAGGTGTACTTTTACATGTTTTTCTTCTGGGCTGGAACTGTATATACAGCTGAGATTTTTCTTCTGGTCATGCTGGACAGATTTTTGTAATTTCCTTAAAGGCATCCTTGGTTGGTACTACAAATTGTTTTATTTTAATAGTTGAATAGTTGTTACTAGAATGCTCCATGATACAGGAAGTATTTACTGACTCATATGTTGTTGCAGTGTGCCTTTGCTTGGGCATCTACAGGTGTGAGCAAGCCATGCTGTTTAAAAGATACCATCTTTTATCAGGTGCACAGTGAGTTCCAACATTTTGTAGGACGGGTCTGTTCGGTTTTGGAGTGTTTGGATTTTTTGTTTTGTTGTTATTTTAAACATACTGTTTTTATGGCACTCAGAGTTCTGAGTATAAGCAGGAAGCTGTGAGGTGAATAGACGGTCCTCTTGGTGCTTAGAGCTGCATTTCCTGTTGTCCTTTTGTGTGTTTGACAGGTCTGATATTTTATGGGAGAAGGAGTAATAATTTTTTTGTAAGTTAGGAAAATAAGTCCAATGAATCCTGCTAAAAGGCAGCCTCATACTGTTGTCATTAATGGCTTCCCCTGAGAAACTGGCAAATTGATAAATTAAGCTTTCCCTCTGTGACAGCCTTTCACACTCAAGATGTAGCCCTGCTTTAGTCTTCAGCAGCATTAAATCAATCCACTATAGAAATACTTTGCCTTCCTATCTAGGTACAAAATATATCTAGAGACTTGGTGTGTCTGTTCACTATGTTTAGCTCTAAGTTATTTTGGCAATCACAAGAAGCTTAAATTTTGTATTTATGTTGAAATGCATCCCTAATTGAGATGTCTATATCGCTTCAAGCCTCTCTTCTTGAAAACCAATTAATACATTTCACACTAGAACACGGTCTTTTTATTAAGACTCAATTAAGGAAGATATAATGAGGCCAAACTAGGTGAAGCTTTTAGTGTGTATTATACACAGCAGATTTTGAAAGATAGATACAAAGTCAAATCTCACTTTGAACCTGCTTTCATCTAGTTGCAGTAATAGAAAGTCCTATATGGTGCCTGTACCAGCAAGAAGTTCATAAATAAAAAAACTAAGCAAACTAAAATTACCATCCATAAGGAAGAGATGAATTTTAATCATGTCCTCTGTGAACGTGGGAAACCAATCTTTTTGTTTCAAACTTTTTTAGAAGGGCTGAGTTCTTATTTCCTTAGCTATTACCAGATGCTACTAAATAAATGCCTTCATATGAATACCAAGATGTAGTGCAGTTTCTCAGCATTGCATGGGATATGTAGCTTTCAAAATGCACAGGGTGATACTTTGAAAAACCCCCAGTACTGTTTATTACTGAGTTTTGTGACACCTACAGAGCCGAGATGCTCGTGGGAAATCTCTAACGTGAGAGGGTTGCAGTAACAGCTGGTACTGACTGGTCCTAGTAGTCTTGGCCAGACCAGATAGAAAACATGGTAAATTTGCCTAAAAATATGTCAAAAATCTGGACTTAGGCTACAGTGTTTAAGAAAGTTGAAAATAGTGTCATTGATTATGAATTCATCAATGTTTTCAGGCAGCATGTGTCTAAATTAAACACAGGTTTATATATTATAAGCTGATTTACAGTATATGTTTTATCAATCCAGGCTGTGATTAAGTAGAGTAAGAAATGGGATGAAAAACTTAAAGAAAGAAGATAGAATAGAAGGAAAATTGCATAGGTCATCCCTACAAATCATAGAACTGTGGATCACAACAACTCTGGATTTACTGGGAGCTGAAGATCCAGATCTATTAAGTTTTTGCCAGGTCTGAACCTTACAGTATAAACCCAGAGTGTTACTGGAACTGGGATTTTGGAAATCTTGGAAATATTTATTAAAATTTATAATAAAGAATATTTTTCCTGAGGCTTTGGTAGCAAGTTTCATTGTAGTTGGAAATGGCATTTCTAACTGCAAGATGGGTGCCTTTCCAGAAGTCTTTAAGTTGTACAAACAGAATTCTTACTCTTTTCCATTTAAAATATATGATAATTTCTGTGTAGTCTTGGCAGATGCTCCCAGTTTCTCTATAGATAAATGAGGAGGTGATCCCTGATACCAGCCACTTATCCTAAAGGGATTACTTCCTTCCCAAAATGTGGTCTTTCTGAAGACACAAAATTAAACATTAGCCCAAACGCAAAAAAAAGGAGTGACATTGTCAGAAGTGTGAAGGACCTGAGTCCTCCAGGACACCAAGGTGCCAGAATAACTCAAATTTTCAAAGGGTTTATGAATATGCATTAGTTTATTGATCTTTGCATAGGGGATGCAGCGATAATTATGTTTGATTATAGCTCTTTGATAATTAATGAGATTTTAAGTGCAAAAGTCCTTCTTGTGTATATCAGTGGGATTGTTGCCTTAAAAGTAGTTGAAGAGGGGGTTCTTCATTTCTCTTATTTGAAGAAAAAGTAAAATCACATACATTAAAAAAATTCTTTTGAAAATAAGTAATGCGTGTGTACATTGCTAATGAGTGAAACTTGGATGAGTGTAAATCCATTTTCAAGTATATAACTTAACAGAATTTACTTTTAGGATGCAATAAAGGTAATTAAAAAATAAATAAAAATTTTAATGTAAGTTCCAAAAAGTCTCAGTCAGTATAGTTAAATGAGTTCTGTAGATGAATATTTAAAGGGCTATGGAAGGAGTAGAAAAAAAAATCATCACAGCTATGTGGAATATCTGTTAATCTATTTAGCAAGATTTGAAAGAAACGACTTTGGCTAGATTCCTGAGCTGTAATTCTTTTTGTCTTGTTTTAGAAAATAAAATTAATTTACTCAAGCCCTAATTTGATATTAACTTATCGTTCGAACTCTTATGACACATCTCCCAGTATCACAGGGTTTGGGGCCATTTTCAGACAGGTGAACCCCGACTGTCCGTCTTCTGAAGTGATTATTTCAAATATTGTTACGGAAGAGGGACACTTTACAAGACAATGTGTGTGGCTGTAAAGAAAGAGGAAACCAGGATTTTGGAGTTTATCATTAAAGAATCTTTCAGTTCTCAAATGTAAGTCCATTTATTTGTTGGATTTAGCTAGACTTTAGTCCAAAAAAAGAGGTCATCGGGCCTTCATCCAGCAAGGCACTTAAAGACATTCATAACTTTAAATACATGAGTGACTGGACTCAAATCATGCCATTAAGTGTTTTATTTGAGTGGGGATCCATTGATTGCTTTTTGGCACCAACCTCATTCTTTCTTTAAATGAAGTTAGTCAAGAAATTGGAAGCCTTAGTTCCCTTCCTTGTTCAGACAACAATACCACAGATAGGATAGAGCAAGACCTTTTTTTCATTGAAGAAAACAGTATTGTACATGAACTTCTTTTAATTAGGGCTTGGTCTGAAGATCATTATGGTTGTCTCAGCTTGAACGGGCCCCAAACATCATCCCATCAAGAAGAATACAGTAATTTAAGGTTCTTATTTTCTAATTCAGTAGAGCAGTTACTCCTTATCTTTTGAGACTCCCTATTGGCTGTGGATGGTAAACAGTTCTTGTAAGTGTTTCTGGCTGCAGGTGTCAGTAGTTTGTTTTATAACTGGGGCCAGGAAGTAATTTTGAGGCAGTTAAGTGGCTCTTTGCAATTGTAAAAATAACAGCAAAAATGGGCTGTTCTGTACAAGGGTCCATCCTGCCTCAGCTGGGGATGGTTTGGGGGGCTGTGGTGGTGAGTTAGCTCAGCTCAGGTACAGCAGATATTCAGAGTTGCTCTGTCTCCTGTGTTACAGGGAAGGTTGTGGAGTCTTTCCTCTGTTCCAGAGCTTACCTAGTGTTGGATTAGCAGGTTTCTTTCAGCCCCTGAGCTCCACCCATGTTCTACCCTGACCATCATTACCATAATGTCTCCTTTGGCGATGCAGGAGGCCTGATGTATCTGCTATATTTATGAGCTTCTTGGCTTCTTTTTCTGATATTCCCTCTTTACCTTTCTTTAAACAGCTTTAGTTAATTACCTAAATAGCCCATGTGAATCAGATTAGAGAATATGAGAATCTTTCCATATGGCAAAATGTCTGGGTTTGTTTTCCAGTAAGATTGGACAGTTTTTCTCTGAGTTCTTCATTTTTCTGTGAAAGACATATTTAATAAAATAACCGTGCCCCACCTCAGGATTCTTATTTTTCAAGAGTCCAACTAAATCCAGGAAATCAAACTGAGTTTTGTTTCATTTTCCTTCCTTTTAAGGCAGTGTTAAGGTTCCCCAGCTGCTGTGGTAGGTACCAGTTTGTATCCCTTTGCTGCTCCTCAGCATTGCCTTCTGCTCGTGTGCTTAGGTGGGAGCTACTGATAGTGATTCCACCACATGGGGTGCAAGCCTCCTGATACAGAGGCAGAGTCAAACTGAAAGATTCATTTTTCCTTGCAGTATACATTGCTGAAGAAGAAATAAAGTGGTTTTAAAGTTATTTTTCTCTTTTCAGGTGAATACAGAAAAAGCAATAGACAAGTAAAGAACATTTTGCACTGGCAGGACATCAGAATGCTTTGTGTGTGACTCAATATGTTTTTACTAGTTTTACCATTTTTGTTTCTGAAGCTGAAAATCAAAAAAAAAAATTCAATTTTTTTTTACAAAACTAATTTATATGATTGTATATATTACCCGTGTTTATTCCCATTTCTTCTCATAGAAGTGCATCACTTGACAGAAACTGCTCATGGCTGTCTCAAGGATGACCAGAAAATGGAGTGAAGACACAGTCTTTGATCTCAAACTTTTACTTGTGGGAAAAGTTTCCTCAGGGATATATTTCACGTAAGGGTTCCAGTCCTTGTCAAAAATGTATCCCAGAGGAAAGTTGGAAATGCTGTAATAGCCAATCTGTGTTGCAGATTTCCCAATGAAAATCTTTCCTAATTAGATATAAAAGATGGCTTCACTAGATCACTGAAGTGTGATTGTACGGAAAGTTTCCCATGAGAAGGTCACATTTATGTCTTTAAAATTAAACACATCATTAAAAGGTCTTGGCTGAACCAAGGCTAGGGAAACACAGACCAGTGACTCCACTTTCACACCTGAATACTTATGAGGCAAAATGTGGGAGGCTTGTGAAGCTTTACTCCTAATTCTTCCATTCAGTGCACTGGTTGGCAGATAGCTACATTCTCTCAAGATTATTTTTTTAAAAGGTGGTAGCATCCTAACTGGACAAAACCAGCTAGGTTATTAATGCATTTCTTTTTTAATTATTATTATTATTTTTCATAGGTCCAGAAGTGTTTGCCAAAAGTATTTTCTCAAACAGACAAATGGGAGGATGCAGGAGCTAAAGAAGCTGTGCCCACTGAATGGATTTGCCAAATGAATCAGAATAGCACATTTGGAAGACAGGGATCAGTGCATTATTGGCCTGACCAGGGACTTATGCAGACAATAATTACAAACTGTAAGAATGGGAGGTGGGGGCCATTGGAACTTTATTACAGAGGTCAGTAAATTGTGTAAAATCATGGCCATAACCCTCTGTACTTCAGGCTCTGTCATTCAGAACTATCTGGACACCTCCCTGCCTCATCAAGCTGTTTTCAGATAGACTACACACACCTAAGATGAAAGTTGAAATAGATCGATTTTGACTGGATAGAAGGAAAAAACTTTTTACTTTGAGGACAGTCAAGGACTGGAACAGGCAGAACTGGAAGATTCTATAGTTCCAGTTTGTGTGGATTCCTGGGGGGGTTCAAAACCTGACTGAGAAAAAGCCCAAGAAACCTGGTCTTACAGGTGACCCTGCTTTCAGCAGGAGGTTGGACTTTGGTTCTTCAATGAGGTCCTTCCCAGCCTGAACAAACCTGTAGTCTTTATATTTTGCTTGTGTTCATGGTGAAGAAGATTCTTGGGCTTGGGTACTTTTCATGAAAAAAATTATGGTCAAAGAAGGAACTCCAAGATCTTAAAAAGTAAGAGAGCATCATCTGGCTCTGAATGTAGGGAGATTAACAAGTGCTCTTTCTTGAAATGCTGTGTTCTGCCATTTGATCTGTTGAAATGTGGCCTATAAATTATCTGCTGAAACTACCCCAGCACTAAGCCAGAGGACTCAAGTTAGCCTCTGATACTTGCTCAGAGGTGGGAAACGTTAAAACTGAAGAGATTACTGGAGGTGAGATAACCATCTTCAGTTAGTGAGATCTTAAGATACTCACAGAGGACTCTGTTAGGTAAGTTAAATTTCCCTGCAGTTGCTTGTTACCATTTGAACATAGCCAGAATCCCTGCTCTGTGTGGGAAACTGGCTTGGGGGGAAAGAAAAAGAAATCAAAAAGAAGAAAAAAAAAATCTAAATAAGTTTCTTTGGATAAGTTTGATAGTTATGAAAAATTTACTTTCATTTATTTTCTTATTGGTTGTGGGGGTGGAAAGTAATTGCAGACATTTCAACAGTAAGTTGCCATTTAGATTCTGGACACTTGACCAGCTGTTTAGTCCCACTTCTGCACGTCAAAATTGTGTTAGAAGGGGGCAGTCAATGTTATAAGTCACTCTGGGCTCTTATGTAGAAGAAACGACAAAAGAAAATATTTTTCCTTTTACCCCCTACTTCTCTTCCCTTCATGCTGCCTGCTGGGGCGTTTTTAAAAGCCTATCTCCATCCTAGGCACATGGTTGGGTTTTACCTTTATCAGGCACAGAGGAGGCAGACCAGCCTTTTGAAATTTCTCAGCAGTCAGCAAGAATAAAGTGGGCATCCTAGTGGTAGGAGTAATTTTCAGCTTCCTGACAACAATTGGCAGAATGCTGGGGAAAGCTATTAAAAATGAGGTTCGATCACCAAAGTCTATTTTGGCCTATATTTAATGAGATGTGTCAGCTAGAATTTACAGTAAGTGGCTAATTGTTAATAATGTGCCTGTCTAAGACATCTGTGACTTCAGCAGATCTGCACAATACAACCCTATGTGTGCTTGCTAGGTTTTGCTTTATTGGGTATCTCAGGTCTTAGCACTGTAGTGAAGGAACAGGATGTGACAGGGAAAAGGCGTTGTTAACTTTCTGAAAGTTTATTTATTATATATATTATTGAACATACTGTATGGGTAAGTAAATTGCAACAAATAAGTTAAAAATTAAAAATGAATATGTGACTGCAATATAGCAATGGCATTTCATCTCCCTTCTTAATTGTGCTTGGGAGAAAGGCAAAGGGTCTGTGGAGAAGGATGTCTGGGTTTAAGGCACTGTGGGGCTTGGCTGCCAAGGTTTCTTGTTGCTTTGAGCAAGTTACTTCATCTCTTTTTGCTTCAGTTTTTATCGGTATAAAACATCTTTCCCTAACAAAAGGGGTTGGGGTGTGTGTGTGCACATGAAGTGACTGAGGGACAGTCATAAGATCCTGTAAAAAAGGATTTATGACAAAATGACTTAATATGAACAAATCTAAACTTCACTTTCTCAATCTTTTGAACACCAAGGTTTTGAAGACAGCTATGCCTAGTAAATGAACCATCCCCAAACTCCAGAAAAGAAACATTTAAGAACATGTTTGTAGCTCTGGGTGCACCAGGCCAGGGCTCAATGCTGTGCAATCCCACTGCAGTGTGTGTGTGTAGAGCCAGTCAGGACCATTTACCAAGGCCATCTCCTGACTGTGCCATGTTCAATGTCTGAGATATTAGTAGTTCAAATTTTCTTCTAGAAGGATCCCAGACCTTTGCTTTCTTTTCCTTCTGCCCTTGTCTAGTTCGGTACAGATTTCAGAAAGGCATGATAACTTTCACTAAACTAACTGATGTAGTTGAAAGAAAGCAGGGAAACTTTAGGAGATAAAAGTCTTTACTTTTGGATTTGAAATGAAACAGGCCTTGCTTAAATCCTTTCACCATCATATAAAAAATTGGCTGCTGTTTCTGGCTGTGCTTCTTGACAAACATTTTCCTCTTGTGAAAACAGAAACTGCATATAAAGATTATTTACTTCCCAATTTTCTTTATCAGGCTTTTGCAGTTTCTGATAATGAACAAAACTTGGGAGATTGCTTCCCTCATGTTTCCAGAATGCATTCAGAAGGTCTGGCATAGCTTCTGTAATCCTGTACATTGTAAGGAATGTCAGGAAACAGAGTGTAAATGATCAAACACAAGTAATAGGATTGACAAGAATGATGTACTTTATTTTTCATCTTCAAAAAACACCAGAACTGTATATTTTAGTGGTTGGAAAACTGATAGAAACTTTAGACAGTTTGGTAATGGTACTTCGTGGTACTGGTAGGCATTAGTCTGGCAGTGCATGTTGAATAGGTACCCTGACATTAAGGATGCTGAAAAATCACCAACTGTGTGAATGGGTTTATGGTGGCTGTGCAGGCCAAAAAAAAGTGCTTGAATTAAAAAGTGAGCTTGGGAGATAGAAGGCACATCCCTATAAAGACCTGCACATTGGAATGGATCTCGTTCACTGAGCATGTGGTCCCATATTTCAGTCATTTTGTTTGCATATAATTTTGCTTGATAGATTAGGTAATTTCTGAGCAATAAGCTTTTACTCCTCTGTCCATCTTCTCCAGCTACCAGTTTCCTCTTAAAAATGAAGAGTTTATAAACCTATGAAGTGCAGAAGAAAGAAGAAGCATAAGATGCAGAAACTGAGACTGAAGGGAAGGAGGCCATCCTTGGAGTCAGACTCCCTTAGTGTCACTTTGTGGAAGGGCACAGGTGCCTTACTGTGGTCTGTAGAATAAAGTGAGAGACACAATAAAGTGAGAGACACAATAGCAATGCTGCTTCTGTATGTGTTACTCTCCTGGCAGGTGATACATTCTGAGCATTCTTTAATAGTTTATTTACTTCTTTAATTTTAATTCTTTATTTTCTTATCAGATCCCTCCAGGATTACAATGATAAAATTAAATTTGGTTCCTTGCGATTTCATCTTGGGCTTGTGTATTGAGCACTTTTTATTGTAGAAACAAATGTTCAGTTGTTTACTCATTCATCACCTGTCTTTACAAAGTATTTTGTTAGTTTATGAACGTCATTAGAGGAAACATCCAGGAATACCTTACCATCCCTCTGAAAGCATCATTCTCAGCTTCACAATTGATACATTTTTGTAAAGCAGTCTAGATATCATCCAAGAGATCTTATTTCCTTTGAGCCTAAAAAGTCCCTGTATGCTTGCTGGGTGAGGAAGGTCCACATGAAGGTTCTGTATCACTTAATGCCTTCTTATCATAAATATCTTCTTGGGAATCTAACAAAGCTTTCAACTCCAAAAGTAGCCAAAAGAAACAGTTCTAGCAAAGATGACGGTAAAGCGTTTTAGTTTTGTAACCTAAGAGCTTTTAATGCAGGTTATGCAGATAGGCAGATGTTCCACAGGGATCTCAATAGTTTTAGACCCTAATAATGAGATAAAATTTTCAGAAGATCTTATGTTGCAGTAAACAAGGTTGTTTGCTGGTTTCGCAGTCAGCACAGCATCACATCACATGGTGGTGAATTAAACAAATGCATTTGAAATGCGGATAAATGATATTGCCATATTGTCAGTATTTTCATAAACTGAAATTTCTGTGATGGAATTTTTTTAAAGTTTATTTCCTGACAGCTAGTGTTGAAGCATGCTCCTGTGCTAAACTCATATTGTTGGCTTTTTTTTAATTAATTGGGAAAATATTCTAGTGACGCATATGGAGGCAGTATCCATGGAGTCATTACATCACAGGGGTGAGTCATGAACCGTTAGCACAAGCTGACAATAGTCCTCTGAGTTTTCCTTGTCAATTTGCGTCTTGAAGAAAGCAATAACATGCACTACTAATATAGAAAAATAATTAAACAGAGAGTATAGATGAGCTTTCCTTTTAGTTAGGACCATTTTAGTGTGAAGGATAATGTAAATGTCATCTGCTTAAAGGAAAAGACAGTGATTCTCCTTGATAACGATTTCAAAGTGTGTAATCCTTGTACTGCAATCCAGTGATGTGAAACTGGGGCACACTTTTATTCTAAACTGCTGTGAATTTGTGGTGGATATCTGGCTAATTTCCAAGTCAAGCAAGATTACAATTCTTGCCTTCAATAATTTTCACAGAACTAATTTAGTCTTCAAAGGCATGAGAGGTTAAAGCTGGGTCAACTGACATCCTTCTTGCGCAAAGAATGTCTTCAGGTAATTATGTTGCATCTAAATGTGTGTTCTGTGTTGTCATACTGACTAAACTAACTAAAAATAGTATAAAAGAAAAAATGTAATTGATGAAGATGAATGCACAGACTGCCAGCATGGCTTATTTAATAGCTTCTTCAAATGTATTAGGGAGGAGTTGCAACTCAGAGCCCATTGTCCAATGCTGCAGCAGATCTGTCCATGCAAAATCTTACCAAGTGTTAATAATGTTTTCTCAGGCTAAGCTCAACTGACACATGCATGAAATCATTAGAATGTATCAATTCAGATGAGTTAGACTTCTAACAGTAAGAAGTGTCTGCAGAATTACATATTCATTATTTTACCACATCAAATAGATTACAGTGGGAATCATAGAGCTTTTTGTTAGTAATTAACCCAGCACATAGACAGTTCTAAGCTACAACAATGCCACATCGTTTAAATGGCACTGTTGAACCCTCTAACAGTAGAAGGCAATGTAATAAATGATGTCTTGCTGAGGTAAGAAAGGATATACGAAAGCAACAACATATCTAATACAATAGTAAATATAAGGATTTGCACTGTAGACAAAGCTGTAACACTTGGTTTCTTGTTTGTGTGAATCCTGTTCGTGCTCATATTAGTCTGAATGTGTGTAAACACAGCAGTGTCTGCTCAAGAGCATCAGATTAACTGATCTCTCTACTCCTGTTTGTGCTTCAGGTTATGTGCTTACAGCAATCATGAGGTGCTTGTTCAGGTTTGTACAGGGTGTCCTTTCACACCAATAAACTCAGCGGGGCCTGTAAGCCCTGCACATTTTCTGTTGATGTAGTTGTATCACTCATCATCTGCTTTTCTACCTGATCAGTTTGCAACCTCACTGCAGCATAGCTGCACTTTGTGGGACACAACTCTTAGAACTCCTGCACAGCTAATTCTATAATTCCTCCTCTCTATGTTTGCCATCCTGGCTGTGGCTGTGTCCCACACACTTCACTGCCAGCAGTGGTCCTGCAGCATCATTCCAATGTCAGCCAGATGAGCACAGTCCTGGAGCAAGGACTGCAAGGCATATGTTTCAGCAGCTGCAGTTTTCTCACCTGCAGAAACACTGGACTGTATTGCATTGTTAAAATGAGATGAATATGATCCAGAGGTCTGGAAATGTTCTAGCTATATTTAGTTGCTGAGAAGAGCCAGACATTTCTTGTCAGGGCTTCAGATATTCCTGGTTAGAGCCCCAAACACAGAGCTGCCTGCCTGCCATGATTCTGTTTACAAAGAAGGTGAATTTTAAATGGAAAAAAATTACCACAGTTGAGAAGTCTAAGAATTCAAAATAAATAAAATGACTACTAAAAACTGGGGTGTCAGACAACTCTGCATAGGATGCTGTTTCTCTGGGTATTCCAGGACTGAAATTCAAAAGACCTCTACGTAGCAGTGGGTCCAGGGCTGCCCTCACAGCAGAAGACTTTGAGTAGCTGAAACATCAGTTCAGTAAGTATTGCTTAATATTTCTATACTTTTGTGGGACATTTCTGTGTTAAGAACTCCTCTAGTGAATGACTGTAATGCCATGAGAAATTCTGGCTTTTCAGGGAAGAATTAGCTCTGATTAAGGACAGAAGCCACATGAGGGGTTTGTTCAGGGGCTGTTTCCAGCTGTGCCCCTGCCATGAGCTTGTCAGGATGGATACCAACTGTGGGGGCTTGGGGCACAGCAGTGTATTTGGGAGAACTCTATTTCTATTTCTGATTATATTTCATGGCCTAAAGGATTCATCTAAAGCATTGAGTAGTGACTCAGTGTATTAGCCATAAGTTTCTTTGTTAATTTAATTATTTACGTGTAAGTAGATGTTGTTTGAAATTCCATAGATATAATTCATTACCAGCCACAAACAGATTACCACTGTGCATTAGCAATAATAATGAGCTATTTATTATTTAACAAAAATTTAGAACCATAAAATAGCTTATTAAAATATTTGTGCACATTGTTTAACTATTGGATTAATGGAAATGTCTAATGCTTTTCTTTAAAATGTCATAGACTGACAAAAGCAAAAGAGCTCCTTCCTCATCCAGAGGTGCCTCTGGCACTCAGTAGCACTAATGTGAATGTTACATGGACAGTGAGAGCTGAATGAACCCATCTCCCTGGCATGAGGAGACTGTACCAGTGCCTCTCTTGCTTCTTCCCAGAAATGTACTGTGTTTGTAATTTGCACCAACAGACAGAGGTGCAGCTTGAAACTAAGTTAATGTTCAACATAACTACTTTAATATCACAGAAGAGGTGTGAATCAGTCTCTTTTTCTGTTATAAAATATCTTCTCTGTATCACAGAAATGCCCACATAAGTATTTTTGTCAGATCTTTTTACTAAAAATTCAGATTAATTTGTTTAGTGTTTTTGTACAAAAATAGGCCTGAAAAAAATTCCTTATAATGTAAGTTTTTTGACACTTTCTAAACAAAGCACTTTTTTTATTATTAAGAGTTTTTTTCTAAAAATGTATTTTAATATTTATTACTGGTTAATTTTAAAATTTAAATTATTAAATAACTGTTATAAACATTTATAGTTTGCATTGAAATGAAATAGTAATTTTAACACGTGTAACATGGTAAAACACATGTAACATTTTAAAATGTGTAACAGCTTGCTCCACTGAAAAACATCTGTTTGGATAAACACACACTTTTGTATTAAAAAAAACCCCTAAAATTAAAAAAGTCGTAAGCAGTAAAAGAAGAGTAGATTATTGTACCAATCTGGTTTATGTCCTTCAAAATGTTCCTGACACATTGTAGATCAGCTGCTTTAACAGGTGACACTGTAGACTTTTCTGTCTGCCTGGTCAATGGCTTAGGCCAATGATTCAATGAGCAAGAATGATAAAATCCTGGGTAGTTTAGAACAAGAACCTGCTTTTCTGTTGTAGGATGAGCTGTGTTAACAAGCTACAAATGCTGAGTTAACAAGGGTGTTTTTATTAGCAGATGGGTGGGGAGAGTGGTTTTGCCTCTGTATGTAAAGCAAAGAGAGGCCTGGTGAAATTAGTGAGTAGGAGGACTGTGCTTGGGTGTGTGGCTTGGGATGGAGTCATTTATCAGCATGTAAGCTTTTATTCAACATTTTATTAAAAAATCTTGTCCTTGTTTGGGTTTCATGTTGTAATGAGTGTGCTTTGGGGATGTGTTTAGGAAGCTATGATAAAGTAATTTGAAAACACTGAAATGATTCTTAGTGGTGAGATCAGGGATTGAATTGAGCCTGGAGACTGAATGATCCTTACAATTGAAACAGTGCATCTAATCTTAATTGAACTTTGTTATCCAGGGAGCTCTGGTAGAACAGATTTCAGGAAGAAATCTTGCTGAAGAGAGTAGGGGTGGTGAATTTTCATTTGCTTCTGCAAGTGAGGGTGGTGACAAGGATCTTATTGCTGTCCCTTGTAAAAGCTCTCCAGAAGGTCATTCACAAGTGATGAGTGTGAGGATGTGACTGACTGCCTGAAAGCAAAACCTAGGCCGTACTTTCTTACAGGTCTCATCTCTCTTCCCATGACCAATGCTCTCTATCATAGACTGGTGTGTAGGACCATTTTGGGTATCTGCCCATATCACTAAGAAATGATTCTGGGTTGGAAATCTAAGCAGTATTTGTTTTACGTTGCACAGTAAAAGCTCTTTATTTTTCTATCTTTGTGTCAGGTCTTGGAAATATGATAGATGTTTATATTCAAACAGAAGAACATCTTCATTAAATGGCTTTTTAGATTTGTACTATCACTATAAATTGCTTTTCTTTGATAGTCTTGATAATTTACTTCCCCTTCCCAAGGGAAAACAGGTCACTCTTATGGTTAATATGCTTGGTAGGAGTCTCTAAAAGTTTGTAGGAGCTGCTAAGAAAAATACTTGGAAAAAACACTTGATTTTTAATTTTTATTTGTTTTGTTACATAAGGTTTTTTGGTGTGTTTTTTTTTTTTTTTGGGGGGGGGGTAGTTATGTAAGGAAAGAACAATGCAGAGGCAGAATGAAAGGTAGAAGGAAGACACAACCACATCTTTCAGTAGTGGTATTACTTTGTAGTTAGGAGAAAATGCAGTATCTGTAATTACGGTAATTATTTAAACTGAGAAGGAAGAAATAAATTTTACCTAGGGAGACAGGGAATTTCTACCACAACATTCATATTTTGTAAGCTCTTTGGATTTATGTCACTTTGTAATTTCTTTGGCTACAGCAAGTGATGAGTGAAGCATTGAATACTTAGTCTGTATTTTCTGATAAAAGTCTTTCCAGGCAGCGAAAGGGCTTTAATCCATCCAAAAGAAGGGATGTGATTTTTAAAAGCAAACAAAAATGTAACTATCAGAACTCCAAGCATTTGCTTTGATTTGTGCATTGTAGTTCCAAATAAAAGACAGGCTTTCTTTTTAACACTGCTGCCTTGTCTCTTTATAAAGCAAATGGATTTGTAGAAGAACAATATTTGTACCAACAGCACATGTTAAATAACCTTAGAATAGGACTGTATTTCGTGCTTTGAATAAGGAATCACAGGTTGGGTTCCTTGCCTGTGCTTTTAACTCCAGTATTGACATGGCCAAGTGTGCAGTCAGGCACCTTTTTGCTAATTTCTTCTAAATCTATAATTGGACAATAATGTTGTTACATTTATGCTGTTGCACCAAATATTTCTGGACATTACTTGTTAGATTCACCTGACTAAATCAAAGCCAGTATAACAGTATATAGCTCTGACAGACTGAAATTGTCTGAAGCTACCACAGAGAGCGATCTACCCTGAGAATATGCCTTTTAAAGTAAAGCAATTTTCTTTTACTTCGAGAATTATAGATTATATCGAAGCAGTTCTGCAACATTCATTCATATTCTGCTTTGAAGGGACAAGTCATGTGAATGGATGCTTAGAAAGAAGCACAGAGATTAAAAGATTCAGGATGCCATTTTTGTAAACTATAATTTAGAGAGCTGCAAGCTGTGTTCTGTAATCAGTGAAATTATAGGCACACAATTACTGTTTTCACTATTAAAACTTATATTTCAATATGCTGTTGCAAATCCATCTTGTTCTCCAAATAACATCAACAACTTTTCCAGCCCTTTAGAACTCACCAGGATAGTATTCAAATTCAGTTCTGTCAAGGTCCTATGGCAGGTTAATCTAGAAAATCATGAGTATCCACAGAGAAAGTGGGATGGTGCAGAAAGTGTCCAGTGGTTATAATGTCAACCTGTCCTGGCATGAAGGGCAGATACAATTATTCCTCAGTTAGGCTGAAGTCTTGCATCTTGGCCTGAAGTGGTTGAATGTATTTGTTTTCATGGCACAGGCTGGGAAAGCACCTGAATTTGCTGCAATCAGTGACAGCTTCTTTAGCTCAAACCATCTTCAGTGGTGCACTCAAACAGCTGTGTGGGGAAAAAAAGTTGTGGCACTTGGCTGATCATCACCACTCTGCTGCTTCTTTAAAATCTGCAAAATTCCTGCCAATCTTTGTGTGATTGTGCTCCATAATGTGTTTCCACCAAAGTGAACTCAGCAGACACAGGGACTTTGACCTGGTTGGTACACTGGTTGACCTAACCTGAAGTAAATTAGAAAGCTGTTCTGCTTGCAAATTGGAAGGTTTAAAATAGCAGTTCTGTTCACAGCCTGAATAATTGTATTCCTAGTAAAACTTCTTGGAGGACAAAATCTGTCTAGATAGAGACTTAATACCCAGCACAAAGTCTTCCTCAGACTTCCCACAGAAGAATGTCCCTCTAGGTGACACTGAATAGTCCCTTGGAGGGGGGTTTTGTAATCAGTGTCACAAGCAATCCTTTACTATTGGTTGAGAGATAAGGTCTGAGGCATTTCTGGAAACAAGTTAAGAGATGACCTGAGCTGAGCTACCAACAAACCAGACTCTTTAGTTTAATGAATGCTCCTAAGTACTTGGTGTTTGAAACCACCGGAAAGGCTGCAAGGCCTGCCAAGGACTGAGGCTGCTCCAGCATGCCTGGCATACACAGCAGGCAGAGTATTTCCTAAGAATTATGCACACCAGCAACTTGGACTAATGCTGCTTTTACCAAATGCCTATGTAGTTCGATTTTGTTAGCTGAAGTCTCTTAAAAATGCTTTTGAAATCCTGATCTCCAGGAGTCAGTGCTTTCGATTTCTTCTGAATGCATTAGTCACTAGATTATTACTGCAAATTTCCAAAGGACAACTTGCATTCATATGCAAACTAAGTTGGGGTTGAGGCATGAGAACATACCACTTCTTTTTGCATTGAACTTGCAGGCCTAAGAAATCCTAATGTGCACAAGAATATCTCGGAAGTGCTCTGCATCGCTGGGAGAATGGTTAATGGGAGATTCATCAGCAAGAAGCTCTTCTGCCATCACCATTTGCTTTAGAAGTCTCATTTCAACAGAATGATGGCAAAGTTCCAAGTGGAGTTAAAATCTACAATAAAACCATATACATAATATATAAAATGCTAAACGTTTAAGGAAACCTAAAAAAGATTCTGATAGTTTTATCAGTTTTAATGTCATTCTGCCCTTCAACTCCAAATAACCGATTTCTCTTTAGAAAAACGTGCTGCTGTTGTGATGCAAATGAATGTAGGTGTTTGCAGGGTTAGATAATGTTTATCAGTTGGTGTACAGTGGGGAGCTTCTGCCTTTTGAATGGCAGCAGTAATAATACTTGGTGTTGCATCCAACTATTCACTGAAAGACTGTTATGACATAAATGCAGACTTTGAAATAAAGGGATGAAGGAAATGCAGATGAGAGTTTAAAAAATGGATAGGTTTGCTGCCCTGCTAAGTTTTGTATTGCTGAGTAGGAATGATGTGTTTGTGTAATATTCACTTGAAAATATTCATTTAGGCATGCTTTGATATTTTGGATGTGTTGGTCTGTTAACTTGTTCTCAGCTTTGTAAGCATGTATTTATTTCTTTGGAAAGTATGTTTATGTTTAAATGTTGTCATGTTCTATCTGACACCAGCTGTTCCTCTTTATACTTAATTTTACTTGCAGTTTGTGGGTTGGTGGTGATGATTCTAAACAGGTGGGAGGGATGATCTAAACGAGGCTCCCCTAATCAATGAATTAACTTTAGCTTTGGCAATAACCTGATCCCAACTGTCCTGTATCCTAGACTTTAGTTTCATTTTTTTCTGGAATGCCACGTGGCTTCCTTTCTATGTGAGTGAAACTTGGTAGATATTTAATTTCATAACAATGCATTTCTCAAGTTCTGATTTTCTGCTTTGAAGTAAGTTTCCATATTTTATCATCTTCTTTCGTGAAAACTTGTAGATATTTATAAATGTACAAGCTGGACCTGTTAAATTATATTTTTGCTTGGCGTCAGAGGCATTTTAAAAGATTAGTATGTCACTCATGGTAGTTGCTTTGTGGTCAAGGCAAACATCTGTGCTTTGATAGTGTGCCTGCAAAATCTTATTTGTTCTTGAGTCCGAGGACATTCACAAGAGCAATTAGAAGTGTTGAATGCTGATGAGATTGTGGCCTTAATTTGATGTCCTTCTCAAGCCCTGTCCTTAAAAATGGTTATCAGGCGCTTTTTTTGTTTGTTTGTTTGTTTGTTTTTGTTTGTTTGTTCCTTGTTTTGGTTGATTTTGTCTCTAAAGCATTTCCTTTGCTGCCCTGTGTGTAATATGATCTTTGCCTGCTTTTGTCAGAATGGAAATAATTCAAGCTCTTTCTGTTGTGACCATTTTTAGGTAGAGGCAAATAGAATGACTCTTTCTACAAACAGGATTAGGAAATGTGCTCAATTTTTGGTGGTACTCAAAGGTTATGTAGTAACGTGTTTTTTTTTCCCCTTGAGTTAAAACCATTTGAGCAATGGAGACATGATCTACCATTACAGATTTAATCCTGAGATCACCTTAGTTACACTATATAATTTCTTCATGAGTAAAAATTGGTTTTTAATCCAGCAGCAAATGGTGAAACAATAAGTGATTGAGAGCTAAAACTAGACAGATTCAGGTTGGATGTTAAATATGAAATATATATGGGAGAGGGGGCTACTAACTATTGGAACATACCATTGAAGCTCTAGGGTTTGGTGGATTCTCTGAAGTTGATTGAAAATAATGTTTTAATTACATAGGATCTATTTGGCCCAATGCAGGAATAACTGGGGGGACTATAAGGCCTGTGAAGCACACAGGGTCAGCCTGTATGATCTCGTGGTTTCTTCTGGCTTTAAATTCTGGGAATGAGAACTGTAAAAATGTGTTACTTCAAGTTCCTGTATATCAAAATAAGGTAGATTTTTATTCTGTGTTAGGTTCAAATTTGAAATGGCTTTGCTTTTTTTTTGCCCCTGCCTTGTGGGGCCAGCACAACTCTCAGACTTGTATATCTTTAGGATGTGTATTGAACTCAGAAGTAGCCCCAGGCCAGTAGCTTTTAAAATTTCTTCTGGGCCCAGGTGCTCCATACAGGAGACAACTGAGACCTTGGTAGACTTAACAGGCTTGACCCAAGCATGAAATGTAACTTCTGGCACCAAAGGCTTTATTAACCAGTGGATCATATAGTTATAGACTTATACAAGCTACCATAAAATACCTGCTGGGATTTATTTCTGTGATTAATATCAGATACTGGTTTGAACTAATAATCTGGAGAGAAAATTCTACCTCTGTCCTTACCAAATTCTTGAGCAATGAAGTGACCCCTAATAAAATACTTTTAGGCTTTATGTATTTTTTTTTTATTGCTACTAACTTTCTCACTTTGAATGGAATAGACACTGACAAAATAATTGGCAGTAATTGTTGTACTGGTATCAGTTTTAATAAACCATTCAAGTAGAAAATATTTTACAGATCCAGCCTTTCCTGTGTGTCACCAGATAAAACTTTCACATCCTTCAGTACCTGGATCTTAAAGCCAGTACTTTTATTTTTCTTTCATGCTATATTTTTTTCTTGTTAATAATAGAGCTGTCATTTCTAATAAAATATGAAACAACCATCCAGGGAAATAACACTGGTGATAGATAGAGCAGGCTGAAACACTAGACTGAGTGAACACAAATGCTCAACAGCTTGGAATATAATTCTGTCATTAAACAGGACCTGTAGAGGGACTAGGACTGAATGCACTGGGGTGAAAATGCTTTGCACTTGAGAGGGTGATTCTGCTTGTTGGGAATGTTCTGGTCATTGGAATCAAAACAGGCTTCTGAGATCTGAAAGACATCCTACAGTGAAGGAAGAAATGCTGACAAAAGTCAGGCATTGTTAGACTGACCAGAAAGAGAGCCCATAGAAACGTGCACCAAAAACTCTTCTTTTGCCACTCCCTCTACCAAAAGATTCACTTTACTTGTCACCTACCTTATTGAAGAAAAGTATGTCAAGTCCAATCAGAAAACTTGCACAGAAAGGGATCACAGGATGCTCTTTAGATGTTATTTTTCCTAGAATGCAAGGCAGAAGCAACAGTGCAGTAGTGAGACCCCCATGTCCCTATCCTGCTTGAAATGGATGTGACCTGTGTAGGGAAAATTTGTTCTGTGTGTATCTGGAAAGTCTATTTTCTCTCTATTTCAGCTCTCCTTTGCAAGGTTTGCCCAGTATATCAAGATATACACTGTCAGCCACATGGCAAATTGCTTCCCCTCTCTGTTTCCTCCTCTCCAAAAATGGAAATGAATATATTTCTTTTCTATCTTTGTGAAATGCTGTGACAGTTCTGGATGGACAATGCATTAGGAGACTTCAGTATCGCTGTTATTGTAAACAATGTTGTTTCTTTGTCCCTAAATACTGAAGACAAGTGTTTTTGGGGGGATTCTGAGTCCATATGAAAAGTAAAACTGCCTATTTAAATGATAATTATGCTCTTCTCATCCTCCAAATAACAGCTAAAATGTCTGTGTTTTTCTCATTGAGCAGTCTGGTTGGCTAATGGACGATGTCTATTTGCAGTTAAACCTATTGCAATGTTGACAATTAAGCATATACGTGGAACAGGGTAATCAGGAGGAATGCAGTTTTATCACCAATGTTAATTATCTAATATTTTCCAGCTTACAATTATGTGAAAATTCCTTAGGCATAAATGAAAATGAACCCATCAGTTACAATTTTTCTCAAGATAACGGCTGATGGAACATTTGCTGCCCCACAAAAAGTGGAAGCAAGAGCAAAATTACCAACTCGGTTGTTCAGGCTCTATAATATATAAATATAGTCATATGTTACATGATGTGCATTCTTATTTCCTCATGGGGGAAAATTTCCAAGTTGGTGACTGGAATTATTCATAGAAATCTTTCTTTTCAAGAGGTTCCTGTGTGCAGCTGTTTCTAAAATTTCTGAAGAGAATGCCTTTAAAAGCAGCAGATCTTGAATGTAGATTAGGAATGAGAGCAGAATTGATCTATAAGCTATTGTTTACTATAATAATTATCAGAGATTCACTACATCAGTGCCTAGGAGATCATGTGCTGCTTTATGCAGAAACAAGGCAAATACTCTCTGGCAATGTCTCCTTTATATTCCTGAACAACTTGCCCTTTTCATTTTATTTCTCATCAGCTGAGGACTAATCTCAGTTACAATCATTCCAATCAGACATTCTCAAATGACCTTTAACTGTCTGGGAGAGCCACTGAGGATTATTTGTTAACCTCCAGCCTTCAAACTTGAATAAGCATCCTAAGTTACCAAGGAGCGAGAGAAACCATGAATAAGCAACATTTTTCAGGAAAACATATCTTGGCAGTTTTACAAGCCCTGCAATCAATTTTCATTTGGAAGTTTATCTTCAAATGAAAACTGGGAGAAACTAAATTACTCTCTTAAAAAAAACAAAACAAACAAACAAAAAAAACAACCCACAATTTGGGATTAGCAATGACTTTTTAAAAGCATTTGAGAACTGAAGGACAAAAAGCTGAGGCCCAAAGGGAGGTGTAGGACTATATACAATGAATTTTATGATATAAACGTTTGGATTTTGATTTGTCCATATTTGAGCTTCCCTAAATATTTAAGTTTCTTGAGCAAACTGCTGGAAATGGGTTTACTTTCAACAAAAGTCCTAGTCTCTGGAAGATAATGTGTTATCCTCACTAGAAGAATATCAACATGTGCTAGAGCTCCCCCAAGAAATCTCAGTTCCTTGTCATGGAAATGAATTCTGCTGCTTAACAGAGTTTGGAGATCCTAATTTTAATGGAGATACTGTCAGTGTGTCACAGAACAGCACAGCCTTGGCAGAGCTCTGGGGCTAAATTTGCTGACACATGGAAATGGAGATTTGATGAAATCATTCCTTGCAGTGTCTCTCACCATAAGACTTGATTGTTTTAATTCCTTTAATCAAAGTTTTAATCAAGTGATCATGTGGCCACACTGTGGCTATAATTGCACGTATGGATTTATATGCAACACATTAATAGCCTTGCAACAAAACCAACAATTTAAAATCTTTCATTTCATAGAGGAATAGTCTTCTGGCTTTTTGCTATTACAAAATGGGATGTAATTGCTTGTCAGTAGGTAACTGCTTAAGAAATGTTTCTTCCTAATTCTAGGGAAAGAAAAAGGAAAAAAAAATTACAGCTTGCATTAAGCATAGAAAATGAGCAAGCCAGGGAGAACTCTGACTTGAAAATGTTCCAAGCTTCCAAGTAAGTATGCTGATGGTTATAGGGTGTACGTTGAATATTTAATTACATAATGTGATAAAAGAAAAGTATATTGTGTTTGTATTTTGTTTGTCCTGACAACAAACAGGATTTTTCACAAATTCTAGATCTTAATAGATGTTTCTGTAATGTATCATTATGCCTGTCACAAGATTGTGTTCCCTCTTCTCTCCTGTTGAATAAAGTTGTACTTTCATATATGTGATAATGAGTTTTGTTAGATGCTTTTCAGTGTCTGCCAAAACTAAATAATCATCCTCCAAGAATGGGATGTTTTTGCCCAGAAGACTTTTCCCTTCCTCATTTTGCATAATAGAAAAGAAATTCCATGTAGTCTTTCTAACACTTTTTCCATTTTTATGTTTAAACACCAAAACAAAACTCCTAATCTTGTTTCTGCTGTAAAACAGTATGAACAGTTCAGGAGAAATAGAAAAGACTGAGTAAACTTCTCATTTTTAAACTTCTATGTAAATTGACTCATCTTCTGGACATGAAACAGCCTTAGTAGATAATCTGGTTGATGTTCCTGTAAATACAGGCTCAACTCCATGGAACAGTTCCCTTTGTTTTGTTCATAGTACTTTTAAATATCTGAAACAGTGGATGCACTTCCCTCAGACTAATTTACAGGCCTTATTTGGAGTATTATTTGCACGGTGATAGTTAGTAGGGCTTGTTGTGCAATGTGAAAAAATATAACAGAGATAGACCTTTGTTTCCCTGAGCCAAGTGACCTCTGTAAACCATCAGCTTTTTTTTTCAGTGGTGTGAGTGCTGCTCAGAGGCCACAGCTGACTTGGCAAAGCTCTGTCCCGCTCTGCCTCCTCTGCTGTGCCAGGTGCTTTCTGCAGATATTGCTCTGTTACCACACCACCTTTGCACATGATGATAAAATGATGGTTGGGTAGCTCTGTGCAATAGTGTATATATATATATATATATATATATATACATTAAAATAATGTGCAATGAAGATAAATTTCAAGTTTTGGCCACTCCTTTGAATTGTTATCTCCCCAATATATTGAGTAGTCTTTTTCCAGTCTCTCTCATTTCTTTTCTGAAACATGGCTGGGTAAGATGCCCTTGACTACTGAGTCAAAAATCTTCAGGCTTTTAAATAAATAAAAGATGTATTTTCAGCTAATTTCTTGCCTCTTTTGCTTTGGAACTACATGACTAATATCACACTTAGTAGTGACCAGAAAGATTCAAGTAACCTTTAAAAATAATGACTCATAACTGTCTCTACATTTGAGTAGTGCCGGGTAAATCACAGCACCACTTGTAGTGCCATATTATATAAATTTATTTTTCTTAATGCTTAACAAGCTTATTAAGCTTGAGGCTCTGATTTCCATCAGTGTTACTTATAGAAGGTGGTGGCAAAATGAAGGTAAATAAATTATATTTATTGATAGGTTAATATGATTTTATGAAGAAAAATAAGAACCCATTAGTGCTATAAAATGAGCTGCAGGTTTCAACAAAAAAATCAAAGTTCAAAGGAGTTTAATATGTGCTGATTGGTTTGTAGACAGGTTGATGTTTCTTCTATAAAGAGATCTGTCCCTTGAAGTGCAGAATTTTTCAATACATCAGAGTAAAAAGGCTCTGAACAAAAGTAGTTTGACTGTATCCTTTGAAAAACAGTTCCTTAATCCCTTTTTGAGTTTTCAGCTCATGTTTTAGTCAGCAAAACAAACACACTGCTCAATGTTGTAGGCAATGATAACACCAGGGTAAACACAGGGAATGCTTTTATTAATATGATCTAAGCATTTAATTGCCTTCCTTGTAGTTTAATCTTATCTTTACACATTGAAGCAGTGCATATTGTGCGTTTCTGATCCTCAAAGGACAGCTTTTCATATGGTATTGTAGAATAAGACATTATCACCAGAAGCCTGACAGGCCTGTAACATTGCTTGTCAGCTGAGGGGTGAGAAAGTTTTTTATAACTATGAAGGAGATGTGCAAAAGATCACGGTTTGCCAAAGACATTGCTGAATACCATTTTATAATTAGAGAAGGGGTAAAGTCAAGGTGTGCCAAGAGAGCTTGGTTCCAATGAGAAGTGAAGTGTCAGAATTCAGTAAGCCCCAAAACAGGGAGTTCAGTGTCCAGATGATACACTTAGAATCAGGTTAAAATTAAAGAAATAAAGCTTTAAATTCTGAGTGACGAAAGTACTGCAATTAAACTTAAACCCACAGTTTAGGAGCCATATTTATGATAAGCCAGTTATCAAAAACAATGGTTCTCATGTTGCTCAATTTAAACTTTTTCAGATTACAGCCATATCTCTGTTTGTGTTTGTAAAGGAATGGAAACCAAACTAAGGGAAGTTTTGGTTTGTTTGTTTTTACCAATTATTTTAGTTTTCTCTTGAGGCAAGTGATAAAACACCAGGAACCCCTTCTCTCTTCCAGTTCTAGATTGCTTTTCCTGCTTAAAAGTGGGTAGCTGGGATAGCAGGCAGGCTAGGTTTCAGATCTTGTTTCACTCATGCTTAATGTGTTAATCTCAATCTTTTTCTCTCTTTAGTGGGAGTATATCCTCTAATATATTTTAGAACTGTTCTTGCATTTCTTTTTTTGTGGTAGCATTGTACTAATGCCTGAACTTCAAGTGTCTTTATGAAAGCCTGGAGTGAGTCTGCCATAATTACAGAATCCATTCCCTTAACACAGAATCAGTTGGGACTTCATGTCACTCATATGGTCTATTTCCATAAATATGTCCAGCATTTTATCCCGTTTTTCCTTTATTTATTTTTACTACTTCTATTACTTCTTTTAAAATGTGCTATAAAGTAGAGAAAACAGAGAAAGACACAAAAATGAGTAGGTTTAAATTATGTCTCTGCCATTAGGCTGAACAGCTTCCCTTGGTCTGTGCTGCTATTTCTGTATTTATTCAGGCTGCTAAAGCCAAGGGGCCAGGCTGCATTGTTGCACCCCTGTATAAACTCTCTCCAAAAATCTTCTGTTTCAGTACACATTGCATCTGGTACTATAGAAGCTAACATGAATGCAGTTACGTGCACATATCCTGAATTAATATGCCAATATGCAGAGAAATAGTTAACAAAATAAAATTTTTCTCTCCTTCAAACTTTGAAACAAAAGATAAGTATTAATTTCAAATATTGTGGGCATATTTGTTTCAAAACACAATGTCTTTTTGAATCTAAGGGTTCTTCAGTCTGTCTTAGCTGCCTAATACATGCCTACAAAACTCCTTTAAGAGACTTTGAATTATATATGTCCTGGCCTGTTCATCCATAATTTTCATGCAAACGCAAAATTGTATAGCACTTTTTTTTCTAACTAAAATCTGCTACAGGCCAATATCCTAAATTTAGACCACTGACAAAGTAAGTTTTGACTGTGTGTAACTAATTCATTTGGTGTAACAATAAACTTACATTGTCTCAGTACAGGAGCATGTCAGAGAAATTTCTACAAGGCTTCTGATGTGTGACACGAAAGTACAGAGGGAATCTTGCTTTATGCTTTTACTATTTTTAACCAAGAGTTGATATTTGGGAATCTCCTTTTCCTTCTTGAATTTTCCAGGGTTTATTGTCTCTAAAAATAAGTATAATCAAGTGCATGGATATCCTTAAATATTACTCTATTTCCTTGCAGCTGTTGAAACTGGTAGTCAGTTTGCTTGTGTCATTTGTAACATTAACAATTTCTTAGTGTGTTTTGGATTATTGTCTGAATGGTGTTCTGCATGATTTTTTTCCCAGCTGATCTGCAGTTTGACTCATTAACTTTTATAAAAGCAAATGATATAAAAGAATGTGATTTTAGTACCATATAGGCATATTCCCCTTGAACTTTCTCAAGGCCAGGAGCCTTTCTCAATTTTATGTGAGCATTGCACTCATTGCTTTTGGTGGAATCACTTCTGATTTATAGTGGTTGAAACCAGGCTTTAGGGTAGAATAATTGACTTGGTGACAATGTAAAACAATAAGCATCTGCTCCAATCCCTTCTGTGTAGATTTATATATGATAAGAGTGAGCACTTGGGAAAGGTGAAGACAGTATTAATATTATTGTGTGTGTTTTTCTGTGTGCCTTCTGCTTAGTTTTTGAACTTGAGGAGTCTATTGGGAAATTTAAGAACTCTTATCATTTACTCTAATAATAAATTCGTCAAGACACAGCTCTTGCAATACTTCGTTCTTGGTTTTGATTCAATTATTTTGACATTACTGAAATGAACCTGGAAATGTCTCTCCACTGGGGAATAGAACGGCAAAAAGAACAACATAATAAAGAAGTCATGAAGAAAGCTTTGTGAAGAGCCAAGTGAGTCAAGAAACAGACAGGTAGAATGTTTCTCATTTCCTGCTGTCTCATCTCAATATACTTCAACAAGTGAACCGTGTTCTACCATCAGCATCTTCCATGCAGCTACAGCAGTTTTGCTCTGATCAGTGATCCTTTGCCTTTTCCTGAGCTCAGAATAAAGGATTTTGAAAACAGGGTGGGGGAAAGAAGAGCTACAGATTTCTTCAGGGGAAAATCATCTTTAAAACCCTGTAGCATAGAGAATTACTGAAAAGGTCTATTTGCTTTTATCTGCTTTTCATGCCATTTGATGGAATGTAAAGAAATTATTTTTGGAAAAATAAAGAAAACTAAGGGGAGGTGAGGATGTTTGGTCATTTCTGAATGTGGGAGTGAAAAGCTTTCCATAACCTTTCATATGATTAATATAATTAGGTTGTATTGATGCTATTGTTAAGTGTAATTCCTTGTGTCCTGTCTTCTGCTTTACATCACAGACACTTCAAATCCTAAATACCTTAATTTAACAGACAGATGACACTCAGGGGAATTAGTTTGCTTAACAAAAATAATTCAATACTTGTTCCACCTCGTGTGAAAACTCTGAAGCTTTTGCAAACGATCTGAACAATTGACTCCGTGGATATTTAGATGGCATTCTAGTTTTATTGTGCATGATCCACTGTAACTTGGCCTCTTGGAGGAAGGAAAGGCTCTGCTCATCTGCATTTCCCATTTTTAGATCGTTTCATGACAACAACACAACGGTACCCATTTTATGGTGCTGTAATTACATCATGGGCTTTTCTTATGTTAGCGGCAGAATTGTTTGGAGCACTTTTGTTTTTTATTATTTGCCCTGTGTTTTCAATTGTCATATGCTGACTTTATTGGTCAGTTCTGGCAAACAGGCCTGCAGTGCTTTAGGTGAGGTTACTGTCCTGCTGATTTTCTTGGACATGGCATCTTTCTCGACAAATTCTGCTGGCACAGGATTTTCAGTTTGACAATATTTGACCAGGATTTCTGAGAATCTTGCAGTGAGGTCCATGCTGTTTCTCTGTGGCTGTAGTTTAAGGGAAGTCTGGAGATCTTGGAGTTTTCTAAGTGTGAAATGCTTTCTATTGTTCATGGAGAGTAGCTGGTCTTCTCTGAGCAGCCCTCCAGACCTGCTCCACTGTGGTGTGAGCACACAGAGCACAGCTATTCCTGCTGTGCTGCGCTGAGCTCATCCCAGAGGTTTCCTGTGCTGTCACACAACCTGGATCCACAGGTTTCACTAAAGGTACTCCATAGTGCTAGACTGTGAATTTGTCTGGAGCATCTTGAGTTTTTATAAACCATAATTTTAGGTTCTATTGTGTATTGAAGTGCTCAGTCTCACTTCCTGGATCCTGTGAGTTGTTAATCTGTATGGAGGAAAAGATAACTCTTTTCAGGTTTACTGTTATACTTAAATTAGTGTCTCTAATGTAGTTATTTTATGCCCATAGATAAATGATTTTTTTTTAATCAGCATACTTTTAATTTTAGATTTTCAAATTAATTAGGAATATATTGACAAAAACTTAAGATTTCCTGCTAGCCTGACTGTACCTTTACAGGTTAATTGGCCAGGGAAGGAATATGTTTGAAAAAACAACTGTAATTGAAAAGACAGTAGTCAGGGGTCTGTAGCATAGTGAAAATAACGAAATTTAGGGAAAAACTTATGTCCATTGACAAATATGCTTTAAATCACAAACCCATTATATATAGCTCAGTATGGCTTGGCACTGCTGTCAGGCTCTTTTGTGGTGGTTGGTGGTTTTTTTTGTCTCTCTTTTTTTTTTTTTTTTTTTTTTTTTTTTAATAGAGTTCAAGCGCTGAGCTCTCAAAGAGATAAAATTCTTTCTCTTTTCTATTCATGCCACCTTTGTATCAGGTTAAGGTCACTTCAGAGACAGCCCCGGGGACCTTGTATTGTGGCTCTGTGTTAATGGAGCTGACCTACTGATAAACAGGGGAGTTTGATGCTTAGATGTGCCAGTCTGTGGTTGTACAAACATTTACTCAGAAGAGGAAACCAAAACAATACATGAAAACTGAGCTTTGGTTTCATATGGGATTTACTTCTTGTCTTATTTTGGAAAGCACCATTAAAAGCTCTTCTTCCACAGGGTATACTGATGATGCAGTGGATAACTCAGTGTGCATCTAACAACTGGAAAAAA
The DNA here is from genome assembly GCA_038380795.1 of Pyrocephalus nanus. NCBI lineage: Eukaryota > Metazoa > Chordata > Aves > Passeriformes > Tyrannidae > Pyrocephalus > Pyrocephalus nanus. The sequence continues at coordinate 9,334,775 of CM076272.1, forward strand.
TTATTCTGGCTGACAGCTGAGAATTATTGGAGTGATAGTGAGATACGGTGGTGTCATAGCAAACCTTCGGATCATCTGCAGCAAATGTAAAGGAACAAGTGTAGGGAGCTGTTATTGCTTCACATATGTGTTGTGAGAGGTCCCTTCACTATTCACCCCTGCACAGTGTGTGAAGAGAACAGAAATCACTGCCTTTGGATATGAGTAATCTGCTTTTCAGATGGGTGAAGACCTTTGCATTTCTTACTCAACAAAGAGTAGGTCTCCAATGGCCCTGCATTGGGACCATTAACACTTCTGGGCACGTTCTGTGGTATAACATCAACGACTTTGAGTGAATGTAGTTAAGTATTTTAGACTTGGCCAGTTTCTGGCAAAGCAGCTTAATTCCATATAACTTTCTATTTGTCACCATTACTAATTTAAAAATGAATTTTACTATTTTTCAAATTACATACAAGTAAAGATTTTCACTTGTTGAAGGTGTTGGTTTGTTTGGTTTTTTTAAATTCCCTCGAGCCTCATGCTTTCTCTAAACCAAGCCCCGAGGTAGCAGTTTGCTAATAAGAACGAATGGCTCCAGACATATCCCTGCAACTGTTCTTCGTTTTCATCAAGGTAAGTAAATCTCATTTCTTCAAGTAGGGCACACTGGAAACAAATGACATGTCTGTCATTTCTTGTGTGAAATCTATCAGATCAGTCTAATTTCATAGGTAGTGTCTGACCCACAGGTGTGCAAGATCTATCTAATAAAACTGGAGACTCTTATGTTCCTCGGATTTGCACTCACAATCAATTTTTTCTTTGGTTATACTTGAAAAAATTAGGTTGTTATGAAGTCAGAAAGATAAAGTGTATTCTCTGACAGATACACAATTATTTCGTGTAGGGTAGTTGTGTGTGTGTGTACATGTGGTGCAACTTATTTCTCACTGTCTTTTCACAATAATTTTGACAAAGAAAATAATTGCAGATAACACTAAAGAGTCTATAAATTATCCCAAAGCCAAATTCTATTGTAAATGAGCTCATAAGAAGTCAGAAGCTTTGTAGATTATTTCTGTCTTTAGATGTTTGACAGAATGACTTGTTTGCAATGAACCATTACTTGTGCCTCTGGAGTTCCCATGGAGGAAATTAAGCATTAAATTTTAAGTGCTAATTTTTGTTTTATTTTCCACCTGCCATCCTAATTGCAATTTTCAGAGTTTGCTTCCAGTGACAATGATTAAAATAAAAGAATAGTTAAAATTTAATAAAACTAAGGGTCATAACACTAAGCAGGAGTGGTTGGAACTGGAGCAGTTAGAACTGAAGCCCAGTGCCCTGTGGCAGGGCTGGGCTGTAGTTTGTGGCTGAGCCTGTTGCTTGAATGTTCATTATGCTTTCATTGGTACATGTCAGTTAGGATTTGGCTTGCCTTTCTTATTCCACTGGTTATTCTTGAGGTCACACAATTCTGTACAAATTATTTTAGTTTTTCTTTGTTTCTTTTTGCTTTTGAGCCTTTACTGCTAGATCATGAAGATGTTTTGAAGATTTGTGTGCTATTGCAGGTCTGTAACTGTTAATGGTTGAGTTTGTCAGTTCTCATGGTTTGTTACAAAGGCAATCCCTACTTCTTTGTCCTTTGTAAAGGGGGATAAACCCATTCTTGCCTCATAGTGGTGTGGTGTCATGGGGGAATGATATGCTGGATATTTCAAGCAACACACATATTTGTTAGGGAGGTTTGTTTTCCGTGGGTTTAGAAGATGGGCAAGATGAAGCAGAGATAAGCAGATCTAATTCCACTGTCTGCTGTTGGATTCTGTCCTGCAAGAATGTATTTTGGCACCAAGCACACCCTAATCTGTAATTTCGCCTGCACTGAACAGAATACTGGCAGTTTTCCTATTCATCTCACTTCAGGTTCCTGGAGCTCTCTGTAGATGGTGGGTGATCCTCGTAACAGCTCAGTAAATCAGGAAATCAAAGGGACCATTAGTCAAATATTGGAAAGTAGGGCTCTGGGGCAAGTGATGCTACAACTGTTGAGTTCCATCTAAAGCAGCCTTGGCTGAAGTTGCACTTGTGGAGTTTTGCTTTCTATGAAGTCAGGTGGTTTTTCCTCTTTAAGGAAGTAGTGGTTTTCTGCTAATTTTGGTTGGTTTCTTGAGAGCTGGAGACATTGGACGAAAGAAAAAAATGGAAAAGCTCATTAAAATAAAGGGAAAAAAATAATCCAAGTTTTTTTTTCTGTGGCTTCTGAGGATGAAATATGTTTGAGGTAGCTCAGGAGTGTAGGGGAAATAAGTATCTTTTAAAATCCAATTTCCAAGCAATCACTTTTTTCCCTCCCCTTTCAGTAAATCAGCATTATTTCAGCAATCTCTGTGCTCCAAACTGTAGGATATATAATCTGCCTTTCCAGATATATCTAGCAGTTCCCATCCAAGCCTGCGCTGGTGAGGCTGCGCCCTGGCAATGAGCTTTGCTGGAGACCAGGCCAAGTGCTCAGGAAATGGAAAACTCCAGTGAAAGGAACAGGGGTTCATCCCATGCCCAGTGCACTGTGAGACCAGCAGAGACACTTGGAAACCTTAATACTGGTCCAGGGCTCTCATCTGATCATTTCTCTGTTTCTTCCCGTATTAGGTACTGGGGAGGTAATTAAACAGCAATAAATATGTCTGAACACATTATGGAATTCGTTGGCCTGTTTACAAAAAGATTTTGCCTAATCTGTCCTGTTGTCCAAATTTCTGGGAGATTTGGGAAATCTGCAGTTGAAGTGAACTATATTCACACTCTAGGTGTTATTTTTAATATGCATGTCATGTTTGAAAATGTCAGCAGAAAAGACTGAATAATACTTGTTGCATATAAATCTGAAGTGCATAATTGCTCCAGCTGACATGTATGAATGCACTTTCATTATCGTGTCAAGAGGACACTTTGTGCTTGCAAATGAACAATGTTTGGGGTTGGCAATAAAACGGGAAGCACTTGCTTAAATAAAGTTTATTACAGCTTTTAAGAAAAATGTAATTATGAAGTGTTCATACTAAATTAGAAAACTGGTTTTGAAGTGTTAACTTCAATATGAAATGGAGTTATGGTTTAAAGGGGAAGTGTGCATGGTGCTGAGGGTTTACTAAAGGGAGCACAATAAAAATGTGAAATGATGTTATTTGATTTGCATGTCCACATAATATTCAGTGGGTATGTATACTGATTCTACAAAATAATCAACAATTGGCACAACAAAATAACCAACAACCCATGCACCTTCTTAGATCAGTTCACTTAATTTAGTGACCACAGATGGAAAATACATGTGTAAATGTAGAGATTCAATCTGAGAATCCAAGGTAAAGTGTCTAATGTTTGGTAAAATTTAATCAGTAATAGTAACCTTAACCTGCAGAAAAGACTCACTGTTTAAAAACTAAAAAAAACCCCACCAACAAAAAAAACCCCAAACTCACAAACATGTTTGAATAAGGATGAAAATCAGTAACACTAAAAGTTTTGTTCATGATCCAAACACTGCCTTATCTTACAGGGAAACCGAGCTAGCACTGTTGTATTGGGATGTTCATTAGAAGTTATTTGGAAATTTCTAATACTCCCTGGTACTAATGGACCTGTGTGGCTCTCTGTAGATATGACAGATATATGGAGAACTAAATATGGATTTCTGTGTCTAGCTTAATCAAAAATATAAGATTATTTGAGTTCTAAGCATAGCTTTTTCAGCTTGCATGAGGAAAATGCATCCAAAACTTCCAAGGCATCAGAGGTGGAAATCTGATGGGCTATATGGGCTACCAGCCATGTGCCTGGTCTGTTTATTATACAGAACATGAGTCAGCTATGGTTCTGACTTACTACTCTTAGTTTAAATCAGGGACTATTGAAATACAGGTTGCAATCTCTGGAGAAGCACTGGGTGAGATCGGCAGTGTAGGGAAATGTAGGATATGGAGCAAGCAGGAGAGGTTCTGCAGGGTGCAGTCTCACAAGGTGGTGAACACAGCAGTGAGCAGGAGCTGACCTGGGGAGACACCCACCCCGGGGCTGGAGGAAGAGTTGAGCCTGGGAAGCTGGAAGATTTCTCGATTTCATTACCTCTACAAGACACTCTGTGAGCAAGGCTGTGATAGAGCCTCTGTCATGCAATGAAAGCTGAAGCCCTGAGGGAGTGGGAAGGCAGCATTATTTTGCAATGTGATTAATTCCTTCTCGTTTGTACTTTTGTGCACCCCATGCTACAGGAGTGAGTCTGATCCACGTGGCATTCAGGAGTTTGCAGAAGCTTGTTAATGTCTTTCTTTTGTGATTATTCAGTATTCCTATTACTCTGCAAACATAAGCTATTACTCTTAAGAGAGTGCTCACCATATTAGAGTTTCCCAATTTCATGTTTTCCTTTGTTCTTCAAGAGATTTTTCAGCAACTCCATCTGTGCTGCTGTGTTTAAAAGAACAGTGATTGTCCCAGCAGTGAGGGAGATTTTGCAGAAAGGAAGTAATAATTGCAGTCGTGTGACAGCCTTGCAGTCCATTGACAGAGTTTAGATGTATTTCCCTGTACTCATGTATTTTTGTTTGCATTTAAAAGTACAGTGCAACTTTAGCATGTCTCCTACATGCCTACAGATGTGGTTTTGCTGTTTGCTTTCTCTCTCTTTTGCCTTTTTTTTTTTTTCTCCCCCTCCCCCTTTTAGGAAATAAAACTTAAAATAAAGCCAGTTTAGAAGTCTTTCGTCCTTTGAGACAGGAACTTCTCAGTGGAATCTTGTCTGCTCCACAGATTGCCTCTAATGTGCTTTCTCCAAAGGTTTTGATAACCCCTTGGAGGGTTACAGATGCTCAGGCAAGTCTGTTCTGGCAATCCTTGGTGGCTGAAAAGTGGCACTTACACTGTGAGTGCTGCCATTCAGTGAAGATTCTCATAAGAGAAGATTACTTGTGATGTCCCTGGGATTGCCTATCTTTCAATAGCTTCTAACCTGTGGGGGGCATTGAGGAGTTGTAGAAAGGTGAGACACTGCCCAGAGTTGTAGAAAGGTGAGACACTCCCCAGAGGGCTCATGCTCTCATTTTCAAGCTGTTCAACTAACAATGAAGAATTCTGATTCCTGTCTGCTCTTCCTTTCTGAAATTCCAAAACATCACTCTCTAGTCAGAGCTGATAGTTGCACATCAGGAAAAATTGTTTAAAATTACTTAAAATGATACTTCCCCCCCCCCATACTTAATTACTTGTGCAGCTGAACAGAAGCACTCCTCTCATAGAGCTAATTTTATTTCCCTTGCTGAATCAAGCAGTAGATGCAGAGATAGAAAATACAATAATCCCCTTAATGAAAGTTGGGGTTTATTGCTAAACATATAATATTTTCCAAGATTGCGTATTAAATATGTAACTTGAACTGATTGACGGACAGTTATGTAGCACTGGAGCTCTCTCTTCTCCATCCTTAATTTGCATTGTATATATCCAGAGCATTGTCCCTGACATCTGAGTTACTATTTGTACTGTGGATTTTGAGCATATTTATGAGAAGTAAAGGTAGAGCCACACTTAGTCCTCAGTATTATTGATATTTTTAGATTAGATAGCACTTTTGTAAACTGTTAGGGTTTGTGTGCATTGCCAGCTATTCCATGTTAATTAAATAAAAATAAGAGGCAGTAGAACGGGCCTCTATTGCTGTAGCAATACCATGTGGGCTGTTGTGAAGACCAAAGAACTGAGGGGAAAAAAAATAAATCTATTGACCTTGTAATGTTGCTATAGCCTGAAAGAAAAGCTTCCTCCCACAAGATATTGAACTGCTGTTTACAGGAAAGATTCAAGACTACTCTGTTGGAAATATAATTGTTATGGAGAAAGAATGGCTGCAGCACCAGGTATTAGCTTAATGGTTGTTTGTGTGCTTAATTATTTCATTATTAGCCCCTACTGTGCACTTGAAAGTGAGAGATTCATGGATAGAAGCTTTTGCTTCCCACTAATGAAGAAAGATTATTCACTGTCAAAACTTAGGTTTCTGCATATAGACTTGTATGGAAAATGAAAGTTATCACACATAATTCTCTGCTGGCAGAAAAGGGAGAAGGGAGTGAGTATTTAGCTTTGGGACAGAAGAAACTGGAAGAACACAATCTCTGAAGATATATAAACAACCTGTTTATTTCAGCTGCAAGAATACAACAGGAAAACCTAACTAGATTATAAGCATAACTAAATTATAGCTGGTATGCTATATGGATTTAATTCCAAATTGATCGGGGGCTTGCAAAGGAGCTGTTAAATTCTTTATTCTTTTAAATGTTTATTTTAGATTTTTTTTTTTACTAAGTTCTGTACTGACAAAAGTAGTCATGGAAATGTCAGTTGTAGCTCAGCTTTTTGCAAAGTCATGTGTGTAAAGGTGTTTAAATGTGAGTTAGTACATTGCTATTGTAATCTCACCCTTAGGTAATGTTTTCCAAAAACCTAAGGAAAGGATGATTAAAAAAAAAAAAGGTTAAAATTAAAGTAGAATGAGTCATATCCAAACAAGACTGTTTTGAGAAGGGAGCCAGGTAGTTACTACAGTTTCTTCCGAATTCCAGAGAGGAGGAAACCACCATCATTTCACAATTGTAGTGTCAACCCTGGTCATTTTATCCCCCAGAAGCCTGTGTCCAGTGCCAATGTACAGTCCTTGCAAAAGGGGATATCTTACTTTCCAAAATGGACTGAAGGTGTGGAATAAATATTTTCCTGTGTATTTTGTTGGGGGGTGGGGTGGAGGGAGGAGTTAATTCATGGGGGTTGTATTTTTTCTTATTCGGGCATTTCTTTATTCAGGCATTTTGATTAGTTTTATTTGGCTGCAAATTGAAGAAGTGAAACATGGCAAATTTCTATTCCATCAGTAGTATGAAACCATACCATTATCAGCTCAGCTTTTTACCACCACCCTCCCAAGGAAGCTCCTGATTTTAAAAGTGTAGACTCTTAAAACGATGATGATAAATTCTGAACTGACCAAACTGAAGAAATACTTTAATTCCATATATTGGTTCTAATGTTCTTCTGGTCAGATTTTTCATAGTTTATCCATAACCCCAGTTAACCTTGCACATCAATTCTGATTCTGCACCACTGGATGATGTCAGCAGGCATGAAAGATGGTAATAGTGGTCAGTGAAATGGATCTTCTGAATGTGGACAGAGTGAAGGAACAGTGTGGGATGTGCAGTTGTTATTGGGATGATCAGAGATGAAGAATTTAGGTAAGAGACATTGGACTGTGCTGCAGTCATTGAGGAAAAAAAAAAAAAAAAAAGAAAAAAAGAAAAAGAGGAAAGAAAAGGTTTCCAAATGTCAGCACTGCAGGAAAAAGGAATTCAAGAGAAAACAGGTCTACATGTTTTGGAGAAGGGAGGTAGAGAGGGAGTTTTCAGTATCAGTTTTGGTGCTTATAAGAAGGTTACCAGCCATTAGGCTGATGTGGCAAACAGGCAGTGTTTGAGATGTACAAGACTGAATAGGACAGGTGTGATGTAAAAAGGTATCTTAATAACTTGAAACACTTGCTGTACTTGTGGCTACTGGGCAGATTTCCTTTGTTCTGTGCTACCTCTCTAAAGCTGATGGATCTTGGTTTGAAAGTACACTTTCCTCATTTGACTGTTATCACCATACTGGCATAATGTGTGTTGTAGCATGGCATTAGTGGCAGCACTGCCAAATTAGGGAGAATCTGCTTTTCCTTTGCCTTAAAGCACCATCTGCCTTCAGGTTTAGGTTTCCTGCATGGTGAACTCATGGCTCTGTGTAGATAATTTTTGCACTTCCTGATCATAATTATCAGTGACTATACAATCATTTTTGATGCTGAAGATTTATACAGAAAACTAAAATGACATGCTGAAGTTTAGAAGTCAAAGGAAATAAAGATTTTTTTTTTTTATATTTTCCCACCATTACATTGCCAGTTTCTGTCACTGTTTATGCATGGTGCTTGTTAGAGAAGCCACCTGTCACGCTGAGGAGAACATAAAGGAACTTAAGACATATCTGAAATTGTGAGTGCCCTCTATTCATGAAGATGGTTATGATATCTAATGCAATTTACTCCCACTATGCCTTAGCTTTTGGAAGATGTGTTGATAGTACAAATCTGTGTTGAAGATTTCAATTAGTAATTTATAGATTATTTCTGGGTAATTACTAATAGCCAGCAGAAGGTTGCTTTTCTGGCAAACTAATTAAGAGAAACATCAGAGAGCTAAGAAGATAAGGAGAAAACAGAGAGATGGATCTGAATGTTGCTTTGTGAGCACAAGTGTTTGTTTATAGTGAGTTTTGTGGAAAACTATATGTTATCAAGGTGAAGCTTTAGATTCCATGGTAATTGTAGAAAATTTTGGAAGACTTTATGGTAAGGCAGTTTTCTGTTTTAAAATAGACATTTGATATTTAAAGGGAGTATGACAAATGCTTGGTCCCTTTCCGATTTGGGATTTTGGGACAAAACATGCTTTTCCTATCAAGCACTGATTGTTCAAAGTAAAACAATTTTTTGAAAATCTGTGAGAGGTATTGAACTTCTGTCTCAGTGGAGGTTGCTTTCTGTCAGAAATCTGAATGGTTTTCTTGAGGTTTTCTGTAGGGCCAAATAGGCTGGGAATGTTCTTTGCCAATGGGATGGAAAACACAAGCAGAACAAAAATAAAAATTCAAGTACCTCTAGACTTTATGAAATGACAAGAATTACAGTTTTTGAGAAATGTCAGGAAATTCCATTGCATATTCAACAAGAACAAGATCAAATTCTAAGTGTTGAATAATATTAGAAAAGTATAGGTCAGGTTTTTGATCTTTTGTTTATTTATATGAAGAAAAGATACCCTCTGACTTCTAAACATCTTAGTGCTTTCTTAACATTGTTTTGTGTGGTATTTGGGCTGTAGACCTTTTATCTGCTGACCTATTTAAAATGGTGATTTAAATGTGGTATATTGTTTGTTATTTATAATTAACTGGGATGTAATCACTCCTTGAACAAATCTCATGAAATGACTTGAGACTGAGTTGCATTTAGCTTGAACAAGGAGAGAATAATGATTTCATGCATTCAGTTTGATCATTCCATTCACCTGCATTCAGTAATAGTTTCTCATGTTGAAGTGTTCTTTCATTTTTGACTGAAAGGCTGCTCAGCTCATATGCGATGGGGAAACAATAAAAACGGCACTGAAGTCTGAAGTAGCCACCAGTAGGAATTCTAAACTTGTTCACCCCTGAAGTCCCTGGGGTGAGAAAAACACTTGAACTTAGTTGAAGTAATTTTCCCCCCCTGCCATGTATGTAGAGATCCAAAACTGTTACTTCAGTCTCCCCTCAAGTTACCACTAGGAATGAGGCCTCTGACACTTTATATGAGTTTCAGCCTGATATGTCATAGCACATAGGGAGCTTTGTTCAATCCTGTAAAGAAAAGACTTTATTTTCCAGTGTTCCGAGCTCAGTCAATGGATATCCTTGTTGGGTAGTCATAGCCAGGCACTTACAATCATACCAGTGACGATAAATATGCACCAAAACCCAACTGAACGGTGCCAGGTAAACTTGATTTACTCAGTTAAATTTGATTTACCCAGTTCTGTATATTAATGATAGTGCACAATGGATAAACCTTGCATTCTTAGCTCTGTGAAAATACTGTCCTGTCACCTGTGCTTGCCTCAAAAGCATTTTGAAGTTGTAACTGTGCAATGATGTGTAGCTGTACTAAGGCTTTTGTGTATGAGACTAATTTGTCCTCACCAAATGAATGAACAATTATGCTCTATAAAGAGGTTTTAAAGAGAGATACAGTATTAGATGAGATAATAATTTATTGGCAGTGAAGGATATTGAGTTACGCAAGTTGACTCCCAGAGTGTATTCCTGCTTAATGATGTTGGCCATTATAATGAAATAGGATAGTAAGGGAATAAAAGATTGTCAATAAGGTGTTTAGGCTTCCAGTGCTGAATGTAGAATACCTATATTTTACCATTTAATAGCGAAATAGCTTCACTTTATCAAACTTCAATACGTTAAGAGAAAAACTGTCCCTTCAGTGCTGTATATCAGCCCTAGGGTGAAGGTAGGGTTAAATTCCACTGCCAAGTGCATATTTGTTCTCATTGTAAAGCTAATCTTGTAATTTCTCACAAGACTGGCAATCTTGGGAGAAATGAGCTAGTACTGAGGTAAAATTACCTCTTAGCCTAAAGGAGGCAAAGGATATTCTTGGATGAATGGCTCAGCATGATACACATTACAGATAACTAAGCTGTTGCATTTACAAGTCTTGGCTTTTGGCTATGGAAAGAGCTTTAGTCCTGCTTCTAGTAGGATAGCTGTCTGGAAGGTAATTCAAGGCTTTTTGGAATAATTCAGTTTTACTGGAAGTCTTTAAAATTGGACTGTTTCATTTTCTATTGTCCGTTGACTACTGACTGATCTTGGAATTTTCAGTATTGGCTGGAGCCATTAATGCTGTCACTTTCTAGCTAAAGAATGTACAGTGCTGACTTTTTAAGGGAAATGTGCAGTATGCTGGAATTGTAAGTGCTGGGTATATTTAATTTATATGCAATAAGGGATAAGCCACCTTTTTTTTTTTCAACAGATCAATTGATCTAAAATTTTTAAAGCCTTTATGTTGATGCTTACAGATTTGAAGACAAGAAACTCTGTAATGCTTTCAGTGATTACTTAATATTAAATCATTGAAATGAATGAATCTAAGAAAAGAGAGATAAAACCAACAGGTTTTCTTTAAAACAGATTTTGCAGTCTGTTTCTTGATTATTGCTTCTTGACAGCACTGATTCTTCTTTTCTGAAACAGACTAAATTATAATGAAGTATAGAGCCATAGAAGGGGTTGAAAAATAATCCTGCAATAACTTATTTGGTGTCAATTGCACAATTACTTTTATCTCATAGATTATTTTTCATAATTTTCACCCGGTCCATGTAAAGAGTAACAAGAGATGGCAAGCTCAGTAGAAAGTAGGGATATTATAATATATGAGTGGTTATTTAAAGCCTCAAGAAAGGGAGGTAGTTAAAGGAAAAGTCTGGATTGAAAGAAATTAAGTGCCTATTAAAATTATTAATATTGTGTAACTGTGGCTCATAGTTCAATAAGTCAAGTGTTTCTTGAGCGTGCAATATCCCTTCTGTTGCCAGTAGTGCAGAAATAGGGGGGGAGATTAATTTAGTCTGTGCACTTTGATATATCTGTGGAAAATATTGGATGAATTCAGCACATTTTTTTGGTTAGAGATGGAAGACATGGTGCTCAAAATGGCAGAGGATTTAACAGAGAGGCAGGATGAATAGGATAGATAACCAGGGAAATTAGAACTTTATAAAGTGGGCTGTAGATGATAGCAAGGTCTTACATTGATGCCAATCATACAACTTCTGTAGAAATGTATAGAAGCTTTCATTAAAAATAATGGTTTGTGGGATCAGGTAAATAAAGAATGTATTCATAGAGTCATAGAATATCCTGAGCTGGAAGAGCCTCACAAGGATCATCAAAGTCCTACCCCTACTGAGGTTGATTTTAATCTCTTGCTTCTGAAATTTTTTTTTTTTTAAATCCTTATCTCCAAATATATGTTTAAGTTGACACTATGATCTATGGTTTTACATTGATGTGAGACTGATACTCCTTAAGAAATCATAGTAAAAAAGCAAATCCATTGCAGAATGTACTGAGATGAATTCTGGGACCACTAAGGGCCCGCATAAACTTAATAAGGAACTGAATTTTAAGAACAAAATAATTATAATTGTACTGAAACGGCAGCAAATTCAGTGAAGAAAAGTAGAAGATACTTATTTGTGAGAGAGAACCTCATGGTCACCCAGTGAAGAAGACAGAATAACTTATTTTAGACAAGAGGAGAGCTCTTAATATTAATCTTCATATAATATATGAATCTTCATGTAGAAAAGAAATACTTTTAACAGAAAAATGGCCATTCAGCATATGAGGAGAAAATGTAGTGGGCAAAAGCCAAAGAGAGGAAGGGAAGAAGGCAGAATGTGCCTTTGCCCCATATCACTTAATGATCCTCATTCCCACTGAGGAGTGAAAGAGGGAAAAACAAGGTGGGGGTGAAGCCAGGGAAGGTCAAGATCAACCACAAGTGAATGGTTTCCTTCTTTTTAGGTATTGAATGACAAGGACAGGCTTTTCTCCATGATTTACTTTGTAAGATTCTGCTTCATAACAGTAAATACTGCAATAGTAAATATTAGTGCAAGTTGCGAAATATCGTTTATGTTTCTGAAACAGAATCATTAGCACCTCATTTTCCAATAGTATTCCGAGACTGAAGTAGACTGAGCTTGGGACTTCTAGTCCTTTTTGATTTTATTTTTTCTAATACTTTATTTTAATCAGTGCTCTTTCTTCCTGTATAGGGAGAAGTTATAGGAATGAAGCTATGAATTTCAGCTATTACTTCCAGCACCTGGGCTTCCTGTAGATGGGTGAGTGGACATCTGAGTTAGATAAAGAATATGTTTAACTGAGTTTCTTAATTCCTTCATCTAGGTGCTCAAAGCTATTAATTGAATGACTGAAGGATGAATTTTTGATAATATACAAAGATAAACAGTTCTAGTAGGATGGTCTTAAAAGGTAATAATAGTAATGATCATAAGTAAGAAAAGTTCAAGAAATTACTTTCAAGAAGAATAGGTTTTATGGAGGTGTTGGCATTGTCATTCTTATTCTGACAGTTACTTGTACCCTGAAGCACTATTAATATGAGGAACTGAAAGCTCCTTCAGTAAATTCTCCATCAGTACGTCTGTTACTTGAAGAAGAGGGTATCCGAACAATCCACCCAAATTCTACATTATCAAACTAGTAAACAAATTCATACTACTTCCTAAGGATCCTTACATGCAGTTTGCTGGCCTTGTCACAAGATCTAAACACTTTTTCTCCTCCAGTTTTTGATAACTTGGGGGATGTTTCTGATTTCTGCCACCTGTGGAAGCGGCAGTAACAGCACAGGGAAATGACAAGGACCTCCCCCCCCCATCACCATGTTCATGTCTTCAGACAGGAGAAGGACCATTAAAGTTAACTCCTCCCCACCTGCTTTAGTTATGTCACCTTTTGAACTGCCAGATATGGTGGTTGTGTGGGCAATTCAAATACCTGCCTTGCCCTGCAACCCCATTTCCAGAGGAGTTGTATTTTCAGAACAGTTTCACTTTGTGCAAATCTCTCCCTTGCTCTCTAATTTAAAAAGATATTCTTTGTGTCTGCCACCTCCCTGCTAAATGTAGATTGTGTGTCAGGGGGCTGACACACAAAAGGACTCAATCTCTTAAGAAGCTGCCACCTGAACACCTAATAGACTGTCAGTTTGGATGTTTAAATGAGCCACAGCAAGGGAAGGAATAATGCTTTTAACAAAAGAATGGTGGGTAGACTAGAAAAAAGCTCAACTCCACTGACAAGGTGACTGGAAATGTAGTTCTTGCAGTAGAAGGGGAAGGTATTGATGAAGGCATCAGTAACAGGTGAAAAATGGTGCTCAGATTTGGGCTACTAACAAGGAAGAGAGAAAGCACTTCTGGCTGTAGAGAGAAGCAGGTAAAAAGTCAGATTAGGACTAGCATTACATGAAGAAGATTTTCTGCTTTGTGGGATGCAGTGTTGTCTTAGCTCCCCTTGTGATGATTGTTTTTTGAGTGGTATTTTTGAGCTACATCTGTGTATGTAACACAGAACTGTGCCCAACTGAGCCCTAAAAATTAGTGCTTGTACATCTTGAAGATGTTTTATGCCGCTACATCTTTGAAACTATATGTGGCATTATTTGGGTTAGGGATTTACAACTTAATTCCTGTATGTCAGCAGCATCTCAAATTACCTTGCTCACAAGTAGAAGAGGGAAACTGCAGGTTAGAAACTACAGGAGAAATTTTGTTTTGTGTTGTGCAGTTGATACATTTGAACACTGTCATTATAAAAGCACATTTAATTTGCTAAATGTTTGTTTTTAAGGCCTGTGGAGTTATAATTTGATCCTTATTTTTCACTTGCCACATTTGGCACTTATTTGTGTTCAAACATTATAAGCAAATGCCCTTTGGTTTTACTGTCATGATGTTGAGAGTGTGCCACAACTAAATCATACATTGCCTGCTCTTTGTACTTATCTTACCTATCTGGTGTGGCATTAACATTGGGAAGGTGTTTAACTGAGAGCTCTGCATCTTCTCACACCATAATTGTGTATCCAGTGCAACCACAGTGTGTGGCAGTTAAAAAAGTAGTTCCAAATTTGTTTTTACAGGGATGCTTGATAATTGTATACAAGGTAAACTATTTATTTGTATAGAAAATGAAACATTTAATCTGCATTAAAAAAAGAATATACTCATACAGAAAGTGTTTAGAGGGTGGCAGTTCCAGAGGTGCAGCTTATGACAGACAGTCTTCTGGTATTTGTGACATATTTCAAAGCCTAGTAGGTTTGAAAAATATCTGTGTGGGCTCCTTTCTTAAAAACTGCTTTGTGTAGCATTAGTGAAAACTTAACTGAAGATTATTTTCAATTTGTGCTGCTTTTTTCATGTGCGTTTGTGAAGGGGAGAGAACTCTAGAATAATTGATTGATTCATCAGGGTAAGGACTAGTGAACAGTTCATGTGTAGAAAATTTAATTTGATGGTACCCAGTAGTGCCAAGCTGGCAATTTGTAGGAATAAGCTTTGTTATTTTTATGACTTTCTTGGTTGTATTTTTCTTATTTCTTTATATTACAAATTATAGTGATGAGTGCCTCTTTAAAAAGCATACATGTATGCACTTAATATTGCAATCTGAGATATTTTATAGTTCATATGAAATAACAATAAGGGAAATACTGGAAGTTTTTTAGGTCTGCAAGAGAAGTGGCATATAAAACAAATGGTAATGTTGTTGTTGCCTAATTTTTAAATTTTTTTTTCTTATTTCTGTGTCTGATTTTGGTCTCATTTCTGGGAAGTTTTTAAGATAACAGGAATTTCAACACCATAAAAATTCTGTAGGATAGCAACTGAAACTTATTTCTACCCACAGTACCCCATTGTAGCAGCTTTTTCTGGGTCCATCTTGAACTTGTCCACCCGTGAATAGTACTGCTACCTTCAACTCAGGTTCAGTGTGCTTGGTACTATCACAGTTACTGTAATGGGCATTGATCCTGAAAGCAGGAGTTATAGATGAACTCTCAGACTTAAAACAGGATTAAGGAAGCATGGCAGCCATTAGTCAGGATTACAGTTAATATGCAAATGTAAGATGATGTATGGAAATGAGAAAATTCTCCAGCCTTTTTATCTACTCTGAACTTTTAAACGTTTTCTAGTATGATGTTATTATTTAAAATAAATTTATCCAGACTGATCATTTATTCAAGTATCTACTTCCCATTCTATGTTCAGAAGTCTAATAAATTACAGCATTCACATTTCAGTGTAATAGAGGACAAATAATGTGTAATTAAAAAAATGTGCATTATATTTTTATATATGATTCTGCAAGGAAAATGCAAGTCATTTTCTCTCTCTGTGCTGCTTACATAATGCCAGAATAGTGAGTCACCAAGTGTACTTTGCAGTATCCTATCATTCCATCACCTCACATAAAACAGGAGGTAAGTGCCATGGCAGTAAAATAGCTGCATTTGGTCAATTTGTGCAATACTTGACACCAGAGAGGTCTGCATTGACTCTAGAGAAAGTTTTAGAGTTCAAGATCAGGTTTGGTGTAGGTTAGAGTAGGTATTTCCTCAGCTGAAGTTGTCCAGATTTGCCCCAGCTGCTACAGGAGTGTAGAAAGGTGCTTTAGTTGAGGTGAGTGATTTGCTGTTGGGTCACAAGACAGACAATACAATAATGTTGCCTCATTTATTTCTCTTTGCTGCTTAAATGACTTGTTATTAGAGCTTAAAGACTGAAGTGACACAATAAGAATGTAGACAGAGACTGTTGATTGGTGTGATCTCTAATGACTTAAACCCTACTTACAAGTGTCACCTAAGCTCTAGTAGGCTCTGACTTGGTTTCAGACAGAATTTCTGTACAGATGCAATGTCTGTTAGATCCTATTTATCAAACAGAAAATCCAGCTCATGCTCTGTTCTGTGCTGCATCCTTTTCCTGGTAAAAACATTTTTGTGCTTGGAACACTTTGGGCTGTGAGCACAGAAGATGAATCACGCACTTGAAAGGATTGTTTTCAGATGTGTTTACTACAAGAAGGCCCTTTTGGAAAATGCTTGGCCTCAGTGGAAAAATATCTAGGAAGTCAGTTAGCATTCAAATGCCACCTCATGAAGTTGCTCAGTCTTCAAGTTTATTTGTCTCTGGTGCTGTAGACTGACGTGTGGAGTGGGTGCCAACAGGGGTGGAGAGGAAGAGCCACCCCTGTGGGGAATAAACAGCATCACTGGTCCAGAGCTTGCAGGAAGTCCTGGCTTTAGACTTTTGTCATGCATATATTTCTGAAGCTTTAACCAAAGACTCTTCTGCTTTCTTCATGAAAGATGGAAACAAGAGGTCTGTTTGTCACTGTGACAGTAAAATACCTTTCCAGTGTTTGGATTTATTCCGTTGTGATTTTCCGTAGAAGTTTGGCTGTCTTTTCCAAAATGAGTGGTTGAAAAAAGAAGCCATTACAACAAATCACTGTCTCTTTCTTCCCCCCTAGCATTGAATGCTGGATCCACTCGTGCCCTTGGCTATCTGTTTTGCTGATAATTTGCCAGTTCACAGGTGGCAAGTCCTGTGTTGCTGGATGTTATTAAATAAATGGTTTTCCAGATGGCTATAATATTACATTTTTAAATAAAAGTACACAAGCTTAGTGTCAGCATCTTATTTATGGAATGCTTTTGGCTCCTGAACTGCTTGTTGAAATTGTCGTAAGCCATTTGGTCACTGAGAAGTAATTGTGTATTACTGTAGACAACAAGCTGTTTGCATTAATTAGCAATCAAAGCATATTGCCAAATGGGGAATAACATGTCTTTGACATCTCTGCAGATCCTGGTAACTGAAGCAGTGCAAACCCATGGATTCTCCTTTTTCTGCATGTTTATAGCATGAACTTCCAGTCCATCTGCCCAAATAGCCATCTGCAAAATCCCCAGGGCAACAGCTGATAGAAATAAAATCCAAGGTTGGAGAAACAGCATATGAGGGTGCAAGGGAGCTTGTAAAAAGACATTGGTTTTTACAGTAAAAGTAGTTCTTGTAAGCATTTCATGCAGCTTCTGAAAAGGGAAAATGGTGAATGTTGTCTTGTTCACAGGCCTGTTCTTTTCACCAACTAAGGAAGAGTGATCAGAGGTAACTTGAACCAGCTTTAGGGAAACTCGAAAGCAGGATAGAAGGGCAAACTTTCTGAAGACAGTGCAGTAATCTACCCTTGATGAGGTAATGCACAGACAAGGGATGGTACAGATCACATGGAATTAACCAAATCTTGGCATTCTCCATCTCTCCCCCTGTATCTTTGATGGCACTGGAGTTCAGACCGTTTGACTCTGTATGGCAGTGATGCTACAGAAGCACATTTGGATTTAGAAAGTGCCCTTGGCTTGAACAGTTAATGTGATATCTTTTTTTTTTTTTTTTTTTTTTTTTTTTTTCTTTTTTGGTAAAAACAGTTGAAAGAGCATGAGAAGACTGGAAAAACTGCAAGAGATCATGAAGTTTGTTCCATGTGGAAAAAGGAGTGAAGATAAAAAAGATCTTTATGGAATTGACACTAGAAATAACGCTCTGGGAGTTATACCCTTTAGCCAGTCAACTTTCTCCTTCTCTTGTAAAATATGAATTATATGCAATATCAACTGCATCCTAAACAGCAATTGTATGTGATATGCACCCAGAAACCCCTGAGATTTTTAGTACTTCCTGCGTAGTGCTGTTTTTCTGCTTCACAAAGCTTTTTGAAAACGTTTTCCTTAGCTGGAAACTTTCATGTGAAAAATTAGCAGTAAAGAACCCAGATTGGGTGGCAAAAAACATTCACGTGGAGAGTGGGAACTGTGGATTTAAAAGTGTAGAACTCTGACTCTTCACATTCTTCCTTACTTGGTAGTCCCAGCTGATATTTGGTCAGGTGTTGCTGTTTGTCTTTCTTTTGTCTGATGATCAGAAAAAAATATTTTTTGGGAAAGATGGTCAGGACTTGCCTATTTTGAAGAAATATTAACTATGTGCTACGTCCATTTGTATTTTTAAAAATCAAATTAATTGTGTAAGCTTAAGGTAATTTTAAGAATTGCCTTCCTGGACCTAAATGAATAACTGCATGTGTCTCTGGAAACTGTTGTGCTCTGGTGGATTGGAATAATTTTCTGTTTTGTAGTGATGTGATAAGACAAGTCCTGACTCCATTTGTATTCAGCTGGGGAACATGGATGTTTGAAATCCAGTGTGGTTTCTGGCTCTTTTTTTGGGTTGTGAAGAGACAATGGGAGAGAGGGAAAAATACATTCCAAGTGCAGGTCAGTGCTTTGCATTTTAAGTTTTTTGAAGGAATGCATGTTATCAGGAAATGCATTTAGTCATTTATGCTATGCTTAAGAATTACAGATATTTGCTACTTTAATGCCAGATTCTGTGAGTTATTAAGCACACTATAATGAACCCTTTGCAGAAAATAACTAGAATGTGATCTATGTCTGCAGAGGAAGCAAAGGAGCAAAACACATTAAAAAATAAATTAATGTAATGCAAAATAACTTTAGTTCCACTGCACAGAAATTTATAATTGCACCAGTCTTGTTAAGCTGCTCTTCCAGAGAATGCTGCACAATCTATGCAGAAGTATGATGAGTGTCATTCAAAATTGGGATCTTTCATATTCAGAGTGTTTCACACACACATTTAGCATGTACAGGTAGAGGCACTGAGACATGTCAGTGAAGCAAGATATCATTTAGACAGGAACTCTTCAAAAACAACTCCCACTGGAGCTTTGGGGTGTAGTTTTGTAGTGCTTCTGAGTTTTGGCTTTTTTATTTCCTCTTTTCTTCTCTAAGATGTATTGCTTTTTGTTTACTTTCAAAGGGCAGTGCACTGACATTATAATCTTTCAGGATCTTATTCATGCCTTCAGGGTTACATTGAGGTCAGGGCTGCTTTCTCGACTCCTGGTGGCTTTATATGAATTAATTGATTTTGGAAAACTAAACAAATTTCTGTGGTAGGATAAGCAAAGATAAAGCATCTTCACCGAAAGGTTCAAAGTCAGCATAATTGGTCAATAAATAAATAAGAAAAATCTCTTTTCCCTCTTTCAGAATAGCAACTCTTACAGAATGCTTTTCACAGCTGCAGAGAATTCCCTGGCCTCAGCTAAGTGTGACTTCGGTTACCTAGTTGAGATTGTTACTCTTTGTTAAACAGGTTTTGGGGAAACTGATGTCCTGTGTGCTCCCTAAGGAAAGTGTAACTGTGGATATAACAGTGTATGGTGATGGAGGGCATTTAATAGGGCATCATCTGAGGGAACTTCTTGCCAGCAGTGCATACATTGAAAGATCATGGATTCAGGCAGCTTTCTTGGCTGTGTGGGGAGATGTATAAATCCATGTATAAGCCTGGAAGTTTTACCAGGAGGTTGGATGTGTGTGTGAGGTCACTGAGTGACCACATCATTGCAAAATGATTGCAGGAGCTGCAGGAGTGGAAGGCACAAATGGACGAAGCTGGAGTGGGGAGGGTGGGCAGCCTGGATCCCAGTACTGGCTGGGGCTGATGTATTTGGAGGAGCTGGAACATTGGATGTCCTTGGATGTGGAGCAGCACTAAAATATTTGTGTACATGCATAGGATTAGACTGTGTGTGCAGTCCTACCGTGATACTACAGACATCTATTTCTAGAGACAAACTAAACTAAGAATGTCATGGTGCCTGGGGAAGAGAACCTCCATCTGGGGCTTGACAAGAAGAAGGATTTATGTAAAAAATGTTATATTGGAAAATGGTTTGGACATTTTCAGAATGACTTTATTTGTTCTCCTCTTTGGTTGGTTGGTTGGTTAGCTGGTTTTTGTTAGTTTGTATTATGACCTAAATTAAAACAGGGGAAAAAAGTCAAATACTTTTTTTTTTTTTAAATGCTCCCAAAATAAGCAAACTGAGGTTTTAATTCTGGTCAAAGCAAAAATTTTAGGCTGTGTTTCACTAAATTTGACTGTGATCTTTTTCCTGAAGCCATGTGTTTGTTTGGCAGAAGGCTGAGCTGTGAAGGGGGAAGGTGTGCCTGAGAATGAAAGTGAGCAAGATGCTTTCAGCTTGCCTGGCTGTGATTATTTGTCAGGAGCAAGTGTTGCTCTGTTACTGAACCTGTTAGTCTTATACAGTTCTGTTTTTCCTCTAAAAACTCTATCAGATATATTTAGATGTGCTCTTGGATGAAAAGCCCCAGAACTGGGCAGGAGTGCCCCTGATACCTCTTGCACTGTGAAGCACTTGCAGTTTTGCTTCTGAACTTGGAATTATATTTTAGTCTTATATCAGTGTAGTGTTTTGATCTTCTACAACTCTTCTTGGCATGGCTCCTCAGACATAAAGATTTAGCCTTAAACAATTCATTCAGTAGTTGATGTATTTCGTAAAAACAAGTCCTACATACTTTTGTTCCCCTTTTGTGTTTTTTCTTGTCACACTTCATTGAGGTGAAAACAATTTATCTGCTTCTCTGGCTGGATACGTTGATCTGACAGTGAAAACAAGATGTCATTTTCAGTGTCTCATCTGATCATCAATGTAGACAGCCATCAACAAAATATTTACATTTTTCAGTGATGATTATGGATGAGAATGCATAAATCAAGGATGCTCGATATTTTATAATCTAAATTGACAAATAAGAATTTATTCTGAAGTTTTTTTAGGACTAGAAAGTGCCAAAAGGATCCAGTAAACTCTAAGCATAGCAATAACCATTGGAAACAGTCAAAATCAAGGCTTTTCCTCCTTATAGTAATTGATTTCACTACTTTTCAGATTATTCTTGCCAGTGCCTCCCACTGATGTTTGGTGTAAGAGAAGGTAAAGTGTACTTGTGAGCTTGATTTTAACTTTATTTTCATTATAATCTAAATTTCTGCATTGGGCATCTTACCTTTTTTTTTTGAAGTGTAGCCAATTTATGTATTACCCACAGTTTGACATGTATCTGTAACTTCCAGTACATTAGGTCATGCTCTCAATCCTTTTATCTGAAATCTTTTTGCCTCCCAACTACTTTGAACACTTTGATTTAAGACCAAATGTCTCTTTAAATGTACACTCTACCAGTTATTGAGCTACTAGGCATTTGTGAGGACTTTTGGTGATTGCAATGATATCAAATGCCTTTAAAGTCTTATATATGCTTTTATAATTATTTTGTGTGTTCTCACAGATGTTGTAACAGCATCCTTAAAGCCTCAGGCTCCTGTTTTAACAAGCTATAGACATGATTGTAGAATAGTCAAAAAAGAACAATAAATAGCTAAATACCATATATACTAGTCTTAAAAGTTCTTTAAGGATTATTCAGCCACTGTGTCCTATTCAGAAATCCCTTATGCATGAAAACAAACCACTGCCTCTCCTAAGACAGCTCCATTTTTCAATTTAGAGATGGAAGTTCTTTCCCACAACAGAGAAGCAAAGTTTTCAAGCACAGATGTTTGTAGTTGCAGTATGGGGCAGTAAACACAGTCAGTATGGAGTGGCCATCCAATGTTTGACACATTTATTTGTTGGTCTTGCAGGAGAGAGAAAAACCGAGGTGGGTAAAAGTAACTAATTATTTTACACGTTAAAAATGAAGTTTTAAGTTTTACTTCCGTTGTTGGTTTTTTAACCTATATTTTGATGCCTGAGTTGAAAATGTGATGCAAAGAGACAGCTAAAACAGAACAGCAGCTCTTTGTTTCTGCTGATGGGAAAGCCCAGGTAATGTAGTTACAGTAGTGCTTAATCCATGAGCAAGTGTGACACTGATGCAAGAGAGGTGTCACTCCAGTGTGACTTTGGTAATTCTGCTCAAGTGCTTTCAACTCTATTTTACATACACATGCAGTGGGCTGAGACTTGCGTGGATTTGGAATAGCTTTGTGGATGCAGATGTCTGTCTGCATAATTGAGTCCCAGCTCTGTTTCCTTACCTGGTTTTAGTGTTTCTCAGAAAAGGACATGACCTTTATGCTCCCAGATGCTCTAAAACTCATGCTTTAAGTGAGTATTGTTTTAACACATCTGGGCAGAGAACCCTTGCTACACTGGAAACTTAGAAAGTAAGTACATGGGATCTGAATCTGGAATTCCTGGTATCCAAATAAATGGTAACACAGAGTAAGCAGAAAAGCAGAAATTTCTGAGGGAAACAGGCTTGTATACTGCATGAGATGAAGTATTAAACTTTTCTTCAAGCTGGTGACCTTTTGCATTTGGGAGGGAGGATGTAAAACCTGACATTTTTTCTCTGATCACCTTTCACGAGAATAAAAACCCTCTATTTAATCAGCTAGTGATAAATGCTCTTTTTTGGGGATTGAAATGTTCTACAATTGATTGCACACACTAAGTTAGAAAAATTGCTACAGACTCAGAATGACAGGATTTATCTGAAATTATGTAGAATTGCTTTCAGTATTTTCTTTTTTTTTAATAAGATATTATACAAAGGTTTCATTGTCTTTAGGTAGGAGTGAGTTGCTTCTCAGTGCTGGTAATTGTATCTGGTAGTCATTGTTAAGGAAGTAAAAAATGCCTCTGGTGTATTTTGGTCCCAGTTATCTCTTCCAGTATGCCCCCTTGACACTTCCTTTGTTCAGTCAGAGCTGTTTAACGTGGAAACCCTGCACACAGCACAGGGATGCCCAACATGCATCAGTTTTATAAAGTGTGCAATTCACAAACTGCACTGAAACCCAAATTGTTGAAGGGCAGAAACACAGAGAGCCAATATTCTTTAGGCAAAACAAAAGTTATTTTGATAGAAGACAACTTCTGGCAGGGTACCTTCTGTCCTTCTGCAGGAAAATAATAGCTTTTGTCACTTGTTTTTAATTTCAAACTGATGTGCTGGAAGTATCTATTTCAAAGATGAAGGAAAAGTAAGACAAAAAGAGATTGTTACTTTCCCCAAATCAGTTTGATTTCTGTCATTACAAAACAATACCTTTGCAGCAGATGTCTTTTAGAGCCAGCCAGCACTATGACAGATAACTTATAGCTGCTCTGATTATTCATGCAGATATCAGCAGGTTATTCCAAAAGGGCTTTATTTCATATTGTTAAAGCTATTCTCTAAAAGAAACAGTAATCTTTGTGATGAGCATGGGGAACAATTTCTGCAGTACCAATCCAATTTATTTGGACCCTCTGATTGGTGCTTTCAGCTAGATCTCTAAGCACAATATTAATTATTCATTAAGGTACTTGAAGGGAGAATATTTGCATAGCCATACTGTCAAAATTGATGAGGCTTTGCCTATGCACCATAGGAATAGCTTTCAACTTAGTGCTGAAACTAGAGATGATACTAATAAAATTGTTAAAAAAATTTATCTAAAAAGCCAACAATAATTTGAACTTTCTCATAACCACAGCACATTTACTTTTATAGCACCCTCATGTCCTATTGAGAGATCATGAAAATATTCTTCCTACAATTGGTCATGTGGGTATAGAATAAAAAAAAACAAATCCTCAAGAACATTTGTATAATGAAAGGTCATAATGGATAGTAAAAGGGAGAAAGGGGTTTTGTGTGAGGAGGAAAAGAGTAAGCCTGGCACTTAATGTTACTTATCTCCACTTGGAAACACACAAACTGGTTTTATGGGAAATTGTTCTGTCCCTATATGTATAGATGGGTGGAGGGTCATTGGGCTACTCAGAGACTCGGAAACTTCTCTTTGGGTGTGCATGTTAAGGTGCAGTTACTTCTAAGATGGTAAATTAAACAAAAATCAAAACATTAAAATTCAAACATTTTGGAAAAATAGCAAAAATATCTAAAAATATGTTTGAGATCAGAAAAGCTGCAAAATGGCTACACAGTGACTTGTTCCCACAGTTCCCACAGTTCTTTTTCAGATGAGGGAACCAGGCTGGAACATGTTTGAGCTTCTAATTGTACCTTATTCCTTTCTTCCAGACCTTGAGCTGTTCAGGGGAAAGCTCTTGCTCCACACCACACAGAAAACAGGAAGGAATGACTTCAGGAGCCATCTCAGTATTTTCATCCACTTTCTCAGCATCCAATCCCAGTAATGCTCACTTTGTGAGGAACATGGACTGCTTCAGTCCTTCTAATCTGGGATCCTTATTAGCTGAGAAGGAAGGAATGCTCAGAGTTATTGAACTTAATGGTTTTGTAAATTTTGGTAGACATTGAACTGGAATTGATTAGTCTGTCAAAAAGAAGGCTTAGCAACCTCTGAATTAGATTGCTAAAACTCTGATATGAGAGGTGAACTTTTACTCACAAGGATGTAATAATGTTTGTGGGATTATCTTTCCTACAGGAAAAAAATGACCCCATGCTAATTACTGCTCAAGTTATTCCTTTTGCTAAAGCCATGAGAGATTTGAGTTTTGTTGCTGAAGTCCCACCTTGCCATTACTCTGAAGAGGTTGTGCTGTGTGGACCTTCCTGGGATCCAACAGGAAATGGTTTTGTACTCTGGGATCTCAGAAGGACCCTGTTGTCAAAGGGAGCATTGGAATGGTGCTTGTGTCCCTTGCCTGGCTGACTGCTGCAGCTTTCAGACTCTCCTTGCACACTGATATGAGCAGAAGTGGAGCCCCAAAGGTTATACAGCTTTGCTCAGAATTAAAACTCTGGAAATGCCAGCAGTGGATCAAGAACAGTGCAGACCCCTTGTCATGTGTTACAAATCCACAGCCACTGATTTCTGCAGTTTTACTGAGAGTCTCAAGATATACTGTGCTTTTATTTAAAACCAAGGGTCTGCTGTAGAGTCACATGAATGTGTAACATTCTTGCTCATTTTTAAACAAGCTGAACTTCAGACCTTTGTGATAAAATTCAGCCATAATTATTAACAGTGGAAGGTTTTAAAGCTCATGATTATTGAGTCAAAGCAGATAGATGCAGGTGGCTGTATTGCATTGCATTCTCAGAAAAAGATTATTTTACCTTTTTCTGTATGAATTTATGCATCTCTATGAAGTGTGAACTTTTACTGAAAACATGAAAATATACCAGAAGTCTTCTACTAAATAAAAGGGATGAAAAGTAAGGTAATATTTGCACAATAACTTCAATGTTTCTGCAGTACAAATTTGTTTCTAATTCTGTTTTTATCTTACTTCAACACCTTTTGAGAAACATCAAACATACAATATTAAAACCATTTGAAAACTAGAATATAGTGCCACAGCAATCTCGGCTTAGATTCAGTACAATTCTGTTGAATCTTAAAATATCTGATTACACCAGAAAATTAATTGTAGTGCAGATTTATTGAGAAAACATTACAATGTAAACTGAAATATTGCCAAATCAATTATCTTTTTATTATAAAGATGAAGTAAATTAAACAGAAAATATGTTTAAGTAATGTACCTCAGAAGCAAACCCAGAAATTCAAGTAATTTCCTAGTTGAGTGTCACTGTGTTCTATAACTCCAGTTTGTCATGTCTCAGGAGCTGTAGAGCAAATATATGTGATGATGCACTGATGATGCAAAGTTTGGAAATGTGTTTTTATGCCAAGATACAAAAGGTACTGCAGCAGGTCAACTTCAATTTCCAGTTTTTATCTTTTGTACACGAGTAAAAAGTTTTCAGTTCCATGGAAGGAATTTGGATGTTCAATTTGCATTGTAACTAAGAGCAATTCAATCCCAATCCCTTGAGAGTCTTTGAAAATATGATAATCTTATCTAAAATCTCATTTGCTTTGTTTTTACCTTTAACAGTTCTATACACAATCTGAGTATTATTAAAATGCCCTTTAAAATGAGCCTGCTTATATTGGGATTCCATTTTGAAACAAGGGCTGAATATAACTGAAGGCATTAGGAGAGAGAGAGACTGTAATGAATGGCAGAAAAGGCAGATGTGCAAGTCCTGTGCTGGAATGGGAAAGCACCTAACAATGGAATTGGAAAAATGCAGTCCTACTTTATGAGAGAATATGAATTTCATCAGTATTCATAACATATGTTGATATTCTATCAGTGAAAGTCTGCTGTAAGCATCGGCCTATTTGCATGCAGAGCAAGGCTCTCCTAAATAGGAAAATAAATGAGGAGTTAGTCTCGATACGGGAAATGTTTCAGACTATTTCCTTTCATTCAAAATTCAGCAGCCTTGGTATGATTGCTGATTTTCCAAATTTTTAAAGAAGTAACCATGAGTCATGAGAAATGACTGATTTCACCACTGAAATCAAAATAAATTTTTAATACTGTTTTGATAAGCATTTGGGACTTCATCTAAATTAGACCTCAAAGTTGTTGCACTGGATGCCCTCTTTTTCTTTCTCACTCTCCTTTCTCTCAATTCAAACATGTTTTCTTCAGAAAACATGCCCCACAAGATATTGCCAGCAGTCCAAAATATCCAAAATGTTTTGATTGCTTCTGTTGGGTTGGACAACTTCAGCTGAATTTACTCCACTGTTTAACATGTACAAACCAGCTGTATTTCTGCTGCCTGTACAGATACTGCTGCCTATACATCTCAGCTTCTCTTAGAGAAATTTTCTTACACAATTTTTCATACCTAATTTGGTTTTATGTGTATCTTTTTGTGGCTAAAACATACAGATTTCTTGGACTGTGTGCAGGCATATTAGAGTCGAGTCATTCTTAGCTTTTACTCAGTCAACACTTTAATACAAACTCCCAACAGCTGAAGGCTGTGCTGATTAGGCTGTGCTTGCAAACACCTTCTAATAGCATACTTGAAAATTCAAGCTGAGCTTAAGCTGCATGGTTGGTTTCACCTACTGAAAGAGCTGCAACTGCTGCAATTGAAATTGAGTCTGACATCGAAAGTCACCCAGATGGCCATGAGGTAACAAACAGGCAAGTGTGAACTGAGTTTCCCAGTGTGCAAAAGGCTCAGACCTGTGCTTCAGGTTTAATGAGATGGTGTCTTAGGACAAAATTCACTGCAAGTATAAAGACGTGCCTGTAATAGCAGGGAGCAGCAATTTCAGTGTTTCCTTTTGACTGTGTGATAGAAACATTCATAAAACTGGTATAATTTAACAGAGAAAAGGAATCAGTACACTTCTGCACATTGTTCATTCCACTTAATAGAGTGCACCTAATGGGAAGCAGATGAATTGAGGACATGAATATTATCCTTTGTCAAGTTATTTTGTTGAAAATAATTCAGGTTCTGTTAAAATAGTGTCTATTTGCTTTAGTATGCTTTTTCCTTGGGAAGATTAACTAGATAACTTTTTTTTTTTTTTTTGATCTGGTGAATTTAATGGTTGTATGTATGGAATGAAAGATTTTCAAATTCTGTTCTCAATCTAGGCAAGGCAGGGATGATTTGCCATGAGATCATTTGGCTATTTCTGTACAATTCTATACTGCATCTCCAAAGCCTGCACTCGAAACTTCAGAAGAGGAAATCTCCACATATATGGAAATAATGTGAATTTTGGAACATCCCCACGTTTTGTAGTTGTGGTTTGTTGAAATGTCAGTGTCCAGAAGGACAAACATCCTGGGAATCATTAAGGTTGGAAAAGGCTTCCAAGATCATCAAGTCCAACCTTCAACCGAATACCACCCTGCCCACTAACCTGTCGTGGTGTGTGGGCACGGTGAACCCATGAGTGGGCATGAAGACACCACAAGACCCTTGTCCTACCTGCTTGTGCAGGATTGTCCTCCCACCTTCCTTCTGAAATATTTTCTTCCAAGACAAATAACTTCCCATACTCCTCCAAGGCCTCCCATCTTGGGATTCATACATCCCAACTTCAGAAACGCTGAACTTGCTACTGCTTTAATTTGTAACTAATTTTCAATCTGAACTGTATCCCCAGATATGCTTCAAATCTAAATTCTCATTTAAATCTGCCTTTCAATGGACCTGTACTGCCACCTTGACTGAGCTGACATAACTACTAAGTGTGGCTCAAATGTTTAAAAGTACTTTGATTTGAGGGAAAAGCATGTGAAATTTCAGGAGGAAATACCTGCACTGAGCAGATTTCCTTTTTAAAACAATAACATTTTAATTTAAATATATCTGGAAAAAAAAATGTCTGGGTAGACTGTACTTGGCAATTTCTACTAAAGATACAGTGGTCATTATAATTAACAAATACTTAGCACTTCAGATGGAGGAGTTAACCTCTGGAAATAGTGTGGCATATTTTCAGACGTGTGCTTAGGACCTGCTGGAAAAAAATGAAATGTTAAAATAGTCCAGTCTGCAGCTTCAAGAGTCAGCATTTCCTTCCAGATGACCTACACTTTTAAAACTACCCTGTTTTTCCTTTCTCTTGGCAGAAGCTGAAGAAAAGCACACATTACTTAACTGAATGTTCAAGAGAGCTTGGTTGTGATCTTTTAAATGAGTTTTTTCATCAAAGGAATCTGAGTTACATCTTGAAAGCGTGTTCCCCTAATAACTTTGCATAATGGTGCTGCTGTGATGGTTTCTGTTGATGCCTGAATTTATCCTGATGTTGTTTCCAAAGCCAGCACTGCTTTGGAACTTTCAGATAACATTTCCATGGCCAATTGACTTTATGCCATGATGCAGTATCAAGTTAAATAGGTTAATTATTTTCTTCCTTTATTGTTATTGCTTTACCATAAGTACTTATCAGTATTTGAACAGAAGGATATTAAAAGTCACAAATGCAGCTAGGAGTCAAAATATAGGTGGGAAAATAATGATCTTCAGGAAGGGTTCTTTTGTTTTTAGTACTGACTACTACTCCCAAATAGAGTTTATCTGAAAGTCATCTTTAATGCTGCTGACTTGAAGACAGTCTATTCAGTGTGGTAGAAATGCAGCATGATAGTGTTTTGAAGGACTATTTTACTGATTCTCTGCAATAGTTAAGGCAGTGTCAGCACTTCTATTACATATTCTTCACTCTATGCTCCCTTTACAAGTAAGGTAATAGTGGAGCCTTTTTCTATCAAGATCATTGTAACCTTCACAAGATTAGGGTTGTGTACTTTGGTAGGTTACGGGACAGGTCTTGCAAGCTACTAATGCTGATGTAGATTAATGTTTTAGGTGCCATGAGAGATTATTCTCTGTTCTGATGGAAATGAGAAGGCATTATGGAAAAATAAATAGAATTAGGAACATTATATGAATTTGAAAATATCAGTTTGCTGTTAAAATAATAAACCCCAAATGGGAATCATGTATGTGTGCATTATTATCTCTTAAAATTATATGTGAGTTGAAATTAATGAATACTTAAAAAAAGAGTTTGGGTTTTTTTATATATACAGGTAGCAATTTATCACTAAAAGTCTCCCTATAAAATTTGCTGAGGTTTATCTCTTCCACTCTTTTCTGTTGGAGCTGTTTGATGTTCTATGATAATAATCTCTGGTGTCAGGTCTCTACTCACTTGTAGTACAGTTGAACTCCCAGAAAATCTCCACTTTCTTCTGTGGTCCAATAAATCTCTTATTAATCTCATCCTCTCAGAGATGGACGATCTGCATTTGGTTTCCATGTTTCAAAAGAAAGGAACCTTTATTATGGAGAGTTTGGAAAGAGGGAGAATACAGAAAGAATACAGAATTACAGAGTGGAAAAAGCCTGGCTGCTTAATGGATTTGGCCCTACAGGGGCAACTGGATGGTGGACAACCTAACCTATGAATACTGTTGTCATCCTTGGCATGGCAGAAGCAATAACCAGCTCAGTTTTGAGCAGCCTCAGGCGCTCTGTGCTTGTTCAGTGGCTGAAATTTGAAGGGCTTCATTGGCAGACACCAAAGTGAGGTAACTGTGCCTCCAGGTTCTAACTGGGGTGCCAAGGGACTGAGTTCTGCCCTTGCACCGAAGCACTGCAGGTGATGGTACAAAATGTCTCCCCTGTGAAGTTTTCTGATTAGCTGGTAGGGGAAGATTTATCCAGGTCTGCAGTGCTTTGTCAGAATTTGGTGGGTATGATACTGACTGGGGTTATTTTCTGCAACTTGTCCTCCTGTTGAATGTGGTTTCTGAAAATACTGTTGTGGTGCCAGGAGACATTTTATTTCCAGATTGTGTGAACTTTTCTGGAAATATATTCTGCCAAATGCAGTAATTAACATACACAGGCAATCTACTGCACACATCAGCGAGCTGAAGCAGTTTGCTGTATTCATTTCCCTGATTTAATGGGTCTGCCCCAAGCCCCTGGAGGGTGATTAAAAGGGCTGCCTTTTGAGCCTGGCTCTCAGCATTACTCCTTAGTAGAATGATTTTGTGTTCAGTCCTGCCTCCTCCTGGACAAACTAATTTGAGATAGAGGAAAAGAAAAACACATAAACCTTGGGAGAAGCCAAGGTGTGGCTGTGTGTGTTAAGGCATTGGCTGATTTGCAATGAATCACCTCCTCCTCCTTTTTCAGACAAGAAGCTGTGCTGGGGGTAAGCCCACTCCCTTTCTATTTTTTTTTTTTTTTTTTTTTTTTTTTTTTTGGTATAATATGAGAGCCAGTTCACAGATCTGAAGTAGTAGATGGGTTTTACATCCATTCTCAGCTTAATCTGGAGCTTCTTGCCCATATGTCCACACCAGGAAGTGCATATTCATTACTGATCGTTTAAAAGTTACTCAAGCAAAAGAAGTCATATTGCATTTATAAATACAACCATTTAAACAAAGTGTTTTCTTTCTCCTTATGTGGAATGCATCCTGCATTGGGAATTCTGAGAAAAGTATATGGGATCTGAACTGGAGAGAGGAAACTTGAACACAAACCTAACTGAGAAGCAAAATAGTTAAAGAATAACAATGCTTGTAGCCTGCTTCCATTCCAAAGAAAAATATTTTATCTTCATTTTTGGGTACTTGACATTTGGGTAATTGACTTTGTAGCTTTACTAACTTTCCTTTTTTTAATTTTTTTTTAAATAGTTTATTATATTTCCTTGCCTAGAAAAATGTTATGACAGAATCTCTGATTGTTCATGAAATACCCTGAGAAAGACAGAGGCACAGTGACATATTTTTACACAAGTCACTTGTTTTAAAGCTCCCCTCTCTAATCTTTAATTAGTCAATTTAAGACTGTGGACTACTGTCCTGTCCTCTCCACCAGCTATCTCTGGCTGCAGATTCCTGTCTCCTTCCCTTGTGCTAGCTCAGTGTGTCAAACTGGCACTCTGTGGTCAGTCCAAACTTCAAATAAGGAAAAACAATCTGTCAGTCAGCTCTGATGCTACATCCTGAATGACCTGTATTTAAGGAAGAGTTTGGTCTTCAACCTGTCTACAGGAAATCTGCAGCTGCTCACACAGTTTATTCTTAATCTGTCTCAGCACATTCTTAATCTAAAAGACAGAGAAACTTCCAGGTACTGGATACCAGCCTTAGTCAGCAACCTTTCTCTTTGCCTTGAAATCCTTTAAATGCAAAGCAACATC
Source organism: Pyrocephalus nanus (assembly GCA_038380795.1). Lineage (NCBI taxonomy): Eukaryota > Metazoa > Chordata > Aves > Passeriformes > Tyrannidae > Pyrocephalus > Pyrocephalus nanus. The sequence continues at coordinate 9,366,469 of CM076272.1, forward strand.
AGCATCGTATCCTTAGGTGTGATTTGAGCTGAGAAAACTTGATGTGATTGTGCTGAAACAGCATTCTGAACACTGTAAATATGTTGGGTAGGAGATGAGCCCTGAAATGCAACTGACAATGGAATTTCTATCTTAAATACATATTGCTGAAATTTTTAATGACACTTGTCACTGTCTTATGAGCTTGTGATGCAACAAGTGAGGTCATGGCTGGATCTGTCTGTGAGTTGGCCATGATGAATGTGACAAATGCCTGTTGGTTGGAATTAACGCGTAGTAAGGAGATGTGGTATCTGCATGAAATCTATATTTACAGTAAATTGAGGATGGGCACCTCTGAATGTTTATTTCTGTGCAGTAGAAAGATGTGTATATTAGGGAGGCTTTCAGTTGTGTTATCAAAATTTGCTGAACTGTGGTTTACAGCAGACAATTAACAGCTGTTAGATAGGATTATTGCAGGCTGTTATCTTCACGTAGCATCGATTCAAATGCTAATTTCACTCAATTTACTTCTCATAAGACCACCCTACTGCCAGGTACACTGTACTCGTGAGGGATGACGAAATATATCTGAAAATAGTATAACTCATTTAAAATATGAATCAGTAAACCCAGCGTACTGGTTTGCAGCTCCTTGACGCAGGTCAGAATTCATAAGTAGAGTGTGATGCCTATGAAGAAAAGGTGCAATCAGGCCTAGCCTAAAAGAATTGTTAGAAAACAACATTTCCTAGGGCTTTTTGTGATGATGAATATAATTTTGGTAATGAAAATGAATAATGCTTTTCACCTTTTGATTGTTTCACCTCTTGAAGAATGCCATTCATGCTGGGGGATATGGTACAAAAAGAGTCATCTTTTGGTGATGTGCTGTGTCTAAATGATGCAAATCTGAAGAACTGTGGTGTAAAATTCAAAGTACACCTTTTTCATGCAAAGTTAACTATTATTTCCTCCTATCAACCTTTTCTTCCTCTCATCTTTCAGATATGGCTTCACAGTAAATGCCTCACTCTTTCCAGGTTCGCTTCAGGACGCAATAATTTTCTAAGCTTTGCTGTTGGAACGGTGTTGTCATGGGAAGACAATATTCCCCTTCCTGCCCTTTACCATCCATTTCCACTGTGAGCCTTTGGCTGGCAGTAACAATTACACATATTGATCCAATCAGACAGGAAAATGATGCCTCAGAAGGACATTTCTGGTGAATTGGTTCCCTTCCTTGGCTCTCTGTGTAGCCACAACTGAGTCAACAAGAACGTATGGTGGTTGGACACTGGGATTGCTGTTCTGGAGCTGCACTGGCCCCTCAGAGCTGGCTGGAGAGCTGTACCCTTAAGCTCTGATTTCTCATTAAATTTTGTTTCATCTTTACAGACAGTAAATGTGATCCCTTGGTACCCATACTGAGATCTTGGCAGTTGCTCCTTGAATGCTCTGCACAACAGAGTACTGGGTATTTTAAAGGAGAACTTGCTAAGATTGTGCAGATGTGTTATACATAAACAATTCTTTTTCTTACCTCTAATGCTTATGAAAACAGCAAGATACTTTTATACATTATTTCTGTTTGGTTCGAATTCAGTGTTCTTGTCCCTATTGTTTGGCAAGATTTTATATTTACAGGTCAGTTAATACTTTCAAATTTTTTATGAGGAGAATTTTAATTAGTCCCTGATTAGGAATGAAAGGAAGAAAAAGACTGTCTTGTGCTTTCAGTTTTATTGTTGTCTTACAATGGCTTTCATACTTAAACAAAAAAATGTCTAAAGTAATAAGTTTACTGCTACTGCCTTGAAAGAACATGCAATAAAATAGCATATATGTTCTATTCAGTCTAATTATTTTTCTGAACAGCAACTTGTAAGGTATATATTGCATATTCTATAGTTAAAACTTAGACTTGGCTTTCCAACTAAATCCTTGACAATTGTGTTACAGTAAGTGAAAATATTAAACCTAATTTTACTTTTAATAGTCCAGTATAGCCCAGAGACCCACAAAAATACAGCAATATTCTTCCATGTAATGGTCCTCAGATTCTTCCTAAGTCTTATTTAAGTGGGTTACAGCAGAGGAAATTAAGAGCCTATCTTGACACATAAAATAATAATAAAAATTGAATGAAGTATGACTGGGAAGTGTCAGCCATCTCCAGTTTAAATAAACGTAATCAATCACGTCAGCATGACATTTTCTTCGCCGAAGAGTCAGCAATGTGCTGTTCTTAATTACATCCAGACTTGTAACATAGGAAAATTAATGACTAAGGGATTAGAATTGCTATTAGTGCTCAGAAGGTCTTATTAGGATAAAGGGTTTAAAAATCTTCTTGTTTCCATATGAGTCGATATTTATTGTGGTCTTGTGCCAGCATGTCTTACACTTGCATTACAAATGTTACAGTGTTCATCCATTTTCAGGACAATGATGAAGTAGAACATACATTGTTTTGTGGGCTTTCAACAGTTAAGAACTGAAACATAACACAGGATGATAAATGAATGGCTGCCTGACTATTAACTACTATAAAAGGAATATATTCAGTGAAGAATTTTACAGAAACAAATTTTATTTCTCCCTTGCTCTGCAGAGTAACAATTATGTTAAGTAAAAATTGTATTTAAGTAATCTTTGGTTTAGGGTACAGAAATAATCATATGTTTTAGGACTGTGCCACTTGTTATCCATAAGAGGTAGGTAAATTGTTATCAAACCATCAATTTTCTGATAAATTAAGCTTGTTTTCTATTCATGAAATATCCAAGCAGTCTTTGAGTATTTGTAATGATTGGAAAAACACCTTCTTCCCTCTGCACTGATTATAAGTATTTGCTTTATTTAGAAACTACATTTTACTTATAACAAATGACCAGTTATGATAAAACTCACTTTTATGTTCCTCTACTTGTGGAAGACAGAAACCTTTGACACTGAAGAGGAGCAAAATTATTACTAATGACAGATAACCACATTTTTCTTCAAGGCCCCCTTTCATGTCTGAACTATGAAAGGAAGAATAGCTACTCTCCAATATGTTTTGAACAAAACCTCACACCTGCACTCCTGGAGAAACAAACACATCAAAGTTCAGGTACAGCTGAATTTAAACTGAAGTGACGAAGAGACTTGCAGATAATTATTACCTATATTTATCTCAGTCTCACTGTTAGCTCCACAATGCTTATTAATGTTCCTCTTGAAGTAATCTGAACTTTTATTTCAGAGAAATCTTTGAAAAAATGACCTCATGGAAGTGGCTCAAAGCCTGACCAAGTGTCTCTTGGAGATGACTGAAGTGCTGCAAAGACCTTTGGCAAAGGCTGTGTTTAGAGCAGTAGTGTGTGACTCTTATCCCATCTTGACACATGCAGAAATAGCTGTCCTGGAATACAATTTATTATTTTGTGCCTTTTTGAGTGAAATCTTGCCCACAGCTGGTTTTGGATCTCAGTAGAAAATTCTGATGAAAATCTGAGGGCCTAGGGCCTGCCTTCAAATATTTGTGCATGGGTCCCCTTGACTTAGAAGTCTTTGACATTCTCTCCTTTCTTAATATGCAAATCAGACTATTACTGAGATGAGCAGATAAACTCTAGCAGCGAAGACTTGTAGAGAAAATACTGTATGCTTTAGCACCATAAAAAGCTCTAAAACCTTTTTGAACCAATGGAGAAAGTAATGAAAACCTTTAGCTGCCTCTTCAATCTGCAAGGAGACACTTTTCACTCAGGCAAGTCATACAGATGCAGTGCGAATAAGCTTATTCTCAGTACTTGATTCCATGGTGGCTGAGAGCTAGAGCTATTCCACAGGCAAAGCAGGTGGGTGCAGGAAGTCATCTTTGGATCTGCACTAATCAGAACAGCAGCAATAGGATTCTGTCAGGATTAATTATATGTGTAATTAGAAACATTACATTATACGAGTTTGCATTAGGTGGCGTATGGCACAGTACAGTGAGAAAGTACCAACTGAAAATGCTGTGAGAGACAGAATGGAGGAACAGTGCTGGCAGTGAGGAATGAGAAAAGCTACTCTCGGGCCTATTCCTTGACTGTGTAATTTAAAAAAAAGAAAAAGTAAAATCCAATTTTTTAATATGTAATTAATGGGAATGTTTAGTGTTTTCAGAACAGTGAGTATTTCCACTACATTTTCATACAGATCTAGAAAAAGTTGTGGTCATGCTACTGTAATTTCAAAAATTAGAAGACTTTTTTTTTTTTGTTAGGCACTAAATAGAATCCTTGAAAGAATGCATATTGCCTGTTATAATGATGGCTGGCAGAGTAGAGATTAAGGATGAAGCTGCGACTCAGTTGACTTTATTGTCAGAGCTCCCAGTGATTTCAAGCTGGCCAAGATTTCAGTCTGCATATTTCAAAGTGTCCTGAAGAACACCTCCGACTTATCACAAAATCGATAGCAGAGTTTGTATGCCCTTTTTCTGTGCATGGGAGGGAGTGGAGAATTCAAAACAGAAGTGAAATTAAATAAAAAAAGGAATGATATGACTGCAGTCATAGAAAAAGCACACTGTAATTTATAAACAAAGCATCTCTGTGCCAAGTTCTGGGCCATTTGTATTGATATTCATGAATAAAGTGGAGCTTATGTGGCGGTATAACAATCATGTAATATATAAGTTCGGGCTCGTGCTTATTTTGAAAACAGCCAATAAAAAATAATGGAGTGGTAAAAAAAATAGTTTTTCGTAGTTAAAGAATTTTATGAATATTAATAATAATAATAATTAATAATCAATATAATTAAAATAATATTATAATATTATAATAATGATTACTATTAATAATATTAAGAATATTTGCATGTGGGTTTGTCTGATTTTACAGTGTCTGGGGGTGTTGGATAAGGTGGAGACATTGTATTTAGGACTGCAATCACTTGAGTGATTTTGCCTGTAAGCAAAGGAAGATTTTACCATAGAACACAAAGCTCCAAACTTCTCTTTCCCCAGTTGTTTTTCAGGAGATACTTAATGGAAATCAACAAGAATTTCAATCACTCTAACTTTTAAAAATTGCTCACAGAGGTGCCTGACCTCTGAGCAACCCTTTGACTGGTTTTGGAAAGACAATGCAGGAGCCAGGTTTGAATTTGAACGGCAAACTCATCTCATCAGAGTTTAGTACTGCTGTGATAGCACAGAGAAAGGAAACAATAGAAAACCAGGAACTGGAAACAACAAGAATGCACTGAAACAAGGGAAGCATAATTTGTAAGTAATATTGTGGATTTTTCTCTTCCTTCTGGATCTATTCACATGAAATAAAGCCCATGCCATATGGAAGGATCAGCAGTGACTCACACGGCATTGTACAGAGCTGGTTTGCGAGTGCCAGATGATGTATTTGCTATTTATGTAGTCAACAGACAGTTCTAGGAAGCTTCTAAAGTGGTTCAGAGACAAAGAATGATTTGTCTCTGACAATCAGTGTCTTATGTAGCAGCTTCAGAGCTTGGGTAAATGGACTAATCTCATTCATTCTTTTCAGAGTCTTAATATGAGTTTGTCTGGAAAGTATAAACTATTCTTATGCAGTAAGACCCTAGAAAAGTAAACCAAGTGTTAAAATAAATTGATTAGTACTAGTAAAAGGCAAGAAATTAAATTCTAGAGAGGCTGGCAGTTTAGAAGTCAGCACAAAGATCCTAGTTTCAAATAATTAAAAAATGTACAAAAATTTTTATCCAAATAATATGATTTGAACCAATCTTTAGTCACCTGAATAATTGCTCAAATAACTAAGACCAGTCTAGAGCTGAATGTGTGTTAAGAAAACCCAACAAAACCACAGAAACAAATCAACAAGAAAACAAACCAGGCAAACACAAAACATTTCTTTTTATTGTTCCAGTGAAGTAGAGGTATTTGGTTATGATATCTGTAGATTTTTTAAATTTAAAATTTCAATGGTTTTCAGTGTATACAATTATAGTACAGTTGGTAATTCTTTTCTATTTTGTCTTCTTTACATCTTTAGTATTTGAAAGCTAATTCATTACTTTTAGAGAAAGAATGACAGGCAGAGAAATTATGGGCTGACTTTTCCAAGATGATGATGTTTGGAAAAATTTTGCAGTAAGGAAAAATGAGAAAGAAAGTTAAGCTGTGAATTTTCCAAGATGATTATGTTTGGAAAAATTTTGCAGTAAGGAAAAATGAGAAAGTAAGTTAAGTTGTAACTTTTGGTATGCTCAAAGAAACCTTTTGGAAAGATCTAATCAGATTGTTAATCTTTGTTAGTTGCTTCTTTTAAGCACTAGAAATAAAGATGCTTGTTCCTCTATTGGGGGAATAATCACCCTCAAATTTTTTCGTGTCACGCTTGTTCTGGTAGGTGAAATAGCTTTTTTTTGCTTTTATGTGCTTATATTTCTGTCTTCTCAGAGGGGTTTAGAAGAAGCAAAATGTATGATAAGTAATTGGCTGGTAAAAGAAAGAAAGGGTCTAAACCTTGCTTTAAATCTTGAAAACTTAGAAATTTTTCTGTCTCAAAATAGTCCATGCCAAAGCACTAATGCTTTACTTTGCAAGTAATATTGAGCTACAGAGCTCCTCTGAAATTAAAAAAGTTACCTGAAGAAGATCAGTGTACTTCTTTCTGAAAGAAAAATTAGTAATTGAAGCCTAAAGATTCAGGCTCAAATTGATAGTTTATTAAAAATTAATTAATAAAGGATGGAATAGCCTATTTTCTAAATATAATGTTTTATTTTGGAAAACTTGAAAGTGTTACAACTTTTTAAATACTTTGTAAAAATTCTAGTAGTGGAACTGACTTAAATTTCTCCAAAAGTGATAACTGTGGTAGGGGGCGAAAAAGAGAACAGGAGCTTGGATTGTCTTACGTCTCTTCAGAAGTTCTTCCCCAGAACAAGAAACCTCAACTGAGTGGTTGACCTGAAATTGTTTTTCTTCTAAAAGCCTGCAGGTACTTTAAGTTGATCTGGTTTTTCTATTTGTATGTGTGAAGATGTGGATTCACCCTGAAACTGAAACCCCATAACTGTAAAGTTCTCCCCTTTCTCTGCCCTTGTCCTTCATTAGGCCCTCGTTTGTCTGTCTGGAGGTCACAGGTGAGTTCCTCAAGACCATGCGAAAACTTTCAGGGATGTTTTTTTCCTTTGAGAAATCAATTATCCTCAAAGCTTCTTGGGATGCTGCCCTGTTCTGTTCACCTGGGGAAACACAGAACATAATCTGACAACTAATTTCCACAGCAAATTATGTGTTTGCTGATCTGCATTACATATTGAAAGGAGACTGCCTGAGATTCTGCCCTGTAGGTGGATTGAACTTGTCTTTCATTTGTTGGGTTTTCTTCTTTTGCTGTAGGGTAATGATAGACCTTGCCTAACATGATGAAATGCTGGTTCCTGGCCAAAAATTTAAAGTGACATGTGTATTTTCCGCTAGGAAAGTTGATATTAGCTCATTAGCATCTTTCACAGCTGAAATAACACAGTGAGCCAATGTGAGTCAAATGTTCCCGGGGGGCTAATTTCCTCCTACTGATTGGAGAGTGATGAAAACAAAGAATAAGAGGTCAGACTGCATCTAATTTAGAAAAGTGCCCTATCAGTGGGGAAAACATCTGAGATCAAAAAAGCATCATCCAAGTGTAATCCATACTGACCTGATCTGTGATAAACAGTGAAATCAACATTATAATAATATTGCCATTTATTATTATAATGCATCTAATAATTTTTTCCCCTAATGACCCTTTCTTGCACTGTACACAAAATCCATACTTGTATTGTTATATTTCTATTGATAGTTGAGTTGATGAACACCCTCTGTTGTTTTGCAGCTTAACTGACAATATGCACTGTCACCAGAGTCACCACCACTGGGATATCTGATAAATACACTGAATGTCCTCACGTTTCAGGTTCACAAATAAAGTTCTTTCTCCCAAAGCCCAAACCCTCTCTACCATACAGCATTTTTGGTACAGTTCCTCAGCTGCTCAAATGCCTCTGATATCAGAGGAAAAAAAATAATTAAAGACTAAAATTCAGCACAACAGATGCACAAATGAATGTTGGGATGAATATAGCACGGGCTCAGAAGTTGTCTGTCATCACTCCCCATTGCATTTTGTCTGTTCCATGTGCTGTGCACCTGTGGCTTGCAGACAATGGCTTTGATTGCACTATAGAAAACTGGCAGCCAAGTTAAAGCTGCTGCTGATGCCTGTTGCAGTGTCTTTGTTCTCTGCTGTGAGCTGCTGGTATGCTTTTCTCCTGTTCTTTTATTTTTTTTTTAATTATTATTATTATTTATACATTACCTCTGGGTGGTTTTTTAATTATTGTATCCATACCCTTTGCTGCCCTTTCTGAGATACTCTAAATACAGCAAAGAAGAAAATCATGGTTAAGTGACAACACTCTGGATTGCAGACAAAAGAAAATAAATATTCAATAATCTGTGAAGTACATGGAAATAGGGCAGTGTTGTAATGGCTTGAGTCTACCAGGCAGTAGAAATAAATTAACAGCAGACCATCCCCTCCCCCAGATCCTAGATCAAAATTAAGTGAACACCTGAATTAAATAGAATTGAGCTGAACTAGCATGAATATCAGATTCTGGGCTTGATTTACTGCTACATTACTCCAGTTTTATGCTGGCATAAGTTCCTTTTAAAATAATAGAGTTACACGGTTAAGAATTGAAAGTAATGTCGTTGTGAATTTAGTTGTTCACATTCTTTCCTGTGATAACAGGTCTTGTTTTGCTTTGGAATATCAATTCAGGTGCTACTTCACATCCTTTCTGATAGAACATAATTTTAGAGATGTACAGATGACTCTCAGATCGCATAATGTGTGAGAAATGTTTTTGTGAAATTTTCTATCACTTTGTTTCACAGAATTTCATAATCATAGGCTTAGAAAATGGTTTGGGTTAAAAGGGACTTTAAAAATCATCTCATTCCAACCTCCCCCCACCTTGGGCAGGGGCATAGTGCTTTGTTTCATGAGATGTTTCAGTCCTGTAGTGGCTTGTTAGGTCTGGGAGAAGCACAATTTCTCCAACACCTTTTTACCAGTGGACTTGCTTGATCCACTTGCATCAGAAAACCCTGGATATGAGACATTTCCTGTGGGAGGGCTGGCTTGGTCCTTGTTGGGAACTGTGTCCTTGTGCAATCTTTTGTGTACAGTTCTTCTGTGGGCCATAACACAAGACGACAAAAGAATTTGCATAGAATTCAGTGCCACATTAAAGGCACAGAGCAGGGGGAGTTTATGCAGAACTATCCCCGTAGCCCCCGGGCTGTTCTTGCACCATCCTCACAGACACAGGTGTGCTCAGCATCAAGTCCATGTGCAGAATGGACAGCACAATCCGTGCTAAATCCTGACCAGAGGAAGCACTGAAGTGGAAACAGGTGCCAGACACTGTTTTATCGCACTACTTTGTGATAGTTTAGCCAAATAATTACCTCTTGCTTGGCAAAGGCTCTTCCTCAGCTTGACTGGGTGTGGTGTGCAGGAGAGCCCAGGATGCTCAGTGGACTCACCTGCTTTACGATTCTAGAGGAATTTGGGCTAATTATTTTATAAAAACTATTTTGTCCATCCTAATGATGAATTATGTAATTTTCCAACTTGTCATATCCAGCCTAGCCACTTGATCTATAGGTACACAACCTATTTTCGTATATTTTCCTCTCTATGACAGAGCTGGGTGTTTTTTAAGGAGACAAGTGTTTAAAAAATAGGGCAGTGTGAAAGATGCAAGCAGATATGGAAAGAGGCATGCAGCTGCAAGTAAAAATGCTACAAGATAAATGAACTGAGAGACTAAACTCAGTTCTTTGTCTTTTGGGGCTTAGTGTAAGACCTTTTGAAGACTTCCATGGACTTCAGCAGGTGTCAGGTTAAGCCCTTAATCCTTTATTTTAAATTGACATTGAGCCAGATGGTTATTTAGTTTTTTTCAGGAAATCTCTGTGGGTTTTTTTGTTTTGTTTTGTTTTGTTTTGATTTCCTTTTTCCTTCCAGGTGTTGAGTAAATAATTTCCCCTTTTCAGAACTGTCAAGACCACCTTATCCTCTCATTAAGTCATATACTGGTGATTTCTCTATTTATTATAGTTTCTCTTTATCCTGGGCAATTCTAGCAAGATAATACTTTCTAAGTTCTGGGAAAGTATTTGCAATACATAGTCATCTGGAAAGAACCGCCTCCTTTCCTCTTGTAGTTTACTGTTCTGATGCAGTTTGCATTCCAATATTTTTATTTTGAGCTACCTGTTCTCCTATTATTTTAAAATTTCCCCAGCAAATTCTTGCTGTACTAGTCTAGGGAAAATTTTACTAAACCATCCTGTCAGTAGCAATGAACTGCAATAATCAGCCTGCCATGTCTCTGTAATCTTCTATTCAATGTTCCTCTTTTTCACACGTACTCTGTGTTCAGGTTTCTGTCAGTGCCTGTTGTTGTATCAGACACAATAAATGTGTAGGGTAAAAGATACCTTTCCCAGAAGTGTTATCCTTGTCCCATATATGAAAGGCTTTGGAGTTCTTCCTTTGAGATATAGAAAGTGTCTTAGATACAAGTATAAGGGATTGCAGCTTTTAGTATGGAAAATGTTGTGCAAGATTGCCAAAAGCCAATTAAAAATTCAAACTCAAGCTGGAAATAGCATCAGCTGAATAGAAAATGTGAGAAAGTAAAAAAAAAATAAAATTAATTTGATGACATTTTGGTTTTAATATTTTGAAACAAATTAAGATTTTGCTTGAAACAGATTTTGTTTCAAAACTGGGCTTCAAAAAATATAAGTGTGAGAAAATAAAGTGTTACTTTCACATTTCTTTTATTGTGTACACACATACAAATTTAAAGTATTCCAAAACTTTTAGCAATTCTTCAGACTTGCTTTTGAGCTTTTCAGACATATTCTCTAACAGGAGTATTCAGTAGCTGGCCCAGGTAGATCACCGTTAGCTATTCCTGCTATTGATTATTTAAGCTGTATAAAAAAAAAGATTAAGGAGTTCAAGTATTGCATCCAAACTTATGCAAAGCAGTGATCAGAGGTGTGGCAGAGACATTGACCATGGTGTTAAACCAGAAGATTATTTTCTAAATACCAATGTGTTACCAAAGTGATAAATGTGAGCAGCAAACGATTTGAAGACAATCTGTCCTCTAATGAACTAGTTTAATGGGGTAAATAAGTAACTGCAAAACAATCTGAGCAGTGATTTGTAGTCCCTGTCCACAAGCTCTTACTATTCAGCGAGATATCTTGGGAGCTGAAGAGACTGCACACCTTCAAAGAAGGCTTTTATTTGTTCTGGGTGTCCACCAGTTGTTCCAGTTGCTGTGTGTGTATTTTTTCTTTGGGGTTGGTAGCTCTTACATTTACTTCTGCACTTGCTTTTCTTCCTCTGGCTGTTACAGTTCTTGCTTTAGTTCTCTTTAAGGAGTCTTAATTTAGGCAGTGGCAGCTGCTCACCCATACTTGGGGCTGTTTTGGGATGAGGGAGAGAGGATTTACATTGACTCTTGTCTATACAGCCGTGGGTTTCCTGTCAGGAAGTTTGGCCTCCATCTTCCAGCCTCCTTGACTCCTGTGGCTGTACTAGGGAGGAGCAGAGGCAGAAGGGTCATCCAGAACCAATCCAGGAACTGTAGCAGGAAAGTGTGTGCACATGTGCCCAGATCACTCATTAAATGTCAACAGCCATGCCAGTATAAGATGATTCTGAGCTTGTGTCCAGATACTGTGTTTGTCTGTGGAACTGGGTTTTGGAAGTGGTATTGGATTGTGTGGTTTTATAAATTTAATAGCCAAGCATGGGATATGGAGTATAAACTTCATAATCAGACTTCTGTGCTTGCCAAAGTCAGTGTTTGTCTGAGTGCAGAATAGTAGGAAGTAGTTATGGAGTTCCTTTATTCATTAACAGAAGTATAATTGGGGTCATTTGTGTATCAGTGGTATTCTTTCATCTAGTGAATAATTATGTAAAAGTGAATTTGAAATGACCTGATTGTTTAACAGATCCTTCTCACAGAGGCAGTTACGTGTGCTGGCTCTGGTCCTCCTCAGGTAGCTGCTGAGAGGGACTGCAGCATCTGACACAGAGATGGGCATTTGTGCTTGAAATGTTACCCAAAGTCAAGGTATGATCAGAGAGCGGTGGCTGAAACTTGGAAAGGTGCCAACACATGGGATTTTAATTGGGAAGCTCTTGTGAAGCAGCTTTTATTGCTATTCTTCATATGCTGTCTTGTCCATAAATAAAGGACCTTACTCCTTGGAACTGTCAATCCTGAGCACTTGCTAAACACCAGTTTACAGAGAAAAAATTTCTTTTTCTCCTAAAGAAAGAGAAGTAGTGAACATAATGGAAATGATGTTGTATAACAAGTATTTAGAATTTTAATTTTAACAGTGCTGATTTAATGAAAATTGGCTCATGCTGCTGGGAACTTGTTAAGAGGCCCTCCTTCTTGACTGCAGGTGGGTTTTAACTTGCTGGTTTCAAAGCAGACACTAATACAGACTGTCAATTTGTACTTAAAAGGAAATTGTTATCAGCCCCCTTGATACTTTCTGCCTGACAGCTAAACTTCTTCCTCAAAGAGGTTAGATATACATAACTAAGCAGTAAATACCCCAATGACACATCACAGTGCTTTACAAAAAATAGCAAAGAGAGAGAAAGGCATAAGCTACAATACACTGAAAATTAGTTCCTTGAGCTGCATATTTCTGTTCCAGATAAAACGTCCACTCCAATGAACTGGAGAAATGTCACAAAAATGGAGGCAGTAGGTTGCAGAAGGCAGTGCCTTGGTTGGACATATAGCTGGAAAAAATGCTGCTCTCAGCTTTGGAAATGTTGGTTTTACCTGACTAACTCATCAGCAAGAATTGCAAGATGGGCTTCTGCTGAGGTTTAACCCCAACTGAGCCCCACACATGTCCTCACTCTCTCCCTGCCTCCAATGGAATGGGGGAGAGAATTAGAAGGGTAAGAATGAGAAAACTCATAGGTTGAGATAAAAACAATTTCGTAGGTAAAGCCACACATCCAAGCAAAAGCCAAAATTAGCACAGCCTTCATTAACAAAACTGTTTTCTTTGTTATTAAAAAAAATGTAAACAGGTGTATGTGAAACGTATGAGACTATTAGAAGGCATAGGAAAAGAAAACTAGATTCATTTATTGGGAGCTACAGCTTCATTTCCTTCCACTTTGAAAATCTAGGTGGATGACTTGAGGCAGTGTGCTAATCCAGTCACACTGGAGATGAGAGAGATATCCTGTTGTAGACCTCTAAGTTATCTAATTCAGACTCCCTCTGTTGTCAGTGGAAAGACAGGCTTCTGACATAGGTTTTTTCTTCTATAGGTGGGATAGTATTGATAGGGGTTTTTCTCCAGTCCTTTGCTTGTTATAATGTTAAGCATTTAAAATAAATGTTGCCTCCTTGCCCTGTGGAATCTTAATGCTTGCTATGAGTTTTATAATACCAGAAATGAAACTGGTCATTGGCTGGCAGAATGCTGGAGTTTTTATGGTATTTTAATAGTTGTGTAGTGTTGGTGATGTCAGATCAGGAATGTCTCTCCAGGTTTCAGCTGGGGATGTTGGTCATCCTCAGTCCTGTACTCAGCTATGCTACACATACCATGTGCAGAGAGCACAGCAAACAAACATCACAGCTCCTCTTGGTTAGGGTATCAACATGGGCTGAATCTTTGTATTCATGTTAACCTTTCTTTTTTTACCCCTTTACTCAGTTTCAATTTATAGTAAATTTATGTAATTCAAGATCATTTAGAGCCTTTGAAGAACAACTTTTAACCTGCCTACTAAGTTAGAATCTAATTTTGTCTAAAATGGCATTTCACAATGTCATAGTACTCCTGAGGGAGTCACGTTTTGCTGTAGTGTTTTACATTAATACATATGTTTTTCATAATTGTGGCACACTATTATATGCACTTCTGATGAAAGATCAAAATTATATGGGCAAATTCTCAATGAACATAATTTTATATCAAAGCAATGTGAATATACTCATTGCCATCTATGTAGAATGGTTACCTGTGAGTTGTACATGCCCCCTTTATTTTCCAATTTTGAAACAATACAGCTAAGATCCACTCATTGCTCACATACTGTCTAATATTTTCCTAACTAGCAAGAAAAAGAACTGTTCTTTATTCCTTTAGAACCTTTTCTAATTCTACAAGCTTTAAGTTAATTTCAAATTTTGTAGGTGGCTTTAAAATATTGCGAACTCATGTTCATTTAATCCCAGGACAAATAAGTTTAAAAAATTCATCTGCCTGCACTAATAGAATATAATCCCAAGAATATAAATGTTGCTCCACTTAGGAAATAGAATGGCCATGTAACATCTTGAAACTAGGCTGGCTTTTCAGTAAAAAGCAACCTGTGCAATCTTGTAAGCTGTGTGAAAATGAGAAATGCTGAACCAAGAAGCAATCTGTGTTCACACATCATGTTATTCTTAATCACATTAGTCTCAAATATGCATTGATGATTTTTGTACTTAAAGCTGCTGCTGTTGTTTATTTTTCAATTTCTTCATTAATGCCAGATTCATAGAGCATTAGGCAATAATTTGCTGAGGTTCTGGCATATATTTTATTGCAAAAATGCAATCATGCTTGTCAATTATAAAACTGATTGCATTATATGTCCAAGTTACTTTTCTTCATATCATTTAAAAGAAAAAGAGGGTCTCTAAATCTTCCTGCAGCAGAATAGCGTAAAAATGTTTAAATTATTCATTAGTCACACTAAGCTTAATAGCATCCAGTGATTGACAAAATGCTGTCCTGTAATAATGTGCAATTGTTCGTTTCTGAAAAGGACACAATGCTGAGCCACCCATCATTTGATTAACAAAACTTTATTTGTGTGTCTTAAATCCACATTGCCAAGTTTTTGCTCTGTTCCTTGAAACCCTCACAATGTGATAAAAATATTTCACTGTGTATTCTGGGAGTGATGCAGTCACTCCAAAGTGAGATCATTGTCCAGGTCATTCCATACGACTGATGTGTCTGGTACATCATTGTGAATTGCGCTGTGTTAGACAGAAAATCTAGTTTATGAAATGGTTTAGGATATTTTCATTAAATGTATTTGAGAAGATGATTTACCCATTGTCTTTATTATTTGAGTCTTACTGTACAAGGCTCACAGAGGTGAACATTGAAACTTTGAGCTTTGTAATGTGATATCTCTGGAGCAGCATAAGCATTCCCTGCCAAAAAACTGAGAATCTTTACTTTGTGAGACGGAATCTCCCAGAAGGCCCTCTCAAGGTTAGCTACAAGACATCAGAGTTCTGAGCTTAGGTTTGAATGTTGTTTGTAGCAGGCCTCAGACAATGACTTTTTGGTTAGGTAGTGAGGGAAATGGGGAAAGCAGCAGATTCTGCTAATGGGAACAGCAGATGGGAAGGGGAGAAGAGAATACTCCTGGGGGAAACAGCAGCAGAAATAGTCCCCAGTTAAATTTGCTGCACTCATGCAGTAGATTAGTGGGCAAAGTGCAGAGTACAACACAGAGGAAGGACTCACAATGCAGAACACGCAGGTAACATATGTCAGAAACGTCCTTAATGTTGTGTGGCTCTAGAGTTCTCCTGTGAAAAACTGCAACTTAATTTACAAGGAAGACCCTTTGTTATGAGCAGTCTCGTTCCTTGCTGATATGTTACAGACCTAGGAAAGCAGCAAGAAGTGAAGCACCTGTCACCTTGGTTGGGCTCAGCTGTAGGTAACAAAACTTACAAACTGTATTTTAAATTGCAGTTCTGTCTCTCAGAGGAGAGGCAGAGAATAGCGAAGGAAAAACTTAAACTTTGTTGTTGATTTACTGAAGAGAATATTTGAAGAAATGGTTGTTAATATTTTGATCTCAATGCTGGTGTCATTAATTCCTCTGCAGTTCTTAAAATGTTATACAATGCTGAAGGAAGTGAAAAGAGGTACTGTGGTAGGGATTTTTGAACTGGTACAGGAATAGATGCTGCTGGTTTGAGAAAGTGTAATTGTTTATGGCTGTGGGGTCTGTATTGTAACAAGATGTTCCTTCCCAACATCACATGAGGTTATTTAGAAATGATGGGCCATGTATTTACCAGCGGGAACACACCTGAGATGGCTTGTACTGAATGTGTTCCTTTTGTCAGGAAATCGATCCACAAGATAAAGAATAAAAAGGAAAACAAAAAACTTGCAGCTGCACATTTTTGATGTGAAGGTTTTGCAGAGAAGCAGGTGGAGAGACTTCTGCTCTGTGACATGGGTCAGCTGCAGGCGAGTAGTTTGGCTGCCTCTTCCTCAAGACTGGAAAAGGAAGAGCCCGTTATGAGCAAGGGGTTATTATACACATGTTTACACAACGTGTGGAAATTATATGCTACTTGCAGCCTCATCTTTCCTACTGATGGCTTGCTGTTGGCAAAGCAGGTGTTTCTCACAGGGTATTGCTTGTCTGTTTGCAAACAGCTTCTCCCAGAGACATTCCCAAGAGCCTGTGCTTTGCTTTGTGCACTGGTGTTTTTCTCCAGTAGTCCTTGTCACCTTTTGTGACCCCCACTCTTGCAAGCCCTTTTTGAAAGTTTCATTTCTTCCGAGTGCCTGTCTGGTTTCATTATGATAATTAGCTCTGCAACATGAGTTCCTCTATTTGAAACTATTTTAAATTATTTCTTGGCATATCTATAGTAGTAATATTTAGTAACTGGCAGAATCAGTTTCACTACAACACCAACAGAAAAATATTCAGTCTATATTAGGAGGTAGCTGCTTTTGTGTACCTAAAGCAATAGAAAAATGGAGATGTGTCATATCATTATACCAACACAGTACTATTAAAAGGGGGAAGTTAAAATTTAAATACAATTTCATGAAATGTATTAAAATCCTTAGGCATTTAGGAAGAAGACTAGGACAGGATTTATTATTATTATTTAAATGAATAAAAATTTGAGGTTTCTCTGTGTACTGGGAGTTGTAGGTTTTAGCTGGCTTTTTAACTAGGAGATCTGGATTCTTTTCAAGTTTCATCAATTTTACAGCATCCTGTTTAATGTCCTGCTTTCCCTCTGTCTAAGATCAGGATAATATCTCACTGTCTTGCTGGCACAGTGAGACATTTACTAGGACGGTGAGATATTTTACTAGGATAGTGAGCAATTAAGTTTGACAAATTAGGCTCTGCAAGTACGTTGAGCTTCTCACGTGAAAGCCTCTACTGAAATATGGCCATTGTTTTTCTGAGCAGGTGGGATAGAGGACTGGTTGAATTTTGAAAATCTTTAGCGAGGAGTACAGTTCTTAGCAGCACCTTTAATATCATCTACTTGTTAGAAAACTTGGAACAATAGCCATATTATGGATTTTCTGTAGGACCCCTGACTTTAAGGGTGTACCATGAGATTTCAGCCTTCTGTTCTTGCTGTGTTCCGTCTCAGAAATAATGGCCTCTGTATTGTTTCCCTAAAGTCTATATTAGAACAAAGCGTAATAACATTGGTGCTCGATTCAGGTGGTGGTAAAGCATCAGTGCCTGCAGCATTATTCACAGTATGAGCACTATATCCAGTGCTGACTAGCTCCTACTATATCACCCAGTGACAGCAAACTTGCTTGACTACAGTTGATCTGAAACAGCTCTCTTGAGCAGAGTCCTACAGGAAAGCACAAAAAGTGTGCTTTGTGATTAACATTAATCCTGTTCGGGTTGATGGTGCATAGCTAGATACTACATCCGTTTTTTTAGGAGACCAAATATTTGTTGTTAAAATTATCTCACATTAATATTATCTCACCTTTTATGCATCTCCAAGCATTTTGAAGAGGTATCAGGAGATGTGGTTACAGAATCTTTTCAAGACATCTTAGCTCCCAAAATACTTACTCATGAGTCAGCTTCCCAACTGCTCTTTTTGCATGCATGACTGGCATAATGCAAAGGGGGGTCATGCAATCAAGCATGCACTGAGATCTCAGCCAGATAGGAAGATGAGGCCTACTAGGGTTGAGATAAATAGGTATTATGACAAGCTCATTCCCTGATCTTTCACAGTTTGTCCTTTTAAAGTATCATAAGGCTTCCCCAATTAGCTCCCAATAAATCAGTAGAGTCTGACATTGATTTCCATGGGATCAGAGCAGGCACATGTTACAATGAGTGTTTCATTCTTGCTCTGATAAGAGTTCTTCTAAAGCAGTTCTTCTGTTATGTGCATGTCCTTGCAGCCCCAAAGCCTCTACAATTCTTAGATTTGTGTGTGGAGGAGGAATTGGAGAGTGGGTTTAGCAGAACTACCTCAGGGAAATTACAGGTGACCTTTGTAAGTTTTTGGCTTTCTTCCAGGATGATACATTCTCACCATTCCTGTGAGAACTGTCTGTCCCTCTAGAGCATTGCATTCTACTTAAAATTGGGTCTGATTCCTCAGCATTGCTCCAGCAGCCATCAAAGCTACTTTGGACTCTATATATTTACACTGATTTTGGCCCGTGAATAAGTCTGTACAATTCCCTGAAACATATTTTGGGATTTAGTTTACAAGTTGGCAGAGAGATAATCCTGATTCCTAAACTAGATCCTCAGTTGAAGGGTGCCGTCAGCTAAGCTGATACAAAACAAGTATCGCTCCATGTAGAGCCCAATCCCTTCCTGCCTTGCTTGTTCATTGGGAATAAGGTAGAATCAAATCTAAATGATAAAGGCCAAACCAGTTCACAACTGAAGTCCATCAAAATTACTCTGAATCTTGGACCCACAGCACAAGACATGGGACAGGCTTTGGCTTGGCTGGGGAATGTAGAAGCTGATAAGGAGAACTACAACAAACAGCTGGAGGAGCTATAGGAGTGCTTTCTCTCTTACACAAGTTAATTGAACGAGGTTGTAGAAACCTTCTCCTTCTGTAGAAAAAAAAACCCTAAAAAATGACATTTCTAATTTTCTTCAGTAAGAAACAATTGCTTCTGTGTGTGTGTGCATCCCAGGAGTCCCAAAGTCTCTATAGAGAGCCAGAAGATTTATATTTGAGTGAAAGCCACTGCATCACACACAGGAGCTCGTGAAAGTACAGTAAACATCCTTCAAACAAATTCTCATGTGCCCTGACTACAAAGTAAATGAAAAGCAATACACAGGGTTGGAAAGAAACCACATTTCTAGGTTGGTTTCAATAGACTCTTAGTTTTCCCAGTGTATTAGTACTCACTCCGAGTCTGCTGCATCCTGCTTTCTCCCCCACAACACAGCTGAGCTGCACTTTGTCTACCACTGTGACATTTTATGGAAAATCAGCATATCAAGGTTTATCTTTAAAACAGTAAAAATAATAACTGTTGGTACTTGTGTGAGGTCTGAATAGTTTAATCTCTTAAAACGTAGCCAATAGAGACATAAAAATAACAGCTTTCTTGCCATGCAAAAGAAACAGGAAAGAAAGTAGATTAAAGCAAAGTCCAGGGTTAGTTTAAATACGCTGAGCCATATCATGCCATTGATTTTTGAACAGAAATCCCCATTGAGCTCAGTGGGGATTTCTGCTTAAAAATCAATGGTGCAAAACGGCACCCTCAGATTAAGATACAAAGATGGAGGATGAGGCTTAATTGGTGCCTCCTTGTCGGGATGGGTTTCCCCTACAGAGGGAGTCGCTGCTCTTTCCATTAAACAATTAATAGGAAAACCTGGAGGAACTTCCATGCAAGAGGATTGTTATTCTATCCTTATTCCTGTTGCAAATCTGAACATATATTAGATTTCACTACTTTCATTAAAAAAAACAGTGAGACATATTAAATATTAATTTTATTTAGATTTTAGGTAATGTTAAGAATCTCTATTGGGAACTAGACTGTCCTGCCTAGGCAGAGGGAGGCATAAGAGTGTAGCCCATACAGTAGTACTGTACACACCTAATATTCTGAGGAACAAAGCTGAGACTTTTTTGGTGGTGTTTTCTGTAATAGGAGTAGTTTCATTGTCTGTAGTCAATGTATATCAGAATCTGACTTCTAGGAAGAAGCAACCGTTTGGCCTGTTGTCACAGATAGGAAAATAAAGGACAGCATCACTGAATGACTTGCCTGTGTTGTTTCAGGAAAGGGATGGCAGTGGTGATGAAAACGGTCCCCTTCTCCAGAGACAGAGTTACATTTCTCCTTGGAGGAATGCATGGTTGCCTCTTAAGAGGGCACGTTTCATGTGAGGAAGAAAGATGGCCACAGAGTACATTTTAGGAAAAGCTAATTGCAACTATTATTGTTAAAAGTGGATTAGATGATGAAAGGTCTTTCTGAAAATTCTACCATCAAAGAGGGGAAAAGAGGATGTGTTTGAAGAGAAAAGTTCCTGCAAATGGTTGACAAGGAATGAGATAAAAGCTGACAGTAGAATTCCAGGCAGAATTCTTATGACTTTTGCCTATTCTTATCTGCTTGTGATGAAGGAAGCAGTGGTGCTTTGAATTGCAGATGTAATTCATTGTATTGGTCCACAGAGCAAACAAAAAGTTTGGTGACTTATTGTCATTACAAAAAGCACTACTGGGTGTTATTCAGAAAAGAATCTATTGTGGTAAAGTAAATAAAAGAGAATTTAATGATACTGAGACAAAATTTGACTTGATGCTTGTCCTGATGAAACCGACAGTATAATCTAAATATGCTTGACTTCAAAAAAGTACCAGAAAACCATTATTTTCCTGAAAAGAAATTATGGCACATTTGCTGAGAGTTGTGCAGTTGATATAATCCAGCAATGGACACTTTGAGACTTAACTTCCCTGATTCTTTCATAGCCTTGTCAGATCTATTTAGGATTTATTTTCATTAAAAATGTCAATCTCTTTTTTCTTTAAAGAAAGCATCTCACATAAAAATGTGGATTTCTGTCTCTGGCTTCCGCAACTTGAATGTAAAAACTTAAAATTTTTGTTTCCTGAAAAGGGAAAAGAAAACAATCTTTATGTAAAACTTAGCAAAAAGCAGGTATGGGTAAAAATAAAGAGTTTATTTTTTTTCTTTCAGTCTTATCCACCCTAATGCTTCAAATTGCATATATTGTTTAATGTATTAATTTCAATAAATATGTCTAAGATACCTTTTTGCTCTGAGGACATACTGGTGTTTCACATTAACAGTTTTGTCTGAGGTATGACTGAACTGCAGGGAGAAATTTTTCTAGTCTTTGGCTGTATGGTTTTGTTTACATTGTGTCCTGTGTTTTGTATGAATTGTTTTTAAGTGGTAATTGAAGAGGAAGTCATTCAACAGGGAAAAAATTACTTCTTAACTATGCTTTTGACATTGGCCCTGATGCATCCCAGCTCATCCTAAGTGAGGAGACTATTACTTGGCAGGTCTGCCTACAGCTCAGCAGTGGCTGATGCAGCTGTGCCCATTTGGCACACAGGTTTTTAATTTTGCAGTTGGTAGCTGGCCAATAACAACCAGTTCTGTATGTTTTCTTGCAAACTGGTGGGGAAGGAGGGACCCATGGCTGCTCTAAATGCAAAGAACATGCAACAACAGTGGGGCTGTATCCATCCCACTGATGGCCTTCAGGATTATAGTGGGGGAAAGGATATGTAGTCAAGGAATAGGCAGGTGTAAGGATTGGGATGCTGTGCCTGAGTTCTCGTATTTCCTCATGTAAAGGGTTCAGTGTTGCTTTGGCTTTTAGCAGCTGACTGAAGAAACTGCAGGTGCATATGTGGGGTTTTAAGTGTCATAGATTTTTCCAAGATCTTTTGACACAACAGGTGTTTCCCAGACAGTTTTCTTATGTAATAGCACAAAATTTCAAAAACAGAGGATTTGTGCAATTTTAGAGTAGAAGAATCTTAAGAGTGCCAAGGCTATAGTGTGATGTTATCTAAACAATGTGTTCTAGATCTGGTGTTTAGGACTTTTTCAGTCTGTAGTGGAGCTGCTTCTGTCCAGAATAGGTCTCTAGCCTGTGTTATAGACAGTATTTTTTCTGTGTTTCTGTAGGCAGCATATTCTCTCAATCCTTTTCATCCTCTGGATACAGCCATCTTTTCATCTTGTTGAATATCTCAGCAGAGCATCATGACTAACAGAAGCATGCATTGGACATTAGGAGGAATTTCTTCACAGAAAGGGTTGTTAAACATTGGAATGGACTCCCCAGTGAGGTGGTGGAGTCACCATCCCTGGAGTGTTCAAGAAACAACTGGATATGGCACTGGGGGCCATGGTCTAGTGGACAAGGTGGTGATCATTCAAAGGTTGCACTTGATGATCTCAGAGGTCTTTTCCAACCTAAAGGCTTCTGTGAGAATGGTAAAGTGAAAGAGATTACTTATGTAAGTGGCACTGTTGTTACTTCGTCTCATATGGGATGAGATGACTTGAAGCACTCCCAGTGTGAGGGTAGGCAGTCAGTGTGTGCCAGAAGAGGCACAAATATGTAGAGGCACAAAATCTTGATCAAGAGACTTGATGAGTTGTCAGTAAGAGGCAGAGAGTCAAAAACTAGAGGTTTCGATACCCCATCTGTCTGCTGCAGTTTGTGTGTTAGAGGAAGATCTTGATTAACCTGTGATTGTTATTTATTGCTGTTGTCAGGTGTGGATTAATGTTTGAAAGTGCAGCATCTTTTCTGAACCTTTGTTTTATTGGAAAGAAGAGTTCCTCCGGTGACTTTGCACTGTTCATGTTCCTTTTCTTAGACTTGCTGATGCTCATAAAAAGACCTGAAGCTGTGAAAATGCTCTTTTAAAAGTTAATTCCATTCTGAGCTATCATGTCTTTTCAAGGCTCCTCGGTGCTTGAGCCCCAGGTCACAGTGCAGAGATAAAAAATATGTATGTTCATAATTAGCTTATAAATAATGCAGTGTTCTCATTCAGACTCCATCCTTTCAACATGCCCATGGATTATTGTTCTCTCTGCAGTTAAACTTCTGAGCACTCTGTGGCCCAATTTTTCTACACTTTGGTAGGTTAATTCTTTATTACAACATGCTTAAAGCCCAGAGAATGCAGTGGTGGGGAGTCTGGGTAGGCGCTGTGTTTGGTTTTCATTTGTTTTTCTCTGTCAAGAACGTAACAGATAAATGATATGGTGCTTGTCTTCAGGTATAAGTTTGTATAGCTGGAGCCTGAACTGTTGATGCAGTTAGACTCATGCTTCACTTCTCTAATCTCAAAGTTTTTGTATTATAGATAGAGCTAGATTGAGGTTGTTTGAGGCTGAGATGCTCTAATGGGTAGTTTAATAGAATAAAGAGTGTGAAAGGGGTACAGAGTTCACATGAAATATTTGGACATAAAAATGAAAGCACCCTTCAGTTTCTTGGTAAACAACCTCCAGTGCCTCTTGAAAAACTTTAAAGGTTAGCCCATATGAGAGGAAAATAAAAAAAAAAACCTAAGCCAAACAACATTTGTTAAACAGATACCTTTTCTTTGACAGATGCTTGCTAGTCATATTTAATAAACAAGAATTTTGAATGGCTGCTGGTAACTTGCACAGAGAAAAAGAGGGTACACAGTGAAATTCACCCTAATTACCACTCTGCTTATATTTTTTGTTGAATAAGTGCTGCTGTTGCTCTCTGAACATGGATCATGCTGTCATTTTCAATGGAGATTTCTGTGGCAAAAGAGCAGAGGGTCAGAAAAACTCCTTGATGAAAAACCTAGAGTTTTTTATTATGCAACCTCCCAAAGGGAAAGTGATCAGAGGGAGAGAGTCAAAAACAAGAAATGTCCTCCCAGAAGCAACAACTTGCAATCTCTCTCTCTGCCTCCACTCCTCAACACCTCCCACAAAACTCTGCAGGGGACTGTTCCCCCTGGAATTCTGTATCTCATGTACCCAGAAACCATCCTATAAATACAGGAGCCTTCCTCATGCTCTGGTGTGTTTACAGAACTGGTGAATACTACTGATTAGGAGACTGAAAAATAGCAACACTTAAATGCCTTTTCCTTTTGTATAGATGGAAAGGTGTGAGGTCTAGTCTAGAATAGCAATGCTGCTGCAGACTCAGAATGTTACTTAACTTTGAAGAATTACAGAGGACAAGTGAGGAATTAGAAGACTAGAAAGAAGAAATGTAAAACCTTTCATAAAAATAAAAGGAGCAGCCAGGGAAAGAAGCCCATAAACAATATTCTAGTCCTATCATTATAAGTATCTGAAACAGAAAAAAAAATGTTGAAAAACTGTTTAGATAAGATAAACACAGCATAGTTAAAGAATAGTTCATGGACAAAAGTAAGGAGATATTGGTTGAAATCCCATCTTATGCTGCCTTGATTTGGTTTTATGCAGTAAACATAACGAATAATGGTGTAATGAAAGACCTGAGTGATGGAACAAGGAGTAAGTTTATAAAATTTGCTGGAAGGAAACAGTGGTGTGGAAGAAACAGCCAACATCTTGCAGGACAGAATTAACATTCAAAATTGTCTTAGTAAAAGAAAGGCTGGTCTGAAAAGATAGAATAAAATTTAAGAGGGATAAATGGTGCTGTGTTATCCCATTTACACAGAAGTAATCAGTACCACAAATATAAGAGGAGAAGCCACTGATTTTGAAGGATTTGTTTGTTTGGGATGGGTTTTTCTTATTTCTCTTTAAAAAAAGCTTTTTATGGCAGTTTATGGGATTATGGCAGTCTATAAATTGCTCAAGAATCAGGGGTCTCACCTTCACAAAAAGATGAACACAATTCTGGAATAAAAAGAGCATATCTAAACCACACATTTCACCAGAAATGAACAAAAGGGCTATATATACTATATGTAAATATATGTATAAATCTATATGTGTGTGTGTATATATATATATATATATATATAAATAAATCTGCTGCTGCTATCCAGTTTAGGGACAAGAAATTTCAAAAAAGATTTGAACCATCATTTATAGAGGTCCTAAAGAGAAGCAAGATTTTTCAAACAAACATGAAATGTATAGAAATATTTTTAAAAATCTCAGGATTTTTAGGTCAAGGAGGAGTCCAAGAGATTTTTGGAGAATGAAAATGTTAAGTAGGAGTTTGTGGTGACCATAATAAGTGATAGACTTACTGTAAGAAAGATTCTTTAGGGAATGCTTTTGAAAGCAAAGATAATGATGGGGAATTTTGAAGTTTCAGTTGCTGGAGTTCTCTAAGAAAGGGATGGGAAAGTGTTTTAGAATACAGAAGTATAATCAATCCTGCTTTGGGCTGCACAGTGATCAGTGCTGTGCAGAGACTCCTCAATGCCCCCTGAAGTTCTCTGTTTTTATGGTTTTATGCAGTGCCATGGTGAGAAGTGGTGTTTGGTCAGAGCAACTCATCCATTTCTCCAAGACAATCTGCACTGTTCAGGAGGGATGGGAGGGTCCCATATTCCCACTATGGGAAGCACTGGTGAAGGGTTTGTTGCACTGCTCAGCACAACCAATGTTGTTTTTGATAAAACATTTCATCTCAGACTTCCTTTGAATTTATTATTATATGATGAAAGACTAGTTTGTGGCTTAATTCACAGATTAGACAACACTCTGTAATGGAGCTCCTTCCACGTGTGAGTGACACTGATGTGTTTGCTGTGTTGGTGTAAATATTCATAGGGAGATTTTTTGCATTATCCAGTCTGTGCACAGAGTATATTGTGGTCTTGCAGAGATTTCATAGGGATAAACAGAGACTGAATGCTCATGCAGTAGGAAGCGACAGTGAATAAGAAATGAAAAATGTTCCACTGTCTTTGGTTTGATAGGAAATACTTTTTCTGCATTGTTTTAGATGATTTGATGGCCTTGGTTGAATTTTATTTAGTCTTTAAGTGACCAACTGCGAACATAAGACAAAATCTTTCTGTTGTTTCACAGAGAATTCATTCATTGATAAAATTGACAAAATAGATTAAATTAAAGGCAACTACTAAGTTTTTTAATTATACAGGGAGGCATTCAAGGCAGAGTGAGATGGAACTCCTAGGGTATGGTCATTACCTACTATAGGAGTAGTATAGGCTTTAAGTTGCATTGTGGATAGTCTAGACCTTTCAGTCATTTGCTGTTTCTGTGCAGGAGGTCATTGTGCCTGCATGTGAACTGAGGTTAAGGATGTGTGCAGTCCAAATTTTGATTCAAGAAAATCCTAAGCAGTGAAAAAAACAACTTTCCATCTCCGTAGACTCTGATTTAAACGTCTCGTGTTTAGGTGCATCAGAGAATTTTGGGTGACGTAATGTAGTTAGTTTTTTGTTTTGTTTTGTTTTTCTTTTTCTTGCTGATTATGTGTCTTGCTGCTTTACATGAGAAAAAAACACTATTGTGCATCTTACGTGCTCCATATACCAAATGTCAAATGTTGAACTCCCCCTGGTTGCATGACTCCTTCCCCTGGCTGAGATGGACTGATCATTTCACAGGTTGCTTAGTTTAGATAGACTTAAGAACAGTGATATTAGGGGTGAAACCCCAATAACAAAGCAATGTTGGTTAGCCTTTATGAACAGCAAATATTCAATAGTATTCTGATTCTGTAAGGTGATGTGCTGCTGAGTTCTTTGATCTGCCTTGTTTTCTTAATTGCACTTTTTTATTTCTGAAAGGGCCTTCACAGGCAGAAACCCCCATAGGTAGTTTATTTTCTTTAGTCATCCTCAAAGGCTCTTTTGTCAATTTATTCTCACAATAGCAAGATATGCACATGCAGTAAATCAATGCAGTTAAACTTTGTAATGGGAAAGGCATTCTACATTTTTGGCATCAGTCTGTGTCTTTTCTCAATTAAAAAGTCTCTCACTGGGCTAAGCATTTGTCTGGTAGGTATGTGTATCAGCCACAACTTAATATTCAAAGGTCAAACTGCAAAGATCTGGCCAGTGTGATGGCATCTTTGCTCTTTAATAATCAGATGGGATGTCTGTGATGTCTTGAAGCACTTCTTCTAGGTGGCAGTGTACCACTGCAGCAGTTAATTGCCTGTTAGCTTCTTGGATCAATGTAAAAGAGAGATGTGAAGATTTTTCCAAAGTCTATTTTCCTTTTTCCTCCCAACACAGCTCTATTTGAGCACTTTCCTCTGATTTATCCACGAATAACCTGCGTATGTGAGAGGAAACTTCAATACTCAATTTAAGTAGCTGCCTAGGAGGTTTTTTTTACGAGAGGTTGGTGAAGGAAGAGAGGGAATTTTGCCTTCTCTGCAGCGGAGGTTGATGATTATTCACTGCACTGGGTCACTGAGAAGAGGTTCTGTCTGTTCTCAGTCGCCCAGTAGTGCCGTGGAGCTGTGCCTCCAGTGGGGTCAGTCCTTCTGTATTATTCTTAAGCTTTTTCCCATGGGGAGCTGAATTAGTTACTGATGTATTCTGCAAATGTTTCAGATCTAATAGAACCTATATAAGCCTCCTTTCCTGTCCACTCATCACTACTTTTTTCTTGATTCCTGTCTGCTTTCCCTCGTACATCCAATGGCTGTGTGTGCAGCTACACTTGTTCACAGCTGAGATGAGCAAGATGACTTGCTGGACTTTTAGGACAGGCTTTACAAAACCACCACTGACTTAATGGCTATTAAGGAGGTTCTGTTTTGATGTTCAGCCACATGGTATAGGAATAATTTGTATGGATGCAGATTTCTGCCACTGCGGGGACAGCATGCAGCTACGTCCACTGCTTGTGTCTGGGGGTGTGTTGCATCCATTTTGGGTAGATACTGTAGAATCATAGAATATCTTGGGATGGAAGGGACCATCAAAGGTCAACTTGTCCAACCCTCTGCCATAGGCAGGGATATCTTCAGCTAGATCAGGTTGCTCAGAGCACCATCCAACCTGACCTTGAATGTTTCCAGGGATGGGGTCAAATCAACCTCGCATCACATCCAGATAAACAAAAACTGTAGCCCTTCCCTTGTCCTCTGATGTAGTCATTCAATTGTAGAAGGTCACTGGGTTGGTTAGGCAGGGCTTGCCTTTGGTGAAGCTGTGCTGGCTCCCCCCAGTCTCCTCCCTGTTTTCCTCGTGCCTTGGCACAGCTTCTGGGAGGATCTGTTCCCTGATCTTCCCAGGCACAGAGGTGAGGCTGACAGGTCAGTGGTTCCCAGTGGTTTTTATCTACCCTATTTAAAAATATGTGCAATTTTTTTCCAGTCACCAGGGACTTCACCTGTCTATGACTTTTCCAGTACAGAAAGTGGCTTGGCAACTACATCAGCCAATTCCCTCAGCAGTCTGGGATGCATCTCATCAGGTCCCATAGACCTGTTCAGGTTCCCCAGGTGTCAGCAATC
Organism: Pyrocephalus nanus; assembly: GCA_038380795.1. NCBI lineage: Eukaryota > Metazoa > Chordata > Aves > Passeriformes > Tyrannidae > Pyrocephalus > Pyrocephalus nanus. The sequence goes on from CM076272.1 coordinate 9,394,824, forward strand.
TATACTAGTGTACATAGTGAAGCTAAGTTGTACCTCCCTGAGAATCTAAGAACTGTGGGATCTCAACATTTAACAACTGTCGTCTCTTTGAATTCTTTTCTTCATGTGAACCTGAATCTGGAAATAAAAAAGAAGTTAAAAAAATAATGAAAGCAGTAAAAAAACGTATCCTGGCCTTCCTCTCTTTAAAGATTTTCTTCTGTCAAAGTCAGTAACCAGGAGGCTGAGAACAGCAATACTTCACACATCAACTTTCACCCTGTTGTGTTTTTTTTGCCACAGTCATGTCATAAGATCCAGTCTAAATGTCGACATTGGTTTGGGAGAGTCCTGGTAGCTCCTTGCAGAAGGAGGAGCTCTGAAGGACAAGAAATGAAACACTGGGATTTGCTAATTGGGGGATTTATTTCACCATGTCAACATTATGGGGGAAAAAAGTAATCATTGCCTTACAATGCATTTTTCATTTTCCCCTCTTCACTGGCTGCCAGGGTGCTATGACACACCAAATACTGGTCAGTATTGCAATAATCATTCTTACCAGAATGCCTTTGAATGCCTTTCCATCCTGGAGACCATATATTTCTGAATACCCATAACTTAGGGGAGCAGGAAGAATTTAAAATGAATCCAGTATATTCGCAAGGATGTGCTGTGCTTATAAAACTAAAGTAACTTTTGGTTATCTTATCACTGTGAAACTGATCAAGTACTTTCAGCAAAAGACTCCAGACACATCAATGTACCCACGTGAAAGCTTTTGAAAAATTAAGGCTGATGTGTTGACAGCTGTAATACCACTAGCTTTTAATCCTTGGTTTCTTTTTTCATTATTAGAGATTCCAGGACATGGGTAGGAGAAGATTAGGTTTATCCACTAACAATATAAAATCCTGTAATCCCTTGAAAGTTTAAAATCTTCCTTGGGCTGGAGAAGGAACACTTTATCAATATGTACAGCTATGGCCTCTTTAAAGGATAAAAAGCACATCTCCTAGCTTAGGGGAAGAAGAAGAATCATTTTATATTGGCCTAAGGAATTTCAGTTTTGAACCTGTGCTTCAGTTCATGAGAAAAGCTTGGGCAAAGTTACTATTTTTTGTTAATTTTTTCCCCTTCCCATTAGTTATTATTTTTGATTCAGAGAAATAAATGTTTGGGTTTGTTGGGTTTTTTTTTTCTCATATATTGCTTCCATCTGTAGCTGTCTAGGAGGTTTACAAGGGTCAATGAAGAGCATGTAACTCTTCTGCCAGATGTTGACTGGCTGTAGTGAGAGCCTCTGGAGGACCTTACTAAACAAAAACCCACAAAGATACAAGCACTATCCAGAAAACTGGGAGGTTGAATTTAGTTGTCTTGGTGTTATCTAAGTGACTCTTTGTCATTCACAAGAGTTAATCAAATGAACTTCTTTTGGAGTGCTGGAAACATGAGAACATGTCATGAAGGGTTGTCACAAGACAAATACCCACTCCCAGGAGCTGGTAAGCTGGTTGTCAGCTGGCTCTTTCTCCTGCAGTTATGGCACACTCACAGATTGTCTCTGAGGGGGCTGTTGAATTTCTGTGACCTTTAAAAGGCTGGTGAGGGAGGTGGGACCAGACCTTGAATCAGCTGGAGCATGGAGGCAGAGCTAACCCATGTTCTTGCTCGGAGTGGAGCTCAAATCATCAGGACTGTCAGGTCTCGAAAACGGTGTTTCATGAGAGATATGCTGTAATGAACCTTAGACTGGTTGAGCCAGAGGGAAATAAAAGCTTCTTAAATGGCTTTCCTCCTACCTTCTCTCAGAGAGAGTCCTGTCCTCTGACATTTTGGGGTGACGTCCCACGTTCTATCCTAAGCAGGAAGCCTTTTGATGTCTGCCTGCACTGCAGCAAACTCTCCAAGGACCCTTATGAGTCTCTAGGGGAAGTATCTTTCTTTTGATCCCCTCAGCTTTGGCCATTTTTGCTCTTTCATTCTTCCGCTGGGTTAATTTACTGTATTCCCCTCCCCTTCTCCACTTCACCTTCTCTGTGCTCTAGAAGACCTCACAGCAGTTCTACATGCTGGATTTCAATCTGGGAAGACACACTGTATCCTTTCTCTCCTACTCCTTTCCAAAGGGACAGCAGTCAGCTGAAGGTGACCAAGCACCTCTCAGTAAACAGACTGAGTTTTTAATAGAGCATGCAGTACTGAAACTCTAAAAGGCAAATACCCAAGTAAAAAGCATAGCACACATCCCAGGAGGCCTCTCCAGACTTTCCAATCCTGGTATTTGTCATTAACCACTGTCCCTTGTTGCCTCTCACCGTCTTTCCCATCAGTCCACACCAGATGAAATTGTTGCTGACTGCCCCAGTTCCTGCTGGCTGCGCACCCTCACAGCTGCTCCCACCCACTGCAGTCGGTGCTGGATTCCCCACACTGTTTTCTCTGTCAGCTGCTTCAGTCCTGTTCTCTGCACAGCTCTGTCCTTCATCACGAGTGCTCCTGCCTTCCCACAGCTCTCACCTGTGGGTGATCCACAGCTTGGGCAGCCCCTGAAGGTAATTAAGTCCTTGCATAAAGGTGCAGTGTTCAGCAGGAAATGTCCAGATTTCTTGTCCCAAAGCAGAGGCTTTATGGATGGAGCCTTTCTGATAAATCCTGGGATCTTTGCCACAGTTTATTTCTCACAAAGTTGCAAGTTGCAGCATTAAATTCAACTCCTTCCCCTACAGCGCCTCTGGCACCACTGAGGCTTTATGCTTTGCACAATGTGATTACAAATGAAATCATTCCTTCAGATTCTCAATTTAGATGTTTCTAACATGAAAGGTTCAAAATGTGGTATATAAATACATAAGTAAAATGCTCCTGTTGGTAATGTTCTCTTTTGTTTCTGTTTAAGGATTAAAAGTTGTTCTATCCATATTTTCTACCCTTTGGACTTGCTTTTCCTGCTTATTTACTCTGCTTTAAAAGAGACAAAGTCATTTGTTCAGTGAACATAGTCAGTTAACACAAGAGATATCAAATCTTATGAGTTTCCAGCCTGTCTTTTTAGCTGAAATACTTGGAGGCAGATCTCAAAAGCATTCATCAGTTTAATCTATGTCGTAGAAAAATGTAACCAGCAGCCTGTGCTGCTGGGATCTGACAGCAAGGCTGTATAAAATAGGAATGGCCAGCCATCTAAAAGCAAAATCTATCCTTCCTGCAGCACAGCCCCATAACTGTGTGCCCGAAGCTGGCTGAGCTCCCTTATCTGCCTGCTCCTCTTGATCCAGCCCTTATTCTTTATGGAAACATGTTTGTCAGGTGAATGGAGTGAAAATGCTCTGATAACCTCATTTAGATATATTTTGCTATCTATTTGCTTTATTAAAGTTATCCCTCATGCTCTATAACCAAGAGCTGACCCTATTTATGCAACAGAGAATGCTAGGTGAATTAACTGAATGCTAATGGGGAATCCAGATTTGATGCATATTTCCATTTTTTTATTCCAAGTATATAAAGTTTGATTAGTGAAGAAATGAACTTAAGAATTATTTGACTTTTAAAATGTGGTTTCATTTTTAAAATATAATTTTATTTATCAGTGTCTGAAATGAGTTTCCACATTAAAATGAAGAAGCCCAAAACAGGGTTGTATGTTTTCTTAGCTTAGCCAATTACTTATTAGCAAGACAGTCACTGGGGCAGCAGAGCCAGGATATGTAATTCCCTCCATGGAACAATTCCTCTCTTGATTACTTACAAAGTTTAAACTTAGATTTTTCAGGAAAGCAAGCCAGTCTTAATGCCTAGAGAAGGCTTCTAGAATAGAGGGATTAAAATATTTACTTCAAACCTACACTCACTGCAGCAATAAATTTATGTGCACATCAAAACTTAATTCTCCTTATTCTCTTGGATAAGCCTGTGGTTACTTAGCTAAAACAATGCCCTAGGCCCTGAACTTGCCACTGCATTGTGTGAGTTGTTTTCATTGTAACTTTCTGAGGAATTAAGGCTTTGGAGAGAAAAAAAGCCTCTGAAATCCTTTATACCTGGATACCTACAAATATAAGTGACATGTATATACTTCTCTGCCTAAGGAAATTCTAAAAGCCTTACAGATTCTGCTGTATTTTTGTGTGTATGTATTTATCATCAAAGGGGAAATAGCTAAAGACTGAGAGCTCAGAGAAAATTCAATGTCAGCTTACAAAGAAGTGATAGAATTTCTTTTGGAATCTGGGCATTTTGACTTGCATCATTATTCATGATATTCATAAATAAAAGTCTGTATGTTTTGTTTTCATGCTAGAGAAAACAATTATTTTTATGGATTATAACTTAAATAGAAAAGTTTTCTGGTGCCCTAAAACAAATTGTTGAATCTGTCCTTAGAAATCAGTAATTTATAATTTTTGAGACATTTGGAAATATTATCCCAACAAATACTTGTTGGAGTCAATGGGAGTCTTCCCAATAACTGCAGTGGGCACTGAAACAATTTCATTTGATTCTCTTTACTTTCCAGGCCATTCTTGTTTTGAATGCAGTGAATGAATGCTTCTCAGTTTCTTGGTAATAATAAGCCAAGCCTGCAAATTCTCATTTGCATCTGTACCTTCAGCCGTGTGAGCAGCGGTGCTGAGTTCTGGAAGTTTTCTGTGTGGTTGACATCAGTGTACACTCCTTCATTTGTGAGGCACTGGGACCATAAATACATAAGTAAATCAGGAGAAAGTCGTTTAGCAACTCCATTGCTTAGTTTTCTCCTCTGAGATAAGGTGCTAGTGGCCAGTTCAGAAGAAAGTTTCTCAGATAGTAACTAGGGAGAAAGGGAAATCACACTGCACATTTAAATAAAGTTCCCCAGTAGAACCATCCCAAGAATCTTCCTAATGTATGAGCCTCCTGAATCATTTTCCCTGTAAGGCTCTGCTACTCATATTTCGAAAGCTTTGTTAATCTTCTATGGTTCTACCCCATGCATTTGAAAAGAATAAACCACTAGATACACTGTAATTGCCTTGAAATAACACTGTGAATTAAAAAATAGAAGGATATCTATAGCTATCCCTTCAGGTTTTTTGAATCCTCAGACATGAGGAATCTTGGTGAGACTGACACATATACTTCATCTTTGCTTTCCTGGGTATGGACACAATACAATTTATTCTTATGTACTGCCCTTCACAGAGAAAATCATCACCAGAAGAATGGCTTGGGGCTTAGCAGGACTGTGCTGGTGAAGATATCTCTAAATATATTGTCCTTTCAAAATCAGCCTTTTCTCCAGCTCTGCCTCTCCTAGTCTGGAAATTAATTGGGGTTGTGCCACTGATTCTGGCTCTAGAATAAAAACCTGAGTAAAAAAAATGTTGCCATTTCTGTGGAATAATGATGTCTTTCTCCATCTTTGTCATTGGAAGCAATACTATAAACTATAGTGCCAAAAATGCTAGGGCTTGTGTACCGTTTAAAGTTCTGGCAAACAGGTATTTCCTTATTTTCATCTGCAGAGGAAACCCTCACTTACTTCCATCATTTCTTAATTTCTTGTTTCTGATCTTGGCATGCACGATATTATTTTGATGTAGATAACGTGTGATATATGTATGGATGTATTTAGACACACACTCATGTAGATGCTTACATGTGCATAACCCTTCTATATCCAGTTTTCTCTGAAAGCTTCATGTCTCCTCTCAAATTTCCTGTGGTATAAAACTCAGTGATTTTTCTTCTGCTTCTTTTGTGCAGGGAAACACACTTGGTATTTCTTTGCACAGTGCTCTCTACTGGTGTGCTGGGAGGGCAGTAATAACAGCAGCCACCAGGGCTGTAGTGCGCAGGCTTCTGTGCCAGCTGCCACTTCACCATGTTCAGCAATCATGATTCAAGTCCCAGAAAAAAATTGGAATGATTTAAATATCATTGCACTTCAGATTTGTGGATCTCTCGCCTTGTCTGTTTCTTAATTGATGCATTTGTGAATCTCTTGCATTCCCTGTTTCATGTGGTGTTCAGTGTCATGTTTTTGTAGCTTCTTGCAACCAAGAGACTTGGCAATATCCTTTCCCCAGCCACTATTAATGATGTTTGAGGTTATGTTGTACTGATTCCCAGCAGTGGAACTATGATGCAAGCGCTGCCTACCTTGAACTGAGAGCACCGCCTGCCTTCCCTCCTGGGACCTGCCTTGTGATGTCCTGTAATTGCCTGCCCCTGTTCAGCCAAGAACACAAGCATATGCTTCATTTTCTTGTAGCTCTGTTTAAGTGTTTTCTCATTCAAGCAATTATTGCTAACACTGAAAGACTTGAGTGTAGTTTGGTAGCAAATACATTTTCTGGGCATTTTCCAAATATAGGTGAAAAGGCTCTGTATGGCCTGCAAGTCATAAGGCCAAAATTCATAGTTTTCATGGAACATCAAAGAATATTCTAGCCTTAGCTCAGTAGGAAGAAGGCAGTGAGATATTTTTTAATTATCTTGCCTTTTTGTAGTTTATCCTAAGCAAATGTTTGAGCATCTGAGACATTTCTATTTTTGGTGAGCAATAATGTCAGTCTTTTTTGCTTCATTTGCTTTTCATGTGAGATTCTTGCTAGGCAAGAGTAAAATATTCAGGTCTCATTTACATTGAAAATTACTCTCTCACAGTTTAGGGGAAAAGACAGAGTTGTTTTTTTCTGACAGGTGTTCTTTTGTTGATGATAATTCATGCAGCCACAAAGTGATATTCTGTAAGGCTTTAATGCTTTTCATAAGTGCATCACTGGTCTTTAAAGACAGTAAATGTTAAAGACCTCTTCCCCAGAAGAAAAAAAATGAGGCTCTGTCTTTGGGGTAGAAAATGACCTGTGATAGCGGAGTACTTTGATTGTTCAAGTTCAAATCCTTGACAGATTCAATCACATGAGAAATGTGAGAAGCAGCTATAGGTGAATTTTATAATCTTTTCAGGATGAGCATCTAAAAATTCAGATGATTATCTGCTCCCTCTTGCCCTCTAAGTTTCATGAGAGAAAACTTTAACTGGTATCACCTCAGCTAGCAATGCAAGAGAAGTAGAGTTTCATGTACTTTCTGAAGAGATTTCAATGACTGACTGGCCAAAATAATTGAAGGTTTTCTAATAATATTTTAAATTTTGAGCTGTTTCAGATCTGAGAGATGTTTGGTTTGAGCAGCTTAAATTTTGAGTTTGCCACATTTATGTTCTTTCAGAATGAGATGATAGATTCTTACATAATTTTTGTTATTCTTAAAATGCCATCCTGCCATGTAGAATTTTTTTCTTCAACAGAATTTCCAAAAGTGAAAACTCTACAGAAGAAAACTTTCAGTGGTTAGAATGCCTTGCAGTATTTTAAGGTGATTTTCTAATCATTACAGAATGTTTCACAGGTTCTGAAGTCCTCAAGCATGTAGTTTCCAGGTTGTCAGATCTAGATATCAAGAACCAGTAAGCAGGAGAGAAGTGCTAAGTTGAAGACGAATTGCAATGCAGAGAGCTCTTTAGGAAGTTCATAAACTCTGGAGAACCTTGATTGGCATGTAGATTGATTTTATGAGTGGGAAAGGTTTGATACTGAGTAACAGAGAAAATGCCAGGGGGATCTTTGACAAATGCAAATCCTTTGGGAGTGGAAAACAGGAGAGGAGATAGATCATGAAGCACTGTCTTTATTTGTACTTTAAGACTGTGAACTTTTGTCCCTACCTATTGATTGCGGTGCTTTAAGTTCCCCTGTTGTGCTTCCATCAGCTGCTCACATCTTCCTGTATTATCCTGCTTGTCACATAAATTGTTTGATATCTTCTTGTACTTTTGTCATAAAAGCTGCTATGAGCTGGACTGGACACGTGTAGCGATCTTGCCAAGCTGAGTGCAGATGACAAGGCTGACTCATGACAAGCTCACTTGATTTGGTCCCTGTGCAACGCTACAGGAGTTTGGTCTGGAGAAATTTATTGGATCTTAAAATGCTTGAACTGAAGTGATAAGCAGACAGTTGGATCTGGATCCATAAGCTATAAACTAACAAGCTTTATAAGCTTCATAAAACTATCACCTCTGTATGTTGAAAAGTGAAGCTGATAGGTGGTACTGAAATGAAGAATGGCTAATGATGATGATGAAAAAAATTACAGACTCACCCAATGCCTAAAGCTTTGCTATGGTGTGAACTTGCACATAAAGGAAAGTCTTACACCCCAAATTACAGCCTTCCTTACGATCTTATCTGCAACATATTGTTTTTGAAAGAGAAATCGTGTTGAAATGGGTCTTATCAGCTACCACCAGGCTCTACAAACTTCCTTCATGTCTGTTCAAAAAACAAAACAGCAAAAGCTGAATTAACTTAGAAGGAAAGGAGACTTTTCTCCTCTAAATCAACTAAAGGGTGGGATGAGAGGCACTTCCAGTGACTTGTAACACTACTAAATTTACGTCCTGTCCTTTGTATTGTCAGTGCTCTTCAGAGGCAAAGAACATGTGTGGGGTAAGAAATCAGATTGCTCACATGTGCTATGGAACCAGGACACTTGTCTTACTTAACCTAGTCCTTACAGTTTCACTCTGTGATCTGTAATGCCTCTTAACTTACTGACTAGATCTGCATCTTTATTCCTGGATAATGTTAAGTTCACTGCATACTTGTATGTTCAGTTTTTCTCCGTGTGTCGTTTGAAACATTTCCGTATTCTGTTGCTACCTAATGTATACTAAGAGGTTATTAATGATCAGCTAGTTATGGAGAATTGCTGAGGTTTTATGCATTATGTTCCACCCTATCAGTGTATTTTATGATGTTTGTGTTCTATTACTTCTCCTCTCCAGCTACTTTCCCCTCCTACTGTTGAGGAAAGTGATGCTGCCACTGCAGCACTGCAAAGGACTTAAGCAGCTGCAAAATGGAGTGGCACCAGCAATGGTCAGGCACTTTTTCTATAAATGGGTGGCAGGCACTTCATAGATAAAGGGTGTTTAGATAAAATTCTAGAAGGAACACTGATAGCTAACACACAGTGGTACCAAGGCAATAAAAAGGACCTGGGTGAATCTCACTATTGGTTTCCAGTACTTTTATAACAGACCACAAAATGAAGGTTACCTGTGAGAAGATTTTACCTGTGTAAATGCCTTTTTCCACAATTTGTTCCTATTTTAGTGTCCTGTTTAGAAGGATGAAGTGGCATCTCTTTAGGGTCTGATTTCAGGATGAACTGGGCTCGAACACTAATACTTACTCTTTTCCTGCCTTGCTTGACTGTTATTCTGAGACCTAACTGCTGGCCCTTGAGACACTGATACATTTAATTGGATTGTGAAATATGACAGAAGCTCATTTTTTAGGCTTTAATCTTGGGGAGTTTCCAATGTGTACGCAGACACAGTTGTAACTCTCAGTAGTTCCAGAGGCCTAACAGATTCTAAGATCATTAACATTATGTTCTTTATGGCACAGGGTTTGACCATAAATTATTTTGGTGTGAGCTTGAATAGAACTTTATGAGCTGAATTCTGCTGAGGCCCTCAATCCTTGTGCTGTTACAGTTGTAAGCAAGGATGCAGGAACTAATTAAAAGGAGAAATTCCAACCCCAGTGCAATTTGTCAATAGGACCTGGTAGTTCAGTAGAATTAAAATTCCCTCAAGTTACTTTTTGCTCTAATCTGTTCTATGCCGGTTTAACTTTTTTATATTGTGGTTTTATTTCTGCTTAATTTTGTTTGCTTGTTTATGAAATGTTTTGAGTCACATGGCTTTCTGGTGATACCATACATGAGTAGAAAAATTTAGGCTCCTAATTGCTCTTTGAAAATTAGATCATTCCTAGTCATGTTTAGTATTATTATTATTTCTCTCTTCAGGATGGAATCTGGTTCAAACTGTTTTTCCTAGAGGGATTAGTGCCTCCTTATCAGTGTTGCCCATATCCCTGTATACTGTAGTGTAACTGCTAGAAGGTGCTTCTCGAAGATTGAGTTCTGAAGCTATAAAATCAAGCTTCCAAAAGCTGAGGAAAGTTGAAATGCCACTCCCTATCTGGAGTTTTAGGAGTTAGACGTTGCATTTACCTAATCCCAGACCACCCATTCTGATGCCTGGTTGAGAAAGTTTCAAAATCAATTTAAAATCTTTTCTGTATGAATTTCTTATCCTTCCAATCTCTTTTTCGTTGTTATTATTACTGAATTGCCATGACCAGAGGAGCATTTGTGAAAGACATTGATTTGTTAGCTGCAGTGATGGCTGCTCTTCCTTCCTCTGCTGTACCAGCACCAAATGGGATGCAGAACTCCACATTTTGCCAGATGCATTAGGCTGTTGTCTGTCAGATAATTCCTCAGATCCATAGAACTAGCAGCCACTCTGTAAGGCCAAATTAGATTTATGTGAAATGGTAGCTGAGCCAGCAGCACTGTGTACCGCTAAGTGACTGTATTAATTGGGAACCAAAACATAAAGAGAAGCATCTCTGCAAGGAGAATACTGGCATGCTAACTCCATCTGTGGCAAATCAAATTAGGAGAAATCCCATTATCTTGCCTGGGATTCTGCTTTCTACTGACAACATCTTTCAGTGCAACTGCAGGTCAGTTAATGCAGAGATATTTCATTGCTCTAACATGTTCTCTTAGAACAATGCATAGAGACATAAAAACTAAACCAAACACCTGTGAATGATGCTAAGAACCTTATTTAAAGTTAAACTAAAGAAATGGTTTATCTTTTTTTTTCCTCTATTGCTCATCTGACACAGACATCAAAGCACGTGGCATGTTCATAATTTTGATGCTGTCTCTAAACACCTTTGTTGACATGCTGTTCTCAAGCTAATACCAGTGAGCTCTTTTTAGTATTTATAACTTTTCTTGCTCTGGGGCTTTTTTTTACCAGTTTATAAACATTCTCATATGACCCAAGCCATATTCAGCCATCTATACATCTCTTCTTCCATAATCTTTCATGATATTCTGCAAAGAGTAAAGGAACCATTAAATTTTCAGTTCTGTGAGATAAAAGCCTGAGAGTAAAGGGCATGCACACAAAAAGAAACACATGTAAAAATTTCTTATGTACAATTATCCTGGTGTTAAGGGAAAATAAAAGCAAACAGAAACATGAAGTTATGTCTTTACACCTCTGCTAATCTGGAAAATTGTTTTCAGTTTGGTGGGCAAGATCTGGCAATGTAGTTGCATATTTTGCTGGTGTTTGGCACTGAATTTTTTCACTGGGGAATAAGAGAATGATTAGATTTTCAGTATGTAGTATTGATGTTTTAAACATTAAATGTAGTGTACTTCTTTAACATTAAATGCATTAGAAGCAAAATATCCTCAAAGGGACATAAGCTCAGATATCAAGTAGTTTGTCTCACCAAACTTTAATTAGGAAAACCTGAAAATAATCCAGGTACTTTTTAAAATCTCTTTTCCCTTTTTGGTCAGAGCTTGACCAATGAAAATTAGTCTGATATAGCACTTGCATTTTACATAAAAATAATTAAGGAGTCTAGTAAACCAATCATACTATTTCAGATATTCTAAGTTTGCAAATTGCTGGGAATACTTTCTTCCATGGAACTTCAACTGAGCTAATGACATCAACTTAAGCAGTTCCCCTCTGCTCTGATCCAGATCCTAAATTCCATTCGCATGGCTATCCTGGGCTTTTACTTCTTTAACTTTTTATTTAAAGGGGAAAAATTATAATAATTTTAGAAGAGGAATATATTTATACATTAAAAAGCAGACCTTTTCCACCTTCCTGATATGGGCTGTGTACTGAACCAGTGAACAGGGTATTCTGTTTTGGTTCTGGTACTTCAACCCCAGTGTGGAGTCACAATTTGAAAAATCTGTCATCGAGATTCTCCGGCCATCATAAGTGTTATTATATTTATTTAGCTTTATTTACAAGGAATATTTCATTTTCAAGAAATACCAGATTGAGAGCACTAAAACCCACAACACCTAAACAAAACCCCAAATTTCTGGTGCCACTTTAAAGTCTGATTCTGAGGGATTAACTCTTAAGAACAAGGAGATGCAATAGCCAGGAGTGTTTGCCAGCTGCTGCTATGCAGCCATCTCTTAGATACATTGCTATGCTGAGTTCTGCACAGTGTAATATATGACACCAGTGGAGCTCTTCTCTTATGTTGACTGGGGCTGTTTTTTAGTTCCTATGTCCATTTGGTATTTGACTTTTGCTTAGGCTGCTAGTAATAAATAAAAATTGCTGTTTCCAGCTGTTCTGATTATAACAATTTACCATCACCATTCTGAAAATTAAAAAGTGATCAGTATGTGCTGCACCTCCCAAACACAGCCTTTGCCAGGGCAGTAGAAGGATGTTCTGCCCCCCTGCATTCATTCTGCAGTGTTGTGTGAAGGTCTCACTCTCAGAGCAGATGTGCAGTGCAGCCAAGGGCGATACTACTATCATACAATCAGGGAATGCCAGGTTGGAAGGGGACTTCAAGGATTATCTGGTTAAACCTCTTCTGGCAAAAACACCAGTCCAGACAAGATCACCCAGCACCCTGTTCAGCTGGATCTTAAAAGTACCCAATATTGGGGAATCTACCTCTTCCGTGGGGAAATTATTCCAGTGGCTGATTGTCCTAATTCTGAAAAACATTCCTCTCATGTCCAACTATAATCTATTCAGGAGTAACTTGTGCCCATTACCCTGATTGCTTTGATAAGAAATACCCAAGCAACGTGCTTTTGTGTCAGGGAGTGTGGAACCCACCCTGTGCAGGAACATGAGCACAGGTTTTGGTTGTGGGCAGTAACCATATGCTGCAGAGAGTGGTTCTGTTAGTTGTTTTCTGGATTTTAGGTGAGTATCCTCTGGTCCTGGATATCTGTTACCATTCAGGTTTGGACTTTTGTTGTTGTTGTTGTTGTTTTGTTTTTGTTTGTTTGTTCTGTTTTGTTTTAGTTTTTGTTTGGTTGGTTTTGGCTGCTTGGGGCTTTTTTTCTCCTCCTGTAAAACCTCTATTATTGAAACGCTGTCTCAGACTCACCTTATACTGGTGTGGGAATATTTCTATGTTGTCATCAATGAACAAGGGTGCAAAAAGTAAGCTTTCCTTGGGAATAGCAGGATGCCCCTTTTCTGCCTTATCTGTTGATCACAGTAACTCTCTGGCAGCCTTCTTCCTTCCATTGTATTAAAAAACCCCTTTTGTTGCTAACTATTGAGTCTGTAATAAATTATTCCCCAAAATATCTCACCTGCTTTAACTTCCAAGAATTTAGGTGCTTTTTTGTATGCATTTACATATGATTTTTACTTATTTGAATGAATGTTCTGTTACTGCTAATAATGCCCCTTACTCAGCTGTTAAAATCTCTGAGACTTTGATACCTTTAAACAATGTCTCTGCTGTTTACAAGAATTTTACTTTCAGATATTCTCATTAATGAGCCTTCTCTCCATTATATAGCTTTAAAAGAGCTGATGTGTCACTGATACCGATTTTTTTTTCTTTCTTCTTTTGGCTTTTCCATCTGCAAGGATGCTGAATATGATGGTATTTAGTTGTCATTAAAGACTTAATTTTCATAGTTAGCTTGTGAATCATATTTTTTTTCCCTGCTCATGACTAAATCAAAAGCTATTCCATCAAGACTTTCCCCTAATGGATCAGATTCTTCCTGTCATCAGTACCCCAAGCTCTCTGGAGAGATGATGTCCTGTGTGAACCTTGTTTGCTCTTTATGGAAGGTTTGGGGAAAAAAGGCAGTCTTTTGGATGGGATTTTTCAAAAGAACATCCTCAATCTGTGTGTACTGAAGGTTGACTAAGATCTTTCCCTCATCTCAAAAGCCCTGCTAAAAATGCGTTTAAGCACAGCATGCTTGTATATTAACGTCCCAAGTGATCTTGCAGTAACCAAGATGCAAACAACGAGCACCCTCCCCATCACAGAGCCACAGCTGGGCCTCAGTCACTCACACTGCAGCAAGGTCCTGCCCTGGAGCTGGGGAGTGCACCTCCCTGCAGAGCCTGGGGAAGGCTCTCTTGGGGGATGTAATCCCTGCTTTTCCAGAGCCAGGGTTCGGACTTTGCCATGAGCTCTTGGTGCATGAGCGTTCACTGACCACACACTCTTCTGAACTGGAGCACAGGAGCGTCCTCCTCTAAGTACTAAGGGACAAAGGAGATGGGAACCAGAAAGGGGAATACTTTTAAAAGAGATTTGTAATGCTTGCTTACATCAGTAATGTGCAGTCCCAGGAATCATTACTGTACGTACTAGAAATTCTGTTGAAGGTGATGTATGTGTGTATGTATGCAGATTCAGAACAACCACCCAGATACCTACAGGAAACCCAGTTTCCCAAGACCAGCCATGAGTAGTTTGTAAGTGGCAGGTGTCATAACCTTTGCACATCTGAACTATGTAAAGGTTAATTATATTCCACTCCAGTGCAACTATGGTTACATTCAGGGGACTTTGTGCTTAATGATGCTCTTTAACTGTAGAGAAGAATTATATGAATGCAGATTATTCACATCAGTTGCAATAAGTTATTATACTTAGAAAGTACAGATTGGAAATATATTTGTTTTGTTATGACTATTGTAGTTTCTGGTTTGCAAATTTTTCAATAAATGATCTTTATTTTCTGATAGTGCATTTGTTATTTTTTTATTGTTTTCTTGCTTTTCTGGACAGATAATTCTTAGCCTATGAGTTATGATCAGTAAACTTTGACTGTTTCTTATTTGCAATGTTATTTTTACAGACTAGTTAGAAGAATGGAAATTTCCAATAATTATTGAACGAAGCATTTGAAACAAGATTTTTTGTGGCCATATGTGAATTATGATGGGACCCAGAGTTATTTAAATTGCTTTAAAATTAACTTTCAAACAGGTTTGAAAGTCCTTCTCTAGCTCTTTTTTTAGTCCCTTCAGGAACTGGAAGGTGGCCTAAAGTCTCCTTGGAGCCTTCTCTTTTCCAGGCTGAACAACCAGAGCTCCCTCAGCCTGTGTCCATAGAAGAGGTGCTCCAGTCCTGTGAGCATCTTCATGTCCTCCCCTGGACTTGCTCCAACAGGTCCATGTCCTTTTTATGCTGGGGGGTCCCAGAGCTGGGTGCAGCACTGCAGGTGGGGTCTCACCAGAGCAGAGTAGAGCAGGAGAATCCCCTCCCTCAACCTGCTGCCCACGCTGCTTTGGATACAGCCCAGGATAGGACTGGCTTTCTGGGCTGCAGGTCGTGTTGAGCCCCAAGTCTTTCTCCTCTGGGCTGTTCTTAATCCATTCCCTGCCCAGCGTGTATTTGTGCTTTTTGTTTATACTTTTATTGTTAGCAACTGTCTTAAAAATCTAACTGTCTGAGAATATATTTTAGCGGTACAGTACGGAAAATCATGAAGGCAAAAGAGCAGCCACCTGTGGAGGTAATAACCATGATCAAAAGGAACTGTACTTATGGCTAAGGCAGGTGCTACTGTAAAGCGTTCATGTGTCTCTGCCTTCCAGAATCTCTGTATGTGCTTTTCCCTCAGGAATGGTTGTCTTTTGGTCTTAGTCACTGCGTTGATAATTACCAGACATCCAGCGGTGTGATGTGAGATATCAGGGCTCTCTCCTGAGATCATGCTGCTACTACACATTCACTTGGACACTGAAATTACCACGGACTGGGTCATGCCTGCTGTAAGTTTTTGTGTATTAGGGAGAGATACACATGGACACTGAACAAGCAGCACGGGTTAGCAGAGGTGCAGGGCCCTAGAGCACATTTATAGGGATCAACTGTGTCTTTGTTCATTTACAATAGTGTCTTCTACCAAAATTCCTCTCTCTGTTTCTCTAGCTGATTGGAAAGAGTTATTGTTGCTTAGGTCATTACAGAATCATTGTGAATGAGTATGGGAGCCAGGCCCATGCCATGTAATTGTGTGTTAGTGCTAAAGAGATTAACCCTGAGGCATTGTGAATCTGCACTTAGTTACCAAACAGCTGCTGGTATTCCTGGTAACTTGATACCAAACCCTACACAAGCCATGGAGCTGGAGGGAGCAGGAGCTTTCAGGACTCAGAGGTGCACCCTGGTATTTCTGTTACAGTTTTTCTGTTACTGAAACTTCTGTGGGATCTAAACTGGAACCAAAACCAGACAAGAAACCTCTAACAGGCAGAGGCTGCAGTTGCTTTCAGGGTACAAGATTTAGGCTACACTGGAGAACTGGTAAGGTAGAATAATGCCAATGTACTCTTGACTGTACTGCAGTGGTTAAATAGTGCTGTTTATTTTGTGTGCTGCTTCATGAGGTGGTTGTTCATTAGTCAGTAAACCTAAAGCCCCCCTGTGTTCCCTGGAAAACTCGAGTTTGCTAAGGAGCAGCAGGTGGGTTTGCTCTTTAAGCATCCTCAACAAAATCTAATGGCAGAAGTTACTTGAGGTGGAGCCCCCAAAGCTTGTTTTGCTGGACACGAAGTGTGCCACATCCAGCTATTTCTGTGTACATCACTTAGGGTGCTTCTGAATTACAGAACCTTGTGAGTGCTGTAGTTAAAGGATATTTTGTTATTATGCATGGAAGTAGTATTATACTGTTTTGCACAGAGAGATTCCTGTATTGCTTTAGTTTAAGACATCTTTTTTGTGATTGCTATTATACAAGAAATACTTCAAGTTTCTCCAGAGTAGATTTTTTTATTATTATTATTTAGGTGTACATCATGGCTAGGCTTCGCAAACGAAGATTTGGGAATTAGATGTACATAGCTGCTAAAAATTTAATTAGTTTAACTGTTAGAAAGAATCTTTTCCCAAATGTTAAAGAAACTGGTTCTTCCTTGATAAGAAGGTCGTTTTTGAATGTCTGTTCCTTGAAGATCATTTGGAAACTGCTGCAGGAAATCAGATTTTTTTTCCTGCTGGTGTAGACTTAATGAATAGTGACTGTTACAGACAAGCTTAAACTCAGAACTTTCCCTGATTCCATGGTTGGGTTTGTTACATTTCTTGGAGGATGGTGGTGACTGCTCTGCTGCATGCCATGCATCCAAACTTTTGAAGTTTGCCTCTCAAATTGCTTTGCAGGGCAGGGTACTCCTCGTGAACTGAGAATTTGTTAGAAAGAGCATTGTTCCCCTGTCAGAAAGATGCAATGTCAAAAAATATCAAATCTTTCAAGTGTTCAAAGACACACCAGAGATAATGAAGAGTGCAAGGTGTACTCTGTCCTGGTTTTCTTTTTTTTGGCCTACACAATCCAATTATGAAGGAATCTTAACCCAATGGTAACATCACAATGTAAAGAGACTCAGAATCATCATTTATCCTATTGCACTGAGGATGCAATAGGATGCAATAGTCAAACAGCTTTGACTTCCACTTAGTTAGTCCAGCATCCTAGTTGCAGGAACATGTTTTGGCAGGATACCTTATGGCTTTAGAGTTTGGAGCTTCTTCCAGTTGATGTGCTGGAAACACAAACGTTCCTGGTGATCTTTCAGAATGATTGTAAATTATGCAGTCATTATAATGCAGTGTCATCATATGACATGCCCTGTGTGAGATGCAGCTTGGATGCAGTTTGTGTACAGAGTAAGGTCCACAGCCATGACATGTTTAATTAGGTGATCTAAATTCACAGTTCTCCTATCTAAGTTTTCATAAATAAACTCACAACTTTTCCATAGTAGATTAAAACTCATTCGCTTTGTTTTGATTGCACACCTCTTGATGAATCAGATTTTTCCAGAGATGAGGAAAGGCTGAATGCAGTGAGTTGCTTCTGATTTCGCAACAATGTTAAACTGGCATATCCTCAAAGGATCCAATTCTGATCTTAGCTGCAGTGGATTTCAATTCATACAGCACCATTGGTTTGCTGGATTTACCCCTACCTTTCCCTGATGTGAATGAGAACAGGTAGAGCCTTTCTGTATCAGATGTGACTGTTGTGGTGGTTTGTGCAGTTTAAAATGGCTGATGGCTCACCATTCGTTTTCTGTATCAGGCAATCCAGGATTGTGTGGCATTCCAGTCACGATATGTAACAGAACCCCAAAGACAGATTATGCAGTCACAACGATGAAAATTGATTACTAAGCACTCAATGAGTCATCTGCCTCAGGAAGTAACTACTTCAATCTATTATTGTCGATTTCCTGATGGGTCAACCAGGACGTGAAAAGGAATTTGCATTAAATTGATTTGAGTGTTTTTTCTAGAAATAACATCACTCAATCAAAGGAAACATTCAGACAGAGCTAGGGAGAACTGACTGAATTTGATTTGGGGAGGCAAAGCAGCAAGGGATGAGCAGGCTGATTCAGATAAAAATATAAATGGGATTTAGAGCACCGTAAATCTCACAATACAGAAAGTTGGAACAATCCTTAACGATTTCTGCAATGCAGATTGGGCTACACATTCTGGAAATCCTTTATTTGCTCATTGATCTGTGTGTGTACATATCTATATAAACACATCAGCCAGTTATGTGAATAGTGTATTTATGCATAGAGTGTGCTTATATGTGCACTCACCATAATAAGTGCCAGCAGGTAACGTAACATATGGCCAGTTTCCAGTTATCTCAGATGACTCTGCTGTATTGAGCTCATATAAGAACTGGGGAGTAGAATGTTTCTCTTCAAATATTTTTTTCTACTCAGAGCTGAAGACTTTTAGAATGAGCAGTCTGCCACTCAATAGAATTCAATAAGTGATGAATCATACCAAAATGTCACTTCCTTCTCATCAGTCTTGATCTTAAAGCAATTCATCCTCTCTCTCATGCTTGTACTATGGTGTGGGTGTGCTGGCATCTTAAACTGTAGTGAGTTTCTGCTATCATGTTATTCCCAATAGCTTTATAACTTCCTCCAAGATCATTACTTACATCATCTGAGAGTCCAATTAAAATCGCACACTTTAAAGAACTTGCTTCTTGCTGGATACATGATTTGTGAATTCTTCTCTTATTGATTTTTATACGGTCAGTCTTTATGTGCATTCCAATAAGTTTTACCTGAGTAATGATTTTGTGATTTGGCTTAAAAAATTACAGTAAGATCTTTAAAAAAAAATGACTAGTGACTTGATTTGTTTCAGTTTTTGGCTTTCCACTATGTGGCATTTATAAAGCTGTGAGAGCTGAGGGTATATACAATTATAACTGTTTCAGAGAGTCAGGACTCTCAGAAATGTCTGAACCTGGAACCCCCAAAATTGCGACATTTACTATCACTATCACACTGGCTCTCATAAATGAGGCTTAACTCTGAGGCAAGGGGGAGAATGACAGAGAAGAATGTTTGGAAAGGCATATGCTGATCCACTGGTGAAACTGTACAAGCAGCAGCTCAGTGTACTGGACACAGGATGAGCAAAATCCCTCAGAGAATGGAGGAAGGACCACAAACACAGTTTCCTCTGGTTAATCTATAAATGTCATCTCCTTGTTTAGTGGACTTAGCTTTATCCTGACTGATTCAGACAGGCACAAAGAAAGCTGAGGAACTGCCCTGTAAGGGAGGGGATTAGGGAGCTGCCCCCAATTTTGGTGGGCAACTATTTCAGGCCAACGGCTCGAGAGACCGAATTATATCTTATATTTCTCATTAAAAACCTGAGGAGGTTTTGTAAAGGGTTACACAAACCATCTGTATATGTGACATAACTAAACACCAAGGTTTTGCTCTCTAAGTCATGATGAACCTGTACTGAATATACAGCAATGTGCACTTTATTAACAAAACCTATATTATTTTAGCAGTCAGGAGCCTAGGAGGTAGCAAAAAGTGGTTGTGCTACTCTCAGATAAACCCTCCAGACATCATATTCACTATTTCAATGAGAAACCAAAACATACCCATTGGAAAAATAGATGCCTTGATGGCATATATTTCTATTCATTAAGGAAGAAAAAGGAGAGTGTGAATTTAAATGTCTTTTCTTCTGTTCTTGCTTTATTTCACTCATCATTTGTTCTGGTAATAGAATAAATATGCTCTTCTCTCCCCCTTTCCAAATGCAGGTGCTTATGTTTCTCCTTCAGGCAGTTAATTGGTTGATATTGATAAAGGTGCAACATTAATATAATCTTTATATTTCTTTCTGATTTACACATCTGTGAGATTAAGATTCAGTCCCAGGCACGTGCAAATGATGGGTAATTAAAGTTATGTGGTTTTGACAACACTGTGACCATATCCAATAGTAATTAGGTATTTGGGGATAAGTGGAAATCAGTGTCAAGCTGCTTAAAATGTATGGTGAGCCAGTGATTACTGGGTAGTTCTACAAAGACTGACATTGCTACTATTAACTGCCAGAGCTGCATGACTTCATTTCCCATAAAGTACGACATGTTACACGAGCTGAAGTTCCTCTCTCTAATGGTGTATCCAAATAGCCAATTCTGCAGTGTCTATTAGATATAAATAGTAGCCATTGAAGGAAGATCCTAGAGAAGGCCTTGTAATTTCATTTTGTGCTAAGTGTTTTACCAATTTGTAACTGGAGACAGTGTCTCCTGCATTGCCTTATGTTAAAAACAGCCTGGGAGCTTATGAGCCTGATCACTGTATGACATTAACAGTATAATAATCACTTCTGAAATCTTCACCTGCATGGAATAAATTTAGAAAAACATAGGAAAAGGAAATAGTTATGGTTCTTTCCTACACTGGGGAGCCCAAAAGTGCGTTTATATTAGTGTTACAGTTTGGCTCAGAAGAGGAATCTCCTGAGGGTCCTCATTTAGAGTGCTTAGGTTTGCATTGGAGGATGGCCTTGGAGTAAACTCTGATTTCACTTCAATGAAATTGGACTGAAAAAATGTCCTAGAAATGTACCTAATTCACTCCAAATGCTGATGAGCATTAAATCCATGGGACCAGCCTAATTTAGTTCAAAGTAAATCTGAAACCCGTAGTGCAGTGTTGAATCCTGGGAACAGCTGTTCCTCTCCACAGAGGCACTTCTGCTGGCCTGCAGTACCTGCTCATTGAGGTGTATCACGAGCTTGAACAGAAACTTATGTCCCAGTACAGCAAAACAATTAAGTACCTGTCTAACAGAAAGATTTTTGATGTACACTGGTTTAGATTCCTGGCAAGAATCAGGGTGTCCAAAAGGCAAAATGAAAAATGCTTGGATTTTACCAGGGAATGATAAGGAGTCAAGGCAGACAGTAATCTAAGACTGAGCACAAGCTGCAAGGTGGAACACAGGCATTGATCTGTTCCTATAAATAACATGGGTGAGAGTCCTGAAGTACCTTGAACATAATAGTAAAACTTTTAAATTATATCCCTGATCTCAAAAAAGAAAAAAAAAAAAAAAAAAAAAAAAAGAAGAAAAAGGTCGATGAAGTTTCTTAATCCAAGAGGTAACATGATCAAAATTAATTTTAGGACAGCTAAGTCAAGCCACAATGTTACAAGTAGCTTGGGTCTGACAGACTTGAAATGCAAGTAGGTCAAGCTGAAGGACTGAGATGCAGGGAAGGGAGAGCCCTCACAGAGGTTTGGACCTGGAATTTTGATTTTCCTGCAAGTATTTGAGTTTAAAAAGCTGTTAATCAATATGTAGTTTGGTTTGTGGGAGAATTTGCAGCTATTGAAATGCCTCTGTAAAAGCAGTCTTGACACCTTTCCCCAAGAGTTCTGATATACAACAGGATCCTGTAAGAACTATGTGATTAAGGGCACAGAGGGGGACAGGCAGCTCTCTGCCCTCCTCAGCCAGTGATGGAAAATGGGATAACTTCACAAAGTCAAGGAGGTGCACCTCTACCAGCAATTCCAGACTGCCTAAGTGCATGTGGTTAAAATCAGTTACCATCTGACAAGTCTGCTTGAGTAAAGCCGAAGTCCAGGGACAGCACAAAGGCATCCAGCAACCTTTCTTTCCCCAAAGCCACTGTACTGCACAGATACAACAGAATAGAGGCCTTACGGTATTTTGTTTTAAATCAGACTTCCAAAACTCATTTACTCTGGAATTCCCCTAAAATTTTGTCCAGCTTGTTTTTGTGGCTCTGTAACTGAAATCAGCACCCCTGCTTGCACACTGTTATTGTGCCTGGCATGTCCATTAATGCAATAGACTTTCTTAATGAAGAGAGCATGAAATGTGCACAGTCACAAATCTGTCAGGCAAGAATTGGTACTTCAAAATTATGTTCACTTGTATTTACAAGAGTAGATTTGCCCCTGTATAAGTGAAGGTTGCTGGCTGAAAATTGGACCGATAAATCATAAGAATTAATCTTTTTATTACCATTATTTTTAAAATAAGTAATTGGTTCGGAAAGTGGCTGGCTTCAAAGGAGGCAATTCTTCATTAAAAATGAGCTCTAAGGGTTTTCATGGCATATTCCTTGTGGAAAATGTTATTTCCCCTTACATAGACTGAAACACAACTGAAACCAACCAGAATAGTGTCACGTACCAACTCTGCAGTGATCCTGTCTCACTGAAGGATCATGATTTTATTAGCAGTTCTATTAGCTTCAGAGTTTAAAAAATTGAAAAAAGAGAAAATTTGTCACTACCAAAAGTGTTAGCATTGAATGTATACAAATTGTGGCACTCAGTATTGATATGAAGAGTTTGGTACAGTTTGAACAGTAAATTATTCAAAATAAATGAATTTATTTTTCCCTGACATAAGCAATATAATTGGAAGAGCATAACCATAACTTTGTAATGGCTGGAGTGTGAGCTGGGACAGAAATGCTGATGAATTTTAAATTATGCAATTTGAAGCCAACAAACAGGGGTATGACTTTACATGATTCTTGAAATAAAACATTATTTAGATTCTGTCATTAATTGTGCACAGGTGCTGTCCAGTGAGGTTAACAAAATCATCAGCTACCTGATACCAACAAATGTATTGCATCTGTAAGCAGCAAAAAAAGAAAAAGTAGACTGGAGATATAAAATAGAATGATACAAACTATCCCAAATTTTCTTGTTCTCTTGCTTCTATAAAAGTATGGTCAGCCTTTATGCAGCACCATATACAGCCCCTAATTTACTAGACCCCCATGGAAGCTGCCTGAGGGACAAGTGAGCAGAGCAGAGCTGGCAGATCTTTGGCACATTCCATAGGGCTCTTCATCCCCAGGTGTAAGAAATCAGGCAGTGAAGGCAAGCAACCTGCATGGATGAGTTGAGACCTGCAGGTCAAACTGAAGGGCAAGAAGGAGGTGCTCAAGCAGTGGAAGCAAGGAAATGTGGCCTGGTAGTACAGGGGTGGAGATGAACGTGACAGGGGAAATAAAGCGTAGCAAGAAGGGCTTTTACAAGTATGTTGGACAGAAGATGAAGGCCAAAGAAGGCAAATGCCCCCACTCTGCTGCTCCAGTGAGCAAGGCTGACAAACTGGTAACAACAAATGAGGAGAAGGCTGAGGTACTCAACAGCTTCCTTTGTCTCAGTCTTCACTGACAGTCTCTCTTTCTGCACTTCTCAAGTGGATGGACTGCAGGGCAGGGACAGAGGGAGCAATGTCCCTCCCACTGCAAGTGAAGATCAGGTTCACAACCACCTGAGGAACCTGAACATACATAAGGCTGTGGGACCCAATGAGATGCATCCCAGAGACCCAAGGGAATTGGCTGCATGTGGTTGCCAAGCCATGACATTTGAAAAGTTATGGAGGTCAAGTGGAGTCTGTGGTGACTGGAAAAAGGGAAACATGGTAACTCTTTATAGAAAGGGTGAAAAGGAGGACCCTGGGCACTACTGACCTCTGTGCTTGGGAAGATAAAGGTACAGATCCTCCCAGAAGCTGTGCTAAGGCATAGGTCCTTTTTCTGTGCAGAAGGATTTAGAAGCCTAAAAACAAAACTGATGCCTAAGACCAAATGTTCATTTGTATTTATTTTTCATTAGGACACTATCAGCTCAAAAAGCCTTAATGCTGAATTATCAGGTTCAATATTGTCTTATATGTTCAATTTTCTGTTTCAGTAGGTCACAGATCTATTTTTTTTTTTCAGTTCTCTTTCTGCAGGAGAGGAAATTCTGAAGTTCTAGGCAAGCTGGTTTTGCAGTTATATTCCCTAAAGTATGGGGAGGTTTATCCAATACCTCGTCATTATCTTCATGAATTATAATTTTTTTAATGACTGACCTGAGGCTGGTAACAGGTAACAATTGCCAAGTTACATGTAAAGGAGATAGTTTAATCTACTGGGAAGACCATTTCAAATTCATCAGGTCACAGTAATTTGCTGTTTATTGTGTCACAGAAAAACTATGAAAAACACCTTGGAAGTAAAAAATAGGTCTTCAAGGTCACTTTGTACTTGAACAAGGAGGATAAAAAATGACAAGTTATATGTTTATAAGAGGTAATACAGCACTGCTTGGTCCTGGCTCGATTTTGGCAGATGTTTTTCCTATTAAAATTTAGAATATATGGCTCCAGTAAACATATGGAAGTATTTAATTTGCTCTTCTCATACAGAATGAAGTCTGTGAGTAAGTCTCTAGTGCATTCATTGCATCACTTTAGAATAATCCAACAACTATTTGGAAATACAGCAATTTTAGTAAATAAACAAATAACACAGGAATAGTAGTCTTAATAGTGCCATGATAAGGGAAAGGAATATTCATTTAACCTTTCCGAAGAATTTTCTTAAATTATATTTAAACCTCTCTTACATTAAGTTTTCCCTTCAAGAGAGTCTTTTTTGTGTTCAGTGTCCTCTGAAATGTCTGCTTTTTCCAGGCCCCTTCAGCAATATTCTGTTCTGGTGATCATAGTTTGAAAATAAGGCTTTGCTAACACACTTACTGAGGCAAAGAGCAGAAAGTACACTGAAGGGCTTGACCAAGCCAAACTGCCCAGATTGTAAATATACTCAATCATTTTTTTAAGTAAAAGATTAGAATCTTCCATTGATAATGTATAAAAAGATAAAGTGACAAAGTTTCTCAAATGAAACATTTCTGTGAAATATTCATTCCACTTCAGTTATAAATAGCTTGCCCTGTGAGCTTCAGGGCGTGCAGAGGTCACTGTCTATGTGGAAGAGAGATGTAAGAGGTCTCTAACACAGGAAGAAATGAGATGTTAATAACACTGTTGAGACTTGTGGATACACAAAAGAAGACACACATTAAGTTTAAAAAAAAGGAGATTTAAAACATAATCTTTTTTAACAATACAGACATCTGCTTGAAATATTAAATTTTCCTTAATGATAGAATATTGTGCATTTTTCTGTGGTCTTATAAATTAAGGCTTTCATGTATAGTGCCTGTCTGCCTTGCAATTTCTTCATGAGCAAAGTTCAGAGGAAGGAAGGCAGAATACAATATTGCCAAGGGAAAGGCTCAAGGAGTGTTGATATTCAGTCATCACTCTCAGATTAGTGGAGGAGGTGAAAATGGGGCAAAAGCCACTGTCCTGTGCTCCTACCTTAACCACATCAGTAAAAATGGCTTTCCTGCTGTTTATGAGCTTGCAGGGATACTTCTTGCAATGATTAATGGTGAGCAGCTGATTCCCTTTCCCTTCCAACCACTCATTAAGCATCTGAAGCAGATGAGAGTAAGTTTCTGCAAAGGCATGGCTCTGTTAATAACCTCTCAGCTTTTAGCACTTCAGGCTTAGAAATATTGTCTACAAGATTACCTCATAATCTTGAAATTCAAGTAGTGGTATATGAGGTTTTGTTCTTGTGAGGCTTCTCTCTGTAGAGCCAGCTTACTCTCTCTGATTGTACAGGTTCAGAATTTTCAAAGTTATATTCTGACTGAATGGGCTTACTCATGTTTTACTTTTGAACAGGAATTCTTGTGGCATTCTCTACCTGGTTAATGAAAAGTCATTATTACATATGAATACCAAGAGTGCAGAAACTTGCTGCCAACACCTGTGTGGAGGTAACTGATATTAAGAATAAACATGGATATTATTTTCTCCTGTGATGTTGCTCTTAGCATGACTTATTTGGCTGTGATTAGTGACCAGGCCTGGATTTGCACGAATTTTGAATGGACTGGTTTGTGCTGGTAAAACATCAGGGTGGAGTTAGTCTAGATGTATAAAATTAATGAAAATCATTTTGAGGCTGTAGTTCTCCGTAATGGTCATAGTATTAATGAAGTGCTATAGCAGGTAATGCAATTCAATTAATTAGACTAGGAAGCAAACTGGTCTTTCCTGGCTGGTTTCTTAAACATGCTTTCATTTCCTTGATGCTTCAGCTCAAGTATTTTAAATCTATATAGAATTCAGAGGGATGCTTTCTATTTTGGTGAAAAAGGTGCTCTGTTGCAGTCACAAGAGGCAGTGGGAAATGGAAATGGACCAGTGTAGTTAATCTGTCTCAGCAGATTTGCTCATGTAACGTATGAGGTTGTCAAATCCCCTGTCATCCTTTGGGCTAAAACACTTAATAGTTGAGTCTAGACCTATTAAGGTGATGGGGGAGCTGTGGATTTCACAGTGGAGTTGTATGAATCCTGAGGGGAGGGAGGGCTGATGTTTCCAGAGATGCCCGGAGGATATGTGAAACAAAGAAGATGGATAAAGATATCGATATGTTGTTATCAAGTCAAAGCCCCTTAGTTTTTGTGTTCTTTGAAACTTCACAGAAAAATCTCTTTTACAGAAGCTCATGTTAACATCATCTAACTTGATAAAGGCAGGACATCTCCATAATCTGCAGGCTAATGAGTCTATGATAGATAAGTACGATAGCAACACTTTTCTCCCCTCTTGTTGCTTGCTGTGTAGTCAGTGGATGTTTACACAGGTCTGTGAGAGTGCACTGATCACCTCTAGCAACAAGATAATTTTGCTGAGACAAAACTCAGAGGCAAACACTGCAAGTCAGTTGGTTTTACTATTCATAGTATGGCTCTGATGAAACAAAAATAATTTAAACTTCATCTGCACCCTTGTATTTTAATACAGCATTTGATTGTAGGTGTTACTGACTGAATTTTCAGTAGCCAGTTAAAACTGACAGAAAATATTTTTAGCTGTAGTGTGAGTCAAGAGTAAAAAATAGATGAGGACAAAAATTTGAAAGTGGGTGAGTTATCACATGTTCCTGAGATTTTCTCTGCTCTGTTAGCAGTAACAAATATTTTATCAAGTGATGCAATACCTCTTCAGCAATGTCTGTCCAAAAGTTCTCTCTTCAATTTCTTTGTTGGAATGTAGGCAGACTAAAGATTATATGCAGTGGCAATATTAATACTACTCATATGACACAGATAAAAATAGACTTGGTGTATTTATGCTGAGTGGATTGGGAAAATAGTTTGTCTTCTTGTCCATTTATTTATTGAATATTTATTGTAAACACAGAAAATATATATACTTTGACTGAAAATCAATGACTAAATTGCTGAATATTCTTGACAAACCTTTAAGAAAGCTATGGCTTCTAGGTTGTTGTTGCATTACTTTAAAAATAAAATTTTTTTTTTAATAGAAAAGATATGATCTTATTAAGGTTTTCATGTCTAGGAGGGCTTTGAAGCACAGTGCAAAATTAAATAAGTACTATGTGATTAAAGCCCTCTGCTGTAGTATTCCTTCTGCCAGAAAAGTATGAGATAAACAAATAAAATGTTGGAAAAGCATTGTTGAAAAAGGGATGCTGGAACTATCTCTGTGATCTGGAATTCAAAGAATGTGATGTATTTCTCATTACTAATTTGAAAATCTTCTCTGTGACAGAGGATAATGGCACCTTTCATATCTCTGTATTTTTGTCCTTGCTTTTAATCTACCTTTGTTCTTCCAGAACCTTTTAATGTCCTTATTTTCATGTAGGCTGTGAGATAACCCTGGACTGTGGTGATATTGAGGGTGGGATTCATGTGACCAAAAGCAGCTGTCCAGATCCCCTTTATAGTCAATAGGGCTGTTAGGGGTATGGTTTCCCTCATACAGGAGTGGAAATGTCCAATATATTAGACTAATAGATCCTTTAAAAAGTGCAGATATTTTAAGTTGAGCTGTAGAGAGATCCTGTTCTGATTAACTCAACTGCAGCTGCTGCAGAGGAGATGTCCAATGCTAAGTGAAACAAACCTTCCCCCCCAGTGGTAACTCTGTTATCTTACTCCATGAAATGCTCTTAAAATGAAGTTCAGCCTAATGTGGATGGTCAGAACAAGCTTTCCAGGGTGCATTGAAGAGCAGGGATTTACTTCTGGCTTTTTACTAGAATTTGAATGTCACTCCCTCTATCTTTCACCTGGTGGTTGCTACACCTGGAAAAGGTTAATCCATGTAGTTTAAGATTATATTAACTTTAAGAGCTTATTTTCAAACTTTGCAAAGAAATGAGAAATGTGGTGTATTTATTTAACAATGCGTTCTTTTTATCCAAAATTGATGAGGTGCTCTTCTATTTCATTTTGTATTCTTTCCTGCAAAGATCGACAATTCTGATCTTCTCCATGAAAAATAAGATCTCTTATGAAAAGTGATTATTTAATTTGTGCTTTTGCTCCATTGTGCTGCCATCCCCTTTAAAATGCTAAAGATTTTTAATGTCATAAATTACTTAACTGGTATTGTATAAAAAGAATAGTAAAAATATCAAGTTGCAGTGGGATTTGGAGTTTTTCTTTTTCAAGAGCTGATTATAGATAATCCAAAAGTGTGGTTGAACACTCTTCATTAGAATCGCTCAGCAATCTGAACTTAGGCAACAGACTGTGATTCTTAAATTGTTTTCATCAGTTTAGGACTGTTGTTTTTAGCTCTTTTCTTTTGGCATCCATCTGTCAGTAATATTCTCCTTCTGGCCAGCCACAGCAAAGCACCATTATCATTTCATTATATGCTGGGATAGAGGGGAAAATTGAGTCTTTGGTACTTATTTTTAAGATATCCTTCAAATCATTGCTGCTTTTGACAGCCCTTATGTCAGATGTCAAAGACATTTGTGCCTTGAGTACTTTAATGCAAGGATTATGAAAGTAAAGGGGACGAATTGCAAGTTTTTACATGCATCATAATAGTAATAGAAATAGACATTAATTGTTCAGGGGAAAGATGAAGTTCTACCTATCAAAGAGGAGTTATTAAAAAATGAGGCAAGGAGATGAAGTATTGAGAAGAAATGGACATGATGGTTAATTATTTATGTATATTTAGAACACAGTGCTCTGATGAGCAGAACAAAAACAAGAAATGGATGCAGAGACTTCCATTAGTGTCTTAGTATCTTACAGTTCTAATAATCACAGGAATAGCAGCCAAAGGTGCTGGCAATGCTGTTGTGCAGCTATCTGCTGGAAAAGAATCCAGATGGCCCAATATCTGCTTAAAACATTTTGCAGTCGTTTTCAGGTTTTTAGAAGTGAAGAAAGAGTTGAAGGGAGGCTCACGGACTGTATTGTGGTGATTAAAGGTGAACGTGTGAAAATGCAAAAGTGAAAGCGAGGGTTCATGACAAAGTCTCTGAAATATTCACATTTCTGATACAGAAGAAGATGGAGAGAGGTAAAATCAAATTAAAAGTACTGGACTTAATAAAGGAATACTTAATAGCCTTGGGTTACTGATATGGATACTATGTCAGTGCAAGAGCAAAGACTTTCAAGAACTGGCAGTTCCCAAAAGACTTTCCAGTAAGGCCACAGACACTGGCTTTCCTTATGTGAAGGTCAGCTAAACCATGAACTCTTCAAGGACTTAAGCCACAAGTAGGAATTGTATAGAAAGTGGAAAGTAGGTCAAATTGCTAAGAATGACTGTCAAAGAGTAGAAAAACTAAGTGGGAAAAATATGAGAAAGGTTAAGAAGAACCAATGACCCAGGAGCATAAAATACTAGAAGAAAACACTGTGCATGCCAATAACCAAGGAATCAGTTATTTGTCTTCTTAGCAGGGAAGGAGAGAGAGCAGCAGACACTGCCCAGGAGGCTGAAATCTGTTTTTTATTTTCTCAGTTTTCAGCAAAACATGTTTTAAACATATGATCAAAACTAATGTGAAAGAAGCCATGATACCTCCTAACCTCACCTGCAGAGCTTCTATCTATTGGATATTTTAAAAATACTTAAGTCTGCAGACATTCTCTGTAGGACATTTAGAGCACCAGTTAGAAAATCTTGGAGCCATTTGTAGCTGTGTATTGAAACTTGGAGAGAATGAATGAGGTTACAGAAGCCACGTGTAAAGTTCCAGAGAAACTGTAATTGAAGAGAAGTTACTGATGGCTTTGTTGAAAAGGGATTGATCAGTGGGCCCTCCAGGCACTCTGCACAGGGCTTGGGGGTAGTAGGAGCTTTATTAAGTTGGCAGATGACACCGAGTGAGGATGAACTTCAAAACTATTGCAGGATTGGGCGGCTCTTTAGAATGATGTTTATTCCACCTGCAGAAATTATTTTTGGTTTTATTCCACTTCCCCCCACTCCATCCTTTCTGTGCTGAGCAAGATAATACATAGCAATGATCTTTGGAGAAACTTCTTGCAGTGTTCCCTGTCTTTAAAGTCTTTAAATCTGTAATTACAGATTAGCATCCGTCAGAAAGGAGCGTGTTTAGAGTGTGTTTGGAATGCCTGGTGTTGGTAATCAACTGTCTCGAAGTTGTTCTTCCTAACACCTTCTGTCACAGCCTTTAGGCAACAAAAATAATTTCATTTTTAGATTGAATTGTGGTTTTGAGGAGAGATTGTGGAGGTAAGAAGAATAAATGTGCAGGGAAAATCAGGAATTTTAGCCTAATCTTGGAAACAGAGAGAACTGGAGCTATTCAGGTCTTTCAGCACCTTGGGACTCGCCGATCTCTGTCTGTTATTTGTTGGATTTGTTACAAGGAGGCTTTTAGCAGGTGAATGCTGCCAATTGACACCAGCAGGCAAGGCATCCTTTTGTTTTTGTGAATACAAAAATTGTTGTATGTCTATGGGTGTTGATGTGTAAAAGCTTCTATTAGTTTCAAAACAAAACCCAGACTCAGCCCCAAAACTGTCATATGTCATGTTTGTTTGGTTCTTTAGTATATTTTTATTACAAAATTCTCCTAAAGTATTCTGTTATCAAAATGAAATTGCATTTGATTATCATCAGGTTAAGTCCTGAGGGAGAAACACCAATTGAAAAGTACCCTGTTAAAGCCTGTAATAGGTCTATAACATAGATCCTGCTGATTTTACCTACAATAAGTAAAATTACTTTTTTCTTATTCTATCTAGCAAATGTTGTATGTAAAAAATGTTGGCTTTATATTGCTTTTTTTACTTTAATTTGCTTTTATCTCTTAACCCTTAAGAGTTCCTGCCCTAGGAAGCAAATCTTGTTCACAATTACTTGACTGGCAGAGTGGTAAATGCAAGTGCTTTTCCATTGGAGCCAGACCAACTTGTATGTATCTATTGTCCATCTTTTCACAGTGGCGTAGCTGAAATACAGACAAATATTGAGTAAAAGATTTTTTTCTGTGAGAATGGTAGTGAAGACTTCAGAATTAAAATAGCA
Organism: Pyrocephalus nanus; assembly: GCA_038380795.1. Classification (NCBI taxonomy): domain Eukaryota; kingdom Metazoa; phylum Chordata; class Aves; order Passeriformes; family Tyrannidae; genus Pyrocephalus; species Pyrocephalus nanus. Next base: position 9,426,284 of record CM076272.1, read on the forward strand.
TTCTTGGCAACTGTCTTTTCCAGAAAACTATTTTGAGAATGAGTTACTGAGTGATAATTAGATATTGAAATGCACCCAGTTTCACATTTCAGTGCTCCTTTCCAATTAGAATGGCATTAGAGTGAAAGTGTAGCTATATAATTGTATGAAGAATAGATCCAATTTTCTCAATGTCACTGCAATATCACCTTTCAGTAGTAATGGTACTGAATGATTACGCATATCATTTAGTAATAGTATTTTATCCATTTCACAGAGGGATTTTTTTTTTTAAGTGGACATGCCAGCAGATTGTAAATGAGCATATAGAGAAGAGGCCATGCTACCTAAAAATGTGTCAGTGTAAATGGTGCTGCATTGTGAACTGCTGGGAGTAACCTGACCCTGTGTTTGCAAACATGCAGCATCTGCAGGCACAGTACATCTTAACTGGCTTTTTAATGGTCAAAAAAAGCAATTACAAAAACCTCTTAAGCCACAAGTTAAGGAAAAGATCTTTACAATTTCTGTTTGGCCTGCTGTTGTGTGCAACTATAAAATGAGCTCTGATATGGGTTTAGGAATAAATAGTACCATTAGCCTTGCTGGTTTGCAGGAGTTTTGTATGCATCCTTCCCTCTTGGTCTCTATCATTCCATCTTCCTGCAGAGCAAAGCAGGCTGCAAAATGGATAATCCCTGTGAGAAGGCAGTGCTATAGAACTCAAATCAATCATGCCAAATGCTACTAGAAATATTTCTTATAGGTCATGATTGGAAATTTATCCAGTCATTTCCATTTAAATGGCAGCTGCTAGAAGTAGAATGTATAGAAATCAGTATATCGTGTTTAGGCTTTAAAGTACATCCCTTAGGACTCTGGGAAAACAAAGGCCCTTTAGTTTAACCCATAAATCTCAGCACAGCAGTGCCTTGCAGTTTGAACTACATTATCAAATTAATCGGAGGCACCTGAGAGGGTTGTATTTGATGCAGTGTCTTTGTCTGGGGGTATTTCCAAGATCTGGGCAGCCAGGGATGTTCTGCTTTAACGACTGATGCAGAAGTATATTGAGATTTAACCTTGTGCCTAAAGCTTTTAGGTAAGAGTTTTTTCATAGTTCTGTGGTATTTATTTCTCTCTTTGGGCTCATCTACTTCTTATGCCTTCCTTTTAAATGCATAGATTTACTGGAGGCAGAAACGGTCTCTAATTACATGTGCTGGTTCCTGGAACTGCCGTGACCCTTCTGAATATGTTCTATCTCAGTGTTAATTCTTATTCTTCTACTGGATCTCAGATGCCACTGAAATAAGCCAGGTGTGAAGGTTGCCCTGGCTGTACCCCAAATTTCTAAAATAATCCTTTGGCTAGTCCTGCATATGCTTTATCCATTTGAAAGTTCCCTACAGTCATATCCTGTGTTATCAGTGCAAAACAAATGGACTGTTTCTGGTGGTATTTTGATATTCCTAAACCAAATTTTAAATTAAAAAAGGCCATGTTACGGTTTTAAGCAAGGACTTCATAAAGTGGCTATTGCCTGTGTCTAGTGAATTGTTTGAAAGGCCTAAGCATGCCTTGTGGGTCCTCTGCTAGTTCTCTTCTATAGATATCTGTAAATGATATGTCATTATTTACTCTATGAATGTAATAAACTAAGGGGATTCTGAAGGGTGTTTTCAGAAAATAATGGTCCTTTTTGAGAAGATGAAATAAGTAAAGGAAGATAATTCTTAGTTCTGGGGTGTAATGATATATCACCAACAATAAAATTGGGGGGAGGAGAAGAATGCTGAATATCTGTTTATAAATTACATTTTAAAAATCCAAGGAATTTAAATAACAATTTTCACTTCTTTTTAACTGCAGCTGCTGTTGATTCTTTACACAACAACAGACTGAGAGCAAAACATGCATTGTCTAACCTGCACAAATTTTCCACCTTTTGGGTTACTGACCAGTGATTTGCTTTTTCTATCTATATATCTGGTTTGCTTTTTTGGTTTGTTTTAATTCTGATCACTACAAACAAAAATGTAATACATTTAGTTGGAAATAGCAGCAGGGTTCTGACATCATTATTGTTTTGTTTGCTTATCATATTGAGAAACAAAACGTTTTCAAAGCACAGTGCACTTGAAGACTGTTATAAATTACAAAAGAAAATATTTTAATGCAAGGAAATCTTCCACCTTGGTGTCAGACAGAAACCTGGCATATGATTGTTCCAGATTCATATTAAATATCACAGAGTATATACTTCAATTTTTATTCTTGTAGTCACTGAAAAATATTAGTGGTGCCATCTTAAAGATTCCTTTTATTTGAGGAAATAAATTTTTTTCAATCAGGGCAAGCCTGGTACTTCCAGAAGCATTTGCCTCTTTGGAAATGCTGTGTCAGAAGGAAGGACTTCAAAGTGTGTCATTGTATTGCTGCCAGAAGTAATTCTTGTACTTATCATTCTAGACATCCTTGAACTTACTAACAGAAAGGACAGATGGCCAGTAAAGGAGACTGAGTGACTTGAACAAATTGAAACCTCTCAAGACTATCTGTTTTATTTTGGTTTTTATTTTTATGGTCGTATTTTCTGTCATTTGTGATGGAAATGAGGAATGCAAACCAACCAGAATTTAGTGATGTATCATGGGCCACCAGAGGAATGGAGTTTACAGTACATAAATTGTCCTTCGTGTAGCAAGGGATTTTCCCAGATAAAGAATAGGTGTGGGTGTGTTATCAGGCTTTGCACGCTGCTTTTGTTGTTTGCCAGAGTTAATATGGGCTTGGAAATTCTATTCATCAGTATTTCCCCCCAGCGGAGCCTGTCCAATGTGCTTTACCTTAATGTATTCCAAACATCTGCATTCAAATAATTTATTCATAGGCTGAAATCTCTAATCCCAGTTTGAAGTGCAGAAATGTTTACTTGGTCACTTTTACTCCGTTAATCTGGGACAGCGACAGGGAGGTCACACAACGTCCTCCTTTCACACACAACTTTCCGAACAATGGGTTGTTAGTCGTTTTATCAAAGAGCAGATAGAGGTAGCAGTGTGTGTGGATGTATTGAGAGTCAGCTAATGGACACAAAGTACCTGCTCTGACACATTAATTCCCTTCCCTGTCAGGCTGCATCATTGTGGAGTGTGCATGATGGGAAGCAAGGTCCCACCGCACTATGGCACCTGCTGCTTTTCCATCTGCCGAGCGCAATAGCTTCTTTGATTGCCCATTTTTCAGCCTAATGACTTTATTCCTTTTCTTTTTGTAAAGTTTTTACATTTTTATTGTTATTTCGGTAGTCGTGGTTTGTAGGGACTTTTTTTCCACTCAAATTTCCTCTTCTCCAGTGGGCACTTGGAGTGTTGTTAAAGGAATAGCTAACAAAACAATATTCCAAACCTGTACCCACATTCTGCGTGCCCCAAGTGTTGTGTTTCATAATTTATTCTGATAAAGTTGTCATGGTGATAATGTCTCTTGAGAATGAAAGTGCCATGTGCCTGGCTGATTACAGGAAACAGCTCAGATGGTACATAAACTGGTAAATATTGAACCCATGGGCAATAACATTAGCTGTATTTTGTCCATTTATTTATTTATTCAGTGAAGCTCTGGTCAGCTTGATTATGGAAAGAGTGTGACAATTCATATTTTACTTTCTATACACTTGGATTTATGAGGATGGGAGACAGGCTTCTACTGTGTTTTTTTTCTTTTTTAAATCCAGTGACATAAATGTTGGCAAAGTTCCCTGAAATAGCCTTTGAATTCCATCTAAAGCTGTTGATTTGGCTGGATTAGTCAAAGCACCAGATCATTAATACATATTGAACATCTGTCAAAAATAGAACTTGCAATTAGCAGATGTATCATCTGTAAATTGTGACTTCAGATTTCATGTGGGAGAAGTGCCTTTAGGATTCCTGATAAATGCTGATTTTGTTAATTTCAGATATGGAGATAAAAGATTTTAATCTCAACACTTTTAACTATAATTCTCCTCTTTCAAGAAGAAAACAGAAACATTTATTTTTCATTATTTTCAGGAAAAAACTTACAACAGTTTGAAACTCCATAGTCCAACAGGGAATGTATGAATTCTGATATGCCTGTGTGTGTGTGTTTGTTTGTTACGTAGTATTGTCTTCAACCTCCATTTGAGAAATGCCAGGTAATAGCCTGCAATTATTATACTAATGTGCACTATTAGTTACTAAAAATATTTCGGTTCTTTATGTCTTTTTGTGTGACACTTTGGTTTATTTCTGCTAAGTGATTTAGGAAGGCATCAACTACATTTAAATGTACTGGGTTTGGGGATGGGGGTCTGCTGCACCTGACTTCCACTGGACTTTTTAAAAATACTCCTCACTTTTAATTCTAAATACAGAGTTTTTCAAATAGTCCTAAAGCACTTAGTGAATAAGCTTTTCATAGTGCCCTTTAAACACCTTGAGAAGAACCTTTCCTTACACATAGAAATTTAAGGCCTGATAGGTATTTGAATGATGTGTGTAAAATGTACTGATCAGCACAGTTTTAACCAAGATCCATAACTGAGATTGGATTAAACAGGAACATGGAACTGGCTGGAGATTCCCCTGAGCAGATGGGAAGTGGTATTAGTGCAGTGTTTTAACCAGTGTAGCGTGCAGAAGCCGAAAAAAAAAACCTGCTGGCCAAATGCAGAGGAGCTGGTGGCCTTGCAGGTGGTGAGAAGCAGCTTCTGAGCAGTCTGTTCAGTCATGATACACCATCAGCATTGGCAGGAGTGTCAGGTCACCAGTGTGGGGGAGATGGGTCACTCAAGGACACATCTGATGCAAGGGCAGACCTAGGCCTACACTTGCTTTGGGTACATGTTCAACAAAACAGAGCAAACCAACCGTTTCCCCAGTTATTTCTTGTCTAGCAGGGCAGCAGCAGGGATGCCAAAGAGGTGGCACTAAAGTCTTTCAAAGTCATGTCAATGTGAACACAAACTGCAGTATCATGTGATGGACATCCCTGAGAGGCAGCAGCTCCCAGTTTCCAGTACACACTGAATGTCTAGGAAGGGTCTAGGTGCTGCCCCTGTCAGCACCTGGTTTAGCGTGGGCTCTTGCTGACAAAAGAGAGGGATCTGGAATGCACAAAGGCAGCTGATCACCATGTTATTTGGGGACCTGTGCATCTCTGTGCACAGTTCTGGCTACATAGGCTGGATGTCCTGGGCTCTACCCACCTGCCATGCTGCTTCTCTGTGGCTGAGTGACTCAGATGTCAGAGCAGTCACAGTGCTCAGGCGTTCAGCAGTGCCTGCAGCATCACAAAGCTGATGCAGAGCAGGAGGTGTCTGCCCTTGAACAGAAACACCCCTGCTGTGCTCAGGGCTTGGAGCAGCACAGGCCTTTAGGAGATACATTTGCTCCGACAGGACAGGTGGTCCCGGGCGTGCACATGTTCGTCATCCAGCTCTATCCTCGGGTGCTCTCACTCAGCTGTTGCTTCACTACAAATTCAGAGATGAGCCAGTTTCTTACTACTGTTACCATGTGCAGTTCTGAAACCCTGTTCTACGGATGGCTGTTGTTACACAGCACAGATGTATCACTCAACTAGCAGAGAGTGCCTTATGTATGACTACATAGTTCAAATGCAAATTCTTTGGAAAACTGTGGCAAGATTGTATTGCAGAATTATGTGGGAAGATAATGAAGCAGAGAGGAGGAGCAAGGAACTGAACTTAGGAAATAGAAAGCTTCTATAGTAAATGTGAGATGTGACTTCATGAAAGGAATGTGAGGCTTGACCTTAAAAACTTCAAAGAATTGCTTTTTTTTCTTTCTACTACCCATCTTTTCCTTTGTTTTGAACATGAGACTGAATAAGTTCATTTTTTGACCACTGGCACTGGTACAGATACTTGGAAAAGGAAATTTTTATCCACCCATCGCTGTGCAGACCTCTCGAATCCTTCAGTGCTGTCTGTTTCCTGTGCTGAAAAGGCACCACAGCCTGCTTTCAGTCACTCGTTGCTGAGTCAGGAGACTCATCTGACTGCACGTTTCAACTGCCAGTTTGCAATTCCCAAACTGAAGAAAAGAAATGTAATTTGGCACATCATCATGGAAGGACCTGGGTATCATGGTTGCAAGCTACACCTCTGCTGCAGGGAACCTGAAGGGCTGAGAGACACTCAGGTCTCTTGCTATTTCCCAGGCTTCCTACTACAGACATGGGAGGCTGGGAGGCTCAGTTTATGAGCCTCTTAATTCCTCTTGCAAAAATTCACCATCATTCTGCCAGGACTGAGGGTGAAAGACGAGCAGTTGTTCATCCTGCTTGCAACTTTGTTTATGTTTTGTTTAAATTAATAACTTTTCCTTTTAAAACAAATAATGGATATTTCACTTCTCACACTGACAGAACTATTAATCTCTCCCTAGAAATTTGGCTTTCCTATCTTGAAGATACTCCACTTTTCAACAGTCCTTTCCTCACATTTGTAGTCAGTAATCCTCCCATGAATGGTAAGGTTTTTCATATATTTGGAATATAAACAAATCCCCTCATATTTTAACATTCAAGGGAGGTCACAGCTTCTGCCCTCCTAAGATGTCAGTCACAAACTCTCAGTGGATTTTTCAGTCAGGCCAGGATTTCACCTATGTCTGTGCTAGAACAAATTGATTCACAACCCTGAGTTACTGCACCAGAGGGGAAAATTAACTGCTTCTGCAAGTCATCAAATTGTTATAAAAAAAAAAAAAAAAAAACAAACCCGGAAACTTATTATAAAGTCAGTGTGAAAAGATTCAGTCCCTGACACTTCTCTGTTTCTTGTGAGATCTTGCAGTATATTTAGCTCTTTGACAAGGTTATATATTACACCTAAAAAGAAAGGGGAAGAAAACACTCCACACTGCAGACAAAGCCTGGAATTATCTTTAATAGGTGAAAGACAGCTGTGACCTGAGCTCAGTGCTGTGATGGAGAGCTGCTGGAGTGACAGCTCCTTTCTGCACTCTTGGATACAATGAGACAGATGGAAGCAGAGTGTTATTCTCCTACTTCCCATTCTGCAGGAATCAGAGGGAGAGTCAAACTTGGTAAAAGCAGAATGAGATGCTTTCAATGTACTTTCAAGTAACTTATAGCATTTGAAAGACTTGAGTTTCTGTGTTATCTGAGCAGCACTGACAGGAAAATGAGAAAAAGGGGAAAAGCTGTTACAAATTTCTTCCTACAAATGGTTCCAAATGCTGGAGTTCACATATTTTTATTTTTTGTGCTCAGCTAGAAGTTTGAGGATAGCTCTGTTCACACACTTTCTAGGGAGAAATGGGGGAAGAGGAAGACTCACTGAAGATCCAGAAGCTGATTGCAATAAAAATATACCAAATACATCATCTTCTTTTAGCCTCTATTTCAGTGACCCTCCAATGAGACCCCTTCCTACCTCTCCCAACTTTAAAATGCATTCTGTTTAAAGTCCTAACCAATAACTGTGATCAGTGGAACTGAGATACCAAAGAGGCTGGTCAAGCACCCAGCCCAGCAGCCAAAACACACCATTTGCCTCTGTGGCAACATTACCAACATTTCTAAGAGCTCAGGTAATATGCTAATTACAAAGCCATGAAATCAGTATAGAACAAGTTATTATTTAAAGATGTGTAGATGTTAAAAATCAGTGGAGAAAAAGTTTTGAGGGTTTAAATTTATTTTAAAGCAAAATTTAAAGTAAAAGGCGCTGAACTGCATCACTTTGATGTGTATGTGACAATAGAATCATAGACAGTAGTTAGTTGCACATACAGCACTTGGCTCAAGTGGCACCTCTCCTGTGGGCTGGTTTATGAGCTGAGGTTCCAGCCCTCTGTAGTTTAAACCCTTTGGAGTTGAAGCTTTTACCTGGAGTTTGAATCAAATCAGTTCCTGCTGTAGACTTGGACACAGCGTTCCCAGGAAGTTTCTAGCAGGTTTTGAAACCCAGAGCAGATGTCCCCTTCCTCTAATAAGACATTGTGATTTTAAGTGGTCATAGCAACAAAATGCCCTCTCTGGCCTTTTTGCAGGATACCTCGATAGGAAAAGCATTTTAATTAAGAAAATATACTAATTAGCTACCACCTGAAGTGACAATAAGAGTTTCTCTTCATTAGCAAGGCTGGGTGTGTTGAAGAAACTCACCTGGCAACAAGGGGACTCATTTTTCAGGCTATTTTCAATATTTCTCTTCCTGCAGGGGGAAAGCAATCTTAATTAAAACCCGTGAAAAGCAAGGCATTTTTAGCTGTTAATTTACAGAAGTTTCAATAAGTCTAAAGAGGAAAAGGCACCTTTTGGCAAATGGTGCATACAGATGTCTGCCAGCAAGCCTGCACTTAGCAACAGGAGCTTTTTTTATAAACCTGAGAGAGGCTGTTGTAGTGCTGCAACTGCAGGGTTCTTCTGAGCTGAAGCCTGGGGTCAGTAGCGTTCGTGAGTGTGTGTCCCCTGACCCAGGCAGGGCCTTTAAACCCTTCCATCCCACACAATTTGCAACCTACCCTGTTTGTGTTCCTGTCAGGAATAATCTGTGCAGCTACAAACCAGAATTTCATGGTCCCATATGCAGTCTGTGCATGCATCTCAGGGCTTTCCTGTTTAATTCCAACATCTTTCTGCCTTTGCCCCAGCTTTTTTCTTTGTATTGTTTATTTCTAACCATGTTCAGAGAGCCATGGAAGATGGAGAGCAAAAAGGAAAGTTTGTTTTCAGTATTTAATGCTTGATTTGTGGCCTTTGCTCTTTCAGTCTCTTGTACTGACACATGCAAACCCAGCCTCAGGCACCTCTCAAACACACACCATTCAGCTGTGGCTCCAATGAGCTCCAGTGCAGTGTGATCTCATTCGGGCTGATTCTTTCATGTCAATAGCTCCCTTTGGTGCTTGCTCCCAGATCAGCTTGAATTTTTTCACTTGTGTGGGTTTCAATTATTTGTGTTTGTGGGATTTCTCTTCCTCCCCCTTTCTGTCAATTAGAAAGACTGGGTTGTTCCTTCCCAGCCAGAGGAGCCCATTCAGGTGCACTCTGGGGGTCTGTGGCCCAAAGTTACCATGTTTTGACAGGCCTGGCTGTGGGATTAGAAGGTCTGGCAGCCCTTTCAGGAGCCTTGTTAAGAAGCCTGATTGAAAATTTGTGCTTTATTGTTAATGCTGGATTAAGGGAGGGTCTTTAAACATTGGCTTCCTTTGCAGATAATAAGGGAGATACAGACAAGTGTTGATGCTAAAGATGGGCAGTTAATGGAAGATTCCTGAACTGGTAAGACTGGAGCTTTCTGGAGGAGCTCAGGAGTGGCCAAGTCAGGTGACCTTGATTTGGATCCATTGCAGGTTTGGTGAGCCTCAAGATTTGACTGTAGGAAAACAAGTATTCTGCCTTACTTAAACTAATTCCAAATCCTCTGAATTAATAATTTTCTAATAGAACATGGTGATGTTTTTGTTGATGTACATCAAACAAAACCCTTTCCTTTTCCTTTTTTCATCAGCATTACTTTAAAATGAATAAAAAAGTAAAATTGGAAGCAGTTTAGATGTCTGGAAGAAACATAAATAGGAACATCCTTATTGTGTGGGTGACAACTGAGTCAGATTATTTTGGCAATGCTATTTATAGTAAAGCTCTTCTCCTTAAAATTGAGCAATTAATGTAAACACTTCAAACTGCTGGCCTGAAACGTTCTCTCTATTTAAAGAAGAAAAAGCATTGGAGTTTTTGTTGTTTTGTTTTTTTGTTTTTGTTTTTTTTTTTTATTTTTTATTTTTTAGGCATCAGTCAAATGAAGCCAGATGCACAGGCACTGCAGAAAAAACAGTGCTGACATTTCTATGTGCATTCTGTCTTCAACAAATATCTGCCAGAGCCAAGCAGTGTGGCATTTTGGCCCCTAGCCAGCCAACCCTCAATACTTTAAAATCAAGCCATGTACACATTGCCTGACAGGAGTAGCATAGAGAAACTTCTTCATGGTTCCTATTGAGGGCACTTACATGGTGCTTACTGTAAATGCCAAATCTGACTAGGTTGGAGTGTTCTTTTTGCTTCCAGAAGTGTGTTGATGCTTAAATTCATCACTGTTCTGTGTTTGGGGGTGATGTAAAAGGATTGTTCTACATATTCATCTCCATTTGTAGCACAGTAATTGTGAAGAGTGCTCTGAGTTATCCAATAGTAATAGTTGCAAGTTGTTGTCTTTCTCTTTCAGGTACCTCAAAGTAGATGGTAAGGGAGGAGGCTTTTCCCATTCTCCTTCATTCCTGAGAGATGATTCCATGCACACATGCTTTTCCTTGTTTAGAGAAACAGGACTACCTGCTGCAGCCTGCCTCCCTCTCATGTGCGTGTCAGGTCTGCAGGTTAGGCATGAGCCTAAAGAGTTGGTTGTTTCCTGGTGTGATGTATCAAACCCCAAAGCAGTGACAGCACACACATGTCACAGGCAGCTGTGCCTATTAAGTCTCCAAGCAGCCCCATTCTGAGACACTATTCACTGTGAACTTACCAAAGCATTCACAATAACTAAAATACCTTGGAATGATACATGTCAATGATTCTTGAAAGAGTGGAGTCTGCAGTTGGCTAAGTAGGCGAATACTGTGCCACTCTCCTTCCTTCAGAGGAAGTTGTTATGTACATCCCCATTGCTTAGCAAGAATAAATAATAATTTTGAATAATTACCTAGGTAACAGGACTGGTTAGGTGATACACTGTGCCCTTAAATCAGCTGTTTTCACTTACCAGGCAATTGAAATCTTCTACAGGAATAAAATACAAAGCCAGTTTGAAAAAATCAAGTCTCTGAATTTGCTTAGTCTCCACATGAGTAATTTTGTTTCACTGAAAATAATACAGCTTTGCTGGAAGCTCATGTTGGAATTTAGGAGAATATTAGCATAAATTGTTTGAAAAATATCCCCTGCTCTTAACCTTATTTCTTCTCTCTGTGCTTACCATTTTCATATCTTAGCAAAAACCCATGTGAGCACAATTTTTCACTATTTTAAGTGAAGCAAGGTTTATGAGGCAGGTTAATATCTTTTATTTGCCTAACTGATGTAGTTAGGAGAAGATCAGACAGACTTTTTTTGGCATACAATTCCTCAGATCATTGGAGATGGTCTTCGGTTCCTGAAATCTTATTTTCTTTCTTCTAAATATGTCCATCTAATAAAAAGTTATTAAATCTCCCTACATACCTTCTTTGTTTAGATCCTTAGACTCTAACAGCATTATTATTTTAATACATCATAATTGTATATGAATAGTACATTCTGGACAAATTATACTCAGTTTTCTTGTAGAACATATTGTCTGGAAGGCAGAGAAAGTGCAAACTAATCTAATTTATTCTTCCTCAGTGGAAAAGCAATGCTATGTGCTACCTAGATTCTTTCCCAGCTCTTTTCTCTGGCTAATGAGCAGCCTATTTTCCCCATCTGTGGGAGGTCTTCATAACTTAAATAAAATTTAAGTATCCATTTAGAAATATCCTGGGGGTGCCTTATGATTCTTCAGTTGGCCCAAACTGTAATATTTTATCTCATATCTCGTAAGATTTTATGTCATGCTGTGTCACAAACCCAAACCCTGTCCACAGTCAGCAAAGATAGGTTAAAGCTGCAGGTGGCATTGTTTCCAAATGTATTTTTGTTCAGAGTATTCTTAAAATTTCAACGAGTGATTGTGAATAACAGCCAAAGACAGTGTGCAGGAAGATTCCAAGAATGTCCAGTGCTTCTCAACTAAAAGGTGGCCAGAGGCAAACCTTACTTGTCTCCACTGACACAGAGTTGTGGCTTAGGGTCTTTTGTCTCTTCCTGAGAACCACAGCTTGGGGTAAATGAGAAGCTACTGCATGTTGCTGTTGCTAAGAGAAAATTCAAAGGTAAGCAGTATTACTAAGCTTGTAACTGGACTGTGATTACAAAGTAATTATATATTTAAAAGATTAAGAGCATATACATCTTTAAAGTGAGCTTTTCTTCTTGTTGCACAGAACTGCTGGAAGTACATCCATGGTATGAGCAAAGTGGAATTCATTTTGTAGGAAGCTCAGAACTGCTTCATCTGAAAGGGGTAGCACCTTATCACCTGAAACTGAGTACTGCTGGTGACAACATCACCATGAGCTGACACTGGGGAAGGTGTTTGTGTGGGAACAAGAGTGGAAAGGGCCACTGCTGCTGAGTGGAAAGGAGCTTCAGATCCTGTCTGAGATCCAAACTGCCAGAGACACTAGTGGCCATCCAACGGGGTGTCAGGGTTATCAGTAGGCCTGGCTAAAGTCTGCCTTTATCTTGTCTGGATGTGCCAGCCATGCCCTTCTCCTCCAGCAGCAGTGCTGTGGTGCTTTACTCCAGTAAGACGAGGTTTGTAGGGAGAAGGTGTGTAATTTATTGAACCAGATTGCCTGAAATCTGTTCCCCTGTACTTTACATTGCCTTCCTTCCTACAGCATCCCAACTTGGAAGCTCCTAATGTGGAAAAGAAAAAAAAAAAAAAAAAAAAAGAAAATAGGAAAGAAAGTAATTTTGCCAAAGTAATTTTGCCATAATACTTGCAATTATTGGAAGATTTGGATAAAAGTCATCCTCCAATGGAGACCAACCACTCTGTGGTTTCAGAGGATTTGTCGTAATTTCTAATACCCCAAAGAAAAAAAAAGTAGTTGGAAAGTGGAATTTCTCTTCTGAGCAGGAAAGTGAAAGAGAAGCATAGTGTAGTTTTAGAAAGTGTAGTTTAAAAACTGAAATTTTGTTTTGGGATAAATTGAAATGATATTTTCATTCAGTCATATCAAAATATCTAAACAAATTCCAACGATACTGTCTGATTCAACTTCTAAAACTGCATTGTTACAAGAGGTTCTAATAATAATGTTTCAATACCATGGTAGTAATCATAACCCACAAAATATTTTAATGTCCTTTAAATATCAGATAACTGAACTTCTCTTAATGAAAATTTCAGTAATTTACCAATATGATTCATGGCAAAACCTTGTACAATTCCATTCTATTTTTTTTTTATTTACTCTCCTGTGGAAAATGTTTCTTTCTAGAATTTTATCTACATCTATCTGCAATAAAATGGACTTCTGGCTCCAAGTGTTTTTGCAACATGTGCTAGTGAAGTGTTTTAAGAGATGTTTGGTTGGGTTTTTTTTTACATCAGGGAGGTTTGGGTAGATTCAGTTCAAAGCTTGGATAATATTGAAAATTTATGGGCTGACTTTCAAATAGTTTTGCATTCAGCAGATTATATTGGTTTGATATTAGTTTTGTTTAGTTTGGTTTTGGTTTTGACTGAGTCTGGTTTTAGATTAAATCTCTATATTTCAAATGCCTGCTGCATGCTCAGTGGTTGGGATGCATGTGAGCTTCCAGGAACATTAAACCCTAATCCAGCAATCCATGTAAGGATTTTTATCATTTTAAGCATATGATAAATTCAGTTAAATTCTCAGTGTTGTTCATATGATCCAAGGCATAAGGGCATCTAGAATTAAAATCAAGACCTTCGAGGAATAGAGAAAATGTGCTGATAATGTTGGACTGAAACAAGATAGATGTTTGGCCCTAATTTTATCAATTTCTTTCTACCATTTTCCCTGTTTTCAAGAGGTTTACTTGGGTTCTGTGAAGTTATATAACATAGGTTGCTAGTTGAACCATCACTGTTCATATAAGTGCAGTGATTTATATCTTGATGTCACCACGCTGACCTTTTGCTCTCATCACAGAAATGCTCTAATTGTGAAGTCTAAGTGTGATTTTAATAAAGAGACTTGATAGTATTTTCTCTAAACAACACTTAGATTGTTGACTGTTGTAAAATGAGGCCATTTTAAAAGAGTCTACTTTTTAGGGTGACTGCTGAGTTGAAATTCTGATAGAGAGATGCATAAATGTGCTTTGCTATGTCTGCCCAAGTCATTTGTGATGGCAGGTTGAGAGAACACCTCTCAGTGACAGAGATTTGATGTGTTGTGGTTAAACCCAGTGTGAATTGCCTTCCTCTTGTTGCCTCAAACTTGCCAGGGGAATTTTTCTTTTTCCTCATAGAAAACCTAAAAGGAATAATGTGGTCATCTCGAGGGTAGAGAGTGTGTCATTAAAATAAACATAATTATGACAGAAACTGTATCAAAATTCAGTATGCCAGATAATTACTAATCAGCCAGCTGCTAAATGTGTAAGAACTCCAGGACTTTATGCATCCTTTGAGGTAGAAAACAGGATTTTTTTTATTCAAAAAGATTCAACTGGTTGGACTGATTACTGTAAGTAGAGTGATGTAATTGGGACAGGTTTTAAATGGACAGTGTCTCCTTAAATTCCATAGAGAATATTTGCAGGTTTGTAAGAACTGACTGTGCTGTACAATCATTTTATTTGGTGACTGGCTGTATTAATTTGGTGAATCTGCTAGACGGTGATTCAGTTCAGGATCACTGTTAATCTAATGATTTTTATTGACTCCATTTCAATTTGACCTTTACTTGTATCATCTAATTTAATTTTAGTAAAAGTTTACAGTAGAGGATTGTAGCAATATATTAGATCTTAAGTTTTCTCCTTTTTCAGCACTTAGAAAAGCCTGTGAAAAACAGGCTGAACAAGTTATTCTTTCAACAGAGCAGATTGAATGAAAATTTGAAGTATCTAAAAAAATGAGGCAAAGAAATATGAGGGCTACATGGGTTATTGTCAAAGGATATATAGCTTGGTGTGTAACTGGGTTATCAGATCAGAGACTCACTGTCCGAATCTAATGTGATAGAATATGCCTTCTGTGGCCACAGAGCTAAATCAGAAGTGCTTAGGCTGTTATGAATTTATGTAAGTTTTGGAAGGATGTAAATCAGGTTAAAAAACTTATTTCTAACTGTAATTACTTCATAAAACTGAATTATATAGTGCTGCACCTAGGCAGCAATGCCAAACTAACAGGGCAGAATAAACACACAAAAGAGAATGACACATAAGAGATAGGTAGTAATAATTTGTTTGCAGGCTTTGTTTCGTGATTCTGTAACATATTTATTGGGGAAAAAGCAGAGGAATTTCAAAGCAGCTATTCTGGACACTCCTCCAGAATTAAGTGCAGCTGTTTATGCCTTAAAGTCAATTATTTTTCTTGTTTATGCTCTAATCATTCATTATTTGTAGATGCCACAAAACAATCCGTGAAGAGCTGACAGAACAAACATTATTCCCCGTGGATTTTGTTTTTAAATATTTATTGTATGCTTAAAGTTTGTATGAGGTAGTTCTATGAACTCAGCAGAACTGAAGGTGGAGAGGGCAGTAATGTGTGAATTTAAAGCCTTTTAGCACTATTAAAAATCAAAGTCTTATTTATTTTTAAAACCACTTGGTTAAGGTTTTCCCTTTTCTTCTGGCACATTGTTGCTCTTGGGATAAATCTATTAACTATGGGCTGAGTCAGTGTGAATCTATTGCACAGTGAACCATTTCAGGTTAATATTTCAAAGAGGGATTTATCTTTGTCGCTGTAATGGTACAAATACCTTTGTCCATTTGATGCCAACTTGTCTGCTGCTGGATCCTCACCTTGAGAATTTCAGTAGTGGCTTAGTTATTAATAGAGGGCAGATATGATCCTGAGCTATGATGAAAGAGAGTTTCCATGAAAAATGCTCACAGCAATCATTATGGTTTTCAATTTAGTATTGTGAGCTTTGGGTAGCCTGAGTAAAAGCCCAAGTCATCCACATTTTTAAAGAGATTAATCTCTTCTAAGGAAAGTTGTGTTAGACTTGCTACCTGAAATATGTATAAAAATGGCTCACAGATGTCCCTGTGGGTCCCTTCCAGTTAAATAGAATGTACCAGACAAAAAAAAAACGTTTTGGGTGCCACTAGATGCCACAGGAGTCTGTACTGCAGCACTACCTCTCCCTTCAATAACTGGTATATCAAACTCTCCACACAGGATCTTTTAGGACTGGCTGGCTGAATGGTGCACATGATGGAAGTTCTCTGTTTTGTTTCCTGCTGCCTCTAGTTCTGTAGAAGCAAAGAGAAACAGGGGGAACAAGCAGTCTAGTTATGTTGTGCCTGTTAAAATTTACCACTCTGTACCAGAAGAGAGAAGAAATACACAGGCACAAGGGCCAGAGCCATTAGTGGGACAAGAGCAGTGCCATTGTACAAGAAAAGAGGAGGGGATAGTACAAGAATAAAACAAAACAAAAATAATCATGAGGAGAGAAAGGAAAGATGTCCAATTATAGAGAAAAGTGTGAGAGAACAAGGGGGACAGCAGGGAAAGACCTACAAAAGACCTGTTTTCTACTTGACTGCCCTTGTTTTGGATGCTGACAACTTTCCTGCTGTAAGGCCCTGGCATTTAGAAATAGAGTTCAATAGGACTTAAAGGCAGCTGGTATTTGAAAAGCTTTATTATAAGACAGTCCTTCTTTCCTATTCCAATTCTGATTATTCCAACAGAGAGGCTGATCTTGCTTTTCATTTGGGTATGAGGCAAGCAGAAATTTTTACTGGAGTAATCAGTTCATCAGGAGCACTGAAGGCACCTAATTCAGCTTGTATTTTTCAATGTAAATCAGGGAAGATTCAGATGGAATAAAATGAGTGTGAGACAGGAATAAGAGCCTGGATCCATTGCCCTTGTAGAGGCAAAGAATGGGAGTGGTCTTGCCCATGATCTCTGCCAGTGCATAAATCCAAGAGACCTGCCTGTGGAGTGTAATAGATGGGCAGCCACTGACCATATCATTGTGGTTTTTGGTTTGAAGGATTTTTTGCTGTTTTAATCTCCTGATTCTGTTTTTAAGGGAAGTTTGGTGTTTGCTTTTAACAGGGATAGTAAAAGGCTAAATTCCATACAAAGAACAATGTGCTGAGATACATAATGACCTATCACAATGACTGACCCAGGATATGTAGCTCTAGTTTCCAATGCAAACTGTGCTGTATCTTGATCCTTTAGGCTCTGCTAGATAATATGATATCTAGCACACATGTCCAAGATGCTTTATTTTGTATCTCCTACTATTAAAATAGATGAAAACAGAAAATGTACCAAAATGGTAAATAAATGCAGATTTCATGTTTTCCACAGTATATTCTGTTAGCAACCAGCATAATCAGCTTTGAAAATAAGCTGTTGCACAGGGATAGCAAGTGTCCATGGGAATTTTTTTGCAGTTGAAACCAGCTTACTTATATGTTGATTAAAATGCTGTTTAAGGCATTCTGGAAAGATGGGTATTTAGAGGGCAGTTTAATAGTTTAACCACCCAGCTTGGTCCTCTCCATCTCTCACAAATTCCAAAAAAGAAATACCCATAAAATACAAGTCTAAGAAATGTCATTACAGCATTGGCTAATATAAATTGCTTGATACAGCAACGTCACTCTAAGAATGAGTGATTGCACTGAAGATGAGTGTTTTCATGACTGAAATAAAGAGATGCTGGGGGCTGAAGCACCTGCAAAGTGATGGGTGGATTGAGTATTTAGATGCCAGCCTGAGTCTGGTCTCTACCCAGAGATCGTAAGTGATGTTGCCAGGTAAAGTGAAGTGTTACAATAGCACTCAACCTTTGCAGCCCGTGGTAAGGATACAGTTTATTTTAACAATTCTCATTAAAAATGTGTTCCCACTTTTCTCCCACTATGAACATTATTGTGGGTGTGAAAATACAGCAAATTAGCACCAAATGAAATGTAATTCAGAGAAGAGTCTGTAGTGAGGACAGGGCTGTTATCTTCTCTCTAGCAAAATTTCAGTCTTGTTTTGATCCTATAACTATGAAAATATCACCTTTCATAAGTGCTAGTTTCACTTAAAAGGAACAGCTTTTTTTTTGTTGGGGGGGACCCCCAACATACCAAAACAAAACAAACCAAAAAAACAGCCCACAAAAAAGCCATTATTAATTCATCCAGCTGTTGAGTTGAGAAGGAACTATGTTCATGAAACAGAAATACTAATTTTGTTTTCTGACAAGTTGAAAGTACAGAGACTGTGGAAGTAATTCTATTTATGCTTTTGTTTAAAATAAAGTATAATCCAAATAACTTCTATTAATCAAATTCTGGCCTCAGTCCACTGAAACTGGAGATATTCAGCAATGTAAGGAGAGCAATTACAGGTATACGCTAAGGGGAGAATTAATCCAGTTACATCTGTAGAACTATTAAAAAAAAAGTAAGAGTGATTTAAATCATGTTCAGTGTGTAATGTAGTTTTCAGCTAAGCTCATCCCATAGTTTCTTTACATACTCCTGAGGTCCCAAGCCCAGAAAATACTCAGAATGCCAATCTTAACTCTGAATTTCTTTGATTTGGCTGGCAGGTGTCACAATGACCTGAACATAATTTAAACTGAAAAGAGGGGGGGTTTGTGTATGTTAGTCCCTTGTGGCATTAATTTGTGCACTACACACAGCATTCTAGATGTGGAGCAATTTATCTATTTTTATAGAGGTGGTAACATTAATTTTAATGTTAGCCTTTGGGATGACATAGACTTTGTCTTCATTATTCTGAAATATTGTTCAAAAAAAACCCCCACAAATCCATTTATGTTTTCAATTTGCTTTGAACTATTTTTCAACAGCTCAGGTCAAGACCTAATTTCTAGAGCAATCTTCAATGCATTTTATTGTTCACCAGTGACTTTTATGTGATTAAGGAATCCATCAGGAAAATTCTCTTTTTATTCTCTCTGTAACATCTCCTTTCCAATGTCTAACTTGCAGCACTTTTTTTTTTCTTTAGTGTGGGGCCTGAAATAAAATTTGAGAATGAAAAATGGATGCTATACTTCAGAAATTGGTACGTTCATTTCAACTAACTCGTTTGTAATTTTGCATTTTGTTACACAACATAGTATTTCAGTCTTAGGCATGTGCAAAAATTCACTGAAGTGTTTGCAATACAGTGTCTGCTGGAGTTCTAATAAAGCACTACTGTTTGCTTTCAAGCCTAAGCATCCTGCCAAAACTATTAAAGCTGGCAAACATCCAAGTGACCTGATTTACAAATTCATCTGTTCATAAATACACTTATTTAAAGAAATACTGTCATATAGATACGAATTTCATATATATACGTATTTGTGTCTGGCTATGCACACATGCATGTCTCAAACATAGAAGGCAATCAGCTTCCTGAGGCTTAAAACTGGATGCCTCTGATATAAGGTTTCTGTGAGTAATGAAGCAGCCAAGGTGTTCAAAACATTGGTCCTTGCTGGTATGTGATGGAAAAGAATGTGTACAAGTGTTCAAAGCAGAGAGATTTAATTGGTGACTTGCCTTATGAGTAAATTCACAAAACTTCTTGTGTTGATAATGTGCTATTTGTGGTTGATTATATAATGTATAGAGTCAAAATTGCCCTTCCAGATTTACCTTTGCAAATCTTATTGTGCTGTAATTTCTTCAGTTAAAATAACTGTAAGGATACAAACTTCAGTTAGCAGTAAGTTCAGAAAAAGTGTTAAAATATCATAAAAAGCATTAAAATTTAGATTTTTCAACTGCAAAAGTGTGGCAAAGTCTGTTACACTCCATAGCTGTAGTACCTGACTTAGAGTGAAGTGCTCAATTTACATATATGCTGTATAGATATGTACACATATACACACACTGCACCAACACAAAGCCTGAATAATTCGGATTATAAGTGATCCATGAAAAATAGACTGTGTGCTAATTTCAGCTCTCTTGACACTATCATAGCTGTTCTGTGATGCCTGGGCATCACACAGGAATCAGCCTTTACAGAGCAGTTGCTGACTTGTTTGATGGCACGAACAAGCAGGAGTTGTCACCTTTAATCTCTGGCTTCCCACCCAATTAAAGAGAAAAGAAAAGACAGTAGGTTGGACTCAGATTGATGCCCTAGTCAGGGTAATTATGATGGCAAAAGGTGTTTTCACAAGGTAGGACCCAGCACAAAGAGCTCAGGAGTCACAGAAGTTTATTTGGGTATTGGTTATCAGAGGTTAGGATATGCCATCAAAAGAACACTTTTGGTAGTAGCAGTGTTTCAGAAATTCAGGAATCATAATTACTCATTAAAGTAATTAATATATTTTGGATCCTGCTTAGGAGGTTGTTAAATCCTTGTGGGAAAAAGCATGCCAATGTTGGTCAAGGTGGTAGGCAAAGCGAGGAGGAAGCTGTGCTGCACACAGCCAGAAACAAAGCACAACATTGCCTTAGGAACGATGGTGCTTCCTGAGACATCAGGGAGAGTTTTCATCACTCTCCCTTTTCCAAGCTTCAGGAGATTCTATATGTTTATGACTTCATGGTGTCAGAATCATTTTTAGCAGCCTTTTCCCCTTCCCTCTCTTTTGGAGCTCTTGTTACCCAAGTACTCTTCAGCTGACTTCCAGCATTTGCATATCTCCCAGGGCTTGTGTTTCAAACAGTGCTCCCAGGCTGATACCTTCTCAAAACTGCATAGAATGCAAAGGAGTTGGTACCAGCACAGCACTTATCAAGGTTAAGATGAAAAATCCCATTTTGGGATTTCTCTAAGAATACACCAGGTGGTGCCACGGATGTTTGCTGAGACAGTGTGTAATTACTTTTCTTGTTCTGCCAGAAAAGCTTAAAAAGGCCACATGAGTTCTACTTTATCACTTGCCCCCCTCTTTTCACTCATGCTGCCTGCGACTCACTTGGACGCTGCTCTGAAAATGTCTCTGTGCTCAGTGGATGTGACCCCAATTACTCTTTCTTGTTTTTTCTCCTTCTCTTTCTCTCCCTAAATGCTACTGGATTTTCTTCTTTACATTTACATTATGAGTAAGAGAAATAACCCCCTGCCCTTCCCAATAACTCGATCCATGAATCTGCAACTGGCCATCTGATATGAAACATTTTAAGCCATATTGAACTGCACTGTGTCCTATTGTCTGTTAATAGAACTGAGTGGACAGGATTAAAAATAGATCTGCCTTTTAAAGCAACAATAGTTTAATTTTAAATGAAAAAGTAGTTTCCATTGATTCTGCCCTTATCGTGCTGGAGCCTCTTGATTCTGTGCATGTCTAAATTAATGCAGGCAAAGGGCTCTTTTGAATAGTAATGTGTCTCCCACAGTTGTTCCTTGCCCAGCTCATCTTTGGTTGTCATGAGGATCTTGTAGGGTCCCTGTCCAGCCCGTTGCTGTGCCTGCTCCTATGCAGTGAGATGTGAAATTGCAGTCTTGTGCACTGGGGGTGTGAATGGCTCATGCTAAAGCAAGCACTGGTGCGTGTAATGGCCATGGCCATGGCCAGGAAGCTTGCAGCAAATCACCCTATGCACAAGGCATGGGAGAAGGTCATTAAGGGGGTGATACTTGGAGTGAAGTTACCATTTATGTGTAAAAACTATTTTGTCAGACTCAAGACTGCAGATGACTGTCATTTTCAAAGTTCTTAACCAGATTGAATGAAGGTCATGTTCATATCATTGATCACTTCTTGACTGATGGTCTCAGTGATCAATTACATGTATTTCACAGTATACTTTCATGCATCTGACCAACAAGCTCTTTCTCTAATCCAAATGCCATCTATAACAGACTGACCATAGGCAGAATTTATTTAGGATAGAATTAGCATTTCATCACAAAGGTATTCAGTAAGCACTGGTTTGGAATAGCTTACCTAAATGTTATAAGTTTCTGAATTGTTGTTCTTGAGAAAGATATTTAAGTTTCAAGATCAATAGAAGTTTCTGATAAATAGCACTCTGATAGCAAGAAAGATCTGAAAGGACAAATGCTAAAGGGCTGTTCTCTCAGCCCTTGGTCACAAACATTTAAGGACATTCCCCTATTTCTATCTCTCTCTGGAACTTTATATATTTTCAAAAATATTTCAGTTTGGAGAGAAAAAAACAACCAACCAACCCCAAACCCTGCTTTTGATTTTTTAAGCCAACATTTGTGCTTAATGGGTTGAGTTCTTTATAAAACTTCTAGGGAAGTTTTTGTGTATGGCATGAGAACAGCAGTGTAGTGTTTTTTCCTCCAGTCTTTTCTCTCTAACTCAATTTTACAACCTGTTATTTACCCTGTCTCTTATCCTTTCCCAACAATCTTTTCCAAATGAGGCTCAAATCAAAGGAAGTTTACTTAGAAATCAAACCCTCAAATTCACAGACTCACAGAAGTTTTTAACTGTAGATTAAATGAGCTCAAACATCCTTAACTAGAAATATTTTGTAGTAGCACATAAGCCTGGTTCAGCACTGTTCAGCCTGGTGATGAGGACTAAAATAAAGTTTTAAGCCACCTTTTATAAAACCAGCCCCATAACCAGGACAGGATTCAGCCACACTCAGGATAAGGAGCAGCTGGAACTGCCTGCTGCAGTAAACAGTGCAAATGAATGAGTCTTAGTCACTTAGTGAATCCATCCATACTTGTAAAAATATAAGCTTATAAGCACATGTTGGCAGTAGAGAAAGAAAGGAGGTATTTCTGTACTTAAAATTACATGTGTACATGCTGTGAATAGCACAGAGGAGAGTCTGCATGTCTTGTGGCACTCTATACTTTCCTTGGTATATCTGATCACTTGGCTGACAGCACAGAGTGAAATACAGGAGGGGTCATAGGAAAGGGGAGCCAACAACACATGAACAATGAAAAAGAAGGAGGTAACTCTGAGGGTGACACCAGTGGCCTTGAGATAAACTGCAGGTGAGATGACGGTGTTTGAATGTCATGCTTAATGAAAACTGATATGATACACATGATATACTTTAAGGGGAAGTACAGAAGTTTGTTTAGAGAGGCAAAGAGAATAAGAGCTGAATTTTTTGTCTCCTAATCTCCTCAGATTGGTATTCTCCTCAGATCACTCAACAAACTAGTTCTTCAAGGAGCATTCCTTTTTCAACCCAAGTCCAAGAGCTCACCTGTCTCCAGGCATTCTCAGTCAGTACACGCTAAGAAGTGACAGTCACCAATCTCGGACAGATCTCTTAATGTGGAGCAGAAGACTGATCAAAAGAGCACGAAGGCATGAAACTCCCTCTCCAGGGTGAACTGTGCTGCTGCAGCCTGTGCTGCATGGCACTGAATGGGTATGGCACATTCCCTGCCGTGCACCAGCCTCCAGGAAAATCAACCAATACAATGGAGTGTTATCCAGGGTTCTAAGCTCTTAGAGAGGTGGAATGTTCAGCAGGGCCGTGGAGCCAAGGCAATGGTTTCTGTAGCATGTGTGTGACAGAGAGGCTCTTTCCTCAGTTTGGGCAAAAGGGGCCAGGTACAGGGTATTCAGAAGAATGTTACAAGGACTTTTCCCCAGATTTTGTATTCATTTGCACACATGATGTGCCTGTTTCAAAGGATTATTCTGAATTTTTGAATGAGTTTCTAGTCACAGGCAGTTGACTCCCCTCCTTTAACACAGTATAACAAAGTGAGATACAACAGCTTCATCCAGGGAGAGATCAAATTAACCGAACTTGCCACCTGGGATTGCGAAGGGAAAAGGGGGAAGATGGTGACCCTGTAACTACAGGAGGCTGCAAAAAACCCCAAGTAGAGACCTCTAATATGAAAGGAGCACAATGTGAAGGACCTCAGGTGCAGTGTGACCTCAGTCCCTGCATGCAGACACTGTGTGCCCTCACAGTAGCAGCAGAGACATTGCCACCACCTGTACACAGAAGGGACTCTCTGGAAATGTGACCTTTTATGGCTCATCACAGGGAATGTGACTCAGAGATACTGCTGCATTTATATAGACTCATAGTTCCTTCTTTTGTGAGTTTTCTTATCAGCCTATATGATCTCATTTTGGTATTTTCAGTGGATTCTCTGCTCACAAAGCCAGTGGAGGAGAGAAGAAAACTTTCCTATTGCACATACACTGGCATGTAGATAAAACCCCACATTCTTCAATCAGATTTTTAAAATTGGAATTTTGCTGCTGTTACAGTTTAGCCTCAGGCTGGTAATTTGGTGCTTGCTTCAGTCACTGGGGTCCCTAATTGGAAAATGTACAGAACAGAAAAGAGTCAGGAGGGGAGGGGTGGAAGTGGATCACATTTATACCAAATAACCAAGTCCCCCGGCACACAAATTCAACCAAACTTTAAATATCCATTTATTCCCCTGAAGAGAATAGAAGAGAAACAAAGACATTAGGCTCCAATGACAAGAGTCTCTAGAAAAGCATAAAATCTAATAACACTGACTTTCCATCCAACCTCTCATACTCGGATCAGAGGAAAATGTCCCTTGCTAAATACAAAGAAAGTTCAGTTGGGCAGGGTTATTTATTTTCTTTTTAACTGTGCCATTCCCACACATATAAGTGTACTTACTCTAACTGTACACATACTGCATAGATGATACATCACTGGTATAATTCACACAGAGGCTCAGTGTAAAAACTAAAGAATTTTCTCAATTTTGGGCCAGTTTTCAACACTGAAAATTATCCACACCAGTTCTACCTACAAACTTTTTCTCTTGATGTGACTGGGAGGGTGGGTGGATGTTGCCAAGCTCTGAACCTCTTTGGTCATTGTTAGAAGGCTGCAAGGTTTCCTTTCCATCTGTGAGAGCTTTCTTGTGGAATAATATGCCCTTAGGAGCCCAGCATTATGTGAACAGAACTTCTGGGATGGAGGGAGTGAGGGGAATCGTGCATCAGTGGTCTCTCACATTGTGCCCTTCAGGTGAGGACTTCTCTGTGGGCTACTTAAGAAGCTGCAGGCAGCATCTTTGGAGATCTGCTTTGTTGTTGATGTTATTTTGGTCCTGAATTCCTCACCTTCCCTAATTGATGAAGCTGTTGCCGTGGTGCAGGAGCTGTCTCTGTGGGTACATATATGCAGATATGTGTCTGTGTCTGCTTTAGGAAGGGGGGAAATTTGTCCCACAGTATTCAGCAGTGTAGGTTTAATAAAATATGTTAGTGTAGAAAATGAGATTTTTATAATACAGCATTGTAAGCCGGTGGCTTTGGAATCCAGGTCTGTTGAGTTTTTCTGTTGTATGTGTAAATTCACTTAGAAACTTATATTAATTGAAAGGAATGCTTTTACTGAACCAGGAGTTATTGACCACTTTGCAAAAATGTGTACTCTACAAAGTTTAAATTACATAATTGTTCAAGGAGGACTAGTACCTCCTGTGGCATCTTCAGTTAGAGGAAAGAGATTGTTGCATTAATCGGGACTTCAGAGGATGCTGATAACAATAATTCTTTTCTAATGTATTGATATAACTCTCAATTGTTTCATATTAAACTGAGAAAACGGGAAGAGTTAGAAGATGGTACATGTTTTAATAGAAGCAATAATTCTACTTGAAGGGCTGGCTGGATGCTGTACTGGGGAAATGAAACCAATAGATCTCATTTTACTGAATGTAGCTGTATAGAAAGAAAAGGTCATAATCCTGGGCCTAATTCAGTTACTGATTTAAAGTTGATGCTAATATTTTTCAATTTATTTTATGAATTTAAAATGGGATCAAACATATAAATGTAATAATTACTGCAAACTGCAAAAGATTTGTTTGGATCATATTCTATAAGCTTATTAGCCTGCTTTACTGAGCTCCTTCTGCTGTCCCCTGTGATGTCAGTTCACACCAGGTATAGGTCCAGCTCAGTATTTCTTCCCTGCTGATGATTATTTTGTGACAATGGGCTATTAGCTGTTATGGGCTACTCAGCCATTTAACACACACTGTGTTCAGACCCAGAAGTCTTGCTAAGTGAGTAGTACCAAGTAACTGCCTTTGAATTTTCATGAGCTGAGCATCGTGGGTCAGGTTCTCATTTAGTCTGAGGCACCTTTAGATCTGTGGCATTAAAAAGCAGCCTTATTGTGGATATAAAGTAACCTGTGCCTTTTGAAGAACGACACCACGTGACTTCTCATAGCTCTTTCACTTTCCATGAGCACTTTGCAGTCTGAGCCCATTTTCCTTTATATTGTTTCCCTTTGGGAAGTCTGAGTGGTGCAATCCTTAGTGCAGGCCGGTCGCTGGTGGACCCCCGAACCTTGAGGAAAGTGATCCCTGCCAAAGCTCATTAGCACTGTCTGTCAGTGAGAACTGTGTCATCAGCTTGTCATCATTGTTTCAAGATCTGGACCTATTTTAGTGCTGTGCCAGCTAGCGATGATGTTTAATAAATAATACATTATTGGATAAACTGCTAGTTGAGGAGATGTTTATAGCTTTTAATTAGTGTCTTCCAGTATTCTCCTCCTAATTAAAGAGGAGTCTAGAGCTTGATTACCATTTACAGAAGGTAAAAATGGAAAATACTGTAAAACCCTCAAACTATCATTATTTTCATGCAACTAAAAATCTGTCCAGCTTAAAAAATTTGAAGTCATAGGTATGTAAAATCATCACAAGCAATAACTGGAATGTTTTTGAATGACTATGAGGTGACAGAACACAATACCTTACTCTCTGGTTTTGAAATATTTCTCTATCCTCATTGTTAGACCAACATGCTATATAGAACCATCTGAAAGGTCATTCTATAGGTTATATAGGGTTAATATACCTGGCATGGTATATATAATTCCTTAAGGAAATTCTTACTCTCCACTACTTCTGGAGTAGCTGGATGCTGTTGCATCCCTTTCTCCAGTTATAAGGCAGTGTGGTCTAAATATTTTCCATGAGAACAGAATTCAAGAATGCTTAACTTCAAATTCTTTGTCTATTCCTAGCCCATTCAGAGTCCTTGGAAAAACTCAGTTACCTCCATTTTACCTCAGAAAAAGTAAGAAGGACTAGTTAGCTCAATTCACAAGGCTTTGCAAAAATTACGGTACTCTAAAAAAATAAATTTGGTAGATAGTAGAAGTGCTAAATATTCTATAATAGCACCTGCAACAATGCTATAAGCTTGTGTAGAAAAATAAAAATCTAATCAGAATTTGTGTTTCCTAAAAAATGAAATAGAGAAATTTGTTTTAATTGTTATTATTTTTTAGTATTCTTATATTTTTCTTTTGGGACTCTTTTTCCCCCATGATGTTTATTCTCTACTGGCACATACATTACTCTATATGTGTACCACCTACTTTCACAAGGTTTCTAGAAAACTCAGGTTGAAAAAAAAATAGTGCTGCCACTGCCTTTTCTGTATCTCTTTCTGTGACTGAACAGAGGACTTCATTCTTCTGGAATATTAGTCTACTCAATTGCATAAGCATCAAAATCAAATGAATATTTGCAAAGGTCAGGTTACAGTCTATGGCAGGAAAAACATGCCAAAAACAATTAAAATTACTAGGTCTGCATAAGAAAGTCCCACACAGCACATATTGCTCACAGGTGCTCCATGTGAAGCCCAATCCAATAAATGTCAGTCCAGTCATTTACACGAGGAGAGTGCCAGTCATGTAAAAAGAAACAGAAGAACAGATGCTTTATGAGAAACAAACCCAATACAAATAAACTCAAAACTGATTATAAAAAAATCACACTAAACAAGTATTAAAATGCATGTGAACTGCATTTGGGATTCTGTGAATGTTTTTCTACAATTGGGATGCAGTGAATGGTTTGTAAAACAAGTGGCAGATAATTTTTAGTGCTTTCAAAGTCTTTTGAAGCCTTGCCTCTGCAATTCTGTTTATGCATTTAATTTTATTTTAATTGCTCTGGCTTTCTCTCCATGTTGTTTAAACTTTGGTTTTCAAAAGGCCAAAATGTCCACAAAATTGTGGTAGAGTTTAAGAATTTAATCTGTGGGGAGGTTTGTTTGTTTTTCTTTAAGTGCTGAGGAGTAGAGGTTTGACTTGATCGTGCATTTCGAAAAGCTTACACACCTGTGACTTTTTGGGAGCTAGGACTGGCTTTAAAATCTGCTTTAAAAAGCAAGTTATATGTGGGCTTAGTGTTTATTGTAAACATTTTATGGTTAAATCTATTATCACTGACAAGAGAGAGTCAAGTTCAGCAGCTACCCACGCTTTCCTTCCCTCTTGGCAAGAGTTGTCTCTGTGTGCCACAGTGAGAGCCAGAGAATCTAGCACAGGTTGAGAACTACTTGAGGACAGGACTATTATATCCTGCTTGAGAGGAGAGTTTTTAACTGTTAGATAAATGTTTATGGAGTCAGATTTTTCTTTCTCTGTTTCTTTCTTTCCTTCTCTTTCTCTCTCTCTCTCTTTCAATTTATGTTCTGTTTCCTGTAAGCCAAAGATCTCATAAGAGGATATGGATTTTGCTCTGGTGATGTTTTCAGGAGTACAATTTAATGCAAGGCACACAGATATAAGCACTTAAATGGGCCCAGTCTACAGTGCTCCTGGCCACTTCTGGCCTGCTGAGGGTTCTGAGAAACTAGAATCAAATGCAGCTGAGCTTAACAAATTTTTAAAGGAAAGTCAGATGTGGATTTCATTCTATTTTTCTTCTATCCAAAATAAATGTAGGAGCCCTAAAGGTTCTGAAATATGTAGACCTCAAGCTTGAAATTTTATACTCATAAAGAATAGTGCAGAACAAGCAGCAGTAAAACTCACCAGATAAATTGTCTCAACTCTGACCAGGGAGACCACCCTTTTGGTGAAAAAGCGAACTTGTGTTCCTTACTCATTTAATCCCCTGATTTTCTGCTGAAAGGGTCGACAAGGGACTCATTCTCACAAGCAACTGGGCTGAAGCCACACATTCATTTCATATGTGACATGAACAGGTCTGTGATACTAACGATTTTCAGACTCTATGAACTGAAGTTGGATCTGACCCTGTGACCCAGAGGCTAAAGGCTCCAAATTCAATTACTGAACCCCAGAAATACCAAGTCACTTCTGCTTAACCATTACACCAGCACTGATGAAATCGGTAGTGAGCCATTGTATTCAGCCAGGTAGACCAGCAGCACGAAGACAAGTAGCTAGGATATGTCCCTTTCAGACAGCGTGTTTTATTCCTTCTCCTTTTCCAGACACAGTATTCATCTTCCTTCAGAAAGGAAGTTTCGAGTAGTGGAGAAGGATCCTGTGAACATAAAATCTACAGTCCCATCCTTGGAACAGTGCATATGTCAGGTATTTGAAAATACTGGGTGATTCCAAAGAGAAAGAGTGATTACTGCACATCGTTTATTCATGGCCTATCTACGACTGACATTTGATACTCAGGATTCAGGCTGAGCAGCTGGTTGATGCCACCTCTTGCCAGTTATCTTTTTGCTGGTGCTGCTGTTCTATCACCACTGAGTGACACACATGCACACAGGAGAACAGTGATGAAATGAAACCGCACAGGGCAAGAGCATGAACAGTTCTGCTCCTGAGTCATCCCTGCTGCCCTTCTTCCTCATCCATGCGGCTGTTCATGTGGCTGTGTGATGGCAAAGGCTCAATTTATGGGCAAGGAAGACTTTAGTTGTAGGCAAGTTCTGTGGCACTAAGCAAAGAGAGGTTTTGCTGGAAGTACACTTTGACTCACAATTTGGGAATAGCGCAGAGGGTTAAATAGGGAAAATCAGGTGAAACAAAGCAAGACAGGAAAAAGTAGAAGCTGAACAATAGCAGAAGCAGTGAACTGAAAAATTATCTTGATCTGTTTGATGGAGATGTCAGAAGGAACTAGAGTTCAGCCTTATTTTGTACATAGTTAGGGCTTTTTTTGAGGATCTACTATAGATTTGCTATGTTGTTATAATTTTTTGACGTTTCTGAAAGGGAAACTGAAGTCCCATCAAATTTACTAATTAACGTTGACTGTTTTGTCTGGGAAGTAATATTGTGCAAACTCAGACTGGAGAGCCCAGTACTGGATGCAGCACTCCAGATGAGGCCCCACCAGTGCCAAGCAGAGACAAAGGATCACCTCCCTTGGTGTCCTGTCTGTGCATTCCCAAATTCAGTCAGGACATGCTGTACCTTGCTGAGGGTGCTCTCTGCCCCATCACCCAGGTCATTAATGAAGGTGTCAGACAATACTGATCTCTGGGAGTCTTGCTTCCAGCTGAACTTTCTTCAGCTGATCCACAAGCATCTGGGCCTGGTCATTCAGTTTTTACTTGAACCCACAGCATAGTGGGATTGGAGAGGAATTGGTCAAGCGACTATTGGCTCATGATATCTCAGAGTTGAAGACATTCAGAATGCAAGAGCCTTTTCCTTTCTTTTTTCAGGGAGGATTCTTTCTTTAACAAGATGACCTCCCAAGTAGACTATAAAACCAACAAATACTAAATTTCTGAGCTTCTCTGAGAAATGTCTAATAAATGTCATTTGATGGTTGTTGAGCACATTCTCTTTGCTGAGAGATACAATGTAAATATCAATAATTATAATTTTATATTGCTATAAATAATACTGTATTCATTTTTATTTTCTAAAATAATTTTAGTCTGTGTACACACAAGAAAAAGTTTATGTGTGTTTACAATATTATTGACCGTTATTCTGAATGAATTAAGATAAAGGTCTGTTCCTTTTCGGATGAAAATCCTTTGGCCAGTTCCTTATCTGAAAAAGTCTCATTAGAACTGCTACTAGTGAATATGTTGTATGAAAGGAAAGAAGGGCAAAGCAATGTTATGTAGGAAGATGCAGCACAAAGAGAAGAAGGGTAGATGTGATAAAAAGGCAATATTTAAAAAAGCTTTTTAGGAAAGGAGTGTGATTTTTCTCCCTCTGAACAAAAGCAGAAGTGGCAAGCTCAGGATGTCTCATGTACAGTCCTTCTTGGAAACACAGTCATTCACTGAATGAGCTCTGCTGCCATGCAAGTGTTTATTCCTACTGCCAGTGGACAGCCTCATTTGGCAGGTGAACAATACCAGTGGCTAAATACTGCTTTATTTTTTCCAGTCCTTCAAAACTGAGAATAACCTGGACTGCAGGTAACTAGACTGTCAGAGAAGGGCAGCTGTGGATGTAATGTTAAATGAACCTCTTCCAAACTTGCATCTTATTCATCTAAGTGCAAGGCTCAAATTTTTTACTGTGTTCAGGTCTTTGGAGTTGATGCTGTTGTTCATAGGCATTGCTTCACTTCATGTGCTGCATGATTGCATAGATCAAGACACAGAATCATAGAATTGTTTAGGTTGGAAAATACCTGTACAGTCATCAAGTCCAACTGTTACCCCAGCACTGCCAACCCTCCCTCCCCTTCCCCCCCACTGAATTGTGTCCCCAGGTGTCACATCTACACATCTTTTAAAGACTTCATATTTCTGGAAGCTGATCATGGGCTCTCACAGCAGCAAAACTGCAGAAAGTGTATGCAGCACTTGTCAGAATGGAGTGCTTGCTGTTGTGATTGGCTTATTGTCAGCAAATTAAATATATCTGAAATAAACTATCACGTTTTAGGAATTTCATTTTTGGCTGTTTGGAGTGAATATTACACATAGAATAACCTATTTTTACTTAATGTATTGTATTTTTAAAAATAGCATGCTGTTTTTTGAAAGACTTTATTGGAAACAAACCAGAAAACAAAGCTTTATGGTCAATTAATTATTTTGTAGGCAAAAGTGGAACTAGATGCCCATTTGCAGAAGAGAAAGGGATAAGTTTCATATATGGTGTGCATGTATATATTTTAAACTGGGATTGATTTCAAACAAAACAATGGAATAAAAAAAGAAATATATTTGTTTTAAATAGCTAAATGAGGGTGGAGGCTAGAATGAGAGGTGAACATATCTGGTCTTGGATTCTTGTTTTGGGGTTTAATGTCAGATATAGCCTAGAGACTCCTGGGGATTATAAAAAAAATGAATTTTTGTGATGAAGGATTTTATGGCATTTCTGAAGTATAAAATGTTCTCAACCATTGCTGCAAGCTCAGGCAAGCTTAACATCAGCTCCTCAGCATGATTGGCTATTTCATTATGCAATAGAAAAGCAGTGGAATTTGCTTAAGATTTAAAAAGAAAGCTTCATATGCAAGGGGCAATTTACTAGGATTTAAATGTCTCTAAAGGAAAGATTTGAACGTGTATAGGAAAATATAGGTGCATTTTCTCTATTACAGTTTCTAACTCTTCACGTTATACATTGTAAATCTCAAGAGGAATATGTGCAGGATTTCATTCCAGAGAGGAGGTGTACACTGCAGGTTAGCATTTTAGGTTTTGCCCATGAGAAAGAGGGAAAAGAACAGTATTGCCTTCAAAAGGAATTGTGCTGGATTAATGACTTTAGTGTTCTTTCAAATACTGGTGCAAACAGTGAAAATAGAAAATTATATTTATTTGTTAGATGCATTCTCTCGAAAGTGGAATATAGAAAAAAACCACAATGCTGCCAAAGTTTGATTTTTCATCACCAAGTGCCAGCTCTTGTGCCTGTCTCCATTGCAGTTTGCATGTTGTGGGGCAGTCCCAGTACCCAAGGCAAGTCAGGGGGTCACTGCTGTGCTTTGGGATAAAAGCATACTGATGAACAATTAACAAAGCCTCTTTCGTGCCCAGACCTTTAAACAGGTAACAGGCTTACACATAAAATCTACACCCTCTTTGGTGTGAAATACCACCCACTGCATAGGTTAGCAATCCCAAACACAGGCATCTGAGAGTTAAGGACAGGAAAGACTGTTCTGTTTGATTAGATGCACACAGAGAAAGGGATGACCTGAGGGGAAAACCAGGATGACTTAAATGTCTGCAGATAGGGGATCTTTCTGCAGGTGCTGGGTCATGCCAGATCCCTGGGTAGGGCAGATGTCACCTGCAGGTATAGTTTTTAGAGACAATGAATCCCTGTGAAATAAAGGTAGGGAAGTTGAAAGGTTAAGATTTGGAAACCAAGATTAGGATTCTCTCTTTTGTTAATATAAAAGAAATGTTTTTTGGGAGGGGAAAGAGGGGGGTTTGTATGAAATTGCACAGGATGATGGAAAAAACTACATAATTAGCATCAAAGGCTCATTGAGAAATGAATCTGTACCTTTTTTTTTTCCTTCTCCATCCTCTCCTCTTCTATACACCTGGCTGAGTAAAAAGGTTTCTTTTACTCTGTATGAACTGTGGGGTTTAAGGTTGTTAATTAAAACCAGTGTTTTGATGTTATTGCACAGGCTACTTAATCAATTAGCTGTGTTTGCAAAGCACTTTTAAGGACTAATTACGACCAAATAATAAGTGGATTTCTTTTATTAACCTTCAGAAATGGAGAAGGCCAAGAGGAGAGGAGCCTTGTGTCAGGGCTCAGCAGGCAGTTTCTGATCCTCTCTTGCTCTGATTCAAGAGCACCAGCTCAGAGTCCTGACACAGCAGCAGGGTTTGTGTGAAGCAGGGCAGTTGCACACAGAGCAGCTGCTGGGTTTTGTGTTTGGAGGTGTGCTTTAATTTGTCTATGTAGACTTGGTTTGGGGAAGGTTGGATGCAGCAGCCTGTTTTGGGGTTTAATGTCAGATATAGCCTAGAGACATATTCCTGGGACCCTGTGGTTCAGGTATTTGAGGCTGTGGTCAGTCTGCTCTGCTGCAGGATCAGTGCTGTAGCAGGAGGTAGTGGAGGGAAGCTCACACATTGATACTAATGATCTGATGGACAAACAGGAGGATTCCTGAGAGCCTCCCAGTACACCATTCCCTGCTCCTTCTACTCAGCACTGCTGTTCACCACCCATAGGGGTGACAGATCATGGGAAACAGATTTGAGAGGCTCCAGTTATGCTCCATTTTCCTTTCTAGAAAGGGCAATAAAGTTTCATGATGCCTTAAATGCAAAGTGATGGACATTGGAGAAGATATTCTCCATTCAGGTACTGATGTCAACCCTGCTGAAGTTCAACAGGAATGGTTTCTGGGCAGTCAGACTGTTGAATCACTGAAAGAAGTGTTAGAAGCATACATAGAATAAGAGGAGTGGTGAAAATAATGGAGAAATGGCATGGCATTTTCTGGATAAGACAGAGGAAAAACCCAGGAGATGTTATAGCTATGGCTGAATAATTATTTGACTTATCCATACTAAACTCAGAGAGTTTCTTTCTTGAAAGGAAAGAAGTAGAAAGCTCCTAGGGATGTACATTCTGGGTGTCTTTGCAATGTAAAACATGCAGCTGCAGATCATTTCAGATCTCCAAAGAGAAGGATGCTGTTATTGTCAGCAGTTCCACATTGTGGAGAGCATGTAAAAAAGGAGATAGGTTCTTAAACGCTTCCCTGAATAGAAATTAAATCATTAAATTAAGGCCTAAAGATTCAGTCCTATTCAGCAAAAGGCTGAATATCTGTTACAGTCCTAAATAGTTGTATTCTCTTCAGTGGGACTCTTTGAGAATTGCAGGACTGGACTCCAAGCATGTTAGAGGTACAGAATGAAGAGATTATAATTGTTGGTACACTGTTATTCTGGTGTCATCCATAGTGGCATGTAGCAAAATGGGAGGTTTTGGAGTAAATCTAGAAATAGAAAAATAATTTAAATTATAAATCTCCCTTTCTTCAATATTGTTTGTGTAATTAAAAAAAATATAAAATTGAGGATGATGCATTCACATTTCTGCTAAAATGTTATTTACATGCATAAATCTGTGTCTATAGCTCAGGTTTTCAGTTCTAACAGGCAAATTTTTTTGCATTTGTGAGAGTTAGTAGGAAGTTTAACATGTCTTAAATGTATCTACTGTGCTTCTTTGCCTATTATCACTTTTAAGTGGTATCTTAAGGCATAAAGGAATAAAAGCATAAAAGAATATGAATAAAACAATAGACCTTCTGGTGGAAGTTAAGTCCATGTGCTTACATGTTGATACAATAAGGTTACTGGAGGACTAGTTACTAGTTACTAATGCAAAAACTTTTGCAGACAGGTAGTGGATGAGTTGCTGTGAACTATTACATCCATTTGCACTATTCCAACAGCACCAAAGGGCAAGTGACTTTGGAGAAACACCTGGGGTTATCATTTCATTTGAATGCCTTTTTTTTTTTCTTGATCCCTTAGAGCTTTGTAGTCTTCAGCACAGTGAGTACACACGCTTATTTCCAGATATCCAACTGGCATGCTATGGTTTTAAGCAGCAGTAATTTTGAGTAACTCTGCCCCGACTCCAACTTACCCTGTGGTCCAATTTTAGCAAATCATAATGAGGTACGTAAAATGGACAATTTACCTCTGAAAATTTTTATTTCAGTAATTCTACTGTTTCATGTGTGGAAGTGCTACTTAGTCCAAGTCTGCAGCCCCCTATTCTTCTATTCATTAACAGTAGGCCTGGGGGTGTTGCCTTTTACATGAACATGAATGAACTCAATTTCTGTTAATGGATATTGTGTGTGCTATGCAGTAACCACTTAGCTAAAATTGTTAGCTTGAAAAGTTGGTGTTTCTGCCTGGATAAGCATACACCCACTGCTTGTTTCATCAAATTGTCCTCTTAAAAAACTACAGGCTCCCAGTTTCATGGAATCCATGCATGACAGATTTCAGCCTAAAACATTTTTTTACACACAGGTTACAAAGCCTTAGAGGAAAACTCCCATTGACTACAGCGCTGTGAATTGTGCTCATCTTGGATTTAAGTGCTGCTATTTATAAAAGTCCTGGCATTAGTTGCAGTCTTCCATTAAGACAGATGTAAAGCAAAATTAGATGAATGGATCAGAGAGGAGGTAAAGAGAGAATCAGTTCCACAGACTTGTGAAAGGCTGGCTATGAGGAAAAGCACAAAAAACCCTTGCTCTGAGACTCAGCTGATTTGATCCCATCTATATGAACTTTGAGAGTCCATAAAAACAGGGTTGATATTTGATTTCCTTAAGAATCAGTTTGCTTTGTCATGGTATCCTGCAATAGCTTTGCTGAGTAGAATTTTAAAATCCTCATTCAGTGTCTTGGTTTGGACTCACATATTATTCAAGATTTTATACTGCCCTTGGAGAATGAGCATTTAGAACCCTCTTTTTTAATTTGGAAGGAAAAAAGGGTTTATACATTATCAAGTGCTGGTCCTCTTTTTTCCTCTCTTTTTTTATCCTTCCAGTGACAAAATGGTGACTTCTGACAGATGTGTTTTTCATTTCAGTTTCTAACTATGAAAATGAAGCCATAGACTTAGAAAAGAAAAAGGATCTTCCTCTGAATCCTGTTGACTAGAGTTCAAATAATAAAAATGTTTTAAAGCTGTGAATGCTTTTAATGAACACCAATAAAAAGCCCCCAAAAACCTTCAAAACCAAAACAAAACAAAACCCCCCACACACAAAAAAGAGAAAGTTTGACTTAAACATTATGTTTGTCTCAACTGAGCATCATCCAATGGAAAAATATTTGTCAGGTTCTACAACCTATTTCATGCCTTTGACCCTCCTCAGAAGTGTTCTATAATGTCTAACCTGTGAATTCTCTCCCATTTTTTTGCACAAGTGCCCTTCCTTGGAATTCATTCAGTTACTATTTTAATATGGTGATAGTGAAGAGAAAAGGCTTTTTAAAATGTCATTGGGTGATATGATAGGAACAGTACCTGAAACTGCTCTTTAACATATTGACTTCAAAAGTGGTGTCAACTTGACCAACAATTCAATAATTGATGAGGTAAGTAAATCAAATACTTTGAACACTCAGTATTGCCCCCCCTGCAGTCCTTATGGTCAGCATTCGCCCTTCACCCTTTGAATTCAAATGCAATAGTAAGGAAGCCCAATGGCAAAGGCCTCATCCTGAGACCAAATGAATAAAGAGAAAATAGTAACAATTGTCTTGTATCTAATCACTAGGAATTTTATTCAGGAAAAAAGTCCAGACACAAACAGACACATTGGAATGATCTGTGTTTCTGAAAGACACCAAACTTAGTACTTCACTTGCATAGTACAGCAATTAAAGTTATATTTGTGCTCAGAGAAAATTGTGATTGATGGTTAATGACTGGTGCTTACTATTAGACAGCACAGAATAACCAGTGCTGTCTCCTATTACAAAGATCTGTAGGTAAACCCCTTGTTCTCTGGCTGAAAAAAAAAAAAGGGTTTTTTTTAATTCTAATGCAGTACTTTTGAGGATAGTGCATAGTTGCTTGTTTCTGTCTGCAAATAGAAAGATATTTATTATAATTTAGAATTGCAGTTCCCTGGGTTTGGGTTTCTTTTTCATTCACAAAGTAGCTTGGTAACAAATATGAAACTTTGGATTCTGATTTCCTTCTCATAGAAAGGCAAAGACCTACCTTGGGAGGAGATGAATTAATTGTTTACTTCATTGAACTTACTGGAAAGAATATGGTTTCTGATAAGCCTGTCTCTCGTGAAAACGGATTCTCAGTAACAATAGGTAAGAAAACTGGCACTGTCCTGCCATTTACAGCCCAGATGATTTCACTTTATCTGGTTTTTGTTCCTACTATGGTTTTATTAAAAATGTAAAGTTGCAAACTGCAGTTATTTTTGTTCCAACCTAACTAGCAGCATTAATAGCAGAGCCTCATTTACATGATCACTTGGTTACTGGCAATCTGTGCTTTGGAAAACTTGGACTCTGAACAGCACTAATTAACAGCAAAATGGAGCCGGAAATTAATTGGCATCAAACTAGGTGGAGATTAAATTGTCTTGCAGTCTAGTTCCTGACTCACAAATCTGTATGCACAGCAAATATTTCTCTCATACCTAGATTAGAATAAGATTTCTACCTGCAATGTGGATTTTTCCTATTTTTAATTTTTTATGAACTTTTTACTAACTTTTTGATATTTAGTAACCTTTAAACATTCCCATTAATGTTTTATATATGTGATTAAGCAGCATATTACAGTCATAACAAGAAAACTGGATGGAAACTATTTGCTCTTTTTTATTTCTTGAAGTTCTGTTTGGTGTTTATTTGGCTCCTGAATGTCTGTTCACATCAAGTTCAAGGCAAGGAAAGAAGCTGGAAATACTGTGGTACCATATTGTTTTGGGTGGAACTCAGATCTATCAGATGGAGCTCAGACTAAAAAACTGTGAGGTTCAAACTATTTTCTTGGGACACCTAGGATCTTATTTTCTCACAAAGGATCATTTAAGAGTCCTAAAAACTTGTGATTTGGTGTCTATTTATTTGAAGTGTACGTTCCATAGACTTTGTAGCATTTAGTTGTGCTGTGGTCTGACATCAGGCACTGGATGAACCCTTGCAGTTGAAAGACCAAGGCTCTGAGCTTTAGGTGTTACTTTCAGTCAGTAATCATCAGCTCTAAATTGTTTTGGGTTTGCTGGTTTTGGCATTTTCCAGATTTGTCTGGATCCAGCCATTTTGGTCGCTTGCTGTCACATCTAAGGCCCATTAACCCTGTTTTCTCTACTGCAAAATTGTATATCTGGGAGTCTGCATAATTTAATGCAAAAGCAGTTTTAATAAAATTCCTGAAGTGCAGCATTTCTTTTCTTCTTCATCTAAAACCCCAATACTTTTGAGTTTCTCTATGCAAGTACAACTGGAAAATCAGTAGGAAATGGAACTATTGGGAAATTAGTTATAAATATGACTAAATTAGTTATTAGTTATAAATATAGGCTAATACAATCTTGGTCTAAAATTTATATTATTTCCAGTGATTAAGCAGAGTTTTAGCATTGCCTGAAGTGCTTCATTCATGGAGAATGGCTGAGGAAGTAATTACAGTGAGCCACCTCTTTGACAGTGTCTGCAAATGTGAGATTAAAATTACATTTACATCACAGAAATTGTTAACATTTTAGAAGGGGGAAAAAACTATAGACTATGAGGGGGGATACTACAAGCCAACACAAGTGTTTATATAACTTTATTTGTGTTAGGGGTTTTTTTTATATAGTCATTTATGTATCAATTTACAAGAAATATTAATGTATTATCTCACTATATCAATATATTTCATCAGAACCATAAGCTATAGCACAATCCTGCCTGTTGTAAGCAAGGAGCTGCTAGTTTTGAGATTATTTTTTAAACTTCTCTCACTTTTTAATTTCATCCCATTTTCATTAGAAAGCACGCATCTCTTGAAGAGGAGTCTGCTTTTGGGCAGCAGAAGGGAGGAAAGAAATCAAGGTTATTGGAAACTAAAAGAAGCAATCCATGAAAATTCTGTAAGTCTGTCTTCTTTTGCTCAGCTGAGCACTGTAAGATACTCACTTTGCTTTTTTATCGGGGTAGAGCTAGTACTGAGGCTGGAAGACCCAGAAATAATCACCATTTATTTGAATATAGAGATTATTCAGGGTCTGAGAGCTGAGGGAAATTGGTATTCCCATGCCAGGTTGGTTTGGTGCAGACGCACTCTTGATGAAGAAACAAACATTGCTTCATCCATTTACATAAGCAAGTAGTTTTGGGTGTCAGTCTTGCTTTTACATCAGAAATATCCAACCTTATCTATATGTGGGCAAAATGGATATTTAAAAAAAAGAAAAAACCTTCTGGGATGTTGAGTCATCCAGATTTGATGTGACTGATGAAATCACTCCTTCCCTCAGCACAAGAACTCTGCTCTCTTGCTGCATAAATGTTGGATGCAGCCACACACCACAGTGCAACAATGGGCTGTTAAATAAGGCACTTCTGGAAAGGTCATTTTTTCCCCAAATCACTGTGCTTTCACTGTGGAGAAAAATAATTATAATAAATACGGTGGCCATAAATTTGTTTTTATAACCCCTTGTCTTCAATCTAGAATAAATTAGTCATCATCATAACAGGCTACAATATTAAGATTTATGGTCTAACTTCATCCCCAGTGTTATTTCAGTGTTACACCAGCAATGACTTTGATCTGAGTGTCTGTCCTGTGAGTTATAGAAGGTGGGGAGTCCCCCTCTCCCTTTCCATTATTGATGGCACTGTACTGCCTCCACCTAGAGAAAATCTGTCTTTTTACTGTGGTTGCTCTTATTCTTTCAGCCTTTTCTTCACGGTGCTTCTGAATTTAACCACTCTGCCATGTCATTTTGTCTTTAAGGTGAAGGCCCTGTGATAAAAAATTGATATTCCTCAGCTTTCTCTACAAAGTAGTTCAGAAGTAGAAGTTTGAGGTGCACTGCTGGACCATACAGAGCTGCATTCTTCCTACCTGTCACCTGAAAGCACATCAGTAGACTCAGTCCTTCGGTGCTTGTTTGACAGAAATTTTTCTCCCCTTTTGTTGTATCAAAAAAAAGCTTTTCACTGATTTTCAAGAGCAGAAGGCAGGAGAAAGGTGACCTCCTGCCTGAAAGCAAACTGCTTTGGACCAGTCAGGATTGCAGGTGTTTTTCCCTGTTTAGCCCTTTCTATTACTCAGTACCTTGCACAAATCTTTCTACACACGTGCTCAGGAAAGTAGCGAGTGGTTCAGATTGTGGCATGCATGGATCAACTGGTTTTTTATTCAAAATGAATTGTCCTGGCTGTATAATCTGCTGTTCTTAGTGGGGAAGAGGACTTTTATATTTCCACTGATTTGTTTTAGGTGCATCTGGTTAGAAAACAGTGTTTTCTATGAACATTTTCAAGGACTGTTTTCTGTCTCCTTTATTATAATTAAAAAAAAAAAAAAGTTTTTAACCATGCTTTTGATTTTGATTCTAGATTGCAAAACTTCCTACAAAACAGAATTGTTATGAAGGTTCCCTTGTCCACAAAGAGATTTGAATAGAAACATTCTAATAGCCTGCATCTAAAGTATCTGCTTTAGCCTGACTTGATACAGAGCTGAAAAGCAAAAGAGATGATAAGAAATTGCATTTCTACTGTTGCTATCAATTACATAATGCTAGCTGTCAATTTTGAACAATGTAAAAGAACTTAAGGCAGTCTAACAGCTCTAAAAAAGAGAAATTTGGTAGTTAGGAATCCTGGGTGAGACTCTGCTCTGCAACAATGGTATAACCACTTTAAAGTCATTACAGTGAACTGCAGGAAAATTATTTCCTTTTAGATTTCCTAATCCAGGTATTACAGTAAATGTGAATATTATGGAACCATCTTAAATAGTTCTTTTTTGCTAATATCCAGATTTTTAAAATAAATCTATCTCCTCAGCAAAGAATCAGTAGTGCTAAACACACTTTTAATAATTTATGCTTACATCAAATCATAAAATATTTAGATTTAGAGGATTATTTAGGTTTGTGGACATACTAAGATAATTTATTCATTTCTTCCTTTGAAAACATATGAAGGAGGAGCATTTTGGTTTCATAATCTATTTAGACCATCTTGCTCTACATGCCCAATTTATCTCTAGCTGTGCATTTTACTTAACATTTTCACTCCTTTCATAATTTTGGGGGACTTTTACCACAGTCATTTAATATGTCAAACCAAATGTCGTGAGTAGCTACCTGGGGTTAGACACACTGGCACAAGTTGCAGAAATGAACTTTAAAGTTCAGATTGTTTATTAGCTTCCCCCTTCCCCCCCCCAGTGGAAGTGAAATAACAAGATGTGGCTGTGAGGAAGAAACTCATTTGATCAAATTATCCTTCAACCAGTGCTGGGCAAGAAGCAGACCCACAGATGAGAGGTACTGCTAATATGAATGTTAAGCCTATCACTGCAAGTCACATAGAAGAAAATCCAATGGGAAATAGACCTTAATGTACAGGACTGGAGTTAAGGTCTTTTAATTAAATTTAAAGATTTTCATTCTCATGGGAAAGGATATAATTAGCTAATTTCTGACAACTATTTGACCTGCAGATGCTTGCATCAGCAGACAGAGGAGTGCATTGAGAAGAACTAGTAGATTGTAATTATGAGATTTTTGGGAAGTATTAATTGTTCATATGACATCTTGTTTACTAACTGCTGGGATAATAAGATAATAAACAAGTATGAGCATCTTATGTAATAATAAAAATGTGGTTTAAATTGGTGGTCAGACTCTAGGGCTGGCCTGAGCAAAGCAGCTGCAAAATGTTCAGACTACTGTTACTGTCCTCGTGAGGGGTATCAACTGTACTCCAAATAAGAAAGCAGCCAAAATTAGTATTACAAAATAATGCAGTGAAGATGTGTCTTCATTAACCTTAATGAGACCCTGACTATAAGAATAGGGCCAATGCATATCTGTTTATGCCCCTTTTAACTTCAGTGAAGTTAAATCAAGTGATTCTGGTCCCTGAGCTTTGGACACCCAAGTCACGTTCTAATTCCGTCCAGTTTAGGCAGAAAACCTGTTATTTGATTTCAAAGTGGTGTTCAATACACAGTATGATAATCAGTTCAGTCTCTGTGCTGCAGAGGCAGCAGGCAGGGATGTAGGTAGGTGCCAAGGGCTAGAACCCCAATTGCTGCAGGCAGCATAAACCCAGCAGGGGACAGAAGGTCAGTAAATAGGTAGAGAAACTAGATACATTTCCCTCAGCAAAACAGGATGGGGTTCTTCTTATGAATTGGAAATTTGCTATCAATCCCATTAATCTGTACGTACTTTCATTTGTATCCTGTCTTAGTAGGTGTCAGTAGCCCTTTGGCCATCAACCACAGGGCTGATGATTTCATCCAGTGTGAAGGAGAAAAATCCCAAAGCCATTCTGAGTTATTCTGAGCATTATAAAGATTTTGCTCTACAGAAAAGAAAACTGTATTTTGTCATCTCTGAACTACCCACTTTAGAGACAAAGGAAAGTATAGTATACTCAGAATACACCAAAAGGAGGTGTATTCCAAAGGTGCATATCTTCCAAGAAATCACATAATTAATGTAGTGGAGGTTGCTGTTCATTCCTGTGTGTGTTGGAAATGCTTTGAAGTGAGCTACATTTAAGCAAGTACACTAATGGTTTTATTCTAAGTGCTCAAAAAAGGAGGTAGTTTGTTTATTGAATAAATTTGCAGCTATTGTCATTTTAATCCTGAAAAATTGGTTTGGAAAAGGCACCTGGCTCTTCCAATGTGCAGATATAAAATGTGAAGAAGCAATTACAGACACCTTCTCCTTTCAGCAGGGATAATCTAAAAGTGAAGCCTCTTTTTGGAAGACTTCTGAAGACAGAAGCTTTACAAGACAGATTTGTTATCCTATTTTATTCTCAAATGCCTGGGTATTAGAAGTCTCCTCATCTGGATTCACAACCTGGTGAGATGTTTCAAGTTTCCTAATTAAATTTCCTTTCTATCAAAAAATAGAGAAGTTGGGGGGGGGGGGGGGATGTTTGGTTTTGTGTTGGTTTTTGTTTGTTTGGGGTTTTTTTTTAGTAGTTTCCATTCAATCTGAGGTACAAAACTGAAGCAAAGCCACACCTCTGAAGCTGCACTGCCAGACAAGTGCTTAACTGTTAGACACAGCTCCCAGACAGAACTGAGAAGTCTGCCCCCACATTAGTCCATTTTTGCACCACTGTGACTGCTGTATCTGCTTGATGGGATCAGGAACTGGCTGCCAGTGCTTCCACCTTCCCCTCCCCACTCCCTGTCCATAACTTTGGATTTGTAAAGAGAAGCCATCCTATGACTGCACTGTTCTCTAGTAGTGATAATGCTACAGGCAACCAAAATAGGAGTATTCAAAAGTTACTCAAGGTATTCTTTTTTGCCCAAATTGAGAGGTTAGTGTAGAACACATACATGAATGCAGTTAAGGGGTTATTTTCAATCTCTACCTGAGGGCCTAGGCCAGCACAAATTATCTGTGCATGGACATAACTTCCATTTACTTTGAGCAAGAGCTGCAATAGAGGTACCTTTTCAGTTGGTTTACTCGATCTCCAGGCATTTGTGCTACAGCAATTCTAGTGCCTGTAAACTTAGGCTAAAGCAGTAGGAAGGCTACTAGGAAGAATTAACTTAATACTATTGGCTTCTCTGTGGCCAAACATTTATGAGTCTTTTCTGGGGGCTGAGAATTAGATATTTTGCTGGTAAAAGTGCTAAAGGTTGTAATACAAAAAAACCCCTAATCTAAATTTGAGAGTTACATTAGAAT
This sequence comes from Pyrocephalus nanus, assembly GCA_038380795.1. Taxonomy (NCBI): domain Eukaryota; kingdom Metazoa; phylum Chordata; class Aves; order Passeriformes; family Tyrannidae; genus Pyrocephalus; species Pyrocephalus nanus. The sequence continues at coordinate 9,470,157 of CM076272.1, forward strand.
TGTAAACCATTAAATATATTACCTATTCATAATGCTGAAATGTTTTGTAACGCTTTCAAGTTAGTTGGGGGTTTTTTATGCCCATCAGGTTTTGGTAAGAATATTTGTGAAACAACAATAAAAATTAAGGTGCACTCTAAGGCTCTGTATTCACTGTTAAATTCTGAAATGTTTTTGTGCATTAATTTTAAAAGTTACTTTCCAAAACCACTTAACAAAATCTAAGATGCCAGAAAAAGATTAAATACTACTGATGTCATACCAGAGTTTCCCACAAATTGGTATTGGGTCTTGCTGTGGAACAGCCCACTTCATTCCCTTCCTGATACGGCATCCACCCACAGTGCTTTTCTTCTAAAGGGAACAAACAGCTGGAAAACACATGAATGTTATTCTGTTTAAAATTCAAGTTAAATTTAACCAGTTGCCTGTGCTCTCAGACAGCTTCAGATGGAGAAACATAATGATACAGTACAGAACTGATGCTGAGTTTGAGGAGAAATTTCAAAAGGGAAGAGGTGTTTATTTTTTAGTATTTGTAGTAATTTTCTAATTTTCCTGCTAAAATAGTGCCTAGCAACTGCTGGTACAATGGTTATAAACATATGCAGCAACTATTGGGTTAATACACTTTAAAATGCTTTACAAATAGTAACACTCTGATATTCAGAAAGTAGGGCCACAAAGAAGCTTAGTGATTAATCACAGAATCCTAGAATGGTTTGTGTTGGAAGGGACCTTAAAGATTATTTACTTCCAAGCCCCCTGCCATGAGCAGGGACACATTCCACCAGACTGGGTGAAACCTCACTTAAAAACTCATTTTGTATCTTAAATATCACTGATCTCTTCATTGCTGTGCCCTTCTTGGCCACAACCATTTCTGGTCCAACTGCACAATTTTGGCTTAGGCAAAACTTTGTGCTGTGTAGGCTCTGCCAGCACACTCACACTGCAGCACCTGTGGTTTTGATGTCGAGGGACAAGAAAGGCTCTCTGTCCCATAGAACTCTTTATCAGGGCAGTAGAACTATGGGGGATGCAAGAAAAGCCAAGTGCACTGTATATTTTATAACTGAGGCTCACTCCAGAAGAGGTCTTTGTATCAGTGTCATTTTAGGGAAATATCTTCTCTTTTTTTCCCAGAGCTCGTGGTGCAATGTGTGTACTAAACAGCACAGGGGACGCTTTCGAGGCAGGTGATTTTCTTCACCGCACACTGTACTTATAAGATCAGGATATTTGCCAGGGAATTTGCCTTGATTTACTGAAGGCCTAAGAAAATCAAATAAATCTGAGCAATTCTTCAGTTGCCCTGGAATGGATACTACCCCTGGTGATTCCTGTAAGTTAGGAGCTGTATGTGTTAGAGGATTTGCTCAGGCCAGAAAACTTCTAAATAGCCAAAATATCTGCTTGCAGTACTAGAGAATCAGAATGAAGACAGAATACTGAGATAGAACCAACTTCATTAACTCAGAAAAAGAAGGAAAAAAAAAGAGAGAGAAAAACAAAAAAGAAACAAATTGATACAGTATTTAAACCAGAAAATCACTATAATGACAAATGACAGCCCTGTAGCCTGCAAAATCTACTAATAAAGTGTCTGCTGTGGTTGTTATTAAAACTAAACTTATGATCCATAATTACCTAACCATTAAACGTAAGTGGGGGATAAACTGGATATCTGTGTCAGATGATATTTCAATGCTGTATGGACTGAGAAAATTATTCATCAAATTTGATTTCTGATGCCTCCCTTCTCTGCAGATTAGCCCCCTGAGGAGTTTACAGGCATTTAGAAAGATTCCTTCCTCCCTCCTTTTGTGTCCTCTTTCTCTTCAGTAATTACACTGTAAGCTTTAAGTTTAATTTGCAGACCTTTAAAAATGGTTTATGTAGAATAGCTGTGCCGTGAGGAGGTGGCTGAGTGCAGAGCGATTCTGCGTTGCCAGAGGAGCATCACTCCTACTTGGGTGTAATTATTCTTGTCCAGGTGAAATTCCCTGAACCTATAACAGCAATAGTACAGGTCCCTCCATCAGTCAGGTTGTTTGAATACATGCACACTTTTGCCAGTGTTGCATCAGCTAAAATAAAGTTAAGCAAAAGGCACATTTGACTGAGACGGTAGTTGGCACATTAGGCTTTCTTTTTGATTGATGTATGATACGGTTTTTGTTGTCAAGAAAATTGTTTGCACCATTTGACTAATGGGATGGATAGTCTGTTTAGGAGAGAAAATAGACACATATGGCAATGGAAAAAAGCTCTTATTTTTCTGGATTACTGCCCATGTGCCAACAAAATGCTGCATATGTCTTCAGTTCCAACCTCAACTGGCTTCCACTGTAGCCAACGAGAATTGAAAATGGTGGAAGTGGTTGTGGCAAGAATGGAGCCTCATTTACTGAGACCAGCAAGCTACAGGAATACTGTGCATTTATTCCTGCTCTTAGAATGTGAAGATCAATAGATGTTCTGTTAAATTCATGCATGGCTCCACACCACTTGATTTCTTTTTAGAGGCTACTGCCTTTTCCTCTGTTAGCAAATATCCAAAATTAGCCAAAAAGTCCAGAGCTGGCTCTCAGATGATGAGGCTGAAAACATAAAACCAAATTCCTCTTCCACCAATGTATGAAAAAGTGTCGTATTAAGTACTAATTGCACAATATGAAAGCACTTGCAAGTAACAGAATGTGTAGATTTTCTGTGTAGCTCAGGGGCTTTCTGGTGTGCTTAATATAAAAAAACCCTAATATTGGAGAATTTTTTTTTTTCCCCTGAATCAGGCAAAAAATTCAGAAATTGGTCACTTTTGTTGCCTGGCTCAGTGGCAGTGCCAGCTCTTTGCTACTCCCAGTCTTCTTTTAGTAGGGCAAACAAGAGACTGAAGAAGGTTCTCACCAAAACAGTTTTGTTCTGCTGTGGGCTTTTACCTGCTGAGACCTGAGATGGGTTGACAGTGACTGGACAGCTAACCTGAGTAGCTCTGAGTGTGTAACTTGCTGGAGAAAGTATCTGCCTGCATTAAACTACACTCTCAAACCATTCAGATTTGTTCTCCAATTTCTGCTTAGCAATCATCCAAATTACAGAGCAAAAGGTTTTGTGAATAATGTGGAAAGTACAACCAGCATTCTTTTAAAAAATCTAAGAGTCAATAAAGTATTCATGCTTTCTGGAATGAAGTTGGGCCTCTATATATCATTGATCCTTTATTAATGATTTCATTTTAAATACTGCTATCCTGATTCACAAAGGAAGCATTTTCCATTTTCCATGTTAAATATCCAAAGGGAGAATTTTCTGCTTACAAAAAAAGTAATTTCACAGATGACCACGATTGCTGAGGGCCACATTCAGAAAATTATCATCTCTTCCTCCTCTCCTAAAGTTCCTGTCCTTGTTCATTAGCCATACACAGCAAGAGGTGAAGCAAGCTTTATGAAACATTGTAATTGGGTGTCTCCTGCTGATGCCACATTAATATGTCATTAGACTAATATCTTTTACTGACACAAAGATATGGTTTTCAGAGCAGATCTGGAAACTTGACAGGCTGGATATGGTATTTTAAATGAACACAATGATTTATAAATTTTTTATTTAAAAATTTCTTAATTTGCAGGGTGCCTTAAAATCTGGCTGAGATCCAACCATGTTATCCCATCACTATAGAGAGCGGGTTGCCAAAACCACATGTGGAGCTGAGGGCACCATGGTGGTAAGTGCTACTCAGCAGTCCAAGCAAAAATAGTGCAAAGACTTTATACTCCAAACCCTAGAAGTGAGTACCCCTATTCCCTGCAAGTGGGTCAGCTATGAAATGATGGCAGCACGTGCTGCGTGGGTATGGACGCTCCTTACAGGAGGGCACACTGTCAGAGAAATTTCATTTTCTCCTTAAAGTCATCAGGCAGCAAGCACTCCTAACAAAGACATCACCCAAAATTCAATTGGCTTGTGTTAGTCTGTTTGCAGTTTTCTGCCAGTCTGATGTAAAAGTGGACCAGAGCTGTAGTAATGGAACTGTGACTGTGTTTCTTCTAGCACAGAAATACTTGCTTCAAGTCTTATATTAGTCAGAAATGGTCTCAGACCAGGCACTTCAAGGTTTTTATGTATATTGCTCCTTTTTCACAAAAAAAAATCTGAATGGGAAAATTGTTTAAGGTAGATTTTTTTTCTTTTCCTTTTTTTTTTTTTTTTTAAGATGAATGGCAGATGGAGAACCTCTTTTCAAGTGAATTTGGACCATGGACACCGTCTTGAAGAAAAGAAAGAAAACAGAGAGAAGTACAAAGAGAGCTTGAAGAGCCCTGTGCTCCCAAAGGGCTGCCTGCCCCTCCTTTTAGGAGCTTTCGAGGTGAGTTCTGTTTGAATGATTTTGGCATGTTTTTATGCTGAAGAGAACTATGTGTCGCTGAGCAACATTTAGCAGAGTGTAAGCACATGGAAGTTGCCTTTGGTACTTTACATAGCTGTGTCTCCTTTCATCCCAGATTCTGTTAGTAAGATAAAAGGTCCTTCTAGGAGCTGATACAGGATCAAGGTGTGTAGTGGGAATGGTATAGAGATCAGAAGCTGAGCTCTTTCAAAGCTAAATGGGCCATAGCAAAGACTACAAGCTAAACACAATATAAGACTCGATCACAAAACCATGTGAGTGTTCTCTCTCCTTTAAACTATAAACTGTTGTGACTGGGGCTCTGCTTAATTTCTTCAAGTGACAATGAGAATTAAAAAATCTATTTAAAGTCTTTAAGGGAGTGAATCTCACATTTGAAATAAATATATTTTCATGAAGACTAGAATAGACTTGTTGTGAGAAGTTAGTTGGGTAAACAGAAAATATATTGAGAACACAGGTACAAGCTCTGCCACTCACAAAATTTTATCCAGAGACCTGCAGCCTGAAAACATTCATGTAATTTTAAATTTCTGTTCCAAATTGTCATGAAGTATAACCAGAATAAAGAGACTATTAGGAGAGGACTGGTGTCCAATATAGCTGATCTCCCTACATTTTGTGCTCTGATGCAGTGCCTGTATCAGACAGGCTTGATGTAGTAGGCAGTCTGATTTGACATTACAGGAATGTAAACCAGGAACAAGCAAGTCCATTCTGGACAGAGGTCTTAAAAAACCCAGACCACAGAGTACCAAGTTTACCTTCCCCTTTCGGAGTGTCAGGAGATGCTCTGTAAAAGCAAGATCCCAGCACTATCTGAGAGCAAGCAGAGTGTCTGCATTCAGTTCTCTTATGTTCTCACATCCTTAAAGTTAAGAACCTTTTCAGACATGACACCTTTGTATTTCTTTAAACCTTTGCCTTTCTCTGGTGGTAGAAAGGGGAGAAGAGGCCCTGAGTGCCCTCAAGCCAACCGTATAGTAATAGTTTGAAGTTATTCCTGAATCTAAGTCACTAAGTCCGGCTTTAGACTTGATAGGAACACAAGGAAGCTTCTGAGAAATACTTTAGCTAGCTGTAAATCAAAGGAACCCAAATTACCCTTTGTAGTCTTAGGGAGCAGGGTATAAGGATTATAGAATGGCTGGCTCCTCGTTGTGATGTGCTGTCCCATGGTAATCATTGTGTAAATGAACCTGAGGACCGTAGCATAAGCTTTGATACATCTTCATTCACCCTATATAAATTTAAAAAATCATGAGTCTGTGATTCAAATGATGAAGAGGACCAATGTGATTATAACCAATGATATAACCAACAAGGGCAACTGCAACTAATAGTGCAGCAGGTGTTTAACTGTTCAAAATATGTGTAAATACACTCAAACCTTACAAAATAGGTTTAAAAAGTCTTTAAATTCAGGTAAATAATAAAACTCTGTGAAGTCAGCATTTAGCCTTTTAAGCTTATCACTTCAGTGTGTGTTTATTGGGAAGTCTGTGCATTAGGGCTTTTTTTTTTGTGACAGGGCTTGATATGAAAATCCAAGGCCCTTGAAAAGTTATTGAAAAAATGGTGTCCAACATAACTGAAAGGTAGCTGCAGATACTGTAGTTGGTTTTCCTCAGATTATAAACTCTCTAAGGCAGAGGGAGACTATGTTACTCTTTATAAAACACCTGTCACGTGTGTCATGTCCAGTTACATTCCTATGCTTTTTGATCCTTTTAGAATAATAAATAATCTCAATACCGTAGCTCTTTTTCTATTTGTCAGTAGAAAAAGCAGTTAGTAAAACATTTTTCTTTTGCAATAATATGTATGATCTCTTTTCTATTTGGAGATGAGAATTTTATAGAGGTATCATTATATTTTTAAATGTGTGGATTTGCTTCCGTGGTAAAATGAAAAGACAAAAAAAAAAAAAAAAATCTGGTTTTTCTTTCAAGCCCTTAATATGGCAGAAGATAAGTATGTTCTTAAAATGTTAAAATATAATTCGAGTTGATTCCAAAAATAAAATTGGCCATTCCAGAGATAAAAATTTATGGTATGTAATGTCTTTCAGACAATTATCAAATATGCTAACTCCAGAGGGATGTTTGACCCGAATTTATATCGCTGCATGGATTGGGTTTCATTCATTATAAACTAATTGAGGAACAATTAACTGGTGTTGAAGGCATTCATTTCTTTCAGCTGTTTTTAAAATTTGGCTATTTTGGTCTATAGCATAATACATAAGAGGCAAATATTATTGCTTTTTAACATTTTGTGCAAATAAATTACAAAATTAATTGCTGGCTGCACTGTAATTAAGGAGATGTCAAGTACAAACCTTTATTTTTGGAGGTTTGTAAATCAGTTATACAAGCTCTTTCTAAACACAGTAAATAAATTAATTAATTAGCAGACATTGTCTTAGCTGATGAGCATGTTTGTTTGCATCTTTAATGATCTCAGGAGTCCTAATCATTTAACATTTTCTTTGTGCTTTGATATCCTTGAAGGATGGACTCGATAAAGTGCAAAGTATTATTGATATCTTTAATTAATTCATTTTAACTATATATGCCATGAGGGCCGTTGGAGCCAGCTGTGTGTGCTAGATCCCATCATTAGCAAATGTCTCATGGAAATTAATAAAGATTCAGCTGAGATCTGGTGATCCCTTCATTTGAGAAGCAGAAGAGGTGGCAAGCATCCCTTTAAAGATAAAGATGAACCGCTGCCTCCTAGGAGGATTTAAGAATTGGAAGAAAGGATTTCAGTTACATATACCATAAACTTGAACAGCCTGGTAAAAAACATAGTCATATAAATATATTTATCTCTCCTTATAGATATCTAGAAGACAAATATATGCATACACAGATGAAAACAATGCAAACACATAAATAGGGCCCATCATTTAGTGGTCATATTGAATCATTGGATTAAACCACTTAAGGACATGCCGGTTTCATATCATAATTAAGCTGCGGCTGTTATTTGCTTTTTCCTCTCCTCTGCCTCCAACTGTGTTCCTGGGTATATTGTTAGCTTTGGTCTGAGCTTGACATGATCCCTCTTGCAGCAGTGTGAGCTTGTTCAGGTTGCTGAAGATGACAGGAAGCAGTTCATTTTTGGAGGTCAAGATTCATTTTCTGCAGTTTTAGATACCTGAATCAGGCCACTGTGGGGCCAGGCAAGTACTAGAGCAGTCAGGCGAACAGGAGAGGTGTGAAAGTAGACTAGCGTAGTTCTGATGTCATATTTTACTGTGGATTGGGAATAGTCCCTCTGGTGGTGGGAGCCAGACCTTTCCAAAAAGTAGGGGAGTCTCAATCTCCTTCTTTAGTGACTACCGAGGAAGAGTGAGGTGAAAATACTTTGTTAACATTCAGTGCCTAAAGTTAGATCATTCTAATGTAGGATAAACAAAATCTTCTTAAATAAAAAGTATGTATTTTCCTTGGACTTTTAGGATTTAAGTTAAAGATGAATATGGCCATTTCTCTTGGGCTTTAAACCCAAAAATAGCATTTAAAATGTTAATCAATTTTTCTTTGAAAGCTATTTAAACATCTGAAAAAAAAGGAAGATGTATTGTTATTTAGAGCTCCTTGGAAAATCTCCAAGCTTTAATTGCACTTCACTTTCATTTCAGCAAGAATGAATCTGAATGAAAATGTCTCTGTCCTGTGGTGCTCTTTCATTCTCCATCTAAGTTCCTGCAAAACAGTGCACTGGGGAAGCCAAGCTCAGCCAGGCACTGTTGATTTAAACATCTCTTTTGGCTCCTGGCTGATACTCTCTTGTTCTGAGACTAAATTAAAGGCATGTTTGAAAGTAGTAATGTCAATTTTCCTAATTATCTGAGACATGGTGACTATAAATACCCCACTACCTAATAAACAAATATATTCAAGAAAGTTCAGTAGATGATATCCAGAAAAATTGACTTTTTACAGGGAATCCAGTGGTTTTCTCTAAGATTTTCAGGCCAGATGATGTGTGCACACTGGATGCAACACGGCATTTCTGGGTATGTTGGACTTTGTGTGCACACACAGAAAAATGACCCTGTTCCCTAAGAACTTGCTGAACATGTTCTGTGGAGTGTCTCTGCATTGCCTCGTTCCTGGTACCTCAGATGCCACAACAGTCAAAGAAAAGAATGAGTTAAAAGATAAGAGGCACTTGTGGAGAAACCCAGGCCTGTTAATTGTTTTTGTGGGTAGTGAGAGGAGAACTCTATTGTCTTTATTTATCTATACTCTTTAAGCACACTTGCTGAGATCTGTGGCAGTGCACTTTAAACTCAGCCATCAGTTTTCCCATGAAAACTTTTCTTAATTATATGCAATTACTTGCTGACCTACACAGGTATTTTGATATAGTGTCAGGAGCTCTTCATCAGCTGAGTGAAGAGTGGTTGATATTCTTTGATGCTGTCGTTTTATTCCCAGGCCTGTTGCTACTAGATTTCTTCTTCCCTCCTACAAAATATAGTGGATTCTCTACTATTTTCAATGTCTTCTTCATCTATTTCAGATTTACTTTCACTTGCTTCTTTTTTTGTTTGTTTGTTTGTTTTTTATTTGTTTGTTTGGTTTTGCTTGCTGTTTAAGACTTTTGGGGCCAGATTGTTCAACCATCCTAGCAAAGTTAATGACTGTGTTTATGAAAGTGAGAATGGAAAGACTAGACTGTAGGTTGGATTGTTGTAAGAATGATCCTGGCTGTTTACTACATATAGGCCATTTAAATTGTGGCTTTAATTTAAACTGACATTAGGAACTGTGTGAACAGACTCTGGAGTCAGAGCCCATGTACTCTATTATACTGGATTCTAATTGTATGTAAAAATTGTGAAGCAAGAGAAAATTCGGCATGTTTGTATCTGTCATTATAACTCTTAAAAAGAAAATAAGGCAGAGCTTATGAAGAATGAGATTCTCTTTTCTGAAATTAGTCACAGTTATATTGCATTTGAATTTCACACACTTAAAGCACTTTAAAAGTTTTAAAGTCAAATAAAGAACCTGATAAAAAAAGTCCATTATGGAAACTTCAGGATTTTTCAGAAGCATGATCTTTTCTGTATGGCTGATAAAATCATAAACAACATATTCTACGTGCCTAAATTTAAAAGAGAGTTGTACGATAAGTTATTGTTAAAGTTATGGGTAGTACACATTCTTACCAACAGTGTCCAGTCAACAGAAGAGAAACAATTCAATTCTTGTATTGATTTTCCTGTGTTCTGTCAGAGTCCAGTGACAAATCTTGCGTATTTTTGCATGTTTCATATGAGTATTAAAGGAATCCAGGGAATATTTTATGGAACTCTTAATTTTGCAGTTTGCTCATTACAGACTGAGAAAAAAAGTCTCTAAGATACATTCAGACTGTCAGGTCTGAAAGAGATTTTAGTGTGTTGTTGAATTCAGGAATGTCTCCTGTAAGCCTCACCAAATTTTAACCCAAAGAAGTGTCAATGTATATAGATTAAACACATATATTTTGATTTTCCTTATGCAGCTGTTTTTATAGGATTTTTTCTAGTTCTGCTTGCTTCAAAATTAGTAATCCGATTCTTCTAGCCTTCCTGAAGGTTTATCACTGTTAAAACTTATTATAAATGAGATGGCTTTGCTTAAGTTTTACATAAAAGATATTTTTTTAACCCATGTAACATCTAATGTATTCATTACTGTAAATGAAGTGCATTAATCTTTTTGAAAAGTCTAAATGCAAGACTACAAAGCTGAAGATGACAATTCTTTTATAAGCTATCAATGCATTGTTCAGTTCATCTACATGCAGAGCTGGCAGTGGTAGTGGTATTCAGGAAGCATATGCGTGGGCTAATTGGATTTTCCATTTTACATTACTTCATTGTTGAATATGTCCAGGCTTAAAAGATTCAGGGTAATAAAATTAGCATAATGCTACATGTATATGATTACCTCTGTCTTGTCAATGACTTAATCCCAGAGTTAATGTCATTTATTTTTCAGATGTGAGAATGAGCCATCATCTATCAAAATATTAAGCTGATTCTCATGCTACAATATTGATTGGCAGAGCTAAAGTGTCCTTAAAGTTTGGGTTTTTGAGTTTGAGAATTAATGCAACAAGGTCTATTTGTGGGTAGTATATGGCTTTTCTCCTGTGACATATTGTTTGAACAACAGGATGGGTGGTGGTAGCTAAAGAATGTTTCTAAGGTTGTCTTTCTTTGCTAAACCCCTTAGTAGATGAACATTAACAGTAGTTAGAACTTGGGATTCTGTTGTGGGAGCACTGATTTGTCTTATTTCTCTCTCTTAATGACGACAAGTTTTTAAGATGCACAGCATATGGGGAAAAAACTAAATATAAAAAAGAAAAATAGACTATGAGAATTAAGGTAGGCTGAGACATTCAGGCACTTATTTCCACTGAAATTCAGTATCTAGGGCTTGGACACCAGAATTCAGTGGAAACCTTTGAAACTGCTCCCCTCCTTTTCAGTACTTCCCATTTTGAAGGTAGTGAAAGGATTAGTATTTGATATCAGCATAACAAAAAATCTTATCCAATAGCAAAAAATGGATGGAAAAGTGTCCATAAGGGAATAGAGACATTTCATCTAGGTAGTAATTTCAACAGGGCAAAGAAGCTGGTTCTGCCTCAAGCCCCACCTATTCAAGTTGGCCTGGAGTCTGGGAGCAGACTTGTAGTATTTTCTGCATTTTTTCATATCTTGTCTCCCTATATTCTTTTTCCTTTTTGAAGAGGAGCTGTTTACTAGTGGTATAATCATAGCTTTGTTTTATTGTGGTAAGGCTGTCAAGTAACACCAGCAAGAGTCCAGAAAAATCCCCAAAAGGCCACCCAGAGCATTCGTGCAAGTAATCAACAGAGATAAATTTAGCATGAAACATTTGGCAGTGTAAGCTGCAGATTGAGAACAATGGATCTCTCTGGCTATGATAGTAAGAACTAGCTGCCCCCTATCCACTAATTATCTATGAAAATGAGGGTTGGGGGTTGCTAGCAGGATTAATTTCTTGCCAATTGCTGAAAATTATAGTGATTTTGAGAAAGCAGCAGTCAAAGATGATGTCTGCACGTGTTTATTTGCCAAAAATAGCACAGCTAATACTATGGTTTAAAGTTTTGAGCAAAATGTGTGCTATCACTTCAGTACTGCTTGAGTGCTGGACAAGCTGAAGAAGCAACATGAACACTATGGCATCCTGAGGTAGTAAAAGCCCTCAGGAGACACGTGAGGATGTCGAAGCATCTATTGTTTTCCCCACTAATTTTGTGCCCTTGTGTTAAACAGAGGGCATGGCATGGAGGGGGTCTATGCAGGTGTGATAGTCTTCCAGTGTTTCCTGGAGATGTGCTAGTGAGGGGAACAGAGCCAGTAAAAATATTGCAGAGATTTGCTACCCAGGACAGGTTTACCTATGAGAGATGATAAAGGGGGCCCACATTCTGTTCTTATGTGTGCTGGAAATTTTTTGAGTTCATAGAAAGGATAGAGATGGGATTAAGGGTCTCACTGAGTCTAAATTTTACTCTATCAGTTTATAAACAAAAGCATAATCATCCCTTTCATTATCTAGAACAGGCAACTTCTCGAGAAGATATCTAGCTTTACTAGTTCAGGAAAAGGGAGATATTGGAAACGGAGTGAAAATTGTTCAGGTCCTTATGGGCCTGCTTTTCTGTGGAGGCTGCAGATTGTAGGTCACTCCTGTCAGTTGGCAATTTCCAGGTTTTTCTCCTGGATGTGCATCATTCCACGATTAGTCTAACTGCTTTTAGGAAAGATGATTTGTGCAAAACATACTCGGTCCTTTGTTTTATGGATAGTTGTTATTACAAAATGAAATAGCCTCGATACTTAGTGAAAATATATTTTAAAAAACAACGACACTTGAAAAAGACAAGACTGCAAATATTCATAGCTCCCTTAGCCATGGTCTTGAAAAAATTCAACAATATATCTTTATCCTACACTGTACAGCCTTCGAGGCAGACACCTCCATCACATACGGACCACAGTGTATTAGACAGCACACAGAATTCTGCATTAATGACTTTAAAATAGTCCTCACAACTCTTGATATTGCTTGAGCTGTGGGAACAGTTTTCTGTGAGGCTTACTGCCAAATCTTTCACTTTTGTTATTCTCATATGAAACTGTGGCAATTTAGCACAAGCCTGTACTAAAAGCTCACATTTTATATACTCACGAAGTGCAAAAATCAATGCATGAGCAGGCAGAGAAATACTAAAATGCTTGTAATCTGAAAGGGGGGCTACCTGCAATCCCATTTCATCATTCTGGCTGAGTACCCCAAAGTCAGGAAGCTTATCTGATCCATCTAGACTTCTTGGTGATGAAAATCTCACAAAAACAAAGGATTTCTAAGACTTTGTCATTTCAGTCTTCCAGAAAATACCATGCGAAGCTCTTACACTTCTTTCATATTACATCCTTTGCTATCTGCAGACAAATTGGAAAATGAGAACACTGAAAAACTCTTAAAAAAAAAAAAAAGAAAAAAAAAGGAACCTTTTTTTTTATAGTCTTAACATTTTTGGTTTGTGTCTAATGACAAAAATGAAATATTTCTGTTCCTGCTTTTGATCCTTGCTGGGAATGCATGTTCACGCTTGCTTGATTAAGTAAGACGTGAAAAGGATTCAGGATCCAGCCACGTGTAAATAGGTGCAATTCTACTGAGATCCAGGGAATTTTACCCCAGAGATTCTTAGAGGCTTTCACAGATGCAAATTGAGTGACCTTTCTATTTCCACTTTACAAATGTTTTGTAATGAAAACTGAATTGGTATGAAACTTCATTATTACAGCAAAGCACTTCATACTGTGAATTGCCAGAATAAATTGTCCGAATTGAGTAACAAAAATGCCTATTCCTGAAGGCCCTTCAGCCCTGAGTTTCTTGACTGTAGGATGTTTCCTATCTCCCAGTAGGTCCTTAGCTTGTCAATACAAGCATTTTGGTATCCTGTCATTTTGCCAAGAGACATCCAGTCTTTTGCATTCAAACTTTTCATATAAACTGCAGTGTTTAATGAAAAGATTTTTCAGAAGATGTGCTCCAGTGAATAAGTAAATATAGCAATGACCACATCCAAAATATATTCCACTTCCAGAGGATTTAGTGGTTCTGACTGCGCTGACCATGGTGACCAGGGATATCTTTGAAACCTCTGCTATCTCACAAAACAGATCCTGGATTGCAGCAGCATAGAAAAGCATGAAAAAAGTATTCACCTGCACATGGCATGCTCCTCTCCTATCACCCACCACAAGAACAAGTCCTGGTAACTGGCTCTTTGTTCCTTTTCATGAGCATCTCAGAGAATGAAACATTTCTAAAAGTGATCCACAGTTCAGCTCAACAAATTATTAACTAGAACAATCTCCTTAATCTGAAACTAATCTTTAAACAGAGAAAAAAGTTTCCAAATCACTTTTTTTTTTTTTTTTTTTTTTTAGAATTTGCTGTTGCATTGACATTTATGTGTCTCCATCTGCTTTTAATGGTAATAATTTAAAAATATTAACAGCTAAATGATCCTAAAATGGAAGAATACCTCAGAGAACAATGCTAAAACATTCAGTCTTGTTACATTTTTACATTTCAAAGAAAGGTTCAAGCCAGATCCCAGAGAGAAAGCACCAGAACACTTAAAAAAAATGACTCATCATATTGTGTCCTAAAATAAAACAGTACGTGCTTAATGCCTCCCGATAGAAGTGTGTCCTGCAAATTTTCCAGACTGGATTTATAGACGTATCTTTAAATCAAAGAAGCACCTGAGCTTCTGTTTGCCGATCAAAACCAGGGCAGAGCTCTGTTTTCAGTTCAGCCACCTCTAATCAGTGAAAGTTTAAAGGGCTTTTGAAAGACTGAACAAAGCGCGTGGGGCTGAGACGAAGCGCTTGTCAACTGCAGGGAGTAATCCAACAGTTGCCAGCCAGAGTCAATCTGTTCCTTGCATGACTTCACAGATACAGCCCCAAGCAAAGGCCATTCAATTTACTGAGAAATGTGGAGTCAGCTATGACCAGATTCAGGGAAATGTGATCCTTTGTGTTTGAGGTACCTGCTAGAAAAGAGCTTGTGCCACGGCCATATTTAATGCTCCACATGGTGCAGTTTCTCATGACACGGTGTGCTGCAAGCCCTTCACATTCATCCTGAGACATTGCTGGGTTAGGCATCTCCTGCAGTAATGTTTTCTTCAGCTAGAAAAAGGGATTTCTAAATGAAGCTTTAACTATTAACAAAGAAACAAAACCACGACAGAAAGCATGGATGACTATTTCCTATGCTTAATTACATACAAATACAGCGTTACCAAGAACAGATTGCAGAGACAGAAGCTCCAGTGGTCAGACTTTCCAGAGCCTGTGTTGCTGTCCAGCTTTGATTCTGTATACTTCCTGCTCAGGCACATGCATTCTGATTTACTGTAATAGTTTTACCACTCTCAGTGCAGTGAATGTGAATGGCTGTTCAGTGCTTTGTTCTGTCTTTGTGGCTGACGCTGTGGTCAGACTCTGCTCTGGAGATAAAATTAAGAATTATTCTGTGGGCTTTTCTATGATGCAGATCACCTGGCGAATAAAATTTCAGACCAAATGATTAAAGTTTGGCAGAGTTAAGTGTTTGAAAATGGGATGTTAAAATGCAAACCATCAGCACACAATAAGAGGCAGTACCATTTCCACCCGTCTTAAAATTCTGCCTTTTAAACCTATTTAAAGTGGCCCATTGCAGTTTTGCCTGTTCCAGGACGGGTCAGCAGGGGTAACAGAAAGACAGCAGTGTTTAAAGGTTGCAAAGAACTAATGGCTAAGGATAACTCTGAATCAAACTGAAAATGCACATCTATCAGCTAATTCCTAGAGTACCTGATGAGATAAAAGGCATGTTTTCAAATGAGCTGGGCAAGTGGCTTTAGAACAGAAGCAGTTGTTACACCTTTAAAAAGACACAGGTAGACATATCCTTTGGTTTGAACGCTCCTTCAGTGCCATCAAAACACGAATTTATCTACTGTGACTGTGGTATAATGATGGTCTAAACATCGGCAGTAGTATGTACAGATGTGCAGAATGCTAACTGTGAAGAAAAATTGCATGTTTCATACATAGATACATAAATAAATGGGGAGCTTTGATACCTATCTGTGCCTATACAGACAAAGAATTTAATCCCTCCAATTCAGGGTGGCTGTAGCTTAAGAGTCAGCCTTCCAAAGTCTTGCTGTTAATGGTGCAGCTTAGTCAGAGCACTTAGTTCTCCTGGCATTTTGTCTGTGATAATTCACCTCCAGAGCAATATTATAGATCAGTCACTCTGAATCAATAATATTTGCATGCACTTATGAGGAGTTCATGCTAAGAAGGGTAAGCCAGAGCTAATTAAGCTAAAACATCATTTGTACACTTGGCAGCTCCCTGCTAACTTTGAACAGTCCAGTACATAAAAGCATAAGGATCAAAAGATCTAGAACTGAAATAGTGAGGACAGCTGATTTTCAAATGGAAGGACTGTAAAAGTCAAGTGCCTCATGAAAGCATATGGGTTTCTACAAAGCTAAATGACAGATCTTGCTAAGATCCAAATGCAGGCAATAAATTACCCACAACCAGATGATAGTCCTCCAGTTTCTCTAATATCTAAATACCTCCCATGTATTTAAAAGCCAAATAATTCTTTTTCAGAACTGTAGGAAGAGCTTCATGGATAGCTATTATTTGTTTGATAAGAAGTGAGAGCAAAGATCAGCCTCTATGCTGATCAGGTTTTCCTAGTGTAGGAAGAGATAGTTTTTCAGATCAGCTTGATTTATTTTATTTAAGATCCTCACATCGAGATATGAGATACCTACACCAAGCTGCAGGTGTATTTTGTTTCCATTTATAAAAAGTGGCAGAATCAACAGGACATCTCATTAATGAAGTAAAATGCAGGCACTGTTATATATGTCCCAGATCGAGAAGGGGATGTACATTCATTGTGCCTGCATAGTACACTTAACATGTAAAGAGCCTCTCCTTATCACTTGCAGATATTTAGAACCTATTTGAGTGTAAACTATTTAACCCTTCTGAACATGGTTTAAATGTGTCATCTCTGTAGAAAACTCATGGCTTTATCTCTGTATTTCAGACCTGTCTCATTCTGCTTAAAGTAAACTGATCTGTCTTCCAAGCTTTGTGGTTGTCTGACCATCAGCTTGAACTGAAGAGGACTAAAACAGAGCTTTTAATCTTCCTCTCCAAGCTACCTCCCTGTCATGTCCTTCTTCAATCACTGTGGACAACACTGCAATCCCACGTGTTACTTAGGCCAGTAACTGGAACATCATACTTGCCCTGTCATGCTTTCTGGGTCCTCACAGTCACACTGTACCTAAATTCTGCAAGGTTGGGGGTTTTTTTAGATCTTTGATACAGCCTCTCCAATCCTGCCCACACAGCTAAAATGCTCATCCAGAGACCATTCATCTCCTATCTTGATTACTGCAACATCATTTTTCCTGGCATTGCAAATGCATTTTGCTCTGTCCATATCCATCTAGAACAAGACTATTTTTTTTTAGCTTGTTGCTTTAACCATATCATTGCAGGACAAATATAGACAGTGGAGTTTAGTTTTGGCATCACAACCTTTTATCTCGTTTACACCAAATAAAGGTATCCTATTTTTTTTCTCACTTGACTAGTTTCCTTCTCCTAAAACATCCAGGACAGTTCACATTTGCTTCCTGTACCTCTTTCTGCCTTCTACAGCCTGGCTTGTAGTGGTTTACCCATCCCTTGTGCTTTTCAAATGAGCAACCAGTGTGCTTTCACCTGTTCCTTTTATACACAAGCAACATGGTCAGAGGGATTTACAGAGCTGCCTCACTGTTCTGCACAAATATCTAAATTTCCATCACCTGTGCAAAAGTATATGTTGTTCATGTATGATGCTGCCACTGATTCTACTGATAAATATTACCTCCTGAGCTTCCCCACTGCCTGAAAGCACCTCAGCTCTTTCCTCAAACAGACTTTGTGCTCCTTGTGGTAAGGGCTATGTTTGAGACATGATTAATGTCATAGAGCACCCACTGGTAAGTACTAACCATACATACAGTCTGCTTTTGTATATGTTCCCATGTTGGTGTTCTGTGACCTTCAGTAGTGTTTATAGAATAATGCTTCAGCATTGGCACACAGGAAAAATGGAACACTTTTGACATATCTGCTTAGAGGATTGTGCTTACAATTCATGGGTACAGTAGCCATGAATAATAAAGTGTGTGTATGGACAGGTGGAGAAAATATTTGGAGCGAGAGGAAAACCTATCTCTATTAGTATGTATAATAGTTTGGTAACCACTTTATGATTTTCAGTATCAAATACAGTAATAGCAATGATTATGAATCTTAAGAAAACATTTTTTTTATTAAGGGAGAAGAGAAGAGAGACAGAAAGCTTAGATCTTTTGCCAGCATTCACTACAACCTTCGACTTATCAGATCTGGGGAAAAATCCAAAATTAATACTGTCAAACTGAGCAACAGATGTTGAAAGAGAATCAGGCACTGCAAGAAAATTGATGTGCCAATGAAAATTAGACAGACAGGAAATTCTCACTAAATAAACCCCAACAGGTTGCAGGGGCTCAAACAAAGTTAGTTTATATCACCTAGGAAATTCATTTTTGTGTAACCATATTAATAGGGTTTTTCTTTTTTTTTTTTCATTTGCTATATGCATATTTGTGTAATAAAAAGAAATCTATATGCTATCTTAAACTTCTGCAAAACACCTTTTCTCAGTTCACTCAAGTCTCAGCCAGATTGGCTTCATCTTACTTGCAAGACTTTCTACGTTGTCTTCCAGCTTGTCAGCGCTCACTTCTCTTTGGCAGCCATTGGTTGCCTTTGTACCTGGGTGCAGACAAAGAGGCTTCAGTTGATTGTTTGCTAAAATATGAAATAAATTTACATTCATCAGAGTAATGGGTTTCCATTTCCAGAGGCTAAGCCAAGGAACAGCTGAATTTAGAAGCAGACTGTTTTGCAGGGTGGCTACAGCAGCATCCGTCTGTAAGTGGTTATGCACAGCATAGGCGCTTTTAGGGTATAGAGTTTGTTATCCCTAGATTGTTCAGACAAGAGCCCAAATATTGGAAGGGTGTCTGCAGATCTGGAGATTGTTTTGCCAGCTACAGCTGCCGGGCCTCTCATTAAAGTTGGTAAAACAGATGTGATTAGGTCAAACATTTTTGAGCCAAAAGCTTGGCAA
The DNA here is from genome assembly GCA_038380795.1 of Pyrocephalus nanus. Lineage (NCBI taxonomy): Eukaryota > Metazoa > Chordata > Aves > Passeriformes > Tyrannidae > Pyrocephalus > Pyrocephalus nanus. The sequence continues at coordinate 9,488,901 of CM076272.1, forward strand.
ACATAATAATTTGAAAACCAAAAAAAGACTAATCTTCTGTGTCTTCTAACTCATCGCATGTTTTCTCTTAGATAGCAGCTGCTGCTTTAAGTTGCACACAGCATTATTATTTTTGTTTCCCTGGTTTGACTCATTTCTTTTGGAAATAGATCTCTTAGCTTTTTTTTTTTTTTTTTTTTGGCAGGCAGAATTCTGACCTGACTGTGGATTCTCACTCATTCACTCACTCACTCACTCACTCACTCACTCACTCACTCACTCACTCACTCACTCACTCACTCACTCACACATACTTTCCTTCCTTTGCTTCTTTTCCAGCTTTTTAGCTGTTCCTCCCTCTGTTGTACTTGCTACAAGCATGAGGGGCTCATGCATGAGAATTAGGAGGTATCTACAGACTGACCATGTCCTGGTAACCATGTACTGCCTCTGTTAATGCTTCAACAAATGAAGGCATGTTAAGAGAATGTTTTGTTTTCAGGGATGTGAAAACTAACTAATAAAAAATATAAAATTTCACCCTGTTTTCATGTATGTGTGTGTTAGATCTGTGAAAGGAAAACTGGAACTGAGGTTAACTGGAATTGTTACTGGCTTTGGACTGGAGAAATATGTTTGCTGTGTGTAATCCAAGACCTTTACCAGATGGCAACTCTTCAGCTGGGATGGATTAGGAAAGGTAAGCAGCAGTGTGCACGCTGCTGGCAAGTTTCTGAGCTTTCCTGTCTCTGCTTAACTGATCTCTTGTTTTCTTGGGTTCTGTATGAGTATGTGTTGTGGTGGTGCAGATTTTGGTACACCTTGCCAGAGATGGAGGCAGGAATCCACACAGAATTGTGTTCAGTTTTCCCTTGGAGGCAGCACAATGGAAGTTTTTCATTGGTGAGAAAAGAGTAGGGTCTGTGCCAGGGTAGCAGGAATTGCTTATCAGTACAAGGACACAGGGAGCTTTTCCTGGATACTCTCTTAAGTCCTTTACATATGTATTGTGCCAATAGCATCCTACTGTCCCTATTATCTGATAATTATCTGCAAGTTTCTCTTCAGTGCCAGAAAGTAGTCCCCTGTAGATCAGGTTATTTCCATTCTTTTCTTCCCAGGTCCATCACTTCATTCCATGGATTTTAGAACAACCCTTAGACAAAACTTTAAATGAAAGAAAGTAAAAATCACTAAAGAGAAGCTAATCCCTGGGTTTAGAGTCAAAGAAGGGCCTTGTGTAGGAGTAACGAACAAGTAAAACCAAATCCATTGGTGTTTCAAGAAAGGCTCTTGTCCCTCCCTCTGGCTCTGGCAGAGGCTGAGCAAAGGCAAACATGGAAGGTTTTATTAAAAAGCTGATACAACTCAATGGGTCTCATAAAACCAAAGCAAATGAAAAAAATACCCTAGGGATTGTAATTTTTATTTTTATAAAGTGGAATCTTATCTGAGTTCTACTAATGCTTAAATGTTGTGAAATTTTAGACTCAGATATGAGTTTTTCATTTCAGTGAGCCTGGAACAGCAAGCAAAAGAGATGGATGTGAAAACAAAGAACTTTGGAACAACTGTAGGCACCCACAGAGTAACACAGACCAAAGCAGGTCATTCTGAAAACTCTTTGCTAGGCAATCTGGCTCTGAAGTTGCTGTCAGGCCTGGAGAGTGGCAGGATGAGGGGATGGCATCAATACTTTCTCTGTTGTTCATTACAGGATGTTTTCTTCAATTGATTACAACCTGGTGGAGCTGCTGGGTAAGTTAATGAATTTTCTAGGGTGGGGTGAACACCAGTGAGGGAGCAGCACAGTTTTTATGTGTCTGATGAGTTCAGATATCAAAACAGATCTGATTTTTCCAGTTTGAGATTCAGGCGACTGACTGAAGAACAGAGCTGACTGGAAAAGCACCTATTTTGCTTCAAGTGTTGCTTTGTGTTAAGCATGTACTTAACTCTCTTCCCAAACTGGTACTTCTCAGGTTTTATTAGCACTCTTAGCACCCTAAATAAGATTGGAGTAAAGAAAGGAAGCAAAATTTCTTTGACAAATATGTCAGTTAACTGTCTTTCCTTCTCCCTGAAGAAGGTTGTAATGTGGTTTTTTTTTTATCCCATCTGCAGAGGAACTGAAGTGATACATGAGCACTTAGCAATAAACATTTTTAATGGAGACCCCTATCCCCAGTTTAATTTCTGCCCTCAGTCATATTACATTAATCAATACAAGTGACTTTCTTAGTGGTTTCATTGCACCCTGTGAACAATTTTGCTGCCTGGAATTAAAGAAACGTGCCTTGAGTGTATTTTGAGACTCAGATTTAATAACAGGGGATCCAATATTGATTTTAATGGGAAATGGTTTGTGTCTGTGTGTGCACAACTGTGTTTTCCTGTGTACCAGTTTCCCATGCACTGAATAGCCATGCTCCAGTCCAACTCTTCTGGCTGTTATAATCCTGAGAGATTATCAGAAATGGTACAAACCGGGACAATAGCGACTAGAGGAAAGTCATTGCCTGCCTAATATGACCTTGCTTCCCAGCAAAACATATACAAGTTTCCCATATGTCACATTCAGAGTTACTCACACACTTGAAATTTCTACCAAGCATTCTTGGCAGTGTGAATATTCACAAAAAATTTGTCTGCAATACTATCTGTCAAATGATAGTGTCATTCTTTGTTTTGATGAGTTCAGGTCTTAAATCTGGGCTTCTGAAGCCAATATTTGTAGTTACTGGCAATTCCTTTTTTGAGTGAATGGCACCCATGGGCAAACAGGGAAGTGGAACTTTAAATATGCACATGAGACCTGCAGGCTTAGAATGGGCTTTCTGCTGGAAATATTTACAATTATTCAAAATTGCATAGTTGAATTTGATTGCCAGTGAAATATACTCTTTTACCAGCAGCCAGAAGGAGCCACATCTACTATTCAAACCCATTTCAATCCATTTTTAGAGGGTTTACATGAGCCATTAGGACTGCTGGGCAGTTCTGTCAGGGAACAGCCTTCACAGGGTGTTTTGCTTTCACCTATACAAAGCAAAGGGCTGTGCATGGGTCCTACTTTTAGCTAAGCTTCAACAAAACAAAACTGAAAAGTAATTTCAGAAAATTTCTAGAAGCTATTTCAGCACTGTATTTGAGTATTTTAAGACTTTTTCTCAAACCACACTCAATGCTAACATAAGCCCCAGCACAGAAATGTTTCTAAGTATGTGTACTTAGTCACTACCCGTGGTTCAAGAGAAAATATGTATCTGGCATTCTCAGAAAATTCAGCCTGAATATTTCACAGGCTGATGAGTTGCAGTATTTAAGGAAAGGTTAGGGGTTCTTGAGTCTAGAGGAAGCCAAATTAAGGAAGAAAATTGAAGTGGCTGGTCAGCTTTAATTTTTAATGGTTCATAAGTTTCCGTACAATAAACACTTTTTTTTTTTTTTTTCCAAATTGACAGCAGATTATTCCTTAGCATGTAGGATCTGAAGGTTCCCATGTGTGTTCTGAAAGTAACTTTCCATTAAACAATGAACTTTTATTGAGACACTCTCATACAGTCCTACAAATTCCTGCTCACCAATAAATACCAGGTCAACACACCCTTTGAGTGGGTCAGGAAAATATCAGTGCCTTTCTTCTCCCACCACATGATGACACAAGAGTGGACAAGGAGCACTGTACTTCAGCTGGTGATCTTTCACAGGAGTATGGCCTTAGACCCTCTGCTTTCTGTGTAGGTTAATAAAAACCTCTTCCTGCAGGTAACAGCCTTTTTTATGTAAGGGCATTTTTTGTTATTAGTAACAAAACTAGACATTCAAAAGCTCTATCTATATAAATTACTTCAGACTGCTCCTATAAAAGCACTTACATTAAAATATAGCATGAATAACTGTTTGCTTTATTATCAATACCTTATATTTATTAAACATGTTTCCAGTTACCAAACCTTCCTGTGAGTTTTCTCAGCCATAAGCTTTCAGCAAAAAGGACTATTGCCATAATGTATGTACCTCCATCATATGGAAAAAGTGTTTGTATTCAATTTAAAAACTATTTAAAAAATTATTGTACAATGAGGGTGCATAAATCACTGGAGTTTGCAGTATCACACGACACACACAAGATTTTTAAAAGGGCTATATTCAATATTAATAAAATTAAAGAAAGCCTAATTAAATCACGGGATCTCTACTACTGTGGAGATAAAGAGTGCTGTCTTGAGAATATTTACAGATTCATTTTTGTATATGGACTGAGAGGCTGAGATTAATCCATAGACTACTGGGTAGTACATAGTACAGACTGACTTCCATGGAAGCAAATTTTGCCATTTTACATGACACCCATAGAGCAAAACATCTGCATCCTGGGGGACCCGGGTAACACTCGCTCTGTATTTGTTGCTGTTCTATTGTGGCAGCAGCAGGAGCTGTCGCTGAGTTTTGATTATGTTTGTCCATGGTGGATAAAACTAGGGATATGGGAGGGTTGCCAGCCTGTCAGGACACAGCCAGCTTGTACCTGTGGCCCTCTGCCTGGCTATCCAAAGCACTCTGATGGCTGATCACACAGGCACAAACAGTATTGTACTGTAAACTGCAAAAATAAAGCAACTAAACTCTTCTCTGCAACCTCTGTGAATTGCAAAAAGATCTGATGTGTCATTCTGGCAAGTGAATTTAGACATGGAGAAACATCTTCCAAAAATAAAGATAATTAAGCACTAAAACTGCTTACCTGGGGATGCTGCAGGGAATGGAACAACAGAGGCTTTCAAGATCACAAATGGATGGACAAATTACTCTCAGGCATGGCAGAAGAAGAGATGATCTTGTGATTTGGCCTAGGGACAAGATTAGATCCCTCTCAGAGTCTTTTGTTGTTTCTGTTCTGTGAGTTCTGACTCAAGAAAGACAAGCACTCAGCTTGCATTGAGAGCCCATCTCCTTTTCTGCTTCTTCACTCCCAGCTCTGCTAAATCAACATCTGTCTAGTTGGACAGGTGTGTTTTATATAGAGAGAAAAGGGGAACAAAAGTATTTGGGCCCTCATGTTGTAAAACACACCTCAAAAAAGTTAAGAGGAGAGCAGCGTATGTAATGAGACTGATTGTCAAGAGAAAAAGCAAATTAGTGCTGCTGAGCTTGAAACTCGAGTCAGCAGAGCAGACTCAGAGAACAGTGGCTGGTCTGCTGCCAGCAGGAAAACAGGCCCCAGTTGGGGTCACCTTTTCTCCCCAGACCCAGAGGCACACTGAAGAGGTGACCCTCTCCGGGAGCAGGAGGAATCTCAGAGCATCTGCTCTCCCCACGCCATCTGGGCGGGCAGCGCTCTCCGGAGCTGGAGCCGGCACATCAGATGCTCCCGGCAGTGTCGGGTTGGTGAGGATGTCACCACAGCCTTCCTTCACCTCAACAGAGCGTCCCTGCCACCCCTCCCTCCTCTGCCCACTGTTGCAGCCAGGCTGTGGGCATTGGGGCACGCGAGGCACAGTCAGAGGAGCGTTTCTGTTCCAATTTGAGCTGCTGCTGCTCAGCCATGAGGGAAATGATAACCCGCTCCATCCCGCGGCCCCTCTGCTCCCAGGCAGCTCCAGCCGGGCTCTGCTGGCCTTGTCAAGCAAAGCTGTCTCAGGAGGGGGTTCCAGGCACTCAGGTGACCTTAGTAAGAGCAGGGAAAAAAACGCTGCAAGATGACTTCTCTGGAGGTGGAATGGCCCTGGCAGGGGCAAATGTTTGAGGCTCTATGAGAGACTCAAACAAGCCACAGAGCATCCCTCTAATCCCCCATGATGTGGAGTTTGGTCAGTGCCTGCCAGCTCTGGGTTTGAAGTACAGGCTTTGCCTGCTGCACTGGAGGTGGGAAGGGCACTGCCCTCAGCCACAGCAAGCTCTGCTATTTTGGCAGGCACAAGTGGACTCCACCAGGATGACTTGGTGACCCCCACAGTGTCAGGAAGGCAGTGTCTGGTGGGGAAGGGAAGAATCAAACCTGCCCTTTTGCCTGCCATAGCAGTGGGTCACAGAGAAACTCTCCCAGTGGGGTGGCCATGCTGTGCCCCTTCAGGACAGGCAGCCTCATCTCATCGGGACTGCGCCAGCTCTGTGTTTACCTGCAGGAATCAGCCATCTGAGGACACCTAACGCAAACAAATGAGGTGCTTTAAGAGTGGGAAGGAAGATTTGGACCAAGGACACATTGTTAAAGCCCAGGATTTTGGGGGTGTTTCAGTGAATGAAGAACCAGCCAAACCTTCAGTGAAACAATGTGTGCCCATACCCACACTTCTTTGCTGCTGCTGGTATGGCAAAAGACTGTGGAATAAGTTATCCTTGCAGTCTCCCACACACTGAACATTCTCAGCATTTCACAAGCTCCAAATACCTCTAAATATTTTGGTGCTTAGACAAATTTTTTGACTTCTAGAAATGAGCTTCCACTGTCACTGGCACTATCTACTGAAGCAGAACAGGAAAACTCATTTTTCAGAATGAAAAGGAAGTGTGAATTACAATTATTTCATTTTTTTTTTGCAGCTGTACCCTTGGCAATTGCTGACCCATCTATCCCACTGAGGCCAGGCTTGGATCTTTCAGGATTTCATGCAAATTAAATGAATGTAACTCTCAGAGTGGTGATATTATTTAGAATCTAGTCTTTGTGTTACATACCTTTTAATTCTCCTAGCAAGTTCTTCTATTATTTAATGTGAACTATTTTTCTTGCTGTAATCTGAAATGATGGCTACCTTGTACCAAATTTGTATGTGGGTTTTGTCTCCCCTTATTTCTTGATACCAAGGGGACCATGTTTTTTAACAGTTTTTTTATACATGTCTTTTTCTTTTCAATCCTACAGCATGCAATGCCTGTGACCATCATTCCTCTCCTCTAGGTTTCTTGGTAACAAAATCCAAGTGATCGTTTTTCTTCATGAATAGTAAATTCACACACAGTTGAATATTGAGGAGATCAAACTCCTACCAGTTTCAGGTAGAATTCAGGGAATAGTTAATGCCAGAAACTGATAAGCATATGGAAAAGCTGAAATGTTTTAAAAGAAGTATTTAGGGATTTATGGTTTGGGTTTTTGTTGAAAAGTGATGCAACTCAGAGTTTAAACAAAGCCTTAAATCCCTTCAAAATGTTAGGTCTAATGGAATGTTTCAGGGACCACAACGAATCTTCCACCCACCGTCATACCCAAAATGAGGGATCAGTTTGACTGGACATCATCTGGTGGCGGGGGGGGGGGGAAGAAGGTGCCATACTTCAAACCTCACCAGAAAAGTCAGCAGTGTTTGTAATTCCTGTTTGCCAGGTGTTGCATCTGGGAGAGGAAGGGGGTCTGTTTGACCCCTCAATGCACAGGTCTGCCACTGTCTAAGGGCTTAATACCCAGAGACTGTTGGCCTTGTGTCCCCTCTTGAGCAGTGATTTCCCTCAGCCAATTTCCCTCTGCCTTTCTAGCTATCTTTGGAACCCAGCACCCAGCTCTTGTTTTTCACATGTATTTAATTTTGGTCAACGTATTTATCAGTCTAACACACCTGTCTTAATGTCTGATAGATTGTATAGGTCTATTAATACTGTGTTGCAAAATATACTGTACGTGTTGTCAGTGGGTTTGTATGTTTGAAGATACTTACACTGGAGCAAAATCAGGATAAAATAAAACTAAGGCTGTTATATGTGTAGGTGGTTTAGTTTTTTTATCCAGATCTAGATCCTTAGAGGTGTAATGTGGCTGCAATTCATTAGAGCCCAGCTACACAACTATTATGCTAAATATATTGAAGTCAGTGGAGTGATGCTACTATGCTCTGGCAGAGGATCTGGTCTGCTTTTTGCCATCATTTGCTCTGCTGAGCTGAGTAAGTATGGCAATTTCTTGGATTGTCAGCAAGAAGGTCACTTTTACTCCTCAGTTCCTCCTCATCCACTCTAATTCAATCATTCAGTTACAACTTTCAAACTTTTTCTCTTTAGATTTGACTCTCTGACTAATGAAGGGAAAAAAAAGGTCACCAGTACATGTAAAACATGTACACGTGCCTATGGAAAAACAAAAGCACTTCTGTCTCTGCTGCCAGAAGCAAACAAGGAAAGCTGCTGCCTTTGATTTCCTAGTCCAGATGCCTGTGGCCCATAGAAGTCCAATAAAGAGCTGCCCTCAGATCAGGACACAGCTTGCAGACAAGACCAAGCCTTATGTCTCTACATGGAGAGCCACACTGTCTCTCCAAGGTTTACAGTGGTGTTTTATGAGCCCTAGGTGAAGTTGCTCAGCCTTCAGCCATCATCCCAGAAATGTGTGGATTTCCCCATGGTCTTGTGCCGTATCTGCTAGCTACATCCAGATGTTTTGAACACTCTAGGGCATTTAAATAACACTTGTTTTGGGGGTTTTTTTGGTCCTTCAGCATTAAGTCTGATATTTTTGCGTGCTTGATCCAACATCCCCTCACCTGTCTGTAAAATTCCTGTCATTTTCACGGGTGGTTACAATGGTTTGTGCCCCGGACTTCAAAACCCATGTGCTCTGCAGCCATCCCACTGCATTTTTGCTCACTCCCTTTGCATTCTGTACAGGGCATAGTCTGCACAGAGCTGCAGAAGGCTTGGCAATCTACCTCTGCCTAGCACAGAGAAGGAACAGGCAGGGTTAATCCTTTTTCTCCACTCCTTATTGAGCAATTAGGCCACTAAAAAAGATCTTGTTTACTGATACTCGAAGAGCCTGTGATTTACTGGGTCTTGTAATAAATTTACATTCATCAGGAGGTAGCCAGAGGCAAGTCTGGAGTTTTAGCAGTGGCTAATTTGTCCTTCACTCTTGGGATAGGAACAGAATTTGAAAAGTTCCCAATACTAAAGCAATTTGTTTAAATCCCTAGTCCAAAAAAATGAATGCTTGCTTTACAAAGCTGTCTTAAAGGAAAAGCTCTCACTATAGGGCCCATCCTTGATGTAATTGGAGTCGTTGACAGCATGGATTCAATTTACCCAGTGTGCCTCTGTGTGGGCTGTGCTTTGAATGGGGCAGAGACAACCAGCTGAAGCTCTGGAAGGGTGGTTACAAAGCTGGTTTCAATGCTGTTGCTGCTCCTTTTTGGTAAGACTTTTTGTCTGTCACTGTGAAATGTTCTATGTTTAGGGCAAAGTTGATCCCTTCTCACATGATATTCCTATAAAGACTTGGCATACCAGGTAGGAACTAATGGATGAGTTATAGCTCTCTTTGTATTTTTTACAGGATATAAATAATGATATTTTTTTTGTTGTGAAGCAGTCTTCTCTATAGTTATTATTTTGAACATTTTCTAACAAATGCTGGCTATGTCTGCTGTGTTTTAATCCTGTGAACTTTCAGTAGAGAACCTCAAATTGATCTGTTGACTAGAAAGTGGATTTAGTGTCCGATTTGAAGCAGCTGCTTATTAAAGACCGGGACAAGAACAGTAATGACTAAAGGTTGTTATCAGTTGATTGTTACTGAGTGGTTTAAGTGAAACGAGGTTTTGGAGTATCAGTAAATTTTTCTGTGGACTGCTTTCCATGTAGCTCTTGTCACCCTTGCTGGCCTTTGCTAGTGAGGCGTTCAATGTACCATAGGAAATCAACCTCCTGGGTCAGGTGTGAGGTACATTGGCAAGAGGGGGGTGGAGAGGGAGCTGCATTATTGTTGATTATATTTTATCTGTTGTTTCTATGCCTAAAGTCCTTTAGCGAAAACCCCAAAATATTGCTCCCAGAGAGTACATTAACATAAGGGATTTACAAACCCAAGAAACTATGTTCCCAGAGTTGTTTTAGAAGTGTTTTCAATGGTGGTATGTAAATAAGGAAGCAACTAGAAGAACCAGAAGCCCAGCTGATTTCCAGTTTAATTGAAAGTATCACTAAAAAAGGGAGAATGAACACAGTTAATGAAAGGAAAAAGGACAAAATGGGTAAAAAAATAATGGTAGTTGTAAGCAGCCAAAACACAGGCTAAAGAAAATTGCTTTTATTTTTTTGGTCTGTTTGTTTGTCTGGGTTATTGGTTTTATAATGAATTACACAGAGATACAAGAGAGAAAACAACAGCAAAGACCTGCAGTGAAATACTGTGGAGATTTATAATGCTGTGGAAATGCACAAGTGCTCAAATACATTGTCCCATTTTGATTGGAGGTTCATGGCAACAGCCTGGCTTATCTCCTTACATCTTGCACCAATGATTATAAGCCTGCAGAGTATAAAAATGACTGTGCATTTTGCTCAAGCACACTTGCAATCCATCTTATGAAATAAAAAAAAAATAAAAAAAAAACCCCTCTCAGCTATGGGAATACTCAACAGTCTCGTTAATTTTCAGAAGTCTCCAGTGGGACATCATTTTCTTTTATCTCCTCACAAATGGCCTATGGAATCATATGCATCTTGTGTCGGTTTGGTATTGAGTGTGCTAAAGTTATATATTATTTAACATTTTGGCCAAGTTTTGGTTTCATAAACAATTCATCTTCTGCTGTGCATTTCTGTCCTTGTGATTAATGAAGGTTACCAGCCTATGATTGCAAAGTGCCCTGGGTTCTCTCTCTTACCTAATCCTCTTTAAGTGCATTTTGGTCTAATATTTTCTAATCTTTCCTTTGAGCTAATAATTCTTCTCACAGGTGCTGAATAATGTCTTCATGTTACATATTGCTATGCTGGTGTCCATAGGGAAGCTACAAAGCTTGCTGGTGCTGTCATGCCCTGTATTTATTGTCAGGAATTCTGGTAACGCAAAGTGCCTGGGGTCAAAGGGGCTACAGCTTTTAGTTTATATTTACAGAGATCCTAGTAGCTTTTCTGATTTATTGACTTTTGTCATCAGTTTGACAAATGAAGACGTACGGGAACCATACAAGAAATAATAATTTTTTCAGTTTCATCGTGAATCTTTGCTGGTGTTAGGCTGTTGTATATTAAGTCTGTTCAGCTATTCCCCAGTTTCCACAAGAGAAAATAATTAGTGTTTTAAGACTAACCTCCTTAGGGTCTTTTTTAATGGACTATGAGAAGTATTTTTGCCTAACTTCCACAGCTCAGATGTTTCAAAGGATTAGTCAGAATAAAATAGACTATGCCTGTACAAAATAGCATCTACAGCTAGTACTTCATAACCTGTAAAGAATGGTGCTGATGTGAGGCTCTTTTTTTTAAGTGCAGATGTGATTTTTAGGGCTTTTTTTGGTTGTGTGTTGGTGGGGTTTTTTTCCCTTTGATAGAGTTCCCTAGTTAACTCCATCCCACTATGTTTGTTGCTGTGTAGGGGATTTCTGTGATTGTTGTGTAGGTTTCTCCCAGAATGAAATATCAAGCTGGGGCTAAACTGTAAAAATAATGTGTAAGCCCAACTAGGATTGAGTTCAGCTCAGGCTTATTGGTTAAATCGTAGGAGAGAAACATCCAGCTTGTGCTTCTCTGGAGTGAGGTTGTGCATCTCACTTAAAATGAAGAAAACTACTCTATCTGTGCATATTGAGAACTGGGCCTGTGCTTTAGCTTGGCAGCTTCACAGCTCTTGATGAGTTGAACTGCCTTCTCTGTGTGAATCAGCTGCAGAGAGCAGGAAGGAGTTCATCCTGATACCATTAGTCCTGGCTTTGCAGAGCACTGGGATGATGAGGAGGGATTGATTCAGTCATTGCAGACAACACGATGGCCATGCCAAGTGTAACACTTTGCTACTGGGTGTTTTGGTTTGCACTCCTTGTTTTTATATCAACACAACACACACACGTGCAACACCTCCACACACTCGTGCATGTGCAGTGTGTGCCTGTGTCATGAAGCTTTTAGAAAATTACTTAGTTGTGGTTTAAAAGTAGGTGGATATCCATGCATGCACACACACATCTGTTAGGAAGGTGGGAGTTGCAGCCTTTTCACTTCATAAGTAAATTCCTACTCTCTCACTTTTTTAAATAGTTTATTAAAAAAGAAAAAAAATCCCATTGCACCGTGTGAGATGATGTTCAGAGCAGCAGAGTGTTCTAATGGCTGATTTCAGTAATAAAGACAACAGGGGACTAAAAGGTGCAGTGAAAGAAGCTGGGAAACACATTCCTTTCCCCAGAGGGAGTAGTTAGCTTTGTGCCTTTGATCACTTGAGAAGTATCATTAGAGCACAAAATGGCAGGCACTAGGGAATATTATGGCAATTATAATGTGAGAGTTAAAAAAAAAAAAATCAAAAGAAGTTTGAACTTATTTAGGAGTTTACTCCCATGAAGGTCTGATCACAGCTGAAGGATAAGATGCTCTAACAGATAAAATAAACTCCAGTAGGTCTGTTCTTCAGATATTGACTCCCAAGTTAGCTCTGATACAGAACAGTCTATAGAGAAAAGACTGTATTTACAAGTTCAAGAAATCTAATCTGTGTACACACTTTATCATTACTTACTATTTGTACTGCAGTAACACCTGCAAGCCCTTGTTACTCAACTTGATCCCATTGTGCTAAGAACTGTAGAAACATGGAACAAAAAAAAACAGGCCATGGGACAAGGAAAGGCCCAGAAAGCTTTTAGACAACGAGGTTGCAACATTGTTGTGGGAATTGGAAAATCAAGTATTTGTCTAATACCTTGCAAATCACTATACAAATATTGTTGTAGCTTATTATTACATACTCTTATGGAGCAGGTTTGTATTCTTATTTTTTAGTTCCAGTGAACAGAGGGATTTAAATTACAGTGTTTATTCTAAAGTTTTTTTAATAGTGCCTTGGCAATACAGAGCCAAGCTTTGCTGTGACCTCAAAGAAACCACCTTTTCAGAGAGAGGAACTGCTGCTGATTGGGGCAGCAGGCCAGATGAGTTAACATTTGTACACATTTGTGCTATGTCCAAGGCTTTGGACCTAGAGCTGACAGCAAAGGCCATTTCCACTTTCTCCTTGAAATGTGCCAGTTCCAGGAACTAGAGGTGTGTGTGTTTGTAGCTGTGAACAGGAACATGAGCTAGAGATTTTCACACAAATTTGAGCTTTAACTTGAGTTTTGAAAACATATTATATGGTGTTAAGTAGAAGGGCTATGTCACTGATAGAGCAAAATGCAAGACTTTAATGTAAAAAAAGATGACAGCAGACTCAGAGCTGCCTTGTGCTTCACCTGCAAACTGTCCAGGTAAACCTGGCCCAAGCCCCAAACTAATGCAGCAGTCTCACATCACCTGTGCTGTCCTTGTCTGTACTGCACAAAATCCTATAATAAGCACAGCTTTTAAATATGCCTTTTACTGCCTCGGCACAAGCTTTATTGATTGTGCTCATATGCAACATCCTTAACATAAAATACAAGGAAGATAGAGAGAAATAACCTAATTGTGTGCAGAGGGTGGGTGGGAGGTGTTAAAGTTCCAGTTGGAGACATGTGGAACAAATCTTCTTGTAACACAGCAAAAGAAAGCATTTCAAAGAAACCATCTTATCATCATCATCAACAACCAAAACAGGCAGCCCACACAGCTTTGGCATTTCAATTTTCTGCTCATTTTCTTTTGTTCATATCAGATGTGTTGCCTATTTTCCTTAGTTCATAGATTTCTCACTGTGATAGGAGCTTGGAGAACAGGGAGTACAGCCCACTTTCAGAAATGGTGATTATACTGGAAAAGGAAAACGTAAGAAAAATGATGCAGTTGCCCCAGATCCTGCAAATTATTCCATCAAACCTGAGTTAAAGTTGTTTCACCTTTTCCTGGTCCTATACCCTTCCCCTTTCTTTCTGCAGTCACTTAAACATTATGGGGTGGATGGTATATTTAGCTACAAAATGCTTATCTTCTGGCTTACTTTACCTGACTAAAAACACTTCCTGCTGGAGAAACAGTTAACATTTCATAGGGAACAGCTGGAATGTCTTTGAATAGTGATAGTCTGTTTGACAGGACTAGTTCCAATTCTTTTTCTTGTCACTTCTAAATGGCAAACACATGCAGTTGGTTGGTATATAAGAAATGTTTAAAAAGTGTGTTTTAATGAACAGAAGGAAAGTAGAAAAGAGATCATTAGTTAAGGAGGTACCCCACACATCTTACCAGCACCTGATAAAGAAGGAGGAGACTACTGTGTTTTTCCAAAGCAGAGGTCTCTCCAGATCTCCATTATAATGGCAAGTCATTGGATTCTCTTGGCATTGGTTCTGTCTTCAGTGAATGGGATATGATTTCTGTCTTTGCCTTAGGTAGAAGGAACCTATGTGTGCCCCAGCCTGGAAGTGTCTCTGATTTATTAATGTATTTGTTCCCATTACCCACAGCTTTTGGATTTTTGCCTTTTATGCATGAATGGTCTGAGATCCGCAGCTCCACTTCACACTGAGCTTCTATTTTGGTGTCTAACTCACCATATGTTTCAATGGGGAATTAATTGCTTCCGTATCTTTATGGGCCTGCTACTAAATGATTTGCCAAAGAGACACTGGAAAATGTAGTGAGCTATTTCTCCAAGCTATTATCTCCTAACTGAAGGACTGGATCACACTTTACCACTCAGTATTATAATAAGTCTTAATTCACTAATGTTTTTGAAAGATCTTGTAAACCTCTTAGGAGCAGAGCTTTGTGAGTACAAAATGCTATTTTATTCATGAACTTCTAAAACCTTTTGTACTTTGAATTTGTTTAAAAAAATAAAAAAAAATGAGACAGAGAATGTAATAGAAGACAAAGTTGGACATTTGCAATCTCAGGATTTCAATGTAATTAGGGAAAGGAAAGAGATAATGCTAACACAGACTATTTTGTGTGACAGAGGGTAGCGGTGAAACTGCACTGCACAAAAATGCTGAAGAAAAGCCCTGCTGCAGTGTTGCCCCTACACAAATCCAGGTTATTTCTATCTGAAGAGTTTTCATTTTAATTCATTTCCCCTTACCAGCTTTTTATGGCCACGAGAGCGAAGGCCAAAGCAGTCCAGTAGTTTCCCTCAATCCAGAAAACATAACCTTTGCCATTTGCACCTTCTGCATTGGAATAATTGAAAGAAAAAGGTATTGGAGCTCAGGACTGCTGTTTTTAGAGGATCAGAAGAGGACAAAATAAAGGAGACTATGGGAAAAGCCTGCAAAACCAGAGATTGTAGGAAAACAGGAACCAATAGCAAATATATCCACCATCTTTGGAAATTGGAGAGGACGTAACCCTAAATCTTGAAAATAATGTTTTTCACCAGCACTTCCTACTTGTAGATAGTTTGCCATAACCTGCACTTTGAAAACAGTTTCAGTCTTTCAAAAATAAACCAGACTCCAGGGTGCTTTCTGTAACGCAAAGGAAACTATAACAGTCCAGAGTACAGTGAGCTGATGCCCTTCGTGAGCCATCACAGGCTACAAGAGTAAGAATTTGTAGGAAAAAATCATAAGTGCCACTTGTGCTACCTTTGCATAAAGCTATTCTTTCTTTAGAGCTAAAGGGCTACTCCTCAGTGTATGGAGCCGTGTGAAGCAGAGTGCTGCAGATTCTCATTGGGAGTACATCAGCACTGTCTGATTTCATGCGGGAATGCTCATTTGCAGTAACTGGAGAAAGGGACTTCTCTGTGCTGAGATGAAATTGTGGGATGAAATTCAACCCTGGAGTAATATTTTTTCAACACTTTGCATTTCTGAAGCCATTGAAAGAGACTGAACAATCAGAGAGAGAAAAGCCAATTAGAAAAATGGGATTCGGGAACGAATGTTCCCACCTCACACACCAACATTGGCTCATTGCTATCTATTGCTCTAAGGAAAACATTGACTTCAAGGTCACTCCAACACATGTAGTGTACAGACTCCAGAATAAATGCTGGATGAAAGTTTCAGGCAGATTGGAGAATATTCCCATCTGCCAATTGTCTTGTCCTTTCTCAAGTGTGTTGTCATTGAGAAGAGTTTAGCTTCATTTATTAAAGGCTTTGAAATAGAACACTTTGCAGTTCCCTTCCAAAGTACCAGCACCTGCCTTGAGCGAGCTTCATGTCCATACTTGCCTCTTGGATTTATCTTCAGCAAAGTTGAAGTTAATGTTGTCAGCATCATCATAAAATAAAAAGTAATGGCAACACTACTTCTTTATACTTTGTAATTTAAGCTTTGATGTCTATAACCCCCTGCATCACTCATCACAGAACAAAAATATGCTCCTGGTATCATATGTGAGTTATGGCTGCTTTGACTAATAGCCATAATGGCAGAATGAATTTTGACTGTGAAATGAGGTGCTTGTGGTGGGAGCTCTGCCAACATACCAAATCGAGCGGGAGGTCTGAGTGCAGTGTAAACGGGTGTTCCATATGCTTGAGAGACTTTTGGAATCAGCCCAGCCTACATATGCTTCTGTTGGCAAGCTCTTGAATAGAAAGGAAGATATTGTCCTCACCCTACCTAACATACCTCCCACTCACTTGAAATGCTCATTTGCAAATGGAGAGCATGCAAATCTGAGAATGATAATGGCACGATCCCAATCTTGCTACAGCTGGATAGGAGGGGGAAAAAGGTAAAAATTGTTGAGTAGATTTTAAACCAGAAGATGTATTGATGTAAGACATAGTAAAAAAGCATCTGAGGTGTTCTTCTACATATGGTCTGTGGAGTGGCACAATAACTCTTACCATTGCATTAAGGTGCACAGGCGTCACTCCAGTCCATAGAATTGTAGTTTGCTGGAAGATGCTCTGATGAACAGAACACTTGAAACAATAATATTCTCCTCTGCTTATCTCTGATTGCAGTGAAAAAGCTATAGTACAAGATGGTGCAAGTTAAGGTGAGAAAGAGAATAAAAAATACAGAGAGAGGATTTTAAGCATGTCACAGAGAGAATCTCTGCATAGAGGGATTTGCAAAGATTAAGAAGCAGAGTGGTGGTAAAGGAAGAAATGGTGGTGCAAGTTTATCAAGTAAACAGATTTTCTACCAGGCTTCCATAGTTTGTCACCTATGTCATGAACCAGGTGTAACTGTTCGTCCTCCTCCCTTTTGAAATTAATTCTCATGTCTCCTACACCATTCCTCCTTTCTCCTTCAGCATCACTGTCCTCAGCTTTTTCAGTTCTGTGAATGCCAGGTATGAATAGATACAGGTGTGTGCTCTGCCCTTGCTCTGAAAACCCCCATTTTTCCCTTCACATTGATAAATTCATCATGTAAAAGAGCTGTGGGGACAATGGTGGATAGAACTTCAGTGAAAAATGCTGTCTTGACACAAGTGGCACAGATCAGTCACAGAAACATCATACATTAAATATTTTGCAAAGCCAGAGCTGAGCTGAAATGACATTTAGTCCATATTGATTCTTAGACAGTCCCTACTGGATGCTTTTGTCCTTCCAAATATCTCTGAAATATTAGGTTGTGGCACATGATAAACAGTTCTTCCATAGACGTGGCCCATCACACACCTGTCTGACACTCATGGTGCAGGTGGCTGGGACCTAAATAATGGCTGTTGACTCACTCCACAGATATTCTTATCACTGATACTACCAAGAACTCGATTGTTTCTCCTCCTCCTCTGCTGCCCCTACTGCCTTGCTCATAATGAGCAGTGGAATGGTAGGGAGCTTTTCCTGTTCATGATTTGCAACACAAGCCTTTCTGCTCTTACAGCTGTGTTTTGTGAGGCTTTTCAATGCTGGCCTCACGACACTGAATGCAGTTGTTTTCCCCACCTTCAGCAATGGTGTTCCCTGCCACTGAAAACTTCCACATTCTTGTTCTTTGCACTCATGATGAAGCCCCTTTCCCCTGCCTTTCTTACAGGAGTGTAATTGCCATTTACTAGGAGTTTGACAGAGTTCTGGGTTCTCCCTGGTAATGCTTCTCAAACCTTTAATTTACCCATCTCTTATTTCCTACATGTCTTTGAAACTGATAGGTAGTTAAATAGCAAGAGTGGGAAAAGTTTTACCACATAGCCTATGCTGCAATTTCACATCCTTCAGTCTTTTGATGGTAATTTTGGATGAATTTAGGTGAATCTCTCAATTTCTGTGAAAAGAACATCAAAATACGTGGTTTACAAAAAAAAAAAAAAAAAATCTGTTTTCTTAAAGAGAGTGGATATTCTGAGCAAATCTTTTACTACAAAATTTGATTAACATATAACAGCACCTACAGAGGGCAACTCCAATCATGAAAGGACTTCAAACACTTGTTATTGCAGGTTTGGTGAAACTCAGATGTTTGATATATCTTAAAAACTTCATAATATTTATTGCATAAGTGGCAATGTAAGGCACAAAAAAGATCAAGGGCAAGGTCTGTAAATCTGAGAAGTTTCTTTTAGATTTGGCTGGTGTGGGGAATAAAGTGATCCTTCAGTCACCCTGGAAACCCTTACTGATATAAATAGTTGTGCTGGAGGAGTGATTCAGAGTAATAACATTAAATGTGTATGTATGTGCTGATGCCATTGGGCCCTGTGCCAGAAGTGCTCAGGGAGGGTTGTACATTGTGTAAAGCACCTTCAATAACACTTATATTTTCTTTTAACAACTGTAATGAAATGACCAAAGATGCATTTATTTGAAGCAACTCAAAAATAGTTTTTTAACTGGTTTTATGCAAAAAATTGCTGTTCATTTTTCTATGAAGACTATTTTTTCCCCTATTTATCCCCCTCACCATAAAACCAATAAAAGTTGGTGCAATTAAAAGACTCTGAGAAAGCAGAGAGCTACTTCTGCGAGTTTACTGCAATTAGCAGTGAATCTGGCTTTGAACCATCTCTAGTGCAATTGCTGTTGCTTCATTTGGATTTTTTTTTTCTTTTATTCTTACCTCTGTAACATTTAGGAGTTGGAGAAATCTTGGGTTCTTGAGACTGGCCTCTTATGAATAAGATGGGAGTGTCTGTGTATATTTATATATATATATATATGTATAAGCATATTCATGCATGCACACACAGGCATATATACATAAAGTCCTCCTACTCACCACTGCCTCTTCCTTCTTTATACTTTGCCCTTGTTTATTCTTTTCTTTAGAAACACAAAAATGAAGCCATTTGGAGCTTCATAACTCTTCCACTCCAAAGCAGACGGCTTTGGCCTGCTGTTCCTCCTCCTACCCACTGCCTGAGACTTCCCATTCTGGGAGTGAGACATCCAAACATATGTCACACAAAAGCAGCATAAATACCATACGCAAACAGATTCTTCTGTGTGGGTGGCAAGCACAAAACCCAGTTTCTGGCAGCAAAAAACACCACCTCAGTCCTCTGGAAAATGCTAAGGAAGAAAACTTGCACCAGGTGAGGGTAGCACCCAGTAAAATGCAGCTCTTTGTCAGTTCAGCCTCCTGTGCAAGACTGAGGGATTCCTGTGGAGTTTGGGGATTTTCAAACCTCCTGAACCGTTAGCAAATTTCACAGGGTCTGCAGAACTAGTTCAAATCTGTGCTGTATTTTTCTTCCTTTTCCCCTGAACTTATAAACCCTTGCGGTTTCCAAGGACAATTCAGTGTAAAGGGAAAAAAACCCCACTAGATAATGGGAGAGGTTCATTGAATTGGGATGGAAGGGCAAACCAAAAAAAAAAAAAAGGGTTGGCACAAGTTTATGGCCTATGTATACATGGGATTTATACTGACAAGCAGACTTATCCCTGCTGGCATGGATCCCAGAAACTACAGTGGCTGGCAAGTCTGCCCAGAAATGGATTGCACCAACAGTGTGAAATGCCTGTTCCCCCATCTCCTGGGGAGAGCTCAAAACATGATAACTGCTGAGTAATGGGATTTGGCCAAAAAATTAAAAATTACGCCCTCTCAAGGGAGAGGGATGGGAGATATTTGCAGTAGCAGATTCAAGCTGTCAAATCTTTTTCTTAATTTGAAAGTTTTCTTCAGTCTTCCTCTACCATCTTTCTGCACTCTCTAAGCAATTTTCATCCTATCTGCTCATTGCTAATCTGTTTTCACACTTTACATCTGTTTTTTTCTGTGTCTCCTCCAGGCACCCTAAGTCTCCTAAACCTGAAAACAGCCCTGCTGGGCATTAGCTTTGGAGCTCATTACACCAGCAGATTTAAAATGGATCAGTGTTGTTAGGAATGGAAAACTTTATAATGAAAAATTTCAGGGTATTTTTTTTCACCTTTTTTTTTTTTTTTTCCCATGTCCAAGTGCATCAGCAGGGTTTACAGCTTCAAATTCCCTGTGGATTTCTCAGGGTATCATGTTAAAAACCAATCAAGCAAAAAACCACACCACTGTACTAACTGCAATGGCCACTAACTTTTTTTTTTTTATCCTCTTTTGATTAGGAAAAAATTCACTTTAGAAGTAAAAGCATAAAAATCATGATTTAGTAATAATATTAAAGTTAGCTATGAAATTGTGCCTTCAGTGAATATACTGTCAGCACTCTTACTGAAAGAGAGCATCAGGCAATGCCCTCTAGTACACAGTTTTAGGTTTTCTCAGGTGAAGTGTCTGCTTCTTGTGCTGTTTCTCTGTAACTTTGGAGTCTCGAGGTGTGTGGGTTCACTGCTGTCACACTGCACTGCAGTTTGTCTCTCCTTTCAAGTGCATCCCTAAACTACACGATACCTCTCTGACAGATCTGTTACTCTGGCAAGAAGGCAGCACTGGCATCCTTCCCCAGCACCTGGGGATGATTTTTCTCAGTCTCTAGTTTTGTCACCATCTTTCTGTAAAAGTTCAGTAACTCCACGTGCTCTCTATCAGAGGTAAATTTTACAGGGCCACTGATCCTCGTCTGCACGAACTGAGGATCAAGCTGCTTAGGTGTGTAGCTATGAACTTTGAAGATTCTAGCAAAAGAGGAAGTTCAATTGCAGGTTCTTGGAGCTAACATTTTTCTTTCTCCTTCCCACACTCTCTTCCCACCACCACAGGTATAACATTTCAACTATTTTTTCATTAAATGACATGTTGTTCTTTCTTCTGTTTAGACTGAAGAAAAATAGCATGAGGTGTCTTGTCTTTGCTAGATTTTCAGCACTCAGTGATATTTCCAAAGTTCAGCAGATAACAGGAAGGTACAATTAATTCTCCCAGAATTTGGACAGCTTGGAAATCTTTTACTGCCCTTTGTCAAGCGTGGCACTGTGTGTTCTGCCGTTCCTGCTGCCTTCTCTTTCAGACCTATCCCAGCTGCCTGTTTGTCTGCAACCACAAGAAGCAACTAAGAGTTAGATGTTGCAGAGGTGACAATCATCTTTATTTACAAGCTTCTAAATCAGAGCACAAATAACATTTATTTGTAGAATATTAAGAAAATACGTCTGAATTGGGGTAGTGCAAGAAGTGTAAGTCAGCCTGATCTCAAATGCATAAAGGAACCTTGCTAATCAAGGGGTGGTCCACGATATGAAATATGTTATATGGGGAAAAAAAAAGAAGCTGTTAACACTATCTAGGCTGAGCTCCAGATTCTGTTCCTGTCAAATGGCTAATACACACAGGCCTTTCAGCAGCATTATGAAGGAATCTTATATTTGTAATCTAGTCCTATGTACTTGGAAAATGCTGGGATTTTGTTTATTCTCACCTGTCTGCTCTCCTGGTGCTCTTTGAACTTACCTGTCACTAAGAGAAAATAAATTATTTATTTGTGAGCTTTGTATATGCTGACGTGAAAGGAATCTACATGCAGAAACTGTGAGAGCAGATATTTTCAGAAGGGGTAAACCACTTCTATCAGTCAGTTGAGGCCATTCTTGATCTAATTTTAGGTGATAAATGAGACCTTAAATCATGGTGAGAGATGTCTGCTTCCTAGAAGATTCATTTTGCTCACAAGCTTTTACAGTAAGGAGTGAGTAAAAAGAATTAAAGAGCTCTGGTTTTCCTCTATTATTTCTACCTTGATTTTTTCTTTCCCATAAGCTTTGATTTTTAATTTTTTCTCCTAAGTAATCTTCATCTTATGTTTATTTTCACCTTCTTGCTTATTTCCTTAAATGATCTGTATTCAATAGCTGCTTTAGTTACCTACAGGTTCTTTTGCCTGAATTGAATGACTTTGGCACTTCAAATTTCTAATATGATTGAAAATTCAGTTTGCTTCTAAGGACCTCTGTTCATAAAGTTGCTGTTACGGTGAATTTTTAAGCAAGCAAATTTATTCAAATCCAGTAAAGAAACAAACAATCAGACAATTTATGTATTTAATGATTTCTCATATGAGAAATTCCTGGCTGTATGGAGATGAATTACAACATCCACAAAACTGTATCCCTCTGAAATTAGGGTAACTTCTCCAAAAGCAATGATGAGATGATAATTTTGTTGGGATTGACCTTTTCCTCTTTAGTAATGCAGTCAGGGGATATCTGGAAGAACTTGGCGTGCCAGCTCAGTGTTCCAAAGCTGCAGTTTCACTCAGAGCTGTGAAAATACCTGGGGGAAGAGCTTTCTTCTCCCATTAGATTTTCATCAAGTTTTTGGATGCTCTTATGCCCTTTTTGCTTCAGTTATGACTTTTAAAATCATATTTTTCTTGATTTTGCTTTCACTAGTTCCGAAGTTGTTCCATCACAGTCCTTGATGGAATGAGGTCCAAGTCAGGTTTGCTGATTGTCACGAATGAGTGATTTAGGTCACTCAAAGAATCACTGTCAAAGGCATTAGCAAAAGCGATTTTAATGGGCATTTGTAAAAGTGTGAGTCAACTAAGTCAAATGGCAAGGTTCGCTCCATTATGTGATAAACTTGAAAAACTTTAGGGTTTTTTTCCTCATGGAATTTTTAGCCCTTTGTATATCTGAAAGAAAACAAATTGTGAATCTGTTCTTACTCATATAAATTGAATTTGGATCCGAGTATGTACAATGTTAGAAAACTTCTGAAATTTAGAAACCAGGAAGTTTAGTGTAAATGCACTTTACACATATGGAAAAAAATGCATATTTGGTGCCTTCTCTTTCTTCCTTGAAGTCAGTGGTAGATTTACTATTATCTCAAGGAGCAGGAATGAGAGTTTAGAAGCAATAAGTTTGGGTAGTAGATTATGATGGAATATAGAACAGATGACAGGACTGACATGAATTTATTGCTCAGCTTAACTTTCAACTGAGAAAATATCTCAGAAAAGCTATTGTAATTCTGAAATAATTAGTATTTTTATTGTTGTTTGGGGTATTTTTGTGGTTTGTTGTTGTTTTGTTATTTTGTGGAGGTTGTTTTTGTTTTGCTTTTTTTAATAACGATCCTTGTGATTAAGCCTGGTCTATCAGTGCATTATTGCATCTCCTGGCACCACTGAGCAAATAGGCTGACACAGCACAGCTCCCTGCTGACCTCCCAGCAACGGCTGATTGACTTTGCAAGGATTTTTCATTTCAGAAACATTTGCAATTTCCTGAAATGACTCCAAAGAATCACATTATTTTATTTCATATTCATGTTTGCTTGCATCAGTTATTTTGGGGGTAGGCAAAAAGGGGATGAAATTGTTTTATATAAATAAGTTGGATGTATTTCATAATAAGCAATGTTCTGACCCTGGCACTATTGTCTCTCAGCCCACCTATGTTGAAATAAGATTTCATTGTGCTAGGATATCACAGGTTTCACAGAATCCCACCCATTTTATTTTTTTTGCTATGAAGAAGTATAATTGTAACTCGTTTTATGCCTATTATTAAGAATTAGCACTCCTGAGCATCAAAAATGGTAAAGATGTGAATGTTCAGGGGACTAAACAATTGCAGGTGTTACAATGAGTTGTCCACCCACAGGCTCAGCAGGTGCTGGAGCAACCAGCCAGGAAATGGAGTATTTTTTGGTGCACAGTCTGCAGATGCTTTAGTTGCTTATTTTCATTAGAATCTTCAGAACAGAAATATGGTAAAAGGACTTTGCTGAGCCACAGCCTATTGTTATCTATTAAAGATTTTAGAATTTCCAAAATCATGGCTAATTTGATATGCTTTCTTCTTCTTTTTCCATGGAAAACATTGTACAGAAAATGCTTTATAATCTGCAGTGGGCTTGGGCACAGAAGTGACCAGTTCATGTCACAGCTGTCTCTGAGTGACAGCTTCCAGAGGGAAATCTGAAGGACATGTGAATGCATATATGATTTTTTTTTTTTTTTTTTTTTATAGGGCAAACTCTTCTCTGTTCAACTTCTGCTCTCTCTGTTGGCTCTAATTATTTTTCAAGTTGTGGTGTTGTCCCATACCATTACTACCACCTCAAAGAATGCTCAGTATGGTTAAGGTACATTGAAAGAGAACCCAACATCAATGTTTCAGTGTCAAATCACAGTGTCAATAGAAGTTGGTTGCTCCTTCTACCTCAGACAGTGATCTCTGTTCCACTTTCCCTCAGTAGTGCCATAAATGTAATTCTAGAAGAATTTCACAAGCTTACAGACATCAGATGGAAAATAAAATGAGAAAGCATGATTGCAAAAGGATTTTTTTTTGTCCTCCCTAGTGACTCTGAAAATTAATATATCCTTGGGCATATTTTCTCCTGTTCATCACCACAGGCACTGACTCTTTTCTTCTGATCTGCTCTTCTTTCTTTGGGTGACAAGTGACCTGTCAATTTGAAGGTGAATTTTCTAGCTAAGTGGACTTGTCACCAGACCAAAATTTCTCATGTTGGATTCGGCCTTTCAACCCGAATTTCTGAGCTGAAATAATAGATACGTTGTAGTTATGAAGTATGGTTGGAACTCCTCAGGTTCCCACAGATGAGAGTGCTGCTAATAGCTTGGATTTAAGTGTTCCTTGTTGCAGAAATTCTGTGGGGTTAAAAATTGGGATTCCCTCCTTCATTTGTGGAACTCATAATTCCTCGATGCCATATCCCATATAATTCCATGTAAAGCACTTGCCATTTGCATACCTGACAGGAAGCTGGCCCCACACGGTCATGGCAGTGAGGAGATCACAATGTCCATGTCCATGGCAGAGAGTGACAAAGGTCACACTGCAGACCAGAAGCAAAAAAACCAGCCCTGTTTTGTTCTAAGGATGTAATGAGAATTACTGCTTAGAGAGCAAATTAATGAGGACTTCAGCTCAAATGTATTTGGGTGAAGAAACCTGTTTATTAGTTTAGACCCTAGCACAACAGAGACTGGCTGTGTACTATCCTTAGACCTGGCCTGTGACTCTATATTCCAGGCACTATGAAAACACAGGTGATAGAACTTTGTCTTTCAGTATTTAAAGCAAGAAAGTTATCTATGGATATTATAACTGTCCTGTATACTATACATATTGTCAGAAGTTATATAAGGTATTTTAATATTCTGGAGTCAGGAGGAGCATAAAAAAATAGAGGCAGTTTTCATTTATGATATTAAATCTTTGTGTATTCAGAGTCTATTAAATTGGATTGAACAACTGAAGAGGAATCCTGCTGGTTTTTATGACAAAGCTGACATCATATAATGGCACCAGAATTTCAGAAGACAGGAAATGCTCCAAGTATTCCAGTGGTCCCTAACAGTTACTTTATCCAGGCTGGCAATCTATTCAGAGTGCGTTAAGTGTTACAGGTCCGATCTTACTCTCCCTCCCACCATGTGCCAAATTTAGGGAGGGTCTTTCTGACTTGAGCAACTAGGGGAGTAAATTCTCTGCCCAGATGGAACCCAAATCTTCCTATTTCATCGTGAGGATGCAAAAATGAGAATGAACCTCGGTCTTTCCATTTACATCCAAGCAGCATCCTCTCCCTCATATTAGCATAAGAGCTGCCTTGTTCCGAGGCAGGTGATTTGGGACTTGGCAGCAGCACCAGCTTATTCTTCGCACCATCTCATCAGCTCGTTAGCAGACCATTCCTGTGCTAGTAAGTTATACCCAACCTTACAGGCCACCATAATTGTTTGGCCTGCTGAGGATGATTGTTTCTCCCTTATCAGGGGTCTCAGTGCCGTTAAGGTGAGAGAGGCAGTGATGACATGAGTCTCCCCTGACACACCTCGTTAAATGCTTTGTTCTTGACAGTGATCTCAGTTCCAACTGAGCTGGCACTGCAAATGTTCTTAGAGCTGCTATTGCACCCAGTTGGAGGTGTCCTTGCACCCTCCTCCCAGTACCTTAGTTTTGAAACCTGAGAGACTATTTTGCAAATGGAAGCTGTTTCCTAGAAATAGCATGGCTGTTCTTTTAGCTGCATTGCCTGAGACTTTCTGATCAATGTTTCCCTTATTTTGCTTCTATTTTGTGGTTTTCCTGATGTTACAAGAACCTAATAAAATAATAATAGAGATGTAGGGCTGTGATCTGACTAGAAAAATTGTAATCTTTCATTTGTAAAGCCCTGAGAGTAGTGAGTGCAGATTTTCCTGGTCAGAGCCTCACCTGCAGGTCTCTGAAAGCCGGTGGAATTACACTCTTTTATGTCAGCTGAAGATCGATTCTTCTCTGCATGAGCCCTTCTTGATACAAGAGTTCACCTTAGTTGCCTGTTCACCTTTTGGTTTCGTTTTGTTTTGCTTTGGGGAGGAGTGTGTTGTGGTTTGTATTTTGTTGGGGGAGGGGGTTAACTCATAACCTTTTTTAAAAGATGATCAGCTCATCCTTGGTAGGGCAAATGGAAAAAGCAGCAGTAAACACAGCAAGTTATTTACACTAACAAGAGAATGCTCATGTCTTCACTCTGAACAGACATTCAGAAGAGCTTTGCTGGGTAACCTTACTGGAAAGCCAAAGCATTCACATTACAGCACAACTAATCAGTGCATACCATTTTAAGATTTTTGTTTCATAATCTTGTGTGCAGAATCAATTTTACTAGTGCAAACAAGTATGTTGGTTTGGTTTGTGGGGTTTTTGTTTGGATGGTTGGTTTTTTGGGTTTGTTTGTTTTAAGGTGCTATATTGCAGTTTGGTCAAAAACAACAGAATGACCTAAAACCTTATGGTTGACTCAATTTTACTGCAGTGGAGGAACTGCATAAAATGTTGAAAATTTAATGGTAATGGCAAAAGACTGAATTAATAGCTAGAACATGAGAGCTGCCTGCCAGGATACATAGGAAATTTGGGGTCAGAGGATGAGTAAGAAGGGAGGAAGGGAGAAAAACATTGAAATGTTAGCAGTAAAAGAGCTTTTATGGGCAGAGTGTGTTGGAAACAGCTCGACCCTGTGTGTTCCAGCTGCTCAAGTTCCAAAAGTGTAATAATTTCTGTGGTTAATTCTCAACATACAGCGAAGATCCAAGCAAGCAAAAGTACTGTGTCCTCTGAGCAACAGGCCAGAGAAGCTTGGCACCTTTGAAAGCTTTGGGAAGGCCTTTTGGGGTATCTTCCTCAACATGATTGGCAAAAGGATTGGTGTGTACGGGAAGTAATTTTACACAGGAGAATACAATCCAGAGGTTATTGGGATTTTATGGCACCTGGCCAGGATGGAGTGTGAAGAGCTGAGATGGGTCCTGAGATAGTGGACTACTGATAAGCAAAACCTAGAGCATGGCCTATCCACTTTGATAGACATGGTCTGGAGTCCCTTGAGGTTGAAATCGGGGCCCCCATATCCTGGCAAGTGCTCCAACCACAGTGCTGCTGAATGGAGAAGGAAGTTGTTTTAAGCAGACTGTTTATGTGCTGGTGTGGCCAGATGATTGAAGGCTTAGAATGCCAATTAGACACCAGTACCCCTCCAAGGACAATATCAATTTGTGCAGACGGCAAGTTTTTACACAAAGTCCTCCCTTCAAAGCTTATTGTCTGCTCTCAAGCTGTGCTCTGCAGTGTATGTCCCTCGTGTGTAAGTACCCTCTGGATTCATGGCACTGAGAGGCTGCACAGGTTATCTTGCTCAGATCTTTCTGTTACACCAAGGTGTAAGCCCATAAAAGTCTGAGGTATCGCCATAGCTGAAGTCTAACCCAGCCTTGTGATGCAGGTTGTTCTTCCACTTGTACAGTATCCCAGAACCACAAATAATGATCACAGCAAGAAGGTCTGATCTGAAAGAAATAAATTGGCTAGTAATTATTTATAGAGAAAGGCCAGCTGAATATTAATTGGAATCAATGGCAATTACTGTGCTAGGAAGAAACAACTTAAGATTAAATCAATTAAAGGTAATGCCTGGAAGGAAGGACAATGATATTTAATTTAAATTGTTTAAAAGGGTATTTCACACTCTTAAGTTGTTATTTCCATTAGGTTATTTTAAACATTTTACATTAAACATTGAATTGAATTTTCTTCTCAAAGGCAGAGAGTAAAAGGAATATTGGTAGCTTTTTATTCCACAAGATAGGTCAGGAATTACACAAAACCCACTTTATTTTACAGTTCTTGGCAAGTGAAAAAAAATATTTTGGGGGGATGTCTAAATTGTAAATAATACACACAGTTAAAAGGGATATATTTTACATTCTGACAGCCTCTATTTATTTATTTTTCTTTCCTTAAATTAGAATTCCATCAAAAATGTTTAATCAAAGACCTGTTTGTTTTTTGGTTTGTTATTTTTGGTTGTGGTTTTTTTCCCCCTCTCATGAATGATCTCTTTAGGTACAGCATCTACCAAGGTCAATATAGTCCCTGTATTTGGAATTTGTTATATTTGGAGCTGGAGTTTCTAAAGTTACATATTTTGTTTGTTGTTGTTTAGCTTCTAAACATGGAAACCTGAAATACTAGTTACAGAAATAGTTCTCTACTTTTCTTTCCTTTTTTTTTTTTTTTTTTTTTAAAGAGGGCAGTGGTGGAGGAAGCAATGTCCTGAAAGAGAACATATTCTATAATTGATTTTGGTTATGACTAACTCCAGTCTGGTTTTCAGCATGTGGGAAAAAATAAAGAGGGGATATTTTCAATATGTGTTAACTACTGCCATCCCATGGTCCTTTTGCAGAGATTTTAACATTACTTGCATAAGCAATATACCATATTTAATATACTGTGTCTTTATCCATAATATGATCTTTCCTGAGCTTCCTGCTTGTACCGATGGAAGGACTGGCCTTGTGGCAAAAATCTCAAAGGAAATGTTTCCTGAATGGCATGAGGTGAACTTTGTTTAATATTTCGTGTTCTTTCTCTTTTTAACGACAAACCTCTGCCCTCATTCTGTATGGTACAGAGAAATCAGTGCCCTGTTCTCTCATACGTGGTTTAGAACTTTTCAACACCTGTGTGCATCCAGCTGTACTTTCACCAGCCCTGGTGCTGAGGATGAACAAACTGTTGGGACCAATCTTTAGGAGCACCTTAGAGTAAACTGTTCTGGCTGCAGTGGCTTGACATTGTCTGAAATTCTGGTGTGGGAGGGAAGGGAGGAAACTCCCCACAGGGCTTGGTCCAGGACTTGCAGCAGCTCAACATTCTCTATGGGTTAAGATGAGTACAGCTGATTGGAGGGCATCATATGCTATCCAGAGCTTTGCCAGGTGTGGCATTCCCTGGAAAAGGTTGGAAAACATTGTTCTATGGCATGTCAAGTGCATCTTTGTCATGCTTATTCTGCACAGGGCATGAATCTTCAGTAGTCAAGGCAGTCATTGCACAGAACTGTGATTGTGAATACCCTTTTTCTGAAGCTTTGCCTATTCTCTGAGTGAGGCACATTTTGAATGTATCAGGCCATCAGTTTAGGGGATCCCAGCAGATTAGGCTGCTTCATGGCTCAAATTACTTGAAGTTGTTGTTTATAATTTTGCATCTGCCTTGATGTCAGTGCCACACTATTGAGGTTCAAAGTTGCCTTTGTAGTGAGTGCTGTGCTTCTGACGTCTCCCTTTGCTTGCAAGGTGAGAGCAAGGAGATAAGGAATCCCTTCTCTTCCTGGCTCTCCTTAAACCCAGACAGCCTTCAGCCAAGTATTACTGAAGGGCTTAAGGAACGCTGTGCACCCTTAACCAACATTGCTTTGCCTGATGCAGACAGACTCTGTTTGGGCTCTCTGATCAGCTTTGAGACACAGACTGTGCAGATGAGTACTTTGTAATTAGTTGTTTACAGCAGTTCGGCCACACTGTATTGGTTTTGGCTGCATTCAGGAAAACAGTTTTCTTTTTTTATTTGAGAAGGGAGAAAAAAATACTCTTTGGCTGGTTTTTGCCTTCCTCCTTTTAGAATAGCTTTAAAAAGATGCTACCTTTAATCAACTTTCCATGCAAAGTTTCCATCTAGATCTGTTAAGATATGAAGCAGTTGGTTTTAAAAGTTTAAAGGCTTCTTAATTCATGAAATGGAAATGCCATGAATACAGTACCTCCTAATTCAGTTGTGCTTTGGGGTGAAATCTTTATAATACCCAAATAAACAATTTAGACTTAAAGAAAGACTGCAGGCTACTTGTGAAGCTCAGAGCAGGTTTTGTTGTGGTGTAATCTGTAATAGCTTCACTGAGTTCTTCTGTAGTTGTAAAAAATCAGGTCTTTTTATAACATCACGTAGTTGAAGGTTTTCCATTTCATTTAAACTAGTTTTTCAGGGATGTAGGTGCCTAAACTTCATTGTTATTGCTGATTTAAAGCATTGCTGAAAGGCAAGCATAGTGTGGTATGAAGTGTACGTGAAAATTGCAGTGACCTTTCTTCTAATAGGTTCAGCAAGGTGTTTATCAAACTTTCTCAGTAAACAGCAATTAGATAACAAACTATTTCACAGAATAATCTCTCATAAAACTCTTATTGCAATAAGTTTTGAAGATTTCCCTACAGATTTAGTACAACATTTGCAATAGATTTGAATGAGCTTTGCATTTACTGTGTGTAAGAAAAGTGATGTTTAATGCCTGCACAAGCCTCTGGAGAAACATTCTGTATAGCTCTAATTCAAACTACGCCAGCTGGGCAGATAAATCATGATGTAAAAATACATAATTTCTATTAGAATATTTTGTAGAAATGAACAAAACTAGGTATGCTTCCCTTAATGAATTTCCCCTAAAAATGCTGGAGTTTCTATAATTAATTTTGTTCTCTACAGAAACTGTCATTTAGGGGTAACACTATTAAACAAGTGAAATACAAATTACAAGTGACATTTATATGATCATAATCACTCCTTTCTGGCTGTCAGGAAAATTTGTTCAGAGAGGAACCTGCATTTTTGCAAATGGCATGAAAAAAATGAAGCTTGCAGAACACCCCATTATTCCTGCAAGGCCGTCAGTTCGTTAGTTGAAGCAGCCAAGTCTTGACGAGCTGCAACTGATCAGCAAATGGGAAATGAGCAGGAGTATAAATTCCCAGCCAACTGAATCATTAACATTTGCTGCCTGCATCCTGAAAACACAGTAAATCAAAAGTGTCATGATATATCAAGACAAAATATCATTACTAATTGGGATTAATTTGCTACTGTGGGATTGCTGACCTTTGCTGAAAGAAAAAAACACCTGCTCGTTAACTCTTGTTACTTAATCTCTTTTTTCTTTTTCTTTGAGGATATGGTAAGATTTCAGGATACAGGCTCTTCTAAGAAGTCCCATTCTTGTTGAATTTTTCTTTTTTGATGGACAAATGTGATATTTTCATTTAAGAAATAACCTTATTGTGGATTATGAGTGTGCCAAGGGAGTATTAGATAACAAAGATGAAGTTTTGTATAACCTTAAGCAATGTTAGATTGACTTTATTTCTTTGAATTGTGGAATGGAGGAAGCTCTGCTGTCAGCTTCATTGAACACTTGTTAGTGTTTCCCAAAATGCTCATTGATATTTTCAAAAGTTTCTGAAGTGCTCTCAGCTGAAAGTATGCTGCAGCTGCAAGCCAGTCTCCTGCCTCTCTTCTGACTGGAGCAGGAATGCTGTGGAAGTTCTGGAAGGGCAGCTGGAGTCCAATACTGTCTTCAACCAGCTGCCTCAGAGACGCCTGGGGAAACACTCACTGCTGCCAGCCTGTTTGTGCCTGGTGGGGAGGCATCAGTGTAGAACAGGATCCTAAAAGCGTCAGTGCCCTACCCTGTGTTTACTGATACACTGGTGTAAGTTATCATGCTTTGGGGTTTATACTTTTAACTCCTATGTACTTATACAAGACAGAGGACATAAGAGACAAGCTGGGCCTTGAAGGTAAAAGATGGGATTAGACCAGGCTGATAGAGGTGGTGGAAGCATGGTACTGTTCTGAAAACATAGATCACGTGGCTGAGGAAGGGGAGAAGTGATAATTGTGTTAGGGAGATGTTAGGCTGCCCAGTATATTCCAGCTGCACAGAATATAGTTAGGGTCCAAAATTGACCTTCTACCTTTTGCATGCTCCATCCCAATTTATGGTAAGACACTGGGGGTAGGAAAGGAAGGAAGGTGTGGGAAGAAACAGAACAGCATAGCTGAGGATGGAGATTTCCTAACCCATCTAATGCCACCACTGCATTTCAGACCCATTTCTCTCTGGCTGTCATCTCTGTCAGCCTACTTTCAGAAGACAACTATGGGATGGCCACAGGCTCAACTACTTGGATTCTACACGTCCCACTTTCCATCCTTGTGCTCATGTATCCAGCTCTGGTGTTGTCCCTAAAAATGTTCTTATGCTGGGGTTTTGTTGAGAAAAAAAGATGACTTTGTCAGTTAAACTGACAAAATTATCCTCTTGCTCTCGACATCATTAGGCATTTTGGTGCTTGTTTCAATGCGAAGTCACCAGATGCTTGAATCCTTCCCTGCTGATGAGTTGCTCCCCAGGTCTTGCTTAATATGTCCCCAAGCGCTCACCAAATTGTAGTTAAGCATCTATTTAGTCTGCCAGGTTTATGCATGTTCTTCATTAATTTCTGATGCTTGCTCCTTTGTAATGATTTCTTGACTCTCCTATACACACTAAATCATTCTGTCTCTGTAAATACAGGACAACATGAAGTTATTATAGAGCTTCATGACTATAACGCAAGAAGAGAATGGTACAGTTATAAGCTATTTCTCATGTGATTTAGGTTTTTAATATTGTAACCTTCTTCTTTTACTGTCTCATAAACTACACTAACACAAAAGGCTTTTGCCATTTTCTTCCATTTCTTTTGGTCTGGGATCATTAAGCTGTGTTTATGTCCAAAAAAGAGGTAATTTTTTCCTGTTTTAAGCAAACCTTCCCCCCTGGCTTTTTATTTTTCTTTATAATGGTGGGCGAAGGTGCATTGTATGCAGAGATCGAACAAGCACACAATAAACTGATATCCTCAGGTTCTTGCATTGCTCTGAGACAATGTTACTAGAACTGTTATATTGACTGTAATAATCCAAACATCCACACTGACACTAAAAAGAGAAAAGGACAATGATCTATAAATAATTAAGAGAAAAAAAATCATTTGTTCTCTGTTTAAATGCCCAGAGATAAGCTCCTGTTTCAGCTTGAGACATGTTACTGCCAAAATGGATAGGCCAAGGTCAGTCTGAATTTTGCACAGAGTTCTCCTTGAAGTAGTATTTTCCTGTTCAGAGTAAAGGACAACAGCCAGCTTTGGTGTAAAGCTGATCACATAACCAGGGGAGCTTGTTTTAGCAAATGCCTGTGAGCAAATGCGAGCTCTGATGTGAATTTCTGTCTTGTATCCTCACTTAGGTAAATCCACAGTGGTGTATTAAGGAAATAAAACACATGCCAGGCTAAAGAAGAGTTCTCCCATGGCAGAAGTCAGGAGGCCACACATGCATTACAGTTTCTTGCAAGTCCTGTGGAAGGAGGATGTTGGCTATGACAATTTGCAGTCACTTTGGGAATTGACCTCTTATTTGGCTTTGCCTTCAAAGGATGCAAAAGAGCTTGGACTGATATGGGACTTCTTTCAAGAATTCTCAAGTTGAGGAAGGCTGTACTTAGGCAAGTGATACATTCAGATGGGGGGAAAATTTTTATTAGGAAAATAAAATTCCATTTATTAAGTAGCATATCAGGGAAAAAAGAAACATTTGCAGACATTCATTGCATATTTGACTGTGGTATGAATGATATGGGGTGTGTTTGGATGATGTTGGTGTTCACAGAGGTTAGTGAATTTGTCAAAATAGAAGACAAATACTAATAAATCCTGTGCTTCTATCAATGCCTAAATGAAGACAAAACAAAAGAAAAATCCTCTCATTATGAAGTGCTGCATTATACTTATGTGACTCATTTGTTTAATATGTCTATAGGATGGCTTCAGATGCACGATAAACTACCAGCTTGCATACTGAGCTCAAGCTGACTTTATTAACATCATCATTAAAAGCACATATGCATTATTCCATGGATTTAAAATAATTATGCTCTTTTAATTAATGTAACCCAGCTTTAAGTTCCCAGTGCTTAACTTTGGATTCAATCACCTGACGTGTAACCATGTATCGAGAGCAGCACAATGGCTCACCTGAGATGCATCCAGTGTGCCCTGCTGTGCTTTTGGGTTCAGATCCATGGAAATAGGCAGCTATGGATGGAAAGACAACTCACCTCAATTACAGTTTAATTGAGCTGTTAGTGCTTCACTATATGTTACACAGATCGCTACAGTGGATGATTTATACAATGGTTTTGACTTCCAGGTCTTCCACTGGATCCCTTAAAATACATATCTATACATATGTATACTTTCACATTATTATGAAGCAGCCAGCTATTTAAAATCCTTGTCTGTCATGGACTTTCTCTTTTTCCTTTAACACAAGCATTCATGTTGACAAATAATTACTTTTTCAACTGATTTCTGCCATATCAAAGAATGGCAGATGACAGCAGCTGAACTCTGCTCTGGGCTGGGGAGGTATAGCAGAGCTTTATCTGTTTGCTCTCACTTTGCTATATTTCAACTTTCAAAAGTTCCTGCTGAGAAAGAAATCTACCCATTTCAGATGGAGTCACCTGTCTGTTTAGCAGCTTGTCCTATTGCACCTAATGTGCTAAGATGACTCTTGTTGCAGAGTAGTTCTTCTTGGACCCTTTCAGACTGTGTAATACCTGGATATTCTGGTCTTCAGACTCTGCATTTTGCAGCTTCTGTTAACTTCACTGGCCTTTTGCAACTACTGTGTTATTCTCAGGCCTGTGTTTTTTTAAGTCAGTCAGAAATTAACAACTTATGAACAAATCATCCTTCATGTGTTGGTTTAATACATCTTCCTTTTTCTAACTTGAAGCAGTGAAAAGTTTTACATTGACACCGTTCTTGAAAGATTTATCTCTTGAGATGAACTGTCTGGTTCGTTGTTTTTCATAAATGGATCAGGATGTCATAAATCTATAAATGGATTTTTTAATAAAAACAGATCAGGAAGTACTGACCACTCATAGTGTTCCATGCAAAAAAACTGGCTCCTTTTAATCAGGAATAGCAATCACTGAGATATGTCATGTGAAAATGAAGGAGAGTCACAGGGATAAGCTCAGACTTTTAATCACCTAGGAAATAGTTCTCCTTCCATAGCTCGAAATAGCTCTCCTTCCATAGTTCATAAATGAAAAGAAATTCTTTTTTGTAGTTATGCCCTCTGTTATTAAGGAGAAGATCCCTTTGAAAAACATGTGAATTCAACTGAATAATCTGAAAATTGAGAAGTAGCGATGAAAATGCAAGCATTGATAATTGCATAACTAAACCAGAAAGATAGAAACTGTGATTTTTATCCCTCTAATCCTTTGTTGTTAATAAACTTTCATGTTTCTGCCTCGGGGTGGTGAGGCACTGGAACAAGTTGCAGAGAGAAGCTGTGGCTGCCCCATCCCTGACAGTGTTCAAGGCCAGGTTGGATGGGGCTCTGAGCAACCTGGTTTAGTGGAAGGTGTCCCTGGCTGTGGCAGAGCGTTGGAACAAGATGATTTTTAAGGCTCTTTCTAACCCAACCCATTCTGCGATTCTATAAAAAGCTTTGATAAACAGCTTTACCAGCAAAACATAAGCATTTTTAAATCATTGCTCTTTTGAAAAAAATGGCCAGACTAAGAAAGTACAACTGGAAATTTTTACCAGGATGACTAAGTGTGGGCACTCAGAGCAGCGTGGAGGCAGCAGCCTCCTGGGAATTGAATGAATTCACAGATAGGACTCAACATGTAACTGTGAATGATTATAAGGTTCTCTGTGGTAAGAATTAGCTGGTGCCATACATAACATGCATCTCATCTCCCAGCAGAAGGGGAAAACTGTCTTTTTTTTTTTTTTTTTTTTTTTGGCCATGACATGCTGCAGAGAGAACCATGACTACCACAGTAAGTGCAGCCTTGAATTCTTCAGCTTGCATAAAGATGATGGAATAAATAGCTGAATACAGAGAAAGACTTCACCAGTAAGTACATTCACTGAGTAGTCAGTGTAAAATAATTTTGATTTTGTTGGAATGTTTTCTGGAAAATCTCTTTGAAAAGCCCTGCCCTCTGATACAGGGTTGCATATGGCTCCCTTTGTAAATTGTATTCAAAGGAAGAATTCTCCTGGCAAGCGTTTTACACCTCCAGCTGTCACTACAAATACTGTGGAGTCATTCGTAAAACAGTTCATGAATGAATATAGGGGGGGTATCTTCTGTCTACACATTCACAGTAGATGAACACCAGGAAATGGAAGCAGGTTCATCTACTGAAACTTCCCAAATGTTCCCCATGGTGGCATATTCTCTCTATTGGAAAAGAACCCTTTCCCTTCTCTTTATTTATATATAATTAAGATAATGCATAGTGAATATGAAGACAGGGGCAAAATGAGTGACTAAGTCTGAGAGTTGATTGTGTTTGTAAATTAATAATTTTTAATATATTCCAATAACTTTTAAGACTCCTTCTGAATACTTGATTGTCTTGTTGCACTCAAAAGCCCCATCTGAAAAGTACTGACTGCAGACGTCTACTGTAAACACACATACTGAGTATTTGTCAGAGTAGTCTCCAGAGAGTTGCACTGGTAGATTGATTTTTTCACATTCTTAGCCAAAAAAGTCATGCTCTTTTCTAAGAGCATATTCTTCATCTTCTCTCTTTCTATATATATATATGTGTGTATATTTACACACACACACCCCCCCACTCCAGTACATTTATATTTATGTTCACGTGTCTGTGTGCACATATAGATGTGCATACGTGCATTGATCATCAATTAGTACCTCAGTCAGTTGCTATATTATTTTGTTTGCCGTGGATCCTCACAGTTTTAAAGGATGCTTCATTGAACCAACGGAACCTTACACAAACCCCTGATTTCTTCCTTTGAAAACATGAAGTTGTCATTCATTTTTCAATTGCTTTAGGTCAAAGCTGCAACAAAGGGAAAGGGCAGGTGTTAACAAGAGGGAATGTGCTACAGGAACAAGTAATTTTTTGCAGTATCTTGTCATGAGGCTTTCGACAGAGCTATTGTTTCAAGCACAAAGCATTGCCAGGAAGATGCAAGAGATCTGATAATACGTTTGTGGCAGTCCCTTTGTTCCTGCAGCTGTATCCCAACTGGAGCATTTAAACATTAGAGTCTGAAGTAAAAATATTCATTTTCTCTGAAGTAATGAGAGGTAATTTTTATATTGTTATCTGCTTAAGGAGTGAGATGACTTGAAGGCAAATTAGTAATTGCTGGCCTTTAAAACAAACTTCTAGATTTTTGTCACTAGATTGATGTTGCAAAGATTTATACAAGGAGTAAATCAATTTGATCAAAGCATTTTATGTATGTGCAGACAGT
Organism: Pyrocephalus nanus; assembly: GCA_038380795.1. Taxonomy (NCBI): domain Eukaryota; kingdom Metazoa; phylum Chordata; class Aves; order Passeriformes; family Tyrannidae; genus Pyrocephalus; species Pyrocephalus nanus. The sequence continues at coordinate 9,526,470 of CM076272.1, forward strand.
GCTTTCCTATTTAGTGAAGCATTATGCATTTTAAATGAAATGCATGCTGGAGTGACCTTAAGTGGATTCTTCTTTGTTGTTTTTTTAGGAAAAAATAGGGAAAAATGGTGAAGAGGTACTATAAAGGGGATTTTAGTTGATGTTTGCTTTTGGAGTTTTCTTTGGTTTTGTGTGTGTTGTGTGTGTTTATCTGGGATAACCAAGGTAGTTACAAGTCTACAGGCAGACAGTTTTATTAGATGAAAATCTTTGAAAAAAATGAAATTATAATTCAGGCTAAACAGCAAAAGCGTTTTGGGTCCACATCTTCCTGATTTTGAGTAGGAGCTGGTTGAGTGGCTGAATTACTTTGCTGATGTTTGGTCTATAACATATTAGATTTGAAAGCCCTGGAATTTACATTGACAAATCCTATTGCACAAGGAGTTTGACAGCAAGTGTCCATTACATTTTGTGGTAACCATTTGGCTAAGCTTTACACAATTAGCTGTAAGTGTATATATTTCTCAATGCTGTTATCTGAAGACCTGACATTTCTAGTTAATTATTTGATGCAATAAGGTCAAATAATTCTGGTGTTTAGGAAATACTCTGTTTTTGAAGGGAAAAGATTAGGTATGACATGTTATTAATGGAACTCCAGTATCTCCAAATGCCGTGGCTTATGCTCACAAGGCCATTGCTGTTTTAGGACCTGCTCCTACTTTTTGCTTTTTAAGTTTCTCTGTCACACTATGCACTGTGGTGAGTCATTCCTGACTTAGTAAATTCATGAAAGGTTTACCATTATCTTAAATGAATTTCATTCTCACCGGAACCATCAAAGGTCGTCTCTTTTGGTTTTACAAATGAAAACAACCCAAAAAGTAAGAAAGGAAAATTAGCTAATCTTCCTGTGGCTGCTGGAGAACATGAAAATGTTTAGGGTAAATGTACATTCTGAAATATGTGAGCTACTTGAAATATTTCATGTATGACTTGAACCTTTTACTTGTGTAATTCAATCACTGTACAATTTACTCATAATGTTAATTTGCATTCCTGTCCAATGCTTTGCCATTTGATTCATTGTTGTCACTGGTACCTACAAGTAAAAATCAGGAGCTCTGAGGATGGAAGAGCTCATTGTGCAGTAGCAGTACATTATTAGCACCAAAACAGAATATATATTAGTATTGCAGAAGACTCTCATCTTCAGAAAGTGTAGTGTAGTCCCATTCTTTTGCGTTTTTTTTTTTTTTTCTATATTGTCCCTATATCAGGTAATGAGCTCTAATTATTGTTACAGCCTTCAAATGGAGCAGAATTCCATACACTATAGAAAATAGTAAATTACAATGTTCTCCATGTTTTGAGATTTTCATATTACATTTTTACCAACCATGGATTATTTGAGGGACATATTGCTTTTGCAGATGTATTTAACAATGGAGTGTTTAACAAGAATTTACTTCTGTTACTCTCCTGGATGTGTTTGATCATTCTATCAAATATACAAGCATGCATTTTAAGGAGGTCAGGATCCATAGAATTATTGCCTGATTTTGCCACGATATTAAATAGACTTTTGTTAAAGTTTGGCTCAGGGTAACTACCCAGAATCAAATTAAGATGAGTATCCAGGTTTCAAAAATAAATTTACTGGCTCATCTGCTTGAGTATATTCACAGAAGTAAAACATTTTAAGTTACTGGTGCTAAACAAATAACTCTTTGGAGAAGAAATTTTACATAAGGCAAGAACAATATCAAGAATAGAGCAAATATGCCCATGCCTACCACCAGCTTCTGTCTGTGAAGAAAGTGGCTCCCAGTTCTTGCATAGTGAATGCAAGGTCCCCAGGCAAAGGGAAGGGTAACCAGGAGGGGAGAATGAGAGAAATATCACTGATTTCCACAGAAACAAGACATAAAAGGACAAAACTTAACAAAGTTACTTCACATTTCCTAGAGTGCTGTTAATGCAGAAGAGGTCTGTTCTTTGGGCTTTAGAGCAGATAAATCGTATATTATTGATAAAAGGGATGTAATTTTAATTTGTTGGAAGAGTTTTCTGTGCCCTGGTGTGCTTTTCATTGAGCGTGTTAATTTTTCATTATCACTGTATATGTAGCTCTGTTGTACCAAGAGGGAGTATTTTCTACTTTGATTTCTGAGCAAATGAGAATGGAGAATGATGCTGCTAATAGTCAATGAGATGTGAAGGATCTGGGGTCCCCAAAGGAGATCTCATTAATGGTGAATCCTTAATGGATAGAAAGGTGACTTAAAGAACCACCTTCAACAGGTGACCAGTCCTGGTCGATGCTGCTGCACTGGTTGTGCTCTTGTTCCAGAAAGTCCTGTCTGAGGTGAATTAATCTCCCTCTATTCCCACAGCTCCAGCACTATAGGCTCTTAGATATTTAAAAGTGTTTTACATTTTCCTGGTTAAATACTCATAATCCAGTATCTTAAAGCAGTGTTCCTTCCTAAAACTGTAATTTTAACATCTGCCTCCTCACAAGGAAACTGGTATCCTTTTGTATCCCATTTATAATATTTGTAAGGTGGTTCATTATCTCCCCTGTGTTCTGATATAAGGGAAGGTCAGCATTTTAAAATACTTACAATTCTGGCCATTGGCTTGACTCAAGGCATGAAAAAGTTCTGACTTCTTCCTGGGAGTCAAACTAAAGCCTCAGAACTTTATACAAGCTCACAGATGAGCTTAATATTTCAGCATACAGTTGAGTAGGTTTTTAAGGTTTTTTTGGGAACTATATTTGGAAGATGACCATTTCCTAAAGCCTTCCAAGAAATGCAGCTAATTCTAAGCCATACATCTGTGTTATGTCAACTCTACAGAAACAATACCTGTTCTCACTTATTTGTCATCACATAGTTTATTTGTTTTGTTTTGATTTGGTTTGGTTTTATTTGTTTGTTGTGAAAAATATGCCAGGGATCCAAGTGGAACCTACTCTGAACAGTTATCATCAGTGGCCTTGCAGTTAAACTGATAATTGCAGTGGAGAACTCTGAATGTTTTTAATGGAATGATCTTACTATGAATTTAAAATTTGTATTTAGCTTCTGTAATTCCCTGAGCTCGGATTTTCTAATGAACTAATACTTAATGTAAAGATAAATTCTCATCACAAAATACAGCTCATAACTGTTTAAGTTCAGTTTATGGTGTGTTGATTGGCTAAAGCTGAGTTAATTGAAAGTAATTATAAATAGACAATTTGCAAACCGTGAAAAAGAAAATCATAGTGAAAAATTAAGCCTCTGTGGTACAATTCAGTGAGTCTTATGGTTGGAGAAAAGAAATTGTAATGCAAAAGTAATTCCTCAGCTACAAGGTTTTTCCCATTGTTATTATTGGAAAACCAGGATGTAAACAGATACAGGGCTTTCTACTGACCAGTTGGTCCTATTGCCACTAAATTTCTTTCTTCCTTCCTAGACTTGTCCTAAATGGGATCCCACACTCTGTACCCAAAACTAGCTCTGGAAAACCACAAATCTTTTAAAGAAAGAAAGACTTTCTTTCAGTGAGATTGAATTAATATCGTCTCGGGCTCATGCATTTGTTTATTTAAGGAAGCCTTTTGGAATTGCTTATTCAGAGTGTGTTTGGATGAGGAATGGTGATGAGCATTTATTTCACATTGCAAACGTGCTCAGGGTTGTTCTTGGAGAGGCTTTTGTCCATCATAGGATTGGGCAATTCAGAGGGAATCGAGTGGAATGAGAGACAGGGCTTGGCACTGCTGATGTGCACGGCTTGAGAGACAGTAGGATCTGGTTATGGTGCTGAACTGGAAACAGTGACTGACATGAACCCAGTTTGAGGACTTTTGCAGTTTGCATAATTTCTCAGTCTTTCACCTTATCTTAAGCCAAAAACTTTAAATTTTAGACTGCTCATTAGTGGGATTGCCTCTGTCTGTTGCTATGATATTCAGATACCCATGACTTAGATTTGGCTGGAGTCTCGGGGAACTTTTTAAAAGTGCTACCGAAGAAGAGGACTTTTGTTATCTTCTAGCAGTTTATAAAGCTCCAGACATAGCCTAAGTGTGATAGAAAATAAAAATAAATGTGGTATGGGGTAGGTAATCCAATGGCATAAGGGCCTATTTAGACTCCAGTACTGACAAGAGAAAACAGTTCATTATGTATATACTTATTTACTCTACAAAGTTGTTTTAAAAGAGCTTTCTATCTAGTCAGCTTTTATGTTGACCATCAAAACAACATGAGCTTTGATTACATAGCACTTGCATGAAATCACATAGGCACTTATCAAACTACTTTCATCAAAAGTCATCATAAAGAGAAATTCTGTTAACAGGGACCAACTACCCAGATGTGCACAGCACTGCATAGTGTCGTCCTTTTCCTAGAACAAGAATACCTTCCAACTTCATCATTGGCTTTGATATCACACAGGTCCTGAAGCATTGGTTTATTTCCATGGCTATTCCCATGAACATTCCTTCTTGGAAAAGGAGCAATATTATTCTACAAGAATAATGTAAGAACCTAGGGGCATCTCTAACTGCTGGCCTATTAGGCTGACATTAAAGAAAACAACCTGACATTCAGAAGAGCTCCCTCAGTGGTCTCTGCATATCTGAAATTGAGAGATATGAAGAAAACTAATGGATTTTGCAAGCTGTAAGACAGTGGGGTTTGCAGATGCATTTGTTTTAGATCAGCAGTGAGACCAGAGACACGGATAATTGTGGAGGTGGCATCAGACCTCTAATTGTATCTGCAGAGTACTCATGGAGCACTTTGGGAACATTTGCAACCAGATGAACTATTCCAAGTTCATCTAGAAGTCTTATTCATAGGTTTTGAAAACTGAGAGCTCTGCCTTACCCTTTCCTTGGTGAGATGTATTGCTGTGTTACTTCCTCACTACCTTTCCTTTACTGTCTTCATATGCAAACAAATGGGAACTCCCAAAAAAGAAATCTGTGAACTTTATAGGCTCTAGTTGAAACCACACTGTATAGATCAGTAAGTTGCATGTATAATTTTAGAATTTAATTTCTTTTCATATTTCTTCCTTCTTGCAGCAAGTGGAGGGTATGTATGGCCACTGTCAACTAGTTATTTGAAGTTCAAACACTGCACTTCTGAATATTTCAGAAGTTTTTTCTTATGGACTTTCTAAAAAATTATTCTTGCAAGTAAATTGCACAGTATGAGGAAACTGTGTAATTTCTGGAGTGCACTAAGACCTATTTTCAGAAATGCAAATAAAAATAGAGAACAGGATCTGCCTAGCTGTGCATGACCCCATTAACCTGGGAGCTAATGCTGGCAAACCAAGTGTATCCAAGAATACACAGCTCATTCCTACTTTAAAATCAGATGCTCATCAAAGTCTGTGAGGATATTTGTATAAGTAGAAGTAAAAATAGCTGAAGAAATCTCTTATAGGTCATCATTTCATCAGTGTATTTACCATCTTTTCGTCTTTTCTAAGTTGTTTCATTCATGCTGGTAGAATTTAGTCTTGTAAATATTACACTACTTTTCTCTTTAACAAATTTTCCTTCAGCAGCTGAAGTTCATGATAAGTGGAGAGCTTAAACCTACTGATGTTTGTTAATGCATAGCATGGACAATCATTGTATGTAGAACTGGTCAAATTTATTTTTGGACAGAAGAAAAATTCACTGCAAAACATAAAATTTGCAAGTTGAGGGGTTTTTGGGGAGGAGGCTACTACTAATAAGATTTTTTTCCTGAAAATTGAGAGTATTTCACTAAGAGTACATTTCTGTTTCCTGTCTTACTTTAGGACACAGTGTCGTTGCAGTTAATCTGCACATGACACCTAAAAGCAGATATGGTTTGTGTAGCTCATTCTGGGAGCCTTGGTGCTGCTCTCTAGTTTACTTCTTCCATAATCTGCCAAGGTCTGCACTTCATCTAATCCACAGCACATCCAGGACAGCTGAGAAACCTGTCAGGATGTTACTGAGCACTTGTTTGAGGTTTGCTGGGCTGAACATCCACATAGCAAATACTCTCGAGCACACTGACCCAGTACCCAAGCATGGAAGACATAAATTGAAATTAAAAAAATAAAGATCTGAGATCTGGCTCAGCTCTTTAGGCATTCTGGGGCTAAGGATTGTCTGAATCACAGTCATTAAGCAGCACATTAGAAAATGCAGTTAAGCTGTAGTCTGATTTGAATGAAAACACCATACAGCTCCAACCCACACAAGAGCAATCAGCATTTTGGTATGGCTTTTTGGGTTTTTGGTAATTATTCCCCAAAACCTTCTACACCCCCTCCCCTCCCCCCACGTTGTAAATATTTGAACATTCTACCCAATTCAAAAGAAAAAACTGTACTAGAATATTTAAATATACCAAAATCTCATCATTTCACCAAACTCTGTGACAAATATGTTGAAAATACATATTGTTAGGAAAATGTCTGGCTACCTTTGGCATTAGTTTGCATCACTAAAACATACACATTTTAAGATAGAACCATTGTTATTGTGAGGACTTTGACAATGGCTCACTTTCTCGAAAGTAAAGACTGATGTACATTAAAGGGCAGTAAGAGGCATTTTATACCATGTAGAGATTAAAAGTGTGAGTTTAAAGCATCAATCTGCAAATAAAGCCATCTAATAGCAAGTAAAATGAGAAAGGTGATAAGAGTGTCATGATTCATGGCATGAGCCAACTGCATTATGAATGATCAATGAACATTATCATCAGAACAATGTCATAGTCTTACAATTATGGTGCATCGTAAATGCAAATATAATTGCTTTGTATGTAATGAAATACAAAAGCCACATTTAAATAATACTTGCTAAGGTTGTGATCCAAACTGGTAAAACCTTGAATAGTCAGCTAAGATGACATGATCTCATCTTAACCTTTTCACTGCTGTCAGAGCAGAAATGGGATTGGAGAAAGTGTGTTTATGAAACATCAGGATATTCGCTGATGATATTGGAAATGCCTGTTTGCTATCAGTGGATGGGAGGCTAAAGCAAATAGATATAATTTCTTCTCCTCTATTTTGAGGTCATCTTATTGATTTTGCAGTGGCTCCTGTGTAGCTGAGAGAAGAGGTGAGCCAGGTTATAATACAGTTGATTATGGAGGGGGGGAAAGAGACTTCAAGAATTACAGTGCAGTAACAGAATTAACAGTAAAAGAAATAGAAGCAGACACCAAAAATCACTGTGTATATCCAGTGAGTTTTTGGTTAAGTCTTTGTATCAGTGCAGACTTCATACTGCTAGAAACAGATAAAGCGATATTTTAGTTCTAAGTCTTTCATTTACTCAAAGCATAAATGCAGGGATATGCACACTCTATAATTCAAATGTTCTGCCGTGTTACTTCAGTGGGGAGGCAGTAAGGCCTGCAGTTTTCATGCCACTTCTTTAAAAAGCTATTCTATGTGCTTTTAATATTAGCTACTGTAAATAAACCACAGCTTGGAGAGGGTCATGGAGTCAACTGTGCAGTCCAGGTGGATTGCATTCCTTCTGCTGAAGGAGCATAGAAGTGTAAGGAACATAGCACAGATGAAATCTTGGCATCAGCAAAGCTGATTTTCAGGGGTTCAGGAATTCATCTCAACAGTCTCTCCCGGATGGTACTCTCTCGTGATGAAGTCACACTGTAACTTTGCAAATGTTGATACCATGGTTCTTAGCATTCCTCAAGTCATTGTGCATTCCTCTTTCCTTGTTTACCCTGGTATTTTGATATAAGCTTAAAGCAATATTCCATTTGAAGGTTGAAGTGCATATTTTTTAGGAACTCTGGATGCTATAATGGCTTATAGTGCCCTTATTTCTTGACATAGCCTGTTATTAAAAAAGGTCAGAATGCCTCAGCTGGTTGAGGACTGGCAACTGCTGTATTCATACCATTCAGCAGGGGAATAATGATGTCGTACTTTGAAACATGTATTTTGACAGATTGTCCAGAGCCGTGGCATTACAAAGTTCCCATCTGCCATAAATGGCTCCAAATTCATAAATATCATAAGTTCATCTCTACTCATTGCTATGGATCTTAATAGGAATGTTGTGTCAATTTACATGTAAATATTTACAGCCTACTGAAGGGCCAAAACACTAATTTTTTCAGCAATTCTCCCGAATCTTCTGCATATGTAATTCTTTAAAAATAAACAAGGTCTATGATACCTGATGCTGTACAAGGAGATATCAGTGTATTTTTCCTATGCAGACAGAAACCATTAGAATGCTGCTTGTTAGAAATATGGTTAATATAAAAAGCAGAACTGTGGTGACTGAGCTGTCTTTCATGGCAGTATGTTAAATTGTCTAAAAGTCTCCATTAAACTCTACATGAAAACACTTGACCCTTTATTATTATTAAAGCTCATTGGATTTTCAGCATGTCAGTGGCCAACCTGGAAAAAGCAGTTAAGTCAGAACAAGGCCTTGCATGAAGGTAATGCCTCTATCTATAAAGTACAAGGAAATTAAGACTGCATATGGTAATGATGTGCTTGACCCTCTTAGTCCTACAGTTTCCTTAAGTTTATAATGCTAACATTAATAAGAGCCTTGTCATTACCGAGAATATTTTATTTCTAGGCAACTTCAGTTTGGTTTAGAATGTATTCATAAAATATTAGCAAGTTTTCATTCCCATAACTGTACTGATTTACACACCTCTTAATGTGCAATTCCTGTTAATAACACTTCCTTGAATTTGCAAGATGTGATTCAAAGTTAGTTGTCTGTGACAGGGACCTTATAACAAATAAGAGATATGAAAATTCCATAAATGTCTTCTCTATAAATCACAGAAAGATTATGGGATGAAACTGGTAGGTTTTTAAAAAACAGACATGGGTTAGGATATTTTATGGGACAATGGCACCACTTTCTATATCAGAGTATTCTAGCAGAATCAGATTCTTCTGTGGTGAAACGGTTGAGAGAAATAGATATGAGTGTCAAGGCTAGAGTTGTCCTTAAAGACTTAATAATGTACAAATGAAATAGTCATGTCCATAAAAAGCAATTACTGTTGATGAATGAAAAATAACAAGTCTGAGCATACTGAATCATCAGATCTACAAGATACAATGTAGGGGACTAGAAAGCTCTCCTGCATTTTTAGGTTCTGCCTACTACTCAGTTATCCTGCAATCCATATGTGGATCAAGCTCTACCATAAAACTAATGAGGTTTTACATAGTCCTGGTTTTGGATTGCTTGGCTGTGGGAGTGTCACATCTCTGATTCTGTCTTCTAACTTCCAAGTTAAATGTATGTAAGCAATTTAAATCTACCTGCTGTTCTACCAGTGCTTCCTTCTCAGGCCAAACAGTTCTACTTCTTTAGCAGTATTAATTCCCAGTGTGTTTGCAGAATATTACTATCTCCTTATTTTTCTGATTTGCCAGGGTTTGGTTAAGCCCATGTAGACTTATCTGAGCTGTCTCTAGAACCAGAAAAAGAATAATTCCAGGAGTGTGAAGCCCCAGGTTATCACAGCTCTGCTACTTTCAGTGCCCACATTAGCACCGCGTTGTGCCGTGACAGGTAATGTGTTTAATGTGATGACCACACCTATTCACAAAGAGCTTTGCAAAATGTTGTGTGACATAGATATGACTTACGTTCTTATTATAATGCACCTCATATGCAGGGGTGTTTCAGGCATTCAGGAACAGGCTGTTGGCCAGGAAGGTCCCAGTCAGCTGTCCTGATTCTGAGTGAACCTGAACAGTTTCTGTCACAGTGCTGGCTGGTTCTCGCAGGAACCCAGGAGGACACGGATTTTTACCCTGGCAATACACACTGAAGGACAGATGCATAGACAGGCTGGGAAATTAGGAATAGAAGCAAAAATAGCCAAGGAAATCATGCACAAATGAACTCAATTTTCTTTAGGTTTTTCAAAGAGACTTTTGAAAGGGTAATTGTATAAAAATAGTTTCAGATAAGAGGAAATATAGCACAAAGAATGATTGCGGTAGAATTATATTCAGTTTTTCATAAATTATATGACTAAAAGAAAGCAAAAGTTCTTCATTCATACATCATATACATCATCTGCAATTATATGTGATCTCTTTCACTCCTAAGGTAGTGAAAGAGATAGATATATGTGTGTGCATATATTGATTTTGATTGCTTCTGTTGCACAGTGGCTGAACCGCAGGCCCCAGTCAGGCAATATCTGCTCATTTTTTCTGTCAACACCTGTTGCTTTCTACCATCTTTTGCCTTTAAAGATGAAAACTTACATGAAAAATAGAAATTAGGGAAGCTAGAATTCAATCAACACAGTAATTCCCAGTAGTAATAAAGCATTTTGCAATTGCTCTCTCTCTGATATTTACTTCTCATTTAACAAAAATTTTTTTGCATGGAAACTTGCTTATCTTTAATAAAGGAGAGGAAAATGCAGTCTTGGTTTGCAGTGCCCCCAGGGATGAGCTCTATGCAGCTCCCTGGACTCGTAAGGAAAGACTAATTTCCTATGGGATCACAAGACTCACAAAGATGGGGTTAAGTTGTACTATCTTAGTGCATTCTCTAAGAGCTGTACTTCTGTTATTCCTCTGAGTTTGTAGCTTATGACCCAAACCCTCATATTTCTATATGGTTTAGAAAAGTATCTGAAATCCATTTGGAAGAGCTGTAGGCATCTCACTCTAACAAGTTCCTCTAGACACTGGCAGGTCAACCTACATTTTGCCCAAAATCTCATGCCATTTTATTTGTATGATGTGGAATTGATCCTTGTTACATTTATCTGCAAAGAGTTTCTGTGATAACTTTCTTTTTTTTTCCCTTTAACTTAAAAAAAACCAACACGAAGTATGAATCAGTAGTTTTTTTTCTAGCAAATTCATGGCCAGCGAGGAAACGTGTTGGCTGAATTTAGCACGTGCATCTTGGGAACACAAAGCAATTTGCAAAGACTAGAAATGAGCTTGTATTAAGGATGTAGCTTCTGGGGATGCATCCAAGTACAAGCTTAGTTCAACCATTCAATATCCCTTTTTACTACTTCAGACAGACCTGTGCATCAAGCAGGTCTGTCTGCCACCTTCTCACCCACCCCAGAGAAACAGATATTGCTGATAGGTTTGTGGTTAGTTTTTTTTCTTGTTTTGCTTGCATATTTTATGTGTGGCATGCTTTGTGGTGTATCCTGATGCTTGACTATGGAAGCATCACTGCAGAAAAGTTTTAGATTACATATAAACTGCAAAATTGATATATATAGGAGAAAAGGGTATAAAAGTGCACAAAGGCAGGTATTTGCCATTGATTTCACAAAGCTTATGCTTTTTTTGTGGAGGTGGCTTCTTTTGGGGGGTTGGGTTTCAGGATGGGGTTTTTTTGGCTAGATCTGAGAAGGAGTTCAGCAAGGTGAACTCAAAATACCCTTGAAACAAAAATCCCTTTTCAAGCTGTTTACCCCAAAGGAACAGCATACTGATGCTTCTTCAAGAAAATGCACGTTTTTCCTATCATAAGACATCTCCATTCTTTCTTACTGCTTCTTCTACTTTATGACTTGCTAGAATCAAACTACATTATCTATCTTTGGGGCTGGAGAATCCCAGACAGAAAAGTGCGTTTATTTGTTTTGGCATTTTTTACACAGTTCTTGCTGCTTAAATGCTGGTTTACACCTTTAAAGAAGTGCTGGGACATTCTTATTCATCAGTTCTTCCAGAACTGGAAATTTCCTTTTCCCCAGGGCCAGAGGGAGAAAGGTTTTGATGTTCATAGTGCTGATGTGTGGGGGTACCTGAGAGAGGTAGAACAGCTGTTCCTCAGTGTCAAACACTAAGGAGTAAAAAATGGTTTTAACCATTTTAAGTCCCCTATAACAGAAGCAGTGCTGCACTTCCACAAGACCTTGTGATTCAGATCATAAATCTGTAGTACCACTTTATAAATCATTCACAAAATATGCACTATGATTCATTCCTTTCCTTATTATGAGTATTATGAGAATATGAAATAAATGCATTTTTAATAGGGTCTGATAGCAAGAGTGTTGTCTCTTCAGCAGAGGCCAGAGTACCAAAATAAACCTCTGCTTACCCCTGTGTTAATTAAACTGGCCTATCTCCTTTGTCTCTACTTCTCTTCTACCTGTTTTCTGATAATTGACTGCTGGGAGTAGAAAATGAAATTGGAAACTAGTGAATGTTTTGAGGGATAGAAAAAAAATGTGTTCACACACATTGAAGGGGGTTATAGAAAGAGATGCCATCTTCATATATATTTGTGATTTTTTTTTCTTTCTTTGTTTTCCTTTTATTTGTTACTATTCCATGGTACTATGAGACAGGTTATTCTCTTGGTGTTCTGGGTTCTGTTATAGTCAAGAATTTTACAAAGAAGCCAGATTTTAAGTCCAGAGGGATTTAGATGACTTAAAGTAAATCTGACCTAAAAGTACTTAAAAGATATTTATCTAACCTCAGCCTATAAATCTCTCCAGCTTTCACCTATTGCCTCCCACACTCTGGCTTGTAAGCTACCTCACAGACTTTATCTCCTGTTTCATTTACCTTTGGGAGTCAGTGTCCTAAAGGTCAAAGTTTTGTGGGTATGCTTGGGTCACCTAAATGTAGTAAATTGTACCCACAGCTATTTATGCCCAAAGTTTCCCTCGTTTCAGAAATTCAGGCCCCAGAACCTGAGTGAGAGGCTAATTGCCCTCTTCATGATCGTGCATCCCCTTGTGTATGTCCCTCCTTAAAACTGAGATGAATTTCTGGTCATGAATCTATACAGTCGTTCCATGACAGAGGGACTCTTCTTCCTTGGCATTGCTATTCTTCACACACAACCATTATATCTAAACAGCCATTATTTTGTAAAATAGAACTACAGTCTCTAAAGTAGTGAATTATCAAAGCCTCTACCTCTGAAAAGCAGCTCATTTTGGCATGTATCTAAAAACACAGAAGTATTATCTACTGGCAGTATTCTATCTATGACTTCTATCTCTTCATTATTTCAACTGGAATCTGTATTACTCCATCAGATTGCTGTATGCCTGTCTCTGATACCAGATGCTTTGTTATTATTTTCTTTCAAGGTATTGAACTTCCATTAAAAGAAACATTAAACATGTTATTTGTTATTTAACTTCCATCCAGCATAAAACAGCATTTTATATCCTAACACAGTCCCAAATCTATATGTTTCGTGCCTGGTCCAAAGTCTGTTCAAACCCATGAAAGCCTCCATGGAACTGGGATTCACGTAAGGCCTTTAATGCTGCTGAAATATACTCCCTGATTGAAGATATCTCTGAGCAGTAATTACTGAGGAGGAATTGCAGGGACTGAAGGCTGGGCAGAAACACCTGGGGTTCATTTGGAGCTACAGGAACATTCATTACTTATTGTGGGGAAGGTCTATACTCCCCAAGACACAGGCAGACAGATTTCATTGTTTGATGCAGTCTTTGAAATCATGTAGCAGGTTTCTGTAAATGGATGAAGTTCTTAATTAAATGAGGAAAAGTATATTGCACTTGGCACAGTGACTGCTGAGCTCTTTTGTGAGCTGCTAAATAGAATTGGTTTTATCCTTCCCCATTTTTGATGGTGATGTATTTTGGACATTTGCAAATAATTTTTCTGTCTCAAAAGCTGCTGAGGAGAGATTAGTGAGGGGGGTGGCTGGTGTCTCAGGGGATTTAATTGTCATGAGTTCATAAGTAAGCACACAGGCCAAATGTTTCCTCGATACCATCAGCACTGAAACAGTTAACAGTGCAGAGATGGTGGAACTCAGGATTTCAGTTAACAAACATTTTAGAAAAATAGACTATTTTCTGCTTCCAAGGGCTATCATTTCAAGCAGTGTGCAGGCTATGGAGGAGAAAGCCAAATGAGTTTACATGCATTTCATGTTTTTGAGGTTGCTGTTAGAGCTGCAGGATCTGGAATATGCCTAAAATAAATACGCAGTTTTATAGAATGATTTTGTGGCAAGGAAAGAACTTTGCCCACAAGTTCTGGCGAACAGAATGCAGCACTACAACTCTGTTAATCCTGGAGTCTTTCACAGTGACATTTCCTTAGGCCCTGGGATTATGCCACAGTGAGTACAAAAGATGTTCTTCCATGACACTAATTTTTCTTCATGGCTGGAAGGTACTGGTTTTTATTGTCCTATACCCCATGGCTCACAAAATAACTCAGGGGAACGGCTATATAAACACTACAATTAGAGACTGGGAATGAAGGGATAACCTTTCACCCCTCTGTGAGGGATTTACAGGGTGAGGCAACCTTTAGGAACTTGAGCTAGAGGGGAGTTTGGCTGGTCCAGTCACCTTGTGCTGCGAAGAGGGCAAGTGCTGCTAGATCTTGCCTCGAGAAGGTTTGTGAGCAAACATTCATTTCTGTCAATGAGACAGACTGCAAGACTGAACCAAGCATTGAAATAACAAAACCCTGTCTCTAGGATGCCATCTAAAACCCTCACTCCTAATATAAAGCCAGTATTTTACAGAGTTATCTTTTTTCTCATCAGCTCTGTAGAATCTGAATCGTCTGAGTTTTTCCTAATTCTGAATAGATAGATTGGTTAAGGCAAAGTAAATCTAAGTAGTAAGTAATGTAAATGAAATAAATAAATAAAAAAGAATAAGTATGTTTTAAAAATGTAAGGAAAATCCATCAGATTCTCTGACTGCTACAGCAGTCCCTGTCTTTCTAGTGCAACAGTTTCTTTGCCTGACTGGAAAGCCTACCTTTGGTTTGACCCTAATGAATTCTGAAACAGGTTATAAGAAACAGGGAAAAGGGCTGTAAAACTAGTATTGCTTCCAAAATAGTTGAAGAGCTATTCATTAAACTCTATTAGCAAACTGATGAAGCAGCTACTTTGAACAATGAGGAGCAGGAATGACTAAGTTGAGAAGACAGATGGTATAGGAGAAAATAAGTTATTTTAATAATGAAGTTTATTTACCCGAAGCACTTTAGGATAACTAGTTTTAACAAACTAAAAAATCACTAAGAAGTAGCAGTAAGTCCATTTTAGAGAATTTATGTCAACAAGGACCTAAGGAATTGTTGGGCTGTTCTGTCAGTAAATAAAATCAACTGGCAATTGAATTTAACAGGATCTGTTTTTCAGATGCTTATTTAATTCCTCAAAGTCACTCCTTACTGATACATACATATGAGTGTGGAGGGTTTTGGTTGGATTTATTTTGCTTGGTTTTTTTTATTGTAGCTATTTTGTGAGAGAATATTTATTTTCTCTTTGTTTTAGGGGATAGTTTGTTTTGGGGTTTTTTTGTTTGTTTGTTTTGCTGGGCATTTTTTTTTAGTTTCTAAATTTGTTTTACAATTTGGTTTCTTCCTCTTCTCCAAAGATTTTGGAATTCCCCCCTCCCCAACATTCCACTAGTGGTTTTATTTTTTAAAAAAGATGTGACGATTTGTATATTCATATCCCTGATTTTTCTGTATGAGATGTAAAGGGAAAAAAAAGCTTTATCCTTTTTAAGCACTTCTGTTTCCCATCTTTGCATAAAAACAAAAGCAAAGATAATAAAATCAGAATAGAGGCATGTTCTACCCAGCCTACTCTGATGCAATTAATAATTAAGATCAAATGGCTTGTAAAATACCTACCAGTATGATTAAAATGCTATGAAAAGGTTGCTGTAAGAATAATTGGTTTTTGTTTAATGTAACCAAAAAACAAATCCGCGGCTCAATATCTTTTGTGTTGTATGTTTTCTGTTTTTTAAAATTAATGTGACATAAGGCATTCTTTATGCTAATGTTATAGCTCCTTGGACGGGTTTAACACCATTATCTTCTTTAATGAATAATTCATTCCCTGTTGAAAACTTAACTATATCATTTTTACAGTGTGTAAATGAAACTTTGAAGTGCAATTTAACTTTAAAGAACTTCAGATTGTAGAAAATTCTCGTAAACCACCAAAAAGTGCTGTGCAAGGAATACTGTCTTGTACTGAAGTGTAAGCACGTTGTGATGAGCATGTTTGCAATTTTTAATTTTCTGCTTGTTTTAAAAAGTCTTGGAAAGAGTTCCTGGTTTGTTTTCCTTTATTGGCATTTTTATACGCTTTTAGCTATGTCTTCTTTTTAAAAATAAAAGTATTACCTGTAAGAACAGAAAAGTTCATCTCTTCATTTTGTTCTTAGTAACTGAGGAAGAACCTCTGTGGGAAGGAGGGAGCAATATCCTTCTTTCCCACACCAGGTCCTGGCTTTCTTGTTAGAAAACCTCTGTCAGTCAAAGTCCTTGGTGCAAATGACAGGGCAGACAGATGGATTCCAGGAACTTTTCAGATTTACTTTTTTTGTGTGTGTCCAATATTATTCCCTCCTAAGCAGGTGAGGGATGAAGTTTCAAGTGAGTTTTATTTGACTCTCTGTAGTGATCCCTTTGTGTTAACTGGAACATTATTTAGGCTTTGTGATTCCATGGCTTCCTCAACTCCAGGAAAGCTGAGCTCCAAATCTAAGAAATTTCCTTCTTCCCTAAAAAGGAGATCCTAGTTTTTTAATTAATGTGGGTGTGGGAGAAGCAAAATGGGTCATGATATTGCTGAAAAATGATTGACCAATTAAACACATTGATATCATCATTGACCAGGATACCAGGATATCATGTTGGCCCCAAAGCTCTGTCACAGTACCTGATAATTGATTCCAAGTTTTATGGAGCAAATTCAGTTCATAGGTCACTCCCACACTGTCTTTTAATGTTAGAATGTGCATGTTTATGTTTGTGCATCACACTTTAATTACAGTTTTTGTGGATTTTGTTGCACATAAGTAACTTCATATAAATTTTAAAATTCTGGTATCTGATGAAGAGTTTTACTGGGTCATTGGGCTGGGTTTGTTTGAGGATTTAGATGGCTGTATATAAGGAAAGACAGTTAACCAGAATATGTATTTGTATCCATGTAGCAATGACTTGTTTCCTGATGCTCATTGAGTGTCACCTGTAGTGAGACATGATTGATTGCTGTGCTTTGATAATAATGTGACTGAATGGGGCACTGCAGGGCTGGAGGATCAGACAAAAGTCCTCCTGGGTGAGAAGGTAAATGATGTAACAGGGGACTGTTTCAAGAGAGGCATTTTCCATGCACTAATATCATGCTTAGCCATGCCTATTTTGAAAGTTTTATGATATCTCTAAATCAACTCTGGAAGCTGGGGATGCATCTTACTGTGTCAGTTGTTTTTGTTCTCAGTGGAATAGTGGCTTACGGGTACTGGGGAGCAGCATGTGCTCCTTCTTCCTAGGGGAGCCCATTATCAGCTTTATTTTTATTATGTCCTTGCAGCAGATTTTCATTTTAGACATTTTAAGACTGAGAGCTGCAATATTTTATAAAACCCCACTTAGCAAATGTGTTTGTGATTTTGCTTCATTTTTTTTCCTCTCTCTCTTCCCTTCCCTTCCTTCTTCCAAAGTCTCAGAGCTTTTAAGTCAGAGGACTCTGAGGAAGGTTTATCATAAGTCAGGAAGCAAACTGTTTAAAAACAAAACAGGTACTCTATCTATCTATCTATCTATCTATCTATCTATCTATCTATCTATCTATCTATCTATCTGTCTATTGTATTTCTTTTCTCTGTGTTATCTTTTCTGTATCTTTAATTGGTGATGTCCTCCAACAGGTACATGTCCAGGTTTGTATTGTTTTACTGCATTGCACTCACTTTCCCTGGGAAGGAAGTTCCTCAGACACTTCTTGTGGCACTGTTTTTCCTGGCTAAAGATAAATCATTTCTCAGGGACATTACCCACAGAGAAGAGCGAGACTGGGGCAGGAGAAGGGATGAATCATAGCGCTTTGCATAATATGCTATCCCTGTGAACATATCTGGCTGTGGACAGAAAACAGTACTTCTTCAAATGAGAAATAAATCCTGTAGTATTATTGGAGCCTAACAAGGACAATTCAGCAGGCTTGAGTTGGCATCTGGATTTGTGATATTTTTGTTTTATTTCTGTGAGCTATCATTACTGAAAGCTTTGCACTTGTCCATCTGCACATTGTGAAACATGTGAGCATTTTCATTTTCCTCTCAAATCAGTCGTTTCATATAAGAAACGCTCTATGTTTTTCTAACAACTTTGGATTGTACAAAACATTGAAATAATCAGTTTATCCTCCTTTTTAATCCAGAGTTCATGCTTCTGTCTCCTCCTTTATGTTCCTTTCTCTTTTAGTCAAATGAAATCTTCTGAAGTTGAGCACACAGAAAAATTCATTTTTACCTTGAATAACACAAGCACTCATCATCATCAACTGTTACATAGGAGATTAGCTTTGCCATTAAGAGGAATAATCCCTATAATACTCCTATTCATCAGGTAACATTTAAAAAAGAAAATGTGTGCAATTTAGTCTATGGTCCTGGCAATTGTTATTAGAATGTTAATAGAACTCGGGTACGCTGAGGGAAAAAATAATTAGTCCACCTTTTCTCTCTTTGACATTGTGCAGCTTAAGGTGCTCAAATGTAATATACAATCTCACTTCAATAGTTGTATTTTCCATACTATTGTTAGGCATTTGTTGGTCTCTACGTTGTATTTGTCTCTCTTTATTCAGTGGGTTTAGTGATCTGTGACACATTTCACTATTCTCCTCCAATATAAGCTAACACAGTACAAATGTGTGATTATATAATTCTTTTTCTTCTGTCATTGTTTTGATGCCAAAAATACACATTCACTTGAAATTAAAGGTGTCAGTTGCTTTCTGCCAAAAGAACTCTGCTTTAATAAGGTGGTCTCTGTAATCTCCTTCTGCAAACTACATCAGAATGGTGGTATTCAGTGAGTCGAGGTAAATGCATGTTGATGAAACACATGCACAGATGACAGGTTAGCATGAGCTACAGCAGCCAAACAGCAAGACTGTATATAAATTGTTCAGAACAAGATCTGGCTTGAGGCTCTGTAGTCTGGACAGAAATGAGATTTTTGTGTGCAGGCTGTCCATCTGTGCCTGATAACTTTTGAATTTGCTGGTCAGTTTTGACCAACACTGAAGGAAAAATGGAACTCTCGAAAGTCATTAAATTCTTATGTAGGTCCTGAAAATCAGCAGCAGAATAGAAGAGGGACATCCAAATGGAAGTTTCCTCCAAAGGCAGCTGGCAGGTCTCAGACACTGCAGGTTCTGTGAGCAGCAGTCAGGCAGCGACCACTGGCACCTGCACAGCCAAGGCAAGCCACAGAGCACTGTGCCTTTCTAGGTGGGATCCTATGGAAAACAATGGGAAACTGCAGGGAAAGAGGGATGTGAGAGAGCACCAGCACGTAGGGTACAAATCAACAGGGAAACTGGGAATGCCATTACTGATCTTATTTGTTCTACTGTATGGTCTGAACTTAAAGTATTGACAGAAGTTTTGAACAAGCTTGAACCTGAATAACAGCAAAACTGTGAGTGTAGGGCTGTGCACTGCACATGAGCGACCTGAGAGTTTCAGCCAGGTTAAATCACCCTGGAGTTCCAATTAAGAATGAATTACATGTTAGGAAGAGTAGCACAACAATAGCAATCCTTGTGGCTGAAAAGCAAGCTGGTTGAGTCAAAACTTAGCCCTGTTGATTGAGCCATAAGAGGGATCTATCTTAGATGAATTTGAGCCCAATCTCAAACACAGAGGGGAGAGATCATAAAATTTTATGAACCCAGGTAGGCAAAAATTGAGGAGACACACACATTTCAGCCATTCCCTATAGAGAAGTGATCCTCATGAATTAAGAAGGGTAGGGAGGAGGAGCCATTTCTAAAATAGGGTTTTAGAGAGTAGAAGTTTCATGTATGGTGAGCAGGAAAGAAAAAAAAAAAAAAGGTCAGTGTTGTGGTTTTCTTTATATTTTGGTCTCATGGCTGCTGATGGTATATTGCTGTTTGACTGAATACCTTCTAGCTGAAAAGTGATCTTTCACTGTTGATTTATAAGGAGAATTTAATTGAAAAAAGTTGGCAAGGTGACTCAGTGGATGGAGACGGATTCATCTGTTATGCTCTGATGCAAGTCCTGGCAGAACTAGTTACATTATCATTATCTTTCTGGTGTCAAACAGCCAGTTTTCAGATTTTCTGACCTTACTGATATTTTTTTTATTTGTAGAGAGTTATGTATGGCTTGTTTATTGAGTTCAACAGCAGGGAAGGCAGCAGTGATCAGTTCTGCCCTAACTGAGAATCATTGCAGTCAATGGGAATATCTGTAAGAGGTTTCCAGGGACAATCTGCCAGCCAAAAGGCAAAGGCAGAACTAAATTATCATAGAAAATTGCAGCAAACCTAATTAAGCTGGGTTTGTAGAGACAGATATTGGTTTTAACCACATGAATATCTATTATCTGCAGTCACTAAAGATGCTTATAACACAGCCCTCTATAGCAGATCATGCAGTACCTACCCTAAATCTGTAAGGAGACTCTCTCATGTGTCTCCGTGTGGTGTAAGGTGTTTAATATTAATCCTTAAGACAGCAAGTTTTTGTGACATTTGAAAAATGCTCACATATGCTCATGGTGAGGACCTATATGGCCACAAACAATTTGTGCAGTGTAGATGACACAGCAATCTGCTCCGTCAAACAGTGGGTTTGCAGCATAGAAAATAAAGATCAGGGAAGTATTTCCTGAGCAAATGAAGAATGCAAAATATTGTTCCTTGAGGAACTGGTATATAGCACACACTGAGAATCCCATACACCATTCATCACAGGCTCTCCCTGCTAGAAAGGGAAGACAGTAAAATCCCATTGTAATATTTTCATTGAAGTGGATGCTGTAAGAGACAATGTGACCTTATGCTAATCAGGGAAGATTCTATCAGTGTTGCACAGTCTCAACCAGACTCTTCACTGAGTGAAGAATTGATTCTCTTCTTTCCCTTTTCCTTTTCCCCCTGGCTAGGATTAGTATCATTATTGATTAATGATCATTATGAAAACACTGTCCAGAGACCCCAGTGAAGATCAGAGGCCCATTGCAATGGGATTTTCAGTCCTGAGGGTTTTACCGATGGTGTAAAACTGTCTTCATTCTTATTATGAGCTGCTCTATATTCTGTTGTACACAGTCATGAGTCCTTTAAAGGGTGGTTGTCAGCCATTCTTGTGGTGGTTTTCATACTATATTTATCCTGATCTAGAGAACTGTAATCCTATAGCATCTGCCAATTGGCAGGATTCTGATGTACTGATAGTGTAATATAGATAAAGATGGGCACTTGGGAATATCTGCTACGGCCTACATAACACCCAAGATGGAGCCTGAAAGTAATCTATGATTCTATGAAATCTAAGTACCTGCTATTTATTACTTTCTCACATGCTTAGGACTTTTTGAAAGGGGGAGAGAGAAGATCTGGAAAAGATATATCGACATCCCTCTGACTGTTGTTTTTCACGTGCATGTGTATTAATGGCTCTGAAAGCCATTGCCCTGTCTGGGAGTTACTGGAAGGTAACAGAGTCTGCTGCACTTCTGGATTTGCTGTGCTGAGAGCTAGGAAGGAGGGGTACTAAAGCAAGCTAGTACTAAAGTACTAATATGACTTTAACAGGTTTTACAGGAGGATGTCTTGGGCTTTTCATACTAAGAAGATTTTCTAGGGTGATAGTTTCCCCTTTTTTTATGTTGCATACGAATTTTGGAGATGAGACTCTGTCATTTGCAGAGCCATTACTCTTGCCAATAAAGAACAACAAAATTTTGTGGGCCAGGACTAAATGAAAATGTTCACAAAATAGTAACTAGAGCCAAGTGTTGAAGGAGCTGAAGTTACCCATAATGTCACACAAAGATCTTTCTGTGCCTTGTAACTATGCAAATCAGAGTTAACAAATCAGCATAGCACTGTAAAACCTTCCAGTATCTTGAAGAGAGGCAGTCTGGGTCAAAACGCTTCTGTAATAAAATACACACGATGTGCTGACCAAACTAAATATTTATATTGTTTACCCTCTTCCACAACCATTCTTGTTTCATTGTTAGGACTGCTACCATATCTTCATTCTTCCTTAGGATATAAATTCATATTAAAGACTCACTGAATTTCAGCAAGCGTTTGTTTTTGCAGTATAGCATTGGAGTTTACAGTGCACTCTACAACATGATAGAATTCTGAAAATGTAGAGTTATTTCTTTATAAAATGAACAGTCATATTAAAAAAATCATAGCCCCTTAATATAAAATCAACATATAAATGTGTGGATGTAGTCCTCTAAATACTAGATATTGCATCTGTAGAGAAATATATTTTTAAAAGGGTAGAAGAACTAGAGGTCTTTTCATGGTCTGACTCCTAAAAATGTGGTTATATAGAATGAGACTTGAAATAATTCAGCTGGAAATGACCTAGATTGTTCATGTAGTGCAACTGCCTGACCACTTCAGGGCTGGCCCAAAGTTAAAGTGTATTATGAAGAGCATTGTCCAAATGCTTCCTAAACACTTATAGGCTTGGGGCATGGATCACCTTTCTAGGAAGCCTCTTCCAGTGTTTGACCACCCTCTTGGTAAAGAAATGTTTCCTAATGTCCAGTCTAAACCTCCCCTAATGCGACTTTGAGCCGTTCTTACATGGCCTGTCACTGGATACCAAGAAAAAGAACTCAGCACCTCTTTTTCCCTTTCCCCTCCTCAGGAAGCTGCAGAGAACAGTGAGATCACCCTTCAGCTTCCTCTTCTCCAAACTATCCAAAACAAAAGACAATACTTGCAAGGGGTTCCAGTAAAACACTGCTATATGGCAGCATATGTTTAATAAATACAATTAGTTATTTAAACATAGGAGGGGGAAAAGGACAGCTTATGAGCTCCCACAGTGAGAGGCCCATCACAGAATAACCAAAGGTCTGTCACTCGTGCTGCTGAGGGCAAATCTGCCCTGTAGTGCTCAAGCTGAATGATGAGATAAGGTGATTTTAGCTTCCTGAAGGATTTTATCTCAGCTGAACTCCACCATCTCTATTAGGACTTTGCCTTAAATACAAGGCCAGTATAAACACACTGTCACATTGAAGACAATAGCTGTTAAAAAGGAATCAAAGACCAACTTTTTTTTAAAGGAACTCCAGTCATTGTATTTGCTGAGAAGGAGACGGAGACAATGCAAGCAACTTAAGAGGACACATGTGAAAGGTAGTAATTATAGGTCAGTTTGCTGATGGCTGCCGGGAAAATACATAAAGTGGATGGCAGTCATAATGTTACTACATATTAAGGGCTTTTTTAAAGATAATGTTTCCTACCAAAAAAAAAAAAAAAAAAAAAAGACCCACAGCCAACCTCACAAACTTTAAGGCTAAGATATATGGTTATAGAGAGAAAGTGATGACCTTTGAGAAGTATATTAAATTCCAAAGAGATTTGAGAGGATAGATGCTACAAGATGATTTGAACTTGTGTCAAACACAAGAACAAGAGACATGAACTAAAGCTGAGAAAGGGTCAAATCCTAAAGGAATGCGAGCAGAGTGTGTCTGTGCACAGTGTAGCTATGCTGCATTAAAGATAAGGCAATCAGATGAATAGTCATTGCAAGAAATAGGCAAATGTCTGGGGAAACAACATAATTGTGGAATGCAGCAATTAGCTCCAGACAATGCAGTGATGCTAACAGGATCTGATGGCTGCTTCTGATTTCATAATTGCTTTGCAGTTTGTATATTTAGATTAACTATATTTCTGTTAAGCAAGGACTGTTCTTCCTGCTAGGAGACATTGCCATATGTGCAATACTGGGAGCAGCAATAGTCTGTGTTTGTACTGCTTAATAAAACATTAACCTTCATACACATGCTACTGTTGGGCAGAACCTATGCAGGATAAACTCTCTTTGCAGAATGTGCTCACAGTTACCATAACTTGCTACATTAGATTACTTTATTGCAGCTTCTTTAACTGAGGTTAAAAAAACCCTGCAAATTCTCTACCCCACCCATGTTATGCTGAATGTAGGAAAGAAAACTGGGTAACTCCCTAGGTAACCAGGGAGTTCTTTATGAAGAACTCATTTCCAGTAGACTTCCAGTGACCTTTGAGTTCCTTTCACTTACAATATGATGTCTGTCTCCAGTGTCTCTCCCACTTCCTTCCTCAGCATCATAGGACACCCCAGAGTTCAACTGAACTTTGCATTGTTTGTATGAAATTATAGATCCCTTCTCGATGTATTCTTCTTGGGATGTGCAAGACTATAATCCAATTGAGGGCTTTTTGGATTACTGCCTTTCTAACAAATTAAAATCAAAGTAATGATGAAGATCTTTCAAGAAACACGTTAATTTCCAAAGACTGACTGTGCTAATAAAAACACCCTGCAAAACAAATTTCTTTTCAGGGCGTAGACTGTCCGGTTCAATGATTAATTTGCACTAAACATCTCATTAATAGCACAGATTGTTTTGCCAATGCTTCTGAACAAATATAATTGGAAAATTTATCAAAAATTCCTTAATGTATTTAGTGCTGCAAAAGACAAAATAGAGAAATTAATAGCACTATCTACTGATTTATTTGCATATTATGGTGTACTCTTTTGTGGATGGGATCAGATCTATACAGCTTGCCAGTTCCAGCAGTGGGTTTTCTCCTAGCAATGTTCTGCTGTACCCCACACTCCTGTGTGAAACAAGTCTTAAACTCAGTCTTAGAACTGGAAGAAGTTGGTGTAACTCTCAGTGTAAATACCCTGAGCCAAGGGAACTAGTTAGTGCCCAAAGCAGAGCCCTAGTCCTGTAGAATCAGGAAGCCAGCTTTGACTTAGCCAGCTGTCCAAGACATGCCTCTTTCCCTGAAGTATAAATTGAGAAGCACCATGCACACTGGTTTCACAGAGCTGGGGCCAGCATGTGATTGGTGTGCTCACCTGACATCAGAAGTGCTTCTGCATCTGTCCATTCAGATGAGGTTGTAAATGCAGGCACCTTTCCTTTTTTTATTTTTCCATTGTTTTCAGAGCATCTTTTTCACTGACACTACCTATGTGAACCAGAGCAAGGAATTTAGAAAAACATGATCTTTTTCTACTTTATAGGCTATATATAAGCAGGTAGCAATAGATGCCAGGTGCCCACCAGAGCTGCTCTATCACTCCCCTTCCTCAACTGGACCATGAAGAAAGAATTTAATGACAGGCTTGTGGGTTAAAATAAGAAGAGGTAGAGATGCCAGCTTCTTTGGTAGATCCCTCTGTGGCTGAATGTGCTTTATTTCTCTGTTTTTAAAGAACCAAGCCATTTAAGGAAACAAGCTTTGTAGTAATAGTGTCCTTGTAAGTTTTAAAGATTGACAACTACACCTTCTGTACTGTGACAAACAACAAAATAAAAGCTGCATCTTAGAAACAGAGGAATCCCCTTTAATTCTTAAAAAAGACTTATAAACAATGTTCATAACTCCTCAGATGCTCTGATAACTAAGATGGATATTTTCATGTATCTGTTTCAAATGCATACTTTCCACACTTCAGTAACCAGCATTACTTGTTGAATGCTAAAAATCTGTTGTTTGATGCCAGCCTGGAGCATCCATGCTGATTTTAACAGCAATTTAATATTACTAAGCTATTTTATTTATTTATTTTCTGAGACTAGAATAAAGTTTAGGTCATAACTCTTACACCCTATTTCATGCAGCTGAATAGCACACTGGAGTTTTATGTGGAAAGAGCTACTCATGTCCCCCAGTTTGTGTAACCATCTTAGGGTCTGTCTTTTCCTCTAGCTGGGCATCTTAGCCCAGGTGCAGTGTCACACTGATAAGATTCTTCCTCTGTCAAAGTCAGCTCAGTAAAAAGTGATGTAGCTACCTGTGCTCTGTGTTGAGTTACACACTACAAATGTGCCCCCAAAAGTTGTTTCAAATCTTACTGCTCCTGCAAAAAAAACTGTGACCTTCAAAAGTGTCTCATTTCTGTTTGCCTTGGTTTCACATCAACAAATAGGACTAAATATCTTTCTTTGCTGGCTTTTCCGTTTCATGTGTTTTAAATTCTGTGGGACAGTGGTACATAGTGTACAGAACTCTGCAGGCAGTGATCCAACTCAATAATATGCTTAGGAGAAAAAAGTAATGTTAAGACTTTTGGGAATTATTCTAAAAATAATGCAACGGTGACTGCACCAGTTAATCAATTTGACCTGGTATTTTACAGAGCTGAAGATACACTTCATTATGCCAGAGGACTAATATAAACAGTCTATCTGTAGTGCAGCCAGCTGAAATTTCATGGAGATTCCAATTCTGAAGTGACAGCAGTGGGATTCAGGCACACCCAGAAGTGCAGTGTAAATAGAGGTGGATGCTTTGGGCTTACATTTTTTAACTGTAGTTATTAACTCAAAGGTTATGAGTAGTATTCATTCACCTTTCTTCTTGAGATCTTCAGGATCAGACATTAGTCTTCAGATGATGTAAGCTGGTCAAAATGTTGTTTTCTTTTTGTGCTTAGTATGAGAAATGTAGGAGATACCTGAGCTATTAATTTCTACATCTTTAACTGGACAGAGGAATAGGATCTCAGCTGCTGTGTGAGGTTAACTACTGCAGAAAGCTTTACTAATTCCAATTATATTATTCCAATATATTATTCTGTACTCCCATTTGGCAACTAGTGCATTTATGCAGTTTTCATATCTTATTCTCCTTGCTGAAGAGCATTTCACATACTTTACCTGCTAACCAGAGACCATCATAGCAGTCTCCTACGTGTTCAGCACCACAGCTTAGCTATAGGAAATGAAGATTCTAAATTGATAGCAATCTCTGCAGCTCCTGTAAAATCAATGGACTACCTAAGCTGATGCCTATCAGCTGAAGATCCAACCTTGATCTGTTTTCTGACATGGTTATGACATGTTGTCATTGGAAAAATTTTCCCAGTAATTATATTTTACGGCAGTTGTGCCATAAAGGTGGTGATGACTTTATAAAGTAGCTTTTGAAGTTCAGGCATCATCAGAGCAATATTTGAGTGACTTTGGCAAATTTATGGTGGTTTAAGAACAAGCAAGCCTGTGGTTTTCCTCTTCAGCTGAAGTTTATGAGACCTTATATTGTGCAGGATAGAAAGACAGTTTATCATTAAATCTGCTTCTGATAAGAGCAGATGATTCCTTATTTATGGATGGGTATATAACTAACCAGCATCCTTGTGTCGGGAGTCAGAGACTATCTTATTGGAATGCCATGGTAGCAACACATAATTTAAGCAGAATCTTCTAAGTTATATATCAATAGTGAACTTGGAAACAGAAGTCACATGGCTGCTTACAGGGAGAAGAATATCTCTTGAGAACAGGCATGAATAAAACACCAATCCAGGTTGAAGCACGGTATGAGGGCAATAAGGCACCCCTTTTTCCTCAAGAAAGTCAGAAAAAAGTCTGTTTGCATGAACAATTCATTAAATGCTGGACATCCTTTAACAAAGACTTGTCCAAAAGGTATGTTTGTCACTCAGTGCTCTGAACAAACAATAGTTAATAACAACAAGATCTTTTCCTTACTATTGCTAAATAGCAGTATCAGATTAAAAACCAAACCCTTGCCTCTTGGAAATCATAAATATACAAAAGAAAATCAATTTTCTCTAAACTGGGGAGAGATTTTTCAGCCTTATATTTGCTGGTCTTTCTCCAAGTCCTTCTCTGCAAAAACAATAATCAAGAAGTTTTTGTGTAAAACCTGAAAAAACACTTTTACTTAATTGAAAAGGAGTATTTTTTCCCCCAAAAAGGAGCAGGTATCTTGGTTTTCTTTAATTTCATTGTGCCATCTTCCATGCCTTGATTCTGCTCATTATAAAGCTAACTCTGAAAGAGGAATTCAGTGCTGACATTTTGGAGTTGGACTTTGGTTCTACCTTTGCAGTCAAGCTGTATTTGCAAGGATGAAATTCAATTTTCCATACATTTCCTAACAGTATAGGAAAAGTAGTGTGAATTCAACATTTTTAAAAATAGGGGATCTTGAACTTAATTGAAGTGGAGTGCTACAGGGATTGGCTAGATTTTCCTCCAGTTTTTGGGGCTGTGATTGCAGGTTTTGCACATAGTTAAATTCTCACACATGAATTGCAAGGGTGGGTGGTGCTTCCAGGAGGATTAAATGGCATTGTAGGCCCTTTTAATATTGTCCAGTGAAATACATGTTTTTTCGTGTGTCTGTGGAGAACTGTGCCCTCCTTCATTATAGCAGCTGCAGTGACCCAGTTGTGCCTGTGGTTGTTTCAAGATGTTGATCTTGGACTATAGGAAATAAAACAAATAATATTATATCTTTGTTTAAACATGGCAGGGCAACAGAACTGTCTTATCAATGGCTATTTTGGAGGGGAAAAATTATGTACATTATTTAGACCTGAAATTTAGGTATTACAGAGACTGGACGTAATTTCTGATTTAGTTTTTCTATCTGGAAGTGTCTTTTTCCAATTGACCAATATACATCTTTCATATCCATCCTTCTTCTTTTAATGAAATGCATTCATTATATCTTTACTCTAGGTGATTCTTCCAACTTATAGCATGAGGGGAAAGAGAGAATATTTCACAGTGATATTTTATTGCACTTGTTCCTTAAAATGTTCAAGCCTGTTATATTGCTCAGCCCCCAGGTGTAGAACATGAACTCCTGAGGTTGAATAGAATAATTCACTTGTTTCACTATGAATTCAAAGTGGATATGAAGCATAAATCCCCTTTTTCCCTCTGTAATATAGTAGCCATGAATCACAATGTCACGCTGAGTCGATCATAATCTTAACACTTCACGCCTCAGACAACAACTTGATTTGTCAAGAGAACAGGCCTGCAAGCTGCCAATAGCATTGATTCTCATTGGAGAAGGAAGGATAATTAAGTCCTCAGTGAGCTAATTTCTTTTCTTTTATAAAAACAATGCTTACTTCTATCTTTTAAGTAAACAAATGAAGAAATATTACATATGTATAGAATCAGTTGTTTGCTTTCCCTAAATCACCAGTATAACTTTTTGCTCCATTTTCATCTGATAAGAAGTTCTGAAGATCATTTTATTTTACCATACAATAACACATTATGCTACATCTCAATTAGGGGTACTGTAGCTCAAATTAATTACATGCAGTCTGTGTGCTAACGGGCCTGCAACAGGATGCCACCATTGCTGGGGTACAAGTATGAAGCTGTCTGTCTCTGAGCTCGATGATGAGCATGAATGTTCCTTGTGTTTTGCTGGAATTCTAGTCCATTGCACTGAGGTAATGAACAAAATGTGCTTTGAGTCCCAAATATGGCCCATGAGTAGTGAATGTGTCCAAAGGTCCCTACACATATTTCTAATACTCTGTGATATGTTTCCCATATGGAAACATGCTGCATGAAGAGGTTGGTTTGTTACAAGAAAAGATTCCTGTTGTTCCTTGAGGAGGAAGGATGTCTTGATGTTTTTTTTTCAATGCTTGTGAATTTAGCTAAGAAGTGGAGGCCTCTTTTTGGTGCAGGGAAATACTCATGCAAATAAATATCATAATGGCATGCAGATATTATTTGACTATGCTTATGAATATTTATATTAAAATTAGATTTGGTTCTAGTATTTGTGTCCCCAGGGTGCTTGGGAATTTATGAAACACCTAATAGTTCATGCACAGCCTGGATAAACCCATTGATCAGACTGTAATAGATCCTTCAAATATATTTCCTTTTCATTGTAGAAGAGAACAGCCAGTATTCATCCATCAGGGCCAAACCACTCCATCCTTCTTACTTGCTAAGTTTCCTGTTTGGCAGCACAACAGAAAAAGAGAAGCACAGACTTTGCAGACATAAGGTTGGAATGTTTAATCTAGTCATCAAGTCTTATTTCCTATAATGATAAGTAATATTGCAGACGATTCCTGGATTACCAGAGTCCCTGCTTGCTGTAGCCCTAAAGCACTGCCCAGCATTCTGGAACAAACTGCTCCTACAAAAATTGATCAGAGTAGCTGTCAAGATGGAAAACAGTCTCTGAACTTCAATATCACAGAACAATCTGCATTTCCTTCTTCCATGGCTCATGTGTAGCTGAAATACTCTCTCTAGACCATTGTATGATTTTTCACGGATGAGCATTTCCAAAAAGGAAATGCTGTGTCAGAGGCAAGGAACGGTTTGTATCTTTGTCATCTCTGAACATCATATAGTCCTAAGAGAAGAAATGAAAAGTGTTCTTTGTGTTTCTCCCAGCTCCACTCCTAGCAGCAGAAAATACAAGCCAAGAAAGCACCCTCATTTACAGCCTTAGAGCAGAGCCCAACTTACTTGGTTCAGCATGATCATTAAAAAATTCTGGTGATTTAGGGCTTAATCCTTTACTTCCTACTGCATTGAAATTGGCTATAAGTTACAATATTATGCAAATGAATAAGCTGTTGTCCTCCTTGTCATTTCTTGTTTCTTCCTGCATCTCTTAACAACCACTACCTGGTTTTGCTATTACAGTTCTATAGTTGCTGGGATACATGCCATTCATAAGTCTCCTGAAACAAACTCGCTTTTTTTGGCATTGATCAAGCTTAATGTGGTCCAATTGTACTTGCCTTTTTTTTGAAGTATTTGCTTGGGTTGAATTGCTAAGATACCACGTCTCTGTGCCTTCTTCTCCGCTGGAACAGAATTCAAACAGCCCCTTTGAATATGGCTGCTTTTCCACTAATATGTTGTCTATACTTCTTTTTTTTCTTTCTTTCTTTAAAACTAAAAATTTTCCTCAGCAACCCAGGTGCTTTTTAAATTAAGCTGTATGCGAATCATGCTTAGGCAGGGAATTTAAGTGGAAATTTGTTTTGACATCTGTTTAAATTTTCTCAGATTTTGTTTGTGTGTGCAGCTAAAAGTATTTTAAAATCTGTCAAAAATAAAATCATCATCCTCTCTGTGTCTGTTTCTGTGGAAAAGCAACACATGCTAAAGAGGATTGATGAACTGTGACCACCATGTGCTTGAAAGCTTTACAGTGTGTTTGTAAATGCTTTTTACCTGTGATCAAGTTAGGATCACTTGATTCTTACATAGCAAATTGTTTCTAGCAGCGTGTCCTTATTCTTTCTACCTGTCTGTGTGATGAGCGTGCTGTTCTGGGGAGTGTCCCCTCTTTAATATATCTTTATAAAGCACCTAGGACAGTTTGGCACTGGTTTCTGAGTGGTCCTCAAAACATTAGTGCCTGTATTATGTATTTATCATCCAGCACAAGGGCTGGAAGTTTCCTGCTGGAAGTGGCTGGATGATTTTATATTACTAATAAATGATAATAATATGGGATTGAAAAACTTCTCCTAGTCATCTACATAGAATATGCTGTACCCAGATCACATGTAAACATCTGGCATTTTTAGAGGTATTTATAACATTATCTACAGATGACATAAATCAGAGAATGGGAGGAGAAGGAGAGGTTAAAATCCAAATATCTTAATTATTCCCAATTCTATTAAATCTCCCTGTCAAACTCATTTATCCTTGTCTTCTAATGGTCCTTGTAAGGTCTTGGCAGTTTCTTCAGCAACTACAGAAATTAACTTTATTATAACATATGTAATTTTTCTCCAAATTTTTTAATTACTACTGTGACTGAATAAATGCTAATGTAAAAATTCAAATAATGTAAAAATTACCAGATATACTGGTAACTTTGTTTTAGAAATAGGTTTTCTTTAGGCGTAGCATGATTCCCTCTTCAGTCTTGCGTGATGCATTCCAGGATAAAAGTTGTTCAGAACTGGAGAGTCTTCACTTTCCTTGTTTGTCAGGTTTGGCTCTGTTGTGTCAGTAAAGACAACGTTGTTTGATGCTGTTCCATGACAACAAACCCTTGCAAAAAATACTGCTTCAAGCCATGTAGTAGTTAACACATTCCATGCAGTCTGTGAGATTACTTACAGCACACTTGGACTTCTCTGTAGTCCTGCTTGTAGGGGACTTGGTGGCAGACAGGAAAAGAGGACTTTGCAGCTGTTCATGGGAAGTGAGGAGCAGCTGAAGGAGAACAGGATTCCCTTTGCCTCAGCGATGCCACCCTGGGTGAGTTGAGGGAAGAGTAGCCCATTACATGTTAGAAAAATTGCATCTGAGAACTGATTTTCATTTTGAGTCACTTTGCAAGGGATGTGAACATCACAGTGGAAAATCTTAGCAACTTTTGGAAGATAATTTCAAGCAATATGTATGAAGTATTTTACACGAAAAACATCTTTTATTTATTAGTTGACAACTGCAAATGTTGTTTTTGTTTTTCATTTAGTGTCTCTGAATTTTAACTAAGGCAGAGATCAAAACACAAGTGAGTACTCTGTAAGCTATAAAGCACTTAATAATAATCAAGTTCCCATCATGTGTAAAGATATTTCATTTCCCATAATTCATCGTCTCTCCGTGGAAAATAACAGGACCTTGAAGAGAGATGTGTTTGAATTAGGGACACGGGATTTTCATCTGATGTTTTGTGGCTTGACTTGTTGGTTGTGTAATATCACAGACATTTTTAGGTTTTGTCTTTTGGGAAAAAGCTATATAAGTTTGTTCAGTGCAAAAGTTCAATGAACATTAATATGCAAGAACAAATCTGAATTACATGGAAGCTACCCTTCGGTATCTTTGCCTGTTTAATGTGATTTTGGATTATAAAAAATATCCACATTTCCTCAAAGTATTGTTTTAACTGAAATGATATTTATTCTTTTTCTCCCAACAAGACAACCAGTATTTTGTCATTTAGGTGAACAACATCATCACATTCTGTAACACAACATAATGGTATAGTACATATCAAGGATACCATATTGACTCCTTTGATATACATTTATAATATTATTTATATTTATTTTCACCTGGGAAACCCCTTTTAAGTCACAGAAAGGATTCCCAATAGACAAAGTGAAAGTAAACATGTAAAATATACTGGAAACACAAGTGCGATAATGTAATTAATAATCTAATTTATTTGTATGTTACATTAGTAGTGGTTTTAGTCACAATGCAAAAGGGCATAGGGTACTGTGAATCCCTCCAGTTCAACTCTTCCTGAGTTTTCCTCTGGTGAGGAAAAAAATGTACTTTAGCAAAGAGCTAGGTGGATTTTTCTGAAAGGTCTGAAAGATCGTGGAAGTGCTGTACCCACACTTTTCATGCAAATTTGGATAAGAGATCCTTTGGCTATGAATATCATGTCTCTGAGTGGGCTGTGTAGAGGAAAGAATAACAGACCAGAGACAATAAGACAACTGGAAAAGAAGGAAGAAGATTTAAAACTGTCCATCCATGATGTGATACACACTTTCCAGGGTTTTCACGATTTTGATTGGATTTGACTCTTGGTTTATGGAACCTTATGTAGACACTGCCATGTCAGCTAAAAGGACTTCACAGGAGGCCTAAAATTTGATGAAATTAAGCCTTGAATTGCAGGAGTTGATTTCCATGTAAGGCTCATTCTATGGCTTTCTAAAATCAGAGCACAGGATATACGCCCAGTTCATCCTTTAGCAGGTTCTATTTGCAGGTTCTTCATTGTGTTTACAGTTTTATTTATCTGGAGTAAGGTCTTTTGCCTCTTTACATGCCACTGTTCTTTCTCCAGGGGGTCAGTCTGACTTCAGAGGGGAGCTTTAGCCCAGTGAGACCAGCAAATGCCATTTCTGAAATCCCTGCAGCACTTCCCGATCTTCTCATGTGGAACAAATGGAGTCACTTTGTCTGAACAACTGTATGTCAATATTAATAAATATGTAGCAGAGGAGGAAAAGATGCCACAGCAAGCCACCCCTAGACAGGAAAATCAGATTTCCACCTTTGAGAGCAGGGACTGATCTTTAATGAGATGTCCTCCCAGAGCTTATTCATGCCAGGATTATGGCCCTCACAGAGTGATGTATGGCTTTCAAATTCCACCAACCATCTACACTCCTGAGCACTGCTGAGACACTATGGAATTCAATTTGCTGGCATGTTTTCAAGATATTAATACCATAGAGTCAGTATCTCTGGAAATAAGTATTGTGGTCCTCTTTTCCCATAAAAACAGTCAAGATGATTTAACTATGTTCAAAGTTCTGCTGAGGACAAGGAAGATATAAAAGCCGTACATGGCCCATTTCCTAAACTTTGGAGTAGAATATAAATTCAGACAGATAAAAATGGTCTCAGTTCCTCTTTTAAATCTCAGGTTATTCTGTAAATTCTGCTAAGTGAGTTTGGATTTGCATTGGTGTAATTGAAAACAGTATAGAATACAGGTGAAAGGAGGCAAAAAGGGGTATGAAAGGTGATTTTTACATCTTTTAACAGGTTTCTAATGGAAGGAACCTTGACTGAGTCTTAGAATTCTTAAAAGCACATTCTGTCACAGGAGTATAGCTTTAATATGGCAAAGACTTTGATTCTGGAAGTTAAAAATCATTTTAGTCCATCAGTTTCTATTTATGTGACTAATCTTACACAGCATGTGGAAATTTTCAACTGTTTGGATTGCTCAAACAGGGGGTGCATCAGACACCAGATGTAGATTCTTACATTTTTGAGAGATTTCTTAAAGCTGTAAGAGTCAATTGTGACTTTTTTTTTTCTCTGTCATAACATAGATAAGTATTGGAAATAAGCAGGAGTTTAGTTCAGTATCAAAACGTGAAGAGACTCCTCATTTTGTGCAAGGTGAATGACAGTATTAATTCAATTAAAAGAACATTATGAGCAGCTATTGACAATTTTTCCTCTATCTTCATTAAATATGCTTGAATGGTAAGCCAGATTGTGCTCTCAATCCAGATTTCTACCTGAATAACTCCACTGACACCCATGAAATTGCTCCCAATTTGAATCAGAGCCAAGAAGATCAAATGAAGATTAAAATCTTTCTTACTAGCACTTTTATCCCATATTTGGTGAGCTTATTATTTTATTATGTCTCTATTGTAGTAAGCTCATTATCTATTTTAGCTTTAAGTGTTAGAGCTGGGGCTGCCCTCTGGTTCTCTCTCTCTCAGAGGAATGCCACCAAAGTCCACATCAGAGCCACCCCTGAAAGCAAATTTGCCAGGTGAAGTATTGCCATCAGAGGTCAGAAGAGATGCTGCAGATGATATTCAGTGTATGTGGCAAGAGATAACCTCATGGCCTGTGTTTGGACAGTACTTGGTGCAATAACTCTGAGTGCTCAGATGGGGGTCCCAAAATTTATCGTAGTCTCCGTAACAACTGCTAACTGTCTAAGGGAAAGAAGACTTGAATAAAAAAATAAACATTTTGTAGATTGAATCGGGGCTCTTGAAATCTCCAAACATCATGAATTTTGAACCTGGCAAAAGCCAGGTTTCCCATGAAACTAATTTTGAAAGAAATCTCTTTCATGTCTATGTTATGCAAAATGTTTCTCCACTTTTCTACAAAAATAGTTACCAGCCTCTTTTTCCCCATCAGATATTTTTATTAAGATGTATAGAATTCTGGAGGAGAGCAATTGTGGCAAGGGTAGGTTTACCCAATAAAAACTTCCCTGGTGGTTCAAAAGCTCAGTCAGTTTGAATGATATATGAGCAGAACAATGCAAAAGAGGATGTTTAAATATTCCTGTTGATGGCCAAGTGTCTGAAATGGAATAATATTGTTTATTTCATAATGAATGACTGCAAGTTTGCATGATTTTAACTAAAAGGGCCGCTTATATTCTGATAGTTCTATCCCAAAGACTTAGGAGTGTTGGTAATGCCATTGTTTTTGTCAGACTACTTTCTGTTTTGATGAAATGAATCATTACTTTTTAAAGTTCATTGAGGACAATACAAGTTTTTCTTTCACAGTTGAATCTATTAAACTATTTTCCTCAGACCAGGAACCTCCTTTAATCTCATTTTAAAGACATCTGTGTTTAAACCAGACCCTCCATATTGATGTTATGCCAACAGATATGTGAAGAAGCTCATCCAATTATCCAAGTCTGCTTATCACAGTGAGGTATTACAGGCTACATATTGTTCTTCCATTTTTCCAAACAGCATAAATAGTGGAGCAAAAATATCAGTGAATAAACAGAACTCCCCAATTACGAATTTTGTTGGGAGATAGGGGGAAAAAAACCCAAAACAACACCAAAGGAAAACCACAAAAAGTTCTAATTTGATGTCTTTTGAGAACTACATAAAGTTAGGTCTGGAAACTGTTTGAGAAAGAAACAGCTTGAAGAGGAAAGAAAATGCAGCCAAGCTTCTCTGAAGGAAAATAGTTCATCTGACTGAGGAACCCAGACAGTGATAGGTGGTGAACTGGGCAAAATCTTGGTCTGAATGAGACAAGGATCTGAATTATACAAATGAGAGGAGAAGAAGAATTAAATTGTGAAAATAACTATACTTTTTATTTTTCCTATATGACAAAATAGAAAAGTTACTCTTTCCATTGAAACACAGATCTCTATATGTTGGGTATAATGTATCAGTTTACCTGAATCTTTAAAAAATTCAATGCAGTTTTGTTCAGCATTTGTGTAGCAGCCAGAATTCTTTTTCTAATTATTTCTTTCCTGGCATGCATAACACTTCACTGAATAGAATAATCCCAAGAGCTATCACTGAAATAAATCAAATTCTGTGATTTAATGCTAAAGTTCAAAATCATCTAGTTCCAGTCTCTACTTCTAGACACCACTGTCACCCATTCAAGTGAAGCAATATGATTTAGAGATGATGCTGCCACCTTCACAGTGCATCATCTCATTTAGAACAGGTCCTTGAGGTTACAGTGCTGTTGATGTGGCATTTTCACTGATGTCTAATCTAATAGAAAGATCCACCCTACCATGTTTCTTTTTTTTTATTGGAGCTGCAGCTGGTGACACCCAGTGTCATAGAGACTCTTGGATCTGAAGACTACTCTAAATTTAAATTTTCTTGTCCATCTCTCCAGGACCATTAGCAAAAAGCCAAAAATCCCTGTAAAATGGGATGATGTAAAAACAGAAATAAAAAACCAAACAAAACCACAAAACAAAACAACAACAAAGCTGATCCAGCCAGCAGCAGAAGGGTATGTTAACCTTAAGTCCATGAAATGCAGCGTCAATTTTACAGAGGTATAGAAGAGGTCAGAACCAGGTCCTAGTATGTAATGGTTACATAGATTCATTTATGGAAGTTAAAGTTGAGTCTCTGCTAAAATTGTCACAGAACCAAACTGAATAAGAAAGAGACTGGGTAGGTATTTATTTGATAGGATGTCAAAGTATAAATTCATCACCATTGACTGATACCAGAATCAAAGATGAACAAGAAACTCCTTTTTCTTCTTTACTACCCACCCCCAAGGCAGGAGCATTCTAGTCCATTGTCTGCAGTGAGGAGAGATCAGGCTATGCACATAGTTAACTTGATGATGTTTTGATTGTCTAAAGGAAATAGCTTGTTTTGAAAACAGCCTCCAAGAGGCTATTAGCATTTTTAATTACATAGAGTCTGTTTAATGCCACCCTATTTCCACTTCCCATTCTTCTCATCCTCTTTATTCCCTTGTGTGGAAATAGCATCTTCTTCCGCTCAGATGCCTCGTTTTGTGCATTGTTAACTCTACTACTACTGCCCAGAATTAGTCTCTGTTCTTGCTCTTTGTGCCAGATTTTGTTACACAAATACATGTCTGTGTAATGCTTTCATCAAAACAATCTCAAAATGCAGCCATGGACATACAGATGCACTTATTTTCATTTTCTTCATAGTTTTCATCTGCTGTCCAACTAACGTGTTCTCTCAGGAATGAAAATAAAACTCCTGGTTCACTTGTTTTATTCTAAATGTTTGGATGTGCAGTTTGTCATGGTTCTCCACTTTTTAGCTGCGTGTATGCTGCCATTAATGTGCTGTCATTGTGATACCTCATTAGAATTCATTTTTTCAAGCATTGCAATGATTTTGGAAACCAGAGAACAAGGAAGAGTCATTGAGCCGATATGGTTGATAAACCCGCATTATTGGTGTCACCAACAACTTACGGAATCAATCTAAGGAAAACAGCAAAAGGTTACAGGGAAAAATGCCCTGAACTTTATCTGCTCAGCTTGCTTCACATCAGTAGGTATCTCTGAGACATTTGCTGTTGTGTAGGTTTGTTATAAAGAGGGATATACGAAATGCTTCTGTAACTGGTAGGGAAGAAATCAGAATACTGCAGGGCACATGTAGCATTATGGGAATGGAGCAATTATGGGATTGGAGCAGGCAGCTGTGCAGTTGTGAACATGTCACATGAGAGCAGAATTTCCCTTCTCCGTTTTCTCTCCAGGCACATTCCCTTCCAGCAGATCAGTGGAGGATTGCTTGCAGTGCATGTGAAAGAAGCACATGCTTCCTGGGTGCTGTGTAGTTTTATCTTCTCCACCATTGTTATTTTTTCTCTGTTCCATTAGTCAGTTATTGGAAATCAAAAGAGTTGGCTGTTTAAGATACCAGCTACTGATGAAGGACATTTTAGGGAAGATACATAATAAAAGAACTGAAAACAGATCAAAGTGGTAAATATCAAGAGATAGAGAATGTGTGACTGGTGATGTTAAGACTGTATTGGAACACAGGTTTTTAGAAGCCTCTAAGATTTGAACTCTTTGACATCTTTGGGAATTAGTAGTCTAAACACTCAAACTCTTAATTCCACAGTGAAGGAGTTCTAGGAACATTGGGGGAGGGGGTATTTTTCTCAGGATAATTTTTTTTCTTTTCGTGAGATGATCCTGTTGTCAAAGTTTTCTACAAAAGGGCTTGTGCTTCTCATGTCTTCAGTTCACCAGACTGAAGCTTTGAGAGGGTAAATCAAACTGGGTAAGTAGGTGGATGTGACTTAAACTGCCTTCCCTGTGACAGCCCTGTCAGCCTTCCCTTGCCAGCCATTCCACAGAAGTGCACCCCAGTGGCACTGTGAGCTTGTGTGTTAATAACAGTCAAAGGAGAAGCCTTTGTGAGTGCCATAACTGGAAACAGATGTTAACTGCAGACAGACACTGAAGAAAATGTACCAGAAGAACTGCTGATAATTTGAAGGCTTAGTTTGCTATAGGCATTCATCTGTGCATTGGTGCTGATCATCGATTCTGGTCCAGTGTTTTCCTTGATTCCTCATAATGCAAGGAGAATACATCAGCATCTGAAAGTGCTTCCAAGCAGTCTTCCATATGTGGGAATAAATTACTATTAAAATGGCCTGTTTTGATGCTGCTCAAAGCACCTCAAGCCATCCTACATTTCATGAAGATTATTCATCCTGAGTTTGTTAATAGCAGCAGCGAGAGTAAGGAAAAGAAAGGGAGGCAATTTTGTGAAATACAGAGGATAATGGAATTAGATACCTGTAGTCACATATAAAAGAAAACATGTAAATGAGTGCCAGCCTTCAGGAGTTTATTGTTTACAGTGTCTGCCTTATATTTAAAATGTTCATTTAGATGCAGCAATGAGCCTGTTTTCTGGGTCTGTCTCAAGATGGCAGAGTAAGAGTAATTACTCACTTCAAGAAAACAAATGCTATGCAAGAGGATTTCTAGAAGAATAATAGAAACAGCAGTTTGCCAAGATAAAAACAAACTTGTTCATCTGTATCTAATAAGATTGCTTTAAAATGATACTGTTTCAAATTATAAAGAACTCAAGTGAATATGTGCATACATCTGTTTTCTTTAAGGGGAAATTTGTGATTTAAAATATTCAAAATGCATTCCAAATCTGGATCCCAGGAGTCACTGGCACAACTCACAGAGCATTAGGAAATGGGCAAAAGTTGGAAGGCTTTCAGTCTGGTTTCAGTTCAGATAAGCCTGCAAAGGTCTGGAGGCTTGCAGTTGATGCTATTAAAAAGTTTGCATTTGGGAAAGCTCTGATTCAGGAAAACACTGTATTCAGCAAAATTTTTCGAGCTAAGTATCATTTTATTTGTTTTGCTGAAAAGGAATAGGCTTAATCAGGTGTTCAGGAGTTTTTCTGCACTGATGCCCAGGTTACTGTGTAATGCAATCTTCATCTGCAATCTCAGTTTCACTCTTATCTATATCAGGAAAGAAACGTAGTTGCATAAAATACATGAATTTTGTTTGTTTGTGGTGGAGGTTTTTAGGGAAAAATAAATTGCATGCAGGGTTGAATTTTGAAGGCAACTTGTACAATGATGATGCTCTGTAATATTGTAAGGGACCTATCAAATACCCTTTGAAGGATCTGAGTGTTTTCTTTTGGTAAGGCTCTTATTTTTATTGAAGTATTTCATCGCTCTCCTCTCAAATCTGCCTTCTGCGTGATGCAGTTTTAGCGTAATGAATCAGGGTGCTATTGAGATGTGCTCTGTTCTTTGTTGTTGTTCTCAATCTTTTTAAAGCAATCAAGTGGTAACAGTGGTTCTAATATATTTGACAAGGTGATAAAATTGTGCCCCTAGCTATCCTGTATTTCTAAACTTAGGAATAAAACTGCCAGTCACATCACTAGGATATTTGTTTTGGCTGTAACTAAGAGCTGAATTTTCTTTCTTTACTATCTTTTAATGCTGGGTAGCTTTATATAACCTTGAGACTTCAACTTGCTCTTTCAGATCTTGCTCTCCTTTTTTTCCTGTTCTGATTAATGTTTTCAAAACTAAGTCATACAACATTTGTATTGTAAAAATTATGTCTTCTCACTTGTCATCTCAGCGTAAAAATATTGCTGTACCTGAGTGAAATTTCTAAAGCCTTCAAAGTGACTTAGTTCCTCACTTAGAGAGCACAAAGTATTTCCAGCTTTCGTATCAGCATAGTTTTAAAAAAACTTTATTAACAGTCAGAAGGTGTGTTTCTCTTGAGGTATCAGTCATTTTGTTGTAAACTAAATATGTATTCATAATCCCTTCTTTAATAGTAAATCTTTTAATCAGAGTGTTTATTAGGTATCATCTTCTATGGTTTTCTTTCCGAGACTAAAGAATGGCTATTAGTGTAATGCATTTATTAAAATGTTTAAATATTTAAGATATTCTTCATCAGCATAATAACTGCCATTTTAATTCAGGTGGATCATTAGAAGAAAAATACTTCATGATATTGGAAAATGCCATACACCCACAGGAACTATGTCTGCTTAATTACTAAAGAATAAGCTCACCTGGAAGATTTGTCTTCCCATTTCATTTTAAAATAAGTCTCCAGATAATCTCTGAAACAGTCTCCTTAAACACACTAAGGTTTCGATGGTTATTAGTAGTAATTGTGTTGCACAACCAGGGGAATTTTATTTAGCATGGTGGAGGAAGCAATGTCATTATTAGTTGATTAGTGTGAACAATCTTTGACAATATGTAGTACCAGCTATGGTTTCAACCG
Organism: Pyrocephalus nanus; assembly: GCA_038380795.1. Classification (NCBI taxonomy): domain Eukaryota; kingdom Metazoa; phylum Chordata; class Aves; order Passeriformes; family Tyrannidae; genus Pyrocephalus; species Pyrocephalus nanus. Next base: position 9,567,883 of record CM076272.1, read on the forward strand.
CTGACACCTCATTATTCTGATTGCAGTTTGATTTGCAATGTTAAGAGGCAACAGGAAGAAAAGCAATCATCCAAATCTACCTCCATCAGCTGAGAACAATGGAGGGAGTGCATGAGCTTCACGGTATTCTAGAAATTTCCTTCCCACAAGAAAATAAAACCTGCTAATTGACAAATGACTGACACTGTTTACTAATTAGCAGGCATGCTGCCACGATTCTAACACACCCTACTGTACTGGGCTCAGCTGTGTCAGGATTCGGTAACTGGATTAGAAGTGTCTGTTATTGTATATGTTGTAGTCTTCTGAAGTATACATGATTTAAAACAAAGGAGGCAAATTTCAAGGTGTTACAAATAATTTATTCTTTGATTTGGATTTAGCATTACATTAAAGCTAAAATCCTCTGGGCCAAACTCAGCCCCCCACATGGGGATGTGGGTGGCATAACCCTGTCAGCTCAAACCAACCTTTGTCTCATGGTCATAGGGAGCAGCCTTTCCCCTGTGTCTTAGGGCACAGCAGTGGCAGCAGTGAGAGGCATCTGTGGGGCACTGTGCAAATGGAAGGTATTTGAGTTTGCTGGTATTCCTACTAGTGCATCCTCAGGAGTGAGTCACAGGTTATCATCTCTATTAGTAGTACAAGATTAAAATGCTGCTTGTATCTCCTCTGTGGAGGGAAACTGTCTTGCAGAGAAGAAGGGCCTGGTTTTTGGTTCCTTCAGAGGGGTCAGCAGCAGCTGGCATTGCTCCTGTGGGTCAGGTCACCTGCCCACACAGGTGAGGTTGGGCAAACTCATGTGTATGTGGTCTGGCTGGGGTTTCTTGGCTATTTGGGACAAGACTTTAATCCTGTGACATTTATATGTTTGATGTAGTCACGCTGTGTGGCACCAGCGTATTTCACCATGGCACTGGAAAAAAAGTAAAACAGTTTACGTTGGATACTTATATGTGTACTTATGTGTCAGCCCATGGGGCAGGAAGATCTATGTTTTTCTTGGGTCATTATAGTCAATGCTTCTTACATTAGCTTTCCCCTTAGAAATCCCCTGGGCTGTAGGGGATGTAAATTGACCTGTTTAGAGCTCAATGCTCTAAAAGCTGTTCTGAGGTTTTATTTTAACCCAGGAGGACATTTTTGCAAAATGAAAATTCTCAAAAGTCATGCTAATTTGGGGACTAATTTAGTGATTAATAAATGCCTCCAATGCTTGTCTTTCTCTCTTCAAAGAGCACTGATTTAAATGCTATTTAATACTTGTTTAATGTGTTTGCCATCATTGAAACAAGTAATTAGAGCACATGCTACAATCAGTAGCCAAGCAATAGACTCTTTATTAGTAATCTTGGGGGAAAAGGGGAATGAGGACATGGTGCTTGTATTACTGTCTGTACTAATTTGGACTTAGGAAAATTAGCATCTGTTCAACCTATATGTATTATCAGGAACTAAAACTGAGCTCAGAAACAGAGTAGTAGCATAGCATAAGAGGAAATTCTGGGTCTTTGACTTCCACTAAGGACAAGCAGACTGTTAAAAGATGTGATGTTAAAATGACAAAGCATACTTCTCAGCTTTGAAAACTCTTTACTGGGGCAAATTCCCCACTCTGTTGTGTAGCAGAATTGTCGAGGTACTCCATTAAATTAAACAGAGTCTCTCTGCCCTGAGCTGCCAAATAAACCAAGAGTATCATTTGGACACATCTCTAAATGAGATAGACTGGAGGTCCTGTTTTCACGAGTGTCTCCTGGATTCATAGGACACCTGTAGGCTGAAGCTGCACTTTCAATGCCACTAGATATCAAATGCAAGTTTTTAGATGTCACTAGTTCTTGCAGTGGAATTGGACTGTCAGCAGTAATAGCTACAAATAAAAATATTTAGATAATCAGTTAAGTTAGTTATTCTTTCTCTGAATTCTGTTGATTAGAAGGTACTTGGGATAATGAAAGATATTAAAGTGTGCCCCGTGTGCTTCAGCCAGTGGTATCCTGATTCAGTGAGTTTTAGCTAACACTGCAAAATAAATGCTTATTAATTTGACCATTGATAAAATAAATTGCACAAGGAGGCGTCTTTAGAATTTAAAGGCAAAATGGGAAGAACTGTTTTATTTAATTTGTTTCATATGATGGAGAAGACCATCAAAGCTGTTGCAAGCAGCTGCCTGCCAACAGGGCTGAGTCGCATGCTGAGAGGCCAGGGTTCCTCTGACAGCAGCATGCACTCTGTCACCTCTGATGTCAAGCCAAACTGATGGCTGAAAACTGATGATGTCTTTGAATATCTAATATTCTTATAGGACTGCAATGAGTAAAAGAGAAGGAAGGAGCTTAAATATCTGTTCTGGTAGTCAGTGACTTAGTCCAGAAGCATGGAGAGTCTTTTCTTCCCCACCTTCCCTACCATCACTCTGGACTATTTTCTTCTGTCAGTGGGACACTTTGTGACTGCTTTATTACTAGAGTGGTTTGAGCTTCACTGACAAACTTTGCAAATAATCTCATATTCACTTGGGCTTATTCTTGTGTTGTGAGAAGTACTTAAGAGTAGCGTTTCTGACTGTGACATTATACCCATATCAGGTATTGCCTTCTTCTTTTATTTATGATCTTGAATTCTGTTTTGAAGATGTCCCACTTTGTGCATTTCTACAGGATTATTGCACTTCTCAGGTGGTAGAGTGCTCTGGTTTCCGGCTTCAAACTGCATAACGACATCTTGAAGAGCGCAGTAATCACTCATTCACCACTGCCTGGTGTAGCTCACTGCTTAAATACAGCATATGGACTTAGGGGAGCGTAGAAAACAAAACCCAAGTGTGGCTGGGTCCAAATACTTAATGCAGTTTACTGGTTGCAGTTGATTTGGTGCACTCAGGTGATGGCACTTGGAAGGCAGCAGAAAAAGGCTTGCATCAATCTGAGGGCAGAAAGCAGGTAGATGAGGCAGTGTCTGCACTCCGGCTCTCCTGAGGTGAGCACAGACATGCAGTGAGGTCTGGGTGAGTATCCTGGGACACCCGGGAGCCCTTGGAGTGGTGTGGAGCCCATGGATGGAACCTGGAGGTTAAGTGCGAGTCTTGTAACATTCGTTCTTTTATTACATTTGAAGAATAGAAGTGGAGATTTATTTTCTTTTCTTTTTTTCAAATGACATTGAATCCGCTTGGGGTCACACATCCCTTTTTGAAAAATATTTTTTCTATGTCTGTGCAGCTTTGCTAACATTTTTAGATTTTTACAATATTGTGGGCTTTAGGGACTCTGGGATTTTGCCAATGCATACTGCTAGCTGCTGCAAGACAAGAGGGTTTTTCAGAAAGGGTTTGCTTTGGCAGCTCAGGCCTGCAGAGTGACTTAAAGTGATTAAGTTCATTGCAACTGGGACTCTAACACCTGGAGTTGTACAGTGACTATGCTTAAAGAGAAAGAAAAAACCAATCGACACCACCACACCACCTTCCCCCACCTCCCCCCCGCCCCTTCCCGGAAAAGTAAACAAACCGCTACCAAAAAACAAAGCGTTCAGTCAAATTTCAGGTGACCATGAGTTCATTTATTGGTTTGGGTTGGACCTGGCAGCTCGGCCAAAGTCTTTGGTTTAAGTTGAAACTAGGCCAAACTTAAGGTTTTACTGTGCAGTAACTCTGGAAGTCAGAAAAATTATACAGGGAGACAAACCTCCCATTGTGAGGCCACACAGACCTGTCCCTAAAATGCTTTATTTGGCTAAAGGCAAGAGCATGACTTGCCATAATTCCTCATTTTTCCCAGCCCATTTCTGTGGCTGTAGCATTTGGGCCTGTTGGGAGCTTTGCTCTCTGCCTCTTGGCATGGCCCTAGGCTGGCAGCCAGCCTTTCTTCTAGGAAGAGGCCACGTTAGCCCTGGCCCAAGCTACAGCCACCTGTGAAGTGCTCCCAGCACTTCTGCTACTGTTGGCACCAGTGGAGAACCCGTAAGGAAATGTCACAGACCACCACCCTGTTCACCCTTAGGTAGCCCAAGTCAGGGTCCAGGGAGCACCACTGATTCACACCCCTGGGAGGCTGAGCAGTCTTCTGAATGGGCACAGATTTGTGCTGACTTTGAGCACGAGTCAAATTTCATTGCCTGTGTGGTCAATTTTTGCAGACTTGATATAATTTTTTTTTCAAACTTTTTATTCTGTACGTGTTTTATTGCTACAACAGGAGTCTTGCATGTAGTTGAATATTTTGTTGGATCTGGGCATGTGTCCCTAGAAACTTGGTAATCAAGGCAACATGGATTTTGGAAGGCAGAACATCAGAACTACCAACCATGCCCTGGAACAGAGAATCACTACTGTATTGATACATGTGTTATTGTTGGGTTTGGGTTTATTTTTTTTCATAAACTACTCTTTTTGTTCAGCTATATAGTACTTAATCAAATTCAGGGCAAAAGGTGACTCATTGATCACACATTACTGATCATGTCATCTGCTAATGTTCCCTGAGAATTCAATTCTGCATACCAATAAAGCCCACTAGCTATTAGCATGCTTGAGAGGATGTGAAATAGGTTCAGCACATTCATGTTTGGAAAGAATAACAAAATGTCTTATTGTCAGGAAAACCCACACTGTGGAGCAGGAGTCAGGGAATGCTGCATTTGCTATTCTGTATGTGTAATAAGTAGCTGGTTAGGTATGTTACAACTGAAATGTGAAATGTCAGTTTTTATTAATGAAAAAGACAGTGCAGGAGTGGTGATGGAGACTGGCTGGGTGGGTGTCCCGAGTGGCTGCTGTAGGTTCTGCTTCTCAGAACAAGAGTGATCCAACTGAGGGATGTGCACTGGTTGCTGAATTTGTAATTTGGTGGGGAAATGGAAACACAGATTTAAACCTTGCAATAAAGAAGAGGAAGAACATTAAAAGAGTATTTAAGTCAGGAATAAAGGATGTAATTCACAGGCCATTGAAATCAGTGGGCATTATCTGATCTCAGTGGGCACTGGATTAGGCCTCAAAAGGGTTGAAGCAACGTAGTGTTATTCAAGCAAATTTCCATTAGTAGCAGAGTATGAGAGCTGCAGTGTTCAAAATGAGAGTGTTTTAGAGTGAGCCAAAACACAGCCACAGCCGTGTGATCTTGGTCAGAGTCTCCTTCAGTTCATCTCAGCTTGCTCGGAGTTCAGAACAAACCATGTGAGTTCTGACAGGAGCCAGCATAGCCAGAGCACAGAGGTGGTCCTACCCAACTGTTACTTGGAACTGAGAACGTCCAAAAGGATTCTCGGTCATTAAAAATGCAATTTATTGGAAAACCAAAGTGATGTGTGGCAACAGGGAAACTCTTAAAGCAGAGAAAACTCAGATGTGTCTGGTGAGATAGATTCAATGAAAGGCTTGCAGGCAAACTTACCCTTAGCTGCTCTTCCCTTGCTGAGCGTGAAAGAGCGAGGCCTTTCCTCTATCTTTGTTTTTAGTGTATTTTAGTTTGTTTCTAGATTGCAGAAATTCTGACATCTCTCTGGAGAGACTTTTGCAGACCTTTGATCCCTCAGGAAGCTTTGGTCTATCAATGACTTGTCCAGGCACTTCTGGGGCTGTGTCTGGCAGTCCTCTCTTGAGTTTCCTAGGAGCAGTCTAAGTATTGACTGGTATTCGCCGTTTCTTGCAGTTTGGTTCTTTTCCTTTCACAGCCTGCCCTGTACTCCACAAGGCTCTCCAAAGGCAAGCATTCTTCAGTAAGGTTTACTGCCATCCCTTCCCCCAGACAGCTACTCTTGACCCAGACTACAGCAGGGAGCAGTAAATAGTTTGGTCTTTCTCTCCCCAACAAATCTCTTGAGCAGAATTTACTTAGTACAGCAACTAACTATGGTTTGTGGACAAACAAGTCATACATAAGCCTCAGACTAGGCTATCCAGGAGATACCTGTGTGATGTCTACATTAGGTAACACCAAATATATGTGACAGGCAGTGGAGGAGCAGAACATTGTGTTCCTGCGTGCTCCTTGACATGACATACCTTATCAGCATTAGGATGTGTGTGTAGAGCTGTTTGTCAGTAGGACTCAGTGATGTGTTTTTCCTGTATTACAAATTACCTTGGTATTATGATGGGAAGCATAAAGCAATTCCCAGTGATAATTTCCCTTGATGGTTTTGTTTCTGTATTACAAGTGCCAATAGATCCCACACCCAGCTGTGTCATTACTGGGGTGTGTTGCCACAGGTGATAGATGTTGTTGATCCTAATGTCTTTCAATTGTTGAAGCTACAGAAATGGAATATCTATGAGAAATGGACTGTAGTGAAATTTCATTTGTTACAAGCCAGATTGTTTCCTTTTCTGCTCTGGGGAAGTTTATGATGGTTGCCATGTGTCTTTTATACATACCGTGTGCACAAGCATATGTCAGCATTGATGCTGACCAGCAGAATACTGCTAAAAGCAATGAAAAGATGCAATTTCTCTTAGATATCTTAAGTAGTGTCTATGCCAGATCTGCCTGCAAGAAGTTACCTGTAGCCAAATGCCATCTCAAAGTAATGAATGCACCAGAGTGTACTATTGCCCTTGGAGTTTGCAGAGCAGTCTTACATTTGCTTCTTACTGTTCTCATTTTCAAAAGTAGTATTTTTGCAATTGGTAGGGAGATAATAAAATGCAGTTGCTTGCTGATCTCAGGACAGCATCCTTAGAAGAACTGCCATCTGAGGACAGATATCATCAATGTGTTCACTGGATCAGAGACCAGGCTAGTCCATGGAGTAATACACTAATCCTAATTACAATCTTTGCCACTTTTTGAGTGGAGTTGCAAAGTTGTCTGCTCTTGAATATGTCATCATATAGGGCATGTAGGAGACACAGCTAAGATATTAAGCATGGTATGCACTGAAAACTGAAGGTGCAATTTGGTTATGTGAACTTGTAGGTTTTCTTCCAGATCAGATAAAAACAAATGAGCAATGACCTTTCAAGGATGTAGGGAGGAAGAAATGAGTCTCACTAGGCTGCATCACTTTCTAAGAGAAAGGAAATAATGAGCTTAAGCTGAAATAAATTATTTTTACAACTATTCAGGAGAAAATTTTCAAGAGTGTAGAGGGAGGGCACAGAGTCAGAGCTGCCAGCACTGTCTGTGCTCTGACAGCTAATATGACTAAATGAGATCAGTTCTCACCTATCAGAACATCAGGAAGGGCTCAGAGATTGCTTAAGATAAAACAAGTGGCAAAGAAATGAAAAGCAGGAACTTTCTTCTTTTGAGGTATGGTAGGCACAGAAATTCCATTATTTTTCTAATAACATTTTACACACACCTCTCTGTCACCATTTTGAAACTCATTTTGAATTGCTCATAAAGTTCAAAGAATGCCCTTTTTGGTTGTCTTGGGTGGGACATCCATCTGATTTACTTCACTGCATTCAAAATAGTCAAAAGAATCAGTACAGATGGCTCCTGATATTTTCAGCAGATATTTGGTTTCTTCTCTGTACCTGCTTCCATATTTCTTTTAAACAAGTTTAAAAAAATAAAAGTTTTGGGTTTAAAAGTCTGAGAAGAGAATACACAGGTTCCCCTGTCTTTAATCATTCAAGGCAGTCATAAATTTTTCACTAAAAAATAGGGAGAAATTAATATTGTTTTACAGATAGGTTGAAGCATGTGTTAAGTATTCAAGAGGTTTCAAATGGAATCTAATACATTTAAATACAGTTTTATCAGTATCTGTCTGGTCTGCACTGTATGACATATTTTGCCCTGTTCTTCCTATGGCCTTGTAGTTGAATTAGCAGCCAGAGGATAAATCCGTATGAAAAGGTGAAATGATTAGATCCTATTCAAATAGCATTATTTGCATTTCAGTAAGGCTCACAGGTTGCCTCACATATAAAAACTTTCAGTTGTGATTCTTCATGTATTTTTAGTCCTTGAAATCCTTTGGTTACAGCTCAGATTTCTCTTTAAGTGGCAAAATGAGTGCAGTCATTCTGATTGCCTGTGCAGTCTCCTTTCTTGGAGGACATCCTATATATCCTTGTCCTATAACTCTTTTCTGCTTGCCAGGCCTAGACAAGGTGGCTCTGCTGAAAAGCTGTCACTACAAATTGTCATTGACTTCAGCAAAGGGTGATTTTTCCCCTTTTGTCATTTCCATAATGGGATTACAAAGCTGTTCAGAGTTGCAGTGTTCTAGGAGATTGGATAGCTGGACTAATGTCAGGGCCCTCCACGGGTATGCTGTGAGCTTTGCTTTAATAATTGTCACAGTACTTTTAATTAGGATAGAGCACCATATTCGTGTGAAACCACAGAAAACATCTTGAGGGTGTAAAGAGTTTCAGCTGATGCCTGCTTGTTAATCTTACTCTAACCCTTCCAGACTGGGAAGGAAAATTTGCAGAGGACTGAGATATCATTAGTTTTATATGGCTAGAACATCTCTGTGCAAGGAATAATTATTTGTTTTAATGAGAGTTACTTAACACCATTTCTTTTAGTTTTTCATTTGGCGAAGAAAAGTGTAAGTAGTCTACAGACCTAATTGTAGGGGCTGATGGTGTTGCTGAACTATTTTGACCTTATTTAATTGGGTGTGAGTGAGAACAGAAATGTTTGGGAACAGCACATCCAGTGTTTGGTTTGCTCTGCTGCTTTTTTTAGGGCTCTTTAACTGTTTTGCAGTGAAAAGGTCCCTTACGACAAAAAATCCTTAGTTGCCAAAAAACTTGGCATAGGAACCGATGAACTGGATGCCATACCTGCTTCTCTGAGATGGCTGGGTCCCCCCAGGAATGATGGTGTAAGTCAGCCTTCTTCCCCTGGAGCCACATCAGCAGAGAAAAGGACATGGCATGTGGCTTCAGTGACCTGCATGGGGCAAGCCCTTTTCCCTTTCCTCCCATATGACAGCACAGCTCAAGGCCCATATGTCCCCAAGGAAATTGCCCTTTTATTTTCACTAATGCTGCTTGGAAGTGTGGATCCTCTTTTCAAGACTGTCATAAACTCTGAGTGTCTTGTACTGCCTGTTTTGGGGCACAATGCAGAAATCAAATGTTTTCAGTAATAACTTAGACAAGTACCATCACAGAGATGATGGATGTGACAGACTTAGGGATATGAGGGTGATATATTTGTTCATCTGAGCTTTTGAGGGCAAAGCAGCCAATGTGGTGCATGTCTGACATACCTGGACTGCCTAGGTCTACTCTGAGCTAGAGAAGTCAGCATCAACTGTGTGATAAAATGGTGTGCTTAGGACAGAAAACCTGCACCTATGGGACAGCAAAACAGGACAGAAAAACAGGCCCCATTGGCTGAGCTCACTACATCTTCGACATGCCCCATTTCAAACTGGGGAATGAGTTATCTGAGTAAAAATGAGCCATTTAAGCATTGCCAGTTCCATGCCAGCAGTCTTTCAGAAATGCCTCACTGCTATCTCTAGTCACTGCCACTTGGTTGGAATGTGGCAGAACTGTCAAAAGCCTTGGAGGAATTCTGTCAGGATCCTACCAGCGTTGTCTCAGGATTTCAGGGTGATTGGTTTTTATTAAAGCAGCGCCTTCTGCATTTGTTTCCCTAAATGTTTTAATACCCAAAGTAATAAACACATTCTGGACTCTCTTGTCAAGAACAAGAACAACAACAAAAAAACCCCTGTACAATAAATAGTCCACCTTTTAAACAGAGAAACTGTAAAATGGTTCCACTTCCCAAGTATCATTTAATGGTAATGAAGAAGAGCATAAGATGAGCTATATTGGAAAAGCAATAACAGCCAAGTTGCTGTACATTACATCTAATTCTGTATCAATTGATTTACCTGTTATTGATATACCATGGTTTTTATATACCCTGTCCCCAAAAATGAAACATTAGGTGCAGCAAGCTGCTCCTCCTTGCTGCTCCACCGATGTGGTTGGAGTCCGTGCGCTCTTTTAATTACCTTGCTGATAGCATAGTCTAAACCAAATTCTTTACCCTTAACCTGGGAGTACCTGTAAACAATTACTGTTGTCTGCATAGCTGGCTGAAGAGCCTGGAAGCACATGGCAGCAGCTTTGTGGAGAAGCTGTGATAAACCTTGTATTGTGTGAGGGGACTGTTTTTCAATTTGTGTGTGCACTTCAAGCAGGGGCCTTGAAAGCACTTGCTCTTGACCTTGCCATCCCTGAGGTTGCTGGAAGTTGTTAGGTCATGACTGACAACAACTGCAAAATATCTTTCATCCTTCCCCTGTAAATGGTAGACAGGGAACTGCATGGCTGAGGGGAGTTTGGGTACTGGCTCACTGGTGAATGTATAATTCAGGTCCTTTGGAGCTGAAAAGCCACTGCTGTGCAACAGCTCCCCAGCAAGTTTTGGTCTCATTCTGGTATCTAATGGATAAAGAAATCTTGATAAGTGCTACCAGACAGGTTCTCCTCTCAGCAGTCAGAGCAAAGAAGCAGAGGTTGAAAAAGAATGAGAGAACATGAAGCTTAAATCTCTCTCTCTCTATGCTAGGTTATCATGAAGGTGAAGCTAGGCATATTACTAGGCAGCATGAGGGCAGTCTGGCTTACTGGTGATCCTGCTTTGCAGATGAACAGTGACATCTACTTATCACACTGGCCCACTGATATCCCTCACACGTACCAGGGTCACTTGCTGTCTAAATATAAGAAATTTTGATGGTTTTATTGTTCTCTCACTTATTCCCACCTGTGTTACAAGAATACTGAAAGTTATTTGTTCTACAAGTTGAAGCTGCATGCCCTCAGCAGAGGCAGATGCAGTTCTGGTTTAAATGCACATTATGTCCAGTCAGGGTACTTTGGCCATATCATATGGTAGAGAAGTAAACAAAGTACTAACTGCTGTGGCAGGAGGGGTAGCTGAACCCCCTCAGGCTGCCCCAGCATGTTCAGCCCATTCCTAAAATCTGAATTAGGGTAATCAGGGTATATAATGACGTTTTTCTACTCAAAACATGCTCTCAGTTACAGCAAGTATAGTCGTTGGTTCTATATGGACCAAAAAGTAAGGTTTACAAAATATCAACAATTAATTTGTCATCCTTAATTTCAAAAAGGTGAAAGCAGGAGGCTCATGTCTCCTGAAGTCAGGAGGCCACTGAACCAAGTTCACTTAAGAAAATTCTATCATGGCTTTCTAAATCAGCCCGTGACATAGCTTATTGGACACTACTACACATACACCACATTTCCTTCACGACTGTAAATTTTAGAAACTTACTTTTTGCTAATCCAAACTTCAGGCTGCATTCATATGGGCGTCAGTACAAAAGCACAGGTAGATTTTAGCACTACCTACACTGTTCAGCAGCTGGCACTCACTTGGAAATTATAGGCTGTTGTGTTTAGGTGTGTAGATGCTGTGCAATGTTTCATAGCTTACTAAGGATTATTTTTTTTTTCAGTTCATGAGAGCAAGCAGCTTACATTGGCTTGTTCTATCAAATTCAAGCTGACACAGTCACTCCGTAAGGAACATCCATATTTCCAATATATTTATGACCAAATGTTTCAGCCACCACAACCAGAAAATGTAAAATAATTCACTTAAAAAAACAACACAACTGGGAGGTGTTCCAGTTCTGTGCTGGCAAAGGTTACTGGAGATTATGTATGGACATGCACAACTAGCAGTGCTGCTGTTCTAACAAAAGGATAAGAAAGGGCCTTTAAATTGCCTGCAATACTTGGATAAGCTAAAAATCTGAAAAGAAAAAAACAAACAAACAAACCCAAACATTATTTTTTTTTAAGAAAAACAATGGATTGAAAATATCAAACTGAAACACGTCAGTGGTCCTGTGCAGAAGCCAAGATTTGGTGCAAGGAACACAAAGCAGCTTTCAGGGTGGCATTCAACTTTTCTCATGCAGATTTTTTTCCTTATCTGGTGTAAAAAGTGCAGACCTTGTCTACTGTCCCTGTAACTGTACATCCTTCTTTTCTTTTCAGGGCACCAGGCAGATCTCACTGTGCCTTTACATACACTTTTCCCACTCAGTGCTGCACTGAATTTCTGCCTCTGTATCTTCATTAGGTATGCTGACAAACATCACTAATTTAAAAATATTTTTTTTTAAATAGGTCTTACTCAAAGTTGATCTGAAAAATATTAAATCATTGAAATTGTCTTTATTTAGGGCTGTGTTTTCTAACAGAATAGTACAGTACTTAATGTAGGTTCAGTTGTAGTAGCATAAGTTTAATCTTTACCCTACAGGAAGAAGCAACACTTCTACATTTTTTACTTTTAAAATATACCAATAGAGGGAGATGCATAGCTCTGACTGTATGGATGTATTGAGGCAGCCCAGGAGGTGTGTATGTGTGAGGCTGAGATCCACAAAGGCAAGTAAATATTGAAGAGTTCAATAGAACCCCTGTGTCTAAATGCTGTGGTAGCATCAAAATCATCTATAAATACTTCTGATCTTGTGGAGCACCTGAAAAGTTGTGCAAATCACCAGGAATGAAAAACAATTGGGGTTTTGATGGTTTCAGAAAATTGTTACAAAGACATTTTATGTATCCTTGTGCTATCAACAGCACACATGCTTTGTGCTCTGCAGCATGTCATCAAATGCTTCAGTTAATTACTCACTAATTATTGCACTGTTGAATGGCTACACTTTGGCAACCATATAATTATGGAGCATAAAGTACTGAGCAGTTGCAAGGCTGAGCATATTGACTGATTACAATAAATCCCCTGCTTATTGTTGATATTTTTCACCTGCTGAACAACTGTAATGTTTGCCTATCATACCCTCAAACTCAGAGCAGTATATGAAGTGTTAGTAGCAGAAGTTAATTAAAGTTAAAAGCAGGAAAGCTGTAGTGAAACGGTAGTGTATGATGACAAATGTGTGTTGAAACACAAAACCTGGAAATGGCCCTTCACAGCTGCCAGGGCACAGCATTCCTCTCACACCCATTGCATAACTTCCTCACTGAGAGAGGGAAAAGGAAAAAAGAGGTCACGGATGTTTTAAAAATACAGTGTGGTGAGTCAAAGTCTCAGGGCAGCTCACAGAGATGGAGAGGGAGTTCAGCTTGTGTGTGCTTCCAGGCTTCCAACATCACCAGGGGGAGAAGCCACTGAAAGAGCTGCTGGAAATGTTTGCCAGCTAATGAGCCCTGCAGGGACTCTCCTGGCACGTTGGGACTGGCTGGAACACCACGTGCCCCGCGATATCAGCGGGTTCCCCATCTCTGGCTGGTAGGAAGCAGATGATGCACAGCTGGCTCAGGTTATACTTCCCAAAACAGTTTCTTACATCACAGGAAATGGCAAATAACCATCTTAGGGCAGTTGCCTGGGCTGCCTTATGCTTGCTGGTGCAAAGTATAATTGCAGATCCTCATCTACATTTTTTATGTTTAAGGAAAGACACACACACACGCAAAAAATCCAGCGCTGCGAATAGATGTTTTTCTCTTTGTGCTTTCCACAAAACATTTTTTTCTGGAGCCACAAAATACAATGATATTCAGGATCTGCGAAACTTTATACTAAGCTGTCACTGCTATTCATATCTTACACTGTAGCCAAGAACAAGATACAAAGCTGTTCAGCAAAACACGCTAATTTATTAAAACTCAGTGAAAGCCTTGCTTGCTCATGCTGCTACAAGTAGTTCTTGCTGTGTTCTCAGAACGGAATGGCAAAGCAGGAAATGTCTGATCAAAGGGTTTTCAACTTCATGTTTAGGAAAGTGAGTCACTCAACACTGCTGCAGTTCTTCAGTCCCTCCCAGCGCTGCCTGCCATACACATGTGCACCCAGAGGAAGCAACAGGGATTGTCATCTGCAGAGTATCGGTGTGTTACATAGGCAACTTTTCACTTCCAAGGGAACAGAAGGTTCTTTCCACAAAGACAAATCTTTCTTAAAATGTGCTGCTAGTTCCTTCTCTGTGAATAGAGGCTGTCTCTTGGAACAGCCTTGCCTTTTCTCTATATTTAAGGGCTCTGAAAGTTGACAAGAAGGCTACAAGGGTCTGTGTGAGCTGTTACTGTTAAAGGATTCACGGTACACTTTGAAGTTTCTGTCTGTATTGTTGTTGTTCATTATCAGAAAGAATAAAATGTTTGAGCAAAATGTGATAAATTAATGCCATATTTAACACTGCAACAATTGCTGGATCTGGATTTGGACTACAGTAGGAAGAAAATAATTGCTGGTGTAATTACACACAGCTCCAGACTGTGGTGTATCTGACCCATGGTCAATTTTATGCCCATACTAAAATGTCAGTAATATCCAGTGATAGAATGTCACCCTGTTCTCCTCTCCAAATCCTCTTAGCATTGTTACAGCTGATAATGCATCTGCAGACTGCACATTTTTCTCAGAGTGTTTGTTTTGGAAATGTTCCATTCCTCAACCATCATATAAACTTCAGCATAAGTGATAGCCTGGACCTGGAAGAGTTTCAGCACACAACGAGGGAGGGCGTTTACTGACTTCAGTGCCTGTTGAGAATGATAGACTGGTAGACTCTTTGTGGATGATATATGTAAAGTGTATGGCTCTTTTCCAGTATATTCAGTATATATAAAAAAGCAAGTTACTAAAAAGGGGACTCCAGAGAGACACCAAGGCTCTTTAGTCTTTATAGTTTTTCTTGCCATAGTTCTGTTTCCTCCTTTATTTTTTCTCTTTATTGTGCCTGAATTCAGTTAAGTCTCTTGTATTGTTGCAACTGGGCCTGATTGTTTCCAATCTGTCATGAATTCTCAGAGATATTTGTGCATCTTTGAGCTTTTTATTCATTCAAGGCAGCATTTCCTTTGAAATTTCAAAACAATTTGTCCTTAAGATAATTTTATTACATTCATTTCTTTGATGTCCACAGTCTCACCAGGGAAGGGACTGGCTCTGTTCTCTTCAGCGTGTCTCTTAGGGAAATGTGACTCATGGCTTTTAAAACTCCTTTTGCTTTGTAAAGATGTTACCTTTAGAGCATTGTCAAGAGGAGCCCAGGTTATCAGCTGGGAACAAGAAAGGATGAACATGTCTCCCTTTACCATTCTTGTGCTGTCAGATTTTGAGCATTTTTGAAAGGCTAATATAAATCTTTCTTCTCCTCCTTCCAAACTCCTTTTGATCCCTAGAAAGTCTTGCAAACACAAGTCTCTGACAATTTCCCTAGTTGTGGGAGCAAAGTTTTGTAGGCAAAAAACATTCATGCTTTGATTTTGTAGAATGAAGGGCAGGGAAATGTGTTTCAGATCATGGGATACAGTGGAAACTGTGCTTTGCAACCCTGCACAGACCCATGTAGGGTGCTGGATAGTGGCTCCAGTTAGCATGAGGTCAAGTCACACTTGGAAAGCACCCCAGAATAGTATGGGGTCAGTCCAGTTCTGCTGCTTCTGATTTCCATTCTATGAAATGTATCAGTCATGTGTGGTTCTGAGCTCTGAAAAGTTCAGTAGTTTGGTCTTTTACTAATTGTAGAATCCAGAGAAGGAAGGAAGTTGTCAAGAAAAGAACCAGAGGTGTATGTGACGTAAAGCTGCAGTTCCACTGATTTCAGCAGAACCAAACAGACTTGTGCTACATCAGGAAATCTGATGGGAAATGATCAGCAAATGATGGGGAATGAATCATTTTTACCCCTAAAAAGCCATAGCAACATGCAGGAATCTGAGAGAAACCTATGCAAACCACAAGGACCACTGAGTGAATGGCTGAGGATACCTGGAAAAATTAATCTGTAAGTGTTAGAAAGGTGATGGGTAGTTCTGCTGTGGGTGCTGGAAGTTTCCCAGGGCCCTGCTCTTCACTCAGGTCTTTTTTGCACTGAAGGTACAGTTCTGGGGAATAAGAGGAGCTAGACCAGAGGAATGTGGTTCTTTTCAGGACAGGAGGGAACTGATTTTCTTTCTGAAGACTCTTTCCTTCAACTCTGCCAAGGATCATCGGCTAATTTAAAAGAACATTTCCCCCTTTGAAAGGGAACAAACAGCAGCTCTGTTTCATCTATATCAAGAGGTATGACAGTGTGCAAGGGTAGCCAGGTGACAAATAGGCAGCCTGTGCCTGAGCACCCCCATTGTTAAAGGCGCATGCGGAGCTGAGCCCTCATCGGGAGCTGCAGAAAGCAAATGTTTGTTGCACATGCTCCGTTAGTCCCATTATCGGCTCCGTAATGAGCAAGCAAGAAGGAGCTGCTTTGTGACACAGCCACAAACAGTAACTCACAGTGTCATTCATGAGGGAAATTTAATCTTGTGCTCGCGATGTAATTCTGAATTATCCATTAATCATTTTTTCCTCCACAGATATTGCCTCTGCCCTGACTGTGGCTGTAGGTACCGGGCTCAGCCAGGCCCATGGGCACAGGGAGTGCTGGCAGCGGATGATGCTGCATGCAGGGCTCAGCGCTGCACAGAGCCAGCCAGCTTCTGCTGCACTGGATGCACTCATCCATCAAACAGGCTGATAATGTTGCAGAAAAACATGGTTCTCCCAAATCTTTAGCCGTAGCTTACCAACTGTGAATTAACCCACAGCCTCTCCCCAGGCACTGCTCCCTGGGAGGGAGCGTCTGCTCCTGACTGCTGGCGCTGGACGGCATCGGGCAGGAAACAACAGTGTCCAGGCAAGGGAATGGTGTTGGTGAGCCCAGAGATAGGAGCAGAGGTGATTGTTTCAGGGCAGCACAGGTAAAGGTGGTAATCGAAAAAAGCAGGGTTTTGATCTATTGCAGGCAGCAACAATCCAGGCTGATTTATCCCTGCCCCAACGTGTGCAGCAGCACTGGCACAGGGACACAGCTGCCTCCAAACGTGCAGAACCTGGCTGGGGCTACTGGGGAGATCACCAGGGGTGAACGAGGTCTGGTGTGGAAATTCAAAGCCTTGCTGGCAGCTGTGTGCAGCAAGGACTCCAGCCTAGAGGGTTTTACGAGCTTTTGCCCACTTGTGTCTGACTGAGTGGGTATAATGTTACAGAGGCATGGATTTTCTTTTATTTTAGTAATGAACAGAATTTCTGAGGTATAAAAATAAAACTGGGAAGAAGATGAGGAATTTTTGAAAAGGTCACTTCTTTTTTTTTTTTTTTAAAGAACATCTTTTCAACTTTCTTTTTTTATGAAGTACTTTTTATGAGAACACAAACCTCTGTTAACAAAAGAATAAGTAAACTGTCTGGGTTTACTGAAATATTTTTTTTTCTACTTCAAACCACGGTTGTTTTTTTTTTATTTACCTGAAGTTATGTATTTTTTTCATAGAAAAAAACGGGCATAAAATGAAATCTCAGATTGTTTTGGTTAGAACTGATCATATTTTTTCAGCTTTTCCTTTCTCTTATCTTTGTTTTTTGTTCACGTCCTTTCCTCTCAGTGACTCTTTCCTCAAAATCACTCAGTGTTTGTATTAGGCTTGTGCCTGGAGTTGGCACAGAGCAAGCAGAGCTGGTTCTTTGACCTGCACAGAGACTTTTGATGCCAAGGGTATTCTTTAATGAGACTTATGTGTGCCTGGTGACCCATCTGTGCTCCAACTGAGATGGTACAACATGGCCTTAGGGCAAGGATGAAAATGGGCATAGTGTGCTAATCCAAATCCTCTGCCACTTTTTACCATGTGCATGTCAGATAAAATCCAAACCCAGCTATTTCCTATCCTGAAATTCAGGCAGAAGACTATGCTGCAATTCTGTAATGCTGTTTTTGCATTTTCCTTCCTAAGAAAGCAGGAATGGGAGTCATAGTTCCCTTTAAACCTATCCTCAGTTTGACACTCTAAAAATACTGTTTCCTAACTTATGATAAAAGCTGTGGATTTGCTTCTGTTAGGAGGATCTAGACTACCTAATGACCAAAAGATAAACTAGAGAAATTGCTGTTATTCTCTGCAGTTTTCCTTTTGTTTTTTAGATTTGCAAAATTATTTTTCACATTTCTACCAGTGAAAACAGTATCAAACTGGTTGAGATACAACTGTGTGAAGAACAGAGCATCTTACAATAGGAAAGGGGGGGAAAAATGTAATAAATGACTGGACTGCCTTCTTTCATTTTTTGACCTTTAATTGAAAGATTGAAGATAAGTAGTTCCTGGGAGAAAGCAAAAGGCTGATTCACTTACCCTGTAGCTTTGAGTGAAAAAGCTTCCTGGAAGCCTTACTATATATTATGAATCATACTCTTGTCATTCCAAGAAGTTCATAGCCAAGTGAAATGTTAGAAATGGATTGAAAGGGAGTGATGGGCAGTAAGGCCTAAGTGAGAGGTTAAAGGTCTAGAGATAATACATTCAGGCATCCCTCAGGACATTTTTGTAAAACTGATGTTTCTGACCTCAGGAATCCTTGTCTCGATGTATTAGGATTCACTGCTCTCTTAGAATAATGTCATTTTGAAAAGTTCACTTGTTTTATATGAAGTTTTAAAAATGAAGACTGAGTTTTCTTTCAAGGAAATCAGATGGAGTTGTCATCATTCTATGTTTATGGAACTGTAGACCATGTGGGGTTGACTAACTATCAAGGTGCCATTTCAAATGCTGCAAAATAAATGAAAGTAGGTATATAACAGATTTGATCACAGTAAGCATGAAGGAACCAATTATTAAATCCTTGAGGGTGGTACAGTGTACTGTAGGTGGAAGAGAACAAGCTTTTGCATTTCAGGAGACAGAATAGGGGTAAGAAGAGTAACAAATCCTTTGTTTGGGATGGCGATCAAGTGTTTCACAGCATGGCAAGAATTCAATTGGCCTTTAATGTACATGAGCCCCTTATTCTTTTTCAGAACCACGTCCTCTCTGGATGCTTATTAGGACACCTAATCCTCACTCCTGACATAAGAATTTGTTATATATTCTTTCTTAAATATAACTGCTTCCCTTTATTTTAAGATATGATTTTAATCAAGGCAATAACTCAGTGACCATTTCTTAAGCTGACTACTGAAAAATTGTGTGCCAGGGAACCAATGTTCCTGTATCCAATTGTTTTCTGGCCTCATATGAGTGCAAATTGAGGAACGTTGCATTTTCCATAGCTGTTCACTTTTCACCAGAGATGACAGGGGATAAACACACCTTTTGCTCTGCTGTAATCTTTTCTATCATACACATGTGACCAGTATGCAGTGCTTCCAGGTTTCCACATGGACAGTCCCACTAGCCCTAGTACTCCACAATGGGAAATGAGGAAGAACTGCTGCGGTGTTACCAGTTATTCAAAGGGCAAAAATACCCAGATGTTTTAATGCCTTTATGAAAGGCTTGACACTTAGGACTGGCATAATGGTACAGCTTCATTGGCACACTCCCAATTTACATGGGAGCTGAAACAGACTGTGAGGTTCCTTAGTTTGGCTGAGTGTCCTGGTTTCAGGTGGGATAGAGTTCATTTTTGTCTTAGTAGCTGGTACAGTGCTGTGTTTGGGATTTAGTGTGATGATAATGTTGATAACACACTGATACTTTAGTTGTTGCTGAGCAGTGTTTACTCCAAGTTAGGGATGTTTCAGTGTCTCATGCTCTGCCTTTGCTCTGTCTGGGAGCTGCGTGATAAGTGGGGAGAGAGCAGAGCAGGGATAGCTGACCCAAATTGGCCAAGGGGATGTTCCCTGCTGTACCATCCTGCTGGGTATAGAAACTAGGAGGAACTGGCCAGGAGCAGCTGATGGCTGCTTGGAGATGGGCTGGGCATTGGTCAGTGGGTGGTGAGCAACTGTATTGAGCATCCCTTGTTTTCCTTGGGGTTTATTTCTCTGTCCTGTTTATTACAGTTATTATTATTGCTTTCATTACTATTATTAGGATTATTGTATTTTACTTTATTTCAATTATTAAACTGTTCTTATTTCAACCCATGTGTTCTACATTTGTTTTTCCCCCTGATTCTCTCCCCCATCCCACTACAGGGGAGAGCAAGTGAATGTCTGTGTGGTACTTAGTTGCCATCTGGGGCTAAACCATGATGCTGAGCAGTGGCATTTAAAGTTATTGCAGCTTGGATTTGAAATAAACACTTCACTGGGGTGAATACAGTACTGAAGAGTGAATGCGTCTGTGCCTTTTTCTGCTGATATTGTTTAGCTGGAGACAGCTTTCTGCAAGACTGGATTACCAGGGCAAGAGTGCATTGATTTACATTCTGAAGGTTATCTTTCTAGTGGGAAAAGGCACAACAGTGTGTATATGTGTTTTTCAGAGGAGTAGATTTTTGAGGAAAAATATATGCTAAAATGAAACTAGGGTTGAGGAGAAATAGTATTGTGTGGACTTCTAAATAGTGGACTTTAATACTGGAGGAGCTAGGGTTTTATTTTCTGGGTGACTTTTCATTGTTCTGCTTGTATGCTGGCATGCATCACAATAATGGATTTTCGACCTTGCTTTTTGCCTTAGCTATTGACTCATTGACTTGTTTGTTGACAAAATACAGACAGCTGAGTGAATCCCAGGAGGGGGTGACCAGATTTTTGATCACTAATGTTCAGTACCTCAGACCCCTCTCTAAGGAATGTCATTTGATTTGATTTATATAGTGAAGAGTTAATATTACATTATCTAAAGTGCTTTTTAGGATTGATTTATATACTCCTATTTTAACATTAATTGGAAGGTATCTATTGTTATCTCTCTAAAGGTCAGCTTCTCTCTGCTTACTCACAGGAGTAATGGAATTGATGGCAGTGCATCTGCTCATGAGAATAAGGAGATGATGTTTTGATGCCATGCTGAATGGGAATTGCTCCAGTAAGTCTGTATGTAGATGTTGACCAATAAAACTTCAGAGAAATACACCTTATCTCTTGCATATCTTAGTGTTATTTCCTTTCTTATTCTATTTGGCTAGAACACCAAAGAGTAAATTTGGGCCCTTTTACAAATACTTTTCAAGTTTACTTGTAAGGAGATAATACTGGACAGCCTCAAATTCTTCACCAAATGTTCTATTCTGGTTGTCATCTGCTTGGAGCAGGGTTGGACAAACGGTTGGGGTTTTTTTCCCAGTTCTGGATTCTTCCTTTACTGTGCTGGTTGTACCATCACAATAAAGTAATTTGGAAATGGCATTTCTATATCACTCATCATTATTCATTTTGTGTTGCTCAATAGAGAAGGAAAATTAAATTTGAAGTTTTAAATGTACGTATATAAAGAAGTGCACAAAGAGATGTTTTATTGGAACTAGATCTTTACCTGTATTCATGCTCTTGAAAAATCACTCCTATGATTCTGCCTCCCTATTATTCTTCTGAAGTCAGTGATGTCCATATGCTTCTTTTTGTTCAATTATTTTTGACAGTGTTTATTTCTGACACATTAACCAATTGCTTGTAGTTGCAATTATCTCAAAGGACTTGGAATTAACATTTTAATAAGATATAATCTGCTTCCATTCACAACTTTTGGCTTTTAAATTATAACACACGCAATACTTTAGTGCTGAATCATTTGAGGGATTCTACAAAATATAGAGATAATTGAAATGAGGATTTAAACTTGGATTATTGAAAGAAGGATTAAATTCAATCTGTGAACAGCTTGAAATATTTTATGTTAATACAATCACAAAAATTCTGTCAGATTTATAGTGTAGAGCTCTCTGTTCATTTGGAAGCAAGAAATAGATAGTTTTTCCTCTAGATTTAAAATATATTTTAACTGGAAAGGAGGAAAAGGAGACTATTCACAGCTATGGAACCATAGGAAAAAAAGGTTTAGGATGTGCAGGAAGTTTAGGATGTGCAGACACTTCTGCCAGTCCTGACAGATGTTTATTTAACTTCATTCTCCGGATTTCCAAAAGTAAGGCCTTTCCTGTCTCCCCAGAAAAGCTATTTCCAAGCTTTATTATCCTTCGTACTAAGAAAAAAAAAATCTTCCTTCCTACAATTACCCACAATTATATGCCCTGTTTATCTGGACACAAACTGTATTTTGCTCCTCCTGGCAACTGTCCCTTGTGTGCTTCTACTGTGCTGTGCCTCAGACACTCATCATTTCTGTGCATGGGCTTGCCCTCCCAAACTCCCTGTCGTGGGTTACAGTCCCTCTGTGGGTTTCCAGTATAATGCAGGCAGCAGTTGCTTTTTAGTTTTGAACTGCATGATACAGTTCACTCACACTCAGTTTGTAATCTACAGTTTCTCTATTTCACTCTCCTCAGTCCTGCTTTTCTGCCTCTAACTGTTTCTGCAATATCTTTGGCCTTAACTAGTTTTATCTTTTTTTTTTTTTTTTCCCACACCACTGTTTCACTTAGTCAAAGTAATTTTGATTTCTGTTCCTGTTCTCTAGCATACCTGCAGGCCTTCCCACTTTGGTGTCATCTGCAAGCTTAGAAAGCCTTTCTGCTTGATAAAACCTTGAATTGAATCACACCCAGGACAGAACTCAGCTTCTTCCCTTCTTCCTGTCATTGAAGGAAATAAGTTAATTTTTTACACAATTTATCCTTGAAAAATCCATGTCACCTGTTACCTACCTTATTGCTATCCTTCAGATGATTATCAGGTGTTTGCAGGTAATTTTATTACTTCCTTTTTTTTTCCCCAGGAACTGGAGTTGAACTATCTATCTATCCATCCATCCATCCAATAAAATTTTCAAGCTATTCTTTCTCTCCCCTTTTTCATATTAGGACTTTATCATTCTAGTAAACCCTTCTCTCTTCCAATCACTTCTGAGATTTTTTTCAGCTAGTTCTCTACATATTTTGTGATGAAAATCATCAGGTCTAGAGTGTTTGAAATCACCTTAATTACCTAAATATTCTGTAACCTCCTTCTTCTCTGAGAGCTTATCCTTTTCTTGGCATTTACTGCGTCAGACTTCTATGTGTGTTGACTCACTTTATTAATTAAGAAGGTGTAGCCCCCTCTGCCATGTCCCTGAACATGATACACTTAACCAGTTTTGCTACAACAGAATTGGGAAAGTTATAAAGATTCTGCAGCAGAAATTTTGTGAGCCCTATCACAGCTCTCCAAAGAACCTCTGGGTTGCAGAGCAGGAGGTATCTTGGCTCCAGGGTGGATCTGCCAGGCCATGGAGTGGCAGCTCAGCCCACACACTGGTATCTCTGTGGCCCAGAGACAGGACTGGTGACAAGCCTTCCCTGAAGGTCTGCTCCACTTTTACAGTTGATGCAGTCCTGGCAATTCTGTTTTCTTTGGAGGACTTCCATGTGCTTCAGTATAAAAGCAGAATTTTTAACTTCGTTATGTTGCATTATTGCAGTTTCCTCCTGTAACACGCCTGGTTAGCTTGTGATCTGTTTATTAATCATAGAATCATAAAATCATGGCCAGTGGGGATGACGAGAGGCATCCTAGACAAATCCCTGTGCAGGGATGTAAATAAAAATGAAATTATTTCATAGAATCATAGAATCATAGAATCATAGAATCATAGAATAGATTGGGTTGGAAAAGACCTCCAAGATCATCAAGTCCAACCCCTGACTGATTTTTTTCCTTATCTGTTCTTAAAAGCTCTGCAACCCTTCTGTGTAGTTATTTCAGTGTCTAACTGTCCTAATAGCTAGGAAAGATTTTCTTGTGTGTTTAAATAATTCTTGTTTCATTATTTTGTATCCTGTCCTATCCTAGTGGAAAAGCTGAGAAGTTCATTATCTTTCTCTGTGGCAGTCGTGAATGTAGTGGCAGATTGCTGTCTCATGTCCAGGCAAGGTGTTCTTCAATATTTACACTACTTCCCTTGAAATGTGTTTTAAACATGTTGGGGACAAGGAATAGCTGGTTCAGTTTTGGAGCTGACAGCATGTGAAATCATATATTCTGTTATTAACCTAAAATATGTTTGATCAGCTCTTCTCACTTTTCACTGTACAATCCTCCATGATGCTACATTTTATTTTTTATTACATTTTAATATTGTCACAGTTGCAAGTTTAAACAGGATAAACCCAGAACCTATGTAAAAATCAAATATCAAAGCAAATATTTGATATTTGTATAGTTTCCAGAATGCAAAATTTACCCCTAGTGTGAGCAGACACAATTCTTTGGACTTACTGGATATATGCAGAATTATAATGAATCTGAACTGGCTTTTCAATGCAGTATTGGTTCTGTGCATGTGCAGCAGTCAGAAATGTCCTGATAGTAATATTCAATGAAAATATAAAACATATAGGGACACATATATGTGGTTCCATGTTAATGTTGTTAGAATAGTAAATAAACTGAGGCTGTTAGAGTAATAATAGATACCAGACTTTTATTTGCATAATTAATGAAACAAACATGCAATCGTAAACCAATTTGTAGGACATCAGCATTGGAAGATTTTCCAGACTGTGGGTTAGATAGACTGTTTCATGTTTAACAAGATACATATGAAAACTTCAAGCTCTGACTGCAAGACAAGAGGGCAACCCCTTGTGGAACAAAAAGGAAGAAATATTAGGATAAACACTATTACATCTCAGAATTTATAAACTGATAGAATCACTTGGGGAAAGGAAGAGAGTAAGAATAATAGCAAACAACAAAACCATTATTCAGCAGAAACCAGGAATAACATCTTATTTAAGATCAGATATTGATCCTTCACCTGGCAGAGGGTGAACCTTGAGCCTAGAGGGCTCAGCCAGAGGAGCTGAGGATGTGCAAAGTGATTCTTGCATATAGTTTAATCATCCCACAGTTTAAAAACTGAGAAGTCTGAGTAGTATCAATGCCTTGCAGAAAACACTGTGCCTCTAGGAAAGAAAGAGGAGGGACAGCTAACAAAGGAAGTGATGGTGGACTAGGCTACATCAGTATCGAATTTGCTAAGCTGTTGCATTTCACCTGGCATGAACTCTGTAGTAAAGCTAAATTCACTTGGAGAGCAACTTCCTTCTCTTCCAAAAGGCAGAGTGCAGCAATACACGGCTATTACTTGAGTTTGCTTCTATCAGTGAAGGCATAGTTTGTGCTGTCTTTGACTTTCCAGAACTGCATAACAACCTGGATATCCCAGTGCACACCTGTGCAGAGCACCTTGTTAGTTCC
This sequence comes from Pyrocephalus nanus, assembly GCA_038380795.1. Lineage (NCBI taxonomy): Eukaryota > Metazoa > Chordata > Aves > Passeriformes > Tyrannidae > Pyrocephalus > Pyrocephalus nanus. Next base: position 9,592,899 of record CM076272.1, read on the forward strand.
TGCCTACACACAGCACCTCAGGTGGCTTCTGATAAAAATCCATAACTCTGCATCATGTGCTGTGTGAAATCACAGCATTCCAAGGTGTTAAAGCTTAGCAGTAACTTTGGAATTAAAAATGAAAGGTATAAGAAATGTGGTTCTTGTATATAATTGGAGTGAAACTGGAACTCATTTAAATACTTTTGTCAAGCGTCAGCATTTGACTTTTTACAAGATATATGTCTTTATGAAGTGAATAGAATATCTATACTTTCTTATTCTTCTGAATTCTGAGTTTTCTGTTTTTTTGTCTGAGTAATATCAATCAGACTACACGATGTGAATTCAATGTTGTTCTTAATACACAGCATTTCAGGCAGATTCAAAAGGTGGCACAAAAGATCTTAGCAATAACTAGCACATGGGAACTCTGCTGGGCTGCATAGGAGAAAACTTTTAAGATCCTTTTTGGGATACCATACATTTAAGTGCATCCCCAAAAACTTGCACATGGGAGGAGATCTTTGTGGGGAAAAGGACATAGCCATTGGCATAGTTGAGGTAATTTAAACCAATGACCAAATGCTTGTTAAAAGTTAGTTATTAATATTTATGCTGAGGTTTTCAAAGCAGCCTGGGGGAAATGGATGCTCCTGACTCATTGAAATTCACCAGGAGCTGAGTGCCTAACTCCCTTAGCTCCTGCTGGAAATCCCAGCCTTAATCTCTGTGTGACAATCTCATTTTGATGTTTTACAAACCATACTACCAACAATAAGGATATGCTCAGGAAGCTGGGGAAATGCTGTGAGTGCTTATATTTAGTGCCTTTATTTTGATATAATTGTTTAAAGGGCTTTAGATGAAAATTTGTGAAGTGAAGCAATTTCCAACTGAAAGCCTTGTAGCATAGGCTTCAGTCTGTGTTAGTGGTGTAAACACATGCATTAAACTTTGTAATGGAATTTATGAAACTTAATGAGCAAATTTTTATTGTGCTGTAGTACCATGTTGAAGCTGCTCTTCCTTGTTTTTCTTCGCCTACAGCTACAAATAAATTTGACGTGCCATATGATTACACTGTCCTAGTTCACCATAACTTTATAACGTTACCTAAAATCAGAGCCTTTATTTGCAACTGCTGGCAAAAGTGATATTTTATCATGCCTTTCACTCAGAATGATATATAAAATGCATGAAATCATTTTAAATATAAGTTGATAGCATATTTTTTTATCATACTTATTTCTAATGTTATTGCAACTGTAAATCTGTAACTAACCAAGACAGGCCAGTCAGCTCATTTCTAACTGTAACTGTACTAAAGATTGGCTGTAGCCCTGTGAATAAATATGAACAGATATTGATAATTTAAACTATTAAATGGCTGCTTTTGTTCAAAGACACAAAGATCTGTGCGACTATGCAAATTCAGATTATACTCCTGCAGTCCTGCTGTCATCAAACTGATTGCAGAAGTGTCACCAATGAAGAAGTTTTAGTTATACTGGTATTTCTGTGAGCCTGACTCCAGAATCCCAAATTAATTTATTTATAAGGTACCCAAAGGTGGAAATAATCTAATATTTCAACATGTGTTTCAGCTAACTGCTTTCTTGAAAATGCAGGAACACACAAAGCCCAGTTCTTTCTATGGAACTGGAAATTTTGCCAGTCTTTACTGTTGGAACATGTGGAGGATTCCTAGTGGCACTACCAACCTCCCCACCTTTAGTAACTTGGCTTCTTCCACATTATTGTTCCTATGAAATATCAGCTTAAACCACAGGTCAAGTGTGCTTTTAGACTCATAAAAATGTACTGTAAAGAAGAAACTGATTGCTAATCAGTGAACTATTGTAGTTAAGCTACACTGAATTATAATACTGGAATAAGATATTTCCATCTTTTAAAGGACAGTATTTTCACAGTGATATTTCTTCCGGCTGAAAGACTTATTTTGAACCCCAAGAACTGTAGCAAAGCCAAGACAAAATATGTACAATTCACATTAGCATCCTGTTAATGTTCAGAGGTGTAAATGGTGAGGGTGTAGATGTAAACACTACACCCAATGGGAGATGAATAACTGTGTCACTTGTCTGTGCTGAACAAGAGGTTCCAACTCGGGCCCACTGACTCATGGGCAGTTTGGCTCCAGTGCCATGTATATGATAAATAATATTGGGAATACTCAGCAATATCAGGCTTCACTGTCCAGCTGAAACCAGAGGATTCCTTACCTGCCTAAAGAAATACTTATTTAAATAAACCTTAAACTTCATGTTACTGTATGATTGAAGGGCTCAATCCCTCTCCCCCTGTACCATGGGAGTATGTTCACTGAAGGCAAAGTGTTACTGGCATAGCTCAAGGTACACTTGGCTTAGACTTTCCAGGCATCCTAACCAAGGCTTTGTTTTAATGAGTAAGAATGCTTTGTTCTAGGGTTTGGAGCTCAATTAGCTGTGGAGTTTTAATATTCTTATATCTGATTAGAAGTTCAGGTAACAAGCAGAGCTGCTTGAACTTCTTTCCATGTGAAAATGTTAGGGAAAATAATTAAACTCAAGAAAATTGTTAACTTTTTTTGTTAATACTTCTCCCCCGCCCTCTTTGATTAATTATGACACTCTCCTTTTCCAAATTTGAAAGTTTAAAGAAAAAAATAAATTCACATTTGCATATTATTCCATTCTGCTGAGATATCAGTTACTCTGACCAAGGCTGAGGACACAAGGTGTAATAGTGACCACACATGATAACATCGGTTAACTTGGCTTCAGAAGCTTCTTTCAGCTTCTCCTGTTAAGAGAAAATCTCTGGCACTCAGTGGTCATGCAGGGAAGTGCTAGCCCCACTGGAGGCTCCAGGAAACTCAGTTACACTTACTGACAACAGAGTTTACCAATCTATTTTTTATGATAAGTGAGCCCCAAAGCTGTATATGTGCAGGTTTTCTTAACAAACTTTTTAAAATCAAACTATTCAAGGAGCCATTCTCCAAGTTGTAAAGACCCTGGTAAGCATTGCCAATCCTGTTAACATCACTGTGGCGGACACAAGTGCAGTAGGAGTCATCTGACAACAGGAAACAGGGCAAACCCTCGTCTTCCTGAGCAATTCACAAAAGTATCATCTTTGTTTTGCAAGTGGAATGGCACCTTTGTCTTCAGAAACGTGTAAACTGTCACTGCCTGAAACATCAAGCTGAGCCTTGTTGTGCTCGTTTATATGAGACTGATTGTGTGCCACTAATCTACAGGCTTTGAAACTGCTGCACTCGCTAAATCCAGTTGAAGGCTGAAAAGTGCTTGATAAATCCTCAGAGCGCTTTAACTTTGAAGAATTCTTTTGCAGGCGAGACAAACAGGATTAGTACATGTGGCCTTCCATAAGGGAGCTCTGAATCTCCCTTTCACTGATAGAGCACCCTTGCCATTTTTTCTCCCATTGGCACCTCTTGATCAGAAAGGTACAGATCAACAGGTTTGCAACAGCATCTTTTCAGCACGGCCGTAATAAAATCTTTTGAACTCTGTATTACAAGACTGTGATTCAGAGCTTTCTAATTTAGCTCTAAAGCACGTTCTGGGCACACATATTCTGATAGGAGAGCGTGCCGAATTCAGTGGAATGTTTTCTAATCATTTTCAGAGGCTCTGGATCAGGTTTTGAAATTTTGTACTGTTTTTTATTTTTTCGTTCTTTTTTTAATCCTATGTTGTTGAGATTCCAGCTCCATCACTGAATATTTTCTACTATTTAAAAAAAAAATACCAATGAACCAAAGCTTATATGTTCACTGTAATTAAGGTTTTAGAGATTCTTTGTCTCACAAGTGCTTTAAATGACTATTTTCAAAATGAAACCTTGCAAGCTGCTAAAGGCTAAGCAGTCTGTGGTCCCTTGGCAGGTACTTTCACCTGAGTGCATAAGTGGCTTTTATTCTCCATTTACTGAGAGTACTGGCAACCACCTGCCCACATATTCAGAGGAGAAGCAGGCTCTGCTCTGGCAGCTGGGAAATGGAAGCAGGATGGAAAATCAAAGCCTGTTACTCACCACTTCTTCCAAACATACGTGTACTGTGACCCACTTTGTAAAAGCGATGGAGAACCACCCTGTATGCTGAACATTGTCTGCAAAGCTAGAGAGGGATTTTGCTGCCAGGGAAAATGCCTGGCAGGTTACAGTGCCTGGAAAGTTAGCTCATTCGTTTTGGAATTATTTTAAGTTCATCAAAAAGAATTCTGTACTAGGACATGGAAACACAATTGACTGAATTGCACAAAAGCCCTGCTCAACCTCTTCACTGCCTGGGGAGCCTTGGCCCCTTTTAAAAGGCAGTCTGCCCATTTGGGTTGAGCTGAGAGCTTGTTCCCCCTGCGGCCAGTCTGGAAAGACAGGCAAGATGTTCTTGCACTTGGCTGTCGAAAATGAAGACCTATACAGAGCACGGGAGCACACACTGACGATACCAAATCCCATTAGTGATCCACTGGTGTGCTCTGATACTGGTATGGCTGCTCCTAATCCTTGTATAAGATTTGAACAGTTAAAAACATTGTTCTAGAAAGTGTGAGACTGTTCCCTATGCTCTTTTCAAGCTGAGAAGATCAAAGCCCCATTGTCAAAGGAAACAACACCATCATCCACGCTGCAGGCTCTGTCCAAAGTTGAGGTGCCCTTCACTGTTCAGATGGGATCTGGGCCAGTGCATAGAAAACTTTTATAAGATTAGGCCCAGAGAAACCAGGGGTAAATGAAGTGGGTATTTTTGAGAAGAACACTCACCATGCTGAGAATAGCCCAAGGACCAAAAGCAGCATAGCAATGATGCTTCTCAGCAGAGCAGTTTAATGCAGGCGAGCTCAAGTAGCCCATTCGGATGTATGGAATAGATATTCGTAGAGAAAGGCAGGACTTCAGAAACAATTCTCAATTTACCATTTCCTATTCTTCCCTTAGGTGTCTTGCACCTCACTTACTCTTCTGTCTCTCATAGATTCCCTTCCTAACCATGATCAGTGAGTTCTGCTGCCCGGGTTGACTGTGTTTGTATCTGGGCCTTACTCTCCTGTGTGGTCTCTACCACACAGTGCTTTGTGAATAACAGCAAATGCTTTGGATCGCAACATTTTTCAAATCATGTTTAGCACAGAGGAAAAGCATCTTTGACAGCTCTGCAAACTCAATCTTGAGATACAATAGACTTTTACATCACTATAGTTTAAAAAGTTAATAGTATACAGTTTAAAACCTTCCTACCTAGATAGTAACATGACAGATTTTAAGCAGCTTAAAGCCTCTTGAAAGTAAACAATACTAATACTAAAAAATTGTCATTCCAAGCTCTTTCCTTTTTTTTTTTTTTTTTTCCTTTTTAAAAAAAGGGAAACCCTGCAAGGATGGCAAATGTGTATCTCTTCCATCACTTCATAGAAAAGCAGCAAAACATACAAAAGAAAAGCCTTTCTCTCTGGCTGATTTCCCAAATGTACTTTGAGTTACCAACCACATTTGAGAGGCTGCTGGAGCTTCTTTGTACAGTGAGAAAGTGCTGAAACAGAAAAAGCATTGAGCAGAATATGCAATGACTTTGTCACAATTATGGGCATCAAACACAGGGTTTTCAGACACAATCCTTTATCCTGCAGATGTTTCAGCTCAGTGTGTTGATCAGCACATTGCCCCAGGAAATTGCCTTGCTGATCAAAAAGTGTCTGTGTGTGCTCCCCTTGCACATATGTAGCGTAGTCTTTTTAGGACAACTACTAGTTTGAATGTACAGGAGATGGCAAAATTTAGACAAGCAGTTGAAACGCTCCACTGGTACACCTTGCCTCATTAGAAATGCATCCATAGTAAACAAAAATGTTCTCCATCACAAGTAAGATTTAGCACTTACAATGTGTGTAGGAACATAACCTTTGCCTCTTTGTTTAATGCTCTCCTTTGCAAAACAAATGCCTCTTGAGATATCAGGAAATGCAAGTTCAGTCATGGTAACATTTAGTTTTCCTTTCAATCTTCTGTGTATAAAATCTGCCTGTGAGTGAGAATTTTCTTGGTACTGTAGACATAAGGTCAAATCCTTTCCTATTACTATCGCTTTCACTTAGTTGAATTCACATCAGAAGTTTAGTTTTAGCTCTATATTGCCTTTTTTTGCCAGAACTGTGGCCACTATATAAAGTTGGCTGTTATTTTTTCTGTGCCAGAAATAACTTTCTCTCTTCACAAAGCTGATCAGTGAATTTGTGCCTTTTCTTTGTAAGATACTCACCTTGTGCCACTTTTGAGAACCCATCTTTTGAGTGAGCACTGAAAATGGAGTTTCTGTTATGTCCTGACAGTTTTAAGACTCCAAACTACACTCTGCTCCCCCATATTAGGGGCTGAACATTTGGATCTGGGGCAACTCATTCAGCTCTTTGAGTGTTTACTCGAGGCATCAGATTGATTGTTCAATGCCCAGAAAGTCATGGCTGTAGGGGAAGTTAGTGGCAGGCAGAATTGTCTATCAGAAGTACCTCTCTCCCCCATTCTCTACCTTCCTTCACGTTGGCACCTCAGGCTAGGGCCTCACACTAATGAGAACACTCTACATCGATAGTGTGTCAGGGAAACGAGATCTGTGGCAAAGAAATACAAAGGGGTACACAGATTAGACCAGCACATGTGGACAGAGGTGAGTCTGTACTTGCCTCTTGAGCAAAGAAGAATAAGGAAGGATTGTATCCTTCTCCCCAGTGTCCTCACCCAATGTTCTTCCAAGCCAGGTGAGCCAAAACAGGGGGAAATTAAGGATATAAAACATTTCTATGCCTTGCAAAAGGGAAGGGAGGAACAAAGTAGGATTCTTCAACCCACTGTTTCATAGAGAAGCAACATGTGGTCATAATTCAATCTAGTGCTCGCTCATTAGCTCTACAAAGCATTTGCACTTTCATTCAGAAATTGGATTTGGTAAATCTGACGTGTTCTACCGTGGACCAGAAGGGAAGTTCATTAGAGAAATTGCAAGGCTAAGTCCTTTTTACCTCAGAACAAGCTTTTGGATTTTGTTAATCAGGTACATTTTTCATTTACACTGATGATAAACATTTGACAAGTAATCAGCTCTGGGAGGAATGTGATTTACTGCTGCAATTTGTGTTTGTGCTAATAATAACAATAATAATGTTTGGCACCAGTATAGCCAGTGTAAGCAAAGGATAGAACAGATTTCCCAAGCTCTAGCTGGCTCAATGTGGTTTTCCGTGTCCTGATGAGAAGGCTTTGCCAGAAATAGGCTTGCTGGTATCCAAAGGACATGGAAAAACAAGAGCAGAGTCTCTGTGTAACTTTGTCATTGTGCTTAAAAAGGAATTGGTGGGTTTGATAGGATTTCTCCCATTTTATTTCTCTCAGATGAATTTAATTTAAAACTGAGCTTTTCAAAGTAGTGCTGTGAATGGATTTTATTTTTGAAGATAAATTTGGGTAGAATTCCAAATAAACTGCGTTGAAATTTTTTTTCCTTGAGCATTTGTTATTTTGGGTTTGGTTGTTTTTTTTTTCTTTCATAGAATTTTTTCTTCTTCAAAAGTAATGGATATTTGTTTTCGTTAGAAGAATGAAAACCTGTGAATATAAAACATTTGTTTTTGATTGTAAAATCGCTTTCCCTCCCCTAATAATCCAAGTTTAGTTGTTTAAATGCCAGTATTTTCAGGGAAGTGGGAGGGTAGATCCAAAAAAAGGAATTTCCAGAAACATCTGGTATCTGTGCATGTTTCAAGAAAGCCTGTCTTGGATCTGTAAATGTTTTCCTCTATTGCAAATCTGTCTTTGGTTCCGATACATTCCTGTTTGCAGTGAAAGTAACTCCCGCCAGGTCCATGTCTGCACTTCTGGATAGCTGTTAACTTTTTCAGTAGCCGGGATACAAAGAATCAATACAGTTTGCTTTCTAACTCAGTTACTCTGCAAAGAGTCCAGGCAGGATCCACAGCTGTTTGACTGACAGCAGAGCAACTCTGCCATTAAACAAATGTGCATCATTCTGGTACACGAGCGCCCTGATCCTCCCGACGAGGAGCAGCCCTTCACTAACTTGTGCACTGGTGCAGGGTTTCTTTTTTATGGCTGGTTGCTTAAATAGTGCAGCTGAGACCTGCGTGGCCCTGCTGGTGCAACGTGATAGGTCTCAGAGGGCAGCAAAGGTTACATGCCATTTTGATGATTTTATTCAGTTTGATTCCTAGCTTTTCAAAGCCGCAGCCCAACCTAGCCCTCTTCTGAAATCTTTCTGATAGCTGTGTCATCTCAAAGAACTGTCACCAACATTTTATTCATATATTTGCTTCTTTATTGAAGAGTTGTTTTTCTTTCAAGTACAACTGTTTAGAATGAAAATACTGTTTTTGGAATTACTTGAGTGTTTTTCATTTTGTGCGAATAGAAAGTTTGTACTTTCTTTTCATCTTTTCTATTGCAACTGCTCTAATATATTTCACTGATACATTTTATTACAATGGTTACTTCAAATTTGCACAGCAGATTTTATTTGTGAAAGTAGCATGATGCCCTGCCCTCATTCAGCCTACTTTGTTTATGATTGTTTATTGTGGGGGGAGCATGTTCCACTGGGTTTCTTGAAAACAAACTCGGTGCAAACAAGGAGCTTCTCATGTCTGTAAATGCACTGTGTTCTGCACTGCTACCTTACAGAGAGAAAAATCATCTGTACTGAAGGACAAAGACAGTTTGCTGTCCACAAGAGTTCAGGAATCAAAATCACACAGAGAGCTTCCATGTTATTACGTGGTGCTTTTTTTCTTTCTTTCTTTTCCCTTAACTTTTATTTAAAAAAAGATTTTGCAGTGCAAGTCACAGTGATTTACTTGCATGCTGCAGGCTGATTTAGGATGCTTATTCAATCAGTCTGCTTCTAATGACACTAGAAATACCATAATGGATGGAACATTCCTGCCTGCTCTAAATTGGATTAGATGGTTTACTAATGTAATACTGGCAAGCCAAATCAGCCTGTGATGCCATGGGGATTAATCTAGGGGGAATACTTGATCTCTAATGCCCATGTGCTAGTTGAAGTGCAGTCATATCTTTTGATTTAATAAACCATTTTTATATTTCCCAACAGTATACGTGTGTTTGAGCAGGATGAGCTAATTGGTAGAATTACCCTTTTTAAATGAAACTTCATAACTTGCTGCTAAATGGAAGACTACTGAGTACTTCAGTCTTAAAAGATTTGGCTGCTGTTTATGCGATTTCTTCTTGATAGCTTAAATGCTAAGGACCACACAAGGATTTGGTGTTCTTTGTTAAGAAACAAACCTAACAGCACTGATATATCTTGTAAAACACTCATTTGTTACTGAACTGAGAAGTCACAAAGTATGTCCAATATATTAGATGTGGTTTTATTCTCATCATCACATGCCTTGTTTAAAAGTTAAACTTTGATGTACAGACATTCCCAGATTGAAGATCCAATAAGTTATTATAAAATAGATTGAGAAACAAGTTAAAATGACTCAGTTCCTGAGTGTTCAGCAAACTCAGCTCTGTCTAACCTTTGGCTGTCAGATGGCTTGTGCAGGTAGCAGAGGCACAGGGGAAGGACTAAGAGAACTGCAGAATTACAAAGCAAAAGCTTTCTCTCTGTTTAGGTGTGTGCAGATTAAAATGTCTGCATTATGCTCAAGTAAGTGCTGTTAAATAAGTCATCCTACACCAAAAGAAATCTGCTCTAAATTTTTGATTGATTTTGAAGACAGAGAGGAAGTCTTCTGGTTAAATTAACAACTTAATACATATATGTGTGTCTGTGTGTGTGTGTTTCCTGGGTATAATTGCCTTAATTCAAATAGCCATGACATAATGTACAGACACCTGAAACAAAATCTTTCCCTTTAAGCCCTCTGACTTAGCTGCTTCCATGGCTAATATTTCAGACTTTCATACAAATGACATAATCATGAAACAGTACCTACCATAATGTGAAAATAAGTAATTTCCCCCACCAAATTATGCGTGTCACACATCTAAGACAGACACATCTTCCCCCTTCCCAGAAATGTGACAGGTCCCAAATTGAATATCAGACTAACACCTGGGTTTGAGGCACTTCCTATATTCCATAATACAGCTGGGATTAGGATTTCCAGTTATGTGTTTTCAAGTACTCACCAGATGGAAGCACGTGTTTCAAACCTTGGCTGTTCACAAAATATCAGACCATAAGATACTTACATTCTAATAAACTGGAAAAATATTTCAGATATTTTGATGGTTTAAAATTTTCTTATTACTTATAGCTTTTCACAGTAAATAGGTAAATCTATTTGAAAAGTGCTCTCGCAAACAGCACCATAAAAGCAATGGGGTTTCTACCATCTTGTTTGGAAACCTTTTTCAAGAAGCAGCATAAACAGAAATCATGAAACTATTTGCTGTTCTGTATCAGATGTTTTAGACAACTTATGCAAGCTCTGTGTAACTAGATACAAAAATGTCAGTCTGTACTATCACCAGTACGTCGTTCTGCATTAGAGGTTGTCTGTTCATTCACTGGTTCACTGGTAATTAGAGTGGGCTTTCAGGCATTTTGCTTCAAATGATGATATACCAAATATATCAAAGAACATCAGACCATCTGTTTGCCTTCCCAGCTGTTTTAGGTGGCAAGAGATGTTTGATCTTTTGACTGCTACTGAAACTTCTCCAAACAATTATGTATCAGCTGAAATGCTTCTGCAGGCTGGAGTTGTTTTATCCTTCATTAGACCAGTTGTCTTCAGCTGACATCTTTAAAATAGAATATTTTTCACTGGTACTGAGCCATCCTGAGTTGTGTAGATTATCCCCAGGTGAAAGTCTTGTCTCACTGTAATGGCCTGTATCTCTCTTCCTCATTTTGTCTTGTTCTATAGGCCAGAATCTCACTCTATGATAGTCTGTGTGTATGAGGAGACATAACGTTAAGTAAACAATTGTAGAGATTATTTCCTGTGGCTCAGTTGGTCAGTCATTTTTTTCCAGCAGGGAGCTTTCTGATAGACATGTACAGCTGGTTTTTGACTTAGGCTACCAGCTATGAAACATTGCTAGCAATGGGAAGACACTTGTGATGATAAATCAGGTTTAGGAGAGTGGGCATGCATGATTTGGTGAGTTTGTGTGCCACTGACATGAAGGGGCGCCTTTTCAAATACCATTGCTTGAACTATGCACGAGTATTTCTGTGCAAAAACAGAGACTGAGTTTTGCATTTAACCAGAGCTTTGCATTTGTTTGTGCATAACCGGTCTGTCTGTCATGACTGGTCTGTCTTGAAGAGGTACATCTGAGATGTTGCTATACAGGAAATCTGATGCTGAAGGATATTTATCATATGTGACGTGTGAGTGTCGCTGTCATGCTATAAATTTTAGTGGAGTCAGTCAATTTAGAAGAGGAGTATAGATAGAAATAAAGCTATTAGCTAACATTTACACAACATGCCAGATGCAATCATGGAGTAAATATGTTTGACTTTTGAGTAGCCTAAGTAATCGAAATGGAGTGATGTCACACATTGGAGTATCTGAGCATATTTTTGCCTATTGACATACCTCTGCATAGTGCAAATATTCCTGATACGGTGACAGGGCACACAATCTTTGTGTCATAACTATATGGACCCCCAGGAGTCTGAATGTTTCTCTTTACTTGCTGAAGAAAATTCAAAAACATATCAATATAATTATTTATCCCATATACAGTGATTACATGCATTTTATGAGTGCATTTATTCAGCTTTTCATCTAGTGATTTGCAAGTAATAATAACTTTAAAGGGCACTGAAAATAATAGGGAAAAGAACTGCTAGAGTAGTTCCAAATCCCCAACAACAAGACCTTGTGCAGTCAATGCAGTGACTGGGACACTTCAGTCTGTATCTAGTAACTTCAAAAAGCCATTATTTTGAGGACATGTTTTACAGCTTTTACTTCTGATTATCCAGCTTATGTCAAGTTCAGAAAGAAAGATAACCATGTTTTGGACAGTTCTAGAGTCTCCTTACATTTCTGATTTGAAACAGTACTAACAGCAGTAGAAATAAAGATTTAGACGTTACATGGCTATGTGTATATAGAAGATTTACTTTGAGTTTATCATTCATTATCCTGTGCACTGTCCAAGACACTCTAAACTTTTTAAGGACCCTGCTGCAAATCTATCCTTGATATTTTCCAACACTGTTTAAAGTCATGAGAAAACAGACTGTGAAACCTTTGCCCACCAGTGTATGCATATAAGCTGTCTGAAATCTCTTCTAGCTTTTCTCACTGTTGAGCAGTGTAACTGCTTCCAAAGACACCTGACTTCACTGATGAAGAGCTTTAATAATAAATTGTTGCAATAAATGTTTTTAGAAATGTTCTGATGACACTCAGAGCCGGATAAAGTTGGAGTCAGTCAAGAGCAACAAACAAGCGGCACTTCACCATGACCATAATGTAGCAGGGTGAGTGCGCTGCTTCTGAGAGCTTTGCTGAGTACTCAACACACCCTGCCTTGTGCAAGAGGAGGAACACTGTAGGATGATGATGATGACTTGGAACAGCACAGGAATAATGTTCTGGTTTTGTATTCCACCACTTTGTACTCCTTGACTTTCAGAAGCGACCATTTCATAAAAGCCGTATTTGCTTTCCTTTGATTTACAATTATTGAAATTTTAATAAGGATTGTGCAGCGACTCCAGACATCACATATTGTCAGTGAGAAATTATAACTTTATTGCAGCACACACTGACAGCCAACTCATAAAAATGAATGACATTCTATATCATAACATCTCGTAGGCTGTTCAGAATGTTAATAGCTCACTTCATCTTTCTTTAGCATAATGAGGCAGACAGTGTACCAATATTCAACGTGAAAATGAAGATTAAGAAAATTTGAATTGAAGCAAGAAAGTAGCATTTAGCAGAGGTTCAGGCAACATTCAGATAAAAAGTTTCAATTAAAGTACTCTTAGGGAACCTTTTATCACTGTACCAAGGCTTTGTTACCAAAGACCAGCACATACTACACAAAATATAATTTCAAAATGGTTTTTGAAATGCTGCTTCTGAAAGGACCTGTAGTCTTTCTCTTATCCATAGAGTGCTCTTTTTTTTATTTCTGTGGACTCAGTTGTGTGAGGTTTGATTGTTTTAGAATAATCTATTTTCCCATAGTAGATCAAGTTAAAAATGGAAGCAATATTTAGGAAAGGGGGTAGAAATTTTTAGGACTAACTTAGATGATACTTTTCTTAATGCATTTTTACAAACAGATGAAAATATTACTAACCGACCACAAACTATTGCCATATAAATAACTGATAAGAACACGAGTGACTCTGAAAAAAGATAGTCATAGATCTACTTCTTTTTCAATGGATGCAGTTACAGGAGCAATATTTGTAACACAGAAGGACTAGTTAAAACTAAAGAAATGTAAAACAACACATCATGGCTGATAACCTATCAGATTGCATCACAGATCGATTTGTACTACTTTTATTAGGAGTTCCAAATGTACCTACCCAAACACAGGCAAAGTTTTCCATTTACTTACCCAAATCTGGGAGTGTTATTAATCAAAAACTCTTAAGCCACTGAGAGCCCTGGTTAAAACACCTACAGGCCCACCACAGTAAACTGTGAACAGATTTATCCATAGTATGAACCTGAATCAGCCAACTGTAACTACTTATATGAGTAAAATTATCCAGTAAAATGATGCAGCTGAAGTTGCTGCTGCTGGCTTTAATTTTGGTGATGGTCAAAGAGAAACTCTCACTTTAGCTCTTCAAGGGCTCCTTCTTAAACTCTCAATATATCAAAATTAAAGCTATATAAAGTTTTGGAAAAATCCTAAATCAAAATATTTACCTTCTCTTTTCAAAATACATTCACTTTTGAAGCAGTTTTATGAATCTGCATTATCTTAGTGTGGCACCTGAGGCAAATGTAGCTCCCTCAATGTGAAAATATGTATTGTATCTCTTGGAAGGGAATTCATCCCATGATCTGGATAGAGCACAGGAGACTGATATTCCTTCTTGGAACAAGGTGGCAGATTTAGTCCTTTATCACTCTGGAGGGCATTTTCAGTGGAGTGTGAAAAATGTCAGATCAGTGCAACGCTTCATCCATCTCAGGAATATTTGTGATTAACCAACTTATTTTGGGGTCCACCATCACTCTTGGTGCAGGTTGTGGGTGCTTCAGGGCACCAGTCCCAGCCAGACTTCCTGCCACAGAGAGCCCGCTGCTGTTGAAAGTGGCCATGGGTCCAGGACAAACTGTATTTTTCTCAAATCCCAATGACAAAGGGGATAACTTAATCTCCAGGATTGTTTTTACAATTACTTAAACCAAAAAGTGGTTTCTTTTGAGCACTCCCATAACGTCTGACACCTGCAATGTTGTCAACTGATGTACATGAAATAACAGGAACATCCTGGAAGCACTACTAACGACACATCCAGTTTTCAGCCAGTTTAATTGAATTTTCTATCCTCGTTCCAAGTACAAAGAAATTAGCACTGTATGTTCCAGCTAAAAAAGACACTCCTCGTGATATATGCTCTCTGTGGAGATCTGTCTACTCGAATTTAATGGTCCTTCTCTGTTTGTCTGAACTGCTTTGGCTACTGCTTTTTTCACCCTTTTGATTTTAAACTGTTATTCCTTCAGCATGCTTTTCAGCTTGTGCCATTTGGGTTTTCTGTCACAACCAACTATTCATTCTGATTTGTTACCGAATGGCCTAAGCTGACTCCTGATTTGATTCTTCACTCATTAAGACTTTTCATTATGGGTGATTTGGAAATTTATGCTGATGCTTTGAAACATCCATGCTTACGAAAGTTTGATGATTTGTTGAAACTCCCCAGTTTATCACATTATGTTAATTTTCCTACTTGGCAAAATGGGCCATACATTAGAATTCAGTATCTTACTTAATCTTCATCACAGTAATATACTTCTCTTTTTTGCCTTTGTTTCCTCATTGTGAAACTGAAGATTTCTCTTCCTTTTCTTGCTTATCCTGTGGTATTTACCATCTGCCCAGGGCTCAGTGGTACTTTTAAATCAATGACCCTCTGTGAAAATTAGGTCTCAGAGCCAGCCAGAGCCAAGTCCTTCTCTCTTCCCTCTGGTTGTCTCCACCTTCCCTCAGCAGTATGGAATTCCTGCTCACTGTTCCTTTCCCTTCATTCATTTTCTTCAATATACTGTCAAGCACACAGTGGTCATGTTGATATTATTGATATTTATTGTTTAGGGGTTTTTTTGTCCTCACGAAATTAAGATTCACTTCTGTGCTTGCAGATAAAAAAAGGTGAGACCACTCTCTTCTGGTGGTTTGCCTTGTTTTAAGTACATTGTATCCATTCCTAAGTCTAATCAATCTTCTGCTGGATATTTCTTTTCACTCAAGGTCATCTCCTAGCTTGCTAGAATATACCTGCAATTACTTTTAGAATTAAGAAAGCTTGGCTAGTCTGGCCAAACATAGTGATTCTTAATCCAATCTATACCATTTCTTTTATTTCACCGGCAGTTGAGAAGATGGTAGTGAAATAGCTTTTGCAGCAACTTCATATATTTGATTTTATCTCTAAGTCTTAGTTCCCACATCTGATTGCTCATTGGAAAAGCTCAGAAGTAATTCCCTGAAGCTAGTGAGTTTAATTTATCCCTATGTCATAAGTGAGTTCAGCTTGGTTCTGGTGCAGATAAGTACTGCTTTAAAGGTTATCTGGCTTTTCTTCAGGGTTTAGGAAGTACAGCTGCAGTGGAGAGTAACCAGAATGAAACCCTTGTCTGGCAATGTCATGGGCACCAACACATTTTTTGAAGGAAATACAGAGCCAGCCAAATATATCAGCTGCTAACAGGTAAGGATTGTCTTCCAGGCCGATGGAATCACACCTCACCCCTGAAATATGAATGACTGTGTACTTCAGCTGAGGAGAGGTAGGAACTGTCTCCTTGGTTGATTAAATAGGCTCCCACTCTTGCATTACAAATATTGTGTTTCTGTAAAGCAGAAATTGTTTGGGCAGGCAGAACTTATGCACGTGGGAGAGCCTTGTGTGCCACGTTACCTCATTTGAGGATGATTGCCTTGAATTCATGAGCGTTCAATGACGTAAATCTGGTGCAACCTGAGTAAAATTATATGGATTTTCTGATTTTGCACCAAGTCAGAGAGTTCAAGCTTCTCAGCTGATACTGTGCAGCCAAAAAACGTGCTCTACCTGATGTCTCTGTTTTCAAATTTACCAAATTTCTTTTTTCATGATGCACCTGTCTGTGATCTTTTCACTTGAGGTTTGGACTGGTTTGTGAAATTTTGGGTTTCTGTCTTGTGTTACTATTTAGAAATTCTGTGAAATTGTTATTGCAACTGCTGAATGCCATTTGTGGTCAAAACACAAAAGTATCATTACTCATATATGTCGTTGGTGGTGCCACTGGCATGCAGGAAATACCCAAATACACTTTCCCTGTTTCACAGATCATCAAAAGTAGTTGATGTTTTGCATAATTAACAGAGACATATTTATAGATAGGTGGCTTCATATTCTTTTAAACCCTTGAATTTGTGTAGTCTGCTCACGATCACTCGGGTTTAGGGCACACTGAAGCCCTGCTTCCCAGGAAATGGCTGGGCATTGCCTGCTGATGGGAAGCAGAGAATAAATCTTATGTTTTCATTTGCTTCCACACATGACCTTTGCTTTTGCTTTATTAAATTGGCTTTATCTTGACCCACAAGGGTTTTTTTCCATATTATTTTCTCCCCTAATCCTGCTGAGGAGTGGAGTGATAGAGTGGCTTGGTGAGCACCTGGCATCCAGCCAAGGTCAACCCACCACACAAGGATATATTTCTAACTCTTATTTTAGACACATAGTATTGTGCTGTTATCCTCAAAAGCATTGACTAAAACTTCAGTTGTGTACCTTACCATTGCCTTGTCTCCTTCTTCCTCTGTTCAGTGAGGTCAAAGTTTTCATGTTTCCATTAAAAAGAACATTTAAATACAGAGGAAAGAGGATCGTCCATTTATTTTTAAAATACAATTTTATTTATTGAAAAAAAATCACAAAATCATTTGGCATGGGTATATGATGATCAAATAGATCTGTGCTTTAATTCAACATATCCAGTAGCAAAATGGGAAGTGCAGGATTGTTGCATAAAAATCAGTCCTAACTGAATGTACTGCCTGAAAGAACTTCAGGATAAATTTCCTGATTTTTAAATTGCTGTAACAGAACTGAGACCAACTCAATGAATGTCATTGTCTGTCCATGCCTGTTTGCTCATATGTACACAGAAATAAGAACATTTTCCTCCTCAGTATGGTGTTACAAATCTCAATTAACATGCTTTCATTGTCTCAGCAATAAAATGTTTTGTTCTGTTGGTCTAAATATGGTGTAAAAGCTGCACATGAGCAACAGCAGAATTAGAGTCTATGGTATTATTAGAGTTCAAATAATCAAATCTCCAATCATAGTTAATTTCAATTAGGTCGTTAAATTTACAAAATAAAAATATGAAGCCGCTGATGTCCATAAAATTAAAAGGGACAATGGGAAAAATGTGAGATTAAACACTTGCTAAATTATTATCAATTAAAAAATGCAAACCCCGTAATACTAACAAAGCATTAAGTAGCCTGGGAACTAATAAATTATAGTCTTCAAAATATTTGAAAGGCAGGGAAAAAAAAATAGGTTTTTCTGGGTTATTGCAAAGGAGTTTTCTGCCACCCTTTTTAAGAGAGACCCAGTGAGACAATATACTGATCTTAAGTTTGCAGATATGAATATTGTTATAACTCTGGTGTTGTAAAATATGTGGGTTTATTCATGACACATATTCAATGTTTCTTCCACATAGTTCTGGAGCTAATTTGATTTAAAACACTATTATCTGAATGGAGCATGTCCTAAAAAGCAGGACAGAATGGATGTTAAATATTCACTTTTCAACTGGAAGGGCATATTCATTATTCAACTGGAGTTAGCCTATCTTAAATGTTCATAAAAAAAAAAACAGAATCAAAAAGCTACAGAATGCTTCTGGAAAAATACCCCCTTTTTATGTAATGGTCTTCTGACTCTGCTTTTTGTTACTTCTGCCGTGGACACTCTGATGTTAGATGCTCTTTTCCCATTATGGCTTAAATAGTGTTATAGTCTCATTTAAAATTGTTGTGTGCAATAAACTGTTCTGATAACCACTGTTACAGGTTTTCTGTAGGTGGCATCACATTTTCTACTTTTCTGATACCAAAAAATAGCCTTGAAATATTTTTTCTCTCTCTAGTTAAAACTTTTTAGATTACATGGAACTTGCATTACTCAGTAATCTAAGTGCTAATTTCTTTTCTTTCTTCTTTTTTAAATCAAATTTTCACATGGGACACTTTCAAACCTTGTTAGGCTAGTTATTTAGGTTTATTAAATTCCACTTGGCGTAGAAGATAGAATAGCAAAGGAGAGTATAATCCAGTGTTATGACTCCTCACATCCCAGGTTGTCTGCAGACTGAAGTAGGACAGACCCTTCAGACCTAATTTACAATAATAGAAATACCCTGTAAGCTGGTGTGGGGGCCTCTCAGGCCCTACATCTACTGGCCTCTGTCATTCCCAGTATACATCTATTTGCAGATGGTGAATCCAACTACCCTGGCTTTATCTGTAGCAGATTTTCTCTGTCTCTGTGTTGCAATGCATAGGGGACTCAACAAAGACCAAACAGTCAAACCTATGTATTTTCTAGTTTTGCTCCAGTTCTGGTTGACCTCTGACTGTGGCAATTCTGTTTCAACATCACAGTTTGCTTTTAGTTCCAACTGGAGAAAAAAATAATATCTGAGACCAGGTTATGGATCGAGTTTTGTTTGATTCCCAAACTCACTTTTGCTCTAACCACAAAGCTATTGTGTCCATCCTTCTTTCTCTGAACTAATAAATATTTATAAAGTAAAAGGTTGTCAGCTGTCCCATGTGGCTCATTAGGGTACTTACCTGGAAGATTATCCCTGTTTACATAATCCAAAGCAGAGGCATAGTCTGGGTCTCATCTGAGTGACTCAGACACTCAGTTATTTACTATTTAGGTTTTCCTGCTATTTTTTCCAGGACGCACATTCCACACCTAACTTCAGAAATTGTCCTAGTGAAAATATAACCTAGCAAATATCCTTGGCCAGGTTTAACCTTCAGCCACGACGGTGACTGAATATTCAGAAACCCCCCTACCACCACAATCTGCTGAGGATGGGCTGCCTTGCTTGATGAGGATAATTGCTACCCTTGATAAATCCCTCCAGAAAGGCTTTCCTTACAGTCATTATATCTGTCCTACCTTCAACAGGCCTGAGGCTGTGACTTGCTGTTCAGAATCTTTTCTGGAAGAAATTAGAGATTGAAAAAATCGAAGTTTGATTAAAAGATGTAGAGCTGAGTCACTTCAGCAAACTGATAACACACATGCTTAACAGTTACTTCCCTTAGCATCATACCAGCTTTAGTCAAGTTGGTGTGGGGAGAGGTGGAAGAACCCTTTGGGAGGATGAGGTTTTAGTTATGTGAACCAGGAGCTACATTTCTGATATCTTAGATATCAGTTTTCAGCTTAGTGGAGCTGAAAGTTTTTATTTTTACAGCTTTCCACTCTACTTAGCTTCTTGGCAAGTCATAAAATCTAAGGCACTGCAATATTTAGTCTATTCATGTCCATATAGAGAGCTTATATCTGCAATATCCAATATAAAGGTGGCTTTGCATGGCTCCTATTTAAGCATCACTTGACGATCCCTGCAATAAGGAAGTATAAGAGGAATCATCCATCGTGTCAGTGCTTCAGAAGGTGAATGCATTTCTCTCCGACACCCAGGCATCTATAAATGCTGATTATTCCTGACTGTCAGTAGGGCCTCTTGTAGCCACAGGTATTGGATATTATTGAGAACATCCATCAAATAGCTCTCAATTATAGCACAGTACTACACCTGATCAAAATTAAAACTGGTTAAAAAAAAAAAAAAAAAAAAAAAATAATGTGATGAAGCATTTTTCCACTGGAAAGGTTTACCGGATTTAAGTTTACTGAAGCATTTTGGAGCAATCTATTTGCTTTATCAATAATTGCAATGGTAATAGCAAAATTTAGCTTTAAAAACAATGTTAGCCATTTCAGTTTTAGTTTGTGTAATAGTGCATAATCAATTAAAACAATAATGGATTGAAAAGCATTATTGAGATGAACAGTTTCTACAAAATTGTTTGACTTATCTCTTAAAACATTCTTGTAGAATTATTTCATTCATGAGAAGATTGACATTTTTTACCTTTTTCAGATTCAGGAAGAAAGGAAATTTCATAATAGTGACAGATCTTTTGCAGAAATTGTACAGTTGAAATTCTGTGGTGAAGAACTTGGTTAATATATTTTGAATGACACTGAAAATTGTGGCAGAAATATCACAAAAAGAGAAAAGCTGTTCAGCACAGTTTGTGATTTGTATGAGAGGGCCTGCTTTGGGACCAGCTCACTTTCTGTAGAGATTTATGGGCTCTAAGGATGGATATAAGGTAGGACACAGGAATCACAGGACTAAGCCAGAGGCAGCATCTGGGAGTCAGGGGCTGAACAGGCAGGAGTGAGAATACAAGACAGATGCAAGAATTAATGCACAGCTGAATTACAGCATGAGCAAAAGGCAGGAAGAGGGGGAGATGGGAATAGGTTTCCTTCCGTTGTGGTGTCAAGAGGTGGGCACTGTGGGAACTTCCATGGCAAGAGCTGCCATTCTGGCTCCTCCAGTCACAACATCCAGGAACAGCAAGAGACAGTCTCTGGGTGAATCTGTGTGATTCACTGCCTGTCACCCCCTGCTGACTCACCCACAGCATCATAGGGGAGTGTCCCCTTTTAGCAAATGCCTGTGCCTTGAAAGCTACTGTGATATACATGAAATAAATCAAAGGAGTTAAGAGTCAGAGTTCCTAGATGGGTTACTCTTGATCTTTGAAAAGAAGTGGACAATTTCTTAATCCAGTGGTAGCAGAACACACTGGAAATAAATTTAAATAAGCAAATAGAAATTGTAAAAAAAAAAAAATAATAAAAAAGTGGGTCTTGTGAGGTCACCTGCACTTAAAGAACACTCTCATTTTAGAAACACATAGTTGTGAAGAGTGAATCTGCTAAAAGTTTTGCTTTCCTTTTCAGAAAAAGCAAGGAACAAGAGAATGTATGGTTAAAAATAACTGCATCTTCGCAATGACTTGCAAAGCAGTAAAGGATAACTTCAAGTCTATTCATGTTGATGTTTGCCTCTTTGTTAGACTCAAGTGGTTCAAACAAGCTCAGGAAAAGGCAGTCATCAATATAAACTCCTTGTTGGTTTTTTATGGTATTTCTCCCAAAGTGCTTGTGTACTGTTGCTAAATAAACTGTGTTTTAAGAATCTGACTGATCTCTTCTCCACACTGGTCACAAAGCTCCAGAGAGAAGGACTACAGTACATTTTACTTAAAATTTGATAGTACGTGTAAGTTTGTAATCTAAGTTAAATCTGCATTAGCTTGGATACTCATACTGGTTTTATTGAAATATTTTTACTGGCTAATATAGACGTTTCCAGTAACATAG
This sequence comes from Pyrocephalus nanus, assembly GCA_038380795.1. Taxonomy (NCBI): domain Eukaryota; kingdom Metazoa; phylum Chordata; class Aves; order Passeriformes; family Tyrannidae; genus Pyrocephalus; species Pyrocephalus nanus. The sequence goes on from CM076272.1 coordinate 9,614,620, forward strand.
CCAGGAGACCATGGGATTAACATAATTTGGAAAAAAAATCTGAACAGCTGGAAAGGGAAAACAGAACCTCACCCCAGAAGAGACTGGGACAAGAACTGACTCTTCAGAAACAGTGGGGAGAGGAAGAGAATTGTGCAGTGGCTGTGACAAGTCACTTTTTTTTTTTTTTTTTTTTAAACATTGCTGTATTTCAGTTTCTGTAAAGCAGACAACTTTTTTTTTTTTCAAAGTAGTTGCTGAAACTTTAATCTTGATTTGATTGTGTCTGGGTTTCTTTTATTTGTGAATATTCCAACATCCAGCCTTTGATGTTACCTTTGAGCAGAGCCTTATCAGGTCCTGAAAATAGCTTCACAGATGAAAATTTTTTTCCATTGTATTAGCCTGGTTTGAAAAGAACCTAATTGACCTGCTGTAATAATAGATTTGACTTTAAAGTTTGATCCCAGCTTACAAGGGTTTGCATCTCTTGGTTCTGTCTTTTGAACACTTAATCAAGAGACATTTTTCAGCTTCTAAAAGGCTTTTAGCTCATCCACACGTATGGACAGTACCTAAAGGACCCTATCCATTTATTCACTGGTCTCCACAACAGTGAAATGTGATTCTATTATGTTTTACAACTCCAAATTGTTTTCTATTTTTAGGTCAAACTGCAAAATCCATTTGTCTTATTTAACTTTTTAAGTATTTATTTTATGGTATTTTACATTCTTTGTGCTTTTGCCCTGGAGCATTTGTTCAAAACTCGCTTTAAAACATGCATGTGATTGATTTTTGAGACTGGGAACAGAAGCCAGGTTTCACTTCCTCTGAAACTGCAAAAAAGTGATGAGGTCTTATTAGAGAAAGGGACTATTGCATTTGCTTTGCAAGGAAAAAGAGAAGTTATACTGAAAAGAATTATCATGATGGAACCTGAGAAAGAATGGGCTGGATTCTTTTTTGGATCTGTGCTGGCTCTGCCAGGTGAGAATCTGGCCCGAGAATTTTTCTGTAGTCTGTAACTTGAGTGAGCCATGAAAAGTCAAGCCAACAATATTTTATTGTCCATAGATCTTACTGCCTCAATAGAGAAATATGATGATTTATTACTGAGAAGCAGAAATAGATTCTGTATTTGCAATGTCTCTGCTATTTCCACTCCACAGCCCTGCATAATCGAACATGTCAGGTCAAAGGATGGAAAATTTTCTTTCCAGAGGAAGGCGCTGATTGAACTGTTGCAGCCTGATTCTGCAGGCTGTGCTCAGGTGCAGTGGTTCCTGCTCACTTGCACAGACCTATTGATGGGAACTGGAGCTCTACACTTTACAGCTGCTGGGCTGGATCTGAACAACCCGACTCCGTGTTCGTGCAGTCAAAATTCTCACATCAGTTAATGGGAATTGTGTGAGAACAAGAATTTAGTAAAAAGCGAGAATGGCAGGATTTGGACCTGTACCAAAAGCTTAGGAAAAGGCTGTGCTTCCTGCCCTCTCAGTTAGAAGTTGGGTGTTGTGAAACAGTCAGTAATGCCAAGGCAGTTGGCAAGTGAGCAAGACAGAAATAATAGAATTAAAGGAGAGAAGGACCTTTTGCAATTAAAATTGCATGTACTGGCATTTCTAGTATGTGGCAGAGATCCTGCACATTTTACTCCTGAGTAACAAAGAACAGAGCTGTGTATGTCACCATGGAAATGTAAATGGAGCTCCTTTGACAAACAGAGAAATGTATGCCATTCCTTTATGCTCAGATGAACTGTTAGTAGTGGGATGCAAGAGAAGAATGGGATGTCTGTTACAGAAAAGATATGAAAATGCAGTTGTAGTACCTTGTTCTCCATTCTGTTAGATTTTCATTAGGATCTTAAAAAATACAGGAAGAAAAGAAGGGTTTTTTTCTAACTAATTAATTAATACAGTATTTATAGCAGGCAGTATAAAATGATAGTTATCAAACGTGGCAAAGAGCACAGAGGTAAAGGTATCAAATTGTATGCTATGCTGCTTCTAGCTGGGCTGTCTACCTGCTTATTTTTCTTTTTTAAAAAAAGGATGGATATTTATCAATGAAAGGAAATTTCAAAAGGAGTGGGAAGCTGAGTTACAATATTATGAAGTTAATTGGAGAGATTTTTTTGTTTATTTTTTACGATCAACAGATGCTTGGTAATTTTTGTTCTAATTCTGACTGCGTCATTCTTTACTTGCTTGGGGCATGGATGTGTGTAGAGTGCAAGTTAAAAAATGAACAACAACATATATTGGGAGCTCAAGAATTCATAACTTCTAATATTCTGAAGAGATCAGCTTAGATTTTGCTGTGTTCCATTTGGAACAGAGAGCTGGTAAATAACATCAAATATTTTCTGGATTTTATGTTTCTGCTTTAACATATGCTTGTGCTTGATTCCACCGAATACTTTTGAGTTCAGCTCCCAAAATGACTCTGAGAATTGAGTGTCTGGCTCATATGTTTGAACTAGAAATGTTTTAGGAGATAAGAAAGAGAGATGGAGTTGCCAAGCCACTTGCTCTGGAGTCAAACCATAAAGGCAAAGAAAACAGAGAAAGATTTAAATCCAAACTCTATATTTACCTTTTTACTCCTTTTGGAGTTATGTTTTACAACCGTCATAAGATGAAATAACTTTAAACTCTTCAGCAAGCCAATAAACTTTGCAGTATCTTGTTTTCCTCTTAGGAATAAGGATAATGTTTCAGCAACTCAGAGAGGAAATACTTTAATGATATCTGTTGTTCCCTTAATTTTGTTTATCTTAATTTCTTTCTAACAGAAACAACCCAGTAGCTTCTTTAACCCATATTCCTGATTTAAATTAGTTCATTCAGGGTAGCAATTAATTCATTCAGAGTTACTCCACCCAGCTCCTGTTTTGAATATGAAATCATAAATAGTCTCCAGAAAATTTTTCATCAAGATGTAGGGTGCTCTTTGTAAGTTACAGAAGATATTTTTGAGCAAAGCTAATTGAAAAATTAATGGAAATCATGAGCAATCTGAATATTTTCTAATAACAGAAAAGGTCAGTAAATTAGTAATTGCCTCTGAAATATAACCATAAAGATTGCCTAGTGACTAAATTTGCTTATTAAAATATGCTCAGGAGTGACCATTGCAATATTCTTGATGCATTATGAATTAAGTATCTTCTTAATACTGCAGAAATTTACATTTAGGAAAATTGGGCTAAAATGTCCATTCAAAGATAATGATAATCAGATCATTTCTTTTGACTTTGGAGGAAAAAAAGTAAGCAGAGGTGATGCTCTTTGTTTCATTGGTACTAAAATGCAGCTCATTTTGAAGTGAAAGTGATGCCAGGCAGCAACACTTCAGAGTCACTTGGGACAGATAGTACCCAGCTGACAATGCAGGAGGATCTCTTTTGGAGACAGAATTTTGTATGGTCAGACTGCAAACAGTGCTGGGAAAAGAACCATATTAGATTGTGTCAGCATTTTTCCCAAGGTATCCATTTTCCCTTTGAAAGTAAGTGTTTCTTTAAAAGTTGGTACTCCACATCCAGGGTAATAGTCCTTTAGGATAACTTTAAGGTAGTTGTTTTCCAGGTGCCTTCTGAAGGATCCAGAACTACTTCCTGCTTTCTGACCACTCTGCCTCATAGCCTGGATTTTGTCATGATTACTGCTAAATAACAGAATTTTGATGCCTGCATCTTCCTCTACCCCCACCACATTTATGTACTACATTCTACTCTTTGCTGTTGTCCTTTGGGCCTGTTTTGATGGAGAAGTTTCCTGGTTTAGGTTTGTTACCTCTTCATGCAATGCTTGGCTATACAGAAAGTGCAGTGCCTTTCTATGCTCTCCCCTTACACTGACTCCAGTGGATTGCTTGCCAATTAGTGCAAAGTTCTGCACAGAGCTTAATGTTCTGGGAAGTGTCTTATGATACAACTTCTTCTGACCTATTCCATAGTCCGTTTGCAAGGATGAGGATGCTGGGGGTGGTTACAGAAGGAGGAGGAAGAGCTAGTAAGTAAATTTGAAGAAATACATTTGCAGGCCTTTATTGGTTGTAATCAGCTGCTTTTAGAGTAAGTACACCCCAGTTATACTGGCATCCCAAGGGACCTGCTTTGCCTTGCATTGTGCATCCCAAAATAAAGCAAGCTCTTCATCTCTCGTTCTTTTTTTATGACACTTCTAATTCAGCAGAAAGCGCACTACAAAATAAACAGTATTCTGCAGTAATTGTTCTCAACCCAAAGGGTCCAAAAAACCCTGGATACACATAACACCTTAAAGTCTCCATGCTGTTTGAAATGTCTCAGTAGCCTAATTTGGGCTACTCAGTTCATAAAACCTCATCTTAACCCAAAACTGAAAGAATAAATTAAATTGATAGTTTTAACATTGCTTTTGCTGCATCTGTGGCTGCAATAAACATGTTTGCTTTGAAATGTATTTGAAAATTGCAACCATCTGCCCCACCTTGTGTTGGGGTTCACAGTAGGAAAATGAAGAGAGCTGGCATGCATTTAGGAATAAGGGAACAGGTTTGGGTATCAGCTCAGAAAGAGGGATGTATGAGCAACAAGTGTGCCTCCTGCTTTTAGGATTAGTTACTGCAAGGACATAAAGCTTCACAGCATTAGGTTTATGGCATTTTTATGCTATAGTGAGTGGCTTGGGAATGAGAGGATTAAAAGACAACAGGCAGAAGGAGAGCTGCAGCTTCTAACTCTTCCCAAAATGGTAATGAAGAGCTGGATACAGAAAAATGAGATTTAAATTCCTCCTTGTGCAGTTTATGAGATAATGCCGTTCATTTTGCTTAATAATAGATCTCCTTCTGTTCTATAGATTTTTATTTAGGATTTAGTAAACTATGTAAATCCGCTTTAGCAGACAATTTTTCACTGTCTGCAGGCAGATGCTGCAGTCCAGGCCACAGGTACCATAGGAGCTGGCCAGGGGCTCATGGATACTGGACATTCCCTTCTTCAGGGAGGCTGCAGGAGCAGGTAGGAAACAGTCATGTCTTTAGTTCATTGCAAGCAGTACTGAATAAAAGTTCATAATACCTCTTGCTGTGACCTGGTGATGAAATGTTTTAGCACAGTTCCTCTTGTCTTCAGCTCTTTTTTTCTGCCAAAGCTTTTGTGCTTTGGCTCACTGCTGAGGTCAGATTTGGATGTCTGCTTTTCATTTATTTTTACTGAATCTCATAGGTGCTTTCACTCTTTGGAAAGGACTGGTTGTGCAGTTCGCCAAAGAGATAAATTAAACCTGTGGCCTCTTGTGCACACAGAAGCACCTGGAAACCACCAGCTTTAAAGGGGATGCGACACTTGGTTATATGAACTCAGTTCTGCCTGGGGTCTAAAAGGAACTTCTAGCTCTATAACAGCCTTTGAGGAGAGACAAGAAAATTAATCCATATGAGCCCAGAATTGCTGTGGGTGCATAAATGCCCTGATTTGAGATATATAATACAGTGTAATAATCCTCAAAATAGAGTAGGAATGTGTTTTTTGGTTGCCTAGATCAAAGAGATGTTAAATGGTGTTTCTCTTGTTCCAGGGGGATTACTCACATAGAAATAATATGCCAAAGATAAGGCTTAGATTGAAAGGATTTTAAGCATAACAAAGAAGCCATCCCCAGCGCTGTGTGAAATAAAGTAGTAGTTTCAACTTAGTTCTTGGGATATTGTTGTCATATCATAAAAATTAATGGAATTTATACTACTTGCATTTCAGGGGTCAGATTCATGAGGGAAATAGGGATTCACAAACCGAAGTAGTGCTTGGTCCAAAGTGGAGAGTGCTGCTGAACCAGCGTGGGTGTCGTGTCTGGGTCACTAAGGGAAATCTCACACTACAAGCTTCAGCTGCAAATTTGCTGTCTATGTAAAGAAAAATGGAGCTTTCAAGGCTGTCATTCAGGCACCATTCACAAGGAAAGACTTCATTTCAGAAAAGAAAGGAACCTGTCCAGAAAAGGCTGGTTTGGAGAGACAAAGGGAGCAGCCAATTTTGTGCTTTCTCTGCTAGACAAGGATATAATAACTGAATCAATGGCCTGGCTTTCTGTTAATTGTGAGCAAGGTGGTGTTATGACATGAGTCTTAGCAAGTTTTGTGTTGGTTCTTTTCTTAAAAATGAATCCCAGTAATGACTGTGTTTAAAAGAAATAGCAAGATCATTGCCTATATTTCAAAACACCATTTTCAGCTAAAATCTCACTCTAAGGCAAAGTAAGAAAGGATACAGTGATGAAGAGGAAATTATAGTGAGGGAAGAAATCAAGCTATCTGAAAAACTTTCTCTAATAAGAATCAAAATAAGAAAGCTGTCTGTATCACTTTTGGTAACACAGCTCTCATGGACATCTGAAGTCTCACAGCAGAAAACAGTAGCATGGAATATATGAGGGTTCAGAACACTAAAGTTTAAGAGAAAAACTGTAGAGCAGATTTCTCTAGGAAGCTCTAAAGCAGAATTCTAACATGATCTTTCTAATTTTCTAAAGACAACAGTTTTTGCTACCTTGGTAAAACGGGCAGCTATGCTTGCAGGAGGCTTGCTGTGTGTAGAATTGTTACTACTATTATTAATACTGGTAATAATAATAATATGAATAATAATAGGAAGAAGTACCAGAAACTCAGGTAAGATCTGAATTAATAGTGCTGGTGAAACTAGACAAAAAAGTTATACTCTGATGGATAACCTTTTACCTGATATTTTCTAGAACATCAGAAAAAGTTTATGGATCAAACAAAGATTTTAAATTTCAAAACATCATGTTACTTCAAAAATAGGGCACAAGCAATTCTCTCTTTGATCTGTTCTCTGAGTGGGAATTCCTTACATGTTGTCTGCCCATCAGCAGGATAAGATGCAGTAAATAGCACAAAGCTCATTTCCCAGCTTGTTCCTACTTAGTATCAGAAACATAATGTTGGGCACTGGGTTTGCAGGTTCACATCTATTCCACATTCAGGAAGATAGAAAGTTCTCAGTGGAGTAGACAGATAGAGAGCTTTTCACAGAAAAATTACATGGGAAGATTCCAATTCACCAAGTCTTCTTTTCCCATATGCTTGAACATCTGGAATACGGAAGAACTTCCTGTAAGTACGTATGTAGCTTGACAAAATGTTGTACTGCATTCTACCTACTAGAGACTGGTATCTCATTTTTGTATTTAAATGCCCAAGGGATACACTACAGTCAGGAGCTGACAGATACCAAGGATCTATAAAGATTTGTAGAGAAGAGCTTGAAAAATGCTTGGAAATAATGTATCCAAGAAAGAATAATAAACAGTAAACCTATTCTGTTCTGATTTACATCTATATACATCTGAGGTAATTTATGGCAATCATAGAAGAATTTAGATTTGCATTTTGAGTAAGCTTGATTAGTGCAGCAAATACTGTTCTTGCTATAGAGTTCTAAACCTTTCCTTTACAAGTTATCAAAACAGAAAGTCCTGTAGTGCTATTCACAAACAGATGCTAATGTTGTTACCTTTCACAGTTTTTTAACTAATTTTCCAGTGTAAAAAGCTTAGTATACTGATGCACACAGAATCACTAATAAAATAGAAATACAGCACAGTATTATTCTACAGGGCCAGCACTGCACAGCAAAGTTCTTCACATGAAGGTATTCTTGTCTGATAGAAGATTCCACAACTAAATTTATTCATAAAATGAAGATTAAAAAATTTTCTTGCTTCTTTCTGGAAGGGTCATGACTGCACTAATGAAGGTTAAGTAGACTGAGGAATGATTAGTAGAATATCTGTGGGAGATCTCAGATATGTGTAGCTTGTAGAAAAAGCATTCTAGCACCTACCACATCATGTGTCATATCCAGCGAGAAAAGTCTTTCTTCAATTCCCCAGGCATTTCAAAGATAATTAGTCTAAATACAATGGGTGAAGAATCCTATTAGTTATGATTCTAGTGTTTGAGCTCATTCTTTTCTCTCCTGCTTTATAATATTTATCTGGGTTTTCACCATGACTTTTAAAAAGTACAATTCTGTTGAGTCCTATATTGAAATAATAATTGAAACTGAAGCCATAGGAACATGTAAGACATGCAGTGCCCCAAGTCAGTTTGTGCTCAAGCAGGTCAGCAGGCAAGGAGCCTCCCTCTGCTAACGCCTGATCCAGGCCCAATCTGCATCCTTTTGTGTGAAGATCAAGGCAGTGCTAGGACTCTCTTAGCAGACAAAGGAAAGTAAAAAGGTCTGATTTTCCCCTATATCTGTTCATGGATTTCTCCAAACATGAACTGAGGAAGGACATGTTGTGTGTTGTGAAAGCATTGCAAAAGACATGGAGTCATCCTGTAAGAATTTGAGATTGGGCACGTTGGCCATATTATGGACTGTGTGCAGAGTGCAATTAGCTTGGTAGTGAAATGTGTGCATCTGAAGGAAAAGAATAGGTCATGATAGCCATCTCTTTGCAGTGAAAGGGTAATACCAAAACCATGTATTTTTCTATTTTTGCTGTGACTGTGAACCTACAAAACTTGCTTTGTCCTGTAATGGAAAAAGCCCATGACAGAGACTAACAATTGAGTGCGGCTGGAGGAAAGAGATTAACTTATTGCAGACAAAAATGGCTATCAGGAAACCAAAGTAAAACATGGGGCTTGTTCACAAAGGAGTTAGTCTTTATGTAGCCCTCAAGCTGATAAGGTATAAGTAGGCTGGGCAAGCACATGTAATGCTTACAAGTTTCAGGAACCTGGGGCTAATTCTCTCCTAATGTATATGGTGTTTTCTTGTTTAAATGGATTTTCTGACCAGTATACAAATCACCCAAGTGGGAGAATGCCACAAGTGAATACAGTGCATAGTTTTATGCAGGGTTTGACAGTTTCTTGTCAGTTTTGATATTTCCTCCCCAAAAGAGGCAGCTGGGGTAAAGGAATCTGAAAACTTGGGATGGGCTGTTGGGGAAGCTGTGGCAGAAATGTTGTGTACAGAAAAGATTGTTGGCTTCGGGAGGATGGATGTTATATATTTGCTAACGGTTTGGACACCTGGTGTCAGGTTACAGAGAGAATATAGAGGCTCTAATCACAAAAGAGAGCACTTTCTTTGAATTTGAGTGCCCTTCATCTCTGTCATGCAACGTATTTTCAGTTTCTTCATTAGATGTACATCCAGGTATTAGTGAAAAGCTCAGTTGCTTTTAGAAACTGTGCTAAGCAATTCTGCTTTGGAAGAATTATACTGTGAAGTAAATAAATAAATAAACCTGACAAACGTGTTTTTCCAAAACTCCCTGGAACTGCACATCACCTGCTGGCACTTCTGAATTCAGTGTGCTGCATATCTAATTGTTTCTGCTCTCCTGTATTTTGCTTCCCTTTCAAAAGCCTTTTCTGTTGCAATTGGTAAAACATCTTGTGGGCAATTCCTCTGCTTGCAGCCTTGCCTGTCACATTGCTTTTCCTTCACAAATAGTATAAGGAAATAAGGAAGACTGTTGGGGATGATATGCGTTCTTTTGTTGCCCTTACAGATGGACAGACTGGTGTTGTAAACTAGTTATCACCTGTTTACTTCTGACAATGAAAAAGCAGTTTTGTTTTTCCTTATAAATGCATGAAATATCTAGTTAATTTTGCTTGTATAAACTCATTTGCATAATAAATCCACATAGAACCACATACTGCAATCTTAGTCAAAATTCTTAGTAATCCAGTAAGACTTTGTGTGTGTGTAATAGCATTTAATAGTACTGTTTTCAAGATTTGGAAAGGGGGGGTGTGTAGTGTCACATTGTGATACTAAATCCAAGAAATCCTGCAAAGCATTCGCACTCAGTTTTGGAGTGACAGCTCCACTGTAGCACCGTGTACGTCCTCCCAGATCAACTTTTCCAGAACACTTGCTTCTCAAATCTTACAGCTTTGATGTTTGGTACCATTGCAATGTTCCTGTTGCAGATGGGTTGGGCAGTATTGCTTCCAGCCTTTCTGCATGTAATTCTTTCAGGGAATTTGGAGTTTGACACAGGTTGCCCTATAGAACCCAGAAGGGTGTACTCAACCTCCAGCTCTGCAAAATCAGGGGTATCTGTTGTAGAAGACTGAAAGCTTATTGATTACTTTTGAAATCTGGAGTTTCCACTCTTCACTCTTTCACTTTCCATCTCTCAACAGTGCACAAAACCTATCAAAAAGTTTGCTTCCTTCTGCTCCATCAAAATGTTACAAACTCTTTCTATACTGTCTCAGTAAAGTATTTTTTATATTGAAAGCTATAAAACATTTGTGCCCCATTCTACTGCTTTTATTCTTTTATTGGGAAGGTATCCACAATTTATTTAATAATCAGTCACAAACAACGAAAAAAATGTGGGAGACAAGCAGTGTGACAGTCAAGGCCGAGCACAGATAGATGGAGTTTAATCATCCATGGAGCTTCTCTGGGGATTGTGAAAGATTTTAGAAAAGGCCAGATGTGACTGTTAAATTGGCTTCAACAAATCAAAATTATCTGTAGCAAAATTTGATTTTTCATTGAAAATCTATTGTTTAATCTAAAGCCCTCAAATTTCAGATAAAACAAGCAGAAAAGGAACTGTCAGGTTTAGGACAAAAAGCTGATTTTTTTCACAGAAAGTAGCTGCCTCCTACAAATTTTTCCGAAACTGTTATGCTACAATTAAAAAAACTGTCAGCGATGAAACATAATCTAAGTAATATGCCGAATTCTCTTGTTGATTTAAATTCTGAGCAGTACTGTACTGATCAGGTCTGAGTCTTATACCTCTTCAAAAAAACTGCATTACAAAGAACACGTGAGTTTGGTTTGTGTCAAGAGACTTGTTTTCATCAACTCTTTCCCTTTCTTGGGGATAAAAGGGCCTGTAGTTTTCAGCTTTTTTAGCTCCGGGGATACTTCTCTGAGTTCACCCCCCTACTCTCTCTCCCCTTCCATGACTTTCCACGTCACCATTCATTGCAGTGAATAAGGAGCAGCTGAGGGAGCTGGGGGGGTTCAGCCTGGAGAAAACGAGGCTCAGGGGGGACCTTATCCCTCTCTACAGCTCCCTGAAGGGAGGTTGGAGCAAGATGTGATTTGGTCTCCCAGGTAACAAGGATGAGAGGAAATAACCCAAAGTTGGTTGCACCAGGAAAGGTTCATATTGGATATTAGGGAAAAGATTCTTCACCAAAAGGGCTGTCAAACACTGGAACAGGCTGCCCAGGGAAGTAGTTGAGTCGCCATCCCAGAAGGGATTCAAAAGACATGCAGATATGGCACTTGGGGATGTGGTTTTTAGTGGTGGACATGGCAGTGCTGTGTTAATGGTTGGGCCCAATGATATTAGAGGTCTTTTCTAACCTAAACAACTCTATGATTCTACCCTAAATTAATTCCAACAAGGTAACTGGTTAATTACATATTTCTAACTAAACACTTGTGCAATTTTAAAGGAGTATTTTTCCCAAGGTGGTCATAAATTGCAAAGATAGTTAGCATTAGGCAATTACCATTTTGAAGAATAGATGTTGTCACCATTAAAAGTGGGTACTTAGGACATATAATAGCAGTGTCACATTCATCACAGGATCTAAGAGACAGGATGCTTAAATGCAGTGAGAAGGCTATTAATGCAGAAATGTTTTAAAACTGCCATCAGATCTCTTGTAGTCAATACTGGTGCTTTACATAAAAATTGCCTGCACTGATGATAAGGTAACTTGTCTGAGCTTGAATCATTGGAGAACAATCAAATATGATAAATTATTGCCAGATGCTGCCATTTTCAAAGTAGAGACACAAACTAGGGATAATACAGCTGAGACAATTCACAGGAACTTCAAAGGAGTCACTCCTTCAGGTATTGTGTTGTCCCTGATAGTCAATCAGTGTAAGATACACAATTTTTATAGGTAGTAACGGGTTTATTTTCAATACATCCAAAACCATCTATCTATATTCAATAGACACAGTATATATTGAAAAACAGCATTATATATCTAACTTATCTGTAATTATTATTGAGAATAGCTACACTCCTTAGACAGACTGTCATAAAATATTATCAGATCATCTGTACCGAGCAATTTCAGGTGTTGGTAACTGTATTCATGGTCAAGAGTGCAGAGCACTGTTACAGAATTAGGCCTGAGTCAAGTTCAAATTCAGTGCATTAGCAGAGTAGACATTTAAAGTCAAGTATAATTTTGATTTTATAATTGTTATGAATATTATATACTTTTATATTCAGGAAATTTCCATGAGCTCACATGCAGCAGGGCAAAAATATACCTAATTTTTTTCCAAGAAGAAAGGAAACACCTGTTTGGGGACCAATTATGAACTTCATAGAACTATCAGTCCTAATTACTAAATAGCTACAGGATTCTCATTTAAGCAAAATCAACCATACTTGAAAACTAAACTTAGAATGTAAATGATGCAATCATTCATAATTCATTCTGCCACAGTGCACAAAAGCAGAGCCTACAGTAAGCTGTTTTTAAATCTTTTGTGCAAATTAATACAGCCAATACTAGATTTTTAAAAAGCTGTTAAGGAGAAATAGATCTTCTAAGGGTACTATTTTTTATCCAGCATTTTATTACCAGTCTTAAACTTGAATACGTCTGCTTTAAAAGACTTAACAGAAGAGGTAAAGCACTCTGTCTTGTAGGTGAGAGATCTACATTTGCTGCTTAACAGAAATATTAGCTGCTCATTAAAGAATGTTGTATTGCCATTTGCAAGACCCATAGTTTCTTGTAACTGTTCAGTTAAATCTTAAATCTGGCAGTAGATAATATCTACTGCCCATACATTAGTGGAATCAATGATCCAAGGTAATCCAAGGATAATTTCTCAGGCAAGCTAACTGAGGGCAAGGCCTCAGGATCTCAAACACAGCTACGACTCTCCTGGGGACAAAGAGAAGACTTTCAATATCAATCCTTGATTTGAAGGTCTCAGCCTTTTTGCAGGGTAGAACAACCCCACAAATTAGTTGTCCAAGCTCAGGTTACTCTTCCCATTACCCTTATCAATGGAAAGTCACTATAACTGGTGAATATCAGTTCATTTTGCATGCCATTTTTATGTGAAATTACTTTTTGTGCTCAAAAAAATACCCCCCCATGCATGCATAAATATTAACCACACAGAAACTTGGTTACTTAGTACAATACATTCCAAAACAATAATTTACAGTCATTTAGACAGTACTAGTAATTTATAGTTTATAGTGTTACTCACTTATCAAAGCGCAAAGTTTAGCTGGAGCCGAGAAATTTAATGTCTGTGGTGTTTCAATGCACCAGTAGTAAATATTTTGTAAGCCACTTATCCTATGAGTAGCCTGGAAAAGAATTTTCAGTAAAACTTGTATTTATGAAATTTATTTTTTCTTTCTGTTTGCAAATTGCTTGAACAGATTGTGAGAACTCCTTATTTGTTTGTGATCAATTATTCTTTATCAAACATTATGTAGAAAAACTGTCTCATTGATCACAAATTGTTTGCTGATGTTGTAAATATATATATGAATATAATGCACTCCTATACATATAATAATTCTATATTTCATCATTGTGATCTTTCACTTCAGAAAATATTATTAAATTCATAAAAACGTAGAATCATCTGGGTTGAAAAAGACCTCCGAGATGCACAAGTCTAACCCTTGAATTCCCTGTGCCCTATTTTTTTCCTCAACACAAAATGTAAAATTTCTCCAGAATCACTTTCCACAGACTTTCCTATCAATAAAACTGTTTTTCCTGTGGATTCTACACTATCTGACCACTTGGAGTCTGTCTGTTTATCTCTCAGTGGCAGTGTCCAACCTGGAGTCGATCCGATCCATGATGGGCTGGCAGTCTCAGTGATCTGAGCACTCACAAAGGTGGCTGGATACATACTATCCTGAAGAATCTCTTTGTTATTAAAGCTGATTTAGGACCTTCTGTTTACTGTTATTTACTCCTGGTTGTACAGCTTGAGTCTGGTAATATCACATATTGCTTCCACCTTTTTATTCGCACTGGTAAATCACATTAAATGGGGCCGCCTTGCAGATGGTCCCTGTATGAGCACAACTTTGATTGAAGATAGATGGTAAGAAAGGGAGTTTGAAACTGCAGCAAACCATGGATTCTTGTCCCTCCTGTCATATTGAATACCTATATATTCACTCAAGCTTTCACTTGAATTAAGGTTTGTGAAGAGTTGAATTCCCTAGAGGGTGTGCTGAGATTTTTAATTTAACGCTGGTTACTCCAACAAACACAATGCATTTGCATTTGCAGGGCAGGAGAAGCAATGCTTAAATGAAACTTAATCCCATATTTGGAAAATCTGCAAATGATTTGAACTCTCTTACTGGTCACTTTAGGTTTCCCTAAAGAATAATGGCCTGAAAAAATAGGAAGCCACAGTATTCCTTCATAATTTGAAATTACAACATTACAGATAATCAAATGTAATTGTCCAGAGATTTAAGGATGTGTTTCCACAGGCAATAATTTGTACAAGAAGAAAGAAAACATCATTGTCCACTTAGAAGGGTTAAAGGTGAGGAAGTGGGAATATGAGCTACGCTCTGCAATCAAATTCTTGACATAATTGCATGTTTTTGTGTGTTGTGTGCAAAAACCACATGAAAACGTGTTCTAAGAGTATTATTTACTTTAAAGAAATCTTTATGCACGTGTATGAGGAAACATGAAAGAAACTGTGTAAAAGTTTAAGCATTCACCATGTTTAACCATTTATGAGTTGTTTATGAATATTTTATTAACTATTGCCTAAAAGAACAGCAAAAGTGCTGCTTGCCAATTCAGAGAAAGTAAGTGATCTTTAGTTTAATGATTTAACATATAAGCTTTATGAACTGTGCTTGTTGCTATGGTACACATGCATTTCTCTGACAGAATAGATGGAAAGTAACGGAATACACATGGCATTCTCTTGTGTGCAGAATATCATTCCTTTTGGATCCTTTCCAGTCTGTTTAACTCTTTTCTTCTACAGACTTAGTTTTCTATCTTCACTCTTTCTTACTGAATAGTGTTCTTTGCTCATGGAAAAATGCATCCAGCAGTTGAATCACCCCCTTTTTGAAAAGCGAACAACCTTATGATGCACTTTTTTTAAAGTGTCTGTTGCATTTACAACAGTTGAACTGTAACATATTTTGAAAGATTGTGAAAAAATATTGCTATTTTTGCCAGCAGGAAGTGTTTCATGAATGCAAAAGCTGTACAGAAAATAGAGCTCAAATTCATAGTATATATAGGGTATTTTTACCTCTTTGTATATTATACACTATACAATACCACCTCTCCCTAATTTCTGTCTTACTCTACAGGATATACACTTCCATGAACCATTCATAATGATAATAGCTAAAACAAATTGTGGCTGTTATTTTGACTATGATTGTTTTAAAATGTCAGGTAACTATAACAGATTGTGCTGTTTGTCTGTGTAGACTCTGAAACAAATTCTCGGTAAAGGAGGTACAACTGAAACATCAAATCATTTGTGTGACTGGAATCGAAGAGATGTAATGTTGATAGAAAAAATCAGGGAGGATGAGGTGTAATAGGACATTTAAATGTATAGACAAGTCAGAGGAGAAGAAGGTAAGGAATATTACAGATATATGTGTTTGCTAGGAATGAGAAGGAATGACATGGAATGACAAAGACTGATATTTGAGATGCTGAAATGGCTAGTGCAGCTAAAAGGTTCAAGAGAATGTGTCTATCTATTCCCTGATGCTAATAAGAAGTAGTAATGAGGGAATAGATATTTAAATTACAGACCTAAGAAATCTTCTTTCCCACTTAAAAGTAGTGAGAGTTTCTTCTTCGAGATTAGACTGTCTCCAGGGCATCTGTTTCCTGGTTAAAGCAGAGGAGGTTTTGATTGCTTTGGATTACTATAAAGACAAATATATATGTTCTAAAGCAACACAAAAACAAGGTCAGCTAAATTTTGCAGGAGAAAAATCACATCAGAAACAACACACAGTGCAAAACAGATACAGTGCCATAAAAAGAAGTCCAGGAAAGAGGACTGGGACAGAGACACAAAGCCTAATCCAGTGTGTCTGGAGCAAAGAGAAAGAAAATAAAAATGCTTATAGGAGATGAGTCATGAGGTGAAACTTAGGACTTCATATCTCACTGCAACAACTATCAAAAAAAAAAAAAATCTGAGGAATAGGAGGATATGTGCCATGTGACCTGAAGTGCTTTACAAACTCTTGATTTAAATGCTCTGCAGGAAAAAAAAAGGCTGCTATATTTGCAATTGAGTTATTAGATCACAAACCAATTCAATTTCAGCTGAATCATGGGACCAGATGCAATATGAGCCTCAGAAATATTGATAATATTACAAATATTACACTAGAGAAATGTAGCTGGGAGCTGGTGATATACAGTGTATGTGCTCTGAGTCCTGTAAGGAAAAAATAAGCTGTTAATAAGAAACCTATGAAACAAGCAACATTATCTCTTGGAGTCTGTAACAGCTGACAAGCAGAAATACCTTGCTGAGCAACAGTGTAGCATGAAAGAGCAATTTGCTCAACAAGGGCCATCAAAAGTACTCCAAACTGAAAGAGGGAGGACAGCAGCATTCCAACGCGATAGGGCTCATCCTTTTCCAGCAGCCCTAGTAAAACAACTGAAGAAGAAGCAGGTATATCTCTAAAGGGTTGTTACATGTGAAAGTGGCTCAGTATGGATCTGCCTCCAAACAGCGCTGACAAAGTCTTTTGGTAAACTAGACATTGGCATTGTCTCAGAAACACTTAATAGTGAAGATTAACATTTCTCACAAGCAGCCTCTGAGGGCTCTTGCCTGCTTTGCAACATTCAGGAGTGACTATTTCATGTTAAATTATGCAGGCTCTCCTGTCACCTGACAAAGTTTTCTTCCTGTGGTAAGTACATCAGAAAAAAAGTAACTATGGATGTTTCCAGGAAATGTTCTAGTTTACACTGAACTTAGTATAAACTGAATGGGGTGTTAAAATCAGGACAGATAATAGCTTTTCTTTTAGGAAATGAAAGGATAAAGGAAAAGTTAAGCAATGCCATGACATCAAGTTACAGTGACTGCTAACTTAGAAAAGAAAGAACATAAGGTTGAGTGGAGAAAAGCTGATTATACATTTCCCTACTTTGTACAGAGAATTTCTTTGTCCATCCAAACCTTAAGAAAGGTACTATAAGAAATATCACCACAAGAGTTAAAAGCACCTTAACCCCCTGCACGTAGTTCCCTTTCTCATGATTTGCATCCACATTCCTATAGCCAGGGCTGGTGTCCTCCACCATGCAGCAAAGCAGGGTTCTGCCCACCTCTTGCTGGAGCACTGCTGAACTCCATCTAGAAATAAATGCTGCCTGAGAAGTATGAACAGGTCCCTAGTCTCCTGGTTCTTACCTGAGAGAAGACTCTGATCTAATTCCTGCTCCAGATAATGTTATTTGTACATATTGAAATAGTATTGGCAGGAAAATAATCTTCTCTTCCATCTTTTTACATCCCCAAGTAACTTATAACTTAGTAGATGACAATGAGAATTCAAATTCACTCAGGCAGAGAACCGAACTAGATCTGAATCTCCTACATGCTTCAAAATTTACCTACCCTCTAAGAAAGTAGAAGAGAGAAGATTGATGAAAGTGACTCTGACGCATTTGTGAATCTTATCCTGGAAATACCCCAAAAAAACTATTCTGCAAAGATAATCCAGATCTGTATTTGAGGAGACTAAGTGAAACTGCATCTTTGTTGAATTTAGTGCATGAGAAAAAATAGTTCACCCAGAATTTATCTACAATTTTGTTTAAAGGGAACAAAGCATAAATTCCAAGCAATTTAATCACTGATTTCATAAGAGAGACACATGCTCCCAACTTGAAGCAGGTATTGTCGAGAAAAGGAGGGGGGGGGGAGGGCAAGTTCTCTTTTCCAGCAATGAATGTTTAATTGAGATAATTCATGGGACAGAAAGTGAAGTGCAAAGGGTACGGTAGATGACAGTAAATAGAGATTTCTGCCCCATGTGGTCACAGTGTGATTCTGCTAAGGGGACTATAGGATGCAAATACACAGGCTGACCTGGCTCTAGGACATTCAGACAGGAAGTATAATCAGAAAACTGAAGGTGCTGCTGTCTTTCAGAATGCCCTGTTCAGACAATGTTGCACTGCAGTGAAACAGGATAATTTCTTGCCAAACAGGAATTTCGGCACAAAAACTCTTCACTGTACCCTCAGTGTCTTCTGCAGTCAGTGGGAAAGGCAGCCTAGAGACGGGTGGTGATGGCAGCATGGATAGAAAAGGACCCCTCTGGCAGTGCTGGACAGTCACAGCACACAAGCCTGCTGTTTGGAACTGCTGTGCTCCAAACAGGATCGTTTTCTCTCCAGTGACTGTAGCCCTGTAATGGGTGACCCCATCCATCCACCAGCCACCCATCTGGCCATTCCATCACTCCCCTCCCCAATAGGGCAGGGGAGACAATAAGTTGGGAAATCTCCTGGACTGAAATAAAGACAGGTAGATCACTTACCAGTTACTGCCATGGGCAAAACTGACTTGCTTTTGGAAAAAAAATAATTTAATTTATTGCCAACTTAAAATATAGTTGGATAGCAAGAAGCAAAGTTAAAAAATACCCCCTGCCTCTCCAGGAGGGGGCCTTCACTGCCTCACCCCGACTTTCTACCTCTTCCTGCCTTGAGCTTCTCTGAGGGGCTCAGCCCTGCTCAGGGGTGAGGACAGTGGGGAACCAGCTGGAATTGGTGAGTCCACCTGGGGCAGCTCCTGCAGTCCCCCACACCTGGATATGAACATCTGGAGCAGGGAAAGGCAGCACAAGGCAGCTGGGCACAGTGAGCACAGCTGGCAGCCAGGAGGGAGAGGTGCCAGGGGTGTGTGAGGGAGCCGGGCTCAGCTCAGCAGCCTGTCAGACACAGTCCTTCTGGCTGGGCCTGGTTCATGGTGACAGTGACAAAGAAATCCAATGCCATTGCAAAATAGTGGCCAACAGTGAGTCCATTCCCAAAACCAAATACAGAACAGGTACCCTGAGTGCTCCAGCTCGTTTGGAAAAGTAGGAAGAAATGAGGTTTGGAAACCTGCAAGATGACACCAAGAATTAAAGCAGCAACGATACCAAGGGCAAATCCTCCCCCACAAGTAATAGCTCAGTGTCAGTGACCCAGCACATGGGTTTTCACTGGACAGAGTGCCCAAACAGGGTGAGAAGGGCTGAGGGACAGGCTGACCCTCAGGTGGGCTCCAGGCTCTGCAGAAGGGTGAGTGATGAAGGCTGTGGTGCTGGACCTGCACTCGCTGCTGATGAAAAAGAAAGGAGAGAGGATTTCAGAGAACGTATCAAAGTCAGCTCCCTTGCTTGTGGCTTGAAGCCAAGCTGCTGTTGCAGAATCTGAGAAACACAATTGTCACTGAAGATTTCTAGTAGAAAAAAAAAAAAAAAATAGTATATAATAGCATCCTTGTCCCCGCACAAGTGTCACTTTCTTCTGTAGCAAACCTGTTCCTTATTTGTAGAGGAACCTGTACCTGGAGAGGGTTGTGATGTTTTCCTCAATAGATTATGCTTGAAGATAAACTGCAAAATATTTTCTCATCTATATGCTTTAGCTTCCCTTAATTTCCCAAGGGAATATCTGGTTTCTGAACTCAGGTTAGAACTAACCAAATTACTTTTATTTTTCAGTGAAAATTATAGTAAAACATTCAGATTAGACATTATGTCGCAATGCCATGAAACTGGGATTTTAATCAAATAGGGGAAAAAAACCAAAGCAAAACAAAACAACAAAACACCAGAGGCTGCAAAAAATTATTTTAATTTTATATTTGTTTCAAATATAAAGCACATTCATTCTGATTTTGGCTGAGGGAATATTCTGAAAAGTCAGTGATGCAAAATCTGCAATGACACAAACCCAAAGTGAAACAAAAGATTTCCATTTCATACCGAAGTCAAAACCTAGAGCTTTTATTGGAGAACTTGGACCCCAATGGAAGTGAGCCTGAGCTGTCTGCTCTAACTCTTTTGCAGGTGTTAAAGAGGAGCGGGGGCACTTTCCGAACGTCAGTTCCTCGCCCGGACAGGACCTGCCGCTCCTCGGGAGGCAGGTGAGCCGCGGCAAGAAGCCCGTGCGCACACGCAGCGAGGAAGAAGTTCGCCGGGGATGCAAAGCAGGAAAAAGTAAAGCGAGTTAGTTTTCAGAGTAAAGTCTCTGCCTGACACCTTCCCCCGCAGCAAAGTCAAATGACAGTATCGATCGCTGGAGAACATTTGCAGCGTGGCTGGGGCCGGGCGGCTGCTGGGCTCGCCCATCCGCGGCCGCGCATCCCGGCGGGGCACCGCGTTACTGCGGGGCTGCCGCACAGGCGGGGGCAGAGCGGGGGACAGGCGGGGCCGAGCGCGGAGGAGCGCGGGCAGGCGAGATTGGGGGTGCGGAGGGGTGCGGGCAGGTGCGCGGGGGCGGGCGGGCGGTGTGCGGGGGCGGTGCAGGTGCGGGGCGGGGCGGCGGGGCGGGCCGGGGGGCGAGCGCGGCCGTGCGGGGCGGGGCGGGCCCGGCTCCCGCTCCGGCTCCTGCTCTGGCTCTGGCTCTGGCTCCGGCTCCAGCCGCACCGCCGATCCCGCTGCGCCGCCAGCCGCGCCCGGAGCCGCGCAGTGTCCGCCGGCCCTGCCGCACCCCGAGTAAGTCCGTCAGTCCCTCCGTGCGGCCGCGGCTCCGGCCGGCCCTGCCCGCGGGGCGGGGGTGCCGGGGGGGTGCCGAGGGATGCGCGGGGCTGCGCCGGGCGGGTCTCGCCGCCCGCCCATTGTCTGCGGCGCCCCGAGGCTGGGGGCGAGGTGGGGCCGAGCTGGGCCGGGGCTGAGGTGGGGCGGCTGCGAGCCCGTTCTCTGGGGTTTCCGTGGGTGTTTTTTCCTGAGCTCCGAGCCGAAGGGCTGCCGGGGGGACGTGTCTGTCCGCCCGGTACTTGGGGCGTTTTAGAGCTCGATGCTGCCGGGACTGCTCTTCCCGTTAATTCTTTTCAGGTGTTTCGACTTTCCAATTATTCTCCCGGCTGGAGCCCCAGCCCTTTTTTACTCGTTGACTGAGGAAATGTTTATTTATTTTAAATGATGGTACCCCTTGTTGTTTGTCTTAGAGCAGAAGCGGGCGTGCTGTTACAGGTCTCTCTCCGTAGCATTCATGAATCCCCTTTCCCATCATAAGACATGTGCATCTAATCAGTGAGATGTATGAGGCAAATTTATACTCTGACAGTGTCTCGCTAAACACAGGCACCTGCGAGCATCCTCTCCTCTTACAAGTCTGTGTCCTGATCACTTTGTTTGCTGCACCCACAAAGATACATTTCTATAGCTGTGCAACATAGCAATGATTTAAAATATCTCATGTAAGAAGTGGTACAACTCATGACCCTAAACTGCTTGTGTGCATCAAGTGGTGCTGGGTGTTAATCTCAGGGGACCGAACATGCGTAGGTGCCTTGAATGCTTTTTGTTTGATGATCCTTGATGGACTTGCTCAGTGCATTAGTCTGTAGGCTTAGAGTTTTCTAGCCCCTGGGAGCAACACATTTTGTGAACACCTCTGTCTAACGTGGAGTTTAATTTCAAAGGGAAAACTCATGGTATGGAACTGATGTTGATATTATGGAAACTTGATACATAATTTCCTTGAAGAAAGAAGAAATCTTGGAGCAATTTTAAAAATGGAATACAGGGGTGTTGCAGGAATAAAATGTTTGCATTGTCCATTATCAATGTAGCCATTTAGTCCTTTTCTACAGTAGTAGCAATTTGGTTTAGTTTTCTATTTTTATGTCTCCTCCTGTAATGGTTTTATATTGATTGAATTCCTTTTCTTTTCTATTTCTGTGGATGTTGGTCCTTAATCCAATTCTTAACAGCATTTGCAACTACAATTTCAGTTCATGCCCTTATCTTCAGGAAAAGAGAAACAATCCTATAGGCAGTGCCCTTATTAATGTCACAACTTTGAATTTGTAAGATTCACATGATATTGATCCATTTATTGCTTTTGTTCTCTTTCAAATGTTAGTATAACTTGGCCCATTTCAGGCAGGTCTTGATTGAGAAGGTGATATAAAAATGCAGTGGCTGCCTTTAATGATCATTTTAACTACTCCCATTGTGTGTTCTCCAGTTACAATGTGATGTCAGTTGTAAGTCTCTATATCTCTTCTTCCCTTCCCCTTGTATATTATTCCTCTTTACCAAAATGTTTAGCAATCAGCAAGCCCATTTTTCACATAAGTTTAATTTGGTGCTAAAACACACAGAATTGATGTGATTTTTTTTTTCCCCTTTCCCTAAGAAAAACAAGAAAGGGGTTAAGATATGTATAAGGAAAGGTTTAATACAGTGGAGAACCAGAGATTTCTTTCTTGTGGAAAAGAGTCCTTACCAATGTTTATTGAATTTGCTTGTCTGCATGAAGAAAAGAACTGTTGTTTTGTTATCTAGCAGCTGTAGGAAGATTGACAGCTACAAATTGCAAATCTATGAAGGATCTGTCCATGACACAATTTTTAGTTCATTTAGATCGTTATCCTACACATCTTGTCATTTGCAAAATTATATAAACAAGATCAGTAAGTTTGTGGAGAAGATGTAAATGCAGTGAATATACTGTAAAGATTTTGAAGCTCTTTGGGATAATTAGCAGAGCATGGTCTTGCCTGAAATATGATGTTACTACAGTTAATTTAACTGAAGTAGGAACATACCGTGGTAAACATTATACTATACAAAAGAAATACATATTTTGAAACATACTAGCTCTGTCAGAAAAACATTAAGTGTAGTAGTCTTTTTGTTAAGATAAAGAGAACATCATTGATGTTGTGGTGTGCTTTGCATTTTTAAACAGAACCCAATGAATTACAAACATTCATTCTGCTACAAGCAATTGCTGAAACTTCTCAGGACCCCAAAATAGAGAGTTATTTGTATGCTCATACTCGCATGTTTTCTGATTACGGTTTCACTGTAAACCCAGAAATAAATAAAAAAAGCTATTGTTCTGAAATTAGTTCTCTCCTAGCTCCAGATCTTTTGTTGGTCTGCTTCTGTCTTGGAAATTTATGTTTAAATACCTCAGTGTGTTCAAGTTATAGGACTTTCTGTTGGGAAGTGTGAGAAAGCTACAGAAGGGATCTGGGAGCAGTCTTTGTTGGGTCTTGGAAAAGTTGAGGGCATATAATCTGTGGTGGAAGGTCAGGTTTACTAAATGTCTGAGAAAGAAGGTAGCTGAAATTTTCAAAGGTCAAAAAGAGCAATGTGCTAATTTTAAAGGACACCTTGCATAAATATTACTTCTTTTAACATGTCAAAATGTGAAAAAATAAATATTTCTCATCCTGTGTTTCTCTCTAAATGTTTAATAATTCAGTTTTTCTTAAACATGGTATTTGTAACACAGATGCTTTTTTCTAAGGCTGTTTCATTCTCTGTGGACTCAGGAATGAGCCAGTGGAAATGGTCTGTATTTATAGGCCCATACCCATTTACAGCTTTTGAATGCCTCAGTTCATGACTATTCTTGGCACTGTGGAGTGTCACTTTCCAAAAATGGGCTTCTTTGAAACACGTGAGTCTTTGGAGTCCAGTGCCATTTCACCTCCCATTGGGTTCCAAGTGTGCATGGCAGAGGTGGTCACAGCCAGAGACTGATGACATGGAGCTCATCACGTGTCCCTGCTGAGCACTGACCCTGGGGGCTGATGTGCTTATGGTTCCATTGGCTTAGGTTGGTGTGGACAAAACTAGATGGTTCCGTCAGGGATGTGGATGGAGGAGGAGGAAGATGATATCCTCTGCTGTTCACCAAGGATAGGTATTGAAAATTTATTACTGAATGCTGCTGCTATTTACAACTGGTTTTAATTTATTTTTAAATACTGTCTCTTAAACCTTTACCTTGGGAATTAATTCCTGCCTTGGCACTGTATTTTAAAATTAACTCAAACCCTGGCGGATTCAAAATGCAGGAGACTCTTTTATAAATGACAATGTTAATGATAGATGTTTAAATACAGGGGCTGGAGAACACATACCAATTTATCTGTTAGTTTTCCATGCCATCTACAGCTGCAATGATTATCCCTGGTACTTCAGGTGATTCTCCTGGAACGCATTAGGGTGGAACTGAAAATTACAAAAGTGTACATCTAGAGGAACTCTTAAAGTCTTAAAACAAGTCCTAGGTTTGATGTGAAATAATCAAGTATTGTTGATCCCCCAAGGAAGTGCTTAATCTCATCTCTGTTACAGACAAGGAAACAGTCAGTTAAGCGTGTCATTTACGTGGGGAGTGAATATTTAGTGGAGAAAAGTCTGTATCTTAAATTATGGTGATACTGTGGATACCTTAATTGTGAACTAATATAAATGGTGTCTTGAAAACCAGACAAATCTTCAATGTAATTATAAATCAAAGTAAGAGAAGGGAAAAGAGAGATGAAATACATTTGAAGGCTGATACTGGGCAGTGTTTCACAGCTAGAAATGAATGTTATTCAATGAGAAAACTAGGAAGTTCTTTTTTTTTTTTTTATGGTATAAAACACCTATTTCTTCCCTTGTAAGCTGAAGATCACTTGACTTTATCATACAATTCAGATGTTTGAGACAAGCTTTCTTTGGTGAAGAAGAGTCATTGTATTTCTCAGTACGTTCTGCTCCCATGGCAGGCCTGCGAACACAGTGCTTGTGATGCTATTAGCCAAGGGCCTGTTTCTTTAGCTCAAGTAGGAAAGATCTCCACTTGGAAAAGAGAGGCTTTTGAGTCCTTTCTTCCAGAGCAGGAGGAGTTCCTATCAGTTTTGCAGTATTATTTTTAAGCAGCTCCAATTACATATTCTTAACTTTGTTTCTCTAGTGGGAGCTCCCCTTTCAGTGTCTCTGACCTTTCTCGGTGAGGTTAGCTTCTGCTGAATCCACCCTGCCTGTTCTGTTAGGTCGTAATTCCCTTTACAAAGTCCACTTTTACCTTTATTTTGTCACTTCTGGTTTTGATCATATTCCTTGATTTCTCAGAAATATTTTGTATTCCTTAATCCCTGTGTTTCCTACTGATATACCACTTCTATCTCTTTTAGTCTGTCCAAAGAACCCAATTCCTTTTATTCCAACTCTTTGGTTTGCTTGCTAACTTTAAGATCTCTTTACACCTACAACATTTTCTACCACTTGAAAGCTAGTCATGACAATGTGACAGCACATATTTTCTTTATCCAGCTGTAGCATGTATCTGTAACAATGTTTCTGAACTTGAATGTTCATGCCACTAACACTGCACATGAAGTTTTCCCTGAGAAGGGAGTTCCTCCTGGCAAGTTGTATTGCTGTGAAAAGGGGTGATATACACCCATGTTCTTGAAAGCCAGCAGAATTGTTTCTTAAGGACTTCTGTGTGTGAGAGCAGAACCATTGTGCAGTGTCTGAGACATGTGATCCTAATTTTCTTTGTTAAAAAGTTAACTGACAAACCACTGGTGGGTTCTGTTTGCTCCTAAACCAAAAATAAGACGTCTTCTTGAGTCAAAATCCTTGCTGCTTTTCCTTGCTAGTCTTCTGAGACTCAAAATTCTGAGATATGTTCCCTGTTACAGAGCTTAGTTTTGGTCTACAAAATGCATTACAAGGCTCTTTGGGAGAGCCTGAAATACAGAGTTCTGCTTTATTGTTGCTGCTCTAGAAAGGAGTAGTCTAGCTCTGTATTTTCTTTGAGTGGTTGCTTCTTGCTAGTTCATGATGGAAAATATTACTGTAATTCCAGTAGTAGCCAAATTTTTTGAATCTACTTAAAAAATGCCTTAACCTCATTTGTCTGTTGGTGTGGGTTAGTGAAAAAAGAGAGTGATTTCTTCACATATAATGAACATGCACAGTACTGAGTCAGACATAGCCAGCCTGAAAATGTCAGATCATAAAGTTCAGCATCTTTGAATTGGGGTTTAGGTGAGGCAAGACCCACTTATACTTTGTCATTTTGAGTAAGTATTATTTTTTTCCCTTTCCCATAATTCAAAGAACAGGTGAATGAACCTGTCTAAGGCTGTAAAATTAAAAAGAAAAATCACCTTTGGAAGGAAGGGAAACCAACCATTTCACAGATCAAAAGATCAAGATGAGACATTTCAGCTATATATGAGAAATTACACAAATATTATTAGCATGAGAATGTGAGTATATTGTGCAAAGTCTAATGAAGTGTGAAGTCCCTTTTTGTTTCATGCAAAACATAAATCTGAAAAATCCCAGGGTATGAACAGTAGTCAGAAAGTCAAGTACCCAAATTTTTTTCAAAACTAGAACTTCATGTTTTCTAGACAGTCTCCAGTTAGATCTCTTACTCCGATTCTGGCAGTGAGTCAAGTCTTTTTTTCCTTTTGAAAACTGACAAAACTCCACTCTTCCTCCAGATTGCTTTAGGCTGTGAGAAGTTTTACCTGCACATTGCCTGGGTAGCTCCACCAAATTAAAAAAACAAAACAAAGCAAAACAAAAAAACCCCAAATAAACAAGAAAAATCAAAACCAAAACCAACTAAATAAATCCATGGAGAGTTTTGCCATGTCCTTGACTATGTAAGATAAAATGTATTAAACACATGCTGAATTTCCAGCAAAAACAGCTGTTAAACTCTAAGCCCTATGGAGAATTTGACACACTTATGAAGTAGACAGGTTTCTCTTCTTCCACATAAAGAATTTATCTCTGTCATTAGGACACACCAGAAATGTTTTTGTTTCAATCAAATGTCCTGTCTTTCCACCAATACAAGAAGGCCTTCAGATTTTCTCAGAAAAACATTGCTTGTCCACATTAAAGCATTCCCATTTCCTCTTAGCAAATTACATACAGCAAACTGAAGCATTTGCTTTACCACATAACATCAATGAAGCATTTATTTAAAAAGACAAGAGAAAGGCATTTTCTTTCCCTATAAAATGGCAGCATAATGGAATTTGTACAAAACTATACCTCTCTATTTACAATGGCATCCTGTAGCAGGTAATGTTGGGCAGATTTAGGTGGGCACACAGCTCCTGCCCTACCTTGGGCACATCATGGGTAGTCTGGAATATTTTTCTTTGTGGAGATCCCTGAACCTGCTGGGATGTGTCTGCACTTGAAAGCCAGTTCAGTAAGAAAAGCAATGTGAATTAATGCAAACAGGGCACGCTACTACCAGGTCGCCTGGACATAGAGTAGTTTGACAATTCCCACAGGATACTTCTGTGCTCAGTATCCCTGTGAGTGACTTTGACTTGGAGGATGGAGCTGTACACTGAAGAGCTGTTACATCTCTGGGTAAACAGCAAGCATGTCTACAAGTGTGGGGGTGACAGGGAGAAAATACATGATGACATCAGAAATTTCTGTAGCAGTCCAACCTGGGATGACTGCATTGCTCACAACTGGAAGAGATCTTATATATTGATGGATGGATGCAGAGAGTGAAAGAGATTGGTACATGTGTAGGTATTTATCAGCTTGAAAATAAGCTGGAGTGAAGATAAAATGCAGTTAAATCTTAAAGCACTGCAATCTGAGAGGTATCACTGTTCTGTTACCATTCCTACTCTGTAGAAATGTTCACATGTATGGTTCAGCTCATAAGCTGTGAGTATGGAGTTTCTGAAGATAGCAAGTAATTGCAAAATGGGGTTTTACCTTGTTAAACTTTCACTTGTTTAAAAAAAATTACGATCTAACTTTGGATATGATGACAGGAAATGCATCATTTTTATGGGTTTTTTTTTCTTTATTTAAACTGGAAATGTGAACTCTTCTTACTTGTGCATTATTTCAGTGTGCTGTTAGCATCTAACAGACATACACATTGAGAAATTGTTGGAAATGTTGTTACCACTTCGCTTTCTGGCAGACAGTCTGTAATCCAGTTTGTCAAATGAATTTTCTTGATTGCCTTGCAGCATATGCAAAGTACTTAAAAATGTTGTAATTGCCTCTGAAGAGTTGGGGCAGGGGAGAGAACAATACAAAAGAAAACAGACAAAAATGCAGCCTTCTATTGTTATGTAAGTATAAAGAAAATGGTACTGTAAAAGGCAGTACAAAAGACATAAGAGGAATGTTATAATTGGAGCAATCAAGTTCTTCAAAATGCTGGATAGTGGTTGATCAGGGGTTAGGAGGACCACAGATAGCTGTGTAAAACATTGAACAAGCTAAACTATCAAATGCACTTACAGTCTGACCATCACTTGAATATAAATATTTGAGTTGTGTGTTCTGCAGGACTTTTAAATGTGGTGTTCTTGCTAAAGTTGATGGGTGTCGCTCTGCCTCCAAGTCTGTAAAGATCAAAATCAATTTTACTTCTACTGATCTGATATTTAATGTATTTTAGAATGCATGTCAGCAGTTGTCATCTCTGTCTTCCTACAGAATGTACAGCTTACACTGACTTTGTTACTTACACTGAAGAAATGGAGAAAAATTTTTTCTATGTATTTGATGTTTGGGTTATAAGTAGTCTTAAGCTATTGTTTCTTCCATGTTAACTTACATTCTTCTGACCAAAATCATACTTACAATATTTGTCAGGAATCCATGGAGGGCAGAGATATAAACTCTTAGCAAACAGACAGGGCTTCACAGAGAAGTGAGAAAACACTTTGCAAGATTCATGGTATGAATTAAGCTGCTAGTTGATTATCTTTTGCTGCAGTTTTTCCAACCACTCAAGAAAGGGCAATGTGTGGTATAATAAATCTAGATATCTTAGAAGCTGATATTCCTGTATTTTAGGCTCTTGGTTTTTGAAATGTCAGTAGAGCTTGTAAATCAGAAGGTTCTGCTTGGTATTCTGGGCGGTGTGCCTTTGAAACCAGACTAGAGGGAGTACCATGACTGTTGCCTTTTGGCTAAACCCCCCAAGAATTGACTGGAGAAAGTACTCTGTGTGGGAAAAGACCTTCTCAATCTATTGCCAGGAGGTGTCACTACAACTCAGGGAGGGAACTATTCTGTCCCCTTCAGCTGTGCTTTCATAGTTTCAAGGTCTGAAATGCTGGTGTCATCAGGTGCAGTAACGCACAGCCCTTTGTCACGTTCTGGGGAAGGAGCACTGAAACTGTGCAGTCTACTAATTGATATATAGACAAGTAAAGAGATGATGCAAATGTGTACTAAGTGTGCTGTTCCTCACAAATATCCTTCCTCCATGGATACTGAAGTGATCATTCAACGTGGTTCGTGTGCGTCCTCTCTGTGGGGAATCTGTGCGGGCACAGGGCTGTGGGGCAGCTGTTTGTACCCCTCGGTCCTGCTCGTCTCTCAGGGTTGTAGCAGAATCTCAGCAGTCACTGGTCAAACCCAAGACACCAGAATTGGTGTGGCAAGATGTCTGTTGAAAACCACAAGAGTTGGAAACATCAGTCTGAAAAAGCTGCAGCCCATGAGTAGGTTTGGGAACCGTATCCCTGAATGCCACTGATACCACTCTTTCAAAACAATTTAAATAATTTATTTTAATGCATGAGAAGCTTTTTATTCTCAATCAGTTTTGCACAGCATATTATATGTATTTTATACAGCCTGCTAATGAGCTGAAGACTTGTTAATTATATGTGTGTGGAATGGCATAGCTGCTGAATTATGCACATTATTTTTCTTTCCAACGAAGCCTTCCTCTTAACTGTATCTGTCCTGGTTCGGATGTACACCTTGGGTTGCTGTAACAAACTCATCTACTGTCACTTCATTATTGTCAGATTTTTGGTGGTGTGAAGAGTCAGTTTGAAAGCTGAAAGAGTTAGCTAGGCAACAACAACAAAAAAAACCTCTTTAAAAGTGGCTTCCTCTGTTGCATAAAACAGTTGTCAGGAATTTTATATCCCATAAAATAAAAGCAAAAAGTTTAATGAAGAAGTGTAAAATCTGTAATGGTTCACTTAATCTTCTTTCTTTGTCCTTATGGTTTGAAATTCATTACAGTTTTCTTATTTAATGTTGTCCTCTTGATGTGCAAAAACAAATAAAAAAACCTCCAGAAAACCTCAACAACAAAATCTGAAGTTATACGTGATATTTACAGGAAAGTATTCTACAATACTATATCAGTGTTGTGAGAATTGGAATCTAAGTAGAGATAGGTACCCTTTTTCCTGAATTTATTATGCTTACAAAGTGTATAAAATGTAATGGTAAAGCTGATGAGCTATTTCTTACCTTGGAAAATTCCAGAAAGCTACAAAAATGTGCAATGCTGGTGATATCAGTTACTTACTAAACAACACATTTTTATGTAAACTTGGCGTCTAGTATAGAATTTAAATCATTATGTGGAAATAAGATTTCCAAAATCTCTGCATCTTTTACTATGAATTATTCATATTGATGAATACTTGTACCTAGCTCAGTATATGGAATGGGCATATGTTTAATTTACATGTGTTGGAGGCCATTCTCATAGATCTAGGGGAGATGTGGAACCTTTGCTTTTGCCAGAGCTTGTATTTAAACTGGGAGGCTGCTGGTAAAGCCTGGCCACGTAGTGCTTTTCAGTGTGTGTGTCTCTTTAGTGTGAGTGTGCATTGTAAGCCTCCACTGATCAAAGATGTGCAAAAAAAGTGAAAACCTGTATGGAAAACTTCTGCAATTTTGACAGCTGGATGTTAGGCATTTCTGTCACTTCTTAATCTTCTCTTGGTGCTTTCAAGTTTCATTCTGACACTTAAAGTGGTGGTTTTGGTTCAGGAGCCTTAAGTGGGTGGAGATCAGCTTATGTCAGCAGTTTTTTCCAGGCAGATTTGGACTCCCCAGTTTACTGTGCTCTCTCCTCTTCCCAAGCCGTGGGCTGCGCAGATGCTGATGAAACACTCCTGCATTTGGGCAGGTGCTGTTGGGAAGCAAAGGTAGTTTGAACTAGGATTTCTATCACGTTGAAAAGCCTGAACTTAAACAGTGTCGTGATTGCAGCAGGCTGACAGTCTGAATTGCTTTTCAGAGGCAAACATTGATTGGTGTTGTGTGTTTGTTTTTGAAAGAAACACCCAACAAACCAAACAAAAACAAACCCAAAAAACCACCCCAACAAAAACCTCTCAGTTTTCAGTGTAGAAAAAAGTTGGGCTGCTTTTTTTTTTGCCTTTTTTTTTTTTTTTTTTTTTCCCTGAGGATAATTGTGTTGTAAAAGCCAAAGATTTGTGCAAGTGGGTGGAGAAAAGTAATTTTGCTGAAGATTTCTGAAACTTTGTGGGGGAGGGAGAAGGGAAGAAAAGCAAAGCTTTATATTATGCATGTAATGAAAAGAACCACAGCTTTTTTTAATATCCTATACTTTTGAGTTTCTCAGTTTAGATGAAGGAGTTGTATATGGCTAAAATAAGCAGAAGGTCAGTGGACCATCTTGATCACAGGCCCAGGCTCCGTAAATCAGTACTGCCTTCAACAAACAGAGTTTTTGTAACACTGTCACTTGAAGATGTGATAAGAAGTTGTGTGTGTATTCACACCCAGAGCAGCCTTAGTGAACTCTTGTTGTGGGGAAGCTTTTGTGATTCACAAGCAACTTAGAAAACCAAAACAACAAACAAACCAAAGCAAAATAAATACCCCTACATTCTTATACATCCTTTCTGAGTATGTGCATCTTGGACACACACTCATGGGGAGAAGAACAAGTGCAAAGGAAAAAAAATTCCTAAATTAGCCTAAAGGCGTCTTCAGCCTTTGTTATTGTTTATGCAGAGCGTTCAAGAGATTTCATTTGTTGCGCTAAAACATCAGCTTGTTTCAAATACGCCATGAAATTACTATTAGACAAATTATCAGCCTTAAAGGATTATATGCATCCCTTATGTTAGGTGCTGCTGCAATATAAACACAATAACAATAATCAGCTTAGTTAAGTTCAAGTAGGTGTTCTAAAGGGAAAAGTGCATTTTCCCCTCCATCTTCAACAGTGGAACATGTGCTTATGTGGAAAACTAAGGAGACTGGTTAGGGGATTCTGAAGTCTTATGTTCTGGGTAACCAGGTTTGTTTCACTTTTCTGGGTATTCTTTTAACGCAGTGATTTCATGACATGACATGGACATAAAGAACCTCCATTTTCTTGCCTGCTTTGTAAAGTGGTATGATGATCTCAGAGGTCTTTTCCAGCCTAGTTGATGCTGTGTGTGTGATTCTGTGTGATATCGTGGCAAGATGGAGAGTGGATTTCCTTCCTAGCTAATTGATGACCTCACAGTCATTTTAAGTTTTGGTAGTGGAAACAATTTTTTTTTTTCCTTTTCTGTACAAAGTAATCATTTTCCTCTTCCTGTCTCTGAAACTTAGTACCTTTGCAAATAAAGAGAGAGTCTGATTGTTTCCATTCATGGTGTAGAAAGTGGTGGCAGCAGGAGAGCTGAGCTGGGGACTCTTGGTGGCTCCTTAGAATTGTCCCCTGAGTCAGCTGCCTGCTACAGATCTGGTGGAGTGCTGAGGGTCATCACACATGTTACACATGTAACATCTTTGCTGTTAAGACCGAGGTATCCAAAATATCTTTCAACCACTGCACATTTCTCAGTAACATGGGATTTCTCCTTCCATAACAGATACACTCTCTTTACTTCGAGTTGTTAAATGTCTAAATTTGTTTAATGGAAATAAACTACTTGCTTTGCTGGCTAAAATTGCAGTAGTAAATGTATAGCTAAGTTCTTAAAGGGATATACCAAATATTGTCATATCTAGAAATAACTGTGAAACCAGAAAAAAAAAATGGGGCTGTAAAAATAATTGTGGGGATTCAGAGACCAAATGAGTTATTTTTAAGCATTTCATTACAGGACTTAATTAACTACTTGCCAAACTTTGTAGTTTAATGTCAATTGTTCATAACCAATTTGGAGTACAATTTATTGTACTGTCTTGGAGAAAATTCATGTGACTAAAAAAAGTGTCTAAGGTAAGCAGTTGTTTCTGTTGTGATATAAAAATATTTTTCCTTTCTGCAGCGTTCCTTTGGGTGTTTTCTATGACTCGTATAAAGCCATGATAGCTTTAATTTTGACAAAAGGCATTGTTATTAAGAAAATTTATGGCGAAATGCTGTAATAGAAACAAAGATGTGAAAGAGGCACAGTTTTAACACTGAAAGAAAGCTGTAGGAATTATGGCTATGGGAGAAATTCAGAAAGCCTTTCTTCTGGGTTTTGTTTGGGGTTTTGTTTTGTTTTTCTTTTCTCTTTTTTGTTTGTTGGTTTGTTTGTTTGTTTGGGTGGTTTTTATATTTTATTTTTACAATGGTTTAAGTCTAACTTAGAAAATTACATGGAAATCCCTTGACCTACAGCTCAAAAAAATTAGGAGGCAGGAGGTGCTAAAGTAGTAAATAACCCACCTCACGTGGCTTTGTTTGAGATGACACTTAGAAGACTATTCAATTCTAAATATTAAGTTCCCCATAAGTAAGTTTCCAAGTAGGAGCCCAGGAAGAATGTGTGGTATAAGAAGCCCTCTCACGTGCCGTAAGTCTCTAGAGATGGAAAAAAGATTATTTACTACAATATTATGAGCTAATTTTTTATATTTCATCTGGCTGAGATGGAAGTACATTTGGAATAGCAGGTTTTCAGACTTTTTGCCATGATCTTGTTTTTGATTCTTCTTTATAGGTTGTCTGGATAGAGGTGTCAACATGGTGTTGACAAGAGGGCCTTAATATGTAAGAAATGCAATATAAAAATGTCTTTGTTTTTCCCCATGCTGTGCCATAAATAAATTGCAAGGGGAATGAGCAAGAAACTGATTCCATTTGAATTGTGGTTGAAGAAGGGCATTTCATCCTTCTCTCTCATGCAAATCCAGTTTGATTTTGCCCTCAAAAATCTGCACTAGCTTTCCTCATTGCAGTAGCTTTTGCTTATAATAATGCATAACATACTGTGTATTTTTGCCATAGATTGATCTGTGGGAACAGAGTGGAAACATACATTAGTGAGACAATGTAAAGATTTCACACTTCTGCTGCTTCTGTAGTGCTTGCGTTTGAGATAAATGACAGATTCCAGGACAGCAGTTCTCCCTCTCGTTTGCACTTTCTCCCGACACCAAGGAAAAGATTCAGAAGCCAAACATAGACATCTAATGCCATTTTAAATGCTTTGGGTACCTGAGACATCTGTCAGGGCTAGCAGGTGTGACAGATGACTTAATGCCTTTTTTAGCAGCAGTTAAGAGCCACGGTGGGATGCCCTCAGGCATCTAAAATAGCAGTAGATGTCTATGTTTGGGTACCTGCATTGCTCCTGAAAGCTCTGTTGCTGATCAGGTAAAGATGGTTTAAACAATTGTATAGGCATATTTGTATGTGTTTAAGAAATTATCTGGAGTAATTTGGAAGTGAAAATGGTAGGAGTGAGATTTATCTTAATTTTTTTTTTAGATCAGTTTAAATTTTGCTTTAAAAATTGCTTGTAGTACAACCTCTATGCAAATTAGCAGTTGTATGACAAGGGAGGTGGGAGCTTTGTTTTTTAAATGATCAGTTACAAAGCTCTAGATAATCCCACATATTAAGCTTGTTGTGTTTTGAACCACAGAGGTTGCTGCTTGTAAGCTAAGTAGTGTCAAACTCACATCATTAGATCAGGCAGATTTCCAGCAGTTTGAACAGAAAATTATTGTTTCCATCCAGCTGGTGCCATTGTGGAGATAAGGCTGTAGTTTGTGGAGTGCAACGCTGTGATCAGGCAGAGCCTTTGACCAGGCGTACACGTGGCAGCGGTGCTGAGCCACCAGCAGAGTCACAGAATATGCCAAGTTGGAAGGAACCCACAAGGATCATCGAGTCCAACTCCTGGCCCTGCACAGGACCATCCCCAAGAGTCACACCATGGGCCTGAGAGTATTGCCCAAACTCTTCTTGCTTTGTGTCAGCCTTGGTGCTGTGGCCACTGCCCTGGGGAGCCTCATCCAGCACCAACCACCCTCTGGGGGAAGAACCCTTTTCTAATATCCAACCTGAACTTCCCCCTTCAGACAATTCCCTCAGGTTCTGTCACTGATCACCACAGAGAGGAGATCAGGGGTCTTGCTTTGTGTTTGAGGGCCTTCACACACTCAGGCTGGTACCTGCACCAGCTCCTGGGATCCTTCTGCTTTTATCCGAGGGAAAAATGCAGGGGTTGGGAGAACTAAGATTCAAGTTCTTTCTGCAGCAGATGAGAAATAAGGAACTTGTCTGTCACCTCACAGGCCGTGCCTTGGATGTGCTATTAGTTTAGAAGTAACTGCAGCACTTCATATTTTGAGGTGTTTAGTAGCCAGGTAACATAGGTATTTAAATAAATTCAACAAAACCTAAATGACGTGTTCTGGAATTGGTAGTTACCCATTGAGCTCTGTGATCAAAAAGAAATACTGAACATTTCAGGATTATATTATGTTTTCAAATTCTCTGTAATCGATGTATAGTTAAACAGTAAGGCACAACAGGCATTAATCCCTTTTAAATATATTCCTGATATATTGGTTTAGTAGGGAATATAGTATAGATATATATTATAGTGGGGAATGAGCTGAAGGGTGTGTTACTTTAACTACCTGAGTGGTACAATAATCTTTCATTACTTCATTACCAGCAGTGCCTCATTGCTGTTCTGAAACTGATATTTAAATAAATAAATAAAATCCTCAAGGAGTTGCTCTTCATTTTACAGAAGTTTTGACAGATTTTGGGCTCACTGGTGCTGAATTCTGAAGATGTTTGCTTTATTCATATCAAGACCAGTGTGCTACACAGTCGTAGCTACCTGAACTGTCAAAGCTACAAAGTACATCCACAGTTGCAGTCAGTAGTCCAAGTAACTTCTCCAATACATGCTATCCATAATTTATTCTAAGCAAAACCAGAAATAATTTGTGCTTTAAAACCATCTAGAATGGTGCAAACCATAATGCAGTGAAGTCAATTTTTCTCCTTTTTTTTGTTTTAGAAAGATGGGAAGCAAATAGCATAAATGATTTTTAAATTTTTTTTAATAGCACTTGACACTTCCCACTTTCCAGAACATCCAGCTAAACAGTGCATTATTGCAAAGTACAGAAGTAAACAAAAGTAGGAGCAGCTTTTTTTTTTTTTTTTTTTTTTTGGCTAATATGCAGTCACAGTTAGTACAAGACGTTTTTATTTTAAAACATGGAAGTGTATATTTTCATAGGTTTTAACATCTGTTCATTTCCAGTTGTTTTCTTACCAGCTATTCTTAAGTATTTCAGAGAAAACCCAAGGGCTTATTAAAATTTTAGTAGGAAAGCTTATTTTTTTCGGGGCACACAAGATGTTAGCTCTAAAGAAATATTAGTGAATTACTTTTTTTCCTTGACTTTAATGATTTTATAATTATACTTTGTCTTAAATGAAATCTGCATAAGTTCACTGCATAAGTTTTCCATCATTACTGGATAAAAGCTAATCTTGCCCTGGAATGTGGACAGATGGGAATAACCATTCTAACCATTAGTTATGACTGTTCTTATGCACAAAATTAGTTTTGGTTTTTATCTTGATTTTATTTTGAGGAGGAAAACAAACAAATTCATACACATCCTACCATGTTTTGGTTGCTTTCTGTATAGTGATTAACTGGAGTACAGGGTACTTGTATAGGCTGGAAGCGACTGAAAAATCAACATGGAAAAATAATGTTGTATTATGAGATTTCACAATTAAGAAGCAGGCAGGAATGTATTTACTTTGTTGTTTTATGGGGTAATATCTTGACAGATACAGATTTGAGAAGGGTCTTCTCTCTTAGGACCACTGGGACATTTTTCTTGTCATCTTTATTGTGAGATACGATCTGTTATCTAGAGCTATTTGGAATATTTCTTTTAACTGGTTCTTTGCACATGAATATAAAATGCAGACAAAGCCTTTGGTTTATTCTGTATAGTGTTTTTCTGACATTTGAGACTGTAGTGCTAAAAATCTCATTTTTCTCTTACGATGAAGTTATCTGTATTTTGTGGTTGGCAAAGGAGGCTGGGGAAGGGGATCCCCTTGTGGAACTGGCTGGACAGTGTCTGTTATGAGCTGCGTGTGATCCTATGAATATCCAGTTATTTCTCCTCCTGCTTTTGTGCTCTAGTGCTGCAGCTTTTCATAAATGTGATTTAAAAAAATAAAAGCATAGTAGCCAGCAGTATGTGACTGTCGTAAGGGAGAAGAAGGAAAGGTACAAATTTCCACATTAAATCTAATGGCAAACATAAGTGTCTGAAAATCTGCAATATCTCATAGTGAGTGCCTAATCCAAAATAATTAAAATAGAACAAAATTTATTCCTTAGCCTTGCTATCAAACAGTTGACTGAAGTGTAATGATTTATGTATCATCTGTAAATGTATGATGCTCAGCTAGACAGCCAATACTGTCTTGCTCTTTTTTTATTTAATATCTAATCCTCTCTGAATCCATAGCTTTAGTGTATCTGGTCTTATGTATTCATCTCCTATGGAAACTAGATATTCCTAGTCTTTAAAGCTTTCTTCCATGCTTCTGATCATTTCATTGCCCATTCCTGGACCTCCTCAATGTTTTCTAGTGTTGACTCCTGTAATTGCATTATTGTATTTTCAATGTTTATTCTATTTCTCTGTGTGCTAATACTTTTTCCCTCTGTGTTTGCAGTTCAGATTGAAGCTAATGTGTAAGCAGGACTGTGCAGGAGATTGTTTTAAAAAATGTCTGCAGCAAGCTCTGCTGCCTTTCAGATCTTCCTTGCTCCCTCTTCCCTCTGATTTCAGCCAGGACCCAAAAGCACTTACCTCCAGTGCAGAGGGAGGGAGCTAATTATTGGTTCCTGGCTCCCAGACCCTGGAGGTGTCACTGGCAAATCCAAGTCCACGCCAGTGCAGTCTGGCAGTTCTAAGTGAACTGCTGTGCTGCCTAGGAGCTGTTGAGGAATTTTCCTGGCCTGGATTCTCTGCTTCTTCCTGCTCATAAACCCATTGTGAGCTACATCAAGGACTTTAAAGTGTGGAAAACTGGCATGTGCAGAATAAATTCTTCCCCCCCCCCCCCCCCCCCCCCTTGTTCATATCTCTGAACTGTCTTAACCACAGAGGTCATGCCAGGGGAGGGCTGAATAAACTTACTGATAACAGCTAGTCGTTAAAGCTGGCTTGTTTTGTCCAGCTGCACTCAAGGAGCAGTCCACATTGTTCCTTCTGGAGTGCCTTGCCTTGTGTTTGAGCTTATTAATTTGCCCATACAAGTTTGTTTTACAATTTACCATGTCTTCTGCAGAGACAGGGCAATTCATTATGTCACTTCGCTTTCATCTCTTTTTGCCTTGGTAACCACACTCCGGGATACTTAGGAAAGGAAAGATCCAGTAGCACAGTTACTGAGGGTCTGGATAGTAAACCAGAAAACTAGTTAGATCATTAAAATCTGCATGTTTTCACCCACTGACTTCACTTTTTCCAGAACAAGAGTGTAACTTCAGTTGGTCCTGCTCCTTTGGTGAAGTTTAGATCTTTCAAATCCTCTCTGAGCTACAAAAGTAGCAGAATTAATGCCTATAAAACTTAACATACTTTGTATTTCAGGATGAGAGAAATAAGATAAGTGGCAGAGTTTTATTATAGACTCTATCTGAGACCTAATTAAAGCCTGCCAAATCTATGTCTGCAGAAACTCTCTGGGAGGGTAAGCAGTCAAATCAGTTTTACATGAACGTTAAAACCCATATTTTGGTAAACTAAAAGTGCTTTTTTGTGGCTGTTGTGTGTGAATTCAAAAATATAATTACCAAAAAAAAAAAGGC
Organism: Pyrocephalus nanus; assembly: GCA_038380795.1. Taxonomy (NCBI): domain Eukaryota; kingdom Metazoa; phylum Chordata; class Aves; order Passeriformes; family Tyrannidae; genus Pyrocephalus; species Pyrocephalus nanus. The sequence goes on from CM076272.1 coordinate 9,653,513, forward strand.
CACTGCATCGTATATACTGACACATGTTAAATTAATCCTTTAAACTGTTTGAGGGATATTAAAATTGTTCTTTGCTTTCCAAATCAGATATTTCTTTCAGGGAAAAAGAAATTATAAAGGGCTGAAATTTATTGAATGTAATTAGCAGGTTGCAGTGCTAGCTATTTACTTTTCTTCAGCAAGCTCTAATTTATTTGCCCCACACCTGGTGATACTACACATACTGAAGGAACTTAGGAGGAACTAAGTGCTTGAGTGGTGAGAGGCTTTGAAGAATTTAAAAGAGGAAATGTAAGAGGAAAAAGACATTCCTGAGGATATTTATACAGGCATCCTACACAGTCAGGCATCCTACACAGTCCATCCTATAGTATTCTGACATATAAGTTTAAAATGAATAACTTGGCATATTTCCCCAGAGACATGAGAGTTTATTTGGAATAACTCCTCCTATGGCTTGGTGCTGCCTTGTGAAACTGATATTAAGATGCAAGATACTATATGTTATTCTGCTGTAAATGTAACATTATTTACTGTTGGTTCTTTGGGTTTTGATGGATATTCAACAGTTTCTTTTTATTAAGCACCTGTGGAAGTGTATATACAATCAAGAAAAACCTGAATAATAATCGTGAATCATATTCTAGAGGCTTTCTTCTGAATTTGTCGTTGCAATATTTGTTGAAGTAGGGGACAAACAAAAGCACTTTTACCCTTTTAGTACGAACCTTTGTATTTTAAGCAAGTCTGTCTGAGCTGTGTTGTATTCTGAACATGCATGTACATATAGTACCAGTCTCATGGAGAAAAGGATTAAGGTCGTATTTTAAGTATAACATAATAATCTCTTGCTTTTGCCATGTGGCAGGAATGAATATTAAGGGGGGAAGTGAGCCATATTTGAAGTAGGGAAATAAATATTCTATTCTTCAAACTTAGTGCGCAGAACTGACCTTTCTCATAACTACTTGACTCACTGCAGAAATGGCTTATGCGGTCCACAGAGCCTCTGTAACACATACACTGCTGAGGATGAAAATTCATTAGTCAATGAGTAACACCATGGACTGGTAAGAAATGCAGTAACTTTTGCATATGCAGGTGTTGGATTTTTATCAGACTTTCACAGTGCTTATTGGCCCGCTAAAGAATTAATAAAACTAATTTAGATCCTGGACTAAAATATGGAAATTGTAGTCATACACTTTGCATGCAATCAGTAAGTGCCTTTCAACACTTCCTCTATTGTTGAAAGCAAGTGTGCAGTGAAACAGTTCCAACTCCTCTGCCTAGAGATCAGATTCAGTAAAAGCTGGTAAGGAGGCAAGTTTGTGGAAGAAGGGAGCTGAATACAGAGAGGTTACAGGTGTATTATAAGGTCAGTGGTTATCTGTGCAGAGCACTGCAGAGCATCTAAACTATTGCACACTTCGTGTCCTCCTTTAGGAGGAAATTATACAGTAAATATTTAGGTGGCGTGTGAAGATGGCAGATCAAAGCCGTTATTGACGTAAGCAGATACAATCCCACCAACACGTCCACTGCGATCTGTAGTTCTGAGGCTTGGCATTAACTCTGAAAGGAGCTAACAAAGCCAGATGAGCAGAAAGCAGGGAGGCACATGAAATTGATTTTTGACAAGTGAAAAACCGCTTATACTGGAAGAACTCCATGTACACATCGCTTCTTTCTTTTCAGCCTCACATACAGCAGTGCTCCACCATCAGCTTTCTTTCAGGTGATAAATCATTTTGAGGTCTCATCTACTTACTGACTCCTGGTGTATGTGGAATAAGGTAGCAGAATCTATCCCTGGTAAACCTAATTATTTCTCTGTGACTGTGAGAAATCAGCTCTTTGTCTCAGAGAAGATTGCCTGTATCTAACACAACCTTATGAAGCCACAGAAAACCTGAGGAGGGAGGGGAAGAAACGAGCATGCCAGGAGGATAATGCTGCCATTTTAAGGAATTTGTCCGTGCACTTAAGAAGAAAGGAGAGGCACTGACAAGTCTCAGTGTTAGTGTTTCTTGTTCTCACAGTAACTTGGAGATATCCAGGTATTGTCAGAAATCTATCATTAAACATGTCCTATTCTAAGAAAACATTCACCAAATGTGAATTTCAGGAAACTTTATGTCGTCGTTGAAAAAAGACTTCACATGCCATAAATCACTTTGATTGTATTTGCTAAATAAATGGTATGCTATAGAAATAGCATAGAATATAAAAATCAGAGTTGAGAGCTCACCTTTAAGGAGAATGACAAAGCTGACTTCAATTGGATCATTTTTCACACAGAATCTCCAGAGTGCTAGAAAGGGAGAAAAATAGTTTCTAGGGAAAAAAGCCCCTACCCGAAGGCAGTATTGAATCCAGAGCTGATGGTGATCCAATCTTAGTGTTTTAACAATTTCTAGAGTTCTTAGATACATTTTCTTCTGTGGTTTTAGAGGTTTTTTTTTCCCCTTTCTTGCTTTCCTTGTATGTTTGCTTATTAATTGAAATTAAAGTTTAGTTAAATACAACTGCACAGGTAAAAAAAATAGTATCCTAAATTATTAGAATGGTATATTTTTTTTTTCTTTTATCAAGAGGTAGCTTTATCTTTTGCCTGTCCCTTATCTGACAGTTGTCCATGTGCTCCCACTGTCAGTCATCACATGCAGGATATTTAGTCTACTATTGTGGAAGCAAATTTTTACATTCAAGAGACAAAATGAGCTGGATATTATTGTCAAAACATTTGTCAATTTTTCATATTAGGTGCAAATTAAAAGAAGTATTTTACTAAGCAGAGCTACTAATAGGAACTATATTAATAATGAAAGATAATTTAAAAGCATGACTGCACAAGCAGAACAAGCCTTTGAAAAGGTCCGAACGTCTGACTGTGACTGAATAAACCCATTAATTCCTTACACATTTCCATTCTTATTCCAGGCAATCAAAATGAAAATATGCAACTCTTTATTAGCAACCCTTTACTATAGCCAAGGAGGATGTGGTATGTGCATGATATGACAGTACCTGTGTAGTTGCCTATAAAAAGTTGTGCTGAGTGTCAACACTGTATTTTTCTCACCAGAAAAAGAGCATGTATTCTGGAGTGGATTTTTTGCTGTAGAACTTCCCTTACTTACTTTCACTTGCATCATGCTGAATGTTTAACAAATCTGAGGAAATATTTTAAAAATTAAGAAGAACATAGCATGTTTTTAAATGTTCCAATATAACATTTTGTGAGTCACTCAAATATTTAAATATATACTTGGGAGGTACTGCTGTGATATGTTAATTTGCAACATTTTTTTTAAAAAAGTCTTTGAAGAGAAGTTCTGTCATTGGGCACTAGAGCAGAAAGGATGGATCTTGCTTAAAGAAAAAAAAAGAACTGATGAATTATTTGGGCTGGATTTGCAATGAAAGAGTAGGGTTAGATAAAGAGCCCTGTAACTGTTTCCTAATCCTTTGTTGTCCATTTCTGACTTGCTTTAACTGAACCAAGGTCCTAAATGACTCTGCATAGTTAGGATCTTTGTTGCTGTTCTCTATCCCAGCTATTCTCTCACAGTGTAAAAAAAGGGAAAAGTCTAGTACAGGTCTTAATGCTGGTCATTGGAATTTTACAAATGAATGGGAATTCTTCCCTTGAACTCCCCTGCCACACCAATATTGAAATATTTGGTAGAATAAGTTGCCTGAATATTTGGTAGACATGAATAAATTTGACATAATGGGGAAATATGGGGGCAGAAAATAAAAAACAGGATTATTTTAAGGGGAGAAATGAGGTGTGAGCAAAGAAGACATAAGGAAACAATAAAAAGGTTACAATTGAAGAAGAGAAGATGATAAGGGGAGGAGATAGACTTTTTAAAGAGATGTATGAAAAATTCTACACTAAAACCAGTAAAGTGAAGGAAGGCAAGAAAAAAGAAAAATTGAAAGAGGATGTTTATGTCAGTCTCTTAAACTAATAACTGCTCAACCTCTTCTTTTTCAAATAATTCATTTTTAAAGTTAAGGAAATTAGAGAATACACAGAAAAGACTTTCTGTGAAAGTGGATGACAGCAATCAGGAAATTGAGAGTTAATGCTAACATAATCTCTGCTGGCTATTGTGCTTTTTGACTGGGGTGGCTTGCACTTATTGCCCTAATCTTTAATACAAGATGTATTGTGCTTCCTATCAGAAACAGGACACAGTACCCAAATTGGTACACCCATTACTTCTCTTATCATTCCTGTTTAGACTTTGCTTCAGGTACTTTTAAATGAGAATTTCTGAAATCCTGAAATTCAACTTTTAGTTATTAGACATGATCCTTCAGACCTTGTGTGGGGAGTAACTCCTCCTCATTTTGTTTGCTAAACACTTCCCTGCATATATAATAGATAGCCCTGAATGAATTCATATATGCTTTTGCCTCAGGGAGAACAGCAAGGTTAGGTAGGTGACTCTTGAGTAAGATCCTTTGTCTATTGACATTATTTTTAAACACTTCTTCCTTAGGCTGTGGCAATGTGTAGTAAATAAATGACAAGCATCATGCCTAAAAAAGCACAAGCTAACCATTTCAGCTGCAGATGGTGCTTCCCAGGTAGCTGAGAGCTTTGTGTGTGAATTATTTATCTGGTGGAGGGGACTTGATAGTGTTATCCTGTCACCAGTTTTCTCATGCAACTGGTGGTCAGGCACTCAGTAAGTGTGGATAGTATCTAACTTCTTTAAAAAACTTCTTTAAAAAAAGCTGGAACTAAAAAATCACTGAAATTCAATGTTACACTGTGTCTGAACCATCAAAAAGTCTCCCAAGAGTGGGAGAAATGGTTGTTTTTTCAAGTGGCTGTATTGCTAGTCCTTGAGTCCTGTCACAGCAATTTGTCCTGGCAAAACATAAGGTTAGTAATGGTAAAAGTGCTAATTTCTTGTCTGATCAAACAGATATACTGTCTACTGGAATACTCAGTAAGACACTTCTAAAGGCCAGTGTCATTGCTTACTTGAAATAAACAGAATATAAATAGGTACATAACCACATATAGCAAACAACTTTTGTTAAAGAAGTGAAGTAGCTGGGTTCCCAGCTGCAAAGAGAATATTATCTGTTTGCAGAATCTGGGTGTCCTTATTTTTCTATGGATGCCAAAGCACTTAATAAAATTTACTCCCTGTTTTTAGAGCAAAAGAGACATTTCCTATGATAACTGTGGTGTTCTCATTCTGAAATTGATCCATTAAACTGTGGGAGAAAGCCTATCAGGAGGGTCACTTGGAGAAAGGAAGCATGTTGACCAGTTCAGACTTATGCTACTGAGAGGCTCAGATATGAAGATGGAGCAGAAATTGCTTCTAAGTCCAAGAGGGTTGATTATTCCACAGACTATGCCTTTCATGTTTTATGCTTTGTGCTGTAAATATTTATGGATCCCACATTTTGTTTGTTGTTTCTAAACATAATGAGTTTTTGTAGCATAAACAATGTCCCTGCTCTTTAAGTCCAAAAAGAGACAGTGAGTGCAGGAGAAGTGTCGCAAGAAACCTGGCATGGATATGATGTGACAGTTTGTCTAATACATTGCTGTGTTATTCCTGCAAAAGTTTGCTAATTAGTCATTAAACTAAAGTTACCTCTCCAGTCTTGTCCAAAATGCCACACAAATAGCATTCTTTCAGAACCAACAGGCAAAGATGATCTTTTTTTTTTTAAGCTGTCTGCATAATGTTGCATTATTTTCTGTGGTGCCTCTCAGTCACTGTGCATAGCATGTGGCCTTTTTAGCAATGGCATGAGCTAGATTTGAAGTAAGGAAACAGTCCTGGGAGTTGAGTGCTAGAATGACAGACCCATGTGCAGCCAGGGTTGCTGTGTAACTACACAGTCCTGTCTCCTGGTGCAAAATTTAGCTGTTCCCTCAGTTGAGCCTTAATAGTGCTTGCCTGAGTGGCAGCATTTATGGGTTGTGTATGGAATAACTCCTAGCTTCTGGTTTTTTTGATTTTTTTTTTTTTTTAACAAAAACAAAACACTACCAGAAAAACCCACAACACAACCTAAACCACACATGTCATCCCCTTCAACTGTCATCAGTTTTTAATATGTCATAATTTTTAAATGGGGGTTCTGTGCCATAACAGCAAGCAGCTATCGTGTATTTATCCAGTTTTTGCTTTTCAAAAATGAATGTTACAAAAAGTTAAATGGTGCAGCAAAGAACTATAAACCTATTTGAGAAGTGGAGAAAATACTTGCAGTGAATCATGTGATAAGCCAAGCCAGCACATTTTATCAAAAGTTTATTAGGAGATAACTTGATTAAGACATCTGAATGTATTGTAGGAAAACAGGAAAACAATACACAGAAAGGGTACCTTAATTCCATGAAAAAGGACCAAAAAAAGGTCACATCTGAAAAAGGGCTTTTTGGTTTTGTGAGTGTTGTTTGTTTGTTTGTTTGTTTTTAAATAGTGTTCTGATTAACTATTGAAATGAGATATTGGTAACTGCAGTGAGTTTTGTAGGCTATGGTGATGTTGATTTGGAAGATGTGCTTGAAAAAGTAATTTTAATTGAAAATACTGAAAGGATGTTATAATTGAAAAGAAAATCCTAGGCTTTGTACACTACCTGAGGATCACGTTGTCATGGCCTTGTAGGTCACAGCAGAAGAGCCATTGTGTCACTCAATATAAGGCTCAATATAGTTTAATTGGAAAGCAGATACTTTAGTTATTAGATTCGAAATGGAAATAATTGAAGGTCAGATTTAAATAGCTAGTGGTCTTTCTGACTTGAAAGTCTTCTGAGTAGGGTGATGGTAGTAGCAGTACCTCTCTTAAATCAAAAGAAGTCGTGGGAATGTAAAAATCCTAAAATCTAGGGAGATCTAATTAGAATGACTGTATAAACCAATCGTTTGTCTCTTCCTCTCAGTCTTTCATTAAGAGGAAACAGGATATTAATGTCTTGAGTCAATATGAGCACTTGTCAGTCAATTAAAATTCACAGACTGTGTACAGACAGAAGCATTGCAACTGAGTCCATATTGCTGAGTTTACAATATAGTGATGAGGTTGGTGCAGTCAACTCTGTCAATTTGCTTGGACAGACAGTAGCTTGGCCATTTTCAGCTCTCTTGCCTTGTGCCTTTTAGCAGTGTCTCATGGGTACAGCTGTGTCAACACTCCCCCATTTCTCCTCTTGAAATAGCTGTTAGTTGCTGATATGCCCATTGTGAATCACTGGAGATGCTGATATTTTTGCCAGCCTGGGGTTTCTTGCACACCATGTCTTTAATCCAGTGACGGTTCCCTGCTGGACAAATGCTCCCTCTCCTGCCTTTCACTTCCAGGTAAGCTTTGGTCCAGCAATTCTGCTCACAGAAGGAAAAATTTGATAGCTGAATTATTTTTATTACAAGAAAGCCTCTCTGGTAAGTGTATTTCTCTAAGAAAATGGAAACTGAAATTTTGTTTTCAAGCCAAGTTTTTTCTTTCATTTTTGTTTGACCTATATCTGGGTGAGATACTGGCCTCTTCATTGATTTGACCTATGGGAAAAAGCTGAGAGCAACTGTAACTGACATTTTAAGACAAATTTGGATCCTAAAAACTCCTTCTGTGAATGACTGGCTGTTGTGGTAGACAGGATCTTTATAAAGGTGTTGAGATGATCTGCTATTGTGGAAAAACTGTGCCTTTAATGTAGTAATATAAGATAAAGTCTATTTGTCGGTGCTGTGTGTACACTCCATGTGGTGTCTGGTAGATAAATATGAGGCCCTGTGGGAGCTTCAGCAACATCTTCAGCAAGAGCAGGATTAGCAGGATTTGTGCATAATCATTTCACTATTTATCAAGGGCTTGGGTGACCATTTGGGCATCTGACTTCAGCAACTGGTTGTGGAACGAGAAGCTTGCAATGCACTTCCAGTATTTCTTTAAAGGGCAGAGTCAATTTATTGTTTAGTGACATACTATGCTCTTTACACAATGACTTTTGGGTCCCAACCAACAGCCATCAAGTATGTAGAAAATCTCCCATTGACTTTAATTAGGGTTTGGTTAGTTGCACACCAAAGAAGACTTAATTGCTGTCTGAAGCAAGACATAAGTGAGAGGTACTTTTTAACAACCAGAGGTAAACAGATAATATTAGAATGATTGTATTTATATGTGAGTGGGAAGTACAATTGTCTATATAATTCTTACTGGGGTTTTTTGCCTCTTACTTACTAATAAATAAAATAAAATTTCTTTAAACTCTTGAGTAATGAGTAATAAGTACATCATGATTGTACTTGAGTATAACATGAGAGTGATGTTGCCATACTACAGGATTTGAATTTATAGAGATGGAACCCAAAAGTATTATATTCTTTTGATTTTGACTGTCTTTGCATTAAATTTATACAAGGTAAAATGTGTGTAGCTCTGGATATTTCTAAAATTTTAATTACTTCTTCTATTTTGCTTAATAAGGCTTTTTTTTAAATCAAAAATGTTACAGAACTATACTAATTTGCAGTGAAATGGAAGAGACTGATAATTCAGAGGACTTCCTTGAGTACTCTAAGTCTGGGCCATGCCTATTGGATACCACATTGCCTTCCTCGATTACACTTTGTGAGGAGGAAGAGGCTTGTCCCATGGTATGTGACAGTTGAACAGACTGGGGGGTCTTACGCGTGTTAAATTCTTGTTAACATTAATCAGAATTACATGTGCACACTCTGAAATTAATAAATTAGCTGATACTGCCTCAGATAGCTCACAGAAATGCCTTAAACTTCTGTAAACAGTACTTATTCCTCCAAAGTGTTCACTCATGTGGAATTGTAGAATTGGAGGCAACCAGGAAAGGAAATCTGGGTAGTGAATGCCAAGAATAGAGTAGCGTGACCAAAGCAAAAAGCAAGCAAAATTATTTTTGCTGCAGAGTTATTAATAACTTCAGAGAGGGCGTAAATCGACCAGAGAGAGAAATTATGTAAAATGGAAGTCCAAGACTAAATTTTTAGATCAGTGGATGAGAAACAGTATGTGGTAGATGTTGCATTGAACTTGTATGTGACTTGGTTTAGGAGTTTTTGGCTGGTAATATTGTTGAGATGTTGTCCTTTGAGGTAAGGAGGACAGGTTTTCCCTCTTGTTGGTTGAAAGGATCTGGAGCAGGGCAGTGAATTTGTGACTCCTTGGTGCAGAGGTGACTCAGAGACAAGGCACAGAGGAAGAAAGAGATCCAAAGGTTGAACCAGAAGGTTCTTGTGAACCGCATACTGTAGAGAAATAGAGAGGCAAAGGGAGAATCAGGAGAAAGCAGGACCAGGGGAGGGAAAGATATTGAACAGAGTATGATCGGTACTTTTAAACCAGGTCTGAGGGTGAAAGAGGAGACTGGACTATTGACTGTCACTAAGCTTTTTGCTAGGAATTAGGTTACACTTCCAGGAAGAGCTGTGTGTTAAAAGACAAAAGAGCATGACAGATGTGACATACTGGGGGAAATGGCATGGGGATGGCAGTGGGATTGAGGGGGAAGAGTTACTGGAGCAAATCGGAATAAAGTATGAAGAGTGATGAAAATCTTACGTCTTGCTGGTCATGAAGAGGTGGAAGGCAACAAAAAATGACATAAGGAAAATCAGCTTTTAGGCATATATTCGCTGAAGAAATCATTAGATACACAGGAAGAAAAAAAGAAGAAAATGTTACAAAAAAAGAGAAAATGGTTCAAAACAAAAAAGACAGAAATAGCATAAAGAAATCTAGGATTACAAGTATACATTTCTACCACGGCAGAGAATTAGAGTATTTTAACTAGGAAGATGTCAAAGCTGAAGGGTAGAAACATTTATAGAAAAAGATGTCAAGTTGGTCAGTCCTTTCCTGCCAGGAATGCCCACAGCAACACATAATAGCAGAGAAAGCAGATGTTGTGGATGAATTGGGCCTGTAGGTTGGCAAAGCAGGCATTTCTTCTGTAGGGAATGAAGAGAGAGTTGTGGTTAGGAGTACAGCCTGCAGAAAATCAGAAGTTTGCAGAAATAGACCTGAAGAAAAATAGGAAAGAGAATTTTTGGAGCAGAAGAGAAGTCAGCATTGTGTATAAGCTGGAAGTAGTTACACAGATAAGTATGAAAGGGGGACAATTGGGAAGCATTTTGGATATTAAGAAAGTCTTGGTAATTTTGTCAGAGCCCTTCCAATTTGGGGACAAGTTGCATGTTAACACGCACACCAAAAGGAATGAAAGGTAAAATTGGAACTGCTTTTATGGGACAAAAAAAAATAGTAGTTGTGTGTTATAGTGAAGGTATATTTATTTAGTACCTTTTGGCTATATAAGATTGCTTTTGGACTGTTTTTAGGATTCTTCATAAAACAAAGACTTATTAAATTTACTTGGCAGCTGTGGGGTAAGGTAAAAATGAAATAAGCTGTGCTTGGTTACGCTCTTCTATTATTTTTTTTCCTTTTAAACAGCCTTTGGCAGTTCTCCAGCTTTTATTTTAAGCAGATTAGACTCAAAAACAGTGATTACATTTAACATCTTTGGAAACTTTTGATCATATTTAGCTATCATGAATTGTAGTGGGAAGTGTCCTGGAGTCCAGTTTGTGACCTAATTCAATGTAGGTTTAGTGAGCGAGGTCTGCTGTCTGGGTTAGCTGTGGTTGCACTGGTAATTAAGGTCCTGAGAGGTGGCACAGTTTCTCCTTTATTGCTTGACATGGAGAGTGTGCCATACTGAGGAGTGGTAATGAGAAGGGAACTGCCTGACTGAATTGCTGTTCTTGAGCCTTGCGAACTAAAATAACAGAAATCTAAATAATTGTTTTTTGAGATGTTACTCTACAGTGACATTAAACATGAATGGCTGCATTGGTAGGTCAAAAATATTTATCTTGTTGTTGTGGGTTTTTTTTGTGTTTTTTTTGTGTTTTTTTTTTTTGTTTTTTTTGTGTTTTTTTTTTTTTTATTGTGTCATCTCAGAATGTTTTTATTCACCATCAAGGAAGTTTCACCAAATTTTACTTTTTTCTTCTTTGTCCCATTTCAAGTCACTGCAGATTGTTTTTCTCTACTCAAAGCTTTTGGCAGGATATAAACTCTGGTTTATGCACAGGGAATATGCCACTTTTTTTTCTTTTCTTTTTTTTTAAATTTTGCTGGTGGGGGGTAGTTATTCCTTTCATTTGTTGCAGCAGTTCCTTGATTCTGTAGAGCTTTTGCTCTGCTCCTGAATGTGGCACAGCAGTTTGGTTAAACTTCATCATGCTGGTTTCTGCACCCGTCTGGAGGACAGCAGCACTCAGAAAAGTGTGCAGGCAGTCTCTTCCAGCCAGACCTGCCTGAACAGTATACACATATTCCTGCTGCTGCTCCTCCTTTTTCATGTCTAAAGATCACATCTTCTGTTTTCTTTTCACTTGTAGTAACTTTGCTTATGAATTTGTTTGGATTATGCTTTGTTTTCTCCTTGAGGCTGTTGTCCATTTGTCCTAATGTAATACATTAGATAAAATACTGTCTGGCTGTCAATTCCAGACATTGGTATTCTGGAGTAATGACCATATTAGTCACTCTAATATATCAAAGTACTGTACAATCACTGGAGTTGACTAAGAGTTCCCATGTGTGCGTATATTGGCAAGAAAATATTCTTGGATCTTAAAAAAAGCTTTACAGAATTGTGCAGATCTTGTTACCTTTGTGAAACTTATGTCTCTGTTCATTAAAATGTAATGTAGTATATGACCTATCTTAACATATGCTAGTTGTTTTGGATTCCTGCATTTTCAAGAGTAAATATTTTCCAGCTGTGAGTGAGCATCCCTCACCCTGGAAGAGATTGATCACAAGACAAGTTCAGAACTTTGTAACTTGATTTTCTGTACACTTGGCTATTTTGTTCTAGGCACTTAAAACGCAAGGGGCAAATATAAAGGCAGGTTCACTGAATAATAGCCTCCAGCTCCTGAAGGAAATAATTCTGAAGACTATCTAACTAAACCAAGAGTGGGATTTTAGGACTGGGTGAACACTTCAAACAGCATATAATTCAGAAAGGGTACCTGTGAGGAAGGAACAGATGTCATGGAAAGGAGGCAGAAAAAAACCCAAGTGCCACTGAGCAGCTGGGAAGGTGATGAAGTACTTGATTATACCAAAACATTTGAAGATAGTGCTGTAGTGTACCTTAGTACCATAATGCCTCTATATGTATGCAGCCGTCACACTAAAAATTATGTATTACCTATTAAAAGTGAGAGAGCTTATAGAATGCCCAGCAGAAATCCATCTAGAAATTCAGGCAGTGAAGAAACAATCATCAGGAAATTGCCTTATCTAAGGGAGATTAAAGAAAAATGGGTTTTTTTCCAAAGAATCGGGATTCGTTTTTCTCTTCATGTAAATCCATTATTCAGGGAAAGATGTGAACCTTAGCTCCAATAAAGAGTCATAATCAAGAAAGCCCACACTGGACTCCTTCTCCTCAGCCATTTATCAGCTGGCTGTAACCAACTGAGCAACGAGTACACAACCAACAAAAAATGTTATCAGCCTGGGACTGTAATGTTCAGAAAAACTGACATGTTTATTTAAAACTGGAGAAAAGCACTGTCCTTGCAAGCGTTCCAGTCACTCAAGAGTTTTAAAGGATGAAATTAACTCATGGCCATATTGATAGTTGGCTCTCACAGTACTTGAAAGGCAAAAGCCTGGGAATTGTGTTAGCTGTATCGGTCAGTACAATTATGCCAGTGTAGAGGAAAAAAGGAGGTTTTACACTGAAAATAGCAGATTCTTGTTCAACAAGTCTCCCCTCCTACAGATGTATTTTTCACTACTCTGCTTCAGCGGGTTGGGCAGAGGGAGACTGTTCTGTAGAGCTGTCACTGTGCCAGGGGATCCTGGGCATGTAAAAGAGGTAATGCCTATCTCAGCGGTGTCTCTGCGTAGTATTGGTAGATGCTTTGCCCATCAGAGTTGCCTGTAAAGCCCTTTCTTCTCAGTTCATGTCTTTAATGGCACTGAAGGCAATGAGGGTTTAGTTGTGTCGTCTGGGGATGAAGCAGCAGCTCAGAGGGACTGAGGGCCCAGTGGGTCTGCAAATCTGATGCTGATGAGTCTGGAAGAAACTAAATTGACTTCCCTGGTTTAGTCTCATTTTGATATGTAGCAATTAGTGGATGGGGAAAGGTGATTGGAGAGCATTTAGGGGCAGGGAGAGGTTAGCCTTGTTAGCTGGTTACGTATGAACATTTCTGATGGACAGTACGTACGGAACCACGTATGGCTGTTCTCAAACAAGTATATTTCTACATGGAACAATGCTGCAGTGATATTCACCATTGAAGTTACTGTCTAGATGTGTAAACCTGGATTTCTACAGGGCTTTGTACCACATTTAGAATTTGTTTTATATTTATTATGTAAATGGTAATAAACTAAACTAGAAACAGTTGCAAAAATGGACAGTAGGGAATATAATACAGTAGCAGTACTGAAAGCTGATATTACTTCTGGTGTTTACTCTCCTGACCCTTAGTTGCTCTAAATGTGCAGCTTTATCGCTGCATTAACATAATTTTCTTACTTAACTGTAAAAAGAGCAGGAAAAAGTTGCCTATGCATAATAATATAAATTGAGATAAATATTAAATGTTCCCCACTAAAAGGGAAGTTGAAGTATGGCATGTTTGACTGAGCTCCAAACATACTTTTCCATGAAAGCTATCAATTTCTATTGATAGGAGTGGTAGTGGCATCTGTTTCAGAAATTGGCTCCTTTTTTTGCACAAAATGTGTGTGGGTAACTGATATACAGTGAGCTTGAAAAGCATATATTTAAATGCATCAAACAATGTTGCATTCTTTCCCACTCACAACACTCCAAGCAGGTCAAAATTAACCTTCCCTGTGTATCCATGACTCCAGAGAGTGAATTTTGAATGCTTAAAGTATGTAGGTTCAAATCCTTATTTCACTATACAGCTAAATTGAAAAATATCACTTACAATATTAACAGACACTAATGGGTGCAAACCCACAAATTTTCCTTCAGCCTTTTGACTATATTCTAATTCTTTTAAATTCTATTACTTTCCATGTTGCTAATATATTGAAAATGATGATCAACATCTTGTCTCTCTTACTGCTAATCAAGTTTGATTTACAATAGTTTACATTATAAATTTGATATTATAAATAAAAAAGATTGTAATTTCTGAATAGGGTCTTCCACTTTCTGGAAATGTTTTATGAACAGAAAATTAAATGTGCTTAGGCTTTTGACTATACCTTAAGACCAAGAGGGATCTCAAGAAAACTTTTTTAATAGCTCAGAAAGCCCAGTAGCTGCACAGCCACATAATATATGTTATTCACTGAAAATTGAATCAGCAAATAGAAAATAATCTGAGAGAAAAAATTTAATTAAAAACCAATTTATGTGTCCCTATATAGTTTACAGCAGTATATGAAATCTGGAGCTGAACGCAATATTTTAATGAGTATGTTCTTTTAGAACAGAATAATATATTGCCCTGATACTATATTATCAAAACACAAGACTTTTGAGAGGAAATAGTCTCTTTTGTTTAACAGATGAATAAATAACTACACAAACTGTCATCAGGTATAACTTGTAAACCTAGAACAGACAATTATCCTTACAGGGTTTTTTTAGCATCTTCCATTTTCTATTAATGCACATGAACATAGTAAATTATAAAGAGGATGAACTATGAGAAAAGGGGAGAAAGATGAAAATAATAAAATGTGTTTTCTTTTTTTCCCCTGAAATAGTAATGAGAAACCTAGTAAAGAGTAAGAAATGGGAGACAGTGTAGTCATGCAGGCAAGCCTCACAAGTCGTGAGCAATCATCTCAAACACTGTGATAGAAACAGTTTTTCCATATGAGTTCTCCAAGATCTCTCAGTGATTAATTAATTAAAAGTGATTCTTAACGTGGTAGGGCACTGCTGACTGTGATCCTGCACGTCTCTGCAACACCAGGAGGGGATGGGGAACATTGGACCCTGTAGGTTTGTGGCAGTTACTTAATCAAGGAGTGAGCATGCAAGGGGTGAGACGTGACCAGGAAGGAGTCCTGCACAACAGGAGCTCCCTCACAAGGTGACACAGCCCTTTCAGAGCTTACTGTAATCCTCAGGGGACACTGGGTGATATCCTATCTATCCACATGCTCTGTGGAGGGAGTGTAGCAGGTGCCCAGGTTGGGAGCTGGGTGGGGGTGTGTGTGGTGTCAGGATCCAAACCATCCAGACCAACTCTGTTATACATAAACCATACAAGTAAAACTTTGCTGCAGTTGGGAACTTGTACCAGTTCATGCCCTCATTTTTATACTGAGAGAGTCACTGAGATGTATCCTACATTAAGATTTCCAGCTAACTAATGTTGATAAATACTGTTGGAATTGGTTCAGAGGCAGAATTGGTTGAGCAGTCAACAGTGAAAGGAGAGCCCTGTGCCTTGAACCATAAGGGATAAAACTCAATCAAAGTGATCCCTCAGGTCCTCCTCAGCATGTGAACAGAATTACAGAAGTTGCAAAACAATATTTTTTCCAATGTAATTATTTTATTTACTTCCAGAGCACAGATTTCTCAGCAGAACTGAATTTAGACCAAAAGAAATCTTCTGTGGAAGCAGAGCTCTATTTTAACTTCCGAGAAAAGTAGATATATACTGGTACTGTGGAAACTTAAAGCCTGCTTCTATAAAACTACCTACCACGTGAGTTTGTAATCCTTCAAGGCTGCATTTACTCAAATTAGAGAACAAATTATGCACATCTAGGATTTTATTTAGTGCAGTTTTGATTGCTTTGGGTTATTTATCCTTGGCAATAAAAGTAAAGTTGATCAGCAAAGCCAAGAAACAACAGTTTTTTCATTTTTATCAGCAGGAGAGCTTTGTTAGAGGCAACAGATTTTAAAATTATTCCAGGAGGTGGGTCTAATCTGGAGTAATTACACTAGTTAAACTGCAATTTAATAAGGTTCAGGTAAATCAAAGAGGGGAAAGTATTTTTTTTCTCTCAGACTATGTAGCAGTTTTGTACTTGTAATACAGAACTGGAAAGAAACAGGACTTCTCATCTGAATAACTGTGTATTCTCTTAAAAGATCTGCTTTCTTATTGTGGTGTATTAGTTAACAAAAGCAGTCATGCAAAAATAAAATACATTAATGCTAGCCAGATAACTTCTTATTGTGTACAGCTGTACAGGAAACAAATACAAAGTTAATGTTTAAATTTATCAGATATTTTCCATTAACTCTCTATTTAACAAATTATCAGCTATTGTGTGTAATATCCAATCTCCAGAAGTCTTAATGATCATGGATGTGCACAGTAAGAGATTAGCATAAAATTAGCACTGATGCAGCTATTAAAGAATCTTGAAAGATTCTGATATCCTGGTACATAAATTGGGCTGCAGAATATCTCTGAGCTTTGTCAAAACCCCCAGGCTAGCTGACTTCAAAAATACTTCTGTTCCCCTGGGGTGTAGTCCCCATGCTCCTTCCCCCTGTTTATTACTTTGTACTAATCTTCAAATTCATAGAATAATTTATAAAGCTGTGGGGGACCTGCTTCCAACTGATGCATCTGTTAGGATCAAACCTGGGAAAGGATGCAAGTTGCTGAGTGAGTCCTGGGCAGGGGATACTAAGTGTTTTCATTTCCATATTTGCTTTTTCAGCACAACGCTTGGAGTGAGGGGGTGGGAGTTTTGGGGGTATCCTTGTTTTTTTTGGTCTTTTGTTTCGTCTGGTTTGGTTTTCTTGCATTTGGATTTTTTTAAACTTTCTGAAGTTTGCACTGCCTGGGAAGGCATGCAGCATTCACATTGTATATCATGTCAGGATATCTATATTATGGCTTTATGTTGTCTGGTACTTACAGTAAATCAATCTTTTTAATATAAGAAAAAAATGAACTGTTTTGTGATGTCCCATTTCCAGTCATTTCCCTCAATCCTGCCCTTCTCAGAGGGTCACACTGAATTGCAGCTCTTTACCCTATTTCCTCACTCTACTGAATGCTTCAATTTTTAAGATATCTGGCAGGACTCTCAGGGAGCCAAGCATATTTTTAAAAGAATCTGTTAGCCCTGTAGGGAATATCGTCACTAAAATGAAATATTTCCAACATGAAGCAAACTCTTTAAATAGTCTGAAATGAATTCTTAATCTTTCCAGCAACAGAGTTTGGGATGATGCATTTTCTTTCGTATTCCTCCCCCATCTCTTCAAACTGGCTTGTTTGTCCCTGCTGGATACAACTTCCTTCTACTTGCAAAGCAGTAATTATCCTAATTACGCTTCAGCATTTAAAGCCATCTTCTAGGAGATGATTTACAAGAATTACATAAGAGATCTATATACAATGACACACTTGCTTGTTTGGCCTGAAGCGTTTTATGTTTTCCACCCTAATCGGAATTCTTATGATGAGTAGAGAAGTTCTAATGAGTTTCTGCATGAGTCTCTGTGCCTGAAGATGCTTTCAGAATTATACTTGACTAGTTTTTTTTCCTCTCTGAACAGCTGAGATGGTAAAGGAATCCTTTATTACTCTGACTTGCTATAAGGTATTTATTGTGATTATTTGAGATCACAATTGCCACCTGTGTGTGCAACAGTTTCCCCTAGTTAAAAAGGTAAAAATGAGAAAGGACTGAGTGGAAGCTAAAAATTTTATCAAGAACAACAGGCAGATTGATACACTCATATGAACCAACACATGATTCTTTTTTCCAAGGGGTTAATTCAAAGAAAATAAGAGCACATGATAATCTACAAAAACACTGAAGGATTTCTACCTCTGCTTTTTGGGATCTCACAGGTGAAGCTGGGGATGTAGAGGGGAAAAAGATGTGTGTTTTTTTTTTTTTTTTGATGAATGCTCTACAGCATCATTTGGTTCTTCTTTCTATTTGTTTATCACATACAGTTATCAGATTATCTGAAAATGAGTGGTGGGGCAAGATAAGTCAGTAATTTGATTTATGTCCATTTGGAGTTTTGTAGTCCTACCCAATATTAGTCTCAACTTTGTTCTTCATTTTTATCTTGGAAAGTTGGCTATTGACACATTGAAAACATGCACAGTAAGCTGATATTCCATGATAACATAGTAATGAGAGTCATGATTCAGTGAGCTTGAACCCATCCTGAAAAGCCCACAGGAACATGACAATATGCCTGATGATTTTAATTAGCAGCCCGTTTGAAAACACTCCAGTCATAGATAGAATGCTTTCAATGGAAAATGTTTTCTGAGTAATTTTCTAAACTGCCAAACTATAATCCTTATAATGTCTTGGAGGTGGAGTGCTACTATGGTGTAGTAATGAAAGGACAATCTTTAAAAGCTGGTTATTCTTCACTCTTCAGAAGCTTCATAGGAAAATTGAGAATATATCCCAATCCCATTTTGCTTACTACATGTCTATATACTCTACTAAAATTTGAAGCATTAACATGGAAGTTTTTTAATATACATTTAAAATTGATTATAGAATCATCCAGGAGCTTTTACCTCTGCCTCTGAAATAGTGATAGAAAAGTGGTTCAGTAGAGAAAATCTGGTGGCTTCTTGGGGTAAAACTCTTATAGCAGAAGTGTTAGTAATGAAGAGGAAAGTAATTGAATCATCAACCATAACATATTCTGCTTTCAAAATGCTGAGGTTATGATGATGCAATCTCATCCTAAAAAACAGTTTTTTCTTCATGTGAAGCAGGATATGCCAAGCTGTTCTATTAGGTGAAATGTTCTCCTCAAAGGCCTTAATATGAGTTACTGCTAACACAGGGAATGACTTACAAAAAAAAATATGAAAGATTGGCTGATGTTTTCCTAAAATATAACATCAAATATTAAACCTTTCTTACAGAGCAGATTTTCTGAACAGGCATTTTAAGTGAAGTTTTAAAACTACAGAAATACTTCAGCTGCTGACCAAGCAACTGGAAATTTCACCTACATTTCAGTGTTTGTTCAGATCTTATTCTGCCTGTGACCTTAAGTTACTGCATGGGGACACTTCAGAAACTTCTATGTGGTGAAGTTGGGGTATTTACTGAGTTTCTAACTGCTAGATATTCCCACACGAGGGGACCAGGATATTAGTGCTTCTCTAATTATGTTACTGCCTCCTAATAAAGAAAAGTCTGCAAAGTAATTGTAATGTAAGTGAGCATACAGATTTCATGAATATGGATTTCATATGAACACACATCTTATGTTTGAGAGGCAAAATGTAAAAGGAGGAATTCTGTCTACAGGAATACCTATGGACACTAAACTGTTTTGGAAAATGATTAGTCCTCTGATTTGTGTGCAAAGTTTTTCAAGTCAAATGTGACCTCAGAAACTTAGCAATCAGATTGTTTTCCAATTCCTTGCCCTTTAGCTTGCTTTGATGCTCATGCATATTATTTGCCTATGGTTGGTCAAAGTTTCTTGTATTGTGGGAAAAATAGGCAAAAAGTAATGAATTTTCAGATTATGCATTTATTTAGGAAAGACTGAAGAAGATTGCACGGCTTAAAGCTTAGCTAGTGGTCGGCATAATAGAAGGTGAAATGTGATATTGAGTAATGCAAAGTATTGCACATTAAAATAATTTCAACTGCTCATAGAGATTACAGGCATGTAATTAACTGCAATCACCCAGGAAAAAAAAAAAGAAATACTAGATATTCTTGTGGAAAGGTTAACCAGATGTCCCTTTCAAGCAGAGCAGGGTGGTCAGCAAAGTTCATAAAGTTGATAATCCTGGAGAATGGGATTTTGGAAAATAATTCTGAAAATATTGCAATTCTCTATTTGGAATCAGTTGTTTACTGCAGTTTTAAGTCTTGTATTTGGTTCTGATGAGCTATTCTAAAAATTATATTGCAAAGAAGATAAGGACTGGTGGATTGGTATTCACTGCTGTAGCGTATCATTGTAGCAAAAAGCTTAGCAGGATTCAAGAAAGGATTAAACATTTCCTTTAAAAATGAGAGCACTCGTGTTTACCAAAAATAGGGTAAAAACATTTGCTAGAAATGTGCCCTAAAGCTGAAAGACTGAGAAGTCAGCCACTGACTGGAGGTAAACAGAAAGCAATTTCTCTTGGTTTCTCTGTTGTAGGGTTTCCCTTGCATTTGCTGGAGTTACTCTGGGAAGTAGCAGTGTGCACACAATAACAGTGCTGTTTAGCACAGCAGAGGTGGTGTGTAACTCCAGTGTATGAAAGATACACGTGTGACAGCGATCATTGTGATGGAAAACACGTCACCTTGACTGCAGATATTGTATGTTTGCATTTTAAAAACAGCCAAATTGAAGCTTGAATTCTTCATTGCAAGGGCTTATCAGCACGATCAAATGAACTCCTGAAGGAGCTCACATTTCCCAGTGGGTTTTGAGGTCTCTTGCTCAGGGTTTCAGTATTACAGGTTTTTTTCCCCACATTGTAACCCCTCATTTTTCACAAAGGCAATTAGTGAGTGCAAACATTTTTAACAATACTTGGTTTATCTGTTTGGAAATAATGTCAGGCCACCGATCAATGCACTTCATACCCTGCATCTGTCTCTTATCACCATGTTGGAGCAGTTCATAACCACAAGAGTTGCTTGAGCTGCAAGTCCCATTGGCATAAAAGAGTCCTTGGCCCTTCCCCAAACATTCTGACCTCCCTGCACAGAGTCCAGACTTGGGGAAAGGTGGGAAAGCACAGATGGGGCTATTTCTAGGTACTTTATGGTCCCCATAGGAACCTGATTTATTCAGACTTCAGGGTGGAGACCCAGATCTTCCTCACACTTGGTTTCCACCCCAGCACACTTGGCCTCAAAGGCTGCTGCTGTAAAACGGGGTCTTGAATTCCCCTAACTAGTGATTTCCTTCTCTTTTACAAAATCTTTAGTTCTTAATGGCACCTAAAGATAGGAAAATGTGGCACCAGTGAAGAGAGTATTTCTGCTTGAGACTGTGTGCACTCATTGATAACTGGGCCTCAAAGGAGAAAGTGGAGATACTTTATTTGCATACTCTTTTCCTGTTTTCTTTCTGTGACAAACTACCTGTGTCAGAGTAGAGATTTTATCTCTTAGAATTGCAAATGAAGGGAGAGTGACTGCTTAAACCATCTTTTATAGTGGGTTTTTTTATCATATTCATTCCCATTCAGTGAAACGCCTTTTTTTTTTTGCTGAATTAGCTTTCCTGGAAACAATAAGCAATACTTCCTGTCAATCAATTGGCAGGAGGTGTTGTTTCCAAGAGTGCTGATTAAGCAACACGTGAAACTAGAGCCTGTAGGAATCACTTAGAAAGAAAATTCAATAAGAACTTGTTATGAAAATTCTTCTTGTGGGTGTGAGGTTTTTAAAATGAAATCTGAGGGTAGGACACCAAGGCTGGCAATGCTTGGAAGCAGAAGAGGAATAAAATAGAAATGGAGAGAGCTGATTTAATTTTTTCTTTCCAATTTACTCTTACCTTGTACAAGTCTTTTTTACTCAAAACTTAAGATATCCCATTTCCTCTAGAAAGCTATTATGGATTCGTGTTGCTGCTTTTTCTATTAAAAATATTGTCATTTTTCTGGAAGTCTGTCAGCATCCTGGTAACATCAAAGGTTGATACCCTTCCAGAAATCAATGATGCAGAAGTTTTGCAACTTATTTTATTACATGCAAATATAACCTGTGGAAAAAAATGTAGCTTCAAACACTACATAGGCACTCCTATCTTCCCAACATCCAGTTCCCAGGAATTGCTTCTAAATATAGAGAATAACAAAGATAATAACTTTTCTGTATACAACTAATTTTACATTAGTAGTAATAATTTTAAAACAAACAAATAAAATCATTCATTTGTCCTTGTAGAACCTAAAAACTCACACTGTGGAAGAACTCGTAGACCTGTGTGTAATTGTTTGTTTTTAATTTCTTAAGACCGAGATTATGCTCAATTTGATATTAAATAAGGACAGCTGCATGGAGCCCTGCTAGCAAATTGCATCTAAATTATTCAGTATTGTAACCATGCTTATCTTCTTTCAAAGAGACAGGTAAGATCCTGATCTTACAAATTTCTTAGTGCTTCGTGCCAACTACCTTTGCCTCCTTACCTTTAAAAACCCATCCACATGTTTTTGTGTTGCCCTCAAATTATACTCAGACCTAAACGCACAAAAAGCATTTTAGCATTCATGTTTTGTCTCTGTGCCATAGCTGCTCAAACAGTTGGAAGTGCTGCTCCATGTTGGCAGTGGTCTGTAATCTGAAGGGAGCACAAACCGAGAATTCCCAGGGTGGAAGGAAGAGCACGTCTGTTCCAGGAGCAGGGACAGGGCCCTCATTGTGGCAAACTCAGGTTGGTGCCGAAAGCTCTCAGTGCAAGGCAAGAATGTAGATATCACAATTTGCAGCAAGCAAAGGCTGTTGAACACAGTAACTAAGAGAGAAAGCCTCTTCCACCACTCTCTGTTTTCAGCAGTTAGAGGGGTTTGATTTCATGAGCTGGGCAGTTGGAGCTGATGGGACTGTATTTCTTTTGTGTAAGTAGGCCATGAACTTGTCATAATCATAGTTTGTCTAGTTTTTGTAGTTTGTCATAATCATGGTTTGTGTTGGAAGGGACCTGACAGATCATCTAATTCCAACCCCTTGCCATGGGCAGAGATACCTTTCACTAGACCAGGTTGCTCAAAGCCCTGTCCATCCTGGCCTTGAACACTTCCAGGGATGGAGCACCCACAGTTCCTCTGGACAACTTGTTCAAGTGTCTTACCACACTCACAGTAAAGAATTTCTTCCTAATGTCTAATCCAAACCTGTCCTCTGTCAGTTTGAAGTCACTGGACCTGTTAGCCATGCTTCCTTGGATACAGCCCAGGACACAAGGGGCTTTCTGGGCTGAAAGTGCACATTGCTGGCTCATGTTGAGCTTCTCATCCACCTATACCCTCAAGCCCTTCTGCTGAGGACTACCCTCAATCCATCCTCCCCCAGTCTGTATTTGTGCTGGGGATTGCCCCAACCCAGCTGCAGAGACGATGTATTTCTTCAGCAGTTTAATGGAGTGTGATAGGACATAAGACTTGCCAGGGTAGGAATAGAAAAAATAGGAACTGTTTTCTCTTCAGCATCATGCTGAAGTGCATATTGTAGAAGTGAAAATATTGGGCTCTTTGAGCTTGTGAAATTCTGAGCTGAGGGCTCTTTTGAAACTGAAGAGTTTGGCAACTACCAAATTTCTGAAGGTTTTATTTGGACATATAGGGTTTTTACTTTGACAGCCAGGAGGTCACTTTAGTGGAACTGAGCTCAGTGTATGTAGCTGACTGTGGGGGAGCTTGGTGCCTGCTGCGTGGAGAAGCACTGCATTTTAGAACACTGATTTGTCAAGCATAGTGTAGCAGAGCTCCAAACAATGCAAATCCACAGGCCACAACCCCACCTGCTCTTCACTCAAGGGGTAATTAATGAGAGTTTGCAAAATCAGCAGTGTATTAGGCTTCAAAATTAGTTTAATAATGGAGTATTATGTGTCTATGAAGTCAGAGGAAGCAAGGAGCATCTTCTGATGCATAAACATTGGAGGCTTTCATTTTTTGTCCTTCTTGCAAGGCTAATGCCTTTTCCAGGTTTAAATTTGCAGTATCAAATAAGTTGCAATTGCCAGAAGATCAGGCTTTTAAAAAGGATATCAATTAACTCTTGTAAAATTATTAGAGTGAACAAGATTTTGTTAAAACAGTTTATATGTAATCTTTACATTGCTTACTCTTGCACAAGGAGACTTATTTTTCCCATAGAACAATCATTTCTTTCTATTTCCTTGGAGGAGAAGAATAATTGGTGCTTTGCGTTTTTTGTGGAAAAATCAGAACTGTTTCTCACTCCTTGGGTAAAGAAGAGCTGCTGCCAGGTTTGTGACAGATTTGGCCTTAAATGGATAAGGACCCTTGGCTTTTTATTGGGAACTGAGGGAGCCCAGAATTAGCCTCCAAACCAGGTCTGATACCGAGTGATAGATGATTCTGTCTGAAGTGCCTACAGCTTCTCCTATCCTTTTCCTCCAGCGACAGAGAGAACATTAATTTTCTGTAAGTGTATTGCTGCAAATATGACTTTAATATAATTCTCACATGTTTGAGTAAAACCCTAATGTCTTCCAATAATTCCCTCCTATAATCCTGTGTCACTGATGATTGTAGACAGTGACAAATACCAGATCGTTTCTGATGGTTGTCTCCTGCCTCCAGTTACCTTACTGGTTTGGATAATGCAATATTCCTTGGTAGGCTGTTCTAAGTTCATTATCCTTCATATAATAGCAGTACAGTCTCTTGATGGATGGGTGTGTGCAAGAGCAGATCTAGAGAGCTGCTAACAACCAGGGAAGGAGGGACATGGAGCAGGAGGCAGTGACCACTGCAGCTGAAGGTATAAATGCATCTCTGCTTGTGGCTTAGATTTTTCCCAAAAGCACTACTTTGCAGAAGCTAATTTGTGGTGGTTTTTTCACATTCCTTTCTTCTTCTTCTTCACATACTTACTTCATAGATATCTTAGTATTGCTCTTATATTGCGACACTAAGCTTCTTTTTCTTTATTTCCTCTTCACATTACTGAAATCCAAGTCATGACCAGTGGGGTCTTGTGGAGTCCTGATGTTCCCTTGGTATCCAAAGTTGCCCTTGCATTTCTTTTTTTCTTCCTGTACATGTGTCTCAACCTGTGCTTTGCCTGCCTTTTGTTCAGTGTCTGTAGCTGGCAAAGTAAATGTAGAGGAGAGGCAGGGTTTTAAAGAGGCAGTTTATCTGCTGTGATTCTTCTATTTTTTAGCATCCCTGCTGAAGAAAAATACTCAAAAGTGCCGCATTTGGGGCTTTAAACAGTGTCCCAGATACCAAGAGAGCACTCATGTAGTCAGTGATTAGTCTTTACTGACATGATTGAATTTGGATTTGTAGGAAATTTTGAAGGCTTTCAGGAATTGTAGTTGGCATTAAATTACTTTGAACATTAGGGATACAAGCAAGTGCAGCTGACCATTTGCCATTATGAAAAGCCTCTATAAGCAGTAAAGTATCTAAGAGGCACTACTTTTTGAAAAAAACATTAAGGGTAACAGATGCAATTGCTACTAATTTCTTAGCTACTGGGCAGAAAAAAATAACTGGAACTAAATTTCTATACAATCATACTTAAAATTTTAATTCAGCAACTACTGTGAGCACATTACTTCATAGAATTTAATAGTAAAAGCTATTTTGATTTTGCCCAAAGAAAATTTATCTGAATTAATAAGGAATGCTGTGCATTTTGCTGTCTATGAAGAGAAAAGAGACACTGTTTATCTCCTGGCTTGGGAAGAGTCACTGTGTTTCTCTATTGAAATAGTTTTGCTGTTGACCTCTATAATGCTCTGAATCTTCTGTGTGTAGACTAAGCTATTAAAACCAAATTGTTAATGTTGCCTGGGGGTGCTTTTTTTTGGGCGGTTTTTGGTTGGTTGGTTTGGGGTTGTTTTTTGGGGGGGAGGGGGGGATTGTAGGCTATCCACTGAGCATGCAAAAGTCATTCAACCTAGTTTTAAGTGGATATTGTCAGAACACCCTTGTTCTCAGCTGGGTAGGTTTGTGTGTTGCCTCTCCCCTTTTCATTTTGCGTCCTGTCGTAGATGTGTGATAAGAGAGATAGGGGGGAAGGATATTGTCCAGTGGGCTGAAAGAGTTGTGTGGAATATAGCAGGAAAAGTTGAGGAGTGGTGTTGCTGAACTCAGGTGTGGCTTCCCACTAAAGTCAATTTTAGTTATTGTGGCAGCCTTTTCCAGTGAGCCTGTTTGTTCACTTCTCTTTAGACAAGAATAGCTGAGGGAGAGGGAGCTCAGACCAATATTGCCACCAAGAGCATGTCTGTGATGCAAGAAGAGAGCGTTAAAGAATACAATTCTCTAAAGATATTTAAAAAATTAAGAAGTTCATGATGACTTCTTGCTGTTTGGAGACATCTTTTCTGTCAATGGCAATTTCTCCCCCTCTTTCCCTTTTTCTCTCTCTCTCTCCCTCTTCCCACCCCTGGAGAGTCAAAAGGGAATATATGAGCCCTGGCCAGCAGAAGTCAGAGCAGCTCTGACCATTTACAGATGTCACAGTGCTTTGCATTGTATACCTGTTCATAACTCAGAATGCAGTGAAGACTGCAGTTCATTAAGAAAATGAATGATTAGAAAGAATGAAACAGCTAATCAAATTTCTAGTTAGGAAGGAGTGTTTCCTTACTACAGCTAAGCACTGGCAAAAGAGGATGTTGGGTCTTCCTCTCAAAAATCCTATAAATATTTCCAGTTTTATGGCTTCGTGCTTTAGTCTCATCTAACTAACACTGGCTTTTTTCATTGGGAATAGTAGAATTGAAACTGGGTTCGTATTTATCTAAAAGGGCAATTTTTTTTATTTCTTTTTTTTGGGGGAGGTGTGGTGACATTTGTCTTGCCATTGTTTTTGTTGTACCACGGTGTCATGACATTAAAGAAGACATTGCTCTTTACTGTTATCCCAACACTGGTCTTGATATCTCTGAATGCTTTATAGACATTGTTTTCTTGGCATAGGACTGCTTCCAGAAAAATGGAATAAAATGGAACAATCATGCCACGATTGAATACAGGTTTCAATCCCTTAATTTCCATGAGCTGTCAAAGAATAGCCCTTTGCAAACTGAGATGCATAATTTAACTCAAAACATATCTGCTATAGAATTGACACATACTGTGTTAGGTACTGCAGCTGATAATCTTTCAGAAGACAATTCTGGTTACTGTAGCATGTGGGTATTAATGCTGTCACTATTCTTCTACTGAATAGTGTCATTTTTGTGCATGTAGTCCTATTGCTTTTAATTGAATAGTTTGATGAATGAGGGAGGGAAAGAGCTTTCTTTAGAAGGACTAAGATGGCAGCATCAAGAACATGGATTAAGCAGTGCTGCTTCAGGGAGGAGCATTAGACCTTAATATTTGTGTTATTGCCACTGAGATAAGTATCTTAAGCTAAATTCTCAAAGGTTTGCAAAGGGTTTAACCACACGTGCCATTCAAATCAAGGGGAGTCACAGAGCCAGAACCCCATGTAATGTTTTGTGAATGTATCTCCTGGGTGCTAATTTCATCATCTAAAATATATAGCATAATGGATAGTTACTGCATGAATACAAAGTTTTAAGTCCCTCTAGGGGCTCTGCTAACAGCACAAACCATGAGAGTGTATCTGAGTTGTTTATGAACAGAAGCAGAGTCCCAAGAGTGATACACAGCTATAAATTCACTGTAGTCTGTGCCTATCTATTGTTATTTGTAATAACTGAGAGAGCAGTTTTCCTCTAAAATGACTTCCTTTAAGAGCTTTAACTGAGGAGCTCTGCTTGAAAATCAGTCCTGATAGTTGAAGAGCTTTCCTGGAGAAAAGACTCCATTTTCTCTATCAGGATTTGTGTATTGTATCACACTGTCATTTTGTACTTAAGATAGTTATTTAGTCAGTTTGTGTGACTGTGTCATTGCAAGTGACCTTAAGAATGCATTTTGTTTACTCAACCTTATTTGATAATAGATATCTATTAAGCCATTAAAATGTAGTATTAACACACAGGCTATAGTGACGTGCTTAAGAGACCGTCAAAAGAAACTCAAATGTTGTGTTCTGTGGGTTTTTGCTAAAAAAGAAAAGATGAAAAGCCTGATGAACTTTCTGGAGGGTTCAATTCCTCTCTTTTTCCAACAACAAACCCACTTTAGGCCCAGTCAAAGCAAAGGTATAACATAGTGCAGAGGAGAAATTTGATTTTTAGCACTGGAATTTTCTGACAAGTGTTTGTATGAACAGAGAGTTTTATATATGAACTAATTTGCATTAAAAGGATTGAATGTTGCTGTAGCTCTCATTATAGAGGCTAAGGTAGTAGGACTTTATTACTTTCAGTTACATTATACTTATATATTAAAAAAAGATGTCTGTATTCAGATAGTATGCTTGGGTGCTGTTTAAATTCAAAATGCTGGCTGACAGGCATGCCTGTGCAAGTATGGTTTGCTTTGGGGCTGTGGGCAGGTAGTGGGCAACACTAACTGGCTTGGACAATCATCAGATTGAAAAGTTAGGAAAACAAGGACTCTTAGGAGCAAAGAAAGCTTGTACTAGTGACAGTATAGATCTCTTGAGTCCCCCAGAGGAAAAAAGAAAGAATATTTACACATTCCTTCTGTACTTCATTAGTAAAAGGCCCTGATCGTTATTCTTGTCCTGTAATTTTTGGCTGCTCCCTAGAAGAATTTACCTCTTCTTGCATTTTACAGTATTTTGTGGAGTTATAGTTCTGAATGGTATGCTTTACTTGTTGTGTATATGACGCTGTGGACACAGTCTTGTCCAGCATAATTCTTTTGATAAACCATTTGGAATACCAGCAATTGCTCTCTTGCTCATTTTGTACCTGTTTTGTTTGCTTTTGCTTTCTTGTTTCATTTCTCTGAAAGGTGACTGAGAAGTACTTCCTACACACTTTGGCTGTGTGCAGGTCTCCCCCCAAGCAGTCAGAACTGGTACCTCTGAAATGGGAGGGACTGGCTCAGTGTTTTGTACCTTCAAGAGGTGTGACCAGTGAAGATGCACCTGAGGCTGCTGGGGTTGAAGGCTGGGTGGCCCTGTGTGACAGCCCTGCCTGCCAGAGGTCTGGCTGCACCTGCCCCTCACTGCCCCTCCTTGCATGGGGCTGTTGTAGCTTCTGAACCTGCAAAGGAAATGGGGAGAGTAAATTCCCGTAGTAAACTTAGTAAAATTAAAAACAAACAAGCAAAAAAACCAATAAACATAAACAAAAAAACCAAAACCACCAGGCCTTCAGCGTTTTTTGAGATTAACTGGGGTCATACAGTTTTGTTTTGTTTTGAACAAAAAAACCCAGTCATCAAGGCCTGTCATCAGTAGATAAAAGCAAGGAGGCTTTAAATTCATTCTAGGTCAACAGCAATAAAAAATCTGTGTGTTTTAGAATAGATATGATTATGTTTGAACTTCAGTTTCATCAATACCAGAGTTTTTGGTAAAATAGATTTCTGCAGTAATTCTGGAAATTAATTTAAGTTATGACTCTTTGAAGTTGTAGGCTATCAAAACAAACTTTCAGTTCATGAGAAGCAGCATAGTAGGAGGCAACTCATAAATGCTTCTGTTAGTGTTTTCTGGCAGCTGGTTTTGAAAACAGTAGATCCCTTTCCAGTTAATCTCCCTGTTGTTTTTTAAATAAATGTTATTTCATTGACATAAGCAAGGGGCTCTAATACATGATGTTTAAAAAACTTATTCTGGACTGCCATGTTTAGTTTGAGGGGCTTTCCTACAGAGGTTTCTGTGACAGCACGACAATTCAGACGATGTAGGTAGCAGCTCTTCTAAGTGGGTTACTTTATTGCACACACAGCAGTCCTTTTTTTTCCTCCTGTGAAGAACAGGGTATAAAAAAAGTATGAAAACAGGAACTGAAAAGGACATACATACACATTGTAGTCAAAAATACACACAGCAAAATATCTCTATAGAGATATTCTGACTGTGGAAATTCAGTACAGTGAAAAATGTGGCAGGGTTTTTCCTTTAGTTTTTCAGACCAGAGCACTTAAAAAAAATTAGCTATTCAAAAGAGACAGTTCAGACCACTCCATCCTTACAGAATCCATGAGCAAAAAGACATTTGAGTCAAGTGAAGTTTTCCCATTCACTTCAGTGCTTGTTATCTTGGGCTGCCTGCACTTGGCATCTTCCCTTTGTCAAACCACAAAGGCAAGGAAATTTCATGAACTTGTAGAAACTACATAATCTTTAAAAGTAATACTTCCTTTTTGGCCATGCAGTGTTTCTACATACTCACAGTCTTGATGCTCTACTGCTGTGTCCTTAGCTGCTGGCTCTTGTAGAAGAAGAGGAGGCCTTCAGTGGAGGCCACCAGAGAATTTTTAAAAATAGTCAGAATCTCCACCAGTGAAGTCAAGCCCCCTCATTCCTGTGAAACTTACTTTTAGTAATCTGGGGGGAAACAAAAAGTTGTACTAGAAAACATTTGTGCATAATGATAGTACAAAATATAATAAAAAAGCAGTTATCTTTTTTTTTTTTTTTTTTCTCCAGTAGCCCCATATTTGGATGAAAGGAATTCAGGTCAGCAGTGTGATCCAGAAGGAAACAGCACTTGCTCAACCTGTGCCTGAGCTGTTCAGTGTGAAATGGTGTTTAGTGGTCGTGTTGTGTTCTACATAACCACAAAAAGCAGTTTTGTGTTTCTTCTTTCAAATAAAAAAATCCTGCAATATCTCTAGGACATGAGGGGGAAGTGTCTGCTCAGTTCCTATGAACTTCTGCAAAGTTTGGGAACTGGGCAAAGCAAATAAATTGGATCATGGGGTTGGTGACTGTAAGACCTGTGAAACCAAAGCTGTGCAACTGAAGTGTGACACCAAGAGTTCATCCCTAAACCACTGCACTCAGATTTACATCTCTTAATTTAGGCCATTAGCACAGTGAGAAAGGTTAGGCTGACTATTATGAATAGCAGGTCTCAAGAACATGTGTTCCAAAGGCTATTTGAAAGTCTACAAAATGTGGCTTAAAGGAGCCAATTCATAAAATATTATTTGGTCTGTTTCCATGGGATTCTTGAAGTATTTCCCACTGATAACCATTCTTTGTTTACAGTTTCTAAGACAGTTTTCACTCTCTTGGAGTTCTTCCACAGTCCTCTGTGCTCCTATTTTTAAATAAGTCTTGTCCTGTCCCATTCTCCCTACAGTTCCCCACAGGGAAAATTTGCATCTCTCAGCCTACAGTGACTTCTGACCTTAAGAAAAAATAATCAATCATGATTCATTTGATTGTGTTTTTCTTCCAAATTTTGCTGGCTGTTGCATGATAACCTTTGTTTTGCACAACCAATTTACTGTTGAGTTGGGTAATGAAAGCTTCCAATAATATTCAGTACAGTGATAGCACAGTGATTGGCGTGCAGCAGGAAATGAGATTGTACAGCAGAACTGAAAAGTGGTGAAGCGTTTGCCAATATTCACTCTTTTGGTTCATCAGATTTAGAAAAAAAATATTATCTGCTCTACTGCTCATTTCTCCCACATGACACTAAAATCTTAAAGAAGGTAAATAACTATTCATGCTTTTTGTTCTAAAACAGAGCAGTGCCCATCATTAGTAACATTAAAGCTAGAACCTAGATGAATATATAAGTAAATGACAGAAAGGGGATTTTTTAAGCGATGTATCTGAGCCTGGGAGCTCATTTGTGCAACTGGAACTTGTTCTGGAAGTAAATAGTCTGAGGTATTTCTGCAATTTTGTAACTGACTGAATAAGAAAGTAAAGTTTGAGGAAAATTATAGGTTTAGTCCCGCATTATACAAATAATGAGTCATAGTGCTCTATGATCTCTGCGATGTGATTTTTTTGGTTTCTACTTTATGATCTTATTAATGTAAAGAACTTTTCTAATATGCACATAAAATATGCAAAAAATTATAGTTTGTAAAGATCTCCTGCTTTTTTTTTTTTTTTTTTTTTTTAATTTTTATCAAAAGGACACAAATTTACCCCAAATATGTTATTGACTATTAGGACATAATGTTATTTACTCAGGAGACATCTTGTATGGTTGTCATCTAATAAAAAGGCAGATAGTAGTTAGAAATGGCTGCTTGCCATTCTGTTTAAAAGAAGAACTTGTGCGATTTTTCTAAAGGGCTTAAAATCCACATTGAACAAACCTCTAAAGCTGGCAGCGACAGTACATAAAAGAGAAAGCAAGTAGTTTTATTTAAGAGTTTAATCTGCCTTAAATGTGTGTGTCCAATTGTCCAGCCCCTTGGAATGAAAATGCTCAGAAAACAGGTTCTGAATTCATTCTGAGTTTATCATCAAGTTTCTGCACATCCTTTAAAAACTACTTAAGCTAAGAAATAGGAGGAATGAAAAGAAATTTTGAACTGATAAAAGATGGCAAATGTTTAGATTTTCAGATGAAGAGTACCAGTGTACCCTGACTTGCTAAATAGTGATCTATATTCTCTTCTCTTATGCAGAAATGATCTCAAATATGCGTAAGATGTGATAAAGAGCAAGTTTGTGATAAGGTAGACATTTGGAGAGAAAAAAAACTTAACATTTTTAATATTAATACTGAATTAAATCTCCCTTGCTATTTCTATCAATTTTAATATTTATTATACTATCTTTTCCCTTCCCTAGTTCTCCTGGAACAAAAGGAAAATAATTTTATTTATCAGTGATCATTTTCCCACATTGAACAGTATCTCACTCTGTGAAATTGTCATATTGAAATTAGAATCTAGCCTGAAAAATATGCAGCAAGAGCAAGGCTGGAAAAATCTATTTTTATTCTTATTCTAATCAGTTAAAGAAGTATGACTTAATCTGTGATCCATTGATCATAGGCAGTCCAGTCCACGAGCAACAAATTCACTGTATGATTGTGCTTCCAAAAATTAACCCCATTTCTGCAAGCAGGGAAACAGTGGAAATGGAAGTCAATGAAAAGTCAAAGCTTAGGCTAATCTTCAATTGGCTGTAAATGCAGACCATTGTATGACATGATCTCAAGGTTTTTGTTGCACAGACTAGGAAAACAGTGATTTGAAGTACGCCTGCTGTTGAAATGTCTAGACATTGCAATATTATTTCAGAATGAGGAATAAAAGTCATAAGCTTAAAAAATTGCTCATTCTCCCAGGACACTATTGGACTAAATGGTGACAATTTTTCTGGTAAATTACTGTATTTTTATTTCAGTTTGGGTGTCTCAGAATGATCCCACGTTGGCATTCCAGTTCAGAGGCTCACTTTTGAAGTGAATGTGCCGATCATTCTGCACGTGCTTTGATGTGCTGACAGAGCAGCCGTCAAGTGGAAACCAAATATCTTTTGCATGAAACGAATCAGAGGGTGCACTGCAGGAGGAGACCTCATGCCTTATGGGTTCTAATTGCTCTTTGGTCCATGGGATGAGGCTGGAATGACTCAACTAAACAACACAATATGATGTGTAGATATTTTGGTTTTCACCACAAACTTCGTTGTCTGCAGCTTTGGTTTCCATGCTCAGACTGTACTTTCTCTGATTCCACTTTTACAACTCCAGGTGTACTGTACATTTGTTCTGTGGTTGTCTTCCTTCTTGGAACATGCAGGCTACCAGGAAGGCCACACTGAAAAAATAACAGGCATGAATTCCCATGGCAGTGTCTGTGAACTGAATACTTAAGGTTTCTTGTTTCTCTTCAGCTTAGGAAATAAAAAGGCAGAAAGAAGTCTCTTATCAGAGCAAATTTTGTTTGGGTGAAAATTCAAGTTAATAAACAGTTCTGCTGAACCTTTATTAGCAATCCTTTGTTAGCAGTTACATGTCAAGTTAAATAATACTCAGATACTGCAGTTTCATACTGATTGCACTAACAAGTATAGAAAGACTGGAGCTTGTATAGAATTTCCTTTAACTATCTGAGTCTTACTGGAAAGGCAGTGATTTGAATGAGTTGTCCTGGTTTAGGCAGTTTCCTGGCTTTCATACTGGGGGCATATTTGGTTGCTTGGTTGCCCATTGGAGATGACTGTATTTTAGATAATCTTTTATGGAAACATTACCCAGAAGGTGAGTGAGCAGCATGATGCAGATTGTCAACAGGCCACAAATGTAAGAATAGACCTATACAAGCAGAAGAGAGATTGTAACAGATATATATAATTTTCCTATTTTCTCACACTTACTGAACACATTTACACACCATTTGTACATGCCACTTTGTTATTGCTCTTGCATCCTTAAGCTAAAGGAAAGTGGAAATTACAGATCATCAGGAATAGTGATAATGGATATCCCATAGGATGCTGAGAGGAGAAGGTGCACAGAGAAATCAGACTCCTGTAGCTGATTAGAAATCCATTTATTCTGAAGTCTGCAGCAGCTCAACCAATCTTTATTTTGTAAGGAAAAGTTAATTTGTTTATAAAACATGAGAAGTGCAATCTTGAGTATGTGAAATAAGATTCATTAAAATGTTGTTTCTGATGAGAGGTGCCAGCTGCTTGACATGACATGGGGCACCAGTTTAAGATTAAGTCTGCTTAGAAGGGAAGTCATGCTGTACAATACAGGGACATGGAGTGTTTAAATGTCTCACATCTGTTTAATTATTTTGACTATTTCAAAAAAAATATACAAATTTACTGAGTAGAGATGCTAATTTTGCTGTTCCAATGGAATTTTCACAAAGATGAATCAAAATAATTGAAGAGAATGGCACAGATAGTTCAGGTGGTAGTTTTAAACTGCTTCTAGTCCATTAAACCTCAGAACACCCCAGTGTGATCAATGCTTATGACAGTGAAGTTTTTTTCCCTGAAGCTTAGTCTTGTAGGTCTGAGTGCCTATTCAGACAGCAAAGGAAACTTCTTTTTGATGGCAAAATAGAAGTACACAGAAAGAGAGAGGATGGACAATTTAAAACAAACTTGGAATAAATATTTTTGTCTTCAAGGAAATCTTAAGATTTTAGAGACATCTTCAGATATCTCTGTCTTCTCTCTCTGCCCCATTAAATGCCCATTAATATTTAAACACTTTTAACCTCAGATTATTTTAATCTGAAATTTATTTAATTTGTTTTAATTTTTAAGATGAGATAAAGATATTATTGATATTTTCCCAGAAATACTATTTGTGAAAAATTGGAGAGACAGAACAGCAATTTCCAGTGCTTTCATGAGGGCTGACTGTTTAAAGTCTTATGTTCTCCATACAGCTCTGAGTCTTACTGTGCTAAGCAGTGTGACATCTAGAGTAAGATACTCTTGATTTGAAAGATTTTACCAGGTAGTGAAGACTAAGGGCAATTTGTAGGTAAAATTAAAAAAAAAAAAAAAAAGTATATAAAAGGGAGAAGAGGGTAAAAATATTTGTCGTTGTCAACATTTTAAATTTTTGGAAGGGAAGGTCACTACAGTGTGTGGGATAACCCAGCCATGAGTAGAGGTTAGTATTCTGCAGTATTTTCAGAAGATAAAGTCAGAAAAAGCTTGTTTTCTTACAGTTCTAAGTATTTGGACATATACATTATTCCTCAAACTATCAGAATTTTTCTGATCTTTCCCTCAAGATATAACTTGTTTGCATTCCACTGTTTGAGCTTCTGGGGTATACTGTTGTTAAGTTCTTGTGTCATAACTACAAGAGCTAGTAAGTCCATGCTTGTTTTTTTCTTGAGGGGTTTAGGATTTTATTTTTGGTTTTAAGAAAGCAGATGCTCTCATTTAATCACTTGCTTCCAGGATGTTGTGATTTCAGGAAAGAACTAGATACTCAGACTTGGCAGTCAGAAACTAGAATTTAACAACTCGAAGTCCAGTTATCCCAAAATCCATGAAACAGTATTCTGGAAGAGGATGAAGCATGATCATTCTGGGGATGGCCTCATTTAGTATCATGTAGTACTAGATCAAAACTGGGTTGTACATTCCTTTGAACATAAACTTCCTGAACTGCAGCTAATTCAGCTGTGTAGAGTTTGATTTTGTCACCCACTGGGACACAGCGATTCCTCGTTGGCATTGTTTGGATAGTTTATGTCTACATTCCATTTCAGGAAGGGATGAAAACTGAAGGTGGTTCTATTTTGAGCTGAACACAGCCAGAACAGTTCATCATCTTCAAATATGCCTGAAGCTTTGTGAACTACTTCTCTTGTGTTATCCTTTCTTCTTTCTTGTTTTAAACCTGTAATTATTTACTCTCCTTGTTGGCATGTGATACCTAGTTTTCCTTTCAGTCTGTACCATGGTAAGAAGAGATTTCTGCTAAAAACACATCTCTCTAGTCATTAGAAACCCTGCTGCCATATAGCAGCTATTTAGTGTTTTAACTGCTATAGTACTTCTGCCTTATGGTCTTTGTATTGATTTTCTTAGTGGGAAATTTAACCCCATCATTCAAGAGTAAATAGTGGAATTAGCTGTTTACAGAGTGAAAGAACAACTTTTTCAACACTAGAAAGGGCAGCATAGCCTCCTGCTAGTTTTATTGATAGAGTTCTGGAGAGCAGTGGCTTTATGTACAGACATCAGGGCCAGCAGATACAATGTCTTTGCAAGTGCATCCAACATGTGCTTTGCATTAGGACATGACTTGGAGTACAGACACTGCACTGGGTGGTGCTGCCTCTGGAGCAGGTGACAACCCTGCTCTCAGGAAAGAGAGTTTAGTTATAACTCTGTATATGGACAAAGGCAGTGTATTCATCTTTACTCTTAAAGATGCAAACTTCTGATGTGTACTTTTGAATCCATTCTTGCTATCTTACTCTCATTGCATAGCTAATCCAGCTCCACAAGTCAGAATTTTTCTCTTTTTTTCCTCGTAGGTTCTCCTCTTTTTCCAGAAGCAGCAGTAAAACCCTCATTGACCTAAGAAGACAAAAAAGTGAACTAACGTCAAGTACTTGCTCTTTTCTAAATATACTGTCTTTGTGAATCAGCAGAGTGGCAAACTTCAACAGTGATATAACAGTGACAACCTGTTTACCAAATGGGGACATGTAGAGTATAGCAAATCTGAAATCCGTCAAAATTCTAGTCCTGTGGCAAGATTCCCGATTTTGATAAGCATCTGGAATCTTCAAGAGGGTCCTGAAACTCTTAGTTCAGCAAACTCCCACTGATTGTGGTAGAGCTGCACTTCGCTGGCCCTTCATAAAATTAGGTTGCTCTTGTTTTGATGCTTATCTATTGGGGATTACCTACAGGCAGGTTTCCAAGTTTTAATTATTTTGCCTTTTTGTATTGCAGCAGAATACTTAACAGATGTCATTTCTTTTCGATACTGGTGTGATAACAAACATATGCCATCATTTTTTAGTAAGGGAATATCGGTATATTTATATATGTATGGTATTAGATGGAGTGGTTTTGTTTTAGCAAAAGCACACTTCAGTTTTGCCTTAAACTCTTATCTGATTTTAAAGCCTGAATTTACCCATCATTCAAGTCATCATGGAAGAGACTTTACCTAGGATTTGAGTCCTTTGGGCTCTATAAAAATAGGATTATAGAACATCTGGCTGCACAGTAGGAATATTTCACTCTGAAGTATAAAAATAAAACTACAAAAGATAAAGAGAAAAACATTCCTGGCAAGAAATTAACCTTTCTTTATATTTTTTGTATCCATCAAACACTAGCCTCTTCCAGATGGAAGGCAAGGAGACAACAGAAGAAAAATGGAGAGAATTAAAGAGCCATATCATATCATTAATACTTTGGCAGTTTTGACAGCCATGAGTAGCAGTGAAAAACTCTGCTGTTTCAAAGTCTAAAATAAATAGGGAGCTTGGCAGGTTCTCAAAGTAGGGCCTTTGGTTCAGATTCACAGAAAATGAGCATTCCACACTCTTACTTGATGATTATATACCTAAGAGCAGAAACTTAAAAAGATCAAATGTATTTATGAAATAATCCCCAAAGAATGTACTTTTAAAAGTCTGTGATTCTATGAACGGAGAAGTTTTTTAAAAGAAAAAAAGCTATATTTTTTGGAGGGGGAGAAAAAAAATCCAGACTGTCAGGGATCATTTTTTCACATCTTCTTTAGTAAGTTTTTGTGTCTTAGTTAAAAACCCAAAGGGAGCATATACTGGGGCCGAACAAATGTTTTTACTCCCTTATTTACGTTCTGTTGCTAATCATAAAGATATCACAAAGATCTGTGGTCTGCTTTATTTTCATTAACACATCATCAGCCCAAGAGTAACTTGTCGTGACAGTTGTTGATAGAATAAAATAATAGCTATGGTTTTGGATAATAAATATTAACTATTAATAAATATTAAATATTAACTATGTGGCAATGGGGCAGATATCATGATGATCATTAAAAAATAATTTCTTAATTCCAAGATGAAAAACAGTAGGTAGGTGGATTAGGTATACAAAAAGATATCTAGATAATATATTTTATAATTCAAAGGTATTTTGTGCCTTGGAGTTGCACTCCCTTGTATCTGGTCAAGAAAAATGAACTTGCAAATGAGATGTAGTTAAAATAATATAGCCTAACAAAATCATATAGCAAACCCCTAAATATGCCAAATTCAGTTTAAAAAATATCACCCCAAACCAACACAAAACAACCACAAACAAACAAACAAAGCCCCCCAAATCTCAAGTACCCTTTGTGCTCATAAATCTCTGAAGCTGAGCCCCACAGCCCAGGCTGAAGGCACACTGGCTTGAGACATGAGGGCAGTGCAGGGACTGGCTCCCTGGTACGTGTTTTTCTCGCCTGTGGGGATAACACTCACCACCTTTAGCTAGTACATGTATTTAACTTCTCATTCTGAAGCTTCATTTGCAGACAGGCCACTGGTTGTGCTGTTTCCCATGGTTTTCTAGCTGCTCATACTGCTTGTGTAGCAAAAAGAATGAAATGCTGTAACTCAGTCTGATAACACGTGGCAGCTCTTTTTCTTGTAGAAGTCAGCATTTTCTGTGTTAAGACATTGCAAAAGTGCAGTATTAGATGAGCATTTGCTTTGAGTTTGCTGACAGTCCAGACTATGATCAATTATTACTTCTGTTTTTAAAGCAAATTCTTCTAGAATCAGGTCCTCTCAGCAAATGTGCCTGTACAGTGCTCACTGCTTTTACTGATTGTCTCCTTTGAATTAAAGGAGATTAGAAGCTGTCAGCAGGTGTTTAGTTGGTGTTCTTCAGTGCCTTCATTTTTTGTAAGTGGGAAGATGAAGCTGGGGTCTATCATGTTCCCTTGTTTAATGTTCCACAGTCTTCAGGGAAGGAGGAATGTGTGTCCCAGTTTTGTGTTGACAGCACTAATATCTATTAAACATTTCAATTAAATAAGTTAAAGCAGTCCTGTGTTTCTGTCTTATGGCTGATGACAAGCTTTTGGCTCATCACCACTTCCATTTAACAAAATGAGACCCACTACTCTGAGGAACAGGAATCTCCAGAAGCTTGATATCCAACTTCCCAGCACTGGTGTGTCTGCTGCCTGCCAGCAACTGCTTGGGCATAATTCAGCCTACATGGAAGATGGCAGAGAACTTCAGCAGAACCAGTTTTCCTCTTTGCATAGTGATGCTTCAGCAGTACAAAGTGAGACTTGAGCAAAAATGTCTTGCTCGTTTTAGGCAAGCCACCATTATTCCTGGAATAGATAGGATCTTTTAAAATCGTAAGGAGTTTTATATAATTTCTTTCAAATTGTTTGACACCTTTACAGTATATTGCCAAAGAAAGACTAAATAATTTGTAACAGATGTAATACCTTCTTAGCAAATTTTCTTGCCTTGTGATTTAATTTTCTGTGATGGTTCACCCACACTACTTAGAGATCAAAATCAAAAACTGCTGTTGTGATTTTAAATTCTTTTCAATTGGGGTTGAAAAGGTAGATTTTTTTTTTTAAATACTAAAAGATGGCAATTATCTTGAAATGAGGTTCAGACTGAATCTTACTAATTATTACAGAGATCAGACTGCATTTTAATGCAAGCATAAA
The DNA here is from genome assembly GCA_038380795.1 of Pyrocephalus nanus. Classification (NCBI taxonomy): domain Eukaryota; kingdom Metazoa; phylum Chordata; class Aves; order Passeriformes; family Tyrannidae; genus Pyrocephalus; species Pyrocephalus nanus. The sequence goes on from CM076272.1 coordinate 9,693,215, forward strand.
AGTTAGCATATTAGAACTTTTTTTTTTACTTATGTCTTAAAACATACTAAATAAGAATAAAGAAATGTCTTTTTTTTTTGAGAAGTTTCCATTTTTAAGGTTTTTCTTGTTAGGGGCAGTAGAAGTCTTAAATATTTATTGTACACATCAACCTCTATGTGTGTGAGATATATGTCACACCAGTGATGTCATGCATCAGCACAGTGCTGAAAAAAAAAAAAAAGGTGTTTTTTTTACTTATTCTCTCAGTAGTATTTATTTTCTATATTGAATATCATTATAGTCTTACTCGTCCTAACACTGAGGACTTGTCTGCCGGGGAAGGCTCAGTGGGATTAGGTGAGAGCACAGCCATTTCCCAGCTGAATGCTCTTGTACCTGCTAAACTGCTGTGTGTGAGGGGTATTTACTGTGGGCAGGGATTATTAGGTGGGATTATCATGCAGGTTGGTACTTTACAGTGCATGAAAAGATTATTCATTCCACATTAGCTATTAGCTACTTAATACAGCCATGCTTTGGGTTATTTTTAACTATTTATATTAAAACAGCTTACAGAAGTCTAACTGGGATTTGTATCCAAATTACCCAGATAACTGCATAAGACTGTAGTCAAATATGATCCCTACTCATAATGCCATGGAAGTTAAATGAGTTGTGAATGTAGACAGGACACAAAGATACCAAATGACTGGTTCAAAGGTTTACTGAAAGCATGTGAAGTATCCAGTGGTAGGATTTGGGGTTCCTGTAGTGCAATCCAGTGCTGTGGGCAGGCTGCTCTTTGCCCTGGATGCAGACAATGTAGCACTGGCTTGTGTTGTGTACCCACAATTTTTTGCAACAGCCTTGTGAAAGCGTCTGTCTGCATCTCTCTGTCTCTCCTTCTGCCCTTGTGACTTATGAACCAATGGGCCAGTTGCAGGGAAAAGAAGCTAAAGAAGTGGAGAGCTTCAGAATAAGTTAGTTCTCAGTTCTTCAGGTGGGTAAAAGAAATACTCCATGACACTAAACGGAAAGCTGTGGAAGGAATTTGTTCTGAAAAGAGGGAGATCTTTGTTTTTTAAGATCTGTGCCCTGACTTAGGAGAGAGATCAGTCAGCAATTGCACCTTTACCAGGCAGGTAAAAGTTAAGGACAAAAATCTGCAGAAAACCAGATTGCTTTAGCTGAAATGCTTCAAACTTCTCAATTTTTAAGCAAATTGTGTGTGTATATCATGGACTGTTTCAGCCAGATCCTTTTGCAGCAGCAGAAAGGAAGCCTGGGGAAAGATGTATTTCAGGTGATGCAGGTCCAACTCTGCTTTTTCCTGAGGTAGTGACCAGGGCATAAGCTGTACCATCATAATGTTGCAATGTAAGGAGAAGTAGAAGTTTCATCCTTTGGATTTCATGACAGCTCCAAGAGAAACATGTGGAAACATGTAGCTTGGAATAAAGAGGAAAGGGGCACATGGACTTACCTTAAAAAACTACTCAAAAGCCAGGTAATCCACCCAAAATGACCGGTTCTGAAGCTCCCATTTTGTAGAATTTATAGCCTTCTAGAACACAGCCACTGTTTCATGTTGCTACATGATTCCAGTGATGAGCATATATTAAAAAAGTGCTCAGTACTGTGCTGACATGGTCCCAGGACAAATTCTCACCACCATGCTGAAGCACACTGGAGATGAAGGAACATTTTCCAGGAAAGTATCTGTCACATAATTTAGAGACCTATAAATTGGAACTGCTTAGTAAAATAACCAAGGAGTCTCTTAATGCCCGACTTGTGTTCCTGTATTCATTTTTTCCAGTTTCTGTATTAATCTAGTTAAGTGAATATCCCAAAGAACTATTTTACTCCCTCACAGAAGTAATATTAATAGGGGAAAATGTGTATGACTAAGCAGGTAATAAAAGCACAGACTCCAAAGAAGCTTCTTCCAGACAACCATCTAAATTATCATTAACAGCTTCACCATTTCTGTTTTAAGTATTTGTCAAGAAAGACTTTAGCATCATATAATTGTGTTCAAATTATTTATTTTTATCCTCTGCTGTTATTTGCAATTAAATTCTAAGGAGAACAGACGTTACTGCTCAAGGGCTGAGTGCTGATATTGTATTTAAAAGGGCTTTTTGCCTTGGCAATTCAGTCAGTCAGTTCAGCCTGACATGGGATGCTGTAAAATTTCCAGAGCATCCACTCTGTGCCATGGTTTTTAAACTTAGAAATGACACGTTTTACATCAAAGAAATTGCACAGTTCAGGGGTATGCAAAATGCTGGAAAGAACTTGCTGTGAAGTTGAATACGTGTATAGATACCACAAGTTTGCTGAATGTTGTGGAAAGACCTGTTTGTATATGAAGCGGATATCTCAGTCTCTTGCATTGTTCTTTCTAATGCCTTCAACAAAACTTCTAGGAGTCATAACAATGCAACATTTCAAGCCTGGCTGCAAGAACTATCACATCATGGTATACGTGTCTTCCACCAGTCATGTCAGAATCAGTTTATGATTTACTTTAGCCTCTTCTTTTGTCTTCTGCAGAGGCACTGTGCTATTATATCTGTGGCCATCCATAATTATGTAGGTTGCTGTTTCTAGTTTGGTTGAAGTATCATTAACAGATATTTTGGCAGTGCCTAAAAAATGAAAAATAAGATGATTCGGTCTTTCCTGCAACCCCTTTATAGTTCCAGAATCTTCATCTAACATGGATCTGTCTGAAAAATTTTAAGAGGAATTAAGATGGCATTGAGAAAGAATTTTGGTGATTTCTCTGTTTCTAACCAACTTAGACCTGCTAATTTTAGAAGCGTTCTGTGGTATTTGTGTCTGTCTGTTTCTTGAGGCTTTGGCTCTGCAGGGAGTTACTCAATAACAACAATTTCTGAATACTGATTGCAATCTAAACATTTTGGTTAACTTGGGACATCTCTGAAAGAGTAGGATCAGGCTATAGGCATCATTTAGGGAAGGAGACAGTGGTGCCATCTTTTATGATGGATGGTCTGGTAGCTTAGAAGTAAAGACAGTAATTTCTCATAACATCTGGTCTTCAGCATCTGATTCTGTGACTGTTTAAGTGTTTTGTTCAAAGACAAGTGCCTTTCAGAGAACAGCTGGAGGGGAATAAAAGCTTCATTCCTCTGCATTATCCTAACGTGAGGTTTCAGCTTGTGTTCAGATCCTGTCCCAAGTCAGGAAAGAAGGGACTTTCAGATGGGCTCTCTCCATCCAGCATGATTGCCCTGAGCATTAGCCTAAAGAAAATAATGGAAGGAGCCCATCTGCACATCCAGTTGTATGAATGGCACCTAGGCTGTCACAGGAGACTGGCAAGGCTGGCTTGAGAGGTCCCATTCTGCCCCGTGTGCAGTTGTGCCATTCCCAGAGATGTGTTTCCATTTCTCTGAACTGATCCCTGCCAGGACAATCCCAGCACAACTGGAACACACTGCAGGCTGCATTGGTTGCTCTGAGCCTGCTTGTACTCCTTGAGGTGCAGACTGTCAGGCCTGCTGACTGCCTGTGGGATATGTGAAGGCTGATGGCATGTGAACAGCTCCGAGCTTTGCAGCCTTCTGCTGTGGTTGGTCAGCCCAGCTGGGGCAGCTCTGTGTTGAGAAGGGATCAGTGAGTATCCACCTTGAAAATCAGCTGATGACTCTTTTTGTAACAGATATTTATTGTTACTAATGTTGCTAATACTTATCATGGATATTCTTATTTAGTTCACAAACATAACTGTAAGTTGTGAGTGTAGAAATGTGAGCTGATAAAGCCCTCAGCTGAACACGTTTAGGTTGCAAGCAAACTTCTTTTCATTGTGAGGAGGTCAGAGATGCAGTAATCCTGTTGTTTCAGAAACGACGCCAGATCCCTAGATAATGTCTGCCCAAGAGAAATGTGAGATGCATCTGAGCAGGAGAACAACAAAGTGCAGCAGAGATAAAGAAGTGACGTTGTTTGAAAGGGATATCCAGTATCATTTTCTAAAAGACTAGATAACATTAGCTTCAAGCCAAACACAAAAGATAGCAATCTTTTCAAAAAGAGGTGACCATGTGTTAAACAGCTGATCAATTTGGTACAACGCAAAGAATTAGGAGGGAATTAGGAAAAGTAGAGAAGCTTTGTTGGCTAATCCATGTTCTTTTTGTGTGCCCTTCTAATTCATATTTCCGTTTTATATTACTCTTTAATTCCAATTTGTTGCCCTTTACTGCACTGTTACCTTTATTTCAATATCATTAATTCATTTTGATTTTGAGCACAGTTGGTTGCAAACTGCCATCTCTCTGTTACAAATTGATTTGTCCTTTAAAAAAAAAAAAGGAGACAGACACAAATGTCAACCTTGTTTCACAGCGGAAATGTTGAACATAAGAGTTGGCTCCAATACAGTGTCCACCCAGTGGTTCTATGAATAAGTGTTTATAGATTGAACTGAGCTTTCTAGCCAACTCCTAGTGTCTCCTATAATTGCTACTTTAGGAAACAAAAATGTTTGTCTGAAAAACCAAACTCTTCATTTAAGCTGTGTAAAGCTATTATTCTGCTTTATGTGTAGTTTACTAGAGGACGATAAACTTATGTGTTTAAAGAAAACAGAAATCCGAGATTGACTCACCACAGGTTTCCTTCCAACTCCAGTGATGGTTTACAATATTGCACTGCTTTACTTGACTTCTTTTAGGGCCCTTTCTGTTTTTCAGCATTTTGGTGAGGGTTGGAAAAAGTGGTCCATCTGCTGATCTTTGTGCTGTGTGAGTCTTTCTTTTTCTTTAATTGTTGTGTTTCCTCAAAAACCTTCCATCATTGTGTCTACATGAATTTTTTTCCACTGTTTGTCCTGTTGGTTAAAAATGTAAAGAAGATTAGTTCAGAAGAAATGGGAAAAAGTAATCAGAGAAAAATCCTGACTATATTGACAAAAGTGATGATTTTCAGCAAGCAAAGTAGCCAGGAACAGCTATAAAAGGTCTATTAAAAAGACATTAGGAGAATGTGCAGAAGTGCTTACTTGTGTCTAGCAGAGAGGATCATGAAAGTGATGGGTTTTTTTTATTTTTGTTTCATTAGGCAGATGCACGTGAATTTGTCCATATAGCTGTAGCTGATTGATATTGGTAATTGCTCTTTGAATGTATTAATATGGGACATATGCTAAATCTATCACTAGTTTAAAGTCAAAATCTCTAAGTAAAACAGTTACTGAATGGTACACTGACAAGAGTAATTAAAAACTATGAGATATATGTTGTAGAAACTGTCATTGTTTTACAGTGCCACTCTGCTGCTGCTCTTTAAATAAGATGGGTCCTCTCTAAACATACAAAATGTTATACAGTAAAAAGAGGGGGAAAATAAGGAAAAATTGTATACCACCTGCTGATGTGTGAATTGGATAGCATTGCAGGAAACGACATGTGTTAAATTACTCTGATGATAGAAGGAAGAAAAGTTAGAAAGTAAATGATTTAAAACACTGAATTAGAACATAGCATGTGTTCAATCTGAAACACAAAAGCTAAATTCAATATAATATTGGCCACTGACATTTAAAGTTTGAACAAATGCAATGGTTTTAAGATTTAGACGTGAAGTAATACTCAGACCATACTGCTATAATGTGTGCAAAGAACTTTATTATATTTGTATCACAAGTCTGAAAGCCTTTCAGCCTTAAAGCCCATTTGTATAGGAGTATGTGTACATGGATGAGTGTACTTGTATGTATGAAATACAGTCAGATTTTTCTGAATCTCCATGGACAATGCTCTTGTGGTTTTGTATGACAAGTCTCAGGTACAGATCTTTGTACTACTTATACACAGGAAGGTAAGTTTTAAACTTCACCATTTGTACGTGCTATTCAGCAAAAAAATATTGAAGGAGAATTCCAGAAGCTGATATGCCCATTCCTGTAATGTGATTCCCTCTATTTTTTTGATCCTTTAATTGAGACATATTGCTGTGTATCCAAAATGTCAAACTGCTATTTTATATTAGAAATATTAATCACAAAACTTGGCAGCTTCTGATATCACATCACTAAGGAGGTAGCCTTGGTAATAGAAAATCCTCTTTTCAAAAGGCTGTTTGCTAAGAATTTGTTATGGTGAAATTTTAGAGGGGAGGATGGGATGACACAGGACAAACCCAGAAGTTTAAACCTGGTCTTGCTTAGGAAGAATGCTTTTAGTGTCCAAAAATCCCAAGTGTTCTTTCAAGACTGAGCAAAGATTTGGCTTAGAGGCTGCTCTGACTCGGGTCTGAACTGACAACTGGAACTGATAAGAAATTAATAACAAACCTTGTAAGAATGGAAAAAATTACAGTAATCCATATGAAGAAGGCATGAAACAGAAAGTTGTAATGGAAAAGTAGAGCTACCTGGAGAAAAAGTATAGCTGATACAGCTACAAAAATGGGTAAATTAGGAACAGATCGCATCCTTGCTGTAGTCAACAGGACTGGCAAGATCACCAACAAAGTATTAAGACTGCAATATACATTTACTATTTATTTTCTGTCCTGGGAAGGATGCAGGATAACATACTCTGATTACATGAAGAAAGCAAATAGTTTGAACTCCCTAAGTAAGAAAATATTAACCATAATTTAGGTCTAAACAATTTATACAATGTCTGTGGATCTGCTACTGGAATACTCTAGTTCAGAAGCCCAATTTTATAAGTGATGCTGACAAATCAAGTAAGATGCTGAAAAGAAAGATGAGGTTGTTATAGTGTTTCCTCTCCACAAGAAAGACTCTTTATTCTCTATAGTTATTTCATTCAGGAGGTAAAATCATACCAAGAATCATCAGGTGGAAACTGAAACATAACAAATTCAAATGAGAAATCAAACAGAAGGTGAACAGTGGTGCTGATTAACCTTGAACAAACCTAAGGGAGTGCAGAGGTTTTCCACTTCTCAGTAGACTTCAGTCAGGACTAGGTACCTTTTTGGAAGGTCACACAATATATTGAGCTGATACTGGAACAACTAATGACTTCTGGTATACAAGTGGTCTTATAAAAGCCTCTGGGTTAAAATGTTCAATTTTATTAATCTTGGAAGTGAGAAAGAAGTGGAAAATCTGCTTTGGTCTCTATAAGACAGCAGGCCAAAGCCAAGAGCTCAACCATCAGGCTGAAAGCCTCGTTATACCTCTTCTGTTGAAGGGAGGCAGGGGGTGAGGCTGGCACAGGGGGTTGGTGATGGCAGCCAAGGGGCAATGCCATGCCAAGCTGGCACTGCAAGGACAATAAGCAGTTGGCTTTCTGAGGTGTTCTTCAGAAGCCTTAGTGGCCGTCCCCCGGGGTTGCTCCTGCTCTCCTCTGACTGCAGCTCTCAGCATACTGAAAGCACTGCTGCTCATGCATAGTCAGAGTCATAGAAAACTTCAAAACAAACATCTGCCAGCAACACATCATTTCCTGTGGTTATCCTAACCACGAATTTTTTACATTGCTCTGCCTTCCCTCTTGCACATTGCTAATCTCTGATCATGCTCCTTCCCTCCCCTCTTACTTGCTGGAGTCCAGGTTAGCTTTAATGTAGAGATCAGCTTGCACCGCTGCTCATTGTGTTTTTGTTGGTGGTTTTATTTTTTTTTCTGGCTAAACTGTATGGAAAGACTGGGTCAAGCTGCTACTCCTGCACTGGCTGGTTATGCTCAGTATGTGACGTTCCTCTACTGTTGTTCTGCTTATGCCACGTCCTACTTCATTCCTTAGACTGTGCAGAGCCAGATTTGCAATAGTCTTCTTTTCCTGTGCCTTGTTTTATTCAGAGAAGTAGATCTGCCCATCTTTTCAGATGGTAAGTACTGACATATCTAGAGCATTAGTAATCGGGCTTTTTACTGCTGTCAGCAGCTCGTATCATCTAACACTGTTGTGCTGTACACCCAGCAATGAGAAAATGAGGAAACCACAGAAATACAGCTGTGTTCCAAGTAACTCTTGTTTACCACTGTGTATAAACACTCATGGCTTTTCTATTTAGATATGCTGTCTCTCTCTTTATCTCCAGTAGTTTCTACAGCAGATCACAGGGATGGACTGAGCAGTGCAAATAAAACTAATTTTTCAGTTCAAGTACATTAAATGATCCAAAGTGATGATTATTTCTGACAAATCAATATGTATATGAATATATTATTGCAGGGGGTTTTTTTAACCCAAAATTGAATTTTTGAGGCATTTGTACAAAAACGTTTGGAGATAAAGAGGAATCTCTGACTGAATTCAAGTTTTTCTGGCAAAGTAGTAAAGAAGGTTCTCCCGACCCCACTGAGCTCAGTGGTTTTATGTATAACCCACAAAACAGAAGTAAATTTTAGGCAGAGAGTCTATGCAAGTCTGGGATGGGTAGCACAGGAGGGTTTTGTTTGGTTTGGGGTTTTTTCTTCTCCTTGGGAGCTTGTGTTTGGGAAGACAGGGATTTACACTGAGAGAATGGGGTACTGAGGAATGCCCTCTGAAGTATTGCACTCTTAGCATGAGAAAGTCTAAAGGCTGCTTAATAAACATAAGAATTTGGGAATCACATAAAGAAATAAACAACTGAGAAGCAGGTATACCAAAATAATACAATAACAATAACAGTGCTAGCCCTGGAAGATGGAAAAGCAAATTGCAATTTTGATACCATCACAAAATTATTGAAATATTGTCTCCAGAAACAGCCAATGGCTTTGTAGTTGGTTGGTGGGGTTTTTTTGGGGGTGGAAAGGAGGAGGAGATGGGATGGTGGTACAGAAAATATTAGAAGTTTGTGAATGATTCAGAGGTTAATGTGAACCCACTTTTGAAAAAAGTATCACATGTGGAGGATTTTATTGAAAAGGTGATGAAGTTGTTGCTTCCTACAAAATGTCAGTGTTTCATTTGTTAGCAGCAGAACACGTAGGGTCCTGCATGATAATACTCAGCTCAGAAGGGGGCCTGTGCATCTTAATTTTTTTTAGTACTGTAATGATACAATCTGAGATAGCAATTCGTGTTTAGCAATTCTGATTTGATTTACAACTCAGCTAGAATATAATTATTTTCTGATTATACTTTATATTTTGTGATAAAAGACAAGATTGGTTTTGGAGTTTGTAGGAAGAGGAAATATTCAAAACTTTTTGTAGTCAACATTTCTAGAAAACTGATTTTTCTGCTAGTGCAGAGTAGGTGATTAATTTTTCTGAGTTTTATTTATCTTATGTCAGAATTGATTCCAAGCTGAAGGTAGGTAAGGGTTAATTATAAATTTTAAATCCTAATGCCTGCACAACAGTTCTGTTAATTTGCACTGATGACTGAGAGATTGGCAAATTAGCCAGTAAATATTATTAGAAAAAACATAAAACTATGCATCAAAAAGGTCAATGTATTCATTGCCAGAGACTGCATAGGATTTGGATGTTTATTATAAAGCTAATGTATTAGCCAACATAGAAAATGAAGACTTATGAGACATCAGTTTAGCACCGTGTTGCTACTTCAAGCAGTTCTTATGTTCCTGTACCTCTATTACTGTGTATGTTGTGTGGTTTTTTACTCTTGAATACTTCCCAGCAGTATCCCTGAGGGGAATCATACAGGAAATGTGGAAGACCAAGCATGCCTCCTGTGTGTTGGCAGCTCTCACCTCTCTCCTTGTCCAGGCTTTTTATTGCCCGTGTCAGGACTCCAAAATCTCCATTGCTCTCCCATGGAACTTCTCTCTCTTAATCACCATTAATTTCATGTGGTAATATAATCCATTCCTTTTTCCTTTGTAAATCTCATTAGATCTGTGATAGTATTATCAAGGCCACAAGCGTTGTCCTTTCAAAACATCTGCACAAATTCAAAGCAGATGCTGTACTTACCTCTGGTTCTTGGGAGAAACATGTATTCCTGAGTAGCATGTTTATCAGCTGGCAGGAGGCATCAGACAAAATACTGCAACTCTCCCACTGGTTTCTCAGGAGTCAAAGGTGCAAGCACAGGTTTATTATCTTAGGAAAAGCCTGCATCTGCTCTGCTCTACCGTGCATCAATATGGCTGATAAATCTCCATTAGAGGAGGTAAAGAACAAATGATTTGCAAAGACAGAAACTTGTGAAGTATTCCTCTTCCAGGGCATGATTCCTTTCCTCACACTCTGATTGTACTGCCGTGTCTCCATCCCAAATCATTCCTGGGTGCTGGTGCTCGCTGTGGTGCTAGGAGCTGTCACTGTAGCTGCTGCTCTGAAGCAGTAAGCACTGCTGGCACGAATTCTTGGGATAGAATGGAGCCTTACAGAGTTAATTCATCACTCCAGTCGTACTCCACGTTGGCCTGCAGAAATGAGAAATCACAGCACTGGCAGACATGTTCTCTCCTCAAAAATCTTAGTTTAGGCTTTCAAGACTTAGCTCTTCTGCCTAAGTCTTGCTTCTGATGCCAGGGTTACAAGTCCTGGACTAGCAGATTCATACAATGACCCAGGAACTGATGGTGCTTCCATGGACTTGTACACCTTCCCTGTCTGATGACTGTCACAGCTGTCTTCAGGACATCCACATGCACCAAGAGCAGCAAGTTCCTTGCTGCACTTACAAGTAAATTGTTTTTGACAGCTATCACTGAGAAAAAAAGGAAAAAAAATTTTTAAGAGAGTGCTATAATGTAACTCTTTTTTCTTCTTTAAATGAGTGCAGTTTCTGTATTTGCTGGCAGAACCACAGTATGTAGGACAAGAGGCAGCAGTGTTGCTCACCAGAAGCTTTTTCACCTCTGCCTCATGCACAGCAAAGCTCCCTGACCTGCAAGGGCTTAGGAGATGGTGAAGCCTCTACAGCTGTTGCTGGGTTTGATGAAGGGGTGCTCCTGTCACTTTATACTGTTCAAATCAACCTTTATACCTTTCAAATTAACAGCAGGAGAATATGTGTGTGGATACCTACTCCAGACTTAGGGCACAGTGTATGTGTAATAAGTTTAAGTTTCTGTAAGAGGGATTGACTGCATGCATATAGTTTGAGGTCTTTGGCACATAAAATTCTGCAGCTGAAAATAGGAATAGGTCGGCAGAGAAACTGGTCATGTATTTCACCTGTTGTGCTCTTAGGGGAAAGAAAAGCAGCCAAGAGAAACCTTGGAGTTTGGCTGGCCAAAGGTCTCCGGGTTCCAGGATGAGACTCCTGCATGTGTATGTGAATAACAGAGTGATAAGGAGCATCTTGTCACAGAAAAGCTTTTCTTCAAGCAGGGAAAAGAGTGGGACTATCTGGGGTGTGGGTTCTTGTATAGCAATAAGTATCTGTATGACCTGAGGCACGAGTTTCCTATGGTTTGGGTCATGGCAGAAATTGCAGCTATACCCCTGCATTGGGTGCAGATGACGAGGGGCTGGGGCTGGAGTTGCAGAGACCCCCATGATGGGAGGGCAGGGCTGTCCCAGCCAGTCCCCACCATGGGACACAGCCCCTCGGAGAAGCTGGTGGAGCCTTTGTAGAACCTGTTTGAGAGCAGGCAGAGCCCCATAGGTGGTGGGTGTGAGGTGAAAAAGTGTGAGGAATGGCCCTGACAGCACCCAGACAGAGAAAAACAGGTGTGAGAAAGGTGTTTACTCTTTGCTTCTCACCATAAAACTCTAATTAGCAATAACTTAATTTTCTCCACAATGAGCCTGTTCTGCCTTTGATGGCAATTGGTAAGTGATCTCCCTGGCTTTATCTCATACCGTGAGCTTTTCCATCCCATTTTCCCCACTGCCCTGTTCAGGAGTGGAGTGAGGGAGCAGCGTGTGGGTGACTGCCAGCCAAGGCAGCATCACTCACCACAGCTGTCTTGATGGAGAACTCTAAAATGTTCTGATGGTGCATCAAACCATGGTTTCTGCTCACAAGGAGTGTTTGGGTTTTACAACTTCATTCAAAGTCACACGAGACGAAAATGATTGCAACTGGAAAACCTTTGTGCTGCTGAGCAGCTCTGGGTGAGGGGCCATGGAGGGAACTGCCACTGGGCTGGAGCAGCTGTGGTGTGCACAGGGCAAGGGGTCTGTCACAGTGGTTGCAGTCCATGGAGGAATTGCTGTGTTCAGATCTCGATCTGCTCTGTAAGAGGTCAAAGCACAGAGAGTACGGGAACAGCACTGTCAGACCAGCGTTTAACAACAGAGCTCACTTTTGTCTGATGTGTGTGAAATGGAGTCAAGGACTCACAGAGATAAAACCAAAACCTCTTGCATCTGAGGAGCCACATTTATGCACTAACAACATATCTCTGTGAATTGGTACTGAGGGAGGCTTGTGAGATGGACTAATGGTTTCCTCCAGCCCTCTCCCCTCTTGGTCCAACTGAGTGCACTGGTCACTCTTGAGTGCAATACCCTGTTGCAGAAGCTGAGAGGTGACTTGAGTCACAAAGATGAAATTCACCCTTGTGCAAGACTCAAGTGGAATTTGAGACCTTTCTTCACAGAGCTGAACTTAACCCTGGAGGAACAACAATTTCACAGATGACACCAAACTTCTCAGATTTTTTCAGACCTCACTGTTTTTCTAGGGAAGCAGAGTAGTTAGAAATGGAGGGGTGCAAACAGCAATCTATGGGCACAGCCATTACATTAAAAAGTAGTTAATAGTGTTGCCATTTGCATGAGATACAACTTCCTGATGACTCAATAATATAATCCCATAGCTAATTAATAAATATTTTGAAGATTATTACAATGTTGTCACTTACAGGCTTCTAACAGCTCCCTAGGGGTAGGACAGCTAGTTAGATCAGCAGATCATCCTCAATTAGGCCCCAATTTCACATCAGTATTAGAGCTTCTGGGTTGCAGATATTAAAAATTAATTTTGATTCATGTAAGGGGGGGATGCCTAATCTGCTTGTGCTTTCTGTTGATTTGCATGGAAAAAAATTAAGGATTAGAGAAAAAACCTGTAGAAATACTTAACTTCACCACTCATGAAAGCATCTGAAATTTCTTTGTTTTCTTGATAGATAAATTTGATTAAAATTTTCAGTATAGAATTTTGAATAGTATAAAAAAAGGTGATTTATTAAGTATATCACTACTTATTTTAATGAAATTAATGTCACTGGACATAAAGTGTTATCACCTATATTTGAATATGTTACTCTTTTAAAATAATGTTAATTTTCAAAAAAGAAGTGGAGTAGTAAGAGAGAGTGTTAGTAGATTTTAGAAACACCTTTTATTTTGGTAATGCTAGGCTTTTCCTGTTCCCTAATTTTTAAATGGTTGAATTAGATTACTAATGTCCCTCAAAGGATACTTAAACTAATCAGGAAAGAGCTTATCTCCTCCCAAAAGGACCTGATAGGGATGTCTCGTCTGCCATGTATTATTTGCAGTAGCAAAAAAAAGCTTCTAGTACTACTTAACGAGAAAGGATAATGGAATCATATATATATTAATGGTCAAAGCCTGAGTAAGAGCTGATGCCCCCTGAAACAAGTTCTTCATATGTCCTTTGGGAAGCACTTCCTGCACAGCTGTTTTTATTAAATGTGTGAGGAAAATGTACCAAGCAATACCACTTCCAGCATTAAGAGGCTCACGTGCACTTGTCATGTAGGGAAGGCCAAATCTTGAGAGCTGTGGCATCCACACCCTACAGCTTGTACCAGTTTCTTTAAAGGCAGAAGGTTTCATTCCATCCAGATAACCAGATATGATCTCCTTGTATCTCATAAATCACAGCATTCCACTCAGTTACAGCAACATGAGTCTTAATGGGTTTCTTTAACTGAAACAAGTTCCTAAACCAAACCCAATCCAATTTGCTGGTGAATGCACCGTTCCTCCTTACAGTTTCTAATGGTTAATTTAAGAAGAAGGGGCTGTATTTGTAGCTTTAATTTGCTGTGCTTCAGCTTCTAGCAACTATTTCTTATTATCCATTTCTTTCTGGTATTAAAAAACCTCTTTGTAACAAATATTTTCACAGTTATGGTCCCCAATCTTCTTTTGCATAAACTTAACAGATACAGCTCTTGGAATATTGGAGGCCTAAGACCTTCTCTCCAGTCCTAAAAACATTTCTCTGGTTGTCCTTTGCAATTCTTGATGAGTTAGGATTTATTAACAATGGATTGATTCCAAATCTTTAAGGGAAAATAAATCTAATTCTTTAAATATATGGAGTTTTTAATAGCAGCGCCATCAGACTCCTACAGTATAGCCCTATCAAAACTTATTATCGTTTATGTTGACTAAACATAAATGGTTTTCCACTGGAAACTACCTAAACCAAGAATACTCATTCTCATAGTTGATGTTTCATGATGCTTGTTCAGTTCTCTTCTTTTAAAAATATTTTTGGACAGCAAAAGAGTATCAAGGTTGCAAAATTAATCACTGAAAAGGTAATAAGTACTGAACAAAGGTTGCCTCACCCTGCTACTCTTCCTCTCCTTGTCTGAGGCACACTTAAATCCTGCTGCTTCTCCTGGCACCAGCTGTCAGCACCACCATAGCTGTGGATCTGACACACAGTTTTACGCTGGCCCCTTACAGTGTCCCCAAGAAGACCTTTCAAGACATGCTCAGGGTATATGTCTTCAGAATAATTAATTAATTAATTAATTTTTATTTGGTTTTCAGAATCTAATTGTCTCTCCAGTGGTCTTATACAAGTAAGATCTTTGAAAGGTTTTTCATGTAGCCAAACTTTTCTTAGGGACCACAAAAGGTGTATCCTTAAGTGCTACTTAAGTCAGATATTCCCCACACCAAAGCTCTTAATTCAATAATAATTTGAAAATGTATTTATGTTGTGTGATATCAAAGCAAAGTATTTTCAAAAACATTCAGCATTGAGCATTAACCCAGCAGAGACAATATCTCCTGCTTTCCCAAATGCAAGGAGTAATGAGTCAAAGATCTGGATGTCTTGATTCTCTCAAACTAAGGAGAAGCTTCGTATTTGCAGATATAGAGCCATAGGCAGCAAGAGAATTACACCTGTAAAGTTTAGCATTTTATGACTGAACTGACAGATAAATGAGGTTTTTCAAATTTGTGAAATTTGGGTGACGAAATCTGGGTGTAGCCACCAAAGTCCTGCTAAATGTCTCAGAAACTCAGGTCTCAGAAATTCACAGATTCAGCCATGTACTGAAAGTTCTGGCTGTTACACTATGCATGAAACCAGGGCTTTTGCAAACCATTTGGCTTCCCACAGCTCCTTAGTCATTCATTGTGATTTCATAGGACAGTGAAAAACTGTTCTTCAGCAGGGAAACAGCTGATGGAGTCCCAGATGAAATACCTAATTAGAACACCTTTAACATATCTAGTCTGCAGATCTTTCAAGGTTTGTCTACTTCCAGATTGCAATTGGTTAGTAAAGTTGTTTTCATTTTTTAAACCTGTTTTCTACATTATGACAGTCACTTTGTTCTTTCCCCTTTGTTTTAGGTAAATTTTAGTACCTTTAGCTGTCACAATACTATTTGTCACAGAACATTTTAAGGAATTATATCAGTCAATTAGTCCTGCTGCCCTATTGCTGCAGAATGGTGACCCTGGTTTGTAAAGCAGGATCAAAAAGCATGTAAAAATATGAAGTTAGACAGGGATGTATCTTTATTAATTCTATCAGTAATTTATGAAGTAATTTCAGTTACAAATAGGATTTTTAAATCAAGAATTCCAAAATTCTTGAGAAGTAATGTCTGAAAACTGGTGAGAAAAATTATATATGTTATTTTTCATTTGTTTGTTTAAAACATATGACTAATCAAAGTAATTTATTTGGGCCCTTACTAAATATAACAAATGAGCATCCTCCTACAGAGGAAGTCAAGGAAGAGCAATTCTTGGCATCAGAAATCAGGAAACAGTGGAACTGTGCAGAATGTTTCCATTCCACAAAGTTCCCCCTGTGTGAGTATGAGACTGCCCCTGTGCAGAAAGTCCTAGGACGACAAATATAGTTGTGAGGTATGTCCAAAACCATACTGCTGCTCTCACTTTGGGATTTGCAGCAGCTGCTAAGATTTCCCGTTGCAGTTTGTCCTCCAACCCTTCAGTGATGAGGGCTAAGTGAAATATGGCACACCGTTGTTTTTTTTTTTCCCCCAAGCTTTGTTTCCCAGGCCAACATATGACACTTCATTTTCACTGCCTTGAAAATGTCACATACATCTGTTTCTTTGTGTAGCAAATCTCAAGATTTACATAAGTAAATAGCTTTCAGCATTCTTGAAGCCACAACAATGTACAAACGTGTTTGCAACTGGTGAACTAAAAATTATATTTGGCTGCCTACTGTGAATAAAGATTTAGAAGCCTGAAAATATTATTAATGATTTCACTGTAACATCTTCATACAGAGATGATTAGGACGACAGGTTAACCTTGTATACTTAAGTTTTGGTCCCTTATTTTCAGTATGAGCTTCTCCTGAAGAAGTTTAAATTAGGAAGAATAGAATGAAGCAGAGATGTAGTTTGCATACTGAATTTACTTAGCAGGTGGTTTTGCTTAGAGCAAAACATAAGTGTCTGCAGAGTCTTAGAAAAATCTGTGTATTAGTTTCAAGGTTCTCAGTTCTGATCAGGTCCTGGAATTTTATCCTGGTGACAGTTTACCCCTGTGACTGCCTGGTGTCACCTGCCATAATTTTGCTACTGCCAGGCTGGTTATGTAGCAGTCTTGGACAGTGTGATGAGACAGGAGATGAGTGTGTGTATTCAGGTAACCTGGCTGGTGTTGCAGCTGGAGATTATCTGTATTACCCCTCTGCTTCTTTGGCTGGGGCAGAAAGAGGACAATCAACCAGTTCCTTTTCTAGTGCTGTCTGTGTCCTTATCCGAACTGCAATGCCTTCATCCATCTGCAGAAATGATGGAGAGCCAGGGTGTCCTGTGGGGAGGAAACTGTTGTGAGATATCCCAGACTCCTCCAACAGTGTAATTTCATAAAGTGATTACTAAAGACACTTGATTCTTACTCAAAACCTATTGTGATTTTATTTGGCAATGTATATATACCTTCATATTTGTACGTGGAGAAAAAGAACCTTGAAATTATCCATGTAAACATACAGTATCACTTCTGTTAGAGCTTTCTTGCTGAGGGAAATATCCACTGCTACCTGATCATTGCATTTTTCCTCCTACCTTTCCAGCATCCATCTGTTGCTTTTTTATCTGTTCCTTAGACAGTTAATTTAAGAGATGATGCCTTTAATAGTGCTCAGAAGGCACCTGTCACATATGGGACACTGCTAGGTATAGCAGATAATGGTGATAATCACCCCCAGAACTGAACTGATGTGATAGTAAACGTGAAGCCTATAGATTCCCAGTTCCTCTAAATCCTGTCAGTTATCTTTAAGTAGAAGTGCTGAACTGTAAAAAGAGCATTAAGAGATCTTCCTGTGATAGCTGCAGAATGGAAATAAATGCCTGGCTATTAAAAAGAATAAGTCTCTAATATTCAAATTATTTCAAGGCTATGAAAAAAAAATCACATAAAATCTGTTTACAAGTCCACTTGAGCAGGACTCTTACTTAGACTCATGGTTCTTTATCAGTGCCATATGTACTTAAATACAGGCAAAGATGACCCACATTATGATTCTGCTGGTAATTATTTTGAGTTGCTTTTTAATTAACATAGCCCTTTACTTAAATGCTCTGTAAAAATAGAGATCTTTGAAAAAACTGGAAAGATTTCAGAGGGAATAAATATATTGTTCTGCTAGTTCAGCCTGTAATGTAATCTGCAAACCATTGGATTAAAAGCAGTAGGTATCACAGGTCAACTGCACTCACTAATCACTGCCTCAGCAAAAGAGATTGACTTTGTTGCTGGCTGGCTGCAGTAGGAATAGTAAATTACTTCATAGACTTTATATTTATTCAGTTCACAGCTTGATCACTACTGTTTCACCTTTCCTCTGAAGAACAGTAATGCTCTTCGCTTTGTCCAGGAAATAGAAATTGCTCGTGGAATCTCTTAACTATTTGTTTTAAGTGAATGAGCAATACAGCTTATGTCCACTGGCTCCTGAAATGAAGCACTGGCATAATATGAATATTTATGTTGAAAACTGGGGGGGATTTCTGGTTGAGGTTTTTTTTTTTTTTTTTTTGGTTGTCTTTGAGCCAGCCTCTGACAGATGATTGTGCTGCTTTACGCATTACAGTTTCAGTACTTTGTTATCTGTGAAGACTGCCATAATATAACTTTGCAGGTAGAACTGCAGGCAGGCATCTTGTGAAAGATGAGCCTCCTGGGATATTGATTGCATTACCATGCTAAATAAAATTGCTGTAACAAAAATGTTTACCCAAACCTCTGTAGAAAAGGGTAACGTTCATTCAAATGCATTTTCAAAGGGAATCTCCTAAAACGGACCTAAATATGCCTTTGAAGTAACTAAGTATACAGATGTAAGATGAAAAATAAGTGCTTCTTAACATATTGTCTCACATTCAAGCTGTAGAGTTTTATTAAGAATGAAAGTGATGTCTTAAATACTTATTCACACCATATGTCTTTGTGCCAAAAGGTCAAGTCTTTATGTCTAGAGCTGGGTTTGGAAAGATAGATTTGGAGGAAAAATTGGGCCTGTAGTGAAGAACTACAGTGCTGAGACTGTGGGACTGAGTTTCTACAGAAGGTACATGGAGGTGTGGGTGTATTCTTGTTGGAGCAAATACCCTGCTCCATTGACTTCGTTGCTCTGGGCTCACAAATGTCTTAAAAAAGTAAAAGACTGCTTTAAACATGAGCTGCACTCAAGTCTGCAACACCACGTAGCTGCTACTACATCCTTTTGTAGCAAATCTCTAGATAAAAGTAAGTTTAAATGTGTTGCTTTGTAGTGGGTGTTCCTTCTCTAGCTCTTAACCTAATAACTTCTGAGTTATAATTTGAATTGATTATCATTGTCTAGCTATGTGAGCTTACTGTCTTGTAATGAGGAAGAAATGGCTTTTGTTCAGAAGTCTTCTAGCTCACAAAATGGGTTTTGAAAGGTACTGAATCCTTGCCTGAGTATATATTTCAGATCCTGTTAACAGCAAAACATACTGCTATTAAACAATGAAATCAAAGGGGTTTGATAGTCCTTTGTTAATCAGTGGCAAGAAAAATGAAAGTACAACACACTACTGTTAATTTAAGCCAGAGTTTCCAAAACTATGTCACACATGCAATAGCATTTTAATGAGTATGTTCTAGACATGCAATTAAGTTGGTTGGGGTGCAGCTAATGAAATACAAGCACTGCTTGTCACATAAATCCTCCTGAGCATTAAAACTTCTATATATTATTGTGCTTAAGGCAGGGTCTTGAAATACAGGAGGTGGTGTTATTGTCACTTAGTCTCAAATGTAGGAAAGTGTAATATTGCTATAAAATGTTAAAGATACTTTGAATCAGATGTGATAGAAGACAAGCTTTTCAATTAGCTATTATTTTAAATGATAAATTATAGCATATCACTCTTCCAAAATAAGCAAGTAATAGCCATTCATTAAACTGTCATGTGTCATTATGATTGGGGTTTTTGTGCTTTTTTTGATAAAAAGTACCTTTTCAGGAATTTTGCTTTCTAAAGAGGTTTCTCTGCCTTGATATTTTGGTGTTCTTCCAGGGTTCTGCCTGATTGGCCCATGAGTCACATTAAATTCATGTATTTGGTAGTGAGAAGGTCTGAAGTTTGCATCCTTTTGGAATTGAGGCTAGGTAGCAATAACCTAAACAAGCAGCATCACTTTAGAAAGGGCTAATTTTTTGAGAACCAGGAACCTTTACATTGTGGAAGAGACTGCTAATGCTTGAATGGAAAAGAATACAGCTTAAAACAGGTTCAGGTGTACCTGGCCTGGGGTATTACCTGCTTGATGCTGACTGACAGCATAGCAGAGGACTTGGGCATTTACCACATGCACCTGTAGTACATGAACCAAAAGCTGGAATCATTTCATGTGGCAATGAATAAGCATGAATTTATTTATATATCTCTTTATAAAGATAGAGATAGATATGCTTATATTTAAGTGGCTTTTAAGAATGATATGGGACACATCATGTTACAGTGAATATTTACACTTTCTCAGGGATTGTGAATAACTCCAGCCTAATAACAGCATGCCAAAAGAGAGAGAGGCATCCTTGGAGGACAGAGGCAGACCTGCACATTCCTCTGCATGGTCCTGGGCTTCTCTCCTGCTGGGTGTAGGAGTGATGAGGCAGAGAAGGGCTACTATGTGAAATCCTATACCTCACTGATGTTGTGTCTTTACAGGGGAGCCCAGATGTTCTTGCTTAAAGTCTGTCTGAAAGCCACCCCCTTTTCCCTAGAGTGATGACAACCATAGCCAGTAAAAATGTTGTCTAAAGGGAAACAGGGGACTTAAGTACTCTCTGGGTGGGAAGGAAAAGTAATCTATAAAATGTTTCCATGGTAGTGGTTTTCTATCTCTCTTCCAGGCCTTCAGAATATTCCAGTTTAGTAATACTTATTATGTGCTTCTACTTCTTCCTTTCTTCAACTAATGTGCATTAAAAATGTTCACTTATCCACCTTGGCTCAATGGAGCTTTATACACCTTATGTATTTCTGGTAAAGGCTGAAGTTATTTTTATATTACTTCAGGTTTTCAATTAACCTTGCTTCCCCGTATTTCACAGCATTAAGAGTAGTTTAGTGTTGAACAGAACTCACATGTCCTCACACCTCCTCTCCTTCCCTCATAAAACATTAAAATGCAGCTTTTGTATGCTGCATGAAACCTTGTGATATCTGAGTTACATAACCAATTTGATATTGGATATACGTTATTCCAAGGAAATAACACTGCTGGTAGTTTTCCAGTGTTTTATTCCACTCTTAGATGTGCAAGCAGATGTTGCTACACTGAGCTGCATTCCTTCTTAGTGAAGAGTGAGCATCAGTTTTTATTCAAGGTGGATGGACAGATGCAGTTTCTTGATGTACACAAATACACCTAGAAAAATAAAAATTATTATTTTTATTTTGGAAAATTCTGTTAAACTCAGTGCATTTACATGGAAATAGATGAAAAAGGGATTAATGAAGGAAAATAATGGTGAGAAATCTCATTTTTAATTGTTATATTTGGTGTTACTGGATTTCTTCTGTTGTGTCATGAAAATACACAGACTAATCTAACCATATGTAAATTAATGAGTGTTTTATGGTAATCCATTCAGACAAGTTGACTACAATAAGATTGAAACTATGCAGTAGGTTCATAGTGAATTTTAGGGCATTCCCCATTCAACTATTAGTTATTCTTTCTTATCTCTAAGCTTTTGGAAGTGCTTGTCAAGGTTTGCTTGAGATTAATGTTCCTTCTGCTAAGGTCTTGTGCCTGATACCATCTGCAGCACACCACTTAGCAAGCTGGAGTCATGGGTACCATCACAGACCCTTGCGATTTGCAATATAAATATCATCTTTAGGGAATCACCTGTTCTGTCCTCTCGGCTAATTGTTCCCCTCTGAATGCACATTTGCGTGTCACTTGAGAATATCTTTCTTTAAGCTTTTTTCATTTAAATTCTTGACTTTTTTTTTCTCATTCTCACTCCTTTAGTCTCAACTCCTGACTTTGCCAAAACAATGTAAAATTTCATATGAATTGTTAATAAGAAAATACCTTCACTTGAAAAAGAAAAAAAAAAAAAGAAATCTGTTCTTAGTGTCTTACAATAGTTTACTATCACTAAGCTTTCTAGATTGTAAGTGCCCATTTTATCCCCAAGTTCTCCTTGCTTCCCAGGACTATAAATTTGCCTTATATAAATTGTAGCCTTAGCTTTCTTATACCTTGTATCAGCCATTTGTCTGACAGCATTTTGAGGGGCTTGCTGCTGCCTCTGCTCAAAACTCTATGTGCTGAAAACTTTCTGCTTTACCAGAAATGTGATAGGACTGATGGTATGCATCTTTCTATCCCTAGAGTAGACTTGACCATGAAAAAAAAAATGGAAATTTGAACCCAAATTATCAACTGGTCATGTCCTCACACAGAAATACATCCCATGAATATGAAATATTTCAAATGTTTTTCTTCAAAGGACAAATCATAGTATTTTTCTGAGATAAAAAGCACAGTGGAACAAATATGCCTATATCTTTTAGCCAGTTCAGGTGTCATGTCTGAATATAAACCAGGTATTCAGAGACCTTTTATGGATTTGCAATCATTTTTGAAGTGCTGAAACTTCATGGTATATTAAATTCATCCACTTGTCAAGTTCTATTCACCTGTGACAGACCCACTTATGACTTGATCTAGCAAGGGTGGAAAATGCCCAGTGACTTCTTTATTTTCTCTCCTCCCTTGGTCTCCTTGCACAAAAGCAAGTGATGTTCTTGAATTGATTGAATTCAGCATCTGCCTTCTCTCTGAATCTCTCAAAGCCGTCAAGGCCACTGTTCTTGTAGATACTTTCTCTGCTTCTTGCTTTGTGCAACAAGGCATTTCTGGCAGAAACCCTGTGACCAAGCTGACTTCCTCCATGGCACAGTCACTTTTTTTTGTCAATTCAGATGCCTAACTACTGTAATTGAAATCTTCACCCACAGACCTAATCTCCTCTTCACCACCTTTGGCTCATTCCTCAAGGCCTGCTTCTTTTTCTGGGAAGGATCTTAACACTTTCTTCCCAGTGAGAACTGACAAACATGATCTTCATCTCCATAACCGCTCCCCTCACTGACTGCAGTTTCTGAAAGTCTTCTAGCTCATCACAAGTTATAAAGTTTGCCAACTGCTGTTCTCTGATCATCCACGTTATGCATTCCCCATCTTATCCCTTTTTTCCTCCAATCTGTCACTCTCTACTTTTCTTGCATATTTTCCAGCATGCCTTAACCTTTCACTTATTCAAAATATCCCACTGTTTACCCAACCTGTTCTTCTAAGAAGCTCTTGGCCCTGAATGCTTGGAGCGCACTACAGTCATTGCCATCTAATTCCCACTCTTTGTAGATAATGGGAACTGCTCAAATCAATCTGTGGGAACTTTCTCCATTCTAATCAGAATGATACTCCACCTCTGGCCATGTGAGCCAATCCACTGTTCTAGCTTTGATAATCACACTGCTCTCCTCTTTTGGGTTCCATAGCACTTCCTTTCTTCTGTGTGCTGTTGGGTGGATCTGCCTTCTCATGTCTCCAGTTATAGGAGATTACAAGGAAGTCAGACATCATTTTACCCAATTCAAACAATGCTGTTAGAAAAGTAGTTTTCTTAGTTTCTTTTTTTTTTGGCCACACTGCTTAGTGAAAATTTTTCTCAGGTGATATGTGACTCTCTCTTCTCTTTTTTAGGAAGCTCATTTGTCCTTTCTCTACTCTGTCTCAATTTCTTCCTCAACTCTTTTTTTCAAAGTAGCACCTTCATGCTTTCTCCAGAACTCTTCAGGCACTTCTGTGAAACTGGTTCTTGAAATCTCGCCTCAAAATGCACCTGTACCAGGTTGTCTATAAAAAATAAGGCTTGTCATAATGGTTATTATTGTCTTCTTTTTTTCTTTTATTTCATACTGACCTATTGCCTTTTGTCCTCAATCCACTGTACAAATTCTTAGGAGTGTTTTCCACTGTGCATTTAGCTGGAACTAAGACTGGGAAGTCCTGATCTATGAGTAGAACTCAGAGGTGCTGTGGTAAACAGCACTGAAGGGAACAGTAAAGGCCAGGAGGGGTTGAAGTCGTGGCTATATCCCTACAGAATGGGCCTGGCACACTATTCTAACAGTTAATATTTTTTGGCAAAAACACAGATATGGAAACTATGTCCATGTCCAGATGTGCACACAGAGAGCTGCCAAAGCAGAGTAGTATACACTGTAACATATGCTGTTTTCCCAATAACATATGAAGAGATGCTAGTCCTTACCTTGGAAAAAGTGAAACACTGAATAAACTCTGGGATCAGCAGCTATGGTTCTGGGGTACTAAACCAGCTAAGTCGTTCCCTCCAGCACCCTTTTGTTGTAATCTCCCTCCAAAGATATTAAAAATACAGAAACCTTGGCCAGGTTGTGGTTGATCTAATTTATAAAACATTTTCTGGGTATTAAAAGCTAGGGCAATGCACTAGTAGTTTTTAAATTGTGTTAAATATACTGTAAACTCCCAGAAAGAACCTTTCATTGAAGATTATTGTATGAAGATCTGAAGATTAAAGTGTCTAGATTAAAGATTAATGTGAAGTGCACTGGGAAATTGTTTGATGTATAAGGAGCTATATAGTATATTTATCGTGCACTTTTCAGAACTGCCTGAGGGAATTAGACACCCAGTTCTCTACTTGTCTTTGAAAATCTCACTCTGAGGAATTTGTTGTTATATAGTGAAAATGGTAGTATTTTCAGTGGGAGCTTGAGTAAAAGAGGAAAGGAGCGATGTGGAGACCCTCTGTATTCATCTAGGGCTTGATGTTAGCTCCTTGCACTTTTTTTCTTGTTCTGAAATTTCTCTGTTATTGTTCAGAGGCAGCTTGGATTTGAGTGGTAGGAGATCATAAAACTGGCCTGACCCAAGAACATTTCTGCACCTGCCTATGTATTTCTTGTCATCAATTCCATTTCTTTGCTTTCACTTTAAAATAGTTTTCATGTTCTTGTAAATGGAAGTGATTTGAATAATATTTAAAATAACCATGAGAACATGAATGAAACAAATGTATATGTGTACATAATAGTATTTACAGTATAGTATGCAAATTTATGCAAAAATAAGTATGTTATACGTGTATTTTGTAAAATAATCCTTTTGCTAGAGTTTTTCTCAGTCATTTTTCTGTCTGGAAATTGCAATACTTTAATGAAAGAAACGTTCCACATATGGTAGAAATTACAAGTTTGCTTGTCCCTGAAGTGCTGCAATACAAATAAGCTGTTAAATGCCAACTCTTAATGTTATTTTTCAGATGTTAAGAGAGATAATCCTGTACTAAAACTATTAGGAGGCAAATTTATTTGAACTTCAAAACCCCTTTGATCTGAAAGCAAAATGAACTGCGTATGAGTGTACACTTCGTTAATTTAGGGTTGGCCAATTGCGCGCATTTTTGTTTGTTTGCTTTTTCCAGGAGGCGTCTTTCTATTGAAGTTTATTAAAACTTACTGAAATTTACTGTTATTTTGTTTTCTGGTAAAATCTGTTGGGTTATGTTCATAAAAGGAGAGTTTCTCTATAGAAAGTACCTTGGGGGAATCAGTATTCAGGTTCACAGTCACCGAAAAGTCAATGTGCAGGTTTGTTGCATCCAAATCTATTGTAGTGGTCTTATCATTAAACCTGCAGTAGGCATTTATAAAGTAAGGCTTAAATGGGTACTGGGAAAGTGTGATTAAAAATAATCATCTGTCTGATGAATGTTTTCCTCTGACTTTTGGCAGGGTAACCCACCTGAATTCATACCAGACTTTACAGGAACACTGATGCCAGAAATTTAAGGATCTTCACGTTTGCTCTCAGTGGTAAGTCTAAAGATGCCATAGTAAATCACATTAAAATATTAGTGTTTTTTGTTATGTTACACTGAAACTGAATCTGGGTGAAAAATGAAGTACTTTCCCTTGACCAGTAAGATGATAGAAAGATATATTGATCTGCAAGAGGTTGAGCTCAGAACACAAGTTCTGAGCAATTTTTATCAGACTAAAATCAAAAGGCCTTTTTTACTGTCCTCTCTATTAATGTAACTACTCTTGGAAGGTTTGACATTGTACATTTTGAAGAATGTAACCACTGGGCAGACTCCAAAGGGAAAGTAAAATGCACAAAAAGGAAATTCAGTAGCTTCTTCTTGCTGAAAACTCAGGAATAAGTTGCAAAATGAC
This sequence comes from Pyrocephalus nanus, assembly GCA_038380795.1. NCBI lineage: Eukaryota > Metazoa > Chordata > Aves > Passeriformes > Tyrannidae > Pyrocephalus > Pyrocephalus nanus. Next base: position 9,719,072 of record CM076272.1, read on the forward strand.
AAATTATTTTCTCTTCTAATGCTTTCTTTGTTGCAACTAGTCTGGTTGCTCAGACCTTGAGTCAGATTTTCAAACAATGCTGTGGAGAACTTGTGAATAGGTGTAACCTATGTGCATCTTGAGGCACAGAATTTCTGCTGCAGAGATAAATTCTCAGCTTTTGTAAAAGAGAAAGGGAAGAGGGAATATCTGAATCCTGCCATACTCGTACATTATTTGGGATGCACTTTCTATGTCCAGTAGTAGGTAAGTAGTGTGGTAGAATGGTAGTAGGTAGGTAGGTGGGTAGTGTGGAACAGTTCTTTAAGAGGAACTCATGTTGGTGTGTAAGTGTTCAGCTTTTTCAGGAAGAGAGGCAGACCTAACTTTTATATTATAATATTGTTTGTGGTAAAATTGTGGTCAAACTTATTCTCACTGTTATGCCATGTACCTTGTTGCGTGTTTTGGGACCTGGAGAAGTAGAAAGCATGGAGAGGAAACCACTGCCTGCTCTACTCCTCCACGTAGCATCAACTGATGGCCACTGACAGAGGCAGGATTTAGCCCTTTGACCTCCCCCTGGCCAGTCATGCTCATGCTGCTTTTAGATCACTGTGACAGAGATGTCAAGTGCCACCACTTCCCAGTCCTGCCAGTTGCAGGCTATTGAAGTAAATATCTTTTTGAATTAAATTACACCACAGAAGCTAGAACTCTTCTGACATGGAAACAAAACTGTATTCAGAATTCCTCTAGCAATTTATTGTCATTAGCCAAGTAGTTCAATAAAATCTCTGCTTCAGTTTAAAGATGTATTCAACAACAATGGCATTCCTATTCAATCATGTTCTTTTCATACAAAAAATGAGCATAATACTGTGTTATCGTGAATCCTCAAGACAGATTACATTTCATTATTGCTGGGTGACTTTTATAATGTGGGAATGTGTTTCTAATAAAGGACAGTATCTCCCTTAGAGCATACTGTTCTAGCAATGTTCTTTATTAGAAATAAAAGAATACAGCATTCATATCATGTTACTTGATCACATAACCAGTGGGCAGAACAACAAATTATCAAGGCAGTTTTGTAAGGAAATAATATGATCCTAACAGCACTATTCTTAAATTTTCAAATTGTCATTTGACACTACCAAATTCTATAAGCACTATGACTTAGAGAGCTGAAAGTCAATGCTGCTCTGACAGACAGAACTCATGGAAGCCAGAAGTGACTGGTACTAAACTACTAGATCTTTTTCCCATGAAAAAAAGACAGCAATGATCTAGCAAAGGAAAACAAGAGAGTCTCATTTGTTGTGTCTTAACTGAGGCAAATGAAAATCCGTTGTAAGTCATCCGAAGCTCAGCCCTGTGACAAAACTCCCATTCACTTCAGCCAGAGCGACTCGGGTAATGGGCATTGAAGCACTAAAAATATATAACTGGGTTAGATAAAGTCCTTTAGGGTCTAGGAGAAAAATGTGGCCAACCAGAAATACATACAGGGAGAGAGAAACTTCCATATTCATATATCAGTAAATACACAGCATATGCCTCTGAGAGAATAATGACCTTCAGGGCATACAGATGACCAGCTCACTTGTTTAACTGCTGCAGAGTTTAAAAATAGTTCAATATTCTGCGCAATTAAGGGAAAGTGTTTATATGCCCATGTGTGTTAAAATGAGGAAAAAAGACAGTGTTCCCTCTTACTACATTTCTTTATTTGACCATCTCTTCACACTTCATTTCAGCCTTTATATGGGTTTTGTGTTCAAATTTTATTATATTTTCTTCAGGCAAGAAAGATTTTCAATGAGAAGTTGATGAATGTCCATATTAAATTGGAACCCCTTTTTTAATTAAGTTCATCTAAATTTAATTTTGCAATTTTACTTCAGTAAACTCATCTAACTCCAGATGTTGAATGCGCTTTTTCTATTTCTTCTCTCACATAATTTTACCTGTAAAAAATTTATGACTTAGAGAGGCATTTCTGAATACTTTTCAGTGTTTTCAGCATGTGTTTCATGGATGGCTAGTACACATGACCAGTTAGCATCCAAAAATACCACTCCACACCCAGGCTTTCTTTCAATAGGTTGTTACTTTTATTAGCTTGAACTTTAAACAAATCATCAGTTTTTAAAAAAGCATTATCAAAACATTTCAAATGATAGGGGGTACTGTGTTCTATAGAGATTTAAAATTGAAAGAGAAGTCTTCAGGAGCTACAGGAAGCCGTAAGAACAAATATAACTAAGAAAAATTCACTTTGATTAAAGAAAACCCCAAACAATTTGCAGGGGTTTGGACTCTTTTCTTTCATTTCAGCTGTAGTGGGAAATTGTTTGGAGCTGTCAGCATGTTATTTGAACTTTGTAAACATGAGAAACATATCCTGAAGTGCTTATTGGTCTTAAAGATTTCAAACTACTTTTACTAATTTCTCTAACATGAGCAATGACATTGCAGATTAACTATGCCTGCATACTTTTCATATTCTGTCATGACTTCTGGATCAGTGTGAATGGCTCTTATTTTAAGAATTACCCGGAATTCGCTCCTTAAATCTGGACATATTTAATAACTTTGTATGTGACACATATGAGGCATTGTATCATGAAGGCTCTGGTTCTTATCAAAGAAACAGATACCCCAGTTAAACTTACCGATAATATTAAAAAAAGAATAGTCTGATTGTAAACAAAAATATGGGTATATTCTTTATTTTTTATTTCACAATGGAATCACTCTCCTCGAGATTTTTTGCTGATGTAAGCCTTTTAATACATTAATTTGAAACATTTAATAATAAATCCAGTTCTGAACATCAGTGTCAATTCAAGGTTCACAGGATGCAAAGTGCTGTGAACATGATTGGCAATCTGTTACTCAAGATTTGTTTGGAGGTTTCTTCAGAACAGAGTTAACAGTACCAAGCATCAGCAATTCTAATATGAATCAACCTCTCTATTTTCTCCTTTTATATTCCTACAAGCCCCCATAATACAATTTGGCACTTACTGAAGATTCTGAAGAGGTGTTGTGATTCCTGTAGTCCATGTGTTAGGAAAGGGAAGGAATAAGTGACCTAGCTGAGAGATGTCATAAAGATGCCAGGGCAGGCTGTAGAGCAGTGTCTCCAGCGACTTTCCATGGGCACTGGTGGAAATTGGGGAGGATCATCCTCAGTCAGGGCAAGACCATAAGGCCTGGAAATTTGGCTCTTCTGTTGTGCTCACATCATGTCTTTCTGGTGAAAGATGACCTAGTGAAAATCTCACTTCCATGAGAGTTAGACTTGGACACCTCTCTCATAACACATTTTACTACCTTTATATTTATTCATCTGTGTTTTCTAAAAAGATTTTTTTCCATTCATCAATAGCAGGTGTGATTTTTCCATGATTTTAATTTTTTCCCAGAATTCTTAGAGATGCTGGGCTAAAGTAACTGCAATACATAATGCAAAGCAAGTATGCACTTCTCTCTTTTTTCAAAGAGACTCAAGTAGCTCATTTAATTTCTAGCAAAAGAAAGAAACATAACAATCCTCCATTGGGTGAAATGCTTCTGAGCTTCAAAGGCTTCATGTGGGAGTCTACATGGGACCCAAAGAGGGAACCACTTTGAAATTACAAAATGACACATTTTATGTTATTGTTAAATTGTTGAGATTTTCTATATATTTGCTGAGATTGTAACCATACAGGGTGTTTTCAAAGACACTAACTAGAGAAGGATATGTTAAACCTCCATGGTCTTAAGAATTCCTAATGACTGCCTGCCAATACTGCTGAATCCTGCAGGGTAATGGGGGGAATGCCTACCATGTAAATATAAAGGGGGTTATTTAGGAGACCCAGTGAGCTGTGAATTATTGCCTAGGTTGTCACAAAAAAAAAAAAAAAAAAGAAAATGAGTTGTGAAGAGGAAAGAACGTGTACTGAGTTCTGAATAGCTCTGCAAGACTTTTTCTGAGATAGGTGGGAAAACTTACATGCACTCTCTGCAAAAAGAGATATCTGTTCTGGCAGACTGCAGATGCTCCAGCCACCTAGATTACTGTGAAAATCCCATTAAAGAAACAAAACTGGGTTATTTTTATGCCTGACAAATGCATAAATCAAGAGAAAATAATAGTTGTTCAATAACTGAATTTAAGATCTGTATTGATCTGGTTTCTGGTGAAGTCAGGGGGAATGTTTCCACTGCATTTAATGGGACTTGGGCTGGACCCTTGGGGAGTTAAAGAGTTAAGAGCTGGATTGACAGGAGAGATAGCAGGGCTCACCTTCCAAGCCTAGTTGTGTTTTGATAACTGGCACAAAACCATTGAATTCATAAATGTGGGAATACTCCTAAAAATGTTGTCACTTTATGTTCTAAAGCTCATAATCCGTATCCCAAATGGATAATCTGAAAAATCTATATTGTGTAGTTGTATAAGATTACATATTTGCAAACATTTTTTTTTTAACAGGAAGAATTTCTCCTAAATTGAGAAGTTCATTTTCCTGTTCCCTTCAGGCCCTTCATCGTAACTGAGGCAAAAAAACTCCAGGGTAGTAGGATCTAAACAAAATGTTGTTTCTATTATATGGAATAAATACAATCCTTTTTTTTTTTTTTGGCTGCATTATGTTGTGACAGGAACTTACTTGCTCTCAGCATTGTATCTCTTTAAGTGGAGCCTGTGAATTTATAAGTATGGTGTCAGAAAGAGCATAGGATATTAAAGAAACTTATGGCAGCTGTGTTAATTTTTTTATAGCTGGTTCATTTAAGAAGATCTAGCTGGATATCTTGATTTTCAAAATTGAAGTTTTTTCATTTTTAAATCCTGCTTTCAGAAGAGTAAATAAAATTTTATACAAGCAAAGACTGAATAAAAAGGGAAGATTAAGACCAATAGGAGTGCTCAGACCATAGGAAAGAGTATTTTTCAGGAGGTTGGTCTTCTTTTTCAATAAAAAGAAGTTTGAGCTTTTATTGCTGAAAATGAACAGCTGAAATTAACAGGAAAAGTAAATGTTTTTATATCTACATCTGAAGGTGGAGTGGAATTCTTCAGATATCTCAGTAATTGTTGTTAAGGACTTTCTCTGCTGAGCTGAGTGGTTCTAAATTAAATGATTTGTTTTTCAATATGAATAAGATTTTCTTATCAGTCAGCTTACATGTAATCAACTTAAATGCAGTTTTAGAAAGAGATGAGCCATGTCACTGTAATTCCCAGGACGAGAAATGAATACCTGATGAACTTTATTCTTCCAGGATAAAAATAACGCATTACCCTTTTTCCTGGCGATTCTGTTAAACAGTGGTTATGGGGTGGGTTCTGTACAGGGCTAAGGGTTGGACTCAGTGACCCTTGTGGGTCCTTTACAACTCAGCAAATCCTGTGATTATTGTTACACAGAGAATATTCTCCATATAATATATGAGCATTCTTGTACTGTAATTTCATTAGTAGTGAAATACCCCCAAATATATTGAAGTTTTTACCAAGAGAACTGTTTAAGAACACCAAAAATTAATTAAAGATGACAAATTAAGCTAGCCAAAAGGTTTTTGAACAAAAGCAATGGTATTCAAATGTGAAGTATGCACATATACTTTGGACCATTGCCTTATTTTTGTTAGGTTTCACCTGACAAAGGTAAATGTGAAACTGTAGGCTGAAAGCAAACCCAGCCCCCAAAGAGGAGGGATCTATGGTGGTAAAACAGAGTGAGGTAGTATACACAGAATTTGGCATTAAGCTGAATTTAATTTCCTTCAAATAGACTGTGAGATGACAGCACAAAGTCCATGAAAGATCTTGGAAGGGTCTGAAGGCAACTCTTTGGGTGTCTTCCACGCAGTGAGAGTTAGACCTTTGGTGTTAAAAGAAGTGTAAAATATGGTGTTTAGAAAAGACTATGAAAGGCAGGTCAGTAAGAAATCTTACATGACTCTGAGGTGCTTCATAGCTGGGTGTTACATGTGCAGGTAGGGTCTCTTCAAAAACAATTCCCCCTTTTTATCAAGGTCTGAGCTAATGGTCCACCGGATCTCCATGTTATGGAGTGATGGGATGATACTGTATTCCATAAAATGGAATCATTCTTCATTCATTTGAATTAATAATACACAGTACAATAAACTCGTTAACTGATTTCTTATTTTTTTCATACTAAATGTTCATAGTCAAAGTGCAAACAATAAATAGTAATTGAAAACATAAAACCAAACAAAGGAACAAGAAAAAAACCCACACAAGCCCTACTGGTCCTCCAGTTGTATCTGTTACATGCTAGTGCAGAATTACTAATGAGAACATGTTTAGGTATAAATAAATCTTTTATCCTCATTATAACTCCACTGTGTTCGTACAGTGAAGTCATCCACACAGAGCTGATTATGGGTTGAAAGCCTCAATAGCCTCTTTTATTTATAATAAATATTGCATACTAATGTTAACAATGTCATTGTGCGATGTCTCAATAGAGGATTATGACTTCATGTAATGTTAGCTTGATGTCTCTTCTCTCCTGTAATGGAGTCAATTTTCCTTACAAATGAGATGAGAATCACTTATTCACAAATGTTGTAACAAATATTCTATGTGCATACTATGCTAACCCAATATTAAGGTGGCACAATGAACCTCAAACCAGGAGAGAGAGTTGAAGTTCAGTGCTTAATCTTAATTTACCTGTGATGCATGCACTGAAATGCACTTTAAAGTTAGAAATCTGTATTTCCCCCCAATTATTTGAAATGTGAGTAACTCCACTTTCAGGTGTAATTCCACAAGTAGGTACGTGGAATATTCCTACAATGTGCATGACTATAAGTAACGTAATCAAGAAAATGATTTTGTGGCACACAGCTAGTGCAAAGAGAGGAGAAGATGTATTTATGTTAATGAGCAAAGAGTAAAGCAATCTTCTGTCACATACCAGAGACAAACGGCACATTGGGGAATAGGGACCCATCTCAGGCAGCACTTATGCTTAACCTCAATTATGGCATCAACGGGACTTCAGTACAATCTGAAACACTGCGGAGAAAAAGGAACTAATGCGTTGGCATTAAGGCTCCATATTTATATAATAAAGAAAAATATTAAGTAAACCGTAGCACAGTCATTTGTGAGGCATGACTATAGATATCAGGTAATATTAACATAATACAATTGGATGCTTAGCTCCTGAACGCCTTCAAAATAATTTATCTGAATGCTCATGAGGGAAGTTCAGGCTAAGATGAAAAGCATAAATCCACCTAACAGCTAACAAATAATTCACATTAACAGAGGACATGTGCAGAATACAGGATTTTTTGATAACTAAGGAGCAAAATATTACAGCTCTTGTGAAAATACCAGCTCATATGAGTGCAAGTTTGCAACTTAACATAAAAAATAAAATTGAACAGGAGTTAGCCTAAACCAAAACTCAAGTAGAAACTGAATCCTTTTTAATGGAATAGGACATCTCTGGTAGGAATCAATTTCAGAACCAGTGCTATCATCCCAGGTTTTCACATCTGTATGAAAAATAGATGTCACCTTGTGTAGGCCAGTGAAGGCCCTGAAAACACAGGGATGCTTTTTATGGAGACAAGAATGTGTGATATTTGAGAGACTTATTTCTCACTTAAACTCTACTCATGTCTATATTTTCATTAGACTATCACTTCTAACTGCAGTGTAATCCTGCCTGATTTGTCTGGAGGTCCTGCAATATTTTTATCTATGTTATAAATATGTTATTCAAGAGCTATTATTTCAATTAGCAATTTTAGGAACAGCTAGCTAGATTGTCTTTTTTCTGCCAATATAAACTTGGAGGTATTCCACCCTTGTCTGCATCAACTTCACATTTACACTAATGTATACAGAGGATTAAGCATTTGCCCTCCAGTCTTTGTTAAAGTTTAACTGCAAATTCCTTTTTTTTTTTTAATTTTCCTTTATTTTCATATTAATGTGTACTACCTAGGAATAATTTTAAACTACAAAATTATGTGAATTGTGTTGAAATGAACAAAACAGGGGATATGTACATAACACCCTCTGGCTGAAAGAGGTGATGGGCTCGATGGCCTCCTGTGTGCACAAAGGAAATTGGTTAGGAATCATCACCTCTGCTATCTTTGCCTATAGTCAATGGAGTGACAAGACCATAGGATTGAAATGAGTGCGAAAGGAGGGGAGCGATGAGCAGATGTTGTTTGAGCTTGTTGACAAGGTAGCATTTCGGGGGCAGTGGGCAATGCTTTTGGTGCTCAGGTAGAGCAGATGTGATTACCTGTGGAATTTGTTACCTCTGTGGTATTAGCTAAAAAAATTTGGACTTTGTACAATTAGCTCCAAAAGGACAGGCCTCTCTCTGAGTCTGTGGAGGGCTCACTGTAGGATTCATGGAGTCTTAGAAAGTTCTAATTTTTATTTTCTCTGACTCAATTTTGTGCTACTTTACCTTCGTGGGGGGCTGTTGACCTGTTTACAGTCAGGGATGTTCTAAGCATCTGCAGGATCAGAGCATGTGATCAGAGCACTTTGGGATACTGCCCTGTGCTCAGTGCAGGCAGGGTCAGGCATAAGAGCATTGAAGTTTTTAGCATGATGTAAATAACCAAGACAATTGTAAGGCTCTTTAAACATCATCCATTTTCACAACATAAAAAATTGCAATTGGGCTTTCCTTTGAATTTTACAAGTACTTGCTGAAATCATGTAACAGCCCAGCACTAAAGTTGAAGGTTTTGAGATTTAAAAATTACTGAGAATGGGGATTTTTGCTGAGACCATATTTCCAGTTTATGGGATGCATTTCTAACTGGACTTCCACCTGTTACAACGAACAAGGGCCAAAACATCCCCCTCAGTGAGGTTTCTGCAGGTTCACTGTGGTCACCTTGGGGTACATGCAAGGAGGAGCCTCGATGAGAAGGCCTGGAGCTCTCACCCACTGCCTGTTCAGGGCTGTCCCTGTCCCACCCTGTGCAGTGTGGTGTGTGCAGCAGCCTGCCATCAGGGTCGGTGCTGGGCTCAGATCACAGCCTCCCTGCAGTCAAAGTTATGCATCAAAGGACTCTTTGTAAACAGATAATTAACTTCATGTTTAATTATATGTCCAGAAATTGTCTGAAAATTGATGTTCCAAAAATTAAAAATGAAAAACTCATTCAAAATTTTGAGCTGCTCTCACCATAATCATTAGGAAAATCCTCCAAAAAAATTGTCTCTTCAATAAATAAGCCTCCACTTACATAAATAAAGAAGGCATATTTAGATTACAGTTCAACATGCAGGAGAAATTTGGCAAATCTAATGCTTTCAAATCAATTTTGGTATGTGTTATGAGAGTAATGCCAGTGAAAAGGTTGCTTTTTATTTTTTTTGTCTTTAAAAATGTAAAGGAGAAGGAAGAAAGTTGCCTTTGATAAACAGAAAGGCAGTGCTATAAATAGCTAGAGCAGTGATAAGGCAAAGAGCTTCTAAATAAATGAGGCGTGAAAGTTTTTTTTTTTAAACTCCCAATGAAAGTTGTGTATTCATCAGAACAGCTTTAAATTTTGTGGAACAGGACAACAATATATTTTACAGTTTTGAGCAAGGAAGCAGAGAGTCTTGCCATAATAGAATATGTACTACATCTCTGCAAAGAAGACAAATGACAATATCTAAAGTGATTTCACCTTGACCAAAGGAATTCTGTAAGACTGAAGCAATTTTGATTTTGCCACAGTAAAAGAACATTGGAATCTGGAGTTTGATAAAACCGTTCTGTTGGCTGGGAAGTTTGCCTTTCAACTGTGTTTGATGTGATATTTCATTCATTTTGCCAAAATATTTTCTGCCAAGTATTGCTATTAAATCTTTTATATTGCAGAGATTTTTGTCAACAAACACACAAGAACTGGGTTTTAAGTGGAGTTAATCATTGAACTTGGAGAAGAGAAACACTGGGGGAGTTCTTCACTTGTACAAACAAACTACCATGCAAGCTTCAGCCATTTCTGTAATTATTACCCTCTTTTCAGGGTAGTGTAGGTAAAATATAAAATCTGGCTCACTCTCTCTGATCTCTATTCATGTTTAAGTCTTGTAGAACCTATTAGAAGAAATGGATAATTAAAACAGAAAAAGCCATGTATTTGCTGCAGCTGCTGGTGTATTGAATCTTTTGAAGTCTGCTTTAAGCAATTATATCTGAACACTTCTTTTGGAAGCCTAAAAAATAACATAGAATTTTCTAAGATATCGCTGTTTTCTGACTCTTTCAATTCTTTGTAAATGGTATATATCATTATAATGAGAGATTAAATGTTAATCCATTTTGCCTTTAAAAAAAACAAATTTTTAAAGGAAAAATGATCTCCATAGAATAAAGTAGTGCCCTGCCTTCTTCCCTGTACCTTCCAGTGTGTCCAGAACAGTCCCTTTTTTAACTAGTGTTTTTACTTGGTGTTTGTTGCTTCATTTTACTATTTGATTTACACTGTAAATTTGAGCATCTCTTGAATGCAAGGGTAAATATGTATTGCAAAGATGTGGTTCAGTGTTTCTGTTGTTAGTCTGCACTCAGGTGTTTGCAGTCACTGAGCGTAGATTAGCCCCTAATGGGAGCTGCTGACAATTGTAGGCGTTTGGCAAGTGATTCCTTCCCATGCTAGAGAGGAGAAGTAAGGGCATACCTGTACCTGGGTAATACTGAGTAATGTTTAGCAGATATTGCTGTGGTATTACAGAAACTCTAACTTATAATTCTTAAAGCAAGATCTATGCTCCATCACCAAAAGCAGTGAGGTGTGGTAGTCAATTGTGGTTGGGATGTGGGAGAGAAAATCTGTGGCACAATCCAAGATAAGAAATAGATCACAGCCTGACAACAGGGCAGCTCTTGCTACCTAATGAAGCTGTAGTCCCTAATGAGCTTGTCCTCCTGAACCATTGAGGATAATGGATCTGTGCAATTCTGGACTCCTTTCCCCATTTCACAGAGCCCAGACCCAACTGGGAGGCTCTATGACATTTAAGGATGACTGCCATTTTCCATTGCTGACTCTTCAGTTAAAATGATTTGTCCTTGTGTTTCTTATTTTCCATAGTAATCACTGCCATTACTCTGTGTCCAGTGGCATTTGACTGTGAAAGTGACACCCACACTAGGGAATATGTCTAGAAAAGGGGCAGACAACATGGAAAGTGTTGCTAAAGTAGCATCATCCTTTATGGGTTTGTAACACTCTGTCCCAAAGAGAGACAAAAACAAAGAGAGACAAAAACTTGCAACACAGAACAAAAAGTCAACATGCTCAAGGTCTGCTGCAGGCCATCCTGGTCTAGATTTGGAATAAGGTGTTAGGTAGTGTTTCTGTCTTCCTTGCCACCTGTCTGATCAGGAGGACCATGGAGGGCTGAAAGGCGAGGTGCAGTCCCAGGTATTGTTTAGGAACTGGCGGCAGGTTTCATCAAAGCATACTGATGTCCATGTCCTTTCTTTGGGCATGGTAATGGCTCCTGGATAAAACTGGCTTGGCAGTGCAACACAAAAATCCCAGTATGGATGCCACAAGTATTCTTTCCAGATGATGAGAGTTTTACGGGATTTGCTCTAATCTGACCTGGCAGCAGCCAGAACTATTAGTTTTCCATACTACTCGCTTTGGCTGCTGCTGTTCCTTCTACCTTTGTAAACCAGCATCTAAAACAAACAGACCTTGTACCAGTAAGCTCTCTATACAGCCACAAAGGAAAGTCAGGCAAAGAGCAATCCCAGTAAGATGTTGTTTAAAATTTCGTGTGCCATTTGGGCAGCTCCCTGGAGATGACAGAAGACATTTAACAGTGGCTCTTCCAAAAAAATACAATTCCATTTCATATTGTTTTGAGGAAGGTGATGTGACTACCTTAAACTTTGGGAGTGTGTGTAAGAGTATAAATAACAGCTCTCTGAGCTGTTTTAATCCTTTTAAAAGTTGTATTAATCACAAAGATTTCCGTTTAAAAAAAAAAAAAAAGAAAATCCTTCCAGCAGAGAAACGTCTGTTTCAAGTACTTAAAAATAGATCCCTGCACTGAAATTTCCAAATTAGAAATTTTATTTCTGGCACGCTTTTTTTTCCTTCTTTTTCCTGAGGAAACTGATTAATTAGACTCTCTGCTAACCTGTTTCTGCTGCAATGGCAGTGAATGGTGTGGAAAGGTGGTTCTTCCAATGCAGTGGGTGACTCCAGGAGATGGAGCTGAAGAGCAGCAAGATGAAGGGAAAGACCCCGACTCAGCCCACCCACAGACAGGAGCTGTGCCTTGTGCGAGCCCTGGGGCTTTAGTTTAAATTCAAAGAGTATTTCTTTTGAGGGAGCTACTCATGGACCCCTGCATCCTACATCTCTTTGTTGTGCACAGAACAACTGCTTGTGTGGCCTGTGTTAGAGTAAAACCTGTGTATTTTTAAAATAAAGGGTAAACACAGTCCAGTTTATTACTCAGTTCAACAAGCATCTGTTCTGGGGACAGTACAAGTGCAGAAATAAGGAAGAGGATGCTGAAAATATCTGGTTATTTTATACCCAGGGACACTTTTTTCCAGGAACATGGTGGGGTCTTCACTTTCTTTAGCCCAACTTTAGAGAATAGTGGGGTACAGGGGCACATCAGGAAGCCAAGGCTTCTTCAGCTGTCACTGCTGTGGAAGGAGACACTTGTGAATGTAAAACCCTGGATTCAAGTCTTGAGAAGCCCAAACAATCCAGAAGTGACCGGGTCTTGCACCCTTTTGAGTCTCCCAGAAACCAAGGCATCAGTCTATCATAAAGACCTGCTACAGTTATTTCATTTTTGTCTGAATCATAACATTCAGATGTCCAGCAGATACAGCAGTGCTGTGCTGGCATAGACAGGTAAGGAATATTTTTCTGAACAGAAGTGGAAACAGCTGCTCTGTAATGGTTCTATGTTACCTTGAAACATGAGCAGAGAAAATGCAATGTGTCCCTTGCCTATAAAGTCCCTCTGAGGCCTTAATTTTGTGCACATCAAAAGGTTTTACTCTCCAAAATTACTCCTCAGTTAAAAAGAGAAAAGATGCCTTTTGCTACCTTTGCCTAGAGCCCAATATCTTCTGACACTCCATAGCAGCTGTGGCAATGCTCTGCTTAATGCAAAGAACATCTGGGCTGCCTGCAATTCTGGGAGAGAAGTGTCAAAAGTGTCATAGACATCCTTGAGCAAAGAAGGATCTTCACTTTTATTACACAGAAGTGTCAAAAACAGCATTATTTAACATCAGATTGCAATTTGGTACGCAGAATATAAGTCTGAATAGATGTGACAAAACCCCTTCTAGGAAATTGCTACTTAGTGTTATTTTTTCATAGTTTCAAATTAGCATTTAAAGGAAAAGCACAAATGGGGAGCCTCGAGGTAACTGTGACAATGAAAGATCCCAGCATTCTTTTTTGTGCTTACTGCACAACCTCATTGCTGTCCGCTGAGCGACTGAGATTGATTAAATCATTGTCATCATCAGAGAAATGCACTGCATTGATCCAGCCTCACTCACAAAGCCACCCTATGTGACGCAGCTAATTTGACATAATTGAAAGTTCCAGCTCCAGAAGGTCACTGAGCTGGACTCAGGACACGAGTTATCATTTTGTCCTTGGAACAGGGTCAACTCTCCTGATAAAACATGGTGGCTTTTTGTCACACTATTAATTGTTTTTCCATGGTTTGTGTAGGATAAACCCAGGCTTTCATATTTTGATTGAATTTTTATGGTGGACAGAAGATAATTATCAACTCTTTATGCTAAATATTTTTTTAAAAATCAGAGTAGACCAAAACATGGAATTGAGCTCTTGTTTCTTACTCAAGTAGAATTCTACTAAGAAAAGCTTTAGATCAGGACAGCAAATTTCTTTTGACGAGGATGGTAGTGTGATACACATCATGGAGTATTTACTTTACAAAGGAAAATATGGCATTAGTTAAAAGTTTGTTGGAACAGCGTTGAAGACAATGTTCCTCTCTTTTGTTACCACATCCATCTTTCCCACCTTCCCCTCTTTTTCCATTTTCTGCTGTTCTCTTCTTGCACTTGAGTGCTGCATTTGAGATCTCAGGCTGAGCCAAGTTTGAGACTGTGGAGTTGAGTAAACTCAAAGGTCACACACAGCCACAGAACAGAGGAGTCACAAAAAGACATGCAGACAGGCATCAAGGCTGGGTTGGCAACTTTAAAGGACTATCAAGTGTTTCAGCTGAAACTCCTCTGAACAGGGTCCAAATTCCTGATGAAAGGTTGTGCCTTCAGAAAAATGGCCATTAGGCCATTTGCTTCCTGCTTTAAGATGGACACCAAAATCCCACACCACTTTCAAAGATGTGTGGTTTATGTAAGCAGTGCAGCATGAATATGCTTGTGTAAAAATTCTTTTTCATAAAGGGAAACAGTCAAACACTGAAGTGTTTGGAAAAAATTGTTTCTTTATACTGTACAGAATCAGTGGGCAAAGCTAGGAATTTAAGTAGGTCTTACAAGCTGTATAATTGCTTTGTTGGCCTTTTGCTCAGAGTTAAATTAGCAGTGTATCTTTTATTTTTTTCCCTGTGTTTGCTGTTAAAAAGTCAGCATATCCCAATAGCTCCCATTGCTTCCCATTCCAAATGCAGGTCAAAATGCCAGCTTTCTAATGGTGAATGTCATGTATAATTTATCATGGAAAAAAGTACTTGATAAAATCTCTGCAATAGTTTCTTCTTGCTTTGTTATTCATATAAGGGTTTTCTGTGTTTTGGGGTTTGTTGGTTCCTTGGGTTTTTGGTAGGGTTTGGGTTGTTTTTTGTTTTGTTTTGTTTTTTTCTATAAAGCAAGCAAAAAAGGAAAAGCACCAAGATGCTAATGTACAGGTAAATTACGGGAGAGACAGCTGTGGTACACTTGGGGGACAGTAGCTTGACACAACCTTTTTGTAAAGGATTAGTATTCCTTAATTTCCAAATAATTTGTGGGGAAGGGTTTTCACAAAGCAAGCAACACAAAACTGATATGAGCTTGGCAATACAACATCTTTAATTACTATGAACAAAACAGTGAGTTAAGAGAGCTGGCTTATAGAAAGACATATGAAAAGCAAATAAATCTTTCTATAAAGATTTTTCAAAAAGTCTAATATTTCAACATACTCATAGAAATTGAAGGTAGGTCTATAATACCTAACTCTCTTCAAAAATAAAGGTCCAGTATAGGCCAAGGGTAAATGACAAGCCATAATGTAATTGTTCTATCTTTTGTAAGTCTTTCAAAAGTTTCATCCGAGCAGCTTCTAAAACATAACTTGCAATCGACAAATCCCACTGGGCTCCTATTTATAGTATCCTAATTTTCAAAGAAAGCAAATCAGGCAACTGTTTTTAACATGAATAATATTGCTCCCAGCACTCTGCCTCCAGCCCACACATTGTGTTTTTTGGCACGATCATGGCAATTAAAAAAAATAAACATCTCTTTTTAATATTTTTTATACATAAGCTATTACAGTCAGCGCTGACACAGCTGGCAGAGAAACTCAGTGAAAGGTAAACATTATGCTCAAAATGTAATCCAACATATTGTTGCATTTAGTTGTTAAAATGTAATTTTCCTGAAGGAATATTTAAAAAGTAAGTTTAATTTTCATTATTTTTTACAGAATTTCTAGTATATTGATATCTGATTACAAAAAAAATTAAAACCTTTGAAAGCAGTGGCACTTGTGACTGGATATTTCCATCAACAGCTTACTGAATTTTTAAAAATATTCTTAACAAAAATCAGGAACGAAAATTAGGTATGATGCTTTATCCTTCAGCAGAATGTAATAGTCTGAGCTAGTAAAATCAATTTCTTTTAATAGAATTCTGTCAAAAGCAGGAAGTTCAATAATAAATGTCTTCAACTGTTTAGAAGGAAGAAGACTTCCAACAGAATTAAGATTAGTTTGTGACTTGCTTCAGCAACAACAAAAGATTGTCTTGTTGCTTGACCTAATTACTACAAGCACATATGAAGTGAGATATGGAATGATAAGTATTTCATTAAAGAAAACACATGCAGGTAAGGGACATGGATAAATAATTATCTGTCACATATGTCCAGAAGTTCTCAAGATACTTTTATTTTTAAAAAACATGACTTTGTGTGGTGGCTTATGATTAAGATGCTGTACTTCCAACATCTTACTCCCTGCTGGAGACAAATGCAGAGGCAGCCAAGCAGAGCGGGCTGCCAGCAGGGTTCTGGTGCTCTATAAGGCTCGGGAGGATTCTTAGCAGGAGCTGGGTGGTGCCTGTGTGCTGCAAACCCCACCTCTGCTCCAAACCGTGCCCTGGTGTTCATGGGACAGCTCAGTGGGAGGTGTATGTAAATAAACAAATGCAGAAAGCACCCACTAGAACTGTTGAGGAAGCTTGTGGGCACTTTGTAGCTACGTGCACTCCATGGTGTGTGGCAGCTCAGCAGGTATTGAGAGTCCTGGTTGACATTTGCTCACCTGATGTGTAAGAATACGAGATGTGCTGGTTTGTGCTGCCTGGACAATGGAAGTGTCCACCATAACTGGTGTGCCTATCAGCTTGCCTTTAATTATCTTTAAAAGGAATTTCTTTAAAGATCCACCTTTTCCTTTCTCTGATTACCACTGTATCCTTGGGATCAGGGTCTTCCAACTCCCAGTTTTTTCTGCTTCTTTCAGATTGAATTATAAAGGTAGCAGGTATGCTGCAAAATAGGTGTCTGCCCTTTTATAACCCAGTAAATTGCCCTCTGGGTACAAAGTTGGAATATATGGATTTAAGTTTGTAAGAGCAACTGAACAGTCATTTTTAATGTGTATAACATGAGGTGAACAGAAACATTTAAAGTTTAGAGCATCCTTCAGTAAAGAAGAAAATTATCTGGTGACTCCTATTGTTGATCTTGGAATGTGTTTCAGATGATAGGTGCGGACTTCATATCACCCTCGGGGCAGTTAATAACAGCTAAACGAGCATTATCTGCTGAAGTCAGAGCAGTGTGAATCCAGAGGTGGTGGTGTCTGTCTTGTCACAAAAAGAAATTCAAAATAATTGTGCAGAAGAAGAAATGCAACAGAAGCATTCTGTGGTCTGATTCTCCAGTTATTCTGATCTGTTAGACCAGCAAATTTGTGGCCAGAACAATTGAGAACTAAAGTTGCCCTCTCTGACTAGGACAAATACAATGCAAAAAATTTTGATTACATAGAAATTTCTTTCCAGTGAAAATACAATTAAAAGAAGAAGAGAACTTTTAGACAAGTGGTAATCCTGAAATTTTTGTCTAACTAGACTTTCAACAACTGTGCTCTCTCTCTTCATGGAGATGATCATACCTGGCATTACATCATAAAAAAAAACAAACAAAAGATTAGAAGAATGATGTATTTATTTCACGTAAAGGCTCAGTTGCCCTGATCTGCTCCTCATATAAGAAAAGATGGGAACTTTTTCAAGTGCAACCTAATGTTTCAGTACAACCTAAACTGTTAGATTATGAGTATTTGGGGCCATCCCACATCAAGTTTTCTGTTGATTCCTTAATCTGATCAGGTATGCCCCACACAGCTGTTCCAATGGGCATGTGGGTGGATTTGAGAAGAGTCATATACTCCTGACTGGGGCCAGGGTCTTGCTGTTCTTACTGAGTTTCAGAGCAAACTCCTTCCCAAACGTAAACCCCAAACAAATGACGATTAAATAACGTGAACTCTGTTGTACCAGTCTCGTGCTATAGACCCTGCAGGACCTGGACAAATGAAAGCTTCACGTGCCCCCATCTGCTGTGGCCAGTACATTTGGTTCAGGCTTTCAGAGCCACTGATACATGTTCTGCTCTCTGCTGGTTTTCTTAACAGCCCACACAGG
The DNA here is from genome assembly GCA_038380795.1 of Pyrocephalus nanus. NCBI lineage: Eukaryota > Metazoa > Chordata > Aves > Passeriformes > Tyrannidae > Pyrocephalus > Pyrocephalus nanus. The sequence continues at coordinate 9,736,983 of CM076272.1, forward strand.
CCACAGGGAAAGGTCATCCATGGTGGGAACAGTCCTGATGGGCAGATCAGCTGTACCTCCTCCTGATCCTTCCTGCTGAGCAAGGTGGAGCTCCCTGTAGGGCTGTCCATGATGGACAGCAGGCTGTGCTTTTCAAGTCTAGCCCAAAGTCAACAGGAAAGGAAGTCCTATGCAACAAAAAAAATTAGGTCTTTTGTAATACACAGCAGTGTGATGATTATTGTTATTTGTGTTATGGAGTCTGAATTAGACCCGTGTGAAATGAAGTTGTAGATGTTAAATGCAAAAGTATTTGAGATAATGTTACGTCCATTTGATACAAAAGGGCTGGCAGGGTAACAAAAGAGGGAAAATGCAGGGGATTGATGTTTGTTTAATAGAAAAAGACAGCATCTGCAGGGAAAAAATTATAATCCTAAGGTTTTTTTAGGACTATTATAAAGAATAGAGAATAGAAATAGAGAGAGCTGGGAAAAGCAATAAAATCTATAAACATTAATTCATAGCCTGTTTTTTTTGAAGTATATGACTTTTTTTTTTCCACAAACCCACTAATAGGGTTTTAAATATGAGCGAGAATAGCAAATTGCTTTCCATCTCTGGGATCTATAGCTTCACCTCTACACTTGAATAAAAACATTAACCAATAGGCAGATACTTATTTCTTTTGTTTATGCTCAGCCTCAGGAATTTTTCAGCTGAAATCAATAATTAAAATGTTTATTAGCCATGGTAAGTTTTATAAATGAAACTTTGTTAAACACAGATTATCTTGGATAACTGAGATATTTATGTCCAGATTTTTTAGCCAAGTAACAGAATTTGGGAGGAGAGACAGTGTATAACTTCATATTTACTCTGTAGATACTGTATTCACTGAGGAGATTCAAACAGTTTGGTATCTTTTCATTTTCTGCACACAACAGAAAGCAGTGGTTGGTTCTTAAGAAGAAACAGATTCACATGGGGTTTATTTCAAGTGTTAAAGAAAGCATAGGGTTTGACATAACCATTTCTACAAGATCACAGAAGAAATGACTGTATAAAGTAGAACTCCTGATGAAACCAGAATACATCTCCAATTAATAAAAAATGCTTATAATACCTGCCTGAGATGACATATGTAGTTTTGCGGATGTGTATTGAGCAGGATAATTTGGGTGTATATTTAAAAAGAGAAAAATGAGAGTTTGAGTATATGCTTTCAAGAGAAGAGGGATCATGTGCCCATGTACACTACTCTGCTGTAGAGGGACAAAGGTTCAGTAGACTCACACTTCTGTTCTTACTCTTCCCATGGCACTCTGGGCAGGAATAATTTGATTGATAAGGAATAAAAACATGGTTCATGGTTGTTAGGCTCTTGAGATTGTAACACTGAATACAGTGAAGTAAGCCTAAAACTTTTGGAAGCTGCAACAAATTTTTTAAAATAACCACAGAAATATTAGTCTGATGGGGTTTGGGGTTTTTTTTCAAATTTCCCTTAAGAATTCCATTATATTGATTATTTTCCTCTTTTTGATTTCTCTGAGTGCCTGTAGCTCTGAAGTGGAGCTGCAGATCCAGCTGGCAAGGTGCTGGCATGGGAGTGCCACTGCTCCAGCAGCTGCTGCTGTCCTTTGCTTTCAGCAGCAGTTGCTTGGTGAGAGCCAGTCAAGCTCTGCTGGGCTCTTGCTCCCAGCCACAGAACCTAATCCATGAAGCAAAATAGTTCAGAATGCTGTGTTGCCCGGTTGTTCTTCTCCTTACACCAGTGGTACTAGCTGGGGGTGCTTCATCCTCACAGGCATCTCTATTTTTCACTCCGTAGCTTTTCTAGCAAAATGTTGTAGTTTAATGAACATGTGAAATGCTCTTCTTTTCTGAATATCTCCTTGAAGAAATGTCTGCTGTGCTACCACGAGAAGTCACTTATACACAGGGGCAGCCAGGGTTTTGTGATAGCCAAAATCAAAGGTGAAGATTTTTGTTAAAACCTTTCAGATTATTTTGGAATCACTAAACTGTGAAATAGCTATTTTGTTAGCTTACAAGTTTTTCTAAATGTAACATTTATTCCTCTTCATCATTCCTTGTGTTTGCTCCTCATAGCTATTTGTTGTATCGTGCTTCAGATGAAAGTGCAGACTCTGAATAAGCCTCAAATCTTCTTGCTCACTGACCTAGTACAGTGAAGCCAATGCAACATCCACATCACTGCAAATAGTAATCAGCCCCCTCAAAGAAGGCATAGGTAAGCAACACCAGGCATAGGTGTGGTTCCTACTGTTGTCCAGCGTATATCTTAGGAATCATACTCTGTGGACTGTACTTTTAATATGCATTTCTTAGAATAAAGCTATTATCCTGTAAGCCAAATTAATGTGCCCACATTTTAAAAGGAAACTATTTATTTGGATTTGTGTTTCCATGAGTGGAGAAAATTGAGTCTAATAGGAAACCCATTATTATGGATCTGGTGTAATAAACACTAACAACAAATTTGTAGAGGCTATCCAGTAGTTGCTGCTCTGTACCCTCCATTTTGTTCTCATTTATGGCACTGATAGTACAAACAAAGTCCTCACAACTTCATGAGTGGGCTTCCTCTGAGTTGTGATCAGAGCTGGGCCTTCAGTTTGTATTGATGTAACCTGTCACAGTTTCTCACTGACAAGGGGCTCCTCCGAGTTTTGTGAAGGGCTGGAGGACTGGAAGTCCACTGTTCTGCAGTCCAAGGCACTCTGTAGTCGTGGAAGAACAAGGTTATGATTTTTGTGGTTTTCATTTAGTTGCCAAAACGTTTATCCACAATGAAGAAAAAATATTCATACTCTATGGAGGCTATGAGATGATTATGTCATTTAAAATACTTATCCCCTCTTTTTTATCTCAGCTGTAAAGAACAGGGTTGTTGTAGCAAAGGGAAGTGCAAGGCTGGTAGACTCAGCTGTATTTTCAGAATACTGGATACATTGTAGGCAGCCTGGCATACAAGCAAAAACAAACAAACAGAGAAAAGCAGACACTCTAACTGTAATTAATAATTCTCAGCTAAAGGAAAAAAGCATGTCTACAAGATAGGAAGGATACTGAGCTCCTGCTCTGCCAGATGGAAAGAAGATGAGTTTTGAATCTGCCATGGCTTTCCACACTTGGCTTGAAAAGTGCAAAGCTGTATGTGAAACAGCTAGTTTGCCTGTGCCTTCCCATGCCAGAGTCTCTTTTGACCCTGCTCAAAAAGGAAGTAATTTATTTAAATGAGAATAAGCATATAGGACCTCAAAAATATGGTCAACCGCCCCTATATGTTAGTCTAAGTGTATAATAAATATAACAGGAACTCATTAAGAAAAAAAGTTTTAAGTTTTTTTCTTTTTTTTCTGGCTCAGTACAAACCCTGAGTGCAAGAAGGTTGATCCTTAACGTGGATGCCTAGTTTTGAGATACTGTCGTAGCTCCTCCAGCCTAATTTAATCTAGATTAGCCCACAGGGACCTCTTTGCCCACAGAGCAGGAGTGTTTCACATCCAGCAAAACTCAGTAAGGGGGAAGTTTTCCACACAGGGCACTGGTCAGGACTGGGACTTTTCAGTACTACAGTAATACAAATAATCCATTATATTGGGAGGCTTTGAAAGAGAAATGTTTGACTGTATGGAGCAAGTAGTGGTGTTTGATGTACCTCCAAGGTGGCAGTCAGTGGGTGAGCCTTGCAAAACTCAGCTGCTTCTCTCAGCAAGTTTCTGCCTTGTAAACAGTGCCTTTGTTTTCTGTCTATGTGGGCTCTGATGCCTTAGGTTCCCTTTGATGTATGAATGAATCCAGTGCTTCACAACAAAACTCCAACTAGACCTGGAAAAGCACAGAGAGAGAGAAGAAAGAAGGGAAAGGGAGAAGGTAGTTTTAAATATCCAAGTTACTGAAGCTGGTGAAATGATCTGTGTACTGACAGGATGATTGTGTATTTGCTCTTTGTGGCCATTTGGGGCAGTTGAGGCTTGTGAATGTACTTGAGGTTGTATGAGTGGTTTTTCTGTTTGCTAGCACCTATGTGTATGTGAGCAGTGCCAGCATAAAACAATAAAAATTATGACCAATGACTCAGTGACCAGAAGTAGTCTGCTTTGTATTGACCTTCTGAAGCATGGAGTAGTGCAGACAATGCATGAATGACAACAGTGACCTGTCTGTAAAAAGTTCAGATGCAGAATTTGTTTACTCAAAGTATCTTTCAAGCTATTAATTCAGGTGAAAGCAGTAACCTGGTCTTGGACAAACTGCAAGCAGACAAATGGGCCAAAAACCAGGCTGCTGTGGCTTGTGTATGGGGGAAACAACCTGTCCTCTCCTGATGGGGCAGAAAGATGCTTCTTTCTTTGCACTTCTTCATCCCAAGGTTCTTGATCTCTAAGCATCCTTTAACTGACTGGTTATCCCATACAGAAATGGAAAATGAGGAGGGGATATGCCCTGTCTTGCTATTGCATGTCTGACTGTGTGAGGGAGATGAGGCTCTTCCCCATGTTCAGAGTCTGCCACAAGGGACAGCATCTAGGACTAGCTGACCTTCTCCTTTACATCTCAGAGCTGTGAAACAGAGCCCAGCTACACTGGCCCTCAGTTTGTCTAACACAGTTGCACACTATAAATGGATCAGCCAGTTGTGACTGGAACCACAATCCTCAGAGAACCTTTCGACAAATCTGGTTTGAGTTTCAAGTTGCAGTGAAATATGAAACGAGGTGGGTTTTATATGGTTTCAGGTTTTGTTGAGAACCTTTCAACCAGCTCTAGTCAGTAGCCATTGCTTCTTCAGTTCCCTCCCTCTAATGTGTCTGTGGTATTTCTAGTTGAATGTGCCTCAGATTAGCACAGTTAGGAGAAGGGGTGGAAATACAGCCCCTAAATTTGACTCTGAGGGAACTGAGAAGGAGTGAGGAGGATGCCCTTTCCTTATTAAATTCCTCTTTTGGTCCCCTTTCTTGTGGAACTTTACCAAAACTTCATTTTTGTACGGAGATTCTTGGACTGCTTAGCTAGCTGTGATAATAGCACTGTAGATCACCTCCTAACTGGCTGGGGCAAGTGGAAAAGGAGCCCTGCAGACTCTGTTTGGCAGGTGGACAGGAGACCTGGAGAAGCAGTCAGATTCCCAGCTGGCTCATGGCGCTCACAGCCGGGAAAGCAGTCTGCATGCTGCCTGCCACGGAGCCGGGAGGCGAGGAGGGGCTTGGCTTCCCAGCTGGCAAGGGGAGCACAGGCCTGGAGAAGTGGGCTGCTTTCCGTTTGGCTTCACAGGTTGAGCGAGAGGCCAAGAAATGAGGTTCAGTTCCCATTAGCCTGTCTGGTTCTTGATTTGCTTCCTTTAGTTAAAAGAAGCAGAGAATACTGATGATGTTTTGCCAGGCACAGGATTGAAGCTGAGTGGCATGGAAGAATAGAGACTTAAATAAGCACAGCTCGCTGTCTCCACTTGCTTTTGTCAGTCCGTGTAACAACCTTGCTGCCAGCAACCTTCCTTGCAAAACTGAGGAAAAATCCGGGGTCACTGGGAGGTGATCGTGCAGTTCTACGTGTGGTACTTAAGGTTGTTTTAAATTATTACAGAACCATTTACATTCGTAGAAACTCATTGTTAGCCTGTGCAGTGTATTGATAGTTTAAATATTTAGGAAAAGATTAGCATTTAGTGATTCCTTCCCAGGTATATTGGAAAATATATTTAATAGTTCATCTGTTAAAAGGTTGTTTAAATACATCATGGGTAGTTTATGTGCAGACAATTGAAGTTTCATCTCCTCTGAAAACATATTTTTAGTATATTAATTCTTTTTAATATGCAGTACTTACGAGAAAGACAACAATAGATCTTCTGTTAATATGTGGCTAGCGCCATTGTAAAACCTGATTTTTAATTTTTTCCCCTCATTGCCTTTAGTTATTCCTTTGGAATTTGTGGTCTGTTTTTTAAAAATCAGTCCTGATTTCTGTGCCAGTCTTCACTGGAGTTTGTAATAACATACTGTAATTTAGGCAGCTCTGTGAGGTCCCATGTGTAAAGTTATCTGTGTAGCGCCTGCATGATCAGAATCCGAGGCAGCCCCATTTTCACTGAGTGCAAGATATTAACATTTTAAAATTACTTCAGATCCACAATTCAGTAGAAGCCAGCGGAGCCTGGACTTCAGGGCTCCCTGCACTGCAGGCAGTAGCACATCTGTTACCTCACTTGTAACACAGTGCTAATAGCCAGGGCTCTGGCAGCACATACTTCAGCTGGGAAGCACCCGAAGCCTTTGGAAGGTATGAGCAGCCTGGGCTGAAGTTTGTGCTGGTGCAGCTTCCCCTCCTGGTGTCTGAGTTGGCCGGTGAGTGTCATCCAGTGCATTCACAGGTGCAGCTTTGTGTACACGTCTGGTCCAGTGTAGAGAGAGCATGAGTTTCACTCCAGATTTTGCACATAACATCTGTACATGTACATAGCCAGTGCTCTTTCTTTATTTGAATGCCCTCTATAGTCAGCATACTTTGAAACTCACCTCCCACTCTCATCACATCACAGCCAAATCCAGAGCCGTGAATTAACTCACAGATGTAGTGACTTAGTGGGGCATTCCTGGTCTGTCAGCACATCTTGGGAACTGTGTGTAACTAAGGATGTCTCCAGGGTGCAACACAGGATTCCATGAAAGTGTTCAAGGGTACACAGAGAATTTTACACATGGGGCTTCACAGTTCAGGTACTGCAAGCAGTATGACCAGCTTTCTCTGGCAGTCCCTCTGGACTCATTATTTCATGTTATTACTGATCTGTGGGTCCTGAGTGGGCTACCAGGCCCTCATCTTGGGGGATGAGTCACTGGTGAGAAGCTGTGAATCTGTTCATCAAACCTCAGTGTCTTGAAACAGTTTATCAAGGAAAGCTGCTCAACCAGGTAGCACCTTCAGAGTCATGTAGGGGTTTTGCAGAGTGCCTCCAAACACAGCACTGTACTCGGCTAAGCAGAAACAACAGAAAGGTAATGTAGTAAAGGGTAAACTACACTCCAAAACAGGAACTCTCGAGCCTTCACTGACCCTCATCAGTGTGTTTTTATTAAAACACACAACATCTATGGGGTTCGCAAGCAACCTGCACTTTGAAAGCGCTTGAAAACCTTTTTTTCAGGAAATCAGCTCCAATGACATTAGAGGAGAGAAAAATGCACTACCCTGTGTTTACTCCACTGGGAACCAGTGTCCTTGCAACACAAACACAGAGCAAGAGATTCCAGGGGAATTTATTCACCAGGTTCACACCTTGTACCCCAAGCTGGACTCCCCCATTGCCTTGGGGAAAATGAGTTTATAAAGCTCAGCACATTCTCAGTGCACAGCTCACTCCCACAAGAAAACATGTATTTGGCCTGCCTTTACTGTCTCAAAATTCCACTTTTTCCATAATCAGTTTTAATCATAGCACTTATAAGTTGTTTCATTTTACTTTTTTTAATAACAGTTGATTGCCACGTTATATAGGCAATAACCTATAAACTGGAATTGCTTTACACTCATAAAGGCTTAAAATAGCAAGTCTAATTTGTTTATTAAAAAGTGATAAAAAAAAGACAATGCCCCATGCTGAGACTTTGTAAACCACCTTTCATTCTGTAGTACATCTTTATAGCTGTGTTATAAACCCCTCGTAAATGGGTTTTGTAGTAAAAGTGCTGACACAACTTTAACTATAGGATCTTGAACAGCAGCAATGCAATAAAAGATCGAACTGTAATGCTAGAATATAAAGAAAAATGATACAGAAAAAAAAAAAAGGTTTGCAGGAGTAATGGATCCTGATGCAAAGATTCTAAATATAAACAAATAATCTGTCCAAGTTGTAAATCAGCCCTTGGAACATTTATGATTTGACTTTGGGGCTGTTTGTGTGTATTCTTTGGGTCCAGAGAACTGCTAAAGCTCAGCTCACTCTAGTGGGTTTCTGTTGGCCCATTCTGGCATGAAGAGCTGACTGAACAACAGCAGGTTTGCACTGCACTGCACTAAGGAATCAGTAAACTGGTGACCTGAGAGAATTGTGCTTCTGGAAGGGGTCTTTAGTGAGACAAATCAGGTGTAAGATGTTCCTGCAGCAACACAAGCTGGTTGCTGTCCATCCGTGTTCTTGACAGCAGCTAAAACAGCATCCAAGTTGTTTGTGTTATAAGAGAATCCTTCTGGGGTATCATATGCCAAGCAAATTTTTACTATTGCTTCTTCTTTGTTATATTAAAGGTCTGTGAATTAGTGGGATTCATGAGGAAAAATGTGAGTTTAGCCAAAGACAGTTACATAGCAATTGTGTGTTGTAATGGAAATGGCTGGGGGGCACTTTTGGAAGCATTCTGACTATGTCAAGTCACTTTGTTGTTGTTCAGCTTGGATGTACCTGTAACATAGTTTACCTCATGCAACTGAAAATCAATTTGTTCTCTCAATTCCAAGCTACCTCTCAAATTAAGCCCTATAAAACATTTCAAATAGAACAAAGAAAGCTGGCTGAAATAATATTTCATCTTCTGAAATAAGGGTTTGTCAAAGCCAGTCGCATTACATGTGGCCAAGGAGAACACTGCTCATTTGAAAGGCTATTGAGAATCTGAGAGCTCATAAGTTCAAGTCCATCTGCTGCAGACTTCATGCACTACTAGCTATTACAGTAGCTTGACAATAATCTTGGCATCATCTTTTATTCCAGTCACAAAGGGCTGTCAAAAACCAAATAGTAAGAATTACTATAAACAGCAATGATTCAGTCTCAATGGCAATGGCTCTCTATATCCGAACAATGTAATCTACTGCTCTACCCTTAAATTGGATATAGCATATGAAGTCCGTCAGCCATGCAGAAAGTGAAAATGTATATTGTCAAGGCCTTTGCTGTCTGTGAAACTGCTGATGAAGAGTCACAAAAGGAGGTTTAAATGCCCTAGAAGAAATTCCAAGTAACATTAAAGTCACAAATAGCAAATCTGACAACTCCCTCTGGACTAAGAAACTGCCTTCAAAAGTTTTATATTAGCTTCATGCATCATTGTTATAATTTATTAATGTACAGTTTTTAGTTTTTCAGACTGCATGGCTGGGGAATAGTAACTGTAACTTCTTTTTCATGATAAACAGCTGTTGAAAGATTTGCCAATATTCCCTCCTCTTATAATTCAAAAATGCATGCGTTGCTTTTCATATTTCTGTTTCCCCAAAAGCATAATAAGATGCTATATTTATGATTTAATCGATGAAACCTGTTCTCTGTAGATATTACTACATTGTTTAGTTTGCTAATGTGCATATTTGCACCCAATCTATTAAAAATCAGATATCATGGCTGCATGAGGGCATGCACTGGGTGAAAGCCATCTTTAACACTTTGGCTTTTTCAGTATTCAGTAATTCTCTAGCAATTCCTATTCATCTTTGATTACAATCTCACGAGCTTGGAAGAAAGAAACAAAATTGATAGGCAGTAAAAATACAGAATTTTGAAAAGGTCACCTCCTAGCAGGATTAAAACTGAATCCACCTGCTCATTATAAGGAATGTACCAAACATGAAATGGCATATCTGGAATCTGTTCTTCCAGCAGCGGTTGGTTTATATGACTACCAAATGCCACTTACCATTCTAATGGCAGCCTGTGTGCAGAGAAATTTCTGCCCTGGCTGGGTATTGAATTTATCAACAGCTGATGCATGTGCTGTTCTAAGGAAGGACATTTTAGGTTGTCCAGCCTGTGTAGCTGCTGAAATTCTCAATGCAGGTCTGTTCCTACCCTCTACAAGTGTCTGTCTTGCTGCTGTGCATCTGAGTTTCTCCGTGACCCATATGGCACTATCTCCAGTGCCTGTAGGTGTACAGTATGTGCTTGAACTTTTGTTCATCTCTGTGTAGCAAGAAAACCAAAAGGCCATGGAATTGTTTCTGTGAAATATGTTTTAATTATCGAATCCTTAATTTAACCATACAACAGACTCAGTTCTGGAGATATTTGCCATGTTTCTTCAAAAGCAAAGTGTTTCTCAGTTAGAGGCCTGACTGAAGTACTTTAGATGTTCATTAAATGAAATTATCTTCTTAATATTTATTATAGTCAAACTTTTCATGTAATGCTAAGCAACTCTCAGGGTAGATTCAGGTAAATGGCAAGGGGAAAACCTACAATTTTCTATTAAATTCCAACCAGAGTATTGCAAAGGTGAGATAGTGCCTGTGTCAGACTATTCCCACTAAATTCAATGACAAATGCTTGATTTTATTTCATCTTTTGTGTACCAGTTATTATGAACAATCTGGTTTTCAGTAATAGTTATTTGAAATCCTTATCTGTGTTCCTGAAATAGAGCACTGTAACTGGCAATAGTTGATCCATGGTACAGTGTGATTTAGTTACTGATACAGGAATGTAACACTTTTCTGCTTCCTTGCATCACTGCACATAACACTTTCTGCTTCCTCTTGTGCCTCTCTCAAGAATGGATTCCTGTTGTATTCTTGCAGCCTCTTACTTATGTAGGGAAATTCAGGAGACAGCCCTGAGGATTCTGCATTATAAACACTGTTGTTTGTATACAAGCTCACATCGCCCTTAAAAGTGGAATGAAATTCATCTATACCAGAGAAGTGCTAGAGAAGAGGGCTTCAAAAGATAATTGAAGGAGAAATGGAGTCACTGCATAGGGAAATATGTAGTGGGAATGTCTGTAAAATGTTGAGAGAGTGACAAATATTTTTCATTATTTATGATCTTTTTTTTTAATAGTTTTCATTTCATGATATCATTACAAAAAATGAAAGGGTGCAACAACCTCCAGTTTTTAGGCTTTGACACTAAGTCATTGTTCTGTAAAAGCAGTTAACTAATATTCCCATCCCCAGGCTGTTCCAGCACATATCATTACACTGATACTGGAGAACAAAGATAGAACTCATTTTGGCTTCTCTTCTGCCATAAATGAAACCATTCTAAATGTTTCAAAATGTTTGCTCAGTACCTTAGATCAGCACAGTAACCACAGCTTTTTTAACAATTACCCAGGGACAGATAAACTAATGACTCAAGCAAATGTTTGCTGTGTAGACATTTAGGCAAAGTTATGATAAAATAAAGTAATATTATATTTTGTTTTCATGGCACTGGCCTCAGGAATTGCTGTGCACCCTCCAGCTCCATCCTCTACCTGCTCACTCACCCCAGTGCATCAGGCTCTACTCATTTGGAATATACAATCAGGACATACTGGCATTTCCAGTCAGAGTTCATGTTCTATTTACACTGGCCCAGTTTTGAGGTAATCCCATTGATTTCACTGGACCAACAGTGATGTAAATGGATTGAATCTCCCAGAAGGGTGTCTTCAGATCAGGCCTTGGCAATGTGGAAAAAAAATCCTTTCGATCTATATGGGTGTTGCATACATTAATAGTGTCTGGGACCCGGCAAGTTTGGGATTTACCGAGAGATTAAAATGAGTAAATGGGAGAGGAAAGATACCACTTCAGTTTTATCATGACATCTTAGAGACTGTGTCTTGAATGGTGACTACCCAGATCTGAACATAGGATGGAGATCACAAAGGCTTTTAATTATCTCTCTGTAAAGCATACTAGTCAGAAATGGGTTTCTTCTGACGCTCCAGCTATGTAAGAAATCAGTGTTTTTTTGTTTCCTTAAGGATATGGGTAGATCACAGAGAAGCCAGTAGAGATGCATAGCTGAATTAGGACAGTTTGGCATTTTGTTTTCCACATGTCCTGTCTGTTTATTGTCTTGGACCTCATCATTTCCTTCCTTTCTAGCATATGTCACTACTTTGGAGGGGCAGGAAGCACAGTCTGCTTTGATATGAGTTCCATTCTGTCTTTATTTTAGAAATTGCTGCATAACCAGTGGATACAAAAGAAATGAAGGCCATTATCTGTTCATAATTGCAAATTAGGTAAAATGAATGATATTGTTCATATAAAAGAAGATGGCTTTGGCTCCATAATGAAGTAATAAAAAATACAGGAAATGATGAGGAGATTAAGATATTTAGATGGCTATCTAGAATTTTTACCTGTAGGAGTCAAAAATAAAAAAATAGCATCAAATCTATTGTAGTGAAAATAGGATGAGAATCTGAGCTCAGTTGACATGAATTCTGTGGTCTGTAAACTACTTATTCCTGTACTATTGAAGGAGCACCTGACCCTGCCTCCTTATTTCACTTCCCACCACCCTCCATCCACTTCTCAAGGCAGACAATGCATAGCTCACACCTCCATGTGACTGGAGGTACAGAGTGTACCAGGAATACCCTTAGTTCATTCCTGAAGTGATTTTTTTTTAAGTAGCTGTCACTCTTTAATACGTGTCCTTCTCTTATGAGCACAGAACAAATAATTAAGTGCACTAATTTCTGATAGTGCTTTTATTTAAGTATTTTAAAAAGTAATAAATAGTGCTCTGAAGTTCTCCTTTGGTTTGCCCCATGTTCTTCTCTGCCCTCTCATTAAAATTACTTTTGCTGCTTACTTTTAATTAATTTTCTTCTCATCTGCAGTGCTCTCTACCCTCTTACTGTTATTCTCATACTTTGGCCCCTTCCCTGTGGTGGTTGCTCTCCTCTCTAAGTCTACCTGTGCTGTGCCTCAGGTGGTCAGAGCTGCTTTGTTCTGGCACTGTGGGTGTGCAGATTTACAGTGAGCTCCTTGGGAAAGCTGGGCTGAACTATGCAATGTCACAGGCAGAGCTGGGCACCTTTTGATCCAAGATTAGCTGGGTGTCCAGCCTCACGGGGCATTTGAAAGCTGGGTAAAGATTTACTTAAAATGTGCAAGCACTCTCAATGTAATGATACTTCTAGGGGAGATGAGTTTTCTAAGAGAATTCCTTCTTCCATTCAGCTTCTCAGTCCTGCCTGATTGAAGTCTAGCCACCCACATGGTACGAAGATGTCTGGCTGGGCATAGTTGCACACAGCTGGCAATTGGTTCATTTTTGTTCACCTCCTTTCCAGAAGTTTCATGCTGATATTGAATAACCTGGGGAGAATCCTGGACCAGGTGAGGGCTTTGAAGGTCAAGAAACAGATGCTCGGGAAGAACCTTCATTAAATACAAACGGAGCGAAACTTTTCAATGAATTAAATTAAAAGCCCGTATAAACATCAGAGACTAATTAATGGTGCACAAAACACAATAACTGCCTCTTTGCACATGTGATGCAGAGTACAGCCACACAGTTCCCAGCACTAAAGCCAAGATCCTGTTCGGTGAATGCAGTGTTTGGTTAGAAACCTTAGGATAGCCCCTACTCTTAGCTTTCCACATTGGGAATTTTATTTTTTGGAGTTGGCAGCTGACCCTATAGGCATATTTAGGCCCTTTTTTAAGCTTTGTATCAGGATTGCAGACAAGATAGAGACTGACTATGCCACTGGAAGGAGGTTTGGAGAGTGACTCACTGTTTTATTTCTAATTTGGTAGTGTATCATTTTTCCCCCCACCTGCACCAGGGTCCCATTGCAAGCAGCTGAAATGATTGCTTGAATAAGCAAGATAATGTCAGGTTTCCCAAGATAATTCACTGAAATCTGCAGTACAGCCTTGATTCTGGAGCACAAATCATGCAAGAAGATCTTAACTAAATTATTTTTCTAAGAACCAAAGAGCATCACCCAGTTACTCAGCCATAGGCCTGTCTTTGTTTACATCTCATGGTTTCCCTACCATGTGGGCAAAAAGCTGTGAGCCAGTCAGGGTGGTTTCAAAAACTGTGAGATTTTAGAGCGCTTTGTTCCTTTCCTGTGGTTTCATTCTAGGTGAGTGCACATGAGCAATTACAATTCTTTCTGCAGATAATTGGCATTAATGGTATTCTTAGTTGTAATTATGAAACAGCACTTTGACTGCTCGTACAATGGCTGTGGGTACAGTAGTGTCAAGAATCCCCTAATCTGGCTGTAAAGCAGTTCTTTCAAGCTGAGCTTTCGTGATCACTGTGCCTGAACATCATTTTCCTGTCTTCTACCCTGTGAAAGAAAAGTGAAAACTATTTGTTCATCTTAAATGAATGCAGTTCTCATGTTGGTTTACAGTATACATTACTCTGACTGTAACTGCTTTACTACATTTCAAATGCCTATTTTGGTAGGTGTGAATCACAGAAAGTACTGACAACTCGTTAGAATTGGGCCTATAAACAACACTTTGGTTTTACCAGGCCTTTGGAGGAGAAGATACAAATAATACAAAGTGAAAACTCCTTATACTTCTTTCTTGTCTTACCCTGAATAATGCCTAAACTAATATCCCTTCTTATTATTTCCAGTTGTTTTACACAAAGGCTGTTATATTTAAGGCCAGAATATGTGCAGCATATGTTAAGCTATTTATAGATTTACAATTACCTCATCAGACAGAATCAGGCAGATGGTAAACATTACTACTAGGCATAAGTACATTTAGAATTAGACATTTAAATAAATTCAGATCTGTCTCAAGCTTATTTAAAGGGTTTTATCTCTTAAGCCATTTGAGGTGTCTGGTTTTGCTGAGAATATTTGTATCACATTCAGATATCAGAGTGTATGACCAACAGTCTATAGATAGCTGTGGAAATCAGATTACATTAATTCTTGTTTTTTGAACCTGACACAGACAATTGAACTAGTAAGCCAAATTATTTGAAAATAAAGAGAATAAAACTTTTAGATTGAAAATGACAATGGCTGACTTCTTATATGGTGTTGAAAGAATATATACGCTTCAGGGAACATCAATTGGTCTCTCTCTAAAGCTGAGAGACGGCATATAGAGATTAAAAAACTGACAAAGATACATGCCAGAAGGCCAAATTATAATCTTTCAACTTCAAAACCCCAGGCTGTGGTTGCTTTTCACATGTATCTTGCAGAACAAAAATAAGAGTTCAAACTACATCTGAGAATTGAGTGAGCACTTTAGTTGAATGTGATTAAAGTTCCCCCAGACTGCTTAAAAACATCTTCGCATTCTTCAAAATTGTTTTTTTTTATAATATATGTACAGTTAAATGATGTTGACAAACAAAACCAGAAAAAGTCAGAAAAGCAGACTTTGTCATTTGAATTGAGCTACCTGGGTTTGGGGATTCTTTTTTTATCTGTCAGGAGTCATTTTCTGTGTTTCTTCAAAACTCCTCATCTGATGCACCGTGATGCAAATCTGTTAACCTGCTTTTTCTTTGGATGGCAGGGAAAGAATGCAGTGATCCAAATTCTACCCTTTATTACTACAGTGCTAATCCAGAGCAATGCAGTGGAAGTCAAAGCAATTCCTTCAGAACAGCTGCATTGTAGCTGAAAACAGAATTTGGCCTGAGGTCTCCTCAAGACATAATCTGGGCTAGGGGCCCAAAAATACAAACCAGAGGAAATATGAAATGATGCATCCAGAAATTCACTCTCTTAAGGTAGATAGCATCCCCTCAAATGCTGGCTGCCGGAAGGAGATGTGTGACTTCCATGTCAGTGCTTCACTAACATCCTGGTCTGTGCAGCTGCTCCTGCCACAGCCTGAGCTAAGTCCTGGGCCAGAGGGAACTTGCTGCTGCCCCTGGGCTCACTGTCCCAGGCTGCAGGGAAGGAGCCCTTCCAGCAGGGACAAGCTCACAGCTGCTTGTCAGAGGTGGCTATACCAGTCCCACCCCTGGCCAGACCCAGTGAGCTATTGACAGGTATTGTCATTTTTCTAAAATATCTGTTGGGTTACCCTACCAAGTGCCCTGAACCACTGCCCCAGGCACTGAGCAGTGGAGCAGTGCCATGTGAGCCAGCCCAGCCCAGAGAGCTCCTCTACAGTGCCACTACCGGGAACCTGGAGAAAGATTTGCACAACCTCCACCTCCATGAAACAGCTCATGCAGTTTTCTCTGCTATGTCTGTGCTACCACGGAGTCCTCTTCTCCTGCCTTAGATATTTCGTGCTGGTAGCTGATCTGTAGAATGGATGTGCTCCATCCAGTGACAGGGACCCTACCAGGCCTGGGAAGGTTCCTTCCATGAATGATTGCTCTCACTAGGACGTGCCCCACAAGCTGGCAAAATCTTGACTGGATTTTTTCAGTTCTGGACCTCACTTCTAGGTTCAGGGTGCACTCCACGCTCTGCTCGAAGAGTAATTGCTTGTACATGTCTGTCTTATGTTCAAGTATTTTCTGGAACTTTAGTTACTCTTTGAAAAAGGTCTGCTTGGTATCCCAGAATTTTAAGGCTCAGAGTAATTTTGCACACTTAGAAAAGAACTAACAGTGATGTATTTGCAACCATTTATAAGATGATTATGGTAATTTGCCATGCTAATTGCCACATAACTGCCAGGGTGTTCAATTTTTTTTTCCAATTTGCCCTGTAACTGTATTCCAAAACCTTTTTCTGAAAGTCTAAACCTTCAGCTTTTACAATGGAAAAGAAAATCTTTGAAACACTAAATTTATCTAAATGTGTAACAAAATAGTGAGCACTATTGTGATCGTACAGGGGTTGGTTTGAGAAGGGTGATGAGGAAGAGAAGCATGAGTGGGGACATTTTATGATGCAGCAGCCTCTGCTGTGAATACCTGAAAAACATTAACATTCATACAGAGCCATAGAAGAGCCCAGATTGGAAGGGGCCTTGAAAGATCACCTGATCCACCTGGCAAAAGGAACCTAAATAAGATTTTCTAGCACCCTGTCCAATCGTTTCTTGAAAACCTCCAGTGACAGCGACCCTACCAGGCCTGGGGGCTCCTTCCATGAATGATTGCTCTCACTGTAAAAAATTTAATTTTTATATCAATATTAAATATCTTAGTATTACATACTGATACAGACTGCACAGGACACAAAGGCATCCTAGACAGCCTGTGGACTTACACATTCAACACCAGACACATATTACCATCACTCTTTCTGCACATTATGAGATAAGTCACAAGGTACCTTTATTTGGTCCATGAGTGCGTTAAATCCTAGACAGAATAGAGTCTGAATACAAATAATCTTCATACTGCAGCAAGTGATAAATATGAATTGTTTGTCCAGCACTGTCATATCTATCAAACTCTGTTGTTAAAAATACAAAGTAGAGTTAGTGTGGAACTCACTAATGTGTTTAAATGTTATACTTGATTTCATTAAAAATACTTTCAGGTCTGTCTTTGGATATATAGAGTTGTCTGGGGACTTTAGACCATTTTATTCCATATAGCATTAACATGCTAACTCTAATTTCTACTGCCAAATATGAAGAATGAACATTCCTATGGAGAAACTGGCTGCTCGTGGCTTGGATGGGGTACTGTTCAGTGTGTACAGAAGATGTGTAGATGTGGCACTTGGGGACATGGTTTAGTGGTGGATTTGGCAGTGCTGAGTTAACAGTTGGACTTTATGATCTTGAATGTCTTTTCCAACCTAAATAATTATATGATTCCTTAACACTCTTATAGGTAGCTCAGTCCTTATTTTTGTTGTTTTAAATTCACTCTGGTCTTTTATTGCTGTACTTCGAAACTTTCCCTTCATCTTCTGTTGCCTTTTTAATAACTGAAACCATATCAGGAAGGGGAAGAAGATATTAATTAAACTTTTACAGATAAAAGTAGTAATAATAAGCTTACCTCCAAAAAGCTCCCTGATAGCACAGATAAATCATGGTGAAATAGAAAGCATAGTGTAGTCTTGCTAATTATAAATAGATTAATACTGCATATGGTCAGACCCTAAATATTTGGGTTTGTGATCACAGTAAAATTCAATTACTATTACTGCAGTTTATTACTATGGAATCAATACTATCACTGTATTAATATGCAGAAAGCATAATTTAGAGAGTCATGTTTTGTCGTGGTCAATTTATTCCTGATAAGAATGCTGCTTTTTTTTTTTTTTTTTTTTTGCTGGTAAGAAAGATCTTGCTAAATAACTAAATTATCATTTCCTTTTTCATGTAAATATAATAAGCTTTAATTTAGAAAAAGCTGGTCAGTATTATGCAGTCTTGCTTTAGTAAGTTGTCAAAATAATTGCTAAATGTAAGTTAATCATTTAGGTCCTTGATGTGTTTAGCCTGCTTCTTATTAGTTGCTTTAATTTGTTTTTATGTAGTTAAGAGCAGGCTACTTTGATCTGAGATTGCTCTATTTCATTCAGTATCTTTAACTTCTAATGAGTGTAATTTTAGTGATAAAAATGGTTCCTAGTTGAAGTGTTGTATCAAAGCCTTTATAAGGAAATAAAGGAATTTACTGTTTGTGAAGAAAGCTAATCTTAGGGGGGGTTATGAATCTGGAAGAGACAGGGTGGAAGTTACTCTCGTTATCAGTAAACCAGCAAGGGCCGTTTTATCTGAGCTTTTGAGTAAGAACTCTGAAGGGTGCAGAAAGGAAACTTTCTGCTTATAGACTCAGAAGTTTTCTGAGGAACGTAGAAAAACTATTCATGAAGAAATGGAAAGAAACATTTGTATTTTATCAAGTAATTATAAATACTTAGAGTAGTGTAGTCTCTGGACTGCATTCAATAGAATATAATTTTGAAGCATCCAAAACCAATAGCTGTTTTCAAAGGAGTTCAGCTTATTTCTAGGTCCTTAAGAGAGTGGAAAGTTTGGAAATTTGGGCAGTGGTGTCACACTGAGAACTTCAAGTGGCTAAATGCTTTGAAAAGTCTGTCCTTAATCTTGTGCCAAATGGGAGGTGAGCTCTTTTGATAATTTGGCCCAGGTTTTTGTAGTTAAAAGTTCAGTTGCAAGTCCATTCGGAAAAGTGGCCTTTAGTGAATTTCTTAAAGTTATTTCCTAACTTTTCTCTATTACCAAGCACAGTGGTAGAAACAGGAACCCTTCTCTACTGCTAAGATTCATAAGTAGTGATGTTGAAAAAAGTTCTGGGTTTTTTCGTGTTTTTTTTACAAGATACACACTGGAAATGAACTGTTGCAGTGGGGGCAGCAGTAAGATGTTGGAGAATCTTTTTTCAAGTGGTATACATTACTTTCTGAAATTCAAGGAAAACTACTTTTTGGTCTTGGGCTTGGGGTTTTTTTTTCCACAATTATAGAGGCTCCATGCAGAGCATAAAGCATAAATCAAGCGAAGAGTTTGCATATTTTGTATGTCAGTTGCAGACATGTGCAAGAGCAATTTACAGAAATTCTAGGACATGAAGCCAGAAAATATACCTTTTGCCTCCAGCAAAAGTGTTTGATTCTAAATGAAAATTGGTGAGAAGAGATGAAGGAACAAAAGAGCTACAAGCAATCTCTTTGCACTCTGTCTGCCACAGAATCTAGGGAAAGTCCCTGGAGATGCAAAAAGATACTGCATATCTTTGCACTGTGCACAGCCTTTTGGTTGTTGCTGCTGAAATTCTTGGTGCAATGCTTTTGCCAAAAAAGGTCTTGTATGATAAAAGTGACTTACTGATCCCCTGCTCACCAAAAGTAAGATTGCTTGACAATGGCAGAAAAGGCTGGTGCTGTGCCAAATAGGCACCTCACATATGAATTACGTTGTGTGTGTGTGTGATACAACGTAGATGGCTCAACACTAGCTGTGTGCTGAAAAACGTAACATGACATACACATCAATTTTAAGCAAAAAAAGCCTGATGCTGTTTCATTTGCAGATGTACTAACTCATTGTGGTGGTGCAAACCAAGTGTTTTCAGCGATAAGCAAACCTGCCCTAGTTTTCAAGGCTGAATGGTAACTTCAAGATTAACAGCAAGGCTATCTCCTGAATATGTTTCTGTTTATCAAGATATCACTGATTATACTGGAGTCTTCAAAAAAGGGAAATATTCAGGCTGCCATAGGGAAGAGTATGTGACAGGAACATATCTTGCAACAGAGAGGTTTCACAGCTGAGAAAAGTTGAGCATAGTTCCCAGAGGCATGGCTTTGCAGAGGCCTGCAGACTGCAAAACTACTGCTTCATGTCCCAGTAAGCTGCACATGCAGCAATAAATTCTGCCCTAGGATGGGAGATCCTGTTAATTGGGATTGGCAGGCACAATGGGGCTATGATTACAGTCACATTAAAATGATGCATACTGACTGGGCTGAAAAACACCCACATCAGGACAAGCCCCTAGTGACATTCCTCAATTTTAAGGATATCTGAGAGGACACCACTAAATGTATTCCTGTGTTTCCATCATGATTACTAAATAAGCTAATTAGAAATATTAAATGTAGGCTATTTGATTGCTAGTGATTTAACAGCACCTGCAAATAATTGTATGAATAGAGGCATGTGTTATCCTGTTATATGTATACAGTAAACAGTAACCAGAATCTTGCAAGCAATATGCAATTGCTGAATTTTAATTGGATAAGGAATTAATAGCTATATTTAAAATGGTCATCAAGGAAACGGTAGATTAGTTTTGGGAGGCTGTGAGGAAACCTGAAATGTCATGATGGTTAGAAGAGGTTTCCACGACAGGATTTCCAGTGCATTTTTTATTTAAAGCTCAAGCTACTGGGTGACACCACAAGCAAATATATCTGCAGAATTTCTGAAGGGGTGGAATTTGCAACACCAAGGTCATGACTGTGTGGTGGTTCAGGAGAGGGGGAGGTGGAAATCTCTGGAGCTAGCCTTGCCTGTGGAAACACTGTCACATAAGGCCCACTCTGAGGCTCAAAGCAAAGTACAGTTTGACATTTGAAAAATGCACATTCCACTAAACAGAAATGCAAACTCTATACTAATGCATCCTGCTTGAAAAAATACAATTCACATAGACAAAAAAAAATAAAATCACAGATAATTTATTTGGAATGTAAGTAGAAACAGCTAATTTATCATGATATTCAGGTAAGTATCATCCAACTAGCTGTGGGTCCGCACAGTATAGCTATGTCACAGGATTTCTGTACAGGACAAAGTAATTTTATTAATAGATCAGTGCCATTTCAGCATTGTTTCACGGCAAGTGCAGAAATTTGCAGAGCAAGGGGTAAGTTCTCAAGTGATGGCAGGCTCTGCCTCCCTGGGAACGAGCTTTACAGTAGACTCTCGTCGCGGGGCACGCTGTGACTCAGCCGACTGCGCAACGCTTGTTCTTACTCCACTCTTTAAGGGAAAGGGTCAGCACCTTCTCCAACTTTTAGTTATCCATAAAATTAGTCTTGTTGACCATGGCAGCAACCAGGGCTTCATGAAGAAGCCACCACTGCACATCTGACTTCTCACACCATATGATAAATTGGCCACAACGCTCCACACAAGTGGTATTTGTCAGTAGCCACACCCCTTTAGAGCCACGCCCTCATAGCGAAGATACAAGTGTCATTCTGGGGATGAAGATGCCCAAAGATGGGTCAGGATTACTAGGCTGGCAGCTCAGGTTACAGAGTAGTCTCACAGGACACTTGTCAGCAAAGCTGTGTGGGACTGGGATCCTTCAGCAGGCCCTCAGTCAAGTCACAGGACCTACAGTTCTTCCCATTCCATCATGGCCGCAATCAAGGAAGGATCTTGGCTCCTGTAACACAACATGAATGTGATAATGTTCTTTTTAGGATTGCAATTGCATCACAGAATAAATTAGACTGCATAGTGAATTAATCTCATGCCTAATTTCAAGCACATGAGGAATTCCAGTGAAGATTTCAGTGCTTTGCAGAACAGAGGTCTTAAAGAAATTTGGTTTTCTGGGAAAGTTTCTGCTGTTTCATCTGTAAAGTTAGATAGATTCACTGAGGCAAGAACAATGGAGCAATATAACTTATTCCAAGTAAGGACAGCAGTGTATAGTGCATAATCACAGTGTGATCTTTAAACACCAGAGTGATTATGTCAGGGGCTAAAAATCAAGATGTTCCCATCTCTCCCCCTCCCAAAGAAGTTAATTCAAAAGAAGACAAATAATTTTTCTTCTCCCTTTCTTCAGGCAATGGCCATGCATGGAAAATTTTAGCATAGAAGTATTTGTGAAGGTGTTTTAGAATGTGTGAAGTGACAAGGTAGAATGTTGTCTCAGCCTTAACTCTCAAGTCTTTATTAAGTTACATCTTGAATTTCTTTTTATTTTCTGTTAACTGTAAAGTGTCAACGTTGGAGTTTTAAATTATAAATAAAATGTTTGGTTTGACATATTTAATAAGATCTCATATCAACAGCCTGTCTGAATCTTTAATAGTTACCATAGCAACTTCACAATTTTTCTCTCAATCATTATTTTCAGCCTTTGGTCACATAATTTTAAAAGTTTGGTTTCGTGAGAGCATAACTTAGTTGCAAATTTATTCATACTATTCTTTTTTTTTAAAGGGCTACCCATTTCCTGCAGAAATGTCTGAGTTTCTAGCAGTTAAAAGCAAACTTGCTGTTGCTTTTACAGCATTACACAGGCAGTGGCTAAAATAGTGATTTGGAACTTAGTAAGACATGAGCTGAATCCATAGTTGATAACTGGCTTGTGGTTAACTTTGATAACCTTGAAAAAGTTCCAAATCTGACCTGTGTGATTATCACGTTTAGACTTTAATGCCTGTAGATTTCAATTTTCCATCCATAAATAACTCTTTGTATGGATAACTGTTTTTGTTTTTTTTTTTTTTCTCTGTGCTCCCTGTTTTGTATATTAAACTGGACATTTCAGAGAAAAAAGCCCCTATCTTTTGTATGTACATGGAGCACACACTTCATGTGGTCCTCGCTTCAGCCTCCTCTCTGGGTCTCTCTCTGGGTTCTCCAACTATCAGTCCAAGATCCAGCTACCCAAGATATGATTTATTTCTCTTCATGATGTATTATTCCAGTTGAGATAGTTTTTGATGCTCAGGACTAATTGTTACAGGTTATGAAATGGGGGAGATTTTGCAGTGATATAAGCCATATTTGAAGTAGTTTTGCTAAACAACTTTTCTCTGGGGGTACTTGTTTCATGCCTTCTGAGAGACTTCAGTTAGTTAGCCTTTATGGGATGTGTCATAGTTAAGACTTCGTTTTTAGGGCCTTGGGGGTTTTTCTGGAGGGTTGGGGTGGTTTTTTGTTTTGCATTGAAGGAGTAGGTGAAGGTGGTGGGGGGTTTTCTGGGTTTTTTTTTTTTGGTATATTGATGGTAATTATGCTGTATTGATTTAATAAGGAAAGGTTTAATTATTAATCTATGAGATTCACAAATTTTTCTTTGGAAACATGCCAACTGTGAATGGATGGCTGTAACTAAAAGTGAAAATGTGAAGCAAATAAATGGCACAGTCAGTAAGCTTTGTTTGCTATTTCACCTCAAATGATCCTTTCTTTGGCTCTGTGCCACTTCTCGGGGTGACAGCACACTCCATCCCGTTAGTCCTTATATTTTTCAAACTCCACACGCCCCCAAAATGTGTTAGTACTTACATCTGAGTAAGACAGGTTTTTTATACATACTGCTTCTGGCATGTCCCACAGACTCCCTCTGTATTAATTGTGTTTTCACCTTTGATTCTGTGTCCTTGCATCTATGCCTGCCATCTTCCAATAATGACCTCAGCATCCATTCACCTCTTATCTACTCCATCCACTTTCACCTCTTATCTACTCCATCCACTTCTCTCCCAAATATTTTTATGCTTTTAGACAAAATTATCATAACATGGATTCACGGAGTCTTCAACTCAGCCACATGGGCAGTCTTATTCTAACGATCCCACACTTTTTAAAGCTTTGACCTGGCAATGCTTAACCATTTTTGTAAGTCCCAATGTATGGAGTCTATAAAGTTAGAAATGCATCATATTTTCTGTGTATTTTTTTCTACACATTTGTCTACACAGTGATCTCTTTTCTGTGAGCCTTGAAGTAGGATTAAATCTTTTAATAAGCAGCAGTTGCTTGGCACATTGTGTCTTCTCTAAGACACAGAAATAGTAAGAAATATAAATACTTTCAGGGCACCTTCTCTGCTATGTACAACAGCAAATGTTTTCATTCTTTTTTAAATGCTCCTAGAAGCATTTGAAGGCAACTCAGATGTCAGGGATTGAATGCTGTACCTGTTAGCACATGTTGCAGTAAACTTTGATTGGTTAGCTGGTTTTTATTGGCATCCCACTGACACGGGAGATAAAACGAAAAGCAGAATGAGTTCCACTTTACCCAGATTATCAGGATTGAAAGAACATTTCAGGTACTGCTGCTTAAAAGGTTTTGGTTCTAGAGGGGAAAAACCCAGAATGACCTTGAACTGCATTGCCTGTTGCTCACTAATTCTGTTCCTCCCCTGGCAGAAGTCCATCTCAGCATCATTGCAATCTACCAGAGGGTGCTGCTGTGGACACAGGCAGAAAAGAGCCAAGTGTGAGATATAGAAAAGGCAAAGACAAAAAAAGGGAAACCCTTGACCAAAACAAAGAACAAAAATGTGATGGGTGCTATGGGTACTAATGGAACAGCTCTACAGTTTCAGTTTAAGTTCTGCCACAAACACGATTTTCTATTGCTCTTCTGAAAGTGTTTGAAAAAACCCTGGTCTTTAAATAGCTAAATTTTACATCTGCAAATCATCTGTGGAAATAATCCGTCTGTATTTTAAAACGGAGACGTATTACCCTCATCTGTTGCGAGAGCTCAGATTTTAAACTGTTTTACTCTGCAGCTGTATTCTCCTAGTCCTCAAAAGAACAGCCAAGAGTGAAACGAGACAATGAACTCGAGTTTGGTTTCCATATATTCTGTGAAGTGCTGCTCTGAGGATAGACATGGAAGTGTATCTGAGTATTTTAACAGATCTGATCTTCTTCCTGAATATTTTCATTCTTGCATCTGCTTTCCCTTTAAAATCCTCACATAAGAAATACTTTCCATGTCTGTTGAAATCTGTTTCCTTCTGCACCCTAGCTCACAAGCCCTTCAAGGGCTTTGTTGGTTAAAAGACTATGCAGTTATTACTTTTGGTGCTACAATACTGTGATAGATGAGATTCTGTGTAGCTCCCATACAGATTCACCACAGAAACGTACTGTTCATATTCGAGGGCATTGTGAAGATTGTTTTCCAAGTGTAAAATCCCACAGAGCTCCATGTGTCAAGTCTTTAATTTTGTGTCTTAAAATAGCTTTGACCAAAAAAAAATTTGAGATAGATCAGCTGGCTTGCACCACACAGGAGAGGACTATGAACAGTCTGCTCTCCCCTACCCCCACGTTAAAATAAAAAGATGGGTCTGGAGTAGCAAGAACAGTCTTAGCTGCAGACACAGCTACACAGAAGCTACAGAAATGGGCTGAGCAATTACAGAGAGCTGTGGGGAGCCACCAGTTCCCTCTCTCTGTCCTGAGCCCTGGTGGAGTGTGACAGGCAAACCTCCTGGCAGTGAGATGGGTTTGTGGGGCTGAGCGGGAGGGATGAGGGCAGCCCCCGGGCTGTCTCCTGTTTGAGTTTCCCTGCACTGCAGTCATTGCTTTGAGTGATAGAGAGGAAAGTTCACACATTGCAATTCCAACTCATCCATGTATCCAGACTCCTCCATAATACTATTGTCCCAGTGCCAGGCAGCATCCATGGCTTCTCAAAGGTGGAGCAAGCAGCAGTCACTGAAACACTAACACATTGTTCGTGCTAGTGATGCCTTTGGGCTTCTGTAACTTTTCCCCGGGGAACTAATGCAGTGCACATCTGATGCTGGATCTGAGGAGCTCAGACATGGGATGAAGTAGTGCATGCAGGCAAGCATGACCTACCAGCAGGCTGCATGCTGTGTCACAACATGGCACAGCACTGGGTGCCTCCTGGCTGTGCCCAGGACTGCTCTGGCAGAGTTCTGCAGTTTCCCCTGTTCTGATGGGGCTGGCAGTTCCCCCTGTGCTTCAGCCTATTTTGATCTGAAATTGACTGGTGGTGGTTTTTTTAAAAAAGTGTAGGAAATTGATTTGCAAATTAAGGTAAATCAAGATGGCTTGCTACATTATCCATCATTTTGCGAATAAAGTGGACATATATTGATTTACATTGTATTTTCTGGTAGCTCTTCACAACTCAAAGCTCCACATGTGACTTGATAGTAGGTGTCCTGTTCTTGAGGACATAAGTTCTTCTTTAGTCTTTTCATATCTTGTTGTGTTGTTGATTGCCTTCTGTCATATCCCCTCATGTTACATCAATTCCTGTGCCAGTGGGACTGAAGGTCAACAAAATAGCATTACAGAGTGGTAAAACTAGAAGGCAAATACGCCTGTCTTTGGATGAAATATTGTACCTACTATCAGCTCAGATAGTGTACAGTCAATCCCAGTTTAAGGCAGATAGTTAGGATTCTGTTATCTCCTAAAAGTGGGTAATTTTCTTTAACCTTGAACCATCCATGGGGACTGAATGCCTCTCCTCTCTATCTCTAATTGCTGCACTGTGAATGTGGCCAGCAGTTTCGAACATTTTTCCCCCATCAGAAAAGATAAAGGAAAAATAGTTATTGTGTAACAATAATCATTCCACCTTCTATTCTCAGCTTCCCAGGAAGGGACTGAGCACACGTGCAGTACAGCCCAGGCAGCATGAGGAAACCTTAGTGTAAAGGAGGGGGAATCTGTCCCTTTTTGCTAGCAAAAGAACAGGAAATTGGACAAAATGGTTATCATAAATGCATGCCGACAATGGAAAACAGTTTGCCGTGATGCTTCCACCATTAGGCCTCATTCAAGAGCAATCTGTAACACAAAAGTCATTTTTGGATGATTGCTTTCTTATTTTTCTGCTGTGTGTACATTAGCCAGAATTTTTAATATGTTCATGGTGGGTTCTTTGGGTTTGGGTTTCTTTGTGCTTTTGCTTTGGTTTCTTTATGGGGGGTGAGGGGGAAGATGTTTTGTTGTTAGTTTGCTGTGGCCAGGCCTATGAAACAATGCAAACGAGTCTAATGGACTTGTTGAAAGTACACTTAGGTCCCCATAAGGTAAGGCGTGTGGGCAGTCCCAGCCCAGCAACATCGGACACTGCACCTTCAGGAGTCAGATTATTTTCAAACTTAGTAAAATCTAACTTCAGCCCCCCTCAACCAAAACAGACTTCACAGAAACCTCCCACTCCACATATAGTCCCTCAGCCTTTGTAGGAACCACCTGACCTCTTCCCACCTGGACCTGATAATTGAAAAGAGCTGGCTGGCCCCAAGCCCTGTGGCTCTTTGTGAGGCAGACCACCCCCAATGCACAAGCTTTTTTCTCAAAACAACGTAAGTTTTTTGGAGGGGGAAGAAACTTTTAAATGAAAGATGGCAAACACTACAAAAACTACCCTGCTCCAAAAACATGTATATATTTGCAGGAGCTGTAAGTTATTCATAGATATTTTTTTGAAAGTAGACATCTGCAGCATCTGTGCATATGTATCCATACACATGCAAGCACAACAGCTTGATGGCTCTGGTCAGGTTCCCATGTGGAGAAATCAGGTAAAAAAACATAGGAATTGTATAATCCTCCTGGTCTTTCAGACATGCAGATGTGGACCTGCTCATCTCTTTCCATTTTGTACTGCTCTAATACAATGTCATGAAAGGGTTCAGAGAGATAGAGTCCAAATGATGAAAATTTGATGGCCTGTCCCACTCTGTTTCTGACTCACCTTAGCACTATCTTTCATGGAACCAATATGAACTGGGAATGCTGGTTTTTGGTACTAAGGGCACAGTAGCACCTTCCTTTTTCTAACCTAGTGATTTTCCCATTTCAGCCTTCATGCTTTCCTCTTTTTAGGGACGCTTACACTTAAGAGGAAGAAAACCACCAAACTATTTTGCAAATTATATATGGAATTTATAGAAACATCCACAGTTAGAAAACTCTCAGAGGGGTTAAGATCCTGGCAATACCCAGGAATCCAAGAAAAGGACAGGTTTAACAAGGCCATTTGCTAAGTCTACGAAAAAAAAGAAAAGACAACTAAAAGAGAGCATTCAAAAGTCAGTTAAAATCACTTCCAAAGTGCAAAGAAGACAGGAGGTCAGTAGTCAACAAAATGACATTTTGGCTGTAAAGAGTCTTTATTGCACCTTACTCATGTTTCACATGAGGAATGATAAAGGCTCTTTTCAGTGGGAATATCAGCTTGGCTTCTCTCTCTCCTTTCACCTTGTTTCAAGTGCATCTCTGCTGTGATTTCTCCATGGAGGGCCCTTGAGTTGTCCCTGATTACTAACGGGTATAACTTTGCCTCACATCATTTCTTTTCTGGACTGTGAATCCAGAACAACCTTAAGAGTATGTGTGAAGATTGGAAGATTCTTCCCATCCTTGCTCCCCTTTTGCATAAGGCCTTATGAAGGTGTCACAGAGCAACTTCATTGGGAAATCTCTTCTGTATTCATAATGTAACAATATTTGGTAAGAGAGCAAAGAGAATGTGACAGAGACCCTCAGATAACCCACACTGGAACATCTTGGTTCTTTTTACTGGCAAAATCAACAATAGTCAGTTGTTCCTTTTTCTTTTTTTTTTCTTTTTCTTTTTTTTTTTTTTTCTAGCGGAAATTAAATGTAAAAGATATGTTAGCATGGCCTTAAAGCTGAGATTTAGACATGTTTTCCAGTGTTATGATTCCCACAGCAATTGTAATTCAACTTCACTGCAC
The DNA here is from genome assembly GCA_038380795.1 of Pyrocephalus nanus. Lineage (NCBI taxonomy): Eukaryota > Metazoa > Chordata > Aves > Passeriformes > Tyrannidae > Pyrocephalus > Pyrocephalus nanus. The sequence goes on from CM076272.1 coordinate 9,765,568, forward strand.
ATTCTACTGCAAGGCATAAAAATTAACATCACACTGTATACGGCAGAATATATTACCATAGCACTCTGTGAAATACTGTAGCAATTTGAGAACAGCATTAGGTTGTGTCTACTCCAAGCTCTTGAATGAGTGTGTAACTTAAAGCATTAATATAGAAGTTACTCGGGTTTGGCTTATGTTTACAGTCCACAGTTCCAGGTTAGCAAGATTCTGTACTTATATGTAACTTGCAGCACATGCTTTTTTATTTTTTTTGCTTCTTAGGGATTTACTCAAGTGCTTAAAATCACATGCCAGCTTAAATACCAACCCTCTGAGACCAATGTCATTTCCACTCAGGGGTTATTTGATCAGCTGCTTATATCTTTTGAATCTTTCATTTTTCAAGGGAAAATTTCCTGTCCTTCGTGACTCCTTTTTTATTATGTTTAGAAATTAATTTTACTAAAGTTCAAGTGAAAATAGTTCATTGTTTTTGAGAATGAGGTAAAGCATAGAGGACACTTTTCCCATTATAAAAAATGCATGGGACTGTTACTGAACAACACGAAAACCACAGCAGCTGGGTGGAAAGCTTAAATTTGGGAGATGTTTAGGGGAAGAGGTGCCTTCAACTTATTGTTTTAGTAAAAGTTTATTTTGCTTTGCTGAGTGCTTGGAAACCGTTGCTCACTCACACTTGGAAATCCTTTACCAGTGGCCTTCTTTCTCTGCTGATGTTCACAAAGCAAATGCGCTCCACAGCCAGTGAACAAGTCAATCAGTGGCTTAGGGAAAATATGATAAATTTATGTACTGGAAAAAGTAGAGATGCATGTCATTGCACCCACTTTTACTACTTCTTCAGCTCTCCCACTCTTAATCTACAGTGGCATCAGACCTTATGCTAAGTATGATTTTACACTACATAACCACTCCTGGCATGCTTTTCTCACTAAAGGGTATAAAATATTGTCGAGTGGAAGTTTCTCGATGTTTGAGTCACTACTGTGCTGCTCCAACAGACAGAACTTAAAACTACCATGTCATTCTGTATCAGTAAACTGTGTGGTAACTCAGAAGCATAGCTATGGTTGTAGGCATTTTGTAGACCTTTAGTGATTTTGTACTTGGTACACAAGATATGGAAGCCCAGCTTTTTAGAGCAAAGCTTATTATTGCAACATGTGGAGCCAGCTGGTGCTCTGCTGAGAGGACTGCTGGTTTCTGCATCTTTTATTATCATAAAATACATACTGTAGCCAGAAACACCTCTGCCTGGACTAACTTCATTTATTTTTCTGGCCTCTTCATCCTTGAAGTGTATGGATATCCTGGGGAATGTGCACACATGGCAGCAAGGACAGCTGTACGTGTGAGCAACACTTGGTTGTTAGTCGTGCTGTTCCCTTTAGTACTGGTGGTGACAGAGCCACGCCAGGCCAGCAGTCCCACTAATCCTCTAAAGGGTTTTCCTCTGCCTGCCACACGGATCAGCCTCCTGAGGCAGCACAAGGCTCAGAGCCTTGCTGGGACAGGCTCAGTGGCTCTGAGGACACGGAGGGAGCACACCCACTGTGAAACCCACTGCCAGCTGTTAGAACCTACCCTACATGGGCCAGGCTGTGAAGGCCAAACATGAAGGAAGAAGCACAAGCATTCCTACAGAGGATCTTATTACAGGAGCTTGAGGACTGTAACCCTGGAAGCAGAAGGTGTGGGAATTGTTGGATCTTGGTACAAGATGACATGAACCCTTTCACATTTGCAAAAGCAGCTTCCTCTGTAATGATCATCTGCAAACAAATAATAAAAATATTTCTTCATGCATTATTTAGGAAATTAGAGCATTTAATATTAAAATAGTGGTGTGAAAAATTAACAGTTTTCAGTTATATTTCTCTGCAAAAAATGAGGAGGAAAAGGCAAAGGATTTCAGCAGTATTTTATTCCCTCAGTGAACCTACAGACTGTAGAATTCATGAACAGATGAACAAATAGTGCTTTTCCACAGTGGAATACAGTGTTTTTTGAATTAAAATAGCATATGAATTTAATATCTCTAAGAATAAAACATTTATATTACTGGGTGGATATAGAATCTGGATTTTTCAGAAAGGGCTGAGAACATGACATAGTATAAAAGAACGGGCTCAGAAGGTTTGTAGAGCTACAGGCAGTTTCCTCTAGAGACTCCTCAGAGCTTTCTCCTGACAATAGTAAATATGATATGATTAAATAGATGCCAGTTTGAACTCTGTTGAGGCTAATAAAGGTAAATAATAATTGTGATTTGAGGTTTTCAGTCTTATCTGCAGCAGGCAACCCCCAGCCTCATGTGCCAAACATCTGTTTCAAGAGCCAGGTGCTCCGAGACCTCCCAGTGCTCATTGCTGGGGATGAGCTGAGCAGATAAAGAGAACCTTTCCAAGGAAGCTCTTGCCATGGCACCCATATAGCAAAGACAGGAAGGTTCTGGATTTCAGTTAGCTTCCCAGGGGACAAAATCAGAAGAGATAATTATAGTCAGGCAAAATAGTTGTAGGTCCAGATAAGAATAATTTACATCTTTAACTAATTTTTTTCTAACTCTTCAGCAATCTCTTATATCTGTATCGACTCACAGAAAATTGTTCAATTGCTGCATTCCAGGTTTGATTAGAAATCCAATTCTGAAGTTGTTTGAGCAAGGACTTGCTAGATAATTAAGGAAAAAAAATTGTGACATTTATACATTTGTCGTGGATTTTGTCAAATTTCTGATATTCAAATTATTGTTCCTCTCTCCAAACTAGTATCAGGAAATCACAACCAAATAACATTGTCCAAAATGTCATATGGACTTAAAACTGAGTCTCCTCAGTGCCTCAAGGAAAGCTGATGAACCAGAGTCCTCTGGTCATGTGTATCACTTCTGTTACAAGCCAGAGTACTCACAGGCATCTACCATTAATATCCTTCTGTGGACTGGGTGTTAAACTCAGCTGGTATCTCTGCATTGTGGGTTTGAGTCTTTTCCTTAGAAGCTTTTTTGATGTCTCTGTATTTTGAAGGGATTCCATCTGAAATATTTCTTCTAGCAGCATTTATACTGTAAGTCAGTGTTTATTCTGTGGTGCTCTAAAATGCATTGGTATATACAGATTTTCCAAATTTGTATTTCTTATTAGTGTTGGAAGGGAAGTAAGTGGGGCAGACTTAGAATCATTAGATTTAGGGAGTCTTCAATATTCAGACCCCTGAATAAACAATTGAATTCTTCAGCGGATTATTATAATAATAAATACAGTTTTATGGAACATCTGTGCCCAAAGGCCTTTTCAAAAGCACATTTACAGTGTTAGCATATTACAATCTCTTCTGCTTCTCATCACATTGCTTTAGCTGAATTGGGAAAGAACTGCCCACAAAATAGTCCTGCAAAAGTGTCACAATAGTCAGAGTTTACTGGAAAAAAATGGTAAGGTAAGAGAATAAGGGATGAAATACATATGATTACAAAAAATTCTTGGTTTCCATATAAACAGCACACTATTGATGTAAACTGCCCAAAAACATTGCTAATATAGGCTTAAGGTTGCAACGTAATGCCCTTGCCTTGCTGAGAGAAGGACAGTTGGCTGGAAAGCAAGTAGGACAAGGGAACACAACTTTCCCTTCTATTGGCATTTCTTGGACTGTGTCTGGAATATTGCAGCTGGTTTTGGGTTGCCTGAGGACAGCAGAGAGTGCAGTGGGGAGCCACTAATAGTCAAGGGCTGGAACAAACCCCGTATGAGGGAGCTAGGTTTGTTTAACCTGGAAAAGAGAAGGCTGAGGGGGGATATAATCAATCTTACACTTCCTAAAGAGGGAGCTACAGAAAAGATGGAGCCAGATCCCTCTCAGAAATGCACAGTGAAAAGACAAGAAGCTGTAAGCTTAAGTAGCTGCAAGAGAAATTTTAGCTGGACACAAGGAAATAATTGTCACTGTGAGACCAGGGAGCAGGCTGCCCAGGGAGATTGTAGGATCTCTTGCTTGGAGGTTTTTGAGACACAGCTGGACAAATCTTGGAGAAAAATGATCTATCTTCAAATTAGACTTGCTTTGAACAAGAGTCTGGTCTTGATGGTGATCTTCAGTGGTCCCCTCTAACCTCGTTTTTTCTTTTCTGTGGTTCAGTTCAGTTGAGGCATGAACTGACCCCCTTAGCTGCATACTCTCTAACATTCCCTAAAGTGGCAAGACTTCCCACAAACTTGTCAATAAATACAGTGTCAAAAATTACAGAGAAGGAAACTGTATGAAAAAACACCATTGCATACCTTGTGCTGAATGCCGGCATTATCTGCGCACGGTCCAGGCGTTGGTGTAGCCAGGTGGGAGTTGTGTGAGCAGAATATGAAGACTGGGCTATTCCTGTCTTGAAGGAGTCCATGGTGTCAGTAGAGGTGCACAGGACTTTTTTCACTAAGAGACTGGCAGCAGAGTAAGGCCATATTGAAGAATGGTTTCCCTTGGGCTTAGCAAAGGGAAAGGTGGAAGGCAGGGTGAGACTGATGAGATGGCACAGCAGCTCCAGTGTGATGTGTAGTTCTCACTACCTGCAGACTTGATCTAGTGATGTTAGACTTTATTCCATAGCACTCATGTTGAATGGTAAATGTTTATTAATTCCATAGTCTTATGTTAAATATTGTGATACGATTTAAGTAACAGGGAAAAGTGAAGAAATCTTAAGAATTCAGAATTCTAATTTGTTAACGCCTGATATCCAGGATTTAAATTTAGAAGTGCATGATACTCTGTGAGAACTTGTGGCTCACTAGTGGGCCTTAACTCTGTTTAGTCATAACTTGGGGTGGCAAATATGAAATAAGGTCATTGGGAGGTACTTCAAACCCATCAGTTATGCCTGATTTCATTCATACTGCTATCTCTTCTGCTGCTGTAAAAGAAACTAATTATAGTTTTATCATGCTTCAGATTGCACTTGTGTAGCTTTCTTTTATGCATATAAGGATGTAAATATTTGCTCTTCTCTGAGATTTTGCTGCTCGTAGCTACCTACCACTCAATTGTTTGAATCTTGACTTCTAAAAATATTTTATGGCAAGAATAGCTTGGTGGAATAGTGCAACTAATCAAAGTTCGGGTTTATAGCAACATTTTCTGACTTTTCACTACTATTTTTGTGCCATACCCACGTTAGTAGCATAATCACAGAGTGAGCTTAACATCTTATCATAAAATAAACTATGCCAACCATCATACTTGAGACTGAGAATTTAAGAAGAATATATATAACAAAAAGTGATTTTCTAGCAGTCAGTTTTATCTGACAATGGGGAATATTGCTTGCTTTCAAACGTCATGTCCAGCAGTGAGCTATAACTTCCAAATACTTTGAAATCATCATTGCTAAAATGAAGTTTTTCTGATCAGCAGTGAAAGGTGTGCCTGTAATTCATAATGTATATGCCTGAACTAGTAACAAGTTAAAACCAGATATGATGTAAACCCAAACGAGGCTCCAAATCCAGACAGGAATTATTTCCACTGCTTAATATCCCCCAAAGCTGCTACAACACTACTGCTGAAGATGCTTGTACCCTAAGCAGTCTTATATGTGGTTTGTTACAGTAAGACCAGTTTATGCAGTTTCTGTTAGGAAAAATCAAGACAAATATACTGTAATAAAGCATCTACATTGCCAACATTTCTAGTTGAGTGGGTGATGTTGGCTTTTAATCAAAATATGATTGGTGGTGTCTTTAGGTTAAAAGATGAATAATTAAAGTTTGATGGGCCTTAGAGATCGATTTACAGATCCCAACCCACCTTAACAGTACACCCTATAATCAGTCCTACAGAAATAAAAATATAGGGCTCTCACTGTGATCTGGCAGTGTTTGACATTGGCCTTGCAATAGGGTAAAAGGCTGCAGTGGCAGGGGGTTATGAGTTAGACTCCCAGTATTTTCTGATGGACTGGAGTTATGTAGAGCCATTAAATCAATTAGCTCAAGAGATTCCAGTTCACTGAAACATCCTATTTGTTAGAACACCTCTAGGTGAAACTTGTGCTTAACATTTTTAGTGTTCATTTAGCTGCTTCATCCAGTAAATCCCTAATAAAGTAATCACAGTGTGATATGCACCAAGAGATAAAACACTGCCTTCATAAATACAGCAGAGAAAGAACCAAGGTATCTTAAACTATTACTCTAAAACTATTATTCTGTGGAAGGCTGGAGGGGGGGGCGGGGACTTTTGGTGGTGCTTTTTTGAAAAAACATAGCACGTGTGGCAGCCTGGCTTTTATGAAGCAATATTTTACCTTCCACTGCAGGACACAGTGTTTTCAAACATTCAGATGAAAGCAAACAGGGCCAGAGGATCTGCTGTCTCACTTATGAAATCAGCTATAGACATGTAGATAAGCTCTTGCTTGAAAACGAAGGCACGCCTGCTGCCTCATTAAGTATAGCTGGTATAAGCACTGCATTAACTGACTAATGCACAGCAGAATGCCAAATGGAGTCTAATCAGAGTGGGTTCCAATTTACAGAAGAGATGAGCCAGCGACTTGAGGTTGCCCTCATCAAAGAATGCTGATATTGTCGTTAAATCTTATTTACTCATCTCTGACATTAAATTATAATCTGAACTATGTTATTTTCTCTGTTTTTGTGAAGGGAATCAGATATGGTTTGAACTTATTTACCAGTTTTAACTGTGCTTCCTGGCTGAAAACTGAGCCTATGATCCTCTGATCAGGTTTCTGCTTTAAGGGCACAGTTAACACACTGTGTTGTAGTTAACACAAGGTACGTGTATGTGTGCACACTGTGTACATACATTAGAGAGTATGAATGAAAGGGAAATGTCTATAAGCAAACTGCTGGAAAGGACCAGAAATGTGACACCCATCTCAGACTTTATTTCTGTCCTGGTGTGGTATTACCGGTCACCCAAATTTGTCAGTTCATAAATGGTCTCTGTAGCCACAGATATTGAGAGCACAGAATACCTCCTAATGGGTCACGACAGGCTGTCAGTTTTCCTGCAGGAAAACTTGATTAATCTCTTTTTACATGGCACATTATGTTTGCATTACCATGAGCTGTTAGGCAGGCTATGTTGTTATTGCCCTCTTGAGCTATTACTCAATGATATATTTAGTGCATCTTACATGCAAACTTTTATGACTTGAGCTTTACCTTTCGTTGAAAAGGTCATGAGTTCATTTCCCATTGAGAATGACTTTTCAACCCACTTACCTGAAATACAGTGTTGCCATTTTTAGCTGCACTGCAATGTTCATTCCACCAGAGAGAAAATCATCCTGAAAAAAGCACTTAGAAGTAAAACAAAGAGCTGACCTTACCATATTCCGCTTTGTAGGAGCTTACCTGGTATCTGTGTAAATGGTCCCTATAGCCACAGCTATTGAGAGCGCAGAATACCTCCTAATGGGTCACGACAGGCTGTCAGGTTTCCAGTAGGATGCTAATTGATTGTACAGCTTTCAGACTCACAATATGTTCATCCAAAGCCCAGCATTCTACTTTTCTACACTGAACACTTTTCAGCCACACCGTGCTGGTTTTTATGGTTTCAGCACCAGCAAACAGGCGAAGGTGCATTTCAGGATTTTTTTTAAAAGGATATATTATTTGAACCTAAATTGCGTGTTTCTACAGTCAGCTGCTGTGAAACTAATTATAAGGAGTCTATATGCATTCAGTTCTGCTTCTTTAAACATGCAAATAGCTCTCCTGTCATTATTATGGTTCAGTGAATAGGAACAGGGGTAAGGAGGGAGTTCAGCTATTGATTTTTGCAGGGCAGGAACTTCACTACAGAGCTCTCACTTCTCTGACTTGGGTGGAAATTGTGTAAGACCATGACCATAATTATTCTCATCCCTGCTATTTCAGCAATGTTTAAACCTGGGCTTCAGGTTCCCTAATTGCAAAATGGGGATGGTGATCTGTTCATTCTGCTGAGGAGGGCTTAGGAACAACGGGTGATTTTTGCATACGTGCCAGTGGTTACTACTCAGGTGAACAAGGTGAGCAGGATACTTAATTACTTGGTGTGAAATGGCAGATTGTTGTATTCTCTGCCTAGCTATTCCTCAGTAGTGTGGTGCTAATGCTATTCCTCACCATATACAATCAAAAGATGCTGAAAATTAAATAGTCATCATAGCAGCCACAATTAACTGAAATCAATTTGCACGTTTCTCTGAGAATTTCTTCTGGGGATTTTTACTTTCACCCAGCTTTATTGTTAATTTCACAAACCTGGCATGGACCACAGTACGTGCAGAATTATTAGTGGTCTCTAAATACAAGAGCAGGCAATGGGAACTAAAACCTGTCCCTGGCTGAGATCCCACACTATGGGTCTGCTCCCTCAGCTGACCTCTTGCATTTTTCAAGTGTTGGGTTTTCCAGTATGAGTTTGTTCAAACCAGAATGGGAATTATTGACCCAGTAATACCCATTATTGGAAGTGAATTGAAAACCTTCAGTCATGCCAGAGAGAGAACTGGCACTGCAAAATGTCTTGGTTTGCCTGCCTGGAGGAAGTCTTTCATAAAAAATGCATATATTTTAAAATATGTCTCGTAAACTGTGTGTTTGTAGGGTTGACTGTCACGCTTCTTGTAGCACAAAAGGATGTAGCTCTCTTGATTTCTCCATCAGTAGGTAAAGAGCCTTCCCTGACCCTTTGTGCAGCTCGACAGCCCTCCCTGGTTCCTCAGTACCAGAACCAGCTGCTGTCAAAACTCCCTGCTGCAGCACAGGGAAGCTGTCTGGAGTATCTGCTTGAAGGAAAGGGCAGAGCAGGTTGTCCTAGGAATTCAGGGTTTGTAACTGGCTTCTTGGTGGCTCACTACCAAAGTGCATGAGCACAGGGTAAGTTCTGGTTCAAAACAGTGTAGAAATATTACAGTATTACACACCCTTAAGGATTAGATTTCCTAGTGACCATTTTTTTCTGTGCATCAGGCTAAAGGAAAGTGAAAGCCTTGTGGTAAATACACAATACAGAACAATAGTTAAAACTGAATAATAAGGCCACGTAGTCTTTTTTTGAATCCACATTACTAAATGTTCTCAACTTTTGCATCTGTTTATGTCAGCTCTGAGCTATTGCCTGAAGGAAGCCTGATGTGACATGACACAATGCAATGTTCGTGTCACCTGGTAATGCACTCTGAAAGGGACCCTGACTTTTTGAATGTGGTTACACTTGGAGATTATTAATTGCAAAGCTTTGCTGTTGTATTGTTTTGCTGCTAGTCACAGCTGTAAAAAAAAAGCATCCAAGATTTTATGGCTAGTACAGTTCAGCTTAAAATTTATACATCCTATAAATGCCATAATATTGTTATTTTAATCTGTAAATCAGGTTTGTCATGGGCTATACATTAAAAATGACTCCTGTGTCAAATATAACTCCTAGCAGCCCAAATTTTGGTGAATAAGTGTTGATTTTAAAAAGGCTCTTATGCCCTGAGCTCATCATACTCCTGACTGCCACAGAGCAGCCATGTTATGGCAGATCAAGAGGGAAAAATATTTCCGTTAGTGAAACATTTATTCTTGGCAGGCATTGAAACTTTACTGGATTTTTAGTCCTGTCATTCCCCAGAACCAAGACATCAGCCTCCTTTTTTAAAGCTGGAACAAGTGGGAGTAGGGGACCAGCCCAGGCAGTTCTGAGGTGTTTCATGAAATTCCTTGAGCTCCTCCACAAGGAATTGAGAGCCTGGGGGTGTGCCACAAGCACTCCTCATGCTGCCCAGTTGCAGCCCAGCTCCACTGTGAAAGGTCAAAGCAGAGCTCTAAGCTCAGAGAAATTAGCTTTATTCTAATGGTACCTCAGCTCTGTGCTCACATTGCTATGAAGCCTCGAGACCAGAGCTGGCCCAAGTGCAGCCAACCTGCAGTGTGGAGAGCACTGGGCTGGACAGGGTGTTACTGAGTATATAACAGTCTGTTATTGTGTTCTCCTTTTCCAGTCTTGTTACTAAAGAGCAATCCCACCTGGTCAGACCAGCAGCTTTACATTCTTGGTATTTTTTTACTTTCCAGCTGATTTTTTTTCAGATGAGTAAAATGGAAATGCTCTCATTCCCCCATGAAAGGGAATATTGGAGAACAAAAAGTAGTGTAACTTTCCCTTGATTTCCCAAGTTGTACATGGCCTCAGTTACTAGGGAAAAGTTCCACTCAGTCTGATTGTTTCCTTCCCTAGAAGGACAAAGAAGGTGTTTTGCAGTTGCTGATGAATGTTGCTCTGGTCACAGCTGAATAGAACAGGACACCATTCATTTGAGCAGCGGAGCTAATCCTGTTATTCAGGATAAGGGCCCTTCATCACTTGGGTTCAAGGAAGATTCCCCAGACCCTGGTTCCTCTCTCACACACACTCACAAAACTGAGGTGGCAGCAGCAGCAACCCTGGCATCAGACCTGAGCCAGGTGCTGCTGCCTGTGCCAATAAAGTGATTAGGTGAGAAATAGTGGGATGGGACCACCTTCCCTTCTGGGGGAAAAAAAAAAAAAAAAAGAAAAAAAAAAAGTATTTCCTCCAGTATAATTTCATTTGTTTTCCAGTTTAAATATAATTTCAGCAGCATTGAATGCAAAATAGTAGCACCTTTGGGCTAGCCTTTTAGTGGAAAGAAAATAAAACCCCTGTTCCTAAAGCAGGACAGGTTTTAGATGTTTCAAACTAGAAAAGAACCTGAGTTACCTCTTCGTAACACACTGAAAAATAAAAGTCTGTGCGTTTCCAGTAGCCTGCTTTCACAAAGGTTCTGATCATAATGTGGTGGTAATAAAACAGATTGTGCCCTGCCTGTGCACCCAGATCTTGAACGCTTTATGATTGTTTTGCCTTCTGATGCCAGCATTCCTTAACGTAGAAATCCTTCTCCTCCATCCAGATTTCAGAGCAGGATGTAAGACGTGATAGATATGCTATTAACTCCATTTCCACAGTAATTTCTCCTTGAATGTTTGAGTAAGAAACACGCAGATCTATCGTGTGGTAGTTAGTGAAAAATTTTGAATGGGCTCATGTGGTGTTTGGCCAGAGAAGAGAGTGAGAGAGAGTGGAAGTGCCAAAACCCAAATGTGTGCATGCTGGCTCTCAGTGTGAGGAAACATGTAACCTGCATTGCTCTGCTCCGTAGTCGTTACGGTCAAGTCTTGCTCCCTTTGACTTAGGTATAATTAACAAGAGCAAAGTTTGGCCTCTGAACTGCAGAAACTCATGTGTTTTAAAAACCTTCCCGTATCTGTATTTGTGGATAATTTTGATATTTTAACACTGTAAATTTCTCTGCTCCATTACTGGAAGATGTGTCTGACCTTAGCCCTCTAATTGTGCAGTAATTAGCATCTAAATACCATGCAGAACTCCCTGCAAATCAACCAATTGGAATATTAATTCTTAATCTAAATATATCCTAAAAAAAAAAATATTTGAGAAGTGCAAATTCAGTCAGTAGGAAACTGTTTTCTCTGCATCTGGTGTTTCTGTGCAGTGAGGGGGTTTGTATTTTGAGTGTATCCATAGACACAGGAAAGTGCCTCTGAAACTGAGTGGCTCTCATGCCTCCCCTCTAGTCCTGTGGGTTTAGGCCCAGGGCCCTAAGTACTGTTATTCTGTATATACCAACTCCTAGCAAGAAAATCAAAATGTGCATCAATTCAGATCTATAAATCCATTATTATTGGCCACAACCATATGGCATATCACAAATCTTTTTGGTAGTGATACATTCTGTCTAGACAGCTCTGTGACAAGTTATAGTCACAAGTACTAATCTCCCAGGATATATCCAAGTAATGAATAACTAAAAGTAGGTTCTCCTCATCTCAGATCATGGAAAGGTTGCCATGTCCTTCCCACCACTTACCCAAGAGCTAGAAGATCTCTCACCTGGTGGGTGGCTTGGCTCTTCATGTGGTCTGGATTCAAAGAATACCACTTCTTCTGTTTTAGTACTGGAAAGGCAACATTTAATATAATATTTTATGAGCAGATAATTTAAATTTTGCCTTTTAGTCTTGATTTTTAAAAAGACAGGCTTTTCAACTGTTCAGACTAAAACTATCGAAGATACTGGAAAGGCATGGGCATGAGGGAAAAAAATTAACCACAAAGGTGAGTCAGCCTCAGAACAGATAGTGCCTAAGGGAATTTTCCTCACGGAATGCAAGGTTAATTCCAAAAAATTTGCACTTGAAAATTGAGAGAAAAACCCACAAATGTCAAACTGTAAATAGGAAAATTCTTTTCTATTTTGGGCTGTTTTATCGGGAGACACTCCTGATATTTATTACTATTTATGTAACACACAAATATAGACACTCCCCTCAAAGCTGTGCAAATACATTGATCTGTATGTACATTATGATAATCAGCAAGGTTTGGGAACTTTGGTCACTTTAATAATGTGATTGTATTTAATATATGCAAGACTGGAAGCTTTATGTTGTCAGTAGCAAAACATGAAATACTATATGAATTAGGAAAAATCCAATAACAAACAGCAGGATGCTCCATGCATACATATCACTGTTGTGGTTATGAGGAAATACAAGACTGTACATGATTAACCACGATTTATTCTTACTATAAACTCAGCAGACAGATGCAGAAGACATATTATAATTGCATACACATTTCCTCCCAGAGCTCAGAACCAATAAAAATATGGTAATTTTGTATAACTTAAGACACATTCTTTACCGCTTTTAAATAAATAATAGGGTTTTAACATGCTTCCATTGTTTTGCTTTTGCAGTTTTTGAAATAAAATGTGCTTTGAATGCTGGTAGGTAATGAATTAGAAACAATAGTATCTACAGGGAGACTGGTATTGTTGTAGAGAAAGATTTTCTGAATTAAACTTAGCAACATATAAGGGGTTTATTATATGCAATCTCAGCTTTTTAACACTTTCTGGCTTAGCCAGTATTCAGAGTTTTGACTGAGATGGTTTTTTTACATCACATTTTTGCCATCTCCGGAAAGGATATTTTCAATTGCACTGTGTCTCTGAATGAAGACAAAACAAATATCCAAGCCAAAATCAGCCTGCAAAGTTCAGAAAGTGGATACAAATTTCTACAGTAATTAAAACTATGGAAACATCAATTGTCTCAGTGTTATTTTAAACTAAACATTTCTATACAGAGTCCAGAAGTATAAGACAAGTATATCTAAATATACAGTTAATTGCATCAAAACAGTGCATCCATCTGTGAGTTTTGTTCTAAGCTTGCTGAGAGAGTTGAAAATTCAGAATGTGATCTGCAAACCAAGCAAGTTACTAAGTAGCTTTGGAAAACTTATCTAAAGGAGTTGGTTTGCTGAACTTTCCTGTTGCAGTTCTCACTGCAGTGGTAATGAAGCAATTTCAGGATGGTCTCAACAAATTCAGCCTCTACAAGATAAGTTATTATTTGAACTTGACCCTCTTCCACCTTCTTTCCCCCTTCCAATTTCCTTGAAGATTTTGTCCACTTGGTAAGGTGAGCACCTCCTGAATATTCATTGCTTAGGGCCAGTGAGAAACTTTCATCAGCCATCCATGTCTTTCTGCTGTGACAAAAAGGATCTCTTCACAAGGCATTAGTGTGAGCCTTCTTGAGTCCACAGTTACTTTTTTTTGTTTGTGTTTGTGAACTGGGAATCCAAACAAATAAAATGGAATGTAGTTGCTGAATACTCAGATCTTTAGCTGGAGAAAGCCAGGTTTTGTCCTTGGTTTTCCAGTCTGATTAATCCTTTTATGAAACTGAAAGCTGCTAACCTCTGTAGCTGGATCACATGGCAGAGCTCTTTTGTCTGCCCCTCTAATGCCGCAGTGCACCTTCAGGAAAGCCAGTTCTTCGGGGAGGGTTAAAGCAGGTTGCCTCCACAGATCACTGTAATGGTATATTTTAATTATGGTTTGCCGTGCACTTCAGACACTCCAGCAGGACTGCCTAATTAACAAGGTTGTTCAGCTTTCACATAGTATCAATCAACTAGTTGCTGAAAATGTCTTGATCTCATTTTCTGAGATTAAAGTATAAACGAAGGACACTTTGCTCCATTGTTACTAAACTAAGGCACTACCATCTGGTTTGCAAATGTGATATTAAAATCTCTGGAAATATCTGAGGCCCCAGCTGAACAAAGCAGTAAGCACATGCTTACCTTTGAATACGTAAGTAGAACCATTCATTTCAGTGGAATCACATGCTTAAGGTATGCTTAAGCAGTTTCTTTTAATCAGGATTTCACAGACTCATTTTGAAATACAATACCAAACTTTTAAAAATAGACAACAGTAGATTAACCTATTTTTATCATTAGGGAAAGCATAGCTTCAATAAATTAAATAACCCCAACAGTTTGTATCGTATAAGGCTTGGTAACAGTGCCTGATGAGATAACGTAATTTTAATTCAAAAATCTTCCATAACGTTTTGTAGTTTGAGTCAAACTGTTAAAAAAGGTAATTACAAATTATATACAGAAAAATGAGTGAAAGAAAATAGTCATAATTAGAAATAATTTTTATCCAGAATATATGATATTCAAACATTTTTTTTTAGTATTTATTTGGAACAGTTAAATTCTTGTGAGGATTGTTACTATACTAGCAATTGAGTGATGGTTTCAGTAGTTTCAAACTAGGTTTGAGCTGAACTATAAAACTTACCTGTCCCTTTTCCCCTTCCAATTTGCTACATTTTTTTTGGAAGATTCTTACTTGTGAAATAAAATATAATTTACTTCCCCAAAAATCTGGAAACAGTTGGTGCATTTGTCCCAGGAGCCAGTCCCCTCCTGGATGGAGGGATATGTAATGATGCAGGAGATCAGTTTAGTTCTCGACACCCGGTGTCTGTAGCGGGGAGTTAACGTGCACCTGCCCGCTCCCTGGCACGGGTGTCCCTCCGCAGTGGACTTTGCTATGCCAGTCAGAGCTCTGCCTGTGCTCCCCCAGCGCTGCCCCACGCAGGCCAGGGGAGGAGATGCAGAGGCAGCGGCAAGAGCAGCAGCCTCCTGCAAAGACCACTCTTCCTTCCCACTGTTCGGCATCACATGGAAAGCACATGCAGAGGAGACAGATGGTGCTCGCTTTCCCTGCAGTGCCATCGCTTGGCACTTGCGAAGGAGAATGTGATGGCTGTATGAATGTAAAACTGCGGGTTTCAATGCTAGAAACTCAAATTCACCCCTTTGCAAAGAACGGGAGCAAGACCTCTTCCCCACGAACATGCCACTTCAGATCTGTCGTGATGGCATATGTGTGAGCTTAAGTGGTGCTCAGGGACAGATTTTACTCATAAAATCATAAATGGATTTCATTAAACCTACGTGGTCTTTAATATATCAGACATAGTTGAGCCTCGGGAGTTTAAAAAGAAAAAAAAAAAAAAAAAGGAAAGAAAATGAGAGAAAAAGATATATTGGTTTATTCCCCTCATTCCCTTCTCCCCCAAACATGAATCACGGATGTTTCCATGCACTGAAAAATAAAATAGATTAGAATAAGAGCTGCATAAAAACAAGGTGCAGTGGCCTTCCTGGGAAACAGGAATTGTTATTACATGTATGTAGATGTAGTTTCAAATCAGCAATAACATTTTTAAACCTAATTAAAGAAATATATTATCCTCCCTCAAGGAAAGCAGAAACAGGAGTCCATGACTAGAGAGGGCTGAGTTAGTGAGGCAGAATAGAATATTTCTTTAATAGTTTCACTTTTTTTCTGTAAGTTACATTCATAGTTGATGTCTTCAAACCTAAATCAAAGGTCAAATACGTATAGTTTCCTTATTCTTAGTCCTTGTTCTTTGAACAAGTTGTGACAGGCAAAGCATGTTTTCATATTACACTGGACTTAAAAAAAATTAAACAATTATTCCTATATTTAATACATGGTTTTGAAAGAAGAATTTCTTTTATGAACATTGATGTTTTATTAATGTTCTGCACATGAATATTGGAGCAAGTAATGGTGGTTGTAATGTGCTGAATAACTAGTAACTATTTAGGTTAAAAAAAACCCTTCTGTGTTTTATAGTGTGGTTATCTTGAAAACCCACATAGCGGTAAAGCTTTGTGGATTAATGCCTTTGAATCAGCAAAGCTGCTTCAGATTAACAGTTCTTTCAGCTGGTGACATTTTTTTTTTATTCTATATAATAACAAACATGATTAGCACAGAAGTACTACACTCTCCATAACCTGTTTGTAATTGGGAGAATCTGCAGTGTGTGTCCTACAGTCCATCTCACACTGAAGATTGAAGTGTAATTACAGTGCAGGCAATCTCATCTCTAGTAATTGCAGCTGTCACCATTGATCCAGTTAACCAGGATAACTAACTGCTGAGACAGAGTTGACAAAGCTTTCTGGCTAAACCCCGATTGCTGTGTAAGAGAGGGGGTTTTGCATTTTTTGAGATGTTTTGATTGCCAAAACACTGGTGCTTGAAAAAGTAGGTAACAAATATTGTGGGTTATGGATTAGAAAGCTGAAAGCAAAATCTAATTTCCCTTCATTCTCCGGATTGAAACTTGTAGAGTCACTTTGCAAGGCTGAAAATGCAAAGCAAACCCTCACGTAAATGAGCTGGATGTAGAAAGGGGCAGAACTGCTTCCTGATGCAGGGATCAGGGGTGAGGTGTGCTTGATCCCCACAGGGGTAGTGCAGTGCAGAGTAAGGGGCATTGCCTGCCAGGGGTGAGAAGTGATGCAGGAACCCCACACCTATCAGGTCACCCTTGGGTCTGTTACAGCAAAGGTCCTGCCCAGTTCAGCTGCTGTGCCAGTGGAGAGAGACAGTTTCCAGTTTCTGTGGGAGCCTTGCCTTACTCTAAAGCTCTGAAGTGCAGGAGAGTGCCAGCTCAGCTGAGCAGCAGAGCCGGGATCTCTGTGTCCTGTTGCAGCCCTCACAGAAGATGTACACGCCCATTTGATGCTACACCAACATGGAATCCTTCCAGCCTTGCTATGTTGTGATTGAGAGCAGTGTCAGATCCAATCCAGGGACAG
The DNA here is from genome assembly GCA_038380795.1 of Pyrocephalus nanus. NCBI lineage: Eukaryota > Metazoa > Chordata > Aves > Passeriformes > Tyrannidae > Pyrocephalus > Pyrocephalus nanus. Next base: position 9,782,620 of record CM076272.1, read on the forward strand.
ACATTACCTCTCTCCTCTCTCTCTGCACACTGATTTCTCAAAGATGGGTTTAGGTGCTCATCAGAAGTACACCACAGTCTAAATTGTTTAAAGATAAACCTCCGTCTGTGAGTCAGAGTTGTAAAGCATAAGTCTTAAGCTTGGATGGAAAATAAATAAAATCCAGAAGACTTCTCAGTTCTGACCAGGAAAGGAAATCTCAGATGCCTCTTCAAAAGCAAATAAATGTTTTTCAGAAGTTTAATAACAAGAGTACAACTTCCTCCAGTATACTGCAGGAGAATTGTTTCCTTTTTCTGCTATAATTCAGAAGCAGCTGAAAACTTCCCTATATGCAGCCACTACTATAGATTCTGCTGTATTACAAACTGTTGTCTTGCCACCCTCTTGGTTGCTGGCACTCCAGATTTAGGACGACATTGTGAAATTTTGTGTAACTGGGTAACAGTTCCTTCAGAGGGGTCCGTAGGGAGTTCACTGGGACCACTTGAGGAATAAAGTACTCTTCGGTGGGTTTAGACTAGATTTTCAATAACAGAGAAGACTCACATTCTTTATGTCAGGCACTTTTCCAAACCCAAGCCGGCCTGTTACAATATGACATGCCTGACTTTTTATAAAAATAAGTCATGAAGATGTAAGCAAGCAACAAGATTTGCTTCTTGCAGAAGACTGCACAGTGCTACTATGGTAGGCTAAAGGCTTCACTGTTGCATTTCTGTGCCTCTGACTTTTTACAAAAAGATGCAGTTTTTGAGGAGGTTTCCTCATTTCAGAATTTTACCTAGAATCCAAAAGTACCTCTTGACAAAGGTTTTGAACAAAGCAACAATTTACTATTTTCCTCATACAGTTTTGTCTAGGTCTTACTTGACCTAGCACCACTCCAAAATATGCAAAATGGCCATTATGCCAGTGTTAGCAATGACAGTGGCAACTGTGAACTCTGAAGCTGGAAAGTTTCAAAATAGTTCACCACCAGGCTTAACATGTACCAGGAAACTTCCTTCCAAAATGTTACCCAGAGAAACCAGAAGAAAGTGGCAGATCTTAAATTTGTTTTAACTGCATCCCAGACCATAGTGATAACAGGACAGAAAACGCTGTAGTTAGACAGTTGCCTTAGAGAATGCTTCAGAAAATTTGTTTTGGAACACGCTGGGCACAGAAAAATTCACCTTTCTATGAACAAAGATATCAATTTATTCAGTATTCTATAAGACAGAATGAATCCACACAACTGAAAATCCACAGCATTTTTCACTCTTCACAAAAGCAATATATAGGCACCTTATGTGCAGTACTTTGCTTTTACTTGTATTTATAACCCCACTGAAGAAAAAAGTCTATTGGATGTACTCACCATGGGACCATATATACTCCAACATCTGAGCAGGATATAAAATTATCCAGCAGATGCAGTGGCTGGCTGTGCACTATGCAGTCCTCTCTGTGTAATGTCAAAAAAAATAAAGTATAAAAAAAAGAATTGTGAAGCCATGTCCCATCAATAATAGAAGGTATTGTAAAAGGGCTGTAAATTGAGAGGACAGCTTGTTGTTTTGGGCTTTGGTTTTGTTTTGTCTCTTCAGTGAATGTGTTTGTCCAAGAAAAACCTTGCAGTGAATCAGTGTTGTACTGGTATCTGTTTTTTAAGAAATATATTCTAGCTTTTCTCTGAGCAGAGCAACTAGCAGTCGGGTTTAATGAGGAGGTGTTTTGACATCCATTCCAGTCTTTTGTTTTCTATACTTGCATATAGAAGACTTCTAATAAGAAGGACACCTTAGAGGTGTGTTCACTGTAAACTGTGCAGCCTTTCCTTCCCCTTTTCAACCCTTTGCTGTACTGCTGCAGCATCAGTCAGTGGGTCTGGAAGTTTTTGGGGATCACTGATTAATTTTGCCAGAGAAGAATAGCAGCTGCTACAGCACAGGAGCTAGTTCTGCTTCCATGGACGTAAATGGTAGAACTCCCAGCGACTTAGGCAGAAATTGAGGCTTATCATGAGAGATTATCCTCTTCCAGTAGGAAAAAACAGATGCATGGACTTGGTCCCTTTCTTAACTATCTGTACACAGTTGAGACCCAGTGATAGACTGGGTCAAAAAATCACACATGAAGAATGTGACCACACAAGAGCCAAACCTCTGTTAATGTCATACTTTAACCACCATCTCTTGGAGATCCCCAGAGCAGGACAAATCCAATGGGCTTTGTCTCCTCTGCTTTAGGTTTTCTTTCTTTTACATGGGCTAACCCTGTTCAGTGATACATTCTTCTCATGCTTGAGTGTTTACATATGCACCTGTGTCTTAGACTTTTCTGGGTAGATTCCCTGTTCTGCATAATGTTAGTGGAGCACAACCAGCACGTTAAACTGTCTCTGCAGTACCATGCTCCACTGTGCATGTTTTCTGGCTGTGCAGCTTAGTATGCATGTTTTATTAATATTCAGAATTACATCTGTAAACAACCTAACAAACTTGGGGGGGGGAAATGTGATCCAATATCTCTTTGTTCAGGTTTTCATTAGAGAAAAATTCTGTGACTTTCCTTTCTCCCAAAATGTAGATCCATATCCTTTGTGAAAAAATACTATCTTTCCCTGTTCTGCACAGCTCATTAGCACTTCCCTCCATACACTTATTTCTGGTGCCATTTATTTCTTCTGATATCATATTATGCAAATGTAATACACAGCCATGCTGTATAAATAAGAAGCCTTCCTTAGCACTTATTTCTTTTTTTCAAACTCTACAAAGTGCATTTCACAAGCACAGTTGCTCTAAAACAATTGCACGAATTGGATAACAGATTAAAAATATATGTGAGAAGAAAATCCCCAAACAGTTAATCATAAAGGTCACAGACTAAAGTAGTTTAACTTCATAAAACGGCATCCTGAGTCCTGAAGGCTGGCCAGGGGAACCTTGGAACGTCTTATGTGAGGAGAGGTGAAAATCTTTGCATGTCTAATGGCATATTTATGACCAGACAAGCTCTAAGGAAGTCTGTGGTTGTTTTTTTGTAATCCTAAACACATCTGTTTTGTTAATTGGAAAGAGCTTTTAATAAAACTGAATGGTGGGTGATTTTCAAGTAACCCAATTCAACCACTACATCCTTGCTTGAAAGCTGAAGCAACAATTGCTGCTTTTCCCAATAGTGTACATATTTGGAAACAATTGTTCAGTTTTATACATTTACCAGGATGTGTCAAGATTAGAGCTGGATTTTTCTGCTCGTGTCTAGCCTGGAAAAAATATATTTAAATGTCAGTCTCAGCTGACACAAAACATTTTGCCTGACCTAAGACAAAGAACTTTATTTTCTAAGAAGGTTATTTATGGTTTTTTTAACCCAAAACCCAAATGGGTCTGTCAGTTTCAAAATGCAATGTCATTTTGGAACAAAAAGTCAAAATATTTCACCTAGAAAAAGTCAGTGAATAACATTTATACTTCTCTGATTTTACTCTTTTGGCCAAACTATTTTACAACATGATCTGACTTTCTGAATAGTTTAATTCCCCCTGAGCCTGCATATCTGTAAATTTTATGTACCCTGAAAATATTTTCAACCTCCTTTAGTTAACATGTAGGTACTGCTGAGATTTATGTTAACTTCAGTAACACTTCACAAAGGCACATCTTTAGGTCATAAGGTCTGCCCCAGGCTGCCCACAGGGAGGTGACCAAGGGGAATCTTTGGAATATCTTGTCTGCAGATGGGAAGGATCAGGGCTGGGTTAGGGTCTCTTGCTTTCAGCATTTCATGCTCTCTGGCACGTGCCAACTTCCTCTGTGTCTGTGATCCTGTTCTCTAGAACAGATTCTGTCATCTCTGGACAAAATTTTGTTTTCACTTATATCTACACATATGTAGAGCCTTATCCTGGAAATTCTTGCTCATACCAGTTAATATCATTGCCAGGAGATTCCTTTGAAGGCAAGGGAACTGTTCCCAGTATGATCAGGAGTAGGTGTGGACAGCATCAGGCCTACAAACAACATAAAAACGCTTGTGCAGTCAAGCACTGTATTTGTATATGTTCATCTTTCACAGTGTTAAGGAAGTTGTGCTAGTAAAGCTCATTTTCCTTGAAGATTGTCAGCCTTAATAGGAACTAAGAAACTAGAACAAAGCCATCATGAATTCTAATGTATTTGAACATATGGCCCTAGGACCTGTTATTACCATATCAGTCAGATAAAGGAGTGGGAGAGCGGTTGCAACAGCACAGAAGGAAAAATGTTAACACAGCAAAAGGACTCTTTTAATTTTAAAGAAATACTCAGTCTGTGAATTTAGTTTCCAAATTTTAAAAGTCTTGTGGATAGTATAAAGTTCTTTCGATTCTTGTTCAAATAGTATTTTTAACATTATTGTTGAAGCTTTTGAAATTTTAAAACTGAAAATTTTCTGTAAATTTACCTTTAGAATGAATAAGGTGTTTGAAATACCAAATTTGAGGGTTCTTCATAGTAGGCTTGGAAGGTAAGTAAAATAATCTCAAGGAAAAAGTGAATTCAGGCCAGAGTCCATTTCCAAGGCACATCTAAAAACCTAATCAGTTTGTTTAGTCTCTGTCCTCCAGCTCTGAAAGGGATATCAGCCTCGGCAAATGCACAGTTCCCAGGTCTCCAAACAGCAAGCAGCTGAATCTGTTGCATATGTGTGTGTGAGGGAGAGGAATATGCATGGAACCATCTAATTATATGGATCTGGAGCAAGAACTGGACCTGGGGTTGCCATGAGCTTCATGTAAGGTTTAATCAGGTTTAGCTGTAGCTCAAGATCATCTAGAATTCCCGACCATCTTAAACATGTACAGTGTGACTTTTTCCCTTTAATTCATTGTAGGAATTATGGTATTTACAGAATTTATTTTTTTTCCTGAGGCTTTCTAAATGCCTTTGATAAATTCTATACAACTTGCAGTAAGCATGGATGCCTGGCAGCAGGTTAGTGAGTCAGGATGAGAGGTCTGGTTGAGCTTCATGAATGCAGATGGTGCAGAGCCAGGATGGATGGTAGTATCTTGTGATGAACTACCACCACCATGTTCCAAAGCATTGCACCATCTGGATTGTGATCATTTGAAAATTTCTTGGTTTATATGTCATTAAAACATTTCTAAAGCTTTACTTGAGTTTTATACCAATCTCTCTGCTAACTTTACAGCTGAGCAAATACAGAAACATTTGGATAATTGCTTTTAATACTTTCATTAGGCTCCAACAGCTTTTTTTATAAAGGATTTTTCTTTGACAATGTTCCAGTATCTTCTGTCTTTCTTTCCACAGCTATCCACATAAATTTGTTTGCTCAAGATAGATAGAATTTGTCCTGTATAAAGGGCCATCACAAAGACTGTATCATTTCAGTACTGTTTGTCTTTGAAATAAACCTGAAGTGACATATAAATTCAGCTTAAAAGATGCACAGGCTTTGAGATGGCCTCAGTGTGATCTTCAGCATCCTCACAGGTAGAATTGGAGAGGGAAGAACAGATCTCTTCGCTCTTGTGACCAGTGACAGGACCTGAGGGAATGGCCTGAAGCTGAGTCAGGGAAGGTTTAGGTTGGATATCAGGAAAAGGTTTTTCACCCAGAAGGTGGTTGGGCACTGGAACAGGCTCCCCAGGGCAGTGGTCACAGCACCAGGCCTGTCTGAGTTCGAGAAGCATTTAGACATTGCTCTCAGGCACCTGGTGGGATTCCTGGGGTGTCCTGTGCAGGGCCAGGAGTTGAATTTGATAATCCTGATGGGCCGTTTCCACCTCAGCATATTCTATGAGTCTACACTCAGCTGTATTTTGTCCAGCTTGTTGTTTAAGTCGAATTCAGGTAGGGCAAAACAAAGAGTAGAATTATTCCCTGATTCACTGGTAAAATTGAAATACTTGGGGCAATCATTTTGACCAATGGCAGTCTCTTTACATAAAGGATACAGTGGCAAACCAGTAATATTTAAAGGCTCTGCACCTATTTGGGAAGGATGCATTTAGGGTATTAATAAAATCTAGTGATAAGACATTTACTGCATTGTACAACCGAGAGCAGACAGCGAGCTGTATGTTTTTAGTTGTTTTTCTATCATGGCACTTTTTAAGCATTCATATTGTAGCTTCTGCTACAGAAGGAGAGGATGAGAAAGGAGCCTGGGAAGAGCTGAAATAGTTCTTTCATTGGATTTGCTTATCCAACAGTTTTAGTGTGAGTTGATGGTGGGTTCTAGTTCTGGGTTTGCCATGCTCGCTGGGGACTGGTGTCTGCCATCACCCTGCCCTGTGCAGCCACATCTGTCACTAGAGAACATAACTTTTGCACTGAAATATGCTTACCTGCTCAGTCTGAGCTGCAGTGAATAGGATTTTTCAGTCTTTTGTCAATGGGATTTATGTTTATATAGTAAGGAACATGACTTTAGCTTGGGAAGGGAAAATAAGAGGGGTTTTTTTCTAATATACTCAGGGTTACACTGAACAGCTAAGCACTTCCTTCTGTTAAGATTTAGTCCAATAGGGTTCACAACAGGCTGAAACCTCAGTCTAGGAAATGCCTTTAGGCTGCAAGCCTGATTTCTTGCTTCTGACTCAATTTTGCAGTTAAATCTTAGTGCAATGGCCATTGGTTTTGTGGGGCTTTTTTTTTTTTCCCTTTGGTGTCTGTTTTTTTAATGTATGTTTGTGTCTTCATGATGTTTTAAGGAAAGATTTCTTATTACCCCACAAAAAAGGCAGGCAGAAACTTTTGTGTAATGCTGAATATGAGCAAGCTTAATACCAACACTAATTGACACCTATTCAAAAGGGATGAAAGCATGTGCCTTCTTGAAAATTTTTCAACACCTCTTGAGACTGGAGTATCCCAAAGACCTACTAAAAACTCACCACCTACAAGTACTGGATTATTTGCCAAAAGATTCTGAATTATGAATGAAGCAAAACAAGCTGTAAACTATTCACCGACAGATCACAAACAGAATGAGAGGCTGAATTTGTGCACTATAAATTGACTATGATTTGTTTACTCAGCTTTAGCCAGTTTATAGGTTATGCTGGAAATCTGCCAGGTCCTGGTACAGCTGAGGCTCAGTAATTCAAGAAGAAACCTTGTTACCGCTTCTGATAAGAGTTTCTCAGCACTCCTTGTGATGGAAAGTCAAATGAAATGAAAGTAGATCTTGATATACTCCACACTGAATTTCAATACTGCTTGTGGGCAATTAGGTCAAAACATCATCACTGGGTGTGTGCCACCAATATGGTCTGCAGGCCAGGCTGGAGGGGGGTATCCTGTGTCAGACACTAATGTCCAGGAAAGAATTATGATACCCACACAGAAGAAAGAGCCCAATAGCAAGGAATGGCCTGGGGTGTTTCCAAGAAGATTATACAGGGCCACATGACTCAAGAAAACTCTGACCACAAAATGTTGGGAAGTTCCTCTTTATGCCCTTGAATCCTGCCCGGTTTCTGCACGTGCTGGAGAACAGATTGCTGGTAATACAGCAGAGGGCAGCAATGGAGAATGACCCTTTGAGATTCCATGCTCAGTGTATTTTGCAAACAATAAACAGGCACAGGGTAAATAAAACATAAAAAGACCAGACCAGAACCAACCCTAAATAGATCCTCTAGGAGTAATCCTCCAAAAGCAGAACATTCAGGCAATGGTACAACTTAGAAAATGTCAGTGTTAATATTCTTTTCTCCTTATTCTCAGTCTCAAGCAAATCTTCTGCTAAAAGGTTAGGGGGTTTACTACAGATGGCAGGAAAAGGGGTGCCACAAATCAAATTGTCCCTGGGGCACTTGGAAGCCCAGCAGTTCAGTATCATGCTCTTGCAGGAAAAATACTGTGTGAAAGAGATTGTTCATTTTTCATTGTCTAAGGAGGAGAAATGAAGAGAGCATATTCATAGCAATGAGAAACAGAAATTCAGTATTTAACCTCCTTGCACAGTAATAATTGAAAAGATGTTAACACAGTTGACCAGCTGATGCAGCCTCTGTAGCTCTGGTGGTTTTAGTGGCCCCTTGTTAAGGAGCTACCACAGTGCTGTTGTCGTGCCCTTAAAAATCCAGTATTTTTAATGAGACAATGTCCCTTGGTTAGTTAAAAGACATTAAGTTTATTCTATGAATCTGATACATTTTAATCTGATAAAGTTCCAAAAACATTTCTTTGTCTAAAACTCAGGTTTTTAGTGATAAAAAATTTTCTGTGAGTCAGCTAAGAGTAATCTCCTGCTACAATCAGAGCTCTGGATAATGGCTATATTTCAGACATACATTATGTGCACTTTAAGCAGATAAGCGTTAGAAAACGAAGTTGAAATAGCCTTCTTGTGAACTGTGCTAATACAGAATGGGAAGAATGGTCTAACTGTGAAACTTGAACAAAGGGGGGAAAAAAGATCATTGAAAAAACAATTCTGAAATGGTAAGTGTGCATGAGGACACAGGAAGACAGTATTATTACTATGTCCGAGCACTTCATGCCCTGCAGTAGGAAAAAGGGTAATTTGGATCCATTTTCATTTACCAATCATGCCTTTTGAAGTGATGGAGTTTGGCAAGGATGTTTATGACTTGTTTAACAATTACTAAATGAGCCTTTCTGTTAAAAAATCAAGCTGACTGTGAAACCAACTCACCTTCTTCTCAGATGCTACTGCTGTTTGATTGTATTAGATTGAATGATGTCTTGAGACTCACACAGCCCTCAGAGAACTGTCATTTACAGTATTTAACATTTATTCAATGAACAAATATTATGCTGAGCTAGAAAACAGTAAGCAAAAAAAAAATCCTGGGTGATTATAAAGATAAGTGTACCAGTATTTGATTTGGAGAGCTCTGATCTGTCTGCTCTGACATGCGGCAGAGATTTACACTTCCTTCCCAAATGTTCTTTTGGAGATATTTACTGTACCTAAATCAGACTTTGCTGAAACTGCATTCTGAGGGATACATATAATGTGATTTGAAATCAATAAGATTACTCCAGTGCTTCATTTTAAAGATAAAACTTTATGAATTTTAAACAAATTCAAGTAAAATGCACTCACACTGCAAGTATTGCATAATTTGTTCCCCAATTTTATCATGATTGAATGGCAACTTGTTAGCACCATTATTTCCCAACACATTTGTTTTATAACCATATGAATGACAGAGGCAAACTATACTTGTTAAATGTATACATTGATATTTTTTACCTTCTGTTGCTACTTGAGGTAATCTTAAAATACATGCTTCACCTTCAAATGTGACAGCTGTTTCATTTTGTTTCTTTTTAAGAGCTTCAACCTATATTAGATTAGTCAGTCTTTGGTGTTGTGGAGAAGCTGTCTGTATTCTAGGCTGCTAAAACAAAGAGTATTTTGTATCTGGCATATTAAATTCAGCATATTATAAAATCAAGCACAGTATCATCCTCACAATATAAAACGTGTGAATCATTTATACGTTTTTTGCTGTCAAATGATGTTTGACAATCATCGTATGATAATGAAATGTATAATTAATAATAAAAATGCCAACATCTGTTAGCTTGCTATTACAGACTGATTCTAAGTGTACTACTTGGAATATGTCATCATTAACTTAATTAATATTAAAATCCTTTAAATACAATTTGTTTTCATTAGTTGCTAATTTAGGTAGGTACAAGGCATACAGAGTAGGTTCTATTTTTTCCTGTTGTCAATAACCATATTTCACAAATGCTTTTAAAACTGCTTAAATTAATGTAAATGTCCTATTAGCAGATGAATCCAGTTAGGTGAATGCGATGTGTTCAACTGTGACTGACTCGGCCTTTGCCTTACGTTTGCCTGTCTGGGGAGACCCCCTCTCTGGAGGGATGCTGGTTTGCCTGGGGTCCTGCCCACTCATCTCTTTAGTTGTTTTTTCTGCTTTTTTGCTGCCAAAGTAAAACACATTCAGGTGCTTGTGCAACTCCTAGCTGCAATATGCAGGCCCTTGAGCTAATTTTATGCAGTCATGCAATGTATGTTTATAGCCCTGAGACACTCTCCTGCTCACTGAGGAGAAAAGGTTCTGAGGCCAGGCTCCCCTGGAGGCCTGATCAGCAAATGAATGAAAAAAATTTATATATATATATAAGCACTTACCTATGGATGTATATAGTTTATAATGTTTAGTACATTAACACTTGCCAAGACAAATACTGAACACTTAGAAGACTGTATGGTGAACAAAGAGGTTGGATAGAAGAAATTCCCACTTCTTCTATCGTGCTGTCTGCAAGGAAGGTCTTATCTATGGGGCAAACTGTGAGGGACTGTAGAAAAGCAGCCTATAAAGCAAGCCTGCCTGTCTTTTAACATGCAAATTAAAGTCATCCTCCAGTAGTCAGAGAGCGACCTAGGGATTTGCAGAGGCCATCTGAAAGCTGCTAAGCTCCTCAGTAATGGGGGTGAAAACATCTGGCTGTGGATGAAGATCTCCCAGAAACATCCCATTTTTCTGGTCACAGCTGAATTGGGAGGCATTTTGTCATTTTTGTGCTTGGAGTCTGTTGGTGGTGTGTGTCCCTATAGTCTCTCTCAGAAAAGCTGTAAAGGCTATTGAAAACAGCAGAACCACATAGACACGGTCCATTTTGATTTATGAAACTGTTATCTAAATATTTGTGATAATTGATAATTGTTTATAAATAAGCCCTACATTGTTGCAACAGTGGATGTTACAAATTTTCATAGGAACAATGCATACAGCAGAGACTGATCACACTGTTCTTGGCATGCAATTAAAGCTATTCACAAAAAGTGCCCACATCTCCATGTCCTGCCTGGGAATGGCTTGAGCTGGAATAAGTGAGAAAGAACGTTATTTTTTTTCCTCTTTATTAAAATCGCCATCCACCATTCAGTAGTGAATGCAACAGAAAGTAACTATTACTGATTTTGTGGAGTTACAATACAAAAACCTGACAAGTTAGAATTAACAGATTGTAAAAATACACTAGTTAGAAAAATGAAGAAAAAAGGAGGAAAACCAGCATTTATGCTGATCACAAAGATAAGACAGCTTTCTTCAGTTTACACTGATGTTAAGGAAATTAAAATCATCAGTGAGGTTTTGTACCTAATTTAACAAGAAGAGCAGTGCCATATTTCAGTGTGATCTGTAATAGTTCAGTCTTCTCCAGTATCTTCGTTTCTGTAGCATTCTGCCATCTGCAGCAGAAAGAGGCTGATACCAACTTAAGTGAAACTTTTCAAGCCAACCTGGTTCACTTTGATAGGAATAAATTTTGGGGTCCTCCTAAATGTAGCCTGACCTAAGGGAGCAATTAGCTCCAGGAGAGGGAAAGTAATAACCAGTGGTATGTGCTGAAAGCATCTCATCTCTTCTACCAAGACTGGGATCTGAGTGTCTGTAGAATTCCTTCAGCTGGATGTATGAGGCCAAATGCCTATGGCTGAGGTTGAGTTGTGAGATGAGTCACATCATTTGCCTTCATCATTCATGCGAGGAGTGACTAATTTCTCCTAACATCACTTGGGAACTAAGAGAAGGTAAACACCCAAATAATTTGTAACAGTTTTAGTGAACATTAAAGCAAACAAAATAACCCAACACCAAAAGCAAACAGTAGAAAGGGATGCAAGAAGCAAGCTGCTCCTAGGCTTTGTTTTCAAGAGAACAGCTTCTCTGTTGTATGATTTGTGTGTGGCAGGAGGATGGAATAATATTTTCAGACAGGCTGATGCTGTGTTATTAGCAGTAGGTCAGAGGTTTGGGGTTGGTTCCACTCCAGAAATTTTTAATAGTGGATTGTAATTCAGTCCTGGATATAAAGACTGCCTGAGTCAATGATTATTGAAGCTATTTACTTTAATGATATATTGAGTGGATTTTTATATGACAATATGGAGAAGGATTTTTTTTTTTTTTTGCATTTATTTAGGGTTTTTTCATCCTAATTTTTAAAAAGTCACAATTCTGGGCACACATTCTCTACTGCTTCCAGCGTTTTGTTCCAGCCTGCCTGCAAGAGATGCCCCAGGCTGGCAGTGGAGCTGCTGGGACAATGCCTCCCTCCTTCCTTTCAGCCTAAGCAAATCCTTGCAATGCAAAATGTGCAGGCTTGGAGGGTTAGAGGTGAGAGTTGCCTGTTCAAGAAGCTTAGCTGGCTGATCAAAATAAGCCATTACCTCCAGAAACAGAAGTGGAAGCATATCCATGTGTAAGTGAACAGACCAGAAGCATCCTGAGGATGTGTGATTCCTCCTGTGCCAAACCCTGTTAGCCCCTTTTCCCTCAGTCTCCCCCCTCCTATCACTTTATTTAAATGTAAGCAGCGTGGTATGCAGCAGTTGATGTTGGGATTGCTGCTGTTACAGTATATGTGGGCTTTTTTTATAAAAAATTGAGAAATCTGTAAAATCTCTGATATTGCTAAATATGCTATTGACATATATGATAAATTACACTTTAAACAGTTTAGCCAATAAAACATGCTCATTTGAAATGGAGATGAGCAACCCTTAGCTGGCCACATGCGTTATGCACAGGAGATCAATAGTATCTACTGAACTGCAAAAACTGGATAAATATGTTCTTTTATGTGCTAGGAGTGCACCCTGATACTGCTGAAGTCAGAATTAAAATGCACTGATTTCAATGGGAATGAGTTCCAACCTTTGATAAACAGAAATAAGGACAAAGCCAAATCAGTTAGGTATTCTTCAAAGAACAAGTGTTATAGAACATAACATTTACAGTAAAGGGAAAAAAAGGTAATAATATTCCTGCCACAACTGTTCTATAGCAAGTGTAATATATTAATGCAAATACAGTATTTCCATTGGCCCACGTACCCACTTCATCTCACTCATACAAGAACTGCATACGCCTAATAATCTGTGCTTTTAGTTGGAGAAGAGCTGTGTATGATCTGGCTTTTTTCTTGCAGAAGTGAATCTATCCATTGCACTTCTGCCACTATCTTATTACTTCTCTATCTAATTCCTATCATGAAAAACACGAGCAAAAGGGCTTTTGATTTCTGCATTCTGTTTAAAGAACTCTGCACCCTCTACCCTTTCCCTAGTCCAGGAAGGATCATTTTAGATATGATGAATAGTATTCTTGTTAGGTAGATAGTAGTATAGTCGGTATTGATAGATATTGGTATTGATAGTATTGATAATAGTAGTATTGACAGATAGCAGTATTATAGATAGTAATATTGTTTAGTCAGTGATAATGTAAACAAATCCCATTTTCCCTTTGTGCTGTTAATGGCTGTATTGCATCTTTGCAGCCTGCTTGCACTTTAGAAGCCAATGAATAGTTTCTGTGCAGAAAATGAAGCGTTGCACTTTGCAGAGGTACCATTAGCAGTTTGAGGATATTTTATAAAGCATCCATGAGGTCTGAAGGATAGAGCCCATCACATGAGGGACTGTAACCAATATGTGAGGTTTCATTTGTGGATGTTTTGCAAACCACCTCAGGTCTCCAGATTTCAGGGTACTGGCAGTTCCAGAGTATTTGTATTATTGTTTTATTTTTAATAAACAATAATACAAATATTCACACTGTTCTAAGATTTTATATTCTCTATACATTCTCATATATCAGAAAAACTTCAGTGTTCAGATGGAATCAACCAAAAGCATTCATTTACCAAGAATTCTCCCGTTTGGCTAAGGAGATAAACATTCAGGTGAGAAGAGCAAAGTGGACAGCCATTTGTAAACACTGTAAAGACATTGTAAAATACAAACTGTTTGTAGCTCTATAGCTCTTCCCTGATCATACAGCAGCTCTCAACCAATGCTGTAGAATAAAACACACCAATGGACTAGCAGCTAAAATTAGTATTTTTGAGAATTGCTTCACCATGCAGGTCCTTCCAGTAAGATTTTCAGATCTTTCTCCCTTGGAAGCAGGTCTGTAGCATGACTGTGGTTCTCCTGCTAAAAACTATGCAATATTAAAATAAAGGGACCCCTAAATGGCCCACTCCCACTCTTGGAATGCCCCATCACCCTGTCCCCTCCTTTCTCTCCCAAAGCAGATGTAGCTCATATATTTCTAATGCTGAATACATTCAAACTGAAGACACTGGTTTTCTAGGACTTTTTTAGGAATTGCCTCTGCTCCAAAAGGAGTCAGATCACATGCATAAGTGGCAAAGGTTCAGCTATTTTGAGAGATGAAACCACATCCTGCAGAGAGGTGGATGTGAACGCAATCAGGCAAAGAATAGGTGCATCAGTGAGATACACTAGCGCCAAACAAAGTTTCTGTCTGGCATCAGCAATGTGTGCTGCCCCCCAGGATCTGCACTCAATCAGTGAATCTTAATTCATCTAGTTACTGGAAGACCCCTCTGATCAAATTTGGAAAACCACGAGCCATTACAGCTGCGTGGGTAGATGAGAGGTTGGATGTGCATTACAATAAGATTTCCTGGGTGTTTAGATATTTCATAACAAGAGCAGCAAGTGTAACAAACCACATCAAACCGTTCAGCCACTCGTGCAGTTGAACCAATTAAAAACATCAGTAAGTCATCTATGCACTAAAGTCCATAAAGGTTAGTGAGGTGAATTATTTCCTCCCTGAGGACCACCACGAATTAGAGGGAACTGGTCAGTCTTCACAAACAGGACACATAATAAGAATATTTTCTGTACGTCTGAGCTGGCATGGCATCATGGAGGTGAAAGCAGAGGCAGGAATAAGGAGTAAAGAGTGTCAGTATTCATCATTGTGGATTTATTTATTGCTTTGCTAGGCCAATGCACACCCTTCACATGAAGGTGGTATTAGCTGAGGGAAGTATTCATCATCTCCTTTGTTTGATGTAAGATATAAATCTGGTCTAAAAACTACTTAAAGGAAATTATTTCTGAGGATTATGTAAAAAAACATCTTGGTTTGGTTTTCGTCAAGGCTGCAGTTCTGGCCACAAACAGCTAAGCAGAATACCATTTAATTGGGCTGTAACTGCAGCACATTATATTCCTCTTGCTCCAAAACTGTGTCTCAGGCCACTCGCTTCTGATTCAATCACACAGATCTACCTCATGATGGCTATTCAAAGATCAGATACAGCAGTTAGCATGGCTGTATTTTTTGAGTCTAAACTTTGTGATTACAGTTTTCCTGAGAGAGGAATATTTTCTATGTAAAGCATACTTTACAATGTATTGGAATTTAACTACAAAGATATACACCTTCATAAGTACAGGCTATTAAAACAATTTACTAGTATGTCAACGAGTACCGATATGTACATAAAACCAGAATAATTTGGTTTGTTTTAATGCACTGAGCCAATCCAGCAGTGTGCTGTCAAGTGCTATTGAGAATCACTTTGCACTAACAGGATGACATGACTGGAATCACATTCACTGCACATCTTAGTTCTATTGAATGATCCAGAGCTGAAATGAATGACTGACACTTTGTGAATAAAAGAATAAAGCGATTGTGCCATTCACACTGCACTAAGGGTGAAGATTTGCTCTCATTATATTGGGTGTAAAGATTCACTATATTAGAGTTCATTAAAGTAGGTGGGAGAATGGGACTCGGTGAATAATTAGCAATAAATCATTTATCACGGAAATCTACTTTTCCCTTCCTTTTGTAGAATATCTGTAAGCAAATCACAGCTGCTTCAGAAGTGTTTGCTATTCAAACCTATTTCAAAAATAGGATTTTTTCTCCATTCTTAGCAGTTTGGATTGATTGTAATTTCTCTATTTCTCTAATTGCATTGATTAGCTACAGTTTGTCATATAGGTACATGATTAGCTATCTTCCTCCCAGTTGGATATGTTTGCCTACTTCTTGAGAGCAAACATCAGTGTGTACACATGCAAATGTAAATTATTTTTTCTTCACCAAAATCTCTTCAATGACACTTTGAAGGCTATTTGCCATGAATGCAGGTGCAAGGAAAAAAAAAAAAAAAGGTTCCTTGAATTTCTGTGAAATGGAAACAAAAAATCTGATATACAAGCAAATCAATTTGAAATAATGACAATATTGGCAGAGTATTTTTGCAATATTTCACCTTTTTTAAGTTGTATCTGTGCATATTCAAATTTGATGGAAATTAGATAGACAAAGAAGACAAATAGTCAAAAAGAATAAGTCTGACATGCAAGATAAGCAACAGATAGCAAACATCTATATTACAATGTGCAGTGCTTTGTTACAAAAAGGTGTATTTTGAATACAGAGACTGTGACACTATTCTTCCCAACACTTTTTTGTGTTTATGGCTCCACTGAAGCCATTTTGCCATTAAGTGTAGTGAGATCAGTATGTTACCCAGAACAATTGACCATTGTCCTTTCTAACAGCCCAGTGCACAGTGTTCTGCAAGCTTCTTCCTTCAAATGATAGGATCCCTCATGCCACATACTTAGCTTTCCTCTAGTAGTAAGTGCTGGTATCTGGTTGAGATCAGTGGATTAAAAGCTTTACAGGAGTGCTGAGAATTATTATTATCTTAGTTATCACTATTTTTCAGAAGTATTTCTCAGGACTGCAGATACTTTGGGCCTCTAGATTGCAGGGTCAGACAATGCTGAGAGCCTGACACTATAATAACAAGAGAATTCATTCAAATAGAAATGGTGGTTGTCTCCTACCAGTTTTGATAGCACTCAAGTAAAGGAAAGATGTCAGAGGATGCCTGTGGGAAGAGATCCATCTCTAATCAAAGGCCATCCAAAAAGTCATTACAATTAATTTCTCATTCATACCTTATGGAGAAAAAGATGCATTTACAGCAAAATATAGACACTGAATCCCATTAGCAAAACAGCACATACCTTATACTTAAATATATATAAAGCCCTCTTTCAATGCCTTTTCAGAGCTCATGTTGTCGACAGTTATGCCTGAAGTCTTTTATGTGACAAACTTGCCTGCACACCTGGCGAGCAGCGAGCTCTGCTCTTCCACGGGGGTGGATTGGGTTACAGGGGGGGCAGTGCCAGGAAAGTCTCAGGAAGGGTGGGTGTCTGCATTATTTTTTGAGAAGAAAAGCTTCAAATGGAAAGTGTAACCCAACGCTTTCTAAATGTGGAGGCATGCTTAAAGAGCAGTGCTATTTGGTTTCTCCCTACTTTAGAGAAATTTAAATCCTCAGTAAATAAATTCTGCTCTTCAAGGACTGAACAAATGAAATCGCCCGGTCAAAATTTAGAGAAGCTTCCGCTGCACTTTCCAAAAGCAGGAGAGATGGGGAGAGAGTCAGACTTCCTAAGGGAGAGCTAAAGCTCAGCCTCTAGCACCACAGAGCTAAATTCTGTCCTTGGGTCAACTCAGGGGAGCTGGGATAGCCTGGGTGTAAGCTGAGAGCAGAGCCTCACCTTTCTGGAGGAAGATCACAGCCAAAGTGAATGAGCTCCTCTGGTAGAAACTGCTACTTTCAGAATAAGAGTCTTTTTCCTTTTGAAGCCTACGGGCATGACAAGCACAGGCTTAGCAAAAATAGACAAGAGGAGAAAGAAGGGAAAACAGAAGATTACAAGAATTTTTTAAAAGCACCTAATCTACGTGGAAATATTCTTTCATGTTCTTGTGCAGTTGTGATCTCCAGGCACAGGTGTGAGCACAAACACATTCCCCCGCACTGGAGGCTGCCAGCATGGGAGAGGAACTAAAACTGTTCATGCTGATGAAATGCTCTTCAAAAACACATGGCTGGGACATGCTCTTATAGTATTTCTGCTTGAGTATGGTCAGGTCTGTGGTCGGAGAAGTAGCGGGGATGTGGTAGGGCTCACTCAGAGCTGGTCAGCCCTCTTTCAACAAACAGTTTGGTGTAGAGTTTCTTTTTTTACCTCAGGAAAATGTCAGTCAAGCAAAAGCAATGCCCATCCAGCAATTCAGACGTGTCTGTTTGCTCTGATGAGTCACTAGAGCAGAGGCTCAAACCTGCATCAGTGACACCAAAGGTGAATGCTCAAACTTGTTGGATTGTATAATCCATCTCTCATTAAGTTTAATAGTATTTAATTATTCCTACAAATTGGAACAACTCAGAAGTGACAGAAAAAATTTGCTTTTGAGTGACTGGCTCCTAGTAGTCAAAACAGATATGTGGGATATAAAAGTTTAGGTTTTGAGTCCTTGCTTTGAACCATTCTTAGCAGACTTCAGATTATGAGGTGGAAGATCCCAACCATGAAGTTATGGCTAATTCACTGTCAGGCCTTCCCTTTACTCTTCTAGGAGACAAAAGAAAGGCAAAATACATAGTTCTTCCTCATATGGTAGAGGATCATTTGGAATCTCCCAAATGACTGATAGAAAAGCTTTTACACTGCCCATGTTCTAGGCAGCAGCACAAGTACATATTTATAAGAAGCTCAAGGAAGTGTTTTAGGTGCAGGGTATCCTTGGACAAACACAAGGTCCCATCTTGCAAAAACCATATTTACACATCTGCAATAAGCTCAGCCTTGTGTGGAAGGCTCAAAAAATGGCTTCTATATTATTTGTTTCATTGTTTAAGCTAAATAAGGGTTTAACTTCTTCACAGTAAGATCTTTTCCCCCCATTCCATGCCCCATTTTACCTTCAATAGCAATCTTCTGTATTTTATCTACTATCACTGTTCAAGAAGAACATAGTTGGGCATTAAAACCAGGAAATATGCAGATGTACATAACAGTGCTACAAGACACATGCAAACTAAACCTATTCTACATCCTCTTGTAGCCCTTAAAGACCATTGAAAGAGGGCCAAAAGAGGTCTCACAAGAGTAAGGGGCCTTTAGTGTATTCTTCATGTTTTTCCCACAGATAATTTGGAAGAAATACAGTGTACTTTTGCATGCCCCCAAAGTAAAATTACAACCAGCTGATGAAACTATCTCAGCAGCAATGAGAGTCAACTCAGAAAGGCAGGGTTCGTTGCCAAATAACACAGATTGTTTATAATGAATATAAACAATTACACTGCTGACCAGATTCCCAGTACACTTCCATCCACAGAATATACAAAATACTGCTCTGGCACTGGTCTCCCAAATATTTGCCATATATTGAGCACTTTCAATGAATGAAATTCAGTGGAGATGACACAGAGGGAATTCCACATCACACTGTTCCCATTCCCGAGTGTTTTTTGTTTCCATGTACTTAATTTTGCCTTTCATATATTATAATCCCACGTAAGCAAAATACTTCTTGGTTCACCATGATCTCCCCCTAATTCTTTGATCCCACATTGATTTTTCTTGTCTTCTCATGAAACAAGTTTAACATTGAGCATAGAAAAAAATAAAAGGGAACTCTTGCAGTTTTTCTTCTTAGTTCTTTCCCTGTCACATCTTGGTGCAGATCTTGACAACATGACCCATCTTTCCAGAGCTGGGACCATATGTAAATTGGTAGTACAGAAGAAAGGCTTTCCACTGTAACATCCATCCAAGTGGACTGAACCTGGACACTGCCAAGCATTTATCTGAAAGCAGAACCTTCAGAGGTTTCTAATGGATTGTAAAACTGAAACCTTCCTAAGGGAAAGTATTGAGGGAACAAAATTCTCTACAACAAATGAGAAGAATCTTGCAAAGAAAACTCCCTTTCTAATGATAGAAATATATTACATTTGATGTTAACACAGGTAATTTGCAAAAAAAGTTCCATAAATCATCATTTCAATGGGTCATGAACTTCAAACTGTGCCTTCAGCTCAGCAATTTTATTACAGCAGAGTAACCTTATTTCCATACAAAGGGTAGTCACGGTGTTAATTCCAAAGTAGCAAATTCTCCTTTTGTTTCAAAACTTACTGGGATTGTCACTGACAGGTACAGGGAAGGAAAAAAAAAAAATAACCAAGTGGCCTTTTCAATGTTGCCCACAGAGGGGAAGCTTAAGAATGATGGCCCAATCACTGCAATTTTCTGTTGGAAAGGAATGTGTTTTGCTGGCAGAAGATAAGTTGCTTTAGTTATTACTTGAGTCAAAAGCAAACTCTATGTATATGAGTTTGGAGCACAATTGCTAGCAACTGCTTACAGATTTCAGTACTGTAGTCCCACATCCCTTCCTTTTTTTTTTTTTCCCCCTCAGAAAGCTGCCTCTTTGTCTCCACAGTGTTTTTCTTGTAAGAAGCAAGAATTACTGTTACACATTTACACAAAAGATAGCTTTTTTCTGTGATTTCCTCAAACCACTCCCACCAACTTTATCATGAGTGTTAGGAAGATATCTGATGGGTGAGTCATGGATTTAAGCTGCATCTGTCTTTCTAGAAAGCTGTACCTGTGATGCTGCCCTATTATCTTATTGCTACTCCTCTCCTTGCCCATTTCCACTTGCCATCCCATTGGAGTCAAACAGTCAGCAACAGGCTTGGAAGTTCTGACCCTCATCTCAGCAAAATTCGCTCTTAATACTGAAGAGGTTTCCCAGCTTTCAGTTTTACTGAGTTCAGTTGTGCACTTACCAAAGCTCATGACACTGACTAGCAAAAACTGGACTGAGCCTGTTATGCTGTGATTAAAGTTTCAGGTCCAAATACAAACTCTCTTTAAAACAATGAACTGTCATACAATATTAAGTGCCAAGTGATTTATCAAGTTATTTTCTTAGGTCTCTATAAAACTGCAAGGCCTTGGGTATAGCAAATATGAAAAAAATAATGATAAAGTTTGATACATTTGAGTCTAGCCTTGAAAATGTGAAGTTACTGCAGCTGTGGGTGCCTAACACTAACTACATCCTGTTTATAAACAGCCAGCACAAAAATGTCACTTTTCTGATTTGAAGTCATTTGCTGTAGCCAAATATGCATTTCATGATAGCAAAAGTGAACAGCCAGTTAGAACTCATTTCTCTCCCCTGCAAATAAACAGTAATCAGCTCGTCCATTGGTGGCAGTTGCTCAGTTTGTATGTGCAGCTCCTGCTCTGAATATGCAGATCTCCCCACTCTCATTAGCTTCTGAAGTGCCTCTGCTCACCCTGCTTGTTGTAGCTATTTCTGAGCTGTTGGGGTGACAATACCACAGCTTATCACCCTCTGCTGAAGACAAAGATTACTTTAAAATGTATATAAAAGAAAAAAAGCCATCCCATGTCACAAATCAAATAAAGCTGACTATTGAATTTTTTGACCTAGCTAAGGCTTTACAATGCTAAGAAAGAGTGGTAGGAAAACAGCTCTTGCAGATGAGTGGATCTTATCTGTAGGGACTGGATCAGGCAGTGTCTTTGTCCCATGCCAATAAGCCTGGTGGAGTACATTTGCAGGGCTGGGTCTGAGTAAGGCACACCTCAGAAATGAAGTTTATTCAGTGCAGATGCACAGACTCTTGCTCTCGATATAACAGTCTGCCTTCCCAGCACTGGCTGGTGTTATTTCTTCTATGTTGTTCTGGTTTATTTTTTAATAAAAGATAGATTAGCAGACTGCATTAAGTTCCAAAGCTTAAGTTCCAAAAAATATATTTTTGTTGTTAAGAAAAACCTGAATCAGCAGCTCCTTGTAGGCTTATGTGCAAGCTGCATGAGCAGGTTTGTGAAGGGTGTGTACATGCTGATCTTGCAGAGATTTACATCTGAGTGTAACCCATCTCTCTTCTCCCTGCCACAGCAGTCCCAGAGAAGTGGTTGTGAACCCACAATATTAGTTAACAAACCATTACTGTGGTTTAAGGCATCAGTGCTTTACTTTTCCCACTTACCAATCCAGCATCAGAAATTTCTCCACATTTATTCAGCAGAATGGTCTCCAAGACTTCTCCCTACTTTCCTGATAGGCTTTTATGGCTTTAAAACTACATTAGGTTTATATAGTTTAAGCAGGTGGTTAAGCTATGTGCCTGATTTTGCCCAGAGAGCAGAGGGAAGAGGCACATGATCTATTCTGCTAAGTTATGGGGCAGCAGTGGTTGGCAGAGGGGTGGTAAAAAGCAGCTGGGCCTGGAAATGAGCATCAGCACGTGGGAGGGGATGTGTGTGCTCAGCCTGAGCCCCTGGTCCTGCATCAGCACTGGTTCTGGCAGACTCCTGTGCCCAAGCAGAGTGGCTGTCCAGGACAGGTTTGGAAGTCTTCTGGTGTATCTCATCACAGGACTGTAAACTCTGGTCTCAATCAGGAAAACTGCTCAGATCATTAATAATTCCAGTCTGTGTCAGTGGGCTTTAAGTGCCTGTTTGAGGCTTAGCCATCTGCAGATAGAAGGGAACATGTCCAGGGAATATAACTGAGCCACAGGACTTTGCACTGAAGCAGCCACCAAACACTCCATCCACTCCTTGGTGGGATACAGTGTCTGACAGCAGGTGGTAACAAACAGCTTGAGGAAATTGCTGCATCTGCTTTGTTAAGTGAGCATGTGTCTGAGCCCTGAATCCATCTTTCAATCAAGCTTTTAATAGGAAAATGTAATCCTGAAAATGATATTTCCGAATGGGACCCAGTAAGGAATAGATGGAAATGTAGTTATGGTTTAGAGTGAAATCAAAACAAAAAATCAGGCAAAGTGCTGTTAAAAAGTCCCATGGTGCTGAAAGCAATCACAATGCACTTATCAATTATAAAACTGTAAATTGAAGTTTGAAACTGGCCGGTCTCCTGGTCTGGTTTCACTTGCAAGGTTGAGTCCAGCTTGAACGAAGAAAATCAGCAGTAAACCAAAGAAAAATCATGGGGAGACATGGATCCAGTGTTTACATTGCCATCCCTTTCACTGGGCGATGACAAGAGAGAGACTAGAAAAATACGAATTGTAAAATACAATTTTATCTTGCTATTCCCCTTCTAAGATTGATGAGCTATAAAAGCAATTAGCTAGAAATGTTTTTAAAACTTGTCAAATACATTATTTGACAAATATATTAATAAATCGTGTATCCAGTAACAAACTGCATGAGCTCTGAAAACTACCTCATCATTTTAAAACAACTTGAAAATCTCATTTCATCCATTGATGAATCACCTGCCTGCATTAGCAATAAACTGGCACAAGCAAGACAAAGACATTTTTATCCTTCATATGAAGTGCATTTCAGGACACTTTGCTAAATTTGAGCAAAGGCAAAAAAAGGCACGTGTGCATGTTATGAGATAGTGGATGCACACACATGAGTTTGGGGCAATTTTATACATCAGTGCAAGCTCCCATTCTGGCTTCTCTTCAAGGATTCTTCTCTGCATAGATAGTGGTGAAGGTCCACAGACACAGTTGAATCTCTCTCAAGTGATTCCCTGCTCACCTGCAGCTTCTGACCTGGGGAAAAGACCCACTTAGTCCTTTAGGCACCCAAAAAAAGAGATTATTGTAGATCAAACTTTAAATTCTTATGGTTAACTGACAGTGGCCTCCAGACCTGGTGGGCACTTCATCTGGCAACTGTTTTTTGCCTTATACACTGCACATGGCCACGCATTGCCACTTAATTAGGTTGAAATTAAATAAATTAATCCAATCCAATTCTCCAAGGTTATGGATTCATATCTGTGTACTGGACTGTAGTAACTGGTTGCTTTGCACTGCCAGGGGATGTAAATTGTGTGCTTGGTTTGGTGCCTACGCAGCGTGTACTGAACTCCTGTGTGTTCCTCAGGGAGCCCCCAAGCTGTGGCCCAACACAGCTTCACCTGGTACTTCTCCAAAAGTTAAACTCTCAGTTCCTTGCAGTCTAAAATATAGTTATTCACAATATATCTTTGAATCATGGTCAGTTCATGCTGCTCTATTATCCACTATCAGTAAACTCATTATACTTTTGTGCTGCCTTTTTTGCCAAATACTCGCTGACATTTGCAGATGAGATGGCTGGAAATATGATGTCTTGATGAGGTAGAAACAGTTCACAAGGATGCACTGGTTTTCACAAAAATATCTGGATCTAATAAGCAGGGGAAGAGAGGAAGAAAAAAAGTCCTTTATCCAAAGTTAAATATCCAAAAGCATGGCTTTTGGTGTAGAGCTAGCTGGGAACCCACTACTAAGACTCAGAGGTTTCTGCAGAATAGAAATAATGCCTGGTGGATCATTTTCTCCATTTCACAGACAGAATGTCAGGTCTTAGCTAGAAAAGGAACCCAAGTCTTCCTATCTTGAAGTCAAGGTACACACCCTCTTGCTTTCTTCTGAGCATTGTTCCAGTTCATCTCTGTTAATTCACAAGAAGCCATACCATATGTTAATAGACAACATGGCCTTGGAATTTATTTTTCAGATTTTGTTATTACCTCATAAACACAGAGCTTCCTTAAATTGTCATCAAAATACATCACCTTAAAATTACTGAAGCAATAGAAGAAAAAACCTTCAGCATTGCAACACCAAATTCTACTTCAAGTACTATGCTTGAAATTCACTGTCCTTGCAGGGATCTAACAGCTTTGCCATATTCTTTCACTGATATGGGGAGTCCAAAAGAAGCAATCACACTTTCAGCAAAAGCTGATTTAATTTCCATGGGACTGTGGGCTCCAATCTAGTAGGACCATCCTAACTCTTCTTAAATGCAGCCAGCGCTAACTGCCATTCTTTGCTACTTTGCACTTTAGATAGACAGTTATGTCTGAGTAAAGTGGCTGTAATTTATATCTGAGCAAAGCAGGGCTCTTGATTTGGAAGCACTTTCCATGGGTGTAAATGACAAGCCCAAGGCAGCAGCAAATCCAGCCCAGGAGATACAGTTCGTCCATTCCAGGGAGACGGGGAAATGAGACTTGGATTATTGTGATCTGTACAGGGTGGATGTTAAAGGCTGTGTCACACTTTGCAGGAGGAGGATGTTGTTTTTGCTGAGCCACACTCAGTGCTTCCTTTCCCACACTTAGTGTGTGACCTGCAGCACAAGCTGGGAGCCCTGCACTCAGCACGGGGGGAAGAGTTTCCACGAGGCTTCCTGCACCTCACTTTGGAAAGGGTTTTGGGAACCTCCCAGATGTGCAGACACAGATGATGTTATGATATGAGCACTGTGGTTCTCGGTAAATAAACTGTTGGGAAATGGCAGTACCCAATTAAATGGCAATAAAGATTTTGTGATTTCAGTTTTATGCATGTTTTAAGACAAAATCTGGGATGAACTTCATTGTGTATGCTCACACCAAAATAAAGAGGGTAGCAGGCATAAAAATAAGTTTAGCATTAGACTGGTATCTTTTTCAAATTATGACTCACTAACAGAGTTTTACAGAAATTTTATTACAATTTTTACTGCATGGAGGACTCTTTTGCATCTGTTTCACAGATATCCACCTTTTAAATTTTATTTAATTTGTATTGATCTTCCTGCACTTTCATAAGCAGGCATCACACATCTGAGCACACACAAAAATGATTACTTAAGTGATGATTTAAAAATAATGGATGTACATTAGCACATGAATGATTAATTCCTTTTTGTGAGTACAAGCATCCAGGCTATGGCTGAGTAAAATATTGATGGTACAAAGGAAATGAGCTGTTTCTTAATTTAGTTTTGTTCTGGTAATGTGTAACTAATGTTGTTCCCTTCTAGCAGTATGCATTTAGTGACCCTTTTAAATTTTAATACCTAGTGATAGCTAAACTAATAGTTTCATGGGATATATAAGACGGGATTTTGAAAAGATGCAGACAGAGTTTACATGCATTAATTTGAGACTTTGTAACACAATTAATATAAATAGGTGCTACAGAAAAACCTAGATAAAGTCTCCACACACAGTCTGGCATTTCACTAGAAAGTCGAAGCTTTTTTTGCACAAGACCCATCAAAAGGTAGAGACTTCATTGTCACATCAGTCTCACGAGGCTGAGGCATATAAATCCCAGTTCATCAAGGCCTGATGCTCTTGTGAGCAAGTGAGAGTGTGGGGATTTGTGAGACTAGTACAAAATGAGAGCAGGACTGCTCTTACCACCTGGTACTTGGGCACATGTTCACACTAAATGTAGGGGGACTTGAGCACTGAGATTAACCCCTTACTGGATGCCTACAGCTCCAGTCAGAGATCCCCACATTGCAGTTTCTCACCATTTCCACAGCTGTTGAGGTGTTTGTTTCTGGTAGTTTTTGCCATTACTATGGCACCCTGAAGTGTTTTCCCACATATTTTCTGCTAAATGCCGCAGTGGGGATAAAAGCACTGAAAGAAAGCACTGGTCACGTGGTCCTGCCCACACCTTCATTGCAGACCATGGCAGGCCAGGCTAACCCATCCCAAACTTAAACCTGATGCCTGGTCAAACAGAGCACTTTGGGCTCAAAATCAAATAGAAACGTTTTAAATACCCCATAGATGTGTCTGGGCAGCAACACATGTAAGGACACAGGTTAAGGTAGAGCTCAGCTACGGGCTCTGACATTCTCAGATGGGAATACAACCTTGTTACTCAGGTTGATATACAGACTGAATTGCTGGCACTGCCTACCCCCTGCCCATCTGCTAGAATGGCACTTTGCCCACCGGCGTGGTGACATGCCAGGTTTCATTTGAAGTAGGTGTCTTCTAACAATGGGTTTAGAAAGCAGCCTGTTGAAGACAGCAACTGACACTTCTTTCCTCAATAGGCTATTTTTGGAGTGGGAACACTTGCTGGCAGCAAGTGCAAAGGGTCTAAATCGGTTTCTGCGAGTCAGCTGCAAAAAAAATCTCATTTGCTACAGTAACAGAAGGTTTGGGCTAAAAAGTAAAGCGATTGCTTCCATTTGCACTTTCTGGCCTCACATGGTTGTGTTTATTGTGACTACTTAATCCCACTTTACCAAACTGCATGGCAGTTTGCAGGTGAGAAGGGAAAAGAAGGAAGAGGAACAGTGTATTGCTTTTGAGACAAGAAAGGGTACTGCTTTGTTTAATTTTAAATCATGATCCTTTGATATTTTCCACTGCTGCAATGGATATTATATGGTAATCCTTCCAGGACATTTTATATGTGAGGAAGTGTTTGAGGGTTGGTTCCCCAGGATGACATTTGAAAACTGTAGTTCACATTTTATTCCTTTGACAACTGAGAGAAAAGAGGGATCTTCATGCAGTCCCAACAAAAATCAACAGGCTTTCTGTCATCAGGTCTGTTTGAAAGGGTTTTGAAGATCCTAGGGAAAACATAGACTTAGGCTCTGTCAAAAGTTCATGAAGAGGTGTAGATCAGAGAGCAAGTTACCACATGCAGTTCTCCCTAGTGACGTTCTGGATACAGGACGCCTGAAACGTGGGCAGGGTGTAAAACCACACGGCTTTAAGAGCAGCCCAGATGGCCAGCAACCCCAGGAACTCAGGCTCACGTGCTACCCTGATCCTTCTAGGAAGGATTTTGAATCTAAATTGTCAGCCTGACATCAGCACTGTGACATTACTGATGGACAGGAGTGATACGTGATCCACCTCGCAGAGACTTCCTCGCTAAGAGCCCTCTTCTGACATGTCCAAAGCTCCTCTGGGCTTGAGTCCTACAATGGGATGTGAGTCCAAGCTTGACCATGACCCTGCTCTCAAAATCACCTGTCACCTGGCTGAGCGTGGGACACTCTGCTTTCTCCCCCCTTTATCTTTACTGTCTTCCCCTGACTCCACTCCCTTCTTCACCTGGCAGTGCACCCTGAGCCTGGGCAGTGCAAGGGACTGCCCAGATGGCAGGGGCCCCCCTAAGCCTGGGCTTCATGCAGCTGGGTCCCCCATCCCACACATGGAGAGTGTTTCTGTATGGTCTGGCTGCGTGAGGAGGTGGAGACCTTTCCATTCCTCTCTGGTTTAGTGCTGAGCTCTGTTAGCACATACATGGCTAATAATGGCAGGGAAAGAAATGCCAACTAGGCATTCTC
Organism: Pyrocephalus nanus; assembly: GCA_038380795.1. Lineage (NCBI taxonomy): Eukaryota > Metazoa > Chordata > Aves > Passeriformes > Tyrannidae > Pyrocephalus > Pyrocephalus nanus. The sequence goes on from CM076272.1 coordinate 9,810,427, forward strand.
CACCAGCATGTGAAGTACATATGCACAAAATAAACAATCATTGAGATTCTTCTGAACACAGGAAGTTATTCAGGCAGCATCTGAAGTACTCAGATAAAATACCCAAGTCTGAAAGAGCTTTTGATAAGAAAGCTGAGAATAACCTGTAGTTATCTTTGGCTACTGGACAGTAGAGACTTTATTACAAAATGATTTATTTGCTGTAACATGGTTGCTAAAATCCTGGCACCTTGTCATGCAAGTAATTAAAAAAAAAAAGTCAAATCTATAAAAGGAGATGGAAAGCTTTGACTGGAGCCACAAATACTGTTTCTTCCATTGCTTCCCAAGTAGAGAACCAGTTTTCATCCCCTCCTCTTACCCACAAAGACACAGAAAAGAGGAGATCAGTAGCTAACAGTGACAGCAGCTATGACTGCATCACTCCAAGCAGCAGAGGGAACAGAGTGCCTGCAGCAGTCTCTGTGATTTGCCAAGAATGGAGATGTCATGGCTTACTCTTTTTTTTTGAGCCACGTCAGATAATAGTGTTGGCATTCCTACCTGAACCTGTTTTTCCAAGTCAAGCACCATCCAGGGTATTTAGTAATAACTTCATTATTACTGATTGCTGCTTTCTTGTATATTTTTGCAATGTTAATTCTTCGAGTGTATGATGCAAATAGGAGATTCTGTGGGCTAAATAGGTGCCATTGCTAATTTATACTGCCTTGGATCCAAAGTGCTTTCTACACTTTTGACCCCATACACCCCCCTCTTCTAGACCAAGCCTCCTCCCTGACAGCTCCTTTGCATGACTGTTTCCTGCATGAGTTGTCACAGACAATGGTATTTCCCCAGACTCTGTGGAGCTTTGCATCACTCAAGATTAGTGGGCTGACATGCACAGTCATACAAGCAGCTGGCACACTGTGATCAGGGAAACAATGTGGGGATGAAATTGGGCACCTATCTCATTGTCACCTACTGTCACCTCAAAGGTGAAACTATGTCATCTTGCATCCTCTAAAGAAAAACAGCAGGATGTGTCCCAGGATCAGTGGACATGGTGCCGTTTCAAATGTTGATGGGGGGAAGGAGTAGCAGTAACTCCAAAGGATCAAACAACCTGTACTCATTTTTGCCTCTTAATTTTAATAATGTGGTATATAAAGAATAATAATTGTGTGTACTCACCTTCTGTAAGTGGAAATCTTCCTTCTGCACTAATGTGCAAAGCACAGAACAGAGAAAGGCAAACCTTCCATGGATGGTTCTGTTACAGCTACTCAGTAGAAAGGATTTTGCAGCCCACAGCTAGCACACAAGGAGGAACACTGAGGTATACCAAAGCAAGAAGTCATTTTTTTCAAACAAACTGTAATGTTAACTAAGGCCATGAGTGTTGAAAAAATTATTAAAGGTATCCACCTATGCCTCAATAACCAAATACCCTAGGCTAGGAAATAGATACTGGGCATACACTAAACAGAAACTCAATTCCTGTCACTACTGATTGTGTGGGCTATGAACTTTGTGTGTGTGTCACCGAGGTAAAAGTAGTTTGATCATCTTTCTTCAAACCCAAGATGAGCGTCTACCCCTTGCTGGACAGGAATGCCATGTGGTAAGGCTTTATTTAAGAATTCAAGCAATACAAAATTACAAGCAGGTTGTTTACCTTTCTATTCTTAGTAATTACTGGTATTAACTATTTTCTGAGCACCCTCCGTCCCTCAGCCACGAATAATGTCTGTCTGATCCTTTACAACTGTTTCACTGTCACTCAAATGAGGCAGGTTTTTGGCTGCTGAGTCGGGTTAGGCTGGACAGCTGCTTAGCTGTGACAGCCCAAGGAGCTACCTCAGGCTTGCCCAAGGGAGATTCAGACTGTACTAAGTTACATTCTTAGAGACTTATTTAAGGCCTTAATCCATGGAGTTATATTTGGTGGGACAGGGAAGGAGGAAGGTTTATGTGTGTCTGTGGATGTGTCTGTGTGACTCTATACAAGCACACACGTCTAATTGCTTGTTTTTTTGTAATACTAAAAACCTCTAAGACTATAAATGTCATCAGCTGCTACCTGTGGAGTTACCTTTGTGTAGGATGTGATTGTGTACAAAAAGTCAAGCTGATTCATGTTGGATTTTACGGACTCTGGAATGAGTAACACGATACAAATCTATAGATAAACTAAACTGCTGGTATTTATAACCAGTGAGCAATTGCCTCACCCCTTTGCAAGTTTTGAGATGTGACAGTTACAGTAGAAAGTAGCTTTACTGTAGCTCTGAGCTGCTTGAGAGCATGTATGATTGGCTAAATTTCTAAGGGAGTATTTGTTTTACCTTAAAGAAAACATCAGTTATGTCTTTGGTCATTCTTACTGATAGGGAGTAATTTTTCTTCTTGGCCAAGACATAAAACACTTAAAATTCTGAGCCCAGTGAAATAAATAAAAAGATAAAATCATCTGTTCTCATCCTACATTATCTTGTAATTTACACATAAATAACAGTGAAATAACAGAATTTTTCAGGCCTGTTCCTGTTCTGAAGGTCAGTGGGTCTCCACAGGACAACGGGGATTCATCACACAGAATCAATTACAGGATTAGGTAATCCCCTAAAATGGGACTGAAAAGTGATTTTGTGTAACAGAAGTTGCTATATATAATATACAAATAGATAACATTAAGTGTCTTGTCATCTGGTGATTATATGCCATGAACACAGATTTGTTACTAATACATCTTTTCATCTGTCTATGCCTGGAAAAGGCAGCCCATTTTACTACTACTGAGGAAAACTGGAGGTAACCACTGCCGATGGTGAATCTGTACTGAGTACAGCTGGGTGACAAATGAAATTCTGGAAATTAAAATTGTAGCCTGTGAGGAAGATCACCTATTAATCTTGGAAGTGTGCCATTAAATCTAATTACAGTAGTTTGTTGATATTACCTTAGATGTTTTAAATAAATTCCCCATCAAAAAATAGGTGCTGTAATATACCTAAATGAAAAGCTAATCCTTGTACAGAAAAATGAAGTTTTCTGGCTCTCAGTCATTCCTGTAGACATTTAAAGGGCTGAAGGGCCCCTAAAGGCACCATGACAATGCCTTCAGCTTGGCTTTTCTGTTCCAATCTCTCTGCCCTGTACAATTATCCCTCTCTGGGATTTTATTTTTTTTTTTAATGATACTATTCTTTTGCAAGGACCAAGAAAATAGTCATGTTTTACTATTGCAATGATCTTTGCAGGAAAGTGCCGTGGCAAGAACTGTTGCCCTGAAAGAGTCGGTTTTACAAAGTTAAGCCTGATGGGGAGCTTACAGGCAGGAAAGACCAGTTTTACAAGACTGTGCCCAGTTATGTTTATTGCTTGAATCCCTTTTATTAGCTTTGTCATACAGTCATCCAGATTTCACTCTAAGCACATTTCATCCAGATTTCACTCTAAGCACATTTCAAGTAGTAAAACACTCAGGACAACACATTACAAGCATTGTGTCTCTGTCTCTCCCAGTTTGCTGACATGGGGTTCTCTCTGCCAGCCCCACAGCCTTAGCAGAGGGATTTCTGGCTTTTCACTGCCTCAGGTTCATCTGCACAGGAGCCTGCATGATCCTCACTGGCTGACCCATGCAGCATACTGCCAAAGCTTAGAAAAAATTATTTGTTTTACAATTATTTTTATTCATTACTGGCACATCTCTTCCACCTCCCCAGAGATAGTTGGGGGAATGGGAGAGTGAACATATTGAATTTCACCCAGAGTTTTGCCTAAGTAAGACTTGAGAGCAGCTATTAGACTTATCACTTAAATATTCAATGTAGAGATAGTGTTCTGTATGCTTCTCAAGGCAAACTGGTGTCAGATGATTGTGTGTGGTCATGAATGACACTGTGGACCCATTTCTTGCACCAACCATAAAGATAAATGACAAGAGTGAAAGCTTATGGTCAAGGTGATCCTATACAGAGACAGGATAAAGTTGCCAAGTTTGGGTGCACAGCCCATCACCGTTAGCAGAAAATTATCACTACACCTTCAAGTGACAGGCAGACAACCTGGGATTTCTACACATCCCTCCACAGCAGTGATGTTGTTAATGGTTGAACTCAACGATCATAAAGATCTTTTCCAACCTAAATGATTCTGTGTTAATTTTTGACAGTCAGAAATGCTTGAAACATAACACAGTACCCAAGCAGATGCTATAAGAAAGCGTTTGAACTGTTTTATGTCCTCCTATATTTTATGAAATGGTAATTGCTTAAAAGCACCTCCTGTAATCTTCTGAAAACTGACAAGGGTGAAAAGGAGGGTTTCCCATCATTTGGAATATATGAGAAAATTGTCTTCTTCCCTGTCAGCATTATAAAGAACTATGTTCATGTGATACTTGAATTGGATACTATTTACAGGGATAAATTTGTGATGTCTTTTCTTAAACCTCCCACTCTTTATACAATACTTGAGTTATAACCAATTATTTGCCTGTATCAACACAGCACAGGCTTATTACATTGGCAATTAGCTATTTTTAGCCAATTGGTATAAATCATGAGCAACAGTGTTCTGAAATGTGCCACTCCTGACTTGGGTTGATACTGCTACAAGCTCAGGACTTGAAAAAGGAAAACTGTTTTATTGCTTTGCCAGCCAAACACTGGGATTTGCACCTATATTCCCCCAGGCAACAAGGTTTAGGGTGATTGAACAGGGATAGCATTTAAATGCATTCCAGCCAGACTAAAGACCCATCTTGGGATCTGAACTATGGGGAGTGGAGATGAATAAGTGGCTACAAACAGGGCAATAGCTACAGTAAGGGTTCATGGAGACTGGATGCTAAAGCCAGGAATGGTAGGCATCCTAACAGAGGTGAGCATTAGGAAACACCGAATTCTGCCTTGTGCAGGCTGAAGGTGGAGTACCATAATGAGCTATCAGTTTCAGCTTATGTGGCTTTAACCCTGTTCTGGTGATGAGCTGTGAAGCATTATAGCTTGATCTTCCTATTTTCCACATTTATGTTCTTAAAAATCCAAAGGAGAGAATTCTTCACCAATCGATAGAGATAAAAAGCCTGTTTTTCTTGGAAATTGTTCTACATTTATTCACCTATTACACATGCCTGCCCTGCCCAGTGCAATGGCTCCCCAGATATTGAGAAGACACGAAAGCACATAAAACCAGAGCTGTATGAAAATAACTTTTCTAGGTTGTTAATAGAAACTAATATTATCAGACAGACTAATGTTTAGCCCTGCTGTGGGAGCATTACTCATTGAATAGCACCTTAAATTGTCCAACTAATTTTATGCACTCATAATAAATAAATTCTATTCTCTTTTATTATCAAACTTAATTACAGTCAAGGTAAGTCATAACATCTGCACTTTGCAATTTAGATTTAAAGACAATGAATATAAAAACTGCTTGTCTACTTCATCAGAAATTATGTATTGATCCCTATTAAATTACCTACCAATTCCTCTATACAATGCCATGCAGTAGGCAGATGTCTGTATGCGCTGGCGAAATGTAGTGATTTTTGGAAGAAAAAAAAAAAAAAGAGAAGGGAGAAAGGAAAATATTTAGCTAAAATAAAACCACTCTTAGGATATAACATCATCACTTCTTGGCACTGCTTTGACTTGACCATCCTTCTGTAACTGACGTTTGCTGTTTTTATTGGAAATGACACAGCTTAAATGAACATGTCCTCAAAATATAAGTTTCCGTGCATTAGCATGCTGAGTCACTGATTCAGCTCTGGCTCAGGCAGGGGGAAACCATCAGTGCCATTTTCCTTGGCACTTGGTATTTCCTAGGGATGTGCCATTTGAGCAAACTTTCCTGTGTGACCATGCTCTGAAGGTGGCTTTCTGAACTTACTTACAAACTGCCTTGCACTGTGTGCACTTGTGCTTGCTTACCAAATCACCATGTGGCTGCAGTGGTGATTTTAATTAACACACCTGCTTGCTGAAAGCAGCTCAGCCTTGGTTCTAAACCCAATGGAGGCATTCAAGCACAAAGAAATGTCTGGTTTAAACACATATTAGTTTAGTATTATCCATATATTAATGAATTAAGAACTCAATATGGTGTTCTAACAGATGGTGGTTCTATTATCAGTATGTAAATCTTTAATATTTTGCTTACATTTTCAAATTCGTGAACAAGTGTTGCTTAAGTCTGTAAAATACTTAGAGGGTGAAAAGTCCTTCAGACAGTAGGAATAATCCATATGCTAAACCCATGAGATAGGGTGGGTAAGTGCTCTCGTTACCACCTTGAGCACAGGGACAGTCTGGTTGGAGCCAAAGCTGGTCCTGGGGCATTCCTGGCTCTTGGGCTGACACTCAGCCCATTTTATTGTGCCTCTGTACTTTCAGATTCTGCTGATGTGTTTCTTTTACAAATCAATCATTCTAGGGATAATTAACATTTAAAAGCCAGGTTTCTTTTAATTCCATTAGTATATTTGTGACAAGAAATGTGCTGGCAGAATCCAAAGGTTAAGAGTTACAATGAAGAACAAGTTTTAGGATAAATGAAAGTTAAGGCCTAAAATAGCCTGACAATACCCCATTAATCTGCACACTATTGACACAATAGTGGTCTGTTGTGTCAATGAGGATTTAAGAAGCTTTGCAGCACATGTTACTGATAGTTTATCATATCAATAGGAGCCTGCATATATTTGTGTTTAAAAACCTATGGCTGTGTAATTCCCTGACTGCACACATATTGTAAGTGCACATACTTTAAACCCTTACATAAAGTGGTTTCTAGCCATGCAGCAAATTTTGAAACGATAATAAACTACTATATTTAACTGTAGACAGAAGATATTAGTCTTGGCTATACCAAAATCCTCTAAAATGCTATACTTCAAGCTGGAACCCTTTGCCCTACAGGAATGTGATCCGATTCTCAACATTGTGCCACCTGCCTAATTGAAGCAGAAGGAGATTTAAACCATATTAATCTCTCATCCTGATACATGGAAGCCTTGAGTCAGCTTGTGGCTGGGAGGTATGGCGGGGAAGAAAGGTCCCTTCCCACAAGCCGCCCTTCTCAGAGCAGAGGGGAGTGAGCAGCCACAGCCCAAGCAGATGCCACAGGCTGTGCATCCAATGCCCCCCGCTGTAGGGATAACCGAGCAACATTGCAGAGTGATTTCTACATGGCAGTCACAAAAGGGATCTAGCGAATGAAAATATGAGTGACTCTTCTTGTACTGCAGTGTTTCTGGCTGGCACTACCATCAGGTGTTTCAAAAGCCAAGAAGCAAATCCCACATTTGCAATGCCCTGGTGTGGGTCACTTGCACCAAGGTACCCCTCCGTACCCCTGATAAATCCTCACAACAGTGGGTTTGCTCAAAGTGTTTGACTTCCAGTGCAAAGGCCACAGAGCTATTCTGTGAAACAAATCCTTCTGTTTGAAGCACTTTCAGCTTTTTTTGTCCTCAGGTTGCAATTTGATTCCTAACCAAGCGCATAGTCTCTATCACAGCATTTTCGTGCACTGTGCAAATTTTGATGCTTTTCAGATTAGGGCTGTTCATAAGAAAGGGAAAATAATGTCCTTACACCTTTAACCAGACAGCAGCTCCTGGGGTGCCACATAGCCCTGCTCTGTTCGCAGTGAGGAAGCCCATAATGATCTCGCCTTTAGCCTGTCACCACTAGGAAACATCAGAGAGAGACAGCCAAGGGGCTGAGTTGCCAAAAACGTCCTATTCCCATGGCTGGGAGATTTTGTTGGCACAATCTCTAAAGAGAATTTACTATGGGCCAAATCCTGGCGCCCTTGCTTAGATGAATCAGTTCTCAAGAGGCAACGCTCCCACTGCGAGTGGTGTGTGCGCAAAAAATTGCCAGATCAGCCCAAAATACTGCTTGGGAGTATCAAGCGTTTGTCTTCCAGAGGGGCAGGAGTGCTGTGGGGAGCAACTGGTCCAAGGATTTGCCATGGAGGCAGTGCACAGCTAAGGGGCAGGAATTTGGGAACTGCATGTGAATGAAGAAGATATTCCCCAGCAAAAATCTCCAAATTATTTTTACTCATTATTTTTCTTATTTCCCATAAAACAAACGCAGATGATACAGTTTGGCAAGTAATCCTTTTTTACTCCTTGCAGGGGCATCCAAAATATTTCATGGCACTTTAAGCCTTAATTAATTTATCTTTCATGTGAAGAAAAAATGAATTAGTGACAGCTATTTCCTGGATTTCATTTCTGGGATTAAACCTTTTGTTTCTGGAATATCTGAGGGGATTTTGGACAGGCATTTAAAAAGATGTCATTTCAAGGACATCCCCCCCCCCCCCCCAGCACCACACGCGAAGTACTCGTCTGCAAAACCGAGTCTTATTAGCCTGCAAAATTGCATCGCTCCAAACGACTTTTTTCTTTCCACGCAGAAACGAAAATTTCTGTTTTTAAGAAGCGAAGGTGGCGTCGGCGACGAAGAAAACGCCTCCCCATGGCTTCGCCCCAGCTGTTTACCTCCGCGGCCGCGGGGGAGGGAGAGGGTGGGCACGTTTGCCGAGAGGTGTTTTGCGGAGGATGGGGGGGTAAAACTACGGGCGAAGTTTTGCCGGAGCTCCGCGCACCGTGCCGGGGCCGCTCGGTGCGGGATCGGGGCGGCGCCCGGCGCTGCCCGCGGCGGGGGAGGCGGAGGCGGGGGGGGCCGCGGCCGGGGCGGTGCCGGGGCCGGTCCGCCCCCGCCATGGCGCGACTTGCCGCCGAGCTCCGCCGGCCGCGGGCCGCGCTCCCGCTGCGGTGAGACCCCAAAAGTTGTCCGCGGTGGCGGCGGGGCGCGGTGGCGGCGCGGAGGACGGGCGAGAATAAACCCATGAGCGGGAGGTGAAGGGAGGGAAGGAGTGGGTGGGCTCTGCCGGGCGCGCCTCCCCCGCGCCGCCCCGGCTCCCAGCGCAGCGCCGGGATGGGGCGCCCGGCGGGGGCCGGCGGGCGGAGCGGAGCGGGCGGCCCCGCCGGCGGGCGGCGGCCGCGGGCAGCAGCAGGTACGGGCAGCGCTGCGAGCCGAGCGGGAGGGAGCCGGCGCTGGCCGGGGACGGGGCGGCCGGAGCGGAGCTGTGGGGTTCGTCCCCGGCGAAGTCGCCCCGGGGCGCTTTTGGGGTGAGTCGGGGCTGTGGCGCCGCGTCGGGGGCTGAGCCTGCCCTGCCGCGGGGCTCGGCGCTGCCGGCGGGGCGGGCGCCTGGCGAGGCGTGATTTACGGGCTCCCCGGCAGCAGCCGGGCGCTGGGAGGCAGAGGGAGCTGTGTTTCCAGCTCCCCATCAATTATGGATGGAAACAAATACTGGAGTCAGTAGTGAATTATCCTCGCGCCGCGGCGGGGGCAGCTCCGCGCCGCCCTCCTGCCGAAAACAATGCTCAGGTGCGGGGAAACTTTCCTTTCTTTTTTTTTTTTTTTTTTTTTCTTCGCGGGGGGGTGGGGGCGTTTCAGCGCTGCAGAAACCGATACAGCTGCTTTCAGGGAGTAATTAGGAAGGGTTTAAAGCCTTCTTTATTATTTATAAGGATGAATGGAAATGAAAGGTCGCACAGATATTTCTAGGTGGCTCTCAGGGCTGTCTTTTAAAGGGCTGGGGGGTGGCTGTGCGGGGTTTTTTGTGATTGTCGTTGTGTTTTATCTTGTGAGTTGAAAAATGGGTTTAAGTGCTTTAGGTTGATGTGTTGAAAACATTGTAGTTCCGGTGGATAGCCCACTTGTTAGCATGAATATAGCTAGTCTTAAATTAGTGGGTTTCTGCCAGTCTCTGAGTTGTTTCTTACTTCTGGTCAAGATTATGTCTGTATCACAGGCATTAGCCTGTGAGTAATTTGAGCAAAATTCAGCCCTCAGTGTGTAAAGTCATTTGTATTTATATGTGTGTGTGGCTTAGAATACATTTACTTTTGAGCATAGCAGCGGCAATGATGGTTGATAATGCTCACATATGTGGCACTTGCTGTACAGATGGTATTGTAGCTTAGCCATGTACACACACACACGCTTCACACATAATGTGCAGGAATTACAGCAAACTTCTTCCAGAATACTGTTCAGTGCTCTGTAAATGTGTGGCATTTTTTTCTCCTGGTTACTTTCTTTAGAGGAAAAAACACATGCATCTTTATTGAGATACCTTTGTGCTCCAAGTTTTTGGTCTTATTAATGTGTTTTTAGTCCCTAAATATTATGTGAAGGAACAGCTTCCTACTGTCTTAGAGGCTTTTACTGCTGGTCTGTTGCTCTCACATACAAATACTTTCACAGAGAATTTTCTGAGGTTCTCTCCTTTTCCCAAGTCCAACAGGAAGCTCATTGTAAAGCTTTGCAATTACTTTTGTGGCAAAAGAGAATAGATGTTTTTCCTGCTTTATTCACACTATAAAATTCTATGCACCTCCAAAGTCTACTTCAGTTCCTTTCAGTAAATTAAGCTGTACGTAATCATGTTTAATGTAGTAAGTGACAGGCATATTTTGTTATGTTGGCAGATATTGTATAAACATTTACTCTGGCTTAGATAAATACAAATTGCCAGCTTAGTGCTCTGATTTCTTTTCTATATAATCATGAACTTGAACACTTTTTGTGTTAACTAATAGAGAGCTCAGGGTTTTTTAAATCAGAAAGGAAAAGTTTTTGTAGTAAGAATTTATTAGCATTCTGAATTATGTAGCTCAGATTTGTTTCCAAAAAGGCAGCCAAAAAAGTATAACCCAGAGGCTCTAAATTGGTTTATTTAACCAGCTTCTCACTTTCATCTGCACCTTTAGTTACAGTGAACCTTCCTCCCCCATATCCTGCAGTCTGTCACTACCTGTTCTCCTTTATGGTCGAGATGCAACAAAGATAACATCATTTTCTAAATGTGCTTTGTGTGATGCAGGAGTGTGTGCCAGGAATACAGTGATGGCCCTGTCAAAGCTCTACAAACCAGCTGTATGGCTGCGGGTTTTTTCCCCCAGCCTCTCGCGCCCTTTGAGCTGGACCATCTGAACGTTTCTGGGAACGGCTGAGCTGACTATTGCAGCAGATACTGTAGCCCTTAGAGCCGCCATAACTTTGCTGTGTATTTATGAAGAACACACTTTTAGATATTATGCAATTATATATGCAATCCACTCTGACTGAATTGGCCTTTGATCCAATCAGTCCTGTCATGAGAGGTGTGGGAAGGAAAACAAAAGTCCATCATAGAAGCTCACTTCAAAGTGTATATCAGGCATTTGTGGCAATGTATCTTCTGGTCTTACTACAGTTGATCACATGTAGATTTCAGCTCTGGAGTTTTAGGGGGTTTGAATTCTTTTTAAAACATTAGTGCACTTAACACAGGATTCAGTATCCCCTGAAGTCAGGTGAAGCCCAACTGGATGGATAGAACCTGTATGGAAATGTTGAAATGCTATGGTTGTTCTTCCTTCTGAAAAAAAAATAAGAAAGTAATTTGAAATATGAAGTCAAGTGGAGATCATGTGGGAATATGCTCAGTTTTCATCAAGTGTTTTTTTCAAGTGATGTTACTGAGACTGTTTTAGTTCTAGTCTTTGTAAGACGAAGGAAATAGCTACATCAACAGCTTCTGTGCCTGTTTAAGCTTATGTCGAGCTTACTTATGTGATCTGATATTTTTCAAGGCATAAACTATGTGTTTACTTTGCTTGCTGAACAGAGGAGATGGTGGTTGATTACATACTCATCATTAAACATACCTCTAATTCCAGATTGATAAAATCAGATACCTTTCCATTTGATAAAGTAATAATTTGCTCCACAAGTAATTAAGAAAAGATGGAATAAGGCGTTTTACTTGCATTGGGTAGTACAAGTTATTTTCAGTCTTAGCAACTCTGTGTGTAATTAAAACAGTTCAAATGTCGCTTTCGTCAAAACTGCTGCTCGAACAGATGATCTCTTTTCTTACGCATCTGATAAGCTACAGCAGTTACTGTTAAAATCCATCTAAGCCATCTTATTAAGTTGTTGCTTGTTCTGTGAATAGCTGCCAGCCTCGAGTTCAAAAGAAAGCGGGTTCTGATTTGTTCCCATGTCACATGGAAGAGGTGTGCAGTGAAAATCGTGTTACTGCCCTTTCGATGCTGTTTCCTGGAGCTCTGTGTGTTGTGTGCCATAGCCCACTTTCCCTCGTTGTGACTTGACAGTAATTACAGTACAGCTAATATCAGAAGTTGATTCAGTTTATTCAGACAGGAAGACTGTTGAATTGTCCCTCTTCCAAAGTCAAATGTTTGTGTTAACCACAGAGATCAAATCTGTAGTGCACATATATAACATATGAGTAGTGTTTATTTCCCTAACTTTTCTATTCCACTCAGCTTTTGTTAACTAACCCAGATTAGCATTTTAACAACCCTGAAGTGAACTTCTGCCATTCTCCCTGCTTGGACAGTGTGTGTAGACCATCCATCATCCTGTCCTTGGCCACAACAGGCTACTGGCTCCATAACCATTTGGAGCTACACAGAAACCATCCGACTGTGAACAGCACAGCTGGCTACAGCAATTTTTTCTTCCACGCCAGTGGCAGCATTGTCTGCCTATGGTAACTAAAGTTAACATCCAGAACGTGAAGTTTCTTTCATTCTGGCACCCCTGCCCAGCCCCGCTGCGGCTCGGGGTGCACACCTGCAGGAGCAAGGGCTGCAAAATGGCTGTGAGGAGCGAGGCAACCGCTGGACTCCTTCTTTTCGAGGCTCCAGTTTGGAGGCAGCAACCTGTTGTCTGGAGTGGGATTACATTAACTCTGTCCGTACTCGAGGGGGAGCTTGCTGGCTGAGTCCTGTGCGCTGTCAGTGTGCGGGTCGGGGTGTGCTTTGAGAGCCACCAGCTAAAGAAACAGAACTTGCTGCTTTAACTTGGCCACGCAAACTGCCAAGGAGCACAAAAAGAAATGGAGAATTTCGGCTGTGTATTTCACACATTCTTGTAGAAGCCTTTTTAGTTCCACAACGGAAACCATGTGATTTCGCAGGATCTGTGCCCAGACTCTAATACTTGCTACAGATGCTTTCCTTGGTTTGTTTTGCAGATCTATGAATGCAATAGGAAAGAAGTCATTACAGCATTTGTTGTTTTAATTCTGATGTGTGCCATGAATGGCAGGTAACCAGCAGGTGAATGTACTTGTGGCTCTCTGCTAATTTTCCTTGTTGAGATTTTTGCATAATTTAAATAAATTGGCCTAGTATGGCTGTCACGTGTAAGACACTGCTTTCTTGCTGGAAAAGAACTTTTGATTTCAAGAGCAAAGGAGGTCAAGAGGTATTACCGGGAAGGGAGGGGCTAGATGGGAGTGGAGGAGCAAAGAAGTGGTGGAAGAGGAGGAGCAAGGAGCTCGGGCAAGCAAGTGACATTTGTTCTGTCCAGAATGGTTACAAACCTTGTAAACGAAATCAGTCCCTGGACAGCTTTGATTTATATTCTCACACAGCAGATTGGCCTTGGTCTGCCTGACCTTGGTAACATAACAGAGGTCGTATTTGCACACAGATACTCTTCTTGCAAAAAGGTTTGTTGTTGCTGTTACTTTTTTTTTTTTTTTTAACCGTTGCATTTAAGAGGCAAATTGCAGCCCAGGTTTCTAATTGGCTAGGCACTGGATAAACACAAACTGAAAAGGATGTATCCTGTTCCCACAGTGGATGGTTTAAGAGAAGAGGTGGCAGATGGGTACAGCCAGGCAGTGGCCTCTGGAAGCAGGAGAGCCGTGTTGGACTGCAAAATCAGCAGCTGTGCCGGCGCACAAGCCGCCTAAGCATAGCTGAGCTGCTTGTGTTGGGGAGAGGGGGCACACAGGATCGGAGGCATCAGAGGCAAAAGGGAGCTTTGAAGAGGGCTTGGGATGAGGATGAGAAGTTAATTGGCAGATGCGTGCTGGGGGGCTCTTCAAGTGTGCGAAGGACAGCAGGGAGGCAAACACAGAGGTGCTTGTCTGGAAAGGTAACGAGTGAGCAGTGGGGACCATCAGCACAGCCCATCAGAGGTGGGAGTGAAACCTCAGAAGAGATGAGAGCTGATCAGCTGGTCACTCAGCTCAGCTATTACTTCAATAATAGGCTTTTCTTAATGTGAGCTACATAGTTAATCTTTTTTTTACCAAATGGTCATGGCAGCTGGGACTCTGCTTTCTCAAGCAGCAGTAAAGCAGCAGTTCACACCTCTGTTGGGTTGAACCTTCCTCAGAGCTTTATTGTGGCGTGAAACAAAAGGTATTTCCCTCAAGTGCTGCTGCCTCGATTCCCAGGCCGAGTATGGGTGCTGGTGGTGGGCAGGGACTGCAGCGACAACAGGAGGTGTTGCTGCTATTTCTGTGTGTCTATCATGGCAGATGCACTTTGGGGTCAAAAGAAAATTTTCACGCTTGTATTTCAAGCCTCTGCTTACATTGTGCCTCCATTTGGGTACCCCCTTCCCATGTTGTGTCAACACCTACGTGTTCTATCCGGCTGTGTAACCATCCTGGTTTGGGAGACTACAGGGAAGAGAAATATATATTACAAAAACCTCATTGTATAGTTAAGGCTACTGTACTAAAATTTTAGACAGTGTTTGAATGCAGCCCAGTGTTAGTGAGGGAGTGTGACTCTACCTGTTGGTGTGATGGTGGTTAAAACAAGAAAGGGCTGGAAGCAGTCTGTGTGTCCCTAAGCAGCACTCTGGTGTGAAACACCGGAGCAGGTCAGGGAGGCTCAGTGCCCTGTGGAAGCAACTGGCACCAACCAAGCTGGAAGGCAGGAGAAGACCCTCTGGCTCTTCAGCAGTTGTCCCAGAGCCAGCATTGGCACCTCTGGCAAATACACCTCTTTTTGTGTATTGCCACCTGGGGACGAGTGCTGAGGAGAAGGGTAAGCTTAAGAGAGGAAAAGCAGTAGTGTGAAAGCTGTCAACAGTGTGTGAACAATGTCCCCAGGTGTCTCATGAAAGGAGTAATGAGGGGAGTGGGGGGGAAATAATCTTGAAGTTGAATGGTTTCTTTCAATTTGCAAACTTCTCTCTGTGACAGTTTCTTTAACCCAGCACGTGTTTATCAAAGATTAACACCGAAAAGCCAGTAATTTGTTTTTGCTCAGTAAGTCATATTTTCTTCATAAAGTAAACGCTGTGGATATTTTTAGCATTATGTAGGTTTTTTCCTTGATGATAACCTCAGACAAAAATAATCAAATCTCATGCTTTGGGGATTAATCTGATTTCCTGCAAGGGTACAGATAGAAATTTTTTTTCTTGTGTACCATTGTACAGGTTTTGCTGTGAGAGTGGATTACGGCTTTTCCTCCCTCTAAAGCATCATGTTTTCATCCTCACCAAAAACATAACAAACACTGCTTGTGGTTGAACAGTGGTCTTTGGGGGCAAACTATGCCAGCACAAACCTAAATGTGTTTGGTGCAGATGTATAAGAAAAATAGACCTGCAGAATTAAATAGTGTGGGGGTGAGTCATGTTGACACTGAGCCAGTATTACTGGTGACAACACAAGGATTTAAGGAAACATTGTAATTGTATTGGGCATCTGGGGAGGTCTGTGTGGAAGAGAGAAGGGGACAGGCTGTAATATGAGGCTTTAAAGCCCTTCCCTGATTTGCTACAGATTTCCTTCTGACCTTGATTCAAGCACTTGCAGTCCATATGTTACTGATTTGAATATCTTTTTTATTTTTACTTTTAAAGGTCTGATCTGTGACTGCTCTGTGGCTTACTAGTCAAAATGCCAAATTATTGAGATGCATATATTTCCCTGTTTTGCAGGGTGAATGTTACCATGAGGTGATGAAGCCCAAGTAAAAGAGAGAAAGAGGGAGAGCTGGTGCCCAGCACAGCTGTATCCAGTTCCAAATAATTGCTGAGGGTGGGCTCTGCAGGTTGTGTTTGGTCTGTAGAAAGTGGGTGGGTTTAGGATGCAGAGTTCCCCAAACTGATGTGAAGCAACACAGGATGTGCCCAGGCTTGGGACCCAGAGCAGGACAGCAATGGCTGCACATTGCACCAATCCTGCCTCCCCCAGACTGGCAACAAATGGGTATAATTTACCTTACTGAGTTTGTATCAGTTTAATCACTTCAGGAGACTGTAGGGCAAGAAATCATCTGGATCAAATCCTGCACTAATAAATCTGATTTCTAAACAAATAAAAATAAATTGTTCACCTCTACTCTTCAGCATTTTTTGGTAAGCCAGGTCCTCCCAGAAAACCCTCAGCTCAGGCACCTCTCAAGACATGGGTCTTGTCCCTCTGACTGTCCCCAGAGTCTCACAGCATGAGCACTGATGTTCCCCCCCCCTCCCCTGTGAATATGTATATACATACATTTACAAATACACACTTGGAGACTACAAAAGCAGCAAATGTGATAATGTGATCCAACTGTTCAGTGCTAGGGCAGAAAGAAGTATTTTTCTGCCATTATGTGAAAATTTAGCGTGACTGGAACAGAGTCTGCATTTGATTAGGCAATTTAAGAAATGTAAGAGACTTCATACTGTAGGGCAGTGCTGCAAAACAATTGCTCGGAATATGTTCTAAAATTGGTTTGCCTTCACCAGATTTCCATGTGTTTCTGCACGACATCTCAAATGAAAGTATGAGCAGTCACGTGGCAAGTGACAACAGTTTGGTATTATGGTAAATAAAACCAGCAGTTTAAATAATTACTTCAAATCCTGAGTAGACTTTGAGATTAAAAAAAAAAAAAAAAAAAAAAACAAGAAAAAAAACCAAAACAAACTAACAAAGAAAAACATAACTCTATTACTTTCTAGCCTGGGAAAGACATTTCATAACACATCCTTTCACTAGTGTGGTTAATCTTTAATGCTTAACGAGAGAATAGTAATCGTTAACTTTGAGCTCAAGCTTCCTTCAGGTTTTCATGCTTGTATTTTGTACATGTAATTGATTGTGCCCAGGAAAGAGCCAGAGCACATGCTTTGCATATACAAATAGGTAACTGGGTGGTCAGCTACCAGATTTATCTGTGCAGAAAAACCAAGACTAGTTAAAAACACATTGTTCCCCACTCTCTATAGGTAATATTCCTACAGGCAAGGCTGGCTGGCCATTCCAGCCCTGAGAATGGCACACTGATAGTACCAGCACAGTGCTTAGGATGCTCTGATGTGTTTCTTGCCAGTTGATAGTCTTCTGTCTCTCCCTTTGCATTTTCTAGCAGCCATTTACTTTCTCTCTGAAGGGGAGCAGTGGAATACAGTAGCCTTTTCCCTGGCAGTAGCAACTCAAGCCAGCAGGCCCCATGCTCCAGCAAGGCACAGTGATGCAATGCTGGAGGGATGTTTATAGCAGGGGAGAGCAGTGGGTGGAAAGAAGTGATGCTTTCTGGAGTGAGGTTGACAGCAACATTGTTTGTGGCACAGCCTGTTTAACAGCAGATGTGCCCTCTCCACAGTGCAAATCCCTTTTTTCTTTGTCCATCCTGCTTGTTGGGACGTATTCTTTCCCCCAAACCTCCCTTCCATTTCAAAACATCCCTTTCACTTCATCCCGTAGGCAAACCCTGACCTCCTGGGCTCCAGCCAGGACTAAAATGGGCAGCACTTATCTCGGGGATCAGGGCTGGAGCACTGCTCAAGGTGCAGGCTGGAGAGACAGCAGGGCTCTCAGACAGCAGGCCCAAGGGGCTGCCAGCAACTCACTCTGGCTGTGGCGTCAGCTGGACTTGTGCAAGTTGTGCCTGAGACCTTCATTATGTCCTCACCTGCAAATACTGGTTTATACCTGTCTCAGAGTTGCCTTATCAGATGATGCCTAATCATGCTGAAATGAGTGGCAGTTTTCCTATGTAAATCATGTTCTGCAGGCTTGCAGGAAGAATACTTACTTCCTTCACTTCCAGCTCTCACCCACACTTGTAGCCAACTCTCCTCGAGGGAGGAAAAGTAATACTTTGGTCTAGGTTTTTAGACTTTTGTTTGAGGCCAAGGGGGGGACAGCTTGGGTTGTTCCCAAACCTGCATCTAAGCCTATATGTAGTACTGTAAGTAATTAGATCTTTGCTATCATGGCTTAAGAGTTCTTGCTAGTTTTTGGGATAAAAGTATTTTAGTCTGAAACACCCTAATCAAAAGCACCAGAGACCTCTGACCCAGCTGGGAGCTGGAGGCACTCAGGACTTCACCCCGATGAGCCACAGCTGCTCTCTCCAGCAGGGTGGCTTTGCTTTCCTCGGGTTGGGGTCAGGGCAGGGGTAGGAGCTCGTGCTACCAGGGCTGCCCATGGCCAGGAATTAATGGAAGATCAGTGCCAAGAGTATAGAACAAACCCTGAACATCACTGCACTGACATTCGCTGCACCAGTCCTTGGATGATTTCATGAATAAATTTAGTATATCCTAGGGCAGTCCCAGTTGGGCATGAGCAGTTTGAATTAATGAAATGCAGGTCTGCTGAAATGGTGAATCCAGGGCACTGCTTAAGTTAAAGTACCTTGCACTCCATCACCGATAGCTGAACCTTGGCAAACTTTCAAGGGAAGGATGTCCTGCAGGAGCTTTGCAAAACAGAACAGATTTGACCATAGATGTGAGCTGAAATCAAAGGTTGGTTTCAGCTGGAGGACTTTTGTGTCACCCTGGTAAGGGAAGGTGGTTAACATTCACTCTCAAAAATTAACTTAAAATAAACATAATTGAGGCAATCACTTACAGTTTGTTGAGCATTTTATTTCCTTTCTTGCTGAAACTACCGTGTGTTCAAGTAAATTTTTGATCACAGGAGAATTTAGCCCTCAAAGTGCATCTAATCAACCACTAAACACTTGCATCATTAAAAGTCACCCTATCCATTTTGCAAGCATTCTGTCAGCTCGTTCTGGAGCAAGAGGGGTGCGCTTTCTGCAACGTTCAAAGACTGCAAACAACTGAAGTGTAGCTGGCAGTACCATAAGCCAATTAAGATGAAAGCTGTGATACTCAGTGGTAGGGTTTCATCACTTTAATATTAAACTATCTTTTTTTACTTAGGCATAGATCAAGAGGTGTTAATGCAGAATCCTTAAAAGAAGTCAAGTATTATCTTAAAATAACAGACCTGTTATTTGCACTTTTATGCTCAATTAATATATCTGCTCCAAATATCCTAAATTTTTTCTTCAGAGCTGCAGACTTTTAAGGTTGTTAGAGAAAGTCAGGAGGGCTATATAAGCAAGTTTAAATTTGGGTGTACCTTTATAGGACAGAAACAGGTTTTATTACCTATTTATTCATGCTGTATTTTTCTAAAAGGGACTACATGAATTAAGTACGTTTCTTATATTATAACCACAAATATTTTTCTGTGTTATTTGATAATTAGCTGAAACAATCTGTCACCAATTTCTACAACATGGATTTATCACATCATAGACAGTCTCCAAGATCTGAATGTACAGTAAACCCGTGTGTCAGGCATTGCCTTCAGGAACTTTATTGAAGTCAGCCTTCATTAGAAGAAACACATACTGGAATGACATTAAAAAAATTATAAAGAAAATCACACTTGCATTGATTCTGGCTGTTGTATCCCCATTTAGAGAGGATTTACCACACTATAATGCAATTGCATCATTGGAAAACCTATGTATAGCTATGACCTAAAATGGGAATCTAATCCCTTGCTTCTCATATAATACTGATACAGATTTTTAAGGCAAATGTTGTGTTCTATGTGGAATACTTTCTGGCTTGTAAGCAAATGACTCATCAGATCCATTTCACACAGTAAGACACAGAAAAAAAGACCAAGACAAAAAAAATAGAGGCAGGACAAAGAACAGTTGGTTCCCTCTCTAGAGTTCAAGCCATTAGACCCTGGGCCATGCTGGTCTTTCTTACATTTTGACTCAAGTGGTACAAAAAGGCTTCATTTTCATGTTTTGATTATCAAAACACTTTTTGACCTGGTTCCCCCTCTGTGTGGCTCTGCTCTAGTTATTTTATTCCAGTCACAGCAGGGATTAGGTATCTGAGTGAATATTCTGGTATATCCATGGTTGCCAATGCAAACATTTCTACAAGTCTAGGGCACCACTGAAGACAGCCTGTACCACCTTCATATACTTTCTTCTGAATGTTTTATCTTCTGAAAAGATTGACCTGGTTGACAAACCAAAATTGAGCAACAACCTATGTTTCTTTACCAGGTACAAGCGGAGCAGAGCCCCAGTGCCCTGCTGGTGAGCTGTTCTCTCTGCAGCTGGCTCACAAAATTAAACTTCCCCCACCTGGTAGCAGTTACCATCAGCAAGTAAACTCAGATGCAGATCCTTAGCCCACTAAAGTGGAGTCACTGCCATCAGGCATTTAAACTTCATGAAGCCCAGAATTTGAACCATACCCTTTTCAGGTCGTGCTTTTTAACTTGCTGTTAGTAGACTGTAAGTGATTTGTGCAGCAAAAGATGATCCCCGAGGCTGTAGTAAACAAGATTTTTAACCTTTCTATTCTTGTCCTTTGTATCCAAAAAATGGGGAGAGGTGCTGAAGAGAAGTTCTCATTCAGAGACTACTGTAGCTTTTATTTGGTTGCAAGTGAAATCTATGACTTGCTCTAGCCTGGCCAGCACATCTTTGTTGCTTGAATGTCTTGTGGTTGAAGAGCCCAACTGCTCAGTGCCCTGAAGCCACTGTCTAAGGGTTCCCTGTGACCCTCACCAGAGTTGTCTCAAGGGCTGAGTGGAAGTTGCTGAGTGTTGCACAGATCTGCTTTGCTCTGCATCAGAAACTGAAGTCTCAACTGTAGCCCCTGAGAAACTTGTTGAGCATCTCTGAGCAAGCAGCAGTAAAAGATTTTTATGTTTTGTTTTGTATTAACTTTTATCTTATCATTAGAGTGGTTTCATGCTCAAGATTTCAGAAGGTGCCATCTGAGAAATGCAGTAGTTAGTGCCTTTGCACTAATTAGTGCCCTCAGGGAGCCATTTGCATGCAGGAAGGAACAGAGGACAGCAGGGATTTCCTGCTCTGTCCAATTCCAGTCACTTGGGATTGTGGCAAACCACATCAACATAAATTGACTAAGCTCAGCATATTACTAATCAATTCTGCCTGTCCCCCCTCTCTGATATGGATAACTTGTAACTTGTACCTTCAAGCACAGAGGACATCCTTGATGTCACCGAACAGCCTGAGTCTGGTGAAGAAGGAAGACAATGTAGCCATTTACTCAGCTTTTATTATTGCAACCCTTTTCTCCATTCCTTGGCAAACTCTCCACAAGTGAGCTAACTTTTAGGATATATCTTTTGTTCTGACCTGTCTTGAACTTGAGCCTGGATTTGCCGTGCTGCTCTCCTGTCTGTGCTTAGCATTTTGAGAGGCGTTTATTGTGTTAAGGAGATTTTTAAGAAATTTTTTTTCTCAGTGAGTGGAAGATATTGCATCAGTCTGGTTTGAAGCCATTTTATATGTTGCTTTTCCCCAGCTGGCTGAATGCCCTTTCCCTTCCCCCCTTCTCTTTTACGTGGCAGTGCATGGAAAGATGATTGATGGAGTGTCACCGGCACGTTGTCAAAGGCTGGAGTAGATTAATGGGCAAGAAACACCAGCCTGTTCCCCTTCATGTGTGATTGTTTGAAGGCAGGCTCATATTTTAACAGAAATTATATCCTGCTTCTCTGGATTCCCCCAATCAGGAATTGAAGGATGGGATTTGTAGCTGAGATTGAAAGGTACCAGGCACAAAGAGCCAGTTTATTATTTGGGACGACCGCCTGCCTTCCATTTGACCAACAGCATCTCCCTGAGGCCTGTTTCAGGCAGGTTGCTCTCCTCTTAAACAATGTGGATTTGTGCCACCAGTTAACATTTACACCTCTTGCAGCCAATAAGTAGTTATGGCACAGGCCAAGTGGCCAGAAGAGCTCTGATTTGTGACTTGCTCTCCACCTGAGTGGCACTGGTCACT
This sequence comes from Pyrocephalus nanus, assembly GCA_038380795.1. Lineage (NCBI taxonomy): Eukaryota > Metazoa > Chordata > Aves > Passeriformes > Tyrannidae > Pyrocephalus > Pyrocephalus nanus. Next base: position 9,832,365 of record CM076272.1, read on the forward strand.
GTACCTGTGCTGCAGGGAAGGACCATGTTTGACCCAGAGCAGCTCAGGACCTTTGAAAAGGCTTTTTTGGTTGTTGGCCTTGGTCTGTGCCTCAGTTCCCCAGCTGCAAAACAAGGATAGCAATATGGTTATTTCCAAACACTGCACTTGCCATGGATTGTTTCCTAGCAGAAACGCTAGGAATGCAATTTATAAGAGAAATTAATCAAAGACTGGTCTGAATCCTGGCTAGGGGAGAAATAATCAAATCCAGAGTATGATTGTTTTCTGCATTTTCTTGAAGGTAGACTTTGCCAGCATTTTGTAATCAGCTATTCTGGTCCAAACAGATACTTCATCATTGTTATTTGTAGTCCCCAGTAGTGGCCTCCACTAAAAGGTTTGAGTGTGGCAAGAATTATATCTTTCACACCAGCCTATCTGGTCTACCAGAGGCATACACCTGGCTGTCATAAACCCCTGCTCCAAGGGCTAGATGGAGCCCATTTTTCTGATTATCCAGGAAACAGCTGTTGTTCTTCCCAGTTTATTCTCTGTTCAGTCTGATCTCAAGCCTATGTCCAACCAGATAAAAGCTGCATTCAAGAGCCTCTTGAAGCAGGTGCATTTCCTTTTCATGTGTAGCTGGAAATCAGAGCTAGCTACCGTTAATGTTCTTGTAATAATTTTGCAAGCCAAATAACAAAGAAACCTGTACTTTTTTCCTGGCTGGTGAGAAGTGATAGCCTCTGCTTTGCTGATCCAGTCCAGCTCTCTGTCTGCTCTTCTCTCCTGTCGTGACAGAGGTCTGTGCTTCATGTAGATATTTTCTTTGATAGAGATTTGTGACAGGTGATGTTTAGAAGAGAGTGCATACCATAACTATTCCTGCCCTGTATGTTCTCAGAGTTCACCTCTGGAGTATACTGAGATGTTTCAGGGGATTTTGAGGAAGCCATGAATGTGAGTTTGTTTCTGCTCTGGATGCCATCTCTGGGGAGACACATCCTGTGGATTTACATTTACCAAACTTCTCATTCTTTGAGGGAGTATGATATGCCCCCTGAAATTTGAATCTAATTGAGAAAACTGAAACCCTCCTTGTTTACCTGGCATTTCATGTGTTTCCCTACTGCTTTTGGGACAGTTTGCTGTCTGTTGGCCATGACAATTGTGACCTGAAAACAAACTGCCCTTTTTTCTGCAGCCATTTCCTTGAGTCCAGAAGTCAGTATCTGCCAGCATAAGGCAGGTTACAAGGAAGTTTTGTGATTGTTGCCCCAATGAATTCTTCCCAGACTGTACATTGAGAGGAAGGAGAGGAAAAAAGGAACCGCCTATTATCTGCCCATGCTTGGTACAGGCAGAACTTGTGCAGTTTGCAGGCTGTGTGTGATTTGCAGCTGGGCCAGGGTCTCTTTGAGTCATGATGTGTGGGCCACAAACATCCTCATCTCCTGTGCTAACTACAGCCTACATGGCTGGGAGAGCTTCTTGCTCTTTGGCAATTTGTATTCATTTGTTCTCCAAGAAAACGAGGCTTCAGGGAGGACTTTCACTAAGCACCTTGCTGATGTTACTGACTGACTAAAGGTACAGTTTCGTGCCTCCCCTTTCACTGGGATAGCAGTGGATTGGATATTTGGAGCCTGCTTTTCTTTAAAGAAAGACACCCCCCCAAAAAAAAAAAAATTGTGTAAGCATTAATGATTTGTTATTGTGTCTGGGAGCCACTGTGCTGCAGGACTTTGCTCTAATGGTGCTTTCACAAGAAAGAACTAATTTGACTAACTTTATTAATTCCAGTTTGTTTTAAGTTTGCTCATTAGTAATTTAACGCAAGATGCTTCAGCTGAAGAGGCCATGTCAGGACAAGGAAGAGCAGAGGGAAAGTGCCAGGAATCATTAGTGTTTATTAACCACTGCACTCATCAATCTTGACTAAGAGCACAGCCCATTCGTTCTGGACTGGTGGACTGAGATACAGAAATATCATTAACAGTGGAAAATGCTTCTTTCCAGGTCAGTCTGTAATGGGCAGGCATCCAGACAACACCCCCACCCCCATCCCCAAATGTTGCCTCTCAGTTGCTCTGCTCTCAGTCCAGCCTGAACTGACAGCTCAGCAGCCTTGTGGAAGGAAGAAGCCCTGCCCTTAGCCAGCCGTAGTATCAATTAACAAATACAGCATTTTTGTCCCCAGTAAGCATTACTGAAAGGTTAAGTGTTGTTATGAAGGGGTTTTTTAATTGCTTTTCAAATTATTAAATGATTAATACTTTTGTGCTTTGCTGGATCAGGTCTGGCACCTTGTGCTGGCAACGTGTTCCTCTCGCTGCAATTCTTGAAACGTTAAAATGGAAAGGTTTCTTTTTTTTCTGTTTAGACAAAGCATTTAATAACCAATTTGAGCAACTGCAAGGCATTGAGCTGATGACTCAGAGCTCTGACCTGTGAATCGGGGCTGAATGAATGCCTCCAAAAGGTTGGAGGAGGGAATAATACTACATTTGCCAGGTTTCTAATGAGAAATATGACCCCTGCCCAGACCACTTGCGGTCATTAAAGATTACATTTCACTTTGAGATGTGTTTTCTTGCATCCTACCCAAATTGCAACTTGAGTAGTTACATTCTTGCTCACTAAAATATCTCTGTGGTTTAATTGGAGAAGTTATGTTTCCCTTCCCCTCTTAAAAGCTTTGTTGTATAATGTTGTGGTGCTGTCATAATCTGTGCTGTACAGTCTGTAGGGCACACACAAAACCCCACTGGTGAAAGCCTCTGAAGTTGCTGGATTTTGACAGTGACAAATAGAATGAGGGGGGAAAGTGGCATCTTGGGAATCCAGTTCAACATTGTCCCCTCATTTGAGTGCCTTCCCACCCTTGCAAACCGTGTGACAGTGCTGTAAGGGCAGCATTTTGCATTTACTGTGCACATGTGTAAGTCACTGCAGAAGACAAAGCATCCAGTGCCTGGTTCTTGGCATAAGGTCTTTGACAATGGGTCTGTTAGACTTAGTACTGTGATGGCACAGCCTGGAAAAAAGCACTAATATTAAAACACAGCATGGGTGTTTGGACAGATTGTGTGTGCCGTGACGTTTTGTGGATAAGATTTAGGTATTTTATAGGAAATGGGTTTTTATTGAATGACATTCAGTGACAGAGGGGACGGAAAGAGATTGCAGTTTAATTAAAATTCTAATCCTAAATTTGACAATTTTTCTTGCCAGGTCAGCAGCCTGCGTGTTCTGATTCCTGTGAATTAAATGGGCTGACAGTTGTCAGCTTCTTTGGAAATGCCTGTAAATCCAGCTAAAAATTAGCAAACATCAATATGTTTCAGGGCAGCTTTGAGTTAGGGGTATGCCATGCAGTAGTTTTCCATCAGTGTGCCTACAGGAGCCTTTCCTAACTCCAGTTTAGTCCGCTGCTGCCAGTGCCCAAATACAGACAAAATCTGCTGGAGGGAGTCACATTTGCTGTCCTGTGCTGCTGAAATCTCACTGCTGTGTTCCTGTTTTCCAGGTAGTTGAACAGTGTTTCCACAAAGGTAGCGCTCACCCTTCCCCAGCCATGAGGCTCCCTCTGCTCTGTGCCTTCCTGACGCTAATGAGCCTGTCCCGGTGCCGAGCTGTCAGCTTCCCTGAGGACGAGGACCCCATTAACGTTGTTGACTACCACTGTAAGTTAATCTGCAAGTGGTGCTAAACACCCGGGAAAAAGTTTTAATGTTGATTTTTTGGTTTTGGGTTTTTTTCCCTCGTGAAATTGGAAAAAAAAAAAAAATCCGATTCCTTTCAAATTGAAATGTGTTTACTGGCTTTGTATCTTTAATAGAACACTTAATCATTTTCTTAAAAAAGCAATCAGAAATACAGCAATAACTTCAGGAAAAAGAACATTTGCTGACATTAGCCATCTTTTTCTCATTTATATTCAAGACATTACTCAAGGAATTTAGTTTAAACCCTTCTACACCTAGTATATACAGCTAATCAATGCCATATATTGATTCTTTAGCTCTATAATCCTGAGTGATGGTGTAGCCCATTTTTACTTGCAGATTCAAGGCAATATCCAGTATTTAGAGGACGCCCTTCAGGCAATGAATCTCAGCACAGACTGGACTTCCAACTAATGTTGAAAATTCGAGACACACTTTATATCACTGGCAGGTAATTTTCCTTCACTCAGTTCATTAGATTAAAATTCTTTTTTCTTCTGGTTTTGCATTTATGTGTAAAATTCATTTAGAAAAATGTGCAGAATATGATAAAAATTAGAATTGGGGAAGGACTTCCCAGAGAAATATACCGTATCTATGGCCAGTGCATGAAAATTGGATTTGAAGGCTGCAGTTACTGTAGTTAGGCTAAAACCAATGATCAAATGCTCTTTTCCCGCCTTTATATTACTGCCCTGCCTGATAAAAACCTCTCCTGATCGCTTTAAACTTGGACTGACACGTCAGGGATGTCAGAAGTGAGGATAACACACTTGCATATTTACAGCCCAGGTTAGCCTTTAATAAAATGGGCAGGCAGAGATGAGGAGCTGGACACTGCAGGTGCTGCTTAAGGACCACAGCAATAAAAATCAAAACCACCCCATGTTTTCCATGAACAACCTTCTCAGAAAATCCATAAGCATATCATAGGAGTTTCTGGTCTAGCACAACATTCTAAGAATAGGTTTAGTTTATCAAATGCAGGACCACAGAATTAATGAATTTACTGGTGTCTTTTTCCTCCGCAAACAGGGACCAGGTTTACACTGTAAACTTAAATGAAGTTCCAAAATCAGAAGTTACTCCAAGCAAGGTAAGTAGTAGATGCAGGTGGTGGGTTTCTTTGGTTTTAATTTTTTTAAAAGAATTTTCTTTGGAAAGGAATTTAAATGTTCTTTCCTGGTCTGATTTAACAGAAATTAACTTGGAGATCAAGGCAGCAGGACAGAGAGAACTGTGCTATGAAAGGCAAACATAAAGTAAGTTTAGCACATTATAGAAAAGTGATGCTAGTATTTACCATATATGTGAAGTCTGTGATTAATACCTCTTATTCTCTTTTCAGGATGAATGCCATAACTTCATTAAAGTCTTTGTTCCAAGGAATGATGAGATGGTGTTTGTCTGTGGAACAAATGCATTTAACCCTATGTGCAGATACTATCGGGTAAGAATATTGGAGATATCATTAATCTGTTACTGATTTTGCTTGCACTGATTATGCTTTAGGAAATACATCCAGAGTGATTGGGGGGTGCTTCAAGGTGAAATAAAAACAGACAGAAGCTAATGTACTGAATTAAGTTTTGTGGAAAGGCAATGTTGAGCTTTTGTGCCAGTGCACAAAATAGAAATGACACTATCACCTGTTTATTCTTCTTCTCCAGCTGAATACCTTGGAGTATGATGGGGAGGAAATTAGTGGTTTGGCAAGATGCCCATTTGATGCCAGACAAACCAATGTCGCCCTCTTTGCTGGTAAGAACTTTTGCTTGTAATGAGTCTAAATGATTAATGACACCAAAGGAGCCAGAGAGCTTTTAAAGCAAGCACAGGAAAGCTAAAGGTGTCATGATGCCCCTGCTCTTAAATTTTTAAAGGGCCTCCAAAGGATCAGAAGCTGACCTGCTAATAAATAGGTTACAGCAATTTGGGAAATGTGACAGTAAAGAAATGGGGGAAAATAAAGGCTAGTCAGAATTCTCTAGATTATTAAAGGCCTCTTAATACCATGTTTTCAACTTCCGTTTTAGATGGAAAATTGTATTCGGCAACAGTAGCAGATTTCCTGGCAAGTGATGCTGTTATTTATCGCAGCATGGGGGATGGATCTGCCTTAAGAACAATAAAGTATGATTCCAAATGGATAAAAGGTAATTTGGGGAGTATTTTCCCATACACATGGCAAATGTAATTTCAGTGGCACAGAAGGTCAGGTAATTCACAGCCAGTGTGCTTTACACATATGCTGCAATGTCAGCATGTGTGAGGCTTTCAGTGTGGTATCATTACAATAAAAAAGCTGTTTAACTTAAAAAAAAAAAAAAAAAGGTGGCAACATTTTTGTTAAATGCTTCAGTGAATGAATTTGCAGTAACAAAATACTGTAGCTGAAACAGAATTTCTGTGAGGCCTTCTTACAGTCTAGTAGCCAACGCTAAAGACTTCAAGTTCATTTAAGCTCCAGTGCACCCATATTTGGCCATCCTAAAGTATCTGGAAGACTGGAGCTCACTTTGGCTGGTGTGGGCCTGGGGAGGAGCCACCAAGTTGCACAGCACAGTCAGTGTCGTATGATGATTGAGTAGCTCTTTGAAGTAACTTCTCCTTGCTCTTCCTTACAGAACCACACTTCCTCCACGCCATAGAATATGGGAACTATGTTTATTTCTTCTTCCGAGAAATCGCTGTGGAGCACAACACTTTAGGCAAGGTCGGTATCGGCACAGGGAGCTGTTGGGTATCTGTGAGTCGCAGCAGAAAGAGATCATCCTAAACCAGCATCAGGAACAAGCACAGTTTACTGTATGAAGTAGGGACTAATACAAAGGTTGCACAGTTTTCCCGTCATTATAATTTACGGGGAGGGAAATAAAGGAGAAATAGAGCAGTGCATTCTTCAACCCAAAAGCTGCTTCTGGTCTCTAAGCCTTGCTGTTAGGCGAGCTCACTACAGGTATCTTTCAGTTGCTGTTGCCTTAACTCTTGTGGCAAGTAATGGAAAATCTGATGGTGTTTTCATGCTTATTAAAGAAACAAAAGAAAACAACACAAAAGAAGAGTTTCAAAGAAGTTTCTCTAATGTCCCTGGATATTGAATAATTCAGTCATGCCAGTACAGAGTATAATACTCATGCCTCACCATGGAAGGATATTCTACAATAAATTATTAAATCCTTTACACATGGTTAATTAAAGTCTTTAAATCTCACTAACAATACGATTTTGCAGGGGAAAAAGGGTGGGGACAAGCTGTGAAGATGCATTTGCTTTGTGATACATTAAGATGCCTGTGCACTACGAAATTAACATCATTTGGTTTCATCTTTTCTGTGCAGATAAATGACAGCTTCCTGTTAACAAAATTATCTTTGCTGTTTTATTAACAGCTCAGAAACAAGCACTGTTTTCTTTGCATCTCTCAAGCCTTCCTCCCTTTTCCTTTCTTTTTTGCCCTTGACAGGCTGTGTATTCCCGTGTGGCACGCATATGCAAAAATGACATGGGGGGATCCCAAAGGGTCCTGGAGAAACATTGGACATCCTTTCTGAAAGCTCGGCTCAACTGCTCAGTTCCTGGGGATTCATTCTTCTACTTTGATGTTCTGCAGTCTATCACAGACATAATAGAAATCAATGGAGTGCCCACAGTTGTCGGTGTATTCACCACACAGTTAAACAGGTGAGAGATGAGCAACTTTACATCAAAGGTACTGCTCTGGTTCTCTCTTACACTGAGATTGCTGCCATTGTAGTCTGAGTTCTTGCAACTGTTTTTCTTATTTTACAGCATCCCTGGTTCAGCAGTGTGTGCTTTCAGCATGGATGACATTGAGAAAGTCTTCAAAGGGAGATTTAAAGAACAAAAGACTCCTGACTCTGTTTGGACAGCTGTACCTGAAGACAAAGTACCAAAGCCAAGGTAAAAGGTTTTTACTCATGATGTCATAACATTGTCCTTGTAAAGAGCTACCTTAAATCAGCTGCACTCTGGAGTGCCAAAAGCAAACCCAAAGCAGAACTTGACACCTCAGCCATAAGGATGCTCATTAGCTGTCTGCCTTCTCTCATTAACGAAAATACCAAGAGGAAAACAATGTTGTTCTCATTTCAGACCTGGCTGCTGTGCAAAACATGGCCTAGCAGAGGCTTACAAAACCTCCATTGATTTCCCAGACGAAACACTCGCCTTCATCAAATCTCATCCTTTGATGGATTCAGCTGTTCCCTCAGTCACTGAGGAGCCTTGGTTTACCAAAACACGTGTCAGGTATGACACTGTTCAAAAATAACACATGTGAAAAGGAAAACAAGAAAACTTGCTGTTAATGATATGCCTTTTGGTCTTGTTAGATACAGATTGACAGCAATAGCTGTAGATCATGCTGCTGGACCCTACCAGAACTACACAGTCATATTTGTTGGCTCTGAAGCAGGAGTAGTACTTAAAATCTTGGCAAAGACCAGGCCCTTTTCTTTGAATGACAGCGTATTACTGGAAGAGATTGAAGCATATAATCATGCAAAGTAAGTATTACCAGAACATCTAAGCTTTTCATCTAGTAGTTCGTACCTAGCTAAAAAAGATTATGGTAAGCGCAAGCCAGCTCATTATCACCAACATCACCACTTGTTTGTCATTTCATCATGTTCCTCGTGTTGAATAACCTGAAAATATTTGGTAACTTGCCATTTTGCATGGGTTGAATGAACAACCTAATTCCACTCCAGTGACGTCAGTGACACAGTCTAATTCTCCCACAAGTACTTCTGAAACGTCAGAAGTATCTGCTGATGTTAAATAATCTGAGCTTATCTTGAGGGGTTGCTTAAGAGTGACCAATAGTGTATAAACTACGTCTGATCATTTTAAACTTGCTTATTCTGGCACAAAGAATTTAGGAATAGAAATGTTCCAATTAGACTCTCCAGGCATCCAATACAGAACTCCTTTTCTGGTCTGTCAAGATATTTACGCTGACTGAGAGAACAAAGAAAATGGATTTAGATTTTTTTTTTTAGTTCAGCAAATTTGTCACCTAGATGTAAATAGCAACCAGAAGCTGGCATTTGATAACCCATAGGTTTGTTTTGAAATCACTCAGCAAAGACTAGTAGGTTACATTTGTGTATATAAAAAGTCTGTTTTCAGTATCTACACAGACAATAAATAAATAAAATATTTACTGCACAAGGTACTACAGTCACTAAAGCAATGGCCTCCCATTATTTTTGCTGAACAGGTGTAATGGAGAGAGCGAAGAGGACAGGAGAGTCATTTCCCTTCAGCTGGACAGAGACCACCATGCTCTGTTTGTGGCCTTCTCCAGCTGCGTCATTAGAATTCCTCTGAGTCGGTGTGAGCGTCATGGATCATGTAAAAAGTACGGCTACATTCCTGAATTCCCCCTTAAAGGAAGGGCACCAACACCACTTGGGAAGGAAGTAAAAAAAATGCATGGTTTTTTTGGGTTTTTTCTCTTGCAAGGGCATGTATTGCTTCACGGGACCCGTACTGTGGCTGGTTAGACCATGAGACATGTGGAAGAGTGACACCAGGCATGTTGTAAGTACTCCTTTTCAAATTAGCCCAGCATCTCTACATATGCTTTACAGACCCCATGAGCTCATATCCTGTGCCTCTTCCCTTGCACACAGTTAATAAATCTCCCTTTTTTAAAGATGTTTTTTCAGTACACTGTATATGTAAAGGAACAGAATGCTTAAGTCTGGCCTAATTCTGCAACCTTTGGGTAAAGACTTGCTTTCAGTGGGAGTTTTACATGTGCAGGAGGACAAGCAGAGCTGTAGGAAGAGCAATTGGAAGCAGGAAGGCAGCCTGCAAACTTGAGCAGCTCAGAGGGGAGAGCACAGACTATCCCCTTCCAGGCATGCTCACGGCCAGGGCACAGCCAATTGCAAATATGAAAGCCCAGGATTCACAGTGGGAAGAGTAAGGTTGTGCCTCTGTGCTGGAGCTGGGGTGATATATATGCATACCAAAAGGCATTTTGCACAAATCAAGTCTGTAATATATGGTGCATTAGCAGCTGTATCTTAAAAAGAGGCCTTTGTAGCAGGCCAGTGCAAAGTTTAACTAGTATAATTGGACGGTTGTATCTAAACCCAAGAGCATGCCCAATGGAGAAGACATGATGCAGTTGCTGAAAAAAAGGGATTTTTTTTTTCTATTTCCTGGCATAAGCACACACAAAGAGTTTTAAAGCCTGGGCTATAACTTGTGCATTTTGTGCAATTCTTTCGGCCGTACTCTGGCCGTTGGATATGTTTCTATTTGCTCCTTCCAGGAGAAAAAAAAATAAAAATCTCCATTTGTATCCTTACTAATACTGTTAATTGCAGGTTCTCTTTGTTTGTTTCATACAACCACAGCACTGGAGGATACATACAAGATGTCGAGTACGGCAACACGGCACAGCTTGGGGACTGCCATGGTAAGGCACAGTCGATGCTGCTCCTCTGTAGTGTCTCACTGTAGTCTATGGCCACACCTCACTGTGGATGTTAAATTTCTGATGAGCTTTTCAGTAACATGATGAACACATCACCTGGTGTTACTGTGAATGTTCACAAACCTGAGCTTTTTGGTCCTGGGTGGCAGAGTTTTTGTCTTTCCTTCACCAATTTACAACTATTTGGGGTCTACGGCGAAGTATTGAAGAATTATTTTTTGTAACCAGTAATATTTTAGTTTTTATTTTCCATTACTCAGGTTTGAGATCTTTTGCTTTCTTTTTGTTACTTTTTACTGATTACTTGTTCCTTTAATTCTTTTAGAAATTTTGCCTACTACAGCTACACCAGATTACAAAATATTTGGCGACCCAACATCTGGTTAGTTTTTTTTAATTTTTTTGAATTAATGACCTTTACTTTCCTTCAGTTCAGCATTTTCAGCCCTTTTTTCCTTCCTTTTGCACAGTTGGCAGTCCTCCATTTTTGTGCTTTTACTCATGTTCCCACTGATGGTAAAGATAGTCAGACTCTTCTCACTCAGCACTTCACCCTGTGTAGCCGCATGTTAACAGCTCATTATTTATTGAGCCATCTTTTATTAAAGAGCCTGATTAACATAGATGACATCTTCACTGCACGAAGTCCACTAAGCTTTACTCTTTATCCCCAGCCATGCGTTTGTGAATGCCCCTATTGGTCATCTCTGGTAGATGAATGGCAGAACTTCATCATCTTCCTCCTTACCTCTCCTCTTCTCTTTTCCTTCTTTCCCAGCAAGCTTTTTGCTCAAATACACATTTTCTAAAATGTGTATTTCTATATTTTTGAAATGCTTTAAGTAGTTTATGCTAATGGCAAAAAATTTAACATCACAAACTATGTAGCTGAAAGAGAACTTGTGTAGACAAAAGTGGCTTAGAAGAAACATTGTGCATTGTTGTCAGATGGACTTTCACATCCTTTTCTCCTCCAGTGACTTTTCTAATAGTGTTTTCACTGTCAGCCTCTGGTGTTCAGGGACACCCAGTGCTCCTCTGTTGAACTCAAGAGCAGAACCTGTGTTGACTTCAACAGGAGCAAGTCTCAGCCCTTATTTTCCAGTCTTTGCTTCTGGAACTTGGGTCTTTGCTTTCAAACCAAGGGCACACTTCTGACTGACAAATACGAAAATAATCTATTTGTATGTTAAATTTGTAAGAGTGAAAAAGGAACATTATTTTGTGGTTTGGTTTCTGACATTTTCACTTCTGTAACCTGACAAAAAGTTTGAGACAAATGTCTTCCAGATCAGTTTACTCATAATGCAAGTTAGAGACTCACTTTGGAAAGCAAAACAAAACCGTGTTACACGCAAATGCTGCCTGGCTTCATGAGTGTTTACTGACTGAATTTTCAAAGTGATATTTTATGACACAGATAGAACTGAACCTTATTTTCAAGTCCTGAACGAGTGTGCTTTTGAAGTACATTTCTCAAGTCCGATCTTGAGCCATAGACCTTCGTGCCTAAACTTACTGTGACAGTGAACACGAAACACTTGAGTGTTCAAACCAGACTGTGAACTGTAAGCCCAGTTTGATATGTTTCCTGCTCCTGGGCATTTTCATGTAGGCTGTGGTGGTTCTGTTCAGCCAATGTACTACAGAGAGCCAGAATCTATGCCTTAAAAACCATTACAAAACAGAGGTTAAAAACATTCCTTTTATCCCCACCTGCAGAAATAGCTCATTCAGCAGTTCCTGGTATACCATAATAGCAATAATGGAGCTGATCTGGTTTCTCAGGCGTAACCTGTCATGAGTGTATATCTTTCCAAATAACTTTTTTTTTTTTTTTTTTTTTTTTGATGTTTAAAAGGCAGCCAAGTATGTTGTCTCCAATGAAGAATACAGCAATTAAGTAGACTAAGTTGTTGCTTTTCACCCCCACAGTTGCTTACGTTAACTTTTGCACTGCTTTCATGTTTGACTTCTCTGGCTTTTTGGCTAGCAGCTGTTGATGTTTAAATGTACTTTTTTCATACTTAAAGTTTTGAAGTGATTGATTTTAATCAACCATCTGTACTTCTGCAGAGTGTAGGGGGGTCACATTTTGTAACTCCCATTAAATACTGTCTCCAGTTATAGCTTAGATGTGCCATGAAACACATTAATAAAAATCTGTTTGCCACCACAGACATGAAGTTCTCCTCAGCTTCCATTACCACAATGGCAAGTATCCCAGTTATATCACCTAAAGTGATTGGTTCCTGGAAACCTAAAGTGACTGGCTCTCGGAAATTTGTAGTTCAAGATGACCCAAACACTTCTGATTATTCTGATCCATTATCAGGTGTCCCAAAGGGTAAGGCCTTACCAGGGAATACATTGCAGCTGAATGGAAACCTGATAGTCTCAGCATTGCCTAAGGTTTAAATGTAACAACCATGATCGTTGGGCTGTATTTTACACCCATTTCCTGTGAATATGCAGACAGTGCAATCATGTTTTTCATATATACTTATCCTGTGGACAAAGTGCTGCTTAGAGATTATAATGAGAAACACAGATAATAAACTCAGCCTTTTATTCCTGGGATGTTTCAAAACTTCCATTGAAATCAGTGGGAGTTCTGGATGCATTAAAAAAAATTACCTTCAAGACTTGCCTGCACCTCTGTTGTTTTCAAACCAGTCTAGTTTGGTTAAGACTATTACTCTTCATGAATGGTTGCTTATGTTTGGGTTTTTTCATTTGAGTTTTTTCATTTGGGTTGGAGGTGGGAGGGAAACAGAAAACGAATCAGAGCTCAGTAACAGATCCATGTGTTAAATGGGGCATATCCCAAACTCTGCTTGCCTAGAGCATGTTTCTGAAGAACGTGGGTCAGAGTAAGAATGTGCTGAATTTTTATTCTCTGGATATGAGCATCAGTTTACAGATGGTCTCAGTACATACTGAGACAAGCAGAGATTTTAAACTAAACACAAAACCTATTCTGCCTGTAGTTCATCCTTCTGTTCACTTAGCTAAGTGAACCTTTGATTAGGCTGTTATGGCAACAGAGACTTTACCTGAGTAGAACTATTGCAGTCAACCACAGAATCGAAGCTTCCAGTCCCATAACCAAAACTTAACACAATTCTCCATCAGTGCACAGTACAGTGAGGTGACAGACATGTTTGCACAATTCTGTATTTACTGAAAAATCTCACCAGCCAAAAACCATTTGTGTTTTATTACCATTCACCAAAACATATCAGGTTTCCTATCAGCCATTATGGCAGTGCATTTGTCATTTTAATTTGTTGCAGCTATTTTCTGTTTTGCTTTAAGTTTTTATTATCATTTGCTCTTGGTTTTGAATCACATTTTGTGTCATAGTTACTAGTGAACTTTACTCATTTTTCCTTCTTCTTCTGCACAATGCCATTAAAACCTGTAACCCTGAACATTAACCATGTTCAAAGGCCTTGCCTCTAACAAAAAGTGAATCTGTTCCTTCCCTCTTGCTCTTTCACTCTAACATCTCTTGGGATAGCAGCAGAATTACTTTCATTAAAAACTAACATTGTCTTAGCTGCAAGATGTCTGTGGTTGCTTTAAAAAAATCTCAAAAAACCAAAGGGAGCTTGTTAATATACAAATAAAAAATTAATCAAATATTCAACTTATTAGTCTAAGCTAAAAGTTTCTAAATTTTAACATTCTCTAATAACTTACCCTGCAAGTTGTTTTTTTTATTGTTATGTAAGTATTTATGTTCATTATTGGCTGAAAAAAAAGAAAAAAAAAAGAAAAAAATTAGTACTCTAACAGAATCACATGATCCTGAACTTCAAAACTTCTACATGAATATAGTGCCAGGTGTGCACTACAGGGCCAGCAACATGGGGGTGGAGTAGTTCACAAGTTTTGCACCGTATTACATTAGCATGGTTATAACAATGCAGTATGTACTTTGTACATTTTTACACAACATTTGCATAATCCTATCTCTCCTTTGATACTGATTTATGAGTTGGGCAAAAAAGAGAGAGAGAAATCCATCCATGAGTTATTAATTGCTGTCTGGCCCAGTAGGACCTTCTAACCTCAATTTTCCAGCAGAAATCATTAATGTTAATAACATAAGGCCCCTATTTGTGAGCCTTAAAGGAAATTTGGGGACAGGCTAAACAAAACATAAGGAGAGAGAAGCTTCGACAAGAATTTCTTATTATCAAAGCAAATAGTCAGTTTTCATTTAGACTGATCAATGCTCACACAGTCATTTTCATTTATAAAATTATTTGCATTCACCAGTGGTGTGAATTGCAGGATCCTACTGAGTTACACCAACACTACACCCAGAGCACTTACAAACACTGAGCAGACACTTCCCTGAGGGAGGCTGTTGTCTTCTTCTGCAATGTGTCAGTATGAATACCTGTAGATTGATGATATACTGCCTGTCTTTTGCAGGTGTAAGGTGGGAAGTACAATCAGGAGAGTCCAACCAAATGGTACATATGAATGTCCTAATCACTTGTGTCTTTGCCGCTTTTGTCCTGGGAGCCTTTATTGCGGGAGTGGCCGTTTACTGTTACCGGGATATATTTGTACGGAAATCCAGAAAAATACACAAAGATGCAGAATCAGCTCAGTCCTGCACGGACTCCAGTGGGAGCTTTGCCAAACTGAACGGGCTGTTTGATAGTCCCGTCAAGGAATATCAGCAGAACATTGATTCACCCAAACTGTACACCAACCTGCTGACTAGCAGAAAGGAGTTGCCTCCAAATGGTGATACGAAGTCCATGATGATGGACCACAGGGGACAGCCTCCAGAATTAGCTGCACTTCCAACTCCCGAATCTACACCAGTTCTTCAACAAAAGACTCTGCAGGCTATGAAAAGTCAGTCGGACAAAGCGCATGGTAACCTCAATGCTTCACGAAAGGAAACCCCGCTAAAAAGCCCTCAGTTTTTTCCTTCCAGTCCTCCACCCCACTCCCCTCTAAGTCATGGACATATTCCCAGTGCTATTGTTCTACCCAACGCTACCCATGATTACAATACATCTTTCTCAAATTCTAATGCGCACAAGGCAGACAAAAAGATGCAACATATTGATCATCCACTTACAAAACCATCCAGCAAAAGAGACCACAGGAGATCTGTTGATTCCAGGAACACCCTGAATGATTTTCTGAAACACTTAAACGAAACTACTAATAATCCCAAAGCAATTATGGGAGATATTCAAGTGGCCCACCAGACTTTAATGCTGGATCCAATGGGCAATATGTCTGAGATCCCACCTAAGGTTCCCAACAGGGAGGCATCTTTATACTCTCCTCCATCGACTCTTCCAAGAAACAGTCCCACAAAACGAGTGGACGTTCCCACCACCCCCGCAGTACCAATGACCTCTTTGGAAAGGCAGAGAGGTTATCACAAAAATTCTTCACAAAGGCACTCGATATCTGCCCTTCCTAAAAACTTAAACTCACCAAATGGTGTTTTGTTATCCAGACAGCCAAGTATTAATCGTGGGGGGTACATGACCCCCACGGCAGGCACAAAGATGGACTACATGCAAGGGACGCCTGTCAGCGTTCACCTCCAGCCTTCCTTATCCAGGCAAAGCAGTTACACGAGCAACGGCACCCTTCCTCGTACAGGAATAAAGAGGACACCCTCCTTAAAACCCGACGTGCCACCAAAACCCTCATTCGTTCCTCAGACAACTTCAGTCAGACCACTGAACAAATACAGTTACTAGGACATGTCTGTGCTAAAATGAGTGTGGCATTGACCTGTACAGGTTGTGAGATGATGTTGTGGTAGACACGTAAGACAGAGACTTGCTTGTTATTAAGGAGAACAAAGTGGCCAAAGAAACTGTCTTTACTTCAGCAACATCTGTGTCTTGCCACGTGTAGCTGTAGCAAGACTTCGTGTACTTGCTACGAGCAAACACAAAAGAACAAAGGAAAGTGCTGGTCATTACATTTCTTTTGTTTGGAGCTAAGGAGACATGTAGCACAATGGGGTGGGGGCTACATTACTGTTCTAAATAGCTAAAAAAAGTTATTGGGAAAAAATCAGTAAGCAAATACTTGAAAAATGGGTTCCATTTTAGACTGCCATTAAGTGTGGTCATTCCCATTAAATGTGAACATTTTACTATGTATGCATTCACCTTGCCTCTTGCACAAATGTCAGAAAATGGTAATGTCTCAATGAATAGCTGGGTTAATAATCAATTTGCTGGAATTCAGTCTCTGGCCCAACTGTAGCATTATTTTTTTTTTTCTCTCCATGTGTGTGGCATTTTGTTTTTGCCACAGATAAGCTGTGCGTGTGTGTGGATGTGCGTGTGTACTGTACACACTAGGATGTACTTAGATTCCCATTGCATCTTTTATGCTATGGAATTGTTTACATTGAGCATGACTGAACAAACAGATGACTCTGCCTTCTGCAGCCCGTTGGGTTCAGTTTGGAGCCAGCTAAGGATGAACTGCGCATCTCTGACAGCCTCCTGAGCGGTAACGCCCTGATGAAACAGTCACCCGGTGAAAGAGTGCAGATGTGTTTAATTCTTCATAACTCTGTTATGCTGCTATTGATTCAGAGCTGTGCATTTCAAATCTAGTGTTTTGGGCTGGAACGGGGGAGTTTTACTGTGTTTCCACAGTGCCTCCATCCAGTACCTGGCCACTGTGAACCTGAGCCCCTGTACTTCTCATTGAGGGCAGCTACTAATCAATTCACTTGGCAAACGCCTGTGTAACTGGAGAAGGTTACATTTTTGTTGCATTTAATTATGCCCTACACGCTGATAGACTCTTGTCAGTTAAAAAAAAGAAGAAACATTAATTGGCCTGGCAGAAGCAGTCTGTGAAAACTCAACAGTAGTGCAATCAATTTGTTTTTGTTGTGTAAAGTAAGGTTTGTTTTTTTCCAAAGTCATGCAGGTAATGACAATATTCTGTAAATATTATGTGTGAGTTTACCTGAATCTGTGCATTTTGTGCCTTATTCATGCAAATGATAAAAGTACTAAAAAAAAAAAAAATTTAAATCTGTCAAGTGTTCTCACTATAGCACATATCTCCCGAGTGCCAGTTGTAAAACCTCTCAACAGCACCCAAAAAAAAAGGATAAAAAGCAAGAATAATTAATGGTAACTAAAGGCAGCCTACAATCCAAGAAGACAGCAGCATTAAATCACCTTACCATGATAAACATTCCACTCCAGCTCTCTGAAGGATCAAATAGTTATAATGTGAAATCAAATGAGGTTTCTAGGGTAATGGAACACCTGCTAAAGTTGTGTAAGCTATTTAGTAGGGTTTACAGTATCCACTTGCAGCTGATGTTCAACACAGATGGCTATTTTAGCTTGCAAAACTACACACTACCACATTGTTTATTGAACATAACTATAGAAATAACCATGGCAGAGGAATATTCATGAATTAGTGGGACAAATAACTGCAATGGGTTTCAGAGACGGTGGAGATTTATATTATGTGTTCAAAGGGGAGAAAAGGTTAGTCACTAAAAAACTGCATCTCTGTTACAGAACAAAGAATAAAGGATAGAAGTAGTCATTTCTTCTTGTAAGGCTGTAAGGGACATTTATTTCCTGAGACCTCTGGATCCAAAAATCAATGATCTCTCTTCCTAAACACTTCTGTCTTGCAACTAAAACACTACAGATTAATAACTATTAAAATGTACTCCGTTGTCAAAAGACACAAACTGATCTGAATTCACTTTACAAATATTAATACAGACTTGTGTGACCCGAAAGATAAATGTATGTGAACCCTGATAACCTCCTGTAACATTGTGCTGCCTTGTAGATGGTAATGTGAGTTCTCTCAGTATTTATGTTGAAATTTCTAACATTCAACCTAGTCCTTATTCTGTTAATTTAATAATAAAAGATGCTTTATCCATTTGTGCAAAGGTAAACGCAGATTGTATCTTTTTTAATGGTACGGCATAAAAAAAGTAACCCTTAAATGAAGCTGCTCTATACTATAGAGTACTTTAACATGTATAGATATCTTGTAAACTTGTATTGTGGATGTGTAAATAATACGTTCTTTGGGTTTTTAACACCGCATGTAAAGTCAAAATAAAATATTCCAATGTACTGTGTAATTTCATTATTGGTGCAGCGTTATTGGTTTTAGGTGTGTGGTTGGGATTACAATGGAGGAAAATCTCTACTTGCCTTCAGTAGCTCGGTGAGGAAGGCAGGGAGCCATCCAGCCACTCATCAGCCGGGCGGGAATTGTGGAGGTGGAAGTGAGGCGTCAGCGGAGCCCTTCATTTTCCTGGCAGCCACGCACTGATGTGTGTGCAGTGAGGTAAAGTAACCAGTGTGCAGTGGCAGAGCCCAGGACAGAGCCAGGGCTGCCCACATGGCACACCAACGTTGCACTGAATTTGAAAATGTGTCCTATATGCCCACATGAAGCCTGTATTGAAGCTTGATTAACATTTCACCTGGGCAAACCTTTCTTATTAAGGTAAAATAACACCAATTTTGTGCAAATACAGCACAGTTTTGTAAGAAGGTAGTGTGTTCCTTCTAAAATGTAGACTACAAAAGATAGAGCTAATTACTGGTAAAATTAATTGCAGACTCACATAGTAGGACATTCCTACATACTTATTAATGCTTAATAATTGAAATTCACATTTCAGGCAGACAGTAAAGCCCAGCAGAAAAATATATGCTGTATATTTAGTAGGTGCCAACATCACACATGATTTTAAAATAAGATAATTTAGTATCAGAAAACAACTGTAATGTACTCTTTTAATTAAAAGTTGATTTTAGATAATGGATAAAAATTATATTTATGACATTATGCTGTCAAGGTATTAATAATTTGAAAATGCTACCCATGTTTTAACAGTACAATGGCACCTAGTTTTATCTTACTAAAAAAAAACACTTCTAAAGTAAAAAAAGCATTGTGCTAAAAAAAAAAAAAAAAAAAGGCCAAAAACTCTCCCAAACCTATAATCACTCAGTATGTATTTTTCTGGTGCCAAAGAAAATTTATATTTCTTTTATTGGTGTATTATATTTTTTTCTCTGGATGTCTTTATACATGAAATGAAGCATCAAAGACATACAGCTGTCGTATGCTGCAAGCTTGTGCTGCTTTTCCACTTAAAATTAATGATGCCTTTGACACCAAAGTGTCAGCCAGTGTGGCTAAAGGTGTCCCTTCCATGGAGGGGCTGTAGCATTTGAAGCACACGCCTACTTGAGACATTTTCAGTCAGGCATTAAAAGTCATGAGAAAATTACAAATTGCTATTTTAGTGACATAAAAATGTGCATCTGCAACACAAATCCTGGGGTATTTTTTTGTTCAGAAAATGCCTGTATTTTATCTAAAATGTGCCAAGTGACCATTTTCCAGAATTATGTGTTTTGGTCTATTATGAACCAGCCTTCCCTTCACCAGAGGGATGCGGTGGCTGGATGGGTGTGGCCAGATCATCATTATCTCTGCAAACATCATCTGCTGAGTTCAATGGTGGGTGCAAACACACATGAAAACAAATATTTATCATTTTTTTAGAAAAATAAGTACAAAAAACCTCTCCCTTTATTAACAGAGAGGGAACACGGCAGCCAATGGCTAAGCAGACATACCAGCAGCTTCTAAACTTCGTCTCCAGTGATGATGCCAAAGCAGCCACCTACAGACACCCCATTCTGGAAGGGAACTTGGGAAGAAAAAAAATGATCACAGGTTTAGTTTTTCTCCTCCAGTGCTCTCTTGAATCAGTTGGTTGGGTTTAAGCATCCTAAAGTCTCTCTTGAAGAACAATCCATGGCCACAGCTGATGAGCACACAAATGGTGCTCAATGCAGGCGGGCAGGATCATCCTGGCAAGGGCAGGTCCCAAGCCCAGAGCACAGAGCTGGCTGGAGAACCCAGGGCTGCTGTGGGCATGGAGCAGCAGAGGAGAGGCTGCTGCTCATCTCTGGCTTGCTTTGGTTTTGGTAGAAAAAAATAATTTTGAAGAGAACACGGACAGAACACAAAGGGGCTGCAGGCCCGCACTAGTGAGATGATTGCAGGAAAACCAATTTGTAAAGCTGTGAGTAGTTATCTCTATGACTGTGCTGCCAGCACAAACCTATGGCCTTTTAAATTGGGGTCTTAAAGTAATCAGAGTAGTTAGAAAAATCAGGATGTCTCTGTCTTAGTGCTGTCTTGCTAATGACTCACTCTGTGACCCTGGGAAGATTATGCAGGGTTTATGCAGTAAATGGCTCCTCAGAATTCAGTGTTCTTAGTGCAGCTGGACTGTCTGTAGTGTTTTCCACTTAATGTTTCCTTCTCTCTCTATGATTCTGAGTACCAGCAAGGACATCTTGCAGGTAAATAAAGGGAAGGAGAAATACCCTCCCATCTGGGAAAGGTTAGTATTTGCAGGAGCAGGGAGGAGTTGGTTGGTATTTCCCCGGGTGCCTATTAATTTCATGGTATGGAAAAATATTTTTTAAAAATTGATCACGACAAAATACCTTATAAATGCAGCATCTGGACTTCAGCTAGGAAGTGCAAGCTTTTCATATATAAAGCAGTACCAGGAGACCAACGTACCAAGACTGCATTTGTTGTTCAAATGTCATCATATCACAGTATGAAAGAGCAAGAAACCAAAGGATTTGGGAGAAAAAAACCCAACATTAAATATTTAATTAGATTGAGCTTTGCTCAGAGAAGTAGAGATTCTACTTTTTATTTAATCCTACTGAAGTTCAGCTGGTGTGAGGGCCTGACTCTGGACCAGCCATTGCTGCCTGCTTGCAAACATTTTTGTAGGCATATTGAGTTGACCAGACACACATCTGAAATTATAATCTGTGCTGAACTCTCGACTGAGAAACTGTTTCTACTCTGCCTGAAATGAAATTTATTGGAAGCTCTGATTTTATTAGTGTGTTCTGAATTCATCCGATGGCCTGATTTATGACCTGCTCACTTGCTTTTTTCCTACAGTCACTAATAACTTTTCTGAGCTCTGCCCATTAAAATTGTAACTAGATCCAAGTCTGTGTCCAAGTGAAGGCTGCTGACCAGAGTGGAGAGGCCAGAGTGTCACGATGTTTAGGTAAGGGTTGAGAATTCCTTCAGCTGCAGTGGTGACAGTAAGTCCTCTCTATTAGACTGGTGCCTCTGCCCTTTGTGTCAGCCAATAAGATTGTTGCTCGAGCTCCTGTAATGCTTTAAAGGGTAGGGAAGGAGAAGAAAATCTACTACACGGACAAGCTGTCCTGACAATTTTCAGGAATGATCCCCATTTTTCAACAAAAAAGGCAGTTTATGGCTGAAAAACTTGAATGGCCAAAAAAAAAAAAAATCCCAACCCCCAAACTGACACCGACCTGCACACACTTTGCCGTCCTTATTTTGAGAATCAGAAGTGATTTTTCCAGGTCACAGTCTCACTGGCTTGCACAGGAATTGAGCAAAGAGTAACAGTTCTCAATGAAGGTCCTTCTGCAGGATCGTACCTGGCTGTAATAGCTTTGTAATTTTTTCCAGTAGCTGACCTTAACCATTGGCAGAGGCAGCCCATGAGCTCACTGGTTTGCTTCTGCAGCGGCATGACAGCCTTTAACATATGTCTGTTCCTGCACAGAAATGGACGGCTGCCTAGTAAGAGAAGAAAGGTGGCAATTGGCTTTTAATTTGGGTCACTTCAAGCACAGGGTTATTTCTCAAATCTTTGATTTACAATACTGGCCTCACATGAGGAAAAAATAATCAAAAGCAGATGAATCATTAAAGCAGTGCGCAAGCTGGCTGCACCTTCCTTTTCAGTGCAATGAATATCCATCTGATTACTCTGATTTCCTCAGAATACACGTTGGTCAATTAACAGCCTGAGATTTTTTTTTTTGTTACGGGCTAATGGCAAATATTTATAATCAGGCCGTGCTGTATAACCACAAATGGCCATTAGTCACAGGTTATTGTGCCTGGCCAATGATTAGGTGAGAGAAAAGCACTTCCAGTATTAATGCTGCATGTGAGAATTGATTTCTGTGAAAGCTTGTGCGTGCAGCTCTGACGTTCAGTCTCTGTCACCGTTAGCGCGGGTGAAATACTGACTCCATCGAAGGAGGTGGCAGAGCTGCATGGGGCCAGGCCTTCACCCTCAATCACTCAGACATTCCCTGAAAGCACATGCTAAGGAGGTGTGAGCAAGGCCGAAGCAAAATGGGAAGCACATCTGCAGGAAAGCATTTGCTGCAACAGGATGCAGCCCCAGCATCATCTCTGGCCATGTGTCTTTGGTCAAGGCTTCAGGGTAAGAAAAATGCCTCTGCAGGAATGGCATGCCATTTCTGGTGGCTGGAGAGTTTTCCAGCAGGTACTGCCATGGAAGTGAACTGGCTTGCTTAGGCCAGCTGATGTTTTGTGTGTGAAGTCCTCTTGCCAACTCTGGACCACAGTGTGTGGGGCTGTAACTCTGCTTCTAAATTCACTAGAAAAGCTCAACTGGGACATAAGGTGCCAAATACCAAGCTCCCAGGCACGAGAGAAAAGCCATATAAAGGTACCACAGAAGTCACTGAGACTGCTGTAGGAGGCTGCTGGTGCTAACAGAAGCAGAAGAAAGTGCTTTGTGATGTTTGTTTCAATTCTACTGGTAAGCATATCAAGATATCAAAATCACAGAATGATTGAGGGTGGAAGGGACCTCTGGAGATCACCTGGTTCAAGACCCCTGTTCAAGCAGGGCCACTTGGACCCACTCAAACATTCAGGAAATCACTGATCTGACCCTGGACTGGATGGCAGTAAAAATGAATACTCACTCTTAAAACCCTTTCTAGGAGAACTTTCAGATTAAGAAGATCTTCTTGCATAAAGGTGAAGTCCTCCTTCTACCCAGACTGAGGGGAGTTTGAATATTCTATTTTTATTGCAACACTTACTTCTCTTTGACAAGCACAGAGCGCACATCTCAAATAGTCCTTCACTGCTCAGATCCCAGAGGATATCTGCCAATCCTAATGCACAACTTACCACTCTCCATGTGAATCTTTCATCTGAAGTGACATCATGATCAAAGGCGAGGTTATCCTGAGTGCAACACACTATGAGAAAGTCATGTGATGTTTCAGAGCTGCTTCATTATTAGGACAGATAGTTCAGAAAGCACTTGAAAATGACATTTTACTATACGTGATATGTCCCATATTACAAGCATTCCTTGCTAGTTCCTGCTGCTTCAGTCAAACTGCAGTACTTGGTAAAAGACTGGATTTGCTCTTCCACTGGAACAAAACTCCAGGTAGAATTTCTCTCCATACTCTGAGGGAGGGAATATGTCTCAAAAGGCTCTAACTACAGAAGATATTCCAGGCCAGGAGGGACAAAATATCACGTAAGACACAAAGCAAGATCAGTTGCCAAAAATATACTTTTTGTCACATTTCAGAAGAAAACCATTTAGAAACCTGTCATCTCAATTTGATGGCAGGAGGGAGGAGAAGAAGTTTGCCCTGAAACTGGCTGACAGAATGGACAGCTTTATGATGTTGGCTTCTAATAAAATCCTGCACAAATACCACCCAGCTAACAGTGTCAGCAGTTTCTATCTAAATCCAGTGCTGGACCTTTTACACTCCTCCTTGTTCTCTGAAACATAGTTTAACTTATTCTGCACAGAACAATAACTAACTTGTCACGAAGCTGCACTTTGGTATTTTAGTACTCATTTGTTTTTCCATAGAGTCCATCCAATGAAGGCTTCTCCCCTCCTGAACTGCTGCTTCATAGGATATTCCAGCCCCACTCCCCTTTGCTTCAGATACAAAGTCAAATCAGGATCAGAGGAGCTCAGCTTCAAAATGTCAGACTGCACCTTTTTTATGCCACCCAGTCTCACCTCCAAGCTTGTCACACAATGAGTGACAAGACAGAACCTTCTCCAGGATGGTTCTCTATTAACTCCTTCCTATCGAGAATGGGCTTCTCCATCTCATCAGTGTAACTTGGGTGTTGACATTTGTATCTCTGAAAATTTCCCCAATCTCCATTAAACACCCAGAAGTAGCTTGTCCATAACAGGGTCAGGTAGAGCAGTGGGGTGACAGATTCACATCAAACCAGGCATCTGAAAGCAAGTCTGGAAAACCAACAGAAACCAGCAGAAGATACATGTCTAAATACCACTCATGCCTTTGAAAATCCCCTCAGCTGTCAGGCCTATTTAATCCTCGCCCTCTGTTCAGACATTAACAAAGACGCCAGCTCTGATGTGCAACATTCACCCTGTAGACATGGGGAAGAACCATGGCACCTCTGGACAGCAGACCAAATCCCCTAATCCCAACTCAAAGAAGCTACAGACACCAGCCAGCTAATGCCTCTTGATGACAACAGGATTTCAGCCATTAACAGCAGACCTACAAAGTCCCCAGTACCTTATTTAAGTAGTTCCAAACTATCCAAAGGTACAGAATGTGTCTCCATTTTGGGGGTTACTTTCCTTGCTGGGTTCCTTTGCTGTTATGGCTGTTGTTTTAAAATAAAGCAGTTCTGCAATATTAATAAATCTCTGTGGATTTTTTTTCCCCTAAGATTATTACAAACGTTGACATTAAATGTACTAGCCTGAACTCAGTTTCTGTCTGATTTAACAAATTTATGCCAGCCAACCAGCGATTTTTTTTTTCATTAACCCTGGAGGTTAAATGGAAGTTTACTAAAATGGGAATATGTTAAATGAATAATTTCTCTTGGCTTCTTTCAGGAAGCCTCTCTCTTACCCCAATAATCAGTTCAGCTGCAAAGAGATCAATAAGGTCTTTCAATTCAATGAGTAGAAGGCATACATTAAAAAGTTGGTAACAAACCTGATAGACTGGAGAAGATATTACAGCCTATTATGGGGTTTTTTGACACTAAATCTATCTGCTAAAAATTCTTGAGAAAAGGTTACTGCCCATACACTAATGTTGCCAAATGGCATAATTTGTTAGCATTGCTTGAGAAGATTTCCTGGCATTTATCCACAAACACAAGTCTTGTCTGTTAAATACTCATTACAGGAGAAAGCAGGCTTTTAATCCTGAAACAAAATAGCTTTAGAAGTCAACCATTCTTGGTCCTTCCCATCCCATAAATGGGCACACCAGGTTATCCTTTGTAAGACCACAAAATCCCAGTTAAGAATCCTCCCTTTCCCCATTAAGAAGACTCCCAACCTTACAGCTCACCAGGTATGGTGTGTGCAGCCCCAGATACACTGCACACACTTCCTTGCCACTTTTGTAAGGAACATCTCTTCATAGCAACTGTGTTTTGCTCACTTCAGGAGTGGTCACTCAAGACAGTTCAGCACGGGTTTTGCTCATGAGCAAAGATTAAATCCATGGTGATGACACTAAGTCAGTCTCACTAAAGGACATAGAACAGTATAAAACCCTCCAGTTACATATTACATTCTCTTTTTGGCTGTAATTATACTAATAGTTTTAGATCATTAAATAGAGCGTCATCACACTTCTATCAATCTCTTAAGCCAAACTTGCAGACTCAAAAGGAAAAGGAGTGAGTTGAACTCAGTGACAGCGTCCACAGCAGAGCACTGGAGCTGTGCACTCCCACCGGAGCAGCCAGTGTGTTTACATCCAGCACAGGAGGCAGAGCTAATGTGTCAGGAGAATTTCATGCTGCAGAATCCTCTCCATGGATTTAAAACCCTCAGAGAGACAAAAGTCTTGGTTTATTCCCATGATATTTCAGTAGAACAGAAATCACCTGGCAGATTACTTTTGGTTATGTTTGGCAGGTCTCTGCCAACAGTGGTTCAGGTCTCATCCCAGTCCTGAGTTTTCCTCAGTGGCCCCATTTTGTTCTTATTAAGTAAACTAGACTAGTACTCAGGAAAGTGCTCATAGGAAAGCGCTTTATGTTAGGTGCCTGACTGAAATAAGCATTTCAATTAGATTCATTAAGTAAGTTATTACTTGTTAATTGAATAGCAACAGACTGCTAAGGATCACTTATTGAGGTCTAATAAGTATGTAAGAGTGAAATCTACTCTTCATGTAATTCCATCAGCAATAAACTAGTGTAATTAGCTTCTTACTAACAAACTTAAATTGTGGGGAATGTTGAGGCAGATAATTGGCACTTAGGAAGATACCTATAGTAAGTTAGTGCAGTATCAATTAACATACTTATGAAATGTCAGTTTAAACTTTGAACAAATAATTGATACCAGTGGGCTTGGGTTACTCAGTTAAAAGGTATTTAAGTACTTAAACTTTCATATTTGAAAAGAAATTAAAACAAGTCCTCTCACTGCTCCTTTAAAAAAAAAAATCTGCCTCACTTCCATGTGTATAACCTATGAATTACCTGCAATAACCACAGTAAGGACTGTGGTGTGCTGGCTATGCACACTAACACTCGTGGGTGGTTCAAGGACCTGTTTGTCCAGGCTGCTGTCTGCTCAGGAGCCTGCTTGCTTCTGACCCCTCACTCCCTCACAACCTCTGCAGATTATTTAGCAACATTTTTTCACAAAATTGTGCTTCCAAAGGCATGTTAGTCCTCTGGGGACCAGCTAATCTCTACTCCTTGCACTTCAGCAGATTCAACCACCACAGGACCTCACCCAATTTCCAGTTTGGTTAAATTAAGATTCATACCTTACAACTGTGAAGTCTCATTTTATACACAGGGAATCTGACTCACTAAAGCAGTAACTTTAGTCCAAAGATGACACAGATCCAAAGAGCTCTGGAATCCGTACCTTCCCCAGGACTTAGTGCATATGATAGCTTTGTACGCCATTTGGACCAACCAATCAACCAACCTGAACTGATGGAACAAGGGAAACATAGTAATTGTCTGGTCAGGGCAAGCAGCAACAGAACCAACCTTCATGCCTCTAGTCCTGTGATCTTATCACAGCCCATCTCTTCCTCCAGATGTTCTGGAAAGTCTCTGCGCCTCTGTTAGAAATGAGAATCACTCTGCTCTCTCTTTGACTCAGTGTGCAGTTTGGCCAAAGGAAATGAAGCATTTTGCAATGGCACAGAGTGTTTGGAGGACTTGTTTGTATGCAAAGCCTGAGCCGTCACACCCGATGGAGGCCTTGGGAGGAAGATAAGGAACACTTCAGGGAGCAACTCCTGGTGGCAGAGGGGCTGGGCTGGAGCTTCAGTGAAGGTGTTTCCCTGCAGGGAAAGGGGGGCAGAGTTGTGGAGGAGGGATGGCAGCAAGGCAGAAGCCAGGCTGGAGAACTGAAGGACAGCAGGCAAGAGTCCCCAGCTGGACACACCAGGGTGTGGGGCAGACAAGGTGAAGGGAAGGGGAATACCGGGCTGGGATCTGGGACTGGATGAGAAGGACAGGAAGGACAGGAAGCAGGAGGCTATTGGCAAGGGTAGTACTTGCCATTTTAAGGGTATCTGTGCAAACCAATTTTAGAAACTTCTATTTTAAACCAGGTTCACCCCTCCCCTCCCCCCCAAAACACACACTGATCCATCATCTATTTAAAAAAATTGTCAGCGTATCCCTGTCAGCTAGAAGTGTGATTTTTTTTTTCAGCTATGCAAGCAAAAGCCCTAACGTAGACACAGCTACATTATGAGCAAAAGGGGAAAAAAAGTTTCTTTTTGCCAATACAGCTTCTTTTGCTCAGGCAACTGATATAAGCTATATTTTTGCAGGGTTTTTTCTTAGTGTAAGCTTCTGCACTCTGAGTGATTGCACTGTCAGTGCAGCTCTGCACTGGGTTCAAAAAAGGTGTCCAGAAGACCTTAAATTGTGTTGAGGAAAGGACAGCACCTAGCACTGTGAAATCCTGTCAGTGCCTGGAACTGGTAGTTATGGACGCAATAAAAATAGAAAATAATAATTAATTCCAAACCCAGCATTCCCAGGTTCCAGAGTAATGGTAGCCAAATTTTGCTCACTTCCCCAACCTTTCTAAGCAGCAACTTTAACCTACTGCAGCTCTGCAGGTAATCAATGTCTTCTTAGAGGAAATTATATCCCAAAACTTAGAGCTGGCTCAGTGTCCAGAAGCTGAGAAGGACTTTTCTGTATGAATGGAACAAAACTTAAGCATCTAGGGGGAAAGGCAATCTCAAATTATAAATAATGCAGAAACTCCAACATACCTTTTAAAGCTTCAGTCCCCTTATAATTTAATGTTTGAAATGCTGTGCTATTCCTTTGAAAGCCTTTTCTCTCTCCACTGCTGATGATGGTCCATCTTCCTAGACACTTGAATAATGTCTCTCTTCCTCTTGTAACATCTTCTTTGACTACTCCTCATGCATAGTAATGCTAATAACCTTGCAGCTTTCAGTGACATTTTTCTTCCTTTAAATGAAAGCCTGGTTTTATGTAGGGCTGTTTTGTTCAGTACCTTGTCTCCTGCACGGCCCCTTCACCTCACAGGGTACCTGTGTACATACAAATGTCTATTTACTGCTGCCCATTATGAGCTGTTCATGTTCCATTTAGCAGCATGCAGGAGAATCAGACTAATTGATTACCTATATTGTAAAAATTGTAGCAAAGCAAAAATGATAGAGTCCAGATTAGCTTGCTATTATGTTGAATATTGTAAATATATGTGTGTAAGCATAATCCCTCCCAAAAGAACTCACATCATCGTTAACTAGGGACCTTTTGCAGGGGAAATGACTTGATACCCAGCAAATTATGCAGCGGATAATACCATGTGTAGTCATGTAGAAGGGTATATTTTATACTACCTGACCACCACAGAGTTTTACAGTTCTTTCCTCAGAGAAGATGAATTCAGATTCTATCACCTCCTAAATGTAATAACGTAAATACGGACAATAGATAAGTATTAAGCTCATTTATCAAGGGAAACCAGGCAATTCACCTGAGGTGATGAAGCAAGAAAGGACGAGAAAAGCGAATAGAATCCAAAATTTAACTGTTAGTCCAGTCCTGTAACTGGTACAGACCACACTAATGTGCTTTGTGCTTCTAAGTTATTTTTAAGCACCTTCTCAGTCATCATTAAATGTTAAAAGGATCTTGTATCTTTTGGAAAGGGTGCAGTTGAAGATCCTGGCTATTTCCAAAGCTTCCTGAAATAGAAATCCTCACGTGTAAATGGCCAGTATAGAATTTCAAATGCATTTTATATAAATAATTCTGGTAGGAAACCTGGACTAAAATCATTCTAATGACTTTGATACAAGTGCACAGTTGGTCTATGAACTTGCAGACACTGCAAAGAGTAATCACATTAATCTGAACACTATTCCAGTGGCAGCTGACAAAGGAATGAACACCAAACTAGTCAGCTCTGTCCTCTCCTGCTTATTTAACCAGTGCTTCTGCTGCATTTAATATTATCACTATAAAATCCAGAGAGAGCCCTTTTCCTTAGATACAGTCTTGAAACAAGGTCCTACGCTGCATTCTCAGAAACAGTCACACACTGTTAAAACATAAGAAGCAAATTATAAGCAAGAGCTTAGTATAAAGGTGAAACCTGCAGACACCTTCAGAACACTGAACATGATTATAGCAAGTGCCATCATTTGCTTTCCCTTTGAATTGATGTTACTTGTCTTTGTTTACCAGGAGAACATAAATACTTCATAAACTACATCATCTTGCCAACTGAGCTCTGTCTGCAGGATGGCAGCTTGTTCTAACTATGTTTATACTTTCAAAGAGTTGAAAGCTCAGTGGTTGAGCAGGAACAATGTGGGTTGCTATATACATGTGAAATGCGTTTTTCATTAAATAAGTACTTGAGAAACCCTTAAATGCCTCAGCTGGAGATTGCCCAAAGGTCTACGCTGCTCAGCAGGATCTATCTCCGACAAGTATTTCATGAAACATCTGAAGTGGGAGCCTAGATCCTAGCCTAAATACAAGTTTCCTAAGGAATTTAGAGCCACTTTTCCTAGGAAGAGGATCACAAAAGCACTCAGGTCTTTCTGAGGTGCCAAAGCACTGCTAGGCAGTCCAGCATGCCCTGCCTGGGCCTTCTGTGTATTCTGGCTTCCCTAATTTTGTCCACAGAAGCCCCTCTTGCTCAAGTGCCAAGTGGCTGCTCAGAGCTCTGCAGAATTCCTTCAAGAGCCATCTGTCCCGTACCTTGGTGCACTAACACCAAATCTCTTAGTGCTGGGATCCTGGTGGAGCCTTCCTGTCCCAGGTTTATCCCACTCCAGGAAATGCAGCTTTTCAGGGCAGCACTGTGTGAACTCAGTGCCTGAGAGCTTCACAGGGCCACACAGCTACTTTGGGGTAATTTCATAAACAAAAACTTCAAGCTGGCTCTGAATGCCAACTCAGCTACAGCACCAAGTGGGCTCCTCGTGGATATTCTTGCAGAGCAAACATTGAGTAATGTCAGGGAAGTATCTTGCAGTGCTGTTTCATGGGGATCCTATCCTATAAGAAGTCCTGTCCTCAGCATCCCAGCAGGCAAGTGTAGGGACTTTGGCCAATTCAGAATGAGCTGATATAAACTTGACTGCTTCATTCTGCCTATGATGGGTTGGTTCTGCCTCCAGAGCTGCAGGCCAGAGACCTGTTGTTAGAACCTATGGAATGAGCAGAAGGTGGAACAGTTTCCACTGTTTTTATGCAAAGTTGGAGCTGGGCTTATGAAAGAAATGACAGCATAATATCAAAATGTATCTTTCAGTCAACCCAAGGATGAAATGCCCTTGCTGCTTTTGCCTTGATTGAATACTCAGTTCTGATTTCCCATTTCACATGGAAGCATAAAAAGACCCCTATATGCCTAAGCATGAGTACTGTAATACAAACTGGGCTGTGGTCCATAGATTACTGAATGAAAGATTAGCATCAAGTACCACCATGCAGAGTGTAACATCTGGAAAAAAGTTATAGAGCCATTTTTATTATTTTTTTGGAAGAGAAGAGAAAACTGTAAATGGTAGAAGGTATAAGAGGAAATTCTAACAGATTGTACATCGTTGGGGATTCTATTTCCAGCTGTGGCAAACCTGATAATGAAGCACGCTATCACCTCGAAGTTCAAACATCAGCAGAAACAAGGCTCCCCCCATGGAGAGCTTCCATGCAAGATGGGCTTTCAAAATGGCAGCTTCCCACAGGTAAGAAGCAGTCTGAATGCTTTCGAGAAAGTCTGAAAACGTTTAAAGGATCAAGGTATGGCCTTGAGAGAGATTTTTTTTTTGTTTGTTTCTTTGAGGGAGGTTTTCCAGGTTTGCTGCATTAAATAAGAGAGTGAAGACACTTTACTTATAAGAGTATCCTCGATAAGCACATATTCTTAGGAGAATAAAATGAAGATGATTAGAAAGCAAAAACAAAGGAGACAGGAGGAATTCTAGGGATAAAATGTTCTTGACTGGCTGTGGAGAAAAAAAAAAAATCAAGAGCTGCAAAACAGCAGCCCCTGTTATTTGCAAACACGTACCAAGGAGGCTGAGAATAGATCCAATGACAGCTGCAGCCTAATTGATAGGAGACTCGCCTAACAGGTTGTCAGACTGCTGCGTGGCTTCAGTCCAGGCCACGTTGCTGGAGGCACAATGTTAGAAATACTGACAAACGTTTACTAAAAATAAATAAAAAATATTCCAGGGCAAAGGGAAATATGGCTCCAAGTGACTACTTGCAAAATTGCGTTAGATCTCTAGGAAAGAGGAAAGTAAGCAGCAAAACGTGTGAGAGTCCCCCCAGGGCCTACAGGACAGACGCAGGCAGCCTGCCAAGGCTCTCCAGGATTGTGCTGCCTGTCAGGAGCATTGGCTCTGGGTGTGCTGAGAGCAGATCTCCACAGAGGCAACAAAAATAACTACCAGATCAGCAAAGAGCACGATCAAGAGGGTTGACTAGCTGCAAAACAAAATTATATCGGATGTATAGAGATCGAGCTGTTTAATGGTAGGAAGAAACCACAGGGGCAAATCTTTAAACTCTTTTTTTTACTTACCAGGAAAAGGATATATGGCTTCCTTGGCCAGTGGGGATGGGAAGAATGTGAGAGAGTTGAAAGTAGCTTAGGTACAGCCCTCAGCCCACCCCATGCAACACACTCACATTTGGGAGTCTTTGAATGTATTCAGCTACATGCTAGGACAGGAAGCTTAAAAGAATCCTTGGTCTTGAGCTCCCAAGTCAGCGATCCATCCAAGCAAGCTGCAGAGCAGACAGGTGAGCAAGGAAAAGCTAAAGCAGAGGGAGGGGGGGAAAAAAGTGAGAAGCCATATGGATGAAAGCCTGTTAAGACTGTGAAGGCTGCTCTCTTTGAAGGAGATCCAACCTTGGTAAAGCTGAGACTCTAACGTGGGAGGGAAACAATCTTCTGAAGGTAACACCTCACACACTAAGAGGCACTTAGGGCAGGATTATTACTGTGCATGTGTGCAGAGAGGGACCTTGAGCCATGGGTACACAGTCCTTCTGGATTTACTAGGACTGTTAAACAGACAAGTAAAGTCAACACCTGAAGAGAGCCCTTCCTCAGCAAGGGGAACAGAGCTGAAAAAGCCAGCACTGGCTGAGCAGCCTTCAGCTGACCTCCAGCTCTCCTCCTTGGCTTGAGATTACTGCACTTCTCCCTTAATCTCTGATTAATAGTGAAGATGATCAGCAAACACATTCAGAATTCATTCCCAAAAAATGCCTCATTAATTTCTATAGAAAGGAATCTCAGAACAAGCACTTTTTTAATTGGTCACACCCTGATATGCATTTCTGTCCCTGAGAATTTCCAAAATGGTTGTGAAATATCCGTAAACAATATTATACAGAACTAACCAAGTGATTTTATACCACAAATAAACTCATAAACCTCTCCGTCTTCACATGCTGCAAAATAAAAGCAAAATACACCAAGGAATCATTTGCTGCTCTCTCCTTTACAGAAAAGTGACATTAGGCCTTTATGATCCCTGAATTAAAACTCAGAGGGCACTGAGTTTTTCCACAGCAGCATACAGAGATCTAAGACAGGGCCTCCATGAAAATTAATGGAGCAGCCACCTGGCTAACAACTCTCTAGGGTACGTTCCATTTATGCTCCTCAGCACTTAGCAAATCCATGGGTAGCTAAGGAGAACAGGAAAATTACTCACAAGCGAGGGCAGTCTGGGTGAGTGGGGTTCACCACAGCCAGGGGTGCTGCTACATGAGAGTGAGTCACTGTCAGAAATGGGTTTCAGAGGTAGATTTCTACAGGAATCTGAGATCCCAGCCTGCTCATCACAATCTCCCCATGAAAAGCAACTATTAGGAGATGCTTCTTTACTAGGCAAATTCCAGTATGGAAAAGAGGGACTAACAAACAAGACATTCAGAGTAAGGATCATGGAAAAAAAAATTTACAAAAAAAGGGAGCCAAAATTCTCAAGAGGCTTGTGCTTGGTAGATGCTGTGTACATACAAATACCCAGTTTATGCAGAAACATCAGAAGATTTTCTAAAAATTACAGGAAGAGGTGAGCCTATTTGCAAGCTTTACAAACAAGCACCTCTGGACTGTGCACATTCTGAGAGTATCAAATCAAGAACATTAAATCACACAAAACTCTGCTATGAATTCACAGCCTCAGATCTGGCTTAAAATATTAGTTCCCCCATCTGCTATTAACTGCAATGAAAACCTAGTCCCTCAGCTATGGGGAGTGTAAAGTCCTGGGGAAGGTTAGCCTTCTGCTTCATAAGGCCCAGTGCTCAATACATTTCAAGGTGCTGTGTGGAAGAAGAGACTATAGACAGAACCACTATTTTTGTATTGTTTATTAAATAGGCTCCCTGAAGAGTTTACTTGCATCCCATTACTGCAAGAGTGAAATCACAGCTTGTGCTGGAAACCAAGCATGTCAGTTTTTCATACAGAAATTTTTTGCCCCCCCGATAAAAGCCCCTGACCCAGATAGAGTGAAATCTAGAAGCTTGATCCCCTTATTGACTTTTATAGAAACAAGACTGAGCTCTATAATCAGCTTTTATTTAAGGCAGAGATGTTCTTTTGTACTGTGTTTTTGTAACTTCACTAGACCTTAGAAAGCATTAACCTGTTTTGAATTCACAACAATACTCCATAAATAGTGGACTCTCACCCCAGAGACTAGGGACACTGCAACGCTGACCTCCCAGTGATTTTGATCACGAGTTTTTATCCCAGAACTGCAGGTCAGGTTTAGATCTCAGCTCAGTATATGAGCACATAGTGGGAGTGAGGAGTTATTTTCTAGGGCACAGGAGTCAAATGCTCCATGCTGATAGAGAAAATGGTATGGTTACTGAATGTAAAGAAGTTGCTGCTTCTTTACAGCCAGCCCATTTCAGCAGAAACCTCCATAGGAAATAATGTGGAATCACTTTCTTACTGAGCAAACCACTGAAAGATCTTGCTTATTGACAGGGAGAAAGAGATGTGAGACAGCAGAGCATGGGAATATGCAAATGTAGTTTGGGGTTTTACAATAAAAACAACTTCCTGCTTTTAAATGGAGCAAACTGTGCTTAGTCCATTTCCCTAGATAGCACAATCAGAATTTTTGAAGTGTTATAAATTATTCATAAGTTGCATCTGTGTCATCCTAAGAAGCCCATCTAGCCACAATGATCAAAATCCAGAAAAGGGCTGTGCATGTCAGAAGGGGATCCAAAGCCCCCCACACCAAACTGCCACAGTGAATGTCAGCAAAGACATGCCCATTTGAAGCTGCATCCCTCATTGGAGCAAAAATCCTGGTCAAAGGCTACAGATATCTTCAGCCTGAAAGGGCACAGCCTGCTTCTGTATAGTTATTGGAAGTTTCAAGCACTCATCTGGGCTCCTGCAATGCTGAAACCAACCAACATTTGATTCACCTTTTAGGTAAAGAAAAGTAGTTCCTACTCTGGTCTCAATACTATGGTTTATAATTAATTTATAACTCAATTTCAAGTGATTTGAGTTTCAGGTACCATTAATCAAGGTTGACAAGACAGCAGGCATCGAGACCACAGGTTGACCACTTGCTGACCACTCCCAATGCTCTCTAACATAGCAACATAATCGCTCGGGAACATCCTCTTTGCAATTTGAGGACTGCAATCACCAGTTGTGTCCCTTTAGCAGGGTCACACTTTCCTTCTGCTATGAGAGTAAAACTCATCTCTGTGGGATACTACCCAGGACAAGACTGTGTGAAGAACTCCCCAGAGCCACAGTGCCTTACAGCCCCATCGTCCATTCCAAGCATATTTCCAGCATTAAAACCAAATCCCAGTGCAGATGACAAGAGCAACAAAAAATCCCAACTCCCTACTGTAAAAACCCCACACAGCCCTCTGTAGTCCAAGTGACTGTTGTGGGGAGGTAATACATGACACAATTAACTGTTCATGACTGGCAATGACTTCAAGCACTACTCGGAGGCACGTGGAGGAAGGGCAAAAAAATTATATGGCAAAGCACTGCTGCCATATCCTACACCATCATTAGCACAACATTCTACCTTTGTCCTTCATCATTTTTTTAAGATTAATTCCTCAGGTTTTACTAAAGCAAACAGACCACAAAACCAAGCCCAAATCAAGTCCTTACTCACTATCATAAGCATTTCCAGGTGCACACACTTTCCTCCACCAAAGAGGAAGAAGCTCTGTACTACCAAGGACCCCAAGAGAAGAGCCTCCAATACAGCCTCAACTGCCACTGACTGCTCCCCAAGTAGCAAACCACGCTTTCTGTGCACCACTGCAACGGCCTCAAAGACACTGGGCAGTGCTGGTTCAGAGCCCTTCTTCATTCTTCTACAGTCCTCTATGCAGTGATTAAAAGTTATATATTGTCCATCAATATTTTGGCACTAACTGCAGGGCTGGAGTCAAACAGCTTTTGTTTGGCTGCTGTTCACCACTCCCCAATTAGTGGTTTTGCTAATCATGCTAATAACAGCTGCTTTGTCAAGAAACATTTTTTAATCTCTATCAATTCAAATGGACTTTGCTAATCCTCCAAGCCATGCAGAACAGGCAGGTCACAACCACTTCAGGGGAACCTTTTATGCTTCATGCTATCAGAAAGTAATGCTTTACCTGAATTGCTGGTATTGGAACTCCTATTGTTCAAAATATTCAGCTAGGGACTGTCTTGCTCACAGGTCCTGCAGCATTAGAGATTACAGGTTGGTTGCAAAAGTTCAAGTGCTACATAGGAAGATTAAGCATATGTGTCTATTAAGCACATGTGCTAAACATAATTTGTACAACTTTGGTCTTAAAAGACACACCTAACAGCCCATTAATGAACGAGTTGTCACTATCATTACTCACTGAAAGCAACCACTGTGATATGGTGCAAAGGGAGATAAGATGCACTCCTTACCCCAGTAAGTTACAAAGATTCAGTCACTTGGCTTTGCTGAAGAACAGAAAGGGCCTCATGAAAAAGTGAGTGACACTTGCTGTAGACCATGCACAGAAAAGTTCAGTGGTAAAGAGATGCTTTGGGAAGTTCTAAGGCCATAAAAACACAGATTTAACCTTCAGTGCACAGCAATTATAACCAGTTAAGACTTAACCTGACAATAAGTACAAGGCATCGACAAAACAAGAAGCCTGAAACTGTAAGACAGACAAGCCCTTGCCAATCTGCCTGGTCCAGCTTCCTAGCTTTTAACTCCCACCCTTGTGAGCCTTTGTGGTGGCCCGGGTTGACTGACTTTGAGAAGAGTGCTCATGACTTGGGAGACATTAGATTGCAGATGAAGCAGAGTTATAACCACAACCACCTAGTTCCCAACAGGATCACCAGCTATTGCTTTTGCTTGGCCCTGTTTCGACAGGATCATCATATAAACGAACAGCACATAGGGTTAGCAAAGGAAAGACAACCAAGAAATTGAGGTCTCTTCTGCATGACCTCAGCAAAATTCTCTGCCCCGTATGTGTTTTAGTCCCTCAGTGGTAAACAAGGGCCAAGCAGACGGAGAAAGTGCTATGTGATAACCCAGTAAGCAAACTGTCACTTTGAAGGTGTCCTGCAGAAGGAAGCATATTGTAATATACCCATTTTAACATACAAAGTTTAATTTTGTTTCAAATGTCTATGTTTTTCCACAGTCTCGCATAACAATATGATTATGGATCACCATTTTACCATATGGATATATTCCATCATTCTACACTACAGCAGTAACTTACTGTGTGTAGTATGACCATTATGACCATATATTTCCCAGAAAGATTCCCAAAGAACAAAAACCTGTTAATTATTGAAATTATTTTCTCCACCTATGTCAATTCACTTAATCCCGTGTACAATTCAGCAAGCTTTAATCCTCCTGCATATTTCCAATTCACCAATATCACCCTTTTAGCTACTGCATTTGCTCTTAATAGAAATTTTCCCTTGTGGTTCATTTATATTCAAGAGATTATTCAGGTCACCCAGTGCAAATATTTTTGGATCATTGGCGATGTCATTGTCCAGAATCATATTCACTCTATTTCCTC
Organism: Pyrocephalus nanus; assembly: GCA_038380795.1. NCBI lineage: Eukaryota > Metazoa > Chordata > Aves > Passeriformes > Tyrannidae > Pyrocephalus > Pyrocephalus nanus. The sequence goes on from CM076272.1 coordinate 9,870,060, forward strand.
CATTCCCGGAGTGAATTCACCAGGTATGGGATGCTGAAAAAAACACTCCTCATTCATCTCATATATAACTGAAGAAGCAAAACCGAAAATAAATGAAGTCTGATTTGCATGAAATCAAGCATTCTGTATCCTAGCGTTGAATAAGAACACAGACATTCTTTGAGTTCTTTCATGTCTAATTTCTGTATTTAATTCATCTCCTTGTCACCTTCTGTTGAATTAAGGGAATGATACAGTAAACTTTCCATAACTTAATATTTGCCACCTTATCTGGCTATTAACTGCACTCGAATAACACTGCCTTCCTTCTAGCTGCAGATGCTGCATTTGTCTCTCAGTGTACTCACAACCCTTAACAACCAAATGCAACTTAACCTGTTGAAAAATCCACAGAAAGTGGGAAAGGAGGGGAGCACATCCTCCCTTTTGGCTTCCCGGCGGAGAGCAGCGCTGCATTTATATTTTGCAGTTCCTGCTTCATACAGAGGACATCGAGCTCCTTTGCTCTCTGGTGCACTTTGATCCCCCCAGGCTGAGTGGTGCCTTCTCAGCCACTTCCAAACTCTGCAGCAGAGATAGCCCCAGACAAGCCTGTCTCCTGGAACTGCCAAGTGACAGATCAAAGCCAGAAAATTGCCCTTGTTTCCAGCGCTCCTTCTGCAGTTAACACTTTGCGCTCTCCCCTTCAGGCACCCGAGAGGCCTCTCTGGCTCCTCCAAATAAAACCTGGAGGCTGAAGTCCTGTGGGTGGGAGAGACAGCCCCAAACAGACCCCCAAGGGTCCAACAATCAGACGATGTGCCAAGTTACATGAAATTACCTCCCTTCTTTCTCTTAAAAGAGACAACGGAAATTAAATGCGAGCTGAAAGCAGGGCCGTGTGTACCCCCTATTCCTTATCCGGCCCCTTCTAGACATTATTTACAGCAGCACTGGAAAGCTGGAGCCTGCCTTTAAGAGCTCACTGAAGAAGGCAGTGGGAACCTTTCCAACAACTCTGTGGCCTTGCTGAAAATTGCTGAGGTTTGGTCTGTGCTCCTTTAAGGCTGCAGTGAGAGTGTGAGTGGTGGGACACAAGCTGGACTGAAAATTGCTGTTAAAGGAAGGAGTAGGGGGGAAGGGACATGACACCAAACTATTCTCGAAGTTGAGAAAATAATAATTTAAGGAAAAAAAAAACACCTTCCAAGCAGTTTTTTTAACTTTAGAGAGCAGCTGCAGCTGGAGTGGTGCCAACTGTGCAGACTCACTGAGAAGACACAGGCTGAACATCACAATAGCTTCGGGTATTGATGGGTTTAAGACCTGAGGAGCTGGAGGATGGTCAGTGTTGCCTTTTCCAGCCCCTTAACCCTCAAGATGCTGCATGGGCCAAGGAATCCCTACTGCCACAAGAAGCACGGGTTTAAACCAACACAGCCAGCTCAGCCCTTCATCTTGCACAGACAGATAAGTCGAGCATCACACAATTCATTGAGCATTGCCTGTTCAGACACAGCATTAAAAATGGAGTGGAATGGCTTTACAGCATTTTTCTAAGTGCGTCAATTTGCAATAGCAGTCCTGGGTAGACACTCCCCATTTCTCCATTCCTTTGTAACATTCTGGATGAGATGGCTGCCATGTGGCAATTTCTGTGACCTATCAGGATGAAAACAGCTGCATAAACATAAAATGACAGATAATCAAAAATGCCTGCAATCTTCAGATAAAGGCAACACACAGAATAATAGAACTTCCTTAAATTATATGATTGTGGTTTAAAAATGCAGCTTCTGACACTGCTAATTCAGATGGGCAAACTTCATTCAAAGGCAATCTGTTTGTTGTGGGTCCATGTCTGTCCGTGTTTTTATTTAAAGAACACTTTCCTACGCTTGAGTATCCTGATTTCACATCAGCTGGACTAAAAGAGGGTTTGTATAGTATCACTGTCACCCTGGTATGAGGGAGAATCCTTAAAAATGGCCATACAGGAGGAGCAGCACTGCAAAGCCTCCAACTAGCACAGCCTGTAACAGCAGAGGGACTTCAGGGGCATGTTAATTAAATCACTCCAGGCAAGGGTAGAGTGACATGATGCTGTGCTGTCACCCAAAGCCTCTTACACCCTAGGGAACCAGGTATCACTAGCACAAGTGTTGCTAGGCTGGTGTGGGCTTCAGTGAAGAGCTTGATATATGTTTTCCTACTGTAGTCAGACAAACACGAATAGCATTTCCTATATTATTTCCTCTGCTTGGAACCTGGTGTGGAAACTTCATCTGCTTTTTCCTTATATGTAAGGAGAGAAACAAGGAGGTGAATATCTAGAAAACCAGCAGAACTACAGTAAGAGAAAACAAAAGAAGACTAGAGAAAAGAAAGCAAAAGCAGACCAAATGGCCCAAACTTGCACAGTGGTCAGTAAACTGAATCAAATACTGTGAGAGTCACTAGAAAGGGAGCAGAAATGTCTTTTAAAACAGTTTTGTGTGGTTAACACATGCATTGCAAACCCCCAAAAGAAGAGTCTTCTACAGGTGGCTTTATTTCCTCATTCCAAGGGAATCAGCAGAGCTCAGCAGGATAGGACAGCAAGGAAGCAAAGAGATTATAGTAGAGACTGAACAAAGCAAAGGACAGGGGGTGGAAAAGAAGGAGATGGATGAGGAAGGGAATATTATTTTGTAGAGCAATACAGTACTTTTCTGGGTCACAGCCAGCCTCTGAACGCACCTTAAACTCCTATTTCCCATTCTCTCCCAGCTGGATAGATAATTGCCTGACTATAGAAATATATTAATCATTTTTATGTCTATGATCTCCAGTGCCAGCACAAGGAGTGCTGTTAGACAAAGTTAGGTCTCACCATAGGCTACAAGAACAGAACAGGACCCCCTTCCCCTCCTGTATTTGAAATCAGTCTCTGAGAAAAGCACAGGAAACATCAGGAATTCCCAAGGATCGATGGGGTAAGATATTCCTATGGTTTCAGGCATATATATTGTATTCCTTCCCCAAGCCTTTCATACGCAGCCTGATTTATTAGCCTGAGTCAGCATTCTGTCTTGTAGACCTGCCAGAAAAGCACAGTGGGATGAAACATCTGGTAAATTTGCTCAAATTCTATTATGAAATATCTTCAATTCAAGTTTCAGTGAAAAGTAAACAAGTCATTGTCTTTAAAAAGTGATTTGCTTTGCTGTCAGAAAACCCTGGCAATCAGCAGTAGGCATTAGTCCTCTTCTCAGGGCTGTCAAGGGAGAATAGCTCCAATTGTGAACCACTCTAGGTCAGCTAGAAGATGAGTGAAATTTGACTTGTTCACCAGTGTCTGCTGTGTCATTGCCATGCAGTGACATCTGCTTACACTTTAAGAGCATCTGGGGGATGCAGAGAGAGCATGGGACACAGCAGGCTCCCTCTCCCCTGGAGGGCAAGGGGCTGCAGAGACTCCCAGCTCAGTCAGCACTGAACTGACTCCAGATCTGTGTGTAGTTTGACAGTGTGCAGGTTCAAGCCTCCCCAGAGCCAACTTGAGGATTTCTGACACAGTGCAGCGTGGTGCCTTGCAGATGTCACCAGGTGAGCAATTGCAAACTATGGTGGTAAACAGGTACAGCCTGTTGAGCTACAGACAAGAAAAGGAGGTACTTAAGAAATGTATTCTCTTTCTCCATGCTGGCTCCACATATATGCAAATCCATTGGCCCCAAACTCCCACATTATCCTTCCATGTTGGGCAGGGGCCAGAGGCCATTATTTCAGTCTCTAAATTGGGACAACACCTATAGAGAAGCTGCCCTTAGTTTCTGCAGATGAATTCCAGCCCTCCTCAATCGCTTGGGCTGTTTGGGTAGAGAGGTGAATGTTCCCCACCAAAGGACTCTTCGGGGGTAGTTTAATTTCCACAGAAAAGCAGCTTTAATAAGTGAATGTGCTGCAGGAAAAGAATGTATTGGTGGATCAAACTACAGCACTTGACTGTATTCGTCCACAGGGGTTATTTTTTAATTGGTGAGGAGCCCTTATAGAGCCATCTGACTTTCCTACATACCTGTGGTGCATGGTATATTTGAGACACATTTAGCTACAAAAGGACAAATCAAAAAGATGGTGAACACATTATAGGTCATTACAGAAAACAGAACTGCATTAAGAACTAGTCCATCTGTAGGGGAGCAGATACATGCATTTATGGCAGGTTGTGCACTGAATGATGGTATAGCAGAGAATATGCTTATCTGTGCAATCCACACAACACACTGTCTGCAGTCAACACATTCCTACGTGTGCTGGCATGAGCTATTTGAAACTGATTTTCCATTTATGCCAGTTCTCATGTTACACCATGCCAGGCTGCTGGAGCTTGGACACTGAATGAGGCAAATCCCTGCCACCCTCTTTGGCTCAGGGTAACTTCAGGACAACACAAAGTACTTGGAGTAAAATAAGATAAGACATAAAGTGAAAAAAACAAACCAATTAGAAGTGCCGTCAGAGATGGAATTTCTCTGGGAATGTGTGATATAACTGGAGAAGGTTTTAAAAGTGCTGCAGACAGTAATGTTGCTGCCAAAAAGAAAGCAGCTGTCAGAGCAAGGAACTTTTTCAGGTCAGGGCTAGTCATGAAGAAGATGACATTTTTTGCAGTTCTCATTTAATCTGGGCAAAGAAGGCTGAGTAGGGAGAGGTAATACAGAGACAGGAGCAGAGCTGCAACCACAAAAGATTAAAACATCTCAGAGTCGTGTTTAGAAATAGTCTGCAAAAGAGGCTTCTGGCAACAGAGAGAAACTTTGGACCAATTCAATAGCAAGGCACCAGTCTCAGTTGTAAGGGTACTTCTGAGAAAGCCACTTCAACCTGCCATGGAAAGGAAGTCAGTCAGTCAAGACCAGAAATGAGGGGAGAGGACAATCCTCTTCTGTTGCAGGCAGGAGAGAGAAAGCAAACTATGAGGAAAAAAGAGACTGGAAGCAGAAAGGTGCAAGGAACGCATAGCTGGAGCTGAGTGAAAAACAACACTTCAAGTTACGGACAGTGCCTATCATTTGAAGAAGAAGCACAGGAATGTGAAGGAGCTCATTTGAACGAGATCACAGCATGGAAATCACAGGAGTGCCAGAAATAATGACTTCAGCAATGAAAGAACCACCACAGATAAAAAGTAAATGGGTAAAAACCCCTCCCATTTAGCAAGCAGGACCCTTTGGTAATGCCCACTGTGGGAGGATGTGAATTGCATGCTTGAATAAATAATGAACTGGGAAAGAAAGAATATGTGATAAATAGTGCCATGGAGAAAAATACACACCCCAGGGCAAAACACATGCCAAGGCCCTGGTCTCAACAGGGTGAACCAAATGTGGGCGTAGCAGGGCAGAGCAGTTGGGGATGCTGTGTGGGGCAGGCTCACTGCTGGGCTGGCAGGCACTTCCAGAGCTCTCCCGGAAACCAGAGACAAAAGCAGGGAGGAGGAGGAGGGATGAGACAGATAACAAAGCCATTGCAGACCGTCTCTGTGGGAAAGAGCCAAGACTGGAGGCACACTGGTCAGCCAGTACACAAAATAGATGGAAAACTTTTACTTCTCCAGAGAAATGTGTAACTAAAGTTGCCACAAAGATAACACAAGATGGGATTAAAATGTTGTCCATTTCATATTGTAGTGAATTTGCTTTGAAAGAAGTTCTTTTTCCCCACCAAAAAAAAACCCAAAAAAACCCAACCAAAAAAACCACACATACAAAAAACAACAACAAAACCAACAACAATAACTCATTTTCTAGAAGAAAAAAATGTAGCAACTGCTGCATTTACCATCATACTACACTCAAATAATGTGTCCTGATCATCACATTTGGAGGAGGCAGACACCAGCTCCCTGCAGAAGTGTAACAGAGATAGAGTGCACTTTCGAAATGTTAAAATTAAACAAAGGGTTACCGCCTTGTTCAAGATAACACAGTTCCCCTCTGCCAAGCAGTGCTACCAGAGCAGACCATGCCTGTCACCTACTTGCCCATTCTGATATGGCAAGGGACAGCTGCAATCACACTGCCCCAGGCAGTCTGCAGGAGCCTCCCTCTCTCTGTACCTCTTCCTCACCTTTCTACCCTGCTAGGAAGAAAAGGCCATGAGGCAAACTATCAGAAAGTACAAGCTGTCAGAGGCCTCCCTGCCACGGCTGCCAGAATTCGCCCTGATCCAATGGATCGGCAGAAATCCAACCTCTTCCAGGCTCAGAGACTCTGGGAAAGAGCAGCAGGGATAAGGATATGGCCACAGGGAGAGTAGCAAATAACTGTGAGAGGGTTGTGAACAGTGGTGTGGAACAGCTCTTTATTTCTGTGACTCCCATCAATGTGGGAGCCACCTCCTCACTCCAGTTGTAGGCTGGGCTCTTGCAAGCACCTTCTTTTGTGATTTTCTGTAGCTGCTATCTCAACAGAACATTGTTTTCATTGCTTTCCCTATAATAATTGATTATTCTAATCAATAAAGTCAATGATGAATGATCAAGAAAATATAGCAGATCAGGAGAGAAAGCAGTCTGTACTCCGAATAGGCTTTGGTGATCATTGGTAGACTGCTCAGGGGCCCAGCCCAAACCATCACAAAACATCCCCTCAGCCATTCCCCTCCACCCTGCAGTTTCCCCTCCTCAGCTTGCAGAAGCCTCTGGAGTTGGGCTGCCATGAGTAGTGACAAGGTAAATGAGATGCAGGATAGCGAACAGAAGGGATGGGCAAGCTGTATTTAATCTCCTTTGTTCCTTGTAAAGCTACTATTGCCTTGCTCTTCATCATTTCCCCTCCTTCCTCTATGACTTAGAAACAGCGAAGTTTGAACAACAGGGAAAAACACTTTAAAATGCTTTAGGGATATAATCAATATAAATTAATGGATTTTATTTTTTTTTTTGCCCCAGGGAAGCACTGACTCCACACTTCCGTCTTTTCTTGCAGTCCCAGGCCTTTTGTTCCCTGGCAAAAGCTCCCCATTGAAGTGCATGGCATTTTCTGGGCACTATATCTTCAGTATATTCTTTGCAGCAGTGTAATTTTTTTGATAGTCACTTGAATAATCAGCAGTCAGTGTTAAAATACAGCATTGTACATTGACACCCCTTACCCCCAGGAAGCAGCAGAAGATGAAGAGGGAAGCTTGCAGTTCTTACTGGCCTCATTTTCTTTCCTTGAGAACCAGCTCTTTCTTTCCTACATACAAGTATCCCACACAGTTAAAGCCAGCCCTAGTTATCTATAGCCAGCTCTTGTTCCCATCCCTAATATTATAAAACTGGAGCACAGGGGCTGTTTAGGCTAGTAAGGGAATAACATGGGCTTAAAATTGTCCCAAAATGAGTTGTTTGCACAACAGCTAGAGAGGTATTCCAAACCTGAACGTCTCTTAAGATGTGGGAGTACTTAAAAAGATCTGTAGAAATTTCTCATTTGCAGGTCTAAGCTGATTTGCCAGACATTTACCACAAGGCCAGTAAAGAAGCTGTCTGTGTTAGGTCCTAACCTCTCAATACCAGGATGCATTTTGTAAATAATTTAACATGACAGAAGAAATTAAGGAAGGAAACACAGAGCCAAGTCTGAAGGAAGGAAAGACTGTTCTCTTATCACAGCTGAAAGCATTTACATCTGTTACATGTAATTATATTATTTTTTAAGTACTCAGCTTTTTTTAATACTAATTCAAGTTTGCTGTTTCTTGCTGACAGCCAGCCATATGTGACCCCCTGTTCTTTATAAACATTACACACCGTGCAAGATGATTATGTGGTTGCAGACAATGGGCTTTTTTCCTTCCTGCAAAACTAAATTCTATCAGCCTGAACCACTTTCTGCCTGGCTTTCTGCCTCTTCTCCTCTGCTGCTCTGAACTTGCAGTGTCAGAGGCTTAGATGTAAAGGATTTTTCCATGAGAAGTGTGTCTTACTGGAGGCTCCTTCTGCTTCCCTGGAATTTCAAGGTATTGTTTCATCCTGTCTTCTTCCAAGAGTACAGCTGATGCCACCAAAAGTTAAACTGAAAACCAGGAGAGGTGATAATCTCATCTGAGACCATGTAATGTCTTTCAGAGGGCTTGTGGAAGTGCTATCATACTCCCTTAGTCTTCCCTACCTGGTAAGCAGGAATCTTCAAAACATGCTTAATAAGCTGCATTGCTGGGAAGTGTGTCTGTGGCCCACTGTGACAGCATTTCAGATAATACAGTCATAAAAAGAAGCCATGGTAACATTTTTAACTCAGGAATTTCTGGTTCTGCTTTTGGGCTCTGCGAGCACATTTAGAGACCTGATCAGGAGAGACACCAAACTGCCCAGCAACATGGGGAAACAGGATGCTCAGAACTCCAGGCAGGACACTGCATACCAAGCAGAAGCTGACCCAGAAATCACAGGGATGGGGCTAAGGCTGAAACAGAGGGGTGAAACGAGGCCAAATAGAAGCTCTGTCTTACCACAGTAAATAGGTGCACTCTTAGACTCAAAGCAGAATATCTGATTGGGGGGGGGGGGGGAGGGGAGGATAGAGAGTGTAAGAGAGAATGAGAAAGGAGAAGCAGCTTTCGTGAGAAAAAAAATCTACAAGCAAATGGTGGGTTTGCCATGAAGGAATCTGGGGAATGTCCCAGGTAATTATGGTGTTCCTATTTCACTCATAGAGCAGTCAACCTCTAGGAACAAGGGCCACCATGTATCCTTAAGAACAAGTGCTATAGTTTAGCTTTAATCATGACACAGTTTCACTGAGGACAAGCACTATCAAGGGTCTCCTGCTTACTGAAACCCTGCCAATCCTTCTGAAAGTGTTCCCTTTAGATACACAACACACACCAAGCCTTCACTTTTTCCTTTCTCTTAGGTTTGTTACCTGGCCTTGGAAACACCAAAAATGGACTGGAGCATTTTGTGATTCAGCAGATTTAGATGGATAAAGGCTATCCAGGGAAGTAAAATACAGGGAGAATAGACACAAAAAGAGAAATGAATGACTGTGTAACCAAAAGGTATGAAACAGGTATTTGAGAAAAGAGATAGAAGAGAAAGTGCTAAAATGAGGCTAAAAGAATAAAATTTGGCTAGGAAAAGCTGCAAGGAAGAGTGGTAAAATATTTTCAAGGAATAAAGACAAATAAGAATTTTTCAAGCATATAAGAAGCAAAATGTCAGCATAGCTCTAAGAGGGTGCCAGGGTTATTTAGTAACAGATGAAAAAGATTGCAGAAAAATGAAATGAAATCTTTACCAAGTGTTCATAAGAAAGGATGTAGGGCTGAAGTAGGAGAGAGAATTACTTTTTTCGTGAGAGGGGAAAAATACTCAAAGAACTCCAGGTCACAAATAGAAGGAATAAATAAATCACAGCTCTGCATAGTACAGACAGTCCCCTGCCAATCATAGATGAGGCAGGAAGGTCTCCTAAGAGTGAATTTTAAATACATTCTGTGAGAACTATGAGCAAAAGAAAAATGAATTCCTACTATATTCACCCATTGCACTCATTTGTCCTACACGAGACAGAAATCTATACAGCCTCCTGGTCTTAGGTGCTGTGAGAGCAGAGATCATCCTCAAGAACCTACCCTTATGCTATTTTAGCCTCTCTGATGCTGCAAGGGTCACATAGGGAAAGATGGGGTTTGTGTGCACAGAACAGCTCACATCTGGCCCTGCTTCATACCCTGAAGCTGCTGTGGGAACAACAACCAGCTGAATCCTTTCTCAGTGTTCATAATTCAGGAAGGGATTTCTGGATGCTGTAAGGTGGACCAAGCTCACCTGTGGGTAGAAACAGTGGCTTGCACTGGAAGCATTCACCAGATAAATAATGAGCCGAGTTAAGCTGCAGACAGAAAGCCATGAGGAATAGAGTAAAAACAGAGTAGCATCTCTGAGGTGGGAAAGGCTTCAGGCAGAAATGGCTGGAACTTCATAATCAAACTCTGTCCACTATTTTCATTCCTTTAAAAAAAAAAAAAAAAGTTTTTTGTTTTTTTGTTTGTTTTGGGGTTTTTTTTGCATTTTTTAATTTTAGGACATGATATTCAGAAGGTACTTAACCACATGACAAGAAAAGGAGCTCCTCATGCGTCCTCTTTTTGAGAGGGTTACAAAGTGCCATGGCTGATGTGCTTTGAACAAACCTCATCTGGATGCCTGTCCCAAAGGACAAACATTGCCAAATGGCTGTCAACAATGCGCTCTCTTTGAGCTGCCTAGCCCTTACCTTGTATTCAATATCATACTTTATGTTAGCCTTTGAAAACTAAATGTATAAGCATAAGTTTGGAATCAATGCATTGCAGCAGCTTGAGGAACACTGAAGAAGTAATAAATATTGTGAGATGCTGATCCTTTCTCCTTAAAATGCTTTTGCTCTAAATTGGCTTTTCTCTCTATGTTTTCTGTTAGAACACAAGGTGACCTTTCCATGCTTAATTATCCAAACAAAATACACAGAACATTAATGCCAAAAATGCCCCTTGTGCATTCTTCTACAATGCAGATCTTTGAAAATATCTAACCTAATCTCTTCCTTTTCAGGTTAGGGTGAATAACCAAAGTAAACAAGAGAAGGGAGAATGGACAAACACATGTTGACAAATACAAGCCAAGAGACTGTTTGTGCATGCACAGTAAACTGTTCCCCAGAAGAGTTTGACTCTGTTCTGAAAGAGACTCTTGATGATAATGCTTTGCTGTTGTATAGCAATGTTCATGCAAGCATCTCAAGGCATCATTCAAACACTCACATGCAGCACAGTGGGGCAATCAGAAACTACCAAGTATAATCATTTTATGGAAGAGTAAATTGGTTCATATGGTCTGGATGATTTATCCTCATTTATCACAAAAATCAGTGAAGAAGCTGGGAGTACAAGATGGAAATCATTGCTCATGAGGCTCTAATTATCATCTTTGCTCTGTGCTCTTCAGCCTTGCAGACTGACAACCCTGCATGGTGTGAATTCCCTGTGTGCACTCAAGGATGTGCTCCCTTCACCAGGAGCACACATCTGCCTCAACATGCTTGGAGCACATGCTCTTTGATGCATCTTTGCTAGCAGGGACTGAAGCACCACCTGCTCCCCTCGCTACCTGTGATTTGTGGCTCATTCAGCTGACCTCTGATACTTGAACCTCTCACCTACTGCTCGTGGGATGAGGCTATTTCACACGACTGGCAATTTAGCTGTGCTGGCACAGGGGCAAACTGGGCTCCAAATCCATTGTTGCAGGAAGAAGTGAGACTACAGGTAATCTGAAGTCCAGCCAGACCCAACCATGCTGCACTGGAACAGGAGAAATAGGAGCCAGTACCATGTCCTATCCATGGAATACCTCCAGAGCTTGCCCATGACCATGTTTCTGAGGCAGGTCTTGGGGCTCTCAGCTCAATGAAGTGTTAAAGTCACAGCTCAACACCTCACTCAGAGGCCTTCGAAAAATCTTCAGTAGGCTGGAGCTACAGTAAAGCTCAGACATCCTTTGGAGAAACTAGAGTGTGACAGAGAAAATGTTAAAACCCATTTCTATATGATGAGGCACTTAAGTAGTTCAGCCAATTAGACTGCTTGATTGGCTGACATTCCAAACACTATCATTTTGCACACAGGGTGCCTCATGCATGAATGAAGATGGTGTTTGAAGGCTTTGCTTTTTGTCAATGCCTTTATCTTTCTTTGTGGAATAAGTTCATCTTAATTTCCCTGGCATTTTGACTATAAATGCTCTGGGCATCTAATAAATTAAATTACCATTTATTTAGTTACTGTTTGATTATTTGAGAATTTAATAACAAAGACATGTAGTGACCTGAACTTGAATTACAGAATTCCTCATGGCAGTTTAGTTATCAAGATAGAACAGCTCAGCTTCACTTCAGTCCTCTAGCCTGGCACCCAAATGGACACAGAAGCAATTGAGATCATTCAAAGGCAGATACCCCCAGGGTATCATATACATTTAGAGAGAACAGTTGAGAAATAAGAGGAACATGTAATATAGGAGAAAAATGTCCCTTAGGCAAAATTTTTGCTGGGTGCTAGAGACTTGTGAGATAATCCCTTTCCTGCACAAATGACACAGTTCAATCTTCAGCTCCCTATTGTGCAAGCAGGCCTAGGAGCTTTTGTAAACCTGCCCTCTGTCCCACTTGCAAGAATTAAGATGCTGTAATTATGCAAATAATTTATCTTGTCTTTCACTAAAATTCTGCTGAGCATTAATACAAAATCCTTCACTGAAGTCACTCATGTCTAGAGGTTGGCAAGCGCCATCCCTCTTTACTGGATAACAAGAGGCATGGAAAGGGCAAAGCTAGATTAGGAGTTACCATTAAAGTTTTTGTGCTAAATTCAAAATAATCAAGGTTGTTTTCTCATTTTTAACACAAACAGAGAGGTCTGGATTTAGTCAAATCTCAGCCATTTCACAGGGGACTGTAATTGTGCTGAAGTGAGGTACTCACATTTCCAGAAAAGTTCTTGGGTACATTTCTGCACACACAGGTGTACACAGACCTCCTCTATTTCTGCTCCTCAGTGTCTGAGTAAGAGCCTGATAGAATTTGGACACCAGTTCCCAGCAGTTTGGTCTAGTAAGTCTCACCCTACAGCAGCACTAGTTCTGTGAACCTCTGAGAGTGTGACACACCATGTACCAGCTAATGGCTTAGCACCCCACGTGAACTACACCTTTGCTCTCTGATTGTAATAACAGTCTTGAAATAAATAATTGTTTCATAAGAACATAATCACAGTCTGGCATATTCGCTGGAATTGACACAGGTCCTAAAGGTGATAATAAATCTCTCCTAATCAACCAATTCCAGATTATCTACAGAGGTTTAAGAATAATTAATCTGATTCACCTTTGAGTCAGCCCATTTCTACGTTGGCAAAAAGGCACTGGCTTCGGTGCCACTACCATCTTAGAGATAGAACAAGGCAGAGCTCTACTCTGGAATCAATCCGGAATAATACAGCATTTTTGGAGGACTGGTAAGGAAAAGCATCCAGTCAGTGGGGCCAGGATTTAAATGGTCCTTATTTGGGCCTTGTGTGAGAGGTCAGAACCTCACAGAATCACAGAGACAGACAGGACCTCTAGAAATCCCCTCCTGCATGGCAGGACCAATACACACATGACACACTCGACAGATGTTTGTCCAATCTGTTCAACAGTGCTCTAAGCAAGCCAAGGACTTAGTCCTTGACTTTATCTCAATCTCCAAGATAAGTGAGAAATCAGGCATGTTTTCTGTATATGTCAGAGAAATTAAAAATGCGATGGATTTTCATATTAGAGTGTTCAGGACTAATTGCAATAGTGTTTTCCAGCAAACCAGTGATTGTAGGCTAATTTTCTGTTATGAAACAGAAACCAGGGTTAATGAGGCTAATTGTGTCTACCAGTGTTTCGAACAAAAAGGAAGCCAACTCAATTTTGAAGCGAGTTCTTTGTCAGGAACAAATTGAGGAAAATTGCTACAGTTGTACCACCATTTTCTAAAATTGCTTAGTACCATGCTTGGGAAACCAACACTATAGAACACAGGCTAGTGGTACAGAAAATGAAGCTTATTAAACTGTAACTATATTGAATATAAAATGCATGGCTGTGTGACATACCATGATGGTTGAGCTGTTGAAAGCAATGCAACAGAGTCAATAATAGAGTGAGTGACCCTCATGCCAGCTCTCCTGAGGTACTACAAAGAGAAAAAATTAAGAAGTCAAAGTATGTAGCAATACCTGTCAAACAAACAAAATCTTCAAGTTCCGTGTCTCATCCATGACTGATTAATTAATTACACAAGCTGGACTAGTAAAAAAATGAATGCATTATTGCAAAGCAAAATTCATAAGCAGAAGTCTATCAGGGAAAAAAAAATCACTTTAGGCTCTCTTGTTACAAGCTGATAATTCTATTAATTACTCAGAAGAGTTGAGCGACTTCAGTGACAAAAGACATAAACAATATATGCAGCACAGTACAGGCAGCTGCTGTGCTGCCAAATACACCTCAGCATTAGTGCCCCTGCTATTCCCTTCCCAGCTGATTCCCCTGCCAGGCCAACCGGCAATGCTGTGGGTTTGCGATGTAACCAACTGGAACTAAAGCACAGCCACATTCATTTGCAATCCAGACTGATGCCCAAATCAAGCCAGTGTGTGCTAGAAAGAGGATGAAGGTTTTCAGCTACAAAACACACAGGCACAATGTCTGCAATTTGACCTTACTGTAAAATCCAGGCTCTCTTACTCCTCTGTGTGCCCAAGACAGAAGCATCCTGAGATTTGCAAGAGAGCCTTACTCTGCTGCAGGGGAGAGGTTATGTGGGAGAGATCTAAAGAAAATCCACATCCATACATATAGTTGTGCAAAGAGGAGCTCCTTAGGAGGACAGTGTCTTAGAAAAAAATTACAGCATGCCAGACAGCAAGGACGGAACACAGGAAAACAGGCAAGTGGAAGAGCTCCTGTGGGGAAAAATGTGGAGCTAAGGAAGGAAAGGAATTAATGTGATAATACATCAACATAAGAGAGAATAAAAAACATATGAAAGAAAGGGAGAATCTAAAGATTTGGCACATATATTAAGGCATACTACTTAAAAAAAAAGAAACAAAAATGAGCATAACATTAAGGTCAGTAAAGGTCATCAAATCCTTGGCCTACATTTCCTATCAGTTCTGGAAGAAAGGAGGAAAGAGGAAGCAAAGGGAGTGTCAAGACAGGAGTGGGGAGCACCTGGCTGAGATCTCAACTTTTATAGTGAAAAGCCCATTTGATGTCTTTCAGTTTAAAGTTACAGCCAGAGGCTGTCCAGCTCCAGTGGCTTCCTGATCTGGGGCCTTTTGCCGTCTGTAATGTGTGCACTGCAATTGAAGCTTCCCTTTAGAAAAATGATGTCTGCAGCCCTTCTGGTTTGCCAAGATATAGCCTTCACTATGTAAATCAATGCTCTGCTGTCTTGTTGAATCTGCAGCCTGAGGTATGAACAACTCCCATTCATCTTAATGGGATGGTAACCTCAAAGCCTCATTGTGACTCTCCGAATGTTAATACTATATTAAACAAGTTGCTTAACATACAAATGCTGGGTTTAAGTCACTCACATTTGTAAAGGAGAACTGAATTTGACTTTGATTTTGCATCTGAGGACCTACAGAAAAATAGACTGAACAAAACAAATATCTGAATTTCCAGTCACCGTTCATCTCTACAAATCAGATTAATTTTGGTTTAGAGGTGCCAGGAGGGGCTTAGGCTGAATAACTTCTGGTTTTCCCTATTTATCATCTCCAGGTAGGTGAGTGATTCTTCTGTTTTCTTTCAGAACTTCTATTCCCTCTCCTAAAGATGGTGTCAGTACTTCTTGGGTTTACAAACCTTTTGATTCCCTTTCCTGGGCCAGCATCTACCTTCTTTATTCATGCTCTTGGCTCTTAAGAAGATCTCAGGAAGGACATGGAAAGAAGAGCTTAGTGCTGTAGCTCAGTGGGACCGTCAGAAGGCATCACACACCCTTTGCTCTCACTGTGCTGCTGCATGGGCAGGGAGCAATCCAATGCCAAAAAGGAAGAAGCCAGAGCAGGCAAGAGCTTCTTCTCACAGATGCACAAGGGGTGAAAACTCCAGGTTTCCAGAAGTGGCTGGCAGTTACCAGTGCTGCTATTGTTCAAGACTCAAGAGGAATCACTTGACAGTTTGGAAATTGCCAATATACACCCTGAAAAACCTTTGAAAGCCTCATGATGAACTAACCAACATCTCTGGTCTCCAAGTTCCCCGTTAGCTCTAAGAAACTGTAGGTAAGAGCCCTACCCAGGAGTCACAGTCAAGCCCCCACACTTTGGCCTTGAATAAAGACTTCAGTACTGGGCTTACTATCAGAAGTGAATGCACATCCATCAAAAAACAGATCAAAAGACAAATGAAACCGCCTGCTCAGATAAAGCCCTTTTCAAAAAGTTACCAGGGGGAGGGGAGGACCATGCGAGAGGATGTAAAGAAATGTCTGTTGAAAGATAAAATAAGCAAGATACTGTGATGAAGAAAGTGAACAATGAAACAGAATCCAGTACAGAGAGATCAAGTGAAAGAAAACCACATTACTATTTACAGTAAAGATCACTCATCTAACATGTATAATTAGAAATTCACACACAAAGATAAAAGTGATCAGTGAATGCTGTTATCAAAAATAATACATCATTGTATATATTTAAAAAAAAAAAATCTAACACTTTCCAAAAATAGGAATAATGGGTCTCATTAATAGAGTCTTCATCTGTACTAAACAAGTTCCCTTTATTCACATTGTAATTTTTCCTGGCCTGCCAAAAGAAACCCTCACGATAAATCGTCACAGTGCAGCCCCCCTGCTCCACACATCTGTGCCTGGATGAAGTTTAGCTGCAGACAGGACAATGATACCCAAAGAAATCCATTCACATTTCAAAGCCTTCCATTTTCATGTGAGCTTGGGCTATATCTGAAAATACGGCACAGCACTTGCATTTTTCTCTTTGTGCAAAACAATGGTTCACAAAACTTCAACACTCCACTCAGTGCACACACAGATCTTTGGCTGAAACGCAAATGTTCAGTGAATATGTGGGACAACACACTACAGTGGAAAACCTTGGAGTGCAAGGAGTACTGAGAGACTAATAATATTTCAGGACAGTTTGGAAGGATTAAAATATTTGCTTAGGAAATTATCTTTTTTTTTTTTTCTTTAAAGAAGAAAAGAAAACAAAATGAAATAAAAACTAAAACCAACTGACACCACAAACAAACAAAACCACAAAATAAAACAAAAAGCCTCCCCACAGAAAGACACAAAGGAAACAACAGAAGAAAAAAACAAACAAACAAACAAACAACAACAACAACAAAAACAGCTTTCAGCAACAGAAACAAGTTCTTTTCTCTTGGTTTCTTGGAATTTTAACGGTAATCTGTTATTATTTGCATGCCAGTATCCCAGGCAGACACACAGTTGCTATTTGGAACTTCTAATTGGGAAGAGAATCAAACTTCCATGCAGGTGACAAGTGAGAAGGTTTGTAACTAGACAGGGCCCCGGGAGACTCACCAAAACTTCAGCTGTGAAAGCAAGCAAATCTACAAAAGGGGACATGCTCAGGTTGCAGTTATACTGTCGTAACACTAAAAATTTACAACTTTGGATGTTATTTACTATTATTTCCAAATCTGATAATATACTAACAGTGCCTTGTCCTTAACAAGGTAGTCCCAAGGGCATTCATGACTGCATCACTCAATCTCTACTGAGTGAAATTATTCTGGAAAGGCCATAACCTACTGTGCTGGATTGTTTCTGGCCTCCCTGGGCTGCAAGTCTATCAGAAACAGTGTGATCTGGAAACCTGTCACTGAGCAACCGCCAGCTCTTCCTGTTGTGTTACAAAGGACAATAAATATTGTTACACTGCCCTAGATTTATCCTTATTATGTCTCTTAGGTGCCATTTTATGCCACATGGAAAAACACTCATCGAGAAAAAGGATGGAAAAAGAAAACAAGATAAAATACTTCGTCTGTGAATTTCAATTTGACTTTACTCCCTATGCAGGGTTTCTTTTATTTTTTTAACCTAAGCAGCCAAGTGTGCTGCAGATTCATCTGTGGGGCAAAGAGAGATCTCAGTGGTCAGCATCTCTGAAAAACCAACCTAAGACACTGGATGACTCTACAAGTTTAATATTTTAGACTTATTAGCAAAGAAAAAGTGTCAATGAGTCTCTTCATCATTATCATCTTCTTTTTCTTCATCTTTTTCTTAAGTCAGTAGTACTTTTAAACTAAACTTTTTTTCTATTCCCCCAAAGTGGTAACTAATAATTACATAATTAGTGAAAACCAGAGCCAAACATAAGACAGGAATAGAAGTCCCAAACTCTGAAAATACTGTATTTAAATATTGTTTATCTCATTAAATATACACTATACCCTAGGCACTCTCTTGTTGTTATTATTATTATTATTGTTATTATTATTACTATTCACCAGCAGCCAGACCAACAAATATTCAATGAATTCACACCTCTAAAGAAAAAAAAAAGAGAAAAAAAATGAGAGAGGACAGAGGTAGATAGATGTCAGTAAGTCAAGAAAACAGCTAACTAATCTTGAATCAAACTTTTTTTTACTGGAAACAATAAAGAAGGTGTTACTTTCCAAAACAGTTTACAGCTTGCTAGCAATTATCAGAAGTGTTCCTGCATGATAAGCCCTTATAAACATTTTCTTCATCTCTGAAAGTCTGTGAGAAATCTATGGTAATGATAAGGACAAAGGACAATAAACACTATATGAAGAAGGGCATGACAGTTTTATATACTCTCCCACTGAAAGCATTCTACAGAATTCAGTAGCAAACACCTGAAATTGCATATGCTACAAGAAATATCACAAAATCCAGATAGCAGCATCTGAAGATAATGGGATTCATACCTTTCTTACTGAAGTCAACAATACTTTTACCACTGACATCAGCAGGAGGACTGGGGCCAGTAAATCAGCATGGGTGCTCCTGAGAGAAGCAGTCCTAGCAACTGGCTGTAGTGGTTTGGATGAGCAGCTCTAAAAGAAGACCTTATTCTTCCAAGTAACCTGCCCTAAAAAGTCAAATCCAGTATTTCTCTGAGACAGGAAAACAAAAGCTCTCAGTCATTAAAATACCTATCTTCAAAAAACAAAAATAAGGCTTCCCTTCCGTTTTTCAGATTAGAAAAAAAATATACATTTTGACAGAAAAATATTTAAGTCACAATTACTGGTTAAATTTTTTGTCGTCGTGCTGAAACATCTCCCAGTGTTGTTCTGAATTCGCGCATAACAATATGAATTTAAATTAGCATATGATCAGCCACCAAAGATGTCAAGTGCATTATCAAGATAAGCCAAGTATGAAACACTATGGAGAGAAAAATATTTCAAAGAAGACACAAACTGACCTAGTTTTACAGCCCGTTGTTCCAAATTATCAGGATTTCACTAACGATTGCATTTGTTTCATCTCGTCAGGATGACTTGCAGCTTATGAGGAGCATTGATCTACTGGTAAGAATTAATTGTAGAACCCAGTGACTTCTGTCAAAGTAATATATTTAGTTAAAATCTTTCTGTTGTATGTCTTTGTTGGTGTCTCCAAAATTAAAATTCAAAGTTAGCAAAAGCAGAACTCCCTAGGAATCTTAAAGCATCAACTGAACGTAACAATTCTTTCTCATTTTGTATTCCACACTAAACCCGAGGTCAGTTAACGAAATATATTCTGTGAATAAAAGCATAATTATTGGTGTAATTTGCAGTGCAAATGAAAGGAAATCATTACTGCCTAATTAACAGTACATATGTCAAGAATTCAGTAAGAAAAATACTTAGAAATAAAATAAAAATAATTTTTAATTCCAGAAGCTTTTTATCTTCTGCTGTGAGCAGAAACCACAAGCCCTGTTTGTTGCCTAATTTCTTTCATAAATCATTCCCTCCAAATTGTGGACCTTTTCCATAGCAGACACTTAAATCTCAAGAAGGATTAGAGCACTGAAGAAGGGGAACTTCATTAATCATTCTCTGTTTCTCGAAGCCAATTTTTAACTATGGCTTCTTGATGAGGAAAAAATTTTTTTACTTTAATGTTTTGTATGAGAGCTTTCAATAAAAAGTCCTGTAGAGTGTCTGAGACACTTTTAGAGATTTTTCTTTTTAAGAAACTAGCACTTCTTAACAGAACATTTACAAATGGAGATACTCTATGAGCGTAGAGCTCTTGGTGAAGGTAGCACTGCCTTCAGCTGTCAACAAACCACACAGTCATGGGGGGGGCAACTTTCAAATTAAGGTGATTTCCATCACTGGCTTTTTCAAAACAACAACTAAAAATACAGCTGTAAAATTATGACACAAAAGATTACAGGATGTGGCCCTGCAAACTCTCAGAAAAAAAAAATATGGTCTGTCAGTAATTTTGTAGCAAAGATAGCGTATGCAGGGTAAAACACACAAATCTTAATTTACAGGACCTGTCCCAAACCCGAAAAACTTAAAAAAAAACCCTAAACCATAGTTTTCAAGTACATAAAGACAGTTACACAGCTGATTTATCTGAAAACTTTTGAGAAGCAGTATTTTCAGAATTTGTTTTAAGTATCAAAGAAGTTGTTTATATGTAGAGGCATACAATTTTAAAATGAAGATTTCCCAGACACCCTAACGAACACAAAGTTCTAAACTATGTTGATCTAATAAAAGCCACAACTTAGAAAAAGATATCACTGTGGATAACTTACAACAGAATTATATCAGCAAACAGGTGTTATTGAAGATAATTTATCCCTGTCAGTGCACAAGGCATTCCTACCACGTCCTAGGGACTCCACTGACACTGAGCACCGTGGTGACCTGGAACACTATTGCCATTCCCCCATGTAGGTAAATGTTTAGGATTTTTTTTTCTAGTCTTATGTTCCCCAATCAACAATGTCAAAAGCTTACAGAGAGCGTGAAGAAAACAAAGACAGCAGAAAACACAATAGAATGGCCTGAAGCTGAGTCAGGGGAGATTTAGGCTCAATATCAGGAATAGGTTTTTTACCCAGAGGGTGGCTGGGCACTGGAACAGGCTCCCCAGGGCAGTGGTCACAGCACCAGTCTGAGTCCAAGAAATGCTTGGACAACACTCTCAGGCACGCTATGTGAATTCTATGCAGGGCCAGGAGTTGGATTTGATGATCCTGATGAATCCCTTCCAACTTGGCATATTCCGTGATTTCTCTGAGTTCTGTAACAAAACAAAGCCTATTTAAAATCACCCACCCAACTTCACCGTAAGAGATGTGACACACCACAAAGCCAGGGGAGAGCACACACTGAGGGACAGCGTATTGCAAACTGATCTGAGGAAGCAACATTGTCTGGGTGAAACCACAGGGTAGCTGTGGATCATTAAAGCCTTGTCTAGAGATATTGAACTCTTCAGAGGACAGACACAGCATTAGGAATAATTAACTGCATTAACATTCACTACACTGCCAAGCATTGTTCATCCCCAAGTAAAATGAACTTTGGGTTTTGCCTTGATTAGCCGCCACAATCAAGGAAAACATGTCTGAAATTTGCAGACAATTTTCATGCTTGAGGAGAGAGCACTGTCTTATTCTGCAGCACAAGTGCTGTATTATCCTTCACTTCTACAGAAGAAGATGTCAGTATGAGACACACTATATGTGACAATTTAAATGCGTGCCCTAGGGCTTAAATCAGCACAGTGCCAAAGTCTAGAGATACTCGCAATCACAGACAGGCTGACCTCAACTGCAAAACTCAGAAAATAGGCTACATTTCCCAAATTCTAAGCTGGACAAGGCCTCTTTATAAAAGGTCCTGGGAAGAAGCTCATTTCTTTTTTTAAATTGGGTTGTCTGTCAATAACTTCTCTAAAGCTTGAAAGTAAACAGAAAATTTTCTTGCTTAAATCCATGGGTCTTCTCATAATAAAAAGGATGCCGTTTAACAGTTTTTTAATTACCTCCTTTCAAGCAAGGTATCAAATGTGGCATGAGCACATAACATGCTCAGGTACCACAGAGCACAGCAAGCACATGAAGCAAAAACAACTGCTAAACATCACTAAAACTTCCCCAAGAGACTTTGAGGAGCGGGGATGGATAGAGATGTGTGGGTGAAGCCACCTGAGCAATTCAGGGACGACCTTTACTGGCATTAATTGGAAACTCCCCGTGACTTCTGCAGAAGTTGGAGCTGCAATCACAGCATTGCAGTGGAGCTGGACTGAGCCCTCTGGGCAGCAGCAGCCCTGCCCACCCCAGTGACTGATGCTCGCCCCCACTGCAGTGCAAACCTGCTTTTCACACTGGGTGTCTGCTTGGACTGCAGACCGCTCCTCTACCAGCATTGCTATTGCAGTTAGGTATGCAGTCTGGAGCAGCAGCATGTCTCCCAACACAGAAACAGTGCTATATTGATAGAAAAAATGGCCTTAAAGCGTCATCACAGCTTATTCTCCTCACATGAGCTCCCTTAAGGGTGGGATTACCACACAGACACACAGTGCTATTAAGGGGGTACAAGCCTCTTAGCACACTTACAGCTATGCAGTTACTGCAATATGCTCCAGCTATTCTTACTCAAGAACCAGGTGGTGTCTTTCCAAAGCAAAGCCTTCCTAGCTCAGTCAGCCATCCATCTCACACTCTCAGATGGCTGCAATCAAATACTGCTCATTTTGCTTTGCATTTCAATGGAGCTTGGATAAACTCTTCCCTGTGTTTTCCTCACGTTTGCACTTGCCTGGACCCCAAAGAGCAGATCTTTACCCACCCACGTTATTTCTGTCAGAGGCGTCACATCACTTTCAACATGCCAGTGAATGTGCTGATATTTCAATCCCATGGCTATTCCCACTGCGAGCTCTGCCTTTGCTGCCATTTCACATGTATTTGTGAGAGCTTGCTAAAGAATATGGTCTGGGGCCAGCAGAAGAAAATTTCTCATCGTTAATCTGCTATTGTCAGCTCCTCATGTATGAAATATGTACAACACAGGGAACTACACTGGAGAAGAGCTCTTTGCCTTGAAAAACAACAGCTCAGGGTATAAAACATATAAACATGCAGAATTCTGTGTAAATGTTGTGACACAGATGAAATCCATCAGCAAGGTACTAGACAGGTTTGGAGACCAGAACTCAGCAACTGGAGCTTTCTGATGGCATTCTGCTTTCAGCAACCCCTAAAGCTGTTTCTCACATGTGTGCCTATTTCACCAGGCGTTGCAGGGACTGGCATGCAATTCTGCATTCTGTAAGTGCCTCCCATACAAACTTCCACCGTGGACCATGCTGTCCCTGGTTGCACAGCTATGTGAACTTTTGGGGGCTGTGTCCCACACAGTGATTCTATGAAGCCAAAGCGCTCAGCACCTTCCAGAAGAGAGGCATTACTATTCCATGGGTTTATGACACTTTGCCGACAGACCAGGCCGCTGCCACGGGCAGGCACATCAGCTGCTCCGAGACAAATGGGCTGCCTGCACTGCATTCCTCCCGCTCTCGCCAGCCTCTGTCTATCATCTGTTTTCCATTTCAGTCCTCTACCTCCCATTTTCTGAACATATCTGTAGAGTTGAAAAGTATCTGCTGGTTTGCTGGTCTCTGCTGCTGGAAGCAGAGTCGGTTTTGTTACTTGTTCCAGGGAGCAGGCCAGAAGCAGCCAGCCAGGGAGAGCTCCAAGCCAAGAGGTGGAGTTTTAAGGGGTTCTTCATGGGCTGTTTTTTAACTTCTTGTAATCCCTGCCTCCTGCCTTAAGATTTTCCAAGCATACCCAGAGCCACTGGGGCTGGCTGTGACATGTGCTCATGGTTAGGCCACAGTGGTCACGGCCACAGGCTGCTGTGAATCACTGAGCTGGGAATGACTCCCTCCTTCCTGCACTCACTGTTGCCCAGAATTCAGTTAGAAATTCAATTGATTTTAACTAAAATAGTACAAACTCCTGCATGGTGCTCTCAATTTAGTCTAAGAATAGTTTATTTAGATTTATTCTACATTTGTGCCTAACTGATTAAACCAAAATAAAGCATCTTTGTGCTAGAATCAGTGCTTAGGTTTAACTAACCCAGAGCTAGTTTGTCCTTCCAAATGTGTTCAATAACAAAGAGCATACGGAGGCATGCAGTGAGTATTAGCTTGGACTGTGAAACACATTAATCTGTCACCCCCTGACCCTGCACTGTATTGCCAATATGTCAAACACCTTCACTCTGCTTAGCCCAAGCACATTCTGTGCACTGTGCTCTTTGTCAATAACCATTCAAATATTTCTCTGCCAGTAAAAGTCACAGCATTCTCCTGCCCCCTCCAGCATCAGCACAGTTTCTTAGCTCTTCATGAAAATTCAAATGAAAAATATCGACAAGTTTTCATTGTTTTTAAGTGCGCACAAAAAGCAACCCCGTCTGCTTTTTCCCTTCTTTGAAAGGCAATGCAATGCCCGTGGATTTGTAATTCCATCTTCATCTTCAAGTCAGACTTGATAAAACGAGAATTTGTTTTTACATGGGTTTTAAGAGAATGACTTCAGAGTTTCTTGAGAATAGCTTAACTGAATTTTGACAGTCCTACACATGAACAGTTTTGTGAAGAGCTTTGGGATCCTTCAGCAAAGGAAATGCTCTGCAAATGGACAACATATGTAAACACAAAACTGACAGAGAAGACCTCTTATCAGTAAGGCAATATCCACTTCTGAAGCATGGCTTGTCACAGGTGCTCCTCAGCATACTCTACTGCCTCCTGCCAGAGTAAAAGGGGTAGCCTGGGCAGGAGGACTGGGGTTAGACTTCAGCATTTTTCACCTGGAAAGTACTTCTTTTAATATTAGTGAGCATAGGAGCTACTACCGAAAGGAACCAGCATTGTTTGATACCTTTGCAGTGTGGGGGAGCATGGCAGCAATGCCTTGGTGTGATCAAGCCTGGATCCCTGCATACAAGGTGCCTCAGCAAGCTACAGGGTGCAGAGACATGTACCTCTGGGCAGCTGAATTGCTGCCTATGCATATTAGAAATTTTAAAAGGCAAATAAAGGAAGTATGAAAATATCATCAGTTATTTAGGAAGAGGGCTTTTAATGAGTCTTTGATAGTTTGAGGTTTTGGGCAAAGGAGAGGGAACATGTCTAACCCTATTTGGAAGTGCAATGAAACTCCTCATTCTCTACAGCCTCCTTCAAATGTAGTTCCATTTAGTTCCGTTATTTCTGGAACATTCTTCTAAAAATATTTGTGTTTATTCCTGTTTTAGAGTCAGTTCCGTGACAGATGTCTGCAAAGTTGTGCTGACTACAGTGAGACAACGGCAAGGGTGGAGGAGACGTGTGCTATTAGACTTTGCTCTGGGGCAAAGATTCTGGTGAATTATTTGCTCTAATGACACTACATATAGTAATTTCTAAATCGATCATGAAAGTCATTCTGTTCCACAAAGTTCACAGTTGTAGAGATGCTTATTTCCCTAGACCTTTAAAACTCCACTTGTAGAAGGAGTTTCTTGAACTCTCCCAATACTCACTGCTCTCGTACATGGTGTTACTAACTTCAAAGATGAGGAAGTAAAGTAATGAGGGGAAAGCCACAGGTAATATTTCCCTGCTCTCTTAACTCCATCATCCCATTTCTCTCAGGAAACTTTTTGCTCTTTGTATACCTCTTTCCACAAATAGAAAACATCTCATAGCAGCTCTAGTGTCTCTGCCTTGCATGCTGCCCTAAAGTTTCCAGCCTTGGAATAACTTCTGACTAGCCATGATTTATCCGGCTGGTCAGAGGTTACTGTACACAGAAATGCAATTTCTTCCTCACGCTGGCTCTATCCTTCTTTGGCAACTCCAGGTGTCATCAACAATCTGCTGTATGCCATTTTATGGCCTTTCCTCCAGTATTTTATTCAACTGATAGACCTTTTGCTGAGCAACACTGCCTAGAAAGGATTAGAGCCCTTTTCTCTGTATATATTTAATTAGTGTAACTGCTGATTTATGTGCTAAAGAGTTGAAAATTTCTTCGTGATAGTTCTGTCCTTGCAATGCTGTCAATGTGTTGCTTCAGCTTGACATTTGAAGAAAATTTCTCTTTATTCCTGGCTGCATTCAGGTCTGGGTTGATGCTCCTCTCTGGAAATTAGTTTTCAAAATTACCTGGCTTCTCCATATTTTCCCCATTTTGAGTTACATTAAATACCATTACAGCTTTACATTAAGCTTTCCGAGTTCTGTGTTTTGATGACCCACTTGAGCCTGGCCACTGACAATCTCAAAATCTCCTTAATTCCAGCAAAATAAATTATTTTCCCATGCTCCTGATACTGTCTTAAACAGAGGGCAGAAAATCTGAATGAAATAAGCCTTTACTTTCTTTGTGAATCTGTTGCTATGCTGCTTCAACTCTTCTCCTGTTTTCAGATCAACCCCACAATCATCTACAGCAAAGAACCCAGATCAGATCACTGCCAACATCCACTGCTTGCTAGTTAAACCTGGGGGAAAGCCTGCAACACAGCTGAGTCTAGTCTGGAGTCAGAGAAAACACATGTAATTTTCTTTTTTTTTTTCCACACTACTTTTCTAGAATATTGGCTGTGACCAGGACAAATTATCATCCTTTACTTCATCCTACTAGATAATGACAGTGCTGCTTTTTCTGTTACAAACTTTTGCAAATATTTCCATATCCAGCCCATAAAAATTAACAGCAATAGAGAAAACTAAAAGGACGTAACAGGCAATGTATCTCTCATTAAAAAAAAATTTAATTACTAAAAGTGTGAGGATGTATAGATTATAGAGAAGAAAGTTTCACCCACAAACACTGCTACTGTACTAACTAGACCTGTGCTCCTGGAGAGAATGGGAGTTTTTAGTTATCTTCAAGGTAAGCAGGATCAGGCTCAGTACAGTCAAGAATACAGCACTGATCTATGATCAGAAGGGCAGTTCAGAGTAAGAAAAGGCATTTCCTGCAAAGGAAGAAGATATAGCTTTCATTTTTCTCTAGTAGGTGCTCTATGGTGCTCCAAAGCCTTATTTATGGCACTCAAAAATCATGTGTATGGAAAAACCTTCTTTATTTTTGAGTCCTTTTAGCCCCTATTTGAAATAAAACTGATGTTTGATTATCATCTGCAGCAAATCTACATGCCAGCATTCATCAGCTTAGGCCACTGTTAGCTCATTTTTAAAATGCTTCCAGCTTGAACTGCCTAATGTTTTCACTAAAGCAGATGCACAATTACAGCTTTATAAGGCTAATTTTTAAGCATCAAGGACCAAAAATGTTGGCCTAACAAAAAGTCAAGAATAATAACCTCCGTCAGTTAGAGCTGGCTGATTAAGAATGAAGGTGACACAAAGGAGTCAGCCCGTGATCACATTGAAGAACATGATGCTGTCACAGGAGCACATGACAGGAGAAACAGAAACAGACTCTGAGCACCACTAAACCACTGAAGGAACAAGACAGTTCTAGCATTGAATATTTTTTCCTAATATTTAAATTCAAGCAATTAATTTGAAGGCATGCTTTAATATGACATGTAATTTACAAAATATCTTCCAAGGAGACACCGAGTTTGAGTCTCCCTAGGAGAACAACAGAGATCAACCCATATAATGTTGGGCAGTGAGTCAAAAGATCGAGGAAGAAGATAAACAAAGGAAATGTTATAAAACTGGTTAACTTCATAAGGCCAAACATTTATATTAACTGCTTTAAATAAAATAATATCAATAAGTATACTCAGTAACCCCTTCAGCAACAGATCTACTCTGAAATGTATATGAGCAGCTTTCCATACCAAAAAACTCCCAGGAGTGTAATTAATTGATAGCCAGTGCTCCCATCATGTGGTCACACTTCTGTGGTTATTGTGGTGCCAAGGGGGATACAATGACTTTCAGTAGGTGCTGAACTGGTCGGTATCTTCAGTACTAACTCTTCCAGAGACACTGGCCTGGCTTTTACCCCTCTTCTCTCCATTGGTTTTGGTCGTTAACTTGAACACAGCTCAGACCGCCTGAGGAAGAGAAGGCAGTTCCATAGAACACACTATCCGAACCTTTTGCTGTGTTCACAGATAATAACTTTAGATTAACATTAAGCACATGATACATGGGCTCACATTACATTACTTCAACTGTAGCATGTCACGTTATGTCAGCCAAGGTCAGCATTCTGTGTGACATGATACGATCTAACACGGTGCCGGGTTAGTGCCTCCTGCGTTAGGAATCCTGGGCTTCGGAACAGAAATAGAACAAGCAGATGCACATAGCAGATCACTTTATAATACTCCTGGGAAAAAGAATCACTATTAACTGATTGGAAATTTTGCCAGTATCCTCCTTACTGGATTCATCTGGGCCTCCAGTCTATCCTGACATGTCTTTTTCTTTTTGCTTCTTCTTCTTTTTTTTTTTCATTTTAAAGTAAAACCCAAGGCTTGCCGAGTCAATCAGACTGATACTTGGACCTCACCACAGGAAGAATTTCAAATAATTCAGCAGACTTTATAAGCTCTGATCACTCTACTAATACTTTCTCTTCTCCTAGACTTCAGTGACCTCTCTTTCATGAATAATGTGAGCAACAGTGATGAAAGTCCCAGAGGATTCTGATTCTACTGAGCAATGCGGGGTTTTGCCTGCAGGGTGATAAGCCACAGGAAGAAAATGTTTAGCTGCTGTACTGGGCTCAGTATGTATCCAAAAAGCGTAAAACTTTTAAAAAAAGACCCCAAAACGCTAAGTCTTTTGGAGTTTTAACTTGTTTTCACACACTGTAGAGCTTCCAAGTTACAAGCTGTGTTCCCTTCACAGCTACACCCACAGAACTGCATCTGTACCTTGAGGACACAACGATATCAAAGTTAAACTCAGCCATATGAGTCCAAGGGGCTGGTTAGATTCATGTAATTTGCTGTATGGCTATAACCTCCCTGATTTTATTCTTTGTGCCCACTATAAGCACAGGCAATATGTGTAGTGCAAAGATGGTATTACTCAGCTTTACACACACAAAAGCCATCCAGATTCCAAGAGAATAAAGACAGGAAATTCTCTCACATTAGGGTAAACCTTTAGTTTTCAATTAGAAGCAATAAACTCTCATAAACTACAATTGACTTATCAATGGCCATTGAGATCATTTAATGTCTGGCAAAACAAAAAAGTTGAGCTTCAAAAGCCCATCCTGTCTCTGATGTAACACAAGGACATAGCAGTTTTAGAACAAAGGCTAAGCTAATTGCAGCTGACTTCACATTTCTCTAGTTTCTGTTCGCCTTTGTAAACATGAAGGTAATGTTTTTCTTTTCAGTATTCTGTGTCAACAGAAAACACAAGCATTATTTTATTAACCTTTAAATGCAATTTGGTTGCTCTCTTTCCATTTCAGCTCTGGAGCTTTGATGTCTGAGTGACACTGGATATACCTTAAGGGCTCAAAAAAAAAGTTCAATAGTCTTCATAGCCTCAGCATAAAATACAGAATAAGGAGAGAAAATAAATAAATAAGTACATACACAAAAATTTCCCTCTTTTATGACTTTGAAAAGCTGCAGCTGTCATTTGGTTCCTTGCTCTTTCCTCAGGGTAGAGATCATCTGATGAGACAGGAATGAGCATGGTAGAGTCCTCAGATTGGATGCAGAGAAGCTGATATTTTTACCTAGTCAGCTACCATGGCAAAAAATTTTTTTTAGAAAATAGACAACTCAAAAAAATCACCTCCAAAGCTATATCCTCAAATATATCCTCAGATATATCCAGAGAACTGCTCCCCAGATTCACCAGCACTTATCTGCACCAGTCACCTCCCATTTCTGTGTACTACCCAGAACCCAGCAAAAAAAAAAAATCTTGAACCTTGGCCTTCAAAATTTTTGAACCAAGGTTCAAAAATCTTGAACTTTGAACGACCACCAGGGAATCTTGAGCCACAATTTTCCAAATTTGAGACAACTTCTGTCAAAAAATTGACCCAAAATCAAAGCAAATATTAATTCAGGCCAGAAAAAAAATCAATCCTGAGAGTAAAACAAAGCACTGTTCATTATTTTGAGACCTTCAGCACCACAGTGCCAAACCTTAATCCCAAACCTAACCCTACAAGTACCTCTAAACAACCTACTAGTACAGAAAGCAGATAATTGATTTAGAGCCCTGTTGATGGCAGCCTCTTCCAGCACTGTAAGCAATAAGCTGGTTTCTTGACCCTTTCAATATGTGAGTCTATAATAGAAATGCTAAAAAAAAAAATCCCGAAATTTTCAATTCAGAAGTAGGATTGGCCATGTGACAAAAGTCAAGATGAGACACTGGTCTCTAGTAATGCCAGTTTTCCTGAAATCTTTGACCTGTGCCTTAATGGATAAAATGAGCTTTGCTGCCCCAACCCTAAGCTCAGCATAGCCCCTCATATGGGTAACAGACCTATTGCTTTTGCAAGACAATATCAGGCATCCCAACACCTGCCCTTTTAATACATTCCATCCTTCTACAAGCTCTCTCTGAAGGGCTCTTTACACAATTCCCTCTTCATACAGTCCAGTAAAGATAAAAACACCTAAATTTTTTGCTCAACTAATAGATCTTATGAAAACCTGCCCAAGGTTTTGAAGAAACATAATATGGCTTGTCATTGCTATGGATTAAGGCTTGACTGGCAGGACTGTGAAGATGTCTCTTGGATCTTACCTTGTCTGGGAGCTTTGCTTTGTTGTCTGTGTTTCTGATATTCAAAACAGAGCTTGTGTTTAGGACATACTATTACACCCTGCTCTGCAGAGAATAAGTAAACAAAAACCCAATCATGCCCTGACAGTGGTGACTCAGTTCATTTTCACAAACAACACACGCTCCTAAAGTGGGAATAGCAGAGCAGCATAAGCCAGGCAGGCGTCACTGCCAAAGTGACAAATCTCCTCTAACTGATCTTTAAAACAAGGTTGCATCACTTAGTTCAAGACATGAAACTGAACTTTAGTTCAGAAATGAGCAGGTTACCTGATTGCACTGACCCTCTTTTCTTTGTTTGTATTGTACTGGAAAAAAAAAAAATCACTCCCTTATCAAAACAAACGGAGCCAAGTTACATATTGCTTGTACTACTCTGTCATTTGTCAGCGAGCACAGGCAGAAAGCAAAGCAGCAGGGTGATGTAGTGACTATAACTAATGTTGCTAAATATCACAACATTTTTAGCAAGTCTGGCTTCTCTCCTCAGTAAACAAGAGACAGTCACTGAGCTTGGTGACAATGAAGAAAAATCTGCTTCTTTGTGGAGGTGGGTGTATTTCACTGCCACAATTATGGAAGATCCAGCATCAGTGAGATATTCTGATTTAAGCTAAAGGCAATTCTGTCCCGAAAGCTGATAAATTCCCAGGTATATACCCAGGCAAAACCCAATGTAAAGGACAGCTCAATTGCTTGGAAGGGATTATAGAGTAGAAATAGACATTTACATTTCAATCCCACAATAATATTCACTGTAAGTCTTTGCTCTCTTGAGAATAGACCTGACAAACACCTTTTCTTTCCCCAAGGCTTCCACCAGACCTAAGCAGCCTGTGATTTTTAAAGAGCACGCTGAATCTCTAGAATCACTTTGTAAAAACCTTGACTACAAAATACTGTCCAAGAAAACCACAGAGCTACAAGAACTCAGATTAAAGTGTAAATGGGAAAAGATCCAGTAAAGGAAAGTTGCTACAAAGAGGCAAAAGGGCCAAAAGCACTGACCATCCAGCAGGGAAAAATCCCTGTGGTCATATTACCTGCACTGTTGGTTAGGGCAGTGTCAGTGCAGAAACTGAAACATCACTGCTAAGTACCTGCCTGAACAATTTAGCGTACCTAAAATATTCAAAATCCATTTGAATTAAGAACATTTTTAACCTACAGAAGGTTTTGAGAAGGAATGAATAATCACGGTACACTTTGCCTGCAAAGAGAATTATTTGGCTCATACACCACATACCCTAAATCTCCGTATTTTCTCATCTGTCAATCTTCATTATAAAAATTCCCATTCAAGCTGAATAGCTGTCTTCCAAGACCTCATCTGCTCATGGCATTGATTCCCCAGTCGAAGCCAGGCCTCTGCTGGAGACGTCATCTGCACACCAAGCTGCAATGTCATATGCAAGGGATTACAACTTTAGGTAGGAGACTGGAAGAAGATAGAGATACAGTTAAGAAACAGAAAATTTCTTTCCATGTAAATGCCCCAGGGAAACGGACAGCAAGCATAGAGAGACACAGATCATGCAGAAGGATTCCAAAACAGATTTATTTTTTCAAAACTACCACAGAAATAAGCAATATTTAAATATAGTGCTTGGTATAACATATCTCACTGCTGGCAAAATTTAAATTTGGGTTTTTAGGTTATAGGGAGGGAAAATGCAAGAAAAATAAGAGATCATGTGTGATTCAGATGGAGCTACTCTTGATGTCAATTTAGATGAGGTTATTGACAAATACATAAAGATATTTTAGTCTTGGGGAACTTGGGGTCCTGCGCTGTCTTTCCAGTCACAAATTGTGCTAAGAAATTTTTACATTGGTTTGACTGATATTTGATATAATGATCTTCAAAGCAGTAAAAAACATTCTTAACCAAGTCTGCTTAAGTCAAGGCAGCGTTGTCAGAGGATATGCTGCAAGGCAGCAACAACCTCTGGGTTATTTCACCTAATGAGGACCATCCCACAGCAGTAACAAGCCTTAGAGGGTCGCAGCATTCTGATATGTCGAGAGAACCATCTTGCTGGCCTCGAAGCAGAAAAGCAAAAGCAGTGCCGTGATCAAGCCCTAGTTTGGTGAAAGGGGGAGAGATGGGGGATTCCAAGAATTGGATTAGCTTTTACTGGAATCCTTTCATATCACCAGGATAGATGTATAAGCAGAAAAACAGAAATAGGGTAAACTCTGCCAAAAAGCATCCTGCTCTAGTAGCAATCTGCACAGTAAAGTTGACACTCCTGCTTCATCATGTGTTTTCCAATTCCAGTATCATTAAATAGTAATTGTTCTGCTCTACTTCCTGTTTTGAAAAATGCTGCTTTTTGCTCTGCCTTTGTAACAGCCTCTTAAGTCATTTAAGTTTTAATACTCTCACAGTGAATGGCTATGAGAGGGAACCTTGCTGAACTGTATACATTTATTTCAGGACTTTGAAGATGCCATTAGTTATATTAGTTCATAATTATTGTAGCAGTCACTTCCAACTGCCTCATAATGCCCCCATGAAAAGCGAAGTATTAAAAGGAAAATTTTCAAAAGGATTCAAAGCATCTATTGTGGTTGCTGGATTCAGAAAGTTACCACATTTAAGTGGCTACAGAAAAAGCAGAGAGCTCTTTTAAGAGTGTGACCATGAATGACTTGTTCTCATGGATATCTGTGCCAGAACTGAGAACAGGCCATGCAGCCACACCAGTGAAATTACCACCTTTAAAATTCAACTTAAAACTCATACAAGGTAGGGAACAGCAATAACAGTTTGCAACATCCCAGCATTTTACCTCTGCAGGATATGGGTTCCTTATCCGAGTTCAAAAATGTCAAGTGAAGGCAGCAGTTTAGCTTATGAAAAACCAAAATATGTGATATATAGAGAGATGGGAAAAGAAGAAATTGAAAATGGTAAGAAAATGACACCATAGAAGTAGTACTAAGCAAGAAGGTATCATTTGATAAGACAGGGGTGCAAGAGAAAGAGTAAGTATCCTGATGAGGAAAGCCTCTTTCTCGGTCACTTTAGTATTCAAATGCTCTCTATGCTGCGTGTTTTGTACATTCTGGTGCTACCAAGCAGGGTCCTTGATCTATGGTACACTTTGCTACTGACCTTCACTATGGACATGAGGGTGTGCACTTTGCTACACTTGACAAAACAAGGTTTTTGATAAATCCATTGCAGCAAAAAATCAAAGAATCAGGCACAGCAACAGGAGGCAATGGCTGCATTATGCCCTCGGTACCTACCCCCTGTTGCTCAGCCAGTGTTTCAGAAACACAGCCTGAGCAGAAACCTGCATAACAAAATACTTTTCACTGTCATCACACTCAGAAAGTTTATAATCACCTTGCAGCATTCATAACTGTGCTGCTTTGTAGCTGTTTTCTCCAAGCAATATTGGGCAATGAGCACAAGTCATCACGGCTCACCTCCAGTCAGGGAGTGACCATCATCCACCCAGAGAAAGCTCTGTGCCTAAGTCACATTTCCTGCTGACCTTGCCAGCAATTTAAGCCCCCACTCACAAGTTCAACCAAGTTAAGCTGAACTTGCTGCCAAGTGGGTTGTTTCACCCATGTCAGTGGTGACATTTGATTGCTGGACTAACCCCATGCCTTCTGCTCTGCTGCTGACTCCCACCCTCACTGCTTCTGACCAGACATTTTGCTGCATCCCAACCTGCGAGTTTTTAATAAAAAGGCAGAAAGTTCCAAAGCCCTCTTTGATGTGCTCCCTGCAGAGCCCCTGGCTTGTCAGTGTGTTGGGTCTGAAACACAAAGAGGTTCTGAGGCTCCGGAGGAAAGGAAAAGATCTCCTTTTGCAACTGCCCTGCACTCAGCAGTGGGGTTGAAAATTGCAAAAGAGGACCCAGGAGCAGGACCTAAGGCTGAACAGCCTGCAATAAGGTGTGGGTATTTATTTGAAATAACGTACAGACCAAAGAAAAGTGTGCATTCAGATCACCCCAGGTGTTGCTTCTAATCTCAAAGAAATTAGCAGCAATGCATGTGCAGAAACTCTCTAAACACCACCAAAGAGTGTGAAAAATCCCTCAGCAGCTTCCAGAACAGGGTAATTACCTCAAAATTGGGAAATCCTGTCTTCAGCATGAAGGTCACTGACATTATGCCACCTTATTTTCTGCAGAGTGTGTTTAAGAGCCTTTAGTAAGACTAAAAAGCTGGGTCATACACTCTCACATCAGCATGTTCACACTCACCATGACAAGAAAGACTTGCTAAAAGCCTGCACAGTGAGAGCCTCTCCGCCAAAAGGATGTTCTCCCAGAGGCTGGGAGTCCCACACCTGAGTCCTTGCAGCTGCCCTGCCACCCTTCAGTCAGTCCACCCTTCCCTTAACTCCCAGTACTGCTTACATCTGTATTTGAAATAATGTACAGACACACCTGCAGGTGTGCTGGGAGGCATGAGGACCAGATATGAGCAGGAGTCCCGAAACCAAACCTAATTAATGACCCTGCACCTCTAGAGTCTGGCATTCAGCAATCTTGGACACATTTATCCAGCATTCTCACGTATTGTGTGCCCATCTCCAGATTCTGGCAGCTGGGGGGCTGTGTCCTGGCTGTTCACAGACAGTTCCAGCCTGTTCCCACTGTGGGGTATGGCCAAGACCCTCAGAGGAGCTGGTGTAGCCTCTGTAGAACATGTTTAAGAGTAGACAGAGCCCCACAGGCAGTGAGGAACAGCCCTGACACCTTTGGAGCAGGGGGGAAGGTGCTCCAGGTAGTGGAGCAGGGATTTCCCTGCACTCCTGGGGAGCCCACACGGGAGCAGGTGTACCCTGAGGGACGGCAGCCCATGGGGGTTAGTTTCTCACCAACCAACCAACTCTATTTTAATTAGCAATAGATTATATATTTTAATTAGCAACAGATTATATTAAGTTTCCCCAAGTCAAGTGTGCTCTGCTTGTGAGGGTGGTTGTAAACAATCTCCCTGACTATCTCACCCAGGAGATTTTACATCTTGTTGAGGAGGGCAGTGAGAGAGTGGGAGTGGGTGGCTGGCAGCCAGACATATCAGCCCACCACCTCATATGTAGTAATTCCAGGGGAAATAGTTAATATATTCCTGAGAACAAAATGTGGAGGTGTCATTATCCCCACCCAGAAATAAAATTAATTCTGAGCAGTTACTCCTAGAAAACCCAGTTCTGTCAGTGGTGTTACAGCAAATGTGACCTCCCTGCCTGTGTGTGCTTCTTGATAAAAGAAAAATATCCAGATGAAAGAAAACAGAAAGAACTCCTTAAGCAGAGAATTCAACCAAAAATGGTGAGAAGATAAAGGTGCAAGGAAATTTTCTTTCTCTGGTAGTAAGGCTCCTAAAATGAAGTAAATGTTCATCTTACTATAATTGCTAATAGTGTGGGGTTTTTCACCAGTATCTTTAGTTGTTTTCAAATATAATCTCAGTCCTGGTTTAAGGACAGAACACTGCCCCAGTAAGCAGTTTTACTCTCAGAGTGACTTGTAACTGCAAATGAATGTTCACTGTCCAAGTCAAAGTTAAGTGCTAGAGACAAGCCAGCAGAAAACACCTTCTAAGGAGTAACACAATTGTGAAAAACATATTTTTGTTCAAAGGACAGACTGTCTCCATAAGAGTTCTCAGACAGGCAAGACTCCATATATCCCTCACCTTCTTTGGGTCCCTGGGGATGAGAGGAGGCAATGAGGCCCCTGACCTTACACTGCAGAAGTGGAACAGGAAGGACCAGGGGCTGTAGAACAGCCCTAAAGGGAAGCTGAGGAGGAAGGTGACAGCAAAGGCTGTAAAGAGAAGCAGCTCTTGCAGCAGTAAAACTGCTCCTCACCTCACCACCCCTTCCATCCCCTCCCCACTCAGGCTGGAAGGCCCACACAAGCCAAAGCAGCCGACCATCACCTCATCCCCAGGCAGACTTGACAGGCAGCTACAGGCTGATGAGTGAGGCAGTGGCCTGTTCTTCCAAGACCCAGACCTGGCTCTGGTGTTTGCCTCTTGGAAAGCAAGTACAGACACCTGAGTATTAGCAATTAAAATGATGCAATACATGACACGTATCTGTCAGAAATAACCCAGCAATTGAGTGCTGGCACCCGTACTGCAGATAAGGCAGTGCTGATAAGACTTGAACTTGTGTCTCTCACTGAGCTGTTTGCCACAATGCTTATTTTGTTCTCTGCTCTTAAATCTGTATGCTCATTTACTCTCACCACCTGATTGCAGGATAAGACTCCTATTTGCCAAATCCAGAAATAACGCAGCTTGTGTTTGGAGATGCATTTTGCTGGTTATTTTTTTCATTGATCCTGGAATTTACGCAATAACATTAAAAACTGAGCTATCGCAAGGTAGACTCGAGGAACAGAAACAACCTGGATAACCCCCCTTCATAAGCTGTTTTAACAACTTATGTCTGGCACAAAGAATACCACATATTAAACACCACTCAAGGTTCCAACAGAAGGGAAGAAGTTGAGTGGAGCTCTTGCCACACCTGCAGTGTGAGGTGCTGATGGAGACCAGAGGTCGAGCAAGTCCAGCACCTGGCGAACAGGAGAGCCAGGGGCTCCTGCAGGTAGAGCTGTGCTGTGTGACGTGGGGTACGCAGCTCTTCCTCACAACACCAGGTGTGTCTGCACAGCACGAGGTGGAGCCAAGCAGAGAAACATGATTCAATCTCTGCACAACTCATTCACAGCTATCTTAGATCCTAAAACCAACAGTCATGTTAACATGGTGCTCCTGCCTGGGCATGGCTAATCTCTCTTCCCGAATATTGCGCAACGGAGCTGTTCCGCTGTTTGTTCCACAAAAACAAGTCATATGAACAGATCTTCTTGTTTCCTTATTATGCCTTGTCTCTCTAGGTCTGAAGTACCTTCAGATAAGTCTACTGGACTGTTTAAGTGTGCCAGGTCCCAGCCTCAGGACAGTCAGATGAAAGAGGCTACGTGAGGATTTCTCAGTCTGAGGGTGGTTCAAGTTATATGACAATTATGCAATTGTAAAAAAGCATGAAAAATCTCAGATCTGCACCTGAATGGACAATTGTGCATCAGAGAAGGAGGTGGCAGTAGATGTTTCTATGTGCTATATAACAAGTGCTTGATTTCTGCTAGAGTAATCCCCATAAAAATAGATAGAAGTTCCCTCAGGTCATATTTACCAGTGTTCCCACTTCAAATAAAACACCCACGACAAGTATTTTTGGAAACAAGTTTTCTGTATGTATTTGGTGTCCTACTAGTACTCCACACTTCGAAATCTTGGCAATACCTCCCAGTCAAACACAGCTACAGATCTTGCCCAGAAAAATTTTCCTCATGCACATCAGGGTTACTCACGCTCAGGAGTCACGTGGATTGGAATGACATATGTGTGTGAGTTAAGGTTTGCAAGAAAGGATCTTAAATGTGGTGATAGAGTAGTCACTATTTTCATACCTAATTAAATTAATTTGGAAAGGTGTGGTTATGGTTAGGATTAGACTATTAATACAATAGATTGGCAATGGAAGCATATCTTTTAATTATCAAAGAGCTTTTGGATAGGATTTAATAACTACAGAAATTCTTTACTTTGATATATCACATGCTGTCAGGGTGGTTTTTTGCTTTTTCTTTGCCTAGGTCAACCAACTACATACCATGCCTCTAGCAAGAAGTAGCCATTGAACTGATCACTCCTTAAATTCCAGTTCCTAGTCACACTTAATAACTGTCTATCCCCAAATCCCTGCAAGGGACAGGAGAGTATCACAGTGATACAGAGCTCGTATCAATTTCTATGACACTGACTTTGGTACTGCTGGCATTAGAAACACTCCACTTTCAGATGGTGAGCCTACAAGCCCAGAGTGCAGTTCAGGGAATTTAAGAATTATTAAGGGAAAACTAGGGAACTGGGACTCTGCTTCTTATTCAAGCACTTGTTTGTTTGTTTGTTTTGGTTTGTTGTTGGGTTTTTGGTTCTTTTTTTAAATCTGACTTCCAGCACAAGTATCTGGTATTTTTAAAGATATAGATAAGAAGAAACTGAGAAAGAAACATTATTGCTAGATGGACTCAATACTTATGCTTCAGGTGTTTCCTCCCATTCTGCAGCAGAGATTTTGATTAATCTAGTCACATGCATGCACAACTTGGGTTGGGCTCTAAATCTAACACTACACAGCTTTCAAGCATCTTATCAAGACTGCTTATTGGGAAAACTGAGTGATCCTTCCATAGTCCTGAACAATGGACAATACACTTTAGTCAGGAGAAAGTGGTGGCTTTGAACTGCATTTTCTCCCTACTGGTCTATAAAGAAATCATATGTCAATTATGAAAAAATATCTATCAATTAAAGTAGAAACTCCTGAATATCTTCTTCTAACATCGTAACAGTGACTTTGCTACAGAAAGGAACAGTGAGTCAAGTGTGTCCAGGGAGCACTGGACTGTCTTCAAACAAGTTTGTTGGCAGCTTAAAGGCTCCTGAACATTATGATGTTAATGCAGCTGTATTAGCTCGTTTGCATTAATAAACACATGTGTGGGAAGGTTCAACTCTCTGCGTGGCAAAGCAGTTCTGCCTCTTCGGTTTCCAATGGGACATTGTTTTAGCTCAGTCCTCAAAGGAGATCAAAGTTGGTGAAAGCCTCCGAGTAGGCGTTCAGTGCCTGCTGCTGGGCTGTGCTTCCAGCTGCTCTTGCAGAGAAAAGGCATCTTGCAAAGAATTGACACTGTATTTCATCGATGTCATTCATAATCCTTTTTAACAGATTAAAATTATGGGCTGTCGGGTTCTCAAACAGCATCATCCAATTTGCATGGTCCAGGTCCTCTTCTGCAATGAATGATGGGCTCAGTAAGTGATATTTACCAGTCCGTCATGCCACTGCACTGCAGCTAATACACACTGAACCTTCAGAAAGGCACTGTGGAATTAATTCTCTGAAGCAATCAACATGCATGTGACTCTTTTCCTATATTTCCTCTGCATCTATGACTCCAGTGATTTCACATCAGGAGAAATAGGCTAAGCCTTGAGCACTCTCAGCAAACATCAAAATGTGAACTGCTAGAAATCTATAGGGAGATTGCCAAAGGCACCAAATGCCAGCCAGGAATTTAACTTTCACTGATGATCCATGATCCAGAAGTCAATGAGCATAAGATAACTTTGCTGGCATTTTTATTTTTGAAAATGCACCCCTATAGCCACTTACATGTGTCTACAATTTTGCACTGTAAAACCAAATGCCATTCTGAAGTATACACCCATAGAGAGGCACACACTCACACAAACTCACAATACAGATCAAATGCCTGGTTTGTCTTCCAGGAGTCTCAAGGGCTTTCAACTACTGAAATTAACCCTTGTTCTTCAGTGTGCTCGAGCATCTAGTTCTACAGCATTCCACAGCACCTAAGACAACACTAATATTGAGGTTCCTTAATACATTGAGGTTTTAGAAAGACCACTTGGGAATCCGCATCACAACCATTCCTCCTGACAACACAAGTGTATCAGGAACACTTGCAATACATAACAAAGAAACTATCACAATTCTTCTATGTTGACACCTGCCTGAAAGATCTGTGGACCCTATATTGCACTGAAAGTGATGTTTATATAGATAAATATGTGTCCCAAGTTCTGCTTGTTTGTACTCACACAGGTAATATATGCACTGTACTCCCACAGAGACTTTCTTGTGAAACCAAAATATTATGAATATAACTGCCATTTCACTGTCAGTGGAGCCAGTTCCCTGTGATATGCAGTATGCCAAACCTAGCCCAAGGCATTGCCTGCAGCTGCCCTGAGCACCAGGCTTGTGCCCTGAGTACCTGCAGTACCGCCCCGATGCCACCTAAGCTCTGGGGGTTACAAGGTGCCATCCTGTCTGCAGGTAATTCCCCGAGCAGGTAGAAGGGGAGACAGTCAGTGAGATCCCCTGTGCAATACAGATACTGAAATTTCCCACAGAAGAGAACTTTTTAAGCAATCTGTTAGAAATAATCAGTGCTTCATTTACATCATTTCAGAACAGCTGAGCCTGGAAGAGCCAGCTCCCCAGCTCCAAGAACTCCTGGCTCAGCAATGTCACCAAGTGCTCCTGGGTTACCCCACCCCATCAGCCCAAACAAACCAACAAGCCCTGGGAGCCATAAGAGAGCAAAAAGTCACAGAACTCAGCAATCAAGGCTCCTACCCTTCCAGTTGTGTGGCACGGTGCCCAGAAGCCCTCAAAGCACCCCTGGTATATGCCAGGTCTTCAGGGATCTCCAGGGGCATCCAGCAGGTCAAGGCTATCCTAGAGCCACAGACCTCACAGCTCGCCAGGAGCCATGAAATCAGCCATGAAGCCTGTCAGAACCCATCCCATGTCTTTGTAGAAAGTCACTGAAAATTATGTTTTTACAAAATATTATGGTATCAGTGAATCTGCCTTTTCTGATGGAAAACTGTTTTGTCATGAGGTTCCCAGCTAGCTCCAGTCTGTCCCTTAGGCATGTTAAAAATCAGTGAAGCTGCTACACTAATGTCCAAAGTTCTTGTATAAAATTATTTAGAGAATTAATTTAAACTTATGCAAAAAAATCAGACTTCCATTGAAACATTCAAGACAAAACCACCTGTAAACAAGGTGTTAGACTGGACCTGCATTTCCTTATCTATGATCGCATTTGTGTTTTATCTGCAGCCCCACTGTCCTCCAACATTTTCTTTTTCTTTGTCCCAGCTACAAGTTCTTTGAGGCAGGGCCCTTTTCCTGACAAGCAGCCTGTGAAATCATGTAAGCAAGAAGTTCATATCAGTAGCAACCCTGGCATTTTCTGTTTCAGAGGAATGACCTCAACAATATATTTCCAGAGTGACTTTGTCCTTCAGTACCAAGAGCATAACACTACCTATAAATTTAAGAGCATTTTGCAAAGAAAAGACTCTCTTTAAAGGTTCACAGAGAAAATTCTCTTATGTAAGGTTCTGAGCTCTTTTAAAGTATACTTGGAACACAGTCTAGTGTATAAAACAAATCCCACCAATAAATATTTCTCCCTAAAATAAGGTGTTGCTTATTAAACATGAAATGGATGATTTCTTGTTCTCACCATTGTATTGCCCCTGACTAGATTTTGCAACTTTTCAAAAAATGACACAGACATTGAATCAACATCAGGTAGGAAAACTCCCCCTTAAAATGTTTGAGTAGGGAAGGACGTTATCCTTTTGTTCCAATGAAAATCTTATAAAAGGTCTAAGCAATATTTTCTAAGCCCTGATTTTTCCATACAAAAAACACCTGATGCATTAAGCAATATCACAGGGTATTACTGCAAAGCTTACCTCACAAGCCCAAGCTACATAAACTGGCTGTAAAGCTTTTAATTTGTCTAAAGAGATAATTAAGCTGGATCAAGTATACTCAGGTGTTACAACTCAACAAAGGAGTTGAGCAATTATACCTTTGAGAAAATAAGAGCTGCACTAACCAGTATCACTTTTGTCTCAAGTGATCCAACACGCAGTACCTACTGCAGCAATAATTAATTTGGCCCATGTTTTTAGCATGCTTAGAATTTGTAGAATGCTTTACCTAAACTGCACACAACAAATATTTGACATGAACTCAAGTCCATGTATAGAATCACTGATTTTTTTTTTTTTTTTTATATGCAGCTTGTTCGTGCACGTTACCTGAAATTTGACTTCTGTTCCCAACTTTCTTCAGAACTGAACTGGAATAGCATCATTTGTTATGCTAAAATATTCATAGTTCAAAAAGTTACATTAGTTAGTATTTTATAGCCTCAATCATCTCCTTCAATTACTTTGTGGTCAGGTAGACTAAGCTAATAAAAGCAGACAGTTTGAAACATCCTGCAGAGTCTGAGCTAAACTCCACTCAAATGAATTGCAGAAAATTCGATTGACTCTCAGAATTTCAGGTGTGGACTCAGTAAGTGACAAAGTAGAGATAGTAATCATGGCATCATAGTTTGCTATGCTTTTTAAATTTCACATTACAGTTGGATAGTTTCGTGAGGTTTATTTTGATAAAAATCTTTTTCAATCCATTGGGACGCAAAAGAGAACAGGGAATCTAACTGGCTGTGGCAGAACAGAATCCCAGCAGGTTCAGATACTCCATGGCCTGAATTTAGCTAAAGTCTCCAGCAAGACCTGAATAGCCACATTCTTGCCACCATCTGACAGAAACTTCTAGCTTGGCATACAGCTACAAATGTTGTTCCTTGTTCTGCAGTTGAGAATTGGCTCTATATTATGTACTATTAAGAACTGACAGCACACTAACTATATATTAATTAAGTTGCATGCACAGTGACTATCATAGGCAGCAAAAGCTAGTTCAGAGTTCATCCTGAATGACTGGAAATTGGCATCTGCAGAAAGCTGCCACCTTCATATTTTTGTTTTCCAAACTGATAATGAATTTTGTTTCTACTGTACATCTCAACCCCTGATTTAAATATATTTGAAAGGAGAGCAATATCCAGATAATACACACAATGGTATTTTACACTACCTGTATATTTAAGAACCAGCTAGTTCCTGTCCTTATAGCCTTAGTATTGAAAGTCTCACCATTTTAACCACAGTTAAACAGCTGACAAACTGCCATCACTGCCTATTGTACAGCCTGACATTCCCACACTTGTAGCTTGTATCTGCCTCTTGTCACATCCTCACTTGAGCTTGTACACCACCTGACACTGGGGGCTATAGTCAACAACAAGGGCTCTTGGATACTG
Source organism: Pyrocephalus nanus (assembly GCA_038380795.1). Classification (NCBI taxonomy): domain Eukaryota; kingdom Metazoa; phylum Chordata; class Aves; order Passeriformes; family Tyrannidae; genus Pyrocephalus; species Pyrocephalus nanus. The sequence goes on from CM076272.1 coordinate 9,913,201, forward strand.
CTAGACTACACAAAAAATCAAATGCACAATATCAGGTTGGTGCACAAGCAGCAGAAAAGGATTTGTAGCTTGTTGCTATTCTCATTTTAAACTGGTTGGTAAAATTTTTATCAAATGCAAAATCTTTTTAGTAATCAGCCCAATGAAACACTGAGTTTGTTACTCATTAGAAACTTCAGAATTCTATGTGGTATGAAACAAATACTTTTGTGGCTACATACGAGTGGACCCTTCAAGCTTAGCCATAATAAGAAACCTTGCCTCGTTCTGAGCTACATCAAAATAATATTTGTAAAGTGCATAAGAATCATAGTCATTGTGTAAGTAAACACTTCACTGCTTCAAAAATCATACTTTTCAAATACTTAAACTGACCAAGTATTCTAAGGAGCAAGACAAAACATGCGGGTACAATGTTATAGGAAAAATAAATAAAATTACAGATAAAGTCAAGAAAAAATGCTGTGGTACTGCTAAACAAAAGGAAAAGATTATACTGTGTTAGAAGAATTAGACTTCTTAATTCTAAAATCTATACAGCAGCATAGGTCACTCAGAGCTTTCCACTGAATTTAGTGACTGAAAAATTTGATCCTGCATTTAATTTGATTTAAAGCTCTGGAACTAAAACATTTGTGTGCGCAACTATTTCCAACCTTTAGTTTCGATCAGTTTTCACCACTTGTTACAACTCTACCTACTTTGCAATTGCAATTTAGTCACTGACTTGTAAAAAGAAGACATTTAATTAAAAATGCCAATATTAAAAGAGTACGAGAATGGTCCATTGAAAGTTAGATTATATGGGTCATTGGTGCCATTACAGACACTTTCCTGTTGTTAAACAGGTTACATGGAGCAACTTCGTGCCTATACATGAAAAACACTAATCAGCCACTTCTACTGATCAATGAAATAGGAGCAGATGTTTTGAAAGCAGCAGAAAATACAAAGGTACACATGGAAATTAAGTTATCTTAGTCTACTGAGACGTACTTCTGCACTGTATGGGCTTGTTTTCTGAGAATTTGACAGCTGTTGTACTGGCCAATGCACATTCAGTGCTGCAGTGTCCTGGACCTGTTTTCCTGAGTGAGAATTTGACAGCTGTACAATTACTTCTAATGCAGAACAAGAAAACACACCTATTATTGCCTTCATCTTGCTTTATGAAATTCAGTTTCAGTACGATGCAACATAGTTGCTATTCTTCCACATCAGCTGCTTTCTGGAACTGAAATTTGGCAATGAAAACACAGAAGATAAGCCTTAGGTTGTTAACCACATACAGGTGAAAAAAATTTTGATAGTCATCTGAAAGACTTGTGTTTTTTCATCCAGACAGAATGAGCTCAACATGAACTGCTTTTCTAGAAATGAAGCTGATGTGAAGACAGTCCAGTGGATTTGTCAGTGGTCTTAACATTCTAATCAGTTTTCTCATTCCCAGCTCTTTAGTAGTAATGACCCCTTAGAGGCTATTTGACCAAGAAACGTCTCTTTCCTATTCCTCATGAATTTCTCTGCACCAGTTCTTGGAACAACAGCCGAAATATCAAGTACCTCTCACAACCTCACACTCCTTCACCTCCTTCCCTCCGTTCCCCTCCATTTTCTTAATTATAAAAAAAGAAAGGAAAAAAAAAAAAAAGAAAGAAAAGAGGAGAAGTTCTGTATATTGTTTTGTTATTAGTTTTCTGTCCTCTGCAGTGACTGCTCTCTCCCTCCCTGCCACGTCCTTGGAGCCTTTCTCTCACTCCAACTCAAGAGGAGCTGCATGTTGCAACTGGTGAAACTCTGGTGTGGTTAAATGCTGTGCCAAAGACTCTGGAGAGAAGAATAGACGCTGAGACTGGCAGGAAGAGGGAAGCTGGATGATATTCAAGAAGCTGACTACCGTTTTGTTCAGAACAGAGAAGAATTGATTACAGAGCTGTGTGGCTTTTCCCAGGTCCAAGCTGCCCCACACACACACACACACAAAGAATTGGATATTTGCACAGTATTTCTAATCCACAGGTCTCAGAGCGAATGCCATTGCTCACTCACTTAGGAGAAGCCTCAAGTCACAGAAAGGTTAGATTATTTTCCCATAAAGTAAGGGAAGAGCAGAGTCCTGGCTAAAATCTTCTGGTTCCACTGTTGCAGTGGCCCCACAGGGTCCCCTCAAGCCTCTTCTGCTCCTGACAGCTCAGAACAAAAATCTCTGTAACATAACCAGAGTAACACAAAGCTCCAGCACAAGCTGAGTGTCTCAGCCACCACCCTGCATCTCGGAGGGACTGGCAGCCCTTTCTGACAGGCAGCCTGTAGCGCAGCCCTGAAATTCATGAGCCAGCTCAGGCACCGGCAGCACAAGGCAGCAGGGAAGGAGGCAAAGCCAGCCGGGCTCCTCACGGCTCGACTCAGCACCTCGGCTGGGCTGCACCTCGTCAGTCTGGAATCTCCGGGGAACACACACCTCAGCACTGCACTGCTGGGGTGACCCTGCTGCCCACATGACCATCAACAAATTTCAGGCCCATCCTTGTGGACGCACTGCCTTTAATATGGAAGTTTCCTACATTTCTTTCGGGAAAAGATAAGAAACTGCAACAAACAAACAGATTTCTGAAGTCACCAGGGTGACTCTTTTCTAAAGGATTATTCAGGAACTGTCACCAGTTTACTGCCTGCCTCTATCTGTCTTAAATTGTGCATAGTTACTTTATTTCATTTTGCTGACATTTGTGTTTTGTTTAAGGGTCTCTTTGTGCAATCTTTTGTGTCTGCTTTAAATAAACACTTTTCCTGTGCTTGTTGAAGCATGCTTGGGTTCAGCAAGATGTCTATCACTTAATAACTAAATGAAAAGTTTAATCACCCAAAAGCTAGCTTTCAACCTGCAGTTAAGAAAACAGAAAAGCTGAGGGTGTTCCATATGCATTTTTCTTTCTATTTCTTCTAGAAATTTTGCTAGTCCAAGCAAGTTTGATGTTGTGTATTTAGTCCTGTAAATATCAGTTTAGCACATGGAAAAAGACAATATTTACTCATACTTTGCAGTCAGAATCAGTCCAATAAAAAAATCATTCATTGCAGTCCTTAAAAAAATAGTTTTTTGTTACTAGACACTGAGAATGTATGAAACAGAAAGAAGATACACTAATGGCTTGTTGAGCACAGCAACTGCAGAAAATTGGGCAAGCATATCTGAGTAAAACATGGTGTGGAAACTAAACAAGAAAATACAAGTCATGCCAAGGTGTCGTTTTTACAAAGTGACTTTTTTAGGAAAAAAAACCAACAAAACAACAGAGAGACAAGTTAATGTCCCAATATGGGACAATAAAGCTATGTTAAAAACACTTGCCATTAACAGCCATCTGGTCTCTGCAATTTGGGGGTAATTTTTATGTACAGCTGACAGCTTTGCATCATCTTTGCTCATTCATGAAGGATTGTCTCTGCCTCCAGTGTACAAAGCTTCTGAAAAGCTGGATCTGTCCATTATATGCTCTCAATAAGCTTGTGCTGCTAACATACATGTAGCATTCTGCATTGAATTTCCAAACAGAAATCAAACCTAAGAGTTGAAAAACCCCACATATATGCTAATAATATTCCAGTTCTCTCTAATAACATTCTGCTTTTGTCACCATTGCCTGTAAAAATCAAGAAGCAAAGTGTGCTCACTGCCTTTGACATATTGTGATGGTAAGAAAAATCAAGACTGCTTTCACAGTGTTCTCTGAGTACAAGGGTAAATCTCTGCTTCAGCCTATCTTTCTTGATCAGAATGTCTCTGGTGTCCTTAAGCCTTTTCCTCCAGTTTGAACTTGTCTCTTCAGAATATTTAGTAAATACAATCCATGTTCACATCTAAAGGAAAGCTACCTTCTTTTGTTTTGTTATGTGTTAGAAGGCTTAAAATACACACGCACAACAAATGGCAAGGTCACACTTCTCTCATTTGCAATCCTTGCAAAGAACACTTATGCAAGAAAAGTGCAGAAAAAACTAAAATTCTATTAACATTCAAATCATACTCTACCATTTCCATTCCTCAGATCTGATATAATTTTAATATTACATTAGGAATGAGACCAGAAAAAAAAGAAACTGGAACAGCTAAAAGTTAATTTGTCTGTTGCCTTGTAGTGGTTCCTTTGATACACAAGAGATGGTGGTCTGATTCTTCCACCAAACCCAAATCAACCCCATAACTTCATCCCACCAACCAAACATCCTGTGAACACTCAGCACATGTACAAAGTATCTAACCCTAGACTACATAAATCAGTCAAAACCTCTGAACAGTCACAAGTTGTTGATGGGGCACACTCATCTTAATCCTATTCCATGTTTCTCACATCCCAAAGTTAAAAGGTTGGTTTCCATTCACTTGGAAAAAAAGAAAAGAGGACAATTTTCGCAGGTATCATTCAGGGTTAAGTCACAAACATCTTCAGCTGAACTGAATTTTCTTCAGGATGCAGCAACCTACAGAAGGGATTCACATTATCATGCTGGTTTTGTTTCATGCCCTCAACTTCCTTACATTTGGGTCTGATCCAAACCCAGAAGTATAACAGTGGAAAGACGTGCAATTTTGACTTGGATTTGTTCCAGATCAGTACCAGGATCTAGTGTTTTTCTTCTGTGTCATACCTGAACCTTGGTGCAGATGACCTAAGAGGAGGTTTCAGGAGATAATTCCCCATGCAAACTGGGAGCCTGGTGTTCAACAACAGTGAAGCAGACACAGCATTACTGCCTGTCACATCACTGAAGATATATAGCTTAACTGCAGCACACACCTTGGACCTGAACCTTTCTTCAGGTTGCTTTTCATTTCGCTGTAAAAACAGCCATTCCTGTGGTACAATCCGTCACACATCTCACCTCTGAACTGCACTGCAAAAGTATTGCAAATGCTGAGTCGTGACAACACCACTCCACAAGGTCCCTTCTGTGAATATTTTACCCTCCTAACTCTACATTCTACTTAGAATCAGCCTCACCAAGATTTAATCATTTCAGGTAAGCCCTTATTCCCTTACCCCTTTGCTAAGGGTTCTGCAGCAGCTGGTTTCATAGGCTGAGATTATCATCAGATAATCACATTCTGCCTCTCAGCATGACATTCTGCAGCTCCCAAGTGCTCCTAAAGCACATCCATCATTTAGTATCCATGCTGGATTTCCATAGCTCCTGCACTGTACATGATCACAAGATCCACGGCACCCCTGCAGTCGCTCTGATGTGTTTTCCTCATGTGGCTGACTCACATGTGAATTCCAGTTAATGGGACTGAACACCATTACAGTAACTGCTCTGTGCTCTCACTGCCATCTTTTTGTTTAAGAATTACAGGTGTTTCCAGCCCTGGTGCTTCTCCCCACCTGATCACCAGTATGACACTGGCCTCTGTTGGGCTGATCCCACAGTCAGTGCTCACCTCCTCGCCCGTGAGCTGAATGCTGATTGTCTGAATCTCATCTCTCTCTCTACTGATGTACTTGAGGTATCTGCCACAGCTCCTAAACCTGTCCTGTATTTCCTGAATGTTATAGCTCACTTCCTATAGTTTTTTTTCCTACGAAACATTTTGATTAAGAACAAAAGGAAATTTGTGCTTTGTGTGTCTGTAGGCACAGAATAAATAAGAATCGTGCATGTGTTTCACATTATACTGCTATGAATATTTATTTAGTCATCCATTCTAGCAATCCATATACCTTACTTCCTAAGGTCTCTTATTAACTATCCACTAGCACTGAACAACTCACTACTTTTCACTGATGAAAATTATGTATTGTGTTTTAGTGTATCATTCAGTTCCTGTCTCCCACTCAAATCAGAAACATCAGAAACTATTTTTTACCAGATTTGCAGCACATGGAAAATTTCAAATGTCTTTGCAAAGCCCAAGATGAGGAGTACAGCTGGTACAGGCAAACTATTTAGAATTTGAAAAAAGCTTATCAGCTAGGCTGGGGTTCTGCAGACTAAAACAGATCTAAAGTCCCTTGAACCCAGACAGAATACCCTCTGCAGTTTCTGATAACGAATCCTATTTGGCCCTTTTCTAGATAGAATTATAGGTCTATGAATGGCTGAATTGGGTTAAAAAACTAACCTCAACCCACGTCTTCCCCAGAATTCATCTCAGAGTTTACACATCTATTTTTCCTGAGATTTTCTTACTGTTCTCATCAGCTTCTTCCTGTGGGGCCTGCAAACACACTCCAGGAAAGAAGCTTGCCAGGACATAAGAGAAATCTCACGAGAAATTCTGTTGTTGGTTCATTTCCAGGAAAATTCTGCAGACTAAAGACATACAAATAAATTTCTCCAAACTGGGGAGACAATACCTGTGATATCTCCAACAGCAACAGTGATCAGTGATCACTTCCTGAAAGTTGCTCTTAATAATCTCATTTCTCAGATCCTGCTTGGATGTGTAAACATCATTTCCAGACCAAGTAGCACAGCCATAACCAATACTTAATCTAAAATACTGACTTTGTTTGAGTTTTACAGAGGGCTGCAGATATCTTGCTTGGAATTTAAAGAAAATTAGAGAATAAAAAGCCTTTACTCTTCCTCCTTCCCTATTTTCTTGGGCTCAAGGCCCACGTGTTTGTGGGTGTTAACAGGAACGGGTTGTTCTGCTTGGGCCCAAGTCTGTGGTTCCACAAGCATTTCTTTAGCAACATCATTAACCTAATTAGCTGCTGTGCTAGGAGTAAGGCAGGTCTCCTGAGAATGTGTATGGGGACAAACAAGGGTCTCAGAAGAACCACCACACTAAACAGGGAGCACTTCAGCACACTCCATGAGAAACTGTAGTACCAGCAAAGAGGAAAATGGAGAGGACAGGAACACACCTGAAATCCAGGAAAGATTTCCTCAGAACTGAAACCAAAGTTAGATATCTCTGTCTGATTGTGATCCACAGCTCAAAACACTCTTGCAACACCAGAATGTTATCTTTCATCTCTAAAAGACCTACCTAAAAGGAAAAAAATGCCACCAACATTGAGATGGGTCATTACATAAAATCTCCAGGTAGTAACCACAATGCAAGTTTCCCTAATCCTAATACCAAGCCATGACCTGTCTCCACACACTCTGTTACTTGCCCTAACAAATTATACCATACACAGACACCTTTTTCTGGACCCAGCTGCCTCATGGGAGAGGTTACTGGTCTCAGCTGCGTTATCACCACTTTGGTTCAGGTTACATTGGAGGTGATAGCCAAGACCAGTTAGAAAACACTCCCACAAGCAGCTCTCTTACCTTGATCACAAACCTGCTGTGTTCCCAGCACACAGGCAGTGTGCTCAGCAGAGAGCCCAGTACTCCCACTGCACACTGCATGTGCTACAAACATCAGCCAAAGTAGGCTCCTCAGGGAAGACAGATGGAGGAATTCCATCATCTCCTCCTGATCATGTTTGGATAAGTCCTGGGCACTGGACTGCTCTAATTTTGGGCTTTCTAGATAGTTACAGTACATTTCAAGCAGTTCAGGAACATCAGTACTATAAAATATTCATGGAACTGAGGCAACCCGAAGGCCAGCAACTGAGATGGATCAGTTTTTTTCTTTTTATTTAAATCCAACTTTAAGAATTGACACCTGTTATAAAATCCAGTACCAAATTGCCCACCTTATCTGGTATGCTTTCTTAAGGTGGGAGAAATGCTCCCTTGTTCAGTATTCTTAAACTATTTGCATATAATAGATGCTAAATAATTCAGGAGATTGATTTGTAGAAGATTAAGGCTTTACAAATACAAAAGCCTGGAAATAGAATTCCTGGGAAACACTACAGAGTCCCCTAGTTCTTCTGCTGTTGAGCCTCAAGTACTCTTCTTTAATTATTATTATTCAAGGATTTTCATTTCTGAGGCAGGTACTAATCTTTCAGAACACACTCTTTGGACACACACTCCCCTCCCTTCAGTACAACATTAGGCAAACAAACTCAAATTTTTCTATTAACCTTTTTCCTTGCTTTTAGTGATTTTGGCCCAGTTTCTAGCCCTAAGTATAATCCACTTTCAGTGGTTGTAACAAAGCATACCCATAGTAGAATTAGCTCCTAGTAAAATTAACATCTGGACTGCAGCTATTTTTTGACTAAATCCTACCAGTTCAAAAAGCATTTAGTTTACTTCAGGGGTTAATTTTATACTGAATTATAGAAGGTTAAATTGTTGACACAATCAAAGAAAGGCAACGTATCCAGATCAACCAAATCACACAAAAGTTCTGATTTATGAACTAGAAACTAATGTGGCCAAAGAGTTTCCTGATTAAAGACAAAAATGCCACCCTTTTACATGCTCTTTTAACTTCTTCAAAATGACTTTTTGTTGGTTTACAGTGAGGTAACTGTTGAGTTCATCAGGTCACAGAGCCATATGAAGTTGCCGATCTAACCCTAAGTTCTGCAGCCCACAGTCACAAAGATGTCATTTCTGCAACTGAAAGCAGCTTGTGTGCAATTCCCAGGGAGGAATTCATCACAGCTTCGCAGGACCCCTGCTCTTGGGTGTCTGTCTGTAACCTGCATCTTTGCAGTGTAGCAGCCACATTTCAACAATAAAACTTGTAGAGGTAATTTGATTTTAGTCTGCCAGCCAGCACTTCATGGCTAATACTTATGATGCCTTATGTATTTGCCTGAGAACATTAGCACTGAGATAATTAACTACTCTGCTGGGGTGTCTGGTTTATGCTCTTCACTGAAAGCACACAGCTCCCAAAGAGACATGCCCTGCATATAAGCAAATCTAATCCCTAAATCTCTTATGTGGTCAGTAAATTAAAATCTAGGTTTGTAGCAGTTAAATGAACTCCCTTTCCCTTCTTTTTTTCTCCTTTTTTTGGCACTTTCTAGCAAAACAGTTCACATACAATCACTCAATGGCTGGAAAGTGGGCTTGGCAGAAGGAGCTGAGGCTCAGCATGGCTCCAGTAAAGACAAATGGCTGAATTATTGTGACGTTAGTAAACAGGTAATTAGTTTTGCATGTCATTGTTCACCACCTCAAGCTCATTACCAAAGTCTTACAACACTCTCTTTAAAAATTCAGATCTGTTTGACCTGCTACCAGCTACAGTGCATTTCGAGCACTCATGGATAAAGTGCAATCTTGTCAAACTGAAGACACCTGCTCCCAGCAGGAACACTACTTATGAACTGCCAAGTCTTTTGTTACAGTACCTTGAGAAGCAATGATCTTTCCATCTGGAATAACCAGCATCAACTTGGCTGCAACCACTGTAAAGCAATCTTTGAATATTTATTACCACGTGAAGTACATACAGCTATAAAAGCAGGATGTACACAAATGCAAAAAAAAAAAGAGAAGACTACTCATGATAAATTTTGCTGTTTGCCACACAAGAGTTTGAAGTTCATTTGCTTTGGAAACTGGCTCCTAGTAAAAACTCTCAGTTCTTTTTTCTCTACCACCACGTCTGTCAGGGTGAAGCTCACTCCTGTACATATAACTTATTTCACAGCTGACACATATAATTCAACATATCTCCCCTTTCTGTCACTCTTGTGCTCAACAACTGTTGCTGATCTCAGGGCAGATAATTCAAGCCAGGAATTAATCAAGCTCTGTCCTTGTCTCTCCCCCAAAGCCCTGCTGCAGCCCAGGACCATGCCCAGCATGACACACGGCTCCACTCTGCCAGTACTGTTAAAAGCTGCCCCTGCTCCTTTCCTCACCATCTTTGCAGAGGAGTGTATACTGAACTATTTATCTTTGCTTCAGTTTTTGTTTGATCTAATTTCTTCAGCTATTCATTCTCCTGGACTGTGTTCCTCAGTTTACTTCCGATTAACAGCCATGTTTAATCCGTTTTGATCCAAGAAAAGCATTAGCACTGGGTAATTCTTCCCTTGTTGTCTTTATTTTGTGAGGGTACAAGTGGTAATTTAAGCTAATTACATTTTACCAGTGTGGTCATTAAAACTCCAGTAAAAGCACATTCTAGGGCCTGGGTGAAAGTATCCCAGAATTTAGGTTTATTTCCAGCATTTTATTTGCTTCAGCGCTTTCCACAAGGGCAATGAAAAGTCTGATCAGGAGCTCAGTGCTCCTCAGACTTCCAAAAGCAGTTTAATTCAACAACACATTCCTTGCTATCTTCTCTGCCCTTAAGAGACCTCAGTGAGCAAAGTCCATTCTGCAGCACTTAATCATATATATGCAAATGTTGCATTTAGAATTTGGAGCCCACTGCGAGACTATTTTTCTTGAACTGTTATTTTAAAATGTGCTTTAAATCAATTTTGCAGTAAACATGGGATATGTTTCAATAACAACCATTTTTCTCCTGATTAGTAAATTACTGTTGTTTCCAATGTTTCATTCTAACTACTACTTGCTCAGAGTCACAGGAAAACAGAGCACTTAGTCAAGACAAACTTCCCTTTATTTCCATCTCAGCAGAGCAAGGTCTAGATTACTTTTGGAAAAACAGTTTGGAGCTGACAAAGTGAAAAATGTTGCATAACAGCAAACTTATAACGTGGTAAGAAAGTTTTAATAGAAGGATTACCACTTGCTGTTGTAACTAGTTTAAAAGTCCTTTAAGACTCTCTGCTAAGAACAGACGATTATATTTGCAGTATTTATGTAATTTCTATTGGCTGGCTGTGTAATAATTTATGAAAGTTGTGACAGCACAGTGCTTTAATACAGATTAAACTATATTGAAAGAGGAAAATACAGCAAAATGCCAGTGTGTTGCACAGAATACCAATCCCAGGATCATCTAGAGTTTTTAAACAGTTCAGTTTGAAAAATACAAATTGTCTTTTCCCAACCATTGAACAATCTTTCTCAAGCACATGTTTTTCTATGTGGGTATGCATTACATCTATCCCTTTGCATGATGTTATCTGTATGTCAGACCACCATTACACAGGCTTAAGAAGACACAAGCAAGACATTCATATCATCTTTATCCAGGGACATTGCATATCCCTGATGTTATATCACTATGATCAGCATCAGCCACGTGTCTTAAAAATGTTATCACTGCTATTTGTACACATTCCTGCTTGTAAAGCTGGGCAATCATAATGCAAGTCTTGGGGGAAGATGAAGGGTTTAACTTTCATGGCAGAACTGTCCAACTGAAACCAACTTCAAACAGTTCATACAAAATGACTGGGACTGTATCAGGGAACTGCAGTGTGAAAAAGGAGTGAGGTCCATCCTATAGGGTAGGTAGAGCACATCTCTTTTCAATGACACTCCCATCTACAAGCCTGATAGATACTGGAAATAGGTTTCTCATCGAAGATTTGTATTTCAGACAATAATTGGAGGGTAAGTTAAGTTTTACTTTGGTTTGAGGCTGGTCAAGAATTTTGATGTCTAAATAATCAATTAACAGATCTAATAAGTAAATCATAAATGCAACTAATGACCTATATACCTGTGAATGCACACAAAAATGTACATACAAGTCCTAAACCTGTAGATCTTGCAAATGCCAATTTGCAAGGTCCCCATTTCAATTAATATGAACTATAATCGTATGGTAAACTAGGCATAATAACAGTAATTAAGACCTTGGCCTCTTAAAACACATCAGACACACACACACAAGGGCAAAATCCAATTTGGAGAAATATATGGAGCATTCAAGGGTCGATATGGAGATTCTATCTAGGCTACCTAAATAAACAGGCAAATCAACCCTATTTAACAATGAAAGTGTTTTTCTTGAGATCTCAAGAGGATTTCCAATTATTCACAAATGACTAATCGTGCGCTCCTTTCCCAGAGTTATAAACGAGTCACCAGAAAATAGCAAGTTTGACAAAATTGTCCACCAGCCCATTAACTGTACAACTGTGCTAAATAGCCAGAGACAAGTCTAAATCTGCCAGAACCAGTGTCTCTCAGGTCTGCCAAGGGGATAGATGTTTCAGCTGCAAAATATCCATTTGCAGCTTGCCACCATCTGGACCCTGGAAACCGAGCGCTGAAGGGATGGGCAGGCACGATCCAGCTCAGGAGCGACCCTCTAGTTCTTAGAAAAATCTTTACAGTTAAGGATGACATTCTGAAAGGTGGTCAGGCTTGCTTGACTGAGACAGCTATTTGTATTCACAAAAAGAAAAAAATATTTGAGCTGTATTCCTTCAAAAGCCTATTTGTTAGGTAATTCTAAAGATTAACTGAACATATCAACAGTTTTAGTTGTTTTCTGTTAAACCTTCTGAGGCCAAACAACTGTGACTTTTCATGTGTGTAGGTTTATAAGTAAATTTTTTAAAGTAAAGATTTCAAAACTCCACTCAATCTTTTCAAAAAAGAATCACAAATTGGTCAAGTAGTTTCTACCTCTTAAAGATTTGTTTTCTACAAAGTATGGAAGGGGGAAAAAAACCCCACCTCAGAACCTTGTTTTTTTGGGAAGAAAACATATTTAATACTGCATCCTTTGAGTTAAAGCAACATATGGGAGTGAAAAAAGGGGACACAATGACTACAGCCTACATTAAGAAGTATTACTATAAAGGAATTTTTGCCCAAAAAATATGCCTTTTTGGATGTTTTTAGTAATGTATTTGTTTGCACTCCTGTTATGAAGACAAGGCCATGTTTACCTCCTTTTTTGGATTGACTGAATACAAATTCTTCTTTAGATCAGTGCTGCACCCTTCAAGAACAAAGTTCTGAGAAGCTTATCCTTTTTGTAATACCCCTAGAGAAAACTAACATGCAGAACACTGTTTTGAGGTTATGTTGGAGCACACTCTGACTTTTGAGTCCGCAAATTGTTTTTTTTTCATCTTATATAAGATGATTCATAATCAATTATGGTTCTCATATCAAAGGCTCCTGATTTCTTCAAACCATCAGATCCACAGCCATTACCAGCAGCAGCAGGCATGCTTAGAGTTCTTTTTAAGTCTTATGAAATCAACCTGTCTCTACTTGTTAGCCCCTGAAAAAGCCCTGTTCAGCCTCCTTTGAGGCTCACGCTTGACCCTGACACCAATGATATAAGAAGAAATCCTTCCCTTAGCCCTGAAGTTTCTTCTCAAGCTATCAGACAAGTCATACTTAGTCTCTCCAAAGCTGAGTACTGGCAAACAACATCACTCTGCTCTGCTCTGAAGGAGGCATACATGACATGTGGGTTAGACATGCAGATTCATGTTATTAGCTATAGGAATATCGTCCTAGGTTTACTTCCTTAAGCACTACAGATCTTAATAATTGCCTTTGGAGTTCAGGGGATGATTCTGTATTTTAATTCACTCATTTACAAATTTGGACTTCTGAGCTTTCTTTAACCACCTGAATTCATTCACCTCTTCTTTGATGATGTCTTTGCACTCACTGACAAAATCTTAGATTCATGAAGGTTTTAGGAACCAATTTCCAGGTAAAAGGACTTGAAACTTTTGGAAGCAGGCCGTGGCCCTAAGAAGGGCTAAACACAAGATCTTATTCCAGAGGATAGGCATTCGCACAGTGGCTGGTGTATGTAGATTAAACCTTTTCCCAACTTCAAGAAGCAGTTCTTTATTTATTGGCAAATGCTAAGAAGTGATTGAAAAGAACAGATACTGCCCTTTAGGGCCCTTTTGCCTTCTTCTAAAGACATATCATCAATTTCTTTAATTATCACAGTGACAGAAAAACTTGGTGAAATATTTAAAAGGGAGAGGGAAGAAAACGTGTTATGCTCATTTAGGACCACTAGAAAACAGATTATTCTGAAGAGGGAAAGAGAATCATTGGACATTTAAATAATTAATTTTAACAAATACATTCAATGGGAAACAATGTAACATTTTGACTGATTCAGCACAGTCAGCTTTCAATGATCAGCTTCTAAATTGCTACTGCTAAATTGCCACTTGCAGGACTTTTAGCACAGCACAGTGTAACTCACTGGTCAGTCATGTACCTTATGCACCAGAGAACTAAGATACAAACAGTCTGTTAACAGCCTGGCTATGATAAATGAGATAGAAATCATGCAAATGAACACAGAACTTCTGTCATTTCCATCTCTGCAAGCAGCTCCTCTGTTTATAAAATATTAAACCCTGGGCCTTTACTTTAGATAGTTAAGATTTACAGCAAGTCTTCCAACATATTGTTGAGCACTAATAGGTTTCTGTGGTTGAAAAGCAGAAAGCAGAATTCCTCAAGCTTCATTGTTTTGCTAAAAATGAGAAAATTAGAAGCAGTAGTCTAGGTCAGACTGCTCCTACCAGTGTCTTTATCAGAGCAAGAAGGCAAGATGAGAAGCAGCTTTTGCTAGTTCAGATGAGCATCAATTCTCTGCTGCATAGAACATAAAGAGTCAAAAACAGGCACAAAGTAAAAGAAGCAACTTCTAGTCAATGTCTCTCCACGCTTGATTTTTTTTTTTTTTTTTGATGAAGTGTATTTGTAAAACATCTATTTTTGTTTCTTTGACATGTAAGTGATATCAGCCCTATACTGCAATCTCAGCTCACTCAAACTGAGTAAGCTTAAAAAAAGGAGCTCCTTCCAAAGACATTCGCACTGCAAGAGCTCCACAGAGTCTGGTAAGCAGCACATTTTGTCAACAATGTAACAGTTTAAAATGCATGGGGTTTGTGATGTTATGCTGACAAACAGGCAGTTGTGATTCTTCTATATGAAACATTATTTAACCTGCATCCCAGCAAATTGCCTGTCCCTGGAGCTGCAATTTTTCACAGGAGCCATAAAGGCAGTTCTGAGCCTTTAAGTTCAGACCCCAATTCTCATGGTACATTGTGTGGGAAAAGAAGCTACACCTCCCAATTTCCTCCCAGGTCCCAGCTGACGATTACTTTCTCTCTGACTACTTCGTCCCAGTATTCTGAGTTTAACATTGTGTTTTTCCACTTTGATTTCTATCACATTTTGTTTTGTTTCGGTGTGTTCTGCCAAACAGTGCCCTAACCTGACAGAGTGGATGTAATCTATATGTAGTTTGCATATTGATTCCTGAGTACTTTGGGATCCTTCAGGCAGAAGGTTATCACAATATAAGGTTCCTTCATCTGTAGTTTAGGGTAACCTTTAATAAAGGCAGAGGTCAGTTCAGTCCAGATGTTTCTCCAAACTTTTAAATCTCTAATGTCTAGAAATGCAGAAGACTCAGTGCCACTTAATACCAATTTAGACCAACTATCACATCATCCTACCATTTCTGTAGAAATTTATAAAGATGAATCATCACAACACAGTCCTTTGCAGTATTATCCCCATTTTATTATTGAGGAAAGATAGTGCCTGATATTACATTATACCATTAAGTGACCTCTCTTTCAATCTAAAAAGAATAGCAATGAAAGATGTAGAAACTATTACTGTAACTTCTTCAGCTTTTGTATGGTGAAATGCTGTTTAAATATTTAGATCCTGCAAATTCTTTTTGTTAAAAAAAGCAGGCCTCTGAATAATCAAAGTGACACTGTTTTGACTCTGCTGTGACTTCACAGCAATATTTCAATTTATTGCAATTTTGATCATGGTAGAAAAGTGAGCTGAATGAAAAATAAAGACACCTGTCACTGTTCACTATTTTCTCATGCAGCCTCGAATGTGCAATCCTATCATTTAGATAAGGCATCAACATCTTGAAATCACAACCATTCCCCACAGAAAAATAACAAGGTATGTATTCACTATGTCTGTATCACAGACTCCAGTCTAGTCCATTATTTAACTGACTGACAACCCTTCCTAACTCTGGATTTCCATAAAAGGCTGGTGGGTTAGAAAATTTTAAAGTTTTTTTTTATTTTGGTGGGGTGTTTTGGGGGGTTTTGTTTTCCTTGAAAAACTTCAGCCTTCATGACTTACACCCCGGGTACTAGAGAACCATGGGGAAAGCACTGTATGAAAAAATATTTTTGTATCTCTATCTAAAATCTTAAGGACCTAAGCCCAAAAGATGCCATGTTAACTTCACTAATCACAGAAGCCAGAAAGAGCAAATAAAAAAAAAAATGTTCAGCACCATTTTGGACTTACTTCCCAATAAATATGTGTGTGTCATATAAACCAACCTGTATACAACCCAGAAAAAAATTCTACAGTAAAATAGGCTCTGCAGAATTAATTGAGTACCAGTTTGGCTCTGCTTCACATTCAGCAGTCATCTAAGGAGAAACTGTTGATGAAAAATCTGCCACAATTCTGCTTCCAACTCCCAGGAGTCATAACCTGGGACTTATCCCAAAACACTGTAGTATGGATTTCATGGTAACTACACTCCAAATTGTGAAAGAGAAATCTTTCTGTATTAACCAAGCATGACTTCCTGTCAAACACTGATAGAACCATCATGGTTCCATAACTATCATTGTCAAGTCAGCATTTTCCAGTGGAAAAATCCTTCAGTCAAGATCATTTTGAGATTTTACCTTCTGAAAGAAAACAATTCACAAGAAATGGATCACAACATCCCAGTTTGGTCCTCTGCACAAAATTGGAGAGGGACCAAAAGGGACTTTCATTGTAGCACTTCTGTAGCTGGACAGAGAAATTAGTGTCATGTGTTATATAACAATGTAAGAGAAAAGGAATTGTACGTTCATCTGGACTTTATCAAAAAGTCTTAATTCAGAATTAATTCCCATGATACAATCAATAACAATAACTAAATTACTGAATATTGTATCACTATGTTAAAAAAAAGTTTTAAGTATAATTAGTAAAGATGCGAATAATTTGAGATTTTCCATGTGATGCTTCTATTTCAAATATATTCACCAAAGTTGTAGTAGCAACTCTGAGACCAAAATACAGCAAGAGCATGGCAGCCTCAGCTCCATCTCACAACTCAACAGTCATAGCAAGAATAGCTCTTTTCCCCTTTCCCTTGAATTTGTGGAAGACAGGTATCATCAAAATTGGGCACTCCCACAATAAAATCTGTGGTTTGTGTGCTCTCTTTGCATGTGCAGAGATATTTCTACACATAATTAGGAAGTAAGACTAGGTGAATTCTAGACATCAAAAGAGATGCAGAAAAGTCAAAGCTGGCAAGATGGTAAAGATAGAAATCTATAGCTTCACTGGCAGGGTTACCTGGTACAGTGGCATATGGCAGCAAAGAACTGGATTCCATCAAGGAGTCTGGTCTGGTTCCTGGTTTACATCTTAGTGATAAAACACTGATGCTGAGTGTACCAAAAATTATGGAAGGGAACTTAAAAGAGCTGGGAGAAGAAGACTGCAGGACACTGAAGTGTTATTCTTCCCAAACCTTTATTCTTTTCTTCGCCAAACAGTTGCATCTTCCGCTCTCCACTCAACATGTGTGACACATAGGAGCTAGACATGAACAGTGATGTTCAAATAACCACAGCTAATTGCTAATTGCATTCTTCAAGAATTAATTGCATGCCCACATACTACTGTTTCTGGAGGGTATTAGGAGCTTTGAGGAGTCAAGATAAAGAAATTGAAGGTAAGTCTAGCAGATTTGCTAATTTTAGTAGACAAATAACAATTCTCCCTGTTGAAGATAACTTGTAATTCATCACTAGTATTGTTTGTTACTGCTTTCCAGCCCGAAACAGATCATGACAAGCTGTAGCTTAACCCTATGGAGTCCCACTACTGAGCATCTTCACACAGTTACACAGCAAACAGAAGCATCATTCCTGTAAGAACAAGGAGGAGACCAGGCCCTCCATCTCCATTTTCAATAGGGAGTCACTAAGGTGCCCAGAGGGGTTAACTTTCAACAACTGCATTAACATGACAGGAGAGGGTTTCACTTGTCAAGCACCATTACACTCACCTCACCACCAAATAGGAAAATGATTAGCTCTCAGTTTCTTTCCTGTTCTGGAATACCAACAGTCAGTCTATGTGGGAGAGAAAAAACTGCCTTGCAAACAGAGAGTGAGGCAAACCCTCCAAAACTGCATATGGTATCGTGTTAACTTCAATCACGATGCTTTGTGGCAGGACACATCCTCATGTGTAATGTCTTTCTAGGCACAACACAAACTGGCCAAGGGTATTATTTCGATTTCTAGAAAGGGCAGTTGATATAGATGAGAGTCAGGGCTGTTAGCAGAGGAGACAGCAGCACTGACCCACATATTTTAACAAGGATGTGTGCACATGCAGGATAATTCTGGTAATTCACATCAAAGTTACATGCACAAGAGGTGTGGAACAGGGCAGATGATGGTAATTGAACATGAAGACTACAGCAAAACATTTTCATAGTGTGTTTGAAGACATCAGAATAAGAGGCTTTAAACACATACACGATGAGTGAACTCTTATTTTAATCACCCTCCCAAGAATTCTACAGTCCGTGTTTGGAGGCAGATTTCAAATCTGTTAGAGCCTAGTTTGAATTGTACTAGACCAAAGTGCTTCCTATCCACAACCAGTGTTTTGTTGAATACCATTCAGCATCCTAGCAGGCATGGCACTTGAATTTTGCTGGCAGAACCCGTCATTGTCACAAATTTACTGCTACTTCCTGATAGTATGAACAACATATTTTGATCTTTGATGTTATTATGAAGGAACATGACATCCAGAATTGTGGCATTTCTTAGTTTCATCTAACAGAAGAAAAGCTGTGGAGTATTAGGGATCCCTCACACAAGAAAAGGGTACTGTTCTGATTCCTTTTGAGGAAAGATTTAGTATGTGTGATACAATCCCTGATCCAGGTACAGAGAACACACATGGGCCTCATTTTCCAATGCAACGGGCAAATCTAAAGAAGCAGTCTGAAATTGCTGCTGAGATAAGCAGCAGTTACTGGGCAGCAGCCAGGCAGATAAAACCACAGCATTATCTGAAGCAATATTGCCAGTGTCATTCTGGAACAGTGACTTTACCTACCACCAGTAGAGAAACACAGTAGATTGAATACCTCTCTAGCTGCTTCATGCACTGCAAGACTGCTCTAATTGTGTAGCTGTAAATCCTCCATGAAAAGGGAAAGCCTGGGCAGAGAAAGCCAACACAAGAGACATTGGACACCTGCTTCCATCTCTGTCTTGGTTGATTTGGCTTATTGTGAGTAGGTCATGTGAGCATCTTTCCATCCCCTCTGTCTCTGGCCACTGCCCACCCTCGATCCTCTTGCAGACTCTGATGTAAACACCAAGCCGTGAGGTGCAGCAGCAGTTGCCCTGGAAGATGATCCTTATGAGAGCGTGCCCCGATGGAATAAGTGTTAGGTATTCTCCCTCCAGACAAGCTAGAGATATGATTTGATGTTTTAGTGAAAAAGTAGCCTAATTTTAATAGTAGTTAATGCAGTTAGATTAAAAAAAAATCTTCAGTCCTCTCTCAGTATTTTCTAGAACTAATTCTCTTACTATTCTGGCTTATCCCACTGTTTTGCTATTGCTCTGCTGGCTTTTTATCTTGCTAGAACAAATTTAAGACTCTTTTTCTTTAATTGCTCTTATTAATATTCATATATTAATGGAATACATTTATTATTCAAGTTGATAACAATGTCTGTCTTCCAACAGCCTTAGTTCAGAGAAGGAAGATCCCAATGAAATCAGAATGACATTGTTAAAAGTCAAAGCATCACTTGTTTTGTTTCCAGAAATTCTGGACCTTTTCTGGGTCCAACAACATTACATGTATTTGAACAGCAGTAGAAATGATGAACAGTTTTCTCAATACCCATTAATTGCTCCTCCTTGCCAAGCTGTCAGTGCAACATTTCAGTGAGCCCTTCTCCAACTCCCTACTCCTACCTTCAAACAGACCTTAGACTTTGGAAATCTGACGACAGAGTGGATTAAAATACAAAGAGAAAAACTGACCCAGAACAAAAGGAAAAGACCATGTTTAACGAGAATAGACAAAGAACAAGCCAGCCTGACAGAGATGTCAAACAAGTCCTGCCTCACATTTACGTCTCAGAAAAGGAGAATATTGACCTTAGGAAGGGGGTAGGAAGATGTTTTTAATTTTCAGTTTCCCAGTGACACTGGGAAGCCGGGCACTGGCAGTGCATCCCATAGAACAGGAAGGTGCTGCCACCTGCAGGTGTCGGTGCCAGGAGGGCCCCAAATCACAGCCCGGGGTCCCCACTACGGGTACAAACACCTCCCTCACACAGCACGGAGACCCACAGCTACTCGGCATCTGCCACAGGGACGCTTCATCTGCTTTCTTAGACTTAGAATAGTTATTCCTGTTGTTCAGAGAGCAATATAGGCACATAAATCAGCACCTTCTGCACAAAAGAAAATTAGAGTCTTTGCTTTGTGGCCTTTAGAGTGTAAAGATCCACTGTAAGAAATACAAGACCTCTTAAAGTCTTCACTGAATGACACTTCCACTCCCATGATGCAAAGATTAAAGAAAGTCATTCTTGTAAATAAGTCCATGAATCCTGATCTAAGACCATCATGTCAACATTCAGAGAGGTCAAAATGCCTCACATGGCTTGTGCTTTTAGCTTGCAAGTTATGGAAATTTGCATTTTTTAGCTCTCTTATGCTTACCCTTAGTTCTAAGGTGGGTTTATAAGCCTAGTTCTTTATAACAAGAGCTCAAGAAAGGGTAATTTGAGAAAATATTTTAGATGCTTCAAACAGTACAAAAAAGCTGGGCACAATAGAGGAGGAAAGTAGTCCATAACCATGGTTCACATGGAATCAGGGGTTTGGCATATAACTTCCATATTCAGGGAACACATTTGGAAGGATTCAGTTTTACAGATCTCTCAGTGAAATATGAAAAGTGTAGCCTTCTAAGCCCAGATAATTTACAAGTTTATATTCCCGTGGCCATGCAACACTAACAGTAAATACAAAACATAACAAAACAGGAATCTTACGGAAAAAAAAACACCCCGCTTCTTTTTATCAGAGCCTTTTTCTCTGAACAGTGTATTTGACTTTTTTTTAATCAGAGTGTAAATATTGTATTATGTTTATTCAAGGATACTCCCATCAGCATACCAAACAGCAACAACTTTTTGACTAGGGACACAGTAAACCTACAATGTCTGCCAAAGTTTACTCCCTTAAGGCATTAGGGAGTCTCTTGAAAGTAGCTGTGCTTTGAACTTCCCTGGCTCCTGTGGGTTGTGTCTGATGAACTGATATCTTACATAACACTAACGACCATCACCACAGCAAAAGAAAATAAAACAAGTAATCTACAAATGCAGAGGGCACCTTCTTCCCACATTGCCTGCTGCAAACTAACACAGCCTAATTATTCCGTTCTGTGTAAAGTGATTGAGCAAGGACAGCCACTGGAGCTTGGTCTGCTGCAACAGTCACATCTTGGGTTCCAAGTCTTCATTTTAAGAAGGAAACAAACCCAGCCCTAGTCCTAAATTTCATGGGGGCAGAGAGACTCCTACAGTTGAATGAGACCTACCTGCAAAGGCACCCTGATCTTTGCAAACACTCCAGAAACAGCATTAACAGCCCTCACTCCTGCAGGGAGATGGGCGTGTGGAACAGCTCGTTTGCCCACACACTGAGCTGGGCAAGCAGCAGCCAACTCTACCTGGAATCCTGCAGACACTTAGAGCATCCTTCAGGTGCATCCCCTGGGCAGTCTGCACAACTGCTGGGACACCAGTGGTGCGCTCACTTGATGTTCACAGGTTTCAGTTCATTACTGCAAAAACTCAAGTAACATTCAAAAAATACTTTTTTTGTATTCTGGTTATAAAAATATCCAACAGCAATAGACAACCACCACCCACAGGCAGTACACGAGGGAACTCCATAGCTAAAAGCATGTCAAGCACCAACTTGAATAAAGCACTAAGGTTTGTTTCTAGTGGCTATAATAATTCACACCTTCTGTATCAGACACAAACTACCTAAGTTACACTCAGGCCAGTGGGCTACACATGCAAAATATACCTTGCTGGGCAAAGAGATTAAGCCTAGAGCAGTTGTGGGTGTTTTATACTCATACACAAGACCTTTATCTCTCTACATAGATCAAGATTCAGACAAATGCATCAGTGCTACTAAAACACTAGAAAGGTTAATACATGCATTGTATTAGGGGAAAAACAGACACTTTGCTGATTCTCACCAAATTAAATACTGATGGGTGAACCCTGGACAGTTATATTGGCATGAAGTCAAAGAAGAACCAGCCTCGGTGCAAAGAAATACAACACACTAAAATTTAGGGTAACAAATTATGCCATTAAAAACTCAGTGATAGCTTTCTTAATTTAAACTCACCTATACTATGTTGGAAACAAAATAGCAGCCTGCACATTAGAAATGCTGAAAACAGCTTACAGACTTGGTTAAGAAAATTCCTACTTGGATGCCATTCTCCTCATCTTGTCCAGCTGAGCAGAGCTGGAAAGTAGCTCTGCAAATGAAATGCAAGAAAGTGAATCAATTCATCTCAGCAAATATAAAAATACAACCCTATTACACTGGTCAGACTTTCCCCCATATGCAACAAGCCATAAATTTTATTTTCAATCCAGAGGATTTATTTCCAATTATGGAAGACAAAATGAAAAAATACATGTCCTGATATTGCTTGCAGCTCTATGCAGACAGACCACTGCATCTGCATGAGTCTCCTGCCAGAATCACTGTCACAAAGTTTGACAAAAAGAGTAAAAGCAATTTCAAGTTATTCTCAGTCTGAGCTGGGATGCCTGGGACAAGACCATCTCAAAAGACACCCCTGTAAATTCCCTTAGGTTTAGATCTGCAGCAAAACAAAACAACTCCCACAAAAACACAGCTCCTCCCACTCCCCTAAAGAAAGGGTGGGGAGGAGGGGGCTGAAAAGAAAGATTTTCTTTTGCTCCCATTTCTATACACTCCACATATTCAGACAGACGTAGAAATTCATCACTGGTCTAAT
Organism: Pyrocephalus nanus; assembly: GCA_038380795.1. NCBI lineage: Eukaryota > Metazoa > Chordata > Aves > Passeriformes > Tyrannidae > Pyrocephalus > Pyrocephalus nanus. Next base: position 9,936,085 of record CM076272.1, read on the forward strand.
TCATTGCTGTACATCACTGACTGCTTTCATCCTCTATAACGAATTGTAGAAAGAAAACATCCTTGTTTGCTTCTTACAGCACCTACTGTAGCCAGAAATCAATTCCTCTTGATCCAGCAGCCAGTCAGTGTGTGATCTAAAGCTCTAAAGAGCTTAACCATTCTTGCTTTGTAAGTTCAGTGAAAGACACTAAAATATCAAAACAACTTTATTTTGTGTATCATTCAGTACCATTTAATAACATGGGACCATCTAAGTTTTTTACTGTACTAAAAGATGGCATCAGCATTTTTCCATGTAGTGATGTCCCATCACTCAAAGATTACCATTCATCCCCAGCTGAGCAGCAAGCTGGGTGTTTGATCATGACTGCCCAAGATTCAGTCTCTTCCTTACAGTCTGGCACCTTCCTCAGTACGAACCTGACGCTTTCAAATACAATCAGAAAACCTCCATTCATCCAAACTTTGACAGTTAAGAAGTCTCAGCAAATAGCAAAGTTATTTTGAGAACCAAAACCCATCTGATCCTAAACTTTATGGCACTAAGAGGCCTCTTCAATTGGGAAAGATCTACATGTAGAGACATCCCTGGACTCCACAAGCACTGCAACAGCCCACAACACACACCAACACACAGCACTAACCTCACAGTTGTGGGGAGATGCCCAGATGCAACACATGTCAAACTGGACAGGCAGGAGTCAGCTCATCTCTAAGATTATCAAGATGCATTCAGGGAGGCTGCACCCAAACAACAACAGCAGCTTAGAGCTACTGGTTCTTTCCTTGGACAGTTTGCACAGATGCCAGTGGATCTGCTACTACTGCTGGGGAGTCAGGCCTTTAGTAACTAGAAAACACAGGAAGCAATGCTATCTCCATTTAGATTGCTTCAATATTTAATCAGTCCTGATTGTCCTTGCAAGTCTCATAGAGAAATGGCCAAAACCTGAAAACTTGGGATTTTATGTTCTGGATGTAGCTTGGGGGTGGGTGAATTATTCCTACGTTCTTTTTCTTCATACTATCAGCTCCTAAACTTGAGAATTTCTTGCCACTCCCATGCAGCACGTTTCTGCTCATCCCTCCCCACCGTATAACTGGATCAAAGATGACTTATCGGAATTATCCCACAATTGTAATGGAGAATCCCTCTGTTCTGTATGTGTATTTTGCAGTGTGGCTCCAAGTTTCAATAGGTTTGTCTATAATGCCCATTTCAGCTGATAAATGATTGAGTGCTTGGGGGTGGAGGATTGGCAGTGGGAGAGGGAGACTTACTGTTTTAATACTGGGATCGTGTCTTAAGGCTTAGACTGTCTGAAAGAGCTTTCATTTTCGCAATAAGAACACAGTTAAAACGTGATTTTGCCACATTTTTCAGTGGCCAGAACTAACATAGCAGATGAAATCACAGCAATACAAAGCACCTCTGCCATGGTAAAAGTGAAACTATCACTCACTTCATGGCTGTATCAGTAAAATGGGGTAAACCAGCTTCTAATCTGCCCCCAGGTAAAAGGCAGGGAAGTGATACTAAGAAGTCTCCAGCTGGATCTAAAAGGTCCCCAGAGGAAGTCATCTGAGTCTTATCTTTAACTCAGTTGAACCATAAAATGGGATGAAAGCAGACCTGAACAGAAGACAGATTCTGTATCTAAGCTGCTTGTTATGAAATTTTATTACAAAATTTCAGTGGCAATTTCTGTGTCAATATTTTACAAAATAAAAGGAGATAGAAGAAGGAAAAAAAAAAAAAAAGTAACTCAGCTGGAATCAGAGAAAAACAGCTCCTAAATAAGATACTCTTCACTCATTCACTTCCCTAGCTTAATCTTTGCTAAAGATTTTTTAGAAGTCTAAGATTTCAAAAATTAAGTTCAGGTATATCATCATCAGTAGCTTTACACTGGTTGCAATCCTACTAATACTAGGAAAGAAAAGTAATTTTATACCACAACTCTCAGAATCTCCTTGCACAAATCTGCTCAGGGGTCTCACTTCTGTGGGTACCCCCTCAGGTACAATGTCCTGTTGGGGATGCAATAGCAGGTGACATGGTCTAATACTGTCCCATTTGCTCTCCCATGCAAGCTAGACTTTGGATACATCTTGCAGGTTAGGTTTTGACAGATCAGATTTTTAGATCAAGGATTTCCTAAGTCTCCTTCCATGTACAAAAATGGAGCTGGATTTTTTTTTTATGTAAGCTCCATAGCAGCTTCCCTGCCTGCTGTCCTTACACCATCCACCAAATTACCTTGTTTTCAAATGTGCCCAAGTGAAGCCAACTTTGCATAAAGAGTTTAAATTAAATGAATCTGTCTACTCCAGAACATACATACATATATATATATAATAGGACCCACATTTAGCTTTTCATTTTTTTTTGTTCATACTGTTGAAAAGAAAACCTCTTCTGATGCACACAAATGAGAAGCAGAAGAATAAGCTAGTACAAACTCTGTCAATAAATACACACTTTAAAAAATGGCTTCCTAGTTTATAGCAGATTTATAGTTCTTATCTCAAGTTTCCAAAGTTCATCTGAATCTCCAATACAGGGAATTTCAATGTATCAGTAAATCTTTTAAGCCATGAAGAAAACTCACTCAAAGAAGCAATGTCCCTTATCAGTGGAAGAAGTGATAAATCTGAAATAATATATAATTCATGATGACACATATCAAGACATTACAGCAAACACTGACACAAGACCTATTTATGGCATTGCTTTGCTAAGCGTATTCCCTACAGAACCATCTCCTCTCTTATTCTGAACCAAACAACTGCTTTGATAATGCACATCTTTTCAGAGCTGGGAAAAAAAGCAAATCTAATTCAGCAACCATTTCTCATGATAGCAAACTAGGGGCCCTCAGCCAGCAACATACAGAAGTAAATGAAAATTTAAGCGCAGATCAAAGAGAAATGTGGCACAGTATGGCTACTTTAAAAAATTCATGACCTCAGACGTCAAGCTATCCATTGTCTAAAACGTGCTAATACAAATGTTAAACTGTCCTTGGCTGGGGAACAAAGGTTTAGTTTGGTTCCTTCAGAACAGCTCCCTCAGTCTGTACAGTTCAATGCACATGTGGATCCGCGAGCTCTGAAGAAACCCCAGAAACTCTGATATCCCCCACTGCCACCCTGAAACTCAGAACCTGGAAATGCTCTGCAAATTTTAACTCCCACTTGCAACACCCTTGGGAGCAAGGTCACCACCAGACAATTTTTGGGAAGTGCATTAAATTTAGTGGCTACAGGTGATATGACTGGCATAAAATATCATAAGTTAGTATCACAATCTTTGAATAGTAAAAATAGCTTTTAAATAGTTTGAATATCAGTCAACAGAACTATCAGGGATAATGTAGAATTTGAAAAAGATGCATAGATATATATTTGGCATGATGAGAGAAAACATTTCCCTGCCAAGGCCAATACTGCAGTTCACCTTCAAATTAACAATTAAAAAAAAAAAACAAACACAAACAAACAAAAACAAACAAACAAACAAACAAATGCTCTCAAGACACAGAACAGGGAAGCAGATATTTCCCTAGCCATCCCCACACCATCAGGCATCAGCTGAACATACCTACAATGACTGGCAAATCAGAGCTAAACTAAGAAGAAACCAAAAGCTGGCACAGATGTTGCACAGGAGTGTCACGCTATTTAGCCAGTTATGGGTTTTCCTCTCATCTTTTTAAGTGAATCATACAGAATAATATCATTTCACATGTTCATATATTTGGTTTGAAGAGAGAATATTATTCCAAACCTGGCTGTGCTGCAGTCGAAGCAGCACTGTGCTCTGAACAGCAGCAAATGTGCCATCGACAAAGCCTGATCAGACCAACCTGTGAGATACCAGGACATCAGAAGAACAAACAGGGCATTTACAGGCTGGACAAGATCATAGCTTAATGAAATGGAGTTACAGGGAATGATGGGGCAAGAAACAAGAAAATCATGCAGGCAAACCCCTGGCTTCCAGTCTACTGTTACCAGCAGAATTTGAGGGGTTTTGATCATGGGTCAGTTTGCACAATGCTGAGTCTGCTGGCACCAAACAGGATCCCCTTGTCTCAAAGGGGAAAAAATAATCCCAGGTACCAGTACAGGCTGGGTCAACCTGCTGGGAAGCAGCTCTGTGGAGAAGGATGTGGGTGTCCTGGTGGACTACAAGCTGTCCCTGAGCCATCAGTGTGCCCTGGGTGCCAGGAAATCCAAGGGTATTCTGGGATGCATTAGGAAGAACATTGCCAGTAGGTCAAGGGAGGTGACCCTGCCCTTCTACTTAGCCCTGGTGAGGACATATCTGGAATGCTGTGATCAGTTCTGAGCTCCTCAGTACAGGAGAGACACAGAGCTCCTGAAGCACATGCAGTGGAGGGCAGCAAAGATGATTAAGGGAGTGAAGTGTCTTTCTTATGAGGAAAGGTTGAAAGATTTGGGTCTGTTCAGCCTTGAGAAGAGACAGCTGAGAGGGGGCCTCATCAATGTCTGTAAGTATCTAAAGGGGGGGTGTCAAGAGGATGGAGCCAGGATCTGCTTGGTGGTGCCAAGTGACAGGACAAGAAGCAATAGGCAGAAACTGATGCAAAGGAAGTTCAACTTGAGCATGAAGAAGATCCTCTTTACTGTGCAGGTGACCATGCACTGGAACAGGTTTCCCAGAGAAGTTGTGGAGGCTCCCTCACTGGAGAGATTCAAGAACATCTGGACACAATCCTGTGCCGTGTACTCTCAGATGATCCTGCTTGAGCAGGGAGGTTGGACCAGGCAACCCACTGTGCTTCCTTTCAACCAGAATTATTCAGTGATTCTGTGATATGTAAAACAGCTGAATTAATAAATCTGCTTTCACTGAGCATCTCTGTTCCTCGACGCCCTGAGCTGCCTTTGCAAGGAGGAAACAAAAGCTCTGCAGCATCCACTGTAATCCAGTCCAGTTTTCCCTTAAGCTTAGTGAAAGCCAGGTCATTTCTGGCAGACTCTTGTCAAGCATCTCCTCTAACTATCACAGGCCATATTGATTTCTTTTTCTACAATAAATTAATAAAATTGAGAAATCTTTGTCATCCCAATAGGTCAATCTGCAGTTGTGAGGACACCATGAAAAGAACATGGTGACACATGAGACACACAAATTTTCTGTCACCAAGCGATTTCCTGCACAAATTAAGTATTAATTGGCATCAATAAACTAGACACAGCTATTAGATGGTTCAAACTCAGCCCTTAACCAATCAAGGGATCCTGTTTTCCATCTTTATGGTGGCCTCCCAGACAAATGGTAAAACCAGTCCATTAGTAAGTGTGCATCGTTTAGATTCTGTGATAATGGAGGTTGTATAATGAAGCTGAGATAAGAAGAGGCTAAGACATATTGCAGCAATGAAACTGTCTACCTTATTCACAAACAGTAAAATCTCTCAGCTAAGTATATCAGATAACTCTCACTAAAACCAACACATTTTTGGTGCACTTCTAACAGCAGAGTACAGCTCATGCCCTTCCATTCCCAGGTGCTCACAGATTTAAACTTGCACAATGTGACTTGTATCAGTATAACTTACTCTACTTATGTCCATGAGGTGTGAATAAAGGAGAATCTTTAACTATAAAACCAAAAATCAGGCCAGAAAAACTTGTGTAAGCACCCCATAACCAACCTTAGAGCAGAAGGGAATCTGCCCCCATCTCCAGCTAATCTTAACGTGTCCCTGGAGAAATTCACCTTCCTCTTTTCTTTCTTAATCAGTTGAGCAATAAAGGAAAATAAAGTGCTCCTAAATAAAATGTTTTCTGTGTTCAAGATGGTTTATATCAAAGTAGGAATTTTAAATATGAAACTATGCATTGGCGTATTAAAGAATAAAAGCAACAAAAAATAAGGAAGAAATAATCATCTGACATCTATAGGAACAGAGGATCAAGTGACAGATGCAAAGGGGAATCAACTCCAAGCACTGAATAACCTTGTCTGTCAGTAGCCTTGGAAGCAAAACCTGCCATAATTAGAGGATTCTGAACAGCAAAAAAACCAATGCACTAACAAATAGAGTATTATTGGTAGCAATAATTGCAATACAAGAAGAACATATAATTTTACCAGTTCTCTTCCTCAGAAGCATTATTCTATTCTTTTTCTTGGAGAATAGACAGAGTCCAGAGAATCACCTCATAAATTACTCTTGTTCTTGAAAGAAAAAACAGCAACTATTCTCTTGACTTCCAGCAATAGAGGACTGACTTCTTCCACGTGTAGGTGTGTCTAGTTATTCAGGATGCATTTATGGATTGAGACTTTGGAGATTTTTATTTTATATTATTTTTAAATATCATAAGGAATGTTTACTCAATACCTTGCTTTTGAACAACATTTTCCTCTTTAGGTTATGATAACAAATGACTTCTCAGAATGTCCAAGGAAAGATGGGAAGTGCTGGAAAAGAAACTTCTATGAGCTTTCATCACTGTGTTTACAACAGAAAGCTGATCCTTTCATGCAAAGTGTCAGGTAGGAACAACTTGCCAATAAAACACATGAAGTATTGGCCACTAGTGTTTTTTAAAATGCAGATAGATTTTGTAAGACAATGACTTTACTGAGATTCAAACTGGGTGTTTTAAGGACTTTGTCTAGAGATAGCATTTCCCACCTCTTGTCTCTCAAAAAAAAAATTCCAACACAGAACTTCAGAAAATCTGCTTAAAATGAAAGAACATCACCACTGAAATTGCTATGACAGATTTGAAATATAATGCTCTAAACCAGCTTAATTTTCAGCAAACCTTGTGCAGATGCTACAGAGATGACATATTCCTTACACCATAAAAAACACACAATGGAGGCATTCAAAGTAACAACAACAAGAGATCACCTTCACTAAAGACTAAGAGGGACTCTTTTTTTAGACAGTTATTTACATGCAAGGGAATGAACTAAGAACTTATCTAAAAATAAATTAGTTATAAATACCACACTAAACAAAGAATTGCAAGGAATTCGAGCCATTTTCCTATCGCTTCCCCAGCACTTGATGTTTCTCTTTTGGACTTGCTTGTCTCTCTGATACAATAGGACTGCACTAACTCACACTAACGACTGGGAGGCCAATTGCAAGTTACCAGACCTTGCAAATTAGCAAGTAAGCAAACAAAGACTATTAAAAAGCCCAGTCAAGGGTATCACAGCACATCATTTACTCTGTTCATTTGTTTTTCCAAGGTGCAATTTAGTCTCCTAAGACTCCACAGCAAACCAGTGAGAGCAGGGCCAGAACAAAGACAGAAGCCCTCACCGTCAATGTCTCGATGCTTTTTGAGGTTTGCAATCTTATCCTCTTGGCCTGCTTGAAGAGCCAAGGCTGTGGTCCTGGAGACATTCAGAAGAATAAAAATCACTATGGCACCACTACTGAATCTGCACATATGTGGTGCAGCTACACTGAAAGTCTGCAGATGAGTAAGGTGTCTTCCAGTCCACAATAAAGTATCAGGTGCCCTGTTCAACCAACAGCAATCAGTATTTGCTACAAGCAGGTAATTATTTATAAAGTAGAAGTAACCACAAAGGTTAGACTAAACTATGTCAGTATAACGTATCTGTTGATTAATTCTGATGGTGACTAAGTCAATAAAAAGATTTAAAGGCCATTTGCAGACAACCTGCAGCAGGATAAACAGGGTAGATTTACAGTATCAATGGCTTAGCTGCACCTCTCCTGTTCTGGTGGCAGCATGAACATCATGGTAACCAGGAGCACTCTTCTTCATGCAGTTACTAAAACTGCAGAGAACTGGGGCACTACTACAAAGTGTGTTGTGAGAACTCTCAAGTTTGCAGTTTTGCAGGGCTAGAGACATTGTCACAATATGCATTTTGCATCAAGGATTTAATCTGTACATTTATTTCTGGTAGTTTTGTTTTTATGTTTCCTCCCAGCTCTCTGCTGATTTTTCTGATGGTAAGAAGCTCCAACATAGGGTACAATTTCCAGGTTGATGTGTATGTGTCAGCAAAAGGGCTCAGCCCGGACTGCAAACACACATGACAACAGTGGGCTAAAGTTTTAGCTGCATTAAGGCACTGCCATCCTACCTCAGATCAAACAGGAAATCTTTTGCCAGCTCTCCTGTAGATGAGATGAAGAACTAAAGAGTGAGGTTTCCTCTCTTTTGGTAAACCCAGTGGCTACAGTATCTTGCTATGATTTAACTTTAAGGTTGAAAACATTTTCTTGCTGATTTCTGTAGCTTTTATTTTTGTCACTTTGAAAAGAAAAGCCAAGGTACATCCTCTTTTCCTGCACTCTTCTTGGACATCCAGTCACACTGTAGGGGCCCACATGGAGAGCCAGCAGGAGGAGATCCCCAGCCCACATGACACTTCATTTTCAGCAACTCTAAGTACACGTTAAACACTTCTCTTTTTTGGCATTTCTTGAACTTCTACACCTGCAGGCTTGTAGGCTTCCTTATTCCTCAGAAGACTCCCATGTTTCAACAGATGTACAGGGTTTTCTTCAAATGCGCCCAGGGATTCTACCTGGATTTTATTAAAGAAACAATACTGAGCTAGACCTCCCACCACCCCATTGCCCTCTGAACAACATCATGTTTTCATACAGCTGTAAGAGGAACTATGGTAATATAAATTATTATCGCCTCTATTTACTGTTCAAAACATTTACAAATATATAAATCCTTATCGTTAAGGAAAAACCAAATAGAAATTCCACTTTATAAAGGGGAAATTAAATTATAACCAGCAGCTTATGAACTTTGTGATCAGTAGGTAATAAGGCAGAGTCCATTTCTGGAGAAAGTTTTAAAATTAGCATGGTTTGTCATTCCAGTTTAATTGGGTCAGATCCTTGGCTGGCATAACCTAATACAGCTGTACTGACTTAAATTAGTCTGTGGAAATGGGCAGAGCTTCAGCTATTCCAGTGCCATAGGGGGTCCATTAGGTGTGGTTAAGTCAGTTCTTTTTTATGACACCTGCCTCAGGAGGATACATGTTAATTCCTTCATCAAGCCAGAGGAAACGTTGTTCTGATACTCTCCCAGAGTCTGACTTGCATGTAAAGGGCTACTAAAGTCTGGTAAAAGAAAAGACTGATGCCACTTTTCCAGTTTGTACAGTGCATCGCTCACAGCAAGGATTCCCAGCCTAATCCTCCTTTTTCTCTCCTAATGCTCTCTGTGTTATTCACACGCCTTCTGGCAGTCAGTCCTGAAGAGCAGTCGGCCCCAAAAGAAGTCCCAGTGGAATGAACCCTGACTTGGTTTCAGCCCAGGAGCTGCCCGGCAGCAGGGGCTGCTGTGCTTGCCCACATCGCCTCCTGGGGGGCGCCTGGAACAGACCCTTGTTGAGTCATTTCTGCAAAGATCCAGGCTTTTCTACACACCTGGACTTGCTCTGAGAACTGGCTGTTGATTTCACCTGGGAAGAAGCTCTGCTGCAAGGGAAGTTCGGGATGTACAGCAGCGTCCACCTCAGCGCTACAGCAAAGGCAACTGTGGTGCAGAGGGCACAATTTTGTTCAGCTCCTACAGTAAATTGAGTCAAGTTTAACGAGTGGGATGCTTATTTTTGGAGCAGATGCTGGGATGATAGTGCAAGTCCCGTCTGTATGTTAAAGTCTGACCTATGGGTCTGTCTCTGAAGCAGTATATTCATCCTACATGATAACAATACAAAAGTCAACCGGGGAAAGTTTTTAAAATATATATTGGATTCCTGATATCCTTGAGGAAATTATTTTGACCTTATATTGCTGAAAGTTCTCCCACAGTTATACTGCCAGGCTCCTTTGTGGCATATAAGTTTATTAAAAAAAAACCCGCCTGTTGCAGATTTTCTGATCAGAACCCAGTAATGCAAGTCAGAGGCTTCTGTTCAGCTGATTCAGTGATAGCTCTCTTCAGTAGGGAGAAATTACTTTTGTGTAAGAAGCAATACCCAGCTTGTTTCAAACCTCAGCCTCTGGCAAATCTGTCATAGCAGGAGACATTCCCTGTTTCTTTGACAGATTGGCCCGAGGCTGAAAGTTAATCTAACATGTCAGAAAAAGTACACAGTAGGTAAAGAAAAAAGCCAAAGCCAACCCTCTCAGCATTTTGCATCAGGGCATGTTTGAAAGAAACACTCATCTATAGACAGTAAAAATATTGCTCTAAGTCTTCAAATTAAAGGAAAATGAAAGCATAAAAATATGCTGGCAATAAAAAAAAATTAAGCTTACAGAATGAATGGAAGTGAATCTGTAACCTACACCAGAGATAAAGAAATACTACCAGCAGCTAAGATCCAAGACTGCTCTTTTTCGCTATTACAGATCAATTTACTTACTTCTTATCACTCTGAATGCCAACTTAATAACTGGTTCCAACTATCATGATGCATAAAAACGTGAAATTTGGCTACTACAACTAAAAAAAAAAAAAAAAAATCCCACTTGCCACTGCTCGCAATATGTAATTTTGTTCTTGTCATTGTTTTATATATCACTACAGTCAGCAGCCCAAGCTTGCTTCAGTTTCTTTATTCTTTCTTGCTGATAAGGTCCCTGAAGTTATATAAAACACCATTCTCAGAAATGCACAAGCATGTAAACACACTGAAGCTTTTGCTTTAAACTCGACCCTGGATCTTAGGCAAACTTAATAGGATTGCTGCTGGCTATCACTAATCTTAGCCAAAGTATGCCAGAACTACATTCTCTGTGGGAAGTGTAGTTTTATCAAAAGTCTAAATATTTTGCAAGAATGGTTCAATGACTTAACTCTCTTGACGAGTGCTGAAGCAATAAATTTTTATGTTATTTTGTTCCAGTGATTTGATTTTCAGTTGTACCAGAACTGTTAAGATTATATTTATGATTTAACATTAGTAAATGAAAAAATATTAAACAACTCAAAAATTACTTTCCATTCAATGAAAAACCTTAGAGCTGGGGGCAGAGGGCTGGAGAGAAGAAGGGTCTGATACAGAATGAAAACACATTTAGCTGCATGAGATTTTCCCAGGGGTTTGAATTTCCAGGCAGCCACATCCAGGCCATTAAAACAGGATGAGATTCTGCTGCTTATTGCTATTCTAAACATGTAAGGGAAATTTTATAAAAACTTCTCATGTTGCCAACTTTCTTAGGCAAAGCAACACTCCTGGCTCAGCTGTAAAGTGTTTATATTAAATGGCTAATACTGAGAAAGAAGTGTGACAATCTTTAATCTCTGTAGCAATTCTATCAGCTGAAAACAATACAAAGAATGAAGCAACTCAGCAACCAGTCTGAAAGTTGTGTTAAGGCTCTGAATGCCCTTTCTCAGTGTCACCTGAAGCATCATTTTCCACTTTTCAGGTCTTTAACTTCCTAATGCAATACCCTGACAGTTTTTCTCCTAATCCATTAATGCCAAAATAAGGACAATTGTTAGAGCAAAGCCTGTTTTGCACTAGGCTTCATTTGACAGAGCTCGGTTATTTTCCATTTCCCTGCGCTCTGCGATGGAAGGTGCAAGGGGAGGCCAGCCCGACTCTCCAGCCCTGCTCCCTGCTGGACACTCCTGCGCTCGCACGGATGGACGCGGCACAGTTCCCGTGCCACTCGTGCTCGGCACAAATCACCACGCTGAAAACGGAGCACACCCGACCCGTATCTGTAGGAGGCAGCAGAGTCAAGCCAAGAGATAAAGTGGCCTCAAAGGCAAAAGGCAGTGGGAAGCAGAGGGCACACCGAGAGGGGAAGGCACCATCCCAAGCCCCTTTACTTCTTTTTCCACCCATGTACCTCCTGGCTTGGGGGCACTCCAGTTCCTACTGATCTCTTGTGAACGGAGTGGCTGCCTGTCCCTGCTCCTTAGTCCTAGGTGAGAGAAAACATGGAAAATGAAGGAAGTGAGTGGCTCAGATAAGACCACCCCAGACACGAGGAATCAGGACAAATGTGTAACAACCTTCTGCTACAGGGCACCTTCTCTCACAGCCAGTCCTACCAACCACAGCAGCCTCTGCCCTGCCACCATCTCCTAGTGGCTCTGCAACAGTGGATCAATTGGGAGCCTCCCAAATCTCAAATAAGGAAAACAGTGGGGACAAAGAGAAAGGCAGACAGTTTAAAATGTTTGAGTCTTAATGGTTTCTACAGTGGCTAAAAAATCCTGAATTAAATGACTTCCAAATTCTGCATAAGTATATCTTTTGTATCTCCGAGGATGATTTAATGAATGGCTGAAAGAACCTTGAAAACATAAAATACTAAGCATTGTTCTTTCTATAATGTATGTTTTGAAAAATTGACCAGGCTCATATTAATCTAACAAATGGCAGTTTTCCAGCCTGGTAGCTTCATAATGGGTATCTTGGCCTTTCAAGAGTCTTTCTTTTAATCCCTCAGAGAGTATAAATGTGCAATTGCATGTGAACTGTTAGCCTTGGGAAGGAGGAGGTTCCACATCACGTTTCGCTGCTGGCAAGCTGCTTCTCCTAATGAATGCACTAGTCTTCATCCTTCCCATTGTGATTTTTCAGGGCAGTACTTGTGACAGTAGGCATAAAGAATCACATCTGCTTTTGTGTGTATTTTGTTCACCCACAGTTTTGGGAGAAGCTACAACAATGAGGAAATCCCCATGAGATTTCTTCTTCAGATAAAGGAAGAGAAATACAAGTACTAAGAGCTACCCACCAATGTAGTTCCCATAATAAGTCATGGAATGAGTTCCACTTGCATACCATGTGAAACAACCCTTACAACTTAAGTCCAAGCTTTAAGAGACAAAATTTCACAGACTTTAACAGTACAGAAAGTTAGCATGAGTTCCTCTCTTAGATAAGTTCTCCTGTGGCGCACTGTTCTCCTGTGTAGCACTGGTTTGACAGATGATTTGAATGAGCCTGTATTGTAACGATTAGGCAGTTCTCAAACTTCATTTCATATGATTGCTCAAAATAATCACTAAATACTCCAGATTTCAAGCAGTACAGCTAAAAGTTTTGATGGAGTCACCAGAAAGCAATAGAATCACACTGTCGGCTAATCATCACTGCCAAACTTCAGCATCTCACCAGTGAAAATACAGGTGCTCATACTGAGAAGACCAGACACTTCACACTAGACTGAAGGCTTTGCTGCTCTGCACGTGTATTCCTCACTGCAATCATTTAGGTGGAAACCCCTGCAGGGACAGGTAGGAAAAGTGTGTGAAGAAGAGGTTTGGTTTCATGAAAGCTTCTGAGCTTTCAAATCTTCAGCTTTCTGCCAAATCTGAATGGAAATTTATGAAACAGATTCCCATAAAATTATTACAACTCGATCTAAAGGTCTGGTTTTCACTTCAGTTATATGCTGCACATGCACAAAAAAAAAGCTTTAAAATGAAAAGCTGCTTTCAATTTAGAAGAAGAAGAAAAAAGAGAGAGAAAGCAAAAACCAAAACCAAAACAAAAAAAACAAACAAACAAACAACTGCAAAGAAAATAACTTCCTATTTCCAAAAGGTGAAATGGGAATGACATCACCAGAATTTTTTCTAACTTTTTTCAAAAACAATGTCTCTAATCAACAATCAACTTAATTTGGCAAGACATTTTGGTTCATATGAAGCACTTACCCCAGAAAAACATGTTTCTGTCAGAGTTTGGACTAGCTTTGGCAGGCCTACTATTCCCCAGAAAGAAGGGCTGATACATTACTCTCGTGAACACTGTGGCTGTTGGTTACCAGAGAAAGGAAACCACTTGAGCTACATAAACCCAAATGAGCAAAATGAAATTAAAACAAGACCCTTCATCTCAAAGCTCAGTCCAGATCATTGGCTGTGTAGCCCTCCTGCTCCTCAGGGAGCTTCCAACCACTGAAACAGAGGAAAAGCAAAGTTGTTGGCCAGGAAATACACAATATTCACAAATGCTGTAACATGAGGTGTCTCTCAAAGGAATTAACCGCTGAATGAAGCCCCAAAACCCCAGTATTTTTAAACCCTAATCTTCTACTTAGGAATGGTCTACAGCCTCTGGCACTTCATGAACCAGTTGGTATCATTTTACACATCAGACAGGCACAATCTAGTTACTGTGTCCCACTTCCCCATGTGAGGCAAAGGGACTAAAACAAACTTCATAAAGGTCCTTGTCCTTTCATTCAGAAATACCAGCTTTATAGAAACTGCTTCCAGCTGCAAGAGCACGTCAGATTGGCATCAACGGAAGAAAAAATATTTTCCCTCAGGATATTGTTCCCAAACACTCCCAGCAAAAACCTTTTTCTTCTAAAGGCTTCCTTTTGGGATGAAATAAGTCCAAGGCTTTGTCCTCTGTGGGTTGGCATTTACAGAAAGAGCAGAGGAACTCATATGAGGAGTCCTTTGATTCCAGAAGAACAGTTGCAGTGCTGTCAGCGCACCACATGTGACTTTGCATGTGTCTGAATAAGAAGGGAGCAACAGATGAGGGGATCACTGCAATGGGGAAAGGATCCAGTTTCTAGTCTGAATGCACAGAAGGTGTCATAGTGCAGCTTGCCCTCTGTCTCAACACTTCTTGATTTTGGTTTCTAACATCACAGGCTAAATCAATTTCCTCCTTCTGGACTAGAACTGGAAGAAAAGCTTAAGTAAAATGTCTTTGTCATAAAGGATATTACTCCCTTGCAGTGCCAGATGGGTCCACAGACATGCAATTTATCCAGTACTGGGAGGTGAATATAGGGTTAGCACAACCATTTTCTCACTACTCTCTTAAGACTTTTTTGCTTTTGCTATCCCAGGCTAAGGCTGATGGTTTCAGGCTTTTCACAGATTGCAAGAATTAAAATCCTGAGCAAGTATACAGGACAGGAACAACACATGCTGAAGAATATTAACCTGAATTACCTTTCAAAATCAAATCTTTAAACAGAGCCCCTCTGCAAACACTCTCAATCAAAAGTAAAGTATTTACGTACTTGCAAAGAGAACTCAATCAAATTATTACCACTTTAATTCTGAATAAGTAATGAACTAGATTTGCATGAGCCAAACAGTCCATAATGAGCAGCTGACAAGCTGGTCAGGGGGCATCCAGAGGAAGTGGGGGAGATTTCTCTACACAGGGGGAGGGAGACTGTTTAGGACACGGTATGGATCCACATTCAAGGGGTCTGCACCATTCAGAACCTGCCCAGAGGAAACTCTCAGCGTTAGGATCACAGCCATCTGCCTCTAGAGAGAACAGAGAAGGGACTGACTGCAAACTGTCCCCTCAGACTCTGCTAGCCAGTGGCTTGGGCTGAAAGAAGCAGGCATAATTTCATCCAGATATAGGGTGCAGGCACAGAGTGGAATCACATGGGTTAAGCAAGCCAACATTACTGACTCAATCTTCAAGGTACAGAGCTTGTAGCCTCCACTTCAGGCCATTTAGAAAGAGAGAAGGAGTTTGCAGAACTTCGTGTCAGTTGGGAACAAGTCATTTAAGACCAGATCTCCGATTAAGTGTGGCCTCTTCTTTATCTGCACAATTCCCTCTCTATTGACACAGTAGACACAATTCCTTTGCTGGAGTTTGCTTTGTCCAGCTCAAAGGTTTATTATTATTATTCTGAATTTGCAGAAGGCAGAACACCTCTTTCTGGGGGAGCATGAAGCCTCAGCTTTATCAAAGAACTTGAGCTCTCATCTGCACACAAGAAGAAACTGCAGTGAATACTCAATGATAACAATAATTGGAGGGG
Source organism: Pyrocephalus nanus (assembly GCA_038380795.1). NCBI lineage: Eukaryota > Metazoa > Chordata > Aves > Passeriformes > Tyrannidae > Pyrocephalus > Pyrocephalus nanus. Next base: position 9,951,824 of record CM076272.1, read on the forward strand.
AAAAAAAAAAAGAAGATACTTTCCTTGGACTGTGACTACTGCAGCAGGAATACTCAGTCTATGCTGCTCCTATCCCAGTTCACTGTTCTAGCTTCTGAGAGCTGAACAGCTTAACACCTTTCCCAAGCAGGAAGTCTTTGCTGTCTAGAGAATTAAGGGGATAGATCAAGTAAAACTGCTCTTTGAAAATTGCCACACCTAGGGAAATACCAGCAGAGATACCGTGGGAAGACACTGCTGGGTCAGGCTTAGATTCTGCCTACACCTGGAAGGTGTTTCTGCATGTCTGAGGAGAAGCTGTGCTGTTGTTAGAGAAAACACTCAGCCCATGCAGGTAAATGCACTCCTCTGAATAAATTTCCTGCTTCTCACTGGCAGACAAAATATATTTATCCCAGTTATATCTTTGCTATGTTCCAGCAATTTTGGAAGAACAGTAAAAAACTAATGCACATCCTGTTTAAGCCCCATTGCTTGCAAGTACTCAGAATAACATCAGAAGTCTCCCAACTCATCCAGGCCCATTTTGCCCAGCCATTGCATGGCACTAATGACACACGGGGCCACATGCTTCAGTCTTCCTTCCCCATCACAAACAAAAATACTGCTCACACACAGTGACATGATAAGGGGGAAAGGACAACAGAACTGAGATAACTAGGAGCAGATATCCCAGCTAAAAGAACCACTCCTTTTGCCTTCAGACCTCTTCCAAATTATACCGGGAAGCTGGCCAGATTAATTACCCTGGTAGACCACACACAGCCCATGGGTAAACAGCCTTTGCCTTGAAAAACTGACTTGAATTATGGAACTCTCTCTCTTGTCAAAGGTGCCAGGCTTGAAAAATAATGCTGCACAACCTTATGTTTTCAGTTGTACTAGTTTAGGATGCAGCCTATTGCACCATGATAGCAGAGTGCTGTTGGAGGGCAACTGCAGAGGTGTAGGAGGGGAATTACAAAACTCACCTACTCTCAGCCTCCTGGCTGTGACTTCCAGAATATGAAGGTTTTTTTAATCTCAGACAAATACATGCATTTCTCATCATACTTCAAATCTCTCTGCCAGGTCCACTTTTTATGAATGAGTAAGGTACTGAAACCAGCAGGAAACCTGTTCTTGCAAGGTCCAGAAATGGAAGAATTCTTGTGAATCTCAAATCCTGCCAGGTAGGAGAGGCCAAGGGATCACACAATGCACACTAGACAGAGACTGAGATTACTGTTAAATCAACAAGCTTTTGTCAGTCACACACTTCAGTGTCCATTTCTGGAAGCACGCAGAAAGGACTATAACTTGTCTGCAGTGCAAAGCTGTGCTTTCTTTGGGCACTTAAAGTGCCCTTGCAAGTATCTGAGGCAGCACAGCTGTACTACCAGTGCCTCCCAAGTGACCTGCTGTGATAGTGACCCTGTTTCTCTACAGCTGCACAGCACGTGGGCAGCATCTGACTCGGCATGGACTGGAGATGCTTTAAGGTGGACCTCGCTGTTCCAATCCTTTGTCCTCAGAACACCACATACACTCTCGTGTGAAACACATGGATGTGGATTAGTTGGATCTAAAAGTGAACTGTTCTGAGGTGTAGGACAGTGAAATGGAGTGGCTGAGTTCCCTCACACCAATCCTGCTGCAGGAAGGCAACCTCTAGTGGAGGGACAGTAACAAATCTCTGCAGGGCAAGGACATCTGAACTGCTGCAGATGTTTGCCTGGGCACACAGAAGCCATGGCACTCAGCCTTGTTTCAGCAAACAGCAAAGAGTTTGATGACAGAGCAGTGGGTGCTTCAGGCCACAGAGGAAGACTGAGTCCAGCCACCCCAGGAAAGAGAGGGATTAAACAAATCAGGGAAATTTAGGGTTCAAGAAGCAAGCTTAGATAAGAGGAGGAGATTTACTTGGAGGCAGTAACCTGCAAGTCTGCCATTGGTAAAAGCACTTAACCGTCTTCCAAGGTTGCCTTCCTAGACATGGAAGAGGATTGCTGCTGGAGACATATGGACCACTTCCCGTCATTATTTTCCGCACCTTTCAGGAACGTTTTCCCTTTTGTCTGTCTGAATTTGTTTTCACAAAGTACTTGACAGTCTGCCAAAAGTTTGATATACTTAGTTTAGTTCTTGCTAATTACATAACATCTCAGGAATTGATTGTATACTAGCCAAATAAATCCAGAAAATAGTTCTCAGTAAGACACTGTTGGTAGCAAACCAGTGAGTAACACTTTAAATCAAGGTTTATAATACTTTTCCAATGCTAGTGAAATTGTAGGTAACCTAATTAGGACTATCTTGTTAAAGGCTGAGCAAAACGCTCTGCCAGAAAGGAGGCTTGAGGATGGGTGGAAGAATGAGCACGATACACAAAAAAGACAGCACTAGTCTTTGGCTACCTACAGCAAAGGGCTAGCAGGTGGCTCAGTGGAGCAAACACAAACTTCCTGGAAAAAGGAAGTTTTACCTTCTAAAGACAAAAAAATTTTCCCTCCAAGACATCCTCCAAGGAAATCTTGCTTAATAAAATGGCAAATGCAGTGAAATCACTTACTGTCTTCCTGATGAGGCAATAAAAGATAAGTCCTCAAGGAGAGTCATCAGAAAAGAGTCATCACAGTGACTCTCAACTGTCAAGACTTGAGTTAAAGTTGCTCCCTTCCATCTCAAAAATTGACTCAGTGTTGACAAAAGCTGAGCAAAAGGTTCAACAAATATAGATCCTTTCTGGACTAAGGGGAACAAAACAAAAGAAACCCAGCCAAAAAATCACCAAGCCAAGCCACAGGCCTCACATGGCATCACCATGAGAGGCCAAGCTAAGCAAGATGAAGCCAAACTTCCACCCTGGCAGTCAGGCATGACCACTGTCAACACCTCACACCTTCAACAATAACTGAAGCACTTGGCATCAACCCACACCTCAAGGAGCCCACTGATCTAGAGTGGGAGATCCAGAAATAGTGAAAAATGAGATTCTTGAAACTCCAGCCTCAGAAAAGATGAAGAAACCCATTAAAAGCACAACTGAGTAGAACAGTTCTAAAATAGGCTAAAGGTATGGGATTACATGATTTGTTGTTTTTAAGATCCTTTTAAAATCACAATAAACATCTTATTCAGTAGTTACCATCAAATAAAAGCCACTTTCTTTAAATATGTATGTATATATACATATACACACAGCTATATCTACACAAACCTTTCTTTGTTATGGGATAATTTAGAAATAAGGAAGGCATATGCAGGAAATTCTAATAGAAAACAACCAACTCCCCTGCATCATTTTGCAGGATTAAGGCCTATTTTAAAAATTTCTAAACAAAACAATCCGTAGTGTAATCTCAACCAAAACCAAGATGAAACAAATTTGTATTTGAATAGCACAAGTACTTTTAAGGTAGAAAAAAGACAAGGCTTCGTTACATATCAGTACACAACAATGGTGGAATGAAGTGAAAGTATGAGATATATATACATATATATATATATATATATTACTCCAGAGCTACCTGATCTGGTTTCAGAAATGGACACAGGCAAGAGAACAACTAGTTCCCTGAACTGTTTCACCACTGATGGCTAATCTCTTGTTTCCTGTCTTCTACCTTTCCTTCCACTCATTCTCTCCAATCTGGACTTCAGAGGATGCAAATTAGTCATTTAACAGACCTCAGTGCTTCTCCATCCCACTTTACAATAGCAGCATGGCAAGGACTTAAAAAAGAAATGTTGTGCAACATAAAAAGGATGTTTATGCTCTGTTGCTAGAAGAGTTTGTCCAATTCAGAATTACTTTTCAAATATTGAAATATTTGATATGGAATTAGAGATTATTTGGGAAAAAGATAAATATGTGTATGAAACATTGTAAATTCAGCTGGTATTTTGAAGCAAAATATAGTAAGTGCTTTTAATTAAATTACAATGTGGCAATAGGACTCAGTATGTAGAATTTCAGAGGGATGATTTAAAACATGCAGGAGAAAATAGAATAGCATTTACATTGCTAATTACTAAGTTCAATACCAAGCATGCATGGGGCTTCCATTTAAAACAAACTCCACCACATACAACACAAAAGCTTTAGAGTTATTTCCTCTTGCTTGGATATGAAAGTCTCTGACCACACAGCAATTCAATGTTTTCAAACTCAGGTAAGATCTTGTAACTGGGAGACTGTTTCCTAAACATCCACAAGTACCACATAGGTAACTAAATTTACTGGTGCTAGTTTGGCCTTATGTCCAACATTACAAAAGAAAGAAACTTGTCCGTGTGTCTACTGTAAATATCAATGCACATTCTGCAGGCAACAGAAACCAAACCAGATAATTCCGTAATATACAACTCACCAAGGCTGCAGACACTTTCCAAGCAGGATTCTGAGGACATAATGATTTTGATAGATTTAAAGACATCAACAGCCATTCAACTATTACAATTTATACTACAAGAGAAAACAAATGCAAATAAAACAAATTAATCACTTACCAATACTACTGACTGCTTCCGCCTCAAAAAATGAATTACCTTTAGGATTAAGAAAGGGCATTAAGCAAGTTCTGGCATGTATCCACTACACTGGCCAACTGGGAATTAGCAACACTTATCCACATCTAAAGGAGAATTTTTTTTTTTTTTCATTTAAATGGTGATTAAACCCCACCATTTAAACAAACTACAGCCACATTTTAGGTAACAGTGCTGCAGCTGGTCTATCTGCCTTGAGATTTGAGTTGGTTCTTAGCCCCTTAGATTGGTAAGGAACCCATAAGCTGACAGCAGGCAGTGCCCTCCTGGACACGCAATTCACACAGCCCTGGTCCATCGGAGTCACAAATGCTGATTGTACAGAACCTGTGAGAGAGAGGGAGGGAGGGAGGGAATGAATTATAAATGCGTCTAATTTGGCTATAATACAAGCTGCACATGTGGACTGAGAAGAGTCCACGGCCCAGAGTGTGTAAACTGTCGCCAAATTGCATTTTGCTAATATTTCATATCTGTAGCCAGCAAATTAAGCCAGCCCAAGTGCCTCCTACCCAGGTAGCTGTGCTGACTGTGTTTAGTTATCAGTTAAACAGCTACATACAGCTTGGTTTTGCTTTGTCTCTTAAAATTTTGACAGCTGGCTACTCTAGCAGCTTTTAGCCAAATTATTGCAAGGTTTCAATTTTCATCTTAAGCCCTGAAGAAAGGTATGTAATCATATCATGCTAATAAGGAACCAGCGCTTTCAAGGTCAACAGAGGAAAGGGATCATAAAATTGTACAAATCAAAAATATAAAGAAAAGTCATAAGCAGGCGCAAGTTCTAAATTATTTCACATTGATGCTCCTTGCTGGTGGTCAAATAAATGCTGCTTTGCTTTCATTTCTGCCATTCATTTTGATATCCTGAGGTATTGTCACCAGCAGGAGGAGAACATTAGTTGTGATGGAACATTTGCTTTCTGAGAGCTCTTAAATTCCCCAAATGTCCTCAATGTATATTTGGGTATGCAGTGGTAAAGATATACCTGAAGCGAAGAGAAACCTCAGAAAAACATTATCTGCATTACATGCACAACCTTTCTGTCTGCTCAAACAAGTATTTTCCTGAGAACAAAATATTTAAGAGTACCTGGCCATGACTGTTTCTATTTCAGAGTATTATGGTAGTACACATCTTTTACACACATGGGTAAATTGCTAGATGCACAATGACCTAGCATCTGATATACTTTATTACCATAGTAGATTTTGTCCTTTCAGAACTTGATACAAGATCAGCTGCAAATGCACAGGAGGTATTGCTTCAGTTAAAGGTGGAATAAATACAAATGTTGATAAGCACAGCTGCTGATTAATAACCACTCCACTTGCACCTGAGATTTGTCTGCATTTGGATATGGTTCCCAAGCATCTGGATTTCTATTGACAGCTTTGAGATTAGGAACTAAAGGTCACCACGATATGGTTTGTAAAATTTTCTCTTTCAACATTTTAATTATATAGCATATCACATTCAGTGCAGGGGGAGAAAATCAAAGGAAGGTACTCAAATGCATGAATCTAATCATCTTTTTTATTTACTACGTGCATTTTATCTCTACAAAAATACACATATAAGTGCCTATATCTATGTAGTGGTATCTATCATCAACATTGGTATGGAATTAAGAACTTCATTTTTTCCTTAAAATAATTAAATATCAATTGCACACCACATTAGTATGCACTCCAGTAGGAAGATAGAATGAGGCAGCATGTGACAGCAGCAAGCTCTAGGGAGACAGGGTCACTCCACTAATAAATCCACGTGGACTGCAACAGATGCCATCTCCTGTCAAAGCCATTAGAAAACACTTGATCATTTGCTCCTGTTTTGTTTGCCATGTACAGCATAATCAAGAAAATGACTTCTCAAGTAACACTAATCTTTAGAATTTTTTATTCCTAAACAGAATATAGACACTGTCCTTGTTTTAAAGGCCATGGATGTGGGAGGGAATTGCTAAACTCATCCTGACAGGCATTAGCAGAGCCAGCAAGAGTGCAGTTGTTTATCACTCTGCTCTCTGTGTTTCGCAGGGTCACTGTCTCCACAAAGCTGTGAAGAACCCACCTGCAGACACGTACAGACTCACACAGACATCTGTGTAGCAGCTGTGTAACAAAACACACAAGGAAACAGTGGGGTGAGCTGCCGAAAGGCAAGGACAAAACAGATCTGCTCAGGAATAAACAAGATAATACACATGTGCCTGGAGCAAACACCAAGTGGCTACTACACAGCACTGCATCAGAGACACACTTCCCACCATTCATCTGCCAAGTGAAGACTGCTAATAGCACAAACCCTAGAAATCACAGTGGATGTAGAAGAGTCACAAAGAGCAGAAGGAATTATTTTTCACCCCCCTCCAAGTCATCACAAGTCTTTATTAAGATGGGAAAAGTTTTCTCTATTGAAGTCCAACTACACTAATAACAGTTACAGGAACATTCACCATACACTCTTACTTTACCTGTTGTGAGCCTCTACTCCCACCCCTGGACCTTAAAGACATGCCTGGCATGACTGCTCAACCAGATCTGTCTGAAGATCTTAACAGGCTCATTCTATATGAGTACCAGCTGAACAGAAATTGCAGCCACAGCACTCAGCCAGGCATGTCGTGCCCATCACACTGAGAGCTTGCTGAGTTAAACCAGACAAGACTGCAATAACCTTGGGCCTTTAAGACAACAAATACTAATCACCAGCTGACACCAGCAAGTCCTGCTTTCTAGTGAAATGTGTTCATTTTTGTATATGTCACCTCAAAAATCATCACATTTTTAATTGCTCCATACAGTGCAATGATGGTGCCGAGGCCCCTTGTCTTGAACTTGTAAATCACTGGTCTTGCAATGAAATAACATCACAAGGAGATGCTGCTAACCATGGCTAAGCACTACCCACAGTACACCTGCCACGCAGAAAAATCATTTCAGTTTTTCATATGAAGCAAGAACAAATTTATGGGGGGGGGGGGGGGGGGGGAAGGGAACCCTACAACTTTATTGTTTCCATAATCATTTCCTGTTATCTGATTCTTTCCTGATAGACTGCACACAGAACTGCCCGTAAACATCAATGGGAAGTACATGACAACGACTTTGGGAGAGGAGGGAACAACCTTAGCTAATCTTTCCAACAGCTTTTAGAATTACCCTTTTTCCCTTAGTTTTTAGTAATATACATGAGCATAAGTTAACTGAAAAATAGCTGTAGGCAGTGTAAGCTGGTATGTATTTCCTTATAGCAAATGGTACTCCTCATTTAACTAGTTTTTAGACCAACACAAATTGAGGCCAGCAAATATTACGAAGAGGGCAGATGATGCAGCCAGTGACATTGATGGGCATTAGGGAATTGTTCAACATAAGGAATTCACAAGTGCTCTACAATCAACAGTTTGCACCTAACCACAAACATCTGGATAAGATAGTCTCTTAACCCTGGGAGAAAAAAAAAATCCAACCCCAAAAATAGCATCAAAAATGTAAAAACATACTCAGAAGTGGTAGAGGGCAGTTGGCCTGACTTACACAGACGCTCAAGGTGCCAGGCACTAGCTGTGCAAGGTAAAAACATGTGTAAGTTCTAACACATATCTCACAGATGATCCACATCTGTGAGGAAGGGCATCCACATCATTGGGAAAATTATTCCCCCGTAGGCACCATTTCAGATTAATAACACAGCCAGCTATAAACCTCCCTCAGAACTAGATCTATCTTTTACTTCTCGATTCCAAAACAAATATAAACTACACTGTTTTCTATCCCTGTGACTGATGTGGGTTTCATGTGGGTCCAACACTCCACACGACATGACAAAGTGGGAAATATCTGTATTGCTTTACGAACATTTTGCATAGCTGGGCTTGGCTGCTCAAGACAGATAACTTGCTGTAGGTAAGATCAAAGAGGGGTGTAGGGGGAATCTGACAGGAAAGAAAAACTATGACCTAGATAAGGAGCATGCCAACAAACATTCAAACTGCAATACAGGGACTATTAGCTGTGAAGAAACAACGTGCCTGCAGCCAGCAGTTACATGGCTGCTTTTCCAAAGCTAAAGGAAGAGATACAAGATAAATAAGTAAACAAACATAACAAAACATCGATTCCTTGAATGAAGAGATGAGCAGGACCAACACACTGACACTTTCAGAGCATGCAGCACTCAGCAACCAATCCAACCTGCTAGATCTGGAGTCAGCTGGCATGTAAACACCACAAAGAAAGGTCAACAAAGCAGTAAATGCATAGAGGCCCTTCCTTTTTACTATTGGGTGAAGAAATAAATTAATGTTATAGGATTTCCCTGGACAAATCACTTGGCTTAGCCTACTGGTAAAAATTGCTCCAGCCACAGAGGTCAAGACACTGAGGCAGATGAGAGAGGTAGTCTCATAAATGCAAGAGCATGTTAGCACCCCAGACAGAACATCAGCAGCCAGGCTTGAGACCTGGAGGCAGTCCAGCCACACAGAGCAGAGCTCAGCCACAGCCAGCCAATGTGAAATACTGTCCTTGTGCACCAAGGGCAGCCCATGGGCTGGTCAGGAACCAAACTAGCGTTGTGGGCACCCACTTGAGTAACTCTCTCCATACGACCTATCAGAGATAGGAGAACAACATGAATTTCACTTCTTACCCATTTCTAAGGAGGTGCAAGAAGCATAGAAGTGTTCACTGCTCTCTTCCCTACCTACTTGCCTTCAACAATGAAAATCACTTTATACAATGACCACTCATGACTCCCTTGGCACAGAAGCAACATGATGACTTGTCTGACACATTTTAGAAACCTCTAGAGTACTTCTCAATGCAGTGCAGATTGATGATGCTCAGGACAGTCAAATATTTAGCCAATTTTATTTGTATTCAAGCTTGCAAAACACAAATCTCATAAAATAAAAAGTGTTCTTCCCCCCTCCAAATATATATATTAAGGTCTATTAGAATATGCTTGCTTATCATGTACCTCCTTACCATGCTCTTTGCTGCTGGGCTGAAGGCCAGAATAGTTCTGCTTTCCAGATTCCAATCTTGTTTTTCTCTGAATGAATATTGGAATGAGCAGACTGACAGAGGACAATGCAGTGAAACCTCTTTAGGAGAAACAAAGGTCAAAACGTTGCATGGCAGCAGGTTTTCTGCTCCACCAGCAGTGGGAACACTGACACGTTCTGCATAGACAACAATTGCAGCTTCTATTCACACCCTCGCTTTTGCAAACGCTGTCCTGGTAACATGATGAACAAGACATGTGGTTCCTCTCAGTGAACTATGCTTTGAAAGTTGTCTTCCCTGAACAGCTGGAGTAATGCTGGTCTCCCAGTCCTCAGACAGGCCATAAAACATAAGACTTACTGACAGCCTGGAAAAAGCTCTGTTGCAGCACTACACAACAGAGCCAGTTTCTTACAAGTCGCTGCCAACCCCATGTTGCAGGGAGATTTTTATGCTGTCAACTTAATAATGCAATAAAAGGCAGAGGAGAGCTTTAGTTATAAGTATCAAAATATAAAATTCTACCACAGATAGTGCTAGGAAGATAAAGTCTCTTCTCACAGACTAGAAGTGACAGCTTTGCATTAGAAAGCAGCAGTAGATATTCAAAAGCTCCAGGAAAACCTGTAGTAAAGGCACCAAAAATCAAAGTGCAGCTGCTCTTTTTACTGTTTAAATCATTATATATTAGCAACAAATCTTGTTGTTGGCCAACACTCAGAAATGGCATATGGCCAATAAAAGGTTCAGTGGAGTTTTCCATCTGTCACTGGAATCAGCTATGGCTCCAGCTCATACATAGTAAGTTTAGTGTCATAATTATTTGTGTACTAGACATCAACCACTCAGTCTAACAATCATTTGACTACACAATTTGCTAAATATACTGCCCAAGCAAAACACAATGTAAGCACATAACCGGATGCATGAGATGCACTTACAGCGTGTGAGGCTGGCACTAAGCAGAGGTAAGCATGGGAATAGAGGGTGCTGTCCTGCCATCACAGGTTATGCAAATAGAAACACACTACTGCATCCTCTGGGTGAATATCAAGGACAGTGAGGGGCACCAGGCCCTTATTAAAGTCAGATGCCTGAAAGACAGCAAGTCAGTGACTGCATGAGTGGAAGGGGACAACACTTTTTTTTTTTTTTTGTACCCCTCTTTGTTCATTATAGATTCTAAGCATATGGATTTATTTTGTTGTCTTCACAGTCCTGCCAGCACAAGAAGGTTGACAGACTAAGCTTTAAACTATTTTGTTTCAGTATAGATTCAGGAAATACCTTACTAAGAGCATTGTCTGAGGTTTTTTAAAATTCCTTCTACAGATTTTTCCATTAGTTTTTAGCAACTATGGAAACAGCAATGATATTTTTTCTTCCTACCCCCACAGCACTCTGAAGCTATGAATCCTGCACTGATAGGTCTTTAGGGCTGTATTTAGATCTGGATTTTCCAGATGCTGGGAGTTACATTTCAATCAGCCAAGAGTCACAGTCTGCTTAGTCCCAGATTTGGGTGCAGGCACAAAGAGATTTCTATTTTTTTAGTTCAGACAGAAAAAATTGCAGCACTCCTAAATGCAGAGCTTTAACAAAGAGAGGCAGGGAAAGTATTCTAAACTGTGCTGGAAGTCAAAAACAAGTACATTTTTGTTTATGCAAGTTTGTAACTGTGCTCTTTCTCTTCCCTAAGCCTCAGTGCTCTGCATCTGCTCCAGGAGAACTGCCAAAGTGGTTTAGAGCTACTGGATCTGACCTGTGGCTGGCTTTTAACGTTCAGAACCTGGGAAGCTGGGAGCATGGTAAAGAGGGATGTAGGAATTCACTGGAAGTTTTGATAATATTTAATAATCCCGTTGTGGTTTGGTCAGAGCTGGCACAACTTCACAGCAATAAGCTGATTTGCACAGAAATGGGCTCATGGCTCTGACAGATGTTAACAGTTCACAAGAACAATTTTTTGCTGCAAACGAGGTCCTATCGATAGTGCTGTTTTGCTCAGAACAGGGAGGAGAGTAAAAACAGGTTAATTTTAAAGAAACCAAAACACCTCAAATAATGTCAATAACTTACATGCTCAACTAAGTTGCTGAAAGATTAGTTATCTTGATTAGCAGGGGAATGAATCTCAGAGTATCCAAGACACTCGTGTGAGGGTAGCAGTCAGTCATAATGGACTGATTTCAAGGCAGCAGATGGAAAGCTGAGGATACCCTTGAGTATCAAGGTCAAACACCCACAATTATGAAACTGGAGTCCACAACACTTCCAAATTTCAAATTATTGGACATCAGATATCCCATTAAGCAGATTCAGTATTCAGTATCTCAGGGACAATTAAACTGAGCATTTTTAAAGTCTCTTTAAATTTGCATAATTTGCTTTATTGCTTCTGTACATATGAAAGAAATAGTTAAATGAAAAAGCATTTGAAGAAAAGGCATTTGCAAGCAGAGCTTTTAAAAGCCTTAAGTCTTACATTGCCAATTGTTTGTCCTGTCTTGAATATTAGAAATTGTGCAAGGTGTCTTACAAAGAGCATCAACTCATTACACAGGACATAAGTACATCCCTCCCCCACAGAATAAAAACAGGTATCATAAAAAAATATAATAAAAAAAATTAGTTTGCACTAACTAGACAATGACCAGTTCTGGCTCAGAGACCAGTTCACAGGAAAAGACAGGAACCTACCTAAAGCCATTCCTTGATTCCAAGTGATTTTGCCTTGGCTTCAGCAGGCGTGAACACCAGAAAAGCACAATGAGGGGCTTACTGCAGTGTTAGCCTAGCCCAATGTCTTCAAACACTTACAAATAAAAATGTCTTTCCAGCTGTTGGGCAACATGTGGAGACAGTTCACAAAGATGAAGCTGTCACCACTGCTCCTCCTCAAACAAATGGGAAAATATGCTGGAGAAAAAAATCCAGTCCTGCAGGTGAAATTCAGCAGCGACTGACTTGAAAAAGGAAAATACCACCTTTACATTTATAACGACCTCTAAACCCGCTGTTCTCATTCAAACTGAGAGTGAAAAAGGTCCAAGGTGGTCATACCAGGTAAGAGCTAAAGCATCCCAAAGCAGATCCACTGTATTGACCAGTTGTTATCAATAGAGCATCTATTCAATTTCTAGCTGATTTGCTTCCTTATTTCCCCATTGTTTTTTCATCCCTGCTGGTGGCTTCCAGCCTGTTATGCTGGATCAGCTGTTCATTCAGTCAAACTCCAGCTGTGAAATCTTTGGCAATGAATGAGAACATCTAAATATGATTCAGGAAAAGGTAAGCCATAGTTGTTTGTAAAAAATAACTATCAGTAAACCAGTCAGTACTAAAACAGCTTTCCTGGATAGCAGAAACAGCACAGCAGCTGGAGATCTGGCTGCCATTTCCATCCCTGCTTACAAGGAGAATGGTCCATGGAAGAAGTCCTATAAACTTGCATATACTATGCACATCATCTCCATGGTTGTTGATTATGTTTATTAGTGAAAAATGACCACAATGAAATCATGTTCCTAGTGGCCAGGGAACAGATGGATAAGCTAGAAGCTTTTAAAATGGATGAGAACACACTAAATCACAGAGAGTTCACGATATTTGAGAATATGAGAAACCAGTTTTAGTAACATAAGGATATAATGATGGTTCTATCCTGAGGGGAAAAGTTTCAGCTCTATCACATCAGTTCTTCTGTCAGCAGAACATGATTTTTGTGGAAGATAATGCTGTATCTATATATTCTGTGCTAGCAATTAAGACACCAATATGTTCATTTTTAAGGGCTGATAGAAATTTAAATGTTGCCTTAGAATATTAAAAACATTAAGTTCCGGCATATACAGCAATACCAGAATTACTATTAAATGTGCGAGGTTTTCAATATTCTCCATTTCACAGTGGAGCTTTTGTAAGTTAGCATTGTGAAGGAATAATCAGTGTAGCTCACCAGCAGCTTATGCAAGTCTGAGAGAAGCTAAGTCCTCTGACAAAACAAACTGCATTTCTGATGCTATCTCATGAGGAAGCAGTGGGGGGGCTACACCAAAGCTCTCTAAAGAGACACATTCTCAGAGATTGCAATAATTTTATCCTTCAGTTGTCTGCACTGCTCAGTTTGAGCAGTAATAGTTCTGTCATCTCCTCAGCAGAAGCACAGAATTGATTTTGTTCCTTCATCCTCACATAAAGCTTACAGCATTTCCAGAGGAAAGGCAGGCGTCTGCACACATGTACGATTGTATATTAGTCTGGATATAATTTACATGAACTCTACTAAAATATAAATTGGGAGAACTGATTTACCAAGAAGTTCCAGATGAATTTCAGTCAGTTTTCATAAACTCCAGGTTCACAGAGCTGTCTGTCTAGACCATCTTTTTGGCACGTAGCTGCCCAGTAATGTTTTACCAGAAGTTTCTCTCTTCAGTTTGTTGCCACCCACTCCCTTCATTACTGAAATCACAACAGGCTTATGCTTCACTGTCTAGCCAGGTTGCCACAAAGGCCACTGCTCCAGCTCCTGAGAAAATTGTTCACCATCCCCCCCACACACACCTTTTCTCCTCCTCCTCCTCCTTAGCACAAGCACAGCCAAAAAGCAATCAGGCTAATTTTATCCCTGCTGGTCTCACCCCTAAGGCTGCGCAGCAGCAAAGGGAGGAAGAAAAAATTTCCAGGAGCATCTCACAACATGCACACAGGAACAAAGGTTTAGCATCACTGTTACTGCACCAAAAAATGAAAATGCTTTAAAATTAAAGGAGTCGCATCCAGACTGATGCACGGGAACATAACCCAACATACACAAGTAGCGTTTTGCAACACAGTGCCTCGTAGCAATCGATTTCTGGAACAGAGGAACATCCTCAAATCAACAACATCTATTGCATTGTAAATAACATTAATACATGCAGATGTTATCTGGTGAAACAACTTGGTAGCCTGTGAGATAGAACTGAATGTGTCCCTTTTCTAGTATGCCAATAATAATTATTTTTCTAATGCTTGTTCAGTTATAGAATACATGAAAAGGAGCAATCACATTGAAGAAAACATGATTTGATGTTGTTTATGTACACACTTATGTTCTGAGAGTTGATTTTATCTCCAGAGATATCACTGAGATTACAGAACTTGCAGGCAATAACCATAAGAATAATATTATAAGAATAATAATTTTCATTTTATTTATGTAGAATATAAATTCCTAAGTACTTGCAAATTCAAAGTCAGCTGAAAGTTGCCAGAGCAGCAAGACTGTTTCATTAGTAACACAATAAAAAAACAACAGCAAAACTTTAACAAACCCATTAGACTCACTGAGACTACAGAGGCTGCGACACACAGCCTTCAACACACCTTGATCTCCAAAAAAAAATGCTGAAAGCACGGCGGCAGCAGATAAAGCCAAGTCTCAAGACAGGCAGAGTGAGAGCTGGAGTAAAATAAAAGTCATAGCAAACACAGGCTTCAAAGAGTGGGAAAAACAAGCACAAACTCCAGTGTAAGTACAAGCACAACTGTTGGCTAAAGTGTTTGTGTCTGTGGTAAGGGGAAAGAAAACAAGTGGAAGCAAAAGTCACTGAGAGACACCAGAACTCCTTTGGTGCACGAAACTGGCAGAAAAGACAAGCTTAGACCTTGCAGCAAGGAAGCAGCTTTTCTGCTCTTTGTTTCTTTGTCCACAGAAACAAGACTTTGAATAGTTGAGAGGGGGGAGAAAAACAAAACAAAACACCAGCCAAAAAACATCCAATCTGAGGTATTATGAAAGAAATATGTGACTCACTCATTGCCAGTATCTACTTTCATTTACGTTTTGTGGTTTATTTATTTGTCTGCCCTCTTGACACACAAGTGTAGAAACAGAAGTGGAGGTGTGTTTGGTCTGTACATAAATTGCTGAAGAGATGGAAAGAGCAACCTCAAGTGATCATGGTGCAATATAACTACCATCCATAGGACACCCCTCACAAACCTTAACATTTTGCTCCATGCTTTGGCCATCCTGCATGCAAACACCATCATGCTGGCTGTTTGCAGAGCATCCTTTTGAGACTATGTGCAATCTTTTGAACTTCACAGCCTTGACATGGTCCAATGGCACTGGGTATACTGAGATACCAAACAAGAGCTATACAGAAAAGCTTTTCTACAGCATTATTACTAACTAGCAACAGCCCTGCTCTCCTGGTGTATGTAGGTATTTATATATAGCAAGATTGTCTATTGTGATCAGTCTAGATAGATAATCACCAGCAGACATTCAGCTCTGTGATACCACAAGCACTGGCATTTGCAATTCATTCCAATAGTCTTAATGAGGACTTCTAACTAAAGGAAAGCATTTAACATGGATGAGCACTCAAACAAACAGGGAGACGTTCTTACTGACTTAAAATTATTTCATCTGGGACTTGTTTCATTTTCAGTCTGAGAGATTCTTTCCATGTTCTAAATAGGTGATCAAACTACCTAGTGAGCAAGATAAGATCTTGAAAACTATTATAGAGCTTCACCAAAGAGAGAGCAGATGAAGTGAGAGGGACCACCTAAAAACATACACTGTTCACAACTTCACAGCATAGAGTCAATAACGACCATTCATCACATGTGTAAGGTCAGGACACAAAGGCCAATACATTTGACTCACACCAGCTTGCACTGGCTACCACATGCCATTCCTTCACAGCTCAGCAGCTTTCCTGGTTGTCACTAGGGATTTCAGTGGAGCTTTGTCTTCCAGCAATTTTCAAAGATATTCCCAGAAAAGGCATTTGGCTCTAGTGGAGCTAAGAGTCAGAAATCAAATCCTTCCATTTGACATTGTTCTAAAACCATGAATAAACCTATCACCCCTTCCTCAAGTCATGAGATTAGTTTGAAAATAATACTGTCATGTGTTTATTTGCCTCCAGCATTAGATGCTCAGATCCCCATTTTCAAACTTTCTACAACTATCTATTTGAGAGAAAGAGAAAGCAAGCTAGGATTCTTGTGTGGCTAATGTACATCAAGTTAATGCTTTAAGAAAAACAGCAGCCATCATGAGAGTTGGCAACTCTCAAATTGCTGGTTATGAAGGAAAGAATATTAAGCAGCTATCATCAATCTATCTAGATCCAGGAAGCGAGCCATGAAATGCTGACAAAGGGGAATATCTGGTCTGACAATGACGGTATATTTATCTTTTAAATTAAGAACAATGGAGTTACACTGAAGAGAGTAATTTTAACTTTGCAACAGTAAAGTATCTATCTCATCACCTTAGGGTGATATTTGAGCACCTCAGGGTAAGAGAATTTATTCTATCAGCTCTTCTAAAGACCACCATTTTACACAGACAGTTACCACAACACTCCAAAGATGCCACAGGAGCTTCATGAACAGAAGAAGAGGTAGGGAAACTGACCTTCTGAACAGCACTACCACAGCAGCTGGTCAGGTAGTCAGTGCCCTTTTCATCCTCAACTACTCTTCTGCCAAACAGGGATAACACCAGACTATCACAACGATGTTGGGGTATTTTTTGAGGTTTGTTTAATTTCTTCGTGTGTTTAATTTCCCAGCACAAAAGGCCTTGTGACTTTGTGTGTATGTGTGCAGACCATCACGCAAGAAGAGCACAGCTGTGCACTGGGCCTGCAGCCCGGGGCAGGAGCACAGCACTGAGGCACAGCTGACATAGCTGCACTCCTGCCCCAGGGGCTGGCCAAGCACCCTCATCAAACCCACACCAGGCTATTTTTTTTTACTGACCACTACCAAGAAAACCCAAAAAAACCCAAACCCACAAACAAGCAAATCCCAAAAACCAAAACCACAAGGAAAGGATGACACTGATGTGTGACTGAAACAGTAGGATGCAGTTATAAGGAAAGTTGCAAGTGCATTTATAATTAAGGAAGCCAGAGAAACTCAGCATTCCTGCACAGGTATGATTACCTGTACTTAAGTTAGCTACATATTCCTTTCTAGGATCTATACCACCTTTTCTTCCCCCAGAAAGACTGGACCCCTGCCCCTACAAATATGTTTTTTGTTGTTACTTCAAGCTAGTCATGAATTCATCATACCATCCCTATATATTTTCTAGGGACTGGATCCTTCCAACAAGGACTCATGCTCCCCCTAAATTCTGAAAAACTCACCTGCTTTTCTTCCTCATTACCCATGCTCTGTCTGCTGAAATGAGGAAGAAAGTAGGAGAAAAAACCCTCAAGCAATACTAAGCAAATTCACTGCTTATAGAAAAACTTCATCTTGGACTTCTACAGAAACACTGAAATCCTACCCCCCTTTACAAGAAAACGAGTACTTGTCTTGTGGAGACACTACAGCTGATCTCAATGAACATTTTCTCTCCCACCTGCCCCCTAAATAGCATACAGCTGGAGTGACACCTCTGGACAGCCTCCCCTCCTTTTGCTTTGTGGGGCAACAAACCAACTCCCTGTCCCCAGCTGAATGGAGCACTGGAATGCATCGCAGCCAGTTCACACTGGAATGTGGGCACTGGGAAAGGAGCTACAGCTGCTGTACTTTGATGCTCTCTCCTCCTTCCAGAGGGTTGTGCGCGGGCAGCCATCCCTGTGGGTGGCAGAGCATCAGTGTTAGCAACGTGGCTACCAAACAGCCTCCTCTCTCCTTCAGGTGCTCTGGAAAATTTACATATCCATTTATTTTACTATCACAGAGTAGAACTTTACCTTTACAGCAGCCAAAAAATGCAGCAGCATGCATTAAATCTGCACTATCAGTTGAGACACCTCAGCTTCACAGAATGTTCTCAGACTGCAGTGGCCCAGCCCAGGCAGCCAGGGGTGCTGAGCCCAGAGCATACTCTGGCTGCCAGTGTTTTTGTGGTGGGTCAGGCATGCAGACAGGCAGCACGTGGTTCCTCATGCTGGGAGACCCAGGGCTTTTCTCCTATTCGTTGCTCTCTGCAGGGGTGTTCTTGGCAGGGAGGGTGAGATCGCAGCACCCTCACTCACAACTGCTCAGCAAACTAAGCGGACTTCAGTAAAATCAAAGCCCTGGCTTTGCTTCAGCTGTGCATGGAGAGGGGGTGCCTATAGAAAGGAATTAGGGCTTGAACACAGAGAAAAACCAGAGCAGAGCAAAACCTTCAAATCCTGAAATCGCATGACTGAGCTTTCCTAACCATGCAGCGAGCATGTTGCTGTACCAGAGCCTGTTCCCATCAGAACACCAGGCTCAAAGGTACTTTAAAACTATTAAAAAAAGGGTACACCATCCAAAAAAAATACCTAAATTCAAATGAAGCAGGTGAAAAACTGTGCTGAAGTTTTAAGAGTAGGCCAATGATAAGTTTCAAGGAAGAGAGGCAGGGGCAAGGAAGCCACTCACCTTGATAACAAAACTCTTTCTGTTGACCTACGTAAGGAAAGAGCCACCAGTAATTTAGACAGGAAATTTTGTAATGTTTTCTTTGGTGGAAAGTGGGATTTGGAAGAAAATCTTTGAATTTTTCAAGATCAGAATTATTTATTTTCTCCTGAAAGTAAACACAGAATTCAGTTCTGGAAAGTTAGTTGTCACCCCTAAAAATCTTTACTACTAAATGTGTTCATACTGTAATAGTGGCTGTGCAATTACAGTTGATTCAAAAGGAGAATTTAAACTTTTTCACCTTATCTCATCCCTTGTATCCCACAGAAGAGTTGATCACTTATTAGCCAAACATCACGAACTCAGGGAACAAGAAGAGTTTAGAGGGATTAGAGGCAATGGAGCAAAACAATGTGCTCCAGTTTGCACTTCTGGCTCACAAATGTGAGCATCAGCCCTGCACCTCACAAAGAATCAGGAAGAAAACAGGCACCCCAAAAAGCCATTTGGCATCATAGGGTTGTAAATATTTATGGCGACATGTCTGTAAGTGATACTATGGAAACACAACTCACTTCCTGAGAAAGTAGTAACTGGGGAAGGGCAGGGGGGGACGACTTTACAAAGCTTAAAAGACTGTATTTTACTGTTTAATCCTCAGTTATACACATGACTTCATTGTGAAAAGGTTGCCAGACAAAAGAGTTCAGTGAACTGGGTCTGAAGGGAGGGATTGTGTGTAGGTCTCAGCTCTGCTCTTGCAAACGTTCACCCAGCGAAGGGCGAGCCCTGTGCTCCCACAGTCCGGCACAGGGACCCTGGGAATCAATGGGAATAAGCAAAATTGTCACAGCAAAAAAAAGGTACAGGGTAAGCTTAAAGTCACCTTCGACCTTCCCAGACAGCCCACGGCACCTGGGTGTCACGGTCAGCACCTTACTCCAGGACCTCACCCGTCATACCCAAAACCTTCCATCTACCCCAGACACAAGGCAGGACAGGGCAAGGGCCGGAGCGCGGCTCCCCTGGGCCCGTCAGGCGCAGCCCAGGCTCCGGAGGGGCAGCTGCAGGACCCCGGATGGCTTTTGCAGCCGGCAGGGAGCGGTAGGACCCTGAGGGGGGCGGTGGGGACCCCCGCGTGGGGCAAGAGACCTGAGAGGGGCGCGACCCCCGCGAGGGGCAGCGGGACCCTGC
Organism: Pyrocephalus nanus; assembly: GCA_038380795.1. Taxonomy (NCBI): domain Eukaryota; kingdom Metazoa; phylum Chordata; class Aves; order Passeriformes; family Tyrannidae; genus Pyrocephalus; species Pyrocephalus nanus. The sequence goes on from CM076272.1 coordinate 9,971,930, forward strand.
GAGGGGTCATGGGACCTGCGAGGGGAGGCGGGACCCCTGAGAGATGTCATGGGACCTGAGAGGGGCAGTGGGACCCTGCGAGGGGCGGCGGGACCCCCGAGACGCTCACGTCTCTTCAGCGGGCCGCCGGTACCCGCGGGGGGGGGGGGGGGGGGGGGGGCGGGACCGTGAGGGCAGGGCGGGGTCGGGGGGGGGGCGCGGCCCCGCGTGACGCTCGCGCCCGGCGCTGCCGCCGCCGCCGCTCGCGCTCAGAGCGGCTCTCGCGGGCCCGGGCGATGCGGGCGGGCGCGCGGCGGCGCGCGGCGCTGCTGCTGCTGGCGGCGCTCGCGGCGTGGGGGGCGCGAGCGCAGCGGCCCGGAGGGAGCGCGGGTAACGGGGCTGAGGGACCGTCCCGGGACAGCGGGACCACCGGAGCTCCAGCCCCGCAGCCCTGCGGAACGGAAAGGTGTCACCATGTGTGTGTAACACTTCGTGTGCTCACGTTTTTTCAGAAAACGGGACGCGCTGCGTCCTCCCGTCCTCATCGGAGTTTCCTGAAGGATTTTTCACGCCGCAGGAGAGGAAGGATGGAGGGATCGTTATCTACTTCATAATTATCCTGTACATGTTTTTGGCCGTGTCCATTGTGTGCGATGATTACTTCCTACCCTCCCTAGAGATCATCAGTGAATGTAAGTGGACATCCTGATCTTTTCCCTGTAAAACTGAGTTTGGTGCTCAGTTCTCTTTAAAAATTCTCAAAACATTCTCTTTTAAAAACCTTCAAAGTTTGAGTGCTCTGAAACAAAACTAAGCAAGCTTCAGTCTTTGTGCATAGACATATCAGTACAGTATTTAATTTGATATATAGGATCAATATTATATTGAAAAAAACTACTCCAATTAAACTGCACAGGTATTCATTTAGTATTTGCTTTCTTTCTGACTGGAGGAAGATCTTAACACTTCCTCAGTATTAACTAAACTGGCAATGTAACTTTGGGGGGCACAGCAGCATGTCCAGAGTACTAGTAAAAGAAAAAAAAAAAAAGGGGGGAGGGGGGGGAGGCTACGAAGAAACCAAACCTCTCCCTGCATTAGAACATAGGAATTTAGCACCTTCCTAGAGCTTCTATGAAAGTAGTGAACGAGTATCAGAATGAGCTACTGTTTACATATTAAAGGTATGACACAGGAAACAAAGGAATACTGTGGTTACAATGGTTCTCTGACAGCTAATCAACCTGTATCAATTCCCCTGGCTTCAGCAGACCACTGAGTTAAAGAGACGGTCTTGGCTGGGAATTCAGCTTTTCTCTGCCAAGAATTAAAAAAATTTCTAAGGGAAACTCATCCCTGAACACTGGAAAACATTCTCCAAACCAGAACACTCACAGAAAATGTAAGCTTACACACTGCTGTAGAACTGATTATTTTTTTAATTGATGATAAATAAGCATTTGCCAGACTTTCTCCATGGTTGGCCAAACATCCCTCTTCTTTTGTGGAGGACTTGATCTCCAGAGTGAGTTACATTTCAGAAACAGTCAACTTACCAAGACAAAAATCTCATTTCTTCCAAGCAAGACACGGGCTTTTATACTGTCCATACAAAGGGAAAATTTAAGATTGCAGCACTAATTTGCATGTAACTAGTGCTTCTGGTATGTGAAGATGCAGTAATACAGACTTCCCTGGAAGACAGACGATAGACTTGATATGGATCATGTAACAGTATCACACCAGTCCAGGGAATTTCCCCACAATTATTACCCATAAGAAACAGTTAAATCCTGCATACAAATGCCTATGTTACAAGAGATATGCACATGATCTCAGAATTCATTATCAGTACCTCTTTTCGGGTATTTAAACTAATTTCTGTAGCAAAGTTAGAAATAAATTAGCCCAATAAATGAGGCTAGTTTTCAAGATATTTGATGAATCTCAAATAAATGCACTGACTGTACAAAAGTAATGAAAGTTTATTCTCTCAAACTGTAGTAGCATCTAACTTTATATACTAATGCACGTAAAGGGTAAGGCTACTGAAGTATCAATTCTGCTCTACACTCAGGCCTTGGCCTCTCTCAGGATGTGGCTGGAGCAACCTTTATGGCTGCTGGAAGCTCTGCTCCAGAACTTGTCACTGCTTTTCTAGGTAAGAGACATGTTTTGAATTCTTAGAACCTAGAATTCTTTTCCTTGCATGTTGAACTGAAACATACTAGAAAGTCATTTTCCTTATAGGAGCTTTCGTGACAAAGGGAGATATTGGCGTCAGCACCATCCTTGGATCAGCAATCTATAATCTTCTTGGTATTTCTGCAGCTTGTGGACTGTTTTCCACTGTGGTATGTATCAGCTTTGACAGTTCTGCTCCAAAGAGCCTAACAGTTCTCTATTCTTATTTTCCAAGAAAAGCCAAGGGAGACTTACTATGACAACTGCCAAGTTTATTATTTAGTAGCAAAACCAGCATGTAATCAGTTTTAAGATAACTTGCTATGAAAGTTTTTAAAAACACTAACTTGTTAAATATCATACTTAAGTCATTCCTAAGAATCTTAAATTTTTACATAATATAGAAACAACATATTGATGCAGCATTTACAGCACTTAGTGAAAGTATTACAGAGAGGTTTAAGAAAAGTAAATTACTCTGATCTGCAGGTTTCCAGGCTATCCTGTTGGCCGCTGTTTAGAGACTGTCTGGTATATACAATCAGTGCAGCAGCAGTCCTTGCGATGATCTCTGACAACAGAATTTACTGGTAAGAGCACAAGTTGCGTCGAATTCATTTTGACTGGAGATTAGCGAGACAGTGTTTTGAAAAACAAACAAAAACCCCCAAACTTCAAGTAGCCTGAACTGCCATTCACTAACAGAAATAAACATCCTGTTGGCTTTAAAAAACAGAAAGTCACAATGCTTGTAAATATTATTACCTAAACATTCAAACCCTGCATATTTATAAAGTTTGATCTGCATAGGTTTGTCTGTACAGACTTCACAATTTCTGTCACAACTGTTCTGGCATAGCAATTAGTGTTCATCATTTACTCCTTTTGAGCCTTTCCTTTCATAGCAGAATTGTTCACAAAAACGTTTGTCTGCCAGATGATCATGAGTTTCTGATGTTGTAACTCCTCCATCAACATCAAATTCTTATTACCTCAAAAAGACAGTCAGGTCCAGCACTAAGTCTCTTGAAGTTTCTAAGTTAACCGTTACATGAAGACTCAGTTTTGCAAACATCAGGATGTTCAGTCATTAAGATTCCCTGGGAAACATGCAGCTATACAATACACAATAAAGATTCTGCAGAGAAGGGGAATTAATCAAACTGCTGAAAGACATGGGGACACTCACAAACTTCCATGACATCAGCCATACAACTGCAAATAAGATGCTTTTGTATGTTTTCCTTTTGCTACTCATGCAAATTTTCTCTCTCTACTTAGACCAGTCACTGGGTTCTTTTACACTACATGTTACATAAAACCTGTTTTTCATTCTAGGTATGAAAGTGCATCCTTGTTATTGATATATGGGTGTTATATTCTGATACTGTGTTTTGACATTAAAATCAACCAATACCTCATGAAAAAGTTCAGTCCCTGCTGTACATGTTTTACAAAAGCTATGGAAGAGAATGCGGAGCAGCAGCCACTGGTTGGATGGAGGGAAGAGAGTGGACCTCTAATCCGTCAGCAGTCAAGGACAGACAGCGGAATTTTTCAGGATGAGCTGGACTACTCTCACCTTTCAACAAGCTTACATGGGCTTGATGAAATCTCTGGAGGTACAAGCCCTGTTACAGCTGTCTCTAGCACTCTGCATGCCTGTCTGCATCAGTTCTAATCAAGAGCAGATTCTGAGATAGTTTTAAGATTTTGTTCACAAAAGAACTCCAGCATAGTATTTAAGTAAATAATATTCTAACCTGGAATATAAAATTAAGCAAAATCAGACTGGTGGTATTTATATGAAGTTAGTTACTATAGAGGAATGTAAGGATAGTTGCTCATTTTTGTCTTATTAGAACTTCTATCAGTCTTTGCTGTGTATATTTGAAACTTCCCAGCAACACTGCTTGTAAAATGCACTATCACCTGAAAGCCACGCTGGTACTGTACTAATATATGCTGTTTTCTTATGACAGTGACAGATTCATAGCCCAAAATATGCATCACATCAGAAGGAGTAGCTGTGATGTGGCCACAGGCCACATCTCCTCTCAGGCAAAAAGCCCAGTAGTTGGTTTTTTTTGTAAATGTTATGGGTAAACCTTTATAGAGAAGTTAATTTTTCATCTACCTTGGTGATGTGGTAATAAAGAACATTTTAATCACAGAATACCAGGTTGGAAGGGGACCCCAGGGATCACCTGGTCCAACCTTTCCTGGGAAAGCACGGTCTAAAGAATATGGCCCAGCACCTGTTCAAGCTGAATCTTAGAAGTGTTCAGCACTAGGAATCCACCACTTCCCTGAGGAGATCATTTTAGTAGCTCATAATTCTCATTGTGAAAAATGGTTTTCTTGTGTACAAGCAGAATCTCCCCAAGAGTAACTTGATTTCAGAATTTAGTCCAGAGTGCTGCAGGTACTGGGCAATACTAAAGCTGGAACTTGAGGTATTTTTCACCTTTTTTCAGTATTCTCACAAATAGAGGACAGTAACAGACTGTATGCTATAGATTCAAACTTAATGCTACAGTTTAAAATAGTTACTTTTTCTTCAACAGATCATCCAAATGTCTTCACCATGCCTGAAGCGGATATGAAGAGAATTTTGTGGGTGTTATCCCTTCCCATTATCACACTACTCTATTTGACTATACCAGATTGCAGAAGGCAGTTTTGGAGGAACTGGTTCATGGTGACATTTTTAATTTCAGCAGCATGGATTTCTGCAATAACTTATGTTCTTGTATGGATGATAACAATAGCAGGTAGGTACCCAAAGTGCTGCTGCTATACAGCATCAACCAACCAAGAATCACTGGAAAAACAGTTTTCTCCCTGTGAAACTTCCCTTTCCACAACCAACAGTCAGTTTAGCAACTCAGACTTTGCTGTAAAAAAACACAACAAAGAAAACCCCACAGAAACTTGTGTTTGACTGCTTAGCTGGCCACCCTCTTCCATCTACTGATGGAATACTTTTGTTTAGCTGCTTCACACGACTTACCATGACAGGAAGGAGGATTTTTTTACCTAGCTACAAAAAACCAGCCTATATTTAAAAAGAGAGTTTCATTAAACTGCTCATTAAGGGAAACAATTAGATACACAGCAATAAACTTGTCATGCTGAAGGCTGACAAACACAAAATCCACAAAGACTGGAATTACAGGTTACGTTTTTTGGAAAAGATCTGTTATTTCTACACCTGTATTCTTCATGAGTGCTGTAGTAAGAGATTTGGCATTCACCGCCAAAAAAAGTCTCAAATTTTTGTACTATATTATTTCAACTATAGCATCGTGTGTTTATTAACCAATCTTGGTGTGTGTATGTAAATCTCTTACAAATGTGCATCATCAAAAACTGAAGCAGTGAAAGGATTGTGTTTAAGTGAGGGTAGGGGTATGAACTTGTGTGTAAAAATACTAAAAGTACCTTAAGGTCTCCTCATTTCACTGTTTCTCCAGTCAGCTTTAAAGAAATCAAGTTTTTAATTTTAAAAACAAGCAGAAAACAAAATTCTAAACCAGAAAGAAATTTTACAAAGCTTGCCATTTCCACATTATAGTTCACTAATCCTACTCAAGCATTCTGCTAGCTCAGATATGAATAACTCCTTGTTCAGTGCAGAAACAGACCTACACGTTTGGTAAACCTTTTAGAAATTACTGGTAAATGGCTGGATACAACAACCACCACGTTCACCTCCTGGTCAAATAATTTTCCAGTTGTATCTAAAGAGTGAGGGCTCACTGTCTGGATGCTAGAAGCCTTTGAAACAGGATTCAAGTCAAAGTTACTGCTGTTCTACAAGACAAAGCATTAATTCATATGAAAGCAGGTACAGTAGTGTAGTAGTTCACTTTCAATAGTCATCACAGGCAGTACTGGGGTCTTTGGCCCACTATTTCTAGGTAAAATATGCTCTGTTTACATGTTAAAACACTAAAAGTTACACACACATTATATTCAAGTCCAGATTCTTTCATGAAGGTTGACTCAAAAGTTCTGTTGGTGCATAATCAGCCTATCAGAATGTCACAAAGGTGTCACAGCTGGGGACTAAACTTAGATGGTCAAAACCAAACGTCAGTACACCTTTCTGTTGCTAGCAAAGAAAATCTGACTACTTACAGCAAGACATTGCCACTGATACACAAAATTAACTAAAGGCTAGAAAAATAAGAATATTCTATCTTTATGGTCAGTTGCCAGAAAAAAGAAAACAACCCTACACATTAAATAGAAGATAAATCTATCTAATAAAAAGAAAAATTAGATTCTCCTGAGTTTATATTCTGTCTTATAACCTTCAGAGGGCTAGAAACTATTGTTGGGTACATAAGGCTGGTTCATTCACACTTCACCTTGGTTTGATCCATTATTTTCCAGCCTGGATGGTTTATAAAAGCTGATTTGTTGGTCCCTCATCCTACAAATCTATTAGGAGCAATGGAAGGATAAAGAGAGTACAAATTCTGCAACAGGATCACGTTAGTCCCTCTGACCCAACAGTTTCAAACACAAATTTACTGGGCTGCTCTAGACTAAGCTGGTAAGCAATAAGCAAGCATTGCTGACCTAGTTTAGAGCACTGCCTCTTACTTTACTAAAATTGTTCTTATTCGTGTTGAAATACCGCAAGTAATAATTCAGATTTCAACAACAAAAAACATTACAATAGTTTTTAGTGAACAAAAAGGTTTAAGAAAAACTCAATAGCTTGAACAGAGGTGTCAAAACACTTCAGCATATTGACCCTTCTGAATGGTACAACTGCTAAAATGGTTTTGAAGAATCCCTGTGAGAAAGTAATATGGTTACAGGACATGTGGGGCTAAGAAAAATTAACAGTGAGGAAAAATAAGCTGCCCTTTTAATAACAGTTTAAAACTTTTCTTAATTTAAACAAGTATTTAGTTAAAGGAACTCACACTTCCAAAGGGTTACTTGTACTTACTTACAAGTCATATAAAAATTCTGCATTTTGATTCTTCCAAATCTAAGCACTTTCTAATTGGAGTGAAATGGTAAACATGTAGTTAAGACAGTTTTCTCCTATCTTAACGACCCTCCTACCCAAGAAAATTCATGTGCTTTTCCCCTTTAAAGAGGGTGATTATAAGAGTTATTGCTTCAAAAGTCTTTTGAACACTAAAGAGATGCCCAAAACCATAAGAGAGACTGTATTTTCTAACGTTGAAAGCAAAAAAAAAAAAAAAAAAAAAGAAAAAAAAAAGTAGTTATTTGTTAGATATTTAAACATCTACTTTATCTGCAAGAAAAAATTCATAACTGCTAGTCTTGACCACTGGAGACATTCCACACAGGTCTTTGAGAAACTTAAGATGGTTACTAAACTACAGTTCCTTTTTGATTTGATTGAAGAACAAGGACAGAATGGTATTTGTTGTTACTCTTGTTTTTAACTACTTTGTGACTTAGTCACTTCATATGTAGTCAAGTTAGCTGACTCATTCCATGTGAAATTACTGTATGTTTACTACTTCTTTCTCCAGCAAACAAAGTGCAAAGCACTTTCTTTGGATGAAACCTAACTAAAACCATTTCTACTGTTACTTATCAACTGCAGGTGAAACACTGGGAATTCCAGAGTCAGTAATGGGTCTCACATTACTAGCAGCAGGAACAAGTGTACCAGATACAGTTGCAAGTGTGCTGGTGGCTCGAAAAGGTAAAGATTTTAGTATTCCGCCTCATGCCAATGGATGTGTTTAAGAGGTCAACATTTCCAGTAATTCTAGGAGTAACTTCAAAATTTGTGCTCCAGATTCTAGAGCTTAAGTTTACTAAAAATAAATAAATAGCTTACCTGAAAAAGCTGTGGCTCAGACATTTCAAAGCTTCTCAGAGTATCTCAGAGAAGTATTCTAGATTTGTTTATTGTTGATCAAGTATTACAGTTTTACTGCAGAACACAACTGTAGGTCTTGGTATTTTAAACTTAACTGGACCTTATAACAGCCTGTCTAGCTTATTTTAAGTGCAACTGTGCAGATGCTGGTGATTTAGGGAGATATTTTTATGCTTTTGGTACCCAAAACCGTGTTCTGTAGAATCGTGACTACAGTTCCTTTGATGCAAAATCTGAAAAGGGTGCTCTGTGAGAAACTGAGGGCTGACAGTCTGTTCCTCCAAAACAGTTCGGCAATTTCATCCAATATAATTAAGCAAACTTAATTTGCCTTTGTTCTTTTACAGGAAATGGAGATATGGCTATGTCTAACATTGTAGGATCCAATGTATTCGATATGCTCTGTTTGGGAATACCCTGGTTTATAAAAACTGCCTTCATAAATACATCAGGACCCATAGAAGTGAACAGCAGTGGTCTGACATACACAGCCATTTCTCTTATCTGTTCTGTTGTTTTTATTTTTCTGGCAGTTCACCTGAATGGCTGGAAAATAGATAAAAAATTGGGAACAATTTGTCTTGTACTGTACTTAGTATTTACTGTACTAGCAATTTTATATGAACTTGGCATCATAGGAAACAATCCTACAAGGGTCTGTGGTAACTAGTTTTAATCAGTGATTATACTGATGCAAAAAATTAAAACAAAGAGGAAAAGATCAGTTTCTTCATTTAGTCAAAATAAAATAAAATAAAGTTAAAAAAAAAAACAACTCCAAACTCCCATTGGGCTCTAAGTCTTATATACAGAACTAAGTCATGTCATCAAAGTAATATTAAGTAGAACAAAAACATCACAGCCTAATTGGAGCCCTTTCTTTTAGAGTTAAGAATTACAGTATGACTACAATGCACATATAAAACCAAAATTCTGAAAAAAAAAGACGTCTACTTTTTACATTACAATGTTGATACACACTGGAGGGCAAAAATAAAAATCATAAAACACTAAATAAATCCCACTATGCAATCTTGAGATTAACAGAGAAAATGGCTTATTTTATTAAAAACAGTATAACCATTCATTTAAACTGAATGACTAGAGACACTTGGCCTAATTTTCCAAAGGCACTGAGCATCCAAAGCTTCCACGGTCAACAGGGACCTGCAGGTGCTCAGTGCCTCTAAAAAAACAACAAAAATCAGGCAAATTGTCTTTAAAAACCAAACATAGTAAGATTCAGTTAACAAGTATCACAGTATATTAAACACTATACTGTTAAAGGCTGGTGGGATTTAAAAGTTCCTTTTTACAGCTTTTGTAAGCATACAATGTTACTAAAAATGACTTGCTAAGATAGAGAAGCTAAACAAGACATAGGAATGTTCCTGAACACACAGTTTTAAATTATGCATTGCGATCCAAGCGGACATCAATTTCTCTGCCACTGATTTTTATGCCGTTCATTATCCTACAGGCCTTTTCAGCAGATTCTGGTGAGTCAAATCTGACTGTTCCACAGCCCTTTGATTTTCCATTCTCCATTTTTATTTCTGCAAACATTACATGACCTGAATAAATAAGTTAAACAGCAGTTATTTGAAGTCCTCAGAGCACTACCAACTAAAAGAACTCAGAAGTGATAAAAAAGCATTTCTAAGTATAATCTAGGGGAACATATGAAATTGGCACTTCCAGACTGATGGTACATTCACTCATTCAGGCAAGGGGACATGGGACAAAAGAGCAGTGAAGAATCAAAATTAAGATCCGCTATTTCAAATCTTCACACCAGCATTAAGATGAAGTATAACTATGCCTGTATTTGACCTCAAGTTTGAAACAAAGTGCCCTGGAAGACTCAGGGAAAAGTTTATGTTTAATTTACAGACACTGACAGAAGGGTGAGTATTGACAGGCATTAACTGAACTGCAGCTCAGTCCAGTCCACAGTGTTCAAAACAAAAACATATCAAGCAATAGCAACAATCAAACAATTTTGTTAAAAGAGCTGCAGAGCAAAACTGAAGTCTTTAAACCAATGCAGTTACCAGGTGGTGGATAACTAATATGCACTGTTCAATTCTTGCCAAGCTTTCTTGAGGTTGGACACCCAACTCACAAGGCGTTACTTTTATGAAGATGCCTTGGTACCTCAGAGAATGTTCAGTTCCCTGGAGCTAATGAATTTTCGCTTATGGTGTGTTATAGCACATCCCTCCTGAGCCCCAGAATGCCACTAGGAACAAAAAACTTTTCACTAAAATACATGGCTTTTTATTTTTAAATATCATATAAGACTGGCCTTTCACTGAAAGAAACTGAACATTGGGAGGCACAGTCTTTTTATTTCCTTATGATACTGGCATGAATACAATCTGTTGCTTACAATTCTTAAAAGCAGCTGAACATAATTACTACATCTGAAAAAGAATGACTGAAAAAACCAAATTCTGAACAATCTGAAAGTTGCCAGGCATTTAAGAATTAAAAAAAGAAAAACCTGTTGCACTATATCCTCCAGCAACAAAAAAAAAAACATCAACACCTTATAATTTTTCATAGTTGAACTGTGAGTTCAATTAATATCAAATCTGCAAACAGCTTAAATATCAGCAGTGTTTTAGATTATTTGTCTATTCTGTCTCTCCAAAATAAAAGTCATCCTTTAATTCAGTTAAAGCTTTCTGTTCTGAAAATGTGTTTTCCAAACACATCATGTATTTCTATACCCAAGCTTTATTTTTCGTTTACTTCTGTGAAAAGACAAACTTTTCTGAATTACATTAAAAAAATATTGAATATTTGTAGCAATCCTTTATCTTATATCAAAAGACCCCTTATTTCTTAAGATAAAGGGGAACATTACAGCCAGCAGAGACGCTAATCAGGATCATCTATATGCACAAAATACCAATCTGCCACTTTGGCAAAATTACTAACTCTGATTTGATGCAGCACCATTTCTTGAAGTAATGCATGACCTGTACAGGCCCAGGTCCCTGCATCCATTTATCTCAAAAGAAACACTACACTATATACTCTTACTGGCCAGAGGACACTCAAAAAAGGAAAAACCTCAGAGAGTAAATTTATTAATGGAGTAAGTAAAAGTTTATAGTAGGTGAGCACCCAGAGCCAACACAGCCTATACTGTACCTTGATCTTGTGTTCTGCCATGCCTAAAAATTATTTATATAACTCAAGAAAGCTGGGTGAAGTAAGAAAGATTAAGCTCACCAAACTGTCCTTCAGAGTAAGGCAACAGTTTCGTCTTCCTGTCCTTATCTAATAAACACCACATAAAACATGAAGCTGATGGAGCTGAGCAGGGGCAAGATTCATATACATACCACACTGACTGAATTTCTCCTTTAGCTTCTGCCAGGTCAAGTCAAAAGGAAGCTAGAATGAAAATGCATTATTGATAACAAAATATTAGAGAGAGAAAAAGAGCATCTAATCAAATATACACACAAAATAAGCTCGTGGTTTCTATATATTCAATTGCTTACATTTCTCACAAATATCTGGTTGCCTTTAGAGCCCAATCTCTCTCTTATGCCACTTCCCATGGGGCCAGGCACAAACCCTCGATCGATATCGATGTTCCTGTCCAGGCCTCCACCCATGGCTGGTCCCATTCGATCAAATCCAGCGCTCATCCGATCCATTCCCATTCCTCCAGCCATGCTGTTCATACCACCCATTCCACCACCTAGGCAGAGAAAGAAATGGAGGATAAAATAAAAATCTCTTTTTAGTAATAAACACACAAGTATTTTGTAAAAGCATTACAAGACACAAAGTGTCAGTTCTAAAATAAAAAAAACAAACTGCATCAAGTTGCTAGCCATACCACCTAATGTAGCAAAGTGTTGAACACTACAATTCAGATTCAAAGGCTGTCCTGTTTAATTAATAAAAATGTGACACCCTGTACCAAAAAGATCAAGTAAATAACTGGCAATGCTAAGATACAGATAATTTGACCAAATACACTATTGTTTATTTAGCTTCCTGCATTTACATTGAGCTTTACTTAATGCAGCAGTAGCCACACCTAAGGACAAAATTTTCCACAGAAGGCACTGTTTTGCAGAAAACGGAAGTTACTGCCAAGCACTGTAAAGAGCATGGACTTCCCTATGATGCAAGCAATGAAATATATTAATATATATTACATAAGAAACTAAGAGCAATGGCATTCAGCATTATTTCTGGATTAATAATTAAAAATAATATACAGCAAAACGATCAAGAGCAGTCATGAGAGACATTCTTTTTAAGCCTTATGCCTTTCAAGATTGGCACTAGCAAAATTTTAGTTTCTCATCTGGTCTAGCCTAAGGAACTCAGATATTTGCTGCAATACAAACTCAGTATTGGAGCTTTGCACAAAATTAAACTGAGTAATAATATGAAATTCAAGCCTGATTTTTTATTTCAATGATGACTGATAACTGAGGTTCAGCTTCATGAAGTTTACACAAATAAATGTGCCTGTCTTTTTTCTGGAACACAAATTTACTTTAATCACCTCTCCCTCCAAACTAGAAGTTAAAACCATTTCAAAACCAGAATTAAGGGAAAGACTGTATTACCAAGTTTTCTTCTTAACTTTTACCTCAACCAAAGAGCTTTGAAAACTATCAGACTTGCAGTCATTTGCAACAGGACTCTACTTCTTCCATAGATGCAAGACACTACACTACAAGGAAATCCTCTGATACAATTACATGTACACCACATCACGACATTGCCTATACATTTATGTTCTATTGAAACAAGTCAACCTACTCATTCCAGATCTTACTGGGCCCATGCTAGGTGCTCCCATTCCTCCTGCAAAAACACCAATCATTGCACCACCTAAACAGAGAAAAATAATGAAGTGACATACACTGAAACCAGCAGTTAGTGACAACAACAAAGCACATGCTGATGAAGTGCACCGATCTCAGTGTTACCTGGCAGTATTTTTCTACAGAACACTTTAACCTGTGCCCTTAGTTCCACTCTTTCTACTATGGGATTTAAGCTACTCTGATTTCTTTCTAGCTTTTCTCCTCCACTCTGACAGTCTGCCAGCAGCACAAACATGACAAAACTAAATGAGCCATTTCCCACATTGGGAAGGACAACCTCAAAACTCAAGGCTTCATCTTAGTTGAACTTCACAAGACAAAAATTCAGCAATTCTCTTAAAATACCATTAACCTAAATATTGTAACAGGAGTACAGTAGGGCCTTCCCTGATTAAACAGAGTCTCTATTAACTATTGTATTTGTGAGTGCTGTAATTTATTTATTAAAGATTAAGTTGGGAAACTCTAATCTTGATTCTCAGAACACTATTTAAATGGTAAGACTGCTGCCAGGTTGCAAGATGAAGCTTGCTGTGTCTACTGAATGGAAGACTCCCACACCAGTTTCTCACAATGCCCATGTGCATGCATTTCAAACCCAACGTGCTACCACCAGAAGACTCAGAGCATGCTGCTTGCACGAACATTTACAACTAGAGTGGCTTTGCATTTTCACTCAGGAAACAGATGTTTATCCAATGTTGCAAGTAGCCAGAGTGAGAGCATACATTCTAAGACATTAATTCCAAGGCATTAGGCCTAGCTAAAAGGACAAGCTTGTTATGTTCTTATCACTTCCACACAATTATTTTGTTTTCAGTTTTGGGCCTGTCAGGACAAGGAGTGTGCCCAAAAAAGGGCAACAAAGCTGGTCAAGGGTCTGCAGCACAAGTCTTGTGAGGAGCAGCTGAGGGAGCTGGGGATCTTCAGCCTGGAGAATAGGAGGCTCAGGGAAGACCTTATTGCTCTCTCTGTAAGGTTGCAGAGCCGTGGGGGTCTGTCTCTCCACCCAAAACACAAGGGGAAACGGCCTCAAGTTGCACCAGGGGAGGTTTAGATTGGATATTAGGAAAAATTTCTTCACAGCAAGGTTTGTCAGTTACTGGAACAGGTGGAGGAAGGAAAGGGAGGAATCAACCTTCCTTGGAGGTATTTAAAAGACATGGAGGTATGGCATTTGGGGACCTGCTTTAGTGGTGGACTCAGCAGTGGTGGGTTAAAGGTTGGACTCGATGATCTTAGAGGTCTGTTCCAGCCTAATGATTCTGTGATTCATCCGGGTAACAGCGAAGTGCAAGAAGGCTCCACTGTTAAGCACTGCCAGGCCTGTGAAGATAGAAGAGTAACTCCTTCAAGGGAACCCCACTGTCAACAAGACATCATCTATAAACAAAACAAAGATGCCTCAGAAGAGGCAAATAAATACCATTCTGAGCTGCATGAGCTCAGAAGGCAGGAAGAAAACTGAGGGCACCTAAATTCATCATTCCTATCCAATGCTACCTGATTTGCAGTAAAAACAATGTTCCACCATGCATTTGCAAACAGGCTCTGGGGAGGCTGTTCCAGTGCCTGACCACATTCTGGGTGAAAAACTTCTTCCTGATATCCAGCCTAAACCTCCCCTGACACAGCTTCTGGCTGTTCCCTCAGGTCCTGTCACTGGTCACCACAGAGAAGAGATCAGTGCCTGCCCCTCCTCTTCCCTTCACAAGGAATCTGTAACTGTGACAAGGTCTCCCCTCAGTCTCCTTTTCTCCAGATGAACAGACCAAGTGACCTTAGCTGCTCCATCTACAGTTCTCCCTCCAGACCCTTCACCATTCTCATGGCCCTCCTCTGGTTACAATTTTCCACAAAAAATTTCAGTTACCATACCCATCCTTCCAAAAGACTCTCCAAAACCACGGTTCAATGCCATCTCACCACGACCAAATTCTCTCTCCATGTTTGCTCCCATTCCACCACGGAACATTTCTATAGAGAACAAGGCAAAATAACAGGAATATTCTGTTATTAACATCTAAGTTTATGCTCCTACAATACTTGTTCCACACCTGCTTGTTTAAATAGAAGTGGGTCTAATGCACAAGTCAGAGGCACCTATTAAACATTTTACTCTCATACCAGTTCCTAGGCCTCCACTCAGACAGCTGTTTCCCTTGGGCTCATCTATATTATCCATCCCTAAAGGAAGAGCTTTTAATAAATAAATATTAGCAAACTAGAAGTGTACAGGAACGGTGTTCAACTACCTCCCATTCGGTTGACTCCAAATCCTCCCATATTAGGCATTCCTTCCATTCCACGAAATCCAGCAAGTCCTGTAAAATAAGGAAGAGTGTTTTCTATACAGTATTAAGGAAACACTTAAAGCAAAAAACTTCACTGCACGTACCGCCTCCCATTCTACTCATTCCACCGAATCCTGGACCGTCTATTCCCATACCTTTAAACCAGAAAGAAAAAACAACATTTAGAAGACAGGCAAGATCCTCACGGATTTTTAAAAATTCACAGACAGTGAATCTGTCTGTGATTTAAAATCTCTAAAGCACACTATACAAGGCTTCCTTTATCAAAAGTTTGTCATTCTTCCAAACACAGAAATGACAATTTTAAACTGTATAACTTAAAAATTAAGAACGTGGATTTACCTCCTGGACCCATGCTCCCCATTCCACCACCCATGCTCAACTGTGTTGCACTGATGGGTTGTCCACCTGGTCCAAGTCCCATACCAATGCCACCAAGACCACCTTGAAAACAAAATAAGTATCATCAGAAGAGAGATTTTCTTCTATGTCATACAGACATCACAGTAAGCAAAGGTACTACTAAACTATGCCAAGAAAACTATTAAACTGTGCCAGAACATGTATGACCACAGATTAAGTGGAAGAAGTAGAAAACAGTGTGCACTCACGAGGTAACTGTGAGCTTTTGCTGTCCGCAACACGGAAATCTTCATGAGGAACTGATTTGTCATCCTGATAAAAAACAAGGATGTCATACCATGATCCTTTCAGTGTTTTGGCAGAGACATTATAAGGTAGCAAGAAACGTAAGCAACTCACCATTTTTACATGCATGGGTCTATCAAACAGGAACTGTCCATTGAACATTGCTGAAGAAATGCAAGTCAAGGAGTCTACAGAAGGCAATTTTACTATTTAAGATTAATGTAATAACTTATTTTATTTCTGTACCATAATTAGGAGCCTTATCTTTCCTTACCTGATCTTTAGAATGCCATTTCAAAGGCCAGCAGATGCAATACAAGCTGTTAAGTACATTAAAGTCAGTTTAACAACTGTCATACTCCCAGATATTTTAATTTAGTTCAACACCACCAGGAACTTCTAGACTTTAGCAGTAAACTCGGCCACTTTTACAAATGTAATCTGCACAGTATTACACTCTACTTCCTATACACAAACTACAAGGCAAATAAGCACCATTTGCAAAACTATGCTGTCAAAAGCCACTAAAGGCTAATCCATATTTGATCAATTGTTTTCCAAACCCAAGGATACATATTGCTTGAACAGCTTCAATTGCTTGTTCAAAGGTAACTGTTCCCATCCCTCGACTCTTGCCGTCTTTATCTTCTTTGATGTCGGCTCGCTTCACAGTTCCAGCAATGCTGAACACCTCCTTCAGCTTCTTCCAGCCAACTTTAAAGTCAAGCTGACACACAGAAACAGATTAGTGATTTCAGTGCACACCTCTGTCCTGCCACTACATTTCAAGAGATTTTCTGCATTGCTGTTAACTCTTCAGCTTCACAAAATGCTCGATGAATGTAAATAGCCAAGATTTTGTAATATACACACACTAAATCAAAGTCTAAAAGCAACAATTTATTCTGTGTACATGTATTTTACTTTAATTAACATACTAATATTGAGGAATGGATTGGATCTTGAGAAGAGTACCTGTACTTCCACAAGCCCTCCTGCAGATACAGTAGTCTTTTGTGAAAATAACTGTTATATTTGTTGGAACTTCATTAAGTTAGTCTGAAGTAACTAGCAATATAAACTGAAGTGTATATTTAATAAAAAAGAAATGCAGTTGCAAATAGATAGCAAAAAGATGTACAAAATATTTTTAATCAACAAATAACTATTCCATAATTATAAGTGCATGTTAGTCTCAAGAGTTTAACGTATCTTTCCATGTCCAAAATATGTACATACAATATTTTCAGTTGAATATACTAATTGTGAACTAACTTCCAACTTCCTCGTTATATTAAAACTGAACTAAGCAGGTAGAAGATGTCTTACAAAGATCAAATATTACAGATATAAAATGCAGTTTTAAACTTACATTAGCAACAAAAATAGTGGACCCAAGCCTGCCTGCCTGCAAGTTACTGATAACTTCGGGAGGAATGTTTGGATTATTGAGAATAGAAGGTGGTAAATTCATTATTCCAGGTGCTGCATCAGGTCCATGTCCTCCTGGAAACTGTCCTCCCCCACGCTGTAATGCCCTACGAGCATGTTCACCTTCAGGATCCTGAAACATGGGCAAAAATAAAG
This sequence comes from Pyrocephalus nanus, assembly GCA_038380795.1. Lineage (NCBI taxonomy): Eukaryota > Metazoa > Chordata > Aves > Passeriformes > Tyrannidae > Pyrocephalus > Pyrocephalus nanus. The sequence continues at coordinate 9,989,398 of CM076272.1, forward strand.
CCACTTAATGAGCAACAACAGGACTGGCAAAAAACAAAAAGTACTGTTGAAATTCTACACAAATCCATCAAAATTATCAGCTGATATCCTTGTCCATGTCAGAGGGATCAAATTAGCATGGAGACCTAAAGCCCTTCCCTCTAGAGGTGGGTCCTTTCAGATGAGGGCTGAGGCATATTGGCAAAGCTCGTGCTGAGGAAGCACTGCCATCTCACACACTGCACCTACCCTGTGGACAGGTAGAAAAGATTTCAAGCTAAAGAACTGTCAGTCTGGCACCTTCCTCCAAGAATGGAATTAATTTAATTAGGTGGTGGGTTTGTATTATTTATTAATACCACTATTAAAGCTGTAATAGGACAAGAACTGCCTCAGATACTGTGATACAGTACACTACAACAGAAATGTTGGTATTATTTCACTTTCCAGGCAACACAGCTTCTCTACTTCCAGCCCCCTTGTTGCACATATGTAGTATTCTAACAATTAGCTCGTTCTGTGCCATATTTTGAGGCAGGTAAGAAATGTAAACATTGAATTATTCAAGCTAGAAAAGACCTGATGACACTTAGGTAAGAATATGAAGTTAAAGTTGTTTTAAAGAAAAAACAGCATTAGATTATTTTGACTCCAGGACACACTTTCTGCCAGTTCACTTGGCATAGCCAAGAGGGACTTCAGCCGATTAAGAAAATTTCATAAAAACTTAAACTGGAAATTACACATGTAAGATTCTCAAAACACTGTATTGTCATCTATCATTGTAGATACTCATCTACAGTATCTTCATTAATTCAAATTCAAAACAGCAGCAATAACCATACCTCTTTAATATTCAGGGGTCTTCCACTAAGATCATATTTGTTCATAGTGTCTAACGCTTTCTTAACAAATTCTTCATCTTTGAATTCAACCACACTTAGAGAGAACAAAACATTTAGAGTATTACAACAAAGTCCAAAATGCCAAAACAAATAGAATGTTTGAATATCAGTGTGTTTCTACACACTTAAAAAAAGAAACTTACCCACAACCCTACATCCGTGAGATTTGCCATCATATGTAAAGAGAAAACAAGCAAACAAGAAGTCAGTCAGCACATATAACAGAGCAATGCAGATTCCAGTTTAAGATCCCAGCTCACTGTTAAATAACTATGCAAGTTATTTTCAGCTTCAAAATCCATAATACGTGTTCTTTAGTGGTAGCCAATCTGAATTTCTCCTGCTTTCTCAATATACATACCTTTCAAATGCAAGAGAATACATTGTCTTTTACTCTCTTAGAGTCAAACCAGAATTGGAAAAATGCCACACAGATCCATGTAAGGACAACTGGGGAGAGGAGGTGGGAGGGAAAGGGTGGAAAGAAAATAACCCCAAAACATAACCAAAAACCAATCAAGACACTCATCATGTCATTAAAAGCTGCCCACTGACTAAAGAATTCAAATCTACCTACATCAAGTATACCAGTACAATGAACAAGGAGTCTGCATACCTCTTCAGTATTACAGCAGAATTGAGAAATTACCTTGTAAGAAAATAACCTCATTGATTGCACCAAAATCCTTCTAATAAAGCAAAGAGTAGAGGATTGCTTTAAGTATAGCAAAGCTGACAGCCATGTTTTAGTATTAAAGAAGTAATTTACAACAATTGATACAACCTCAGCTAAGACTCAAACCTGCATTTCTCATGTTCTCACTGCAGGTTCAGAGCTGCTGTTGGCCCAACTTTTGACTATTTTTAAGAAGACAGAGGAGCTTTAACAATCTTCACTCCTAGTGCCTCATTGCAGGCACTCTGCTGGCTACCGACCATCTCCTTCCATTTAGTTTTAGGAAAGCAAATACATTAATCCAGTGTTTAAAGTACCAACCCTGCAGAGCTGTCAAATCAGGCACTTCACACAGTATATTCTTAGCTAACATTTTATACTCATTGGCCCAAGAAGAGAATAACTACACTAACAGAATTTAAATAAAATTAGTGGTTTGTTGAACCTCCTTTATATGAAACAATTTGTACCAAAACAAAGGTGTTGGCTAAAAAGAAGGATTAAGTAAATGCCATTTGTTAACATTTACAGAAGTACTTTGTCCTTTACAGCCAGCCAGTGTGAGTTGCATGAAAGTGTCAGACTACTTCTAGTACAGAATCCTCAAGGCTACCTTAATGAAAATCAGTGTAAAAATGAAACTTACTTTCCAAAAACTGGTACAGGTATTATACAAAAATAAAACTGCTGAGGAACTTTTAAACCTCTAGCAGATTGTTGCCCACGGCACTTACCCTTGATTTTCCTTCAGCATCCTTAAACAGCTCCACGTATGTAACCTCACCAACTACATAAGACATACAAAGGGAAAATACCAAGAGACAATGCATTTAAACACCAGTATCTTTCTTTACTGTGCCCCTGTGCACAAGTCTACAGAGAATCACCTATTATTCACCAACAATCAAAACCAGACCAACGTACCTCCTGTCAATGGCTATGTAATTTAGCTAATTTTCAGAAATATGCAGCAGCCACATTCTCAAAAGCTAAAAACAAACAACTATATTTAACCTAATTCATACTACAGATCATATTTTGGCCAGTATGATATAGTTGGTGAACAAATTCAGATATACAAAGTCCCTTAACCTAACAAATGAAACGTCAACGTTCACTGGAAAGTGTTACATTTATCATCCTACTCACAACACCTGTTTTAAGGTGACTTTCTACCTGAATATCTTCAATCATAAGTTTGCCTTCAATAATAACCAAATTTACACATCAAATATTTCACAGCAAACGACTCACTTTCTAAAGTAGGAAGTTTCAGTGAATAAACCAATCAAATAGTCACGTCACCTTACAACAGATAAACCAGCAGTTACAGAAGGGGGTACTGGCATTTTTCACAGCCTAAAAGCCAAGTGTGCTTTGCATTACTTTTGAAGAATCAATTTTTCAAGGAAAACACAGAACTAACTTTTTACAAAATCCATATATTATCATTATTTTACCCCAAACTTAAAACAAAATTTTGGGGGCAGTAAGATTTCTCTATCAGAACTGCAACAATAGTAACAAGCTTTTAATACAAATCTCCAGACAAGCAGTCATGGCAGTAGTGACAATGCAGACAAGGTTAATGCCACAGCCAGATTCCACCAAAGAAATACAAAACAACTTTTGAACATCCCTTATTATTCATGTTAACACACTTAATGTGTTGCTTAAATACAATAGCCCTTGAAGAAAAAAAAAAAAAACTACAAAAACTACAACTAGACAAAACACAATCTCTTTAGGAAGTCATGAGGTCATGCATATACTCTCTACTGTCACACCAGAATGGCAGAAGGTTTGAGCACTTCATTTACCCATCCTACCCTGCAATGCAATTGTCTCGGATGAAAGAGAGGGAAGGGAGATAGATGTACCAAGTAAAGGCCAAAACAAAAAAAGGCAAATCAAATCTGTGTGGCTCAAAGGACACATACACTGCATTTGAGTCCTAGCCCTTTCTAGGTGAAGTGTATTATAAGGAATAAGTTACCTTTCTCTCTCATAAGATCTTTAATAGCTTGCCATTTCATGTCATACGGGATGTTGCTAATAAAAACTCTATTACGATTAACAGCCTTCTTGTCTCCAGAGCCTGCATTCTTCTCCTTGGAATAGGGGTGGAATCTATTCTTGTTTCCAAGAGAAGGGATTGCCTTCGCTTTTGCAACGTACTTCTCTTTCACAGGTGCTTTCCCCTCTTTTGCTGTCTCATCATTATCCCTAGATTTAAAAAAAAAAAAAATCCAAACAAAAACACTATTAGTCTTGTGTTGGATCATTAGACCACCATAGCTCCTATATATATATGTATGTATGTATATATATATATATATATGTGTGCATGTGTGTGTATATATATCTACCTATCTATATATATCTATATATCTGCCTATCTCCTCTATGCTATTAGAATTTCCACAATGTCAAATGTTGCTTTTCAAGTTAGGAAAAATTAATTTGCATTAAGAGAGTAATTCCAAAATACATTGTTTTATCTCACACAAGAAAATAAGATTATAATATTAACTAAAGAAAGTACATCTTGCTATTTCAGTTACATTCCATTTCACAGAATCAAAGAATCCATGAAAGGTATGGGTTGGAAGGCACCTTAAAGATCATCTCGTTCCAACCCCCTGCCATGGGCAGGGACACCTCTCACTGCTCAGGGTGCTCAGAGCCCCGGCCAACCTTGAACACTTCCAGGGATGGGGCATCCACAATTCTCTGGACAACCTGTTCCAGGGCATCATGTCTGTCAAGATTCGCAAAGACAGTATCTGTAGACTACTACAAATACCAAAATAGAATGACTCAGCTGAAAAATCAGCTCTTAGCACCCATTCTTTGGTGCTTCCACAATTTTCACATCACATTCGGGCAAGTTACACAATATTCACCCCCAAAGTTAGAGTTAAAACAGTCTAAGTTACAAAGCAGCTCAGTATGCTTTATTCAATGTAATAATAATAGATCAAAATCAACTCCAATAGGCTGTAAATCACACTGTATTTTATCTACCACATAAATAATTTTTATTCACAATTTGTGCGAGATCGATTTTAGACAGAAATTAAAATTCAAGTAAGAACAACAAATACTTTTACAGTCTCACTGCTTAGCACTACTAGAGTTTGAAAACTTGGTAAATGCATAGGGAATAGATGTATTAAGACATGATAAGCACCTAAGACTAATTAAGTCACCAGATATTATCCAGCAGAAACAATAAACAGACTTCTAGCCTTGGTCTTTCAAAAGTTTACCAATAGCAGCTGCTCCCCTTTTAAAATTTAATAAAAAATATGCTGCTTCTCTTTTAAAGCAGCCCAAATCTCAACTTCAACGAAACAATACACTTTGACCAGAATTGGATGTAATCTCAGAACTCTGTGGCACTCTCGACACTGTTACTATCCTGAGCTGATTTAACATAATACCAGAGGCTCAAGGTGCCTGAATCGTTATTTAAAACACGAGAAGTGCTGCACTGAAAGAATCCACTGAATAAAGCCACACAAATGTGACCCACTAAACAGATACTACTTAAGAGACACACATCCCTGTCTACTTAGTTAAAGAGAAGCTTAAAAAGTATTTTTACACAAACATTTATTTAAAAAGCAAGCATTAGCCACTCCAGTTAGAACAATCAAAAGGTGATGTCCTACAGGACTGACAGAGGTAACTGATTGTGAACCCTCCTTATATTACATCACTGTCTTTACTTTATTTCCCACATTTCAGAAGACTTAGTTTTTATCTCATTTTGACACTTTGGAAGGTTGCTGGTGGAAAATTAGCCAAAACAAGCACTTCAGTTTTACAACCACAACATATGATAAGATCACTGATTTTGATTAACTGAGATGAGTATTTTCAGCTCTATGCAAAGTTAATTTAATAAGTGGAAATCTTGCACTCATAAGCACATGCAAGTAGCCTTTCATGTATTATCTGCTCAAGTTTGGCCACATTCCAGGGAGGAATAAATTCAAACGCATCCATATTCCTCCCATGACTTTTTCCCCAATTCTGAAATACTCATACAAAGTCCTTGTGTTTACAAGGGGATTAAGAGAAGATTAGCAACTGGGAAATGCCTGGACATTCCTCTGGGCCAAGTATTTGTAAAATTTAAAACGTTTCAAGTCAATGACACGTTATCTGCTTCGAGCATCCTCCAGTTTCCCTCTGCATCATCCCTCCTCCACACCATCCTGCCCGTGTGACAACATAATTCTTGTGTGGCTGTGTAATGAAGTGAAATGGAAGGAACAATGCAGAGAGAGAGAGAGAGGGAGAGCCGGAGGGAGAGAGGGAAAGAGCAGAGTGTCAGGTTTTCCAGTCAGATCAGTTCCTTCCAATCCAGTTCCATTTGCAAATGCAAAACTCCTGCCCAATGAGACTCCCAGTAAAAATCCGAGTTCTTCCTTAAGTTTTAGGATTAGAGCAATGGATTCTCTTTAGCCTTTTAAGCTCTTTCCTGCTTAAAGGATTATGAAACAGCCCCTCAGTGCTCAGTGCAGTGCATAGGAACAGACAGGTCTCCAAATATGGAATCCACAGGCTCTGCAAGACCTGGCTGTACAAATCAGTATAGAGCAAAGAGGATACGAGTCTGGCATAAACTCCAAAATCTGGGAAACAAGGCGACACTTCACTTAGTCTGGGAATCACAGCCAGTCTCCTGAAAATAGACGATTAATTAAAGAAACAATTCTTGCAAAACTCATCTGCCAAGACCAACACAGGCTAGTGAACAAGCTGGAGGCAGAGATCCTTTTATAGCTCTTCCCCTCCTCCTTGAATATTAAAAATAATTTCAATCAAATAATACATTCAAAGCATGTCACGTTAGTCACCTACAGACGACAGAAAAGACAGCCTCAGAATCTATGAACTGACACTTTCTTGAGGGAAAAACAATAGTAATTTCTAGTCTTCACCTTTTGTATGAGCTACACATTTGATACATTTAATTAATATTTGCCTTTGAAATCACAAGCAAATTTCCAGTATTGGAAAAAAAAATCTACAATTATTTGTTAAAAAAAAGGCACGTCTTCATTGATTAGCAAGAGCAATTATACCTTTGGCAAAAAAAAAGCTTTTCAACTTTCCATAAAGTTTTAGAAACAAAAGACAAGGTTTCCACAAACAAAACTAGCAACCTAAAAAACAATAAGCACAAGATACATCAACATGAAAGCCCTAAAAGCTGATCTTTTAAAAACAAACTTCTACTTCTGTGCTCACAAGTGTCCACAGTAAGAACAGCAGAGACAGAAACACAAGTTCACTACATGTGATTCCAAAGCACATGGATCGGTTCAGCTTTGCTGAGTGGAACAGTTCCCACTGCTCAGGACAATAAACTTAGGGAAGTGTGCAAGTTGAGACCAGGATTCCTCTCCAATTTAACAAGTGCTAATCAAACCGGGTTACTGATAATTTAAGTAGTACATTGCAGCTGCCCACTGACACCTTAATCCTTTGTACATGTGTTTTGGGGAAGACCAGAAACTCTGTGTGAAAGAACAAGGTTTGTATCTCTGCCACCAAGAATTCTGTGTTACTTTCAGACTTCAAGTTGTGATTTCTACCACGTGGGATGCCTGGAATTTTTCATTTGCTTGTGAGGTTTTGGAGGGAAAGGAAGACATTGCTGTCAGGAGGGATACAGAGAAATTAAGTCATTACTTCAGCAGCAGCAACCCCAAAAGACAATAAAATTTACAAACCTAAAAGGAGCAAAATGGTGACAATCTCCTTGTGGAAATTCAATTCTAATCTGTGTAGTTTGGAAGCTGAGGACCAGGAGGAGAAAAGCAAAACCGCAAGTTTCGTTTTATAATAATGTAAAATTTATAACTTGTAAACTAAACTAAAGTTCACAGGGAGTCAAATAAAGACATGAACTATGTCCTTATTCCTCCAACTTTATACTGAAGCTGATCCCACATGCATTTTTTTAAACACAACAGTATCAGAGCTAGGCTGCTTGGAACATGTCAAAACTTAACAGACCTCAACAGCTTTGATGTACTGCAACAGTTAAGTCTACTATAAATCCATTTTCCCTCCAAGGTTTGAATGAGATTAGACGAGATATGGAAGTTCTAATGATCTGAGGCCAAAACCTAGTTCATGCAAAGAGTCTCAACTCTCAAAGCCTGACATCAAGTGCAAACCCTCACATAAAAAGTTATTCATGGTATTGTTCTAGAGAACTGGTAGTTCCAGCTCCCTTATACTGTATTCCTTTTAGGCAAGGCACAATCTGCATACTTCATGTATAAAAATGTTACAATTTACAAGAAAACTTCGTGCACGCATGTGTGTATTTTGTTTCTAGAAAGTTAATCACTACAGGGCTGCCTTACCACCCGCACGTAAACAAAGACTAGTTCAGCGGCTCTACAGAACACACGGCTCCGGCCACAAGTGGAAACGTGACCGGCACCAGAAACGATGCGGACACCCCTGGAAACGGGTCCCGCAGCGCTGCCCGCCGAGGAGGCCCCACAGGGCCCAGCCCCCGCGGCCGCTGCCCGAGCGCGACCACCCCCCGTGCCCGCGGCCTCCCCGGGCCGGGAGGGGCCCCCAGCCCCGGCCGTGCCCCGGCCCCGCGGGGGAGGAGCCCGGGGCACGGCGGGGTCGGGCCGCCCCCCCGGCTCGCGCTGCCCCCGCCGCCCGCCCGGCCCTGCCCCGCGCTGCCCTCACACACATTTTGACGCCATTAGCGCTGCCCGCGCCGCTCCCGGGCGCCGCGGCCGCCGCCGCCTCCTCATCCTGCGGCGGCTGTTGCTGCTGAGGCAGCGGCTGCTGCTGCTGCTGGGGCGGCGGTTGCTGCTGCTGGGGCGGCGGTTGCTGCTGCTGCGGCAGCGGGGGCTGCGGGGGCTGCTGCCCGGCCGCCTCCTCGGCCCTGCGCGGCGCGGCCGCCTCGGCCCTGTCGCTCTCCGCCATGTCGTGCCGGGCCGCGGCCCCGCGAGCGCCGGTTTGAAACGGGCCCCGAGCGCCTCGGCCTCGCCGCCGTCACGGCCGCTCTCGCGAGAGCGGCGCGCGCGGCCGGGGGAGGGGAGCGGCCGGGACGCGCGCGCCGGGGCTGTGCGCGTTGCCATGGAGACCCCGCCCGGCCGCCATGGCCGCCGCGGGGCGGGCGCGTCGCGACTGACGCGATCACTGAGTCCGCACAGTAACACCGCACGGCCAAGCACGCCGCGAAAGCGTGTCCTCAAGTGCCACACCTGTACGCTTTTTAAACCCCTTCAGCGATGGTGACTCCTCCATTTCCCTGGGCAGTGTGTTCCTGTGCTTAGCAACCTTTCCATACAGAAATTTTTCCGAATATCCAATCTAACCCCTGGTGCAACTTGAGGCCACTTCCTATCCTACCACTTGTTTCTTGGAAGAAGGGACCAATGCCCACACGGCTCCAACCTCATTTCAAGGAGTTCTAGAGAGGGATGAGGTCTCCCTGAGCCTCCTTCTCTCCAGGCTGAAGGCCCCCATCTCCCTCAGCTGCTCCTCACAGGACTTGTGCTCCAGACCCTTGACCAGCTTTGTTGCCCTTTTTTGGACACATTCCAGCACTTCAATGCCTTTCTTGTCATGACGGGCCCAAAACTGAACCCAGGATTCATAGTGTGGTGTCTCCAGTGTGAGCAGAGGGGGATGATCACAGTCCTGCTGGCCACACCATTTCTGATACAAAACATCTTCTATGGTTTTTTTCCAAACATTTCAGTACCCCCAGCATTAAGAAGATCCCCACATTCATCACCTGCATCATCCTGAAGCTCCTGGTGGACCTGAATGACCCCTTAACCTATGATGAGACAGCTCAGATGAAATACAGAATTACAGAATGACAGAATATACTGAGTTGGAAGGGACACATCAGGATCATTGAGTCCAACTCCTGGCCCTGTGCAGGACACCCCAAGAGTCACACCATGTGCCTGAGAATGTTGTCTAAACACTTCTTGAACTCAGACAGGCCTGGTGCTGGGACCACTTCCTTGGGGAGCCTGTTCCAGTGCCCAACCACCCTCTGGGTGAAAAACCTTTTCCTGATATCCAACCTAAACCTTCCCTGACTGAGCTTCAGGCTGTTCCCTTGGGTCCTATCACTGGTCACGAGAGTGAAGAGAGCTGTTCTTGCCCCTCCACTTCATTTCATGAGGATGTTGAAGACCTCAGTGACCTCCCCTCGGTCTCTTCCAGGCTGAACAGACAAAGTGACCTCAGCCACTCTTCATACGGCTTCTCCTTCAAATCCTTCACCATCCTCCTTGCCCTTTTTTGGAAGCTCTCTAATAGCTTAATAGCTTAATGTCTTTTTCATATTGTGGTGCCAAAACTGCATACAATATTCAAGGTGAGGCCACACCAGTGCAGAGCAGAGTGGGACAGTTACCTCCCTTGACTGGCAAATTAAGCTGCAAGTTCAATTTTAGTTAGAGCATTGAAATCTTCTCAATGGGCATTTGTTTTATTCTTATAAAAAACAATGTATATATTTATATAATATATGATATCTCTTCTATAAAAAACAATTAAATATGAATAGCTGTAATTCTACTATAAAATTTTAAAATCACACAGGTCTGTGCCACACACACAGTACTAAACATTTGCATTCTCTAGCATTCATCCTGTAAGATGTTCATTTACTTATGAGGCAGAATCTGCAGTATATTCCTCTCTACTTCCTTTGGCTTCTTCAATTCCAGTTTGTCTCTTGGGGAAAACAATAGGTTTTAAGTGATATTTTTAGAAGAAGTAAAAACATTAATCATTTGGACAATGTTTAATCATTTCAGTAACCACGAGTACAAAAGCATTTCCAAAGAGGTAACCAAATAGTATATAAACATCTATTATAAAAGGAAAGCCATTCAATCCTCTGCAATGAATTTAGATTAGTGGCTTCTGGTTGCTGACCTACTGACCTGGACTAATGTGGGTTTTGGAAGTAAACTCCTTATGAGCTGATGGCCCTTTCTTTTGCCTGTCCTCATGACTGTCACAGCAAGTGTTGGTAACATCTGAGATTTCTGAGAAAGCTTAAAGATACTAAGAAATACCCCAATAATCTACATCCCAGATAAAGGTAGAAAGGCATGTCCAGGGGTCTGATAAGACATGTAATTCTGTTCACACATTAACCATAATTAGATAAGTATCTTGGTATTTGCAGTAATAATCATCACTGAAGGAGTTAACGTTTACTTGCTATTGCTGTCATTACATTTTACAGCTCTCACTTCTGCAGGATGAAGGGCAGTAATTCCCATGTTCAGGTTACTAAACCCTGGTACCAGACCTCTGTTCAATTGTGCTTTGCACAAAGCATCTCAGGTGTAGGAATCCTAAACTCCCTAACCCCGTATTACAGCATGAAGCAGCTGACACAATTCCTCTGCCAACGGGCCCATGGATGTTAGTAACAGGAAGAATTATTGAGGTTCTTACACACAGGTTGCCTACTTGTTCCAAATAACTTACTGGCTATTTCAGCTGCTACCTCCTCTAGTCTGTCTACCTTTTGGGCCCATGGGTATGGCTGAGATGGAGTCAGTTTTCCCCACAGCAGCCCTCGTGTGTGCTCTGTATTGGCAGCTGGCAAGGTGTTAGTAACAAATCAGTGTTTGCTGGGATGCATCACGGCTGTATCTCCAACATTCCCCCCTCACCAGCAGGCTGAGGATGGGCAAGATCTTGGGAGGTGATATAGCCAGGACAGCTGACCCAAACTAACCAAAGGGATATTCCATACTGTATGACATCTGCTCAGGAATAAAAGTCAAGAAAAAGGAGGGGGAATAGGGGGTTGTCATTATGACATTTGTCCTCTGGAGCACCTGCTGTGTCTACTGAAGCTCTGCTTCCCAGGAAGTGGCTGGACATCGCCTGCTGACAGGAAGTAGAGAATAAATCTTCTGTTTTCCTTTTCTTCCACATGCAGCCTTTGCTTTATTCAATTGCCTCTATCTTGATCCACGAGGTTTTTTCCATCTTATTTTCTGCAACCCCATCCTGCTGAGGAGAAAAGTGGTGGAGCAGCTTGTTGGGCACAGCCAAGGTCAATCCTCCACAGCCTAGCACACACAGAGTAAACTCAGGTGTCACACAATGTGTCTTGCAATAAATATTCAGAACTGTACAATCTATACACATCCAGAGATGAAGAGGTGTTTTGGATCAGAGTTGCACTGGGGCATAGTTTAGCTTAAAGCCTGGAGGACTGATACCAGCTTTGCCCTGTCCCCCTTGCACTCCAACTCCAATTTACAGCATCCTGTTTAGATCAGTTGCCTGTGTCAGAATTTTTATGGGAGTCTTGCCTCCTTTTCTACAAGCCTCACACATAATCACTTGACATTTCTGTCTTCAAAGAATAATAATAAAATTGGGAGAACGATACCACAAAGAGCTGTTGGAGCCCTGACAAGGGGTGAACTGGGATTAAAAAGTGGGATTTCTTTGGTCTACAAAACTGCGTTGAAAAATGGTTTTTTTCCCAGGAAGACTTCTGAAGATAAAATTATTGAAATAAAAATAATTTTAAAAAATCTACTTAGTATAGTAAGTGACAAAAAAGGAAAACGATTGTCTTTCCACGCCTGTATTTGTGCTGAGAAATTTGTTATTACACACTACTGATCCCTCCTGGGACTATTTTAAAATTATCATTTGATATATGGACTTTCAACATCTCTTCCGCCTTTGTTCATGTCCTTACAGGAGACAGATGAGGTTTCTGAGGAATGTTCCTGTTACAAGGGTATCCCTCATTTAGTACAACACTGCTACAAGTGTTCCTGGTCTGCTGTCCTAACAAATTCCTCTCATCATCCCCTCATGTAAATAGTGTGTCTCAGTTGTAGGGAGGGTTTAGGGCATAATGGCTGTATATTCTTGGCAAGCACTGATTCACACAGGGAGTTGAGGATAATGGAGTATTATTAATGTTCTTGCATATATATGTAAATATAAGCTAATGTAAAGGAGCAACTCTTGGAAGTCCCTTGTACAAGTAGTAGTTACAGAGCTAAAATAATTACATGTGTTCTAAGTACCACAATTCTTTTCAAAACAGTAACTCCAGTCTGTTACTAAATTCAAGTCTCAAGTCCTCAATGACCAACAAGACATTGCTTTCAACTTGCTAATGAACAAATATGTATCATCCTTTTAGAAAGGACCATTTCAATTGGTCTTTGGTTTATCTCAATATTGGTTTTAATTTTGTTTCCAGTTAAGTCATGATCAAAAGCAACTCATCAGCACTTTCACTGGGTGGAACTTTAAAAAATATTCTATGTTCCTGAAAGTCGGTTTGTATGGAATTTCAGTAAATGGGGCTTCTGAGCCTCACAGGTCTTAAATCCATTTGACTTTTTTTTTTTTTTTGTAAATTACTGTTTTCAGGCAGACATTGTTCTCACCTATATGATGCCTGTATGGTGAACACATCACACATGTTTTTGTTGCTGTGGCTCCTAAATGTGGCTCCTCTTAGCATTTTCTAGACCCTGTCAACTCTCCAGGAAGCCCTGAGTACAGCTGGAAAAGTGTTGCTTTAACAACAGATTCGCTTTGTGAATCATTTGACTTTTGTAGCTTCTTTAAAGATTCCTTTTTGCACAGACCAGTCTGCACTGCCTAAGGATGCACCCAACCTACACTGCTTTACTCTGTGCTAAAAAAATTAAAATTACCCCACTCTGCAACTGGTACCCTCTTTTGCATACTTACAATGCACCTGGAGTAAAACAAATACAATCTTCCCCAAATGCTCTCTTTGCAATTAAACATTATCTTCTTAGTCTGAGAAGCAACGTGGGATCAGTCACACAGGAGACCTGCTCTACTTGATCTGCAGGGATCTAACTTCTTTGTCCTTCATGGAAGGCTTATATCCCCCTAAGTCTCATAAATTTTTTTTTCAGTGTTATGCAACCCTTGCCCACAGCTTAAGAGTCTAAATCTTAATCACCTAGTTTTTACCCCTAAAAGGCTGCATAACATCAGATTTTTGGTAGAACCTTTACTGGTCCTATATTAAAACAACTCACAGCTCTCTCTTCCCCCCAGACATTATTCTACCTACTGAAGGAACAAAAGAAATAAACTAAGCAACCTGCTTGTGTTTTGGTCCTTCCTTCCACAACACGTGGTCCCCACTGTCAGGCTGAGTGCCCCTAACATACCCACCACCTCTGCCTTTCAGTGTGAGACAGTAAACACCACCTCCTGCAGGTCTAAAGAGAACCCATCCTTCCCTTTGTCCTCTCCCTCGTTGGCCAGGGGCTTGCCCCAATCCCGGGGTGAAGAAGCTGGAGACACACCTGGGGCCATTTGCCCTCCTCATGGCTGAACTCTCTTGTCCCACCCACACAAGGTGGCACTGTCGATTTTCACTGCATGCATTCCCTCTTCCACCTTTGCCCACACTAACGCTGGTTGGACTTCAAAGTGGTGATTTTCAACCTTCTTCAGTTTCTGAATCGCTACATGTTACCTATTTTTAATATTACAGAAAAAAAACCACCATGGTAGAACAAATGTTAAATACCCTGAATTAAATTACTTATAGTAATTCTCACTTGCTACTGTGATCAATACATAAATTATTATAGCATCCTCACACACTTTCACTGTGCCCCTCTATTACTGCTTTTATATCCCCTACATACTATTGCTTTCTGATTATGCGTATTCTCAAAAACTTGCTTAAATTTGCTTAGGAGGGGATTTTCAACTTGATCTATTTCTTCTTTGCACTATCTTCTTCACTGACTCTGCCCATTTCAGCCCATTTAAAATTTCTAGCAACTTAAGGGAGAGTTTGCTTGGGAAAGAACTCTCAAAGAGCTCTTTAAAGCTATACTGAAAAGCAAGTTACAATGGAGTTAGTTGTCCCTCAAAGCAGTTATATTTTCTCAACACCTACACCACTCAAGTGATCCTTAAACATCAAAAGTATTAACCAGCTAATAGCTCCAAGAGTTCCTTATTGCTTCTCACTCATTGGCACCCACTTGCCCAACCTTAAATTAGGCCAGTTGAATTTGCAAGATCAAAGTAACAAATTACCAAATGATTATAAAATCTCTGTGTCTGATCAAGGACTCTCCTTTGAGGAAAAACAACACTCCCTAAACAAGGATCAAATTACAGCAAATATGATTGAAGTCAGATGGAATTGATAGTTATTGTTCTGTTGAACATAGAAAAGATGGAGCCTGATAAAGAAAGGGCAAGTGAAGAGTAGTGAACGCTCCCTTTGTCTGTGTACCCAGAATGGGTCACGTACACTGAACAGAAAAACAGTGCTACTTGTCTACTGACAACTGGTAGCTGAAGAGAGGAGACTCATTCCCTGGTGCTGCCTGCCAGTTTCTTTGCCACTTTCATTTCCCTGAGAAGTGGATCTCCAATACATAAAATCAAAAAAAAAAAGTCTTTAAATTAGAACATGAGTATCAGATTCCTAGAAATAATCAACATGGCAACTTCTGCCATGTCATAGTACAAGAGGGGTAATTATTTCACTGTTAAAAAACCTCAACATTTAATCCTACAAGAACAACAAAAGGATAATATCACATCTACAAAAAGTAAGATTCCACAAATAAACATTTTCCAGGCAAAATGGTGGTGAAAGGCCCAGCATCAATGCCCGATTTCCACTAGAAGAGACAAGACACCCCCACTCAGAATTTATGTGTTTCTACTGTCAGTGTTGTCCCTCACTCCCAGAGAGAAAAGACATGGTCATCCTGGCTACTCCCAAGACCTTCTTCCAGTAAAGTTCTCCAAGTATAGCAATGCTCAACAATTATTGAAAAAGTCTGGATTTATGTCACTCTCCCTTAACAGTTGTGCTAAGTTGAGAGGGTACCATGAAATTCTCAGACTTTGTGTTTGCTACTCCCAAAATCCCAAACCATAGCTGCTTCCATCTAGTGAGACCTTCATGTGGCCCTCAAGTAGTTCAGGGACGGGGCTAAAAAAGAAAACTAGAGCTCCTTAGGAACAGTAGAGGCTCTTTATATAAATATTCTGAAAGCACAATCTTACACTATTTAAAACTATCTATTTATAAAGTCTTCCTGGATCTTCAAATATGAGAGGCACTTCAAAAATTAGCTTGACTTACAATTTCAGCAACAGACATTGTTTACCACGACTGATGCTGCAGTATTAGAAGATCAAACGAATAACCATTAGCAAGTACATAGTTACCCATCAGTTTAATCATTAGTTCTACTAGCAGGAGAAATCTATATTTTGACTTGACCCAATGCTTAGAAGTCCACTGCAGATACAGCAGAGGAGTCGGGCAGTAAAATGGCAGGCAATGCAAAACCGCTTTTCTTCCAGATCGTATCAGGAAGAAGGTTTAAAGGTTTAACCTATCCTAGAGTTATTGCATGTAGCAAGAAACATGTAGATTTTTAAAATTATTTTCTACAGACCAATTCTGCTAGCAGGTCTGCAGTAGTCTCAAAAGTCTCATGATGCATATCAGAGTGATACAGTCCTGTTCCACTGACCCACATGCATTCCTGTACAAAAAAGGAATCGCCATCCTTTAAAACAGATTTGCTATTTATTAATGCAATAAATACAAATCCCGCTTTGGGAAAATGAATCTTCTTTCGTAATCCACCTTAAACACCTTCTGTTGTGGCAAATGGAAGCCTCTCTAATATACAACCAGCATCAACTAAACGCAGCTAATGAAAGGATATAAAGCGAGGCTTAGGCTCTAATCATTATTACTACTGGAGCTGTTGGGAGGACCCGAGTCCGTTCTGCGGGCGCAGCCTAAGAGGCTTTCAGCTCCCCACGCCCCGCTCAGCTCAGTGTGTCAGCGCCTGCCCGCAGTTCCACGGCAGCGGAGCGGCCCCGCCGCACCCAGGGCGGCTCCACAGGTCCCGCTCGGCGCCGGGGCTGCGCTGCTCGCCCGGTACCGGCGCTCCCGGCCCGGGAGGTACCGCAGCCCGGTCCCCCATCGCTGCAGGGACACCCAGTCCCGGCCTGGGCGGCGGGAGTGGAGCAGAAGAGGGAGCGCTGCTCCCGCCCGCTCCGCAGCGGCCCCGGCCCGGCCCTTACCGATGCACCGCACGTAGTGTTTTGCAGGAAGTTTCCACGCTCCTCGGTCTAATCCGTGCAAAGGGGGGCCGGCGAGGAGCGCGGCTGAATTGCGATGGAAGGGGGCGGGCGGGGAGGTGGAGGAGGAGGCGGTAGCAGCAGCGGCCGTGTTTAATTTTTTAATTAGGGCGCTTTGAGCATCTCCCCGCGGGGTCGCATCGCCGGGCGGCGAGGGGAGCCCGGGCGAGCTGCCCCCCCCCTCCGCCGCCCGGGACCACCCCGTGCCCGGAGCCGTCGGGACTCCAACCTGGGCTTTGGACAGCCGGCGAGGCGGCCCCGGAGCCGCGGGAGCTCCGCGCTCCGGCACGATGGGCAGCGCGGGCGCGGAGGACACGGGTGGGTACCGCGGTCGCACCGCGGCGGGCCGGGCGGGCGGGTGGCGGGCTCTGACCTTGCGGCGCTGCCCGGCCCGGCCCGCACGGCCCGGCGGGGCGGGGGGCACCGAGGCACCCGGGGTGGCGGGGGGAGCAGGGGCAGGGGCAGAGCCTAAATCTGCCCTCCCTGGATATCGCGGGGCCGGGAAAGCGTAGGCTGTGCGCGCAATCCTCCAGCAACAATTGCTTTGCAGGTGCTCGGTCTCTCGCAGCCGCCGTCCCCAGGGAAGCAGGCAACACTTTTCCGCGTTCACAAGTTAAGGATGATGCTAATGAGCGTTTTATTTTCCTGCATCACTGTATTATCCAAATCTAGACTACATACAGGCATTCACAGCACAAGAGCTCCTGTCCAATAGAGACTCCAGGCTCACGTATTTGCTAAGGATAAAATCTTATTTCTGCAATTCATTGCTTGTTGGAAGGATGGACGTGTCACTGCCCGACTGCTGCTTCTTTGCAGGGGAATGCTGTTTAAGTGGAAAAGTGTTGCTTGCACCCTGAGTTACCATGCTGCAAAAACACTGCCTGCTTGTGTGGGGCTTTGCTCTCCTTGCAGAGCAGTGAGCCATGCCTTCATTTGCTGGGCATCCATGCCCTGGCCTTCCTTCCTTCACCTCCCTGTATATTTTTTTATAACCCTGAAGAGACAATCTTCTGCCCTGCAATTTAGAGAATATGGAGTGTGTACATGAGCATGACAGGTTGGCTGTGTGGTCACAGCATTGCTTTTGCAGCATTTCTGGCCACGTGTTTTTTAACTCAGGTAGCTCAGGCCCATTGGAGAATTCCATATTCATGAAAATTTCTATTTCATTAGGACTTCTCCACTCTTAGTCTTTTCATCCTACCTCTTCCTATGCCCAATTTCTATGATAGCATTTCTGGAATACAGTTCAGGTTCCCTGAAGAGATAGTTAAGTGCAAATGAGGTGCTTCCAAAACTCCCAGAGAATGACTGTTTAAACGTCCTTAACCAAACCACCACCTTTTCAAGTTAGGTTTGTTCTTACTCAAACACAAGCTCGGGACTGACGCTATTAGAAGTACTTTGAGAATGACCACATCCATGAACCAGCAGCTGGGCTGCAGACATCCAAGAGGTGAACAGATGGCCACTGATTTGGTCCATTTTGTTGCACACTACTGTTTATGAAGTGGGTTTTCAGGCAACTGAGGTTTAATCATGCCAAGAGGATGAATGCTCCCAGCTTGAGGCCCACCTTTCCCGTACTGAGCCATTAGAAAAACAAGTCCTACAGGGGGTTCTGTGAGAAAAGGACTGAAATGCAGCATACAAGGAAGATTATTCTGGCTACTTACTTTCTTAATCTTCTCAGATTCTCTGTAGATATACAAGTAAAGGCTAGATCTGAAAAAAGCATCATCCTGTCACTCCAAATCTACCAAAGAATTGGAGCCGGGGTCTTCAATCAACACCAAACACTGGCAGAGTTGGGCTGGTGATGCTCCTAGGATAAGAATTTCAACATCTTTCTTCCAGCTGCTTCACAATACTTAGTACCCATAGTGTTCCCCTTCTCCATCCCCCTACAGGTGCAGCCAGCACCCCCAGCTCATACCTCTGTTCTTCTTAGCTCAGTGGTCTATATGCTCTTTTCCTCAATCCTATTTTCTTTAGGACTCTGATTGTTTATTCTGGCCTTAGAAAGGCTTCCAATGGCCTTTTATTTCACAGCAGGATGTTAAGGAGCCTTTCTTTTTGCCAGTGTTTTTATACAGGCAACTCCAAGGAGCAGACTCTTGACCTGTGGGAAAAAAAAAAAAAAGTCGAGCTCAGTCTGGGGCCATCCCCCCCAAAATGGCTCTGCAGATTCTAACTGATACAATGCCTGTCCCCATTACGCTTTCCTAAAGGCTATCTTTGAGGATTTTTGGATCCAGGCCATGTTGGTTAGCATTCAGTCTTCTGACTCAGGACTTGACACACACTCTGCAGCAAATGACAGGGTATCTGACTAACTGGGAGAGGACATTAACCTGTGTGCAGCACTACAGTGTGGAAACAATAAAAAGGCACTCAAGGTCAGACGTGCTACCACAGTTTTGGGGATACATAATTAGAGCAAAATTTCCTATGAACATGAAAGCTTCAATTATAATTTCTGAAATTCAGGACAAGGAAGACAAGAACACAAAGCTGCACATTAGAGTTTCCCAGAATCAATCCCTCCTCCCATCCTCCTAGCGAAATGCATGGTGTTTTCTCATGCAGCTGTTTCAGCCAAACTTTTGTTGGATAAAACTAAGATATATTTTTCCATGTTTCAGCATCAGTCCAGTTTTGCACAGACATCTGTTCCATAGTGTGTCCTGATAAACACATAATGTACAAACAAATCCCATTAATTCCAGCATGTAACCTGCAAAATTACTAAGACTGGAAATCATATTCTTGGAAAATGGCTTTCTATGGTGAAGAAATGTCATGTCAAACACAAACAAATTTGCCTGGACTCAGCTCAAATGCAGGGTTCTCCACAGACAGCCTATCCCTAAGATTTTTCTCTATGTCTTTCAAGGTAGCAACTGGGGTTTTTGGGTCTGGCTTTTCTAGGTAGTGACTACGTATCATTTTCCAGTATAAGCCTTGACTTTAGGAAAGTAATTTTTTTCCTTGACTGGTTCTTGTTCAAATCATCGGATTTGTGACATAAATTTGTCATATTGAACTTTCTGTGATTTTTTTTTCTCTGCATAAGGTCAAACTTAATAGAAAAATTGGAAGTATGTCCAATGAAAATCCATACAGCAGGTGGGCTTTACCTATGATACATTTTCAGAAAATAAATATTGCTTGTTGTTTACATTATTTCTAATTCCAATAGGCCGTATCTGGATCTTTTCTCCAGCTTAACAGGAATTAAAATAGTATGACCCAAAGAGCCAAATATAATTCAAAACAAGGAAGGATCTCATACACAGCTCTACAAAATAAACAGGACACTGGTTGTTATGTTCTGGCACACAGAACATTGAGGTTTATTGCAAAAAGGAAAAGAGTTGTGTCTTGCCCTTTTAACCTTTGTTTTAAAATTTTTATTCGTTATAGGATAATTAGTCAAAAATCCCACAAAATCGGAAGTGAGAAAGGAGACACCAAACAAGATAAAAGTTCTCTCCATTTCTGTCTGCTCAGGAATACCAAATCTTATTTTAACTTTTTCTATTGTTCTTAACTGTAGGGTACTGTGGCTACTTTCAGCCATGCCTGCAGTACAGAGGAGAGACACCAGAGCTCCCTTTAACCTGGCTTAGCAGTGCAGGTACCTGAAGCGGTGTAGCCATGGCAGCACAGAGCTCCGAGCGGCCTAATTACTCTGCCAAGAAATAAATGGATACTGGTAATTCCCTGGGGAAAAAGGCGGTGGAACCGTTAACAAAAAGAGTTTTTCCCTGAGGCACGTTCGTTAAATAGGTGTTAGCAAGAGGCAGGAAACCTCAGGCTCTAACCTTAGAATAAAAGTGCCTTTGTCCTTTGGTGCTTTTGATGTCCCGGTCCTTCCAAATCTCCTGCTGTCTACAGGTACAAAAGAAAGATGTGATTCCAATATCTGACGGAAAACCTAAAATAAAGCAAAACGATCCCCACCCTCAATTAAAATCTATACAAAAGATCTCCTTAAACAGACAAAAATAAAAAGTTTCACCTGGCTGGAAACACGCAGAGCTCTCCTGGTGGCAGTGGCAGAGTGGAGTTGCCTGAGTCTCCTGCCCTCCATAGGATACACATCAGGGTCAGCCCCCTGAGCACCATCGGGAGAGAGTTCAGACCTGCTGTTTCCTGTAAAAAATGGCATATAAAAATGGATATGTATGTGTTTAAGGGGAAGACCAAGAAGAAGAAACAAATGAGAACAAGATTTAGGGGAAAGGAATTTAATTCTGTTATCTCTTCTCCCACCAATCTTTCCTCATACACAAGAGTGGACATGTATAGGGAAAGCTGAAGGGGTAATTTTACCAATATGCTCACTTTCTTATAAGCTCAAATACACAGCATTTTTTTTTCTGAAACTGAGGCCCAAGACTTCACTAAAATTGCACACACAATTTTACAAGTTGGTTTATTTTACAAGTTGGATCTATTTATTTAGACTCATGATCTAAATCAGATGGCAAAATTCACATTATTTGGCTGAAACTGCCTTTGAGGTCAGTGCAAGTTTAACTAGTTTTAGGACAGAGATTTAAAGCCATTTCAGAAAACTTACCTGGTTTCTCCAGGTGGAGACCTCGGTGAGTATTGCTAAATCAGAATCTGCAGACTCGTGCCCAGTCTGACGAAATGCTATTTGCAACAGCCATGTGCTGAAATTTCTGTTTTGAGGAGACAGAAAGCCAGAAAACCATGAGTTTGCTGTCTCATAACAGAGCACAGTAAGTGGATGGTGTGTAGAGGCTAAAAGTTGTGATTTTTTCATATTAATTTAAATGTGAAAAAACAACAGGACACTGCACTGCTAAAATCCAAGCTGGTTTTCATTTTGAAATGTTCATATACTACAGCTCGGATACACGCATCCCATTTAGCCCTAACCACACTGATTGGACTTTTCTATGCAGGCAAAGAAGCAATAGAGGTGAAAACCCCACAGAGTCACCAGGATGTGATGCCCAACGATGAGCAGTAATTACTGCAGCAACACTTCAGCCAGCATGAGTGTCAACGAAATGTCTGCCTTCCCTCTGACTCTAGAGCAAAAAACTGGCTTTGCCTTTGTGGGGATTTTGTGTGTTTTCTTGGGACTTCTAATTATCCGATGCTTCAAAATCTTGCTAGACCCCTACAGCAGTATGCCTTCTTCTACCTGGGAAGATGAAGTTGAGGGGTTGGACAAAGGAACATTTGAATATGCTCTTGCATGAAAACTCACAGAATATCCTGCCTTAAATTTGATGTTGATTTCATTTTGGAAACCAACTGTTGTTACGTTTGTTATACATACCCGCATTTTGGAGATATGTTGGTGGCATCCATTTTGTTAAATAAATATTTGTTGCAAACTCAAAAGGCACTTCCTGTTGCTTTTATTTGATGAACAGTGGAATGGTAGGTAAGAAATGGTTAACAGAAAACAAATACTACAATAATTCAATAGAAAGGGAGGGTGGCCAATATTTTAAGAGTCAGATAATATCTGCTTCTTCAGAGAAAGATCTCATTTCTACTGTGTCTCATGATAGGCTGGAGGAAAAGATGAATAACACAAAACAGGCTCATGAATGGTGAATGTTTAAATGGTAACAACCTCCCCTCCTCATCTGACACAATTTTCTGAAACTCATAGTCTTTGCTTCTACACTGAGAATGCAAAAGTGGAGGACAACAAATGTTGAGGAGGTGCCTGCAAGAGGTGTGTGTCCATGTTGCTGAGGTGAGAGGAACATGGGCTAGTCCACATACTACCAATATTAAGAAACTTAATGGGAAGGACTAAGATCACATCAGTTGCTAACTCATCTCTCACCTTCCAAGAAGAGCAGGTGCTCTACTACTGACTAGTTATGAGGAAAGATCATTGCTTCTCCGTGAAAACTTGATGTGGTCCTCTGCAAACACTGTGTAACTCACATCAGTATTTTTTTGATAGATCTTCCAATATGCAGTAACAGAAGCTCAAGCAGAATTAGTGGAAGGGAAACAAACATCATTAAGGAAGTTTTTGATACTACAAATATTCAGCTATACAAAACATATTACTTGCTCCAAACTCCAATCCAAATCAACATCACCACGGTCCCAGTTCACCAACATCTCCTACATTGCTGTAAATGTTAAGTGGAAGAGAAAAATTAAATGTTAAGTAACCAATCTAACTAGCTGAATTGGTCAATTGCCAGTTTTTACTGCTTGGTTACAACAGTTGATTCAGTTTAAACTGGAACTTAAACTGTCTGGTTAACAGCTCCCAGCAATAATTACACCAGCTTGGCAAGGCCAAAGCAGAGACAATCATGCTGCTTATCCATTTGTACCCAGCCCCCAAGAGGGACAGGGGTCCAGAGCTCTGTACTCTCCAGCCCCTCTCCACAGCTGCAACTTTGTACAGTGCATGACCTGGACTATCACTGAAGAACTGGCCATGGGAGATCCTATCAAAGCAGAAGTGAAACAGTGAAAGCAGAGACTCAAATCTGGATATTCAAGGTCACCCTCATACACACAGCTGTTTAGCAAGTGTGACAGTACTTGACAGAAATTCAATTCAGTTTTTAAGAAGGCTAGCGTTAGAATTTTAGGCACTGTCACTTTTGCTAAACAGCTTTGTTTGCAACGAGGAACTAAGACAAGGAGATCAGTTACAGCAGCTGCTTTCTTTTTTCATGTATTCTGAAAAATACATCTTGTTTCTTTTGCCTTATATACTAGGCAGAGGCAGACAGTGGAACAGCAGACCTCAAGTGCCATTTGGAACATGAAATACTTGATTGTACAGGGAAGGACATGAATCTTCTGTCCAAAGCATGGAAGAGAGGAAAAGCCAACATCAATCTGCACCAGCTGAATTATAAAACATAAACAGTTTTGTGAATATAAGGGCTTCTCAACTGCTTCAGATTGTACATAAGAAAAAATGCCAGACCCTCAGAGATTCAATGTATTGCATTTATCCTGCATATATGGTTAATTTAACCATAAAATCCAAGGTAGATATCAGTACAATGATTCATGTGATCTGTTATTGCTGGATAGGATTATCTACTGCAGAGACCTGACACTGCCATTCTTTTTATGTACATCTAATCAGCACAGCTGAGCTCTGTGCTGTCAGGTTAGAGTGC
The DNA here is from genome assembly GCA_038380795.1 of Pyrocephalus nanus. Lineage (NCBI taxonomy): Eukaryota > Metazoa > Chordata > Aves > Passeriformes > Tyrannidae > Pyrocephalus > Pyrocephalus nanus. The sequence continues at coordinate 10,013,316 of CM076272.1, forward strand.
TGAAGGTACTTAAGTTATCTGGGTTAAATATAGTTCAATAATCTTTAAACTACATAACAAACACAGCAAACATACCCAAAGAACCCCAATATCATCAATTTTTTTCTTGACCCAATCTATTGCTGGAAGCAATTATCAAGTTCCCTTATGATTACAAAGCTTCATCATTTCCTGTCTGCCCTTCTCTGAATCCCAAACACACAAGGAAGTCAGCCTTCCTGGAAAGAACACAGAGAACATAATTTTTCAAAGGTTTTCCTTAAATATACATAATATAACTTAAAAAGGGGTCAGGAGTAAATGGTTCAAAACTGCATGTAAGACAAGAGGACCCCCCAGTGACTGATCCCACTGACTTCACTGAATGTCTTCTGCATAAAATGCACCGAGCAGATCCTGTGCTGAACTTGTTATCTGCATGACTATATATGCAGAAGTGAAAAACAAGAGAGAACATGATCTGTGCACAGAACCTGGCATAGCTGGGAGGGAAATGGAGATAACGAAAGTATTTTCAGGCCCCCTTAGAAATTTTGCAATGCCATAAAGTCAGTAATTGTAATGGATAGGTACATTTGCTGGTTAATAGGTAACAAGCTAGAATGTCTCTCTAAATCACCATCTAGCAATGTTTTGAAAGAGAGGGATTGGATGGTCTATTCAGTGTATTAAGCAGGAGAAAAATCTGGCCAATAAGGCAGAGTCTGTAATGCCTCAAAGAGAGTGACACACTATATGCATGAATAAAAGAGGCAGATTGTCCTTCCCTAAAAACACAGGATTGAATGGTAAGTTAAATTACCCTGAATAAGGTAAACTTGATTATTTATGCGTAATGCTAGAATGCTAAACACAAAATTAATGGCAAATAACAGTTGAGAGACCTCTGGAAATACATTGTGAAAACCAAAGTGTTATTTTCAAGAACGGCAGAAAGGTAAGAGACTTTACTTTTCCTAGCAAAACAGTAATATTATGGAAATAAGACAGTGAAATGACAGAATCATTTTACTTGGTAGCACAAGTCATCAAAGCAAATTGTCATCAAAGAATTGGGATTTCATTCAGTCAGGGAGATGAAAACAAACATAGTTTCACTGACCTTAATGACAGAAGATTTGTTTTTGCTCCTTCATGCCTGAAGATGAAACACTTCCTTGCAACTTTAAAAGGCTGAAGGAAGCAGAATAATATTTGTGATAAGAAATGTGTAATAATAATAACACTATTGATAATCTAGAGACAGTAGAAGTAAAATAAACTAAACAAATGTAACACTGCTGTGAGGCTTACAAAACATTAAGCAGCAAAACCAACATAAAATGAGGGGGTTAAAAACTGGTATCATAGCAGGGAGGTGGCAGCAGAATATTATCCATAGCTGATGGAAGAAGTGAGAAAATGCACTTCAGGTGTACCTCATACTGAAGATGGAGGACTTTTGATTATCAGCTCTTCAGAATATAATTTTGATATGTGATTTTAGAGAAGATTTACATTGCTGAGCTATAAATATTGATGAAATATTTATCTTTCCATGCCAAGCGGCCAAATGCATTTCATGAAATCATTGAGAAATTTAAATTGAAAAAAATCTCAGGAGGTCATCTAGTCCAACCTCTTGTAAAAGCATGAAACTTTGAAAAAATGCCTGTAATGGGCTTATTTACCTAGATTTTCAGTTCATATATTGCTTTATAAGATATCTTTTTTTTCCCTAAAACTTTCTGCTTTTACAGTCACTTGCAGAGTTTCAATGTCTAAGCATGCTCTGGTTTAGTGCCTTTGAACAGGCCCGGACTCCTGCTGAATTATACAGATCTATCTACACAACCACACTTTCTAATCTCCTTAGAAATATGTTTCAAGACTTGTAGATCATTTAAGGGCCATCTAGCCCACACTGTAAATTGCTGAAAAGGTACTTAACTCACTGAAGGCCTTAAATATACACACCCCTTCTTCTCTTGGTGTTTTTGTTTGCTCATTTGTTTTCTTTGATGAGGGTCTGTGTGGGAGAGTGGAGGTGAGAAGGAGATTATACAGCTCCACGTCCACTTTTCTGTGGGCTGCGACTCAGAGGGACCCAGACAGGATAGGGCAACGGGACAACAGGAATCTCATGACATTCAACAAGGACAAATGCAAATCCTGTACCTCAGACAGACTTAATGCCTGCACCATACAGGGAGCAACTCTCCTGGAAGGGACTTGGTGAGCAACAGGTTACAGAGGAGTCAGCCCCCTGCTTTCCAACTGTTTTAATTGCATGATGGTGTTCCACGATCCATGTACATGAATGCTCACTGTGGCACCCTGCTCCTTTCTGGGTTTTCATAAAACAGATTGAAACTAGAGGACTTCTTGGCCCATTTAGGGCTCAGGCTTGTACCAAACTGCTGCTGGTTTGGTTAAGGGGTCAAGAGTGCCCATCACAGATGGAAACATCTCCACAAACTCAGTCTTTGACTCAACCATTTTTTTAGTCAGTAAGTCATAGGATGACAGTCTTATGGATACTTGGTTAGGCCAGGGAGAGCTTGCGGTGGAAAACCATGCAAGATAACAAAAATGTTTTATTTATATCTTTTATAGCAGAAACCCAGCAGACAACATTAGGAAGACTGCTTAGACATTCAAGAGAAAATTCTCAGAACTTCATTACTTGAGGAGCAAAGATTTCATATGAAACAACAGTAAACCCTTTGCTGTAGCTGTTACTAACTGGCTGCAGCCACAGAAGAGTAAAGGGCTCAGTGAGCTGAGTCTGCAGCACCCCTGAAGATGTCCATGAACAATGCACCAAATGTATTCTCGGATCCAAATGCAAATCGGTTTCAAGTTAACATAATTAACGAAGGCCATGACAACAATGAAACAGCCCAAGAGGATGTGGGCTCTGACCCACCACATTATGAAGAAACATCTTTTACTGATGAAACGCAGAACAGACTGAGAATCAGTTATAGACCAGGAAAAAGAGAATTATATGACAATTTCCTTCAAAATGCGGAGAAAACAGAAGCTAGTTTACATCCCTATGATACTCACACTAAAATGTACTATCTACAAACTTTTGGCCATAACACAATGGACCCAGTTCCCAAAATTGATTATTATAGAAACACTGGCAGCGTCAGTGGGAGTAAGCTCAACAGACCAAGCTTATTAGAAATTCATGAACAACTGGCAAAGGTAAGTGAAAAGGAAAGATACAATTTTTCTCTATTCTATTTCCAGACTGTTAATTCTGTTTATTAATATGAGAAAGTCCTTAGATTCATGGACCTTGCCCAAGAGAAAAAGCACAAGTAATTACCATATTTCCTCTGGGAACTGCAGTCTGCTTGATGCTCTGTATCCTGCTCAAAGCAAAGATTTTTATTAAAAGGTGGTCATAACATACTTGATTAACAGAAAAACATTGCCTAATCTTGTCTAAAAGTATGGATCTACCTAATCTCTTCTGTTCCATGTAAGAGTTAGGATGGCAGATGATAAATGTCAATTTGTAATTTAACCAGGCTACACAATTCACACTTATTCTAAACTTGAATTTAACATCAGTGCATAACTAATTTTGACAGATTCCTCCATTGTACTCATTAACAAATGTGTTATAAAAAAGATTAGTGCAATCTCAATTAATCAGAAATCCAAAGCACTCCCTGTTTATTGCCGTAACAAACCATTCAAACTGCAAAAAAGAATCCAGAACAAGGGTATTGAGGCTGAGGTGTTTGCTCAGAAGAGGGATAGCAGACAAGAGTTTTCAGGTGCTCATTCAGTGAATGAATTTAGGCCTTGAGGCTCATTATTCCAATGAATTTGGAAATGAATCTGAAGAGACTCTTGAATGACTGCATAGAAAGCATTTATGGGGGAATGATTTGGCTAAATTCCTCTGAATCTGTCAATGGAAGAGCTGTTTAGACTTTGCTTATGTAATAAGATGGGGCTATATCCATGTAAAATAAACTTAGAGAGAGAACTATAAACGAGAACACAACTGTCTAACCTGCCTTTGAATGATTTTGTGGAGCTGTTTCTCCTCTCTCCCAAAAGGGAGACCTATTTTTGGTTGACTCAGTGTAGATGTTTACTATTGATATATATGCATTTTGTGGGGAAAAAAAACCCTTCCCCTTAGCAGACTCTTCCTGTTTGCTTCATTTTTTCCACGTATACACCACAGTAAGTGAATAATGAAATACCAAAACATGCCCTCTATCATGATAATCCTTCCTTTTGTCACCCCCCATGGCTACTTGCAGAAGAATATACATTTGTCAGGTACAATTCTCTGGGGTTTGCACATTGAAAACTTCCAATCAAAAGAATTTGAGACGTTGGTAATGTTTAAGTCTCAAATACCAGATTTTACTAATTTCTGTGTTACTGTCTCAGATAGGTGAATTTTGCTATCTAGTCACCTATCTAGATATTTTAAGGCTTGATTACCTATGTGGAAAAAAAAACCAAATAGCATGGAAAGCTGTAGTAAGAACTTCTGTGGCAAGAGCCAACAGATTAAGCACTTTGAAATGATTAAACTACTAAAAGACCTACTACAAAACAGTGGAATAATATGTTACTCTACTGACTTTGGTAAAATGAGACTCTTCTCTCTTAAGCCACAGTACCAAGTTCCCTGTAAAAAGCAGAGGCACAGGATACAGCTACTTTCAAAATCAAAAACCTTTTTTGAGTTTCTTAACTGTGCACTGATCATGGCAGGGCTGGAGAGAGATCACTGCTGTAGTCCAGTTGAGACTAAAAGTGTCACTATGCAGCAAAAATCCCCGTTCTTTTTTCTGTTTTGGACAATTGTGAAATGAAAAATCTTGAAAGAAAACAAGCTCTCATCTCCATTCCACTCAGTTTTACATACTTCTGAGGTCTGAATAATTTGGACAAGCATCTGATTTTTGGGTTCTGGTCCAGATCTTGTTCAGACTTTCACTCTCTGGCGATTCACCTGTCCTAAAGGAGGGTAATATAAAATAATGAAATCAAGAAAAAAAAATAGCCATTAGCAAATTTGGACCTGATTCTTTAGGATCTTATTAGGACAGCTTCCTAGCTTTGGCCTAACTTACTTCAATTAAGGTCTCCACAGACTGTCTAAAATGGCTTACATGGAAAGGAGAAGCATTTCCAAAGACAAATGCAAAGTGGATATAAATGGGAAAAAATATGAATTTGGTATCTGTATTCATTTGCAGATGTACAAACTGCTACCCAAGAGACTAAGCACATTTCTATGCCCAGAAGAAAGCTTCCTCTTATAGAAACAATTTACTTCAGTTGTGGCCAGAGAGGAGTAAAACAGTGTCTTGGCTTTGAACATAATGCTGAATGATCATGTACTGAACATGAGCATATTAAGGAATTTTCATTTTTGATCATAACTAGAAAATTTTTACTGCTGCATTTCTCAAAGGTTTGTGTATTTTAAACAAAATTAGATAATTTTGTTTAGGTTCTTTTAAGGCTTTCACTTAGAGAAGGTTAAAAATAAGACAGATGACATCACAGAATAAAATGGACAATTGCTTCATGGGTTTTTTTGGGACTGTTAGGGAAGAGAAAAGAGAATCATCTAGCTTGGTCATTTCCCAACTTTTTCAAGTATTCAGCTTACAGGAGGACAATCTTATGCCTTTCAAAACAGGAAGGTGAATGTCAGAGGTAATGGGATTTTTGTTACACTGGCAACCTGTTGTGCCCTTCTGTGAGTTGTGGCCCTGGTGTGGGAGCCACTGCCCACAGCCCTGGAACAAACGAGGCGCCATTAGCAGGGCTGGAGTCTGGGCCTGCCTGTCCCACCGTCCCCCTTGGTGACCTTGGACAAATCACTTCGGTCTGCAGAGCCTGTTCTGAAGGGAAAACAAACACAAGGTCACCAAATAGCCGATTAGTAGGGAAGGGAATTAGGATGGTATGAAAAGGCAGAGCTCCTCTCAGGAGGACAGGATATGTATGAGCAGCTGGAGCTCTGGCCACCAGCAAGGAGGGGATGAAATGCTCCATTGAGCAAGTACAGGGGTTACACAACAGCCTGAGGGGCAGTTCTGAAGAGGGTTCTCTATTTTACTTTGACACTAAAATGTGGGTTTACCACACTACACCCCAAGGCAATCCCGCCCCCCTCGCCCCCAATTTGAAACTCAAATTGTTGAAGACAACTCTGCTGTCAAAAGCCCATTGCCAGATTCTGATAAGAAGTGGCATATGTTTGACTTCAGACTGCTAAACATCACATAAGCATTCCCATTGTGCTTTGATGCTGGGCTTCACATCAGAAGATAAATATTAATATTTAATACATTTTTTTAATATGCAATGTTTCAAATGTCAGAATGTAAGGCAGGCTGAAAGGAACTTCAAATATCTAGTTTCTACACTCCTGGAGTCAAATGTGTGTCATCTTTTAGCAAGACATGTCAGTTTTTCGCACATATTAAGCCACAGATCGCCAATTAAATCCCTAAAAAATAGTTTAAGTGCTACTTCACAGCTGATGGCTGGTGATAATTACTTGGGCTTAATATTTACCCTACATAAGAAATAATCTAACCTTTCTTCCTCTTGGCTGTTCTCCACACTTGTTATGGAGACTTGATGAGCTCATCATCTTTAGCCCCAGGAGAGATGAAGACTAAACCATTCTGAAACAAGGAAAGGAAAATGTTTGGGTTAGTTCTTTTTTATTTTTTTTTTTTTTTTAAGCACTTAACTTTTTATTTTAGTAGCTTTTCAAAATGTTCTGTCACTTTTATTCCACATCCTTAATGCATGAGTAGCACAGGTACAGCTGCTTGGTAAATAACCAATCATTCACTAAAGCACACCAATTTAAAATGCATTTATGGAAGGTTTAAGGCCATAATTTATGACAATGGCATAGAGAGCACAAATTAATTCAAAGTACAGAGGAAACAACTTGTTTCAAGTACAAAGACCAAACCCTTTTAATTTTTTTGTCTTTGAAATTCTAACCACTGTAGCAAAAACCCTTCATATTATTCTGCTGATCTTCCTGAACTTACTTTAATCATTTACCATATTTTGAGCAAACACAGCCATTATTATTTCAGGGTAAGAACTGTCAAAAGTATGTAACTCAGGAGCTCAAAGTCACAGGCTCTCAATAGATCTTGTATTCCCATTTCACTTAGGGCCAACAGGGCTGTAGCCACCAAGTTTAGTCCATGTCGAAATGTATTATCAATCACTTATTTCTTATTTGTGAGCACAGTCCTGGATTTACTGTGTCAAAGGCATTCTACAGCCTTGCACCATCATGGCTAGAGCCCCCATCCACGAGGGGCAAGTCCAGGCATTAGTGTAAAAAGCATATTCAGTCTGTTTTGGGTTTGTGTGTTGGGTATTTTTAAGTTAATGGACAAAATATAGAAACAGCCTTAAAGTCAAGCAAAATGAAAAATGTCACGTTTCACAGAATTACAGATGTTTTTCCTCCTTGAACTGCTTAGTTAAACTGGAAATATTTTCATTAACCTCCAAACCCTAAAAGCACCTTGATTCCTCTCCAGAAGTGGTACCTGCTCCTGACTCTGGCAGACTATGGCAAGGGGCCTGGTCCTTCCTGAAGGCCTTTGGAGAGGACCCAGAAAATATCTGGCAATAGCTAACCTAATGCCAGCTCCTCCCAGAACCAGTGAGAACTCTGAATAAGATAAAAATAGAAATTAAAAGCAGCAATGACAATGAGTATAAACCTCAGCACCATGACTAATTCTTATTCAAGCCACAAGAAACATATCATGGTGCTAAATTCTGGTGCCTCAAAGATTCTGGGCCAGAAGAGCTGAAGAGATAAAATACAGATTCATATCTGGATGTGAACAGTCCAAAATTCTGGGCTATTATTCTTGTTACACCGCAAATACAGCAATTCCTTATCCTATTTACTATGGTCACACCAGAGGTGGCTAAAACACAGAAAGGATTATTCATTTACTACATTTCACTGGCATTTCTCTAACTGTTTTCAGGAATATGTTACCCATCTGCTGCTGCAGTTATGTTTGTACTTTATCCAACAGAAAACACTGGAGTTCATCACATAACTTCACCATACAGCACTCAGTCTCTTTTCACTAGTGAGCAATTTTCTCTCCTTCTACACTTGGAGTTATTCATAAATTGTTGCAACAGCATTCAGAGGCCAACCAGGAGCCTCTCATTATCTTAGGTGCTCTACTAACATATCAACACAACATGTCTGTGGAATAGTTCACAATAAAAACACTTGATAATAATGTGTTTACTCTGCTTAAGCGGTTCTTTCATGTTTCCTCCCTATTAGCAAGCCCACCTTCTGGTGCCCGGTGTAAGCGGAATATTGCTTTCTACTCCAGAGCAGTAAAACCTGATCTTCTTTGGAATTCCTTTCTCCTGTGTGTCTCTTCTGCAGCCAGGTGTCCTCTGCTTGGCACAAAAGCGTGTTTGTTTTCTGTGTGATTCTCCAGAACATCGCTGTGAGCACTGGCTCGGTGGAGAGAGTGGCTAATGGAGAGAGCAGCGCCGGGGATGAGACAGCAGCCGGCAAGGAAGAGGAAAACAAAGCAGGATTTGTCAAGTTCGGATGGGTGAAGGGTGTGCTGGTGAGAAACTTACCCGCACTCCTAAACAAAAAAATTAAAAGCAAACAAAATCAGTTCTGTTACACTAAGGTCTTTTAAGAATTAAGAGAGGGAGGTGGACTTCAGGGATGTTTGGGGTGTTTTTTAAAAGCCTGAAATGTACTCTACCACTCTTTTGGTTGTTAACACTACTTCCAACATTGCACTAATGCAATATTTTTTCTTTAAAACCTAGGTAAGATGCATGCTTAATATTTGGGGTGTGATGCTCTTTATTCGACTTTCCTGGATTGTGGGTCAAGCAGGAATTGGTATGTATCTTATTTAATATCATTTTCAACAGTGAAGGGATAAAGAGGATAAACTATACATGATCATGATTAATATATAATCTGAGATGTGCATTTGCATGTTGAACTAAATAATGTTTTCAAATGCTTGCCAGGGTAAAAGACATTAATCCTCCAAACTATTGGAATTTTCCAGACTCACAGCCAAATTACTGCTTAGAGGCACAGATCTGTTAACTATGCATATGATCATCACATTTGAATATTTCTAAGCTTTAGTGAAATTTGTATTTAGATCCTGTAACAGATGTAAACTTTATGACTTGGGCCAATTTCTAATATGTGAGTACAGAGTTAACCTTTAAGAGTTCACACTTTGCTTATCTGTGAAACCCGAACCTTGTCATCTACATATTAAAAACAACACTTCTTCACACTTCTCTGCAAGGATGAAAACAGAACTGGAAGGAGGTCTCATCTCATCAGGATTTTGTTATTTTTAACTACAGAACAGTACTAGATACTAGTGTACTATGAAAGACTAAGTTTAAAAAGCTCTGCTGCAGCTTTCATATAAATTAACTAAGTACACTTCACTATGTGCTGTATCTTTGCTTCTTCATTGTGCGATTTAATTAATCCAAATTCCAAATGCCAGTCCCTGGGAGACTGGGCCCCGAGGCCTCCATCCAGTGGGCTGCTGAGTGTTCAGTGAAACCAGTGAGAGGAAAGTGCTCACAACGCTGCAAGAACCTCCAGCACTACAAGAGCAGCTCAGTGAGGTGCAATTTCTGTGTGGTACAAGTGCCTTTTCAGAGCTGCTGCTCTGGGGAAGTGCAGAAACATGACCTGCAATGGCACTGCCACTCTGTGATCCACGATCCTGCAGTCTGGAGTGTTGGGGCCCTAATCTTTGACCGGCACCCAGATGTTACAAAAAATGCAATCCAAAAGCGTGATGGCAAGTATTCCAGTTGGGATGCTCGCAGAATGGAAACATTAAGTAAATTAAGGAGCGTCGACTCTGCTGGGCTTGGATAAAACTCAGCGCTCAAACCAGATCGATATAAATATCATTCACTTCCCTATTAATGGAAGTGAAACGAAACGTTGAATTGAAACATTGCCAAAATTTTGCATGGTTGAAGTCTCATTTCCAGTAAAATACAGTACCTTCATAGAAGTTTCATTGGGCAAGACTGAGCTTTTAAAAAAACAGTAACAAAGGAAACTCATGTTAAGAAAAAAATTCAGCCACAAACTTAGAGAAACGCAAATGGAAACAAGAAGCCCGACAATGAAAGATCCAGAGCTGAGCGGAAGAACTTTAGTACTTGTGCAGTGCTCCCTGCGTGGCTCCAGCACTGTGCCTGACAAAAGGGTGCTTGCTGACTTTATGATGCATACCAAATGAGCACGTACAGCCCAGGGCACTCATAACTATATGCCTTGCCATGAAATTTCTGCATCTTAATATTGCCAAGACTTTGCTCTGGGGTTTCATGCAAAATTAGTTTTTAAGGGCAGTTTAGTAACTTATTGAGATCATCAAGAAGTATTACTTTGTTTTGAGGTGTGAGAATAGCCATGGGCAAGAGTAATTCATTTTGGAACAACTTACTTAGGAGTCATATGCCTGCTTTTCAATCTAAACTTTAATCAGATTTTTAACATTAATTTGCACCAACATCAGTTACAACCTTTCTGCTCTCACTTTTAATTTTATCATTTTAACTCACTGATAAGCAGACTCTCTTGCCTTATAGTTTATTGCTCTGCTGTTGCTTTTTAAAGTTGCATGTGTTATGCAAGGAGGTTGGTTTTACTGAAAATGAGACGTCAAATTCCATTTGAATAATTTCTCATTGCATTTTCTGAATGTCTTATTAGCAATGAGCTTTAAGTCCCTAGCCAAGCTGCTTAAGGAGAGCAGTGATGGAAGCTCATCATCACCAAGGCTCAGGGATTTCACTGGGTACTGCTGCTAACATGGAAATTAAATGAGTCAGTTAAACCACCATCTGGGCACCATTTATATCCCCATCATTAGAGGGCCAAAGAGAGCAAACCCAATTATTTCCATGTCCTGATAGGCTGTCTTGGGCAGAAGCTCTTACAGGGAGGAAAAAATAACATTCAACAAAGATCTCTGCTTATCATAAGCTGGGAAAACGGGGACAGTATGGTCCTGAGAAGATTCCAGGTCCAAAACTAGTCTGGTATTTTCACCTAACATCTGTGGACTCCATGTACATGGAATGATTAGCCAAAGGAAGGGAAAAACAACAAGTTTATGTTACCTGAAAATCTGGCCCTGACTATTACAATTATATTACATTATGTTATATGATGATGTTTTGGTTGATTAATTTTATTTTACGCACTTTTCTTCCTAAATCCTACAATATTTTTAAAAAATTAACATAGAAGTCATTCCGCAAGTCATTCCACGAAGCTGTTACTATCAAGTTAGCAACCCTATATATCATATACATGTTAACAACATGAATTGTGAAATGCAATAAAACATCCTTGAAAAATACTGCTTAGAATGCTCATGCACTTAACAAATAATTTTGAAACTACTTTTAGAATAATATGTGTAACTTATTCAATTTCAGAGTTAACAGCTGATTAAAAATCACATTCAGCCACTTCTCAGACACAAAATTTGCATGGTTTAACCTTCTGTGTAATGGCAGCTGACCAAAAGGAATGACCATTTAGATTTCTTTTTATACAGACCTGCATACAAAACAGCTGCATGATTACTTAAGAGTTCAGAAATCAATAGGATAAACACAATTTATTAGAGGCTCAAATCACTTTGAATATCCTACACCGTGTTATATATCATTTATGTCTTGCACATGACATCATTCTGTCTTAAAGGACTGTGATAACATGGCTGTAATTTAGGCAGCAAAGAACATTCACTCAGGGACTGGATGGCTTTAACCATCCAGGATGAATTCAAGTCAGGAATCTGATCTGGAAGCCAGAAGGTAGAAATAAAGCAGGTAAATCAATAGGTTTGTAGTACTTCTAGCTCAGTGTTAGTTGTCAGATCCAAGTTTCAATCTGGATGACCTCTGGTCAATAAATATTGCTACAGGCAATGTATATTCTCCAGTTCCACACTGAACACCTACACACCTCACAGAGACAAGGCAGCTAGTGCATAAGCCTTAGCAAGTTGAGATAAAACTAAAAACTGACAGTTAACAGAAATCTGACCATATAACCAAAGACTGGAAACATTCTCAGATTTCAGAGCATAACTTAAACTAAAACCCAGTTCATCTGTAACTAATCACCTATCACTGATCTTCAGATGTTTGATTATTTCTGTTCAATTACACAAGTTCGTGATATCAGCTAAAAAAAAAAGAAGATTATTCTAAGTTCTCTAAGATTACAGGTCACCTGTTAAATTAAATGACATCTAAAAAGCAGTATTTTCACTTTCAAGTGTTTGTTCTGGGTTAGACTAAAACTCCTTTTTTGCAGGGAAAGAGGGAGATGAGGACATCACTCAGGTTTTGTCTCTCTGCCTGACTGACTCTTTGCCCTGATGTTCTGTGAATCTTCCTCTGACACACTATTTAATTATCTGATGAAAGACAGCAGCATTCTTACAAGAGCTCTGGTTAATGTGTCAGTCTCCTCATTTAAACAGCCAGTATGCCTGTTAAAGGTATAAGTTAAAGGTATAAAGATATAAAGTATCCATGTCAAGGGACACTTGTTTGTTCATTTCCTCCAGCTTTTGAAAATCATGAGAATTCTGGCTAGGGTACTCCTATCACAAAGAATCACTGCTTGAAGACTGATGGAAATAATTTACTACTGTGTCATGGCCTCCATGAAAATGTTCTGCAAGCTGCAAGTGGTCAACAAACCATCTTTTCACTTTATTGCTCTGATTCTGGCCTGAAAATTCAATTTAAAGAGAGAATGATTTGTAGGAAACATGGAACTCGAGTAAAATATTTTATCTTCTTATTACTGACAGGTCTTGGAGTAATCATAATTCTCCTCGCCACGATGGTAACCTCAATTACTGGGTTGTCAACTTCTGCAATAGCAACTAATGGGTTTGTCCGTGGAGGTAAAAATCTTAGGGTTACCAATGCTTTCAAGCCCAAAAAGGTATTTATGTATTATTTCTGTGTGAGACAAACCAGAGGGACGATAAACCAAGTGGTACCTCTAAAGGAACTGGAAGGTAACCATTCTAGCCACCTCTCATCACAATTTAAGGCACGTTTGGGTCGTCACTTTTAATAATCCCCAGATTTCAGTTCAGTCTGAGAAGTGCATTTCAGGTGTTCCTGCCTGCTGTGAGTGAGGGATGGCTGCTGGCTTTCCAGGGAGTTCTCTTACCTTTCAGCTGGTCTTTCCTATTCAGAGCATTCCAGGTCAGACATCCTTCAACAAACTGAGCACGGAGACACCTCTTCCTCTCATTTGAAACAATGGTGCACATCAGTGGATGCCTTCAGTTTAATGCCTTCTTTATAACACTCCTTACGTTTCAGCCACTCCTTGGGAGACGAGTAAATGAGTTCGCTGTGAAAGTGCATGTCAGGTATTTTATGAAACAAATTTCTAGTGCATTTCAGAGCCTTTAAGTTCTATCTGGCCTGGTCTAACCCCTGTGGAAAATGGCAAGTTCTAACTACGTCATTTAAGCAGAACAGGTACTGGAATACACTTGAATATACTTTCTTTTTCGGATCTTTCAGGTCTTGGAATCATAGTTATTGCTCTGAGTGTAGTAGTAACAACATTGACATGTATCTCCATGTCTGCCATTTGCACTAATGGAGTAGTAAGAGGAGGTAAGTGAATATGATCTCATGAAAATTAAATGGAATTGAGATAACTGTGTTATAAGCAAAGAAATAATAAAGAAATATATTTGGAGTGATTTCTTTCAGTGGATCAACAGCAAATTAAAAAGTATATAAACTTAATGCAAAAAAAATTAAAGATTCATTGCATCACTATGCAGGAGCTTAAGCACTGTACCACAGAATATGATCCTTCATGCTAACACTGCGACAGATCCATGTAAGTTAGAACCTGTCTGGAAGTGAGGTTCTCTCTCCTTTGTGTTATTATATTATGTATCATGCAAAATTATAACAAGGTCCAGTTTTGCATGCTAAAATGCACTAAAAGATTTATGCAACAGAGGGCAGAACCAGCACAAAGCAGATTGCTTTTCTGTAAGTGTCCTCTATCAACACAGGGAAAAGCTCGGTTAAATTTGTGAGGTTAAAAGCACAGATTTCTGCAGTAATTTTTATGGGGGGGGGGGGGGGAAAGCAAAACCTGATCATTTAGTTATGCCAAAATAGCAATCATTTCTGTCTGCAGGTGGAGCATACTACCTTATCTCGAGGAGTCTGGGCCCAGAGTTTGGTGGATCTATAGGACTTATCTTCGCCTTTGCCAATGCAGTGGCAGTTGCCATGTACGTCGTTGGATTTGCCGAAACAGTTGTGGAACTTCTTAAGGTAAATGTAGATGTTACATGTATATGGTTGAGTTGGTTTAGGTTTTTTGTGTTTGTTTTTTTTTTTTTTTTTTTTTTTTGTGTGTGTGGCATTTTTTCTTTTTTTTAGGGGGCGGTGTTTGTTTTACGCAATGTATTTGTTTAAGTGATGATACTTTTTAGCTAAGGCTTGAGGGACGCTTTCAGCAGGGAAGAAGCTGGTGTGTCTAAACATGCCACAGAGTGCTTCCCCATTATTTCTACCTTCTGAATACATTTCATACATTTCTCGACAAGAATCTCAGAATCAGAAGAGGAACAGACAACTAATTAGACAGCCAAATAACCCCAACTGCAAAAGGCCAGCTGGAACACAAAATACAAACACTTGGTCTCATAAATCTCTGCAACTTATGCTCACTGCTCTCTGCTTCACCTTGTTACTTGATCCCACCAGTTGGGCAGAGAAATACTGTTTCTATTAACATTTCTCACTGCTTTCAGGAGAGCGATACTCTGATAGTAGATGAGTCCAATGACATCAGAATCATAGGCACCATAACTGTTGTCTGTCTTCTCGGCATCACTGCTGCTGGCATGGAATGGGAAGCAAAGGTAAACCTTTAAAAGAACATTAAAGCAAGTGGTATTTTAGCCTACTGTAGAGCATTTGTGTGTGAGGAATGCTACACAACAGGTGGAGTTTTCAAAGGCACCCAGTTTCAGTTTATGCTTAATCTTTCTAAAAGCAAGAGCAGTTTAATCATTACATTCAATGAAAGCACAATTACTCCACACTCTTCCTTGAACATACATTTAAAAGCAAAGAGGAAGTTTGTGTTCTGCAGACAGCTTGGTTATATTGATTTTTATAATTCATGGCTTCATTTAGAGCCTTGGGTAAGTGCCCCTTTTGCCCTTATTTTTGATGCAGTTTGACAGAATAAATAGTAGTAAAATATTGTTTTATCACTGTACTCTTTCAAGCCCTACTCAGCAGAAAATCTCTATTTGCTACCCATTCCTTAATCTCTAATGATTTCTGCTATTCCCTCACCTGTAAAAAAAGGTCAGAATGCAAATTCAAATGGAAATACTTTAGAGAGTGTAATACAGCTACTGAAATCAGGACCAGAAAACAGATTGTACAGCATCCTTATTTTTACATTCTGCTGTGATGGAGACTAGAACTACTTGTAAAAGAGATCAGAAAACAATTTGA
The DNA here is from genome assembly GCA_038380795.1 of Pyrocephalus nanus. Classification (NCBI taxonomy): domain Eukaryota; kingdom Metazoa; phylum Chordata; class Aves; order Passeriformes; family Tyrannidae; genus Pyrocephalus; species Pyrocephalus nanus. The sequence continues at coordinate 10,028,943 of CM076272.1, forward strand.
TATTACAACCCTTGAAGTCACAACTCACTGCAACTAAACAAATTTTATAACAATATAAAAATGTCTTATACTTGGTATTAATGCATTACTGTTCCATTTTGCCTTTCCTCGTAAAGAAACTAACATAAAATTAAATTATAACTACATATTTCATTACCCCCTTAGTAAAAAATATCTGCTGTTGTCACTAGCTGATTCAGCTATCTTGATTCCTGGTAGTTTTGAAAACTATAGAAATTAATAACCTGTCATAGGGAACACATACAGATAATTGCTATATAAGCATCTCCACAGCAGCACAAATTAAAACTAAGAGGGAAATCTTTTTGCTTCTATTAATAGGCTCAAGTTTTTCTTCTATTTGTTCTCCTTATTGCCATTGCAAACTTCTTTATTGGGACAGTCATTCCTACCAACACCGAAAAGAAGGCAAGAGGCTTTTTTAATTACCAAGGTAAGCAACCTTGCTATCACAAAATTATGTTTGCATTCTTTTGGCTTATTAGTAAGTCAAGGATTCCACTGGAAAAGGTCACAAGATCAGAATCTTCTGCCCAAGTTTAAGTGAGCTTGCAAACAAAGGGAATTTCTTTCATCTTTAATTTTGAGTCTGTCTCTCTGCTGCTGAAGATGACAGCACAGTAAGCTGCAGCTTGAGTCATTTATACATCAGCAGAGCACAGACAAACTTGAACACAGACCTAAGTGCAAGTGCTGCAGTGACACTTCTGTCACTTCAATATGGCTCTGTAGCTCTGAGATGCAGACAAGCACATCCTACTGGGGACCAGACTGAGGAAATCAAATTCACTTTGCTTATGATACAAGACAGATTCAAACCAAATCTTCCAGATGTGAAAGACTGGCTTATTCTCCTCCTTCATTAAGTAACTTTGGAATCAAATCCTGGTGGTACATTTCATTTTCACCTGTATTTGCAGCGTCAATATTTGCAGAAAACTTTGGACCAGATTTCAGAAGTGGAGAAGGATTTTTTTCGGTGTTTGCCATTTTTTTCCCAGCTGCCACTGGCATTCTTGCAGGAGCCAATATCTCAGGAGATCTGAAAGTACGTATTTCATTAACTTCATAATACTGTCTGTAGGCTGAAAAAAAGAACAAGAAAACAAATCATGAATCAACACTATATTCAGTTTTAAACCATGCTTTATTTTGGGAAGAAAAACTCTCACTTTTAAGTACCTATTTTATTAATTGAAAATATCAGTTCACATTTTCTCTCATAAGCATTGTGGCTATTTACAGAAATCACTGCAGTAAGATTTGGGTTGTTATGTCGTTTAAAAGCATGTTTCAATAACCTGTAATAATATACCATTAATGGTCCATTAGCAGCACATGACATAAGAGAAATTACTTGTTTATCTCTTGGAGTTTGTATTTTGTAGGCATCAATCCAAACATCAACCCAAAAATCATACCTGTAAAGCTCATGTTTGTACTCACAGGAATTGGCAGAGACCACCTTTTGTATTCAGGGTCAAAGCAAGGGCAGAGCAAACAGGGCATTTAATGAAAGCAAGTTTGTCCCAATCCCATGTCACTACTGCTGCTCAAAGGAAAAGCTGGAAGTTTGGAGGTGTGACAAAAGAAAGTGTGAAGAGAAAGGGGAAGGAGGTCCAAGGGCAACCAACTGTCTTGCTGTGGCCATTCTGCCAGTTCCCTGCTCTCCTCTTGCCATTAGCAGTTGTAGGGGATGGTATTTCCAGCATCTAAAATTACAGGTAAATTAGAGACTGGAATTTAGTTTCGAGTGCCCTCTAGTTTCCATGGCAAAAACATCCAACCCACCCCCAAAATTAAAAAGAAAAAAAAAAGTCACCAAAAAGATGTCACTCATAGCTTGATAACCCCAGTATGTCCGAAGAAGTTATTTGGCCTTCTCATATAAATCCATTGCCTTGGATACCCTAAGGATTCATCCAAAGGTCTGTTATATTTGTATTGGCAGAGGAGTCACAAGTTGACCACATCCTATCACACCTGACAGCCAGTTCTCTTTCCCTTCTTCACACTGAGCTGATGCCTCATCTCCTTTGTTTACAAAGGACTCCTTTTCAAGCCAAGCACAGAGAGAACTACACTGACACTGAGCCACTGATAGTGTTAGTGAGATTCCAGTTTTAATTAAAAAACCAAAAACCATTGTACTTCTGCCCAGTGAGACTGAATCAGCCTCACACAATCTCCATCCTTTTAACAAACAAAAATAATTCTTTTGCCATATATGGTGCTCTCTCTACATGGCAGCTCCCAAAGCAGCAGCACTTCTTTCACGAGCTGTTTGAAAGAATCTGAGCACACTGAGTTCTCCCCTTGGATCTCTGCAGTTGTTTCAGTCTGACAATAAGTGGATTTCTATAAGCAAGTCCTCCAGGCTGCAGATTTCCCACTGAGCATGTTTAGATGCATTAGACAGGTCTAATTAAATTAACCAGCCTCTCCAGAAGCCTAAAAGACAAGCTAAGGAGTGTTCAAAAAGTGTAATATTGACCAACCAAACTTTCTTTAGAATTTGTTGCAAATACATTCATACATGCTCCTGCAGCCACTACATAATCAAGTTGTGTCTTAGTCCAAAGCCTACTTAGAAACATGAACAGTCTTCCTGGTGACTTAGTAGGGTTTGGAGCAGCCCCTAAAGTGCTAACATAGTAAATATGTGTTTAATTTAAAAGTTGTAAAGCTGTAAGAAGACTTAACCCTAAGATTTAATGTTACAGAGTTTAAGATAACCAAATTAGACTCTAGATGACCTAAAATATGCACACCAGAACTGCATGAAGTTGCCATGGTCTGAGAGCAAAGGGTGTTAAATGCAGATCAAGTGACTTCACAACTATTTTTCAGCTCAATAAATCTTTATCTCATTTTAAAATTATATTAATTATTAACACAGTTAAGCCATTCATCCATGTTTCACACTGTTCTTAACCATCAATGATCGTCCTTATAAAAAGTCTGTGACTTAAAACGCATTCAACACATTTTTGATTTAGAAAACCTCACTAAACCAACTTTAGAAGACAATTAATAAAAAATGCTCCCTAGCATAAACAAACACACCCTAAATTGTAAGGTTATCTAGCATTAAAAACCCCTTTAAAATGTGTAATGCTGACCTTTGGACTCACGGTTGCATGATTGAAGCCGATGTTGTTGTGATCTAGTCTGTAAGCATTATAACCCAGCCTTATTAAATTATCTAAATTAACAATCAAAACAGTGAAAGAAAATAGCTGTTGTGAAGACCCACCTAACAATAACTAATTGCTAATCACAGAAGTACTGTATTCTGTACAGGGTCACTGCATCCATCTCAACAATTAACCAAAAGTGGTCCCATCTTGTCATACACAGAAGTTTGATGGCTGGTTCAGTAACTATTTACTGATTACATCATTAAACATTAAAATAAAGCCAACTACAATGTAAAGAGACTTTGGAGCTCTCAGAAATGCAGAGATCAGGACCCTCCTGCTGCAATAAACCTGACCTCTGCTCCTGTAGAACATCCTTCACTGTGTCCAGGACAGGAGCACTGCACCACAGGACCACTTCACACCCCCTGTGTGCTGGGGCCTGAAATGTTGTTGTAGGTCAAGTGATAAAAATCTGCTCTCTAAGGGCATCTCCATACCACAGTGTGGCAAGACTGCCAGCATGCAAATGCCATCAGACTGCAGCCCACAACTCACAGTGTCTGTCATGTCCCTGCTTTGTTTTCAGGATCCCCAGAGTGCGATACCCCAGGGGACAATGCTGGCCATTGTGATCACCACCATTGCTTACATTGCTGTGGCCATTTGTGCAGGTGAGTACAGAACCTCTGCTCCAGGGCTTCACTTGTACAGTTCAGTTTGGAAGCTTGGTGTGCAAATGAATGATTAACCTCACTGCTCTTTCATCCTGTGAACTTATTATGTAGAGAGACAGTAGTTTTGATTTTGCTGTATGTAAAAACAGTGAGGGGAAAAAAAAGCAGCAATCAGCAGAAACAAAAGTGTCTTTTTGGCAGCTGGACCTTCATATAACTTGTATGGTTACTTTTGCTGACAAAGACCGCTAGCATATAGTATCCATGAGCAAAGTGAAGATGAAAGGAACCTCTGATCAATCTGCTGATCTTGTGTTCCTTGCTCACACTGACATTTCACATGGCTTCTGCTTGCTCTCACTACTGAGCACTCATGAGAATCACAGAAACAGGGTAACACATTTTGTATGTTATATGTCAAAGACAGAATTCGGTTGCCTGTCTTACAGAAGATACACAGCTCCATGCTCTGCAGTATTGGAATGTGAGGTGACAACAAAATGGACATGAATAAGAAGGAGACCTGTACTGAATCCATGAACTGTGTTGGAGGATTATGCAGTTAAATCCTCATTATAAGCAGACAATAAATCTCTGGTCAAGAAAAATATTTTTCTTTCTATATTTAATACTACTGTAAGAAAGAGGGTTGTAAATGACACCCTTTCTTATGAGCAAATACCTCAATACTGTATGAAAGCCCTGCAGAGTACTTCCTTTTCTGGGAGATGACTCTCAAGTCTTCTTGACTTTTGTTGTTCTTGTACTTTATGCAAAAGGCAGAATGCTTGACTCAAGCCTCAGCTCAGGTCATTGCATTATTTGGATCTAAATTTCCCCTGCAATTTAAGTTGAAGCAGTCATTCTTCATTTTCTATTATAAATTTCCTTTCTATTATAAATCACTGTTGTTTGTTTGAGAACATTGCTCCGTTCTCACAAGCAGTAGCTGTATTTTAAATTCAGAGCTGTGTATTTTTCAGGGAAGTATTTCCTTTTTTTTTTTTTTTTTTCTTGTTTGCATATTGGTTTCCTCAATAGATGATGGTTATTTTGGGACTCTCAATGTTTTTGACATATTTGAAGTTATCACAAAAACTAACATTTTGGCCACTAAAGATGTTGAGATCAGCACTCCAAGTTGCCTCCATGTGTTTTTTCTCATTTCTGGTGGCAAGCAAATAAAGACAACATAAATATCAATAAACACAAAAAGAATATAGGCAATTTCTCCTGGTTTTTTCCATCACATTGGTATCAGTAGGGCTATGACAATTCGAATAGCTGAGGATCTGGGTCTCTAAAGCAATTGGGTGTCCTTGTTAAATAAAAAAATGTGGATGCCTAGACCTAAGAACCTCACTGACCCGTTTCCTTTGAATACTGGCACTTGTAAAAGTAGTGACAAGAAGACAATATACTTTCTGAGTTAGTCAATTTATTGTTGATCTCTGCCTTGTCACATCTCAGAAATATGCTAATCCTCACTAGTCAATTGGCTGATTATTCTGACAGTAACAGAAGGGAATATTTGCCTACAGACACCACGATAATCTAAGTCATAGAACAGGGTAGAAATCTCTGCCCAACACAAAACATTGCTCTTGGAATGAGTCTAAGGTAGCAGTTGTACAAAATGTGTTCAAATTAGGAGTCAAATGGCAAGAACATTCTTCCAATGTCACAAGGAATGAAAATAAGAATATATGATTGTTTCCACAGCCTCCTGTGTTGTACGAGATGCTACTGGGAACGTCAATGATACAATTGTACCTGGAATGAGCTGCAATGGATCATCTGCCTGTGGCCTAGGCTATGATTTTTCCAGATGTGCAAGTCAGCCATGTGATTATGGGCTGATGAATAATTTTCAGGTTCTAATGACATAATATGTATAATCATAAGCAATACTCGAATCCATAAGCACAAACATTCAAACCCATTATTTACAGACAACTAACTGCAACAGGACAACCACTTTTATCTCAAAAAGGAAAGAACTACAGGGATAATGAAAGGCAAAAATCCCCTGCATTCCACATTACCTCCATCCTGCTCAACACTAGCCTTGCTAGCACTCTGGTAAAGTCTTCATCTCCTCTTTCAACAAGTACCATGCAGCAGTATATTGCTGTAACATCTTCAAACTGAAAGTCTAGACTTAACAGAGACCTCAGGAACTATTAGATGAGAAACTCACCTCACTGCTCTTGACACATGGATGTGATTTTACCTCAGGGGTGCTGTGGTCACTGTTAAAGGTTTGTGTCACGGTACAAAAAACAGAGTTCTGACTTCTTTAAAAAAAGTATCCAAAAATAGTCGAGTGAAAAATCAAGTGAGAAGTAATGGGGTCTTTCTTGTAGGCCAGAGAGAGACTGTCTGCCATTTTTATTCTTCAAAATAAAGCATAGGCAAAGCATCAAAGTAAAGCAGTTCTGCAGCCTGACAACCACAGCTCCCAGATCTCTGTTCAGCCCCTGTCCTTCATGGCCCGCGAGAGGAACTCACCACCCACCTGCACTTGCTTTTCAACTAGTCATTTGTAGCTTTTAAACTCACTTGCTTTTTTCCCAGCTGGCTCTGCTAAATGACAGGGCTGGGTAACCACCTTAAAAGGGATATGCCGTCCCTTTCACAGACTACTTTCCCTTCCTTTCTTGGATCATTTACTATCCTCACTCCTACCTCAGTTCAGCTGCCCAGACCTAGAGCACCCCTTTACATCAATGACCTCCCTACAGCCATAAACAGAGTTGCACAATGTATCTAATGTATCTTCATCTGACAAATCTTCAGGATTAACTGGTTTCTTTCCTAGACTATTTCCCACACACCAAAAAGCACATGACAGCCACAGCCATCTATCTTTTAGTTTCCTTGTCTGGTGCTTCTCAACAATTCTTTTGCTTCAGTGGCCACAGAATGCAGTCCTGCCCCCCAGGAGGGCTCAGGGAGGCCTAACAGTGACCACCATTGCTGTTTGCAGCACTGTGGTAACGCCAACACAACCAGGCACTTCCTCTCTTTTTTAGCCATATTAAATAACCAAGTAAACCCCAAACCAAATAAAGTGCCTCCAACCACATTTCATACTTTGGTGCTTTTTCCTGCCATTTCCATTTTCCTCTCTTGCTACAAGCTGCCTATTTACTTGTCAAGTAGAGGCTGTTACTTGTAGCAATAAGTTAGTAAAGGGGTGAGAAAATCTCACAGAGTACCCATCTGCCCCAGCAGACAACTGTATACTTGAATAAAAATTTGGCTATGACCCCATTGCTTTTTATTAAAACAGAAGTAATAGTATTTCCTTACTTCACAGTTGGTTTGTAGCAGATTGAATTTAGAACCAAGAAAAGCAGAGACACATAAAAACAGAGTACTTAAATGGGTCTGTCAACAAAATCTGCATCTAATTGTAAGCCTGACTATTCTTTTTACCTTCTATTTCTCATAAAGGTGATGACTGACTATTCTTTTTACCTTCTTTTTTTCATAAAGGTGATGAGCATGGTGTCTGGCTTTGGTCCTCTCATCACAGCTGGCATCTTTTCAGCTACTCTGTCATCAGCTCTAGCATCTCTTGTCAGCGCACCCAAAGTGTTCCAGGTAAAATTAAACTATCCATTTCCTTATACTCGGTTTTACTTCAAAGACACAAAATATAGTTGAACTCTATGTGCCAAATGTAATATATATTTAAACAACACTGACACCTGTAGGAGGAAAAGGCAGGGAAAACAGTATGTACAACATTTTTCAAAGGAAATAGGCAGGTTTTATCCTCATTCAAGGGCAATAATATTCCCTTGGTCAGAGCCCAGCTTTGTTGCAGGAGTGGGGATACACATGTCTCATAAACAGCTTGAAGGCTGGTTTCAGGACCACTTCTATCTTCTCACAGAAAGGCATCCTGCAAGCACGGGAGTGCCAGGAGCCCTTAAGACCATAAGATTCAGGTGCTGGCAGGTCTGCTCTAACAAGCTTTCCAGAAATTTTCTGGGCAGCAGCAGTGGGGAAAGAATGGGAGCAGAGGGCATGGGACAGAGAGACAACTGGTACAATTTACACCAAGACACTGATTTGAGCTTCAATTTCCCCCAGTTTAGATTCTATTGAACTATGTAATTAATCTTTTCTTTTAAAGCACCAAATAAGCATTAAATGCCTGTATTTCTGTTTCCCACTATACAGGAATGTAGTAGCTCATTGTCTTATCACCTTATTTAAATATTCACATGCCATGGCAGTGGATCTACTTGAAGTACTAAGATAGATCTAACTTGTTTAGCAAAAGCCTGGCAGGCTGCTGCTCACAGTGACTTCTGATGCAAGAAAGCACTGCTTAACAGAATTACATTCTAATTTCTTACCAGGCTCTTTGCAAGGACAACGTCTACAAAGGGCTCGAGTTCTTTGCCAAAGGATATGGAAAAAACAATGAGCCCATCAGAGGATATGTTCTCACTTTCGTGATCGCTATGGCATTCATTTTGATTGGTTTGTATAATGTTACACAACTGCTACAGTATCATGCTCTGAAATTATATAAACTGATATTTTAATATAAGTATTAGCTATGTCAGGTAAGCTCTGACATAAGCACACTCAAGTCCTGGTAGTATTTCCATTATTCTTAATGATGGCAAAAAGAAACCAACAGGGACTTCTTGTGACATCTCACCACCACCACAGCCTCATTTTCAAAGATGCAGCATAGTTTCAGTTCCTGTTCACTCTGCTGGAAGAGGGCAGTGTTTATAACTATATATGACTGTAAACTGTCTGACTCTAAGTAAATAGGATGTCTAGTAGAGATAATTCAGATTTCCATTTTAAAAAGCAAAACAATAAGCTTTAATGATAAATATTTTGTGCAAAGCATCTGTCCTTTCAATTATGTATTTAAAATTCTTAACTTTACACCAGATCTACATTGTTAAGAGACAGTCTGTAGAATCACAGTATCAAATATAACCTTGCATGGCACATAATGCTATTAAAATCAGCATTAACAGCCATAATTCACGTGAATGAAGGTATATCAAAGTAGCCTTCAATTCGAGAGACAGTAAAATACCCAAGCTCTCTCTGGATGACAAATTCAGACAATGTTCAGATTTAATGCATCATTAGGAAAAAGGCAGCCAACAATCTAGGAACCTGGTGCCTACGTGTGACTTGTGTGTATGTCTTGCAGCTGAACTGAATACCATTGCTCCCATCATTTCCAATTTCTTTCTGGCTTCATATGCCCTGATTAACTTCTCCTGCTTTCATGCCTCATACGCAAAATCTCCAGGTGAGTCTGCATTCACCCGTGATTTAAATGTGGGCTTTATAGTCTGACCTCTGCAAGTTTTTGACTGTATATCAGAGGAATTTGCAGCATGTGTAAAATACCTAGGCTATGTGATCTGATGTTTTACTGCTCTTATTGAATATGAAGACATTTTATTTATCTCCAAGAGATAAAAATAATGGCTCTAGTCCTTACAATCCCTACAGTTGTACAGGATGAAAAATACTTCAGTGGATCCCACTGGAGCAAAAAAAGCTCCTCCTAAGGGTGTTTTTTTCCCCTCACTATCACGAAACATGGGTGGATAACAGCCTGTGCCAACCCTAGCCACATAAAGCAAGGTGTAGTGGGGAGTAATCAGTGATGCTGCCTGGAGGGGAACACGAAGAGCAAGAGCAGGTCCCCCAGACAGCACCAGCACAGCTCTGCAGTACCTGGAAGCAGAACTGTAAGGTGAAAAGCCTTGAGATCCCCTCTCTACATCTGTGCAGCAAAGGAACAGAGTGGCTTTCAGGCTGGTGCACTGCCATAGCTGAGTGACTCTCACATCTCCATCAATGAAGGGGTGACACCTTCAGGACTAAAGTCAATCAGCTGAGCAACACTGGCTTTGGCACACAGGAAAGACAATTTCCTGATGCTATGAATTAATTATTCAACTCAAGGAGTGAGGAATATATTTCTGATTTCCAGTGTGAAGAAACCGCAATAGCAACACAAATGCCTCCATCAGCTCCCTTCCTATAGAGCTGCATGGTGCCATTTGTTCAGAGGGCAGAAAAGATGAGCACTTCTGCTAATTACCTGCACAGCTGAACAAATGCAGATATGCTCCACATGGCCTTGGAGCTGAGTAACAATTACCTCTATAGACTTCATCTGCCTGCATCTGACTCTACCACTGCTTAACATTTCAGACAGAACTGCAGCCATTTTTCTTTTCTCATTTCCTCCAGTTAATTTCTGTCAATTCACAGTGATAGATTATAATAATTGCAAGGCTGCAGGACAGCAAATTTCTTCACAGCAGGTCCTTCCCATTCCCTCATTACAAAGATAATCCAAGACAGGGTTTCTAAGCCCCTTCTTGTATCTTCTGTGTTTTTTCCCCTCTCCAAAGAGTGTGTTCTGTAGAACACCTGGCAGAGACCTGCAAACCATGGAGGCTCACTGCTTGCCTCATCATTTTAATTGGTAGCAGGGGATGGATTCAGTGCTGCAGCTGAAGAGCAGCAGGAATAATACCTTTTTAAAGCCACTTGCAAATGATTTTATTTTTCTGCAGTGAGGTCAGGCAATTTCCAATTTTAGACAGGTGCACTTACAGTATTGGGATAAACTCTCCTCTCAGCAAGTGTTCAGCTGCCAGTAATAAGTTCTGTGTATATGCACCAAAAGGACAGAGTCACCAATTACCTGGAGTTACAGGAAAATCTGTTTCTGATGTTCTGAAACGTTCTGAACCAGTAAACTTTAATTTGTGAAAAATACCTATAAACAGAATAGCTACTCAAAGCCACGCTGAGCAAAGCAGTAGGAAATAGCAGAAGGCTTGTAAGACCCAATATTCTGTATGTGTTGAAACCTACAGGAGCCAACACTTAAAGTATCTGTTGATACAACGCACATATCACTCCCACCCCTTCTGACAGAGCCTGAAACAAACTGCACATGGGTTTGTATGCACAAAAAATCATCAATCACCCTTTCATCCATGCATTTAATGCTGTTCTAATTTTCTCAATTGTCTTTAAACAGGTTGGAGACCTGCATTCAGGTATTATAACATGTGGGTGTCACTTTTTGGAGCCCTGCTATGCTGTGGTGTGATGTTTGTCATCAACTGGTGGGCAGCTCTCATCACTTACGCCATTGAGCTCTTTCTATATATTTATGTAACATATAAGAAGCCAGGTAAGGCCAAACCCTACTATTATTATGTGTATATGTTATATAGCCAGACTGGATTTTAAAGGAATTCATCCTGCTTACAGAATTACCAATTACTTTTTCTCTGATATCTTTATTTAGAGGCAAGACTGAAGCATCCCATTAAATTCCACTTTATATAATATAGATTAAGTTGATAGTCTGGTGAATGTTTGCCTGTTTCAAGAATGGTTCAGGGCTTTCTGTAAACATTCCAGCAGACTTGTTTATTCCCACCACATCTTTATGACATTTGGGGTTTTACTTGAGTATCACTCATCATTTTTTTCCACCCACACACAAAACCTTACCTGAATTTTGCAGTGCTCCCAGCTGACTCATTCAGGGTCATCACTCAAACTGTAAACCTGCTGCCCATTATACAACAACAAAAATGCAATCTGAATTACTCCTGAACTGATCATCCTCCATCACCTCCTTACAATCCCTCCATAAATCAAAAGAAGATGGGCACACTTTACTGCTGGAAAAAAACCTGCTTAGTTAGCTCAGCAAGTCACAGGAGCTGTCCTCAGAAATCTGTGTGCTAATACAATACAGCTCCAGTACCAGACAACACAGTCTGGTTATTCATATCCTGGACAAAACTAACCCAGGTCCAGATTTCAGTGCTAACCACCTGAATTACTTCTGCAGTATCAAGAAAATAACAAAAATAAAAGGGACAAGTTTCCCAGGAGAAGATGTGCCTTTACTGCACCCAGCTGGGGACAGCAACGCCTGGTCTGAGGCTGTTATTCTTTTCTGTGTATTGCTGCACTGCTGTGTGTCCTCCCTGTCTGGGTTTTCATACCCATTGGGATGGCCTGTGGTTCTTTCCTGTAAATATATCATCAGCTCTAGGAGAACACATCTGTCACAAGGCACTTGTCAAAAACATTTACTTGCATGGGGGTTTTTTGCATCACACAAGCAAAACCTATTCTATGTAAAAGCACGAAGAACAACAAGTCTGTATCTGTGAAGTTTCATAGAGAACATGATTGCTGACTTTTGCAACAGAACACAGGGAAAAGCCTATGGTTTAATATGCATTATTTATCTCTATTGTATGCAGAAGTAAACTGGGGCTCCTCTACACAGGCTCTGTACTTTGTTAATGCCTTAGACAGTGCTCTGGCATTAACTACAGTGGAAGACCACGTGAAAAACTTCAGGTAAGATCTCCAGTAAACAGCAGAATGGCTTATCCTGAACATGTATATCAGCCAAATATTTACAGCTTGTTTTCTTCCTAACAGACCCCAGTGCATAGCACTAACAGGAGCTCCTATGATCAGGCCTGCTCTGCTGGACATCACACACACCTTCACCAAGAACAACGGGCTGTGTATCTGCTGTGAAGTGTTCATGGTAAGGTCGGCTCAGACAGATCTGGAAACTCAGCCCCAGTGGGTGCTGCAGGTCCCCACTGCACATTCCACTCTCACTCAGCACACGGTGCTCCCGTTGTGCTGGTCTGTGTCTGGGCAGACCATGACAGAGACTCACACTGAGAAGGAATTCTGTCATAATCCTTGACACGAAAGACATCAGCTGACACGGAGCCTGCTGGTAAATGCCTCATTGAGATGCATTTCAGAGTTCATAGCAGATGGACCAAAAAAATGGTTTGAAAAGAATAGAATATTACAAGGAAAGATTTTAGGCTTAGAACACAGAAGACCCCCAAACCACACAACACATAAATTTGAAGGATTATTGTGCAAAAGTCAAATTACCCAGCTATTTTCAGCTGTCACTGATTTGCAATCTTGGGGTTTGGCAAGTAATTCAGCTCTCAGTAATTTGCAGTGGTTCCTCCAAAACTGTTACAGTGCTAATTCTGAGGATAAACATGCTCTTCTGAGATTGAAAGAGAGGAGAAAAGTAAATTTCTAATTATAAATACACAGCAAATGATGTATCTTCGAGGATGAAGATTTAGTCTCTCATTAGGACAGAATAAAAATAGATAGGTCTGTAATGTAGAGAGAAAATGTATTTTAAATATTACAATGACCGTTTCATTTTGAAAGCAAAAGAAAGAAAAAAAACACAAACCAGCTCATGGCAACAAATGGGGATGCAGAATCCAGATAACAGAGTCATTTCAGGAAAGATAATGCATTGCTCTACAGGAGTGTAGGAATAATTCATTTGATGCTGCCACATTGCAGAAATGGAGCGATCCATATGTGATTCTTCTCAAATCAAATGAATCCATAAAGAGTGACTGGTCCCAGTTCTTCCCTACTATAATTATTGTTAGCTTTCCCATCACATGCAGTAAAAGCAGAGAATCAATCCCAACAAGATCCTGAAACTATGCAGCTTCCTAAAGCTGAGTTTCAGCAATATTTCTGAATTCTTAGGCATGTTTCTCTAATATTAGTACTTTCTAAGGAAAACTGAGATTTCATTCCTGTCCATATAAAAACCCTCTATTTTCTTAGTGTAAGCATTGTAATTATTTTGGGGGGAGGGGATTAAATTATTTCTTTGGCAACTTAAGTGAAATTTCATTTGCGTGGTAATAAAAATGTGACAAAATGAACCTCCATGATTTGCAAAATTGTGGTAAAAAATGATGATAAAATTCCTAGGAACCACATTGAAGAGCAGCCTACAACATATATCATAAAATACAGCAAGACTATTCAGCTATAAATGTAACAGCCAGCATATTTTGCCTCAAAAGCTGACATGCTGTCAGCTATGCATGAAGTTTTGAGACACCATGCCAGAGAGAGCATTTTCCATTCCTTTTTTCCAAAAAGCAGCAAGAAACTTTCCAGGAACATGGTGACAGATAGTTCAGAAATAGGCAAAACAAATACAGCAACTGAACATAAAGACAATTTAAAGTTTACTTGTGTCTGAGGTTGTGGCTGCACGTTGGCTTGAACAGCCTGAGTTTCCAGTAAAAAGGACTATCCTGCTTTTACTCCCTGCCTTCACAGACTATTTTTGCAAGGTTAATCTTCAGTCTGCAGATTCACTGCACTCCTTGTACAAGTGCACAAATGTTACCACGAGTGCAAAGGAGGAGCAGGGGAGGACACAGACAGGCTGTTCCCTGACAGAAGGGTGGGACTGGCCCCTTGACCAGCAGAAACATTGTGCAAGCCAGCTGCAAAACCATCTTCAGGTTCTCTCTCCTTAAAGAGACAGGGAAGAAGGGTAAACCTTGTTTTTCTCCCCCCTCACCCACAAGGAAACATCAACCTTATTGTTCAAGTTACTATTCTCAGCTCTTCAAACAGCCAAGATCAAACCCTCCGTAAGTAATATCCATGCCTTGTGACTCCAATATGCACATGGATTTTTGTCCCATTAACTTACCAGATGACCAGTGAAAGAAACTGATGTCAAAGGCATTTGCATCTTTAATTGTATTGCACAACTCTTTTCTCTTACTATTAGTAGATATAGGCGCTTAAACAAGTATATTTAGATCTGCTCTTTTACGTAGTCAAGTGAGGGAGGGACTTTATTCACTCTGAGATGCTTTATCATACCTTAGATATTTTTTTAAGATGTTACAATCCATAGTAGTCCCTCTTTCTGTCAGAATCACTATATTTAAGTAGCCCTCTTGAACAGAACGTGAATTATGTTAGCAGCACACTTCTTTTCAAAGGGCTGAATCTCTGTGGACCCTTTTGGGAAATGTGTTTTTCTGGCTCCCACAGCAGAACTCACAGGTAACTCCTTCAAAATCATTGTGTGATGTACAACACAAAACCTTAATAATATTTTATTGTATCATGCAGGGCCCACGCAAGCTGTGTGTTAAGGAGATGAACAGTGGCATGGAAAAAAAGCAGGCCTGGCTCACAAAGAACAAAAGAAAAGCCTTTTATGCAGCAGTGGCAGCTGACAGCTTCAGAGATGGAGTCAAAAGTCTTCTTCAAGTAAGCTTTTTGTTTACAGAACACACAGAGGAGTGTTACATCAAAGCATCCCTTTATGTGGAGCATTACTATTTACTTGATAAGAAGCCCTGTGTATGTATGGATGGATAATGTTATAGACAGAAGGGGCATTCTGGGGGCAGAATGCAGAAGGGGCATAATATAAATGTATATTATATTACAGATCATTTCGTAAAGATCTCCTTCTGGGCTGTGGCATTATGAGACAAGGCAGACTGATTCTCTCCTAAATGAACAAGACACTTATGAAAAAAGAGAGGCATCTGCAGGGCAACATATGAATGTCTTTGCAGCTGACACTTGATACGCTTCAAATCAATTCTATTGTTTGGTATTACGCAGCATATTAAATATATGAGAATGTTTTTGCATTAAATGAAAACTGAAAATGTGTAATATACATTTTCTGCAAACAGCGAGGAGGCCATTTAAATAAAAGTCTGCAATATTTTTCTATTACTCCAAGAATACAGCAGATCATTTCCAACAGTCCATTTAAAATGGCCTTAATGAAGGCACAGAGACACTGTTTTCATATTTCCCATCTCCCCCCCTTCATATATATGAATATTTAAACATACAGGTACTGAGGCAAATACATGGCTGAAAAGACATCAGTGCAAACTGAGACAGTAGGGAACCAACTAAAATACTCTGGGTAACAGTCACCCACTGGCAGCCTACCAGGGCTCTTTGTGCACTTGCTGAATGGACAGTACAATTGAGCAAGATGAAATGCTATTAATAAAGGTCCCTTTGTTCTATCAAAGCCTCACAAAGACACTTCATCTTGGGTTTATACATTGTCTCAGTAGGAGATCCCTCTGATGTTTTTGAGAGCTGTTACAGTCTGATGATCTCTTCCTTTCCATTACTACTATTGCCAAAGTCAACTACTGGACCACAAATAATTCCCTTCCAGCAAACAGAAGGAAAACCATATCATCACAATTGTAACCTAAGGTCATGTGCAACAATTATTCATTTCAATGTAAACAGTACAGATACATCAGAGCTACTCAAAATACCCACCAAGATTCCAACAGTTTTTACCTCTTTTCTGCTTGCTAGTACTAAAAATTGGCAAGTGTAACAACTTGACCAGCTGGTATTTTGTGTGTCTCCTGAAGGTTCCTAATACATTGAGTATTTAGATTTCTACAAAAATTAAGTCAGCTGAATCTAGATCTGACTACCCTTACTTGTCCAGGTTTTAGCATCCAGAACCAGTTTTGGAGGCAGTTTAATATCTTGACAAACCATTTCTTCTTCCTATTTATAAACCATAATTTAACACTAAACAGTAATGCTTCACATAAAAGGATACTTTGATGTATCTATAAAGCATGCTCACCTGATTTTGGATAATCTTTTGAAAAGAATACAGCAGATGGAACAGCAACAGTTTCCAAATTCAAGGTAAAAAATGTATTCTGAGGAGGCTGTGCCTTCTCTGTGTCTCAGGTGTTTTAAGAGACTTCAGGCTCAGATTATCTATGGACTCTATCTATCCAAAGCTGATAAAAGCTTTATGGTATTATGTTAGAATGAGCATGCAAACAGTTCTTGAACTCTCTCTTGATTCCAAGTTATTGAACCATTTTAATGAGAGCATGTCAGAAGAAATGCAAATGAATGCTATTTTAGCAAAACCACATTTATGTCATCTAAAATCATTTATAGTTGGAATGATTCAAAGCTAATCTTTCTGAATTCTGCTTGGGTATCAGCACGAAGGGCATTTATGAAATGCAATCTCGTTGTAAGTGTCTCCAGAACATTACTTCAGTTATCTTTTGCCATTACTTTTCAATTACAGTTAAAAGCATGTGTGTGTGTGTACCTTTCTAAGCTGTGTTTTAACATTGTTAGGCCTCGGGCTTGGGCAGAATGAAACCAAATACCTTGGTGATTGGATTTAAGAAGGACTGGAGAACTGCACCTGCCATACAAATTGAAAACTATGTGGGTGTTATACAGTAAGTCAGCTCAGCACCTCCCTTTTCACTCCTCTTAGACCAGATGAACACAGCATGGACATACAGAATTTGATGTGTAGAAACAACATAAATACCCACAAATCTGGGCTCACACATCTACCCCTGTAACAGAAGTTACTGCCCATTAAAAAAGGCTCCTTGGCTTCCCACACCCAGTGGATCTGCTTGTCAAACATCTGCACTGTCGGAGCTGATGTGGCTTGACAGCACTGAAGGAGCTGCTCTGCTGTCAGCAGGGCTTTTGCAGAGCTGTATTTTCCCATTTTTAGTGGGTAGGAGCTCAGAGAAAAACAACCATCATGTACATACTTAGGGAATAAGAGAACATCATAGAATTCTTCTTTTAAGCCTAGGAGACAGAGGGAGAGCCTTGCTTCAAATCTCATGTGTGCCTAAGGCTCAGCAGCTCTGTGGGTTGGGATTTCACTGGGAAACAGTCATTTAGAAACAGGCTTCTCATAGATTTTTGCTCAAAACTCACCATAAGCGAGTTGCAGAGCAACAAACCCACCTCAGCTCTGTTATTTCCTCAGAGTAGGGAGAAAAAATTACCCAATGGCAACCTAGTTCCTAAAAAAGTGTTGTCTGAAAGCTCCATTCCAGGAATAGCCTATCTGTTCCCATTTCCAATCATACCCTTCTTTTAAATAAGAGAAGAAAATGTATAGTACTTAACTTAATCTTAGGCAATTCCTTCTGCAATTTTACCTAGCCTGGCCTCCCTGTGAACAGTGACATCTCCACTGATCTTCTCAAAGCAGCTTCCCTCCCTGACGTGAACGATGCAAAATCATATTTATGCTTTTCTTTCTTTCTAGTGATGCCTTTGATTTTGAGCTCGGGGTGATTATCGTCAGAATTAGCCAAGGATTTGATATCTCTCAGGTCCTTCAGGTTCAAGGTAAGACTCCACAGCTGAATATCTGTTCTGGTTACATGCACAGCACAAGAAGCACCCTTAAGAGTCACCATCTGGTTTCTAGGATAGTTCCTACACTCATGACTTTTACAGTTCCTCCTTGCTTCTGCAGTTTAAATCCTGCCCAAAATCCTTGCTGATCACTGGCAGTGACAGGAGTTCAAGCCTCACACATTAAGAGGCTCTGCACTCCAGAGAACTCAGCTCCCAGAGCAGATCCAGCACAGGCACAGACTAAAGCAGTAAAAAAATCATGCTGTGCCACAGCAACCTGTCACTCTGCTGCACGTTTCTTTCCTGGTCTTGACACATCTTCCTCCTCTGGCAGGAATCAGGAAGCTGCACTTTCGGTACCACCTCTGCAGAACTCTGGGGCCCAGAAAGTTCCCACTCGTGCAAAAATTTGGAACCCATGGGAAACATCAATTCTTCTTCACCTTTCTGTTCACTCCTCCTTAGGTTAGCAGTGCATATTTCAGGGGAAATGAAAAACCATACCATAACCTCACCTTGAGTCCTGTGTGCAGTTTTGGACACCCCAATATAGAAAAAGACATTAAGCCATTAGAAAGCATCCAAAGGAAGGCCATGAGGATGGTGAAGGGTCTGGAGGGGAAGCTTTATGAGGAGGGGCTGGGGTCACTTAGTTCATTAAGCCTGGAGAAGAGACCTCACTGTGGTCTTCAGCATCCCCATGAAGGGAGAACTGGAGGGGCAGACACTGATCTCTTCCCTCTCATGACCAATGACAGGACCCAAAGGAACGGCCTGAAGCTCAGTCAGGGAAGGTTTAGGTTGGATATCAGGAAAAGGTTTCTCACCCAGAGGGTGGTTGGGCACTGGAACAGGCTCCCCAGGGAAGCAGTCCCAGCACCAGGCCTGACTGAGTTCAAGAAGTGTTTGGACAACACTCTCAGGCACATGCTGTGATTCTTGGAGTGTCCTGAACAGGGCCAGGAGTTGGACTCGATGATCCTGATGTGTCCCTTCCAACTCAGCATATTCTGTGATTCTGTGAACCATTGGAGGATCCATGCCATCTGGGTGGAAAAGGTAGAGGGAGACAGAGCAAGCAGACAGCTGCACTCAAAAGAAGGGCTTCCAAAAGCCACACACACAGTGGCAGCCTTCGTTTTGTTTTCTTCCCCCTTTAGCAAACAGCGGTCTTATTTGTTCCTGAGGTATTCTGGAGAAGGGAACAGCTCCACACAAAATAACCCTCAGAACAGCTCTCAAGGTGTTCAGTAGGATAATTTCCCCCACACCTCGTCAGTCTGTGCGCTCTCTCGGCCAGCCCTGGGCTCAGCCCGGCCGTGCCTGCCGGTGTCGGTGCCGCGCAGTTCTCTGCTGCCGCCAGCACCGCGCACACCGCCCGGGCCCGGCACAGCCCGCAGAACACCCCGCAAAGAGCGGGGAGTCCAGCACGAGGCAATGCTCAGAAGTGAATCACCTCCCAGAATTAAAAGGCGCCAGAGACTCCTTTAAAAAGCAAGGGGGACGAGCGCCCGCTCAGCAGACTGGCAGCTCGATGTGCACGGGGAGACACGGGGACTTGGGAAAAAAATTCTGAGATAATCAAGATTTCTTCTCCCCTTGGTGACACCTGAGGGAGATTTGCCTGTCTCTTTGCTTGATGCAAGTCAGAAACTGACTGCTCAAAATTGCAACACTTGTGAAAATACAGCAAGTACCAGCTCTGGGTTCATACAAAATAACAAATGTTCTTCAAATGGTCAGACACAAGCAGTCAGGAAGAATTAGGATTGGGGCGGGGAGAAAAACCCTCAAATACAAAGAAATGTTTTGAAGTAGATACAAAGTCTTTGTAGTGGAAAACAAAGATCACTGTATTCTATTATACTTTATACAACACTATGTTCAATGGAGAAACTGAAATTTTAGTTTTGAGTAACCATTAAGTTTGTGACTATCGCCGTGTCTGATAATCAGAAGCTCATGGCTGTCATGGATCAAAGTAAAAAAAATATATTCTTTGTGCTGGCAACTCAGAGTGCCAGCAGAGCTAACAATGTCCACCTAATGAGGGTTTATTTTTTAACATAATGTCTTAAAAGAACTTTACAGGAACTTTACTTAAGTGATTTAGTTCATGTATTACTCAAATAGAAGTTTTCCTTATGAAAAAAGTTTTCTGCAGGCAAATGCCTGGACCACATTAATTAGGGCCTCACCATAATATATTCCACAATAACATGTGGTACCATTTTCTCGCAAAAATCTAATACTGGTAAGATTAAATTGTTCTTTTATATTACTAAATTGACAGGACTGGTTAGCTAAATCTTAAATCTTTACAGCAAATGTTTAAAAATTAAAAATATTTCAGCATAGAAGCTGATGGCATATTCAGGATCCTTACATATTTCTGAGAATCTCAAAGTCCAAACCATGTGACTTTGTTCTTAGACAAGGGACCCACAGGCTCAAACTCAGTATCTGAGCTCTCTTATTTTAGGAAAAGACCTTTTCACCAATCAAATATCCACAAATATAACTCAATAAATAATATCTCATATAACTATAAAATGTCATAATACTGAATTTGATCTGTAAGAGGAAACCTGAGAGCAGCTGAGTAGCACTGCAGCACACCCCACTGCTGTAGGCACGGGCACCCTAAGTTAGGGCTTCCACAGCCGAGTTCAGCTTTCTCCTCCCTACTAGTTTGCAAAAAAGAAGCATTTTAGAAGAGTTTTTCCTCCCAGCAGCTTTCCATTGTCACAAAGTACCATAACAGCAATTACATCAACACCATTAGTTCAATAAGTGATTTAATTTAAAAAAGAAAGTGATGTGTTACCAGTTCTCTTACTTTTTCCAATATACAGAGGAATTAGAGAAGCTGGAGCAGGAGAGATTGGCACTGGAAGCCACCATTAAGGAAAATGAGTTTGAAGAAGGAAAAAGAGGCATCTGTGGATTCTTCAAAAAAGCCAGCACACTCAATATCTCAAAACATGAAACAAAAAAGGGTAAGTTCCAAAATGACAACTCCTTCCTGACCCTTCAATACATCCTGCTTTCACCAATATACAAAATGGACTTTACTCCAAGCCAAAAGCTCCTGAGCCACACAGAAGCCCCTGGAAAAGGATCTCCCTTGTGCAAAGCTGTCACGGTGGCTACAGCCCTGTAATGCAGCACAGAGTGACATCTTCTGCTTGCAGGACACACTATCTCAAAAACACAACCAATTTCCTCCCCTCATTTGCTGGATAAACTTCTCAGCTCAGCTGATGTTCAATTCCATTTGTCAAAAATAGAATATGGTTCTTTGATGAATACAGAACAAATTGCTTTGGGGATTTTTTGGTTGTTTGTTTTGGTTTTTTAATAGGGTGTTTTCAGTTTTTAAACAGAGGCCTTTTTTCCTCCTCTTTAAAGAAAACAGGAACATATGCCCAATATTCAGGAAACAAGCAATCTTACTTTAACACACACACACAAACTCAGTACACAGCTGAAAACCAGGTAAAAATAGCACAACTGCTCTGTATTCTAGGCATAATTTCATAAAAATGCACAAGGTGGTAAAAGTACTGAAAGTACATGCAGAGCATGCTGTCAAATAACTAATTAACACATAGCTTAAATGTGTAGGTGATGAAATCAAAATTACATTTCAGATATAATAAAATGATACAGAAATACAGCCAGAATTTAAGGTCTCATTTCACAACTGCTAAGCTGTAATGGTAATGACCCACCTGAAGCCACGCCTGTACACAGACATGCATTTTCAGAATTTTCACCTGCAGAGACTATTACATCTGGCTGTGCATTTAACTCCCATGGGTATCAGGAAGATCTACAGACTGAAAACATAAAATGTCATTATTCTTTAGTTGGCAGACTTCAGTTCATTTTGCAGGCTTCAGTAAAATATATTTTTATGACAATTCCAACAAAAGTGTGCACCTCCGTTTCAACTACCCTTTTTGATTTAGTTGAGAAGGGCATAAAGGAAATACATATCGCCTACTCTGTATCTCTACGTGAGATAGATTATGATAATAAATATCCCTGCCTCTCTGTTTTGCTTTTATATTCATACTCCCCAGAGTTTTTGCATCTTCCAGCAGAGATGCTAGAACTGCTTTAGAACTATCCTGTACACACTCTAGAAATACAGGAAAGCCAAGCAAAGCACTTTCAGAACCTAGCAGATCAGAGTAAAACCCTAAAGAAGCATGTGTGCTCCATTTAAAATACTGCTCTGACACCGCCTCTTTGAAATGATTGAAAGAGGAGCAGTAATAAAGCCACGGGCTTCAAAAGCTGCAACGAGAGAAGACACTGTCATTGCATAGTCAAGACTATAACTTTTGAAGCCAACCAAGCAAGCAGCAAGGACCAGAATTTATTTTCAATTAACAAGGACCATCCCAGCCCAGGGAAGCAGCCATATATGTCTGTGTTTCCTGCCTTCCAGCCCCAGCTTCACCTGTGCTCCCGCTGCATCCTCGTTTCATCCAGCACGGCTGTGCCTTCCAGGGAGAGCTGTGTTTTACGAGACAGCTGAGCTTGTAAATGATGCAAAATGACACATTTACTTCTAAAATCTATCAGATATTTCCCACTTGCTTTTTAAGGCCCCAGTGAATTTTACATTAAGTAAAAAAGAGACAGAGAACAAATAATGAGACAACCCTTTTCAAGATGCTATAATCTAGTGACAATGTATCCCACAAGCTTTGGTTTCTGTGAGTGCTGGCACATTAAAACTCCGTAGCATACACTCTGTAATTCTTTTTTCAGATTTAAAGTATAGAAATTATGTCACAAACAGTTCATTTCCCTGAAGCTTTCTCTCCCTTTGGCTCCCTAAAGCTACTCATATCCTCACTTGTCAGACATCCCTCCACATTCTGTTCTTTCCCATTGCAGAGAGCACCATTAACACCATGCAGTCAATGCATGTGGGTGAATTCAATCAGAAGCTGCTAGAAGCCAGCACTCAATTTAAAAAGAAGCAAGGAAAAGGAACAATTGACATTTGGTGGCTGTTCGATGACGGAGGTAAGGAATTTGAGTAAGAACCACAGGGAGAGATATTTCTGCATTACCAAACATAAAAACAGACTTGGGACTTTGCATTAAACTGTTTTAAGATCACATATTCAATTATACGTCTGGATTAAATGTTTTAAAATTAACTTATGTCCAGTGCTGCTGAAGTGAAGGATGGAATTTTTACCACACAATGAACTAATTTGATCTTCCTCTAATTTTGTGTGTTCTTCCAGGTCTAACAATCCTAATTCCTTACATTCTAACTATCAGGAAGAAGTGGAAAAATTGTAAATTAAGGATCTTCACTGGAGGAAAAGTCAATAGGATTGAAGAAGAAAAACTAGTGTAAATATAATTCTGTTTATCTCACTGTTCAGTTTTGAATGATGCTGAATATAACTCATGCACAGCAGGAAGCTGGGAATTTTCCAGCACAAGCGGTTTGTTGTCCTGTGGGCAGCAGGGAAAAAACAAAGATGTACTTGACAGAAAGGTGTTGAGTTTATGGCATAGCCCTCAAGGCTCTGCAAATGGTGATTACCAAAGGAAACTCACATCCAGCACTTTTTCCCATTAATAGCTCATATTCCCTTCCCTAAGAAGAGCAGTCTGCACTTCATAATGAGAATATAATTACTTTTATGGGATTTACATGAGACCGTCTAGTTAACAGCAAGTGAAATTGCACATGAAATTCTCATATGCAATGCCACATACAGATAGCTCACATAAATGTGATTAACTATGCTAAAAAGTAAAGAAGTTAAAGAGCAAGTTAATCAACTTTAGGACCAAGTTGATTTTACTCGGCTTTTTAAAAAAAGTCCAGATTTCATAATCATCATTTGCCTTCAAGCAAATGAAAGGTACTAATATTAACTTCTTTTTATCATCACTGTATACAGGACCTTTCCTTCCAAAGCACTTTACACACTAGAGGCACAATTATTTCACCACTGGTGGAAGCAGCTCAATTTGGGATGAAAATCAGCAACTGCTTAACAAACAGCAGTTAAAACCAACATCAGTCAAGTTCAATTTCAGCCAATTCAGAAGTTAAATTTAACTGGAATTTTACTAGCATGTAATTCCCCAAATATTAAAACCTCTCCACAGAAGTTGAGGCTTTTCTCTTTTTTCCTGTTCAAAACAAGGATTGCCACAAGGGACATCAAGATTTATACAAGCAGTATGTTCTTCTTATATATATAAAAAAAAGACTGAGTAAACTCTCAGGTCATAAACAAATATGTACTTCTACCATGGTTTTCTCCTAGGAACTCTCTGACCTTTTCAAATTCCAAAGCTTACATACAAAAAAAAAAGAAGGTGTGGGGAAGAACCACAAGATCCCAACTGTGCTTCAAACAAAGGCAAAACTGACCCAAGTAAAGCTCTCTAACCTCAGCACAAACACACACAAAGCTATAAACTATTCCTTCTGCCAACCAGGGCAGAAAAGTAAAGTATTTTCTTTTATGAAAATGTTCAAAAACAACATGTGAGTAGGTCAATATAAATTCATAAATGAAAAAGACTCTTTAAGTATTGTGCATCACCTTTCTGGGTCAGATTTTCACCAACACATACACTACAGTGTTGTACACACTCCATGCACAGAATTCTGATAATAGCAGAATAACAGAAAGCCTTCTGTAAGTATTGGAGGATTCTGCCCTACTGCATTTTGAATATTTTTCTTTTATAACTCAAACCTTAGGATATACTTAAAGTACCATTTTTTTCCCAAAATGTAAACACCCTGCCCTCTGTCTGCTATCAATTTCCATTTTTGTCATTTTCATCCATCATCAATTAAATGAATTATACTACAGCAATCACATTAATCCAGTTCTGTAATTGGAAATTGAAACACTAAAAGCTTTTAAAGTAATCTGTCATATCGTTAAAGATATCAAATGCAATTGTCTAACTCATTTATGAGTGTTCTTTGATACAAGGCACTCAGAAGTACAGTGATAAAACATTCTCTCTTTTGTTTTCAGGATGGCTTCACTCCTAAGCAAATTCAGAATAAAATTTGCTGATATTAATATCATTTGTGATATCAATATAAAGCCCAACAAAGAGAGGTAAGAAACATTAACAAAATCCATTATTTAGCAGTCAGCCTTTATCTGGAGCTTGTTTCTTTTATGTTAAGCATTAAAAACAAAAAACCAAAACACACCACAGAAAACAACACTGTCACTTTATTGAAATAATTTTTTAAGTAACGAGAGGGGAAAAAGAAAAGAACCTCTTAACAATCAACATTCAAAGGGTCAAAACCATAGGCAGCCTTTTTCCTTATGTTGTAATTATAAAAATTTTAATAAAGACTAATTAGACACCATACTTAGGAGCCACTAAATGTAACAGGCATTTTATGATACCTTTTCGTATCTATTTAGCTTGCAATAGACTTCAGTCATAGTTCTTCTGTAAACTTACCATCTATGTCAACTCAACCTTCTGGCTTCTATGATGAATTCATAAAATTTTTCTGGCCAAACATAAGCATATTTCCTCTTTCCCATGAGCACAGCATTATAATACCCCCATCACTCAAATATAATGAAGGTTCGATTTTTTTAAAA
The DNA here is from genome assembly GCA_038380795.1 of Pyrocephalus nanus. Taxonomy (NCBI): domain Eukaryota; kingdom Metazoa; phylum Chordata; class Aves; order Passeriformes; family Tyrannidae; genus Pyrocephalus; species Pyrocephalus nanus. Next base: position 10,054,503 of record CM076272.1, read on the forward strand.
AATAACTTAATCTTAGGCAGAGGTCAGGGAGCTGGTAAAACAGTGCTCAAGGAGCTCCAACTGTGTCAGCTAAAAAAAAACCAAAAAATCTTAAAGGTCCTTTCTTTCTAAAACATATTTCCATAGAAATTACCTATTTATTCTGCTCATGTAGACAAAAGTCTGTAGCAGGTTGCTTATGGAATAACTGCATCCTAAACTCAATTCATAGTATTGCTCTTGATCTTAAAGATCCACTGAAAATGTGCTCACCAGACACTTTCTAGGCCACTGTACCTCTCTTCCAGCTGGCATCCCACTTATTTCATTGATAATAAGAGGATTATCACTATTTTACATACTGAAACAGAGAGTAAGGGTGTTTGCAAACTCTGACAACTTAGCAACAGCCCCACTAAATGCTGCACATCACAGCCTTTAACCCACCTCATGACACCCTGGCCATAAAGTCCAGCCTGTGCCCAGTGTCCCATTTCACTTCCCAGTGAGGTCTGTCAGCACAAGGCACTCAGAGAAATACACTCACACTGACACAAGAGAAACTCCCTCAAGTCTCTGTGGGATGATAAAAAACTTTCAACAGTGCAGCAAGCAAGGAAGTTTCTCCAGATGATGTCAAAAGCTTCAAGAAAAAAAATGAAATCCACAGAGAAAGTCTGTGGAGAAGTCGGGAAGTTGGGAAATGAACACAAATCTGAGCCCCCATGTAGCAAAAAACCTACAGCATTTCTTTCATCCCCTCACCATAGGAAATTTATATCACCTGTTTAACCATTTCATTGCAATGATCAGTACAACTGCATCAGTCCAGTGATTGGTCTTGCTAGAGATAAAACAATAAGAAAACCTTACATTTACTATGCCACCCATATTAATTGTTAATATTAGTAACAAATAATTAGTAATTAGTAACCAGTTTGGAGTTACTGTAGAACTCATTTTTGTCAGAACCAGGAAAATGCAGAAAATTCTCTGCCAAATGCAGTGTTTAATTATCCTCAAATGACCTTTTAATTATCCTCAAATAACCCAAACATCCTGAAGTGGCACAGATATAACTTGGGCACAATGTAGCAAAGAACAGTTAAAGACTTTGCACGTTTTTCAGCTGCAATTATTATCAGCGAGGCCTGTCATACACAGTGACTGTGAAATAAGTTAGTGAGTTCATACCCTGCAGCAAAGGCCTCCTTTGTAATTCCTGTTTCAGCTGGAAATTCTTTGAAGAGATGATTGAACCATATCGTCTCCATGAAAGCTGCAAAGATATAACAACTGCTGAGAAATTAAAGCGAGAGACTCCATGGAAAATTACAGATGCAGAGCTGGAAGCATTCAAGGAGAAGGTAAAGCCTTGCCTACCTCTTTACATATGTACCTTTTCTTACACTCCAGATGTTTGAAGCGATTAGTAAGAAAATGTGAAATACCAGATATGGAATGAGAAACATGACATGTACAAACCTGTATTTGATATTTACAAATTGGATTTATATTGTAAACACTGCAGAGGTGTGTTATGATTGCATTATTCAGCACTCTAAGACCTTGGCAGGTTTACACAGTATTTTCCAGCCTGATGAGAAGCTCTGCCCACATCAGAGCCAGCCAGATGAAAACCCACTCTGAATGAGAAGCCACACAGTGCTGCACTGAGCCTGAGCTAATCGGATCTGCTGAGAGCTTTATTAAATGGCTCCACTGTTTTAGAGTTTGAACTTCTTAAAGACTGCAGTTCCAAACATTCACCACTTCGGGAAATTCAGGACTGAATCCAGATACCACAACTAACTCTAGCAATTTCTCCAAAGGCAAGATTTAACATGGATTCTTTCCTCAGTGGCAGTGTGCAGACTAAACCTGTCTGCAGCGCAGTTCAGACGCACTTAAGGTTGATGTTGGCTGATCCACTGGGTGAATTAGAGTCCAGGCTGCTCTTTAATTTTGCTGGAAAATACCTTTCTAGCAATGAACTGCCAGGCTTCATCAGGCCAGTACCAAAAGCATACTGCAAACTCTTTCACTCTTAAGAGTGTAACTCACAGAGAATTAATCTAGCAATTTCATTTATGGTTCCTATTGGATTAACCTGAGTGCACTCTGAGCTTAGTTATCGCCACTTTATGATGCTGGTAACTTCCTCAGTAGAGCAAGGATTGTGACTCTGAGCTCAGAGCTGCTAGAAGTCACAGCCTGACATATTAACATAAGCAGAAATCAATGGTGATTTAAGATAACACACTACACTACCAACTGCAGCAGCTGGGAAGCAGCCTGACTGCTCACCGTGTTAGCCCTTCCATGGAGCTGATAACCAGCATAAGGTTATGGGACTCAGCTGTGGGCAGAAATCCTTTGAATTACTCTCAGCTTCAATCATCAAAAATTAAGAGTCAGAGCCCTTAAAACATCTCAGTATAAAAGACAATGGGAATATAATCACAAATATTCTGCACACTTGTGTGCAGAACCAGTGAGCATACAAGAGAAAGAAAATACATGATTAAGCTTGGTCACTAACTAAAGAACCAGAAAAATACCCCCTAAGTTGAAAAGTCAGCAACATAAAAATGACAAGTTGCTCTATAAAACAAGAACAGCAACAAAAATTTTAGCTTACACACCTGGAAAGGCCTGCCCCTTATCTTCAAAAGTGAGGCAGTTCTGGAAATTTCACAGAGGACATTAGAACACATTTAAAATTCAATAGAGAAAAACCTGGCAGCACAGATAAAGGGTGATATTCTAGGATGACTCTCATGAGATAACAACTGGCTAAATTACGAGGATTCTTACCTATATAACATGTAAAAGAACAGTAAAAATTTCTGCAGAGGAAGAAATGTTAAGGTGTGAACAGAGAAAAAACAGCCTTTTACTTTCTCCAGGGAAAGAGAAAATAATTTACAAGACCAGTTAAGATACATCTATCTTACACAAACCTGCCCTGGTCTCTTGTTCCCTATGACTTGTGTTGTTATAAAACCTTTGAGGGCCTGAGCCTGGCCTGATAAAGGCTTTATCTCAAAGTAATAATCATCTATGCACTGTGTCAGTACAAAAATAACCCCTATCCCCAGGAAACCTTACACAAGGATGAACAACTCTGGCCCCAACATAACTATAGTGATCAAGAGGCACGGCTTGGCCTCATGTTTTGCCATCCCCATGACTCTGGACCACAGAGCAGACCACAGGTCCAATGTTGCCAAAGCAACAGCAGAAAATGTTACTGCAAGGGGCAACGTAGAAGTCCATGAGGCACCAAAACTGAGGATCACTGACTGAACTGACCTTTTTCTTTTCCCTTGTTTTAATCAGAGTTACCGCCAGGTCCGTCTGAATGAACTGCTACAAGAGCATTCCAGAGCAGCCAACATCATTGTCCTGTGAGTGCCAACATTTTGGTTCTAACTTTGAGAATAGTGTATAAAGGGATTCTGGACTGGAGCAACAGAAACCCTTGGGTTATTTCACTGAGCACAAAACCAATCCCTTGAGTACCTTCTGAAGGACTTGCATCTGGACTGATAATTCTCTGAGACTGCAGTGAATATGAATCTTTCCTGGTAGCTTAAAAGAAATCTCTACTCATGAAAAACCTGTCAAAAATGTAATCTTCACATCCAATCTGCACGTTAAGCATTACATCTGCTTGCTTGACTGCAGAAAACACATATTTTCCCTTCTTTTCTCCCAACTATTACAAACTCAAAGTTAGAAAAAAGAGATTTGCATGTAAGAAATAGAGTTGTTAGCCAAGATCTACTTGAAACTTGAGTTAGGATGATGCAGTTAAATAAAGGTAAAGAGGGCCACCAATAAAATTACCAAAAAAGCAAGTCATTTTCAGAATGGAATTTTAGTTGGAGCCACGTTTTCTGTACACAGCTTCGATAAATTAGCTTGCATTTGTGGTGTGCAGATAAACCTCTTCAGCTCTATTAATTCAGTCTCCAAAAAGGGGGTGATCACATAATGTTACCATAAATTGACCCCCTCTTTACAACTCCCATCTCACGGTAATTACAGATCAGAAAACAGGCTGATGGACTGGAAAAATGTCAATGCACTGTATTTTTTTATCCTTTAAAAAAAAAAAAAGTCATATTTTGTGTGGGCTTTATGACCCCGAAAATATTCTTTACCAGTTTAAGGTTACAATCACAAGCAGTTCATGTCCAGTACAACCAAGTGAGAAAGAGTTTCCAAATTAAGGCTTAATGGTAGTTTTGTGCTTGATGATATTAAAACAATCATGTGGGTTTGTTATATCAGAGTTGTATAGGAACAGTTTACTACTTAATCTTGAGTGAGAAGCATGTTACCTGAGCTACCCCTGCCTTTACAATGCTAATTTTATTTTTCTCTCTGCCTAAACAGGAGCCTCCCTGTGGCAAGAAAAGGAGCAGTGTCTGATTACCTGTATTTGGCTTGGCTAGAAATTCTCTCCAAGAACCTTCCTCCAGTCCTAATGGTCAGAGGCAACCACAAAAATGTACTGACTTTCTATTCTTAGAAAACATCGGTGCCTAGAATATGCCTTGCTTGATTTCAACAAGCATGTTTGTAATGGCAGTGATTTATTAAAGACATACTTACCTAATAAATCCAAAAGTTAAATAATTAACAGAAATTTTTTTAAAAAATCCAAAGCAACACAGCAAAGAATTAGACAAAAAAAAGTAAATGGTCCCTGATGGTGTTACACTCCAGTACAGGCAAAAGAAGGAAAATCTACCTATATATTATATGAGTCAGAAAATATTTGAATGCACAAAGAAGAAATTCCTCTGATTTTATAGGGTATTGAAAATTATTTGATATTAATCCTAGAAAGCAAAAATTAACTGCTACAATATAATGTTCATTAAATCTACAAATAAATACTTCTTTCAGATTGCACTATCATAGTTGCTAATAGACACTAAATAGGTTTAAAATGAAATGCACTAACCTGTGAGAGAACAAAACCTGAATGGCATCCATCAGGTCAAAGCCATAAACTAACAGAATGCAAGTGGAATACTTGCAATGCTGTTTGATTGTAATATTGCCAAATTAAGACCTATTTCTACAGCAGATGCTTTTACTTAATTTGTTCTGCTAATTTATATTAACTGTAACACTTCTAATTAACTGACAAACAAAAACTTCACCTTTATAAGAATATGGACTCTACATGACAAGACTTGATATTTAATTTTCAAGCTCTGACATGGAATACAATGTATGATTGCAATAATCAAATGTGGGAAGTAAATTTCACAAAGAAATGAGTAAAATAATAAATATTCTAACAATTTTTGCTAGGAATATTAGGAATAATACAATCTGACATTATACTTTGGGATAATATGTACAGTGATTTATGTGATTAGAAAATAACAAAAACTCATGAACTGAGTTGAATGCCTTATTTTTTGATTTATATAAAAGATTTATCTTATTTTTTGGCTTTCTAAATAATATTCATTATACACTAACTTAAAATAAAGGAAATCAATTAAGTTGTGTAATTTTTCTATTTTCTATTCTGCAACATTCTGGAACTTTATAATTTTGGCTGTCAAGAAAAGCAGCTTCTCTTTTTAATGGGGAAAGCCATAACCTATGTGTAAGCATTATTTAAATTAAAGCCCATCAAGGAACATGGCTAATTTATTTTCTGTAGTTCTGCAACTCCCTGACAGAGATTAACTGACATCTCAACCTCATGAAAGCCAGGGAACACTGAATTTCACTAAATGTATATTTTAAAGCAGCCTCAGCTTCCATCTTGCTTGAATTATTAGAATTTAACTTGGGGAGGATCTAGCACTACATCTACAAAAATGACAAATATTTGATATTCATATTTTTCTGAGTTCAACAGCAGCAATTCAGCAGAACATGGTAATGCAGCCCAGTAACCCATGCTTTATTTTCTCCATCTATTAAAGGCAGGATATGAAATACTGATTTTTTCTCATAATGTTCTTCCTTCGCTCCTTCTTACACATTTACAACCAGGTTGAAGGATCATTTTGCAGTTTAAGTGCATTACACAGATATATGAGTTTCCTCCATATACCAGGCTTCCTGCACAGTTCTGAGCAAGCCAGAGCTCTCATTCTGCACCTGCAAAACAAGGAGATGATTATTCTCATCCCTGACAATGACATTGGCAGTGATACCAGAGCTTGTTACGTGCTCTCAGGTCCTTCCAGCTTTGTAGAATTGCAATGGTCACCGTCCTTTCCATCTTCAGACACCACCCAGGTATAATCTGCATGTGGCACCCAGGCAATGCAAAGAAAAGAACTTTTAGGGAGGCTCCACTTAGGCCTTCTGTAAGTGTGTTTCTTACCACAATCTGTGAAAGGACCCGGAGGAACTACACACCTCTGTTAAGCCATTTAATTACGTATGTGAGAGTAGATTGCTTCCTAAGCATTCCCAAGTACTGTCATTCTCAATCTACAGGGAACATTGACCCAAAGTGTTTTGGGGGACCTAAGCAGACCCAAGAAGAAAATAAGCACAAAATAAAGCAGCATTGGCACTTTCAATGCTATTCACTTCTCTCTCATGAACACAATGCTGTGGGCATTGCAAAAATAAATCCCAAGAGATACTTTGCTAAGTGAGCAGTCATCAAAAACTAAGTACTAACATAAACATTTCTGTAAAACTCCTTGCTTGGACTACAGTGATTAATTAGAAGATGTATCCACACAACAGTGTTATGGGATTTATAATGAGCAGCACAAACTATGAATGCAACAGTTCTTAACTAACCAAAAGTATTATTTCCACAAGTTCACAAGTAATTTAAACACAGCAGCATTTCTTGTTCCTCACTATGATTCCTGAAGTGTGTGCATGACCAATTTGGAGAGCACACTAATTATGGACTATCTTAAACTGCAACTTGGATTGCAAAATTTTGTTAGTCCACCTACCTCATTTCTCACTTTGTAACCAACACTTCTATATAAATTATGCATAAAACAACTGCTGAATTTTAATCATCATGTTAGTAACTAAATTCTAATTACACATTTGACACCTTTAGAAAAGATACAACTCTAATGCTCTCTAGTATATTTTGAGCTTATATCATCACACTACCAACTCTGTAGGTTTATATAATTTAGGGTTGGTTTGATCAGCCACGACAAAAGCAAGCATAGATAAGGTGACCAGGGACATTAAAGTGTGAAAATACTGTTGCTATGAAGCAAGAACAAAGAGTATTTTGAATTTTCTTTAAAAGCCCAGGCATCCTACATAGCTAAGCTTGTGCCTAAGGGCCAGTTAAAATGATCCACTATCGCTCCTCTCATCAGTGAATCTTACCTTTCCCTCCTAACGTTAGTGGAGCTCTGACAGGTATCACAGAAGGCATTTCATCACAGTTCAGAGACTATGCTTTCCTTAAATCTTTTTACAACCACTGGTAAGCTGTCCAGCTTGATCACATAGCCCCCAGAGCATAGTCCAGATTATGCTGTCCAGAACATCATTCTTCCAACGTGCCTTTCACTAGTTTTTTCAGTCCCCAACAGAGATTACTTTTGTTGGGGTGTTTGTTTATTTAATTTTAACTCAGCTACCCAGCAGTGCAAGCATAAAAGTTTTCTAACCAAAAAGGCACTGCACTGTGAAGATAAACTGCAGCTCTACAAGGCACACTGCAAAGAACATGCTGCTATCACACTTCACACACAAAGGAGTTCCCACTTAATCATCACAGCCACAAGGTACAAAGCTCCAGCCACATCCACAGTAATTTTCACCAGTCTTAAACCTCTGCAATTTTCATTACATCTTCGAAAAGTCCTACCAAAAGCCTTCCTGAGTAGGCAAAATATAACAGGTTGCCCTTAATTCTCAGAAAACCTGGACATTCATCATCTTTTCCCTCTTCTTCTACAATTCCATGTGATATTTCAAGATCCTTACTGTGAAAGCAGTTTCAGCAACTGATCAGCAGTTTAAAAGCAAGAGATATGTTAACAGGTAACATGAATTAGCACTGAAGTTGTAGACAGGGGGCAAACAGCTGCAGAGTTTTAGCTATAACTGACTGATTTAACTCCCCTCCCCTGTTTGTCACCTCCCCTCAGGCAGAGCTCCCTGACTTATCAGCAAAGCTGGGAGAACAGAATTTGAGTGACCCTCAGCCTTTTCAGCTTCAAGTTCGGGGTCTCCCTCAGCCTGCTGCTTCTTGTTGTTTGGCTGCCACTGGACTTTAGCCAAGTGAGTGTGGATCACTCCAAGACCATGTTCTATCTCCCTTGCTACCTCTTGGCAAGTTTTGGCAGGTCAGTGAACCCTTGAAGTGCTGCAGCTCTTTGCTAAATGAGCTACAGATGAGGAAGGTCAAGGTTTTGTCACAATGTGCCTCGGCAGACATCAGGCCACTATTTTAGACATGTGTTGATGCTGGTACCTCGCTGACACGGCCCTTTGGCAGCTGTGTGACCCATCAAGACTGTGTGGCCAGCGCTGCTGAGGGAACATCTGACACTGGCCTTGGCCCTGCAAGGAAAAATGGAAACAACAAACAGATACAGGGAGTTGTAGTTCCCATTATCCCCAGATAACAAGAGCAACAGCCCACAGTCATGCCACTGCTGGAACTTCATGAGAGGAAATTCGGTTTCAAACAAAATAAAACACTAAGGTTGTCTGGAACGGGGTAAAAATCAATGGCAGAATTCCACAGCCCCCACACTGTACAGCAAAACACGCAGTCAAAAATAGAGCTTCATTATAAACACACTCATCATAACAGCCTTTTAAATTACAAACCTTAATCACTGTGAGAGACACAGCTGTTCTAAGTGAGACTGGGCTGGGAAATATCTTGCTTAAAGCCATAGTTTTCTCCTAATAAAAATGCTCATTTTAACACCAAAACTTCATTGGAGAGAATTTTTTTTATTATTAACTGTGAAAGAAGCTCTGTGTTTCTTTCTGTGGACAACAAAGCAGCCTCCACTCCTGCTCTCAATCGAGATAAAAAGGCAAATAATTCCAGTTTATTTCAGTATTGTCTTCCAAAGTCAGGAAGAAATGCCAAATGCAGAGCAGGACTAATCAGCAATCAAGAATGCAGGAAGGTTGGCCAACTATTTACAGAGCAAGCAATACACTCCCAGGACCAAGGCAAACTTGCCCAGACTTCACACATTGTTTTTTCATTTTTTTTTTTCTTGTAAAGATCTCGGGGGTAAAAGTGTCATTCAGCTGAGACCTTTCTCCTTAATAATATTTTTCGATGAGTCCTCCTATCTATTACTCATGGAATTCCAAGCTACCTTAAGTACAATTTAGAACCCAGCCTGCCTCACTGAGCCTGGCCATTCATAAAATTAGTGCTTTTCTACACTACAATGCAGTTGAAACCTCTATAAAGTTTTCCTTATATTAAAAGAAAAATTATAATTAGATATTCATTTGATACAACTCAATTCTTATATACTTCAGTGTGTGGATGGCTTACATCAGAAGCCATATTTTAAGCAGTGTTTTCACACAGATCTGTGATACATATGCATTCTCTCTCAAACACCTCATACTATTTAGACTGAAAATATTGAGCATACATAAACGGAAGCATAAACTAGGACGTGCTTCAAAATATTTCTTGTAATTGAACAGCATAGCAGAGGTTTCACTGCCATCTGGCTGCACTTAAAAAATGTAACATAGCAAGGAGATAATCACGTACACTTAGACCTCAAAAAAAAAATTAAAAAACCCCCACAAATATAAATTTACAAAATTTAGACTAGCAAAGAGAACTCCAACACTCTGCAGCTATTTTGCAGAGACAAATACCTCCGTCGAGGACAGCTTTGAAACTATGAATCCAATGGATAAGAGTCCTGTCAGCCCACATCACACAGAGCTATGGGAGAATTAAGGAATTCCCTAGTCCTATATAATATATATATCCTATAGAAATAAATAGATAGATATAGATACAAAGAGAGGAAAAATAGAGGGGGAAAGTACATCATAGATGGGATGGCAAAAGAGGGCAGTGAGTATGAAAATCGAAGTCGGTGAAATCATTGGTGTTTTTCAATGACAGAAGAACAAAAACAGAACAACAGGACGGGCAGAGCATTAATAGGTTTTCCTATCTACAGCATCCACAAGGGTTGTTTCCCTTTCATAAAGCAAACGCTTCTGTCCTGGCCCTGTGCATTCCTGGAGGAGGAGTCTCCTCCTCCCTCCCTCCTGTGGATCCCGCTCTGACTAAACCTGTTTTAAGGGCAGGATTAGACTGGAGGACCTCCAGATGTCCCTTCCAGCCCCGCCCGCCCGTGCAGCCGCCATCGCGTCCCCCCGGCAACGCCGCCCGCGCCGCGGGGTCCGCCCGCCCGCCCCGCAGCACTGCCAGCACCGCTCCCGCCCCGCACCGCGGGCCGGGCCGCCGCCAGAGGGGCTGCGCTGGCAGGTACGGCCCGGCCGAGAGGAGAACGGGGCGCCGCCGCCTCCGCCCGCGCCCCACGGAAGGGTGCGGACCGCGGCAGGCAGCGCCGGGCTGGCGGGCGGCGCTCCACACACGGCAGCGGCGCGATGCTGGCCCGGCTACTCCGGCGGCTCCTGCAGCCCCGCGGGCGCTGTAAGGGGGGCGGGAGGAGCACTCGCTGCCTGAGCCTGGCGGGCATTGCGGGGAGCACTCGCTGCGCGGCCCTGGCGGGCGTTGCGGGGAGCACTCGCTGCGCGGCCCGAGGGAGGTGGGAGGTGGGAGGTGGGAGGTGGGAGGTGGGAGGTGGGAGGTGGGAGGAGCGCCCGCTGAGCGCCCGCTGGCAGACCCAAGGCGGGACCCTCCGCGCGGGCTCGGGGCGCACGGGAGGAGCTGGACGAGGCCATTTTCACAGGGAGGGGAGGTGGGGGTGAGACGGGGGTGCGACGCGCACGGAACAGCCGCGGACGGGCCGGTTCTCCCCCCTGTCCCCGCCCGCAGTGGGCCGTGCCGCGTTTTGGCGGGCTCTGTCCCCTCACGGCGTCTCCCTGTTCCCCAGCCATGCCCGCCTCAGAGGCCGTGCTGCAGCCGTCCCCCAGCAAGAGGCAGAAGGTCTCGGGGCCCGGCGAGCACAGCACACGGCTCCGCTTCACCAAGCTGTCCGAGAATGCCTTCACCCCCTCCAGGGGCTCCGCGCGGGCTGCGGGCTACGATCTGTACAGGTGAGGGTGAGGGTGCCGCATCCGGGGGTGGCGGTCTGGGGGTACCGCACCCGGGCGATGGCGATGCTGCCCCAGTCGGCGAGCTCTGGGCGCGGGGCTCCGGCGGCCGAGAGGGTCACAGTGGCCTCTTGCTAAGCGGAGCCCCCGGGGGGCTCGCCGGCCCTGCAGGAGAGGAGGTCAGGGCTGCCCTGGTCGTTACCTTCCTTACTCCTCCATCCCTGACCCTTCATCCCCAGGTGTCTGTGGTCCAGCCGTGCTCCATCACTGCATCAGAGAGCGGTGTAGTCGTTGGCCAAAAGCCAACCTGGACACATCATCAAGAATTGCTGTTGGTGCCAGCATTGGCCGGGAGCCTCACTATTGAAACGAAAAAAAGGGGTAGTGCACGCGGGCCCTCCTTGCCAGCGCTTGTGCTTTTCTACTTCCCTCTTGGCTGCTGGGTGCGGCCGAGGAAGTGGTGCCAGTTTGATAATGCTCTTAGCTGGAAACCGTGTGAGTTAATTTACAGACTTAGGTTTGGGTGAATTTATAACCATTGTTCAATGGTTTTCACTATGTTCAGGAATCTGTAAATATTTCTGTATAAGTTCCACTTTATATATTCCCAACTGGAATAATTCTGGTAATTTTTTACCTTAAATTACAGAGAAGAAAAATTAAAAAATATTCTCTATAAACGAGTGTTTCTTTCTTTAATGTAGTGCCTATGACTGTGTGATACCACCCATGGAAAAGGCTGTAGTGAAAACAGACATTCAAATAGCACTTCCTTCTGGGTGCTATGGCCGAGTAGGTAAGTAAAGAAGCTATAAAAAGGCTGCAGAGTCATTCTAGGACAGGTTTGACACCATCTTCAGCTTTCAGAATTAGTCTACACAAAAAAAGAGCTGCCACGAGGCTGTGTGATTTATTAAGCCTTGTTACAGACATTTCTTGTCAAACACATTTTTGAAGTTTGGTGTATGGCAGGTAACAAAAAGACGATTAGCAAAAAAGGTCATAATCTACATACAACTTTAGAGGCCCTGCAATAGATCATTATTTCTTCAGAATTTGAATCACAAAGACCAATAGATAATGAACATACAGCAAATACATCCCTGGATGTTTAAAAATTAACCCCAAAGTAAGAATATGAGTGAAGCAGAATTTGACTACTTTTTGTGACAGAATACTTGAGAGAACCTGAGGAGATACTCTGTTTATTTTGTGCATTCTTTTTATGAATTATGTATGAATTCATCAAGTAAAAAAGCAATAGCCACTCCAGTGGAAGAGCATGATCAGAGTTTGCCATGTCCTTTTATTTGAAAGGAATACATTTGTGCCTTTCTCTTATCCCACTGAAAATTTTGAAGAGTGTCATCAAAGTAGGCTAAAGGAAGTAAAACCCCAAACCCCTGCACATAATTCCTCTGTGTAAAATACTGCTTAATAAATTGCTTGCCAAATATTGTTTTCCATCATAGCTTAAGTGGATTGGCCTCATAGTCTTTTGAGATTATGCCAAACCAGGGGTAGTAACCAAAAATAAACCAAGATTGGACAGTCTTTGTCTGTTCCTGTTGCCTTCCTTGGAGAAACCTACTCTGCAATTGTTGGTTTAAACAAAGATATGCTTATATCACTTAAAATTGCAATTTTATTGTAGCCTGTAGCAGCTGTTATTTTGTTTAATATAAACTCTAAACCAAACATAAATTTACAGGAATTACTTTTAGACTGTGGAAGCAATTCTTGTTGCCATAACTATGCAAACACTCTATATAACCTATAAATACTGTCTTTGAAAAGATAAATTATTATACTTAAAAAAAATTTCTTCTTTTCTAGCACCACGTTCTGGTTTAGCTGCAAAGCACTTCATAGATGTTGGTGGTAAGACTTTTGTTATTTTTGTTAGGACTTTGTAAATATGGATCACAGAAGTTCCTTAATTTCACAAATAAGTAATGTTCCATGGCTAGCCTGGCAAAAGGAGATGACTGGGTAACACCTCAGAGAGCCAGTGCATCATAATTATTTTTAAACCCGCTGAATTATAAAGTTATTACTGACTTTTTAAAACAGTAACCGTATCATACTTCTGTAGGCAATGCCTGCCATAGGAGTTATTTTTTGGTTTAGGTGTTAAAGATGACTTTTTATATACTGGTTTCTCCATTTTGACTAAACCTCTCTATGTGGTTCTTTTCAGTCTAGTGTAAGATCTGACTGAATTAAATCAGTAACACACAAATGGTCTTTTGCACAGAGAATGTAGAGCAATGACATTGAAAAGGGATGATAGAAAGCACTGGAATAATGTTTTTGCTTCTGAAAAATGTACATACACAGCACCCCCTATGTTTTGTTCACTTTTGACAGAGCTCTATAATTGGGTTCCCTTTAAGCACTTGCGTATCAGTTAAATACCAGCAAGTTAACTTGGGAACTAGTGCAGAGATTGTACAGTAACTATTATGGATCATAGGGACTGCAGATTTTTCACACAGATGAAGAAACTAATTAAAAAACCAGTTTGCTATTCTTAGGGGTGCATCCTGTGGTTCAATATTAAAACTTCAAGGTATAATACCATTTCCTCTGGTGTTTATAATCTCCAAGGGTTGTGCTTTCTATAAATCTGGAAATGCTTAGATGTTTGAAATGGCATGTAATTTAATATTTGATTTTTTCCTGTAAGCAGACTTCAAAATACATACTTGGGAGGCCCAAACTCCAGGTTTCCTTTCCGGAAATGTTTTATCTGAGAAAAAACCTCCAAAGAAGCAGAATATAATTATATTAATGTGCAATGGTAGATAATCTTCTGAACTATGTAGCTAATACAGTTATACAAAATATAAGAGCAAGCTGGTTTTCAGCCTTGGTACTTAAATATAGCTGAATGACAATCAGTTTCTTAAAGCTCCAGTTCTGTTACCCTGCCAGAGGTACAGGATTTGGATCTGTGCAAATCCATAGCTCTCAGAGGAAATGTTAAAGTTAACAACAGATTTCTGCTTGACACTCGAGCTGAAGTTAGCAGAACAAATGGAGCCTGAAGCTGGTCCAGCTGTCGTGATTTCAGATGGGGTATTACAACTAAAATTAGTAGTACAGTGGTAAAACACTTCCTGACGTGTGATGGTGTTTTTCAGTTCTTTTTGCAAGACTGATTAGCATTTTTAGAGTCTCAGTATTTGCATATGTATTGTTTAATTGTGCATGAGCAGTATAAAGGATGTGTCAGTATGAGATACTGCCATGAGTTATTAATCTAAACATTATCTAATCTAGCAATCTGATACACTGACATTTATTAACTGGATATCCCTCTGAATTCTTCCTCCTGACAGCTGGTGTCATTGATGAGGATTACAGGGGAAATGTTGGTGTAGTACTCTTCAACTTTGGCAAGGAGGCTTTTGAAGGTAATTGTTGAGCTTGGCAGAGCCTGCTTTCAGCCATCTGACTGGGAATGGGAAATTAACCTTTCCTTTAAAAGTTAATGGAGAGTTAGAATTAGCTAAGAACATTTCTCTTCTTTCAATTAACAAAAACATAGATACCTAATTTTGTCCTGTCAAGGGAATACAAAAAGATTCCACTCATAGCAAATTAGCAGCATGCAAAAAAACCCACCCCCAAAAATACCCCCCCACCACAAAACCAAACAAAAAAAAAAACCTATTTAACAAAGCTTTAGATTCACAATCTGTACTGAAGTGCAGATTGTGTTAAGTTTCTCTGTTTCTCTGGAAAAAAGAAAATTCAGCTGAGCAGTATTTGGGATAAAAACTTCTCCAGGATGCTGGGAAACTAATAAAGATAGGAATTTTCCTTTATCGTGCTGTCTGTCTGGAAACAGTCAGTTTTAAGCCTCAGTGCCCAGTTTAAATATTGCCACTTCTGCCTCTTCACAGCACAAGCTTCTTAGGGAAGTTCTGTGAACCAGGTTGAGTACTAGTGAGAAACCCTGTTTTCCTTTTATCAGTTCAGCTTTTTCCTCCCAAATTCCTGGGCCTAGTTCACAAAAGGAACCACCTTATACACAGAGCTGTCTCTCCATCTCTGCACTACCTATGCATAGTGACACCTAAGATGCCAGAGGATGGCAGCAGGAGTGAATGGAAGTGCCTTGAGCTGGTCCAGCTGCTGATACTTCACCTTAAAAGGACTCAGCACAAGTTTATCTTTACCTGTGTTTTTCTGGGGCTGTCAACATCTCCTTAACTAAGTTTCAAATAAGTGCTTTCACTTTTATTACATTCTGATACTCTTGAAAGGAGACTGTCTAAACTCTGTATTGATTATTCACTCTTTTTGAAGGAACTAATAATATTTTAACTTCATTGCAGTTAAAAAAGGGGATAGAATTGCCCAGCTCATCTGTGAACGCATTTATTATCCTGAGCTAGAAGAAGTCGAAGTAAGTTGCCAAAAGATTTTTTTATTTTCAATGAATAATAGTTAAAGATATTTGTATATAAGATGAAATTTATGATATAGATAAATACTTTGCTAAAATTACTTTCAGTGTTAAAACTGCATAGCAGCAGTGCTACCTGAATGAAAGTCTTGGTTCTTTGCTCACCCGTGGAATTTTTTTTTTTTTGGTGTGTAGTTTTCAGAGTTAACAGGTAACTGAGAAACACTTCAGTCTGTACTAGAAATGGTTGTCTCACAATGTGGCATTTGTTTAAACTTGTGCAGAAAGTATTCCAAAGTGTCTCATAAACATTTTTTGGTTTTTCAGTCATAGCTCCTGTTGAATGTAAAATGTACCTTTCTCCATGATAGACAATATCTGTTGTATAGAAACAAAAAAGAGATTAAAGGCACTAAACCAGCTTATCCTGATTGTTGTCTTTCAGTCTCTGGATGATACGGATCGTGGTGAAAGCGGCTTTGGTTCTACTGGGAAGAACTGAGAATTACTTGAATAAGCTTTTTTTTTTTGTTGCTGTTGTTACACTGTTTCTAAATTTTCATTTGAGTTAGAAGTGGGATTTTAGGACTGCATAAAAACATTTCTAGTTTTATTGCAGCTTTTCTGTATTCTCCTGTCTATTTTTACAGGCAGTGAATTTGCATAATGGGGAAATGTGCATGACTGGCTTGGCTGATCAGTTGATATTTGATCCTCAACAATATGTTGTTTATGTTTTGATTATACTCTAATAAATTAAGAAATAACTTCATTATTTGATTTTACTCACCTAAACTAAAAGGACCAATTTTGCCAGTTTGCATTAATGTTCTGAAATCCATCTTTCATTTGGCTCAGGATTTCATACTGAGAGCCTATTTCATACATTTTGATATGACTTCCCACTCTGACCCCTGAAAAAGGCAAAGATATTACTATTGCATCTTCTACAACCTGTCCAAATACTTGTGTTTCTGTTCAAAGCTGAAATTCTGACTTTGATCCTTAGCTGATCTTGAAGTAGCCAATTTTTCCACTCTCTTATATTAAGAGCAAACAATACAGTGTTTGAGCTAAATAACAACTGATCTGGCAATAAGTTCTACATAGTACATGCTATGAAATATGCTGTTGAAATATTTGTTGACAAATCTATATGTTACTGTATGAATTATTGAAGTGGTGCACAAATTATTTTTTTTCAGTTCAGTTTTGTCCATTTTGGAATCTGTCCTGAACCTGGTTCCGTAAGTGTGGGAATCTCTTAAATGACTCAAAACCTTTTAGGTGAAAGAACAGGCAGAAGAGAGCGGGAACAAAAAAGGAAAAAATAATGACTATTTTTCCACTTTACATAAGAATTAGAAAAGGGCTGTGAGGCTCTCAAACATTTTTTTGCCTGTAGCTGTCAGCTGTCTTTTAGATTTTCTTGGCTGAAAGGTCACAGGTATGAAATACTGCGCTTTAAGTAGTGCTTCAGCAGCAGAAAGGTGGGCCTTTTGTAGACTCGAGATGTTCATTCTCCTTGGTAGTCTCAGATCAGAATAATCTTACTGGTATTAGTTTTATGTCTGTCTAGAAGTAACCATTTGCAGTGAAATAGGCCCAAAACATTTTGTATATTTTATCCCATTTTCCCCCACAGTGAGCTGCAAAATAAAGTGTAGTATGAAAGCATTCGTATTCCTTCAGCCATGTCATTACCTTGACTTGGTAGTGCTGAAACAGTAAGTACATTCATCTTTGTTTGGGGTAAAGTCCTTCCCTTCATGTGCATGATAAGCTTACTAGTCTTTGTTGTTGTTGCTGTTCCCTACCCCTCATCACAACATGTCCTTGCATTTGTATACCCAGACCTTCCTGAGCTGGCTCACCAGGCCAAAGCAAGGAGCACATCACACCAGTGCAGCTTTAAATGCACTGGAAAAGCTGAGCTTGACATTTAAGTTTCTTCCATTCTGTTACTTGCCAAAAAGGACCTCCAATTACCAAAGGCTATTTATAGGTCTTAGAATAACTATGATTCCTTTATGTAAAGCCGTTTCCTCTTGTCACACTGTAAGTCCAAGAGCAAGTTTTGCTGCTCTTTTTTCCTTCCCACCTCCCAAAGCAAAAACCCAGCAGGGGGATACACTGAGACAAGTCCTTTTTAGAAGATTCTACAAGATGATCTTGCTTGGAACAGCAACCTGCGAGGAAGAGGTTCAAGTTCTGTTGATAGCCATTATTTGTTGTGTCAGAAACTGATCTAATTTCCATTTTTGAAAATAATACTCCAGATTCTGAGATAAGAAGGGATCCTATTTGCTAGAAAAATCAGCTCCTGAGATACTATCTCAGAAACATGAGGAAGAAACGTATTCATGCCTGCTGAAAGTTGTCAACTTAAAAGACAGTATCTAAGTGTTATTACCAAAAAAGGCTCACTTATTTCGAATATTGATATAGTGGAGTTTCTTTCCACTGCTTCTCAGTCCTTATCTAGAGAAGCATATAATGAGTTTTAGATTTCTGCAGGGCTCTCAGTAGGACCATCTGTCAAATGAGAAATGGTTTCAAGCTCACCTCTACACTGACTCCCCCTGTGCAGCAAACCATTGCACTGGGGTAACAATCTGAGTGTTGAGGTTTTGCTTCCAGTGGAGCAGCAAATCTTTAGAACACAAATCTAACCAGGCAACAAGAGTTACCAATGCAGTGAAAGTTTTAAAGTTGCTGTTGAAGACCAAGGCCTTCATTGACACCTGTGGAAACTGTACTGGTAGTGAATGGAGAATTCTTACAACAGCGTTTGCTGCTTTCTGGTTCAAACCAAGCTCTACAGCTCTTCACTCCTTTTTTATTTAATGTCCCACAATTTCACTAATACAAAAAGCAATACCCTCCAAGTTATTTATTTTAATGTTCCCTTTTTCCTATAATATTATTTATGCTACAAAAGCATATTGGTATCTGGTAAACATACAAAGGAGGCACAGAACAGTACCTGTCACAGAAGGTAGATTTTAACTTGCTCTTGCTTATAAAACTCACCCTCTCACATGAGCAAGGGGAAGAAGACAGACTCACTCAATCTGATGACTGTTAAGAGTTTTGAAGGAACATGTGACCCCTATACAATTCCTACTGCTTGAAATCTCCACTTGTGGACAACAGTCTTAAAAGAAAAGATCCTACTGATCCAACAATCTTAAAAGATCCTGTTGATCTTTAGTCCTTTTCTTTCTCCCAGAGTATTAACCTGGTCTTCAGTGGCATTTAAGCACTGCTTCCTCAGTTCAGCAACAGTTATGTTACTCTGTGGCACGTTAGGAATTTTTTTGATCTATTTCATGTTTTTTAGATCAGCCACTAGATGGCACTTAAAGTTTGCTTTCTTTTCCACTTTTTTTCCAGAGGTATTTTTCAAAGATCTGTTCATCTATAATTAAGAGTTGATGACTCCCATTGGGACTATGTTGGCGGAAAGCAAGATGCAGCAATATTTGAGTGAAAGCAGGCAAAAGTATAACCATTAAAGCGGGAACAATGACTATAATTTAAATAAGATTTGGGTGGTTGCAGTGTTTGCATAATCCCTCCTGGCATGCAAGAGCAGTAGAGAGGCCTGTGGCTTTGCTCTCCTGCTGCGTTTCAACAAAAATGGAAAATTGTAATGAACAGCAACATTTTTCCTATCTTTCATATTCACTCTCTTCTTACTCTCTCTTCCTCCATTCCTTTAAGTGGAATGCAGTCTACTTAAGGATTGCATTGTGATGAAATTAATGTATAGCTTGGTAAACTCTGCACTGGATTTTCCAAATCAGATGCCTCTGTCTGCAAGTTCAGGATATAAATTAAAACTTACTTAGTATGTGTTAACCCAGTAAGGGCAGGTGATATATAGTATCCTGAATTATGTACATTTTTACTAAGGTTTACCTAGTTCTGTATTAGTTGCTACTCCTGTAATAACATAGTCTGGTGCTCTTGTATTTGTCTTCCCTCCCTTCTAGTTTTTTTTTTTTTTTTTAATAACTAACATTGTATTTTGGCTTAAAGATGGTTAAATAAGTTTTGGTAAGTAAACTTCTATGACCCTGCCTATTTCCTGTCCTGTCAAACCTTTCCTTGTAAGAATAACAGTGTCCTTTTATTTGGTGGAGTGTAGCATGATGTTTTTGGCAGGCTCAACATTTTTGACTTGCATAAATTTGTGACCTCAAGTGCAAGAAAAGTGAATGCTTGCTTCAGTGCCTCATGGTTTCTGCCTAAAAAGAAAAGTGTCCACATCGCTAACCATTACAATTTCTGAAGGAAAATTATCAGCACACTTATTCCACCTGAATGCACATGACTGCACTTCCAAAGAAAAGAACCAGAAATAAAAATAAGTATTTTGCACCTAGTTATGTAAGGTACCAAAAAGCCTGAAAATATAGGGCAGAGTGTACTGCCTTCCTGGTTTCTAGAATTGGCACACGTGGCGTTTCCCTCACCAACAGCTATTTGGCAATCTCTGCCTCAGTAAGGATGTGATCCTGCAAAGTGTAAATTTGGGTCTGCTGCTGGGCAGAGAATGTCACTGCATGGTTAAAGGTTGCAGGATCAGGTCTGAAGTGAATTTACTTAATTATTTTCCTAAGCTTTCCCTGCATTAACTCTGGTTATTTAGCTCTTTACCACTGAAGTGATGCTTTTCCCCTACTCAGAACACAGCAAGAAAGCCTTTTAACCTGCCAAGTCTGAAAAACTGACAGATTAATGTTACATTGAGAGCCCTCATCCAGAAAGTAACTAGTGTATTTGAATATGTAAAGTATGTTTAAACAAACGTATGTGAGCTGTATATGCCTACTTACTTTTTTCCCCTTAGATTTTGATGGTTTTTTTTCATTACATCACAGAAATTTTATATTAATCTTTGGCTTCGTAGAGAACATTTGTATGGTAAATTTTGTAACAAATAAGGGGTTTGTATCAATTAATATTGCTTGTAGTCTTGAGCTGAAGGAAGTTATCTTTTATCTGCTATTGTTTATAGCAAAGGAATTAGTTTGCTGTCGTTTTGCAGGAGGAAAAAGAAAACACAAACAGTCATGAACGTAGCATCTTTGGCCAGATTCTTTTGACATGAGTATTTTGTGGTTTATGGATTCCCAGTCTGAAAGGTTGTCTCCAAGTGTCCAAGACAAAATAACTATGTGTCCTAGTTGGAAGGAAACGTCTTTCCTTTGCAGCTAAACTAACTGTGCCATGTCTAGGAAGCATGGCAGAATATCCAGTGCTGCCTTGCTAATACACCTCAGTCCTGACTGCAACCTCCCTGCCTGCCCAGCTTACACTCTGGTCACTGCCAAATTACAGGGACCCTTCCTTAGGGTGCAGGACAGCATCAGGGAATCCCCACTTGTCAGGTTTTCACAGCAGCAAACACAAAACCCCAGTCTCGCTTTCCTACACTCCCATTTCGCAGCTATTGCTGGCAGGGAGCCAAGCTGTCAGCCTTACAGGTAATTCAGGCCATTTAAATTCTGCAGGAGTTTATTGTTCATCCTTTCTATGGCTGTATCTTAGCAACATATGTGGGCTGAAGCAGTCAAAGAGAAGGAGGTGTTTTGTTAGGGGATAAAGTAGAATATTTCAATCCTGCTCTTACCTTTCTTCTCAGCTTGCACTGAGGCATCAGTAATGTGAGAAAATTGAAAAAGGAGCTGTGACAATGACAGGAAATCATGCATCCAGCAACAGAGAACTCATTGCCCTCCCCAGATGTGAAGAGGAGGTGGCTGAATAAGAACAGACTCAGCGCTCCCACTTCATTATTTTGGTGAGGGGTTTTTTGCCTGGTTGGTTGGGTTTTAATATTAATCATATCAATTAAGCTACTAAAAGTTTTCCAGGAAAAACTGGATAAACCTCACTGCCTGGAAGACTGCTACCAAGTGAAAAGCCAAACTGCTGCTCCAGGGAGGCAGCAAGGTACTGGTATTTCTGTCAGAAAATCATTCCTCGCTGTACATCTTGTTATCAGTTTCCAGCCAAAAAAGGCTTTAAGAGTGGTTTTAAAGAGGGCCTCCTATTTCTGGAAGCATGACAGACGTTGTGTCCCACCCCAGGTCACCTGCAAAGAGCCTCCAGACTGCTGTTCATAACTTTCCCAAATGCC
This sequence comes from Pyrocephalus nanus, assembly GCA_038380795.1. Classification (NCBI taxonomy): domain Eukaryota; kingdom Metazoa; phylum Chordata; class Aves; order Passeriformes; family Tyrannidae; genus Pyrocephalus; species Pyrocephalus nanus. The sequence continues at coordinate 10,076,258 of CM076272.1, forward strand.
AGCTGAGTAAGTCTGACTAATAGTCAAAACAGGCAAGCTTTCACCATTGTATCTTGAGCAGGCTGGAGATCTGCTGTGTGGGAGAAAGTAGCCTCTGTTTGCATTTACTTTTTATTTGGATGACCTTTGAGATGCTTAGCATTTATGGGACAGCCTGGACTGAGCAGAAAAGCATAGCTCTGGCACTTCTAGGTAGTTTGGTTCCTACAGCAGGTTTTTTGATTTTTCAGTTGTGTCCGCTCCTGGCCACCTACTTGCCAGCAGAACCTGCCTATTTATTTTTACATCATTTTCTGCTAATAAAATTGATTTTAAAACTGTGAGAACCACATTAGTAACAATAATAACAAGTTGGACTCCACCTCTGTCCCCCTTCTCCTGAAGTTTGCTATTCAAATGTACAGAACATATGTCCAAGGCATGGCTGTGTGCATATTACAGCATGCAAATGATCACTGATGCCAGGGCTGCACACAAGCTAAATGAAACATTATTACTCATTTGCAATTATTCCAAGACATTTTGAGTAGCTGCCAAAATAACAGAACAGCTGGATGAGGAGAGGGATAGGATCTGTTTAAGCTGGCACTCAGGCTGAAGAAACTCATGCAAAGTCACAGCCATGGTTGTCTGGAAGACTTAACTTTATCCCACTGTTGAGCTGGTGCACAACAACACGTGTTGTTGCGTGCTAACAACATCTGCCCAGAAAATGGGTCACTCTTCCAGTCTCCAGTATATTTGAGCTGCTGGAGAACACTCAGTGCCTCTGGATCAATAAAAACAATGTCACATCACAATCAGGACTGTCTGCCTGTGGTAGGTTTGTTCATCATGATACTACATTATGGATACTAACCCAGGTTAGAAATGATACAGGAGTTCATTACAAATACTGTGACTGTGTGAATAGAGTGGAGAAAGCTGAGGCTTAACTTGTATCTTATACCCCCTTAGGATCTCCCTGGATGGAACCTTTTCTCCTCATGTCTTTGCTCATTGATCTCTACCTCCTGGATCACCAAACTCTCATCTCCAGGTGTGCCATCAGCTGGCAGGAAATGGGTAGGGTGACTAAACAGGATCTTGAAAAATTCATGTGAAATCTGCTCACTTCTAATGAACAGTAGAGAAATAATTTAAGCTGTATTTAACTGGTGCAAAACAGAAGTGCTTACAAGTTAGGCATTAGAATCAAAATCACATTAACAGCAAAACTCCTGGCTTAGCATTCTAAAGCATATGCCAATAGTCCAGGGAAAACCTTTTCGGTGCAACTCCATCATAGGTCTATTAAGTTGCCTCTTCTACTGATAAAAGTATTTTACATGGTCTCACTGGTCTGTGCATGTTCCCAGAGCCTGGTGGTGTTGCTGGCAAAGCTTTATTATATTCCTACATTACATAGGGAACTGTGCAAATGCTAAACAAAAGAAAATGACATCCAACTAACAAAGACACGTTGGGTACTCAGATTTCCCCCCTCTTCCCACAGCCAAAGTGGCAGTCAGACAAAGGCTTCTTCTGAATCCTTGCTCATTGTGTGAAGCACAACTCAAACAATCACCAAATGGTATTAATCATGGCCTTCCATAGCTCTCTAATTAATATTTTTAAAGTTATCCAGCATGCTAAATATAATTTTCAGCAGCTGAGAACTGTGAAACCAATACAGCCCTCATCAGAATACTGAGGGTACTGGCATTGCTTTAAAACTATCTCCATACTCAACTCGAAGAGTTTCTATGCACATAGGTCTTCAAGAAAAGTCAGATGACTGCATATTTTAATAGCTATGGAAGTATTTTATTGGATTCATGTTTGCTAATGCCCAATACTCAAGGTCAAATAGAACATTTATATATTTGGCCAGAAGCATTGCCTTGCAAGAGATCGAGATGCCAGAATGTTATGCTTGATCAACAGTAGGTGCCCAAGGGATTTGAATGAAAACATTTGGAAGAATTAAACCAATAGCTGTCAAGAGTCCTCTGTCTATAAATGCAGTTGTTTTTAGTAAACATCTGTTGAGTGTTTTTAATTCACCTAAGGAAAATATGTTGGAATTATGTTTTTTTAATGTGTTTCTGGGACACGAGATCACAAATTGCCAAAGAACTTTGGCACAATTAAAAGGAGTGAGAGTCAGACAGAACACTTCAAACACTAGTCAGGGCAAATTCTGAACGTTTGCCAAGTGAAATGCAATTGATCAGGGTTTGTGCACTGCTTACTACTGAGAGATGACAAAAATCTGTCTAAGGAATAATTACTGGAAGAGACAGCTGTGGGGTGGGACACAGCATTGGCCTCATATGATCTGTATACAAGAAGTCATTAATATAGAATTACATCTGAGATACAGTATAGTCATAAGACTGAGGGACCTTCACTCAGAGACCCTTTTCTCCACCAAAATGAAACACAGAATGCTTCTGATATTTCACAGGCTCAAAGTTATTCCTAAGGGCAAGAGCTAGTCAGCTATGTCATAGTCTCCCCAGGGAAGCTGTAGAAACCCTTCTGGCTTGATGCAGACAAAGAAAGGAAAAAGCACCCCACAGAGAACAGCCCTGCATTGGCTGGTGGGTTGAGTAGATGACCTGATGCGTCTTTTCCATCTATGATTTTATTCTGTGGCTTTGATACTGAAGCCCTGTGGACATCCACAGTGCTCTTGCTTTCCTGGAAGCTTTAATAAAGATCTGGTTTGGAACTCGGAATAACTTATACCACTGAGCAAATGACTCTAGGATGGGGTGAGAGGAAACAAGAATGCCAGTGGGAACATGCCCTGTCACGCTAGTTAGGTTTATTCTGGCCACGAACACCAGGATTCCCTGCAACACTTTCATCAATATACAGTAACTGCAGTGGATGTCAGCATGCTGCTTACTTCAATGCAGAAAAAAACCAGTGCATAACCACTTATTGTACTGTTTGCCCAAGATATTGTTTGGAATTATAAGCTCCCGTGTCTGGCCTGGTCCAAAGACTTTGATTCCTGCCTCTCCTAATGAACTAATCTAGAAATCCTCACCTCAGCAACAAATTTCTCTACTCTTCACCTAGTCTGTGGCTATCACAAATCTACTTCCTCTTCACTGTTAGCACATCCTCTTGCTAAAGTTGGTACAAGCTCACAAAAGCCATTTTCACATTTATTTATCAGTTCAAAGACTGTACCTCTATTTCACCCTGTTGCCACTGGAGTTACTTCAGGGGCAAAACCAATTCCAGTTCTACCTCAGAGAACAGCAGGAAGATTCACAATCTCTCATCACCCAAAACTTGATCACAGGGACAAGGCTTGATTCTCTGGGTAAGATACACCAAAAGCCCCTAGGACAGAACCAGTTTTGAGCAGTCTCTGTTGGTCCATAGAGCAGAACTTGTCAGCTAACAGTCAGGTTTCCAACAGTTTGCAAAATCTATTTTGCCAATACATTAACTAAATGAAATATGGTAGAATGTAGCCTACAGCAACACAGATCTGAATCTAGAAATCTAGTCTGTGGAGGAACAGTGGTACCAGAGGAATATTCTGACTCAGCTGAAGCAACTTCTCAGATCTGAAAGAAACTTTGCCCACTGGGAACTCACAGCAGGTCACAGCTCTGTTTCTCATGAGATTGGCCACATCTGTTCCCTTTTATGCAAGAGAAACACTTCATTAGAGCCCTGTGTAACCTTATGTTGGGCAATACTGGGCACTCCTGGTTTCATCAAATGGTGAATCAGTGGGTTCCATTATTGCTTCATACCTCATACAGTAAAGTTTTGGGTGGGTTCTTGGACAAGAATCTTGGCTCTGAAAGACGTGTTTGATATGGTAGCCTTGGACACAGCCATATAATAATTCAAGCACTTCTTACAAAGTGCATGTGTTTACTTACATCAATAAGCATAAAATGAAAGCCACCACTTTTGCTATTGTATAAAATAAAAACACCTCAACACACATCTCCTGGAATTCAGGGGGACCTACACAGACAAAGGACCCTGCTGCAACGTGACTTAGGAAAGTGTCTTAAATTCCAGACCTTTCCATCAGCTGCAGAATGGCCCTGTGGAAAAACCTCCTCCAGAACTGAAAGCTGACTGTGAGGGTCCACACAGGGCTGGTATCCCTGAAATTCAGAGAATCAAACTGCACAGATATGCAAGGCAGAACAGAATCTGGCGCTTAGTAACATATAAGTTGCTCTTTTTAAAATTTTCGAATGTTTCTTCAGCAGTTTATTACTTGGCTCTATCACAATCTAGTTTACTCTCTAATTTCTGAATTTCCAGACTTCTGGATTTGAAGTGTGAATGCATTAGAAAGCTTGAAAAAGCACTAGGCTGCTACATAAGTACTGAAGGTAGCTGCAATTTTAAAAAATACAGTGGGAATCTGACTGCTGAAATCAGTGGCATTCAGACTGGGCTTTAACAAAAAGTTACATTTAGAGTGAATAAATATAGAGGTCTTAGGCCCTCAGATGTCATCCCTCTCCTTCCTTCAGTCTGGACTGGCATGGGGATGGTGGGTGAAGATTCTGGCAGTTACCCTTAATCCAGCAGTAGACTAAATCCAGCACAAGTGTAAGTGGACACCAGGACTGACTTGCCTCTGCCACAGGTCAGGATTTAATTTCTTTCAGTTCTTATCCCATAAAAACGCAATAATCTTTTTTACTCACCTATATTGGATTCTGTAAAACCCTTAAGCATGGAGTTGAAGGTACAGACATAACATTTGGTCAGCACAAATCCACTCTCAGACTTACCATGTCTAAACTTAAAATAGTTGTTAGTATAACAGATAATTGAACATAGTGTCACTTGAAAGCCTGTTTAACTAATCAGTCCCTCATTACAGAGAAAAGTTCTTGGTGGGGAAACAGTTCTTTTTGTTCCCATTCTTACCTTAATGTAATATTGCTGCTATATTTTGTCCTCCAGACAGCTCTGGGGACTGTGGCTTTGCAGCTCGCTCTTTCCTCTAAATGCCTCACACAGATGACACACCCTTAGCAGTGCTGGGCCTGAGCTTGGGAACATCAGCCTGTTCCAAAAACCAGAGTTCCCACATAACTCCATAATTCGCTGCTATCAGGTTACTGGGCCAGCCACAAATTGACTAATGTAATAGTCATCAAGCATCAGGAGGTTGTAGAGTGAGTGTTCAATTTTCAGGGGAGGGTGATTTGTCCTTTAGGTTCACAAACACTTTATCAACACACAAACAAGCAAGAAGTCCCCATCTGCCAGCCATGCACAATACAAAAATAAAAGGGAATTTACAACCTTAACTTGCAGTAATAGATCTTAGACAGGGCCCTCTGAACTCTGTCAGTGCTGCTCGTACCACGGGTGCTTCCCCAGCTGCAGGAGAACAGGCCAAGGACACGAGAGCAGCTGGGACTCAGCACTGCAGAGCATTGCTTGCCTTACTGCGACTGAGGAATATCATTCTTAATTGGATATCGTTCCGTCTCCCTGTTTTCAGTCCACAAACCCAACAGCAACAGCAATCAAGAGCAATTCCTCCCCCCCCCCCCGCTTCAATGATGAAATTGAGCTTTTCCTACAAAATCATTTCAGTCTTAGAAGATCAGATTAGGCTTCTCCTAAGCTAGAAGGGTCTTTTGAGTTGCTCTTTGAACTTCAGCTTTGCATGACTCTTTGCTTACTTCTCGTAGTCTTTTAGCAGCCAAACTGGTTCATAACCTGGAGAGAGGGACTTTGCTCCAGCTATAACAACAGCTTAGATTAGAAGAAAACAGGACTTACATCTTCAGTAGCTCAAAATCCTGAACATACTGATGTTTTCCTCACTGGACCAGCTCAGCAGTGCTGCAAACACTCAGAAAGTGGTGAAATGAGCACAGGCTCTAATTAGGGGCTGCAGCTGTTTACACCAGCCAGTCTCCTGCCAATTACCTTTAATTGCCAGTGTCATAGAATTGCAGAATGGTTTGGGTTAGAAAGAACCTTAAAGATTATCAAGTTCAAACCCCCTGCATAGGCAAGGACAACTTCCACTAAACCAGGTTGCTCAGGCCTCCATCCACAGCTCCTCTGGGCAATGATGTATTCAGCAGGATGAATATCTGGTGGTGATCTGCAAATAATTGCCAAATAAAAGTCAGTCTGAATTCACTGATTGGAAACTAGCAGGGAGAGTTCACTGAAAATCTGCCTACACTCCAGAGCTGCTCATCCTCTCTGTGGTAATCTGCTGTCTGAAAGAGTTTTCTAAATGTTAAACTGCAAAATCTAAGCTAGACAGTTATTTTACAGTAGATCATCCTTCTCTGGATATTGCAATGCTAGCAATCGTTCTTAGTATTTCATTTGCATAGTAATCAGTGAAGAATGTAATCCTAGCAGTGGTGTTTTTTTTTTTTCTAGCTGTTGTATTCACTACATTATTTTATCATACAACACATATATTTCCACCTAGAATGACTTTATTCAGTCTGCAACTGAAGCTCATCTGAGTGGCATATGCAAAAAATATAAATTAATTTTGGAAGAGGTAATTGTTTAACACCACTGGGCTGCCACTCTGGGACAGGGCGATTTTTGTTGCTTGAGGTGAGCAAATAAACATATTAAGCTTCCCAATTCAGTCAGAGACAATAGGATCATGAGGGTTGCATGTACTTACTACGGACTTCATAAATGTGTTTCTTTCTCTAACCCTTCACTGTCTCACACTTTGCAAGTACCTCTAGACTTCTGAGCTACCATCCAGACATATTTCATACAGCTGCTCAAAATAAACCAATTCGTTACTTGAGCTCCTCAAGCTCCCAGTGCCATAAACACAGCTCACCTTTTCCCACCCATGTTTATCCTTAGATAAGTGTTCTCTGCCTTAATATCTTGAAGATCAGGTGAGACTAAAAAGCTAAATGAGGTCCCAGTGTAGACTGTAGACCAAGAGTCTCTTCCTGCCAGCTCTGTAAAAGAGAAAAAGCAAGTGCTGTTTGTTTGGTGCTTATACTGGAACATGCAGTACAGAAAGCTGATAGATCAGTTTATGTTTCCATCCTTCCTGAAAAGAAACTTGGCTTTAAGCCACCTGCTTCTTCTGACCTTAAGGGACCTGGTGCTGTGCAAAAATGTGAAGGAGTTCACCTGCTAGGCTATGTGGCATACTTCTGGGCACCATTGCATTCCCCAGAGTAATGATTCTGATGTAGTGTCAGTAATTGCTGAAATAACTGTAAAAAGCAGAAAGAAACTCTGCACATTCGAAGGAGCAAAAGGGGAAATAAAAATAACAGATTGACTTTCAGAGTCTGACCTGATATGTATTTGGCTCTAAGTAAAAACCTCTGCGTATCACATCACAAGGTGGTTGAAATATTTTTTTTTTTTTTTTCTTTTTAAAGAAGCATTTATAGCACCTCTGGAAAAAAAGAAAGTAAGAAACAATTTCTGAATTAGCTTCTCTAAGGAAAGGGAGGAGTGGACAGGAGCCCCTCCTACAGCACTGATTGAAACTGTGTCAAGTGTTGTTCAGTGGAACTTTTTTCCACAGTGACTATAAGCCATGAGCTAACTTTAATACTGGCTGTTCCTTTCTCTGTATATGCACTTAAATGTCTTCTAGTAAAAGTGCAAAGCCCAAAGCCACTGCTCAGCATCAGCCAAACTAAAGCACAAGCTAAATGTCTAACAGCTGCTGAGCTCATTTGTGCCTTTCAGGAGAGGCTGGATTAGCTGCCACCCAAATAAAAGCAAGCAGCGTGAGCTTCACCTTTATTAGTCTGCACCAGAGGGGAAGGAGCTGCTACCAATGCTCTGTCCTTGTGGGGGCTAGACCTGACTGACCCTTGGCTCTGTCTAGACACACAAGCCTTGCCTTTAGGTTTCCAGACTGCTCATATTTCAGATTTGAACTCCCACCCCAATATCAGCGTTGAAGGAGCTCTATATATCAGAAATCCACCAGCACAGTTTAGAGATGGGCTCACCTGTGATCAGTGGGAGGGCAACTCTAAAGTAGCTGTCAGAGAAAAAATCTTGAACCCAAAAATGGAGAAAACCTTTCAGTCAGCTTAGCAAACGGTAAGGTATGGGAGAGTTTGCAAAACAAGATGAAACCAGTGAAATAGCTGTTATGTAACACCAATTAACTTCCTTAGCTGATCTTACTTGTTAATTTACTCAGGTAGGTGGCAAAATATTGTCACTAGAAGTCATATGTCCTGGGGTGATGGAAAAGTATGAGCAGGAGGCAATTAAATGGTTGTAAAAGGGTTGGGCAGAATATGACACAGTGCCAGCTTCAGCTAATGAACCTGCCAAAATTTATAGCTGGATAAAACATGTTAATTTATGGGTTGTTTGAGTTCTCAAGTGACAGGTCAGATCTGTGGAGTGGCAAGCATAACATCATTATTGAAATATGCATTGGCAAGCATTGTGAGATGCCCTTATGTTAATAACATTTAGATTTATAAGCAGTTCTGGATGATAACAAGTGGCTGTTCAGTCAATTGAATGAACACAGAGAAGTGACTGGAGGCTGGGTTACTGGCACGGGGTCAAGGCACTCCTGGGTGGGTGGGACATTTCTCCATCCATAAAAATTTTTGTTTGTTACTTTTGCTCTGGCCCTCTGAGAGCCCAGAGCAGAACTCCACTGACCTATGAAGTTCTGCTTCTGTGCCAAAGTATCTCCATCAGCCCTTTCAGCTGCACAGCACCTATCCCACACCCAGGCCTGTCGGTATTGCCAGAGTCGTATTCTCAGCACATCTGTGTGAGCAGGACACAGGCTCAGCTGAGGGAGCACCAGGGCCCTTCTCTGCTCTTTGTTTTCCTTTCCTCTGCTGGAGCTGTAGATGGCTGTGCTGAGCACGGGTGAGATCCCAGGGGCACTTTAAGGATTCAGGGTAAAATCTTGTTCCAGTGAAATCAATGGGAGTTTTGCCATTGACTTTGGTGGGGCCGGACTTCATTCATAAAGTGTTGACTGTTAAAATAGATTTACCAGCCCTGCAGGCAGCCCATGCAGCAGTGTAATAGATCTGGCACTCTTGCTTCTAGAAATGAATCCCCTGGCTCAGGCCAAGGTCTGCAGAGAGCAACTTCCCTGTGCCAAGCCCTTCATCTGGGAAACCTCCCACCCGATACTCCACTGTGAGCCTGGGTGCGAGTGAGGCTGACCTGCGCCTCCACCACAGGAGGACAACCATTCATGCCACCCTGCTCTCAGAAAAGCCAGAAGTCCCGAGCAGGTGCAGCCCAGGTGGTTCTGTATTGCAGTGGGCTGGTCCCTCGAGCAACAGCAGCATGGGTGGACTTTTCTGGCTTGAACCACAGCCAAGCTGTCCCTCAGCAGCCTCAGCTCAAAGATGGCTCAAGCCACCATCTGAGCCAGCATCTGCACGGGCAAAGGGATGAAGTCTGGCTCGTTACAGGGCCAGGATGCTGCTGTGGCAGCCAGCACCGAACCTGTGCTACAGCTGCAGAGAGGGCTGTGGTCTCAGTGCTGCCTGCTGCGTGTGCTGCCCCGGCGGGATGGTCACTTTATTTAAAGAGAAAAAAAAGGAGAGAGGGAATCCTGCTCCATTGTCCTACTGCAAGTGGAAAAGGGCTGAACTAATTCAAACCAAACTCGGAACAGAAACTCCTCCCAGGCGGAGGCATTTTTCTGTCAAGTTTCAGCCCTGGGAGAATTTTTACAGCTGAGCAATAAACTCCAGAAACAGAGGTTAAGGGCCTCACCAGCTCCAGGCTCCTAATACAGGGAGCAACACAGAGCAATGGGCACTCTGTAGGAATGTGTCAGGCTGATGGGTAGCGGCACTTACTAGGGAAAGAAGGGGGTTAATTACCATAATTGCCCAACAAACATTTCCTAATATTGTCACTTTTTGCCCACAAGTTACAATTTCTGTTACTATAGAGGCAAGATGTTGATACTGGATTCATTTTCTGGGTTTTATTCCTTTTTGTCATTTTTCCCATGAACTAATAAGCCACAGTGGATTTGAAAGTATGAGCAAATGTGAACACTATACAAAGCACTTTTATGTTCTATTGACATTTTCTTCCCACCCTAATAATTTAGAGCTGTTAACATTAAAAAAAAATAAGATGATCATACTTCCCATCACTTTCATTTCCCAAGTTTATGAAGGAAGAATTGTGAGTAATTTCCCATAGTTATTGTTTGCAGCACAACACATGGTCTCAATTACTGGGATAAGAAACATAGAGAGAGTATTGGTGAGGATAAATGATTTATCTGTGCATTTCATTCAAAATTCATTTTCCATGCCATAGTTTATATTACTCTGATCAACCATCATCTTTTTTATTTGACTTTATAAACATAATCCTAGTATTCTGAGCAGGACCCTGGGTCACAAGAGATCAGTTTACTGACACATTTTTGGAGCAGTAAAGCATTTGCAGAGTGACTCTCCACCAGACAAACCTACCTTCTGCTAAAAGTATCTGCCCAACAAGGGCACATCTGGACAAATCTAGACTACTAGGATACAAAATAATGCTTGGATTTTTGTTCTCATTTTCAAGAAAAGAAAAAGGGACAACAGCTAGGATCAGGACCCATTCTCACACAGGACATAATTCCATGCAGTTTCTTTCTGGCACTTGGAGGTTCTTCACTTGCCTTTGCACCACTGCTGCCTTGAAAATGCCATTTCTGCATGAAGGACCTGCCTGGCTGCAGGTCTGTGGCTGATCTCCTGTGTGGGAGCTGTCTCTGGAGCAGCTGTTCAACAACCTCCTGGTGCTTTGCTCCCACTGCTCAAGTGGCAGTCAGGTACCATGGATGTGACTGTGCTGCTGAACCAGCATGTGCTGTGAAGAGGCAACCTCAGCACAGGTCACAGCAGCTCAGGAACCACATTTATTGCTTCAGGACTTGATTGTTGCAGTCAATTTGAAGAGTGTGCTACTGCCTGGCTGGGACAAGCTGGTGGCACTGCTGAGACTGGCAGCAAATGAAGTTTGGTTACTTGCAGATTTTGCAGGGATAGAGGTTCAGCTGACAACAAAAACAGCATTTCTTTCACTTTTTGCTGGTGCTCAAAGACAAAGCTGCTTCTCTTGCAGGACTGCTCCTGCTTAGAGATCATGCAGGACATGAGATATTTAATGCTCAGGGGGCTGGTGGGGAGGTCCCCCTGCATAAATCCTTTACCAATACTCTGTTTTTTAAATAAATTCCAGGCTGGGCTGCGGGGAACCCAAGACTGTGCTGTTTGTTAGCACAAATGAGCCCAACACAAATAGTTGGTCTTTTTCACCAGAGGGTTGTGCAACTCCTGCCTGACTTGGCCTTCAACCTGAGCCTGGTGGTCAAGTTGGGACCCACAATTTCCTCCCATGTTTTTTATTGTGCTGCAGAAAACATTTTTGTTCCCAGCATATTTCAGGATATAGGAATGTGTAGCCTGTGTATGGGTGACAACAGGATCTTTAATAAATTCAGTCTCCTAAATCACATAATCATATTACGGGGCAAGTACACAATGGGCAGATTCACACAGAGCTGGCTTTGTTGAAGAGTGAACTTTTGAAAGAGTTCTGCTTCCTGGTTCCTTACCTTTGTTCTGAGCACAGGTGTAGTGGATTTTTTTTCAGCCTTTTTTTTTTAGCTCCCTTTCATAGCTGGGTGCTGGTTTTGGTCTTAATCCATGAAATACAGACAGGATAAATTATTTGAAAATAAAGACCAGGTCTCCTCAGGATCTCCCCCCATCCCTCACCAAAGTGATTCCACACCACACAGCAGCTCTCATGGCTTGAGATTCCCCTAGGGATTCTCCAGATCTGTCCTCATGGTGTATCACAACCACAGTTGTACTCCAAGAGTAGAAACTGCTGCTGGTCTAACCTAACACACAACATCTTACCTCTGCGGTGCTGTGATGTAAGAGCTCTGCTAACAGACAGAGGATCTCTGAACTTTACATTCTTCTGGTGCTTACTGGGGCTTCTCCCCAGTCCTGTGAGGACACTGAGATCTTGAAAAGGTACTGGGACGAAGCAGATTTGAAACTTGAAGGCAAAAATATTATAGCAAAAAGCATTTAGTGAAGGGGATTTATGCCTTTGGCAAGTACAATTCAAACATGTGGAACAGGAAATCTGTTGAATTCTGTCTTGATCACCTACCTGGTTTTTTTTTAAATTCAGTTAATGAGGAATTGTCTTTATGGCCTTATTAATCTACCTGCAATACTTGCTGAAGTCTCATAATGGTCTGGACCTAATGGGCCTTGGATTTTTTTCTCTGTGGTTCATTTGGTAACCTCTTACCCCCCACAGCCCTGTGTGCTGCTTTAAAGCCCTTCCTGAAGTGCTGGTTGGCTCAGGAGTACAGCCCAGGGGGCAGCCATGCATTAGAGCTGGCAGCCTTGTGCAGTGGCTACCACAACGTCACATGGCTGTTGCTTCACACCAAAAGTCTCCTCTCTTCCAGTTCCCTTTTGTTTCAGCTTTGCATGATGCCAATACAGACTGACAGTGCAGTTCCCTTCGCATTCCTTGTCTGCTCTCCGCTGGCATCTTCCTCCTCTCTTCCTGCCCATCCCTCCTATCACATGTTCCTCAAAGCAACAGCAAATCGTGCTATCACTCTCTTCTCTGGACCCAGCACTTACATTCCCAGTTCAGCTGTTCATATTTTGCCTCATACTTGAATCCAGCTCCTGCTCTAGTATTTTCCATCTACAGTTTATGTTTGATGCTAAAAGAATCAGGTGATAAAGAGGTCTAATGGTGATATATAATTTTTTTATTTAAAAAGACAACTTTATATCTGAAGATCTCTTTGAAGTGCCTAAATGAATCTAAAGAAATCTGCCTGAGAAGTGTTTTCAGCTCTTTTCCATCCTTAAGGTATCTGTGCTATGGCAGAGCTGGCAGCACTGAAAACTGAGACCGGTAATCCTGTTGGGCACCTCTGGACTGGGAGAAGTGGCACCACGTGGCTCTGAATCTCAGCCATTCAGGTAGGAAGCCCATTTCTCTACAATGTGCTTGGCAGTGAGCCAAGTTTAAATGCAATATGGGCATGGGGACCATCGGTCTCGTTCCCCAAACTTACTCATTAATTCCCTTGTTAGCTGAATTTACTCCTCAAAATGCAAACAAACACACAGTATGGGCTGGATCTTTGTTGCAGAAGCCAAACCTAAAGTCAGTGCACTCCGGGCATGGAAATTGCACATGCAAATTCAAATTAAGAGTCTGGGGAAGGTTTAATTATTTGGAGGATTTAGTGGAGCAGCACAAACCATGTGAGATGCTGGCTGGCCATGCATGGCATCAATTGCAGTGGGGGGAACAGATCTCAGTGCTGGTGCAGCACAACAGGTGTGTGCTCAGTGTGGTCAGGGCTTTGGGCATCCACACTGGGAACCAGTTTCTGCACAGTTTGTCTTGAGACTCATCTCTTTGCTCTGATTGTTTTAATTTTATGGTCAAAATGCAAAATCAAAGTGAAATTCAGCCAAAGTGCCAAGATTTCCTGGTTACAGGTTGAACTGAAGCAAAGAGTCCATGGTTTGTATGGTTTCAACCTAAAATCATAAATCATCTGTTATTCACCTAAAATTTGTTCCAAATTTACTCAAAAGTTGGCCTCAGTTTGCCTGAAACTTGGCCCATGATTGCTTGAAACTGAGCCCAGCTTCAGAGAGAGGTTCATGAACCTCCACAAACCTGGCCTGAATCTTGAGTTTATAATGAAACCCAAAACCAGGGGAGTTTCACCTGGTTTGGGTTTGGTTATAGACATTTCTCACAGCTCTAGTATTTGTTATGATTACAGTAACAACACACTTATACAGAGCTGCAAGCACACACACACAGCTCTGCAAAGTGAAAAAGTCCAGACAGTTTTCCTACCTGTCCGAGCTCCCCGGCTCTGTCATGTACTGCACTGCAGCCACAGTCACACACAGGCCCAGATGGGCTGCTTAAAAAAATAATTTTTCCTAGATTGTCACAGACCAAAAAAAAAACCCCTAAAATCACTCTGAAGCACCTCACACAGGAATGACAGGGATAAAAAATCAACCTCCAAAGAAAACTAAGTGGTAACCCTGTTTTCTGGGCAGGTTGATCTAGCAGCCTGAGAGACGAGCCAGGCAAGCTGGCAGAGCCCAGGTCCTGCTCACCAGCAGTGTCACTTCTGATCATCTCCATGCAGCCTGCTGACTTGTACTTACCCAAAATCTTTCTTTTCTAGTACAAAACTACAAGGTACTGACTTTTTTTTTTTGTTGTTGTTATACTGGTGCTGTTGCATCTGCAGTGGCAGCATTCTGGATGGGGTACCTGTGGGGAGAGCCACTCCAGGGGCTGTGTGCTGGGGCACAGGGACACGCTCCTGACTTTCTGAGGAACGTGGGGAACAGCCAGGGCTCCAGCAGGCTCCATCTGGGACACATTTTAGTGCACAGGGGCCGTTCCCATGGCTTTTTGCCTGCTGGGACTGTCACAGCTGATGAGCCCCTGTGGCTCCTTGTCTTCTCCAGGGACACCTCAGCACTTTAGGATTGCTCCTGGCAGAAGGGCCATTGCCTATGGGCTCTCCCAACCCAAAACATCTGGTTCTCAGTTTCTGTCCTGTAAAACAAGGATGACAAACACATCCCAACCTCACAAGGGTGTAGTGAGACACTCACATTCTACAGCCTTGGGAGTCATAGAGAAGCTCATAAACAAACAAACCTGCAGATGTGAGAGCCAAGCCAGGGAAAGGGCTGGGCCTGCACTGCCACCACATGCAAGGGAAGGGCCCAGCCCAAGAGAGGGAAAAAGCCCTTCCTGGGTACTTAACAAAGGTTTATCACTGAGTTTAGCCCCGAAGTACCGATATACAGTTATCTCTCTAGACTCTTCAGAAAGAACACACACATTTCTATGTGGGTGTGTCTAAGCAGGCTGAGGACTCACTGTACACTCACAGGCATCAGTAACACGTTGGACTTGCCGGCACCACCATGGGGCTGCAGCCTGGCTTTGCCCACACGCTCCCGCTGGTCAGGCAGCCTGGGCCTCCATGGCTGCTTCCTGCCATTGCTGTGCTGCACAGTTAGAAACAGAAAGGAGAGCCTGAAATACAAAAACAAACACTATGGTGACCTCTTGGCCTCAAGGTTCTTCTTCAATGGGAAGCTCATAACCGAGAAGCTGGCTTGGGCGTGATGTTCCTCAAAAGCATTTGTTATGAGGGTGTGAAATATTGGCAAGTTTTAAGGACAGCAGAAGCAGATTGTTGGAATTTGTCAGAGCTGAAGTCATCAACGTCTTCAAAGCTTTTGCTGCACAGAAAGAGGGTCTCATCTTCGGGCAAACCAAAGCACACAGCCCACTCCAGAGGGAGCGGGTGTGGCCCTCAAAGTCTCTCCAGGAGGCCCAGTAGCCTTGGTGAAGCACACAGCGAGTGGGGCCACACCACAGAACCCTGTTTCTGACCACCTGCACCTGCCTGCTCCTGTCCCTGTGCAGGGATGGCTGCTGGGCGCTGCAGAACCCACATGGGAACCTGCAAATGACAACTCAGGAGAAGCACAAGGCCCCAGGGCTGGTGCAGGACCACTGCATGTGACTGAAGCAGAAGCCACGTGCACTTGGGTGTTTTGAATGACTGCAGCATTCTGCCCTCTCCCCATTTCTTTTCCTCTTGCTACTACTGCTACCTCTGTAGCAGTACCAGTAGTAGCAAGATTGACTTTTCATTAGTGTAAAGGATGGTGTATTTTGCCCCAAATTACAGCTTTCTGCTCGCCATTCTAAAGTTTCCACAGCATCCAGAACCAGCATGATCCTGCAGGTTAATGTGACATCCCGGACCTGTGGCACCCCTGCACAGTTTGCACACAGAACCCCTCCACTCAGCCGTGTAACCACATGAGCTTGCACAGGGTCTCTGCAGGCATCCAACACTCAGGCCACAGGCAACAACTAGGAGCTCTGGGATTTTCTGAACACAAGAGTTTTAGCCAAGTGCTATCCTGCCAAGATTGTGATAACATGAGGGCTTACTCTGGGCAAATACTCTGGTAGGACATTGCCAACCAGGATTTACTGGATTAATCGGGTGTACATCATATCTTGGCCTTCGCTTCTGGCCACTCCTGCACACAGAAAACCTAAAAGACTTGCTCTGGGGAGAGGGTGAAGTAGACAGACTCTTGGGTCCAGACATCCCAGCTTTTTGAAGCTGGTGTTTCCTGTTAGCTCCTGTCCTACCTGGCAGCACAGGGCAGCTGGGGGGCCCTGAGAGGGGTACACAGCTCCTACAGCTCCGGCCTCATCCACTGCCGAACTCTGGCTTCCCTTCTAGAACTGAAAAGACAAGATTTTCTCATCACAGCAGTGAAGTAAGAGAAGCTGTCTCCTCCCTGACTGGTGCCTGTTCAGAAAGTAGCGGCACAACGTAAGCTGTTAACCTTGCTAATTTTGGCAGAAACCATCAGACCCACAAGAGTACTCCGAGGCTTTAATGGTTCAAGTACAGCATCAGTTTAAAGGGAGAATCCTAAAAATTCCTTCACAGCCAATGTCAATTTTTAAAAGGGGTGAGAAGGCTTTTGCAGTGCCAGTGCCACCACCTCCAGCTTGGTCTAGAGCAGCGGGTTTGGTGCCTTGTGATGCACTTACCTGTCGTGGTGCTGCTGGCAGAGACTGGCAGTGCTCAAACCTGGGCCCAGGAAGGGTAGGCAGCTGCTGGACAAGGGCCATGGCATCGTGCTCTCCAAACAGCTCAGGCCTGCCGGTGCTGAGAAGCTTTGACCTGATTAGCTCTTCCAAAGCACAAAGCTGAACTTGAATCACAGCGTAAAATATTTATCTTAGAGAAAACCTGAGTATGACCCTTCAGGACCTGCTGTAAGAAAGCAAACACTTGGGGTCCTTTGAAAGTCAGCTTAAAAGGGAGACTGGAAACAGTCCTGTTCTGCCAAAATACACGTCGGCTGTCCAGTTTACACGATACTGTTACAACACACAACAAGAGAATGATTGGGTTTGTACAGTAACAAGCCATCTCTGTTAACCAAAAATTACATTTATTATCCATGCATGCACCTATGCAGAGTCACATGCACAACGCAGTGGAGGAAAGCCACAGTTATTTCAAATATTTAAATATTTTGCTATTTCCTTGAATTTGAAATATATCCTGTAATTGCAAAAGGATGCATATTTACAAAGACCTCTACTTCTGTCTGTCTAGTGCTTAGAGTCATTCTGGGATCCCACTATCAAATGAAATACAGGAGATTATTTCAAAAATCACACTGTAAGTTACAAACCACTTTTTAATTGCAGGTCTCACACAATGTTATGCAACCTTTGTGCTTCACTGAGCCTCTAAGGAAGCTGCAGAAACTCAAACTTATGCAAATAATTGTATACATACAGCAACTAAAACTGATAGGCAAAACCAACATACCAGTTAAATGGCACCGCCGCAAAGAGACAGGTGAATAATTGCACAAGAAAATGGATTTTTACGTGCTGATTGGTACAGCAAGACCGGGCTTTCCACTTTCACATCACTAAAAGAGCTGCTGTCAAAATTTCTTGTTTCTGCAGAGTAACAAAGGCAATTTGCAGAACTGTGCAGGCAACACTGGGGCTGCTGGAACACAATCAAAGAACCTTTGGCATCATACAGTGTTATACAGAGCTTAAATGTAAACCAACTCTACTGGACAGAGGCCTGACAGGTCTTTCTGAAATCGTTCTTCACAGTTCCTCTCAGTGTTTAAGGGCTGAGAGAAAATACTTAAATTGTACACTTAACTATAAACCATACCATGGTACACACTGACACTGAAAATCACTTCCAACCTGCTGAAATAAGAGTGCCATTTACAACTGTAAAGTTCTGATTATATCTCTCCATAGTTACAGAACATGTGGAAAAAATACACTGTTCAACATTTTGGCACACTAATAAATAAAATCCAGACACGGTCTATTAAAAGTATCAAAGTAACCCTGTGCACAAGCTCCTTTTTTATATAGTTATATTTGTTATGCAGAAGAAATCACAGTGAGCTGAAATCTAATTACAGAAAATAATACAATTTGTGGTGTGAATTATTACAATACATTTCCCTTCCAAAGCTATTATAGCTCAATATACGTTCCCTCTATCAAATACAGTGCTGTCCCATCAGCAGTTTAAGTGACATGGCTTGCTGCATTTTTTCTTCCAGATTTTACAGCATCAAACCTCAGTACAATGTTCTGCTGCTACTAAAAGATACACCACAGTGTTTGCAGACACAAGAACACCCACATCTTTAAGCAATTAATTTGATATTAAAACCCAGTTACAACTTGTAATGGCTCTCGGTACTGGACTATCCCTTTGTTATCAGTCCTGGTTATCTGACAGTAGCTGTTGAAGTGGGGATAAAAGAATTGAATATCTTAAGGCAGTTTTAGCAAACAAGATTTTACACACTTAACTGTGTTTTGTATAATGATTTAACATCCACTTCTACATACTTTGGCTATCAAAGTTACTTATTGACAGGATTATTCAGGTCACATCATTGGAAATGTTCTAACTTGCTTTTTGGAGCCACACAGTGACTTGACAGAGGTCCACTGCTGTTTAGATTTGTGAAGGTTTCTGTATTTCTTCTGTTCTTCCTTTGCATGAAGAATGAACAAGCAGCAGCACCTTCAAGGAGAAATCACCTGGACACATGGACAGATACACAGCCAACCCTACCAGCAGCACCTGAAGCGTAAGAATGCAGTTTTATCACACTTTTAGCAAGAACACAAGGCCACAGAATAAACTAAAAAAAAAAAACTGTTTTATTGTGACATTTATGACATTGAACCCTTGCTGATATGAACGACTATGGGTACTCTTGACACGTTACAATATGTCATGGTGTAGGATGGCACTGATTGTCATCTGACTTTTGAGAATGTTTAATGGTCCCTACTGACCTCAGTGCATTTGGCAAGTCACAGAAACTTTATCATCAGGTTTGTGTATACAGTTAACAAGTAGTTGGTCTTATAAGCACCATTACAAACCCTCACATTAAGGGTATTATTAATCTAGTTTACAAATGCTTCATTGATAAAAATAGCATGATTACAGTATACACACACATAATTTACATGTAATGTATTATAGGCATAACTGAGATAAACTACTGAGCTAACTTTGGTTGATTGAAGTATTTAGACTGAATAATGGCAATTTTGGCTTCTAAGTTGTGTAAATATTACAGTGCATTTATAAATCTAGGTTGAAAATTTACTAGCACCAAATGGATATCATAAATGGCTGACCTAGTAAGTTGTAGTTGGAGAAGCGAAGTTTAAGAATTACAAAAATAGAGCTGTCCATCAGTTGAAAGCACATTCTTGTACCTCTGCTGAAATGATGACGTGTCTTCAGCATCAGTGGCCAACTTCCAATGATAAAAGTCCCAGTTTTCAAGATTCAGCATATCAAGGTAGCTCAGCTACACATAAAAGCCTGAGAAAGTGGTAGTTTTGAGCTAGGGTATTCATCCTGTACCTTGTTTATGTAATAATATAATAGTGCTCCTTCATACAAATGTACTCATGTAAGATTGTACCTATGATATGGAGAATCTGATTGGGAGGAATATTCAGTCCTACCTATCTATCTTTGGTTTAATTATTTGGTCTTTGGTGGATGAATTAATGAAGCAATATCTGAATTTTCATTTTCAGGTTATCTCCCAGCTCACCACTGAGGTAGTCTTTGTCATGTTTCGCTTCAAGCTGGTTAAGTTCCTTCTTTTTATAGAGTGGAATACTACTGATTTGTAATGAATAGTTTCCAGGCACTGGCTTCTTCTTTGTGAAATGAAGGTAACTTATCCCGTCCTTCTTATTGATTCTAAAGAAACCGTCTTCATTTCCGGAGTCAATTAAATATCGGTTATGGTTTGTCAGTGTTGTGAGGGCAGGAAGCAGTTCCAGGATGCGATCTTTGTTACTGAGATCCGAGATGTTGATGGAGAAGACTGCTGCTTTCTCAATATCCCAGCTGGCGAGACTGATTGGCAGCTGCAGCTCCTGCTGATCCTGCACAAGAACAAAGGACGTTAGTTGGCTTTGTCAAAGAGCGTTTCACATGTGCCTCTGTGTGTGTATTTCTTGCCCAGCTCTTTCATTATTAATTAAATGATTTTAAAAGAGGGGTTCTGTTATATCATCTGTCAAATGCACTGTTAAGGGCTCAGGACTCCTCAGGAAGAAGTGCAGTGTTTGCACCCTGTGTGGGTAATGGGAGCCTGAGACGTGCCCTGGAAGTTTCTGCGTGTGGGTGCTGCTGCCTGACAAACAAAGCCTGTCTGTGCTTGGGGCCCGTGATCGACCTCCTACAAAGAGAGCAGCCAAGGCACACTCCTCCTCTCTGCCAGGGCAGCCACAGGCTGACCAGAACAACAACGTGTCAAGGACAGCAGGATCTGTGGGGGAGGCATGGCATTTAGGAGGGAGTTTTATGCTTTGCAAGATTCTCTTGGTTTCGGTGTGGAGCCAGGGCAGCCTGCAGGTGCACCAGAGTGCTGCAAAAGCGGCCTCGCCCTTCACCTCCGACTGGGTGGGAACGTTTCAGACAGCACATCAGCTGTAATGTTTTCCTTTTGAAAGCAAGGGAAGCTCTACATCACCCCTGAGACAAATCCAGCACTAATCACAGAGAGTAGTAAAACACGCCAAAGAAACACCATTTATGATCCCACTCTGACCAAAATCTAATATCACACTTTTTAGGCAAAACCAGTCTCTCCTGCCTTTCTGTATTAGCAGAGCACTGAGCACAGAATGGAAACAGCAAACAGGTTCCCAAATCCCCTGCATTCGTACATGGAAAAGCAAGTTCTTTGGCACCTACACATGAGCAGAGAGTCCAGGTGGTACTTACCTCAGAGTAGTGATGGTGTGGTAACATTTTACCAGCACGTTCAGTGTCTCTTGGTTATATTTTAGGCTGGTAGCCTTGGCCCCAGGATGGCCACCTGAATGACTGAGAGCAAGGGTCTGGACAAGACCCAGGAAGGGCTGCAGCCCTGGACTCCCTCCAGGAGAGTGTGTGTGTCCAGAGCTCTGTGTTTGCTTTGGAGAGGGCTCCAGCCCCAGACACACAACACAGCACTGCTTGGCTGGGCCCACATCCACCCTGACCAGCACGTCCCGCCTTCCTGGCCACAGGGTCACACAATGGTTTTCCACACCCACTGCCCCCGACCCCAGAGCCTGCCCTTGCTGGTGAGTGGATTGCTCTCCACACAGCTGGGTGGGCACCTATTCCAGTCTGTGATGTGACATAGATGCTGGGTACAGGGCCTTGCCTAATGACAGTGAAAAGCTCCAGAAAGCCCCCACACATCACCTGACATCCCAAACCAGCTTTGGTCTATTTTCTTTGGGGTGTAGATTTCCCGAGGTATTGTCTCTTGGCACTCCTCTTTCTGAGTCCAGCTTTCACAAGACAACCACAAACCCTTCCCCCACCCAAAAAGGGTCAATTACCTCTGCTTCACTTGCAGTTTCATTAGTGCTTCTGCGCTTCCTTCCCCTCTTGGGATAGCCGTTGATTTTACATTCATAACAAGCTTCTGGAGAGAGGGAGTTGTCATCTACTTCTCCACTGAGTGAAAGCTCTTGTCCTTGACCTCTGCCTAGCCCCACTCCGGAAACACAGTGTCTGAGGAAGGAAGAAATTCAAAATTAATTCCAGCAAGACAGAGATCTTATCAAAAGCTGAATTTGGGGGATTGTGAGTGCAAATAATAAAGCAATTATGTTGCATTTATTTCCTAGGAAAAATTTCTGCTGAAGTCAACAGACAAAATTCTCACTGAAACACAACACAGCCACCTCTGATTTCAGGAATCTGGCTCCACGAGGCTTTGCCCAAGAGAGACCTGCCAATGTTTAAGAGTTTTAAAAACACAGGCTTAAGCTCTGAGCTGTTATTAGTAATTTCTGTTATCCAGCCTGGAACACATTTAAAGAGACCAATTTTTAGAAACTTCTTTAAAATCGGAAAAGTGAGGTCTTTCATAATGCATCCCAAAGGTTTTAGTCTCTTCTAAAATTTAAGCCACGGTCTTTCTGCTTTCCATTTGGGTTTCTTGGTCCTATAGCTTGCACTACCCTAGCACTCCCACTGGGGCAAGTGAAAATTGGCTTTCTCGATAAAACAGACATTTATTAAAAAAATATTCACTTGAAACACAGAAGAATATGGAACATACAAGAACATAAGAGCATACAGAATTGTTATTCCAACCAGCGGGTGAAACCACTTGTATAATATAATTTCTCTTTGCAGTTGCCAGGGGGTGTTATTATTAATGTTTGGTTTGTTTTGTTTTTTTTAAGGAGACAAGTGATACACCACAAATCACAGCGAGGGGTGTGAGCTCCCAAGTGGCAAGCTCAGAGGACTTGGCAGGCTGCTGGGGTGTGCAGGAGAGGTGAAAGCAGTAGCTTAAAAAATATGATTGCACCTGGTAGCCCTGACCAAATTTCAATAAGCATTACAACCCTCCCTTCCCACCCTCCTCCTCATCTCCAAAATCAGCAGATGCCTCCAGCTCTTGAGCGCCTCCCCAGTCCTATCCCTCTTTAATTGCTGACAATGCCCCTGGTTCTGATGCTCCACACTAGGAAGAAAGGAGTAAACTATGTCCCCTTGGTATCTGTTAGTTTAAAATGAGAATCCCTTACCCTTGTCCTATTCTGAAGTAACCAGGTGGACATCCACAGACGTAGCCACCTTCAGTGTTTGAACACCCATAACTGCACGGGGCTTGTGCAGAACCGCATTCATTGATATCTTGGCAACCTCCACTAAACTGCTCATACTGAAATCCGGTAGGGCACATACATTTATAGCTTCCCAAAGTATTGTGGCAAGATGCTCCTCCACAAATGTGTGCACTGAGACACTCGTTTTCATCTGGAAAAGAAGCAGAATATACCACGTTAACTTTCACTCCCAGGTGTGGCCCAGCCTACCCCTTCTGCCAGGCCGTGCTCTGCTGCTGCACGTGCTGCCACAGGGGATGGACAGAAACGCAGCAGGGCTTGGCCTCGCCCTTGGCTGGGGCAGCGGTCGCTAGGAGATGACTACAACCATACAACACAGCAACATTTGGGCTACTCTGCAGAAGATGTTTTGTGCCACGCCAGCTCATGCTCTGGAGAGCAGAGAAACAGAGAAGGAAGCTTTTTTTTTTTTTTTTTTTTTTTTTTTCTCCCCAGAAACAACTGAAAAGAATAAAACTTTGTACAGCCAACAGTCTGGTCCAATAATCCCTTGTTCAAAATGCTATTCAACATTAAAGGAGAAAGAGTAAGGAATCAAGCTCTGACATCTTTTCCAGGCTTTGAAAATTTCTCCCTACACACTCACATTTAAATATTAGGTATAGGTAAGGTACAGGAGCAAGAAGGAAAGTAAAAATAAACACAGCTGTAGGAACAACAGATTGCCGCATTCTGAGCCAGCCCTTTTCCAAACTTCCCAAGTGTGGCACCGTAGGAGTTTGAGGTCAGTTCAGGCTTATTTACTGTAAATGGCTGCTTTTTGAAATGTAGCTGGTCTGATTTTTGTTTTGTCTGATGTGGCAAATTGCTTCAAAAAGTTCTGAATGCTGTTGTTCCCCACCTTCTGTGATAAATGCATATGTGCATTGCATGTGCGTGCACAGAAATGCCATCTGGAAAGTACAGAGCAGCGTCTCTGACCTCAGCATCCAGGTTACAGGAGAATAACTACAAAGTCAGAGCATTATTGTTTTTTTCCAAACAATGTGGCTGTTTGTTCTCTGTTTAAAAGCAATGACTTTGCTTCTTCCAGCCTGATTTACAGCATGGTGCACTATGGAATTGCCTGGGCAGGGAATGCAGTCACAGACAGCACAAGACATGGGAGGAACCAAAGCATTCTTCAGTGATTATCTAAATGTGTTGCAGCAACATCAAAAGTCCCTAAGCACTTCATTAAATAAGCTAAAAAAGACAAACTGTTTGCAGAGTTGGGATTGCCAAGGAATATGAAGGAATTGTCACGGAAAAACCTATTACATGGAGATTCTTCCCCTGTGGTACACCCGGGAGATCTAGATAAGCATCTTCAGCATATACAGTTACAAGCACTACAATGGGAACATGTGGATAACACAAGGTAAAAAACCTGAGGCTGAATTCTGTGTTCCAGAAGCCTGTAGGGGTTTGCCATTAGCTCAGAATGATGTTTCAGTATTTGTCACACCTAAAAGCAATTATGTCATAAATGCAAGTTTGGGCCACAGAAACTTACTGCACCCAGAGCAGACCCCTTCACTTCACAGCAAGAGTGTGAACACTAGTGAGATTAGTTCTCGCATTTTGGGTGATTGGTGGAAGAAAAAATACAGAAAAAAAAAACCAGAAAAAAACCAGTTCTGGGACCCTCAGACTCTGTGCAAGCTGTGCTGTCAGGCAGCAGCCTTGCCCTCCTGTGCTCTGAGAGATGCCACGAGCACAGAGGAAACCAAGCCTCTTTCCCTGCAGCTTTGGGTTTCTGCCTGGATTGCCCCATCCATGTCCAAGAAGGTGGAAGTGCTGGCTGAGTCTTGTCCCACTTATGGCTCTCAGAGTAATTCTCCCTGGTGGCCAGTATGTTCAGTGCCAAGGCTGAAGCCTTTCTTTCAGTGGGGAAATACCAGTGCTTATGCATTTTGAAACTGGTATTCCCTGTATAAATCTAAACAGTAGTCAATGAGCTCAAAAGCTGGAATAAGAGTGTACACCTGGTTTGGAAATACACTTGGGAAGACTTGGAAACAGCCAAGATGTTTCACAAAACTCAGCACTGCACTATTTCAGATTCCACTGTGTCCTCGGCAGCCAGATGTGACAGTGCTGGTTGGGTGGTTTTTTTGTCCTCCTGCAGATTAAACTCTAATTTAACCCTAAACTCTGCTAATTTAATTAACATTCAAAACCCCCATATGTTTATGCTCCCTCGTTGTTCTCTGTATGCTATAGGCATGGAGTGCTGCAGCACAAGCAAGCAAACGTCACAGCAAGGACTGCATAAACTGTCAGAATAATCAAAAGCAGAGACCTCCTTGGAGCACCACAGTGATAAGAAGCAAAGGCATTTTTATGTTTCTGAGAGCAAAGAAAGCCAAAGAGGGTTATACAGTCCTTTGTTCTCAAAGAGGTCATCAAGCACATCTGTGGGTATCCACAAAAGACTAGCTCACATTGACTGTGATGAAAACTGCACACGACTGTCACTAGAGGAATAATGATTCCTGTTTCTCTTGTTTGAATATGCTACACACTACACTGCTGACATGGAGGCTCTTCCCATGACTGCTGCACAGGACCCAGTTCTGACTGCTCAAGACAAAACCAGCATCAATTCTCTGCACATGGAGCTCCATCTACGAGGGCTCAGAGACTTGGGCTGGAAACAAAGTTTAGATAGGGAAGAAATAGGCATTTCAATGCACCAGTGCAATTAGTAACTAACATTTGTTCATTTTAAACAGAATTGTCTTGTAAGCATTCGTAAATTGTATCACAAAGCTGCAAGGAAGCCTCTTTGGACAGTCAGCAGCAGCTTTGCTCAAATATGACAAATTGTTCATTCTGTACAAAGGGCTTAAACCCACCAGCTTTTATAACACCCAGTAGGTGTTGTAAGAATGGCAAAAGCACAGATCAAGTGGGATTTCAGTAAAATTTTAGATGCTTTGAGCCAAAAGTGGAATTTTACAATTTAACAGTTCAAACTTGTAGTTCTGAGTCTGTCAGGTACAATTCACCATTCACTCTTAGACAGGACCATGTCTAAGCAGAGACTGTTGCATGGCTGAATATGAACTCCTTTGTTTAGACTACAAAACACTCAAGTAACACAAGTTCCCTCAAAGGCAATACAACTTCTAGCATCCTTAAGGAGAATTTTGTGCTTAAACACTTGTCAAACCAGGGCAGAGGTTACTGGGTGCTTCACATCTACATTGCCTTTCATGGGAGAGCACACTTGGAATGAAACTGCTGCACTTACCAAATTCTGATCTGGGAAAAAAAAAAGGCAAACTGCACAATTTCCCTTCACTTCTTGCTGCTAACCAAGGTAACATGCATTTTAATGTATGAATTTACAAAAGTGACTTGCCAACACATTGGTTCCACTGGTAATGCTGGAGATATCCTTGTGGGCAGCTACATCTGTATCCTCCAATTATATTCTGGCAGCCGTGCTGACACCGGTGGTTCCCATCACATTCATCAACATCTAAAAGAGTGAGGTACACTCTGAGTTTTGGGAGAGAAGCTCAAATTATGCTATATTTGAAAAGTATGTTAGAAATAATCATATCTATTAATTTATCATAAATATATATAGGTATATTTCAGGATCTTCCAAAAACCTGGCCAGTGCTGGGAGACCACTTTGGGCCTTTCAGGTTTGGATTTGTGGCTCCACAGCAAGTAACATAGGGCTGAAAACCACAGAAAGCTCATGTTCACCCACAGTTTTCAGAGTTTTTGCATTCTGCAATGGAGCAGACAGAAGGAAGACATTTGTATGTGGTACCCCCAATGCTTTCCTAAGGGTCCCAGCTCCTCAGCAGACAGACCCGTGCTTTTACCCAGGCATCCAACCCAGGAATCCCAGGATATCTCTTTTCAAAACAAACCAAACTCTATCCCAGGAGAAGGCTGTAGGGACCCAGAGGAATAAGCCTACAGCCCTTGAACTCTCTCTTTAGCAGGTCACCTTGGAGATGCAAAACTTCCTGTCCTTAGTGAGTCCCTCAGCAATCCGAGAAGGATTCTGCAAAAGTTCACTGAACTTACAACACTTAAACTAAAACATTCCAGGCTAAATTGATGGCTCCTCAGAAAAGATCTGTCCAGCTCTTTAGCATCCTGCAATATATCCATCTGTTCTGGCCCACGGAGAGAAATACTGCCTTGTTGCTAAATTTCCATACATGCCTCCCCTCCAATCTACACATGCTTACTCCACAGGCCCTTCCTTGGGTGACAGTATGGCTGAGAGATGAAGGAAGCAGGAGAAGGCCTGTGCTGTACCCACCTTCACAGCTCTGCCCGGTTTGGTCGAGTGAGAAGCCGCGTTGACATTCACAAACAAAACTTCCTGGTGTATTCTGGCAAATGCCCTTCGGCCCACAGAGATTGATTTCAGTGGCACATTCATTGTTATCTGGAGGAAGCCAAAGCCTCAGTGTTAGTTTGTAGTTGCTGCTGGGACGCTGATCATTCAGCCCTGCTAAGGATGAACGGGTGGTGGCAGGAGAGTATGTTTTGCAGGAAGTAGTTTAGTTTAACATTTCCACAGACCCAGTGGGTATGTGTTTAAAGGATGACTGCAGAAATGTGTATTTCATGGTTATTGTTTCAAGAAGCCTTGACATGATCTCAATGAGCTACAAGAATAGAAATAGAACTATTTTTTGGCTCAAAGAAAGGGTAAGGCAAGAATTACAAATTGGTGTTTATACTGTCTGGTTCTTGCAAGGCCAAAATTTCAAAGGCATAAATTATGAAAGCAAGGCAAGACAGGAGGGGGGGTGTCTCTGCATCTTCTGCTCTGGGTGGACTGGAATCAGATGGCATGTTTTTCCATTTGGTTTCTCAGGAAGATGATTTTACCTCCTTGCTACTTTGCTTCTGGAATAAGGTTTGTAATAAATCCCAAATCTGTGTCTACCTTCCCTCATCACCTACCAATGCAGGCTGTATGGTGCTGAGTGAATCCAGGAGGACATTTGCAAGTGAACCCCCCGATGGTGTTGACACAAAGGAACTGGCAGTTGTGCTGTTTTGTTGCACATTCATCAAGATCTGAAAAAAAATCCCCAAGAAAACATCTTTCACTTATGTTCCCTGGACTCAGAAAGAAGTGATTACAAATAAATAACATAGCAAATAAAGCCTTTTGAATCTCCTCACTTTCCATGCTGGCTTCTAGTTCTTCTCACATGAAGCCTCACATGTAATGAATGGCACTTTGGAGCTACACCAATGCCCATGCTAATGCTGAACTGGACACCACTCTCATCTGTCTGAAAGTTGCTGTTACTATTTACTGACTAAGCAGACATTTATTAGGTAAGTCACCATCTTCATAAGAAGATCTGGCAGATTGGAAAGTGGCCTTGCACTGAAGCACACTATTACTCCAAAAGAAATATGGAAATGCTAACAACACATTTCACTGTTGTTCTCCCTGCCAAGTAAAGAACTGCTGCTTTAACTTGTGTGGATTCAGTCAGATCTTTGTTACCAAGATAAATAAATATATGGAGTTCTAATGAACATTTCCAAATCTCTCCTGCACTGCTGTGCCTCATCCAGCACACTGCAGAAGCAGTAGGTAAAAATTCTGTTGATGCTGAGCACAATGCACTGCAAGCCATACTCATCTTTGCACACATTATGATTCATTAATCACTGAATATTATGGCTTAAACCAACAGGCTTACCAAAATAAGAGCAATCACATAAATTCACTATTGGCTACAAAACCTTTTAAGATAGCTGCCATCAACCTGCAGAAATACCCGTGGATCTATTGTTCATCCAGATTATCTAAACTGAAACAC
Source organism: Pyrocephalus nanus (assembly GCA_038380795.1). Taxonomy (NCBI): domain Eukaryota; kingdom Metazoa; phylum Chordata; class Aves; order Passeriformes; family Tyrannidae; genus Pyrocephalus; species Pyrocephalus nanus. The sequence continues at coordinate 10,104,913 of CM076272.1, forward strand.
CAGCTCCATCCTATGCAGACCACTCACACTGTCTTCAGTAGAAATATTCACATGAATCAAGGAGAGAGATTTGCATCATTTAAGTGTCCTTGCATTCATTTTTGCCTGTGAAGCACAGTTTCTGCCATCATTTTCTTGATTTTTACCTTTGCAGCTTCTCCCATCTTCTTGCAGGATGTATCCTTTGGGACACGAACACTGGTAGCTCCCCTCTGTGTTTTTGCAGATGAAATTGCAAGGTTTTGGAGACTCATTACATTCATTCAGATCTAGAAGAAGCAAAACCAGATACCTCAGTGCTGATAACCAAGATTTGTAATGATGTTTTTCACAACGTTCAGGAGAGATCAGAAGGCAATCAAAATCCCCAAAGCACTCCAGCAAATGACGTTTTATTTTCTCATTCTTCAAAATCTTTCAATTTCCCTCTTCAAGTCATCTCTTGGTAATAAACTTCATATACAAACACCATAATGAAAAACCTACCTATGCAGAGAGTGCCAGTTATATCTGTAGTATAGCCAAGGTTGCAGTGACAGCGGTAAGACCCCCTCTCGTTGATGCATTCCCCATTGCGGCAAACATCGTGAATAACCTTGCACTCATCAATATCTGCAATTAAAAAAGGGTTAGTTCTCAGTGGAACAAACAACTGATTTTATACAGCTCCAACAGATTCTTGTGCCCTGACATAAAGAAACCCACACTGTACATAAAATAATGAAATACTGCACAGATTATGGAGAAAGATTAAGTGGAAAAATAGGGAATCTAGCTTCCAAATGCAATGAACAAGCCATAATTGGAAGCAAACAACTGGAGTTTATAATTTATTAGCCTCCATAAATCAAACATCACTTTTCTTTCATGTATACAAATAGCTCTTAAGGCGTACCTGCAACACACTCAAATGTGAGAGGGCAAATTTTCATCTGAGTGCCTGTCAGTCAACCAGGGTGCAAAGTAAGTATCTGCCAAGATGGGATGGATACCTCATCATGCAAGGACTTTGGCTGTGCACCCTCCTCCCAAAGGACTGGACTCTCTCAACATGAAAACTCCCAGAAAATTTCGTCTGATATCCAAAACATTTAGGACCTCCCATTGTTCAAATACTTCATAATTTATCATTTAATTTGGCATTGTCTAAGAGAGCATTTAATAGAAAAGTCAGTACCTGCTCCACTAGACGTGTATCCTCGGCCATGAGGGCAAAGCTTCTTGAAGGCCACAGTGCCTGGGAAGGGACAGACCTCACAGTTTTGCCCCCAGCCTCGGCCTCCGTCACAGCAGCATTCAGACTTGGTGACAGAGTTCCTGTTGCTTGATCCGATTTGACACATACTTTGTAAGACTTCAGTGAAGCAGTAGCCTTCCCTGTTGTCTGGAAGACAAATGGTGCATCACAGAGAATCCTAATGGTGACGACCTCTGGAGGGTCATGAGGTATTGGGAATTTAGTCAGAAGTATAAGAGAAAGGGCATACTTCACCCTGAGACTGTGGAACTGAGAGTGAAAGACTGCCAGCAGTGAGAAAGAGAGTGTGACGTCTAAGGGAAACAAAGACAGGAAATTTAGCAAAAGGCGAAGAGAAGAAATTACAATATGCTTATAAAAATGTATGTTTCTGTTTGAACCCAGAGAAAAAGGACTGGATGAAAATCAGGACCCTAGAAATGTCAGAGCAGTTCCGAACAGTCAGTTTTCATAGCAAGTCACCCCAACCGAACTGACTGAAGCAGGAACATGGTGAGGATGGGAAGGAACTTGCAAGAGGGCACCTACATACACAGGTCCCTTCCCAGAGGCATGTAAATTCAAGAGTTTGTTTTCTCAGTGTACATTTATAAGTTTAATTTCAGCTCCAACTGCTGCTATCCAAGTGACAGTTCACTGGGGTGTCAGTGTGGGACTCACCAAGGCACTCGTCCTGGGCGTCGCTGACGGTGAATCCCTCGTTGCACTCACACCTGTAACTGCCCACTGTGTTCACACAACGGCCGTTCTCACAGAGCCCAGGTTTGGTCTGACATTCATTCTCATCTATTTTTTGAAATTACATGACAAAAATCATTACTGGATTAATGCAGGTTAGAGAGGTTTCACAGAATTCTTGAGCTGTGCATTCTGCCTGGTTAAACCTCCATTTTTCTCTTTTTCATTTATTTTAAAAGTCTCTTTTATTCAATTTTCAGAGGAAAGACGACCATCTAGCTCACAATACTGTATATTTTGTTACTACATTTTCCCTGCAATATATTCCTCACTGGTTTTCGAAATTTTTCATAGTTACAGCTGCACTTCTGAATGCCATCCATGGTTTAAAAACAATTCAGATCTACTCTCATTCCTGCTAACAGAGCTAAACAAGCCTACAGCAACAGATCCAAATCTCTGCATTCTTCCCTCAGAGCTGTGCAGCAGCAGCAGCAGCACTATAAATTGATTGTGAAGGCACCCATATCCAGATTTTCTACTTACTGCCCACACGTGTGCACACCTGAACAGGAAAGCGAAGTGTGAACAGCACCAGTAGATCCATTACACAGGTAGTTGTGAAATCCTTCCCTTGAGTTCCTTAACACTTTGTTAAATCCAAACTTTGTAGCTTTGCTGAGGAACTGTGTGTTTCAAGAGTTTCAACACTTCAGTGTCACTTACCTATACAGCCTTCCCCATCTGGTCTGCGCTGATAACCAGGCCCACAGATACACATATAGGTGCCAATTAGGTTTTTGCACTCCATCTGTTTTGAGTCACAGTCATGAATTCCTTCTTCACACTCATTCTGATCTAAAACACAAGGTTTAGACTTCATTATATAGAGGGATGATCCTGGAAATTCACAATAGTAAATTCTGACTTTGGAATCTCAGTTGTAATCAAACCCTATGCATACATTTATTGTTCTAAACTAACCATAAAACTCACTAGCCTTGAGCAAATTGATTTCTCCCAAATGCCCATTTTTAGTGCAAGACAAAACCACATCATCTGATATGACCTCACTTAGGCAGATGTGTTAGTTTACTGGCAGGACAGGACTAACACAATCAAGTGCATAATGCAAACCATAGAATTTCATCCCAAAATCTTTCTGACTCAGTTAACTTCCTGGGATTAAAACCCTGGCCCAATAGTGTGGTGAGTCAGAGCCCTGCCCCTGCAGAAACTTAAAATCATTCTCTCATAACTGTGAGAGTCTGGTGGGAGCTTTACCTCTGCACATTCTCCGGTCCTCTCGCAGGACGTACCCCCCGGGGCACTTGCACTCGTAAGATCCAAAAGTGTTCACGCAGCGGAAGGCGCAGAGCAGAGGGTTCTGGATGCACTCGTTGACATCTGGATTTGGAGCGACAAAGACCATGGGGAAAGTGAAACACTCGTGTAAAACTCTGCAGACTTGAGGGCACAGGTTTTAGGGACAGGCAATACCACAGATCCCAGTTTATTGAAGGCTAAATTTTAATAGCTGGGGCTCCACAATTCTCCTCATGGATTTCTGTATGAAGCAGGCACCAGCCACTCCAGGATGTTTGAACAGCTACCTGAAGTTTCAATATGTTCAACAGGAAGCAGCCAATGGAAATAATTTCCAGATCTATGCTGCCAAAATACTGGCTCAGTTAAAACTGCATCTTTTCCGCATCTACGTTCACTTTTTATGATTGGTTATTTTTTAAATTCTACGTTCACTAGTTCAGCTTCTTCATAAACTAAACACCATAAAACAATATCCTTAGTAGAAACATTATTTTGAAGTGCATTTGCATATGGTCTGGACTACTTGAGTAAGTACAGCTATAGAGTGATGTTTATGCACTCTGCTAACTCCTCCTCTGCAATTTGAGCTTTCACCCAAATTCCACTGAGAAGTGAATGAAGCTCTAACTGTATATAAAACTAATGCAATTTGATGCAAAAATAGAAGTGTTCTTTTGTCCAGGCTTGCAAAGGAATAGATTGTGGCAGATAATTTAAGAACATCTGTGTCAGGTCAGAAGAGAGTGTCAGAATGTCCTAGGACATTCTCCTCTCTCTAGTTTTAACAGGAGGAGATGAATATTAAAAAACCTCATACCATGTACACAGAGATCTTTCCCCTGATACAGCCCCTCAGTTTAAGGACTTCCACAGCCAAAAGCCACAACCAAACTATCAAGCTTAATTTCCACTGATGGATTCCCACGCAAATTTGTATTATTTCTTTCTAGGTCAATTTATACTTGTGGCCTCACTAATATTCTGCAGCAAAGAGTTCCACAGCTTAGGTACGTACCATGCATACAAAAATGTTTGCTTTGGTTTGTCTAACATGTTCCCTCTATTTTTGGTATCTTTACCACTTGTGGCTTCATAAATTTAAATCATATATCTCTTCAACCACATTTTCCACACTGAAAAATTCTGATTTTCTGACTGTCCCTTCTATAACTCTGATCTTCCTTACTTCTCTTTTCTTTGTGCATTTTCAAATTTTAATTTTTGAAAGGAGATACCAAAGCAATATGGAAAATACTCAGCCTGGGGGTACCATGGTAATTGATTGTATGTTCTGTTTTGTTCCGCGTTTCTTCCCTAACAAACTCAGGCAGCCCATGTCCTATTTTCATCACCCATAGGGAGTCTCTTTGCTCAAGGAGGAAGGCAAAACCCACACACAGAACACACAGCCCTTCTGGGAAGTGTTCTGGAGAGACAGCACCCCAACACACTCCTCTGTGGGCAGCCCGTGAGTAGACACCACTAAAAGCCCAACCTCCAGTTAGAAAAACATACTCCAGTTCACGGTAGATTCAGGAAGGAGAAGCCCATTTTTCTGGTTCAGATAAAGGTGCATTATTCCAAAAGTCCATATTTTAGTTTTAAAGCTGCTTTACCCTCCTCAGTTGTTTTCAAAATTAGGGAACTGTTTCAGCACACAACAACAAACAGTCCTTAACACATGGGAGTCTCACCTTCACAGGTCATCATCGGCCCAGGCTCAAATCCCTCAACACAGGTGCATTCAAAACCTCCCACCACATTCCTGCAGGTTCCATTTCCACATGGGTTTCCAACAGCACATTCATCAGTATCTGCAAGCAGTTAGGTCAAGACAAGAATATGTGGTTTTACTCAACCAAAAAAAGTGTAAAATCTATGTTGTTTATGCACAAGCAGGAAAATAAAAAAATCCAAGGACTCACTGAAGTTACTGAATTAGAATCACAGACTCTCAGCATAATTTGGGATTGCTACAGGTTATCTGGGCCAAACGCTCAGCCAGAGCAGGACCGACTTGGAGCAGATTGCTCAAGGCCTGCCCTGGCAGGTTTTAAGCACCAGTAGGGATGGAGACTCCACAACATTAGAATAAAACAACCTCACTGGTCCTTAATGCCATACTTAGCAATTCAGGAAAACCTTTAAAAGGGAAGATGAAACAGCTCTACTTACCCACACATTCTGCTCCCTGTAGGATGTAACCATACGGACATTCACAGCGGAAAGACCCATCTGTGTTGATACACTGCCCAAATTTACAGTTATCTGGATCAAGGCATTCATCCACATCTTAACCAGAAATACAAACAACACAGTAAGTGCAACTGACTTCACGTGCTTTTAACTTCTCTCAAAGAACAAGTGTTGTTCTGGCGAGAAATATTCCTGAGATCACAAAAAATGCTAATATTTGAATTCTGATACCTTAGGATGAGGGCACAGAATTTGTTTTGCAGGCCAGCTTTCATGATACAGAAAAGAAACTGATTCTAAATGTAAGATATAAACCTCTCTGACTGGGGCTATAGGGAGAGCAGCAGATATGAAAAGCAGTAGTCATCCAGAGCTCCTTAAATGCAAACTTTTGCCAATAAGGCTGAAGTGCTGTTTGTCTTGGGAGAGAACAGAATGTACTGAAGGGATCTGGGAAACTGTGGTTTGCACTTCTGGAGGATTAAAACCATTTACTGTAAACAGGCCACATATATTGTATAAGAAAAGACAAGTATGCTACGTGATCCATTCTCTAGATCCTACATAGGTTTCCTAGCTCTGAAAGAAGTTTAATTTCTGATATATGAGATATTCAAGCTTGAATTTGAAATTGGTATGAAAAATTAGGTGGAAAAAAAAAAAGAAGTATAAAAGTTTCCACAATTCATGGCTTTTGGAAACTGTTGCAAAGGTGTTATTCTCAGTTGAAAGGAAGAATGGCTTACGGGTAGAAAATGGCACACTGATGCAATATCAGCACTGTGAGGTTCAGGTACTTACCCAGTCTTGCATCTCCAGGTCCAACAAGGATGCCAATTCCAAATGGACAAATCTGTCTGAATGCCTCTGTAAAAAAACCCCATAAAAATCAAACCATATGTTAAATTCTATCTTGGCAATCAGCATTACACATGAGCTGCACATGCAACCACTGCTACCAGTTCATCCTCCTCATGGCCAGGCCCAGAAATAAAGTATGTAAATATATACATTTCTAATTTTATATTCATGCAAAAATTATACGGTCATTTTACATTTCATCTGATCTCCTGTGTGCATATGTGTAAAATTCTGTGAATAATTAGCATCATTTAACTTCCTCAAGGAGCAAAGTAATGCGGTATTTCTGTTTTAGAAGTATCAATAGTAGTGACTGCATTCTTTTCTGTTGTGAATGAAAGATTTCCTACATTTTCTGAAGAAGACACAATTTAATCCAGACTCAGCTATCTTAAAGCTATTTCTTTTTGAAAAGACAACAAAAAGGGCCTTGATCCTTTGAAAAATGCATGTGCTGACACTTCAAGAAAATGCTGCAACATATACTTTTCCAACCGGCTTTGGTTCATATGATCCACGTCAGCAGAATGAAACATGCACAGGCAACAGGCCTAGGAGGAATATTGCAACTGGCACATCTAATTCTCTTTTCTACCCTTGGCTTTTGTAAGGATTGTCTGCAAAACATCTCCATGACTTATTAATGAAATGAACTGCCATCATGTATTGCTGAAACCAGTAAAGCTGTTAAACCGCATTTGTCAGCACGAATTAAAGCCCATTCAGCAAATTGCACCAGGATGGTACAGAGGCCTGGTGACTTGCTTGATGCCGACTTACTCAGTCTTAGAAAGGATACTAACAAAGTAAAGTGTTTCTTTAGCAACAGTCCAGGGAGGTTTTCCTTCCTCAAGGCCTGTGTTTTGTTATTCTCCGCTATTTTTGCAAGTCATTCACATTGATAAGTTTGCACGCTTATATTTTTTTAATAACAAAATGCAGACCTGGATCTAATTTAACTGTTTAGGTTTTGGTTTGGGGTTTTTGGGGGGTTTTTGGGGTTTTGTTTGCTTGTTTGTTTGCTTGTTTTGTTTGGGGGTTTTTTGTTTGTCTTTTTTTTTTTTTTTTTTTTTTTTAATTAGATTTCATGTTTATAGAACATCTTGCTGTACCTATTTACAATTAGATGAATTCCATTTGTGCCTTGCAGGTAATGCCACTCACAGCCTACCAAGGGCCTACTCACTGCTTTCCACTTTCCTCGTGTGTCACCTCCCCAGTAAAATACTCAGCACCCCATCACAGTAACAAGTCTACAAGCAAATAAGGAATGTACTCAAGAACTGTCTATCCAGGGAACATGTTTTTGAGACTGCAATGGCATCTTCTTTACAGACAGCAAGGACAATTGTTAAGGTTAAACACTTCTGGGGAATTATTTTTCAAAACTCCTTCTTATAAGAATCCCAATTTCCTTTCATTTCTGAGAGGTATCATGACAGTACGGCCAATAACGCACCATCTGCTTCCTCTGGGCAGAGCTCACAGGGATCTCCCCATCCCTGTCCCTTTAAGGCACAGCAACACTCTTGTTTGGAGTGGTTTCGGGACTTCGGCACAGAACATTTTCCATCTTCAAACTTGGTAAAGCAGTAACTTACTCTCAGATCTGCACAGAGAAAAAAAAATTGTTAGGAGCAGTTAGGGTGACTTTGGCACAATTTTCACTTTGAGGTTTTAACTGCAAAATTACAGGAGAAACTCCCACCAAAACACCCAACTTCCATCTAAGTCTATTAGCAGGGGGCATTGTTGTCTCTGACTGTGGAAGACCTGAAGGAGGGAAGGTCTCTACCTCAGCCAAGGAAAGCTATGGGGTAGAGTGTCCTGCTTCAGTCATGGAAAAGGAAGGGGTTTTCTTGTTTGTCCAGCAGAAATGGAAGAGCTGTACTCTCCTCTTATCCTCACTCCTCTTTGTAAAAACTGAATATTGCCTCAATTTATTTATATTCTATTACTAGTAAGAGTCACTTGAATCAAGACATTTTAATCAACTTGCAATGACAATACTGTGTAGTTAAAATGAGAGGCAATTTGCAATGGTGCTTTCCTTCCTCATTCTTCTTGGAGGTACAAACAAAGCAAAGTGCCCCAGTAGCACTGTATTTTATGCCCTGGGTAACCAGGATGCTGGAGCAGAGCTGAGATCACAGACCACAAGCATTCAGCAGGCAGAGAGCTGGCAGCTGCCTGCACTGGCAGGGGGACAGCACCAGGGCAGTTATGGAAGCAGCTGCTCCTCCTCCGGTGCAGCATCAGTGGTGGGCAATGTCCAGGTTTTACTAAAGTCCAAGGTAATGGGAAGTTTTAAACAAAACTTTGTTTGGCCTGAGGTACTTGAGAAAAACCAGTCTGCTTCAGGGATGGAGAGGCGCTCACTTGAAGTTCACGCACAAGTGTGCATTTTCCTCTGACATTATATGTGAAAGAGTGGCCTGTGTTGGAAGATTAGGTTACGTTATTTTTTAAGATTTTGGTTTTTTTGTGATTTTTTTCTCCTTACCTGAAGAAAATAACACCATCAGACTGAAGAAACTTCATTTATGCAAGCTACATAAGCACATCTAAAACATCCATGCTGCTTTCTTGAGGCTGACTGCAGTAACTGTGCCAAACTGCATGGTGGTTTGGAGACTTGGATGAATGTTTACTGCAGGTTGGATTCATTTTTACCAAAACCACAATTTCATTTAGCCCACTGTGAAGTGAAGAACTCGCTATGGTGTCAACAAGCATCACTGTTCTGTGCCAAGCAAAACTACAGAGGTCCTTATAAAGGTCTTACTCATCAGTGGTTCCCACTGTGCACACTGTGTATAGGACATTTAATGCTGTATCTATTTAATAATTTTCAAAGCCTTTAAAGTAACTCACTCCCCAATCTGTCGTGCTTGTTCTTTATACACAAAATAAACTAACCTGTGGCTTTTCATTACTAGATGCTCAGCTTTTAGCATCTGGCCTTAGTGCCCATGTTTAGGCTCTGAACAGTGTGTGCACTAATCTGGAAGCCAAAAGACACTTCAGACTTTTCTAAGCAGATGGGTGCTTATTGTCCTCACAACATCGCTTGCAAATTTTTTCCAACAATCTTTTTTCCACCCACACATTTGTGGAGAGGAATAGCACATAGCAAGTGTTACGGTGAATATGGTAAGTGCTAAGGACAGCCCTGTAACTGGAAATGCTGCCCTTAGGCTACTGCTTGTGTTCATGCTCTATTTCTGTGTCATGTTACTGTCCATACAGAGGCCAAGTAGCCTCAGCATTTCTTCCAGGGGTGCAAAAAAGGACCACAGGGCAACATAATTTCCTCACTTAACCTGATGCATCGAACATTATCTTCGCCCCTTTTTATTGCAATGTTCTGTTTTAACGACAAACAGATGTTAGGGCAAGACAGAACCTGACCCCAGCTACAGAATTATCATGTTTTCCCTATGAAAAACACTGTTTGAGTCCAGAGTCTCCTTGCTATATTAGAAACAGCCCACTAATAAGGTTTTTCTGAAGCAGCAAACAAATTCTGAAATGCCAGAAAACAGGAATGACCTTACCTTGGCATCGCCTTCCTGTGGAAGACAATACAAAGCCTTCCGGACACAGACATTTAAAACTGCCTGGAGTGTTGCTGCATGTGCCCAGGGCACAAATTTCTGGCTGTTCCACACACTCATCAATGTCTGGAAGAAGAGTAATTAAAGAGATGAGAAATAAAAATATTTACACTGGCAGCTGTACTACATGAAATGCAACCTTAAATCATCACTGACATCTATCAGATTTGACAAACAAAAAGGCCAAACAAAAAGACAGAAAGAGGAACCAGAAATCCAGGTGCAAAATCTAGGGTTAGTTTTCACATCTGCATGCAGCGGGCAACCTTCAGCAATGTATCATCCAGCAAAGAGCCTGGAATCACAGTTTTCTTGGGTTCAGATCAGGTAGTTCTGGTTCAAACAAATGTTGGTGATACTTCTTACGGGAAGTGAGGGACTTACAAGTGGCTACAGTTCAGAACTGTACACTGCCACAAAAGACTAAACATTGCTCGTGTTTAGATGCAGGGGAAACTGGTAACAACTGTGAGCAGCCAGGAGAGGGACAGAAGAGGGATTGTTCTGTGCACACCTTCACATTTGTCATTCTGCAGGATATATCCAGGAGGACAGATACATCTGAATGAGCCATCCAAGTTCTGACACGTGCCTGGTGCACATTTTCCAGGATCCAGTGCACACTCATTGACATCTAAAAGAAAAGAAAGACAATTTATTTGAGATAATTGCTGTTAACTCAAATTTCTGGCTGAGGCTGCTTTAACTTTGCTTCCACCAAACTGAAGGTGGAACTTCCCAAGAGCAGCAGAGAAGTCCTCTTCTCATCCTCTTGTCATTCCTTTCCTCTGCTTGGTACAATGATGACAAGTGTGACAGTTCTCTCTGACCTACTGTTTTACTAAGCATATCTCCTCAAGCTTTGCTGCACGTTTTTTTTCCCCTAAAAGAAAGCACTCACCAACACAAGTCCTTCCATCCAGAGCCACCTCATAGCCATCATTGCAGAGACACTGAAAGGACCCGATGGTGTTCACACACTGACCATTCCTGCAGAGCATTCCATTTCCACTTGCACACTCGTCCACGTCTAAAAAAATAACATTGAGAGGTATGTAAGAAACAGCAGCAACAAATGAAATTGGGTAGGTGAGATTTCTGTTTTCACCATATTGACAGAGTGACTGATAACACAGAGAATCCCCCATTTCAAAAGAAAGTGAGGGGAAAATACCACTACTGGTCTATGTTACAAAATTGTCAAGGGGGGGGTAGAAAACCAAATGGCCCAATATCACACATCAACATTCGAGTGGCTCTAGAAAAGTGAGAGCATAATCAAAGGGGCCTTTTAAGACAAGAAATTTGGTTTTGTCTTTAATAATGCAGATCATGCAAGAGAGAAGATGGTACTTATGTACTTTTGTTAGGAGTAGAAAGTCTTAGGAACATGTGCCTGGTCTCAGCACTCCTCACCTATGCAGTCATTGTTGTGGGAGAGGATGAACCCCAAATTGCAGCGGCAGTTGAAGGAGCCGATGGTGTTTCTGCAGGTCCCGTTGCCACAGGCATCTCTCTCACACTCATTAATATCTACAAAGGAGGAAAAACAAGCAGTGAGTATTTTAATCACTAATGGGGAAAGGAAAGTGTGTAGCTATTGGGCAGGAAAGAGAAATAATCCACTGTCAACAGAGTGAATAGAAGAAAAAGGATTGTTGTACCTCCCAAAAAGAAGAGTTTTACATGGATTTACACACTTGATATTAACATCTACAAAAATAATCAAGGGTCAACAATCTCACTGTGGTTCCTATATCACCCTTCCCAAAGGAAGTCTAAGCTATCTTTAATCATAAGCATTTTGAAATCTCAGCTTGCTCAGACAACAGATGACTAACAGCTGTAAAGGGGTTAACTACAAAATTTCCTTTTTTATGAAGATGACTCTTTCTAAGAAGGGCACTTTTCTGGCAAAAAATTTACCCTTCATCTACTCTATGAACAAGTAGCTTGTACAACTGCTGCACTACAATATTAATCTATTAAATTCCTTGCCTAAAGCAATAAATAAGACAAGATGCTCCAGAAAATTCTAAGAATGAAATATTTTCCTAAAAAATAAAAGCATTAGCAGTTTACTGACAGGATATGCAATTTTAAAGATTAATTCTACTTTAATGAGATCTTTTTCATTCATTATTAGCTTCCTGTCACCCCCAATGGCCAGTTACGGTGGTTTTGCACCTTTGTCTGGCAGTAAATGGCTCACAGTCTCAGTTATTGTAAAGCAACTCCTTATTACAGACAGGACAGACTCAGTAACTATCTTAATAGAAGCCTAAGTACAGCTTAATTTGATATACTTGCCTATACACATCGTTCTGTCATCATTGGTCTTGAATCCATTGTGACAAATGCAGTAGAAACTTCCAACAGTGTCAATACACTGCCCATGGCTGCAGATATTGGGAATTTCTTGGCATTCATTCCGATCTGAAAACAAACAGATGCAGTGAAAGTTAAGGCCTCCAAACTACAAGGCTGGAAAGATGCATTAGCAGCAACCAAGACAGTATCCAGAGCATGGTCCTATTTTTAATTTATTAATGACAAAACCATTACTAACTGAATCTCAGAAAATGGGCTATTTGCATGTAAATTATCTTTTGCAGTATTTGTGGAGCTGAAAAAAATTTAGCATAAAAATTATATTTACCAAACATAAATCCTTGCTGGAGGGAAAGCATATTGCCATGGCTTTGAAAAGTAGAATTACTGAACAAAACTGTAAAGGGTCTGAGTCTGAGGACTCTACATCGGCTGCAGCAAAAATGAAAGATGCATATGAACCACAGTTTGTATTCCTCTCATGAAAGTAGCTACTTGCTTTTAGCTACATTTGATTGTAGTACAAATTGCTTCATCAACTAAAGGAAATCATACAGAATAGAGGGAGAGATGAATTCCCCCCTTTTCTCACTAAGCTAACAGAGAGATAAAAGGCATTGTAAATTTACCTACTGATCATGCAGAGATAAACCGTGTACACATTTACACGTGTGTTACACAGCATCCATGCAAGGTGATGATCCTCTGAACTGGACAGAGCTCAAACAGCAAGAAGAGTTACTGCTATCTGGAGTCAGGAAATGTTTTGTAGAATTCTGCAGAGAGGGGGAAAGCTCTCCTGACAGCCCTGTGATTGCTGCCTTGCAGTGCACCCGTTACACTTTTTCAACAGCCAACTGCTTCCTGCTACTCTACTTACAAAGGTTTTCAGGCAGAACCCAGCGTTCTATCAACAGTAAATGAAACAAAATGTTAACAAACAAAATGCTTGCTCTCCAGCACAGTTTTTTTCCTTGACATTCCAGAAGCATGAATCCAATGAGGTGTTTCTGTGGATCTCAACACCAACAAGAGCTGGTTTGATTCAATGTGCTTCCTTGGGTTTCGTCTGCTGCGGCTCCAAACTATGAGAGCTGAGGTGCTGCCATAAGCCTGGATTACAGTTAATTAGACTCTAGTGTTCAGTAATTTTCTTTTATATGCAATCTAAGCCAAGCAGATGCAGTTTCTTACCAAACCATCCCCGGGTGGTTGCAAAAGTAAGAGTCAAGTTGTTCCTAATTGCAAAGAACTTCATGTACTAAATCTTGTTTTCCTGCCTCTTCTCTGCTCTCTACTTGGCACAGGGACAATCCTGATAGCTCCCATCCCCAGCATTTCTGTATAGCACATGGGGCCATGAGTAACTCTGGATGGGTGTTCATGGATGAGCAAGCTCTTCCAACACTATTAATGATACCCCTGCTAATTAGAGTCTAAAAGAGATAGTCAGGAAACCAATGCTGGATAACATGTCTTAGGAACTCTTAATCTTCACAGGTCAGTGGAGCAAAGAGAGAAGAAAAGCTATGACTCTTTGGTGCTCTGTGGGCAAATGAACAATGAATTAAAGTCTAAGGGAAAAGTCACTTCTTTTGGACTAAATAGAGAACATTGTACATTCTTAAAATATCAGAAGGTAGAAATGTCCTAAGTGACAAAAATTAATTTATGTGAGAAATTATTTCTTTTACCCCAATAGATAGCACCAGAAGAATGCTATTTGGAAGGTAAGATAAATGTACTCATAGTACTAGTGGCCGTGATACATCAGGTTTGACTCAATAGCAGATAAACAACTGGGGTGGGATCATTTTCCATCCAGTACTGCTCCAATATTTCAAGGTGCTTAGCACTCTCTGCTCCCAGCAGAGTGGTTGGGAATTTCCTTCCTCTGCTGGATCACGTACATTATCAGCCACTTCTATTTCGACTCTAATTGTGTAACTTTATTTTGATCAAATATAAAATAAGAGCAAAATACAGGGAAGTATTACTGTTTGTGCCAATTCATCTTTAGCATTGTAACCCATATCAGAACCTCCCCTGGCTCTTCCTGTACTGCTGTAACGAACCCATAACAACAACAATTGCATTAAGAACATATTGAATATTTACATGTGCCACTGCATAGCTTAACAAAGCAAAGCTTTAGTTCTCATAGTAGAGTTCTGATTTCCCCTACACCCTTTTCCCTCAAGAGTCAAATGAAACAATGAAAAACTGCACTGCAGGGAAAAGTGCACTTCCTAAAACTTAAGTACTCAGAAGCAAAAACTGAAGGAAAAGGTTACCAGTTTCTGTTGTAATTCTTATTTTGTTCAGAAATGTATATAATAGCATATAATATTTATGGCAGGTTGGCTCACAGCAGTGTTTAAAATCTTCAGGTAAGCAAGATAACATGAATGCCTCACTGGACTATGATAAGAAAGAGCAAATAGATTAGAAAACTGCAGTCCCACAGTGAGTAAAAACAATGTTCAGTGACCTGTTTAAATTCATATCAAAGTCGGGAAGTTTAACAATAAGCTTTTTAAGTTAGTTATTGCATTCAAGCCAGCAGATAAGTCTACCTTATCAGTAGAGACACCACCAAGAAGTGAGTTATTTGTAAAAGTACAAGTGGAAAATAAATTGCTAAAACATATATAGCAAATTATAATGAAAATCAGAAAATAGCCAAAAGATAGTGAATCAATTGGTCTTCCCTCCCTAAACATAACAAGGGCTAAAGAAAAATGCTTGCAGTTGGTGTGGTAAAGTGAAAGACAAACATCTACTTAGGTTTTTAACTCCCATTTCTGCATCTGTGGGATGAGCCTGAAATTTCCAGAATGTTTACAGGACACCCTAAAAGGCTTTAAGAGAAGGGTTCTTGGAGCTCTAATCGTCTCCTGGTATAGCATCTTTCTGAGAAGGAGATATGCTTTTGTCAGACTTTTCAAACCTACTCCTTTTTGCAGACCCTGACTCGACCAAGGCAGCAGAACTCACCCATGCAGCGCCCCGTGGAGGTGAATCTGTAGCCAGGTTTGCAGTCACAGCGGTAGCTGCCAGCTGTGTTGACACACTCTGCATTTTGCTGACAAACTGGTCCATTTTGGCATTCATCAATATCTGTCAATGCAAAAAAGGAATTTGATATTTACAGCAGCTGGCACTCGAAAGACGTCAAAACCTCTATTTTCTTACTATAAAGAATATTACCGTACCCAAATACAGGAATTTCTTTCTAATTCTGAAAAAGTTAATAAATAGATGAAAGTTGATATTTGGCACATTTAGGTATCTCCTTGAAATTATCCCAAACACATGTTTCACTTGTAAATATTCATTCCTATTTTGAGAATTTATGTAATAGTTTTCTGTGGTGTCGGAGGGCCCATGAAAGGCTTGTTGCAACACGTCACAGGGGTGAATTTCAGTCTCAAAACTGAGCTCAGAATAGGTGAGCTGTTGTGTATGCACAGATCTCTGCTGGAGACTGTGAGCATCTCCCTTGAGCATAACAGAGCATCAAGATCCCTGCTGGATATTAGAAGCTTTCAACACAAACACCACTACAAAATTTTAGGCAAGAAAAATTTTAATGGATTTTCCTTACTTAAGCTGCTGCAAAAAGAGAACTTGATCTCCCCAGAAATGTCCCTGGATTTCAATTAGAAGCAGTACACACAAGAGGCTTCACTCAAAGCTCTCGGTGCCTTCCTTGCAGCACCCATGTTGCCAGCAGTCACAACCCACACCAGAGAATGACAGCAATTTCTGCTGCTGTTTTCAGTTTCTTCACTAAACTGACTAATACAATGTTAGGAAATGTTTGAACTGGAAAAAAATTATCATGTGTTCATATTTTGTAAAACAAATTTTTGTTGCACTAGAAAAAAATATTTTGGAATTAAAAAGATTATGCTCATGATCTGACTCAAGACTACTATTTTTTTCTTGGTTTTACTGTCAAACGTGAAAAACAATGTTTTTTCCCATGACTGCTGACTCATGTGCCTTCAAGGCCTTAGATGTGTGATGGAAAATCTGGTATTTTCTATGCAATAGAATTCAAAATGCCTGAATTAACACAGATTATTGCACTGAGAGTGATACTCTCCCCTCATTAAGGATGACTTGCAAGTGTCTCAGATGTGGGGGTGTCTGAACTGTCAGCTGGTGAAACCCCATTTCTCTGCAGGAGAACAGCCCTTCAC
This sequence comes from Pyrocephalus nanus, assembly GCA_038380795.1. Taxonomy (NCBI): domain Eukaryota; kingdom Metazoa; phylum Chordata; class Aves; order Passeriformes; family Tyrannidae; genus Pyrocephalus; species Pyrocephalus nanus. The sequence continues at coordinate 10,121,391 of CM076272.1, forward strand.
CTTCACAGATCAGCAGCTTGTCGTTGTAGAAGAATCCCACGGGACACTCGCACCGGAAACTGCCGACCATGTTTATACAGATCCCATTTTCACACACTCCAGGAATCTCTCTGCATTCATCAATATCTGCAAGAATAATTGGGTTTAAATACTTGTAAAGTGCACTTCATGGAATATTCTGCTACAGAATATGTCCTTGAGCATTTATCCTTAAGGGAATTATTAAATGTATAACACGAGCATCAGAATTTTCCCAACTGCAAGACAGTGACTGATTCCAAACTGCAGAAATGTAGGAATTTCCTGATTCTTCAAGGTTCTGACTCTTCACTGTACTAAAGGTATATCCTGCCACATAGGAATGCAGAGAGTATCACATGTCCTTCCTCATGTCTCCCATCCACAGCCCTGATGAACCTCCTCATCTTCCCGAGTGCTGCAGTGGAGTTATTGGGAAGAGCCAAACAGGGAGAATGCAACTGTCTTTGGTTTAATACAGGAGAGCAAAACTGAATGCAAACACTTGTCAGAACTAGTTTTGCACTGTTTTACCCTTGTTAATCTGAAAAGACTTTCATGGGTTTATGTAACAATTTGGAAGTGCCAATGCCAGGTAACATCTGAAGTGCTGCCAACACATTATTAATTAGATTGATTAACCCAGGCAGCTGGGGTTTGCCAATGCTCTACATACACCCAGGTTAAGTAACTGATTTTGGCAGAAAAAAACCCCAGCTGCTATTGCAATTACATGTCTTGCCTATTGGGCCTTTACACATCTTAATATTCTGACAAGATGAGAGAGTTCAGAGACTCCTCCAAAGCCTCTGTCTTTAGCAAACACTGCCACATGCACTGAGGTACACAGACACAGACTACAGTGGGAAATTATCAGCTAACAAGAGTTTCCATCAGATAATGTTGTTGTGTTTTGGTTTGGGGTTTTCTTTAAATGTTGCTGCTGGATCCAACCCTTCATTTTCTACATTAGATCCTGTAATTCTGAGCCCTCTAATATAAGGGATGAGTAAAAACAGAACTACTTCTGTCTCTGAAACAACCACCTGGAGCAATGATCTAGAACTTTAATCCCAACAGAAGAGCAACATCATGTAAGGACTGTAAGCAAATATTACAGGGTACACAGAGCACTGTGGCACAGCTGTGGCAGGGCAGACAGAGCAGACTGCAGAACTCCTGCACACATGGCAGCACTGCAGATGCAGCTTTTACCTGTGAATGTCAGCACCATCCCAGGCCTCCCTGCTGATGCTGATGAATGGCCCAATTAGCTTGAGCAGACTCAGCAACAGTTTGGGCTAATGCTAATACCTAGGAGGGGAAATTTTGCTTCCAAGAAATGACCTCGTAAATAATAAATACTGTACATTTCTGTAACTTCTTTAAAAATTACATTCCCCACTTTACTAGAAATATTTCCATCTAACTAGCTGAACCCTGCATTGCAGCAACAGCTTAATGCTAAAGCATCTGATTACTGCCTATATGCTGCCTCTGTTTGTTACAGGGCATATTATCTGCTTCTTATTTGCATTTTAGTGTGAGTAAAAACAAAGGGAGTCCCATTAGGGATTTACTCAATTCCTTGTCCTAGAATTCCTCATTCTCTCCCTCTTTTTGTTTTGCAATTTGTTACTTGCGATTCAAATGTAACACACAATAACATATGTGAGAAATATTCCAGACGAGCAGAAAAAAGGATTTTTGTGTCAAACCAATTCACAGGGGGACTGGTGTGAAATGTCAGATTAAATCTTGCTTTAGCTTGAAGGAGAGACTCCCAATTCCTCTCAGACCAAATGCTGGTTGGCCTTACTCCCAGACCTCTTATTCTCGGTATCTGTGCCCTGCTCAGGCCTGGTTACAGTTTCTTTGGAGCTGTCTGCTGCCTTGATTAGAAGCAGCAACTATCCCTGCTGCCAGAGAGGAGTAGCCAGGCAGAAAGTTTGCAGGCTCGGACTTAACAGAGGCTTGAACTCCATTACACTGTTTAGTTGTTATTCCTCCCATGAAAAAAAAACAACTGGGAAAACAAACCTCCCCTCTTTCCTGGGCAGAGGTAGCATGGAATTTCATTCAAAACATAAATTACAACTCACCAACTGGTAATCCAGTATAAATGTCAATGAAGAAGCCAGGCCTTTGACTTCCACAGAGTGTGGAGAATTCATCTGCAACAGGAAAACAAAGCAGTGATTAAAGCATTTGGAATTAATCAACAGTCAAAAATTCATTATATTCTTTGCACAAGAATATTCTTTGAGCACCTGCAGGGCACAAAGAGGTAGGCAGCTCCTTTCCCAAACTCACCATGTCAGGTGTTTAGTTTGCATTTGGGTTCTCATTCAAAGGCCACTGAAATCAGCAAATGAAAAAAATGTAGAGGGATTGGAATCAAATGCTGATTTCTCTTTGTGTATGCCTGTCTCTGTGCCTTACAGTGTTTGCACACAATTCTAGCCAATAGAGAGCAGGAAGTCTCCGATGCAGTGAAACTGGCACAAAGGTGGCACAGCCCAGCAGCACAAACAAACCTCTCCATGTATGCCTTTATTGTGACCAGGGCTGATCATCCCCAGGACAAAAAAATAACTAATCCCTTCACTTTAGACACACAAGAGCAGAAAAAGACATAGCATCTCTAACAACCCTACACTCACTAATAGTAATTATGATGTGACCAAGGCTTTCAGATAGCTCTCCAATACAGAAACCCACCTGTGCTCGGGATGGGACACTGCTCACAAGGCTTATTCCACGCACGCCCAATGTTGTAGGAACAGCAGCACATTTTCTTGGTCATATTGAAGAGCAGCTCACCATCACAGGTTTGATTGTCAGGATAGTAATTTCTGTAACACAGACTTCTTCTCATATCTGTGAAAATGAAGAAAACCCCAGGCCAATGCAGTAGGCAACTCTTAGGGAAGATGATCTACCTGGCCCAAAGCACTAAGACAAAGCTTGAAAGAACCCTCAACACATACCCATGCAGTTGTTTCCTCCATTGACTTGCATGTAATCAGGAGGACAGATGCAGGTGTAGTTCCCAACAGTATTGTAACATGTTCCAGGTCCACAAATGCCAGGTGTATCACATTCATTCACATCTAGGAGAGAACAAAAGGCACTGAGTGAGTGGCCACAGAAGCTTTGTGGTTGTGCTTCTGAGAACAAAAACGTGTCAGTAATACTTGGTCAAGATGGAATTTTCACTCTTTCAGTGCGAGACTTGAACTTGTCCAGTTTTCCCACCCTTAAGCTTTAAACTGCTTTGTCTGGTTATGCTCCTTTTCAAGGATGGATTAATTCTCTGCACATTGATCTGCCATCATTTTCAAAGAATAAAACAGAAGACTAGTTAAGTGAGGTTACGTACCATCACACACTCGAGTCTCTTCATTCAAATAGTACCCTGATGGACACTGACACTGGAAGCTACCAAACGTATTAATGCATTTTCCTCCTTGGCAAAGTCCAGGCAGCTCTTGACATTCATCAATATCTGTCCAAACAAACCCATACACATTTCATTAATGCTTTTCCATGAAAAACACTAAAGAGTTTCATAATTTGAGACATGTAAATATAGGAAAATGTAAATATTACCTTCTAATATAACTGTAATAGGGTTTGGTCGGAATCCTTCCCCTCCAGGGCAAAGAACCTTATATTCAGCTGAAACCAAAATAGATTTATGAGCATACAATAGTAGGAACATTTTCAGCACAACTACTTTTGAAAATGGCTCCAATTATTACAGGTTGTCTAAATGTAAAGTTAAAAAGTAACCAGATATAGACATTATTAAGTTTTACTCTGTAACATCAACTGCTATTCTATTTCATAATGTAGGTTTTTGTGTAACACCAAAAATTGCTAAGAATGATTATAATATTCTGACTAAGTAATCTTTTTGAAAAACTAGTAAAGTTTTAGGTTAACTCCTGTCCCCTGCACATACAGAATAAATGATTACATCAGTATTTGAGTTACCCGGCTAAATTAGACAAAAATCCAGCTAAGACATTGCAATGTTAAACCCAGGAAATACAGACTTACTTGTGTTCACAGCTGGGCAGTGTTCACAGGGAACTCCCCAAGCCTTGCCCAGGGAGCAGCAACAGGAGGCCTTGGAGACACCCACTCCAATCTCGTTGCTGCAGAAGGTGCCACCGTTATCTCCACGAGTTTTAATGTCCAGGTAACAGTTGCCAGATCGTGTGTCTATTCACAATGCACATAATGACAAACACATTTCATGAGAGACCAAAACACAACACATCATCTTAGGATAAGGGGTACCTACAGGTGGCTCTCAGTTCTTGCAGGACAGCCAAAGCAAGCAAGTTGTGTTGCCCAGGGAGGGCCCATCATTTCCCCCTTAGGAAGGTTCATGGTGCCCCTCAGCTTTGTTGGACTTCTCACAAAGTAGGGAATTTACTCATCATGACTAAGGGTAATTCCGTCAGGCCTTTTCTCATTTTCATTCACATTTTCCCCCACATTTGTACATCCTTCCAGTTCCAGAAACCCACTGCTTTCTCCTCTCCTTGAGGTTAACAAGCATGAAAGCATCTACTAAGTGTCAGGAATTTCAAATACATTTGAATTTGAGAAGCATCCCTACACCCTCTTAAACAAACAACACCAAAAAAAATCTGAGAGCATTACTAAGCAGTTGGAGCCTAATACAAGAGTATTTCCATTGGTCATGAAGCTGCACCCAGCCAAGCTGCACTCAATGCTCCAAGAGCATGGGTGGCTTTATGCCACAACTTCATTTGCCTGCCATCTTGGGGCCAGCTGGATGAGGGTTTAAGTTTGTTGAAATTTAAAATTGTCTCACGCCTGCTGTAAATTGTGGACAGCTCTTACCAGCCCCAAAGGGTTGGTTCTGGCAGCCGAGCACTGCTGGCATTGCAGCATCAGCTCTGGACATGCTCCTGCTGCCCTTTTACAGCTTCTAAGCCAGGGGCAGTGGGATGGGAATTGAGGCCCTTTTCCATGACCTGGGACTTCATTCTTAAGCAGCTGGGCTTGCAGTCCCTCTGTGGAACTTCCCTTGTAAATAACACAAGTGGTCCCTTACCAACACATCCAACTCCAGTGGGATTCAGCTCAAAATCAGGAGGGCACTCACAGGTGTAGCTACCAGCAGTATTGATACACGTGCCACTAATGCAGGTTGTAGGATCTGCACATTCATTCACATCTGCAAGAAAATACAGCATGTGGTAAGCAAATACTCAAGAACAGTGCAAGTCGTGGATATATCAGGTATCATATGCTGATCACCACAATCCATTAGTTATGAGACACTGATCTCTAGGAAGCTCTAAAAAATAAAGGCACCTTTTAGAAGAGCAGTGGTCTGAGATGAATCCACCATTTTATGGGGGGGGGGGGGAGGGGGGAACTGTTTTTCCTGAAAATCAATCTATGAACTAAGATTCACATAAAGTACTAAAAATATACTGACCACCCAGTACTATGAAGTACTGTACGAGGCACAACACATCTCTGCCAGAGGGGTTCTCTCTGATCAGTTTTCCCTTAAGGGGATACCACAGGTTGACAAAGAACAGGAAAGAGAAGCGTGTTATACAATAGGTAAGTCTGTACTTTCCTATATCCAGTTTGATCTGTACAGCTTACTAAAAGAATTTCCTAAGGAAATGACACAAACAGAAAACCAAAAAGCAAGTTGTTCAAAACTTTTACCTGTGCAGTTGCCACCACTTCTGTCCAACTCGTAGCCCACTTCACACTCGCACCGGAAAAGTCCCGGAAGGTTATGACAAGTACCATAGACACAGATGTTAGGAAGTGAGCACTCATCAATATCTGATAAAGGAACAGGAGGGGAAAAATATCAGGTTTTCTCATCTTCTTAAAACATAGACGGAGAACTGCAAAAAGGTTCAGCAACACGGATATCTGGAAGCCAACAGCTTCTGCACACAGTTTAAGACAAGAAAAAGTAACATGCTGGAGCCTAAGGAACCTACTCCATAACCTTTTCTGGGGGAAAAAGGCTCCTTCCAGTATCTCTGGAAGCCATGCCAGAAACAATCCTGCTTGTTGGTGGGTTAATCTGACAAGTAGCAATGTTAAACATAGCAGAAGATATGCTTTAAAAAAAAATGAAGCTAATTCTAAGTCAGCAGCCATCTGCAGAAAGTTGGAGACCAGCTTGTGTCCAAAGGTGAACTTCATGTTTGTCCTCAGGTTTCTATATTTGACAGATCTGAAGTTTGGCAAGCAGAGCTCGCTTTTGTGCTTTTTGTCCAAATCATATGAGTCTGATTCAGTATTTACTGAATGCCACATGCACTGCACAAAGAATGACCAATTTGATACAATAAAAAAGTGTGTGTTTAGAAAGGACCTTAAAATACTGCATTTAGCATACACATCAGAAACATCAAGGCAAGTCTGTTTTAGCAATAGGAGCTGGCTCTACATAAGCTATTTAAAACTTAGCTAAAAGGTCTGAAAGTAAATTGTTTCATGAAATGTTATGAAACCTAGTATTGGTTTAGTTTAAAGAAAAATTCACTCTCATAAATTATTTCACTTGGTAGATTGCTAAAAAAATACACAGAACACTTTTCAAGGGGGAAAATCCTATTTATAGTGATGTACTTATGAACTCCATCAAATACCAGTTACTATGAGTTGTTACAATGTCAGATGATACGGCCAAGCTTTCTTGACTGACTTATTAGTGTTATATCAAATGAGGATTTCAAAATTTCATATCAAATATATTACCTTAATCACATTGGCAACATGTTTATTATTTGATTGTTTTGAATCTTTGCATATGCAAAGTTCTTACCAGTGAGTTGTGAGCAGTTAACTGACAGGTCACTCTCAAAACTTAACAGTCATGGGAATTTTTTTGTTGTTGTTGTGGTCATATAAACTTTTTGCAAAGCATGTTCACTGTATTGGCTACCAAATCACTGTTTTTCAGTTTCGTACACACTAATGTAAAGTAACAACTTTTTCTGTTAAATTGTTATGAATAAGATGAGGAACTGATCATAAATGGTCAACGAAAAGGCAGGTACAACAGGTAGATGACCACCCAGAGGTCCATAATAAACGTATAAACTGCAAAAGAGCAACTACTACTGACAATTTTCATGCCCTTCTGAACTCAATCACAATTGCAACCAACTGTAGAATTTTTGAAACATAAAATACTATTGAGGCAGAATTTGTTGAGCGTTGTTTAAAGCTTACAGAGCATTACCTTCACATGCTTTCCCATCGACACTTGGCAAAAATCCCATGTCGCATTCACAGCGATACCCTCCAGGGGCATTGAGGCACTGCCCATTTTCACAGAGATTCAAGTTTTCTGAGCATTCATCAAGGTCTGTAAAAGGAAGAGAGATAGCAAGTTTACAGTAAACATGGTTTTCTCACCAACATTTGTGAGCTGAAGCTGAAGTGTTCCAAACACTTTAACTACTTTATTAACTCTGAACACTTGCAGAGGAAACTGCAATCTAGTTCTAAGCAGAGGTTACTACATGTAACAGCTCAGTGTATTTCCAGCATGTTGAAAATACAGCTTCTAATCAAAAGGAAAATCAGAGAGAGGCACAGACTGCTGAAGTAGCTACAGTTAATAACAATTGGAGGCAGTACACAGGGTCAAATTTAGACTCAGAATGAGCACGTGAAATTTATTATTGTTTCTATTACAGCAGGGCCTAGAGGCAGTAATTGAAAAAAAAAAAAAAAAAGAGGTTTACTGTGCAATGAGCAAACATATGGTAATAGGCAGTTCTCCATGCCAAACATGCAAAACACTGACGAAAAGTGGCATGAAGAGAACTTAATCAAAATTAAACTGCAGGTTAACAGCTGATGAGAGAAACAGCCTTGCTACTGGACCACGCTCCCCTTCAGATAGACCGTGGCCCTTACTGTTTAGCTGACATGTTACACATCAGAAAAACACCTGCTTATTGCAGCAGAGCCTGGCTGGCACTGTGAGCTTTGGGAAGCCCACGGCTGGCAAATCAAAAGTAGAACCTACAGGGTGAATGCTGCACACTCTGGCAGAGGGCCTACAGAACACTTGCATGCTCTAGTTGGAGCCCCAGCCACCTTTTGAATCCAGGAACAATAAAGTACCCAAATTGCAAAAAAAATTCAAGTTCTACTGAATGCAGAAACTCTGTAGGCACTCAGCTGAAGGATGTAGTTTATGAACTCCTGGAAATCATCACATGGGAAATGAACAAAGAGCACTGGGTCAGGAAGGCCACTGAGGAAGCTGAGTCCGATTCAAGATTAAATTATATGGAGAGAATTAAACAGAATCCCAGGGTTCACTTATAATTTGGACTGATTCTAATTCAGCCTTAAACCTGATGAGCCAGATTCTCAGATGCCATAAAAACCTGCTGTAGTTGATAGAGTGCTGCTGATCTGCACCAGCTGAAAACCTGGCCCATCGCACGGCTCTGCTCCGGCCAGCGTCCCCCTCCACAGAGCAGCACTGACAGCCCGAGTGCAACAGCTCCTCATGACTAAGCACACAGGAGCTAAGCTGCTCTTCAGAGCAGAAGACTGAAGTGCGGGTGGGAAACATCTCTCTAGCAAAGTTTAATAATTACATTTACAGTTTATAAAATGAGGTTTCTGAAGCAGCTACTTCCCTCATTCTGCGTGCCAGCACTGCATCCTGACACCGTCTCTCAGGATGATGCAGTAAAGAAGACAGACAGCACACACTCACTTAGGGAAAGAACAGATATTTTTAGGCAATTTTATGAAGCAGTTTTAATGTATATGCCCTATTATTGAAGTATTAAGGTGAGGGGCCAATGGACTGAATTACTAACTAGCCAAATAATATGTTCAAGCATTGTTTTAATAATTTTGCCACTCACTCCAACTAAAAAGGAAAGCTCAGTGAAAAACTGTATTTTTATCAAGTGAAAAAAGTGACTGATTTAGACTAGGTATAATATACTGTATTTCTTTCAAGTTATGGCAAAATAGGTGAAGGAGAAGACAATAGATGATGACATATTAGTGCTTAATTTCAAACGTTCAAAAGCTATTTTTGTGTATTGGATCACAGATTAACTCAGGCTGCAAGGTACCACTGGAGGTCATCTGATGCTCTCCTAGGAAAGCTCACCTGTACAAGTGAAGCCATCCCCAGTATAACCTTCTTTACACAGGCAGCGGTAAGAGCCCATTGTATTCTTGCAGTCAGCATGGGGGCTGCACATGTGGGTCCCATTGGAGCACTCATCCAGATCTTTAAAATAATAAAAAAGGAGGGGAAAAAAAAAGAAAAGAAAAAACAACATTAGTTAAAAGAACACACAATGAACACAAACTTTAAATGGTGTATGGCACACAGAAGCTCTAATTTAAATAATCCTCCATAACAAAACCCACAAATATGTGAGGTCATCTGACTGAAAAAGAGGGGAACAGTTTATTTGTAGCACATCAAAAAGTCTGACAAGGTAACTGTGAATGAAGAAGCTGCAGGGCACTCAATACTAAGACCTGTACCTTGTTTTTACAGGGAGCACCAGGAGGCTTCTCGCTGCCTCCCTCAGCTGCCCTCAAGCACACAGCATCTCTCTCCATGGTCACAGAACCACAGAATTTGCTGTGTTCTCACCATTTCACAAGCCAAATATGAGATAATGCTGATTTCACCGTTACCATGGTGGAGAATTTGTCCTCTAACACATCATGTAAAATCGACCTAACAAGTTTGATAACCCCTTTTCTTCCCAATTTATAGGTGTGGTATTGGTTGCTTTCAGAATTGTTAGAACCCCACTGTGGTCTGGCCTTATAAATAAATACAAATGCATATGAGCCTCACCTGTGCACTTGATACCATTTCCAATCCATCCAGGGCTGCAGCTACATTTGAAACTTCCTGCTGTGTTTGTACATATGGCGTGTCTGTCACAGTTATGGGCTCCAATTTCACACTCATTGATATCTGCAAAAGCACAGAGATGTTTGAGAGGCTCATGGATCACACTTTCTCATATCCACATAAGTGACACTGGAATTTCTCAAGAAAGTCAATGTGAACATGAAAGCAAGCCTGCATTTCATTACAGCATGACATTTAAAAATGAAGCAGAAGAGAAATAAAATCACAACAAAGAAAAGTAAAGAAAAGCAAAGAAGCATATGGCACATTTCAGATGTGCTGCCCCACTACCTATTCTTCTGATGGGCATATAAAGCAGTACTTCTGCAACTCACTCCAAAGCCTGGTAACTTTTATGCTCAAGGAGGAAAACAGTAACTCAGAAGACAGTTTTTCCAATCTGTCCATCCTGAAGCCTGCAGAGAAGGACTACATTGGTGGCTCTACATTGCATGGTTTGCTAAAAAGTCTCAGAGGGAACTCTAATGCCCAGTGTCTCCTGGAATGCAGCATTCCCAGAGCATCCATTGTATCTGCATGGATGCTGATGAACACCAGCTAGGCACCACTCACAAACTCCTCCCAGGATAATCCCAGGAAGCTCATGAAGCAGGTTCTGCTTTTCCAGATGCTGTGTGGAAGGTGGAGGATGGGCTGTGTTTACTAGGAACTCAGGAAACCTAACACAGTGGAAAAAGTCAGCATCCTTGGAGACACCAAGTCATCCAATCCTCAACACACACGTTCAGGCCAGCACATTTTATTTCAGTACTTGCTATTTTCATTCTCGGTCATTCTCTGGCAATATCATAATGTACAGACTGCAAAACCCAAACTGAACTCCATTCTTCCTTCTCACAAAACATTATTAATGCCCCATATAGGTACTTGGAGAATGTATAAACTCAAAGGCAAAGTTTTCAGAAATTATTACTGGTAACTACAACAAAACTGGCAGGAATTTTCTTGCACATCTGAGCTACGGATTTTATGGTGTTTTCTGTAACTAAGCTCTCTCTAACTGTGCTTTACTTCCATGCAGGATGTAAATTATCTAGAGTTCATATCAAACCACTTAAAATTTATATCAGTATTTGAGCCCTCCCAGGTGCCTTTGATGTTGCAGTAAGCCAAATCATCTCATTCTGTAAAATAGCTGATGGAAAGAGAACAAGCTCACAAACACTGAATGATTCCACAGACAAAACCCCAGCTCTGACCCCTCTCAAGATTAAGAAAAGGCATCAGCTATCAAACATGTAACAACCTTTGGGGTTCTCGGCCCCAAAATCAGAGGTTTGAGTCTCCCTATCGTTTTGCCTAATAACAATTAGCTTTTTAAAAAGGGCAAGATTGTGGAGCTACTGGAAAAAGTGTCCAGGTATGATTTAAAAAATTTCCTTCGTAACTCCTTCTTAGGTTTTTCTGCCCACACTTCTCTAGATAAAAGCCTGTGTCCTTTTCTCTATGCCCTGTACACATATTTTGCCTTTTCACAATGGCAGCACAACTTCAAGAAGCAGACAACATCCGTCCATCATCCTAAAATTAATTACCCAGAAGGCCAGAAAATACCCAAACCCACTGTTGGTTTGGAGGTTTTTTTTGTTTGGTGGATTTTGCATTTGCTTGGGGTTTTTTGTTGTTGGGATTTTAGGCTTTTTTCTTTTCTTCTTCTTTTTTTTTTTTTTTTTTTTTTTTTGTGGTTGGTTTGTTTGTTTGTTTTTTGGCTATCGTTGGTTGGCTTTTGGTTTTTTGGAGTTTGTTTAGAGTCTGCATAAGTGGAATTTCATCTAATCTTACTTTTCTGAGTCTCTTTCTAAATGAGGCATTGCTTTGAATCAAAACCCCAGACATGAACATTCCCATAATCTGAATGCTGATGTCTAGATACAGATCTAAATGTGGCAGCTGGAATCTACCATTAATGAATGTTGACTGCACCAACAAGCCTGAAAACATGCAAATGGATACTCACTTTTTTAAACCTTAAAAAAAGGGGTCAGAGAAGATTTGCCTTTAGCAGGTGCAAAAACTCATATGAAGATAACATCACCCTAAACAGGAAACTAGTGTCTGTCAAAAATCTTAAGGGTGGTCAGAAAAAAAATCAACTCCTATTGGCTTGGTCTGAAGGGAAAAAGTAGAAGTAATTTCGAGAGGTCAGCTATAGTATACACTGACACAGAAAAGCTGAGGCAAACTACTCTACAGTTTAACCTTTACATGATTTTAAAACCTAAACTATTAAAATACTGCTAACATTAAGCCTGCCCTGCATTTGATTATTTGATGCTTTGAAACATACAATCACAAGTTTCCTTATACCCTGCAGAGCACAACAAAACACCACAAAAAACCATCATCAGTAAAAGAGGTTTCTGCCAAGAATTTTTTAAACCACCAGTGAACACAAACAGAAACTTGCATGCAACAGCTACACCGCAATGAAGTCATGCTCAGACTCAAATTTAAGGCAGTCTAAGCCAAGTTTTCCACTCTCCATAAAGTGACTGTGGACTCCATCCCACCTTGCACTGACCCACTGACACTTTGCACCAGAGAGCCCCCATTAACATCTCCCAGTGGTACAGCAGCACCGTGACACTGCTGCCCTCACAGTGGACACTCATCCCCCCATCAGCTGTTTGACACACACACACACTAAAATCTTGGAATCTTCTGTGGGATGAAAGTTACAAGTGCAAATCTATATCCAAGTATTTATAATGGGATCAACTTTCTCAGAGATCAGCCACCGACATGCCATTCCACTTGCTTTGAACAAAATCCTGAAATCCTTCTCAGCTTTTTTCCAGGAAAAGTTTCCAACAGATTTCAATGCTTTTTGTCTGGGTAAAGATCAAATGTGGAATGCAAAATGTATTTTCTAGTACTATCTACCTTTACTGGGACATTGCAGGGCTTATTTCCATGATGCATGGAAAGGTTTTCAGATACTGAAATGAAAGCTGATTGAGGCATATAAAATACCATCACTGGCTTCATCCCAAATTTTACTTCTTTTCAAAGCTACCTGCATTTAACTCAGATGTTGTTTTGCTATAATCCCTATTCTCTCCTTTCATTGCACAGCTGAGTTGTAAGCCTACATTTATTGCATTGCAATTATTTCCAAGGCAAAAGAGATCTCAGACCAAACACAGTACTGTGCAAACAGGGCAGTGAAATCAATGGAATTTATGCCTGGTTATACTGGAGCTTAATATGGATTTATGCTGCCATAAGTACTGAATTATGGCTTCACAGAATGAAACAGAAAGGAGAACTTGAGCTCTACTGGGGAAAAATTAACTCAATATAAATATCTTTAATAAGAGCACGAGTCCAGCCTGTTCTGTCTGCATGGCAGCACAAACAGTACTACACTCTTCAAATACTCCAACTATTTTCATTTGATTGCTTGAAGACAAAGGCATTACTCGGTCTGAGTAAAGGTATCATGACCCAAAGAGCACCCAGGAGGACACTACTCAAGTCAGGGTTTCAACACAATGATGGCCTATTCCCACTGACTTCATGGGGATTTTCACTGAAGAGTAAAGGAGTGAGTCACTGATTTATATCAACCTTCTCCTCCTGCCTCCAGTATGAGTCCGTGACAAGCCAAGGAAAATAAAGACATTCCAATCCAAGACTGACACTGCATCCTCAGCCAGTCCCACTGTGCCCCAGTCCTGCTGCACACATGTTCTCAGCTTTGCAATTGCACAACTCCCATTAATACTAAGGGAGTTGTCTGCCTACAACAGATGAGAATACGCATGATAAATAATATGCAGGTCTGACATCATAACAATCCCAAGCACTCTGGGGAAAAAAACCTGTCAGTCACCCTATTCTGTTGGCTCCTTCAATTCTCTTCTTTGGACAAACATTTTTTTCTCTCAAGCCTTTGGCAATTAATGAAGCACCTCTCCCACTAATCATAGTGGCACAAATTTTTAGGGCTGTTGATGTGCAGCAAAAATACATGTCATATCTACCTGCCATGTTGGCACTGCGCTTGTAAATGTGGCAACCAAAGGAAAGAAATCGATAGCCAGTATCTGCACAGCACATCCCTTCACAGTCTGGAAGTGGGTCATTAAAGTCAGCTAGAGAGGAACATGGGGATAAGTCACTATATTCTCACCTACATCCTAGAAACATCTAAGTGATTCCTTTGCATTTGAACAGATGAGAGTGAACATTAACTAAAGAAAATGGTCATAGCTGAGCGTGAAATCCTATAGGTACTCTGTGTACCATTTTCTGTTAGGTTTCATGGGGCTTCAAGGGTCTATAATGATCCTCAGCAAACTGCAAATTTAATTCAGACTCCTCCTATAAATCAGTACTGTTTGTCAGGAATTATGCAAATCCCTTAAGCAGTTTCTGACTTTTACATTTTTTGGCAGTCTCTGCATATCTGTGCATTTTATCGCACTGACGTTTCACTGGTATTTCGAGCCTGGGTCCAATTCCCAAAGGGCCAGTCGTCTGGTGGAAGTCACATGGCATTTCCTTCTCCTGGGTTGCTGCCCATGTAATCAGGTAGGAAAAGGGAAGGCTTTTCAAAGGGAAAAGACTGAGAATTTCAACTTGGTGCTCATACAAGTAGAAAAATATACGGAAAAATTTCCTATTCTGATTGTTTTCTCTTTTGGAACCACTCTTGGATTTTATTCAGCACACTGTACAGTAAGCACCTCTTGGAGTTTCACATGGGGAGGTTCAGCCCTTGCCTGCTATCCATCCTTACATCATCAGCATGCTGGGGAGCAGCGAGTTGTTGCTGGACAGATGCCCACTCCCAATGTGCTCCTTCTGCAATACCCCCCTTGGCGGGCAGAGCTCGGCACTGTTATCTTCTGGTATTTGGCCCGACACAGCCAGCTCCCAGATTCACAAGGGTAGATGTGTGCTTCCCTGAGACCAGAGCTCTTTTGTGCCATCAGGACTGAAACTCAACATATTATTAATGGCCAGAAGCCACTAATAATGGGGTTACAAAATACTACGGATCTATTTCTGAGGGCCAAGGACAGGCTCACCTTTTCCTTTCACTGAATCAGATATCTGATCTCCTTAGAACCAAGTTACTGCCAGCCCTGCAAGTATGCAGTGTGCACTCACTGCTCCTGTATCCACTAATGCCATCACCACTGGATGACAGCAGGTCATGTTCAAGACCGAACTCTTCAAGCTCAGGCCCCATAACAAGCTGAACACTTTCTAGTAGCCTTTCTCCAGAGGGCACCTGCACGGCCCTTGCAGAGTCAGAGCCTAATCTCAGCCTTCCAACTCCCTGAGCCTGCTGTGGAGAACTCCAGCTGACTGGTAAAGCACTTTTTTTTTTTTTTGATCTGATGACCATGTCGGGCAACTTCTGCCACCAAGTTCATGTCCTTCAGTCTGAGTCTATGAAGAGACAAACTGTGCCCTGAGCATGTGCCAGCCCCGCTCCACCGGGGGCAAACAGGGGGGCTGTGCACACAGCCATAACTGCAAGGGTGGATGGGAGACAGTCAGAGAAGGATTTGTTTCCCTGTGAAAATATCAGAGCAAGTAAATCTAAGGCTCTACATCAACAGTGAAATATTGCAAATTTACAGGCAGCACTCCAGAGTGGTGATGAATCACAAAATACAAACTCAAGTGCCAAACCAGGATTTCATTTCTGCACAAATACACGTATACTTTATTGACAGAAAAAGTGCAGACAAGATATTTGTCATAAAGCTGGGCAATCTGGAACCAGGAGAGGAGAAAGCGTAGCAATCTTCTCTCCAGTGGCTTTGCCCTATTGCCTGCCTAGAAAAATGTAAAATGAACTGCTCTGAGTCAGTATGATCACAGTCTGCCTTGTGAATGGAAATAAACCCATTTGTAGCACTTGATCTTGGAAACCTGCATCTACAATAAACAGTTTTGCATAATAGTTTAAAAACTGTATTTTTGTCACTACATTCTGTCCACATTCTTATTGAGAACCATGGAGAGGGGAGAACTAACATCTGTGTGGGATGGGAATGTAAGTCAGTGGGTGGATTCTGAAAACTGTTAAATGATTGGGGGGAAAAAAACAAGTTTATTTGTTAAAATGGAAACAGTCAGTAATGACAAGGGAGCTGAAATATTTAGACAAAACTTTAATGAACCCCAAAGGACATTATTTAGTTGTTCTCATGAAACAGAGAATCTCCCATTCAAACTGCTGTACACGTTTTTGTAATTTTTTTTTTCCATGGGAATTCCTAAAAACTGGGAATGCTTTTGACTTGTCTAAGACAAGAACTGAATCCTGGGGTCAAGGTGCTGTTGGCAAGGTTCCTACAGAAGAAGTACTGAAGGACACACCTATGGTCTACAGTACCTGAGCCTCCAAACTTCAGCTCAGCTCGAATACTGTGCAAACATGAAGTGGGGAATTCAATGTTCTCCAGAAGCAGATCAGACATTTTAAAAAACAGAATGCGAGAACCTGCATGATGTAGTTGGAATGGGACCAGTTTCTTCATTGTGAAACCAACCTAGAAACTTCCTGCTCTGCTTCCTGTTTTCTTATTTAAATCCAAAAGATTTTGGTGATGTGAGTATGGTCCCATCTCAGCTCTATCAGCATAACTGATACTTCACCTTTTTATCTTAGAACACTGGGCTCTTTCAAGTTACTGAGCCCCTCTATAGTATTTCTATGTTGTAATTAAAGTCTTCTGGTGTTTTTCCCAGTTAGTGAAATCCTCTCAGAAACATCAGCATGTAGACAAAAGCAGCAGGGAAAGATAATGATATGCAAGGAGGTGGGAAGAGCCCACATGACAGACTGTGTCCATCCAGACGTCTGGGCTTGGCTGGAACCAGGAGGGAAGGATTTCCTGACCTCTCTGGTAACATTAAAAAAAAAAAAAAAAAAAAAACAAAAAAAAAACACTGCTTGGGACAGTTGCCACTACCTTGCATCACATCATGCCAAAATGGTGGCTGTTTCCAGGCACTTCCCCAGAAGCCATACCTCAGATTCCTCCCCTGCCTCCATGACCTTTCTCTGTCTTTTGCCTACCACTGGTTGCTGATTCCTCCCTGAGTGCTCCTTGCTGGGAGCGGTGTCTGTGCCATGTGTAACTCATCAGCACGAGGGCTCTCAGGTCTGCAGTCCTAAAGATCTTCGTGTAATTTAGCACAGAAACAAAGAACATTGAAATGTTGGTCTACAGGGTACAATTAGGGATTTCTTGGATTTAGATCAGTTCATATGTAAGTCAAAGGCAGCTGCTACTAATGCACAACTATTCGTCCATGGTCCAATATGCAAAGTACAACTCCAGCTCTCAGATTTTTCTATGAGAGCTATAAAAAAAAAAGCTTCATGTATTTGGGACACTTAAAGAAGCATATTATTAGCTCTGTACAATAAGGGCAGATTAAGAATGAAAGACATTGCCAGAAATGTGTTTATCCTAAGTCTACATTAAAAATTATATTAAGCATATGTTTGCATTCATACTTGGGCAGAGCCTGAGACTCTCAACACCTTGGCTTGAGACACCAGCACTCAGATTATTAGTATCATGCCCTCAGAGCCTGTATATTTGAACCTCATTTCTGTTTGCTGGCAATACACAGAATAAAGCAGATTCTGATTTTGCTGACAGAATGTAGTTGTGTAACTGTATCATCGCCACTTTGCAAAAACTGAAAATATATTTTAGCACATATTTCAAGGCATCTGTGTTTGCCAAATAACACTTTGGACACATACCTGTTGTTTACTTGCCTAGTGTACAGTTAACTAATCCAAGCACACTGAGGTCCTCGGGAGTTTGTCAAGGTACAGATAATGGCATTTGCTGTTCTCTGAGATGAACAACAACACAGTGATACACCCAGTTCAATTCCCAATGGACATTCTGTCACTCATTTCAGCAGAAGCAGCATCAGGCTGTACCACTGAAGATTAGCAGAACACAAGCTCAGCAAATTTGGATGAGAGGTACAAAAAGAGCACAAGTAAGTGAGAAGAAGCACAGTGAGAGGAGGTTCAAAACACCAGAAAAGCAGATTCACAAGTTTCACAAAAAATTAATAATTAAACTTTAAAACATACCTGTGCAGCCAGTCGTGCCTTTCTTGCCTGAATATCCCATATCACAATGGCAGATAAATGAGCCTTTTGTATTCTCACAGGTTCCACTCAGACAGATGTTTGGATGCAGATCACACTCATTAACATCTAAAAAACCCACGAATTAAGATTTATTAAAAAAACTCTTAGAAAGTATTTGGCAGAAACTCTTGAGTTATGAGTTTTGGTACAAAAAAATGGGTCTACAAATGCAAAGAAAAAACTTCTCAGGTTAGTTATTCCTTGCTTAGCATACATTTTGAGATCTGGGGGTAACAATGTTATATTACCATATCTGTATTAACATACCTTTAATTCCAACTTTTCTTAAAAATAAACACTAAGATTCAGTACCTTATTCAAAGAATGACTATGACTATGGATAATTTATAGGTGGGGGGGGGTGGTGTACACTTATATATACACACATACATTGTCTAGTTTTGTCAAATGTTTCTCCCCAAATGCACTCGAGATTTTTAATTTATATGTGTGTGCTTTTGGAGACACACTGTTTCATGACTTTATTCTTCCAAGGTACAAGACTTGCACATAGTTTTGTCTTAGAGACAAGTTTAAAACACCACTGGTGATTTTCTTGCTAGAAATTTTCCATGACATTGTTCACCAGCACTTCCTTTCTGCAAGCACTCATTTACCTGAGCTGCATAAAAACCTCAGTGGAAGAGGACCCAGAGATGCAACGCTACAGAGTGTGCCTCCCAGTCTGCAGGGATTACATCTGCATTTGTGTAAGAGTCAGGTGTTCAGGTGAAAAGGTCAGGTGGCCAAAATTAGGAGATAAGAGCAATACTCTTTAAATATCATTGTCTATTTGGAAAGAGTGCCTTAATAAATAATTTTCCCACGTTTGATGCAAATTGGAATATATTTACTTTCACTTACCTATGCAAGTCTTCATGTCTTCAGATGCCATGAACCCATCATAGCAAAGACACCTGTACTCTCCTGGGATGTTTGTACACTGGCCTCCATCACAGATGTTAGGATTGTCTTCACACTCATCAATATCTACAGGGGAAAATCAGATTAAAATATGTTACCTCTATACAAAGCAATTAACCACCATCATGGCAATTAAGCATTTTAATGCTCTGATGCACATGCT
This sequence comes from Pyrocephalus nanus, assembly GCA_038380795.1. NCBI lineage: Eukaryota > Metazoa > Chordata > Aves > Passeriformes > Tyrannidae > Pyrocephalus > Pyrocephalus nanus. The sequence goes on from CM076272.1 coordinate 10,140,609, forward strand.
GAAGATTGAATCCTTGCAATAACTGAGTGGTACATTGCAAAATTGTCCCTGTGTGTAAGCTCCTCATCTTCAGCTAAAGTCAGCAGCAAAACATTCCCCTCTGACTACAATGGCATCAGGAACCAACTTTTCTTACAGAGAGAAGAACCCCAACAGAACCTTTGTCACACCACATGGCCACAAATAATTGGGGATTCTTGGATACAACCCATCACTGTTGAAGTCAATGGAAGCTCTGAAGTCAAATTCAGTGACAAAAAATATCAAACTTTACAGAGCTAAAGAAAGCTCTCCTGCATGCACAATATCTCTACGGGTCTCAAGGATGGTGACAAACTGGAAACACAGAGTTGAACTCATGCTGGGAATAATTACAGTATATACATTATTTCACAGAGATTTTTATGGTCTTTTTTAGCATCTCAGCTGACTTGCCAGGCCCTATAGTTACATCCTCTAGGATGTAAGTTGTTTTCTCGGTTCATTAAATTGGCCATCATTGCTTGGGGCCAAGTGGCAGAAGCAGATACTTTATTATATTAATGCAGCCATGCTAAGTTCTGGAAGCTTTCAGAGCCCCTGGGGTTATGTTAGTGTTCCTTGTAAAAATCTCTAGAATCTCCCTGTGTCAGCACCAACATAGACTAGAAAGAGCAAAAATCAGAAACTCTGCCTAGTGATACCATGGGAAAAAAATCAGCACAAAAAGGACAAGATTCAGGAATCCTCTCCAAGAGAAAGGGTGTAACTCATTATCAGAGCAGTCTATTGTGGATTGCAGTAATTATGCAGCTGCAGAAAATGAACTCACTTTAATTTAAAATATTATGGTCATTATTCTGCTGTATTTCTAGCAGTCAGTGCTTGTGTGGATACACAACTTCTGCAAGGAAGAAGGCTGACCAGTCCCTGTTTATCTTAACAAGCAAATAATACTGGCACGGACATTAGCCTGAAAATGTTAATTTGGAATGGAATTTGAATTAACATGCAAAATTAAGCTCTAGAAGTGGGCATAATGATGACAGAAATAAAGAACTTTATTTACTAACCTGTCATTGTACTGATTTCACAGTTGGGGGAAAATCAGCTGACAAAGAACCTGTTGTTTCTCCTAATTGAGCTGATTATTTATGCATAACCTCACCAATTCAAACCTGACCTACTACTGAACTGCACAGCATTCTTACCAGCTCAATTATCAAGAAATATATTCTGTGATGGCTTCCAGCTTTGTGTGATGTTAAAGATAAAAGACATGTTCACACAGAGAGAAAACTGAAAATGTAAAAGAGGTGTTTCACATACGCAGGTCACAGTTCTACTACATCTTGTACCAAGCACAAACATCTAACACAGCAAAACCAGATGAGAAGAAAATGCCACAAATATTTTCATTCCTATTTTTCACTCAGTGGGGTGCCTTTGGGCAGAGGCAAAATTTCAGCATGAAGATGGTGAATATTCACCAGATGTTGACATATGTAAAAAACATCTTTTCAAGAGAAGGCAGCAGCATTTTAGATATTAAAAGGGAAGTGAAGGTGATCCCTCACATCTCTGAATGCTTTCTTACATTTGTCTTGACATCCAAAGGTGTCTGGTGTTTCTGCTATTCAAACCTTTTTATGTGTGCTATTGCACTCAAGTCTTCATCAGACAAGACTATGAAAATCAAGAGCTAATAGCTATTACTGGATGGCCTGTGAATGAAATTCTATTTTTCAGAGTCAAGGCTTGATATAAATACGTAAAAATTCACAGCTAAGATAAGATCTTACTACAAACCTTCTACTAACATGTTTATAGTCAAGTTAATGTGTGGGCAAAACCACATAGAACCCATTCCCTCCCCACAGCATCCTTCTGTTTTAACTCTGAGAAAGGAGAGATAATAGCTTTCTATTATGAAGTTTGTAGTTCAGTACGAAGGAAGGTGCTCTAAATTATCTGCTCTGGTGTTGAATTCAGAGATGTGTTACAGCACAGAACTGCCTCTAGTCAGCAGATCCCTAAGACTGTCCAAGTGTACACTTGGGTCACTTAGTTCCCAGCCAAGCCAAGAAGATGAAAAGTGGCTCAGAGACCTCAGCTCCCTCTCCTCCCTTCTGTCTCATGTCACTCTAATCCTGTCACTTGGGTTTAGATTTTGGCTGAAGCACAATTTTGATCAACTAATTTTATTTTTGCATTGAAAAAGTGCCCCAAACACCAAAGCTTGCCTTTTCTAGAAACTTGAGCTAAAGCAAACTACTTCTAATCTAAATATTTTAAGTTTTGAAATAATTAATTTCAGGTTCAATCAAATCTGCCCTTTTCCTAGTTGAATTTTGATGCTTGCTGAAGGTTGACATCTTTCTGACAATGCAAGCTACAATGTGTGGGGAAACTACATTTTACTCTGCTTAAAGGCTCTTTTATCTTCTGGAATGGTAGTGAGTGACCTCAGGGTAATTGAGACCCTGGTCCGAGGCCTATAAATATTTACAAATTCTAAATGTGAGCTCTCTCTATTAATTCAGTATAGAAAACTCTCTATTTGTTCAACTATAAAGGCAATTCTATTCCAAGGGATTAACCCTGTTATAATTCTCATGCTCTTCAAGGAACTCTTGGATGGAATTGGCAAACAGCTGGCAAGTATTCCCATGCCTCAGAGGGCCAGTGGCTGTGAAGCAAGAAGTAAAAGAAAAGTAGGGTAGATTCATCTTTCCAGTAACCTATGTGGAAATCACCAAGTACAATTCACTTCCTGGGATTATGACTTCCAGACTCCCAAAGGAGAAAGCCCAGCCATAAGAGAGCTCTGAAAATGTTCTCACCAGCCCTGTTAAGAGTGCAAAAGAGCTGTCCCATAAGAAAGATTCATACTATTCATATTTCAGTTTCTCTGAAAGTCAGTAAGTTCTGAAGTAATGCAGGATACTTGCATTTGACTAAACAAATAAAATAGGAATTTTCTTGCTTGCTTAAGAGCAGACACCACACAACCACAGAACAGGGCAATCAGCTTCTTTTCTAGCTTTTCTGCCTGTTCTCTCTCCAATATAACCATACAATACACATACACAGCATTTTGGCTTATTTTTTTCATGGTGTTCAACTATTTTGGATTTTGATCTAAAATAATACCTTAAGGGAGAAAATTTATCTCCTACTGAAAAAATTACAGCTTTTTGTTATGAAATTCAAAGTCAACTTTCTGAAGTGATGAAGAATCAATTCCCCTCAAAGCAATTCAGTCTGCAGTTGTCCAATTCTGATACTTCAGAGATGTTTACTTTAGCAATAGAACTTCACTTTCCATGTATTTTCTTTTTTTAACAGTGTATTTGCTACAATGGCTTTAGTTTTAAAAAGAAGGTCCATTTTTAAACTATTGAAATAAACCCTCCCAGCAGAAAAGTTCCCAAAATCTCCCTTACCAGTGCATGTCCTGTGGTCTGGCATGAGGGCAAAGCCTTGTTTACAGCTACATTCATAGCTGCCCTCCGAGTTAGTACAGAAGTTCTCACAGCCACCGTTCATTATACTGCACTCATCGATGTCTGAAAAGGAGAAAATTACAGTTAAAACCCCACCATACCTTTTACTTCAAGAACACACTCTGAGTCAGCTTTCCAGAACAGCATCAGTCCTGAATCTACACTCGGCATTTGCACACTACTTGAACATTCAAGTGTTTACAAATATAGGCACTGGGATGGATGTGATGCAAACTAGGGATGATATCTGACTGCATCTACAAATCATTCTCTTTCTACATATAGAAATACCACGGCCAAGTTACCACAGCATCATTAGAGCAATAGAGTTTTTGTAAGGATCAAGGTAAAAAATTACTAGGCAGAATTAAAGCCAATGGATTTTTCATGTATTTCCATGGCATGGAAAAATGTACATACGCAATGGAACCACGTGATTCTACTTCGTGGTCTGTCAGGAATGATGATTTTTAATAATAATTTTTAATAAAATATTAGAAGTAATCTAACAAGTTATTCTCGCTTAATGATCAAAGTCTGAAGTCTGAGGCCATTTAAAATAGTATGCAATTTTATGCATCGTGATTGATTTACTAGAGAAAATAATCTCCCACACAGCTAACTGTGCTGCTGCCACAATAATGGAGGTGCACATCTGGGGGATTTTGCATACTATTCTGACAGACTGTAATAAAATTTTTGAATAACTGTTCAAAAGGCCTTTATGTAACTACTAAAGTGAAATAATTCTGTGTGCTTTATCTTTCCCATGTAGATTTTGTCCTTACCAATACAGTACAACTTGTCAGGTGTGGACTGATACCCAGGGTTGCAAGCACACTGGTACTTTCCAATCAGGTTGACACAACGGCCATTTCGACACAGGTTGGTGCTCAGGTCACACTCGTTAATGTCTGTTTGCAAAAGAAGAAGAGGAACACCTTTCAGACCTGAGGGAAAATGGCACTAAAGCAAACCCTGTAAATGCACAGCACAGGAGCGGTATAAAATGCTGAGCACAATATTGATTTTGCCAGCACGTCTCACCTACACATGCAGAGATATTTGGTGATATCTGATGGCCTGGAGGACAATCGCACCGGAAACTTCCCTCTGTGTTGATGCAGGTGCCGCCTCGGCAGAGAAGGGGGTTGCGCTGGCACTCGTCGATGTCTGTGGGGAGAAGGGGAGGATGGTCACTGCAGGGTCAGCACTGCCACAGCATCAGCCCACCCCTCACCACAGCTGGGACCCACCACAGCATCCTCTGCCTCAATGGACTCTGAAGCCTTTCCTATAGTCAGTCACCCCTCACCCCACAGTGCAGTCGAAAAAAATAAAATAAAATAAATTCAAAAAGGCTTCTTCTAAATTTTAATCTAACTTCAAAGTTCAGGGTGGTGTCCCACTTAGCAAAATGGACCGTGGGAATAAATTTAGCATCCTAAAATCCTGTCCCTTGTTTATATATGCTTTGGCAACTTGCCAAAGCAGCAAATTCATATTTAAAGTTAGCTTTAATAAGAGAGACAAAATAAGAGAGATCTAAATCCAGGCATAATCAAACCTTAAAAAAAAAATAAAAAATAAACCATGCATAGCATACTAGTACATAGCATACTATTGCACATCTGAGGTCTATAAAAACATACCCATGCAGTTTTTCATCATCATAAATCCACTTTCATAGCCTTCAAAACATTCACACTCAAAGTCTCCAGGAGTATTGACACAGATGCCCTGGCCACAAAGATCAGGAGAGATGCGGCATTCATCGATATCTGTAACACAAAACACATTCACGGGATTGTCAAAGGAGTTCAGTTTTTCCTTTTCGATTCAAAGTTATGAGAGAGAGATCCTTGCAGTTTACCTGTGCAGTTCCTCTCTTCAGAATCCAGGGCAAATCCACTGTCACATCTACACTTAAAACTGCCAATGGTGTTTCTGCATTTTCCATGGGTACAAAGGCTGGGGAACATTTTACATTCGTTGATGTCTGAAAATGAAATAGTATGGGCATATGATGTTATCACTTCATACAAAAACAGTGCATAAAAGAGCAATGCTGACATCAGAGCTCATCCTTTCTCATGACAGTGACCCCTCCTTTTGGGAAAATTAGACCACACTACATAAACTGATACCAACTTCCCCCCAGTCAACAGTGTAGACACTCCACACTGGAATTGCCAAGAACACTTTCTGCCATAAAATGGTATTAGTCTCCCCTTTGTCCTGCAGGATCTGATCTGCAGCTAAGCAAGACTTCAGTGGACAGAGGATTAAGGCAAAGGGAGCTTCCAAAGAACTACTTTGTCTTATGATTTCTGAGAAAAAAAATGTGACTTCCATGAGTCACAGAAAACATAATGAGCCTAAATAAAAGCACATGTCACTTTTCTTTATGGATAATTAATAGCTTAGTAACTGTTTATAAAACCAAGGCTGAAACTAACAACAGCAATTGTCATTCATATATATTTTTCCCTCTTTTCAGACTTTGTAATGTTTAGTTTTTGGGTAACTGGCTTTCTTTATAAACATGTTCACATCCGTTTGTGGTTCTGACATTGCCCAGCTTAACCCCAGTGGTAACCCTGGAAAGATGTTTCAGCACAGGATACAAGGGTGTCACTGTGTGATTCCCATGCAATGCTGGAAGTTCACCAACAAGAGTCATAACTTGTTGCCGTGACTTGATTTACAGTAAATCAAGTTCTCCTGATTTGAGCTATCACCCTGGAAACTATTTCCTCTACTTCTCCAAGTAGCTTCACAAGAAATTCCCAAAATTATTCACCATTCCTTGCTTGTTCCACAGTAGAATGAAAGTTATTGCACCTTCCATAGGTAAGGATTGCTCTTTCAACACATCCAAAGCTGACTGCCTGGTTTGTTCCAGTTCTTGCACTATGAAGTGCCAGGAGACAAAGTCAGGCACAATTTAACCTCTCTAGTAGAGATACAAATCCTGTATTTTGAGGCTGCGGTATCATATTCTGCATTAAATTATTGGTATTAAATGGTATTAGATTCTCCTGTGTTTTTTTCTGGCCTTAATTTCCACAAAATCCAATCAGATTTTCAAATGTGCCTTAAGGTGAATGAAGTACCTGACTATCACTGAAATTTTCAAACCCAGAGGAGTTGTCCGAGGGAAGAGTAAAACGGAGAGCCGGCAGGGTTTGCCGGCAATGAACCACAGCCAGAGCACGTACCTTTGGAGAAAGGTTTCCCGCTTATCTCTATCTTGGTGGAGAAGCCGGGGCCCCTCGGACACAGAGCGTCGAACTCGGGAGATCCCTTCAGAGGACACTCCTCGCACTCGTAGCCCCAGGCGGCCCCCACGGAGCAGCAGCAGGCGTCCATGCGGTGCCGGCCCGGGATCTGGGCGCTGCACTGCTCGTCCTCGTGCCGCAGGTAGCAGCTCTCCAAGCGAATGTCTGTTGGGCAATGGAACAACATGTTGAGAAAGAAAGAGAAAATTTAGTTCACTGCAGAGGAATTTTTTTTTTTTTTCCTAGACAGTTTGCTCCGTGATTTTGTGGATACAGAGGAGTGTACCAAGCTTGCTGTAGAATTTCTGGCAGCAAAATTTTAAAGCTAAACTCGGAAATAAGGAGTTGAAGTAAGTTTAAAGCACCAGTGTGGAAGATGGTGCTCAATATTTGAAGGAAATTAGAAAAGGATTTTAAGCATTCCAGCTTACCATACTTATATAAGTCCTTTTGATTACTACAAGTTATGCCTTGCCCAGAGAGAAATCTTGGACATTTACTGTCATAAATGAACAAGTGTGTTTTGGGTGGACAGCACACAAAACTTGGATATTCTGATGCACTCTCCATTAAGGTGTACAGTGTGGTGAGGAACATCACATCCCTCCTCACACACCCAAGTCCCAGCCCGCAGTGGTGTGTCCCTCACTCTTCCAGCCTTGGTTTCAATGGGGCTGCAGATGAAGAGTGCTAAGAGCACAGATAATCTGTAGGGATTTGTCAGATGAACAATCTGGAACTAAATCAACACTGTTCACCAGCTAGCAGATGGTGATGGGCTTTAGCTATTACCATTGGAATCTGTTCCTATCCCAGTTGAACTAAGTTCATGTCCCTGACTAATTCCATTTGAAAAATGGAATAAGATAATTTTCTTTACTTTTAAGAAGACATGCAGTGCAACCATCGCTCACCAAATGGATTTGCAGGCCTGTACATGGAATTAATACCTACCAAGACAAGTCCGTCCAGAAGCATCTAAAGTCATTCCATTGGGGCACTGGCAAACAAATGATCCCAAGGTATTGACACACTGCCCATTTGTACAAACTCCTGGAAACACCTCACATTCATTTACATCTATTTCCAAAAAGAAAAAGTAAGTGTAATCACTAGCAGGCTAAACACGAACAGATTAGAAAAAAATATTGACATTTTAATGTTTTTAAGTATAAAATACAAAACCAAAGCAGTTTACATTGTCTTGACAAAATTCAAAAATTTATGATTTCCTACACAAGTCAGTCAGAACCAATTAATTACAGAAAACTGCTGACATTCAGAAATAATGCATGTTGCTATTTGCCATTTCTAAACGTAATGAAACCAAACTCAAAAGTAACAGAAAAGGGAGGGTGTTTAAAAAGCATATCCATTTTCATACTCACTGTGGGCCAGATTTTGAAGCAAATGGGCAAAGAAAGACAAAGGTAAGTGCATAATACCTTGTGTATTATTTCAGTTAGATTAAATTATCTTGTATTTTTAAAGATTTTTAAATTTTTTCTATATTTTTATTTATTTTTCATTTTTCTGTCTTATCAGGCACACCTCTGCATGTCTGGAAACTAAAACGTCATTTGAAATCTGGCCTTATGACCTTGTCAGCAATAAGCAACTTTACATATATTAAAATAATCTCTTTATGACTGCACACAGATTTTAACTTCATTAAGACTGTATTCTGTATTTAAGAGGCAAATTTAGTACTTTGGGGTAAGGATAATTTGATTAAATGCGTTAGCTTGGCCTGAGCATAAATAAATGTTTGCTAATCCAAGTGTGGGGTCATCCCATCTGTGTCCTTTGTGAAAAGCTTCACAACTGCCTTTAGGAAAAAGCCTCCAACATTAAAAATGACCCAAGATGAAGCATGACAATTTTTAAGACAGGAGAGGACAAGAACAAGAAAGGAAAAAGAATGACTGACAATCTGTACATGAACACTCATGTACAGAGTAATGAAGAAGTGGGCAGGTTGGGCTGGCCAGGCCCCCAGACAAAACTGGTGCCGATTCTGCAGCTCTCAAATCACATGGAGCAGCATGGAAGATAAATATGGGGGGGAAGAAATCAGTGCCTTCTGCCCTTGGATAGATATTATAAATTGACTGGAAGGTACAAAGTAAAGCCAGTGGATTACTAGAAACCACTGCAACACTGTTCACGGGCTGTGAGCAATATTGCAGCTGACAATTCCAGGGCTCACCCGTAAACGAGAGGAACGCTGCCAATTTAGTTTGCTTATTTCCTTGCACAAGGCCTATTACTCATTTTACACAGGCTGTATGTGGGAGAACTGAGTATCACCTTTTGGGAACTAAACTTACTCCCTTGTCCTGTCTCTCACTTGCCAGTAAATTTCCTAGAGACCTTTCCCCGTCTTGAAAAATGCTTACATTGGTTGAAAACCAAATAAGGCTTCAGTAATGTTACAAGCAAGGGAAACTACTCTGAAAAACCTGGGACTATCCAGGTCCCGTTGAAATGAGAAAGACTAAAGCATGTAATAGATGCAATCCAAAGTGCTGGTAAAGGAAATGCTGAAAACAGTTATGTCTACATCTTGGAAAACTTTCCATCCCAGCAGTGTTGAAAATGTTCTAAGACTTTCCTTGTGAAGAGAGATAGGTGGGGCCACTTTTTTTTTTTTTTCTTTTCTTTCACTTACACACTCCAGAAAGTGTTGCTGAGGTCAGATAAGTTATGTACAGTGGGTCTGCAGCACAGACATGCCAAGGTATTCAGTCATCATTTGGAAAGCAAAGAGTATGTGTGAGGGTGTTCCTCTGTTTTTTTATTTTTTTGTTAAGGAAAAAAACAATGTTTCTTTATGGAAGCTACATATGGGAGTAATTTTTAAAAATATTTTAACTGCAGTGTCATGTCAGATGTTGTCAGTCAGGATGACCCACAGCAGTTTGAGACTCTCTGTGCTTCTGCATATTATGTAAATATGCAGTACTTTTCCAGGGGTTCAAATCAATTCAAATGAAAATGAATAGGGTGGGGCCTTCAATTCTCACAGAATAGTATAGAGTCATCTCATACCAAGCAAAAAGCTACACATTTAAAAAATCTTTAATCTTTTCTTTAACCAAAGAAACTTCAATGTGAAATATAGCCTTTAAACATTCTTTTTCTAAAGCATAGTAATGGCTTCTCATACCACTGCATTATTAATGCCATGTTTTACAGTATATATAAGATGCATACTTTGCCCAAACAAGTTATTCAGTTAACAGTATTTGAAGAGAGAAAACTATTTCCTTATACTGGTAGACATTATATTTGCAAGTATGTATTTTGAGATAAACTAAGAGCATGTAGGAATGTTAAACAAACTGAAACCAAATTCATCCCTGACATAACTCTAATGAAGTCAATTGAACCACACGAGGTAAGAATTTGGCATAGTGTTCCTCTATGCTAAATTAACCACTTAAATCAAAACACAGGCATTTTTCATTCAAGCTCTGATTTATGTTAGAGCAACAATAAATACCTTCACACAATGTTCCTCTTATTCTCGAATATCCCTTTTGACATATTGGGTCTGTAAAACAAACAAAAGAGAACTTTCAGAACATTACAGTCCAAAACTGGCCATTAACTTATTGTGCAAAACTGACCATGTGAAACATTATCCAGTTTATTGCTATGAGAAGTCTGAGTGCTTAGACAGTATCCCAGTATTTTCTGAAATAATAGAGAGATAAGATGGGGCAACTACATAAACTACACAGAGTGTCAGCCATTATCCTCTTTTGCTTCCCATGTGTCTCAGCTGACTAACCCAAAAGTGGTTATGATTCCTGCTTCATTCAAACCAATTAATTCATTTCACTTGATCACAGCACATTACAGCCCTATTTACCATGGATGAATGAGGATGAATTCTGCTAAGATATACAGAATGAATTTAACCAAACTTTTGAGCAAACTGGGAGCTTTCAGGATACAGAAATAACAACCCACACACATTTCTGCATTCATCAGCTCATCCCTGGGTTCCCAGCCCATCCCACAGTTCAGTCAAATTATCAAATGAGTATGAAGCAATCTCAAGCCATTTCTTGATAAACTCTACGATTCTGTAGGTCACCAGTTAATCTACAGAGTATAATAACAAGGGCTACTCCCTCTCCTCCCTCCCTTACCACACCAAAGATCCATTTGTTGCGAACATTTCCTTGGGAACTCTGGGGAAAATGCATCTATTGCTACATCATTAGGAATTCTAGATCACTAATTATGACAAACCATGCTAAAGTAATGCTGCAAGTTACAGACTGTAGGTGTGGTCCCTTCCCTTCAGTGTTTAAGCTTGTAAAATATTTACTGTAAAATGCAGAGTTAGAATCTCCTATAGCTACACGCTACCTCTCAAATATTAAAACTTCTCTTTTTCAGACTGAATGAGGTGCTTGATAACAGAACAAGTAAAGTTATTTGTCTAGGCTGTGCCAAACTTCTATTGTCCAACAATAACATGGACCAGCCTCAGAAGAAGAAAAGTCCTAGGTTCCTGAGGAAAATGAAGAGCATTACCTCGTTCACACGGGGTACATGGGCTTCCCCAAGCAGCACCTAGTGAGGAACAGCACTGGGACTTCAGAGTTGCTCCGTTGATATTTATTTCACACCTTCCATTCACTATGTTCTGCCAACAGGTACCCTTAACAGTTTCTGTTTGGAAAAAAAAACAATGTATTGTCATGCAGATTCTTTAGCATTATCCATTACTATGTTTATAAACACATGTGAATTTAACCATGAGAAAGAATCATTCTTTCATTTTAATTTACCACATTAGATCTAAATTTATTTTAAAATCACTTGATTTATCCTTCTCTATGCTGGACTATAGCCTGAAATCATCCCAACACAGAGCTCTTGCAAATCCTAGTTTATGCTTTTTGTCCTTATCAGGGAATATGTCGATACCATTCAAGATGTGAGTCACTGTATTTATTCTGACTCAGATTAGAGGCATATGCAGAAGAACAGAGTAGATATGAAACCTTGGTAGATCTTCCATTATTCTATTAGATTCCCCAGTCTGGATATCCGATCTTCCCATACAGGGAGTGGCTGGAGGTAGCTGAGGATCAGACAGCTGTAGTTCCACAGTTTTCCTCACTGATTAGACAAGAGCTATAAATTACTGTCCCTCCAGAAGAGGTAAGGGAAGAAATTATGAGTCCACAGAGTATCTGAGACACAGCATTGTCTGTGGATGCTCCTGTACTGGTCTGGACTGTGCATGACTTGTTATGCTCCATCTCAAATAGAAAACTGGTCTTTCCAGAGAGCAGACCCCAATGAGAACATGTTCACCATCTTACAGGAGAAACTAAGCAGGTGAGCATAGACCTGAAGAAACAGTCTTAGCATTTCTGTGTTAGTTACAAAAAATGTTCACCTCTTTCAAATTTGACAAGGGAGCATGCCACACTCCCAAGTGCATTTCATGTACCCATAGTAATGGTGAAAAACACTTTCAGAGCATCATTTCTGTAATGCTTTCCACTAAATTTATCAAAAGTGATTTTAAAGTATATTCTTAACTTGGTGTACAATGTTCACATGTCACTGGATGTTTTTAAACAGCAAACATAAAATTTTCAGAACAATAAATACCTATGCAGATGGTTCTGGTTGGATCCAAAGTACTCTCAGGAGAACATTCACAAGCAAAAGAGCCTGGTGTGTTTTTGCACACTCCATTAACGCAGGGGTTGGATTCACACTCATCAATATCTGCAAGAGAAATACACTGCCATTAGTGCCAGAAATAATTAACAAAAATACATATGGCTCTTTGCAGTTAAGGGAAGAAGGGAAGAAGCCTTCCTCATAACCAGTCTTCCTGATACTCCACTTCTCTATTACAGAACTCTTCACAATAGACTAAACATGCAGGTGTCCTAAAGACACACCAACATGTTAGAACATTAAAACATTGAACTTGGAAGAAGCATCTCATTTTTTAGTGATATGCAGCTTTGTGGTGATGGACTGTGCTGCTACAATGATCTGACACACGTCTGTGGCTCTAAAAGGGTTCCAACTAGGAGCTGTTTGGCTCTCCTCTTCACACACCAGATTTGTAAAGCTTGATTCTTTTCAAATTTTTCTCACCCTTGGCAGAGCGTGGGCTCACTGGTAGTAGCAAATAAGGAGTAAATTAGGACAGACATAGTACAGGCAATTCCATGAAGTTCTCTAATGGTTTCATTTTGGCATTGTCGCTCCTCATTCTCCTCCTTCCCCATAGAATTTATTTAGAATAGTTTTTTTCAGTTTTACACATTATATCCTCATCAAGGCTCAAAGTATTTCTGGCACAAGCTGAGAACAATCCAAATGAATAAAACCAGGATGAAATGCAGTGTTACCAATTACCTTCACATGTCTTTAGATCAGGAGTGTATACAAATCCTTTTGGACAGGTGCAGGTGAAACTTCCTGGGGTGTTTCTGCATTGCCCATTGTCACAAAGCAGCATGTTCAGTGCACATTCATCAATGTCTACAACGAAAATAAAGAACTTTTTAAGAAATAAAACATTCCTAAAATAGAAGTCAGGACAGCATTTCCCTCCCAACAGCCACATTTCAGAAGAGACAAACAGGGCGGGGGGGCTGTGGTGTGTGTGGAATATGAATACTAAATGATTCTTTTAGTAGACAACAGGTTTGGACAAGACCTTGTACTTCCTTTCCTCACATATTCATAATATGTGACAGTCACATCACAGTTCAAAATAAATTTGGCAATCACACTTTCTTCCTATATTGTGGACTAACATTGGGAGTCCCCCACAGCCATGAAAGAAATAAGGAGAGGACTGGTTTGGAAAAGTTTACTGATCATCATGATCTTTAAAACACCATTTCTTTCAAACTGGCTTTGAACTATCTTAGATGTTATGTTTAAAAAGGCTAATGTAAGTATACACTTGCTTCAGAGGTGAAAAATTTAAATAGAAATGCTAGTGCTACATTTCAAGTACCCTTAGGAAATCTTTGGAAGAACTGTGGTCATCAGAGAGAAGTTGCAAGAAGGTGGCAATGGGCCATGAATGGCAGGTGAAAACCAAGAGAGACCCCAAGAGCAGACAGGAACAACTGGCTCAGACAGAGAGGCCTCAGAAAGTGTTGAGAGAAGTTGGGAAGCCTCAGAGGGTCAGCACAGCAGCTGGGAACAGCAAAAGTGCTACGAAAAGAAGGGAGACTTGCAGAGTAAAACAGACCATGTGGGAAGCTTCACAGGAGTTCAGAAAAATTGAGAGAGGGCCAGGTGGAACATTATGGAAGAATGGGAAACAGCTGTGATAGAGCATGGATGGAGGCTACAACAGGGTGGGCTGGGGAGCATCTGGAAAACTCACAGATGGATGGGGAAAAGAGAAGGGATGCCATCAGCTACAGGCAGACACTGAAATGGGACATGGATAATTAAAGCCAAAGAAGCAAATGGGAAAATGGGATGAATTACAGTGTGATTTTTATCTAGAGATAGATCAACCCTTTTTTTAATTTTTTTTTCAAAGATAGTGAATAGTTTAGACTGGGATAACACAGATGACTTAAGCTATTTAGGTTTAAGTAGAGAATACAGAACCCAAATAAAATTATTATGTCAGCTGGAGATAACAGGAAGGAATTTAAGAATTTTAAGGTGGTTCCAGAGCTGGAAAGGAGAGATTACAGTACAATATATGAATAAAGAGAGTAATCACGATGAAGAGAGGATGTTAGAAATGCCTTTCAGGGATCAATCTTGGGATGGGTCTTATAAAATAGTCATTGTAATGCAGAAATAAAAAATGAATGGAATAAAAAACTGTGGACAACACTAAGCTGGAAGTTATTGCCAATACAGAGAATCAGGCAAGGCTAAATTAATCCTGACAACGTGAATGAGAAAAATAAGATGAAATATAATCACCAACATTCAAAACTTTGCAATTAGGGACCAGTAACAATAACATGCTAGAAACCAGAACTCATCAGTTGAAGGCTAGTGAGAAAACTCTGGATGTAACTCCCAATTAGAGGCTGACTTTGATCCCAGAGTACACCATGTATTTGAGAGAAGACTAATGCACTCTAGAATCAGTTTAGGCAGGATATTCCTAGGGGCAATGGAGAATTTCTGGCACAACTATACAAGCCACTGGTCAGACTTCATCAGAACACTGTACACTGGTCAGATCTTCAAGAGAAGACTGCAGCCTCTGCTTTTATGAAAAGACTGGAAGTGTGGATTTGGATAGTTTAGCCAACAGACATTGAGAGAAGGATACAATGATTCTTTATAAATACTTTGGGGAGAAGTGCTGACATGGTGCTAAGTCAAAGAATAATATTAGTACAACATCAGCTGGTAATAAAATGATCACAAATAAATTCTAACAGGAAACCATAAAAAACTTCTAATCAGTCATGCAAAGGAGGTCTGGAACAATGCAAGAGTGGAAGAAAGGAATCTAAAGGGTTGTAAGTTATGGGCTTTTGATGGGACCATGTAATGGAATAAGAGAATTGCCAGAATTAAAATTTCTAACAGGAGTTAAAAATTAAAAAAAAAAAAAAAAAACCAAACACACAAAACAAACAAACAAACAAACAAAAAACAACAAACAAACAAACAATTAGTCAAGCATTTGATGGTGGTTTTTTACATCCCAAATCTGGCTTCTTTTGATTTTGAGAAACATTGGCACAATGTGAGTGCACATCCAGTGGACTTGAGTGCACAGGGTATTTATTGCCTGGTTGCCAGTGATTTGAGTCAAGGACAGAAACAGTCCCTTACAGCCCCACAGTGGAGGATTTTATGAGCATTGCAAAGCACTGAAATTAGAACAGGATTTCAGCAGAAATATCCAGAAATATCAGAAGAGCAGTTAGTGGATCTGCTGGAATGTTGGGGAAAAAAAAATTGAAAGAGGAAAAAAACAAGCATCAGACTCCAAAGAGAAAAATGGGACGTTTCATACCAATGCAGTTTTTCCCAGTTGAATCTACTTCATATCCAGGGTCACAGAAACATTTGTACGTTCCATGCAGATTCTCACACCTTCCATTTGGGCAGAGATCAGGATCCAATAAGCACTCATTAATATCTAAATAAAGGGGGAAAAAAATGGACATCTGAGGCAGTTGTTGAGGGGTTGTGCGGGTTAATTCTCCAAGCTAAAAAAGACATTTTCAGTATCACTATGATTGGCTGCTCCATATTTTATGATCATGTAGTTCTGGATAGGAAATTCACACCTAAATGTTCACACTTTAAAGAACGAAGCATCTCTTTCACTCTGATTTAAGACCATTTCTAGTCCACAGTCATTTAAGAGACTTCCAACTGTACATAAGAATTGGGATATTAAACTGGGGATCAGAGAACAGATTTAGAGAGGCCCATGTACTACACCCTCCCCCCCCCATCTCTTGATTCATAGAATTTCCGGAGGGCATCACTTCCCAAAGCATTAATATCCCTCTTTTCTGAGTGCTCTTCCCTGTCTACTGCCAGCAAATCTACAACTAAGCATTGGCTGACTTGAGTTTCCAGTTTCACAATTCTATGACTACAAAACTTCTATTGTAATCACTTCCTCTTTCTCTGTATTTAGCCAAACTCTATGAGTCTGGCCTATTCTGAAAGACAAAAAATGAGGAAGCTCAATGTTCAACATGGCTTTATTCTTCAGGATGATTTCACTTGAAATATGCAAATATGGTTTACATACTTGATTTCAAAGTCATGTAGGTAATAACACTTCTCACAAATCTGTCATTATTTTATAAAAGCGCTCAAATACATTCCATGATGTAAACCAGAGAAGACACACTGGTGAAGTGGCACGCTCCATTTGTTTCACCCTAAATTATTCCAATGTCTTGTAAACAGCTATCTGACTAAGCCCTTCTCCCATTCTCTCCTGTCATCACCCCCACCAGCAGTTTAACTCTTTTAGACAGAACTGCTATAGTTTGAATTACATTAGGTGACCTTACCATTTCCTCCTGCAGTCATGCCAGTTCCACTGCTGCACAGAGCCTGATATTCAGCTGGAAAAAATATTAAAATACTTACTGGAATATTCTTTCTTAGTTCCTTGTTTTAAGCATCCCCGTTTACAATATGACAATTAATTATTCAAATGAAATAACATGCTTTTCAACTCTTCCAAAAACATTAACAACCTCACAGTGTTCTGAACCTCTGAAACATTTTAGCAGATTCAGGATCTGCATCTGCTTATGAAGATGGATGAGTAAAACCTTCACATGATGAACCGTGGCATTTAGGAATAGACATAAACTTCATGCTGGCCCTCCTACACAAATGAACCATTACATATCCACAGCAAGAGTCTCCAGAACTCAGATGTCCAAGTCCTTACTCAAGGTGCACATTCAAAGTGACCAGGAAACAAATATTTTTCCTATAAATCCAGACAATATTTAACTCCATTTAGCAGGATTCTCTCCAGGAGTTCATAACAGATCAAGGATCTCCTATCTCTTATCCTTAAAAAAAAAGTAATGTTTATCAAAGCGTCTCAAATGTCTCAACTACTGCTGGGTTCAAGCTCTTCTTTTGAGTTCAGAATAATTAAAAGAATGAACTGACAGCCAGCTCAGCATTAATTGTTGCCATATAGGTCAACATCTTCCAATATATATTTTCACTTTCATAACAGTCCAAATATCTACACTGTTAAAATTAATAAATATTAAAAATATTTATGCAATTAGCTGTCTTCTCTTTCAGGGTAATCATATGCAATCTCCCAATATTAACATAACCAGCAGATTAATGTGTACCCTTGCCTGAATCAATAATCATTGTCACTGTATGGGAAAGCAGATCTGCTCTGAACGTGCATCAGCAAATTTTCAGTCTAAAATGGCAGAAATTTTTGCAAAGAGCTTCTGAGGAGCATTTTGCTTTCTGAGGGTAAAATGTTTTCCTTCCAGGAATTTTTTTCACTCTCAGATAAAATGCTCCTCTCTAAGAAATCTTCGCTCCCCCAACTCAAAGCCCAAAGAAATGCTACAGTTCACCCTACATGAGATGGCATTTTTTTAACAATTGAAGAGGTGAGGAAAAAAAACACAGGAAAAATAGCTTCCACTTATGTTGTTCTGCAAAAGTAAATAAAACACAAAACAGAAGTCAATGATACAGAGTCCAACATTTGTAAAAGATTTCAACTCTACTGTACAATAGGGCCCACTGACATCATCAGAGGCTGCTGGAAAGAGTCCTTCCTATTTTTCTAACATTTCCTTGGTGTTTTGCTATTCTAAACAACACACCAAGTTATAAAATGGTCGTCAGCAAGTTCCTGCTGAGGAGCTCACATCAGCTCAACCAGCATAATTTGTTCCAACTGGTTTTGTCTCCCTAATGCTTTCCATAAAGCTATCAGTTAAAAAAAAAAAAAAAAAATTAAAAAATAAATCTGAAATTATTTTTGCCTACAAAGCAGATACCTTGTTAGTACAGCACGCTTTTGAACTACACATCGAATGGCTTATTTTGTTTACATGCAACGACAAATTTGCTGAGTGAAAAGAAACACTTAATAAATTTGGGCTTCCAACTGGCTCCCTGCAGTCAGTCACCTCCACGAAACCAAGGTCGCTGTTTACTGGCTTCATGGCAAGGACTGTGTCAGCAGAGTCTTACTGGAAGAAGTGCTTTCCTAAGAGCAGCTCCTGCCCACCAGAATGATTAGGATTGCTTCCTTGCCAGAGAGAGGTTATGTTCCAGCCAACTTCACTTGGTGAGGATTTCAGTGACAGACTCAAGTCTTCACAACCAACTTAACCGGACATTTGTTTGTGCATCGACTGTCCAAGGCTGATTACTGAATGAATGATTTCAGATCTCTTGAAGGATATAGAATTCAGGCAGCAAACATCTCACTGGCAGGTGTACATGAAGATCTGAATCAAGATTTTTCCATTAATAACTTGAGCTCAAAATTCTATTTTTCGTTATCTACACCTACCAAAAGAAAGTTTGCTTTCTGAAAATGTGCTCTTTATTTTAATGTGTGTAACAACTCTGGAACCAGATATCATAATTTACTGTTGCTTTAAAAAATCAGCTCCTATACTCTTAAACATGCAAAAGAGAAGACTGCTCAAAATGCATAACATTATACAAAAATGTAACTCTCCTGATTTATTACCATAAAACTGCATTTTACCTTTCCAAAATAGTTTATCGACAGAAAGCTTAAACTAGAAAATTACCAGTAAATATGCCATACCTGAATTTTGGGCAGGGCAGGGCTGGCAGGGCTCTCCAAAGGCGTAGTCAGTGCTGGCACAGCAGCACTCTGACTTTGTAACTGCTCCCGTTAATGGTCTCACACATTGTCCTCTCTTGTAGCCACCGTAGCATGTGCTCCGCATGTGTGTGTCTGAGGAGAGAAACCTCTCTTAATCCTGCCATAGCCAACTGCACTGCCATAAATTATAACAAGTATTAAACGCAGCTCGGGTGTCATAAACACCATGAAAAGCTGTCAAAACAAAATATCTTTCACTATTTCCCTACGCTTTTCACCCACCTATCCCCTCCCTCTGCTAGGGACAGGAAATTCTTCTTCCTCACGCTCCCAAGAATTCAGACATACGAACTAGTTACTGCATTTAATGACTACACATGAACTAGTGGATTACTAGGTGAACAATCAGTTCTCAACCATGAACTTGAGAGAAGCCACAGTGAAAATGGACAAGTCTCTGCTCTTTTTTTGCTTAAAAAAAAAAAAAAAAAAAAAAAGGAACAAAAACCCAAGGAAAAGTCACTAGTGCTATCCCAGTATATAGGATTTCAAATGTTTATGTCTTCAGGTGACTTTTCTCACTTTTTAAAAACTGGCCCATAAATGGCTCTCAAGCACATTAGTATTTTAAAATCAAACACTGAGCTTGTACAGCAACAGACAGAAAATTTGGTACCTCTCACATTAAAAAGAGCTGAAAAGGTGATTAAATCTTTAAGCTTAGTGACAAATAAAAAATTTTACATTGACAGAAACAGGGCAAATTTTCACCTACTCAAAACTGTTACAGCACCAGTCACCTCTGTGTTGTATAGTCTACCTGACCTTGTGATTGGAACCACACACTTTTTCACTTCAAATGCAAAGGAAATGAAAACAAGAGCAAAATGGGCTATTACAGTAAATACTTCAGAGTTATTATTATCCACTATAACTACCACCCACCAATCCATGCAAATATGGTCAATTCTACATTCAAACTTGATGTGTCCATCAGTCTGGCATTAATGTCTTCACATTGGTTAGCTGTGACTCCCCCCACGTTAAGCTTGTCTTACCAACACAGACACGTCCATCCAGTCCCACTGCAAGGCCAGGGAAACATTCACATCTGAAAGAGCCATCAGTGTTCACACAGCGCCCGTTCATGCATATTCCATCTGTCTCACACTCATTGATGTCTGTTGGAGAACAGAATGAGCTTTATTAGAAATTAAATTACATAGTTAACCAGTGCCAGTGCCTGGCTGAAACTTGCATTTGTGCAGCTTATTTTCAATGTATCCTAAAAAAATATCAAGTGTAAATGGAAACTAGTTCAAGTTTTGTTAGGAATAATAATTAATTCATTCTGTGAAAGAGAATAAGAAAATGTAAAATTCAGGAGAAATAAACAGAACAAAACAATTTTGCTTCCCTTGGGAAGTGAAAAGGGGCTACATTTTCCCAAGTCGTTCCCAAGAGGTACATGTTCAGATTCAAGAATCATTCAGGCAAAATCATAATTGCAGGAAGGAGGAAACTGTGACTGCTAACACAAAGGACTTGTGTAGTATATAACAGGACATTCCCTTTCCATATTAACACTTCATGCTGTAAGAAATCAGTCCTAACAGCAAATTGAACCTTTCACCCCCCACAAGGTGCCTTCACAGGGCCACCAAAGAATTTCCCTTCCTCCTGCTGCGGGTTCAGTTTTTGGAAGCACATCTGACTCTCTACAGTCAGACCCTGCAGTAGTGTCTCTCTGGTGATCTGCATGACAATTGGGTTTTCCTATCAGATGCTCATTACAGCCCATTTTATAAACTCTCAATGAACAGGCTGCACTCCAGCCTTGAAAGGAATTTGTTAATGATTTGAGCCCTGAGCAATTGCCCAGCACAAGCTGCCATCTTTGCCCAACAATGGTACATTGAACAATAAGGCCCAGAGCAAGGAAATACAAGAATGAAGCCTTATAATATTAAACTATTACAAACACATGTTAAATTAGTAAAAAAATTAAATAGGTTGTGTATCCTGTTAATAGTAAGATCATTCTCTAGGTGCAGAGAGCAAGCTATCATTTTAGAAGTCATTAAGAAAAGGAGTGCTTAAAATATTGTTTGGAAGCATGTATAACCTTTATAAAATAATCACTTCATAACAACTCTCCATAATATATACAAGAGACAGTGTGTGTGACAATTTCCTTTTTTCTGACCTTAAAAGGGCAAATTGAGAGTGAAACACCTCTGTGTTTTACTTAGTTTGTGTTGTTTGGCATAAGACATGGCTTGTATGATCCAAGATTCCTTTTTCAAACTGCATTTTAAAATAAAAGCTATATTTAAGTACATGGGCTCAATGCATTTCTACTTCATCTTGCAATCTTTTGTTCTGTTTCAGACAAATCTTAATTGCTGTTCCCACTTTAAATTTAGTCCTTACTCAGTTTAGGTAAAAACAGAGTTGGGATTCAAAATGTGCCCATACTATTTAACAGTGTAGACAGTTATTTTGTTAGACAACACTGAACTCCTGAGACAGAAAGAGATTCCCCTAAAAGCGGGAGAAAAAAATTAACTTTCCTTTTTTAAGGTTATTTATAGAAACAGAAAGACAAAACTACTTTTCTTCTGTTTCCTGTAGTACATTTTTAAAAAAGAGTTTGTAAGCTAGTGAAGGGTGAGACGTGCAGTCCTTTGTCTTTTGCGCTGATTTATAAATGTGTTGGAAGTACTATTATAGATGTTTTTTTAGAAAGATAAAGTGGGTCACTTAGGATGGTGCTGATCAGCTGAAAACCTGGTTTCAGTAAAGATGGGGTGAAAAGCCTCTGCTTTTACCAGGGCTGAGATTCCACAAGTAAATCAACTTCACACACAGGCATGAAGTTGAAATTTCTAATATGGAGAAGGCTGTGCTGTCTTTTGTGGTAAAAGTCACTATTTGGACAACTTAAAATATACTCAACTTGGTTCTGGAAAATCACCTAATGGATTCACCCTCCATGTTCTATGAGTTTTTGCCTTTGCTGCTTAGCTTGGTTAGCAGTGCTAGCTGGGCACACTAAGTCCTCTAATTTTAACCAGGAAAAATTTACTCAGATTACTGAACTACCACTTTCAGTTGCTTTGCAGAAGCTTTCAGTTTGAGGAATTTTTGATCTAAAGATGAAACAATAAATGGAACAAATAATGCTTTAAATCTCTGCCTGCTCAATTTAAGTGTTTCTGAAAAATCATCAGCAAATCACTACCGAAAACAGCTAATGGTGAATAAGTTTAGCATGTTTTGTATTTCAGGGAATACACAAGGCTATGGTGTAACATTCTTTTTTGGCACGTTATTTCAGAAAGTCTAAGTGGAATTTTTTTACTAGACAGTCAAGCATTTACCCTGTACTTATACTTAAATTCCGATTTTATGGAACTGCCAAATACATTACCCCCATCTTTGGGTTAGGAGCCCTTCTTAACAGTTGAAAATTCAGCCTACAGTGCATCAAATGAGATGGTTACAGAAGCAATGAGCTGCCCTCAGATTCCTCTGTTGATCCCCTAAAGAGTTTGGCAAAAACACATGTTCAGCTCCCTATCAGAACTGCCCAGGCAGGAAGCCAGTTTGCTGCAGAGCTGTCAGTTTGTGCACACACACATTCCCAACGTGCACAAGCACTCGCTGCACGTGCAAGCACGAGCTTAGAGTTTAAACTTGTGTAAAGTTTAATGCATGTACTTCACAAACAAACTGGGATAAGGCAGTGTGAACAATGAGTGTTTCACAGATTAACAGTCCTGTGGGACACAAGGGATTTACTCCACACATTTGGCACGTACGGAAAGGACTCCATAAGGGCAAACATCAAAATATACAGGAAAAGACATCATTAAGGATCAAACTTCTAAACTTTTAGTAACAGGACTGGAGAGAGCTGTGCTCCTCTAGCCACAGGGCATTGTTCCATGATACTCTGGGCAAGTGGAAGAAAGGAGACAAATATGAAGTGATTAAAAAGTGTACTTTGTGTGTCCAGGTCTCAAAATCTGGTTTGATTTTGACCCAATGGCAATTTTAACACATAATGAATGTTTGCATGCTCATTCATAAAGAACAAGGCTTACAGAAGGTGTTGAAAAGCAGTAGGAGAAATCCTTCATTTTACTATAAGGTCTGTTCCAATTTTCAGTAGGAATCAGTTGAGTTCCCTGCAATTTTGGATACTTTTCAAATATTCCTCCTTTGATGCACAGAAGTAACATTTCTCTAGGGCCAGAAACCCCTTTTTCACTGTATCCATACTCCTGTTTAGCCAGGAGGCACGTAAGAGAGGCTGTAAAGTTGAGTATCATCATGTTTTAAGCAGTCTGGTAGAGACACCATCTTCTTGGGTGGCATTTCAGTGCACAGATGGATGTAACAAAAACAAAACAAAACAAAACAAAAAAAAAAAAAAACCACAAAAAAAACCAAAACAAAAAATCCCAAAACCAAGCAAACAAAACACACAAAGAAATAATACAAAAAAAAATTATCAAAAGATACTCAGGGCAAGAATCAAGACAAGCATTTGGGCTGGGCTGAGTTTGCATCCATGAGTCACCTCTCTGCTAACGACACAGAGCAGCCAGCGGTCTGGTACAGTGTTCAGTAAGCAAAAGGATCAAATTAACTCACCTTCCATGTCACTCTCAAAACTGAATTACTTATTCAAACATTTACTTTCGTTATTGGTCCACAACAAGGTGCTGCAACGTGGCATTTTTAAAAATTTGCCAAAATGTAATCAAGCCCTGCCTTGATTCCAAGAGTTAAAAGATTTTTAATTTTTCAAAAGAAAACCTGTAAGTAACTTGGCCCACCACTTGTTTATTCCTTATTTTGACTTCTGCTCTGTGCCCATAAATTTACTGAAACATGAAGACTCACACACACAAAAGGTGCAGTTTCTGATGGGGCTGAACGGAAACTCTGGTGACATAACCAGCAACCAGGACACTGCAGTGTCTCCCACAGGGGGTATTGCTGAGCTACTGCAGCAAATGGCAAAACCAATCTTGCTGTGGTGCTCATGTCTGCACCTTGGTCACACAGAGTGCTGGGCACTCCTTGGAGTGCTGATTAGGAACTCACAGTAAGGAATGGGAGAAAAGCCCAAAGAGGGCAATGAGCCAGGCTGTTTGGGTGGCCAAAGGCAGAAAACTTTAAAAGGCCAAACACAAAATTGAGATATACTGGAACCAAACTGCAGAAGACCTCATAGGCTAAAAAGATGGAGTTTAACTAGGTCAGATCACATAGTCCTTGACTAAAGGATATTTCCCACTGGCTGGTTTGGGTGGTTGCTCAACATTGTGGAGAAGACTGAGTACTGTCTGCACAATGACAAATCATTCTAGTTGACTAAAAAAGCACATCTGATGAGAACTCTACCCAGTACCTCTTGTTCCCATGGATCACTGTAAGGAAATAACATGATTCTTGCAGTTACCCAGAGAGATATGATATGACTCACAAGCTTTGGGAGCCCTTAATTTATTGTGCTCACCTGTGCAATAGCGTCCATCAGATGCCAGCTGGAACCCTGGTTTACAAATGCATTTAAAACTGCCATCTTCATTGATGCACATCCCATTGAGGCAAATGTTCCTTATGCTGCATTCATCCATATCTGAAAATGTACATGACAGACATAACGCTCACAATGTTCAAGCAAAAGAACCTCTTATTAGTAACATCCAAAACAGAAACCTTAATTTCTTTCTTGTAAGAGGTATATGATAATGAGAAACATATGATGGGACATACTGCACTGTCCCAGAGCATGTGTCAAAGCAGTGACTCCATTTTTCATAATGAATCATTAACATCCAAAAAGAGCAAAGAGAATAAAAAACAGACGAGAAACTGGACAGTTTAACTGCCAGTTGGTAAAAGCCACCAAAAAGTAAGAAAGGGGGTTGAAGAGGGTTTGCAATCTTAATCTTAATAGAAGCTAGGTTAGAAGTAGCCTCCTGTTTGAAATGGTATTGTTACAATTTTATATTACTAAGACGACCTGGAAGGGGAGGAATGAACACTGGGGTTTGGAGTAAAAACTTTTGTAACCTCCACTGGATGAGTCTAAGAGTTATGATGTGGGAGAATTCCCAGCACTGTGCTCAAGCACGCATTCTGTGGGCACCGTCATCCTCATCTTCCATTTCAAATAAAACCTGCCCCTTCCCTAGATTTAGCATGACAGGCCACACAGGAGGATACTTACTAATTATAGCTTCATAACAGCATTATATTATCCCTCTGACCTCATAGGGTAGCATGAAGGATTCAAATAGGAAAAGGTGGAGGTCTCAGACACTGCTATTCTGAACCCTGCACAGTTACTCACACAATGGGAAAGAAAAAAAAAATAGGCAAGTACAGAGAATTCTGTGCTTGATTTGAGTAAGCTTTTATATCCTCTAAGCCTTTACTTTGTCCCGGTGCAAATGAAATCAGTTTGGGATGTTACATCCAAAAAAAATCAGCACTATTCACCAGTTTCATCTGAAGGAATACACGGAGTTACATTAAGATATGGCACAATGCCACGGTCTTTTCTGATTAGTGTGTGTGTACATGTATTCCTAAGAACAGAACTTGATGCATTACAATGCCAGAGATGAAACTGTTTCATAAATGGATGCAACAGACATTCTGGCAGCACACGCAATGGAATTAAAAATGTTTTACCAGACTGCCGATGTCCTGGTTCTTATTACTATTAGCACATGGTATTTGGTGGGAAAGGAAGAAATCAGCATAAGGGATTTTTTTCCCAAATAGACTCACTTCCAAATATATTTAGTCAATGTACTTCCATAATAACATATTTTAAAAGCAGCTTACAGTGCTAAACTGCATGTAAAAAAGAGTCAGGAAAAACAGAGTCTTAAAATGTCTGTCTCTACCAAGGATTAACAGAATCACTACTAGCACATAAAATCACTGGATCATAATGACATTACAATATATTCAGAATCATGCTATTTTCCTTAATATTGCAGCTGTCTTGGACAGAAATTACACTTCTAGACATGGTGTGTTTTCTTTTTACTTACAGGCTAAGTCAGACAAAAATAATTTATGATTTAAAAAAAAAAGAAAAAATCGTGTATCTATCCCAACCAAGAATTTTGGCATTAAGTCTTTGAGCTGAATCACTGAGATAATATTCTGCCAAAAATGTTTCTAAGAACAGTGCTTGAAATTCTTTTAACGTATGAATAGATCATTGGGAACCCTCCCAAGGACCTTGGGAAGCATGATAAAGAACATTCTTCTTTTTTCCCCCCTTTGCTAAAGGTCTGGGAGGTAGGAACACATCAATTATGTTTACAAATTTTTCTTAAAAGAGTTTTTATAGGTCAGACCAGACTGCATCTACATAAAACACATTGCTAGTCACCCAGTAAGATCCCATAAAGCATGCTGTAAAACGCACTGTAAAATCAGGCAGCATGTGACTTGTGCTGTGTTTTAAAATGTACCACTCCCATCAAAGAAACTGCATTTTGTGATAGTGGTATGTGCTATTTCTCCTGCTGGACAGACATCCCGTTGAGGATTGCCAAGCCAAGGCTCCAGAACTGGCTGCAAAAGACATTTCACTTGCCCTCCCAGATGCAGCAAAAGGTATTTAGAAATCCGATTCCTTGTTCCTGCCCTCCCCCCCCCCCCCCCCCCGAGGTCCTTTTCTTTTTCACTGACATGAATAACCTCTTGCAACTGTAATTACTGATATGGAATAACTTCAGAAAGGTCTTACCTTCACAGTTTTTCCCATCAACTGCCACTTGGAAGCCAGCATTGCACACACAGTGAAAACTGCCATCTGTATTTATGCATCGTCCATTATTACAGATACGACCATTCTGTAAACATTCATCAATGTCTGAAAGCCAACAAAAAAGAAAAATAACACTTGGGGGGGGTTCTTTTTTATACTCAAGAGGAATTTTTCCCATTTCCTCTTCCCTTAAGTTTTTAAACCTACATGGAAACTATATTCACCTGAAAAAAGATTTATTTTGATTTCCGTAACTGAACGTTATGGGGGTGGAAAACGTTTTTTAGCTTGAAATTTCAAGTTGCTGTGAAAGAATTTCAGTGAACAGTACCCTGCAGCTTTCTCAAACAAGAATCACAATTGTTTGGGGTTTTTTTGTTTTTGTTCATCATTAAAATATTTTTACTGAACTTTAACTTAACAGTATCTAACTACTTAAGAAAAGATGGGGGAAAGCTTGTCTTTTGCTGCTGCTTTGTAAGATGACAGGAAAGTTCAAGACTTTCCCACCTCAGAAGATATTTCTCCTGCTTATTTTATATTTGAAACATCAGATCCTCATTTCCCTCTCTCTGCAGGAGGTGCTTGGCAAGTGCTTTGGAGGACCTGAATAGTGATATCACACGAGGCTGGCAGCTCTCCCTCTCCTCCAAAGGAGGGGAAAGGAGGAGATGCTGAGACAGACTGTCTAGACATTTTTCAGATTGCTCAGTATTCTCCATCAAGGCCTGGACCATCTCCCAGAGATTCCTGCACACAGGGGACTCTGCTCACAGAGAACACAACCAGCCCATGCAGACCTATCTATCATGCAACCACGCTGTCTTCCCAAACACCCCAGGGGTGCCCCTCCCTGCACCCTCCTCACAGAAACGTATTGCTGTGCTTCAGGAAGAGGCAGAGCACGGGGCATCCTCCCCAGTGCCCCTGCTCTCTGGACACCAATGAAGGGGGAACTGATGCCCCTGGAAACTCTGAACTTATATTTGCCTTCTTAGCAGGGTGGTAGTTCTGGGAAGCTGCCAAGAAATCCCTGAAAATAACTGTTTTGCAAGCAAGCAACCAGGCCAGCAGAGGCAAAAGCTGCTTGATGGGAGCTCAGGGCACTGGCAGCTTCTAGCAAAAGTGTTCAGGCCTGGTAAACATCCTCTCGTTGGATAAACAAGCATCATCAACCAGCACTGCACAAAAGTGAGTTTCCTCTCTGCTCAGTGCCTTTGCCCTTCACTTTTCTGGCACTTGGTTGTACCTGAGACTGGCTTCAGCTACCCTACCAGCTTTCTTCCTTAGCACAGCCAACATGCCACAAGATTTTTCTGGCCCTTTAATTTTTAGAGTTCATTAGGTTTTATATTTTTATTCATTTGATGTCACTTAAATCATAGTGCAGAAAATTAACACTGAATCTCATTGTTCCTTACATGCACACAGCTGATCAAAGTCCCACCACTAGTCTGACACATTTCTAATTTTCAAAGTATAAAAGAACATCATGATTTTTTTCCCCTCTGAGAAATTTGCAAAAAATCAAAGTCCTTCTTTCACTGAGATACCCATAATTTCTGTCATCTCCATGTAAGGCCTGACCTCCTCTTCTCAGAAATCTTGAGTAGATTACAGTAAGCAATTCATAGCTAATCATCATAAAATTTCACTTTTTTGGAGGTCCATTTTAAATCCCCTCTTCTGCAATTAAAAAGCAATTTATTGTTTAGATCACTAATCACAATGTGACCACTTTTATTCACCTATGTGAATAAATTAATTAAGATACTCATTCAGCCAAACTCCTAGTAAAATTATTAAGATACCTTATAACAGTTGAATCAGTAGCTTGTGATACAAACTGCAATGTTTAATCATTAATCAGAGTTATCATGCAGAAAAAAACCCTGCCCTGGAAGCTTGGAGCAAGGAAGAGATAAACATCTGGTCATTATGGAGACTTTGTTTTTCAAGAGCAGACGTAAGGAATACATTTGCAAAAGCTTATCAGCACAGACACATTTGTGCATGCAAAAATATAAAATCTCAACATCCAAAGTAGTCATGAAAAGTAATTTTACAGCAAATGCTGATTTTGGCAGGCACAAGTGCTATATGCACATTTTGCCAAATGCACCCCACTAGCCTTTTTCTTTTCCTTACACTGGTCCTAAAAATTCCTTCAGAAAACAAAGATTCTGCACATGGCAGCATTTTCTGCACTGCCTGTCAGGCAAGCACAGTTCCCATAGACTGCAAAGGAACTGCTAAGTGACCACACTTAAATGCCATTAAGCTACTGGGCTTCTGACAACCATGTGTTTGTGTAATGAATCAGTCAAATTAAAAGCCTGTGACAAAAATGACTCATGAGTAAATTCATCACGGCTGAGACTCCCCTTCAGCACTCCCTCACCACCAGTCAGCTGAACTGTGAAGATGCTTCCGCAGCATGGCTGTTTGGCAGCAGTTTAGGTCAAACCCTCCCAGCAACATGCAGCAGTGGTGCTGGCTCTGCATGTCCTCCTGGGCTGCAGGAAGCTTCTGTACCACAAATACCTTTCTAATTCACAAAAAGAAGAAAAAAAATGCACACCAATACAGATAACTTTCTTCTGGCTTTTAAGAAACTCTCTGCTCCAGAATGAGTGCATGCTCTGCACCCTGCACTCAGCCCAGAAAGCAAAATACGGAGACAAGCTGTGACTCTGAGTGTTCAAACATCCTGTTTCATTTAGATGCTTCATTTCTTAAGAACTATCAGAGTAATCCTTCATTCCCCCACCAGAAGTCTCTCATCATGACTTAACTATAAAGGACTGCATCCACTTTTACAGCTGAATTCCCATCCCAGGACAGTTTGGGAGCGACAGACCCCTGATAGAGGGTTGAGAGCTGAGGAGCTATGTGCTCTCCACTCCCATGGGAAGACAGGATGAAGACCATCATGACTATTGCTGAGCCTGACCCCCAAAATAACACTAATGAGGATTCTACAGCTTCCCCATCTAGACTTTCCCCAGTGCTTCACTACTTCTCCATATCTTATTTAAGTTTTCATTGCTGTAATGTATGCTTAGTTTTTTTTCTGGCAGTGAGCAGGGACAACACAGGGCCACTGAAAGACTTATCTTTCCCCCCAACTCTCTCTGTCTTTTAACAGTCTTTTATAGACAAAAGGTTTCTCCAAAGAAGGGATGTTTAATTGTCCTTGAGATCTTCTAGTAGCAAAACAAAAAATTTCTCAATATTTAAAAAATGAAAGTATGTCTTTTCCACTTCAAAGCCACAAATGGTGCCAAGATACTTTCAGCACAAGACAAAATGTCTTTTTTTTTTTGGTAACCCAGTCTGTGAACAGCAGCTCCAGCAGGTTAATAATTTTTACTGCCATATCTTATCTTTTTTTAAAAAAAAAAAACCCAACAAAAAAACACTCATATTTAACACATCTGTTAAATTTTTCTTAAGAACTATTTTCCCTCCTGGTGTGTATACAATAGTACAGACCCAGCTGTAAGGCCATGATTTACCTCTGCACTCTGTTCTCGTGGCCGTGCTCTGGTACCCCACACGACACTGGCAGATGTAGGAGCCCGGGGTGTTCACACAGTCTCCACCAATGCACGGGCTCCTCTCACATTCATCAATATCTGCACAACAGAGACAATATATATATTAATATATTTTTAGTACAACACTGGTTGAAAGTTATTCGTGCCTGCAGGGGTATTTTATCATTTTCTAGTTGGAGAAACAGTGCCCTTCGATCTGAAAGAAAAGGGGACACCACAGAATTCCCAGTAAAAGGATTCCACGTTCTAAGCTGAGAAGGAGCTGGGAAAAAGCAATATTCAAAAAGGCAAGATATTGCATGTGTGAGAAGGCTTTAATCCTACATCTCCTCATTTCCAGACACACTGAAGACACAGATTTTGACAGAACTAAAATCTTGCCTGTAAGAGACAGCTAATACTTGCTTCCATCATCGAGCTCTTGCTAAGTTCCAAAATTAAGGGTCTCAAAAGCCCAATAAGATACTCCTCAGGAGCTGAAAGAGGACTTGTAAATCTTACTAAGCCCAAGTTTATGATTTTTTTAACAATAGGTCATTACATACTCAAAGAGCTGGTAGCATTTTAGAAAGATCATTTTCAATTATTAATAAACACATTATAGTCACAGGCTAGTAAAATAAGAAATCCCTGCTTCTGTATAATTTTGTTACAAGACTTGCTAAATACTCTCTTAAAGGCCAAATTGTTGTAAAAACAAGTTTGCCATTGAAATCAATTATTCCTTGGAAGTCTATTTACTGGGGTTTTTTTGGAGGGGGGGCTGTTTTATTTAAGGACTCCAAGTTGTTACATTGTGTGGAGAATAGGGGGGTTTTTTTTCCTTTAAAATAAATTCCTCTCTGTGATTTACAGCAGAAAACCACATACCAATGCATTCCCCTCTACCATCCAGTTGGAATCCTTTGTTGCACTCGCAGCGGTAGCTCCCAGGAGTGGGAACACAACGTCCATTAAGGCAGAGATGTCGGTATGTTTGGCACAAGTCAGTTAAGTTCACCGGCAAGATCACTGAAATAACAAGAGTAGCAAAACCATTTTAATGTTCACCTTAATAATTTCTGGTAATCCGCAACTTGCGCAGCACTTTCCATTAAAAGTCAACATTTACCTTCCGTTGTAATGTGAATTACATAGCAAACTGGGAGAGAGAAAATGACACTGACTCCTAGAGATATGTCTGGAAACAGCTAACCATCACTGATCATCTCACTGCAGCAAGTCTGAGTCTCTTCTCCTGCCAAAGAGGACCAAGTCTGCTCACACCTAGAGGTAAATCAGGTATGTGGCACTGCAGGGACTCTACTAAAAGCCTAGAGCAGCAAAGAGCGGGCAGACTGGTTGTTTTCACTTTCACAGATAGCAGAGTGAGGAGGGCAGGGATAGCCCCGGGAGAGATGCCTATACTGTCTTTGGCAGGCAGGCAGCTGGCTCTGTCCCTGCTCCCAGCTGACCAGAAGCTGTGCAGCTACATCACTGCAGTGTCAGGCCTGAGCTAACATACTTCGCCTCTCAGGCTTATTAGCTCAGCTTGGTGCTGAACCAAGACTAAATAGTTTCAGCTGGTGCCAGTGCAAGCAGAGACCGCTTGCATCTGCACAGAGCACAGGCAAAATCAGCTTCTGTTTACTTGCAAAAGAGTGTGGCTATGCCAAACGATTTTGGGTGGCATATGGCTACTGCAGACTATATGGGCATGTAGTAAATTCCCTGAGCAAGGGACAGACCAAGGAATATATTGGTAATCTGCTCTGACTTCCTCCTTGCTGTTAAGAAAACGAACCCATCCATTTGTATCACCAAAAAAGTTCTTTCTGCACATCGGGTCACTCTCAGTGTCCAGCAGAACAGTATTTTTATCGGTACACTTCCTACCTGGCCAAGTGAGAGTGAGGAAAACAACCTCAGAGAAGCTGCTTTCTCCCAGACAAGCTCTTGAATGTAAATAACTTTCACAACCTAGTCAAAGAGCTATTCACACCCCTCAATGCTGACAAGCAGCAAAACTCATAATAGCCTTAAAACAACAGTAATATTACAATATGTGAGTAATATTACAATATGTGAGCTGCAATGCAGATAGTGAGAATGAATTTCTTTAATTCTATCTTAGCAGGCGAAACACAAGGTACACTTGGCAGAAGATACATGGCAACCAGGCTCTGATTAAAAGGATATCCAGAGACTACATGTCCACGTGAAGTAAGCAAAAGATACCAACAGCTGAAGGGCACACTGCTACTGAGAAAAGCATGTTTTTAAAGAAGCTAAATGCACACAGTGCAAGGAGAGGTTCTTTCTTTCTTTCTTTCTTTCTTACCATGAGGTGGTGGAGCCCGAGATGGATAGACAATTTCTGGCTGTGGAGGAGGGAAAACACCAGGAATGAGTGGTGGAGGGATGACTTCAGGACGGGCCGGAGGAAGGTCAGGTCTTCCTGGCAGCAGAGCAGGCAACAGAGCAGCTACTGTGCACAACTTGCGATACTCTTCTGAAACATGAAAACATAAATGCTGCTTTAGACTCTTGCAGCCTTTCTATTTAATCCAACTCTCACCCTTTTTGCAGTGCTTCAAATTAGCAATACCAAACCTTAAATAATTTGGGACGTGTGAGTCTATATGTTTTCTTAATAGTAACAAGCTTTGTTCTGTGAATGGAGTCATTAATGCACAGATTCTCAATACTACGTGTCCAAAGATTGCTGGTAAAAATGTAACACAACTGACACCCTGGATATGAAATCGAACAGTGAGGTGGGAATCTGATCTTAATCTATTTAGTCTTCTTTCAAGCAAAGTCTTTGGTAATCTCAGTGTGAAGTTTACCTAAAGAAGGACTTTTGGATTTGATCCCAAGCTAATTTAATAGAAAGCTTGCCACAGAGTTAGAAAAATACTTAACAGGGAAAAAAGCCCAGTTTCAACTGGATTTCTTAAAAGTTAACCTCCTAAAACAAAGAAATATAAATATAAGCAATGAGGCAAAACTAATTAGAGAATGAATACACTAACACTATTTCCCTGTGAAAATTAAGTTTGCCAATAAAAGCAGAAACCAAACGAGGTGCAGTCTAAGGAGTGTAGCCAAGGAGAAACCAAGTCAGATCCACATGAAGTTCATTCTTTTCCACATGATGGGAAAACTATCTATTTTGCTGTAAGCACAGTCAATGCTGAGTGTGATGCATTCTCCTATTGTTTATCTCTATTAGTGGCATCTGCCCTACTGCCCCACTTTTCCTCCTGCCCTCAACTCTTTTGTCTTTGGGAAGTGTGGTTTTGGAACTTGTGATTCAAAAAATGCACACAGAGTATCACAATTAAAGACCACATTTCCAGCTGACCTAATTCATGTTCACAATTCATGTGTACACAAATAACTATTTGTGCAGCCAATACCTTTGAACTTCAAAATTTAAAGTTTGTGGCACAACAAAGGAGAGGAATTACATAATGAAAAAAAAAAAAAAACAACAGAGATTAATGAGCTCCTGAAACAATATAAAAAATGAGAACTGAAAAATAAAGTAAATGTTAGGACAACTAAGCTGGATATTTCAGCCTTCAACACTTTGATCTCACTTCTGCTTCCACCTGTAAAACACATTAGAAGCTTTCCCTAAATGACAGAAGATTTGTTAAATAAACATAGTACCATTAAGTTCTGCTTTTCCTGATTATGAAATCTGCATTTATTTAATGCTCTTAGATGATCAGTTTGTTTCATGTGTCACCGCATTTCCCTCTATTGTTCCTTAATTTTAGTCTTTAAATAGTGTCAGTGGTAAGCCCTGTTATTCCACATGAACAATTCTTGCTATGTTATACAAGTAAATACAAGTGCAAGCCTTTTTTATTGCAACTTTAATCTCTGTGTATAATTTCTAGCAATAAACAGTCTATTTTATGGTAGCAAGTGGGTCTGCTGCCCACACTGAAAATGCAACTGCCCAGTTACTTTATGCAGTCAGTGCTCCCTTTTTTATTGCAGTAAGTTTCCATTTCAAAGTGTGAGAGGCTTTGGGCCACTTACAGCTCTAAATTCCTCGTCTTCCTTTCTCAGGATACGCTAAGTAAGGAATAACTGAACTTGATTAAATAATGACAGAAATACCTTAAATACATGTAAAGCCTTTCAAAGAATTTCAAAGCACTTCTGAAAAGAGTAATTTATAGTGTCAATTTATATCCCAAGTCAGAAATAAAACCAAAAAAAAAAGTGGCAAGTAACCACGATCTGGAAGACCTTGCATGGATTTATGAGTCAGGAAGTCCTGGGTTGTAGCTCCTTCTCCATGACGTCTCAGTCTGCAGCTTTGGCCAAATTACTTTACTTTTCCACCCAGTTTATTCACCAGTTAGATATGAATAATTAGAAAGTATGTAAAGAAAATAAGGAACTGTGTTACAACTAAAAGTTTTCTCCTTGTCTTCCCATGTCAGATGACTATCAATAGATTACACTATTTTTCAGCATTATTCTAGCCAGTTCTGAAATTTCGGCATGTTTAAATATTATAAATAAGGCAGTGACAGAAACAGGAAGGCTTCCAAGAGTTCTTATTGTAGATTTCTGCTCTAGTACTATACAGTTGTACTCAAAGGATTAAAAGCAAGAATAATAAAAGACTCCCATACATGAACTCTGACAATGTCTGAGTTACACTGCTAGTGTTACAATCCCCATTCCTCCCTAAACTCTGCACCTCTCTTGACCTCCCCTCCTGAAATTTCTTGTCTTCTCCTTCTCTAAAGCATTTCATTAGGTCTCCAGTTCTAAACAATGTCAAAAACATCTTCACTCCCTCACACTGAGTTTCCCAATCTGCTCGTCATCTTCCCTCAATTCAAGTTGCGCATTTTCTGGGGATCTCAACACACAGGGAGGCAATAAAGTCAAGCACATTTTGGTAGCAGACAGAAACAACGTTCTCTGTCAAATTTCAGGAAATATATGGTGACTCAGAAAGCTTGTCATGAGGAAGGAAAAAACAGTTTCCCAAGGAGAATGAAGCTGCAGAGAGAATAGGCACCTATTAGAAGGCTCTAGAGGAAGTAACTTGATCTTGAAGAGGATGTTGAAAACAAAATCTGAACCAGGTAAGGTGAGAATAACTTGGCCACAAAATATGAATTAGCAACAAGTAGTTGCTTCTGTCTGCTTGGTGTAGCCTCCTGGGGGTCCCAAGTAACCTGCCATAGGAGGCTGTGCTTGAGCAGGGTGGGTTGGACCGACCAATCTGCCACGATGCCCCTCAGCCTCATTCTGCGTAGTTCTTCAATGAAGGCATTACTGCTAAAAGACAACCAGCATTCAGCCACGCTCCCAGGAGCTCAGGTGGATCCCTACCGGTGGATCTGATGGGGCACATTTCGGGAGCGCTGGCCGGACTGGAGGACCAGCACCGGCCGCTGTCACAGCAACACTGCATCTTGGACATGGGCTGGGGGAGCTGATTCCCACAGCGCCCGTTGCTCAGGGTGGAGAAGCAGAATCCAGGACGCACATCTGCAGAGAGAAAGAAACAGATATGGGATGTGTAACCAGCCAGTGAGGAATGTGACTTTCGCAAAAGGGAAATGGCCCATTTTTCTTGACAGATTTACATTATTGATGACACAGCCCTTACAATGTCACAACCACCAGAAAACAAAAGGCAGAAAACCAGAAAACTCTAGATAACATTTGGGCTGCTTTGGATTCAGGTGT
This sequence comes from Pyrocephalus nanus, assembly GCA_038380795.1. Taxonomy (NCBI): domain Eukaryota; kingdom Metazoa; phylum Chordata; class Aves; order Passeriformes; family Tyrannidae; genus Pyrocephalus; species Pyrocephalus nanus. The sequence continues at coordinate 10,176,782 of CM076272.1, forward strand.
AACACCTCCTGTGAGAAAGCTGCAGTGAAATATGGAACAGCAATGAATTAAGGGAGGCAAAAATACAATAGAAAGATATATTCATTACATAATAACATTCTGTGCCCCTAAAGAAAAACTGCAGTGTCATCTCTTTTAAAGACAGTACCAGATCAGCTCTGTCTAAGCCTTGATTTGAAAGCCACTGAAGCACAGCAGTAAATTCACAGCATCACAGCTCTCAAAGCATTACTTCATTTTTCATTAGTCATGGCTTCCCCAGCTGAAGTATGTAGTGATTTGACAAGATATAGGCTTGCAGGCAGGAAAGAGCAACACAGCTTTAACTGGTGCCATCACAGTGTTTATGGAGATGTGCTGGCTTCCTCTCTGAAAAGGGTAAGCGCGTGCTGTGCAAAGAACATCCTGTACTCAGATTTTATATACTCAGCTCTAACAACACTGCACAGAGATCCCCCAGCTTAGAGAAGGAAGAAAAAACGTGGATGGAAAAAAAAATCATAAAAAATAATCTTTTGATACCATGTCAAGCTTTGAGGAATTGTTTCACAATATGTCACATCGTGTCAAACTCAGTTTAAGCTGTGATGTGATTTGATGCTGAATGATAAACCAGACCAAGTTTGTTTCTAAATTATACAAATATTTGCTGTCAAAATGTAGTGGAAAAAGTTGTGCACATAATCTTACAACAGAAGACTTCATTTCCTAAAGAAAAGGTACCGCAGTTATCCAAGGCATGGTGGATTCATCTGTATAGTACCAGTGCTTTCCAGAATTTAGTAGCTATTCAAATGCTTATAAAAAAAAGCAGGGAAGTTTTTTATTATTTTTGAGGCAACTGACATATAGTGATATGTTGGAAGAGTCTGTGATGGTTCTGGTTTTTGTTGACTGGAACCCTGAACGTGGATATTACTGGCAGTATGGCTAAAAGAGTCAGTTGGTCATTGTTTCCAAACTTTAGTTAGACCACTCATTATCTCATGATCATAACAGATAGGTAACAGAGGAAAACAAAAATCTACTCCGTTCTATTACTGGTCTTCCATTTTCTCCTGGTACCCAGCAAATCTGCCACAAATATTTACTCCTTCATCTACCCTTTTAAAAATCAAAAAAATGCAAATTGTTGGTGGAAAGGAAACTGTCCTCCAGTACCGCTGGAGAGAGATTCAGATGCTTGGTGTGATGGTGGAGTGGATGGCAAGGAAGGAAGTAATCCAACACACCCTATCATCATCCTCTGTAATTCATCCTTCTCAGTTTTGATCAGTACCAGGTTTTGAAGCATTTAAAAGCAGTAATGAGAAAAAGTGGAAAAAGAACCTACATGGAATCTGTGCAAGCACACAATGATCCATGAAGATGGAATCACACAGTAAACATCTTTGTCCACTTACAGGTGTAAGAGTGTGCCCAAAAGTCACATAATTTTCAGAAAGAGACAGTAAGTTTGTAAGAAAAATATAAAATCTTTCCATATGCATAATATGATTATTTTTACTTCTTTTTTTTCCCCCTCTTTCATTTTCCTTTTCTATTCCAAATGGTAAAACATACAAAATATGGGCAAGAACAGCAGGAAACAACATTTTCACTGTTTCATTTTTTAATATTTTATTATTTTTACTAAAAAAATAGTCTTTTGAAAAGGTAAAAAACCACTGTGAGAATAACTTTCAAGAAAAATTTGTCTCTTAAATAAAATGTTAGAAAAGGCCATCGAAAAGCAAGACAGACCAAACAAATTTATGCCAGCTGGCAGTATGGGCAGCCTTTTTCACAGCATTCTTTGTGTACTTGGGTTGAGATGCCCCACTCTTGTTTCTGCTCTTCAGCTGGAGGAGATATTATCTTTGCTTTGTCTATTCTAATTTCTAAGGTTTGTAATAATGGAACTCCCGGTTCTCCCTTTGGATGTTTGGCCCCAGAGCTGCTCAGTTTGAGTCCCATAAGGGATACATTTCTCAGAAGCACTTCCTCCTCTTGAACAGAACAGACACGTTCAGCTAACACTTCTCACTTAAGACAGGCATGTTGTAATTAAAACAAGATTACATGCTTTGCCCAACACTACTGCAGATTTGGGCTCTGTTCTCATGAATATGGCAAGTATGCAGCCTGCATATTAGACATGAATCCAAAATATCTGCAGATAATGAATAGTGCTTCCCATTTAGCACGTTTTGCCTGAGACACAAAGCCAAAATGTTAATGATGGCTCAGAGTCTGGCATATTATTTATCACATCTTGTCATCATTTAAGTCCCCAATTCTTTAGCTGAACTACTTCAGTCTATGAATACAGGGGGTAAAAAATGCTGGAAAAATGCAGGAATATGACATGAGTGTGAATGCCAGCAGTCCTGACTGAGTGGTGACAATAAAAAGCAAAAAGCAAAGCAAGTTGTGCCTCTCTAGAATTTTTTTGTTCCAGAAAGGTGTCTCTTTTATAAATATTAAGTGCAGGCATCAATCGATGATTTAATGATCCATAGTAATTTAGTAGCTATTAATCTGAAGCAATAAAAGTAAAACCCAATGACATTTTAAGAGCAGAGTATGGATCAAATCTGGAAAAATGCTGTTCTTGATGATGGAAGAAATACAGTTCATTTCTAACAACCTGTGGAAATCGAATGGTACCATTCGAAATGAGTCATAACTTGAACTGTTTCCAGATCTCTTGGGCAAGTTAATATAATTTGGTATTGAACTCTGCATAGTTAGGGGTTTTTTTCAATTATTTTCAAAAATTATTTTTCTACCAAAGGTACTAAACACAGGATGCTTTCTTGAACCCCAGTGCTGGCACTGCCTATGAGCCTTTAAGTAAGCAAGCTAAAACTGAGGAAATAAACCTTTAATATGATTTTTGCCCAGAATTCAGCACTGGCATTGAAAAAAGAAATTCCTGCTCAAAAATGAGAAATAAATACATTAATTGAAAACCAGATCTGCCTCAGAGCAGGCTGTTTGCTTCCCAGAAGCAGTAACTGCTAACACCATTCTATGGCTTTGGCATTGCAGTGGAAGTCATTTAATTCCCATAGTTCATGGGTGCCCAGTCTGACCAGTCTTGGAAGAAGACAGGTTCAGCTCTGGCACACTGAAAGCCTGAGAGAACTGCCCTGCCAAATCATCAGCATCATGAAACCACACACAAATGTCCCATACCCAGTTTATCACTCTACTTCCTTTAATGAAAAATACTTGTATGAGGGTCACGACTGTTGGAATGCAAATTTGCTTTTGTAAATGGTGGATATAACACAGACTAAATCAAAAACAAACAGGAGAGCCATAATATCAAGGTGATGGGTTAAACAAGTTCTAAGGCAACAAATACGGCATAACAGAAAAAAATGCAGTAAGAAAAATGAACGGGAAGGTCCCAATGAAGAGGGAAAGAAGAAACATCCTGCAAATGAAAAACTCTCTTCAGAACACATATAGAGGCACATGATGTATTTCTGTGTAGAAGGATTTCAAGACCGCAAGTTGAAATACGTTTCTGGTACGCTGTTACCCATTTTAGATATTCAGGAAAGTTATGACACAGGATTCTACTCACCTATGCATTTTAGGCCATCAGGAGCTGTATAAAACCCTGGAGGACACTTGCAGAAGTAACTGCTTACTGTGTTTGAACATTCTCCTCCATCACAGATTCCAGGAATGGTGCTGCATTCATCAATATCTTCAAGGCAAAAAGAGATGCAGGGGCAGGTTAGCTAAATTAGTTCTGGCACAAGAATAGGCATTTTGTAATTACTATTAATGATAAAATTCAGTGTGGTCTGAGACACTTCCTAACTTATGCACTAAGGGCATAATCAGCAGTTTTGAATCAGCATCTTCTGTTGGGCATCTTATAAACAGAAATGAAACAGAACCAAAGAAAATCTTGTATTTGTAAATTGCAAGAAGCCAAAGAGTTTGTTTTACTGCTTAATAATGATGGATGAAAATCCTTAAACTGCAGAGGAGATTTACTAACTGTAAGTAAAGTTTGAATTCTGCATACTAGAATTAAGAAAAGTCTTTTGGGACCATAGAGAAAACTGTGCAGTGACCATAGTGATCAGGATCTTAACCTTATCTCCAGCAGCACAACATCTTCTGGTACCACACTGAGGCACCAGCTCAGTACAGACTCAAAGGGAAGTGCAGCACTTACTGAATGGCCTGTCCTTCTTACTGCACTCGCAAATCCCTCTTATAAAAGCACTGAGCAGCTAGGTATTGTTTAACTAATCTGACAGGATTATAGCTCAGAGTAGGATGACTGCAGGCAAAAAAAAATCATCTTTCCTGGCTTTCTCCACTAAGTCAAATCACACTCACTCACAAGTTCTGAAGTTTCAAGAGGTTTCTAGACAGTAACCGAAATATCTGTTGCAGAACTCAGGCGGTGTCCATAATTCCCCTTTATATTTTGTCAGGGATTTTAAAATAAAATTTTCATATCATGATTGTCTTCAGTAACAAATCTCAGTCCATACACTAAATCATCATCATAGCTACAATGCAGAAAAATTTTCAAAGTGTGCAGGAAAAAAAACTAACAAATACCTGCCTACACCTCATCACAGCTGCACACAGGAACAGAGGGAACTTGAAGGGTTTCTTCCACAGCTAGTTTATATTATCCACAGCTATGTGAATAACAACCTAAGTCAGTCCCAATTGCTCCTTAATTACCACCAGTAGCCCACCTGTGATGTGTAGTTACTTTCCCTTTGGTTTCTACTCTTAAAAATGCAGCTGTCTCTAATTAGCACTGCTCTCATCTTGTAGGGACCTGGAGTTCTGCTGAGCTTAAAAACAGCTCGCTCTTTTCCATGGTACCTACAAGAAGGATCAGCAAATCAGAGCAGAAAGGGAGGTTATCCTCTGGAGTGATCCATGAAAACTGCCTGTCACAGCCATCCTACATCACCCAGTTGCTCTCCTGACAGAGAGCATCCAGCTAGAAATAATGGCATCACAGGACCCTACCCAACCTCTCTCCAGAGATCCCAGAACAGATAGACACATGGCTGTAATAATGATTTCACCAACCACAAAAATTTCTGAGATGAAATACTGCAACACCACCCAGCACACCAAGGCGAGGAGTGAATAATACCGTAGTCATCAAAAACGATTGAAGGAATTCAAATGTAACGCCTAAATTGGAGTTTGGCCCCAACAGATGGGGGAACACCCAAAGTCCCACAGGACCATTAATGAGTGTTTTAGCAAGTAGAGAGGATCTCTGCTCTACTTCTCCTGTGAAAGCAGTAATACAAAAACTCAATGAAACAAAAACCAACAGTTTCTTTCTCTTAGGTAAGGCACAGGATGCTCTAATACCTCTGTGGCCCCTTGCCTTTGCAGGAAAGTAGTAGAGGGCTGGGATGGCACACAGGTAACCAAACTCTGCAGACTGACCCATCCTAAGTGTGCAAGGCTTTGGGTCCCCTGTGCACACATTTTTCTCCAGCATTTTGCCAGCTGTCCTGATGTGGGTCACATTCCTCGCTTGGGTGTGTGAGAGGGGTGTGACTTTTTGTTCAGTGCTACTTCCAGGGTGTTGCCAAAGCCTGAAGTCCGAGTGCCCTGGGAGCACTGCTAAGAGACTTTTGGCTTCTGCTCCAGGATTATACTCCACAGGAGTCCCAAAAGTCTCAGTGACAAAAAATGTGGAAATTGAATTTTGGTCTGAATAAAGCCCTTAATTAACAGAGAAAAATGCAGTCGTAAGTGGATCAGATTCAAGCATTTTCTGACTCAAATTCACCAATGTTTATCTAAAGTCAGTGTTGCCACTGTTTATATAGAGTCCAACCTTTTTAAAAGCAAAATCATCACTCTTCATTTTAGGGTTGAGCCTAATCCAAACAGTATTTCACTATTTATACTCATGTTGACATTCATATAAGCAACATTGCCGTTGTTAAGCATGCGAGTTTTATAAAGGTAAGTTTACTTGATGTACTTGCAGATTTAAATGTCACTGCAGGAAAAATTACTCCCCCTGGCCACCAAAGCATTTACCTCAGAATTTATGCAAATGGAAGAGGAATGGTTATATGAAATAGTGAAATAAGGTTTCCATCAGCTATGCTAATAAAGAGAACCAACACACCCCGTTTCCCATCTTGTTCGTTGTCTCCCTGTCCCTGACGATTGCTGTCATGATCCTACTTTAATGGGGACCCCCTGAGAAAACAGTATTGGCAGTTCAGCAGGTAGCTCCCAGTTGAACTGAATCCGTGACCAAGAACATGTTACAGATGCCAGAAGTACTTCTTGCTGGATAGGAAGCTAAATCAAGCACATGATCAGATGTTATTTATTAAGTATAAGAATTAATTACAGTTAATTATTAGAAAAAAAAAATCTTGTCTCATATTGCCATATAAAACTCAAAAATAATTTAAAATACTGGAATGGTTACTCTGCTGTTTCTTTTGTATCTCATGACACTGGTATAATGGTGCTACTTTCAGTTCTTTGAATTGTATTAATACCTACACAGCTTTAACCGAAATTGTTTGGTACATACAATATGAAGATGCACTGAAAGTAACTCTGCTGAGGTTTAAAAATCTACAGGTATGAAATTAAAGAAGGAAAAATTCATCTGATCTTTGCAGCCAGGCAATCACTCCAAAGGGATTTCACAAATGGGGCGGGAAATTTGTGGCAGCATTTGGGAGCAAAGCAAGGTACACCAGGTTCTTGGGTCCAGTCCCTTAACTATTACCAAGTTGGTGGCTGTTTGGAGTTTTTTGTTCTTTTGTTGTTGGTTGGGTTGGGTTTTTTCATGATTCAGCAATTGAAAAATGTTCATGTGATGCAGTCTGTGCAAGCCTACAGCTCTCAGTTTTTCATGTACTAATACTTAACAAGGCACACGTTCATTCTTTCCTATTCACCACACTCTTGGTACTTCATCCACAGAAGGAAACACTTGCAATGTTGTTCTACCCTAAATGTGGGTTACAGTTTGCCAAAACCATTGGCAGACGATACATAAACCATGCTGTGTACAAACTCCTAAAATTGCTCTCCTTAAGCTGCAAATAAATTATAAAGTTTTGCCTGAAACAGGGATTTTTCTTTTGAAAGAATAAGTTGTAATTCTTCTGAAACGACTAAACAATTTTGAGTGCTTCTCAAAAGGCACCTGATGCAAGAAAGGGTGGTGAATGCACATCTCATTCTAACAGTCAAAATCCTTTATGGTAATGAAAGTTAGCAATCCAAAATCACTAACCACTAATGAAACTTGTCTGCTCAAATTAAGTTAATTTTTGTCTAATGATTAAAAGTAGAATCAGTTGCAAGAGTTTAAACATTATATGGACTTCACTGTAAACATGAATCAATAATGTGCAACTGACACATTTTAGTGCTATATCCCATAGGTGTTCAAAATTCTCTTAAAGCAAGGGACACATCTATGCTTGATTATTATATTAAAAAGAAAAAAAAATAGTCAAAAATTAGCAAGATTCCATAATCACACTCTGCAAATTTCCACACTACTATCTAGCACCTGCTGTACTGCCAAATTAGGATGACCAATAAGTAAAGATAAAATGTTTGTCCTTCTGTGCCATCTGCAGCTGTAAGGGTGAGCTTAGAGCACAGTCCTGTAGTCTTCACTCAGCATTTGCATGTGCCTCAAGCATTTCTAAAGCAATATATCAGTTGGAAAGTATTTTTAGTTTTAATGTTTAAGGTTTTAATGTTTAATGTTAGGATGCACCTTTAAGTCTGTGAAATGGTACATGAATAAAAGGCTGTAACAAGCTGCAGCGCCAATATTTAAGGTTAGGAGAAAGAATCACTATTTGTATTTATTGTGAACAATGCTGTTTGCATACTCAAGGCAAAAGAGACTGAAAAGTTTGTTACAAACTGTTAAAGTCAGTCCCCAAAAGAAGACTCTCCCCTTTTACTTTCGGAAGAAAGTTCTAGAAGTTCTTACCGTCACATTTTTGTGTCACTTCATTAAACTTGTGTCCAGCTGGGCATTTGCACTCAAAAGATCCAACAGTATTAATGCAATTTCCCCCTTGACAGATCCCAGGGATGGCTTGGCATTCATCCACATCTATCATATAAAAAAGGAAAAAACATCCACTTTTATTTCATTTCTCAAGAACAGCCATAATAATTTGTCTACAAAGAAATGAAAGTAAATACACCTAAATCCATTCTTCACCCATCATAATATTATGATACTTGCTTGCAAAGACAGACACTAATTTTGTGGTTCCTCTATGCAAAGTATGATTAAGTGCAGTACTCTAAATATTTTCTGCAAGAAATCACATAGTTATTATTATTACAGACATTAAATATCTAACTGCTATTGCTTTGTTTTCCTAAAACATCTGGGGAATGGTGTGCAGAGAACACAGCCTGCCAGAACTCAAGTTTCTTTGAAGTGTCTGAAGCTGGGCACCCAAAATCACTTGCCCCTTCCAAAATCTTGGCACCTCCATCCAGTGCTTATGCCACCAGCACAGAGGGGCAGGGTGTGCATAGAAGGGGCCTCACGGAGAGCACGAGGAACTGCAGAGTCATTATTGATGGAAATTATTAACTCATCACTCCAGCAAGATCAGCACCAATGACCTTAGACTGCTGTTAGCATTTGACTCAAGAAGTTTCATAGCCATAATTAATGTCTCAGGAGGAATTATTAATGACCTGATTAGACATACTCACTTTGGAGGGGGTTTTTTCCTTTTATTTTTCTCTCTTTGCTTTTGATTTTTTTTCACTGGAGAAAATGAAACAACGAAGATGGTATCACAGGCTAGGTAGTAGGCTCATGACAAATAGTTTCAAGAGGCCCCAGTTTCTGGCCTCACAGCTATTTTAGCACAACAACACGTGTGTCGTCACTTAGCTGCAGAAGTGTTGCCACAGCTTAATAACAGCTAGAGAGAAGAAGCTAAGGGAGGAGGAGGAGTGGACTGCAATAGGGGACTCAGGAAGTCTGGCTCACAGTCCCCAGGGGCTGCTCAGGAGCTCCTTCAGGAGCACCAAGCACTCCACTCTCCAATCCAAATTCCCGTGCTTCCCTCATCTCCCCAGGAGAACCAGCTGCTGCTGATAAAACCTGGTTACTTGAGTTCTTGGGATTCATACTGGGCTGGAGATGATGCCTTCAAATCTCCCTTTATAAATCCCAGAGAGCCAGCTACAACGTGTCTTGCAGTCTGAAAAGCCAAGTATTACATCTGTACAAAAGGCCAAGAGGCAATTTTCCTGGGAGCCACAAAGTAGGAAGTTTCAGGAATGCCAAGGGGCATATCTGTACCACATGGTAAAGTGTTATGTAAAGATCCCTGGGCAGACTGAGATGGGTCAGAGGGTTCAGCAGCAGAGGCAGAGAAGAGCTGTGCCCGAGGGAAGAGCTGTGCCCGAGGGAAGAGCTGTGCCCGAGGGAAGAGCTGTGCCCGAGGGAAGAGCTGTGCTGGGAGGCCACAGAACCAGCACAGCCTCAGCACCCCGACAGCCACATTGCTGCTGGCACTCAAGCTGCAGCAATATGCTGTGTTTTAATAACACCAATCAGCCAGACTTCATGGCACTGTACTGACTTTTAAAAATTTCAAAAATTAAATAAATAGAAGTCATATTTCTGAGTCACAATGTCTGTTTCGAAATCGCACCTTTCGGCTTTCATTTTTTGTCCTTTGTATCTTTAAAAATCTCAGCTGTGATATTAATTTAACTTTCAGTCAAAGTCAGACTTTGAGTAGTGATATTCTATTTACTTTTGAAAATAAATGTGCCCTCCTCTGTGTTTTATTTTTTCTGACTTCTCTACACATAAAAAGGATTTCTTTTTCTCTTCAGAGAACCTGGATTTTGTTTACCCTGCTTTCCTTTATTTAGATTGAATACGGATGTGAAATCCCTCAAATGTCTCCAGTCTGAATGGAAGTTATCTGATTTCAGAAGGACCGGATTTAGTACAATTGCATGAAAAATAAAGCTAATATGTGATCCCATAACAGATCTGTTGAAATTATGAACACAATACTTGAGAAGAGAAAACTGGAAAATACAAGTCAAACACACAGGGCCAAAACTGTGCTGGCACCACATATAGATTAGCATCGATGTAGCTGCTTGCTAAGAAATGTGCAGTAAGCAGAAGTCTCCTTATTCCAAACTGCACAAACCCATTGGAGAGGTCACTGCAGCTTTCCCATGACACAAACAAGAGGGATATAACTAGGTGTGGCATAAATTCAGGGGTGTGGGCCACATATTTACGTACATAAGTTTTCAGAAGTGTCCAGAACCTTGGTTCACAGATTTCTGCACCATTCAATCCTGGCCTTTACAGTGAGAGGGGGAACAGAATCGCTGAGGTCAAAATTTGGGCACATCATGCAGTACACACAACTGCAGGCACCAACCAGGACTTGGCTTGTGACAGAAGGTATCTCCATTTTTAATGCCATGGAATGCCTTGAAGTCCTTCATAGGAATTTCATGATTATACAAAATAACTCATAGATTTATATTCTTTATCTTCCCGATTTTCAAAAATATTGTAACTTACTAGAAAATGTTAGACAGATTGAAATAAACTGTCCCCAAAGAATAGGGTCCTGGGAATGTATAATTCACATCAGTTTAATACATAGTTGCCCCTGTTAACTTTCTCCTGTTTCCTGCCAGACATCCAGACAATAAAAGAATTTATACAGCTGGAAGTATTAGAATAAAAGCCAAAAGCAGTGTAAGGACTTTCTATGGTAAGGCATGCTCTGAAAGAAGTAAGCAACATCTGGGTGGATTTAACAATTTGAAACAAATGCAAATGCATTTCCAAAATTGTATAAAATGTATAATAGGGCATTTCAATTGGCACGACAGTCACTTCTCTCCAGGTCAGAGCAATGTAGCTCTAGAGATAAGACACCCAAGGTGAATTCAAAATCAACAACTTTTAGCTAAAAAATCCCACACTGGATAAATGGAGCAGTATTGCCACAGATTGATTTTTGCATGTTTTGAGTGCTTTCTGCAACAGAACAAATTTCTCCAGAGTGATGGAGTGGTATGCTCAGAAAAACACCATTACAGAACCAAGGGAAAGGGCTGCTGGCAGTGAGAAATTCATTAAGATGCTGGCTGCTCTCACATGACCTGAGTTACTAATGTACTCACTTGAACAGCAGGCACTCACTGAATCATGAAGTAATGCATCTGACAGTGTTTTTCCATTCTTCACACATATAGCTGAGAATGGCTTAGGACAGGTTATTCACAGCAGTGTAACTCAATTAAGATTAATCCAGTAACAATTTCAGCAGCTTTGGGGGAGGCTTTGCTGGTAACTTACCTTGACAGGCCCCCGTTCGGATGTTGGGAATGAAGCCCCGGCGGCAGGGATGGGGCTGGGCAGGGCACATTTCGCAGGGGTGGCCCCACGCCCTCCCCACGGTGGCACAGCAGAGGGTTTTTGTGCAGACTATTCCACTGAGCTGCCCCTGGCACATCTGGTTGGTCACCAAAGTGAAACAAGGGCCGGTCCTGTAATCTGAGCCAAAGACAGGAAACCGAATCAGCATCGCAATAAAAATACACAACGAAACTCAAAATAAAGCAAACCAACAGCAGGTTTAGGCAAGTCTTTTTCACACAAATTGCCCACCGACCCAACAATTTTACTTAGCAGTGTTCTGCAGAGGATTTTTTTGTTTCTGTCATTCAAATCCACTGATAATATAAAGCGTGACTATTTTACCAGGACTATTATAAACTTTAAGATCCCGGAGGTCCCCTTTGCTGCTCGGTTTAATCACTCATAATACTCTTTCAGGGGTCTTTTCACCAGTTGCTTTAAATATTCAGTGCATTAATGAAAAGAATACTGATAAAAGAGTTAGGATATGTTTATTTTCACAAGTGTTGTTCTCAAATGAGGCTCAAGGGAAGAGAACACAGACTGCAGGAAGTTTTTTGAGGACAATTTTCACTGTTAGTCAGGCATATGCTGCACCAGATACATGGGTAAGCTTTGCCTACAGCTGAATGGAGGGCATGTGGAACACATCTGCTTGGATTTGTTTATGGTAGGACAGGCCACTTAGCCAACAGACAGAATTGAACTAAGATATTAATAAAATACTAGTAGGCTTTATTTTGTTCCATTCTCCGAGGGCGAAAAGCAAACAGTGGTATTGCCAACTCCTGCTGTCTCCAGAACATCCGGGGTGCACACTCCAGTCAGGGCTTCACAAGCAGCCCTAAAATACCTTTTTTGTTATGGTGCACCAGGACAGAGTCCAGCATCCTGTAAGCATAGCCAGCAAATTATGAACCTGATGTTTGTTTGTACTGAAGTAGTTACCAGGTGCCTCAGCCAAGGTCACTAAGTAATCCACACTGCCTTAGACTCATAACATTATGAATTCCTCCAGTTTTCATGCCACTTCCAAACTTTGTTAACAATAATATGTTTTCACTTAGCCATTGTTAGAAAGTGTGAAATAGGGCAGACATGGGAATGGATGCCTTTCCCCTCTGCTCCATCTTCATGCCAATCTAGGCATGCTGTGTCCATATCCTATAATTTTGATATTAATCAAGCCATTCTGATATAAGTAATGAAACAGCTTACAGAAGTCCTGTAAGCCACACAGTAGTGTTGTACTGCTACTACTGTCTTCATTAATTAAACATGATGATCTCAGAAAGGATATCAAGTTACTTTGAAGGACCCATCTCGAAAAAACTTGTCCTAAATGACAACAAATACCATTTCTTCTTCATTAATTATAATTGCCATTCTATATTTTGTCTGTTTAACACTTCTATAATCACTCAAATGATCTCTTTTCCTTTTAAAATACTAGAGCAACAACTATCTTCTTTCAGCCTCTATATTTCCAGATTTATGGAGAATTAACCTGCATGATATGAGAACCCATCAGCAAGCTATTTTCAGGCTCCTTGGTTAGCTGGACTATAAAAATATGTATAAAAATATGTAAATGCAAATCCTGCTAATTAATTTCATCCTTAAAGGCTCCCGGATTACACATTTAAATTCCTGTCCTATACTCTCCAATCAGTACAGCTGCATTTACTGAACATTTCTCCATCCCCTTCTGTAGCAATTCCATCAGCCCCATCATAAAATGGGTCAGAATGTCTGATAACATCTCTCTTGCCTTTGATTACTTAATTCCTTGTCATCACCTTAACTTTCTTTGGCCTGGTATTTCTTAGTGGGTCCCTCCATTTCCCATATTAATTTTCAACATTACAGCTTCTATCAAGTTTTTCCCTGTTTTAAAGCACTTTTGTAACTGCTTTAATTTTCCCAGTTCGACAGGCTTGTTTTGCTTTTGTCAAAACTGCCATTGGCTTCTTTCTCATTTCTCATTCTAGACATGCAGCTTTAGAAGCATGTAGTACAAAACCAAGAACTACCAGCTTTATCTTATCCCTTCAACAACACATAAACAAATACAAATAGGTCATGATCAATTATACCTATCAATTAAAAAAATTAATTTCCCAGATCGATCCTTCATCCTTGATCAACATGAGAATTCCTATTTTACTCTACGCAAAACCCTTCATAGTGTAACTTCCAATATTAAAACAATAGAAGACAATTTCTTTAGAAACACCACAGTTTTGTGGTGGCGACAGGAAACCTTCAGAGCACCTCCTCAGCATGAAACCCCTCATTGTAGCCTGTCCCTGTGCCATTTATATATAGATGGTTTGAAAAGGAGTCACTTTGTTCTCTGTGGCAGCATCGGACAGCACTGAATAACCCATCTTGTATTTTATGGTGGGATATGAATGGACCAGCATTTACAATTGTTTGCTTTCAAGCTATAAATGACTTAGCAGTGGCTAATATGTCTTAGAAATATGGTGAACCCAATGAAGTTAACTTCATAATCACGCAAATCTTGAAGTAGGTCACAAATGCACTCAAAACAAGCAAGTCCAGCTCCTATTTGTTATTATTCAAGTTCATAGCACTTCACAATGGAGAATTACAGACTATTTTCACCTAATCTTTTGCCTTGATAAATTTTGTTCTTAACACTCAGTTTTCTCTGAGAACAGTTTTCCTTCTGTTTTCTCAGTCTTTCACCTTTTCACAAGGAAAATTTTTTTTGTGTTCTTATTGGAAAACTCTAAGTGTCAGAAAATGCATAAGAAAAAGATCATTTGGATGTACACATCAACCTAAGGCGACAGAGAAATCCACATGTCAAGCCCATTTTTTTTATACAGAATAAATAGGCTGAGTAAACAGACCTTTAAAATTAAAGCATTCTTAATAGTGAGTTTAGGATGTTTTGACTTATTACAAGATAAAAGTCCAGAGAAGGAAATGGGATTCTAGTAACACGTCAATTGAAAGAGACTTGGGATATGAGCTTAAAACCCTCATTTTATTCTGTAGCAACAAAGTTTCCTTAAACATTCATGTCATATGTGATTACTCAAACTACTTCAATAAGTAAAGCTGAAACACAAGGTACCTGTGATAAGTCAGGAGTTGAAAAGATAGAAAAAGGGAAAATATAACCAGAAAAGCAATTACACAATTTGTTTGGGTATTTTTTCCCAGAGGTAATTTCGTTTTAACTGAAGAATGTTGAGACTTGAAATTACTTTAGTAAAACAATTTTTAAAGATGTGCAACTGATAATTCAAATCTTTTAAGTCACTTCTAATGCAAATTTCAGCATGTGCAAGCAGCCTTCAGAAAGGCATTAGTCATAACATTATAGTAATGAGTTATCTAACAACTGTATCTGCTTCTTCACATACTTAGCTATTTTGATAAGGAATAATTGCACAGGAAGCCTCAGACAACTGAAAAGAGGGTAGAAACTGCAAAACTACATTAAGATATTAAGTTGTAATATTATCAAAAAGGAGCAATAGAATGACATCGGTTTACACCACGCAACAATTTAGCTTACTAATTCCACAGGAAAGAATCAAGTTACATTTTGATCTAGAGCTTGTTCCTGTTTCAGCCACAACCATCAAATAATTTTAGTTATCTTCTCAAAAGATCCTTTATGTTCCTAAAAGCACCAGAGAGGCTGCTGAAATATGTAGTCCTGGCAGGCTTTGATCAAAACCGAGCACAGCAATAAATAAGGATAATTGTTCCAAGTAATTCTGGACAGCACTGAAGAGACTCTGAGCACCAGGATAATGCAAGACTTCTGACACCAGATGCACATCTTAAGCCCCCAGTTCATGTCAACCTCTGCTTGGCTTCAAGCATAATATAGTTTGTAATGTAAAAATAAAGGTTAAAAACAGTGTGAACTAATGGAACCTGGATTAAACAATTATGCTAGTGCAAGGATGCTGGAGGAAATTGTGGTCCCTCTTTCCTCCAAGATGCACCATAAATCTCCAGTAAAGAGTTCTTGATGTTTCAAAGTAACGGCCTGACTTTGCAAACCGATATGGCTGAATGGGTGCAAAGGTCGAAGGATGAGACCACAGCAAGCTGGCATTTATCTGATCAAGATCTTATTGCTGAAAACAGGAAAATGCCACCTCTTGTCATCATGGAAAAAGGGATTTCAATAAAATGAGCACTTTTTTCCAGTTCTCCGCACACAGCACGTACAGCTCCCACGGGACCTGGGGCTGCAAATCCAGAGCATTGCCTGGAGGGAGGAATCATTGCTCCAAGCTCTTAGCACCTCACGTGGGGAAAATCGGCACAACCCCCCAGATCCAGCCAAGACTGCTGTGCAATTGAAACCATCCTCGGCAACACAAACTGGCAACTTCCCCTCTGTTTAGTACAGCAGGAAAGGGAAAGAAAGGAATATTCCATTACCATAGAAATTATGAAAGAAAGGTCAGAAAGGGCTCTAAGGCCAGTGAAGTACCTTAAAGCTGATCTTTATTACAACTTCCTTTCCTGCCTGGCAGCATTTTTTCTTTCTGCTGTTTGAAGGGTTGGTTGTATGTTTTTACCAACCAGGGATAAAAGTGGGACGTTGGAAATGAGAGTGCACAAGACAGAACAGTTTCATCTCTGCAAAGCCCTCAGTGCTGCCCAGGTGGGACCTGTGGCACTTGGTGTCCTCTGCCACTGCTCAGCCAGCCATCACAAGAGAATCCCAGTCAGAATCCCAGTCAGTTGTACCCAAGAACACTCTTTTCAAAACTGATCTCACGCAGCCCAAGAATAATGCAAGCTGAAAGGTTGGCAGTCTAAGTTTCAAACTGAAGAATCCTTTCACCACAGTACATGACTTCAGGCACATTTCAACTACTTTCCTCAAACATCCAAAATGTGTTTTTCTAACGGGGAAATAAAAAAGAATTTGATAGCAATTCTGTTCATCAATGGCATTCTTAAAGTGCAAAGCAGGATTTTAAACGGTGAGAGAACTAGTAACTAAGCAGCTACAAGCAGAAAACAGTACTGGATAATTAAATTACAGCATTTTGCAGTTGGGTGCAGGAACAGTATGAGAAACAGAGCTTCCATTTTTCCCTTTCCTGAATGGCAGGTGCTAAGAATGCTATATATAAGAAAAAATATCACACCTGGGGGGTGGGGGGAGGGGCTTCTGTAAAAACAGCTTTTAGATTAGAAAAGGTACAATTAGGATGAGAAAAACAGATTATGGGATTTCCAAAGGAGTTTCCAGAAAAGTCCAATGATCGGATGCTTGCATATGGGGAAAATTAACAGAAGGAGAAGGGAATTCTGAATGCCTCAAGTGAAATGTCACCAATAAAATTATATGAGGATGACATGAAGAAACTTATGGGTTTGGAACAGGGATACAATGTATTAAAAATTCTTTTCATTGAGCCATGAATAAAGAATCTAAAATGAATCCTAAAAATGCGCACATATAATCATATCTACCTAAGCCAATTCAGGTGTGCTTGCACAGAAAAAAAAAAAAAAAAAATCTGTTTTCCTGAGTTTAAAAATTGGGAATGGAGGAAATATAGACCAGATATTCTGATCTAAGACTTGAAATAAGTGGTGACACAATTGTAGCATTGATACGATAAGAAACACCAACTCTTAAAATTTTAGTTCTTTAAGAAAGTCATGTTTCTTGACAGGACTGGAAACCATACCATACTTCTCACTATAGAAACAACTCTACTGTCAATGGAAAAACACAGTGTCCATTTTTATGTTTCACTGGGCTTCAATCATTCCACTCTCCTCAAAGAAGGCAGCAGTACATTTGAAGATGATGGCCAAAAACACAATGCACCTCATTTCAGGAGGCAGGATGTGCTGTGCCTGAAATGAGAATTTTGGCACTAACATTCCAAGAATTGCAGAGAATCTCAGAGCTGACACAAGAGAACAGCATGACCAAGCTGACTGGAGCAGTAAGCATTACCATAGCACAGAGAGTTACAGAACGCAAATGATTGTAACTTCAGGCTCAATTTCAAAATTCAAGTGGGTGTAGGTCTTTTCAGACATACTAAAATCTCCTGATAAGGACAGAAAAAACAAACAGAAGGCTTTACAGACATACCCCTCATAAAAGATGAATGCAAACCTGTGTGTGTCACTGTACAAGAGAAAAAGGGAAGGGCAGTGAGCTTCTAATTCCACTTGTAAGATGTCCCTTTCAGTTGCTGGTAGGCTTATAATGAAAGGATATTTTGCACACGAGATTTTATGGATTTTAACTGCTGGTCATAAAAGTGAATGACCACGCTCAGGAATCCATAGGATAAGTATTATTTGCCTCCATCTTCCCTAATACAGGACATGCTGTGCATCTCTATTCTCAGACTGAATCAAGACCAGACACAGGACACATTCCCACGTTAGTTCCATGCACTGACTTCCAGCTACTAAAAAACTCAGACACAATAATGCTCTGTCCACAGGTGACACTGAAAGGCCAGCTGATAAACGCATCCAATCACAACACACTTTTTTTTTTGTTCCACACAGGCCATTTCCTTAAATAATTACTCACTGTTAAGCACTCCCTGTCCTCTCCTCCCCCCAGCCAGACACCATTACTCACCCCAGTCAGATCCCAATGTGTCATCATTGGAAAGTACATGGCAAAGATATCAGAGGGTGTTCAGAAGGAAAGAAAACAAAACTTCGTAAATATTTTAAAACTTATTTCCTATGATGTCTGACACTTCTCACCAATGAGGTTTGGTAGGTTCAGATGTGGTATGTGAAGAAATTATCACCATGCCACTTCTGTCTGCTCCCTTCCAATGCCAGAGATGGCTTCACGTATTAGCAAGACCATTTCCCAGCTGCTTTAGAGCAGCACTGAGCTACAAACTGCTGAGATTTAACACTGGCTAGTGCTAAGATGTCACTGGAAATAGGGACTGAGTGCAACCACTCAGGCACTGTTTCTGGCCGGGATATAAATCTGGCAGCAGAAATGTCTCAAAATACTACAGCTGTGCTGTGCACACATCACAGCTCCAAGTTGCCTCTCATTATTTTAACAAGAGTAAAAAACATCCATAGAAGCATATCTAACATTGGTTCCATAACTCTCTATTCTGTATTAGTCAGACACCAAAGTTAGTTACTGCCTCATATAATCCAGCCACGGGAATATTATCCTCTAATTCACGAATCTGAAGACCCCATTTCTGCATGTCTTCCTCACCTTTGCTTGTTGCAAATTATTCTCATATATTGACTTGCTGGCACACTTCAGCCTAAATTTATTTTCCATTCCATAAGCTGCTTCACAAACCCATTTCTGCACAGATGATCTGTTTAACATGTCTATCTAGCAAATATTATCTAGTCTTCTTAGAATACTGGTTAAAGAACAGGACTTTTAAATGATAGCTTACTACAATATGAGATCAATGTTATCAGTTGCATTTGAGGTATAGAACAATGCAGGCTATTTTCTAAAGGATGTTGGCAATCCATTTTCCAGAACAAATATACAACTATTTTCATGCCAATTTTGTTCTTGCAACTGACCCAGTTCTCGAAGTCTGCAACTGAAAAGTAATAACATTACAGTAATAAAATAAAAAAAATAGTGTTCAAAAATTATTATTACAGAATTGGAGTGATTTGTTGCACACACTTTAATCCAACACGCAGACTAAGCATTTCACCAAAATCAAAGCTTTAGCTCTCTTGTTCCCAATTATGTGCGGCAGCAGTCCAAATACAGAAAATTGTTACCACATTTTATTCTTTTCCATGATGAAGAAAACAGTAAGCAATGCAGCTAAATGTAGAATAACTTCTCATTTCTGAATAGTCAGTTACCTGACAAACTCGAGCCCACCCTACTTTGCTGTATAACCTACAGAGGAACATGTCTTTGCAGATTTTAATTTTTCCCATTTCTTTCACAGGCTAGCAGCAATTACATACAATTGTGACTTCATTTTCACCTTTTTGCTAAAGAGTAACTAACTTTGGTGACATAGTTGTTGTTAAGACCAGATGATTATTAAGGAGAATGGATTCAACTAAAGAACTCTGCAAGTTTCACTTAAAAATAACAAGTTGGCTGAAGTTTATTATTTCTTTTTAAAAAGTATTCTTAAGAGTGCCACGTTATAGAAACTCTCTTAACATACCATAAAGTATTAACTATTAACTAGCAAGGTGAAGACAAAACTAGTTGACGAGCTCTGTGTATTTTTTTTCTCTTTGGCTCCAGTAGACACTGACTAAAGTAACTAAGACTATCCAAAAGTAGTGCAAACTGTAAGAAAAATGGATTCTAATGACTCACAGAATATTAAATAGAGCAACATCCAAAGAGAGGGAAAATGCTTTCAGACAATGCAATGCACATGACTTAAAGAGATACTGCTCCATTTACAAAGGAGAGGGAGTGGTACAATACATTAGAAATAACATGGGGGTTTTTTTCTAAAATATAAATATTCCTCTACAGTGCCATGAAACACAATACAATTGCAGAGCACTGGAATGAAACTCAGTCCAGAACTGAGAACGGGTTATAAATAAAAAGGGGAGGTGAGAGGGAGAAAGGAGCCAATTCTCAGTGAAATACGAAGAGTAAACATACAGCAGGAATGGAGAAAAGTCCACTCGCTTTCAGTGTGGGAAGACACGAAATGTAATAACAATGTTTTGGGTGTTGGTAATTATATGTTAATTTAATGACACATACACAAATAACTTCTGTGGTCCTAATAGAACTCTGAACTTCTGAAGTCCTGGCAGCTCTTTAACAAGGTAGTTAGAACAATCAACATCTTACTCCTTTACAACAGGAATCACCAAGCTTGTCTGAAAAAAGCTCCCTCTTTGTCACAACTCAGAAAGACCAGCACTCCTGAGAAATTATAACAATGGAAAACTTCCACCAAATGAAATGAAATGAAAGAAAAAATGAAAGAAAGGGGCACATAAATTGAATCCCTGTAAAAACTCTTCTCCACATGGCACTCAGCTCCCTGGCCAAATTTCTTCAGCCAGGCACTTACCCAGGTTTTTTTATTCTCATATGCATGTATTTTCTGTGATATGATTTTAGTGATGACAGATTTGATATTATGTAAATAATGATTTTTTTTTTTTTTACTAGCTAAAGACTTTAGTTGGACTAGATGATCCTTGTGGGTCTCTTCCAACTCAAAATATTCTGTGACTCTGTGACTTTGGAATAACTAATACTGTTCTTTTTGAGTAAGGCTGTAACACAGAGTTTTCTGCTGTATAGAGCCAGCTAAAGAGACACTAAAAAACAATGACAACATAGAGCATTTTGATTTTCACAGAAATATTTTCACAATTATTTCATTTCATGGTTGCACAATAACCCACACAAAAAAAATCTCGGAAAGCATTACAAATTTAAGTCAATAATGTACAAAAATTGCTTCAGACACTAATATCTCACCTCTAACTCTATGGTGAAAAACATCAACTACTTAATTGAAATACCATGCAACCCTCTGTGTTACAGGATCGGATTCCTTCCTCTATGAAACTGTGGCATCACTCTGTGTGTACACCAGTGTAATCATGACCACAGTCTGGCTCATTTCGCTTAACCACATATATGGGATTTGCATTAAGACTGTGGTCCAAAAATAAACATGGTAATAACATGCACTATTTAACTCTGACTAAGTCTGATGGTATCTCTGTCAAAATGTTACAGATTACATGCCATAATTCTAGAATTATCTCATGTATTCAATTCCTATTGCTAGAAGTAGAAAACATCTCCTTACAAGAAGGCAAATGATCTAATCTTTACTCACATGTTTTCAACTAAGCAAGTATGATTTTATTAAATATATAATATACCCACCAATATGAAGTACATGAGATGCTAAAACCTGTGTTTCATTACTTTTATTATTTCTTTAAGGCCTGTTGTCATTCCTGTCTTCACTGACCACTTGGTTGAAGGAGTCAGCACTAACAGGTGGATGTCCCCCAGCCATGAATGACAGACCACAAGTGACTGAGGACCCTCACATCTTTCATCTGAGGGTTATAGAAACTATTTATGACAATTGGCAACTAAACTCTTTGTAAAACCTCATCAAAAGTTGGATTTTCCCAAGCAGGGAGAGAGTAAAAAATAATAAGTATTTTAAAACAATGAGGTGTGGGGGAAAAAAAGAGATATGAATCCACAGAGAATTCTCAAACTTAGGGACAAGCTCCCTTCCTACTTGCCTGCAGCAGGCAAGAAGACCAAAAGGTCTTTACTGACTCCTGTCAGTGATGTAATGAAGAGCACTTTTTGGTTCTTTAACTTAAGGTATCAGTTGAGAAACGCAAGTCTTTCCAAAAGACTTTGAATCACCATGAATATTCTAGGTAAATATGGGAAACTTTCTCTGCATTTACTGAAAGTGTAGGCAACTCCACATTCTTAGCACATTGTTTAACATTTCTTAACTTCTCAATAGCATTTGCGCTGATGCCTTTGGCCTTTCCTTACTCATCACGCTTGCTACGTTTTTTTTAGTCTAACAGGAATTGTCGGTCTGTTTTACCTCAGCACTGGAAACTGGCATCTCTTCCACTTGTTGAGGGGAATGTCAGGTCCCAAGATTTCCTATGTCTCCACACATAGGATAAATCATTAAAACTTGGAAATAGTCACCAGCCTGAGTGTCTTTAACAGGAGCACTCAAGATTAAAGACTGCAATGTAACAGATTTTTGTTTTCTCCCTATTAGATAGAATTGTTTGGTATTGTAGGTGCTCAGACACAGCACCCAGAACGAAGCCCAGGTCCCAGTGACAAGTGAAGGGACAGACTCACTGACTTGGATGAGAGACTGACAATTCAGTGGGGGAATCCTCACACAGAAAACAACCAGTGTAGGAGGGTGAAGGGAAGAGAGAGATCCACCCAGCTTTAGGGGCCTCTTTCCACATACTGGCTCAACCAAAAGTGACACGCTCCAACTGTATTTTACTAATTACATGCTTTGAGGAATAGCATCAGAATCTTGGAAAGTGTAGTGTGTACTGAACAGTCCATTACACTTATCACTGTACAGTTCTGGATGATTTCTCCTTACTTATTTTAGAAACTCTGAGTTGGAAAACGAGGTTCTCTCACCTTCATGCTGCATAAATCCCAGGGTCCCCCAAAGCTGATCTTTGTATTTTTCCCATGAAAATAACTGACATTTATCTATAAAAATGCACAGAACAACTGGGATTGATAGTTTCAAAAATGCAGTTCATTGAGTGGTACTCCAGAACACATGTGAAAGCCAGTGAGAACCAGATAAGTAATTTTTTTTTTAAGGGATGTGGGAGAAAGGAATTGAGGGTTCAGCAAATAAACCAGGTGTCTGTGAATAGATAACCAGCATACTGAGGGGAACAAAGAGCTCTGGCCTGTTGTTTGTATAACAATAACACAGTAGTGCTGATTTCATACAAAAATGGGAGATCTCAGTTGAAGAAGGCTGCTGGTTATACATGTACATATATCTGCACATATTTGCACTTTTTTATCCTCTTCCATTTGTTTTGTTTTGTTACACCCTGGCTATACTGAGATGCTCCAAAAGATAAGCAAATACTCAACATAATAGGAATCACTCAGATTTAGGTCAGCAAACTACAAGCCTCACTAACTCCCAACACAGGAGTACTTAACCTTTGCATAACATGGGTGCCTTAGCCTGTCATGCGACCCGAGCCTCCCTTTCTCTGCTTCTTCTGTGTGGTGCAACACCCTGCACAGCCTGGCCTAGCTACACATCACTGCTAATGCCTCATGATGAGTGAGGAGCACCAGAATCTAAAACACATGAAAATTAGAGAGCCACAGACAACAGAAGTCCTTTAAATGCATTTTCCATTCTTAAAAAAAAAAATAAAAATCATTAAAGTGCCATGAAATTAAGTACAGTCTTTATAAATTTAACCATGTTATTTATAGATAAAATAATAATTTATGTTAAATTTATGAAGCCCTAACAGGCTTTGCTTCTGTTTACAGATAAAAGTATCCGCAGAAACTGCCGCTGATCCAGATGCCTGTCTAATACATAATACTTCACAGCCTTACAAAATGCTGTGTATAAAAGGATGGAAAATGCTTTTTGGCCTACTTTCTGCACTGACATACTGAAAAGGAGGGAGAGTCTTGTGGTTGAGACACTTGGCTGGGACTGAGATGACCTGGGTTCAGTTTCAGACTCTGCTACAGACTCCCTGTACGTCCTCACACAAGTGACTTAATCTCCCTGTATATTAGCTCCCCACATGGAACGTGGGGCTGCCAATATTTCTGGATGATGGTGGGTTTTTTCCTCTTCAGACTACACAGCCTTTGGGATGCAGACTTGTATGTTTTCCGAATGATAAAGGGAACCTCAAGCTAAATTCAGGTCTCTTGGCATTACCCTAATAAAATGAGAAAAGATCTTTCATGTAAAGTTTTTTGTGTTAAGATCTTTCAAGGCTTTTTGTTTCTTTTCGTTGGGTTGACTTGGGGTTGCTTTTTTTTTGGAGGGGGGATGGGAGACAGTTGTGGTAGGGTTTTCTGGGGGATTTTTTTTGCTTTTTAGTGTTCAATTAATTGTCAGTTTCTAGTAAAAGACAAGAGGAATTCACTCCTGGGATTTTCTGTGCTGGGCGAGTGCAACAGCAGCAGAACACATTCCACAGAGGAACTCATGCACAATCAATTAGGTCGTCTAATTAATTTTCCAACTCAATAGATGCTATGAACTTTTTTTTTTTTTCCCCAGCAATGTATCTATACTGGATACACACGTGTAAAAGCAGTCCAAAAACTTCTAGAATCTTAGAGGAGAAGGACAGATGATATTCACTTGAAAGGAATGGGCTGCTACATGGGAATGATGCCGTCTCACGTGGGATTCATATTTCTGTCACCAAGGAAGAAAACACGTACTAGGGGGTAAGAGTATTTTCCAGTTGACAAGGTTCTGTAGTTACCATTAGGGATTGACTTGTTAATCAGTATTTAGAGTGATTTATGATATTAGGGTACCCTGTAATTAGGGAGAACAAAAACACTGACCATTTGGAGAGAAAGAGCAGAAGACCCATTTAAAAACAGGCTTGAACCAAACAGGGACAAAAAATGTAAATATTTACAGGGGCTTTAACAACAGATTACATAAGGTGCTACAGCATCTAACAACAGATATCTGTTTCTCTAGTCCTAACTCAGACAAAACCTCAATTAGCATCACCAGGAACTGTGTCTGAATAAGGACTCTGGAACAAAGATTGAAACAAGCAGGAGAAGAATGGCCAGAGAATTTTCTGCCTTCTCACAGGGACTTCAGCAGCAAATGAATTTTCTCTGTACTTCCTTTCCCATCATTGTGATCACCCAAAAGTCCTTATTTCACACTAAACATGATGAAGTGTTCGTGAGATTATAGTTATAATTGTGATGTCTGGATTAAAACAGTGAGTTGTGACATTTCTAAGAGTCCTAAGGGAGATGACAGTGAGTTACAGAGAATACACAGATACTTGATAATCCACAATTATGGGAAAGAAGACAGAAGCACAACAAAACAGTTCAGCTGGGATTTTATTACAGGCATTTCTGTGGAAGCACAGACTAGATTTATAGAGAACTTATAAAAATGCCCATAGTAAATATAAAGTGATAAATGTAACAGTTTCTCCAACCTGTAACACTAATCAGTGTTCTGCTGGTAACTGCTTCAAGCAATGAGGCTGCTGGATCAGATGAAGGCAGGAGAGAGAGAGCAAGCTCTGGAAAAGACACATACTGCTTGTAGGTAGGGGAAAGCCAGAGCAGAAAGCCTTCAGGGAACAAGTGTGAAGGAAACAAGGATACAAAGAAGCAAAACAGCAAAAGAGCAGAGGGAAGAAAAACAGGAATGCAGCAAAGACGGGATGGATCAAAGCAAATCTAAGAAATGAGTGGGAGGCACAGAGACAAGGAGAGATAAACAGTGGGAGCCAGCAGACACCATGTGTGAGAAGGGGAGAAAAGGAAGGGGAAGGGAAGGAAAGGGCTGGCCAGCCCGAGAGCTCTGCCAGCCGACCAGGAGAGGGAAGTTGGCCAGGACAGGCCGGCCAACTAACTAGGTAAAAATGAGAGCCAGAGCCAACTAGTAGAGAGCAGCCAGCCAGCCAAAGGGATGCAGGAGAGGAATGAGTGCGTGCAGCAGAGTGGGAGCAGTCCCAGCTCCACCCCGGAGCCAGGTGACCTGCAGGAAACACCCCCTTTGCAGGGGATGAGTTGGGAATTAGCAGCACTGCCCCCTGTGCTCCAAGAATGGCACTGAGCAAGCAGCAAAAGGTGCCTGAGAATGTCCCAGCAATGGGATGAGAATCTCACTGACACATCTGGCTATGCACTCTGAAATGCTATCCACTAGTATCACTGGGTGGCCAAATGTGAATAAACAATGATTACACAAACTGCAGATATTAACTACCATTTTCCAAAAGGCATTTTCCTCACACTTGCAGAGTTGATTTCCATATTATTTTTCTACTTTGATATTTTCAATCTGATAAGGTTCAAATTATGTACCCCGATATTATTCATCGAGTTCAATGTCATAATCCTAAATCAGGAAAAACAAACACCAGGCCAGTGATAAATGAGGGTATGAGATAAAAAAGGGGTTACAAACCACATGAAGAATGGCCTAATCTAGCACTGACAACATACTGCTTATCTGTTAAATTAGGCAGCTCCTATCTATGCATTTCAAAGAAATAAAATTAAATGTATTGAATAAGAAAAAATTTAAAGCTGTTGCTAATGGATTTCTACTAGATAGTAAATACTTGTGCAGTCTTCTGAACTATTTCTCACCACTGAATGCATAACTGGACAATTGAGTGGATCAGAATAAACTGTGGCAAGACCTAATTGTGTTCCTATGTTTAAACTTTATATTTAACAACAACAAAAAAAGCAATAAATTATATATATTTAAATGATTTCTGAGAAGAATAAGTTTCATTTCACAGTCATCAGACTGTTAAACACATCCTGTTCATTTTTCTTCTCCCCAACAAGTCCTGCTGTAATTCAGCATCATTTGAAGCAGGTACTTAGACAAGTGATCCTATCAAGGAATCAGGACTCACAGAATGAACAGAAGTGAGGTAAGCCAGGTATAGGCAGTGTTTCAATGGTTATCTTACCCTTCTGGATACAGGGTTTGATCCACACCACTGAAACCCCTGAGCATCTTTTTCCTTTTAACTTCCCTGGGCTTTGAATGAAGCATTAAGCCATTAGGAAACTACTAATCCAATTCAACTCCCTAAACCCCTCCAGCCAGAAGGAGATTCCCAGCTGAGACAGAGGATACTTTACATATCAAAAGCCAAATTCTGCTTGGGACCAAGTACAAGAGAATGGTCCATGACAAGCAGCACCTCGGGTTTCCCACAGCAGGTCAGAGGAGAGAGAGGAAGGGGAGCAGGAGGGAGTGCCCATCTACTGCTGGGGAGCAGGGAAGAGTTAAGAGGGGAAGCATACAGAGTACAGCATAATGCAGCTTAAAGTTCCTCTGTGGGAGCTCTGGCATCTGTCTAAGCTGCAAGGTTTAGCAATTACAGTGCCAATTTAAACTTGTACTTAAAAATATGGGAAATATTTTCATTTTTAGTAAAATGGGTACATTGAACAATCTCGGTGGTCACCAATACACATGTGCATCGCTCCCATCAACATTAGTGGAACAACAGACTGTTCTGAGGGGTGTCTAAAGTTTCAGTTGCTTGTAAACCAGCACTGTGGGAAAACTTTTAGGTGGCTTTAAAAAAATTCTCATTAAACAGTAGACAGCTCATAATTTAAGACGCTTCACTGGAAAACTTCCTCCTGACTATCAGAAGTATTTTGCACTATATCCAAAAGGTAAGTAGGATTTCCTCAAGAAATAATGCCTTTTATCCACATCATTCCTGTCAGGAAAGGGTCTCAATATCTGTTTTAATAATTAAGTTTCAGGTTTCAACTACACTAGTGATAAATAACATTCGCATTAGAAAAATGTTTTTAGAGCATCAAATAGTTTAGTCTTACAAAATAAAATAAGCCTGTGGTGGTTAAACTACCCTTACATAAGAACATTTTATTAGTGTGTGAATATACTATAAGCTGAAGTTATAAAGATAATTTAGCCCACACGTCTGAAATGAGATAACCACTGGATTGGAACTCTTGCTTGGCAGGATGCTGATCTCTTTCTTTCCCCTATTTCATTTAATTAGGAGCTTGAAATTGGATCAGCAACTTTTAAACAGCTGATTAAAAGCCCTGTTCACAAAAGTGATCTTGGTTATTTTTCCTGTGAGCATCGGGCTGCCCCTCTGCAGAGCAGCAAGCCCTGCTGACACGCTGTGATCTCATCCCGCTTTGGAAGAGGTGTGGGAGAATCATTGCCCTCCTGGGTACTGCATCTGCACCTCTGCATCCACACCCCACCACTGCAAACCACACACAGTACTGACTACTTAAATAAGAACCAAGCAACCAAATAAAACCAAACCAACAACAAATATATATATATTAAAAAAAAAAAAAAGACACAAAGACATCATCTGATGGAAAAAGGAAGGCAAAAAAGTCTTTCACATCAGCTGCAATTTAAGTATAACCTAAAACCAACTAAAAGGCAAAGATCTGCTTACATTTCACCAGAGGCCATTGGAGGACACATATACAAACTTGTCTATGTGTTAACCAATGTACATTAACACACCTGCATTCTAAGACCACTTTGGAAATGAAAGATTGTGTATGCAGCACACAAACCCAAAAGGAAAAGAACAGAACACTGTATTATAAAACTGAAAGAGGTTGTACTGTCTTTGCTTTTACTCTACTAGAATATTTCTTATTCATCACATTGAAATCCCTAATTGCAGTTAAAAATAAAATATCATTCCATATAATGGCATTTTCTATACCCTAGAGCCATAGAAAAGAGTCTTCATTGATAAAACACATTCATATTTGTGGCTTACGCCTTTAAGCACTTTCAACTTTTATCCAGTATTACTGATTGGAAGTATTGTATGGTAGCACAGCACAGATCCAATTGCTTTCTCAATAACCTTATTGAAATCTGGCTGACAAGATCTGATCAGGTCAACTCTGACTCCTGATTCAAAGCCCACCCAGATCTTTGGATGTCCCTTTCTTTTATGTGAGTAGGTTTTGGATCACTTTGACAGTGATTGAGAAGTTTCATCCCGGTTTCATTTCTCTAAACAATATCAGACTTCTACCTCTGAGTTTAAAGTACTGCCCAAATGTCTGAATAGACAACTGACACACACACAAGTCAATGTGTGTGTGTGAAATGAATGTACAATCTACCCTCTGGACACAGCAAAACAAAAGGCTGTAAATAAACATAAGCCATTCCCTGCAGGGTTGGGCAATAGTTTACACTAAGTGGCAGATCATTATTGCTTTTGATGTTCATTGAAATGCCAGTCATCTCAAACTCTTGGTATTTCCTTGGATGCAATGGGCACTTGCCTAGGAATTTCAAAGGTGGTATTTCATGCAGAGTCACTGCATAACATTTTCTAAGATTACCCAAATATTTATGAGCAAGGAATAGAAGTTATATGTCCATATGTAGACACCCTACCTAATTCATTTAAATTATTTCAGACACAAAAAAACCCTCAATTCTCATATCAAGAATTCCTTCAGCAGACAAACACAAAGCAGCCTCTCAGTAGTGGGAGATGTCCAAAGGAGAGCTCCTGTAAGCTGCACTCCAGACAACTACAACTGAAGTGTCAAAACTACCTTAATTCTTCTCAGAAAGTCTCTCCTCCATTATACAGAATTCAAAGGATGTGTTACCATTTTTTTCGAAGAGGACCAGGATACCACACTCCTAATGTGTTCTGGGCATGGTCAAATCATTGATGCAAAACCTTGCTGCTGTTGCAGAGTAACAAAGAGAAATTCCTCCCAGCTTGAGACTGAAGGGGACATCAACAACGTAGGCTGAAGGAAGTTGTTATTTCTATTCAAAATTCTAAACAGCTGTTTTCAAGGCAGATTAAAAGATTTTTCAATGTTTGGATTCAACTCAAGAGCTTTATCTAACGCATACTTTGTATTTGAGTATTTGTTGAATTAGAAATTTAATAGAGCAGCTGAGTATTTTAAAATCTTTTGGAAGATGTGAAAAAGGGATGTGAACTCTAGCACACCCTGTAAAACATAAATTTCTTACCAAAAGAATATGTTATTCATGTGCTCTGTACATTAGGTCAATTATTACTCACTTTCTTTGGAGAACAACCAAGTGCCTCCACCCTTTATAACAGAGCACTGTAATCAACTGTAGTAAGAATAGCAGAATTATTCTAATACACACATCAGTGGCTCAGGCCTGAGCTTAAAAAGGCTTGAACAGCAAGAAACTAAGAAGGATTTGCCATCATATTTCCTTTTTTTTTTTTTAAGAGGAAAAGAAATTAAAGTTTCTTTGTACACCTTTGTAAATAATTTTAATTTCACATAAATAGGGGAAAAAATATAAAAAGGAATGCTTTAAATTTGCCCTCCAATTTAAACACTTCTACTATTTAATGACAAATTCCATAAACATTCTGATACCAATACTTCTTCCACTGCACGTCTTTCATTTCCGCTAACCCAATTTAACCTCTCATCTTCCTTGCAGTCAGCAGCTGTACAAAGCATTTTTTTTGTACTGACATCAGCAAGTGACTGAAGTGCTAGTGCTAGATTTAAAATGCCTTCTGAAACCACGAGTTTTTGTATTGAATTTGGAACAGAGTTTGATACAACTTGTACTGTTAGTTTAATATAGTATCACCTTTCACGGAGCCATATCTTGTTGGGTTCCTGCTGGGACCTGAGAGCTGAAATAGCTCAAGGTTTAATGCATGGCACTTCATTTTGCCCAGCCTGGCTCAGGCCAAGAGAAGCATTTCAAATTATTTAGATAACCACACAGATTAAATACCCAGCAAGATAGCCTGCTAAGTCATTCATCATTTGCCATTCCTGGCCTGTGCTTGTGTCTAGCAATGTTTTTACTAGAAGAGCCATTCAGATGAATGGAATGCACATCTCCGCTGGGTCTCCTCTGCCCAAGCAGCAGTCTAAACTTCTCAATGCCTTCAATGCTCTTTTCCCAAGATTGTGAAAACTGTTTGGCTACATCCCTTCTGGCATCCTCTTCTCACCTGTCTTCCCTCCTCACCTGTTTCTCTTGCTTTTTCTTTATGAGCCCAGATTTCAGTGTATTGAAACATTACCCTCTCCTTACTTCAATGCCTCAAAACAGTCACAAATCATCCTCTTATCACTCCTCTATTCTTCAACTCAAGAATCAAGCAACTGGAATTAGTTTACACGGTGTGGTGCAATTCAATTCCAGACACAGCACCTGCATCATTAAATTATGTCTTATCTTAAAGATTATTGGAGCCCAAGTAACCCAACACCAACTCTCCTTTCACTTACCTAGTTTTTCACTGCCCATTTCAACAGTAGATTTTTTTGCCTTCCTGCCCTGTGGCCTGGAAGTAATTTTTTACTCTGTGGTTTCTTCTAAAGCCTGTATTAATCCCACTGTAAAGCTGTCATACTTCCATTTTACAAATCTCTCCAAGTTACCACCCATACTGTCCCTCCGGGACATGGAGATTCTCATAAAGGCTTTCATCATATCCCAGCAGGACAATTATAGTTCACTGCTCCCTGGTTTTACTGTTACCTCTTATAAACATTTCAAGTTCAAGGAGTATCCTGTCACTGTACTGCTCAAGTGAACTAAGATGTCTGGACATATTATTCCAGCACAGAGACCAATCCAACACCCCTTGAAGAAGCAGTTCAAGGTGTCTCTTTAAGATCTATCTTAATTGTACTTTGAAGAAAGTGCACAACGGGCACTTTCCACTGTATGTTCACTGCTTTGCTTCTTGCTGCCGTTCTCAGGAACTTAAGGAGACACAGGAACTTTTGAGGTCCCAAAATCTCCCATCCCTGAGGGACCCAGCTGCCTCCTAAATCAGGTGACATATCAGTCTAGTACCTATTAGGTTTCCCCATCTTTTTGTCTTAAGTGACAAGCAGGTAAGTACAATCAGTGTCCAGTGCAAACACAAAAACTCCAGGACAGTGTGTCTATAGTTACTAGAGTTGCTAGCAGTTAAAATCATTCCCTATTCCACACTCCATGAACCACTGTAATTTTGTCATCTTATTTTTTTTATTTTTAAGCTAACTGTTCCATTTTTAGACTTTTATTAGGCAAGTACATTAGATATTACCAGCATAACCTGTGCTTTCATTTCACAGCACTCAATCAGTCGTTGCCACAGGACAAATACTCCCTGGGTAGCAGAACACATACAAAAAAACCCACAAAAGATCCAGAATTATGCACACTTCAACAGTGACACCGGATCTTCATTAAATGGTTAGTAGGTCTGAATGACACAGCTGGAGGTTTTACAAATCACAAACTAACACACCTTCTGGTGTGACTGGCCACAGTCCTGGGCAACCTGGTCAAGCTGATCCAGCTTGAGCTGGGGAGATGGACTATAAGATCTCAAGAGGTCTCTTCCTCCTAAGCAATTCTGTAAGCTGAAATACAGTTAGAACTGATCCTCTCTCCCCTGTAATTCTTACAGCTCTATTTTTTTTTTTTATGTAAACGCATTGTTTGATAGGTGGGAGTTACTCCACTAAATGTGCTTTTTAGTGTCTGTTTTTGCTGGAGATGAACTGATTTCCCAAGCCTTGCTGAAAATTCATCTATCAGCAGATTCAGTGGAAATCATTTTAAGCAGTGGGACCTATGTTAAAGGACTGGGCAAAAACTGGTGGCTTAACCTTGAGACCAAAAAGCACTATGAGATTCCTGTGTATATAGAAACAAGAAAGAGAACGCTAAGTCTAATAAAATACCACTGAACTTCTGACCACTGCTGCAATGCCAGCAAGAACCCTTCTCCTGCTTCAGCACAGGGCAACAGGGCTGTGTCCCATGCTGTGTGTGGTGGTGCAGGATGGAAGGATCAGCCACCACTTCCTCAAGGAGGCAAGAACTGTGAACATAAAGGTTTCTGCTGAGCTCTGCTTCCCTATGACTGTCAGCACCTCTGTGTTGGAAGAAAAAGCATTAGAGGTCACAGAAGACCATTTGTTCCAAGGAGACGGGAGCAAATGGGGACAGCACTAAATGCCTGGCAGTCATTGGGTAAACTTCACAGAAAACATAAATGGTGGGGGCAGGACCATTACAAAACGTGATCGAGACCATTTGGTAAGCCAGGTTTACCGGAGTTAAATGCTTTTTAAAAACAGAGTCACACACTAAGTTAAACATTCAGGGACAGTAAAACTCATAAAAAATAGAAGAGAGGCCACTCCTTCAGTATGGGACTTGTAATCTAAATTAAACAACCATGACACAAAATTGAGGCTACGGCACAGCAGTCACATTAACCTGCCTGAGCTAACTTAGCCTGGGGAATGCCTGGAATAGATACAAAGCAAATGTATAAGGTCACAAGCAAAAACCAGGTGCTTAAAAGGTTTCATATTTCTTTACTTAAAATATAAACCCCTATGTGTATATATGAGTGTAAACACACATGCACTTTTAATAACTTTCATGCTTTTTTAAAATTACGTTTCCCTAGCCTTTGCACACCTTCCCACAAAAAGAAATACTGAATCTTGGTTTCTTTAGGTAACAGAATTCCACCTTTTTCCAAAAGGAGTTTCTTCTGCATAAGGAGTGCAAAGCCAGGCTCTGTTTTACAGCACAGAAGAATTTGGAGAGTGATATTTCTCTCAGGGCTCCTTTCTCTTCAGACCTTATTTAGGCCTCTTTTCTTTTCCTACAGGATTTCTCTAAAGTGCCAAACGTACAAGCTGTCACCAAAAAAAAATACAAAATCTACTCTGTCACTATTCATGAACTTCTCAAGGGCAACTGGAAGTGAGAATGTGCCTGTTCTTATAGCTGCTCCTAGGTAGTTGTTTCCCACAATTTTTTGCAGCATTTATGCTGAGATAGGATAGGAAATATCTTTCTAAGTGCAACAGTACTCTAGAAAGGTTTTAATTTTTACAGCTATTTCATCAGCTCTGTTACCAGTACATTGCAAAACAACTGACATGTGTCAAAATAGTCCCACTGACCACTTTTAGCACCTCTGCTTAAGATGCATTTTCATTAGCATTTTGCAGCTGATGTACATAAAGGAATTGTTTTACTTGGACATGCCCTGGTCAGTTTATCCTTGCGTTAGGTAGGATCTGTGATGTTTTAAAAGAGGTTTTGTTCCTTTGTTAGAGCTGACCATCGTGAAAGTTTTAGATCACTTTAAAAAACAAAGAAAAAAATTAAGTCCATAACCTAAACTTGACTGAGGCACCATACACACTCATATTTGTTTCTGTTGCAACTGCAACAAAAATTTTCAGTTTATCAGCCCAACAAGGAAAAAAAAAAAAAGCTATGAATGGGTGATTCACAAGGAAAACATTTGCTTTCACTGTAACAAATGAAAGGATTTCAGGTAGCTGTGCTTTCTTATGTTAAAATATATTGCAGCCCAAAGAAGAAGGAACATTTTTCTCCAGGAACAGCTAAGCAGGCGTTGTTAGATAAGTTCTCAGCTGCATTTACTCATTCCCTGTATTATGTACAACTCCAGGAGTCACCATTTTGAAAGCACCTTTTCTCTGGAAACTTCCACGAGAAATTAGTTTTGCCCAGCTATTTTATTTCCCATTTCATTTGTAGTGACCCAGAAATCAGAAGATGGCTGAAATTAGAAAAATGGGCCTGGTACAGTGGCACTAAGAGAGGAAGAATGGCTTGAGGACACTCATTCTGAAGGCCTCAGATGCACAACTGTGCTGCAATGCCAACCAACATCAGTAAAAGCTGATCCAACCTTTCAGCACACAGAGAAAAGTTGACTCTCGTGATACAACACATCAGATGGATTCTTTCCAATTCTCCCTGGAATGCCACAGAGCACAGATCCAGCAGTGCAGGCCATCCAGGGAAGACATGTCTTTCAACTGATTGCACTGTGTATATGAAAGTCATATCTGTATTACTGTAACATCCCATAACCAAACAAACAGACATCTCTCTGTGTTACAACTTCTACAAAGCCTCGTGATGAAAGCACAGGCTCTGCTCTTCCTTTCTGAGGACACTACAATTCCAACTGCAATTACCATGGGAAGCAGAGCCAGCACAAGGTTCAGCCTGTCTGCAATGAGAGCAGAACCAAACTTGTTGCACAGCAAACACGTGCCACAGGCTGCCAGCACACTTGGAGGTAGGAGTCAGGTTCAACAACAGAGCTGCCTGCAGTTCCAGAAGGATGATCTCAGTGATTCTCGTGTGAGTCCCTTCAATATCCTACATGCAGGAACCAAATCTTAAAGATTAGAACAGTGTTTTTATCCTCATTTATATTTAAAATGTTTTTATCCTCATTTATACCCAAAAATATGGACTTCTCAATTTGTGATTACATTTGTATGCATCTCCACTGCTACAATGAAAATCAAACCAAAACAAAGTCCAAACAATACCTTATTGCACTTCTAGAGGTCCGTGCCCTTAGCAGCCAATCAAGAAGGCATGGAAGTATAGAAGGGTCTGCCAAATAGCTGAATGAAAACTTTAGATTTGGATTTGTTTGACTGAAATCAAAACTCAATTTGGAACAAAATGTAAATGTTCAGCTTCATGTACAAAAGTTGGAGCCTTCACATCTCACATGAGACCTCAGCCATATGTACTTAATCATTTATGGATCTTGATTAAACTTTTAAGCATATATCTGAAGAAACATTTTAAAACTTGCTATGTGATATTTTAGGATACACAAAGCATAGAGCAAGCAACACAGGACAGGTTATGGGGTGTATTTGCAAGGAGAAAAACGGTGGATAAAAGCCTTCACATACACAAGATCCCTCAAAACGCCTTTTGGCATCAAATAACAGACTGAGCTGAGTCCTGAGTTCTGATCCAGAGATCTATTGATTATATTGCTAAGTATTATGAACCATCTTAAATCATGCACAGTTATTCTGCAGAGACTTCTCCACCATAAAGCAGCAGCTTCGATTTTAAAAATTTAAAACCTCACCCACTCGATCTCAGCCTCTTCTATAGAAAAGATAATCCCAGACACCAATACTGAATTTTTGTTTTAAAACAAAAAGGTGACAACGTGTATTAAAATTATTTTAAACCCAGTAAAACACCACTCTGTGCTTCAGTCTGAAGCCATTTTTCACAAATTTTCAGGGTGAAAAATGTGTGCAAGAATCCTTATTCCAGGCCTTCAAGTTTAGCCATCCTTCAGCTTGCTGCTCTAACACTGTACATGCATTCATGTTACAGGGCTGCACAAACTACATGTCTATGTCAACAGATGTGTTTCTTGGAAGAAAGCTACAAAAATCAAGTTTATTCAAATGTTTGCCAGCTACCATATGCTGCAATACTACTTTAAATGCAACATAAGGCTTTGGGAACATACTTTTACTGCTATCTACACTTTGTTATTTACTTTCCATTTAGACTAAATACCAGAGACGGGGCACACTAAGGGGTGCAGTGTCCTCTTTGTGAAAACATTCTACCCGTTGTAGTATTTAGAAAGAAAAAAAATATACAGAGCCCTACACTACTCTTGACCACTTTCAGCGGCTGCTGCACTTTCATAAAGAGGCTCTGGGAAAGATATTTTTACATATGGCATTAATTCCGGGAACTTTTAATAATGGCCAAATATAATTAAAAATTATGCAAAAATTCCTGCCATGAAGAGAGCAGTACAGAAACGACTCTGTTTGAAGAAAAAGCAATCATTTGCTCACATTCTGAGTCCAGAAAAAAACAAAACACACGTGGTACGTTTTTGATATTTGAACTACATCAGGCCCAATTCTGCTCCTACGCAAAGCGAGTGGCAAAACTCCAGAGTGCTGCAGGATTGAGCCCCTGATGTTGTCACAAGCATTCAAATAAACAAACAGGGCTGTAACGCACTCTGAGCTTCCACTGTGTTCCTCTAAATGAATCCAGACAGAAAAAGAAAAGCATATTTCACTGCATTTCTGCAAGATGAGGATAGCAACAATATACAATTTTATATTCTATAGAATTCTCCCTCTCAAAGTATAATTACCAGAGTGTCCAAAGAGAAGGAGTTTCAAATAGTCAAGAAAGCCTTTATGCACTAGTTTGGAAGCACAGTTCTACCAAATCTGATAGGGTTGTCTCCCTAACATCAATTATTCCTGTGAACTTTTATAAAGTCCATGATATAGGGATGTTTTCACATGACCAAACGTGGGCATGTCCTATAGCCAGCTAAATCCCCCAGGCTCTTTTACAGACAGTGAAAAGAGCTGGCGATGTTCTGAATCATCCTTAGGGCAAATCTGAAGCTAAGTCTGTGCTCTCAGTCTCTTCAGCAGCTTTAATAGGAACTGCAGAATCTGTAACTCACTTAAGTTATTCAGCACTAGCAGACAAATGGCATAAACATGGCATCTGTTTTTTAACCAATGGGAGAAATTTTGTGTTGCCTGCATCTTCATTTTCTTTTACCTATGATTTAATTTCATTAACAGTATGACTACTGATAAGCCAAAAGCTGAGTGCACCTCTTGGATCTTAACTAACTATGAAAGCTTGAGCCAAAATCCAGCAAGGCCCTTAAGCACTTACATAATTTTAGGCATAATGGCATCTCAGGTTTGAGTTTAAAAGCATGTCAAAGCCTATCACTGGACCACACCCAGAGAACTCAGCACCTTCCAAAAGAAATCCCTAAAGTCCGAATTTTAACTGAGACAATACCCACTAAATATTTTCCTTCCTGGACTGTGTATTTTAAATGTGTTTTAAATGGCTGTAGGAAGCATTTCCAACTCCACTACACTTTTACTGTTGAGCTTATGGCAAGTCCACCTTTTTTGAACACCACCCCACAGAAAAGCCAGGTCTGTTTTACTTATGATACACCTGCATGCCATGGACAGTACACCCAGGCAGCTTCTCCTGCTTTGGAAAGGTGCCAGACACCACACCCAGCAGCTCAGGAGTTAACCATACACACGTGTACTGCTTACAACCACGACAGAGTTATCCATCCAGCCCTGATGAAGCCAATCTCACCAATGACATGGTACACACTCCCAGAACATGAAGATGAACCCCACTGATAAAAATGAATCTCAAAATTCCTTGTGCTCCTGTTTATAGTGTTTATAATGTTACACTGACATTAACACTTCTAAGACACACAAAAAGCAACTTGTGTGCCAAAGCTGTCCAAGGCCAGCTGCTACCCTCTCAAAGAATGACTGAATAAATACATAAAAATACTCATGCCACAAACTGGATGGAGTTTGCTGCACTGTGAAAGCAGCAGGTCTTTCACCAAAGCCCTTTCACTGTGCATGTATTTGATGCTATTGACCTACACAGAAGTCTTTTAGATCTTCATCAACAATCACATTAACAGTCAGCATCTTCTGAGGTAATGCCAATCAGGGTGATTTGTATTATAAATATGACCAAATGTACAGAAAAACTGCTTAAAACAGAACTTCATGACTTGTCTCTGTATCTAAGAAACTCACTCTTTGTTCTAACCACCTGTAACATTTTCACTGTTTTCCCTATCAGATTATCAAAATAATCTCATTATTTGGTTGCTTCAACATTGTTTTATTCCAGTCAGTTCTAAGCTACAACACATGCAACAAAGGCTGGAATTTTCTTTGGTCTGTCACAGATGTGCCACAAGCACTGTGTGATTGTTACTGTTAGCTGACACTTGCAGAGGAAAGCACAGAGTGATTTGCAGCAGTAAATGACTTCCACAACTGTGAGCCTGTGGCATGGCATAACCTTGACATCAAACCACAGCCAAACAGATGGAGACTGTGCATATGCCACAGAACTACAGCACTTCACATTACCTTTCTATCCAGCAGTGGTGTTTTCAAAACAATCTGCCTCTCCTGCTTCCCCCAGAAATGGGATAGTTTAAGAGACTGTTTCTCTTGAGGAATTTCCTTTTTTTTTTCCTCTTCCATGCACAGAGATGCTTTGGTTTTGTTGTTTTGTTTCCACCCCGCTTTCTTTTCTTTCTAATAAACACACGGTTTTACTCTACAAGGCATGAATCTTGTCAGTTTACTGGCTAACATCCATTCACATCAGAAGCCCACCAGGGAGTGTCACAAATCCACATAACTTTCCAAACCCAGATTCAAAATATGGACCTCTTACTTAGCTGACAGCTGTGTAAAATCACATGCAGCCAGACAACTCCCCAGTGACCACACAGGTGCCTGTGCTGAACAAGGCAAGTTATTCTGACTAAGACCAACATTAGTTTATACTTGAAAAGCTATCTTCAGAGAAAGTTTTTCTGATGGCATAATGTGATTCTGGGACCAAAAACCACCACACCCTTTTTAGAGGAGGGGAACATATTAGCTCAGCTAGGTAGAGAGGCTGCAGGAAATCTCTGTGAAAGGAGCCAAATTTCAGAGGTTTTCTAGGAAGATATGACTATCACTTGGCCTCAACACACCAAGTGAGCATTAGCCAGAATTACTACAGCTCATTAACAGCTATTTTCTCTTTCATTGATAACTACAGAATCAAACAGATGGGCAAGGTATGTAAGTTACACATTTCTACCTCAGCTGTGCTCAGTGACATGCACGGGATTTCAGGACAGCTTGGTTTGGCTCAAATGGCTCTGTGTCACTAGATTCTCTCTCCACCCACCAGAATGCAGCAGCCCTGAGGGGCAGGGCCGAGCCTGTCAGCAGGATTCAGCCTAGAAACTCGCCCTAATGCCACAGAGTCAAACTGGACTCAGAGCAGCCAACATAAAAGTAGCACTGAACAATCTTCTTCTGAAGGCTCAAAAACTTCACCCATGAAGAACAAGCAGTGGTTGCTTGAAATTCCAAGTTTTTACAGGACCGTTCAATGCATTCTTACCTATAAGCCTTTTTTCTGATCAAACTTAAGATTTTTAACCTAATTTTCTATTTCCCTTGCTCTTCTCCAGCAGTGAGATCCAAGATTCAGAACAGACCTACTTTTCAATCTTTGGAGAAAATTCACCATTGGTTTCAACTATTTTTATAACATCCGAGTGGACAACTGAAAAGACTTCACATGGTACCAACAGCAATTTTATCTGCCCTAGGGAGTGCAGGCAATGCCTGCTTCATCCTGCCATCTGTTCTAGCACAGAACAAAAGGCTTTGGTCCCTTAAGAGGTGCTGCTCTGCAGCACCCACCTGTGCTGCCCACATAGAAGAGACAACCATTACTCCTCCAAGTTCAGCACTGACAGTGGTGATCATCTGACACAGTCACTGAAGAAATTTCATGTGCTCAGCACATCTTCCACATGCAAGTCCAAAATCAGATTGTTAATGTCTGTTCCATCTGAGGGCCATATATATGTAACACAACCTAGTGTATGAGTAGTACGTGTTAATTTCCAACTGTCATAACCAACTGATCTAACAAATGAAAATGTTTTACTTTTACAAAACTCAACAGGATTATTCCTAAACCTTGTTCACTATATTGCTCACAAAAGAACCACTAAATAGGTTTAATAACCCCCAAGAAATCCACACACAAGACAGTTGGTATAGCTGTGTTTTCATTTGAAAACTGGTAACAATAAATCAGTACAAAATGGAAAGAAGAATTGAATAAACTCTGCCAAAACAAAACATACTGAAGACAGAGGCAAGATGCTGCTTATCATTGGTGTGCAAATCTATCAGATACAAAGATGACTTTCTGATGACTTAGAAGCTGAATTTTGAGTAAAAGCACTTATCGATAACTTTCATTTGCCACCAATTCCATTGGAGTGGTTTCATTGCTAAAAAGTAAACAATTGCACCTGTGTTTCATTCTGGCCTCTATCCTTATGAAGTTCACACACTTCTAAAAATGCTACTTAAAATTTATTTTCAGTCTTGAGACTAACAAAATGGAACTCAACCAATTCAGCTATAGAACACAATAGGTAATGGCCCAAAAACCCCACAGCTGGAGCAGGGGGTTCACCTCAGAAAAACAACGTTTGGTAAACCTACCACAAACTGAACAACTAACCACTAAATTCACACCAATCAGCACTTGTGAGATATAAAAGTAACAAAAGAAGGTAAGATTGAATGCTAGGTTTTAAATCAAACCTAAAGCTTGCTTTCTTACCAAAAATGCCATTTAAGAAATTTACTATTTTAATTTGTGTTTTTCCATGACCAATATCCCCACAATATTCTTGGACTGAAGTTTTCCTTACATCCTTAGGTTGAATTCTGCAAGAACACTAATGCTATTTTTCTTCATTCATAGACAGCAATATTACTATTTTATTTTGCATCACCATTTAAGTATTTTCAAGTCACTCTTAAGCAAGCTGTAACACAATTTTTCCCCCACTGATCTAGGGCACATACCTCTTTCACACTGGGGTCCAGTAAAGCCGTACGTGCAGGCACATCGGTTTGGAGCCACACATCTCCCGCCGTTCAGACATCCATTTTCACAGACAGCTGTGTCAGAGGGAAGGCAAAAGTAATCCTAAATGAGCTATTGCCACAAAGACATGAAGGTATGTACTTGACCAGCTTCACTGAACTGGCAAAAATGGTAAACATAACAGGATAGGAAACCTTTTTCCTAGAATCTGCTTACAAGTCTTTTCCTATTTTGTGGCCTCACATGGACACCTCTTTTCAAGGGAGAATAACATAAAGTAACAATCACAGCTTCTCTGACCTCTCAGAGCCTTTCTCTTTGGGATAGCTAGACAATCCCATAACCTCAAAATAACATCTCTTTCAAATTTTCAACAAATAAGCACTGACAGAGATTGCAGATAGAAGATGCAGAAAAAAAAAACCTCGTCTCTAAATCCTCAAATGTATCTGTTCCTCTACTATAATGATCCAGTATTAAAAGGCTGTTTGCTGATGTTAAATAATTTATACTATCAACCAGGATAGAATAGATATTGATTACATTTTGCTATGTTAAACCAAAATATTCTTCCCCTGTACGATGTTGTCCCTAGATTCAGGACCCAATTTTCCTCAGAATAAACTCGAAAAGTAGTTGCTCTCAAAAATAATCAGAAAATATAACAAGCACATGAAAAAGGAGGTCTTTAAACACAACTTGATGCTCATTGAGTAATGTTATTCTTTGTTCCGTTTCACATTCACTTCAGTAGAAAGAAGATTTCCATTTATCCTCTTTTATCCACTTGATATTTCACAGAGAAGGCAGAAATACAATTCATAATCCTTT
Organism: Pyrocephalus nanus; assembly: GCA_038380795.1. Classification (NCBI taxonomy): domain Eukaryota; kingdom Metazoa; phylum Chordata; class Aves; order Passeriformes; family Tyrannidae; genus Pyrocephalus; species Pyrocephalus nanus. The sequence continues at coordinate 10,218,701 of CM076272.1, forward strand.
CACCATGTGATCCTCCTCCAGATTATTAGGGTAAATTCCTGGTCCCAATGAAGTTCATGTAAAGCGTGCCATTGATCTTGACAGAGCACAAAAGGTTTTCATTAAATAAGCTAAACACATTCTCTCTGTCAGACCAATAGTTCACTAGATAGCAATGTGACAGCCTTGGTTAAAAGCAATGTCTACATCCTTATTTGAGCTACTTCACAGCATTCCAGCCAAGGAGAGCGAGAGACCACCAGAGTCAGCTTGGGAGAAATTTTAAGCAGCAGATCCAGGAATACTTTTGGCTAAGGATTGTTTGAGGAAATAAAAAAAAAATCCGTCTATCACCTCTAATAAGACACCACCAAAATGAGCAATATTTCTTAGGCATACTAGCTAAGTGTGATGCAAACACCGAAATGAAAACAAAGCTTTGCATCAAAATCTTAATTTTATCTGTAAAATGAAAACCGAATCCCATGTAAACTCTGGCTCTATGCCTATTGCTCTAGTGAGTGAAAAGTCCTGGGGGTCAATGGAAATAACGGTAGTGTGAGAACTACAGGATCGGGTTATATCCAATTATTATGAATTCACATGATGTTTATTTTAATGGTCCTGATTAGAAAGAATTCTCTCGGCATTCATTACAAAGTCATGTGTTTTTCTGTAAAACTCCACTATACCTGATAAAAAACAAGCTCAGTAGTAGCTGAAATTCAGTGCTAAAGGGTGTCCAATCCACACACGACAGGATTACTCAACTGTGCACAGTATCTACATTCACAGCAGGGCACTTACGCTGTCCACAGTGCGTTCCTGTGTATCCCTTCTGACAGAGGCAATGGTCATCACTGCAGCTCCCTCCATTCATGCACCGGATGTTGCAGTGTTGTACTTGAAAAGGAAAAAGATTTCCCTCAGTTAAACCAAACCAGTCAGAAACACTTAACTATCTGTTAAAGGGCTTTACTTTTTTTTTAGGGATTGATTCTGTGAACAAGAAAGTATTAGAAGTCAAGGATGCACATTTTAGGACAGATACTACACCGGCACTACAGAACACAACAGATTTGCAGTACCTAAGGAATGCAGTACATGGTGCAAGAATTTGATGCCCCACTCATTCACTGAAGTCAAAGGCATTTTATATGAGCATAAAACCACTGAACTTGTTTCATAGTTTGCAATGATGAGAACAAGCCATTAGTAAGGGAAAAGTACTCAACTTCTGGCAGATACCATCAAAAGGAAAGGGAGTCTTATCATCTGGGAAATTGGGGAGGGAAGTATTAAGGGGATGAATATAAGGAAGCTCCTGAAAACAACCTTCTTATGCCAACACATGAAATACCAGAAGCTGATCTGGCCAGGTAGGACTTGCTGCATAAAAAGGAAAAATAACAGCGATTTCTTTCTCTATGTCATCTGTGGGCTTACCCCAGCAGTAGAGCTGCTGCCAGCTGCTGTGCTTGGGAGCTGCAGAGCTCCCAGACACCACTCCCCCAGAGCCAACAACCTTTTCCTGCAAGGGGCAGAGGCAGGGGAGCAGCAGCAAACTCTCCTCAGCTGCAGCCCCACCATTTATAATGGGTAACAGGCAGCTTAAGCCCCATGCCAGCAAAGCATAACGTCTGTGCTGCACTGCTCTTGTAATAAGGGAAAATACATTTTTTTAACTAGATGTTAGGAGCAACTAAAAGTATGTCAGGCTCTTCATCAGGCACAGAGAAACGGGCAGGCCTCCCAACAAAGTGAAGTCCTTACAGGTCCTGCTGTCCAACACAGCTGTGAACTGGGGCCCGCACTCCAGTAAGCAGCTGGGAAATGGTTTTCCTCTTAACAGGAACCACATGAAAGGCTCCTCCCCAGATAGGATTACAGTCTGATCAGCATTTCAGTAGACTGTGATGCAGCACTGGATACCCACAACACACTGTTTGAAATGCTCAGGACTGAAAAATAGAGATTGCATCCCCATCAGAGCCTGTTGCTAACAGGTGTTATGCCAGCCACAGAATTTTCCCTCTTGCACAAAACCCTTAAGCGTCACTTGGCTTTTTACAGTTCAGAAATATGTGAATGGAATTTTATTTTTATTTTTAAGTAGAAATAATAATTTTATATTCTATAGCAATATGAATCCACAGAACAGAAGTTAAACATGCAGTTGGAGAAAGGATTTAAAACAACCTAGCATTTAAAACTCTGCCTCTTCATTTTTCAATTATAAAAGTAAAAACTGTGTACTACATTTCTTATGTGTCTAAAAGTTATGATACATCTCTGTTCTGCTTTGGATGTACTTCAGTACTTCAGGCAACAAAAATGTACTAACATTCCTCAATAAAAAGTAAAATTGTCTGCAAACACAGAGTGAATATCTGGTGAAGATTTTTGGACTATGTCCTAAGTAGGTCAGAAAAAGGTGTATAGTTACTTTAAAATGTGTAGTTCAACTTAGCTTTATACAATCTTAGAAAAACAGAGGGGATTACAAAAAGCATAGGAAATGATATCATCTGTCAAGCAGGGAAGGAACTTAAAAACCACAAACTGATTTCAATTAGAGCAAACTATGCCAAGAGCTAATTTCCATTCCCACATGAAGACCAAAGCCATTTAAATAGTTTGAACTACATTCGAGATAAAAAGGTTAACAGTAGCTTATATGATGATTTTCATATTATTTGTTCAAGTAAAGTATATTTCCTCATTTTGGGATAAGGAGTGGTTTTACACATAACACACACACACACACACACACACATAAAGTTTCCATAATTTGTCCTACTGCTTCTTAAAAGAATTTTTCCAAGGTAAAATATTACTTCCTCCTTTTTAAACTAAATCATTATGGGAGATTGATGGGACACCAGTCATCTTTATTAAAATGAGCCATTTAAATCAGTGAGCTTTCTCCCTTATTACTACGCAAGAAAATCAGTGGCATACAGTTGGTAAACTAATTACTTATTTTCTGCCCTCTTTTAAGGGAATGTTGAAAAGAGTATTTCCAAAATCATACCGACTATTCTGAAACATTACCCTTCCAAAAGTTTAGAGAAACACATTCAAAGGCTGTCTGGAGCTCAGATGATGATGTTAAGAATGCATTTTTGAAAACTAGCATATTAATGCTGGTCCAGGTTCTCTTTTCTCAGCTATATCAACAATTCCGCTAATGTCAGTGGAGATATTCCGGTAAATGAAACAACCTGTTCCAAACCTCACATTGACAGAGACGCAAGGAAAAAGCCCAGGAATTACTGTAAGGCTGGTAAATCAATGCATATACTTTGCCTTATCTCAGCATGCACAGGAAATATTAACATTCAAAAATTATTGCTTTTCATCAATTATTATTCTTTTTCACATCCAGTTTGTAAACAGTCTACGCTGGAAATGTCTGAAGTCAAAACAGGAATAACTGCAGGAACACAACTTTATAACCCTGCAATAGTGCCAGCGAGACCAAACATATCCACACAGGCTTTGTGTGTGGGCAATAGTTGTGCTTTTTATCAAAGTGAAACAACAAGCTCTCCACTTAAGCATAACAATTCCTGACTTTTAAAATAAATACCGGGCAAAAGTGAGTAAAGCCTTCATCACACCCGGAGCGCTACCACAACCACAGCCGCTCACGAAACGTGCAGGAGCTCACCAGGCAGGCGAAAGGTGACACACGTGCCGTCTACTCTGCGGTCCCAAACTAAGGAACACGAGGTGCCGGGGTCTGTATTCCTCAGGTGGGAGAAGTGGTGGAGCTGCTGGCCCAGCATCCCGGGCCGAGGGCGCGGCAGGGCAGCCAGCGGGCACCGCAGGAGAGGCCGCCTCTCGCCTCCGTGCCACTGCCGAGGAAACGCTCCCAGCCCCGGCCGTGCATGACGCAGGGCTTTGCCTGCCAGGAGCTGTAAACAAGGAATGACGGCCTCATCGCATCCCAGATGCTCAGCGTGCTTTCTCTGTCGAGCGACTGACTCAGGAGAGAGATGGCAGCCAGCGCCAGGACGGGACGCGGGCCTGTGGCCCTGCACAGGGTGCAGAGAAAACCCACAGCAGCCTCAAAAACTCTGGAAACATTCAAAATTCAAGACCTTACACCAGCTCTGACAGCAGCAGAACATAAGGGAAGGGGCTGAGCTCCAGATTTTACTGCCATTGAGTGGGCACCTCCCACAGCACCTGAGGAGTGGGGTCCCGGGGTGCAGAGCCAAGGCTCAGGCTCAGCCCGCACTGCGGGCGGTCTCTGAGGAAGACTCTGAGTGGGAAGACTCTGAGGAAGAGTTCAGTCCTCAGCTGTGCCTCTGATGCTGTGGCAGGGGAGCAGAGCAGGCTCTGCTCTGCACTCCGGCATCATAAGGAGCTTGCTGGGACACACAGACATTTGTCTCCACCAGCTGCCACCCCCAGCACCCACCACAGCCTCCACTGCCTCTGTCACAGCTCCCTTCCTTCAGAGACAGCCCCATCAGCAAACGCCTTCTCTGTTTCAGCTGGCCCATTCTGACCACACTTGCTGGAAGCAAAACCAGCAGCTGAGCTCAGAGACACACCTGATCCATAACCCTTGGGGCAGCAAAGGGTGCCTGATTCCAAAGGAGACACCATCCTCCTCATTCACCCCCTGCTCCCACTGGGCAGAGCAGCAGCTCCAACAGTGTGGCAGGATCATGGAGCATGAATGCAGCACAAAGAGGGGCCCAGCTGCAGAACCAACACACAGCAGCCATGGCACGGGCAGTCTGGGGGGCAGCAGCGAAGCCACCACCACAGAGCTGGCACAGCATGGAGTGTGGGACACCTCCCATGGCATGGAGTGTGAGACATCTCCATTGGACATCTCCTGCAGCAAAGAGTGTGAGACATCTCTCACAGCTGCACCTGCGCAGCATCAGAGAATCCACACGTCAGAACTGGGGCAGGGGGAGTCCTCCATACTTGGCAATCTTATCTCCAAGAAAGCTGTAAGCTTACCCAAAAATTCACTAATTACACAGAAATAACCGCTACTCAGCCAGCAAGTTTACTGATGCCACTAAAATCCCTGCTGAGAAAACCACCACTTGATCTTTTCAACCACGAATCAGATTCCTAAAGCTGACTCGTAACCAGAAAAGTCCCAACAACTGACCTGCGTGAGAATCAAACTTGGAGGCTTTGTTTTGCTCTCCAATCCACATGCTTTCCAATCTGCATTAAATATTTGATATCAACAGATAATCAATCTATAAGAGTCACTGTTAATTTGATTACTGTCTGTGGGTGTACCTGCTATAAAACCTGGGCCAAGTACTGATTCTTTAAATACTAAAGACACACTTAGCTTAAAATATCCAAAGGATGCCTCAGACACATCTCATATATCAGAATCTATACATTTAATTCTGAGAAATCATGGCATTTTGACTCATATTTATGATTTTTATTTTGAATGTAAAAAACTTCTCTCAATTCCATTTTATTTTTTTATTATTTTAATCAGAGCTTTCTTCTCATTTGTTAAAACATATAATTAATATAAGCTTTCATGAATGCATATTCTGACAAAAAATTACTGTTACCAAAGGGAGCTGATGGTAACCATTTGATGTCAAACAGTATTTTTTGTGTTTATGTTTACTTTGTTTCCTAATAGCAGATCTAAGTCATTGTGGTCTATTGTGTAAATATGTATTCATGGATTTTGTCTACAGTGCCAACAAAGCAAATGACTTACATAAAGTATGCTCTGTAAATACTAATGATGTGCTGGATCATAAAAAATATTACACAAGAGTGCACAGAAGCAGTGGAGTCTTTTCTCTCTACTGCTTAAGGACACTTTTGCTTTTATAATTGGTATGTTTTAATAAACAAAGGGGATGTAACCACACACAGAAAATGTATCCTAATTTATTGCAGAAATTGTACAAGATATAAACCGTGTCTTTTTTAAGCCAACTGCTATTTGTAAAGTGTTAAGCAACACTTAAAAGTGGGAAAACCAATGTAGCAATGCCAGGAAAATAATGTCTGCACTGAATAAGATTTATGATTAGTAGAATATTCATACCTAGGAGAAGTAATTGTCAACAACTAAATTAGCTATCACAGAGGCTTAAGAAGCCTCTTGATTAAAAACTGTATTTAAGTCCTGCACCCATTTATCTGTGCTCCTCCAGTGAAGACTAAAACTATGGAGATCAATTGTAGAATATTTCAGAAAAGGAACCACAAGAAGAACCGTAACTTTACTCATACTTCATTTTTCTTTTAAGTCTCCTGACTCTTAAATACTTCAGTGTGGCCAAAGAAAAAAGGTAGGTAATACTAAGGCCCACTCATTCCTGCCTTTTACAAAGGTACCAAAACATGTAACAGATGGAGGGATATATCTCTCCTTCTGTACCCTGAAGGGTACTTGGGAGAAGGTCATACTTTCCTTTACTGGCTTACAAGACTAAGGCATATTCACCTGGTAAAGCAGTAGCTGCACACCCAGGCACAACCACACCACTACACATGTTTCTGCAGCATTTTGCACCCTTCCCTCCTTCCAGTACTCTTTGGGAACTCCATAGCTCCATACCCTCCTCATGCTGGCCTCTCCCTAACAGACATCACAGGAGCCTGAGAAAGGGGTTGAACTACAAAGAACAATATTTACCATTTTAGTACATGCCATTCCATTACATTCCACAGTTGTTTTTGTTTTTCCACTGTTATTGGATGAAAAGGATGCTAAAACCACAAGTTGAAATGGTTAGTTATGTGGTAAAACTCTTATCAGCCAGGAAAGCAAAAAAAAAGGACAAGGTAAAAAATAGAGATGTAAAGCAGACCACACATTGAGTCTCATAAGATATTCAGAACTAAAAGGATTACCATTCAGCATAATATTAATTCAGCTGAGTGCATCCCCCACTGACTTCAGTTAATATGTTGTTCAGATAGTTAAGGGCATTTGTGAGAATCAGTTTCCACCAAAATTCTTTCCGGAAACTTCACATTTCATAAAAAAATCAAAATCTTCTATATTCTAAGAGACAAGCACCACACTCAAATAAGAATACAGAGTAAGTACTTTACAGCTGGCATGTCAGATATGAACAGATATTATCCCAAGCAAAATCCTACTTTGTATGAAATACTCAACGCATGTTTAGCCATTGAGTTCTCTGGCTCACTGAATGAATTTAATTTTACTTATTATTCCCTGGATCTGGGGAACCTTCCTTAAAAATCTGAAATCCAAATATATCTGGGAAAAGGTATCCCTCTGAAAAGCCTCATTTTAAGAGCACCTTTTTTTTTTCTGATGAAAAGTGATCCACTTAAAAACCCTGACCATCTCTTTACCTCTAGTACCTACAGAAGTGTCACCTGAATAAGGTCAGCAATATGATATTCAGAAGGTATGACCTGAGCCTGGCAAGGAAATGTAAGGCCTATGTAAGTAACACAGAGCACAGTGTCTTCCTTATAACCCTCAAAATCAGAGAATTACAAAGAATGTCAAGTTCAGCCAGTTGTCAAGAGTCATCCCTCATTACAACTTTTGGGCTGTACACAAGTGCATGTCTACTGCTGAATAGAGGTAAGGCATTTTGCAGAAAGGAAGGAAGACTGGAATTAGTGTTACAAAGTGCCAAATGAAAATAGCTTCCAATAAGATTGATTTGGTTTTGATTCGGCAAAGAAAGTGTCTCCAATAGCTGGTCTGTGAGTCACTCTTCAATTTCATCATAGGAGGCTACACTTTCCTTCCTGTGGTAAAAGTATGTCTGGTGACTCAGAGGTTATTTGTCTTAAATATTGACCACTGAACTATTTTACATACCTTAGTAGCTTCACAGACTCAAAAGAGCAATATCAAAGACACAGAAGAAATACTTACTTGATTTTGAACCACAGGAGGGGGCTATCTGACCATTTGGGCATGTGCACATGTTTGGTCTAGAGCAAAATCCATCCCCACAGGAATGTCTGCAGATTGCTATAAAGAAAACATAAATGCCTTTAAAATATGTCTCAGAAACCCCAAACACATAAAAAACCACCTGATAGAAAATTCAGTACCATAACAGAAATACCGACAAACTCGTTAAATTGCACACAACAGATCCCAAAACAGTTCCTCCTGTTTGTCTGCATCTTTATAGGGGACAGCTAAAACCTAGACCTTCACCATCTGCTGTGAAAAGGTCTGGGAACATGCCACAGGCCACAGTAGATATAGGGAGATTTCCTTGAAAAAGGGAAACTGTTGTCCATTTTGCCAGACTAATCTTGGAGGAAGGATGGCACTGAGGCAGCATTACAATGCTTCCTTTATTTCTGCTCCAGACACACAATAATTCCCAGCTGACAGCACGTTGCCTCAGTATCTCTGGAGAGTCTTATCAGCCTTAGGCAAAGTGCCTTTAGGAGTTATTTCTGGTATGCTGTTCCACTACACACGAGTATGGATATAGCACCATGATGCTTGTATATTTATATCCCTACATACATATTTCAGGGATATGGTCCAAACAAGCAGAGAAAACGTACTTGCTGGCCCAATGCTGTTTCCTCCTTCCCTTTACTTAAATAGGTTAACATATTCCACAGCTACTCACTCCCGAGAGTTCACACACCCCTTGGAATCCTTTACCACAGACTTAAACAGAACATATGGATAAGATTAATCCTTCGTTAAATACTGGTATCACACCACTGTGTTGTAGCCCAAAAAACTTTGTAAATTGGCTTAATATATTTTAAATGGTAAAGAAATGTGCGGCTGCTATTGAAAACATATAGCAACACATTTCAGTTCTGGTATCCAATTAAAGATTCCCTGACACAGAGGGACAAAGATAAACCTCAGTCATAACACATAACTAGATTAACTTACGGACTATGCATTGGTTTCCACCAGGTAAAGTTTTCCATCCAGGGCAACAGTAGGCATTGTAACGTGATCCACACACATTTGGCCTGAGAAGAAAAGGATGAATTCTTATTTTTACCCAGGAATATGTTTGAAAAATAGAAGAACTAAATTGCTGCAATATACATTTCAATAATTACATTCAGAATGTTGTACGTTTTTAGCAGAACTTTATGCCTGTGGTCGTTGGGGTTTTTAGGTAACATACACTTTTACAAATTGAAGATTACATTACAAACACAAAATCAAATCAGTAACATCTGAACAACAGCAACAGAACAGGCAAACCTTGTCCCATATCACTCCATATCTGAAGAAATAATCGTACAGGTTTTTGAGCAAAACTAACATTTAAATATAAAATAAGGGATCATATCCATTAACATGACTGAGCACAGAGGAAATCCCGTGCTCCTTGAGTGGTAATTCTTAAGCTTCATGTTGCTTTCCCTTCTTTTCTCTAAAGCACTGTTACTGCTCGCTGTTTTGTCCATGAGCAAAACTATGTATGTATGACTGAAACCTGCCAACCAGAACATTAGCCAAAAGAAAGAGTCAAAATGTGTAAATTACTAACTAGCAAAAGAATCAAGGATGTGGGTGTATGTAGCGACAGGATCCTGTGAAATGAGTATGAAGGGTCTATTGCCCTCCTTAAATAATGGATCCATAGGACTTCTTCTTTCCAACTCTTTCCTCTCATACACATTTACCCTATCAAATAACTTTATCATTAGAGTTTACAATGAAAGCTGACAGGAGATGACACTATTCTATCATGATTTTATCAGTAAAAATAAAAAAGTTGAAATTATTCTATGCTCCTCACAGATAATAGATCTTTTAAATCTATCTTGTCCTATTTATTTAATGCATCTATCCATGCAAATAAAGTTGGAAAGAACAGCTTCAAAAATGGCAACGTGCCTTCTTTTGTTTTATGTCCAATAATCTTACCAGAGGAAAATTTAACAACCTCTATTAATATTGTGAGCAATTACCAATAGATTAATAGACCTAGAAACTGCTTTATTAAAATATTGTATACAGATTGGAGATAGATTTAAATGTTTGCTGTTTTAGGAAGAGTTTTCTATTATTATTTTGTCTTTAGTCTTTCAGAAAGTTCTTCATCCCTAGTAACACAATGTCTAAGTAAACAATAGTTACCTCATATGGTGAGGCAACTTAAGACAAACAATCTCAATATATACAAACATTTCTTGATGCACAACAAATTTTTTATACTGTATTTATTTAGGGATTTGCATTGCTAATGCAGTTTCAGGTATTCTGATTACGCCAATTGCTGTGACACTTACTCTTTCCAATTACACGTTTGGCCAGAAACTACTTAAGTCAAAGCAAGCACTGCCATTCCCTTCCTCTGGTTCTGGATAATTACAAAGTGGTAACTGAGGTGAATGTGAGCAACACAATTGGACTTGTTGCAGGGCCCTTTTCTCTTCCTGCAACCAGTGTTAGAGACTCAAAGTCTTATTCATTTAATTCCAATGTATTCAGTTTTAGTAATGTCAGCTACTTCCCTGCAGGGCTATAACCATGTAACTTTCCTAGAGTTCCCTGTTCATCAATGCCAAATGTTGCTCCACGATCATCTGCCAAGTAAGACTGGCAAGCAGACAAGTGAGATTGCTTTTCACCTTCTCCAGTCAGAAGAAATAATAGATCTTATTAAGACAGACAGAGTGCGTTTGTTGCTACCTGTTACAACCTCCCATTTCCCATTCCGGTTGGGGAGAATCTATAAAGGGCTGGCCATGAAGTGATGTTTACGCACTCTGTCAAATTTCACTCTCAGCAAGTACATGGCTTTGGGGACCATCTGGTCCATGTTAAGAGTCAGGAGCAGATTTCTGCGTCACAGAGAAACCCAGTTTTAGAAATCCATTTCCAAAATGGGACTCTGGAAAACCCAGATGTGCCAGCGACCATGAAGTCAGAGACCCTGAGAGCCTCGAAGCTGTCCACAGGGCAGGCTAAGCCATACACGCAAGGGGCTCCAACTCGGATGCAGCATGCTTAGCTTTGAAAAAAATGCCAAAAAAAGTCATCAAACTGTACTTCACGGAACAGTTTGAGCCTGACAAGTGCATTTTCCAGTGGAACACTTTTTCGTCAGAAAGCTGCTGTTTAGCTTATAAAAGAAACCTATACTAAAGTCTGAATGCCACTCTTTTGGAGTGTTTTGAATTTGTGCACATTTGTAAAATGTCTTTGAAAATAATTAATTTTGAAGGTTATATTCATTGATATTTATGAGGTGATCAGACACTATAGCAATAAATCCCCATAAATAAATAAAGTATTCAAGGTAATAACAATTTACCTCATGTAAAATCATGGAAACCATCAATCAAATTGTGAAGGCTCTATCGTGGTACTTATTTTAAACAGTTACCCACTGTTGTATTAAATAGAGCATATTTTCCTACTGATACTCTAAGCTATAAATACTAAAGAAGTATTTCGTATTCTTATAAAACTGTTTTTCTGACTAGCACTACAAACAAACTGAGTTTAGTTATAAAATCTGATTTGGAATGGTGTAATAAGCAAAAATGCATGTATACACCCGCAAACCACCTACATCACCTTCCTTTACTCCAAAGCCCAGAGGAGGGAAAGACCATCTCAGAACAAAGCTGTTTCCTCTTCAGTTTATAAAAAGACAAGTCTTTCACTTCATTTTAGAGTCACTTAATTAACTTGTAAAGTATAAAAGGATTTCTGTAATGGTATGGTGCTGAGACAGGATGGCTGATGCCCAGAGTTTCATCAAAGATGTCCAAAGTAAACAAGAAACTATGTCTTTGATTAATGATAACACAAGTACAAATTCAGTAGCAAAGTGAGTTGAGCAATTATCAAAAGACATTAGTCATCAACTAGAAGAATCTTAGAACACCAGAGAGAAAAAAGTTCATCTGGACATTCTGATAACTAGCACTTGAGAGTGATAGGTTTGCATAGACATTGGCAGCATCTGTCTGCACCAGATTCTAAGACATTCTTCTTCAGAAACAACCACAGGGACCCTACACCCCCCATTACAAAGTAAAGCCTTGTCTGTCCTATCCCCACCTGTGGGGAGGGAGCCTGGGCAGAACTGCAGCATCAGCTCCTCCAGAGGGACACCCGTGGTCCTGCCCCAGGTCAGTGCTGTGGGGCAGCACAGCCTCTGCCTGCCACACCTTCTCAAATACATGGTCTCTGTTCTTCGTGGGGCAACGCTGACATCATCTCACAGAAAGGACACACCGGGTCTGTCCCTCCCTTGCTATTCCTGCTTCCAGTGCCCTGTGTCAGCAAGGATGTGCAGCTGCCCTGCTCTCCCAAACTGCCCACCATTACCCAGACACCAGGGGTGGATTTGTGGAGCGGGCACTCAAATGTAAAAGGATAGGAAGCAAATCATGCTAAGTTTGGCAGAGCGTTTTTATCAGATATAACGAGGCAACGAGGGTATGTGACAGCCAGAGAAGGGAGGGAGGTGTTCAAAAGCCCTGTGTGAAGCCGGCAGCAGAGAACACCCCCCAGCCCGGGAATGGCATTGTGACTGTCCCCTCCGGGGTCCCGGCAGAGACAGCCAGAGCCCCGTGCTGCAGCCTGCCAGGGGGGCCTGCTAATCCTGCACATCCCCACTCTGCCCTGCCTGTGACCCTTCAAGGAAATTACAGCCCTCTCCCGAAGAAAGCATTGCCCATCTGCAGCTCCCATGGGAGGAAGAGTTTCTGGCACTGCTCTGAGCGAAGCTTCAGGCAGAAATTTTGTCAGCAGCACTGCCATGCACCGGCCAATGCTGGCGTAATCCAGGCTGAATCAAACCCAAAGCACAGGTCTCAAATAAATTAGACAGAGACCAGACAGAGTGGGCAGAGAGCAGCTGAGTGAGTAAGAGAGACAGCTGAGCACCAGCTAGAGCTGAGCTGAGATGCAGGGATAGTGGGAATGGTTTCTAATCAATCCCTCAATGTACTTTTCCTCTTCTAGGAAAACACACAGCTATTCTTTCTTGCAAGAAAACATTTCATTAACAACTTGTATTAACTATTTTGCTGCAGTGGCTACCATATATTTAACATAATGTAGGGACCCAGTCTTCTGGCAGAAGAGATACAATTATAAAGCAAGATCGTCAGCCAAGGATTATTTTTAGATTCTTTGTCTATATTTCTTCTTATGTGGGCAACTCTGGTACCTGCTAAAACTGTACACAGAACTATTTGCTGATCATTTCCACATCAAATAGGAGTGATGCTTCCATGTCTGTGCTGGGACTTAAAAAGAATTACAAACTGCAGCAGAAAAAATGGGAGGCTGGTCTTAAAAATGTAGTTGTCTGAGTATAACCAAAGTACTAAGAAATAGTAGCTAAGGCTCCAAAATGTGAAGTGGAATAGCTTTTACTAGTAACTTTCAAGAGACACAAAATCAGATCTAAATACCTTTTGTTGTAAAACCGCTTAGGCACCTACCTAAAATTCTCAGTGTTTCAGAGTAAATTCTAAATACACAGAGTGACTGAGCTCTGCTGACTCCACTGGAGTTTTATTCAGCTCTCCCACATAACCAAGAACTTCCATCACCAGAGCCACTCCAAACTTTAGTGGGCACAGCCATGAACAACCTGATTTAAGTTCACCCTGCTCTAAGCGAGGGTTGGACCACATGGCCCTCCAAGATCCCTCCTCACCTAAATGACAGAAGCCAGGTACTTCATGCACGAATTAGAGGTCAGTATGTAAAGCATCTCCTTCAGCTGTGCTGGCACCTACCCCCTCCTCCAAGGAGCAGCAGAGCTGCAAGCAAAGCAGAAGCGGGAAGGGAAGATCTGATTCCTAATGGGATGCAGCAGCCAACAGCTACAGCACGTGATGGGCAGCTGTCCCAAGCCACCTGCAGCCCTGACACACATCACTCTGCACCAAGAGCCCAGGGAAGAAGCCTGGTTGTGCTTTGAACTCACTGCATTCAGTGAGTACATCCACTAACTGAGAAACTTCACTGAGGATGGGATGGAACTAAAACCACAGACACACATCTGCATTTAACATGCATAGGTTTCATTTCCAGGCACCTCAAACAGTTTAAACAGGGATTGATTTTCTGTTGTTTAGCTAAATATTATAAAAATGGCATGGTTTTATCACTGTGCCCTTTTTCTTCCCTCAGTGAAGATTATTAAGAGAACTCTTGAAGCCATCTATTTCAGTCATACAAAAGGAAAATCTAGGAAACAATGCTAGATTCTGGAACAAACGCAAAATTTAGCTTCTATTATCCTGTCAAGAATAAGCATGCATTTTTAAGCAAAATATATTGTTTACATACAAAGGATTGCATCCGATGTACTCATTTTTGCACTGCAATAAGTGAGCCCGTGCCATGCAGAGAGTCTAATATGATAACTATTTCTCACTCTGACAGTAAGGATACCGCTGTCCCAGAATCCTGGCTCAGTCCAACTGAAAAAATAACACGCTGAGCAGCTCTACGGGTATCTTTGGCTCCAGCCTATGTGCAAGTCAAGAGTTCAAAATGACATGCAAGTTTCCTGCAGCAACACTGAACACTTTTCTAACCCCAACCTCCATCACACACTGTGACAGCTAAATACAGCAATCCAACAACAGCATCTGACATTAAGTGAATTCTTCCGCACTTGCTCTGGAAATCTGACCATGTCTTTTGCAGGGACACGCTCATCTAACCTGACAGCCAGGCATTGTTCTCATTCAGAGCCAGGGACAGACGCGTTTCTGGCATGTATTCCTTCATTGTTCCACTTGAGAATGTCAACGGGTCCAGTTCAAAACCCAATATGCATGGCTGGGTAAGACACATAAAGTACAAGTATGCCACCACAAGAAACTATCTGCTGCACCAGAAAAGTACAGAGGGAAAGCGGGAGAGATCCATCAGGTACTTTCTTAAAACAAACAAATAAACATACACACAGAAAAAAAAAAAAAAAAAAGTACTTTCAGAGGACAAGAAATCATAGCCTTTTCTACCCTGGTAGCAGTAAACAGCATCCCATGGGAAATGGATGTAACTGCGGGCTAGGACAATGCTTAGCTCTCCAGATGTCACTTCAACGGGGCAACAGGGAAAGACCACTTCCCACCTCCAGCTCTACTTCCCACACTCACCATATACATGCTAATGGCTATCAATAGAGGCAAACCTCTAACCATTTCCCAAGGGAAAACAGGAGAGCTCAGGATTTCTGCCAGTCTGCACTATGCACCAGGCTGAGCAGCAGCACAACTGGCCAGCCAAAGCAAAGGCTAACCAGCCCCTTGTTGAGGGTTTCCTGGAGGCTGTGGGATGTGCTGGTGCCACCCACCATTCCCACCATGAAGGAAACACAGTCCTTTAGGGAGCCTCGTAAACCTGACCCTTCCATCAGTACTTGTCAGTGAATGCCCTGAGCTGTTAAGCAACGCTATTAACTCATCTGTTAAGTGCTCTCCCTTAAGCTACTGGAAGATTTATTTTAGGTAATATATCAGTGTTTCTCCTCCTCCCATGACTACACACTGTAATCTACCCTCTGCCTTTCTCCCTGCTGGGACAGTGATTCCATGTTTTTAAAAGGTCTGTCACCTGCATCTCTGCCATAAGAAAAGAGGAAAACCCTGTTGATACTGATCCCACTCTTTCAGTTCACCTTTGTCCCTAGCAAACACTGGCAATTCACTCTGTATACAGGGAAGAGAAAAAGATGAAAAATTAGTGGGAAAAACAAAGAAGGAGAAAAGAGACAGGAAAATAATGTTCCTGAAAGGAAACAAATTTTAGTTTGAAACCTCAGCTGAACATCACTGGATATTCTGATGTCCTCCAGCAAAACATGAGAGAGAGAGTAGCTTGAAAAAGAGGATGAAAATGATTAAAACTGTAGACAAAAGAACTGTGGCTTTCATTTGGTATTTCTGAAGCTTTAATGGTCATGAATCATTTCATAAAATGAGAAGTAGAAAGGAAAACAACAGATTCTCCAGCAAGTCAACATTCAAAATATTCTTCTAGATAAAAGCTAGAATTCCTTCATCCTTCAGGGAAGATCTATAAGCAAAACCAGAAGGGAGAGGTTTTAATCTGACAGGCTACATTTTACATCCTAGTGTATCTTCCAAAGAAGGGCCCAACTTTACTGAACTGTGACAAAAAAGCAAATGATTGACTTCATGCCTCTATCTGCACACCAATCCCAGCATGAATGAGGCTGTTCAGTAGGTCTGAAATCCTAAAATTAAGTAAACAAAACTAAGTGGGAAAGTCAGAATGGATGAGAAAACAACCAAAGGAAACATTCACAATACAAGAGCAAAAAGCTACAAATATCTTTTCCAGCACAGTGCAATGGTTAATCAGAAACACTCCAGGCCACAATTGTTCCATTCTACAAAAATATTTACTGAGTCTGAGGAGTAAGACCAGAGTGACAGACATGCATCTCTATCCTCTTCATCTTTAGGGTTCAGCAGGCAGATGAAGAAAAGGAATGAGATGGAAGGCAATCTTACTGCTAATGATTCATTTCTTACTATTTCTATATTCAGATTCAAAGATCTCAAGCTCCTAAAGTCCTGTTCAAGTAGAGATGGCCTCCTATGATCCAATATCTACTACATTTCTACCAAGAGGAAGTTTTCCTGGTGATCCATGTAGCTAAATATTTGGGATCTTTCATTTTGGGTAGCAGTATTCTAATAATCACAAGTTGCTTGAGTCCATGAACATATTTAAAATGAACCTTGTCAATACTTATATTGAAGTTCACATACTAAACATTCAAGTTTGTAGGATAGAAGATGAATGACAAAGACTGTGCTAAGTGAGCAGCACTGCTGAGAAACACACCACAAGAAAGGAAAACAAGCTTACAGGAAAACAGAAGCTGCAGTTTTATCCGATAAGGATGACTGTAAATGAAGTTGACAGATGGACTGTCCCTGCCAAACCGTAACCCAGTGATCCTCCCGTTGCTCCCAAATAAACTGAGAGCAGCCCTGTGCTTACTCCAAGTCTGCATCCTGAAGCCCAGCATAAGTTCTGACACCACTCTGTGAAGCTGCACACAGAGCAGAAGCTCTCCCAGTTAACAAGGCAAACAGACACAGATGCAACTGGATCTGGTGAACAACTTGTGGAACCACCACTGAACACAAAATGTATCTTGTGCTTGCTGACAACAGGGGAGAAGTCTACTTTTATAACTCTTCAGGAGGATCATGATTGAGGAAAGTGCAGCTGAGTTTAGCCAGAGGTTTCTTATGTCCCCTCCAAACAATACTCTCAGAAAACCTGCACTGCAAACTGCAAATTACCATGCCCCTCTCCATCCAGACACACTCTCTGCAGGTGCTGTTCTGATCTTCGCCCTCTTTATGCCTCCAGTTTCTAAAGACAGTACACTACCTGTCCCAATCAATGTTCAGCTAAACACCAACAGAGATCAGAAAGTCTCCAGAGAGACACCACCACACATATTATAAAATTGCATAACAAATCCACATAAGAAAATTATTACCTGGAACACAAAGAAAGACACAAAGTACAATCCAGGACATCTTTTGTTTTCTGAGTACGAGCTGCAGGATTAATCTTTTTCTAACCTGGCAAGCAATTAGGTCATAGCCACAGTCAGCCTTACACAGGAGCCCTCAGGACACAGGACAGCACAGCACCTTCCTGCGCTGGGACACCAAGGAACAAAACTGATGTGAATTTCTCCACTCACTTTGTACACAAAGTACAAACCCATCACAGCTGTGACCAGTCCAGCAGCATCTGGGTCAGTGTATCAGGCCAGCCTGATACAGCCAAGAGCTGTGCAGACAAAAATAGATAAATAAATAAGAAAGAAGGGAAGAAAGGAAAAGAATTATATCCAATCTTGCCCTCCTGATCTTCAACACTGGCAAAGTGGTGCTTGGTCACAGCAAACCTGCTTCTTCTCAGACTCCCAGGCCCATTTTACAATATTTCCAAAACACTCATGTTTCATACAGTGCATCATGAATGCTGCTACAGTGTTTATTGAAGTCTTTTTCCTCTGTTTGCTCTATTTGTGACCTACTATCATCAAATGGCAATAAAGTATTTCTTTAATGTATTTTAGGAGAGACACATGGCACTTCAAAACCATTTGTGTCCAGCTACAATATAAGATGAAAAAAGATGACACTGGGGAAGATTGGCTAAGCTATTGGTAACAATCACATGAGCCTCAGTGGCTCACCAGTGAAAGAGAGACCACAACAGAACTCACCAAGAGTTTTAACCATTGGATGGTTTTTCCCTCATATGCCCAAAATCAATAAAGCCGTAATTCTGCACTACAAACTGCACAGGACTATGAAGCCCTAAAGATTATTTACCTTCTATTGCTTTTTTTCAGGATGAAGAACAACATGGAACTAGAACAAGAATGCCAGTATGAATGTATTAGTATGTAATCCAAACCTATTGTGGCAGCCAGGGGCAGACATCTATGGGATCAGAACTGAAAATAATGTGTTACTCCCTCTTTAAATATTAGCCCTTCAGCAAGCAGTAATGACAGCTTTTGCCAGCCACAGAATACGTTCTGTGCTGGCTTCTTGCTTGGTTCTGTTTGCTTTCCCTGCTCCTCATCCATCCCTCCTACTCCCCAGAGAAAGTTACACCTGTATCAAATCATACCCTAGTGAAAGAAAGGAAACATGTACATGGGACACAGTGCCAAGATCTATGAACTCATTTCACTCCAGAACTAGAATTCCAAGGACCATGCAATAACAAAAAAACAGTACCACAAGCATTGGCAGAGGTGCAGAGAGGTGCAGGCTCTTAACACTACGTGTGACTGCCAAGGGCTCCAGGTTTTACACCGGGATGTGCTGACACAGAAGTTCTTCACCCTCCACATAAGCTTTACCCTGTGAGGCACAGAGGACTGGAGGGAGGCCAGCTGTGCCACCTGGGAGCCAAGGGGGTGCTCCAGCACATCAGTTCTTACAGCAACTCCCATGTATTTTTAATTAAGTTTTATATTTCCGAGTATTCAGGCTGCCTCCTGCTTGCAGAGTGCCACGGACAAGGTGTGGCACCAGCAGCTGCCCAGCGGTGTGCAGGCCACAAGTGGCAAGAAAAATATTTGAGGTTTTTTCAGTATAAACAAATATTTACCAGTACAGAAAGTCTGCTTTCCTTCAGCAGGCTTTTAGTGGTAATTATTGGTTTAAAACGAAAACCAGAAGCCTTAATTATATAGCTGAACACTAGAATTATGTTATAGATTTTTAAGATTTATTCTATTTCAGGGAGCACTGATGCATAAAAAGGGTCAAATCTGACCAGCTTTACTCAAGTAAGCATATCAGTAAACTTGTGGTCTTCACTTGAGATAACCAAAAGAAATTGGTCCAAAAAAACTCAATCCCCTGTGGAACAGCTTTAATCCAAGACTCATATGAATCACTCTGGAGCCAGCTATTCTGTTCTGCAATATTCACTATCATTTCAACCTAATAAAAACAAAGAAATCAAATCATTCTTGCACAAATACGTTTAATTAGTCTCTTAATTAGAAACATGTCACGATTGAGCTATCTTGAAGAAATTTTAGTTCTTTCAAAACTTCTGCTATTTGTTAGGCAAATCATTGCTTTCTTTGGCCATTATACTGAGAAAAGACTGATAAACATGACAAACATTGCTTAAAATATTAAGAACTGACTGATACTCATTAGTGTTTGAAGTCATTGTCTGGCATCATCAGAAAATGGGAAATCTTAATTAATTCTAGGATCTTTAAGCACAATACTTCTTGTACTGAGACAACTACCAATCAAACCACCAGTACATTATTTTTTACTTTATATTCAAATGATTGAAATACATATAAATAGTTGTCTTTGAGTATATATTGTTTAGAAAGAACTTCCCACTGGTGGCCAGTTTTGTAGGGGTTATTTCTTACAGAAGTTTGACTCCACATTCTTAGGTGTTTAAGGGGTAGCAGAATAATGGCTTGATGCCTTATAATTCAATACAGTAACATCTGTGTAAAGTTCTGGGGATCCAGAGGATAAGTGTCTCAGTAACAGCTTATTATTTTAACTTGCTGGAACACAATGGATTCCAGCAACATTTCCATGAATGGAGAATCTAGTTATATTTTTTAATAATTACTGCTTTTATTCTGATTGCTTTCTGATCACTTAGAGGCATCAGGCACCAGCACATAAATATACATTGCCTTAGGCCAAACACAGATGGCATTACAGGATTTCACCTCTAATGCCTTCATAGCTGGGTCAATTTAAACTGCATGAGCAGCAAGCTTTAAGTTTTAAAATGAGAACATAAGAGGTATTTCCAAATAATTTACAATTATTAGAATTAGAGTATACTTCTAGAATCACGTTATACATTCGGACAGCTCACTGGCATAAACAATGAGGCAAAGGTCACACAGAGGAAAGCAAACATCTCCTGCAATCAACAGCTTGCAGTAAAAAATGTTAAGTTGGAAAAGTCACAAGAATTGAAACAGATCTTTGGCTTCTTCATTTTAACGTACAAGACCAGTATTTACACACAGACTAACCTCAATACTTTCAAATGCTAAAAGACTTCCAATAGTCATTATAGTCAAACACCCAAAAAGCCTAAATATTAGGAATTTTTCTCTAAAGATGTATCCCCGTGCTCCTTACAATCAGAGCAAGAGTTCATTGCAAGAGGAAAAGTCTTAGACTACTACAATAACATGAAAATATAAAGTTTCCCAGCATCTGTTATGACTTGTATTACAACTATCAGATTCCCAAATGTATTTGTGCTGATGAACAAGTTAAAAAAATAGTATGTCTTCTTGTAAAATCATATTTTTAGTGTTTTAGTCCTCCAATTACAATGAATAATGTATATATAGTTCCTGTACATTCAAAATATGTTTTCCATCTGTCCTTCCAAAGAATTCATTCCAACCTTGTCTGTTAAAATGACAATTCTTTTTATTCACATTGTACAGTACAGTACCACACCTAAGAAAGTGCTCACAATCCCTAAACTGGAAATATCCAGCAGGATTCACCCAACAATGATCAAAATGACTGTCCTCCAAGCAATCTGGGAACTCTACACTCAGCCTCAAGCTGGGGTTACATAAAAAGGTCTAAAAAGAAACCAAACTAATAATTTGTTTTGTCTCTACTGTTTCTCAGATCATCTGGCAAATTATTACATCCTTGTTAAGAATCTGCTTCCCAGAGGCACTCCAGATTTATAATATTCCAAATAATTGACCAAGATATACAACATCTAATATTGACATTGCCATTATCTTCAGATTTGCAGATTACTAAGTAGATATATAATTCACAGATAATATACAATAAAAGGAAGAACTATTGCAAAGTACATAAAATATGGAAGGCTTCTATTAAACACAAGAACCAACTCATAAGATTACTTACCCTATTCCATTTTAAATTCCAAAAATAATTAACACTTGAAATATCATCCCTTGATGAACTATTACTACTGTCTAAACAGCACAGTTTAGAGTAAGAGTTACATACACTGAAGAAATCTTATCCTCAGCTAATGTGCCTCTAAATTCCAGCAAGTCAGCACAGTATGCTAGCTGGCACACTCTGTGCCACTGGGCAGAAAATGGTGTTTATTAGTTTGATATTAACGCAGAGTTCTATAAAAAAGTTCATTAAAACACCCTAAAGAATAAAGGTGCTTTCTGATATATGTTTTTCCTTATCATCTTTTATTGCTTGCAATGAGTCTCTCAAACTTTACTATACACCCTTCTCATGTCCTAGTTTTTGTCACATCTACTTTGAATCTGCTTTGTCCAACTATTTCTTCTGTGACAAGGTATAAGGAAATTAAATAAGAGATTTTGATCCTACAAAATCAGATCCATGAAATACAGTGCTGACAGCTTGCATCCATTTTTGCAGCATATGGACCTACAAATGTGAACATTTTCCAATCAGGCAAACAATAAAAAAGCCAAGATTGTAAATCCAAATATAGGTAAAAAGTGCTATAGAAGTATGAGGAAGTTAAAGCATATTCATCAAGGCCTCTAAAGTTGTAACAGCTCCTTTTTGAGGAAATGAGGAAAAGAAAGAAAATAGCTTGCATCCCTTACAGATACAATTTTTGCTACATTTGTCCTCTGCCTGACAACCGAAAAATCTGGCTGTGGACTGAAAAGGCACATTGAAACACCTGAAAAAGGAAACATCTCTTTTATTCCTATAGTACAAGCTTTTCACCTTTACAGTGAATTAGATTTTCAACTGCAAATGCACACAATGCTTTTCAGCTGACTTCACAAATATTTTTGCATTGAAAAGGTGTTCCATTAGAATTGGAAAAAGTTTGCCTAACACAGATGTACTCTTCAGAAAAACCACTCTGCTAAGCATATAGCACAATGTTTCATAAGAAATTAAACTCCTGTATGCTTGGGCTCATTCCCATGAGTACTAGAGAGCTGGACAGTCCAGCTGAGAGCAAGAGAAGATGCCCATCACCAAAGTTTCAAGGTGATGACAGAGGATAGCTAATGGAAAGGGCATGCTGTGGGCTCCGGGCCTCATCGCTATGCTACTTTATGCGAAGCAGAAGTACGGGATGCAGGAGGAATGCACAAGCCCGCAGCGTGCCTTTATCCAAGGCCTTCCTAGAAGATAAATCAGCAACCTCCGCGCTGCTGCGGCTCATCCTCACGGAGCATCGCCCACCCAGAGGTGAAACAAGGCTGCAGCACGCAGGGGGATCCAGCACCCTGCCCCCGGGCGGGGCTCCGTGCCCTGGCACTACCCCGCGATGCTGAGGGCGGTGTCCGGTGCCCCCCACCCCAAAGTGCTCCTCGGCATGGGAAGCCCCAAGGGGTGTCGGGGAGTTCTGCCACCTCCGCCAGCTCCCACCGTGAAGGGGTACTGGATATGGACACACACACACACACACACACACACGCAGGCAGATGTGCCCGGCCCCGCACCTACCCTTTGAGCGCGTCGTGCCCGCCGCCGTGCCCTCGCCTCTTGGCCCGGCTGGACCGGCTCTCCTTGGCGCTCACCCCCTCGCCGTGCCCGGCGGCGGCGGCGCCTGCCTGGGACGCCCAGAGCACGGCAACTCCCAGGGCGATCCCCAGCAGCCGCCCCCGCCACATCGCGTCCCCCGAGCCCCCGGGCTGCGAGCGGCCGCCGCCTCCTCTGCGCCGCCGAAGTCCGCCGGTCCCCGCCGCCCTGCCTCCGACCAGCCTCTCCAAGGCGAGCTGCGAGGGGAGGAACGAGGAATAGGAGCGAGTTAGGGACCGAGGAAAAGGAGCCGCGGCCGCCCCGCGCCCCCCGCCGCCTGCCCCCGAGCGGTCCCGGCGCTATCCCGCCGGCGGGAGGCGGCGGCCGCGGGGGATGTCGAGGGGCTGCCCGGGGCCGCGGGGGCTCTGCTGCCCCTCCAGCAGCATCCGCGGGGGCTCCCGCACCGCCCGCGGCCGCCGCCGCCGCTCCCGAAGCCGCTCCGGGGCTGGAAGTGCGCCTCGGGCATGAACCCTCCCGGCTCCCCGCGCCGGGCAGCGCTGGAGCCGCAGCGGCCGCGGTGCCGCGGGCAGGACCCGCGCCCAGCCCGCCCGCCCCGGGAGAAGCCGCTGCGAGGGGCGCGCACCCGCTGGAGCCGCCGCCGCCGCCGGCTGCCGTTCCCGCTGCTGTTCCAGCTGCGGCCGCTGCACCCACCGCTACTCCAGCTGCGGCTCCAGCTGCCCCCTCCCTCCTCCTCCTCCTCCTCCTTTTTCCCCTCCTCTCTCCCCCCCTCTCCTCTTCAAGTATCGCCCGCCCAACACTTTCTCGCGAGAGAGAGGGGAATAAAAATGTCCCCCCACCCCCGAGCCGCCACCCCGGGGGCTCCCGGCGGTGCCGGGGTAGCCTCTGGCCCGCCCCACGGCGGGTCACCTGCGGCCGGCGCGGGGCTGGCGGGATGCTCGGCCCCGGGAGCCGCGGGGAGAGCGCGGTCCTGCCCGGGAGGACGGGACGCTGCCGCCTCCCTCCCTTCCCTCCGCTGCGGAGCCGGCGCTGCCAGCTCGGGTTACCCCGCGGGTCCCCGGTTCACTCGGCGGCAGAAGCAGCAGAGCCTGGGGGAGCCGGAATGCTGAGCCGCCAAGTGTGTAAGGCAGCACGGGGGGAACCGAAGGAAGTGGACGCCTATGCCTCCGTCTAAAGGCATATATATTTATATGTATATGTTTATATCTCTCTATACCTATCTACTAGAGGTGCAGCATTACGCATCTATGGCTTGTGAAAAAAAAAAAAAAAAACATGAAAGTATCTGTTTCCCTTATAAGGAAAAACAGCAAGGACGTTCCTTTACCTTAGAGGCTGCTGCAAAGTGAATAATGCACTTTCTACTAAAAAGCATGGCACAGACACCGAGGCATCGAGCTCTTCTGCACATACTCCTAAATCTCTACAGCCACCTCCAGAACAAATGCCTGCCTCATCCTTGTCGAGGAAAAGAAAAGAAGCCCAACCAGCTTTTGGGCTGATTTAGAAATCTTGAAGAGCAAACCACTACTACCCCCTGAAATGCAGAAAGTTTAATGCCAAAATAATTGGGGGCAGGGGACACACACAATACAACACAATAGCAGAGTTCAAGCAGCTCTGTATCAGGATTATCCCGTTTCAACATACACAGAAAATACAAAACAAAAAAGGCAAACTGATTAGACTGAAAGTAAATGATAGTTATGCATTCTGCAGCTCCTTACACAGAAATATTTTGGCAGAAATGTTAGATTTCCTAATTTGCCACTGTTTTCATTTTTTGTTAGTTTCAGGCAGGTACTGATGGTGAGTGGTTCTGTATTATTGAACTGATGTTGCAAAAGCTCAGCTGCACAATTTTATAAGCAAGCATCTGACCACCCACCCACAGCAGCTGCCAAACCACCCTGCCCAAAGATAAATGCATGGTGTATTCTGCCACTAATACAGTATCAGGAAGAAAGGAAGTACTGTGGAAGATATCTAGTACCAATCTCTGTTTACAACTGAAATGTAATGGTGACAAAGATATGACAGATACTGTTTAAAATACACAGTTTGAATCAGTTAGTAGTTTATATATTAAATGTATAAATATGCATTATCCTTTTAAACATACCTAGAAGTATTTGAACTATGTACTCACCACAATAACAGCTTCTAGTCCTTTTGGCTGATTGTCATCATCAAAAGAAGTGGTAAATTCTGCAAATTACAAAATAGTCATTTGATTTTGACCATTTCAGTGCCACTGTTTAACAGTTTAACATAAAAACTTACAGTATACAGGTGAAATGTAGATGTGCAGTGAAATACTGTGAGGTATTGGCACACAAAGGAAGTGATGGGATACAGAATATGCTTCTTCAGTGTCTCTGGACAAGGCTCAAGACAATAGCAACCCACACCTTATATTAATGCCTTGTAACTTGTACAAAATAAACCAAGGGAATGAACTTCAATTCTGCAAGCAGAGTATTACTGATTTGCAGTTTGAACCATGGAAATAGAAATTAGGGGTTGTGATTAATGCAAAATGCTAATTTTCCTCCTACAATCCAGCTGGATAAATAGTAATTGGATTTTTCAAAGTTCTTCTTGTTTGTCTGACACATAAGCAGACAAAGATAAGATTTTTTTTTTTAATGTTTATGCTTGTTGAAGAGACAACACAGCATTGTTTAAAGGATTTTGGGAGGGTTCTTTGCAGTGTCAAATTAAAATTTGCTCAGAAACCAAAAGACCAGGACAAAGGTGTAGTAATTGTAGTAACTGTCCCTTCTATTAAGTAATTCAGGACATGCAGTACCTTGATATACAATTCTCTTCTTTCACTTTCATCTGTGGGTACAGCAAAATCTAAACATTTATTGAGTGAATACAAAAGGTAAATATGTTTCAACCAAATCACTGCAAAAAATATTGTCAAGTATTTACTAATTATGTTTGTAATGTGAAGATAGAATTTACCGGTAAACAAAAGTGAGTTACAAAAGGAATTCTGGGTTACTATTTACTCAAACATTCTTTTGGCGTCAATATTTTCTGTTTCAACCACTTTAATTTTCTGGATGAGCTACCAGAAAAATATCTAGTCTCTGTCACAGGCTAATGGGGTGACTTTCTCATATCTTCTAGGACATTTTATGATGTATTTTTTGGTATCTTGCATGGTTGCAGAAATGTGGATTACACTATATGAAGTAATGTTACATGATATGGGGGCTGTCTGTTCATTAATCTAGTGAAATATGTAGCACATCATCAACTCCTGGTGTGTCATTTTAAAGAATATGCTTATATATTAGGAGCACTTATACTGTTGACAACTTTAAAATAGTGCCCACCTGGGTTCTCAAACCACCAGAAAAATACACTGTCACAAGCAAAAGCCTTAAAACAACTTCTGCTCTCTGCTGCTGAGCAGAGCAGCTAATAAGTGGCTTTCCCACAGCCACTTGAGTCTTTGCAAACATTTGGACTCTGAAGAACATCTAGACAAACAGATCTATATGGCCTCCAAAACACTTGTCATACACTCAAAGTTTCACTCAAGGGAAAAAAAAAAAAAGCAAAAAAGAAGCAATTCTGATGATCCAGTTGATCACTATATCCCATGACAAACAGAAAGATAAACTCTTAGACTAAGCAGATTCAGAAGCTCAGTGATATTTGAGTTCCTTGATCAAACCATGGAATCAAACACAGAACTAAAATACATCAAAACCAAGGCACATGACACCATTGCTACATGCACAGGGGAATTTTCCATAACAATTAAGCCACTATTTTTTTCTCAATGATGATTCTTCCAGATGATTTTGAAGATCCCATAGCTGTATTTTGGAGGATATAGATGGCATGGATTGTGGTAGCGGGGCCCCAAATCCAGGGATGATAATTACAGGTAGATTGATTATAAGAGGGAATGATAGAAGAGACATAGGCTACCCTTTGCAATTAGGTATCAGCTGGGAAACAATGATCCTAAATATTTACATAACTACACAAACACACTTTAAATCAAGTCCAGTACATTTTTCCAGGAAGAGACATGCTACTAACTAACCATGCCTTAGGGCACCTCCCTGTGCTTATCAACATCATGTACATAAACTGTGCCTAAATTATGAAAATTTAACTGATTCTCAGAGACATACCTATTTGTCCTGTTATTTGTTTTCCATAAAAATACTGAACTGAAATTTTCAGTGCTGGTGACCTTTGTGCTCAGCAGCAGTGATGCAAAGGACTGGTCTCCCTCCTTCCTGGCCTTTAGTTGGCCAGTCCTCTTCATCTCACACATCTCCTTCCTCTCCTCTTGAAGGATGCTTAGCAGAATTGTCATATTTTAGGCAAATTTCTCTGAACTGTTGCAAAAAGAAAAGAATCTTATCACTGGACACTGTAGTAGAGTTGGGAGTTCATTTCATGAAGTGGGGTTTTTTTAATTATTTCAATTTCGATGAACTTTTGCAATAATTGCATTTTTTTTAATCTGTAAATTTACTCCAACCGAAGTGAGCAAAAATAAGTATGTCCATCTTACATATTTCTTTATTAAGAGAGCCTTGATTGTGCCAACAAAAACAAATAGTGTGGGAAAGTTTTGGTGTGTGTATTTTTTTAAGTATGTTAAAAGCACAAACAGTAATTACATCCAGACAACCAATTAGCTGGTTTAAACCTTAAAAAAAAAAAAATAGGAGCTCAAAATAAAAAAAGCTATCACCCATTTTTTTTAATGCTGTTTGGTCAGACAACTGTGATAAGTAGCTATGGAATCTGTTAATGATAGCTTTTAGGGGGCATGTTTCACTCAAGACTTTTACTTCATTTTTACAGATGGTTTTATTTGAAGTTTTCATGTGCCAGCTGAATTTATAGTGATGGAGGAGGAAATCCAACCTACATTAACATATAATTCCATAATTTGTGATACTGTGCAAAGTGTTGGGCTAATGTTTCTGTAATATAAGAAATAAAAGGTCTTTCTTGGCTCAGACTTTATGGGCCCAGTGCTTCTGGGGCAATTACAGTATTTTAGCTCAGTTGTATCCCAGATGAGCATAAACCTATTACATTTTATTACATTCAGAACATCTCTCTCCTCTATGGAATAGTTTTAGCACAGAGCCCATGTTGTTCTAAACAAAATAATACCTTTAATTTATAGGAACAAGGCAAATTTTTGTATCGCCCCACCAAAAATTGTAGATTTGTCCTTTCTAAGATCTGAATGAAACACATGTTCTTACTCTTCTAAAACACCTGGATTCTTCAGTGTCAGTGACAAAGAAAGTACAAGGAAACTCAAGAGAGCCCTAATTCAGACACTCCCTTCTCAGTACTATTTTTTAGCAGAATTCTGTGCCCTGTTCATAGTTGTTTTCTTTACTAAACCCAGATCTCATTTTAAATCAATCCTTACCTTGTAAGAGCAAAATTTACCATACATCTCCATTTAGTAAAGGAATATGAGATTATATTATCAGTTATTCATGGAGGTCCTACAGAGAAGATAACTAAACCAGATGACTTCCATTCTTTCTTCCAGGAAGGGGAAACACAATTTTATTTTTATAAGACTAGTGCTGAATAGAAATACAGCTAAAATAGAGCAGATTTTTTTTTTTAATCCCAGTCTACTACAATGCATATAGTGATATACTTAATTCTATGTGTACTGCTAGAAAACCTAGTTTAACAATAGCAATTGCTTCTTCAATTTAAAAATAAAGATTTTATTTAATCCAGCCTTAGTGCAAGAAAAGGAAATATATATTCTACTACTTTCTGTCTGCTATAACCCTGTCAAACTTAATGGGAACTTTGCCAGAGTAACAGTTGCAAGCTGAGTTTCCTCAATCTTACATTTGTCCCCAATGACCCCTTAAATCCCACCTGTAAACTCAGAAGCAAAGTGAAACAACTGTCATGGATTAGCGTAAAATGCCAACTGCTGGGTGAATTTTGAGCCTAAAAAATTGAGCAAATTGATACAGCTTTTTATTTGAATTAACACATTCCAAGTGGGTGGAAATCAGTAACCAAGAGCCTCTTCTTGTAACTCTCACTTATGTAGAATTCCCTACTGACTCCAACAAAGACAGCTGAATCAGGCCTACATTCCTTCAAACACTGTCAGCAAGGGATTGGGTGTCTCTGCCTCTGTTTTCTATCCTAGTGTTCCTCTGGCTCTGTGATGTCTCCGTTGATAGGGAGTTGCCCCATGATGCAGTTGAAATAATAAAATAGGTAATAAGAGACCAGGGATTAGACTCTGAACCCACCACATTCCATTTGCAAGGCCCTTCCTTTGAGAAATAACACTATGAGAGCATTGCATACAGCTCTCATAGAATCAATGATGAATTTAAGTTGGAAGGGACTCATGGAGGTCATTCGGTCCAGTTCCCTGCTAAGAGCAGGACCAACTTAAGAGTGGGTGGCTCAGGCTCTATCCAGAGGAGTTCTGAACATCTCCAAGGATGGACACTCCACTTTCCTGGAGTCACCTATGCCATTGTTTTACAAACCTCGCTGTGATAAATTTTTCTTAATACTTAGTAGGAATTTCCATTCCTAGAATTAGTGCCTGTGCCTCATCCTACCACTGCTCACCACCCACAAGAGGCTGTATCTCCTCTATTCCCTGAAGACAGCAGTCAGATCCTCCTTAGCCTTTTTTTCTGAAATCTGGATGAACGCTCTGCTCAGAGAGCCCCTAACACTGTGGTGGCCTCTGCCAGGCTTGCTGCAGGTCTCAGTGGTTTTTGGGTTTCGGGGTGGGTGGGGATTTTTTTGTTTTGTTTGAGGGGGGTTTTGTGCCAGTGTGAGGGGGGTTTTGTGCCAGTGTGGCCAGAGCTGGATACAGTACTGCAGATGCAGTTTCTAAAGTACCAAAGGAGGGGAAGAGTCACTTCCCTGCACTGACTGGTTGCACCCCACTAACACAGCCCCATGTGGAATTGGCCACCTCCGGTGACTCACGTAGGACAGGGATGAGTCTCTGCCCAGTAAAGCATTCAGTACAGCTCTGATCTGCACTTTCCTTTATTCAGTAACCTTCCAAAGGCTGACTTCATTTCCTCAGGTTTTCTAGATACCAGTAAACTAAGTGAGGCAACCTCATCTGGAGTCTGTGATTTCTTACTGGTATAAAATCATTCGGGGATTTCCCTCCCACTTCGTCTGTTGAAAGTATTAAAATTTACTTACTGAGAATCACTGGGGCGTTGTTTTATCAGGTTCACAAGATTCAGCAGCCAGTCTTCATTGCCTCAAAATGTCCATCAGATTCAAGGTTCTTTATGCACCACACTGGAGAGAACATGATCCATTTATTAATGCATACATCTCCAGTATATTGCATCATGCACTCCCAGTACTGTTACTGGAGTATATTCAGCCCACAGACACCAACAGGAAACTTCCTGTTAATTTATAGATTATTGTCTTTCATATTTAGCCCCTTCTCATTTTGTATTGCCTCAACTCATAGCAAAGGGATTGTGTCCTAAAAACAACAGCTATAAAGAATCTATGTAATCCAAATCAGTCAAGTTGCCTTTCTTTGTAAGGAAACAGGAAATAATAATTGCACTTAATTCAAAAATATACTCATTTCACAAGTGACCAAATGAAGTAAAAGAAGCTATTTGAGTAGGAAGTTGCAACAGATTCCACATACTGTGGCTCAAAGTGGGAATGAGAAGGGACAGGCAGAAAGCTCCATATGTTTTTTGGGAGTTTAAAACCCTTTTTTTCTCTCCTACGAAGAAAATTAAGATACAGGGATAAGTTAAAATGTATTAATTGAAACACTTGAAATGCAAATAACTTTTTCCAGATTCTAGTACAAATTATTGAGATTAGATTTAAATGAGGAAAGTACTTCCAACGTTTAAAAAAATCTTGAAAGCTTTTTTAAAAAATGGAATTACTGCCTCTAAAATGTCCCTAGTGGTTTACAAATTATCAGCACCAGGTCCACCCAAAATTGCTATTACTGTGATGAATGGGGTGGAGTTCAGAAGAGATTGGTCTTCTACATTTCTTTGTTAAAGAGACAGGTTTTGACACTTTACAAATTTTAAATAAAGATGTTGAACAAGCCGTTTCTAGCTTTGTGAACTCCTTTCAGTACCAAAAAAAATACCACATAACTTCAGACGAATAAGAACGGAGGTCGAACAGGCACAGAGTCAGCAGAGGAAATGTCATCTGACACCCATGAGGGAGAGCCAAGGAAAAATACTCATGGGCAGGAGATGCTTGGGAAAAAGGACATCTATATCTATCTATCTATAGATACATGGATATATAGTAAGGCTGACTTTTCCCAGTCCTGTTCATGAGTAAAGGGAAGGAAGTGTAATTTTATGGATGAAAAGTGGATGATGTAAATAAGGAGATTCATGCTGCCTTTTCAAGATAAGGAAATCTTTCAGAGGCTCCAGTCTGGACACACTTTATGATAAACTATTGGGAAAACAGTTTCCCTGCACTGCAATGATCTGGAGAAACTTCCTTTGGCTCTACAAGCCTAGTCCAAGCTTGAGATAATTTTTTCTCTCCAGTCATTTCAGTGGACTTCAGAACATGCCCTGACTTCAGCGTGGTGAATGCTATTCCATCAGTTAACCTAAGCTAGAGCTGTGAAGTTTCTGAAAACAGCCTATTACATGGATCCAAAAGCATTATAAAGAACTGGAAACAATTTCTTCCATACAATTGGCTACAAAGCCTTTTCAAAATATGCAGTCCTCTGCATTCACTGCATGAGGCTCTTTACTTACCTGGGGTTTTGTCACAAACAGTGAAACAACAACAAGCCGCTGCAGTCTTGCTGACTAAATATTCAGAGCCCTGCACAGTGAAAATACAAAGAGAAATCCTGGAAGTGTTCTCTAAACCAAGAAATTACTGCTTTTTTAATTTTCTCCAACTTGCAAAAAGTAAGTCATCAGAATTCACATATGTATCATGTTCTAACACACATGTTCAACAGGGACAAATTCAGAGCGAAGAGCGATTGCACCATTGTGTCGGTTCAGTAGATCACTGATGGGGATGTGCCAACAATGGTCATTCCCCATGGAATTCTGAAAAAAGTTGCTTCTTTTAGGACATCTCAGCACTTGAAATCGAATTAGCCTTTTCTGTGTTGTTTTATTTTGTTTGGTTTCCACCCTTCCCCATCCTCCCCAGGGGTATCACAAACTCCATTTTAAGGGTGGTTGTCTTAGGCAGCCCTGGTAGCTCCTTACCCTGCTTTGACAGGTTTGCTTCACAAGCTGTCCTTCCTCTTCCTGTGGTCAAAAACTGTATGGTACCATGTGCAAGCAAAAATAAAATGTAAATATTTTAAAGAGAATATTATCAATTCTGCCACTGGCTACACCCATAATATGGGAAATGTTAATCCTGTGCTTAACCAAAACCCATACTGGAGAGGAGAGCTCTTCTAACACATTTGGAAATAAAGTCTGTGTTAACTGTGACTGAAGGATTAGAGTAGAAAGAAAGTATGAGAAACTTCTTCCATTTGTGCAGAATGCAGGTGGGATTTAGCCCAGGAAGATTCTGGGAAGTACAACAGTGTGTTAATCTGCAAATCCCAGCTATAAAGTGATGTGAGTCTGCACTGTTCAACCCTTCTCCTGAGCTATCAGCAGACAGCCGTGCTTCAAGAGAACTGCTGTCTGACAGCTGCCAGGTGTGCAAGTTGCTGTTCTTCAGATGATCAGCAAAATATGTTCCACAGTTGCCAGCACTTCAGCAAGAAAGCATTCAGCAGACAGTGTGGTGATTTAATTTATAAGGTTGTTCGTGTTCCAGAAGCTCTCAGAAACCCCAGGTGAGACTGGCCTATTGCAGCCCGTGAACAGCACAGAGAGCAAGTGCCAGACAATTCACCATTGCCATTCAACACCAGGTGTAACCAGTTGCACCAGGCAAACTGCAACAGGGGTGTAAAGACACACTGACAGCAAGGCAGAAATATGTACAGCGAGAGGTCCATTTCCTGGATGACTCCAGAACTTCATTTACCCTAGCTGGATCATGCAGCTTTTGGATATGGCCCCTCACTTAGTCCATCTTTAAGACCTGTTTTCCTTGCCAACAGTCTCATTCATCTGAAGCTACAAAAAGGGAAAAGAATAATTATATGGGTGGGGGAATGTGTCCCATTATTAGGGCTTTTATCAAATATTTTTTATCAGTCATATCACTGCTTCTGACAGCCACAACAGTGAGCTTCCCAGTAGAAATGCAGAGCTGACTTCAGTAATGTTTTAAAGTCCTGTGTCACAGAGGACAATCCACAGTAACAGCATGATCATAGAGTTCTTCCTTCTCTTTCATTGTTCTTGCTATTGCATGCTGAAGTAATGGCAGCAGATTTTTCCCTACAATTGTTTCCTTCCCATCCTCCCTGCTTTCCTCATCTAGATTTAATAATATCTTCATACATATTTCAAGGATAGGAAGCATGCTGACCTAAAAGGCAGAAGCTGTAGGAAAAAGGCATAAACTGCTGGGGACTTGACAAAAGCTTATGGTCCAACCAGCCTCAGGCATCCTGTGATTCTGTGAATGTGGTAGGAACTCATTCACTAAATCTAAGTGGGCCCAACAAAGTAAAAGGGACCTGCCTTACATCAACCACACACAGGAGGGGTGTTCTATTACACAGATTTGTGAAGGTGGCTGAGCACTGGAACATGTCATGCCATAGAGGTTGTAGAGTCTCCATCTGTCGAGATATTTAAAACCCTGGGCAACTGGCTCTAAGTGGCCCTGCTTATGCAGGGGGGCTGGGACCAAATGACCTCCAGAGCTCCTTGCCAACCTCCAACACTCCATGACTCTGTGCTGTGACAAGTAGGGGTTCCAGGATTACAAGCTTCATATTGGAATCTATTCAACCACTTTCTCTCTAATACTTCCACTGGGCCACAGTGTTTCAACAGATTTTCTCTGTTTTGGAGACCTAGAATCATTAAGTCTGAATTCATACTGGCCAATTTCCCTGTTCTCCTAAGCACAAGAACCCAGAAGTCCTACTTTGACTCACGTGTTAAGCTGTGTTAAGCTCTTAAATAACCACATCTGCTCCTTGGAAGAAGCTACTGGAGCATATGCATGCCTGGAATTGCAAGGTTAGACTCCTACACACACTTGATGCAGAGAGCTCACAAATGGAACCCACAAACAAGAATAACAGCAATGCCACCAAAGGAGACAGGGAAACTTGTCCCATCTATCAAGCCCCAGTGCCTGCCCTGCAGTGCTAGACTAGCAAAGCTGGGTTGGGGCCACCTGTAGAATTGCCAGGGCTCAGGCAGGGTGCCCAGGCAGCAGTGGATCCTGCCCTACTCAGGCCCATGCACTCCCAAAGGCAGGGCCTGCCAGCTCATTTGAGCAAAGAAACTTCTGCCCCAGCTGCCTGCTTGTGTGCTTTTTACAGCCCTACAGATAATTTTATTTCAACATGACACATCTTACCTGCTTCCCACACGTGTACACGGCAAGGATTTTGATTTAGTTTGACTGTTGACACTGCTGTTCAAGAGAAGAGTTAAGAACAAGTTAAACTCCCTGGCTGATGAATTGGTCACAGCTTCCCACAGGGACTGCTCAGACATCCGCAGTGATAAATAGAGTCAAAGCCTCTACTGGCTCAGCTCATGTTTATTAGAACTATCTGCTAATGACCTAAAGGGAACAATCTTGAGAAGCGTAGGAAATAGTTTCCCCAGCCATTGGTCATTATAACATGCATCGCTGACACAGGCAAATAATCTCCTGTAAGAGCACTGCAGGAAGACAGGAGTTACGTTTTATGAAGGATTTTACTTTTCACATTTGGTTTCCTTCCAGTTTGGAAGGAAACTGAGATACTTAAGTTTTCCACAAAAGAAAAATCATGTGGAAAAAAGGCCAGGTTTGGATCTCCTAAACTGTTTCGTTTCAGTTTTGACTTTTTAGAGCTGCAAAACTTTACAAACCGAGACTCATTTCAAAAACAAAAGGTTCCACTCAAAGAGTGTTAAAATGTTTTGATTCTTGGAATGTTTCCATTTTTCTTCCATAACTAAATATGATGACAAACACAGTTTTATGAAGTATTTTAGGAGAACTGTATTTTTTCAAATGGAAAATTGTCAACATTTTCTTTATTGACTCTGTACTCCTTTTATTCCCCTTTCTTTTCTTCGAAACATTAGTCCAAACCATTCTAGAAGAAAAAGGGAAAGTTGCTAGTGGGTAGTTTGAGAAGAGCAACGAGCTTCTGAAACGTGAATTCTCCATCTACATTTTTCTTAACACACTCTGTCTGAGCAGAAAACGTCCTACGGGTTACCCTGTCTTCTCCAAGACATGGTATTAGCAAGTCATTTCAAAACCTTTAAAATACAGGCTCCAGGAAGCAAGGAAAAACTTAGCCAAGAACTTACCCATTAACTATTGCTAAATCAAGCCTGTGCTGCACACCTGGATAGTGTTGATTACAACACCAGTAACTTGAGCAAAGAACCAGGGAAATACTGGAAAAGTAGAAGTTTCCATTCTGATCCTGTAGGGTCTCGCCTGTTTTCCACCTATGAAAGCTGCACAGAACACCAAATGGCCAACTGGCAAGTCATTTGACAGACTCCACATGTCCCACAACTTCCACAAGGCCAAACAGTGTTAGACACGCACCAAAACTGGCACATGCCACAGAACAAACACACAGCAACACTGCAGAGGTGACTGGGCTCTGCTGCTGTTTCTACAGCCTTGGCTGCAGTTTAAGTCGCTATGACATTCACACCAACACCCCTCGTGAACACCTTTGAGGGCATAGAAAAGAAATGTTTGGTACATAGTTTTGAGATTTTTCTGCACGTACTGATTTTAAAGCTGTGGGTGAAGTTTGGCCTTTAATTAAAGTCAATATATAAAGAAAAAGTTCACTTAGAGAGTTACATTGGAGAGAATCCCAGTCACTGAACTGGTTGCTCTATAGAAAGAAGATGAGCAGAAGGAAGGAGAAGTTACCAGCAGATTTTTGGTTTTACAGAATTCTAACACTGTCTTTAAATGTATGGTGATGAAGTGTTACATAAACGTACGTGTGGTATAAGACCACTAGAGGGGAGTAAAGTAACTTAAAAGTGAATGTTTCCTCTACTTGGTTTTGCTGTACAAATTGCATTTGCACATGGTAATTAACAGCTATAGTAAAGCCAGAGTATTAAAGAATTGCATTTGCTTAACATTCTAAGCAAAGTTGATTAGATAATTACAGTATTTCTGTACCATTGTCCCCTCTCACTAGGCTGCAGGCTGACAGGGAACATTCGTCATCTGGATGAAGCCAGAACACCAGGGATGGCATTCAGCCAGAACATTTGGCAATAGACATGAATTTCTTTACTTGTATTCAGATTTATAAAGAAGTAATGCTACATGATGCAAACAGACTCATTTTATCAAGTGTGAAAAAGGCATCGGGCTTAAAACCTTGCTCGGTAGGTAAGCCTGTTCAAGAAGGAAATTAAGAAC
Organism: Pyrocephalus nanus; assembly: GCA_038380795.1. NCBI lineage: Eukaryota > Metazoa > Chordata > Aves > Passeriformes > Tyrannidae > Pyrocephalus > Pyrocephalus nanus. The sequence continues at coordinate 10,255,253 of CM076272.1, forward strand.
CTCGTTTCTCACATAGATCACTGCCCAAGTCTACACAACAGTGAAATATTTACCCAAGCAACAAGAACAGAGAGAAACATGATTAATTTGGAAGTGTGAAGTACTCTGCATCAGAATGCTGGGTGAAATCTCCCTACAGCTGCAAGTAATGTGCTCCTGTATCACTGCCAGGTTACCACTGCCTCCATTGTGAGCCATCCACACTGTGGGAGACACGACTGAATCTGCACAAAAGAGCAAAATAAATTTCAATGGGAAATCTTAGCAACTCCCACAGAACAAAGGGAAACATGAGACCAGCGTTCCAACAGCAGAAGAATGGCTTTGACAGCAAGTTTTAAGGATGAATGACTGAAATATATATATGTGGCTGGGTATCTCTGTATTTCTGGGCAATATACCCAGCTTGACATTTTGTGGGGAAAGGGACACTATACAGCAGTAGGTGGACCTCCAAACCTGAGAGGAAAGTACCAACTATAAAGTAAAATAGGAGGTAAGGGGGTAAGAAGGTATGAAATTCCAAAGGTGTTAAGGAAAGCCTGGGAATGCAAGCAAGCCAGAGCTCTCCTTAGTTGCATATCCACAGGGATACTTGAATTTAATGATAGCAGTGTTGAAAGGCTTTCACAAGGTGATAGGGTATTTTGCAAAGATCTTGCAGAAGAGCAGACAACCTGCTGAACCAGACTGAAAACCATCAGGCATGGTAGGATCAAGATTGTTGGGTCTAATTTTTTTTCTATTTATCATTTGCTGTCCTATACTATACTTGCAAGATAAATCAGCTAAAGAAAACATAAAACTCCAAAAATACAGCTAGAAAGAGGACCACTGCATTCTGCTACTTTGGGGGTGTCGTTAAACAAAGCTTAAGCCAAATAGTGTTGAACTGCAACATCACTAGAGTAAAACTTGATCTGGCTCCTACTGCATAAACACAGTGTTCAAAAAGGAATCACCTGAATCAAAAGGATGTACCAGCAGGTAATCAGATCTTGAATACAGCAGTGAAGTTCTTTCATAGCCTCCTGGGTGAAAATACATGGTAGACTTAAGATTCATCTAGGGACTCTGTTACAATCTTGGCTCAACTATACAAGTCCAACCACATGTATTGCAACATTCCATCCCCCTTTCTGACTAGTGTCAGCTGTCCAGATTCAGGAGCTGCCACCCCCCATCCCAGAGTGTTACTGCTCCATTCTTTCCTACTGATGTTGGAAGGAGGAGGGCTGAGGAACACTTTTGGCTCAGAGGTGTTGATTCTTGGGTTAAGTATCATCTTGTACCTTCAGCTTTACTCGCCAGGGAATGATTGCTGCTGTTTTGGGTATGGATCTTCCTTCCAGGCCTCCACAGTTGATTTTCATTAGGGAAAACTTAAAATCCCCTTGGCAGCTCTGGAGCTCTCTGGAGTTGTCAGTGCAACAAGACACACAGAAAACATTAGGTGAGCAAGGATTTAACTGAATCTTTACCTACAGCCACATTCTCACATACACTGCAATTTTGGTCACCAAAGTTGCCTGGTACTGTGGTGTGATGTGATACAGCTGAGACAGCAACCAAATCTACCTGGGCACCCAATGTCCACATTTAAATATCCTCCCTTTCACAAGCTGGTATTGGAAAGATTCCACCTACCCACCCCGTTTTTCTGCACCTGCATAACATCTCCCTGCTCCAAAAGAGGAAGGACACCCACAAGAGAACCTTTTCTCGTGCCAGGCTGCAGAGCCTGCTGAAGAGAACTCCCAATTTCCTCACTGGAGCTGGGATCAGCAGTAATGTGGAAATCTCTCCTCATCAGTGTGGCCCCAGCTTCTAAATTAACTATGCAAAAATCATCAGCTGTTCAAAGCTTTAGCAGGACTAAGATCATTAGGCACTTCATTCTGCACTGAAATCACTGAGCTTTTTCAACACAGAGAATTTGTTAAAAGCTGTGGAAATGGACAGTTAGTTATGCACACAAACAACACTGAACAAGGCGACAAAATGTGCTGTGGAAAGTTACATTTTCGAATTCTTAAAAGCAGTTTGCACATTGTCACTAAGTGTGGCGTTTTGGGAAGCAACTACAGAGAAGCTCTTGAACCTGTCTCAGGTGAAGGATCATTTGGAAAAGTTGCATTTGGTCCACAGCAATGAGATGATGGGCCCTCAGCTGCTGTCTGGAAGGTCAGAGATGTCCTACAGGACAGAAGGATGTTTAGTTTTACAGATCCATTCTTCATCTGGGAAGGTTTCTGAACTAGCCCAAGGAGTGAATTCATCTGATCTATTGGCTTAAACACTTGTACAGGTACCACTCACACAGGAATAAATGTGCCTCTTTTTACCTCGTGGAATTTGGGAAAACTTTTAAGCTAAACAGAAAAAGCCACTCATCATTGGAAAGGAAAAAAAAAAAGGCCTCCACATGGGGCTTAGAGGACAACTAGTAAAAACTTTCCCTTGCAGACAAGGCCACAGCTATTTCCTCAGCTAAGAGCTCGGAATTTGGCCCTTGAACTTAACCACTGCCCATGTTTGTTTAGGCACAAGCGGTCTCTCATGGCCTCAGTTTGCTCCCACTGATGATGACAAACCCCACCTCACCAAAGAGGAAGTGGGGTTGGATTTATGGGCAACATTAAAGGCCACCAAGAAATTCAGAAGTCTCTCATTAGATCGCCTGAGAGTCTCAAGTCACAAGCCAGCCCTGCGTACCAAGAGCTGCAATGCCTTCTGCCTTGCCAGTTGGCCTGAAATAAAAACATGCTTTTTTGTGAGGGAAGTTAAACACACTTTTCTTCAGATTCTGTACTATTTTCCCCTTAAAACTGAAAAGATTCTTAGACTAAACTGTGATGTTCAACTCCAAAAGACCAAATAAGCAACCTTACAGCAGTTAAATGTTACATATGAAAGGTATATATATAATCTTTGAGACAATATTCACTCTTTTTTCTTATTCTGATATCACAGGACAGCAAGCAAAACCTTTTTGCTTACATTTTTCATATTACTGTTGAATTGCTGACCCATAACCATACCATTAATTGCAACAAGTAAGATTTAATCACCCCCTGTGTAAGCCAACAGAAAAACACCTCTGCTCCTCACAGGATCACTAGAAATGAAATGTCATCCCAAGGAAAGCAAAAAGTCTAGGAAAAAAAATACATTTTGCAATTCTCTTTAAAATGTGACCAGGCCTTTAAGATAGGAGCTCTCTAAAAGCCTCAGGAGGAACGTGATGGTATCTTTAACTTACCCTGATAAACTTTGCTGTTGAAGAAACATCTTTAAAACATGGTCATTCCAATTGGTACCTTTCTTCTGCCCAACTTAAGCTATTTTTTCCTTCCAAAGGGAAGAATACTTGAAATGTGGTTTGTTATAATAATTTAATGAAAAAATGCAAGTGTTTTTGCTTTTACTGTGGGAACACAAACAAAGGCTTACAGGGGGTCCTTCAGAATGGAAAAGTCAATTAAAATACTAACTTCAAACAAATCCCAAAACATATCTCATTACACTCTGAAGGAATTTTGATAACCATTAAAAAAATTACCACAAGTTAGAGTAGCTTTGTTTTAAATAAACACTGCACTGCAAGCTAAATTGAATATAAAAATAGACTCTGTTTAATAAATTTGTGTATAATACACTATAAACAACTATGAAAGTGTTATTACAAAGGTAAACAAAAGTCTGCATTAATATTTCAAGTCACTTGATAACTTTGCTCACGTAACATTCAAGATGTGAAATATTGATCATGAAATGGACACAGTAGAACAGATTTTTCTCAATCCTCACACTTTTATTTAAACACCAAGTTAATCTTCTTTTCCTTCAAACAAGGAATTGCTGGTGTCAGTTCAAGTTAGAAAGTGGACTATTAAAAACCACTATATCTTGCTGATGAGACTTGGGATCCCACACCATTTTTCTCCAAGCATGTGTTGCAGCATTTTCCTCCCCTTGAATCTGATGATGCTTTGGGTTGTGGGAAGGCAGAATTTGATTTGTCAGAGCTGAGGATTGAAGTATGCTCTGTGTTTGTTATCTACTGGTCTCTACTGTAAACCTTTGTGCTGCTTTTTGTGCTGAGAAACTTGCCATTGCCACTAGAAATGTCTCTCCAAGAAGCAACATTTTCATCTGCAGGGGAAGGTGACCTGATGTGAGGAAACTCTTCACAGTATACAGTCTGTGCTTGAACATTACTACTGGCTTTTTGTTGAGGATACAAGGGAGGTAAATCACCACAATCCAGAGAGAGGCTTCCGTTCCCAGAGCTCCATTCACTGCTGCTTCCTTCATCTCTTCCTTGAGTGTCTTTAAAATTAAATTCCTGAGTTCTCTTAGACTTAGTTTTCCATTTTCCACATGATTGGATATATTTATCCTCTTTTGAGACTGTTCTTCCATTCTTGCCCTTAAGCCCAGAGCTGGTATGGCCATTTGTAAGGCTGGGTTCCTGCAGATGTTCCAAAGTTACCTGACAAGCAGCTGGAGGAGCGTTCTGATGTGCTGTATTACTCACAGCACACAAAGGTCCTTTGTCTACACTTACAGTAGGGCCATATTTTTCTCTTCTTCCATCTTCATTTGGATAAAACTCTGGTAGAGCACCTCTAGAAGCACCATCCAGACCTTTAGGATTATTCCCGTTCTGAACAGTCACTGTTTCACAAAGCACACGTTGAGTTACGGTCTGTGTTGCATCAAACTGCTGTCTCAAGTCACGTGGCACACACTTTTGGGCAGCTTTATCACTGCCTGTCTCAGCACTGCTTTCACCACATGATTTGCTTCCCATATGGTTTGACCTGGTCCGAAGCACACGATCTCTTTTGGAGCACTCAGCTCCAGGATCAGAAATTAAATGCAGAGCTAGAAGAGGAAGGAAGGAATTAGATTAACTGAAGGTAACGTTAATATTGGAAGAAAAACTAAGTTCTTTTGTTTGTTTTTAATAGAGAATTACAAGCGTTGTCAAAATAAGCACCTTATATTTTCAGCATTAGCAAGATTATAAATAAATTGTACTTCACTTTCCGTCTGCATCTCACTTTCATTACTACGTGTGTGAAATCAATATCAAGAAGAGAACAACTGTAGAATACCTGAGCGGGTGGATTTGCCCTGGGGAATGTGTCGAAGAGGTGTTTCCAGTCCCTTAGCCATTGTAGCCAGTTTACTGGCAGCATTCATTATTTTCTTTTCAGCTCTGTCAAGAATTGCAGAACACAGGGAAAAAAAAAAAAAAAAAAAAAAAAAAGACCAAGTTTTAGGGGAATTCCTTTTCAACTCTGCATTTTACTTCAAGGTAATGTTAGTGAGAGTCAGAGAATACTGAAGAGAAGGTGCCAGATAGCTCAGCACTGACCCCACGCCAGCATGCACAGACTGGCAAACTTCGGGTCGGGTACTGTTTGCTCCAAGGTGGACAATCACCAGACTAAATCTACACACCTCTTGCAAAGCCAACAGTAATTTCCAACTGCACTTGAACTCACCCTTCATGTTTCCCATTGTCAGTCAGGAGCTGTTGAAGACATGTCAAGTAGTATTTGCGCATTTTCCGTGCCGTCTCCTGGCGCTCCCTCAGAACCTCCACTTTAATCATCTCAGCAGCTCGTTCCTTGCTTTCCCGGATGTAACAAAGCATGTCGCCTACAAACACACTTCATTAGTACCAGTTTTCCCCCAGAGTGGGGAAAAAAAGCCAACACCACAAACTGGGATTGTCTAGCAGATCTGGAACAAGTCAGCAAGGGCATGGATCTACCTGCCAACATTCCACCCAAATCCTCGCTGCCTACTGGATAAACACCAGTGCAGATCACAGCAGGTTAATCTGATGCATCAGAAAGGAATTCAGTTGTCTGATTCTGCATCTTAAGAAGGAATAGAAAACACTAGGCATAGGGATTTGGGAGGAATGTTGGCTGGTAAAATATTGGTCTAGAAACTCTTCAGTGGCAGTGCAGCTGGAATTTGGGAACCTGCTGTACTCAAGTAAGAGCTGCTGCTACAATCCTCTCTCCTCAGCCAGAAGAAGGTTTCTGATTGAGCCAAAAGGCAGGATACAGCAAGAGAGAAAAGCAGATTCTCTCTCAGGACAAACTGCAGGTCAGGTAGATTTTTTTTTTTATGTGGAGAAACAAGATCAGTTTCAGAATACACTTTAAAAGCCATAAATCAGTGCAACAAAGCAAGAATGCCATAACAAGGCTTCACCTACTGCAATGATACGTCAAATATTATGGTGACAATTCCATTTCTCCCATTCAGTCTAGTAAGAAGGAAAAATTTACTTCTCATGTGATTTGGCTGTCAGATTCTTCTCCAAGCTGGCTGAAGGAGGAAACAACAAGGTAAATTATATTACTCCACTAACTTTTTAGCTAAGACTTCAGTACTTACACTTAATCTTGCTCACAGCTTTGATGTAGTGAGCACGCATTTCTTCCAGACCTTTCACAGAGTCAGAGGATGCACAAGGTTTTGAGATGCCTCCCTTTGACAGTGTCCTGAAATGCATATAAGTCACACTGTGCAAGAAAAGCAACTTACATCTTGCAAAAAAAAAAAAAAAAATCATGTTTTTTAAAATACCTTGGCGATGACCCCTGGTCGTTCAATTTAGTCTTCATCTCAGAGTTTTCTGTAATTACAGCCTTCTCATTTTCTATTAAAAAAAAAAAAAAAAGGAGATGAACCATAATTTACTGCACTTCTCTAAACTGGAGTTCAGCAGAAGTTATTACATAAACTGCTCTCTCTGGTATAAGAGCTCAGTGTCACAAAGTATCATCAGCAAACCTACAGCTGTTGCAGTAACAAGCAGATAGGATTCGATCCCAATGCACTTCAGTGAAGTCTGAATATAAAAGTCATCTCATACAGTAATTAAATAAACTTAAAGTCTTCATATGCCATTACTAACACTATGCTGGAGGCAAACTTCCGAGGTACCAAGTGTATGTGAAGAGAATGGACAGGATAAAAAAATAAAGTTTGTTGTTTTTTTGTTTTTTTTTTGTTTAAGCCTGATAACCAAAAGCCAGTATTCAGTCAAAACTGCAAGATGCAGCAGACAAGAGAATCAAGGCTGTCTTTAGGTGACTACCTTCCTAACCTTGGATTTGCTCTGACTTAGCTTCATGTCACTTCACAGCAAGCTGAAGATGTTTGTGAGCCATCACCAGCTCTCTTTTCAAGTCCTGGCACATGGCCTCCCTTTTTTCAAGCTCCTGGCAGCAGAGTTCACAGCAAAAATCTTCCTGAGACCCAAGACTCCTTTTTGTACATTTCCTAGTTGCAACAGTAACTGCTAAAAATTATACATCGAGTGGGGACCAAAAAGAAAAGAATCAACCCAACCTCTTTCCAGTGCTCTATTTAGTCCTCCTCTTGCTGGACAGCGTAACATTTTAGTCCAATTAAACAAATCACAAGAGGCTGGAACCTTTTACAGAAGGTGCAGCAGCATCTCTCTGCTCACAGAGCCCTCACAGCCTCAACGCACTCCCTTCAGTCTGAGTTCTTCAGTCAGAAATGAGACTTGTAGGTTGACTGTTTCTGAATTTCTTTTTTTTTTTTTTTTTTAAACCAACAGCCAAGCAGGGTCTTTTGAAGTCAGCTGAAGGAAACTGTCCCAGCTGGAAAGCCTCATATGCATCTGAGTCTAGTTAAGGAATACACAAAGACTGGGCTCCTTCCAGGAGAGCGACGGCTGCTCCCCACAGCCAGGACAGGGCGCTCGAGAGACAGGAGCACTGCAGTGCTTGTATTGTTCTGTGTTAATAGATGGTTTGTTATTTTGGTGTTGAAGGAATCCAAGCCACACTACAGGCATGAAGCCAAAGACTCTCTTGGGTTTTCTTGCTTTATATTTTTCAGTTGTGTAAGAACTCAAACTAAACAGAAAGCCCCAAGGAGATTTCTGTCTCTCCCATGAAGCTTTTCCCATCTACGCTGTCTCCAGCTTTGCCATAGCACATGTGACAGCTTCAGGAAGAGCTACAGTGCTAAAGTATTTACTGGAGGGGATGGTAAGAGAAGAAGGAAGGGGGGAAAGAGAGAAATATCACCTGAGGATTCACATTTTTTCAACTACATTCTTGATCAAAAGAACCAGAAAAGACTACAGACTACCATGCCAGGTGAAATACCATTCTTGACACAATAATATCTTTCACATGAATGCAGAATTCCTTGTCTGGGCTAATGTCAAGAGCAAGTAATATAATTCAATTTTTGAAGCTCTGATTTAGCATTACCCGTTTATGAGACATAGTTTAGATCATACCCTGCTCACTGTGATCAACACTGGCTCGTATATGAGCTAATAATAATATTCACTAATTAACTAGCTTTGCATTGGGGTCATCAATAGGCCATTGACTATTAAAGACTGCTATTAACAAGCTTAATTTGATGATACAGAATTTGCCAGATTAAGATCAAAGCAAATACCTTTGTCTGTTCCAGTTTCCTGCAAGGGTGTCTGTCTTCTTAATCTCCTTTGTGCTTCTGCTTGGTGTCCAACACTGCACACAGGAGGCCTGCCCATGTCCCCAGTGTCTCCTGCCCCATGTTGCAGGTAAGGGTATGATTCTTTATTTGCATTACTCACTAACTCTTCATATTTCTGCAATTGAAAAACACTTCCTGAAAACCCAACACACAGTAAAGTGTTCCACACCATCCTAAAGGAGGTAAGTAGTATGTTATGTTTAAACACAGCCAAGCCTGGCCACCAAATGGCTGGAGTGATTTTAAAACAGGTACTTTAAACCTGCAATAGAACTGTAGCTTGCAGCTCAAATCATGAGGAAAATATCTATTCTATGATATAGAAGTTTGCTTAGGGTACATCACTGCAACAGCAGTACACAAATATCTTGAGTATTATTTTGGAATTATGAGTAGCCCTTAACATTGCAGAATTATACTGTGCCTTTGAGTAGCTGAAGTTAACCTGCTTTTTAAAAAGAGAGAGAAGACACTACTAAGAAATTACAGAGACTTCACTAGATAGGGTGGTTCAAGCCAATCAAGGTTTTGGCTTAATCATATTAAACAGTTTACCAGGAGACATTTATATCCATTACAGAAGATGCATCAGGCACAGGAAAAAAGCTTCCTATTCTCTTTACCATTGGGAAAATGACTTATGACAAGAAAATATTAAAGGCCCACTTTCTGAACAGAAACACATTGGCACTAAAAAAATGGTGTCATTGTCATGAGAAATCACTACACAGTCATTTTCCCTCATCCCACCTTGTCTTGAAAAGCAAGACATTTTCTCTGTCCTATTCTTGGATAATTTCCCAGCTCATAAATGCTGGGGGGCAATGGGATTTCTGGTGGGATGCTCCCCATAAAAAAAAACAAAACAACTTACTACAAGCATAAGCATTGCAAGAAGAGGGATCTGCTAAAACAACAGAAACAAATGCTTTTGGACAGAATCTGACTTAGCCCCAAACTCCTCTAGAAGAGAGTGGGACATCTTTCCTCATTTGGACAGGCATGTTGAAAAGGATTTCCTAGAGCCACAATAAAATTAAGCAAGACTATTATTCCTAAGACAGAACTGAATCACTGACAAACTGATCTACTACAAAAAAAGGATTTACTGTTCCCATCCTTATTTGCATAAGAAGGAGGGGGAAAAAAGCATAACATGGTCTACAGTCACTATCCAATCACCACTAAAAACTTTGCAGCTATGCAAAAATCTGAGGAGAGTTCTGTCATTACAGCCCATCTAAGAGGTCACGAGGAGCCTTCAACAGGCTCCCAAACCTAAGAGGGTGGATTGATCTCCTTAACTTATGAGTCTCTGCATAAATGACTCTCCTAACCAGACTTTTTCTTCTTGAAAGTTTGAAGATGTCAAAGTCACACCCATCCTTTCCCTTTTCTCTTGCTAATGGTAGATTTAGCCTTCTTTGACTTTTAAAGGATTCCTGTTTATCAGTGAACACAAATGTTGAATTTCTTTGTCTCAGGATTGCATGGATACTCCACATTGGGAGAAAACAGGTCCGAGTGACTTGTCAAATCCCTTTTCTGATTGGCAGTTCCAGTTTACAGAAATATTACCTCTTTCCATTCTTGCTCTTTCTTTTCCAGAATTGTGCAAACTGTGGTCCTGTAGGCCTTTTGTAAGCAGGCCTTCAGTTTGTCTTTGCACTGACTGTTTAACTGAACATGAGAGTCAAAGCAGTTGTCCTTCAAAGAATGCTTACTATGTGTGCACTTGACCAGTTCTTCATGAATTTCACTCAAGAGATACTCGAGCTCAACCAGAGTCTTCTCCTCAGAGCGATTCAACTCATCCTGCAGTCTCTTGGCTTCCTGAGCCTCCCATTCTCGCTGCTTTTGGTCTAGTAACAGCTTTATTTCTGCTTCTTTCTGAATGGAGAGATCACGCTTCTGCTTTGCAAGATCCTCCCTTGCTGTTGCGAGCACCTCTTTAATCCTGTTTCTGTGATCATCCAAGAATGATCTGTAGTCTCTCTCATTCTGCTCTTGGATCTGCAGGATTTCCTCTTGCTTCTCTTTGTTCCACTGTGCACGGGCCTTTGCCAGTTCTGCTTTGATGGCTGCAGGGATTTCTTCTTGCTTGAGCTCCAATTCCTTCCTCAGAGAAATGATCTTTTCTTCAAGTTCTTTCACTCTGGGTCCAGATCTCTCTGTGCTCTCGTGTTCTTTCTTCCATTTCTCCTCAGCAGCTGAGAGAACTAGGGCTAACTGGCAAACACATAACAGTCATTGTAAATATATACACACATTTACAGATACACAAAATATAACTCTGAGTCATTAACAATCTACTGGAGATATTTTCAAGTTATTTATTAAACATTAAACCTTTACAGGCAAAAAAAATGGGTATGGACCAGAGGGCACAAGAAACATCTTTCCTTAATGATTCCCTGCCTATGTCTGCATTCATCCCTCAGCAACACCTGGGAATTGGAAAACTGAACTGTTTATCAGCACACAAATATTTTGGGCTACCTGCTTCGCTGTGGTCTCTTGGTGTTCTTTTTCCCATTTTTCTTGTTCTATCTTTAGATTTAGTTTGTACTCTTTGAGCTCTGTTAATTCTTGCAGCCACTTGGCACGAGCTTGGGTTAAAGCTGCATCTACCTTTAAACAGACAAAAAAACCTACTTCAGTCACCACCACTAAACACATTTTAATAATTAGTTTCATGTCACAGTGCAAGAAGAGAATTCAGTTTGCATTGCCTGTGTTTACAGAAATTAAAATAATCGGACCAGCAGCATCTGATGCATTTCTTGATGCAAAAATGATGCCAAAATCATGAATATTAAATTTATTTTTAACAAAATTATTTAAAATCTAAGTCAGTGTTGCTCAGTTCTGCTCAAAATTCCTGTAAAATTTGTTCAATAGTACGAAGAACAAGCAACATGCTACAGCTTGCTCAGAACTTGCTTACAACTATACTTCTAATATAGCAAATATCAACTACTGAGCTTAAGAGGAAGGAAGAGACCACTTTCTTTTTTTAGCTGACTTAGTTGCACACAGCAGACAGAACAATTATTTGTTACTGGCTCCAGGCAGACAGAACAATTATTTGTTACCTGGCTGGCAAGATTTTTATGGTATTTATTTTCCAGTTCTAATTCAAATTCTTTCAAGGCCTCTTCAGAGGCCACAGTTCCTCTCTGAGCCTTCTGGATCTGCAGCCTCTGGTCTTCAACAGTCCCTTCTAACTCTTTAGTTGGAACTTCATCCACAGCTGTTACTTGGTCAGTTTGGCAGCTGCAGTCATTACATTCAACTATAGTTCTTCTCATTTCTTCCAGCCTACTTTGCCATTCTCTTTCTATTTTTGCAAAGACTTGTTCTTTATTCTAAGGAAAAAAATATTTTTTTTAAGAAAATCTCCCCCACCGTGTCCAAATAAATAGAATTTCACTGGTGTTTAACAGACAAAACTCTGTTTACACCAATAATCTTCCCTAGCAGGAGAAACACAAAACCATGCACAGAGAGGAGAGAGTCTGATGACTCATCACAGCTTTCTTCTATGGGATAGGAGACACAAAGGACTTCTGATAATTGAATCTAACAATAGAATGTGTAACCACTCTCCAAGGATCAGGGTGGAAAACTCCAATATATTACCAGCTGTGACATTCAGGATATTCAGCTTGTTACTTTACAAGACCTAGGGGTTTTTTTTCCAAAATCTTAAACGTGTGATACTTAATGAATTCTTTAGAGGTTCTTAAAATAACAGATCCTAAACAGCCACTTCAAATGGCAGAAGAGCACATAAATCTACATACAAGTTCTGTTTCTGAAAATAAACAATAACAAAAAAAATTGAAATTCTGTGATCTGAGTTCCATACCTCTTTTTCTTCCTTCTCCCAGTGAACTTTAGCTAATGCAACTTTCTCTTCCACCTGCTGTTCTTTTTCTTCCAGCCACTTCCTCTTTGCTGCTATCATTGACTTGCTGTGATTCTCTTCAAGCTCAGCCCTCAGAAGTTTAAGAGAGACTTCTTTTTCTTCTAGTAGCTGTTTCTTGAGCTAGACCAAAAAAAAATAAATACATGGAGTATTCTCCAAGGCACAGCAACTGCTCTGGTACAAAGTGATGAGAAGGCATGAGACATGCAACTCTCTAGAGCCTGTGCCCTGATCTTGCTGATGATACCTAAACAAGAGATTAGGCTCTCAAAGCAGATGTTTTAAGATGTTATATCAGAGGTTGGTTAGATTATATGGTTTACAGGTGTTTCCATTTGTACCTTCTCTTCCTTCAACTGCTGCTCTTGTTCAAATTTCTTCCTTAAAGTAGCTTCCAAGGTGTCCTTCTCCCCACAGACTCCAATGTAACATTCCTTCACTGCAATCATCTCTTGGTTCAGCTCCTCTATATTAGCCCTTCACAGGACAGATTATTTATTATCAATTGGACTTTACATTGACAGGACAGCAAGGCAATTTTAAAATAAGTGTCACTAGCACTGAAGGCCAGAGGAGAAATGTGCAAGTTTCAGTAAAAGTGGAAAAAATGGTAAGCCTTACTTGAACTGTGAGATTGTCTCTTCATAGGTCTGAATAAGCCTCTGCTTCTCCACAGCAAACCTCTCCATCAGCTCTTTCTCAAAATGTGCCTTTGTATCTTCATGATGTTGCTGGTAAGTTCTCTCACATCTACGATTTCAAGAAAGGAAAATAACGATCTAGTTTTTTTCCCCCCTGCTTTTAAGTGGGGTTCAACTTCTCCTTAAGAAAATACCTTTCTAACATAAACCTCCTCTTGTACCTGAGAGATGGAACAAGATTATACATGCAGGCTAAAAATCCACTAATTAAACTAAATGAAGTTAAGAGACTTACCTGTCAATGGCTTCTTGCTTATCATGATCAAAATCCTGAACCATCTTTCTCATCTGACAACAGAGATCTTGATTTAAGCTTTTCAGTTTTTCTTCATTTTCCTTCATTTCTTCAATAGTCAAAGTATGGGCCTGGATAAAAAAGGGTTATAAGAACCTTTTCTAATCAGAGCTCTTAGCACAGGTCAGGGTTTTTTTGTGTTTTGGTTTTGTGAGTTTTTTTTCCTGCATGGATAAGCAGCATCTCTCTCTTACCTCAACTTCCTGTAGCAAAGCTTCATTAGCCTTTTTGAGTCTTAGAACTTCTTCCTTTAGATTATCAGAAACCAAAGGACTGGCCACTGAAGTATCAGTTAGATTTGTGACAGGCTAAAAATAAAGAAAATAAGGATATCTTTTCAGATATAAATGATTTAGAAGTTAACGCTTAAAAAAGTTAGAGTGGTTAAATAAAAATTGTACTTAAAAAAATACACCAAAAGAAATTACTGAAGTGCAAGATATAACAGTTATCACTGTTACTCTGGATGAATCCCTGAAACTCAGTATCATGAAGGTTTAGAAAAGCACACACTGGATGCTGTGTTTGCAAGATGAATGACAACTATCACCCAACAGAGAGCACAGCTCTCAGGTACAGTGTAATTCTATCCCACACCCATGTCACAATGTATAGATTACAAAAGCAGATATTACAAATCTGATCAATTTGTAGAGGGAAGGAAGTAATGGATTGAAGAGAGATGCAATATCAAGGAGATTCCTTGCTCATCAAATTACACAGGAAAGGCCCTCTGAGGGCAATCAGTTAAACGTTCCATTGGTATAAACTAATAGCATCATCAGCCTTCTCTGAGAAATTGCAAGTCCTTTAGGCTGAAGAAAACCAACTTTCTCCAATGAAATGTACTTCTGAAAAAAGCAGAGTGCCCATTAAATGCTATCAAGCAAGTCAGTCACCCTATCAGAACTCCTCTAATAATGAATATGCTGCCCAAGTTCTGCTATTCAGCCTTTTCCTTTTAACCAGATACAAAACAAGGTATCATCCAAAAGGCAGTACTTTTCTTAAGAGTTGTTATGGATACTCAGCTATGGGTAAATTTTTGATCCATTCTCATAAGAAGTTTAAATGCTGGTTTTGTTCACCAAAACCCAGTGATCCCTTACTTTGAGAGAAGTGTAAAAGAACAAACCTCTGACTCTTTTGATGCTTCTTCTGCTTTCAGTTTGTACTCCTCTAGTGTCTTCTGGCAATCTTTAAGATCATTTTGTAACTGAGTAACCTGGTTTCTCTTCATTTTGTTACTGTTTAATAAACGTTCCAGCTCAGCTTTTAATTCTACAATAATTTCATCTTTGGAGAGTTCTTTATCCATGTCTCTGTTCTGTATTGCACTACCAGGGAAGACATAACCAGTTCAGTGTTTAAAGGACAAAACACATTTATTTGAAAGATAATTGTAGCAAAGGCAAGAGCAACTAATGCTACCAGAAATACAGATGTCCAAGACATAATAGTAGAAAGAGTAAGAATATGAATACAAAAGCTTTTTCACCAAGTTGCAATTAATTTACAGAGAACTTTTTAATTCAGCTCTTTCCCCAAAGATTCATTCTCACATGATGTATTTTGAGACAACTCAACTGGCTGAAAGTAAAAGACAACTTTAGCTTTAAGTAACTATGTGGAGTCTGAGCAAAAAGGTGTCCCTGAATACAATCCATACAGCTCAAGAAATAGTAACATAGTCCCTATAAAATCTAAAGATTTATTAATTAGTAATTAGGCAAACAACTCAAGAAATAGTAACATAGTCCCTATAAAATCTATAGATTTATTAATTAGTAATTAGGCAAACAATTTATGCTGTTAGGTCAGTTTTCTGTTTACCTGGTAATATAAGCAGTATTTCAAGTATCTACCAAAAACCTGTAGTTGATCCAGTAAAACCATCTTTTACACATCACTTGTGTAATTTCTTGGGGATTTTAGATTTTCTTTCTACAAGAATCACTCAATACCTGCAGAACTTTGGTTTCTTCCCAGGGATTTTTTTAATTCCCAAATCTACATAGGATTCACCCAGGTTCATGTGCTGCTCTCCACTTGCATCATTCAAAAATACTCCAAGCTTGGCAGCAGATTCATACAAAGCTATTTCTTCCTTCAGTTCCATTAATTCTTCCTGAAAGGAAGAGTCAGAAAAAAATTATGCTGAGCAAAGACTCCAAAAAAACATATCAGGCCCATGATAATTCTTCCAAAGAAAACAAACACTTGCAGCTATTCTTTCTAAATATAGCTGTATGTAGTTGAATCACCTAGCATTAATTTATTTATACTATCATTTTTGATACCTCTAGCAAAGCATATGTTAAAACTACAAATTAGAATATACTGAGCAACAGAAAGTATTCCCTATTGTTCTTATTACCATTCATATTTCTTTTGTTCTTTTGCTCTTCTGCTTTTCTGCTGCCCTTGTACAGTAAAATGGATGACAACAGAAAGGCACATAGCTGGAAAAACAGCCTGTCAGTCCAGTACTTAGTAGGATTTACAGCTTACAAAATGGCAGATTTAAATCCAATATATGAATTGAACTGGAAACACAGACTTCCACGCATCTTTTACAGGAGACTCTCTACCATTCCCTTTTGCTGATAAAAGGTAAATTTCAGAACACACTGTCTCCAAATTCCCAGCATTTTCGTTTTTTCTCCCCAAAAGCAGGTCAGACCAATGTAGGGGATCAGATTTGTGCCCTTACAGATGCCTCGCTGTGTTTTAACTTGGTGGGGCAGGGAGAAAGTCCAACATGAAACACTGGAAAATGAAGCAGTCAAAGGAGATGTGCTTGTTTTCCCAACAAATTAAAAGCATTCCAAGCACCAACCCCTTAGCTATAATGTCCACCTCCATCAAATTAAAACAGCAAAATATTTAATAAAGTTAATTAACCTGCAAAGCCTTGTTCATGTCGTTGCTCATCATGTGTGCAGACTGAGCTTGTTGCAGCTGAAACCGTAACTGGTTTGTCTCCTGCATTGAGCCTGTTGCAGGAAAGAGAAAGGAGAGAAAGAGCAAGTCATAAACATGCAAGAAAGACTAAGCAATCTGCAAAAAGATCTCTTAAAAATAGCAGTGTTGATTCTGGCAATAGGCATTACCCTGTTTCAATTTCCTTGAGCTCACTAACAGCTACTAGATACATTACTATCGAAAGACTTCCATGAGCAAAGGTAGGCAAAAGTTAAACACACAAATTGCAAAATATTTCACAATCTAGTCCAATGACACAGGTTTCCAAGAATCAGCCTCCAGCTCCCAAAACAATCCTCTTCTCATTAAGATTTGAATTTAGAATGGCAATTCAAGTCAAACACCTTAACACAAAACTAAGCAGATTGTTCCCAAAGGCTGTTGTTTGTATGAAATCAAGTTTACACATGTGCAGCACAAAATACATATGAAAACCGTTTAATCTTGTTTGTTTGGGGTTTGGAGGTGGTGTTTGCTTTTATTTTCATTTTTTTTTTTACATTTCAGTCTAGACTTAACTAAACATTATTTAAATCTGACTAACGCACTGCAGAGGAAATGGTCTAGTACACATTTAGCTGAATGTTGATTTCACTTCAGTAGGAACACTGATAGGCAATTTCATACTTAGAAAAACTGAAGACATTTCTGCAAGGATAGATAAGGTATGAGTAAAAGGCTGACCTGTTTGCAGTAAATTTGCACATTGCTTTTGGCTTTCTTCTAAGCTCCTTGTCAGTCGATTTATTATTTCTGTTTTTTCACATTTGGTTTCTTCCAGCCTTTTTTCAAGTTGCTTAACATGGTCTCCTAGATTTTTGCAAAGCTCTTTCTAGGAAGAGAGATCATTTTTACTCTCATTATAAACATCTAGCCATCTAGAACAGGAGACAAATAATCAATCTGACACCTAAATGGGTAGAGGACAGCTAAATCAATCCCAGATCAAATGCTATCCTTGGCTGACAAGTCACTTCTTGCAGCATCAAAGTTCAGTTTTCACTAGGAGACAGTAAGTGTACTCATAAATAAACATACATGGATGTGAACCATTTCATATTTCCTAGAGCAGTTTGTTTTCAGCACATCAGATTATGTCCTGTAATTATTCACACATACTCAGTCTACTGCAGAAAAATCAAGCCTTCACATTGTTTATATTAAGCCCGAGCTTAACTCAGTTTATTTTAACTGAGCTTAAGCCAAGCTAGAGAGGGCCAGTACTCTTTAAAAGAGGAACTGTAGTTTTTTCACATGATATACAAAGTAGACTTTCATATGGCTTTACTTAGTTACCCACACAGACCTGGGAGAACCTTGTCTTTATACTGTTAACTCTTCTCTGAAAAAACAGGAAATCTCTCTCCTTAAATAACCCAAACTTGCTACCATAATTTTGCAGTACAGACAAAGTTGTGTAAGCTTTGTTATGGTACTAATAGACAAACATTTAGCAATGCATTTTGTTTACAAGCGAGTGCTAGCTGCATTTTCAAACATAAACCCCATTTCTTTTCATGTATATTTATGTTGAGACAAGAACCACAGAAATTTAAATTTATTTCCTTTATTTGAAATAAGAAGACAATTACTTGAGGCCTGACTAGACTTCATTGCTTGAATATGTCTAATAGTGTAATGGATTCTTATGACATGCTCTACAACCGTGTGACACAATCCATACCAAACTCCATCTCAAAGACAGCCTTTCCCCCCCTCTTCCTTTTAAATCCTTACTTCTAAAATAAAGTGGTTCAGTGGTTAGTCATCCTTGATCATTTTGAGACCAAATCTTGGCAACAGACTGATTAATAAACAGTTTTTCTTGTTTTTTCTTACAAGAATATCACATTTTTTAATTAGTTCTTTTCCTTCCCAGACTTACTTGCAGTACTCTTTCAAAAAGAGATTGTGCACAGAACAAAAGCTCAGGAGAGCAACTAAGACAATGAATTCTTGCCTCCTCTGCATCTGCTATGTACAAAATGAAATTTGAGCTCACAACTGCCTCGAGGTGTTTATAAAAACAAATCTCATAGGCTTCCTAATACTGAGACTTTCCATTTTCTAAGCAGCTTCCAGAAGGAGTTATTAGAATTATAGGTCAAGAAGTGCAGGTTAGGAAACATGGGGATTTCTACAGCCTCTCCAGTACCATACTCAGCATCCTAAAATAATTTCTCACCTGCTCTCGGAGTGCAGATTTTGTAGTGTCAAGTTTCTGCTCTAATGATAGTATTTGTTTTTCATACTTCTGCTTTAGTGCTGAAACGATGGTCTCGTGTTGTTCTCTGGCTCTCTGAAGGGCATCTGATCGCTGAAGTTCTAACAGCTGCTTTTGCATGCTCTCCATGGCCACCTCTGCCACCTTGGATTGCTTCAGCATCTGTAGGAACAGTATTAGAGTAGCTCCCAGTCAATGTTCTACTCTTGCTCCAATACTCTGTATGTCAGTTCAGGTTTCTCATGCAAGAGCTGCTAAAAGTCCTCAGATAATGACTACTTTCAGCAATGGATCCTATTAATTCACTATATACTCAGCTTCTGAAATGATCATGAGCAGCATTCCAAGAGACCAGCACTTGTGTTTAATGCAAATGCACCACACATATAACTGTAAAGGTCCTCCACAATAAACAGTCTGAAAATATTTATAGTACCTGCTCCTCATTGGCAGTAAGAGTCTGGATCTGAGTTTCAAGGGCCTTGATTTGACCTTCAAGATGTACTTCCCGTTCTTTTCCATTCTGATAGAGTTTCTGAGACTCATGAAGACTAAGAGCCAAACCATCCTTTTCATCTAAAGAAAGAGACAGAACAATTGTGTGAGAAACATGGCCAGCCATCCAACCACTGCATGGAGCACAACAGCTCAGGATCTGCTCTACAGAGCCATTCACTCTGTCTCAAACTGTGGGCAATAACAGAAGAAAGAGCGAAAACAGTCATTCAGTCTCCATCCAGCAACCCCTTTCCCCTCCTGGTAGCAGGAAGCACTCCAGTGTACTGATTCCACAAGGGTTCTGAGTGTACAAGCACCATCCTGTCAGCAGCAGGACCTGGCATCTTCCCTGCCACCCCTTAAAAGAAGAAACAAAACAAGTCCACTGGAGGAACAGCCAAGACACAGCAAAATGGTTGAAGTTTTCCCTCTCCTTTGCTCCTTTTGCATTCTAAAAACTATATTCTTAATTAAGTCCGTGAGTTTTTTTGTCTTTTCCTATAAGAAATGGGAGACTAAGACAATCACCAGAGTCCACTGCATAGAGCTTCTCTCTACGTACAGTCTGTGAAATGGCTTGTTAAACCAGATACCACAAACAAATCTATTTTTTCATCTATGTACAATTCTCCTACTGGAGTTTGGATGTTCTGGTGTTGGTTTGGGGGATTTTTTTTCAATTTTCTGTACTTTCAACAGACTACTTGGGCAAACTTCTCTTTTCTGTACATTTGTGATGCCTCAGACACAGGGACTCTGGAAACCAACAGTGGTTCTGAAAATGCAGTAAAAGTTCAAACAGTTATGCAGTCAGGCACCAATGCAGAGAATTTTCTTTAGAACAATGTTTGGGGGAAGAGGGTTAGGTGCATATAATCCCAAATCAAGTTTATAAATATGATAACTACCTACAGAGACACTTTCTAAACAAAGTTTCAGAATTATAAAGTTGCTAGATACGAATAAAATACAAGGATTAGCACAAAACATTTTACCTTTGACCATCGAAAGCTGATGATTTAAATACCTAATCTGCTGTGCACTCTTCTCTAGCTTTTCATTAAGTTCTTCCAGTTGTCTTTCTCTTGCTTTATTTAGAACCTGAAGTTGAAGAATCTGCATATTTTCTGAAGAATCTGCCAATTTCAAACAGCATGCAAACAACTCAGCACAGAGATCAATAAAGTCATCATCATCATTCCTGCTCCAAGATACTTTTTTATAGTGCCAAATTCACTTCTGGGCCACAACATTGCACCATTTTTTAACCCACACTTGATTTGCATCACCCCAATTGCTCTGGCAGCAATGGCTGAAGAACAGTAGGAAATACCAACACAATTCAAAGCTGACAGTAAGCCCAGATAAAGGTTTATGTGCTGACAATTGTCTTGGGGTCACTACAAATTTTCAACATGTTTAAGAAATGTTCTGCTATTTCAAGTGTACCTGACAGAAAAGCCCAATGTGGCATCACAGAAAATATGCTTCCTAAGGTATAGTAAGTCACTATTTTCCAATATTATGAAAAGAGACAAAGTGCCAGCAAGACTTGACACTAAGCCATCAGAAATAATTTCTTTCAGTCTCACCAGTCAAAAACACATTTTTAATAGCTTGGAACACAAATACCCTGAAAATCAAAAACCCTGATCAAAACCACCCAATTTCTAAATATAAAAGATCATATACATCAACATACTTTTAAAGTCATCTTCTTCTTTAAAAAACTACTGAAATCAACGTGTTTTCTACTGCTGATTTCCAGTGGACTTTTCACACAAGTTTATTTCAAGTCTAAGTAGCAAACACTCACTTTCATCATTGGCCAAGAATTCATGTTGCAAATCTTCGAACACTTCATTTCTTCTGTTTCCTTCTTGGACCACTGGAACATTCTGATGAATGCCATTTTGGTATGGTTTGTAAGTCACTTTGTAAGACTCTGGTGATTGGCCACTGACAACATCAGATGTAACAAACTGCTGTTGTGACAATATCCAGATAAGAGGAAATAAATTAAAACCACAAGTGTAGAGTTGCTCAAGGAAAATATTTTTCATTTTACAGGTTGACATTAAGAGTTCTAGTAGCTCTTCATTTTCAGGCTCCAATCCAGCACACCATTTAAACATGATGGAATCTTTCATGAAAGCTTCCACTAAAGTGGTAAAGTGTTAACTTCAATAAAGTAAGCACTTCAGTGAATCACACTCATTCTACTTCGTGGAATTCTACCAGGCAATGGAGACAACAAGAGAAAAAACCATAACATGAACATATGAAAATCCAATTATTTAATGTTTCATTGTTTTAAACAGGCTACAAAAGCCTCTCATCACTGCTTAAACTGATAGTAAGAGACTGAAAGCATCTAGAAATATTAATAAAGATCTGTGAAAACTTTTCAAGAGATAGAAAAACGTCAGCTTCTGACATACCTTAAGATGTTCCTTTGGAGCATCTGGAAAATTTATTATTTTATTTTGCTGACTGTTAAAGTCTGGTTTATGACCACTTGTATATGGCCTGAAGTTTTCAGGAAGATGATACACATTGTTCTGTTGGTAGCAACTTGGAGAGTTAAACCCATCTCTACCAAGATAAACATCATCAGGATCCTCCTGACCGTTCTGGCCAGGGTAATCTTCTTTAACATCATATAAATGTTTCTTCTCTTCATCATTTTGCTGGTCACACAAGAATTGTTCAGGATACATATTTTGTCCTTGTTCATAGCCCTATAAATGGGTAAGAAGTTTAAAATGCTCTCTCAAAACTCAGATTACCCCCCACCCTCCTATTTTGGAGGTTACCAGCCCTCAAATTAGAAACACTTCCAATAAATAGCAGAACATTAAAAGTATTTCTCTAACGAATTTAAACAATACTTAGCATGTTATTATGAACAAGTAGTTCATACTAATTAGATCACTGCTCCAGCAAGCTTACATTTTGAGGATCCCCTATCAGTGGATGATCGTTCCACCTCCCGTCGTGCTTCCCAGGCTCGTGTGACCTAGAGAAACACAAGCAAATTACTCACAACTTCAGGAGAAAACAAACCAAACCATCTCTTCTTAAACTGACATCTAGTTTACTGCAAACTGCACTTCAGCTCCCCTTTTACTTGGCTTGCTTTTACACACCTCATCAACCGAGATTTTGCTCTGTTCTCAAAACCACAACAGAAATAATTAAAACACGGTGCCAAATGCCTTACTGCTGCTCAGCCTCCTGAATGCTGCAGTCTGAGTAGCTGGAGAGCTGGTCTCCACTGTCCTCCAGCATATCATGGGGAAGGTCTGTCAACAGTTGCTGCAACTGAAACAGAACAAACAACATTCATTAGACGCTTTTCAGAAGAATGCATACAAGGTCAGTTCAAAGACAGAGGCCAAATAGGCCACTTGCACAAAATCCTGGTGTTCTCCTCCAAGGAAGAATCTGTCCCAGGACAGACAACTTGTAAAGAATGGTGTGCAAAAAATCATGCCAAGTATTCTCCTCTGCAAATCCCAGGCAAGAGAGGCACTGGAGACTCAAAACATGCTTTTTCTGAAGAATCTGGATGGAAATCCAGATAAGAAATTGCTAGTCAGTATTACTAGGTGCAAGAAGCCATCACTGCAACAATTAGTGGTCTGCTCATATGTTCAGGTAAAATCACCAAGAAACTGGACACCAACAAAGAAAAATACCACCAATTCTAATTCAGAAAATACAGTTGTGCCACAAAAGAAAAAAAAAAAAAAAAGGAAAGGGGAAAAAAAAACACCCAACCCACAACCAAAACACACCTGAACTTATTTGTTGTAAACATTCCCACATAGAATGTACCTCTTCCAGTTTTCAGAGAGGCTTTGATATGGGGCCACACACTGGGCTTCTTATAGATCTGAGCTAAGCACTCTCTTTTCTCTTTTTCTTATTAGGTTCCTTGAAAGCTACACAACATATTCAGAGCTTTACATGCAGTTTCTGAAGCCTAACCCCGTTTTTAGCTCTGAACTCACAAAGCATGTATTAATATGAGCAGAAACATTATCTGCCCCATGATACATACCTTGTTAGGTTTTCTTTGTTAAAACAAACAAACAAGAAACCAGAAAACAAAAACTACCATCTACAAAAAGTTTATCTTTAAGAGACCGTGTTTTCTCAGATGTTACTCTAGATGCTCTCTGATACCAAAGGAGGGGCCAGAAGGATAACTTTTTAAAATGCCTACAGGAAAACATATCACCAAAAGTTTTTTCCTAGGAATTCACTAGCGGCATGAAGGAGTTTCCCTGTGTGAGGGTATTCTCTGGATTCACTGTATCCCAGCTCCAGGAAGCAGGAAAGTGAATATCATTCGCTGAAGATCCTCTTTCCTTTGCCCCACTTGGAACCAAGCACATCCTTGAGCACCAGAGGTCTTGTTGGTCCTGCACTGCTTTAGAAACTTGAAAGTCAAGAGAAGGCAGAGCACACATCATTCACAGCATCACCAGGAGAATTAACACTTAAACCAAGCTCAGCCTACCAGATGAGCTAGCACAGAACTCCAGATGTGGGTAAGGGTTACCCAGTTTTTTAAGTACTCTCTCACCAGGAAGATGTCTCCAGTTTTCAAGAAAAGAACCACCTGGTTTGTGGTGGCAGAGAACTTAAACTATTGCAGAGTCTCTGATTACTCTTCCCCAAGGAACATGGCAGAGCCTGTGTTTCAGCCTCCTTTTACCAGGCTAAAAGTCACACCCCACTGCAACACTTACACGTGACTCTGTGACCTCCACCCTGCCCCAGTTCAAACGAGCAGGACCAACAAGGGTCATCACTGACTTGTTCCAAAGAGGCTGCTTTGTTTGTGCCCATTGCCTCTTGTCCTGTCACTGGGCACCACTAAAAAGAGCCTGGCTCCATTGTCTCCCTTCAGGTGTTGATACACATTGATGAGACTGTCCCTGAACTTTCTCCAGGCCGAGCAGTCCCAGGTCTCCCAGCCTCTCCATGTAGCAAAGATGTTCCTCTCAACACTCTGAACTTAAAACCTTATTTATGCACTGTCTCACTGACCCACTGTCACAACCCTGCAGTTATTTCACTGTTCATTCTCCTGCACAAGTACAAGGTTCCTTACAGTGAACCCTGGAGTGTACTGGGGACATGACTGTGATTTACCACCCTCTAAAAAAACCATTATGCACACTCAGGTTACACACATGTTTTGCCAACTAGCTTCATGAAATAAAAAAGAACAGAAACATGTTTCAACTCCAAAGAAATCTCAAAATTTTGAATATATTTTTCCAGATACTTAAGTATGTGATTTATAATCAGAATTTGAGAAATGGATCCTCATTCTTTTCTAAGCTAACCAATTTTTCAAGTGAAAGAATTGCTGCTTTTTAAGTATTTGTGAAGTGAAAAAGCTGTCAAGAAATAAGAAATGTAGGTGACACCAGCCTTTTTCATTTGATCTACTGCATAGGCAAGGAATAAAGTCTTCCAGCCACTACACATGACATAACAAGGCTCTTAAGATGCAGCATCTTATTTTCTTTAATTTTTATGCTTTGTAAGAGTGGCACAGTCTGCCCTCTCTTTTGCTCTTACCAAAGACAACACAAAACATTTTTCTTTCCTTTTAAGCACTTAAAAGAAAGAAACAGGAAGAAGCTAAATACACAAGCCTTCAGATTTCATTATTTATTCTTTTTCACCTCTTGTTCTCTTGCATAATCTTCTTGGTCATAGTCTTCATCTTCATGCTGTGTTTGCAGAGCTGCACTATCAAAGTCAAGGGACATTGTTCTCCAGCAACGTTTTTGTGTATCCAGCAAAACCTATCACAGGGCAGGCAAAGAGCACGTGAGTGAAACAGGAGAGGAACCAAAAAGCACCACCCTCACTTCCTGAATTGTGTAGCCAAAAACACACAAAAACATCCTTTTTGAAACAGAGATTGCACATTATCAGTATCATTCACTTTAATGCTTGTTTCTCAGTATATCCAAGCCTACTGAATTTCTAAGAATTTAGCACTTAAACAATTATTTGGGATTTTCATATGCTAAAATTATTAAACTATTGAAGTTCTCTTACAACCAGACATTATTTTCTTCAAGTTCTAATACTGTACAATATATATATATAGTGCAATACATATTGATAGTTACGCCCACTTGTACATCTTGCTTCATCTTCTTCTAGAGAGCAACTATATTTTGTTTAAAATGCAGAAAATACGCTGTTTCTTGTGCATTTGATAATAGGTCCGAGAGCAAAAAATGGAAAAGTACCATGAAAATCTGAAAGGTATCGTGTCAGTTCCAGATTTTATTGCTTAACGAAGAGACTCCCGAGGGCTCCTCTGCGCTGAGCAGGGAGTTCACTCTCGGCTACAGCGTATCATGCTGGCTCACAGGGGGCTGCAGGGTGAGTTACTCCCTGATGAAGATCCTCCTTTGGGCACACAGGTGCAGCACCTGCTGAAATCTGCACCTGCTGTAAAATGAGCTTTACTGGAGCATTAGCTGCGAGTTAAAAGACCTAGTGTGTCCCGTCACCGCCTTTGAAGGCCCTGCTCGCCCACTGCTGTTCAAGGGAGCTGTACAGTGCAGCCGGAGGAGCCCTCCCAGCGCCGGTGCCTCAGCGCCGTGCACCCCCTCAACATCCGGGACCCCTCACCGGGGGCTCTGAGGCACCACCGCCCCCCAGCGCCGCGTACGACCACCCGCCCTCTCCTCTTTCCTTGGAGCCCTTCCCAGCCCAGGAGGGAGCGGGGGCAGCCGGACGAGAGATTCGCGATCAGCCCCGGAGAGCCGGGCCGGGGCAGCCCCGGGGGCGCGGGGCGAGCTCGGCCGTCGCCACCCCAGCCCCCTCAGGGCTGCGGCGCGGGGCCATCGCCGCCGTTACCCGCTCCGCGGCCCGCGGGGCCGGCCGAGCGCGGCCCGAGCCCCAGACCCACCTGCACCGCCGGCACCGCCGCGGCCACAGCTGCGCTTCCGCATCACACCCGGCCCGCGCCGCCGCGATGATTGACAGGCGCGGCAGCCAACCGGCGGCCAGAGACGCGCCCGGCCTTGCTGACTGACAGCCGCGAGCGCCAACCACGCGGGAGGGCGGGAGAGCGGAGGGCAGGACTCCCTGTGGGCCCGCCCCAGCCGATTGTTTGAAAGCAGGCGCGCATGGCCGCGGGAACGCGCCGGGCAAGCTCATTGGCCGAGCAAACGGCCAATGGCAGCGGCCGTTTCTTGGAGGGGCGGGGTCTCTCCGCGGCGCCATCTTGCGGCGGGACGGAGCGGTTGCCTGGCAACGCGCGGCCACCTGGTGACGTCATGCCTCCGCGAGCTCGCCCTCACGACAGTGTCACGATAGCGCTGAGGGATCACGGGCATCTCCCCCCGCCCGGCACCTTCCCCCGGCAGCCTTCATGGGGTGCTGGGGGAACCTGCTCTGCCTCAAGGGCTCAATCTCAGAACGTATTTCTGGTACAGAATTGCCTGTAGGAAGCATAACAAAAAAAAAAAAAAAAAAAAAAAAGAACAACAACAACAAAAAAGAGTAAACACTAAATCGAAAAGGTTTTGTGGAAAGTGTTTGTCTCAGTTTGTAACAGCCCTGTGGGGTGACTCGCCCCCAGCCCTGACAGGGAAGGGGAGCGGAGGCGCTCGGGTTGCTCATCACAATTTTCGTGATGGAAGCGAGCACTTAATGCCTTTATAGAAGCTTTGAAAAAACCGGACATGCTATGCCTTATAAATGTGACATTATAGGCGAAATTAGCTGTTTGTCCCAGGGGGATTCTAGTAACCAACAGAACAGATTAACCAATTCTCAGCATTGTCATAGGCATTAAATGAATCAGAAAACAACAACAAAAAAGAGTCAGTCTAAATGTGTCTCACAATTCATATTCAGTTTCTCAAGAACAGTATTTTGCAAAACTTTCAGGCTTTTTTTTTCTTTTTGGCATAATTACTTCTAAGACCTCCACACAGGAGCTGCCAGTTTACATGATATGGCTGCTCCACAGAGCAGCATTAATTAAAAAAAACAGCATTAATAACTAAGTCAAAGCATATAAATGTTAAAACAAAAAAAACTGAGAATGAATACAGTTTATTCTAGGAAACAACTGTCTATAATTCATGGATGTGTTGTGTTTGATTTGTATCTGTAATTAGTTGGAATCTTTGCTTTCTGTCACATCAAGATGTTTCGAGATCCTTGTTTATTGCAGTGGCACCCAATTACCTCCCTTTCCTTTCTTTTCCTTCAAAGTTCTGCCTCAGACACTTAAAAAAGATTCAGGAGCATAAAAACAGAGATTTGGGTCTTTTTAACTTTTTAAGATAGTGATATTCAAAGAGGGAGACACAGACTGCACCATCCTGTGATCCAAACATCACACACAGGCTGTGGATGTTCTTAAGCATTGATAAAGTGAAAACTGATGAAGTGAAAAAAGTCCCTGAGTCAGCATCTTGACTGGCAAAGGCAAACAACTTTGATCTCATACTAGCACAACTCCAAATGCTCTTGTTCTGGTCCTGAGCAACTTGGATTTGTACTAAAAATAGAGACGGAGTTCTGCACATCTTCCTTCTATGACCTGTCATAAAACTCAGCTTTGATGCAAAAGCAAACCAGCCCTGTGCAGGTCTTTCTCTCTCCTTGACGTGCCAGAGAAGTAGCTGCTCGACTTCACTGTTTGCTCAATAAAGTCATGCTGAGCACATGATGAAGTTTGGTAAGATGTGAGAACAGAAAGGCTGTTACTCAGGGGTTTCATATTCCAGTCCCAGTTTCTTGCCAGCTGTCCTTGCCAGGGCACAAAGCTCCAGCATGAGCTCCTGCTGGAGGTCTTCACCTGTGAACACCTTGCACAGGATAGAACAGGCACAAGCTTGGGCTTCCTGTCTGAAGGCATAAAAAAATCCAGACTAGTAGCAGGGAAGTGAACTGCTAATGTTTTAAAACTTCTCATTTCTTCAGTATATGTAATTGAGTATTTTAATCATGTTATTATCAAGGAATGAAATGCCTTTTATGGCTATTAGCTGAGGATAAGAATAAAGATGTGTTTTAGTCAGCTCTAAGTGTGGCTCTTTACATTATATTTTCCCCTTCAAGGAAGCTTGTCTTCAGGAATTGTATCTGTATATGACCTCTCCTCCTGTTTTCCACAGGAAAGGGCTCATGCTACAGTGTCCCACTTAACATGAGCACAGAAAAAAGAACAGAATGTATTTTGTGTAGTCAAATCTTCCAGCAATTGCTGAACTCCACAGCAACTGTCTGCCTTAGGAACTGAGCCGGTGGGCTGGGAGACAGAGAGAATTATCTCTGCTCATGCCACAGGACATTATTTATCTTAAAGGCACAACTTTCTCAGGCCATCACCTGGGCTACTGGTTCATTCCCCAAATCTCCCCTGCCTTTCTTCAGTTACTTATTAAATCACTGTTTCTTCAACAGGAAGCCAAATAAATCATTGCTCACTCCAAATATAGGATTGTTCATATTTAGGGTATTTATTGTGGCAAAACAATTAATAGATTTCCTTTAAAAGACCTTTTTCCATGTTTAGGAACAAATGGACTCTACGTGAAGAGAGGGGAAAACTGTATCTTGCTTTGGAAAGAACACTGAATAAGGACACATGCAAAGTTCAAACATCTTTCAAATAGTTTTCTCTCAAAATGTATCGTTAGTTTTGTTCAGCTTTTCTAGTTCGTAAACAACTATGTAATCAATGAAAATATATTTAGTCTACCTTTAAAAAGATGTCTCCAGTATTAATTGATAATAATAGTAAAATCATATGCAAGACAAAAATATTAGGATTTAGCATGCTTGTCCTTTAACAAGTTCTATTCCAAAATTATGTTACATATAATAATTTCAACTTTGTAAGTGTTCATAATCTCAAATCTTTGAGTAGTCAGTGACAAAAAAATTATTAAGAAACTGGACAACCTTTCTGTATTGTGAACACTATTCATTTCAAACATTACTTGCTAGTAAAGTGCTGTTACAAGCAAAATGAAATTGTTAGTGTCTATTGAAAGAAGATGACATTTTAGTAATCAAATTGTACTTATTTTTGGCAAATAGTTAAAAGCTTAGACATGTTGTTTAACCACCCAAAACTAATTCAGTATAAATAACATTGGTTTCCAATAATTCTATGCTAAAAGGCACATACTAATGTTCCAGCAGTTCATTCAAGTGAGCTTTTGTATGTAGAGTTTTAATTGTGCTTTTAAATAGTTACTGATTCAGTATGACCTTGAAAGTGACATTTGTGCATGTCTAAAATACCTTCTCACAAATGAATCTCACACTGGGAAGGTGTAATTTCATTAAGATTAAGATTATGTGTATCTATATAACTATGCTTGTTGATCTCTATAGATCTACATAGATATACACATATACATATATTCATACATACACACACAAAAGGGTTTCTTCTGGAACAGCAGCAGAAAGTGCAGTCTATATTTTTTTGAATTGTCTTCATAATAGAAAGTTCTCGGTACAGTTTTCAAATATGAATTGTTTTGGGGTTTGTGAGATCCAAGGGATTATTTGTGATATTGCATGTGTCCCATATTACTCTCTTTCCTTACAGGCTGCTTCAAGCTCACTTCACTTCCAGAGGAGATGATTGGCAAATTATTTTCCATGTGATACTGAATAAGATGACCCACGCTATCAAATACATGGTCTTTGGTTCTCACCTAATGAAAGAAACAAAGGAATAAATTTATGGTTAGATTGTGCTTATAACTGTTTGGAAACGATCCTAACATATTAAAGTAAAAAGGCATTTAAACCACTGAACTCACTGGAGCAGGACCATTTGGCTGCAGACAGCAATTCAGAGCTGTCCTTCGACCCACCATTAGCTAATGGGAAAAGCAGAGGACCAAGCTAAAGAGACTGTATGGAGAACTGGGCTGATGCTGCAAAGGGGAATTAAATAACTTTTTCATTTTCTCCACAAAAAAGTGATATTTTTTTCCTAAATGCCATTGACGATTACTTTTCTGATTTACTCCCTCCTCAGAGATGTCACTCAAGAGTGCTCCTCCAGCCCTGAGCAGAAGCAAGTAGAACTGAGGTGACAACAAACAAGCTCTATTTTTCCTGTACCCAGAAATTCATTATTTAAGGTTAGGGTTATTTTTCTAGCAATATAATAACAACTCAAAATTTGTGTTAAGGTTATACACTAATTACCAACATCTGGACTAACAAGCTATTTAAGTACCTCACTTCTATTTCCATGGTACTTCAGTGCTTATAAGTTCTTGAATTGAACTCTCAAACCTACTGAAGCCACTGGCTACGTTTAAATTAACCTGGATGGAATCAAATCAGTTCCACTTCCTGGAATGCACTTGTGCATTTTGACTGAAATACCTGAGCAGCACTGAAATTTCAGTGTATGAAATATTCATACCTTGCCTTCGGGATCCACCAAGAGCAGATGCTTTGCTTGCCCTCCCTGAAGTCCACTGAGGACAAACTGCCCAGGTGACGTTGTGCTCTCTCGCACCAGAAAATCCCCGTCGTTGACTAAGAGGCTCTCTGCTGCTTTCCTGTTTAATTTGCCATGGTAACAATCTTCATTCTTGAGCTGTTGCTTTATTTGTGGCAGAACACAGAGACCAGACGTATTGCTCGTGGCACTCTGCTGAGCAGCTTCCGGGAACTCTGAAATGAATTGAAGGGGAATGCATTGGACACCTCACCTAGAACTTCATCCTAAAAGCATGCAAGACAGGATTTTTATAGCTTTTTAAGAATTCCAACGATTCAGTCTTGAAGCTGTGGTCAAACCAACCTTACAGACTGTAAGAATATGCACACATGAATGCTCACAGCCCTGCAGTGCATTAGGTAGAATTATCACACCATCTCCTCCCCTACCTTAGATGGCAAAACCTTGGGTCGCTAGGCAACAGGGAATAAAACCAGGAATTTTTCTGATGCTGTACTGTTTGGGGTTTATATTTCTTTGACTGTATTAAAAAGTCAAATCTTCCCTGTAAAAACAAGATTTTTGTTGGCTTTTTAGCTTTCTTTTTTTTTTTTTTTTTAAGATCTTGTTTTTCCTTCTTCCTTAATGAGCTCTGGAGAGATTGTCACAGATCATTGGGAGAGTCATGTTGAGTGGCTCCAGCTCTGTGCAGGAATGTAAGACAACATAGCCAACATAGCCAGAAGGGAAGGATTACAGCATGATGCATTTGCTGTGAAAAAACGAACAATTACTGAATGTACTAAAAAAACTGGGTGGTTTGGGATATAGCCAGTCAGACTGCAAATGATTCACAGGCAGGATTCTTCTAAGGAAAATAAGAGGATACCACTTCTTCAATGGAATTGTGCAACCTAAGGCTCCTCAGGATATAGGCAGTTCCTTTCAGAGCATGATACAGCCCCAGGTTGGAAATGTCTCAATGGTCACAGATTTCCTTTATTGTAGTTCTGTCCACTCCTTTGTCCACTTTCTCGTGTGGAGCCAACTCTGACAGAGAAACACTCAGTGGGAAACCATAAAAGGCAAAACTAATAAAGTCTTTTCAATAATGAGGACAATCAGTAGCAACTATATAGTTATTTAATGAATATCCACCACTATGAGTCCATAAATCAAGTTTTAATTTGACATGCATTTAATAGATACTATCTGATCAAACAGTTTCATTTAGGAATTACTGGATGAGATTCAATGGTCAGTTATGGAAGAACTGAGAAAAGACAGTCACAATGATCCCACTTTGACCTTGCATGCTACTGCCTGTGAAGCAAAGGCATCTGAGGTCACTTCACCTGAGAGTGGTTAATGCACTGAGCATACAAGAGAACCCTCTTCCTTGAGGCATGACTGTCCCAAGGTTTTGTTTCATCTTAAAGATTTGCTCACCATTACCTGTGGAACTCTGTACATTGTCATCAATCAGCTACAGAAGATGAAAGGTTACTCTGCTTGTTTACCGTCGCTACTTTTACTCTTTAATCCCCTTTCTCTTGAATTCAACAAGCCAAAAGAACAGGATAGATTTCTTCCCCCCACCTTTTCCTTATTTCTTACGGGAAAACCCAGCCTTTCTCCCTGCACACAGATGATAAGGCCCCTTATTTTCAGGCCCAGACAGACATGGTGTTGCAGTGGGACCTACTGTGCTGGCGCAGAGGGCTCCCCTGGCTCTGTGCTGCTGCTGTGCCACGGGCTGGGCAGGCTGCAGGCTGCAGGGCCTGGGTGTTGATGTAACAGGGGTCATCAAAGAGATCTGCTTTGTAGGCAGGTTTCAAGACTGTTGCCTCTTTTTTTGTCTTCTGTGATCTTTCATCACAATTACCTGCAATTAGTATAAAGTAGGCACAGATTTCCTCGGGTTTTTTTCTCTTTTTTTAATCCCAAATTTAAGTAACTGTAAAAGCTGAAATAGGAATTATGTACTTCTTTATATCCCACTAAAGTAATTCAGAAGGAAAAGAAAAATGAGCAAATGAACTTGTTTTTCCTTATGGCTAGAAAGCACAAGGTACACTATCCAAAATTAATTAGAATGAAGTTTTCAAAAATGTTCTGCACTAGTTCAGTTCTGCTTCAGTCACTGTCAGCAGTGAACCTCCCACAGATTGGAAAGAAATTAATATATATGACTCTACAAAGACACAAACCATATATATTGTTTGTTGCAAAACCCTTTCCTTCCCCTCTGCACCACAAAAAGAGCTTGTGGGAAGCTGAACAATTCTGTCTTTTGCTAATCTGGTGGACCAGGAAAGATGGAGGAGTCTGGTGCTTTGTGGCTCTGCCTGGAGAGCCAAAGCCACATCTGTCAGGTCAGGATTCAAGCCTAGGAACAGGCTCACAGAATATCCCCTGCAGGGTATGAAAATAATAGCACTCCAGCTCGCCAAATAGCAGGCATATTTTTGCTCTTCAGAAAGCATTTTATTCATAGATCTATTCATTCATTCTTTTATTTGTTCACCCTCTCTTTGTAGAAACCATTTGATTCTCCCTCCCTTGAATCGGAAATAACCCCAGAAAGTGAAGTATCCCCTGCAGACAGAGTAATGGATCACTTCAGAGCAGTGCAGGTGGGAATTCAAAAAGGACTTCATTGTGCAGGCAAAGAGATGAGCTGAGGAAATGTGCTCAGGGCGTCAGCTGTGGCCAGGGAAGACCAGAAAGAGATGGAGGCTGATGACCTCCTGGGGCCCCTGAGAGCAGGTTTTGCTAAAGGCAAATTGATCCTGGGCACGAAGCCGCCTAAGGCAGGGGAAGGCCACAGTCACACTGAAAAGTCAGTGATGCTGAAGCCAAGGGACCAGGCTCTATTGGAACAACAATCTGATACTGATAATTTGAGTTTCATTGAGCATTTGTAGGGGGAAGGGGCATATTCAGAGACTGAAATGTAATGAAGTATCTTCCTTTTTCAAAGGGTATGAAAAAAGGGAATAAAACAACAAAGAGTATGAAAGAGAATTAAAAAAACAAAGAGCTACTGTACGGCATCATGAGAAGTAAAATAAGACTGCCAGCAGACATGAAGATAGATTAGTGGCCTTTAGAAAAGCTGTAAGGCTTTTTTGTCTGCCCTTCATCTAGGGAACTAGAAATGACCCACTAAATAGAACACTTTTCACCATTGTATCGAAAGCCAAGGGGCAGCTCTTTCAGGCAGCCTGCCTTGGTTCATTCTGCTTATGCATGAGAAGGAAAAGAGAGTACATACCCACAGTTTTGTTTTCTTCTGGACAATTTTCATATATATTGATGAATGTTGGGCTGCCTGTCTGTAGAAAAATCGTAACAACAGTCACATAAAGCAGTCCCTTAGAAAACTCAGGCAACTTTAAAACATTCAAGCACCAGTCAATTAACATACTGGTAACTAAGCATATCTTCACCAAAAAATTCCCATCTCCTCAAATAATATTTCGTGCTGATACTTTTCTTCCTGCAGGGTGTTATGTCTGGACTACAACCTCACAGAGACCATTAACTGCTCAGTTATGTATCCAAGGTTTATTATATACAGTATAACTCCTAGGTAATAAAGTTCAGATTTCCTTATAAATGTCTAAATGTCCCTTGTGATAAAAGCAAGGAGGAATAACTACATGTATCACGGTTTGAAAGTGAAATGGTCACCAAGTTGTCTGAGCAGCACTGGAACTGAAGGGAAAAACACAAGGTAAAAAGGCATTAGCATTTACATGCTGCAGGGTAGCTCCTTGGAACAACTCTGGCAAGCTTCAGGTGCAAGCTCAGAATACAGTAAAACACTTTTAGAATTAGAGAATTGGGGAGGTGGAGACCACCAGGCCCACAGCCGAGATGTAGAGTATGGTTGATGTTAACAAAGCAAAAAATGAGGGAGCAGTAGCACAGCAACACAGAGCAGCCCGGGAGCAGTGGCCACCAAACACAAGTAACACTTGGGAGCAGCAACTTTTTAGACAGAACCAACTGGATTCCAGCAAGCACATGAGTGTGCTCCCTCTGTGGTGCCTGAGTGGGGAAAGGATGATGTTCCCAAGGACTCGACCAGCAGGCTTTAAAGCCTGTGCAGCCAGTCTGAACTTGGCTCTTTTTACTCTCTGATTGGGTTTTATTCCCCATTATCGCAGACAAGAGCCACAGATATCTCTGCACCTTTAGTGGCTGCTTTAACAGAGCCTCCTGAAACTCTCCAAGAGTAATGAACGTTGTGTATGTATTGCAATCAGTCGATGTGGTATAAGTTGTAGAGCATAATAGACAGAATGAAATATTTATCAGATCACAGAATCAGGAGCCAGGAGGTCCCAGATTTTGCAGATGTTCTCTCAGACAAGCCATTTAAATCAGTATCTATTTTCTTCTCAGAGCTAACGAGTGAACAAGGGAATATTACTTGGTCTCCTAAAAGTACTCTAAGGACAAACCAGTTAATATTCAGAAAGTGCTTTGGGATTCAATTATGTACTAAGCATCATTAAATCTAGCCTAAAAAACCTTTTCCCAGGATAATCAGGACCTGGTTCTGATGTTAATGCCATACTTTAACACCACAGTAACATTTTATTATTCATTCCCATAATAGGCAGAGAATATTTATCCCAGAAGATGATGTACTTACTGAGCAATGCTGCTTTTTGTACTGGATAGGACACTTAGACCTTTGGTCTGTTTGCACTTTCATTCTCATGTCTAACACTCCACCGGTGGGAGGCTCCTTCCCTGGAATTTCGTTGTAATATTCATGATCCTCCCTCTCCTGTGAATTCCCAGCTGATCCATTAGTATTTGCTGCCTCACTGAAAAAAAATATGAGGGAAAAAAAAAAGCTACTGATGTAATCAATTGCTTTCTAGTGCAGGCAAACATCCCCAGTGTCTGCACATTGCACAATACACAGATCAGCCATATGGAGGCTGTAAAGGGCTTTGGGCCTGAACTTTTAGAGCTGTTTATTTTTCCAGTTACTTCTTCCTGAATTAAAAATTGAGTCATCTCAGTTTGGGGTAAAGGGAGGTACAGTTATTTCCTTAGCACTGGGCAGCCCACATACCTTTTCTTTGACTTGAAAATATAAGAGGTACCTACTGAAACTTTTAGAGAGGAGTGCCAATGCATTGTTCATTAAGGTATCCAAAATGTTGACCATTAAACTAACTCCTCTGGCTTATAGGCTGAACTGTACAAATCTAAGAGATTGCTGGGGGGCAGGCAGACTTACAAGAGGAAATTAAAACCTCGTGGCATTTAATCAGACAAGCCTACAAATGGTTTACAAAATCAAGTGCTGCTACAAAGAAAAAAAAAGTTGTTTTCCTGAGTGGAAGGTACTCTGAATTTAACAACCATAATCAATATAAGTGTTCTGTCTCAGCTTGAAGAAAACACTGAATGACATGAAGGAGAGTGCCCAATGTTTTTCTTGAGCTAAACCAGAATGATGACAGTTTAAATGTACAGCTGATACACTGCAAAGCAACTAGGTGCTTCCTGTACTGTCTCCGGTCCCAAAATAAAAAAACTCATCTCAAATCTTACTTCTCTGATTAACAAGAGTATAATTGGATAAAAGGCCTCGAGCAGGAAAGAGATAAAGTTCAAGTAGTTGATTATGTGATATGCAGTGCAAGTATTTGATTATGTGATTCATAGTAGTTTGGAAGGGAGTGACTCATTCTCACACAGCAATATCCGACTTCTCTGCCCGAGGGTTGTTCTCCGGGGCTGGCTGTGGGTTGTGCTCCAGGAGGAAATCTAATTAGCCTCTGCCATTTCTCCCTGCTCCTATGATACTTGTGCCATAACCTAGCAGAGTTCCATAGGAAAGGCTTTTCCTCTGGTTACTGTCCCCAGGGAAAACAGACCAGTATTAGCAGCGGAATGGCAAGATCCACTACATACACTGAAATAAATATAAGCTGGAGTTTCTCTTATGCAATGAAACCAGCTCTGCTGTGTTGCATGAGGCACTGTACCAGGGACACTGCCTGCTCAGGGCTCCAGTGCAGGAGGATGCATCAGTGCATTAGGATGCAGTTAAATGGTGCTACAGCTTTGGCTGCTCACTGGAGGTAGCAGGCAATCAAATTTGGTGTTACAGTAAAAAGAAGCCTGAGAAAAATAGGCATGGCTAACCTGTGAGGAGAGCCATAAATTAGAGCAAGAACTGTGTCCCCAGTGCAATGGAAAATGGGTAATTGAAATGGGGAATTGTGGTCCAGAAACTAATCTAGGCCTTGTATGTTGGGCAGTGTGCAGAGGACAGGGCTCCCCACTTTCCAACGCCAGGTGCTGGCTGTGTTTAGTTCAGTACACGAGGCTGATTTAAGTCACAGCAGGTGAAACCCGAGGCCGCTGCCAGGACATGAGCAGAACAGCAGAAAGGTGAATTAAAATGGCTTTTTTCCCCACCCCACACTTTCCACAGCTGCAAGAAGCTTAAACTTGGCACGGGTCAGGACTGAGCTCAGCCTTTGTGTGTGTGTGCTATTTATAGAGCTGAACTTACTTGGGCAGAGTAATTTGAACATTTGTTCAACTTTCATGACTTAAGACAAGGCTTTTTTATCTAAGGAACAGTACAGCTACATTCTGTGTTCTGCACCTATACAAATGTCACAGAAATCAATGGATTCAATGGAATAAGCTAAGTGTAGTCTATTATACTCTGTGTATACAGACATATGTGCCTATGTCCAGAAAGCATCTCTAAAGCATCTTACTTATGAACCACTCTTCGTAATGTATTATTTTTCTGAAAAGTACTAAAGAGGAGGAAAACACCATTTAAGTGACTGAGAATGTGCTGACCTTTCAGTAGATGTAACCAGGCTGGATGGGTTCTTCAGGTACTGTCTGAAGCGGAGCTCAAAAGCCTGCCCTATGGTGTTTATCACCTCCTGTGCCATCCCATTGGGACACTCCAGAATGTGGCATGCTGCAAAGAGACACCTTATTTTAATTAGGTAAATGCAATTTATACCAGAAAATAGCGACTTAAGCTACATTGCTTACAGCAGAAAAACTAAGCATGAAAATATGTATGTAGATAGCTTTAGGACATTATACAGACTGAGACTGATCACATGGTAAGGAAATTGCTCTAGATATATTAATCATATTATCATCTTTTTTTTTTCTATACCTCAATAAAAGAAACTCTCCATTTATGCTGCCTGCATCTCCTCTTCTCCCTGTGCCTAGCAGTAAGGAACAGCAGGGGAGAGAACCAGCCCTACCAATGAGCAGTATTCATGTGAAATGCCTTGTAAACACAAGTCTGGGCAGCTCTGGCAGCCTGGGGCTGAGGGGTGACAGCCCAGACTGTAAAGCTCCAGCCCAGCTTCTCCAGAAAACATCCTGATCTTATGAACCACCCACAGCCCCTCAGAGTGAGCTTTCCAGGAGCCACCACTACCAACTCCAGAGCCATCAGCAGTGCCGCTCTGAGAACTGTCTGGCATGAAAGAAGCAGCAAAATTCCAGTCTTTCTTTCTCGTCCTGCCCACAAATAATGAGTGATGGAAAGGGATTTTATCCCCTGGGTTGGCCTCCAGAGGGGAGAAGGTCTCGCACACCTGAGTATGTATATATAGACCCCACTGCCTTCCAGCAACATAACCAGAAGTCTGGGTTAGATGAGGAGGCTCATTCACTACCCTTCCTTCACCTGGAAGTTGTCCCAGAGCAGGGCAGCTGCCCACCTTTCCAGGCAAGGCCAATTTGGGAAGACTCCTACCCCTGCATGGAGCCAGCAGCTGGTACTGCTTTAGTCTGACCTGCAGACTCTCACTTTGTTGCACAAAGAACATGACATTTAAAGCTACAGCCTGTACATCATTAGCCCTATCCATACAGGCAGAAATTGTACAGAATACTGAGCTGTTCAGTAGCTTTCTTGTTTTAACAGTCAAACAATTTCTCGTTACATACAAATAAAGCAACTATATAAACATATATAACAATTTGATAATTGTTTCAATACCTCTCTGATTAACAGGATCTTTTGCTACATATGCAACATAGTCTGTTGTATCCTATAGGAAAAAAGACAACAAATGTATTGAAAATTATCATGATGAACCACTCTACCATCATAGCAAAGCAATTGAGTATAGACAGATATATTTTTAGCTTTAAAATGTGTACTTCCTTCAGGGAAAAACCACCAGAGGTACCAGCAAAGTGAGCTAAGGCAAACATCACTGACACCCTGGTGGCTGTGGACACAACAGTTGTCCCATAATCTTTTCCTTCCAAAAACCACACCAGACCATTTGGCATTCTTTGGGTCTTCAATAAACTGTGTATTCAATTCCAGCCCTGCAAGCAGAGCAGAAACACAACTGGAGCCTCAGCAGCAGGCAGTGCTGCTCTCTCCCACTGCTCCCTCAGAGTAACTCGTCAGCTTTTGGCTGGGACAGTCCTTATCAGTATCAGTGGAAGGTAAAGCAGTGCTAATATACTGCAAATGACAAGTTGTAATGTTTCCAATTTGTAGCATGAAGGCTGAGTTTTGAAGGCATCTTAGAGAAAAGTTAAATTTTAAAATGCTGCAGAATAAAATAGGTATCTGATCTCAATTGCTGCTTCCCGATTTTAGTCTGGCTACGATCAGGTTAAATTACTCTGGATTTCAAAGCTGCTGCTGAAATCAGACAACCACAGTATAATCACTTGTCTGTTTATGATTCACTTTCCAGCCAGCACTGAAATAATCCTCTTTTTCTAGGCAAACTGAAAAGAGAACTGGAATAGAAAAATTAACATTTCTAGTTATACCGCAAAAGCAAAGAGTGGCTTGATAATTCAGTGTTATAGTAAAATTGGTGAGGTAATGAATAACATTCTTTTAATTATTAAACATGCATTTTGTTATTTCAGATCTTTAAGGCGGGATGGGGAAAATGCAATTCACAGCTTAAAGGCATGGCTCTCTTGAGGGAAGATGCAATCAGCTGGCAGGAAACAAGGCCCCATTTGCA
The DNA here is from genome assembly GCA_038380795.1 of Pyrocephalus nanus. NCBI lineage: Eukaryota > Metazoa > Chordata > Aves > Passeriformes > Tyrannidae > Pyrocephalus > Pyrocephalus nanus. Next base: position 10,294,939 of record CM076272.1, read on the forward strand.
ATATGCACAAGAACAATCATTTAATAATTCACAATGAATGACACGAGAGGCAGGTCTCGGGGCCAGCAGAACTTGTCCTAGATTATTCCTTTTAAATCTCCAAAGTTAATGTCATTAAAACGAAGTAAGCTAAATATTTCTTATGCATCTAGTGAACTCAATTTCTTTTCCTTTCAAGTTTTTCTTAGAGATCATAAATATTTTAAAATACATTAGATCTAGAGAGCAACTAGACTCTAAAGTAACTGGAGCAGTACCCGCTATTTTTATGTCTTTGTAGTGTTTATGCACATGGCTGGATGACTTTGCTTTAAAATAAAGCCAGAATAAGCTGAATTTTCAGGCAGAATAGTGTTACTCCTTAACAGCACAGAGCAACGCTGAACTGTGCTTAGACCCTGAGTGTGGGGGCAGGTGGAGAGACATGTCCTGTGGAAACTATCTCCCATTTTAAATTGAAAGGGAATTTTGAAAAAATTACCTGAACAACACACCAAAATTGCCCCTTATGTGAAGGGCCACTAGATTTATAGGCACCACTGCTGAGCAAGGCCTCTATTTTATATATCCTTCCATTAGGAAGTGTCACCAGCTGCACCACCAAGCCCATTTCCTGCAGCACATCTGTGTGCAAGCACATCTCTTGGTGGCCCTGCCATTAAGTACTGACCAAACCCAGCCCTGTGCAGCCTGTGACATCTGATGGGATCACTGCACAAGACCAGTGCAGGATAATAATATAAAAAATACTAAAAAAGGGAAACAAGCCCTGGAGAATTACTCATCCAACCTGCTTAGTTGAGGTCTGAAAACACATACCCGAATTCTCCAAACTGGAGAGTTGTTACATAAAGACAAACTAGACAACCAGCATGTGGGACACAGTAAAAACTTCAAAAGCAAGTCAGCTTAAGGACATATTTAAATTGTTTAACTATCAAGAAACTGGAATTTGGAAATTAATATGGTGATGCTCAGTACAACAGCATGCCAGCACCTGGAGCTACTTGGAACTCCGTATCAGGAAGGGTCTGCAAAGTTCAAGGACTCTCTAGTGCAGTGGGGTGTATTAGGGTATCACAGGCATCTCAAGGTGAAATTTGAACTTCTTAGACTCTCAAAATGCTTTAAGCTTTAAATGGGATCTTTAAGGATGTAGTACTTTGGCACTAGGCCACCCTTCTGGGTGCAGGACTGACAGCACAGAGCCTGCAGACATTCTTCTTCCCAGCTTTCCAGCCCGGCTCCAGAAAGCTCCAGTTCCATCACCCACATGCCCTTCCAAAGAAGGGTTGTCAGCCACTCAGCACCGATTCCCAGCCCTTTTTTCCTGACTACTCCTAAATCCAAAGAGGCAGATCTGTCATTTTCCAGTCAAAGTTGGATCTGGCTTCCACCACAGTGTTATCAAGAGCAAGACCCAAAGAGCCTTCTCTTTTCCCTGTTTCATAAGACAAAACAGGGAGACATTTAACAAAATTGAAGGGCAGAAAATTCAGAACTGATTTTAAAAATACTGGTTTCATACCACATGGAGTGTAAAATTCAGAACACTGGCAGGGCTGGGCTTGTTTATAGATGACATTTCCTGCTTACAATCATTGCAGTAAAGAGTTTGGAAGAGGATGGAAAACCTCTTGCCTGAGAAACATCAATGACTACGTAACTGTGACACCAGAAGGAACAGCCCTATCTGAAGGAAGAAGGTGGTTATGTAGGAGTTGTTTGACTCAAAATCCATCTAAAAGTATAGAGGTGCCAGTGCTGACCACTTTTGTGACAGTATTGGATTACAGGGACCACAGAACTGATCAATTCCTACGTTAATGTTCTTATTTTTAGATCCCCAGGTCAGAGCTCCTTTTCAGTCTCGGTTCCTCAGTTGTCTTGTATTACTGGTCACTATCCAGAAGTGTGGTGTACCCTGTTAGTGCTTGTGGTAGGAAGGGATGAAGAAAATTATTTGCAGGTACTTTCATTCTCATAATAATTTCATTATACCTCCAGAAGTGTATCCTATGAATCAATACTTACTGGGTCACCTCCAGAAGCAAATGAGATGGACTGCATATGATGGTTGGCAATAATCTGAAAAGCATAACAAACTAGTTAAACATGCTGACAGGCCACACCTTAGGAAACAGCAGAGCATGTATCTTCCTAGAGCAAGCAATTAAGTTCATGACAACCCAGTCCATTAATACATGCATGTATCATTTGGGAAGGAAGGAGATAAAAATAGGAATCATTCTGAGACTACCCATTCATGTTTAGTAATGTCTAGCTCCCTGAGCAATCTCCCCTAAAGAGTTTTCAGAACTAATTCAATCACCAACTTCTAACCTAGTCAGGATGAAGCTAAATGAAACTTTGAAGGGGGAGTAACTGCAGACACTGGATACACTTGTAAAGTCTTGAGATATTAATTAATTTTAAAATTACCCATAATTTTATTTAAATGTCTGATGTATATAATGGTGGTGTTTTTACAAAGAGGCCCCACTGACAGTCTGATCATATTCTCTCTCACCGTTAGCACCAAGCTGTTACCCGGCAGAAATTTCACTAGCCAGATCAAATATCAGTTCTTCTTGGTTTCAAACACTACCTCATCTCTGGAGACAAGCTGGTTTTTATTATAAAATCAAGAGCAATAAATTATTCAGGTGTGAACACGATGAAATATGGTAGCAGCACAAGACTAGAATAAGAATAAACAGGATTTTCCATTTGAAAAGGTCTAGTAACGAGTTTCAAGACAGCGCCCTGCATGTCTGTGTGTGCAATGACCAGCACATCAGTACTTTTTGAAGGAGATCTGTCCACCTGGCTTTTAGTGCTGGTACAAACAGGAACAGGTTAAAAGGGCCACCCTTTAGCTGCCAAGCCCCAGAGCTTTACCTGCTGTAGGGAAGCTCTTTCCTGCTGTACCCAAAAGGAAACCTTGTGCCATAAACCCTAATCCCTCCTAGCACGGGTGTCCAACGGACAGGAGACCTCTGTGCTACAGGCAAACCCCAAGAGCTGCCTGATGCTCACCGTGGCACCAGCTCAGTGCAGGGACTCCTCAGAGCCAGTGAGCCATAACTACCTCCCTGATGTTCCCCTGCTCCAGCTTGGAGCAAAAGCTGCTGCTGGCCCAGGGCGAGCTCATTCTGGGAGCTGAAGCCAACAGGAATTAGGTGGGCAGGACAAAGCTGCTCATCCCATCTGCCAAGAAGGAAATGAGCACATCCCAGTTCCAGAGCAGATCCAGGCTCCTGGGAACACGCCTCGATGAAGCCTGGAGACTTTACAGACTTTACACAGTGTAACTGATTGTACATATATACTACCCAGCTGTAAAATAGCTTTGAATGACACCAAAGCCAAGATCTGACTTAATATTTATACCCTTTTTCTTTTTTCCCCTTAAGACTTGTCAGAAACTCCAGTCAGAACTAGTGCCTTGTTTGTCAGGCACTGAGGCACTGTGCAGGCAGACACACACACACACACACAGTTTGCCAAATACTTAAGGATCCTCCCCATAGAACAGACCATCTTAAACAAAAAGGGCATGTGCTGCATGTCCAATTATCCCAAAGTGCTTTTATTTTTAAATTCAGAGGCATCATGTCATTCAGCTTTACCAGGCATGCACAAGTCTGCTTAAGGGTGCTGCTTTCCCCTTGAAGGGCCCAGCCTTTCCTTCAGAAGCCACTGAGGAGGAGAAAACAGTAGCATGGATAAAAGGACACTGATTCCATGTACCCTACCTGCTGAGTGTCAACATTAATCAAAGTGAGGCTGCTCGTTGAAATGGTCAGCTTTATATTCACGCCAGAAAACTGAAGGTTACTTTTGCCAAGTACAGAAGACAGAAACTTCACTGGAGGCTGTGAACAAAGAAACAAAGAGGCTGTCAGGGGCAGAAACGTATCAAAGTCAAGTAGCTTTTACAGTATCTTATTGAGACTTTCAATGGAGCAGGAATAATGGCTTGATCAAACGCAAATGGATCTTCTAACAAACATCAGCTCTGAATACAGTACTGGTAGGCATGGTTTTTATGTCAATAATGGGAAAAAAAGTTTTAAAGCAAAATCCCAGTGAGCTAAATGTTATAGCTGGCTCAGTAATTCAGAATGTGTAATTTTCCTTCTGAACTCTTTGTTTCCTGAGGATGAAGTGCTTCTGAGTAAAACAAGAAATTCTCTCCTGTATTCCTTTTTCAGGAGCAAGTTCATTCCTCCCAAGCTCCACAGTTACAGAAGGAAATCAGAAAAGTTCCTCTGGACACGACCCAACAGCAATCACTAAAGTTGCCCCTCATTGCATCCCAGTTACTTAATAAAACCCATTAAACACTGCCATTTTAGTTGTGTTTAATTTTTTATATATACATAAATAAGAAGCAGGTGATCCTCCAGTGAATCAGCTCCATTCTGCAATCCAAAAAACCACCCAATTCCAGTAATTTACCAGCCAAAGCCTAAAACCTGTGAAGCACCAAGCACTGCAAGGGCTGGTAGAAGCAAAGCATTAATCCTGAAGAAAATAAAGTAGGGCATGGCCTCAGCCCCAAAGCAAGTAGGCTAAACACCCTGCTACCAGCGCTTTCATGTTATACATAGTGAGTTCAGATGGATTAATATGTGCTAAATCCAGTGTGGATTGAAGCCTGTTACGGAATCGTGTATCCAGCTTATCAAAAACAGATAGAGAAAATTAATTGTTCAGCTAAAATTGTATTTACCTTCCGCTTTTTTATAGCTCCATTTGTACCTGATACAGCTTCACAGAGTCGGCTTATTGCTTCCCTGCAAATAAAAAAAACACAGCACAAGCTGCTGGATCATTTCACATTCATCATCTGAAACAGAGCCAGCAACGCTGCAATTAATTGTTATCGGCCCACTTATAAATGCTTAAATCTTCTGGAAGGTCTTTCACAGTTGTTTTTCTTTTTTCTTTCCCCCCATTGCTAAAAAAAATAAAAAACCTATTTAACAAAATACAATGATTCAACAGCCTGCTTTAGGCTGATTCTTTTTCTTCATCAAACACATCAGATTCACCTAAGGAAAATTTGTTTAAAAAACCCCCAAACATAATTAACCACAAGATGCTCAAACATCCTAATGCCTTCAAACCCTCTTTCTCAGTAGAGCTGAGAGGCCTCTTGCTTGGCAGGAGGGGCTCCTCCCTGCCTAATCTTTCCTCTTTAGTGCAGCAGGTGCATGCTGAGGGAGCCCAGCTGGGGGCTCTGACTGCCTTTCTGGGACTTGGAGTTTCTTTCAACAATAACAACAAAAATAAAAACAAGAAAAAAGTGTGGAGGGGTGGGTGGGTGGGGAGGCGTAACCAACTCCTCCAGTTCTTTTTCAGAGCTGAGGTCTCAGTTCATGTCTTTACATCTGGGGCAGGACTTTCCCAAAGTAGACATTCTTTCTAGCCACCCATTATCCTCTCCAGGTGCCTCTCAGTTAGGGCAGCAGAAAGGTAAGGCACAAAACACTTGCAGTGTTCACTGGTCTGTATCTAAGGCAGCTAAATCAAACACAGTATAGCAGAGTGACGTGCTGTGCCTATTTTCCACACTTGAACAAAGCAAATTCTGCTCTGTGCCCAGGCAGGTGACTGGTTTGGACATGCAGTGGAGCACTGACTGCCCTGACTGAGGTCAGCACAGCAGCTGGAAAAAAACCTTTTGCTGGCAGGGACAGGCTTTTCCTGACTGACACTTACTGCTCTGGAGTCAACAGAGGAATGGTGCCCCCTTCCTGGGGTGGAACGTGCTTGACAAGTTTTCTTAACCTTGCCTGGACATCCCAGTCTGAGCCGCAGCCCCTGCCCTCTCCAGCTGCCCTGGCCCTGAACCACAGGGCCTGTCACCCTCTTGGGCTTCGGGTTCCACATCAGGCAAATCCATTTTGAGGCTGTAGCCTCAGCCTTCCTCTCTTGGCTGAATTCAGAGCTGGGCTTCCTAGGGTCGGGATTTGGTTTTGTTCTTAAGGGGAAGGGAATTAATTTGTTTAATTATTTGTTTATGTTACTGGATTATTATCCAAAGAGCTCCTTAGCTAGTCAGCAAAGTTTGTCCGTTTCCAGATCCTGGCGTGCGTGTGGGAGGAAAATGCCACTGGGCTTCATTTCCTGAGAAAGTTTTGGTTCAGAAGGGCTAAAAAATGTCAGGAGACCACACAATGGCCAGAGGCTCCAGCCATCCCACGAAGCAGAGGTGCCCCCGTGAGGAGTGTGGTCCCCCCAGGACCCTGCGTTGTGCCCGGGGAGCAGATCAGAGGGGAAGCAAAGCCCGCCCAGCGCTGGTGAAGCCCAGCAGTGCTGCTGCCCCTGCTCAGTGCCCCCCGAGCTGCTACACAAGTGACAGACGTGGTTAAAGCCCTGAGGGTCAGTGGCACACCTTGAGTCTTCCTGTCAGAGAACATCCTGGGCAATCCAACCTGCAGACTGTCAAATGAATGGAGACCTCACCCACAGCAAAATAACAGGAATATGATTAATATGTTCTGAGTGAAAACAGCAGGGAAGAAGAGGGGTCTCATTGAGGGCTTCACAAGATGGGTCAGAAACCGACCCTTTTAAACATTGCCTATTTTTAGCATTTTAAAGCAAAGTACTTCCCCCCCTACACAGTTGAAAATATGTTTTGAAGCAAATTCCTGATATCCTTCTTGTTTAACTCCTTTTTTATATAGCTGTTACCAAAAGAAAGGCCAAAAATTAAAAAAAAAAAAAAAAGATAAAAAATAAAAGGGAAAAGCATCCTGCAGGATGATCTTGCAGATTCCAATAATCAGCTTGGAAAATGAGAACTCATCTTCTCATTCAATATTAAAGGAAATTAAAATCAGAGCCAAGACATTAAGGCTACTTGGAGTCTTCAAGTCTAGCCCTACCTAGAAAGAAAACCAGATACAAAACAAATTGGAAAAACAGGGAAGTCATCTCTTTTGGTGACAAATGAGTTCTCACACATGCAAGGCAGCCCATGTGGATGAAGGAGTTGTAGGTAAAGTTGCCAGCCATGGAGCCTGTTCTTGTACAAGCCATTGTGGTGGCTGCCCACTTCACCACTCTGTCCAGCTAAAATGAATTAAAAAGTAGGCAAACCATTTCTACTTAATAGTTGCTATTACATCTCTTTGGTAGGGGAAATTATCTTCTCACAGCCATTTCTTGCTGCATACCTCTGGGTGGTTTTCCAAGTGATCTAATAAAACTTTATTTTAAAGGTGTGAAAAGCAGCAGCTTGGTAACACCTGCTGCTGTGACTGAACACTTCCTACCTGCAGTCATTTCCATGAACAAGAAACTGCACCGCACATTAGGGAGAAAAACTCTGGATATGTCCACGATAAACTGAAATGGGATTTACTGTATCTGTGCTTTCTTCCTAGAAATCTGCTATTAATTCATTCTTACAGCCATTCATTTTCAAACAGTTGCTTGGGCAAGTCTCTGCTCTTAGATCTGCTGGATGATACACCCGTGCACAGCTCACATGGCTGATCTTCCTGGGCAAACGAGCTACTTATGGGTTACTGGCATTTACTTGGCCATTTGATATCTTCCAAATCTGTGTCAGTACCAGAATATGTGGCCTTGTCATTCCAGTCATATTGCTGCTGTTTCTTTTGCTCTTCCTGGCCATTCATCCCAACACAAAACACTTCGGGTTGGTTTTTTTGTTTTTCATTTAAATCACCCCGAATGAGATAACTCCAATTCTGTACTCTGCAGCAGCTCTTCTCCACCCTGGGAGCAACAGAATGGAATTGGGAGAGCTGTGAGGATTTTAAATTGTTCTTGTACTTTAAGGCAAAGAAAATCTCGCTCCTCAACTCTTCAGGCATCTTCTGCCATTTGAGTTAGATTCACTGTCTGTCGGTCCTGCAGTGCCCATACAATTGCATAAAACTGGTCATTGTTTCATTGACACAGTTTTCCCCTTTCCATAGTGAATGGAAGAGATCTGGGTCAGATCTTTTCACCATCCTGAAAAATATTACTCTGAAGCACTTTGGTCCCCTGGGCTGTCACCACCAGCAGCTCTACCACAGAGGCAGCGCTCCTGCCCCTGCCCCAGCACATCCTCCTCTATCACAGGGGACATTTCTGCTGGACACCAGTTCAGTGAGGATCAAGGCTGCACAGGTCTCTGGGGGCAGGGATCCTGGAGGTGGGAAGGGGAAGCAGGATCAATCCTCTTCAGCTGGGACCCCTGAGCACAGCTGTAGGCAGCTCCCCACCCTGTGAACCAGGGCAGTGCCACAGTCCCCACGCAGTTGAATGCTGTGGGAGCCGCTGGCACAGGGAATTTTTGCTTTCTCCAAAAAAAATCTGATGCAGCCTCCCACCCCCCAGGGCACTGCTCGTTCTGCCCACTGAGTGAGCAGCAACCACCCCCCAGGGCTCAGCAAGCACTGAGGCAGGAAGGTGTGGCAGGGTGGCCTCATTTTTGGCACCCATAAGCCTTTAGACCAATTCAGCAGTACAGTCTACAGGTTTTTCTCTGGGTCTGCAGCTCTGGAGTGAAACCTGTGGCAGATGCACCTCTGCTCCTCCCAGAACGTGCCCGTGCGGGAGAGGCCTGTGGGCAGTAACACTGAGACACTTTGTTTATTGTTTCCCCAAAACGAGAGTAAACGATGAGAGCTGGGCTGATGTAAGCAAGCAAGCATGCTGTTGAGGATTTGCTTTTAAGCATCTAGGGCTCTGCCTACACCATGTAACAGAAAGGGATTGTGTGGCTCAACAAAGTTGAAATTAATCCTCCAAACAAAGTCAGCCTTCTTCCAGCAGCCCTCCCCAGCAGAACACTTCAGAGGCCCTTCACCCCTCACTGCCTGACCATTTCCAAGTTTGCAAGTTAATACCCTGATCCAAGATACAGAATCCCTTTCCCATAAATGCCCAAATACAATGACTAATAATCAGCTTGATTTAACAGGAGTGGGCAATGTGTAAAAGAGCTGAAGGGCTGGACAGAGGAAGAACTTGTCAGGGTCCAGCAAAGGCAGGACCTGCCACAGCACAAGGGTGACAACCCAAATATATCTTGTATCCAGAACAGCAAGCACAGCACATTTATGTACAACCATTCAAAAAAACATATACAAATCCCCTCAAGCAGAAGAATCTGTAACACTTATTTCTTAGTGTTACTTCTGTCATCTCTGTGGAGTTTGGGATCACAAATTTCCACAAAATGGGAGGGGTGTCCTAAGAGCATGAAAGTCGGGTCCCAGGCAGGCAACAGCAGAGCTGGAAAACTGCTGCAGTGAAATCTGCTCTGCCAACCTCCTCACACACCACCATCCAGGGTAAAAAGCACCTCAGTGCCCTGCCCTTGCTACCCTGTGGTCATTTGGCCCCTCAGCACTCGGTACCCCATGGTCATTCAGAGCTGGAGAGGCCACTTTCTGCCTTCCCTAACCACGTGCCTGGTAAGTGACTGAAAATGCAAGTCCAGCAAGAAACTAGAAAATAAATCCTTCCTACTCATCTCTTTGAACTCCTCACAGCACTTTGGCAAACATGAATTTGTTGATCTTTCCAACATTCACGTGAGTGAGGTAAATAACAACTTCAGTTTTAGAGACCATGAGGCTAATTGAGCATGCACACACACATAAATCAAGGCAGGGCACAATTAGAGAACCTTTCTCCAACACTTTAAAACAGAAGAAGCCACTTTGTTTAGTGAAATGTCATCAAAGTAAAAATATTTTTTAGCCCAGTACAAATAACAGAGATGATTAAGATGGGATCATTTCCAGCAGCTCCTTGGTTGGTGCATTGTGCCTGTGTCTATAAACTTACTCCCCCGGGAGAACAACAGGGGAATAATCAATGTTATCTTTGCTCCAGTCAGCTTGTAATCGATCGAACTTTAAAGTTTGCATGCATGAGCTCAGCACTTCAGCATTTGGTTTGCAAACAGTTTAAGTTTTGAATTTCTCACGCACAAAAGAGCCCGTTAAGGTCAGCAGTGGCATTTTTTTTAGGTGATGGAAATAGTTCCATTGTTAAGTTTTGACACAGTTCTGCTTAACAAAACCCTACTATCCAGCCCAAATTTAAGCTGGCAAGCTCTCGCCCCGCAGTAATTCATATTCATTATTTTCCAGACAAACCATCCAAAGCCCTGTTCTGTCAGTGTAGCAGCACACACACTCCATGTCTTGCAAACGGGAGATAACCTCGCTCTTTGGCTGAGCTGTGAAGAACACAGTGGCCCGGGCTGATTGCTTTGGGTTCGGTGCATTACATGGCTCTTTTTGATCAGTAAAGGACAGGGCTGAGGGGAAGTGTATTTGCATCTCAGGCACTTCTTCATACACACATGCAGGAACTGGGTGAGTGTGTGCTTATACTGATTGTAAATGTCAACAACTGCTGATTCTGCATATCAAACAAATGGGGCAGCTTTCAAGTGTGGTATATAGGCACTGAAGGACTCAAGTTCTTCAGCTGATAAGTCTGGGAGCCAACAGGTAGAAATAGAACAATTATCTCTTCATGTTCCTTTCCTTTCTCCATGACTTCTTTGATACAAACACTTGAGGAAGCAAAAGAGCATCTGAAAATAATCCGCCAGCAGGAAGGGAGAGTTGGGAGGGTACAGGAAGCCTCAGCCACACTCCTGGCATCCTCAGCATGAATTATGTCAGAAAAGTAGCTTAGAGGATGAAGGAACATGTCTAAGGCCAGGCCAAAATGCCTTGCACCCACCCACCTCTCCAACAAGCCTCTGAAGGTGCTGAGCTGCTGGGGCTGCAGGGGAGAGCACCGGTCCTGACTGCTGACCAGGAGTTCATCCCAGCAGCACAATACACTCAGAGCTGGAAAGGGGGTGATTGTTTGGAAAACTCAAAATTTCCTGCACTGCCAGACTTACAAGAATAAATGTAACAATAAAATTGGGCTTTTCTGTTCCCGGCGGGACATTTCAGCCACCCCACAGGTGCATATATTAACAATCTACACCCAGCAACAAAATCTGCAACAAACCACAAGGTATTTCATGTTTAAACCACACTCAGTTGTATCTGAGAGTGAATCTTTTTCTGATTTGCAGCCTGGAAACTCAGGCTTGCGGTACAGATGGAAACAGCTGTATTTCAACATGTTTTCCTTGTGAGTCCACTTCCAGCTAAGCCTGGTCTTGGTGCAGATGAGGTCAAGCAATGTCACACATCTGACAAAAATTCATCAGATGACGTTGCTGGATTGAGGGAGTGATGACCCTTTGTGTCAGGTGTGAAGCAGTGGGCAGGGAGACCTGTGACCATCCTGGTTCCCACCTTGGCCATGGCACCCACAGCCCTGGGAGCAGCAGGGGATTTGTCCTGTGCCCCGGGAGAGCCTGCAGGCAGCGCCGATCCCACGTGCACAGTCCGGCTGCTGCCGGTACCCGACTAGCTGGGGATGTCTGTGCTGTGCTGTGACTGCAGGGGGAGGCTTTCTGAACAAGAACTGGGAGAGAAATGAGCTCTGTGCCTGAAACAATTCATTTTCCAACGCAAACAGCCTATTGTAATGATCAAATAATTCAAATCATCACTCAGGAAAAAACAAAACCAAACAAAACAAAACATGCAAACTCCTATTCAAAATTGTCTCAGAGCTTGGCAAGCACCCTCAGCTTTATATAGGAATTAGCACTTGGGCTTTTCATTCTTGGTCTGAATCTCAGTTTTATACCACCTACCTGGTAACTTGTGTTCGTGTGCCAAAGTCCAGGGACCTCATTGACTGCAGCACTTCAATACAGCCCATGTACTATGGAAAACAGAGAGACAGAGAAAAGGGAGGACTCTGTTAATGTCTGGTACAAAACTAAAAGGAGGATCACAGGAGGAAGCAAATGTGACTCCCGTCCACTAAGTTTATGCAGAACCACAGTCTAAATGGAAAATCGAATCAGCCATCCTAAAGCTGCTTCCTTAATAGACCTTGTTATACTAAAAAGTGCAGAGAAGAGCAATGAAGATACCACAATGGCTTCAACACCACAGCATCAAAAAAAAGGGTAAAGTACTCTGGGGAAACAAAATACAATTATTCCTTTTTTCCAGTTCTGCCTGATCTCAGTTATTGGCCTGTGACAATGAGCTAGCTGGGAGCAATACATGAGGAAATACTGGAGAGAACAGAGCCTCCAGGAGCAGACAGGCTCTGGAAGCCCCACGAGACCAATGCACTCAGAGCCCCCAAGCAGAAGAGCTGAGTGTCCCTTCTGAGCAGTAGGAGACATTACAGGGCACAAGGAAAAACACTGGCTCCATGCTGCTGCACATCTGATGACAAATAACCTCTGCAGAAGATGAAGGAGGCAAAGTTGCAATTAATTCCGGCTCATAGCAACAGCTCTTAAGAGCCTGCACTATAAAGTGACCTGCTTTAAATGAGGGGTGACTACCACACTTCTGTTGTACAGGACAGAGCTGGAGGCTTTTTCTATACTCATTTGGGATTTGCATAAGACTAATTTTTCAGAAATATCAAGGATGTGCATGTCAGCCCACAGACTCCTTTGACCTATGACACATTTTCATCTCACTGAAGTATGCTAGGCTAAGCCTATCCACTGAATTTACCCCTCCCCAAACATATCTTACTAATTCCTTCAGCATTTCTGTTGATCTCCACCTCTGTGCTGTTGAAGCGCTCTAATCTCTTCATTTCACGAAGCTGGCTTAGGTCTGGGTCTCTCAGTTTGCCTTCTGGGACCATCCTGCAGTGCTCACACGGTGCCCAGAGCTGCAGCAACAGCCTGCCTGTGCAGACCTGTCCTGCAGAAAGCCAAAGCCTCTGGGATACAGAGACAACCTGGAAATCCCAGGCAGGGACATGCATGCTCTGTCCCCTCATCTGAATAGATAGAAAAAGCACTGTCTGTCAGAGGAAGGTACTGTATTTTCTTCCTCTACTTTACTTTGCCTGTGAATCGATTTTTCTGCTGGGCCATTCAGAGGGGGTTGGATTTAGGTATCTGTTTCAGCTTTGGAGACTTTCAGAAATGAATGTGTGTGTGAAAAAGGGAACGTTATGTGTGCAGGCAGGCAGGGATTCCACAACAATTGTATTATCCCTATTTTGGTTTCTCTCCAGATAGCAATGTAACCCTTGGGAGAACTCCAGAATTAGGTCAGGGACCTGGAAGGACATCAATAAGAATCTGAAGGGTTAGCAGAACTGCTTCCCTAATGAACATTTAATGACTTTGAGAGCTATCTGCCTTGTTAAAGATATTCCTGCTTAACGGGAACAAAGCAAATGTGGAAAATACGTCTAAGCCTCAGCCTGTAGCACAGCAACGACCTCTGATCCCACTGTATAAGGTCAAGCATCCTGTGAGCTGGTTGGCTGCTCTTCTACCCTTGAAAAAAGAAAAATTTAGAGGAGTAGGTGAGTCATATGCTGATAAGTGAGTCCCCATTGCATCCTGAACAGATGCGTGGGAAGCTACTCTAAGCAAAGATGAAAAATCAATATTAGGTTTTTGCATAAGTGACCCTGAGTGAAGCTGAAACTTATCAATGATTCACAAAAGACCTTTTTTTTTTTTTTTCTTTAAAAGCCTGAGTAGGGAAGTGCATTAACATGGCACCTCACTGCATCTCTCATTTATTTTAGCTGTTGTTGGTTATCTAAACTGGCAGAGTTAGTAATGGCTGAACCTTCGTATTGCAGAAGGAAGGGACAGAAAACCAGCAGAGCCCTGGGCAGGGGGACACTGTGGGACTGGGGCAGAGGAAGTCAGGGTCACAGAGCCTGGGAGAAGCCTATGGAGCACATAAAAGGGCAATGGGATGCCAGAAACCTACGAAAAAAGACAAAAGACGTTCTCCAAGGAAGAGAAAAATAATTAACAATCAAAAAGGAAAATATTAACCCCTCCACAGCAAAGTTTGACAAGCAGCACAACCAGTGCACGGGAGAAAGAGGAAGGAAGGCAGGAGAGGACAATGTTTGCCTGAGAGATTGAGCACACAGACTTCAGTTTAGGCGGTGCCCATGGTATGCCCCCCAAACAGCAGCTCCCACAAAAAGTGGGGTCATCTGGCAATGCAGGATCAAGGCCAGCTCCAGCTTTCCTGCTGTAGGGAAGGTTAAACTAAAACATGGGGAAGGCCACAGGTGCCCAGGAGAGGAAGCCACAGCAGTGCATAGCTCTTGCCCCAGCCCAAGCTATTCACCAGGTGCTTTTGGGATAACCAGGATTAAAATATAATGTCCAAGGAGGAGGCTTCTTCTTCTGAAGCCCCACAAGTGGAGGCATGGCACACCTCCACTGAGCTGCAAGAAGCTGGGGAAGCTGGACACAGGCACAAGGGTGCAGTGACCAGCCTGGGGCAACAAGCACAGACATAACTGCAGAATTCAGCTACCTAAAAAATAAAGCACCAACACTGAAACAAGCCAAGTGCTAAAGAAATGATCTCATTAATGAAAGCGGATGCTGAACCCACTGTTCTGTCGGGAGCAGGATGGAGAGCTCCTGCCAGGACAAGCAGCAGCTCTTGGGAGGGAGAGGAAAGGCTCACTGGCCCGTGCTGGAAAGGGAACGGCTCCTCTAATGGCAACACGTGCAAAGGTGTCCCCTGTCTCCCTGCAAAGAGAGACACTGGCACTGGGGGCTGCTTTGTCCCCTGGTGTTTGAGTCCAGAGGGCGATGTGGGCCTGGCTGATGTTTCCCCACAGCACCAGGATGGCAGGGAGGTGGCAGGAGAGAACAGTGGTTATTGAAGACACACACATCCTTTCACATCTATTTACAAGAGATGACAGAAAGGGACTGCAAACAGGATGAGGGACTGTGTGGGAGGAGATGTGAAGGCACCAGGCAGGGCCCATGTGAATAAGCTTTTCAGGCACTTTCTAATCCAGACTCACGTCTTGTTTCATTCCCTGTCATAACGCAGTCAGTGACTCCAGCTCCAGCTTGAATGACAGACAGTGATTCACACACAGGAAACACAGAATCATAGAATCATTAATTTGGAAAAGACCTCTACGATCATCAAGTCCAACCATTAACCCAGCACTGTCAGTCCACCGCTAACCAGGTCTGCAAGTGCCCCATCTACACATCTTTTAAATACCTCCAGGGATGGCGACTCAACCGCCTCCCTGGGCAGCCTGTTCCAGTGCTTGACAAACATTTCCATGAAGAAATTTTTCCTAATGTCCAACCTGAATCCCCACCCCCACCCCCCTGGCAAAAATTGAGGCCATTTCCCCTTGTCCAATTGCTTGTTACTTGGGAGAAGAGACAGACCCTCACTGGCTACAACCATCTTTGAGGGAGTTGTGAGAGTGATGAGGTTCCCTCTGATCCTCCTTTTCTCCAGGATGAACACCCCCAGCTCCCTCACAAGACCTGTGCTCCAGACCCTTCCCCATTGCCCTTCTCTGGATTCACTCCAACATCTCAATGTCTTTCTTGTTGTAAGGGGCCCAAAACCTGACCCCAGTACTGAGTCCTGAGGAACACCACTGCTGACCAGATGCCAGCTGGGTGTAGCATCATTCACCACCACTGCCTGGGCTTGGCTGTTCAGCCAGGTTTTTACCCAGCAAACTGTGCACCCATCCAAGCCATGAGCAGCCAGTTTCACCAGGAGAATGCTGTTGGAGACAGTATCAAAGGCTTTATTAAAGTCTAGGCAGACAAATCCACAGCCTCTCGCTGTGATCCACTAAGTGCGTCATAGGAGATCAGGTTAGTCAAGCAGGACCTACCTTTCCTAAACCTGTTCTGGCTGGGCCTGATCCCCTGGTTGTCCTGCATTTGCCGTGTGATGGCACTCAAGGTGAACCTACCCTGGCACTGAAGTCAGACTGACAGGCTTGTAGATACCCACATCCTCCTTCTGGCCCTTTTTTGTAGATGGCTGTGACACTTGCTAACTTTCTAGTCAACTTAGACCTTCCCAGTGAACCAAGACTGCTGATAAATGATGGACAGTGGCTCAGTGAGCACTTCCACCACCTTCCTCAGTCCCCTTGGGTGGATCCATCCAGCCCCACAGACCTGTGTGCAACTAAGTGGTGTAGCAGGTCACTGATCATTTCCCCTTGGCACTGCTTTAACAAGAGAGGGAAAAACCATTTCTAAGCTTACCATCCCTCTACTTGCAGGCAAGAGCTGCCGGGGGTGGGTGCTGCCCCACGGAGGGACCACCGATTTCTGCCATGCAGGGTAAGCAGCTGCAGAGTAGTAGGAGAGTTTTGCTTTGTTTTGCCTGAATAACTCACCTCTAGATTGCAATGGATCTATCTGGAAATGAGACTGGACAGAAGCAAGCAGCAGCCACCAGCATGTGGCAGGACAATGGCACTGGAATTATAAGCAGACAGGCCTCAGCATAAAAGGCAAAACGAGTTTAGGCAGTTACAGCCACGGTGCTGCCCCCACTGTAGTTGATGCCAGGCTTGGGAACCTGACTGGAGATCTCCCTGCTTTCACCCTGGCAGGAAGGTGAAGTGCTGCCTCCTGTCTATGGACAACACTGGGAGCAGGGTGTGGGGAAGGAGCAATGCACAGACCACTGTAGCTCTGGTGGGGAAGTTTTCTAAGCCCTTCCTTGGGTGCTACCTGTGGTAGCTTTGGGGTTGGAAAGCCACTGTGTCCAGTGTAAAGCAGAGACCACCACAGCTATCCTGGCAGTGGCACTGTGCTCCTGCCAGGGCACAAGCTGCACAGTGACAGTCAGCTTGGCTGCTCATCCCTCCTCACACAGCAGCATTCACTGGGCTGGGGTCAGCACTGGGCAACACCATCAGCAGCCACCAGTCAGGCAACTAACGAGGAGCTTTGGCCCAGGTTTGCACCCTGCAGGACGTTCAACTGGTTTGTTCCTCAGCTTAAACCACACTGGCCTCCTCCAGCAAACACCAACCCCATCCAGATCCAAAAGCAAAGCCCACAGAGCCTTTGCCATCCCTGCAGAGAGGCTGAGGCAGCCCCCAGCACACAGCACTGCAGATGGAAGTGGGACCCCCGGGGCACAAGCAAAACCGGGGCAGAATGGGCTGGAAGACAGACTAGACACTTTCAAAGAAGAAAACAGCCCATTAAAGACGCAAAAAATCCCATTAACTCTCCTCGTGTGCTCACCTTGCTCTCATCTTCTTCCCTGCAGCAGCAGAGGTGCAGTCAGACTGACAGACAGGCCACTGGTCAGTCCGACTCCTTGTGCCCACACAGCCCCTTCCCTAAGGACAGTGAGCAGCGGCTTTTTGTGATGAAGAACAGCTTTTGATCAATGGAAATTTTCCTGAGAAAGTTTGACCCTCTCATTCACAGGTTTTCAATTTTAAATATATTTTGAGAAACAAACAAACAAACACGGAAAATTCATAAAAACAGACACACATATATTTTCCTTTGCCTTTTTAGCTTTGTGCCAAAAAACACTTTTTGCAGTGGGCCAGGGCTCCAATAGAATTGGTTCCAAACCGCCCTTTCCCCGCTCCTCCGGCTGTGACAAAGCAAACGGCCTGAAAACACGCAGGTTTCTGCTGGAAGCAATTCCCCAGGGAGGCTCTGGGCCGCGGGGGCGATGCCGGGGTGCAGAGGCGCAGCCCCTGGGCCGGGGTTTGCGCCGGTGGGCGCTGCAGGGCTGCCCACATCCCATCCACCCAGCGCTGCCCACATCCCATCCATCCCTGAGCCGGCACCGCCAGCCCCGAGCCCCCGGCTCATGATTCACAGCTGCGGCTGCGAAGCCGTGAATCACCCGAGCCCATCTCCTTCCTGCCGGAGCCCGGCCCTGCACACGCGGGCAGTTATTTATTTACGGCGGGCGATGCAGGGCAGCTCTCCGGGTGCAGGGTCAGGGTGCTGCACCCCAGGGAAGTGCCTGCAGCTGAATTACCACAGTGTTTCCCTGCCCTGAGCACGGCAGAGGCGCTGGCGGCCTCTTGGGACCCGAAAGGGCTGCCCCAAACCCCCCTCTCAGCACAGAGACAGGGAGCAGCTGCTCCAGGCTGTCCTGTCACATCCTCCGTGGACAAGAGCAGGACTTTGCAGGGCACGGGTGCCCACGTGCACTCTCTCAGGGCACACTTCACGTCATTCTGAACTCCTGTGTCAGAAATAGTCAGGGTCCTTTCACTCTAGAGGCATACAGCTGATTATAGATAGGTATGCTAGCATATATCTAGATGCATATGCCATCAAACCCCTGGCAAAGGATCAACCTGTACACTGGTAAAACTCCTTTGAGACAAAGGATGCTGCAAGCAGCCTTTACCATATTATTTTAAAGTATAATGGCATTGTAATGAAATACCTGGCAGTAGCATTTCCTTTCCATACTTTAGTTAAATAGCACATTTTTGAAACCAAGCTGGGTCCTGTCCTCCTGCTGCGGAGCAGCCACCTCCCTGGCACTCCCCAGCAGGCAAGAGCCAGGATAGCCAAGTGCCTCTTGGAATATTCCCCAGGCTCATCACAGCCATAACAAACACCAGCAGGAGACACAAGTGCCATGACCCCCATGGGCACTGTTTAGAGAGAACCTCAGCTCCAGATGGGCAGCACTGTGGGAAAGGTGCATAATGGGCAGAATGTGAACATGGGCAGGGTAAATACGCATCTTGTAAAGCCTGCAGCAACCTGCACACAAAGTGTGTTTGGAAAGATAACAGTGGGAGAATAGGAGCTGTCCAGGCTCCTATAAAAATACTAATATTAGGGCTCTTTGTTATTTGCACAAACACGCTGGGGGAACGGGTGCTGTTATGGGTCTCAGCCTCCCGCCCTGGAGCCCCAGTGACACAAGGCAGTGACACAGGTGCCCTGTCACCAGCAGTCACACAGAGCCACAGCCACCTCCCAGGGGACACAGTGAGCCCAGCACTGCCTCCTCTTAGAACAACCCAGAAAGGCAATTTGTGCCTCGCTCCAGTCTGCAGGGGACAGCTTCTGCCCTACAGCATTTCTTTAATTCACTACATTATTGCCCTTCTAAAATAACTGTGGATCTTCTCCAAGTAATTGCCAAATCCCCTTTAGATTCTGAGTAAGCTGTTAAGGCCAAGGCCTTTGGTAGCAGCAGTAATATAGACCTGACCTTCCTCCTAAAAGGGTCTCTGCAGAGATCCCAACAATCCCATAGCCCAGCAGGGCACAAGAAGCTGCAGGGGGATAGTAGGTGTCACCAAACACCATAGGAGAGAGGGCAAGGGCCAGGGCAAGAAGGTAAGGACTGGGACCAGTTCCAACTGCCCAACCCTTAGCCTCTCAGCCCTGCTTTGCCTCCAGGTGAGACCATCCCTCTGCACCACACTCTTGCCATGCTGCAGCCCTGTGCCCCTGGACACTTCCCAGCCCATCTGAGGCTTCATTGCCAGCTCCCAAAGAAGCCTTGTGGTCCCTGGGGAAATGAGCACCTTGCCCACCTCTCTAATGACGAAGGCCTTGACCCCCAGGCTGCTTATTTACCAACCTGCTTGTTATTATTAAAGGGAATGGTTGAAAAAAATACCAAGAGTTTGGTCAGGACACATCAGCCATGCTCTTGCAGCTCTCCTTGGGCAGGCTCCTGCAGGCCCAGCCATGGGAGCATCAGGAGCAGGAAAATGAAGGGAAATAACTGTTGTGTTGTGAGACTCCCCCTCAGTGACCCCACCCCTTCAGAGATATTCCTCGTGAAACGGGGTGATTTCCAGAAAGACCAAGAGAAAACCATACTGGAAATACAACCTGGGCAGCACCTGCCCCACACCCTCCCTGACAAATATGTCAGCAGCATGGGCCAGCATGCACCTAATGCCTGGAGTTGTTCTTTGAGGGATGGGCCCCCTTTTGCCTTCAACTTGCATTTCAGGCCAAAGTAACCCCTGTTTTAATTGCAGCTCAGCAGCTCTCCTCAGAGAGTCTAAAGATAGTCCTTTGGAAATGAAGGTTGTGTTACCTCTGGGAGCAGCTGGGGCGCTTTTAGCTCCTTCAGTTCCACATCCCAGCCCTACCTACATCAGGAGACAGGAAATACACGGGAGAATTCAGTGGCTCGAGGCGCTGACTCCAGGAGACGGAAAATGGAGGTCACCCAGCAGCCCCCTGAGCAGTTTGCTTTGTCAGAGAATGGAGACTCTGTGAGAAGTACTCACCCTCACGCTGTAGGTCGTTCCTGGCTCCTGGGTGTAGGTGCTCTCATCGCTCTGTGTGAGGCTTCTGTCCTGCCTGCCCACAGGAGCGGCCTCCTCAGCCCCCCGCACAGCGCAGTCCCCTGCTGGCTTTGGAGTTAGGACCAGCTTATCCAGGTCAGGCTGTGGATAAGAGGCCGCCAGGCAGCTGATCTCGGGCGAGGTTGGGCTGCTCGGGATGGTAACGCACTCCGTGAGTTTAATTCGTGGCACCTCTTTTGTTCCCAGGCAGAAGCTTTTCAGCCCCGGCAGATTTGACGGGTTGGCAAGTTTAATGTTCGCCATCCGGGGGATCAGCGTGCACAGGGTGGTGCAGGTGTCCTGTGGTCCCAAGGAGACATCTTCTGTCAGTAAATTGGGTGTTGAAGAGTGGGACGAGGAGGAAGAACCTTTGATGTTTAAGGATGTATTTTGTGTACCTTCGTCTAGGGATGTTATGGAATCATTCCTGAATCGGCTGTACTTAGCCCTGTGCAGCATTCCTGGATGTCTGAATAACCCTACATACAGGACGTGTCCACCGAGGCTCTGCTGGCTGCGTTCTCTCATAGCCTTGGCAGGTCTGTAACCGGATATTCTTGCATAAATTGGCTCTTGTAGATAATTTATATGGAAATCAAGTAAGTCAAACAATTTTCAAAACAGAAACCTATCGGATATTTTTGCGGACTCCCTCTTGAGTGGTTTATTTTCCTCAATGGACAAGGCTTAAAACTGCATGGACATCTGGCATTTTGTAAGCAGTAACAGAAGCAGCGAACGGGAAAGCACATCAGTGATACAGCAGCTTAAGCTGACGAGCCGCTATCCAAACCTGCCTTCATTCCTGCCTCAAGCCAGGCACTAAATCCCACCTAGCTCTGAAGACTTACAGCTGTAGCGTCATTCATTAATTACCGAGTCCTGGCTGCAGCGAAAGCTCAAGCATATTCCACACAAAGCACAGCAACAGAGCTACAAGCTCAAAGGTATTTTCAGACCGGCATGAACCCCGAAAGGTGCCCAGCTCTCCGCACTTCCACCGCCGCTGCCCCAGAGGCGAAGAGCATCCCTGCGCTGCAGCTCCTGCCCCGCCGTCAGGCGCAAACCCACGAAAAACACCGAGCGGCGCCGGTCTCGCTAATTCCTGCAGGAAAAGTCCCTCGGCCCCGCGATGATCCAGGCACAGCCGGGTGTCGCCGCGCCCCCGGGGCCGTTCCCGCCGCGCCCGGGCCGTTCCCGCCGCCGCCGCCGCTTTTTATGAATGAAGTTTTTGTGAATGGGCCGGGCGCGCGCGGGCGGGCAGCGCCGTGAATGGCGCTCAGCGCGCGGCCGCGGCCCGGCGGCCCCCGGGGGGCGCCTCGCAGCCAATCAGCGCCCGCCGCCGGCTCACGCGCCCTCCGCGCGCGGGGGGGGGGGGGGGGGGGAGGAGAGGGCGCGAGGGACCCTCGGGTGGCGCCCAAAATTCCCCCCAAAATTCCCCCAAATCCGCTTTCTGCGGCCCGTCCTCCTCCGCCGGCGGCACTGGCGGGGCCAAGGGATGCAGCTCAGCCCGAGCCGGGGCTGCGGCGCCCCCCGCGCTGCCCGCCCGGCCCCGAGGAAAGGGCAGGCTCGTCCCTGCTCGCAGCTCAGCTCCAGCCCCGGGGGAAGCCCCTGCCCCTCTCAGGCACCGCGGGTAGCTCCGGCCAGCCGGGTTTATCTCACTCCGGGCAAATGCCGGGGCCCTTAGGACGTTCCCTGGGCTCCGTGTGGGGCTCCCACACGTGGGGCAGCGCGGCGGGAAGAGAAATGCGGCACCACGGGGGTCGGGCCGGGAGGGGAGAACCGGCACGAGGGCCTCGCTTCCCGCATGAGCCGAGGCCTTTTCTCTCGCTAGATTTTCATTGGTGATTTTGTGCTCACGGTGGTACCGGCCTCATTCTCTCCTGGCGTTCAGAGCTGTGAATCAGCTGCTGGTGGATGAGGAGAGGCCGTGCTGCCCAGTGCCCTGCCTGTGACAGGAGGAGAAAATCACAGCCAGAGAGCTGGAGAGAGAGAGAGAGAGCTCAACACAGCTATGCTGGTTTTTTTCCTCTGGTATAAAAGGTAGCATTAATCCTAAAGATGCAATAATTGCTACAATACAGTAAGGAAAAAAATCTGGTCCAGAGTGTCAGTGAAACGTGGCTCAAAGAAGTAGTGGCTGCTTTTGAATCAACCCTTTTTGGGGAGGATGCTTCAGATTGTTCACAAAATCAAACCCAAAGGCAAAACCTGGACCAGCCACAAGTTACAAAGAGTGACTAATTTCTCATGAAGCTTTAATGATGGCTTTGAGTACAAAAGGATAGAAAATGTTCAGAAGTGATTAGCAGCACTATTGATTGTACATAAGGCATGGAAAATCTCTTAGCATGAATATTGTACTTTCTTAACTCTTTCATTTCGATCCCACGCTGGAACATGACATCAGCATGGCTGGAAAAAATCCCTGAGATGGGGAGGCCATTTAGCCCACAGTGGTGAGGAGGAGGACCTGGAGGGGAGTGCCAGCTGTGCTTCCCTTGAAGGGGACAACAAGGACCAGTGTATGGGGAAATGCTGATGCCCCACTCTTGGGGAACCTTCCAGATTTCTCTTTTCACTTCCGTGAAAAACATGCGAACAGACAAACCAAATCTCCTCTTCCTGCAAGATCAGCCTTGCCATTCTTCCTACCTTTTCTCTGAGCACACAGCAAGGGTCTTCCTGCGTTACAGCAGCCCCTTGGCATAGATGAGGGCACCAGGAAAGGGTGACTTGTGACCAGGACGCTCCCCTGTGCCTTAGCTTCGGTCAGACTAGTTCATGGCTGTGGGCTGTCTCTGGCTCACGGTGGTCCTCATGTCCTTTGCCAGCTGCTTCTTCCTCAGGAAGCAATTTGAGCCTTCCTTACCCATGTGAGTGAGAAAATAGGCAGGTGGGGCCCCTGCTGGCCCTGCAGGAGATGCAACCCCTCTGTCCTACTGCAGCTGACAGAGCTGGCAGGTGAAAAGTGTTCATGGGACAGGGTTTAAACCTGTGTGGGGAAAGGGGACATTCTGAAGAAAAACAAATACTAATGCAGCAGCCTGTCCTTCACAAATCATCCACAAGCCGTGTCTCAAGCTCTGCGTGGCACCAGCATTTGCTGCCCCGTGGACAAAGTATTGTTGCCCCCCTGGGTGCTGGGGGGGCTCCTCCAGAGAGGCGAGGGAGGCCGGTGCTTTGGTCTGCACGTCTCTGCTCGCAGGCACCAGCAAGTGTGATTCAGTGTGGGAGGTGAGGAATAGCTGGTGTTTCACTGCAAGTTCCAGAGAAAAATGCAATTGTGACAAGCTCTGTTTTCAGCAGCGATCAAGAAATACAAGCTCGAGAGCAGAACCCCCTTGGACAATGATGCAAAGAGGGGCATTGTCCAAGTAATAGTAGCTATTGTGGGGAGGGAGAGGAGGGAAAAGAAAAATACCATGCCTTTGTAAATTAAAAAGCTTTTTTTCTCAAGGCTAAAAACAAGATTTCTGTTTAAGATACTGGGAAATCAGCCCTCTAACCAGCACAGAGAACAAAGCTCCTTTAAGCACTGGTGAAACTGAGCCCACAGCCTTGTATGCTGTGTAAAAGGAGCCTGTGTTTCTTGCCTGCAGCTCAAGTTCCCAATTGCCCACAGTGCTCGGGGAGCTGCCCCAGCTCCACCCACCCACCTGCTGCTGCCCCAGCAAGACACAAGGAAAAGTCACTTTGGCCCTCACATGCCCATTGATATGTGATGGTGTGTTTTCTCAGGTACATGGGAATGCCCTTCTGGTGCACAGTTACGAGCTGAAACATCCCTCAATTGATGTTACCAGCCCCATCACACCCAAACCTTCCATCACACCCTCTTTACAGCCCCAAAGTCTTTCAGCCTCAAATATGCTGCACGAAAAAACGATAGGAGCAGCCCCCGTTCACTTATGGTCACAGGGGGCAGGAGTTTGGCAGGTGCAACCACACTGATGGGGCAGCACCATTCCATATGAACAGGAGCAGCTAACCAGCCACAGCCCCCTCTAACACCCCACTAAAAGAGCTGCAGAGAAGGAGGAGAGATGGCAGCAGCCACATCTCCAGCATCACCACAGGCAGCCTTGGTGGCAGGACACAGCAGTGCCAGGTACCCTTGGGAGCAACCCCATTTCAGATTCGGGGCTGTGGGGTCACAGCTCCAGCAGGCAATTAATGCCACCACCCCACCCTCTGTGTGCAGCACCGGGGCCAGGACAGGTGCACACGTCTGGTGACAGGAGAGCTCACGGTGAGTTGGGGACCAATTTAGTAGAGAGCAGCAGCTCAGCAGCCTCACCCCGGGAGGGCGGGGGCAGCACGGGCAGAGGAGCTGCCGCCCACCTGCAGAGCACACCCGAAAAGCAGCTGCAGGCTCCCAGCAGCCCCGAGGAAGCTGCTGTGTGCTGCTTGCAGCTTGGCCTTTCTGTCAATACAGAGCGAACAGGGGATTTTTTTCTCTGTATAAATAGCAACAGCAGAGTTAACTCACGCTGAGGTGCACAGAGCTGATCTGCCTTCCTTCCTCATTGACATGCCTGGCTGACCCTGGCAGAAATCAGCAAAGTGTTGCAGAATGGCAGAAAAATCCCGGAACCAGCAAGGTGGTGGCAGGAACCTCTGGGAAGTCCAGGAGCAGCTTATTTTAACTAGTGAAAGTCATGCACAGAAACTGTTTTATTTCAGTTTAAAGTTATTTTCCCACATATTGCATCAGTGTCACTGTTTTATCTCCTATCCCTTGTTTTGAAGGAGGTAAAACCAGATGTATTTGACAATTGCAGCCCCTCCTACTTTTCTGGGGAGTCAGAGAGGGTTTGCTTGGGCTGAAAAGAGATCAAAGCTAATGGGTTTGAGGAAGACAAAGGCGGGATACAAAAGCAGTCAGAGATTAGACTATCACTGCTCTTCTCCTACTCTAGCTCTGAAGTGCTAATCCCAGAAAACACGTCCTAGGGTGATTGAAAACCAAGTTGCAATTTGCCTTCTTGGGCACCGCGCTGTGTTTAGCTCAGTCCAGTTTAACCACTCACAGCAACGTTGCTCTGTCCGAACCCGCAGCTCCGGGACCGCAGAACTGCACCGGGACAAGGCAGCGGGAGACAGAGCTGCTCCACCTGGGCAAAGAGCACATCCTTGTGGCTGAGCAGGAGCGGGAGGAACCAGCTTGGTGTGCAAGAGGGCTCAGCTGGTTGTGCTCCATGACCTCCCTTTTCAGTTCCTCTTTGCCAGGCAAGACCATCACCCCCTCCTCCAAACACTGCTGGGCTTTGCCCTTTCCACCAGGACAGTCCCATAGCTCAGGGAAAATGATTCCAAAATTCAGAGCCTGAAGGTTGCCCAAGAACCAGCACAGAGCCAGTCCTTGCACCTCTGAGGGAAAGCAGCCATCAAAGATAAAGCAGTGAGAGCTGAACACTGGAGGAGAGCACCATGTGGGGCTCCTGTGCCACAGCTGTCCCATCTGGGAGGGGGATGGTGCCAACCTCTGCAGGTTCAACAAGGACATACTGAACACATCAGAGCTGCAAGCCATCAGAAAACAGCGTGTTGCCCTAACTGCTGCTTTCTGAAAGGAGATCTGCATCCTAAGAGCCCAAAGATGGGTTCAGTAGCACTTACTGGCCTGGCTCAGCACTGCCTGCAAGGAGGCTGAGAGCTCCCCAGCATTGCTCCCTGTCTGTTGGTCCACAAAGTGTTGAAAGCAGATTAAATGTCTACTGCCTGGCTCCAGCTTTGAGCACAGCCCCACATCAGGAGGGACACAAATTAAAGCCTAAAGCTTCATCCCTGCAGAATTACCCACCACAAGACAAGTTTCAGCAACAGCAACACCAAACTACTGTCAGCTCCAAAGGAAGGGGGAAGCAGTCGTGCTTTAGTGGCATCACAGGGCTTGGTATCCATGTGGTAACAGGCAGGGATTATCCTTCCTGCAATTCAGCTTGAAGTTGTATTTTTGTAGGCAATCCCCTAGCACATACTTGAAAACAATAAATCCCACAACAGAGTTGAACTTCACCCATTGTCTCCTTAGGTGAGCAGAGGAGACCCAAGGAAACACTGAAAGATGTACCCTCACAGCATCTTCTGCTTCCCTCCTTGGTTGCCTTTAACTTGGAAAAAAATCAGAAAGGAAACTTTGATATGGGGGCATTCCCAGTTACTTTTATTTGTTAATTTGTTCTCTTCCCCTACAGCCAACATTCCTCCACAAGGAAGGCTTTACAAAGAGCTTCTCCCAGTTCTTGCTACTCACAGCTTTCCTTGACAAACACCCTCACCTCTCCAGTGCTCACCTATACCTTGAGACTATGGCAGAAGGGGCACTTACCATCTCAGTGCAGGTAACAAAATCCCAAGAGCTTGAAGTAGTACCCTCAGGGGTAGAATCCACCTGAAAAATGCAACCTTCCCTTGCAGGAAAGGCATTATAGGGAATTTAGTGCTCTAAATAATGTATGGTTAGTGGGGGGTTTTCACCCTCCCCTCCAAAAAAACCCCCAAACACTCCCTTTCAAGAGATGCCACCCAACAGGACTTTTATGACAATTTCTGTGGAAACTGTATAAACCCCCACAAGTTTTC
Organism: Pyrocephalus nanus; assembly: GCA_038380795.1. Taxonomy (NCBI): domain Eukaryota; kingdom Metazoa; phylum Chordata; class Aves; order Passeriformes; family Tyrannidae; genus Pyrocephalus; species Pyrocephalus nanus. The sequence goes on from CM076272.1 coordinate 10,321,717, forward strand.
AGTGACAGCATTTATTGTTGCTTTATAACTCTGTGAGAAATGAGCAACCTGTTCTAGAGGCACAAGGAGCACAAAGTTGTTTTAAATTCGGTGTGGACACACATAACTTCCCCTCCATACACAGACTGAACTGCTGCACGGGTCGGTGCTGCCACAGCCTCCAGGGGAGCCCGAGCACAGAGAGCTCCACCCGGGTCACCGTGGGACACGCAGTTCACTCCGTGCCCCCTCCCCCATTTCCCTTCAGCAAAACCAAGCCTGTTATCAGCGTCACATGATTATGAAATTCCTCTTTCCTCATTAAAGCCCTGTCCCTGGAAAACAGCACAGGGGAGAGCTGGGCGTTCTCAGCAGTGCCCAGACAGGCACCACCCCCCCCCCCCCCCCCACATCACCTCCCGCGGGAGCTCACCCAGTCCCAGGGGAAAACTGCAATTTAACAGCTCTGAGCACACCAGGGCTGGAGCTGCTGCCAAGAAGTACCTCCCCACCTTAGGTTTCCCGGTCCCTGTACCCCAAAAGTTAAACACTCTTCAGCTGCATCATCTCCTTAGGAGGTGGTTGTTTTTGTCCAATAATGCTTTAAAGAAACCCACAATAACAACAAAAACCTATTTTTAAAAAGAAGCCCTCGCTTTTACACACGGTGATCCTAAAAATACAAAAAGGAACTGTTGTTGCAGAATGTAGTCTGACTGACTGTGTGGTGTTTCTGCACATTACAGACACACACTGACAAGCTTCCAGCCCTATCCATATAATCCCAGAGTGGGGGGCCCAGGTTGCTCTCAGAGCACAGGCAGTGGTTGTGCTTCCTGGGGGAACTTTAGTTGTTTCTTCTGTGCGTGCAGGAGCACAAAACATCTTAAACCTCTTCAACAGACAAAGAACTTCACTCAAGGTCAGTGTTTTTTTAATAGTGAAGAAACGAAGAGGGAGAAAGAAAATTCAGTTTGTAAGGCTTTGGGGTGACTAATTCTTTTGTCATCATCACCCACTTTTTTGTACTTTCCAAAAATTGTATCAGGTTGAGAAGACAGAGGCAGGAGCCAGATGTGAGGAGTAATTCTCACAGTAAGTCACAGCACCTAAAAAGTGAGGTTAATAACCAGCACTTTCACCAGAAGACAAGTGCAATAACAGAACTGAAACATGAAGTTAAGGCACATAAATAGAAAACTCAGAATTACAGGATGAGGCTGTATCCTTTCTGAATTGCTACAAATATTTTCACACGTGGGAGTTGCAAAACCATTTAATGACACTGTTACCAGAGCCACTGAAGCGTGAGCAGTTACTAGAGAATAGGAGACAAGGTGCTGAGAACTTGGTGCTATTTTTCAGGGGTGACTTCATGCACCACTCCAACAATAAGGGCAGGTCACCAGAAATTCTTGTCCAGTAGGAGCACGTGAGAAACCCCAGCTTGTGGAGGTACCTGTGCTTATTCTTGCTCATTTCCTCTTAAGTAAAATGTTATTTCCAAGTCAATATTCTGGACCTGGTTCACTCCCGTGGTCTCTGAAGAAGGGGAGGTTTTTCTCTATAATATTTTTCTGGTCATCACTGAGATCGTGTGTGCCAGGAGGGACCTGGGGTCCCTGTGGAAAATCCTCTGCTAATCCTGCTTTTTGCTTCAGTCCCTCTCCCAGTGCCTGTTCCCTGTCGGTGACTGGAGGTGCCACAGCCAGAGGTGGAGCCACCACACGGCTCCTCCACCCTGTGGCCACAGACAGGGTGACACAGACCCTTCCCAGCACCCGCAGTGCCAGGGCAGCCCTTCCAAACCACCTCGGGACTGAGAAGCCACGAACAAACATCACAGTAATAAAGCCATAAATTTCTACAATCATTTTTATTAGTTATGGAAGGATCCCCCACTAGTATTTACATAGTGCAAAAAAGCTGTTATTACTCCAAAAAGTACGGTAGACAGAACAGTTATCCTTCATACAGCAAAAGAGAAATGGAACAAAACCCTTCATATTGTATTTTATAATGATTTTTCTACTACTTTAACCTAAATATTACTATAAATTTTAAGACATTAAGATTAAACAGCTTTTCTTATTACAATCTATTTAAAAAGTAAATTATATGAACTATTATGAACATTTAGAAGGTGGGCTGTGCCAACTGGGTTTCTGTTTTCAGCATTACCATTCACTGGCGAGGAAGTTTTGGGTCAGACATTCTGTGTGTGGCAGGGGGAGTAGAAACCCCCCCAGTCCTGGTTTCTATGGCTTGCTTTTGCTGGGTTTTGTTCTGTTAGATTGCCATGACTAATTTTTAAATGGCTGACATTGAAATCAACTCAACAGTTTCATTAGTTGGCACAACTTCACAGGAAATACTTAATGACAGTTTCAGCAAACAGCAGCTTTTCAAACAATAATACTTTTTTTACATACATATTTAAAGTAACATTATTAAAATTGAACTTTGCGTTAAAGAACTTGACAGACCCACACTGTGTAAGCTCCCACCCACCCAAATGAGCATAAAGACACCTCCCATCTTCACCAGAAGAACACCAACAAGTGCAGTACTGAACATTTTCTATAATGGATTTTTAACACACAGGTCAATACCCTCTGTCACTGTTTAGTTCCAATCCTACAACAACCTGCACACAGCTTAAGCAGCTAACCAGGCCACAGCTCAAGCCAGTGGCACTAACACTCTGAAGCATGAGTTAGAAGGATCAAGGCCTTAACCTTACTAAGACGCTGCTACTTGGTCCAGCTAAGGACAGAAGTTCTTTAGAATTTTTCCCTTTTACGTATTTGAAGTCCATGTTTTATTATTGACAGAGATACTTAAGAGTATTTATATAAATAGGTTGTATACATAACCACCTCTATGAGTTTTAAAGATCCCTACCCCTACCACAGATACCTTTTTTTATTTTACCAGATAAAGTGGTGAAATCTATAAACAATGCCTTAAGAAAAGTAGATTTGTTTCCCAAATAATCATTTTCACAACAAAAATATCTATACACCTATAACTACAGAAACATCTTCTCATGGGGACAGTAACAACTGTATAAACTGCACACTTTTATACTGAAATAGAAATTCAGCTACTTTTTAAAAAAAATCTTGGTATTGCAAAACATTTGTATGCTTTCTTTTTAAATTCTGTTGATAATAGAATCAAAATTACCACAGTGAGATACTCTCCTCAAGTGCTTCAAGTGGCAAGGAACTTCCCTAATTTCAGATGCAAATGGATCACTCCCAAAGGAATTGCAATTTCATTCTCAGTTATTGCTCATTCCCAGCTTATCAAAAAGGAAGCACTAAACCCAGTTTCCTTTACTTAGTTTCAGTTTGCTCCCCTAAGGGTGATCTGCCACATTTTAAAAAGAGACTGGTTCCTTATTTGCTGGCAAATTGAGAGATATTATAAGTGCTGTATCACCTTCAAGAACTCTATTAAACCTGTAGCAAAATTGCAGTTAAATAGCGGGCTCAATATTACAAGACTTCTTTGATATAAATGTCAGAAAACTTTAAAATGACAGTCCAAGTTCAGAAAAGACATATAAAAAGATGCGCCTTTGATGTTAATACTTCAAGATCAAAAGTTATTTGAATCACTGGCACTGAGAAAGCAAAAGGAGAAACTACAAACACCTTTGTTTTGTGATGTTGTGGCGAAGTTTTGCCCTCAGTGTATGCACTGATCTCCCCCGTGCCGGGCTGTGCTTACACATCCAAGGGCGAGTTTTGCTTGTCAGCAGTTCAAACACCTGTCATGTCCTAAAGCAAAAACTCTTAAAAACCTACAGACAGCAGAAGTCTGTCATACAGACAGTAAAAGGTTTAACATTCAAGAGGCATCATTCCTTAGTCTTTGTTTTCCTATGAAACGCCCGTTTAACATCCAGGGAGATTACATTTAGGAACTAAGAACGTGACAGAACAGCCAGTTGTCCTAGCAGCTCTACACTGCTTATCTACATAGCATTTGCTATGCCTAGAGCTATCAAAGCATTATTTACATAATACACAGTTTCTATTATTCTCATCCAAAAGCCCAGGGCTAGATGACTTCTAAACCTGGGGTCTTATTTTCCCAGTGCAACTTTAAACGCCAGCATTACTAGTGCTATGAACGTTGGTCCCATATCCCTAAGTGAGGACTAAACACCTAACTCAGATATCCATTTCCTGTGGTTTTCAGCCTACCCAGAGGCCTTTCGTGCATTTTCATATGAGTGATCAAGAAAAATGAAGTGGAATTAAAAGAAACATGTTTGCTAAGACAGTGTTGTTCATGTGAGTAACTCTCTGGCTGCTCTCACAGTGAAGCTCCTGCTGTTGGCAGTTTCACTTTCAGAACATCCCTTGCCAAAACCAGACAAAGATGGAAAACAGACTCCTTGACATGCAAGGTTTAGACACGCTCCATCCTCAATCTGAAATGAATTCATCATCAGTTAATGCATTTCCCTTCAGCATTTGGAACAAAACACGGAACAATTCTCTAGCAACAGGTATGTTCCAGGGAGGGCACATTTTTGTCTCTTACCCCTAAACCACCAAAATACCTCTCCATACTACAGGGCACGTCCTCCTTTCCTAGAATAACTACTTCCTTTTCTGCTCCAGAGGTCAACTCCTAAAGCTGCTACAACTGCAAGAACAAACGAGGAGGCCACACCTTTAGTAAGAATTGTTGAGATACACCCTGGCCAGGGTGAACCCACAGATACCCCGAGCCACCACATCATTCACACTTGCAGTTAAAAGGATTATTCTTGCTTTTTTGCAATGTTATGCAGAATACAATATGCAAAACAGCATTCCTGAGGTAAGTGACAGGAGAGAGAGAGGAAGTCATCAGTTTACTAAAAGCCCTGGATAGGGATTATGGTTAATGAGTCACTTCGTGTGGTTTGGCAGACAGCAACTGCTGAGAGAATGGGGAATTGTTGTTTTCTTTCCTGTTTTTTTTTTAATGCAGTATTTTCACCTTGTAAAAAAACTGCAAAACATTAATTACATCCCTCTGGTTTAGTTTTTTCTGGAATCGAAGTTGTTATAGCTTATTGTAGCCATCTCAGCCATCAGCATCTTTTTAATGATGCATTCACCAAGATCAACTAAAAAGCTGCATCTATCTTAGCAGAAGAATCACACACAATTTCTCTACTATTTAATTCTCATTAGGACTGCAAATGGCTTTTTCTAGCTTTTCTTGAAAGAGAATCAAAATTGTATTTCTAGATAGGACCAGAAACTCATAGCCAAGTACACTGACAGGCCTGGTACTAACACCACACCACCAATGTGACTTGTTGGTAATTTGTCAGTGTTAAAGTACCTTATCTCTTTGAAAACAAGCTAAACAAAGAATTTTGCTTCAAACTGGTCAGTTAAAAGATGTTTTCTTTTAAAAAAGATCAAATGAATACTTACAAGTTTTCCACACAGCTTCTAATCTTGGAAATCGATACTGATTAAGAGCTAAGCTAGTTTTTAAATCAAACAAGCAACAGACAGCTACAAAAATATTGTGAATTAAATACACGTATTAAAGGTTTTAACAGTGCAAAATGTTGAGATGAAGCATATGAAATAATGGCTGCAACCTTTACACAGTTAGTTTTAATGTAACTTCTAAAAAGTTCCTGAGTTCCTGCTTATTTTTACGGCATGTAGATGGAATCTGCGTGTTCTTTGTTCAAAGAACTGCAGATGGTGGGTTTATGTTGAGTGTTACTTGCGTGCTTATCATTTGTCCATTCCTCCCCATCAGTGCCGGGATCAGCCTGCTCAGAAGTCTCTATTTCTTCCTCTTCACTTTGTTCTCCATTGTCTTCTTCAGCACCACTCAGGGTCTTCCCCAGCTGAAGCGTCTCCATAGTTCTCTGGGTCTCTGAAACCCAAGATTCAATTCTGCTGTTGAGCTGAACCTCTACAGAAATTGGTTCGTGGGCATAATCCTCATCATCCTCATCTTCTTCCTCCTCCTCCTCTTCCAGCATTCCTGGTACGAGGGTGCTGGTGGTACTAGTCATGGAGGAGTTCAGGAGATCCCGGCAGCTGCCATCCAGTGATCCTGTTTCAGTGCTCTGCTGTGAGGCCCATTCCAGATTGTCATCTGGTTTTACCTCATCTTTGTCACCTGGTGTGGATTTCCCATGATTTGTTGCTGAGGTAGTGCCAGTTGAAGCCAGAGGTGGTTGTTTATTAAGAGTGGCTTTTTCCATTTGGCCATTACCAGCTTTTTCTGGTGCTGCAGTCTTGCCTGAGGATTCTCTCTCATTTTCAGAGGTCTCTAACCCATCAGATGTTTCCACCATATTTCTCCAGTTTGTTTCTAAAAGTTTTGAAAAAAGTTCAAGTAGGAAACATTAATGCCTTGTATATAGAAATATTTCCCCTGAGCATTCCATTGTTTTAATAGCAATAGGAACTAATAATTTTAATATTATTCTATTCTTGCTAAAAAAAAATTCCATCAGAAAACATAGAAGGTAAAAGAAGAGACAACAGAAAGGGCTGTGAATAATTTTGGGTTTTTACAGTACCCTAAACCAGACATTACAAAGCTTAAAATTTGTGTCACTCAGTTTCCTGTGTAAACTGTGGAAGCTCCAAATGTAACAGTGAGTGTAGCCAAAGAGGTTACTCTCAAGCATAAATTAAAAGCAGAAAGTTGCCACCACATTAAATCATCCATTTAAGGATTACTTAAAAAATGTTCAGCACCTGAAATGAATTTAATATAACATAAAAGAATTCACTAAGAAGATAGTAGTCTCTTTAATTTACTCTCAGACTAAAAAAAGAGTAGTCTTTTGACTTTGACTTTAAACAAGTCTTCTTCCTTTTATTTTCCCTGTAACTTGGGCTTAAGCAACCAATCAATTAACCTGCCTTTTGCTCACACTAGAAACACTCACCACCATCTCAAGCTTAAAAATTTAAGCTACATGTCCCGTTTTCAGAGACCTCAAAAATTTAGTTCCTACTCTGTCATTAGTTCTTCCTCAATCATTTAATCAATTCTGTGTTTGGTACCAGTTCTATAACTGTTCAATGAAACTGGAGAAGCCACCTCCACTGATGAGAGTTAGATGGCTACAACACTTCTGAGGATTAGAAATTAAAGTTTTCTGTATAGTTCAGAGAAAAGCATTACTTATGAAGCTAACTGAAAACTAACCAATTTTCTCTTATCCCTGAAAATTGTAAAATACTGTAAATTAGTAGGAAATACTGCATTTTCCGCTACATTTCACAGTAAACAGCATTTGGAAAACTCCACCTTCTAGCTACAAAGGGAAGCTTTAACAGACTTACCGTATTCTTTCTCATTCACCTCAGATATGGGCTCAGAAATAACACTGCAGAATGAGATAGCACTTGCTGCAGAGGGGTTACGAGAATGACCCATGTGATGTGGTGCCTTCTTGACATTCTTCAGGGCTTCTTCTGCCTGTTCCTGTTCCATTGCAGCCACCATGTCTCTGTAGGCTTTCCTGGCCTCCTCCGTCAGGGATACCAGCTTATTAAACAGGTCCTAAGAACAAAGGCACTTCTTAGCATTAGTAGATCTTAATAATCATTTTCACTTTAAATTACTCTTTTTAGTCAAAGTTATACCATATAGTGAGCTTCAAGATTACAACAAATACCTGAACTTCAACTAAAAATTAGTTTTCCTCTGTATTAAAGAATAAAAGCGCCACTCTATGTTCACTCAACTTTGACAAGATGGACATACTTTAAGATGGCAAAAGTAACAGTATCTTAAACCTTCCAGAGAACTTCAGATGACATTTAAGTCTGAAAGCTACAGAGATGTTGTGACTGAAAGCACAGTCTTCCAGTATCATAAAAACCTAATTTCAAAGAAAAACACACCCTAGTGAGGTCAGGGCTATTATCAATATTATATTTAGATGTGCTCCAATTCTTTACTACAGGGAATATGATTATTTACTCCAGCCATTTATGTGATGGGAGTTACTCACCTCAGCACCTGAGTAGTTGAAGATGCCCACAACGCTGACAGGCACCAGCTTGTTCACACAGCGGCCGAGGGCTTTGCGGCCGAGGGCAAAGACGAACGGGATCTCCTGTTCCCGGGCCATGGCTATCACGTTATACAAAGCCTCATCTAGTCCACCTTGAAGAAACCAATTTTAAAAGATACCTCGTCAGTTAAAGTCATCCTATGGTGTGAGAACCCTCTAACCCACTTTAGCTGTAATTAGTCAGTAAAACTTCAATGCACACATCAGCAGCTCCCGTGCTCCAGAGGATAACACGGTACATTTCCAGTATAGTGAGTACAGACAAAGGTGATATTCTGTATTCTCTACTAGTCTTGCACACAAATTAAACCAGAATGTCACAGGTTTTTTCTTGAGCAGATCATTGCTATTCTCCTGTCTCAGGAAACCTCTGTTCACATTTCTGGTTGTGGCAAGATGTGTTGGTTGGCTCACCAACCAATTCACATTCCGCTTCAGCATCCAGAGCTCGGCACTCCAGGTGTGCCCAAGACTGACTGAAGTGTCACACACAGTGTGTCTGTTCTACAGCCTCTATTTTTCTTTAAGCTTTTCACCCCTCATGAACAAGTTTCTTCCAGAACAGAACATGGAATGGCAATTACACAACTAGAGTCCGGAAGTGTTACACCACACATAGCAACAAATGCTTCTAACCTTGCTAATTAACACTCCTAATCAGCACAAGCAAACTGCAAACAGCTGAAGTGCACCTCTTGGTAATCATTTATACCTTTGGACTGAATTTTTTCGCAGTTGGGAGATATGATGACACACTTGATCTTGTTCAGTTTCATGTGCTTAGTGACCTCACGCAACCCCATAACGAGTCTTCTCCGCGCTTTAGCTCTCATGGGATCCTTCTGGTAAATCCGTTCCTGGAAGCTGACAAGCTCTTGCAGTAAGAGAGTCACACACTCATCTATTTCTTTACTTAGAACTTGGTTACAGTATCTGTCAATGCCAAAAACAGTCACATGTCAGCATAGCTAATTCACAAATATTAGCACAGCACATAACCAACACTGGTGCAAAACCTTTTTCAAATAAAATAATTTTACTTCCCCAGAACAGTTAAGATTTTCTTGAGATCTTTAAAAGGATTTAGAAATCAAGCTGCAAACTCTAAGTTAAAAATACATCCTGAAAATATTTGTATTTGTAGTAACATCCCTTACCTCAAGAAGCCAATCTAAAATAATATAAAAACCACAAACATATACTCCAGTAAATGCCCCAAGCCACTAATCTCTTCCTTAATTTATACTTTATAAGGATATATTAATAATAAAGCCGTAATACACATTAAGAGTGACTACTACAATATTTTCAGCATTCCTAAGTATTCCTTCCTTTCCCATCCAAAGCATACATTTTAAGAAAACATTTTTTAGAGAATACTCCCACATTGCTTATTTGCTGTGGAAACCAAAGGAGGTCTAAAGTGAACGTGTGTACATATACATATATGTACACATTTGTATACAAACATACACAAGCAAGCACTTAGAAGGAAAAAAAAAAAAGAAAATGCTCGCAGAACCTTTTATTTCTAAAAAGGAAGCTTATGTTCATTAAGCTCTTAAGTCTACTAAGTCTATCCACACTTAAACAAGGGTGACTCGAGTGCAAGCCCTGAATTTATATTAATGATGCAAAACTCTTACTCTCTGAATCTCTTGCTGTGAATCTTGGTTATAGCAGAAGATGCCATTGGACTGCCTATTCCAGAACTAGCAGGAGACCCCTGGGACACTGGGGTCATGCAGTATGGAGAATTCTGACTTGCTGGAGACAGGGAGGTATCACTGGGCATACTCAGTCCGGTTTCTGAAAGGCAATTTTGAAACATTATAAAGTACAAATGCATTTTTTAATGTGAAAGGAACAGAATCACATTTCCTGTGCATCACTCCCTTACTTTGTCCAAATTACATTTTGAAAACTCTAAACCATCTTCCCCAGAGGGGTAGCAGAGAAGGGAAAAAACAAAACAAGCACACACCCACCACTCAGTATGGATTGGGTAAGTAAGTAATATTTGAATATTCATTAAAAGAATCTCAAGCTTAGTTTGAGAAAAGAGGGAATAAATAAAAAGGGAATAATAAAACTGAAGGAAAAAACTGTCTAAATGCTATACAACTCCTTCCAGTAATTCTTTACTATTTATCTAATATTCAACTAACTTATCCCTGTAATATTTAGATATTCCTACTTCAGCCAGGTGATGCCAGGTAGGTCATTCAGAAGAAAAGTTATGAAACAGTACATCTGGAATTCTGACTGACTCCTCCTTCCCCCACCACCCCAAATGTGTTTAAAAGACATGGAAAATTCTTCGGAGTTTCTCAATTGCTCAGAGCTGCTGCTGCAAATTGACAGCCCAGAGACATCACAGTTGACTGACAACCTGTTTAACAAACTGGAAAACCTTATTTACAGTTTGCAGCTTCTAGATCTGGAAGACTTTCAGTATGCCCATCACTAGAAAGCACTGTGATTGCATGGCATGGCTGACAACAGGTCACATTTTGCTCACTTAGCAAAAATGCTATGAACTGACGTGTTTGGAACATCCACTTGGGAAGTTCATTAAAAGGCTGTATGGAGATTATGTGCTGAGAACCCACACTGTACTAAGCCTTCCACAACTGAGGGACAGACAAGGCAGTTTAGAAGATTGTTAGTATTTCATAAAGTTAAAAAAAAAAAAGTTAAAAAGATAACGTCAATAACTGTGTGGCATAAAAGAGAAAGGCAAAATACGAAAATGAGCAGATTAGTACAACTGGGAGGGAGCAATGGGAGTCCAGAGATATAGAGAGACCAACCTTCCTGAGAGGCCAGCTCCTGGGACTGGTCAGCAGTCAGGTTTATAGGAGCCTCTTTCTGTTCATCAGAACCCAGAAGGCTGTGGTCAGCTGATAAACGGCCCTTCTTCTCTTCCCTCTCTTTCAAAATAATCTAGGAACAAAACCAACAGGCATCAGCATTTGAAAATTATACAGATACTGGCAAAGAAAGTGGCCATTTGATTGTACATGACACAAAGTTAAGTGAGTTGTTTTGAACCTTCTTAGTCATGCCAGGACAGAACCTCCCTGAAATCATTCCAGTTTTACCTTCGATCACAAAGAGTATTTCACTGCATTTTACAGATGGTACACTTAATACTCACACACTTCTACATAAATAGTACTTCAACTGTTGAAAGTACTGTCACAGTTTCTTTCTGATACATAATACTCACTTATTAACAATTCCTCATCCCCATGCCTGTGAAAAGATACCCTGTGCAACCACACTTGTCATCTTTGTGAAGATTCTCTCCAGGAGAATCCTTTCTACAGAAGAAAGTGCCATGCAAAGCTAAGTAGCCATAGATATACTGACATTACTGTGATGTTTAACAGCAACAAAGGCATTGACCACAAAGAGTTTAGAAAACTTTTCTTAATAAAGAGGTGTGAATTCCTCTAATTCAGATCGTGGTCAAGTCAGAAAAAGGCCTTCACACTTGCATTTTTAAGACTCCCTTTTTTGTATTTTACCATCTGATTTCCATACATACTCTACTCCTTGTGTACATCTCTACTTTATGAGTGCATGTATCTAGATACATTCAAGCAGTATTTCTATATTTCTGTATTTCAGACTAGGCATCATAACATGAAAACAAAGTTTTCCCATGTGTACTAGTGCTTATAGTTAAAAAAAAAAACCCTTGCAATCTGTAAACCCTTGAGATGGATTTGTATCACCTTCAACTAATTATGGGGGTCTAAAAGTTATGTTACATGCCCAGATGCAAAGGACAGGACATCAGTTTATCAGGAACCAGAGGCAGAAGTTTACAACTCCCTTGCCCTACGCTCATGGGAACCAGTTCTTAACTAAGAAAAATATCAGCTTTTATTTTTGAGATGTGACTGGGGGTCAAAACACTCCAAGACCAACACATTTACCTTTTTAAGTGCTGTAGGACGTTTGAGTTTTGCAATCTCTCTCTCTTTTCCTCTTTTCACTTTTGGGGCAGTTGAATCCAAAGGATTAAGGCAACCCATAGATGGCTGTCCCTTTGTTAAGGACTTTCTGTTGGCAGATTCTTTGGTATGAAAGGGAGCAGCACTGCCAACTAAATACAAGATAGATATTAGTTTCACCAAAAGACATGTCAGCTTTATTTCAACACTGTTTTCAGAATTTCCACTGATGAATTCTCTAAGTACATTTTCCTTCCTTGGAAAAAAAGCAGTTCATAATGACAGGAAAATTACATCATCAGATATTGTTGCTTCCAGATGGTTTTAAGATTTCTTCAACTTAGCCCCATGTTTTAGGAAGCTATGGATTCCAGGAATTATTTTAATAAACAGTAAGGAATCTCTCTCAAATGACTACATGTAGCTTTATTGGTTAGATGATTATGATAAGATAAATTGCAAATATTTAGCCAAACATTGATTTTTAGTTGTTGAAGACTTGAATAGTTGACAGGACCAAACAGATGAGGGAGTGCAGCATGTAGTTAAGTGTATCTTCTGCCAGAAAGAGGATAAAGCAAGGGCTGTCTCCAAAGGAAATGGCAACAGTTCTTTGCTAAGCTTTGTTTGATATAACCTTGCCAACTTGAATGAATGTTTGAACACTGCTGAAACTCAAGCAGGTAAATGAAGCACCACACCAGATGGAACATGGTAACTATGTGCATAACGATGGACTCCAGGCTACGTACAAGTGCTCAGGAATGAGACTGGTGGGTTATAACAGATAACTGCAAAAGTGTCAATTCTGTATTTGTCAGTAAGCATTAAAAAAAGCTGATTTAATGTTTTATTGATGAGGAAATAAAAAAACATAATCAAGCCACTGTGTATATCTGAACTATAACTTAATATTCTGTGTATGTCTGATCTTCCTTATTTTTAAAAGGATAAAGTAGAACTACAGAAAAGCACAGAGAAAGGAATGTGGGTTCTCAGAAGAGATGCTTCCACAATTAAATTAAGTAAACCAGGACTCTTCAGACTAGAACAGAGATGACAAACATCTAAGAATCACAGAGGACGAAAACAGGGAGTAACTGCTCAGTCTTTGTAATACAAAGGCTAGGAAAGCTAACAAAATTATGAGCTGGGGTACAAAAAATACCAACACCGACCTCACAACAAAAAAAAAAACAGATCAGAAAGGAGTTTCTCCACAGAGGATGTAGTAAGGTTAGAATTCACTGCCATTGGATATTATGGATGGCAGAACCATGTGACAGAAACGATGGACAATTTCAGAAAGAAATTTAGTCTGAGAAAGCCTTGGGTCAGGAGGTCAAGAGCTGTAATCAGCAGGGATGGGAGGAATATCCTAGAGAGAGATCCCTCTCTGTCATAGTCACAGATACTTCTAAGCTGCTTTCAAAGAATACTTTAGTATCTTTAGTAGACATTTAGTTTGACATAAAACAGTCTTTTCACATATTTATTTCAGCACTGAATTACTCTCAAGGCATGAATCCTGAGTTTTGAATAGCAAGTGTTTTAAAAGACATTTGGGGTGTTATATGTGGCCTTTCCCCATTGCATACTGCAGCTCAGAGGACGATAGCATAGGCAAGTGAATTTATTGAGGAATGCAGAAAAAAACCACAACACTTTATCATGCTTATATTCAAAAACTAAACCTTGGCAAAAAAACCTCCAACATTTAAGATGCCCGGATCAATCAAATTTGTACTGACAAAAATGCACGTAGCAATTGTCAAGCAGATTAGAGATACCTGTGTATGAGAGGGGCCTGGTGTTGGTGATCTGACGAGCTTTCATTGCTTGCTGCTGCTTTTCAAGAGCTGCCAACATGTCACCCAAATCCAACTGAACAGGGGTCTTGCTCTTCTTTCCAGCTGCTTTTGATAAAGCCTCCTGCAACAGGAACATCACGTGCCAATAAATACAGAGAAACAGTGCCTGCAACATCCTTACAAAGAGATCACTGCTACTGGGGAAGAAGAGGAGCACCAGGTGACTGATACTCCTCTTTCCCAACTGCTGGGAGGGTCAGGGTGCTGCACACCTGGAGCTTTTTCTGTTCCATGCTTATCTCTGAATACTCTTGAGCTGTTGCAAGTGCTGCTGCCAAGGCCTTCTTCTTCTGGCTTTTTGCACGCTTTGGTACAGAGGTGGTAATGGGGATTGGAGTTTGGACTATATTGATGGGAGAATTCTCTGGTAAGTCATCCAACTAGAATTTTAAACACAATGCAAACAAACCACAGTTAAAGGCCTTTCTCTCAAGGCCATAGAATATGAAACACTCCAGAAAAGAAGTCATCCAAGGCTTTAGTTATCAGTACAACATCCTAGACAAGACAGTAAGTTAATAAAACCAGAAAATTCTTTTATTTCATTTTTGTATTGGAAAACTGGTATACTTGGCTCCAATTACAGCTTCAGAAGGTTTTCCACTCTGATGGCTAAATAAAGAATTCACCCCCCCCGAAGCTTTCACGTAGGACTTGACTTTCCTGGAAAGCAGCCAAGTAGATTAAGCAGGCTGTAGGCACACTTCTGTAAGCAAATATTTAGGCAGATCACACACTAAAGAAGTATCTTCCCAACAACTGCTTCCCCAGCCTTAAAGCAGATGTAGTGTATTTTGAAATGGAAATAAACTATACAATCTCTAGTTATTTTGAAAAATTGACACCAAATTACTACATATTTGCAGATCTAACAATTTTAAGAGAAATCTACCAAAGCATCAGGATGTAGCAGTGGCTTCCAGCTTGGGATACTCTATGATCTAAGCCTGTGATCTCAGACAAAAATCCAGCAGTTCTTTTTTTAAGACGTTTTCCCTGCACCACTTATTTAACTGGCATATCTTTAGTATTCAAGGCTGGTAATGCAAATCCCCCAAATCCACCCAGTCCCCCAACATTGTCACAATTACTGCATTGTAAGTATTGTAGCAGATTTATTAAAAAAATGCCTTGCAAAACAAAATAATTGCTTACTACTTTGGGTGAAATCTTTTGCTGGATGTTACTACTTTTGCTGCTGCCATTGTCACTATTTAGCTCTGGAAATTCATCTTCATCCTAAACAAGACAGAAATTAAGAATAAAAAGAATGGAACCAGAATTCACCTAAGAAGCATCAACTGAAACTGTTTAAGGTAGAAAAATGAACTGAATTCCAAAGTCCCACAAGTTAGAAGGGCTTAGAAGTGACACAAGTAGAAAATGATGAAACATTAACAAAACATTTCTGTGTCCAAATAACATTTTTCAAAAGTAACCATTAGTAAGTTTTTAATATGAAAAAAAATCCAATTACCATTAGGGGAGGATAAACCAGAACACTAATTTTTATTCACAGGTGAACAGAAAAAGTTACTTGAAAGCTGCTTATCTAATTTGTCTAATTAGTTCTAAATTCTTACACTTCCCCCAACACCCGAGCACAAGTCTGTCTGTACACGATGAAAGGATCATCTAAAATCAGTGCACTTCACTGTGCACCCCTTGGAGCCAGATGTTTTGCAGCTTCCCCTTGAGAACATCACTTATTCTGCACCCAGCTGGCACCACTACAAGGCAGACCCAGTTCTCCAACAGTACCTCGAAGTACAGAGGCTCAGGGCTCTGCTCGGCCCTGCCTGGCTGGCTCGGAGCGAGAGGTTTCTCGTGTCGCTTCTGCAAACTCTGCCTCCTTTCCGAAGACGTGCTGTGCTCTCTGCATCTGAAACCAGACTGAGAGTAACACACACCATCAGCATTTTGCAATTTCAGTTTTCCAAGATGTGTGTGTGCACAAAAAGCTCTCAGGAAAGCTCACTCATGTCTGCCAGTCAGCAACTAGGTACAGTTTTTAAGGAATTATATTGGCTAGGCTGTGCTTTGGTGTTTTGATTTTTTTTTTGGTGGAGGTTTTCTGGTTGTTTTTTTTTTTTTTTTTTTAGTTGGGTTTTTTTTGTAAACCTGCACAAACATTCTACAGATAGTATCAGATTATTCCTCCCCCTCAAGCCAAAACCAGTATCTCTGTTTTCATCTCTAAATTTTTAACTTCAAAAAAAGGCTTCTTTTGGCTCAACATGAAGAAACCCATGAATTGCTGGTGACTATTTAACAGAAATGAATGCTGAGGAACTGGCTGTAAACACAATCACTCAGAAGAACTTTCTCCCACTACATAATTATTCTGCATACAGTAATTGCCTTTTCAACATGTTATCTATGACAGTGCCCATGCACACAGCTCTCTAAGGACCAGAGACATCAGCATAGGGGTATAAACATTCCTCTGTTCATTAAGTGACAGGTTGGTGGAAACCCACGTGCAAGACTGGTTGGCTGAAACCAATGCATGACTTGAATCTCACATTTAAACTTATGTATTTTGCAAGAAAATTTCCTGCTGACCTGGTAACAATTTAGTTTCAAAGGAAAATAGTTTCTAGGACAATTCTGCCTTGAGGTACAGTGAATTTGGCTGGGGTAGCCTCATTTAAAACTCTTTGTGCCAGCTTTGTTTTTAAGTATCTAAAATAACTGCCAGATTTGGAGTCCAAACTGTGACTGGATGAAAGCAAATCTGGTTCTTCCAATTCTGCCAATGCCCCAAACTAACAACAGTGGCTTCTAAACCCTCTGATTTAACTACAGGTTATAAAAAGATTGAGAAGTACTACACTGCCAGATAAAAAGCATCCACAGGCTTCTTGATATAATAAACTGTGGACACAAAATGGGAAGATTCAAGGAAATGAAACAGCTTCCTCTAAAAACCTAAACAGGGTATGTCTGCACATACAGGCACATCTGAGATGAAGCTACCACTTCAAGCTTGGCAGTTCTTGTCTACAATAAATGAATTCCAGCAAAAACTATGTTTTAACAAAGGTAAATGTTCCAGCCTTCTCTGTCCCCCTCTGGACCACCTGCCCCAATAAAATCTATCAAAATTAGGAAGGCCACCTTCTCCTTTCTCCTTTCATACTAATTACAGAAATCCTGTCCCACTTGAAGGAAGTTTTGCAGAATAAAATGATTTTAAATTGTTAAGAAATAATAAAAATGCTAAAAATATGTATGCTAATGTAATTATAAAAAAGAAAGTTTCAAAGACAACAGGAGTGGGAACACAGAATTCTAGTTCACTATCACAGCAGAATCTTTCTTTAGAAAGTTTAAGTATTTTTTTCCTGAAGTGTGAGTGGGTCAAATACTGAACTAACTTGTCTACACCCACAGTCTTGACTTCACAAGTTACTTTATAAATGCAACATTTGTCCTAGGTAGATACAGATAAAGAACAGGCTACAGGCAGAAGACTGACAAATATGTTGAATTCTGTATATGTATGTATGTGATACAGAGCTAGCTCAAGAAAACACAGAAGTTAGAAATGCTGAACTGCACTTTTAGGTTGAGTTTCTACCATTTTCATTCACTGTTTTTTTAATATAGTCTTTGTATGTAAATTTTATAATTCCTTTCAAATTCTGTATTTTCAGATACCTCAAACCCCCCTCCCCCCAAAGACTTGAGTTTAGAACCACAGACAACATACCTGTGGATTATTTCTTTGCTCAGCTTGTCTTCCACCTCTAGAAAAGGTCTGAGTTTTTTCAATCCAAGGTTTTTTTTGAGTTGCCTGGGAATTTACATTAGTCCAACTTATACCAGCTGAAAGAGAAGTGCCATCCATGAAAATCTGGACTATACAGGAGAATGCATCATAATGATACACATGTCACCAGAGCCAGAACACAATTTTGATACAAACAGTTCTCTGAGAAAGTCTAATTCTCCTGTGACAACATTCACTTCTGTAGCTGTTTTTAGGCATGGGCAGAACTGCCTTCATGGAACGCTCAAACTGCCAACAACTGATGGTCAGGAAGCCTCAGGTAAAGGAAATTTCAGCTTCACATCCACACCAATTTCAGTTCAGTCACAAGCAGCAGCCACCAGCATTACCTGCTACTACCAGACTGCTCAGAACCCTGGCTCATGGTACAGTACCTCTCTAAAGCTCCTAAAAACTATCAGTACTTCTCAAATAGGGTGAGAACTCCTTGGCTCTGTTACTACTCAGGCATGAATTGCAGCCCAACAGGGTAAGGAAGCTTGAGGATAAACCACAACAGAAGCACAGCTTTGTCTCAATGCTTGCACTGGAGTCTCGAGCTTTAATCTGTTAAAGGAGGCAGCTATTGACAGACCATCAGTGACAGCTGCATCACCATCAGTGATAGCTACACACTCCAACAAGAGGTGTCTTGTTAAGGTGGTTGGAAATCACAGTAAAGACACATCTTCAGAAGTGTCTGAGCAGTTAGAGCAGCAAGATAAAGTAGATCAGAGGTGGTATAAAGCCAAAGTACAAATGTGACCTGCCCAAATTTTAAAACAGCTCACCAGTTAAAACAATACTTACTTGCATTTATTGATGGTTCTACAACCTGAAAAGGAAAAAAAGTTATTTTAGTAACTTTTATTAGTCTGTCAGATAGAAATACAGTGAAGTTACTCAGTTATGTTTACATACATTCATTGCACAAGAATCTGTGTTTCTTGAAGCCATGGCTGCAGCCTGGTTATTGCCATGCTTGGGACTACAATAGCCACTGTCACTGTCAATGTCTGCTTCACTTGCTCCCTGTTCACTAGAGGACTCTGCAGCAGGGTGAGAGGTTCTTCTGCGCCTGCCTTTTGATTTCCAAAGCATTGTAGAAGCGCTCTCAGAAAGCGATTTATTAGCTATATCTGAAGGAAAGTCTTCAGGAAACAATAAAAATAAAATTACTTGTGCAGGAATTGTTAAAAGACATGAAAAACCTATACATCATAAAAGTATATTGAAAAGGCCAAAGTCTTTTAATAAAATTAAACCAGCATTGAACTGAAATTACGTCTAGGTCCAACTGTTAATAATAACCAACTCCCTCAAGAAGAGTGATTCTGACAGTGGCCAAGTCTCTGCAGGAGTACCATATCATTACAACATTACAAGGTGACATATTGAGTAGGTATCTGCAACCATCAGCATCTTTTCTTCATTATCCTTTTGATCTGCAAAGACTTCTCTTAAAAGCTATGTCTAAACCAGGTCCACCCTCCTTTAGAAAAGATGGCAACTGACATGTAGTTCTACTTATTCTGTACACCCAGAACTTAAGAAACAAATTACCTGTTTGCTGTGATGCATCAACCAACAAAACAATCTTTGATCTGTTCTCAGGACCTGATGAACTCGTCTCCTTCTGAGTGGCAACATTTTTCACTGGAGGACGTTTATTTTTTATGTGCATCTGTAGCTGCTGTTGCTGTTTTACGATATTAGCCACAAAAAAGTCATATGATTTGACTTCATAGTTGTAATCAAACAAAACAATTACAAGTCTTAAAGCCCTCTACAGAACCCATATGTTTGAAGACAAGAGATTAAGGGAAATATTCATAAAAGTACTTAATTTATTAACCTCTTTGCATTACTTTCTACATGAACTGTTCATTATGATGTGAAAGCACCAAAAAAGGGTAAAGAAAGGACAGGTATACTTTCTCTGTTCTCTAATGAAGTAATTCTAAGCTCAGATTGCACTAGCAGAGAGGCAGTGGGAGTCTCCCACGTCATACTTGCACACTTTATAAACTCACCAAGTATTTTACCACAGAATAGCTCTGTAACAGTTCCTCTGCTCTCTAATAACCCCTTTTCAGCCCACCCTTCTCTCTACTTTTCTTCCACTACTGACACACCTGCTCTGGCTCAAATGACATACATGCTTCCTGTGCAAAGACACTTTCCTTACACAGTTCTACCTATCCCATTAAAAAGCAGACTTACTTTCTGTATGGCTGGTCCCCTGTTGCTGCTCCTGCTCCTCTGACTGGCCAGAGGGAAGATCTGGCCGGCCGGGCTGGGACGCTCCGAGCATTCCGCAGTAACTGTACTTACAGCACTTGCTGCTGGAAAGGGGGCAGGATAAGGGGCAGGGAAGGGATGGTAGAAACCCATGACCTGAGCACATGGTGCTGGCATCAGCTGATAATAAGTATACTCTGTAGAAACAGGTGGCTGTGCAGATATTATAGGATAAGCAAGGTATGGTCCTGCAGGATTTGGGCTGGGTTGCTGCCATCTGATGTCATTGTTATACAGTGGAAACTGTCTGTAAAAAACAAAAGGAAAGACAACTGCTAAGTAAGTTCCTCCCCTCTTCAAGAAGACCTTTACCACCTCTTTAAAAAGTAAGTTCCTAAACTCATCCTATTTTAGTTACATGAAGAAAACTGGATAGAGCTACACTCAGTACTGAGTCAGTGCAGACAGTTTTGTCAGCCAGGACCCAAACTGGACACCCAAAGCCTTGTTTCGTTCAGCATCAGAGATGCAGGCACAGACCCCCTGACTGCCCTGCAAGATGCAAGAGCACAGCACGTGACTTTGGGAGGGATTTGTACCAGATCCCTGCAGCCAGGAAAAAGGGGCAGCAAGGAATATGAGTAGAGAAAAGCAGAGGGGAGAAAATAAGTAAAAGATTCAAGAGAGAAATTTCATCCTCACCCATGAAGGGCCAGAAAATTAAATACTGTGAGGAAAAAAAAAAAAAAAAAATTAATATATACCACAGTCACTGACTCCTCTCAAGCCTACCAGAAGTTTAAACTCACTTAAAAACAGATCATCTTCCATGAAGACCACAACCACTGTTACCTGTTGGATTGGTTTTCCTGTACAAAAGGATAGCAAGTGATCAGGTAGCTGGGAATTGGAGTTGGTTCCATGCCATTAATTCCTCCACTGTCGTTGGGAAGCGCCATCGGGATCATTAGTGTTTCTGGACACTTCTTCTGAGGAATAAATGGTTCTACTTCAGCTGACAGCTTGACATTCTTAAGAGAATAGAAACAATGCCTTCATTAAATACAATCATAAATTGCTCGTGGAAATTTAGATTCAAGGAGTTGTACACTCAGTACCACAACCAGCAGGCAAAGGGATGACAAGGCTACAGGAGGTGGAAAACAGTTGGCAAGTGCTTCTTGCATTCTCCCAATCAACACAGGGTGTAATACAGATCACCAACATTTAGCATTTGTGGTAACCTTTACGAGTGCAATACAAACACTAATTAATTTAAAAGGGACTGAAGTTCAGATCATGCAGAGGATATACCAGTCTGAGCACAGAAAGAAATCAAATTAGCACTGTATGTGGAGCACAGTTGTGTAGGCTTTCAGAACTGAAACCAACATATGGAAGATGTAGTAATGCCTGGCCTGCTCTACAAAGTTGACCGTGTTCCTAGGCAATTATAAAAAAAACTTTTCAGCACTAAACCATAGGTTTACTGCTAAAATAGATGGTGTATCACAGAAGAACCCCCCCTACATTCCATCTGCATAATTTTAACATACTTTCAAGTTTTAAGATTATGACTAAAGTTTGCCACAAAGAAGGCTTTAAAGATTGCTTAGAAATAGGTTTTAAAAACTGTGCTTTCAAAGAAGAGTATCTCCCCCAATCCTGAAGGTATCCTCAGTTTAAGGTGGTTTTGCCCCCACTTTTGGTTCTGTATAGCTGCATCCTGTACTTAAACAACGAAAACTACTCCATTCAATAAGACAACTGCAGACCCAAAGCACCCTTCAATTCTATATTCCACTATAAGTTCCATTCAGGTGAAAATAATTTTTTTTAACAAAGATTTCATCTTAATTCTATTTGTCTGACTTTACTACCTCACGGAGTATCAAATCCAAAGAAGATTTTCTGAAGCAGATAAGGACTCTGGACAATTTTCCTTCTATCTGCCTAAGGAAGAATTCCAAAGGGAACATGTAACCTGAATGAGCACATGCACTTATTTTACAAAAAGGAGAGCCTGAAGGTTTAATGTGATGAGAACAGTCACATCCTTGCTACTACCTGCAGAACATCCACATGAGCTAAATGGGAGCTCTGAAAATATCCTGCCAAGTAGTCCCACACCTACCACACCTTCCCAGTCCTTGTTCTGTGTCACATCCCCAATCCAAAGAAAGCTTTACATACAATACCAGAATATCTCAGTCCCCAAAACTTATTCTTGTGGAATAAGATCCCATATTGGTTTAGCAGCAGGAGGTGGAAGAGGTGGGAGGGACAAGTCCAAAAATGCTTTGAAAACACAGTTGTCCCGGTGAGTAAGAAAAGCTACTTTTACTTGATGAGTAAGTACTTTAATGGAGCAGACTGAACTAGAAACAGTAAGGTCAAGACCTGCTAATGCAAAGTACTGAATTTTTGTTTAGTTAGTCTGACACACTTACATACAAGAAAATTTAATTACTAAGCAAGAGGTAGAATCATCATCAGGTAAATTACCAAACCCCTGAGTTCCACTGTAATTCAACAAATGAGTTGAAAATCAGCTGGTATTTAAGTACTTTGCTGTCATCTCCTATGAAGGGGAGAGGAAAAAACATTGTTGAGACAGTAAAAGCTCCCTAATTTTCATATAAGTATTATATGCACTATTAAATCATCATAACTACCAGTGACTGATGCATTCTATTTTTATATTAAGGAAGAAATTTCAATACATATTACTTATCATAGTAATATTAGAATTCCTGACAATTTCAAATGCTAATCCCAAAATTTTGCTCAATTCATTCATTTTAACTCCAAATATGACATTCAAACTAAGTAACTGTGAAACAGTCATTCTATAACAGCTTTTTGGATGACCTGTATAAGAGAAATCAAGCTTTTCCTGCAGAAGGTGCTATTATAGACAGTGTCTGTCTTATTATCTTTACCCTTCCATTACCAATTTCCTTAGTTCATACTTCTTTCATGAGAGTTTATGCAGTGATACCTCAGTTTTCACCATTAGCCATCTCCTGTAAACGGGAGTTCACCAAATAATTCCTATTTAAACACTACTCACTTTTTCCAAGCACTGTGCACCTCACTAAGGTGAGCTTTATAAACACAGGAGGAAACTTTCTAAGTGAAATATTGTTTGGGATAGGAGACCATTGTCTGCAGGATGTCCTCGAGTACTGAGATCAAAGTCACATCCTTAACAACTTTGATGGTGGGACATTCTGCAAGCCACAGTGACCAAGACCAAAGCTTCTTTATAACTGAATTGAGAATTGAAAAAAATTACACAAAATGGGGAGAAACCCACAAAACTCATCAAGTGTGGAGTCCATGACTACTCCTAACCATTTCTTGAGAAGGTTCTGTGTCTTTGGACTTTTTGAAGTGTGCTGGGAAAGCAGAAACATCCCTTCCAACAAAATGAGTCTTTGATATGTTTATTTCATAACAACATCAGTCATTTAAGGATAAAACTGTAGTTAAGAGAAGTGAAGTTCTAGTAGCAATCATGATGAAACCAAACATCTAAAAAAATAAAGGATAAAAGTGGAATTAAGAGTGCAGGGGGAAAAAATATATAATATTTCTTTGAAGGTGACAAGAGATACTGTTCTTGTCAGAAAAGGATTTATTAGTGACTGTTGTGAAAATGCTTATGGCTATAAAATGGAGATACATATGGAATATAATGCATGGAAGGATGCCCCATCCCTGGAAGTATTCGAGACCAGGTTGGATGGGGCTTTGAGCAACCTGGTGTAGTGGAAGGTGTCCCTGCCCATGGCAGGGGTTTGGAACTAAGTGATCTTTAAGATCCCTCCCCAGCCCAAACCATTCCAGGATTCTGTAAGCACAAATGTGCAACCAGCTCTGCGTTAGAGAGGAAAAATCACCTTATTAATACTTAAATATATTTCTTTATCATTAGGTAGTAGGCAAACATTCCTTTCCTCTGCAGTAACTCTTTTCCAGCTCCTGGAGTTCCACCGAGAGGAAAAGCTGTGGGGCAGCCGCAGCAGCAGCACCGAATCCGTGCAGCACAACCCGACCCGCGGCTGCATCCAGAGCTTCCTCCCTGACCTCGGCACATCCCGCAGCTGCCGCGGGACCCGCCCGCCCCTCTGCAAACCCGCACGGCATCCTCCTCAACACATCTTCCTCCACACGGCACCGGGGGAAAGGCTCTCCATTACAGAAAGAAGTGCCTGTGTACACTGATCATGGAATAAGCAGCAGAAACACCAACGCTGAAACCCCTCCCCAGAATCTAACATCTTTTTCTCGTGCTATTTCAAGACCGTCAGGCAAAAACATTTGCTTGAGAATAGGCTCAGTTCTGGGCTGGCCTACAAAACGAGATGGTACGATCATTAAAGGAACACACCGAGGCTGTCTCACTCATAGAACATTCAAGGGTAAAACCAGGATGAGTGCTTTATAAACACTGAAAACTGCCAAACTATTCCTAATCTGCTGGTCACTATCTGCCCACGACATGTCAAGTGAACTTTAGCCAAAAAAAAAAAAAAAAAAAAAGATACTAAAAATAAACTCTAGTACTGGCTCAGAAAATAGTTTAAACATTCTATTTGTAATTCAGGTTGGGACAAAACTCCCTGTTTTAAAGATCTTTCCTGTGCGGTTCTCTGCTCTTTCCCTATATAATTTTGGGAGATGGACATGGAAATAATAAAATCATCCTTTATTGACAGGTCTCTTGCACAACGGTCTCATTACAATGATTTTTGTGATATTGTACTCCATCATTCAGAATTATGAGAGAACAGTCTTTGACATCAAGTATTAAAAAAACAAGATATAACTGATCAAAGCAGGAGCTGTGAGCAGGAGATGAATCCCATCTGCAAGGCTGCCAAGTATTTCTTGTCAGTTTGTGAGGATAATCCCTTCCTTACTTTTACATCCAAGGTAGATTGGATAAAATTTGATTTATTTAAATCTTTCCAGCAAAAATAGGGATTGTCAGGGTTTTTTTAATTTGTTTTCCAAATTTATTACAGAAACACACAACACTCTTATCATATAATTTGACAAGTTTAAGAAAATAATTTAAATTATTCTGCTTGATTTTGTTAGGTTCAAACAACTCAGAGATGCCCAAACTAGAAAGACAACTTTAATGCTTCCTTTCCTGTTGCCCAGTCTCCTATAGAGGCAATGATTACTACTGCTATGACAGAGCAATTGGGTGATGTATTTAATTACCCTTTTCTGTATACAGCTTGTAACAAGTTTAGCTCACCAATAATGATAAAGACACAGCATATCCTGTAATCATAAGCACATATGGGTGCATTTGAAAGTTAATTTCTTTTTTCGCTTACAGAACTTGGAGTGTCTGTTATTTAAAGGCACGAAAGCTGCATTTCACAATGTTTTATGTGCATCATACCTTAAGCACTGTTTTCTTGTGCAATTTAGTCTGCACCTACAGGTTTGTTTGGTTTGTGGAGGTTGGGGTTTTTTTTAATCCTTTCAAGAAGCTTGTTTCGGCAAAGAAAAGAATTTAGGGTAAACCTCTTTTTTAGATTTTGCATTTTGTTCTGCAGCAACTGAAACAGCAACTGAAAACTTAAAAACCTTAGAATAAGTGTTTCAAAATCATTCTGCAAGCAGAATACATGCAATCCTCAGCATAACTCAGACATTCGTTAGACAACAAGGCCCCGTTTCCACTTTGGGGTAAAAACCAGACAGCTCAAGTGTATTACCAACTAAACCAAATCAACTTCACTGTATTGCTTCCGGATAGTATTTTACCAGTCTTTCACAAATACTCCAACAGTTTGTGTTTTACACAGGATGTGTCTTCAGAGGAGGGCAATAAATTTAATGAAACTTAAAGCAAAAAGGGGAAACAAATGTACTAAGTCAGCTCAGCCTGTTAACCAAACCAAACCATCAACAGAATTAACTGTGCAGGGTGACTGCCCAGACACCCAGCACATTTCCCAGCTGGTCAGTGGTATCATCTGAAGAGTGAGGGAAACAAAAGAGCAATGCTAAGTAATTTGCCCAAAGTTATCTAAGCAGATTATTTTAGGACTATGGATTTCTCAGCTGGAAGGAAGGGTTGGTGAAGACAAACAGCAAAGTAACTCCTCCATTTGATAAGATGCAGTTGAGCTCTCCTAGCACCCACTATGTTGTCAGAACAACAGAAATAACATTCCCTTCACAGCGCAAGAAGAAGAAGCGGGGAAAAACAAAAATCAAGGAAATCACTTTAGTAGTAAGTAAAAGTGCTGCTAATTTCTCATTTCACTGGACAAGCAAGAGATCTCCTACTGAAACTTTTATTTCCTTTAACAGGTTGTCTCTGCGCTCCTTTGGGGAGACAGAGAAACAATAATGCCAAATAAACAATGTGTTGGTGGTGGGTTTGACTGTTCAATACCATGCTGACAGGCCTAAGACTCCAACCAATGACAAATGACACAAACTCCAGAAGAGCAGATGAGATGCTTTTGTTTCAGAAAGAAAACAAAAAGTGCATAAAACAAAGTGCATGTAAATATATGGACACAACTCCTCAAAGATTTCACTCACACAGGACAAATAGAGTGACAAGTGGCACAAGCAGCACCAGCAGGACTGACTGATCAGGCCACTAGTTTGTAACCACAGAGACAAGAAAGATTTGTCACACACTAAAGGATTTGGGGGAAGGCTCCTCACTTTCCCTAATCCTTACAACAGAGCACCTGCAATACCAGATGAAGTCTAATTGCTCCCACAGTACTGAGATTTATTTTAGCCTGCACCATCTAAAAAAATTAGCACTTTGCCACTGGCATCAGTAAATGCAAGGTCAGACCTTAATGAAAAGTAACATGCAATTTTGATCAGGCAATCTAAAAGCAAACACTGAAAATGCTGCAAGACCAAATTTGATTTTATTTTGGAGAACAACTTTTTCGTGTTTATTCAACCTTTCATATCACAAAGCTAAACAAAACTTCATTGAAATTGACCTTAGATAACCAAACCCAACTCTAAATATAAATTTAAATCATGCTGAAACATCAGATTTTCAATCAGCTGCCTATTAATGGAAGCACACCCCTTCAAAAGAAACCAAGACTTATACAGAAGTCTCTTTTGTAGATATCCCTCGTTTCAATTTACAAAACGTTTTGCAGTAGCTCATTACATATTTCAGTCCAACAATTACAAGTCTTTCAAGACAGCATATATACTGAAGAGCTCCTTTGTTTCCTATATAAAAGCTACTGTAGTCCTCAACAGCTGCAAAGACAGAGGATGACACAAGCAGGAACAGACTGGTAAACTTTGTCCTATAGTTATAGCACTGTACGTTTAATCTTAAAAAAGTTGTTGTTCATTGTAGCTTAATGACATTCAGCATTTTCCATTAAATGGGATCTCTGTCAGCTTGCTGTCTTGGAGAACACTTAGATATCAATCTTACCATTTACAGGGTGAGAAAAGAGACACAGATGCCACATCTCAGAGGGCTATAATAAAATCAGCTGGTTTACCGTCTCAAAGTCTGGAAACAAGAAGTCTCATCACAAATGTAAAATAAAAACATGCTCAACTTTTATTTTTCCCCCAGAAAAACAATCCTGCTTTTGAATTTTGCATTTCATAATTTAAAAGCTATGTTAGTAGTAAGGCAAGTCACAGTTCATCTATTTTAAGATAAACTTTACAAATATGGAAGTCATTGTTTCTATAATTAGTTGCTTCTAAGTGGCAGATACTCTGGGAATGGTAAATATGCAGTTGGACTGGAAACACCAGCAGAAGGCCATTTAACAAAGCACAAAATTTAATCCTCCCTATTTACATTTAACACAGTCATTTCAACACAGCACTTAAAGCAAATACACTATGAAGTGAGTCTTTCCCTTTTCCCTCAGCTCATAATAAGGGAATCATGCATAATTCTCTTCCCTTTTGCAGAAGAAAGTACCACGATCAGAACGTAACAAAGTGAAATATTTAACTTTTTTATCCATACGTAGGAAACAAACCAGTGGCACAACATGACAAGTTGGCAAGTTTAAACTCAAAGCCAGAATATTCTAGGAAAAAAAAAAAAAAAAGAGGAAAACAATTTTGTATTTATAGTTACAAAAGCTTGTCCAAAGACAAAAAAGCTACCAACGGGATCTTCTTCACTTACTTAACAGCATTTAACAGTACATACAAACTTCTAACCCTATCCATGTGAAATAGTAATATTTGAATGCTTTGTAGACAGTGTTCTAAAAGGATTAATCCAAACTGTGTAAATCAGTTTTCTGATCTCCACAAACTAGTCAATGGCAAATACATTTGCGATCAAAAAGAAGATTTTCATATCAATAACATTTAAATTCACCAGAGAACACTTTAAAAGGAGACCATACAAAACCCAAAGTGTTCTGCACTTTCAAGGTTCAAGAGAAAGCAACAGGCAAAATGCACAGAACGGGAACACTGACACTTTCCAGCTCGCCTCAGTTGAAAAATCCGCCATGGGTAAGAAACACAAAAGGAAAGTGGACAAGATAAAGAACACAAAACATTGATCCAGATCTACTTCTATGGCAACCATATTGTCAAGCCACCTGTTGAACGGTCAGGAATAGCAGAGACAAGCAGAACAGGCTGTCTTTAAGCAATACTAAAACAAAACACAGGTCACGGATTTCTCAACTTCACCTGATTTTTCAACTGTACTAAAGGAACCAAACGTCTTAATCACGGGGCAAGACAAAAGTGTAACACTGAGAAAAATCAAAGCACGGCAGTACCTTTGAGAGAAGTTGCTTCTCTTTAGTTTTCTACCATATTCTGCTTAAACAGAAAGGGTGTTGTAGGTCATACGAGGAATTTTTCCTCTAGCAGGAAACTAACCTACACTTAAATGCTGAAACCCATATGCTTTTTAATGGGAACAGTTTCATTGTGGTGTAGACAGAAGTAAACTTCCACACCCACTACAAAAATCAGAACAATTCATATCATAAAACAAATCATTTTTAAACAGCTTTCTTCTGTTTTTGTCTGTGTCAGCTGCCAAAATATCACTGAGCATATTATAACAAATGAAGTCACACCAGGATTTAGGCAACAGAAACCTGAAGAGCACTCAACAAGGGATTTTTTTTTTTGTCATTTAGGTGTCCAAATGATCTTGTTACATGAAATCTCATACTGATTTACTGAGCCAACACCACAAAACTGTTTTCCCATCAAAATACCACTGAAATCCCATGCTACCACAGTACCTCAGTCCTGGTAGCTCATACTCGGATTCCACAGGAGTTATTCCTATCAGCATGAACAGTTACCACACTGTGCCTGAGACAGCATTCTGAGGGAAAGGGGAGGAGAGAATAAGTCCTGCTAACACACATCTGCATGCTTTAATATTCATTTATCAGATGTCATGCAATACAGGTGAAGAAAGAAGCCCAAATAAAGGAAAAAAATGAAACAGCTCCCCAAACTGATGCAACCTTATCAAACACACTGGTAAAGGAGATTACATTCAATTCTTACAGCACAAAGGGTTCAAACCCAAAGCATTTAGGGATCTCCTAATCAAGATGCTACTGTATAATGAAGACAAATGCAACAAGATAGTTGGATCATATTAGAAACTCATCAGGTATTAATTATTTGTCTGCCTAGAAGCCTTACTCGTGGCTAAGGAACCAACAGGACCAGATATGCTGCAGAGCAAACAAGAAGATGGTTCCTGCTTCAAAGAGCTTCACTGCACCTCCAAGTCAAAAACCTGCACTTAGTTAAGACAATCAAAGAGTCAACACTCTACACTGTAAATAACACAACAACTCTCAGTCTTCATGAACTATTTTGAACAAATTTTAAGAGAATGGTTTGATAAAGGCATGCGTGTGAACCTCCAATAGTGAAGAGCTCAAACAACAAGGAATAAATATTCCACAAGTGCACTACAGCAGTAATTACAGATGAAAAAAGGCGTAAAAAAAAATAGAAATCACACCAAACCCCAATATTTTAAAGCATAAAATACTACAGTATGGACTGATGTGAATTTTACAGAATAAGACTAGTTTTTCTAAATGAAGGCAAATAAAAAGCATAAAAAAATCAATTTAAAATCATTACAACACCAGAAAGGCCACTAAGAAAGCCACAGTGGGAGCCATAGTATTATTAGATACACTGCTCACTAACTTCCTTAGGCATTATGTATAAAATGAAAAGCAGTGTATCTTTACAGAGTACATTATTAGTCATTACCTACTTTGCTATAGGAGCCTGTGTTATTTTATTCCTTAACCCTACTATTAGAACTCCTGGAGATGCCAAAGCTGAAAACTAGGAAACAAAGAGCTGTAATTCACGAATTTTCAACGCATTTTGCTGAAACAGAAGCTTAAAAATAACATCAGGCTGTTAGGGATGACATCATTCATTTCAGATACAGCTTTTAGAACTACCTCCTGATGATGAACTGTGCTATTGCACACATGTAACAAACCAAGCAAACTCTTAAGGCCCAGCTTACATTTCTTCATACCCCATATGGTCTTAAGAACAATTCAAACTGATTACCTCAGCAAAGCCAAGTTTAATACTTAAGAAGAAAAAAAAAAGGGACCTGTAGAGTTAGTGAGCTACACCCACCTCTCTCCCACTGCAGACCACCACCAGCTGCATCCTATCACTGAAAACTTCAGTCCGAACCTGACATTTACAGCATTTCAACAAGAATGACACCTCACTTGCGTTGCAAAGTTCCCAAGAAACCTGTTTCTTCCTCAAGAAACCAAATCTCTCCTAATGACCGGGCAGGTTTAGACTAAACGTCGCTAACTGCAGTTTGCTCCAAACAAAGCCCGAAGGGCCAGGACGGAGAAGAGCAAAACGGGGCTCTGAATTCCCTTGGCATTCCCAGGGGAGCCGCTCCCGGGGACAGCCGGGCCGGGCGCGGCCCGAGCCTCCCGCCCGGGGAGGTGTCGGACACAGCCCGGGCTCCCTGTCCCGGCCGGGGGACGCGCTGCCCGCCCCTCCCGAGGGCCGCTCCCGGCCGGGGCGGGTCCCGGGGCCCCTCACGGCCGCTCCCGGGCCCCCCTGCAGGCCGCGCCCCGCCCTGCCCTGCCGTCCGTGCCCGCCGCTCGGCCCCCGCCGCCGGCCCGGCCGGGCTGACACGGCTCGACACGGCCCGCTCCGCTCGCCGCCCTGCCCGCCGCCCCTCCCGCCGCCGCCGCTCGCGGTGCCCTCGCACCTTGTCCGCTTTGTCCATGGCTCCCGCGGCTCCGGGCGGCGGCTCTACTGCGGGCAGCGCAGGGCCCGGGCCGCCTCCCCCATGGCGCTGCAGCCCCGCCGCGCTCCGCACACGCCCGGAGCGGCGCCGGCCCCGCTCGCGGTTATCACGGGAACCGGGACCGGCTACGCCACGGCCGGGGCGGGGCGGGCGGCGGGGAGGGCCCAGCTGGGACGGAAGCCGGGCGGGCCCAGCCCGGGAACGCCCTCGCTCCCCCCCGGGGCGGGCGCTCCCCGCCCGCGGTCGGGCCGCTCGAAAACAAGCGAGGCCGCGGCTCGAACGTGACGGGAACCCGCGGAAAGGAGCGGGGGGAGCGCGCTGTGCCCCCCGCCCGCGGGGAGCGAGCCCGGCAGGTGCGCGGCGGGCCCGGCTGCTCGGGGGCGGCGCCGGGGGAGTCTCGGGCCGGCGGTGTCCTTGAAATTAACTGGAACATCGAAGGGAAAAAAAAAATCTTGAGATTTATTTAGAGGCAGCAATCTAAAAATGTCGCAGCGGCGTCTGGGGCCGGCCTGTGGAAGCACCGTGTGTGCGGGACCGGGGCGCTGCCAGCGAGGGAGGGGGATTGGGAGACAGGGGGTTTGGCACAGCTCGTGTGACGTCCCTGTATTTTGCTGCCCTGGTTTTGGCGTGGTTAATTATGAGTAACGCCAGCGAAATCCACGAGACCGTGTTCACCCAGAGACAGTGGAGAACAGGAAACGAGTGTAGGAGCTGGTGCTGCGCCACAACACATGATCCCGTACGTGTGATCTGCATGGGATGGCCCTGCATCTCATTAAGCATGAATATGTCTGCTGCCTTGGGTTTAATGGAAAAGGAGCATGATTTATTTACAACTTGGGTGATTCATGGCAAGGGAAAAAAAAAAAGAATTAGATTAAGTATCTCTGTGAAAGACATACACAACGGATATCCTAGAGCAGACTCTTGAGCACTTCCAGGTGAAATACATTATAAATGCATTATGTATTACTACAAGAATCAGGTTTTTGCTTCGTGAAGGTTCTTGTGAGGAATAAATGGCTTGCCTTTTAGAAGAAGCAAGCAAGCAAGCCTAGATCTGAGTTTGACAGAGGTAAGAACTACCAAAAATATCCCTACAGAGCTATCTTGATAGAGGTTCCTAGATTGAACCTTTATAATTATTTAATCTTTCCAGATTTATGTTCATTATACTATGCAACAATTTGTTCTACTTAATAAAAATATTATTTCTTGGGTAAATCCCTTTGTGTTTTCTTAAGAGTTGCTCTTCAGCATTAAAACCTCGTTTGTAACATGGGATTATGAAGATGGCTGTTGCGTTGCACAGAAAGATCTCATCTTGCAAACAGATGCCACGAATAAGGAACTTGTGCAGACCATCCCTGCCTTGTGTGCTACTCCATCCAATCAGCAGGATCACCATCTAGGTGCAACTTTTGCTTACACGTCTGCAATCTTACTTCCATCCTGTGACTGAGGTTTTCACGAGGCTGCAGCACACAGAATCATAGGATCGTATGGGAAAGGGAGTGCGGTGAAGTTGTAATCCCAATTAAATTTAACCATAGGGTTTCTGTTAACTTCAGTGTTTTATGACAAATGAAGAGAACAGGAGGGCTGCTGCAGCATCCTAATTGATAGAGAAACCTCAGTTTAACTGAGAAGCTGCAGCAGTTTACACTTCGTATGCACTTCTGTATCCCAGCAGTTTCCTTGATGAGATTAAATGGTCAGCAGAACTCCCACAAGTGTTCATGACTCTAGGAAGCCATTTCAAGGTGGTAACAAAGATTAATTTGAGGTTATGTTCCCAGGGGCTTTTACACAATGAGATTTGTTATTTCAACACAAGTCATGAAAGTAAAACCGTGGATTAGGCTGGTTGTACAAAGAGCTTTCAGCTGATGCAATGGAACAGCATTTCATCAGTCATTGATGAACTTAAATACGAGATGGAAATCTACAGATAAATAATTATGAAACATACGCCACCTAAACCTAATCTTACCTAAACAACAAATCTCTACTGAGCAAAATGTATTTTATTACCAGTTGTTGAATGTGTTTTGCTTATTTGTGTAAAATTAGGTTGATTTATTTCAAACCTAGTCACTTTTCATCTCCCAAGTAATGTGGGAGAACTTGCCTGACTGGACAGAAAACAGTGAAAAAATCCCACTGAAACAACCAGAACAATCATTTTCTTGTATTAGCACACCAGTGTTTTAGTGTGGAATGCAGCTTAATTTGTTCAAATTGGTGCTGACCACAGAATACATATTATGACATTTGCTTAAGATAGTGGCTGTGTTTTTAAGAAATAATGACTCATTATGGCAAGGCTGTCCGTTCTGAAATTCTTCTTTTGTTCCCAACATACATACCAACAGAAAGGTCACACTTGAAAGGGCTGTTATGCATAAACAATAAGAATGTCTAAGATCTAAATTGCGCAGTGATTAAAGAGACATCAGAGCTACATAAATCTGTGCAATACACATACTATAGAAAGTCGTGTTGGGTCGCCCCATGTGGGTGACAAAAAAAATCTCAAATCTCCCATAAAATTTAACTGTGTTATCACCAAAAAGAAAAACATACCAAAGCACTCAGAACCAGTTATGTGAGATCCTCTATCCACAGCTATCACAAATATGCCAGGGTATCTGGTTACATCATTGTCACCTTGATCGAGTGTTGTGTAAGA
This sequence comes from Pyrocephalus nanus, assembly GCA_038380795.1. Taxonomy (NCBI): domain Eukaryota; kingdom Metazoa; phylum Chordata; class Aves; order Passeriformes; family Tyrannidae; genus Pyrocephalus; species Pyrocephalus nanus. The sequence goes on from CM076272.1 coordinate 10,355,622, forward strand.
GAACCCAGCAGTGTTACAGTCCTTAAGGAAGCCATAAAAAAATTCTAAAAACCCTGTTGAATTTAAACACAGTGGTATCTGCAGTAGCTGATTTTGCATACTCAATCCTAAGGGTCCAGTTCTCAAATCTGGTAAACACTTACTGCTGCTTTTTTATTGCAACATGGAGTAAGTAAGCCAATAGTTTGTAAGCAGAAAATGATGGTCAAACCTAGCAGGTGCTGACTGCTTACAAAAAAATTTTGTAAATTTTTGGGGGTTTATTGCTTCATCTGCTGGGTAGTGGAAATACCCTTCCTGAACACAGCGGAGGACACAGATCAAATGAAGAAGAAAATGTAGATCGACACAAAACCAAAAAATGGAGTCTAAACCAAAATACCTCAGCAATATGGAAAAGGCACTTTTCTGTATTCAGAATTCAAATCACATGATTACAAGCAAATTTAACAGCACATGTGTGGCCACTCACGCTCTCTACTTCCATAGGGTCTAATTACATTCAGTGGGTATAAAGTCCTACAAAACACATAAGGATGTGATTACACACGTCCCACTGAAATCGAGGCAGCTTCTTACAGTGGAAGCTGAACATATGTACAGACTTAACTGCACTGGCATGGAAACATGAAATAAGGGTTGCTCAGTAACACTCCCCACCACCCCCTAGGTCTGAGCAGGCTGGGGCTGAGCTCTGAGGCAGCACCACCGGACCATGGACTGCAGTGGGGTTGGAGGCTGCCATGCTGAGCAAGGGGAAGAGCCAGCAGGAATAAAGCAAACTCCAAAATGCCAGTTTTACTGGCCTGGGACTAAAATCTGCAGCATAATTAGAGAAAAGGACAAGTACAGAAAGCAAAGTATATCTCGGCAAATAAACACTTGTATCCGCTGGTACAACGTGGTGTTCTGCACAAGGCAGCTGAGGGCAGACAACAGGGAACATCACTGGAACCAAAGTGGGAAGGTGAGCCAGAACTAGTCCATGAATCTGAGAATCACGATTCTGATGGCAACGAGCAATTACTACCTGGCAGCAGCCAGAGTGAGCCCAGCTCTCCCACCGAGAGCAGAGGCAGCAGAGCCAAGCGGGACAGATCCTGCCATGCAACTCTCTGTACCACAGGCAGGGAGGATTAGCCTTTACTCTTGCTGTAATGCCTCCAGTTATTACAGCTAAGATTTAGAACTACATACGCAATTATTATAACACAGATACACTTTGCAATCTACCTTCCCACAGATTTAGAGGCATTTAAGACGGTGCTAATCCTTTCTGTCAATATCTTAATTAACGCTTCACTAGTTGATTAGCTTGTAATGTATTTTACCTAGTTCTCTAACCTGGTTCTAAAATATATTTTTAGTGCTTTGAAAATAATAAAGTAACAGCTAAACTTTTAAAGTCAATATTAACATCTGTATATGGAAATTTAGTTCAAATAACTGCTGTACTTTTGAGAAAGCAAGGAGTACTGTCCAGAGTGATGTCATTTTACTCTTACTCCATAAATACACAGTTCCTGCTCAAGTAAATTAATTTGCTACCTCTCAAAAAAAAATACAATCTTCAAATACAGACATAATGTTTTGCAGCTGACAACTTCTGAGTAATTACAAAAATCAGTGTTTATTTACAAACTACAATTCAAATACCTTCATTATATTATTCTGCCAGGTGCATTTCAGCTGCCTTGCCATTTTTCCTTTCTTTTTGGTTTTGTTTGTTTGTTTGTTTGTTTTGTTTTGTTTTTGTTCTTATTGTTCAATACATTTTTAAGCCCATTTAAAAGCAAAATTAAATCCTCACTACATCCACGTTTCAGATCCAGTCCTTTAGAGTAGGACTTTGAGATGCAAAAAGAGTACATTTCTCTCAAGTATGCTTGATAAATAAAATAAAATAAAAACCCCCCTATAATGCAGACATAGCACCCACATCCTCCCAGATTTCATTTTCATGTTGTTGAGTTTTAAGGCATAAGCTGCCAGCAACTCAAAACAAGGGTTTATATATACACAGCTTAATCACTGGTGTAATCTCACACAAGATTACAACAGCCATTAAAATGTTCTTTTGCAAGCAGTGGTACTGGTACTAAGATGCCAGTTTGTCTTGTACCAACAACAACAAAAGATACAAAAAAAAGACCCCAGAAGCTGTGAAAAGTGTGGCTCTGACAATCAAAGACAATTGCAGGAATTTAATGACTGGAACCGAGACTGGCGAACACAGCGAGGCTGTGTTACCACGTCTGGAACAACCTGCAGTGCAAGAGGGTTTCCTGAAAAAGATTTCATTCACCCTCTTCCTTCAACTGCTTGTTCACTTTTCCTGAGGAGGCAGAAATGACACCAGAGCTACCAGGGACCAGGTGGGCTAGAGATTTCTGCTGCCCTTGTGCGACAGCAGAGCTTCTCTGTATTTCCCCACAGAAAATTCTCATCTTCCAGGTTAAGAATTATGAGAACTCAGAAAAGGGGTAGAATCCCTTAGGGATTATATAAATCTTCATTATGTGCCTAGAGCACAGCTGCTGAGGCACTGTACACATAAGAACTAAAACATGCCCAAACACAACAATTTCTTAGAGGTAGACTGACACTTTTTTGGTCTAAAAAACATCGCTAGCCCTCACTGCTCAAGCTGAGGGCCCTTCACTAGTTGCACAATCAGACCTTCAGAACAGTAAGATAAAACAAGGGAACTAGATGGAAGGACCAGATTCCATCTAGTATTCCTGTTTCCTGCTTGAAAAAATCCAAACATGCCTCCCTAACAGACATGGCTGGGATGGGGAAGGTTACATCAGGTACAAGAGACAAAGTCAAGAAGACTTTTTTTATTTTCAGTGATTGTAAGATTATACACAGTTCTCTTTTTTCCCCTCCTTTAGTGGAGAGTTGTTCCTTCCCACAGCAAGGGTGGTGGGAAATGGCAGGGAAAATAAACACATTCAAATAGCTGTCACTGTCCCTGTCCCCATGGGAAGGAGAACCTTGAAAGAACTGAGACAGTCCCTTGTCCCCCAAGGAGGAAGAACCTTGCAAGATTCCCTATCCAAATTAAAGCCTCTGGATCTGTAGCTGAGGGTCCCAATTACTGTGCAGTATTGTTAAGTTCAACTTCACATCACCAGGTAGTATTGGAATTTTCAAAGTAAAAACAATGTTACACAACACAGCATTGTAAGGAAACAACACACAATGTGCTTTTTAGTCAATGTCATCTACAGATTTTACAAAGGAAAAAAAACCTTTGCTTTTGCTTAAAAACTAAGTTCAATTTCTATTCTTATTTTACCGTTGTTTTAAGTAAGTGGATAAATTAAAAACACCTATGGGTAAAAAAAAAAGCATCAGTGAAGAAGAAATGCTCACCCAAGATTCAGCATCATGCTACTCATGGTACACATTAAGCTTTATTGTGTAAACTCCAGGAAAAAAAACTCGCTTTGACAACTGCAAAAAAAAAAAAAAAAGCAAAATAATTTTCTAAGGGACATAACTATTCTTCAGATAAAAGTTAATTTTATCCTATTTAGTTCCACCCTGTTACCAATTTAAATCCTGCCCTAGAACATTGAGTCTACCATGTGTGTGATGGACATGTGTAATTTATTATGCTTTTTCACTATTTTTGGGGGGTGTTAATTGCTCTACATACATATTTTTCCTTCTATTATTACAATGTCTGTGTGTGGCACTGCTTTGTGTACCATCACACACTACTCACAGAACTGACCCCACAAAATTCCCTCTACGTTTGAGACCTGCAAGAGAATTTTTCTGTCAGCTCCAGACAATCTGCTACAGGAATAAAAGTTGCCGTGCTCACCACTACAGCTGTACTTTAAAAGGATCTGATGATCCCAAAATCTTAGGACGCAAAAGGCATGTGCCTGCTACGAGGCAGGACTTCAGAACAGCAGCTCTGAAGGGACTACGACACATTCAAACATTTGAGACAGAACAGATTCCATTATGACCGATGTCACTGCCCCTGGGCCCCTCTCCAAACCCACAGTGTCATTTTAGATACACTGAATCCAGTCAGAAACACCACAGAGCAGGCAGAGGGGCTGCACTTCTATTCCCAGGGAACTGCTTGGCAAGCCTGCATTCCTGAAGTAGCAAAATAAACCCCGAGCATGTCCCTGAGCGATGCCAAATACCCACCAACGTAACCGGGCAGGGTTGATAATGGCTTGGCATCTGGCAAGCTGAAAGTCAGTTAACAACACTGCTAAATGTCAGCTCTTTAGTATTTATGCTTCACTGTTTTGAGGGGGAAAAAAAGAAAAATCAACAGCATGTTTATCAAGAGGTTCAGACTTTAAATCTCCATGTTGTCCTTCACAGATGAGGTGAGGATCAAGTAATACCTATTTTTGAAGTAGTGTCTATTTTCTTTTAAAAATAACACAAGTAAAATTCAAGTATGATAAAAGCACATCAAGAAACAACTGTACAATTTCTGAACTGCACTGTTTATTTTGCTGCTTGAAACCTAAGTGACAGTATGCCACTATAATTATGGGGTTTCTTCTAAACCTTTACTACACTGCAGGTACAGAAATATACGGACACATTTTTGGAGAATTGACATTTTGCAAAATGCAGCAAACATTTCAATTTATACATGAGAAAAGGAAGTGTTCAAAAGGGTATGCATTTCAAGTTATTGCAGGTTATTTCTGTGAGAGAATTTCTGCAGGTAAAACATGTTTAAATTTAACCAACAGTAATGTGTCAGTGTATTTAAAATCATGACAAAAATCTTCTCTCTGGTCATTAATTGCCCCTCGACAAATTACTAGGATGTTGTATGTTTAGGGCAAGATGTCAATACAGCATAAATCCCGTGGCATTTTGGTTTTCTTCTGGAGATTAAAGCTGTTTTTTTCTTGGGATAAATGCAGCAGCAAAACACAAACCAGCTGATCAAAAAAGCACTTCTGCCATAACTCCAATAATTTCAGGGCACACCAACCGACAGTAGTTTTGCCATTCCCAGTTCTTTTAAGGTTTACATCACCGCACTGTTGCCTTAAGTAGTTTGTAGAAGCCTGTTTTTCTGTTAGGCCAGCTTGCTGACTACAGCCTGGTTGAGAGAATTTAGTTGGTTGGTCCATTTATCTAACGCCGTATAACGGGCCCCGCCTCTCTTCTGGTGATCCAGTTCGAGGAGCTGGTTGACTTGATCGATCCGGCCGTGTATAGTGCTGGAAGCAAAGGAACAGAAACTGTCAATGGCCGATGGACGTGGAAACAGGAACTCACAGCAAATCCAAGGTAGAATAAGAGGTTTTATACAAGAGAGACACAAAGGCCGTTTCAGAATTTGGCACCTTTATAATTGTTGTCCTGGATAGTGCTGCCAATTTAGCTGTAAATTGGAAATCCAATGGACTAATTCACTGGGCAATGCAGATTTTATCTGCTTAACTATGACCCGCACAAAGTCTAAAGCACTGTGAGGTAAACAATTCTTCAAAGTCAAGGAATCGTGAAAAAAAAAAAGGAGATTTATGTCAAAAGAAATAAAAAATACAAACCCATCTATGGATTTTATTTTTGCAGTAGATGCAACAAGTTACCCTCCAGAAAAATAGGTTTTACAAATTATAGTCAAGTTTTTCCAGTTAAGGAGAGCAGACTACTAATTTGTCAGCTTGAAAATGTACTCAAAAATATACATGGGTATAAGCAGCAATTACTTAGAATAGTAACTTTCATAATTTCATAATAATTCAAGACACTTATTATGTAATTAAAAATTAAAATAAAAACATGTCACTCAATCTTTCTGTGTCATTTTCTTGGCTCCCATCTTTCAAACACTCTCCACTGCTCATAAGCAAATCCCAAGTCAGCATCATTACCTTTCACTTCTAGAATCAACCAGTATTGTCACAATGCACCAAAACAATGTTTTGTTGCTTCTTGTATAGTTCGATTATTTTAAAGTAATCAAAAATCAATAATCAAGAATAAAGTACATACTTATCCAATATGCACTGCACAAGCAAGCTTTCCACATCAGCTACATCTATGTTTAACTCCTAAAAGAAAAAGAAAACTCATTATGCTGCCACCATGTTTTGCAACATTAAAACCCTCCAATCTTTATTTTCATATACAGAATTTGGTTTCATTTCTCTTTCTTACTGCTCAAAACTATCAATTCAATAATGAGCTATCAAGCAAAAGACCTCCACCAAAGTACACGTGGCCAAGAATCAAGAGATCAGTAACCTCTCAGAAAAGGCTGAAGCAAAATTTTGGAAGCTCCAGAAATGAGTTCCTTTACTGACTTACTGAAAAAACAAACAGATAAAAAATATCCCAAACAACAACAAAATAAACCACAACCACAAAACCCCAGGAAATAAAATAGGACAGTAATTATCAGAAAAGAATGGATCTACACTCAAAACCATTTAGAGACATAATTGCATCTTCTGGCTCAAGCAAGTTCTACACATGCTAAGTCTAACTTATAAAAAAAAAAGGCCCACAGAGTTCTAAATAGAATTTAGGGATAAAAAAAAGGCACCTCTAATATTTCATGACACATTCTGTAATGCTGTGAATTTCTGCAAGCAAAATCACAGACCCACACGAGATGGAAATAGTCATCTCTTATCGCTAGGGTTTGATTTTGTTCTTTCCAGATTAGGCCATGAATTAAGTGATTCTGTGATAATGGTTGGTTTGTTCCACTACCACAGTTCTGTAACTCATACAACACAGACATTTTAAGATACCTTCTGAACAAAAGGAGTTCAGATTTTAATTTTTATGTTCATAAAATTTACATTCATAATTACATTTTTAATGATATGAATTCCACTTTTTATACTTCTTTTCAGGAATGTGCTTTTCCACCCCAAGTAGAATATGGTAATTGAGTATTTTAGAACTATATCATAGTACATTTTATAAAAAGCACTCAGATGACACTTGAAATTTACTTTTTTTTCACTGCAAAGCTGCCAGCAGTGCATCAGTGCTACTTTATGGTGTAGAGTATATTTTAGATGCTCTATTTCTGGAAGCACTGTATTTATTTAAAAGCTTTTATTCACTATTAATCATTTACTTAAGCAAATGCAAGGCTCCACTGACACATACCTTAGAAATAAAAGGAATATGTATTCTTGTGTAAGGCTTAATTAATTTTATAAGCACTTGTGTTCTGATGTTTCGCAAAAGCTCTGTAGGGAAGAAAAAATAAACACTGTAAAAACAACAGTACTGAAATAAAGATGCAACACCACTCCATATAGAAAGATATCCTAAACAGCAGGATCTTTTTAAGGCAGTAATTCAGTGGGTGGGGAAGCACAGCAAAGGCCAAGGGATCCAAACAATGTGCAAGCCTGAAAATGGACACACAGAGTCAAAAACTGTTCAAACATGGAGCAACATCTTCCCTGGTAAAAACTTAACTTATTCAAACTAACTGGGTAAGTCCTAGAGATGACTGCATGGTATGTCTGTCCCTCTGATTTATGGCTAAAATGCTTGTGTTGTACAAAAGTGAAAAGTGGTATTCTTAAGGATATTAAAAAATCTATGTGCATTTAACTTCATGGGGAATATTCACATTTAAACATAAAAGACCATGGCCTAATGGTATAATTATGATGAGGAACTGAAGAAATAAAACAATCTGCATGGAGTGGCTGATTTTGATTCAGTAAAATAGCGCAGTCATTGTTCTAGAATTTTTTGCATTATTAAAGAAAGTTTGGATAAAATGAAAGCATAAATTACAATTGTGACTTAATAGAAAAAAAAAATCTAGCTCCATTTCTACCTAACTAGTTACACAAGGACTGTTTATATAAGAAAAAAACCACTGAAGACCAGATTAAGTGTCTCAATAAAACTAAGGAGATTAAAACAATGAGGCAAGGTATGTAAACATTACAGCCACAACCATGCTGTGTATCACTACAGAGACAAAGATGAGGCATCACTAGCACATAATTCTCGTCAATGCTTTGATTCAACTGCCCTTCTCCTCTTGCTTTCCAGTTCTGTCACACCTTTTTCCTTAAGCATACATCTCTCCAATCTCACAGTCTCCCTACAAGACTTTGAAGCTCCCCAGTAGCCTCCATGCAGCAGCAGCAGGGTTATATTTAGTTATATTTAGTTTCCCCTCCTGTTTGCCACTTTCTCTTTTACAAAGTATAAGAAAACCACCTCTCTGCATTTAACTCTTTTCTTTCATTTAACTGTCCAGCTAAATGATCTTGCAATGCCACAGCAAGACCTACTCTTTGAAACAGCAGTCACCTGAAGATCTGGGCATTATGTTCAAGTGAAGAGACTTTTCAGTTCTCAAATACATGAAAAAAATGCAGGAGGAACTTTATTTTATCATGTTATTGTAACAGAAGGGCATGTGTTGTGTTCTCCTGTTTTATTAAGCATAGCTACTGCAAGTCCAAAAATTTTTTATAACACATAAATTCAATGTATGCATCTTATTAAATATTTTACGTATTTATTAGTGTAACCTTCATTATACTGTGTGTTTTGTCTCTAATCTGAAGCAGAAAATTAACTTTATAAACCAGCAAACATCTAATTGCTGAGACTGACACAAGCCACCTTTACAGGTAAGGGCTACTCTCACTTCACCCTTCCAATGGGAAAAAACCCCTGTAAAACAAACCACTCAAAAAATAACAACACCACAGATATTATCTTAGAATACCCCCTCTTGCTGGAACTTTCTCCATCATTCCTGCAATTCTTCACAGTCATGCCACATGCCTGGATGCAGGCTGGCCTTGACCAGCTCCTAAGGAACTTGTAAACAGTGAGGGAATCGTCAACAAGTAATTACAAAGAACTCTCAGTCTGCCAAGAAGAAAAGTAAACCGTGGGGAGGAAAAAAAATAGAAAAAACCCAGCAGCTTATCAAGTAGTGAAAACAAAAAGGATTAAAATAGCCTTCAAAAATACCTTCAATGTGCTCCCTTATGAAGGGATCGTCCATGATGTTGCTGTGATTTGTTTTCAGAATCTTCTCAAATTCAGTGATGTCGTTATTCTGATAGGCACTTCAGATAAAACAAGAGACTGAATTATTATTCTAAAAGCTACAGACTTATATAAGATGATGTTATACCTCTAAAACAAACATGTATTAAGCGTTGGTGGCAAACAATTATATTCAGGGCCTTTATAAGCAAAAACTCTCTCCAGATGAAATGCAACAGAAATGACCTTTCTCCTATTTCAATTTTAAGAGCATTTACTAAAGTTTAGTATGAACATTTAGTCATTCCACAAGTGCACTCTAGATTCAAAACTTTTGTACTTTCTGTACTTCTTTAAAAAAGCCTAGACCCTAAAAATAGCCAGTTTTGAAAAGTACCATTACATGAATTTTGGCTTCAATAACTCGTAATTCATGGCAGAAATGAAAGCTAATAAGAGTCTAGAAGGCTGTTGCTGTCTCTATGATGTCCATCTTAAACTGAATTCTAAAAACACTGGAAGATGGAAGAAATCCTGACTTCCAGGATTAACCATCAGTAATTCTGGCATAAAATTATGCTTTAGATTTTTATTTATACCTTATTTGTGTGTATATCCTTTAAATAGTCAGTCAATCTTGTTATCTGAGAAAGGGTTACAAAAAGGTGGGTTCAGTGGTGGCACCACAGCATCATTTAAAGATCAAGAGCTGTAACCACTGAAACAAGACTTTTTACTTGAAATACATGCTTTCAACTTCTCTTCAATACTGACATCAAACATTTTAAAAATGTTAATTTTTCCTTCCTGGTACATTTTTAAATTGTTTTGAAACTGGTCAAAAAGATTCATCCTTTATTAAAATGGGCAAGAAAAGGACCACCTACATTTAAGGTAGAACTTGAGTAGTTTATAAATGGAGTTATGTGAGTGGCATGGATTGTATCACTTGAAACCAGCAAATTCTACTTAATAGTTAAAAGGAATTTCGGTTATTGTTTATTTCAGAAGTCTCTTTTTTATCATATGTCAAATGTATAAGTTCCTACTGTATAGAAAGGATTAAAAATGTAATTGTAATCTTTGAAATTAATTTTATCTTCTGCATATTTCTTATCCATACTGCTTTAATTGCATTATTAATTTTAAAGAAGCAGTTCTACTCAAATGTCAAGATAAAACATATAAATTAGAAATATGAATAAAATCAGATTGGGTAAGGCCATCTGGAGTTCCTTCTGCCTCAAATTCACAACGAACTATGACAGTGAAGTAGAAAAAACACATCTAAAGTAGAATGAATTACTGGGAATAGTCTCTTAATGAACTGCCAAATACTTTATTCAACCACTGTGTCAAAAATGGATGAACATCCTCCCTCTGAGAAACAATCTGTATGCAGACAGTGGCACAGAACCACAGCAGCATCAGAGCAAGGCCTGTTCCAACAGGAGACCAACTGTGCATTTCAGAACGTGAGCAGACACTGCTTCTTACCTAATGAAAAGGTGGGAAAGGTTTTCCTATGTATTGTTTATTTTTTTTAACTTGATAAAGCAAAGGCAGGGTAGAGTGGATGGAATAGGGCAGCTTCAAACCCTGCCTCAGTTCACTTCATTTTGCTTAATGATCTTAATACACTGAAAGTCCTCATTTTACAGTGGCCTGTAAGAGGTAATTTGGCCTTCTGTGATCTTCATGTGTGTTTTAAGAGATCTCCCCTATCCTTCAAAGTTCAGTTTTTCTATTCCTAAATTATGAAGCTCCTTTAGTAATCATGACATATCCATGCATCAAATTATTCTATTGGCTTTGGTATGAGATGTCAGACAACTTAGCCCTAAATACCAGTTGTAGTACAAGGTGGGACAGTTTTTATTTAAGGGAAAAATTAGGTTTTTGCCACTGCATAAAAAAATTAAGCACAGTAGAAGAAAACAGCATGTTTCTTTTACTCCTACCTGATATAACATAGATACTTTGGTATCTCATAGTAATTAAGTTGCTTAAGAAAAACCGTACTAATATTTGCTCAATACTGATAAAATAACTGTCTTAGCTGCATAGAGAAAAGCCATTTCTAAAAATATTTCATCTCTGGTTTGGACACTGTATCTTTTTTTTTTTTTGTTCTCTGCTCCAAAAAAATTAAAATCTTACCTTACTAAATTCGTCATTGCTAGAATCTCTGGATCATTTTTGTATGGTTTAGCCTACACAGAACAGAAAGCACAATATGCAAGCTTAGATTTTAAGTATTTTTTTTCCATTTTCATCTTTTGGGTAATTTCCCTATAAACTCAGAAAAGGGTGTGGGGTGTAGGGGGGGGGAAATGTGAAAGAAAAAGAAAAAAATACCTCCTGAGAGTCAAATGGATTTATTCCAGACTTCATGAGCATGTTCGCTAAGACCAAGTATTTTAAGCAAGTGGTTCTTCTGGGGCTCCCTGATTCATCATAATTCTTGAATGCTTCAAAAAAATCAGTGTGTGCCTTTTCAAACTCTCCTTCTCTTAAGTGCATTTTGCCTCCACATTCTGAAAAGAAAACACAGATGAAGAGAAAAGGAACACTGTGTGCTTGTTGCTGACTACAGTAATTGTACCCAAGTTCCACGCTATTTCTAAGTAGATCACTGAAATATTTTCAGAAGTCATTTCATTCTCTGAAATCACCAGGAAAAAAAAAAGCATTAGGGCCTTCACATACAGCACTGCCATTTGGATAAACCCATTCCAAAGAAGAACAAACAAAACCCAACCCACATGATAAAACTAAAAGAACACTAATCCTCATAGCCAGTAATTAGTTCACCCTTATGTTAAAATACTCTAAAAACTGAAATGGAATTTATCTCCATTTCAGTGGCAACAGACTTCCTATATTTATGGAATTTTCCCTATCTGTTGAGCAAAACTGCACAGAAAAACTGAGAAATCCTTTCTGTCTCTTGAAGTACCCACTGCTGCCTGACTGCCTGAGCAAGTGCCTACACCAGCGGAAGGGGAAGGCACAACAGTATTCTGTCTTTCTCCAAGACACACAGCGTGTTTCCACTACAATTCATCACTGCAGATAATAAAGAGTATTTTCAAGTACATCTTAAAGCCCTTCAGTTCCTGCTGAATTTCAGTGAGGTGAGACATCGAGCACAGATTCACCAAAGGGGATTGCAGAAAAAGTCCCTTCTGCCAGCAGTCCTTCCTGTCAAGCCTTTGCTTTCATGCCCTGCAAATGCCTTTGCATTTATCTTTTGTTGCCTGCCATGGTGCCAAACAGCTCAAGTCTTCCTCTTTTCTTTCTACTGCTTCTCTCCTAACATTTATATGGCCAGCTGTCCCACCCTTCTGACCAGAGCATCTGGTACTCGGGCACCAGAACAGCAGAGCTACGTCCTACACGATGAGGCTGCAGCCTCTGAATCTGCAGGATCCTCTGTCTGTCTCTACAGTTGGAACTGAAAAAAACCCACATTAGTTCTCAGATTTTCATAAAACTAATCTATGCAACAGAAGTTAAAGGAAAAATTGAAGATGTACTTGCCTCTGATAACTCCCATGATCAGCGGATGAGGAATAGCTGACTTGATGTGCAATGACTGTTCATATAGTGCTTTAAGTTTTTTGTTATTTTTCTGTGCTGTATACATTTGAATTTCCAAAGCATAGATTTCCAATAGTTGAGTACCTTTTTTTAGATCATCTTCCCCATCATCAGTCTAGGACAGATTAAGTAATAAATACTGTGAAATTTTAAGAGAACAGCAATTTCAGTTTTATACTAGTAAAAATCTGAGTACCAAATACTCTCAGTAATTGGAATATTCCTAAAACTCCACTATTTTGATACAACTCTTAACAGAAAACATAATACTCGAAGAACTTATCACAGGCCAAGTTCTGAAGCCCTTTATTTAAAACATCAGTATTTTTGTGTAATTAAATGTTTTCCTCCAAACTTTACCCTTTATTCTTTCCCACTTTGCTTAAATTGCACTCTCATAAATGCGATGACTGACACAAATGCACATATACAGATAACACATACAACACTTCTGCTGCCTGGAACAGAACCATTTCCCAGACATTTGTAACCTATTTTCCATACTGAAAGAAGAAAACTGTCACAAACAAACACAGCAGGCTGCATGGCTGATTAATTTTTTCCCCTTTCAGATGGGAAAGTAACAACTGTACTTTCGGTTTTGAATAAAGCTCACGTGGAATCTTTGCTGTATTTTAAAATTAATGCCTGTGCATTGATATGTGCTTCTCATCCTTGCACCTGACTGAAGAGAAACCTCATCAGCAGCTGTGAATAATTTTTTAAAAAATCATCTTTAAGCAAGGAATAAAACACTTATCATTTTTTTGTTTGTGTTATCAAACTGATAACAAATTAAATCAGGCAGGGAGTTTCTTCCCTCTGTACTAAAGCTCAGCAACAAGCCCCGAAGGCCAACAACAGATGTAAAAGAAAATAAACCAACCCCCCCAAAATCGATGTTGTTTACTGAGCCACAGTGATTTAGAGTATAAAGGTACCTGGCACGACTGATGCAGCTGACGCAAAATCTTTTGTAACTTTCCATATTCTTCTCTTTCTAAATATAATTTGCCAAGCTGTAATGAAAAAGGAATTGAAGTACTGAGGTCTATTAAGATTTCACAAGTATAAGAGTTAGCTGAAGGTGTCAAACAAAAGCAAAAAACCATTAAAGTTATGTATTTTACCTTTGTGTTTGTCTTAAACCACAATCTATCATTCTTAGCATCTTTCAGAGCTTCAAGTGTTGTTTCATAGAATTCCTGAAGCAAATCCATCTGGCATAAAAAATCAGAATTCTATAATTGTAAACAGCAAATTTGTACCTGTTAATAAAGTCAATCTGAACAAACTAAAAGTGCATGCTTGAACTTCTAAATAAGAAAAGCATTTGTATCTTACTGAATGTCTGCATTTAAACTGTAAAGAGCTTCTAAAGTAACAAAACTAACCACACTTGCTTTTCTTATATGAAACATACAATTAAAAAGCATTCACATTTCAAGATTTCCACCCATCTGTGAAAAATGAAAGGCATCTTATAAGAGCCCATCTTATATAACCAAGGAAGAGAATTCTGATGTTGTGTAACAAACACAGGCAACATTGCTCCTACTTAAAAGAAGAAACCCAAAAATGATTTACATATCAAAAAGAAAATGTACTTTACAAAGAGAGGAAAACGGTCAAAGGCAAAGATCCCTTCTCCTTTCTGTAATCCCAGTGCTGAGTGAAAGAAACCTCGAGTGTATCCAATCATTTCTCTGCACAAAACCCCCCAATACAACATCTAAAATGGAAATCATAGTGCTGAGTGCTGCCTTTTACAAGGTGAAACAGAGAATGCATTCATATTATTTATGGCCACAGTTGTTTTGGGGATAGCAGATCTGTGACCATACCTCAAGTTAAGATTTCCAGATTGTCCCTCCAAGTCTGGCTCAACTGCATTCAGACCAGAGACTGAGCTCTGCCAGGAAGGGATAGTCTAAAACAATCCTTTAGACCTCAAGGGTGACCCACCACTCAGCTACTAAACCTTCCCCTCCTCAGAGGAGCAGGACAGAAGGATTGTGATAATGACTGAAGAATCATCACTAAAGACCAGTGATCCTTCCAGGTGGTCAGTCAGGGGAGCTTCCTACTCTCTGTAAAGCTTCTACAGCAGCACAAAAGAGAAGGGGCTGGGCTGTGTAACTGTGACCGTGTACCTCACTTGCTCAGCTCACTCACACGCTGCAGTATTTCACTCCAGCACTTCACCACAAAGTAAATTTCACACCTACACCTCCCACCAAAAGTAAAAAAAAAATAAATTATTGTTTCATTAAAAATTACTTTGAGAGGGCATTGGGTAGTGTGCAGCTACTATGCTAATTTAAAAAAAAAGTATGTATTTATGAACATAGAAAGCCCAGGTAAGTAGCCAAAAAAGGACAAATTTTTGAAGTTATTTGCCTTAACAGAATCCTCTGAATGTGGGAAATATATTTTTAGATATAAAATATTTTAGACAGCAAATGAGTACTGGAAATTCTATCTGAGATCAAAAAAGCCCAAACCAAACACAAAAGTCCATAGTTAAAATGCAAAACCAAAAACCATGAAGATGAAAGAACTGATGATCCAACCTGCTTGGAAGTAGAGATATAATCAAGAATAGAATTGATGGACTTTTCAGAGTAATTCCTTGTAACTGCACTCCGTATGTAGGTCAATAGCTGTTTATACCTATTCATCATTTCAGGGAAGTTAGTCTAAAAGAAAAACAAAATTACATTATAGTTTCTGTTTTAATGATTAAAAACTGAGTTGAATCTTGCAAGTGTACAAACAGGAAAGAAAGCATAACAAGGAAGGTTATGCAGTAGTGAGTGGTTGCTGTTTGAACTTTTACATCACCACTTTACTCATAAGCAGCAAAATCAGAAATAACTTCATCAGGACTGCACGGAATAGACATTTAAAATATTTATCTCAATGAAGAAAACAGAGTTGGCCATACAAGTCTTTGGAGCAGCTGCATATGCACCACATAACTGTTTCACTGATCTGTCTCGGTGCAGGGCACACACAGGCACATGAACACTGTCACTGGTGTGATACCTCAGCACAGCAAGGGCTGAGCCTCAGGCTCTCAGAGTATCAGCTGACCACAGAAGCTATTTTGCATCCACCCCATCATTACAGACCTGCCAGGTCTGCAGTAGCCGCTAAAGGCTGCAAAAGACAAGTTCTGGCAGATTTAGTTGTCATGGCCATAAATTAGAATAATAACTTAACATCTCTGGATCAAATATGTATTTATGCCCTTTACTCCCAAGTGATAGCTGGAATTCCTACCAATTTAAAGTTTATTTTAATCATCTGCTTCAGAGCTTTGAATCCCCATTCTCCTTTTTCACCTTCGAGCTCCAATACCTGAAATAGAAGAATTTTTTGCAAAATATTTACAAAAGCTTTATTCAAACTTAAATCCATTTTATATCTTGTTTAAAATGTACATATCCCATACACGCCTTTCCCCCACACTTTGTTAATTTTATTATTATATTATAAGTAATGTTTAACTCTGCCCTGTTCTTTGATTCTACTCTTTCCTAGTAATATTGAAAAAGTTAGTGAGAGGTTTGTATCCTACAAGTTTTCACAACTTAGCTGCTGTAGGGAAGGTGAATATTATTTCTGCTGTTGTTGTTAATTGAACTTTAGTGTCAAACACTAAACTTTACCACTGCTCCATAAATACATAGGCACAAAAAAGTTTTAACATTACCTGCAAAACTGACTCAACTCAGTTTGGACTAAATTATTTAAAGAAGTACACTTCTGAGTTACAGCAGAAAAGGTTCTTTTAAGTCATGTATATAATTCTGCTATACACTACAAATAAGCCAAGAGATGCAAATATCCACTTTTCCTTTAAAAAGTTACATCTAACATGCTGCTTTCTGGTAGCAGTGTGCAACCAAAATAATTTAAAACTGAGATGAAGAAAAGAAACTCTGTGTCACTTAGTATTTATACATTTAATGCTTTGGAATCAGATTGCAACCCAAATATAATATGCTACATAAAACACTGGAGAAAACACCATTTCATAAAAAAACCCACCATTTCATAAAAAAAAACCCCAAAGATCTGGCTTCTATTGTTGACACGTGAAAGCACAGTTAGAACTGTTCAATTAACTGAGTAAATCCTGAAGATTAAAAACTCAGATCTGTGATAAAATAAGACTATTTCATGTCCTATTTATGATCCTAAGAATGATCTTGACAGGCAGTCAGCCAGGAGTTTTAAGTTGTCCAGTGATAAATTTAGCACAGTAGTAAAGATAAATATTAATCTTAAAATTCCAGAAAATAACTCAAACGGTAAGCAAGTATTTTAAAATGCAAATTAATATAAAAAAAAGGAGATAGAAAATAAAGATGGAAAACCTTCTGAAAACTGCTTAATGCTGCTTTGGGATCATCTTCCTTCAAAGCTTTGGAATTGTAGTATTGATTTTCCAGATCCACATTTGGTTCAGAATTGCTGTCCTCAGAATATTCCTACATTTTAAAGGGGGGAAAAAAAAGAGAAAAAAAAGGTTGAGAACATCTAATAATTTGATGAAAATCGATAAAATATAGTAAGACATATCGCTCCAACTGACACGGAACGCTTGAGAACTAACAGGAAATGTTCAGTCTTAGAGCATGTGACAGGTATGGACCCTTACAGTGATTTTATCTCTCCCAATACCAGACCAGACTCACCAACCACCACCATCTGCCTGCCAGCAGATTTCTTTCTGCATTACTGAGCTCCCAGCTCTCCCAGCTTCACCTTTATGACAAGTACAGACTGTAGGGTTGGGATTGTGCCAGTGCCCGTGTCTAAGGACAGATGTCTGACAGCTCCTGTCATTTGTGTGTGGGACAGGACAGGGGTTGCTCACTGGTTCTCCAAAAGGCACCTGCTCTGCCACCTTTGCCATCCCCAGACCAGACTGGCTGAGCTGCTGCACGAGGAATGATTCAGCTCTGGAGGATATCAAATGCTTCCCTGAATCTCACTCCGATCTGCCTTTTTATGCCACAACGATTCATACTTGTCTAAGGAAATTAGAAAGAAAAAAAGAATAATGAGAACACCAGCTGCTTCTGTGCTGAGAAGCAGGAGATGATTGAGAAAATGCTAAGGATGCTGCTAAAGACAGTGGGGTGGGGCACAAGCACAATAATTTAATCAAATAATTACCCATCATGTACACTAGTGCCAAACAAATTGAAGTATTTACTTCTACCAATTATTATTTAATTTTTTAAAAAAAGTACTCTGAGACTTTTTCTGATGAAAACTCCCCTACACATTTTATCTTCTCTTGCTGAAGGACAAAGTTGCATGTCTGAATTACAAAACACCAACAAAGCTAAAATAAGAATTTCGTGTGAGGTTTACACGATTCAAAACCACTTCACACCTTTCAAGCCAACTCCTCTGAGCAGGGTCCTTGGCTATTAGGAGGTGTTTAACAGAACCTATTTAAATCTGAAAGTTACTGCTGTCAGAGTAACTTTCCCTTGTAACAATATAAACAATGCATAGTAAGATGCCCTTTTTTAAGATGGATTTTATTCTTTTAATGTACTTCATCAGGCACATTTACTCTTTTGTTCATTCCTATGTTCCTGCTATTAATGGACTCCTTCAAAACCATGAGAAAGAATGAAAAAGGATGAGACAAAAGAGAAGTTTTAAATTAGCTCTCTCCTCCCTCCACTGAAAACAAATCTTTCAAAGATTCAGTTTTCTAAAGTTCTAATGGAAAAATTAATTATGGGAGCTCACAGTTGACTCAGATTTTATTAAACACAATATTTAAGATGTTTGTCCTTCTACCTATTAATGTTTCTACTTGTAACATGTAGGCAAGTTGCCCACATATGTATTTATTTTCACTCAACAAAGTATTAGCATTAGTGAGAATGAATGGTCTCAATTCCACAAACCTGCTTTCTGAATTCCCACAGAGCTATAAAAACTTAATACTGAAAACAGCAAAGAAAACAGGAAGTGTCTCATTTCAGTGGGCAGGCTTTTATTTTGGTCAGCTTGTTTTTGTGAAGTCTTTATTGATCCAACCAGTCTGGTGGAGCAGCAGCTACGAGTGCATGAACATGATGTCAACAGCTGTATCAGGCACCTTATGGAAACACAGGCTGCCAAAAATTAAACAACACAGCATTTAAGAGATGTGTAATCAGCTGATGTCTTGTTTATGCTTAACTTGAACAATGGGGAATATTTTTGGCAGAAGTGTCTATTTGTAAAGATAAAAGGAAAGCAAACAAAATTAATTCCTTTTAGGAGGTAATATGCTTTGTTAGCCTAAAGCCAGGAACATCTGAATTTTCATCTTAGCTCTGGCAGGGACTCTGATGTGGATTCATGCAAGAAGCCTTTTTTAAGATAATTTTTCTCAATGATACTTAAATATCCCATAAAGCTATTTTCATAATATTAATACATAATAAAGAAGAAGTGTTAAGTCTAGAGATAATTTTCTTCCCCAGTGGAAATGCTTTGAAGTGCATCGAAGTCTCACAGCTGTATTTTTGCTTCACTTGATGCCTGTTTGCCTCACACCAGATTCAGGATGTGGATGTGGACTCAAGGTTTTAAGGGAGAAAATGTAAGGTGGTTACTTTAAAAGACATATTAAAACTTAATGGCTGTGAAGAAAACTTTCAAACCTCCAACTAAGTATGAGATGATGCCATTAATCTGTACACAATATTAAAAAAAATCAGCCATGTAGATACTGAATTTTAGTTCAAGCACTGACACTAATTATATCAGTGGGGATAAATTCAGCAGGACCAGCACTCTGCCTTCTTTTGATGCAGAGATGGGTTAGTGCAGTAAGATACAAATGTAAGAACATTCAGCTTCTGCCAAAAGCAAAAGGAAAGAAGGAGGGAAGCATGTGAAGCTGTCCCCTCAAAGGTGGAACTAAGAAAAAGATGCATTTCCTTCTCAGTTCTGAAGACAGAAGAGTTCCTTTATCAGTAAATTCAGATAGCAAAAGCCTAACCTTTCCTCACCCTCATTTTTAATGCCCCTGCTTCCTGCTTAAACAACTTTCCCAGCTCAATCCTTTTAGGTAAGAAGTTTGTTGCAAATTAAGTAGAAATATACAGTTTACACAAAGGATTTCTACATAACTCTAAAGACTTCTACTATAGGATCTAGACCTAAAAATCTGCATAGTGACCAACACTCTCAATTAGAACTTCAAGATATAAAAGCACCTGTGTGATACTTTATCTCCAGCTGATGTAAAAAAATCACAGGCCTAAGAATTTTTAAAATTAAGATCCTGGTGATACTTTCCAAATGGACATCAACACTTTAAGTTCAAATGAAAAAGAAATAGTCTGAGTATCAGAACTGATCTTTGAAACCCCCTGGGTTCTTTCCTCCTCAGAGGATCAAAGCAAGCAAGTGGGGTTTTTTATTAGTACTCAAAAAATTAGAAAGCTCTGATAGAGTCTGGAAAAAATGTAGTTAAAGAGGTTAAGCCATAATTTAGTCATTGCTCCATGTTCTAAATGCAGTCAGTTATAAACAATACAATCCCATCCCATCACTTCTTGGGGAAAGAAAAATTACCACACTAGCTCAGCTGTACTGGAGATAAAACCCTTGATGTAGCTTACTCTGCCTGCAACACAGTTCTTTCAGATAGTTTTATTAAAATTTAAATTAGTACCAAGGAACCAATTTAATTAACAAATCTTTATTCCATTACGTATTTTCATAAAATTCATTTTATCTAGTAAACAGCTATGAAACATTAAGGCTCAGCTTCTGAAATGAGCACACACAGAACTCAATTCACCCCAGTCAGCTTTAATCATCCTTTTTAGTGCATGGATCCATTTGCAGTTTCTCCTGCAGCACAGGCAGGTTAAGAGCATCCCGTGCTCCCAGATCCTCCCTGTCCATCTGTGGTCCCAGCATCCCCTCTGCCCTTCCCTGCAGCAGTTCAGGGTTTGGTGCTGAAGGGTCCCTGCTGATGGCTGATCCTCCCGGGCTGAGAGCAGCCCCCCAGTGCTCACTGTTTGTCATTCACCAGCTCTACAGGAACCAAACTTTGCGAGCCTTTTTTTTGTTTAAAAAGGGGGAAAGCAGCTATACAAAGATAAGTTTCCAGCACAAAGACACAATATAAAGAAATCTATTTCTGTAAAAATGAAGCCTTCAAGGACATGATTGAAAATACTTATTACTGTCAATTTTCAATTGCTGGTAATTTTACCAAATTTCAACCATTTGGCTGACTCAAACAACTTGGTTGTTTTTTTTTTTTTTTTTTTTTTTTTAAGAAGCATAAGTCTGGTACAAATTCAGTTTTACTTCAGCTAACTTTGTTTCCTAACTGTGGCATGCAGGAGATTTGCTAAGCACAACTTTCTCTGCATTTGCTCTTCCTGGACCACTGGCCTGCAGGCACCAGGACAAAAAGCAAGGACCAGTTTCCCTGAGCATTTGCTGCTGGTATCCAGGCACACGATTCCAGAGAAAGCAGTAAGACTGGAATGCAAAAGAGCAAGGAGGAAAAGAACAGAGGCAAACCCTGGGAGCAAAAACAAGAGTGTGACTTGTGTGAGAAGGCTGCAAGCACTCAGCCAGGCATTGGGAGGCCTGGGTTCTTTTCCACATTCCAGGTCTCTGCTCTTGTGCTCCTACTCAGTAACTCTGCAAGTCATCCCGAGCCTGCTGGCTCACACCAGGGCTGGCACCAGGAATAGAAGGCTGTGAAAGCGGCGATTTGCAGTGGCCTCAGAGGAGTCCCATGAAAAACACTGGTTTAATTTTGTTTGTTTGAATTTTTTTTTCCAGTTCGAAGACGCACAGAAATGAGACAGGAGACTGCAGAAGGAGGAACCTGGTATTATGACATGTAAAGAGTATGGAAAAAAAGTGCCTTTGTTTTCCACCTCTATCACACAGCTCTCCTACAGTCACGTGCATCTTTTTCTGAAAGTCCAGTTTTGAGCATAACTTAGATCTAATTTGCTTCTGTTAAACATCCAACTGCACATCAGATCTGGAGAGCTCTGTTCTGAACACAGTGCTGAATAACTTGAACAAAAACCAGAACTTACTGACACTTGTCAATGGTCAGGCAGAAAGAATTTACTGACTAATTATTCTCAGGCTTTTTGCCTCAATACTTCCTTCTGAGACATTTCAATGAGCTAAATAAGCCCAAATATATTAATTCTGTGTTTAAAGATGACTCTGAAGAGAATGCATAAAATAAAATATCAGGACATATGCTGAATCCCTATAAAATATGAAACAGTAATTAATTCAGAGACAGTACATCCTATGTCCTCTGTGCTCACTTTTTTTTTTTTTAATCACATACTAATGTAATTAAACATAACAAGGAAACAGAAGAGGGTAAAGTAGATCTGCTTGATTTGGTATTTCTTTAGTTGTAAAGCCTGTTTGTGCAGCATTATCACTTTGTTGTTTGCAACATACCTGTGGATTTATTAAAATGATGGCAATAGTGAAACATGAACAGTTGGGAAGAGGTGACAATATCTGCATGAAATTTCAATGCATCAATATAAGACAAGATAATGTCTCAATCTACTGATGAGATTGCTTATCAAGTTTAGTAACATAAAAAAAATCCTTCTGAAATGGAGTAATTTCGCTCTGTTGGAAAGAAAAAATGAACCAATTCATGTAGCCTGAAATAAATAATAGGAGTGCCTATTTCCCAACATCATCACAGCCTGAAACAGGAAATCCTCAGTAATCTAAAGAGATGCTCCCCATACTTGAGCCATGTCAATCCTCAGGAACCTGTAGCCCTCTCAGCAGGGTGCAAACTGATGGCTGTTCAGCAGAATTGTATCCAGCTTTTCCACTCAAATCACTGAAATCATACAACTCCGTAACATAAAAAAGACCAGTTGCTCAGAAAACAGATTTGTCCAATCTTCCTTTAATTTTCAAGTTGAATTTCAGAAGACAATACTTAAGAACACCACAGACAAATTCCTTGTTTATTTAAAACAAAACAATCCAGTTGATGCACTACAACAACTGTCAATGTGTTTGTCACTGTGCCTGGAAGAATCAATTTCTGGATGAAGGCTGAGTTTAGCCTCAAAGTCAATTCTAAACATAGTCTTTTGTCCCAGACTGAAAACAAAAATGGAATTTATAATGGTCCTTCCCTCCCTGTCCTTCTCCACCCTCAGGCTGGATCTAGTAAAAAGAACTTGGACTGAAGTCATGTAAGGCACCTAACAGCTAGAAATTAGAATTTAGAAATTAAACTAGAAATGAAAATTGAGTGGTTTTCTAATGACCAGTAAACATTATTCTGTTCACTGAAGCATAAAGTGGAATAATCCGTGTTATAATCAAGGCTGTCACTGCACATTAGCAGCAAACTGTGAATCTAGGTCCATCCACACACAAATATAAATGGAATATCTTCCTCTGATAACAAGACCCCCAGCAAATAAAGTTAACTTCTCTAGGAGTGGCTGAGGTCATTTACATACAAAACCTTGACTTTTTACCCAACAAAAAAACTAAATAGAAACAATCAAGTACAACCTGTAAAGTGGGTAGTCTTCAATTGTTCAACAGTGTAGTAATTACTCTAATTATACAAAATTCCACAATGAAGCTGGGAAAGAGCTAGGCCTTCAGAATATCTGTTCACATTTCAATTCAAGTGTGAAACATTTGCATACTTTAAGAAATTTAACTGACTGGTTCTCCATAATCAGCAGGTCAAGTGCACATTTTAAGAGGAACAGCCATAATCACTCCTAATAAAAGCTGACAAAATGAATTTTTTGGGAGTCTTCAGTACTATCGTTATGCTAGTAGCTACCCTGGGAAACCTGAACCTGGTTTCACCATCCTGTATTTTGACAAAATAGCTATTTCTTCTTTCCTTAACTGTTTCTCTAATTACTGCCTCTCCTATTCCTTAAAAATTATTCACCCCCACTCACATGTGTTCCTTTATTTTCAGCTCTGCACTGGTCTGAGTATTTTCTCTTGTACTCTTTTTTTTTTTTTTGTTGCAAAGCCTTCTGCAGCAGCCCTTACACTGAACTTGAGAATCATGCATCCCCTTATACAGTCTTCTCTTAACTAGATTTATATCAACATGAAAAGAAGAAACTAGGCCCTATCTTCAGGACCTTTAACTTTTTTCTGAAACAACTCTGTGGAACACTACAATTACAGCACATTTGAAGACAACAGCCAAATACAGTCTGTTAGTCCTGGAATGCTGAAACTAGTCTAGCTAGAATATTTTTATTATTCAATTCTGGGGTTTTTTTTCCCCATCAGTTATGAATTGAAATTAAATTGTTAAAATCTGTAGCTTTAGTTAATGTTGTACGTGGGAGTTACAAACTGAAAAGAAAAAACTAACGTGCTCCTTATTATTACATGCAGTATTTTTAAATTTTGGAAAGGTCTGGGCTAGGGGTAATTAATGATGATGAAAATATTCCAGTGAAAGTAACTACAGTCAGAGGCTGAAACCTGCCCCAAGCAAGATGTTTCAGGAAGGTTTTTCCAATGAGAAAGAAAGAACTTCAGAAGAAAGAAACACAGGAAAAAGCATTAAACCATTCTTGGTGAAAACTGACAAAATGCAGCATGAATTTGAGCTGCAGTCTTACTCAAATCTGTACCTTTAAAGACTGAAAAATGCAATTCCAATGGTTACTCGACATGTTCAGTTCCCATGTTATGGATGGATATTCAATGCGAATTGTCCTTTGATTGTATCACATGGAAAAAACCCATAGTATTTTAAATCAGGACACCAACTTCAGTGTTAATGAAAATGAATGAAAATTCGATTTGGAGCACAGTGTTTTAAACAGTCTCTGTATATTTCCTTCAGTAACCTTGTTTCTGAAAGTCTGTGGATTCATTCATGGACTTAAGGGGAACACTGACAGTTCCTGGAATACTGACACAAGCAGCTCATAGGGTTATGATAACAACGCTGGTCATAAGCGCTCATACATGGATGAAAAAAAATTCCTCAAAACCAAACCCAGGTGCTTTTATTCTGTATCTAGTGTCATCCAGCCATTCTGAGCAGCTCATAATAAGGACTGCTCAGGAACTATTTTAAATAAAATCAGGTAACTATTTTAAGTGAATTCATAAGTAGCAATGATTATGGAATAATTTGTTAGAAAGCAAGTCTTCCAAAAACAAGTGTCTGGAGTTTTTCAGTGCAACTGCAGTACTGAAGCCTCAACCATACACAGTTGTTTTTTTTAAATGTCTCTAGTTCAAAAACCCATGGAAAGTTTGTAAAAGCAAAAAAAACAAACAAGGGCAATATAAATAAAACTAATGAGAAAAGCAGCATTTCTTTTAACTATAAAAGCTTAGAACATAACCTAATGTCAACATGTATTTAAATGTTAACAAAACACACTCCCCCCAACCTTGCAATTAAAAACAAAACGGGGATAGCAAAAAGCTCGCTAAGGCTATAAAGACAGAAAGTTAAAAACAAGCGCATCCCTTCAGCGTTTTGCGTCAGAAACCGGCCATGTGGCCCCTTCTCCTCAGTCCCCTTTCGCTTCCCCCCACTTTTCCCTCAGTTTGTCGCCCGCACAAGCACATGAACCGCATCCACCCCCAAGGGCCTCTCGGAGCCGCGGGCGGGGAGGAGGGCGGGCAACTTTATCACTTTACTTCGTGCCCGACACTCGGGTAGGGGCAGGAGGAGGGCAGGGGGCAGCGCACCGGAGCCTGCCCTCACCCCGAGCCCTGAGGGGACACGGGGCCAGCCCGGGGGCCAGCCCGGGCCTATCCACCTGCCCGGCCCGGAGCCGGCCCGTTCCTCCGAGGAGAGGCGGCCGGGGGCTGCTCCCCAGGCAGCACCCGCCCCTCGCACCCACCGCCCGCTGCCCGCGCCCTCCTCCCCGGCAGGGAAACTCCTCCTGCCCGTCCGCGCTCCCTGCCGGGGCAGCCCCGCCGGGGCGGCAGCTGCGGCGGGCGCGCCGCGCCAGTCCCGGCCGGGAGCGGCTCCGCGCCGGCCGCACCTCCGGCCCCAGCGCCGGGTCCCCGCGCCGCCCCGCGCCCTTACCAGGTCGTAGTCCTCCTCATCATCGCACATGAAATCATCCTCCATGTCAGACATCTTGGCCGGAGGACGGGCGGGGGGCGGCGGCGGGGACGGCCCCTTCTCCCAGAAGCCCGCGCGGCGCTGCCCAATGTGGCTCCGCTCCGCCCGGAACGCGCTGCCGCCCGCGCCTCTCCCGCCCCCGGCCCGGGCCGCTCCGAGCCCGATCCGCGCCTCTCCCGCTCCCGGCCCGGGCCGCTCCGAGCCCGATCCGCGCCTCTCCCGCTCCCGGCCCGGGCCGCTCCGAGCCCGATCTGCGCCTCTCCCGCCTCCGGCGCGGGCCGCTCCGAGCCTGATCCGCGCCGCCCCGCCGCCGGCTGCCCTGCCCCTGGCAGCGACCGGGCCCTGGCAACGCGGCCGGGCGGGGCCTGGGCTCTGCACGCCGGAGCGCCCCGGGGCGGCTCTGCCGCTCCTGCCGCCAGGAGGGCGCCGTGCTGGCGCCAGGGCCGCCCGCCGGGTGTGCGGCCCCCGCGGGGGCTGCGGGTGTGGAAGGGTCGAGGGCGGTGATTCTGCCCCTGTGCTCAGCCATGATGAGGCCACACTTGCAGTGCTGTGTGCGGCTGTGGGCTCCGCGGTGTAAGAGAGACCAGGAGCTCCTGGAGCGGGTCCAGCAGAGAGCCACTGAGTTGGTCAAGGGTTTGGAGAATCTTAGGAGGAAAGGCTAAGGGAGCTGGGCCTCTTCAGCCTCGAGAAGAGGCGACTGAGAGGGGTCCTCATTAATGTGTATAGTTATCCAAAGGGAGGGTGTCAAGAGGACGGAGCCAGGCTCTGCTCCATGGTGACAAGCAATAGGACAAGAGGCAATGGGCAGAAAGTGGTGCACGGGAAGTTCCACCTGAACACGAGGAAGAACTTCTCTACTGTGCAGGTGACTGTGCACTGGAACAGGATGCCCAGGGAGGTTGTGGAGTCTCGCTCACTGGAGATACTCAGGAACCATCTGGACACAATCCTGTGCAATGTGCTCTGGGATGACCCTGCTTGAGCAGCAAGGTTGGACCAGATGGCCCACTGTGGTCCCTTCCAGCCTGACCCATCCTGTGATTCTGTGAAAGCCGGTCCAGACGCTGGGACTGGCAGCGCTGCTCAGCCCTCAGTGCAGCCCATTTGCCTCACTCAGTGCTGCTGAACAGTTTACGTGGGCTGTGTTTTGCCTTAAACAAGTCCCAGAGCAGCAGTTTTAAGGGCCTGAACTGGTAAAATCTATGGGCCTTGCAAAGCAATGGCTTTATAAAGATTTTTGCACATTAATTTCTGCTTCCACCTTCAACTGAGTGATGCAAAACGCCCAACAGACCAGCTCTGCCTCCCCATCTCCACAAGGCCTGGGGTTCTCAAGGGCTTCTAGATGCATCTGGTTTCTGACAGTCTTTTTCTTAGAGCTAGTGCTAAGTCTTCTAAAAACTGTTTCTTGCCACCATACTAAGAAGGAGAAAAAAGTTTCACCTGAGAAAACCTCCAGTGAAATTTCAGTTACTGTGCTTCCTTCGGTCCTGAAAAGCTCCATGAGTGGGATATGAAGGGCCAGAAGATACAGACCAAACCAAAGATATACAACAAAATGCGCAGTAACACTGAGCAAGTGAACCTGGAAACACTTTTGAAAGTCTCAGTTCCCCAGAGTATCTGCAGCCAGTAATCCGAGGGGTAGCAGGAGCCGGGAGGTGGCTTGTTGGGAGGGGAACTGGCGGAACCGCACACCAGGAAAAACAAAGGGAACGGAACGACGCCGGAGGGGACGGCACTGCCCATTTATTGTTTTCATTGCAAGTGCGTTTTGCCGGAGAACCGGCAGGAATGCAGGACGGGGGGGGGGGGGGGGGAGGGGGGGGGAGAGAAAAACCCTAAACACTTCCTTGGCGCGTGGCAGCAGCTTTCCCGTCCCGCCTGGGCTGCGGTGGGCGAGGGGCCGCGGGGTGCCCGGGGCCGAGCGCCGCCAGCGGGGCGGGCCGGGCTGGGGCTGGGGCTGGGCCGCCGGCGCTGCCGCCCGGAAGGACGCGGCGTGTGCGGGCCCCGTGACTGCCGTGCTGCCGGAGCCGCCATGGCAGGGGACGGCCCCGCCGCCCTCCCGGTGCAGCTGGTGGAGCAGCCCAGGTGGGTGGGTCGCTCCCCGGCCCCGCCGCCGCTTATCCGGGGCGGCTGGGCGGTGTGCGGAAGGTGGGAGGGCAGCCGGGCCGGCCCCCATCGCGCTCCCGTGTGAGGTGCGAGGGGGCTTTGGCTCGGGGGGATTTGGTTTCTTGTTGCACGGCCGGCGTGGAACTCGCATCACGCGTGGCCCTGGGTGCTGATGGGGCAGCAGGGGGATCATTCATTCATTCATTCAGCTTTCCCCCTACGTTTTTTTCCCTCGAATTTTGGCGTTACTTTCTTTTTCCTATAGAATCCTTGGCACAGCGCAGGCCTGGCCCTGCGCTGGCACTGCCGTGGCAGGTGCCAGGACATGCTCCTTCCCACGGAGCCGTGCTCGGTGTGGAACACACACAAACCAACCTTTTTAACTGCATTAGCACCGCAGAAGAGTCACCTCTTAAAACTTCATTTACTTGCATATACTTGCACTGTAAGGCACATGGAAAGGACAGCACTTCCAGCCTTGGGTGTGTGAAGTTACAGGGATGCCTTTGCTTAATGCTTCTGACAATCTCCTTTTTGATGTAGGTGCTTAAAATGCAGTGTGCGTGTTGCAACATCAAGGCCAGAGCCTGTAAATAGCCTTTCATCAGGCCTGCTTGTAAAACCCACATTAAAAAAAGAGATCAATCAACACTTAGATAAACATGCCCCCATGACTGCTTTGTTTGTTGTTAGTCTCTCGGTACCAACACTTCTATAAAAATATCTGTGCAACAAAGCAGCATTCTAAACACTGACACAAAAAGGAATAAAGTTAACACCTAGAATTCTGCCAAGAGATTCCCCCATGGACTATAAAATTTATTAATGTGATCTAGAGAAGGGATTGTACAGTGAAATGGCAGAAATTGCTTCTGCTAATTGGAAGAGCTATATACTAGTCAATACTAGGGGAGATTATAAGAAGGAGAAATTATAGGGGGACCTAATACCTAATACAGCGTTGTTACTGGGTAACAAGATGGAAAAGTACTGAATAATCTGTTAAAGAAAATCACAACAAATGATATTTTGTAGCTTTCCATTTAAAGAAATCTTACAAAACATTTGAATATATGTAATTAGACAGTAACACAGCCTTTACAAAGAAGTACAAACTAAATAATTGTGAATTTTGTAACATCTGTTTCTCATTGCTGTCTTCTTCCACTTTGCATTAACTAGGCTTCCAGTTCTAGTTTTAGACTAAATGTAGATTCCTTATCAGGGTTCCTGTTACTGCATTTTTGTTAGTACACCAAAATTTTGCTTTAAGGTAGTTTTGAAGTGAATTACTATCAAATTTCCTGTGCTACACTAAGATAATGGTTTCATCTGTTCTCTTCCTTTGTTTATCCAATGTCCTGCATGACACACTAAAGTAACCCGGCTTTGCAAACACAGCTTTACAGTTTAAGGAAATAAAGCAGTATGCCAAAGTTTCTTTGCATTGAACTTTAAGTAGCACATCTAGCACCTCCAAATGGAAAGCTTGAAGAATTTCCTGGGAACTGTCACTGTAATCCTGTGGATTAAATACAGTCTAAATCGCAGGAATAATCTGAGGTTTGGAATTTTAGTTCTCTGTCTATGCATTTGTACAGAGATGGGGTAGTGGCTAATGTGGAAATTGATAAAAATCAAAACTCAGAAGAAAATTATTTTGCTCAGACGTGGGGTGGTCAGATTTGACTTTGAAGGGAGTGTCTCTTGGTGTGGGACAAATCCCAGTGCCACAAATGAGCTGTTGGTCTGCACTGCCAGATTCTCCCTCAATGGCAGACACTTCTTCAGAGCTGTGCCATAGAAGAGGTGGGTGGGGGCCATGGTATTTTGTTATCCCAGGCAACTGCCTTCCCTGTTTCTGTCTAGACCCACCCTAGACAGAGAATTTAAATAAAAGAAGGTCCCTGCTGATCCTTATCAAGTGAATATACACATTTCTTATTAATTAGAATATTCTAAATAGTCGTCTTTGTTACAGTGTTATGTGAAGAGCAGAAATAAGCAGTTTAATGTCTCTCCTGATGTATCAGAGAAAACTCCACATACTTCAGAAAGTTGAAATGAATTTACTTCAAGAAACATTGAAACTTCCTGCCTTATATGCAAATACAGTCTTCCTAACCTGTCTAACTATAGTATTTCTAACCTGCTTTTCAGATTGCAGAAGCTGAAGGAAATGTTTATATCAAAATATGGATCGGCTCCCAAGTTTTATGCTCGTGCACCAGGACGAGTGAACTTAATAGGTAAAGGAGAAAATTAATCTTCTGTTATTTTACTTTATCTACCATGATGGAAGTCTAGTAGTTTAAAACACAGAATGGAAATAATGCTGGTCTTAATTTAATTTTTTTTCTCAGAGAAGTTTCTTGTGATAAATGGGAAATCATATATACTTTAGTAGCTTTTCCTACAACTTGTTATAAACAACTGCATGTCCATATTAGTTTTGGAAACAACATTTATAGACAGTGGTGATGGTTTTGAAAATTGGAGTAACTTTTCAGCTTATGGTTGAATACCATTTTTTGAGAGGCTTTGGAAATCTGAAGTAGTTTATGGATAGTGCATCCACAAATTAAATTAGTGTATATTTTCTCTTCCGTTATAATTTAAGTTACCAAATACAACCAGCCACACAGCAATGCATGTGGTAAAGCATGATATCATTTCTTCTTCTATTCTTTTCCATAGAGGTGTGTCCACAGAACTGAGAATAGTTGATGTGATTCACTGGCAGACTGGAGAGACACAATTATTTTTTATGTAGGACTTACTTACATTTCTGTGGCAGCCTTATTTTTGAGATTTCTTTATCCATGTTAGGATTTTGCTCTCCCTGGAGCTCAGTTTCTTGTATACTTATGAAGTATCCCTGTGCATTTGAAAACATTGTAAGTAAAAAGATCCTGCAAAACAGAGCTTTAAAAATCAGTCTATTGTACAATGAATTAATTTTTATGTCAGTGTTGTTGAGAACATATGACATAGATTAAATAGACAGCATATGCTAACAGTGAATTATTCCCAAGAGAGAGGACATGTTGTATGCATCTGTATTGATTATTAAAACATAACTATTATATTCTTGGAAAAATGTCCAGAAATTGCATGCACAAGACAGTGTACAAATAATGTGGCTGTTCTCATTACTGGACAATAATCTACATGGTGGGTTTTTATAATTCTTGTAAGCCAGTGTTAAAACAAGAATATTTATAAATAGGTGCAATAGATAAAAACACTAAAGAAGAAGTTTTGTGTAGAGTAATATGAAATGGAGGAAATGCACCCCAAACTTGAAGTCTCATACAGTAAACAACACTGAACCCCTGTAGAAGCCCTGTTACTGCTATTCCAAACTACTCCAAAATATTTTCCTTGTCCGTTTCTTTGATAGGAGAACATATAGACTACTGTGGTTATGCTGTGCTCCCCATGGCTATAGAACAAGATATCCTGATTGCAGCAGAACCTGTACAAACTCAAGTTGTGCAACTGGCAAACACCAGTTCTTCATACTTGTAAGTAATTGCTTGTTTATTCACCAATTCTTATGAACCTCTTCATGCAGTTGCAATACAGGTTACCTTTCAGAGAGCTGAAAAACTTCAATTGCAATACAGAGTGCAACCGTGTAAAACAAATCCTGTCAGCAGATGGAATCCCACTGACTGGCTCCGTGCTGTGTATTAGTTTAGAGCAACAGATTTGCAGCTGCTGTCTCCCACCTGTTTGTTCATCTCTCTCTTGTAAGGCCTCTGATTTTTCAATCCTTCTGAAGGTGCAATTCTGTCCTCCTTTCTTTTAGCTCATCTGTCTTGATATAATCCCCATAATTGGCAGCACTTCAGTTTCTCCTGGAGAAGGGAGTGAAATATTTTGTAATTGATTACTGCATAGGTGAGCCAACACTCCCCTGCTCTGGAGGACCTGGGGCTGTGTTTTCACAACACAATAATCTGGCTTTAGCAACAATCCTGGCTCAAAAAATCTGTATTCTCTCTCTCCTACTTCCTCCACAGCTGCTTTTTCACAGCACTGTAGACCAGTTTAGGTTGGAAGGGACCTTTGGAGATCCTTGTAAACATCCTGATGGCCTTGTGCTGGACTCCCTGCAGTTCACCACTGTCTTTCATGTATTGGGAAACCCTACAACTGGATGCAGTATTCCAGCTATGGTCTCACAAGTGCTGAACATAGGGAAATAATCCTGCCATTCTTTTCAACTGCAGCCACGTTGTTCTGCCTCCTTTTAACAGACTGATATTTGTGTAGTTGCATGGCAGTTCAAATCAGGTCACTCATCCACATGAGCTTTTGTGGACATTTTGCAAAAATCAGAATCAGCACAAGCTTATTATTTAAGCCATTTTTATTATTTAAGCCAATGGTAAATTACTCCCTGAAAGCACAGTGTGTGGCAGCACAGGGTCAGGAACAAAGTGCCAAAAGTGGGAACTATTTGAGCACATATTCCTGCTTAAAGCTCAGTTTGTTATAAAAACATGTTCTGAGCTGCTGCCTGTGACATGGTAAGTATAAAATACTCACAGATTTTTCTCTCACTCTGGAGTATGTTTTCACATTATAGCTGGGCTGAATTAAGAATTTGCCACTGCCAGAAGGCGATGGTGCTTCTTTTACCCCAACTTCCCCTGTCCCTGCTTCTAACATCAGTCCATCCTCTGCCTTTTAGCAGGTGTGGTACTTGTTTGATCATAATGTAAAGTGCACTCTTTCCCCCTTTTTTGCTTGGTTAATTTTCTGTCATTTTAGTGAATTGCCAAGCACTCAGCACTAAAGCTGACTTGGGGTAACAAGCAGGGCTGAGCAGGGGCGAAAGGAATGAAAGATGTGCATGGGACCTTTCCCT
This sequence comes from Pyrocephalus nanus, assembly GCA_038380795.1. Classification (NCBI taxonomy): domain Eukaryota; kingdom Metazoa; phylum Chordata; class Aves; order Passeriformes; family Tyrannidae; genus Pyrocephalus; species Pyrocephalus nanus. The sequence goes on from CM076272.1 coordinate 10,388,366, forward strand.
TTCTTCAGCAGCAGCCTCCCAACAGGGCTTAAGCTGTACTGCAAAACCATTCTGCAAGAGGCAATAGTTTCAGATTTAGAGTAGCTTTGATTAGGAGTAGTTGTTATAATGGACAAAAATAAAGCAGTAATCGCAAGGTAAACAGTTTTACTTGGTCTTCAAGCTTTGCCATATCATATCACAATTGAAATGGCCTTCTCCTAAGGTATATAGAGTTCCTGTCAAATCTAGAATTACAGCCTCTGAATCCAAACACACCATCACTATATTTCTTCATCTGCCCTGGTTTCAGTTTGAAATCATATGCTGTAAACCATAAACCAAGAAGAGGTCTCAGAATACAGCATTAACATCTTGGGTTTGTTGAGGCACTGTTGCTTAAAAAACAAAGCTGAAACATGCCCATAATTTCATAACAAAGAAATATTTTTCAACACTTTGAATGTTACACCACAAACAAAACTGGTGACAGTATGTCTTTCTTTCCCAGCCTGTTACACTGGTAGATTTATGCCTGTGGTGAATGCACATATATAGGCCTTGGTGAATAAGGACTAACCATAAACCTCCATAGAATTACTATGTCCTATTTAATTCTTGTTTTGTGAATTGGTAAAATGTGTAACAGTTCTGTAGCTTCCACCCTGATAGTTCATGTTAGCTTTTAGGAAAAATAGCACAGAGAACAGGTTGCTAGAAAAACCACCTATTTGTTTTTCATCATAAACCATCTCAACTGATCTGACACCTTTTGTGTTATTAGGGCTAAAATGGTATTCAGTACTTACAGTCTTTTGAAGTTCCTGATACCTCCCCTTCACATAACATCTTTGTAATTGAGATTTGTGTGTACAGAGAATATCTGACATTGTGCTTCTCAAAATGCCTTTAGAAGTACCAATCATTTTCCATCTCATGGCCTGAAAGGTTTGTTGTTTTTTGTTTTGTTTTGTTTTTTTTAAATCGGGGTATTTGTACAGAGGACTCAAACAGATAAACCAACATATTGACAAGACAATGAGGTTCTGTGAAAAAGAGCCAAATTGGTCTCCCAAACATAAGGATTATTTACTGTTTGAGCCAGTAAAAAATGCCTCAGCCACTCTACTCAAAAATCTCACCTCTTGAATTATATAGAAAAAATGAAATGCTTATGTCTAGTCATGGAGAGTGGCATTCTTTAAAACAGAAAGGCTGGAACAGACAATATCAGAATATTATTATTATTTCATGGGTAAGTTTTTCCCAATTTTTATTTTATTTTACTTTATTTTATTTTATTATAAGGTTCTTATACTGATCTGCCTACTTTCCAGCAGTATAATTTCTTGAAAGTGGTTTTATTCTCATTAAACCTAAATATTTCCAGGAAATTCAGCTGCCTCTGTTCATGTTGTTTGGCAGACCTTGCTTTAAAAAGCACAGCTTAGCCTGCAACTTTGGAATATATTTTGTTGGATTTCTTGACACTCTTGGTGCCTTTCCTGTGTCAGTGTTGGGCACCTGCTGTAATGGCATCAGGGGCACACAGCTGGTGGTGTCCAGAGTAAAGACTTCTCAACAACTTGCACCTCTTGGGGAGTGATGCCCGCTCCTCTGAGGCTCTGTATGCCATTCCATGCCCATTTTGACAGCACCAATCTCCAGCAGTAGTTTCTTAAAGAAATGCAAGCTTATTATTTTAATTATTTTGAAAAGAGGATGGAGTAGGAATTATCCCGGAGGAAGCAGAAAAATTATTTAAACTAAATAATTTTAATTACGTCTTGTAACATCCATAATACAATTCTGCAGCATTAGGCCTGTTTTAGTGAAGTGCCATTCAGAGCAAAGGTGATGAAGAGGAATTCCTGAGCAGGAATTCCTGAGAGCCTGAAGTTTATCTCCCTGTATTCAAGGTTTGACAGATATGAGTATTTAGATTTTTACTTCTCTAAGATATTGAGATGGCATACACATATGTGGTGGAAGGCATACTGCCTTAATTAAGGATGTCCAAGGCAGCCTAATTTCTGGATTTACCTAGTAAATTCTCTATACTTCAGCAAGAAGTCTTATGTTTTCATCTAAAATAACCTTCTAGAATTTATTAATAAAGAATATCTGTTCAAAAAAAACCCAAAACAAACCAAAACACATTGCACTGGAAAACACCGACCTGTTTTTGTCCATCAGCAGGTGGCAGTAACAAGCCATGTTTTTTCAAATTAAATTCAATACAAATTTAAGCCTTAAGGTTTTTCTGTTTTTGCAGGGATTTCAGTACTAGTGTTAATAACATTCAGATTAACAAAACCAAACCTCAGTGGCATAGCTACTTCCTGTGTGGACTGAAGGGCATCCAGGTAAGCCAAATCCATTTAACTTATGAAATTATTGTTGCAGTAAAATACAACAAGCATAGCTGTTCATCTCAGAATAATTCCTGCATTCTATAGCTTTTCTTGACATACAGCAAAGTATTTTTATGTTAAAATTTAAAGAGGAGATAGGAGTGGGTTTGCTTTAAAATATTTGCAGAGCACTATTTTTGTTTTTATTAATCAAATTACGATAGCAAATAATTATTTAGTAACGCCATGATCAAACTCATCATCATGATGACATTTCTGTATTTTGAAGTAAAAAAGAATGCTTTCCAGTGGAATACTCTAATTATAATTTGCTTTAGAAAAGGTTTGGAGGCTTGTGTGTCAGGACTCAAAAATCATATTTTCGTCCTTTTCTTCCCTTGGAAAGAAGGACATTTCTAAACACCATGAACTTCCATTAATGTTGGAAACTTACAATTTGTACACAACAACTGAGTGAAGCCGAGTCATGCAGGAGGCAAAAGAAAATGTAAAAAACTAAGCAAACAGCATACAGAAGAAATAATCCATTAGGAACCATTACTTATCCTGGTTTTCAGTGTTTGAATGGGGTTTTCAAAAGTCCCTGAGTTAAAAGTGCAGCTATGCAGGAAACGGCAACTTACGGGAACGGCAGGAACACTGAACAGACATTTTCCCGTCTGCCCATCTGAGCTTTATCTTCTCCACCGGGAGCTCTCCTGTCTCCAGACTGCCTTGAAGACCAAACTGCTCGTGAAGCCAAGTGCTGATTGTCAGTGCTGTGCTGGGAGGCAGCCTGAACTCACCGGAGGGGCTCCTATTAATCTCATCTGCTGTTTGCAGGTGATTCGTGGCTCTCGGAGTTAAAAAAAAAAAAAAAAGGTGACTTCTCTGCTCAATGTCAATCCAGTGAGATTTCTGGAAGGGCAGATGGGATAAACAGTGATGGTCAGGTCAGGAACAGGTTGCCACAGCCATCCCAAATTATGAATGAATGTGCTTTTTAAAGCACGTGAAGTTTGCCTCAGGATAAGCCATCTAGGTCACCTCACGGGATGGTCCAATAGATAAGGACTGCAGAGAGCCAACAAAGCCTGTCTCAAACCTGCCACTGGAGGCTTCAAAATACAGGGTTTGGAACAATCAGGGCCACAAATCACTTTATTACAATCCACAGTTCCTAAACAGACCCCTGTCTCTATGTACAGACCCCAATAAATTACTTATGTGTGCAGTAACATGAGTATTTTCAATTTTGTATTGCTCAGTACCACAAGCGTTTAAATTGCATTGACTGTAGAGATATAGATTAGGTTTCTTTACAATATGTCCTTTCTTATATTAAGGCTAGCATGACCAATTGACTTTATTTATTTTGCAGTCTGCTACTGAGATTTGTTTCCTAAGGACAAGCTTTCATACTTGAAGGTTAATTTGCAAAGCAGGTTTGCAGACTGTAGTACTGGCAGAAAATAAGTATAAATGTTACAGGCTTAAGAAACACTGAAATACAAGTACTCAGAGGGTCCAGCAGGATAATCTGTTTATATTGAGTTGAACATGCTATCCTTTTGGGACAGAACTGTTGCAGAACTTGGCAAAGTCCATTTTCATTTTTGAAACTGAAGAACGTTTTCTATTTAAACATCGCGTGATAAGTCTGCAAGCCTGATTCACGTTCAAGACAATCCAGAAATGGGGGATCAGTTTCTGGTTACTCAGGCATTTGCTGTTTTTGAACAAGCCTGCCTAGTGTTCCTCATGAAGGGGCATGGGCAGCAATAGTATTTTAGGAATGAATTTCCTATATTTGTAGAAAGGGAAATTCAGAATAATTTGAACTGATGGTAGAGGACTTTAAAGGAGGTTCTTTGTGTTTGCTGATCTCTGCCATTGGTACTTATGGTTGAAGTTGTTTCGGGAAAAGCAGTAGAAATCTTTTGAAGGTGAACATTTCTTTATGAAAACACTGTTTTTTTTCTGATTATTGACACTGTAACATAGTCCATTGACATATAAATTTCATCAGAATGCAGCTATTAATATACCTCCCATATACATTAAATGATTTTTTAATAAGTACTGCATGTTTGCTTCAAACTGACAGCAGAGAGAAACTTATTTTAAAGCAATTATAAATAAAAAGACAAAGCAACTAAAGAATAATTAAAAGAGTATGTCCACGAGGATTTATGACTTCTGGATTAAATGTATTATCTGTGATATCTATCATATACGTGAAAGTATTTTAAACCTTATTCTAAAAATAGCATGACACAGACCATCCCTGCTGGTAGGTGTGTCTGTGCCTCTGAAAGCAGAGAGTCCCTCACGTACCATTTGGTTTTCCCAGGGTCAGTCCTGTGGGTGCTTCAGGAGATGAGTATCTGCCTGTGAATCCAGCTGCATGCTGCTGGTTCCCCATCAGTGTCATGTGCTCCCTAATACCACAAGGCAGCATTAGAAGTGAAGCATGAAGTGGAACCTTAAGCTCTTCAGGATTCCTTAAAGTGAAGAGCTGTCGAGAAAAGGACACAAGTAGGGTATGAAATGATTGGTAACTGTCACCACAGCAGCTCAGAGTGGGGCCAGTTGCTGCAAAACCCACCCACGAAGCTTGGTAAATTCTTGGGCTGTCAGCCCATAGTAAGTTCTGCTTGGGGTACAGTTATATGTTTGTGTACAGGAATTGCAGACATACCTTTGGCTGGAGCCCTACCATTGGCTTTGTTCTTAAGGAATAGAAGGAAAACTTTGCTTTTGCTTCACTTTGGAGATACCAGAAGCAGGTCCTTGGTTCCAGCAACTCAGTAGAAGGATTCTCTTTCTAAGTATCAGATAATTGCAAGCCTGAGCCTGTCTGTACTTGAAACTGAGATTGTTTATTTTTCATTGTTAGGAACATTTTGGTCTTAATAACCCAACTGGAATGAATTGTCTGCTAGATGGAACCGTCCCTCCAAGTTCTGGTCTCTCTAGCTCCAGTGCTTTGGTGTGCTGTGCAGGACTCGTGACACTCAGAGCTAATGGAAAAACCCTCTCTAAGGTAATTTACTGTAAAACACGAGAGTGTCAGCAGTAAAATTCTACTTAAAATTAAATATTGTTAATGCCTGTAAACATTAAAAACACGATACAATTGTTTTCGCAGAGTTGTTGGATATAAACTTAAGATATTGCACAATTGAGCAAACATCTTTGGCCAAATTTTGGCAGGATTAGAATTTGGCAAGAAAACAGGCTTACATTAAAGCTGAAAAAAGGAGCATTATTGTAAGCCTGTATTTTGGCCAACCATCAGGTCCATGCCTGGACCAGATGTGCTATCTGCAGGCCAGGACTGAGGATATATGTGCTGAAACATGTGGACCACACCCCCGAGGCCTTTACCCTCTCCCTGAATGACTTTTCATGGCTTTAACAGCAGAGCATCTGTTGGAGGCCTGTGGAACAATTTCTTGATAAATTATATAATCAGCACAAACGAGAGGTAAAATTCTTCCATCTGACTCTCCTTATTCTCTTCATAGTTTTTTCAGAATAAACGTATTTACAGTCCAAAATGTATTCCTCACTTTTAAACAAACATTATTCTAAAAACAAACCCCAAGTATGTGACCTGTTAGCAGTACAACTGTTAGTAAAATTTGGCTCATGTAATACAAGTTTCTGGAGGAGTCATGGTCCTTGAAGGTGCCATATGGGAATGAACTTCTCTCCAGTAAAAATGTCTGGTTAAGTGAAACTAGGATCTTAAATTAGAACATTGTCAGGAAAAGAACAGATCTAAATGTGACTGTTATGCATATTTGTGCCTATTGTCTAAGGCAGACATTCCCAAATTGTGATACAAAGCCAACTGAAAGTGGTACATGATGATGGCAGCTGTTAACTCTGCTTGTAACAAGCACTTCTCTGAGCCATGAGGTAAACGGATTCACACAGGAGGTTTTTGCTGATCTGCTGTGATTTACTTCTCCGTGTAGCTGTTTGCAGCAGTCGCTCAGCAGTGACTTCACCATCCCCCACTGCACCCCTCAAAGGGCTTCAGGAGAGGGTCAAGCAGGGCTAAGGCAGAAAGCAGCAGGTTGGTGAAGCAGGGCAGCTTTTTTATGTAGGAGGATGTGGCTACAGTCACTGTCACCCTGATTTGTGTCGGTGCGAGGTGTGGGCAAGAGGCAGGTGAGGGATTGGACACCTTGACAGCTCTGCCTTATGAGGTCAGACGTGTAGAGCAGTGGGAGATGAAAATGTGGAATCAAGAATGCCACTTGGATGAATGAGTCTTTGCAGTTAAAGGGCTGGAGGTGACATGACATGTACCTGTCCTGGCAACAAGCTTCTGGTTTTGCACAGATGGTCTCACCACAGCTCAGCCCCGTCCCTGATGGTGGTCACCAAATGAGCTCAGTTTGGGAACTGCTGGTGAAAATCACTGGAGTACAAGAGTTCAGAAATTGGCTATCTTCAAAATCCATAAAACTGACAGAGGTCAGAAAGCCCAAATTTTACTAGGTAGTAGAAATGTGTATCTGGAAAACCAGAAGCCAGGTTTTCGTTATTCCAAGAAATACTGCACAGCCTTCTTTAGGGAGTAAATGATACAGTGTGTATCTTGAGCTCAATTTACACATGGCTTGGGAGTGCTGGCCAGCATTATGCCAGACTTGTTGTAAAGAAAGGTGCAAAACTTCTGGCATTTTCATAGAAAATTATGGAGGAAGAGAAAGAAGACAGAGACTCCACTAAAGGGCTTTCCTTCTCCTCAAGTGTCCTGTTCAATCAACCCAAAGTCTCTTCTTGCTGGTTGAAAAATGTGCTGAAAGTTAAGCTTGTGTCTTAAATACAGTTGGACAAACACAAGAGACACAATTGCACATTTTTGTCAGGAAATCCTGCTGTCTGCAGCCAAATGCTTTGCACTTGTGATGAAAAATGACCAATTAATGTACAGATGAGAAGTCTCAATAGCCGCCATCAGTGCAGTTCGGAACACCTCCCAGATTTCGTGTGCTTGCACAGACCGAGACACCTGGTTGTGGTGGTTGAGAGAGAGGATGACAGCTCTGAACACTGATTACTTTTGTCCAGGCTTTAAGTTTCCCCAAATCTTACAGGACAGTAAAAACAAGTTCAGTGTTCGTGGCTAATTTATGATTTAGCATTAGAGACCTCTTGTATCTGGCTAAATCCAGCTTCTCTGTTGCACTGGATTTATGCTTTAGCCTCCCAGAACTGCCTCGTGGAAGGCAGAGCTGAGTATAAATTAGAGCAATCTAGGCATGTGAGCCCTCAGAAGTATAAAACGTGCTCTGGCCACTTCTTGCCAGCTCCTAATGCATCCTGTGCTGGTGTCAAATGGGATCTGTGCAGGATCCAGCAGTGCTGGCTCTGCATCAGCCGGGAGCTCCCCCATGGCAGGGGAATTCTTAGCTGAGCAGAACTAGGGGCTTTCCAGAGCCTTTCTACTAGAAAGCAAACCAGGACCTTGCATGTTTAAGGCTCTGGATATTTATGTGTTTGTTTATTTTAAAGAAGAAATATCACCGTACCCTTCCCCTCCATCTTTTTTTTTCTTTTTTCTTGTCCAGATGCTTTACAGTTGTGAAAGTTGTAAATTGTAGCATTTATAAGTAACAATATTTGACCATGGCAGTAATTTTATGAGAAAAGATTGACTTTTTGCCCCCCATTAGTCTGATGGACTTTGCAAAATCTTAGTACGATGGTTTGTAGCAGCAGTACAGGAAACTGTTGGCTTTGGAATCAAATTTGGCTGAATCGTAGGGCTCCTGTAGCCAAAGTTATGAAAAACTGACCTTTTACTGAATGGAACATTTATCTGTTTTGCTTCTGTGAAACTATTTTTATGAGAATATTTTAGTTATACGCTCTTTTTCCTGATAAAGGCAAGTTTAAAATAGTAGCTGTAGAGTAAAAGTCCTTGAAATTTAGAGCTTTTATGAGATAACACTTCCAGTGTGAAGTTTGGGCCTATGAGATTAAGAGCCAAAAAAACCCCAGAATTAAAAAACGTTGTAAAAGCACGGCTAGAATTTCATGGTGGCTTACTTTAAAAATAGCACTTTTTTTTGACGTTGAAAACAAAATCAGAAAAAAAATGTGCTCTCCCTAATTGTGTGTAGTAGTCTGCAATAGGGCATTGTTTCAGTGTGCATACAAATTTTTTTTTTTTTAAAACCCATCAATACACACATACACAATAGTTTAGGGAAAATACCAGTTCAAGACAATTCAGCCAGATGTGCAGTGCTAACCAGTTGCAGCAGTGCAATAGCATTCAAATAACAAGATGGAAAATGTAGAATGTGATCCTTAAAAAGAATCCATTTTTCTTCTCCAAACAGGATACCAGTTTAAGGCTGTGTTGGCATCACTCAAACAGCAGCAATGCTCACTATTACTAGTTTTTGATTTTAGAGTGATTTTTATTTCACTGTTACAAAATCAATCTTTTGAATAACTTTTCATCAGGAGAAGATACTTTTTGTAAAGGAAATATAATAATGCTCTAAATTGTCCCAGCATTGTGTTACGTGGTAGGAATTAATGAGCACGGAAAATTAATTACTTAGTCCTTTGAGTAACTAGATTTACTTGGAAGATGTGATGATAGTGTTGCTGTCCAGTGTTCTTGTGAAACTAAAGTCTGTTCAGCCACCTTAACATTTTCTCTGTTACCCAGGGCTGGGCAGCTGTGCACACACTTATTGGGAAGAATAGATCAAAAATGAATAGGGTTTATTAATTTAACATGAAATGTTGGATATAGGAAGGAGAGTTATATTTGACTTTATCTAGACCGAGAAAAATCTAAGTCAGACAAAATGATAAATAAAGGACCTAAATCTAATCTGTAATGGCACAGTGTCCATTGACCACAATTTTTCCCAAGCTATGGCTCAGATGAATTTGAGTGTGGGTTTTAAACATTTTTAAATTTCAACAGTTACTGTACCTGCTACTGTCACTGATTTTAGGGGAAGAACAGATATCTCTGGAATCCATTCTACTTTGTTTCTGAAGCCTGTATATAATAATGAAAGGGCTTAAGTTGAACCCTTTACCACTTCCTAATAATGTTTCTGTAGTAGGACTTTAATACCCACATAATACCTACCCTTGCCTAGCTGGCTGGAAAACCTGTGAGTATACATACTGATAGTGGGACTTTGAAATTAATAACTTGTGCTGATAATACTACCTAGGATTGTTTTAAAATTTATTCTACTTTTTTAAAAAAATATTTATTTTTATAATTTATTTGACTGATGCAGCAAAAATGTTTGATAGATGCGTGCTTAGGTTATTTATGTGAGAAACACAAACTGTTTACACAAAAAATGGCCCATAGATATTGTGCTTTAAAGTACTATTAATACTGAGAAATGCTGAAGTTCCTTTCTCTCTGTGGAATTGAAAAAACAGGGCTCTTTAAGTTGTTACATTTGAGTGTGGATGTCTGTAATCAAGAGGAAACAGGGTACTGTGGAGCAGTGGTAATCAAAGGCCATAATCTCTCATCAACCAAATTGATAACCTTCTATTTGAGCATGTTAGAGGGCAGACGAAGTCAAGCTAAGATTGCTGTGCTTATGAGGACATCCAGATACTATCTGACAAATATTTCCCCATTTTGGAAAAAAGTAAGTGTAATTACCTTGCAAAACACATATGAAGTTTAGCTAATTGGGATTTTATGTGCAAACTGGAAGCAGATGGCAACTTTCAGCAATCTATTCCTAGTCAAGACCAGATATTAAAAATAAAGACATTCCTGGATGAAAATAACCTCAAAATTTGGGCATCATTTTATACCTTAATAAATGAAACACAGGGCCTTATATTTCAGAAGTTATTTTCATACCTATATACATGTATATAAAATGTATATATAAAGCTTGGAAAAAAATACCACCATGTAACTAGAGTTTAAATCAGCCTTAAGTGATGGCGAATGTTTTCTTCTTCCTGTAAAATCCTTGTCTTTATCTGGAAATGTTTCTCCTTCATTTTCAGTTTTGTGTGTCATGAACCAAACTGTGTAGAATTGCACAGAAAATCGACACTACATTTGCCATTAAATTACCAACAGTATTTCTTGTAAAGGAAAGCATCAGACTCAGTCTGACTTTGTAGATTAAACTGACCAAAATGTTAAGGAATTTTCATTGGGGAACCATTACTGTATTTACATAGAGACAGTAAATGTATGCACAGGACTTTTGACTGAGTAGATATGTAAATACTCCAGTTACTTAAATTTGCATGCTGAAGAGACTTTTGGAGCACTGAAAATGACAGTGCTAAAAATGATTTACATTACCAAATTTATTTTCTTCATGGAGCTTCCCTTCATGAACAATCAATTTTAAAACAGTAAGAAATTTTTTTTAAATTATTCTAAAGATTAGTTATCATTACTATTGCATTGTAATATGTAGAAAATCTAGCACACTGAACTTTGGCCAAAATTAAATCACTGAGGCAGATGTAATTTAATACTATCATTCTATGGAGAAGATTGCTTTATTTTGGCTGCTGTCATTCTGGATTTGTATATATCAAGTTTCTGTGTAATGTAGGGCGAGCTGTTCCAAAAAAATACTAAGCAACATTAATTCTGTTTTACTAACAAATATTTGCCTGTCTCCTACTCACTAATTGTCTTACTCTTTTAAGGGGTTTAATCTTACACAAGTTTGCTTCTTTAAAGGGCTATGTGAGATTGAAAGGGATTGATCCCTGGTTTGGACCATATTGACAGTGACAGTGACAGGGACAAATTCTGTCAGTTTACACACTGTCCAGACCCATTATTGCAGGAGGGAAAATCACAGCAGTTGGCCCTTGGCCTCTCTGTGAGCAAGGGGACTATTAAAGGTGAAACTTCCTTAGCTGTTCTCACTCAGATAATTCTTTAGGTTTCTATTTTTAGGACTTTTTTTATAAGTAAGTGATTATCTGTTCACTTTCATTATTCCTCAGATGCCTAAATACCTTTGTACATTAAGGCCTTCTTGTTCATTATCAATAATGTAAAACTGAGAGAAAGTAAAATAAATGGTGAGGCAAGAGAGAATCAAATGAGCTACATTGGTGGTTCAGAATTTATCAGTTCTTCAACTTGAAAGACCAAAAATACTCAGCTGTAAATCGAACCCTGAATTTGAGGTGTTTCATATGGAAACATAAACAAGCAGAGAAAAATACATTCTAATGAAAAGTATCATTTTACTGAGAACCCACTTTTCCATTAAAAATCCAAAACAAGGTAACATGATGCAGAGCTACTGATGAGTTCTTATTACAAGAAATCTCTCCATCTAGAGTAACTACACATAAGGCAACTAATAATAAAAAATCACAACCCTTCTTTGTCAGACTAAATTATATCTCCACTAATATGATTTCCCAGATTAGACTTTCTGCATGCTGGATAGGAAATCTTACGGCTTAAAGATAAAACAGATTTAAGTGGTAGTAATTTCTTTCTTTGTAACCCAAGATCGACTTGCTCCTTATCAGGGAGACCCTGAAATTGTTTCAAACAAAAAGCAGAGGTTAGTGGAGCTCTTAGATCAAAAGCTACCCTAGATCTGCACGTGGGGGCCAGTTGCCTGCTAGACAAACTGGTAAGTACTGCCCTCTGCAATAGGATACACTCTGAACAGACTTTAGAATTAAGCCACTGAACAAGAACAGCCTAAAAAAATTGCATTTTGAACATTGTTTCAGATTTTTCCAAATCCTCCTACTAAAGTTGTCTTAAACCTGAGAGAAGCTTTCTTACGTAATTAATTCACATGAATTTCTTAATGCTTAATTGCTTGCTTGTCAACTGTATGCACTGATAGTCTACTCCTAGAAATGTGGCTTTGTATTGTTTTAATTATGGATATTTTCATTTAATAATGTATCACTTTTTGTTGGATAAACAACAAAAAACCCCCGTTAATGTATCATGAAGCTCATTGATACTGAACATCTCCCGTGGAAGCTCAGCCAACCTGGCACGTGGACCTGCCAACAGCTATAAAAGTGCTGTTTGTGTGTGTGGATGATGCTGGGTCTGGCATTCAAGAGCTGCAATATTGAGTGTTTCCTGACAGATCACCGGGGAGACTGCGAGGTTTAATTCACCTCCCAGCTACTCCTGCTGTCACCTTACACTCACCCCTCTGCCGTGCTCCGAGGCTGGACAGGCCGAGTGCACCAACCAGCTCAGGGCACTGCTGAACTGACTGCACGGATTGTCACTCTCCACCCCAGCTCCCCTGCTTACTGGGGCTCATTTGCACAGCCCTCCCTCCAGGCAGCACAAGGGAACAGTTTGTGTCAGCCAAAGCAGGTTTGAACAAAGGGCTTTGCACGGGAGGGGCAGCCATGGTCACATAATCTCTCCTGTAACCTCAGTGACAGTGGTGGGACAGCAGTGCTGAACGGGATGAGGTTGTATCACAGTATCTTTATGTCAACAGTAATTAACACACATTTTATGTGGCTCACTTGTCACATTAAAGCAGCAAATAATACAGTGACATTTTCTCTAAGGTGGACTAAGAAAAGCTATAAGTTTGCCTTTCTCTTTCTTACCAACCAAGGTAGTTAAACTGACAAAGATTTAGGAAGAAGCCACATGGATGATTAAAGGTACAGAATGACCCCCATAAAGGTATGTTAGGAGTCCTTGGAAGAAGTCACTTAAAGGAGGAAGTGATAGAGATCCATAAAATGAAGACTGTAGTTGATGGAGTGGATAGGAATCACTTGTTCATGCCCCTCAAATGAGAGCCAGAAGGTATGACATTAAGACAGTCAGGGGCACGTTAATAATCAACAAAAAGAGACAATTCTTCACCTGACAAATTGTAGAAGTCCTTGTTACTGGATGATCTATGTGTTAAAATTATCAGTGAGTTAAAAGGGAGTCTGGACAAATTCGTATATAAGAAATCCACTGTTGGTAAGTAAGAGTGCAGAATTCATACTTAGCCTAGAAATGAAAACCTGACTCCTGGAGAAATCCCATCTATACTTGGCCTCTGGTCCATACTAAGAGCCCGCTGTCAGGTACAAGACAAGGTGTGGCATTGGTTTGACCCACAAAGGCTGCTTTTATCTTAATATACTTTATATTTTTATTCTGACTCAAGTCTTTTAACCAATTTTATTTAGTGACAATCATGGGCACGGCTCTCAGGCGCATGGTGGGATTCTGGGGGTTGTCCTGTGCAGGGCCAGGAGCAAGACCTGATGATCCTTGGGGGTCCCTTCCAACTCAGGATGTTCTGTGATTCTGTGATGCACTGCTTTGTTGGGTTGTTTTTTTAACAGGGTGTGAGATCAAAGGAAGCATCTCCTGATGGTTGAGCTTTTTGAAATACTATGTTAAATGTATCACTTTGCTTGTTTAATAGTGTAGATGGCAGCTTAGGACTTACTGTCTGCAGGATAATTACTGTTCACAAATGATAACCTGGTCTAGTTAGTCCTGTTGGAACAACTTCCTGGAACAATAATACAGAAATTCAGAGGGCAGTAGCTTATGTGGATCTCAGAATAGTTGAGGTACGGAAATTTTTAATTCATCTGATTAAATAATTCTTTTTCTAGAGTAATAATGCTACTATTCAAACCCATTTTAACTTGGATTTTAGTATCTTTTTGTTCCACTTTTCATTACCATCATATTATGAATAGATTTTAAATCCACCCTGAAATGGTTTCCCAGAGACCATATTCTTTAGAGAAATATGCCACAATACTGGAAATAGGGAGGTTTTTGAATTCTCTTTTCAGCTTTGTGACTGATTCACATGACTTTGAACAAATCATATAAATATCTGTGCTGTCTCTAAATTGAAGATAACAGCAGCCTTATAGGAATGCTTTTAAAGTAAACTATGTGAAATTCTGTGAAGACATTATGATGTCTTCATCAGGACATTTATGATGATGATAAATTATGATTTACGAGTGTTTTTGAAATATTGCTTTAGGGATGGAAAAGCACACTAATGAGCCTTGGGTGAGTAGAACTAGCAATGTTTTGTGGCTGGCTCAAAGTGATCTCTCCTGTGAATCAAAATATGTGGGATGCAAGTGGAGTCTACGTGCAGATGGGTTTATTCTTTCTGTGTATTTCTCATGGTTCTTCACGGGGAGCAAATAGCTGCTTTCACCTCATTCAGGGAGAAAGCCTGTCCCAGGACTCCTGCAGAACTTCCTAGGGACAACACTGTTTATTTTATCTGCACAACAGTTGCACTTTGAAGCCCCCGAGGAGCATCTGGCCCCCTCTGACCTACCTACCTGCCAGGTGATGCTGTGGTGTAGCCTGGGGTGCAGTCCCCCGAAATGTGGCCCTGAGAATGCTCTGAGTTTCTTCTCTGCAAGAACTGCAGAGCATCCAGAAGGAAGGTGTTCCATGCCTAGGTGTTGCTCAGACATACATTTGAGATGTTGCCAAACTGTGCAGTGAACTCTGGGATTTGAGAAGCTCTGTGTTTTAACAGGTCAGACATACACTGCAGAGATATAAATAACATTTATACAGATGATTGCCCTAAAGAGCTTCTGAGTGTCTAAAGTTGAATGGAAACAAGGCATTGCTCTGAGATAGGCAAAAGTTATTTCCTTTTATTACGTGGTTCTCACAGATTTTTTTCCTTAGAGAGATTTTCTTAGAGAAGCCTAACCTCTAAGAACTTGAGTAGTAAAATGTGGGTTTTTTCAGTTTCTAGTAATGAAGTCACACATATTTACAGCATTATCATCTAAGAATCCCAAGTAGCAATTACTAATTACAAAGAGGGGGAAGATACTCCTCATTTTACCGAGGAAATGAAGCCATGATGAATTAAAGAGACTTTCTCTGAATCACAAGAAACTTAATGTCAAGCTGAGCCCAGACCTCCTGACATTCAGTTCACTGTTTCAGTCATATGACCATCCTTTTCCAAGTACCAAATATGTACACAAGGCTCTTCAGTTTAGTCTTCACATTAGTTTCCAATGAAACTTTGCCCTTTCACTCATTTTAGCAAAAAGGCAAACATTTGCCCATTTGTATCAACAGTGAGTAGAAACTGCTCTCTGTACAGATGATTTCCTCTCCATTCACATGCTTCTCATCCCCGTATTAGAAGGCCAGCCTGTGTCAGCAAGGGCCTGTTTAAATTAGAAACCAAATAATATTTCAGGGATGCCTTGGGCTGTCTTGTGGAGAGGGTTCTTCGCAACCCTTGCCAGTTACTACTTGGTGGTCCTGCCAATCCTTGCTCAGTTTCAAAACAGAAGTTGCTCAAGCTGGGGCGGCCGCTGTGAGCCCGGCACAGGCAGCGGGACAGCTGGTGAGCCGCGACGGAGCGAGGCCCGGCTCAACCGGGCACAGTTCGCCAGTGGGGGGACAGAGGAGTGGCACTGTCCTAATTGGTAACATTCCTCCTCTGCAAGACTTCCCCTGATATTTATTTAATAAGCTCGGGCTCATAAAGTCTAAACAGTTTAAGCAATCAAGTGGTAGCTGATGTGTATGTGGAGATAGAGATGCAGCAGATGAAGTGAAGGGTGAAATGCTTAATTTCTGACTTTGCAGCGCTTTATCTGGCAGTTGCAGATGAGGTAATACCTCAGGCAGCTGTGCCCAAGAATGGAATATACACTGAGAGTACCCCAGGACTTCAGGCCAGGTTTGCACAGCCACAGCTCCTGTTTAAGTGTCTGTGACCTGTCAGCTGGCATGGTCTCCTTGGCCAGTGAGAAATACTGATCTCCAGTCAGAGGCAACAAAAGTTAGGGGTGTGGTATTGCTGTGTTGTCAGAGGGAGGAAGAGCAGGTTCAGCAGAACTGGCTGAAACAAGCACCCATTCCCTCATCCCAGCAACGTTTGTAAATAGGCATGCCTTCACACGAGGAAAGGAGACTGCTGTGTGTGGAGGTTTGCTCTTTTCTGCGGAGCTGTTGTTGAGTATTTTAGCATGAAATGGGAAAAAAGCATCACTACATTCATTAGCATTTCATTCAGAATCATTTCCAACTTACAGTGGAGCAGGGACATGTGGTGACTGGATGTTAAACTTTCATCCATGGGATGAAGAGGTCTGAGGTTCAAACTGGAAATGAGACTTCTTGGAGTGGGTGTGGGACTAGGGAGGAAAAACGAATTTTGATGAGCCTGGGAGATGGCTTTTGTTAAAAAGAAAGAGCACCAAAATGCATGGTTTCAATACTTTCTCATGAAAAATTTTATCTCTAGAAAGAAAAACATTCTCTCTACTTCAGCTCAGCTTTAAAATACACAAAGGAAAGGTGGCGCAGAAAAGGAGAGTATTTTTAATGATTGCACTTTCAGTGTTCTCTCATTAATGGTCTTTTTCTAGTAAGAAGTCATTTACCATGTTGGATTCAAAAGAGATCCACTTTGCATAGTTTTAGAGTAACTTTGTTAATGTTCTTTTGATACCTTCTGCTATCAGCCCAAGGCTTATTGGCCATAACTGTATTGTGAGCTGAATAAATTGGTTGTTACTGCATTTGCAAACAGTTCAGCCTGATTACATTCATCTGAGCACAATTTTACAGCTTTGTGGTGCCACTACAGACCTTGAGTGAGCGAGCAGGCAGGCACCCTGCACATACCTCTCTC
Source organism: Pyrocephalus nanus (assembly GCA_038380795.1). Lineage (NCBI taxonomy): Eukaryota > Metazoa > Chordata > Aves > Passeriformes > Tyrannidae > Pyrocephalus > Pyrocephalus nanus. Next base: position 10,405,371 of record CM076272.1, read on the forward strand.
TCAGCATGGTGATTTACTGCCTCTATCTGCTGCCTTTTACAGCTGTGTGCTGGCTAATGTCCCTGTCTTGCTGCTTAGCTTGATTCAGCCTTGTAATGCTACATCCTTAGTGTGGAATCTGACTCTGATTTTGCCAACAGGCTGGAAAACGGCTTTTCTAAAGTTCTTTTCCCATCTTCCCTGTGGTCACCTTGTGCTTAGAAAAACAAACTGGTCAGGGTCATAATAGGTGGACAGGGATACTTGCCTTTTGACCCACTTCTTTTTGACTGGTCTGTGTTCTTTGACCATTCTCCAAGGGGTCTCCTGGGTTTTGTTTTGACTTGGCCCGATAGCTAAAAGCTTTACTGTAAATTATTATTTTTGACAGTTATGACAATGATATTCCACCCTCCCACAGTATCCTCTGACCTGAAAGTATCAGAATGCACAAAGATATGCCCAAAATGTCACAAAAGAATGCACATCACATATAGCCATGAATTAGTTCAGATAAACAACGTAAGCAGAGTACGGTATCTCAAGGAGAAATGACAGGCACTGCTGATTAGAATATTTACAGGGAGGAAAGGTTTCTGAGTATTTCTGACTGTGGAGTCAGTGCATTAAAATAGCACAGAGTAACAACTTGCCATTTTTCTGTAAACTACTCAGATGCATATGCAGTGGATTCAACTAATTAACAGAAGGGTTTGAACAAGGAAGGTGGGAGGAGGACAGCTACAAGAGTTCAGCATCTAAACAAGGATACTCTTGAGACCTGGCTATGGTAGGTCTCGTGGAGACTGAATAGTCAATTCTCTTTTGGTACAGAATAAAAGTGAAGAATGGCCATGTGGCATCCTGGTTGATACCAGCTTACACTACTTGATGTGTGAGAGACAGTGGTTTCAGAAATCTGTCCTTATTTCCTTTGTTTTCTCACTAGTTCATATGATGTAAACAGAATAAAAGAACCATCCTTAACCCTGGCTGAAGGTTCACATGTTAATATTTTTTCAGGTGGAACTGGCAGAAATTTGCACAAAGAGTGAGCGTTACATCGGCACCGAAGGTGGAGGGATGGACCAGGCGATCTCTTTTCTGGCAGAAGAAGGAACTGTATGTGGATATTTGTCATCTAAACTAACACTGTCATACTAATTTATGGAAACAAAAAATACCTTCACAGCTGTCTAGCAGAAAGACAAGATGAGAAACTGGAGTACCTTAGTAAGCAGTATAAGCACCACTGGTGTACAAATGAAATGGGAATTAAATGTATACACTTGTGTACAATTGAGTATAATGAGTTTGAATAAGATGGGGAAAATGGGAAATGGCAAGGAGGAAGGAAAAGATGTGGGAAAAGATGTACTCTAGAAGAGCACCAGGTTCCACACTATTTGGCCAATTCATCGCTGAACTCAGAATGTTTCCCATATAATGAAGTCTGAATGGTCAGCATGCCTTGTATTCAGTGAAAATGGGATAATTATTACAAAAATGCTTTCTTGAAAATTCTCATAACCAGACAGTTCTAGGATGTTTTGCCAGGTTCAGTTACAAAGACAATGGAGACTTTTTTTCACTAGTTTTGCTAATTCCAGACAATTCTGTGGCTGGAATCTGATGCAGAAGGCATGTAGCTGCCTTAAACGTGGTGACAGAAGGTGGACTAGTTATGATAACCAGGACCTGCCAAGTTATGCATGAGTGCTTGCAGTGGAATTTACAGTGGAGTTCATCCCTGTCCCAGAAAATGCACAGGACTGTGACTGTTTCAACCTCAAACCTGTCAAAACACTTTTATTGAAATTGATGGAGCATTTCACGAAAACCTTTAATTTCCTTATGATTATGGTATTGTATCCCTACAGCTTTTGTTCCTTAGTGCCATATCTTGGATGAGCTTACACAGAAAAAGAGATTTCCTAGAATTACACCAAACACTTAATGCCATCATGAGACACTTGTATTTTCAATTTCACATCACCTGCACCTGCTCTGCACCTTCCCTTCATGTTTGTACTGTTAGCAGTAAAAACACAGCTACAGGAATAATGAGATATTGTTGGCGTGCACACAGATGATCGTGTAAGTGGAAGCTTTTCTAATATGTAGAGGTGGTGGTCAGAAAGACAAAGAATATGTTAGAAAAGATTGGAAAAGAAATTGTGAACACACCAGAAAATATCCTTGCTTCAGTTTACTTGCAGCTGAATGCAGTCCTGGCTCCCATCTTAAAAAAATACACTAGAACGAGAAAAGTACAGTAAAGGACACTGAGGTTGATCAAAGCTGGTTTTCTATTAGAGCATTGACTGAATAATTTAAAGCTTTTCAGCTTGGAAAACAAGAAGCTTAGAGAGTGATACTTTGAAGCTTTGTAAAACCCCTGAAGGAGTAAAGAGAAGGTAAATGGAGAATTCAATGCAATTTTTTTCATAACTGAAGAACTAATAGAAACACAATGACATTAGCAAGCAGCTTGTTAAAAACAAACAAGGAAGTTTGGGGTTTTTTCCCAAAACATTCATTGTTAAATTGAGAAATACCGTACATTGTGGAAGCAGAAGCTTTAAAAGGGTTCCAAAAAGACCTTCTTGGATACACTATTAGAGTATTAGCCTGTTTGTAGCTATTAAACATAATAGTTGGATGTTTCTTCCAGTGTAAGCATAACCACTGCAATCTTTGCTTATGGAAAGCTAGAAAAATATACCCCCCCAAAAAAGATTGCTTTGTGTATATCCTAGTTTTTATTCCTCCTAAACAGCCATTTATGGCTACTGTTGGGATCAGGACACTAGCCCAGCTCAGGGGTACATTCTGATCTAATGCAGCAGTTCTTAAAGGGAATATTGAAATGTAAGCAAGTCTGTCTGTCTTGATGGTGACTCTGTGGCGTGGGGCAGTCTCAGTGGCAGGGAGTCACACACATGCTGTACATAATGTACAAGCAGATTTGTCATTGTTTATTTAGCACTCGAGCTGCTCAAGGAACTCTCTGGGGGTGAGCGGTGCCAAAGCCAGTGAGACAGCCCTGCTTGCAGAGTCACAGTCTACTCGAAGAAGCCAAAGCAGGGCACATGATTTACAACTTATCCCAATGAAAAACCAGATGTGAATTTAATCTCTTGATTACATTACATCCTGAATTATTTAATTAATGGATGCCTAGCTTATTCCATGAAAAGGTCAAATGCTGGGAACATCTTATGCAGCCTGTGTAAGCATCTGTGAGGCAAGGCAGTCTCTTAGGTCAGAAGGGAGACAATATCTACATTTTTATATGTAGTTTTAACTTCTCTGGTTGTCCATATGTGCCATGATCAGTGTCTCCAGTCCTAAAATGTTGGTACTATCCTGTACCTCAGTGAACTAATCTTGATGTAGTGGAAAATCCGAAGAGTGAGGAGGAGACGGACATTGATGAAGGGGCTGGGAATGCGAAGCCCTTTGTTTTAGTAGCAGGCACATTAACTTCAGCCAGGCCTGCTACTTTTCTGCAGATCAAAGAAAAACTGTTGTTTAAACAGGCAAGAAAAATAGGTTGGGTGGGGTTCTGTGAAACGCTGAAAAAACCCAAAGACTTAATGGAAACATTTTAACATCCAGCTACAGGGAAAGGTTTGAAATGTATGTGTAACTTGACCAATGAGGTTAAACCTCTTTTCTCGCTGTTTCATGTCAGCTTTCTTTCCTTAACTGTCTCTGGATTTTCAAGAGAAAAAACATGCAAATTTGCATTTGATTTATAGAACTAAGTGCTCTGTTAGCTAGTAGTAAATTAAAACTAACCATTCATTTTTCTTTCAATAGGCCAAGTTGATAGAGTTCAATCCACTGAAGGCAACTGATGTTAGACTTCCAAGTGGAGCAGTGTTTGTTATTGCAAACAGTTGTGTTGAAATGAATAAAGCAGCAACTTCTCATTTCAATATTAGGGTAATGGAGTGTCGGCTGGCTACAAAGGTAGGGCATGGCTTATGTCAAACTCTAATGAAACCTTCATCTAAATATGTGCTTTTTTCCACTGCTGACCAGTTGTGTCTTTAACACCTGGCTAGGTGCTACTTTAAGTATAATTTTTCTTTCCAGAACCAGACACCTCCATCTGCAGGACCAGAACTCCTGCTGAGCTTAATGGAAGTGCAAGGATCGTGTCCTTATATAGAAGATTATGTGATTTAGTTCTGTAAATTTATTTTGTGTTATATTTCAGGGGAGGAAGTAAGTCTATTTTTCAAAAAAAAAATATTCTCACTTAATAAGATAGACTGTTTCTAATTAAAGTTGAATAATGACAAATAATGGAAAACAACCAGTATGATCACATGTTTATATGTATATATGGCAATAGATGTGTATTTTCTAGGATTTAGAGAACATCAAACTACTAGTTGGAGGCCTGGAAGTAATAGTGGAAATGCTGAAAAGCAGCATGTATGTCAGTGTAAAGTTAAAAAACAGGCTTGAATCAAACCCCAGCATTTATGCTGTACTGCCAGTTTACAGTTTGAAATTATCTCTAAAATGTATGGAAATTGAACTGGAAAAAAAAATCTAAATTCTGCGTCAATTCTGGGTTTTGTATGTTCAGGAATATGTAGATGTAGGGTATGATTTGAGGTTTTTATGGGAAGACAGTGCATTTTTCTTTACATTAGAGTAAACGAGGAGTAAGCATAAAGATCCACTGCAGTTATTCCCAGCATGGTGTGCTGTGTGAAAGAACAGAATTTGGGTCACAAAGTCTAGAAGAAAGTTTTGAAAACCAGCGTGGAATTCCTTGCCACAGAACATTTGGCCAATATCTGATGAATATTCAGAAATACTTTGAACATCTGTTGGCATCATGATTCTATAAATCAGTAATTTCTTTTATGTTTTAGTTAGTGCTAAAATAAAAGAGATGATCAGATACTGGCAAAACATACTAGAAAATAATGAGTTGAGATATTTTTCAAGGAGGGAAGCTAAACCTCAGATGACTTTTTCAATGGGCTTTAAACTCAAGTATTAAAAAATAGCTGCATTTCAGTTGTATATAAGATAGGGTAAAACTAATAGCACCAATAAGCATAGTTAAAGCTGTTGTCACTGAAGTTAATAAAAAGATTCTTATGCCTCTGAGAAAACAAATAGAAGGACCTGTCTATATGATAGTTCTGGTATAACTGATAGACCTCTAATTTAGGATAGCTACTTGACTAAATATTTATTTTTTAGGAAGAGCTTCTTTTGGAAAGTCATTTTTTTGCATAAGAAATAGAGAGCCTTCAAAGATGATCTATTCTAAAAGGCAAAGTGTATTAATGCAATGAGTGCATTAAGCTGTAAGAGCTTTTGAGGTACTGTTCCATATACCAGATTTTGTGAACTGAATCACAGTTTTCTGAAGTGCTTTAAATTATTAGTCCTGTGCAGTAAATGAAAAAAGTAGTAAGGAAAGATCATTTTTTTATACATTCCTGTTAGCTGTGATGTAATCTTAAAAAAGGTACTTTTAGCAGATGCCTGATTTTAAGGAGACTAACAACATACACCTGCCTGTTTTTAAACATATGCTACCCAGATGGAAAGTTGCATACACTATAAAAATACATTGAGCCAGGAAAAGACTGTCTTTAGGAAGAGGTCACAGCGGGGTGAAGGAGGGCAGGTATGTAAGTGGAAACAGGGAAGTCTTTTAAGCACCATTAAGCTAATGGAACTATGAAATAACATGATGGGCCTTACAATAATGCTTGAAAAGAAATTCTCATTGTAAGTGCCTTAGGATAGGCTTTTCCCCCCCCTTTCTGCTTTAGGTAATTCAAGAATTTCCTACTGCTTGCAGAAAGCTCTATGCAAGTAAAGATGGCAACACAACATATCCCTGCTGGCATTAATGTAGAACATTTTGATATCAGTCTGTCCTGTAGCAAATGAGCTCTTGATCATCCTCACAAAATTATCTTTCTTAGATTCTGTTCCTTTGCCTTCCCTTCTGGAGGGTCATTCTTTTGCTCTTTTTTTTCCCCCTTTCTCTATTCTTGTAGCAGCCTCTGAGTGCTTTCCTGCACTCTGTTAGTGTGTTTAAAGACACTTCTGTTCTGCAGAGCACTCGCAGTTCCAAAGGAAATGAACTTGCACCTCGTCCTTGGGAAGCCTCATCCAGTGGGTGCTGCAGGAGCGTCGGGAGCGCCGCGCTCTGCCCGCTCACCCTGTGTGGTTCCCTGCACAGCTGGAGCCTGTGCCAACAATGTCTGCAATGCCATAGAGCTCACCAACCAATGTCTGTTAAATGGGGAGAGATGCTCAGATGGCATTGTAGAAATGTAATGTGTTAGAAAGTGATGTTGTTACAGAAGTATTCCTGGACTTATTCCTAGTCAGACTTTCTTTTATTTATATTTGTCCCATCGTTTACCAAGTATGTTTTCCTCTCAGTTACTTGCAGTGCTCCAGTGTGCCTGTTGAACAAGAAAGGACAATAAAGCCCACAGATGCTATATCCTGGCAATTAAGAGCCAGCTGCATGATGTCCACATCTTTAATCCATCTAGTCAGAGATCATGAAGAAAATATCCAACTGTGGAAGCAGTATTGGGATTACTTTTGTGCATTAAAGAGATGGGAGGTTTTTCCCCATTTCTATTCTGTGTCCATTACAGTGAGAGCTGCTGCAGCCAGACTGTTTTCAAACACCATTCCTGTTTGCCCATAACATTTTTCCCAGGGCTGTTAGAACAGAAGCTTTGCTGGAATCAGGACAGACCTTTCCAGCAAAGCCGTGCCCGCTGGCCCAGCGGGGTCAAGTTTCCATTTGGAACATGTGACCTGTAAAACCCCAGCCTAGTTGGCTCACCTGAAATACAGAATCTCCCTTGAAGTACAGAAATGGGAACAGATGTGACAATGCATGTGGTATATTTCTGCAGGGGATTATTTATTCAAAAAGGAAGTAGGAAAATTTTCCTTGCCTTATAGAACATTATTGTTTATAAATTCCTAGTTCTGTTTAACTTCTGGTAGTAAAGTCTAGGGGATGCTGAATATTAGGATTAAAGCACAAGGAAAAACATTTCCATTCATTTAGCACCTTGAAGCAAATCTAAAAACATGTCACAAACGTGCACCACCATACAAGATATTTAAGTATTTAAGTAAAATGAAGCAATAATTGTTATTCTAAGTTACCAGTAAGTAAGCTAAAACAAAGTTACATAAAGGCTGTGGAGTTCTAGGTACTCAGAGCCTTTGAAAAGGAGACCAGAAGTGACTTAATCATTCTTTTACAAGAAAATTTTTTTTCCCTGATTTCTACATAAGCCACTAAACTGTTCTGCTTCTTTCCCTACCAGTGAACATAGAAAATTGTGTTTCAAATGGCAACAGAGTTATATGATTAGGATTTTGATTGGATTTTGTTTGTTCTGCTCTGCTGAGCCTCACATAAATCTCAGCAAGTCACTAGATGGCACCAAAAGTAGTTAATTTTTAGATACTGTAATAAAGCAAAACTGGAAGAGCCCCTGCAAAGGCACTGTTGGAGAAGAGCGAGAATCTATGCCAGATAGTTGGGCAGTGAATCTTCTGCCTAAATTTCATTCTGTAACTTTGCACAAAGAAAGCAAATACATTTCAGACATATGGAAATCCCATGCCTTTTTTAACTAGGAAGTTAAATGGCTTTGCTGAATCGAGACATAAATGATTTCAAACCGATTCCACTCAAAACCAGCGCTTATTGAAAAGAGTAACAAAACACTCTGGCCGTGTTGATGAGAGGTTTGAACCCTAGTTTGTATGGAAAAAGGATTTCATTCCCTGATCTTGCTGCACTGGTTTAAAGTCTTTGCAAACCTACAGCCTGATCTGGCATACTTGGAAATTTTAATCTCAGTTTAAATGGTGCAGAAGTGGAGATGAGCCATGTTCTTATGAACACAGCAGAACGACAGTGGAGTGTCCCTGCTAATCTGTGTCTGACTTTGTAGCAATCTGTTGAAATTAAAGCTGATATGTCAGTAGGATCCCACAGTGACTACTTAATATTCTTCCATAATTAATAACATCAAAAATATTCCCCTTTGGTAGGAAAGCCGCTTTGCTCAACCATTTTCATTGGGCACGTGAGAGCATCAACACGGACAACCTTCCAGGGAAAAGCCTGTTTGGCACATTGCCTGTCAGGGTTCTGGGGTTGAAGTAACTACTGTCAATTGCTAAAACATCACAAAGATGCACAGAGCACTATATCATTGCCAACAATGAGGAAAGCAGATGCATCTATAACTAATTAACCCCACAGCAACCACGCAGGAACGGAACAGATTCTGACCAACACATCGTAATGTTCCTGTAGAGGCTCAGAAGTCCCTTTAAACTGGATATTAAAAGAAGGTACTTAAAATGTACCTTAAACTCTAGAGATTGAGAAAGGTTACAGTTATTCTCCAAACAAATCTTATGATCACTTTAACATTTTTAAGGCTATTACAAGCAAGGGTTTTAATGACAATCTCAGTGTTCATCAGAAAATTCCAGGAGTGTATTGGAAAGGTCAAACTGAGATTTAAACATCAGAGCAAATACTAATGGTACAGAAATAGACTTTTTAAGGACTGATAGTGTTACAATATCCCAGCATTTTTACAAGCAGTTGTCCAGACGGGATTGTAAAAGGTAAGTAAGTGCTTGAAGTAACAAAGCTCATGGAAAAGGATAAATCATTTATTTGATTCCACACAAATAATGCCAGTAGGATTTCTACAGACAGTATCTGATTTGAGGGAAGAATAGCTGTCATTCACAGACCTCTTATAAATAAATATGATTGTCTGCTGTCTACTAATAGAAAGTTTCTGATGGTTCCCAGCTAAGAAGTGAGAGGAGAAAATGGGCCCTAAAGGTATTTACAGATAATTAATTTTTTGAAACAGGAAAGTACAATATTTTCTGATGTGTTGGTTTTCTTGTTTTGTTTTTGGTTTTTTTTTTTTTTTTTTTTATTTCAGCTCCTCTCAAAGTCAAAAGGCTTGGACTGGAAAAAAATGTTGAAGCTCCATGATGTGCAAACCGAGCTAGGAGTTAGCCTAGAGGAAATGCTGACCATTGTGGAGGAGGTATTACATCCTGAGCCTTACAGCACAGAGGAAATTTGTAAATGCCTGGGAATTAGCCTGGAGGAGCTCTGCTCTCAGATCTGTAGTCAAAACATTCAAGATGGTAAGCATATATGAAATGGTAGGCTTTACAATGTTTGTATTATATAAAAAGGTTATGCATTAATAAGTAGTGCAGGTGGAAGTCTTGCCAGAACACTCACCTGGAATCTTGGTTAGCAACTGAAAGAATTGATATCATCATCAACTGATAATTTCATTCCAGTTTGTGACTTCGAAAAAATAGAGCAAAACTTTGATTTTGATTGAACTGTTTCTAAACTGATGGGAATAGCAGATCACTAGAATAGCCTGTGCTGTTTGAGTCATTTCTAAATAACCCAGTTTTTTTTCTAGGGAAAAGTCTAAACTAGGCTTCCTTTTTAGGCAGTAAGTACAACAAAACTGAACATTTTGGATAATTACAGAGTCATTAAAATGAATCCTATTTGCTCTATTAACTGGTGTTAAAAGACTAGCAGAGATGGGCTCGTGTTTCTGTTTTTGAACTGATAAATTCCTGCTCACTTCCTAAAACATGCACTGGACAGCAAATCCTCTGGGTCTCTCCTGAGATAGAACTTACTGTCACTATCAATATTTCTTTTTCTTTTAGGAGAATGTTGGTGAAGGTGAACAATTTACTCTTTAAAGTATTTCCCTTGTGTTATTGTTTCTGATTATACCATACAGTCATGAGCATTGTCACACATGGAATGGTTGCATGCAAATGGTTCATTTGCATTTATAACAGGTTTCCAGTTGAGATCACAATCTTTCCTGAAGAACTACATACAATTCTTTTTCCTTGTTTCCATTCTGTAGCCTTAACAGCTCTATTTTTTTGTAGCTGAGTTATATCCTTGCTAGTCCTTGCCAAGACTGCTTTCAGGAATGTGTACATATAAATCCATAATACAGCTATCTATGCTGACACTTATATTTAAATAATCCATCTATCTGGAGTGATTATAAGTTTTATATATTGACCAAGGACCAGGCCCTGAATCTATAACCTGTTTTGCACTCCAGTGGTATCAGACAGTATGAAACTCTTACTGTCTAATTACACTGCCAGAGGGTACCAGGATGGACTGGGATATCCTAATCCAGCTCTTTATCTCCATAGAAAGAGTTTGGATAACTCTGTGCTGTCTGCATATGAGGAATATACTGAACCAGTACCTGCACTCTGCAGCATTTTCATGGGAAACTCCGAGGTTGTAAATCTCTTACACTGTCCCTGTACTCTCCCCTTCACAAGACTATTAACTTACAGATGTTTATGCTCCTTATACCTGCTTTGTACAACAAAATTCTACAGTTCTGTAGAATTGAGTTGTTTATACAGGTTATCTTGATTTTTTTTTTTCAAGCAACAAAGTCTGGATAAAAAATTCAGACATAAAAGCTACAGAAGAAACTCAAAGGAAATTTTATACTGTAGCTCTGAATACCATTTGCAGATGTTTGCTGAGTGGAATCTCTTAAACTTGCATGACCGTGATTTCAGTTGATAAGACCAATTAAAAAGGGCTACGCTGAAAGCGTCTTTGCATGTACAACATAAAATTAAATAACAGATTTCTGTAAAACATTTGCAAAGAAGAAACAAGACAGACCCAGACAGAAAGAATCTAAATCCAGAGTGTGGTTTTTTTACCCGCTATACATACTATGTGTTACACTGGCTTTGGAAAAGCACAGGCTGTTTGATTAAAATACTTTTCTTATTTCCCCTCTGCTTTCCCACTCTTATTTTAATGACAGTGCCTGGCTTCTTCATGTGAGAGAAAACATTCAGTCAAATAAGTAACCTCTGCAGAGAATTTCAGTGTCGTTGAACTTCTTTGTTCAATGTGAAGAACAAACCATAACATTTAGGATATCTTTCTTTCTTTGCACACATTTTATCAACTTTTTTGATACAATATTATAATGTTAAGGGTAAATTACTTACATGCAAGTTTCTATTTATATAATTTATCGCATTCTGAGTTTTTTCTGTGGCTGAAGAGATACTGTCAGTAGTTTTAATTTTTTCTATTATTCAAAGCCCCGTGATCATTACAAATACTGTTTTGTACTGGCATTGTATCTCATCTTCAGGGATCTGAAAGTGCTCTGTAGGTATTATTTTAGCCTTAAGTCCAGCTTTCCCTCCTCTATTTCTTCAGTGACAGTAACAAAGTTTTATCAGTATACAAGGATGGCCAGATAAAAACTCTGTATCTCAAAGGAAAATGGTATGGACAGACTTTGGGCAAGTCCCAGGCCAGGTCTGGAAGCACAGACTAACTTTGCTTCCCTTTTACAGGCAAATACTCCAGGATTTCTGCAGTTCCCCACTGTACACTTGTTCTGTTCCCCACGTTTGGAGAAGCACAGAGAGTTTATAAAGCCTCTCTAAACTTCTTGCAGTTGTTCCTTGGCCAACTCAAAATCCTGAGTTTAAAGCTCCCTTGCAAATGTTTACACATGGATTGCACTTGTGGCTTCTGAACATCTCTAGAAAAATAATATTTATTACTTTTTAAGGTGCACTGTGCCATAACTTTGGCTTGGACTCGAGTGCTTCACAGAAAATGTAGTGTGTGGTGATTGTGGGACATTAGGTATTTATAACCTTCACCACAAAAGGATATTTTCCTGTAAAATAGGGTATTCCTTTAACCATTAAATGTTTTTTTCTTCTTAAATGAGGTATTTTCAAACTCATTTTTCCTTTCCATGTTTAAAATTGCAACCTAATTTTGACATTTAAACCCGGGAATGAAATCACCATTGGAGGATCAGGCATGTGCTGTGTGGATTGGGCTGTTTAAGTCCTGTTTGTCCCCTGGAAAGAGAATTTTAAGTTTGTGCTGCAGCTTCAGTGAGTGGTGCTTGAATAGCCTTTTATGGGCACTGATGGTGATCTCAGAGCAGGAAGAGTGTCCATGTTCCCTGCACAGACAGGTGGAGGTGAAGGGGGTCTCAGGTGTTCTGTGACTCTGTGCATCAGCAGATGTCCTGCATGAACAGAAGTTACCTCCAAACTGCCAGACCTAAGAGCACTTCCCAGCCTAAGGGTCCAGGTGCCCACTTCAGCCTTGGCCTGATCCATCTCAGGGAGAAATTTGGGGAATTCCTTCCACAAAAACAGAGAGGTGGCTGCTCCAGGCCGATCCCATACCTGCAGGATGCAGTCCTTGGGATGTGCCACAGGTGAGGAACAGGCACTGAGCAGTCAACAAGGTTAGTTGCAAAATCCTTGTTAAAGCCAGTGTTCCTCTGGATGAAAAATCACTTCAAACCAGTAGTTATCATAATCTTGAAACAGGTGTCTGCTAAATGGGTCACTGAATCCAGTGCTGACTCGTCCCCTGGTTTATTTTCAGAGAGCCAGATTGCAAACAGTTACTTGAGCAGTCCCAGGAGACTAACTGTTCCCCACTTCAACTAGGGGGTTCACAATCTGGCTCAAATTAAAGCCATCTGGCAGCATTTTCTTATATACATTCTGAGCCAGAAACCTTCACCCTCATCATGTTCAATCAGCAGGATGTCTAACAGAGAAGGGTCCTATTCCACAGGAGGAATGGTGGGAGAAACTGTCCCCTACATGATTGTGCATCGGTGAGTTTTTCCGGTTGTAAATCCCTAACAGTCCCATCAGCCATGTGCAGCTCATTAATCTACAGTGAAACCTATCTTAGGGAGCTGCCAAAGCAACTTGAAAAAAAAAAATGTAGCCTGAAGAGGTTGGTCTTTAGCTAAAGGTCAGATAGAATTGTACAGGAAGCCTCTAAAGAAAGGAATCTGCTGAAGCTGAAGTTGTAACAAATAATATGAATTGCTGAGAAGCCACAAGGTTTACTTATAAAGAAAAAAAAAATAAATCCCTGTAGATGGAGTGGACAGATTTGCAGAGTTTTTGTAAAGCTAAAATTAAAAATATGATATACAGTTGAAAATGCACAGTAAACATTTCTGTTATATTTAGTTAACCTACAGTTATTTGGGACTAATAGCCCAGATTTTTGTTTATTTAGATATTTTATATGGATTTTGGACAACCTTTCATTAATGTTATTCTGCTGGGTCTTAGCAACTTGGAAGGTTCTTGCTGCAGTGTGAGCTTTTAGTGCCCTCAAAAATGGCACTTTTCTTTCAAAGGCATTTGGTAGCTTGTAAGGAAATTGAATCTATCTGGGTGACATGACAGAAATCCTCTGCAGAGGAGCAAAGATGGGGTTCAGAGGAATTGGAAATAAGTTGAAGTGGGAGAAACCAGGCCTTTATTACAGTTTGCTGGCTTAGGAAAGTATATTTACATTTTCAGTTTTATTACCCAATTTTCAGACATTGTAATAGATTTAAGAATCCACATGCTTTTAACAATCTGCTTTTTTGCTCTCCTTGGAGCACCACAGAAGGTGAGACCATATAACCCAGTCCTGTGAAAAACTGCAAGGGTTTCTTTGAGCTCTTCAGCTTTTCCTCTCTCAGAGCACTCCAGCCCTAGCTCAGATATAAACTAAGCAGGAGTGGGCCCTCTGGTTTTGTTTCTTTTAACAGTGACAGAGTATGGCTTAAGAAATCAGTCTTTTTTAATTGTCAAAAAATGTGACCCCATGAAGCCCAGATTCCAGTGAGTTTCTTCTAAAATCACAGCCTCCACAGTGCTGACATGTCCTATTAATTCAGACTTTATGAGGAGCTAATATACAGGCTGTGATGTAGCAAAGAGATTCCAATATAGATGCAATATTTGGAAATACCATGTGTGCTCTGCTATCTTCTATTAGATAGAGATGGTTGGTTGGACTACCCATCCAAACAGAAGAGAGAGAAGAGAGTTTCTGTATTATCAGAGGCATTTGGTGTTGAAAGCTCAAAATACATGAATCATTTCGTTACTTTAGAATAAGACTTAAAGAGTACAGAGGTGTTTGCTGCCCTGAAAATAATATAATACACTATCAGAGATGAAAAGCAAGCTATAAAATTGTTTTTTAAAAACACAAACATAATTATTTTGAAATAAAATGCTGCCTATAAGTGACCAACGGCCAACATAAGGATCCCAGCCTTTAACCGCTGCCAACTGGGTAAATGTCCCCAGAGCAGCCTGCAAACAACAGCCAGCCATTCTCTCTCCCCCTGGAGCTGCCTGGAAGGGCCGTGTTCCCATGGAGAGGGAGCAGTTCCAGGTAGCTCACTGTCCCTGTCCCGGGAGGCTCTCCTGGGAGCCTCCTGCGGAGGACGTGGCCAGGAACCCCAGCGCCCAGCCCGGCTGCCAATCCTGACGTGAGGAGCACGGCACAAGCCCAGGGATTCTGAAGGTAATCTGGCCAGTGGAGCATTGCTCTACCAAAGGGTGGTCTCCGAATCAATCACAGCCTTTGGCAAGTCTGTTGCCTGACAATTGAAACCAGACATGTTTTCAGTTCATTCTTTGGGTTACTACTGTTCAAGGGTGATTTACAAGAGAGTGCGAGCTATGGCAATCTCTCACGCAACTTTAGATATTCCCTAAACGAATGCACATTTAGAAATCTCCTTGCTCTAAAACAATGGCTTATAAGAAAAGAATATTTAAAGAGAAACCATCCTTAAAAATAGGCCAAGCTGCCTTTCTTCAACATTCAGAAATACCAAGGCACCGCTCTGCAAAACACAGCGCGACCAACTCCAGCAGCAATAAAATCAGAAACCAAAATATGCTCTTCCTGTGTGATATTCTCAAGTCCGTGTTTGTGGGGGGCACTGAATTTTCTCATTTCTGTCCTAGTTTGAAATGCATTCAAAAGTCTTGTTCAAAACATAAGCAGCACAGGGTTTCTCAGTAGCAGGCTGTATTGAATTACAAAATAAATAGGAGCAGAAGCAATATCAGCAGTAGCAGAAGACTGCTATGTTCAATGTTTCTCTCTCATTTTAGACTACTTGTGTCTTTCTCAGCACTGTATTTTTAGCATTTACAGTTGCGAAATCCTCTGGAGAAATAAAAAAGGGATTATAGAGGTGCTGATGAAGTTTTAGTCTGTAAGGGTTGCAGCCTGGAGTGTACATATGAGAGACTTGATACTGGACATAATTTTATTTCCAGTCTTTCAAGGAAGATTTCTACATAAACTTGCAAATGTAGATTGCTGAAAGTGTCAGAAGTGGTTCCAGAAGTTGGCTGTCTCCACAGAACAGCCAAGTAGGAACTCCATGTGTCTGGGTCAGACAGCAAGTTCTATTTTAAATACAGGGCTTGTCTCTCTTCTCCTTTTACCTCTATTTGAGTGTTTCATCAGCCATTTTTGAAAGTAAGAGAGACCAGGAGCTGAAATGAGGAGAGAAACTTCACTCTAAAGGAGAATTTGCATGTAGAAAGAAAATGAGGGATGTTCTGAGGTGCTCTAGCAAGGGTGTGCTGTGATGAAGCAGTAGGTGCTCCACATAGAGGTTAAAGTCCACTTACCTAATATTTACCACCCAAATAGCTCAAGCAAACCAATTTAATAATAAATCATGTCATGCATGCTTTTGGTGAACAATACTTCCTTAATAGTAGCCATGGTATTAAAGCAAACAGAACTATATTGGGAGAGGAAAACAATGAACTACAGCACGAGCTTGGGAAAGGCAGATCAATTCTCAGATATTAGTTGCAAACCAAACCCTCCTGTAAATATGAGTGGCTCGCAGAGCCTTTAGCCAAAGCCATCTCCTTCCTTTTTATGCCCCATTTTTTAGGCTTGATGAAGGTCTCTACCCTGATTGCCACCCAGGTTTGGGCACCCCCCAGCCCTTCCCAGAGGAATTGCTTTTCCATGGCCCAACTGAAAAATTTTAGCCAAAATCCTTGCACTAGTCTTCAATCTTGGTAGGTTAGTACCAAGCAGTACCTGTCTGGGCTTGGCATCTCATCCACACAGGCAACACTTAACACTCTGGCAAGTAACACACACCAAAAATAAACCCTGAAAACCAAAGTGAAAACACCTGTGCTCTTCACTGTACCTTTAATCCAGTATTATTTACAGTCAGGGTGAGCCCCTATCATTGGGAAGATATTTGAGAGGGCTTTGTTACCTGTGCCTCACGAAATAGGGGAAGAGCATTTTTGTTACTGTTAAAAAAAAAAAAAAAAAAAAGAAAGTGGGTTGTGGTTTTTGTGGTGTTTTTCTCTCAAGCAAAGGTCTGTCCACACAGTTCCACGATTGCTTGCAGATTTGGCCTGGAGCAGCCACACACCAGGCCCTGGGCCAGCAGGTGCTGCCTGACAGCTGCCTGTAGGGCACAGGGGACCCTCCAGGTGTTCTCCTGCCTCCTTTCTGTTGGTATTTGAAAACCTGAAAGCTTTAGATTAATGCCCTAAAGCTGTTGCTGCCAACCCTTGAACTTGTGCCTTGCTTCTGCAAAGTAAGGGAGAGACTTGGCCTGTTCAGTGACACAGCAAATAACCAGAGTATGTGCATGAAGTTATCATGGAAAAAATGTCTACACTGTATTTTGATAAACTCTAAACACTATTTTTATTAGGGCTTTTAAAGAAGATGTGAGCTTTTGAAGAAGACTTTTAGCCTAGAAAGTTCTAACACAAAATATGAATTACTAAAAAATGCAATTCTTCTATGTTTTTGCATGTTCCTTTTGTAGTGAATGGTAATGCAATTTTCCTTTTGTTTAGTCTCCACCTTTAAGTTATACCAGCGTGCAAAGCACGTGTACAGTGAGGCTGCCAGAGTGCTGGAATTTCAGAAGATATGCAGCAAAGCACCTGCCAATGCACTCCAGCTGCTGGGAGAATTAATGAACCAGAGCCATATCAGCTGCAGGGAGATGTATGAATGCAGCTGTCCCGAACTGGATCGGCTGGTCGACATCTGCCTGTAAGTTCTGACCACAAGGAAGAGTAATCCTCTGTTGAGAATAGTGCTTGAATTGATGAGAAAATATGACATCGTTGGCTATTGCAATCTTAAAATGAAAGTATTCTTGTCTCTTATTACAAAATTAATCTCCTGCAGGGACATTACATGGTCAATTGTTTCCCTGCTGACATCTGTGTAATGCTTTCAGATGAAAGCTTCAGTTTATGGCTTTATTACAGATTTTGCTGTTGGACTGACTCATCGTCACAAGTGTTACGTTAGACTGTTGGCTATTCCTTTTTAAGTTGTAGAAGAAGTCATAACTCGTTTTCTTACAACATTATTTTGCTTGTTCTATTTGAACTCTTTTACTTCTTCTGTATTTCTCAGAGTTATAGCGTCATAGAATGGTTTGAGTTGGAAGGGATCTTAAAGATCATCTAGTTCCAACCCCCTTTCACCAGACCCATCCAACCTGGCCTTGAGCACTTTCAGGGATGGGGCATCCACAACTTTCTGCCTCTGCCCCAGCCACCCTGTCCCAGCTGCTTCCTGCATTCCCATCACAGCTCCTGTTGATATTCATATTCTGCTCTTCTGTTATTGTTCCTACTTCTCCTTGGAGAAGGATCTGCTTAGTTTGGGAAGCTCTGCCCTAAGCCAGAGTGTTACTGCCCTCCCAGAAAGAAATGCAGAGTGACATAAGTGCAGGCCTCATGTCAAGAAATGTTGTTTCACTGTCTTTCAGAAGCAAATATCCCATCCTTTCTCTACATCTTCCAGTTTTGAGGAAAATAAACTGTTTCAAATTGAAGCTAAAAGCTCTCCCCCTCCCCAATTAATACCACCTAAAAATGAAGATTGCAAAAAATGTGTCTTTACCAGCAACTGGCCTTTTCTTTTATTAACTAAATAATTAGTCTGGCTTAGAATGAAAATATGAATTTTAAAAACATGCAATTTACCATATGCTGTTTTACTTCAATACTCGTGGGTTTTTTTTAAGTTGCAAAACCCATTTACCAGGTTTGTAAATCAGTAGAGTACAATACAGATGATTATTTAGGTTAGTCTGATTTCCTTTGCAGACATGGTGGAATGGCCTCTGAGGCAGAAAGCTACAAACTTAAAAATTGAAGAGAAGTCTTCTGGACATTGAGAGATTATTTTATGTATGGGATACACGTGCTGTTTTGTGATAAAACCCAGAGAAGCCTGATAGCCATTGGACAGAGTGTCAGTAATTGAGCAGAACAATTCCTGATCCTTCTCTTGGGCCGTGTTCCATTTGTTGTATCACACAGTGATCACATAACACAATAAGCTGTGACAGTCACTCAGTGGGGCAATTCCACCAGGGTTATCCCAGCTGCTCAAAGGGAACTGCTGATCCCTGTGTGAGAAGGGACAGCTTTCTCCAGAATCAGCTGAAGACAGAAACTGTGCTCAAAAATCTTGGGCAACAAAGTCTTCATCCCATGCAAGGCATCAGCACTGCCTGTGGCACACCTCTGACAGGGGAAGAGCCTTCAGACTTAACATCTGCGTTGTTTTGAGGTGCAGTAACTCCCCAGTGCTCACAGCTCAGCAGTGGCACCCCATGACTGCCCTTTGCAGACCTGCTGAGCCATTTGAAGTGTCCTCACCTGGGTGCCCACCTTGGATCCTTCCGAACGGGCCTGTTCTCAGAACCCCTGGGAGGAGATTTTCCTGTGCCACGCAGGGAAAACCAGGCCAGGCATAACCTGGCAGGCTGTGCAGGGCGTGGGGTGACCTGGGCTGTGCTGCAGGGCGGCTGCAGGGCTGGCAGGGCGGCTGCAGGGCTGGCAGGGACAGCTCAGGGCTCGGTGCAAAGCTCAGCACGGGAACTCCGCTCCCATCTGCGCTGAGCTCTGTGCTGTGGTGGCGAGGCAGCTGCTGCTCCAGCCAGCCTGGGCACGGGGCACTGGCTCGCAGGAGGCAGCTCACACACAGCCACAGGGCCCAGAGGAAAGGAGCAGTTAGGATTTTTCGAAATTCAATTCAAATTTCAATTCCAGGAAGCAAAATATAAATAGTAAAGGAAAAAAGTGATGCGTGTGCCCTCATTCCATCAGATTTCTAACTTACCAGCAGAAGAGCCCACAGCAGTATGATGGGCAGAGCTAAGCACCACAGTGGAGCATCATTTGTGTGAAATGATGTCTAACTGCTATATTAAAGTTATTTATTCTGGGTTTTTTTATTACATTCTTTGCACAGAAACAAGTAAATTGTTTGTTCGTTATTCTTTACGGTCTTGTCCCATCAAGAGTATCTCCTAAGAACTGTATCTTTCTTCTCTAGAAGTTTAATATTAAATCTTTTTCTGATTCAGTAATTAGATTTTTCAAAGTGTATAGCTATTCCAGATGAATGCAGCTTAAGCCAGCATCTAATTTTTTGGAAAAAAATCTTAACTTTTCTCAAGTTGTACATTAAAGAAGCTGAGGGACATAAAATCACTAGTCACTCTAGGAAAACTTGGCTGATGTGATTATAGAAATGGCCAGGAACTACAGAAATTACATTCTTTACTTACGATGATATACAGCTGCCCTGTAGCTTTAAAAAGCTTTTCCAAAAATACATTCCACAGAATTGCCTGAGTCTACTGCTGCTCTCTCCTTACAAGGTTTAAACTGTGAAGAATGATCTGCATATCCAGATGTTTTCTGTTTTGCCTAGATCTTTATGTTTTACTGTACAACCTCTGCCAAGAAAGAAAGGGATCCATACTTGCTGTGGTTTGTAGTGCTGAAAACTGTAACCACTAGTTGGTCAGGTTTTTTTTTTTGTTCTGCAAAGACAGAAGACTTGTACTTTTCTCTAACCTACCTCATGCTCTTAGTAGCAGTTTTACCTGTTAGTCTTTTAAAGTAGGTAACACAGCAGATTTACCAAACAATTAAGGGACAAAAAATTGGATGTGAGCTCATGAATATGTTAGGTCCTCTTGGAAATCTCTCAGTGTCCTTAGTGTTGCCCATAACTTCCTTTCATTCTCTTGTTCTCCATCTTTTGTTGCTATAAATCCTGATAATTGATGTGTTCCCAGCCATGCCCGTTACAGCTGAATCCTCTGGGATCACTTTTAAAGGATGCAGTTTGTACATCACATCCAGGTGCATTATGGTGGCCAAGACAATTCTGCATTTGTTCAAGACTCTTTCCATTACCAAAGCTGATTTTCTTAAAGCTGCAAAGCCTGCAGTCATGGCACAGTTTGGAAATTTAACAAAAAGTTTGCAGCCCTTTCACAGAGCCAGAAAGGCTTGAAGATGCTATTCAAATGCAAACTAAGCTACAAAGCAAAATAAGTATAATCCTCTCCATTTATGTGTTTAAATCTCATCACATTAACCCCATGCTTTCTGAAACGAGTTCATAATTTTGAGTATTCCAAATTTTCACTCCGTAAAAGCAGAATTATTTTTAAAATTAACTACTGCAATGTCTTGCCTATCATTTCCATATATCAAACTATGGGACTTCCATTTTTACTCTTTTTCTTTTATTCTTCTCTCCTTTGCTGCAGTACTCATGTTTTTATTCTTACACCCCTACAAGATAATTCTCTTTTTATCCAGTGAGTACTGGAAAAAGATACACAAACTCTTGAGAAAGCAAAGGCTGAAAGCTGGGACTGGGAGCTGAGTGCCCCCAGCACTGGGCTCCAGATACTCCATGACCTCTCCCTGTATTCCTTGTCCTGGTGCTGCAGCACAGCCCAGGCACTGCCCAGGGGAATTCCCACATGTGAAATCCCAGTGCCTGGGAGGGCACCCCATCCACAGGATTGTCTGCTCAGACTCCTCTTCCAGAAGGCACGATTTGGACGCCAGTGCACCAGCAGAGTGTCTGGCCAGGAATGCCACTGCACCAGAGGGGCTGGCTCAGCACTCCACGGGTTAGGACTCCAACAAGAGGGTTTCAGACCTGTCCCAAAGACAGCTTTCTCCTGTTGGACCTAAATACCCACCAGACACCACATCTCTTGCAGAGCACAATTAGGTGCTCACTTGTGAAGTCCTGTAATGTCAGGTACCCAGGTTTCAGATGTTACAGCACTGCCCATCAAGTTCCTCAGCAGAAAACCCCAAGTGTCTGATCAGATCACCACATTTGACACTGTTAAGCCGCAGTATTTTGAAACACAGTGACTTCAGCTCTGCAACAGGCATATTTTCTGTCTACATTATGCTTTATTTCAACTAAGTATTTTAAAATGACTCAGTAAAAATGAGGCATGAGCATGACCACAGAGAATTACGAAATCAATAAAAGGTTCAGAACAATTCTGAAGGGATTTCAGTTGCCTACCAAAATAAAAGCCAGACACCATCAGAAATGCAAAGTTCTGACTGAGGTAACAGACCAAATGAGTACAGACGGTTGATTTAGCAGACTCTGAAAAGTGGATTGGGCCTTATGAAGTCGATGGGAATTTCCTTATTGATTGCAACGGAGACTGGATTGGATCCTGCTTGTTTTAGGAGGTTGCTCCATGGACTAGAAACTACTAAATTGCATCAGAGAATGAGTGGCTTACAGGAATAACAATAAGTAAAATAGAACACCAACAGGAAATGCAGAATGAACATAAAATCGAGTCAATATGAAGGGTGGCACCACACAGACACACTGAAGAAAGTGTTTCTGTTCAAGAAGAGATGTGTGTTTAGAATCAAACACATATGTAAGTACTTGCTTGAAATATGACCTAAACCTCGACTAACCCAGCACTACACCAGACTCATTTAACATAAAATGCACACATGAAAAATTACAACAGCT
The DNA here is from genome assembly GCA_038380795.1 of Pyrocephalus nanus. NCBI lineage: Eukaryota > Metazoa > Chordata > Aves > Passeriformes > Tyrannidae > Pyrocephalus > Pyrocephalus nanus. The sequence goes on from CM076272.1 coordinate 10,427,170, forward strand.
CTGAATGAGCTGTCCTTTTCCAGCACTGCTCACATGACACTGCCTCTCCCTCTGACATGCTCTGGGGCTGATAAATCTCTCCGTGCATGGCTGTTGGAAACACATCAAAAGTATTAGTTTGCAAATCAGATTAGATCTCCCACGAGAATAAGATTTCAGATGAGTTTTCTGAATCTGACTGGTTCTGTTCTGACTCGGTTAGAAAAGCCCCAAAGACATTTATTACATGGTATTTGCTTACTTTTTTTGAATCTAAGGATAGATCAGGAACACAGGTAAGCAAACTAATGAAAATAATTCTACTAAATTCTAGTGGGATGGCATCTGAATCTTGCAGTGTAATGGCATGGGATTTGCTGTAGGACATTTCTAGCAGGCCAGTATCTTGAGGCTGGGAATGGTTTATATTTTGGATGTCATTTATTTGTCATTGTTCTTTCTATTCACCCTCCTCATTAAGAGCATTTTTTTCTTTTGGGACTAAGTTCTTCCTTGACCTCTGCTGCTGGCAGTCTCTTAAGTTCATGAGGTTTCCTTAAAGAGAGATACCCAAATCTGTCCATTCAGCATGAACAGATGTTTAGGTGAATTTATTTACACAGAGTGCAGTGACTCTATATGGCTTTTTGAGTGTTTCTGAACTCTCCTTTTCTTGACTGGCACGCTCAGCAGTACTGCAGAAGCCTGTGAATCTTCAGCATGGTTTAGATCTGTCCTGGAAGAATAGAGCTATTTGTCTTTGCCACATTAGAAAATGGCTTGCATGCCTACATCCTGTGCAATTAGTTTATGAACCCTCTTTTGTTATTTTTGTCATGTATTTCTGTTTTCACTTCTGATGTCTTATGAATGTTGCTAACACAATTCCTTTCTTCTCCTGCTTTCTTCATCTCAGCTGCACTGTGATCCTTAAAACAGCTGATGCTGAAGCATTACAAAACAGGGTGACTTTTGGAACTGACACAAATTACTATATTGCAGTTTAAAGCGTCAGCACTTTTTTTTGGACCAAAATGGTAACTGCAAAATTGCTGTAGTGTTGCACACAACCAAGGGAACCTCAGAAAAATCAGATGACATGAATACTCAAAACACATCTTAGCTTTCTCTACGAAGTTTATGCACGACAAAGCACCCCTTTTGGGTTGATTTTACACGATTTTTCTTGTTTTATTTTGTTTTAGGCAGTTCGGGGCCATCGGGTCACGCCTGACTGGAGCTGGATGGGGTGGCTGCACTGTGTCAATGGTGCCTACTGACAAGCTGAGCACGTTCCTAAAAAACGTCAAAAAAGCTTATTACCAAACGGATGGCCAAAGGTTAGCAGGGGAGAATAACAGTCTGTTTGCTACCAAACCTGGAAGAGGAGCTTTGGTTTTTGTTGAGGCCTAAAGAACGTAAAAATTTTAAAGAAACTATGTGGAGCATTTGGAACTGGCAGTACTTCCCATGCCACAGTAAATGAATGCCTTTTCTGGTTTATATTGTAATGAGCAGTTGCTATTATCAAAATGTATTTTTGAAGCAGCAATTAAAAGAAAACTCTTTTATAATCAAAGTCTTGCTTTTTTTCCATACTAAATATATATTTCAGTATAAACACTGATTTACTGAAACCCATTGATGGGGAAAACTGAAATTGAAATAAAGAGGATACTTTGTTACAGTGGCTCTCTCTTCTCTTCCCTTTGCTCCATTAAAGAGAGGCTGTGGAGAAGGAGCTGTCTCAGTGCAGGGTTAGCAGGGCTGTTCAGTGCTTTTTCCTCTTCAGGTGCTGGACATTGTTTTGTTTGGAGTGTTTTGCAAAAAGAAAGATTAATCTGAAGCATTCAAAAAAAATTGGAGCTTGCTAAGCATTAGAAGTTTTATACTCTCCATAAATAGGATAATTACTGTTGTCATTAATACTAATATTGGAGGAGCACCTGCAGGCCAAGTCAAACATTATGTTAAGCAGGAAAACTTCTTCTAGTGATAGAGGGTATATTTGTGCAAAATGACTTGGTATGAAAGTTTCAACAACAGTGAATGTTATCTGTGAGCTGTACAATATGACAACCTGCTCCCTGAAGAGCATGAACAAATAATGAAGCAATGGTGGATTTTGAGGAATCCAAATATCATACTCTAATGGCTGAATGCCAGCCCTGCTTCTACATGGTGGAACATTCACATTTTATGCAAAACTTTTAAGAAGGACTAAATATAATCCATTGAACATGTAAAAAAAAACAATTAAAATTTATAAGGAACAGTTAATGAGATAATTCACTTAGCTGTACTAAGCAAAAGTAAATAGGTAGGAGCAAGAGAAAATGTCATTGACATTACTGATAAATTCCAACCTCACTCCCACTTTACACTCCTCCCCATCCCTAGGCTGGATCTGCTCTGACAGGAGAGACCCACAATAAGTTGCCTCCTCAGGAAGAGAAATTCCTGTGATTGCAGAAAGGTCCTGGATGTCAGGAGTCCCCAGAGATGTTCTAACCCTGCTTCCAAGGGGAAGCTGAGGTTCCTTTTCCCTCTCTCTTCCACCTCTCTGCTCTCTCCAAAGAAAACCAAAGGCAAGGTTTGGTCTTGTCACAGCCCCTGCAGCCATAAAAGACACAGCAAGAGCTGGCCCTGTGCACATTTTTGTGATGCTAAGCACAAGTTGATGTCCAGAAGTCTGCATCAAATTAGAGATCTCTCAGAAGAGATTTTCTGTACATTGCCCTTGCTAATTCAGGCCAAACCCAAATTCTCAGAGGCTCTTGATTCTGTGAGGGGACTCTGCCAAATCTGCACACAGCAGATGAACAACAGCCAGTGCAAACTACCAGATCTTTTCAGGAACCTCAGAGGGAACATGTCATGGTAATGCTATCACTAGAGAAGATTCCTGGTTTCTGACAACCAGGAAAAGTGGAACAGAGTGCTTAGGTCAAGTAAATCAAGCACTCTAAGAGAGGAGAAGGATAGGGATGGAGAAGGATAGGAGAAGGATAGGGACTGGGCACGATGGGGAGAGGTGAAAAGAGTGCATTTGGAGGGAGGAGAGTGAAAAGGATGCATTTGAGAAGGGACAATGGAGACAGTTCTGAACAACAGACAGAATCATAGAATAGGTTAAGCTTAAAACATCTGCTATGATAATTAATCTATGAATCTATGAAAACTGAATAACTTATAACCCATTTGTAATGTACAGCAGATATACTGTATATTCAAATAAACCTGTGAACACAGGAGTCCAGAAAGTAAACAAGTAAGTAGATTCAAGAATATCTTAGATAACCATAGAGATTTTAAAGAAAATAATGCCTTTGCTTTGTTACCAACTGCTTTATGAAATATAATCCTCAGCTTAATCCAGTGATTCCTATTTATTATCCCATCATAAAAATGGAGTGGAACACAGTACATACGAGTCCTTTCATTAAGGTATTTGATTGAACTTCAGCTGGATTCATGGAAGAACTGATCAGCATATGAGCAGAAGAAAAATATATAGTTGTTTTTTGTTTTTCTTTCTTCCTGAGTTGAGCATGACACACAAAGTGATGGAATCTTCCCAAAAACACACAGGATGCAGTACATTTCAAAATGTTTCTGTCAATGAATCTGATAAATTATATTCTCATAAACAAAGAAAAGGGAAACAGAAAACTGGCACAATATAAAAGAATAAAACCAAATGTTCTAAACTTCTGATAAATTTCTTACTTTTTAATTGCTTCAACGTCTTTCCCAATAAAATTTGGACATAACTTTCATTTAAAGACCTACAGTGTTCAAACTATACATATAAGAGGGGCACTCAAATGTTTTTATTTACTGACTGTAGGAAGTAAATGTTTCTCTTTAAACAAACAAAAATAATGAATCTATTTTGGGTGGGGTTTGTTTGCTTTTTAAACTTTGAAGACATGTTTCTACATAATGGTAAAACCACTGATGAGAGCATGAGCATGGTAAACAGCAGGGATATCAGTAGAATCTCTAACAATAAAGCAAGAAGATTTTGATGAAAATTTCTGAGCATGAAGCAGCAGCTCATAAGCATATTTCTTAAACAAGTCTTCCCAGATCTACATTTTTAGTAGTTTTTTCTGACTTCCTTTCAAAAATCTCTTCTATAGCTAAAATAACACTAATTGGGATATCAAATCACAAACTCGTTCAGGTTAGAAAAGGCCTTTAAGATCATCAAGTCCAACCATTAACCCAGCACTGCCAAGTCCACCACAAACCATGTCCCCAAATGCCACATTTGCACGTCTTTTAAGCACCTCCAGGGATGGTGACTCCACCACTTCCCTGGGCAGCCTCTTCCAATGCCTGGCAAGCCCTTCCATGAAGAAATTTTTCCTAATATCCAATTAACCTCCCCTCCTGCAGCTGCTGATAAATGATGGGAAGTGGCTCAGTGAGCACTCGCAGCTCCCTCAGTCCCCTTGGGTGGATCCATCCAGACCCAGACACTGGAGTGTGTTTCAGTTGCATTCAGTGGTCACTGATGGTTTTCCCTCGGATTTTGGGGACTGCTGCTGCTCCCTGTCCCTGCCCTCCAGCTCAGGGGCTGGGTACCCACAGAACAGCTGCTCTTGCTATTAATGCCTTCTTTGCCTCAGTCTTTAAGTACCTCCCCGTTTCCTCGGCCATTGTCACTATGTTCCCCTGCTCCAGTAAAGGTTAGCACGAGCTCTGCTTATCCATGGAGTGTAACTTTATCTCATTTAAATGCCTGACTGTAATTCATTCAATCACGAGTTTAATCTTAGTGTGCAGTAAATGGGTTCTAAACCTTTCCAAAAGGGATGTGGAATGGAGACACTGTGAGACATCTGAGTGCAGCATCACTGCCTGGTGCCACATTAATGCTCTGTATTATCCTAATCCCATTGACATGTACGTCTTCATCGCTGGATCTGCTGACTGTGTCTCGTACACAGGAACAGGCTCATCCTCTGAAACACAACGAAGGCAATTTCACCATTCCCTCGACAGGAGGGGGTCATGGCAGCATATTTGACGTTTGCTGCCTTGGACACAGCACACACACACACATATGGCAACCTAATATATAGTAATTACTTACATAACATTTTCGGGAATATTGGTTTCTAGTTAATATGATCTGAATGCCAACTCTTATTTTAGTAACTGCTGTGTACTTAGTCAGTATAATCCTTCTGAAATTCCTCTCCATGTGTCTCTTTAATAACATCTTGATATGTTGGAGCAACTGCTGTGCTACAGTTTCAGTTGAGTGAAAGATTCGTATTTTCAGCTCACTACGAAGTTTATTTGTGTGCTAAATCCCAATCAGATCTGGTTAAAGACACACCCATAACAACAGTCACAAGAACTGCCCTGTTCTAAAAAAGATACCTTGCAAATCATAGCTGTTACAGGTGGGACTGAAGTAGAGTTCCCTGATTCTTGTCATTGTACAGCTGAGCAAGAGAAAAATGAACTCTCTATAAGAACTTGCACTGCAAAGTAATAGCAGCATGAAAACCAGACTGGTAAGGCTTAATATCATGAAACCTGTGAATCATGCAGCATATTAAATTATTGTCTGAATGCTAATTTTGAGATGGAAGGCTATGTACTGATAAGAGAGACTAGGTCACAACGCAGAAAGGACTAAAATGAGGAACATAAAAGTAACTGAAAATTGCTCCCTGTGATCCAGCCTTGTCTGACAGATTTTCCCAGCTCACAGAGGATTGGCAGAGAAAGCACTGCCAAGCAATATCACTGCCACATCTGTCCTCCCTCAGCTCTGCAGGTCAGCAGCTCTTTCATCGAACGCTCTTCTGAGATTCAATATCTCGTAAAACAGAGACAAAAGATTAATTCTGTTATCGATCTTATCTCTTCTACTCTGCCCTCTGCTTTAGGACTTGTGTCACACGTAGTTGAGATTCTGCAGGACAGCACAGAGCACAGTGTTTTTGCAGATGGGCTGGCACGGTGCTGAGGTGGATGGTGCCCAACAACCCCCTCTGCAGCCTCTCCCTCTGCAGGGGCGCTGCAACACCTGCACCGCCTGAGAGGGCAGGACAAAGCTGTAGCTGCTGCACTGGGAATGCTGCCCCTCGAGCAGCTCTTCCCCTCAGCTACAGTGGTTTCACCAGTGAAACCTGCAGATGGACATTTTCTGGAGCCCCTGAAGGCTGCAGATTTGGTCACTGATCTCAGCATAGGGTGGATTTACTCAGCCCACAGTCCCAAGCAAACAGTTCAATCAGTACAATAGCAAAGAGGGAGAGTTTGCACATAAAACTGGTGTGCCCAAAATCTCACATGCAATTTAAGGCACTCATACCTTATTCATCATAGATGAAACTCAGTAATGGAAGAAGTGCAGAGGAGTAAAAATCGTTTAAGCAAATCAGATGGGAAGACACTAAAGAGCTTTCAGAATTAATTGATCAATAAAGTGTTTGATACTGATTTCCAATAGCAGTGCTTCCTGCAGAAGCAACAAACTCGATGAGGATTTAGACAAAAGCATTTGGTATATTTATTGGATTTTAAGTCTAATGCATTTTGAGAATTGCTATTGTCTCCTAAGCCCCATTTTGTTGGCCAAAATTACACTTTAGTACTAAAAGGGAAAAAAAAGTCCTCTCTACACAAAAGCACATCTTTCTGCACTTGGCACATGAGGCTCAAATAACTCAATAAAGATTAGATGTACTTCACACTGAAACACAGCAGTGCCCAAGCAGCTGTCCTCCTTCCTGCCAAGCTGTGTGTGATTTGGGGTGTGAATAAAAATATGTTCTATCAGCCAATGATCGAGCCAGATGCGTGGGGTTCTTTTTTTTTAAAATCCACATTAATTTTTCAAGGGACACTGAAGCAGGTTTGTATGAAACTTACAGCAGTTCCTAGGTAATATTTTTAAAGGCCTTATTTTTTTGCCAAATTCCATATAATGGAAGGTTTTATTCGTGGTGTTGTACATTTTCTGATTTCTTATCTGTCCCTCATGTGACAAATACATGTATTTATTTTTGTTGGCTAAGCTGTTCTGACTCGAAGTGGGATTTTTTAGTTGTGTTACTACTGATCAATTATCAACAGAATTAAATATTCTGATTAAATACTGAAGTGTTTTCTACTGACTTTCTCCCAAGGAACATCCATTCTTAATTCTGTCTCCTTCCTTTCCAGGCTTCTATCTAGGAAACAAGAATCTCTACTTGAAGAAAAAAATCAGCTGCCCAAATAATAAGTTTTTATGAAGGTCTGAACCTAATTTTATGTTAGGAACATAAAGCTCTAACTTTCATAGCTGAATTAAAAAGTCTAACAGAAAACGAGCTAAAATCAGAATCGAAAGCATCTAGCAAGGATTTACAGAACTTCTGTCAGATTAAGTTAAAGCTCCACAGTTGAATCATAAATTTAATCAGAGACAAATTTTAACTAGGAATGGAAAGATTTGGGGACAAAGGGTTAAAGGTCAAGGAAAAAATACCTATTGGGCTTTTTTTTCAAGTTAGTTATGGCCAGGCCTTGGCCCTACAAATATATCCAGTTAAATTCCTGTGCAATCTTTCAACAGCCAATCCAACTATATCAGCAGCAGAACAGATGATGAGCTTTCAATAGCCTTGATTTTTTTTTTTTAATTTTTTTTTTAATTTCTTTTCAGAAGACCATTTTAGAGAGTGAGTGGAAGCCTGGGCAGCTTTTGTTTCTGAAGATCTATAACCTGATGATGGCCAACAGGGAGAGAGGGGTCACTGCTTGCAAATGATTTTCAATACTTCCTCTAGAGGGAATAGGGTGGTTACTGTGAGCTGCTTCAGGAGATGGACCTACAGGCCTCTCACTATTGTTATTGAAAAACTTCAAGATTTATTGTCCTGCCTAAAATTCATAAAATATTAAACTTTCTTCATTATAAGATTGCAGTGCTTTGCCCCTGTAAAGTTGATTTTTCATAAAACAAATTCAATGGTTAAATTAATAATTTTTTTTTGACAGAAGAAAAAAAGGTTGTGATTTGTGGGATTTCTCAGTGCCATCCTAATCTCTCAGGCTCTTGCACACACAGCTGCTCTTGGTGACCTCCTTTCTCCCTGCCTTAGCTGTGCTCATTCAGCAAGAACGATCTGGGTGGGTCCTGTGGAAGTGAGAGCCCAGCTCTGACAGGAAATGCACATCAGCTTGCACAGATTGCTCCAGTCAGGGGGCTTTTTACACTTCTGCTCCATCCCAAAGACAACGGCAGCGACTTTGGGAGCTCTCTCAGGCAAGCCCAAGGGGCTGAGTTAGCAGAGTCTGAGTCCCCAACTATCTGCTTTAGCTCCACTAATGAGATTTATTTTATTTCTATGTAGGTGGCCTTTTATTTCTTAAATGCAATTAGCATACAGTTGTTGCCTGATGGTTTTATTTATTTTTGAAAGTGCCGACTACTGGCCTTGCTTTCATAGTTCTCGCATTTCCAGAACTGACTTTTGTGCTCCACAAGCCTATTTTCAGGAAATATTTTGTAAGAGGGGTGATATTTTGAACTCTACTTTTTAAGGCTGCAAAGGCTGCTGCTTTTTTCATTCCTTTGTCTGTTCATTAGGGGCCATCTTTAATTCCTAGATGTGTTTTTTGGAGGCAAGTTCCTTTCCTTTGACACGTACCGTAAAAACGAAGCATTAAACCCACTTTCGGTCTTTAGGCGAAGTTATGTGTTTAATTTATGAGATTCTATGCTATAGAATGTTGGGAGTGGTGCACCAAAGTTTACATATTCGCCCCTTTCTAGGTTTTCTCTGGATACTTCCTGGCATGTTCATCGGCTGCCTTTTGCTCATTACATAAACACGTGAAAAACCATCCGACTTGCTCAGTTTTCGCTGTACAATGGATAGAAGGTTTTAGGCTTTTAATCAAACTGTGAAAAATTTCAACATCCCCGTTTTTTGAGGATGACATAGATGAGTGCTATGTAGTGTTTCCAACTTCTAAGTTGTATTACAGCCTCGATTTCTGTGATTCATGAATTTATAATTCATACTCTCAAAAAAGAAAATGGAACATTTTTGAAAATCAACATCATGCATATTGCAAACTACAATAAACATGTCAGCAAAAGTGGATATACTAACAGTTTATGGTGGCCAATTTGCTACTTTATTCTTTTTATATAAATGGACAAATTACGACTGCCCATTGTGGTCACATTAAAGGGAGAATGGTGTGGAAATTTCTGTTCTCAATAAACCCATAAAGAAGTGGACATGACTTATTTTTAGACAGAATTATGCTCATAATGTGAATAGTCACCTAAAATCTGCTGAGAAAAACATAATCAGTTTCACAAGAAGTCTAAAATTTTCTTTTTATCCCATTAGTCAGCCTAATAACAAGTTTTACAATTTGTCCTTGTAAAGTTCATAAAAGCAATGACAAATATAAAAATGCCACACTGAACGCTGAAAAAAAAAAAACCAAACCAAAAACCAAATCCAAACAAAACTTTTCCACTCTTCTATATGATGTTGTGAAACTTTTTGAAGTCAGTGAAGTTAAACTACCATAACACATAATCTGACCCCTAAATTCACTGAGTGAGGGCTGCCCTGTTGGAACAAAAGCTGCTGAGATTCGACAGGATTCTTTCCGAGCTGTGGCACCCCTGTGCTGGATCTGCTGAGAAACAGTGGCAAAGTAGTTTTCCTTTAATGGGTTTTGTGCAAACTCTTCCATATACAGAAGACTAAGAACTCCATGAGAAAAGGTTTCAGGGGAACTCAAGTAAGTCTTTATTAAATCTTCTAAAAGCATTCTAGTTAAAGAATATGTCAGGAAAAGTACAGAATTCATTAGCAAGTCTTTGCTTTTGAAACCTGTTTAAGACATAAACAACAAAGGGCTCTGAATATCTGTCCTACACAACAGATAAGTCCTTTCTACATTCAGGAAGACAGATGCCAGATAGAAACATGTCCAAATTCAGAAAATACTCTGAACTTCCTCAAGATTTATAAATGTTTGGATCCAAAGAGTATAGTTCAGGGCCATAATAGAACCAAGTCAATATATAAAGCTAGAATCCAGATATGAGAGGACTTTCATTAGGTTTTGTGGGGTTTGATTTATGTTTCTCATTCAGCCTTCTTCCCCAAAAATCTAACAGAAATAAAGCACCCAAGCTGCAGTGCAGCCTTACTGCAGGCATTCTAAATCATATGTTAGGGTAAAGGATAACGAGATGAAGAACCAATCAAAGCTTTTTTCTGTATTTTTAAGTTTCTGTCTTTTAGGCAAACCACTTGCTGAGATTGTCTGCATTACTGTGGTCTGTCTCGGTCTAGAAAAGAGAAAACTGTCCCAGCTATTGTGGATCACAGCAGAAAAAGGAAACAAATAAATGGGTGAGACTTGAGTAATGCATTCTTCTCTTCCCTGCCCCGGCTGGTTTAAACCATCTTGGCAAAAACTTCTGAGGAAAGGTTTTTAAAGCCAGTGCAGGTTGGTCAGGGAGTCCAAGAGGGCATCGTTGTTTGTAAACTTCAACCCAGTTGCTCTTCAAGGGAAGGAATCTGACACAGCTTTATCAGCACTGTGTGCCTAAAGAAAGGAGGAGATCAAAGGACTTTGGCCCCCAAAGTCTGAGGAGCAAACACTTCTATTCTGGATCTGAAAAGGACTGTAAAACCAGGAGAAACGTCAATAAAGGAGATTATCAAACAAACTTTCTGCAAATATTAACGCAAGAGACTAAGAACTTCTACACAGATATTACAAAATATTTATGTTGAGGTTTGGGTTTTTTTTAGCTAATATTTTTTTTCACCTAAACAAAGTACTGTACTATGTAAGGGTGATACCAGGATAAGAAAGGATCAGAATTTCTGACAAAGGTTGATGGCAATGATCTAATGCTCTGGGAGACCATTCTCCATTTCAAGCAGGAAAACTACAATAGTCATAAGACCAAGTCCTTGGCATGGAACATAAACACCTTCAAGTAAGCTTGAGTTATTTTAAAAATCAATGTATTTTCTGTACAGTCATTTCAAAAGACTCAAGGTGTGTGAAAAATTAAAGTTTTATCAGGAATTAACGTAGCATATCACATTTTAAACTGCAGGTTACTACAATCATGCTCTTCCCTTTATCTGACTAACTGATTCTTTTCTAAGACAAAAAATTTTCCTGTTGTGAACACTGAAAGCATTAAAATATTGTAAAAAGGAAAACTGAAAAAAAAATCGTGTAAAACACGTAAAAAAACCCCAGCACAAATACAGGTTATAAACCGAAAAGTCCAACATAAATGCAGAACTATTCAAACCACTGAGGGTAAAACTATCAGTTATTAAAGAAAGATTATATTTACCTCTGACTTTTCTGTCTAGCTTTTTAAACAAATCACATGTGATATTATTGAAATTGTAGATCAATAGAGAAAAAAACAACCCCCTTTTTTTTTCCTCCAGGTTTTCTCCGGTTACATGTATTGTTGTTTTCTCTCCATAATCCTCTGCATTCTGTCAAGCATTTTAGTAGCATAGTCTATAAATATTGACAGAAGCATGGCTTTTGTTAGTGAGGTACCCATGGTATGATCCTTTTAATATCAGAAGTATGTAAAGCAATCCTCTGTTATGGTTTTGGATTCCTTTGGCACATCACTTATATGTTCACAATCTGCCCTTTTCTTTCATCTGCCTATTTCCTACCTTCAGGTACATTTTTGCAAATTGCATCCTCTGTTAACAGAAATATAAAAATCATACAGTTTCTCTCCCTGGCAATACAGAAAGATTGCTGTCTTCCTATTTTTCTGATATCCCTTTTCATCATCTTGGTACTTTAGGACACACTTCACACTTCCAGCAAGATGTCAATAAACCAAATCTCCCCTTGGTATATTTTCCATGGGTTTTTTTTCCAAACAAAGTGTTATACAAGGAGATTTCTCTGCAGATAATCAATCAGTTAATGAAAAATGGTGCTAAGAAGGTTATTTAATTCACTTTCTGCCTCTCAACAGATTGGAAACCAGACGAAATCCTACTAACACTAGCAATAAAAGACAGATCCTCAGCTCAGTCTCTCATGTTCTTAAAAGTCTGGTATTAATAATACTAGATATCCCTGGTGGCAGACAGAAGTAATTATCCAGTGCCATGAGATGATGTCCTGCTGCCTGTCCACACCCACCTGCTCCAGAAAAGTGATCTCTAAAGCACCGGTGTGTGAAAAGCCTTCCAGGACCTAAAGGGGCTCCAACAGAGCTGGAGAGGGACCTTCTCCAAGGGCTTGTGCTGGGACAAGGTGGAATGGCTTTACACTGAAAGAGGGCAGGTCTAGGTTAGGTTGTAGGTAGAAATCCTGTCCTGGGAGGGTGGGGAGGCCCAGAGGGGCTGTGGGTGTGTCCAAGGCCAGGCTGGACGGGGCTTTGAGCGACCTGGTCTGGTTGTGCTGCCCGAGGCAGGGCTTGGAACTGGATCATCTCTAAGGTTCTTTCCAACCCAAACCATTCTGTGATTCTATGACTTTGCCTGTGCACCATTTGGAACATCACACTTTGTGTGCACTTGTGGTCCAAGTACAAGTTTTATGCTCTAAAAGCTTCCCGTGAGTTTTTGTTGCAGTACCAAAAGAGTAAAATGATTACTGGACAATGGAATGCCTGAGCACAGCATGCTGATATTTTTAGGTAGATCTTCAGTACCCTCATGTCCATTCATAAAAGAGGAATAAAGTTGTTCCCTTCTTGAAGGTCTTGAAACAAACAAGCAGCAGTTCTAACTTGCAGTTTTACGGTAACTCATCAGGCATCCATGCAGACAAAGCCAGATCTGAACTGGGCAAGTACATCTTAGCCACAGGTTATAAAGCAGACACAGATGTACAAAACTATCAAGACAGGAAAACAAAAGTTTGGAAGAACAGTGAGAAAAGCTTTACATTTTTGCATAACAGGAAATCCACTGAACAAAAAAGAATTACAAATAACCACTAACATGTCTCATTTGCCTTAAAGAAATACAAAAGCTCCTAAAATGAGAAATAACATCATTGAATAAGAACCACAAAATGAAGAATTTTATTTCAAAAAATGTCTTTGAACACAGCAGCTCAGTGCACAGAGAAGATGATGGAGTTGAAGACAAAGAACTGCTAAAATAGAACTGAAATGAAAGCCAAGATGAAATAACCTCCTCGAGTTCTGATGCTGGCAGACAAATACCATTCAATAGAAGTTTTCCAGCAATGACAATTATCCCATAGGGCTTCAAAACAATTTATATACTCCCAAGAAGAATACGTGTGAGAACAATGTTCCACATTGCTGAAAACTACCAGGAGGGGGAAGGAGGTACCAACCACTTCCAAATCAGTTAATTTGCATTCTTAGAAAGATCTTAGAACACAAATGGGAACAAAGGTTACTTTATACTGAGATATGCTGGTTTATGGGCAAACATTCCCTCTGCAGACACGTTGCAAGTCTCAGCACTAAACCCAAATAAAGACATTATAAAAAACTCTTAAGTTTTCAGATATAGCCCAGGACTTTCTGAAACCAATAACCATAGAAAAGCTTTAGCCCCAAGACGTGAATTTGGGAAAGAAAATGGATAAAGTAATGTCCTGATTCAAGCAGAATTATAATCTAACCTTGATCACAACATGGTGTTCAGAGCCAGGCTGCTCTCTGGGAATAACATCTCCTGCATGAAAATCTCCCACTGCAGGCAGAAAAACAGTAACTCCCTGCAAAGGTGCAGCAACAAGAAAGAAGACAAGGGCCTGAAAGGCTGATCAACAGGAGTGACAAATTTACATGTCATTGGTGCAGGGATCTGCTGGAGAGGAAACACCCTCAACACCAGAAACAGAGAAGATGGGGAACCCCTCTGAGGGGGCACTGAGGGCAGGAGTTTTATTGCCTGTTAAAAGCAGGAGTGATCTCAAATCCTTGCAGGGCTCTCCTGCTGTGCAGCAGTGTTCTTCCTGCAAAGAAGAAAGTGGGCAGAGCAGAACAGGATCCTTCACCAACAAGATGAGACTAAAGGAAAGCTCCTGTCATTAAGGACAGTGCCAGTTGATCTGAGGGGAAAAAAAAAAAAAAGAGAAAAGCATTACAAAGATGAACACATTCTCCTCCTCCCTTGATCTCCAAAGAATCCCAGTGTTCCAGGCTGAGACAGGGACAGGCAGTCTCCAGCCCAGTTTGCCAGTCTAGTGAGAAGAGCAACAGAAAAGTCCCATCTCAAAACATGCCTGAACCCTGCAGCCTGACAAGGCAGTACAAGGACTTTATTGACAAGATTTGAGTACAGTTTGAATCACTGAATATCTGACAGAGAGAGGAAGGAGTGCAAGATTACCACTGATACCCCTTTTTCCTTTACTGCAACCACCAAGCTCAGGGGCACTGCCATAAAAGCACCCTCAGAGGCCACACTTAAATGCACCCCAACATTTCCCCAATTCTTGGCGGTCTCTGATAACATTTTGATTCCAGTTGGATCTAAAGAAGGACCTGCATATCTGAAAGCTGATGTTTTTCAGATGACATCATTTGACTTAATTAAAATACTGCTTCTTCCCACAAACTTTTCTCATTTGTGTTACATATGAACACTAGATGCTCAAATCCTTGAGAAATTTAAACTTAATAAGATGGTCAGTGTATCAGTGGGACTTCTTTTATAACTCCTATGACCTCACCCAACAATCCTTATGCACAATGTAAAAATGATAGCTCTGAGCTTTATTCCTCTTCCTTTTACATTTCTCCACAGTAGGTAAGTCCAGAAACCATTTCAACAGACATAAGTGTTTAAAAGGGTTAATAAGACTTAAGGCATATTTAATCAAGACTAATCAGAACTAGACATATCCTGATTTTGATAAGCTTCTCGTCACCAATGCATTAACATTCATTTACAGTCCACCGGCAGATAGTTTAACTAAAGGCACAATATACCCTGAAGAACCTTTTTATTGCTGACAGTAATACTTGGATTAAAATTAGCACAGCATGACTTTTAAATCCCAAACTGAGTCTGCAGAGAA
Source organism: Pyrocephalus nanus (assembly GCA_038380795.1). Classification (NCBI taxonomy): domain Eukaryota; kingdom Metazoa; phylum Chordata; class Aves; order Passeriformes; family Tyrannidae; genus Pyrocephalus; species Pyrocephalus nanus. Next base: position 10,442,215 of record CM076272.1, read on the forward strand.
GGCAGTTAAAAAAGGGTGGGTTTTTTGTGTTTTTTCTTTTACTCACAAACTGAGCAAACTTGATCTGGAAGTCATTAACAGATAATAAACATAACCTTCCCCCACTCACTCCCAAGATGCCATCTCTACAGTCACTTTTCAGCATACAGTCATATTTTTACAACTTGTCATCCTACAGAGAAAAGCCTCATAGGCTTTCATTTTATCCCATCTCTCCCTCGCTGCTGAGGAATTACTGCCTTCTTTTCAACAGAATTCACTCCCTAACAAGGAGAAGGAAGCGGAATGAAAGAAGAAAATTTTGGTTTGAAGAAAAGGTTACAAAATTCTCTTTAGAATGACAAAAGCCATTCTGAAAAGAAAGTAGAAAATGACAGCAGGTCAACCTTAGACTGTGCTGCTCAACCTGCCTCGCACAGACCCCTCCCGGACTTCACCGGTACAGAACAGACCCAACAATAAGCAAAGGCACCAGACACAACTTCTCACAAGGGCTTTTCTTTTTTAAAAAATAACGATCTGTAGAAGTGGCTTTGAAGATTTTAAACTGCTCTTGTCACATGAAGTATCTGCACCCCTTTGACCTTCAAACCCAACTGGCTTATTTTGCAGGACAGCCTTGTAAAATAAGTTGCAATCTGTTCTTCTGCATCATGACTGGCCACAGCCCACTATCAGACCAGGCTTGGAGATGCACCTTTTTTAACTCCTTACTTTCCAAATATAAAAATAATTAATTTGAAAGCCGTAGTATGGATGGCTAAATAAATACTGTCTATGAATAGAATTAAAATATAAAAAAATTATTTTAAAAGGGTTATTCTGTTTACTGTTGTGAGACATTTAGTTTAATGTCTCAGATTTGTGGATGTTCTTTACAGTCACAATAACATGGGAAAAACTTAACCAACCTTTGCCATCAAAACACATCAAAAAAACTCCTCAAAAAAAAACAGAGAAAAAGATGGCTTTCTAAACAAGCCTGTAGAGCTAAGTGGGCAGGCTCTGAGTAAGAGTGGAACCAGATGATTGAAAATTCAAGAAAATATGCTATCACTTCCTTCTTATTGAAATATAGACTCTATAGATAGTCTATATATCTATATCTAAGTCTGCTCATCAGTGGATAAGAAGCTGTTAAAAATTAAAATGAACAAACAAAGAGCTTATATGAGTGTCACCAGACAGCTTAATGCTGCATCTGCTCTACTATACTTGAAAATCTGACTTCTCTCAGTAGGGAAAAAAAAAAAAAAATCAGAGATATCTGGGTGGTTTCCTGTTCTAAGAGAGGAATACAAGAATAGCTGCACTCGGTCAAACCAGAGGTACACAGAGCACAATGTCCAATTTCCAGCTCTGCCCAACATCAGATGCCTCAGCAAGGCTAAGAACATGGCAAGCACACAGTGATACTTCCACAGGAACCTCTCGTGGCCACAAGCATTTTGTGGCTCAGGAACCAGAGGTAGTGACTCTTTTTAACAGCTCTGTAGGAGTTTCCCCAAACTGCTTCAGCAAGCTTTGAAACTTTAAACTTTAGTACCTACAGCGTCCTTTGGTGCTTAATAATATTGCATGAAGAGGCATTTTTGTTTCAGTTTAGTCTAATCTGATGTTCTGCTAGGCTTGCTTGCTTGAAAATTAGGGATTAATAAGAGAACTTCTTGTAACATATAAATTCTTCTACAGACAGCTGAAGAGTTTTGTATATTAACACATCTTGTAACAGAAAGCTCTTCTCTCAATACAGGTTTCTTTTCCTGATTCTGCTCATTTAATATTCCCAAACTAATGGAGAAGAATTTCCATTTTCTGGATTCAATATTTTCAAGTTCTCATGTTATAACCAAAACTTCCAATAGCACTTTTATCATGTTTTGATGTTAGACTATATTTTTCTGAGAGATGACTTCACAGTACCATTTAGCCAAACAAAAATCTCCTGTCCTACCTTTTGATATATCACCATAATAAAGAGCTTTGCCTGCAGACCAAGATACAGAGCTGCACATTTGAAGTGCATCTCACTTGTCTCAGTCTTTAAACAAAGCAATCACACCTCACTTAAACGCAGTCCTTCAGCAAAACAACCAGCTCAGAGGTTAAAGCAAACAGCTTTTCTCAGTAGCTGTTCACTCTGAGGCACTGTCAGAATCCAGCGATTTAAATTCAGCTCCTCACAGTAGCCCCAGTGGGAGGGACACAGGCAGAAAGGTCAAATAAACCCATCAGAGGAGAAGAGCAGCTCTGATCCACAACCATTTTTCAAGATTCACCCAGGCCTGTTCCTAGCAGAACTATTCCTTTCTTCCTTGGGATGGATTGTTAGATTTACACATTTGTTGTCTCAAAAACACCAGGACATTCACAATTCTGTCTAGAAAAACTAGAGAATAAATTACATAGAAATGAATTATCCTGAAAACAAAGGCCATTTAATGGAGTGACAAAGTGTTCTGCTGCCCGAGGTGCACACACATGGTCAATGTGTGACCTGCTATGCAGGGAGGTTCAATCAACTCAGAGTCAAATGCCATTAGAACGTCCTGGTGCAAGCCAATCACCACAATAAAATCTCTTCCTGCTGCCATCACTGCTGCCCAGACTTCTGCTTCCACAGAACCGATATTGTTGCTATCAGCAGAAGGGTTTATTCCCTGATCCATCACTTTGTTTCTTAGAAGCCATATTTTACTGAACAACACATAATGAATAAATAGAAAAACCCCGTGGACTTAGGTGATCATCTTGATCCTTGAAAAATAATTCTGCCTCCCAGCAAGTGTGAGAAATCTTTCACATCAAATTACTTTAGATTTGTCACTTCTCAGTGGTAGAGTTACTGCACTGCTCCCAAATAGTGGATTCAGGAACAGGGCTCTTTAAGTCTGAAGTCTTCAGAGAGCACCACAAATTTTATGCCAAAGGTATCATCTGAGCAATAAATACCCCTTGCCTCATGAACAAACATCTTAGTGGCCATGTACTAGTGGCTGTTGATATTTTCATCACATCAGAAATATCAGCAATAACTAGAAGTGCACATGAAGTTTGTAGCTGGTATCCAGTACATTGAATCAGCTGCTTCCAGTCAACAAGGGACTGGGACTTCATGTGCTTTCATTGTTACTTTTTTATCACCCTTGGTGTTAACTCTCACACACAACTAGGAAACAGTACAGAAACTTGACAAATAGCTATATCATGAACTAACAAAATATGGCAGTAAAAGCTTAAAACTAATCTGATTGTATTAACTCTGAGAGTGTCTTTCTCGATATCTTACCCATATCTTATCTCACCAATATCTTAATGTGTGGTGGGAAGGAATGAAATGTGTTGCCAGCTGAATGACCTGAAAGCATTGTGAGCAGTATTTGGACTAGAGCAGTCGAACAGAAGACATGCAGCCCACCCAGAAAGACCAAACAGCAGGACCGGCCTCCAGAATATTTTTCCTCTTTTGCGGTGCAAGGTAATAATTGGATCAGAGTTTGGCTTTCACATCTGCTGCTGGTTGAGATCTCTGACTGGCCTTTCCAGCTTCAATCTGCGATACATTTTGAGCATTATTAATTCCCATGACCTAGTGTCAAAGCCTGATAGAGAAAGTGATCTGGTTGTGTTATCTTCCAGTATTTAATATCAGTTCTGGATAGAAACAGCTGGAAACAATATCACTTTTGCTACAATAAATTTTCAGAGGAATTTGTTGAAAATATCTCATATCTACAAAGAGCTGGTTTCGAAAATAGACTTATAAATTGAAGGTGTGTAGAGGAAAAGCCACATGAGCAAACTTCTTGAGATGAGTATCTGACCACATTACACAGGACACACTCAGAAGTAAATTCTCACCTTAGAAACTCACTTGCAAGTCTGAGTACAATTTCATCCCTAACTCTGAACTCACGTTTTCTAATTAAAATGAAGTAGAGTCAGATTATCTCATACTTACTGTTTATTACTCATTAATCTGTGGATGGGTTCTGCAATATCTCTCCATGTGCAGCTGTCATTGATTTCAGTACATGCTTAGCATGCAGAAACTTAGAATGAACTCTGAGTCTGCTCTAGTATCATGCACAAATTGTACTATATAAGCTTTTACTCTGCTGGGATTTTTCCAGCTTAAGTGAAAGCATTTAACTCTTAAAACTGGTTTTGATTTAGGACCCAGAGTACCTAGGCTGTCATTAGTTATTGCAGCATGCCATGAAATAACCGCAAATGAAAGTAAGAAATGAAGAATTACTAACAACTGAAAGTGAGGCTTTATTTATAATTACCTAGTCAAAAAAGTATGGCTCAGTTTTGATGGGTCAAGTCCCCCCTGCTCCTTTGATGAGCTGAGGCAAAGGCCTTTGCAAGCAATTCCACCCCAGCGTGTGCCCTGGCAGAGATCACAGGGGCTGTGAACGCTCCCAGAGCCTCCCCGAGCAGCGCTCGCTCGCTGGAAGAAAATATTCTCTCTTTATTTTCAGCTGGGGAGGTACTAACAAAATATTTCAGCAATCTAGAGCAGCAGATTTTAGGGTATAGAAATGGACAAAGTCCAAACAAATAAATTTGTAAAATAAATTTGCTCTTTTTTTTTTTTTTTTAATTGGCCATGAAATAATCTATATAAAGTGCTTTGCATATTTTTGCATGATAGAAGAATAAAAGGAGTGAAGATAGGGGTATTCTTTCTTTCTGATTAAATACTGCATGTAGCCCTGTGACTAACAGCAGGAACAGTACTGACAAAAAGCTGGTGCATTTTTGACACTGTGGCAAACTTTTTTATATGGGAGACTTGGAAAAAGGTGAGTGATATCTTGGTCATTCAAATGTGCACATATGCAAAAAACTCACACCTCTAAAGACAGGTACAGAAATTCTGTTCCCCATTACTGCCACTCAGATCTCAAGAGACTTTTGAGTGAAAGCACAACTTCCAAGAGGCTTCAGGAATTCAGCTTGCTTCCATTTTTTCAATAAATGATGAAACACTCCAAGGCCTTTCTATGCTCTGAGGCTATTTGAGGCTTAGAAGGAGGAAGGAGCTAAGATTCTGGTTCTAATTATTACAGTAATTTTGAATGAACAGCTATCAGGTGATGAGGACCTGGTAGCACTTTAATACATTGCCTGATTTTTGAAGGTAGAAACAGAAAAGGACTGGTGCCGTAGCTGGAAGTAAACTCTTTCTAAGGTGTATTTTTCATAGTCAGTGTAAATACCTAAAACTGCTTAAAACTGTTTCTTCCCAGAAAGTGTTGATACATAAGACCCAATTTTCCAGACTATATAGAATTTCCTCTTTCACAGTAATGGAAAGCCTGCCTTTTTTTTTTTTTTTTTTTCTCCCTATCTGCTTGAACACCAGAAGATATTTTATCATTCCTAATCCTTCATTAATTAATTACTGCCACTAATACAGCAGTCTGAGTGCTTTTAGAAGGAGGAAGATTTTGTTAAAACCATGCACTCTTGGGATTCATCCCAGTTGAACACAAATCTAGTCATATTACTTTGAGGGTCTGATATTTTGGTTCACAAGCAATTACTCTCTGAATACAAACTCAGCACCTGAGGAAAGATAACATGGACTTCTGTATGTCCATTACTGGCTCTTATGCTTGAATCTAAGACTGGGTGTCAAATAAAACATGGTTTGTACTTGTCTTCAGTGTTAAAATAAAGGAAAAACGTGGTAATAAAGTTAGGCAGCAAAAATTTCCATTCCTGCACACGGCAGTGTCTCTGGCAGGGACAATCAGCAGCTTTGTTACTGCAGTCCTGCAGTTATTGCTGCTTCTAAGTGGAGTGGAAAGTCAGAACTGCAATATTGCCAAAGACAGACAAAACCCCACATATCCCCTCTTTTTAAAGCTGCATCTTGCTTTTGATCACCTGAGATACAGAAACTTGGTTTTGCTCAATAGAAATGACAGTTGTGAATGAGGGTTATGAATGGGATATCACTGGAGCTTTACTCCTGATCTCCAGCACCGCTCCCCAAACTGCACATCAACTGATGGTACAGACGGATTAGAACACCCGAATTCCCCAAACCTTTCAGTCTAAAATTGCAGTAACAGCAGAGAAGGAAAGAATAATTGACTTTTTTAATTTTTTTTTTTTTTTAAATGAATCGTGGTTGGGAAAGCACCAGGCTATCCCAGTCTCTCAATACACTGGTTCCTGTTGCCTGGAGGCACCAGAAATCCATCTCCATTTAAAAAGCTGCCTCACACGCAAATGTATTCTCAGAATAGCAGAAAGCTGGAACAGGTGCAGTCACACAGGGAGCTGCATGTGAACACAGGCATGTGGCAGAGGATCCAGCAAGAGTCCAGCTCTGGGGCATCAGGACTATCCTACAATTTGAAACTTTATCTCCAAATATTTTATATATATATATAAATAAAATTTATAAATACCTAATTAATATATTAACATATAACATATATTTATTATATTTATGCCCAAATATTTCATTTACACAATTATCTGTTTGCAATTAAAAATAATAATTTAAAAAGAAAAAACTAAGTCAAACTCCTAAACTGATTCATCTCTTCAAGAAGATGCCAGAAAAACTTAATCTGTCAAGGAATACAACTGACTGAAGTCATACCAGCCCTAATTCTTGTGAATAGATTAAAACAACCAGGAAAAAAAAATAGAAAAGCTATATTACAGAGTCTTTAAATTGTGAGCAAAGAAAGAAGTAACATTTTAACTTAGATTATGAAAGATTTCCCTTGTTAAAAAATATGGTCTAAATATACAATGATTTCTGAATTAACTGGAATTTTCTTGGACTGAGTAAGAAAACAATGCATTGATTTTAGAAACTCATTCTGTGATAGTGTTTAATTTTAAAGCAAATCTGGACTACTCCAAGACTAGTTAATCTAAAGGGATTGATTTCTGACAGCTGTTATTGTTTGAAAAGTTAATATCTAGGAATTTCATATGGGTTTGAAAAGGCATCTGTTTCTTGAACGTGTAAAGCTTTGATAAAGCAGAGATAATTTATCTGCTTTCACTTTGTACAATAAAGCTGCTCTTAATATTCTTATCTTATAATATTGGATGTTAAATAGAGTGACTTTATCATGCCATCAGTTTTTAAGCAAAATCATTGAAGTCAGGTGGGTTTTCTGCTCCAGAACAGAGGAATTATGTGACCCAATATCATTTTACTTGTAGTGAGAAAGAAACCCAGTGAAACAGAAGAGGCTGCATTGTGCCACCAATTTATTAACAGTTTGCCCACTGAGAAACTGAGACATTTTACTTTATAAACTCTACCTAAATTTGCATTTCATTGGTTCTAACTACTTGGAGAGAGTGAGTTCACACCAAGTATTTCTTTCAGCTTCTCTCCTACCCACCATGCAACTCCTTTACTCATTTATTCAGCAAAATTCCGAAGTGGCATTCTGCACACAGAAAGAACAATTTTAGCAGACCAGACTTTTCTTAAGCCAAAGGAAAAACTGAACTGGCTTCCATAAACAAGACAGTAGCATCTTCCAAAATAGAAGGTGGAGCTAATTATTTTTACTGGGGAGAAAGGGAGGGGAAGTATTCTTATAAAATTTGGCAAAAAAAAAAAAAATCTGCTCTGGTACTGAAGTCAAGGAGAGAGTTGTGACAAAACTGTGAAAAAATACATGCTTGAGCTGCAAGTAGCTGGGAAATATGTTGGGGGTAAGGACAGACATAAAAGTAGTTCCTAAAAGTCACAGAAGTTCCATGACTTCATCATTTACAGAGCCTTTATCCCATTCTAGGAATGTGTTTTATTTAACAGATCCACTGTTCCTAAGTACATACACACAGCAAACTGAACAGGTATGTTCTTTTGTAAACAGCAACATAAAAAAAAAAAAAAAAAAAAGAAAGGTATGCTGACAGGAGGGGAAAACTTGACAGTGAAATGCACACACCAAGGCACAGCCTGAGCAGTTGCTCTCACTCTGAAAGCTCCTGCAGCGAGGCCACCTGCACTGAACTCTGAGATCCATGGCTACATCATTTCATAGCCATGGAAAATGGGCATCTCTTCTTTGTGCCTCCTTTTCCCCAGCTATGAGATCACATTACAAGGTTCTCTGTTATTCCTTCCCACCGGTGCCTGCATGTGCCTCTTGGTGTGCAGTCAGGAAACTCTGCAGAAAACTGTCCAGCTTCAGAGAGCACACATTTACCTGTGGGAAGCTTTATTTCCTTGTCATTATTTGCACAGTTGTTTCTAAATATCCTGAAAGTGTTTATGTCGAAGTTAAGTTGTGATACATACGAGAAAAATACAAGAGCAGGCACCTGAAGTCAGATCACAGGGATATGGAAGTTAAACCAGGGATGTGGAAAGACAAACTTGAGTTGTATTCAGGGTATAATTTCAACAGCACATCAGCCAGTGCCCACCATCTATGACTTGAAGAGAAACCCAGATTGGAAACTTTTCTCAGTTTTCACAACTTGAAACTGCCTTCCAGGGAAATCTAAAAGTGCCAAAGGCACAGGGTAGTGATTCTCCATCCCCTTCTTCAGGAGAAACAAAAATAGTTTTTGACTCGTGAAAGTCATTTGAAAATGAAAAATTCTAAAGATGAGAACAGTTTTTTAAAGACAAATGAAACTCAGAAATTATAATGTCAAAAAAGGAAAAAAAGTGAAACAAATAATAAATTCCGGTTCACAAAAGCAACATTTAAGAGAATCTTCCATCCTTTGATCCTTTTCAATTCTATAATATATCCATAAGCAAAGTACTCATTAGATATTTTTATAACACCTGGCAGAGAATTATGATCGCTCCAAAGCATAACAAGGGTTCCAAATTACTTTTGAGCCAAGGGATCTTTCCATTTATCTACGCCTGAAATGAGTCCATGTCTACCAGGAATGCAGCATCAGTTCAAATGAGAGCAAGGAGCAGCACTTGACAATGTTATGGAGAGTCTCTCTTGTAAAGAGGTAGCTGAAAATATAACATTTTACCATTCCAACTAACCCCATGTTTCAAGACACGGGAATAAAATTATTCAAGACATCCCCTCTGCCAGCACAAGGTATATTAATATATACATATATATACACACACACACTATATATACCCTGCACTTGTTCCTGGTTTATTTAAAAATGCAAACCAAAAACTGAAGTGATGAGAGATATTGCAGCTCCCCTGCCTTAAAGTTAGTCACTGGATATCTCTGACCTGATATTCTGACCTTGAGCACAGATTATTTACAGAAGTTCAGGCACAGCCTTTCAAAAACTGAGCTCCCCTGAAATTTGCATCGCTTTGCTCTTGATGTTTTATATAATCTGCTCTTTTGGAACTGTGAGAAAAATAGGTTATTTTATTCCAAAGGATGAAATCATGGAAGTGTTAAGATATTCATCCATTCATCAGTTGGCTTAGGATAGGAGAGCGAGCTGATAAAACAAATTAAGGGCACAGCTTCTTAGAGAACTGGAGAAACCTACTGCTGAGCTTAATTTGTACACCTCCTCCACACTCTCCTACCAAGAGCACAGATCTGCAGGAGAATTTCACTAACAGTGACTGCAGTGACTGTGCTCTGAAACATAACCATTCCCACTAAAACGTTGAATTTGCGAAATTTTAATCATCCTGCCAAGAATGCCACTCCTGATTTGACCGTATCAATGTTAAATTTGACCACGCCAATATTAAACTTTAAAATATGCTACAATCTATTTCTGTGAGAAACTTTGCTGAAGCAGAGTCAAGGGAGAAGCAGGTTTGTATTAAGGAGACTGTCCCAAGAAATATTCTGAAGGCTGAATAAAAAGTTTAGATCGACTACTCTGTTATCAGAGCTGCCTCAAAAAATAGGAGTGTGTTCTCCTCACCTCTCAGAGTTATTTCTAAAGGACAGTTTCTTCAGGTGTTCTGTAACAGTCTGGAGATGGGGTTACAGTGATGAGTGGCAATGCACAGATGAACGGGACTGAGTTTCGCTTTTACAGAACTGCTCAGTCTGTGGGAGTTAAACAATAGCAGCCTCTCCTCTTTGCTGCTGGCTCAAACCAAGGCAAGAAATCCAGAAAACAAGTCCTACCACTCGAAGGCTGTTTGGCAGCCCAGCTCAGCTCAGCTGCTAGCACAGAGCTCTGTCATAAAACAACCACTGTCGCTTTCTGGCGCTCTCACCACGCAGGCCAAGTGACAATCGACCAACAGAGTACAGAAAAACAAGGCAAAGACCTCCAGCCCTGTCACCTCCAGATGCAGGACTGCAGCAAATAAAAGGCAGAACAAGTTTACATGTAAACTAGCACCGGGCTTGTTTTACCAAATCTCTGTCTGCTGATTGCTTCAGTTTGCACAACTGTCAGTTTTGCACTTTCCACAAGTACTGAAATGCTCAGACACTCCAGAAAAAACAGGAATTCCTGACAGTTCGAAGGGTTCGCCTATGTGGATGTCAGAGATTGCTGTTCTGAGGACCCAGGGTGAGTTTAATCTACAAAGAGATCAGTTGGCCGACATCATTAACACACTTCTACAAACAGTGGATAAAACAGTTTTAAATTACCAGAAGTTGCATCATTATGGATTATTATTTTAGCATTGTTAGCCTTCTATAATATGATGTTGCTCCCACTGGAATACTGATTAAAATAGGAACCAGATGTGCTTTTCATGACCAGATTGAAAAAGATAAACAACCAGAAAATCAATTCAAATAAAAAGGATGCCCTGGGGGTGTTTCTCAAAACTGAAGAAGGAGAGTATATGTATCTTTTAGAAGGGTGGGGTAAAAACTGAAAAACACTCAAAACCAGAAATCTCCTTTTTCACAAAAAAATCCCTAAGAAACATGAAACAATCTAGTTCTTAAGACACCTATTTTGATTATATTTCAATGTACCATTACCTTAAAATTGGGTGTACCAGGCAGCACTAAAACAAAGAAAAATTAGTATTTTCAGTTTTGCCCATAAATCCACGAGAAATAAAGCTCATAGGAAAAAGATTCATTTACATGTAGACCTCAGTGTTTTACAGGAATGTCACTTTGCTTTATTGGCCTGTAAGTACAATATGAAAGTTCAAAAAAAATTATCTATCTTCAACTCCAGAGACCCACTAAATGGAAGTCTTATCTTTGTGCCAATCCTGATGGGAGCTGGTTTTGTGCTAAATGCAGACGAGTATCTGCAATCTTGAATACCTCTTGAGTACGACTGACTGGCACTGTTTTGCAGCACAGACCATCTGTTTATTTACAGGGAATAGAAAAGAGCAGAGTTTCTAGTCACAGAGGACCAGGGATCACAAACCTCACATATCCACCTTCATTTCAGAAGAGCTGGAAGGGAGACTGGGTTAGCCCTGCTTGGCACCAACTCTAATGAGTAGACCCAGTTGCACCAGCTCGTTTTGCTGCAGCTGAGTGTCACAACAGGAAAAGCACAAGCCACACAATCAGGCCCTGCAAAATCTGGAATAGCACACCATATAAAGGCAGAAGAGATAACTTACTTCCAGTTTTCACAAACTAACGCTTTTAGATATCAGCATCTGATTTTCTGGGTGAACAAAGCTTTGTCACCATGTGGTACAGCAATCATTCCATCTTTAGAAGTCCTTCCCTCCACACCACCAAAGCCAAAATACAAATTAGGAAATGAAAGATTTCATGCAGTACAGCCTAATACATGTTTGATTTGCCAAATGATGTTATTTCTCTTAGATATATTTTGAAAAAGCATCAGACAGAACAAGAGGGGATTAATATGAGAAATTCCCCAATCTCTTCCTGTTCCTTCTTAAAATGACTTCCAGGGGTCCCCTGTTTTCTAGCTCCTATTTCTTCTGACATACTGCTTACATTAGGAACCTCATTAATTTCCTCTATTCTGTCTCATATCCCTCTCCCTCTTTCTGGGAGTTTGCCAATTTTTTTCCAATTTTTTGCCATTATTTCTTGTCTCCCACAGTTTATATTGCTCCTAATTTTCCTCTTCCCATAGCTCGTTCTCCTTTCTCTTCCATACGCCAGCACCTGCTTGTCCATTAACAGCCCCCTTGGGATACTTCAGGAAACACATCACCACCTTCCTGCAGAAGTTTACTGAGCTTGGGTACTCAGACAACCACCTGCCTGAGAAGCAGCATTTGTGGATGTTGAGAGAAGGGTACTGGATCAACGTTCCATTCTTTGAGACATCCTCTGCTGCACTTGAGATACTGGTGCCAACTGCATAAATCAACAATTACAACCATCAATTACTCCAGTATCGGAAGGAAATTACGATCATGAAGTCAAACACTCTGAATTTTGGAAACACCAGAATGAATGCTGTTCATGGAACATTACTTCAACTTGAGTGTGTACACAGGTGATCTTCCTTTGCATGATCACTTTGTTATCCACAGCTGTACAACTGGAGACTGCTATAAAAGATATTTTCTTATTGCTGTTGAAGTAATGACTATCAAAATCATACTGGTATTGGGAAGTACTGAAAAAAAAATCACGAAAGAGTCTCAGAATTGAGAGCCCCCAGACTTCAGGATACTTTAGGAGAGCAGTCTTTTCCTCCAGAGGCTACTCAGTCAAGAAAAGATACAAAAGGAACAATCAGGAAGGGCACAGCAGATTAACTCGAGAAAAAAAAACTCTAATCTGTAATTTAAGATTATAGAATACATGTTCAATTTGATAAACTATTCACCAGAGACCTTTCAGTGACCAAGAATTCATAGCAGGCACTGCCAATGCATTGTTCCTGTCGAACAATGCTACGAAACAAACAAACAAACCATGGCGTGATCTTCAGAGAGGAATTTTATTGAAATGTGGTTAACTAGCAAAAAACTGCCTGTCAAAATTCTTTAAAAAACAGCTTTTCAGTAACTTCCCCTAAATATTTATATCCTCTTTTTCTGGGGCTTTCAGTGAACCGGATTCAAAGCACCCACAGAAAGTTGTTCAGTTGAGGGCCGTGTCAAGGGGCTGCCACATTCTCTACCTCAGCATGTGCAGTTCGACAGTGACTTCAGCACTGGAGCCAATACACACACTCAGTGTGAAAAAAATTTTCATTAAGTCACATCAAGAAAAGTTTTCTACAACAGAAAAGGTCTCTGCTGCAGGAACACACTGTCAAGCACGGCACAGGTGCAAGAGGTACACAAACTAGACAGGTGATACAGGTGCACTCAATCCAATATCATAAAAGGCTGATAAGGAGAATTTACCACTACAGTAGACAAATTCCTATCAGGGAATTAAATTTTTTTTTCCTCTTTTATGGGGAGAAAGGAATACACAGATCCTTTAGTCTCAGCTTTCTCTCACCTCCCAAATGTTCTGCATTCCAGTTTCACAGAACAGCAATATTGAGGTTTGTGTGGAGAATACTTTAGTTGCAATGGACAGTCTTTGTCAAAGGTGTGAAAAACTAGCAACTGGAATTACTGTTAAAAGGGTAGAAATTATTTTAGTAATGTGATAGTTACGATAAGCAAAGTAATGCAGGAGTAAGGAGGCAGATCAGAACAACATCAAGTCTGATAACAATCTGTTCCAACGCCTGACCCTCATCAGTTGCTGACAAAATTCAATCCTTGCTGATGCCACAAGTCAGGCAAAAAACCATCCAACAAAGCAACAGCTGCAGAGACATTTAGACTCCTGGAAGCACAGCTGTTCTCAGAGAGAAGGGATCACTCCTTCAGTCTACAGAACTAGGCATACAGAGGAGCAGGGGAGTTTATATTGCAAATAAATAACATAATCTGGTAATCCTCAGTCCAGGCACCTTTAAGTCACAGCCCATTTGTAATCAATAGTGTCCCATCTTGCTTAACTTTTGCAGGAGCTCTGAAAGAAACTGGAGTTTTCACAGTCTCAGTTTGCCCTGCTGCTTTGAATGCCAAGGTATTTTGACACTTTCTTTCCTTCTTTTTATAATTAGAAAACCTGGCTCACCAGTCCATGCTCACATCAGATGCTTCAGGAATGATGCTGACGTGCTAATTCTAACCCTGCACTTGATATGGCAAACTGCACTCCAATCCCTAGCACTTCACATCCTTCTTTCACACCCTCCCCAGATTATCAAATTACTATTCTGGCCTGAATTTACATAGGATTTAGCAGGATATCATGGACTTCATTCTCAGTAAGTGAGGGAATGGAAAAAGTGAGGAAATGAGGTGGAGCTCGCTCTGAAAGCCAATTACTAACACAGATTCTCTGCTAACAACACCCATTTATTGGATTTCCTCAGTTCAGCCAATGCTTACCTACCATTCAAATGGTCAACAGCTGGAAAACCTTACATTTTTGTGACTAAGTGGTGTCCCTGTTTCTGACAGATGGGTAATAAATAATGCAACCATTACAGAGAATTGCTCTCACTCTGAATCCACTGGTGAGTTCTGAACTCTACAAGGAGCACAGCTTTACACGAGAATAGGGCAATTTTCCCCTACATTATTTTGCTTTTAGAGCACATGTAACAATAGCCCATGGAACTGGATGGAGGTTAGGAAAGGTCTTACTCCAGCTGTTTCCACAAATCAAATATTAAACACGCAGTAGTAACCCAGTAGCATTTCTGCCATACACAGGCCCACATTTTGTTACTTTGCATTTGTTTGCACTGATCATACCAAACTGCTTTACTGCCTGCTTTGTACAGAAAGGAGAAAGCCACTGAAAAAATGTCTAGATACATCTCAGGACTTAAGATGCTTGTAAATAATACAGAACCAGGAATCTACATTAAACCCTGGGTGAAATCCTGGACTTCCTACATTTTATAGGGATGCCAAGAGCTTTGTTTGATAAACATTGGTTTGGGTGAGTCTGTGACTACGTACTGTGACACAGACTTTAAGTTTTATCACCCTTGTGTTTTCCACAATTTCCCTCCCTGACTGAATGCATGAGATGGATAATTTGAATTTGTGCCTTTTGCATAATTTACTTTACATCATGAATTATGTTCCAATGTGTGTATATATGTGAGCCCAGGTTTTTAGAATCAATCACAGGAGCATTTCGACATTCCCAGTGTGCTGTAGGGACAGAAAATATTGGATGTATCACACCTATTTAACTGGATAAACACACAGGTGTAGAAGGTGGATCTAAGCAAACACATTCCACAAATCCAGGTCTTAAAGCTGATTCTTATCCAACATCTGTGTATATAAAAGGATGCAACACATTTTTTATTTTGTAAAAAGAATATATTTAAAAATCAGGCAGAAGAAGTGACTTCATGGTGAATATTTTGGTAAAATAAAAATCTGACTACAGACAGATGGCTCACTTCAGAAAGAGAGATCTCTGAATGTCATACCTGGTAATAAATGAGATAAATCAAATGGCTCTCCTGAGTATTTTCTCATTTCAGCTCTCTATTTTTCATATCTCCACCAAAAATGTACTGTTACAATTCTGCAACATCTTATGATAAACACAGGCTGAGTGTCCTGATGTCAATACAAGTAGGATCCTCTAAACTTGAGGGTTATCAAGCTATATATTAATTATAGGAAATCCATCATAACCATATACAGTGCAAACTCCATTTAGAAAAGAAGGGTTCATCTGATGGCCACTGCATTCTTTTTTTATTCTATCTCCTTTCAAAGTCAGTATCATGATACTCCACTGTCCTAGTGAATAAAGCCTGAATAAATGAGTTTATCTCTTAAGTTTACTACTGACAGAACTAAGGCATTCCCAGCCTTTGTTTTCCCTAAAATAAACCATGTAAAACACATTTGCTGTAGTTGATTAACAAAAAAAAGAAGTAGTTATGCAGTTGTCAACTATTTGATAGTTTTAGGGGTTTTTTTTAAGGATCTACTGCATCCCATTCAAACTTTCCTGTAGAATTAAATCAGCTCAATATGATTTGGATGAATAGGAGGAAACAAAGAAATGAATGATGTGGAAGAGATCTGTTTAGAAAATTGCTAGGAAAAAATTTTTGTTGTCTCTTCAATATGATTTTAATAACCCATACCAGTTACCAAAACAACATTCTTACAGTCAAGGAGACAAAGGATCCCTAATTATGGGGTTTAACCTTAGGTTTACAACCTGAAAAGATGAATCCAAACTGAGGTGCAATATTCCTTATCTCTCTGGTTTTCTGCCTTGCTATACATTTATTTCCCATGCATTTTGCAGTGTTGTTGATACTGCAATGCTGCCCAAAGATTGGCAAATAATGTAGCACTTTTCTTTTATCTTTTGCATGTTGCAAAAGTCAACCTTGAATTAATCCTGATTTCCAAGATCTGGAAACTACAGACAAGGATTTAACCACTGCAAGATTTAGCACCTTCACATCTACAGAATTTTTTCCACAGGCCCTTCCAATCCCATTTTAGCTCTTGCTGCAGGGCCTTAAAGCCCAACAACTTGAGTTTAAAGTCTGATACAGAGATTATTATCTTCCTACTGTCCTAAACTCTGGAAGTTCTGGAAGAGGTTCTAAAGCAGACTTGAAATGGATCAGGTAACGAGGAGGAACACAGTGAGAGTTTCTCAGCAGGTCTGGGTTGCCCTACGGGCAAACTGGACAAAATGGAGGGTTTTTAAAGTTGCACTCGTGACCCAAACCTGGGCAGTAGATATTCCAGCAGGCCAGCCTGGGGATGAGGAAAGCATGGATCCTTAGTTATGTTTTCATCTAAAAGGACAAAAAGTAACTTCCTATGAAGGAAAACAGGAATAAACTTTATTAAGCTGTTTCTATTTGAACTGGAGGCCTCTGTACAATCTTCGTAATAGCGAGCAAATGCTTGCAATTCATTGCCACTTTTCAGCACTTTGTTCACTGCAGCAATGCCATGGAAAACTGTCCTATCGAGCAGGAAGCAGGAACAGTGCGTGGCTTAACGTACAGGGGGCAGGGTGAAGTACTAAAGAAAGGCTTACTGCTTCTGTGCTTTGCACATTTTCTTGTCTCCTGTGTTCCTCATACCTGGGCACATTTACTCAAACACAAGATCACCAAAGAAACAGAAAACCACAAGCATTTTAGGTGGACAATTTCTATTTATCATTCGGGATTTTCTTGGGATTGTGTTTGCAAAGCCCTGGTCACGCATGTAAGCAGAGAGAGGACCAAGTACCAGTCATCTAAAAACCTCAGCCATTTCAATCTGAGATATTACTTATGCTTGGTTTAAACAGGTGCATGTTGAATCTTTCCAAGGATCAGAGATATGTGCAGAGAAGCCTGACATGCACATACAGACCAGGCTGGCATCCTCCCATTACAAAATATCCAGTTGTATTTGTTGTATAGCAAAACATAAAATGGTGTGATTATGGAAAACTGCAGTTAAACCATGGTGGAAAGACGTTATTCTATAATTATAAAATACAAGGATATGAAAGTAACCAACAATCATTAAAGAATAACTGCACTGTTCACCAACTAAACTTATAGCTCGTGCCTTATTTAAGCTGCTTTGCATTTATTCCTAATACAAAACTTTATAGAAATCTGAACTGAGGCACCACTTAAAAAACACACAGCAAGTGATTTACTTTTTCAGAGCCAAGAGAAATACATGCCTATGCCTGGACCATGAATAGCTCCAGCTTTCTGGAACTGAAACCTCAGGTATGTATTTTTTCTCCTGTTACTAACTGTCAGAAACAATAACTTAGCAAGGAAAACGAAAAATTAAAACCAGTATGGGTCTGAAAGTGCAAGTTGTTATTGCACATGAAAGACCCAGAATATTTACAAAAACATTTCTACTTGCATCCTATTTTGCTGAGTAAAACACAGATTATCTTTTATCCTTGATTGCTTTCTTTATAATACACAACAGATAAGCCTTTTGAATACCACAAATTTTTTTCATTGCTATCATTCTGAGTTCAGACTGTGGAATGGACCAGAGAACACACTGGTATAAATCCAGCCAAAGTACTGGCAAAAACCACATCGGGGATAAATCACTTCAGTCCCCACTCCTTGTCAGAACGGTGGTCACGGGTTGGCAAGATACAAGTCAAACTGGAAATAGCTGTAATCACAGTTTACAAGAGTTACCCTAATGAAAACCACTTCTTTGTGTATCAGCTGCAGGCATCCAGCCTTTGAAAGCCCCAAGCACCGGACCTTTCAGATCAGAAAGGTGCACATATTGAGCCTTTTGCTGAACTAGAAAATTAGGCTGAGCTACAGAATATGGGGAACAGCCCAATGTGCTGAAAGAACAATAATGGCAAGAAAAATTGATCAACTTTGGGTTTTGAGTGAAAACAGTTAAAAAAAGAATGCAAAGCCAGTGACAAATGGGATCAATCCCCGAGAGCGCTGAGAGGAAGCTGACAGTGGGAAGGAAGGAAATGGCTCCTTCCCTTTGTCTGTGCACAGGAAAGGCACCACAAGCTGCCAGGTGCCACACACCTCTCTGCTCTTTTGGATCACTCCAGGCTAACAGCCTGATTTAGTTCTGTGTCCCTCACCACAAGGTGGCACAGATGTCCTCCCTGGGATTTTTAAATGCCTCTGCAGTTGGTTTTCAAGGAGTAACTGTTATCCAGTTGTAGAGCGAGGAAATACAGGGGTGGGATAAAAGCAGGGAGTGATAATCCGTGCTATATTATCAAGAATAAACAACTAAATGTAAGTCAACTTTTCTTAATATGTGGATTAATTCCAATCTTTCCTTGCTACTATTAGTTACTAAAGGGACTGAGGTGTACTCTGTACTCACACCAACAGTGTGGCAATTCAACAGGATGAGGAGCCATGGAAAAGTTTGCTTCAGTATGTTTTACAAATACATTCACCAGAAACGCAGCAGAATTTACAGATGAAATGCAGCATGGACAGCCTGGTGCCAGAGATGGAAACAGGCACACAGGAGCAGAAACCCAGGTGTACGTACCCAGGATTTCGATTCTTCAGTCTTTAAGCCTGGGGTTCCCCGTTGGTTGTTACACGGTATTAGAGGTGTTCTTACATTGCTGCCACTTTTCATTCTCACTTCCTGAGTTTCAAGAACCAACTACATGAGCTAAGGAAGGCTGTTCCCTACTAGCAATTTTTCTTTCATGATGATAAAGGGCGTGTTTGTATATTTGGACGTTTCAAAGTCTGACATTCATTCTCATTTTCACCTAGTGGCTGATGAAATAAAAATCTCAGTGCAGTAGTCCCTCTTTTCAAATTCATGATATGAAAATACACTGTGTGATCTATGAGGGCCACAGCACAGAACAGAGCCACGTTTCATGTATCCTTTAGAAAGGCACTAAGCAGACTGTGAACACACCAAACTGCAGAAGAGATTTGAAAGCAAACTGATAAGCGTGTGAGTACGAAAGAGAGGAGGAGGAATTGTTTAAGGACAGCAAAATACTAACCTAAACCAAAGCCCAGAAACACTGGCTAGCATGTGAAGCAATTCTATCCACGCACCACGAAATATACATTTTTAGAAAGTAGATTCTTGGAGATTTAAAGCATAAACTATGTACACAGCTCCCTCTGATGACCATTGGACACGATACAATGCAAGTCTCCTTTTACTTTTGTTCGTGCACTCAACTGACAGCTGACTGGTTAAATTCTAATTGCTTCCAAGTGAGGTCAGCAAAGGTATTTATCGAAAAGGACTGAACAACAGGCTCAACACACACATGCACGCGCACGCACACACACACCATCGCTCTGGCCCTTGATTTATGGAAACAATTACAATGCTGGGGGAGCCTTTCTGAGCCGAGAAAGTTTGTAGCTACAGTAGAGTGTCTCATGTTGCAAAAAGCAGACAACAGAAATGGAGTACTTGGGCATCCAGCTCTTATCAACAGGAACAAGTAAGTTATCTGTCCTTTACAAGAACGGTTTCTAACAGCTATTAGCTTTTATCTTCGTTTGTCTGCGTTAGATGCTAAAAAAAGAATTAAGAAAACGATTTCTACTAATAATCTGAAAAGGGTGGGATGAAAATACAGCGCTGAAGCTGTGAGGTCTGTTTGGAAATCTAGCGAAAAGTTAAATGATAGATTGTGCTAATAGTGACTGTATAGGTATGAAGTAACAAGGAGAATTTTATCATGCATGAGAAAGTAGTTGAAGTCAATCAATAGGAGATTTTTGGAAGGACTTAAAACTGAAGACAGAACTCTGTTTACAACCAGGAGAAATGTCTGTTTTTGTAAAAAATTGTACGAGAGATATCTGTTGTATATACATTTGCATATTGCTAAAAATCAGCTCAGCATGTCATGTATTTGTGTGCAGTACTTTTCAGTAGCATAATGTAACCTTGCATGTTTGTAACAATTGAGCATAAAGACTTACACATGCACCTTTTCTCCCAGATCTTTTATTTTCAGTGCAAGCAGCAAATTCAAGTAGTAAAGAAGGTCACGACAACAGAGGTTTTTATAACTTGTGTCTTTAAAGGATATTCTGACTGAAGAGATATTTAAGAAGCTCTTCTATTTCGCCATTAACTATTAAGGAATAACGATCAGAATTCTAGAAGAGGGAGCAATCTCATTTAAATGAATCTGTAACTCCTAAAGACAGAAGGCAGGTCGGTGACCTAAGAGCAACAGTCTACTTGAGATTTAATTTTCATTATGTTGTTCATGAACACCCAGAACACTGCACTATAATGCACAAATGGATACTGACATGGATCCTGCCAATTTTGCTCTACAGATCATACTTTTACATTATCTTTCTAATGGGCACTATATCTTTAGCTTGCAATGACATGACCCCAGAGCAAATGGCTACAAATGTGAACTGTTCCAGCCCTGAGCGACACACCAGAAGCTATGATTATATGGAAGGGGGGGATGTGAGAGTGAGAAGACTTTTCTGTCGAACTCAGTGGTATATGAGGATTGATAAGCGAGGCAAAGTAAAAGGGACAAGAGAAGCAAACAACAACTACAGTAAGTAATACTTTTGCTTTTCCTATTTCTAAGTTTTCGGAACTCTACCCAGCATTGTTTCCTATTCCTTGGTTTATCGTGATTTCAGAGGAGTTTTGCGTGGTGAACTGACCGTTGTGTAAAACAAGTCTGCCAATTAATCGTACAGCAGGACATTTGTTATTGATTTTGAAATGCGTCACTTTAAATACTACATTGTAGATCTGCTAATGTATTAGTTACAGCTGGGAACTATTAGCAAACAGAGAGCCTATTTTAACAAGTGAACTAAGGTTGTAAGTATGAAAATGTATAAGCACCAACTTTGCTCGTAAAGTACCTCTGAAACGTTAAACCACGTTTATATAGTCCACAAACTACCTAAAGGTTTGGTGTGTTTGAGTTAACAATTAAAACATATGCAATACTAGAAAGTTCAATGGAAAGAATTATGTAAACTCTCTTGCAAAATCTTTTAGATAGTTTGCCAAGCCAGGAACAAAATCTATTATAGTTTCTGCAGTTCATTATTACAATGATCATGATGCTGAAAAAATATTCTCTCCCCTTTCTTCCAAAACCATGACTCATCTAGAGAGAATGGACATATAATATTTTACAAAGCTCTACCCAATACAATTTCTGAACTGGAAAAATAATTGTTGCACTAATCTGTGTTTTTCATACAAATAGCTATGTATCTTCAATTTACACTTGAAAGCATCAATTTTTACAGCCACTATTTTTTGCCACTTCTTTTGGGTTGCTACAAATATATTGTTTATTTAGAGAAACGTGACATCTACTTGAAAGGACATTACTTTATTAAGATACAACAGGAAAATACATAGGATCATACTGCATATTCCAAAATAAAAGTATAAGGAAAAGGAGCCAGGGACAAATAAAAGGACGAATATATTTCCAAGGATGCTGTTAAATACAGTTCTAATGTAGGTTATAAGTAATACTGTGCTTTTTATAACTGCAGCAGCAGCAAAAGAAATCAATAAATCAACCCTCGAGAACTGTTGGTGTGATTCAGCTTTCAGCTGGAGCTGCCTGCTTGTTTTCTATAAGAACAGCACTTTCCATGCCATAAGTGCCTGCCTAGTGGGCTGCATCATTTATTTCTTTACTTCAGGACTACATTAAGTGCTTGGCAACTTGTGTGGCTAAAACTGCATTGACTAATGTGACTGTTTCTTTTAAAATTTGTTTCCATATGTCTCCTTTCTTCCTACACTATTACATAGTGAATAACCATATTCCTCTGAAAGACAACACATGGCCTGCAGCCAGCTAAGTTATTTGGTCCATATTCAAGACTCCCTTTGAGTTTCAGGACATTGCTACAATAGAGATCTATAGGGCTGGTTTTGAAGGGAAATGTTGTTCCCACAAAAATCACTGAAAAAACCCCATTACTGAGCATTGAAACAGATTCTTCTAAATTAACGTAGATCAGTGAATATCCACAGTACCCAAATTTCTCTTTTATTATTTACAAACACCTTAAAGAAATTATGACAGCATATGAGCTGAATAATTATATACATTTGTGCTTTTTTTAGTTGAATGAAGCTAAAGGAAAAACTTTGTTAGCAATTTAGCATTATTTCAAATTCAAGTGAAGGTTTTCGGTTCTCTGCAGGATTTGGTGCTGCTGAAGCACATTAATGACACCTTGACACATTCTGGAGTGAGGCCACGGGAGAATAAGATCATTTTGTGCTAATGATGTAGTCTTAAGTTTTCTGAAAATTCTATGATTACTTAGTGATGGTAACTAACTATTACAAATTCCAGAAAGGCAAACCTGAGTCACTAAACCCTTACATTTGTATTGCAATGAAAAAAAAAGAATCCTTTATCTGGTAAATGAAACAAGTATCAGGAGAAAAAACAATCAAAGATGGAATGGTTATCTGGTGACTGATGTGTGCTTTGATGAACTTTGATTTATTGTCTCCACTAAATTTGACTGAAGTATGTAGGAAGTCTCCCACCATCTTAAGTTTAGGTCTCTTACTGTAATTTATCTATTGTATCCCAGGGAATAACATCCAAATGCTTTTGTTGGACAAGTAGAATAGGCAAATATAGACAAAGAGGACAGGAAAAATGTGAACACTTAAAACTTGGATTGCCTGAGAAACTAAAAAAATTAGTGTTGTAGTATTATTATAAAAACACTTTTTTTTCATACCCTCTGCTCAGCAAAAGATGCAAGCAGCCTTTTTGAAGATGTGCTTATGGCTCTCTACTGAAATACCTATAAAGAAAATAATATTTTATGAGGGGGAAACAAACAAACAAACCAAAACAAAATCAAAACCAACCAAAATAATACAGGAATAAAAATCCCCACCTGGACCTTTCCCTAAGCAAAATTTTTAACATTAGGAGACTTAAAAGGCTATTTTTATCCAGGGTCTCTGAAAATTATGAATTTAAAATCATACCCATGACAAAGATGTATTAATGGGTGTGTTCAAATATTCTTGTTCCATGATTTCCAGTTCTGGAAGTCAGGAAAAGGTAAATCAGACCTGTTTCTAGAATGCCATTCCAAAACAGCTGCAGTCAAACTAATCAATGGATATGAAAAGTGTTATTCCAAGAGGTTTCTTCTTCTTTTATCCTAATTTTCCACTTACATAATAAATAAAAGGAATTCTTTTCCCTTTTGAATTCACTAATATGTTCTACTAATATAAAAATAAGGAAAAAAAAATCATATTTTTACCTATCATAACTTAGCTTCATAAAGGAAGCTGCCCTGACAGTTTTATAGGTGGAATCAACAATTTGTTTTGAGCCCATGAACTGGGAAGCATAAATATTGTGAAAAGAAAACTTCCCTCAGAAATGCCTGTAGAATGATGACTTCATCACCACTTTGGCAAGTGCCAAAATTCACAGAGGTTCTCCCATCAGCTGGAACTATGAACATCAGAATGCCAGGATGGTGAGGAATTAAGGTCTTTGCATTTCAAACTTCTCCAGTTACAGAGTAAAAATATAGATACACAAATACTACGAAAGCAACAGCAAAAATAATCAAAGTGCTAAAATTTCCTCAGGTTTTAAGTTAACAGCCACTGTATTAAATGCATGTGGATTCAAATGTCATGACATAACTGAATGCTGAACCAAATCCTCATTCACCAACTGTAATTAATCTTTATTTATCATTCACTTGCTTCAAGACACACCAGAGCTTGGTTCAAGCAGTCTGTGTGTGCTGTCCCAGCCAAAGGGAATTGCTGATCCTGTTTCCAGCAGCGCTGACCCACAGGTACCCACAGAACACGGTCCTGGGCACATTTCAGAAAGCAGCAGAGCCTTCTGCTGGACACAAAGGTGATAACTCAAGAGTGAACTAATCAAATCAGAGGACAGTGATCTCCACTAAGCAGAGGAAATCACTTTGCACCTGACAGCTTTGCTTTCAGTCTGAAAGCTAAAAGGCAGAGGGAGAACGGAGGGTCACACACTGACAAACTAAAGCGAGAATTAGGAAGCAGCCAAGAGATTAGGTCACCCAGAAAAATCTGTCATTATTCATAGAAAAATTTCTCTTGGACAAAAACTTATTATACCTTCTCGAAGCCTAAACCAGATGGTTTTTATTGAAAATTAAATTTGGTATCTTGTTCATGGAAAAGAATCTAATTGGGCACACAGAGCAGACTCTTTGAATTCTTGATTGTAAAATGTGAGATTGACTGAAGGAGTGACATGGCAATTTCCTAACTCAATCTTTGATAGAAAAATAAGCCTCTCCTTATCACTGTTTACTCCTTCCTTCATTTCACTTTATGCTTATTAATTTTGCCATATTTTACTCGGTTTTGTTCAGAGAAAAAAAAAAGGCAGCAAAAAATCAGTTTATTTTGACTCTATCCAAGAGGATTTACAACTACAACTGGATGATGCTTTAGGACTTTCCACGCTCTGTTGCCTTTGGAATCTCATTTTAAAGACTTCAAAGGGTCTCTTAGTTACTAGAAAAGCCTTCCCGGAACCTGAATCCTAAGATGTCTGATCCTATCATATTCCATGTGTGCTCTAAACCCAGAAAGTGCCAATTTCCTCTTCTTTTCAGTGGATAAAACCAACCAAAAAAAAAAAAAAGTAGAAAAAGTAATCTAGTGAGATCTTGATGCGAAGCGGCTGAAATCTAGATTAAAACTTCTATCTTGGAAAACTACTTCTATTTTGACCAAAATCCAACAAGTCATAGTTTTCAGCAATATTAAATGAACTCTAATCTAGTTTTGTTCAAACCTAAACTCTAACTGATGGCAAAATACACTTTAAATGCATCTTAGTGGTTTTAACTCAAACTTGCTCAGAATTATTTCCAATAGCATTTTAAATATGCTTCTTAGCATAAAACAAATGCTGGACTATGTATGCTGTGCCACTGCATAAATTTTGTTTCTACTGATTAAATACATATTACATAGAGAACCAAGAAGTTCCAGTTCTGAAAATCAGATATTTCAAGGCAGGTACTGATCTACCAGATTCAGTTAAGGGTTATGTGTGTCCCAAATAAACAGAAAGTCTGTCTTTGCAACTGCATTTTTGGTTTTCAAGAGGTCATTTGTTCAACCTAGATTTTGGTGTCAGAAGACAAACCTTCACTAACCTGGAAGTGCTTTTGTTTCACATTAGTACTCTGTTACTCTTTTCAATTATAACAGAAAGATAATTCAAGTGGAAATATCTATGTATCCCCTCAAAACCCAGCCTACAGTGCCAAGGATGACTTTCTCTGCTACAGTGATTATTCAGACCTAAATAACAGATTTCCCTGGTCCCTCTCCAGTTCTTTGTGTAGCACTGGTGGTACAAACCAACCCCCAGGTTTCAACCAGCAGAGAGACTCTTTGCCTGTACCTCAGCCTCTACTTTATCAGAAACCCCAGGTTTTCACCCTCAGCTGTGGATGAAGATGGGTTTTAGCAAAGATTCAGATATCAGAAGCAGCTGAGTTATACCTGCCTTTCAAATGCTACTGACTTTTTCAGTAAGTGTACTCTTTGTGGAAGTGAGGAGAAAGCAGGGAATAAAGGCTCAACCACTGCAGCAAGAATGCTCAGATCTCGTGTCCAGATCAGTGCTCAGCTGACACAGCATGACAGGGGTGCCACAAAACACAATTAAAACTGTTTATTACTTCTGAATTTA
Organism: Pyrocephalus nanus; assembly: GCA_038380795.1. Classification (NCBI taxonomy): domain Eukaryota; kingdom Metazoa; phylum Chordata; class Aves; order Passeriformes; family Tyrannidae; genus Pyrocephalus; species Pyrocephalus nanus. The sequence continues at coordinate 10,468,350 of CM076272.1, forward strand.
CCTCCTGACTCTTCATCACCTTGTCTATTCTGAGGCATTTACCAGCTGAAAAGTATGTGGAAAGCCAGACAGTAGCAGTTTATCCTCACTTTCTTCTCCCTCTGAACAAAAATGATTGCATAAGCTGTGTGAGAGGAGACTCAAAGCTCTGGGCTCAGGCCCAGGCAGCAGCTTCCCAAGCTCATCCACACCAACAAGGCTCTGTCTGCCAGGGGAGCTTCAAAACTGAGCAAAAATCAGTATGAGCAGTGACAAACACCTAAGCTGAGTCTAAACACATTGTCCTTGCACTGATTCATCTGACCCTGATGCACCCCCGTAATTCAGCTGTGGCTTGGGAGTTTTCCTGAATCTCTCAATACTGAGATTTATCAGAAACGAGAAACGCTGCATTTTTATGGAACCATCACTCAAATTTAGCAGCCAACTGTGGAAGCAGTTACAGGACACGTTTAAAAGATAAACTGCAGCCCCTTCTCCCCCACAGCTTTTCCCCCCTCAATTGTTTACAATTTCTGAATGTTCAAAAAATTCAGTGTTGTATCATTAAGCATGTTATTGCTCCATCCCAAAGAAAATGTGCTGAAGTGGCCCTGACCTGAGACTCAAGAGACTTGAGGCTAATCCAAACTTTTAAGAAATTTGTTTACAGACTTTGGGAAAATTCTTCAGACTCTCTGTGTCTCTATGAAAAGAATTATTCACCTCTCTGTAAAGAGCTTTAAAAAGTACTAGTGGAAAAAACTTCCAAACCTCAAAAGAATGGTGTGATACTGCTACAAATATTAAATAATTTTACTATAGAGTATTAATTGACTAATAGAAAATTAACTAAAATAACTGTAGACAGTCGCTAGACAGAAAAACACTGAGCTCAGATGAATCTTAAAGAAGCAATTTCCATACAGGCAAAGAGAATTTGGTAGAAAATTCAATGCCTTATACAGTCAATCTTGCAAAACAAAGCCTAAATCCAGATATCCCCGTTCCCAGCTTCCAGCTTTCTGTATTGTCTGAGTATCTGAAAGTGATTGGTTTAGATTTCCAGGATCCTGGAGGACAGAACAAAGCTGGTTTTCTCCTCCATCTTCCTTAAAGCTCAGGAAGACCAAGACATCCTAAAGCATAGAATTAAACTGTTCCACACTACAAGATCTATCAATTGGTAGTATGTTTTGGAACACTTTTCTCATCAAAACAGCAGAAGTTTAGGCAAATAAAGGCTGTTACTCTTCGTGGGTGGCACGCTGCTTTCATTGCATAATTGACTGTCTATGACTATATTTGGCAACTGCATTTCAATTGTCTTGCTTGACCTTTGACTTTATTTTTAATTTTTAATTCTGGATATGAGCTGACAGAAAGGTCAAGTTAGCCTTCTGGTGTATGTAATTTAGAAACATTATTATTAAAAAGTTAATAGTGAAAATTCTTATGGCAGAAACATAATAGAGGTTAACAATCCTAGCACTGAATTGTCACACTTTAAAACTTTCATAACACATGACATCATTTATACAAATGGAAAAAGTTCTTTGTTACAACTGGTGTTGAAAAGTTAGAAGTGGAGATTCACAGATGTGGCCCACAACTTCAGGAAAACACACCAAAAAAAGCAATAAAAATACCAATGCAATCAATACGTTCTGGACTGTTATTTAGCTTTTAAAACAAAGAACAAAACCAGGATGAAGTTATTAAAAGGTCTTTTTCTATTAAAAGGAGAGATATTCTGTTAAAAACAGAATCCTTCAGCATCCAGACTTTCAAAACTACGCCTGGCCAAGACACCGATAGATCAACTCCAAACTATAAGTGAAAACAGCAACAATGACCCTTTCGTGGCATTGTTAACCACAATAACTTCAAAAGGGATCAACACACACCACTGGTCTCCAATAATAACACTTTCTAAATACCCCCATTGCCAGTGGGATTTTCCTGAAGGACTTTCCTAGCATTAATACTTCCATCTTTGGCAAACTGGCTTGCATCCTTTTAAACGTGTCAATAGACACTGGGAGGTGCTACAGACTATAAAAAGAAGGTGATCAGACTTGTTCTTGGCAATTTTGATACCTTGGAATTTTGCTACTTGTCTTACTAGCAGGTAATGTGCTTCAAAACAGAAAAAATACTACCACCTGTTAACAAGAAGCTTTTTTTTCATTAACAACCTGTGCTAATTTCATATGTTTTATTATGATCTTTAAATGTCATGTGGGATTTGATATTTCAATCAAAAGTAAATGTTTGGAGTAAAAAAAAAAAAAAAAGTACATAGAGAACTTCATGATGGTTAAACAGAGAAATTATTATAGATGACCATACATATTATCTAGAGTTGAAAAATATTGGGGGGAGGGGGGCAGGGAATAATTACAATCAAGATGCAGTTAGGAAAAGGTTGTATGTGAAACTGCTGCAGTCCCAGAGCTGCTCAGGTGAAGTGGTGCCATCCTTCTGGGGGCTGTCTGTGTGCACAGCTGTAAACAATGGAGTGGCATATTGGGAGTTTTACCTGCCAGCTGAGTGGAAACGCTCCCAAGAGCTGCCTGGTTTCTTGTACAGCACGTGCACAGCACTGTGGGGTGAGCACAGATCTGCTCTTGGAGTGGTCTGTGTGAACTCTGAAGGGGGCAATGGTCAGACTCTCCAGCTGGCCATCAAGCAGATGGATTTGGGAGAAAATGCAGGTCTAGCCCAGGGAAGGCAGAGGAGAACAGACTGATTACATCCAGTGCTTGTGTAGCTTCTTGTGAAAACAAGAGTTGTTCTCCCTGACAGAAATGCTGCAGTAAAATAGAAAGGATAACTGAATCCTGAGAGTGCAGCCAGTACTGACACAATTGGGAAGTGCAACTTTCACCAGCTTTCAAAACCAACTTTAACTCCTCCATGCTAATTTATTTCCTTTGGAAGAGCCTGGGCAGCTTGGGGACTGCACATAATGTGCAAGATGATATGCAGAAATCCAAGCAGTTCTTCAGTGCTTACTGGTGACATTTTACAAGGATTTAGGGAATCAGCTATGTAAATCCAGCACATAACGATTCAAATAACGAGACTTGCTTGTTAGGGCTGCCTTGCAACAAGAGACAGACTTACACCGTGGGAAAGGCCAGCACAAGATCTTCCTCTGCAGCGTTCCTTTATGTTTGCTTGTGTGAGGAAACTGCACCTGAGAAGCCTTGAAGTCATCACAGCCCCGTCCCTTGGCAATGCTACCACAAAACATTGCAGTATCACCTTTACTAAAGGCCAGGGACAAACACCTGTCCTCAAAGTGAGATGCATCCCAGCTGAATTCCACACCCAGCACTATTGCCTGCATTAGTTTAGCACCATCTTACCCATGCCATGCACTGACAGAGCACAAAACCAAACCTCTGCCATGCACTGAGGACATCTCTGACCACACATGAGCCACCAAAACTCAAACAGTGTCTGCCTACAAATACTGCTACTAATCAAACCCTGAAGTACTTTCTAACTAACTGGTGACAAAAAGTCATTCTTCCAACAAAGGCTGAGAACCAAATCCAAGTAAAAAGGTGTATAATTTCCAGGGCAAGCAAGTTCCTTAGAGCACTCTAAAACACTGTATACAAGTCAGATAAAAAGAAACTTTCTCATGTCCTAATTATGATTCCAGAAAAACCATTCATCTATTCAGGAAAGAAATACCACCACCTACCTCATCAGGTGAGGGACAGCATGAGAACTGTGGAGAAAACCACAATGGAAACAGAGGGAAAGCCTCTTCCCTGTAAGGAATCCTCCTTTCATGCTGCTGACCAGCTACCAAGGCCTGGCCATGCCCTCCTTCCTTTCTCTTAACGATGCAATCAGGTACAGGTGCTTTGAGCCTCTGGCTCTGCTTTGCCTCCTGCCCCTTCTGCAGGACTGGCCCTGCTTCAGAGTGCTGAGCACTCTGCCTGAGCACCTGTTCCAGCAGCCAGGAAGGAAGTTTTCTTACGGGGGTGCAAAAGACAAACAGTCTGGCATGTTTTCTTACCTTACTAACAGTGTAACAGCCATATATTTGGGTGAATTGGTATTGGACTTCACAGTAAATATTTATTAGTTCAGAGGAAACCAAATGTTGCATTAATTTTGAGAGTAGCCTTAGGAGAGTCTGCTCAAATTATAAAGCAGATGGCAAGAGTCCTAGGCCACTTAGACTTGTCCCTTTAAATGCCTTTTAAGTTGAGAAATTAAAATAATACAGCTATTAATAAAGCCAAGCTTTGAGATTATTATATACCAATTTCAATCAGAATGTTAATATTAGCAAACTGGTGCCCAGACTACTCGATTATAAATAGCAAATTATTTAATGTGCCTTCATTTCTGACTGCATCCTTATGTGACTTGGAAAATTCAGTCTATATTACTGAAGATTAATGTCATGCAACTAAATTAAAGCAAAAAAAAAATTACCACATCTTTCTAGGAAACTATTACCACATATTTCACGGAAATCATGCTCTGTTAATTTTTAGCTAAGTGTTTTGAATTTGAATTCCTCTATTTTAATCATATTCTTCAAGGACACACTCCGAGGAGAACTTATGAAAGGGCACTTTCATCCAGAAAGAACACTGGAAGCAAAACTGGTCTATACCAAAATCAGTGAGCTATAATTAGACCAAACCAGACCAAAAGCAAGATTTTTCAGCTAAATCATAACATATAAGACAGACCCCTCTAATTTAGTAGAGTGATGAACAGCCTAGCTCTGATCCAAGCAGATTTTTTAAGAGAATGTGATGAGTTCCAATGGCTATGTCATTTAAGCGGAAAATGATCAAGTGATAGAAGAGATGTTTATCATAATTACAGTGAGAAATTATTGGAGAAATTATTCAGAGCTGTTTAACATCGGAAATGTAATAAATACCTATCTTTGCCAAAACAAGACTTTTTACTTCCTGTATAACAAAATCTTTCATGAACACAAGTAGGTATCTGTACACTGTCCTTTTCAGATGGGATCTGGAGACAACCCAGGGACAGTTTTCTCAAAGTGCTGACAAGCGCTCAGGGGACATTTCAAGTTACCTTAAAAACAGGCAATACTTAAGCCTAAGCCCCACAGCACACGTACAGGACTTGCATTTCTACATCACTTCAGGTGATGCAAAAATGTGCAAGTAGCTACTGTTAGGCAGCTGTGTGAGATAAAAATAACAGAACCCATCCTGACTTTGTCCTAATCACTTGTGACTGATAATCTTGTATGCACAAAATATAGACATTTTTCTCCTGTTGGGCTCAATTAAAATATGACTGCCATTACAAAAATACTTTTCCCCTGTCCTCTTCACATCAGTTGTTCACCTTATGCTCTCTGTGATACAACTTTGTTTGGGGCATCCTTATTCATATATGACAAAATTTAACAAACATTAGTTTTGTACAAATGATTTCCCTGATAAACTACCTGGATTCTGAATGAGAATGTAGGTGCTTACCCCTTTTCAGGTGATGCAGGAAAATGCAGAATATTTCTGTCTGGATACAGCACCGTAAATATTGAAGATTTTGCATCACAATTTATTATATTTTCTTCTTGTCCATACTTCAACCATGCATTTATGGGTGTTTTCAGCTGACCTGTCACAGTTGGATGGTTTCTTTCTTTGTTTTCCCCTTAAGAGCCGTCTGGCAGCTGCACCCCAAACCAGCCTCTGTCAGTGGATTCCTAAAGAACTACATATACATCACCTAATGGAATCACATGTGCTGCAATCTACAGGTGCCACTGTACAAAGAGTCTGATTTGAGCCCTGTCAGACTGTGCTGTATTTGTTTCAAAAACACAAAAAAAATAATTCCCGCTCTCTGTGCGTGGTGTTTGACTGAAATACATTCTCAGCAACACAGAGATGTAACCAACATGAGAAAGTAATGGCTGAGAAGTACAGCATTGGCTCTTTTCAACATACACTCAAAGTATGGCTTCTCTGTTCCTATTGACTCAGGGATCAACTACGGCAAACTATCATTAATAGTCGAAGTAGTTGCTGTTGAAAGCAAAAATACTGCACAGCTGTGGAGGAGTTAAGTTACTGACTAGTGGAAAAGCTATCTAACCCTGTGATTCATTAGGAAAAGTTTGCTCAAGAGTTGAAAGACCCATATTAGGAAAGAGACAAATACATGCCATTTGTAAAAGTCTGGCTCTACTGCAATCAGTAAAAGTTTTGTTATGATGCCTATCCATGGCTTGAGTTTACTTAAAAAAAGGCCAAATAATAACTACTGCTTCTGCAAATCCATGTGCTTTTACTTTAAGATACAGTTTCATAACATTGGTAATAAATACTGGACAGAAAGAAAAATGAAATTCCTGTTCCACCATTAATCTCTTCCTGATCTTCGGGTCAGAATGACTTATCTATCATAACAATATCTATGTAGGAGTAATGTTTCTATTTCTATTCTACTCAAGATATGGGCTTCAGAGTCCAACACACCAGAATACACCCAATTCAGGATATTCAACTTGAAAAACAGCTAGCTATTACTTTTCAAATATATCTGCAAATTTATATTTCCATACAAAAGATATAAATGGAGGTTTATTCTAAGTTTTTTCTGACCTGTTTTAAAACCACAGATCCACATTTCTATACTAAAAACCAATAGCATTATTTATAGTGAATATATATTTAATAGTAAAAGTATAATCTTGTTTTGTAACTTTTTTTGACCATATAACATTGACATATGAATCAAGATTACCTTGACAGTCATGGGAGAATTAGGGTGGCACAAAAAGACCTAGTTAACAACAGCAGTTACTTTGTTTCATTTTGTGTGGTAAAAAACAATCACCATCTCAGTCAACTTTGGTCCTGTTTCTCCAGCTCCTTGCTGCAAGGCAGCTGAAGTCACAGAGATTCCACGCAAAGAAAGAAAAGGTTTCTTCACCACTTTCAGTGCTGGGAACAGCCACAATTGTTTCAGTCAGAGCAAAAACCATAGCAAATCCTTTAGCAGGAACAGGTTTTCCATATACATTTTAGAACACACCCCTGTGGGTACAGCCAAGCCCTGTGCTGGTTCAACTCCACGGTTTTCAAGGCAGTTTAACTGCTGAGTTCAGTGTCCCACAGTCACTTCTCTTTTATGTTACAAACACTAGGAGAGAACAGCACCATAACGAGCAGAAATGATCATAAACACAACGCAGAATCAAAAAAAGGCTGTCAAACTGAGTCTGCCAATCAAAAAATTACCCAAGCTAGATGCAAATCATCCACAAAAAAAAAAAAAAAAAAAAAAAAAAAAAAAAAAAAATGGAAGAGCTGCAACTCCCTTCCTTGCATATGCAGCTTCTGCTGCTCAGTTCAGAATCTAGTATGAAAAGCTCACTAAGCTTTACCTGAGTCCTCTAACTATACAAATCTATGGAAGCAACCTCTGCTGTGATCCTCTGCTTCAAAAAGAGAACATTTTACTCTCCCCTGCTTGACCAAGGGCCTTGTTTCAGCCCCTTAGCTGAAATGCACATTTCCAGACATCCACAATTTATAGACCAGCTGTGTTCCAGATTTTAAAGGGGTCCACACTTGCTGCTACAGATTGCTTATGTACTCTGTGGAGCTCATCAAAATTTCATGACAATACATATAAAAGCAAACTGTAGCAGAAAAATTGAAAAATGGAACGTTCTCAAAAGCTAAAAGACTGAAGCTGTTATCAAATGACTGAGTGGAGTGAAATCTTCCATTTGTCTCACGATCAAGAGAAAAGTATGTCTTTGGGCTTATGCCAATGCACAGGTTGTTTGATTATTGTCAGAGATGGAAATCTGGAATACTACCAATATAATAATATGGCTGCTGGGATGGATCTGAATTTAGGACTGTAGATCCTTTAACAGACTGGTCAAACAGTCACTGTCCAGTGCTGCAGCAGCACCTGTGTGCTCTGAGAGCCAAGGAAACAGAGCACTGCAGTTTGCAGGCACAGGAGAGTTCCCTGCCCTGCGGGGGCAGCTCAGGGCACCGAGAAACTTCTCTTAGTTGGTAAAGAAAGTGAAGTGATTTCTATCCCACTTTCTGTACTTTTCCCTGGTTACCAAGAGAATACTATAGGTGGGGGTCTTGGTGATAATGCAAAGTGCATAACAACACAGCTCTAACTTCATAGTTGCCCTTTTATATGTCCCCTTTCTGTATTTTTAGCTGATATAAGCTAGTAATTTTAATATTTTGAAATATTAAACACAAACTGAAATGAATACAACTGCACCGATTCACATGTGGAAATATAAAAATTAGAACAAGAGCTATGGCAAACTGGGTTGTTCACAACCAAAACCATATTAAAAATGTGTTAAAGTTAACAAAAAATTTGAAGAAATATCATATAATTTGCCTAATCCTGTGCTCTATTAACTGTTCAGTAATGATTACTTATTTCATGACTTCTTACATTTTAGCTAAGATAAGTTGATAACTTCTTTTCATAAGATAACATCATACTCTTCTATCACAACACACTGAAAGTGCAGCCCTTAGTTCTAGAGCCCTGATTTTTAGTTTCAGGGTACAAGCAACTTTCACCAAAAAACTGGGCACTATTTCTACGTAATACTTGCAAAAAGCAAAGCACAGAAAGGCTGTAGACTCTCGAAAATATTTACATGACTTCAGTTGCAATAGTTTTCTCATTGACTTCCTGATATTATGCACATGGACAAAACTACAAGTGTGCATGGAAACTTTTATCACCAGACTCAAGATGGTTAACTCCTGATTTCCTCTACATCCTGCATTTCCTCTACATCCTGCATTTCCTCTACATCCTGGCATTTGCAGTCAAAACTGAAAAAAAAACCCCAGATCCTCCAACTGGTCAACTCAGCTGAATTTAAAAAGGCAGATTAAAAATCACAGAAATAAATACAGAATAGGCTGCAGCTCCCATTGTGTACCTGCTCTGGTAAGAGCAGAAAGGAACAGTAGCCAGGAACAATTTTCTCCACTGGTGCTGATGCTTCTGTTTTTCTCAGTTTTGATATGGGACTGCAAATCTAGATAACAACTAAAGATAACAACTGGATGACAGTAATACATTTATAAATATCTGCTCATGTAAACAGAGAGGGAGGTTTCAAAGTGCTGCCTGTGGGTAATGGCAAATATCTGATTGATTTCCCTAAAGTCAGGCTTCCAGTCAAGCTTAAAATTTTAGACTGGTATAAACAGTAATTAGAAGGAAATTAATTACATTAGGCAAAATTAAGATAAGGAATTCTTAAGCTATTTGAAAAAAAAAAACAAAAACAACCCGTTAGATATTTGACACACATTTTGATCATATACTGAGCAATACAGGAGAAACATCTGGTGTGAAAATCCTGATTTATTTATCAGGATCAGATTAATTTTTTAGATTGGTTGTGATTTTGTGAGGGTTTTAATTTTTGCCTTTTATTAGTTTCTATTTTAGTCTTTGGACTAATACAGATTTTGAAAGTTCAACTAAATCTAAATTATTTGTCAGCAGCAAACCAAAGATATGTCCAGTGGGGTTTGGAAGGCAGGAGGAGTGAGCCAGCTGGTTTCTATCAATCCCCACTCTGCGATGCAGTGAGGGGTTAGGGAGGTTTTCCCAGCAGCTTCCTGCACTCTGTACCTTGACAGGAATTCCGTGGTGCCTGCCCGTGTTCCTCCAGACACTGGAATTGCTGTATTTACATGTCCAGCTTCAGCTGCTCCTGCACCAAACTGCAGATCCGACTTGGAAATGTATTCAATTGGGCAGTGATTGCTCTGCCTGGTTCAGAACTACTCAGAGTGGGACAGGATCTGTCTCTGTCTCCTGCAACACAACGGCAGCCTTTGCAACTGAAAAGATCTCTTGATTCTGTGACACAAAATTTCCCTGTCTAAAATTTTAAACCATTTAAAACTATTTGCTTCTATGCCATAGGCCCCTGTGTACACACTCAAGGTCTGGAACACCACAGCCACCTTCTTTCTCATGCATCAACTCTCTGAGCGTTACGTATTTGAAATAATTTCGGTTATTAGCCCCATCTGGGAGCATTTTCACTAATAAAAATGCATCGTGCTATATATTTAAACTGATAACACATTGCAGAATGTCATGATCATTCTACAAGCATTTAATAATAGCTTTTAGTAATTTGTCTCAAGAATGTATAATAGTAAATTATCCTGAAAGAACACAGGAAGGCAGTTCTGAGGTTCAGTTTGTCCCCAGAAAACAGCTCTGCTATTTCTCCTGTCAGGCCTGTTTCAGGAACCAGGAAAACTACCATAGGAATGGCTGGAGAAAGTACAATAGGCAGAATGAAATAGCTAAACCTTGAGGTCAGGGAATATTTCATATAAAAAAGAGAAGATTCTGTCTTGGATTTGTTTTTGCCTCCTTTAACCGACAGAGTCCAGCACTCAGTGCCATGTTATATCTCTGTGCCTGCAGCCACTTTAGCCAGGTGCTAAAGCCCCAACAACACAGGAAATGCACCTGAAATTAAAGTTCCTCAGAACACAGTTCAGATAATGAATAATGTGTTTTCTTACACACAGAAAAGGTATGTGATGATGCACTCCTGCTTTTCTGAGAAAAACGGAAGAAAAGGTCTTCCATGGGAACAAGATGACTAATCTAATGTCAACTATAATCACTAATCCTACCCAGGAATGGGGGAAGGAAAACACCAGCTCTTTATCAAATGAAAATACAAAACAGCATAGTAACAAAAACAAAGACAAATGAATCTGTTTAAAAACTTCAGCATTGTGGAAGAATTTGAAGAGACAGAAGTCTGTGGAATTTTCCAAGTTCAGATAATCAAAGTAGCTGCAGGCACCAAAACTGAATTTGGGAAGTCTTGCACCTCTAGATGGATGTATCATATTTTGCTGTGAAAAGGTTAATAAGCAACATTTCACATTTACTTTTGCTGTTTTGAAGCTGCATTCTGAAAGCCTACAAAGCCTGAAAAGATCATGTAACCCAGTGAAATCAGTAGAAAATATATAAATACTAGAAATATCCTTTGTTTGAGCTGTAGGGAAAGTATTTGTTGAACAAGTTCAGCTCTAAACTATTAAATCATTATTTTCTTAAGTGCTTGGAAACAATTACATTTTTGTAAACAGTCATTCAACTTTTTTTTGGTCATTTTTCATATCAGTAAATTATTAATGCTGTAATAAGAGAGCACTTTTTCAGACTGAGGATTAAGACTTGGATTTTACATGACAGTATTAATTCTAAAAAATAATATTATTCTTCATTATTACCATATGTTTAGCTTCAAGGCAATTTTTATTGGAGGGAAATGTAGTTTCCTGCAAAAATGAGAAATGACTACATGCTGTATAAGAGGCTGATCAAGAAAATATTTATATAAAGCACAGTGGAGATCAGCAAAGTGAAGGGGTCTAATAAGCTTAAGGAGACATTCACAAGAGAACGACTGCCTGTGTCAGTGTGTTGTTCACTTGTTCCTGTATTCTGCTATACAAGCCACACCTCTGAATTGAAAAGTTCCACCGTTTCATGATCTACTTTAGTGAAAAATGTCACAGCTTTTGGTTTTGAAGATCAAGTTGAGAGAAATATTGGAAGGACAGTAGCCTAAATTGCTCATGTTTGAAAGAGACGTACCCAGGAGAGAGCAATTTACAGTCAGAATGTCCTAGACCAACCCTTACAATACTACCATTTTTAACGAAGAATGAAACAATTGATTTATAAACCCATCTAACCCAAAAACATTAGCAGAGAGTTAATACAAAACTGAGGCCAAACAGGTTGGACAATAAGGAAAAAGAAATTCTAAGCAATTTCTCTTCAGCAGTTATTAATTGCAATATGGTCACTGAACTCCTCCCCACAGTAATTAGGGCAGGTGATCTTTGCTGCGTGTTGTAAATGGACAAGCAGAGTTTTACATTTCTTCACTTTGAAAACTAACTAAAAAAAAAGGTATGATGGCTCTTAATATTTCCTGCTGCAGATCAAATTAAATTTGTAAGTAAAAAGGAAGGTGCATTTCCAAACATTAGCCTGGAAGTTCAACCCAGACTCTGCACCTGTCGCTGTGGTACCAGCCATACGTAGTTGGAAGGGCAGGTTATACATTTGATGATGCATGAGAGACTGTGTAAATACTCTGAACAATGCAGACCTGAGAGTGGAACTTGGCTTACCCCTTCCTTTTCTGTCATAAAGGTAAACACCCACAAGTCCAAGTACACATGCAAAGAACAGATCCTGTAAGTAAAATAACAGCATTTCTAAACAGTCATTTTAGTCCCTGTTGTATCTTCCCTCTTATGTTTGGTTCTTGTCTTGCATTTTTTATTCTACCTTCACAGAGATCCCAAGTTAGAAGTGTTTTTCAGAAACCTTGACATGGCTCAAATTCCTTAACTAACTTATCTGTCATCTGTTGAGTATCATCAGGACAATAATTTATCATAAAATTGTTCTATCTAGCAATGTATGTATTAATCAGTTTGTAGGACTGGAAAACAGCAAAGAAATTTATGACAAATGTAACGTCAAATAAGGAATATTTAAAATGATCAATAAATGAGAACTCAACAGAGCACAAAAATGGATTTCTTTGATGGATTTCTGTTTATCTGGATTAGCTGATTTTAATTCAGTATGCCCACTGTTTTTGTGCCCAGTGAATTGCAAAAAGGCAATTAAACATCAGCTATTTGTGCTTAATCAAACATTTTCTGCACATGGACTAAATCTCACAAGCAAATTCTGCTGCTTGAGGATGTTGAACAATACATTGCACCGACTCCTCAAGGAATATCTCCCTGTCTTTAATCATCTTTCCTCAGACAACTACAACTCCTGCTTGGAAATTACACACGGGACAAACGCAGGAGTTCTGAGTGCTTTGAATATTTGTCCATGATATCCAGATGTCTGGCACCTCACTGAAGCAGTAGCTTCAACTGTTCTCCTGAAAATCCTTGACAGATCCATTGTTTATGTGCAGCTCATTTTTACAGCCATATTCATATCTCCAGTGCCTCAGATATTCTCCACATGCACAGCAAATGCACACATGGATACAGCACAAAGCCCCTAAATAAAAGCTTTTTTTAGCCTTCCATATTGGTCCATGCTGTAAATAACAACATATATGTGGTGAAGCCATTGATCAAACTTCTGAGTATCACAAGGAGAAGCTAAAAGAACAAACTGACAGTGAATGTATCTACCAACTTGTTTTCTGTTACCATAATTAACTGCTCATTAAAATCATATCCATAGACACAAAATACCTGGGGTGCAGAAAATCTCATCTCTGCTTTGAACACCATTAAAAGATACACTTGCATATCTCTTTCTGCTTATAAAACTTATAAACATAAATTCTCTGAGGTACCGTCCAGGAAACTCCTTCACTCTCTCGCTAAGGAAAGTACACAACACAAATGCAAATTCTACTTTCTATCAATTTTCATTTAATAATAGGAAGGGTAAAAATTAGGTCATATTACAAAATCTCTTAAACTAATACCTTCATTCACAGTAACTTTTTTACCATGAGGTTTTGAGAGAGAATGAGCCCGTAAATTGTCATACCAACATTTCAAAATACTATTAAGACTCAAAATAACTTAAACCCACACAAGTACTTCACAATCTACTATTTTTAAAAGAGAGATAGACAGAGGTGATGTTTCCTGAAACCAACGACTTACAAAACTGTCCAATCAAAGCATTCATTTCACTGATAGGCTTTTCCAGAAAAGCTAATCAGGCAGCTAATGAAGGTATTTACTGGGCTGGCTCACCAAATGCACATGCACCAAGACTGTGAAAGTTTTCCAGGACACTCTATGATTGACCATCGTGATTTGCATTTTCCTGCCTTAAGAGGCTCAGACAGTAACTTATTAAATCCCAGAGCAAAAGAACAAATTACATTAAATACCATGCAGTGGTGTAAGTAACAACGAGATCATTTTTCTCAGCCATGAACCATCTGCAAAGGTCACTTGTATTCATAAATATGTGCTCTAAATTCAATTAATTAAAAACACAAGTTAGTGAAACTTTGAGGTTTCATTTTGGTTTCACTTATTCTCCATCCAAGTCTTTTCTGCCTCCTCTTTCCCTATTTGAGATTCCACATACTTTACCTTCAGACAATTCTGCCTAGGAAAGGGTGTTGCACAAACACATTCCTCACAAGTGCTGAACTGTCAGCGCCCTAAAACTACTGTCAGCCTCCCTACCCCTAAAAATCAGCAACAGACTGTTTTTTTATTGCTTCACTGCAGAAAGAAGCCACAAGAAATAAATGCTGTACATATGACACAACATTTGCTATTGTAAAGCATTTAGATTATATTAAAAATTAGCATTAAATATATTGTCTGTACCTATTTTTTAAAAAGAAATTAATAAGAATGTATGATAACAACTGGCTTCTGGACTAGCTTTTGCTTTCCTGTCCTTAAAAACCATACTTTTCCTTTTCTTCTTTTTTCCTCTTTTACAGCATTTAGAAGACTACAGAAGTCTTCTTAGCAGTTTCCACCTTCCCCTTAAACATTTTCTTGTAACAAATGTACCTGACAGAATAGAAAAGGACTGGGATGAAATTGCTGTGGGCCCTGCTGAAAAATGTAATGGATGCCCAAATGTAAATGAATATCTACAGAAACAAACCGAGCAGCAGGGACTAGAAATGATAGACAATTGAGGGGATACCTGCAACACATGAAGTGTCTGGAGAAAGAGCTGAGGAGGGACTGAACACAAAGGGCACTTCAACATTTCTGCCAGAATCTTCCTGAACAATCTTACCTGGCCTACTGGGGCAGCTCCCTGACACGTGAAAAGATATTTGGCTTGGTGGTTTTGCTCCGTCTTTTCTTCCAAAAACCCTCTGGACAGGTCAGAGCTGCCTGCTGGATCTTCAGTAGGAGCAGCACTCGCTGGTTTCCCTACAGCTCTCAGGAGCAAGAATTGTAATTGCTCTTTCAGCCCCTTGGCTGCAAAATGATTAACGACAAAGTGCCCCGATTTTGCTCAATCATGGGGCTCTCACTACTTTGGGATAGATAAGATATTGTGATTTGAGGATATTATGGGTAAACACAAAGAGACTCTGCCTATTCAGCTCTGACTGAACACAGATAGAAAATAATATAATCTGTAAATGGATTGCATAGCAATAAAAACAGATTTATTAAAATGAATAAAATGTCACAGTGTGTTTTAAAAGAAAAAATTAACAAAAAAACAATGATGAAAGTGTTAATGTGAACAGATTACTTGAATCAGAAAAAAAACCCACTTAATATCAGGTGATTTAAAACAAAATTATCAAATACTGCTTATCAGGAAAGAATTCTCTCCCATGAGGATGCTCACATCTGTATCACTGATACAGCTAAACGCTCATTTTTCTCCATAAATTTCCAGCCTGAGGTACTATGGAATAAGTCCAAACACAAAAATATCTGCTTGTAAAGTACTAAGCAACTGTCATTCCAGACCAGGACGCCAGGAAACTCACCTCATTTGTGATGTAAATTTTCTCCAAAACCCAATATATTTTTCAC
Source organism: Pyrocephalus nanus (assembly GCA_038380795.1). Classification (NCBI taxonomy): domain Eukaryota; kingdom Metazoa; phylum Chordata; class Aves; order Passeriformes; family Tyrannidae; genus Pyrocephalus; species Pyrocephalus nanus. The sequence continues at coordinate 10,483,952 of CM076272.1, forward strand.
CCACTAAAATAGTTGTGTCAGCCTAGAGGGTTGTTTTGTGTCTTTTTTTTTTTTTCCCCACTGGATATCAACTGTTATTTAATTCTCATCAAGTGGTTAAGAATGCTGCCATCATCCACAGCCACCTTTTCTAAAGACAAACCAAAGCCCATCTCAGCTGAGTGTCTTTACACACACCAGACAGGATCTCAGCTCCGTAGGAAAGTTCACTCCCTACAGGAATTTTAAGCTACAATTGATACACTGACCATGTAACCATATAAAATTGTTTGGAATTTCATGCTGATTTTATAGAAATTGCAGTTGTTTTCAATTTTGTATGCCCATCTCTAGGTTGTTGGTTTTTTCTTTCTGGCTTTAATCTGATTTCTTTCCCACTTACTTTGTGGTATATTCAAGTCTACTCTTAAACCTCTTCCGAATTTCTACAGGGATGCTTTAGATAAAGTTACTGAAAAGCATAGTTTACATTTGAATTTTTAAATCAGGGGTATTTAAGACCTTGTTGGAGTTTGGCCTTCTGAATTTGTCATCAACTTCTTATTAATTTAAGCATTCCTCTAAAGTAATTTTGCTTATTAGAGTATGAAAAGAGTATTTCAATGAAACAATCTACATATAAGGATTTTCTCTTTCCCATCATAGCTTGGTGACTCTTCCCTTTTCATGAATAGAGACTGAAAGAATTAAAACTCTTTACTTCAAAAGGAAGCAAATAAGAATGGACTTGCTAATATAAGACAAGGACTGGTGCAGTATCAGACTAAAAAGAGGCTTCCCTTAGGAGAACTTCTGACTGCAGAGTTTAGTTCTTTATCATTTTTCTGAAGCATCTGGTGCTACATAAAATAACACTTAGAAATTGGCACAGACAAACCTCACATGTGTCCCTCTTCATTTTTTTTTCTATTTTTGTGTTGTTTGGGTTTTTTTTCTGAAAAGATTTTAACTTATTGTACCTCTCCTGCTGCTCCGAGGAAACCACCTTAGGGATAAAATCCTGGTTCCACTGAGTTAGCTGAAACCTTATAATTTTTGTCTTTATGTATAAAATGGCCTACAAACATAACACAGCATAGAGAGTTTACTTCTATTACCATTTCTCTACTGATAAAGAGATTTACCTCCTTCCAATGAATCCCCTTACAAGAACCAGCATGAACACTGAAGGTCAGCTACACAGTGGAGGAGCAATGAAACAAAGACTTAATACAGTTCATGTCTTAAAGGCAGGCAAAAATGGAATACCAGAACAATCTTTAGCTTTAGTGAGTTTTGTTGAACTCGTGTTCTAATCTTTAGACTACATTGCAGTGATGTTGTTGATTTTAATACCTTCAGTTACTCAGGAGCAAAGCTCTTTCCTGCAAGAAAAATGAGATTACTGGGTTAGTTTCCAGCACACAAATGCTGTTCCTGCCCAGTCTCAAAGACATTGCAGTGATGCAGAATTTCAAAAAAAGGAGAAGAGCAAAAACAAGAGGGTTTTTTTTTAAAAAAAAAAAAAGCTACATAAAGAGATCACATTCACAGCCTTGGCTGGATCCAACAGTCCTGACTGTGTAACAAACCCTGGACACACGGAGCACAGGGATAACCGTATCTGCTCCAAATTTAATTTAGCCCAGCATCCTGTTGGCAAGAACCACCAGTAGCAGATGATTACAGAAAGTATAGAAGAAACAGGAAATATCTGCAGTTGGCCAAAATTCTGGTTGAACAGTTTTATTCCCTTGACACCTACTGATGGATTAGGTTCCCACCTGCAACGACATCTCCTAGTGTCCATTTACCACCCTGTAATTTCTCTTACAGTGACTGAGTACCAAGAACATACAAAATAAACAAAGACCAATATGACTACACTGTCATATAGTCAATATAATGTGAAACCTTAACAGAAATACTGAAAGAGGGAAAAATACAACTTACATTCTCTTATGCATTCTTCAGTAATTTCCTGCTTTGGTGCTATAATTATGATATAATATAAAGGATCCTTTTATTATTTAAATATAATTTATAAAATTATAATTGGAAGAGACAGTGATTGCCATTATCCACATCTCTTTGATCTCAAAGTTTATGTTAAGTATTTATGTATAAAGCTGAGAATTAAAAAACCAGAAAAGTAGTTTAGATGTTTTCATAGAGAGATTATGTTGTTCATAAGTCTTAAATAGTCCATTAACTAGTCCATTAAAGAACTTGTGCTTTGAGAATTATGCTGAGCATAATAGGTGTGCAGGGAAAAGCTGGACATCTTACAAATTTATATATTCATAAGCACCTTGTAAAACTGTTGAAGTACTGATATGTCTGTATTATATTGAATATTACTCAATATACCTCCTGGTCTGTGAGGGACTTCTGATACTGGATACTAAATATAAGCATGTGATACAACTGCAATGATGACATTGATAAACTAATAAACTTTCAGTGTATGATTTATCACCCTGAATAGTCTCTTTCCACACTTTATGTACATAAAGGAAGAAATGTGAATAAAGTAGAAAAACAAGTACCCTAAACCAAAATAAAATAACTCCAGCGAGTCAGTATGAATGTCACCATCTATTTCAGAAAAAAGAAATCTAAAAAAAAAATGTAAAAATTGTAACAATAATAATATTGCCTTGGACAAAACCTTTTGGCATTTCCTTTTTAAAAGTAGAAGGATTTCTTACTACTGTAACTTCAGCCAACATCAGCTCACTCAAAGAAATCTCCATTCCTATTAGCGTGAGTTGTTTTAAAAAGTCATTTTGAATCTTTCATTTTTTAAAATTCTATATAAATAAAAAAGTCAAACATAGATTTTTTTTTTTTTTTTTTTTTTTTTTTTTTTTTTTTTAAAACCCTCTCCTTAAGTTAATGGCCAGCACAGGCAAAAGAGCAAATGGATATAAGCTGTCACTGAAAAAATGGGGATTGAAATGACTACGAAGTCTGTAGCCATTAAAATAAATCAAACTCTGGAACTGCCTTCGGCAGAAACACTGGGGGCAAAGAAATAACAACTCCAATTTAGCATTGGCAAAGTTTATGAAAGGAGAATTATCTGATGCAATTCCCAGGCTAGCAGAACACTGGACTTGATGACCCAGAGATCCCTTCCACTGTTATGCTCTTTGTTTAGCTAAATGCAGATGTTCATCTGTTTTTCAGACTCGCTGTGGTTTTTCTAAAGTGAAATTTAAATGAAAGTTAATATAATTTTTGTTAGTTTCAGTTACAAATTGCCCTTTGTAAGAATTGTTCCTAGGCCTGCAGCAGGGTGGAACTTGTCAAAGAAGTCTAAAAGCTTTACTTGAAGCTGGCTTAGCATTACAGAGAAGTGCAGAAGTATCAGTGCCCCAAGATGAGTGCCCAGCACTGCACACACCATGAGGAGAGGGAACTGCTCTGCTAAGGGAAATAGGAAACAAAAATCAACCATGCAGACCAGGACTGACACATGAGTAATATCAAGGAGGAAAGCAGAGCAGAACAGGGAAGAAAGCAAAGGACATCATGATGTAAAGAAGTACAGGAAAGGAAAAATATGACAGATATTTAATGCCTTCCAAAAAAAAACCCCTAATTATTCAAAAATTATTATCATGTGTGATGGCTGTGAAAAGTCAATGCAAACTTGAAAGGGAAAAAATGAAATGTTTTTTTAAAGAGGAAAGTCACTGTTCAGGTGACAATCCAACTCGAGCCTCTGTGTCCCTCTTGCTCACTTGTCCCCTCCACACCGTGGGAATTTCCCTGGAGTTGCTGCCTTTGGAAGTCCCCATTTTGGAGGAAAAGTCTCAGGACAGTTGTGTGGCAGGGTTCTGTCAGTGGCTCAGTGTGGAAGGACATGGCTCAAACTCAGATATAGAACTCTAAACTATTACTGAAGACAACATTGATAACATTTAAGCTTGAAAACAACCTGATGTTCCTTAATAACTTGCACCACCCTCCCACCCCTGCTAAATTTTTTTCTTTTTTCCCTGACATATTTCTTATGTTGCAGGTAAAAACGTATCATAGTGACCACAGAGATATATATCTGGGAGGTGAAAATAAAGCAGTTTCTAGAAAACAACACTAAATGTTTTCTGGGTTTGAATGAATAAGTTCTTAGGGCAGCCTTTAATGATTTTCAAATACACGGATCTTTACAGCTCCAATCAGTCATAAAAGCACACAAAGGTCAGGCAAATACTTTATCTTATTTAAGACACTGTGTGGTCTGTTTTCTATCACTCACAAGTTCTAAGGTTTAAACTCTTTCAAGGAGATGATACTGCTACACAAGACTTCAAAATAAAGGCTTTACACAAATTCTGTGAACCTTGACGGCCGAGTAAATGTTCCAAAAGAAACCATGAGCCTCGTACATTCTAAGGTCCACTGATTCCTTGAAACTAGAAAAATTTTATACTGATATCACAACTTCAGAATATACTTAAAAATTATCACCATTCAGTTTTTTAAGCAGTTTTATGCAGACACGATCACATACAGGGATTTTTTGAAGTCTAGCCCGTTTTTCACATGATCTTTCCCGTTTTTCAAGAACAATTGCTGCAGATTTTCTATAAACATGGAAATATTACTGAATATTAGTTCAGCTAAACCTTCTAAGTTGGCTGGAGAACAACCAACCATTTTACAGCCCTTGCCATGTGCCTTTGCAGGTATTCTAGAGATCCGAACAGTGGCAGTTGGAATAGTGGCAATCAAAGGAGTGGAAAGTGAATACTTCCTGGCAATGAACAAGTCAGGAAGACTCTATGGAAAGGTATGGATGCAAACCTCTCTTTTGTGTACAGTCCCCCTGCAAAACCTCAAAGACACACATTTTTAGATGTAGCATCTGTATGGGTTTTTAATAAAACAGATTCCTAACAAAGCAAAATGTATCCTGTACTTAGCTCATACATCCCACACTAGATTTTAAGCCCATTTAATAAATTCAATGATTAGTGCTTATATACTACAAAATATCTAACATTCAGATTTCAGCAGTCAAATTTATTTATTACAATATTAATAACACACTGGGTTTATAATGCATCTCCCATCTTCCCTAAGTATTTAAACCCACTTGTACTTCTCTTACTCTATTTTATTATTTACTCTTCACAGAAAGTCTGCAACGAGGACTGCAACTTCATCGAACTGATTGAAGAAAACCACTACAACACCTACGCTTCTGCAAAATGGACACACAAAGGAAAGGAGATGTTTGTCACACTAAACCACAAGGGGGTTCCAATGAAAGGTAAAAAAACAAAGAAAGAACACAGAGCATCCCACTTTCTTCCTCTGGCAATATCCTAATCACAAATGATCTATAAAGAACTAGTTCCAGCAGGAAGATTAATTTTAAGAAGACTGTTTGACAAGATATCAAGAGAGGCTGGAATACTACTGAGAAACTGAACAAGCTGGACTTGCGCATTTATGTTTATTTTTAAGAGACTACATGAAAAAGATTTGAAAATATACGCAAAACCAGATTTAGTAACTAAAAGTTGTAAAAAATTCTAAAGAGTTGTACAATCATTATCTTAGTCATTGTAACTGGGTAGTTTCTTAAATTAATTTACCCTGAAGAATAAGTCATTACTTGATTATCTGATAATATTTTATTTAAAAAAACCTATCTGCTTCTTAAATATGGCTGCTATAATAATAATAAGCAGATGATAATGTTGTGTAAAATATGTCAGACTTTAAGGCTGCTGGAATGAGTTGTCAGATTATCAAGTCAATAGAAAATGTGGAGGCTGAGCAGTATTTTAAATACTTCCCCCAAGAAACTGATATCCTATACATAAACTATATGATCAGAAAAAAAATATAATCTTGTAAATGTTTATTGTTGTATTCAGATAAAAGAGTTAGTTTGGAAAAATTAAGTTTACTCTAACACAAAATGTTCCTATCTATTAATGAAACAAATACCTAATGCTGCTCTAAAAGATGTTTCAAATAGTGTATGTAAAATAAAAATAGGAATAAATAATGTACTTCATCTCACTTTTCACAAATTAACATTTTATATAACGATGAAGCAAAAATTCAGACATATTAAGGTTTTTTATGTAACATATCCTATCTTTTGTATAATTCCTGTTAGGGCATACAGCTTTCAATATTATTTTTCCATCCTTATACATGCTTTTTCTGTTGTTACAGCATTAAACTTTATTTGAAGTTGTATTTGAACTTTATTGTTTTAAGTTATTTAAATGTTATTTATAAAAAAAAAAAAAAAGATACTTATTAAGCTGCATTTGTTTCATATGCTTTTAATTCTAAAGGAATAACAAAATGGTCTGGCTGAGATGCATGAATTTTTTTCTGTGACCAGACACAAAGACTAGTACACAACCCTCCTGCCAACATACATTGGATGGCAGACAAAAATGACAGCCTGCAGCAAACCACACAATAGACATCTCAAAAGAAACAATGCAAAAATCTGAAAAATCTTTGCCACATACTCGTGCTGATTAAAGGCTCAGAGTTATGCCAGGTAAAAGAAGGTTGCAGTTGCAGCAGGTAATGGAAATAACCCTCAGCTGGCAGAGGCAATCCCCTCAGCTACAGAAATACGCACGAGCCTGTAAACTGCAGCTAAAATCAGAGTGACCTGCTGAAGAAAGGACATCCTAATTTTCCAGCTATTAAAGTGTTGAGCTAAGCCCTACATGACTAATGCACTCTATCATTTCATTCTGCTCAGTTTTCCCCACGTTTTCTTGTGTGATAATTGCACTTAGATAAAGATCACAAAAAAATTAGCTGAAGCAGCTGCCAGATGACTGGGATACAGTCAAGTTAATTAATAATGGTCTTAAATGCCCTATGCTGCATTACAAGTGTTCAGAGTCAACCACTTTTTCCTACAGGAAACACTTTCTTTTTAAGAGCATTCACAGAAAACAGCAAAAATTCTCTTTAACAAATATTTCTTTTTCTAAAAATAAGATACTTGTCTAACAAATAGTGCAACTTGAATTGATGATGATATTAGCAAGTCAAAAATCAAAGAAGATATAAAGAGACCCATGCAGGAAAATGTGTCAGTACAGCTGTATCAGCAAATCTTCCCTGTGCTCTTGCTGGTTTATCTATCACATGTTCCATGAGCACAACATGATCAGACTGTACTATGAAAAGCTTTTTTGCTGATAACTGTCTGCACTTCTTTCTGTGAATATATAAACATGAAACCAAGTTCACACTCATGATCAACATGAACACACCAGCAGAAGTTTCTATACCTAAACTAGGTTAGTTGAAACTCTGAAATAAAAATGAAAATAACATCTCATTAAGATGGTGCTTAAAAGCTCTACTGAAGTTTGAATTAAAATGTAAGTGCACGTTAATATGTGAATATATATGTAAAAACCCCTTAAAATGAAAACCAGATGTAGACAAGCTCTTTTAAAAGATCTTTTGATTATGTAATTCAAGGATATAGAAACACAGTCATACAATTCCTGAGCCCCAGCTGTAATTAGGCTTTACTGCTGACTGCCTTCCCTAATGAATCCCTGTGTTCCCAGCATTTCCAGGTAAGCCAAGGCTGCTTTATGTTTTACAGCTGTCACAACTGAAACGTGTCCTGAGAGGGAACTGCTCACAGTCAGACACTTGGCTGCAAAGGGTGCAGATCTTCAGCACCATAGTCATACAGCCTTAAAACTGAACAATTTTCAATGTAGCTTTATGTCTTCTGAAATACTTATTTTTAACTCAAGAAAAAAAAATCAGTTTAGTGCTAAAAGTAGAAAATAGTAATCAGGAAATATAAAGTGATTATCTACAGCAGCGAACTATTAAAAGACAAGGATAATAATAAGACTCTATTAGGATTTACAGATATTCAAATAGATGTCAGAAATCCTCACAAAAGCCTATTACATCAATTACATCACAATTTAATGTTAAAATCAATGTACAATATACCATGTGGGAGGAGAACATAGTATATTGTATGCATATTGTATGAAAGGAAACAGATAATCCTGCCTAGATATGGCTCATTACCAACCTTTATAATACCAAAGGTTCAAGAAAACTCAAACAAAACGGTTATAAAAGCCAATCTCAGCTGTAATTTCTTTGCTTTTCCTCCAGAGGCATTGGCTTTCATGCAGCTTTTTGCTTTGTTTGCCACCAACACTACCCAGTGTGCCCAGACTGGGGTTGGGCAGTGAAACACAAGCTCTGAGGGTCAAGTAGCACCTCCACCAGCCATTCACATTTCATGGGAACTGTCCCATTACACAGGCTCTTTATTTTAATTAGCAAGGTTCTACTTAATCACTTATCTTTTGCCTTAGTGCTGATGAACTCTGGGACACAGCAATGGGCAAATCTCACCTGAGGAATCTCACAGAGGGCTGCAGGATCTGCATTCTTGGAGGTTCCCCAGGTCTGACTGGACAAAGCCCCACACAACCAGTGTGGGCCCTACTTTGAGCAGGAGGTTGGACAAGAGACCTGCAGCACTCTGCCAACCTGAAGGAGTCCAGATTCCACAGGAAAGTTGTTTTGCTTGAAACAACTACACAAAACACGTTTCCCACGCTAGGGGGATAATTACACATTTTTCTCATCACTTGTGTGTCATTAAAGGTATGCAAAATGGTGTAAATACACAATAAAATATGACAATTGGACAATTTCCATGATTTTTTAAAACACCTGATATGGTACAACACGGTCTCACTTTTAGTTCTGTTGCAAGTACTTTAAAACACTGCTCTGCACAGCATCTGTAATAATCAGAATACTACATGATCCATTAATTATTAAAATACACTTGTCTGTGTTTAAAATTACTTTTTGAAGAATACATGTATATTCTCTTTGAATAAGCTGAAGCAAAATGTAACTTAATATTAAACCAATAAAGTAATGAGAACCACAGTATTTCATTGCACTCAACGACCAATATCTGAGTAGTCTAAATATTTCTAAGTCTAAATAAACAAGCCTAGGATATCTGTCTGCTCACTACTAGCTTTTCAAAAACCATAGTAATTTCATAACATATAAAATATAGCAAATAAAAATTACACATTAGATGATTTTCTCCAAAGTAGGAAAACAGCCACCATCAGAGTTGAGATCTATACTTAGAAATAATAATGTACTTTTTTTAAGCTAATATTTAATAGAAAAAAAAAAGGAAATTCAACTGTTTACATCACTGGATGGTTTTTAAAAGGTAATAGTCATTTAAATCCCATGTTTACTTCAAACAATGGAGATTTGTTTGCAGAAAAAAAACTAAATTCCTTCTGCTGTTAGTAGAATAATGCTGAGAATTAGGACTGTATTTAAAGCAGAACTCAGATGGGAAATATTCAAGGAGTTCCATAGGGTTTTTACCATGACATTTATATTAACTTTAATAATATCCCCACAGCAAAATTACTAAAAAAGCTTTTTAACACCATATATTGAAATTCATAGTCTGACATAAAAGAAAACTGCAGAATTTAATTATAAATATTTGGGGGGGTGAGGGGGGTTAACAGTATTAAAGCTACCAAGTGTTAAGTCTTGAGCTCTGTAAATAACTTCACAATAAATACCTGGCTGAGGAAAGCTGGCTTGTAAATCTCAAGCATTCCAGACACTGAAATTCCATAACTGCTTACATTCCAGACCTAAAATGGGAGATTTCCTTCAATTCTGTTTGGAAGGCAGATCCCAGCTTACCAAGGTTTGTTGTTTCATTAAGGAAACCCTTTTATTTAGAGGCCTGGCACTTCAAAAGGATGTCTCTTGACACAGAGGGGAAAAATTACTTCCTCATGAGAAAAACTACTTACCTCCAGTGCTAAGCAGCAAAGCAGAGGAGTTAGAATGAAGATGCATAAACTTGTCACATAAAGGTTACAGTGTATTCAAGCTGAAGTCCAATATCAAACAAGAACCATCCCTTTTACAACCGTTTCTCAAACAATGTTTTAGTGCAGGTGGGTAAAGACCTGAACACTGAGCTTTCTTCAGTGCAGTGCAGATCTTGGGGGTCAGCAGGTACCCTAGGGTTGGCTGATGGTACCTCGTGAGCACTTGCAGGGTCAGGTTAAGTAGGCTGCTGAAATTCAATGTATTTCAGTAGAAAGTACATTCCAATGTACTCAGCTACAGGAGGAGAGCAGGGATCTGCCTGACCTCGCACCCAGACAGCTTTGTGAAACTCCTTACAAGTTCATTATACATTTATCAGCAGCTTCCTCATCTTTGAGCAGTTAGGCTGGTCAGTTTTAAAGGCTCAGTCCTCTGCAGACAAAGCTTTCTGGAGCTAACAAAGTGTGCAAAACTAGGGAATATTTGTGTCACTTGGGTGTTCAGAATAGTGTAAGACTAAAATACCAAAATATCTTTTTCTACCTTTGCAAAGTAAACACTGAAAACAGCTCATTCTACAGAGCAGTCTGCAGTGGTTTGCATCTCAGTTTTGTGAGATCAGTGGACTGACACAGCATGGTGTGATGTTCACTGAGCTCCTACAAGTCCTTAAGTAATGTCTTATTTCCATATTGTTGTTTTTATACAGAAGCAAAGACATTACTTCCAGCCTATATCCCTCTTCCTATGGGAAGAACCCCAACCACAGTTATTTCATTCTCCCACATTTATTTGGAAGAATTTCTGTCTCACTTTATTCACAGAATCACAGACTGGTTGAGGTTGGAAGGGACCCCTGGAGGTCACCTGGTCCAGCCCCTCTGCTCCAGCAGAGCCACCTGGAGCCAAGACCACATCCAGACATTTTTTGAGTATCTCCAAAGAGAGAGACCCCACAACCTCTTTGCACAACCTGTGCCAGTGCTTGGTCACCCTCACAGGAAAAAAGATGTTCTTTTAGCTGGTGCCCATTGCCTCCAGTCCTGTCACCAGGAAACACTGGAAAGAGCCTGGCTCAGTTCTCTTCTGCACCCTCCCTTCAGGTACTTATTACATTGATGAGTTTTCCCCTGAGCCTTCTCTTCTCCAGTCCCAGCACTCCCAGACTACTCATGGGGGAGATGCATCAGTCCCTTAATCACCTTTGTGGCCCCTCAATGGACTCTCTCCAGCATGTCCACATCTCTCCTGTAACTAAGGAGTCCAAAACTGAGCATTCCAGCTGTGGTGTCACCAGTTCTGAGTAGACCAGAAGAATGACTTCTCTATTCTGCTAATTAATCCAGTAATATCTTTAATACCACTAGAAATGTTTTTCATAATGTTCTGTTGCATAATTTTAATCAGAATTCAGGACCAGCCCTCTTTACAATTACAACTGGCTGCCTAAGCATGAACACAACTCACTATTACCTTGGACAGCACCAGTTTGGATGGACAAGAATCTACTCTCTGCTGAGTTTTCAGGGCTCATCTACTGGGCTTTGAAACCTGGCTCTGCTACAGATTTCTTATATCACTTTAAGCAAGCCATTTTCATGTCCTCTTCGCTAAGTAAGAAAAACAAGTTGGAGCCTGGTACAGGCTGCTAAAACATCAAACACACACAGTGGCTTTAAATGACCTGACTAATCACAGCAGGGCAGCAGAGGAGCTGGAGCTGTTTTTACCCACACTCACAGTGCCTTCTGGTGCTTCAAAGGACACCACATTGTCCCACTGAGGTTGTTCTCTCTGTTCAAGGTGGCAAACAGGGTTGGCAGGTTGTTTATGCCTGCTGTGATATCACAGCACAGCACAGGGAAACTGGATGAGACCTGGAGAAGAAAGGGAACATCTGAAAACCGTGGACACTCAATTCTTGTGTAGTACACATTACTGTGAAAGCCAACCTGCCTATGCACCCTATTCCCAGGGATTTCACAAAAAAAACAGGCACCAAAGTGGAGCTGGAAAAGTAACTGATTCCTCAGTGCTCATACAAGAGAATAAGTGATTATTGAACAAAACTGGGAACACTGGGAAGGCCTAAAGCAAAAAGGGAGATCACTGAACAGGGTATTAACAGGGAGGGCTAAAATAGTGAGGCTTTTCCCTTTTATTTTATTGTCACGGGAAAAAACAAGTCATTATTTCTTAGCAGGAAACATGAGGAAACAACAGCTTCAGTGACTTCAAAATTACTGTCAGTAAAAAGACTCCCTAAAGGTTTGAAGTGTTATTATAATCAACAGCTGAGGTGATTTATTGAAGCTGCTTCAAGAATAATCACTTTCTACTCAGTTTCATATTTTTGTTTTCATATACCAGTAAAGTAATACAATGCCAAGATCTAAAAGTAAATATGATTATATGAGAACAAACCCATTGGAATGGATAAAAATCACACAAATGTTTCCACTGGGTTTAGGTTTTGGGGTCTAAAAAAATACATTTCCTAAGCATTGAATATAACTATAGAGAAAATCAGTGATACATTGAAAATGGCAGGGGCTGGGGAGTGGGAATGCACATTTATGAGTTTTCACTCAGATGTTTTCCTCTAAATTGTTTTGCAACAAAAATCAGGTTTTCCTACCTTGACAACTGGGGAATGATCTAAAACCAGAAGAAGCACATGAGCACATAAAAAAAAAAAAAAGAATGAGTGGGGAAAAGGCAAGAATGGGAAAAATTATGGTTATGGTTGGTGCAGGAGGACAAAAAGGAGTAAGAGAAGACTGGTAGCATAAAATTAGCGCTGTAGATGATTGAAGGAGAGCAGTCACTTCAGGGAGGGGGAAGAGAGAAGAAACTGGCTACCCTGGAGAAACAAAATGCTGGATAACATTCAGAAAGGGAGCAAGTTAGAAGCAACATGAGCACAAGCAGCTTGAAAAAAGAAGTTCAAATGGTGGCCACGAGGAAGAACAGCAGGTTAGAATGAAACAATTCAAGGCAAGGGCTGATCCATCAGGGCAGTGAAGACAAAGGGGTAAATGTTAGAGCTGGAATGCAAGATATATTGAAAATAGGAGGCAAATACCAGAGAAAGGAGTAGAAAAAAGAGGAGCTGTGATTAGTATTAGAAAACTGATAAATCAAACCAGTCAGATTTTGCTAGATGGAACATGAGCAGCTCCTTTAAATACTTTGTAATAGTGTTCACAGCTTAATCAAATGGAAGTATCAGTATATTGGCTGGACATATGTTTAGAGTTGACCAAAATTCACAATTCATTTTTAATTGCTTTAACATTTTGATTTTGTGCAAAATGAACTGAAAATATTACTAATAATTTCTGTTGCCAATTAAGGTTTTGCAATGTACTATAACTTCTATTCCAAAAATGTAGTCACGTGTATTATGTGTTTAAAAATATTTACAAGACTTACTGGCTGCTGCAGAACTGGCAGATGCAGCAGTTTGTGTGTTAGCAGTAGCATCTTTACTGTATGATTTATTGTGGCAGCCTTAAAGGTTTTGAGATTCCGTTTCTTCCACACCCATTTCCTTGGTTTTAGATCTGAAAAGAAAAAAAACCTTAATTTAGAAAAATGTTTATGTTCAATTTGAAAATCACCCTACGAATATTCCCAAATGAAATTAAAATTGCTTTATTTCCTGTCTCCAACGGGCAAATTTTTATGCCCATGGTCAACTTTCAGGCACGGGATCCAAGCCTGTTTGTTAACTGAAATGATTATATTCATATAGTTAAAGTTAACCAGAACAGTTTTTACTATCTCCCTTCTGTTTCTGCTTGGTTTTGCACATGGCTGAATATCCTCACTTTGTGGTTGTTCCAATTCTGGTAATTCAATACATTTGCATAGGTTTTGTTGAGGTTGTGGATTATTCTCACAGCAATACTTAATTGACTTTATTCCGTGGTTTTCAGTGTTCATTCCCCTAGAATTTTACACAGCTCCCACACCAGAAGTCTCATGCAGATACAGAATTTCTGCCATAGCAGTGGTCTCCCAGAGCCTTGGGATTTTTTCTGGGCTGTCTAAATTTCAGTTCAATCCATCCATTATCTATTTATAGTGGTTACACATTACAGAGAACACTGTGGGCTTACCCAGCTCTTCCAAGTTAAAAACCCATTAGGAGTTTAGAGTATATATAACTTTGATGTATGCAAACCTTCTCTAAATTAAATTTTCAGGGTGATCTTTTCCTACATACAATTTTCTCTGTCTGTAACTAAAAAGAAAATTCTGCCCAACAAACAGTGACTGACAGAGAGAAAGGTTTGGGGAAAAATATTTCTGCATTTTATATCTACTTCAAAAACATATTTCTATTGCATTTGTCAATCAGCTTCAACATACAAGATAATGAAATCCACATTGTCATGAAATCTAAATAAATGAGCAGTAAAGATAGAAATCTGCTCTAAATCTAAGTTTTGGAATGGATATCAAATGACATATGCAATCTAAAAATCATAAACTTTTACTGTCAAAACATGCAGATATTTAATGGTAATATAATACTACTTCCTTTAATGGTAATATAATACTACTTCCAATAGAAATTTCTAGGACAGGTACAGTGTGCATCCTGTACGAATATTTATAAAAAGTGGTCATTTTTTATAGAGAGACACCTTCAGAGCCATTAAGAAACCATAATCATCATTATTACTGAGCAGACAAAGCCAGCTTTGACACTAGCACTGTTAATACTGAATTTTCTCTGTATATATGTGCACAATTACTAGGGGGAAAAGCAATAGATTCTCACTGAAATGCAGACCTGGTAGAAGGAGAAAAAAACTGCTAGTACCTGATATCCATTGAAAAACAAGGTCTGCCACTGCCTCCTTAAAATCATCATCAAAACATTGAATAGATTCAGGAAATACTTCACAGAAAGCAACATAAATGACTTGCAATGAGCAATCAGGATATACCTGACAAAATAACTCTTCACCTAAAAAAGTCCACTAAAGAGATTTCATAATACAATTTCTTTTATTTAATGTAAAAATATTCAAGTGAACTGTAGCAGTTGCAAAAACCTTCAGCCAAAGAAAAAAAATATAACCTTTTGATATTTGTGTGAAACATTAAGCAACTGTACAAACAACAGGGGAATTCACTTCCTAAAACTGATATTATTAATGTAAAAGTCAGAGTTCCCAGTTATGCCTGAACTGGAGGATGCTGATTTCAACAAATTGCATGGTTTCAACCAGTCCTTAGGGTTAAAATTAGGATGCAGAATATTTGTTAATATTTAACTAATTACTATATTTCATGAAAATCAAGTAATTTCTTAAAAGAACCTAATTTAATATTATAATTGAATTTTACTATTCACACATTATATGAGCCAAAACAAAATCCCTTTACTGACTGCCCGTGATTGCTCTCTCTGGTTCTCACATGCACGTGCTTCCAGCTCTCTTCTGCAGCCAAAAGCTGCCAGTCTGGATGGATGTAAATTGGCTCATGTGTCATGGTAATACTTTATTGAGCTGAAATGCAGCATCTACCAATATACCATTGAAAATGCTGCTTGTACTCTTACCTGAGAGAAAGCATCTTTAGCATCCCCAGGAACAAGTAGAGAATGTGCCACAAAATCTTGCAATTCTGTCAAACAAGGGGTCTTGGTCAGGCTTTAAAGGGGGAAAAAATCAGGACAAAGGTCTCAGCATAAATTCAGAGGTAGCTGTGTGGTGTGTAGTGATTATTTCATAATGCACAGCATCATTAAAGCTCATGTTTATGTACCCTGTGAGGCGAGGCTTTGACAACACAAAAGAACAGCACTGAAACACATATTTGTAAATTAATTCCATCTCTTACTCCAATATGTTGTTCCTCTAAAGGTTTAAATTTTTTTTGAGTATACTGCAGTTGTTTCTGATTCAGAATAGCACTCAAAAACTCGCATTATTTGAAGCATATGTTAAGTTTATCAGCCAGCAATTAAGGCAGGGTCCAAGTGATGTGCTGATTCAAAGCCAGTGGACATAACCCCAGTGTCCTGCCACAGGAATATTTTCTTTCTCTCCTTAAGAAAGAACACAGTGATCACCTGAGGTAACAGAACCCACACACTTTTGATTTATTCTCTTAACCTAAATATTCCAAACTCATATCTTTTATAAATTTTAGCACCATTACACAAAGTAAGTAAAGTAAAATAAAGAGTCAATTTCATCATCTAAAAGTTTGTTTTAAGCTTCATGATATAAACCAGCTTACTAAATTAGTTCTTCATATGTTCCACTTCTGCTCTTTCAAGTTACATGAACAGTTAATCTCGGGTCTACAGCTGATGCAGTTGAGCTTCATTAGTAAAATACTTGCAGTTTTGTGCTTGGGGAATATGCAGCTTATTTGATAATAACAGATCTAAGAAGACTTGAATTTAATTTATATATTAAGCTCTGGGAGAAACCACGATCAAGAAGAAGCCTGAAACACTGCAATAGATTATTCTTAGAGAAAGAAACGTCTCCAAACTGTGAGAACAGTTTTCTGTCAAAACAACAAAAAAATATCCGAGATGCTGACTGAAGAGATTTTAAAAAATCCTAAACCCACAAAGCAAATCAAAACTAGACAGAGGTAGAAGGTATAAAGATTTTAATTTGAAACACAATCCACAAGCACAGAGGAACTTCTTTCAGTTTGCAGAAATACTGAAGGGAAAAAACCTGCAGGGGAAATGCTTGGCTTTTACTGAGAAGGGCAAAAGAGCTTCTTGGGGTATTTAAATATTAGGTTGTCAAAATACAGGGACTGATGTCCCCAAGCCAGCTACCTGCAACTCTCTCAAGCTTTTACTGGGTTTTGGGTTTTGGTTTTGTTTTTTTTTTTTAAATTTCCATAAACCTGGGACTGGAAGTGGAAACATCTGAAGTTTAAAACACAAAAATGAAGGTACAGAAAATTAGCAAGGCATCAAGACACACTTTTGGCACTAATTTTACTACATAATTAAAAAATATGTTTGAACAAAAGTATTGTAAATAACCATAATGACAAAGCAGAGGAAGACACTGGACTGACTAACATTTCTTTCTACTTTAGGAGGCAAGCACTGAGTCTCAGCTGTGCCAGAACTGTCATGAAGTGCTAAAAGGATTTCAGTATTTCTTGCATCTTGCTTGTCTGGGTATATTTGCACGTATTTAGGCACAAATAAACAAAAATTTTTAATCAGTCCTCCAAAGGTGTGCGGCATTTCAGAAAGCAGCATCAGCTTCTGGCAGTGTATTATAAATAGTGTATTATAAATACCTCTAACAGGAAGAGTTGTAGATTATAAACTCAGATAAAATTTTTATCCAGTGCAAGTAGTAAGATCTCCAGCCATTCTCTGGGTGCCAAGGCATTAGGCTTTCTATTAAAAAACCCAGACATTTCATACTTTGTAGAACTAGTAATTACTTTTGTACATTGTCAGCTTCAACCAACATGTTTCCCTGTGTGTGTTTTTAACAGTTTACCTCAAAAATCTTGCATTTGTGCACACGTTTTGTGGCAAGTGCTACCAACAGATCAGTCTTTAGACACAGAGTTTATCAAGGCTGCTCACGGATCTGAATTTGAAATCTCTCCTTCACTCAGCACAACTTGTTTTTATCAGCTTGACAGTATTTGGCCTTGGACAAATGACAGGAATTAGGTTTCCTTCATTTATAAATGCGAAGCAGTCAAAATTCACTCAGAATATTTACAATATTCTTCAGTCTTATCAGTTAGTAACTATTTTAAAATAGAGGGTGAAATTCAATCAGTGCAATACTAATTAATGATAGGTTAATGTGCAAAAAATTATTTTTATTAATAGTAACGACTTAATATGCAAAATGGGTCAAAACTCAGCATTTCAGACTATTTCACACAATGATACAAACAATATTTTCAGCTATGACAGTTCATACTACGAACTATGAATATACTTCAGATAACAAGCAATGGTCTAAAGATACTTCAGGTGACTACAGATACCTTTGGAGATATAGAGAAATAAAAATTATTTTTTCAAGATTTTTTTTCTCTCCCAACAAACATACAGGGATAGGTGTAATCCCATTTCTAGATCCAAGGTAAAAAAAGTCCAAATTTAATCTTTCTTGTCTTATCCATAAAATGAATTAAAAATATGTAACACTCCTGTGCTTTCCCCATCTCACTTGCCCGAGTCAGAATTTCCTCTGCAGCAATTTGCTCTGTAACAATGTCTTGGTGATTTTACTGATTAAAAGCTCTAATCAGGCAAGGATTTTACATATAACTGCACCTACATCTAAATGTGTCTGCACACAAAACTTATCACAGTCCTGCTGCATCACTAGAGTGATTGAAAGGCTTCAAAGAAGTCATCATTTTGATCTTTCTAGATGTCTCCTCTTTTCTTTGTATCACCAAGGAGCTGTGGAGAACAACATGTTTGCACAGACTTTTGCCTGCCCTTTGTTTAGGCCTGAAGCAAAATGCTCCTAAAAACCCAGGCAAAACTGGGACTTTGGCATCTTAGACTTTTTTAAATTATAAACTTGACACTTACAACCTGAGGGAAAGCTGTAAACACTTATCTGGGCCAGTGTCTTTCAGGTACTCTTATCAAGGATGTTCCTCTAAAGCTGGGCCACTGTAACGAGAACACTTTTTCAGCACAATTCTCTAGTTCAGTGACGTGGGTTTATTCTCTGCTTCAAATCTGAGAGTGGACTGATGTTCAGTGGAACATGTTCATACACACATTCACACATGACACTGAAGGAATAATCTTTTTGTAGCTTACCCACCAAAGAGCAAGGCTCCTCAAGAGAGATACAACTCAGCTGTTCCTTCTGCAGTCAGGCCACTGTAAAACCAGTTATTGCTGAAAATTACACAAATGCAAAGTGATCTGTGAACTCTATTTTGCATAAAGAATTGTAATAGGAGCGTAAATGCATTTTACATCTAAGAATCTCTAATTCTGGCACCATTGCAAGGGGACTGTGATTTCCTCCTGTCCCATGTATTGCATTCAGAAGTGATCACATCATCTCCAAGAGACAGAACAACTGAAATAGGCCAGGGAGGCCCATTAGAGCAGACACAGAGTAATTAAAAAGACTATAACGTTCTAGTTAGACAAGGAGATAACTCAAGAAAAAAGGGTCATTATGTTTCTAAAGAGACAAATAAAATCATGTGCAATTTAAGTTCTCAGAAAGGCCAGTAATGCCTTCCATCTGTTGAGCGCAGTTTTGGAAGCACGGGAGGAAAGTCTGATCCTTGATCTAGCACAGGATTCAAATAAGCAGCTTAAATATTTGAGCAAATTGTTGAAACCAAAGGTAGTTGTTTGAAGTTAATCATCAAATTGATCACTTTCCTGAAATAACTTCGTGTTAATACAGAGTAATCCATGTGTTTTTAAGCCTTGTGGTAGAGCTGAAAGACATCAACATGTTCATCTTAATTGCAGGGCAACAAAACAAATTATTTCCTTTTAAAAAAATCAGTGAAATGCTGTTGAATGTAAGGAGATTATTAATACACATTATGTTCATTCTGTGATTCTGTAACTTCAGGGTAAAAAGGAAAAAGGTGGTAATACCAATTAGAAATTAAAACAAATTAATATTTTGTTTTTACATTATCTCTAATTAAAGTGTTT
Source organism: Pyrocephalus nanus (assembly GCA_038380795.1). Lineage (NCBI taxonomy): Eukaryota > Metazoa > Chordata > Aves > Passeriformes > Tyrannidae > Pyrocephalus > Pyrocephalus nanus. The sequence continues at coordinate 10,503,498 of CM076272.1, forward strand.
CCATTTTTATGTCAAGTTGCTCTTCTTATAAATATACCTTTTAAAGAAAAAATTGGATTTCGTGTTGAAATGTTTTGGCATAAGTAACTACTGCACATCACTAGGTATTGTCACAGCGTAAGGTGATAAAAAATATGGTGAAATGTAGCTCTTTTCCCTACTATTGCAATGGACGACATGCTGCCAGCATGAAGAACTGATCAAGTCAAAACAAAACAAGTAACAACAGAATGCTGGTAGGCATTCTCTGCCACTGAATGTAATACCACTCGAGTCAGAGAGGTTTTGGGGGTGTAACTGAGATCAAAGTTTCGCATAAAAATTTGCCTATAATGTCAACTTTTCCCCCTAAAGCTACTGCAGCTAATACATCACAGACTTCATTTCACTGAGAGAAATATTCTCTATACCAAAATTACTGTTTTAGTTTAGTCACTTCAACCTAAAAATGCAGTTGCTAAAGACTGAACATTGGGTAAATGCTACTGTGGCACAGCATCCTCAACCAGCCAAGGAATTTCACATGGGATGTTGGAGTGATGCAGAACAAGCGGGAAGGAACGCAGCAGCACAATCCTTCCAGCACTCGGTATGCTGTCAGTATTCTACTAGGTGTGTGTGTGGGAAATACAGGTAAAAGAAAAATCCAACTGATGCAGCTTTCCAGGAGTTCCCAAGGGAGTGACACAAACCCGCAGTCCCAGCCCGGCCGTTCCCAGGCTCTCCCAGGCTCCCCCAGGCTCTCCCAGGCTCCCCCAGGCTCTCCCAAGCTCTCCCAGGCTCTCCCAGGCTCTCCCAGGCTCCCCCAGGCTCCCCCAGGCTCTCCCGGGCGGTGCCGCCTCACGGCGGGGGCAGCGCTGGGCACATGTCACACACCCGGCACGGACCCAGCTGGGAAGGGCGGCTTTGTCCCCGCTCCCCGGTGACTGCGGGTGTGGTTTCTGGTCAGGTTTTTGCGACACAACACGTCGGAAAAATCCCACTCTGGGATTTTGCAAACACAAACCCCGCCGCACAGGCGGCACCCGCGCTCAGCCCCGGGGCTGCTTCCGCTCCCCGCCTACCCGCCCAGGCAGAGCTCGGCACTTTCGTTCCGGGGCCTGCGAGGGCCGCGGAGGAGCAGAGCCGGGAGGCGGGTGAGGAAGGGCTGGAGCCGGGCAGGGGATGAGGAGAGGAGCGGGGCGGCGCGGTGGGGAAGGAGGAGGCAGCGCTGAGGGGCCGCGCTGTGCGCGGGCGGGCTGGGGCGGCCCCGGGGGGGAGGAGGGAGCGGCTCTGCGGCCGCGGGGCCTGCGGGACGGAGGCCGCTCAGACGAGCCCGAGCGGCGGGAGCGCTTTGTTATTCCCCTGAGAGATCCCGGCCCCGAGGTCGGTGCCCGCCGGTGCCCTCAGCCCGCGGTGCTGTGACCGCTGCGCTCACATCAGGGGCAGCGGCAGCAGGGCAGGGCGGAGGAGAGCTCATGGCACCCCATACACCCCCTGAGCTTCGCACAAGCCCCGAGATGTCCGGACCGAGATCCGGAGTTGCCCCGGAGTTGCAGTGGGAATGTGGAGGGAGCCCTCCAGCAGCAGCGATTTATCCGGGGTTTGGAGATCAGGTGTAGATGGAGTTATTTACAGTCTTGAAAGTATGTCTGAAGTGAGATTTGGGTCTTACAAGTTGCGTGAACTCTGGTGCTGTCATTTTCTGCTAAGAGTACTGTACGAACACAGCTGAACTTGGGCACAGCTCTTACGGTGAGGCCGCAGCGGATCCCGTGCCAGTATCAGTAACAAAAGTGCTCCGGGGTGTCACCGTCGAGCACCACGGAGCGTGAGACGTTATGTACTGAAAAGAATCGGTTTGCAGGCGGGGAATGCATGTCCAATTCCAGGGCCTCTCGCCCTTTCTGCTGCTGGAGGAAACTTGATAATAGTGTGGCTTGGTCTGAGATGTAATGTATATTTGCTTTATCCCAGAGATATTTGAAAGCAAATTGCACTATAAATTTTGTGTGCATGTTAGATTTTGTGTTTATTTGAATGGACGTCCCTGACCTTTCAGAAGTTAGACTTTGTCAGAAGGGGAGGGCAAGGCATCAGAGCATACTTGAGTATCTAATTTTACCAGACAATAACAATCTTTTTTTTCTGGCATTAGTTTTAATTTTTTATTGGAAAGTTAGCTGAGTTATTTTATTATTTTTCAATTAAATTACACTTGATTTTATTTAAACACCTAATTTTGGATCGCATCTCAGGAATTATTGTTAGTTTCTTTTTGTTAAACATGACTGTTTTGTGACATCATTTCGTGTGATCCCTGACATGAAAAAGTAAACCTAAATTAGCCGAAAGTAAATACTGAGAATGACTTTTTTTCATTTCCAGTGATGCAGCACAAAGTGCAACAGGCAGTTTGTAACTACTGCAGGCTGTGCAGGCTGCTGGCTGGGGGCTGCTTTGAAGATCAGAGAGGACCCTGAGTGATCTGTCAGAAGGGCTTTCCTAAAGCCTGGAGTGACTCTGAGCCTGAGCTCCCAGAGCACTAATTCTGTCTGCACTGGCTGTGGGCTGATGCTGCCAATTCTGATGCATCGCTCAGAGTACACGGTGAAACTTCTGCACCAGCTGCAGAGGGGGAGACAACACCTGTGTGGAAGAAGGCCTGGGACAAATCCATCAATGGTACTAAATAAATACAGACTTGCAGAACAAATCTAGACTGGGCCAGCACTTCCTATCTGGTACATGGAGCACCAGAGCCCTGTTCCAGCTCTTCTAATTTCAGCCTCAAGCTTTGCTCTTGAAAGATTTCTCCTATCTCACAAAGTTCTGCCCAGGAGGGATTTCATTCAGGATGTTTGGTTGGCCCACACACAATAAGTTTCAGGATAGAGATCTAAATTTGTACACAATTAACTTTTCTCTTATGGATTTCTATCCTGTAGGCATGTAATTCATTGTTGGTAGTCATGCTGAAGACTAATAGGATTGCTCATCCAGGTAAACACTGTTTAGCAGTGTTTTCATAAACTTTAGTCCCTGATCCTAAGAATAGAAAAAAAAATTATTTCTGCAGGAATTAAGTGATTGGGATAAATTAGTAAAATTATGAACATGCCTATTACGTGCATTAAGGAGGCAGATCTCAGGTTCTTTCCATCTGTTTGTCTCATGCCCTCCTGAAATCTCTTTGGAGTTCTTGGTGCTATAATAACTGAATCAGATGGTTTTATTACTCTCTGTTGTAGGAAACACCTTCTCTGATGAGTATTTTTTTGTCAAATAGCATAATACAGAATAATTTTCAATACATTAGTTCGTAGTAACTGGATTTCTATTTAACAACATATTATGTGTTTCAGCTAACCATGTCTTTGAGTTCATCTACACAAGGAACAAAAAGAAGTGCTGAGTGTTTGGACAGCCAAGAACTGCAGACTCCATCATCATTTCAAGATAACCCTCTTCAACAGTTACAGTTAGCATCCCAGGAAGTGCTGGAAAAGGCAAAAAAGAGAGGGAGATCAAAATGCCCCCGATGCAGGAGTTCAAGGATGTTTTATTGTTACACGTGCTTTGTTCCTGTTGAAACTGTCCCTACCAAAGAAATTCCAACTGTGAAGGTTAATATTTCTTACGAATTTTTTTATAGTATTCTTGTGCCTTTTAGTTACTGTGGACAGAGAACAATCTGCAGCCATTTCTTTTCTGACTTTCTCTTCATAGACATTCATCTTTAACACAGATTAAGTGTGAATAAACTGCAGTTAGATAAAATTATTGTTCTTATTTGAGGAATTGCATGTAGAAACACTGAAAATGTTCCAGCCCTCACATAAACACTCTACTAGATGAGAATACTGAAGTCACTCAGCTTCTCATTCAGCTGTGTTTTCACTTAGTTCTTGGAAGTTTCTTTACAGTGCTCTTGCTCATTCCTCAATTTCTATAACTCTGACCAGAACAGATCATAATGTGAACAAAAAATGTGATTTGTCCATAAGCAAGAGTGAATTTTACATTCCTAAATGTCATAGTTGTATAATTCAGATAATCACTCTTAAAATATAAATAAATAGGGTAGTGCCCTTCAGCTAAAATGCTTGCAGAAACCACAAAGAAGACTGAGACACTTTGCAAAATCAGCTAGGAACTAAGATGCATTTTGAAGGTACAAGATGGAAAGCATTGTGAAAATACTTTAGAAGTTTCAACAGGTCAAATTTATAAAGTACTTCTAAAGTATTTTCAAAATGCTTGACCTGTTGAATTTAGGTGTATTTTCATTGAAATGGCCATTTTTGCAATTGGATGAATACCTAATAAAGTATTCATATTTAGAATCATATTGCTCAAATTAAGACTCCATCTTACTTACCTTATGGATTCTATTCCTAGAGATTGTACCATGCTTCTTCTCAGGTATTTCCACAAACTGAGAGAATGTAAAAGATGCCTCTTGTCACTTGTCTGTAGTTTAGTTCCAAGCCTGTTAAATCGAAAACATTATCCAAAATTGTCAGATATGTTTTAGTTACACACTCATAGGGATTTCTCCTGAATTTTGCATAAAATTTGTACAAATGTTTTACCTCTATGATCATAAATATTGTTCTTTTTTAATTTTTTAACTGCAGTTACCTTTGAAGATTGACATTATCAAGCACCCAAATGAAACAGACGGCAAGAGCACTGCTGTGCACGCAAAGCTGCTGGCACCTGATGATGTTACAATTTATAAATACCCTTGCATTCCAGAGTATGAAGAAAAGAGACATGAAGTAAGAAAACTGTAGCACTGTCTAATCACCTTGAGTTTCCTTTGTTCTCCACTCTACATAAGTGGATTCATTGTGGACCATAAGAAATATTTTGCCCACGTATGAAAGTATTCAATGTGCAGTAAGTTAAACAGCAGTTAGTTAAACAGCACAGCAGTGTTGTGCTCATCATATTCAGCAGCTGCAGTGTTTAAACTTTGAATTAACATGTTTTTTAACTCAATTTTACATTATATTAGAAAATAGAATATTTTTTAAGAGATGCTTTTGAATCTTGTCCTGACTTAAATGTTTTAGGCAGGGATGTCTGGTTTTTAATGGAAGAATTCCTGGTGTTTTATTAGATTTTGTTGACACTCAGATCTCTCTCTTTTTTCATTCAGATAGCACTTATCTTTCCTGGCCCCAATTCGGTTTCAGTAAAAGATATTGCTTCCCATCTCCAAAAGTACATCAAAAAAGGTGCCTGCAACAGTGATGATGACTGTTCCAAAGAACCAGTTCTCAAGCAGGCAAAAATAGAACCTAAAGAAGAAAAAAGTCCAAATGAATGCATCTCAGGCAGCAGGAATGAAGGCACTAGACTGAAGAAAATAATATTTATTGACAGTACCTGGAATCAGACCAACAAGATAATAACTGACGAACGACTTCAAGGTAAAAAAGACAAGTGGATATTGAGATGTTATTGCTGCAGAAACGTTGAAGGGATGTGTGTCTATAACAGACCTGAGCATGGTATAAGGCACATGAGAGACTTGACAGGCTGTTTCAGGGCTGTAAATACTTCCTGAGCCAAAGACTCCATTACTTTCTGTGTCATATAATTTGGTTTGCAAAATGATAATACTGAAGAAAGCGTTGACGTTTATTTCTCTCCCTTCTCTAGCGGAACAAATCTTGTCTCACAGAGTGGAAGCCTTCAGGTTAGACAGTAGAAGTTTGAGTTATCTCTGAAGAAAGTCAAAAAGGATTCCTTTGCAGGTGGTTCTCTGCTTTTTCAGGAGACCAGGGGAGCATTTTTGTACACAGTGGAAGCAGACAGGCCACTGAAAGGTGAACAAGGGGTTTAGGAGGCACAGCACAAGCACGTCATGGCTTGGGTTCTCTTTCTAGTGAAGTTCTTACATTTTGATGATCTTGTTACTTTCCAGATAAAAAAGGAATTCCTGCTGGCCCTCTGTACCCTCCTAGCTCTGAATGCAGAAATTGGTAACTCTGCAAAAGTCTTTTGTCTTAGGTTCATTACAAGAAGTTTACATTTAAGAATTCTAATTAAATCCACAAAAGGCAAAACAGTTTAGCAATAGCATTCCATTTCCTTGGAGATGAATAGGAGTTTGAAAACACTTTGATTGGTGGAAAAGGTGCAGTTAGCTGGGTCACAGCCTGTAAAGTTTATATGCAATATATATAACTACTAGTGCCTGCTTTGCACTGGATCCTACAAGGAACTTCACAGACTGTCTTCCATGGAAGATGAATGTTGTCTTGCTGTCTAGTCAGTTTATTAAAGAATCCCACATGTTACTATAATGTATTGGCTAATTAAAATCCTGTTACAAGTATTTAGTTTAATACAAAACATGCTCTATCAACTACACTGAAGTATTACTGTAACAATTAGAGTAATTGCATGTTGCACGTTTCTGTAAAGCATTTGGAACTTATTTTAAGAGGATGAATTCAAAAAAAGTAACAGGCAGCCAGGGGAACTGAAGATTTCCATGGAAGCTTATGAAGTATTTCAGTAAAAAAGTCATAATTGGTGTTAGTTTGGAGCTCTCACAAAGGATGGTTTCCACTTCCCCCGTGACAGTGCTGATCTGGTGGATTCTTCCCTCCTTTTTAGATCATCATCTCAGTTCCAGCTGTTATCCTGTCCTCTCTTTCCCTGAGCAGCTTTCAGGATTGCTGTAAGGTTTGGCAGTGGAAGTCAGTTTTATTTTTATAGGCAGAATTTCCCCCCCCCACCATCAGGTGTACCAGTTGCACACGTTGCTTTCCTCAGTGCCCCTCATACAGAACATACATTGCATTGTCACTCCTTTTAGAGATTACAGCTTTCACTTCCAAGATGAACGGGGCAGAGTTCCCATAGGCATAAACTGATGAGGTTTTTATGCTCTACACACATGGAAAACAGAGAACTGTTGTCATTTTTCAGTTCAATTGCAAATGAAGTCTTCATCCAGCAAAATATTCCTGCTATATTAGAGTTCAAAAAGAAGTGATCATAATTCCAAATAAGTAATTGCCATCCCTATTCAGAAAGATTAAGTTACAAGAAATACTGGATGGAAACATTAATGAAGCCAAGAAAATTTAAAGAAAAACCTTGTGTTTTGTAACCTTGTATTTATACAGAGAGTAAATCTAGCAAATTGTACTGCAAGAGAAAGCAAATGAGTACATCAATCTTTAGGAAAAAAGAGCCTTGAGAACTTGGACAAAATAAGTACTTCTATATCTTCTTGCAAAAGTGGTGTAATATATCTTTAGAAAGCAAAACTAAATCAGTTGTGTTAAAGACAGGAAATATTTGAAAGTTGGTAATGTCTAGGATTGATTACTTCATTAAAAGTGGTCTCTAGATCAGAAAGGAAACAGTTGAATCTAATGTTAATAATTACTTTCTCACAGGAGTGATGGAGCTTATTGGCAACATCAACATGGTTGTTAAAGAAAGAGATTACTGTGATTTTTTTCCTGTGAATTTGATCCACTTTGTATTAGCCAAATATTTTATTAGCTTACACATTGTAAGCTTTCATAGGAAGGATCCATATTTGTAATAAAACATTGCCTTTGGCTGTACATACAGTACAGATGAAACATGCTCAGTAAACTCTAACCCTTAACCCCCTCTGTTTTTCTTTTTTAATAAAAAACTACTACAAGTTTTCATTTGAAATTATCTGATCCTGCATTTGTGGTAAGCTCAGTAGTGTCCATGGTCTTGCCTTCAATGAACTTTTGGTTGTATTCAAACCACAACTATGTGGGAGTTTGTGTTGGAGGAATTTACTTCACTGCTGTTCAGGTGGAAGTGTCTCTGAATTTGATGGAAGTTTTCACTTTGGTTATGGCTGAGAATTCACAATTTGTGAGGGAAACAAGCTTACTGCAGTTTCTTACTGCAGTGTCCTACTGCTATTTTAACTTTTACATGTATAGAATTATTAGAGGTAATAATTAGACTATGCTATTTTGAGGTTTTCTTCCCAAAATGCCAACAACAACATTTAAATTTAGAGACAGAATCTTCTGGTGTTCAGGTTTTTATAAAACACTGTAGCAGAGACCTGTTTTGCTGTGCAGGATATCATACATTGCTAACTGCAAAGCAAACAACTAAATCCATCTTGCAGTTCCACTGGAAAGAATTAACCATAGTTGGAAGGTAGAAAGTGTAGGATTAAAGTGCTGGGCTATAGCCAGTTTGTGCTCCTGAATCTGGACCTTACTGAAACTTCTCCATCCACAACTTCCAAGCAATTCTTAGACCATATTGTTATTTTGTACTATTGCTTGTGCTACACCATCTCATATGACACAATATCAGGGTTTGAAAAAGGTAACTTTAGAAAAAGGTAACTTTACAACCTGTTGCTGATATTATTGACAGGTGTATCCACTGTTCTTTATAATCCAGCTGTCCATCCTGTTTACAAAGTGATTACACACGAAGGTGGCTTTAGTTTTGAATAGTTTGTGCATCTTAAGGAACATAACCAAGATACACATTTAAAATTCATCTGAATAATAGAACATTAAAGAGACTGTGGTGGATAAAAGATTTTCATGTGCCATACAGACACCAGGTTCCTCCTTTCATCTCAAGTGGGAATGCTTTTAGTTTCTAATAAAGTTAATTACCAGATTCTGTCATACTTACTCCTTAGTAATCTCAGTGAGATTTCAGTTACTTAACAAGCATAAATGAAAAATTTCTGGCTCTTGCAAATAGTCCTCAATCAGCAACACTAAAAGTCTGAAGGATTCTGTTTTACACTTGAAAGTTATTAACTTTGCGAAAGATGAAGTAATAATTTCAAGAACCTTGATGAGTCTTGGTAGGTGTGGGTTTCACTCTTGCCACCTGAAGAGACCCTGCAGTTTACTGAGGGCTGTGAGGCTGTGGAATGAAAGGATAACTCATAGTTAATTGTAAGTATGAGGACTGTAACCTTGTACTTGCAGTACTTTTTCATCAAATTTCAAAGTGGTCCACAAAGAAGGATAAAATTGTTGCCTTAGGTTTACAGATGAAAAATGGAGGCACAGGAAGAGAAATGATTTGCATGCGGATTTGCATCCAGCAGGGCAGCAGCAACATCAGAAAACAAAACTAAAGTCTTGTTTGGCATCCTGGCCACCAATCCACATTGTCTAACCTATGTCATCTTCTGTCCTTGGCAGGGTTGCTACAAGTCGAGTTGAAGACAAGGAAAACTTGTTTTTGGCGCCATCAGAAGGGAAAGCCAGACACGTACCTGTCCACAATAGAAGCCATTTATTATTTCCTTGTGGACTATCACCAGGAGATTTTGAAAGAGACCTACAAAGGACAATACGATAATCTGCTTTTTTTCTTTTCATTTATGTACACATTGATTAAAAATGCCAAGTGTTCTGCAGGAAAAGAGTAAGATGTCTGTCTGTAGGTGCATGACAACTCTTTTTTGTGATGATAAACTGCACAAACATAACTGTTTTTGTCTAACTGAAGTCTGGAAATGGACTGTACAATGGCCACAGTGTTTGTCCAGAGATAACCTGCAGACCTCGTCCTGCACACTTGAGGTTGTAGAACTACTCAGATGAGACTCTGGTCAGAGTTATTTTTTTGAAAACAGTTACACTTTGCTAAATCTTGCTGGATTTCATCCTACAGGTCTGATGTGCTCACTGTCATGAGCACAGTTCCTGAGGTGGGGATAGGAGGACTTGACCTCTCTTGCCATAAGGATTGATCTCTCTAACTGTAAAAATCAATTAACATGCTGGCTTTTTATTGTTACCAACAGTTCATGTCAGGTGTTTTCTTTGTGTTTTACACAGTAATAAAGATTTCACTGTCCTGACATCAAAAGCTTATGGAAATGAATAGGTTGGTATTTAATTGGGGAGGGTTGCACCAATACAAAAGGAAAGAGCACATTAATTGAATACAAATTATATAACTTCAAAAGTAAATCTGGAAAATTGTTCTAGTAATAAAGAAGTGGTCTCTTTAAACATACAGTGTATGATTTCTGAAGTACCATTCACATACTGTTATATTAAGATTATTCTCAACTTGGGTAATTTTAGACTTCTTCAAACAAATTTAGTTAAGTGTTTATTATTACTATGTAATCTTAATTTGGGGAACACCACCTTAATGAATGTCACTGTGGCCTATTTTGTAGTAACATTTTGTGGGTGCCATGTGCTTGTGTTGGAAGCAGCAGAACGGGCTCATTGCACTGCAGGAGCTGCCTGAAAATGTTGATCCTTGTGGAGGACTCAACACAAAGTAATTTGCAGTGACGAGAAGCAGAGAAGATGGTGATTCTGACCACAACATTTCTGACAAGGCTTCCTTCAATTAGGCAGCCTGTGAATCTGTTATGTTTTTTCTTTTGCAGTAATTGGGTAAATGTGAGAATGTCTCTGTTGATGGAAGTTTGCTGGTGGGTGTAGCACTGCTGTCACAGTCCTCACATGGGAATGTAGTTTTGCAGTGTTTTACTGGACAGCCAATGCTGGCAGAGATGACAGACCTGAGCTAGTACCTTACCAGCAGTTACATGAATATATTTTTTATCACATTATGATAAAAAAACATGTTGATAAAAATTACATCCTTACAGTAGGAAAAAAACTGGTTTATTAGAGGTCCAAGATAAGATGGATAATTATTTCTGAATAGTCTCAGACCAGCAGTCATGTCTCAGTGCTATTGAAACTACACCACTTATTCATTTGGTTCTCACTGCTATTGAGAGGTTATTTTGGCTTTTTGAAATGATTAATGCTGTTTCCTTTGGTATGAATTTTGATAGTCTTTTGACATTTCCATCTGTTCTTTTGTTTCTTAAACTAAGATTGTTATAATATTTTTTTAAAATCACACAAGTATAATAGCTTGAGAAGGAAACTTTCACCCACTTTAAACAAACAAAAATAAAATGAACCCACTGACCTAATGTTTTACAAGAACCAGAGAGAAAAATCTGGGGAGAGAGGGAGAGTTACTTCCAAGACACATTTCCCTGAAAACATGTTTTTTATTTAAGAAGCAGAGGTCAGATAAAAGCTTGTATAAGCCCTGTTCTTTGTTACTTTTGGAAAATAGTTTTATAAGGTTAAAAATTGTTTCCAAATTTAAGTTTTGTGTACCTCACTTCATTTGAACAATGGGAATTAAGAAGCTATTCCAAAAGAAAATTAATTCTCAGGTGAAATTAATGTACAGGAAATACTTTGAATCTGGAACACTGTGCCCAGGAATTGGGTTCAGATTCTTTTTCTTCCAGTGCAACCTCAAGGTGAAGCAAAAGTCATTTGTTATACCAAGGGACAGATAGACACCTAATATCTGTAATTTGTTAAGGTCTGTTGGTATGCCTCTGATAACCTTTTATGGGGGCAGGAGGGAGGTTATTGTCACTTCTGCTGCAAATCTGTCCTGTCTGAGCAGCAGAAGTGGTTCCCCCTTCTCTCTCATATATAACAACATTTAAATGCTCTATTTAATTCCACCACTGGTATAAGAAGCCAAACTGAGTCCCCCATCTCCCCCTGAAAGCATCTCAGTGCCACTGCTACGTTTCTCCAGCTTTGAGACTGAAGACAAATTTTGTTCTGCTAAATGAAAGCAATCAAGTGATTAATCCTTTCAAGTGCAATTAGCAGCACTGACCTCCCTGTTCTTTAAAATGAGGGTCATGGGGAGGTAAAGGCCAGTTCTGGGCCTTTCCTTTCATATCAGAACACCCCTTCACTAACTATCTCTTCTGTTTCCAAAAACATCAGAGACCAAGAGGGGAAAACAGGCTTCTGCTTCCATTAGCAGTAACTTAAACAGCCATAAGTTAAAGGGGGAGGAAAAGGAAGAGCATCTCTATCTCCTTTCACAACAGAAGACATCTGGCCTCCTGTGGGGAGGCCCCGGATAACAAAGAACCTGTCACTGCAACCTCGGCGATGTGTTCACAGAGCCATTTTACCTGCAGTCTGGCTCATTCATTTCCTGCCACTGCAGCCATCTGCTTTTGCTTATTGTGGGTATTTTTGTTCTTTCTTTGGCCAGGAGCGTGAAGTGGCTTCGCTTTAGCATGCCTGTATGCTTGGTCAGAGGGAGTATTTAATCCTTCTCTCGAAATGAATAAGAGAGGGAGCTGCAAAAAACAATTCCTTTCCTGGAAGGTAGCACAAATGTCATCCAAGCTGAGGTTGAATAAAGGGTCATGTCAGTGCATGGGGTAAAGATACATTGAGATTGAAAAGAGATGCCAACTTGGAATCTACAGCAGAACCTTCCAAAGTATTTGTAATCTTACCTTATTTAAATCCTTTTCTGCTGCTTCCTGCAATTATTTTTCAGTTGGAGTCCATCTGGTTTTCCACAGTGCTCTTCAGGCCCAGTTGCAGACTAATACCGTGATCTGTTCTTGCTTTTCTCTTGCACTGAGTTTCAGTATTTTGCTTGACTGCTTTAAAAAATCAGTCTACAGAAATGATGGTTCTAGCTCACTTATATAAAATGTAGTGTGATAGGAAAATGCTAAGTATCCCTACCTTTGAAAGGGCCAAAGAAAGGATGGTAGATTTCCATTAGTTTCTCATCATTTACTATAATTAATACACTCCCAGGTACCATTAAGTTGTGTCTCAGAGTATTCTGGGACACAAAATTAGCAGTGATTGCAGCACAGTTAAAACAGGAAAGCTTTTCCACTAAGATTAAACTATCATGTGGCAGTTAAACCCCTGATCTACTGATACCAGAATATGAGGTCACCTATTAAGGGACTGAAGAACTCAGTGTAATTCCTCAACTGTTATCCCTTGTCTTCAGGGACACCATTTAAGTAAAATTCCAGTGCTGTCAATAATAATACTGTGAATTGTGACTGGTGACACTCAGTAATACTGACATTCAAAGGAAGTGTTTATATGAAAAATGTACCACGTTCTTCCTGTTCCCTTGTTGGGAAGGATAACACATCGCTGCCATTTTATAGATCCCGAAGAGAAATGAGGTGCTGCACAATTTTGAAAGTAGGGTATCACATTAAACTAAAACCACTCATAGTGATGTGATTTCTTTACCACTATCTGCCAGAAATAAATTCACATAGTTCTCGAGTTCCACAGCAAGAGGTGGGAACTACTCCTCTAATGCAAAGCAGACAGCAGACTTTGTATTTTCACCTCATGGAAAGTGGAAATTTTTGTCTAACTTTAGCAATACTGGTGCGGTTCCCACAGGATTTTACTGTTGACTTTTCAGACCACTGGTGTTGCAATAGGATGTTTAGAAACACCACAGCAGGGAATGCTCCACACCAGCACCCCCCAGCCTGAGTCCCACTCCACCCACCATCCTGTGCACGGGTCTTCCCTTCCATAGGAAGGTCATTCCTGCCTCTGAATAACAAATCTCTACATAGGAAGCTTGGCCCATCAGCCAGTTGAACTCAGCACGAAACCTAAAGGCTGAGAATTATTACTTTAAAGGTTCTGATGATCAAATGTTTCAACAACAGGGCTCGATGTTCACACATGGCAGTAAGTACATATATGGACACATACAGAAGTAGGTGTACATGTGATAGTGTCAATAAACATATACCTCTCTCCTAGCAATAAATGCATTAGGAAACAAGCCAAATATTTTCTCTGTTTCTGTATTAGGGAACATAAAGAAAATCAAAGAGTGGTATCAGAGTTTACAGTATTAAAGATCAAACTGTTACACGTATAGAGCAAATGTATAATTTAATTAGAGAGACATATAGCTGAGCCTGCTAAGGTACATAGATGAGTGGTTTGACCAGGAATTCATAAAAGTGTGGATATACTATCCGGCACAAGTGCTGCATTATCCCTCCAAACAAAACACTGGGAAAAACAAATCATATTTTATATTTTATTACCATTCCGAATATTGCTGCTGCTGAGTCTAGTGAAGCTCCCTACACTTCTCACTTAACCTGTCACATTTTCTTTGCAGCTCCAAGCAGTGCTGAAGTATTAGATTTGTAATAAATAAATAAATAAATAAATAAATAAATAAAATTAAGGACACCCAACTAGGCTGAACAGGACATACCAAAGTACTTAAAAGAGAAAAACTGCAAGCTAAACTCTAGAGACTGCTGAACTACACCTGTACAGGGGAAATGCAAGTAGTTTATAAATTCCTCAGTTTATACTAGTATTTATTCTATTTTTATATCATTGTATTACAAAAAACAGCATGTAAATTTATTTATGTAACTGTAAATTTCATAATATATCTTCTTTCCTTCTAAAATGGGGTAAGATTTGGCCTTTACTCTGGAGAATATGCTTGTTCACATGGTCTGGTATAACCTATAACTTCAATAAAACAAGTTCTCTGAGGTAATAACATGGACTCTCCATTTTTTTGCAAAATGACATCTCAGTATGATCTTCAACAGACATGGTATAAACAAGGATTGAATATAATCTCTGGCTCTGTTAATGTCTGTATCTGTAATGTCCTGGGTTTAAGGATAGTTGAGGACTCTTCAGCCTTTCCTCCTAATGAGTTTCCATATGGAAACCTTTCTTCTACTCGATTAAAAATTGAATTGTAAAAAATGTTCCTAGGAAGCACTCAGTTTTGAAGTGTTTAATATAATCAGTGAGGTGGGGGTTTTTAACCATACTTGAATGCCACCCTCACAGCTCAAAGGTCTGCTTCAGCACAATTTCTGAAGTTCTTTGCTTTGGAGATGGATGCTAGCAAATTAAAGAGAATCAAACTCTTTATAGGTCTAAAAAACTATCCTTAGTATCTTTTCTGCGGAAGGCAAATACTTTGGGTTCCAGTAAAAGAATGGTTTTTCTTCTTTTACAAATGTTTCTCCTAATGCCAAATACTAAAAACCAAAATTATTTCAAGAACATAATAACATTTTATTTCTTTCAAAAATTGTTTTTGAGGTTTCAGTTTTATGACTAAATTGTTTGCCAAGTGCAGCATGAATTCCAACTGACCTGCATTTTCCAGCATTTAGTCTGTGCAGCTGAAATGTTCTATACAGCTTTCTCTGCTCACAGGTTTCCTATGGGCCCAATCAATGCTACAGTCTCTTTATTTTTTTTTTCCGTATTTCCAGCAGATAAGGAAGAAACTTGATACAGCTTCAATTGTCAGAAACATCATGTAAAGCACCTCCATCTACCTGAAGCACTTGGATCATGTTACTTCCTCTTTTAACCTCACACGTGTCCGAGTGTGTTTAGAATCTTGGCTTTGATCTGCAATCCCTACATCGGGTAAGAGCACAAAAATGCTTGCATTCTATTCTATCATGATTGTTTGACAAAAAAATATAACATAGAAACCTTCACATTGCCAAAAGCTTCCTCTTTTCCTCGACTGTTCCTCACTTGATCTGGGGAGCTGTTTTAAAATCGCTGCCTGAAGCAGCCAGGGAATTTGCCAACAAAACCATATTGCCCAACTCCTGATTGCAGAAGGCTCTCTAAGGTAGGCATAGCCTGGCTGATTTTGCTCATCTTAAGAGGAAAATTCATTGAAAATTAATGGAATGACAAACAAAAAAATCTTTACTTTTTGAAGCCCATGAAAACTAACACAGCAGATTCAAGCAGCAAATACTTCAGCTGTTCCAACATAGGGATGGCCGGATGGAAAAGGGCAGGATTTGTTTTTCAAGGCCTCTGTAAAGTTTTGCCTTCCCTGTATAGACAGCGGTCATTTTCAGTGAAACTTGTGCCTATGTATATTCATCATGATTCATCAATTTAGAAAAGACATTTCTTGTTTATATCTCTGTGTGCTGGCACTCTTCTTGTGAGAAATCATACCTAGCACTCTACTAAACTCTGTCACTGGTTTTTAGTACCTTATTTTGCTTTCCAGAGTTCCAGTATTGGCATGCAAGTGATAACAGAATTGGGATCTTCCTGTGCTGCTGAGTTTACTGTGTCATTTGCACCACTGACCAGAGCCAAGTCTGTATCTGAGACAAAAAGGAAATATATTACAAAATGTGTTATTATGAAAGGAAAAGCCACTGCTTCGAGTTATCAAGACAACACCAAAGCACATTAATCAAGCATACAATAAACGATGACAGCTTGTTGTTTCATCTGAATGAAAAAATTAGGTCCATCTGTTGGTGTTCAAACCTAGAATCCAATCTTGGCAGTTCTAAGTGCTAATGAAAACTATTAAAAAAATTTCATGCGTTCTCCATGCAAGATATCACAAAAATAAATGCTGCTAAGATTTAAGAGGCAGCCTTACGCAAGGCCGCGGGGAGGTTGCTAAATGGAGCACATATGGGATCCGAGGATGACGTCCATCATGCTGTACCACATGGTGTGTTTCAACACTGCTCCCTGACAGGCCAGATCTCACTCTCTGCTCTGCTGGGCTCCTCAGCTCTGCGTGCAGGAAGCCCTCACTGCATCGACACGCAACCCGCTGCAGGTTCAGGGACTGGCATTTGAGCAGCTCAAGGGATGCCACAGCTTCGGTTAAGATGGTAGAACACAGCTCAAAAAATTGGTAGTAATTCCTTAAACCTCTAGCCACAGTGGTTAGGAATGGCATGTTTCTAGAGTAACTCTACTGAAAAAAAGATGGCGTTTAATGTAGAGCTTTGGCACCAGCAGTATTAAGTCCATCTCCCTTATCCTCATGCTCATTCAATCCTTCAAGGAACTCTTACTGGGTTTGTGAAGTGTGACATCTGCACAAGCAGCAGTGATCCCTCTGCCAAACATACTTACCCACTTGCCCACCAATTTATATTTTTGGGTTTGTTTTTTTTCAGTTGTCCACAGTTTGCCCAGTAAAGTCAAATTTATTAGTCTGCATATCTGTTCAGTCTCCTGGAGTCCATATTAAAATCAGCACCTTACAGCTTCCATTTCTCCTAACCTTTCTAACCACAGGGCTGGCTCTGCCTGGCAACCAGAGGAGGATGTTCTGGCTGTATCATTTTATTACCCTCTGCAAGAACCCCAAGCTGAGGTACAGGAGCCAAAGGAATTTAGTGTCCTGTTACATGCAGAGCAGCCTCCAGGTCTAAGACAACCATAGGTCTACTCTGAGCATTGAAGGGAATAAAAAGCAATGTAACACAGAAATGTCTGATTTCTCTGCTGCTTCTAAGCTCCTAAAATGCACACAAATGTCAACAAACCTACAACATCACATACATCAATGCAAGCAGATTATCCTCATTGACAGCAAATGAAGCTACACCTACTTCAGATGTTTATGAAACATAACTACATAATCTTGTCCTTCCAATCTGTGTTTATAGAATGAACAGTGAGTCAGAAACATTTTAAGATTGTCAGCTGAAAACATTTGCTATTGAGTCTTCTAGAGGCAGTAAATTCAAGATCCCATGGTACTAAACTTAGCTTGTAAACCTTCCTTTATGAGCTGTCACCTGCATAGCTGCTTGGAACAAAATCATTTAGCTTTCCTCCCATCCATTAAAGCTGGGCCCAGTGATGCAAAGCAGCTCTAAACCAGATAAAGCAGTGAAGAATTCTTGTGTGAAGGAAATACGGTCAGTGCAAGGTGATATAAAGATCTGAAAAGTTGCTGTTGAAATTCCCAGCTCCCCATCTGTCAGTGACCTACACAGTCTCTGGTTTAATAGTTGGCAGCCTCAGAAGGAATAGAAGGTGTAGAGGCAATATAGAGCCATCTTCACTTTTACTCCTGATGCTACAGCTCGTGTGCATCTCCAGAGGAATTATCACAGCTGTTAGAGCCTTCCTTACTTGTGCAGTCTGGAATGTATTAGGAAAGTTTTGCCATCTTCACAAATTTAGCATTTATATGGAAAAAAAATTCAAAAGGTACAATTAAGTCAGTGAAAATTAAACCCACAAATCATTAACACCCTAAACATCGATTTTTGTGTGTTTGTATTTTTAACAATGCAGCATTCTACTTGGAATTCACTATTTTATTACAAATAAAGCCTCTGACCCTTTTAAAGATTAAAGACATTATCTTCAGGGGAAGAGTATATCAACATATTGACTCATAACAAATTTCTAGGCCTTTGAGTGTTTTCCGTTGGATTTTTTTCATGTGACTGTACAAAGCAAACTGCACTTAATGCTGCTCTCCACAGAGCCTGCTCTGCTGGGGGAGGCACTTGGGCTGTTCTCTTCCTGTTTTTCCATCTCCCTCTCCTCTCAGAGGCCCCTCATGGTGATGACCCATCCATTTGGCCGAGGGCTGCACGCAGCTGCCTCTGAAAGAAGCCAACTGTACTCTTGGGTCAGCCGGAGGAGCCGGCCTGGTTACAACTGTGGGGATATCCAGCACTGCCAGTGCCCACAGCTCGGGGGAGAGGAAACCTGGGCCTCACCTTGGGTTTCAGCAGAGGTGCAAAACGTCTCAGCTGGCACACAGCAAGGGCTCAACAGCGTCAGGCAAGCCAGGGCATAAAGACTGTTTTATTTCAGGATTTTCTGCTACGTATTTGGAACCGGAGTCTTTTGTTCACATCCTTTCACAGGCATTTGCAAGTTCTTATAATGAAAGAGGAATGATCAGCTGGCACGTTTCAACTCAGTGGTCTGCTGTCCTGTAGCTGGGATGTGTGAAAACTGGATGTTTCCCGATTTCCTTTCATATTTTCCCTGTATCCTACAGAAACTAAACTGTCCTGAAATACCATGACACAAACATTTTTGTTATTGCTGCAAATTGAAAGTGAATGTTGGCCAAAGCTTGCCATTCTTAGAGAAATCTCAGACTGAATAACTGATGACCCTGCACAAATCTTGGCAGCGCTGGGTTACCCATTTTTAGGAAAAGCAAGATTTTTCTATTTTTAATGACAATTAACATGATGAGGGAGGTCCAGTGAAGTAAATTCAGTGACTTCATCTCATATTTCTTTGCTATAAACCAGTACTATTCAAAGGGTAAAAATCCCAAAGGCTTTTAAGGTCTGTGCCCAATTTCTTGCATTTCCACTATTCCCAGCTCCACACTAGAGACCTTCATTACTTTTTTAAGATGAGGAAAATTCTCAGCAGAGTTCACAGAGATCAAGTGAGTCATTGCTCATGAAGGTCTAATCACAAAGAGCAGGTCTGACGTACACTGGAGGTGGAATATACACCAAGAGTAAAACCTCAGAATTCCAGGATATGACAAATGGTGTCAACCTGATGAAATTAGGATTATTGCAGTCTTAGGGCCTTGTTGAACCCTTTTGCCCTGTGTTGTATCACTGCAAAAGAATGAACACTATAGTGCTGCCAAGACATAAGCTGTGATACTTCTACTTAATCAACATTTTTCATTTGAACCATCACATTACTTATGGTTGTAATTCACTACATCAGGAGGTGTTCAGCCTTCAAAAATATCACATATATCCAGGATGTCCTATTAAACGGGTTTACTGGTGACAAGTGGGCACCAAATCCCAAAAATATTGTGCTTTTTTAATACATCTGAACAAAAAGTTTCGCTGCAAATGTAGAAAAGAAGTACAGCCTTGTATTTTGCTCACCAAACAATATTATAACCCCCTTCTTAGCTTATGTGGCAGTGTTGTCTATAATGCAAATTTTCAAACCTCTTGTGCGTTTGCACATCAGTAAAATAGCAGTTAATACTTAGCACAAGTCTTCAACAGACAAAAAAAGCAAAATTTATTCCCTGAAACACTTAAAATCAGGGACAAAAGCATCAAAGACAGAAGAGTAGGACTGCCAAAGTAGAGCTGGGTGATGCTTTAACTGTGTGCACTCAGGAAGGCTACAAGCAAATGACCCAGCAGGTTTAGGCTTCCAGAACAGGTTTCAAGGTAAAGAAAAAAGGTCCCCTGTTGGAAAGCTCAGGACACTCCAGCTTCCAAGGAAACAGGGATATACACAGGAACAGGTTAGGCATGAAGCTGGGTAATGATTGCAGAGGTCTGTATTTGTGGGCAAAACCCAGGAAGGAATGACTGCTAAAATCAGTTGAGGTACAGCTGGCATACAAGAAGAGAAGAGATATGGAACAGTTTTAGCATTCAGATTAGAAGTGTGAATTGGACACATTCAAAGGAAGTGGAAACAAGATTTTTGACATGATTAAAGTGACAGCGAACAGGGGAATATGCACAGTGTTACACAAGACCTAAGGTATCTTGGAAAGTCTACTGTTGAGTAATTTGAATATATCTGAACTCTCACCCAGGGTAAAAATGGAGACTCCTTTATCATTTCAATAGCTTGGTCTAATCCAGCTTCAGTGCAAGTTCCAGCAATTTCCACGGGTTTCCTTCCTGCTGGAGATGCTGTGCCATATCCACCCAAAAGCGACATTTGGCAAAGATCTGATTGTGGCCTAAATGTGAATATATTAAATGAGCATATTGGTCAAGACACCAGTTCCAAGTCCATTAAAAGAATCCCAAAATAAATAGTTCATTTGCTGTAAGTTCCCATGTAGTTTGTTTGGGAAGTCATCTGCGTTATTCTTCAGCTCATTAAAGTTTACTTTAACAAGCTGTGAAGCCAATACAGAAATGGTTCAACAGTTCAGTATTGGATTGCCTTTTTTTTTTTTATAAAAGCTTCAGGATCCCACTTGGCATAAAAATCACATTTCAAACAGATTTTCAGATACGCTTTGGAGAAAACCTTGTTCTTCAGCCATTTTTAAACAATTTCTCTTCTTCTCCCTAAACTACCTTAACATTTTCCTCAGTGAAACAAAGATATTCTTTGTTTAAATAACGTCTCCCATCCTGCATGTTATGAAACAGCACATTTCTCATTTCCTCAGAGCCAGTTGCTGGGTGAGATCTTTCAGTGAAGGCCATTCAGTGTTTTATAAAATATTAACTTACATGGTTGGTTTCACGAGTAAATCACATTGCTGTTGTTGCTTTTCCGAGTTGTTTTTTAAGTTCAATTGCCAGATTTAGTGTACTAGGAACTGTTTACATGCAGAAGGGCCAGAGCTCAGGCCAAACTGAGCAAGTTCTCTTGTGGTGTAAGATCACCAGTGATGGGAAGGAGTCAACTGTCCTAGCGACAGTAGTTTGTTCTCCAGGCCAACTCTAAGTGCCAGTCAACACTCAGACTGTGACCAGCCAGAGCTGAACTGTAGCACATTCACACTGTTCAGTGAAGTGCCTGAGCTACAGGCAATGAAGCTACTAAAAAACAGGGGGAAAGTGAGGAATGGCTCTCCAAGCACATAAGTATTGCTTGCAATCCTGGAGTTGGCTGTGTATCTCTGCAGTGTTACACACCCTGCAACCCAGACATATTTTGATTTCTTTACTCTCCTTGGCATTTTAGGAGTTTGTTTGCCAAATTCTAATCTAGAAAACCCACCAGACATCTATCCAGTTGTCATAACTTTTCATATTTACTACCATTATGAGCAAAATTCTGTCAGGCAGCCAGTCCAGTCATCCAATATTCTGTAACATCTTATTTGTAAAAGTTTCCGAAGTAGATGCCTTAGTCTTTTTTCACATAGAAAAGGGGGGAAAACTAGTGGCATTTCCTTACCACACACACACTGCATGACAGGACAGCTCCATCCAGAGGAACCAGTCAAGACACCCACAATTGTCAAGACTGTTGCTAAGAAGAAAACCTTCTGCACACAGGGTTAGAGTAACTGTCTGGCATTTGAGTAACAGGCATATCTGCTCCACCTACAGCTGTCAGTCCCTGCAATCTCCTATGCACCACACAAGGGAAGGAAAAATTAAATTCATATTTCAAGAGATGATATAACTCCAAAAATATTTACTAAGTGAAACAAAAGCAAATAAAAGTTCATTCAATCACTCAGTTAGCAGAAGATTGTTACCTATGATCGTTATTGGGTTTGGTCATGCAAGCAAATACGCCTTTAGAATTTTTGCTGAAAGATTATACAAGGCATAATAGGAGCTGAAATCATTTGTTATTTTGCAGGACAAAACCCTCACTCTCTTATTTCTTTCCAACACCAGTCCACAGTTATAGCAATGGCTAGGATTACGTATACATCTGACTAGGTAAACATCCACAGCTTATTTTACAGCACTGCTGCTGGCTAAGAAGTTTTGGATCTCTGCAGTGTGGTTTGTGGGATGCTACAGGGTCTTGCAGACTTGTAAGGGAATTTCTATAGGGCTAGATAAACATTCTGCAGAGTGCTTTGTTGATTCCTCATCATTTATGCCAATTTTTTCAGCTAACATGCAAGGCTGTGCTGTGGCTGCCCTTCAGCGAGTGCTGGATGTGCGTGCAAAAAACTTGCATTAATCTGCAATGAAACAGTTCAAGAATTGCTGTCTTGAGACTATTACCATAATTGAAGAGTGCATACTAATCCAGTGGTGTAGCTTGGATCCAGTGCAAAAATTTCTCACACTAGCCATGGATTCTGTCAGCAAGCCAAACAAGCCAACTGGTGGTGCCTGAGGAAGAAACGGTGCCGAGTTCAGCCAACCTGGGAGCAAGAATGGCTGCTCCGGTGCTGCAGTGACTGCAAAACTAAAAATATTTTTATTTCAAGACAGGATACAGATACAGAATAGCATTACCAGGGATACTGGTCTTCTTGGTCATTAGTTTAGCTGAAAGAAAGATCCACCCATTTCAGATACAAGAAAAAAAATCTGTAGGAACTTTTTTTGAAGGAATTCTCAGAAATGGAAGTGGTCCAGCTCCTGTCATACTCAGTGACTCCCTCTATTTCAGCCTTGTTACTTATGAGAAAACAAAAGCAGTTTGATATGATTGCCTTATAATAGCAAATAGGACAGTAATTATTCAGAACACAAAGCTTCAATAGCTGTATAACTTCAGGGACCTAAAAGATCTCTTCCTCTAACCAATAGTTGTTCCCATGAGTCTCTTAGGAGTAAAGCCCTATGGAATCTAAGTCAGATTCTCAGTTAAACAAACACTCTTTAACAAATCCAGAAAACAAATAAATAAATCCTTGAGATCAACATCAGCATCTCTCCTAATCAACACAAAAGCCAAAGTCAGTAACCTCCTTCTGGTGTTGCAGTCCTACCAAATTCGTTAAGCTAAGTTGTATAAGACTACTTCCCTCCCCTCGTAAAAGACCTAAGACAATTAGCCCCCCAGTCCTCCTAGGATTCAACTGTTTTTTTAGGAAAACAAAAAAGGGCCTCTAGTGAAATGCATCCTAAATGCAGTCATATGACAGACCACAGTGAAGAGTACCCAGCAATTTTTCAGAAGTCACTAAAGCAGCACTGAAAGCTACACCCCAAAACAGTGGCCAGATGTGCCACCACTTTGAGAACCTCGGCAGGAGGGTGAACGTCAAGGTGCAGATATTCCATCCCGCACTCGGCAGTTCACATAAGAGCTGCTGCTGCCAAACCAGCTGGACTGTGAAATGCAGCTACAAGCTGAGGAAGGCCAGAGATTTCAATTCATTTTGCAATACTAAGAAGACCTGCAAAATTAAATTATTTAAATCCAAAATAAAATATTACATTGTGTTTCATACTCGTAGCATAAACAGACCATTGAGCAAGAAAGGACTGTTTACTTATGTTGTTTTCCTTTTCATACAATGAATTAGAAATATAATAGTTATTGGAAATTTTAACCTAATTTAAGTCTTTTCCAAAAATACATTGCTAGAACATTTTGGGATGACAATTTGTAAGAAACAGAGCCAGAACAGCTCCTTTGAAGCCACTGTTTCTCATGTATGGGAGAGAATTGTGTGGAAATAGTTGCCAGAGTTTCTGAACACATTTTGCCTACAGAGAACCAAGGCAGGCAAAACAGCCCTGGATGCCTTAGAAACTGCCACAATCTAAGTGACAAACTGGCACAAAGGTAGTGCCTTCCCCTCTTCTCTCTTACCAAGTTTCAGTCTCAAGTTTTGAGAACTTCTATTGGCCACCATAGTATTAGGTACAAAATCCTTCATAAAAAAAATCAGCATTAAAACTAAATCAAAATTTTCAAACATTTCTTTTCCCACAAATTTATTGTAATTCAGATCAACTGAGGCAGTTGGTGGCTTCATAACAAGAACACTGTTTCAGTTGAGAAAACAAGGGGGAGGTTCCAAAAACATCGAACTACTTCAGTGCTTTTTGAAACACCAGTTTTTAATTTCAGAGCAACATTTGATTTCAGCAAAACTTAAGCTTTTTCTCAGCAATTAAGATTTTTCACCCTCACTTATACTCCCCCCTTAGTTAAGAGTGTCACCTTTAGGAATTCATGTTTTCATGAGGTACTTTCCTATCCTCTAAAAGAATAGGAAATTAAACAATAACAAGGATGCTGTGGATTGAGCACACACACCGTGTAAGAAGTGCACATGTCTGTTGTGCCACCCCAGAGAGAATTTTTCTGCTCCTACACCTTTGACACCCAATTATACCAGGGCCAGCCCCAAATCCAGAAGTGTTCTCAGCCAGCACTTCTGCACAGCACACAAAAGAGCTGAAATACATTAGTGGAAAACCCCAAAACCCCCAAAAAGTAAAGAGAAAAAAATCAAACATAGTGTTGCTGTAATTCAATCTGCTTTAAAATATCCAGGAGGACTGAGAGTAAATAGTTTATCTTTAAAGATGAGAAAGATTTCTCCTTTGTTTATTAATGCAAGTGAATATCCGTTTCTGATTACAGGACTTCTGCACATTCCTCTCTTCACATTTTCTGGTTTCTGTATTTCTTTAAACACCAATCCACTGAGCAACCATGAAACTAATTAGCATCCCAGCCACTCAGTTCCAGGATCCACTGACATATATTTGAGGACATGTTTTCAATTATCATCAACACTTGATGTATTGTTTTCTAATATTAGTCTACAATGCCTCAATTACTGCCTTAGTCTTTATTGTTTTCAGGCTTATTTCTTAATACTCTATCCCAGTAGACAAATACTTAGCACATTATTTTAAGCTGAAAGATAAATCTACCTTTGGTAGATTTGCCCTGCACTGTGCACATTTAAAAATGTTTTGGTCATTGTATAATACTTTTACCCATAAAGAATATTTTATCAAGGTAAATATGAAGTTCTGATTCTCTCACATTTTGATTTTAGGTATTTTTACATTAAAAAATGTTCTGAAATTCCTACATGACCTCACTTAATAAACATGCAGTCATCCTTCTGATATTTAAAGAGCACACACGGTGACTTCATTTTAAATAATAAGTTGTCTTTTAACCTACATCAACTGAATGGGTTGAAAGTATGATCCAAAACCATGTAGTCAGAAAAATCAGTGATGCTCAAATCATAACAGACAGATATTGCTGTTCAACAGCATTCTTGGAACACTTGGAAAGGCCAAAGGCCAGCTGTCAACTGGTAGCTGCAAGAAATATTTATGGGCTTTTTGGGAGTCTGAGTCCAAAGGCTTCAGTCTGACAGAAGGGAAAGTGTCACATAAGGATGTTAATAATCCTGAGATGGAGCAAGTTCCTGGATGTTGTATCCTGAGGAGATCTGGGGTTAAACTGTATCAATGAGGCTTTTACCGTGGCCTGAGGAAAAGATGCAACATAACAAAAAGCAACATAAATGTCCCAGAACACCTCTCAAGTGTTCATCTGTGAGACAACTGAAAAAAATTAGCCTCAATGATTTTACATCTCATCCCTAAGGAGCAGCAGTGCAGGGTATTTTGATCCAGTGTTTATCTAATTATTAACCTGAACTTCAATGAATGAGATTAAAAATAAGTGTAAGAGTTAGTCTTCTTTATTTGCAGGAAGAATATAAGCTGAAACTATCTGGTACTGTTTCCAGTTCAGTCAGAGCTCTCTCAGTCTTTGAAACATTTATTAAAGATTTTACTGATCTGTTCCTTTCACGTATTATAGAGCAGATGGACAATTTTTCCTTTACTCTTGTAATGCCCAAGCTACTCTATTATTATGGTAATATAATATAATTTCAAAGAATGGGGTTCCATTTTTGCAAAACTAACTGTGAAACAACAAAAAATGAAGTTTTGTTACTATGTATTTTGACTTCTGGCAAGTTCCAAGACATCAATCAGATTTCTCCCCCTTGCTGGTACCATTTGAAACACTTTAAGGAATTAATGAAATCCATCACTTCATTTCTTCCAGGGTAAGTGCTGAACAGTTTTCTAGGATGCTGGAAGCTTTAAGGGCAGGTAAGAACCAGTTCAGGTCTGATTACTATCAGATTTTTTTCTTCCCAAAGCACTTCCTTTCTCTGTCTGAAGGAAAGATGAATGCCACTTAGGGTCTACCACTAATAAGATAGATCTCAGTCTTAATAAGTTTTCACCAACATATGCATCTGAATGTGGACTAAAAAATAGCAAATAAATGCATCTTAAGGTGGATTTAAAAAATAGCAAATAAAAGCAAATACATTCTCTGTCCTGATGTACTTAAACTCTAAATACCTACAGACTGGGACCTCTGCAGATGGATTAAGTCCTCTGGTGAATGGATTTCTGCTTTGGGAACTGACTGAACGTTGTGGAGCCGGAAATGCAGAGCTGTTTTCTCTTGAATGAAACACAACACAGTCAAAGGAATATGCTCAAATAAGGACAGTAGAAAACAAGAAGGCTAAAAATTCGTTTCCCTGGCCCTAGGGATAACAGATTCCATGGTATGATGAAGAGGGATGACAAATAGTTGCCCATATAAGTGAATGGCTTTCCTGGAGGATTGTTTTCCAGGAGGGCCTGATTCTGCTCATGTCCCTCATTCCTCTCTGCTTGCAGCATCAACGCTCCAGGCAGGATCAGGCCCTTTGCTTGCTCATGTTCCTGGCTGTTCCAGCCAAGGCCACCCTTCTGGTTTTGGGTTACTTGGCTACTGAACAAATTCTACCTTTGTTTTTCCATGAGAGTTACAGAACTTCATTCTACATCAGGTGGAAATCTAATCTATCTGCTTTTCTGTCTTATGTTTTGAAAACTAGACTATAATCTTTTAAATAAGCACCAAAGCCTTTCATCTTCCATTAAATAGAACCCATCCTTCTGCTGTAAACTCTACCAATTCCACAGGCTTCCCAGCTGCTAAATAAAAAAAAAAAATCCTTCTTTTCTATTGATGTAGACTTTTTCTCTATATGTATTTTTGGGGAGTGTTTTAGAGGAATGCTAGCATGAAGGTGCTTATCTTTAATCACTGAAAAAATTCAGTCATGATTCAGGGTCCCTTTTCCACCTTTATCACATCACTGGGTGACTGCAGATTGTGACTCAGAAACCAGCGACATCATTTATAAGATCTGCTACATCCGCTCAAGTACCAGGCAGATAACTGTGGAATCATGACCAGCATGACAAACCCATGCCCAAATGTACCACTGAACCTGTAGTTTCATCAGCTAAAGAGACATTCTCCTTTTTTTGAGCTATCTTCCCTTTTGGGCTGACTATGCAAAAAGAAGCTGCTCCTGTGCAGGGGAAAAAGCAAGGGATATAGACACACATACCTGTGCTGGACTCCATTTCTCATCTCTTCTCACTATTCCCATTAATTCTGTTAAACATTTTCTTCTTTGGTCCTCTTACCACTCACAAAAATATGTATATTTACTGTAGAGACAGTGGATATAAATATGAAGTTGATGATTCTGTTGTCATTCCTATATGATCATTACACAATCCTTTTGTTGCCAGTAAAATTTCCATGCTTGAATATGCATCAGGAATCTGAAGTAAATATGAGAACAGCATTGTTTAGTGTCTGGAGTAAAAGTTTTAAGGCAGGAACTCTTAAATTCTAATCTCATTTGTAATTCACTTCGGCTAAGTCATTAATGTTGTTTTGGTTTCCTGTAGGTCCCTCCTAATAAAATTGAACTCAAATCTGTCATAAAGAAGCACAGGAGAGAAGAATAAGGCAGCAGACAGAACACTTGGCAATAATAAATCCAATTTCTGATATGAGAGGCAAATGGAGGCCAGGTGTGACTCCTTGGGTACTGTGAACACCACTATTCCAAGCAAGAACAAATATGGTCACTATTTGACTAAAAAAAGGAGCAGGAGAAACAAGCATCAGTCCTAAAATACTTGCTAAACCTATAAAGAAAAAACTATGCACTGAGAAGAGTAAAAAACCACTTTTCTTTATTAGTCATAAAATAAAAACAGGCGTAGAACCCAACCCCTCCTTGCACTGAAGTTGTGTCACCGACACCCGTGGCAGCAGAAGGCATTTCCTGCACATGCTTTTGCATTCATAACTTGTATACATTGTTTTTGCCAGAAAACTAATTTGGGAATAATAGGCTGTTGGTGAACCTGAGAATGAAGAGGGTACCCCAGGATCCGGCAGATGCACAGGGGACTGCCAAACTAAATTTCTGAAATAAAAAAAAATATTCCACTTGGGCAAATATGGAGAAATGGTTCATCAAAAAAAGCCAAAATTAAATCTGTCATAAATTCCCCTGTGACTTCTCACAACCTTTACTGCATTAGTAGAAATACAGACCACAGTGCAGCATCTGAACATTGTTACAAGACGCAGACCACACAAAGAGTCCAACAATACTTCCTTGGGAGAAAATATTATTGCTTCCAGTGCTAGTCTCTTTGACCATATGTGTTAGTGGTTGAAGAAAATGTTTTTCCCTCTTTAGGAAAAGACTCCATCATGTCATTCATCCAAGATAATACAATATTCCTCTCGGAGACATGCTTTGTCATCACTTGTACAATGTTGTGTTAAATATGCCCAAGTAAGCTCTGAGCAAATCAATGTATAGAATTAATTTCTCTGATCAAGACGAAGCCCAAAATAGCAAGATATTACAATCTCACTCTTAGAAGTCACAGGAGTTTAACTTTCACTGGTCCTGTCATTTTAGGAAGCCTTTAACAAAAACTTTAAAACTTGTATGCAAATTGCCCACTGTTAATCAAGGACAATAGATCTTTAAACAAGGTTGATACTTTGGGCAAAACAAGTCCATGAGCCTGGGAGGAGGCAGTAAGGGAGACCTTTCAGGTGCTGCACAAAGTTTTATTAAAAAATGAGTGAAACACATTTCCTTCTCTGCTTCCTTCCTTTGAAATCAACTTTCCCTACTGCCAAAATTTGCTCTCCTGGAACTAATAGATATTTCTTCTGCTACTCATTCACCTTGAACTGGAGCCTTGAAGGTAGGAAACCCTTGAAAAGCTGTGCTATCCATATCCTTTTCTGTTGTCATTTGCATTATTATTATTTCTATCATTATTTTTAATGCAAGGAGCATAACAATCTTGTTTATGAGAAAAAAATCATTCAACATAATCAAAACCTTGCTATATGATTCATTTTTCCATTTTGTATGTTTATTTCAGCACAGATAATGACATCTGGAGTTGTGCAGTATCCACAGGCCCTGATCCAAAAGCTTTTAAGACCAGCCTATGTTAATTGGAATTGGCCCTGGATTGGGTCCCTAACCTATACTGTATTGGCTCTTTATTTCACACATAATTAACATCAGCAAAAATTTCTTGGTAACAAAAGGCATTCACCAAGGATCCTGAAAAGTTGCATTTTTAGCCTTTCATTTAATTGAAAAGCAACATGATGTGTTAGAAACCCTGACTTACCACCACCTGCTGCTTTCCAATGTTAATCCATACCACTTCTCAGGAGCTCACTTTATTTTTACAGAATTATTCCCAGCATGGCTTATCATTTAAATCCCAAACTGGCATTTAAATGAGAAATACAGATAAATTAATTATCTTGTACCTTTTATATAAATTCCAGTTACGGTCATAATTTTCTGAGATTATAAGGATATGATTCTTCCTTTTCTTGTGTTTTGTTGTGTTTTTTTTTAATAGAAACAGTGCTGTTCCTGGAAAGGGTCATTGAAATAATACTTTACACCTTCCTGTTGCAGAACAAAACAATCATTATGATGGATCACTATTTTATCTTGCCTTTATATTATGTTTCAGCAAAATTCTGTCACGGTCACTCATTCATCTTTCTGAAATTAGTAGGACAACTCACATGAGTAGGTAGAATGGGATTTGGCCTTTATCTTGTACTGATTACAATAACACTTGGTCTGTAAAATAGCACCAACCACTGAATGCAGTCAGTTGTAAGAAACACTTCTGTGTTCTAACTAAACCAAATTTAGCCTCGGATATTTTAGCTGTAATACACCAAATACTGAAGGGGGACAACAATCAAACAAAATTTAACAAAAACCCAAAACAAACATTAAAAAGTACAACAAACAAACATTAAACAAGAACCTACCCACATCCTAGACTACCCTCCTTAAAAGTTGAACAGAAATATGCTTCTCTTTACAAACACTTCCTTAGCCAAAAAGCAGTTCCAGTCTGCCAATATTTAAAGTTTAGCATGACTGTACTTTGGTTTAATGCTACCTGCAGGCAAATATGGATTCCCGTCAATCTTCAATTCACCATGACTACAGAAATTAATTTTTCTTCTTAACTATATCCAAAATCAACTTGACTGGAGAAGAATGAGTCTATCTCAAGAAACATCTCGCACACAGAAAATTGCAGCCAGCACACAAGTAATATCAGTTTTCACAGATCTCAAGGCTGCCTCCTGATTTAACTGTCTATGTAGTTTCTTTTCTCCTCCCAGAGAAGGGGCCAAAGGACGTAGGAAGACATGAGGGCTGCTGCTGTTACAGCAGATTCTGCAGGACAGAGCCTGAGGATCTCAGGCCTGAAATACTTTTGATATTCTGAGGCTGAACCCCCATTTGTCTCAGCAGAAAGCCACTATCTTTGTCAGCAGCAATGCTCCACTCCTGACCTTGGCACAAAGAGGAGTCACTGTCACCAGGCCACTTGGCCTCTGGAGTCTCTGTGCCATTGACACCCTCTGTGTCACACACAGCCCACCTGTCCCTACTTGTCAAGCACCTTTGTGCAGTACATTTGAGTCCATAAACCATCTAACCCTGGAAGTCCTGTTGTTTAAGGCACAGCTCAGTAGGTCAGGAGATGGGCTGATTCTCAAAACACATCCTTCACAAACATGAGCTGAAAGTATGGCAGTAATTTTACAGTATTGAAATTTTTATAATTCTTTTTGCCTCATATTTTACTGCTTGAAACAAGCAAGAAATTCCCTTCCCCACATTATCACATAACACATTGAATGATAACCTTTCCTCAGAATGACTAAACTCACTAAGAAAGTCACAGCTTTCACAACACATTTTATATGTTTGTATCAAAAATGTTTAAGTAGTGTTGAAACTCACCTTTATTACCAAAATTCCTCTACTGACATGATCAATAGTCCCATAATCTAAATCACCCTTTTGTTCAAAGTGAAAATATTCTTTCTCAGGAGAAACAGCTTTAATAATTTCAAGATGTTGTTGGAAAAAAGGCTACTGGCTTGAGTAGCCATTCTACTTGGCAAGTCCTTGTAACCAGTGTTCACCACACCCTGATGAGAAAGCAAAATAAATAGTTGTCAAAGCTTTCATGTATTGGAAACTTTTCACATGTTCTCCACAGATCTGATGCCTGCTTTATACGTGCTAGTAAATCAAATTTGCATATTACTACAGACATGAGTTACTAAAGCTTTCTTTTACAAGTTAAGGATTCTGTGTAAAACTAATAGTTTACTCTGATGCATGACCAAAGAAAGTCAGCAATTTTGTCAGGAAGCCAGAGATTAAATGAGCTGGGAGGCCAGTCAGGGAACTGGTTACAAAACCATATGGTGCTTATTTTTGAGAATAAGAAATCAAGTACTTTTTCAAATTCGAAAACACCTCATGATTGTCTGATAAGAATCACATTGCACAATGTGTTTCACAGATTAATTGCACTCCAATCAATCCCAAGGAAGAAGATAGATACCTTCAAAACTTGAATTCTTTGCAAGTACATCTGGATTAATATCACATTTCTAACGTCCCTTTGTATTATTATGAAAGCAGAATATCAGAAAAAAAACCCAAAAGAATTCTAATGCCACGCTCTGAACACAACTTACATTGAATTCTGATCTGGAACACTGTACCCTATATTGTTGTCCCTTGCTGTCATTGCAGCATTCCAGGATGGCCACGTGGACATGACACTTGCCATTCCAATGCCCCCTTGGCTTCCACACACACTGTGGGTCTGTCCCTGCAGAACAGGCAGGGACAGCAGCCCCACAGGAGCCAATTCCACTTCCTGGGGAGATTTATCTGTCTCAGGTAAATTCCCAAATTCTCAAATGATAGCATTTTTAATTGCTTTAACTAATGGGTCTTCACAAAGGAAAACAAATGACACAGTACTAGAAAGAAGGAGAAAATGGGTTTTAACTGCTAGAATGAGATCATTACATGAAAATTGTAATCTTCCATTCAAAAAGACAAATATACTCAGAACTAAAGAAATAAGTCGAAAATATGACCCCTGAAGAGCAAATGAAAGAAAAAAAAATAAGGTTGCATCTTCATGCATTTTGGAAATGGTATCATCCTCTTAGTATATCACCACTTAGGACTGCACTGTTCTGAAAAAAAAAAAAAAAAGGAAAGAAAAAGAAAAAATCCCCCAAAAATAAGTGGCAAAATTGAAAATGTTTAGACAATACTATTAATATATGCTCTTGTGACGGAATATAACTGCACCTTACCATAATACACTGCATGAATTTTCTATGTCACATTGGAACTTAGTCTTCATCTAAAAATTATAATAATTTTAATGGTAATCCATTGAGATCTACCATTCATATTACAAAATATCCTTTGCAATTGTTTTAAAATTCTGAAATTAAGCACATCGCTGAATTTTCTTTTCCTATATTTGGAATTAGACACTCAAAATTCATGTTAATAAAGCTCTAGGGATTAATTTAAAAGCATTGATGGATGTAATTGTTAAAAATGATGTTACCATGCTTATGAAAGTCACAAAGCATGAAACATTCAAAGATGGAATGGTGTCTGAATAATTTTCCAATTTGTGGTTTCATTACTTATGAAAGACTTTGCTTTCTTATCCCACAACTCCTCGGTAAGAATTCCATGACAGACTTGTAGTGGCTTCAAGGAAAGACAATCTTTATTACTAGAACACTGCTTACCTCTTTATTTGTTAGAGAGTTATTTGCATTTCCTTGTACATGAGTTTTTTCTAGATGCTGTTGTATAATGATGATGATGATGATGTATAATTTACACCTGGCAAAGGTCAAATTTTGCAGGATGAGGCATTTCTACTTAATCCCTATCCTCAGCTCCTTGTAATTACTCATCATTCTTTCACTGATTCCATCCTACTCCCAGTGATTACAACTGAAACTTTCTTCCCCACTTTCATATTTAGGAAAGCAAACCAAACAAGTTTAATGACTCTTACTAGAAGCAAAGATGGTAAATATGGACATATGTAATACATGTGGGTGCTTTCAGAAGTAAATACAGCATATTAATCGCTTTGAGTCTGAATTCAGAATTACTAGGAAATCATTAGCAAAGAAAAGCAAATACTAAAAATTGCTGAATTAAAAACAAACAAACAAACAAAAAACAAACAAACAAAAACCCAAAAAAACCCTAATCATAAAGCCTTAACTCATTAATAGTTTTCAGTAATGCATGTTTTCCTAATAATTTTCTGCTAATAGAGACATATATTTGTGCTTTCCAGTAGTTATAAGCAGAACCTTCCCTGGAATAAGACCTGTACAAATATCAATATCGCTTCATCACTCTGCTTGGCAAACAACACCAGGTACGAGAGTGCTTAATCAGCTCATGTGCATGCACACAACCCACACTCAGAGGACTTGGGATGGACTGGGTGCAACATGCAGGGAACAAAAGGAAAGTTGAAACTAGGAAGGAAGGAGGAAGATGATGTTTTGCTTAAATTGGGCCTGGGAAGTAAAGAGGCAACATATTTAAAATATTCTTTAAAATCATGCTCTTTTTTTCTGAATGCTCCATAATTTGAAGTATATATCAGTTAGCAATGAACTGAATAAGAACTCTACTAGTACCACGACAAAGAAACCTGGCAGATTGTTTTTGAATGACAGATTGGTTTGCTTCAGTGCAAAGCAAAGCAGAACTTTAACCAAAATATTTTCTAAAGCATTAAGCAGTATTCTAGACTTTAAGCCAATTTTCTTACTCTACCTGGCATCAAATCCCCTGACAGTAACTCCCATTGCTTTGGCAGCTACTGCTGCAGTCAGCCCAGCAATGCCAGCACCAATTATCAGCATCTAGAGAGATCAAACAGATAGTAAAGTACATTCTATGTTCACTTATTCCATCACATGCTGTGTCTGCAATATGCCTTATCTTCAAAAGCACTTGAACTTTAAAGAGCATCAGAGGCTAAAAACTGTAAGTACTTCAGAGAAGTAAAAAAAAATAAAATCTTATCTCAACAATACAACATCATTAAACAGCTGGTTTGGACTGTAAGAACAGGTGGTCATCTGAACAAAAGGTGCCAGATGTAGGAAATAAGACAAAAAAAATGTTGAAAAAAATAAGTGAAAGAGCACATGACTAGAGGACAGGTATTCCATTCCACAGGACATGGACCTTGACTCAGACTCTGATAGCAATGCTGACATTGTTTGCCCAGGTATGCAAATGTTTTCCTTTACTACAGCACCTCTCAGCTGTGAACTGTGACAGACCTGCTGAAATGGGGATCAGAAGGCAGGGGTCAGTCTCAGAACAGAGAAATACACTTTTAGGGTCCTTTGAAAAGCAGTGAGAGTCCTTCTGAGCTGTGATTTTTTGCATTTTTGACACTTCAAGGAATTGATCAAGCATTTGCCAAAAATAAATGAAACATCCAAGGCCGAACTCAGATGTACAAAATACACACACCTACAGATTGCAATCACCCTTGGCTGCACTGGATAAGGCAGGTGAGAACAAAGAGAAGTCCTCGATGCTGGGGTCCTGCCAAGCAGAAGCCAGTCTAATAAAAATATTTTTGGGGACCATCCTAGGAAGAATCTAATCCTGATCCCTTGGGGAAGTCTGAAAAGGTTTTGATCAAGTAAACTCTAAACTCAGAAATGCTCAAATGCAGCTAAATCAACTTCTATAGGATGGCTCAAACATCTAAAGACAGTATGAGCCAGCAAAGCCAAAAAAAATCACAATTAATAAAATGCTGTAGGTTGTCTCTTAGAAAGGTCACACAGGAGAGCTGAATTGCTTAATTACACTAGTAGTCCATCTTTGCAGTACAAAATTTTACTCTTTAAATGCAACTGTAGTTTCACAGGAGAAACTTGTCCTGCTGCTGCTATCTGCCCAGTAAAATCCCTGCCAGACTGATTAGATGCCAGCACTACTGATTTGTGCCTGTAACAATCAAATAAATAACACTGGACATAGGTAGTTACACCCTCAGATGAATTAACATTCATGGATGCCACTCTCTAGGGTTCAGATGTCAGGACACAACTTCCAGAAGCACAGCCAAATCCACTTGAGGCAAACACATAAACTAAATCAATTAGATAATTAACAGAAGCTTCGTAACAATAGAAAAATGGACATCTTAAAGTAATAAATTTTAAAACAATGCATCCGAAAGTCAATCCAATTCATTCCAGCGGCTTGAGAATTAAATGTTTGATGGAGTAGAAGTGCAGAGAAAAGAATGCATACCAAAGCTGCTGACTCATAGCATAAGGTGCTTCTTGCAACTGCAATATTTGAGTTATTTATTTTTAATTCTGTGGTCAGCTAACATACCTATACTTGACTGTCAGCCCACTTGTACAGAACATGAACAGTGCAGAGAAAAAGCTCAGAGCTATTCCAGGAATTTACAGCACAGATCCCCCTGGTAAAGCCATGAGTTGATGAGCATATACACTTTACATGAACTGGAAAATAGGGCCAACCTTTCAGCTCCCTTGAAAAGGAGATATGTTTGAAATATAGAGGCTGCCTTCACCATTACATGCTACTTAAGCATTCCTGTACAATTTACCTCTCCTAATAAGCTACTGCTCAAAAATCTTTTCAATTTATCGTTCTTCATTCAAAGAACTGGAGATAGCCCCAAAAATATTCCCTAAAATGCTGTTTTGTGTCAACATTGTGTAACTATGTGGATGCCACTAGAATATATCTTTGTTACAGGTTAACATCTGATACTTGTGGGATGCTTTGTTTGTGGTTTTTGCTGTTGGGTTTTTTTTCTCACTGGGGAACTAAGAAAAGAAGTACTGATTTCTTCAAAAGAGTTATGTAGGTATGTAGTAATCTGAATAAGAGCTGCAGTTGGTTTGTGCTTGTTCTGCTAAAGAAAGATTTTTCAGGCCAGTTAACTACAGGTTTCTCATTCCTTTCATGGCATTTGGCCTGATGGCCACACAACTTCAAGATTTTGCTTAAGAAAACAGAACAATTTGAAAACTCTGTTTCTGTCTTTATGCCATTCTTACTTGAAAACTTTTTCTCCTCCTTTCAAAGCTTAAAAATCAAACTTGTAAAAGATGAACAGATAAAACCCCAATTTAATATTGGTGCTGAAGCAAGGAACATCCAGTGCCACTGTCCTGATTCCTTGGATACAGGTAAAGAAGTTAATCCACTGTCAGTACTGCAGGATAAGATAGGCAGACATTTCAAGAATTCCTATACAGCTCTAGAAAATTAAGATTATGTAGGTAATGGTGAGTAATAACTTTTCCTCACTGAAGGAACGTTCCTACTGCCTTCACTGAAATGAGATTTCACGCCGTGGAAGGGAATGAGAGACTGGCAAAAACAAGAGATGCTGAAGCCCAAGCTGAGCCAGGACAAGACAGCCATTGTATACACATGCTTTCTGTATTACACAAAAAACTGTTTTCTTCTGTGGGTACCATCTGATTCAGTGTCATAGCCATATAACTGAGGTAATAATTTATTTTGGTATACAGGCAAATAAAAGGATAAATTCGAAAACCAAATATTTTAAGAGAAGTTGGTATAAAAAAAAAAAAACCCACAACATTGTTTAGGGCCCTGTGTTAGAACATTGGAGGGAAATCAGAGAGTTTGACACTAGGTTAATTAGATTTAAATAGTTTCAGAGAGAGAGAGAATGTGCAACAGGAAAATACCATTCATCTTTGTAGCAGATTGCTTAAATTTACCAGAGCTGTCATCGAGACCTTTTAGAGACTAGTTGCATGATTTTGTTTATGGTTCTGTAAAGACAAACAATATTGACTGCTGACATTATCATGGCTTGTAATTTTTCCCTCTTTAACTTCACTGTGGCTGACTACATGAAAAGTGATTTGTTTTGCTTCATCTTCTGCCACAAAAAAGGATACCCTTTTTAATAAGATAAGAAGATGCAACTGTAGGGCCCAGTCTAGGTCATGAGGTTCCTTCAATTGCAAACACCACCCAGTCTCATTCCAAGAAGAAAAAAAATAATGATTGATGGGTGATAGATGGTTTCCTATGATTTACTGAAAGTGTGAAGGGCCAAAACAGGGAGAACACACAGTAAAGAGATCTCCTTTCAATCCACCTGCAAGCAGACATGGGTCACAGCAATCTGCTTTGCACCGTTGGACTGAGCTTGCCAGTCAGGGCTGGTACTTGCACAAAGGTGGCATTGCCACCATTTGCCCAGAGATGGTTCCAGCTGAACCCGAGTGAGGTTTCTCATTGGGATGATGTGAGAAATCTTGACAGCAGAAAACCTAAAACGTCATCAGGACAGCTGCACCTTACTCTTCAAATTCATCAAGATTTAAAGGAAGTTTTGCATAAAAATATAGATGCTGTACATTTTAGCACTAAAATTTAAGTTTATGGTTTACTGATTCTCAAGATGTTTGAGATATCCAAGTCCTGGACAGTTTTGCAGAAATAAAAATCTCATAAAAGTTATTCTTTTACATATAGGATGTTTACTGCTAAGCAGGAGTGGTCCAGAGATGGGCCCAAACATCCTCCTTGCTATGGAAGGGCACTGAAATTTTGGTTATTCAGAGAGCAGAAGAGAAATGCATAAAATTACTTTGCTACAGCCTGTTATGCATAATGTGGAACACAGAGGACTACATTCACTGGTACCTCCTCAGTGGAATGCTGTATCATTAGCAGGGATATGCAAAACTCTTTTCAGATGATTTATGAATAAAACAGTGGCAAGGCAGCAAGTGGCAGGGAAAATGCCTTGTTCAATGAAGCACTTATGTGTTCGATACCTTTACCAAATTGATTCTGCTTGAGATGAACTGGTTCAAATTTAAAACCATTTCAATATGCAGCCTCTGTACATAAATAATTGGTTCAGCATTTAAACTAGTTGTTTGTGTTTGGCAGGTTTTTTAAATGAATTCCTTATAGAAATCTAAATGGCTTTGAAATCAGTTCCAAATCTGAATTGTTTCAAAATGTGCCTGATACTGAACGACAACTGGTCCTGACTGTTGTTTGGCCCCTAATGCCATGTGACACTCCATGGGGAGCCAGAACTCAGAACTAGCAGGGAGAATTTTGCACCTTTAGTTGTCAGAAGCTCCAGTTTTGTGAGGGGTAACAGATTCTTTTACCCAGTTCATACTGTCCCCAGGGCCAGGCCTCAAAATAAAAACAGCAACTTCAAAGTCAGTATTCCAGGTTATACTCCAGGGCACAGACAATCCTGTTTGCATGTTGTGATCAGTTCACACTTTGCACTGCAAACCATCTTAGATTACAGTCCCACTCATGTGAGAGATTGTTATGGAAAAATAATAAAAAGTGGTATGTTAAAGCTATGCCAAATATAAGACACATTTATCATGCTGTCAATGGAATTTTTAACCATATGTCTCAATGGAATTACTAAAATTAGTTTTGTTTTATACCTATAATTGCTATAGTTCTTGGGCCACATTTAAAGTATTTCCCAAAAACAAAGAGTGATGCTTAACCAGCAGGAAAAAACCTAGACATGATACATGAGCCTAAAACAAACAAACAAAAAAAGCTCAACTTGTTGGTAAAGTAGTAAAAATTTTTTCTCTGGGACTGCTTGTGTAAAGGTGAAGACAGAAAATAGGGGACTATCCCTAATGCTCAAATTGCTCTAGTTTCTAAACTGATGCTCACATTTAGTTGACACAACTTAGTCTTCAGAATAAATATGGTTACATTATCCACAAATTACAAACTTACCTTTAAAACAACATCTGAATTACAAACTGTTTTCAAACATTAATTACTACCTGGTTTGTCTGTACTGCTCAGCAGAGAGCTCTGCTTCTTCTTCCACTTTTAGTCAATGTTTTACTGAGGGCTGGACAGCAGTGGGACACACAACCCACTTCTCACCTTGATTTTTCTTTGGTAAATTCCACCCTACAGGTGTTCACTATGAATGAGGCCCTTAAAATGAAATATTCTAAACTAGAATATATATCTAAGTACAAAGACTTTTTTCCCCCCTACAGATCACACCAAGTTAGTTTTTATTTAATTCCGAAGGCACAGATTTCAACATCCAATGGATGCCAGCAGACACAGTTTCTCTGAAGTCTGAAAATTCCATTCATATATCAAATGCAGTAAAGTTTTATGCACAGAAATCACCCTCAAAGAGGTACAATCACTGGTTGACCTCAGTGGGACGGTTAGCGTGAGAGAAGGTGGCAGGATTGGGCCCCAAGATTTCATAAATAACTCAGAACATCTCCAGATGAACATTCCACTGTTAGTTTTTATAGTGCCTTCCACAGCCAGCCCACATGGTCTCACACACATTCATAGATGCCAGAACAATAACAAATTAAAGTTTGGTTTATAAAAGGGCCTTGGCTCAGAGGCTGCTTATACAAGTTTGCATGCTGTTTACCCTGAGTAAGGTGTGGAACTGACCACAATGAGGTGACAACCTCAATTCCACTCACACATGAGGTGAGAAAACCAATAACAAAACTGCAGGATTAGGAAAGGACACTTTGTTTCTCCTGGCTTGTGAGGAAACCGTGTTTTCTTAATAAAGAAATTAAGTAATTTTGTGAGACTAAGGAACATCTCTCTTGCCCCTTAGCATATATGCAGGAAAATATTTTACATATATTTCTATAAGGAATATATAGAAATACATATGTCTAAATAGCCACATGCCAACACTAAACATGTTGATCCACAGAAGGATGTAGTCCTACATTATTATCATTGTCCTATCTTGCTATCCATTTCAGGCAATGGAAAATTGTCCTTGACTTCAGGGAAACTGGATTTCCAAGCACTGCACTCCCCCTGTGCTGAGCACGAGTTCAAGGACAACATTATTATACCAAAGCCTTGCCTGTGCTTTCCAAACAGGGTTTCAGTGATTGAAGGGCTGCATTCTGCTTGCCTGAACTGTTTAGATTCACCTTCCAGGCCTGATCCTCCAGCATGCTCCGAAAATCCAATGTTGTCTGTTAAAGAAGAACACACAGAGAACAGGGAAATGCCTTGGAAGATGAATCAGTTTCAGCCAAGTGCTATTCCTGCCCAATTCAACCGGAATGTTCTCACAAACATCAAGTGGACCTGACATTTAGCCCCAAAATAGAACAATTAAAATAGGAAAACAAACGTTTCACCATACCCACACCATTTCACAGAAGTTTTTCTGCAAATTCTTTTTAAATCTTATACATGGCCAAACGCCTGATTGCAGACACCTCATCAAAACTTGGTTGTCCCCATAATTAACTGAGGATACCCCAAGATATATGTTAATTACTAGCAGAGATGCAAAAATTGAAGGATGTTTGCTTAAACATACACTGTCAGTTCAATGCCAGAAAACATTCTCCAAGAGATTACACAGACCAAGCAGATACATGTGGCAGGGCCATTTCTATTAGAAACACTCTAAACAAAGCCATTTAGCACAGAGCACATTTTGCTTAAAAGATATACACATGGCATTAGAGCAAAGCTGGGAACAACTATAAGAGCTTTAATTGACACTAAAGAAATAACTGCCAGTATTTATAATTCTACAAAGAAAAGTGTCATAACGAGTTCACTGGAAAAACTCTGTTCTATCCCGCACATGTGCACATGATATTTTCAGGCCACTAAGACAGCAAAAGCTAGAAGAAAATAACCTTTTTTTTTTTAACTAAAAAGGAAAACCTTTATTTGTGAAGTGCTACAGAAAATAGAAGCTTTATATTACAATTCTAAGAAGATACACAACTCTGCTCAAGAAAGAAAAAATACTTTAGATACACTCCCCAAATTAATTGCTCTGCCCTGTCCTTCAGGACAAAGACAGTAATTCATTATTATCAGCAATTATTATGCACAATGTCCCTGCAGCAGCTCAGCTGCTTGGTAATGTGTAAATGTTAAAGTAAAGCAAAATCTCTCTAATCCCTGCCCATTTACTCTAGGAAGGAAAGAAATAAGCACAGAATGTCTCTGATGCAAGACCTAAGTAACTCAAAGGAGAAGCAAAAAGGGGTCCTGGAAATGTTTCATTTATATCCTGTTCTACCCCTTATGGCTAAATGGAATAATACAAGTAGATGGAGCAAAAGATTTAACCCACAGTTTGTTTTGTACTCTAGTTTTTTCTAAGGTTAAACAGAAAACCACTGTTCTCATTTTATTTATTAATCCATAAGAAAATTCTAATACTTATATAGGAGCAATTGGTTTTCAGCACTAGCCTTCAATCTGTAGTTAATTCTGTAATTCATCTATATCAACTTCTATTCTTTGATGTTATGACAGCACTACAGACAACCATCTGGTCTTTGAGATTTAGATTCAAGATTCATATTGGAAATGGTATTTTCTTTTATATACCAGATTTGGAAAGGCTGAATCTTTGGATCTCTTCTGTAACCTATCACTGCTTCAGCGTCATGCAAGCAATAATTAAAAAAAAAAAAAAAAAAGGTGAAATATTATTTTAGAAGTTTGTGCAGAATAGGCCACACTGTTAAAAAGCATTCTAAACCTACTATTTCTATAAATATAATTCTTCCCATAGCCACTTCTGGAGGAAATAAAAGGTCACTGTTTTATTATCACTATATATGCAAAAGCAGTAAAAAGTTCTGGCAGGCCTAGAACCAACAGGATCCAAATCTCCAGAAGACTTTTCTGAAAATTGGCAGAGTTCAGCTTGAGAGTGAGCCCATGAAACAGAAATGTTCAGACTCAGACTTCTCCCCTCTGGTAAACTGGTCGTTGGAACACCTCTATCCTGAGCCCAAACCTGCACACATTTCAAAGCTCATCACTGTAACTGCCCCCCAAAAGGGAAAAAAATTGTTCTTTGGCACCACGAAATCAACAACACAAACCCCAAACAGCTCATTCTAAGCCTGAAGACAGGCTGGAATCAAGCTGGAATGGGATCTGAAGCTGAAGGTTCCCACTTTCTCTTCCACATCTCTTCACCCCATTTGCCAAGCTGGTGATGAGCTTCGAGTCTGTGCTAATGAAATACAGCACAGTCAATTTTGGAGCTGCACAAGCTCCCATCAATGTCCTCACTTGCAAACCCTGCCCATTTCAGGCCTGACCCATCCTTTGAGCACATTTTACCCAAGGGTCCAAGGTACAGGTACCACGAGGTGCAGTACAACAGACTACAGACAGCACATCAAATGAGCTGATAGAAAACACAAACTCTGAATTATCTTGCCTTAGATTATTAACATTAGCATAGAGTAAATTTAAGTCCTGCATTTGTACAGCAGAAGGAATAATTATAAGAAAATTTACTGCTGCATTTGAGGAATTCCAATATCTTCCTTCATTTTATGATTTCAACTAGAATCCATGTGAAATCAGTTAATCAATTATATTTTTAGGTGCCATAAGCAAAACCACAGTAACACTTCTGAATTTCCTGCTGTTAGAACCTTCTAGTAACATAAGTCATTTTGAATAATCAAGTTTCATGTCCTAAAGCAAATTTACAACCTCATTTAGAATATGAGCCAGTCCTGTGTACAAGGTTAGTTACAATCGTGCTCCTCTCAACAAAGTCATTAGTTACACGTATTTTCTGAACACACAAATATTATGTCCTTCCATTAGGAAAGAAAAGACAGGTAGCTGTAAATCACTGAAAATCGTTTGTTCTACTCTTTTGTTTTAAAGTCATCTTTAGCTGTCTCATATGTAGTAAGCCTCCCACATAACTGAACATCCTGCTGAACGTCAGCAATTGGGTTTAGTGGGTTTTGCTCTCTATACCTACATTCTTTCCCCCAGTAATAACCTCACTAGTTTTATTGCTTCATTCCAAACACATCATGGGTCATGCATTCATTCTAATCACTTATAGTTCTTCCTTTCTAACATAATGTGTCTGTCAGAAACTTAAACATTTAAAATCCCTTTGCAACGTGTATTTGGTGCATCCAAGTCTAATCTTCTCCAGAAGAAATTAGATTTTCCACAGCTCTTCTCAGTCTCAATATAGTTGGAAGCAACTTAATCCACATCCTTATATCTTTTTATATTCTAAAGGAACTCCAGCAGCTTAGTTTAGGACAAAAAATATTTATAAAATATACACAAATCCCACTTCAGGCCCAAGTTCAATGGATTTTGCAATGAACATACATTTTGCAATCTTTTAAAAAGTAGTGGCTATTCAGTGCTAGACACTTACTGTGTTATTTTCCATAGCTGTTCACAGAATATACTAACAGTTTTCCAGGAATTCAGGAAAAGATATTCACTTCATTGAGAAGTCAATAGCAAAAAAATCAAAAATATTTGTCAAGAGGGGGAGAAAAAGGGTATTTTTAAGGGGTA
The DNA here is from genome assembly GCA_038380795.1 of Pyrocephalus nanus. NCBI lineage: Eukaryota > Metazoa > Chordata > Aves > Passeriformes > Tyrannidae > Pyrocephalus > Pyrocephalus nanus. The sequence continues at coordinate 10,547,262 of CM076272.1, forward strand.
TTTTCATTCCAGTTGAACAGCAACATCCAACAATTTATCAAGCCAGTCTTCAGGGTTTTACCATTGCTCTCAGGGGAAAGGCAAATATATCTGAGGTATGTAGTGAGGCACAGGACACTTATAACTGTTTACATGCAGGTAGAGTATCCAGCAAGAGAAAGCCCCAACTTTGCCATCACAACTTAATCTATGAAGTCTATTCTAAACACAGAAGCATTAATAGTCTGAAATGCTTCTGCCCTCTGCTTTAGAAAAGGGTTAGCTGTTTTGGGATATATTTTAATTTGGTTTGAAGGATTTAAAGGCCTCATTTAGGAACAGAAATTAATGGGATAAACATTATGAAAAATGTTTAGACTTCAACTACTCCCCCAATTAGCTTTAAAGTGCCTACCTCAAAGTCAGCCAGTAGAGTGTGTGTGAGGGGCAGTGAGCCCTGCTGGGGGCTCTTGTTTGTGTGTTCAGTCTGCCCTTCAGGAGCCTCCCATGGGTTACACTGTTTGCAGTACATTTGTTCAGCCGATCTGGTTTAATTATGGCTATAGCAGACTGAATAAAGAAAGTGGCACACACACACATGTACACAAAAGCAAACACACTTAATACCACAATTTTGTAGAGATCTAGCTCATTCAATTTTAAGAATAGGAACTGCACTTGAGCAATATTCCTCACATGATTCATTACATGTTTGCCTTAAAGGCTTCCTGCCATGGGAGATCTTTCAGTTTTTACATTTTATTTATTTCTTTAACATTCTCTAAGAATTTTGAACGAAGTAAAGTGTTCAAATACTCCTATATGGCAAGGCTATTCCCATAGCCTATTTATTTCTCTCTCTGTTTTCTCTTTTTTTTCCATTGAAACTTTCAAAGAATGTCCCTAAGGAAGCAATAGCATATTAATTATTGTTTGGTTTATTCTTACAAGAACAGTAATTTAGATTATTTTATTATGTTCCAGACAATGATTGCCTAACCAGATAATGTAAGCAAAGTAAAGTAAACTGGCAACTGAGTTTAATTACAAAAATCATTGCTTGGAACTTTGTAGTAACGCATTTGTGGTTGAGAAATACCAATTAATTCAGTCCACAGTGCAGGGATGATTATTGCAATATCACAGTGATAAACAAGTGATGCAGAAAAAAGGTTTCACCAAGGAGCAAATAATGTAATTGAAAAAAGAATGTGAATGGGTGCTGGAAAGTCACTGAAGAGGACTACTAATGTTGGTCTTATTAGCCACAAGATTGTGTCCCAGATAAAACAATTTCAGTGGCCAAACGTGTGTTTTAACTTATACCAGATACACTCCTTCCTGAGGAATAATGTAATGCTTGGCAAAGACAGACATGCATACTCTTATCCCCTTCTTAATGTCATTGGTGAGGGAACTGAATCATTATTTCAGCCCAACACTCCTCAAGATGATCCTCTGGAACCACAGGCAAAAGTCTTTAAGACAGCCTGCATCACCCTTGGGAGGCACTTCAGAACTCAGCCCCCTGTGTGCATAGAATGAGACACAGATAAAGCTGTTTCATACCACTGGGAAAAATGCATTCCAGCACCTATAAATTGTTCAGCATCACGAAGTAGATTTGCCAGACTACAGGTAGATTTAGGAAGAGATTGTGAGGGATTTGTTTCCTTAAAAATTTCCATTACAGTACATTTAGTAGCATTCCTGAAATGTACTGAAAGACTCAACATGAAGCCAAAAGGAAGGCAAGAAGATGGGACTGATGAAGACAGGCTGAGAAGAAATATCCTCTAACATTTTTGTCCTATATACAACTGCATGAGTGGCCATTCATCTCAATTCATTTCACTGACAGCTCAATGACACAAACAAGTCTATTGGACGTGAGGAGATGCATCCCAGGGTCCTGAAAGAACTGCCTGGTGTAGCTGTGAAGAATTTCTCCACTATATTTGCAAAGTCACAGCAGACAGGCAAAGTGCCCAGTAACTGGAAAACTGGAAATATCTCACCCACTTTTCAAGAGGATAATAAGGAGGACCGTGGGAGCTCCCAGCCAGTCAGTCTCATCTCAGTGCCCACTGACATCCTGCAAGTTATGGCGATGCTCGTGTCAGTCTGCAGGGACAGGAAAAAGGGCAACAGTTTAAAGTGAACGGGGGTAGATTTTGACTGGCTCTAAGGAAGAAATCCTTTACTGTGAGGCACCAGAACAGGTTACCCAGAGAAGCTGTGGATGTCCCTTCCCTGGAAGTGTTCCAAGCCAGGCTGAGAAACCTAATCTAGTGAAAGAGGTCCTTGCCCAGGGCAGGGGGTTGGACTACATGACCTTTGAAGACTTATTCCAATTCAAGGCATGCTATGACTCATTAGGGAAAGAAAAAAAAAAATCTGAGGGTCAGCAACGTTTGTCAAAGCACATGTATATATGTATGTATAGTCATGTTTATCAGGGAGATTCATGACCCCATTTTGTCCTTGTTAGGAGTTCAAATACATTAAGCATCCAATCCAACTGGGATTTGTGCAAACAAACAATTCCTTAGGAATACATCCAAATAGTACACTTGATGTTTTCATCTTACATTTGTCACAAAACAGTGACTACAGTGACATCAAGTTCCTACAACTCTGCCTGCTGTCTACATTACCCTGGAGTTTAGCAGGATTCATTTACTCTGAAATTTCATCTTTCTGTTCCCTCAGGTAGTTTCCTTAACCACCACCAGTATATTAACTGATAGTGGAAAAAACTGAGCACAGATTTCTTACACTCTTTATAATTTTTCCTTTTATGTCAGTTTTGTAATTTATTTCATGTGTCCCATTGCACATCGTGCCATCTGAATGAGCTTCAGGGCTGACAGCCCACAGAAATCACAAGAGTAGTCTCTGTCAAAAATACAGCAAGTAGTTTTCCTTTTCTTTGGATTGAGCTCCCTAATTCTAAAAGCCTTGAACTCCTTCTCAGAATGCACAGTTCTGTTGTATTTTTAAATAAGCTTACATAACCCCTTTTTTCTCTGAAAAAATGATGTGCTATCAGCCAAGTTCTCTCCTAACTGGTCTTGTGAATCAAGCAGCAGCTTTCATCTAAACCCTACCCACATTTTTCTTCTGAAGACACGCACAAATAGCCCAAGTTCTTTCAGCACACTTGTGAATTTGCTTTGTAACACAGCCAAACACCACCACATTGTTCTATAGGCAGCACCCTCCAAATAAAGTGCAAATGCAAATACCTTTGCAGGCTGATTGCAGGACCTGTAAGACTGATTTCTTCCTTCAGTGTTAAGCATTCAAATTTTAGACGACAGATAAGATAATCTCGGCAAAAAACCTTCAGCCAGTACGATGAACAACTTACCCCAGAACTTGATTGGGTCCTTATCATGGAAGATGCATTTGTATAACATTATTTTAAGTTACATGAACGCTATAGACAAAAAAAGAAAATTAACTTTTCAGCATTGCTGGTACTATTTGCTTTTAACATCAGTGCTATCCTTGCCCTTCCACACACAGCTCCAAGTGCCCTATTGCTGGGTAGGAGTGTCCTGTCAAATTGTCTTTCCATCGTGGTGGTACTCCTGAGGTTCTGGGACCTGTTTGTAAGTCTGCATCAGGAGCGAGGAGGAAAATAAACCTCTATGATTTGTTATTATTAAATCATTTACTTCCATTAAAGGCTGAAAATAATTACCTTCTCATAGTGTACACATTTCTCATTTTCTAGGTGCCTAGCCTGAACCCCCATGGGTGGGATTCATTTTAATTAATTCCAGACATCTTTTAAATGCAGTGAACTATTTTCAACAACTTCCTTCGGAATCAGAAGGAAAGAAACATTTTCACAAGGAGTTTCAGCTGCCCCATCTCAGGCCTTTTTTGGGAGGAGATAAATTATTTTCTGGAGAGACACAGTCAGGGACACTTTTCTGCAAAGAAAAGGCAACTGCACAGTGAACAATTATGGGATAAAAACCAGTATTTTATGAGCATTGTTCATCTGAAAGAACAAACAATATGCAAATACAAGACTGTTACAATACAAATGTTCTGACCCTAAATACGTCAGATAGCTTTTTGAAATGTTAACAATTGCTTCCCCTACCCCTCAAAAAAGCAAGATATAATCTCTGAGCACATCCACAGTATTGTGCAAGCAACTTCTCTAGAGAAAAATCTCTTCATGAGGCCGATCCAGAACGCAGGAATAGAAGGATTCTGAGGGGAAATTCTTAAGCATTCACCTTTACAAAAGATTACTCAGCCAGTTCCAAATGAAATCCGCTGAAATCGTTCTGTTTCACAGCAAAAATCGGAACTCTTGGCCTATGAAGTAAATGTCAAAGATGTGTTTGGGGTTGGGGTTTTTTGGGGTTTTAAAAAATAATTCTTATATTGGGCAAGACTTGTTCCCAGATTTTCCCAAGACAAATGAATAATGCCTTCTTACAACATCACCACATCCTGCATATTATTGTAAAATCTAACTTCTGAATTGTCATTGATTTATTTAATGAAGTAAGTATAGAAAGTTAATTCTTTGTTTATTCCACAACTAATTTAGCTTTTTTAAATAGTCTAAGTCTAGAGATTACATGTACAAAGACTATAGATTTCATAGCAAATGGTGAAGTTACTGTCACCTTTCCAGTAATGGAATGAAACTACACTAAACCAAAAAATATTAACTTGCTTTCTTCTTTTTCATTACAAACTCAATGGAAAATTTTAATACAAATCAAAATTACAAAATAATGCACGGGATTAATTGTCTTCCAAAGCATTGTTTTATTCAGCGTGCAAATGACACAGGTTGCATAGGTATTTTTGAAGTAATTTACCCTGTTGTAAAAACCTTTTGGCTAAAGGAGTTATTTTGACACCCAGAAGCAGTTTGAGATGTAGCGAGATTATGAACAACAAACCATCAAGAAGCTCTACTCGCTCTCCATATTGCTGTAAGTAACAATGTTTCTTCTTCATTTTCAATGTATTTGCACTACTTCCATCTTTTAATGTAAATATTTTACTTTCTGGAAGTAGTGATCAACATGACAGTTCATCTTTATTTTATGTTAGCAGGGACCTCAGATCCTACCCAGGTGTACAGCAATACATCACACAGCTCCATCTGTACACCACTCCAATTCAAATGGACTTTTACTGACCTGCTGAGCTAAGTTGCTTATAAATCATCATTACTACAGGTGTTTCTTGCCCCGAGATATGTAAGAATCAAACATTTCATATGAAACAGCTTTTCCAACAAAAAATCACACTCAAGATTGAAACCAAATGTTAACCAATAAAATCAGTAAGTAAATAAAACTGTTTTCATGAAATCTTAGGGCTTGAAAGTCAAGACTTCATCTAGACCACTTTCTGCCCCAAGATAGTATCAAGTCTATATAAGAAATGGCTGGAAATGTGAAGAATAATGGATATTCCACCATCTTAGGAAATTTATTCCATTTCCCTTTATCTTAATTTACCAAGTATCTAGTTTAATTTAGCTTCAAATTTATACATCTTATTCACAAGAGACATAAATCTATTTTGGTTCTGTAACAGCCTTTTGTATATCAAAGGACCAAGATAAAGGTTTCAGTGAAGAAAGCCCAATTCCTCTTGTCTTTCCTTTTAAGTCACATTCCCTAAACACTTCATCATTCTGATTCTTCACCTTGGTGAATAATTCTCTTCAGCTGGTTCACACCTTCCCTTTAATGTGACAACCCAGCCTGGTCGTACCAAGGCCACAAGAGCCCTGAGCAGACCGGACTGACCGTACAGGTCACACCGGGGGTCACCCTGGTTACACACCCCGTAAAGTCACCCATTCCTGGAAGTTTGCAGCACTTGAGTCACATTAAACCTTAGTGTGACACCAAGGTCTTTTTCTAAGGAGCTGTTCCTTACCCAGTTGATGCCATCATGGGATTTAGGCAGCAGACCTCTCCTCAGTTCTGTGGAGGATCTTGCTGCCATCCCTGTTACTTGTACCCTATTTTTCTCCCCCCACCTCAGAGCATCTTCCAGCTTGCAAAGATAATTTTCAGTTTCAATCTTGTCCTGAAATAAAAACCTCTGTGCCCTCTAGCTTCATCCCAAATGCAAATTCAATGACTAAATTTTTATTCCATCATCCAGATGATTAATGAAAATATTAAGTAGCACCTGACCCAAGACTGAGTCCTGCCAATCCCTACTCAATACTGAATTTCCCATTTTGAGAGGAAAGCATTGATACCCAACTGCAAATACTTTACAACACAGACCAGTACCCACCTTGCAGCAGATGCATCAAGACTAAGTTTTACCAGCCTGCTTAAAGGAGCCTCAAAGTCAAGATATGTGCCAAACTACTCTCCTCTAATCACAGGGCCTGTAATGCCCTGGCAGACAGAAATTAAACTGGCTTGGTACAATTTCCCCATGACAAATTTGTTCTGGCAGGTAATCAGCTTGATTTTCAGGGGTTTTTTTACAAATACTTTTGTCATTTGTGGTAAGATTTCTTTTTATGAGAACTGAACCTAAGCTGACTTATCCATAATATTGTACCTTTCTCTCCCTTCTCAAAGACAGGCACTGATTTTTTTGTATTCCATTCTTTCACATCTTAATTAGCCTTCAAAAAAAATTCCAATGGATACTGTGAAAGTCCTGAATACTTCATTAACAGGTAGTAAGATCAAACCTCAACATAGATACATTAGGTGTTTTATTTTGCTATCAAATGAACTGCCTACGTGTTTCTTCCATATGGCAACCTAGAGCAAGGAAACTGAGTCTCCATGAGACAGATGAAGTGTCAGAAAAAGGTGCTCAGAATGTACTACAAGTAATGATCAATCTTTGCTATTGCAGTCAATTGCAAGTATTTCTTAATCAGTTAACGTGTCATTATTTTTTAAAAAAAGCCACTGATAAAGCAGTCTAGTTTTCAATTCTTCTTCACCTGAACTGACAGAGCTGTTTTGATCACTTGCAAAAGTTTTCTGTTGCAAAAATAAAGAGCTCACTGACATTTGAGGTTTAGCTTTACTCATCCATCCTCTTCCTGCAGCCCGAGACGTTGACGTGACATTAATCCTGAGCAGCTGCTTTATACAACAAAAGGAATTTGTTATGGAGAGCTATTTTAAAAGTGCAAGTAGCCAATTAATAAATAACCAAATGTATAATTTAAGAAAAACTTTACCAAACACTTGAATTCTTTCCTTATACAGTCAAGTTAATTTGTATGAAAATTTAATCTTCAGAAAGGGCCAAATTATTTAACTGACTTTATTTCTCAAATGTGAAGATACAGGAATAACTTCAGAAAATAAATAGCTGAAACTTCCTGTCAGGCTCAACATTTCAGATTTCTGTCACTCCTAAACCAACTCACTGGCTCTGTCATCCCCTTAAGTAAATTATCAATCCACTGCTGGGGTTCTGCATGGCCCTCAGTAACCCTGAGGACAAATGTGAGTTACTCAGGTACATATTCCTTCCAGATGTTGTGTTTCCCATAGCACTCTTGGTAGGAAAAAGCAGAAGCAGATCTTATTGAGTTTGATATTATCAGTGTATGTCTTTAGATAGGAGCAAAGAGAAAGAGTCCTTAACTCTCCCTTGGGGCTGATTGTGTTTAACACAAGCAGATGAGATGCTTTTCACCCTCCATATCTCATACATATTATCCTGCCAAAAGTTTCTTTGGTAATATCTGTACTTATCTACTCATCACATCCTCAAGTAGGACAGATGAGGGAAACAAAGCTATATTTTCAGCCAAAAAAATTATAAAAATTGACCACAACTGAATGAAGTGTCAAAGTAAGAAGATCCTACACAAGCAGCAATTCCCTCTCTTGCCCAGCCCTTCAGAGCAATGTGAAGCTACAATCACCTCCTACAAATGCAGCTTCCAAAATGCTCAGGGCATTCAGTGCCCCCATTTAACTGGTCATTCATGGGGCTCTCTCTCTAGTCCTTGGGATATATTATCTAAAAGTCTCCAAAATGAGCCCTAGCCCAGGCTATCTGTGTGATGTGAAACAGTCTGAATCAAAGATATAAAACTGATCCCCCAAGTGCCCAAAGTTGATGTAGCAGCTTATCTGCTGAAGAGTTCAGTGAACAATGCCATGCTTTACAGGGTGCTTCTTTATAGAGGTTGTGATCAAGATTGTTTTTCAAAACAGGAAAATCAGAGTAAAGCAAAGAATACTGCATTGCACTTTTCCTAAATGCAAGTCATATCATGAGATTTTATATTTACTATACAAGTTATTCTCACTATACTTATTAAGGATAAGTTATCCTGATTATAGAGGAGAATCTACACTATGCACTCCTAAAATAATCACCCTTGAGATTAGAACAGGCAAAGAAACCACAAGGCTCATTCTATCAATGAATGCCAGATAAATGACACTGCTGCACTATTAGCCCCAGTTGCCCTACTGCCAGTATTTGGCACCACACAGCCACACAGAAGAGCTTTCAGGTGTGCACCATCATCAGTATGATTGTTTCAAACATTTCAGAAAGTTCTCAGAAGATGTCCTCTGGTTTATACAGCACAGCTCCCCAGGGATTTCATTTGAGACAGAAAGGAGCACATAATCAAGTAGTGCTAAGAACTAATTACCTGAGCACGACACACCAGCCCCCTGAACACAAAAGCACAAATGCTAAATTTTTTTGTAACAAGACTGAAAGATTTTTAGTATGCTGGCAATTAATTTGTTTATATGCTAAACACTTTCTTGAATTTTATGCTGCAGAATTCCATTTTCTGAATAAGCACGTAGAAAAATGCCTGTAACGGTTCTACAGTCTACAAATCCTTAGCCCAGAATCAAAGCCCTTTCATTTTCAACAAACACTGTCTTTTTTTCTATCACACTAAGCACAGCTCATTTATAAGAATATGAACAATGAATAAGGAAGGCAGGTAGTCAAAACAAGTCTGAAACATCTCTTCAAATTCAAATCAAACCAAAACTCTGGAAAAACCTCTTGCAAAAAATGACATAAAAAGAGTAAAAGAAATCCAAACCAACACCGCACTCAAGTGTTGTATCTAAGACGGAAAACAAAAAGCCCCCAAAAAGAAAAATTTCTTGTTTGTACTACATTTCCTAAGGTGAGTCAAAGTAGAAAAAAAATGTGAAGCACATTGGTTGTCCCTGTGCTCCCTAAAAGCTTTTCAATACTTTGCAATTCTAGAAATTGTAACTGAATGTTTAATTGCTGCAGTTGTTGAACAAAGCCCCTCTGCAGACATAGAAAGGCTGTATCCCAAGGCTCAGAACAATGACACATTTCCACAATTATTCCTGCTTACACACAATCAGTGATTCTCCTTTTCTGGAGCCATACCAGCAGCATTAGGAGTGGTTACCTCTTCTAAATTTACCCTGTATAACTTTTGGAACATGCACTGCAACTGCAGTTCAGAATTGTTCCCCAATTTGTCTCTCTGGTTTCAGGAGTTCCACATGGACAGAATTCCCCCCACAAACTGTGCTTCAAGGTATTCAATGGAGACTTTGCTTCTTTTTTCATTCTCTCACCCTGCTAGGTCAGCCCACCCTAATAACTAAAGTTACCTAAGTCATACCCTCATTGTTTTTGGTGTCTCACAAAAGGATGTTCCAATCACCATTTCAATAATCAGACACTGAACACACAAACAGAGATTTTTCAGCAGAAAAAGAGGTGAGCAAATATAGGGAAAAGTCATCTACCAAATCATGATGAATTCAGTGGCAGGGACTAAGGGGCATTAAACGAAAGCAGCAGCCAGCAGGTACAACAGAGAAATCCATCTTAAGTTGTGGAACCTACTGCTTTATGTAGTGAAAGTTCAGGGACAAAACCATCAACGCTTACTAACCAAAGCTTTGCTTGTGGCTCAGGGAGTCCTTCAGATGCAGATTGCTGGAAGAAGGAAAGGAACATGAGAAAGTATCATTACATATTTTTCTACTCTTTAATCCTTTGCTCTTAGACAGTTAAAAGGAGGCTTCTGACAATATGAGAAGGTCATTGGACTGACCAGTATGGCCACTGTAAGGTCTGCTGAAAGCTCCTAAACAGGTGAAAGCTTTTGAACAGCAAAGTATTTATGAGGGACAGATAATAAGCCATTTGCTTAGAGTCCAGGGAATCTTGCATACAAATTTAAAAACTAGGTTTTTTTCTTAATTAAATATTCATTTAAAACTTTTTTTTTCTTTTGGATATATAAATCATCCCCAAGGGAAGAAATTTAAAAATGGGAGGTCAGGTTTTCATTCTCTTAAGACACATTTTTAACGCTCAGTAGACAAAGTTTAGGACTCCCATTAAACAACTCCAAATACAGTCTCCCATAAAACTCTCCCAGTCCAACATGCTAATAATTTTTAAAACACAAATGTTTAGGTTGCAAAGACTCCACTCTTGACTCCTTCAACATTACTTAAATCATCAGCTTAATGTTTCCTGAAGAAAAGTACTCACATAAGCAAGCGTTAGAAAAAAAAAAAAAAAAAAAGGACATAAGAAATCTAGATTGCATCTAAAAAAGCCTGAGATTTCAAGACAGCTCTTTACCTTAATATAATTACTTAGTGGATGTCTTTTGTAGATGTAGTTTAGTTAGAGGCAGTCATTTCGTCATGGCTTATCTACACACTCCTTACAACCACACAGACAATCCCTGGGATTTACCAGTAAAGCACAACAGATGGTTCTCTTTTCCTTCTAAGTATAAGGCAGAATTGTATAACATATGAAAACAGTATGTCCTAACAAACTGGGAAAATGAAGGGGATCATTAAGTGTAGTAACTGCAGTCAGATACATTTATGTTTTCAAAATAGAAAAAGAAACAGTTATTTTCTTTAAGTTCCAAAACAACTGTACGCAAATATTGAGATTGCCTAACTCACCCTTCTGACTCCCAGTACCTGTAGGTATCTAAAGAGCACAAGCCACTGTTTTGTTCGTTTATAAACTTCAAAACCACAAACAAATGTGAGTAGAGAAGTCACAGATGACAAAGCAGAAGCACAGCAGTGTGAAAGCAAAATTTTTGTGGAAGAAAAAATAACAACTTGCACCCTGTCAAACAGGAATGTCTGCCATGAACCTGCAAGAGCCTGTGAAGGTGTTTGGACTGGGCTGTCAGTCCCTGGCCAAGGCTCCTTCCATTCCTTCCTGGCCACTGGTGCCAGCTCCTCTCGTGCACCTGCAAGCCAAGAGAGAGGGAACTCAACTCTACTGAACAGCTGAAAACCAGATGTCAGCGTATTCAGCTACCACATAGACAGTGTCAGACAACAGAGATAATTACTGCCAATGCAAAACATCATCCTCAGATTACAGGACATTTGAAAAAAGTGCCAGAAGTGTTCGAGGAGGAATGGTCTCACATCAGCACTTGCTTTCATGACTCACTTTATGGAGTCCCTCTCATCCCAGGGGAATGCTTAAGAAACAACCTGTGCAAAATAATTTTACTGCTAGGTTATTTTTTATCTAAACCAGTTCCTCTTCTTTTTCCTTGCACATCCTGTTTAAATCCCCTTTCCATTGTTTTTTCTGGAAGACCATTTCCCAGTTCTTCCCATCAAAATAGATAAGAAAATGAAACCTAATTTTATACTAATTATAACCCTTTCCAGACCTAGATGGCCACAGCAAAATTGTAAATCAAACTGTTATAGAAAAATCCATTTCTTGAACATTTTCTGGAGGCTTATTTTGCTATTTTTCTTGCTTCAACAATATGCCACTGCAAGTTAAGGTTCTGACAAATTTATAGGCAAGGCCACCAGGAGCAAGAGGAAACAATGTAAGCAAACAACTTCAGCCATTATTCATCACGAAGTCATCTTATATAATTTTAAGAATGCTCATCAATTAATTAGAGAGTTATATTTTACTCTATAGCCTCATATGGATATTGTTCAATAAAAAGGGATCTTTCAGGTATCTGAGAGTAAAATAAAACAGAGCAGTTACAAATACTACCTTAAGTGAAAAGCATTTTGTATGCTTAACAGTGTCTGATACTCTGATCCCACCACACTGAGTTCTTAACAGCAACATCAGTCAGCTGGGATAGTTTACAGGCTGTCAAAACATAATGACTAATACAATAGTTCTCTACTTTCCTGAAACATTAATTCTGAGATGTTTGCATGCAACCAAATGAGCCCCAACACAGGTACCCTGTGCTGCATTCTGAGGCTCATGTTGCATCTGTCAGGTCCAGCATTTGATAGTTCAGCTCACAGCGGGTAAAATAACTGGGGTTTTTTGGGGGACAGGTTTGGATTATTTTTTATTCCAAAGACCTGACCATGAGCAAAATAAAGCCATGAAAGAAATTTCTGTCAACAGCAAAAGCTGCACCATTTGTTATCCAGAAACCCTCCTTAAAGAAAGAGAAAGGGAAGCTTTTCAGGTGGCAGCTGAGAGGATTCAATGCAGTATTTAGAAAATGCCCTGAATGAAAAGGATGTCCAAGATAGCAGGCAGAGAATAAGAACTCTGCTCATACTCTCCATGGGCTGTATCCTACACTTAAACATTAGGTCATGAAAAAATGGACAATAGTAACAGCTGTCACCTCCCCACGAGAGATAAGCCAACTTGGTCAAGTCCTTCCATCATCAAGTCAGAGTCCATTATTTATGTTTAATGTAGACTTTTGTAACTAATAATAACCTTGCATTTCAGAAAAAATAACCACCATTTGGAGGACATTGTGGAAGCTATAATTTACCGTGTCTTTTAACTTGACCAAAGTTACAGGACAAAAAAAAAATCTAGAGCTAGTAAACACAAAGAGAACACACACCTTCCTGAGGCATGGAGGGCAAGAAGATTCACAAGGGACTTTGAATGGTTGTCTTGGTCCTTTGTTCTTTCCTAAGCACCTGCTCTTGGTCCCTGCTAAAGACAGGACCCTGGATGAGACCCTGGTTTGACTCTAAGTTCACCCCACATGAACTAATTTATTTCTTTGTCACAGCTCCTTTCAAATACCAAATATAAAGGCTGATCTGAGTTGGGTTTAGTTTTTCCATTACAGGAAAAATAATTCTTCAAATGAAAAAGGTTTAAGTAATGAGCCTGCTATAAATACAAATTCATTAATAAACCATAATTTGTATTGACATTTTAAATTCCAAATTTGTCCTTACTTTTGGTTATGTTGATGTCATTAGCTCTATCTCCTACTGCCAGAGTAACTTCCTTCCTGTTTCCTCATCAGCTGGGAGACTGGGGCGGTTTTTAAAGGAGTGACTCAACAGCCATTCCCAGTTTTACACACACTCACGTCCCAAGAACTTTCTCCACATCAGCCTCAATAGCAAGAGCCTTAAAACTTCTGGTAAGTCAGTTGCTTTCATAACTATTATAAAACAATGTGATCTTAGTCATACCCTGAATTTAATGCAGAGGGTATCTTCTTTTGTAAGGAAGTCAAAGAAATTTCAGGCACCTGAATCATTCAGCAGAATGCACCATTCCTGTTCAGATCATAAATCATCCTCTTGTTTACAGACATTTAGAGCACATTTAATCTCATCACACACAAAAGATTACAAAACACATTCTATTGCAAAACTGACTTCACTTTTACCTACTAAATGCTAAAAAGAAACCACCTCCCTAAACTTGGCTACTCGAGAAAAACATTCAGTTTTCCAGCTGACACTGTGAGGATTAAAGAGTAAACAAAGACTTACTAAATTGAACCATCAACTCAGTCAGCATTTAGTACAGGAATGTGTGTTTCTCTGATTCAGTTCTTGGAAGGACATCCCATTGTTAACTTTTGCAGTTATCATTACATAATCTTCACCAATTCTCTTCAGGATTTATATCCAAAACCACAGCTAATCACAGAGGGAATGTGGCTACACACATTCTGTAGGACCTGCATGTGTGTTTATATAGATATATTATAGGATTTAATTTATTGTGAAAATTATACATTAAAATATAAACAGCAAATCTTTGTGATATTCCTAATTTTTTTCCTTTCAGAAGTTTTGGAATGCTGTAGATCACAGGATATGGCAGTGAAACACGAAGAAAAACGCACAGAAATGAGGAGAGCACCGCAGAGTCAAGAAGAGTCAGAACAGGTGCAGACTCAAACTGCTAACTTTTATCTTTTAATGCAGTTACATTCTCATGAATGAAGCCTGAAAATCTATTAAATGAGTAAAAAAAAAAAAACCCAACAAGCTTTTTCTTCAAGAGTTGAAACCTCAAGTACATAAAAAGAACAAACTTATTCTTACAACAAGAACACTATTCTCTAATCAAATTGCTTTGGTACTCCCATAAAATGCTGATACCTAGAAAATCCACTGGAGGTAACAATGACATTAATTTGACATAATAATAATTTTAAGCTCAAAATCTGTTCTTAAGCAAAGTGAGGAAAAATAGTTGTAGTACATCTGCCTTCTTCAGCTGCAGTTCATTGGCACTGGTCCTGTGTGGCTGCTCCCACACAACCCTTTAACAGCAGCCATGGCATGATTGTGAGAAACATTTTTGACTACAAGACTCTCTTCAGTAATTAAAAAAAAAAAAAAAAAAAAAGCTGTACAGAACACATACAATTGCAGTGGGAATGAAAGTTCAAGATGTGATAAACCCCCTTCTGAGGCCGTAACCATTAACTGCTAAGGGGTTAATTAACTACCAATGACAGACCTGTCACAAAATGAGTCCTGGTTTCCCCTTTCCAGAGTAAATGAAAATTAAAGCTCTTAATTTTGTCCAAATAGGTATTTTTTTTCTTTCTTGAAAGGAAGCAAAATTTTTAAGTGTCTTATTCTTAAGAATATTTTGTCTGTAGAGTAGTTCAGCTGATGTGTTATGCCAGTTAGTTGGTAGTTAACAGTAGTAGGGCACATCTGAGTTGCTCATCCCTCATCAAGGGAGATCTTCATTAAATTAAACAGACATGTTTTCTCCCATTTTTGCACTTTTAGCAACTCTAGTATTGGAATAATTATTATGTTGTTACTGGTATATTATTTTAGTTATTTTTATTTTAGAAATTACTCAGCTTACTTTCTTACATCTTAATATGGACTCAAAGGGAACTAGTCTCCACAGATGCAAATTCTAAAATGAAACAATAAAATGGATTCAGCAAAACTGATTTTCAGTCTAAACTATGCATTGATGTAACACAATGTTGTCTGTTTAATATAAGCAGAAATGAAAAAGTAACTCTTGCAAGTGCACATTTCCCATTTTTAGATTTATAGTGCATTAACTACAAAATTAGGACTAAAATGCTTAGTTCAGCTCAGACCCTTTGAAAGTTGTGGCTGAGAAGGGATTAACTCTGCTCAGAGGGTTCCAAGCCCTGCAGGATTTGCTGAGTGTCCCCAAGCCTTGGCCAGGGCAGTTGTGTTTGAGCCTTGGATCAGCCGGGCCATTCCCAGGCACTGCAGTTGCTGTCAGGAAGGTGTGATCAACACAACACCTTCACAAACACAAAGAGTTCTATGCATGCACGGCTGGGCTCTTGAAAGGCTGCTGGACTGTCAGGCTCGGCAGAGCTCAATATTAAGGTTTCTGCTGTGGCTCTTGTCACTTTTCAGACGTCACCTGCATCGACAGCAACGCTCACACACCATCTCCAAAGGAAAAATGAGCACGCTGTCATTTTAAAGTGCTTTGTAGTAGTTTGAAATGTCCTCAGCAGCCAACTGCAAGTGCTCCCTGTGCTTGACATTCCAACAGAATGTCCTGCACGTGCTGCATGACCAGGCTGTACAATAATCTGCCCTCCTGCACGTGCAGTGGGACTGGCTGGTGCTGCCCCAGCTCCACAACACGTTGAGACAGAATAATCTGAAATTAAAGCACTTCCACACTGCTGGTTCACGGCCAAGTCACTTATTTTTTGCTTGCCAAAAGCCCCAAGATAATTTTGAGCTTTAGTTAACACCTAGAAAAATAAGGATATAATTAGGCAAATATTGGCTGGTACACATAGATACAGACACTTGACTGCCAAATTGCAAGACTTCCAAGCACATTAGGAAAGAGATGTGATCATGATTTTCACCTTTTCTGTTGATATCCCAAAGAATTACAAATGCACTGGGGCAATTCCTAAGAAGCATCACTGGACTCAAAACTTCAGATAACTTATTTCTTGAATAACAACATTACTATATGTGGGATTCAAAATATAAAGAAAGCTTTGTAACTGTATAAATGAAGTATTAAGGAAGAATTTGTTTGGGGAAAAGCTTTGCAGGAGTGTGGGGGAGAGAGCAGAAGAAAGGGAGAGGGGAAAAAGAGGAAAAGGAAAGGAGAGAGGCTATGAAGACACAGGTGCAATCTGACAAAAGAGGTTAAAGCCACAAGCCTTGCCAGACATTATCGGCTCACTCAGTGTACCATGTACCATGGTTTCAGCCACACCAGGGCTTGTCCCCATACCCAGCTGGCAGCTGTGCCCTGGCCACACTCACAAACTTCACCTTGCAGAGGGAAAAGTCAAGGGTTTAGCATCTCAGGAAATGTTAAAAGAAAGAATCAGATGCTTACGATTCCAGCTCTGCTCTCATAGGAAACATGTTGGCCTTCTGGAAAAGATTAAAAGAAAGCCAAGAAAGATCTATTACAGAGAGGAAAACAATAGTTATGTTTGTAACCCATATTAAGTATATGTTATGATGGTTTTGTTATGTCAGACATTTTAAAAATCGTGGAATGGTTTGTATTAGGCATGGCCACTTACAGAGAACATGAATTCTGAGAGAAAGAAAGGAAAACTGGATAAAATTCCCATTTAAGTTCCCATTAGGGGAGACCCTTGAAAACAAGCAGGGAGCATACTTTATTTAAATAACATGAAACTGGATTATTTGTATTCACATTCATAGACTTGAACCAATTTCTAGCTAGGAATTATAAGATATGGATTACTTGCACAATATAAAAATTCTAAGTGTTTTAAATATTAGCATAAAACCTCAGAACCCATATTATTTAAGTAGATTTGTCTCTCTAATCAGCACTTAGATTTGGCCAACTTCATAGCAAAGCATTCTAGTCCTGATTCACAAGTCCTCCTGCCTTCTATATATCTTTACAATAAGAACATTCAAACCAAGTGATTTTTAAGTCTCTATTTTAAGTTGAATATGTTGACTGGTTAAGGGAGCTTCTGAATTAGTATCAAGCCGAGGTTCTTGCACCAAGCCAGTTGGATGCCAAAGACATCAGCGCTCCATTGCTTGGATGAGGCTGTTCCAATACACTACTATCTGTCCCTGTACAATAAAGCTTTACCTGAGCATCAGGATTTCTAACTGAAAAAGACAACAAGAATTTAAAAGAAAAGAATTAGTTACTGTTGTTTGGGTGTTTGTGTTGTTGTGTTTTTGGTTTTGTTTTGTTGTTTGTTTTTTTAAAAGGGTGTTTGATCTCTCAAATTTAACTACAATTTTATTGTACATACCAGTTAAAAAATCGTCATTACACAAGTGTGTCTTTGAAAGGAAAAGATCATTATGAAAATGAGTATTATTTCTGTATGAGAAAGAACATGTAACATGGAGTGAAACTTCCAGTCCAGTTTCACTTACAGATCCAGTTCTCAGTCCATCTTATTTCTTTCAAAGTCTTTATCAAAAGTATATAGCCTCACAAGGTTATCAGTGTCTTGGGTTTATAAATTCACAAGTCACAAATAATAGTTCATCTCTACATTACCCTGGGCCTTTTAAATCTCAAGTCCAAGAACTTAACTTTAATTTAAACATACTTCACTTTCAAATCAAATAATGAAGCCCAGACCATCTGAGTTTCTTTACAAACTTGGCTTTTTTATTTCCTTTCTTGGCTATCTCCTCCCTAATTTTGCTATATTCCTCTTTCTGTGCCCTTTCCTGCTAACAGACATGAGACAGTTTTGCTTCACTCACTCATTTGTTTCCTTGGAATAGTTTTATGGTCCAAAGCTCAAAAATCAGAGGGAGAAAGGGAGAGAGCAGAACTCCTAGAAAGACAGACTGAAGGAGCAAGTGAATAAAAATCTTTACATGTTAATGAATATTTAAAAAATACTCTTCTTACACTTATTTCTCCATAATAGATTATACTTCACCCTAGTTAGGAGGAACAGCAGCAGCATTGAACTTGCTCCTTCAACAAATGTTGTTACAATTCAGATTATTTCTTTTTATTTTTAATCAAAACAAGCTAGATGAATAAAGAACCTAGAGGGGCACCCCCAAATTTTGTCAGTATGTATAGCAGCTCATAAAAGACCACCTCCCATTGACTCAGATGATGCACAACCAAGACAGAATATCTGATCTTTTGGGAGCAGAGACACAAAGCACTCTGAACACTTCAAGGGGCAGCATCGACACAGTACATGGCACTTATATCTCTAAGTTTTGTCTTATTATTGTTTTCCCTGTTTTTTTTAATAACAGAGTAAAACAATGAATTATATAAATTATCAGCAATAGTAATGTTCAGACTGTGTGCTGTAAGATTAGCATGCAAATCACTGGCAAGAGCAAAAAAAACCGAATAGAGACATAAAAGATGTAAAAATTTATATCCAATTAGAGTTCACTGATACAGTTCCCCCAGGAAACATGTTCCCAGAAAAAAATAATACTTTATTTACTATTCTAGAGTAATTTTATTATAAGTTAACTTGAAAGCTCAGAAAATTTAGTTATTAAATTATCTATTAACCAATTTTTAATATTAAATGTTTCTTTAATGATGATTATCCTTTAATACAACCACATCATTTCTAAATGTCATTTAATATCTCATTAATTTCTATTTTCCAGCCAAGGCTGTCATGTATTTCAGCTACAACACTAAAGTTATAAAATTTAAATTTTTTTTTGTATATTTGATAATACATGTTTCTTGGGTAATTTTTCAGACTCAAGTACCTCAACAAGATTAAATGAACACAGCATAAATAGAATTCAACACCACAACTATAAACACAATCTTATTTGGAGAACAGCTGGTAAAACACCAAGGCTGATTAACTTCCCGTGTGTTCACACATTTGTGGAGCACTTCTTGTGGCAGCAAATTTGGAGTTTTGTTTTGTCTGTGAAAATACATCCAGTTGTGCCCCTGCAGCAGGTTTGCCTTTGCTGTAGGAATACATTTAACATTCCCAACTTACAAAGTAGCTGTAACCACGACAGTTTCCACACTGCTCTTCAATAAATTAAATACCATAAAAAACCCAATCAAACCTATGGCATCTCTATTTGTTCTAAGGGTTCAGAAGCAAAGATGCAAAACAAGACTGTCAATTGCAGTCCATAGGAGGAGCATTCATTCTGAGTGCAATGAATCTTTTTCAATCCCTTTGAAGGAAATTCAGATTATATAAGCAAACATAAAAAAAAGCAGATTCTGAGACACTATTTCAGCATTGAGATAGAGGGGGTAACACTACCTTGTGGAGTTTATTATCTCTGATTATTTATAGGATTCTAACCAGTGATTTAACTTTCTATAGAAGCCTGGTTTTTCAGCTCTAGTGTCAAAAATTCCTTTTTTAGTGCACAAGATGAGATGCATCAAAATCTCAGGCTGCCTGGCATGACTGCAGGAAGCAGTAATGAAGTATTTATTACCTTACTGTCACGTGGCACTCACTTTTCCACTGCAGCTGCTGGGGGCTCAAACATCCAAACTATCTATGCATGAGGAGGCAAAAAATATTCAGAACACTGGGATTTGTCAGGCAGGGTCTTCAAGCTCCAAGTGCAGGCACTGAAGAGAAGTCAGCAGACATGTAAGACTGAATCACTTGTTAAAGGATCTTAAATTTTAACTCCACTGTCATCAGGGCAAACTGAGGAGATTTCCCACCTTAGTTTTAGCTGATTACATCAGGTGCCAAATGTGACTCTCAGGAGTATCCCCCAGGCTCCTCGCATTGGTTGGCTCAGAGAAGACCAATCTATGCACCACAAAAATAAAGACTAATAAACAGAAAAATTAAATGAAGTTACACATAAAAAGAACGCGTCGCTTTCCTTGGAGCTCAGGTTCCAGATTCACCTGGCAGTGCTTTTTTACCTAGAGAAACATCACTTAATCTACCACAACAACCCAAGCCTGCTCTGCCAAAAGACTCCACATAAAATAAGTCTTTTACCATAGGAAAGCAAAGAATTAACTATGAACTCTTGCAGGTTTGGGAATGAGACAGTAACATGAAGTAAAACTTATCCAGTCTCACCCACGTCACTTAAAAGAGCACAAAACATCACAGTGAGTGATGAGGACAGGCAGGGATGATGAGAGGGTCGTGGGATTTACAACTAAGACCTCGTTAAATCCACACTTGAGTTTGTCTCCCCTATGATTTTATTTTTAAAAATAAGAATTTGAGTTCAAAGTCTTTTATTTCAGTTCTTCTTTTTGTGAACTGTTTGAAATTAAGAAAAACAAATACACTTCCAGTCATCTATATTATCAGGAGAATTAAGTACTAAATCACGGATATTTCGTTAAACAGATATTTAATTTTTTTCCTTTTCCGTTTCATGAGTTGTCAAAATGACTAAATGGTATTGGATGGTTCCTTGTAAAGGACTCCTAAACCTTTTGCTAGTATAGAATTTAGTATTAACAGTCAGGAAAATATGTAAACTTGCCATAAGTTACATAAAACAGATCACAACAACAGTCAAAAATCAGACTCTGGGCAGGACTGTATTAAATGCAAAATGGCATATATTGTACTTTCATCCAGAAAAAAGATCCGAGAATGTGCAGCTTCTGATATTTTTAGATTACCCTTACTTGGTAAATTGTAATGCCTATAAAATTCTAGTAAGAGAGTAAAGGAATGAACCTCAGTTCAGTATAAATATTTATTCCAGTGCTAAAGAATTTGCACAAGTTTATGAACTGTATAAATTATTTCAGCAAAACTACCTTTTGTTTTGTTTTGTTTTCTAGATCAAAAAATGAAATTCATTTGAGATACCAATCTCATACTTTCGTTGTTATTAAAAGTTTGTAAATATACAATTACAAGACCCCTCGTACTGGTCAGCACAGCCTTTGTGACTAGTAAGTCCTGAAAACAAAGCTTAAATTTTGGGGGACTAATAATTAAATATTCTTCCCACAGAACTTGTTTGTGAAGTCACCCATGGGTTTATAAATATTTGCCACTTGATGTGTAAATAGAACCTTAAAACACTCTTTTCTACATTCCAAGAAAAGACATAATATTCCCTGAAATTCATCCCAGTTAATATCAAATAACTTTGACTAAAACACGGGGGAAAAAAAGTACTTCATTCAAGCTACAAGTATTCCCAACACAATGAAACAAATGCAACTGGAAAATCCATATTTGCCACCTTGTATTCATAATAAGGAAAAACTTTAACTCATGCAGATGAATCAAATTAAGCCCTTATATATAACAAACATATAACAAAGTACCAGAATTCTTCAAATGAAATTTAGAACTCACTTATGCCACATTGTTCTCCCACTACATCCTCCTGCACTGCTTATTAAATGGCTGTAGCAATCTCCCTGTTTATCAAAATACACAAGTGAATGGAAATCAGCACAGATTAAACAGCAAGCCACAACTGGATCACACTGAAATGTAACTGGCTTCTCAAACATAGCCCATAACTCCAAAGACACTGTTTTAAACCTAAACAGATTCCCTTCATTCATTTCAATGCACTTGATAGAAATCCTCCTTTTCTCCTAAAGGGGGAAGGGAATTAAACATTTCTGGCTTACAAATCTTCTCCTATGGGTACAACTTCTGTCAGAGAAAGACTGAACTCTCCTAGGAAGATCACAAACCTTTTTTACCTGCATCAGGCAGCAAGTTGCTTGTACTGACAGCACAACTCTTCTGTTTATATCAAACAGAGGGGGGAGAAAAACCACATAAAAATGCAAGTCCCAGTTTAGTCTGTGGAGGAAAATCTCCTGACTCTCCATTCCCCAACAGGTGATTTCTGAATGTCTTGAAAGGAGAAAATCTCTACAAGCAACAGGGAAGAGGGAGAGTCTGATTAAAATGAGTAAGACTACTAAAGAGAGCTGGGCAGAACTTTACAATACACAAATACAAGGTGCCAAAAAGTTCCTATTTCCAAGCTCTGTAGAAACCTCCTGCAAGGAAATCAACTCTCTATCATATTCCCTAATGGGAACCTTCATTTCCCCCACTCCTCTAGAGTGGTTTTCTAGCCAAGTCCTCCCCATCAGGAAGGAAGGTTCTCATACTTCCTGACCCCTACACACCAACCACCTTCATCAGTCCATCCATGTTCACAGTGACCTTTCTACCACAAATGGGACCAACTGAGAGTTGATCCAAAAGCCAAGCACTTATTCCACTGGCACCCATATCTACCCAGCCAAAAAACACCCTTGCCATTCCTGCCCCTTTCCTTAGGAACTTGGAGGATAACTTTTCATTTGCCAGCAACTAATGAGAAGCAGTGTTCAAGAGGGTATCAGACTTCCAAAAAAGTGAGGTTTCTTAGTGAATTCTATAAAAAACTGTTGTGCTATGATCCCAACCTTTGTCTGTTTAAAAAGTATTTCATAAGATAAGGAATTTTCAGTGTAGCCAAAGTGTAACAGGAGTATTAGCAAGGGACTCAAAGGAAACCACCAGCCAATAAAAACTATCACTCAAGTCTACCTTTTGCATTCCCAGTTAAAAGTAGAAATGTTCTTGAGTATGATTGCAGGAATACAAATAATTTCCATATTCACAGTAGTAGTACAAAAGCTGTAAATAGAAGTAAGAACATATTAAAGTTAAAATTGAATGATAGGAGTCATTTCATGCCCTTTCCTGGCCTCAGAGAACGAAATTTCAAACTAGTGAAGTTTAGAAGGCATCAATATCCCACAGAGCAATGCATTGTAGAACTTTGTAAGTTAATCTGAATATTCAACCAGCCATGCTCTATTCACGTTATATCCTTGCTTTTCATTAGAAGCAAGCAGATGAGGTAAAATGCTGTGCCAGCACAGCGGGGGGGGGGGGGGTTAATATGTCACTGAGGTGTGCGTTCATGGCATATTTATATTTATAAAATAGAAATTCATGGCAACATGAGTCTGTGTGACAAACCAGCAGGAGAGCCCAGTGACCCTTTGATTCAAAATATATTATCCTACGACCAAGAATTTTGACCCTAGAGATAAGATATATCAAATATTTATTGTGGAAGACAAGTGATATAATTTGGCATTCGTACCATGGAGGGGTGAGGTATAACTGTACTCCAGTACAACATATACAAACCTAGTGATAATTTAAAATTAGACTGTAATGTCTGGAAAATACTATGTCATTGCCATGGAAAAAAATGACAGTGTAAGTTGGCTCAGTCATAAAACTGATAGCTACCACTCAGACCTAAACAATTGGTTCTCTTTAGAGTTAAAAATGTTCCAAATTTGAGTTATTATATTAAATATTGTTATAATGAAAGGTCATCAAGCATTCCAGAAAGCAGTTTCCAGAAGACATATAACAAATACAACATTTAGCTTAGACTTTTGAGACATTCCAAAAGTTTCGACTCCACTACATATTTATTATTTCTTATTTGTACCGTTTCTCTACAAAATATTAGGAGATAATACGAGTGAGAGAAGGTAAGTGAGAGCAGAAGACAAAAGATTAACAAAAATATTGCCTTAATGTTTGAAATGATAACAAATCCTGTGTGCTGACATATTTCAAAATGCACTTGTACTACATTTTGGGGGCTCTTCAGAACAGTGAAAGCTGAGCAGTTTGTATCTTTTTTTTTTGTCAGAGTCAGACAGTTAAAGCTCAAGATCGTTTTGAGTCAGGGGCAGGTTCCTTCAGATCATTAATGGAAAGCAAATGGGGGAATTAGGGCTGAAGACAACGGGAAGGAATAAAAAGTGTGAAAAGTCCTCATTTTTATCATCTTCCAGTATGGATGTTGAAAAAAATCCCTTAATTGGGTTAACCTAGTTGATGATATTGTCATTTCTGAAAAATTACTGCATTTTAAAAATTATTAAAATATTTTAAAATTATTTTGTAATATTTCACGTTAACCTGTCAAACTAAAGCCAAATACAGCACCCCAGGACATACGTTATTAAGAACTATTGCTTGCAAAGACTGGTTAAGCCTCACAATAAGAAAATAAAAGGGGCTTTTAATACTACAAATCTTCTATCCCTTCACTCTGAGCAATAAAATGAAAACAAAGCAGAAGGAAAACCAAGAGGAAAGAAAAATAAGGTGAATATTCTGACAATAAACAAACACTTGCCTAAAGGTGTGACCAAGAACTGGCATCAGTGATACGGATTTACTAAGACCCCCCCAGTTTTGTGCCAGATGTGACTGCTGTGTTTGGGAGCAGACCTGCAATCTTCCTGCCCTGTTCCAGGCAGATCTGCACAGAACAGCGAGCTTTCTGTACAGCCATGGAACACCTCAGCCCTCAGACCTTAAATCTGATCCAGATCATGCTGGTGTTTGATCAATCTTGTTCTGTCACAAGCACTACAATATATGTTTTTTCGTGTTTTAATGATGTCACTAACTCTTACTTTGCTCTGTTTTTCATTCTGTAATTTGTGTTATAGAAAACATTCTCAATTACTAATGGTTTAAGTTACAGTTCATTATTTAAGCTTATAGTGGTATAAAAATCTAGCACTAAAATACAAAAAGGGTGCTTAAGATCATCCACTGACATTGCCAGTGTGCTCATTTATTAACGAGCCTTCTTTAAAAGAAGGTATGAGATTTCATGTGTTTTTATTGGTGACACAAGTGTTTAACTTCTTCCACAAAATTCCTCAGTGATTCATAGAGACTAAAACAAGCTTTGACAAACCACTGCATGCACGAGTACAGAGCAAAAATAGTGGCTGACAGAGAAAGGAAATGAAAACAAGCAAAGCAATGTGAAAGATGTAGATAAATGAAATGAAAGCAGGAATGAGACAACAGGCTCTTTTTCACTTCCTTGAAAAATATTTCCTGTTGCCAGCATCTGCAATCATCTTTTTATTGGCATTCATTATAATGGAGGAAAGACCTGTTCTTTGCCAAATATTGCTTTAACTTTAGGAACTGAAATGAAGGAGAAGCCTGTTGACATTTTTGCCTAAAGCCACAGGTAACAATGCAGCTTTGAGGGCTCTTGAACATCAAGTAGAGGAGCAGGTCACCTCTCTTGTTTCCTGAAATCAGTCGGAGTTAGTAGCCTGTTCCTGACAGCACTGAGCTGCTAGAGTCAATTCCAGAACAAAAATACTTCAGGCAGACAGGTTTCCTTTACTTTTAGCTTAAATTCTAATTTCCTTGTTTTACAGACTGAAAGAAGAAGTTTAGATATTTGTGTAACTGTGAAACATGCCCTGCACTATCAATGCACTGGGTCATTTGGCTTAGACATGCACAACACTTCCCTTTAATACTGATCCAAGTACATGTTGTTCTGGAAAGAGTTCAATAGCAGCATTTTCATCTAGAGCCAGAATGCACTAGTTTTCCATTTCTATTGTCTCCTGCACTTTATCTTTAGTGGGGAAATGTATATTAGTGCAGCACATTTAACTTAATTTTATTTCATTTTACAGGTGCACTAATGCATTTGGATAGTCTTTAAAGAAAACAGCTGTAGGAAATGTAATTATCTTCAGTATTATTTCGCCAGATAATTTGTAGAACAAAGCTTAGGTCAAGATAGAAGTTGATCAAGATGGAAGTTTTAATCTTTACTAGCAATCTTAATGGGATCTCAGATCCACAGTCTTCGCTTTTATATCCCAAACAAATGCTGTGTGTCATAGCTCACATCTAAACGACACTCCTAGACAATCTACTGTTCATCTGCTAAGTATGAAATCAACAGTTAAAGAGCAGCAATCCCAGCAATGCTTGGCTACCAAGCTGTGCTCGATACAAAAGTGAAGCACAGCCCTGTTGCAGTTAATCAGGATGGACACACACTGACCTGGGGATCGCCCTCCTGGGAAGGAATGAGTCACCAGAAAACCTGACAGGCAACATTCAATGGGAACCAATATAAGAACAATTCAACCCCAGGTACTTGCTAACAACTGATATCTCTGAGATCCTGTGAAACAGAACCCCAGGTCAAGGGTCCGTATTTGGTACTGAAATCATCTTCTTGCAGATGGAAAAGGAGAGGCAGCTCTTATGCAGAGAAGCAGTGTCTGGCATCAAGAAGAATACGATTTGCAAACAGTAACACATCCTTGTGATTTACAAACCCTTGCATTTAGGTTCTAAATAAGATTTTTTTAAAAAATTAAGGTACTAGCAGACCAGTCTGACTCTTCTGCAAATAAACACAATGCTAAAACATTTACTGTGACTTTCTATCTATGAAAGATCTTTTTCCTTCAAGGCCTTTTAAAATAATAACAGTGGAAAGAATCAACATGAAACATCTTTGTGCACAAGTTCAGTGGAATAACCCTAAGAGGCAAAGGTTCCTGCTCACGCAAAAAGCAAGTGAACCCCTCTCATGGTTTGGAATCCCCAAGTTCCAAAATGTAAAACTCACTTCCATAAAACAAACATGTCTTTATACAAGCAACTATTTTGAGTGGCTCCAACATAAAGAAGTGCAAGTCTGAAGTTTACTATGAAAACCATATTGTAACATCTTATTTACCCTTTTTAACATAAAATTCCACAGAAGAGTCTGCCTGGAAAGCACAGCATCCCTACAGCATCCACACTGACAGAGATCAGAGTTAGACACAGCAGCTTAAGCAAGCAGAAAATCAATATCCCTACATGTGAAATACCAAATATTTTGAGTTTTTCCAAACAGGAAATTAATAGGCTCCTGAATGAGATATCTTAATTAACTGCTAATGGACTGACCCACATTTAGAAGCAGTAAAGTTAAATTAGTGGAACGACCTGCACAGGCTGTTTAGCCCATCCTGAGAGCTGTGCACACATACCCCTCATCACAGCGTCTGAAGTTGCAATTTCCCTTGTCTGGTACGACTTTTAAAGCTTCAAAAGCTTCTTTATACCTCCCATCCCTGAAAAGTCTTTCTGAGCAAGTTGGTTTTCAGTAAGTATTGTTTTAGACCATCTTCCTTTAAATTATTAAGAAGAATTTTATAAATGCTGAACATCCACAGACAGAGGAATTCTTAACAAACCTTTAGAAATGTACCTAAACACTGGGACCTCTGATTATTAAAGCCTTTTATTCACAGCAAAACTACTAGTTTTTCCTTGGTTATTTTGGCAAACTTAATGACAACCTTTAGCACCACATAATGCTCTGACTGCTTTGTACTTGTGATCCTGGGGCACTGACTGTGTCCAGCAGACTTTTTGTCATTGTGCTCCATTCCTAATTGGAATGGACTCAATTGACTAAATGCATTTCCCCACCCACAGGTTTACAGAATATGTTCAAATAAATTTAAGTTCTACAACACCTGATGCATTCCAATAGTTTTACAGCTTTTGACTAAATGTATACCTGTTAACTACATGCAACAGACCAGTTCTTTTTATCTTCTTACAGCCCAAATGACACTACTATTGATACCAGCCAAAATTCTACTAAAAAGTCGCAATAAGAAAAATACAGCTTCATGAATGCTTATAAAATTACAATGTTCCAGCATGTAAAAGAAAATTAAAAGTATGCAGAAACAGCTTTCCTTCCTTTTCTGGTAAAAAGTACTAAAAGGCTATAAAAAGGCTTCATGCACTTTAAATCAGTCTATTTTAATTTATATTATAAACACAAATTCTTCCTATTGCTCTGAACAAACTTACTTTAATACAGCAAGAGAGCAGGGCTCTAATTTACAAGCGATGGCATCACTTTCGTACAGCAAAACAACTTTCTCCTAAGTTTCCAAGACAGGCTGTATTTTCTGTGTTTTATTATTAATTCCCCAAAGATATCTGGGGCCCATCAGCCTCTTAGAAACCATTGAAATAGGTCCTCCATTCCAAAAGAAACAGGAAAAGCAGTAGGAGACAGTACTAGTGATATTCTGCCCATGATAAAGCTGTTATTTTCATTCCTCCTATAGCATAACCAGACAGCCTAAAGCTGTCAGGGAGTTGGAGTGAAAACATAACAGTTGATGTGAAAATGAAAAATAAGTGTTGATGTCTCATGAGCTAAGAATTTGGATCAAAGCGAACCCAAAAGTATCAGCAAAGTTGTCTGTATATCATCAAGATTCCTATGAGCAAATCCCCAGCTGGAGATCTGCCCCCTACACTTCATCCTGTGCACCAAGTGGATTTGGACAATGATTCTGTCTCTCCCCAAACCACTGTCTTTGTACAGTCAGAGAGAGGGGAAAGGCAATAAAGTAACCTACGCAAACCCAACCAAATTGATGTCAAATTAATGCCTTTCTATAGAAGTGCCAGACAAAACAGGCCTGGTGCTCTCAGGCATCCCAGTCCTACTCATAGAAGAGCAAGGAATTTAATGGGGTTTTTTGCAGAATGGGAATACTTAAAGGCAGCTGAACAACTGGAACCTTTTAGTACAAAATAGGACAAGTCCGAGAAGTCTCTTGGCATCTGGGATTGCTACAAGAGAACCTGTTCTGGGCACACTTAAGTGCCCAAGACTCCAGCACTCAGGAGGTCTGCAAACAGTCATTTTTGAGACATGAAAAAATCTAGAGGAATTAGAAAATAGCAATGGAATAAACTACTGCAGTTTTAAAGGCAATTTAAAGGTTTTCCAGTTCAGTAACCAATTCCAGACTGAATCCTCTCACCTTTCCTCATTTCTCTTTGATGTCAGATGCCCTTTAACAGGCATTGTACAAAGTTTGTGGCGTTGAGGCATATCAAGAGGACAGCACTTCAGCTTTCCTTTTTTGAGCATACTTTTATACTCAGAAAAGTGAGATACATATTTTGAATATTTGTGTTTTAAGACAAAATAACTCTAAAATTAACTCACAGGGTGTCAGAAGAGCTATGGGAGATGATTAGAGAAATATACTCAAAATTGTCAATATTACCTTTTGGAGAAAAGCTTTTAACCCATATACACAGTGACCAAGGCTGGCAATTTTCAGGTATGCTGTGGCTGTAAAAAGCCAAGCTTTAACAAGAACAAAAAGCAAGTTGGATGCTAAGAAATGTATTCCAAAATTGCAACATAATCAAACCCTTTTATATTTTAGGGTTCTTAAACAGTTGAGAGAAAGCCATGACCAAAAAAAAAAGAATCTTACAGGTATTTAAATTTTTTTAAAATAGATAAATTAGGTTTAATAGTTTAAGTTTTTTTGAAAAAACCTCAAACATTTGAGGAAACCAATATGAATAAACCTCCATTCAACATATGCACTCAATATGGACCGTTAGGCCAATCCCAAGGAAGCTCTGCCCAGTTGAGTGAATTCTTTCCCCCTGTTGAGCATGTTAGGATGAAGTGAACCAAGCACCACTTCAGGTCACTGTCCAAAGCCAATTTTGGAAAAAAAAAAAAAAAAAAAAGATCTGAGAAAGATTCTGAAAGACTCTCAAATTGAGCATGTACAAGATCTTGTAGCATTCCTGCACCTAGTGAGTTTAACTTTAATCTCTGAGAGGTTGTACACATGGACTGCATCAGGATTATTTTAAGTGGTGTCAAGTCCTCCAGGTGAATGAACTGCTGAACCACTTTTCCAAAAACAAAATTGTTTCTGTGCATCTCTGACATTACGATGCATCATAAATATTTGCATGACCTCCAGCAAGCTCTTCCTCAGATGCAAAGAATGCACACCCCTTTTCTTTGGTATTGTCAGTGATGTAGCTTTATTTACTGGACTACACTCTGATCACAGAGGATCTCAGCCTGATGACAGATTTTGATTCAATCACTGAATGAAACAGTATTATTGTGCATGGTCCTGCAGCAGAAGGATGATCTCACAGGAATTCTCAATGTTTCACAAATCCAATGTCCAGATGAACTGAACAAACTATTTTAGCTCTCCAAGGAAAGTACTTTGATCTGGCAATGTTTCTAGGCTACCCTAACATTAAAACATCTAAGATATCTTGATTTCAAACTGAAAACAGCAATACTGAAGATCAGAAATCAAATCCAGTCCCTTTCTGTGAAGCAGAAAATCATCATTGGGAACTTTAATTGTGCAAATTGAACTATTTCTGTGACCAGTTATCCTCTTGGCATTACATAAAATGTCTGTTGAGAGACTGGAGAACCAGCAATGTAAAATATCAGCAATTCTGCTCTGGTTCTACCTTCCTGAATTGCAGACACCTTCACCAGGAAGGCTCTGAAACACATTGCCACATGTAAACTGGTTCAGATCCTGTCAAAATATAACAGAGGCCAAGACAACAGAGAAAGAGCTCCTGTAAGAATCTCTGCTCATTTAACAGCATCAGTTCAGCTTTCAAACAGATATGGTATCCTATCCCAGCTCATTCCTCACTGGAGGAGAAAGACTGACCAGAAAGGGAGCCACAGTCTCAGATTATCACACATCTGCCATAATCCTGAGGTACCAAACTGATGAGGAGTGTTAACATGAATAAGATAGTACCGTTATCTTTGTGCACTGAAAGAGAAGAGAGTTAATAAGGAAAAATTGTCTTGACTGGGCAGATGCACTTACTCCATAAATGCATGTGGGCACATGTTCAAAAATACAACAGAACTGCTTTTGAAGATTGAGAACTTCCCACATCATTTACTATAAAAGGACAGTGGATCTAAGATCTGTATTGTTCAATTTTCTAACTAACAAGAGAATCTGTTGCTAATGAAAAAGTGAATGTGCTGCCATTTCTGTCAAATCTGTTAGAAGAAATGTTTGATGAACACTCAAAAAGAAAAGTACAGGAATAGAAACTGTCTATAATATTCTTCCCAGTAAGGATCCTATTTACTCAAATTTCACTTGTATGATACAAAGAATATATTTGTAATTATGACAGCATACAAAATTCAAAAGTCATTTGACTGCTTTTCATTACTGCTCTGTGTGTGACTTGCATGTGTCAATAATAACAGCAGCATGATTTTAATATGGTGTGCTAGGCAAAGGCATTTTGAGAAAAGATTTGAAAAAGAGCTGCCAGCATCTGTTTATAAGCACAAATTTTGCAAATAAAAGTAGAGCTGAAGTCAGGAATTTTCATCTCACTTATCTGGTTATGACTAACTGCACTGATGGATGCTTAGTCTACTGCATGTGGTGTACAAGTGGTGAAAGATTAAGGGCAGGACATCAGAGAAGACATGAAAAAAGTGCTGAGCACCAAGCAGTCCATCTGCTTTGGCCATACAACAGTTACCATCAAGTGACTAAGAGGCCAGATTTTCATGTGCTTCAGAAACTGGGCCATCTGAAAAGCAGTTTCAAGTTCTACTCACTAAGACGCCCTTCAGGCTCCTCTAACTTCTCTGTGGATCCATATTCTCACATCAATCACAGCCAAAAGCAGGAATTCTGGTTCATGTTTAAACTCAGGTTTCTTAAACATCACCTAGGATGGGGTGTGTTGTCTTTTTAGATCTGACTTAAGGAATAAAAATAAATACTTCAATGACTATGAACTTAATACTGCATAATTAGGACTGTAGTCTTGTGAGTTTTAATCTTCTATTTGAAAATGTATATAAATATAACACACAAATATGATTCCATATTACAACTGTAAGCCAGTAAAAATCAAGGATTGGTGATATGACCTCTTTCAAGAAGTTTGCTGTGCAGCTTTTACAAGCTTCCCCCCCCCCTTTAAAGCACACTGAAATACCCTATTTAGCTAAAAATAAATTTCTCAGAAACACATATAAAATGTTAGATGAGCACATAAGCAGCAAGATAAGAATTTACAACTACCAAAACACCATCTCATTTCTTTTTTACCACTACGTTACACTGGCTAAGGTGGGCATTATATCCCAAGTGACACACATCTGTGTTCGTGATTCATTTCTGTAGGAATTCATTAACTGCCTTATAAATTTATATTAAAGGAGCATTAAATGTGGAAAGCCAAGCACTAAGAGCTACACTGTTTTATATATTGAACAAAATCGGGATGGTTTTATCTTTTAGAAGAGAATAAGGTAGGGTAACACGTAGAGCAAAATTCAGTGGCTCCACAGGACCAAATCAGTGCCCAATGACTGAGAGATGCCTTAACTATTTTGTCCAAGAGCAGAACAGTCACACAGAAACAACTGACCAAAAGATCTCAGATTTTAATTACATAAAGCTAGTTCTCAGCATAATTGGGTTTTTTAACTTGTTCACAATTAAAACTGAGAAAACGTTTGACATTTCAAATGTCAAAATCCATAAAATTCAAATAAACAGTTACTGGACTGTGGAAAAATAAACTCATAGTTAAAAATCAGGTAATTAACTCTAGTATTGTCCCCAACAATCACTTCAGATTGTCAGTTGTTCCCCTGCTTATCAATTTATGGCAAAACTGCAAAACTGAACATGAAATGACCACCAGCATCAGAGAAAAGTTCAAGGAATAGATAGCACTTTCATCAAAGAAAATCTCTTTCCACAAAAACCCATCCTTTGAGAAGAAAAGAGTTCATTCTGAATGTAAACCTAATGACATTAAGTACTCTATACAATCACTTAGCATTTTCCAGATCATCAAAAAGCATCTCATTTGCAGTAACACACAACAGCTCCAAGCCAATGGTCAGAGGATGTGAAGTTGGTCAGCAGTCTTAGAAATGCTACTGGAGCTTCCACCAAGTCAATGGGCACAGTCAGGGTTCATAAATTGCTTGCAGTCCTTCACCTAGTTTCCAGCTAAAAAATGTTAATTACCTGTATAAGTCAATTGTCTATATTTTCTTCAGTGTTTATAATATTCTGAATCATTACCCCCATTTATAAAGTGTTTGGAATACAACTTCAGTTTGCTAAGAAAAGCACACCAAATATCACATATTTTCCACCCTAGTTTACCACCATTATTTAAAGAACCGTTGGCATTTCTCAGAAGCAGTTTTCCACTCATCATTCAGCCCAGTTCCAGGTTAAAGGGCTAAACCCTATCATTATTCAGGATATAAGCCTATTTTCTGAATAAATATACTGTTCCATCTACATGTAAAAAACTTTATCCAGCATTCTTGAGTTGGAACTCCTTGGCTACAATAAGCTTTTAACATTTCTAATACACATCTTGTCAATACTTGTTTTATTTTAAAAATAATAATTCTCAGCCCCACATCCAATAACCATTACATTTTTATTACTTTCTTTGAAGCATGTACACACTTATTTTTGAGAAACCATTTGCTAAAGCAAGTTTTTGCCTCCAAATCTCTCTACATTATTGCTGTACATTAACAAAATGGAAAGCAACCCATCTTTTCAAATCAGTTCTCTTGCTTTAAATAAATCATGCAAAGCAAATGTCTTCCTCTCATTCATTGGGGTTTTTTTCCAATTAAATGTCTCCCTTCAGAATCGATGGCTCAAATTCCCCACAAACACGATGCATCAGAAAACTTGTTTTTGACGTGACGCTTCAAACAGTGTTTGTTTACAGTTACCAGAACGATAACACTTCACTCGTGACTGGGAACTTGACAGCAGCAGTGAGGAGATCAGCAGTGCTGCTGCAGGATTTCTTTCAGAGCCCAGCCTCATGTCTGTCAGCTCAGAAGAATGTGCTTTCTGTGATGTGATGTTTGTCATTTGCAGTTGCTTTTCAGCACTTACACGCCATCTCCAAAGACACTGGAGGCATAACCAACCTCAGTATGTTAATGGGCATATTTTTTCCTGCCTTCCCCACGAGAAACAAATCTGCTGCTTCCACCTACCCACGGACCCCACCACATACATTGAGAGGTCCTAAGGGAAGCCTGTATTATAAACTTAATTCAATATTTAAGTTTTGCACTGGAATAATCATGCTACATACATTAAAGCTCTTTGATGGTGAGCTACATAATGAGATAAACACACTAATCACTCTGCAGCCCTGACATCACAGCTGCAAGAGAGGGAGCTTATTTGAGTTATTTGAATTAAGTTGAATTAGCACATTCTAAGCCAGTATCATCCTGTTTAGTAAGCACTGTTAACATAGAGCTCTGTTTATGCAGCCATGGGAGCTGAATTTCTATGATGAACAATAAGCTTTTTAAAAGAAGTTGTGGAGTTGGAGACTCGATGGTTTCTCATTCCACTCGTGTGCATCTGCACTGCCTGTATGTAGGAGCAGAGATCTGCTTCTGAGCTTCATTCCATGCACTCCACTGGGCTCTCTCCTGCCGCAGCAAACCTGCTACTTTTATATATTTTTTCTATGATTAAAATTGAGTTCAATCACACCACACCTTTGAGACCCCAGCTCTCAAGTACTTGCATTGCTGCCAAGAGCAATTACCTTCCCTCACCACGGGCACAAGAGATTTGCCCACTCTGAAGAGAAAGCACAAATTCCCTATAAAAAGGGAATAATGAAGAGAAGACTTGCTTCCTCCTCCTAAATCTGAAATGTTTGATTTTTCTTACATCTTGCTGGGGCTTGTTATGTATTTTATTGGTTTTCAGAGGCATTCAGGGGAAAATATGGGAAAAAAAAGTCAATCTCAGTTGTTCCAAACATCTCAAGCATTTTTAAAAATTTAGGCAAGTTCAAGTTATCTGTTTATATAAAATTCAGAAAGCTCCACTATGATCATGTAATGCAGATATGGCCAATTTGTGGGTTTTGAGCCACATTCAACCTTCAAGCAGTTCAAGTGAAGCTCTACTGGGGCCACATCACACAACAAATACAAGGCTGCCCTGAGCTGCTGAACAATCCAAACCTGCAGTCTTCAGTATACTGCTCATCTCTCTCAGCAGATAGAACAATACCTGCAAAGCTCCATTATCCTCAGATAAAATATGCACATTCAAAGCATTTGCACAATGTTACCTCATAACATTCATCACTTCACCACCTTCTGCAGTGTTCTTCCCTTTCAGGTATTCTGTTTCAGTATTGTCGATACCACTTGCATTTCATTGGGTTACTTGAGGACAGAGACCACTCGTCAATGCTTGTCCTGTCTCCCTCTCACTACACTGCCTGACTACCAAACATGGCATTTTTCACCTCTGAAGGTCTCTAACGAGAAAAATGTGGTTTCTCCTCAACATCACTTGGATTTTTCCCTGCTTCTCAGAACTTTTTTGTATTAACTTGGCACAAGTAGCACCACATACCAGAAAGACTCACTGTATAATCAGTCATCTATAAACTACCTTTGAATGCCTGCATATCCCTGAACACTGACAATTTCTCTTTGTTTAAAGCTACCATGTTAACCAACACAGATAAGAAGCACCATGAAAAATTCGTTCCTAAAAAATTATCCAAATATATTTTAGGAAAAAAAATTGAATTATAACACCTATAAAATCAGGAAAAAATAAATAAGCATTTATTTGAAATATACATTAGTATGGCAGCTAAAATATTTCACGTCACAACATTAGCAATACAGGTATTTTATAATTATTCCTTAATAGTTATTATATTATTATATTTAATAATTATTCCTGAATAATTCCAACAATATATATGACTGCAGCAAAGAAACAAACAACCACCATTGTAACCAATTCGAGTTTTATTTAAAACATTATCATTGAAATGCTCTTTATTATCTACCTCTTGTCATCACCCCAGGTTTTGGCACAGGTAAACGTAGACACACTTGGAAAAACGGTACTTACACTCTTTATTTCAGATGAACTCTTCCTTTCCAAACTGTTGTAACTGCAGGAAAAGTTTCCTGCTTTTCCCAGCAGATGTCACTGCAAGGCAGGTGCAGGGAAGGCACAGCTGTTGAAAGAACTGCAAAGTGCAGCACAAGCTCCGCAGGTTCCTTTGCCCAGACAAAAAGGCACTTTCTGGATCCTTTAAACACAGCGTAACTTTATACATGATAACTTCAGTTTAACAGCTACAACAGCTAGAAAGTCTAATTTTAAAGAAAGGATGATTAGCTGAAAATAAAACTTCTATCACCTTCTACAATGAACATTTGAATCCTCTTACAATTCTACTATCCATTATCCTCATTACTGTAGTTTTATTGTATTTTTTAAAGTGTTCTTTCAAGTCTTTAAGGGCAATCTGAAGCTGGGAGAGCACATATCCACTCACTCTATCAAACCTGGGGTGTAGTGAAACCTTAGCCAGGTACTCAAGGTAGGCAGTCTCACAATAGTTTTTTGTACAACTACCTATTTACCCCCCCTTTCTTATATGCAGTGTCATTCTAATAGGTGGGTATCACATGATTAATTGATCAGGTCCTGAGCTACTCTTTAAAAACAAGTATATGAAAATATTTTAATCAATTCAATCCTCCTGTTCTCACTTTTTTCAAGGTTATTTTCTGCTTTTGTAAATGCAAAGGCAGTATTTCAGATGAAAATTAAACCAAAGGAGGACAACACATTTATAGGAAATTGAAAAGTAAAATTGTGATTACTAGTGACCTCAAAGCATTCTAGCTTTCAAATCTCAGATTAGAACAGAGCCTTTAGCAAGAGAAATTAAAAACGCATTTTTAAAGTAAAAACCAATTTGACTAGCAGACATTAATTTAATAAATAAATGCATACAGTAATTTTTACACTGGTTTTTCCACAGTAGGACAGCCCAAGCTTCACACAAATATACTTTGAACAGTTACATTCTGTTCTATGCAAGTACACATTTTTCCTAAATTGGCTGCCAGGTCTCCATCCAATTCCCACTGAAGTTAGTAGGGTTTTTCAAATTAATTCTCTGGGAGATAACTGACCCCCTACTGAGCTGCTGCTTCTACTGTAAGAAATAAATTGTCTCTAAGCAATGGAACCAACAGAATTCTATGAATTTGGACTTAACTGTCAGCCTCTTGCTGGTAGTGGTAAAGGTATTATAGCTGATGGTTCAGATGGACAAGATGTTCCTCAGTCTCTTATTTTCAAAGCAAAGCATTGTGGGCAAAACACACAGCATGACTTAAAATACTACCGAGATATTGAATTTCATAATGGATTGGAAAAACAAAAATTGAATCTTTAGTTTTATGAAAACGTTTGTTCAAGAACCAGATCTACACAGAGCACTCAGAGTACAAGAATTGATCTTTAGATATATTTAATCAGTAGTCACTTTGAGTCCTGTAGATCTATATGGGAGAGAACCATCACACATGTCTCATGAGTAATTCTCCAGTCATGATTCAGGTGAGTTAACATGCCCTAAGGATTCTTTCTGGGCATTTTCACTAAAAACTACTGACAATGCACTCAGCCACGTGTGATCATACCAGCTTGCTCCATCAGATTACTACTCTGTGCTTCATGTGAAAGCTAAATTTAATTTTTAAGTTACTTATCTCAGAAGTTCTGACTTGGTAGAATTCCCAAAGGGGAGAAAAGTTAAAGTACCCTCGGAGATGAATTTAGATGGTGTACAGTTTCTTTCTCCAAAAGGCAGAGACCACCAAAAGTTTCCTAACTGGAGAGTCTGTCTTCTTGAAGAGAACACAGATAGATAGGAAAGATAGTTTTATTCAAGCATTGGCAATTTCAATAGTACTGCTTTCCATGCTGCACCTTTACAAAACAGAGAACTAAGTTTTAATCTATTCCATTTTAGAAAGGAAAATATCCATACTCTGTTAACTATCAAATACAACAAGGACATTTGAAGTCATAATTGAATCTGCTGCAACTGGATGCAGCTCCACCAACTTCAACAGGTTAATTATTTCACTGATACTGCTTCAGAGACCACAACAACAAACAGCTGTTTACCATTAGCAAGATTCAATTTGACAAGTGGCTTTATTACTTTTTAATTATTCACTTTAATCTTTCACAAATTTTAACCAT
The DNA here is from genome assembly GCA_038380795.1 of Pyrocephalus nanus. Classification (NCBI taxonomy): domain Eukaryota; kingdom Metazoa; phylum Chordata; class Aves; order Passeriformes; family Tyrannidae; genus Pyrocephalus; species Pyrocephalus nanus. Next base: position 10,585,242 of record CM076272.1, read on the forward strand.
CATTTTCAATTACAATGAAATTACACTTGACAAGAACCTCCTTTGGGAAAGATTCTGGAAAAACAACATTTCCTTCAGGCTACTGATGCTGATGATGCTTTTCAAGTTGCCACATCGGTTGGGGTGATATAATTAAAGTCTGCTTAAGGTCCTTTTCTTGGCTTGATAGATTGATTTTTGTGTTTCAACCTTTCTCTGCTATTTCTGCTCTCATGAGTACATCTTTTCACTGCCAAGGACTGCTATAGTGGGGATCATGTCACATGAATTCAGAAGTGCCTTCTTAAGCTGCTGACCTTCCACTTCGATGGGACTATTCATTGCACAAGTTAGAGCAGCCTAACCTTTGGGGAAAAGGGTATTTCTATTGCAAATACTTGTAGCATCTCCCTTTTTCAGTTCCTAAGTCTATTTCTACCTCAACACATTGTCAGATTGAAATTTTAAAACAACAGTGTAGGTATCTGAAACTACCTCCTGCACAGGTTAGGTCAACTCCCTAAAGCACAAGGCAAGATCCCAAAACAGACACCATCAATAGAATGTTGCTTAGTTACTTGAATGAAAAAAGCTACTTAAGATCAAAGCCTAATTATGAGATCTGCATCACAGCACTAAGTTGATCTCATCACAAACAAGATGAATTTTTTAATTCTTCTTCCAAGAAAAGTTAAAGAACGCTCTCTCATTGGGAAAAAGAGATCCTGGCAGCAGTTTTTCAAACTATACTGCTACAGTTCTTACAAAAAAATGAGGGTTGGCCTTGGTGACACCAGGAAACTGATGTAAAGTCAAGGTAATTGCATATTCCCTTACTGTCATCAATGCCTCTAAATTATTCCTGATGCAGGCAGTAGCTCTTTTATTGCTGAAAACAAAAATTCTTGCTATGGTTTTTGTTCCATTTTTGTTCATTACAACATTTGGGTGACATTACTTAATGACACTTTGTGTCATTCCCTGAAACATTTTTCACTGCAATTCTGAGGTGTGGAAGTCTGCTGACCATGTACCTACTCCCTCTGTAAGTCATAACAGTCTCACATCAGTAGGATCAGTAATCAAAGGCCAGAGTGGGAAGTAGGAAGGGTCACTCATTCCAGGAGCATTAAGCATTTTAAAACCACAACAGAGAAGATAAAGCAGCTTGAAAATAGCAAGGTAAAAACACAGACGCCAAAGTGAAAATTCATACTAGCCTAGAATTACTAATCTAATTAAAGGATGATGACAAGGAGAAAAGTGTCAATATTTGGGCATGACTATGTTACAAGACCTTTGTTTTAGGAAAGAGGAACACTGAAGGAATAGGATCCACCTCCAGAGGCAGAGGCTAAGACTAATACACTCCTCAAAGACAGTTGCTCCTATCACCAATGGAGTAACTGACTCTCCAAAGTTTCAAAAATAGCTCTTCAATCAAAGCACAAGAGAAGTGCATAAACATGGATAAGACCTACACAGTTATTCTGTAACAGCCCAATAATACCTGTAGAATCATGCACATTTCCATAAGGAATACATGCATCACTGTAAGGACAGAAAAACTTCAGGGTTTTATTCCAAGAACCGCTGCTTTTCCCTTCATACTGTCTTCCCTACTTAACACTACCCTCACAGAGCGTATTGCAAGATTCCTGACCATTTTTGCTGTCTTAGTCCCTTTCTACTTTAGTTGTGGACTGCCATTTGTTCCTCTCAAAGAACACAGATAATTTCTATTAATCCTGGAGGGTATTTGATGCCTTAAAAACAAATGGTATAGCAAACAGAATTCAAGGTTGACCACTGCATGGGGTGTATCTGTATCAAATTACAGCTATTAGGCTGAAGATTTTGCTAATTTAATCAGCATTTCTCAGGTGATGCCAAGACCTCAGATGTCTCAGCAAGTTGAAGGTGCTCATATTCCTCTACACAAAGAGAGAATTTGCTGATTTGTAAAGCACAGTTCCATTCAGGGTTCAATCAAAATTATGACCTAGATGTAACTGCTGATCCATTTAATGCTCCCCCCCCAAGTGAAGAATTATTATATTAACACTGTGCTTCTTGTAGCTTTCCTTGCCATTTGTATAAAAGCATAAATGAAAGTGTAAAGAACAGCTATGACAACAATAACATGCTTTGTGAGAACTCTACAGTACAAAAACAACACAAGCTTCAGTGTACCTCTAAAAATAGTAATAATAACCTTTAATGACAAGTACTTTCTAGAATGCATTTTTTTCCTTATTTTTAAAGGGGAATAAAATACTTTCCCTTCCAACAGATAATTAATCTACAAATAAAGGTTACAAACAGGATGGCACAAAAGCAAGTTACAAGAGATGATAGTGTGTGGTATCTACTCAAAAATTCTAAGATAGTTTCAGACACCCATAACAACTGACAGCAGTTTACTGAGAACTTGAATAACAAGCAAAATATAAAAGTTATAAATATTACAAGTAACTGAGACAGTTCCCAAAGAAGAAGGTCCATATTTGTAAAGAAAGTTACCCATTGCTCCATGCTATTAACATGTGAGCAGTGCTACAAAATGGACCTTGAGAACAGCAAGGAGCAGCTCTAGAAGGGATAAGAAACCAGGAACCAGATTTGAACACAAGACCTGCAAGGCACAGACTAAGAAGCCTAAACCAAAGCATTACAAGCCTTAGAAAAATATCCAAGACCACAGACCATGAGACAAACCTGTACCAACAAGACCAGGTCCACGTAAAAACCAGGAATCCAGTGTTAGCAAGACTCAAAACAATACCACAAGCAGCCTTGAAAACACACTCCAACAACACAAACCATCCCAAACCAAGAACCTCAGCCTAGGCTTAAATAGAGCTTGGGACTCATGGGTAGAGGTGTGGGTGGAACTCAGGTGAGTCTCTCAGGGTGATCAAGGCCTGTCAGTGCACTCTGAGCCCTGAGAGGGCTTAGAACAAAAACAGGGAAACAAAAGGAAATTAAAACAATCGCACCAAAATCTTTCTTTAATTAATGCTAACATTTGATTTGCTTTTTGCACGTCAAGCACTGAGCTGACATTTTCATGGAATCATCTATCCTGATGCTATAAAAGTGACCCTTCCCTTTGATCCCTCCTCTCTTTGTGCAGCACTTCTCATTGATACTGAATTTCATCTGCCATTTTGCTGCTAAGTCCCTCCAGTTTGAATGGTCCTTCTATAATACTCTCATTCCCATATTGAACACCACACAAGGATCTCACTATTCCACATCCAAAATAAAATTTAGTGAACCCTGGGATTATCTGTTATGCTGAAACAGATAAGCCAGCATCCCTAACCAACAGTCAAAAGGTACTGAAGACAAATATTAACAAATTGAAATATGTGTCTTTATAAACTATTTGTCCCCTCTATTTTCTCCTCTTGGAAAGGCTTCCACCCTCAAGTGTCAAGAGAATGGAATGTGCACTTGGGACTCCACTCCCCAAAAAAATGTGGTGGCTTAGCATAAAATCCTTTCCTTGGAACTCAAGCTAAGACACCTGAGTCTCCATTGGAAGGCCTCAGGTGCAGGCACACGTTCCTTCTGATGCCTGTGCTGGGCTGGCAGTGCCTCCCAGCAGAGAGGCAGCAGCAGGGCTGTCTGTCTAAGGTGCAGTAACTTCACCACAGCTCAGTGTCACACTCTGAGGGCTGGGCCCACCCTCATGTGCCTTCCCATCCAAAATTCCTACCAACTGCGAGGGGAACTTTTTCCATGTAAAGATACAAGGCTGGATGCTCTCTAGAAAATTAAGTAAACACAGTGAGGGTGGCCCTCCCATAAAGACATGCAGACATGCAAAAGCTCTTTCCACTCCTTTTCTGAGCACGTCTTTACAATTTCCTTATGAAGTTTTGTTATAACAAAGCCTAGTGTTTGAAATGTGCATAAGTACAATACAGCATTTATACTTAGTCAAAGAACCTCCCCAAATACTAAAATCCTGCCCTAAAGTATCTACACGCCATCTACTCACTTTGAACTATCTTGATTTGATTAATAGACAATCATACCACACTTTCAAGTCCACCTACCACGAAAAAAACTATGTGAAAGACACTCTTAATTAGACAATTTTAAATAAAATTTTCAGTTCTGATACTAGATATAGTCAAACTTTCAAAAAATATAATCAGCTTAATACCTTCTTTACTTTGTATGCAGGGAATTATTCTAACAAGACACAGTTATTTTTATTTTATGAGTTATAATAACTGGGAATTTTGAACATCATTCTATGAAAACTCAATACACATGTAAAAAAGAAAACCAGAAATATTAATCTTTATTTTTAGAATACTATCAGAGTATTGTATGTTCTGCTTTAAGAGAAGATAATCTGGCTCACTAAATATGCAAGCAAAAAATGGAACATTCTTCCCCAGAAATAAACTGCAAGAAGCCCAACAAGAAAAAGCTCAAACAGTAATGAAGCTGAAAATAATCTGAACACTCACTGTTCTGGTTTTTCAGTTTCATATTAGAAATGGAGTGAAGACAATGCTGGACAGTATTTTCTCCAAGAACTGATGACTACTCCCTCCACATTATCAGATCTGAAAGGAGAAAAGAAAGCCATTCTTGAAGATTAGCTGCCATCTAGTGAATGGCAAGAGAACTGTTTAAAACATCACTTTCATTTCTATGGCAATATAAACTAGACTCCTGGTGGAACACCTTTTTGCCGCTTTGTCATTGTAAATTTGGGGGTCTGTAAATTATTCAGGAGAATGGCTATGAAAAGGTGTGCATTCTAAAGCAGAGCAATGTCACTCAGCAAAGTTTTCTATTAAATTATAAATAAATAAGGTCTTGAGCCCACAGTTTGCTCAAAAAAAGCCAATCCTTTGCATTTTCAATAGAACATATTAGTGTTTTGGGGGCTCCACATCATTACACTAAAAAGAACTGAACTAACAGTGTCTTGAAGTAACATAATCAGTATTACAACAATAAACTCAGTAAAAAAATCGAAGAAGTTTAAGGCAAAATTCACTGAAATGTGCTCACCAAGCAACAATATCATAGTTTTTATGTTGGACACCAAGCATGTTATTGTTATATGTATATTTTACTCTTACTAATTTAGAGGTAACTGGAATACACCCAAAAATATTACCAGTGTGCATTAACACTGTGAGATCTCCTATGTAAGATAAGACCACTGTGCTTCATGAATTAGTACCTCATTCCAGCTTAATATTTTCATGAAACCAGAAGTATTCCCCTGATATTTCAGATGATATGTATCTTTGCTATACTGATGCTTTGCTTATTAAAAGGAAGTAGAGGATTTGTATAAATGAGTTGATAGAGGGTGGAGCTCCCTCTTTTATGGTCTAAACTGATCCAAGAAGACCTGAAGATCTCCTCACTAAAGCCAACAGGTGCTCAAATCAATAATTCTAACAACTATTATTTGGAATTCTCTGTTGCTCAAGATCAGATTTGCAGGTGTTTTCCTTCTCCTAAGAAATCAGATTTTCCAGATGTTACAATAAGTTTGTCACAAAGAACAACCATATATGACTACAGACCACTGAGCTCATCGCAAATATGCACTTTTCCATACTTTTCTTTCCTAAACACAACTTTTCAAACTACTCAGAGAGTCTATGCTTACAGTTTGAAACTCAGAATCACAAATCTGCCATTTTAAACAGAGTATGTTTTTTGTTTAATCGAGTGCGTACTTGAGGGCACTCGTGTTTACGAGAACCTTCGAGGGAAAGAAATAAAACAAGAGAATGTGTTTATAAGACATTGGCTTGAAAATACATTTGCCTTCTTGGAATGAAAGCTCCTTGTAATCTTTTGTCTGTACATTCTCTGGACAGACATTAGTGTGTTCCACAGTAAGTACCTAATAAGTCTACATATTCCATATAGGCATATTCCACATAAACATTTGCATATCTGTGCGGTATAAAGGCATGCTATGAAAACAAAGATTAAGTCAATATCCAGGAGTAAAGGAATAGAAAATAAACACTGAAAGGAGAAAAGTTGGTCATGAATTGAAAGGAAATATCCCATAGGCCCTTTTGCACATAATTGGGCTTAAAGAGAAGTCTTGCAGGTTTTCCCACTGCTCAGCCCTAGGTCGTTCTGAGTTCTATTCAGCATTTTGAATTATCTGAACTTGCTCTTTTAACACTGCCTGCTTTTATTTGTATGAGTTACTGAAATATTTTGTGTACAGCCCTTGGTTCAGTAAGGAATGGGATTAATCAGGCCACCATCAGAAAGGTTTTCTGATGCTTCCCCCGCTGAGGCCTTCAGAATACATGCAGGAAATATTGTAGTTGTGCTGTAAACCACCTTCTCTGGTTTTCTGTGAATATAATTGTGTCTGACTGGCCTCATGCATTTGAGATCCCAATTCTCGTATGTACACGGTCTCAAAAAAAGTCTGTATGTATTTGGTACTTGTGTGACTTTGCTTAAAATGAAGCTACTTGCAAGAATAAAATTACGCGCACACTAAACTTTATAGATCACAATTTTATCTTGTATCCCACAGTGCTGACAGACCTCCTGGAAGGTTTTTATAAAAGTGCTGCACAATTCATGGCACAATTTAGGAAGATGGTGATGGACCAAAACTTTATACAATTTTTTTTCTTAAATGCTGATTAAGTGTTTGTCAGAGCAACATACTACAACAGTTTTACCAATTGTTGAATAAATATGTGTCTTAATTACTTGTATCAGCTCCTCAAGTCAGTTGTGTGGCTTCACACATGTGTTTTTAATCAGCACCCACAGCTGACTCAGCCCTGACCACTGGTGACAAAGGTGGTGCCCTGAGCCAAGGGAAGCACTTGGCAGGGTCATGGGAAAAGGGAAGCCCAACTTTTGGGAATATGTTTAAGAAGCACCAAATGAACAAGCAGGAGGTGCTGAGGAGATGAAATGAGGGCAACTAAATGAGGGCAGTGAGTGATCCCTGCCATGAGCAGCTCTGTGGAGAACAAGCCAAGTGGTAACAGGAAAAGCTGGGCAGTCCATTTTGTTTGTGGGATAAAGATATAAGAAGTCTCTAGGACACATTCACCTCACAGGCAGTGCTTTGGCAGCCCTTCAAAAGGGAAGGCCCAGGGAGGAGGCTGAGGCAGGACGTGAGGGAGGTGGCAGACATGGAGCACTGTGTGCAGTACCGGGCCCCAAACTCAGGAAGGGCAACGAAGCTGGTGAAGGGTCTTGAGCCCAAATCCAACGAGGACCAGCTGAGGGATCTGGGGATGCTTATCCTGGAGAAAAGGAGGCTCAGCTGGGACCTTATCCCTCTGTACAGTTCCCAGAAAGCAGGCTGTAGCCAGGCAGGGGGGTCGGACTGTTCTCCCCGGCAACAAGTGACAGGACAAGAGGACAAGCTGCGTTAGGAGCGGTTTAGGTTGGGCATTAGGAAAAACTTCTCCACAGCACGGTTGATTACACACTGGCACGGCCCTTGCGCAGGGCGAGGGCGGTCCCTGCAGGTGTTTAGGGGAGGACTGGACGGGGCACCCTGAACGCCGCCTTTGACACAATCGCTCCTCCGAGCCCGTGGTGGCTGAGGCGCGGCACAGCGCGCGTGCTCCGCTATGGCGCATGCGCGAGGCTGCTGGCAGCGCGGGAGCGGCTCCGCTGCGCTCCATGCCGGGGGAAAACATTCCCTGCTGCCGGCTGTCCCATCCTGGCCGGAACATTTCTGGCTGTCCCATCCCGGCCGGAACATTCCCGGCTGTCCCGTTCCGGAGCGGCAATGCCGGGGGGGCTGCGGTGTCCCTAAGTGGCGGAACGGGAGCCCCGCGGGAAGGCGAGGCGCGGTGAGTGAGGAGCCGGCCGGGCCGGTGCGGAGCAGGGCGGTCGCTGCCCTCGGTCGCGGCGGGGGCGATGGAGCCGGCGGCCCTGAAGCTGCTCCCGCCGGACCCGGGAGATGAGGGCACGCAGCGCTGCCGGCTGGGACCTGCCGCGCTGTCCTGGCTGGGGGCCCGGCTCGGCGCCCCGCTGCGGATCTCGCTGCCCGGCGGGTGCTGCGTGTGCACGGCGTGGCCCCGGCACGACCTGGCCGATGGGTTCGTGCAGGCGGACCTGACCTGCAGCACCGCGGGCCTGGCCCCGCGGGCCCTGCGCGGGCTCTCGCTGGGTGTGCGGCAGCTGCAGCTGCTGCCCCACCGCCAGCTGGGCAAGGCGGCGGTCAGAGTGGTCCTCAGGAGCGCCGCGCTCAAAAAGTCGACTCCCAGAGCGGTGCTGCAGGAGACGATCAGAGAACTGCTGAGAAATGTTTATGTTTTGCCTCGTTACGTTGTTACTGTTGCCCCGAGTCCCGAAAACCCCGTGGTGCATGTTGAAATACTGTCTGCAGACTCTTTGGCGGAGGAGGCTGGATTGATAACCCCCCAGACGAGCATAAAAATTAAGGAGGTGATCACCTTAGAATGGTACAGACATTTGTCAGAAGGCACTACAAAAACTTCGGTTGCAGGACTAGATGACGTGGGAAAGTCTTTGAAAGAAATGATCGATCTGCCTTTGCGCTTTCCAAAAACTTTTAAGAAGCTGGGGCTTTCTGTCCCTCGTGGAGTGCTGTTAATTGGGCCCCCAGGTGTAGGGAAAACCCTTCTGGTAAAGGCAGTGGCAGAAGAGGTGGGTGCATTTCTGTTTGGCGTCAGTGGCCCAGCCCTCCATGGCTCAAGGCCAGGAGAAGGCGAAGAGAATTTGCGGAGGGTCTTTGAAAAGGGCAGAGAAATGTCTCAGGAAGGCCCAACCGTTCTCTTCTTTGATGAAATCGATTCTTTGTGCCCGAAGCGAGGAAGTTCAAACAATGCTCCTGAAGACCGGATTGTTGCTCAGCTGCTGACACTCCTGGATGGTGTAAGGAGCGAGGGTAAGATGGTCATTGTGGCAGCAACAAACAGGCCGGATGCCTTAGACCCTGCCCTGAGGAGACCTGGCAGATTTGACAGAGAGGTAAATTCACACACACTTTTATTCATGTTATTTATACACACTTTTATCTTTCGTTATTGATGTGGAAGGGGGCTGTTAATAAAGTTTAATGTTCACTGGTCATGTTTCATAGTGGGATTCTACAGGCTTGAGCCGGGTGTCCTGTTTCTTTAGTTTGGTGCAAATTGGGTAAGGTGAGGGGTTTTTTCCCTCGGGACACGGAGAGTTCCATATACTTGAAAATGGACAAGGGGATTCTTTATGCTTCTTTACCTGTCCTTGAGGGGTTTGTTTGCTTGCAGATGCTTAGTATTGCAGGCTTAGGGTTTTTTCATTTAAATTCTAGATTGAAGATTGATTCATCTCTCCTTAAAGGTTTACTGTGACAGAGAACTAGTAACCTCTTGTGTCAGAAATTCTATTCAGATTTCAGTAACAGAGGTTGAGTCTATTCTGGAAAACCTCTGTTAGCCTAGTAGCCAAAAGAACTAAAACACACTCAGTTGTGCAACTCACTGTTCTTTTGCTTGTGTTGTGTATTTTTCTGGCTAAAATAAACAACACTGGATCCACTCCTGGATCATCAGTTTGGTCAAGATGTTTAATGCTTTCATAATTGTAATTTTCATTATTTTCCAGGATTTATAGATTGTTTTTATGAAGGCATTTGAAGGTTATGAAGGAGATATATTTTTATGAAGGTTTTTCCCCAGGGTTTTAATAATGTATGAATGTTTATCTCATTGATTCATTTTTTTTTCCTGTCATATGAATCTAATTTAGTCCTTGTAATGCAAGGAAATTATCATTTCAGCGTTATGTTGAAATTACCTGAAAATGGGACTTGGTAGACACTAGCTGACAGTGTCTTATGAACACCTGTTTGTACAAACACTGTTCACTTGGAAATTAAGTGGTATTTTGAATATTTTTCATTTGTATAGTGCTGCTAATTGGTTCCTTGTAACAATCTTTAGTTGAATTATAAGTGTATATAAACCTTTAGTAAGCAGTGTAAATCAGATATGAAAGGTCTATAAAATAAGATTAATCTAGCATAATATCTACTTAATTTTTTTGTTTGTTATATTCGGTTTAGGTTATTATTGGGACCCCAACAGTCACACAAAGGAGATCCATCCTGCAGTTGCTGACATCTAATATGCCCATCTCTGCAGACGTTGATGTGGCTGAGCTGGCAGAGATGACCCCTGGGTACGTGGGTGCTGACCTCACAGCACTCTGCAGGGAAGCTGCTCTGCAGGCTGTGTCCCACAGCTCCTTGGTACGGCTGCCCATCAGTCAAGGACAGTGTCATTAATATACTCACCACCCTCTCCTCATTAATGCTCAGCTTCACTCAAAAAGCTCAAGAAGTTGAAGACTCAGGATTGTGCAAAGCAGACATTTTAGGCTTTTTCGGCAAAGTAAACTGTGTCCACCAAAAACTGTCTTTTGAAGCTATTTAATTTCATTTATTATTTAATTTAATTTAGAATTCTGTTTTCTAGTAACTGCAAATTAAAGTTAGGTTGATACACAAGTATATAACAGCTAGTGAAAATAACTATTATCATCTGGGTTGTGGGGCTGGATACAGCACAAGGTATACAAGGTATACAACTGCCTAGTGTGCAGATACTTAAACTCTTAGCAGTTCTCTAATTCCATTTAAATAATGCCTATTTCTCCTATTTCTTAACATTCCTGTCTCTATTCTGACTTTTACAAACATTGTGAGATACATGTTTGGCGTAGTTTTCCATCTGGAATGGCTGAGCAGAAATTTAAAGCTGTATTTGCAAAATTTCCAGAGTCAAAAGCATCTGCAGAGAATGATAGAGCCCTCTGTCTTCACTTGCATGGAAAAAAAAGAGAGCATAGTACTGAAAATAATAAAATTATTTGAGCCTGGTATCTCAGAAAAGAATAAATGGACAAATGAAAGCAATGTATAAGTAGATGACCGATTTGCAAGTGCCTCTGTAAAATTCATCTTAGTTCTGTTATTGCATCTGGAGTTTAATAATGTTACTCTTCAGCATGTTTGAGATAAAATGTCTTGCATTCTTCAGTGTGGTGAAAATGGATGTTGCAGCCTTTTTATTTCTATTCAGAAGATTGTATGATTTTTTGTGTGATAACCCTCAAATTAGCAACCATTTGATTTAGCAGATCACTGTCTACTGGAGCTGTAATTTAGGGAATAGTAGTTTTCTCTAAAACATTAATTTCTGGTAAAATAGATTTTTCCTGTGTAAAATCTTGCCATTAAAGAGAATTGCATTAAAGAGAATGCATTTTACTGTATGCTGCATTTTTGCATCTGCAGTACTTAAACTCCTTAGGTCAGGAATTGGCTTCTTTATTAGTTGCATTTGGCCTTCTGTGAAGTGTTTTGCATACTAATGCAGCATGTAAGTATTACATAAAAACTATTGTTAATATGTTTTATATGTTTTGGGTTTTTTTCAGGACTCAGCTGAAACTGAAACCAGGATTAGCATGGGAGATTTCCAAGAAGCTTTTAAAAAAATTCAACCATCCTCTTTCCGAAGTGCAGTTGGACTAACAGAGTGCAAACCTGTGACTTGGGAGCAAATTGGTGGGCTTGAAGATATAAAATTAAAGTTAAAACAGGTAACAAATATAACAAATTTCGATGAACAGGTGATTTCCAATAAGCATATGCTCCAAGGTTTTCTGTATGCTGATTATGAAAATTAATTCTCTTGCAAATTACCTGATTAGAAACTGTAATTTAAACATTTTTATACTACATTAAGTTATTATAATGTCTGAGCTAGAGGTCTTCCTGTTACAAGATATCACCACCAAGCATAATAATATTGTGGGAAAATATGCATGTTTTTTAGTAGCTGCAAAATACTCAACTTGTAGCCAGATAACTTGTGCATTCCTTAATATTTGGCCAGAGGTGACTCTTGTGTATCATCTCTCCATGATTGCCTTTAGTTCTGGTTCAGATGGAAACTTTAAGAAGGGGGAATTACATGAACAAAGACCAAATCAGTGTTCCCTGATTTCAAATTAATGTTTGTATCAAGAATAGGAAATGACATGCTTGGCAATTTTATTGATTGCCTAGTGAACTACAGTCTTGTTACTAAAAAACTCATCCCTTTTTGTATGTCTTGACAGAGCATTGAGTGGCCTATGAAGTTTCCTCAGGCATTTGCTAGGATGGGCCTGGCCCACCCCAAGGGAATCCTTCTCTATGGGCCTTCTGGCTGTGCCAAAACCACGCTGGTGAGGGCTGTGGCCACCAGCTGTCACTGTTCCTTTCTCTCCGTGAGTGGTGCTGACCTGTTCTCCCCTTACGTTGGAGACTCAGAGAAGATTTTGTCTCAGGTACAGTTTTTGATTTGTGTAAGGCCCATGGTTTAGTTTTGCTTGACTTTTGTAAAGTATTAGTTAGACCTAAATTTTGTTATTGAGAGGGTCGTAGAGCTCTTCTCTGATTATTAAATAGAAATGGCTTAAGAGATTCACATTTATATAAAAGTGAGAATCTATCCCTAAAATTATCAAGTTTTAAACTTTATAAATATTTCTACTCTTTTATTTTTAGTTCATTTAAGAATATAAATAAGCAGCAGAATTTGCCTACAGTAAATGTAAGCCAGAACAGCTCTTGTGAGTTGTTTCATTTGTATCTTTAAACTTAAGTAAAATACAAAGTGTATGTAAATGGGCTTTTTTCACCTTACCTGATAGACTGTTTGACATCATTAACTTTTTTTTTAAAGGTTTTTCGCCAAGCAAGAGCAAACACTCCAGCAATAATATTCCTGGATGAGATTGACTCTATCCTGGGCTCTCGCTCCCACGGCAGAAGTGGCCAGGGGGTCTCCGAGCGGGTTCTGTCTGTTCTCCTCAATGAGTTGGATGGGGTTGGGCTCAAAGTTACCGAAAGAAGAGGAGGCAAATTACAGCTTGAGGGGCAATGCCAAGAGCAAAGTGATGAGGAGGAGAGAAAGGTATTTGTGCTCCCTCTTCTGTGTAAGAAGAACGATAAATGCTGTCCAGTTGTTCCAAAAATTTTACTTGTTGGCATTCATGCTTTTTAGACTTAAAATCCTCAAGCTTTAAAATAGGGAAGATGCTCTTTTACTATGTCATAATTTCTAGTTCTTCGAAAATTCCATATATAGGCTGCTGAGTGTTTTTACTTACACTATTCTTCAAGGAGACTTCGTTTGAACAAAATACCCCCACAGGCTAATGAGCTTTACTAATTGATGTTCATCTTCTGTCACAAAAATCCTCTCCTTGACACTACTGTAATTTTTTAGACTGATTGTGCTATTTTTACTCCTATTCAAGTTCCTCTCTGAACTTATTTTTTGTAAGCATTTCCCCTACTTCATTTGCAGTTCTTTCTTGTACATACTGCATACAGAAGCAGCACAGTTATGATGTTACTTGTTTAAACAAAAAGTTGTACCTTCACTTTTCAGTAAATGGTTCACAATATTTAATATTTTGCTTTTCTGTATTTAAATTTCTTCTTCTTATGATAATCCCAGGGAGAATATAAAGAAAAACAGCTCCAGAATTGTAGGATACTGAATTTTTGCACATAAAAGATTTTTTGTTACAATCTGGCCAAAGAGAAGTCTCTTTTTACTGTCAAGGCAGATACTAACTGTATTTCCTCTTTGTCATGTAATCTGGCCTGCACCAAGGCATTTTCTTACTTCAAGAAAAATTAAATATTAATATGGAAAGGAAAATAACTGCATGTAAAAGTACCTCATCTTTTTGCCCTTCCCTCCTTCTCATTAGTTTTTAACTAAAATCTTTAGGTATTATCTATCTTAACCACATTGCACTGATTTGTTTGTATGATCTCTTACTCAGCTGGAGTTTCAGGAAACTTTGAACAAAGATTTCATGGTAGTTGCTGCAACAAATAGACCAGATATGTTGGATGATGCCTTATTGCGTCCTGGAAGGTTGGACAAGATGATCTATATTCCACCTCCAGACCTGAAGGTAAAGTATTTATTACACATCCATGTGTGGCTTTAAAGGTAGAGAGATTAATTGCTTTACTTTAAGAGCAAAGGGGGCATATTCCTGTAACCTGTTTAACAATTGATGGATGATTCACTGAAGCTCAGTCACCAAACTCAAGGTATAATGAAGAAATTTAAAAAGGGATAAAGACATTTGTATTTTAAGCACCTGTAACATTTTAACTGGTGCATGTAGTTATAGTATTGCATAGAGAAATTAGAGAAAATCTGTTTTTACAAAATCAAGCTACAATTCAGGAGATACCCATAACAAGTTATCTGTTCTTGCTTCAAATAATTTTTGTGCCCAAGGATAGTGTAGCTACTTGTCCCAAGCTTCACAATAAAAAGTTGACCCAAAGCAGGCCAAATATGGACTCTTCAGTCTAAAATACTGGGGTTTAATAACTAATGAGTAGCTATGAATAACAGGCTTCAAAATATGAGATAGCCATAAGAGTAGGTATTATCTCCATTAATATTATTTTATTCTTCCACCAAAACCAGGTAATTTTGGTGTTCTAGATTTTTCTTGGTTCTAATTTCAGATTTTTAACTGCTTTGGAGGAGGATTAATTTTTGGTTTGGTTGGGTTTTTTTCCTGTACAATATGCAGGGAAGACTTTCCATTTTGAAAATCTGCACTGAAAAAATTCCATTGGACACTGATGTGTCACTACAAGATGTGGCAGCTCTAACAGACCTCTTCTCTGGAGCTGATATTGAAAATCTGTGCAAGGAGGTAAGAAACATTCCTGGCTCATCTGGGAAATAAACTGTAAGTGAAAAAAACTTTGAATGAAAAAAGAGAGCTCACTCATAGATGTCACCAAGCCATCAGGAGTATGGATTCTTTCACAGTCTGTATTGAAAATATAAAGGGATTGAGTAAAACAGGAGAATTGAACAAGGGTTAATTCTTTAAATAAAAAAGCCAGAATTTGAAATAAGTTGTATAAAAGAGAGAAGACTAGGAAGAAAATCCAAGTATATAAGTGATCAAGGATACATTGTCTACTCCAGACAGAAAAAGTGAATGAAGAAGTTATAGTAACCTTATTTGGTGTTTATTTATTGTTAAATTACCATAAATTATACATTGCTGTTTTCAGATGCTATAGCTAAAACTTTGTTCCCTGTAAGATATTTTAGAATACTTACAATAAATTCTTCACAATTTAGAATGTGATAAGCACTTCAAGGTTGTTTTTTTTTTCCTTTTAAAGGCTGCTTTGTTGGCTTTGCAAGAGAATGGACTTGAAGCAACTGCTGTAAAACACGAGCATTTTGTGAAATCATTGAAGACTGTAAAACCATCCTTAAACATACAAGACTTGGAATTTTATGAAAAATTTTATAATCAAGAATTAGGCTCTTGAATCAAAAAGGAGTGGCATAGGTATTTTTAAATATATTGCAAAGATTTTTAAAAGGCTTGCATTTTTCCTGCTTTTTAATACTGTACTTACTGTAGTTTTCAGGATGTATGAAATATAGTAAAATTTCCCTTGTCAAAGGTCTGTAATTTCAATAATGAATAATAAATTAAAACCTTGTTCGCTTTGGGTAGGTTTACATCTGATGAAACAAGTAATTGAGATAGATAAAGCACTGTGGAACAGCTTAGTGTTACTATAGATTTCTCAGTTTTCAGTATAAACAGTGGCATAACAAGAGTATTAGATTTAAAATGTGTTGGGAAGTCTTCAAAGGACAGTAGATATTTAAAAAGTAGAAAAGCTTTCACATGTTAAATAGGAGGAATTAAGTCCCATTCTGTATAAAATGTAAAGTGTTTTATATGTGCCTATTTACAGGCTTACTTTCTTACAAGCAGATTGTCAGTGCTTAATACATTGTTGCAGGTTTGGAAGTTTGGGGCTTTAGGAGTAATTTTAGGTCAGTTACTGCCTACTGTACAAACATTTGGATCGAGTAAGCAGGTAAGAAGTATGCATTTTAACTTTCTAGAGTAAGAGAGGGTTTATTATTTTTTATTATATTGTCCTTTTCCCAGTGAAAACATTTGTGAACTAAATACACCACTCTGAGATAGTTCCTTATTTCAGCTGAGGTTCATGAGTTATAAACCCATTAACAAGTATTTCTTTCTCATAACAGGGACTGCACTGAGCGTGGTTTATAGTGAGATGGATCACAAACGGCAGTTCCAAGGCCATTGGTGATTGTGGAGGGCCAAAGGCCGTAGTAGGAGCCACTGTAATGTAGGAGAGGGTTTAACTATAAGCAACCATCTTACAGCTGGGTGGCTTTGATCACCCTTTTATGGAAAGGACCATCCTTATTGCTTTATTGCTGGCAACAACCTAGCACTGCTTGTGACCTTCCCAAACACCCAAAGGTTTCTCAGCAGCAGTGCTGACAAAAAGTGTTAAACCCTTCTAGGTAACTCTGTTTTGCTTCCCAGTGTTTGCGGGTTTGCATTAGAATTGCCGGACATTGGAAGTTGGACAGCAAAATGCTGCCAGGTCCTTTGCCTTGAAGACCCTGCTGCTCAACTTCCATACTTGCTCCCTCGAGGGACCAACAGAGTTGCTTGTGCCCTGTCGTGTCTGTTCCTTGCTGCAGGGAGCCAGCAGAGCATGCAGTAAAGGCAGCCTCTTCTCCCTCTCACTGCTTTCCAATGCACAGGAGAGACGGGGAGAATCATGTACAGGGGTCATCTGCTGGCATCCAGCCTGCCCCTGGTAGGAGTTTTTCTCAGACAGGGATCTTGGGAGGAGGTGGGAGCTGTGTAACACGGTAGAGTGATAGGAAACTAAGCCTGGGTTAAGCTTTTGCTGCAGCAAAAGGTGACACGGTGACATTGGGGTCCTCTGTGTGTCACTGTAGGCACCTCTCTGACCTCTGGAAGAGGCAGGCCCTGGCCCCACCTGGCTGTTTGCCTGGAGAAGGGGACAGGCAAGAAGACAAAGGAGAAGTGGAAAAGCAAGGTTTGAGTGCTGCAGTAACGGAGACAGAAGGAGTTGAGGGAGGAAGGCAGGAAGAGCACATTCTGCATCCCGCTCTCTTGGCAGCTCTCTTTGGGGCCGGGAGCTCCTCGGGGTGCTCCCCTGCGCCTACCGCCGCGGGCCGGGGGGTGGCAGTGCTGGCCCGTCCTGTCCTGTCCTGTCCCGTCCCGCCTCCGCGGCCGGGCGCGGTGCGGTGCGGTGCGTATATAACGCGGTGCGGGGAGAGCGCGGGGAGCGCCCGTCCCCGCAGCCCGGTACCGGCGCCGTCCTGCCCCTCTGCCCCCGGGGTGCGGCAACACCAACCGCTTGTGCCAGGGCCGCAGCCGCCGCCACGATGAACAGGAGCATCTTCCAGACACTTAAAACAAAAAGAGAAGTAAGTTTTCCCCGAGGCCGGGGCCATGGTGCGCTCCCGCGGGGAGGGACGCGGCTGGCGCGGGCAGGTGCGCCGGGAATGCCGCTGGATAGCGAGCACCTTCCCGGGAAATGGTGAGAGAGAGGGACCTGAGATAAAATGAGGTGGTGCGAAGAGTAATGCAGAGGTGGAATAGACTCCAACAGCTAATCCCCTGAGTGCTGTAGAACACCTGCTCCCCCAGCCTGAGGCTCTCAGCCGGGACACCGGTTCAGCTCTTTCTCCGTTTTGTCTTTCAGCTCATTCCCCTGGCTGGAATATTGTCCATGGCAGCAATTGGGGCATTCTCTTTTAGTGTCTATTCCCTGCTCTGCAAATCTGATGTGATGTAAGCAAAATACTTCTTATTTGGTGCTCGCTCTAACCTTTCTGTATACGACAGAAGTATTTGACCATCATGTTTTACACTAAAAAAAAAAAAAAATCCATGTGCATGTTCCAGACTACTGGTAACAACTGAATTATCTACAGATTGTTAAAAAGCAAATAAATTAATTCATTTGAACTATAATCCAAAGTATTTCCTAATTTTTGATTTAATATTTTTTCTTTGCTTTAGTTGTAACAGGTTTTAAATGCTCTTATCAAGAATTTCAAATAATCAGATAGGTAGATGACATGCAGATATGTTGCAACCAGGCTATTAACTTGTATATAAATAACAGCACTTGATAACATTAACATAAGAGAGTATTCTAATGGCTTGGCTAATAATTGGAATTAAGTCCTATGCTCTTCAAGCTTTGTGAAGTTTATTTGTTTACTTTAAAGTGATTGGAATAGGCATTTTAGCTGTCAGGGTCAGAGTCCCCTTACTTTGTGTCCTTACTCAGTTTTGATTTTTCAGCTTGCTTCCCTCACAGTGACACATGACACACAAACAGTGTTGGCTTGGTTGGTTTGGAAGATGCACATAAAGCAAGTCATTGTTGATTCCTACCCAGAACACCCAAACCTGTAAAGTTGTGTTTTGGGGAACTCCTTACTGAAGTGATGATAGGCTGCTCATATAAGAAAAACGTATGGAAGAACACACCTTAAAACACAGTACCTGTCTTGTTTTATCTTCTTTTAAAGGATTAACAAGAGTGGCAACCCAGAACCTTGGGAAAATATTGATCCTTCCAAGCCTCAGAAGGTAATTTGTACTTGCAACATAGTCAGTATAAATAGCATATATTTCCAACACAGTGAGTATCTTGTTTTAAGTGTGTAAGAACTAGTAAGATATTAATGAGGAAACACATGTAAAGCTGATGTATATCTAATTAATAGTGGAAACAGATTTTTAGTTGATCAATTTATATATTCCCTGTATTACCTAGTGATAGGGATTCAGCTGTTACATTCTAGGTCTGATCCTGAGCTTGTGGTGCACTTCTGGTTGCTGTGCTGTGTCAGTTCCCACCCACAACATCCATTTACTCAATTCCATTAGTAACAGTGGAAATTTGGAGAACAGAGGAAGTCTGTTTCCCTTTGTTACTGAATTACAAAATTGACAAAGAATATTTGAGTTCTGAAGCCTGAAAGAAAAATATCTTCATTTAGTAGAACATCCAGTATAAGGAAAACCAAAATTATTTGGCATAATTACCTATGCAATATCCAAATTATTCTGTTCAACAAATTACAATATATGTCGTCAGTTGCTATTTTTGCATACCTCTGAAAGAAAAATGTAAAGCTGCTAGAAATTCTTCATCAATAAGTTGATGTATGAGTTGGGGGGTGTGGGAGTGCAGGGATTTTTCTAATTTTCATATTTTCCATTTCTTCCAGCTATTAACAATCAAACAGAAATGGCAACCTATAGAAGAGCTGGAAAGTGTCAAAAAGCTTATGAAGTGAGAAGTTTCTGTTGCCTCAAAAAGGTACCCTATGAATCTAGTGGAATCACTTCTGCACAAACTTGACTACAGAAATCAGTGTGCGGAAATGCTTCTGCTACATTTTTAGGGTCTCCCTCCATTTTTTTTGGACTCTGAATGCGGACTTTCATGTTGCTTTAGAAGTTGGCAAACAGCATCCACAAAGTCCAAAAAATCTGACTCAAATACTCATTTTCAGAAGGCATTTGATGTCAAATGTTGAATATTCAGATGGTAATTATAGATGGGAAAAACCTCCACAGTTTTTGTAGAATTTTGAGATTTTTTTTTTTCAAAATACATTAGTTTGTTATTTTATAAATTTTTAATGAAATAAATTCTAAATTTTTACAACATTTTATGTAAATTCCATAAATGGAGGTTACCCAAAAGCCCTTCTAAACTGGGTTTCCTGGTCTGCTTCCTCTCTGTACTGTATTTCAATGCAGTATAGGGACCAAAGTCATATCCAGAGGATGTCTTTGTATGGCAACATATGTGGTCATAAAGTACACTTGCATTTCTTGTCTACATTAGAAGTGATGACAGCTTAAATCAAAACTAATATTCTGCTGCAAATATCCAAACTTATATGTGTGCTCACCTTAACCCACTGAGGAGTCCAGTAGGTTATTTAAGGGTGTCTTTGAGACTGATTAGAACTTAAGAATTGAGCGTGGCTAAAACAGAAATGAAAATGAGATCATTTCTGCGGTGCTTAAATATTGTTCATGTTCAAATTTAGCAAAAGTTACTAGAATTAGGAAACCTGCATTATCCAAAACAATGTTAAATTTCTTTTTGTGCAAGGTTGATCAAGTGCAAGCTCAAATGTACTGCACAGTTAACAATATTTTTAAACATTTCTACGTGCTGTTAGGAACATCTGCTTTATCAAATAGAAACTAACATATTAAAATTAGAAATTATTCTATGAAGAGACAGTTCCTTTTTAAGCATCTGTTTGTTTTCTTCTGGGTTGGCCAGGGAAAGGATGTAATGGGCAGACCCCCAGTAAATTAATGAGACAAGAAATCCATCCAATGATAGAACAGTCCTTTTGCAGATATTTTCTGTATTTTTGTAGATATTTTCTATCTTCTAAGCAGTTACACAGTCTATTACTCAGTTTCTTTTACAATGGATGTTCAGAAGGCAGATTAGTTTCTGTCAGGAAGAAAGCAAAAGTGAAACAACTGCTAACTGGAAAAAGTCCCCCGAAGTGAGTAATAGTCAAATGCTTGAGGTTACTCTGCTGCAACAAAGACAAACTTCAGCTAGAAAAGCTGTCTCCCAAACTTCAAGGTGGCTTGGCTTCAGAAGCTTAATGTTTTCTTCAGCTGAGAAAAAAAAAAAAAGTTAAGATGTTCCTTTATCAGATTCAGCATAAATATTTATCAAGTAATGATGACTCAGCAGCTTTTATGTTTTAGAATGAGAGGAGCTACTGGTTTTCAGAATACCTTCATAGCTTTCATTTTAAGGAATGACATTACAAGACTGGATAGCATAGAACCACAAAGATTCAGTGCTCTGAGGAATACAAGTCTGAACTATTTTAATACAGAAAATATTTCAAAATATTTCTCTAAGTTATTCTGTATTTCCATATTTTTACTGGACTGTACCAAACAAAACAAAGTGCTGTGCTCTGAGTTGATGTGTTAATTGAGTGTGTTCTTCAGTACATCCATTGTATGGTCTGTAAATACTCTCACATAAGTATCTGTCAACACTGAGGAAATAAATGTAAGTAATTTTTATGTCATTTTTGTATTTAACTCCTTTTCAGTGATGTTTCCAAAAACATATTAAGCAGTATGACTGCTATCAGTCACAGGTTGTTGCTTTTCTCATCCTGTCCTAAAGCATAACAGCTTCGGTAATAAACTGTTTTGCTTTGTTAGGTGCTCTATTTTTTGGTTTTCAATACAGATTTGTTGGGAAGGTTGTGACATCATGTGAGAAATCAAAATATTTTCCTGCATTTCAAAAAGATTATGAGTGTTGTGAAAATTCTTGGGATTTTGTGTCTGGGATTCTTTTTTTCTCTGACTGTCCCTAAAAATCTGTCTCTTGCATAGGTGAGGAAGTAGAGCACACCAAGAACAATTACTCTACTTCCCGAGCTCAATTACTCAGTGTAAATATATACAACAATATACAAATTATTTCCTTGTTCTATAAATAGTAAAGATTCAGTTGGCTGAACTTCCCTGTCCTGTGTTAAGCAAATCCATGCCTTTATTCTATGGAAAATTTAGAGGTTATTGAAATAATTTACAACTTTTTTCCTTCTCTCCATTTTGGCTCCCACTCCACATTCTCTTCTTTGTTTTGGTTTGAGTTTTTTGGGTTTGTTTTTTTTTTTAAACAATGGCTATCTTTGTTCACCAATTCTAGTACTTTTTCAAAGAAGTGTATCACCTCCAACTTTCATAATAATTACAAAGTTTAATTAAAATACTCACTGGCTCATTAGAGTTTCAGATATAGATTAGAAACCATTAGAAATGTTTTTAATTGTTCTAATCACCATTAGAAATGCATCATTAGAATCTGTGGTCTCATTTTTCTAACTTTTTCTACGTAGTCTATTTTTAAATACCTCTCTGGAAGAGCAGAAGTGTTGCTTTCTGCAGTGGACATTCAATGAATTACTAATTTTTGTTATTACAGTAGTACTTGATGTCCTTAAAGCTGCAGCTCTGGTGGTGTTGTGGTTACCAGGGAGCTGTAGTGCTGTACTGTCTGGTTACTTCATTGGTGCTTCTGTAGAAAATAGTAACTTACAGAGGGGCCTGATGCAATTGGTGAAGGAAATGGGTCATCCTGCAGTTGCCACCGGTCTCAGTGCAGAGGGTGGCTGTTCCCAGGTCTAGCTGTGAAAAGCAAACAAGAGTAATGGGAATGATTCACTGGATCTGGCCAATATTTGGTGTTGGACACCTCCCAGAAAAGCTTTCAGATTAAACAAACACAGCCACACTGCTCAGCACAGCTTTAGTTTGCTGTGTGAAGTCTTTGCACATCCCTGCCGTACAGGAGCACACGGGTAACGAGATGGCCTGAAAGTGTCACTGAAATGGAAATAAAAGCGTTAGCAATGACCTGGCCTCAGGCACTGCTGTGGGACGAGGTGAGTGTTGACCTTCAGGTACTGCTGGGAACAGGCAGCTTGTTTGCCAAAAGTTCTGCCCATCCTAAAACAGCCCTCACACTCCTGGCACCCTGCAGAGCCCTCAGCCGGGCGTCTGACTCCCCATCCACAGCACCTTCTTCAGCCTCGCCCTGACCAAAGATCACCCAGGCTGTGGGATCACCCAGGCTGCACCAACCCTGCTTATGCTGTACTTTTACCTGATGAATAAGGGGGTTTGGTTTTAATTAGCTTTTACCTTCAGATAATCTTGTTGTGTGTGTTTTGGCCAGCGCTGTTACTGAGGAGGTGCTGCCCTTCCTCAGGACAAGACTCGCGAGGGCCCCTCACGCAGCACAGGGAGCCCAGGCCTGGGACAAATTTCCCCCTTAGCAGTGAAAAGCTGTCCCCCAGTGTCACCCACTGTACCTGTGGGGGATGAGGGTGGTGTGAGAGAGCTGTAACAGGGAGGGGAGCAGAGCCCTCCCTGGGACCTGCACTAGCAAGCGAGAGCCAGAGAGAGAGCTTGGCTTCAGGATACAGGCCAGGATTCAGGATACCAGCCAACAAAGGTTTGAAAATTAATTTTAGTAAACCCTCATCTATTAGCAGTGGGAGCACGACAAAGGGTTTGGTTTGTGTTTGGTTTTCATTTTAAGACCCTCAAGGTTTAGCCCAGTGCATCAAGGGCCTCCCCCCACAGCACTGCCTTGGTGCTGGGCGTGCAGGTGCGTCCCTGCCCTGGCTCTTGGCCAGCATTTGACCATATGTAACACTCCCTGAAAGGCGTTCTGGATAAATAACTTAGGCTTCATGATGCAGCATTTTTAAGGTGTAAAGCAAGTCACTTCGATGACCTTGTTTTCATAAGGTTTACAAATGTGAATGTCTGTGAAAATTGAGGTAAATGTGCTTCCAGTTGTACCAGCTGTCAAGCGGCAGAAAAATCTCTCTTCAACTTGAAACATTTGATCTAGAGTATTATTAGACTCTGGTATTACTTGCTTGCTGTGTCTCACACCCTCCTCCCTATTTTCTACTGAGACTCCTTTCTTCTTTCACTTACTGGCACATATTTTATTCTTGCCAAATCTTTTTCTGTCTCACCCATAAAAACAAACACATCAGACAAATTTAACATTTTTCTTGGCCTACTTTATTTCTACTATTTCTACAATTTGATGGTGCACTTGCATTGTGTTCCTGAAAGGTAAACATGTCAAATGAGTGGATTAGAATATAATTAGTCTGGTTGTTCAAACTCAGAAATTAAGCAGAAAAGGCCCTGCTTGTAGTGTTTGTCTTCCTTCTCCCTCCCCCCTCTTCTACTTTGCTTTATTTATGATGGTGGGATTGTAATAAATGTACTATTGGCGGTAAAAAAGAGGATCCTTACTAGCAATGGTAGGGATGCATAGATTGAAAACTTCTCAAGAAGTATATTTTCAGTATGTGCATAAATAACAGAAATACTTAAAGATAGTCTTTCCATTAAAAAAAAAAATTAAGCAAAAATTTGGGTCATAGACATAAGCATGCCTAAAGACTCACATAAAAACAGCTGCAGTTTTTCTTTTGATTTTTAGCATATTAACATTTTATTGGTAAGGAGGGTCTATTCCACTGAAAGCTCTCTCTTAATTATGCTGCTGCAGAAAAAATAAAGGTCATGTCTGCTAATAATAGTATGGGAGACACTTCCTTATCCACTTCTATCAAAATATCTCTTGCTTTGAGTAAGGGCTGTTCTGTTAGTGAAATTCAATTCACCTGCTTGCTTCCTTGCAAGGAAATGGCAAAATAACTTGTTCATGCTCCAAACTCGAAGTGGTCTGGCAGGTCTGAACCCTTAGCACTATAAATCTCTGTGATTCCTATAGCCTTGCAGACTGTGATAGTGCCAGTCCAGCCAATAGCTGTGAAACATTTTTTTCCATTCATGTATTTTCTGAGTCATTACAAAACATAATTTCTTTGAAGTTCAAGCTCCCTTCACCCTCACTCAGCCAGACTTGCTGACTTCACTGACCCCGAGTGCTGCTGAAGCAGGGGCAGGAGCTGATAGGTCTTGAACTTGGGACTTTTATCACAGCAATTGATTTGTAAAGCAGAATTCCCTGCTGATGTGAGTGGGAATGCTGCACAGACATTGCTGTTACCAAATCGTGCTAAATGAGGAGCTACAGACTCTGGAGGACAAGTCATTAGGATCCAGCACCAAAAACAGACTGTGGGGACCTGAGCACTGAAGCAAACCCGTCAGCATTGCCTGAGGAACACAGGTTGAACTGTGCAGTCACAAGGCAGAGCCAACTGCATCCCACTTCATGGTCACAGCTGTTCTCCAGAACCCTGGGGTTTTCAAGCCACTTTCTATCCTTTTCCTCATTTGTGTGGTATTTGGCCTGAGAGCAGCCTGTTCTGGTACAGGACTGGTAGTGACTGTGGGCTTGAGGGCCTTTTGCCCAGAACTGTTTCATCTCCAGAAGGTCCTGCTTTGGTGTGAGGTGTAAGGAAGGAACACTCACCTTATCTCCCAGCTAGGCTGTTAGACAGCTTGTTAACAGCACAGTGTTTGTGTAAAGCTCTTTTCCTGGTTCAGTATTGTACAATATGGGAAATATTAATTGCAAAGTGCTCTATTAGCTGAGTAATCAGAAAGCCACACAAGTTTGAAAAACTTCTTACATGAAAATAGAGGTGTTTAAGCTTTCAACCTTAGCAAAACTTTCACATTCTTGATTTCGTCTTGTGTGTCACTTCTTTAATTGAATGAAATATATTTCCAGTAGGCAGGTAACTAATAAACACCATCCTTTACTTGATGCTGCTGCTGCACAAATAGGAAGTAAATGCAGAAAATCCTGATTAGTTGTAAACCCTGGTAGTAACAGAAAAATCTTATCAGTTTGACAAAGAAAAGCAAAGTCATCTACTGCTAATTAATTACTGATTCACTACAATAAAACAAAGGGAAAGGTGTTTTTTTATTAAAGCTTTTAAGAACATTTCATTTAATGATGCATCTCTCCCTTGTGCTGTGACTTCCTTTATAATTCAGTAAAGCCTGAATATCTTTTTTACTGACTGTTAGCATTATTAAATGATATTTTATCATTATGCTGCCGTTACTGTGTTTATTTTTCCTCTTGTTTCCATCTTGCTTTGAATGAAACATGCAACAGTCAGAAAAATGAATTTACTTCAGAACTGCAGCATCCACCTCACTCCCAAAAGCAGAAATCCACAGCACAATCCTAGTCATAATGACTTGCAGTTCTGGTCTTTGCCTCATTGCCAAACTCTTAGCCATAATTTCAGTGCTACAATAGCACATTGTACAAAGTAAATTAAAAAAATTATATATTTTGAAGTTATGAGAATGTTTTTACACTGATTTCAGGCAGGCATGGAATTAATAGAGTAGAAGTTGTAGTGGTTGTGTATCAGTTCACTACAAGTATGTGTTTTTTTGAAAATTCTCTCCCTTCTTAAGAAAAATAAAAACACTGAAGAATTGGGCATGTCTCTGCTCAAGCTCCTGTATGTGTGTTAGCTCAGAGGAAGTTTTGCACAATGCAAACCCGGGTGTTAGGTGTAAGTTTGTGTTTGAGGACACACTGGTGAGTGTAGCACTTCTTGGTGGGTGTAAAGGGCAGAGGTGTAAAACCTCAGTGGTAAAAAAAAATCACCACCAAAGTCATAGATGGATCCACTCCATAAAGAACTGAAGTGTTTGACCTTCCTATCTGTTCTGGGGGATCCTCACAGCTGTCTGGTTGGCAGCCACGTGTGTAAGGTGCATTCCTCAGTAAGAAACACGACAGCACAGAGGTGTCATTGGAGCTACAGCTGAGCATTTATTGAGGCAACCTGTAATCAGTTTTGAAAAGCAAAAGCTAAGAGAACTTCTTTACCTGTTGGACTTTTTTCTTCTTCACTAAAAAAATAAAAGGAAGTATGGCAACCCAACATAAAGGGAGATAGGGGCAACATTGCAATTTATTTTTTTTTTGGCCTTAGCATCAGAACATGATCAGCACATTAGTGTGGTGTAGGCTAGACAGGTAGAACATACCTTGTTTAAGAGAAAATGACTGAAAATCATCATACATCCTAGTTGAACTGCACAACAGATCAGTTAATGCTACAGCCTGTAAAGGAAATTGGTATTGACTTCATTTCTGACCCCCACAATTTGGTGCAGAAATAGTAGTGTGCTCCATGGTTGGTTGCATGGTAATGTAATAGAGTCCAATGTTTTCCAGTTGCTATCTGCAGTACCCACATGATCTGGCTTTATCTCTTTTCTTCCCTCCTTCCTCTTTTGTACACAAACACACCTTGTATCATCAACAAAGTATGAACTCCTAAAAAAAAAAAAAAAAAAAAAAGAGAGAAAAAAAAAATCCAAGCAAAGAACCCTGCATTATGAATACCCCTACTTTGCCAGAACAGATGCTGGGCCTATTAGCAGGATTTAATTCTGTTATTACTCCTAGTCCATGAGCTGCTTCTTTCCAGCTCTGACAGCTACAATTAGGGACAACCTCTTCCTTTGATCCTCCTTTCCAGAGAAGCCTCAAAGGTCGTAAGTCTGAGTGTGGAAGATCATTCTGATTATGGAAGAAGGTTGCTGCTTTACAGAGGCCATTAATGGATCTAGTGTAATGCAGAGGCATCCACAAGCAAGTGGATCTTCATTTACAACTTACTGCCCTTGGATCTTTAGCTTTTGATAAGCAGAGAGTCACTTTCCTTTGAATTTTCTATTATATGGCTTGACCATTGCTCTGTGGCAAGTGGAGGCAGCCTGAGAACCCTCCTCACTGGTTCCATCCTGGTTCCATTTAAAACAAGTATCTAAGTAGAAAGAAACCAGTATGTAACTGGTTGGGCAATTTCCATTTCCAGTTAAAGGTGTGTGTCTTCTGCAAAAGCTTAGAAAACACAGAATTGCTCAACAGCTTGAGGAAATGAAAGAAGACTTTACTGGAAGGAAGTTGTGGTTCTGAGTTCACCAGCCCCTGTCATTTCTATTTTGTCTCTCTGAAGCCTGTTCAGCTAGATCAAAAGACAACATTGTACTAGCAATTGCAGCATGTAAACACAGCAATATTCCACGTTTACAATTGTACCTGCCTATTCTGAAACAATTTTTTTTCCCTCAGTGTATGTGTTGGATGGAAAGTGTCATCCAATTCTTTACAAAAAAAGCACCATCAAGGATGTTTCAGATGGAAGTACGTGTTGTCCCGGAAATATGAATTCAGCACCCCAAAGAAGCAACACTTATTTTTATAGAAACAAAGGGCTTGCCTGATAATTTATGTTGTTTACATTAATATAATTTGTTCTATTTGAATCTCAGATACCTGTCACCACAACTAATTTCCCCTTACACAATGTTTTTATTACATATTTGGAAATAGAGGGAAGCATTTGAGCGTGTATTCCATGATATTTACCAGTATATGCCTTCAAGAGGTATCTAAACTCCCTCTCAATAACTGATTAGCCAATCTGTGCTAGGTTTGTGCTTTTCCTTATTGCATCCATAATAAAGTTAAATCCCCTCTGTTATCCGGGGGGAGGCGGGGGGGAGGAAAAAAAATACTAGGGTGGGGTTTTTTGTTTTGGTTTGTTTTGGTTTATTTGTGTGTGTGGGGTTTTTTTATTATTATTATTTCCTAATAAGACATTTCTAAAATATGTGACAAAGTGTATTCCCTTCCCATAAAAAAGTTCTCCCCGGTGCCCAACTCTATTTATCAAGGTTGGGACCAGTGCGCCATCGTCTGGTAAATTTGGGAAGGGCCTGGAAGTTGCCGGGTGAGGGGAGAGTCTTTGTCCGTTCAGGTGTGTCAGACTTGTTGTCACTGTGGGCTTGGAAAAACGAACACGTGAAATCCGTAAAAAAAATCAACGATAATTGTGTGCTGGCTTCAAATATGGAGCATCCACTTACCTATGAAAATGTTTGTTAATGGCGTTTTTCTCAAAAACTCTCTTTGAATTTAAAAGGCCATTTAGACTTAATTAAGTGGGTTTATAGGTTTACATTTATTTAGGGATTTATTAGATAATTTCTTTTGTGTGGGAAAAAGAAATAGGAAGCTTGCAGTGACTTGAGTGCTCTTAATGCACCTGTGACAAAGGCTAATTTTTTGTCTGCTTGCCATCTGGATGCTTTTATTTATTCATCAGCTGAACTAGAAAGCCCTGGATGTATCAGTACTTAGTTTACTGCAAAACACCCTCATTCACTGGTATCATGTACCCTCATACTGGCCACTCACGGTCCTGGAAAAACAACTTTTCACAGTGTATAATATAAGGAAATCATAAAGCAGTCATCTCGAGGATAAAATTATGCTTTTTCTTATGAAGTGGCCTTTTTTCCTACATAAATTGGTTCCATTAAAGGTGTAAATGCTTCACAGCTGTAATAAAAGCAGGGGGTTTTTGTCCTGTGTGTTTAGCACTGGTTGCTTTCAACCTGTGATACTGGGGGGGGGGGGGGGGGGGAAGCAGAACATAATGGAGAAAAGGAAAATAGAGATGAAAAAGTACTGGTTTGGACATCATCATTTTACAGCTGTACACACCGAAGGCAGATACGTGTGCATTGTAAAAGCAGATTGCTGTAGTAGCTGGACAGCAGCAGATGGAAAAGATCCATATTTATTCCAGTTGCTTCCAAAGCTGCATCAGGTATTTTACAGAACAAAAGAGCATGTCTGGTCCTTCCTAGGGCATTCAGCTGTGGAAAATGGAATGAGGAGAGATGGAACAGAAGGGGATTTGCCAGCTCCAGAGCACAGAGACTCTCAGTGCCGAGTATGATTTGTTACAGAGAGGAGGAACAGGTGAAGCTGGAAAGGGGATTAAGGGTAAGGAACATGGAGGACATTTTTTTTTTTTTCCTAAGAAAGGGAATGTAGAGGCTTCCAGACTAGATCTTTCCTGTGAATTAACTTGTTGTTGGCTAGAAGGCTTTTTTTAAACTATCAGTCAAAGAGGGAATGGACTTTGGGCAAGGACAAGCCTGTATTTGAACAGGTCAGACCTCCCCAGCTGTTGGGGTGTTCCACACCTGGTGCTGTGGGAGAAGCTCCCGGTGAGCGTGAGCAGCAGGTGCCCAGGGTGAGAGCTGGACATTGTCAGTGAAACTGTGCAGAGGGAGGAACACTGCAAGAAAACAGCTGAGAGGGGGGGCACAGCAAACTGCTGGTGGAATGGAACATTTGAGCTGGGTGTGCAACCCCCTGGAACAAGGCAATGTGCTGAGAGCAACCAGCAAGGAGAGACCTTGGCAATGCCATTTTGGGTGGACAGAGGGAAATGAGCTGGGGTGTTTACTGTAGATTGTCTCCTTCCCTTGAGATCCCAAGGGAATTCTCTGGCAATGGACTAGTTTATTGGAGTCTAGGAAGCTGCTGCAGTATGTTCCATGTCTAATTACCCAACAACCTCCCTTCATTTATTATACTCTTGTAGCATCTGTAGAGAGAAATAACACTTAACAGCCCTGCTCTGTGCAACATCAGCACAGTGTCCTCATGAGATTCTGCCAAAATACCTGAACAAAAGACTTGCCACTCATCAGTTGATGGGTATCTTCTGGGTTTTTTTAGTTTTATGTCAGAAAATCACTTTTAAATGCCAGCCTACTGCTTTTCTTAGTCATTCTCCCAGTTGGGAGTGATTCTGCAAAAAATAGCAGATATGTACTGTAGTAAAATAATTGAAGACCAGATTGAGGTATGACATTTTAAATGGTAATTCTGCTGGTGTAGAGAGAAATGCTGCTGGTATTGAAAAGACTAAATGTCAACATAATAAAAAAAAAAAAAAAAAAAAAAAAAAAAAAAAAACAAAACCAAAACAGCACTAAGCAAGGAAAACATTCTGAAACAAAAGAGGTTTCTGTTAATTTTCTTCTTAGGATAAGGACACTTCAGAATAGAAGAGTGGGATGTGAGGGTTTGCAGTCTACTCCATATGAAAATGCTGTATTGACTCATATGAGTAGGTTGTCATCAAAACTCTATCTGTGCTTCCAAAAAGGATGGGTGACAATCACAGATTGAGGAAGGAAAAACCTATTCCCTGTGCAGACTTTCAGAGGTGGTAGAATTTTCACTGGATTTCATCTGTTCAGGCAGCAAGAGCATTGCAGCACAGCTCTGGAAAGCAGGGATACTACTTGTGGAAAGTTTATCTTCCAAGTCTTTGCTTAGAGAGAAGTCCTGCCAAGTACGTGCATTTTCATTTCAAGCAGAGGATTTGGTAGAAGGAAAATTAGTGTAAAAGTGTGTAAATTATCTTAGCACATGAAATAATCTGGATGTGCTGCACATCTGCTTGGAAAGACTATTTCTAAGCTGATACCTGAAATGACCTTGCAGTATCTATAAGAAGTTACTGGTTCTTTTATTTTTTAGTTTCATTTTATCTTCTATTGCTTTTTTTCTGAACTTCCAGTCTACAGACCTTGGTAACAAAGGCCCCTCGAGGGTCAATAGAGAGTTTCAAGCATGTTTTGCCAGTTGCTTTATGGTGATCCTTCACCATCATTTATCAGCTTATATTTTCAAAAGTGTATTTACTGCATGAGAAATAACAAGATTTAAACTGTTCTGACTAAAGAGCGAGACTCAATTAATTCCATATACAGCATCTCCACACTGAGTTGAGTGTTCAGACATTTCAAAAAAACAGCTGCTCCAAGAATCAAAGATCGCTGTAAGAATTCAAAGATGATGAGACAGAAATACAAATAAATATTTTATAAGACAACGCAGAGTTTAATAATTGATTTAATAAAACCCACAACAAAGCAACACACTTCTGCTTTTTTCTTCAATTAAACAAATGTGTAGTAAATTATTAAAAAACTGCAAATACAATACATGTCTACTGTACTTCAACATCTAATTACATCAACTGTAAACCCCAATTTAACTAAAACCCATTTGAGTATTAGTATGTGCAAAATACCTGTTGTTTGTGGTTTGGTTTTTTTTCCCAGTAAGTTTGTAAGGATGGGATGCACACCTTCCATGAACTGTGATATGGCTTAAGAAATGACAGTGTTTGTATTGCAGCATTACCCTCCTGTGCACAGGGCTGCTGTGCCTCTGAGCTGCCTGTGCTCCCATGCTGGACTCAAGTATTCCCATTTCTTGCCAGAACAGATACAAACACAATCCAGTGTTACTTTGTCCAAATTCCCAATGTGCTGTCACTTTTAACCAATAAAAATTCAGCATGTGACCCCTACCTCCAAAAAGGGAAGAAAAGAAGCCAAGATTGTTACCACCAATTGCAGGTACAAATCAGCCTGATGAATACGTGAATCTCTAGAAACAGACAACAGCTTAACTATTCACAGCTGAGTATCACAATATCCAGAACTGGGCGGCAATTTTCCTTTCTGATCCACACAGGGAACTACTTTTGACCTCAGTGGAAGTTCTGCATAAAGGTCAAAGTCCAGAATAAACAAAAAAATATTTGAAGCCAAGTTCTTCTCATCTTCTGAACTTTGCAGGTCGTGTTCTTGCCGCCCTTAATTTCTCCAATGCCAATGACTTCACAAGCAGGTGTAAATCTGAGCTTGGAGGTGTAGGATAGCTTAGTGTCAAGATTTGTATCTTGTGTACATTCAGAGTACAGGGGTTCCACAATGAGGTCCAGCAATTCAGCTCCGGGGACTCTGAGGTGTCCAGATGAATGAACATCCTTTCAGATGCCTCATCTCTATAAACACAAAAAGGCCTTTCTGCCACTGTAGGTTGTTCTGACATTGTTGTCCAACACCATCAGTTACTGAGCTTGCTTGGATTTTGCTTTATTCATAAGCTGAGTAGTGGGAACTGCTCTTGCAGTGGCATTCCTGCCAGGACACTGCCATGCTGTGCTCAGAGCAAAGGTGGAAGCTCAGAGATCCATGACTGATGGAATAGTGCATCTCTCAAACTCCTGCATCACTCTCCTTTGGATGCACATCTCTGGCACGTCTGCAGATTGCATTTGAGAACATCTCCACATCAAGCATCATTTCTAACATTTGATTTTTCTTTTAAAACAAAACAATAATGGAAAAATTATCAATTACAGGACATTTATTAATTACAATTAGAGTGCATGCTAATCAACTGGCCTTTTAATGTGAATCAAATGATGGGTTTAGACATTCAAGACTATTTATAATAAAGTCATCTTACAAGTCAAAACTTTGTAAAATAAATAACCTGTTTCTAATGTATAAACCCTACTCTAAAATACATTAAGATAACTGATCACTTAAAACACTTTGGGTCCAGTGTTGGGTCTCTAGTTAAATACCACAAGTCTGGGCAAAGATCTGCCTGTCTGGATCTCTGAATGCCCAGATTAAAGCTAACTTTCTGTGTGGGTACAGTAAATTCTGTATTTTGCAGTGTCTCCAAAGGGACAGTTTCCACAAGAATTCAACTAGCACTGTATGCATTCCAGTTTAAGATACTGTATGAAAATTACTATTGCAAAAATACTGAATAATGAATTTGGGGATCTTGACGTATTGTGCAACCCTGGCAGGGTCAGCATTAAGAGACTTTTGACTGAAATACTGAATATCTGATGCTCCATTTGGAGTGCAGGTACTTTGTGGTACGTACTGATTAAAGGACAATATTGGACTGTAATTTGTGAGGTATCTGCAGAGCCACGTTGCAGTTTGTAAACAATAATCTGAAAACAGCTTTGTCTCAAAATCATAACAAATTGAATAACTCGGTACAAGGGAGAGTAAAACATGTTCTGTAGGGCAACCACTGCACTTTCTGCAGCACCAGTTCTCCCTGCTGCACATCCCAAGGTACAAAGCCACATATTCATGGTTACTATTTGAGAATTTTCACTTTGCATTTATTGCTCTCAGTCTTTGACTACAAGGTAAAGAATAAGGCAGCAGTTCCCAAAACATATGGAATTAGGCACTGGAACTCTGACAACTTGCGCAGGTTTTGCTGATTTCCTGTTTGTAACTCTGGAGTTGGACAGAGCACTTGTACATTCCAAAGGTGTTCAGCAGCAGGTGTCGGGCCTTGGACTGAACATCCTCCCATTTAGATGAACTACCAGGAACTGCAAAATGAGGAAAATTATAATAAATTCACTATCTAAGAAACTCAGACAGTCCACCTGTTCTCAAATTTATCACAGTGTTACCAACTACAATAATCTTTGTTCACACTCATTTGTTAATTTAATGTTGTTCTGTGATCACTACGTACTCTCCATATATTATCTTACACCTCTAGGTCTATATTCTCTAACTAGATTCACCTCTTGATAAAGTCATGTGTGTGTTAGACACCATCCCCCAAAAAACCTCAGCTTTCTTAGTAAGAATTAGTATTCATGGTATACTTAGATGTGTAAATCAGCACATGTTTTGGCAAAACATTTATTTTTCACATGTCAGAACTGTTCCACATTAGAACTCCCCCCTTTCTTTTCCTAGACAAGTGAGGGAACTTCTGAGGAAAAATTGTGTGTTGCTTTTTTATCCTCACCCAGAGAATCTGTACTGGACGTTTTGGTATGAATGTATTTTATTCGCATGATTTTCATTTACACCAAGTCTTTCTGGGCAAAGAGGTTTTATTCCTCACTGTACAAAACCCCAGAATGATAGTTCTTGGTTTAACCGAGATAACATTATGAAGAGGAAGTGGTGGGGGTTTTCAAACACTTATATTTAGTTTAGAATTATGCTATACAGCAGCTTACCTAGTTGCAAGTGGACTATGGCAGTTGTTTTTCCTGCAGTGAGAGACCAAACATTTAAATCTTCTATAGAATAAACATCTTCAATTTTCATCAAGTCTTCCTTAATGCGGTCCACGTTTAAATGCCTTGGAACTCCTGTGATTCCAAATAAGAGATAGAATTAATTCTTAATAAAAGTAAAGTCAGCAATAATTCACTTGAGACAGCTAGGAAGGTGTAGCTAAAACCTAGGACTTTTTCCCAGCCCTAACATCTTCACTTTCATGAAGTAAGAGCACTAGATCAAGCAGTAAGAGTTGGCAGGTAAGCTATGATAAAAGAAAGAATGTTGCTGGCACCTTTCCCTCTACATGAGATAAAATTCTTTAGCCTATGCTCAGGTTTTTCTTCCCTATTTTATTTCTTCTTTTTACACCACTCTCTACTTGTAGCTTCCCCTACGGTAACAGCAGAAGCACACAAGTAACACAAAGGCACTTGTGGAAAAGGAGAAGACAGGACAGAGGTGAACCACCTGTCCAGCCTCTTGGCCTAAGCTTGCTTCCCGCTTTTACACACCCCCACACCCACTCCAGCTTTCCCAGTAACTGAAGTGAAAGTGTAGAACTGAGTCTGTGCAAAGGTTCACTTGGTTTAGCTGAGACACCGCAGACACGCAAGAGAGTTGTGTGCGTTTCACTTCCCCATCTCCTGATGGCAAAGTGGGAGCAGAGGTAGGACTTGTGTCATTCTGGCAGAGGTCAAACACACCCAAACACTGCTGCAATTCAGCTGAGCCATAAAGAACAACAGACTAAAGCAGCAGCAAGGCAAACAGATCTCCAGGCACAATCCACTCAGAAATTGTGATTGTGATGTCAAAACAGTGCCAGTGCTCTCTGGTATTAGACATGTAAAGTACTGCAGACTGTGCACAGATCTTACCTTCCAGAATAATAACTCCAGTGTCACAGAGAATTCGAACTGTTGTGAAAACCACCAGTATGGAAAATACGTATGTACATATAGGATCAGCAATCTTGTATTCTGGCTGCAAGGGAAACTCCACAGTGTCAAAGGATGTATGAAAATAAGCTCACTTACAAAAATGTGACTTTAAAAACGCAGTTAGTTCTAATTCCAACTTTTATGAACTTTGTTTGAATAGTTACAATATATGTTATAACAGTTATAACAGTTATTTGTAGTAGAGACAGTTTTGTTTATTTTCCATGAATGTATGAAGCTTAAAATAAAATATCACAGCTATTTTTCATACTTATAAAAACAGGTCCCTCACAGGACCTAAAAGAATTCCACGCTGCCTCAAGGAGCAGCCTTTTTTTACCTTAAAGCGTATGATGTAGGCAGCCACCAGCACTCCAATGCTTTGCACCAGGTCCCCCAGGGCGTGCACAAACGCTGCTCTCACGGCAAGGCTGCTGTGGCCGTGGCCACTGCCGTGGGCCGTGCTCGGAGAGCTCGACTGAGGTACGTGAGAGTGAGGGTGGGAGTGGGAGTGAGAGTGGAGGTGGCCAGATTGATTCAGCAAAAACCCCATTCTGAAAGAGAAAGAAGAAAAGCACTCCAAGAAACAGGCTTTCAGAGTTGGGTGTGTGGGTGGGTTTTCACAGAATCACAGAATATGCTGACTTGGAAGGGACCCACGAGGATTGCCAAGTCCAACTCTGAGCCCTGCCCAAGAGTGACCCCATGTGCTTGAGAGCTTTGTCCAAACACATCTTGAGCTCTGGCAGCCTCAATGCTGTGACCACTGTCCAGGGGAACCTGTTCCAACCACACTGTTGAAGAACCTTTTTATAATATCCAAATCTAAACCCCCCAACACAGCTTCAGGCCATTCCCTCAGGTCCTGTCACTGGTCACCACAGATCAGTGCCTGCCCCTCCTCTTCCCCTCCTGAGGAAGCTGTACCTGCAATGAGGTCTCCCCTCAGTCTCCTCTTCTCCAGGCTGAACAGCCCATGTGCCCTCAGCTGCCCCTCACACGGCTTCCCCTCAAAGCCCTTCACCATCTTCACTGCCCTCCTTTGGATGCTAACAGCTTAATATTTTGTTGCTTTTTTCCCTTTCATTTTAAACCCAATAATTGAAAAAGTAATACTCAGTATAATTTCTTGCCTTATTTATAAAATCTAAGAGGTCCAGCAAAATTACATGCCATGAGAAAGTTACAGGCCATGAATGAACTGGCAGCTTATTCAGAAATACATTTTTGAGTGTTCATGGAGAGAAGGGGAGATCTTACATTAAGTTCACTGCAACACCGACGGCCGCTGTGATCAGCATGATATCACCATTTATTTCATAGTCCATATGGATGGTTCTTTGAACAGCCTCATACAAGAGGAATGCCATAAGGATATAGACCAGCAGTACACTGATGATGGCTGACAGTACTTCTGCAAAAAGAAAGAAAACAACATCATAAAAACGTGTCTCAGATCTATTTCTATGTCCAAATTAGAACACAGGCAGAGCCTTAATAATTTTAATGATTTTATGAGTATTATAAAACTGACTATAAACTAACATGTTTATCAGTAAATAACACTTGTAAAGTAGGATTAACAAGTGGAGTTTGTTCTAATCAGCTCCTCCACATTTCTCTGCCATGAGTATATCCCTCCAATTATGTCTTCTCTGAAAACTTCTGCAGAGGTGATGACCCTGACTCCCTCAGACAACCTGGAACCTTGGCCTGAGAAGCTGCAGTCAAAGGCCCTGTCCAGGGGAGAAGAGGATGATTTCAAACATCACCAACATACCTACAAATAAGAGAAAGCCTGATTTCAAGTGTCCACAGTATTAAGCTGGATTTAGAAATGACTTTTATATTGTATTTAGGATGGAGAAGAAATTATAAAAAGATAAACAAACTGAACAGTACCAACTTGTCAGACATGATAGTCCTAGGCTTCCACACATACACATTATCTATGGCAGATTTCAGCTACAGAGGACTGCTGAATGTTAGTATCTCTATTGGTGTGACACACTGTTTTAACATTATCTAATATTTACCAAATATTCATATTTCACAAAAGTAAGAGCATTATGACCAACATTTTGGTCTAGGAATTTTATCTGACCAGCAGGGACTTTCAAAAGGATATATCTAAATAAAGATAAAATTAGAAAGTTAATAAAAGCTCCTAAACATTTGACTGCGCTGCACCTTCCATTGCCACTGACATCTGTGAAAAGTGGTTACAGCTCCTGCTGTTCAGAAGTGAGGTAAACAGGTCTGAATATTCTACAGGTCAGGACCTTTGTGCTGTCTGCCTCAGTACCCAACTCACGAAACTGGGCTGGTAACAGCATACATAAACCTGAGGAGGATGAGTCTGCACTACAGTTTTAAGGTCTTACTACAAAGAATATAGGTATTCCTAGATGGGTCACGAGATTCCTTTTATCATAAACATGCTTTTACCCTCTAGCTTAAAATTATTACCCTGCTGCAGCTGAAGTTTAAAAAAAAAAAAAAAGGCAAGATAGCTGACAGAGAAAACACTGGCCCAGTTAACAACTGTCTCAGTTAAAATAAGTTAATACAGGGCTTTGCAAAAAGCACTGAGAAAACCTTAATGCTCACTCCATTGTACTGCATGTAAATCTGCAGCCATGCCTGAGTAATCTGTAATCATTATGTGTAATGTTCATTACTGTCACTTGCCAGATGGATCACTGGGACCTCAGCCTTTCTGTGTGAACTCAGAGATCAGAGTTAAAATTAATTTACTTGAAATTTTAATGGTTCTTCCTCCCCTTAGGTCCACACATGTTGCCCTGATTTATTCCCCAGTAAGGGCAAAATTCTGCTCTTGGCTATAGCACAGCTCTGAGAATACTCATCTGAGAATTGCCTCACTTCTCCCTCCACTTTGAATCTGTCAGCACAGAGTACAGCTTTGATTACTGCAGAAGATGTCACTTCTAACATAGAAGTGTTTTTCTTTTTTATTTATTGCATGCTATATCAGCATTTTAATATAATCAAAATCACTTGATCCATACCCTGAGTTTTTAACATCATTATGGGAGGAGAAGCTCTCCCCAATGCATTCAGCTGCTGGGTGGTGTGTCAGTGGCTGGACAAGTACCAGCACTACCAGGCAATAAGAAGGCTGTGAAAGGCAACTGTCATAATCTCAGATGATTTCAGAGCAACCTGAAAATCCTGGAAATATCTACGTAAGTGGTAGCCTTCTCTACAGAGTCAGCAGGTTATACAGGGCAACAGCCTTAAAAATACACAATACAATGAAGGTTTTCCAGAATGCTTTTTAAAAAGCTTTTGAAGCCATAGCACACTACCATTTACCAGAGAAATAACATATAGTGCTTTTACAATCTAAATCCATGTTTTCTGCAATGGAAACCAGTGTTTTCCTTGCAGGCTCTTTCACAGCCATTGTCATGTCAGCATTGTAGATTTGTGCTGAGATCTTTCACTTCTTGTGAAATGAACTGTGCACTGTCTCAGTGGACTGGCTGATTCTGTCATTACTAACATTGTCTCTGCAGCAGTGGAAAAGTGCCAGGTTCCATATCTGCTTAAATCTGCTCAGTGTCTTGCTGAAAAAGATGTATCTGCACTTGGTGGTGAAACAGAACTATTTTTGCCTTCAAGAATGTAATCCTTTTTAGACATGGCTGCAATTTCCATTACTTTGTCTTCACTTTTCTAACCCATTCCTGAATCTGTCAGCTTCCCTTTCAGCACTGAGAAAGGAATAAAACTGAAGATGGAGCATATATAATGTGCATCCAAAGAAAGCTCAAATAAATGAAAACTAGTGCTAACTTCCCTCTGGAATTTGATCAGACAACTAATAGGTCTGTTGTCTTTACCAAGCAATGTTTATGGGAACGAGTTTGAAAATTCATCATTCTACACACAAAAATGATAGTGAGTACCAGACACACTGTTCATTAGGACGTTCTCATGCCTACTGTACTGTGTGGATTATCTTAACCTTAATGTAAAGCAGGTCAGTGATGAGACAGTTCTTGCACATATTCCCAGCTTTAAAAAAATGTTCCAAATCTTTTCCTGTGACAGATGCCCAATCTGTACCCTATTTTTAACATTCTGTCATGTTTTAACATCTCTCACATGAAATTTAAGCTATTGGTGAACTGATATTATTTGCTGACAAGCTTCTTACATACAGGTTATTTGGGGAAATGTGTTACAGCAAGGATATACCCTGGAAACTGCTTTGTTCCATTGCCAGCATTCACTGATGTGTGAAACTGGGCCCTCAGGCCACGGCATTCAGACTGGGTGCCTAAAGTCAGGCATAGAAATTTCACAAATGGGATTTTTAAAAAAACTGTGTGTAGCAATTTTGAACCATCCCATCTTCTGTACTCTGGAGGTCCCTGGCAGAGCTTTTACCCACTTCTTCTTCCTCACTGCAGCCACAGAAACCCTCCCTCCATCCCAGCCCCAGGCTCTAGTCTTCCTCCTCCTCCCCCAGTGAGAGCTGCACTGCTGTACTCAGCAGAATGGCTGAGGTGGAAAGGAACACCTGGAATTTGTGCAGTCCTGCTCAGAGCAGGGAAACTACAGCAGGCAGCTCAGGGCTGCTTCCAGTAGGGTTTTGTGTATTTTCAACTGTGGACACTCCACAACCTGTTCTAGTCTTTGATCACCTACTGGCACTGGGCAGCAGAAAAGGAGTAATTGTTGCAGAACTAACAGGCTGCTCCCTGTGGCTTCTCCTAGGGAGATGGTGGGCAATACAAACTAATTTTATAGGCCAGATGGAGCCCATGGACCACCACTGGATCAGTCCAGCCACTATTCTTCCTGGCAGTAAAATGACAAAAAAAAGATATAGAAAATGAGATGGCAGGAATCCTCAGGGATTTGTGCTTGCAAATTAACTGAAAAGTTAGTGAAAATTTACAGAACTGAGTAAGATTTTAATGGTTAAGTAAGTTCCTTTTATTTTTCTCAAGACAAACTCCTGTTTTAAGCTAGGCCGTGGCATGTTCAATTTATGTGCTATTTGGTTTTAGGAAAGTTACAAAGACATATAAACTACTCAAACGATTTTGAAATAAGGTTAAAGTATGTATAAATGCTAGCAAACATCCTTCTGGAGAATATGAGCAAATGCCAGGGGCCTACCTGCAAGGTCAGGTTTCAGTATTAGGGGAGCTCCTCTGGCAAAATTAAAACTTCATGAAAGAAAAGTTTGTAATGGGAAATGCTGGCATTGCTAATGCTTTCTTGCTAAAGCCCCAAAGAGCTTTGCTAGTGTACAGAGTTATGCATTCATGCATTAGTGACTAACTGATGACAAATGACAAGGAGTGATGGAGTTGTTGAATTCTACTGCTGTTCTAGCAGCCAAAATAAGAATTGCAAATAATGACTCCACAAGACTGAAATTCCTTGAAAAATGTATGCTGTACAATGTATAGAGCACAGGTAGAAAATGTGACACTAGAAATTACCTATTTCATGAAAATAAAGCTTTGAAGATTTTGATAAAATGTCTACAAGACCTGCAGTTGTATATTGTGAATTATTATATCCAATTCACAACCACATGAAAACACTCTTTATCATCATTACATTTCCAGACATGAAGCACTGAATCCTGAAAATACCCTTCCAAGGTTTAGTACATAATTCTGTTTATCCTTCTTTTTACAGACACTTAAACCAGGCAGAGGTTAAATAACTTGCTCTATTGCAAACCACGGGACATTTTGACCTCAGCTTTGTGTGGTTTGGGGAATGCAAGAGGAATGATGCATGCAACTTCTGGCAGGGCACGGCTCTCTAATAACATGTTCTACATAACTTTTTAGTTCTGGATTAAATTGTCATTTTTCACATTGAACAGGACCTTTTTCCAGTGTCACAATTCTGATGAAGTCAACGAGACTTCATAAATCCTGGGCATTGGCAATAATCTGTTGTGAACAACAACAGACTGGCGTGCAGGGCTCCTGCACCAACAAGCTCCTCAGTGTGTCACAGGAGCAGTGACAGTGGGACAGCAGTGAGTACAAAGAATGTATCCTTCTTCTGCTCAGCAGCCTCAGTTCCAAAGCAGAAGGTTCACAGGGGCCTGAGCTGATGCAATAGCCCATTAACTATGGATGGGCTGTGAAACACAGCTCTGGAGCCACCCTTGTTCTTGCTCAGAACAATTTCCCTCCTCTGAACCCTTTTTAAACAGTTTAGGCCACGGTTAATTTGTAGGAAGTCACACTTACAATGTGATCATTTATCCAATTCCCCAACCTTCCTCTTTAAGACCAAGATGAATCAAGAATTCAGAATTTAACTCTGATTCTGCCAAGTCCTAGTTCCACAAAGATGAAGAGACTCATCCCACTCCCAGTGAATGAAACTCTGCCGTCAAACTTTTAGCCATGGGGTTTTTTATCTATTCCCCTGTGGCAATACTACCTAAACAGTATATCCACAATGCCAATGAAAGGGCATTAAGAGTCAGGGTGTTAAAGCAACTCTTAGATTTGCTGCTACTTTCTTTCTAGTTACTTATCCTTCTAGAATTTGATGCTTAAAATACTCTTTAATAGCAAAATCTGGTATCTACATACCTAAGCGATGAAATCCAAAAGTGAACCTCTTTGTTGGAGATTTTGCAGACAGCCAGAGAGCAAGCAGGGTCAAAATGATACCACTAAGGTCAGTTAACATGTGAAGTGCATCTGTCATAATTGCTAGACTGTTAGCAACATAGCCACCTGAAAACAAAATTGGAAAAGTCAGGACATGTGACATTTTTAATTATTCCAGATAAATCCTCTTGGCACGGCTGAGTTATTTATTTTCAGAACAGTGCGTTAAGTGCAGGAGAGCCCGACTTATAATCACAAAACGTGTGGGGGGGTTGCTATTACAAGCAAAATACCATGCAGTAATTTAAAGCTACCATAGTTAAAAGTGCAGTCAAGTGTGCTTTCTATTAAGAGTAACATACAAAGGATTCACTCCTGTTATTCACACAGAGACTGCTTGCCTAATAATGTGTGCAAGATCAGGCCCAAAATAGTTTTGTATCTTTCCTCTATATATCACTGCACATGTGTTTAATCAGCTGATCCTTTTATTAAACTACCTCCGTTAAACGCTGTGACATTTCAGAACAGGGACAGAAGCCCAAAGACTCAATAAAAAGGAAATTTACCCTGCCCCCTTTCTATTTTTGTTACAATACCTTTTAACCTTCATTATTCCCTGTCCTGGCAGGACTGTGTGAGTTCTGCCAATATCTATTGCAGGCAATGACTTTCAATTGCACAGCACTCCTTTGTTATTTGTTACCATAATTTTTTTCTTGTAATTATGAGCTGCATTGAGACAAATAACCCGAGATCAAAGGTTAATATCTTCGTTCCAATTCAATTGCTAATGCTATTATTGGATGGTGAGAGACCTGAACAATGCACCTCTCCCTTAAGTATCC
Source organism: Pyrocephalus nanus (assembly GCA_038380795.1). Taxonomy (NCBI): domain Eukaryota; kingdom Metazoa; phylum Chordata; class Aves; order Passeriformes; family Tyrannidae; genus Pyrocephalus; species Pyrocephalus nanus. Next base: position 10,627,875 of record CM076272.1, read on the forward strand.
CTGATCCAAAGGGGAATCAAGGACGGGCTGTGTTGTCTTCCATATGCTTGAAGGTAAGCCCATTTTCTCAGAAAAGATCACATATTTAGTGTCAGTTCAGCTATGATTTGGTTTCTCTTTTTACCTTGAGACTGTCATTCAGCCTGTAAATTGGTACTGAGCGAAGCATGCAGCTGGTGTGCCATTTGTGTGCCATTTGGCAGGCTCGAGGCTCCAACTAACATTTCAAATAAAGCAATCTTCGTGTACAATTAAAATTGTCTCAGTGAGGACGCTGACCACGAGGAAATGGCAAAGAGGAATTCACAGCTTTGCTGTTAAGACCGGTCATAAAGCCTGTGTGTGTGCTGTGGGTGTCTGTATGTGCACACCTGCAGACAGAGCTACTCTCTCCTCCCCAGCCAAACACAGCGCGGCTGCTGCTGCAGTGTTGTTGTACTGTGGGTAACTACAAATACACCACATTTCAACCACTTCCCATCGTCCATCCTAAGTCAAAATCTTCTTCCGAATGTCTCCAAAAGGCCATCACAGCTCAAAAACAATGAGTTTTTAAGATTTAGCAATTCAGCGGCTTTTTGAGTAAAATGCGTTACGCCTTTCCTTTCTGAATTACTTTGTGTTCTCACATAATTTTAAGAAAAGACTTAGAAAAGTGCAACTCAGCCTCTTTTACAGTCAACAGAAAAGAAACAATAATTTACTTCTAAGGACATTCAGTTCAGCAGTTTATATGTATCATTATTTACAGTATGTATGTTAATTCATAAGTATTAACTTTGAGAATCACTTCAGTCCAAGGTGAGTCAATTCTATTTCAGACAGCCTCTCACTTTTAAAGCCTTTCAAAATAAAATGATAAAGAAGAAATTCAGGTACTGAAGCTGATCATAATGCAGCATGTGGATTAAGAAAACAAAATTGACATATATTGAATTCTGAAATCAAAGGTTCTCTGTTCTCAAAAGTTCATTGCTTGGTTAAAGGTACTGCCTAGGGGCTATTTAAACACAATTGGCAACTTAGGAAAAAAGACATGTATAACCTTTAGAAATAGACAGCTTGATAGTTCACCACTGTTTTCAATGACCTGTGAAGGACAGCAGTTCTTCTCATGGACAATCAATTAGAAATCCCTAAACATATCAAAACCGTGTCAGAAAAGCTAACTAGGTTTTGTGGTATGTTTTTCTTTTCTTGATGCAAAATGGTTTCCACAAAGTGTAAGTTGTTACCTGACCATCAAATTAAACAACAAACACTGAGACGGGCTGGGGTAATGAGCTTGGCTACCCTTTGAAAAAAATATGCCAATCATGATTTCACAAAAAAAGCTGCTGAAATAAGATTTCCTTCATCTTGACATTGGTAACAGACAGCAGAAGGATTTTTACTGAACAAATTAATTGTCTGAGAGGGTCTTCTGTCTTTTTCTCAGAAACTCAAATCTGTCAAAGATCGTAGAAAGAAGTCAGGTAAAACATCCTACATGATCAAACAGAGTTTCCCAAATACCTGACCTTCAGGTCAATTCATAAAGTTCCAAAATTTGAAACCAATCAGACAGAACACATTACAGGGCTGGAGTGAAAGAAATTAAAGAATTAGGGCATTGACCCAGGACTCGAGGGCTCTGTCTTTAGTTACTCTTCTGTTGCTGATTACCTGCCCTATTGACAAGTCATTCAGGTCGAGATCCACAAAGTACAGAGATATCCAAGCCCTCTATTTATTCCCTGTGGAAGATGGATGCCTGAATATTTTATGGGTCTGGCTTCAGTGCTCTCTGATTCTGTGCCCAAAGAACAAAATAGGGGTGGCAAAAGCACCTGAGAAGGACGAGGCTTCACTACAGCACTAATGCTTTGTACAGACAAATCTGCCACCCTGACTGTAAGGGAGATGTGACAGTGATGAGGGAGTATCATTCTTCTTAGCATCTATTTTTTTCTAGAGCTCTCCCTGCACTAGCTATAGAGGAGTCTCCAACAGCGTGAATCAGATCCAAACACACACTCTTAGTGACTTCAGCATCAACCTGCCAACAGCACAGGCATATTATCCAGTAAGAGGCCCTTCAGAGAAGCTTTAAGTTCAGTGTACACCAAAACTCTGGTACTGGTATAAATACAACCGAATAACATCACTCCCGTGTTAAAAGGGTGTCCACATCTAAGGTACAACACTGTTACTTATCAAATTAACCTGAGCTCACGCTGAACCAAAACCTCAGCCAGAGGAACAACATGGAGCCAGGGGGCAGGAAGGGGCACTCAGCCAAAAACCCGCAGCAGGGTTGGCACGAAGCACCTTATCCGTGATAAGCTGGTGTATTGTGGCAGTGTTATTAATGACTAACACTGAGATATGCTGAAGGACGAAACTCACTTTTTTTCCATTAACCCACATTCCTGAAATAAGGCCCCAAATAAAATGGTGCAGACACAGGCAGTATTCTGGTCTCTCTCTGAAAAACAGAACATTTCTCCTAAGATTTTTTTCCCTACATCTGTAGGAAAAATTACATTATTTATCTTCTAGCAATGATTTTGCTTCCTATCCATCTCATACAAGTTTGTCTTAAGAATACAATTCAGAGCTGTCCTAGGACAAGCAGCCAAGAGCCAAGCTCACTTCACATGAGCAAACAACTGACCAAATCTGCATAGGTGTGGAGGAGGAGGATGTGGGTCCCATGTTGCTACACCTGAGGCATCTCTGTTCTTCACTTCCAGAAAGTTTTTATGATTAGATTTCTTTTTTTTTTTCTTTTTGTGAATTATGGCAAATAATTCATCTGATTAGCTCTGATTTAGACTTGAGTGTTGAAATTAAAGCAATTTAAAAGCAATTAATTGCTACAGAGAGACCTGGCTCAACACACACATCAATGTACTGGCACTGTGTAATGCTCCCCATGACTCCAAATCAGGGGGCAGTGGATGGGAACATTAAGCATTCTTCAGGAGGCTGAGTCCCACCGAGCAGACACGTGCACTGAATGGCATGGATGTACCCAAAAGACGGATAGTAACAAGACATGCACATTGGTAAGTGAACAGAGATTAAAAGATAAATACTAAACTTTGAAAAAATTATTAGACAGTGGCAAAGGGATAACATTTAACAGCTAATCTATGCATCCCAGGGGCTTTCACATTTCATTTTATTCCAAGCCTATGCTGCAAGCCTGCAACAAGCCTGTTGGATAAAGCAGTTGTTGTGTACAGATTGCTGTATAATTCACAGGTTCTCCTCCACCTGCACAGCACCTGGTTGTGAGCCTTTAGGAGGGAGCAATAAAAGCTGAACTTAAGCACAAAGCTCATTCTTCTGATCAACAACAATCAGGTGCTTATACAGGAACGCATTTTCAGGTAAAAACCCACCATACTTCTGCAAGTACTAACAAACAAAAACCACAAATAATTTAATCCAACTACTTGGTACCTCTTATATGTTGTAATGGGAAGTATTAAAATACCTAGTACTTTAATTGACTGTGTATGATTTATGTCTGGAAGGAGCACATGCTAGTCCAGAGCACAGGAAGACATCAAGAGGTTGTCCAGAGAGTGGTTTCTTCACTGCATTGCTATTGATAGCTCAATTTCAGTTCTAAGTAACTGTGTATTGCTGAATGTGGTGTATTTCCCTCTTCCCATATTGCAAACACAGCGAGATTTTATGGAAGCAACTAAACAATACTGAGAACGGAATTGTTCATGCTGCTTCTCCTTTGTTAAAAACACCTTACAAACTTACAGGAGAAACTTACAAGGAGAAATAAAAAGCCATCAGACGTACAAAAGAATGCATATTTTATGCATATTTAACATACTTGATGACACATTCGGGCAAGGGAAGTTGCAAATATTTTCATTGAAAATACAGGTTGGACTTCATTCCCTCTCACTCTCTGAAGGTGCTGCTAAGTTCCTTGATTTCTCTAAAGGACTGATGGTTTTTCTCAGTAAATACTTCAAGGAGTATTTACTGCCAAGGCCGGAGCAGCGTTAACAGGCTGTGAGGCACCGCGCCCAAGGGATGGCACAAAGGGCTCCCGACTCACCTATGAGCTCCCCGGTCATGAAGAGGAGGTAGAGGATGGCAGCGAGCGCCAGCCGCTTCTTCACCTTCCTCTGCTTGGAGCGCTCCCGCCGGCTGCTGCAGCCGCTGCAGGGGTCCGGCCGGCCGGCCCGGGCGCTGCGCAGGGCGATGTCCCGCTCCAGCAGGGACTCGTCGTCGGACGGCAGCCCCGGCGCTGCCCCGTTCACCGGCGTGTCCGGGGCCGCCTCCGAGCCGTCGTCCGCCACCACCACGCGCAGCTTGTTAAACCTGGGGAAGTCCTCGTCCCCCACCTCGTCCGAGAAGTCAAAGGCACTGGAGTCGTTCAGGAACAGCGGGTCCTCGCCCCTCCGCAGCAGGGACTTGATGCTCGCCCACAGCCCGGCCCCGGCCATCGCGGCGGTGCCCGGGGGGGGCCTCGCCGTGCGCGGCCGACCCGCCGCGGGCGGCTCCGCTGGCGCAGCTGTGCCCTGGCAGGCGGCGCCCGACCGCTCCTCGTCCCGTCAGGGCATGTCCCCTACATCGCCCCGCGGGGCCCTGCGCAGGCCGCCCGGAACGGCGCGGGGCTCCGCCACCCCCGGCGCACACACCGGCACCCCCGGCCCGCACCGCCGCCCCCGCGCCGGGCACGGCGGGCGCTGTCACCGCCGGGCCGCGCAGCGCCCAGCCCCGGTCACGGCGCGGCCGGGCAGGCGGCGCCGGGCGCAGGGCCGCCTCCTCCCCGCCGGCGCAGGGGGAGCGCCGCCGCCGTGCGCGTCACATCCCCCCGCGGGCGGGCACCGCGACCCCGCTCCGCGACCCCGCACCACGATCCCGGGGCCGCCCCGCGGGACCCGCGTGTCCTGCGCGCCCGCGGACCCCGCCGGTACCGCGCCTGCGCCACCCGCAGCGCGGCGGCCGGGTTCGAGACCCGCTGAGCGCGGGGATCGGGGCGCGGCGGGGCCCGCCCGTCCCTCGCGGTACCTGGCGGGCTGATCCCGTCCCTGCCCGCGTGTGTGCCCAGTGGGCAAATGCCGTGCGAGCTACAGGCTGGCACCTGCCACAGCCCTGCGATCCAGGTGTGATCTGTGACAGACAAGAGGCTGTTGTTTTCAATTACATTGGAAGCCCCGACTGCATGGTCGTGCTCTGGCTTGAGATTTTAAAAGGCAGAAGTTTGCATTTTGTCGCCTTTCTCTCTCTGTCAAAGGCGCTGCTCTTCACACCGTTTCAGTAGCTCCATTTAGTAACATGCACCCTTCTGGACACTCCTTACATGTATTCCTTTAAAAATGTCCTTAAGGATGGAGGGAGAAGCAAACCTCAGAGAGCCTGCTGTTCCGTAATTCCTTTCATAACTGTGTTCTAACTTAAGGTTTATTCCCCCTTCTCACTGGTCTGAGTACTAGAATTTTCTTCTCCACATATTCAGCACCAGTTTGTGCACATGGCCAAATTTTGTTACTGCATTCAGTCAGTTCCCTAAGTCACAAACATTTCTGCAAAAACACTCCTGTCTCAGAGAAAGCACATATCCTGGGTTTTTACTTTGTTCAAGAAAGTTACTAAGTGAAGATTGGAGACCTGTAGAGAAGCAGAAGATTTTGGAGAAAGGCACTCCCTTTCTGGTCAAGGGCTGATAGCAGATCCTGGCAGGTGTTGGGGTACCACTGCAGGACATGGAGTGACACCTTCCTGGAACAGGCCCTGCAGCAGGGTAGTCCTGTGTGGTAAACTGGCCTTGGGTGGAGGTTGCTTATTGTTGTTCTCCGTATTGATGTCCAGAAATAAACAGTATGATGCTTTGTCTGAGCTCCCTTGCCACTTTACAATGTGGCTGTTTTCCTGAGTGTGTAACCTCAAATTATTCTTTCTCAGGTGGCTAAAGAGGTACCATCACCCACCTTGTAATTCCCCCAGAAGGGCTACTAGCACAATTTTTATGGGCCAGGCAATGAACTGGGTCCCTGAGATCTACCAGAATTAAAAAATACATATTGAAAGGGTTCCAGATGTATTTGTATGTGTAACTGAGACTGCTTCCGTGACTGCAACTTGCTTAGACATCCATGTGACAACTGAGGGGGCAGCCAACAGTGTGGGAAGCAGCACGAGCAGCCAAGGCTGGGAACCTGTTAAGCCAGCCTAGGAAAGTGCTCCCAGCTGTGTTCCAGTTCATGCATTTTTAAAGTTTCTGTTCTCCCTGGGTGATTTAACTCACTCTGTGTTTCAACAGTTTCATCACTTGTACCAGCACAAGTCAGCGAGGTCACACAGGCATGAGCAGCCAGGTTCCAGGAGCCACCAAAACAACTGCTCTGAAGGCTCCTAAAATGTTGGGCTTTGCACTGGGGCTTTGCCACTTCTACAGGAACAGAAACTTCCAGCACTGAGGAAGGGTGTTAAGCTGAGGGGACTTAACACTCTAACACCCTAAACCAGTACCCCAAGGTTCGCCAGCTTGCCTTTTACTGAATAACTTAGACCATATTTTTTTCTTTGCCAAGTCAATAACCAGGTCAATCATTGGTAAGATGAACCTCTGTGGAACAGAGCCTTTTGTAACAGCCAGCTACCCTCCCTTTCTTTATTGTGATAGCCAAGGCTGTACTTTCTCAGTAGTCTCGTTTACTTAATAAGGACAGAGAGTCTTTAAGAGGTTACCTATTTAATATTTCCTTTTCATACTGCCATCTCTGAAGTCATGCAGCACTTCCTATTTTCTATACAATTCAAGCTAACTTACTCCATTTTCACTCAGATTTCCAGGGTGGGACAGGGTTATGATATAGGTACCTGCTTAAATCAGTTACAATAAAATCCAAAATGTGTGACAGTATTGCATTAAAGGTTTCTGAACACAGTTGCTACAACATGATTAAAAGGAAACACAATTATTTGGCATTACAGTGCTATATACATGGCACTTGGAAAATAGTTATGGTTAAACAGAGAACATTTTTGCAGAGAAAAAGGAAGAAGGGCTTTCTGTCAGTCTCTTTTTTTGGAGCATTCAGGTTGATAAATAGTTAAATTTTAATTTGTCTAGAAAACCAGATACCAGTTTTCTATTCCAATCCTTAGTCTATTTCTGCAAGACGTGGGAAGGCCTGGAACAGGCAAAGCAGGAGCACAAATCTGAAACTCCCACATATCAAGTGAGACTATTTCAGAGTCATTATCTCACTTGTTCTTACTAGAAATTCCATCTGGAAGCTTAGAAGCCTTTCCCAGTAAAACTTCCAATAAAAGTTTTTTTTTTCCTCCACCAAAAGAAACTTGAAGTAAAAGTGCTAACTAGTTGTAATTCAGAATTTAAGTAAATTGACAGGTTCCTGTTGTTGCTTTTTTTTTAGAGTAAAAGCGGAAAAGAAAAATGGGTTTTTTAATCTGATGACAGAATACTGAAATAATTGTGAGAGTTAATTAGAATATGGATATGAAGAAAATGTCAGTTTCAGCTGTTAAAAATGTAAGTTTTAAGGCTGACAGATCACCTCAAAAGTCCATTTTTTGCCTTCGTCTGTTTCTGAAGAGCATTAGGGGAACTGCCTGAATTTAATTTAATCTTGAAGTTTTTGGGTTTATGAAAACACTGCATTCCAAAAGCTTTCTGAGCGGTTCCTTCATTAACTTCTTTCTATAGTTGCACCTGCATTTCCTGAAAAGACATTTAAAGGTAAAAGAGAAAAAAAAAATCTATAAATCCTACCAATACCTTATAAAAGTGTTTTTTCATTAAATATATATATGTATATATATACCTGCAAGTTATTATTGCTCTAACGACTGTTAGGAGATGCAGAGACAGATACATACACAGAAGCGGATTATGTATGTTCTAAGGAACAAAAGCTACAGGTAGTGAATAGTCCGCACGGTTTGTGGAGAATAACGTACAGATTTATCAAACACGGGAGGACGGGTGTCCCTGAGAAAGGCCCCCCTGCCGTGATTTCAGCCGTTTTCCCCGCGGCAGCAGAGCTGGCCGAGCTGAGCCCTGGTGCTCCCGCGGGGCCCCAGCGCGGCTCCCGCTGCCAGCCCCGTCACTGCCAGCCCTGTCACTGTCACCCCTGTCACTGCCAGCCCCGTCACTGCCACCCCTGTCACTGCCAGCCCCTGTCACTGCCAGCCCCGTCACTGTCACCTCACACACGTCATCCTCGTCACTCCACGTCATCCTCGTCACCCACACATCATTTCCGCGCCCGGCGCGGTCCCGTGCCCGGTACTCGGGGCTCCTCTCTATGGTGCGGCGGGACGCGGGGCGGGGGGTGCCGGTCCGCCCCGCTCGGTGAGGGCACCGGACCCGCCTCCCTCCGCCGCGGGCTCGGCCCCTGCCCTGCCCTGCCCAGCCCTGCCCTGCGCAGGGGCGGCCGGAGCGGTGGCGGCGATGAGCGGCGCGGAGCGGCCGGAGGAGGCGGCGGCGGCCTCGGGCGGGCCCGGGCGCTCGCTGGGTACGTGAGGGGCGGCCGGGCCGGGCCGGGCCAGGCGGGTGCGGGGGGGCCGAGAAAGGGCTGGGGCCGCGCTCGTTCCTGGGGCCGCGGTCGGTCCTGGGGCCGCCCTCGGTCCTTGCGGCCGCGCTCGCTCGGGGCGAAGGGTGCGCTGCTGCCGTCGTTCTCCCCCAGGCCATAGGGCCTGCGGGTTGAAGGGTTTTGTCTTCCAAGAGCTCTGCACACAATCAATAATAACAGCGCGCTAGTACGGAACTGACAGTAGCTCTTAACTGGCTCCTGCAAACTCCTGGAGTTCAGCACGTGGTGTTTCAAGGAACTCTTCGTGTGCTTTGAGTGACAGGCGAAGACCTTTCAAAGGCCTGGTTTGTTCTCTGACTTTAAAAGCAAACGGGGGGTGTCTTGATGTTTAGTTATTCTTGATGCATAGCCAGAACAACTGCTGTTGCCCCTTTTTTTCCCTCAATAGCTTGGAGCATTCGTTTGTTGGGGTTTTTTTGTAAGATGTCTTTGGAATACTCTTTATTTCCCCTCTTTTATTCCACTGGTTTGCAGACAAAAGGGTTCACCAGGAAGCTCGTGATACAGGACTGGGAATTAGGAAGGGGTAAAGAAGGGGAGGAAAAAGGAAGCACAATTTAGTTGATAAAGTACAGAAAATTGTAACTTCACTATTGAAATGCTTTTGATTTTTAAACAAGAAAATATAGTTGCTGTAGGTGTCATATTCAACCTTGTTGTTCTTTGCATTAGGCCCCAGTGATGCATCTCCAGATGAAGGAGTAGTAGAAGATCTGCCTTTAATAGATGAGAAAGCTGTGGAGCAGCTGACTGAAGGATTGATTTCCCATTATCTGCCTGATCTTCAGCGATCAAAATCAGCCCTGCAGGAACTTACGTAAGCAGATTCTTAAAACCACAGACGTGCACACTTTGTTTGCCACTTTTTTCGATTTAATGTGCCAGCTCCCTTTAACTGCAGTAGAGTTCATCACAGCATTTCTGGGCCCTGACTGGAGCAGCACGAACACTTAAGTGATCTGCAGGAATACTGGTGGTGTATGAGCTGCCGTGTAGCCTGTGAGCACTTTGACTGAAGAATGTGTAACACTAGAACACTGAAATCCCTGAGCTGGTATAGCAGAAGACATGGAGATTTCTTATGTTCACTTCTGTAGTGGAAAGTCTGCTGAAAGGTGGATTCATTTTGCTTGCAGAGATGCAGTTTGTATTCAGAGCAGCTTGTAGTGAGTGAATTGTTTGTTGTCCAGTCTCTAGTCTCCGTTGCAAAAGATACACTTGAAAAATATAAGTAAGGAGCTAAATAGATGAGAATTCTTTGTACATTGGTATCTCAGTGATAACTGAGAGTAGTTGATTTCAAATGCAGATTGGGTCTGCCATGGGTACAGAGATACAGGAAAGGACTTTACACAGATCCATCTCAGGTTCTACAGGGTACATTGGTTGGGGTTTCACTACTCATGGTGTGGTTATGCTGCTGCCAAGGACAGCCTGTGTCTGGAGACACTTGAGCTGATTTGTGTGGGATGGAGGATCCTTAAGCACCAAGGATCCACACAAGTTCTATACAGAAATAACTTGGTCCTGCAGCATAATGCAGAGGCACCCAAGTGGAAAGGCAAGAGCTAATTGTTTGTCCTTTCATTCAACCACTGCAGCCTGGAGAGTGCCTCTTCAGGGGTTTGGGGTGTTCTTCCATGCTGTATGATGCCAGATGAATTCGTGTACTCAGCAGGGATTTTTCTAAAACTGTTTACTTGTGTCTTTATTGAAATGACCTAGCAATGCATAAGAAGAATTTGATGTTGAGAAGTGTGTATTTATACTGTTACGATCAAAAGTCCTATTTATTTAAAGGGCTGGTTGAAAAGCATGTGTGCTGCTTTACTTTGGGTTTATGCATCTTTTTTTGTTTTAGACAGAACCAGGTGGTATTACTAGAAACACTAGAACAAGAAATTTCAAAATTCAAAGAGTGTAACTCCATTATTGAAATCAATGCTTTGGTAAGTACCAGTAAATGTCTTTTTAAATCCCTATTAGTGTAGATTTTTCTTGCTGAAGCATTAGTAGCAACCTGTTTATTTTCCCTGTTCTTAATCGCCTCTAGGAAGAAAACCAGCAAGTTTAAAAATTTGGGACAAATTGTTGCTGGAGAGAATGGGAACCAGCATATTTCCCTTAAAGAAGAAGGGTACTGGGAAGAGAGGGCAGGTTCATTCAGCTTGCAGCAGTAAGACTAGTTGTTCAAAGCCAGTACAAACCTTTTTCCAGTACAGCTGAGCTCTGTGCACCTCCCAAAACTAGCAGGAAGGGTGCATGAAACACTCATATAGTGCATGAAGTGGTAATATTTTTGTTCTGTATAATGAATTTTAATTTGGTAGGTTACTGGGTATCTCTGTTGAGGTATGGTATATATTGATACACATAATATGTTAATTTATATGTTCAATGCATTAGCACACTGTTCTGGTAATCACTTTGCTTTTGATTGCCATTTTGCTGTGTAACTTTATAAAACAACTGCTCCAACTTGACAGGCACTGCTTTAACAGTTGTGTTTTTTAAGTTTTCAGAAGCTAAACACTATCACAACAAGTTAGTGAATATTAGAAATGAAATGATGATGATCCATGAGAAGACATCGAAGTTAAAAGTGAGTGGGATAAATATTTTTACTTTCCAATATAAATATTTTCTTATGTATTATTGTCTTCCAACTGTTCTTTTGGATGCATGCTGATTAAAATAGAATAGTACCTGAAAGGTTGTTTTCAGTAGCACCAAGCCATGTGTGTTTTTAAACTTTCACTTACTCCTAATGGTGCTTAAGCAACTTATGCACCTGAACTACTAGTAAATCTTGTCATTATGTTTAGTTGGTATAAGAATCATGCTTTGTTCTGTCACTTAATCCACTCCATTCCAACCAGTTCTCTGTTGTCTCTAGTTTCAACTAGATTGTGATGAATGTTAAAATTTCTCCTTCTATTTAATGTACCATTAACAGTAGTTTAAGTTCACTGGCTTTGTGCTATACAGTCAGGTTACATTCTGGCAAGATTAGTCCTTCAGTGTTTCGAAGGAGGAGGATTTTCCTCCAAGAGAATTTTCTCTTGGCAATAAATTGCATGGTAATCAGCTTGTCTGGTGTAGTCAAAGGGTGACTTTTACTGAGACTGAAGGGAATCCAGTTTGTATTTTCCCAGTGCAGATCAGATTTGCCATTTCTGAACAGTAGGCTGCAAGTGGGAGGAACGAAGCAAAAATGAACAGTTCATGCAACATTCAATCATAAAGAGGGTGGATTGGAGAAGGGGAGGGATTTTGTTGGTAGCTCCAACTTAAGTATATCTATAAAACTTGCAATTATTTTCTTATCCTTTCTGTTCAGAAAAGAGCTCTTAAGCTGCAACAAAAGAGGCAGAAGGAGGAATTAGAACGAGAGCAGCAACGTGAAAAGGAACTTGAAAGAGAGAAACAGTTAACAGCAAAACCTGCAAAGAGGACATGAAAGAGCGTGCAACAACTTGTCTGAATTAATGATTTCTGCATTCTCTGGAATTAAGGCAGACTTTGCTTAAACTGGGCTATAGCTGTTACTGGCAACCTATGGTAATACCCTATGGTATTATAAATTCCAGAACAGTAATAATAGTGTTGGTAACATTCACATTTCTTTATTTCAGCCATTCAAGTTGCCTTCTTTTGTAATGCTATGCAGTTTGATATTATTGTAACATAAGTTAATTTTTTTATATATATGTATATAGGAGAAGTTAGGCATCATAATTTTAAAGATCTATCATTTTTTTTTTCATCTGTCCTTCTGGTGTTTAGAATTCTGAGAGATATCTGATGACTGGCACAATAAAACATAACCAGAACTAAACAATTTCCACTTCATGTGAAATTCATTTACCCGTAGGAAACGATTGCATTTAATGTTTTTTTCCTTAACAAATGAATCATTTGCACTTTGGGGCAATGTAAGAGAATTTTTGTTATGCTGTCCTTACCTAAATTAATGATTATTAGCATGTAGTGATGATAAATTTGAATGGAGGTTGATATCCATTTCTTTGAATGTAATTCCTATCTTGCAGCACTTGGTGTGAACTCCCATTTCAGTGAATGTACATGTTGTCTAGACTGGTAAAAGAGCTTTAAATTATTTGTTCCTACAGTCTAACAAACTAGCTATTTTATATGTGTTATTTTAATGTAAGTGATGTGTTTTGAAGTAAGATAAAAGGTAAGCTATGTAAAGTTTTCCATAAAATACGTATGGGAAGGTATCAGAGGGGCACAGGCAATTTTACTTTTTCTTCTGTTTTAGATGACTTACACTGACTGTTACACTGTACACCTGCCTGGACTCTTCTGTATTGTAATTTTCTTGTAATTACCTGTTCTTAATATTTGTCATCTTTTTCTAACAAGTACCCATCCAATATACAGGGTAAACTGGGATAATATTTTGGGGCAAGGAGAACAAACTACTTAAAGCCTACTTAAAGTCTGAAGAGGCACTGGAATGCTGTTACTGAAGCAGTAATAGATTAAAACTTTCCACAGGTATTTTTCCCTTAAGTTGACTTGAATCTGTTACTTGCCAGTGGATTGTTGGCCCGTGCTGTGGTTTGTATGTATTTCTAAGAGAAATGTAAAGAATTTCCACAGTCCATTTTTTGGAGCAGAATGTACATAAGTAAATGTTGTTTAAATATTTTATTTTGTAATGTAATTTGAAAATCAGATTCTGGGAATTTAAACAGTTCTCATTAAAGTATAACATAAAACTAGATGCCTCAGTATCCGAATCAGGATTGAATTCCTTTGGTGTTTCTTGATTTGTGTTCCCTCATCGAGAATCCAGTTTACTGTGTCAAGTTGTAGTCTCTCTCTCTGTGAAGAACTGTGGGGTTTTTTTCTTGTTTTGTTTCAAAACTCATAGCTACTTTTACTGAAACCAGAGAATGCAAAGCATAGAAAATTATGCTTTTGCAATTGCACACTTCAGCATTTCTTTGGAATAATTTGTGATCAGAGGAAGAAAAACTGACAGTGCTTGCCTGAGGAATCACATACACATACATAAAAATGGAATTGATTAACTTTTTCTATAAAAGTATAGTAAAATCTGGGGTTTTATGAGTAAGGAACAAATTTTACTAAATGACCTTTCTTTAAGAGAGGGGAAGACATGAATAAAAATATAGAGAAGGGAAATTTGTTCAGTTTATGTAACTTTTATTAGTGAGCTCTTAAATTATTTCAGTCAAAACTACAATTCATTATCTGTAGAATGTTGTTCTCCCAAATACTCTTGCATCTAATGCATAAAAGTAAATGCTGCAGTGGATGAGTTTAACAATATTGGCATCTGAACTTGTGTTCCTGCATTAACATGCACAGCTACAATGAGCAATTCTATTGCTGTATACATTTAGTCTTGCTTGATTTTTATAAAAAATTACTTACCAAGTAGATAAATCCAGTAGTAGTAGACATTTCTTACTGACTTTTTATCCTAGCCACATGAGAAGGTGGAGTTAGCTGCACTGTTTTAGAAACAGTTAAAATGACAGCATTAAAACAGCTTTGGGTTTTTTTGTGCTATGTACAAATGTACTCACTTGTTTTTAAATCAAGTCGTAGCAGCAGAAGTAAGACACTTAACTGTGCAGTAACTATTTGAATTTTTATTTTGTAAGGTTCTACAAGTTTAGGAGTTACCATGGCTCACTGGGGAATCTTGGTTTCCCTTGCTTTTGTCTTTGCTGTTGTTAACCCAGATGCTTCATTTGGGTTTCCTTACCTATAACTGAACAGCTTTGAGTGAGACAGTTTTTAATCCAGTGAAATCTGGCTTTGTCACTAATAGGGATATTCATAAGATGAATACTTGTTTCCTTTTGGAAAATGGCTACAGAATATTTTAGGTGGTTTTACTCTGTGTGCTGTGACCTAAATGATAATAGCATAAATAATAACATAAAGGTTGTTCCTGTAGCTGTTCTGTTGGAATTCCAGCAGCTGAGAGAATTCTCTGGCTGATTTATTCTGAATTATGCTTCAGTAGACACTTTCTGCCACAATTGCTTGCTTTGCAACACTGCTGGCTGTTCTTTATTTTAATTCTGAGCTTAGTGCTTTAATGTCTCACCTTGCAGGGGTCAGGTTTTTTTAAACCTCATTAAATCTGATTGCTTATTTGATCTTTGTTGGATTCATTAGGTGAATATAACTAAATTCCTGCTAAAAACTGTGCAGGACTTGCAGTTAGTGATGTAAATCTGTAAGAATACAAATTACAGCAGAGTAAATATTAATATGGCTATGCATGCCAGGCAAAACAGTACACACTAAGTTTCTCAGTGAGGCAGTATGTGAAGGTAGCAAAGATGTTTTGATTTATTTATTTCTTCATTTATTTTTAAATCAAAGCTTAAGGTGAAGTCAAGAGTTGGGTTTGGCCCAAATATCACCACTTTCCAGTAAGTTTGGCCCAAATATCACCACTTTGAAGTACATTTATACTTAATTCAATCTTCTCAGTCAGTTTGTTGAAAAACAGGTACCAAAACTGGACAGTCACATCCCCCCCCACCACCACCGTATGTCTTCAACCCATCCTTTGTGATACCAGTGCAGCCAAGAACTCTTACAATGTGACAAATTTCATTTTCTCAGATCTTCTCTACATGGTGATCGAACTAAAACTGATGGGAAGGAAAAGAGAGTCACAGCAGTGCTGGTGTGGAAAATTGGAGAATTTTAACTGTTTTCTCTCAGGCAGTAATTTGACAACAGCACAGCTGGGAGGCTGCGACTAACTCGGGTCCATAGTCCAAGCTGCTCGTGAAGTGTTGTGTGGCTTCAAAGCACCGATGTTGGTCAGACCTGACATATCAGTATTTGTTTCTTGGTTTTGCTGCTATCAGTTTATCTCCGTGATGTCAAGTCATGGGGTTTATGAAAGGAAATAGAACATGGGGCGTTCCAGGAAAGCCTGGTTGCCTGGAGAGCAGGGAGTGTTATCCACTGCTCCCACCACCCCTAGGGTGCCAGTGTGTGTGCCCAGCCCTCGTCCTGCCCGGACTTTGCTGTTTTGGGAAGGTTTAGGCAGCACTCCCCACAGCTGCAGGAGGACTCTGTGCAACAGGTGAGTACTCTCTTCATGTTCGGTTTGCGAGTTCTGTTTCTAAATTATAGTATTCATTTAAGTAAACTTTTTTTTAATTAAAATAGCCGGCCATCTGTGTAAGAAGTCAGTGGGGAAATATGCATGGGAGCATAAAGAAAATATTTTAATATTTAAGGACAATCCTAAACAAGTTTAAAAAAAAAAATACAACCGTTTTTCTTCTCTCATGGACTGAGATGAAGATTGACCTCTTAGAACAAAAAATACAGAAAAAAGGCTGTACTCCGGCAGGTGGGAAGTCGAGAAACTCTGAACAAATTATAGAAGTAGGCAGTTTGGGTGTTTTAGAAGATGTGAGTATAAACCATGGGTTTTTTTTTTTCTCTTTAGAAAACTCACTTGTATGAACAAAAATATCTTATTTCCATGCAATATTTTTAAAGATACTGATTGTGTCTTCTTTCTTTACATTTTCTGTCCAGTAAAACCCATGAAATGTGGGTATTCAGCAGCTTTGAAAAGTGAGCCCTTGCCTCTCACTGGGAATGCACTGTCACCAGAGCTCATTTATTATTAAGTCTTGATCTAGTATGTGTTTCGATGCTATTTTATTAAAGTTTAATTTGGTATTTTCCTGTCTATAAAAAAGGACCACTTAATTAAAGTTCAGGGTTGCTGCTCACAGGTAACCTGATAAAGTTCGGCTATGGAAGTATTGGTGGTCACTCCATCACAGCTACCGTAGTGGCTGTGATTTTGGTTTAGCTCAGCCCGACGTGAGCGACCTGTGCCACGTGGGTCTAGGTGCGACTTCTAGGCTGGTGCCAGCAGCTGGGTTTAGGCCGGGAATTGGCAAGAGTCCAGGTTTAGGTCTGGAGTTTCAAAACTTTAGGAGAAGCGCGGGGTTTGGAGCTGTAGGTGCAGTCGGTACCTGACCTGAGGGGAGAGCCCGGCTCAGCAGCTCGGGGAGGGGGGCTCCGTGGGGCTGCGAACACACGGACGGGATGGGATGGGACGGGACAGCTGAGCACGGTCCGGCCCTGGGCGGCCCTCCCGGCCGGAGCGCGGCCTTTGCCCGCGGCCGAGCAGCGCTGCTGCCCCCAGCTCCGCCCCGCTTGCCGGCCCCGCTGCTTATCGGGTCCTGCCCCGCCTCTGCTCGGCGCTGCGAGCCGGTGAGTGAGGGGCTGGGAGCGGGGCCGAGGGCGTCAGTCCGGCCGGGAGGGAGCGGAGGTGCCCGGGCAGAGGTGCCCGGTTCGCCCCGGGCACAGGGGCCCGGCCGCGGGATGAGGGGGCGGAGGTGGCGGGGTCGCCTCGGCGGGAGGGCCGCGGGGGGGATGGCCCTGGCCCGGGGTTGTCCCCCGAGCTCCGGGGTCGTGCCCCAGCCCCGGGGCTGTGCCCCTGCTCGGGGCAGCCTTTCAGGACTGGGTCCCTCTGGTCTCGGGAGGGCGAGGGGCAGCGGGTGCCGTGAGCCTGGGCTGTGGGGCTCGGAGGCTCCGCAGCGGGGTGAGGGATTGCCGTCTGTGCTCGCACACGTTGCACTGCTGCAATGTTTGAACTGCTAATCTGGGGCCAACTGTTTAAAGAATGGTTGTAATGATCTTTTTAGTGAGAATTTTCTAACTTCGTTTGTTCCAACTCCCTGCAAGAGACTGTTCATGAAGTGGCTCGATGAAGTAGTCAGGCTTGGGAGCTGAGCATATGGGAGGTATTCCGGGGAGGAAGAAAGTGTAGTTGTCCTGAGTGTCTCTGCATGAACTGCTATGCTGCAGTTAAGGGTTTGTTCTGGGCACTAGTTGAGATACTGAGGTACTGAGCTCTCCTGGTCGGTCTTAACTATGATTTTTTTAAAGTGCATTTTCTTCAGTGTTAAAGAGGTTTGTTCTAAAAGTATGCAAACAAGTAGCCTTAGAATAAAAGGGAAAAGAGATTTATGAGTTGGGGATATGACAGCCACTGACTATCTTCAAAGTCTGTTTAAGAAACAAGTCTGTTTTTGAAAAAGGAGAGGAGAAAAAAAAAACAACTTTGAAATGCTGACTCTCCTGGTAGAAATTACACTTGTGGACTTATTGTGAGTCACATTGGCCTGATTTTCATGTGGTGCTATGTGAGCTCTGTTGCAGCAGCGCTACACGAGCTGCCAGTGCTGTAACAAACCACAGTGTCCTGCAAGCATTTGTAGAACAGACTTAGCTCTCCTGGTGATCGAATGAGTTTTAAACAGCAGAACTGTTTAAAAAACAGGCTAAGCAGAGCCCTCAGTAAGGTGAAATGTACTCCAGGCTATGCCTTTCTAGGCAGTGCTCTGAGACTTGTGTATGGATCTTCATTAGGAATGTGATTTCATGCTATATAAGGCCAATATCGACTGCCATGTTTTGTTGTGCATAGTTTAAAGGATGATGTATAAGCAGTCTTGTAAAACTGTAACATTTCAGCTCAGTTCAGTAGGTTAGCTGTGAATTTTCTCCTTTACCTTACTTTTTGTTCTGTAGTTCCGCTGTTCCTCTGTCTCCTGAGTCCAAAGGAGAGAGCTGATGTTGTTGTTGACTGAATCGATTGTCTGGCTGCTGCCTGGCTTGGGAGTTTAATAGGAAGGGGTTTGCTGCTCTTTTTAAAACAGCTGTCTACAAATGATTGTTTGTTTGTGTATACTCTGAAACCACTGAGAAGCAACATAATGCAGCATTCGCATCAATTACGCTGCTGTTAGGTAAGGAGTATCTTAGAAGCATACTTACATAAAAATCTATGTGGTCAGAGAGGATGATTATTCCTTAGTTAGCATTATGAAAATGGAGTCTTGTTCTCTTGGTCCAGAGTGTGCTGTCACCCTGCAGGCCCCTGGGCATGTTCTGTGTGCTTAATAGACCCGAGCAAGATTCTGCGCTCATGAGCTTCCCCAAACAGGATGTCACTCTTAAAACTGTCTCAAACAAAAGTCTCCAAACTGTCTCTTCACAGTTCATCTCTCTGATTTGGAAAGAACAGGACACATCCTCATCAGATAACTTTTATTTCTAGGCCTAGAACAACAACTTCTTCCTCTTGCATGTGGAATCTGTCCACATTTTTAAACAGCTGCCTGCACTGACAGATGATAACCAGCCTCCTAAAGTGAAACTAACTTACCCTGCAGTTGGGTGTTTTGTTCTGAATGGGGAGAGGAAGAAAATGTCTGCATCTTGAAAACCTTCTGTAAAACAAAATTATTACTTTTTTTTTTTTCAGTGGACACCTCTGAGATTTTTCCCTCTCGGTCCCAAATTAGTTGTAACTCTAAGGATTAATAATGGAACATTATGAAGAATTCAGGGTACACAGAGATGAGGAACGTTAAGATAGCACATGAAGGTGCAGAATTAATTGCACAACTAAATCTAATGTAGTGGAGAATTTTTTAAGTTGACCTTGGAAGATTTTCCTGAAAATACTTGAGGTTTCTGGTCTAGTTTTCAAACTCTGGTCTGTAGGTATCATAAATGAGTGAATCTTTTCAAGTGAAAAAGCCCGGTGACTCAATGAATTAAGCAGAGGGGAGCAAGTACAGAACACAGGAAAGTCTTGTCATTAAGTTGCTTTTCATGATATAATGCTTACTCATTCTTTACTGGCAATGTAGCAATAAGGAACTAAATTAAAATGAGTTTATACCTGTTATATCACTGAAAAGCTAAAATCTGAAACTCAGTGCAAACATGTGCAAACAATGGACTTAGGACAGGAAAAGCTCTTGTTCTCTCTAGCAGAGGGAGGGAGACTTATGGGTTAATCTTGACTGTCTTCCAGGTAATGCAGTTGCATATCCAGTGCTACAATTGCTGGGATATATCACACTTTGGGGTCCTGGCTCTCACTTGCCAGGTGACAGCTTTAGCAAGGCAAGTATGGGTTTCTGACCTTTGTTTCCATCTACTTTGCTGATGTGAAAGCAAAGAGGTGAGCATGGATAGAGAACTAAGTATTTTGGATGTACTCAAAGGTCTCAGATCTAGAAAGATGTCAACTCTTGTTTCATTGAACTTTGTTCTCCTGTCAAGCTTAGGCCTCACTCTGCCTTTGCTCAGAGCACCACAGGACCCAGCATGCTCACCCTGAGGGCTTGCACCCCTGAGAGGCAGCGAGGAAGGGCAAGTGCTGGTACATCCTAACGTCAAAATACAAATGTAAAGATGTGTTTGGCTGACTCATTACAGTTAGTGGGATGGCACACGGTACGGTCACACAACTTCCTTGTTCAGTATTTCAGTGATCTACAACACCTCGCAATTCTTGTTTCTTTTTGCAGCCCTCATCTTTTCAGGATGGTAATATTACAGCTGGGGTTACAGCACATGCACTGCCTGTGCTATGCTTGCTACAATAACCAGAAACTGTTCCTTTGCTTTTATGACATTTCAATTTCATGGCAGAGGCCATGGTGGATCTTTTTTTCTTTTCTTTCCCAGATTGATTACAGTCCATTTTCAAATTAGTGGTTTAACTGCAACAAAAGGTTTGGTATTATAATTATTGCCCTGAAGACTCACCCAGGCATACTAATAAATTCTACCTTCTCTAATTGTTACTGATGCCTTTTCTTGTCTCATAGTTTCCTGCTCAGTGAAAGATGTCAGCAATAGGAGTAGTGTCCTCCTGTTCCTGTCTCCGTCCTGGTGTATGGCTGCTGAAATCAGGGATGCAGAAGATGAGCTCCTTTGGCTTACATACAGCAGCCAGGTGTGCTGCCAAGGATTACTATGAAGTGCTGGTGTTGGGTGGGGGCGCTGGTGGAATTGCCATGAGTGCTCGGATGAAGAGGAAAGTGGGAGCAGGAAATGTGGCTGTTGTTGAGCCAAGTAAGGTGAGTCTCCATCAGCTGTAAAGCATTGTAAAGAATAAGCTTTTTTTTACATATGAGACCAGATTGGTTTGATTCTCATCTCTCTCCAGTCCCACATGTTTCTAAATGTGGAGAGGAAGCCAACTAACCATCTTTTAAAAGGCTTTGCATGAAATCTGTTACTCCGTGAGTGTCTGCATCCCTCCAGCTTTGTCATGCAAAACTCCTCCTTATTTATACAACTTCTTTTGTTAAGAATAACACAATATTAAGGGCATATTGCTTCCCATGTGGAGTGATGTGCCTTCATCTTGAAGTCTTTTTAAACAGTTCCTAAATGTCCCTTTGGACTTTTATTTCAGACTCATTACTATCAGCCGCTGTGGACCCTGGTTGGCGGTGGTGCAAAGCAGCTGGCGGCTTCTGCACGTCCAACAGGAAGTGTAATGCCCAAGGGTGTGGAGTGGATCAAATCTCGAGTTACAGCATTGGATCCAGATAAGAACTGTGTCTGGCTGGAGAATGATATCAAGGTAAAAACATAAAAACTTTTTTTGACCCCCTTGGAACTGCCTGTTGAGACCTCTGTCATTAAGGAGACCGGGAAATTCCACTTAGTCTTATGAGAAGTATTTGACCCTAAAATCTTTGTCTAATAAAAATGTTGGTAGGTAACTTGGTTAGAATAGCATTAGCTTAAAATATCATTATCATAAGTTTTGCCTTGTTTATGGTGAACTGAACAAAAAAGATGTTCAGATGTTTTGCTCCACATACCTGGGTTTGTTTTACTAGAATGCTTAGAGCTAAATTTTTATTACTAATGCTCCCTTGATCTCCTTCCCTTATGACTCTCTTTCTGTCAGATAATGCTTTGGTTTCTTTGTCTAAATACTTCTTTTTTTTCCCTTACACAATAGGTATCTTACAAGTATCTGATAATTGCCCTTGGAATTAGTCTGCATTATGAAAAGGTATTTGTTTTACAGTTTTTACTAGTTTTAAGAGCATCACATACATTCATTAAAGTAAATGGCTTTTCAGTACTTTTATTACTGCAAGATATTGAACACTATATGAATTAAAGAGACAGAAGACAAACTAATGACTACTCCTTCCACAGATCTCTGTAATAACCCAAATTACCCTTGGGAAGGTATTTTAAGACAACTTTTTTGCATCACTATGGCAATATCAGCAGATGGGGCAGCAAGTTAAATCTAGAACTTAAAGGCAGCCTGTAATAGTGAGATAGTAAGGCATGTTGACTCTGGTCCAAAGCATCTCTAGTGTAACAGAATGAGGAGCACACAGCAGTCAGTAAAATCTCTCCTGCAGAATTAATTTGTCCTGCTCTCACCTTTCTTAAAGGATGCACTTCAAAAGGAACCAGCTGAGTTACACACTTGTGTTCAAACAGGCCCTGGGGTCCTTCCCTGTATTAAGTTTCCTGTGCACTTCATACAGTGGCACTCGGAGGGAAATGTTGGCCCAAGAATGACCACAATGATGTGTAAGAGGAGGAAAACACAAAAGCAAGATGACTGAGTGCTTTGACTCTTGTGGTTTTATTCTGACCTGAACATGAAAATGCATTTGAGTACCTCTTTGAAAACCTCCCCAGGATATATGAAAAGCAAGAGCCAGCCTCAGTTACTGCAGTCACACAGATAAATTCTGGTGATGAGAGTAGTGGAATGAGGAGTTACATTGTGCTCAGTGACCCTCAGTCTTCATACATATCACTTCAGTACAACCTGATAAAAGTAAATTCAATGTTCATTAGTAGAAGCCATGTAATACAGTTAATCACTATTACTGTGTAGTGAAAACTCACAGTTAACAGATTTACGTGGCTTTAAAACAAAAGTGGCCACTTCAAAAAAAGGGCTGGTTTCTCTTCACCAACAGCACACTTCCAAACACACTGCAGTGCAAAAACTTGGGTCTGGCTCTGCACTGAAAATTTATGCTCAGATGTTGCAGACCGAAGTCATTTCATATATCTGTTATAAATCTTATATCTTCTAAATGTTATATCTACTAAATATCTGCTAAATCCTGGCAGAAATACCAGTTTGATTGCTAGGCTTATTTTTAAAAATACCAACTAGCAGTAACTATGGGCTTTCTTTTTGCTAGAAATTTCTTATATAGCTTTTTCTCAGTCTGTATTTAATACTTGTCAACGATGACAATAGTTTTGCCACCTGTACTTTAATCCTGCATTTCTTTTTCCTAGATCAAAGGCTTGCCTGAGGGTTTCGATCACCCTAAAATAGGTTCCAATTATTCAGTTCATACAGTAGAGAAAACATGGAAAGCTATACAAGACTTTAAGGAAGGAAATGCAATCTTCACTTTCCCAAATACTCCAGTGAAGTGTGCAGGGGCTCCTCAGAAGATCATGTATTTATCAGATGCATACTGGAGGAAAGTAAGTATTTTACTCTCTCTGCCAGTGCTTGTCCCTCCTGTTGGAAGGAAGGCTTGTTCTAAGGGTTTCATATTATCTTTAAAACAAATATAAACCACATGAGAGGTCTGTGACTCAGGATTCCTAAAGTGAGTGAGCTATTTTCTATTATTAATGTATAATGAAGGCAGGTAAATGGATTGTACATAAATATTTAGCATATGTTTAATACCAGAGAGACTTGTAGAATTAAGAATCCATAAGGAAAGAACTGCTTACCCTGTTTCTGGGGAGCTGCAGATAGAACTCAGCCTGATTTATAACTTCAGGTCGTGCACTAATGTAACACTGGCTGGAATTAAGTAATTCTTGTTACTTTAGGTACTTAATACCTGTTACCATTTGTCTTTCTATTAGTTTGAGAAGTGGCTGTGCTTGCTCCTTGGAGCACAGTCAGGAGGAGTCTCAGCCAGGCTGTCAAAGCAAGCTTAGTGGAAGCAAAAGACAACTTCAGGTAGAAGTGTCAGGCTTCATATGTGTTTAAGTTTCATGAGTTGTCTGCTGGGTGAGTAGCTGAATAAGGCACAGAAGTGAAGGTTTCAGAAAGCTGTATAATGCTAAGCTGCTACAAATGCTTAACCTGCACACAGCACTTCCTCAGTGCAGCCACCTCTTCTCACAAGCAGTTTGTGTGGAGTGTCTTCAGTACCTCACTGAAGGGTCTGCCTTCTAACATTGTGTGAAATAGCTGTGTCTGAGACTTCTCATGTTAATACTTCATTAATAATTGAACTGTATGAATAGTTCTCTCAGCTCATTACTAGTGCAGCACAGTTCTTTTTCCTCTGCTAGCTTGTCACAGCTTCTTAATAGAAAAGGCTAATTTGATCTCTTTCTGCAGACAGGAAAACGTTCCAAAGCAAACATCATGTTCAACACTTCACTTGGTGCAATTTTTGCTGTTAAGAAGTATGCTGATGCATTGCTGGAAGTAATAAAGGAGAGGAATATTGCTGTGAACTATAAGCGTAACCTTGTGGAAGTTCGAGCGGACAGACAAGAGGCCGTGTTTGAAAACTTGGACAAACCTGGAGAGACTGAAGTTCATCAGGTCAGGAGCTTTCAGACCTGGAGTTTGGTTCTATTTCTTTTCCTTGTGAAATGTAACATAACTTCCACACCATAGTAACGTAGTGTCTGCTTTGTTGTGTACTGCTGTTCCTTTCTGAGAGTACCAACTCTAACTTTAGCAGAATATTTAAAAATTTTAAATTAAGGTGGAGAGAAGAAAAAAATATTTCATAAACTATGCCTGGAGTCCTGTATGCCATGGGAATGTTTCAGGTGTGGATGGAGGAAGGCAAATTGCTGTTATGCCAGTCCAGATGGAGTTCCTTGATAAGGTTCATGTTAATTAACTGATGTGCTTGAAATCTGAGAGCAGATTTTCATTCCATACACTTGGGTTTAAAAAAACAAACCAAACACAAACCCAAGAAACTCCCTCCACAATGTGCTTATTGCCTTGTATCAACACAGATAGAGGTTGCTGTCATGAACTAAGCACTGAGCCCCTTTTCTTTCTGTTTAGTATGGAATGCTTCATGTCACACCCCCAATGGGGCCACCAGCTGTACTCATCAACAGTCCCGTCTCAGATGCAGCTGGCTGGGTGGATGTAGATAAAGAAACTCTACAACATAAAAAGTATCCTAATGTCTTTGGCATTGGAGACTGCACCAACCTTCCAACATCAAAAACTGCTGCAGCTGTAGGTAAAGTTGCTTGTGTGTGTGTTTGTGGGTGTAATGACAAGTGTGGACTCACAGTAAGCCTTTTGTTTAGTTTGCTACTCCCAAGGTCTTGACTTCAATTCTGAGCTTTCACAAAGACCAAAGTTAACTGCAGACCACGCTGATGCCATTAACCCCCACGGTTCTGTTGTTCCAGATACCTCACAGATGAACTGATTCTATTTTCTGTGTTCACAGAAGGTCATGAGCGTATTATTGTATTCCATCATCATTCAGTAACCAAACTTGCTGCTTTGTCTTAGCACCTCAGGCATGTGTGTCAGCCAGCTGATAAGTCACTATCAAAAAATCACACATTCTGTCCTTGTAGCCACCGATCCCACCATAAACCCACTTTGGGTATGTGGTCTCACAACTGAAAAAAGGCAAATAAAAGGAAAAAAGAAAGGGTATACAGTATGTTATTGATGTAACTTAAGAAAGGGGAAGTCACCTATTTCAACAAAGGGGTCTATAATACTTCCCTCACAGCACTCAAAATGAAACAGAAATCCAGTGTGCCAGAATCTCAGTGTTTGGGAAGACTGATCAAGTATAATTTATCATAGGAGAATGGGCACAGGCTAAGAATATCAACTCAAGTTTCATTAAGCTTTAGCATGTTCCAAGCAGTGAGGCCAAAGCATTAGTCCATTTTTCCTGTAATCTGGAACTGTAAACTTATATGTAAATTCAGCTGCACTGTCCAACAAAATGCCTGGCTGCTAGTGTTTGCTTTAGTAATGACAATTGTTACCTGAAGCAAAGCCTTAGTACACTTTTTTTTTTTTCTTATGTAGCTGCCCAGTCTGGAGTCCTTGATAAAACTATTTCTCTGGTAATGAAGAACCAGTTGCCAGCTAAAAAGGTACTCACAGCTTTTGTTTTTTTTACAGCTTTTGTCTTAAGGAGAAATTATTTTGAGTGTTTTCTCCCTTCTCATGCAGGAAGTCTTGCAAGCAGCTGAACCGTGTGAACAGGAAGGGAGGGAGGGTTTTGCAGCAGCAGTTGGTACTGAATGGCTCCCCACTGTCATAGTAGTAACTTAACTGCACAATTCGTGCCCTTGACACTGCCACTAAAAACATTATCTATTTGATTCCCTGACTCCTGAGTTGAAAGCAGCTTAAAGGCTGTAGTCTGGGTTCTCCACCAATGCAGGTGACTCAATGAAACTGTTGACTAACAATCCCTGCTCCAGGAACTCTTGCAAACTTGCTTCCCCTGTACAAATATGATCTTTTAAGGAGTTAAATTGAAAGTTTTGTATTACAGCTGTTAAGCTTATAACTATGTTCAAATTTCTGAGGCTTTACTTTCATTTTACACATGGTTTCTGAATTAATATTCCTTGGGACACTGACCTAAATATCCTGTGATCTTCTGGAAATTCTTGCAACTAGATTCAAGATCCTGTTTGTGCCTGTTGAAGCAAACACCAGCTCTCATCCTGATCTACTGGTCACCTGTTGTGCTGGTTACAATAACCAACAATTAGTGACATAAAGCCTTATTGTGCTAAGTTAGTTCTAATTTAAGCAGTGTTGTCAAGCAAATCTATATTTGAGATAGAGTGGCTTAGTATGCTTATTAAACCATAATCGGCTTAGCAGCCTTCCAACTTCACTGGTATTAAAACTGTAACTGCAGAAACCTCAAAGTAATTTATTTAGAAGTGTGAATGTTAACCATATGGCTTTTAATACCTCAGCATTTAGGCTTTGTTCAGCTGAATGAGAAGTGGGTATTTCTCATTGCAGTATGATGGATACACCTCCTGCCCGCTTGTAACAGGCTACAAGGTCATTCTAGCAGAGTTTGACTACAATGCTCAGCCTCTGGAGACCTTTCCCATTGACCAGAGTAAGGAGAGAGTAACCATGTACCATATGAAAGCTGATATGATGCCTTTGCTCTACTGGAATGCACTACTGAAGTAAGTATTTCAATTCTGTGATCAGTCAGAAAAAAATCCAACTGTTCTAATTTAGTTCCTGCCTGGAATAGAAGCAAACCAAGCACATCCTTAGTCATAACTAGGACCTGGACATTCTGAGGATTATGAGCACTTTGACAGTCCCAGTGGTTTGTTCAAGCAGAACAAAGCTGACTTGCAGAGAAGGGCACCCATTGCCAAACTGAAAACCTCACTGAAACAAAGACAAAGCTCCAAAGCAATCCCTCCTCACTCATCTCTTAGCAGTATGGTGTCTCACAGAAATAAAGAAAAACATTCTCCCCAAACCCTACTTAGACAGCACATATACAAAACAACTTTCTCTGTTTCTAGGGGATACTGGGGAGGACCAGCTCCTTTCAGGAAGCTGATGCACCTCGGCTTGAAGTAACTGCCTCTTCTCGGTGTTGGTCATTTTGAAGAAAATGGACTGGTCTCACACTGATCAATGAGTATCTTCCCTCTTGGAATACCTAATAGACTTTTTTCTTTTTCTTCCTAAATTTGTCCTAAATTTACTTTTCCCCCTGCTAGGGGTTGACCTTTCACATGCTCTTTCATGTAAACCAAGGCCTTAAACTACTTCTGGATTTACAGAAGAGCCATAACCTACAATACACTACAGCAATTTCTAGCACAATCAGTACTTTTAAAGCTGTTGTGTATGTAGTACGTTCCTTACTCTCAACTGAATTGTCTGCATCCAAGATCAATGTGTGCACTGGATTTAAGAATGATTCAATGCTAGTAAAATGGCCTGAAAGTCTCCTATTGTTCTCTCATTTTTGAAGAACAAAATCAATCCTAATTTCTAACCATTCCTGCTGCCTAATTTTATGGATTATAGAAATTCATGCAAGGCATTGGAAATAGAAGCAATGTATGTGTATGTGGATACATACACTCTCCCAGGACAGTTGTGCCCCTTCACATCAGTTCCACTATAATGTTTTAACCTGTGGCAGTAAGAACATCTTGAAAAGAATTCCCAGGAGACTGGGAAAAGACTGAGATCATCTGGGACGACATACTAGACTGAAGCACAATTTAGGATCGCAGACAAGGGGGGAGTGCTTTTTAATTATGACCATACAGAACTCAAGTTTTCAAGGGAAGGTTGAACAAAGTTGAACTTAAGAGTTGAGTCTTCACAGAAGCTGGAACTTTAGTGGCAGTCAGGTAGACAGCGTGGAGCAAACAGGAGTCATCTTCACTCACAAGAATCAGCAGCAGCAGCTTATTTCTAAACAAAGGTATAAATGAACATATTTCAAGTTACAGCTTCATGCATTTTCAACACAGGCTTTGAAATAGTTGCCTTTGAATTGCAGTTATAAGCATGAACACATACTTGGGTGTTAAGTAATTCTTCAATCTTATTCTGGATCTGCCCATACACATCATTAAACAGCTCCTCCTTTGATTTTGTCCCATTCAAGTGCACTGAAAGAAAGTAAAGAGAGCTATAACTGAATGTCTCCAAGCTTGCCAGATCCTCATTTAAAAAGCATGCACCTTACTGGTACGAGAAATACACTCCCTCCACCTGCTTCATTCACCTCCTCTCATGCACCAGTGTGTGCTTCTGCCATTAGAGACTTACCCACATCAACTCCAAGTTCTTCCATTATCTTCCTGTGCTTTACATACATGGGCCAAACGTGGCCATCAAACAGTCCAGGTGGGTCTGGGACAGTGTAATTCCTTGAACTGTAAATGAAGGCATTGTTACTCAAAAGTAGTGTAACGACAGTTTGGAGAAATGACATTTCACTCAGTTTCTCTACACACTGGCTTGAGCCTGTTGCCTCCAGTGTGGTTTCTGAGCTTATGGAAAGTCAGTATTTAGAAAGATCTGCATGCACAAAGATACCCAAGTCAGTTGGAATTTGATGGGCAGGTCCAAAGAGTTCAAGATGCAAAAAGAGTCCCCAAGACAGACCGATCTAAACGTTGATGAGTACACTCTGAAAGCTTTAGCAGAACTTTGGGCAAAATAGCTCTTTGCTTATTCCTCTTGAAATATAACTTCAAGTTTAATACTTTCCATTTGCTTCAAGAACAGCGTATGCAAACAACAATACAGCCAAATGTAAAACCCCACATAGTTCAAGATCTGGAAACCTATTATTGGAAATCCAGCAAGGTAAAAGGCTAAGAAAGGTCTGTGCAGAAACTGAGCATTACATACACAAACACAACAGCCTGGTAGGAAGCTTTAGGTTAGTTCACTGAAGGAAGCTGCAGTCTTCTAATAAAACAGCTACATTAGCATTTATCCCTTATTACCTAAAAGCTTCACAGAAACAAAATCTTGAACAGAGCAAGATGTTACTGGACTAACGAGGAAACTCAGATTTACCTTCTTCTCCTTTTACACTCTTCATATGGAATGGAAAGAAAGTACCGATGGTGGAATACGTCAATCAGCGGCCTGAAAGAGTGACGTGTTTGGTTACAATAGCAAAAAAGGGAGAGGTAAAACTACATCCATTTCCTGTACCTAGAGCAGCCTTCAGACTTGTGACACCTAAGCTCAGCAGTACCATATAATGTGAAAATCAAAATGTGTGAGTGAATATTTGATTACCTATATGTGTAAAGCAGGAAGCCTTCAACGATAAGAATGTGGATTGTTTCATCTCCTCCCTCCTTATCTGGCAAGATCTGGGCATCCAGTGTGTTGTTGATCCCATGAGAACGTTCAAACTTGACTGGGTTTTTTATCCAAGCATTTATGGTGCTCATCATGGCTTCCATATCTAGTGCGCTAATCACTAAGACAAAAGAGACAGCTATCATTTAGCAGTAATTAAATATTATTTAGTAATACAGTCAGTATAAAACAGTGCATATGAAGAGTCAAAATATTCCAAGTTTTTGAGTTATGCTTTGAAACGCGGCAAGAGAGGCTTACCATCATACTGTTTAAACCCATCTTCAACTTCTATTTCATCTTGGGGCTGAAACAGCAATAAGAAAAAAAAAAAAACCTACTTGGTCAGAAAACTACCGAGAAGCGCAATACCCATTACAAAGCAAAATTCAAGACCCAAACCCTGAAGCTACCAAAAAAGAGGCTTTTCACCCCCCACCAGGTTTCTTTGCATGCAGATAAAAACCAGCAGTACGAGGCTCAGATAAAGCCGCCTGGTCCTCTATCTTCCCAGCGACACGAGCACACCGGGCAGCCCTCCGTGGGAACCGAAAAGTCACCCGGATACGCCGGAGCGCTTATCCGCCGGGCGCACGGGCCCCGCCAGGCTCTGCAGAGGCGGCGCAGGGCGGGCACGGCGCCAGCAGCGCGGGCGGAAGCCCGCGGGGGTCACCCCGCGCCCTCCCGCGGCCGGCAGGGCCCGCTCACCTTGAAGAAGTCGTCCTGGTGCACCACGCTGCAGTTGGGCAGGGCCCGCATCAGCCGCCGCGTCAGGGTGGTCTTGCCGCCGTTCGTGACCCTGCGGCGAGAGCGCGGCCGTCGGGGAGCGCCACGTGGGGACCGCGCACCCCGCACACCGCCCGGCACTGCGGCACCGGGAGCGCCGGCCGAACTGACCCGCGCCCGCCCCGCACCCCGAGCCGCCCCCCGGCCCGGCCCCCGCTCTCACCCGCCGATGCCGATGATGATGTTCATGGCGCGTCCCGCGGCCGCCCGGCCCGACTCCAACTGCCTGTCCTGAGGGGCTGGGAGGGGAGGGGACCCGGTGTCTCCAGTACCGGCCGCCTACGTGCCTGAGCCGGGACCCGGGCAAGGGGAGGAAGGGGCCGGAGAAGAGGAGAAGGTGGAGGGGAGAGGCCCACCGTCAGCTGCGGGTGCGCGCCATGGTGTCCGGGCACAGCAGGGCCGCTCCGCGCCGCGCCGCGCGCTCCGCAAAGGGGGGCGGCTCCTCCGCGCGCGCGCCTTCCCATCGCGCCCCGCCGCGCCCATTGGGCGGCCGCCGCCGCCCGGCCAATGGGGAGCGGCGCGGTGCGGGCGCCGCGCGCTGATTGGCTGCGGCGCGCTCGGTCAGCCCGGGCGGTGTTACGGCGCGGCCGCTGGGGGGCGCTCGTTGGGCGCCGCGCCGGGCAGGGGCGGGCGCGCCAGCGGCGGGGCCGTGGCGCCCCCACGCGGCTGTGGGGGCGCAGCGCGAGGGAGGAGCTGCGGCAGCGCCGGGCGCTCGGTCGGGCCCCTCTGCCGTGGTGCTGCCCGTGGCCCGCTCCGAACACCAGCCCGGCTCTCTGCCCTGAGGAGCTGCGTTGGGATCGGGCGGCGGCGGGGCCGGGGCATGGACCGGCCGTGGCTCCCCGTGAGGGCGCGGCGGGGCGGGAAGGCCACGCTCGCGGTGCGCAGGGCGCCCCCTGGCGGAGCGCGCGGCCCGGCGTGTGTGAAGGTCACGGCGCGTCCTCGGGCCGGGCCGTGAGGGAGCTGAGGGAGCTGAGGGGGCCCGGGCAGAGCCGACCGGGAAACAGCCCCGAGCACCCCCTGCTGCCCCTGCTTCCCCTGCTTCCCCTGCTTCCCCTGCGTCCCTCACACGCTTCTCCTGGGCGGTTGTGTCTGTCCCTCGGCAGCGGCTGCCGGGGCTCGGACTCCTCCAAACGGCTGTGCCTGGGGGACTTCACCTTTTTTTATCAGGGCTTCCATCCTTCTATAAAGAAGGGAAATTTATGGTCACAGCTTTCTTTTCTTTTTTTTTTTTTTTTTCCCCGGTAAATTAATCTGAATTTATTTTTGGTAACATTAAATCCCCTAATTTACAAGCCAGTAACTCCGTTCACCATATTTGCAATGCCAGTGGTTGGTGTGTTGCCAACCATGTGCTTCCTTCTCATCCTTTTGTGATTTTTGCTGATTTTCTTCTGGTAAAACCACAGGCATATCTCAGTTGATTTCTTTCGCAGTTATTTTTGACTTCCAAAGGGAACACATAATCTGGCCTCTTGGCTTTTCTTCTTTTTTGAGAAGGAATGGACTGTTAGTTCAAAATACATTTTTTTCATGTTGTGATTACAGTCATTTAGCTCATTTTCAGTGTGAAACAGAAATGCTGCCTTTGTGGTTTGGGGTATTTTTGGTGGTGGTTTTTTTGTTTGTTTGTTTTTGGGGAGGTGGTTGTTATTTTTTAAATATATGTGCTTTGAATATATAGCTTTGAAAAGGAGAAGCTCCTCACAGACTACACCTAAATTCTTTAGGTTAAAAATACCAACACACCTAGATTAATGAAGCTTTCAGGTGAAACCTTATTCTCAGGTTCATAAAGTTCCAGAATGGCAGAAGACCAATAGATACATTCATGCTAGATAATAGCATTATGATATAGAGTGAGGACTGCATCCCAAACTCGGTTTGGAATCTGTGCATACACTGGTAAAATCAGGATGTTACTTGCAAGCAGTTAAAGTCACTCTACAGCAGGATTTTAGCTGTTTGCCTCCGAGGTTCTTCCAAAGTCTCGGTCATTTATTGTCTTGTACTCCTCACCTTTAGCCAACCAAGACGCACTCTTCAAGTTTCATGCTCAAAACCAATATTTTAAATACAAGTTCTGCTGATTTTTTACCATACATGAACAGACAATTGTTGGAGGATTTTAACAGGATGTAGATACCAAATGAGCAAAGGATAATGAACAAATTAGAGGCACAGTGGCAATTAGGCTGAAGTATGCTTCTCACATCAACTCACTGCTGATAGAGCTGGAACGAAAATGGCAACTGAACTCAGTTAATCACAGTTTAACACTGAATTGGGGCAGGGTGATGGCAGCCTGTGCCTGATGTGTGATAATATTACACGAACTGTACCCTCATTGTCCTTCACTAACAGCTCCAGCCAAGAATTTTACATTATCAGACTTTGAGTCTAAAGTTGGGAAGAATAAACATGTTCAGTGTTGTTAATTATCAGGATCGCTGTGTACCTCTCATGTCTATGCAAAGAGGATTCTTTTGTTTTGATTCAGGCCAGTATTTTCCTTTGATATTTTGTTAGTAAAACACCAGAATCTTTTGAATGCTTTTTAATACACAGCAATAGTACAACAAATCGAGTGGTATGCTCAGGAAAGTAAATCTGAGCCTTCACAAAGCTCTTGGGCACTTTAAGGCTCCGGGCTCCAGAAGGGCAGTGCATCCTGCCATGGGATCCAGCATCCGTGTCTGCGCGTGCTAGCCATTTCCCAGGCCCTTTGTCCCCTCTGCTCGATGATACTGCTGCCATGGTGAAAAACAGAGGGAAAGAACAACAGGATATTGTCCCGCTCTACTCCGCGTGCCAACTGTGACAAAATGTTGTTTTCTCCTCGGTTTGGGGATTCTTGTTGGCTTTCACTAGTCCTGGGTGAGCCTGGAGACATCAAGGTGTCTTTAAAATTCTCCCGGTTAGCGTGGAGACCTTGAGTCTCCGGTAGCAAGGCGGTGTCCCATGCCCCGGTGCGAACATTGCCGCCCTGGGGGATGATTCTCTGGCTCAGGCAGCGGAAAAGAAGCGTCGTGGTGTAAAACACAACAGGAAGGCGCCGAGCACGCCGTGTGCCCGGGGACACCTGCAGAGCTGCCGCAAGGGTGGAAGTGAGCCACGGGCTGCAGGGGGAGTGCTGAGAAAACTGCACGGCTGCACAAATCTGACGCCAAAGCAGGGCGCTATTTTTGGTCTCCGCTCTGCTGTTCTGACACCTGTGGGCTCGCGTGGGGCTCGCAGCGAGCGGACTCGGGCGGCGCCTCCTCCCGCAGCCCAGGAACCGCCGCAGGGCACGGGATCGCAGCGCAGCGCTCCTGCTTGGCCAGCAGGACTAATTATAGCCCAGGAATATGAACTGTGAACGTGCTGGAGTCGCCGAGAAGGGAGTTGGCTGTGAGCCAGCCCTCGAATGAGGACACACCATCCCGGCAGGACTCCCCGGGAGCTGCAGGAAACCCCGAGGTACGCGCGGAGCCCCACGGAGGGAGATGGACACACGGGAGGGAGGGCAGGAGGACGGGAGGAGTTCAGCCCTTTACTGTGGGATGGGGATGCTGTCATCTCGGTCAGTCTGCTCTCGAAATAGGTTATCACTGCAGAGGGACGCACTTCATGATTTTAAAGAAAATCTTAGCTTTGGTATGGTCTCGTTAACATGCAAGAAACCCCAGAAATCTGCATGCGAAGTGATAGCAAAAGCTTCGGCTTCTGCATGTTCTTACGGTTGTGTGGGCCGCTGTTCCTTCTAGTGGTGATAAAGACCGTTGTGAGAGGATGAGGTGAGGTGAAAAATTTATCCACCCAGGATAAAATGAAAAATATATGACACGTTCTGCAATAATGTATCACATGAACTACCTAAAGCAAAGGGACTGACTTAACAAATGCTTTGAAAGATAAATGGCAGAAATCTAAGAAATCGGCTTGAAGTGTGAGAAGCGATGAAGTGTAAGGAAACCACAAAGGTAAAAGAAATAGATGTCCTAATTACGTAATCGTGGGACTACATAAGAAATGCCTGTGAAGGGGGAAGCTTATGCTGTTTGCTTGTGAGAGCTTTCGTGGGTGTTCAGAAAGATTGAATTGCTGCAGCTGTAACTTCTGTTAAACTGTAAGCTTGAAAAAATAACAAAACCTTCTTTATAAATGAATGTGTTGTTAATATTGTTTTAATGAAAAAGTTGATATGAAAGGCTACTCTATAGCCCTAGGTATGATTCAAAGGAAGATATATTAAAAAAAAAAAAAAATCATTGACTATTAAAAGTTGGGCTGTATCCTGGCTGCAGGGCACTTAGTAAGTCTCCTGGTTGTGCCTCCAGTTCAGGAGTGCCATGCTAATAGTTTTGTATATTCTGGGAAGCTGTAGGCTCTGATGAATGGTTTCTCTTGCTGATATACAAGGCTCTTCTTTTCTCTTTTAAGGGCTATTTGGAGTTGTACAAGGCTCTTTGCTTTAAGCTCTTCTATGTCTAAGAAGAGTACTCATGTCAGATGTAAGGCCCAAACTTTCTTTTGCACCAGTTTGTAAATGTTAAGTGGTCAATCTGTTGTGGTTCAAAGTTAGTTTCTTTCAAAACAGTAAATAATTCATAAGTATTGGCTAGCTCTGCTTACAGACAGATCATGGACTGTTAAGCAAGACCTCAATTCTAGCATTTTTTTTTATTATATTTCCCTAAAGAACTTATGTTAATTCTGTGAGTAAATACACAGAGTTCTTACCCCTGATTTCTGACATGGACATACTGATTTTAAATTGATGCTACTCCCTTTTCCAGGTGTGTTTAAGAATTTAACAGTCTTGCTTTAGTCTTACAAATTGCCTATTGCTTAATAACTCTTACAAAACTTTGATCTCTTTTAATGTAAACATAAATAATAATCTTTTTACAGGTATACTGATCAGATGAATTCTGTGATCTTTACCAGTGAACCTGCACAAGCAATTCCTTTCTAAGCTCACTCAAGGTCCTCGTACTGCTCAAACTCCCAGAGAAATAATTTCACTTAACAAGACCTCATTACCTACTGAGAAATATAATGACTGAATTCCTGGTTTGTTTTAACTGGTGCAATGGTGAACAGCCCCAGCCGGTAGGTAGATGCACAACTGTCATAATTTATCAGATTTTAAATTTTTTCTTTCAGTTACAGAGAAAACACTTTCATTGTCCTGTTGTTTTGATTAATTTGGGCAAAGTGATGCAAAAGCCAAAACCAGTCTATTTGAACTATGTGTGCTTTGCCAGAAACTTGGACCATATGACTGTTTGCAGTTCTCAGACCCTGACTTTCCAACATTAAGTTCTTGCTAAAATGTAATTAGCAGTAATAAAAGTGACTTTGATCTTTTCTCACTGGGAACAGTCTGAAACTTCAGCCTGGTTGCTGTGAGGTTTAATTAGGGGTCAGTGCTGGCTATCTATTTTTATCTCAGCTGCTTGTTTCTGTCTGAAAGCTGCTCATGTTTTCTGAACAGAGACCCAAGATATCTTCCTTTTTATAGAAGAGGCGTCGGAGACTGGACCGGAATATGATCGGAGAGCCCATGAATTTTGTACACACTGCACATGTTGGGGCAGGAGAGATGAGCAGTGACTACACATCAGTAAGTGTGCACCTCTTGGGTAAGCAGAGACCTCCACTCAGTAGCCTGTAGAGCAGGCAGTTAATAAAATACTAGATAATGGTAAGACAGAGACAAATCTGACCTTTTTTTTTTATTAATCAGTAGAAGAGCATCAGAACAGAACTGTCTTTGGGTTTGTAAATGTGAGATACTGTGGGAGATACACTCAGCAAGTGCCCATTCCCTCAGTATCTTTAGGTATAACGAGAACCTTTTGGATATGGATTCTGCGAATGCACTTCATACTGGGAGCAGATAACACATCATCTTGAAGTCAAAGCTGTGCCAGGATGAGGGATGTAAGAATAAATGGATTTTGGATAGCAAAACATATCTTGTACACTGACTTAAAGTAGTATTTAATAATCCTGGGTTTAGTTGTTATTTTTCCCTACTACAGTTGGAACGTAGCACTGTAAACATATGGCCCACCTGTCTTTTCAAATTGATGCTTTTAACAATTGCTCTGGCAACCAGAATTTATAAGATGCATGTTCTAATAAACTTTTTTCCTAGGCTGTATCAATTCAGGACCACATGAAGTCCAAAGGTGGCTACACAAATGGCACTTCTGCAACTGTTGAGATGTAGGAAACTGAGAGAAGGCTGAAATCTGCTCTGTCTTATGAGGACCCCGGACTGTGCTTTCACATTCTCTAAAACCTCTTTGACATGGAGTAGGGAGAGTACTTGAATTAAAAATAGGTCAGTACAAGCTTTGGTGTTCTTTGCACAATACCTTCTGAAGGGGTTATTGTAAATGATCCTTAAAATGGTCTTTTGTGGTAGTGTTTGTAGTGGCAACTGTAATTCGTCACTGTGGATGACTCCAAGCTCTGTCCCAAAAACCTCACAAAGTTGTCTTCTAGGATGGAATTTGAAGTCAGAATGAATTGTTTGGGATTTTGGTCTCTGTCTTTTTCTCCCTTCGTGAAATGCAGGTTGATTTAATTGGAAGGTATTGCATGTTTTCACTTTTAACATAGGGTAAATTCAGTGCCAAGTTTGATCTTATAATTTTCATACAACTTTGGACCTGTTTTTTAGATGTTTTACAACTTAAGGCATAACTCTTTGGTATTTTTAATGTCTTTTGATGGTGAACAAACTAATATAACACAGTTAGCTGAGTCTGCAAAGCGCAGTGAAACTTCTGCCTTGCCTTGATAACACTTTTGTGACTGAAAATGGAGGTTTTGCAAACATAAGGACTCTCAAATGAGACTTAAAACAACAGATGTGTCTCAGTGACTGGGCTGCCTCCCATCCACACACACACTCGTGTGACTGGCAGGTATTACTGCAGCACAGCTGGTGGTACCTACCAGTTAACTGCAAGTGGTGCTGCAATGTGCTCATAACTGTGTGTTCATTTTGCATGACTACCACTGAATTTTAAACTAAACATATATAAGATCACTCTCTTTAACCTGTCTGTAACAGTAACCATACAGGACTTCGAGGGATATCTTGCTGGTGTTTCTGGCTCTTTAATCGAATGACTGTTTGTTTTAGATGAAAAGAATTTTTTCTTGCAGGTGGTTTAAGAGATACAGCCATGTGAAGTACACACTCTTAAAGAACATCGTGAAAAGTTGCAGGGGAATAGTAAATGGAAAGAGTGTCTTGCAGAGTTCCAGCACTTCATAAATATTTAAATAAATAACCATAAATATTTAGACATGCTCAAACTACAGTTTATTACCGAGTTCTTATTGATCTTTCTATTAAATGATTCGACAAAAGTCCTGAAGTAGAGCTGGTTTTCCTTTTACCCAATCACTGACCACCGTTGCCCAGCTCAAAATTTTTATGACTACCAGTGTAGAAACTCAGGAAATCTGCTTGCTAGCAGGGGATTAACGAAATACAAACATTTCAATTGCTGCCATATCAGCAGCAGTTATGCTGGAAGTCAGTGAAGTTCTTTCCTTGCTCCAGGCAGAACATCAGTTATGAACTTTTTTCCATTTTAAAAAATATCTAGCTGGCAAATCTTTTAACTTCTTTGATTCTCTTTGTAGCTTGTTATACATCTTAAATCTAGACTGCAGCCTTCACTGAACTGCTAGGCTGCCTTTTGAGTACAGTAGGGAACTTGAAACATGAAAGGTAGCTCTGTGTTCCTGTATGTGTTCAAAAAATAACTTTTCCCCTCCCCCATATTTCATCTCTAAGGGCCAAAGAGGAAGGGGGAGTATCACTTTCTATAACAGTCAACAGCTGATCATAACATTCTGTAACTACATGAGAGGAATCTAATATCTGTGTCTTGCTAGATCCTTACTTGAATCAAAATGCATGTCAAATTTTAATATATTTTAAAATTAGCATAGTTAGCTGTACATTTAGCTTTTGAGAGTTTTTCATATTACTGTCTTCTAACTTCAGATATATTCCAACCACCTATTTAAGATAGAGTTTAAAGAAGATAAATCCTGTGTACTGTTGAGGAAGCATAAAGTGTCCAAACTGTTTTAAAGAATAGATTCCAATTCACCTGTATTATACTGAGTTCAGGCATTCAATTATTCAATCACCTGCCCAGAAAAAAAGGTGGTAGGCCAGATGTCATGAAGAAAATGGGTTGTAAGAAAACAAATTGAACAGGAGTTCAGTTTCCCAAAGGCCCATTTGGCAGGTTTAAGATTAGTAGTGTGACTAGAAATAAAGGAGTTGGTCGTCATGTCAGTTCTTGTCTCTAAAAATAAATCAACTGAGAATTTGTTATTAAACCCTTATTTAGAGAAAAATCCTAATTTTCATCATGCAAAACAGCCCTATCTGATGTAATGTTTTGCTATTGCATTCAGAGTACCATTATTTTAAAAAATCCAAACAAACATAAACACATGTCTTGGGACTTAGGTATTTTTTTGCTCTATATTTAGAAACCTTATATGACAGATTACAGCTACATAACTCAGTATAAATCTATCTCAGTTGTAATGAATATGTTGAATTGGGCACTTGAACTCTTTTCATATTGTGGAAAATCTTGATATTTTTCTGCACTGAAAACCTATTGGTTAGGTGGCTGGATCAGGGTGGCTTGAATTTTCACAGCACGAAATCAAATTTCTCCACTAGAGAGCACAGTTTTACATCAAGTCTTCTCTGCTCTATGCAAGCTTTTATTCCATCGTGATGTTTGGGGGTTTGTTTGGTGGTTTTTGAACTTGACTGAAATAAAATACAGAAATAATACCAATTGATCAAACTTTTTTAGTATTTTGTAGGCTGTGAAGGCCTTTTGCCAAGACAATCAAGTACTATTACTGCTCTGACTTGGTGGCATTTTATGGTTTCTTTTTGTAGTCAGAAGTAAAATCCCTTGCAAGCAGAGCAGGATCAAGTGTTTTATGTCATCTGGCAGAGCCACCACTGTTTGCTTCCTTATAAAAGTCATAGGAGGTGGAGTTATTTCCAATACTGCCTGTCTTATCCCTTGATGTCCCTGCTAGGCTTTACTGACTGTCCCATAATGCTGCATAAACCTGTGGTCAGTATAGAAAAGGTATTTGGCTTTTCCACAACCTAATATGTCTAATGTTTCCTGTAGAGCAGCTTTATAACAATTATGTGCTGTCATTCTATGTTCCCAGTTACCCTGTGATAGATAACTTGTAACCCAGGCATGCAGTGCTATTCCTTTGTATGCTCTTGTCATATCAGACCATCAGGTGCTTCTGTAGTTTCCACTCTGTACTGACAAAAAATGTTAAGAGATTAATAAATACCCTTAATCTTACTATGCCAGCAAGAATAAGCACAATTCAACAATGTTAATTTCCATGTTCATGAAATTCATTATATGTTACTAAATGCAGTAACAGTGAAAAAAATGATCAGATCTGTCAATGAAAGGCTGCTCCTGACTATGGTCAGATTTACTTTGCAGTGCCATAAAAACCCAACAGCTGAAGATAAGAATGATCTTGTCTGCCTTTCGTAATCGCCATGGAACTACAGAAGACAACAGTGCTGTTTTACAGCTGTTCTAACCCCACTGCAGATATCCTGTGGTGAGTGGGTTCCTGTAAGGCTTCCAGATACTTTGTGGTTCTGCAAACTTGTACAGTCAAGAATCTCAGGCACTTGTTTTGCTGTGTTAGGAAATCACTGAGATGAAGTCAGGCAGTTGGGGAATATGAGGTAGAAGCCAGATCTTCCTTCCTGGTGTTTCTGTCTTCTGTTCTCAGGAGAAGAAACTCTTCAATGGGACAGATTACCAAGAGTAATTCTGAACTCTGGTTTAGTAGGTTGTGCTTCTGGTTTATGGCTCCTGGAGGCAGACTTTGAATTCTAAAATCTGTAAGGCAGGTGAATCACACACTGAGGGTTGTCAAAGGTGTAGAGTTCTGAAATAAAAAAATCCTTGTTCATTAGATTGCAGATTGGTTTTAGGGCAGAAAACACAGACTAACCTTAAATAGAACATTTTTCTAAAACCAAGGCTGCTTGGAATAAAACTCTCATTTATTTATTTTTAAAAAGTTGAGACTTGCATTTTTACTCCTTGCTACTGTAGTACCACTCTTACTTTGTACCTTTCTGTCTTAATACAGGGACTGAATCGACAGAGTTTAGGTCCAAAAGTAGCAGTTAATGCTTGAAATTCACAATTTTAGCTGCACACCTCTACAGCTGAAGTCC
Organism: Pyrocephalus nanus; assembly: GCA_038380795.1. Lineage (NCBI taxonomy): Eukaryota > Metazoa > Chordata > Aves > Passeriformes > Tyrannidae > Pyrocephalus > Pyrocephalus nanus. The sequence continues at coordinate 10,668,265 of CM076272.1, forward strand.
TGTATCCCTAAGGAGATGCTCTAAGTGGTTGGTGCTTGGACTTCTGCAGATAAATTGTCCTTTCTTCATTCACAGTAATTTGTCTGACACACAAGGCCCGGGGTACTTACAACTGTAGTTTTCCTGATGATATTGATGTGATTACAGTGTGTATGTAAAAGGTTTCTACTTCTGTACAGAATAGGTCCTTTCTAGGAACTGGCCTGCTGGACAGCTTTTTCCTCAGCAGAGCCTTAAGCTGTGGAGTGACTTAACCCTGCCACACACACAGCTCTGAGCTCTACTTTGCTGTGTGAAAGCACAGAGTCCCCTTGTTATGGCTTTGTACTCCAGGGAAGGTGTTGGACAGGCCGATGGGTACATCAGGAACTACAGAAACAATGAGGTAAAGAAGTGAGGGAGACTTATCCCTGGAGAGCCACTGTGGTACACAGGTATGAGGAAGGAGCAGAACATGTGCATGTTGACATTTGTTATCTGCAATGCACAAGACAGCTTTGTTGATATCAATTGGAAAATACCTGGGATATGTGCATAAATTGGTATATGGAGGAAATAGGACACTTAATGCATGACTAAGCTGGGACTTTGAGACACAGATTGCCAATATCCCTTTAATGAATGACAGTATCCTCTTCCTGCAATGGCTTACAAAGCTGTTTACAGAAAGTGTGGAGCCACCCGGAAAAGTAGCCCTGGTTTCAGCTTTTCAGCTGTTACGCACTGATGCCACATATATGTTTGGGAGATAAAATGGCTTTTTTTTTTCTTTTCCTTTTTTTTCTTTCTTTTTTTCTGCTGTGTGTGAAGTTGCAGATGTTCTAAATGCTGAGGTCTGCTGCACCCAATGGAAAAAGAAAACAAACCAAATAAATTTAGTGAATGCAAAATAGCAGTAGTAAAAGGGTATTTGCCTTTGGTCCACTGGGCTGCTAAAGCTTCAGGGAAACTACTAACCAGATCCATCTGATATTCAGATTCCAGGTGTTGGGAGGATAGGGACAAACCGTATTGAAAGGTCACAAAGACTTCCTCGTGCCTGAGGAAGTTTGGGTAATGATCTCCTGGACTCTGCAGGCTGAGATGTCCAGAGGCCACCATGGCTACACCAGAGTTCCATTAACACCTTTTCTCCTGATGCCTGTAGAGAATGGAAAGACAAAAGAACACTGGGAAAGCACTTTGAGTAGGCAGGGATGTTACTAAGAGGTGTTCCTGTGCCAAAAAAGCTCCCAGCCTGAAGTACTTGATACTGAGGCTGCTGCCTTCACCTGGGAACTCAGAGATGTGCAAGCTCAGGCTGGAACACAACCCTGTGCCCTTTCAGGGACAGGGGGGTGTACAGGGAAGCCATGGCAGGTCCGCTTTGGCCCCTGCACTGCCTGAACCCACCTCAGCAAGGTTTGCAGTTAGGCTACTGAGCACCTTGGGGTTGTTACTTGTTCCATACATCCCCTTTCTGTGCATCCCATGCGTGACCAAAATTGTAAAATGATACCCAAAACCTTAGTTTGAAGAGAAGCTCTTGTCTCTTAACCTAGTTTTAATCTCATTTAGAGGACAGCAGTAACAGCTGGACAAGAACAACAACTTTGAGGTGTCTGTTGAGACCTCTACAATAAATTACTCATGAAATCAAGGCCACTTGAAACTACTTTAACTTTTAAATTTTGTGTTGTTATTAAAACAATGTAAAAGGGAAGAATATTCTAAACAAATTTTAAGTTTCCTCTGATATTTGCATATGAATCCAAAGTGAACAAAACAAAGGTTATTATTACTAAGGGCCTGCCTTAATTCAGGAGTGAAAAAAAGAGTGAATTATGTCTTTTACTGCTTTAATATATGTTTTAATATATATGTATATATTTAGACCTTCATCTTAAGTAATGTGTAAGGAAATAAGCCATTCTTTTAAACTGAAATTAGTATGATTGCTCTGGCTTACTGAAAGTTAAAAAAAATGGACTTAAAATCTACATTTAAACTACTGAGAGAGAATTTGATGTGCTTTTAAAGCTGACATTGGCCTGTACAAGTGGATGACTAATTAATTTCATATTTCTTCATCAAAGAGCTAGAAAAAGTGTTTGGTTACAGGATTATTTTTATTTTATATATAGTAGTATATTTACATGTATCTGATCTTGCTGGTGCTTAAGAAATACATGTACATTTTATATAACTTACCTGAGCTGAGTCTAAAGGTGAATGAAGACTACCCTGATAACCAGTAATTAGTGAGCTCTCTGAAATTAAGGATTCATAGATCTGACAAAACAATGGCACTTATTCTAGACATAAATCTGTTTTTAAAAAATTGATCTAATACATGTAAGTTTGAAAGTCCAGACTTAACATGAGCTGAGGCTGCATTTTAATAGTGAAAGAAATATGCTTTTAAATGCAGTTACCTACATTTACCCTTGCAGTCTCTACCACAGGGAATATTAAAACCTGACTCAATACCTTTGAGGGTGTGATACAAACTTGAAAATATAATTCAAAAATAAGGTTTGCAGCCCTTCATTAATGCATGCTAATGTGGCCTTGCTGCATAATGGTGTATGAGTAAGGCTTTCACTACTTTCTTTCAACTAGTTTAAACATCACCTTGAAAATGCATTTAAATTAGCTGTTCTCTCTGCTGCATAACACTCAGTGAACTAGGGTATGTCTTGCTTGCATAGATTAATACTTACTGGTGTTCAGATAAGGCTGTCAGTCCATGGGGAAAAGTTGCTACATGTGCTTGTATTAATAAATAGTTCTCAAACACTGTCTGTGTTCTGGATCACTCTCTCCCCAGGAGCTACAGGTCCCACCAGGCTGCTCATGTCCCTGTGCTTGCTGTGTGTGCCTGTCTCACAGAGACAGCAGGTGTCAGCAACATTTCCTGTGCCCTTTTAACCAAGAGGTTTTACAGTGCTATTGTGCTGTTTTGTTCCAGGTTCCAGCCAAAAAGCTGTGAAAGTATAAAGCACTGAAAAGAGTTCATAGGATGAAGTAAAATATTCTTTGGTTAAAGCCACTTCCTTTTCCTCGTCACCCGTTTTATTCTGCCCTATTTCTCTACTGCCTACTAATTTTCTTAAAAATATATTCAGTATTTGGGACAATGTTCTCTCATAGTTCTTAGAAGTTAATACAACATGCTAAAAATTCCTTCATCCCTTTGAAGCTCATTGATTAATGCACCCAAAATCCCCTCTGTCCTGATTTTTGTATGACATAATAGTTTGGTGAGCAGTCTAGTCACTTTTGCAATCTCAGTCCTCCAAAAATGATGCAATGTTTTCTCTTAAATACCTGATGCTGATAGCCACTCTCCCAAATGTGCCTACCTGGAAAGGCAACATATATGAACAAACCCTAGTTTTCCTCATAGTGCTGAAATTTGAGAGTACATCAAGGTTTTAGTTTTGGTTACACATTAAAGCTAATGGTATGAATTAGGGATTACTGAAGTTGCCAATAAGGATAACCTAAGAAGTTTTCCCTGATGTCCTAAATGTGGGCTCTTCAGTGCAGGTATTTCTAACCCACCCAGTCCCGCTGGACTGCAGGATATGTGTTTGGTGTAAGAGATGTTTTCACAATCTCTTTAAACATGCATCAAGGCAGGGGACATCAAAACAAACATACGCTTTTTGAGAGGGAAATTTCTGTTTATTTAGAGGAAATCTTATTCCTATTTCTCCTTGGTCCATTTTATTTCCCAGCTGCAGAAAGAATAAAAGCTGCTGTGATTTCCTGGGGAACACAGGGAGAGGGATTAGTACGTGTTAGGACAGGACATGGTGCCATAGAATGTGCTCCTGTGAGCAGCTGTGCACTTGCAATTCAAATTAAACACTTCTTCCATGCCCAAAATACAGTTGTCTACATACCCTTATCTCATTACAGATCACAGAATTGTCAGATTTATTGAAGTAATCGGTATTCATCTGTCATCCAGATCTTGTTAGACCCAGAAGAAGAGATAGTAGTTGAGATAAAGTGTCATGGTTACTCTGACAACAGCACCAAAATAGCAACACACAGATGGACAATGTACTAGCCTATTTGTTTGTTGTTTGTTGTTTTTTTTTTTTAATACCAATTCTGCATAGAATATGAATTATTAGCTGTGTCATTATCTTTCACTGTTTAAGCACAATAAATTATTAGACACACTTTTACAGCCCAGCAATTCTGTAAGATGCTTAAGTCTGTTCTGTTGCTGATATAATGACAGATTGCAGATTGTCACTGAGGGAAAAACAAAAGCTTGTCTGTTACCATCAAAATATCAGTATTGATCGAAACATTCCTTATATACAGGTATGTAAAAGTTACTCAGATTTTTACAGCAACAGCTTCCTGAAGAATTGCCATAATGCAGTGGGGAATGTTCTCTGTAGACGTTTTATGTTGCTTTGTCCTCAAATTCACACATAGAGAAAACCATGCATGAAGGAATCTCCTTCCTCAGTAGTAATAACTAATAACCACTTAGTTTGTGAGCAACTCAAAGCAAGTGGGCTACCCACTTAAGACAGAGGATGACCTCCAGTGTCATCCTCTTGCCTCTCCCTTTCCCTCACTCCTCCCTCATCTGGCTCATGGCCACATCCTCTTCTATCTACAACAATCTTCCTTATCTTCACCCCTTCCCCTTCCCTGTGCACGCTGACTGTGAGGCAGACCCAGCCCCTTGGGAGGGGACCGCGGAACCAGCGCTGGAAAACCTCCAGTGAAAATAAGAAGATGTTGCACAACTTCCTTTGCTGGTAAATCACGGAGCTGTTTCACCCCCTCTCCTTCCCTCAAGTCTTTGCTGGTTCTTACATGTGATGCATCACAGCCCTTTTAAAGCTCTCGAAACCTGGAAGGCATGTCTGAGCCCTCAGCCTTTCGTCAAAGGTCACACCTCGTTCCTTGTACTCGCTGCTGTCACGCAGGACATCCTGCTCTCCTCCGCACGCCTCCCTCGCACGGCTTTGTGTGTGCGCTGGGCTGGGGCGAAGCACCCGGAGCGCTTTGTCTGGGGAGACGCGGGGCCAACCAAGCAGTTCCCTCTCCCTCGTAACGGCCCCGAGGGGCCGCAGGGCTCCTGTCGGTGCCCAAACCCCTCCCCTGCAGCTGCCGGGCGGACACCCCGGCCCGCCGGGAGCCGCAGCCAAGGGAGGCGGTGCGGGCGGGGCGGGGACGCGCAGCCCCAGTGACCGCCCCAGCACCGCCCCCGCCCCGCCGGACCCGCCGCGTCCCGGGCCCGGGCCGGGGCCGCCGCACGGAACAGGAAGTGTCGCCGGGAGCCGGGAAGGGCTCGGCGGGGCCGAGCGGAGCCCGAGCCCAGCGAGGCCCCTCCCCGAGCGGCCGGCGGAGGACGATGGGGGCGGCCGGGCTGCTTTGGGCCCTGCTGGGGGCCCTGCTGCTCCCGCCGGTAAGGACGGATGGGGCTGCTCGGCGCTGCCGGCCGAGGGGCAACCTGTGCCCGCTCGGTGCCCGTTCCCGGGAGCTCCCGGCCCGGGCTGGGCTCCCCCCGGCCCGGGGCCGGTTTGGCTCCGCTGAGCGGCCCGGGGGGTTCTGGCCTCGGTCTGGGCCTCGGGAGAGGCCCCGCGGTTCCCCCGGGCCAGGCCGGCTCCGGTCACGCGCTGGGAGTCGGGATAATAAACCTCCCGGGTGCCTGCGGGGGTAATCCTGTTGTTTCTAGAGGCTTTTAAATTACGGTGCAGGAAAGAGGGGAAGCTCGTGGTGCGTGTACGTGTCCTGTCTTTTGGCTTATCTCCAGTGCCGTTTCGGTTTCGGTGTGGGACATACTCGGAGCTTCCCCCTTTCCATAGGTGGACATTAGAATCTGGCAGGCTGCTTTCTGCCAAAGGGGGTAGTGAAAGGGGGAAGCCAGAGACCTCTGTAATTTGCTGAGGCAGTACGAGGGGCATATCAGCATTAAATGCTGCTCCACTAAATTGTTTGGTTGTTGTTGTTTGGGGTTTTTTGTTTGCTTTATTTTGACATAGTTTTTGTCTTGTTTTGGTAAGATAGGATGCAGAGGACTTCCTGTGTAGGAAGTCACCATTGGATATGCGACAGGTGCACAGCACAGTCTGCTGATGCCTTGAGAATGCTTGTGGATGAAGTAACTCTGTCTTCTCCCTGTGAGTCACACATAGTTGTCACTAGTTATGTTGGGGTTTTCTGAAGAGTGGTTTTGCTCCTTAAACCAATGATTTGCTGCTGTTGACAAGGGAAGGGGCATCTGCCCTCCTGTAAGACTCCAGCCCTGTGTGCTGCCTCTTCCTTTGCTCTACAAATGCAGTTGTAGCAGCGGTGAGCATTGGATCCAGGTCATTCTGTCTCAAGAACAGTATGTGGAGGTTAACAGCATGGGGAGTTGGCCCTCAGGAAGGTCATAAGTGTTCAGAGAAGGACCACTGCTGCTCTCTGGGCATGGTCACCTGTTCCTGGAAAGAGGGAAGAAGGGACAGTTTGTGTGTGTCACAAGGCCACTGGCAGAACAACAAAATTATGCTTGTTCTGCTCATGGCTAGTTTTTTTCCTACTTTTTTATGATTCTCTTTCTGTCTGTGTTGTTACTTGCTATGCACAGAACACCTTCTCCCTGCTCCGTACCTTTGAGTTCCTGTATGTCTTATCTGGATGCTAATTATGATGGTTGTTGTAAATATAGGCTTGGTTTGGTCTCTGTGTCTAGTGGTTCATCTGACTTCCTGTGTTCTGCTTGGTGGAGTTGCTGGTACCTCCAAAGCTCAGCTGGTAGGAAAATTAGAGAGCAAGAGACAGAATGATACTTCTTCTCTATCAAAGATAAGGAATTATGCAAGAAGTGTTTAAAGGGGCTAAGGGAAGGAAATACAATGAGAGAACTTCTCTTTCAAAAATAGGAAGGAATTTGTTTGGAGGTGAGGGGCTATTGGGAACTGTCTGAACCTGAAGTGAAAGGAGATGGTGATGCTCCCTTAGGTAAGGACAGCTCTCATGCCTCTACTCCATGTGAAAACATTTTTATGCTAGAGCAAGTCAGCCTATGGAAACAGGTTAATCTTTTCAGGACCTGCTTTTGTGGACACACTCCTAGTCTTTCTCTTAAGTAACAAGATTGAAAATGTGCTCAGTAAGACATTTTTACTTTGCGTATATACTGAGAGCAGGATTTGTTCAGTGGCACAGCTGACTGCAAGGCCAGGTGCCCAAACTCATAGCCCTTGTCTGTTGTCAAAGGACACTGAAGCAATTAGAAAATGAGAGAACTTCAGCTGGATGCAACAGGATTTCAATGGGGATCTTCCAAGTGAGGTGCATCAGTGGTGTTTGTTTTAATTTTTTAACTAATAAATGCTGTCTTCAGAGCTCAGCAATGAATACGTGTGGGTACATGTCACACTCTGGCCCTGCCTTCCTCCACCCCATGAGGATGAATTGTGTTCCCTGATTCATCCCCAGGGAGGGGAAGCTTGCCAAACAAAACAGGCATATCAAATAGGCGAGTAATCACTCCTTCTAGGTAGATTTACGCTTGTGTAGCATTAACAGTTGATTTCCTGGGACCCAGAAGACACTTATTATTCTACTTTGTGAAGCAGAAAGAGCCTTTAATAGATGGAAACATCTGGGGTTTGCACCTGTTGGAAGTCTTTACTGCTTTTAATTTACCATTAGTTTGTATTTTTAGGTGAGTACACTTAAGAGGGAAGACTGATAATTTTTGTGCTGATCGTAAATCACGGAACAATTTATTTTAGCTGACAGCTGAAGAACTGTTCTGTGTTAAACAGTTAATGTGCTCAGGCCCTTTGACACAGTTCTCCCAGCAGATGTTCATGCACTGTGGCCAATATAATGGATTCCTCTGAAGGTTTTTTGCTATTCAAACCAGGCAGACATAAACCTCTGAAACAATATCGTCACATGCTTTGCTTTTCTCTCCAGTTCACACTTGCTGAAGAATACGGATCTGTGAGCTTGAGGAGAAATGCCTCTGTAGCATTGTTAATGGTTAGCATTGTAAATCTCATGAGTATTTGGGCTTTCCCCCCACACCCACTTCCATTCCAGTTTAATATCTCGGTGTTCTTTTATACAAATCTGGAATTTACAGCAGGAGTTGTTTATTTATGTTAATCTAATGATTAGCACTTCTTGCTGTGGAGATCAATTTCTGTCTCAAGACAAACAGATGAAATGAGATCATCTCCCAGTTTTCCTAAGGTAACACTTCTTTGAGATACAAGTTATGTTTAATTATTTTCAGTACTATGCAGCTGTAGCTGCATCTAATCTTAAGTCTGTTCATTTATCCACTTAGGTACCTGACATTTATTAATGCTTAGGGAGAGGCATATATCATAAAATTACCAGAAATTTTAAAATTCAGATGTATTGGTAAGTAATAGAAATCATATTATGTGAGGGGCTCTAATCTTAAGAAACACCAGAATTTCCTGAACTGTGTCTACAGTTATTTGAGGAAAAATTATTTCAGGAATTGTCATATCATACTTTTATCAGTAGGGGAAGTTCTAGGGTCTGCAAGGAGGGAAAGACTCACCTTTTTTCCATATACTGTTCTAATTGCTTTCCATGTAAAGTTTTACACTTTCTGGAAGGCACAGGATGCAGAATCTGAAATCACTTGCCTGGGTTTCTTGCTGGTATTCTGTTCCTGGTGACACGAGCTGTACATGTCATGAATACATGTGTTTGCAAAGAGGATGAGCAGCATCACAGTAACGAGGTCCTTACTGGTTTTCTGGCCTGCTCTCAAGCTGCCCATCTCTCATGGAATCAGTCATTTTGTAAAACAATTAACGGAATAAATTCTTTTTCTCCTAACGGCTGTTTTTCTTCCCAACAGCTTTTTAGAAGCATGTCTGTGTCAGTGGTGTTCTGAGCTCTGTTTAATTCAGAACTCCCTGTTTATTGCAGGTGGCTGCAGATGAGGGGATCCTGCACGCCTCTGGGAGCGGGCTGCCCCCTGTGACAAAGGATTACTGCATCATTTACAATTCTAAGTGGACATCTCTTCCAAAAAGCCTGGACAATGCTGTAAGTAGCTTATAGTCACAGACTCTGAGAACTAGAATGCAGTATGAATTTGGGTCAGCTATAACTGATCTTCAGAATTTTGAGTTAAGTGGGTGCTACATTGAATATTTACCATTTTGGGTCATGCTGTCTCCTCCCTGTCACCCCTTAAAAAAATTAGAGTGAACTTTTCTATGCTTTAAAAAGACAGCTTCTAAAACTCACAAAGAGATTCTCTCTGTGCTTAGAACCAGTTTTAAATGTGTTTATGTGTTCATTTGATACTGTTAATTTCTTTTCTTCAGGTGTTATCATTATGTCTGTGTTTTATATTTGGGACTTAAAGTTCTCTTTATTTGTTTACAAAATTGATAAACTTTTGAAGCAGATTTTTTTGTGTTGGTTCAACAGTTTGATGTACTGTTTACTTGTCTTCAAAACATGTGCTGTAATAGATTATCTGGAATGCAACATCATGCCTTATTTTCTGAGTGTGTTGGTGTGAGGCAGAAATAAATGTTCTTTAGGCACTCTTCATATGAGTAGGACATACCTCATGTTCAGGAGCGATCAAGGCACTCTGTCTTCCTTTCAGTCATTCATTCACAGAGTAACTCAATGTAAAAAAGAGTAAAAATCATTTGTCTGCCCCAGACATCTTTGCTGGGCTGTTTTAGTTAATCAAGACATCCAAGGGGCTAAAGAAAACTGACAATAATTTAAAGAGAATTGTCAACGTGAAATTAAACTTTGAAATAAGGATATAGTTTTTCAATTACTGTTTTGTAGTAAGTAATATGTTATCATACTCAACAGCTGGTTTTGAACAAACATTATACTTTGGATCTCTGATTATGTTGTATCCATCAGTGCCCTTTTGGCCTGTGGAGCCTGGAAATATCACAGAGTGTACACTGGATTCCCCAAAACTACAAGTAGGGTTTTTCCTACATAACCAGTTTCTTATTTTTAGATTACAGGAACAACTGCTGTGAAATTGCACTTAGAAACAGCCCAGTTATTTCAGTTATACACTGCTCTAAATGTCCCTCAGTATTGCAGGCTGCAGAAACTGCTGCTGTGATTTTATGTTCCTGAATTAATGATTGTGTTCTGCTACACCTCTTTCTGGCAATCCTCAAGTTAAGGACCATAGTAATGCACTCGTCTAGGTTAGTTTGTAATATCAGATTTGCTAACTTTGTCATGTTTCTTTTCTCTGCAGACTTTCAGGACTCTGGAAAACCTGACTTCCACAGTCCTCTGCAGTTCCTCTGAAGTTCCTTCTGGCATCATGAAGGACAAAGCAGTTGTAGTGATGAGAGGAAACTGCACCTTTTTGGAGAAAGCAAGAATTGCACAAAGTTTGGGTGCTAAAATGCTGTTGATTGCCAGTAAATCCAGGCCGGTAAGTTAGAACATAGTTTTCTTCTGAGGTGAAAGTGTCTTACCTGTTTGATCCAGGGCAGTGTTGTACAGGGGTAGCTGAGAGAAGCCCAAGAGCAGAGCACCCTGGCTATGGGGGGGATTCCAGCAGGAGTCTGGGGGATTCCCTCCCACAGGGACTGGTGTTCTGAGTTACCTCTGTGCAATGCTGGGTTATATCAGCTGCAAGTGTCTACAACCAAACTGTGTTGTTATTCTCTTCCCTGTATCTTTAGTCATGTTTCTCAGTGCAAATACTTGTCTTTATCATGCCCTAATTTTAGTGTGTTCTGAACTCCATGTAATCTTAGGTAATATTGTTTTAGACACATGTGATAAAAATAAGCTATGAAAATGTAATCCAAAATTGAAGATAAAGAGGTATTTTGAGATATTTTCCAGATGTGTTGGTAGTATCACCTGTTTTGATTTGAGTACATTAGTCTTCATTAACCTTTAGCAAAGGGTGATGAATGGGCTTTTTGTTTTTTACCTTCCTGGAAATACACTGAAATTTAAAGGATAATCTGCTTTTAGTGATATAACCTGCTTCACAAATAAACTCAACATACTTATCACTTTAAACTTTGTCTTTTAGTCTGTTATTTCAGATAACAAGACTGATTCTGAAGATGTGACTCTTCCCGTTGCTCTTATAAGATACAGTGACATAGTAGATATGCAGCTGGTAAGTGACAGAACTTCAGCATGTTATGGTTTGTATGAACTCAGGTATTTGAACAAATAAATAAAATAATTTCAGGTTAGATCCAGATGTCTGCCTGGTTTCACTGTGCACAGATACTGCTTTTGGTTTCTCAGAAGAGGATGGACATTAAATCATGGAAGTGCTGGTCTTCCTAACTCAGGTGACTGAGAGAGAATGATTGATTAGAACACTAAGAATGGAAACACAATACCTAACGGGAGGTAGGGAAATCTGAGAAGTCTTCCTGCTAAACAAGATAAGCTGTCTTCCAGTACACTTGTGTACAGGTACAGATCCTGCCAGACATGGAGAGCTACAGCCTGAGAGGGCTGTTCCTTTAGGAGCTACAACAGTTGAGCTTGTAGCTATGGCACAAGAGCTTTCAGGCAAGCAGCACCTTGTCAGGTTGGATATTGAGGAGGGTGAAAGGGTTTTTTGTCTTTGCCAGATGAGGAGCTCTCTCTTCATATGGCATGACAGCATTTGTTACAGAGTGGTTAGGCAGTATAATTTGAGTTTCTGCTGGTGAGTTCATGGTGAGATGCCAAATGCTTGTCATTAAAATGTGGCACTTGTGGTATCTCCCTATAAGCAGGGAAGTTTGTTTTGGGAAGTATTTGGAGTTTCTTTTCTTTGATGTTTAATATTAGGATATAGAATATTGCAGAGAGTTTTAAGGAAAACAGTATATTTTCTTTGGTGTGGCTTTTTCTGTTGTTATTATATTGTTGTTTTAGTTTTTTTATTTAGTGTAAATAGTTTTGCTGAGCAGGAGTTGCATTGCGCATGTCGTTCTGTGAGGAGCAGAGGGTAGTTCTAACCTCTGTAGTCTTAGCTTCTTGGGATGACTTTGCAAGCTCACTTTGCCATTTCTGCTCTCAATCTTCAGAGCTGCCATGGGAGGTTGTCTTAGGTAAGTATGCAAACTGAAACTGCCTAGATTTATAGGATTTTTGGTTGTTTACTGTCTGTTCCCATTAAGATGGCTACTTGCTGAGCACTGACAGGACTGAAGGTTTGTGATGACTGATCTCAGTCTGCTGTAGCCTTGATAAATACTGTGGCTTGGTTCAGGTTGTCCTCTGTCTACAGATTTGTTCCTTCAAGTCAGACAAGGTTCATTTGCTTAGTTGAGTGATTTAAGATGCCTTAGTAACATGGAAGGGAACTAGGGCAAGGTTTGGTCCCTAATTGGTTCTGAGTCTTCTGTGCACCACTTTATTGCCCAGTTTTGCTCAGGGTGGTGTTGTGTAGAATCACTTCTGCATAGCCATAGTAATTCACCAAAGCAACTTTGCTGGTAGATTGGTGTGCCAGATGATGTCTCATTCTGCTGTTGAATCAAAGAGTTCATATTTGTCTTACAATGAGATAAAAGTGGTGAGGAACACAGCCTAGACTGCAAGTGATCCTTTCCTAGTTCTGACCCATTTTTTTGCCAAAGCCTCCTGTCGTGTCACTGGCAGCTGTTGTTGTGAATGGTATGTGCTGCTTAGGCTGACAGCCATTGTACTCTGCCCACTGCAGTTGTATTTCTGGTCTAACTCTGTTTAAGGCTTCCAGCTTTCTCCCTTTATTTAGAAGAGACAGACAGCACCAGGCTGAGGGTAACTAGTTTGTATAAGCATTCTTTTTACTTTTTCTTACAAATCTTCATCTCTCTGAGCCTTCACCATTTGAGGCAAGTCTGGTTTGTGTCTTGATAGCAATAACAGTGTCACAAATCTAGTCAGCTCTCTTGCAGTTGTTATCTGATGCAATCTGTTTGATTCGAGTGCTCCCTGTGGAGGAACTTGAGACTTTGCAAGTTTTTAGTGAAGAGAAGAACAATGTAGGAACAAAAGGAGACAATTATTTTAGATTCTAATGTGAATTATACTTTGTAAGATCTGTGAAACCTAAAGGGAGAACTGGATTAAGATATGTTGGAATTTATTACTGAAATTGTATAAGCCTATAGGTTTCTTGGGGGGGTCTGGCACTTTTTTGAGTCTTGGTGTTTTGTTTTTTTTTTAATTTTCTTACATAGAGGATGCTGTAATTTGGTCTTCTTTTCTCTTTAATGTTATGTTCCACTTCATACAACTACAGTGTTTCACTAGAATTTAATTTCATTCCTTGTTTTCTGAACTTCCATGACTTCAGGCAAAAGAGTGATTCTGACTTTTTTAGCCTGCAGGAAGGTTATCATCTGTAATTAGGTAACTCAGATGCTGAAATGAATCAGCTTTCTTCCCATGTGGCCACTGTATTCCACTGCACTGCTGGGCTTCCCATTCAGTCTCTACTGCCAGTTTGATCTTCTTGTAGCCAAACCTGCCTGGCATGTTCTGCTCTCCTGCTTTTATCTCACATGCAGACTGTAAACAAATCTGGGTTTTCTGCAGCATCTCTGAAGTCTGTTCTCACTGCACAATTACTTTAGATGTCTTGACTTACTTTGACTGCAACAGCAAGCCTGTCTTCCCTACCACCTTCCATTTCCTGTCAAATTATCATCCTTTCTTTGCTTCTTAAATCTCACCTCTCAGACAAATGGAAGATCTTGGTTTTGCTTTCAAGATTTTATAGGATTACCAGTTACATGTCAGCATTCCCCTCCATTTTCTTCAATGTCTTTCAGTTGATTGTTTTATTTACTTAGGTCTTAAATTTTACGAGTGATGTGGAATTGCTTTCTTTTCTTTTGAATCCATCCCAAATCTTATTTGTGTAAAGCTGTTAGTAAATAACTTTCTACCACCTTGATTTTTCACTGTGTTCCATCTGAAGCATCATTATCTGTATCTGAACTGTGAGGTTTGTGGTTTCAAGAGGTAGATCTGTGCCGATATCTTAGTGCACCTGTGAGTTTGTATTTCAAGTTGATTGCCTTAGATGTGCTTTCCTGTAGAGCAGACACCTTTGGTAGTACCTGGTATATTTGGGCTAGAGACACAACTTCTGGGAAGTTTGGAAAGAATGCAAAGAGGTACCATTTTCTCTTGTGGTCTCCCTGTGTTTCCACACCAGTAGTAATAGGGTTGCTTCCAAACCTGACCATCCTGAAAGGTAGCATGGAAAGCCTTACTTCTTGGCAAATATATGGGATGTTTTGTGCACTGAGTTGAAAACTTCCTCTCAGCATTGTATAGATCAAGAGCAGGAAATCCTGATGAACATCTTGTTGGAAAATAAGCCCTATAATTTCTTTGTTCTCCTTGTGAACCAACTTGTGTGTTATTTTTCAGACACTTGGAAATGAAGTTAATGTGACTCTGTATTCACCACCTTTGCCAGAGTTTGATTACAGCATGGTTGTCATCTTCCTGATTGCTGTGTCTACAGTGGCACTGGGAGGCTACTGGAGCGGAGTAGCAGAACTGTAAGTTTGTGAAATGGAGCTGCTTAAATTACATGGACTGCAAAGTGTGTGAAAACTGTCACTGTGATCAGTGAGAAATTATTTTGCTTTATGTAGGTAGTTAGAAAATGAGAAGATCCAAGTGCAATTAGCTGCTTTGCCATGAAATTTTTGAGCACTGCAACCTCTGAAAAACCATCACAGGTTGTTGAGGAGCCTTGAGTAAAAGTCCCTGAGGGATAACGCAGCTTTTGGGAGGAGGAATGAGTTAACATTTTGATGAATTACCACTCTGTAAATGGCATCTTAGTTCTCCAGTATCCACAATAGAAATTAGGTATTTTCATTGCACCTTTCACGAGTCCAGTGATCCAAGAGGTACTTCTGTAGTTGTATGCAGTGTCTGCACTGGCAGGGGTCTGCACAACTGCTCCATCCCAGCTGGCTGTGCAGTACTCCTGTCACGAGGAACATGGGAAATGCGGTTTGGTTGAGTCTGGAGGGCTCCAGATAAAGTCCAGCCTGGCTTATCTGCTTCGGCTTTGTGTGTTATCTGGAGGAGCAGCAGAGCTGGGGCAGCAGCAGGTCTAGGACGAGGCAAGGACAAGGAGACAGCAGCAGTCCTTGTGCAGAGAACAGGAGGAAGTGTAGAATGTGGCAAAGGCAGAGAAACAAGGTAGCAGGGGTTTGTGCAGTGTGCTGGGTGTGCACTGTAAATGAGGCACAGAGCTGGCTTTAGTCTGGGGTTGGCTGGCTCGAGCTGGCCTTTGAGGCCAGGGCGTTGTGCTGCAGGATTCTTGGGTGCCTGTGCTCAATAGCCCAGTGTGTGCTGCTGCCTTCCATGTCTCAGTGGTGTTCTGGTGCTTTGGTCCCCAGAACAACAGGGAGAGGATTGTATGTAATAACAACAGCTTCCTCTTTCCCACTAGTTATGCAAATCTAGTGATTTTAAAGAGATTAAAGAAGTAGAAAGAGGGGAGGTGTGTATGTTTCTTTTTTTAAAGGTTGGATCTGATTATGCTTCTTTTTCACCCTGCAGTGCTACAGGGTGTGGCTGCACTGACTGCTAAAATAACAAAATGTGATGCTGTCTGCCATATTGAAAAATACCTAGATGTAATTTATTAAACTTGTGAAAGTGCTCTTTCATAAATCTAGGGTGAGCTTTTTTTTTTTTTAAAGCTGCTTATTCAAAGCATGTCTTCTGAGAAGGTGATTCATCTAACAAAGTGCCTTGCTCCTGTGGGTTTTTCTCTTTTGAAGGTAGCTGTTTGTGCTGAATTCAGCATTTTGTAGTAGGTCCTGGGATTCATCAGGAACATGTTATCTGATGGGCAAGTTGCACTGGTGTCTGTGCTAAAGAGTAGAAGGGCTATCTGCTCAAAGAACAAACACAGCAATTTAAGTCTCCTTATTTTGCATGGTGAGGTATAAATATGAAGTATGTATGTACAGAAATTTTACTCCTAGTGAAAGTTCCCAATTACACCCCCTCTCTTTCACTTACTCTGTAATTATAAGTGTAAGGGTAAAAGAACTGGTACTTAGGCAGCTTCATTCTGCTAACATGGGTGGGTTTTACTGACACTTAATGTCTAATTGAGGTTTTGAGGTGCAATACCCATGATTTTGATTTATTGTAGATGTATTTATCAAATTGTCTACATTTAGCCTAAGAAATTTTGTAGTCAGAGGTGATGCCCTAGTAGAGCTGAGTGTGTGCATCCTGAAAAGGAGTTTAAGAGTATTGAACTACTTTTTTCCCCACAGATCAGGGTTTTGGTTGGGGTGGGCTTCTTAAAGTTGGAAATCATCACACAACTGCAAAGGAGTGCAGTTAAGAATCTTTTCCTTGTGACCTATGCTAGATTGGAAGTGCATGTCTTCATTAAAAATGGAGAAACTCAAACAGCAAGCATACCATTTTTCTGTGGCTTGAAGTCTAATAATAGCTTGAAGGATTAAACTGGAACATTATCAGTCTAAATGCTCTACAACCAACAATTATGGTCATAGTAAAAGATTTTCATAATCTGCCATTTAAGGTAATCGTGTTTGTCATTTTCTTCAAACAGGGAGAATCTGAAAGCAATTGCAAGTCCAGGGGAGAGAGAAACCAGACGGAAGAAGGAGGAAAATGTTACCTTCACCCCTCTAACAGTTATCTTCTTTGTTGCCATCTGTTGTGTCATGCTGGTCTTACTTTATTTCTTCTACAAGTGGTTAGGTAAGAAACAATTTCTGAACTGGAATGAATGTAATTTTTTTAATTGTTCTCTGTGAGTTGAGGGTTAAAAGGATGCAATTGCTACTTAAAGGAGGGAAGCTTTCTTCAGCTGTCTTACAGAGACTGTCTTGACAGTGCTTATTTTGAATGAAGTGATATGGAGAAAAGGTGGTTACCAATGAGTAAAAAAAAAACTATGTGATTTATGTCAACATTCTTGGGAGGATGGCAGTGACAACCTATTAGTGTTTAGAGCTTGCTTGATGAGAATGTTTTTTAGTAGCTGGTATTTGGTTTAAGATTTTTGCAGTGAAGATCTGCCTAGAAAGCAGTTCTGATACCTCAAAGTCCAGTTTTTGTTTGATGAGAACTTTGTCATGGCAGAGACTCTCAGAACTGAGCACTTTGTCGTGGTCTGCAGTATCAAGCGCTGCTGTAACTGTTAACAGTTTAGATCATGAAATCAGAATCCTCAAGGTTGGAAGAGACGTTCAAATGATCTAGTCCAGTGATCTACCCAACAGTCCCACTGTAACCCCTAAACCATATCACCCAGCCCCAGACACCTCCTGAACACAAAATATCAAATGTATGTTGTTGTGTTTGATTCCTGTTTGTAATTTTTTTTGTCATTGATTCCCGTCTTCATTCTTTTTATTTAGTGTATGTGATAATATCAGTCTTCTGCTTGGCCTCTGCCATGAGTCTGTACAACTGTCTGGCAGCACTAGTAGGAGAAATCCCATTTGGGCAGTGCAGGTATTGTACATCTTCAGTTATTGTAAGTGTAAGGTTTCCTTTGGTATCTTCTGGTTGCTACTCAGTGCAGCATGAAAATATGAGTTTGACAAAGTATTTCCTCTATGGTTTAGTGTGTGTAATAGTTACAAAAGAAAATGTCAAGCTTTTAATAGATATTAAAGGTATCTGTAGTGTAATCAACAGTTAAAATAGTTGTGTGTGACTTTCTGCTTTACCTTCATTGGCAAGCATTGCTGTAGTCAAATTTGAAAGGCTCTGCTTGGCTATCTGAGCTTAGTTTTACAAAATCCTGATTGCCTGTCATATGCTCACTTTGTTCATCAAGAAACTCTGCAGAGGGGGATCCTGCACATTTGATGCTGTTTTGATCAAGTACTACAGGGTAGGCAACAGAGGGTTTTTTCACTTATAGTACTCTATACCTGAAATGCCAGATATTAACTTTGTTGCAAAGGTAGTGCATTGCTTATGTTGGAAGGCAGCAGTTACAGTCCTGATTTGGGTGGTGTGTTGTCAGTGCACAGACAGCCTCTTCTTACTCTGGGTTAAATATCCTGCAGGTATTAGTGAGTATGGGAGTGTCCCTGTTTTCCTCCCTTGTATTTTCCCTTCAAAAATCCCGAATGTTTAATGCAACAAATGGTTCTTTTTCCCCAAAAGAACAATGTTTATGAACTTGGAATCGTGTGATTCAGTTTGCATGTTCCTTAGGGCAGGATATTTGTGCCAGGTGATCCAGTAGCCCATCAGAGGAAGAGATCAGGTAAAAAGGCAGCAGGTTTTGTGTAAGCTGCAGGAAAGGCATTACTTCTGTGGGTTAGTATCAGTTCAAGAACTGTCCCAGAAAACTGAGCAGGTGGTGGAAACAGATATTGGCTCACAATTTTGCCATACATAGTTACCCCGTTTTTAATCCTGTATTATGTGTCCTAAAATTGAATTTCCTCACCACCCCCCTTTTGTGCAATCATGACATGGCTGTCCCTCACTGACATAGTTCAATTAACTGACAGAAATGGATTAAACAAACTCAACCTGCTTGCTGCCTTCCCTGGATGTGTTTGCTAAAATGAGGACCATCAAAGCCCCACTTGGCTGGTTTTTAGTGTAGTCCAGAAAAGGATTGGTTCTGCAGTTGCAAGAATAATGTCACCTGAGTCTGGACAGAACAGCAGGGCAAAGGAGAAGCTTTTGGGATGAGAACACCTGGTCAGCTTAAGGATCTGTGATAGCACAGGCATGTGTCTTGGCTGTTGCAGGCTTTCTCTTTTAATTTAATTATTTTCTTTTAGGATTACGTGTTGTAACAAAACCATTGAAGTGAGGCTCATTTTTCTTGCTGTGTTCTGCACAGCAGCAGCTGTTGTCTGGGCAGTGTTTCGAAATGAAGACAGGTAAGTGGTGCATTCTGACTTCAGAGTAATATGAAGAATTGGCATTAATGAACTTCCCATCCTACCACTAATCCTGGAGTGTAGCATCCTTCTAAACTCCAGTGCCAATTTCAAAAAAGTCATGAAAATATTTATGAAGCTTAACAAGCCTGGGAGTAATAGAGAACAAAGCTATGCAAATGAACTGTGTGGTAATTTGAAGTTACAAAAAGAACTAGGAAGATGAGGAAGAACTAGCTTGATTGCTAAGGATTGCCACAGAAGGAAAAGGTGCAGAAGAGCACAGGGAGGACCTGAGGTCCTGTGCTTCCTGTGGGCCTGTGGAAGTGCAGGACCACAAGTACACAAACACTGTAGTACATCTCAAGTAGCTTCTTAAGCCAGATGCTCAGTTGGGCTCCCAGTCAAGTGAGCAGTCACACAAGGGAACACCAAGACCCTCTTATAGCCCATGTTCAACTCATTTTGTCTTTGGAATGCTGATGAAGACTGTCAGGGTTTAACCCCAGCTGAAAACCAAGCCCCACACAGCTGTTGGCTTACACTACCCCTGGTGGAATGGGGGAGAGAATCAGAAGGGTAAAAGTGAGGAAACTCCTGGGTTGAGATAAAGAGTTTATTAGGCAGTAGTTAAATCAGAAGCTGCACGTGCAAGCAGAGGAAAACAAGGAATTCATTCACCACTTCCCACGGGCAGACAGCTGTCTGCCATCCCCAGGAAAGCAGGGCTCCTTCATGCATTACAGTGACATGGGAAGGCAAATGCCATCACTCTGAACATCACCCCCTTCCTCCTGCTTCCACCAGTCTTATATGCCCAGCATGACACCACATGGTCTGGGATATCCTTTGGGCCAGCTGGGCCCCAGCTGTCCTGGCTGTGTCCCCTCCCAACTGCTTGTGCACCCCCAGCCTCCTCAGGGGTGGGGTGGGGTGAGGAGCAGAAGAGGCCTTGGCTCGGTGTAAGCACTGCTTGACTACCTCCAACATCCCTGAGCTATCAACACTGCTTCCAGCACAAACCCTAAACGTGACCCATTCCACCTAATATAACAACCTGTAAAAATGTATTTTTATTTTCAGGTGGGCTTGGATTTTGCAAGATATTTTGGGAGTTGCCTTCTGCCTAAACTTCATTAAAACACTGAAAATGCCCAACTTTAAGGTACTGTAAGTTGCTTACCTTAACATAGTATTCTACTGTCATGGATCTGGAAGTTTATTGTCAGGAAATAAATTTTCAACACTCAAGAAATCTATAATACAATCTTTACAATTTTTAATAACTATTAAAAGAAACTAACCCTACTCTAAATGTTATGCCAAATTAAAAAGCATGGCACGGGGGTGGTTTTGGATTGGGTTGGTTTGGTTTTCACACAGTGGCACAGTAATGGTCCCAGAATCCAACTATATAATCCTTGAAAATCCACAGTAATATTTTCTTCTCTTTTTTCTTGCCAGTCCTGTGTAATACTTCTAGGCCTTCTCCTTCTATATGATGTGTTTTTTGTCTTCATAACACCATTTATCACAAAGGTATGTCTGAGAATTTATCTTAACAAAAATATCTGGTTACTGGGAAGTGCTCTTGTCCAACAGCTCAGTGTTTTCAGAATTCTCAAGAAGAAAAAGCTGACTTTCTTTCCTGTTTTACTCATTTAAGACAACAATGGCCTAAATTTTTATGGTAATCACATGGCCAAAAGTAAACTGTCCCCAGTTGAGGGACAGTGTGATGATGAGAAATTACTGCCCTCCAGTTTTTTTCCTTTTTTTGCTTTAAACACCTGTGTATTGGAACATGCTCCAGTATTTTCTGCCATGCTCACTTGCAGTATAGTATGAACTCTGTGCAAGCACCACCTGGTCTTGTTTTGAAGCAGAAAAGCTCATGGCAGAAAAAGCTGACATGTTTTTATCTAAACTTCCAGCTACCTCTAGTGGACTTGTTGTCTGGGGTTTTCTTTAACAGTAGTTTTAGGCTGGACTACATGATTTTTTGGGGTACAATACTGTACAATACTTGTGCATTGGCTTTGATGTTCAGGATTTTTCTAATCATGAATTGTAGGTGGAGGCACAAGCAGTCTTTGTAAATGTAGCATGAAAATTCTGATGCATTAAACCACTAACTTTTGGAAAAAACCTGTAATTTCAGAACGGGGCAAGTATAATGGTTGAAGTTGCAGCTGGTCCCTTTGGAAACAGTGAAAAGGTATGAAAAGTCACTTTAACACGTGCGGCATAAAAATACTGACTGCGTAGCTAATTCATAGTGCGCTTTTTGGCATAACTGTCTCACAAAATACAGCAGCTTCTGCTATTTTCTTATAAGTATTAAATTCCTGTTGACTTGGGTTTGATCCTAGAGTGATGGAAACTTGGTGGAAGTCCCTACTGAACGCTCAGCTCCCCATGAGAAAGTAAGGATTGTATTTCAGATATTGGATTTTTAAATTATTCCCTCTGAAAAGACTATTCTTTTGGGGAAAACCTGACTGTCCAAATTTCTCTTCAGGGCCTGGATATCATTGATCAGTATTCTGTAGTTAGGTTAATAATCCAGATTTGTTACTCCCATTACATGGTTAAATATTGTTTTAACTTTTTTTTTTTTTTTTGGTGTGTATATATTATTTGTAAATCTGAAATTCCAGCTTACTTGTTGCCTTAAGCTTTATCTACTTTCTATGTTGGTTTCTGGTTTTTACTTTAGGTTCGACCTATTTTAAAGTTCTGCATTAACACTAAATTAATTATATTTAAACTGTTTTTTAAATTAAGCAACCAAAAAAAATCCCAAACACCAGGATGCTTTAGGTGAGATTTATATGGCTTCTGAAATAATGTTTTCCAGTTACCTGTGGTTATTAGAGTGCCTAGACTTGAACGCTCTGCATCAACACTGTGTGACTTGCCATTTTCCTTGTTGGGTTTTGGAGACATTATTGTCCCAGGTGAGCAAAGGTTTTGGTAATTGTAACTTAAAATTAAATATTTTGGGTTTGATTCTCAACTGACCTACAGTAGAGGTTATTCACAGAGTAATTACTGAATCAAATGCAGCAGTTTGCCTTGATCTGTCAGTGCAGAATGCAAAGGCCACAATAGCAGAAAGCCTGGTATGTTACAGAACACGTCAGTTGTGTCAGGTTTTTTCTACTGCACTGGATTGTGTAAATACAGTTGTCAGTATTAACTACATTTCATCAAAATCTCACAGAGAATAACTATTCTGTGACTTCATGGGGATTTTTGTATCTAAGACTACATAATTAGAGGTGAGGTAACAGAAAATGTATTGCCAAATTTTTCCATCTTTGTCAGAAGAGCTGAATTTTGCCGTAGTTGGAATGTTGAGCAAATTACTTAAGTCAAGCACATGCAGGCAAAATTGCTAAATGATAAGAGTAAGCATTAGAACCTCTTGAAGAAAAGTATTAAAAATAGGTTGTGACTCCTGTGTGTTAGAAAACTGAAAATAGCACAATGTAATTAGCTCTCTTAAAAAACCAAAGCCTTTTAAAATCGAGCTCGCTTGGCTCTTATTTTCAATATAGTTTTGAATTCTTAGGCTTACCGTAGGATTTTCTAAACTGGTTCATGGCTTTCCAGAGATAAAGGCAAAGAAGATAACATACAGTGATGGGAAGTCTTACTATAAATTTTTTTATGCTGCTTTCATTTGGAAGATTAGGAAGAAGAAAATTCATGGCCAAACATTTCATTGATCCTTTTCCTTTTTTATTTTTTTTTCCTTCAAGGGCTTCTGGTTGCCTATTGTCGAAGATTTGATGTTCAAACAAGTTCATCTTCTGTATACTACATTTCCTGCACAATAGGTAATCATGTGATATTTCAGTATTGCTGGTCTTCATAGTAGCTTTTTTTAAAGGTCAGAAGCTAGATAGTTTTCTTCAGGTAAAGGTTCAGTGTTGTCAAGAATCTCTTTATAAACTCTTTTTAGTGTGCCTGCCCATATTTAAGGTGACTGCTCTTTAAGGTAGCCAGTTGCTTTGAGAAATCTTGCAAACACAGAGCAACCGATTGTCTGTCTTCGGTTATATTAACAAGGAAGATCCTGCTTAAAAAAAATAATAATTCTGCTTTATCTGACTTAATCTAAAAGTTGTTTTGTTCTTGATTGTGTCTGTATAAATACCTTTTTATAGCTTATGCTGTTGGTATGGTGCTGACTTTCGTTGTTCTGGCATTAATGAAGATGGGACAACCTGCCCTTCTCTATCTTGTACCGTGTACACTCATCACCAGCTCACTCATTGCCTGGAGGCGCAAAGAGATGAAGAAGTTTTGGAAAGGAAGCAGTTACCAGGTAGGCCCTGGGTTAATTCCTTTGAGTATGTGCTTCTCTGAGCACTTGGTAATATATCACCTGCAGTCCTGGTTTTGCTGGTCTTCCTGTGATCTTTTGGCACTAATAAGGAAAAGTAGTTTTTACTCTTAGAAAATCTTAGTCTAGGAGTTGACATGGAGAACAAAGCTTAAGGGAGATGAAATAACTGGGTCAGTACTTAGGGAGGAAAAGTAGTTTGTTTTATTTTCTTCGAAATCTGTTCTCGTATTTTAACATTTCTCATTGATCATCTTAATGTGCTGTGACATGAGCCACTGAACTAAGCATGCAGACTCCAATCTGCACTAGTCCTGTGTTAGAGACAGTTCCAAAAAGGTTGGTGAGCAACTAGAATTTTAGCGACTTTCCACGCATCACTGCTGTCCTGCATTGTCAGGATTGTACGGAGCACTCAGCAACAAAACAGCTGGGTGGGTATAGAAGTGTTTGCTGTCACAGCACACACCGTGGGCACACTGCCTTGGGCATTCTGCATTTCCCCCTGGGTTATGTCTGACACTGCCCAGGAACTGGGCACCCTTAAAATGCCACCTGCTGTCTGGTGCCATGTGCTCATTTCCCCGCTGGCACTCACTGTAGTAGCCGAGGGTGCCAGTGGCCCTTGTGAGCTGGCACTGATCATAAGACACACCCATCTCAGATTACTCTACATTTTGCTTGAGACCTGCAGTCCAATATTGTTTGAATTCAGACACTGTTACCTGTGTCCAGAGACTGGGTAGTCTCTTGTAGGGGGAGGTGGGTGTCAGGTTGATGGAAAGGAACAGCTCCTGCTCTTTCAACTTGTGGGTTGCAAGATTGAAGTGGGTTAGTGAAAGTCAAGGGTAATTCTTGTAAACGTAAAACTGCAGGCAGGCAGCTCCTATAGTATTCCAGCTAAACACTGCAACTGAACCTTTTGTTCATCCAACTAATATTGTACACCTGCTTCAGCTGGAGGTTGGCTAGGTGTGAAATTACTCAGGAGATTTTCAGCTTTAACTAAATACCCTGTCTTTTTGTCTATGAAAGCAACTTTTCTCCTTTCAGAGGTCCAGTGAATAGAAACGTTCCTCTGTAGGTCAGAATGAATTTAGCTTACCGGGCATTTATATGTAAATCAGTGACTGTTTGCTATTCTAAAATGAACAGCATCACATATATGAAGCCCAGTAGCTCTGGGTTTGTTGGGGGCAAAACACTTTGCAATTTATTTTCTTCACTTGAGTTCTGAGTAAGATTGGCCTAAGTAAATTTGGCAGCTCTCCTTAGCGACAAAAATTTCTTGTACTTCTTGTAGCAAAACTCATACTTGAAAGAATTATGTTGCCATAGTAGTTATTTTGTGTCCTTTCAACTGGTTTCTTGAAGGATTAAAACTACTCTGAACTTCAGCTTGTTTTGAGGTCAGATGACTTCATTTCTAGCATGATTTAAAATGTTGATTTCAACCCCCACTCCACCATCTCTGGGTAGACTCGTCTGTGATTGAGCACCTCTGTTACTAACTCCTATTTTTCCATAACTTTCTGAAGAATATTTTTATATTAATTTTTCTTATTCAAGTTGCACTCTGGTAATGCTGCAGTATTGATCTTTTCATCTGATGTTCTCCTCACCTAAAGCTGTATTTTGAACTGTCTTTACTGCACTTACAAACAAACATGCCAAAAATCCAAACAGACAGACAAAAACCCAAACCACCCCAACCCACCCAGGCCCAGGGTTGAAATGTCCAGTTCTCAGTGCTCAGTCTGAGGAGGGAAGATAGAGAAAGGTGTCAGAAGACTTTTTTGCTATAACTGTGGTGATTTTGACTTGGGCAGAGATGCCCCTTTGACAAGGGTGGCCAGACTTGTGTAAAGGTTTGCTTTGTCCTCATGGGAACACAGAAACCTTGCACAGTTGTTAGAACAGAGTGTCCTAAGAATAGAAGAGCATGTGCAGTGCATCAGGTGACTAAACCTCATAATAGTTCATTAGTTAGCTTTTTTGAGGTTTGGGTTTTTCTGATTTTTGTTGGGTTTGTTGTATATGGTTTTAATAATTGAATGAATTTTATTTAGGTATCGGACTCGTCCAGGACGCCTTTGCTACAAGGTGTGATTATGGTCTTCTTTTAATGCAACTTTCTTGGTCATCCTGGGGTTTCTTTTTCCTTTTTTTTACGCTCCGCTTCCTCCTTTCAGTCTTTCCTGCATCTACTTTTTAATTTCTCTGCATAGCTCAATATAAGGGGGTATAGAAGACAAGATATAAATCTGTATTCACACTTGGGTGTTTTGGGTTTTTTATTTTTTAAAAGGAATACAGGAAAACATAATTAAATACCAACAGAGCCATGATTCCTAAGCCTGAAGGCAGGCTTAATAAGCTTCTCTACTCTCTAAATTCCCAAATCCTTTGGAGTGTCTTCAGATTTTTACAGTTGGTGGTAGTTTCCTCTTCTGTTGCCTGTATTGAAGCCCTTCACCTGATTTTTTCTGTGTCGGTGCATCGACACGAAAACCTGCTTAGTGCTAAGCAAAAATTGTCTTCTGTTATAATGCTGAGCATGTTAAATTTGCCTTTAGTAATTGTGTCTGCTGTCCCTCTGTCACCTTAACTGCTGCCCAGTGTCCTCCCCCCGTGCTGCCTGCACAGCTTGCAGTGGGAGCCAGGACTCAGAGCAGCTTTTGTGGTGTTGCCGCTGCGCAGCGTCTGCACTGCAGCGAGGTTTGACCTTTCTTGGCTGTAGCTCATGACTGCTAACACTGATGCTATTTATTTTCACTGTCCACACAGCTGGGAGAGAGCAGTGCAAGCTTTCAAATTTCAGCTTCATGTGGAATTTAAATATAATCTAGAATTATAGTTGCTGGTCTGGAATTATACATCTATTTATAAAGCATAGGGTGTCTGCTCTGTATACTGAGGACAATTTGAGGTGGTGAACTCTGCCTGACTGTGTCTCAAATTCTCAATTAAAAAGTACTTCTCTGTAGCTTTTTTCTTCTAATAAAGAGTACTTTAACAATTTAAGTTTCATTAAAAAGCCTTAATGATAAAGAAATTAGATAGAAGATGATATTAGGAAGCGGGAGGGGTTGAGTGCAAATTAAAAGCAGATGGTGAGACTGTATTTTTATAACTTAAAACTCTTCTGTCCTGCTCTGTGCACTCAAGTTCTTGGATAGGTTTGTTAAAACCAGTTTTTCAGTTTCTGCTTTATACATATGACAAATACTTGCCTCCTCAAGATAGCTTTGAGGTCCCATAATTCGTAGCTGAGATCATTTCTGTTTCTGTGTAATGATGCAGTCTGAAATTCTAGTTATGCTCTGTGTGGCTTTTTTATGGAGTAGTCTTGAGCTGTAATGAATTGCTGCACAGGAAAACATTTTAACTACTCACTGAAGCACAGGGATTTCTTAGGAGAGGAATGTACTGACTTTCCTGCCACCTGAATAAGGCAGTATTGCTGCTGTGAAGTGTATAATAAAGGTTTTTGTAGGTTTTCTGGAGTGCTTGTACTCCTCATGTATGCCTGCATGATAAACTAATTTCATACTTACTTTCCAGTTATTGATTTAATTTTAAAATACTGGGGTTTTACTAGTAACATGAAAAATCTAGTGGACTAATGGAACTTTGAAATCTTCTACATAGGACAGTCTTGCAACTTTTAAGAGTTTGTCAGTTTTAAGTACTCAGCACTTCTTATCTCTGTTTGAAGTAATAAATCAGCAGGTTTGGCATTGGCATGTTACACAGCAAGCACCTGCAGTTTAGTACCATCATTTTTAGAATCACACGTTTAGAAACTCAGAAATTCATCATAACTGTGAGTTGTTAAGAATTCTGTGAATGCAACATCATCCAAGTCAAACTTTCAGGCAAGTGTGTCTTAGGTACTGTGTGCTTTTACAGGGAGGAGCTGGTATTGCCATTTCTAGTTAGGCTCTGTTTCATTGGGGTTTTTTTGGGGTGAGTTTGGTGGTTTTAGTTTTTAATAGTTCACCATGCTGGGGGATAGGTTAAACATAAATGTATTTCAGTTACGAAGCTGCCTTAACACCTCCCCCTTAAGAACTGTCAGGAATTCAGATGTGGGAGCAAAGCTTCTAAATCTCTTCCACTTGGAAAATGTTCCTCAGCTCTCCACAATGTCAGATTGCTTTGGCTCTGTCGAGGCTTAAAACCACAACTTTGTCCAGGACTGTATCAAGGTGCCTTCATCTGCTGGTGTCCTAAAGATTCCTGCAGCTTCTGCTGAGGCTTTGAGGATGGAGTTGTCCTGAGAGAATCTACAACAGAGATCCACGTTTGGGAAAAGCTGCTTGATGTGATCTCAGACTTTTGGAGAGGCCCCCGTTGTCCCCAGCGTCACGTTGTGGGCTCTCCTTCAATGTGGAGGACAGATTAGAAATGGGGTGGGGTGGCTTTTTTAGCCTTGTAACATTTATGTAAAAAAAAAAAAAACCAAAAAAGTCCCACCAAAACATCCTTGATGCTTTACTAGGCATTTTAAAGGGTTTATTTTCAGGTTTTTAAAAATTAACATAAATATCTGATTATTAAGATGAGAATTTAAAATTTAAATTTTGTACAAAAAGTACATTTTTGCTACTTCCAGTGTTGTAGGATTAAGAAAAGAATCTTTGACTATGGCACACACTGAATTGTTGCAAACAGTGGTAACTCTTAATTCTAGAAGCATCTTGTCTATCCTTACCAAAATTCCCTTCTCTCTGCCAGCTGTTAGATGATCTTCCCTGGGATGAAGGAGGATACATGGTGTGACTTGATGTAATATGGTACTGCAGGGGGAGGTTGTTCTTGTTTTATCCTGGAAACAAATACTTCAATCCTCATCCAAAGGGATGGTTTGAGTTCTGTAATTGTAGGGAGTGTTTTGCTTTGGGTGACTTTTGATGTGGATTTTTGATTACAGTGCAGGGGGAAAGGTCTGGATATCCTGAAATGGATGCAGGATTGTCATTGTCACAGAGCTGGATGTTCACTGCTGGACTGAGCTTATGCTGGTTGCTGTAACTCAGTTCCTATGTCTGTTGGCAAGATTGGTGCCTGCCTTAATTCTTATTGTCTTAATTCTGACACATGAAGAGAGGGTTGTGAAAGACCTTTCCTGGTCTGAGTCAAATTGATATTGTGCCACTAAGCTCTCCTGAGCATTCCCCACATCCCACCGACTTGTTTTTCGGAACTGTCAGCTTACTGCACAGCATGTTGGTGTGGCTGGGCTGTGAAACAGCTTGTTTAAGCAAACCTGCTTTTGATAAGGTATATTTGTGGGCCTTTTTTCTGTTGGCATTAAAGAAGGAATGGCACAGAGATGGGTCACAGCTGGAGCAGGAGAGGGAAGTTAATGGAACTCTAGTCTGTACATTGAATTATACCACACTAAAATGTGCACAGCTCAGCAGTGTCAGAGCCTGCCTTTGTGTTGCCAAGGATTCTCCAGTGGGTGCTCATAAACAAGGAAACTATTGTGTGGAAATCTGCCCAGCCTAGATCAGAACCCACACAGTGAGCAGCTGTTTCACAGAAAGACAGGGAGGATTTTCACTCCTGGACTGGTAATGCCACTATGGCAGAACATTCTTGTGGTTTTCTACCTTTGATGCTGAACACATTATCCCTCGTCCTAATAATCCTGCCACGCTGGGCATGTGAGCTCCTTGATACTTTGTTTTTCAGCATTAGTTGTGCTACCTCTGTATCTTCTGTCTGTGGTTGTCAGCTACCAAAACTCTGCAGTTCTTGGCCTCTTGTTAATTATGGTTAATTCTGAAGCCCTCAAACTGATGGTCTTGGTCTGTCTCACTAACAAATGTGTACTTTACCTGTGTGATACATTCCATGGCTTGTGCCAAGGGGAAAAGCAGAGCCTTCACTGCCCTCCAGCAGTACAGCAGTGGGGAGGGAAATGGGGCTTTTTAGTCGGGACAAGTACAAATTTGTCTTGTGTTATTCAAGTGATCTAATCAGTGACATTAATTGGAAAGTATAATCAGTCTATAATAATCTGGTTTAGATTCTCATCTGTTGCAGGACTTTAAAGTTCTATTTCCCTTATCTTCCTTAAGATAAAAGGAAAATTTACAAAGAAATGTTACCAATAATTAGTTTTTATTACTAATAGTAGGTAGCCTTTACAGCCATGAGAAGAGAAAGCCACTCTTTTCTGCTCAAGCTATTGCTTGCTACCTGTAAGTGTCTGGTTAGATCCTGGAGTCTACTTCCAGTTCTGAAAACTCTGTCTTTGAAAAAAATTTGCTTAAGCTCTATTGTTTTATGTTCTTTGTATTTAATAATCAAGATATTTCTGACTCATAAGTTTAATTTCTTGTAGAGGACTTGAGTCCTCGGTTGCAGAATGCTTTTGTAGTAGAAAGTATTAGATAATGGAGCTTTGAATACTTTAGCTTGAGTACATTTAGCTTGAATATTTCTCTGATCTATAGAGGACTTCCTATCTGTTTGCTGCTAAAATGTACTCTAACAAATGTTTAATTATATTTCTCTTAGCTAACAAATACCTTGGATCAATGGGGTGAAAGCAGTATTTCTTTATAAAGAGCCATCTCTTTTCCTTTCTCTTTTCTTTTTACATTTAGATGATGGAACACCTGGATTACACAGGAAATGAAGAAAGCACAGCATCAGCCCCTGAACAGCCTGGAGGACAATAGCATGTGGGATCCTGATTCAAAATGGCATTTGAATTTTCAACAACTGAATTACACTAAATTTGGTGAAATTTTACAATAGAGTGTTTCCTACTCTGTGTAAAAGGGTTTTTTTATGCCTGCACCTATATTTTTATGGAAAATATTGTTAATGACATAAAAGTAATCAAAATAGACTTGCATTTTTACAGCCAAACCATACCTAGTAAAACCGTGCCTTATTTCGATTTAAATAAAAGGATATTTTCTATGCAATTTTCCAACTGTGTTTCTATACAGTATATTTTTGTACAAGTTGCTTGCCCAGATCGGTTTGATGCATGAATTTTTTTTTTTTTTTAAATCTTGGATTGACTAGTCAAGTTTCTTTAAAAGAAAACACGGTATCTTTCCTGGGATTTCTTTCCAGATTTTGAATGCAACGTTGGATTGTAATGCAACTATAGCAACTGAAGAATGAAACTATAGTTCCATTACAACAGATAATCCAATAAGCAGTGTGTGTGTGTCTATGTAAGCCATAAAATCAATACCAGGGCAAATTTAGCATGGGGTTGTGAGCTCTTCCTCCCTCTCTCCCTCCCTTTGTATCACTGGCTTCTGCCTTAACTGTGAAAATTGCTAAGCTTGGGTGCAAGTCTTTGGATTGTATACATCACCAATCATTTAAAAAGATAAAATAAGGGGGGGAAAGGTACTTACACAATGGTCCTAAAAACTTCTGTGCAGCTGGAATAGTTGACAAACACGATGGTGCAAAAGGCAAGAGGGGTTTTTGCTCAATAAATGCTATTTTGGGGCATGGTATGAAATGTTAACTCTGGCCTGGTTCTTCTCCTGGTGAAGAGTAGGTCTGTACTAGGTCTGTATTCGTTTAGCTGTGGATCAGTTCAAAGGGATGGGGGAAAACAGGACAGAATTATTTTTTTTTTTACCTTTTGCATCTGCACCATACTTTTTTTAAAACTGTTTTTGAAAATTCTTTGCAATTGATAGACAAAACAGGTTTGAATAGTGATAGTAGTGCCTGTGTTAGTGAAAGCCAATGCATGTGTTTAACTCGTTTAATCTTGTTTTAGCTCTTAAAGACTTGGAAAAGGATAAATAGTTTAAATCATTGTTTGCATTTAGAAGAGTCTGAGTTTGTTTGACACTTGTTCTTTTTTTCAGGAAACTGCAAATTGAGGGGGAATAGGCATAAAAAAATTGTATAGCTGTAATGCTTACACCTCACACCAAAGAAAACTGGAGAAGGCAACAACGGGAGACCATTGAGTTCACTTAGTGCTAATGTCAGGTAGTTATTAAAGCATTTTTCCTATTCTTTGAATGAATGTCATTCCTATAGCCAGCACAGGTTCAAGAACCCTGGGAAAACAAGCGAGTAAGCACATGCTGGGCAGAGGCAGTGAAGACTTTCCTGCAGTGCCTCATGCAAGTGCCTCCCTGTTTGTCTGAAGGTCACCTCTGGACATTTATAGTTAGTTTGGGGCAGTCGGCTCAGGAAAACTTACCCAGATTAAATCTGGCTTAGCTAGATTTACTGTGAAAGTGTGCTAATTAAGGCAATTGTAAAACCTATATTGGCAGTTAACAAAGGCTTACTGCAAATTCACAGCTTTATGTAATTTATATCAAGTTTAAACTTTTGTTTGCGAGAGTGAGGAGCAGACAGACTGACAGCCTGGATGTCAGTCGTTTCCATTCACACGGATTGACCGTGGTGCCAGTTTATACGGGTAAGATAAACACCTTGTTTGCAGCTTCCCTAAGGAAACAGGAATTACAAGCCGTTTTTTTATGTTAGCAGTTCCCCTCCTTGACTTGAGCTTGAACTGACAGCCTCAGAATGCAATGGTCATCTTCAGTTTTTGTTTGACTGGCGTGTCATAAATTACAGCATACCTCAGTGTTCCAATAGCAGACTGAAAATGTGTCTTCTGATGTGTTGTCCTGCTCTTTGACATGCCCAGTATCTGCCAAAGTCCAGTGGTTTTGAAGAAGTTTCTGAAAATTCCTGAAGCAGATAAAGAAGTCATAACTCATTCAAAGTCATGCAGCCTTCAGAAGCTTCACAAACCTATGTTATATGACTTCTTTATCTCTTTGAAATCTTCTGCGTGGAGGA
The DNA here is from genome assembly GCA_038380795.1 of Pyrocephalus nanus. Taxonomy (NCBI): domain Eukaryota; kingdom Metazoa; phylum Chordata; class Aves; order Passeriformes; family Tyrannidae; genus Pyrocephalus; species Pyrocephalus nanus. The sequence continues at coordinate 10,700,329 of CM076272.1, forward strand.
TTTATTAAATTTTCAACTATAATTGATAATGGAATTAGTATAAATAAAGACTTTTGGCAATGTAAATGTGTTCAGCAGCTGGCTGTGGAAGCTGTGTCTTGTTCTGTGCCTAATAATGCTCCATGTCTGATCATGCCTGGGGTTTCACACACGTGCTGCAGTTTAATGGGGTGTAAACTAACCTTTTCCTTTCAAATGCTTAGGTGCTTTGTTTACAAAAATTAAAATGGAGTTTAAAATTTTATATAAATAGTAGGTTAGTATTGACTACTGAAATGAGGTTTTATAAGTTTGATAGAACTGATTGCAACACTTCTAGCAATTTTGAATGTTTTTAATATTAAGTTTGGTTGAGCTAAACACTGTTAAAAGCCTTGTTAGTCATACTTTAGTAGAAAAATCTTACTACCTTCTCATTGTATGTTTACTGACAACAGCCCCCTTCCTTATGACTCTTTAAGTTATCACCTTAAGAATGTTATTAATAAATGTTACTTGGAAAAAAGATAGTTGAGTAATTGCTTTGTTCTAACTCATCTCTTTTCTTACTGTGAATGTTCATTGCAAAACAGTTAACATTTCCTAATACCAAGTAAATTAAAAATCTGTGATACAGCCCCATAAATGTGGAGTTGCTGTTTTTATCCGTGTATCCTAGTTAGGATTCTGTTTGTAAGTACCTGTGTGGTAGGTTTGGTGGATTGCTTTTCTCTATATTTTGAGATTTTTTTCTGGGATGAAGAGCAGGGAACTGAAATCTGTGAACTGACCTACATCAGTCTGGCTGGAGTGATCAGGGAGTGCTTGTTGCACAGCTGTTAGTCAAGAGCTCTGGGAAAGCACACCTGACAAAAGTGAGCTAGAAATTTAACACGTGCAGACTTCTTGATGGTAACAAGGTGCTTGCCCTCAGCCCAGGGAATAGTGCTGCTGAAGCATTTTCAGCTGAAAGTGCTCAGCCTTTGACAGGAGGGCAAGAAACAGCCACACCTCAGACATGAAACCCAGGCTGGGTTGGAAGTGTTGGCAGGGAAAAAAATCACTGAACCTGAATACAGTTGATATGTGATCCTTGGGACATCCCTCCAGCCCTGGGATAGTGTGTTTGTGTGCAACATGTTTTTAAATATTTACAGCCTCTTCTGCTCATTCACTGGAGGTCACAGTAGCATTGAGTCAGAGTGAGTGAGGACTTAAAAAATTCTTGTTTTCTTTTTGGTTTAAGTTTTGAAGGAAATGCTCTGATATGTTCTCTGAATTTACTTGTTTTAAAAAAGAAAGAGGTTAAGAAGAACAGGCATAGCTGCAAGCAGCAAACCTGTTTTTCACTGTCTGTTCCCCTTGCATTCCATTGTCAGGGCTGCTCCATTTGATACACCGGCAAAACTGTTGATCTCAAAATTGCAAGAAGAGAGGAAGTTTCTTCTGAGGAAGAGGATGCTCGTGTGTTTAGATCAGTCCAATCTTTACAATACAATTCCATTTAGACACAAGAGTAAGCTTTTCCCTGTGAGTATGGTCAAACACTGGGCCTAAGTTGCACAGAGAGATGGTGGAGTTGGAGTTTCCACCCTTGGAGATAACTCAATATACAAGTGGACACAGGGCTGGCAGCCTGGTCTGAGCAGAGGGGTTGGAGTAAACAACCTTCAAAGGAGCATTCCACCTCTACTGCTCTGATTATTAAGGCTTTTTCTTTTTTATCTTTTTTTTTTTGCTTGTTTTCCAGCTTCAATAATCTGCACTTTTTTTTTGTTCAGGGAAAAACTCGAATTTTATCACCTCAACATGGGTTTTGTTTTTTTCACTTGGAGTAATATACTAACCTGTTAGATTTAAACACATTTGAAAATTGTCTTTGGATTTGCAATGCCTTCAAAAGCTGAAGCAGTGTTTTATTTTCAAGTAGCCTATACAGCACATTTTCTGAGTGAATGGTTTATCTTTACAATTTTTAAGGAAAGAAGGAGGAGGGCAACTCAGACTGTTATCCCTTTTGTCAGAAGCGAGTGATCAAAGTTCAAGGTTTTGTGTTCTTGAGAGAGGTTGATGGTGGAGGCTCAGGTATCTCTGGAATTCCTGTTATTGATAAAGAATGTGCAAGATCCTGTTTCCCTGAATACAGAGGGCATCAAATAGCTGAGAATAGGTTTTTTTGCTTGCAGCTCCAAGACCTTTTAACCAAGAAAGTGTTTAGATCAAAGAGCTTTTAGCTTTTTCTTAGGAGTGTGCTCACAGGTATTCTGTCTGGTTTCTGTTCTCTTTCCTTGCTCTTTGCTCCTCTTTTCTGTTTTGGGGCAGTACCAGCACGTTTTGAAGTGTCTTTGCACATTAACTTGTCTCGGACAGTAATTTGTTCCTCTGTTCCAGCATGGAGACCATTACTGAGGAGGTTCAGTCTTATGGACTCTGTGAAAACAAACACAGCCACTGTACCCACCAGCTCAATGCACCAGTGACAGGGATGTAAAACAAGCTGATCTTCTCCTTGTCTGTGTTATGGCCCCACCGACTTTCTGGGGTTGGATTAATGTTGGTTTAACAGCCAGATTTAGATTTGGAAACAAAAAAAAATTAAAGGGAAGGTCTTTGCAGTTTCATCAGAGGTTGAAATGTGCTCGTGCTGGTTCTCCCCGTGTTTTGCTGAACTGCTACCACAATGTATCAACCTGTGTATTCACTGTACATGCTTGGGAATACCAGGAAATTTGACAGTATTGGTACATTTAGAAGTTCAGCAATAGCTCAGTTAATTTAATTTCCACCTTTGTTGTGCTGTGACCCTGTCAAAGCTAGAAGAAAAGTGGGCTTCTTTTAATTAAATATTTCTTTCAAAATGTAATGGAAACTTACGCTGGGAAATTGAGCCATCCTTGTGGATTTAAGGCAACTAACTGCAGAAAATTAGCAAATAGGTGAGTGAGTATCTCTGTGGTAGCTGATTTCAAAAATAAATTTTATAAGTAAATTTACATTATTGTAATAATGGAACCAAGAGCAAACGCATGCCCACTGGTACCTGGGACAAAGTGATACTTTTTTCATGGTCACTGTCAAATAAGAGTTTAAAGTTGGACAATTAGGACCAGTCCCATATAAATTAAATTTAAAATTTTACGTTTTGATTAAGAGTTACCTATCCCTAAATAAAAAAAAAAAAAAAAAAATTATATATATAAAGAAGCAGAGCTCTGTGAACTTTAGAACTCCCCAGTTTCTAAAATTCAGGCACCTCTGCCTCTTGCTGCTTGGCTTGCTGGTTCAGGCAGTGCAGTCCTGGAAGGAGATGCTGCAGCTCTGCTTCTTGCACACGGAGCATCTCTGTGCGAAGGCCACCTCACTGTCTGACCACCGTGCACCTGCTCAGCTGCTAACGAATTAAAACACAAGAATTTGTGAGCCCAGAGATTGCAGCAGGAACAATTTTCCCAGAGAAGCTTAAAAAATTCTAAAAAAAAAAAAAAAAAAAAAATAGGGGGGGAGAAAGTTCAAAAGGAACAAAACTGAGATAAAGTTGTTTTAGTTGCATTTTTAAAGGCAGGCACTGATAAAATCTTGCGAATGGCCACCATTATGTTGTAAATGTACCCACACAGTTCCTGGCAGCTACTGGTTTTACACATCTAAATAGAGATGAGTGTGGCACACCCTTGGCAGTTTTGTGCAAGACTTCAGCCTTTGTGGGTTAAGCTCTCAAATGGAATCTTCTGAGCAGGAAGTAATGTATCATATTCCCAAATACAGGATACACTTACATTTTACTTTAGATGATGGGTTGGGTCGTGCATCTCTTTGTAGGCTCATGGAGCGTGTGAAAGGACAGATCTCACATTCAGAACTGCGTGTGCTCAGTTAGCTCATTAACTTGATGTCCCTTTCTATTAATAGGGAATATCTTTAATGCAGATTTTAAAACTGGAAAACCCGCCCCCTCAGTTGCCTAATTGGGATGTGACAAGCCATCCTGCCGAGCTGAACTCGAGTTACTCATTCCGCACTCTGAGCTTGGTGTGTTTGGTCATCGGGCCCTTTGTGCTGCCATCAGAAAGCCACCCTGCAGCCCTTTGCTATTGTTGGTGGTGATTTGCCATTCCCAGCAAAGCGCTGAAGGGCTGGGAAGCCTCACATACCATTCCCTGCATCTGTAAATTGCAAAGTAAATGGCTGACTTTGCTCTGAGTTAACACCTAAATGCAGTGTTGTTAGAGAGGAGCTGAACTGATCGGTGGCCTCCACGTGATACCAGATCAGCTCTTTTATCTCCAAAGGCACCTGCGTCTTCTCTTTTTATGGTTTTGGTGGCACAGGAAGCTGTAAATGTTATTTTGTCAATACATGAGCAGTTTTGTTACTTTAGTTTAAAAACATATATTGCTGGTGAGATTGGAGTCTAAAACAGCTACAGGGAACAATTTGTTTTATGACTGTTAAATATGCAAAACTACTTTTGTGCATTTTTCTCCTGCTGTATCTTGCATTTACCCTGGATATTATGATCTATTTTTTAAATGTAGAGCTAAGTCACTTGTTTCTTTTGAGGGAATGCATCTTCTTAGCTGTTATAGTTAACACATTGCTCAGACTAACTACTTTTTGACTTCAAAACCTTGGTATAATGCAAAAAGCTTGCTAAACCTTTGGGACCTCTTCAGTGGGACTCGAGTGTACCACATGCCAACAAAGTAATTACTAAATAGTTGAAAAACTGTTAAGTTACAAATTTTTTAAGTTTTATTTTCCCTAGCATCAATAGCAAGAAGCCTCCTCCTTTTAGGTTATATTTCCTAAGTGTTGGAAACAGCAATAGGCTGTTTCTACTTAATCCCATTTTGAAACAGTGTATTTTGAATGGCTTCAAAGTTTCATGTTTATAACATTATTTAGTACTGCACAAACTGTTTTCATAAAAAAATCAGCAACACCAGCACTGGACAAACCTTTCACAAATAATGGAGGGGACTCAGAGTTCCTGTTAACCTGTGCCATAGTATGAGTTTTTTCCCTACTTGACAAATTTTGAATTTCGTGTGGAAAAAATAAAGGTATCTTCACTTTGCAGGAGTAGCAGTCAGAATGTAAACTGCTGAGTTGCCACTGTAGCTGAACTGCTGATTTACCTGGATAAATCAGAAATGAACAAACCTGTGTCCAAAGGAAAAAAAAAAAAAAAGGCATTTGGGACAATTCACCCCTGTTTAAAAGATATGAAAAGTGAACCAATTATAACTCTTTTCTGCTTCAGGTTACTTTTGGGAAGGGACAAAAAGGGTTTTCTACACAGAATCTGTTTGACCTTAAGTAGGATATTAACTAGATCTCCTTATCAGTTGGCATTTGTGACTGATTTAACTACTTGAATTTCAGCACTTATTTTGAATAACTGCAGCACAAATCTGGTAAAACTTTTTATAGAATCAAAGGAAGTTAAACCCAAGGTTACTTTCATTTAATGGTAACTCATTTCATTTGTCATTAAGAGGAATGCTGTATTTTTTGTTCTGTGCATGAGTCAGTAGTTCATCTATGTGAGGGTGAGTGAGTAATGAAATAGCAGCATCCTGACTACTGGATATTGCAGTATTGAGATAAGGGTTTCCTTAGAGAGGTTTCCCATCCTTTAGCACTTACAGTGAGATTGAGTTACTGCTGGTTTAATACCTTGTAGAACCTATTAAAGTTGACAGAAATTTTACTAGTGCTGGTTATGATTACATAACAAACTCAACATAACCTGTCAAGGACAGACTGGTAGATTAATTTGAGAGATAAAATGAGATACAGGAGCCACATAACAAAAGGGATTTTGTTTCAACCAGTTATATTCCATTTGAGATAGCAGAAGCTTGCTTCAGGTTAAAGGTCCTTAAATGCAATGGGGTATAAAATAATGCTGCATTATTTCCTTGTCATTCACAGCTGTTGATTTGGAAAGAGATATCAGACGAGTTTTGAGTTGACTACTGTTGTGATTGAAAGGTAACACTTAGTGTGACAAGAAGCAAATATTTATCCTACTGCTCATCCCTCTAAGGCTGAGGTACAGTGATTCAGAGATTTAACATCCAAATGTACAAGGATTCACCGTTTGGATGACTTACTCTGCTAGCTTAGGGTCAAATCATGCCGATGATGGCTGATCCAAATAATAAGAGGATCTAAGGTGACTTCCTTGGGCCCCCTGCCACCACTGCCAGGTCACAGGGGTGTATCTCACTGTGGCACTGTGTCCTGCCCCCCTTCCCAACACTGGGAAAGCTGATGCTCCCCCAGCCAGCATGAGGCAGAGAGGATGTTGATGACTCATTTTCCTTTCATTTTCATCACAAGCTGTTCCAGTGAAACAAATGTGCTCTCTCTCCATCTAAGCTTATCACAGTTAAACTCTCAAACAATTTGATGTCAATCTCTCTACAGTTTTGCAGGATCAACAGGAAAAGAAAAAAAAAAGTGCATGGAAATTCCTCACCTTAAGCATAGGACTTGATGATCTCAGAGGTCTTTTCTAACCTAGTTGACTCTGTGATTTTATGTTCTCCTAAACTAACAGCTTGTACTAGAGAAGATTCCTGTTCAGGCTGGCCTCCAGCTACTTTTTCCTAATTTCCTTGCTCCTTCTAGCTCTTGGGTTTACAGATATGAAATTTAGAGGCCAACATGATAACCAGTATAGCCCAAATATTGCTGTGAGACTGAGATGAAGTTATAGAAGAATTTGCCCATTAACTTCATGTGGAATGTGAGCTTCAGATAATTAATTAATTAGAAAGGGAAGAACAGGAAGAGAGGAAGCAGGAATGGGGTAACTTCTCAGAAATGCTTTATGGTGTTAACTGAGGAATTCAGAAATCCCCCACTTTCTCTGCTTTCCTTTGGAAAGTTCTTGAATCATCTCCAAAAAAAAAAAAAAATTTACTGGGCTTCCACTGCTCCTTCTGTTCCTGCTCCCTAAGCCAAGAACTAGCACATGGGAATCCAGGCAGGAACAAGTAGCTGCAGATCAGCAGGCTTGGGACTTCTGCAGTAAGAGAGTAAATGTAGCCTGGTCGTTGTGTGATCTTGTACTCAGAACTAATTCTAACTTTTTCCTGAAAAAGCTAAATTTTCCTATTCTTTGAAAATTGAGAGTCCTAGGAACCTAATTTTCATATCTATGTAAAACAGCGCGAATTCTTCAGAAGTTAAAACAAGCATTAGGAGCTCCCCTGCAGCTGAGGAACTCCCTGAAGCAACACCCTGATGTGAGCTGCGTGCCGTAGGTGCTGGGTCTTCTCAAATTTGCACCCATTGTTTGCAGCAAAGGGGTCCTAATACCAGAATTTACAACTGGACTTGCCCTGCTAAGTGGCTGTTAATGCGGGGACGTGCTTTGTTTCTTGTTATCTACAGTTCTGTTTAAACTTGCAGCTGCCCCTTCTGCTGCCTTTTTGTTTGTTTGTTTGTTTGTTTTTTAAGCTTGGTTTGATTTTTGATCATCCCTGTCTAATAATTAGAGTGTGTCTAATGAATTAGGTAGTGTACCGGCCCTCAGACTCTTTAAGATACTGTTTCTGTCATGCTGTGGCTCATCAGTTTTTGGCTGTATGAGCAGAGCCTGTTACCTCGTGATGCACAAGCCCAGGGTTCAGGTGTGAGCACACACTGTCAGCTCAGCCCAACATTGTGGCAGAGTTAACGCTGGCATTTTGCAGCAAGGGGAGGCAGATGATAATTGGTTCAACAACTCACAACAGCTGACAAATGATCAGGCCTGACAATGAAAAATCAGAGGTTTAAAATTAATTTGAATGTTTGAATGGAGTTTATACATAATTACTGCTCTTGTATGGCTATGGCATTTTAAAAATGGTACCAGGACCTTTAAGCCAGATTTAACTCACTTTTCATCGTGAAGGAAACACTGAACTACTGAACTGTATATGTTGTAAATTAAAAATTAATGACTTAATATTAAATATATATTTTAGATGTGAGATTTTTCTAGGACATCTTTAATTTTTTTTTGTTTAGGGAACACAAAAAATTTGAGCCACACTTAATCTCTCTTCCCTTACAAATGCTGTAGCATAAAGTTTGCTGCAAAAGATAATGACACATGTAGTAGAAATTATTGTATGAGCCCTTTCGTTTGTGGTACCGATTCTCTAATTTTGCAGATGGCATATAGGAACAAAAGAAGACAAGGTTCGTGCCCTGGGCAGTTCCTAATCTAAACTGGGAACTGAGTTGATTGAAGTGAAAGAAATACATCCACTTTTTTCCCTCCAAAACGAACCTCCCTTCAGTTTCGCTCAGCCCAGTTACAGGATATGGGCACTGCCATGTGTAGCAGGGCTGGTGAACGAATCTTGAATGTTCCCTGCTCTGTCGCTCAAGTAAGGAATAACGCGGATCCTTTTCCCGAGGCAGCAGCCGGCGGGGATGTGCCCCTGCCCGGGCTGAGATGACACCTCGATACCGGGAAGCGGGGCCCCGGTCCCTGCCCTGGGGGCAGCCGTGCAGCCCGATGCGAGGCCCACGTTTTGGCGGAGGTTGCGGAGCGCGGAGCCCCCACCTCTGAGCCGCGCGTTCCCAGCCCGGCGGGTTCCTGTCCCGGGAAGGTCCGTTTTTAACATCTCCGCCGTTACCTCCCCAGCACGGCCGCTGCCCACCGGCAGCCACTGCCACCTTCCCGGGGCACCTCGGGACTTCCCTGCCGCTCGGAGGGGCCGAGACACCCGCGCCCCTCCCGGCCGGGCAGCACCGCCCCGGCCGCCCCCTCCTCCCCGGGGGCGGTGCGCGCTGACGCGGCAGCGCCGCGGCTCCTCCACCGGCCGAGTCGCACAATTATGAGAAAGAGGCGCCGGGCCGAGACCGCCGCCAGCCCTGGGTCCCGGTGTGGAGCCGAACCAGCGCCGTCCTCCGCACCCCGCGCCTCCCTTCGCCCCCCGTGCGCCGTCCTCGCCCGGCCGCTCCCCACCCAGCGTTCCGCTGCCGCCGAGCCCAGCCCCGATAGATGGAGACAGGCCCCGCCACCGCCGACGCCGAACCACGAGCAGGAGCTGCCCGGCGAGAGGAGAACCAGAGTCGGCGCCGAGACCCAGCCCGGCCCTGAGGAGAATGGTGAGGGTGTTGGGGTGCCGCGGCGGCGGGGCCGGAGCGCCCGGCGGGGCGGGGGAAGGGACGGGCCGGCCGGCTCAGACCTGTCCCAGCCGGCTGCCGCGGGTCCGGCCGCCCCGAGCCGCTCCCCGCCCGGGGAGGGGGGACCGGGGAGCAGGGACAGCCCCCGGGCTGTGCCCCCAGCCCGCAGGGGAGGCTCGGGCACCGCGGGGCCGGGCCCCAACACCCGGCGGGCGCCCCGGCGTGCCCCGCTCATCGCTCCCCGCCCGCGGGCCCGGCCGGCAGCGACCCGACCCGACCCGCGCCGCCGGGCGAGGCTCCCGCCGCCGCCCTCCCCGCCTCTGCCCCGGGGCCGCTCCCCCGGGCATTCTCCGCGCCCCGGGCAGCGCCGACTCCCGCGGCCGAGGGAGCGTAGTGCCGGGGAGCGCCCGGGGAGTGCTCCGGCCGAGCGCTGCCCTGCCCGTCGCGGCGGGTTGGTGGAACACCGGGATCACACGGCGCGCTGTGTGCTCTCTCTGGGCTGCAGCAGTTCTTCCTTCTCATCTTTCCGCCTAGTGAACGTGGTTTTTTTGGTTTCTGCGTGTTGCCATGTACAAGGGAGCATATAAACACTTAGAAAGCGATGTGTGAGCGTCTAGGAAGAAACACAATTTTAATTCCAGCTCTTTCTTCTGGCTGCTGTTCATTTCTTTATCCTTAGTTGATACTTACAGAATTTAGGGTGATTCATCACATCAAGTGCTTTCAAATGATTTTGAAAAACTAAGTGTGGATTTCTACGGTCTGTTTGAAGACCTGATTACGTGCTTTGATTCATTTTAAATAAAGGTCTTTTATTTCACGGTATTTTGTTCCAGCGCACAAGAATTTAATGCCCATCAGTTCTTCCATTTCTGAGCATATCTGTGAACTGTGGAAATGTGGGTTGTCTTTTTCTAGAATCTGCAAATCCAGCACTCCCCTAGGAAGAAGCTGAAAATGCAGCCTTGTGTTCTGACTTGAAAGAGTGTTTGGCATCTCCCAGTTGTGTGGTACTTGCTCTTCTCAACTGAAGTGATTTGGTGTTGGGGTTTTTTCTGTTTGTTTTTAGTTTTGGAGAGTGGAGTTTTTTGTTTGATTTCACTTTTTTTAGTTTAGCTCAGGAGAGTTTTTTGGTGCTGACATAGCCTGGAAATGTACAAATTGGTTTTAGCCATCATAGGTTTGTAAACTCGAGGCTCAGCAGTTTTTCTGTCATTGTAACACGTTTGCAATGTTTTATGTTTGCCGTGTATTTACTAAATATTTTGAAACCATTGTTTAGCAGGTGTTTTGCCTGAGCTCAATATAGGACATTTTATGCAAGTTCATTTTGTTAAAAAATTTCCCTACTGCTCCATGACTATTTAGTAGCTTTGAATAATTGCTGGACAGTGTCCAACATTAAATCAGGAATTATTCTAAGGAGCGAAGTCGTTCAGTGTGGCAATTCCGGCTGTTCAGTCTTTTTTTTTAAATGTGTCTGTGTGGGTGAGATAAGTGTCTGCTAGATCATCCTTCATACCTTCTGCTGTGAGGCCATTCTTGACTTTGCTGTTTCAAGTGTGGGGGGGAAACCTTTGTGCCTGTGGAGCTGTTTAGGCTGGATTTGGACTGTTTGTACCAAAGTTTCCTGATGTTGTACTTTGATTTTTTTTTTTTCTTATACAAAGGCACCTTGAAACATCACCTTGCATTTGACAGTTATCTCAGTTGTTTAAAGATACTGTATCAGATCATCTATTGCCCCACATGGTTATCTTGGAGAGAGTTACTCCTTTGTGTTTTAAAACTTTCATTTCTTTTCTTGTCCCTTGAGGCTCTGCCTAACTAGTCCTGCTGCATTACCATTTTGTCTTACCACATCAGTCCTGCTTTCTCTGCTCTGCTGGTGACAGACTGCAGCATCCAAAGTCCTCTCTTTTCTCATAGTTGTCTTTGCCCCACGCTGTGCTTCCTTTTCCGGGAAACTTCGGACCAACACCCTAACTTTTCGTGCTTCTCCTTGATGTCACTTCATAAGGTGCATTTCTTTTGACCATTCGGTCCTTGTGGACGGTCATGACAGATGAGTATTTTCTAAACAAAACAATATTGTTTTGCACTTAGGTAATAATGCTGACACAGTAGAGTGTGGCCATATTGGTTTACGATTTGATGTCGGTGATGTTGCAAATAAATCTTTAAGAGGACTTGTCAGAAACGGTGTGTGAAGGGAGATGCTTTTAAAGTCTAAATCAGCGTTGTTGATAGAATTTTGCATAGTAAGTTGATTTTCTTTTCCAGAAAGACCCTGATTAGCCTAATTAGGAGTTCAATACATAACTATACTAGCAGTGACACCTCTACTAAACCTCTGGTGCTGTCAACATATTGTCTGAAATAAACCCAAATTTGAAGTTTCAGTCTTTAAAGACTTGAGAATGGATTTTTCAGTTGTAGCTTATGCTATGAAATACCAAGACAGAATGAAATTACACAATTATACTTCTCATGCCAATATACTTAGCCTGAAAATTATATATTTATCTATTTTTAATTGATATTTATTTCTGTTGGAATTCTCAATTTCCTTCAACAGTGTCTACTTTGGCGGCAATGTTTGTGTGCCACATTAATTTGCTGAAACAAGTAACATTAGTTCTTTGTCCCTCTTTTTTAAAGGCAAACCATTTTCAGAATCAAAGTTTTGAATTTAAGGTGATGTTTCTTGTTTCTGTGAATAATTCCATCTTAGTGCATTTAAACTTAATTGGCTGAAATTTCAGCAGTTGACTTTTCATCCGATAAACTACTGAATAATCTCACTCTCTGTGTGTATTTAGATAAGATACTTATAAGATTATTCAAGAAATGTCAGATTTTACCTCTGATACTGACAAATAATGCTTTATTGGTTCAACAAGAAATAGTCCACTTGACCTGTGGTAAAACTCGAACATTAGTTGCACACTTACTTTGTGTTCCCTGGCCTGAAACCCTTTTCCTCTATTGTAGCCTCTGCAGGCTCGTTATTATCCTTTATTTGATTTAATCCCATCACTTTTGCTCACATAATGAGAATGTAGAGGTGACGGTGTCATGTTAATATATCATGATACAACCTGTGCTGAAAATGATCCGCCTAATCCTTGGTTTCTGTTGTTTTTATTGTGGCAAGCTTGGCTTTTCCTTTGCTTAAATTGTAGGTGGTTTTTTGTATTTCAAGTAATAGAAAGCTAATTTAACAAAAGGAAGAGAAAAAGTAAACCCCCCAAAACCTTTGTATTGGCAAGCTTCACTCCCTGGCCTGGCTTAGTACAGGAACCCCATGGAACTGCTGCTGCTGTGCAGGAGGGGAAGGTGGGATGTGCGGGAGGATAGGTGGGATGTGCAGGAGAGGAGGTGGGATGTGCAGGCGGGGAAGGTGGGATGTGCAGGAGGGGAAGGTGGGATGTGCAGGAGGGGAAGGTGGGATGTGCAGGAGGGGAAGGTGGGATGTGCAGGGGGGTCGGTGGGATGTGCAGGGGGGTCGGTGGGATGTGCAGGAGAGGAGGTGGGATGTGCAGGGGGTCGGTGGGATGTGCAGGAGAGGAGGTGGGATGTGCAGGAGAGGCAGGTGGGATGTGCGGGAGGATAGGTGGGATGTGCAGGAGGGGAAGGTGGGATGTGCGGGAGGGGAAGGTGGGATGTGCAGGAGGGAAGGTGGGATGTGCAGGAGGGAAGGTGGGATGTGCAGGGGGGTCGGTGGGATGTGCAGGGGGGTCGGTGGGATGTGCAGGAGAGGAGGTGGGATGTGCAGGGGGTCGGTGGGATGTGCGGGAGAGGAGGTGGGATGTGCAGGAGAGGCAGGTGGGATGTGCAGGGGGTCGGTGGGATGTGCAGGAGAGGCAGGTGGGATGTGCAGGGGGTCGGTGGGATGTGCAGGAGGGGAAGGTGGGATGTGCGGGAGGGGAAGGTGGGATGTGCGGGAGGGGAAGGTGGGATGTGCAGGAAGGGCAGTGGGATGTGCAGGCGGGGAAGGTGGGATGTGCAGGAAGGGCGGTGGGATGTGCAGGAGGGGAAGGTGGGATGTGCAGGAAGGGCGGTGGGATGTGCAGGAGGGGAAGGTGGGATGTGCAGGAAGGGCGGTGGGATGTGCAGGCGGGGAAGGTGGGATGTGCAGGAAGGGCGGTGGGATGTGCAGGAGGGGAAGGTGGGATGTGCGGGAGGGGAAGGTGGGATGTGCGGGAGGGGCGGTGGGATGTGCGGGAGGGGAAGGTGGGATGTGCAGGCGGGGAAGGTGGGATGTGCAGGAGGGGCGGTGGGATGTGCAGGAGGGGCAGGTGGGATGTGCAGGAGGGGCAGGTGGGATGTGCAGGAGGGGCAGGTGGGATGTGCAGGAGGGGAAGGTGGGATGTGCAGGGGGGGAAGGTGGGATGTGCAGGAGGGGCGGTGGGATGTGAAGGAGGGGACTTGTCTGTTTGGTAGCAGCCTGTCATTAAACAGTGTGGTCAAGCACACTCGACCTGCTGCTTCTGCCTGGGTGGCTCCATAGACCCGAGCAGGGCAGCGGTGTCTCCATCCTAGCTGCTCCACTGATGGAAGAAATGCTATTTTCCTTGAGGAGTGGTGAGTTTTTTTCGGCCTTTACACCTGTGTTTTGCTTAGCATGTAAAGTAGGTGTGAGCCGTTTAAAAGCAGGGACATGAGCCACTTTCTTTAACTACCAGGTCTGCCGGACCCACAGTACAGCTGGAGGTTGTTTTCCCCCCCAGCTGCTCTTATTCTTGCAGGGAAGAAAGGACAGTGCAGGTTGTCTAATTGCTGTTAGGTGAGCAGAGATTTCTTACTCTATTCTTTCCCGGAAGGAAAGTGAACTACTGATGGTACAATGAAATATAAAAAAAACCAAGAGAGAAACTGGGATAAATAACATTATTATCCTTAACTGTATGGGATGTTCATTTCCCTCCCAAAATTTGGGCAAAAAGTGTTCTGAACCTGTTGAAAATATGGGGAGAAAAATGACTGTGTTGCTGACTGTGGTGTTGATGGTTCTGAAAAAATTCCTTTTGAAAGGACTAGAATATTGAACTATGGCAAATGGTTTGACAGCATATGGGATAAGGATGTTACAGGATTAGTCAGTAAGATAAATGTAGTGGTTGATTGCCAAGGAGAATTTAAAGTATGGTACCAAACTGACAGCACATTGAAAGCTGGTTTATAAGTTATGCGTTTTTTCTCCCTTAACTAAAGATAAGGTGACATGTTACTCAAGTGTTATGCTTGAATTAAACCTTAATCATGGGAATTTCTGTGTGTGGGTTGTGGGTTTTTTTAAACCCTGAAAGTTGCATCACAGTTATGGATTGTTTAATACTTATGTTATTAAGAGGAATATGTTTTTTCCTGAAGCCTCTTACAGTCTCACTCTGACTTGAACTGTTTCATACATTTTATGTTGTCACATTCTCCAGAATGTTTGCACACTCTGTGTGTATGGCAAACGTGCAATTGCTGAGTTAATATCCCAACCCATATTTATTTCATTTGATTTCAGCTGAAGGAAGATGCCACATGATTTGTGTGCTGGCATATCTGTTGATTTTTCTACAGCTGTAAAATCAGGATTTTAGAGGCTGAGTCAGTAATCAGGTTGGTTCTCTGTTGTGCGTAGTTGGACAGCACAGATATTTCCAAAAGATCATCCAACTTCAGAAACAGCTACTGTAGACCCTCTGTGAGCCTTTATTGGTACTTCATCTTCAACCTGTCCATGGAGATCAGTAGTTTACATTCATATACAGTCCAACATGAAGTGCTTATTTTATCTAATTCACATCGTGTGTTCTGCAAAGAGCCAATACACAGTTTCAGAGAATGTAGATGTGTACTTAGAGTTTGTCTACATCTGATAATTGTGCACATGTGAATCTTACCATTGTCTAAACTTCCTGCTAGTAATTATACCAGCAAGAATTTGGTGAGCTTGTCTCTGAGTTGGAGAGCACTGGAGCTCTTTCAGGGTTTGTGACAGACCGGTCAAGCTTTTTACTTCCTAGTCATGGATCCCAAAGCCTGATCTGGATGACTCCTGGTGCTATTGGATTCTGTCTTTAATTGTTTACTGCTAATCAAAGCAGACTTTAACCAAAAAAGAGACAGAAGCTGCAGATTCTGAGAATTGGCATATTTCTTTTAAGTTCTGATTTGCTGATTTTTATTTTTTCTTTTTATTCTTTGCTGGCAACTTTTGGGATGATTACTGCAGTATATTTTTGCTGCGTTACAGTGAAGCATTCTTGCTTGATAATACTTTCTCAGTTACAGCTCTGAATTAGTTTAATCTAGGTGTTCAGTCTTTTACCATAACTCTGTAATCCTCAAAGCCTGGGAAAGTGTCTGTTACAGCTCAGTCAGTCTTAGCACAATGGTTTTTGTAATTGAATACCAGGTTCTGTTCCATGCTTTGTTCACACTTACCTCTACCCAAAGCAGTGCTTATTTTCTTTATCTGATCTACTTGATTCTTGTCACCTCTGCTAAGAGTTTTCACTTTGTAGTCCCCTGATTGTGCTGGGTGGAATTTGGCAAGGTGTCCCTGGTTGATGGTTCTTACCCAAATGTCTGCTAATTTTTTCTCTAATGCCACAGTGTTTTTGTGAAATGTAGACTTGAAAAACTTGGGTCTTAAAAATTTAAATTTAATAAATAAATTTACGTTTTTGCCTTCTGCAAATTAATTTCTAGGTGCTTTGTTAGGAAAACTCTATTTCGCAAGCACTTACTGCTTAAAAATTTCTAGACTTGGGGCACTCTTTAAAGCTAATATAATTTAGCAGCACAGTTCTTCCCACTGTTGCCCTATTGACAATCTATTTCCTGGCTGACCTGGAGTGCTTGAGATGTGGCTGTGTGTATTGCAGGGCAATAATCTCAGGTTACAGATTGTTGTTCAAACCCTTTGCTACTTGTTCCCACATCTGCCAAAACCCTTCTTAAAAGGTGTAATCCGGTCTGAACTCATCTAAACTCTGGCTGTCACCCTTTCACTTGTCTGTTTATGCTTCTCCCTATGCTCAGCCACTATTTTGGGGATCTGAACTGAATGAACTTCTGATCACCTCCTTTTTTTTCCCGGGATTATTCTGTCGGTCATTTCCCTGAATCGGCTTTCTGTGTGACTGCATAAATGTTGGTGCTGGTATGAGGTAGGGTGGGATCATGTGCACAGGCTTAGGAAGATGGGATTGTGGCACCCCAAACTTGCCAGGAGCTGTGAAGCTGGGTCGGAAGCTTGCTCTGCAGTGCCTGAGAGTTGATTTGTGCCATGTATTAGTAAGTGTTTGGTTACCCTGTAAGAGTTGTAAGTGTTTGGTGTATGTGAATGTTTTCTGTGTTGTGCACCAGCTGGATGGAGCTGTGCCATCACAAGTCAGGCTCTGTAACCTCTTCAAAGTATAAACCAAATGGCATTGTAGGCCTTGCCTAATTGCACGTAGTAGCTATTCTTGAGTACTCTTGTACCTAAATTCTTGTTTACAGAGAATGTTTTTCTGACCTGCTTCTCTGAATGTGTGCTAACAGATGCAAGATCATTTGCTTTTGCCAGCTGTGCTGTGCTCCAGTTTGTCTTTGTGAACTGAGCTGCATCAAGATGAGTTTGACCCCTTCCATCAAGTTATTTCTGCTGGCAAATGATTCACTGCTGGTAACTTGTCTCGCTTAACAAAATCTTGCTCATTTTTTTCTCCTCTGTGTTCTTAACTTGCTGCTTATTTGCTTTTTAGTGGTATTCCCATTCCTGTTTAACTTTCTCAGGAAGCTGAACCTGTTTCTTTGGGGTAGGAGAGACCAAAGCTGCATTCTGCTAATGAGCCTGCCAGAGCTCAGCACGGCAGCCGTGTGGACAAGGTTCAAAGGCGGTCATGCTGATGTGCAACATCGTTAAAATTGCATGCAGATTGGCTTTGTGGAGGGAGCTTAATGCAGCATTCTAGCTTGTGGCTAGAGCCAGTCTGAAAAAGCTGTTTGCTTTCCAGGCCTGTCCCTGTGGCTGCTGCGGTCACACAAGTCTTTAGTCAGGCGTAACTTCAGTCACCTGGATAGGTTGAATTATGCATGTGCTTAAGTGACACATGATTGGAGCCTAAAAATACCAGTTGTGTAATTACAGAACTGTTAATCAACTTTCTCTTCAATTATAAGAATTGGTTAATCTACAAGAGTAGGTGCAGTTAATGATGTTTTAAATGTCAGTCTTACCGGTTTCTCTTGCGTTCCCTGGCTGCAGTGTTTTCTGTAGTCTGCAGAATTCTGTTAAACAGCAAATTTAATAAAACTTCAGCTGAAGGCATTAGAAAAGTACATGGCTGAGGGTGATCTTCTGGCCACAAAGTTTGAGAGATTGATCTTGAAGGAATTCCTGGTCGTGGTAGTAATCTTGCACTGGAGAAGGAGTGATGAATCACTGATCCCATAGCTGACAAATATCCTACACAACCTTCTAGGAGCATCATCTGGTGTGGCAATGTCTCTGGATGCAGAACTAGTTGGAAGAGGATCTCTCCTCCTGATTTCACAAACTCTATTTTACTGACTCTGTAACTGCTGCTAAAGATGTTCATGGGGTTATGCTGCAGGCTGACCCATGTGGAGCTTGGGATGGACATACACCTCTTAAACTGGCATCAAAATGGCTTTGCAACCAGAGGCACTGAAAAGCAGAAACATCTCCTTAACTAACCTTTGTCCTTTTAATTTGTGCCAGCTTCAGAAATACTCTTGATGAGGATTTATGCCTTTGCCTCATTAAGCAATTGGTCTGTCTTAGTCTTGGTTTCTTTTATAAAAATCTTACGCAGAAAAATCCCTTTTTAATTTTCAGCTGTAGAAAACCCGTGGTTTGCATGCATGCAGTTTCCCCTCATAAATCTTACAGCTTTCTGTGCAACTCAGGGACTCTTCACTGTTCTCTTTAACTGTTTCAGATGTATTAGTGAAACAGTGTGGCCTTTTTATGTTACTTATATAGGGAAAGAGGGTGGAGAACACTCATCATCCTTGTCCTGGTTTGGGCTGCCAGCTTGTGTTACAGGTGAAGGTTCTGTGGTGGTGAAGGCTGCTGACAAACAGGTCCTTCACTGTGTGAATGGATCATCTGCTTGTGCTCGGTGTTTTGTAGCCCACAAGAGAAATATTTGGGACTTGTATAATCACAGTACTTTTCTGGACAATATGATGCAATAAACTGTGGGCTGTGCTTTCTTCCTGGTGTAGAAAATCTGCCATCAGAAAAATCCCATCTTCAGGTTGTAGGAAAATGTTTTCTGGTCACATGCATGTAGGCAATCTGCAGAATACAGGTGGACTTTGCAGAGGGGGGTGGAGGATTATTCACAAAAGCTAATTAGGCAGCAAGTCCCCAGGCTTGCTCAGGAGAGATGGAGGAGGATTCAGAGCAGCTTTCTCTTCTCTCTGCAAAGAGGATGTAGAAAAATTAGCACTGCTGAGATAAGGTGGTTAGTCTTTTTTACTATCCTCTTGGGTGTTATTACTGAATTTTTTATTTTTTTCCCAAAAAATGTAAAAATCTTGCATGTAGGACAAGAAAAATCCTTTGTAATTAATGTATTAGGAGTTGGATTTTAATTATACCATGAATTAGAAAAAACCTTTAATGCCATATGAGAATGGATGCTATTCTCAAATGCAGGGTATCTGCTCACCAAAAATGTGACCTTAGGCAACACGTTCCTGCTTCACTGGCAGCTCTCTGAGGAATAAAGAAATACAGTCTTAGCTTCCTTTCCTTCCTGAACATCAGGATATATGTGCTTAAAAAAAAAAATCACCTTTGGTGTGACAGATCTGTAGTCCTTTCCTGGGTGCCTGGGGTTGGTGTGTTTTGGGGATTATTTTGATGGACCTTGACAGTACATTTGGATCAGCTCAGCTGTTTTGCCAACCCCCTGTATTTCTGCCACCAAAGAGGATGTCCTAATTCCCTTGTTCCCACCCTGATCGTGGCCATGGGATCCTTTCCTGGGCCTTAGTTTCCTGCCCAGTTTGCATCTGAATCTGTTCGTTCTGACATCGAATTACCTCCTTTTTTTAGGGATCCCAGTCAACCCCAAAGGGCGGGTGCACAACTGCTGGTGGAGGGAAGAAGCAGGAGAATGGGTGGGAGGGCAGAGTAGTCACTTGCTCAGCTTGTCTTCTCTGACTGCACCCTGACTTTATAATTTGAAGAATTGCATCTGGTAAAGCAAATATTTCCCCTGTGTTTCTTGGCTTTGCCAGGATCTCCACCTCCTTTACTTTTTGTTTCTCTAGAATGATTGTCTTCACTCCTTTCCCAGTGGGCCAGGGAGGAGTCCATGCCAGGTATAAGTCCAGTACAGCTTAGACAGGCCTTTGTGCCACATACCACTCAGCATGGGTGAGTTTTACTGGAATTGAGTATGCTGGAAGAAATGATCATAAATAGAAAACATTTTCCAAGTGCAAGTTGTGCTGTGGTCTCTCAGTATCATTTAATTAGTTGTTTCCCTCACCCTGCAAAAAAACCCAAACAACCCCAAAAAAAGCAAAAAGACGGTTACTTTATTTCTAAAAATAGCATATTTAGTTTCTGAGTAATTATTTAAATATGTGGTATTTAATGTAGGTGTGCCTCTAAAAGCATCAATAGCTCAAACAACTGTCTGTTCCACTCAAAAACTGAGAGTGGAAATTCTTAAAAGTGCCTAAATAAACATTATATATTATTTGAGGCAGTAATTAGCTGCTTTCACATTTCCCTTAATAAAGACCCAGTTAAGTTTCTTCTCTGCACTTTTCTAGAGTAAACAGAAACTACTTGAATAGTTTTAGTGGGGAACTTTATCTTCTGATAAGAGTTCAGGTACATGGATGTCTCTAGAATGCTGTCAGGCTACTTCTGCCCTGAGCTGAGGGCTGTAGTGTGAGCACTCCTGAGCAGCTGAGGGCCTTGCTGTGACAGGAGAGCTGCTGCTTTGTCCTGACAGGCAGTGCAAGTGTAACTGAATCCAGTAGCTCTTTGTTAGTGAGCTGGAGTTAAAAATGCTTGAGTTTTTATAATTCTACAGCAGGTGAGCTATAGCAAATTCTTGTTTTGGCTTGCTTTTGTTCCAGCTCGTCCTGCTTTCTCCGTCCTGTTCTAATCCCCCAAGAACTCTGACTGAAATGTTTGCTTCCCCTGCTGTAGCCAGCAAATACTGCCGTGCTGGTGAGCATGGGCAGGGACAGCACAGAGAACAGGAGTCACCTGATGTGCCCCCTCACACCTTCACTGTCCTGCCCGGGAGTGGTGCCCATATTTCCCTTAGCAGGGGTGCGAAGGCAGTCTGGGCTTGTATAACTGACTTCTGTCTCCTTCAGACATCAGCTCCATTCCTGATAGTCTAATACTAGCCTGAAACCAGTCTAATACTTATTTTCTGCTCTGAGTTGACTTGCATAACTTCTACAGAATTATTTTCTTAATAGTCCTCACTGCTAAAATGAACAAACTTCCAAATCTGTTTCGTGTGGGTCTTTGGCTGTGTGTTTACTGACAGACCTCTTTCCTAGTGTTGGTAGTTTTGATTATAACAATAAATTGATTTTTCCTGGTACTGTGTCTAAAGATAAGTTGTGAAATGTCCTCATCCTTAGCAGTGGTTTGGTGCTGTCACCTACTTCATGTGCCCACTAGTATCTTCTCTTGTTCTTCCTTGTCACCCGTGCTATTCAGAGAAATATTATTGATCTGTGATAATTAACGTGGTCATAAGGCTTCCTGGTTTATCAGGTTTTTGGTGGTGTTTTGGTTGTGGTGGGTTTTTTTGTTTGTTTGTTTGGTTGGTTTTTTATGTGTTTTTGTTTGTGTGAGGTTTTTTGTTTGTTGTTGTTGTTGGGTTTTTTTAAAATATATATATTCACAGGGTTGTTTGAGGCCAGCTATGTCAAAAATCCCTTAGTGATAACAAGTTTCCATTGCTCTAGTGAGTTAATAATAGCCTACTTAAGTCAGCAGGCACTAAAATCTTTGCTGTGATGGTAGAGAAGTGTATTTCTTTGTATGACATGAAAAATAAGTCACATCTGTAAACTGAGCAGACTAAGAAAGTGGTAGAGCAAGGCAAACAGCATCCACCCTCCCAGTTCACTTTTGTAGCTTAATATGCTTCAGCACCTGGTGCATTAATCAGATGTTCATGCACTTCATGAACCAGAAAGGGAGGACCTTCCTTAAATTTGCAGTTCAAATGCTGCTGGAACACATCCTTTGCATCAGGGGAAGGAGTGTGCAGCCTGTTTGCTGTCTCTGAATAGCGGCTGCCAGAGCTGAGCTTTCTTCATCTGGGGACTAATTGGAAGAAGATCGAGGGCAGGATTAATTATTTGACTGCTCTGTGAGCCTTTTCCTACTACTGGATTTCCAGAGGTGGCTGCCACTGACTTCTGTCTTGCATCTAAGACTTCTATTCCCTGTGTGATGGGGAAGGAAGTGGAGGTTGCTTGAAGAGGACAGCCACCAGATTCAGGCTGTGTGAGTTGTTTTACCTCCAAAAGCTTGCCCCAAGCCTCATTCCTTCCAAAAATAACCCCAGAGTTTATAGGATTGTCTGTACAGCCTCTCTGGCTCATGCAAGGTAAGCCCTGCACTTGCCAGAAACGTGATGTGCGAACCAAACTAATACTTTGGTGTGGAGTAAATCTGGTGAGCCAGGAAGTGCAGAGGCTTCAGCAGCCAGCACAGTGTGTCCCATGGGTGCCTGTGGGAAGGACCAGGGAGAGTGGCCATCCTTCATACCCACAGAAATGCTTTGACCCACTTAAAAAGGCTTGGCCTCGTTCTGTGCGTGCCGGTGAGTAGGAATGCTGGCTCTACCTTCCTGCTGTGCTTATTTAGGAGTGTGTGTAGGCTTGCAATCTGCATCAATGTAACATCAGAACCATTGCAGGCTGCAGCTAAATCATTGGTGCTGGGAGAGCTGGGGAGGATGCAGACTATACAATTGTATCACTGTAGATGAGGAAAAGTAGGCTGTGTGTTGAAAAATGTGAGAGATTTGGGGTTGGTTTATATGGGTCATGCAACATAACTAAAAATGGATTTTAAATGAGGAAACCTGTCAGAAAGAAGAGGGCACTGTATGACAGGCTTGAAAACATTCCTATGTATTTTTGCCATGCATTTTTTTTTCCAGTTTTTTAATCTCATTCGAACAAAGTGGATATTAAGAGGTAAAACAGAGGTGACTGAAAAACTATAGCTGTATTTTCCTTGCCCTTACTACCACATGCTCCCTTTCTGTCCTTTTCGTTCATCCATTGCTGTCAATTTTAGGAAGTAAAGAATTATTTTCATCTCCTTTGAAAGCTCAGTGGTTTATTGCTTTTAGGTCGTAACTCTGGTATATGTTTTGAAATACTTTTTCATCTGTGAGCTCATAGGAAATAATTTATAGGTTCTTGTCGTGGTTTTGCCCACGACAGTTCTTTAGCAGGGCTAAAATTTTTTAGCTTGGTATTTCATTAGTTGGGAGGATTGCAAACTCTTTTAAAATAATTTACTTACTCCAATTTACGGCAATGAAACTGGTTTACCTTCTGCTGTGTTTTCCTTTTCCTACCAAAATTCCAAATTCCGTCCATGAAAGTTGTTGGGAAATAAAATACATTTCTCTCTCTGCTTCCCCTCGGCTTTTCTGAAGGCACATTCAGGAGCAGCAGTGCCATCTGCTCTGCTGACACAGTCTCAGGGAGTCTCTGGTTTTGGCAAGTTTAATTACTGTATCTGTTATAATTGGACATTTAACTCTGAAGGTGTTTATTGTTATATCAGCTGAGAAGAAGGCAGTTCAAAATTCCACCAGTGTGCACGTGTCTTCTGAAATCAGCTGATGGTTTGTTCTGCTGTAATCTGAACTATCTCTTACTTTAGAATCAGCTATGAAATGTTTTCAATGTGAATTTTAATATCTCTTTTATACCCTGTATGAATGGTGTATGCACTTTAAGATTTGATAGTTTTTAAAAAAGAGGAGCAATTTTATGGCTGGTTTAACTGCAGAGCAGCATGCACCTTCACATATTAAATACATTTATTTAAAAATGTGCTGCATTTACTCTGAATTTCCCACTGAAAGACCTGTATTGCAGTTAGAAGACAACTTTCCCAATAATATGGGTAAAGTAAATTGAGAATGAATATAATAAAAATATTCCACAAATATTAGGTCTGGGGTTTTTTTCTGGTGTGTCAGCGTTAAAGGTAATGACTTCATAATGCTAAATTCTGTACATCAATTTAGGATATTCAGAATTAAGTGAATCTGCAAAAAAAAATCCCTGAACTACTGAATTATATGCTTTGTAATTTTACAGTGAAACAATTCTCACAGAATCAGCCTGCTCTTCAAATAGCAGGTTGGAATCATTTTCATAAAGTTTGAGAGAACTGTAAAAATCCCTTTTTTGACAAATCCCAGTCACTCTTTGCATCCAGAACTGCACGTGGGTTCGGTGAGTTCTGTGCTGGCTTTGTTACGTCAGAGAAGAACTTGACGAAACAATAGCTGCTCTGTTAGAGACCTGGATTGCTGTGAAATCTGTTCAGAGCAAATCTCCTGAACTGTTTCATAAAGAATAGGATTGTTGAAGATTTGTTTTCAGCACTAAGGGAGCCATTGAGATGAAGATTCCTATCGGTGCTTGCGACTCATTTGATGTTTCCTTCCCGTGAGCAGGAGAGCTGACAGAACGCTTTCTCTGACTGCCCTTCTTCCTTCCCTGCTTCAACAGTTTTTTATTTAAATAAAACCAGTATTTTTTTGCTGTCAAGCAGTGTATTTTCAGGGCTGTGGCAATATTTTCACTAGAGAAGTCTTTCAATCCGGCAAACTGGAGCTGTTTGGTTTCTTAAGGGTCAAGTGAAGTCGGGTGAACTGCTCTGCTCAGAACAGGATCGTCAACATAGCAGAGACACCTTTCGTGCATGATGGGTCTGTCTGAGTCTGAGCTGGTGACAGTCTGTGACCAAGAGATGCCCCAATACATTTGGGAAAAAGAGATAAATGAACCAACTTTTCCTTGTAGATGAGGCAGGTAGCTGTTACAGAATAATAACGAAGTAGTCCTGATGGAGGCAGCTGGTAAAATATCCTTGCACAAATATTTTCATTTGTACTGGATTAAACAACAATTAAGATTAAAGCTTCTCATTTAGAGTGACATACTTCACAGGGAAACATTAAAGCACTGGATAAATATCTTTTGACATTGTAGCAATATCTGAACCTATTTGCCTTTCCAGTACTGCAAATATCCATACTTTTTTCAGAAGTTAGTACAAAAAATTGATGAGGTTGACTGATATTGTAGTTACTGATTGAGGAACAAATTCTGTAGGTGTTTTGTGCATTCTGTGGACAGACAACACTATCATTCTTCCTCAGAGAGTCTTAAATATAGTTTGTAATACTAGCTGGCTAAATGCTTTGTTTCCCCCCTCCCCCCTTTTAAAAAACAAAAGAAAACAACAAAAAAAACCCAAACAGAAATTATAGAAATATGTAATTCTAAATTGAAGGGAAAGCAAGTAAATTAAACGCCTGGGGTTTGCTGGAGCCAAGAGTTTAAAACAAACGTTAGCAAGTACATGGCATCAAACTACCTAACTTTTTCTTTTTTCTCCCATCTGCTTATTTACTTAAAGCTAGCTCAAGTTTTGAAGACTTTCCTCCAATGCTAAATGTTTCCCTGAGGAACTAAGTTTTGTGCTCTGCTAGTTTTTAAATACAGAATTGGAAATATTTTCTTTAGTAAAGAGACGTAACTGTTTTATAGATAACTCTCCCCCCCATGCACAATGGCTCAGTTACTCAGCTCATCTTGTGATGCACATTTTCAGTGTCATTCCCTTAATTTGTGCTAAGAACGAGCCCAGGTGCTTTGCCTGCAGTGTGGTGCTCAGTGCCTTAAGGCTTTGAAGTGCCTGCTGGAAGTCTTAGCAGTGAGAACGAGCATGCATTTTATTTATGGCACCTCTTCCCACTGGAAGCTTTATGAATTCCAAGCTCCTTGATGTTGTATTTATCACGGTTGTTTGGCTTTATTTGGCTTTATTCAATGTATCGAGCATAAAAGTGTGAGGCTTTATGAGGTTTGTGTGGAATTTCTGCCTTTCAGCTATAGCTGCAGGAGCCCAGTGCTGGCCAGGGTTAGTTGTCTGGGCAGGGATCACAGGTCAGTCCCATGGGGTAGCACGTGTTTGGCTGATGGAGGGGGTTTCTCAGATAAGAGATCCTCTGCTAAACCACAGAAAGACTGTGTGCAGCATGTATAGTTATATAAGAAGCAGTAACTTCAAGTTGGAACATTGTCAGTGGACATTTCCTTGAATAGACAAGCTAAAGGACGCTCTCAGTACAGAATGTCTCTCAGAAATGTTTTGAAATTTATCTTGTTGGCTGTGACCTAGACAGATAGGACGACTAGTCCTGCTGCAGAGTTTCCACCGTGTCCTCTTGTTTTCAGGCTTGCTGAAACCTCCCCTGTGTTTTCTTTTGTTCAGATGGAAAATAAACTTTTTGGAAAAATTTGAGACTACGGGGAAAGAATATAGAGCTGTATTGATTTTTTTCTTAAAGGACAAATAAAATTGAAAGATCTGTTCCTTTTTAAAAAATTATGCTTGTATTGAACTGCTTTATGATGTAAACAAAGATTTAAAAGAAGAAATATGAGATGGTGTAGAAAAGTGATATGACTTCTAAATTTGAAGCTCAGGTCTGTGCAATCAGTAACTGAAATCTCCACTATCAGCCTTCCACAGAGGTCGCAGTTTGGAAAATTATTTTTCAATCCAAGTCGTTTTCCTGATTGGACAGGTCAGGTTTGTTGATAAACTGTCAGCAGACCTGTGGGTTGGTGTGCACTGTTGCAGGCTCCAGAGTGATATATTTGGGATGAATTAGATTTTAGTTTTGCAACAAATATTGTCACAATATTGTAACTTATTGTAAATATTGAAACTCATGAGCTACTGACAGTATACAGTATCACAAAAGAGTAGAAAGAATAAACTGGGAACCCTTTGTACATGAAAGAGTTCGGGATGGTCAGCTATACAATATATTTATAGCTGCCATATTTTCGTGAATTGAAAATCATTTGAGTCATTTTGAGATCTTGCTGAGCAGGCAGGCTGGCTTTCTACAGAGAAAATAATTCAGACCAACTTTATTCGGTAAACTCGGAGAATTTCACAATAGTTTGATAAGGTTTTGCCGTACAATTGTGCACCAGTTGCTGCCCTGCTAAACTTAGTTGTCTTCCTATTTTAGTGTGTTGAATGAGAGGCTCTTAGAAACACTTAAGTGAGCGGAAGGGGGGAGTGGTTGGTTGTTTTTTTTTTTTCCTGAGACCTGATCTCATACTGTACTTTGATTGTTTCTTTTTTTTTTTTTTTTTTGGTAACCTGCTATATGCAAAACCTTAAATTATAGTTTGTGGTAAAAGTTTCATTCTACGAAGAGCCTTGCTAAAGTTACCCATTGTGAATTTCAGGAAAGGTAACATCTGCATCTGCAGCAGGAACACTTGGGTAATTTCTGTTATCAGGGCTTTGGAGTGCTAAAGCTATTGCTGAATCAAAACCAGCTAATAATGGCTATGGTCAAACTTCCATCTGCTGTAAAAGGCCATGGGATTATCTTGACATTTATATACTTCCAGAACTCAAAAGTGGTTGGGCACATTCCCTTGAGCTTACATTTCACTAAATGTTTGTGTAAGTTTTGTTTCAAATGGCAATTAAAATTATTTCAGCGTTTGTGAGACTCTTAAGAGAGAACTTATTTGTTTGAAACAGTGTAAAGTATTTCCTTTAATCATGATCCCAAGGTGAGTGTATCTCTTCTAGATTATTGAATCAAATCTGTGTGTTCTTTGCTTCTTGAAGTTCTCTCAGAAGTTCTGAAAGACACAGTGTCTGCTCAGCAGTCAGAACAACCAGGAGATCTCTTGCATAACCGTCTACAGCTTAAAGGCTGAGCCACTTGGGGATGAGGAGTTAGTAGGAACTGTAGTACACCTTCCAAAAAGTAAACTTGAAGGATTATTTTGTGTGTAGACAAGATGCTGCCAACACTGATTGCTCAGAGGTCTTAATGTGCTCAAATTTTTGTAGGTAACTCCCCTGTAGGAAAAAGTGAAGGTAGTTCCGGAGTAATAATAATTGTATTAAAATTTTTCCTGTAAGTCTTAACTTTTATTTAGCTTGAGAGATGAAAAACACACAAGAGAGACTTTGGAAAGCTAAGTTTTTTTCCACAAGTGCAATTTTGAAAGAAAATAAAGTAAACAGTTGTAAAATAGCTCCCTATATGTTGATATTACTTGTGCTTTTTGCTGAAAGGCCCCTGACCCGTGTTGCCCATAACTATGGTGTAAAGTACACCTTCTAAAAATACACTGGGAAAACAGAGCACTCAGCAGGGCTCACCCACTACTGGAAGCAGAGTTTGAGAGGTGCAGTTGTGTATCCTGTACAGATGAGGAAAAGCTTTAATAAGAATAGGCAATTTTTCTGAAACAATCTGATAACTCACATATTGATTTTGGACTTCTCACTTGATCTCCTATTTTAACTTAATCTTTAGCTGATAAGGAAGTATTTCTTAGAGGTAATTGCTGCAATTGCAACTAATTTATCCTTAGCAGTGTCCTCATGTCATCTTCCTGTTTCTGGTCATCACAGGAACATTATGTAATAATAGTTCTTATTTACATGGAGGGCAATACATCCCATATTTTTAATGTGATTTTTACCTTTTCTTGGCTTGTATTTTCTTTTTTTTTTCTTTTTCCCTCTCAACAGAAAACAAGACCCTGTAATTAGCAAATCCTGTATAAAATCTCCTGCAGTAAAGATTAATTAGCAGACAGACATGCTTCTGCAGAGAGTCTAATTTTACCAAATGACAAGTTCCAAGTATGTTTTATTAACGTTTTAGAGCCTCCTCTACATAAATAGCACAGATGTAGTAGTGCTGTACTGAAAATATTTTTGCTGCTGAAGAATAGAGAGAAATCCTTGACAAGTGGTTAAAACTACATTCTTTAAGAGAAAAATTAACGAATGGTTGGTTGTTTTGTGGGGTTTTAATTTTTTTTTTTTGTTTTCAGAACTGTTTATTATGAAAAGTGGTGTTGCACATTGTTCCTTGTCCCCAGCTTTGATCACCACTTAATAATAAAACAATATTGTGTGGAGCAATTGACGCAATTGCTTGTGGTTTATATTCTTTGGATTTTAACATCTAGCATGTTACGCCTAAGATATCTTGCTTGAAGGTATGGTTTTAGCCAGCTGGCTAAAACATCTAAGTATTAAATTACTCTTCTTTATCTTTTTATATTTTGGAAGATCTGCAGAGTTCATATGTGAGCTCAAACTACTTCAGCTTTAAAGCAAAGCTCGATTTTAAGAAATGAAGTACAAAAATACTTGTGTAAACAGTGGGCACTCAGTAGAAAGCAGCTTCCAGAACTGGGATTCACATCACAAGGGCTAAGGCTCAATAGAGTTAAGAAAAATTATGAGAGGAGGAAGCTAAAAATTTGGACTACCTACTCTGATGTACATATAAGTGTACATGTACACATTTGTAGCACTGCTAATCATATGACAAAGGTAGAGAAGAAAGAAAGTCATTTGGTGTCAGCTCATGGAAGGCACAGGTCCTAGGAAATAGCCAGCTCCTTTGTGGAAGGTGATGCTCTTCTCTTTTCTTACCAAAGAACTGAGGAGATTCTGCTGAAAGATTCCAGCTGAATGTTGAGGACAGCAGAGGAGATCGCTCTCACAAGTGTCTTGAGAGTCACTCACTTTGATCTGCTTCAAAGGAGAAGGGAATAAACCCACACAAAAAATCCCCCACCAAACAAAAAGTGGGAAAAGCACTATAAATGTAATGGAATCCTTCATAACACCATCTTTGCATATGATGTCTAATATCCTGCTTTTCCCTTGCTAGGCATTCTTTCTCTTTTGCAACAGTATTTATTCCTATGTGTAGGGAAAGGAGGTAGGACAGTAGCAAACAATGACCTTGGCTACTTATTCCAGGTGTTTAAAGTGTCAATTTAAATGTAAAGTAAGTTGTGTGAGTGCTCATTGTATTGTTTACAGCTGGTTTTCCCTGTCATGATTCTTCCCAGTGGTTGTGCATCTCTCTTTCCTCTCCTTTCTGTTGAAGGATGGGCCTTTACCCTTCAACTTTCCCTCCTCCTGAGGGGAAGTGGTGACCTTCTTAATGTGAAAACAGAATCTGGAGCAGCAGTTTACTGCTGTCTTCTCAGATTCATTGTCAAATTCACTAAAACAAGATATTGGATGAATAATGTGGGAGAGATCTGCTGAGTCTGGGAACTGTTTTGAAAGAGGGTGGGCAGTTAAGAAGCAGTTTTCCAGGGACCTATATTAAAACAAGCTGGTACATTCTTGTAATAATTTCTCTGATAATAAACTGATAAAGTTGCACTGAGTGAAAAACATATCCATCTTCACTGAATCTCCCCTTTTAATAGATTTGAAAAAAAAATTAAATCCTAATTTCTTCATAGCTTCCACAAACCCCTGCTCAGATACCTGTGAATAATATCTGTCAGTCTTTTTTCCCCTTGTTGTGAATAGAACAGGTATGAAATGTATCAAATTTTTCTAAAGGTAAAATGTAAATGTAGAACATTGCTGTTAGCAATGAATTAATTTTAATGTCATCTTAATAAGGATTTAAAGCAATATAGCATAACTTGCAAATTAGCATTCCAGGATTTTTCATGTTTTTAAATACTAGAAATCATTGTCTGAGTTTCTTTCCCAGTGTATTGCTGAAACTTGATGTAGATGTTGTACATTAGGATATTGTTTAGCATGTAATCTTAAGATTATCATGCAAGATAATGTTCATGTGGCTGTTTAAAGCAACTGAAACGAAATCCATGTCCAGCTATTTGAATAGGGAAGCATTTGAAGTAGTGAACATCCTTGATTTCATGTTTCAGAGCATGTTTCAAGTCTAAGCTTAAAACACAGTTCAGAGATGCCAATTAACTTTGTTTACTGAAATGAGAAGTATTTTGATGAAGAAAGAAGGTTATGACTAATTTATGGCTACTAGAAAAGATTGCCAGTGTTGTTAGAAAGCTTCCTTACCCACAATTTCAAGATTAAAATTCTACTTTAATAAAGAGGGAAAAAGATGAAATTACTGTTATCTCAGTGTAGTGCAATAATTTTAAAAAATTAGCTGATTATTTTTCTTAACAAGATAGGTCACCAGTGTATGTCAGTTTTTTTGTACATCTTTATTTGCATATTAAAAGTTTTTGCTATTTGAATGTCAACTTTGAAAAATATTGCTCTGGATTTTAAGGGAGTTTTGTATAAGTTGCATAATGATTCTGATTATCTTCTGGAGAGATGGGAGATATTTGTGTAGGGTCAAATATGGTTTAAAGGTTTTTGCGACTGCAAACCCCTCATATTATAATTCTTGTTTCCTTAAGCAGCATTTTTCATTGCAAAGGCTTATGATTTGTATTTTTGAATGCTGTTTTGCTTTTTGTTTTTCAGTCCCAGAAATCCTGGATAGAAAATACTTTCACGAAGAGGGAGTGTGTGTACATTATACCAAGTTCAAAAGACCCCCACAGGTAAACATGAAATGATGCAAGAACTCCTTGTTGCTTTTTTAAATTAAAAAAGTCAGTATTGTAAAGAGTATTGGACTAACAGCTTTGTCTGGAAGAAACATTGTCTTGAGTTCATGCTTTCATGATCAGGATTTTTAAGCTTCATATATTCGAGAACAGCTGAGAAACCTTTTCTTCTGAAGTTGAGAAAACTTCCATTTCAGTCTTTTCCATAAAAAACCTTTCGAATCTCTTTTGTTCTGTTGGGGCAGAGGATTATTTTTCATTTAAGAACTTTGTTTTTAAACAGAAAAAGAATTTATTAAACACTCTAGAAATTTTAAGTTTTTGTAAATAATTCACCACCTTCCTTGAAACCATGTGACACGAGAAGCTTTTAGAATTTATAGCAGTGATTGTAGAACATGGAAAATTTGCAAATGAAACCCAAGTAATTAGGAAGCTGTTAAAATTTCCAGAGCATTTAACAAGGAACAAAATGGTCTTCAACACTTGCCCTTTTACTTTAACCTGTTTGTAGCTTACAAGGGACTTTGAAACTTTCCCATCAGGTTCTGCCCTTCAGTTTCTAAAAATCACCTCCCGTTGTTGGTGAATTCCTCAGTGTTTGTGAGTTACTCATAAATTAATCAAATGTAGAAAGGAATATTTGGTATGTGTTGATGATATTTAGCTTTTAGTGTAGACAATTATAATTCAATAACTTTTAGAGAAGATCTAAAGCTACAGGTCAATATTAAAGGCATAAATGATTACGGCGGACAAAATTAAAAATTGTTTATGCACAACGTCTGAGTACAATTGAAGACTTCTGTCTGACATCTGTATTTGTGCACTTTTGCATGCTGGCTCTTAACCATAATTAGTTGACAGCTGCTTATGAAAACAGTGATGCAAATTTATCTGCTGTGCTAATTTTAGATGTGAAGAAAGCTGTTAGCAGGAAAACATGGAAACTGTTTAGATGGAAGAGGAGAGAAATTACATAATGAACTGTTTGTAAAGACACTACTGTATAAAATACAGCCAAGTTACCATGTTGAAAATGGACAAATTTAGGCATTGTGTTTTTCCATTTAACGGAGTTCTCTTTTGTTCAGCAACCTTTCTGTAAGCACATAAAGTTGTGTGAGTGGTCGTGTGTCCCGTCCCATCCATGTCCCTCCTTCCCCTGCCCTTGAAATTGAAACTGAACTTAACTCACATCTTTAAAACATTTCTTACAGATGCCTTCCAGGATGTCAGATTTGTCAGCAACTTGTCAGGTAAGAGTTCTTTGTAATTAAAATATTTATGAATATTTTTCCATTAAATAAGTGCTTTCATAATAGGGTTTTTAAAAGTTTTGATCAATATTATGAGTGACAAGTTGGTGAAAGGTTAGATATAAAATAAATTTAACTAATGTTTAAAGAACTGTCTGCGATATTTAGATCACAAATTTATGAATATTATATAAATTTTTTTACTTCAAAGAGTCAATTTTTTCTGGCCTCCAGCTTGCTATCTCAGTGAGCTTCAATAATTTGCATAATAATATGTATTGTAATTACTTATTGCCATAAATATTTATGGCAACAAGGCCTGCTCTGGAAAAGAGGTTTTTCTAATATTTAGAATCTTTGCTTTCTGAATCTAATCTATTTCTGTTACAGACAAGAGAAGTTCCTTTCTTTTATTTTCCAATAGTGGTGTTTACTGAAGTGCTGTGTGTGGTGTGGTTGGGTGCAGGTGCTGCTGCGGCCGCTTGGTCAGACAACACGCTTGTTTTACTGCGAGCCTGGCCATGAAATACTCGGATGTGAAGCTGGGTGAAAACAGTAATCAGGAAATAGAGGAGTGGTCAGTGGAAAAACACACGGAACAGACCCCTACTGATGCTTATGGTGTCATCAACTTTCAAGGGGGATCCCATTCTTACAGGGCTAAGGCATGTATGACGTTTTGTTGTTTGTATTTTTTGTCGTTGTTGTTGTTACTCCAACTATGTTGATATTCTGGATGCTTTGTTTAATTTCTGAAATTGTAGGCTGAGATGTTATCACCCATTTTGTGACAAGCCAGTTCCTTCTTCTGTGCTAGTATTTTTTATTGTGATCCGAATTATTTCTCACTTTCATTTGTAAAAATTAGTTTTTCGTTGCTCAGATTTATCAGAATTAGTTGTAGTCAGGTACAGGCTTAACTTCAAATTGCAAATGGTAATAAGAATTCATAAACACTTCAACAAAACATTGCATTAAGAATTAATTGTTACCATTTTAGACTTCATGAAAATACAGCATAACAACACTGTTAGATTTTTATAGGACCTGTTAAGTAATATCTGCTATCTTAACCCTCTTCATAATTTTCAGAATCTGAAAAAAATTATTTCAAATTAAGGACAGATGCAGAATATGCTTCATTAGTAGATTTTTCGAAAGCCATTAAAGCATAATCGTGCTGATCAGAATAACTAAGTTGTTTGAGAGAGGGGGTTTGTTAAAAGCAAGGATACCACTAAATCAAAATTTTGGAAACCAGTTCTTAATTCACAAGTGCACATGTACTGGAGAGGCTCGAAAACTGGAAATTCTGACAGATTCTTCACAGCCATTTTGTGAAGGATCTCTGGTTGTGGCAGAAATGATCGAAATGCTTGTGCAATTGTAGGCTACGAGGGGTTCTTGTACAGGGTGGCTCCTGTGGCAAAACTGCAGTGCTTTTGAGGGAGGTGTGTCCTTCGTGCAGAACCCCAAGGACAGTCCAGTGCTGTAGGTCAGATCATCTCTGAAGTGGGAAGGGCCCTTAGCAGAGTTCTTTCATGTTGGTAATAGCAGTGTGTGAGTTCCTCTGTACTCTT
Source organism: Pyrocephalus nanus (assembly GCA_038380795.1). NCBI lineage: Eukaryota > Metazoa > Chordata > Aves > Passeriformes > Tyrannidae > Pyrocephalus > Pyrocephalus nanus. The sequence goes on from CM076272.1 coordinate 10,733,984, forward strand.
AGTATAGCTTAAAATTGCTGTGAACCCTTTTCTAGGAGCACAGAAATAGCAGCTGCCCACACTCCTTCTGCAGAGTGCAAGTGGGGTTGCTCAAACCAGTTAAATGGAGTAGTGGTGGTTTTTTATTTAGAACTTGATTCAGGAAGGGTTTAATTTCTGCATACTATCCCCTCCTCTATTGAATAGTTTGTATTGAAGATGGAGCAGTATTTTATCTAATCATCCATCTACCTAATCTTATGCTGTTAAAGATGGCAAGTTAAAAAGTTGCCAGTTTTGAGGTTTTCTATTAAAAAATGTAGATTTTTCTTCCCACCAGGAACAGGGGAAGGAAAATCAAGCAACTGTCTGAAAAAGTCCTTGCAGGAGGCATGAAATCCTTTCCCCAGTAGATGGCAGAACTTTTATAAATGCTTTTGAATTTCATCTAATTTAGAGATAATCCAGTACTCTCATGAAGACTTATTTTTCCAAGTCCCTGTGTCAGTAGGATGGAACACCAGGATCCATCTGTGGTCGTTCCTTGTCCAGAACTTGCTTTCCAAACTGTTAACTGTCTTGTCCTCGGTCTAGAGGACGTGAAGGAAGCTTGCTCATTTATTGCAGCTGCTGTGTTTTGAGAAAGGGAATTGCATTTTCCACGACCAGGAATAGGATAATACACCCTGAAATATGCCCTGGTTCTGCTTTTCACACGTTGTAACCTTTAAACTCTCTTCTTGTGCCCGCAGTATGTGCGACTGTCATATGACACTAAACCAGAAGCTATTCTGCAACTGATGCTTAAAGAATGGCAGATGGAGTTGCCAAAGCTTGTTATCTCTGTACATGGGGGCATGCAGAAATTCGAGCTTCACCCACGCATCAAACAGTTGCTTGGCAAAGGTCTTATCAAAGCTGCAGTGACAACAGGAGCCTGGATTATAACTGGAGGAGTGAACACAGGTAAAGGACTGCTAAAGAATGTGCACAGTTTACTGGATTACAGTTTGTAAGAGCCAAAAGATTTAATGGATGCACAGCTTCCTCTTAGAGCAAAGTAAATTTGAGTGAGCTTGGTCAGGTGAAATTAAAAATAGATTTTGAGCATGTGTAGTTGGAAGTGGGCTGCTGTTCTGTCTTGCAAAGAGAAATAAAGTATCGGGGGAGGGGGTTGGGTTTTGGACTTTGGTTTTGTTTTGTTTGATTGTTTGTTTTCTAGTTTTTGGTTTTGAAATCACAAGAGGAAAACCTTAATGTCATTAAAAACAAGTACAATAATGTACTGTAAATTCTGACTAGGCTAATTTTTATTTTGTTGAATTATTTTGTTTCCTTCTAGTAGATGTGGGACGATGTTTTTTCCTGTGGTGATGTGACAAATAAGTGCCCAGATCCTTAAATGCCCAATTACCAAAATAAAACAGTTAAAGGTCCAGTTACCTAAATAAAACAGTTGTATTTCTTGGTAAGATGCAGCATTCAATCCATTGGAATCTTTTTATGCACAAACAGGTGTTGCAAAACATGTCGGGGATGCTCTAAGAGAACATGCTTCCAGATCATCTCGAAAGATTTGCACTATTGGGATTGCTCCGTGGGGAGTGATTGAAAACAGAAACGACCTTGTTGGAAGAGACGTAAGGATGAATTACCTAACTGAAATGACGATTTACCTGATGTGTTTTTTGACAAATCTGCTCAAGCATGTTTTTTTCCCTTGCTTTGCATCATTGGAATAGTTGCTTTGCTGTGAAGGTGCACTGACATCTGTGACTTGTGCAAGATCATTATGGGTAAACAAGTTGCAAAATGCAAACATGCTACAGGAGGAGCTTGTTCTTAAGTATTTAATCCTTTTTTTCCCCTCCCCTACTGATACTGACTCAAAATACAAAAATGTAAAAGTATTACAGAGAATTCACATTTAGAGAGGATGTTGAGTTGAAAAATTTTGATGTGGAGTCTTCAGTGCTACTGTTTGCCAGAGAAGTCACAAGTTTTCCCCAAAGACATCTTTTCAAAGGACCTTTTCTGTTATCCCTCAGAACAGCTTCCTTTAGTGATATCATTATCTGCTTCCCTGCACAAAGTTCAGAGCTACAGCTGTTGGTGTATCCTGAACCCAGGCAGGCTTTTATGTGTCAGTGCTTCTCGTGGAGCCACCAGTTCTTGTGTCTAGATGAGAAGTTAAGTTTCACAGAAACCACTATCAATCTCCACAAGTAAAAGACGTTGTTGTGTGCTTATACTTAGGTGGTTGCTCCGTATCAAACCTTGTTAAATCCATTAAGTAAACTAAACGTCCTAAATAACCTCCATTCCCATTTCATTCTGGTGGATGATGGAACAGTTGGAAAGTATGGAGCAGAAGTTAAATTGCGAAGAGAACTGGAAAAAACGATTAATTTGCAACGGATCCATGCAAGTGAGTAATTCTGCTGCCTGAGGGTTGAGTGTTACTGTGCTTTAATGAAAAAGGTACTTGCCCCAAACATCTGAATGACTAAGTAGAAAAATTAAGTCTTTTGTGTATGTTTAGAGTCTGAATTTGCAAATTTGAACAGCTGCTTTGGACCTTAGAGATTGCTGGTAGATTTATGGTTTGTCTGGGACCAGTGAAGAGAGCCTTTTGAATAAAGTTGTCTGTTTACTTTGATAAAGCAAGTGTAAGTCAGTTCAGGTCTTGGTATGTTGTCAGACCTTACTGGTCTGATTGATTAATGGTTTTGATACCATTCACTTGCAGTTTCACAATAGGGCAATTGAGTTGGTAAAACATCATCTGTTTGTGCAAAGAAGCCATGACTTACTTTTGGGTGTTTTCCCAATCATGGAGCAACACGTGTTTGACTCTTCTAGGAATGCTTTTGCAATGTTTCCTGTGTTCAAATCGTATATGTGTTGTCATATTTGAAAACTATTTGGGGGAAGTTAGAAGAGGAGTTCCACAAAGAAATATTTTTCAGTTTCTGCATTAGTTCATTAATATTTCTGTGAAGAATATCCTCTGTTCTCTATTCCAATGTGTTTACCAGCTTTGCAGTGCTTTCCCCCCACCTGAAGTATAAACAGTGCTTGAAACCATGCATTAACAACAGTTAACATACCTGGCAGGCAGCATTTTAATTTTTATTTAATGGAAGGGGCAAACTTGATTTATTAAACGTGTAAAATTGATCTTAGCATTTCCTATACAGCTACAACATTGTCTGGACTTCATTACTTATTTGCAACTTTGCAGGAATTGGCCAAGGTGTGCCTGTGGTGGCACTTGTGTTCGAAGGGGGCCCCAACGTCATCCTGACAGTTTTAGACTTCCTTCAGGAAAGTCCCCCGGTGCCGGTGGTGGTGTGTGAAGGGACTGGCAGAGCTGCAGACATACTGGCCTACGTCCACAAGCAAACAGAGGAGGGAGGGTAAGTCCCAGCACTGCCAGCCAAACTATCTGTCATACACAGACAGGTTTTGAGATCATTTCCTAATGAATTTGTACAGGAGTTTTTCCTGTTTAGTGCGGAAAACACTTGGCTATTTCAAGTGTCGTTTCAAATAATAAGTGGGATGTGGTCAGACTCCACAATACTTAGTGATTCCTAGGTAGTTGTCAGCTTTGTACAAATCCTTAAACATACTGGGTGCTTGTTGCAGAGGCTGCCTCAGACAGGAGGGGTCTGATGGAGCTGTAAACCAAACAGCTTTGCCCATGGTAAGATCAGAAGCAGGTATTATTCAGAGAAGTGAGTGTCAGAATCTTTTAGTTGAGAGTATCTCAGAACTCAATATGGGAAGGAAAGGGAGAGAGAGTTGAGTTACTTATGAGGCAGTAGCAGAAAATCGTAGATTAAGCAACCTCTATACTTCCTAAAGGTTACCCAAGGTTTTGCCACAGAAACAGTGATAACCTTATAGATAGCAGGACTTTGAATGGACATGTTGAAACTAATTAAATGCATTGTTGTTCTTACTGTTGATGTATAAAACAATTGCTTTCCTGTTTGTTTCGATCTCAGGAATGTTCCTGAGGGTGCTGAACCTGAAATCATTTCAACCATCAAAAAGACATTTAACTTTGGTCAAAGTGAAGCAGTTCATTTGTTTCAGACACTGATGGAATGCATGAAAAAAAAAGAACTTGTAAGTAGATCTTGCCATAAAATTTTCTATGCAGGGTGCATGCATTTATGGATACATTATATAATTTCTTGTTTCTTTTTTTTTTTGTATCTTTTAGCTGTAACTACTAACAAAAGTGTACTATCTCTGCATGTATAAAACAAAATCACTTCATAGAATTTTATGTGTAGTTCGGGGACTGGTGTCTTGTTTAGACATCAAAATTACCATATTCAGCTAAACATGTTGCTGACAGGTTAATCTCAATCTAGAATGAACTGGAGAGGTAAACAGGGTACTGTGTTATAGACAAGAGAGTATTGTAATCACAGTAGGAAGAGATGTTCAAATTGATTGAAGAGTGTGAAGGATTTGTGCTCTGCCTTTACCTGTAATGGATTGTTTTGTGTGGCACCCAGTTAGGAAAACAAAACAAAAGAGTGCATGCTAAATGCTTAAATCAAGCGTAGCAGGCTGAAATGGCATCAAAGACAAGGTGTCTTTTATGTCAGGAATTGAAATAGATTAGAAAAGACTGGAGCTAATCACCTTTGCCCGAAAATAACTTCAAAATATGTTTTCCTCATTTTTCCCTTTTGGACAGATTACAGTTTTTCATATTGGGTCAGACGAACACCAGGACATTGATGTTGCAATACTTACAGCATTGTTAAAAGGTGAGACTTAATTTTTAAGAGCATTTGGGACCTCCAGCTATTATTGTTTAGTCTTCATATGATGGATTATTTATATAATACTATAGCCAGCAGAATCTTTAGTTTTTAAACAAAAAAAAAGCATTTATGATGTTTTCTCATTGTGTAATACTGTCATATGAAGTAAATGATAAAATATGGTGTATAACTTTGTAGTGGATTGCTTGATTTGGTCTTTTTAGGAAACAAGAATGTTTATTAGCTTGTATTTTAATTAATTTTATGTTTTCTTCAATGTGTTTGCTTCTAAAGGCACGAATGCATCTGCATTTGACCAGCTTGTTCTTACACTTGCGTGGGACAGAGTTGACATAGCCAAAAATCACGTTTTTGTTTATGGGCAACAATGGCTGGTATGTAATGGTCTGGATTAAGCAGAATGATAATTATGATAATTTCTAAAAGAGAAGGACAGTTTACTGTAAAGAATGAATCTTTTGACTTTGGTAGAGAGAGAGAGACTGTAGAATACTGACACATTTATTTGTACATACTGCATAGTCTTACAGCTGGTTTGCTGTTATATATTTGAAAACGGTTCAAAAATTTTAGGAATGTGCTAAGTCTCCTGAATAACTAGCAGAGCAAAGACATTACAAAAGATGGAAGCTGAATTCGGGTTAGTCAGATGCTCTTTATTCCTTGCAACTGCATGGCCAAAGAAAGTTCTTAAGCAGCATCTACTAAAATGCACTATTGGGAGCACTGCAGTGTCTTTTTAGGGAGGGATGAAATGTCTGTTTCTTGCAGCTTGAAAATTAGTTTAAAAACTTAATGGTGGCTCTTGCCTTTTCCCCTTATTACTGTAAAAATAAGACACAGACTTACTGAGTGTGCAGTCAGTGCCATGTACTGTAAGGCTTTTTGACTGAAATGATGGTTCCAGTCATTTGTCTTTGAAGCAAATTGTACTTTAGGTGTTTTATATCTTTTTGTGTTTTATCCGATATCAATCGATGGGAATGGCGTAATTATGTTAAACTGAATGTCTGTTTAGTCCCATGTGCTGTCTCACTAGGAGAAACCTGTGAAACACTTAAACTCTTCAGAACATTCTCTCCTCCTGCGATTGTGTGAAATTCAGGGGATGGTCTGAACCAAAGCTGACACCTTTATAGACATGTCAAGTTTCTACAGCCTTGTAAATGAATGAGATTGACAATGCCATCCAAGTGCACTTTTGTGGTGCCCTGTTTTACTGGCTCTCTCCAGGCTCTACCCTGTTACTTCTTTGTTGTAGGTTGGCTCCCTGGAACAGGCTATGTTGGATGCTCTTGTGATGGATAGAGTTGCATTTGTGAAACTTCTGATTGAAAATGGAGTAAGCATGCACAAATTTCTTACAATTCCCAGGCTGGAAGAACTTTATAACACAGTAAGTAAATGGTTACTCTTGAAGCTACTTTTAGAACAGCTTTTTAGTTGCTCAGCATGCTGCATGCTGGGTTGTGTGCACCAGGCTGAAGGGTTGTTACAGCCCCGTTGTGGAACTCAGGAAACATGGACAACTCCCCAACAATGGGGAAGAGAACAAGAGAAAGATGGATGAAACTTGTGCACACAATATGAGATCTGTAGGGCTTCTTCATAGGATGAATTCTGTCTATGGCAGTTAACTTCATCTAAATCGTTGTAAAAATAGTTTTAATTTGTGAACGTACATGTTTATAAATATTACTTTAAAAAATTTTGTTACTCTAGATGTTAAGAACTTCAAGGTGGTTTTTAATTATTTTAAAAGAAGTAATTAAATTCAATTACTTAATTAAATTAATTAAATTAATAAATAATTATTTAAAAATTAAATAATATGGTGTTACTTTTACACACTTGATATACTTTTGATAGAGTTCTGTGTGGGAGATGGGGCTAACCATATGTCTCTATATGTAGCAGTTCATGCACTCACAGCAAATCAGAGAAGGAATTAAAACCCACTTTAGTGAAAAGGGGGAATGTTCAGACTAAAATCTAAAATGTAAGGAAGCTTTTCCTATGAATCCTACAATACTATAAACACAAGTATCAGTCTTCATTCTGCAAATTCATTCTGCTTTTTGTATTCTGGTTTTGTTGGGATTTTATTGTTTGGTCGGTTTTTTCCCCACCTTTTTCATTTTTTGGACAAGCCATGGGTGTAATAATATGCCCCAAACTAAAACTGAAGTAAAATGCAGCAAAAAGAGAAATAGTCTATAGCTGCTACAATGCTGTGACATATTTGCATCTGTTGTGTTTCTGTTTGTTTAAAAGCTAGGGATTTTTTTATTTGAGCCAACATGCAAAAGTATTTGGCTTGTGCTGTAATTTTCTTGTGTTGCCACTTGCATGCTAATTTCTTATTCCAAACTTTTCTCCTCTTTTTTTATAAAGAAACAAGGCCCAACTAACCCAACACTCTTTCACCTTGTTCGGGACGTCAAACAGGTAAGTTGTAAATAAACAAATCTGTCAAACCAGCAATGGTAGTTTTATGATGATTTCTTGTATTTGACTGTCCATTTGATCTGTAGTTTATTAATTAGGTTTTATTGTAAGTAATAAGTTACCTCTTCAGACATTTTGTTGTTTACAATACTTGCTGTTGTATTCTTGATGCCCTGCTACCTGAATGATGTTAAACCTGAAGAATGTTTTCTTCTTCATCTTCCTTTTGAAAGTTTTCCTTCTTGGGGGGGATGGAAAGCTGATACTCTCAGCTAGGAGTACTTTTGTTAAAACAATAGACAAAAAACCAGTGTCTCCCCCCCTGCCCCCAAGGGAATAAACATGCTAAGGGAGATTGTATAGAACAGAAGCTATAACCTGGTCTTTTTTTGAAAATAATAACTATTGAGCTATGTAGATGCTTTTTCATTTATGTCTTGATGTGTTTTTTTTTTTTTGTTTTGTTTTTGTTTTTTTTTAATAATGAAATTTTTTTTTTGTTTTTGTTGTTTAGAGCTGTGATAGAACATGTAGAAACACTCTAAGCAAGCTTAAGATTACAACCTGAAAAACTAAAAAACACTTTTTGTATTCCTAGGGAAATCTTCCTCCGGGATATAAAATCAACCTGATTGATGTAGGACTGGTTATTGAGTATCTGATGGGAGGCACCTACAGATGCACCTACACAAGGAAACGCTTCAGAGCGATTTACAACAGTCTGAGTGGGAACAATCGGGTATGTGGCAGGGGGGTAATGGGACATGTATTCTCAATTAAAAACCCCCAAATCTATGTGTTTTTGGAGAAAAATTTGATCCATGTTGTTTTGTTCCTCTTTGTCAATGGACTAGTTCTTTTCAAGGCAGTAGTAAGGCCCAGGAGGGCAGCTCAGAGCTGGTTTCAGATTCAGGGCAAACAAAAGGTTTTGTTGTCCTGCTCCTTATTCTAGCACATCCTTATTCCTTCTCTGTGATTCCCTCTTTTCCTACTCACAGGGGAAGAATGGGCACTAAACATGCAGATTATACAGGGCTTGGGATGCAGACACCTTAGCTGCTTATGTAAGCTACACTAAACAACAAGTGTAACTGCCTATTTGGTGACTTCTTAAAAATAACAAAAACAAACAAGAAACCATGTTAAATATCCAGTGAAAATTCTGGCTGTGCCACCATATAAGTTCATCAATGTTTCAGTAACCAGACACCTTCTCCTTATCCCTGTCACAGAGATCTAGTCGAAATCCTTCAAGTGCCACTCCTCAGATGTGTAAAAGCCACGAGTCTTTTGGTAACAGGGCAGACAAGAAGGAAAAAATGCGCCATAATCATTTCATCAAGACAGCGCAGCCATACAAACCAAAGGTATGCAAGTGTGAGGGGAACACGGTGGGGGCTTATTTCAAGCAGCTAAGATTGAAAAGCCTGGTTGAAATCCAGGTGCTCACTGAAATGTGAGCAGCAGCAATTGCACTGAGTTCGGTAAAGCTGGAATTTCAACCTTGCTTTTGTACTTGTTTCTAAATGGTAGCTGTTTTACTGGATTCTGTAAAGAGTGTTTCTCTTCCAGTACAGTTCTGGGTAAGCTTTGATATGTTAGGGACCAAAAAGCTTATCTTTGACACAGTTCTAGCAATGAGGGAGGGGGACTCAGTAGATTCAGAGCAAGATTTAACCATATATTACTACTGTAAGCAGTTTCCACGAGTTTCCTCGTTTGTATGTAGGTATACTAGTTACTGCTTTTCTTTTCATCTGTAATTCAAAGTAACTCAGTCTCACAGTTATTAAAATGATTTGGACTCAACTGAAGTTCTCAAACAGAAGTTCCAGCTGCTTTTCAAGTCTTTAGAAATTCTTTTTTTTCTAATTATATATAATTTGATATTGGATCACTCAGCATTTTGTTTCAAGTTTATGCAACGACCAATTATAGAGACTTACAAATGTAACTTCCTGCTTTTATTTTAAAGATTGACACTGGTGCAGAAGAGGGAAAAAAGAAAAGAACCAAAGATGAAATAGTAGACATAGATGATCCTGAAACGAGACGTTTTGCTTATCCTCTCAACGAGCTGCTGCTGTGGGCGGTGTTAATGAAGAGGCAGAAAATGGCCCTGTTTTTCTGGCAGCACGGCGAGGAGTCCATGGCAAAAGCTCTGGTTGCTTGCAAAGTGTATCGTTCAATGGCATATGAAGCAAAACAAAGTGACCTTGTTGATGATACTTCAGAAGAACTGAAGCAGTATTCCAAGTAAATAACGTTTATATTGTTCAAAATATTTTCTTGGCTTTTGCAATAAAAGTAGTGGACTACATATGAACAAAACAAACTGTTCTGTTAGCACACTTGAAGACAATTCCTTTGTGCAAAAAAAGATTGAGTGGCACTCTAGTAGAAGTTTTATATTAGATATTGCTCTCTCTTGAGAGCTGTTACGAGTCTTTATTTATAGTTGAATTAAAAGAACAATGAATGTGCCATTTACTTCTGTGTAATTTCTGTACATGTTTTAATAGCTGTTTGTAGCATCCATATGTTTTTAATGGAAACTACAGATTGATGTGTTATAGTTACAAATTACAATGTATCTGCACAGAAGGGACAAATAATGTCCCTGCAAGTTGTGCTGTTGGGAATTTGCACAGGAAAATTCACGCTAAACTCAAGGTCATTTTCTATAGGCACTATATTTTGTTTTGTTGGGTTTTCTTCATTCTAGTGAGTTTGGCCAACTGGCAGTCGAGCTGTTAGAACAGTCCTTCCGACAAGATGAGACCATGGCCATGAAATTATTAACCTATGAGCTTAAGAACTGGAGCAACTCCACTTGTCTGAAGCTGGCAGTGTCATCCAGGCTCCGGCCCTTTGTAGCTCACACCTGTACACAGATGTTGTTATCGGATATGTGGATGGGAAGGCTGAACATGAGGAAGAATTCGTGGTACAAAGTAAGTGTTGTCTCAGTTTATTGGTGTAAAAAGGGTCAGTGGAGTTTATGTTTAAAGGGAAGGAAAGTGTGTGTTTAAATGCTGTTGGTATAAAGCTTCCACAACTATAGCTTACATTAATAAATCCTGTAAACCAATCTCCTGTAACATAATCAAAACTGGAAGTATTTGTTGTAAACTCTTCTTTTGACACTCTATTATCTTTTCAAATAAGGTACAGAAATATAGAAGGCAAAAACCAGGCAAGTAGCCTTTAATCAGAGGCTTAAAGAGATCATGTGAATACTAATCCACTACTAAAAACAAAGTAGTAACAAACCTTAACAGACAGAAAACCCGCTGTAAGATGTAGTTTTGTGCATTTTGGCTTTTTACAGGGAGCACATAATTTCTATTTTGGAGGAACTGAGCAAAAGCAGGGCACGGAACAAAACAAGGGCAGGCAAATCGGGGACAGGTTTTCCAGTGGTGGCCTTTGTGATGTAGATCAATTGAACCAAAATGGGAGTTGCATATTTCTTTGAGATGGTGTGCCAAAACCTAATTGTTGCTAGAAATATAATGAAATGAAACTTTCCTACAAAATACATACAAGCATCATTTAACTTGTGACCTACTAAAATCTTGTTTGATAACTGATTAACCATTTTCTTGCTTGCTTTGTAACATGCTAATGACAGTAAGTAGCTTTCACTTACTCTCTTCATCTATACCTTAGCCCATTTTCCTGCCATAAATTGAAAAAACAACCCAAAACCAAACACACACCACTCCTGTCTCCCCCTGCAAATCACAACCTTGTATATGCATTTAAAATACACCTTAACCATACACAGCTCCCGAGTTTCTGGGAGTGGATTAAAGAACAGAGTGTGAACACAACATCTCTATCTTCAGTCTTGGAGCAGATTCTTTCTAGTGGCTTTTAGTTTTGGAATTTGTTAGTTATTTTCCCATTTCCTCTATCTTCAAGCCAAGAAACACTCTGAATATGTCATCTTAGGCTCTTTAGTGTATGTACAAGTAGTAACAACTAATTATTTTCCACATTTTCCCCCTGAGTAACAAGCAAGTGAAATTTAAATTATATATTTTCAGAGGATATTCTGTGTGTTGGTGTATTCTGATACTTTAATGTAGCTGTGAACTATTTGCACTTAATCTTCATCTTTTCCAGGTGATACTGAGTATTTTACTCCCTCCTGCTATACTGCTGTTGGAATATAAGACCAAGGCTGAAATGTCACACATTCCTCAGTCTCAAGATGCGCATCAAATGGCAATGGATGACAGTGAAATCAACTTCCAGACTGTAGCAGATGAAATACCTATGGTAATGTGGGGCAGGGCGAGGTATTAAAGCAATATTCCTACCTTAAACAGTTACATTTTTAAGTCAAAGCAAGAGCTGAAATGAGTGTCAAAAAGCACGTGTTTCTGTGTGTGAAGGTAACAGTCCTTTCATTTTAGGAGGTTTTTAAAGAAGTAAAGATCTTGGACAGTTCTTTGGAAAAGCATGATATGGAGACTCCAGCAAAACCTAAAAGGCTCCCAATCACACAGAAGTTTTATGCATTTTATCATGCTCCAATCGTGAAGTTTTGGTTTAATACGGTGAGTTTTTTTCTGTGTGGTGTGCATTTCATTTGAAAATGTAACACAGGATTTTTTGGATCTTTTCCCGGCATGTAGCTCTGACTGAATCAAAGGTTTAAGCGCTTTCCAAAAAAAAACAAAAAAAAAAACAACCCAAGCCAAAAAACCCCCTTACCTTGCTAAGCTGGAAATGACAAGTACTTGATTTTGAAAAACTGAATATGCACATGCCCTGTGGTTTGGGGTTTTTTTTGAAGTTCATGATGTTTGCTTTGGAAATACCTTTTCTTAATTTTTTTTTTTTTTTAAGCTAAGAGAGTAATTAGCATAAACATTTTTATTCTGGTCTGAGTAATTAATTTCATCAGTTGCTAGCAGGAGTTCTGTAACCATTTATTAGGCTAAAGTGTTCATGCACGGCTTTGTTTCAATTACTGTAATAGAAATGGTAGAATTTATACTAAAGGAAAATAGCTGTAATAAGAGCAAAGCTTTGCTAACAGTAAATAGCTTGTTACAGCTCTTTTTCCTCTTCTAAGATGAAAATGTTTCTATTCCCTTACAAATAGTAACTTGGCTGCTTAAAGGGGTAAATACAGTCCTGTAATTCTATTTGAAGCTTTTATTATGTACCACATCAAAAGATTTCATGCACATCTATAAAGAACCCCTCAGTAATTATATGTATAATGTTTTATTTGTGTTTTTTTTAGTTGGCATATTTAGGATTCCTCATGCTCTACACGTTTGTGGTTCTTGTAAAGATGGAAGAATTACCATCTGTTCAGGAGTGGATTGTTATTGCTTACATTTTCACATCAGCAATCGAGAAAATCCGTGAGGTATGCCTGGAACAGTCGGGGATTTTAGTTTTTTTTGTAAAACAGTATGCTTGAAACTATGATTCTGTAAGCAAAAGAACCCAAGATCAGGGTATGTGATGTAATATCTTTATCTTAAACATTGGTATAGGCCAGAGATGGAGGACTATAAAACAAGGCGGGTTTTTCTTCCTAAATATTAAGAAACTGGCAATGACATGCTGGTCAGATTTCTTTGGTTAAAACACATCACTCCCCACCCTCCCCAGCTGATTGCTGCTTTTTTTGATTCTGTAACTCCCTGCCAACAAGCTGCAATGCAATAAACAACCTTACTTTTCTGGCAGGTGAAATGTGTATTTATTTATTAGCATCAGTCAGGCTCTACCACTGTGCCATGAGCAAGATATCAAAACAAAAAAAATAGCTTTACTGAGACAGGATAGGTATCATAACTACAACATTCCCGGTCAGCAAGAGACTCTTGAAGATTTTTAAAAGAATTTTTAAATGGGGAAAAGAAAGTTACTTATTTCATCTGGGACCTCAGGCCCAACTGAAGGGCAGGTAGTAGGGCTCATTTTTGTAACAGTATCCTCCTCAAAAGAAATAAAAACACCACCAAAACCCACCAAACTCCAAATTTCTTCTTGAATTGTTTAGACAGAGCAAAAATTGCATTCTCCTCTCCTTGTTGTGAAGCTGACACAGTTAAACACTGGCTTTGATTTCTCAGTGAAAAAGAATTATCCATTTGAATAGATATTTTATTTTTGCAAGTGTAAAAATATCAATGATTTATACGTTTCACTGTTGGTCCCTGTGCAATAAATATGAGCAGTCCTGACCTTTATTTTTTTTTTCCCCCCCAGATTTTTATGTCAGAGGCTGGGAAGATTAATCAGAAGATCAAAGTGTGGTTCAGTGATTACTTCAATATCAGTGACACAGTTGCCATTGTCACTTTCTTCATTGGGTTTGCATTAAGATTTGGAGCAAAGGGGAATTTTGGAGAAAACACTTACAGAGAAAATTATGTCTTTGTTGCTGGAAGAATAACATACTGTCTCAATATAATTTTTTGGTATGTGCGATTACTGGATTTTCTAGCTGTAAATCAGCAGGCTGGACCTTATGTTATGATGATTGGGAAAATGGTAAGTCCTTTTGTTACTGTTTTGGTTTTTGTGTGCGTGTGTTTTTTGTTTTTGTTTGTTTGGTTGGTTTGTTTTGGTGTTTTTTTTTTTTTACCAACTGAAATTTGTTTTCTTTGCTTCATCCATTTACAGTTTCTCTCATAGTTTTATTTAGCAAAATGTTGCTTGTCCTGGTGTAAAATGTTGACAACTCGGTGTGCAGAATTAGCTCGCTGGAATATCACTTTAGTGTTTCAAAAGGAGCACTGATTAGAAGGCTTCCTTTATTATAGAGCTTTCTCTGTCACAGAATTTTAAGAAACTGCAAATCTTTCTCCTCTGTTCTGTTTCGTTCTTAGCTGTCAGAGACTTAAATGAATGTGATGAAGCCTTTTTCTTGGCTGAGCTAGCATTTCTTCCCATTTGGGTCTGAGATTTATTTCTAACCTTTGGGGCAGGACTTTGACTTGTTTTGTGTCCTAAAGCACCTGAAGTTTTGTGCTGTGGAAAATTGGGAATAGATCATGGCCCTGTTCTTGTCTTATCAACTTAAAAAATGCTCAAATTGTTTAAATTTAAAATTAAATAACCTGTCTCTACTGTCAGTAGCTCTTGTAAATATTAAAACATAAGTTAAGTCTTCAGTGCTGTATAAATGAAGGTGGAAAGGGTTCTTATGTTTCTTCCCTCTACAAAACAGTTCCTAAAATGTTGAACTTGTCATTCCTTAAAAATGAGGGCATCAAGTTGCTCATACCTCACTTGGATTTCTTGCAAGAGGCGTAGGATCTGTGTTCCAGCCTTTGGAAAACTACTGCTGGGTTTTGTGCAGCTATTCAGCACATTTAGGAAGGAATGTTTCTCTTTGTCAGATGCTACTCAGGCACATAATAGTTATTTGAGTTATATAGGAAATATATTCAGTTGCCTTTGGCCAGGGATACTAAGTAAGCTCTAAGAAAGGACAGGGGAAAAAAAACCCAACAATTGTGTGGGTTTTTTAACAGGATTTGTTATTTAACAAAAATTTCTGACTGAAATATAAGCGTCCTGGACTTTTTTCTATATGTAATTCTTAGAATTTGTTAAGTGTACTCTGTCACTGTAAAAGTGCTTCAAGTTGTGAAATCACAGTAGTGACCTCGTGGATTAACTGACTTTTTTTGTGTTAATAGGTGGCCAACATGTTTTACATTGTGGTGATTATGGCCCTTGTCCTACTCAGTTTCGGTGTTCCCAGGAAGGCAATATTGTATCCTGATGAGGCACCCTCCTGGACTCTTGCTAGAGATATTGTGTTCCATCCATACTGGATGATTTTTGGGGAAGTGTATGCCTATGAAATTGATGGTAAGACACTGTGATTTTTAAACAAGTAAAGGGAAAACTTACTCTGATAAGATCTACTCAAATCTTACAAAGTTCCAGCGTTATGAAGTGAAATGGCTGCTGTTGTTGACATTGGTTCCATTCACTGGATTATCTCCTCTTTGGGGGTTGCAGCTCTGTAACTTCTTGACCTGACTTCTTCATTCTCCTTTCTAAAGCTTGAATGGCTTAGAATGAAAACTCTTTGTAATCACAGTTTCTCACAAGGTTGTTCATAGCAAGATCCTGGAATCCTCCCCCACAGCTGTCATGCCATTTTGGCTGTGGTGGTGTACTCTGCTTTTTAAAAAAACCTGATAATATGATTATACCATAGTAATAACCAGATACTTTGGTATTTTTCTCCCATGTCCTAAATGCATGGAGACATTTTGAATTGCAGAACCAGTGCATGATGGTTGTTACAAACTTTGTGACCATTTTTTTTTCTGTATCTCTACCTGCTGGGAGTTCTAAAAAACGTACATATCTTCTCTGTATCCTTTTTTTCCCAACACAGTATGTGCAAATAATTCTGATGAAAAAGTTGCTCATCTCTGTGGCCCAGGAACATGGTTGACCCCATTTCTTCAAGCTGTCTACCTCTTTGTACAGTACATAATCATGGTTAATCTCCTTATTGCATTTTTCAAGTAAGTATATGGATAATTTGTAATTTTTGATAATAATTTGATGAGTTTATATTTTATTACAATAAGACGACAGGATAAGAAGAACTGATGCCAGTTCAAAGCAATCTCAGTTTTTTCGGCTTCTAAGTGTGTTTTTTATCTCCTCCTCACTGGAAGCCCATGGCTAAGTTAAGGAACTGTGTGATCTGTGACACCAGAGGAATCAGAAGTTTAAGAAAAATTGAAAGCATTTTGTAACTTCTCTTGGTTAAAAAACAAACAATATTGTTTCTTTGTCTTTATATTGACTGTTGTTCCTAAATTCATTTAGTGTTCTCTTGTTGGTTGAGTTCAATTGTATTAAATTGTATTAAATTGTATTAATTGCCTTTTATAGTTCTCTGCAAGTGTTTGATTTATGGGCATAAGCAGCTCACGAACACTGGAGAATGGCAGACTGCAGCATTAATGTGGTCTGATATAAAAATCTGGGTTTAGTTAGAAAAAAATTTTTTTTCTTAACTTGATCAACTTGAAATTTGATCTCAATGTGATTTATTTCTGAGTACTGAAGTGTTACCAGAAGGGAAAATTTTTTAACCCTCTCCTTGCTTTAGATCATGGTGTTTTCTTGAATGTGTTTCCAATTCCACCAAAATAATTTTGAAGCGAAAAACAAGTTCATGCTTTTGTCTCTTACTTAAATGACTTCAGAATTCAAGGTTGTTATCAAAGAGCTACAAAACCCCCCAACAACCACCGAACACACCCCAACACCTCTCCCCCAGTCCCCCCCAAAAACCACCTTGATGTGTTAACATTACTCTGTTCCCTTTCAGCAACGTGTATTTACAAGTCAAGGCAATTTCAAACATTGTGTGGAAGTATCAGCGCTATCATTTCATTATGGCCTACCATGAAAAACCTGTTCTGCCTCCGCCGCTGATAATTCTGAGCCACATGGCCTCCCTCTTCTGCTGTATTTGTAAAAGAAGACAGACAGACAAGGCTTCAGATGGGCCAAGTATGAACAGTTATTGTCCAAAAAATCTCTGTACCTTTTTTGATATGGTTAAAGCAAACTATTAGAAAAGTGCTGTGTTCTTGGTTATAATGTACATTTTGGAGAAAGTTGAAGTGGGTCTTAATTTTTCATGTTTTTGATATTGGTTAAGAATCTAATTCTGTTCAGTCACAATGCTTTTATGAAAGGTATAAATGCAGAGTCCCTAAAAACCTCCAGTTAAACTAACTTATGACAAAAACAAAAAACCAAAGAGATTTGATTTCCTGTTCTGGTAATGGAGAAGATTTTTATTTTTCTTCCTGAAAACTTCTTTGAAACTTAAAAAATTTAATGAGGAGTTCCACAGAGAATAAAATCCAGCTAAGGAATCTAGCTTGTGCCTCAGAGAAAAAGGGATTGAAGGATATGAATGTAAGGAATGAATGTAAGAAAGGATAGTATTGTGCACAGATCCTGTCAGAATTACTATTTCAATTTTATTTTATTATAAATCTTTTATCTTGAACTTGTTTTTGTCAGTGATAGAGCAAGAGTCTTAGGTAGCACTCTGGTGAGGTCTTTTTGTTTGGTTTTGGTTTTCTTTTGGCTTTTTTAAGGTGTTTTTTAAAAAACACCCTTTGTAGTGTTTTGGCTATTAGTTTTCAGCACCTGTACAACTTCACTACAGATGTAGCATAACTGTTTAATCTCTCTTTAGAACTCTTCCTGACAGAAGAAGATCAGAAGAAACTTCATGATTTTGAAGAACTGTGTGTTGAGATGTATTTCAATGAAAAGGATGATAAATTTCATTCTGGAAGTGAGGAGAGGATTCGAGTCACATTCGAACGGTAGAATATTTGCAAATAAAATTTCTGAATAGAGAATTAGAACTTTTGCAGTTTTTTTAAAATGTACTTTAAGGAGGGGATGCAGCACAAGAACATAAGTGTTTGCACAAACTTTAGATGGTATCTCCATTTCTGTACAGAAATTATTAATGTGATTGATGCTTCTTGATCTGCAGCAGTGCTCAGGAAGCTGAGGCAATTGTATTATTTAGTTTCCTGTGATGTTTTAACAAACTGATAGATTTGAAAAAGTGTTGTAGGCACTCTATTGATGTGTATTTAAATTCTAAGAGTCAGAAGTACATACAAATGTAATATTACCAAACAATCCAATACTATTGTGTATACCATCTTATAATTTCAGAGGTTTCTTCCCTCTGATTGAGTGGGCAGAAAGTGTTAACAGAGATGCTTCTTTTGCATGTTGAGAAAAATACCTTTCATATCTCCTTCATAATTTGATTTTTCTTAGGGTGGAGCAAATGTGCATTCAGATAAAGGAAGTTGGTGATCGTGTCAACTACATAAAACGGTCATTACAGTCTTTAGATTCACAGATTGGCCACCTCCAAGATCTGTCTGCTCTGACAGTAGATACCCTGAAAACACTGACTGCACAGAAAGCTTCAGAAGCGAGCAAGGTTCATAATGAAATCACACGGGAACTGAGCATTTCAAAACATTTGGCCCAAAACCTCATTGAGGATGGCTCCCTAAGATCATCTGTGTGGAAAAAGCACAGCATTGGAAACGTCTTTGGTTCTTTCCCACAAGGAGGCCTTGAAAGTAACAATGCTTTACTCTGTAACATTTCTATCCGAGATGAGAAAGAAGCCCAACATAAGACAATTGGTCAGGAGTTGGCTCTGGTTCCCCGAAGAGAAGAAAAAAACTTCCAAGAGGCAGGTTCCTCAGGCAGTGCCTTATTTTCAAATGCTGTTTCCCCTCCAGAACTTCGCCAACGAATCCAGGCTGCAGAGATCTCAAAGTCCACCAGTAAAAGTAAAAAATTAGGCAACTCATCCAACAGCATGCCACACGTAACATCCCCAACAGCAAAGTTCTTTGTTAGCACTCCATCTCGACCCAGTTGCAAAAGTCAGCTGGATTCTTCAGCAAAGCACGAAGAGACTGTGTTCTCTAAGCCTACAGAAGGAGATAATAATGTAGAATTTGGTGCATTTGTGGGTAAGTATAAAAAAGTAGATTCTGAGTGTCCTGAAGTCATTATTAGCTGCTCTTATCCTTTTGCTTCTGGCTCTGCTTGCCTTGCTTTCACCCAACCTTGTGTTGAAAATGGAGGATACGTTAATTGTGGTTTTATTCATGATGAGAGTGACACTAATGATAACTACAGCTGCAGAGTTGACAAATGTGATCACCAGTCCTCTGTCAAGTTATCGAAGAACAAGCCCCAAACGAAGTTCTCTTTGTCAACTGGCAACTTGACGTCAACAGTCAACTGTGGCGGCTCACATGGAAAATTGAATATTAAAGATGGACTTTCCAAAAGTCAGCATGTCCATGCAATGGAACTACAAACCCGAGATTTGTGTTCTAACATCCTTATGGGACTACTTCATAAACTGTGGACCAAATCTAAGCCACAAGGTTTGACTTACCAAGAATTGTATAGTATTTTGGGTGTATTCCGGTTGCAGGTGACTTCATTCTACCATTTTGCTCTGCTTTTTTTGCTTTTAACATCTCTAATTTCCCTGTGTCGCTTGAATGTTGTTTTTAACTTAAAACTATAATTTCTCCATAATTCTGTCACATAGACAATATTTTTCTGCAAAACATTACCCAGTTGTTGACTTCAGCAGTTTTGTGCAATTAGCAGCTGCACGACTTGGTACGGGCATCGTAGACAAATATCTGTGACTCATTATAAAGCTCCTGCCTTCTCATTGCGTAAACCAAAAATATTGTCTATTTCTTGACGTAATTACTGAACACTTCTTAGGCTGATGGAGTCCTGGACAAATATCTCTGTGGTATCTGTGTCAAGCTGAGGGTTCCTCCTATACTATATTTCTAAACACTGTTATAACTGGGATCTTCCACTGTTGCCTAGGCTAATGTGTATTTGGGTAGTCATTTTGGAAGCTTCCAAAATCCTTTAATTCAATACAACATTTTGTCTCCCCTCAAGTTTTTTGCTTAGCATTAAAAAGGTGGATGTTTTTGCTTAGTTTACCTACATATTTGGATGGTAAAACAGTGGCAGATTCATTACAAAACACAGGTGTGGGTTTACTAACTGATTGCTGTAACGTAGGTAATGCTTTAAGTACGCTCGGTGTATGGCAGAAGATGGGAATCTGGAATTGTCAGGTTGCCTGCAGAGGTGTTGTCTTGCCCTAATTGTTTAGGGATGTCTCAGTGTTTTCCAAAGGTTTGCTTAGGATGTAGAAATTTAAATCTCTAGGCGAGGGTTTATTCTACTGCTGTGAAACTTTGATTTCTAGAAGTTCCCTACACACACTCGTGTTTTTAGATTGGCATATGCATAGGAAGAGGATCTACAATTTGCACACTCATTGGCTTTTTGTTTACAAGTGTCTCAAGTTGAAAAAAAAAGGTGTTGTCTTTTTAATTCAGAAAACAAGACTAAACAGAAATATTGGACAGTGATTGTATAACTCTTACCTAATCTTTAAATGTACTTCACCACTAATAACTTTGAATACTAACTGTACTTATTAACTGGAGCCAGATTTTTTGTGTATGGTCCTCTGACATCTCTAGCATTTACAACATGCTCTTCATTCCTCCTGCCCACAATTTATAGAATTGTGGTACCCTGCAGGTTTCAATTGTGAAGCTAAGTAGATTTCCAGTTATTATAAAACCACACGCATGGGAAAATTCTGAGAAGTATTTCTTGCAGGTGTGAGAATGAAGGGTGTATTGTAAAAGCTGCCTCCAGAAAACTCTCTACTTTTCCTTCATTTGTCATACATATATAAAAGTGTTGTAATTCAGACCTTGTTCCTCCCCCGGGAGGAGAACACGCTGGAGTAAAGTTTTGAAATATTAGCTTTACCTTTTGAACTGTGGTGATCCACACCTCAGTGTGGGAAAAGCAGTAGTTTCATATCAACACATCGTCACACTGATTTTTACTTTAGTGTGTTTGTTGTGTCTTTTCTAGTGCAAACAGTCACAGAGACCTTAGGTGGTTTGTAACCCTTTGCTATGGTGATGCAAACTCTTGGCATGGTCAGAACATTGGAGGTTGCTTTGATTTTGAATCCTCTTTTTGAATTCACTGTGTCAAAGGTCACAGAGACAGCATGGACTTGCAGCGGTTCAAAGAGGCAGCGAGCAGAATGAAAGACAGAAGTGTGGACATCGAGGTAAGCGTGAAAGGCTCTGCCAAACGTGTTCATGGGGATTGTTGTCTTTGAAACTGTAATCTTTTGAAAAAGTCTTAAAAGTAAATATCATCAAAGAACTTTCGTGTTCCTTGCAGACTGCACTCTGCATCTGGTTTATGATTAAAACAAAAATCTGGTGGAAGCTCATGCAACTTTAACTGCCATCAGATACTGGTGCTTCATAATAGGATAGTAATGAAATAATAAACAAGATCTGAGGTTATGAAAGCTGAGATGAGTGCAACTGTGAATTAAGATCAAATTAAGTATCCCATAATTAGTGTTAAGTGAAATGTTTGACACTCATAAATTTCATGATCAGCCTTTAGGAAGGCTAAAGTGATTTACATTATAATTTATAGAGCAAGATGACAGTGTATATGATTTTCAAAAGTGAACAAAATTGTTCATTATGCTTCCAAGAAGAAAAGGCTTTTCTATTGCACTTGTCATAAACTAAAGTGAATCATTTCCATTTTCTTAAAGAATAATAAAAATAACTAAATAGAAAGTGGTTAATCAAAATAAACCTGTCCTTCAAGTGCTATAGTATATATATATGTAGGAAAGCTAGTTTTCCCTGTGTAACTGTTAAGTTAGTAAATGCAAGTTATCATTTGCAGTTACCCCATATTCAGGGGAGAATATGCCTTGAGAGTTGCATTGTGACCATTTGCAATGTTTCTGTTCTGCCGAGTTGCTTCTTCTGAACCTTCTGATAAGTATAATATGTGACCAATATGCTTTTTATATGTATTTTTGTGGGTTTTTTGGTGGTAACGTTTATGATTTGCTTTGGTTTTATTATAGGAGCAACAGGAGGACTTCAAAAAAGCTATATTGGAGGGCATAGAGACAACCAGGCTTCAAGTAAGTAAAGAAAGTTTCCATTTATTAGGGGCTTTATTTTCAACAGATACTAAATGCATTCTTTACATGTAAAGACGTGCAACTCTGTTTTATTATCCTGCTCTCTGTAAGCTGGATGTCCCCCTGATGCAGGTCTAAATGGTTTTGGTGTTTGGTACTGTTGAGATACAATGTCCAGTAGCACTTTCAGACAATATTGCTGTTCTTAGATGCTTAGTGATAGAGCTGTCCCAGCTTGACTTGGGACTGGTTTGATTCTTACTTTTCATGTAGGCACTACAGTCATTGCTTGTAAGATGCTGAAGATGTGCCGAACACTGAAACACGTATAGACCTAAAAACGGGTCTTCAGAAGACACTTCCAGCAGGTGCATTCTCTGTGTTGCCTTCCAGTGAAGTGTTTGTTGAGGGATGTAAAGAAATAGTCTTTACACACACACAAACACACATGTGTGTGTGCAGATACACACATACATACCCAGAGGCCTGTATGTATGTGTTCAGGTGTGTGGGGTGCATTCCTTAAGAGGGAAGGGTCAAAAAAGGTGGTAACCATTTCCTAACTGTTGTAGATCTTGGAATCAAAAGCAGGGCATAGTGAATTCTTGCATTTTATTCAGGTAACCATTGGAATTAACACACCAGTCCAGCGCTACACCACTCTACACATAGTCCAAGTGTGTGATGAAACTGCCTTTCTCCTTTTTTGTGAAAGATTTTGTTGTCAAAAGTCGACCACCTCAGTATACATTCCAAGAATATATAATTGCTATTAAGGAATATGTCCATGAGGAAATTCCATTCATAAGCTATAGGTTTTTGTGTGGCAAGAGTTTTCTATGTTTTGTTCCTATTTTAAATGGGTGCAAACTGAACTTTAGTTTCTCCCAGAGCCACGTTCTTAAATGAGAATTGATAACCAACAAAGACGTGATGAAATAGCTGAATTTGGTGCTTGTAGAGATCCAGTGTAAATTGTATTTCTGTAATTGTATCCTATTGTAATGTTCTCTTGTAAAGAACTCTTTTGGTGTGGGTCAGGAGTCTTAATATGTGCCTGAAAATGTTAGAGCTGATGGTTATGGGGAGGAACATTTTAACTGAATTATGTGCTCAACTTGTACATTTTTGTCCAGCAAGGTATTAGAAGTACATCCAGAATTCTTTTAAAAAAGAAAGAATCCTAGATAGTCCCAAAAAAGAAAACTGGGCAGATTGTCTGCCAAGAGTGGTAGTTGAAAGCAGGAAAGCAGTAATGATAATGATGACTAATGGCAAATGTCATCTTATTTTTTCTTTTTTGGTAGGGTCTTCAAACTGACTCTGGTCTGAGACAGTCCAGTTCCTGTGGTGGGTTTACTGA
The DNA here is from genome assembly GCA_038380795.1 of Pyrocephalus nanus. Lineage (NCBI taxonomy): Eukaryota > Metazoa > Chordata > Aves > Passeriformes > Tyrannidae > Pyrocephalus > Pyrocephalus nanus. The sequence continues at coordinate 10,757,202 of CM076272.1, forward strand.
CCCTCTGGCAGTCCACTCAGAGCAACGTAAGTTTGTTGTACATTCAGGTGATCTAATTTTGTCCATAAATTGTGTTACTATAGGGTATTAAAAGAAGATATAAAGGAAACACAACAAGTTGGTGCTACTTGAATCTGCTCCTCCAGCTTCTTGAGGTTCTTCTAGTCACGCCTCCTCAATTCTGTTACCTTGTATTTGCCACAGACAGCAAGAGTCATAAAAAGCGAAGTGATCCAGTTAGGACTGTGCTGGAAACCTTTTTTTAAGGATCAGAGAGCTGTGGATCAGGCTTTTTTTGTGAGAGCCATATTAACCTGTCTGGTTGCTCACTCTGTTAGGAAATGGGTAACAATGACACCTGCTGTTCTTGGTCCAGTTACAAATCTCTCTCATTCGTAGTTTACAGCAACAGCAGAAGAGCATCGAGTGAAGACGCTCAGCAAGTGGACTCCAAGGCAGCCCTACTGCCGGTTTGTATCGACCTTTTGTGCCCCTGTTGAGCAGAGCTACAAACTGAACAAATAAAGGAGAACAAACAGTGTAAAGAACAATTCTGATTTGTGAACTCAGTTGTTCTAGGAGGCAACAGGAGACCTGTTTTGACTGAGAGAAGAAGTTGTGTATGTTCTCACTATGAAAATCTATGCTGTTTTCTGTTTATAGAGAAAACCACAATTTTTAAAGAAAGGAATTATTTATATAATCCATGAAACAGTAATGAATATATGGCCTTATCTATTTTAATTGCAGTTACCATTTGTCTGTCCTTTCAACTGCAGTTCAGTACAACCTGGTGAAGTATTTCTGATAAATAGGCTGTACTGCAAGGTCTTAAAACACATTATCACTCCCTCCAGTTAAATATACTATGTTTTCCTTACAAAACTGAAGCCCCCTTTGTTTTTCCTCTCCTTTGTTTTAAAGGATTGGCTACAAGGTAGACCTTCAAATAGCAGTCAAATGTAAGTAAGCTTTCTACTAATGGAGCAGTTTTATCACTCTCTATTTTATTTGTTTTTCTTTTTGATTGTCTTTTAATATAGTGGTATTTAGTTGCATTTAATGAAGAAAACGCCCCCAAAACTCAAGTTTGGTTTTTTTTTCTTTTTCTAATAAATAACCAAATGTGTTCACTGAAATCATAGGATCATCATAGAATGGTTTGGGTTGGAAGAGACCTTAAAGATCATTTAGTTCCAAGCCCTCTGCCATGGGCAGGGATACCTTTCACTAGACTGGGTTGCTCAAAGCCTCATCCAGCCTGGTCTTGAACACTCCAGGGATGGAGCACCCACAGCTTCTGAGGGCAACCTGTGCCAGTGTCTTACCATGCTCATAGTGAAGAATTTCTTCCTAATGTGATCTAAGCTTGCCCTCTTTCAATTTAAATTCATCACCCATTGTTCTGTCAGGACATGCCATTGTAACATGTCCCTCTCCAGCTCTCTTGTAGCCCCTTTAAGCTCTGTAAAAGTCTCTGTGGAGCTGCCTCTTCTCCAGGCTGAAAACCCCAACTCTCCCAGCCTGTTTCTGTAGCAGAGGTTCTCCAGCCCTCAGAGCATCTTCGTGGCCTCTGCTGGACTTGCTCCAACAAATCCATGCCCTTCTCATGTTGGAAGCCCCAGATCTGGACACAGTCCTTTATCTGGAGTCTCATGAGAGCCAAGTAAAGGGGCAGAATCACCTCCCTCAGCCTGCTGGTCACACTTCTTGGGATGCAGGATTTGGTTGGTTTCCTGGGCTGCAGGCACACATGGACGGGTCGTGCTGATCTTCTCGTCATGCTTTGACAAGTTCCATTTAGATTAATGGCATCACATGTCAGAGGGCAAAACATGTCCCTAAATGAAAATGACTTTGTTGACACTTGATGAGGAGCTCACTTCCCGGTAAAGGTCTTTACTCAACCTTTCAAACTGTAACCACCTCTGAAATTGTGCAGACATTGCTCTTGGTAACAATTATCCCCTGAGTTAACTGTTAAAGCCATTACCTTATTTATCTGATAACAGAAGGGGAGGCTGTTGTGAACAAGTTTTAATTAAAGCACCTCTGTGGGAACGAGCTCTTGTGATGCAAACTTTACATAATGTTGTACGTGACTTGGTGGTATTTAAAGTGTAGCCCTAAAAACATGAGATTACTTAACAGCTTTCCATTACTGTTTTGTAATTAAGAAAACTTGAACTGCCCTTGAAAAATAGGATGAAAGCAGTACTGTGGGGTTAACAAGGTGACCTAGGATAATGTGTCAAAATCAGGGAATACAAAGTAAGTTTTGAAGTGGGAATGACTGTTGGTTTTGTTTCACAGGCCATCAGAAGAAGATGCATTGAATGGTAAGTTTTCTTTCTCATATACACAGGTGAGATCTTTTCATATAAGGAAATATTTGGGTCTTGTATAAGAATATATTTAATTACTGGTAATTTAGAATTTAATGGACACACACTACCCTGATTTTTATTTTTTTAACAAACAGCCTGTCATTAAGTACTACAATTTTTATTTCCCCCCCCCCCCCCCCCCCCAGGTACTGAAGAGCTAAGTGCCATACTTAATTTTCTGCACAGCAGATCTTTTTCAAACTCTAGTTACTTGGCAAGTGTTCCTTGCATGTGGTATTTTAGTACATAATACAGGTAGCAAGCAGTATCTTTTTTCCCCCCCCCCTTAATCTCTTTTCAGGCATTGCTTCTCCTTTCAAGCCTATCATGGATATCAATTACTATTACTCAGGTCAGTCACTCTTATGAACTAATGTTTGTATTTTTACATTAATTTTACTCATTAGATCCTTAAACTTCTACAAATGCTGTATTTTTCCTCCAGCTGTAGAAAGAAATAACTTGATGAGATTATCACAGAGCATTCCATTCACTCCTGTGCCTCCAAGAGGTAAGAATTTTATTTCTTGTTGCTGGTTCACTGTGGAAGAAAATAAAAGCAAACCTTATATAGACTCTAATTTGGTTTGATCCTTCTAATATAGAGTTATCAAGGCAAAGTTCACACTTGCTCACAGCAAGTGTGAAAGTAAAGTCATAATAAACTAAAAGAAATTTAATCTCTGTGTTAGAACACTCAAAAATACTTATAACACCTTTTCTAGGGCAACTCACTTGATTATGAAATCTAGATTTAATTACAGTTGTCCTTAGAAATGGTTATACAGTGATTGTAGTATTGCTAACAGTTTTATTACAAACAAATTTGAAAGGATTCCTTTAAGTTGTCTTGGCTTGTATAAAATATAAAAAAGTGTTTGAACAAGTGTCATAAATAGTTCTAATTAGGAGGGCAAAGCTGCTGTAGTATTTTGCAGATGTGTGAAAAAGTTGGAGAGGGGTCTTCCTGCCGGGTAGTTAAAATTTTTTGTTAATTCAAGATGATGATGGTAATGATTTAATGTTGCAGTGTGTGGTAATCTAAAAGCCAGTAGGTTTTCAGTGCTGCTAAATTTAACCTTGACAAACTGAACGCCGCAGTTGCCTTTCGTGTCGTGACGCAGGTGAACCGGTCACTGTGTATCGCCTCGAGGAAAGCTCTCCCAGCATCTTGAACAACAGCATGTCTTCCTGGTCACAGCTGGGACTCTGTGCTAAAATTGAATTTTTAAGTAAAGAGGAGATGGGAGGAGGTCTACGCCGAGCTCTCAAAGTAGTGTGCACGTGGTCAGAATATGATATCCTGAAGTCAGGGCATCTTTACATCATCAAGTCTTTCCTTCCTGAAGTTGTCAATACTTGGTCAAGCATTTACAAGGAGGACACTGTGCTACACTTGTGCTTGAGAGTAAGTTTTATCTTTGTCAATTATTGTACACGGACACGCATCATATGTTTAACAGAAATAATTATCCCATCCTAGAACTAGTATATACTTATTACACAAAGGAAAAAAGTGGCTAGTCTGGGGCTCTGTATGAATCTAAAGGGTTAAAAACTCCGCTCCAGGCTTACACAATCTAAGAGCTCCAACTCTGAAAACATAGACATAATTTAAAAAGCAAGTACTCTGTGCTGTCCTGGGGGAATGGACACTGCTCCCAGTGCCTGCTTGGCTCTTCACTGTTCCCTGCTCTGCAGTGCAGCTAACGAAGGGTTTGACTTGCAGGAGATTCAGCAGCAGAGAGCGGCACAGAAGCTCACCTTTGCTTTCAACCAAATGAAGCCCAAATCCATCCCATACTCTCCAAGGTGAGTATTTGAACTGCCATTGTGGTGCATGCTTTTGATACAGGAGGTTGTGAACAGATGCATCAACTATATTAAGGTACTGATATGTGGATATATGTCTTGAAATATTGCTAAGAATGTGTTAGGCAGAAGTATCCTTGGCAGTATTTTCCACTGACACTGCACTGATTCTAACCTAGTGTAATAACCTAAATGGCTTTGTGTAATAGTTTATAATTATTTAAATTATTAATAAATCAAATAAAAAGCAAATAGTAGTGATATATTTGTCACTTATTTTGGAAATATATTCATTAAGTATGTTCTTTCTTAGGTTCTTGGAAGTTTTCCTGTTATATTGCCACTCTGCTGGCCAGTGGTTTGCAGTTGAGGAGTGCATGACTGGAGAGTTTAGAAAATATAACAACAATAATGGTGATGAAATAATCCCAACTAACATGCTGGAGGAGGTTATGCTGGCTTTCAGCCACTGGACATATGAGTATACAAGAGGAGAATTATTAGTACTAGATCTGCAAGGTAAGTCCTTATTTTGAATTTGGGACTGGGGCCAAGATAATTGTGTGTGGGTTTTTCTCTTGATAGCATTTTGTTAAGAATTCATATGCCTGTAGTAAATTATAGCATTATTTAGTGCTTCTTGGCCTAATTAGTTTGAATCTGTGGTTTTGTTAGTTAATCACAGAATCATTTAGATTGGAAAGGACCTCTAAGCTCATCGAGTCCAACCGTTAACCCAGCACTGCCAAGTCACCACTAACCCGTGTCCATCAGTGCCACACCTACACATTTCTGAAATCCCTCCAGGAATGGTAACTCCACCACTTCCCTGGGCAGCCTCTTCCAGTGCTTGGCGACCTTTTCAGTGAAGAAATTTTACCTCCTATCCAATCTAAACCTCCCCCTTGTGCAGCCTGAGGCCATTTCCTCTTGTCCTATTGCTTGAGAGCAGCTCCCACCTGGCTACAACCTCCTTTCAGGGAGCTGTAGAGACTGATGAGGTCCCCCTGAGCCTCCTCTGGGTTAAACAGCTCCAGCTCCCTCAGCTGCTCCTCACAGGACTTGTGCTCCAGACCTTTCATGAGCTTTGTTGCTCTTAAAATAGCATTAAATCTTACAGCAACACAGAGAATAGAAATATATACATATTTTCCTAATGAAATGTGCTGTAAAAAATTACTATTTTTTGGTGCATTTGTGTAGTGCCAATATGGTAAGCTGTATTTATTCTGAAATGTGTGCCAGATATTCTGGCTGTGGGGGCTATAGAGGGAAATTTTCTCACAGGTGAAAACTCAAAGTTAGGAATTGCAGGCAGATGTAAAAATAGGTGGATGAAATCTGAGAAGTACAAAGTGCTCATTTAGGAGCAATTTTGTAAGGGTAGAGACTCACGTATAGTTTGGATTCTGTTTGTTGAGGATTTTTTTCTGCTTTTATTTTTGGGGAAGCTGAGAAGTCATAGCTAAGGATTCCAATGTTTTTCAACATTAATGCATTTATGTAATCAGCAATGTGTCAGATTTAACTTTGTCTTCATGCTCTCTCTGAAGGTGTTGGTGAAAATTTGACAGATCCCTCTGTGATAAAAGCTGGAGAAAAAAGGTAAGGTTAAAGAAAGACTTAAAGTATCATAAAATTTTCACTAGAGAGAGAACACATGCCACCAGTGTTTTATGTTCTCTTTATTTCTAAGGTCTCATGATATGGTGTTTGGTCCGGCCAATTTGGGAGAGGATGCAATAAAAAACTTCAGAGCAAAGCACCACTGCAATTCCTGCTGCAGGAAACTCAAACTTCCTGGTAAGAGCTGCTGCATTTCTTCCTCTGAGACACTGATGCCACGAGATGTTGTATGGTACATAATGAAATAGTTAAGTCATGCTGTGGAGGTGGAATAAGTAATAAAGAGCAGCTTTGGAATTTGACTTTGGGTTTCTGATCACATGTATGATAAAAGCATCCCTTTTTTGACACTGCATATCAAGGAATTCTTCTTTACATTTGCATACCCAATTCTTTGCTAGACTTTTATGCCCCACTGATTCTACTGGCTCAAGGAACAGTAATCATTGTGACTTCATTCTGTTTGTACAGATCTGAAGAGGAACGATTACACACCTGACAAGATGATATTTCCTCAGGATGATTCCCCTGAACTGACAATTCAGCCTGGAAGCTGCACCAAAGAATCCGATTCGGCTGGTTCTATTCGTCTGATGCTCTAATGATGTGACCAAATCCATGGCTCCACTCAAACTTCATGGAACATCACAAAGTTGTCACTTACTTGTCCTTCAGTATAATTAAAAGAAAGACATGTCAAAAGAAGGATTACTGTCTCATAAGTGGGATTCTGGCTGGTCCATAATCTAAGGACCTCACAACTTGTGATAACCATCTACAGAGCAGCGTGGCAGCTGATCATTTTAAAGGTGGAAATAATGAGAAGTATTTAAGATGTGTTTTTAAAGGGGCTTTTTAAACAGAAAGTTTTATTTTTTATTTTATTTTGGTTTAGTGGAGGATTTTCCTTCTGTAGTCCTCTGGTGGGAAATATGCCTTCCACCAAAAGGATTTTGGTAGTTGATGTTTTAAGGTAAAGCATTTGTCTTTTTGGCATTTGTCTTACTGTCAATGAGCAAAACCAGGAGAAAGCACCTACCTCTGTAATGCCAGAGTATTCTTAGAGTGTTTTCGAAAGTGTTCCACTAATGTTTCCTCACCAGGTGTCTTTTAATCTGGCCTTTTGAAGAGGACAGAACCAAATGAGGTGTATATAGGATGCCAGCAGAATGAAGTTGAAGGTAGGAACTTGCTCTGTTCCAAAAGAGAGAGAGAGTCTCCTGAATCAGGATTTCATGCAGCTTCATGACTGTAAAGCTGGGCTTGGTTGTTTTTGTTTTGTGGAATAGAGCCCTAATTGTGCATAATGAAATTTCTTGTTTTACACATTTCAATTTTATCAAGTCACTGTCAAATAGTAACAAAGCCATGATAGACTGGTATAATCATATTTAATAGAAGAATTAGTATGTGCTGGTCCAAATAAGTTGCCTTGTAAGAACACAAGTTGGAAGTGCTTTTCCTCGTCCGTAAGTAGTGACTGCTTCCGAAGCTCTGCCTTCCAAAGATCTCGTGAAACCAGTATATCGAAAGCGAATGTACACATAACTTGTAAATGTATTTAAAATTGTGTAGAAAACATCCTTAATGTTATGTTATTTGTGGTACTTACTTAAGAGAGACTAGGGTTGGATTAGCATTGTGTAAAGTACGGGAGATTGCAATGCACCTTCATGCCAATAAAATGTAATTTAACTGTCCCAAATATTGTTGAGCATTCAGCAAGAAAAAACTGTTGTCCAACTGAAGTTTCATGCTGCGATTTTTTTTTTTGTTACATAGGTACTAATTTGTAATTTTTAATTAAAAGGGCAGTATATAGCTCTATAAATTTTTTATTGAGTAGTGTATCTTATAGATACAGACCTAAGGCACGAACACAATAGCTGTTTAAATGGTGTTTTATGTTTGACGGGGAAAGGTAAAATGTTATAAGGATATAATACTGTATACATTTTGTATATCATTAAATCTTTAAAGAATCTAAAATAAATTTATTCTTGTTTACAGACTTCTGCTGTCCATCTCAGTCTGAAAGGTTATTTTGGTGAATTTAAGTAACTCATTATGTGGAAAAGTAGACTTTGCCATGCTGGATCAAAGCAGTTGTTCACCTTTGAGGTATCGCAACTTTGGCCAACTCCAGAAACTAGGGAGGTAAAAAAGTGAAAGCTGCCGTAGTAGACAAACACATGTGAGGGGATTAATGAGCAAATGAGACAAAAATAGCTCTACAGTGTTTAATTAGGAGCTGCTTCTTAGATGTCAGACTGTATCTCCTCCTGTTGCTGGGACGGAATGGACAGATATTCAAGGTGTATTTACACCTTTCTAATGCCAAGTTAAGAGCAACAGTTAGTCTGGATGTGTGACTGACTCTGCAAATTGAGAGAGATTTCTAGAGGAGCCTCTGTAATTTGGAAAATGCAACCAAATTCATTGTATGAAATAGGAAAAACATTTGGAGAAAGTAAAAGTTGGGAAAGTTTTTGTTTCCTGACAAACCCAGTTAGTTTTTACAGCCATGTTACTGGTCTTGAGGAGTTTTGAGTGTGACTAATTTCTTAGCAAAACAAACAGATGTGACTCCGTGTGATGGGTGTGAGTGACTGTGGGGAGTGTTGTGTCTGCTCAGTGTTGCAGTGACTCAGACCTGAAGCTTTTTCGAAACCAAAAGGAAAAAACATGGTTGGGAAATGCCTGTAAGCCTTGGAGTAGTTAACATTGCTCATATCTCCGTCCATCTCCCTGGCGTGAGCACTGGCTTAAATCTGACTTACAGCTGGAATTACATGAGAAGCATTTGTCTAAATTGAGGGGGGGGGGGAATGTATAAATTTCAGGAGTGATCTGCTCCACACTAGCAGAAAAAAGTAATGAATATCAAGTATCCTTAGGGAAGGATTGGAAAAGTGTGGTGGCAAATTAAAAAAAAGTTGGTTTGGAGAAATAGCCTGACACTGTTTGGATAGTGCCACATCCTGCTGGTGTTGGGCAGCAGGAGCATGAAATTTTGTTTGAGAACATCAAGTGTCACTTCTCTGTTGAAACCTCCTCAGTCCGGGAGTGGTCGATGAATAGGGAGGAGTTGTGATCCTTTAGCGTTTAAATTTATTACAAGAGAGAAAGAAGGTAGAAACAGCACTGGAACTTCTGGTAATATCCAAGAACAAAGTATGAGTGTATATTCTTAGAACCTAGTTTCTAAATACAGGAATATAATTCACACCTTCTCTAATTATTATTTTGTGGTGAGAGTAATGGTAAGTTAATTCTCAGCCCCAGAACTTGCAGTAGGTAGCACAGATGTGAATTTGTATTGTGTTAAGATAGTAAAAGTCTTGATTCAGATTCCACAAAAAGTAGGAATCAGCATATCCAGTTCCATCTGCAAAAATGTAGAGCAGATTTTGAGTAGTGTGGGTGGGTGGGTGTTGCTTTTGTGTCTCAGTTTGCAGGTAACCAGTTTGGGAGATGAACAGCAGTGCCAGCTGTCCCAAGAGTGCTGGGGATGCCCTTTGCTGGAAGTTTAACAAGTAAGATAATTAGGGATTTTTTAAAATGGTTTCCTGGGCCTCTTCAGAGAATACTTGTTACTTCCCAAATTGTATGTTAAATAGGGAAAACCTTCTGCTCCTCTGTGTATGGAATTCAGAGGTGAACTACACTGTCTCATTAGCTCATTAAAAGCCACATCTCTGCCACTATCCTTTTTTTTTTTACTTTTTCCCAGGAAAATCTTTATAACACAAATAGACTTAATTGTGATGTTTTGAGGTAGTTGAATCTTTTTGTGGCCAATAGCATCATCACTGCCCTTCCATCAGAACATATGAGCAAACACAGATAAAGGTGGGTCAGGCTGAAGCTCCCTGCTCAGTGCAGTGGGGGGGTGCCCCTTCCCAAGGTTTCTGTTCTGGGTGGCACATCGGAAGGAGACAGAGGCAGGTCGGGCCAGGCACGTTCCCCTGCCTGAGGACCAACGTAACCAAGTGACATCACAAAGGGAATGGGGCAGGGATAGCTCGGGTGACAGGATGGAACACAGGACTCAACACACGGGGCATTGCTTGGCTTGTTCTACAGAGATTGCTGCGGTTTCCAAGTTCTCTGTCCTGCCTCAGAATAGAGAATCAGCCTCTAAAAATTCAAGAACAGCAACACTGGTGAGCACCTCTGGGTGGTGTAGAGTCTGTGTTCAGCTTCTCTACCGCCTGACTGGGGATGGGGGACAGTTTGGTCCAGGACAGACTCATGCAGCAAGAAAACAAACCTATTGGAATTTTCTTAACATAGCAAAAATCTGAAGGCCAACCTGTTATTAGTAGCATCTGGACTGCAGCCTATGTACCACACCCCTGAGGAAATGAGATGTAATATGTATTCTTTAGGGTGAAATGCTTAAGATAGCTATGGTGAGTAATTGGATATGAAGTCAAAGACTGAATGGAATTCTAGGAATAACTCTAAAACCTCAAGTATTTAAATAATACCTCTTAATGATGCATCTCACCATCTTGGGAAGAGCTTAGTGTGGGAGATGGAGAGCCTTCACCACTGTATTAGCCCAATGAAAGTAAATGTGAATGTAGTTTATAAAGCAGATCATGAAATGCAGGACATGCCTCCTAAAGAGGCATTATAAGGAGTATAGTACAAAAAGCACTGTAGCATTTTAGATTTCCACTGCTGTGGATTTTTTTTTTTTTTTCCTAGTAGGTGGAAGGATGGCTTGGAAATGGAAGTATTCCCAGAAGGAAGAGATGGAGGACACGAGCAGCCGTCACCCAGGGCTCACTGGGCTGCAGAACCTGGAAAACACGTGCTACATGAACGCGGTTCTGCAGTGCCTGTGCAGCCTGCCCCAGCTGGTGGAGTATTTCCTCTCGGGGAGGTGGAACACGGCCCTGCGCACGTGAGTCGCTTTGAGTCACTTTGTTTATCGCCTTGGCGCTGCTGTTTTCCTCCCAAAGGATCCGTGTTGCCGTGAGGAGGCAGCACCTCCCAGCAGTTACAGTCAGATGCCACAAGCTGCTTTCCTTGCCCTTTGAGAGCCCAAGTTGTTTCCTTGCTGGGTCCCTTCAGCATTACACTTTTGTCATGTCAATGGTAGTACCTGTTACAGTCACTGCTGCCTCAGCCATGATTCCTGCTGCTGCCTGGGATCTGCAGAGTCCCCCAAACCCAAAGCCAGGCTGTCAGAGCTGTGCTGTACCTGCACATGTTTTTTAAGTTTCTGTTGTGTGCTCCCATTTGAAGGCTGAGACACCCTTTCTTCATACTTAACCTAAAACTTACGTGTATTTTTCCAAGGGAGATTGGCGAGTCTGCAACTGCCTTTAGCTGTTTGATGTCCGATATGTGGCTTGGAGAGTTTGACTGTGTTTCCCCTGAGGCTTTTCATTCAGTCTTTGGGAAGCGGTACCCCACATTTAGCAGGAGGACTCAGCACGACGCGCAGGAGTTCCTGATCTGTGTGCTGGATGAGCTCCACGAGGCTTTCAAGGAGGTAAGAGCCCAGCTGTGGTGTTTTGGGGACTGTAGCAATTCCCTCTGTGTTTCGTGATTTAGCATTCCATGTAATAATTGCCTGTCCTCCTCTTCTGAACTCCATGATGGGGCCGCTAATAATTGCCCTTTTCTATCTTTGTTTCAGACCCATTTACACACAGTTATTAATTTGGTTCTTGTCTAATGCTGCATTGAATTGCATCCCCAGTTTAAATGACAGTGCTGTCTGTAGCTTCATTGTCCTAACCTCTCCCTCTCCTTGCTCCTTCCACGCTCAGGGCTCTACTTTCTCACCTGCCTGAAATCTTCATCTGTGCACACCCTCACGTCTTTCTCCTCTTCAGATCCACTGATAAAGAGTTTTTTGAGCAGTTAAATCCTCTCAAATGTCCAGATTATTATATTTCTGTTCAATTTCTCTGTGAGGAAAGGAATTAAGCTTACTCTGCTTGTATGAAACATCAAGAAGATTTTAGAGCCAAGTTCTGTGACAGACTAACAACTGACCTACCCAGGCAGTGGCAGCAACCATTAAAACCCAGTGAAGGCACTCAAACAGTTCCTTATCTGCATTTTGCTATTTTTTTTTTTTTCTGTATAGCCAGGCCGACACAGAACTGGTGCAGAAGCAAGAGGGAGTGGCAGTGGCACATCCATTATAACACAGTTGTTTGAGGGACAGCTCAGTTATGGTATCACATGTCTGAAGTGCAACACCATCACTGACAGACCTGAGAGCTTCACTGTCCTTTCCCTGCCCATCCCTTCTAGGAGAGTGTGCTCTCTGCAGGTACAGCTGCCAAGCATTCCTGCTGCTCTCTGCTTCATGTGGGAAGAGGTGGCTTAGATTAAGGAGTGTTACTGAAAAGATGCAGGTTTTTAGTTACTTTGGGTTCCTAATGTGGATTGTCTTGGATCTGGTCCTTAGAGAAGTGGTGTTTCTTCACTGGTCTCAGGACCAGAGAGGCTGGTAGGGTTACAGCAGCAACTCTTGGGAGTTGCAGGGGATGAGGAACATCAGGATCGTTCAATAGCAATCATGAAGGTTTCTTTCACTCACCCAAGTATTTCCTCACCTGGGGGAGAAAGGAAGCCAAAGTTGGCTGCTTTGTCTTTTAAGAGTATTTGTAATGACAGTCTTGCTGCATCACACAGTTAAGAGAGCTCTGAAGTATGGCAAATTCATCTCTTACTTTGCTTAGGATCTGCAGGGCTGGAGGGAGATCAGTTTGACCAAGTGGTTTTGATTTCATTTTTTTCCTTTGACAGGAGTGTCTCGACTGCTTCTTTCAGCCAGACACGCTGACTCGGAACAACCAAATCCACTGCTACTGGTGTGGAACAAACCAAGATGCCACAGTAAAGGCCACCATAACCAGGGCACCACAGATCATTATTTTTCACCTAAAGAGGTATAGTCTGAATAGGGTAGGACATGGCCAGTTCCTGGGATTTGTGAGATGTGAAGGACATTCACTTGCTCTTGCATAGAAGGAAAAAATCACTGCACACCAGTGTTTTTAATACGTTTGATACCTGAAAGCTAAATGGGCAGTAACAGAAATACAATAGTGCAGTGAGCTCATAGTCAGACATCCCTGGGAATCAGAGTTCCTGTGGTCAGTGGGTGAGGTTGTGAATTGGGTTCTAAGTGCAGGACTGACACAGCGTGTTTTTCTTGTCATTACTGCAGCTGAGACACTATGCTTTGGTTTTATCCCTTAACTAAATCAAGCCTAAACAACTGGGGATACTAAACAGAGGTGCATCAGTGTAAGAGCTCCTGGATTAGCAGACTTCACTAGCCACATGTGACCAGATGCTGAATTTACTCTTCAAGATTTCTTCTAAACAACTTTCCACCTATAAAGAAAACTACTCTGGGACGATTTGGCTTCCCAGAACTATCTTATCTAAAGTCAGGATTTAATTTTCCATTCAGCATCTGCTTTTCTCAAATGTGTTCAAAGAACTTGTAGTCTCCAACTGCAGCCCTTGGCCACACTGTAAATGTTTAGAAGTGCAGTTTGTAGTGACAGTTACAGAGGGAAGAGGGATGGAGCCTGGCACAAGAGAAGAGCTGACAGTGGCAGTGCAGTGCAGTCCAAAATGTTTAGGATGCCATGAGAGCAATGCTGGACATCTGTTGTGGGTTTAGTGCACTTTCTATCAGTATACTGTAAAACACAGCTTTAACAGAGATCTTTCAAACGCTGGGTAGTCAGTTGTTGGTTTTCCCTTCCCCTAGGAAAGTCAGTTAAGCAACCACCACAATGCAAAAATAAGTCGAGGGTTATTTAAAATTATTCAATTTCATTTTAGGTTTGCCTGGCAGGACAAGCACAGAAGGAAACTCTCAACCACTGTGGACTATCCTTTACACAATCTGGATCTCTCTCCCTACAGCTCCACGTTTTTCTACAACAATGCAGAATACAGCTTGCATGCTGTCGTGGTAAGCTTTGCCCTTCCTGCTTTTCATTGGAATGCTCTGCCTCATGGAACAGAGAAAGCATGTGTTAGCTTGGACTTTATGTATCCTGATTTATATTTTAGTGTATGGCTTTTTGTATACTTTTGTTTTACCTGCCATGGACATAATCCAGTAACAGTATGTAAACCAAGGTGAGAGAAGTTGTCGTTTCCAATTGTCTTCCCCAACATCCCCATTTTAAAAGCGTGCACTCCTGATACATAACGCGTGTGTCTCCATTCTGACCCTCCTCAGAATAAACTCACAGGCTGATCCTGCATGAATCCTGTTTATAAATAAGGACTAGATGGTCTCTTTTTCTCAATTGCTCACAGCAAGTGGGGCCCTCTTATAGTGACCCAAATCAGGGCTAATAGTTGGGTTGCAAATATAAAATTGCAAAATAGAGAAGTATAATGATAATCCATTTGCTGTGTTTTAAAGTATTTATTTGAATTAACATTCCTTGCTGTAGGCCAGTGGGGGCTAGAACCCTGTCTCCCAAAAAATTGGCAATTCTTCGGTTTGCCTGTGAGGGGACAGAGCGAGACTGGTTTTAACAGATGGTGTTGTTTGTTACAGAACCACTCTGGTGATATAGATTATGGCCACTACACAGCATTCTGCAAGCACTCAACCACCAAACACTGGTACAGCTTTGATGATGTCCAGGTCACCAAGATCCCAGATTCTGCAGTGCAGACTGACACAGCTTACCTCCTCTTCTACACCTGTAAAGGCTACTGAGAATCTGCTGGCCCTTGGAAACCAACAGTGAGTAGGGCAGCAACTCGAATTCATCAGCAGCACTAGCCAAGTTCTCTTTCATCAATAAACTAGAGCAATTGCATTTCTGATCATCTGTTGTGGTCTTTCAAGAAGTAATTCCTAGAGACGACAGTTACAGCCCCTGAGCCTGTAAAGGAACACACTCCATTTGCACAAGGTCTGATGTTGTGTTCCATGACAACCCTTTTGCATCCCTCAAAGAACACAGATGCTGAGCATACAGATGCACTTACCTGAAGATTCCTGGTTTTCTGCTGGTGAAGAACATTATGTTGTTTTAAGCTGCCTTTCAGGAACTGACAGTAGGATGCCAGGGAGAAAGCACAGAACCAGAGCACAGAGGGTGTGAAGAGAGCAGACGATGAAGCGAGCAGTAATATATAAGAAAGAAAAAGACATTTTTCTACTAATGTCGTTTTTGTTCCTCTAGCACTGCAAACTTGTTTGCAGCTTGTAGGCTTCTGGAAAACAATCGATTCTGGTCTTAATTCCCCTAGCAGGGCACACAAAACCAGGTAAAAGGTCAAAATGATGCCAGGTCTCTGGATGCCAACTTAATCAGCAAGGGAAAACTAACCCAAATCTACAGCAGGGAAACACGTAAGATGCAACTCAAGTAAGTTTCTAAACTAATCAGTTCTGTGCAAAATAGTATTTTTTTTTCACCTGGAGAACCTTTAAACTGTGTGAATATGACTCAGACTGTCATTACATAGAATCCTGACTATTACACAACAAGCTGGGAATGAAAACACCAAACTCAAACATACATTTAACAGGATATATTTTTAAATCATTTCTTCATTAAGGTTTTTAATGCATGTGTACATGAAAATTTATATTAAAAAATTAAAAAGGAAAATCTTGTTTGTTTAGAATAACTCTGAAGTGCACAAATATTGACAAAAGCTAACAGAAAAAAATAATACAGCTCTGCTTTTTTATTAAGTAGTGTTGCAATTACTTAGAGCTGGCAAATAAACGCAATCCTCTGAGTTTTAGAGATTCTCACAAAAAGGACAACATTTTATTATATACATAGTTCTGATGTGCAAGTATGCAATCAATATGTACACTTACATTCCTAACTGTTTACATCGTTCTAGAGTATTCACAGTAGAATCAAGCTTAAGGTTAGAAATGTGAAAAGGCCATTAACAGTGAAAGAAAAAAATAAACCAAGATATGCCTTGGGATTTTAAGACATTTTAAACTACTTGTTAATAGAGTTCAGATGACTAAGCTAGAATTTAATTTTGGAGCAGACTAAAAATATAGTTGTTTTTTAAATAAACAGTAATGCGAGTATGCCTGTAAATGGTTCCACAGATGGCAGTATTACCACAAGCGTTACTCATCAGTCTTCTGATTGTTAAGCACTACTACGGACCAGAGCGAGCCTGCTTGCAGAGACACTACTGCAGCCATCCCCACAGCTGGGAGTGACTATGTCTGTCAGAGTTTTGCATATTTGTATGCATTCCCATGCCTACTTTGCTCCTAACAGAAAGAAAACCAGTTTCCTTAACCCACACTACTCTACGTGGCCATATCCACTGCTCGCTGTTCATAGGAAGTATAAAAGAGGATATAAGCAGCTGAGGACTTCACCGACGACGCTGAGATCTCGGAGACTTCGTGGTCATCAAACTTAAACCAGCGCTGTTTTGAAGCATTTTTGCAGTAGGCTGTGTAGTGCCCCCCATCCAGCCCACCATAATGATTCTGGGGACATAAGAGAAGAATTAGTGGCCTCAAAAGCTGCCATTTCTAATGGTTAGGGAAATAATCTAAGAACATGAGGTTTTCTACTAAATACTAATCATTCTTTTTAGAACACAGCTTAATCTGCAGCTGGGTAGGCAGCCTGGAGACCTGGATGAATCACACAGGCTGTGTGACCCTGAGTCATTGCATAAAGCCCAGCTCAATTTCGAAATGTGACACGGTTACTTACCGACACCGAGAACAGATTGTATCTCTTCAGGGTATTCTTTGGACCAATAACATACTGTGAGAGGTCGAGTGTTTCCAGTGGAAAATCTACAGAAGTTTGAAGCTTTTGTTTCCATCTTCCATCATAGGAAAATCTGGAGAATTAGAAAGCATGGATAAAAGTTACAAGTTGTTCACAAGCTACTTAAGAATATTAAGAATGTTTGTTTTCCCTTATTTAACCAGGATGTGAAAGCCCCCAATTTTGTTAATGTGTTAACAGACATGTTAACAGGTGTTTCTTAGCAAAAATCAAAAGAGGTCACTTGTAAAAGTGCTATGTGAACTACAGTCTTATAAAAGAAGCATCAGATGAAAATAAAATTCTTTTAGCATTACAACTGGAAAAACATCCATAATTTTCTGTAATTAAGAGCGGTCAGTTACTGTCCTAGAACCATCACTCTCCATCAGAGCCTGATCACTTCATCCTAAATTTCATCCATCACCATTTCCTTACCGTTTCAAGTGCACAAGGAGAACTGGTGGTAATTTCCAAATTTCTATTTTTTTCAAAGAATCCCTTCGAGTTTTGCAATGGCTACAGTAAAATCTATTATTATCAGTAAGCTTTTCCTCTTTGGAGAACAATCTAAGGCATTCCTAAAACAAAATACAAACACAGATTGTGAACGGCAGATGCTTATAAAAGTGTAGCAAAAATGTTCGTTTTCTATCTGCATCCTAAATTTCACAAGAATGAGGAAAAGTGAATTAAATCTCAATGTGGAAGCAAATTTTACTGCATATATTAATTAGCTGCAAGTCCTTTAAAATATACCAACAGTGTTTTGTTTAAAAACTACAAAATACTTATACTATGACCTACAAAAGCAAATCCTCTACCTGTCTTCTCTGCTACTGCGGCTTCAATATTTCTATCCTGCTTGTATTTTAAAACTTCTAAGGGATGATCTATTCTTTTAAATTTTAGAGGAATTACAAATGGTGAAGATTCAGATCTGTTCATGTTTCACATTAAGCTGTAATGCAGACCAACCCCTTCAACAAGAGGATGAGCAGAAGCAACATCACAATGAAGTCAGAGAGAAGTGTTTTTTCCTCAGGAGCTGTCTCTGTCTGGCTGCACCGTACCTGCAGAGTGCATTTACTGGAGGATGCAAGTGGCAACGACAAATACATGAAAGCCTCAAAGGTTCGGGACTTCTTGTGACACGTGAGACACTGCACGGTGGATTTGAACTGGCCTTGAAAGAGAGCCACAATAATGGATTCATTGAGCTGTTTGTGCTTGTGCCAGGCTAGTTCTGCTGCTCTGAAGTCATCAAGGTGATCATTGTTTTCTTCCTTGTATCTTTTCCTATTGTCAGCCTGGATAACAGAAATTTAAATGCCACAGCAATATATTAACATACACATAAATCAGAAGTCTCATATATAAGCAAGCATACTATTAAATATTTTCAAGTATATTTAAACATGTCAGTGTAGCCATCCAGTTCTTATCTAGTTAGGCTTCTTCCATGGCTCCCTTCAGTACCTTAAACTGTTTCATACTAAATTCCTAATTAAATTCTGAATACTCGCATTTTTTTCTATTAAAAGTTGCAGTAACATAACCTTCTTATTTTATATATGTTTTATATATATATATATATATATATTTAAAAATTATTTCTCTTGATCATCTGACAGATATATAATTTGTTTTAACTGTATTGCTTACTTTATTTAGGTCTTCATGCAAGCCATCCATTAGAAAGAGAAGCAGTTCTTGGGAGTCCTGTTGGCTATATCCTGCAAATTGGTCATTAATCTTCCCAATTGTAATTTTGAAGTCTTTTGGACTGATATATTTATACTGTCCTGTCCATAAGGCTTTCATTATTACACCAAACTCTTCAGCAACTTCACCTTTATGCCCCAGGAAATTTGACCTAAAAATAAAGACAAAAAAAAATTGTGAGGCCTTCAAAAAACTGCTTTTTAGTATTACTGTTTTTAATTCAAGACATTATCCCAATTTCAAAATAATTAATTTAGACCAAGAAAAACTGTCTGTTAGATTGAGCTGAAAGTTTTGTCTACATTAGCAGAGTAATTTGGTTCCATATTCAAGATGGAAGGTACAGCTGTTTTCAGCTTGTTTTGTAAACTGCTAATTAAATACAGAGATTGGTTTTAGTATGCTTGTATTTATGAATGTGATGATCACAGTTAAATTACAACTGTCCAGTAAAACCTATTCAGTGACACACTCAAATTTTGAAAATGTTAAAGCTCCTGAAAGTCTTCTATTTAAAAAAACAACCAGGCCCCCCTGCCCGGCCTCACTAAGTGATCTTTTTGAATTGGCAAATATAAAGGCAGGTAAGAGATTGTTACCTGTTAATATCATCCTGATACAAGTTTCTGTTAAAATAGTCAGCCAGGTGGGGTGCATTGCACAGACACTGTAATATGGAATTCATATAGCAAGTGTTCCCCAGGTTCCGGAGTCCGGTGAGAGCTGGTCCCGACCCCCCAAACACGGGATTGAGATTCCGAATCTGTGATGCAGAGAGTCTTGAAATTTCTGCTTTAGTGTAACAGATGGGTCTGTAAGGAAGAAATTGCTTTTTTAGGAGTCTCAGATTTGAGAGGGCTGTGCACACAAACCAAGAGACAGCCCAGTTCATCCCCCATCCCCTGGGACTGAACTATCCTTGCACAAGATGTCACCAAATGTAATCACTGAAGGTATTCAAAACCAGTCAGTGCAAGTGAGACATCCCTATTCACTGGCCTATAATGAGGCTGAGGTTTGGGCTTCATCAGTTGTGGAATTTGTGGGGGTTCTTTTGTTTTCTTTAAATTCAGAGATGAAAAGTTAGCTGTTGATTTAATCCAGTTTAAAATCTCAAAACTGTGCATTTCACAAGCTGTCAGAAGACAGGCATTTAGCATGTTAACACGAATACCACAACTTAAAAAGCAACTGTTGTCCAATTACATAGACTGTGACCTCTGGTTCCTTTTAATACATAACAATGACATTGATTCTCCAAAGATAACTGCTGTAATGAAACTTTGAGCAGTGAAATTTCAGTCTATCCCTCTGGAATCCTTTCAAACCTAACTAGAAAATAATAATGAATTTTGAAGGGGTAGACACAAAGAAGTCCTAATTTGCCATCATATTGCCTGAGTTGTAATATAACTTAAAGAACATACTTATTGTCACGATTGACTGCAGGAGTTACAGGAATTCTTTTCTTCTCTTCCTCCTGAATGGCTTGGGTTATATCTGGGGAAGAGTAGGAGCGCTTCAGTTTGGAGTGTTCTCTCTCTCGTTCAACAGTCACCTGTGGCTTGGGTTTATGAGTTGGAGGGGTTGATGGAGGAGTAGATGAAGGAGCCATTTCTGGTGGATACATATGAACAGTATTTGTTGGCGAGTGATAGTAACGAAAGGTTCCAGTGATTGGATCCAGAAACTTGGGGAAAAAAAACAAATAGTTTCAAAACCAAGTAAAAATCTGTCATTAACTTACTTACCTACTTATAAATTACTGTAAGAACAGTGCATGAGTTTTTCAGACATTGGGATGTTAACAGCAGTGACTGGCCTCAACATTTAATAATTAGATTTTCACCGAAATGCCTATCAAACAGCAACTGCTTCATACCAGGAACAGCAGATGAACTCTCCTAGTTTCATTACAAATAATAATAAAATTCAGAAAGTAACCATGTGGAAGTTGAAGAGGAGTGAAAAATAAACAAGTTCTAACTTAGAAATAAGAGACAATTGAAATACAGAACAAAACTGCACAAGGCAACTTAATTTTAGTATCAGAAGAGGAGTTACCTTTGCCCACCCTGCAGGCAGCCCTGGGATTATCCTTCCCATTTCTTCACTTCGTGCTCTCATTAACGGCTCCCGCTGAGACTGATGAACAAAGAGAAGTGTAAGGTACACACAGTTACCTGTACAGAGCAACAAGCTGCCTGGGACTTCCCTAGGGAGTTACATGATTCAATGCTAAACAGTACTATGAGAAATCCTTGATTTTAGCTGGAAATACAATATTACAACAGCAATTCGGCACTACGATTTTCTATCAATCTTAACAAAACCCATTTGTTAACAGTTCAGTATTACTATTATATTATTATTATAAAGGTCTCAAAACTCAGTTTCTTCCCTAAAGAATTAGGAAATATGGGAAATATGTGCTTTTGATAAACACACAAGGATGAGCTTTCCTGTCTCTCAAAGCAGCACGCAAAGGAATGTGCATGAGATGATGAACGCGTGTAAAATGCTCATTAATGCCATCAGAAACAGCTCAAGACTTCTAATAAAAGCTTCAAGTATTTTTTCAGATGAATATGACAAATGAAAAAAGCAAACAAACAGCTGTAAACATGGCACAGTCTTTTCTTAAGACTATGACTTTAAAAATTGAAATGAGGTGGAATTTAACAGAATCATAAAGCATCTGCACTTGATTATTTTGGCTACATACAATACATTTGTATTTACTTTAAGTTTTTCAGTATCTTGTTCAGAATCCTCTCTAAGGGGTCCTGGCTTTTGAGCTCCACTGTCTGGTTGTCCTTTAACCCCAGTTTGCTGTAAAAGATTTTGAGAGAAGGCTTCAATTTTCATGTGGCATTTCAGTAAAGAATGCTGATAAAGCAGAGTTATACTTTCTTTTTTGGCTGTTAAATGCACGTGGTCACAAAGAAGTGGTTAAAACAAGTCCTTTTCATTCTTCCTACTCTGCTATAAGCAATTGGCTGGAATAGTTTTTGTAGCTGAATGCTGTCTATTCTGTAGTTTCAAGAGCTCAGAAATAAAATACAGAAGTTCCACCTACACTACTTTCTCCCTGAAAGTTGTTTATATATTTCAGACTTTTTTCCTTTGACTCCTCACTGTGGCAAAACCTCTCCATGAAAAAAAGACAAACTGTGAAGTCAAAATGAATTTATCCTAGGCAGTCATTCTGGGATTATGTGAAGTTGCTCTGTCAGTCAAAAGCCCATGAATGACTGTGCTAATGTTGCCCACAGGAAGATTTATTTTGGCTTCCTTGTGCATTTGGATTAACCAAGCATCAGAGTTTGATCAAATAACAACTGCAATTGCAAAAGCAGAGAAAAATATCTTAATGCATGTTCTTGGTAAATGGTTTTAAAGACGTGTTCCATTGTTAACTCAGCTGCACAAATGGCTCCTGTTTCATGATCAGATGACTTTTACACTCTGAGAAATTTTGCAATTTTTTCAAGAATGGGAAAGAAGAAACTGTGACACAACCCTCCAGGGATTTGAAACTGGACTGTTCTCAGCAAAAATACTAGATTAGGGTGTTCCTTTGCTTCCTGTGCCAGGAAACAAAATCCTGGTCCGTCAGCATTTATACAGCTGGGGGCACTGAAGTGTTTGTTAGGACAACATCATTCTAACAGCGTAATATACAAGTACTGGGCTGGTACAAGAGATAAAATACCACCATGCCTCTGAAAGAAAGGGTTGTAGTCAATGAACCATCATCCCTTCTAGTTCCATGCCAGTGGGAAGTTTTATTGCCCTACGGGGATTTCATGCTGCCCACCTAACAGAAACAAGGCTGTCTTGGGGAAAAAAATAAAATCTACTTATGTCTTGGTTTTAACTCTCTCCTCTACTTTTATGTAAAAATGATCTAAATAAGCTTCAAATTATGTATTTCAAATTTCTAGATTGATACTAAACTATTCAGGATGATTTGAGTGCATAACTACTCCACATTTGATGATGATTTTCTTTTTCACTAACCTTGCCTGAAACAGTCACAAAGCTCTGAGATGCATCACCCAGTGCCCGTCTCGGCGTTTCTGGTGTTCGAGTTCCTTTTTCTTTTTCTTCTGTGGATATTTTGTCAATCTCAATCCTTTTTGCACCAATGTTTTCTGATTCATTTTTATTTTGCTTTTTTGCTTCGATTGTTTCTCTGGGTGCTTTTTCTTGTTCCTTCTCCTCCTGTTCTCTTTTTATTTGTTCATCCTTCTCCTGTTCTCTGTCCTCTTTGGATTGCTGTAGCTTTTCTCTGTGTTCCTTTTCTTTCTGTTCCTCTTTTGCTTTCTGTTCCTGTTGTTCTTTCTCTTTTTGTTCTTGTTCTTCTTTTTCTCTCTTGAGCCTCTCTTTCTGTTCTTTCTGCCTCTCCCAGAGTTCCTTTTCCCGCCTGTTTTTCTCTAACAAAGCAGCAGTTTCTGCGTGTACCCGGCTTTTTTCTTCCTCTGTCAGGACACTCTTCCCGTCCCGCACCGGCTTTGTGGAGCGGTCTGGCACCACTCGTCCATTCTCAACGGGCTGGATGTCACTGACAGCACCTGCAGCTTTCGCTCTGGTATCATCAGGGATTTTTAGGGAAGGCTTTTTAGTACGATCCACCTGTAACACAGGTGTTAGAACACAAAGTGTAGACAACAATTCACTACAGCTACCTCTGCTCTGTTTGCCAAGATTTTCCTAAGTGAGATTTGTAAGAGAACAAAGATGATAACAAGCTGACTTCTGCCAAAGAGAGCGATCTTTCAATTTCATTAAATCTGGCCTTGTTAGCAGAATTAGCAATTCACTTAACTTCCAGATGTGAGATAATCAATGAGAAGATAATCACAAGCCCTACAGAACCATAAGGACAGCATTAAGCACTGATTACCACAACTCTTTATTTTCAAAGGTGAACATTCTAGGGCAATCAGGCAGCCTAATTTGGGCTTGGCTCTCAATCATGTGACAGAGCATGTGCTTAAGGCAGATCTGCTTGAGGGCAAGGGGTATTTAAGAATGGCTTATGCTCCCAACTAGGACAGCAAGTTGGTTTTGATGTGGAAGTGACTATTCTGAAGATATATAAACTCAACTGGTTCAGGTCAGAACAGAAATAATGTCTTTAAATTTTACAGTTTAGGGTCTCCTGGCCAAAATGGGTGTTTAAGGCTATAACCAGAAGGGTGACAGTGAAGAGCTTTTAGCCTTCTTTCCTTAGCAGCACATTATTTTAGTATAAGAACTCTACAAAGGTGTCTTTAGAAAGTTTTATTCACGTGAAAGGAAGAAACAAATCTCTGTACTTTCACTACTGGGCTAAGGGTGATAAACCACCTAAATGTTTTGTTATTTGAAGGAAGGTAAACTTTCTAGAAAGCAGACCTTTGGAATAGCCAAGGTAAATCACGGCCTAACTGCACTCTCCATATTTCATTGCATGTGTTTTGAGTAGAAAAGTTTGCTTATAGACTTTCTGAATTAATGATCAACTGGGGACCTTTGATTTCTCAGGGGCTCATATAAAAATATTGATGAAGAGTTCTGCAATTCTGTTAAGTAGATGCAGTTCACAGAGTTCTGTAGGTCAGTCATCATGGCTTCACAGACCATCAGTAGTCTCTGTACCAATACACTTGTGCACAAGGCTTGAACAAATGTACTGAGTATGTTTGCTTGTGAATGTTCTGCGTGTGGTGGGTGTCTAATAGAGTTACCATATCTAATAGATTTACCATAACTCTGGAAAAAAGGCACACAGCTTACCTCGGGGATACTTCTTGTAATTGATACTGGATTAACTACCAATGGACTGTCAGATTTTGGAACAGCAGCATCCTGTATCTTTGATCTGTTAAGTGATTTTAGTCTCTCTTCCAAATTATCTCCCATTTCTTCATTTTCTGTTGCTTCTGCTGGGGATGGCTTTACAGCAACAACAGGGGGAACAGAAGCTGGCTCTTCCAGAGATGGATATGTAAAATCCACTGCAGGAGGGGCGAGAGGAGGGAAGTATAAGAGACCTCTTTAAGCAAAAAAACACAAAAGCAAAATAAACACCCGAGTTCCAACACAATATTTAGTTTTTAGCCAGAACAAGGCTTTCCCAAAAACATCTGAAAGAATAAAAGATACATCCAGTAATTACAAAAGCTTGGTGGGGTGTTATCCTTTTTACTTACAAGAAACAGTCACTGCTTCACTCCTGCCATGCTGGGGTGGAGTTACTTTAGCATTTGTTGTATACTGGGGAAAACAAAGGAGCCAATTTTCATATCCTCCTTCTAGAATTAAAGGTTCATTCTGCAGAATAGTTTTGCTTTCCCACTGTATGGAAAAAAAGTTTGAAATTAATTGATTTAAAAACAGAAAGGAAACTTTTACAGCTTAACAGTGTTGAAATTTCTGTGTCTAGTTCTTAAACTGAGATGTTATTTTTGAGATTTTGAAGTAAGAATTAAAGAGGCTGCAAAACCAGGGATCCTCTGTGTTTGGAGAGTGTTCAACACAGTTTCCTGGCTCTACCTACAACAGGGTGTGAACATTTTCAGTACAGAAAGAACCACTTATTGCTACTTCACATAACAATCCATGCAGAAAAATATTTTTATTATACTATTTGCTTCAGTTTCTTATCTGGTAAGTTTGCTGAGTGATTAGTGCTTTTTTTTTCTAAGCGTAACATTAACTTTCTGAAAATCCCTTGAGAGTTCAGGCTCCAGACTGCCCTCCTCCTGAGGGCCTCCTCAGTATTAAACATGAACAAGGCACAGAGGGCTCAGAGAATATTCTGTAAAGCAATAAACAGGGAGAACTCCCTGAACTGTCTCTGAACTCCAGTCTTGAACGTTTAGGTAACAGAAAGATGTGTGATCTTTCACAAGAGCCACCTCCATAGAGAGGAGGGACAACACAGCCATGGCTGGTGTTTGACTGGAAAACGTTGGGCATTTGCCTACTATAGTCTATAAACTCCCTGCACTGATGAAGCTCAAATTTAAATTCATGCTTATCTAAAAGTTATATTGAATAATGCAGGAAACTTAACCATGCTCAAAATATTTCTGGAGCCTCCCTCTGCTAACTCTGCTGTTAACCTATTTAATAGAGGATACTGTCCTCTACTAGAGCATGAGAAACTTCAGACTACACTTGTTCTATCAAAATAAATCAGGCTTTGAAAACTGAACCAAGATGCTTGCCTGAAGTGTCATTAAGGTTTCCACACAGTTTGTAAATACAGGTGCTTTAAGACCTTCTGATTTATTGAGATGATTAGTGTAAACCATGAAACTTGCCAACCTTAAACAGTGCATCTTTCAGGCTCTGGAGGGTTGTTCCCATCTTTAAGTCTTCAACAGAACTAAACCAGTCCAGCAGTATAACATAATGAAACTGTCCTCTCCTCTTCCATGGATCTCCAGATTCCTCTGGGAGTCTAGCTTCAATCCAATTAGCAGTAACTCTGAAATGTATTAGCATGCATTTAAAAACAAATGTACTAGTAACATTTTATCCAACAATATATATAATCCATATAAGTTTATGTGTTTGGATAAAATAAATATGCTTTGTCTTGAAGTCAGTATGTGCAAGAACAGAGCTGTCCAGATACATCTTACCCACTGATATACAGCAGGGACTCTGAAACTAAGTGTACAAGCTTTAAAAGCATATAATTTTTTATAAAATTAAATATTTCATTATCATTTATGTCATACCCAGGACTGATAGCTTCTTCTGGGACACTGATAGATCTTGGAATACAGGATTCCTGATAATCCTTCAATCTTCGAGCATCCATTATAAGCAGTTCAATGTTTTTGTCTGACATCATTGCAAACAGTTTCTCAGGTGTGACTGCTCCTTGAAATAGAGAAGCAAATAGATATAAGAAGCTACATTATAAATGGAGATAGCTGTGATATCTGACTGATGGAATCAAGACTGAAAACAGATGAAACAGAATTAAAAAGTCCCACAAAGTCATAGAGGTGAGACATTCTGGAATAAACAGATTGGACCTTTTGCTTCCACTGCTGTGGTGATTAGCACCTGATCTGCTAAATTAGACCATACTGAACATTTCAGTGATAAACCAATTTAAATTTTTGTGGCTATATAGGTAAGCATTGGTAAAATACATGCTGCTAATGTTATTTCTCAGTTAAGAACTCTAGAGAACATTTTCACATATTTATTGCAAGAATAAGCAGCAGAAGGTTGTGAGGGGAAAGGAAAAATTTCCTATTTAGTGAAGAAACATTTCCGCCTTGCCTAGATTTTTCTTATCATTTGAGGAGATGTTTTTCTTTCTAACTTGACCACTTCAGGACTAGTTCAACTTTAGTTACCAAACAGTTGAAAAACTAACTCCAGCTTTTTAAGTTAATAAGTGATGATGGCTGCAATACAGAGCTTAATTAATTCACAATTTGCTGTAACTGAAATACAGGATAGTAGAATTTCATCAAATTCTGTGAAATAACTCCTTAAAAGAATTGCAACTGCTTAGGTGACTGGTGCACAGCCATATGGAGACCTTTTTCCCATCTGTGGGAGCTCTGCATTTCTTACCACTCAGACTGTCAGGCTGATCCTTTCTCTCCAGCGAATGCTTCCTCTCACCATTAATCTGTGATACAAGGGGGGGAAAAAAAAAGGTTTAATACTCAGAACCAAGGTGGCCAACAGACACTGACTCTCACAGACCTCGAAGGAAACTGGTCAGGCTGTTAAGACACAGGAAGGAACCTAGCACAAGTAAGCTGCTTCTGAGGATGTGTTGACAAATGTACTGAAAAAATACCAAGGTTGCTGCTCTGCCTCGACAGAAAGGCAATACAACCTAGGACAACATCATCCACTAGATGAAATTCATGCAGTATTTGTGGAGAAGTAAGTTTGTTTCCACACTACTGCTGCAAAGTCAACCCTTTCCTAAAAAGCTTATTTAACATCAGTTTATTACCATTACCTTGGGTATCTTGGACTAGCTAATTCTAGTATAAAACAGACTGAGCTTTCTTGTAAAGTCAAATTTTATCTTATGCAAGACTTGGAGATTGTGGACTCAACATATTCCAAAAAAATTTCAAAGACGGATTACAGGGAGTGTAAACTAATTTTAAAAATCCCCCTCACCACGATTCTGAACTGAAAATAACTACTAGCAGAGACCAAATGCTAGATTAAAACTATACATTTAGACTGAATTAGAGAGTTTGTAAACGTCTTCAGTTACCCTTTGGCTTTTTCCTTTGGAATCCACGGCACTTTCTGAGGAGTTTTTGGCTGAACTCTTTCCATCATCCTTTGGTTCCTGCTTTTTCTGCAGCTCTTGTCTGTCCCTCTCTTCAAGTTTTTTCCGAACTTCAGCTTCCTCATATCTATTGAGAAAAAGAAGAAAGTGTTAAGTATGTTGTGCTACTGACTAACCTTGGATTATTAATCCTCAGGAAGAAATTTAAAAAAAAGGTATTTCAAGTTTTTAAAAAGTTAAACTATTGTCAGTTTTTGTATTCCAACAACCCCCATTCTCCTTCATGACTATATGATCTTATTTTTCCCACTGTTTGGATTGGTTTTCTTGTTTTGAAATACCATTTTGAGTCCTATTTCATAGTCACTGCTTGTAAAGCTTCTTTTTTTTTCTCCAAACCTGGGGTCATTCTTAGCTATGGTATTACTAAATATTTTTCATTTCCCACAGGAAAGAGTAAGTCTGGTGACTTATAGGTAAATTTCAATACATTACAACATTACAGTTATCCCAGGTATTTTATTTTGGTTTGTATTGGAGCCTGTCAGGAGTAAGTTAGCTCAATTATCTGAATGTCCTTTTCCTGAGAAGTCAGATCAGGACTTATTATGTACCTGGTGCTTGTTTCAAATACTGGACCTACAGGGAAGTCAATGCAGGAATTGTGCACACTTGAGAGTTTTGATGGACCTGGGTCTTGCTGTCCTTTTCATAAAGCCTCTGACTTGACAATCAACCTCCCAGCCTTTTGCTGTTGGAAGGACAATCGTGGTATTGTGAGCCAGTGACCTCTAAACTGCAGTTTCTAGATCACCCACTGGAGGTTTGTACAGGCACATCACTGTTAAGTAGCATTTGCTTATACAACTGAGAAGTTTAAGGGGTACTAGGGATCCATAAAACAAAAAAGAATGTTTTGAACTAATGGCTTTGACTACTGAACCAAGCAGTGAAACATGAACACTGAGCTGTGCTGGCAATTGCTTGTTTCAATCAGATGTTGCCTAATCAGAGTTAAAGTAACAATGACAACACAGCTGTATTTCACATCAAAAAGTAGTGTTAAAAAACTAAGATCATTAAATCAAATTCTGCCTCCAAGTCTCTTCACTAATTGGCCACTAACAGGAAGGAAGCAGAATTTTGTCTTTTAAACAGGCTTCTTAATTTGGCACAGGCATTGTAAGTTAGAATAGAGCATTTTGTTCCCACTTTGAGTTAATGACACTAAAGCATATTTCATATTTTAGTTTCATTTGGTCAGTATGGAATATTTGGCTGTCAGTGCTCCCCTCTGAAGCACACAGTAGGTCATTCATGTAGGTATTCCTGCTCCTATACAAGGAGTGTCAGCAGCTTCACTTTTAGTTAACAATTAACACTGAAACTATTTGCTGGCCTACTGCCCAGGGAAGAAATTATACAAATAACTTCCCTGAAACCACTTGTGTAGTTACACAGGAGTCATGTTTCATTTCTATTCCCTTTAAATATTTATACATTTTACCCAGAGTAGTTGAAAGTTATTGTGTCAAATTCAAAACTCTTTTCCTTTCATAAATAGCCATAAGTCACTAAACAACTCTCTAAAATTTGGGTTTCTGTAATTCTATCAGTCTTCACTCTTACAGTGAATTCACAGCTCTGTTGAATTATAAGACTCAACTAAAACCAATGAAAATCTAAAGATTGTTTCATACACAGTATCATGAGACATCTTTGCAAAGTCCCTCTTCATATAGGTGTGACTACACTCTTACTGTTCATTTTAACTTTACAGATTGAGCACTTTGAAGGGCATAAAATATGCTTTCACGAGAATATCTGGGAAGGGCAGGGTGGGACATGACCCACAGGAAGGGAAACGTGCCCAGCTGCAGAGAGACAGTTAAAAAAAGGGCAGGAGTTGCTAAGGATGCAAGAAGCAGACAAGGCTGGAAGCAACACATACTGTACTAAATATCATCTAAAGACAGACTCTGTCTTATGACTTCTTACCAACAAAACTTCGTGGGTTTTGACACAAAGATGTAACTTGGCAGTTGTTAATCAGTCCATTACCATCAGCTCAGTCACATACTGGCAAAAACATGCATTGCATGTTCTGGCTGCATGTAGCAGAGAAAAGGTAAACTATAACCACACTAGGAGGACTTCTTAACATATCTGATTATTAGGAACAATTATTAATAGATTTGGTTTCAGATGACTTATGATTAAGGAGAAAATCGCTCTTGATCACCTCTAGTGTATGTATCATTTAGATCATATAGTTTCTTTTTATTACTCAATAAACAAAATTAGAAGACAAGGTCAACAAATCATAATTGCCAGGAATTCGGAGATAATGTATAAAATGACAAGTTATTGGAGTGTGCGGCAGTGTAAATTATTTCTAGTAACAGACTTCTGGAAATAAACAGTTTTAAGTTCTCAAGAATTTCAGCTATCTATGGTCTACTCAAGTGCAACTGTTTATTACTGAATACCATGAAAGACTGAAATTGCACATGTACAGGCTTCAGGTGTAAGGAACATCTTATCTATCAGCTGTATTCACGTACCTGAGTTTAAGGCTGTCTGACAGTCTTTCAGCTTCTTCAATAGCTTTTTTTAAATTTGTAGGTCCCAGAATTGAATGAAAATAATCCTAAAATTACAAGCATCACATGGCATTGTTAAGCTGTAATATTAATATGTAACCTTCTGTGCATATTAAGAGTTAGCAATACAGAAAATTGGTATTATAATGATATTAATACCAACAAAAGGAACTGGTTTAAGTCAAAATATTTTCCTCTCAAACATTAATTTGTAAGTAAAATTGTTTTACAGCACTAATAAATACAGGCTGGGTAAGGCAACTGCACCAAAAAAATCTGAATGGGAAAGATGACAGAACACCCTTCCATGAAAAATAGTCACAGATCCAACAATTTATATAGTTTATGTATTAAAAGCAAACTGTAAAAACAATTAACAACAAACTTGTCCAAAAAAAGGGAGAAAAAACCAGCGTCATAGGTGAGGCAGGTACTTAATACCAATGTGATCCTTTGCATGTGCATTAGTGTAACTCTCTGTACTTCTCATACTTTTACCAATGCAGAGGGGGTCAGTCAGAAAGCTTTTATACCTGTTGCTGCTTAAAATCAGGTCTCTTTTTAATAAAGTTATAAATAGTCACATATTTCATGTAGAGGACGTAAGCTTTCTCTTCATCCCGGTCCAATCTGCTCTCTTCCGCTGCCTTGAAAATCTTAAGGGCACTCAGCACATAACTGAAACCAAAGAAAAAGACAAACCACGTGATTGTTGACTTGTCCCCAAACACCTCTGCATTACAACATATTAAGTGTTTACAGCCTCTGCTCATATATTAAGCATTTGATTTTACCATCTTAATGTAAGGTTTTCATTAAACATGAATTACAATCATGCTCCTCCAAATAAAGTTTATTTTTGCTAGCTTGTTTACTAGCCTTATTTAAAGACTTCCATAATTAAATAGCATACTGAGATAAAGAGAAAAGTACTGCTCCCTTCTAAGAATAACTTTTTTTTTTAATAGGAGAAACTACTTCACAGTAAGACAAAATTAAATTGCTGATTATCTAATAATGCTAAAGGCGAAGCATTTTCTATTCACACATTTGCTGAAGTTTTTATCATTTTTAAGAATTTGCATTTCTGTAGCCTTGCCTCCAAGTATGCAAATTTTCATGGGCATTATGCTCTGTCCAAGCTATGTTTTGGCAGTATGTCAAGTGACCTCCTGAAGGCAGTAAACACATCCAGTGTGACAGTTGAGATCCATACGTAAGACTATCAAAGATTTTTAAATCTAACAGAAATACTTGAGGAAACTTAGATCCACAACAAATTTGTTCTGAAACCACTAATACTTCTAATATGAACTCCAAAATCAATTATAACACAAATACCTCTTTGTACTTGTCTTTTCAGGTTTTATTTCTGTCTTCTTGTTGAGATCTTTCAATGAAGTGCAGAGATACAGCTCCTTAGGTACAGATGCCACAGCAGGCATGTTAATGTTGTTACTTATGTCCCTTCTAGGATGGTGCAGCTTCTTAGAAGTCTCTATCAATATTTTTCTAGGGGGGAAAAGAGGTAGGAAGAGCCTAATTATATTCCAATGACTTCTAATACACTTATTAATTATAAAAACCTGTGTGGGTTTATTACCTAACCCATCTTACTTTGTGAGCTAGCACTAGATGCCAATAGAGTGACTGAACACTTAACGGTATAAATTAATCCTCCCAAAGTGACAGAATTGTTTGAAACCACTCTAGGTAATTTATCAAGAATATCCACAAAAATGCTGCTAACAGAAGAATAAGAAAATAATAAGTAAAGAAATGCTGACTTAAGAATGTTGAAAAATCATTGTATCCAGCAAATTTATTCTCCTGAAATGCCAGTAGGTATACTATAAAAAGTAGGTATACTATAAAAATTAGCTGACTTCTCTGTACTCTGCAAATACACACTACCCCCTTGGAAAAGTGACTTCTAATGTCTTGGTAGGAGCTAAGCTGAGAAAAGCAAGATTGCTATGGGTAAAGTCAACTTGAAACTTCTTGGTCTTCAACTCCTTGGTGGTGTTGTCTTTGTGCTTTCACTTGAAAATGCTCTCCAGGCAGCCCTGAAATAGTTAAGCAGAGCTTGGCTAGAAGGGACTATTACATCATCCCATCTGACACAGGGAAGTCCATTAAGTCTCCTGCAGATAGTCTATCAAAAACTCTTTGCATCTAATACACAGGAAGCTATTTTAGCCCTTGGGGGTGATGGGGGTAGAACTGATCTCCCTCACATGTAAGTGGTGAGACATTAAGATGTGAGCAATACTGAAGAAACTACAGGGAACTCCTTACAAGAAAGGTGCTCAAATGATCCCAACAGATCAACTTCTTCCTAGCAGAGAAAAAACACATGACTTTTGATAAGGTGAAAGTAGGGCATTTCCCTTTCACCTTCAAAGTGATGATCAGCATGACGAGTGTGACTAAAGCCACCATCAGCCAGTGACCTCAGAGTGAAGTTTCACCCCACTGAATCAATCTGTAGTGACTGCCACCAAATGAGGTGATCCCAATTTCCCTCCCTCTTTCTCATGCTGGTCTGGGGCTTCTCCAAGCTCTTATTGAGCCAGCTCAGCTTGCTGAAGAGGCAGAAAGGCCACACAGCTTGTGCAAGGACAGCAGTTGGCATGTGCAGTCAAGAATGAGAAGCCAAGCTGGCAGTGTGATCCCTTTCCGTGGCACAGAGCTGTTGTATTCCTTGAAGCATCAGCACACTCAGTATTACCAGGTTAACTGTTTGTTGGTTTAGGAACTGGTTATCAAATGACAATACTAAGTTAACCCAAATCTTTGTAAGTTCACGTTGGAAATAAATGCAAGAATAAGGTAAAGATAAATTTCTAATGATGGGTCTTTGGTTTAAGGTCTGGCATGCCAAGGTCACACTAAACAGTATCTAGCAAGATAACGTCCTGCTTGAACACAGGTGCTGTACTTGCTAATTTTCAATTATGTTTTTAAAACGGAAAGACTTGTCAAAAATCCTCCCTAGGAGACTGATTTCCAGATAGTTCTATAAAGTAAAAAATAATCTTTAAACACTACCTTTAATACATGAAATGAAAAATATATACCATACCCACTTATCCTAAAACATTGTCTTTCCTACATAACATGACTAACTTTCAGGGTTTTCAACACTTAGGTGCTGAAAACAAGGCAGATGATTTATTAGAAGAACTGTATTCAGCAGAAACAAAACACAGACACTCCTTGCCCCAAAGAAGAAGACCTTTCCACTGTAAAAGCCTCTTAGCCTAAAACAACTTTTTACATCCTCACAGCTTATAAAGAAAGGCTTCACTATTACTAAGATTTTAGCATTGCTTGTCTAATCCTCCTGTCAGAGCATGTCTTTACCTGGCTTTTCTTTTTTATCCTTGGAACTGGAAATAGACTTTTCCTTTGAAGCTTTAAGTCCTTTCCAAATATATCTTCAATGTTTGCTCTGTTATGTAACTAGTATTTTCTTAAGATTAAGTGGCAGCATTTGGTTGTGTTCTGACAGAATATTGTAACTAAATATGTAGTTCAAAAAGATATGAATATAACATTAGTGTGATGTGTGCGTATGAGCAAAAAAAGCCCCAAGATTATGTGGAAGATGAACCATTTAATGATGTCAGTAAATTCTCAATTCTGACACACCTTGAAAAGGGCAGCTCTTGGAGCCTCATCTATACAAGTGCAGAACTAATGAATAAAAGCCAACTCTGAGCTTTGGCCTGAAACAAAAAGGGCTTTTCCATTTTTTTCCTGTGGTTACTAAGTTATTACTGCAGGTCTTTAAGTTGCCAGGCAAGTTCAATGCTGAACTTTTATTTCCTGATTTAAAGAAATTTCTATGCCTTTTTTCAAAACATGAGCTTCTAAGCACAGTATCTGATGAATGAGGTATTACTCTTTGAACTCCCACAGCACCATAATTCACACAATATGCTGCAGTGAAATGAGTGAGAATGGATAAAGAACATTTTCTAAATTTGTTTGAAAATCAAATTCTCAACAGCCTACTTAATGGAATGATATATGACGTGTGCCATAAATTGATAGATTTCACCTGCAGTTTCTAATTCATTCTTCTATACAGAACCTAAAGTTTGGAATTGTAACTAACATTTTCAGGTTTATGCATCAAAAATCCCTTGACTGGATTTTAAATGCTACAGACTGACCACTAGTTGCCAGTTGACTGCTCAGTCTTAGCCCCTAAGGACCTTTAAAACTTCTTAAGCTTCTGTGGTATTTCAAGATGTGCTTTACCTTAATTTTTCCTTATACTCAAATGAACAAGTTTTTTTCCTTTAATTTTTGAGCAGGCTTTGGGAAGACTACGATTTCAGAATCCAAATCACCTCCTTTGCAGACGAATATTACCATCTGATTTTGAACTCAAGTTTTTGCAGGTATTAAATTCCTAACTGGCCTAGTCTCAGTGGGGGAATCCAGCAAAACAAGTGGCACAAATAACAACAGTCTGGGAATAGTCAGTGTCCATCAGGGAAATGCACTGAGATAGATCAGCTACTGCAGGTTATGGACAAGACTGTAGTTGTTTCCTCTAGGGGAGCTGCAATGAACTGCACTGTCTTACCAGCATCCCACCCACCTTATCAGGATAAAATCCCACTGCTCCAGGCTCTGCTGACTAGATTATGCTCACTTTTGTGGAGCATTTCATTTCCCTCCACACTTAGAATCACTATATGAAGACAAGGGCAATACTGAGGCATCAATGAACCCTTCCCATTACATCTGTGGTCTTTCATACATCTCTAAAGAAGAGAGATGCTTTCTTTCTCAGCAAGAAAAGAAAACTGGATCACAAACCCATGAATACAATGGACTGAATAAGCTGTAATAGCTAAATCTATGATTAGTCAACCCTGTGACGAAGAAGAAACAA
The DNA here is from genome assembly GCA_038380795.1 of Pyrocephalus nanus. Classification (NCBI taxonomy): domain Eukaryota; kingdom Metazoa; phylum Chordata; class Aves; order Passeriformes; family Tyrannidae; genus Pyrocephalus; species Pyrocephalus nanus. The sequence goes on from CM076272.1 coordinate 10,792,337, forward strand.
CCTATTTCAGGCTTGTCAACTTTTTTTCTTAAAAATTAAGATTGGACTCAAGGCTTGCAATCTTTTCTACCCCCAGCTGAAGTATTATCTCAGGCTCTTTTTTCATACTTAGAAGTACTGAAAACCAGGCCAATATCCCAAAAATATGAGGAAAGTCACACGTGAATGATAATAGGCATTTGACATCCTTGGAATGGATAGTTTTACCCTGACAGGGAAACATACCTGTTGGTAACAGGTTTTTCAACATCTAATTATCATGCCAGTTTTAATAAGGATATGAGTAAGCTTTAAGTGGAATGACACTGTAGCAGTTACGTTGCAAGCAGCACACACTAACACACTCAAATACATTGACATGGTAAGTACTGTGCATCACCAATTCAGGTATGTAATAAAGTATTATTGACTTATTTTTGTCTCTGACACTTGGGCAAATGAGAAATGGGTTTCTCATACGAATTAAGTTCCTCATTTCTCTCGGAATGACATTTTACTATCTGCATTTGGTACACAAGAGTTGGTTTTGTTAAGATTATCAGTGTTAGTCTAGAGATAAATAGAATTTTAAGATGATTGAACTACAAACCCACCAGCATATTTAGCTCTGTGAGGCCTCTGGCTCTCTTCCAGGCCCTGGTACTGTAACCTAATGTGCATAGGGTGATTATAACCATTGGGGCTTCTTATAGCAAACCCATTACGCTCACACAGAGTAGCCAAACTTTCACCATTGTGCTGGTCACCACCAGTCACAGGGCAGCAACACAGCACGGGGTCTGTGTCTGGCCATGGAGGTGCTCAAACCTGCCCCGCCAGGCCTGGGAACGACTCTCCACGCAGTAGGAAAACCCTTTGACAGCTCCTTCATCCACCAATTTACCTGACACTGAAGCGGTGCAGAAAATACTATAAAGTTGCTTTTTAAAAATATGCTGAATTTTCTCCAGGAAGTTTAAAAGTTACTCAATCTATGAAAGAACACAAATAGCTCCACTTCTTATTTAGATAAACCAACATCTGCAAGGAGTACGCAAACAGCAGCGGTGATAAGAAGCCGGGGAGGTCGCGGAGAGGCAGAGAACTCCCCCAAGTTTATGACCGGGCGGTCAATAGCGCTGCGGCGGCCGGGGCCGTGGCGGTCTCCATGACACCGCAGGAGTGCAGCACTCTGGGAAGCGCCGCTTCCCTGCCATCTTCCTCCGGCCGCTCCCGGGCTCCGCGACGGCTGCCCCGGCTCCACTCACTCGCCACCCCGGCCGGGCTCAGGCCGGGGGACTGCGGGCCGCCCAAGGTCACACCGCCGGCCCCGGGCCGGGCCGGGCCCGATCCCCCCGCGCGGCCCAGAGCGGATCCCCGCCCGCCGCAGCCCCTCGAGGGCTGTCCCCCCACTTCCCGGCACGGGGGGCTGGGCCCGCGGCTCCCCCCGAGGGCTCCCGTTCCTCCCGCCGCTGCCCCGCAGGCCCCGCTCCCCGCCGGCCCGGCCGCGCACTCACCGCCGCGGGGACTCGCTGCCTCCGCCCGCCGGCCCGGGGCAGGCCCATGTCCGAGCGCGGCTGCCGAGGAGACGCTACGCGGCCATGGCTGCTGGGGCGGAACTCGGCGGCGACCGTCCCTCCCTCCTCCCCTCCGTCCCTCCCTGCCGGGCCCGGCTCCCCGCGGGGGCGGGACTCTCACGGCCCTATCCGGGCCGCGGGGCCGGGCTTGGGCCGCGGCGGGGGCCTGGCCTGTGTCCTGAGGGAGCTGCGGGGCGCGGCCGCGCTGGGTCGGGCGGGGACACGGACCCACAGCCGCCGTGGAGCTGCGGGAGTGGCGGTGGGGCGAGGGGAGGAGGGACAAGCGGGTCACTTCGGCCCAACGCCACCCGCCTGGCCCGGAGAGCGCGGGGCAGCGCCCCGCCGTGCCGTGCCCTGCCAGCCCCGAGCCCCGCCTGGCCTCGGAAGATTTGTTACCAAGGCCAAGCCACTACGAGCGGGCTCTGGGGTCTGTCACGTTCTGTGAGGCGTCCAGCCTTTGTATGGGCTGTTAGACTGGCCCACTGCTGCACTGTGCCATCAGGTGTGGGAAGGCAAGTCTTATAAAAATACCCTGTTTTTTGTCTATAGAAAACTGGATTGACAGGGGACATCGCGAGTTTAGATCTCGTTTTTTGTTGTGACTATGTTTCCTGCGCACCTTGTGATGTTATTACAAGCGTCATACCTCAGGGATGCCAGGTATGTGCTGACATGCTGGGAGAAAGGAAGTGAGAGGCAGGTCGTGCCATGGAGATCTTACACAAACAGAAAGATGCTCTGTGCTGCCACAGTCCTGGCCTGCCCCCGAACTGTGTCAATGGGCGGGGGGGGGGGGGGGGATTCAGTCACTTCAACCTACTGCTTCGTTTTGCCAATGGAAATGTTTTATGAACTGGAGCAGTCTCCTTCAGCCACTTTATAAAACAGGGAGGTCATGAAGCCAAATGAGAAAGATGTCTGTCTCCATGTAGCCTTCCAAAATACTACCAATTCATTGCCCAGAAGGCTGAATTGTATCACAGCACTTAGTGATACAGTAATGTTGGTTGGCACGGGACACCCGAAAGGCTCAAGCAATATCCCCATCTCTAATTTGCAGTAGGTGTAGGCATGTGAAAGGTTCTGGGACAAATGAAAACAGGTCTGTGTCGTGCACTCTATTGTGCAATCAATCAGAGGGGTTAATACCAAAGTTTATATGCTCCAACAACATTAAGCTGAACTGAATAATAATAACACCATGCTCTTTGAAGTGCCTTTTTCAGACCTGCTCTATGTGTTTTAACCAGGATGGGTCACGCCAGAAAGTTAGGATAGGATGAAAGGACTAAGTCTGCTAATGTCAGAGCTTGGGATGTAAGTATCCAAACTTATGTTGAATATCATACCTGCTGCTCTCTAAACTGGACTCAGAGAATCCCTTTTATTGTTTCTCTTATATGAAGAAATTGTGTCATAAAATCTTTGGTCGTGTATGGGCAAACCCCAGCCATTTATTGAAAGGTATTGGGCAGGACCTGCCTGTGCAATCGGCTTTACCCCACTCCAGAACTTGTTAAAACGTGCTAATACATCGAGTGCATTATAACATGCTGTGGTTGCCCTGGGTTAGATCACATTTTCCTATAAGCAGGTATATTCTTGTGTAGTAGTACTGAACAAATAAATAAAGGAATTTTAAACAGTAGAAATCAGTGTGCTTTCTAATAGAATGTATTAGACTATTTAGCTAACAAAAACATTACAATCTTCTAAAGCTGAGGAAAATAGAGGAGAAGAAACCAGGTATTTTACAGATGTGAAATGTGTTTCCACTTGTCTACATCAGACATGCAATGTCTCTCTCTTACATGTACTTTTGGTGAATCCTGTAAAAAAAAATATACATGATTATTTTAATATTATGATATCATAATAATGAAAAGTGAAATACAGTGCTAATGGACTAAGTGCAGGCTGCAATCTTCACCCCTATTGAAAGACCGTCATTAATACGAAAAGTTTGACTTTCCCATAGCACTGCAGCCAACACCACCAAAGTGTTCGTGTTTGTTGGCATACTCCTGTGAGCACATTGTAACATTTTCTGTATCTACTGTTGCTGTGTAAATGAAAAGTCGTAAGGGGCGAGCTAAATGCTTGTTGAAAGACACAGACACTTGCCAACAAGGAAAAAGAGATGTGCTGGAGGCTGGATTTAAGGTTTCTATGCCCTGGTGACAAGGGCAGCCCAGAGGTGTTTGGACTTGTTCTCTACTGCCGCCCTCTGGCTGAGCAGGCCCAGGAAAAACAGCTGACAAGAATTCCTGCCCATAGCCCAGCTCAAATCACAGGTATTGCAGCACTGGAGCAGGCCCTGCCAGTCCAGGGGGTGTGAGCCCTGCATTGTGCTCAGCCCGGAGGGCTGCTCTGCCAGGGGAATTCCATAGGAAGTGCAGCCTGCTCCCTTGAACTCAAGCAGTAAATTCCGGCAGTGACTCCAGGAGCCAGTTCTGGGATATTTGTGAGGCAATTGTTGCTCCCTGGAATATGGTTATTTGCATTTTGTCCAAAGCTGAGTTAGGTAGGTCAAAAGCAAAAAATAATGGCTCAGTACACAACGTTGCTGCAAGTATTTTTCTGATTATCTAGAAGGTATTATGATCTCCAAAGCAAGAGAGAGGAATTTTATCGTTGGTATGTTGTCCTGAAAGATGTAGATTATGAGATTCACACTTCACAGTGGTAGAAGAATAGTTTTGGGGAGAATGTGAGCACGACCATTTTGCACTGTTGAAACAAAACTGGGAGAAACGTTTCAGTGCCTGGGCTGTCAGGTCCAGTGCCAGCCTGGGACTGAAGGCCAGAGACCTCTGACAGAGCAACAAGGTCTTAGGATCATTTTGGAGCTGTCATTCTATCAAATCCTATCTCTATGATCCAAAAGGTGTAGCTTGCCCTGTACTCAGCCACGCCTTGAGTGCTGTGTCCAGTTCTGGGCTCCTTAATTCAGGAAAGACATTGAGGTGCCAGAGCGAGTTCAGAGAAGGGCAACAGAGCTGGTGAAGGATCTGGAGCACAAGTCCCATGAGTGGCTGAGGGAGCTGGGGTGTTTATCCTGGAGAAAAGGAGACTCAGGGGAGACCTTATCACTCTACAACTCCCTGACAGGAGGGTGTAGCCAGGTGGGGGTCAGGCTCCTCTCTCAGGCAACAATGACAGGACGAGAGGATAGTCAAGCTGCACCACAGGAGGTTTAGGTTGGTCATTAGGAAAATTTTTTTCCCAGAAGAGGTGATTAAACATTGGAATGGGCTGCCCAGGGAGGTGATGGACACCATCGCTGGAGGTGTTTAAGACTGAGCATGACAGCAACATGGCCTAGTTGACAAGGTGGTGTTCATTCACAGGTTGGACTCAATGACCTCAGAGGTCTTTTCCAACCAAGCTGATTCTGTGATTCTACGAAAAGCCCTGCTCAGGGCATGCAATGCAGCAAAACTGGTGCTCAGACAGGACACCCACAGCCCCAGCAACCGTGAGGCGGGATGCGCAACCCCGGCCGCCCTGTGGCACAGGGGAGCCCAGGATAGCTCCCCCCGTCCTCATTCCTCGAGCCGCCTCTCGGGAGGCCGCCCCCGTCCCGGCGGGGGCAGGGCGGGCCCGGCGCGGGCGGCGGGACGGAACATGGCGGGGCCCCTCCAGCCCGCGCTTCCCCGCCTTTCCCCGCGGCGGCGCGCATGCGCGGCGCGCGGCGGCGAGGCCGTATCCCTCCGCGCGGCCCGTGCCCCTCGATGTGTGTGTTAATAAGGTAATCCCCGCGCCCATGGTAAGTGCCCGGAGCCCCTCCGGGCCGGCCCGGGCCGCCCCGCGCCGCCTCGCGCCCGCCCGCGCGCCCGCGGCCGCACAGCGCCGCGCGGGGCCGCGCCACTCCCCTCCGCCCGCCGTGTCCCTCCGCCGGGCGCGGCGCGGACTCCCGTGTGGGGCTCTCGGCCTGCGGAGCCCCGGGTCGGCGCGGCGGCGGCGGTCGGGCCGGCAGCACGGTAAGGGCCCGTCCCCGCGCCCCGTCTCTCCCTCACCCCCCCCGGGCCGGCCAAGCTTTTCCAGGTCAGTCTGCGCCTTTGTATAGGGCCCTGTTACCGGATGTGGAAGTTGATCTCTTCGCTGGTAAAAAATAATTCCACTTCCCCCGGAACCCGGCGCCGCGGCTCCCTCCGCAGCGCCCAGCCCAGCCAGGATTTCCTGTCGGGGAGAGCGGGCGGCCGGCCGGCCTTCCGGGGACCCCGCGGCGCGGGGGGCGCGGGCGGCGGGCAGGGCCGCGGCGGCGGCCTGGGCGGCCCGCGGGGCCGCGGCGAGGGGCCCGGAGGCCGAGGGGCAGAGCGGGGCCCGGCTCGTCCCGCGGCTCTGCCCGCCGGGCAGCGCCGTGTGGGCCGCGTGGGGACGGCCCCGGGCCCCGCGGGGGGCGGGTGGTCGGTGCGGGCCCCGGCTCGGCGCCCCCGGCGCGGCCGAGCTACGAGCCCGAGCTTGGTGCCAAAGGTGCCCTGGGGAGAGGCGGCTCGGGCGGGACGGGAGCGCTTCCCCGCCGCAGTGCCCCTCGCCCGGAGTCTGTAACTCGTGCTTTGGACTCTTAATAAAGCGTATGGTGGGAGCCTAAACATGGGATGAGGTGTTTTAGTGCGGCCTCTTTTTCCTGTTCTCCCCTGGCAGTCAAAGTAGTTTCCGTTGGTGGGGAACTGGTGAAGTCCCTTGTAGGAAGTCGTCTGTGCTTACAGTTCTTGAAGCATTTGTATGTTTTCCTTTAACCTGTTTACTAAGATAGCTTATGTTTAGTGGGAAATGCTGCATAGTAGAGTTAAATGTGCTTAGAGTTGTGAATGCACACCCTGTCGTTCTTTAGCCTATTTGCTTTTAAGTTATTCATTACTTCTGAAGTATTACTGAGACTAAGCAGTTTGGTTGAGCTGTGTGTGCCCACAGAAGTAGTTGTGGAGGGAACCTCAGTCTGCTGTGTGAGTGAGGTTAAGAGTGTACGTGGCAGATCAGCACACCTTTAGGTAGCGACTCTTGTTCGTGACCCACTTTCTTTGCTGAAATCACTTTGTTTTCTAGTTGGGTTTTTTTTAGGCCTATGTGCTAGACAGAAACTGTCGAGGAAGATTCTTCCTGATATAATGGATGCTGTAGTTGGAAGGTGGATGACTTATTTAACGGTATTTCGAGTTTCAATTAATCTGAGACATCCTCTTAAGGCAGTAGTACAGTTCAAAGGCTGCATCACAAGCACTTAGATCCTTCGTGTCGATTATAGCTGCTGTAAAGTAACTGATATCCAGTGCCAAACTTACTTGTGAAAGCTTTGTAGCTTGTTGGCAGTGCCAACCCAAACCTTGGTGCCAGTGGTTCACCCTTGTTGTGTAACACTCTTTAGGTGTTGCAGATAATGGCCAAATTTGTGCTCTCCTTTGTAAGAACAAGACTTTTCTACCATCTGTATTATTTAAGGGAGTTATGTTGTTGATTAGAGCTTTTTTAAATCAATGTGTGATCCTAATTGGAGGACAGACCTGCATTAGTATGGGCTTGACTGTCTTCTCCCCTAAGCTGTTCAATAATGTTTGCTTTTCTCAGATCAGGTATTTTTCATCTGGTGCATGTTTGACATGAAGGTCATGTTGCTGTTGGAACCAACTAGAGAGAAGTTAATTAAAAAGTCATAGAGGAGAGCTGTAAACACTGGAATTAAAGCTGACTGCAATTGTCATATTAGTGTAATTTTCACTATCATGATAGAAATGTGGATAGTCTAAGCCTATGATATTTATAGTAAGATTTGATGTATCACATGTGAAATCTTTGTCAAAATACATTTGATTCCCTTAGGAAACAATACAGGAACTTTCGAGCTTAGCCCATTCAAGTTGCTGTAATCGCTGCTAATTGATATGTATGGTAAAATCATGCCAGAATGTTTCAGTGATGCTAACTGGTATATGCTGTGCTTCAAAATATTGTTGACCTTGGTATGGACAGGCACATAAAATTAGCTAGAAATGGCTATTACTGTTCACGTGTGATGTTGGAATTAGTAGGATGATGGCATTCCAGAAGGTCAGGTCTGGGGAACTAGGTTGATTTTTGTAATAGTGGAAAGAAAAAGACATTCTGAAGGGGCATTCTTTTTCCAGATGTAATGGATATGAGAGATGAGGGGTTTTCAGCAGTCTTCCAAGTGCAGTTCTGCCATGTATCACTTCAGGAGGGAAACCCATTTAATTAGCCTTTAATGGAACTTTGTGCTGCAGTTTTTAGGAATGATTGCAAATCCTTATCAGGTAGATAGGCAGGTAGGTTGCACTGAGCAGTCCGTGCTCCTCTAGTGGAAGGATGTCTCTTCCAGGAGTGTCCCTTGTACACACACCAGCGGCTGCAGAATCTGTGTGTTGGCAGATGTCCTGCAGCAGCTGTTTTGTGCCTGTTGATTTTGAGCAGCTGATGCTCAGCACTCAGCGGTAGAAGAGGAACAAGGCTGGGTCCAGGATCCTTGTGGCAGGACACCAGTCTGAAGGATGCTGCAACATTTTAAACCAAACGTAATTTTTCTTTGGCCTGCAGATTCTGCTGCTCTGTTGTCTATAGACTGTGGTGTGGTAGTCCAGGTGTCCCAAGCTGAGTGTTTCTCAGCTCCACTTGTTCCCCATGAAGCCCATTTCACACACAGATCCACTTATACTCCTGCTGAGTGCTATTATATACCCCTCTGGTCACAGAATGATCTTCAGGGTTTTATAGAATGTATAAAAACTTAAATCTAAGATGGATGCAAAATAGTAGTATGATTTTCTATTGTACTGAAGTAGCAATAATACTTTGATATAAGTATTAATTACCAGTTATTTGTGGCATCTGCCTAATGATACTGTACAGAATGCATCGCAGTAGGGAAATGTGGAAGGTCAGGAGGTCCAAAGAAGTCCAAACCCTGCAGAAGCTCTTCCCTATTTACTCAGTTGTTGACAAAACCCTCTGTTCACACAAATGTGTAGGAGCTGTTAGAAGTCTGAAAACACAATCAGATCACCATAAGAATAACTATAACAGTCTCAAGACTATTTCAGAGCCAGTGATGTTTTTATTCTCTGAAAGATTCCTCGTGTAAAGTGTTACACAGCTGTCATGCTGGCCAAGCTTGATGGAAAAAACACAGGAAAGAGAACCCTCTAAGACAGTTCAGTAGAGTTGATTGTAACACACTGTGGAGTAGCAGCAGAGTCCTGCTTTGAAATGGTCATCTCATTTCAATTTTAAATATATTGTTGTATTTCATTAATTGTTGTATTATATATAGAACTTTGCTTGTGATAGCATCACTGCACTACTGTAGTGTTACTAAATGATCTCAAGAGAGCAGCTCAAAAATATTTCTGGAACGGGAAATTCTCACACTGCAGACCCTTCTTGGTACGTTCCAGTCATGGCAGTGCAGGGGTGTGGGGCGTGTTACAGAGGGGTTTGACCTCACAGTACTGGTTCTTGGAACAGTCTGCCAAATAGAAATGAGCTTTGGGCTGACTACTCCTGGGAAATTTTGTGAATGCATTGGTTAAAAGTGACTAAGTGTGCATGGGTTTTGTTGGAAAGGCCTCTTCGTTTGCTGTTAGTGCATTAGTGACATAATGGGATTTTTATTTTTAGTTGAACAGTGTAATTTATCTTTTCTTCCGCTAGATGGCCCAAGCACGCTTCCAAGTACCCCGTGAGAACTGCAACTTAATTCATTCTTAAAATAAATTCGTATCATTTTAACTGAAGTTAAAATTCTGCATCATGAAGTATATACAAACTTTGGGGGTGCTTTGTGCTTGTTTAAAATACAAGCATTGTATATCAACCAAGAGAGTGTTGGTTAATGCAAGTAATAGGTGGTAATGAAGGTCTATCTTTTTCCTTGATTAGAACTTATTGAGTGTCGTACAAGGCTGTTTATTTTTGCAGTGAGATGAGAACTGGTGTGCTGGCACTGACAGTGTGTTCAACAGTGATTGTTCAGAGAGGCTCTAAAAAAGGTGTTGGTCTCAGGCTGCAGTTTGTCCCTGACATCTCCTGGGAATGAGTTGTATTTTGCAGGCCACCATAATTGATTTTGTATTTTTTGGTGGCTTGATTTTTGCAACATAGGGTTTTTATAACAACTTGGCTGGTTGTTTAACTGGTGTACAGGTGTGGTCAGTGCATTCTGAATAGTTGTGTTATTAAATGTATGGACTGTAATTTAATTCATCTATTTTTGTTGTCTAATAGACATCAAGTATAGGCTTGTTATTGTGACTGTCTTATTGGTTAGTGGAGACAGAAAGGTGTCCACTGAAGGCAGCTCTTGCTGTGAGTGTGGTTGGACACTGTAATGAGGCTGAAGAAGTAGTGGGATGTTCATCCATAGAGAGACATTCAAAACTCAACAGGACCAAGCCTTGAGCCAGCTCAGGGTCCCCTCCAGCCTCAATTATTCTGCAGTTTCAAAAGGAGATTTTATTAGTTCCTTTGCTGTTTAAAACAAAAATAAATACATGGAAAATGGATAGTTGTCTTTCTGAACTAGTTCATAACTTCAGTATTTTGCATTCAGTTCCAGCTTTCCTTTTGCTTCTGAGGACATTGATGTGGTGGTATTAGACCACCAGGAAAATTATGTGCTCTTTTCCTCCTTAAATTGCAATCCTCAATTGGGAAAAAAAAGCGCATCATATAAAGGAAGTGCTATATTCCTTCATTTCACTGCTGCACTTGCCAAATGCCATCTCTATCCTGTTATTAGTTTATATCGCTACTCCCAGTGTCTCTCTGTAACAGGGATGACAGATTTTCTCTTTTTCCTTTCCTCAGGATCTTTCCTAGATTTTCTCTTCTGTTCTTCAACAGCAGTTGTCCCTTCCTCTGCATCTGTTTTTCATTCCTTTTCCCATTGTCGGTATTTGTTCTGTCCTGCCACCTTCCTGTTTCTCTTCCCTTTTCTGACTGGAGACAAATCAACATGTCCATGTGCACTAGAAGGGTGGACATAAGTGGAGTATTTTGGTGAAAGGGATGTTGCTGCCTGCAGTCAGTTCTATAGACAGAGAGGTGTAATCTGCTCTGGTTCATGGCCCTACTGATACGTGTTGGAGTTCTCCATTTGCAGTATTTTGGTCTTCTTTATTAATTTTTTCCAAAGTCCAGTCCATAGCTTTCAGTTTATTGAGCAGTAGACCACACACGGTTTGCCACTTGAGCCAGGGACAGATAAATTTTTAAATACATTATTTTTGTGATAGATGTGTATGTTTAAGAGGATTTCTTTCCAGAAGTGATATACTCTAACTTTGTGTAGGAAATTGGCTGCGTGGCCTTGCAACTGCTGTTATGAGTAATACAGACTTTACTTTGCATGTGACTGGAAACTAAACTGATGAAATCAATTCCATTCTTAGCAACTTGGTAGTGGAAAACATAGCTATAGGAATAAAATGGTAATGATATGTCTTGGTTAGCAGCATGTGTTATGGTTTAGTTCAGATTTTTTTTTTACTGAACAAATTTAATAACAAGTCTGAAACAGAGTGGGTTTAAAAAGGTGTATTTCTAGGGAATCTGATGCAACAGAAACAGATAGGTGGCATTTGTCTACTTGTATTTTGGATGCTCTGTATTATATGGAACTTGGCTGTGAAGGATGTTATCACGATGGGAAGGTTTTTCAGTTGGTATCTCAGTCTTGTCTCAAAACTTTGCTTGGTAACTGGACAGCTGAAGCAGGTAGTAATATTTGTCTTCAGGCAAACACTTCATACATCTGGTGTATGTAGTACAATAATATGCTTGTTTGTCACTTTGCAGCTGAGAATACAGAAATTATACTTTAGGGCAAACAAAAATAGTGATGGACAGGATGTCAGGAAGGTGTTGTGTTTCATATCTTATTTCAGCGTGTTTACATAGTGGTACCTCTTAAATGCATGTGGGTGTTTGGGTGGGTGGGTGTGTGACATGGCAGCCACGATGTTGTAGCACCCTTGAAAGCTGGACAAAGCTGCAGAAGGTTGCAGAATCAGGTGAGAGCTTCTAAACCACCTTCTGCTATAAGAAATGTGCATCCAGTTCAGTTTAAAATTGGTTTAAACTTCACAGCTGCTGTGGTTACAGCATTGTAATACTGAAATCTCCAACCCAGTATCAGTTCTGTTTGGCTGGCAAAAGTAATTCTAAAATGAAACTGCTTATTGTGATCAACAAAGCTTGTTCTCGTGGCTAAAATGCCAGCTCCAATTTTTGAACTTTTCAGAGTAGCTCAGAAATAATAATTGAAAAAAAAAAAAGCAGCATGTAGGTACTTAAAGTAGTATTAATGTTTTTGTTTTGCCTTTATATTCCTTTCTGTCCTTCACTAGATGTCACTAGTAGATTTGGGAAAGAAACTTTTAGAAGCTGCACGAGCAGGTCAAGATGACGAAGTTCGCATTTTGATGGCAAATGGAGCACCTTTTACCACAGATTGGGTAATGAAAACTTTTGCGGTGTTTGGTAGATCATCTTACTTTTCTCATGTGAAGAAGAAAGTAGTATTGTTACAATTAAGCATTTACATTGCAGTTCTTCTTGCAATTCTACAGTCACATCATCTAATATCTAATTAGAAATTAAAATTGCCTGTTTCTTTATATGACCTCCTACTGATTTTAGTAACAGACTGTGAATGAGCTCATTCTGGTGACTTTTAAGATGAACTTTGGAGTTGTTAATAGAAGAAAGCAATAATCATCCTTCTAGTTATTGTGTTTATGCCTTTAGTGTAGTAAGAGGTCTGAATTATGAAAGCAGTGCCAACTGCTTAATGTGTGCAGCTGAGAGTTCCCTGATACAGGGGCTCTGAGTTGTCTTTCAGAGGTGCATTTTATTGAATAGGTTGTATAGGGAGGTCAGGTACCTAAAATTCCCAGGGTATTTATAAGCTCTTAAGAGCCTTAATCTGCTTAGTGACCTAACTTTCAAATTAACTCTGTTTTGAGCGGGAGATTGGACTTAATTGACTTCCAGAGCTCCCTTCCAATGTTGGTATGGTGTGTTGACCAACATCAAAAATGGGGTTAGGCCCCTTGAAATGTTACACTTCATAAAGACAGAAAAAACACAGAAAAAGGGAAACAAGAACAAACTTTCCCTCCTCCTCTTCATATTCTGTAAAAGCCCCAACAAGCTCCTTTCCTTGAGACTGCAAAGGAGAATGATTTTGAAGTGGTGGCTTGATACCTGGGTTTGATAGCTCCAGAATAAGAAGAAGTACTTCATACTGATATCTGTTAAAACTCCACATTTTCTATTGCACTCCAGCTGGGAACATCTCCACTTCATCTGGCAGCACAGTATGGACACTACTCAACCACGGAGGTGTTGCTGCGAGCGGGTGTGAGTCGGGATGCCAGAACCAAAGTGGACAGAACTCCCTTACACATGGCAGCATCAGAAGGCCATGCCAGCATAGTAGAAGTCTTACTTAAGGTGAGAACTGCTGAAACAAGTCTGAGGTGGGAATATTGCAGTGGTTTACAATCCGGTATTTACAATTTTCTTTTACTCATAAAACTAAGATTGAAATTACATGAACAGTTATATTGTGTGCATTGGGAGCTTTGTTTTCCTGTTAAGCTGTAATTTATTTTAGCATTAAAGTCATGATGATTTCAGATGAATTATTTACTGCTGTTTCAAAGTAAGTCTACTCCCTAATTTGACATTGTGTTAAGTAAGAGATTTTTAAACTGAGATATGTTTTAGGGAATCTTTAATCCTTTGAAGTAAATACTTTATTTGGTAGTTAGGTTGAAGTACTTTCAATAAATTTATAAATGTAAGATGACAAGGCATTCCTGGTGGAGAAAGACAATTTTGGGCTTCATCTTGTTCAGATACTTCTAATGACATAGCTTATGCAATGATCTTGTTTGTAGCATGGTGCTGATGTCAATGCGAAGGACATGCTCAAAATGACTGCACTTCACTGGGCTGCTGAGCATCACCACCAAGAAGTTGTAGAACTCTTGATAAAATATGGAGCAGATGTTCATGCTCAGAGTAAATTTTGCAAAACAGCATTAGATATTGCAGTAGACAATGGGAATGAAGACATTGCAGAAATATTACAGGTAACTTTTGATTCCTGTACTTGATTACATATGTCATAAACTAAGCTTTTAATATAGCAGTTGAGACACTATATAATGACTGATAATGCCAAACTCTACTTCAGTACATGGAGATGAGATTAATGTCAGTAAACGTTACTTGGCTGAAGAACATTTTCATCACCTACAAAATCAAGGATATGCATCCTCTATTTTCTTAAATTTCAGTGTTATAATACACAGAACTAGGTGGACTCTTCACAACTGAGGTGTAAAAAATGAACTCCCTACTCTGACAGAATATTTTGACTATACCGTAGTGTTCAGTTAGCTTCCTATGTGGATATTAATTTTTTAACAATTGGAGATCAAGACAGGAGAGAAGAGATGACAGTTTTTCCAGAAGTAGAAAAGCTAGGATTGAATTGTTGGAGAAGTGATTGTATTCAGGATTATAAAAGATACTACCATGGAAACGTGTGCTCACTGTTCAGTACTATTGTTAAAGGCAAAATAAGTGATAAGCATTATTGAGAAAATAATAGAAAGCAAATGAAAAATACCATTATGCCACTGTATAAATCTGTTGCTTCCCTACATCTTTAACTGTCTGAACTTCTGGTCTGTCACTTTAGGCTGCTCTTCGTGTCAGAAAGGGTATAGTAAAGAGAAGTTAATAATAATTCAAAGGAAGGCAAAAAGGACACTGCCATATACATGTCATAGCAATTGCTAAGCTGTCAGAGCAGATTTTCATGACCTGTGTCTGCCCCATCAGTCTTGGCTCTTCAGGCTTCGGTTTTAGATATGTGAGCTTGCATACCTGCAAAAGGGCCTTGTCTTTATGTGGTCCTCTTTATTTACACTAAATGGTAGGGAGAAATAGTGGTGTGTTTTTACACTTTTTGTCTTTCGATTTCTGTCAATAAAAAGCGTATGTACTTGGAGACGTGACATGATGTGTGTGTATTGCATGAATATAATGAGGGAGATCTCCCTGCTTTTGTGGAATGTGCAATAATTCTAGCTGTTATACAAGGTAAATAACCTCTTTATGCCTGCAGTTGGAATGATATGATTACCTTTATCTCCTAGATTGCAATGCAGAACCAAATCAACACAAACCCAGAGAGCCCGGACACTCTGACGATACACGCGGCAACACCACAGTTCATCATTGGACCTGGAGGGGTGGTGAACCTAACAGGTCTGGTATCTTCTGCATATGCATCCAGTGGAACAGGTATTCAGATGCCTATGGGATAGCCCCTGGGATTTTATGCTTTGATTTTCACACTTAGTGATAAGCTTTGAGGAAAAATGGTGGTAAGAATAAGTCACCATGTTCCTCTTCAGTGTTTTTTATGTGTTGTAAATACGTATGTGCCTAAAACAGCAATCTTCACAGAGCTAAATTATCAGAAGTTCTACTTTTTAACAAACTCAGCTTCAGAATAGCACCTAGGTTCAGCAGAGTGCTGCTGAAAATGAGGTGTGTGCTAGAAGCTTCAATGCAATAATAATAGAAAAAGGGACTTCACTGGTTTTAAATTTATCAGCTAACTTTTTTTCATCCTACTAGATGAAACAGGAGTGTCTGCTGTACAGTTTGGAAATTCATCAACATCAGTATTAGCTACATTGGCAGCTTTAGCAGAAGCATCAGCTCCACTGTCTAATTCTTCGGAAACACCAGGTTAGAAAGCATTTAACCTAATTTAATAATAAAAAGTACATAGAATTCAGCTTTCCTGTGGCACAGTGAATAATGCTTATATGGATATAGGTACAAAAGCAGAGCAAGGAATGAATAATGCCCATATTTATGGGACTGGTTTTCCTTTATGTAGAGTAGCTTCTCTTTAGACAAAATCTCCACTTTTCTTTCAAGGTTTGAAAAAATCCTTGCAATGTTTCCTTCCAGAACTAAAACCCCAACACTGAATCTGAAACAGAAAAAGATCAGAGCTGTTTGCCACAGCACCTAGTATTGGCACTTGCAACTGGGACTTTTGTGTGACAGTGCTCTTTCTTACTGCTGAGCCTGTGCTTGGAAGCCAAATCAAGTTCAGTACAACACCACTTATTCATGAGGGACTTGCTGTTTTGGTTTACTGAATAAACACTCTGTGAATATTTAAGCAGTGCTATAGGACAGTAATCTCTGAACATAAAGATCCTCAGAAGACAATGACTGCAGTCATTATTTAAACTACAGAGTGATTTTTCTGTGTATGTTATATTGTAATTAACTTAAAAGATGAAAGCTTCAGGGTTTTATCTGCCTTCTCTCATCTTGAACATCACAACACAGGTCTATAGGGTTTTAATTTCATCTCTGTAGATAGAAAGCACTCTAATGTCTGTTATTTTAATCAAAGGCTTTGCTTTTACCCTGACAAATTGAAAATAAAAAACAGAGTTAGTGTGCTTGAATTTCTTTGATTGTGCTATGAGTGATCTTGCTCTTTGTCTCAGTATCTTATTTTAAAAAATAAGGGTGGTAGCACAAGACCCAAGTTGCAGCGTGTAGTGCAAGCTGTGGTTTGTGTTGTAGTTCTGAATGCAGCCTTTCCTTCTCTTACCTTCTTTTATAGAACTGTGAGAGTTCCCTGTTCTGTACTCATTTTCAGATCATGAATTTGAAATAGATAGTTGAGCTGGAATTTTTTACCTATAAAATTATACACATGCAGTGTTTGTTTTACTTTTTAAGCTTTATCTTTCTTCTTCAAATATGTAAAAATGTCAGCTTTAGTCTTGTTTCATACTTTGTATAGTAAAGTTGTGGGTGTGTTTGAAGTACTCATGTAGTACAGACAAAGCTCTCAGATTCTGTAGAGGTCCTTCAGTTTTTTACCATCTTAAAAACCATTATGTTAAGCAAAGAAATCTGTGCTGGGTCCTGATGTACAGGTGGCAAGGCATTGGTTGAGAAGTAGTTTCAAGGTAGAACTTCAAGTTTCATTTTTTTTTTTAATTCCACTCTTAGTGTAACTTAGTCCAGCTTATTTATTTGTAAGTAAAAGTTGTGTTCTTAAAAGTAGCTCTTCTTGCTGCCATGTTAATACTGAACCCAAAGCATCAGTTTTGAGTGGGGTATATCTATTAGCCAAATGCTAAAAAAAATTATTATATTAAGCAAGGTAGACCAGGAAAGTGTTGCATGTATTTTTCAAAATGTGAGTGCTTTATGTTGACCTGGTGAAAGATTTCTATTAAAATATAATATGCAAAATTTAAAAAGTTCTGGAAGAAATTTTTTCTCAGATGTACCAAAATGCATTTGAAATTATAAAGTTTAATTTATAAACTGACTTAATTTCTTCACTAATCTGTTGGTAGTTGTGGCCACAGAAGAAGTTGTGACTGCAGAGTCTGTGGATGGGGCCATTCAGCAAGTTGTCAGTTCTGGAGGTCAGCAGGTTATTACTATAGTTACAGATGGCATTCAGCTGGGTAACCTGCATTCCATTCCAACCAGTGGAATAGGGCAACCCATCATTGTGACCATGCCAGATGGGCAGCAAGGTGAGTGCAGACTTTTTCCAGCTTGAGGAACTCTTTTGGTTACAGTAATAATAATGACTTGTTAGGTGCAAATAGCTTGGACAATTTTGTGTACATCGAATAATTCTTGTACTACAGAAGACTCAAACGTGAGCTATTGCAGTTCAGTTGGTTAACAAATGTCAGCTGAGTCTCTGCAATGGGAGAGAGAATGGAAGAATTACTAAACTGGATGGAGGAGAAATGGGACACTTAAGGAAAAAGTGGTAACTCCTTACTTTGCCTTCAGTAAGTTTGATTCTCGCCAACTTATGAAAACTAGAAGGTGGAGTAAAATAAAGCCTTCTTCCAGTCCTCATGCTGCCTTGCCAGAAATACTGTGGGGAGGTGAGGCTTGGATTTAGAAATCTGATGCACGAAGCAAACTGTGCAAGTCCCATAGAGTGTGTTCTAAAACTTGACATTTGTCCTGTTAAGAGCAGCAGTGACAGAACCAGTGAAAGCCAGGGTGACACAAATGTTCCTGTCGGGCCATATGTACTCTGTAGAACCTGCTCATATGATAACTGCTATTCTGCAGTGTGTATGTTTAGGGTCATTTCTTTGCCACCACTACTTAGATAAAAATGATTCCTCCTCTTGTTTCTTCATAAGGGCTGCCAGTGTGAAGCTTGGAGAGTTGTACACTGGAGACTGTAGACCTCAGTAACGAGGAATTTTAAAATTCTTTAGTAGTGTACCAGCAGCTAAAGTTTTAGTAAATTTTCACCACACTGATTTTATAATGCACTTTATTAAATAGCTGTGTTTTCAAAAGGAAAAGTCTCTGCATGTTATTGCCGCTAATAAAATGACTTAAATAACATGAGTTTTATGTAGTGCAAATGTTGTTTGAAGTGAATGTATTTACATGTACAAATATGTTTTCAGTGTTAACAGTGCCAGCAACAGACATTGCTGAAGAAACTGTGATAAGCGAAGAACCGCCAGTGAAGAGACAGTGCATTGAGATTGTTGAAAATCGTGTGGAGTCTGCAGAAATAGAAGTAAGGAGTATTTTACATGATCTGTGTTAAACAGTGCTCAGCACTGACTTACCTGGTTGTGGTTCAGGTTAATTTCTGTGTTACCACAGAATGAAGTGTGTGAAACAATAACTTGTTCAGTCTCTCCTGTTACTGAAAGTCGTCGTGTACAAAGTTGTAGAAAGAAAACAGGGGGACTGTTTGCTTCATCCTGTGGTCATGCATGTAGAAGTGACACTTGTTTAAGTACATGATAACATAATTTTTTTTGTGTTTCCTCTAAGGTCACTGGCTAGTTTTTAAAATTGGGCACCGATATATTATCGAGTGACTTGACTCTTTCCGCTGGGGATGAATGAGAGGACTGTACCCTCATCTTTCTGTTACAGCCACATGCTTGTTCTGATTGTGAGATCATATTTTTAGCAGTGTTTCCTTTCCATTCATGATATCTAGATAACTGTTGATGGAAGTGTGAAACAGTAAGATTGTGTTTGTCTGTTTGTATGTCGTCCCCTGCCTTTTTTTTTAATTCCAAAGCAATTTACTATTACACAACTTTGCACTGTCCAGTTTTTTTTGAAACTATAGTGCAAAAGACCTAAAAATGTTGAGAGTGCTTTTACTTTTATATGACAAATAGCTGTAGCTGTTCAATTTAAAAATGGAGCCTTTTTTATATGAGCCACAATAGGTCAACCATCTCATTCCTTCTTCTGTTACTTCTGTGCTGACCAGTTTTGGTCAAAAGGTTATGAAAATTGCTGTCTGCTTTGACTAGACTGTAAGTTCTCATTTTGTCAACTCCATGATATTTCATTTATCTAACATTGTAGTCTCCAACTTCTGTTCATATTATCAAATTGTGCCTAATTGAATAGTTTTTATTGTACAGTATGTACTGTATGTTATCCATATCTAATAACAATAATTACCACCTCTCATCTCTTGCTTTCCCTGTCCCTAAGTTGTCACATCAAATACTTTTGGCCTCTGTAGGTTTGTGGTCATTACAGATTATCCTGACAGTTGAAATTTTCTTGCTGCATTTTTTAAAGTGTATGACTGTTACAATAAAAGCATTTTTTTGTTCACACTTTTAAAAATCTGCCTGAATTATTCATAAAGGAAATTATGTTTCCTTAAGTATTTTAATAATTCTGTTAGGTGAATTTAAAAAAATCCAGATTGGTTAAGGAATAAATTAATCTGTTCCTAATTAGAGATAGTTGGTATAACAGTACCAATAATTCTTTTCAGGGGATAAGCAGGTGTAATTTTATATGTTGAACACATTTCTCAAATACAGAAAGAAGATGGTTTAAATGAGTTATTTTGCCTGTTTAAGTGCAAGTTTTGATGACTGACCTGTCCCTGCCTGTAACTGGAATTGCAGACCTCTGCAATTCTGTGTGGAGCCAGTTGACTTTAGGGTTCTTATTGTGGTTCACAGGGGTACGGTGCTACCTTGCTTTGGTAGCAGCGACATGAAAGAAGGGCACATGAGGTCGCTTCAAATTTCTTTGTCGCAGACAGCGGTAGATACTTGAATTTGGGGAGAGTGGGACCCCTCTCCTCGTAAAATTATTTTTAAAATATTTTTAAATATAGAAATAAAGAAAACCTTAATTGTTTGGTTTCTTTGCCTCGCACTGATTCATAATTTGATTATAAAGAGTTGATTCAAGGCTGAATCCTTCCTTCAGCTGTTTTAAATTCATAGTGTACGAACAGTTAACTGTAGTTTCAAAGTTTTTGTTAGTTGAAAATCCTCCCATTCATGTGAAGTAACAAATTTTCCTGTGAAAGTATTGTGAAACAACTAAAGCTGTAGTAGTGTTTTTGAAATCTCTATTTTGGGTCTGTTAAGTTCAAACGTTTCGGCTCATTTTGAAGAGTGATAGTTTTTCTAAGCAGTTGGATATTTTAAACATGGGATGGCAGCAAAAAAACCCTGTCATACAGATACTCTGGTTTTCATTTCATGCATAATTCATTAATGTACAGTGATTTTTATTTTCATTCTTTAATTTGACTGTTTTTCCCATGATGCATGTTTGAAAGGTGACAAGCACGCATTAGAACCAGAACAATCATTTCATTAGACTGAAGAAAATAATAATAATTGTAAACTAATTCTCTTAGTGAATTCATATCCCTGTTTTTGTCTGTTGTTCAAAAGAGTGGTTTGGTTATTTTAGTTGTGGGCTTTCCTGTTGTCAATATTTAGACTGTTACAGAAAGTTACATGTAATGAAGAAAATTCCCAGATAAAATGGAAGATTTGCTAAGGGCACTGAGCATCCTCTAATTTGATTTTTACCTGGGTAGGTGTTTATATGATACAAAAGGACTTCAGATCTTTAGAATGCTTTGTGTTCTAAAGAATGTTCCAAGAACACTGTCTGGGTTTGATTAAACTAATATCAGATACAGTCCTCCCTATTCTAGATATCAGAGTTAAGGAACCACTTTTCACTGAGTCCGCTGTAGATAATTGCTCCTCCACAAGCTTTGGGTTCTTTCCACTGCCGTCACGCAGTATACTTGGCCTCAGTTCCTTCACTCATTCTGTTTGTGTTGGGACAGTATAAAAGGTACACCTGTTAGCTGCTGGACTAATCTACATGCTTTGAATTGCTAGTCTGCCTAGTAGATACTGGTTTTATATTGGCCTTGCTACTGAGACTGGGATTTTTTCCTTTTTTTCTTATCCAATCCTTAATATGCTATACTATTTGTGGGTACACAGCTCTAGTTCTCTCTTCTGTGGGAAATACTCTTAAGATGTGATCTGAGAACCTCTGCAGCCCCAAATGTTGGCAGTGTGCACACACTCCATAGCAGTGATTCCACCCCCAAATGTTGGCAGTGTGCACACACTGTAGCAGGGATGGCTGTTTGTAATGCACTACAGAACTGCTGGCTGGTGAGCTACCAATGGTTCTTATTCTTCTGCAGCCCAGTAGGTAAAGCAGCTTTGCTTCTTGACAGTATTACATTTCTGATGGTTTTTATGAGATAAATAATGCCCAGCTCAGTATATCCCAGCCTGCAAAAGGCTGCTTTCCAAAACATGCAGCAGGATCAGCTGTTTTGACTGCTTCTCTGAGAATTGTCTCGTAGCTCTTTGCACCACCACTCTGTTCCACGAGGCTGTTTTATGTAAGCTGTTGGCTCCCCTCATACTACAGGGATAACTTAACTTAGCAGTAGCATAAGTTATGCATTTTGGTTGGACTGGTGCTGGAACACGGTTGGTGTGTTTCAGGTCCTTTGAAGTGTAGGCTCTACTGTTCATTTGGCATCTGTCAGTCTAGTTGCTACATGGATTGACCGCCCACAGAGCTGCTTAAAAAGCAGAATGCAAATTTTCAGAGGTGGAAGCTGAACTTCCTTTTCAAATAAAGTAAGGAAGATCAGACGAGCTCTCATTGATTAGCATATGCTTCAAAAATGAAGCAAATCCCAGCTTGATGTCTTCAGCTCTTAAAGCCCTATGGAAAATGAAGTTGCACTTACTGTTCTGTATTCTAGCCAGCCTTTATAACCTGTAAATAACATCTCTCCTTCACCTGTTGTTTTTGCTGTACAGGTGCTGCTGTTAGGAATGATCTGATCACCTGTGTCATTGTATTTCAGCACATTCAGCACAGCATGTGACTGCTAAATGTGACTGTGACAAGTACTGAGAACAGTAGCAAGTTGAAGGGAGGCAGAGTATTTTGTATTTTTCTGACCATGAAAATATGTGAGTGCATCAGAGATGAAGAATAGGGATGCTGATATGGGAATGTGGGGGGAGTGAAACTCTTAACAACTGTTTCAGGTATTAAATGGGAATGTGGCACTGAACTGCTGGGATGGGAATAAGCTGAAAAGGCAACCTATTTTCACTGGGCCTGAGTTTTTTGATAAGTTTTGTTTTTCTGGGAGATGGCTTGCTTCTGACAACCTTTCTTCCTGCTCCTATTTAACAACTACAGTGAAAAGAATGATTTTAAATCTAATACTACCTTACTCATAAAGTATGATGTACTTTAATGAAATGGTATTTGGTTGAAGATCAAAACAAAGCTATTTCCCAAGCAAATTGCTTTTTCTATTGGGCTCAGTGCAGCATCAGACAAAATGAAAGTACCAATATCACTGGAGATGGAAATGCATTCTCCTTAGTTCCTAAGGCTGCTTCAGAGGAAGTGGCATTTCCCATATGATTTTGCTTGGAAGCCATTTTATACCCATCCCCAACAAAGTTGTACACACAACTTCTGCAATTACTTCAGTAAGGATTTTTTCAGTTACTGCTTTTGAATTGGAAAAGCTTATCTGGCTAAATGCCTGTTAATTCATAAGGATGAGGTGTCCTTGGGAATGTCATTTTAACTCTGGATTGCATTGTATCAATCATTATTTAGAGATCAGTGAGATGTGTATTTTGGTCAGTGGGCAGCTGACACTCTCCAGCACAAACAGCTATTAGGTTGCAGTTTTTCATTATATTATCTGATTAGAAATAAAACAACAAGGGACAATCCTGTTAGATTGGATTCCAATTTTAAAAAATAACAAAGGGAATTGAATAATTGGAGAAATGTTAATATATTATGCGAATATTTAATCACCATGCTTCCACTTTTTTTATGTAGCTCTTTTTTGATGAAGACTTGCATGGTACCTTTGCAGCTCAATAGACTCAGGTTTACTGTATCCACACTCCAAGCCTTTTTGTGGGGAGTTGTCTGGTGTTACAATTCATGTGTGGTTTGCACAGCAGCATTCATACAGGTCTGCCTGAGTAAGAACTGAACAGTTCCTACATGACACCCTAGCACTTGAGCTGCATGTAAAGGAAAAGTATTTGCCTTTTTAACTTGTATTTGATACTTATTTGACAAAGTATTGCTGGTTCTGTTTCTAATAGGAAAGAGAAACTCTTCAGAAACAGCTGGATGAGGCAAACAGAGAAGCACAAAAATACCGTCAGCAGCTTCTAAAGAAGGAACAAGAAGCAGAGGCCTATCGGCAGAAGTTAGAGGCAATGAACCGCCTCCAGACTAATAAAGAAGCTGTTTAATAAAAAATGAACACACTGCAAAGCCTGTTACTTTCAAAAACCTGCAGTACAATCTTGAACTGTACACTGTATAGGTACAGACACGGGATTTCATGATAGAGAAGATGCTACAAGTTGATAACTGGACTTAAGCCGTGAGCTCTGATTAATTTCTTGTAACATAAAAACTCTGAATTTAGAAATTGTGAAAAGTATTTAAAATGAAATACTGTAAATAGTTGGTTTTTTTACAGTTTCAAAATGAGTTGATAAATCTTTTTGAAGGGATCCAGAAACACGAAAAGCCAATGTTTTTGTGAAATTTTTGATTTTAGTATGAATCTAACTTCTGAAAAACAGAACAGTTTTAAGGGTGATGTTGATTTAAGCTGACAACTTGAAAATCGATTATGTGACAAAATTAAATAACAGTTATTTCTATATGATAACAAATCAAACAACTTCTCTGAATAAGACATTTCCAGGTGGAAATCTTTGTACAGCTTTAAGTAGTTGTCTCAGATTCTCTGAAAACCATTTTTGGTTTTTTTTTATTTAGGTGGTGAAATTTTTATATTTAATTTCAGATATATCCAAGTAGATTTACATGTATATGAAGCTAATATTTTTTAAACTTTTCAGTTTGTACATATGCTGCATGTTTTTATAATTTCTACACGTACATCTTGCATAGGTATTTTTCAGCAAAGATGAGAAAAATTATGAGAAAAATGTTTAGCCTATAGGTCATTTGAAGTAAGCTAGCAGCCAGTTTTATTGTGGATGGTATATTTCTTGGAAGAATGTAATTTGTAATTAAGAAGAACAAAAAAGAATCTTAATTTACATATTAAGAGGCAAAATCTGGTAGTGGAGGCATTGAAACTTCACTTTGTGTGTCTTATGATTTTCCTGTACAAACATTTTAAAGTTCAGTAATGAATAGAAAAGAATGTCTCCACTGGAACACAAATAGTGTTTATTTTAGAATATTCCTATTGATCTCTCTTTCCCAATAGCCTTGAAATTACTTCAGTGATACATTTTTTTCTGAACAGACTTTTGCATTTAAATTATGCAATTGGACAAGTAACTTTTTTATGTTGTAGTGATGCTCTTCCTCCCCAGCATCATTGTTCCTCACTGTGATACTGTGTTTGTGTGTGTCTGTGCAGTGATCTATTATGCTTAAAATTTATATGGCACGTTACATCTTCAGAGCATTGTAAAATCTTTTAAGAACCCTTTACTGCACTGCCTGAGGCAGGTAAGTGTTATTGTCTCAATTTTATAACTGGTATAAATGCAACACAAGGGAGTGGTAAATGACTGGCATAACACCACGTGAACCTGTGGTCACCTGGGAATGGATCTCAGGAGTTCCTGGCTTCTAGTCCTGTGCTTAGACTGAGCTGCCTTAAGATTGTTCAGTGCTGTGTTACATTAAATTTTGAACTACTGTGCAGATTTATTTTTTTGTAAGATAAAACTCTTTGTGCTTTGCTTTGTTGTTCCATGTTCACTGCTTTTATGGAATTGTTTATATAAACTTAAGCAAAAAGTCTGGTTTATCTATACTGTACACGGAAGAATTACCCTTAAAACTGTACTCTGGCCTACTTTTTCTATTTTACAATTAAATATCTTTTCCACATATATGTAGTGTAGAATCGATTCCATTTCAGTTGTTTTGTGTGTGCATTAGAAGGTCAAAGCCTCTGTGTTGGGCACTTGGAGAAACATGAAGAAACAGTTTTCGGCTTAGACTGGCTTTAAGTGGTGGGAGGGAGGAGTGGGCAGAGAATTGCATTGTACTGTACAAAACTTTGTCAAACAGGTCAAAATTTGACTTCAGTTTATAGAATTGGGAGTTAGGAAAAAATTTTGAGTATCCTAGTATCGTTACATAGTTCGTAAATTTGATCCTGATTGGCAGATTTGACCTAAAAATAATCAAAAGATAATAAAAATGAAAAACCTGTGGTGGTGAGTTTTAGGAGAATTCTTTGCAAAGATATAATTGTGGTGGTATTAGGACTTAAGAAAACCTTGTGCAGTGATTACATGGAAATTGCTCTGTTTTTAGGGTTTTTTCAGGAACTATCCATAACGTCACTAGCAAATGCAGGAACCAGTTAGTAGAGATAAATGTGCTGCTTAGGCATTGTTCCAATTGAATTATTCCGTGATCAAACTAATGCTTGTGTCCTCACATCCCACAAAATTGACAACGCTGTAATCTCTCTGAGTTCTTAATAATGATAAGAGTCTCAGTCTGAGTGGTGAGAGGGGCAACGTTCACATCCAAATGGAGAGTTTCCCACGGCTGAGCCAGCACAGACCTTTGTAGCAAATAATGAAATGAACCTTTTCCAATCATTCTGTTTCCTGTGAGCAAATATTCTATTCCTCACTGTCCATAATAAAATCCTACTAAGTGCAGGGTAGCTATAACAAAACCTTATCATCAGGAATATTTACCCTACCTGTAATTCATTATCACCCATTTTATTCTAGTTCCGAACAGGACCTGCTGTTTGTTCTCTTCTGCACAGAACAAGAGACCAAGCTGATGAAACTGTCACCCTTGAGCAAGGCGTGGGGTGTATGTCACATGAAATATTTATTGTATAGTTTACCTCTGAAAACATTGTTAAAAATACTGTTCCTTATTTGCTGTTCCAAAGTAAAACCAAAATGTAATTAGCTACCATCTGTTTCTTTGAACAGATGTTTATATATTTTAAGTATTAGTTACTTATAATGAGCTAGAATCACAGTTTGGGGGAACTTTGGGCTCTTCTTGAGTTGGTCCTGTGCTTGATGCACCTTCTCACCTTTCTTGTTCTCCTTTATGGGATCATTTACAGTAAAGCCAAGAGAAGTTAATAAATTGATATGAAGTGTGTGGGCAGCTTGTTACTTATCTCCTGATGTTTCCAGAGAAATGTGAGAAAACAGATGAATATGCGTATTTTTTTCACCTCTTTTAATGCCTTTTTATCAATTTGGGGTTTTTTATTTCAGTATGTTAATCTGATTGTGTGTGTATCGGAGCATCTTTGTCATATCTAGAAAACAGTTCCTTCTCAAATATCTAATTGCAGCAGGACCTAGGAAAGGTCTCACACTGTTCTGTAGATATTGGGCTGTGGGAACAATGTAACAACTTTCTAGAACTATGAAAGCATTGGGGTTGTATTTGGGTACACGAGGCAGAGAATTCAAGCTGCTCTGGCAGTCAGTTCTCTTCTGAGTGACAAGAACAGCGAAACTGCTGTTGTGTATCAGATGAAGGCTCTGCCTGACCTGGTGTCCTGTCTCCAGCAGGGCCAGTCCTAAGCAGGAGCCTGAGGTGCAGCAAAAGTAGGGCAAGAATTTATGTACTGATAGTACTTTCTGGTGCTTAGTCCACAAATCCTACCTCTCTCTTTGCCCAAGGCTGCCATAGAGCAAGTGAAGATGGCAAGTGCTCAGCAATGAGTACAGTGTCAAAAGCTGTGCTGGCAGAGATAGGTCAGGATGTGTTTTCAGGTCCTAAAACTGAACAAGGGGGAATATACATGACTGCCCTTTTAAACAAAATAGTCCAGGTGGAGGACTTGGAGGAATTCTGGAGAGACAAGACCAAATCCCAGTTCTTATTGTGTATCATGCGTGAGGAAAGCAAGGATAATGACGGGGAAAATATGCATTTTCCCAGCTCAGCAATCTAGGATGATAGCCATGGAGAAACATCACCCTGGTCTGTGTAACCTGCTCTGCTCTGGAAAGGCAGGAAATCCACTAAGAAGATCATTGCTGCTTTGTATTACAGTTCTGGAATTGGCAATAGCTGTAAAGCCTTTCCTTTTAGCAGCATGGGACTGAAAGTGTAAAGACTGAAGACTTGTGGGGATGTAGATATAATTCTTACTTTTTTGGGAATTCTCAAAATAATTCTTAAAAAATCCTCCTTCCCTGTCTGCTGTGTCAGATTTGTTCTGTGGTGGTGCCTTGTTTTAATGACTAGCACAATAGCTGGGTGTGCTAGTGTAACATCTGCTGGCTTTTACTTGGTTTTGGAAGTTCTTGAGCTTAAGTCTTATGTTAATGTGCCTTATATTCATGACGTGGATTACTGTGAGACTGCTGAAAGACTGATTGAAAATTGGGAAGGGGTAGTGCAGAGGCAGCTCCTCTTAGCGATTTGCTATCTTACACATCAAAAGGGCACAGATGAGAACATGAGAGATTGTAAAAGCCCTCAATTGGGAGGAGTTAGATAAACACTCACCAATAACCTGCCTACGTTAAGCCTTTTCCAGAATGCATGAGCCTGAGAGAGAAGGGGAGCTATAAAGGGGGAAGCAGCCAGGAGGGCACCAGAGTGAACTGCCCACAACTCCCCAAAGGTGGTGGCCCAGGTTCGAGGAGGTGCTTCTGTAAGGAATCACCATGGAGCCTGAGGAGTACAGAGAGAGAGGTGAGTGATCCTTGGCTCTTGCAAATAGGTGTCACTTGTTCGTGGACATCGACTGTGGTAGGGATGGGAGTGGTCCCCAAAATTAGGATGGGCTATATTCTCTTTATTTGCATATGTTCTTGAGACTTGGATCTGCTGAGGCTGAGACAAAGATTTTCCCCAGGGTTGAGTTTAAGTTAATGGATTTAGAGTCCATGGGTAACTTAGCCTTTTTGGTCTTACTTTTAAGATACTGTGGGAAAGCTGCAAAACTGTAATTCTGAATAAACTTGTGCTAAGGGTTTCTGCACAGTGGCTCTTCCCCAGCTGACACTGTGATACTGGTACAGTTCTGGAGATGGGGAGCAAACTTGAGTCCCAGGGCTGGAGGAGATTGCCTTAAAAAGTGGAGGAAGTGTGGAGCTATGCAGCTGTTCTCAGAGGATGCAAAAGGGGGTATGCCATAGTGACAAGTGAAAATTTAATTCCTGTGAAATGCGGTTTCAGTTAACTTGTAAGCAAGAAAGTCTAATCTCTTGGTAATCAAACAAACTGTACTTGTACCCTGGCTGTGTTTAAAGGTACATTTGAACCATTCAATGATGACACTGAAATAACCCTGTGAGTCTGTTCTGTCCCCATGATGCCTGTTCTGGAACCTGTGTCCCTACATTAGTAGATGGGACCAGTAGGGTGTAGGAGGGAGGTCAGTTGTGCTGGCAGTGCTGGGAGCAGTATTCCCATGCTAATGACAGATTGTGTGGAGTGCTGGTACTGCTAGGTAGTTTTCTCATAATTGAAACTCAAAGCCCTGGTTTGCCTCTTCCAGGGAAAGAGATGGTGGATTACATTTGCCAGTACCTGAGCAATGTGAGAGAGAGACGGGTGACTCCCGATGTACAGCCAGGTTACATGAGAGCCCAGTTGCCGGATTCTGCCCCAATGGACCCAGACAGCTGGGACAACATCTTTGGAGACATAGAGAAGATTATTATGCCAGGGGTAAGCAATAAAGTGTAATCATGACAGGAAAAAGCCGTTGTTGCCTGGGGTGAACACCAAATCCAGGGAATGCACAGGTTCTGCAGAACATTTATCTAAATGAGTAAAGGAGCCAAAAATGTAGAATAAGTCTTGTAGACATTATGTCAACAGGAGGATTCTGGAGATTACTGTTGTGTTCCTACCTATAGTTTTATGGAATAGACTGAATGTATTTTTGAAGTATGTTAAACATAAACTCATATTTGCTTATAGGGAAACAAATTCACCAGTGTCAGAAAATCACTAGCTTCACAATGTCTCTACCTGCTGACCTGTATAATATCTATTTCAGAGATGTGGAAACTTGGGCACAGCAGTTGTGTACATGTAAGACCTGTCTCCTGTTCTTTGAATGTAAAGGTCTTGTTTCTCTTGTACATAAGTACTGCAGATTTTCTGCTAAGGGAGTTCGTATTATCAAATTACATGTTTTATGTAAGAAGCTCAGTCTATTCTCAAATTCTTTTATAGATGTTGGCAGAAACTTGATCTGATATAGCAGAGGTATTCTCACTACACCTGCTTATGCTGGTCTCCCACATACAAGCTCCTTCAGGTGTACAGAGGGGTTTATACAGTTGTAGATTGCTGTGCTTAGCTACTTCTTTTGTTTGACAAAATGAGCAAGAGCAACTTTGTTGCAAGGACTCCCTTTATAAAGATAAAAATTTTGATAAATCTTTCTGACTCTGGTCTTCTGTACATGGCACAACATTCTTTCCTGTTCACAATCTTTGTCTGCCTGTTTAATTCAGATAAATGCTTTTGCTGTTATTTGGAATTTATCTAACAACGACACAGTGTTATCATCTGCTAGTGCTGCACTCCTATTGATATTATCTCTGCAGCTTTCTGCTAGCAGATGTATAGTTGCACATGTTATGTTGCTGTGATCCTTTTCCATCACTTTAAAGATCTATTGATAATTGCTATATCTCAGGCAGAATTTTATGACATTTGCAGATTTAACTTCTAGATAATTCTGTTCTAGGTAGTCCATTGGCAAAGTCCACACATGCATGCCTACTTTCCAGCTCTTACTTCCTGGCCTTCACTCCTTGGAGATATGTTGGCTGATGCGATTAACTGCTTGGGATTCACATGGGTAATTTTTTGGGGGGCTATTTTAGATATTTGTTTCCTGTGTGTAATATGCAAGATCAGGTCATACTCATTCTTTCTTGTTCTCTGAGTCAGTATAATTATTTGCTTTAACCAACTCTATGTTGTTTGCATAAGTGAAAAATTCTCTTAAAAAAAACCCCTCAAAAGAATGCATAAAACCAAACATTACCTAGTAGTAAGAGGTGAATGAAGAAAATATACCATTAGAAATGTCTGTTTTCTAGTTCTTTGCAGACCCCACTGAGAGCATTGTTCCCTGTCATCTAATCTCAGTGCCAACATTGTTACACAAGCACTGCAGGCAATAAAGCAACCACCATCCTTGACTGCAAGCTAGATTGGGCTCCAGTCCAGTTCTCCTGCTCCTTTGAGAGAACACATTTCCTATCTTTCTGAAAATAATTGTTTGGTGGCCTGGCCCAAAATACCTGAGCATTTTGTATCCTCCTGCAGCAGCTACACGGCACTACTTTGTTATAACTCTGCTTATCTCAGTAGCCTTCTGGAGCCAATGTTCTCCCCAGTGGTGAAGTTGCCCAGATTTTTAGGTTGTGTCTGTGTAAGAAAGCAGTAGAAGCTCATAAACCTCTAAGAAATTGCTGGGTATTGTCTCCATGTACTTGTATAGATCAGGTCACTGCCTCCCTTAGCTCTCAGCTGGAAGAGGGATCAGCGCCTAGGGTGAATTACAGTCTGATTCTCTTTTTTTTTTTTTAAATCTTTCTAGGCCTCCAGCCCAGCCTGTACAGAACTGGAAATGAATGTGATGGATTGGTTGGCTAAAATGCTGGGGCTTCCAGAAAAATTCCTGCACCACCATCCTGACAGTGTGGGTGGAGGAGTATTACAGGTAGGTGGCATTAGAGGAGGTCTCATCAATGTTTTGTTTTCACTCAAGTGAATTTCCCTCTGGGTGATAGTTTTCCTAGAGGCAAAGCCAACAAGATTCTCTGTTTGGGTCTGAATAGAGACAAATTTCAATTTGGCATTATTTTCCCAAATTTTAGTATTAAATGTCGAAGATTAGAGAATAAGAATTGCTGTTGCTTTCAGTGCTAACTGTGTTATGGACAAGCAGCAGGTACTCTTGTGGCCTTTTTAAGGATAAATGAGAATCAAATTTCATTTCTTCAGTGTGTTTCACATCACCAAATCATACACTAAAGTGATTCTTACATAATTAGAAAACAAATCCTTGTCACTGTCCTTCTGCCACAGTCCTTAGCCACACAAAAAAATATTTTTCTCTTTTTTGTGTGTCTTCTTTGTGTCTCTGAGAGGTGCAAGATCAAGGCCTGAACCTTTACCTCATTTTTGGAAGGCTTAAGCAAGTATCCCCTGGAATTAGTGTTGAGGTTCTGTGTTGTTATAAGGGGTTTTCTTACATTTGTAATGCTATGGGAAATAGTACATTTTATCTGTAGAACAAAAGGAAAGTATGATTTATTTACTCAGTCCTGCACATTAAAAAAATAAAGCAGTTAAAAGGCTTCATTCTGTGTTGCTGGCCCAGAGAGCTGCTCATCAGCTAATGACTTTCTACTGCATCACAGAAAAGCAGTAGCAGGAATAAAAGACGGAGTGGGCAGCTGAGTACTGACTTCAGTAAATCCCTGGCAAGATAGCAATGAAGTTGCAGTAAATGATCAATGTCTTTGCAGAGCACTGTGAGTGAATCCACCTTGGTTGCACTGCTAGCAGCAAGGAAGAACAAAATTCTGGAGATGAAGGTTTCCGAGCCAGACGCCGATGAGTCCTCGCTCAATTCTCGCCTCATCGCTTACGCATCTGATCAAGTAGGTTCTTATGATTACAAAGAAAACAAATTTGCTTCTTCTGTCTCAGTCAGACTATGCAATGTGAACTCACATTTCTCTACCAAGAGAGTGCCTCACAAGCATGAACCAGTTCCTCTAACACTGCTTTCTGCAGTTGAGGAAATGAAATCAGTGTGAGGCGAGGATTCGTAGGGTCCTGGCAGTCCTCATGAGACTGTTCCACATGACTCATTTCTAAACTTCCTTCCTGTGTTTCACAAAGCCTTACCCCAGTAACTAGGTGCTGATCTCATGCTGCTCCAGCTCTTGTTTGTTCACAGCCTCCTTCCACTCAGAACAGGCACACTCAAGGCGCTGTTACCTCAGTCTTGCTCCCAGCTGTGGGCTCCGCTCTGGGCCTCTGCCTGCAAACCTGTTCTGTCCCTGGGCTCCTGAACTGAAAAACTGTATTTTCCTGTGAAACTGCAGCAGGAGAGATACTCATGCTAGTTGTCTCTTAGTATAACTAAAGACTTTTTCTTGTGAGGTGTTCTGGGTCTACCCAGAAGTAAGCACATTTTGGGGGATTTATCTTCTTATGGCAGGGAGGAGGGAATAAACTGGGGTTGATCCATTTCTAGAGGCTCCTTTAAGCACTAAGTTTTGATAAATGGCCCTTCAAACAACAGATGAGGATGCCTATTACTATATTTTTTTTAGAGACAAGTGCCTAAATAAATGAAGCATTCTTTGGAATTACAGTGTACTGGTTTTTATAGATACTCACAGAGAAGTCACTTTCAGATTTGTATTAATATGGATGACAACAAGGACATTACCTCTGTATTTCTTGCCACCACTGTCTTTCTTAAGGCCATAACTTACCACAGCTCTTCAACCTCAGAGTTCTTACTGTTTTTCTTATTGTACAGGCACATTCTTCTGTAGAAAAGGCTGGCTTGATTTCCCTTGTGAAGATAAAATTTCTGCCTGTGGATGAGAACTTTTCCCTCAGAGGTGAAACTTTGAAGAAAGCCATTGCAGAAGACAGAAAGAAAGGCCTCGTGCCAGTCTTTGTATGTTCAGCTTTCTGGCTGGGGGGATTGGCATAGTGTTGTATTCTTAATGTCAAGATAAAATTACATCTGAAACATTTCTTATTGTGTTAGAATACATTTACTGAATGTTAGAATATACAGAAGAGTTTCTGTTGTATTGAATGAAAATTTTTAATATTTTGACTGTCTACCTAACCTGCCCATGCAGTGCTAGATCCATTTATTAAAAAAAAACAATCCATCTTAACAGGTTTGTTTTTTTTCTAGGTTTGTGCAACTTTGGGTACAACTGGTGTTTGTGCTTTTGACAATCTCTCAGAACTGGGTCCAATTTGTAAGTGTCTTTTTTTTTTTCACGATTTTAAACTATGGAAGCACATAAAAGATAGGGAGACTTTTGCATGCCAAACCCAAGGAGAGTAGAGACAGTGATCAGCTGAGTTTTTCAGATGTGTCTCAAGGATCGCTGAAGTCAGTACAAGACTTTGTGGTGATTTCTGTAAGTTTTAGATTAGGATGCTAAAATACATTCTATTCAAGATGGATGAAATTTGCCAATTGATAAATCTTTAATGTGGTTATTCAGGAAAAACAGACTGTGCAATACTGTTATAGGATGGATAGATAAATATTTAACCTAGCAAAGGAGTTTTGAAAGTAGATTCTGGTAGGGCATCCTTTGGATCCACCAGTTCCATAGGTAAATTTGACATGGTTGCAGATTCTGTTCCAGCATTAATTCTGCCCAGTAGGTTCAGAATACCTGAGGTGCTTTCTGCTATGGATCAGATTGTGACTTCTATCCCTGGGTCCTCTTTGCTTGCCCCAGTGTCTTTATTCTGGCTTTGTGCAACTGAGTGGTATTGGGGAATTTCATGTAGTAAAAGGGCAGGGGAGAGAAATCAATCATTAAGAAGACTCACATCAAATATGAAATACTGAATTTTGTTATAGTGTCCACCTGATTTCAGCATTATCCTGTATTTTGGGGTTATGGATCCACAGCTTTAAAATAAAACTAGATTGTCAATTGTTTGTCTGCCTTCTCCA
Organism: Pyrocephalus nanus; assembly: GCA_038380795.1. Lineage (NCBI taxonomy): Eukaryota > Metazoa > Chordata > Aves > Passeriformes > Tyrannidae > Pyrocephalus > Pyrocephalus nanus. The sequence goes on from CM076272.1 coordinate 10,826,054, forward strand.
AAAAAATGCACCTGTTTTTTTCAGAGAGGAGAGATTAAGCATACCCTTTGATTCCTTATGTCTCTTACATAAAAACAATCTCAATTCCAACAGGTGATGCTGAGAGTCTCTGGCTTCATATTGATGCTGCATATGCAGGAACAGCATTTGTATGTCCTGAATTTAGACTGTTCTTGGAAGGAATTGAATATGCAGATTCCTTTACTTTTAACCCTTCTAAATGGATGATGGTTCATTTTGACTGCACTGGATTTTGGTGAGTGAAGGCAAAATGCAAACAACACCGTAAGAATAACATGCAAATTGCAAAGTATTTCTCTGCACTTATTTTGCTAAATCTAGTTCCTTCTGCAATTGATAGGGTTAAGGATAAATACAAATTACATCAAACCTTCAGTGTTAACCCTGTCTACCTCAGACATGCCAACTCAGGAGCTGCAATTGACTTCATGGTAAGTTATTATTTAAGTTGATATTTTATATTGCATATAAAATGTTCAAACAGACGGTGAAATTCCTCACACTCTGGAGCATGCTTATCTTAGAGATGATCTGATTACATAAATCCATTACACTTAGATCCAAATACAAAGTAAATAATAAAACTTTGCAATGATCCCTGGTTATGAAGATTAATTATAAAATTTCTTTTAGATTGAAGTACTTAAGATTTTTACACAGATAGAGATCCAGCCTTGCCTTTTTAATGAGAAGGGTCATTTCTGTGCATTGTATTGCTGAAGTAATTCCTACTGATGCCATTTTGGCTGAATTTCTTGTATCTCTGACATGTAATAAAAGAAAGGAGTAAGGAATGGAAACACGATGCTCTGAAACAGCAGGAGACTGAATTACATTTTTCTTCACATTAAGGTATTCACAGAAGAGCCAAGAGGCATTTCACTTTAGATACCTCTTACAGCAGATTTCAGTACAGTAATACAAAGGAATATTCACTGCCAATTATTTCTGCTATGATCTCACCCTAGTCCTGAAAAGATAATTGTTTTCTTGAAATCAATAGTGCCTTTCACTAGAGTGCAAGTGGAGGGAGGGACGGAAAAAAAAGATACAGAGTCCCTCTTGTGGTTAAATTGGATCCTGCATGTGATTGTGTAGCTCCCTAGAAATACTCCTTTATATGTTTGCTCACTCTTTTCCTTGCAGTAGGTGCTACTTCATCTGGAACTGCCTTACCCCCGTATCAATTCTTGTTCAGGATGTACTTAAATATGCAAATTACAGGAACTGAAGTGAGCACTGAGCCCTAAGTGTAAATGGCAACATCTTAAATTGATGATGCTCTTAAAATTCAAAAAGTTGTTGTTATTAGCTGGTAATTAACTTAAAATTCTAATCATGTCTAGGCCATAGATTAGGGGGAATAGCCAAAATCTTGGTTTTGCAAATAATTGAAAAACATGGAGGCACAGTGTTTCTTTGATGGCTGTGTCCTAGGCTTAGCAGCTTTTCAATAATATGACAATATTTGTCTCAACAGAGATTTCTGACCTGAGTCAGAAGTCTCCTTTCTGTTGTTTCTGCACTCACTGAGGCACTGTTGTGTTTTCCCAGCACTGGCAGATTCCACTGAGTCGCCGATTCCGCTCGTTGAAGCTGTGGTTTGTGCTTCGCTCCTTCGGGGTGAAAAAGCTTCAAGCTCACGTCCGACATGTACGTGAATTAACAGTGCAACCATACATGTGTGATGTCCATTTCTTGGTAGCTGAGATTAGCGAGTTCAGAGGTTCAAAGATGAGTAACGTGCAAAGCTTGCATGTGAACACTAAATATGTGCTCTTAAGTAATCTGTAAAGATTGACTGCATAGACAAAACGTTTCCTGTCCCCTTCTTGGAAGCAACAGGCAATGGCAGGCGAGTGGGTAAGTCACAGCCTTCTGCACGTTACTGAGCACTAATCTGTAGGAGCTTTCTTTGAGGCAGCTGTTGGGGAGGCAGGCTGTGATGAAAGGCTGAACCCACCACTATGAAAATGTACAGGTTAAGTCTCTGATGGAGAGTAAATACAAGGATCATATTGTGGATCAGTGGTTGCTGCAAAAGGACTCCAATCTGAGAAGGCACATTGTTTTCAAATGTTCTTTTAGAAAATCCCTATGTATAGTCCAATTACTCATGTTCATTGCCAAGGGTTTGGGCAAATAGATTTTAAAACTGTTAACTTTGTTATTCTTCTGTTTTCTGCTCTTCAGCCATTGGAATGATGTGTTTTAGTAAGGAAAGGAAGTCTTTTCAGCTCTCTAATTTAGTGTCTTACAGTGTGTAGTGGTTTGTGACAAACCAGTATATAACTAGGGTTATAGGTTAATTAAGGTTTCCTTAATTATAGGGTACTGAAACAGCCAAATTCTTTGAGTCCTTGGTTAAAAGTGATCCACTTTTTGAAATTCCTGCGAAGAGGCATCTTGGACTGGTTGTATTTCGGCTAAAGGTAAAGATAAGACCTTTGGTATGTCTCTTTGGAATGAATTGACCACAGCTGATCTCTCCCCAGACATTAAGAACTGTGAATAAACTTTCATATAAGAATTTGTAATTGCAGTTCTTAGAGATGCTTGGATGTCACTGGAAATTCTAACTATAGTATTTCTTATTCACATTTAAACAGGGTCCCAACTGGCTGACAGAAAAACTCCTGAAAGAACTGAGCAGTTCTGGCAGGCTCTTCCTCATTCCAGCAACCATTCGTGACAAGTTCATCATTCGCTTCACTGTAACATCTCAGTTCACAACCAGGGAAGACATTCTGCGAGACTGGAACATCATCCAGCACGCTGCAGCCCAGATTGTTAGCCAGAATTATGGGCTGCACCACATCAGTTCTGATGATGGGGCAAGAATCCCTGCTATGGGAGTAGAGCCCAGTTCTGATGCCATTAGTAATGCTTCCCAGCTTTATCTAGATGGAGGGAAATCTAAAGCACCTTCCAGAAAAACAGTAGTTCAGCCTAAGAAGTTATCAGTGAGTCCCAGTGCATGTGTGATAAGTCAACAAGTGAAAGGTCAAGGGGATCCTCTAGATGATTGTTTTCCAGAAGATGTCCAGGATGTTACCAAACATAAGTTAACCTCTTTTTTATTCAGTTATTTATCTGTTCAAAGCAAGAAAAAGACAGCACGTTCCCTTAGCTGCACCAGCGTGCCAGTGACTGGTAGCCTTGAGCAGTGTAACCCCAAAGCTGCAGCCACTGACAAGGAGGAGTCTCGTGCAAGTGCCAGAGTTCTTTCCAGCCTCCCCGAAGACATGATGATGTTCAAAAAAAGTGCCTTCAAAAAACTAATTAAGTTCTACAGTGTCCCAAGCTTTCCAGAGTGTAGCATTCAGTGTGGCCTTCAGCTGCCTTGTTGTCCTCTGCAAGCCATTGTTTAACAAGTAAGAGAGCTTGGTCCTTAGAAAGAGAACCAAAGTTTGCTTAATCATATGCAATACCACGTGTTCTTTTGTTCAATATGTAAGCAGTGGCAATGACCACTGAGAAAATTCCTGTGCTTTTACCGGTGAAAACCTCATGTATTTATAGATTAAAATGTCAAATAAATCTTGTAGGCGTATAACATGAAACCCTGTGTTTTGTAGACTGTGGTAAAGAAAATGCTAATTTCTGCTTTATCCATCCCCTTAATGGACAGTTTCCAGCTGGTAGGTTGGAACAATTTTGACAAATTACACAGGCCTCAGTAGGGGGAAACAACGTAGGTCTCTATTTGCATCATTGATTTTGGTTTGGGGGTTTTTTTGATACCTTGACTTGAGCTCTTTAGACTGCTGTGAGGATCTGTGTGTGCAGCCAGTCCCAACCTAGTTCTGAACTATGCAAAAAGAAGGATGTAACTTCCCCCAGATATTTTTCTGCATTAAGGGAATTTTAAAACTGGCAGTTAAACACAGCAGCCCTGCCTTTCCATCTGTGCTAATGAGTTACTGTGCACAGGAGGCTGCAACAGCAGTTGCCTTTGCAAAGCACCTGTGGCCTTTCTCAGCATTACCTAAGGTCTGTAGATCACAAATTCATGAGAAAAGAGAGTAGGAATGATACTTCACCCTCTCTTATGATAAAAGAATTAAAGGGGCATTATGGAAGAAGGGGTCTTTTATGCAGCCAACAAATGTATTGCTACAAGAGGCCAATGATTCATGTATTTTTCAAAAAATAATTAAAAAGGGGGAGAAAAATCTATTCAGGACAGAATTAAATTAAGAGATGTTTTGAGTCAGGAAGCACAGTTATTCCTAGGAGATTATTCTGGGAAAGCACTGCTAGATGCTTGCTGCCTTCCTTCCAGACACCTACAGTCACCCATCTTGAAGGCAGTGCACTCCAACAGATGGATCTTCCACGTGACCCAGAACAATTCTTCTCAAGTTACATAAACAGTGAGCCTGGTTTATCAGAAAAATGTCTGGACCCTTATACAACATCAGCTAAACTCATCAGCTAAGATAAGAGTAGGACAAGTTCTGTTTTATTAAATCAATATTTGCTAGTATTAATAAATAGGATTTCATGGCCAGCTTAGAATAACAGATGCTTTAAAAACTGAGTATTATAAAACCCAGATTTTTTTTACATGCTCAGTTCGAAGTCATGGTTTTTTACTGAGTTATAAATGTTCTGGGTTATTTGTACATACACATTGTCATCCAGGAAATACAGGCAGTCTTTGATGACTGCTGGGTTGAAACCCTCCTCCATTAGTTGTACTTTACAGTACTTAAAGGTTGTTGTAGGTTCAGTGGTGCTCTACAAAACAAAATTACAATTACACCCATGAATGTCAGCATATAATTGTGGGAATTGAATCGGATTTTCTAAATTTCAAGGAAATCGTATTTAAAGAAAATGCATACACGGAAGTTAAAGGTTTACTAATAGAGGTCTAAACTATCTGTATTCACCAGATAATAACTGAGCTATGGAGTAGGTGGGCCAGTAGTTACTCGGAATGTAGGAAGTGCTGGGGCCTTAGAAACATTAGGTTTACCCTAGTATTCTAAGGGTTCCCTGACAGGTTTACCTTAGTGTTCTATTTAAATGAGGCATGAGAAAGTATTTTCAGCTTCTAGTCAGAAAGAATCAAGGGATTTATCCAGAAAATTATTTAGTTATGTTCTCAGATCAAAACCCAGAATTTTTCTTATAAAAGAACAAAGAAAACGCCATTTGGAGACTGGGCAAGGCTTGCTGTACTTTACATGGGATGGCAAGACAAAGCATTACCTTGACTGGTCAACTGTTTTGTTTGTATAACTCAAAAGTTTAAAGATCAATTAAACAACAAGGCACAACTGGTTCTAGTCCTCAGATACACAACCTTTCTCAAAAGAGCAGTTTATCTCAACTTCCAAATACAGAAGGAGTGACATTCTTGCAGCATTTTCCTAATTCAAGTTAAATTTCAGTTTAGAATTTGGCTATTTTTTTCACTGGCAGGGTAAAAATCTACTGCTTCTCTTGCAAGCTTTTGTGTGTGTGTGTATCTTTATTTTGCACAGAGCAGTCGGTGGAGGGAGCAACACTAAACTGAGAACACAGCTGTATTACTGTGTTGAAGGTATCCAACAGGAAATGTATTTTCCAACGAGATCTTCCTGATTTTGTATGTTAAAATGTTCCAAGTATCCTGTAACTGCTCACACAACTTGTTTTTTTCAGGCTGAACTGAAACATCTGGCTGCAGTTCTACTCTTACACTGGTAAAGACTGGAGCAAATGGGAAACAAAAGCAGCCTTTTTGAGAATCGCTGTAGTGTAACTGGGAAGTTCAGAGTCCTCATAGGAAACAGAGAAAACACAATGCAGACTGACACACAGACTAGGTGGGACCACTAGTTTACCTTAATCCTTATAAAACGAGGTCTTTTATAGTTTGAAGGTGAGTGATGATGTGTAAGTACTTTCTCTGTTAAATTAAGTTTTCTTTAATGGAATACAGGCCATTCCTGTTCATAGCCTGGAGGAATAATGACAGTAAATAACTGTAGTCTGTATATAAATCTGAACTTCACGCTAACCTCTTTTTTATTTAATCTTCTTTCTCCTATCAGTGAACCCTTCCTTCTAAGCCTACTTAGAAAAATTCTAACCCACCTTCCTTTAGATATCTAAGGAATTAGATTTTCTTAAGGCTTCAGCTTGCTGCATGCCAAATTCTTTTGAAAGAGCATCAGAATTATAGACGGCAGGCATTTTGAAAGTCTCGCAGCGCCCGGGCCGCCTGGCAAGTCCACACCTCGGCACCGAAGAGCATCAGCGGCTTGTGCGGCGCCGGCCCGGCGAAGATGTCCAGCACGGTGCCGGCGGGACGAGGCACCCGCATCGCCACCAGGGCCATGGCCAGGGCGAAGCGGAGGTCCTGGAAGAAGCAGGGCCAGGCAGAGCTGAGGAGCAGCGGCAGGAGCAGCATCCCCATCCCCCGCAGCGCGGTGCCCAACGCGGGCAGCATCACCCCTAGAACCGCCCGGAGCAGCGCCGGGGAGGGTCCGGCGGCCGCGCCTCAGGGCGGGGGAACGAGGAGTTCTCGCCTCAGGCCGCCGCCCGTGCTTCCCCCCAGGGCTTTCTACCCCCAGAGGCGCTGTCTGGTTTGACGGCAGCCGCTCCCCTCCGGCTCTGGAGCACCTGATCCACGGGCACTGTGGGGATGGACGAGCTGCGGGCGGTGGGCGGCGAGGGGAATTGCGGGATGAGGCTTCCTGGCAGGTGAAGTGGTGCCCTGCCCTGCGGAGCACGTTCCTGCCTTCCCCTTCTATCAGCCCTGGTGCTATTCCTCACTCGGTGGTGAATAGCCTAATAGGCAAATTGTAGCTGAGGCAAATGGACATCTGGGGTGTGACTTTTTTTAAATTACATTCTCCCCCCCCCCCGCATTTATTCGTGTTCCAGATGCACAGGAGAAATTTAGTCTCAGCCTTTCTGTTTTGCTCTTGTGCGAGGCTGAGACACATTAATTACTCAGACAACCTTGAAACAAACTCCAGGAATTTTGCCCAGCGACCAGGACTCAGTGCTTATTGGTGAAGTTTAAACAGCCATTACTCCGAATAAGGACAGCTATTTTATTTTCATATTTTTCTAAGTGCCACCAAGGTGACAATTTCCTGTCCTCCAGTTTTCTGCTGCCCTTTTAATGTCAAATCTGATACTTTTCGCCACAACGTGAGCTGATTCAGGTCACTGATCTACCAGGAAACTTCACTGCAGACTTTGTTTCCACTGCCAGGTAAATTCCCTTTGCTGTTAGGTGAGCTCTGGCCACCTCTTATTTCAGCACAAGCCCTGGGTGTCCGAGCGGGGTGGGAGGGAGCAGATCTGTCCAGTTTAGCTGCGGTCAGACCTCCCAGGGAGCTGCTGCAGCTGAAACTTGACCCGGTGGATTAGGTGGCCCACAGCCAGCACTGCCTCTCCTGCTCACATGCTCCTCCCAGGAGCCAGCATTAGAACTCATGGGACTGAGCGAGGAGCTGGTTCAGGGTGCTAGCTGGGGTGAAAATTAACTGATTTACGTCTAGGGTAAATTTTGACTATCACTAGACTTTTGGATAAATCACTAGACCATTTGGATAAATTAGAGGTTTCTTACAGTTCTGTAACAGAGCTGCTGTTTCAAACTGGTGCCTGGGGATTTTTTTAGGAGTTGCTTCACAACTGTAAACACTACAGAATATTTTTGAAGCTTCTTTATGTGATGCTAACTGCGTGGGAGAAGTAGGAGAAAGTAGTACACCCTCTTGTCTATAAACAAGTATTATCTACGATAATACTTTTGACAGGTAATTGCTGTTTCATATATTGTTTGAGATTAATGTATCATGAAATGTGTCACATATGATGTGGCATAATTTTAAAGTGGCTGGTACTTTTCTGGTTTTCAGGTTATTTTTGTGACGGAATTACTAATCCAGTAGGGTTATTTTGTGTTTTACTAATGTTAAGGACAGCTTTGGTGTATGTTGATACTTTTGCCCAAACAGTTGTCACTTGGCTAGAAACTGCAGTATGTAAACTTCAGTGGTTCTGCTGAACCAAGTACCAATTTCAATTTTGTTAGCCAAGGGACAAGAAGTGCTTTTTTATTGACTCAGTTGTTTGCTAGGTTTTATGCTAGGTTTATGGAAGTACTTGAAAACCAGATCCCTTTCTGCTATAGCTCCACAATAGCTGACATTCACAAAACTCTGTGTCCATATCCTCCATGGGGGAGGGATTGAATTTCAAGGTGCCTGCAGATGTCACAAGGGACTGCATAATTTAAACTTAGATAATAAACCTATATGAATTTAACTTATATAATGAACACCTCAGTATTTTGAAATGGGAGCTCGAAAATTAACCATCCAAAATAAATAAATAATTCCATAAAAATGTAATATTTTTAGCAAAGTATTACTAACATTTGTTACTGTCACAGCTGGAATCTGAGCTGAGTTTTTAGCTCCAGCCCCAGTGAATGATGCACGGGCATACTGGGAAGGTTAGTTCTTTCATATTTGTAGGGTGCAAGGAACTATGATTATGTGGTGCTGATTATTTGCCTGTTTCTGCCACTATGTCAAGCAGTGCACAAGGTTCCCCTTCACTTCCCCTACAAAATCCTAATGCTCAACACTTGCTTATACTCACCTTTAGACAATAGAATCTCTTTCATTAATAGGAAATACAGTTCATGACATTTATTCATCACTCTTTTCTCAGTTTCTGTGCTCTTTTCTCATTTGCTTTTTTTCCTTCCTACTTCTGTTTTCAGTTCTTTGTAGGGGGCTTGTTGCTACAGTACTCGTTTGGTCTATTCACAGAGCAGGAAAGGAAGTTAAAAATAAAGAAAAGCTAAACCTTGTCAGATGCTATAAAGGGTTTGCCAAGAGGCAAGGATATCTTGCTTTGATCCACGAGATGTCACCAGTGGGCAATAAGTAACTGGAAATTTGTATTAAATCAGGATTCAGGCTCACTGTGCAAGACAGGGAGCTTGGGAAAGCCCAACACTCCTCATGCTGCTAACCACAGGATGCTCCAGGCTGCAGCATTTTCTGTGCAGACAGCCTCCTCTCTTTTCAGTTTTCTGTTTTGTGATGGGAGATTACACTGTAATGGTACAGGACAGCATGCACCATTCTAGCTAGCTGTGTGATAATAATCATACCACAAAGCAACACTTACTTAATTACTGGTGAATGGCAGAGAGATGGGATTCAGAGTGGATGAGCTGTGGCTTCAGTGAACCTGTGTAACAGGCCAGCTGTGTTTGTTCTTTCCTTACCTGTGTCACCTGACACTTCCCACTGAAATTCACAGCTGGGTATTTTTCAGGATTGCTAAACTGAAGCCTTCAAGGTCAATTTTTTAGTTTCAAATGTCTTTGTCACATTTCAAATGCACAGCTACTACAGTTTCTATTACATGTTTATTTGCAGTTATACCACAGTTTTTCTGGAAGGTTTCAATCGGATGTGACAGGTTGACCTGATCTAATTCATTGGTGCAGCCAAAAGGGGTGATTTTGTTTCCCTGTCCTCCTTACGTGACTTCCTAATTCCACTGCCTCCCTTGCTCCAGCTCTGGTGCTCTTCTGACATTTCAGAGACGAATTCAGCTCACTAAGCCAGCAGAAAACTGTGTTTTGCTGGGTGAGTTCTCTGCTGACTCACTGAGTAGAACTGGCTTTTCAAGGAGTCGTATTAGTACCAATATTAGGACTAATACATAGGAAGGAATGAGGACATAATAAGCACCAGCTTGATCTCCCTTCCCTACATTCTACATCTCAAAATCTCACTCTGTTCCCTCCCACCTTAGGAAGGAATACAAGGTGTCTATTAACCAGGCAAAATAATTTTTGTGAATGTAAGAACCAAGTTCATGGTCTGTGGGGAGATAAATCACGGAACCTACTCACGGCAGAGTTCAAAGCCATTCCATTTTCACCCTCCCTGCCTGGCAGAGGTTCAGGAGATGAAGGTCAGTGAAATACATGCTCTGGCACTACTTAAATTGTGCTAATATCAGCAGTTTATTGGTATTTTTCCATATCTTTCCCCACTTCTGAGGGATGATACTTACAAGTCTGTAATGCATCAGGATGTCCAGTACATCAGCTAGGTGAGCTGACTCGCTGGTCCACTTGCAGCTGACTTGACATTTTTGTTCACTGAAAAAAAAGTCTCCTTCAAAAGGAGTGAGACATTCCTGTGACTAGCATTTCCAAGGAAGTTTTGTCTAATGGATTACCCAGGTCCCTCCTAAAATCAAAAAATCTCAATGTGCCTTTACTTTGCTGCAGCACTTTTATGTTCCTTTATGTTAATGACATTGCTTTTGAAAGATAAAAGGGTGCAACCTGGCTTGACTTGTTAGACAAAACCATATAGATAGTCCAGATTTGTGCGCTCTATGCTTCTCTTCTTCCTAAATTTATTGGATCTGAAACCTCCTTCTTTTTCAAGAAATTGGCATTTTGCAGCTAAGAATTTGTTTTGCTAGAAAATTGTCCACTAAATCTCCTTGCAATACCACGTACTGAAGCTAAAAATCTTAAACTGTTTTGGATTGAGTGGTGAGCTTAGATTTAGCTTTCTGCTCATTTATGACTGGCTAAAGAAGTTGTAGGTGAAGCTGTCTGAGCCACAGTGAGACTCATCTTTCTGTTGCAGAGCTGTTAGAAGCAACTGCTATGAAATCCTAGGAACAAAACTGTAATAGCCTACAGTGACATGTGAGAGATTCCTGGTGCTGGATGGTAGCTAGATTCTTGGCATTGAACCCATCCTTGTCTTCCTTGGATGAACACGGTTGGGATTCACCAGAACAGATGTGCTTTCCAGGATCACTGAAGGGAGCTGTCAAAGCTCAGGAATTATCTCCTCTCCTAATACAGGAACTCCAAAGGGAGCCTTGCTCAATTCTCTTTCATGAAGTTGAGAAAATGTTTCCATCCCATAAATAGATTTTGAATTCTATAGGCTCATTACAGATACACAGCCAAACTCCTTCCAGAGCTATGCCAGCAGAAGTCAGTTCAGAGTTCAGTTAGTTGTGATAATAAAGGCTTCCCAGTCGTTGCAAGCAAGCTCCTTGCACTCTCATCTGCTGAGGATCTGTTATCTGTCAATAACTGGAGTGGCCAAGGAGAGATGAAAGAGTAAGGATTAAGAAGAAAGTTGGCTGGGAATTTAAAATTACTCCTTTCCACCAAAGTCTGATTCACCTCTTTTTTTCACTTACGATGAAAGAGTTAATGACGTCCACGTGTCCAAATCCTGTGTTGTTTTTTTAACCACTAACTTTAAGCTTGAATCCAATTCAGCATAAAACTCACCATGAATTTATTAAATCCCCTGAAGGAGACACTCAAATAAAATCCTACTTGTATAACTTGTTACTATCCTACCATTAAGGCAAGATTATACTCAGCAAACTTTTCAAAGGCAGTAGAGTACAAGCAACATTCACAGGTGCTGCCAGCAACAGAATCAAATGGTGGAATGTGCTTATCAAAGAACTGTGTTTTCTTAGAAAAAAGGGAGGGAGGAGAATATGCTTTGCTCTCACAACCTTATTTACTGAGCAGCAGCAAACTAAACAGACAAGTTCTGCCATCTAATTCAATCTGAGGGTACTTCAGCCCCTTTCACACGAATAAACTGCATGCATGGGCTAGAAAACAGTAGCTTGAGTTACTGCTCAAGAAACTGCCCAGAGTGACTGAGGTTCTGTGGCTTATTCCTCTTTTCATGGAATCTCTTCAAGGCATTCTATGGTTCAGTGTAGAAAGGAGAAGCAGAGGAAAGCTGGTTTTTGTACTCCCTAAGGTAAATAGAACTCTAATAACTTTGGTGCCTTGGGTCCTCTCTCGAAAGCTTGGTATGGATAAGAGGTTATTGGAGAGCCAAAGCTTCCTGTCTCATCCAAGAAAGAAAGTGGAACAAATGCTAAGTATTTCAACAAAAATCATGCAAACCCCCTTCAAATTAGGAGGTTAGTAGCTTACTTGCAGTTGCCTCTCACATAATGGTTAAAGGAGTCATAATTTGTGAAATGATTGTTCAAATGTATAATGTGATATGGCTGCAATTTTAACTGTAGTGCGAGTGAAAAGAAAACTGGATGCAGTTGTTATTTCAGGGGCACAGCAAAGTTATGTTGATAATTTCAATAAATATTCTTCTAGAAAGATGTGAAGCAGTTTCCAAATTTCAAATGCTTATGTACAGCATGGTTTGTTGCAAAACCATATATTTGAGACTCGAGATTTCAAATGTACTAGAGCCATGAAGTTCACTTGGCAGTCCTGAGAGAAAGTATCATCACAGAACTGACCCTGGAAAATGCTGGCAGATCATGTTACTGTGTACATGGAAATGCTGGTCTGAATGAAATCTATCCCACTGAGTGAAGTGCCTCTTGCTGCATGAACCTCCAGCATTTTTCAGTAGTTAGTACTGCACTGCCTCTGGAAATGACAGAGTGTAAAATGTCATGGATTATGGCCACCAAATCCTTTGCCTTCACAGAACTTGCTTCAGCTCTGTCACCTTTCTGTAATAGAAATGTGACATCTAAAATTAAAACAGGTATTTATGTATGTGCTGGTACTCATTTATATGCACATACAGTGTACTAATCAGAATGTGGATTTCTACAAGCTCTGTTAGGAAGAGAATTTCATTATTAAATCAGTCATTTCTATGATGTAACATGGTTTCTGAGTAGCCAGAAGGACAGTGGCAAGTCTTACCTTCCTGAAACCAGGTGGATATTTTTATTTGAGCAAATTTGATTTGCTCAAAGTTCCAAAGATTTGGGGTTTTTTATTACTTTCAAGCCAAAAGTTTCATCTAACAATTATCTCACTAGAGCTCTGTCATTGTGTTTTCTATTTCATTTGCAACTTGTCTCTCCTCCCTGGCCAGTGTCCTGCCCTTCAGGTGTGTGCCCTTCTACTCCCTGTACTGTGTCATTTGCTCTGTTACTGAGCCTTGTTTTGGGTGGGGATACATGACTGTGTTTCTCGACATCCTTGTAGTATTTCAGCTACCTGGTTCCCAAAAAAGGAGTTACAATATTTCATAGATTATCAGACAGGCTTGAAATTTAGTGCAATACATGAAATTGTGAATTCTAAAGTGAATTATATGTGTTGAAATGAATTTTGATAGCATATGTGATTTGACTGCATTTTGCAATGAAATTTTAAAAAGATTTCAACAGAAAGATATGAGGAGCAATATTTGCATAAATAATTAAAATAATACACAAAGAATTGACTCATACCAATGGACTAACAACCTTAGAAAATTGTGATCTATTGCTACCCAAGTCTCATACAGAAAACATCTACATAAGTCATCTGCTTTCAGTCATGAGATTTTTTGATTTCTGAAAGACAAGGAAGGTTTAAGCCTTGCTTCCAAGAACAGAAGGTCACATGACATGACTGTGGGTTGTGTATGTGCATATATATGTCCATGTCTGTTCTCTCCTTCCCCTCGCTGTAACTTGAACCTGTTGGCTGCTTTCAGACAGATTTGAGAAAGGGTCATAGGTCTCACTGCTATTAAGTTTCTACATGTTCTGTGATAATAGCTGGGTAGGGGTAGAGACCCCTGAAGTGCCCCAACTAACAAAAAGGTGGCAGAGTTGTTAGATACCAGTGTGTCCACATCGTGGAGACTCCTTCTAAATTCTGATCTGTGATTATATTAAATGCCATCCGGTTTATGATTGTGATTTTTCATTTACCATATGGATTGCACAAAAACAAGGAAATCAATTTCACTTATTTCTTGTAGTCATGGGAGTGTTTCATTCTGTGGTCAAAACTCCACTGTAGCAAACTGTGTTCAGTCTGATGGAGAATTTGGCATTCAGTGTGTCACACAGTGAAGATTTCCTGACAAGAGAGAACAGATAATCTTCCAGGAATTACACAGAATTGGCTTTTGGGAAAAACTACAGGATTTGTCCTTCAATAAAAGATAAAGTAGGCAGAACCCATGTAGAGTTTGTCAGGAAGTTTAAAGATTAAATCTGATTCAGTGAAGCCGGGATTAGGGAGAAAGGATTTCCTGCCATTTTATATATGTAGATTGTTTGATTGGATAAATTTAATTATGTATTTTGAGTTTGAAAAATGACAAAGCAAAATTTAAATGATTTAATTAAAATTGAAATGTCTTTTAAAGTACTTTGAAAACAGTGCATTGTTTTTAGCTCTTATAGATCACAAGTAAAATATTTTAAATTAGATGAATTGTTTTAATTATGTGTGGAAAAATATTTTGATTGGTTTTGGAGTTCAGAGTTGACTACAAAATTATGATCTTAAAGGGGGGTAAAAAAAAAAACCCCGCATTTTAATGTTTTGAGGTGCATTTATTCTTTTCAACTGGAACAGTCCAGACTTTTGAACTTCAGGAAGTTTGAAATTTGCTTTCTAAGAAGCATACTGGATTCTTCTGTGTTGCTCCTGAGAGCTAACAGATAAGATTTGCTGTGCCAAATTCTCTTCCTGTGGGTGTAGTCTGCTGGAATTTAGCAAGCAGTATCCTTGACAAGGCAGTAGAAGAAAGGCACTGAAGTCTCTCACGTTTGTGTTTCTGAACAGATTAACTTTGTGTAAGTAAAGTAAAACCTGTTAAATATATGTAAATATTAAGACCAGCACACACTAGATGTTTATACCAAGTTGTTTTAATAAGTAATGTAACAATAATATTGGACAGAAAGGGTAAGCTGTTCCTTAACCTTAAATATCACATCCCCCAAGTGCTTCAGGGATGTTTGTACCACAGTACAAATCTAAACAACAACAATTAAGGACCTCAGTTTCTGGACAGATGGAAATTCATGTTTCAGCAGCAGTATAATCCCTTGAGACTTCTGTTTCTCTAATAGAGATGTGTTAGAGATAAGATAGGTAAAACTAAGACCAGACACTGTCCTAAAACATAGCTGAGTTTATACTTCGATCTTCAGTAGCACTGGTCTTGTTGGCAAAGATAATTTCTCTCTGCTATGTCTCCTGTTGCCTTTTCTAGTTCTATAGTTTTGAATTAGAATTTTACTACTTAATATCTTATTAATATCTTATTCTCTCATGCTGTTGGTCTAGAATGTTGCTCTTCATTAACTGGAACCACGATGCTTTAAAGGGATTACCTAGTTATCAGAAGGAGATAAGCCTGCAAGGCACCTTATGTCATTCAAAAATGATGGATAGAATATTAAAAAACATAGATAGAGCCCCATTAAAAAAAACAATTCACCACTTGCTAGTTAATATTTATAGGCCAGATCTCAGCAATAGCATGTTTAAGTGAATTTCTTGTATTTGAATGAACTTGCCTTGCTATAAATTTGAATAATCATCACTGGTGGTGTGTTCCATGATTTGTGTCTCTGTTAAAATGTACACTGCTAGATCAAATCCTTCCTGTAGAAGAGGATGAAGATAAAAAGAGCTGCCTACTATACAAAAAGCAGGAGGACTCTCATTTTGATGCCAAAGAAGGGACTGTAAGGAATGACACCTCCATACACCACAAATGTGAACTGTATGAGGTCTTTACTGGACATGGAGGAATAAAAAAATTTAAACAAAAAAAATATAAGTAAGTGACTGCTTAGGAGACACAAAAGAGGTTTTTTTTCAAGTGAGCCCCAAGATGGTCAGGTGAGGACAGAAGTGCAGTGATGCCATTAGAGTGCACTGTAGATGGTTTGTACATTGATGGCATTGCAGGTATCAGGGCCCATGTGAGGGCAGTCTGGGGGTCAAATGACTTGTATAAAGGCTGGGAGGAAAATGCAATTTACCATGAGTAAAGGTCTCTAGGTCAGACCATAAATGTGCCAGTTAGGAAAAGGAAAGTATTTCTGCTTTGACTGCACTTAGATGAAGATGGGTTTGTGTCCAGGAGGAGCTACCCCTAAAAAAAGAGAAAGAAACAGACCTGTGAGATATGGGAAAGAATGTTCTCACTAAAAAGAAATTGTGAGCAGAAAAAATTCAGTCCAGAAGAAAAATAAAATAATTGGTATAGCATTCAGCAAAAGCTTGTTGCAATTATGGCAAGGACAATTTTAGGGACCCTATAAAGCATCAAACATATGTAGTAAGTAGGGAAAGAAGTAGTGTGCAGAGTCAGAAAACTATGTAAACTGAGTTGATAAAGAATGATCCAAAGGTCCAAAACTAGCTGATAAGTTGAAAAGGACAGAAAAGGAAGCAAGACCTTTGGATTTAGCCACAAGCCAATCATTAATTTTTTTAGAAGGTCAATGCAAGTAAAGTGACTTTAGCAAAATCAACGGAGTCTAATAACAAGCATTTGAGCAGAACCAACATAAACTTAGGGCTTGAGGTTTTTAAAAAAAATTAATTAGATGACTGGTAACTAGGAATTAGATAGCATAAAGAAAATTCCTTTTAAATTTAAAAAGAATAATCCTTTTATACCTTTTGGTACAAGAATAGTGTTTGATGTAATTATGTTACAAAGGAGTCTTAAAAAACTGAGCGAGTTATGAGAAAGATTCTGCAGTCATATGAAACTGGGAAACACATGCTTGGTATCACGCTACCTAAAATAATCAACTTTTCTCCAAGAACTATGTAAATTCAAGGAAAACTTGTACTGTGCTATTTGTCTTGGGAAGGTGTAGTGTTTACCTGTGTCAAAAAGGCAAACTGCTGAATGAATAATTACTTTGTAGAGTAAAACTTGCTTACTTGTATTATGTAAGGCATGTAAAAGCTGTGGCTGATTTGCTGTATTCTAAAGCCATAGCTTATGTTTTCATATAGGTTACTACTAGGGGTGTTTACCTTGTCTGCTGAGTTCATTATCACTGCCTGTGATCTTGCATATACAAGTAATATTAAATATTGTGTCTGTTCACAGCTGTGCCCTGATGTACCAGCTCTGGAGAGCTGGAGGAGTATTGAATAAGGCACTGCTTGGGTGAGCAAGGAGCAGGAGCAAGAAAGATGCAGGGGTGTTTTTACAACTTTAAATGGAATAAGTCGGATAAAAATAATTTTTGCTATGCCTGGTTTTTACTTTTGTAAGGCAAACCCAAATGATTTAAAAGTGAACTTACATGCAAAGTTAAGAAAATGCAGAATGGCACAATCAGGCTAAGAGGGATACACTAAATATGAGTAGAGCTGGTAGCAAACACATTTCTCCCTGTAGGCAGTTTCTGTTGAGATAGAAGTATTTTTGAAGATATGTCTGTTGATTTTATGAAAGAGAGATTTTTGCAGGGAAGCATAAGTCTAGGTCTACGAGGAGCTAACTGGTTTAGGTTTTAAGTTGACTTTTCATTATATCACAATAAAGATTTTTGAGAAGCCAGATTTTGAAATTGTTTAGGATATTCTTGAAACAGCCCCTCAGTAATTAGTTAAAATATTTATAGGTGAATCACAAACTCGTTGTGTAGTCTAAAAATCCGAATTCTCAGCACATGAAATACTGGAATTTTGGGTAATATTGAACCTGTTTACTAAAGGTTGAATGAAGAACAAGCATATTAGATGACTAAAAATAACTGAATTACGCACTTCGGTGCACTTTCTAGAGAAGCATTTTAAACGTGACTGGAAACCTTTAGAGCCAGATTGCTACTCAAGAGCCCTTCGTGGAAATGAAATCCGTGGCCCCCGACGGCAGCTGCCGGCGGGCGGTGCCTCCCCCTCGCCCCGACGGGCTCCGCTCCCCGCGGCCCCCGGGCGGGGCTGGACCGGCCCCATAAAGGCAGCGGGGCGGCCGCGGGGCGCAGTCCCAAAGCAAAGCCGAGCCGAGCCAGCTCTGCTGTCCTGTCCTGTCCTGTCCTGTCCTGTCCTGAGCTGTCCTGCCAGCGGAGATGCTGCGAGTGCGGTGCTTGCGCGGGGGAAGCCGCGGAGCCGAAGCTGCGCATTACATCGGCTCACGGGTTGGTGCCGCATCGCTAGGGGCTGGTGGGGTTGAGGATGCTCCGTGGGGACGGGGTCCTGTGTGGCCCCTTCGTCGGGGTGCTCCGAGCGGTGGCAAGAGAGTGCGGGGCGGCTGCGGCTCCTCGGACTGAGGCTCGCCCGACATCCCCCGGCTCAGCACCGCAGAGCTCAGCGACTCCAGTCGGGGTTGTCAGAGCTGTTTTCTGTGTCATTGCCCTTCTAAAATGAGTGCTTTTGAAAAGGCAAAATGTCCTTTAAGGGTCTAGTAGGCTGTGAATAAGAATGGCCGTAACAAGCTGTGCTTCTGTTAATACTCCAAAATAGGGTATGTTGCTTTGGGATTACAGTGTTAAGGTGCTTGGGGGCTGAACCATCACTATTTGCCTTTTTGTAAGGGAAGCGTAATTTTCATTCTTGTTTTTATTTTAAGCTTCAAAGGGTCTTTACAGGATGGGTGCAGCGAACTTTCCAGAGCACCCAGGCAGCCACGGCCTCCCAGAACACCTGTGCTGCTGATGACAAGGCTACCAGCCCTGTGCCTAAAGACTGTCTTGTTTGCTCATACAATGAATGGGACCCACTGGAAGAGGTCATTGTGGGAAGAGCTGAAAATGCTTGTGTCCCACCTTTTTCTGTGGAGGTTAAGGTAAGCAATAATTAAAAAAAAAAAAAAAAACAACAAACCTTAAATAAAGAATAATGTGGGTTTTATACATGCAATTTGCTTAAGCTTTACAGTGTACAGGTGTGATCTTTACTCTTGAGGATTCGTCTTTCAAAGTAGTTGTTTACATCTGTGAAACGTTACAGTGTAGCCATGTTGGTGAGGGATGTGCTTTTTCTTTTCGCTGTCATCTGAATTAGCTGTTTTAACAGAACTCACTAATAGAGAGAATCTCTAATATGTGCAGTTTGCTCTAGTTATACAGCCCTGATGCTATCAAAGTACACACACTAGCTTTTGACGTAGCAAAACTTTAATTTGGCTTGCAACTAAGTAGGGTTACCACTTTAGAAAAAAGTGTAATTTTCTACTTAATAGTCTGAGAAAGATTGAATTCTGTAGCTGTGGACTAGTGGGACTACTGCACTGAATAGCTCTTAAGGAGCTTGCTGCAGCTCCTGTATGCTACAGTCAGCACTGTGTAGAAATCCATACTCTTCTGTTTTTCAGGATTTTTTTCTGTGCCTAAAACTGCAACAGCAACCTAAATAAATCCATGTTTCTGTGCTCTCTGAAATAATGTATTTTAAACAGTAACACTCAAACAATGGGCTTGCTTCAGATTTTTGAGCATTTTACCTGGACTTCAAAGTTGCTGTGTATGTGTGTTACCTGCATTTGTGGGATGCCCTTGAATCATTCTCTTTTGTTGTTACGGTACAGTACTGTCTCCAGGACAGCGTGTAATCCATGGCTATCACAGCAAAATGAGCTGGGGCAATATTTCTGCCAATGGCAAACAAAGATACTGAAAATACATTTAAAGTGCTGGAAATGGTCATCTTGGAGAAGTTTGAGATGTACTAGTGGAGAAGACTACTCTTAGCCCTTTTTATGTTTGTATTTCTTTCTTTTAGAATCTGGGCTGTGATGCTGGGTAGAAGGGGTTGGAGGAGTGTGAATGCATTTCTGCAGCTTGGTAGTTCTAATCCCCAGATAGCAGAGTAATCACTTGACTTACATTGGGACATTTGAGATGACATCTTGGTGCCAGTGAGCACAATGAAAGCTTCACTACTGACTTCATGATGAGTTTTATTTACTCCTTGAAAGCTGCAGCTCAGTCATCAATCTCTGGAATCCTCTTTCAGGCACTCCAAAGATATTCTCTCAGCTTCAGAGAAAGAAGTGAATGAGTGTTAGCATTTCTGCTGTACAAGTGTATGTATATGCATCTGTATAAGACTGCCAGAATGAATGCACAGGAAGAGTAAGGAAAAAAAGGTCTAACTTTTTTACATTGTGACATTCAGTGAAGCAAAATTCTGTCCTTGAGTAGTGGCCAAGGGCTTGCTTTAGTGCCTGAAGAAATAGTTCAAATGTCTTAACTTGCTGAAGTGTGACATGCTATACAGGTTTTACTGCCCATTAAGCCATAACTACTCACGTGAGATCAGAACTTCACTGTCTTGTACGTGTGATATCAAAACTCAATGAGGAATGTCAAAGGATAGGATTACCTCTGCAGTTCAAATACCTGGGACTTAGGGTTAAAGCAACCTTTAGCTTTGCTTTATATCAACTGCCAAGCCCTCAGCAGGTACTGGGAATGGAGTGTGCCAGCTGAGATGTGATTTCTTCTAATTTCCTCTGCTTTTGTCTTAAATTTTGCTGTAGAAACTACAACAGTAACTTTACCTGGGGGATGTTGCTGAGAAATCCAAACAGGAGTTCAGTTCTACCTTGACTATTACTATTAATTACTAGATTAATTATTGTTCAAATCTCCATGTGGCTGAAAGGTAAGGTGTGTATGTGTGTTGCTTCAGTGTAATACCATAGCCAGAAATCCCTGCTCCTCCTCCTGTAAGTAGCAATAGTAGGGTTGATGTGTTTCACATGCCATCTGCCAAGTATGCATGAGGGTCATTGGTCATAAAAACTGCAGTTTGAAACTAATGAATTTGATTCTTATAAGGAAAATTTGAAGCTTTGGACTTGAGACACTTTAAAAAATATATCTCAGGTCATAACAATTTGGTGAATGCTTGTGTTAAGGTTAGGTTTTAAGATTGTATGCAGGTTTATTTACCAAATATTTAAATGCAGGAAGTATGTCTGCATTCAGCATTCTCTTGTACTTTGAGACATGGTTTTGGTATACACAAATCCTTTTGCTGTGATGTGGGACTGCTGTGCTTGGCATAAGAAGGAGGAAGGAAGGAATCGAATAGAGAGCCCTGCATATCTGATGAATATTAATGAGCTGACACTTTATTCCATATCGTTTTCAGAGTTTGAAATGGACTATGTAGGTTATGTAGGGGTAAATACACTATTTGGAAACATGGGAAATCTTAACAAGGAGGTGAACAACTGCATTAATTAGGAAGATGGCCTTTTTTGAAATAGCACTTCAGTGAAAAATCTCACAGTTGAGACTTCTAAAGTCTTCTGAAGCAGTTAACAGTGAAGCAGTTGCACTTTGAGAATAATAATGCATTTTTGGTGAAGAGGTATTTTTAATACAGGTCACTATATCTCAAGTGAGAATATAGGAGTGTGTGTTTACTACTGAATTAGGCAAAAAGACTTTTGATTTGAATTTCTGTTTCAGGGCCCTTAATTTAATAACTGTCGTTACTAGTTTTCAGGTACATCTTGATGATGTTAATTATTTTCTGCAAAAATGTTTAAAATATATAGCAACTCTAGGGAGCAATTCTGTTTCTTATAGACAGTCTTTCCTTACAGCATTGCTTAAATTGCTCTCTAAAAAGAATGAGTTTGTCTCAAATGTTGCTGCAGTGTCTAAGGTACTCTCAGAGAGCAGGTTATAAGGTGCACTGAGGAGATTATTTAAAGCTTTTTCCTGTGTCCTGGCCGTGGTACCTTTTGAACAGTCTGAACTGACTTGTATGTATATGGAAATCCTAACCCCAATTTGATATGAAATACATGTCCCAGCCAGATACCCTTTTCCCAGTTATTCAGAAAGTAGGGAATATGAGTAGTGTTACTCTGTTGTAAATTCAGATTATGCCATTGTATTAGTGCCACACAAGAGTGGTTTCTCAGGAAAAAAGCAGTAGTAGAAAACACGTGGTAGAGAGAGAGGAGCTGCACCTCTCAGGGATGATGATATTCACATACATCATGGCTGGCTCTGAAAATAGCTTCCTTCACTCCATAGGACGAATTTATCTCCTAGCAGAATGTGTTTCCACAGGAATGCTAAGCACTTCATATGATCTCCATGATCTGACCAGCTGGCAAGTTTGACGTGATCAACTTACCCCAAGACCTCATGTATAGAAAAAGAATAAATTCCTTCAGGAAGGATGGGAAGAAACTTCAGTACTAGAGGAGCAGGATGCCCATTCTGGGGCTCTCTGTGTAAATGTTAAGCTTGAATCTTCTTTATTCTCTCTCACTTGTGTAACATGAGGGCAAATATCCAGAAATAGTAAAGAATAGAGTGGATATCCTGGATTGTTAAAGGGGAACAGGGATGCCTTCAGATGAATGGCCCTGCCTGCTCAGGCACCTTAGCACTGACAGTGCTAACACAAAAGGAACTTCATTGCATGGTTTTTGTTGAGAACATCACTTTCTGGGAGGTATCAGGACTGCAGTGTCAGGATAGAACCTCATGTTTGGAAGGGCAGGTTCTCCTGCACCCCATTGCTGTCCCTCATGCTGCCTGGATGGGATGGACTCTGGTAAAAAGAAGACCTCACCACTTGCTTACCTGTTCCTGACTCCTGCTGTCATTCCAGAAAGGCTTCTGGCACGTGCATCTCTGCTAACACTGACGTGACAGAGGAACATCGGATACACTGAACTGACACACTGTCATTTGTTCTGATCGTATGTCTGCATTTTCATGAGAACTAGGACATTATTTTGAATTTGTTTTTAATTTGAGAAGACTATCACAGGGTTTCAGCAGAGGATTTAGGCCTGTAAATGTTGTACTTGCTTTAATCCAACCCTGACAGGTGAATTTAGTATCTTCGGCATCTTCTAGACTGCTGCTGTACCTGAAGTATGGCCCCTTCTAGCTAACAAAGCATGTTACCTGTACTTGGGATGGCTTTACAATTCCTGATGTGACATTGTGACAGTACTGAAGGAAGGTTTTAACAAGGCAACTACAGATGTTTGCATTTTGGAGATGAACTCAAGGTTGTTTTAATTTAAAAACATACCTGCAAGGCCTTATTAAATAGCAGAGTCTGTGGTGTTTGCCATGTTTGGTGTGTTTGTACAGGTGTGCTGTGATAAGGACCAAATCTTTCATGGCCACTTGGCAATACTGGTCACTAAATACTAACTGAAGTATAATGTAGTCTCTTGGTTTTCATCTGTGATTTGATAATAAGGCTTTCTGTAGGGCTATGGCTAAAGAGAGGAAGAAATATTTATTACATTATTTAGAGTAGTATTTCCATCAATAGAAACAAGTAGCTGAAGTTACTGATCCATCTATATCCAAAAAAGGGGAAATGGAAGGCGAAATGAAATGTCCTGGAAATCTCGTCTAAAAGTCAGACTAAACTTGCAGGTGGGAAATCAAATGTGTGCTTACTTCTTCATATTCCAGAATGGGTTTCCCTTTTTTCCCTGCTGTTCCTCAGAGGACTTTTTTTCTTGAGCATCATGCTGCATGTGCAGTCCATTAGCAGAACTGAAGCAATCTGCTGGTTCAGTGAGCTTGCTCAGCACATACAGCTCTTACTTAACTTTGTCACTGTGTGTAAGTATTTGTGAAGACA
Organism: Pyrocephalus nanus; assembly: GCA_038380795.1. Taxonomy (NCBI): domain Eukaryota; kingdom Metazoa; phylum Chordata; class Aves; order Passeriformes; family Tyrannidae; genus Pyrocephalus; species Pyrocephalus nanus. Next base: position 10,849,452 of record CM076272.1, read on the forward strand.
TCAGCCCTTCACAACTAGTCTGACCCCTGCACTGACATGAGTTTAGTGACTGGGCACAGCCACACAGTGAAACCTTGCTGATGATGTGTATAAATAGAAAAATAGAAGTTGTCAAGATAGAAAATAAAGACAGCAGAGGGCTAGGATACAGATTCTCAACCAGGCAATAATTGAGAATTTATGAGATATTGACACTTCTCCCTTCCTTTTTTTTCCCCCTGCCACCTCCTCTCCTTTTATTTGAAAAGAATCAGCAGCACATGAACAATTCTTAGGAACTCTTCAAAATATTGCAAGAATCAGATGTAAGGCACACTCCAACATCTTAGGGTCAAGAGCAAGAAAATTTGAACAGTAAGAATTGCATCTTGGGCATCTATTTTGCTCCAAAATAATTGATGCTTATTCTTTGTCACTTACGTGTACTTTTGTTTTAGGCCAACACGTATGAGAAGTATTGGGGATTTTATCAGAAATTTGGAGGCCAGAGTTTCCCCAAAGACCATTTAAAAAAAGCTATTGCTGAAATTGAAGAGATGTGCAATATTTTGAAAGGAGAAGGTGTTACTGTCAAGAGGCCTGATCCAATTGACTGGTCTGTGAAGTATAAAACACCTGATTTTGAGTCTACAGGTAAATGTTCTTCCACTGTTGAAGGTCTTGTCTGTTTAGCTCTTGCCTGAGACGTTTTGGATGTCATCTAGTCTTCCCTCTTGCTAGGAACAGAATTATTGCCAGTGTTGAGTGAGGTCAGTGATGGCTTTGTGTAGCTATGACTTGAAACATCTGCAGGGATGGAGATTCTGTCTCCTGGTTTTCTGACCTCCTTCAGTGCTACATGGATTTCCAGATGGCAGAAGTTTGCCTGATAACTAACCTGAACTTCCCCCACCGGCATCTGTTGCCAGATTGCCTTTCCATGTTGTCACTGCCATTGCCAAGAAGTGTTCATCTGTCATGTTTAATGGCCCTCAGATTAGCTGTAAACTGTTACTGCTTTGTCCCCTACTTGCCACACAAGTCAAATGCTATAAGGCCTCCTGCTGTCTTGACAGCTCTTCACTGGACCCTAGAGTTGGATCCATCTTAAACTATAGAGGCCAAAATAGTTGGAGGCAACAGTTTTCCAGGGACATCCTTGCTGGCATCAAGGAAATTGGGATGTCTCGTTACCTGCTGTCCACATTCCTCCATGTGTAGCACTGAATGGCTTTGGTTGTCTGCAGTGAGAGCACACTGGCTCATACTCAGCTTTCCATCAAGTGTAGCCCTCAGGTTCCTTTAACGTCAAATGTGTTGTTAAGTTGTTCTAGTGGAATGAAAATTCATTAGGGAACAGATAATGTTAATGAAAAGTGTAATGGGAGTGCTTCCTGCCCAGGTTCTATGTTCCAGCAAATTCCTCTTTGGTACTACTACTTTTTAAAAGGATTTTATATAAAGAAATGATGTTCACTTGGAAAACTTGCTACCCATCATCACCTTTTAAAGTCATCAGGGTAAATCATAAGCATTTATTGAGTTAATTTTCATTAACCAAATTACGCAGCGGAAGCTTGATGGTGGATGGCTTTCTTCTGGCTGTGAATTTGTTGTGAGTGATGCTTTGTAGCAAAAATTGCATGTATTTTGAACAAAAAATGTCACTTTGAAAAATGACTGAAGAATGTAAGCATCCAATATTATGTGCTGGTTTCCTGACTTTGCTAATAATGATTTTTGCCATTATTTTGAGTAGAAGAAATGGTAAAAAAGGAGGATAAAAAGTGAATAAGCTGAAAGAGCTGAAAAAAGCATAATTTTCTCATAAATTAATGGCCATTTCCCTTTCAGGTATGTATGCTGCCATGCCAAGAGACATCCTGTTAGTGGTGGGAAATGAAATTATTGAAGCACCTATGGCTTGGCGTGCTCGGTTCTTTGAGTACAGGGCATATAGACGACTAATCAAAGATTATTTCAACAGTGGTGCTAAGTGGACAACTGCCCCTAAACCCACAATGGCAGATGAACTCTATGATCAGGTATTGTTCTAATTTTCCTTTAGAACTTCAGTTCTCATTATACAGAATTTTGTTGATAATTCCAGCCTGATGTTTCACAATACCGGGGGAGGGCAATGGCACAAAACAACTCTGGAGATTTGTGGTTTTTTCTAGTGTTTGCAAACATGCTGTAGCCTTTCCAGCTGAAACTAAGTGTGTGCAATTAGGGAATAAGGAACAGGAAGTTGTGTCTATTGAATTCCTTTGCTTTGAATTGTTTTGGTTACGGGCTGTAACTGAGCATTACTAAGGAGGAAGGAATGCTAAAAACACATCACAGAGACTACTTTAAAGAATTAAGATTCCCTGAGAATGTCCATATATCCTGAGTGCAGGAAAGTGGGAAAAAATATTTGTCACAGAAAAAAACCCAACTCATAATACTTGTTTTGCATGATGATGAGTATTTTGAAAGTTACATAAAAGAAACAGTGGAGGATCTAAACTGTGAGTATTTACCTTCCAAATTTTTAAGTGACTAGTATCTTAATCTTTCTAATAATTTTGACTTGAACAATTTTGGTAGTTTCCTATAGGTCCCCAAATGCATCTGGACCTTGGTAAAAGCATTTAGAATACATGCAGTAAACTAGTTGTGGAATGATTATGACTTTCTGGGAACAGTGACATCAATGATACAAAGAAATCTTTGTTAGAAAAAAAATAACCTTAGAGTATGCTGTCAGAATTAGAAAACTTCCAGAGCCTGTTCTAAAGCACAGAAACTGCTTAGCTGGTATTTATTTGTGCTGGGTTTTACACCCCACTTGTTCTTAATGGCCTCATTTAATTTTAAAATTATTTGAAATAATGAAGATCTACCTTGTAGTTTGAAGTACTGTTCCATTTTAAAATGTGGAAAAGCAGGGAGCCCACTTTTGTTGGGAATAACTTGCATACCAGTATTGCTGTCCCTGTGCAGTGATGTGTTGGACTGATAGTTAAACTCCACTGCTAATGAACACTTTTGATCCAGAAGCTGGAATATTATCGAGACAGTGGTTCTGAAGAGCAATTAATTTCTTGGTATAACTATTGTCTCTTATCTCATCAGCTGTTCTTGAATGTGCTTAAAACCTTTCTCGTACACATCCACATTTAGGCTTTCTTTTTTATTCTACAATAAGTAAAATAAAAACACCTGCAAAGAACATACTACTAGCTATCAATATTAACACATTTTCTTAATTTCAAAATACTCTTCTGTAGCAAATAATTAAACTTTCCCCTAACCTCTCCAGCCTAAAGTTGTTATTCCTTTTTCTACAATTAGAATTATCCAATCCACTCTGTTGAAGACAGGCATAAACTGGCTGCTCAGGGAAAATTTGTAACTACTGAATTTGAGCCATGCTTTGATGCTGCTGACTTCATTAGAGCTGGAAGAGATATCTTTGTACAAAGGAGCCAGGTAAACAAAGCTTTCTTTCAGTGGCTTTGGTATCTATCCTAATGATTGGTACTTTGTATCTTTTTAAATTCCTGAGCAACATTAAAATAAGAGTGTTGACAAAAGAAATTGCTATTTGTGGAATGTTTGATATATGGGGTAAGACTGTCTTCCAGCTAAGGGGTTAGCTAAAGGCACAAACTTCTCTATTATTTTAGCTTGAATATTTAATTACATAAAACCTTAGACAAACTAAACTTGGATGCAGTTTATATTCTAGCAGAGTGAAATGTGCTTTGTCCTGTTTTCAGGTTACAAACTTTATGGGTATTGAATGGATGAGGCGACATCTTGCACCAGACTACAGAGTGCACATAATATCTTTTAAGGATCCTAACCCTATGCACATTGATGCCACTTTTAATATCATTGGACCTGGTCTTGTGCTGTCTAACCCAGACCGTCCCTGCCACCAGGTAAGACTGTAGAAGGGGAGAAAGTGTTTTGTGTTTAAAAAGGACTCCGCTGGATTAGTTCCCTCCTGGGTAATTATTCTTCCACGTGTTTATTTTATATGCACTTGAATAGTATTAAATTATTGAATTAAGTAGAACCCAGGCAGTTGTTCAGGAACTTATAGATGTATTTGGATCTTGACACCAGAACTTTCTCAGCAGTGCAATGACCACTGTTCTCCCTCAGTTTTCTGCTGCTGCTCTTTGTGCATTCTTAGTGTCCAATATAGGTGGATGTGCTGTGTGCTTCTTTACACTACTTCTCTAAACACTTTCATTACTTAAATATTTTAATTGTATCCAAGGAGAAATTGAGGGTTTCTGCTACTCAGAGTAATCTCCCTTGTGATTCCTATTTTGGAAGCCTCTCCTTTAGTGTTGTTTGAACCAATGGAAGAAAGCTGGCAGTAGCTCAGGCACTCACCTTTGAATAAATGAACAAGAGATATGTTCTGCAGAGTAGGAAATGGAGAGACGTGGAAAACCTGCTACTACACTTTGAGAAAAAGCTACTATTGCTGAAGAGCACAGTCAGATGTAAGAGCTCATCTCTGGTACAGTCAGGTTACCTGTACTGCAGTGCTGGAGAATTTTTTTGAGGATCCCCATGACTTCAGGAGCTGTACAACCACACGGGAATAGCTGAGCTGATCCTGAATCGGTGGGATAGAGCTGTGTGCCACAGAGATTACGGAGCCACGTGCAGAGCATAGCTCTTGGAAGCAGTGTTAGTCACTTCTCTGCAAGTGGTTTCAATGCAAACGGTCTAGTTGAATTACTGCCTCTTTTAATATCCATTCTGAGAATAATTTAAAAAACAATCATAGTTTCTTTTTCCCTCCCCTTTTCCTTTCCATTGCTTTATTGTAATCTTACTTGCCAAGAGGAGGTTCTTGGCCTCGCTGTGTTAAACCCACGAGCTGGGACTTTTTCCACGGAAAACGGCTGTCTGTGTTAGAGAAGATAGATGCAGCTTGCCTTCATAAAATCTGACTTGGCAGTTCTGGATGACCAGGAAGCGTTGGGGAGGGTGTGTGAATGGTGTGGATGAAAGGGAGCTTTTCTTGAATGGTGCAGATGAAAGGGAGCTTTTCTTTAAAATCCTTGCAGGCCAGGCTGGTTACTGAGTGTTTGGGATCAGAGCTCCGCCTTGTGGTAACACTTGAATTAAGAGCTCGACACTTGAATTAAGAGCTCTTCTATGTACTCGGACAATGAAGTTGAAAAGTCAATTCTCCTTAGCCAAATTATCCTCCTCTTATTTTTAACTTAATTGTGTAACTTAGAGACACGGATTATTCTTTAGGATGCCTTTACATTGTCCCCTTTGTTAAATAAGCTGCATGTTAAGTTTCTTATGAAGCATGATGGAAAGGTATTTTCATGTGTTATTTCTGATGGGCTTATTTCTGTAAATGTCATTGTGATTCATATAAATGGATTTCACAATCATATGGGAAGAAATAATACTGAAAATAAAGATTTTAATGTTTCTTTTAATATATTTACTTAACAGGCTCCAAACTGCATGTGCTATGTTTTGTCTTTAACGTATCTTAGTGCACCTAGCATATATAAACCCAGTAGAAATAAATGCTATTGGTATGCAAAGGTTTTAAAAAGGTGCTTGTATGAAAACTGGGTTTGTAGATGAAACTTGAATGAGGGCAAGAATAGTGATCTGAGGGAAGGGGATGTCATGCATATTGAAATATCGTGAGGAAATGACAGAAGTTGGAGGACGTGACACTCTAAGAACACTCTCGAGAATTTAATTAAATTGCTCTTTCAGATTGAGCTCTTCAAGAAAGCTGGCTGGACTGTGATCCAACCTCCAGTGCCACTCATCCCAGATGGTATCTTCAGTTTTTCTTTTCTAAGAATTCCAAGAGTATTCTGAAAAGTATTAATATGGGGCAACAGGGGTACATTACAAGGTTGATTCTCGTGTGTTTAGATCACCCACTGTGGATGTCTTCTAAATGGCTCTCCATGAATGTCCTGATGCTGGATGAGAAACGTGTGATGGTGGATGCCAATGAGACATCTATTCAGAAGATGTTTGAAAAGCTGGGTATGTCCTACCATACTTGTACATATACCTACAATAAAACAGTCATGATACCAGCTGTGCACATCGGGGTAAATGGAGGTTTCACTTAAAGTAGTCAAAGCAGCCAGCATTGGAAGAGACATTCAAACTGCTGGGTTAGTAAGTAAGAATCATTCAGTAATTTTCCTCCTGAATACTTCAGTCATATGAATATGGGCTGCTTTTGCCCCCTATAGCTTCCAGCAAATCAAGGTATGAGTAACAACTGAAGTTATTGCTAGCAGGCTTCTGAATGAGCTTTTTTAATGTAAACTGTCTGCTCAGTGTATGGTCAAAATCTGTCTTGGAGAGGTTGAGTGCACATATTGCTCAGTGATGCTGAGCTTACCATCCCTCATTGCCAAAATAATTTCAGATTTTTCTAGTTTCAAACTCATTGTACTTTAAACTGTCAACACCACTTAAGCCAGGTATTTCTCCTCATTTATGGAGAATCTCAGTCCTGTGAGATGTAACCTCATGATAGCATGGAATTCCTTTAGATATGCAGTGACAGGAGAAATGTTACTGAACAAAATCTGTAAGTCTTCTCATGCACAGCTCACTGCAAGGACAAGTAATATGGACTTAAAAGTCTGTGCTCATACAGTGAATCCAACTGCTTCCATGGTGCTGGGAGGGAAAGGTGTAGATAGTTCTACTTGTGGCTCATAGTTGGTTAATAAGGGAGTAGCCACATTGCTTGATGCTACAGCTGACTGGTGCTGCAGGAGAAGTATGTGGTGATGCAAAAGTTGACGGGGTAGAATGAAGACTTGTGGTTAGATGAGAAGTCAGGGGAAGTAAGGGATCATTGTAGAGTAAAAGATAATACTGCCCAGTAGCAGAAGACTCTTTTAAAGGGAGAAAAATGATGGGAAGGAGAGAATGATCCAAAGGTGGAAGATAGCAACTGTGAACCTAGAAGAAGGTTTGGTGCCATGGATGTGAGTGCCCTTATTGAAGCTTCCCTCAAATCTGAGATGATTGCAGGTGAGAACCATGCAATCCAATGCTTTAAGGTGCTTTTAAAGACTGACTATACACCCTTTAGTAAATCACTTAGCTTCTCAGTCTTAGATTGCTTTAATTCTCTGCGTGACCAAGGAACTGAGGATTTATAAATGCTTGAAAGTACTTAAAAAATGAGGCAATTAATGCTAATCATGGCTTATCTTTTGCACTTGAACTTCACAGACTATGTAAGTTCTAACTAAACTCTCACAGACTGTGTAAGTTCTAACTAAACTCCAGTAGTCAGTAAGTTCCTAGGACTGAGATGGGTCTATTGGGAAAAAAGCTGTTGCTGATCTGGGTGATAGATTGTACTGTGCTGCTTCTGAGCTCCTGAAAGTACCAAGAAGCAAAAAGGCAAACTTTGCAACAGAGAAGTCTTCTGATCCTAGTCTAGCTGTCAGGGCTTTGTGTAAGCTGAGCCACAGCTGAAGCATCAGAGCTGAAAAGAAGTGGGAGGAAGCTTAACCTAGGTATTAAGTGTAAGAGTCTCTTTTCCCTTTCAGAGAAAGAGGGACACAGAACTATCTGCTTTGAATACATCTTTCCTTGAAAGACATTTGAAAGAGCACATTCAGTGTCTGAGCCATAAATACTCACATAGATTTATGCAAATGTGCCCTGATAATATATTGTAGCAGAATTTCACCTAGTTCTTCACACGCTGCACAAACTGAATTTATCTTTTTATTATTGGCACATCATAACACATCAAACACTGGCTGTGCTTCAGGCACTGTATACACCTAAGGGTATTGCTGGAATAAACAAGCCATCTATGTTCCTGGTTTGTTCTTTGCCTAGAATTTGGGAAAATAAATTCTTAACAAACGAGTAGGAAATACCTCCCATACTTACATCCAGCCATATGATCTGATAAACTGTTATCTACTGTTCCAGTCAGAGCTCGCCACATGAGTTTGAGATGTTAATTTTCAAGTATGCACTGTGTGTTTCTTTCAGGCATTTCCACAATTAAGGTGAATATTCGCCACGCCAATTCACTGGGAGGTGGTTTCCACTGCTGGACGTGTGACATCCGCCGCCGTGGGACCCTGCAGTCCTATTTTGACTAGTTATGAACCAGATAGGTAGCAATGGTTCAGCTTCTAAAGTAGGCATAGAAAATGAGCAAATCAATGTCACTTTTGTTAAAATGACTGCATGAGCTCTAGTGCTTGATCAGTGGTGTCCTCACAGTGGTCTGGTAAACGTTTCATTCTTAAATACCCTTCACTTTCAGCAGGATAATTGAAACTATTTCCATCAGCAATACAGGTTTTCTGGCTGCCTTTTTGAAAGACATCCTTCATCTATGAAGCCTTTTCACATTGGCTTTGAATGTAAAAGCTTGACAAAACAGCTAAAAGGCCTTGTTAGAATAGCTTGGCCGCTAATATTGGATATCTACCTCTATCTAGTTACTCTATCAAATAGGCAGCTTGAAATGTGAAACTTGAGTAAAACTTTCCTTATTCCTTTTATTCACTTTTTTGTTCTAATATTTTCATGTCTCATGAAGTTAAAATAGATGCAACTGCATAGATCTCCTATGGAACCAAGTAATTTTATAATGTTTTTCACACTGAGCCATACAGATATTTACAGGGAGTTTCCAGTATGATCTAACTTTTAAGACATGTTCACTTACTTGCCATGTACTTCTGCATTTTCTTCTGATGCATGTCATGCACCTGAATACTTTTTTATATTGCTTTTTGTATTGCTGAAATTGGGTTTTATTTAACTTTTATTCTGCTTGTACAGGTTTCACTCTGAGTTGTTTACATAACTTAAAAAAAGGCACAAAACAAAACCCCAACGACAAACCCTCCTAACCTTAAACTTCTGACACCTTACAACCTTGTCTTCCTTCAGCTGTAGCAGATACAGAAAGAGATGTATCAAAACTTGCCAGAGGCCATGAAAGAATTTGAGTACTGATTACTGACTATGTACTTTTTATGCTAATAAAGTTTTTTGCATTCTCAATTTGTTGCTCTTCTGAAAATGAGTAAGTATGAAATGTCTGGATGAAGACAAAATACATATCACAGACACTTGTATAATACAGAAAAACCTTTGTAGTGTGTTGTTCATAAGGTATGTTTCTACTTCTGTCTTTCACATAAGTATGACTGATGGGGGAAAGTAACACTAATAGATATTTCTTAATAGAATATGGAGGAAAGTACTTTTACAGTGCAGTCCACCTTGACAGAAAAGGTGTCATGCTCACATATAAGCTGTATGGCCATATTTTAGAGTTGGGTAGAGCAAAACTGGTCGAATATCAACCATCTAGAATGCTTTGAGATATGCCAAATGGGAAGATCTAATTAGGCAGCTGCCAGCACTTCAGGTACAGAGATGGTGCCTCTTTTCTCTCTAAAATCAGGGCACTTTAGACAATGGGAATTCATCTGAGTCTTCCTGTAGCCAGGCTTTGTTTTCCAGTATTGGCACTGGAGCTGGACAGCTGCCTGAGAGGAGCACACACAGCAGGTCCTCCTTCCCTTGTTCTGCAAGCTGTGGTGCCCAAACCATGTCTGTGCTTGGTGTAAGATATCACCAGGTATGGCTAAACCTGTTAGAGACTGGCCAAGTGTGGATGATTAACCAGACACATGTACCCTGGATGCATCCAGGATTAAGGAGACTATATTTGCATACAATGTTATAGATGAAATTCTGACTTTAGAAACATTTCAACCTTTCCCCAGATTTTATGTTTATCCCTTATCGGATGCTTTTTTATTAAAATCTGAAACTGTGCACACAGTAGCAAGTCTTTCTGCTTTGACACCACCACTGCTTCTGAAGGTGTGTGGGGGTTTTTTGGCTGTCAGTAATACAAGTTCTTTTACCTAATCCATGAACGCTTTGATTGATCTGGGAATAGACTTGTCTTTTAAGTCGTCTTTCCTTCAACAAGAAAGTCAGGGGGGTTGTTCCATGTGAGCTTTCTGTTCAGCAGTAATGTCAGAATACAGATTGTAGAGACACACTGCCAGGAATGCACTGACATGAGGAGGCATTACTACCATTGCTTTGGGTCAGAGGAGGATCTGGTGATGTGAATATTTTTGAGACTTCCTCAGACCTGACTCCTTCACTGACCATAAATCAGTAAGTCAGCCAGTCCATTTCCATGTTAAGTTGCAAGGCAGCTACACTTGGGTACTCCATGAGGCACAGCAATGGTTAAACAGTGCGTGCCTGGGCACTGCTCCAGCCTACAGAAGCAAGGATTACTGGGGAACCCTGTGGGATTCTGTCTAACCCTGCTGCAGCACAAGTCCAGGGAGGACAAAGTTTGTATCTCTGCTGGAACAGCAATATTTTCCCACCAGTGCAGGGAGCATGAGACTTTATTCACAGGTGTGTTCACAAACGTCCCTGGGGTGGATATGCACGTCTGTATTGGCAAATGTACAATTGCCCTGTCTCACATTTTCTTCTGTCCTATCAGTGTTACTTGGAGATTGTGCTGCTATGGGAGAGAATTTATGAAGTGGAATGCAATGATAAAAAAGTTCAAAGGTAGATTTTAAAGCTCTGCTAGGCTTTCTCTATGTATTGAAAAATGCTGTTAAGGAGCACCCTTTTCCCCAGTAGCCCATTCAAAGGGAGTGATACAGAAACAGCACAATCTTCGGAGGAATGATGAAGGGAACATGATACATAACAGTGTTATGGTGGATGCCAACACGTAATACTGATACATATAATCTTCCAAGTTATTTTTGTATTTACAGAGAGGGAGGTCAGCCTGTGTCACAGTTGGCTCTGGTTAGACAAGAACTTGGAAATAGGAATCTACAGTGAGAAACAGAAGGGCTTAGTTTCTGCTCCAATATTGAATTACAAGCAATTTTATGAAGCCAAATTACATGTGGGCAGCAGGATACTATTGGTTAGAGGAAGCAGGCATGATGGTGCTTGACCACCTCTGTTTTAGGCTGCAGTTTATGTGTAAATAAACCAAACTGAATGTGGGCTCGACTTGAATTCTCCATAATTTGTTTTTCACTGGCTTTGAAGGCCTTAAATACTTGCTATTGCTTCAGAGAAAATCAGCTTCAGCTTCCAAAATAGATGGTACCTCAAAAGAAGCCGCAGAAAGACAGTACCTGCCTGGGAGGCCCAAAACACTGAAATAGTTACAGCTGTAAGGAAAGAGGCTAAATCAGTTGCCTAATGCACAGAGAGGTTTTCAGGGTGGGCTCAGCTGAGCTGCAGGGAATAAGGGAATCACTCCCTGGGCAGGGGCCCTGGGGAATTAGGATTTTCCTGCCGTTTTGCTGCTGAAACCTGGCTCTAGTAAGCTCCCTGGTTATAAGAAGGTATGTGTACTTGTATAGATGCCTGTAATAAGGATTCTTCATGTCTGTATTTTAGAGAAGGGTACAATTCTTCAAGTACCAGCACCAATGTGGAGAGGGTGTGGAAAGAAGGTCGAGTCTCTGAGGCAGGGATAACCTCCTGCTGTGTATCTGTAGCTCAGGTTTGGCAAAGCTACAGACTGGGGGAACGAGGGGTGTTTGCCCTACTCAGTGGGCAAAAGGGAAAGAAGGGTTTTCTCCAGTCAGTTGCTTTGAGCTGTGTCTTTCCAAGCAGAAAATGGTGGTTTCTTGTTTCAGTACCTCCTGAATATTTTTGCTCTCTAGTTTCAAACTCTCTCTTTTGGCTCCATTTCTTGGCATCCATATGAGTAATAACCCAACCTGGAAAGCCTGGTGGACAGTTCCACAACTCTGATGTTAATGCTTAAGAAGAGTAGGCTGATGTCTATTTGCCTCTTGGCAAAATTAGTCTTGGTTTTTAGATCAAAAATTAGGGCCACTGCAGGAAATATTTTTTTCTCTGGTGTTATGCAATACTGGTGGAAATCTGAATGTTGGATCCACATATATTTCTGCTAGTTAAAGATGTTACTAGAGTTGAATTCCCTGTTCCACCCTCCCATACTATCAGAGGCTCTTTATTCTTGCTAGAGAGAAACCCAGTGTGTTTAGCTGTGCTGAAAATGTCAGGATACCCCTCAGTCTCTGGTGTTCATCACTTCCCAAGAGGGTCTGCTTCTGCTTTCCTTTTGCTAGAGCATTCTCTGAGTTTAATTAAGCAGGCAGGAAATAGCTTCATGATAATGAATGATGTCCCAAGTTAGTGGTTCATTCATTAGTTTATTGCAAATTATCACAATTCATGACTTAATGAAGTCAAATATATGAATGAGAAACAGAACCTTCCGAACTGTTTTTTACTGCTATGTTACTTTCATAAGCTTGAGAGCGTGATTACTTGGGCAGCCCCACAAAAAATAAGCTAGCAAAATCCAAGGCATGCTCTGTAACAGTTTACACCCTCTCCCTGCTCCCTCTGTGTCTCAAAGGACAAGAATGAGGGGGAAACTCTTTATCTGAGACCCAGACAGGATAACACAGAGATGATTCCAGCTGGCAGAGACTCAGGTATTCCCTCAGGTACATTAATCTCTCTGTTTTCTACATGGATGATAGTTTAGGGACCTGATACACTTAACTATGTTTCTGCAGGTAGAAAAAAAAAAGTGTAGAAATACTGGTTTGTGTTTCAGTGTTGGCATCTTATTGGTGTTGTTTCCTGATGTATGATATACCTGTCCTACTGTGTCAGAGCAGAGCTGTGGTGATGTGGGATTTTTTCTTTGTTTTTACCAGTCCAGTACTTACCTTTAGGGAGTTTTGGATCTTCACCTCATCTGTTTCAGCTGTCAGATGCTGCAGTGGCGAACACTTGGAGAAAAGCATATTCTGAAAATTGCATGTGATGGGATGAAGGCTGAGTTGTTAATGGATTTGGATGGGTGTGTCTGTTTATAGCACTTAAGAAAACATAATTCTTCCTGGGTTTTCCCTACAGCTGTAGGGAACAAGGTAGAGAATGAGTAGTCATTGTGCTTGGTTGTCCTGCAGCTGCTCCATGACTTTAGGAGAGCATTAAATAATTTTTTTAAAGTCATCCTTAACCTTCTTCTTCTAAAGTATGGTATCTCACCCACCCAGCTTTTACATACTCAGTCTTGCCTCCAGCTTTTTGTTTTATGTTCACCACTGTGGCAGATGAATGTTTGGCTCATTTATGGACCTTGACTTACATACCTATTTTGTTGTGACTGTGTGCTGGTTTTGGCTGGGCCACAGTTAATTCCTTCACAGTAGCTGGTCTGGGGCTTTGTTTGGGATTTGTGCTGGAAGCAGAGCTGATAACACAGGGATGTTGTAGTTACTGCTGAGCAGAGCTTACACAGAGCCAAGGCCTCCTCTGCTCCTTAACCACTACTGAGGAGGCTGGGAGTGCACAAGAGGCTGGGAGGGGACACAGCTGGGAAAGTGACCCCAGCTGAGCCAAGGAATATCCCAGACCATGTGGCACCATGGTCAGCCATAAAAGCTGATGGAAGAAGTGGAAGATGTTTGGAATGATGGCATTTGTCTTCCCAAGTCACTGTTATGTGTGATGGAGCCCTGCTTTCCTGGGGATGGCTGAACACCTGCCTGCCCATGGGAAGTGCTGAATGAATCCCTTGTTTTGCTTTCCTTGTGTGTGCAGCTTTTGCTTTAAACTTTCCATCTCAACTCATGAGTTTTGTCACTTTTACTCTGATTCCTCATCCCTCCAGGGAAAGACATTAAGCAAGAGGCTCTGTGGGGCTTAATTGTTGACTGGTGGTAAACCATGACAATCTGACAGTAGTTACTCTTGGGCTGCATCTCTGCATTACTTGAAATCTGTGAGAGTAGTCTCGTTTCTTTTCCAATGAACAATCAAAAAATTATTTCTGGCTTTGCATTGCTCTTTATTCTCATCGTTTTGGAGATACTGTGCTGTGCTGCAGGTGCTGTTAACACAACATGAGGATTCAAATTAATTGCAGCTCTTTATTCAAACATTTGTTAGTCCTAATGTATTTGTCTCCATGGTCATCTATGTTTAAATCTATCCATAAGATGGTGTTGATAATTCTGACCTTATTGCAAGCTGTGTCAGTGAAACCTTCATTGACAATGAACGCTCACAAGGGCTCACCGTTAGATAACCTTTAGCACCACCGGTGTCAGACCCTCAAAGTTCAGGCAAGCACTGTCACAGTAAACCTCATCCCCATGAAGTAAGCAAGGTGGAGGAAAGGTTTTCCTTGTAAAAAACCCTTCCCAAAACTACAGTCCTGCAACGAGCCTGAAAACTTATTTGTTGGCTTGCACAGAGTAGTGGGGACTGATCCCACTTGTCAGTCCTTGGTGGTTTCCACCCACACCGGGCCCTGTGGCAGGTGATGAGCACAGGGCTCTCAGGAGTCAGGACCGCATATACCAGGTTTTGGCCAGCAGGGAGACCCTGTGGACCATCCTCTCAAGGACATCTAGGAAGTGCTGGCAAAGCCCAGCGACCGGAGCGCTAGAGGGTGCTGCTGCGACGCCAGTAGCTCTCTTTCAATCTGTCGCAAGGAATGTTTTAGAACGATTTCTATTTATTAATTTTTTTCCTGATGATGTTTTGATCAAAGTCAGTGAAAACACCGCAAAATTTTTCTTGGGTGTAGGTATCATGTGTTTGATAATACATAAAGGACTATTTCTCAACATCAAAGAGTTCACATGTATACATGTGAAAACAAGTGCTCTGAGTGCAGGGACACAGCCAGACATTTCCTTAAGGCTGGCTGTATTGTTTAGGCTTGCACAGATTGTAAGAAATTAAATTAGGGCCAAATGAGAATTGATCTCTTCCTTTTTAAACCTCCCTCACGTGGACTAAGAACCACAAAAAATGTTTTGACAAGGTCAATAATTTTAAAACTGTGGCCCAAAAGCCATACATTTATAGGGTAATTCCCCATTCTTTTAGATACCTTCTTGGGGCTCAGTTATGCCTCCTTCTTTACAGGAAATTAAGAGCAAATGGTGATATTTTATTGAGCTCCAATACAGGTGAGATTTCTGCAGATGATGTGGTCTATCCTGGCAGTCCCCGTTCCCTCAGATTCCTGCTAGAGTATTTCCTTCTGTTAGTGAAAATATACTGCTTGCTTTTAGAAATACAAAATGTGTTGGGAAGAACTAGAATTTAAGATGAACTGGAATCTATTCCCATTACCCTTGAGAAATTCCAAGTCACTGGGATGAAACAGAATGTAAGTTTTTACAGAAGCAGCAATCGCTTGAAAATTGTGCATTAATTCCTTTGCAAATCTCTCTTGTTTACTCTTTTGTCTGTATTACTTCTGAGTCAGCAAGGCATTGAAATAACTGTTAGGTGACTGGCTTGATGTTTATGGGGCTGTTGGGTAGAGTTTGGCCCGAGCCAGCTGGAATACTGAACTGTGTTCAAGGGAGCTCCAGTTCAGTGACCCCAGGCTCTGTTTCACAGCTCACATAAAACTTATACCAGAACTGTCAGGTTTTGTTCTGCAGTTGAGTAGTGAGCAATATGGTGGCTGTGTGACATCCATGTAGAATAGGAAGCAATAATACCCTTGGGGTTTTTAAAATATCATTGACAATACCGTTACCTAACACTTCATCAGTATTTATCTAGTACTTAATTCATACAAGTATTTGGTTTACCACAGGCTTTCCTCCCATGGGAGAAAACAGTCATTGCATCCTTTGGTATGGTAGTGGCAACAGTGGGCGTGGGGTTGGTGTTCCTAAGAGTCATGAATGTTGAAAACTGAGAAATTGCACACATCCCCCTTCATTTCAGGGTGAGAAAGTCTGAGCCAAATTTCTTTGGTCTTCTGGTGTCCTGGACTTTTCTTGGGATTGATGGCATCAGGAGCTGGTATCTAATGCTGCAAGGTGTTATGGTGCCATAGTGAGCTCCTGAAAAGAAGTGAATCTGAAATGGGGATGGCTGTCTTGATTTGAAACATGGCAAGAAGAAGCCTCATTCTTCCACAAAGCAAAGGCCTTCTAAAAGAGTCTCCTGCAGCACCTTGTTCAGTGTACTGGCTTTGTTTTGAAGGGATGGGTCTCTCCCCCAACCCTATCTAGAAAGCCCCATTCCTTGGGAGAACTCAAGGGCTGTCAGAAGGATGGTAAATATAGTTATGAAAGGAGAAAAAAAGGAATTGCCGAGACTGAGTTACTTGGCCAAGGCGAAAGAGGAAACCAGATGAGACGTGGAGATAAATCCTCTGTCTTCTATGTGTGTGGCTTGTACTTTAACCACATTGCCATTATTTTTTCTATATATTCAGTAATGTGTGGTAACTGGGATGCTGGCCAAGAAGAGGCAGGGAAGAGGATTGCAGTGGTTGTCCTTATCAATTGTTGGGCAATGATTTCACAATTGTAGCTCATTTTCTTCGTTGTGAAGCTAAGAGACAGGCTGTCCTGCACCACTGCTGTCTGCAAACACCAACATATTCAGATCCTGCCCCTGTTTCTGCTAAAAGATAAGCACAATATCATGCAAAATGAGATTTCTTTCTTAAACGAAGAGATTTATAATGGTCAAACACTCAAGGTATGCCTAGCAAATACCAAAACCTAAATCCTCTGCAATGGTCTTCAAGATGCTGTCATTTTCCAAATAACTTGGGCCTCTGAGTTCAGCTTACAGACCTTTTCTAACTGGAACAAACAGGTTTATTTCACTGTACCAAGAGTCCATGTTTACTCACAGCAGTACTGATCCCTGTCTCTCAGCTTATCTTGGGAAAAGAAAAAAAAAATTAAAGCTTTGTTTATTGTTGGCTAATGGCAATAAAGTTACGCCTGATGTCCATTAACCTGTTTTGACATGTCTGCTTGAGGCAGCAGCGTGGAAGCGACAGCCCAGGGCAGCCTGAATAACGGGCAGCCTTGTCAGGGCTTGGGTCAAAGGCCTGTCAGATCTGAGGTCTGAGTTTTATGCTTGCACCTATCACATGTTCAGTGAGGTTTGAATAGTGTAGGGGTGTCTCTGATGGCTCAGCATTGCCAGGTGTGGGGCAGCTTGGAATAAACTTGCTCCCAGCCTGATGTCAAATTTGTGGTGTGAGCTCAGCTGGGAGCCTTTTACTCTGTGGTACTTGCACAACCTCTTCTGTTTGCTGGACCACCTGTTTTTGTGAACCTGATAAATCCTCTCTCTTGAGTTTACTTGAATCTGGCCCTATTTCAAGGAACTCGGGCAGAGCCTGCAACTAATACAAAGCAACTTCTGTAGAAAACAAAATGAGAAATAGTTTTTAGCTTTCCCTGCTTGCCTAGAAGAAATAAAAGTAATTTCAGACATGTTCACAGTGCTTTCTCCTTGCCTCTGCATTAGAAATGCAAAGAGTTGCTTTGTCTCTATGGCCCCTTCCATTTAACTGCTCCTGTTCTCCTGCAGAGGTGAGTGTTGTTCCTGCCTGCTTTCTGAGGGAGAAACTGCACCATGCTGTGGGCGATCCTGAAATAAAAAAGGAAACTGATACCCAGCTGCAATTACAGCTCTCACTTCCTGATCTCCACTCCTGGGCTGAACTTCAAAGCCATCTTTAGACCCATCTGCACTTTCTCTTTTCTTTTTCATCCTTTCCTTTCCTGGTGGACTTCGACATCAGGGCTGCAGATGTACAAGTGGGCAAAAAAGTTTAGTATGGCTTGGTATCGGGGGTAAATCCTCCCAGCCGATGCAAGACAGAGCCGCCATCCTCGTTTTACAGGGCAAAACCACCGAGCTGCAGAGACAAATGTGTCTGGCCTCTCATTGCCCAAGAAGCTAGTGACTCATCCATGGGGAGAGTCCTGATTTCCTAAATTAGTTTGGAGTAAACCAAGCTGTGGGCTATCCTTCCTGTGATCTGACACAACTCGAAACAGATGTCTGGTTTACACTAAAGGTTGAAGCTGAAAACCTTGTGAGTTTGCTTCTCCACAGCAACTATAGGAAAGTTTATCTTATGTTATGCTGCGTATGTGGAAAGCGTTTCCTTTGATTGCTCTGTTTTAAATTAGGAAATGGCCAATTCAACCCCCAAAAAACCTGTGAAAATTGCTGCCACAGAATGCCATCAAAGCAGAAGACATAACATGGGCACCTATGTGGATAATGAGATAGAGCACTTTTGCTTGGTATTTAATGAAAGCAAACTTCAGAAGGCTGGAATTGCCTAGTTTGCAACATAGTTAGTATGTCACTAAATCTGTGACCTGTAAAGAGAAACCAAAGAAAAAGCAAAATACAAAGCAATCTGATATTTCAGGCAGGCCCTCGCCTGCTCTATTAACATTCAAACTGCAATTAGTGATCAGAGATTTTCACCCAAGAGAGCAAAAGGAACAGTGGGGAAAAAAGAGTCTTTGAAGCTGCTGTAATAAACAGCCTTTGTGAATAACTGGGGCAATGATTGGTGAAGTTCAACCCCCCCCATCCCATTCCTGCCTTGCACCCTGCCTGAGCTCGAGATGACCCCCAGCTGGGCAGGGAGGGCTGGCCAGAGGTGCCTCAGGAACCGGGATCGGCTCTGGAGGGACTGCTGGGTTCTGTGCTGTGAAATCTCTCTGGCTCTCAGAAAATTACCTGGGCACATGAAATCACAGAAAGTGATGTTTAAACTTGGTGAATATTTGTTGTAGAATCTCCCAGCTGGGAAGGGAGTACCTGATCTGCTTATCTGCTGGTTTGAGTAGTGAGTTCATATGAATTATTTCAAAATACAAAACTTGCTCAGCTGCACTGCTGCAATGAAATGAGCGTGTTCCCAGTAAATCGAGGACTGTAGGCTTGTGCTGGGCAGTGGGAGAAGTCTGGGATGGTGTCACACTTGTGCACGTGGGGATAAGTCAGCTTGGGTTTTCCTTGGGTTTGTGTGGGCAATTGTAGGGGGAGCCTCCCTGTCAGTAGACAGGGGTGCAAGTTTGATGAAGACACTGAATATCTCCAGTGCACAGTTTACTGTTCTTGTGAGATAGTAGCACTGAGTATTGTCTATTGTACTAGTCTCACATCACAGGAGGGGAAACTCAGGTACAGGGCTTTTGATTTACATCTCAAAATCACAGAATCAGTGGCAAAGACAAACCAAATCACTGGTTTCCGAATCTGCACTCATAGTTTGCCTTGTTCTCTCTACAAAGATAGATCTATGCCCTCATATTTCTTGCCTGTTTTGTCACATTTGTCTTCACTTATTTGAAATAAGTACTTAAGCAAGCAGTGCATATGCCTGGCTCAGTCAGACATACCCTACTCAGTGTCTGAGGACCTTTGTAACTATTATGTCATAACCTAGATAGACTATTCTAGTTACTGACAATTTTGTAAAATGTAATCTCAAACTCCTTTAAGACCAATTTTAATTAAAATGCTGAGAAATATATCATGAAATCCCATGTGATTAATGATGAGTCTATAATCGAGCAAGTGATCTCAACCAAATCACTTATGCACTTTGTGCTTCAGTGTCAGAAAGAGGGCTAAAACTCGGCTTCCTGTACTGCTAATTTTTAATGATGCTGCCATTATAAATATTGAATTAAAATATTTCATGTTTGGACAGAATTAACTTCAATCTTTCTGCAGTGTTGCATTTCTCCCCCCAAAAAAAGTTCTCTCCTGCCATATAGATATTTATGAAATGAGGTTGCATATCAGAGAGAGGAAAAAGTGGCCTTACTTTCTCAGAGTAGCCAGTGACCCTGGACTGCTCTGTTTTGGGGATTCTTAAAGGGAGGTCTTTCCTACACAGGCCAAGCAACTGCACTGAAAATGAAGCCCTGTTTGTCTTTAAATAGATGCCAGAGATCACAGTTGGTTTCGAAATTTTAGGGCGCCAGTTATCTGCAATGGCACTGCCTGATATGCAGTGTAAACAGAACAAAGAGGATCGATCTTTTGTTACCTGCTTTTATTTATATTTATTGTAGCCCCTCTCTATAACATGTACCATGTGTTTGGAGGGAAATGTCACTTCCTAAATTGAGTGTGCTCCTTTAGGTATGTGGTTGCTCTTGAGAAAAATAATCCATGCGCTTGAGCAAGCTCCCTTAGGCAGTCTTGTGGTATAGTCTGATTTTTACTGACTCTGGAAGGGAAGGGAGGCTATTTTGTAATTTCATCCCTATTTTATGTAGACTTCTGAGAGTGAGTAGAACTTTTTTAAGCTGAGCAAGTGGCAGATGTAAGTCTTGCGGGCACCTGGACGGGAACTTGTGATCTCTGCTGCAAGGTACCCTGTGGGTGTTACCCACCCAGCCAGCTGGGGCACACGGATCTGCACATCCTTAGGGACAAATGCTGAGGGGCTTCACCCCAACGGTGTTCACAGGCAGAGCTTTGTGGGCTTGTATGTGGCCCATCAAAATTAATTTATCTCAGAGCATTTAGCCCCTTGCCACCTTCCCTGGGCTTCTGTCTCTAATAAGAATATTTATCTAGCCAAGCAGTAAGTTGAATGTAAGTTGGCTTTATTACTGTAGTGACGTTGAATGGTCGGTTGCTGGGTGACCTTGCTTCTGATTTTATGGTCTAGGCCAGCTCTGGCAGCAGAGAGGTGTGGCCATGTATTGCACTCTGTTGTCAGGCTTCTCCTGAGATGATCAGAGGTTCAGTGTCAGTTCTCCAATAGCACCCGGGAAGCCGTAGCCATTTGCCATTTGTTATGTGAAAACCTGGATCCACAAGGAAGGTCTGAGGGAGATAAATGCCTGACAAGAGGAACAATCAAGGCTTAAAAGAAAGGCCAAGCTCTGTGAAATCCAGCACGGAACCGAGATCTGCAACCTTGGATTAGACAAGTGACCATAAAACTGACGTCTGACTTACTGCAGGGCTTTCGCAAACTGGGATACTAGAGCCTCATGGCTTGGTTTGCCTTTTCTTGGAGGGTGATTTAATGTTTTTCATTGGAAAACGAGGTTTTGCAACTAATCAGACATGGAAGAAATTGAAGGAGCAGATATTTTGGAAACCAGCTCTGTCTCTAATGGTCCTTGGTGCAAGGTGAGAACTTTTTCCCCTCTCTCCCCACAATTACAGAAAATATTCTCTCTTTCTGCTGTTTACAAGTGACTTCAGTAAACCATTGCCCTGGGACCAGACTGAATACAACCTCTGCATCAGCTTTGTAAACAACTTCAAAAATTCCTCAGAGCAAGGTTGTGCTAAACATCAGGCATAGAAATGAAATGGTAATATGTGTGGTTAAGCGACTGTCATCCGCCTGCATGGAAGTTTCAAATATCTGAGTAACTACAGGTTTCTGTGCTGTGGAAACTACCAAAATAGTTTTCTTAGGTGCTTGGAAAATCCAGAAACTTCTTGTAGCTTTAGCAAAGCCACTGCTTTAAGACTTGCAGGTCAAATGGGTTTAGTAAAACCATAGCAAGCATAGGGTAAGAGAAGCATTAACTTGGGCAAACAAATTGACAATTTAACTGCACGGAACTCAGTGTCCAGCAAACTCCTCATGTTCTCCCAGAGCTCGGTGGAGACCATTTAACCTTTTGAATGGGTCAGCTGTTCTTCTTGTCAAATCCCGAACAGTGACGTTCAGAGATTGTTTTCTGTTTGCTTGTGTTTGTAATTTGATCTCATGTAACAACATTGTCCTCGGCTCACACATAACCACGGGGGTAACTCTGACATCCTGGCTGAAAAAAAGCCTTGTTGTTTCCTGTGCTTGAAATTTGAAAGATTTCCAATTTGGACAGGTTTACATGTTTATAGTAATCTCATCCTGTTACTTGAAATTA
The DNA here is from genome assembly GCA_038380795.1 of Pyrocephalus nanus. Classification (NCBI taxonomy): domain Eukaryota; kingdom Metazoa; phylum Chordata; class Aves; order Passeriformes; family Tyrannidae; genus Pyrocephalus; species Pyrocephalus nanus. The sequence goes on from CM076272.1 coordinate 10,871,216, forward strand.
AACTATTATGATTTGGGGAGCTGGGCATTCTACCTCCATTCTGGTTTCCCCAAAAATACCGGGCTTTGTTTTCTTCATAAATTTTGGAGAGGACTGGTAGAAGTTTTGCTGTTGCCTGTGCTGAGGCCAGGATTTCAGTCCAGACATTCATGCTTTGGAGAAGGAGTCTCTGGGAGATCACATCAGAAACGTGCCAGTTTACATTCTGGCTCAGAATTGCCTTTTCTTCATAGGAGTTACTGGAAATTAAGACAGAGAACTTAGGAAACTGGCAATCTGCGAATATCTGAGTGCTTGCTACTTCTTAAAAAATATTCTTAGTGAATACAGACATGTGTGTATCTACTGAAAATGCGTTTGGTTTCAAGAACTGGTCAAGTGAAAGGAACACAATCACCTTGTCCTGTTGGAACATCTGCTCAGCATTGATCGCTTGGTGCATCTCAGGGCACTGCCCAGACAGTCGTTCTCATTAGTGCTGAGGGCCCTTCACTTGAGTATGTCTAACAAAAACATGCATTGCTGTTGCATTTGCTGTTTGCTGCTTTTACTTTTTTGTTTACTAAGTGGGATATCCATTTAAAAGGCAGAGGCAACACACCAGAAAAAAAAAAAAAAAAAAGAAGAAAAAAGAAAGGGACAAAACAATGAGAGCAGTTTGTAAACAAGGTTTCAAGGCTGAAAATTATTCACCCCAAATATTTGGCAAATGGGCAACAATAGCAGAATATGTTCACAGAACTCTGGACCAGTTTGCAATCAAAGTCTGTATTTTCATAGTATATTGTTCATCTTGGATCCTGATTCCTGTGGAGGTGGAGGGTTAGTAACTGGTTTCTGGAACTACTTGCTCAGTCAATTTTTACTAGATCTGCAAGTGTGCCTTGTTTCAAGAATGCTGTCACGTTTTTAGACTGAGATTTTAATTCTCGGGAGCCTGGGCAGGATGCATGGCTATGGCAGAAGAGAATATATTGAATAATAACATGCACTCTCTCATTGCCTATAAGTTCACAAAATAGGTGAAGTTTTACATATTACTGTTTCATGGCTCATGGAATATGATTTTCCTTCTGTGAAACTGATATTTTCTAGCTTTTACTGTAAAAAATGGGGAAAACTCCACTCTACTCCAGAAAAAAGAGGATTTTTTCAACCATATTTTAGTTATATTGATTGCAGTCTTAACAATTTTACTTCAATGTGATAGCACATTTTTTCTCAATAAATATTGAGAAATAATATTGAGAATAGCTCATTAATCAGCCACTCAGCAACTGCCTTTGCATCTTTCAAGTGCAAATTTGTGTTTGCAAATAACATCGCATCTTATTGTGGGTACAAATGTTATTCATTAGAGCCTCTTTGTCGCTGTCCCAAAATATGGCAATTGAAGATCCAGCTACAAGTGTTTGTGTTTGTATTTCCTGTCTTAGTGTTTAGTTTAAGAGGGTTCAGTCTCAAGCAAAAGTGTGTGGATGTTCTTTTATTTATGTTTATCATAAAATGCTGTCATTTTCTGTAGTTAGACGGGGAAGCACTTGTGCTGTGGCTCGGCACGGGGACCTGCACGTGGGTTGGCTCACACCAGTGCCAGCAGGGCCTTGTTTTCATAGATTTTTAAATGCACTTGTAGGTTTTTAAATAAAAAAGAAGCTGGTTAGTCATTAACTTGCAGAAATATCTGATTTTAGAGAACAGAAGATTACAAAACAAACTGGATTTTCACCAGCTCCTGAAGGGCAAACAGAACACTGCATCTGGGGGGCGGGGAGGAGGGCGAGGAAGAAATTTGCTCCTTGCATTTCCCTGCAGTGTGTTTTTATGTTGAAGCTTTTTCACTCTCATAGTACTTGATGTAAATGTTAATTAGCACTCCAGGGGAAATGTGTTAACAAATGCACCTTTGACACGGGTCCACAGCTACGCTTTGCTCTGTAGCTGCAGGCTGGAAAGATTAGCTGGCAAAGTAGCTTGTGCTGCTTTTGAGGAAACTCTTCAAACAGCAGTTCAGTGGAGCTTGCTGAATGCTTTGACTTTGCTGCTCTGCTGCAGCTCAGACTGTGCTTGCTGCTCTACAGAAGAGGTGCTGGGTAAAATATAAGCACTTTTAAGAAAGAAGATCAAACTACTAGAAAAGGGATACTTCTAGCCATTAACAGGCTTCAAATAAGTCTGCCTGGGCTATGGCTTTCATGTGATGAAGAAAAAAACATCTCGACTTAGCACAAACTTTGTGACAGAAATGATTCCTCCTCCTCCCACAGTGCTAATCTTGATTAGCGCTAAATACAGGTGGTAAAGTAGTTCCTGTAAGCTGTTAGAGTAGAAAGGTAACAGTGACACATTCATAAACACATTTACCTCATCACTGCACTTCTTCACCTTTCCATAAACAGCACCTCAGAGATTCAGAAATGGAAATCATTTGTGGGGTGGGATTTTCCAGCAGTATTCAAACCTGCCTCAATTTAGGTTAACAAGTAGATATTGTGGTGGTTTCTGATCAGATTAATTCCCTAACCTGTAATGACTTCTGTGAAAACATATGCTGGGCCATTTCTCAAGATTTGGTTTGTTCAGCTGTTTATTTCTGTGCAATATCAAATCCTGATTTCTCCCTGATGAGAAATAGCTCATATTTAAGACACTTACAGTGAGAAGAGTCCAAGGTTACTAACTGCTCTCTGGAAAGGAGATCAGGAATTTCAGCCCAGCCCTCATGAGACTGGTCTGGGGTTTGCAATAGCAGTGAAAGCCCTGCTGCTTGCCTGTGTCTCCAGGAGTGAAGGGCAGCACTGCTGAAGGGAGTCCTCCCCTTCCCTGGAGCAGGATGTTGTGTGAAGGATGCTGGTGTTACCATGGGGCTCTTAACTGGGAGGTCTGACTGTGGCATCCTTCTTGTGTTGCCCTCGGCGGGTACTTGCAAGAAGTGTGCCTTATACTTTTTTCCTTCCTGTAAAATTATTTCTTTCTGGCTTTTCTGGCCCCGTGGGGAGTTTCAAGCCTGTGAGCTGTTGCTGGTGAGGGCCATCAGCCTCTCTTTTGAAGCTGACTCAGGTTTTCAGAAACTTCAGCAAGAAGTAGGAGGGTGGGCAGAATGTGAACGAGGGCATATCTGGGTGGTGAATGGCCCCAGGAAGACTGACCTCTAAATATGTCAGCCATGGAGAGGCATTGCTGCTTTCTGCTCGCTGCATCTCCAGGTTACACGTGTGAACCAGGCTGTGCAGAGTGTGCTCGGGCTGCCTTTCCCAGCTGTGCCTTCAGCTTGGCTTTGCCTGAGGACCGTGATCTGGGACAGCCCTGGGATGGTTTCCCGGCAGAGGGAGTCGGTGTGAGCGCTCTTATTCTGAAGTGCAGGTGAAAGAAACACCAATCTTCTCCGCAGTGGGAGATCTCTTCACTTTGAATTGCTGCTAGATAAATGTGGCCTTGACTCAGTGAAATATGTCCAAAACTACTGGATGGAAGCCCTCTGGCACAGTACTGCGTGAGGATGCTGCTGCTCAGGAGGAGAGTTTTATTGTGTTTCGTTCTGCTCCCTCCTTGCCCCTGCAGGGAGCCCCATCTGAGCAAACAGCCCCCCAGCCGTGGCCAGAGCTGCCCAAACCTCCCGTGTGGTGAAGTGCTGAGAGGGGATGGGGAACCTGCAAAGGCACCCCCTGCCCCACAGCACACAGGCATCCATGCCTGCCCTGGAGTGCTGCTGCTGCTGCTGCTTGGTGGACTCCATCAGCCCCTCTGTCCGTGGCTGGATTTTGGCCTCAGTCTACCTGCCTAAGAAGTGGTGACAGAGGTCAGGCCTGAGCTACGCTGGTTGGTGCTGTGGATGTGTCAAATGGCTTTGTTAAAAGTGATGGGCTTGATTAGTGTCTGGCCTTGCTCGTGCTGAAAAATTTGATGTGGGAGGTGTTGGGCCCTGGTTTGGCTGCCATTAAGCTCTGGTATGCAACATCCTGCCTTTGATACCAGGTTTTCCGGAGGCACCAGGACCCAAAATCCCTTCTCGGACCCAATTCTGCCTAAACCCACATGTTTTCACCCAGGGAAGGTGTGAGATAAGGCTGTGTGTGGGAGCAGCAAAGCCTCAGCAGAGACATCTCCTTCCCCTTCAGGCTGGCCCGAGGAGGAGCCAATGTCAGCTGGCAGTAGGTTATCATGAAGCAGACTGCCTGCCTCTGTGTCCTGTGGTGGTGACAAAAGATAGAAGTAATGTTTATTAAATTCTGGTTTCAATAGCTCCCCTTCCCACTTGATTGTAATTAGTCTTCTCAGCTGTTTTACTTTTGCCATTTGTTTCTATATTCTTAAATCTTGTCTTTCAAATTTTAGCAAAAATAGATATACCAGTCATCAGTTGTCCAAGATCATGTAAAAATTGAAACTTAAGGACAGCAGTTCCATCCACAGGGGTGCTGTCTATCTGTCTGGCTTTGGTTCTGGCTCTTGCTGTAAATAATCTGACTCCTTACTCTGCCAGGGGTTAAAATTCAGCTCAAGACAAGTGCAAAACTCTCTCAGGTTTTGATAACTTGTTTGCTGTCTAACTCAGCAATAATCTAGTTCTCACATTCGAGTAAAATGATCACCCAGCAGGAACTGGACCTCTGCCTTGTTGAACGATGGATGTTGCTTTAGTCGCTCAAAAGGAAAACATACAAGAAATGCAGAATTCTTGTTGACCCAAAAACTGGAAGAAACATCACAACATTTCCTAAATCAACACGTGGCAATTTTCAAAACAAAATCTTAGCAGCAACCAGAAGCTTAGAAGACAGGACATGATACTATGACCAAACCAAGACATTGAATCTTCCCTGCCTAAACCGTGGCAGGAGCTGGGAGCTCTCTCTGATGACATTAGCTCATGTCTCAGAAGAGCTGCTTGTGCATGAACCCACCTGCTTTGCAGTCAGGAAATTTAATTATTGCTTTCACAGTAGCCCTCACAGAGTACCCTCTGCATGAAATACGCATTCATACGTGATGTGTCCCATAATTTTTTCTGTTTCCGCATATGGGGTTAAGGTTAATGTTCCATACACTGTGGACAAATAGTAGTTGCCATGGGTACCATAGCCTTGAATTTCCTGTCTCCTGAGTGATTAAATTCCCCACCTTAATTTTGCTTTATTGGTTTGTTTCTGTAACTCCTTATTTCCTTGGTTTGCTCTCCTTGAGAGAGCAAATCAGGACATTTCACAGGCTGCTGGGATCTACTCAGGCTTTTGTATTTTGTGTGCCAGTTTCAGGAAAAATTGAGTGTTTTACACAAACACAAGGTGTATGAAGCAGCAGGGATAGAGTGTAGTGACACCCAGCACCCCAGAGGCTGTGTGAGCCCTGGCTCTGCAGTGGGTACCCCAAATTCTTAAAGCCTCTGCTGTTGGAGACCACCCAGCCTCACTGGGCTCCAACACTTGTACAGCTTTACCTTTGGACTGTTCCTTCCTGCCATGCTGTCTCTGTGCTGTGTGAGCCCATCTCGTCATGTCCTGCCTGCAGGAGATGTGGAGAACAACCTCATGTGTTCTCCTCTCCAGGAGCCTAATGCTGGTAACAGCCAGACTGAGCAGTCTGCCTGCCTGCTGGGATTCATCTGGAGAGTATCAGGAGGAATCTGGGAGAGTTTGAGGGTTTCTGTCTCAGGTCCTACAATAACAAAAGGGCTGCATTTGGCTGATGGTATTTGGGGGCCTCTGCAACACTGCCAGCTGCTCTCCAAGTGCTTTACAAACTGCCCAGATGTTTAAGTTTATTCCATAATCCTAGCCCTCCAGAAAAATGGCATAAAATAATATTGAAATGTGAATGACAAGCTATAAAAACATAGCCCTAGTTGGTAAGTAAAGTGAATAAGTAGCTATTAAATGCAAAATGAAAAGGCATAAAAAAACAGTGGGGAGCTTTTGCTGTTTAATCTGAAGTGTTCTATAAATAAAGCTAGATTGCTACACATTGACAAAATTGGTCACCCCTAATTTAAGGCATGTCATAGGCAGTGGAAAAAGTGTCCAACAGACCTGACTAATGTGGATAGAAATAGGGAGCAATTTGGAAAACTAAAGCTAGAATGCCAGCTTTGTAGCTGCAGACCCTGCAGGCTGGGTTGCAGGGCCATCAGCTGAACAGCACTTTCCTTCAACAGCCTTCGTGGTATTGAGGTTGATTAACTGACACTGTTTACTTTGAAGTCATGATAATTAAAGCTGGAGTGTCATCTGCATTGTAATTAATATGCTCCTCTGCTCCTAATTCATTCTGACAGTATAGATTAATGATGGCAAATGACCAACAAGGATTTATCATGAGATGATTCTGCATTCTACAGGCTGCCTCAGACAATTACAGGAAGTGATTGTTAAGTTTGGGCTATTGTCCTGGTGTAATCGTGCATGTGCATTCTCGGCTTTGTTTTGCAGTAAAACCCATCCAAGGGCTTCATAAAGACTCAGTTATGGTCCCTAAGAGGCTGAGCCACACTTGTAAATGAGGGAGAGGGAAGTATAGGCTGGTGATACCACTCTGATTTTTTCAGGATCCCAGTGTGTGTAGCCCCCGCCGATATCAGTAGGAGCTGGGACTGAGCATTATTTCTGCAAATTAGATGCTTTTGCAAATGTAATTGTGTTGGGAGATGAGGCAATGGGGTCAGCTGTGCGGTGAGGTGCCTCTCTGGGGCTGGGCAGCCTTGTTTGTTACCCGTGCTCTTCCTCTGTGGCAGTGCTGGTGTCTCCTCCTTCAGTGCCATGGGGAGGAAAGGATCTTTTTCTCTGAGCATGGGCTGCAGTAACTGAGCAGTCCTGTCTGCCAAGAGCTGCTGTGCATCTAAGCAATAGCCTCAAGAGTGGTCATTATTTTGAATGACCAGTGCACACCATATAAAAGAAATGTCCCCTCAGAATGAAGGTACTGCGTTCCTTGCAAGCACAGAGCCTCAGGAGGTTTCACTAGTCAGGCTTGCAAAATCTTGACTTTCAAGCCAAACCAGTCACAGCTGGGGGACAACACCACCTCATGGTAAGCAAAAGGTCATTAAAAATTATATAAATGAAGTAAAATTTTCCAAAGCACATAAGGTGCTCAGTCTCTGCTTACTCCCTGCAAAAAGTCGTTTCACCACTGCATTTTACTGTGATAGCTTCCTTGTGTACACAAGGACTTAACCTGGCTTATTTAAACTGCCTCATGCATTGCTGCAAGAACACCTAAATTAACATGATCGATGTGTGCTGTTCCACTTGTCAATCAATAGGAATTAATATGCAGGAGACTAGCCAAAAAATGAGAGGTTATAATGGAGATTTCCTTTTCTTTGTTTCATGCAGTGTTGCTGCATGAGCAAATGAGTGCTAATAGGATGAGCAGAGCTCCACTGCCTCCCTTCCCCAAGGCTGGCATTTTCCTCACTCCTTAACTGTTCCCCCATTTGTACCAATCCCAACCCTCCCCCTAGGAATGGTTCTTCTGCCCCAGGATGTTTCTGAGGCTGCTCCTCCAACCTCCTATCAGTCCCACCAGCCTCTGCACACCTTTTTCAGTGCTGGCCATGAGCATGTGGTTGGCTGAAGCTGTCATTGACCCCAGATGGACTCGAATCAGTCTCTGGTGTGGTTGATCTACCAGTGTCATGTACTCCCGTGCCAGACCAAGCACAAGGCTTAACTGCAAGTGGTTTTAGTGTTTATCGGAAAATATTGCTCTGTTTTGCCCGTACAGCCCCGGGGACAGGAGCACGATCCTGGTGGCTGCCGGTTGTGCAACGGTGCTCCCTGCGCTACTTTCTGACGACACAGTTTCTCCTCCACCAGTAACCTCATGGGATGAGTAAATAGACCTGAGGGAACAAGAAAGGTGGGGAAAGAATGAAAAAGCAGAAACACTTCCCCCCCCCCCCCTTCTTCTTCTTCCCCCTAGTAACAAAATCTGTTGGAAAGTGGATGTAACTGAACTGGCCCTTTCCCCAGCCTCAGAGAGACGGTGATGAGGTGGCTTTGGAGGGGAGGAGCGTGTGATGAAAGAGGAGGTCTCTGGGGCACCATGGCCATGGAAACATGCAAAGTTGGTGTTACTGTTTGTTATTGTTGGCTGCAGAGACGCTTGCTCTGCACCTTCAGCCCTGAAGAAAGTGGGGGACATCTGAAAGGGTTTATCTGTGAATAAGAAAATAGGGGTTGGGAGCAGAGCTGGATGAATGGTGAGTTTTTTTGTTTGCTCTCTGACCCCTCCCCCTCAGTTATGAAATATAAATATAGGTCTCATGAAACTAAAAGCAGAGGTTCCTTTGGAAAAAATTGAGGTGGCTTAGGAGGAAGATTCTTAAATTTTGCAAAATGTTCTTGTTCAGTCCCAAACAGAATGCCTGCTGTTGCTTTATAAGCTGTTTATGTTTGTCCCCTTTCATTTTGGAAAAGAAAAAATCAAACCCAAACCATTTCATTTAGAAAATACCAAAGCAAAACACTTCACAGAATCATAGAATAGTTGAGGTTGGAAGGGACCTCTGGAGACCATCTAGTTCAACCCCTCTGCTCAAAGCTTATTTGAATATGCTATACATTTCTGTTTTGAATTTTTGTCTGTGTTCTCAGTAATATCCCAAATTTAGCTTGAATTTCCAAAGTTACCCCTCCTCCCCCCCTTGTATTTTGGGGTCAACTCGTTACTTACTGATTTTTTATTTTCTTAGGCTTCTATATTGAAAATCTATGTCCTTTCTGCCAGGCTGGCAATGTACACTGTCTTTAGACTTCATATAGAAAGTGTTTTCCATATGTCATGGATTTCACATAGTTTCTCTTTTCCTCTTCCATATAGCTTTATATAACCACAAGTGTTCGACTTTGTATTTGCTCATTGCAGCACATTCATGACTTAAAAAGATATGGACACTCATGGAAGCAAAACATCAGTACTTGTTATAAAGTAGTAATATACTGTCTGGTTGGCTTCCTACCTGTGCCCATACATAGAAACACAGAGAATCACTGAGGTTGGAAAAGACCTTTAAGATCATCAAGTCCAACCGTAAACTTAACAACGCCAAGTCCACCACTAAACCACGTCCCTGACATCTCAAAATGCCAGTCCATATCTGCCAATGATTTACTAAAGGGACGAAGTAGTGTCTGTCATGTATCCACTAGCCAAGTAAAAAAAAAAAAGCAGCTGAGGACCCAGAAATGTGAATGACTAGGATGCCTCAGACTTGGATGTGCCCAAAAGCTTACACAAAACCTAAAAAAAAGGCTGCATTGTGAAAATCATTTGTTGGTACCCACAACAGTGTCGTCTTTGTGCCCTGTGAGGTTTGACATCTGAATTCCTACTAGCTGGGGGTGAGTGGAATTATCCTTTACCTCTGTGTGGAGTGCACTAATGGGAAGTTCATGTAAAGGAAACCCCTCACTTGATTCCAGTACAGCTTGAAACTTGTCCACTCTGTGAAATGAAGAGACAGTAATGACTCTCTCAGAAGGTGCAATTCAGCCCTTTTAGTTTGTTTTTTTTTTTAATCAAGGATTTTAATTTCCTTTCCTGCCTTTTCGTACTGCAAATAATAATTTTAAAAAAACCTGCTAAAACTCAGGTGTTCCTTAGCAAAACTGTTCCCTCATGCTTTCAGCTGGAGCAGTTTCCCAGTATTGACATGAGCTCACAAAATGTTAGTCTGACTCTAAATAAAATTTTCCAGAGTTGGCCGAAGGTTTTGGCTTAGTTCTAGAATAAACTGTTTCGGAAATCTTTCTGGAGTGGATTCTGGATAACCTGGCACAATCTAAAGGATTAAAAAGTCATGCATAATTTGCCCTTTCAAAATACTCACGGCTTTTAAATTTCTCACCCCAGAAAATATCTTTCTTTTCATCAAACATCAGCTGTTTCCAATTGCTTCGTTCTATTTTGGTCACTTATTCTCTCTTTTCCTTCCCATGCATGACTAAATATCTCCTTTAAATCAACTTGAGGCAATTCGTTTTTCCATTCACCCATTTGGTTGTGCTGGTTTCTTTCACTGTTGGAATGCAACACGAATGTCATACATTGAAGGAGCGATATCATCCGTGCAGTCCTGAGTGAGGGAGCGCTTGGCGCCAGTTCTGCAGCTTTGTATGTGAAAAACACGACAGCTGCTGGTTTCTGCATGTTTTAACCGGTTCATTTTCTGCAGCTCTGAGCAGAAATGCTGAGGTCATGGCAGCCCCACACAGCAGTGTGATGCCCAGATCCCTGGTCCCACAGTGAGCATGCCAGCTCCTGGATCAGGGGGGTTCATTCTGTCTCAGCTCAGCACTAAGCTCAAGCAAACGGGGTTTTTTTGAGGGTCACGCAGGTTGAGCCTGTGAGCCAGGCCCTGCTGCTCCAGCCAAGCTCCTTGTGAGTGATTCCAGGTGCCAGCCCTGGTAAGATGGTCCATGCAAGTCATGCATCAAGCTTCAGTGACCAAAAAAGTGTCCCCAATGCAGTCCTGCCAGCACTGTGTCACCTCAATGCAGTCTTGTGTTAGCCTTGATCTGTACAGCTGACGAGCACACACGCTGCTCTTCAGGAACCTTGTTTTGTTGCCCTCAAGTTAGAATGAAATTTCTCCAATCTCTGATCTCTTGTGTAATATACAAACACCCACCAGATTTCTGACCCATGAGTATGTGACACATGCATTTTCCTTTCAGTTGACAAACAAAGAACCTGAAATTATCTAGAAAAAAATTAAACACCAAAGCCAAGCATAGGAAAGGGTTTGTTTTGGTTTGGATTTCTTTCTTTTGGTGAAGTAAAGAATATGCTGGAGATAGATTTGACGAAGTGAATGATCCAGATTTTCGTGGCAGTTGCATCCCAGCTCTAGCTGTCATAGCCACAGCTGATCTAAGCTGTGCTGTGCACTGCAAGGGAAGGAGTCAGGTTCAAGCCTGCCAGAAGGCTCTGAGCACTAAACCTTTCTGTTCAGAGTGGGATATGTAAAGCTACATTTCCCCAGGATTGCTGCCAAATGACTAATCTTGGACACTTTCAGGCATTCCAGCATGTCTGGTTAGTGGTTACTCTAGCCATCCTATCGTGTTTTTGGGAACCAAATGTCTTGCATGCTAAAGCAAGGTGCATATTGTACATGGGGTGCCCATAATGGATGTAGGCAGATAGTGGCCGGTGCACAGTGACTTTACCTCAAAGATAAGCTTGTGAAGAGGGATCACTGTATGTACTCAAAGTCAGAGATGCCAGGGAATCAGACCCCTTTCTTTAAAGTTTACTTAGGAGTCATAGGCAGAGAGGGATTTTAAAACAGAGTGAATTAATTAGTTCATTAACTTCTGTTTTTATTTCCATGCGACCTGTTATGGCCAGAGGTGAGCTAATGAAACTGTGCACTGTAATCAGCCCTTGGTCAGACAAGCATTGCACTATTTACAGTAAGAGAGCTCATGCTTTCTGCAAAGAGATCCCAGATTCTGTTATATAATCTTGCTTGTTCCAATATAGTAATGGAATCCCTAAAACTGGACTGTGGTGATTCTTTCAGTGCATGGTTCACAGAGCTGTCTCAGGGCATACTCCAGTGGGTATTCAAGCTTCATCTCATAAGATTTTCCTTTTTGTTTAAGGTGCACAGTATATTTCTAGAACCAATAATGTGTCCAGACACTGACCATCTGTATGTATTTGAACGCTTTCCTGTAGGCAGTACCTCTGCCAGAGGCTACTTCTGGTTCATGTGAATGCTCTTTGGGGTTTCACTTTTTACCTCAGTGATAAATTATTGTGGTTTCCGAAGGTTAATCATTAGTGCTCTGCAGAAGACATGTCCTGTCCAGATAGTGTGGTTTCCTTTTAATTGTCTTTTTGGATCTCTCTTTGTTCGTATACTGTGGGATAATGTGTCAAAGATGGCACCATGCAGGCTGTGTTGACAAGAGCTGAACTGCACTACAAAATTTCCCTTTTGATCCTGTTTTTTCTTCAAAACTCCCCTAACTCCTTTTTTCCCCTTATATGGAAGTCCTTTGCACTGTATCTCTTGTTTGGATCAGTGCTTGATGGGTTGGATCAGGTCACAGTACTTTCTTGTCTGAGAGAGCATGGATATCCAAGAGGATGAGCTGACCTGCATGGCAGCTGGTTATGTGAGGAGGGAGCCACGTGCTGGTGAAATCACCTTCCCAGCCCTAGCTAACACACTGTGTTGTCTTTATAAGTAACACTGAATCTTCTTATAAATGTATTAAATTTTATGGTTACATGAATCTATTGTCTTTGTTGAGAATTACAGTCAGTAACCAGTTGTACCAGTGCAAGGAGCTATTGTCATGTCCCAACCTGTTCCCTAAAATACCAGGTGTCTTCATAGAAGAGGCTTAAAAGCTCTTTGTCAGGGTCCATCCACCCTGGCTAGCTAAGCCAAATTTTAAACTCACAGAACTCAATACTCATGAAACACACTTCAAAAGAGGACTAAATATCTGCTTAAAGTGGGAAAAACTAGGGGCTATAGATGCCACCCACCAGTTTCCTGACTGGCTGGTCGGGATGTGGAAGGGCTGGGGATTGTCCCCCTGAACAGTGTCCCTAGGGCAGTGCTGTGAGCCATCCCAGGTGGCTGCACAGCCGTGCTCGGCCTTCCCGGCTCCGCTTGGCACCAGGAAAGGGAGGGAGTGCTCCAGCTGCATCCGGCCCGTCAGTCTGGCCACAGGAGGCCCTTGAAGTACAGAACAAAATAAATTCCTTCAACCCTAGCAATTTTCTCCAAAGCAGAGCAGCAGGCGGCAGGCCTATGTTCTGTGGCTTGCAGCGGGCATTTGTGAGTGTCCCGAGATGCCTGCGTTTTGATGACTGTATCCCAAAGACATGTCTCGGGTGTTTTTCTGTGCCCACAAAAAACATTTGAAAGACATCACATGGAGGACCAAAATCATCTCCAATGGCTTCAGCGGAGTTGCTTCTGACCCAAGAGCTCCTTGCCTGGGTACCAGCACTCAGGCACTCCAGGTGATTTGGCCGCAGAGAGCCATCAAGCAGGCTGGGAGAGAGCACATCAGCATACCCCTGTGTCTGCTGTCCATCCTGCCAGAACCGCTGCTCTCAAAGTCCCTCTTGAAAAGGAACTGAACTGTTACACAGAAAATGACAACAGTTCCATGCTCAGACAAGAATTAGTAAGTCTTTTAAACCAGCAGAGTTCAGAAAATAGGCAGAGATGAGAACTGTTTCCTTGTACAACTGTGGGAAGGTTGTCTGCAGGTTGCTGAGCTTCTTCAAAAGTGTCAGGTTATTCCCCACATACAAGTCAGAAACTGAATAACCCCACTGCACATGTCTTCCCATGCATCAGCTCCATTTTCTGCTGTGGTTCCCATTCGTAACAAAGCTGGAAGATATTCCTTTCTAGGGCTATGTTGCACTTTAAAAATATGGAACTGGATTTGGTTACATTAACTCTCTTAAATATATGATTTCCCAGAAACCACTGAAGTTTCAAAAGGTGGAGACTGATGAAGGGAATCAGCTTATAGCCTTACTTCTGGGCAGTGACAAATACTTCCTAGGTGATGTAGAGCAAGTCCCTCAATTAATATTTTCCCATCTATGAGGATTTAGAATCATAAATCAACTAGTATTTATGATGTGTTCCAGTATGTCTGTGATAGGGCCATATAACTTTAGATAAAAGAAAGTTTACTTTTATTTATTGTTCAAGAGATAAAAGGAAGCAGCACAGCATCTGTTCTAGAAGAAATCCATGGTTTCTATAATCTCTTCTGAAGTTCTTCTCTCGCTGAAGTGGTTAACAAAGCTTGGATGTAATGTATTCTAATCGAATGTGCCTAATTTAGCTGAACACTTTAAATTCTTTCAGTTATATGGCTCCGGTCTGTCTGTTTTTGTTTTACCTTTTTTTCCACTGCTGAGCTCCATAATTGTTCCTTTTAGCCACAGTCACCTAAGGTCAGGCTGTACCTTGCTGAGGAGCCGAACCGCAAACAAGGCTGCCTAAATCACATGTCTCTAGCCCATTCCTGTTATTAAACCTCCCAAGTTCTGGGCCTAGCACTTGGCAGAACAACAAAAGTAAACTTTTTATCAGAAGTTCGCATTCTCTTCAAATGGAGGATGAGCTGGATAATTCCTGCTTTTATTTTTTTGAAGAATATTGTAATGTGGGAGCTACCTCAGATTTATTTCAATAATGCAAGGGGTACAATATATTGGAAGGCCAGTGTTTGTGCAGTATGGGTTAAGTCTGATAAAATTCTCTTTCTCTTCCCAAAATGTCTTGTAGAGTGCTTTCATCAGTAAATATTCTGTCATTGTAACAAATATGATGCAGGCTTTAAACTGATGAGAAAATGGCCAAAGTATGTGCAGTTTATACTCTGACAGGAAGCTGCTCTGGGTATTTAGGTTTCGTCTGATATCTACAACACTACAAAGAATTTTCATTCCTGCTTTAGTCTAAAAGGTCCCTGCTTAATTTACTTTCTCTTACTCCTATAATATTCACAGTCTTCATCTCTGCTTCCATTCTTTGTTAACTTCTCTGCATGGGAGCAGCTGCAGCAGATTCAGAAAATCCAATTGTAAAGGAGAGCAAGGTTGCTATACTTTGTCCCCTGAGCCTCTGAGGAGCCAATGCTATCAGTGCCTTGTGAATACAAGGATGTAATACAAAATGCTATGCTGGGATAAAGATGGGATCAATCTGCCCCAACTAGGGTAGGTCAAATAAAAGCATGAGATAAATGCCTCAGTTGGGAAAGTACCACTGTAATATTTAATGTGTTGATATTAAGAATATATCACTATATTAAGACAATAAAAATGCTGTCATGTGGCAAAATGGTGAAAAAATTTTTTCTAAAAAAAGTTAAAAGTAGAAATGATGAGGGCTGCCAGGAGAAAACATTGAGCGTTTATATATTCCCCGTATAGGCCAATATTTAGGTACATGTGGGAAAGTGCTTATGAATAAAAAAGCAAATCTGATTTAAAATTATCTGTTTGCCTCCATGCCATGTCTTGCACATGAATGAGAACCTCTAAGAGGAATTCTGGGTACTAACCTCACTGCATTGGAGATGCAAAATCAGCGGGTATGAAAAAGTCTGGGTTTCCTTGGAAAACAATCTTGTGGAGAATAAATGTCTCCTTCCATTTGACCAGCACTAAAAGCTTGTGACAGGCTTGAGTCAACAAGCTCTTAGGGGCTGAGGTGATGCCCTGGTGCTGTTATGAGGACAAGCTTTGAGCTCCTCCTGGTGTGGCCCAGGATCCTCCTATCCTGCCCAGGATGCTCCAACAGCACTGGCCCTTCCACAGGATCCTTTGTATCCTGGAGTCACCTTTTGGGGATAAGTTCATTTCTTTCTTCCACATATTAAGAAACAGCCAACACAGCTAGTCAGCAAAGGAATAAGCAATAATGTGTTTTACAAAGCACTTGCAATCAAAGGATCTGCTCCCTCCTACCTAAACCTGTGTCAGTGATTTCTGAGTGTCTAATGTTGTGAGTAATTCACACAGTGATGCAAACCTCCTTACTCTCACTATAGATTAATGCCTTTTTTCCATTCTTAAATGTTCAACAGCTTGAGCTGCCAGTCAGGAAAGCTTTTCATTTCTCTAGTTTGTTTTGTAAAAACAGCATCTGTATGAAAGAAGTCAAAGTATTGTATGTAACATGCACACCTGCAGTCTCCCTCCAAGCACAGCACTTCCAAACAGCCCTTGTATACTAACTTTTTTTGTTATTTAGCTTATAATATTAATAAAAACCTGAACAGAAATGCTGTGAGGGATGGAATTTGCTATATGGCTACTTTCTTCTTTAATTTGTTTTTCTTTTTGATCATCTTTTACATAATCAGTGAAATACCTCGCAGCTGGACATAGAGTTTCTGCTGTGAGATGAATTTAGACTGTTCTCTCTTGTAGTATTTCTCTTGAATACCTGTATTTCTCTCCAGTGAAAAATTGATTTTGCTGGGATTTGCTGTTCCTTCTGAAAAAAAAAGCATGGCTGTGTGTGGAAAAAGCTTTTGTAGTGAGGTTATTTTATGTTGTTAGATAAATGTCTTATGTAGCAGACATACTTTCTTTTTTTTCTTCTCAATTTACCCCCCTCACTGAACACATTGCTTTTCCCACGTGAATCTGTGAAATGCACAGTTACTAACTTAGTTTCCTTTTAAAAGGATAATCAATTTAGATCAGATTTTTGAAGTCCTGAAGACTCAGCTGTTTTTTTGAAAAAGTCGTTATTTCTTTCGATGCCCAAGACTACCAAAAGGAAAATTTGGGGGTTGGTCTGAAGAGTTGTCATGTGCATGGTATGATCCTGACCTTCTCAAACGACTCTGACACTTGCTTAATCAACTTTCAAAAGTGCAAGGAGGTGAACAAGTCTTCAGTTGCTTTGTCCAGATCTTGTTGTGGTAGTGAATTTAAGAGTGATTGTTCTGACTTGGTTATCTTAATTCATTGTGAATGAAACTCCCTGAAAGCAGCAGTGTAAACCAGATTAGGTTTGTGGGGAAAGGTGTGTTTGGCACTTGGAGCATGTGAGAGATAAGGGAAGGAGCAACATTGCTCCTGCAGTGCCTGCAGCCACCAGAGAGGCCTTTATGTGAAGGGATGGGAGGTAAGGAACTGTGCCCTGGAGGTACATCAGGAAGACAGAGATGGCATCACAGCTTATTTCAAGTGAGAGGGGACTAAAATGCCTCTCGATGGAGCATTAGGAACCCACTCCCTTGGGCACAGGAAGTGCAGACAAAGGAGGTCTTGCCAAGGCAGATATAAACCATGAGATCAGCCCCTTCAGTTCATCAGATCATCCCTTACCCCATCTGTTTGGAAGTCTCTCATGAATTTAAAGCTCCATATTTTAGAGCTATTTTTCAACTCTGTTCCCAAACCATTTTGGAGGTTGTTGTTTTTTTTTTGGTTTTTTTTTTTTTTTTTTTTTTTAGTGCTTGCTATTGTGCCTGTGTTACAGAGCCTGTCAACCCCTGCAGCACCCAGCTGTGCTGGCTGTAACCATAATTCACACAAACTGCCAAGTGCTGTTCTGCTTAATATGACAGATCCTTCCGTGATAGCTGTGCTACAGCCAGCCTTGGTGAGCGTGTTGGGAAGGATGGTGCCCATGTGAGCAAGATTTATGATCGTTAGGGCTGTGGTGAGTGAGCCTGCAAGGGCTGCCTTCCCCTTTTCAAAAACTCAGAAGATTTATTTGCCCAACATATCCTGAGTCTGTCTCTCTCTTTTTTGAATAGCTACCCCCAGAAAACTTACATGGTTTGGTTTCTGCACCTGTCCTCGGTGTGGCTTCTCCTTATCTCTTCCCCAGGGTGTCACGTCCTCTTGCAATCCTTGTGGTAGTATTCTTCCTGCTGCTTAGCTGGATGTGCAGACAGCTGTAAAATGGAGTTTACAAGAGTCATGAGCTGTGAGTGCTGTGCCATGGCACCACAGAGGTTGGATTCTTGTACATTCCTCCTTACAACTGTCTGCACGCAGAGCTGCATGCAGGCAAGGGAGAAGGAACCCAACTTCCCTGAGGGGAGCTTACAGAAATAAGAATACAGTTGGGAAAGTAGTGTGAATTGTGAATGAACCATTCCTCACGGAGCCTGATTGCAATGCAAGAACTGGATGTGAAACATTGCTGGGAAAGGGGTGTATTTGGAGAGAGTAATCAATTGCACAACCATCTCTGGGTTACCTGTTGATGGTAAGGTACGGTCTTCTTGGTTAATTAAGGGTTCAGCTTCTTATATGTGTAAGGATACTGCCTCACTCCACAGAAAGACTTAACATCAGGGAAGGACTGTACATAATCAGATATGACTGAGTGTATTTAAAGGTTTTACTTAGCCCGAAGAAAGGAAATGTATTTGAGAATCCAGCTAACAATTTTTAAGAATTCAGATGAGGTCCAGTTCCCTGTCTTACATTCAGACATGTTTGTAGGATAAATTCTTCAGATGTTTGAATGATCTAGGAACATAAATTTCACAGCCAGTACATGGGATTTTTTGCCATTGTGAATAAGTAATAAATCACTGCTCAGTATGACCACAGATGATGGATCTGTTTCTTAAATAATAAATTCAGCAACCATGAAAGCTGTCTGTTTTGCAGGTGTACAGCCTGTCTTAAAAAGTACTTTTGGAGAGTTTTCAACTTCTGCTGCTGCCATACAGCAGGGATGAGCTTTTAGCTCCGTATTTTGTTGCTCTCTTTGCCACTCTTACTCCTTTGGTCTTTGTTTAAGCCCAGCAAGGCGGGCTGCTGGCCATTAGTGCTGCTGGTTAACCAGGAGCAAGTAAGAAATTGGCTGCTGGGCAGGGGGCAGTGGGATCTGGGGAGAGAGTCATGGTAAAGAGATTGTGGCTTTGAAAGCCTTCCTTGAGTGAGTCTTCCCTCATTAGCCTGTAATCTACTGGGGTAGACTACAAAGACTAAGAGCCTGCTCTTCTGGCTTTGATGACCAAAGAAAACTGACCTACTGGTGGAAGAGACAAGTTGATTGTTTCTTTTACTGATTTTCTTTTGTTTTCTTTTGCTGAATCCCAGCAGGCCACAATATGATATAGGGGATTATGGCATCGGATAACAATTTAGGAGTCTGAAGAGCCCTCACGCTGGGTTACCTTTGGGCTGGGCACTTGGGAAGCAGAGGGGCAACAGGCAGAAAGGCTGTAGGGTGTAAAAATTTGGTATACCACTCCACTGAAAAGGACCATCGTTGGTTTAGGGTGAAAAGAAACTGAAAAGGCTGCATACGAAATAAATAAGTTAGCTTAAAAATACTTATGAAGAGAGAAGGGAAAATTCTCCGAGAGGGGAACAGCTAATGCTCTATGGTCACAGCTGGTTGCATGGCACTGTGTATCCAGACAGATAATACTGCTTGTGAAGCACAGGATAATTATAGGGGAGTGGGTGGGGACAACCGTGCTTTGTTCCTCCCTTCCCCACAAATTTTTGGGCAATTTAGAGAGAGCCTACAAAAAGCAAAACAGAGAAAATATAAAGCTGAAGGATACTTGAGAAGCATTAGAGGAGGAAACAGAAGGATCTGAGGGGAAAAGTAGAAGGAAGGAGAGACTAAGAAATACCAGACAGGGAAACAAATCTTTAGCATTGGATGGGGCTAGGAAAAATACTGCCACAATTTGGGACTGCAAAGAAGGTAATCAAGTGGAGAGAAGGCAGAGAGGAGAAGAGGGGTACATTTTTGTCCTAGGAAAAGTGTCTGTCCTGCTGACCACTCAGCAGCAGTGATTGTGATGAGTAAACTACAGCTGCAAAAGCTGTTCTGACACCAGTTACAATGATGAGGCTTGTATGTACATGAAGTATCTGAGCTTTAGACTTGGACGTCTTTGGTGCTAGAGTTGAAAAAGTTGCTGACTTAGACTGCCTTGAAGGCTCTGATTTCCAAGTGGTACAGACAACTGTCTGTGTTCTGCAATTGCAATTACACAACAGCAGCAAACTGGACAGCCTGCCAGGCCATCAGAGCAGCCCTTCCGTCAGCTGCTTTGGGGTTTTTCAGGACATCAAGAGGCTGGTGTAGAAAACAAACCCATTATACTTTTGTACATTCCAGGAGTTGGGGATGAGCTCTCTCAGGACAAATTTAATACTTGTCTCGTGTCACCTGAAAATGACTGTTCCAGGTTACCTGATGCTTCTACACAAACAAGCAGAAGAACCCTGGTCTGCTTGTGGGGTGTAATGCTGATACTTGTGGCTGAGGCAGCATATGGTCCTTGTTTTGTCTTCTAGAATATCTTGGGCTGGAGAGACTTACTCTGTCACAGCTTGCACGTGTCAGTAGTTAGCAGTGTAGAGTCCATTCAGCTGTTTGTGTGCTGGCACATTTTCCACAGTTCCTCCTTCTCCTCCTCCCCACTGCCTCCTTCGCTGGCCTAGAGACCAGCAGGATTGCCGAACTTTTCATAAGGCAAAAGACACAATTGGAACATGTAGCTGACTTGGGGGGAAAAGAAATTAAAACAACATGGAGTAATCTCACATCAAGATTGCTGCCTGTGCTCACAGGACTGCAGTCATGCTTGCTCTGCCACTGCTGGACAAACATTTTTTCAAAGTATACTGATATTTGTTGTTCATGCAGATGTTAGTCCATCATTTCTTCTGCATAATTCTGCCTGTCAGTGTCTTGGGTACCGAAATATTGTCAGAACTGGATTTTGGCAACAAACTTTTGCTCTGGGCCTTCATATGCGTTTTTGTGTAACTTGACAGGAGTGAACTGTCCCAGTGCTCATGCACTAACTTTTATAATGTGCAATGGGAATTGGTCAAGGTCTGTGGGGAATAGATGGATACTGCTGATACATCAAGGGAAGTGCTTTTGCTTATGAAATTTTTTTGTGGGGGCGATAGCAGACATGGGGAGTAGTGATGGAGATCTGGGGTACAGTATGTTGTTCAATCTTTTGTCAAAAAATGCAGGATCCAATGTAATTTCTCTGTGAGACAGAGGGGGATGTAGCTGAATAGTGCAATTTTTGATCCTTTTAAATTTTGAAGCTTATGTATTTGTTCTCTAAATACTTTGATTTTCCTCAGCACCCACTTGTCTGCAGATCAAGCTGATAACAATCATTCCAAACTCTTTCCTAGCATTATTTCTTATTCTGCAGTCCAGAATGAAATTCAACCTTATTCTCCATAAATAACCTTTCTCATTCCCCAGCTGTCTCCTAGAACTTCTTCTCTTCTGACCTCTCCCTCACAGACTCTGTACTGACCTTACACTTCCCCCACAGCCCTAATCTGCCAGTGTCTACACTCCTATTCTTCCTCTGCTCTTTTGCTTGATTTAATTTTTTTTAAATAATAGAGCCCACCATTTCCTGAGCTGCTCTTCAGCAATAAGCTTGAACAAGGCCCTTTATCCACAGAATTCATACACTGTAGTGACAAATTACTACCATAGGCAACAATTTCAGTGCTTTCACCTTTTCTCTCTGATTCTAGTCTTTGGGTAAATCTATACTTTCAACTGTATTTTTCTATTGGCAATAAAAATAGCACTAGTATTTTCAAATTGTAGAGAAGCAAGACAATGCCTGTGCCAGCATCTTGTTCAAATAGCAATTTTTGTCTCTATTGAATTTTTTTCAGTGTGACAACTCCAGTGATTTCTCAATGGCCTTTATTAAACTACTAAGGGATTATTCAGGCTCATCTCATCCTCCCATTCAAGGCAGTGTGAGTTCTTATAAGAAAATCTTGCAAATGGGGATTTTTTTTCCCCCTTGAAATTAGGCTGTAGAAATAATCAGTAATAATGTGCCAAGGGATAGTTGTGGAAAAACTTCTGCAAAAGGAGCAAAGGGGTCATGCACATCATGTTTGCATATACACTTTCTCGTTTTATCATGCTGATAATAAACAAAGCATGCCCTGTGCCCTTTCCCTCCCTTCCCCACCCCCCAGTATTTGCCTATCATTTGCATAAATTGAAGTATTAGTTGAGTTGGAATTTATTTGCCTTCAAAGTGGAAAGCATGGATGTTCCCAATACTGGTATTTTTTGAAATGACACCATGGGTTGTACATTTCATCTTTTTGTACCTGTAAACCAAACCCATTTATTTTGCAAAGTAGAAAGCTGAACTCTAGGTGTCAGCACTGCAAACTGAATGTGGAGCTCTGAAAATGAAGTTTTGCTGTCTCTAACTCCTCCAGTGCCACCAGAAATAAAGTGCAATAGCAGTTTCGCTGACAGATCCATTAAGGCTGAAGAAGAGAGCCCACACTTGTGGTTAATGGCATAAGTAGGAATTGCAGTGTTCTGTTCTTACACAGCCTTTTTCTAGCTGCACTTAAGTGTGCTCTTATTAATGGGATCTAGTAAATAATGTTTAACATAAAGGAAAGAATGAGGACAAGATCCCGCTCCAAACAGTGCCCGCTGTTTCAAATGGATATGTTAAGCCTTTCCCTTCATTTATTGTTAAGTGCTTGTATTAAGTGGGTGTCCAAAGTGATGAGAGCACAGGAAGCTGACGTCTTTTTCTGGTTCTAACAGGCTGTATAGATCAGCTAAATTAATGGGGTGGATGATGTTTATGTGCCTATTGCTTATACTTGAAACTGCACAGTAGCAGAAACATTGGGAAAGGAAAGACTTGATTTTCCAGCCTTTAATGCTGGTAATTATGAGAAGTAAATAAAAGCACTTTGACAGTGCAAGTACTGTGGTTATCCTGAAAAACCACATTTCTCAAAAGCACCGACTTTTGGCTTTGCATCTCTCAACCTTATAAGGTGCTCTCATCTGCATCAAGCGATGCTGTTACATACATGAATGAAGAGCTTCTTGCTGTTCTTGCTGTCAATAGTCGTTATTTATCTGCATGTTTTGCTTTTAATTATGACCTGATGGCACTTGTCATGTAGTGTAGGTACCGTTCAAAGTCTGGTTGTTCGGAATGCACAGAAGTACTCATGCTGAACTGGCTTCTGAAACACACTGATTCTGACAGGGGAGTACAGAGGTGATCACGGCACAAATGGAGTAATTTAAATAGTTTCCTCCTGTGATACATCATTTTTCCCTCCTCAGATGCTGGAGCTTATTGACAAAAGTCATGTCTCTGATATTTGGGTTTAACCATGTTCCTAAATCTAAAGTTTGGTTGGGCCTTCCCTAAACTCCTGTTGTCTCTGAGCTGTTCCTGAGCTAGTGAAAACAGGCAGGACCTTGGAGAAGCACCTCTGTGAGTCACTGAGAACAAAGGTAGCAGAAGCTACAGACGACATAGTGAAGAAAGTGAAAGGCACGGGAAGGGCATGTATGGAAGACAGAGCTCTTAGGAGCCCATCGGGCTGTGTGTGGTCTGTGGTAGAGTAGGGTGTCATATGTCTGCTGGGGAACCTGGGCTGCACTTGAGCTGGTACTTCTGGAACACGTATTATCTATAGTAGTAACTCATCTTGCCCTGGTCATTTAAAGAGATTTAAATACTCTGTTTTCTGTCTTGAAGTATGTACAGACATCTAGTCTCCCAGTACATCTATATGATAAGGAAATACAGTTACTCTGAAACGATATAGAAACAGAAAAGGTTTATTTCACATACATATTCCAGGAAAAAGTCTGCCTGCAGTTAATTTCCCAAGCCCCAGGGCCTAGCTCCACCCATAGCACCATCTTCCCTTTTCACAAGGTTCTGCTTTCAGAAAAACATTCTGAAAGATATTGGCACGGGCAAGCTCGGAAGGGAAAACGATGGGAAGCAACGAAAGACTCCGTGCTCCGTCCGGCCGCGCTGCTCCCGAAGGAAGGAGCGCGGTGTGCCGGGGGGCAGCGCTGCGGGGTCAGGGCGCGCCCTGAGCGCTGCGGGGCCGGTGCGGTCGCGCGCGGTGTGCGGGGCGGGGCGCGGGCGGCCCCGCATTGGCCGCGGCTGTCCCTGACGCCAGCGCGGGCCGGAGGTCACCGAGCCGGGCGCTGCGCCGGCCCCGCCGCGGCCGAGGCGGCCGGGGCAGCGCGGGGGGAGCCGCGGGGCGGGGCGGGGAGGGCGGGGCGGCGGAGGGGCCGCGGGCGCCGCCGCCGCCGCCGAGGAACATCAATAATAACAAGGTGAGCGCGGAGCGAGGGACGGCGGCTGCGGGGAGCCAGGCATTTCCCTGCTGAGGGATGCAGACACCACGGCCCCGGGAACCAGAGCTCTCGCCGCTGCAGCGCTTGCCGCCGGGATGGGACGCTAGGATCGTTTTCCTTCTACTTCTCGCTCCTTTTAATTTTTCCTCCTCCTTTTTTTCTTTTTCCTAAATTTTTGATTTTTTTTCCCCCCCTCGCCGTTTCGCATCACTTCTCTGCCCAAAAAACCGACCGCATCATGGAGGCCCTTTGATGCCTCCGCCCGCCGCGCCGGCTGCCCCCGCGGCTCAGGGAAGCCCTCCGGGCCGTGCCCCGCTTTCCCGAGGGGGCTCCCCGCGGCCCGGCCCGCCCCTGCCCCGCGGCGCTGAGCCGGGATGCCGCTGCGGCGGCCGGAGAGCCCCGCTGCCGCCTGACGGGGGGCTCTTCCTTCCTTCCGACGACGGGATCCTGAATGTCACCGCCGCGGCGGCCGCCCGCCCGCCCGCGACCGAGGCGGCGCGGGACGTGCCCAGCGCGGCGTGAGGAGCGCAGGCGGCTCCCCGGGGCGGCCGGGCGGCTCTCGGTCCGTGCTGTTGTTGTTGTTTTTTAATAAACCATTGATTTTGGCCCCCAAAGCACACCCCCCAGCACGCCCCCGGCACAGCGCAGCGCCGGGCTGGACCGCGAGGAGTGAGCGCTGCTCGGCGGGAGCGCGGACGCGGAGGTGGGGAGCGGCCCCCGGCCCGGTCCCGGGTTAATCGGTAACGCGGAGCAAGCCCGGGTGGAAAATGCGCCGGGCGCCGGGCTCGGGGGAGGAGATGGTGCTGTGCCCCCGGCCCTTCTGAGCGCCGAGCCGACGCCGGGGCGTGTGTGTGGTTTGGGGCTTGATTTTTTTTTTTTTTTAATTATTATTTTTGCTTTTGCTTTTCCCCCCTCCTCTTTTTTTTTTTTTTTTTTTTTTAAACTTTTCACAGAAGGAAAGAAAATCTTACCAAGATTCTCAGATGGCTTAGACAAATTAATAATAATCTGTGAAAATACGAAGTCGACCGGTTCTTGATTTCCCCCCTTCCCTCCCCTCCAGCTCCCCAGCCCACTGCTGAGATTGAGATAAAAGGACCTGTTTCCTGGAGGACGAGGAGAACAGACACGTTTCTGGTGGTATAGAAGGGACCGATGGCAATGCTTCAGAGTGTATTTGAGACGCAGGAAAGAGATTCAACTTATTAACAAAAAAAATTAAGCAGGGGGAAAATATCAACGGGAAGGAAAGATATATATACATATATATATATACACATATATATATACAATTTAGAAGTATTCCCCAGGTGGCCACAAAGCATGGGCTGTGTTCCAAGCACCAACCTCTCTGACAGCAGAGTGATCTGTCACAGTAGCAATGAGTCTGAGGAGTGCAATTTCCCTCACCAGACCAACACAACCATGTCTCAACAGCAGCAAGGCAACCCCGTCCCAGGATTATTCATTAAATGCTACAACACATCCACTTATGAGGCGAGGACTAATTCCTCTAAGAAAGACAAGAGGGAGAACAGCCAGAGCATGGAGGCAGAGGCCCAGACCGGCAGATCCAGTGTTAAGGTAAAAAGGGTGCTAAACATGAGCACTGTTTCTCTCAGAACCGGAGTTGGCTGTAGCGGTTTATTCCAAGGAGTATCCCTGCCTTTGTGGGGGAGCTTTTCCTGGCTTGAGCTGTTACTTTCGTTTATAAACTAATCAGTGTCTTGACGACTTTACAGAGGTACCCACGTCTCTTTCTTCATTCCGCAAAATGCGTTCTCCTAAATCCGGGAAGGAGAGCGGTGTGATGGACCTCGTTGGTTGTTGGAGCTGGGGCACGGGTCTTGCTTCTGAACCTGGAGGGGCCCATCCGTCCTGGTGGGACTGTGCCGTGCAGGGGAGCTGCACTAACTCCTGTGTGTGTGCTGGGTCGTCCCGTGTTGGTGTTTGTGCTTGTCTTGTTTGGAAGCACGGGCAGATCGCAGTCTGAGGCGATCTGCTTGCTGGGCTGATCAGTTTGCGTACTTCTTCCATTCGGAAAGTTGAAGGGAGAGAGGCAGCGTGTTTTACTCTGGGTACTGATTTACATTAACAACTTGTTGACCTTGTCTGTAGCTGCAAGTAGGGTATTATTGGAGGGTTTTTTACATGTGTTAGTGCCCATACTTTTGAGTAGAGATACACCACAAGACTGTATTAAGTCGAGAGACACATACTGAAAAAAAAATTTGTAATTTGTGACTATTTTCTTTAAAGTGAGACTGTCAGTGGTGTGGTTGCTTGTTTGCTTTCTGTGGATGGACTGTTTGTTTATGGGTTGTACTTTAGTTCCTAATGCTATAGGTTTGGATTATACCTCTGCTTTTCTTGGGGAAACTGGTTTTATTTTGTAAAAATGAGTAATTGCAAACGTAGGAAAAATCAAATTGTGGCAGTCTAGGGGATATTGTATAACATGGCTGATCTGTTCTTGTTCTGTGATAAGAACTGAGATACACATGCTGTAAATATCAGATGCAGGCTTGAGATGCAGGCAAGATCTAGCTGAATGTCAAGTGTTTTGCAGATTAGCAGAAACTCTAATGATTAGTAGCTTTCTTAGGATTTTTACTTGTATGACTTGTAGAGTATTGACCTGGAATAATTTTCTTCAGTTATGTGAGTGATTTTCTTCAGTTGTTTTCCTTCAGATTTAGTAATCTCTGTTCATAAGAGTTTAAAAAAAGTCTGGAAAATTACCAGGCACTTTGTAAGTAGTGAGTTGGAGGAGGAATTAACAATACTTAAGGCAGAACGTGAAGCTGAATGGTGTTGCATTAAACTAAATTTTTTGTGTACAGGAAATGAACTTTACGGCCCTGTTCACACGCGATAGACATGCTTACAGCTTACTTAACACAGTAACCACACTAAGGAAGCTCAAGTTTTCATCAGAATCCTGACAGTTGTCTTGTTACAAGATTTTTTAATAGTGATTATAATTGCACGTTAACAAAATCTAAACAAAAACTGGTCTTAACATTTATGTTCTGTGAATTTGTCTCCTGTGTGCTTGCTTACAGGGAAACCCCCCTCCAAAAAACCTGTTTCCAGAAGCACGCATGGGAAGCAGTCTTAATTTTGTTGAATTTTGTTGTCCAGTTTCAAGAACTTTGTGCAAATTCTTGTTACAAGGTTTGGATAATTCAGCCAGACGCTATAGGGTTGCTGTTGGTTCGTATGCATGCTGTCATCTCATTGGCAGTCACTCAGGTTTTTATCACTCGATCACATTTTCTGCCCTTGTCATCACTCTAAGCACAGTGCTCTGAAGGATGGGTTTTGAGAAATGAGAGTGCAGTTCTGTTTGTGATCAGCTGAATGCTGGACACGTCGCATCTGCGTTATTTTCATGTGCAAAATCCTGTAATACTCTCTAGGGCTGTAAAGCATGGTGGTATTTCATTCTCTGCTTTTATCATGAGTGTGTACAGTACGATCAGATTCACAGTTCTCAGTGTGCCAGATAGCTTTTATCTCGGAGATTGTGCTGGAGTGAGGGATCACTGGAGAGCAGTTTTCACAGTACGATGAAGTTGTTTACAAAGAAATAAAGTGTGAGAACATTGAAAATAATGGACAGGAGTCTGAAATTCCTGAAGCCAAAAGGAGCATTGGGCAGGATGTTGTGTCTTTAGTTTTGTAACTAAAAGGATTTCTGATTTGAGGAAGAACTGTAAGAATTGGAGTGTTACTAAGAACCACTGCTGTTCTTCAGAGTGTGCACTACACCCTTTGTGGCCCCAGGGATCCCTTCAAACAGACACAACACGCTGCAAACTTTTTGTGCTTTGGGCAGTGGTGGTGTCACCTAGAATTTGTGTGAATAGTCCTGAATGACATTTTCACTTGATTTCAGGGTACTTTAAATTAAATTGTTGTATATGCATAGATTAAAGCCAAGAGAATGCTGTGCTAGAGCTAAGAACAAAACTTGGCCTGTGTGTAAATCTCATAATTTCACTTTGCCTGGTGTTAGTATTATGTTTATTAAAACATGTATAATAGATAGTGCAATAATTTTTATTGAATCAGTTTGTTAGCTGTAGTGTACATTTTCCAAGTCAGAAAGTGTAATAAAAAGAAAAAAACCCTTGCTAATTGTAAAATGGCTTTATATATATTACTAATTAACACACCCCCCCCAGCTTATTCTGGTTTTATGAATATGTCTTACTATATCTTTCTTCTGCAGAGGAACATTTTGTGGATGTGCAGTGTGAGCATACTATATTTTGTGATTTGCATCAATTTATAAACTGTAGCTAAAAAAGTTACCTGTTCTTTCCTTATATGGAGAACCCTAAGTTTATCCATCCAGATTTGCAGAACAATCCTGAAAGTGTGTGTGTGTATGCAGAGATAAATGCCATAATACCTATTTCTGGTGTATATGAGTATGGTGATAGTACATGAGAAATGGAGCAGCCCTTTATCTCCCTCCTTAATTAGTATTTTCATATGTGGCTTTTATTTGAAAATTTATGAGCATCTTGGAAAAAGTGCCATATCTAAACGATGAACCAGCCATGAAAACTCTTCCCTTAATTTTTGATGTACTGACTCTGTAGATTAAACCCTGTACTAGAGAAAGATGAGCAGGACCTAGATGAAGGGACTGGGGTTTGATTATCCAGTGCTTCATAAAGAATATCAAATTACACTTACCCAGTACTGTTGCAAAGGAGAGTTTTCCTAATTTTTATTTTAACTTTAAAAATCTCAAGAAAGCAGTCTCAAATTTGTGATAGTCTGGTTTGTTTGGGTTTTTTAATATATATTAATTATGATTTTAATTATGATTTTCAGACATCTGTATAGTTGAATTTGTGGTAAAGCTTCTTGGCTTTACAGACACCTGCTTAAACACCTTTAGAATAATAATTTTTTAATCTATAGCATAAGTGGAGTAAATGCTGAAAGGCATAAGGACTTTATTTAAAATTGTCTTGGGTATTCATCTGCATCTGCTATCCCAACATCCTGTGTGTGTGTTACTCTTCTACAGTGCATTAATATACACTGTAGCACATAGATTGCTACAGTGATCACAACACTACAGTGCTTGATTTTGCTCTGTCATTCTTTTATGTTCATAAGATTTCCTTCCTCTTTTTTTGTGTAACTCTCCCTGTCGTGTACATTTAATACAGAAATATTTGTGTTTGGGTGCAAGGGGATCAGAGAATAAATCCAAACTTCCTTTATTTTAAATTAAAATGAATTCTAAGCCAGAAGGCCTAAATGTGAAATAGTCTTTTGATTTATCAGCTGATGTGGGACAGCCAGTTTAAATCCCTGCCCCTACAGCCAGTAAGTTTTCTGCATTCAGACCCTGTGAAATTGCCTGTGAATTTTGCAGTCACTGCAAACCAATGGTTGCATAATTCTGCATATAAGAGGCTGTGTGCTATATGGTACCTGCAGTGCTGAAGTGGATCTCATTTTAGCAGTTAACAGCACGTTATTTAGTCCATTAAGCTGTCTGCTCTTTTCCTCCCTGTCTGGTAATTCCTTTCCCTTGGATCACAGGAGCGCTCCCTCCCTTTGATACTCCCACACTTTCTGTCCATGCTTCCACTGAGGCCATCCACCCTCTCTTGAATCCTCCCTGTTCCCACTGAAACTGTCCTCAATCACTTCCCCGACAAACCTCCCATCACCATTTCCCTCCCACTTCCACTGACGTCAGCTCTCCCGTACAGAGATCCTTGCTACCACTGAGAGGATCCTTCCCACGCTGAGATACATGAACTTTTCTCAGTCTTTACGGCTCCAGACTTTCACACTGATACTTTTTATGCTGTTGTTGCAAGGCGTGAACCCTTTCTTCTGGGGATGGGAGTCTGATTTTTAAATGGTACGAAGTGGTGTTAGTAACATGTGAACTGGGTTCATATTTAAGTCTAATTTCTATATTTTTAAAAAAATTTCCTGGTTTTTGTTATGTAAATTGGAAAAAACCCAAGCTATAAATCACTCACAGTGTATGGCTGGCTACAATACTGAGACAGCATAAGCTGTGTTTTCAATTTTTAAATAATTTTTACTGGTACCTCTCCTGATCATGCAAACCAAGTCATGCAAAATGTGTCACTGCATCTGAGGGCAATTCCTTGGGTGACTGAGATGAGGAGGGTTAGAACCTGAATTTTTGTAGTACTTACTGTTGGTAAAAGCTTCACCGAAGCTCCTTTTGGCTGTAAATTCATCTGCCAGGCATGAAGGACTGACTTCTTTCTGCCCTTTTCATTGTTCTTCGCTGCTGCTGGTCTGAGCTTGCTTTGTGTCTCTTCCCTGGCCATTTTAGGTAGTTAAGTTCCAAGCTTTTCCTTTTCTGCCCCCTGAATGGGTCAATAGAGGAAGTATTAAAACCAAGGCTTTATTTCTGCAGTTCCAGGTATTTCTCTTACTGTGTTGCACCCTTTGTATTCTTAATTGTATGGCTCAGATTGAAGTGCAAGTACATCCACAGTGAGAAATTTTCTAGTTGTAGGATGTACTTACAAGCCAGGCAGAATAACGGGAGGTGATATACTAATTAGTTCTGTCTCTGTTTGTACCATTCCCAATATTACATGTGGTGTGAAATTCTAATGCAAGTTACCAGCTTTGCCTTGCTGTTTAAGGTGCCAGGATTTCAGATTTTACATCCCAAATGTTAAGTTTAAATATAAATTAAAGATGTGAAATGGTTACACCAGCTTGCAAATGCTTCTTGTTCAATGAATTGTAGATTAGAAGATGCTTACAATCTATGTGAGTATGAGTAATGTCTCATTAGGAAAAGTTCATAGTTCATTTGAAATTTATAAAAAATACTGTTTGGAAACTGTTTTGCTTCCCCTTTTGCACGCTTTAATATTTGTTCCTCTTGTTCAAATAAATGTCCAAGGGAGAGGTATTTGAATGAGAATTATTTTTAACAACCATTGAAATTGTTATATCCAGCAGTCGCCACTACCAACAGTGATAAATTGCTGTTTTGTTTTAGTTATTATACGAACGTTTGTTCACCTCTCTTGGCTGTCGCATTGAGAAAGGACTCCAGAATTGGGTTACTTAAGCAATAGTAACAATACACTGAAAATATTCCACTTTTTGAGCAGTTGGAATGTCAACTGACTTTCAAATGAGTCCTCAAAGAGGAAATGAATATTTCAAGATATGGACAGCTAAAGCTTTTATTAGCTCTCAGCAAAAAGTGAAAGAAACTTAAAGCAAATACGATAATGAGCAGACTGGCCCCAAGGTGAAATAGTTTCAATACAAGCTTTACGTAAGTTGTCATTTTATCAGGGGGCCGCAGAAGCACCTGCACACATAGGAGAACAATTTAGCATTGTGTGCTATTTTGGTGGTGTGTATGGATGTAATATGCCCCCACCTAAACTGCTTTACCAGCCATGGATGGAATTAAAACATTGTTAGCAATGTTTCCAAGATCACACACAGAGTGTGATTTCATGTCCAAAGCTCAGTTTTCTGTGTGAATTGCAGTGTTTTATGTGTCAGACCCATTCATCCAGTGGAGCTTCACTAGGCATTTGTTTGGCCCTGTGACATTGTACACATTGCTCTCTGTTCTTTGGGTAAAATAATTAGGTATCTTCATTTGACCGTAATTTAAATTGGCACAGAATGACAAGGTACACGTGGAATAGCTTTAATGTGTGTGACATACTAAAGAGTTTTGTTGCCCAGAGTCAGATTTATAGGTTTTCAAAGGCATCTGTTGTTAAAGCCCTCTGCTTTGCAAAAACATCATAGAATCACAGAATATGCTGAGTTGGAAGATTTCAGCATCAAGCCCCTTTTAGGTTCTTTCTTGATATCCATGTTAAGGCCAAAATGTAATAAATGATGTTGTTACACATGCTGTGAAATTAAATAGCGGAGTCTCTAATTTGTGCATTCTTCCAGACCGTCCTCTCTTACTATGGGTTGTACTCCTGGCCTCAGATCAAACTCCCAGGCCCTTTTCTCTTCTTCCTTGTAAAATCTGTAACTCTGTGGCTCTGCATAAAGTAAAAAGCTTGGCATTCTGTAAGCCAGCTCCCACACGTATGGCTTTGTTCCAGGAGAAAGGAAGAGGGCTGGAACCTACTTTTTGACATGGAAATGTGTTGACAAAAATTAGGCTGTGTCTATTTTGAATGTAGTTGACATGGTAATTTGAGATGGGTTTTGATAGTGTTTGAAATGTTCAAAGCTAGTCTGTATATATATGGAGAGAGGTAATGTCCTTGCACAGCAAAACAACTTGGAATAAAAAAGAAATATTCAAGATATAAAAGCAGTTTGGGAAATAAAATACTATTGCTAATTAAAAAGACTCTGATTCCAGTATCAGAGGGACTCAAATTAGGATTCCCATCTTCACTTGAAGTAGGAGGAGGAAATGTGGCTTTTGGTTCTGCCACTCATGATAGACAATTTCTGAGCACTAGATCCCTAGAAATTAGGTTAACATCTTTTTGTTGGTGTAAAGAAAAATGTACTTTTGGCCAGATAAGTCTTTCATTTCTGAGTGAACTAAATTGATATTATTTCAAGGATTTTTTTTAGAATCAGGATATATACTAATCTGTTTGTTAAATAATATTTTTAACAGATTTAAGATGTGTCTGTTTCTTTATTAGAAATAAGATTTTTTTTTTTTTTGCAAAAGCAGAATTATTTTTCACATTAATTTGAAAGTTGCATAGGAAACTTCAAACATTTTATATGCCTTTTTCAAATTAAGAAGTATTTTCCTTTATAAATCAAACACTTTACATTGTGACATGAACAGATTTCTGATCTTGTTAAGGGGGAAATGTTAACTTTGAAATCTTTTCATTGTTTTTTAGATTTCCCAGTTTCCTAAGTAAATCCGTACAAAGAAAACATAGAATCACTGAGCAAATGTGAAAGAATGACATCCTCTACTTCCCACTGTTTTTCATTTTGAGTTTCAGTGACCTTTAGCTCCCTGCTGGGATGCGGTGGAAACTTTATGAGGCCCCATCTTGCCACTAAAAGACGATGTATTTTTAAAGTTACACATTTACTATCGTGTTCTGTCTTTGAGTTTGAGGTTGTGTTATCTCTAATAAAATTTAATCAGGCAAACAACCTCAGTAAGTGATCAGCAGGGTAAATCTTTTTAATAAGGTTCTTGTTTGAAAAAACTATGCTAATGCGTAATTACAGCACAAAAAAGAGAACCTTGATCCACATTGAATACAATTTTTTCTGTACGTAGGAGTACCCACCTTTTTGCATCCTCAGGTGGATGTTCCTCATTCACACTGAGTTATCAGGGTTGTGTCTCTTCTGACACTGAAATGCAGAACTCTATTTTACCAGAGTGGTTTTAATTCTAAGTTTAAATATACAAAGGTGTCTGTGTGATAGGTAGGTAGGTCAGGGTCAGTGTTGAGCTGAGATGACTGGTTTGCAGATCTGAATTCTTTTTGGAATACTGGTCTGCTGTTCCTTTCAATTTTTAAGGGTTTTTTTTTTTTTTTTTCCCTTCATAACTTTTTATAAGTTTGGTGAGAAATTCCACAAATGGTTGAGGACAACCACACCTATTACTTTGGTAACTTGAAGCAGAAGTGATGTGCTCTGAACACAGTTTAACTGGCTGGTAAAAATTGTGCTTTTCCATGAGCTGTAACTCAGAGATAAATATTTTGTTACAGGATGAGTATCAGAATGTAAATGTACAAGTACTGGAATCCAGAGCTTTGCCACACTCTGAAGTGTGGATGGTGTGGGATTGCTGGCAAGATATCTGCATTTTATTTTTCAAACCAAAGCAAAGTATCATTGAGATGTATTGGTGGGCCAAATTCTCACCAAAATGCCAGTCTTTCAACCCCATTAAGATCTGTGGGCTCAAGAGTTGTTGCTGTGCTTCAGGTAGAATAACTTTGAGAGCAGTGACTCTCAAAGTTAAAACTTTGAATTTCTAAGCATTCAGAAGGAATATTTTCCCCCTGCTTATTTGTATCTGTGTAGTTCTTGACTTGCATCCTAGGATCCTTCTGTAAGCAGCGATGCAACAGTGTGGCCAAGGCCAGAGATAGTGAACTGAAATCAGAAGATCCTGGTTAGTGTGTGGCTCCTTGGCCAACTTACTGTCTATTTCCACTTGAATGCTTGACCTTAATTATGTTTCATGCGGGATCAGGGCCATCATGTCCCCAGGAACACAAGAGCTGCACTCAGATCAAACTGTGTCCATGTATGCCGTGCTCTGTCTCTACCAGCCGTCAGCAGAGTGTGCTTTGGACAAAGATGCAAGGCATCTATTTAAAGGTACAAAAATGAGAAGAGTTCTTCATGTTCCTCTTCTGGCTTCAGTCTGAACATACTGATTTACTTCTCATTTTTCACCATTCTGGCATGTAATCTGATACCAATATTTTAGTTTTATGTCCTTAAAACTTGGTTGCTAAGTTGTCAAATGCAGTAAAAAAGTTTGTACTCTTGAGTGGAATTTGTGAATGGAGAATTAATTTCCAAACCAGTGTTAGCACATACTTATCGCTGAAACACCACCAGTGTGAATGGCTGATGGATTTGTTTCTGCAGATACTGTTGCAGGGACCAAGAACAACCTATGAAAGTTTTTAAAAGAAATCAGGGGACATGAATTGTAACTAAATATGGGTTTGCATTTTGAAGAGGACTTTATGACCAGAGAAACTGCTTTCTTTCCTACATAAGACAGATGAAAAAAAGCTGAGGGTAAAATTGATATTTTAGGGTAATGAAATGCTTCATAGCCGGGCAAAAGGGGTTTTGCAAATCCAAACAACTTTTCTTTTGTTAACAAAAGGAAGTCCTGTGAACTCAGGCACTGCTTCATGCTTCCACTGATTCTGCTGGAACTTTTAATTTACTTAGTATTTGGAGTTGTTGTTTGTTTGTTTGTTTGTTTGTGTTTTTTGTCTTTGGCTGGAAGGGGTCTCTGCTTTTTGCAGAATTTCAGATGAAACAGCTGTTCTGCTTACATTGTCAATGTTATGTTATCCTATGTCCTCAGTTCTGGAAATGGTGGTCTTGTTCCTTGCTATGTAATGCCGTGGAGCTGAGATCTGTCATGAGACAGTGAGGTTTAATTCTGTGGTACTGTTGTCAGTAACAGCCCTAAGCCTACCAAATGACACTTTTTCCTTCTTTGAGTAATCTCACATTTTACCTTTTCCAAAGTATGGAATAGTTTACTTTAGGGCAGCTGCCTAATTTTTTAGGAGGGTTTTATGTTTTCTGAGATATTATTCCAAGTCACAGTTCTTTAAAATGAATGCATTAGAGCAGTAGCTGTTGGGAACCAAGTTTTCTCCAAAAGCAGCTGCCTCTGGCAATGGTACCTGGTAGCAAGAACCAGCTTCTTGGAGATAAGAGAGATTTAGCTTTTATGATCCTTGTTCATAGTAATAAAAACTCATTGAACTAATGAAGCTGCTCAGTGAGAAAGCTGAGCTATCCCTCTCCCCCCTGGCTTTGGTGAGAAGGGCAGAGATAGTGTTTGTCCCCGAAGGACAGGCAGTAGTGTCAGCCTGCTGGTTTGGCAGCAAATTATAAAGAGAGAGAAATTCTGTTGGGCATTGTATACTGTTGGTTCCTAGAGCTAAATATCGATGTATCGGCTTATGATATTTTACTGAAAAACATAACTTTATTGTCACTGTTTGTATGTTATAACAATTGGAAGGGTTTTTCTGGTCTTTTGGTTGTTTGTTGTTGTTTTTGTTGTTGTTGTTGTTTTTGTATCACTGCAAAGCCTCAGAGTGGGAGTGGGGCAGAGGGAGTTGGTGGGGCTGGTGGTTGGTGGGAGGTATGGGAAGTGTAGCAGCCTGTCAGATCCTCAGACTTAGCCCCCCAGTCACAGTGTGACTGACCATGGGAAAATTGCCAAGCACCAAATTTTCAGAGAAGTGTGACTGAAGTTCACATTTTCGAAAAATCTAAGCTCTCTTATGCAATGCTTACAGTGAGATTCGTAGCTTGACTGTCAAAAAAAGTGAGCTGAATTTACCATCTCTTATTTTGCCAATTAAATTAAAAAGGACTTCTTTTTGGAGGTTACATAGCTCTGAAGTTTTCTCCTAACTTTATCTTGGCTGTTCTGATTGCTAAGAGCTCTTACAAGGTTCTCTTGTGCTCTTTGGGCAATATAAACTCTCTTTTGCTGTGCTCTGCTAAGGCTGTGGGACACTGTTCATGGGGTAGTTTTTGCTTTGTGGGGTAACCTTGCTTTGTTGGTATACAAAGTCTAAGCAAACCAGAGAATTTTAAGGATTGTGGAAGTGAAATAGACCTGGTGCAGGTTCAGGGAATGGCAATTTTTTCCTACTTTTTTTCTGTGAGGCTTTGAGCTGTGCTAGGAAGTGCAGGCTGTGGGTCTAAGAGGCAGCTGTGATTTCAGCCCTTTATTCTTTGCACAGGAGTTAGGCTGGTGAGGAGGTACCTCCCTGATATGTTGCACTGCACTGTCATTGCCTCCTAAATTAAATCAAGACCAGAGGCCAACGTAGAGTGTAAGTGGTGGGGTCCAGCACTTGACTCATGAGGTGTAGTTTATAGTTTTGTGGAAGTCTCAGTTGTCTCTGCAGAGATCTTTACCTTGTTATGGAAGAGTGATTTGTCCTAAAAAGTTGAGAAATCTCATAAATTCTTCCATCATCAGTTGGAACAAGGACATGATCTCCCTCAGTCAGTTGTTTTCTAAAATGTGTGTTTAGCAATGAGGTCATGTGGTCTCTTGCCCTTTCTCCATGGATGACCTGCAAAGAAGAACTACCATCCCCCATCAAGAAACCTGATCCTTTTGGTCAATGGTCCCTTACATTTTTTCCCCAGCTGACTGGCATTCCAGCTGACTGATCAGAGAAGTACCCAGTTGCATCCACTTGTTAGGATTTGCCGTGCCAGGACTATTCCATTTCAGGACAAAAGTACCAAGGAAGTGTGTTGTGTTGAGCAAACCTGAAAGCAGAGCAGCGCTTCCCTGGCTGTGGCCAATCACTTTGACTACTTTGGGATCTAGTTTCCTCTTACACCTGTAACAGTACACTCAGTAAATACTCATGTGAAATATTACCTGGGAGTCTTTAAATGCTTGACTACTATTAGCTTCCTGCCACTTTGTAAGAGGTACAAGGACCTGTATAGTGCCTCATTGTTTTGTGGTTTTTTTCCTTTTTTTTTTTTTTCCCTCCATTTTGCAGAGAGATGGGTGTGGGTGAGAGCCTTGGCATT
This sequence comes from Pyrocephalus nanus, assembly GCA_038380795.1. Classification (NCBI taxonomy): domain Eukaryota; kingdom Metazoa; phylum Chordata; class Aves; order Passeriformes; family Tyrannidae; genus Pyrocephalus; species Pyrocephalus nanus. Next base: position 10,908,165 of record CM076272.1, read on the forward strand.
TTTTTCATCATCTTTCCCAACATCGGGAGGTTCCAAGCCAGCAGGTAGAACTTCTAGGAGCTTCTTCTAAAGGATGGTCCTTTAGCCCATCCTAATGTAGTTTAATGCTTTTTAATGTAAACCAATAAAACAATTCATGTAGAGAAAAAAGCATGACAGAGGATTGCCAGGGTAAGGGGATTGTGGCTAACAGCACTGCCTCTCTGCTTTTGCTGGGTACTGCAAGAGGTCTTCATGCCCTTAAGAGTCTGAGTTAGGTTTGGGAAACCTTGACATCTGTATTGAGGAATGATCTGAGGCCAGTGGTAGTGATTTGTTTAAACACAAGTTCTTAAATGCAGATTAATTGATTGCTCTAGCTTGGTTACTACAGATAGTTTTGTCCTAGAACAGAAATAAGCAGACTGTCCAGAGGCTATATATGTATGTACAGGATGTTTGCCAATTAGCTTGTGGTTAATTTAAATAGAATATAACCCACTGACTTAGTAAACCCTCAGCTGTGGCAGCTCAGCCACAGCCACTTGTCCTCACCCCGACACCACTATCATGGCCATGTCAGACAGCGTTGGCTTTGCAGACTTGTATCTGCAGCGCTGTGTAGCTCTGTACTACAGATCTAAGTATTTTCAGTATCTGTTAAAGGAGGCCTGAACTGGTTTCAGAAGAAGCAGGACTGCAGTAATAAATCTGATCTCTTGAAACATGAGTTGGAAGTTGTACCCTCCTGTCAGCAGGTTCACTGTATGATGTATTGTGGAGCTTTGGCTGCAAAGAAGCTGTAGCCTGCAGTTAATGAGCTGTTCAAAGTAGCTGTGAAATTGTCAACTTAATTAAGCCAAGTTTAGTTAACAGACATCTTTCAAAGATTTTGTGCGAAGAAGCAGGCTCTGGAAATACCCAGCTATGCACTGTAGGAAAGCGCTGTGTGCTTTTCTGAACTGAGAAATTAAGAGCTCATGTGGTAAGAGATAGTGCTATTTAACAGAGTTTTTAAAGAAAGCCCCTGGCTGTCCCAGCATGTTGGGGAGCTTCATAGATTTTTCTATTTTTAGAGAGTTAAGAAGCATAAGCACCTAAAAACAATCAGTGGATTGCAGCTCCTGTGTGATGCTGATTGAAGATCTACTGTATTGTTTCACCTTTTTTTTTTTAAATCATCATACATATGCAGTTCTTTCCATTGATGTCTGTTTCTTTATAAAATAACTGATTTAGTTTATTCTTGTGCTTTGTTCTTCTTCCCTTTCTCTCCTGATAGTACAGAAAATTTAGTCTGAACACTACTAAAACACCTGCTGAAGGCAGTGGAGACTACAGTTCAGCTAGTTGTGTTTCTTCAGCTTGTCCTTGGAGAGAGAGTGAATACTATTGCACAGACATTTGCAAACCTCTGCTGCCCTTGACCCTGAAAGGACCCATCATATGTTACAGGAATAAGTGTCTGGGGTCCTAGGGGATGAGGCATCTCATCTCACCTCGAATGTCAATCTTGCAGTGGTCTGTTCTTCATGTTGGTGATTTCTAACTGGCATAACTGGGGTAAAGCCCTGCTTTAATTGCAGCAAGACAGATACTCCTTTGCTTGTGGCAGTGTTGTTTATGCCACTTGAGAGTACAAAGACAATGATACGGCTTTTTCCACAAGAGAAAGCTTTCCTGTATTTCTTGACTTGTGGAACTGTACTTAGGACACATTTCTGATTTAGGCAAAGTCTCTTAATACTGTCAAGGCCAGGACTGTATGAGCAATGTTACCTAGCCGAGAAATATCAGTGAAGAATTGGGATTTTTAATAATATTTTATATTGGAAAAATCTCTGTTACGGATATAGTGATAGTTGATAAGGAGAAACATGTTTTTGTTAGAATAGCATGTTTCATTTGAGGAACTGGTATAAAGTGCACCAGCAAAACCAGTTTTGCTAATGTTAGCTCCATTTGCAATCAGAAAGTTTCCCAGGAAACTAGTGTTATACCTGTGCTGGGACTTCAGCATTCTGCAAGTGAAATGGAAGCAAAGCAAGAGCCTGGTACATTCAGCACATGGAGCCCTTTTCCTCCTTGTGGACTGTGATAATTTCTGGCAGTAGATGTCTGTGAGCCACTTGCCTGCTTTTATGATGCCTTTGCAGCAAGAATTGGTAGTAGTGAGAGCTCCTCACTGCTGGGAACTCTGCTAGCACGCTGAATGCTGCCACCACACTGGTGCTTTTTCGGAATTTTTTCTCTTTGGACAGATGGATTCAACAGGAAATAGTTTGGTCGAGGTATGAAATCATAATGTGGGTATTTGCAAACCTTTGGGAAGAAATGCATTTTTTGTCAGCAAGACTTTGTAGGGTAGACCAGGCAGTAGAACGAGGAGAGGGAAACAGTCCTTGAATTAGGATAAATACATGATTGTTAATGGCCTTTGTCCTCTATTGCTGTTTGCGTGCCTTTTGCTGTAGTATGCTGCTCTTCAGAACAGACTCTTAAGTATGTGGCTCTATGATTTCTGCAGCTTCAGGTTATTAAGGAGAAGTTGAAGTTTCAGTTAGTTAATTGCCTTGTTTAGAACTGATTTAATGTTAATAATAATGTTTAATAATTATGTCATGAAACCATTCCAGATTTATGTTTAAATATAAGACAAATACATATAATAATACATACAATGCATGCAGTAAGTATGGAAGATATTGAATTGCCAGGTGCGATTTGGTGACAATTTGATTGTAATGCCAAATTGTGACAATTTGTGATAGAAATGTTGTCCCACCACAGCTGCTTCTGCAGCAGAACCCTGATTTTACTGCCTGTTTCTGCTTAACCTTCTTACTTTGTCATCCATGGTGGTCTGTAGTTTTCTTTAACTTGTTCAGTCCCACATACCAGACGTTTCTTTCTGCAGCCCCTTTTCTTCCATTTGCCACTGCAATCTACCTTTGGCTGCCATTTTCATGTTTCTAATGCTCATAAATGCGCATATCTATAATTTTTTGATGTCATGTCCTCTCACTGATAAAATTCCCCTCAAGTCCTCTCTGTGCTTTTTTTTGATGTAGTACTTTTGTTGGGTGAAGGTCTCTGAGGAAGGTCTAGCTTCTTCCCACCCACTGGCATATGACACCATCCTGGAAACGACAGAACCTTGCTTACAAAGAGGCATAGCTAGTAAACAGATGTCTCCCTGAAAATCTTTATTTAGTACACACAGTGTACTCTTAATCATTTGCACCAAGGTCAATAGCCCTTAAAAGGCCATTTTTATAAATCAATCTGATATTAGAGAAGTATTTTCATAGATGCGTACACAAACACAAATAAACCAATTTTTTTTTCTCTAACTTCAGCTAAAGTGCAGTAAACTTCTCTCTAATCTGCTGTACTAGAAAAATGATTTTTCATCAACTTTAAAAACTGCAATGCCCCTTTTTGCTTAAAATGTTTTCCATACTGACACTTTAAATGCTAGGTAGGTTTTTGTGTTGTTTAACATAAAGAAGTAACATTGTGGGGAAAAAGTTTTGTTTTTCATAGCACAAAACAAATAATCAGTTGATGTGTAGATTGCTTGATTGTAGTTTGTGGATATGAATTTTAGTTATTTAACTATGAATAGAGACTGTCAAAAATGACATTAAGCATGGATTTCTAGTCTTTTATGATTCAGCTGGAGCTGACACAATTTCATGATAAAAATTAGACATTTTTCATCTATTTTTGTAATCATTTCTGTTCAGATACTTGCTCTGTAAAGGGAATATCTGCATGAATAGTTGTGATTAAGCTGAACTTTGATCTGAAATGGAAATGGATTTTTCTCCTTACTAGGGATTTTAAAATGGCTTCTCAAAGTACTGAAGCTCAAGCTAGTTTTCTGACAGCTTTCTCTTTGACAAGGGCCCAGTGGAAGAAATTGTTACTTTTCCTCCATATGTGCTTTCAACAACTGCCATAATTCCTGTTTTTTTTCATAGGGTATTGTTCATTGTTTCTCCGATGGAATTAACTGTTGTACGTGTTTCAGTATCCTTCAGGGCTGCCCATTCTTTCTTGGACTTGCAGAGTTGGTTCCATCACAAATACGACTGAAAAGTGGTCCATGAGCGCTCTGCCCTGCCTGCAGAGCTGCACCCAGGAGCTCACCACTCTGCAGCCTGGTTTTGGGCCACAAACTATTCTTCTTTGGTTTCTTGATAGTGTGAATAGACTGAGACTTGACATCCACCTTAATTGCATTGAAGTTGGGGCAATGCTTTGTTTAAGTGGTATTATGCAAGTAAACCAGTGCAATGTGCTGGACCCCAAGGTGAAGCCTCTTGCTCCTCCTCTTTCTGTACCCTCATCCTGCAGCCAGGCTGATGTGTGAAGCCCACAGTGTTAATGGAAAGGCTGTTTTTCTCAGAGCTGTTATGTTTTTAGCTGCTTTTGGCTGCTCTTTACCTGTCTGATACATCATGATCAAAAGCCAGAGGGTATTCCATGCTGGCTTTAGTCTGCTGAGGTCTCTTGGTGCCACATCCAGCCTACGTGCATGGTAGAGCTCAGTGGAGTGAGGCCTGCATGTTTTTGGGAAGCTCTCTTGAACTTCAGTAGTCATTTCTTTTACACTTTATCATCCTCCAGTTCAGTCCATGGAAAATAAACCTGAAGTCTAATTAAGGTATATTTTTATTTTGTTCTTTAAATTTTCTTTGCCTTTTTTTTTTATAGCATCCTTCCAAAATATCTTCCCCCCTAGAAACCTTATGCTATTACATTTTTGAAGCTCATGACAATGTTGATCCATAGATCGTGCATTTGCTGGAATTTGCAGGGTAAACACCCTCCAACCAGAAACCAAACAAGCTCAGTGTCTGTGGCACACACCATCCTCATATGCCCTGGGATCAGGAGTCCCCAGCCTGTTTTCACGTCACCCATGTGATGTTGTTTCACACTGGGGAGTGCATCTTTGGGTCAGCACTTCCTCACTTTTTGAAAATTCTTCTCTTTTTAGAGAAAGCAATTGCTTTATTCTACCTGCTCTTAGTAATGAAAGCAGCTTTCTGGGGCTAATAAGTAGGTATTTCTAAACTTTACAACTCCTTTCCAAGTAAAGGCATCACAGAATTAGAAAATTACCCAAAAGAAACTTAGACAGCAACAGCAAATCCAACACAGATAAACAAGAGAGTTGTCTGGGAAAGGAGTTCAGTATTTTCAGCCATCGTTTTACAACCACCAGATTCCTCTTTTAAAAATCCTTGAGACGGATCACGTTGTGCCTTGGCAAAGACTTTTGGGATCTATAATGGTATTTTACTTAGTGACTTGTGGGTCTCCTTGCTCAGGCAGGAAGATAAAGGAAGATAAGATGGTCAAATAGAAAAATGTTAACTTTGAATGATGTATAATGGTCAGCCAAGGCCGTTGTGTAGCTTGTCTGCTTTGTGACAGATAAGCAACTGTGGGACAAGGAGTACACATGGGTTTTAGGTTAAAAATTCTTGTTTAGCTTTGTCTAAATTATAGGAATTTTTTTTTTCGTTGACACTGGAGCTGTGGTTAGTTATTATTCTATATTTTGGGTTTTTTTCCCCCTTGGATACAAATGATGCCCAATTTTGCTGAAGCAATGAGTTTCTCAAAGGCTTAATCAATGTTACATTTGAAAAAAAAAAGGGAAATATATAAAAAATATCTGAAAACTGTTTCTCATTCCAAAAGATTGAGGATTTCAGATGTCAGTGCTAATGTCCAGGAATGACTGGTTGTGCTTGTGAGTTCAGGGTTAGGGTTAGGGTTAGCTCAGTTGGTTAACTTGTGTTCCAAGGGTGTTGCTGAGGAAGGCAGAGAGGAGAGGGTCATGCTGCATTGTGGAACATGGATTTAAGAAGAAAAACATCTTATTTGTGTTAGCAGGCGGCAGCACACATAGTTTGTACAGGTCTTTGTAATTGTTTTTGGTAATCGGTCCGAGAAAATGGAAAGAATTAGCGCTAACAAGAAATGCCATCTTGGAATGTAAACTCACTGGGACAGTGACATATTTTCCTGTCTGCTTATAAGGCTGTTGTACACTTCAGTGCTTACACAGTACAAATGTAAAATAAAATAAAAATAGTGATGATGATGATGTCAGGAAATGAACTCTCTGTCAATCCACTCTCTGTAATGTATGCACTTTCTAAGAAGACATAAATTCCTTTATTTATAAGGAGAGTGAAAGAGTTGCATGTGCAATTAGAAGTAATTTAGTTCAGAAGTAGATTACTTGTTTGTCTGCTGGCATAATTAATGATAGCACTGGTATCCAGTGTCCCAGATATTTACAGTAAAAACAGAAAGTTAACACTAAAGCTATCAAGCTGAGGTTATCAACTGCAGGGAAAAAAAACAACTCTTACTATATGAAAAGAGTGTATTGCCCATTTCTATATATATTTGCATGGAATATTCAGAAACAAAACCAGGGGACCAGTTAACCACAGAATTCCCAGTGCTCTTGTTTGATGTTGGCAGGAACAGTGCACTGTGCTTCCTTGCTCCCTGGCTCTGCCCTTGCCTTTGGGGGCTCTGCTGGCCAGTGAATGTGGGGTGGTACAGCTGAGTCCCAGGGGAGCCTCAATACTTGAGATGGTAGGTCTGGCAGTTGGGAAAAAACAATAGTTAAAAAATTAAAAACTAGGCATTTCTTTGATAAAATCTTGGGTCCTAAGTGAGGTGCTGGAGTCATCTGAAATAGGTCTTGATAGTAAGATACCCAAAAAATGTGATCTCAAGCAATACGATCGAAGTTGAGACTTCAGCTTCTCATAACCATTTTTTTTTCCTGCCTGAATGGGCAATGTCAGCATAAGTTCTGAAAAAGGAGTCCCCAAAGGATGTGTAAGGGGGCTGGCAGCTCCTTCTGTAACAGAAGGCTGACCTTAGAATGGCTCAGTGCCCCAGAAAAAAAATGTTATTTATTTAGGTTTTAAATTATTTAGTTGGGATTAAATCAGATATGTAAAAGATCATAGTGTAACTCATGTTCTTGGCTCAATCTGATACTGCACAGAGATTAAATAACTGTTTCCTGGGATGCAGAAGGAAATTTTAATATGGGTCAAGTTGGAAAGGTTTTTTTTGTGTTCGGAGAGGCAGGAGAGACTCTTGTCTCACACCCAGGTGAAGAGGATGGTGTTTGTGGAATTTGCTTTTGTCAATTTGATTCTTCCTCATCTGAACGGGTAAAGTGTATCTAAAGGTATATCTGGTGTATCTAAAGGGCAGAGGTAGAGGAATAATACCCAGAAGATCATGAATTAGTTTTGAATGACCAGGCCAGCTGGGGCAGCAGCAGGAGGAGAGCTGTGTAAGCATCAGGACTGGTGTGCAGAGCACTTGGTGATACAGTGATAGTGCTTCCAGTCCATGGGCAAAACGAGTCAGAGCTGGCTTTGACACTCACCATCCTGCTGTGCAGATCCCCTCACAAAAAACTGAGGAGATCAAGCCTTTAAAAAGATGAGGAAGAAGCCCAGAGCTGCCCTTTTTGCTCACTGTAGCCTGAGCAAGAACTCAGTGGCTGTGGCAGAGGTTGGGACTCCAGACAAAGTGGGATAGAGGGTCCCCAGCAGTGCAGAAAGGATTCCAGTTCCTGCTAGGAGCAGACTTAATCCTAAGGGCTGGGGAGTTCAGTGTGCAGGAATCTTAAAGTAGGTCAGCAAGTCCATAAAGGGGTTTTCTAAGCTTTCACTTTTTGATCTTGTGAAGATGGGAAAATCTGTCAGTGGGGCAGTGGCAGAGCCCAGAGTGTTGTAGGGCAGAGCTCCAGCCACCCAGGAGCTGCATACCTTTCCTTCTACATCTCTTACCTCTTTGAGCATTCCTGCATGATTTGGATGTACCTCAGGGGTACTTGGAGCTTTGTAGCACTCTCTAGCTTGCTCCTCCAGCTGCACAAGTGAGTGGCATATGCAGGCTGGCAGAAAGGGAAGAGGGCAGAGGTTGTTATCCTACAGCAGGATGGTTTCCAGAAGTAACTGTAAAAATGACAGCAGGAAGTTCTGCACTTGTTCTCTCTCAATCTCTTTGTGATAAAAGTTTGCTTAGTTTACAAGTCAAAAGGTGATTTTTCTGGCAGCCAATATTTCTACCTTGCACATTTGGGTTTGACAGTCAAGCTGTTTTCTGTCTGAATCTTACTTCGTTGCCAGTAATAAAAATTCCAGCTTGCTCAGCCATGGTTATATTGGTTTTGCAGAGCTAACAGTAGTAAAAGCTTGTTTTTGTCCACAAAGTTAGCAGATTAGGTCTCAGAGAAACATCACCTAGACAGTGGATATATAGCAAAGTGCTTTTTTTAAATTGGTGACTTAGCTTGAACCAAACTAAAAACCCGAAACAACTAAGTGCTTCTTCTACAAAGTTCAGCCTCTGTGCATTCTCTTCCCTTGGTAAAGAAGAGACCTTAGGAAGTATTGATGAGGCTTATGCAAATTGCTATGTATTACTGACTGTTCCAAGAAAAATATTCCATGTTATATGACATACTTCCTCTGTTTTCTTGCTTTTAATACCAATATTTGAGTCTCTGAAGTGAAACCATATATTATCAACCAGTACTTATTTCTCATAGAATTTTTAAAGCTCTGTTAAAGTGCTTAGGAGCTCTTTTTCTCTTGAATGTCCTCTCACTGTTATTATTTCCTTACTTCAATACAATATATGTTATGATTAATCCTTCACAGAGGTGAAAAAAAGAAAAGATGAATCTTTGGTTTAAAGAAACATGAAAAATATATCTGCTTAATTTTTATTTGTTTACTATGCAGTCTGTCACCAGAATTATCTGTCTTCCCAGCCTCCTCCTGTTTGTAGTTTTCTTGCTGTTACAGAAGTTATCAACATACAATGCTCTTTTGAAATAGGAATGTAATTGCAAAATCTTTCGTGCATTAGTCTGTTTATTTCCTTTCACTCCTAAATTGGAGGAATGAGCAAGGCAAGTAGTTTGTAGTACAGTAAAATTCATTATTTGAGAATGTCTTTTGAAGGTATGGATGAAACATTAGCCATGAAAAAGGCTGTCACTACAATAAAGTGGTGCAGTCCCACTTTGATAGCTACCCTGATCTTTTATTGGAGAGCAGATGTGTGTGGTAGGTTTTCCCATCTACTGACAGAGATGTCTCCTGGCTGTTTAACCATGGCACTTGTTCCTGGTGGTGCTGAAAGGATGGAAATTGCTCATGCCAACTCATGCACTGTGCACGCTATCCTCCATTGCCACTATGTTGAACAAAAATTGCTGTTTAGCACCGAGAAAAAAACTTCAGTGGAAAAAAACCAAATAGAAATTATTACAATACTATAAATGCCTCTGCATCCTGAATGTACAACTTGGAATTAGGGGAGAAGATTTACTTTCAGAAGCTCCGTGTACAGCTCAGGCTAGTGCTGAGCCTGGACCTGGAGCAAGGCTGCAGCACAGTGTGTCCAGTACAGGTCATGCTGTCTTTCACCTGCTTTATGGGTCTTGGACATCCACAGGCAGCAAGCCATGGACTAGTTAAATTGTTCAAGTATTTTGTTGCTCCCTTTTCTGGAGGGGCTAAAGTCCATTCATTGTTCCATATTGGGAAGTATCCTGGTTCACATGCAGATACTGGGCATTCATCTGTTAAATGATGGTCATACCTTGCTGCATAGGTACATGCTGGCACTTCTTGCACTGCCTGCATCTTGTGTTTTTTAGTGGACATGCTGCCTGGCCACTTGGGGTAGTCCCACAAGTATCTTGTGGAAAATCAGCAAGCAGTCATCTTTTGGTTTGCCTTTCTTAATTGGTTTGTGACCCTTTTAAGTGAATGCAAAAGGGCTTTTCTAACAGCAGTATGTGCTGTGCCTTCTGTATTGGAATTTATGGAGAGCCATTAAGGATCTAAGATGTGTAGAAAAAATGAAATTATGTTAATTTATGGTGAGAGAGGACTGTGTCTTACTATGCAGATGCTGTGTACTTTGTAGTTTCCTGAGAAGCTTGTGAAGGCTTCTCTAGTGGGGCATGTTTCAGTGGCTGTCAAGTATTTTTAATGTGACATGTCCAAGCTATTCAGTCTCTGTCCTCGTTAGAGGATAGACACCCATGTCTTGTTTTGGAGTCAGTGAATCTGTTAATTAGAGATCCTGCTAACAGTCACTTGAGGGTTAAACTGTTCCCAAAGGATTATTTTCACAGTTGTTTTTCTTCTGCTCTTCCCCCTCTCCATTACATCTGTTCTAATGAGAACCTATTTCACCTCCTTATGGGGCTTATGTCCTATCTCCATGCACTCTGCCTGTTCTACTTTATCCCAAAGACTGAAAGACCCTCAGCTGTGTCTGACAGAAAGCCCAGCCTGCAGCACCGAGCTAAACTGAAACACACATCAGTCTCTGGGCAGAGCCTTGTACCAACTGGACTTGGGGGCCACTTCCCAACTGCTCGCTGCTGGATCTGGTTGTCTCTTCTGATTTGGCGCAGGAAGCATTACCCTGGGATTATTTTGCCTCTGCAGTTTGTACTGAGGAGGTTGCTGGTCTTTGCTGTTGATTCTAAGCCCTATGCAGATCAATAGGGAACATAGGAACATAAACAAAACCAAATTAGACGCTGCCAGTTTGAGGTTTCCCCCTTTGCGGGGCCCTTGTGGTTCCTGGGCTCCAGCTGTGAAAGGAGGCGACTGTGCTGCCACAGCAATCTCTTATCCCACGGCAAAGGTTGAGTTCCTGAGGCGCAGCATGGCCATTGCTGGAGTCTGGCAGAGAAACGGTGTTTGCTCTGATCTTTCTAGCATTGTTCACTTTTCCTGCAAAGTTAGCAACTCAAAAGGCCCCAGTTTCCAAGCTCTAGGGGAGAGTTATGGATTTTCTCTCTTTCTTTTCTTTGGACCAAATCTGTTCAAGGGCCAGGTGTAAAGTTTTTGGATGGCTAGTGTGTTTTGGTTGTTTTTGGTTTTATTTTTGGTTGGTTTTTTTTGTTTTTTTTTTTTTTCTTTGGAAGCCTTCAGATTTAGTACCAAACAGTCTTCCTTTTATAGTCTCTGTTACGCAGGAGACCCTTTCAGTTTACATTTACCCCATTCCTCACAGTGAAGATTATGTTAACGACGCCTATTACTTTCTTCTGTCTTTTTTTCCTAATCTGTTTGTTTATTCCCATTTATTTCTGGCACAGTTTAACTAAAGCTGAGAGTTCAGTCAAACTTTCTGGCTCAGACTGCTTCAATGCTTCTGTGCAAGCCATCCCTTGATGACACTCAATTTACTGATACCCTTCCTTGGGAAAATGAACATTGTTTGAAAGATTTTTTGGTGGCTGTAAGGGCAGATACCTCTTACCCACATCCTCAATCATTACAAAATACTAGAGAAGCTCTGCAGACTCCTTTAACTTATTGAACTGAAAGAAATCTCTAACTTTCTAATGTGCATGGCAATATGTATCTCTTCTTTCTATTCAAGATCACCTACATGTTTTTTTTTTTTTTTCTTTCTGAATTAAAACATGAGTACACAATCCTGATTTAGGAGATAACATTTTCTAGATAAAACAGTAGCAAAGGGCTGCTTTTGATGATCTACCTCAGAGTAACAAATGCTCTTCCTTTTGTAGCAGCATTAACCTTTCAGCTGACACATTGATGCTTTCACTACTATTCAAATACAGAAAAGTTTAGGAAATGAACAACAATTTTAGGTAACTTCGGGCATATATGTGTTCCTAATGAGATGCCACAGAACTTCTGCTCTTCTGGCAGGATTAGGGTCATCTGCTGCAGAGTGGACAAAGGTTGCTGGTTGTCTTAACTGCTCTGGAGAGCAAACCCTTCTTGATCAAACGGTGTTAGAGTCGAGGTATTAAAAGAGGATGGGTTTGTTAAATGAAAGCTTCCTTGGTGTTTCATGGCAGGGACACAAACACTGCTCTTGAGCCACTGGAGAAGTAAAAAAAAAAAGAAGAAATAGTAGTCCTAAAAATCAACATTCAGGGTATGAAAAGCTATTTTCTGGGCCATGCAAATTGGATAAACTTGTGTGGGTTGAGTGCTCTTGTTTGTGTATGTGGCTGATTAGCATGAGCCCTCTACCCAGGATTGTTGGTCTGTGTCAATCACATGTGGCTCTAACAAAAAGTGGCATTCTGCAGCCAAGTCCAGTTTCTGATGACTCAGCGGGTTGGGTGTACAGCCAAGCTATGTGCCCTTCAGTGACATGGAAACCACAGCCGTTTGTGGAAAACAGGGCTCTTTTCCTTTCCATGAAGCAAGTGGAGCAAAAGAGTTTGCAAATATGGCATATTTTCTAGATTATATGATTGCTTTTTAAGAGCATGCCACGAAAAAATATCACTGTAAAGAAATGTCACTAAGGAAAGGCGGCATTTTGTGAGTGTATCCAGTTTCGTGGAGTTCTTATGTACACAAAGAAGAGATGCAAAATGTCGGTGTCTTGTTTGGTAAGAAACCAGCTTAAGAGGAAAGTTAACTCATAGGAAAAAAGATTGCATGAAGCTGTGAAATATGTCCTTTTTCTTGTGTTTTAAAGTAATTTGAGCCTTGTTCTTAATGTAAACCTAATTTTGTCTTGAAATTATTGTGCCCAGAAGAAGAAATAGTAAGTGGATACCTTTTGTAACCGAGCAGAAAAGAAATTTATTCTATGCCAGGCCTGAGATTTAAAGCAAAATAGTTTTATAAGAATGTAAATCTCTTATGCTAAAAAAAAAAAGATATTTTTTCCCAATCATTCAGCATTAGTAAGGTTTAAATGAAACTATATTTGATAAAATATTGGGTTTATGTCTAAAATAAAAATGATCATAATTTTTTCACATGAGTATACATTTGTTTACTAATGCATCTTACTGAAAAAGGGATTTTAAACAACAGCCATCTCCATGCACATAAGCTGCACTGCAGATAATCTGCAGCTTAAAAATACTGATTATTTGGGAAAAAGGTCTCTAGATGATGAGCCGCCTGTTCAGATAACCTTCAGAAAAGCCAAGAGCAGGAGCGGGTCAGGGGGAGGAGGAAGGGAAGGGGTTGGGGGTGAGGGGGTGGCCAGGGCAGTGCCAGGGGAGCTGGAGCTGGGTGGGAGCTCCTCTGTGTCACCCCCTGCTCTGCCCTGTCCTTGGCTGTCACAGGTGACCCCGAGTGCCTGTGGGGCGATGCTGGGGCCTTTCTGCCAGGAGCACATCCGTGGATTCCTGGCACAGGTTTCAGGAGCTGTTGGAGTGCACAGGCTGAGTGGAAGTGCTCTGGGACACGAAGCAGGTGGTGGGCACTGGGTAGTGTCAGGCTGGAACTGTAGCAGATACACCTTTAAGTACATGGGGAGCTGCTCGTGGGAAGCAGTAACTGCCTCCAGCTGAGCAGGAGAAGCTGACAGGTAATTGTACTCTGTGCAGTAACGTGTACAATTAAAGATAAAAAGAGGTGAAGTCCTCGGGAGAGTACAAATTTCTGAAATTTTTGCAATTTACTGGAGGCCTGGGCAAATAATTTTTTAAATTTTTCAGTGTTTGCTGTGTATCCCTAAACCTGGTATTGTTTTTTCTTTGGAAAAATAAATGTTTCTTTAGGGAGTGTAAAATCAGAAACAGAAACTAATGCTACCTAGCTGAGAAGACCGTTTCTGAATTAATTTTCTGGCTGTTTCTATAATCATCCCCACCTTTTGTTGCATATGTTCTGTTGGTAATCATAAATATGTCTACACAAACTCAGGCAGTGGTTTAGCAGAAATGGAATGTCTTGCTTTCTTAAAACAGCAGATTCTGGCAAAAGCTTATTTCTCCTTGTCTTCTGAACTGTCAGCAACAAAGATTTAACAACTTTCAGTGGAGGTTTAAATGACGGGATTTCTATAAACATTGCAGCTATCCAGTTGTGTATATAATGTAAGACTTGCTGGTGCTTTCTAACAAAATCCCAGACTATTTATTCCCCTCTTTTTAACATGGCATTTTTGAGAATTGCAATATAACATCTTAATATACAAAACTCTGAGATTTATAGTAGTTTGTGATATTCTTTAACTACCATAGAAGTCTTGTATAGACAGATCAACAATATTTTTTTAATAGAAATGCTATTTGCAGCATCTATTTTTCAATTACTAAATTTTTCCTTCTAATGTTTTGAACCATTCTGTTCACTGTAGAGACCTTAGAGCTACTCAGTAATGCACCATTAAGGTTTGAATATCTGAATGCATTTTCAGACTTAAAAAAAAAAAGGCAGATTTTAAAAATAAAGGATATTGCATAATCACTCCCACATGAATATTGTGAAGAAGAATTTGTAAAATTTTAATTCTTCAAATGCAGACAAAAACAAAGCAGTGAATTTAGAAATTGGTTGAAATGCAGTTAAAATTCTTGGAACAGTTTCCCATTAAACTAGCTAATGGTGACTGCACTGCTGTCCAGAGCTTCGCTTTCTAAGTCCTAAATAAAACCAGTAATAAAGTTGTTATATAATGTTATGTTGGGAAAAGGGGAGATATGCAGAAAATACTGTCCTTAGGAAATGAGTTAATGAGTGAGCTTTATTTCTTAAACTATAATTTCTGAGATATTTTTGCAGTGCCAGAAGCTTCTGCTCCGTTAGAGAACTGTGGTGTGGGTAATAATTTTTGTCCTTTTATGCTCCTTTATTCCTTTTATTCTTTTAAAATTAAAACAGTAGAAGGGTGAAATCCTTGCTTTTCTTCATACCAGTTTTCTCTACGGTACATAATGCTTGGCTGAGGGTTTTCTGTGAACCAAGAGAGTTTTGCTCATGCAATATGCATGTGGGAAGCACAGTGAGACAATGGAAGTGATGATGGGTCGGCAGCCAGTGTTTCCCTGTACTGCTCCTGTGCAGCTCATCCAAGTCAACCTGGTTTCCTGACAGCCCTGATAGAGCTGACAAAGCTGAAACCAGCAAGGTCCAACTGAAATGACATTAAATTAAGAGAGGCCAAAGCAAACGTAATTTGTTAGGAATTTATTTTGTGGTGAGGTTTGTAGAGTCACTTGCTGGAAATGTTTCCTGACACAGTACACTAGTAAGCTCTGGTGATTGGTTTGTTTTTTTGTTTGTTTGGTTTTTGTTTGTTTGTTTGTTTTGTTTTGGGGTTTTATTATTATTTTTGTTGTTGTTGTTGTTTTATTTTTGTTGTTGTTTTGTTTTATTTTTTTTTTTCATCAGACTCGAAGCACTGACTTTTAATTTGTCTGGCATCTGCCTCGGGGTAAAGTGTGTTTGTCTTTGGTTGTGTGCAAAATCGTCAGCCAGAATTGTGCCATTGTTTCTAAGAGTAGTATAATTAAAAATACATATTTGGGCCATGCAAAACTCCTGGAGATGTCCTCTGTTAAAATTTGTAATAGCTTGGGACAAGGAACTTGATAATTATCTAGAGTTTGGTGTATCTGTGCTGTCCTTAGAATCCAATCTGATTTGAGGCTTTGTGGAAGAAGAAATAAATACTTTCAGGAGGAATGAGTTCTTGACAGGTAGCTCTCTTTATTAATTTTGGGTTTTTGTTTGAATGATCTGACTAAATATTTTTCTGTTATATAAATGATGTTTATGTTATACAGGAACAAGCAGTGTTTTTAATGGGAGGATAAAATTAAAATCAGATCATTTAATCAAGCAGAAATGACTGCATGTTGTACATTTTGGGAACTAAACTGTTGAAGAAAAAGGGAGAAAACGTAAAAGAATTGGAAGAAATCACATTTGTGTCAAGTTCCACTAATGCTTGAGAATGGCATACACAGTATAATTATAAAAATTTGGTTAATAGAAAATGCAAAACTTCAACTTTATTATTTTTATGACAGTTAGTAAGCAAGTGACCACTACATACACAGTGATTCTATGGCTGCAAGAAGCATATTTTTAAAGTAAACTGAAATGTTGGTAGACAGAAAGTTATTTTTAAACTTCAGTAAGTTCTGTTTTTCCATTGTTTAGAAATACCCAAAGGAAATGGCTGTATATAATGGATTAATAGTTTATACATTTTCCTGTCCACAGCTGAAAAAAAAAATTAATAAAGTATCGGAGTGCTGAATCTTGATTACTCAGTGTAAAGTTAAACATTTCACAGGCTTTCATTTGTAGTGATGGTCAGAACTTTTCCAAGTATTTCTGACTTCTCTAACATGTTTTTCCTTTATATAATTGCGGATGCTTTTAGCCAAAACGTATAACTTACTGATATAAATTGCAACTGGACTTATTAAGCTGATGATTTAATAAGATAAGTAATTAAAATATGATAGATGCCAGGTGTTAAACAGGTAAAATTTTCTTACTATGTTTGTTGAAGCTGTGTGGGCTGTTCTTCAGCCTGATAACTGTAATTTTTATACATGCACATTCACTATTTTGAAAACCTCCTGCCTTTCAGCCTTATTTTTATTCCATCCCTTTCCTCCAACCCAGAGTCTCACCAACCAAAAAACCCCAAAAGAGAGCCTGTGCTTTGGCTGGGTTGCTCTTTGTCAAGAACGCAGGGAATTAGAATCCTGTTCAGTTCTTTAAACAAATTCAGAAGTTTTTCCAAGATCAAGCTCAGAGAGAGAAGAGCTTTAATAACACTATTGGACTTCATTTGGCTTAAACAATTTGTGCCTGTTCCCAGTGACCTCATGAGGAGCTGCCCTGGGTTGTGGGTGGGGAGGGGCTGATCTCACCTCTCTTCTAGCCCACATTTTGCTTTGCTTTTCACGTGGGTGCTGCAGTTCTGTCCGCAGGCACCCGGGTGGGAGCTGGTGCCGAGTCACAGAGGGAAATCCCAGCTCACCCTGACAGAGTGAACCCAGGCGTTTGTGGGAATGGATAGTGCTGTAGGGTTGAGGCCATGTTAAAATTTTATAATGCAATAATTGTGGAGCAAATACGATTCGTTCCCTTTTCGTTCCTTGTTTTGAATGCCTCTCTTCAGAGTATTTGAGCATTTTATGGAAGACCTTTTGGCTGTCTGGAAAAGGCAGGACAACATCTCCTTCTATAAATGGAATAATAATTGCACTGTGCGCTGGCCAGCAGAGACCAACATCTGGATCCTGGTTACTGGTTATCTTTTAATCATGAATATGTAAAATGTCTTTCTTCTCAGTTGCTCTTTGCCAGAGCCCAAGGCACAGTCAGGAGAACAGGGTTATTGGCCGTGTAGTCCTTGCCTGGAAGGTCTGGTGAGATCCAGTGGAACAAAGAGTGATAGCAGATTAGGATGGCATTTTAGCTGCACAAAAATGCTCTTAAGCAACTAAAAATTCACCTCTTGCCTAATGGTGGCATTTTTACCCTTTGAGATTTTGGAGTAAGCAGCGAATAAGGAAATCTGTGAGCATATTTTACATGCTGAGAAGAAATACATTTTGTGTTAGTGAAAGGGGCAGCATGGATGCTGAAAGTAAGCCAGATCCTCTTCTTGGGTACAGAGTGGGGAACATCCATCCCTCAAGGTTTAGGATGGATTTGCCTCTACCCTGTCCTGTCTCTGCTGAGATGAAAAAGGGTGTTGGTGAGGACTTTTGTGTCTCATTAAAAGGGAGTATGACTGTGTATTGGAAAGGTGTAGAGTCGGCTGGAGTGCAACAGATTCTTTTTATTGATTTGAGCAGAAAATGAATCTTTGCCTAAAGAGTAAAAGGAATAAAACTGGTAGTTCTGTAACCCAGCCCTGAGGCACAGAGGATTTGAAACCTTGTAAAAATCAGTCTCTAATTAGTATAAGAATTTTGGTTGAAATATGATCTGAATATACCCATGTTGGAATTTGCAGTTCTGTATTTTGGGGCTTCCTTTTTCAGTAGCAGAGGTTTTCTTTTACCCTCTGTGTATCAATGTAACTAAATAGTTCTTAACCCATTGTCAATAACATACCAGTTCTTTAAAGAATATGTTGATTTAGTGCAGCCTAATTTAATGGAAAAGGATGGGAGATTTTCAACGGACTTTAGCTGCTAGCACTTAAAAAAGTAGTTTTAAAGGCATACCTTTTTAAAATGTGACCTTCACCTTCCTAATCTTAAGGGAGAAAGAGGTTGGAAAAGCAGAGCTGACTTCTGCAGCTATGATAAACAGAGATTTATCAAGTGCAGTCTGCCTACATGCTGGGTTGTGGAAGTCCATGGCATCACATTTCTGGTGAATAGAGCCCTTAGAGCTGTATCCCACAGAAAATATTTGAGGTTTTTCAGTCTGTGCAACCCTACAAGATGCAGATTGCAGCTTTGCAGGAGGCTTACCAGTGCAAAGGAAACTGGCCTGCTGTGGAAATGGGAAGCCAATTCAAGCATTGTCAGCTCATGTCTGAAGTGACACACTCGAGCTTGGCCAGCAGATCGGTCACTGAAACATGTCATCTCTTTCCTTTGGAAAAAGCTTGGATCTCCCAGGGCTCCTGTGCCTGCCTGATCAGGTAAAGTTGGCAATGTGGGCAGGGACAGTGAAGAAAGAACTCTGTGATTATAACAAGAAAAGAAACCCAAATAGGCAGAGTATTCTGAAGGATGAGAAGAAATCTGTGGGAAAGGAAAATGAAAACTGCAAAGTGAGGTTGGAGAAAGTGAAAACCAGAAAATGAACAGACATGCTAAAGAAAGTGGATAGAGAGAAGGGAGAAAACGGGAATGTATTGAATGTGCAGGACATGAAAAATAACAAACCATGGATTTGGAAGTTGCTGAAAGAAAAAAATATGAATGTTTCTGTCTCTTCTGTGGCTGAGAAGGGACCTCAATCTCTGTCTCCTTTGAATACTGCACAGCAGACACACTTTCTCTGAACATTTGCCATGGATAGCCTTTTTTTTCTTCTTTATGGACTGGCAGCTGTGGAGATTCATTCCAAAACAGATCAAAACTTTAGGAAATGCGGTTGCATTTTTTTTTTTTGAAGTTGTAAATCTGCTTGCATGGAAAACCAGTAGAATAAACTCCTCAGTGTAGAGATAAAAAGGGTTCTGTTGTCAAGGGATGAAAACGATTTTTTCAAGCTGAAGTTATGAGTTATCTGGTGAGAAAAGTATTTTCAAAAAAGCTCAAATAAATGTACTTACTAGTGTGCAGGTCTAACAGGTGTCTGAAGTGTATTTAGTGCACTCACGGGTCTGTTACTAGAAATGCAGTAGCATTGCAAAAATGTGGTCACTGAATGATTTAATGTGAACAGAGCCTTAAGAAGAATTATAGCCATCTGATGTATCATTAAGAATGTCACCAAGAATTAGAGGCCTGAGTAATGCCTACTGTCTCCTGCTGATTGCTGCTAATTTATCTGCATTTCAAAAAAGAGAGCAGCCCCAGGACAGAGAACAGGGTTTTGCAAGGACTAGTCCAAGAAGTGCTTTTTGAGTGCTACCTCTTTTGCGCTTACAGGTATAAATACATTTGTGTTTATGGGTGACTTGGCAAGGCTTTAATTTTCTCTTTTCCCAAATTGCAATCTAGAAGTCCCTTATTTTAGTTGTTACATTTGGGTTTTATATTTAGTTTTTACACTGTTAGAGTGAGATAAAAGGTGAATTTATGGTCAAGGGAGATTATACAGCAGTGTCTCTGGCTGAGTGATTTTACTAGCTAACCATCAGATTGTGAGCTCCTCAGGCTAAAGACTCTTGCTTATGTGTTTGTACAGCATCGTGTAGCAGAATGAGCTCTGGCATATGATTGGAGTCCTTGGGCTCTACAGCAGTACAAGTAATGAATAGTAGTTAGCAGGCAGCAGTTGTATTGGTTGGCTGCCCCAAAAGATCTTAACTCCTTTTCTATGGACATATATCCTGGAATTTCTTTGGCATCAGCCTGGAAACAAAATCCTTCTGTTTGCCTGAAGTTGTTTCAGGTTCCTTACAGCACATAAGGCTGAGATCCTCCTGAGGCTACACACAAGTGAGTGTTTTTAAGAGCTGGCTTGGGAAGGTAACAATGCTGCCATTACCTCTAAACTGATTAGAAATCCGAGCTAGATTTTTAAATCGGTGCAAAATGTTTTCTGTACCTTACTGTGTTTGCTTTTTGTTTTTGTCTGAGACCTTTGGGATTGTCTGCTGTCACAGATGGAGTGAAGCACTTCACTCACAAGAGAGGAGCAACAATATCTTCTATTGATTTAGTGAGTCAGTGAAGTTCAATGGTAAATATGACAGCGGTTTAACAACATTTGATGGCAAGGTTCACTTGATTGTTTACTGCATAGAGAACAGGATAAATCAGATTTGTCAGGGAGACCCTCCCATGGAGTTGTGAGATTCAGAGAGGATCTCCTTGGTTTCTTAACTCCTCCTGTGCAGAGGAGTCCCAAGTGCGGCTGGATCCAGCCTTGGGCTCAGACTTGGTCAACAGTTTATGTCTCAAGGATTATATGTGCACAACCCATCTAAGATATAATCTTAGTGAAGCTTAGCAAGCTGTCAGTCACTTACAGGGGATCTGCTGCAGCAAGGAATCTCTCAGCCTCAAGGGGTAACCTTGAGAGAGGTCCCTCCTCGAGGGGACAGCCCAGAGTGCAGCTCCCACTGTGCAGGAGAGCCCGATGGGCCCTGGGCTGGCTGCTATTTATGGAGTGAGATGATTGACTCAGAGTTATTTATGTACTAGCAAGACATCTGGGTTGCTGCTCCAGACAGCCTATGGCTACTGAGTTGCTGTCCATCTCCCCAAAGTCCGACTGAACTGGACGCAGCCATCAGGGCCTCCTCTGGTGGTTATTGCATAGGTGGGGATCAGTGGGGAGCACCCTGCCACACCTACTACATACTGTTACTTTTAACTTCATGCAACGATAAAAATACATGCTAAAATAAGCCCCAAAGCTATTTACCTTTGCATTTTAGTATAAGACTTTATTCTGTTCAGCCTTTAAAAAAATTGAGAGAGGTAATACAACAGGTAGGAGTTTGAAATCCAGTTCCCACTGATTAAGACACAACCACGTGGCAGAGCCTAATCCACCTGCAGGTCAAGTTATATCTTATTTAATGCAAATCTCTCTCTGCTGTTTTCCCAGTTTTTCTATCACATGCCGTTAAACAAATGAAAGGAGATTCAGGAGCTAAGAGTTACTGCAGGTGTGAGAAGCTACTGAAATTGTCTTGGCCTACATGGGAATGGCTGTACTGTGCCATACCTGCATCCATCGTCCCATGTCCTGGTCGTTTGTGGGCAGAGGAAGGGAGAGGAGCTGCTCTATGGGCTGTTGTAGGCAAATTGCACCTTCCCTTAGAGCCAGGCTGGTGTTGGTGGTGCCACTGGTAAATGAAATTTTGAAAACAAATACCAGCACAAAATTATGTTCGACACATTCTTGTTTACATGATGAGATGTGTGCATTTAGTAGTCTTTATTTGTTCTTTCCCTTTTTATCTATGGTGGTACCTTCAGTTAGCCCGTGGTTTCTTTCCATGCATCATTTTTGTTTATGTTCTTGTCAGTTTGAAAGTAAAAACTACAGTATCCTGAACTTGTTGGTGGTTTTTTTTGGTTGGTTGGTTGGTTGGTTGGTTGTTTTTTTTTTTTAGCTGGGCATAACTGCAGGGGCTCATTGGACTAAATTTCCAGGGTTGCCCATTGATTTAAAAACAAAAAAATCTGTTTGCCATAATTATTATACTCTAGTCCCCTGAAACTTTTTTTACTGAGAAACCTCTTATTTTTGTTGGCAATTTTGTCATCTTGTAGCAGTTTTTTCACTATATAGAATTTTTAGACATAACTGTTCTTTTAGGCAAGCCATGTATTTGTATGCATATAGTTTATTTATTAGTTATTTTTGCCCCCTTTCTAACACATCACTTGTTGGGTATATTGCTCTTTCCTTAGGAGAAAAAGGAGGTCAGGATACATTTTTTTCTAGCACTGGTGGCAGTGAACAAAACAAAGCTTCTCAGGAGCAGCCCAGATCTGCAGTGGCTGCTGTAAACTCATGGGGCACAGAGAGCCTCCAGTTTCCTTCTCCAGCTCTGTGTCTAAGGGAGTCTTGTTTGCTTTTCTACCTGTACACTCATTTTGTCTTTGAAAGCTCCTTTAGCAGTTCCCTCTTGAATATTACTTGTTCCACAGCCCATTCAGATGAATGAGCCCATTCAATCAGCAGAGGAAGAACATTGCTAAGTATTGTTCCAGAGGAATTGAGGCTGGGGGTGACTCTTGGAGCTCTGTGTGTGTTTGCCACAGAAACTATATACAAAATTAGGTAAGATTATTTTTCTTGAAAAGCAAAATCTAGTCCCACCGTTTGCAAAATGGGATGCCTGGATAAGACATGAGCAAATTAATCCCTCAGCAGTATGAGGAGAGCTTTCAGTGGGGTTTAAAGATATATTTTTGTCATTTGCTTTTTAAAACCATTCTGGTGTTTACTGAAAGGGCAAAACTTGGAAGAAATGTGCACTGCACATGGGTATTGATCTAAAATATTAATGAGTGGGTTTTTTTCTAAAAAAAATAAAAGTTGGAGTGCAAGGCTTCACATTTCAGCTGCAGGTCACACGCTTACTGTGCACTGTGAGAGGGTTTGAGATGGTGGTTGGAGCTATACTTTTGGTTTAAGTCAGTAAGTGTTCTCAGGGCTTTTGTCTCTGTGCATAATAGATGCCCTGCTTGTCAAAGATGCATATACTGTGTGCTGAGTCAGAGCCATACAAAGTAAAATGTTTGATTTGGGGCCTGTGAGAAAACAAAGAGCCAATAAAAATATATTATAGTGTCTTTTATCCTCCCCTCTAACAAGAGGCCACCCAACCACAGGGGTACACTATTATTAAGTTTTCACTAGCATGATATAATAGTAAATTAAGGCTCATTGGTGTGCTGAGGCCACTTCAGCAGCTCCTACCCTCATCCTAAATGTGAGCAAATTGCAGTTGGTTGGGTGCTTCCTCCCTTAGCTGAATCTGAATTGCAGTGAATTTTCTGTAAACAGGCCCCAAATGGTGGCACAGGGATTCCAGTTAAAGGAATAACTTTCTCAATTCTGTCTCTGCACTGACCAAGGCAGGGGGTTAAAGATCTTCTCCATGATTTTATGCCAACCAGGAAGAATTTCACTTTTGCTGGCTTGAAGTACTGGATGTGTTTTTGTGCTTTGAAAACCTGAAAGCTTTGATATGGTGCATGCTATGAACTGATGCCAAGCTGTGACTAAACAATCTCATTAAAAACGCAAGGTAACTGAAGCAAATATTTCCTTTGAAGAGACAGTATCAGTTAAGTACTCATTTCCTCTTTTAAGTCTGACATTAAAGGGGCAAAGACAGGTGGGCTAATAAGAACAAGATAAAGCTTGTTGTGTTAGTTTACCAGCTAATTTGGCAAAAAAAAGCAGGGTCTTGTTTCATGCAGTTTTAAGAGCTTGTATCAGTTGCATTTGTTGTGTGAGGGATCAACTGTCTAAATATCTAGTGTAATTGTGAAATGCTTTTGTATGCACTTGTAACTAGATATATTTGCATATTTTCCGCAAGATGTAATATCACTCAGATAAGATCTCACCTACATAGTACCCATAATCTCTGATGCTAATTCTGAGCCTCTAAATAAGCTGCTTTAACCACAGCAAACCCAAACCCAGTGCAGTAATGTTTGTTGTTGCATTGCTGGAACTGCACTGGAACCCAGTCAGTTGTAGCCCAGTATCCAGCTCTTGAACAGGCTGTACCAGCTGAGATCCAAACCACCCAGTCTTGCTGTTCTTTTCCAAAACAATTAAGTCACGCATGTTCTGAAAACCAGTGTACAGAATAAGGTAATCTTTCTTAGCGTGACTTTCTGGTTTGTACCCTGGTTGGTAGACGGCCCCAAGAGCAGGATGTTGTTAGAATACAGAAATACAACAGCCTTTATTCTTGGGTGTCTTTGCCTGTTTTCTGTAAGGATCTGGACTTGTGGTACCTGCTGCCAGCCATCTCACAAGCAAGTGGGCAGGAGGCACCTTTTCTTCAAGGCGATGCATGTCTGGGCCCTGGCATTCCAGAGCAATGCAATAGCTCTAGGACACCAGTACAGCTGATGTTTTATGATAAAGTGAGCAAAATCATTTGCCATCCTGGCACAGAATATGGTTGGCATGACCATGTTCAGTGATTAACTATAATCCTATCACTCATTGCTTTGTAAGTTCTCTCTGAAATCTTTTTAAGAGACAGAAAGCAAGAATTTTGTTTGCTTTCTTAACCAAGGTATTGAACACAACCATTTGGAAATCAGGAAAACAAACTTATAGCACAACTATTGTGGATATGTCTTATGTGTCAGAGTCTCATGGCCATTTCACCCACAGATGTTACAGGAAAATGATTGCAGTGAGTGGTAAAAACGTATAAATTAGTGTAAAGGCTAAAGCCTAGACCTGGAGAGATTCTCATTAGTTTTAACAGTCACTTGATAAGGCCCTAAGAAAACACATAAGATACTTTACAGAAGGGACTAAAATGTGCTTAAGCTTTTTGGCACACTGCTTGCCTTCCAACCATTTCTCTTTCCATCCCCTATAAACATAGAGATATTCTGATTCCAAAATATGAATGTGTGCTGGGAGGGTCCGTACCCCAGACTGAGCAGCCCATACTGAAAACTGGTGGGTTAGTTCTACTGACACAAAGCATTTTGCATAACTTTACAAAACACAGAAAAAGTTCATTATTGCTCTAGAAACTTCATCAACTGAACATAAAGACTTCTTGCTACTTTTGGGGGACTTTTCGGCACCCAATTATGAGTCATAGCATTGAAGTCTGGCAGGAAAGAACATCTTGTGAATTGTTTCAGAATTGTCTTTTACCTCCTATTCTAATGGGCTCCCAAGCTTTTCTCTGGGTCAAGCTGCATTCAACTTTAGGAGATGGGAACATGAGGGATTACAAGACATCCGTGACTTTTTCCATGAGAAAATAATAATAATAAACTTTCAGTAATTTAAGGATAAGTTCAAGCTTCCCTCTGGAGACTTGTACATGCATTTGCAAATGAGATAGTTCTGATGTTTGCTAAGAAAAAAAAATAAATATCTCACAACAGGAAAGAATTTGTTTGGAAGAATCTCTCCTCCACAGCTGATACTTTTAATCACTGTCTGCACTAGAGAAGGTTTATGCAGTGTTCCCAGCCTTGCAAACACCCTCTCTTCTCCCCACAGTTCAGCACTGAGGGAGCACTGAGGGGCACACATTTTATCTGGCCCCTTTCACACACCAGCCTGGAAAGGGGCTGGTTCTGCCCCCATTAAAGTCTAATGGGAGCTTTGCCATTTTCTTCACTAAGGTCAGGCTTCCTTGTAAAGCAGTGGAGAGGAAACATCAGGACTGTAAAGCCCCATACTAGATCTCATGACTTAATGACTAGGGTTGTATTAGTGCCTCCTAATTGTGAGGTGCTTTGTGAGGTGCAAGAGGAACCTTCACTGTCTTTTTGGCAGCTACTTCATGTGATAAAGTTGTTTAGATATCTACTAAGGTGATGACTGGATGCTTCTAGCATCACCTTTTTAAAAGCATTCCTGGACTATAAAATGTTTTAAGCTCTACTCCCTCCCTTATTTTCTTCCAGTTTCCTGGACTGCACTGGGATAGACAGGAGCGTTGTCCAGCTCCTGCCTCTGCTTCCTTGCGATGAAAAGTCTGTTCTGTCTTTCACCCTCCCATGCACCTGCATCCTTAGCTCTGGGCAGGTGTTTCTCCTGATGCAGAGAGTCTTTCCAGGGAGCAGGGGGACTGTGGTAAAGATGATTTGGGCAGCCTGCACAAGTGCCCACCAAGCACTGACAGCACAAAGCCCTCCACACGCTCAGCCCAGAGCAGCAGAGGGAGAGAAGCTTCTTGTTTGCCAGCTGAGAAGCCAGCACTGCATCTGGTCACCACTTGTGTCTCAGGATTGTGTTAGCTGAGAACCCAGAAGGAGATAGCCCGGGTCTGAGAGAGACAGAAATCTTCAATTTGTGCAAAAGGTGAGAGTGCTTCCCAGGAAAGCTCTGTCCTGTCCCTGGTGTACAGGCAAGGGAGTATTTAAGGCTGTGACATTATCTGCTCTCTTTTTTTTCCCATCTCCTTCTGAATGTTCTTTCTGGGCGCAAGTGGCCCTTTAAATGGAATTGTTTTTTCCTGTATCTCATCACAAGTCCTGCACATTTATCCTCGTGTTTGGAAAAAATTCTAAATATTCACATGCGCTTCAGAATAATTTATTTTCTTTTGTAGCTTAATAAAATCTTGGGTTTCATTCCATCTAGTTATCTTCAGGGATTTACGAAAGGCCAGTGGGGCTGAAATGCAGGACTGAACTGAGACAAAGGAAAACAAACAACTGGGTGAATACCTAGAATTTGCTCAGAATGCAGTGATGCAGCTCCAGTGCTGCTTTTTTTAAAAGGAGATGGTAAATTATTAATCCTTCTAGGAGGAAATAAATACAGTAGTGTTCCTGCAATGTCTGGCCTGCTCTAAAATGTAATGTATTTATGCAGGCTTTTCCCTAGTCCTGTTGAGCCATAGTTGTACCAGATATGTGCTCCTGAGTTACACGAGTGCCCTCTGGAATGCACCAGCACAGGTTGGCAATTTCCTTGTTTTGCTGGAACGTCACTGGTGTTGGAGACTGGTGTTGCATGAGAAAAAAATCTGTAGTCAGCTGTCCTTCCTTGCCAGTGAGGATCTGTGTCTCATGTAGCACAGTCTCCTACCTGGTGAAGACTTGAAAGCCTGACAGGAGGTTGTAGCCAGGTGGGGATTGGTCTCTTCTCCCAGGCAACCAGCAGTAGGACAAGAGGGCATGGTCTTAAGCTGTGCCAGAGGAGGTTTAGGTTGAATATTAGGAAAATAATGCTTTAGAGAGAGTAATCAGACATTGCAGTGGGCTGCCCAGGGAGGTGGTGGATTCACCATCCCTGGAGGTTTTTAAGGTGATGTGGCACTCAGTGCCATGGTCTAGTAACCAGTGTTGGCAGTGCTGGATCAAGGGTTGGGCTTGATGATCTCAGAGATCTTTTCCAACCCAGTTGATTCTGTGATTATGTGATTCTATGACTTGCAACAAAAGAAATGCATTTGCTCCTGTTCCTGCCTGGACACAGCCAAGCGTGGCTGGAGTGTGTAGTCTGTGGCACTGGGGCCTCAAAAGCCTCTGATTTCCCACTGGCTGTGACAGGCTTTGGACTGGTAGAAAAGCCTTCCCTTTTCTTTGAGACCATCAGCTTCTCTTCATGTGGAGCACAGATGTTTGTTTGGTGTAGTGAAAAAATGATGCAGAAGTAAGAGTTTCTTAAAAGTTAGTCATGCTACAATATTTTGGCTCCCATATCTCATGCCAAAAAAGAGCCTAAAACTTCAGGTTCCTTTTCAACATACACAGGAATAACAGATGTTTAAAAATATTCTACAAAGGTGTCTTTCTGTGTCAGTAATCCAATAGAATTTACAATCCTGTAGAAGTATGATGGCAGTGATGATGTCAGACTGACACTGTTTTCTTTTCTATTTTTTCAAATGCATGATGGTTGTGTCTTTACCACAATTTCTGTGCTTCCTTTGAAAGGGGATTTGCAGAATAAGGCAGGAAAAGGGGATTTGCTATGCTGCTGTTTCTGGCCTGAGTGAATGATGATGGAATGAAAATCGACAAATTTAAGTTCCTTAATATTTCTAAAGAATCAGATATATTTGCTAAGCAATAGAAGTGAATTGAAAAGCAGTATAATACAAGGGGAGATACTGGGCCTTTGTGAAATTTAAAGACTCTCCTGTTTATTAAAAAATGAGGCACCATGACTAGAAATACTTTAATATTCCATTTGCAGATATTTCACTATAGTTTTACACTGGAAACTTTGTTACTGAATGAATTATTTTGTTAAGTGCAAACAAACACTAATAAGAAGTTGTGTGTTACACAATGTTTGCTACTAATGTAATTGCAGACCATCCTGTACAAGCTGCATGAGCCCAGAGGGGTGCATTTGTGTACATCCCAACTTCCTTTGTGCTACAGAAGCTTTTCCACTCTGTTAGCCCATGGAATAATTTCAGGCACTTGGGACAAAAGTATTTCCTTTAAAATATTCTTTATATCAGGATGATCAAATCCAAGTTTATTTAGTTTTAGGAATTATCAATCACCTTTTTAGTAAACAATAGTGATACTCTGGTCTTCAAACTGGAGACAAGCCCAGATTTCTCTTAAAGCAGACAAAATCAGAACACATAGAGTAAAAGTATTGGAGTAGTTAATGTTTTGCATTTCAAAACAGTCTTTACTGAGACATTTACTATAAACATGGCAAACGAGATGTATTTACTTTAAAGGTCCTTCCATTGTGTTTATCAAATAGCTGTTACAGTATTTACAATGCTGTATTGAGTTAGAAAAAAAATCTGAAGCTGTTTTGTGTATTTTCCCTCAAGGTTAAAGGTTTGAATCATGGGATAATATGTGATATCTCTAGGGCTTCTTGAAACAGTTCAAGAACACGCACAAAGGGTTGTGGTTTGTGCTATATTTGCACAGAATTTAACATCATGTTCCTTTGGCGTAAGAGCAAAAATGAAGATACCAGGAAAATATCCTTTCCTTTAACACCACAGTATACATTTTCACAAAAACCCCTGTAACTGTTTTGTAAGGTGCAAAAGGTAGCCACACACTGTTTTTCTCTGTTGTGATTTTTATTTTAAAACTGCCCTATCAACCCAGGAGGAGGAGTGAAAAGAAATGCACTTCAAAGAACGAATGCTCCCATTTCTAGTTAGAATTTACTTTTTAAACAAGTTATTTATGGTTTGTTTGTGCTATGGCAAGTTAGAATATTTAAACTAAAAACCTCTCTAACATTAAAAGAGTAATTGTCAAACAAATATTTTGGTAATTTAGAAGCAAAGCTGTGGAAATTAAAAAGCCTTGGTATGTATTTGTAAAATATATTTGTCTTGCTTTTTTAGCTGAGATGTCCCAAGAAATGCTAGTGAGCTCTCGGGTGAGAGTTGCATTCTCTCTGATTAATGATGATTTCTTGTTAGCTGCTGGGCAGAGGTTTTACAAGCCAGCTGGTATTTCCATTAAGAAGCTAGTTAAACTCATGCTCTGTAGTTTTAGAGCCTGTCTGCACAAAGCTGGCTGTGACTGCGGCGTGACCGTGATTTACACTGTGACTCTGCAGCCGCTTCCAGTCGCTACAGGTCAGACAGGACGCGGCGCACTGGTGTTTCTGCTCATCGCTTTTATGGGCAGCTGCAAGCCTTCACAAAATAGCAAAGTTACATTTGTAACAGAAGACCTTCCCTTGAGTTCTAGGACCGTGTCATTAGCTGAGGGAACTCATCACTGTTTTTGTGTCTCCTAGTACTTTTCTCTGTTTACTCTTACTTTAACATTTGCTGTCAATATTAATGCATTTATTATTTTGTAACTTAATGCTTTCTTTTGGAGTTATAGTCTCCAAATGTTTTCTCTGTGTATAAATATGCCACTCCTAGAGCTCTTGAGTATTCCTGTATCCAGATACCTCCTGGTTTTTAATGTATTTCTCCTCTGCACCACCCAAGGAGCTATTGCTCAGGCGTGCAGGGAATAAACAACTCCACTGGGGTCACACAAAACCCCTGTGGTAGACCAAGAATTTGAACCCTGACTTCCTCAGCTCCCCATGCACTCTTTTTACTTTATTATGCTCACTTTCCTTCCTTCAGAAATCAAACATGCTCCACTTCACACTTGCTTAGTTGTTGTATGTGCTGTCTGTGTGTTAACGCCGATGCGAGGGGCTGCTCTGGACCCTTGTGTGTCTGTGGGACACGTGTATGACAGAGGAGCAGTTTGGAAGCTGAAGGTGTAGCATGGCCAGCACAGTCTGGTGCTGCCCAGGGCCCAGGCTGTCCTTTGCTACATCTGGTGCCTTTGAGCCTGTGATTTTAGGGGGTGTCCATGTTACGGTCTGTGTGGGAGATGGGGTGTGTTTCAGCACGGGTGACTGATTTCGTCTGTATTTGCTGTCATTCTGAAGTTGGTCAAGAAGCCAGGGCTGACAGTCTGTTGAGTGGGCAGTGGAGGGGTGGAGGTTCCTCTTTCCTTTTTAGCATTTGGCCTCTGGACATGTGTAAGGCTGCTTCCATCTATTCTCTCCAGCGCACAAACAGCATGGTATTTTATGACTAGAAAGAAAGGCAGATTTGGACATCTCTCTTCCTAATGTGTACAATTAAATATCTATTTATCTTTCACTTCAGTAAAATACAAAGTGCTGATTTTGATCACTGTTATCAGTTTAGCAAGTTATACTGCCTGAGTTGCTTTTTGGATGTTATCAAAGAGTTTATGAAAGCTTAATATTGCTGCAGTCTCTCTATGTGAATGATTGCATGGAACCAATTATGATTCATTACTCTAGAGGGGCATTTGAAGATGTCACATTACATCCTATTCATGTGTTCTTCAGACAGCTCTGACATGCTTATTACCTTCCACATTTTACATTGCTGTGCATCATCTTTGTTGGTTGTGTTTGGCAGGGAGTTGGTCATACGGTTTTAGGCTCAGCTTTGATTGTTTTCCTGTTTGACCTGTCTGTTCAGCAGTTTATGTTAGTTTAAAAAGGGGACAACTGTGCTTTGAGCATTTTGCCCAAATCAACACTTTTTCTGGGATGAAATAAAGTGCAAAGAAAAGGCCATATACATCTTTGAAAGCAAATCCTTGGTGAACTGTCATCACTCCATCGACTGTGCTAGAACAAGTGCAGATTTAGACCAGCTGAAACTGTCCCTAGTGAAGTGCAGAGGTTGGCTTTTATTAACTTCTGCAGCTTCAGTTTTCATCTGTGCCTTCAGAAATAGGGAAGACTTGCAAGGAACATCATAGTCTGACTGCTGAAGAAAGACAATAGAGTGAGCTCCCAGACAAGTATCATTCTTTGTGACAGTGATGAGTCTTGCTCAGGCCATTTTCTGTTGTTTTGGCTTTCTGAGGTCACTGAATAAAAAGGAGCATCAAATTGGTTAACACTTGCCAAATGAAAAAAACATGTTAGTGTTAGAAATTCAAAATAAGGAACTATTTTACACTGAAGCTATTGAAGAATATTCTTTCTTTTCCCAGTAGCGTGGTCACTTTCATGGGTGGCAACACTGATTTTTTCAGGAAGTGGAGCTGCCTTTTGGGTTCATCTAGAACCATGCCATTTCCACCTGAGCAAGAAAACACAAGCACAGTCTTACTGATTAATAAATATAATAAATATATGAGATGTGCATCTGTGATTTGCTTACAATTAAACAAAATCTTCCACACAGACCATTTCTTCCTGTAACTATCTAACTGCATTAGTGATTGCCTTTACAGAGTACCTTCTGCTTTAATTTGGAGCCACTTCTGTGTGCTAATGCAAAACTTGAATTCCCCATTGGATTCAATGCGTTTAACTTCAAGAAACTCATTCAGCATTGTGGTTATTTGTTCCAACCTTTTCTTTCCTGTGAAGAAATGCTGAAATTATGCTCAGGAAGGAAGCAGCAGGATGGGATTCTGGGGTTGAAGAGGTTAGAAGTTAATTTAGGGAGAGGCAAAATCAAGCAAAAATCAAGAAATACTTTAGTGGACAGTCTCCATATTGGTGGTTCATGAGTAAAGAGCAGAAAGCAAAAAAAGAGGTCTTGCATAAACTGGCTGAAGAGAAGCAAGAAGCTGCTCTGGATGTGAAAGAAAGGTAGAAAGCTGAGAAAATAATAGTAGGGACAATGGTACGGGAGGAGCTGGAGAAGAGCAAAACTGTGTGTGACAAACACAGTACTGAGAGTGCTGTAAGTGAGGAAGAGGCTTTTTTAGTTTGCAGTAGTAACAGGAAACCACTGGAGAAATTCAGAGGAGATTTTAGCTGCTCACTTTAGGGTGGAGTGGAGTTTAGAGGTAGGGAAGCTGGACAAAGAAAAGCTGGAACAGTCAAGATGGTGAAACAGTAACCAAAGAGTTTTAGCAGGAAGGAAAGTGGAGAGCTGGGAGCTACTGGAGAGGAGGAAGACAGTAACACTGCCATTTTCAGATGAAATCCAGCAATTATTCAGAAAGTAGAGTGATACATGCACTGAAGGAGAACGGTCTCTGTTGTTTGCTTCTTTATGGTATGGATTTTATAGGTCAGAAGTATGTGGAATGTGCAGTACTAGATTGAGATGCACATGGTCAACCTAGAAACTTGGCATGTTGTCAGTTGTTTCAGTAAAACCAAGTACAGAAACCAACTCATGTTCCTTATCCTATTGGGACATGTCTTGAAGGTGAAACACTTGAGCTTGGAGGGAGGAAAGAGTGCAAACTGCAAGAGTGAATGTCACAAGCTGGACAGCAATAGAGCATATTGGGGGGGAAAAGTGCATGTTGCAATAACAGCCAATTGCAGCTCCTCAGAAAATGCTTACACAGATAACTTTAGAATGGAGGTAGGATGGGGAGATGCCATGGCTTAAATGACAATACATTAGCTAGGTATTCCCAGAAAAAAAGGCAGGGAGCTATTTGAAAAAAATAGATGAGATAAATGTATTTTGAAAGGTATCTTGAGTTCAGTAACCTTACATGGCCCAAACAAACCGTTTCTTCTGAATTCTGTGTTGCTGAGAAAGAGTCTCCTCGGAGTCCATGAGAAGGCAGTGTCAACAAGACCTACTGCAACATTTCCATGGTTGGCTGCAAAGACACAACTTCCCAAGGTTATTTTTGGGAACCCAGAATATTCTGGGATGTGACATGCTCTTCTGAAGGACTGAGCATCTCAGAGCCCTCACGGGCTTCAGTTGCCTAAACAGCAGCCATGAAGCACAAAGAGCATCCAAATCTTTAAAGTACAATAAACAGGGAGAATGTTTGACCTGTGTTTTTTCCCTCCAAGTATGAGACCGTTTCCCAGAACTCGAGAGAATATTTCTACTTAAGGCAAACCTCCTGCTTTTCATCCTAACACTGCTTTTTGGACTATGACTGGGTGTAATATAGTATAAAAGAGGATCAAAAGATAATTTTTTTTCTTTTTAGTTTATGCCTCTATTTTATTTCTGTACATATTTCTGCAAGCTCATTTTTCCACCTTATTATTGTTGTTCCTCTGGTAGAAAGTTACATGAGAATCCAAAGCTTTTGGGAATGTGCATGGATAAAGTAGGGTAATACCTAAATTTGTAATTTTGATATTTAGGCATAATACTTAAACCCAAAGGTCTCTGTCTCCATCTGTTGGAACGAGAAGGGCATAGCCCCAGTGGCTTGCTTGGACTCATCACATGGAAATAATAAATTTTATTTTACTGTGTCCTCTTCCACTGTTTTCAGTTTAACCAACATTAGCAACAGCAGCGACTTCATGTTCTGCTTTACCATGGAGGCAGAAAGTTTGTCTTCACCAGAAAATAACAATTATAGCAAGACCTCTTGAGGTGCTCAAACATAGATTCTGTTTCCTTCAAGACAGACTGAAATACTTAGAAATACTTGGGATATAAATTACTTAAGATCTGGTTCAAATCCCTTCAAAATCGAGGTGATCACTCTCTGACCTCAGTAAAAAATAGACCTGGCCTTAGAAATAGGAGAGGTTTCTGTCCTGCTTTACCCAAACTACATCCCTGCTTTACCCAAACTGAGCTTGAATGTAGAGAGGGGTGTGCAGCCTCCCCAGGAGCTCTCTGCAGAAGCTGATTGATCAGAATTTTCTACCTCAGAGACATTTCCCTCCCAGCCCCTAGAGCTCGTTCACTGGAGAGTTCTCAACCTCCATCTGTCCTGGAACCATGGACACCACAGGAGTTAGCAGGAATTGGGCAACTCTGTGGTTTGGACAAAATGTGTTTATAAATGTTAAAAGAACATGTCATCATATTTTTGTGCTCCTGTGACAAAGGGAGAGTGCTATCTCTAAATGTTGGGGCAGGTTATTTTCTTGGAGTGGGACTGATACAGTTATTTACACACCCCTGTGAAAGGTCAAGAAAGTGAGACAAGCTCGTTCAGTTTTCAGATATCCTTCTATCACACCACAATATTCAAAATGGTCCAGTGGTAAAAAGGATTTTAGTAAATATCTGAAAGCAAACCTTGGAACTGCATGGTCTTTAAGGTCCCTTCCAACCCAAACCATTCTCTGATTATTCTTTGAGGGATTAGAGGACAGGTTTTGACAGGTTCCTGAAATGCAGGTGAGCACCAACTAGGATTTTCAGCAATACTCATTTTATGCAGGAACAATTCTCTTGAATCCTTTGGAAATTATGAGTCACCTTTCTTTCTATATGTGCTTAAATACCTATAAAGATTGTCACTGAAAAATTCAGCCTTGTTAGGATTTAATTAGGAAGCTACCTTGATACCAACTGTGTTGGCCATCTAAGATCCAGGAATTTCATTTTAGTAGGCTAAACCCACCTTCTTCTTCTTTTGTTATCTTTTACTCAGCGTTTTTCTCTTCTGTAAAGGAAATTCCTGCTCTGTGGTCCCACATGTGCTGTGGCTCTAGGCTGGTCGGGTGGCCATTCTCAAAGCTTAAGGAGTGAGGAGTCTTGCTCTGATGGTGCCCAGTACCTTATCTTGGACTTGCTAACTGCTGGGGAAGAGTCTGTCCTTTGAAATGATAAAAGTTTTCAGTACTGTCTTGAACACTAGTACAGCACTTTCCATTTCATAGTTGTATGATATGGTAAGTACCTCCCCTTGTCTCAGCCTGAGTTTTGGAGTTCATCCTGCAGAATTTACCTGGGGACTGATAATTATTTAAGCTTTAAATGAATTTAAGAGTATATTTGGCTTTGGAAAGGACAGTACTCTCTTTGACAAATATTTGAAAGTTCCTGGTTTAATAGGGTTTTAATGTAGTGTTCATTAGGTTAATTAACCCACTCAGAGCATATAAGCTCCTGTCACTTCTAAGGGAGGCTTTATTTCTGTTAGCAAATGATTTAAGACTTTAAGACTTTCTATCAGGTTTTTCACACCTAACTTAAATACATTGTTTTCAAGTAAAATCGTCAATAAAAACTTCAGTAAAGCCATCCCATCATTATCTGACGCACTGAACAGTCAGTTCCAAGTTTGCCAATAGGAGCTCTGAGATGGCAGGTTTGAACAGATGACACTTCTTCATGCACTGCAGGCAGCTGGACTAGTTGACACTGCCTCAGCTCTTCTTCAGAGGAGAGAATTATTTTTTCTGGGCTGCCTCTGTGCTTGGTGGTATTTTTATTCCTCATATAGATTTCAAAACAAAACAAAGCACTTGTTGCCTAGCTACCCCTCTGGAGTGATGGTCTCACCATTTTGCAACTCTCTAATCTCAATGTTGCATTTTTTGCTTGTTAGAATCTATTTTTGCTGGCTGGTGTTTCACACAGACGCTTCTGGAACTTTTTCATCTGCCAGAGTTGGGATGGCTGTGTACAGCTGGCTTAAAACTAGAGAAAGGAGCCTGGCTGGGGGGTCTAGGAAAGGCCCCACACCAAAAACCCTACAGCAGCGCAAAAATGAGTTTACTGTAGGTTCAGGGATACTGACTGATGAAATCTCCCACTTGGGGTGAAAGGGTCTGTATTTCTTTGCCATTGCCACATGGCTCTGTGTTAAGAATAGATTCATTTTGGATGAGGAGAAATGCCAGAAAGCAAAATATCTGACTCCCATCTTCTTCAAGACTTCCCGACTGAGAAGCTGTAAATTGGCATTTTGGAGTCATGATACTCATTACTGCAGAGCACAGCAGAATGGAGTTTGCTCAACTGTTTATGCAGTCAGAAATGGATCTGAAAAAAAAATCTCTAAGTTATTTCTGTTGAAGGAATCAATGCCCACAGCTGTACCTATACCCTTTTTATGCAGCACTGGGGTAAGAGGGAAGTAAAGAGGTTTGCTTAATGAAGAGTATCATTGCAGAGAAAAATGTGTTAAAGACTGTGGATTCTGTTTGCACCAAAATGAGGAAAATATTTGACCAAGCAGTGTTAGATTTTGGTTATCTGACCTGGAGAAGAGTTCTCCAGGGCTCCTGCAAGCAGAATCAGTCTGAGACTACATGTGTGCTTTGGCCATGGAGCTGTATCTCTTTGCCTTCTGCTCTCCTCCCTCCATGGTATCCCAAGAGCAGTCAGCCACACTTGCAGAATTAGCCTGGTTTTAAATTCAGCCCATTTCCCCTGCTAGGTATAGCCAACAGATCTTGGCACATTGCTGTCAACTCTGACAATGCTTAATTTACAGCCTTTAGCCACAATGCCACTTTCTGGCATTGTTAGAGAAATCAGAGTCTGTTCCCATAAAGCTTGTTACTTGACAGCATTTATGTTGCATGACTAATATGGCAATGGCAGCAATTTGCAATTAACTGTGTGTCTCTCCTTGCCTCACTGCCACGTGCCCCAGAGCAAACGTGTCTGCCTAAGCCTGACCTGCTTCCCTTTACAATTTTCTTTCTTCATAAGGTGGTTTTTGAGCTCAAAGAAGGAAATGTGTGACTTGGATAACTAGAAAGTTGAATGAAAGCAGCAGACTTCAGGCCTTCAGTTTGGATCTGGCTGTGCTCTAGGCTGGAAATGTGTGTGTGTGCCCTGCTCCTTGCTAGTGTAGGGAAGTTGTCTGTCCCGTGGCTGCAGGGCTTCCTCAGCAGCACCCAGACCAGTGTGACATTACTGGAACCCGTTTAAAGCCCGTGTAATAATCTGTATTTAATTGGGTTCATTCCCTTTGACTCTGCTTTCACACATCAGAAAAGGCCTGGTGAGGGTAGATGACCCGGTAGCTCTGTCTGGAAAAGGGATAGTTGAGTGGGTTCCAGGAACAAGGGACCCCACACCATGCTGGAGGGACAGGGATAGAGGTGAGTTGGTGCCTCCAGTTCCTGCCTACCCCTTGCAGGAGAAGCACCAACTTGTCTCCCTTCCCCCAGCTCCGGCCAAGGGTTTGAGTGAATCAAAGCTATAGAGTAGACTTGAGTCAGAGCCAAGGAAAGGCTCTGGCTCAAATCCACCAGCTAAAAATGAGCAAAGCTTTTGAGCCTGACTGGAATCTCTCAAAAACAAACAAACAAACAAAAATCCTTCCCCAAATCCTTGTTGTCTTTTTTGCTTGTTTTTAGTAAAATAGTTTACTGCATTTTCATCTGTTTTCCAGATTTTTCTCTTCTTTTTCCCCTTCCTGATTATATAAACGTATCCCTGTACACACGTATATTTTAGATTTTTTCAGCCAGTTGTGGAAAGTGTTCCTTTTAGTGGTGTTTTCATTGAGACAATCAGGGGCAAAGTTCTTGTGGCAGTGCCAGGTCTAATACCACAGGAAGAGCTGTGTCCGCTGGAAACACCACAGAGAGTACAGAACCCACAGTATTTTCTAAAAACAAAAACGGTTTTGAAAGCAAGTCAAATACTGCAAAGTCAGCTCAGATTATTATTTTGTCTCAGATTGTTTATTTGGCTTTGTTTTTGTTTTTTGAAGGGGTGCTGGGGAACATGGTTTATGTTAAATCTGATTTTTGCGGGTGTCCTTCCAGTTATAAGTGCTGCTGTAAAGTAATGGAAATGCCATGATTGCATCATTTATAGTTGTTTAGAGATACACAGTTCAGTCAACAGCCAGGAAGCTGCTCTACCTTGAGGTTTTGTGTCTTTTTGATTTTGCAGTCTTTATACTCCAGCAGCATTCAGAAATACAGCTATGGCCCTGATTTCTGCAGACTTGTATCTCCAAATGACTCCTGCCAAGATGTAGTGTGCGACTTGTGCATGAGTTCTCACATGATCAAGGGTCCCAAACTGTAAAAAAACATATAATGAGTAAATAGCATTATGGGGAGGGAGGTGAGGAGTAAATCTCTGACATTAAAATAAAGGCAGTTCTACCTGGTCATTGGCATAGAATGGGAATGCTTTTAATTTTCATCTTCCACTTTGACAAGTAGCCTGGGAGACACTAATTTGATCTTTTTATTAATCCAGGCTATTCAAGACCAAAAGCAAACTACTGAATTAACTGTTTCTTCATAAAAGTCTAAATCAGAAGAAGAGATTTTAAAAATGAAGAATCTGGGACAGGCAGGGAATCAAGTGTTGAATGCTGAGGTTTGGAAATACATCCTTATGTTTATGGAACAGCTTTCCTCTGCAGGAAGAACAGCCAACTCAATGTATTAATAAGTAAATGATTTCACAGTGACAATGAGTTAATAGTGGTTGTTGTGCAGAGGATAACAGATGGCCCCTGGAGTGAGTGCACTCCCGGGTCTCGGCTGACGCTGGAAGCCGTAGGAGTACTGCTCCAGTGGGTTGTGAATGGTGCAAAGCCAAGAGTCTGCATCTTCTCTTGGGACAATTCTTGTTATTGCAGTACGAGCCCTGTAGCTTCAACTCTAGCTTAGGGAGGTAACTTCAGCTACTTAGTCTTAGATGTCAATTTAAGAGTTCCTTCTGCTTTCACCAGTGCTACATTTTACTGTTGCATATTTATTTTGCGTGTTATCTTTGTTGGTTTTACCTGTTTCTGGTTTTGTTGTGTGCAGGAGCAGGCTATTGGAGCTGCTCTGCACCCTAAGAAGCCTCTACTTGTAGCATGGACCAAGTTTTTTTTTTAAGGTCTAATTCTGTGTTTTAAGGATCTGTTGCCCTCCTTGATTAAAAAATGAAAAAGGACAGTTTTACACAGTTTATTGTACACCACTTCAAAGACATTGTCTGCCTGAGGGAGAACTTGGTAACCTCGTGAAAAAAGCCACAGTCAGTGTATAAAACACCGTGGAAGTCAGAAGGCTCAGAGAGAAATCTGAGAGAGGAGCTCCTTGACTGGGATGTTTGTGCAGAGATATAATCCTTTTCCTCTTTGTGTTTAATGTGTCAGCATGGTTCAGTCAGGAATTCACAGTGGCTCCAGTGGCTCTCTGGAGCTTTTGATGGATCCCTAACTCTCCTGAGGAATTATCCCATGTGAATGTGAAGTCACATCTGCTCAACGGGGCAGTGTCCTCTTGTGGGAACTGAAACTAAAATCACACAGATTTCTGAGGGCTCTTGCCGTGGTTCTGGCTGTTCCTGGGGTCTGAGGTGGCTGAGGTCCATCCTCTCTCCCGAATGTCAGCTCAACCATGCTGTTCTGTGAAGGGCATCTGCAGCACAGCAGGGCAAGGCTGTACTTTTCAACCATACCTGCCACTTTTATGCTTGTTTGGCCTTGAGGGAAGGGTCTTTCTTCAGTATTGTGTTAAAATCCTCTTTAGCTGCTATGTATTTTCTTGATCCTTTCTTTCCCATAATCACTGATTAGCAAGGTGTGTGTTTACATGCAGATTCTTCCTTTCTAATTAGCTTATTCCTAATGCCCCATAGACTCACTGCCATAAATCAGTTTTCTGTGACCTCGCACTCCTTATATGACCTCACACTCCTCATGTGCCTCCTCTGTCCAGGAGACACAGCTCAGTCAGCTCCAGACAAAAGCATACAGACAATTCTGTTTCTAAAAATGCCCTTATTACAGGTTTAAAGTTGACACATGTCAGCAATAAGCAAAGCCCTCATCTTTTCCCAGCCTGCAGTAAATGTGACACTCGTCATTCAAGCCAGCTCAATCCACCCCTCTGAGAGTCTGGGAAAACAGGCCTTGCAGGGAGCCCCCAGGGTCAGCAAAACAGGCACTGTCAGACAAATTAAATATCAGAGCAGAAGTTTGCCGAATCTCTATGGTTTAACAACAAATCATATATAGTAGTCAGCAGGAATCTGAATTTGTGGTGTAAATGAGGCGTTCTGTGTGCAGTTACCTTCAGGTCCCTTAGCTATTTAGTTTTTTATTGCTTTATAGAATTTTTAAAATAAATCCACACAAATGAGACAAAGGTACTAAATCAGAATTAAACCAGCACATAGCCATGTACAGGAGTCACAGACAGCACACATAACCCCAGCAGGCCAGCTCTCATCTTAGTCTGCATGTTGTTTATATGCTACATGCCATTTTCTGCCAAAGTAAAGATTCCTATCATCCTGGTGGCTTTCTTTGATGTCCAGCGGGGCATGTGCCTTGTACACATGGAGGAAACTGAAAAAGTCTGTGTTTTACCAAATCCAAAGGTCATGTTTCCCAGAGAGAGACTTCTTCAGAATCTTTCAGTGTTTTACTGTTGACTGAGAATAAGAAAAAAGTATTTTTCCACAGAAGAAATTTTGGTCTTGATAATGAGTCACAACCCATTATTAAGGAGTTTGAAATACTCATGGAGGAAGTTTTCACTTTTGAGCTCAAAGAGGGCATGAATGTGGTGGTCTTTTGTAGGTTAAAGGAATCACAGTCCACTGCTGTACTGATGTAGAGACTTAAGTTTTACACTGGTCTGTGCATGCAACTAAAGCAGCACCGGGGCTGCTGCCAGAGATGGAGGCTTTGTGTGCTGTCAGGGACAGGGATTAGGATCTGCAAGGGCAGCTGCACTGCAGGGGGTGACAGATCTCAGCGCCAACCACAGGTCAGGAAGGGGGAGCAGGCTCCACTGAAAAGGGAGGAAAATCCCAACTTGATCTACTTGTAGTAGATCCTCCTGCCTGGACTCTGCCTAGAGTAACAAAAAATCCCCGGGAAGGAAAGGGATTTGACCAAGGGTGATCCCTGGCTGTAGTGATGGAGCTGAGAAGCAAAGGCATTCAAAATGTTACAGTAGTGAAATGCAACAGATTTATGGGAGAGCAGCTGCTTCCCCACTGCACTGATGGCTGCATTGCCTGGTGGGGACCTGGGTGGCACAGGCTGTGGGTGGCTGTAGGACAGGCTTGGAGCTCTCTGCCACTGACTGCTGGTTGGAACCTCCATCCATCTCTGGTTAATGGAAACAAAAGGATGAATGGATGTTTGAGAAAGGGAATAAATAAATAGGACTGAATGGGGGAGAAAAGACAGTGAGAGCGAGGGGGGAAAAAAGAAAAGAGAAAAATCAATGAAATGTGAGGCAGTGAGGATAGAAAAAGCAGACAGTGAGGAAAAGGGGAAACAAAAATATGGCAAATAGTGAGCAGGAGGAGTGCTTGCTTCCTCCATTGCCCTGACCTTGCTGACCCAGCTCTCCTGAAGCATCTCCTTGTCACCTCCCCATGAACTGTCCTATCCCAGGGCACAGTGCCCAACTGTTCCCTGTTCTACAGCAGAGCTGAACCCTCACCTACCTTGTGGAGGGCAAGGTCTGCGGGAGCAGGGAAAAGAGCCCTCCAGGTCTGTCTGCCCCTGACTGCTTTCTGAAAGGACTGATCCTTCACAGCATCAATGCCTCTGTTTCATTCTCTTGGGTCTCTCTAGGAAGACAAAAAGTCATCTCCTGCAAGGGAAGCTTAGCTTAGGTTTGTGTCTTTGTTGTTTCCCAGTGTGATTAATTCAAGCTGAGTTGAAAAAGTACAGGCAGAGGGAGGGGAAAGGAGACATCCATGCTGGCAGATGCAGTTTCTCACTGAGGCAGAGACACACACCTGGGGCGGCAAGTCAGTCCTGGCCCTGGTTGCAGCGAGGCTGGACAAAGTGTGAGTGGGTTCAGTGGTGTTTCTCAGTATGGTAAATATGGTTCACAGCACTAAAGAATTTTGCAAGTCGTTCCAAGGTCCATGGATGTTTGAGCTCCTGACTTGCCCTAAAGTAGTGTCAGACTCCTCCTGTTGTTCCCCTGGCCTGGCAACATGGACTTTGCTTTGGTTATGACTGGGTTAGAAAGGAACTGGTCCAAAACTCCCTCCCACCCCTGGCCATTTGTGGTCCATTACTTATTGCTTTCCTGTTCTTGGCAGACCTCACTAGGCTATGGATTTCAGAGCTGGGCCCTGTGTCTTATGACTGTCTCCTTCCTGTCCTGCTTGTCTCCTTTTTTTCTTTGGAAATTTATGGCCATATGCACTGGGATAACTGCAGCTGCTGGTGGAAAAGGTGTACGTTGCTGTGTGCGTGCACTGAGTGCTCTGTGCCAATTAAACATACCAATGTGTTAGGAAAAAATGTCTTTCAAATTAAAATTCAGTAGCAAACTCCCCCTTACTTCCTACTCATTAAAAATAGTCTAACAGTCAGTTAAGAGCTTTGCCAAACAATAATATAAGAATCTTGTAAAATCCCATCATAGTGTTCAAGCAATACTTTGCCAGAGATCATTAATTGGATGTGTGTTCGTGGCCAAAAAGAACAGTTGTGACCCCTGTGAAGCTTTCCTTGCACCCTATAGAGTGCGGTTTGTTCCGTAGGCTGCAAGAGACGGAATTTTAATATTCTTCTCTAAATTAGTTTTGAGCCTTTAAGTGGAAAACCTGTTTTATCTCTTGAAGGGACGTGCC
The DNA here is from genome assembly GCA_038380795.1 of Pyrocephalus nanus. Taxonomy (NCBI): domain Eukaryota; kingdom Metazoa; phylum Chordata; class Aves; order Passeriformes; family Tyrannidae; genus Pyrocephalus; species Pyrocephalus nanus. Next base: position 10,950,468 of record CM076272.1, read on the forward strand.
ATTTGCTGCTTAAGGCTGAGAAGAGTCTGTAGTAAAATAGAACGGGAGAGATTGAGGCAAACCAGGCAGACTGATTTTCAGGGAAGTCACTAGACAGCAGCACTGCCTATACCTGTGCCGGAAAAACGCTTTGCTTTTGTGCCAGACGGGAAGTTGTGACCCGGTTACAGGAGTAGGCAATAATTTTTCAGAGAACAACAAAAAGAATGACTAACCAGGAAATGTTGAGGTGGATTCAAGAGCCAAGGGAAGGAGTTCCCATCTGTGTAGTGGGAGCCTGAGTGGGCCTGTCAGTGGGACTCTCATCTGTCCAGAAGAAGGTGGGAAAGAAAGTGTGAGGTTCCAGTGGAGTGGGGTTCAGTGCCGCTGAACTGTGGGGCTGGAAGTGGCCCACAGAGACACTATGGCAGATGACAGATGACCTGTGGAGGTGGGTGCTGCTTCTGGACCTCCCAGAGGCTTCAGTCTTGAACTACCTGCAGCCAGAAAATGAAGAAGAGGAACATCTCCTCTCTTAACTGGCTGTGGTCTAAGTGATGCAAATGCCATGGGGCATTTTTATCTTGACTGACAAGCGAAGAAGAATTTTTCAACTGCTTAGTAGTACTAACATCTTTGTTCCATAGTAAAATGAGACGTAGGTAGTTTTGTGCTATGAGCAAATGTGAGCCTTTGATCTGCTAACACTGATAAGATAATATCGATGTGCTTACAAAAAAGAAATAGCATTGATGAGTATTCTTGCCAAATAGTCTTATCTGTTTTAAGGTCTAGATACTGAACAATCTAGGAAAAAAACCCACAGGAACATAAAAGTGATCAGAGAATTTTTTTAACTGTGTCTTTTGAGGACCTTAAACATCCACATCCCTGACTAGACTTTTACGGATGAAAAGTTGCAGATGTTTTCACACCGGGAGTCCTTAAAAGTCGGTTTCTTTCCTGCTTCACTGCCAAAACCCAGCTCCACTTCTCCTTCAAAAGCTGATAAAATTCAAATGCCTGAAATGGGAGAGTGGCAATACCTCATGCAGCTGATGTGTTCACAGTGGGGCACTCTAACAAGGAGGTAACAAGCAGAGTACTGTATACAATCTCAATTGAAACTAAATTACTACAATTTTCAAAACTAAGTGCTGATGGAAGAATTTCTAAACCTGCAGTTAGGCAGTTTGAATGAAATGTTAAGAAGGAATAAGAAAAGACTTTCATGTGGCATTAACTCCAGGGTGGATGAGGACTTCAAGATTAATGATTAAATTTTTTTTAACCAAGAAATACTACTTAGTTTTTATAGATGCTGAATTATCCTATTCTCACTGAGCATGCTGACTGCAACAAAGGCTGTGTCTGTTTTAGTTTTGAAATGTCATTTGAGTGCCTTTACATGAATTTGGAAACTGACTTTCAACTGGGCTTTACAGAACTTGTAAACAGAAAAAAAAAAAGAAGCTTCTCATTCTGAGTGTTGATGCTAAATTTTTTGCTTTCTGTGGAATCTTTTGTTAAGATAAATTTTGTCTGTAGTTATTGCTGTGTTAAGGAGAGTTAGCTGAGTTGAGCAGATGTAAAACAAGGCAGCCTCCCCTGTGGAAAGGGAACTCAAGGTCTCAGAATTTTGCTTGGCTTTGCCAGAGCAGATCTAACAGACTCACTGTGTGTGTAGTGCCCTGTGTGAGGAGCAGCAAAATAGAGAATCACTCTGCCTGGCCAGATAAGAAAATAAACAGTGAATTTGCAGCCCTTTTGAATATCAGCTGTAGGAGTGTCACCTGAGGTTCTCAAAATGGGAAGCACATGGAACTGAAGGCAATTTCTGATGTTTTGTCTTAATGCTTGACTCAGTCCCCTTCCCCCTTCAGAACATTTGGGAATTCCATATGAAACAGGAATGAGTAGATTGCTTACAGCATGCTATAAATGTACTTCTTGAATGGAGTTCAACTTTTCCTTACACTCTATGTCTCTGGCACCACTTTTCCTCCCAGCTGGCTGAAAAACCTGATTTCTTCACTTTTTCTTCAGAATTTAAGTGACTCTCTTGTAGTTTCCAGGGTTAACTAACAGCTGAGGTAATGACAGTAATGAAGGATTTTAGCCTGGGCCAGAGGGCTACACAAGGCTGTGTTGTATGGTGCACTGACAACCATCTGGCTGTGCAGGCTGCCCTTTCCTCTTCTCTGGGATGGGTTTGTGTGCTGCTGAGCAGTTGCTTTTCTTCAAATTCATTTGCTGACTAGTTGAGATAATTTTTCAGTCAGGGCATGGTTGTAATTATGTTTAATGTATTAAAGGCGAAAAGAGCCAAAGTCAGTAACTTTTATGACCTGTTTGATGACAACCATAAAACCAGAAGATTTGATTCCCCAATCACTTTTGCGTTTCTGTGCTTTGGAGTTGGGGATGGAAGATTTAAAAGTTGACTTTCAAATGTAACACATTTGGGGGTTTGATATTGTGACTTACTTTGTTTTTGCATTTTCTTGGACTTAAAATCTTTTTTCATTCTGTGTTCACTGTTTCCCTGGCTACTATAGAAATGGATTAAGAACAAAACAAGCATATAGGCAGAAGGGCTTTGAACAAAGGATTTTGTTCTTTTCTGTGTTCTAAGGACATAGGCGCTTACTGGAGTAGGAGGGATGACCTGGGTCATCAAGGTCAGTCCTCTGCTATTATGGGCAGCCACAGCATTAAATGTCTTTTATAAATGCATCCTGTACTGTCTCAAAGCAGATTTCTTTTCAGCCTTTCCCTGTTTCTGTTAGAAGGTTGTTCCAGATTCTCTGTCTTCTGAGGGTTTCTACTCCTTATTTCAAGCCTAAACTTACCTATGGTGAGCTGATACCTACTTGGGCTTATTTGCTGTTCTGAAAAGGTTGCCAGTGTTGCTGACAGAAGCAGCCATGCTAGACCCAGTTAACTGTGGCTGTGTGTCCAGCCTGTGGAAAGCACTGCCTTCCACCCTGGCAGTGCTGTTTCCTTGTGTTACCTCCATCTGTCCCCATTGTTTCCTCTGTGTCATGGACTTGATCTGCAAGATGTTGCCCATCGTTGTGTTTTATTGATCCAGCAAAACAGCATCCCAGGGCTGTTGGATATACTGGAGATAAAAATAAACATAAATAGTGGAGCTGATGGGATGGCAAAGCTGAAAAGGCACTTGAGGCTCTCCTGGTAAAGGTTGTTATAAAGAGTAAATCCAGTGAAGTGGACCAGCAGGGTCTTCCATGTGGGATATAACAGGGCATTTCAAATGGCACAAAACACCTGTCTTTAGGTTAGAACATCTGTGGATCTTTAAAGTTTTCTTTCTGGGCATCTTTGTTGGTGCATCAGCATTGTGGTATACTTAATTAAAGTACAAAGACTAACAGTAAATGTATTTTCAGAATTGTAGTAAAGGGAAAACCAGGGGGAGCAGGTTAAAAACTAAAACAGACTGAAGAAAACTTGCCTGGATGTCATTTATACAACAGTCCCTCTCCATGCTCTCCTTTAAAGTGCTTTGCAGATCACCATTAATAGATTTTTTTCTGAGTATGTGTCGTTTATTGTGAGGTTTCAATTGTGCAAGTCTTCGGTCTTACGCATTGAGGCTGTTCATATAAAAAAAGGACCCCAGTATAAGGAATAATTGAGGGCTGTGTCTCATAGACTGCAGAGTCATTAGGCTAGAGGCCAAATTTCTATTTTTTTGCATGTAATATCAACACTTAATATATTACAACAATGATGAATAATCATGACCATCTTATTCAAGTCTTCCTCCTTGTATTACATTCCCTATTAGATTTTATACTAGCTAGTTTTCTTTAGACACTGTGTTTGCCAGTTACTAGCATGTGAGTGATGAAGAATTGTCCAGTATTAACATCTTGCAGGTTTGTCCCTCACCTTCTCCCCTCAGTATGAAGTATGATCCATTGTTTAATTGAACAGCTTTCAGGTCTGCAGACTCCATGGATTTATTTCATGCAAGCCCTTTGTAGCTGTCTGTGTTGTTACTATGGCAATAGGAAAATACAAACAGCATAAATGAGTAATGGCGATAAGGAATTGTTAGCTGGCAACAGAGATGATACATTTTGACCCTCTGTGAGATTTCTTTGTTGTCTGAGGACAAACAGCAAAAGAACAGGATGCATTTCATCTGTCACAGGAACAGTATCCAGGTGGAGAATATGCTGAATTGGGAAGGGGTGCATTAACTTCAGGGCAGACTTAGAACTCTGGTACCTGTGACAAAGCCCTGGGGCCCAAAAAGATGCCCAGAAATGTTGGAATGAAGACCCAGAATTCATTGCTGTTATCCTGTCCTGGAATGTGAGCTGTTCTGGCTGTTGTGGATGAGTAGAATACATCTCACTCAAAAGAGAGAAGCAGCAATATGTTTGATTAGGGTGAAACAATAATTTGACAGAGTGCAATAAATTTGATGGCATTTAATAAAATTTAACAGGGGTTTGCTATGGTTCAATAAGTTTGATGGCAAGGTGGTTCAATAAGTTTGATGGCAAGGTTCAGCTTATTAATGACTGTGTGAAAAAAAACATACAAAGGAAAATTGGGTTAGAATCCAGTTAGTATGACTCACACAGAGATCACAGACCTTTGAGTCACCAGGTTCAGAGTGGACCCCCTTGCTTTCTAAGCTCCTTGTGGAGCCTGGTTGCAGCGAGGGTCAGTCTTAGTCTCAGACCTGAACAATGGTTTAAGTCTAATGAAATTGTCTCTGTGAGGTTTATAATAATTAGTATTGAGAAGCTACGTGCATTGGTAATGTTTCATTAGTATTAATTCAGCATGTTACCTATCACTTACCAAGGATCTGTTGTGAGTAAGGGATCTCTCTGTCTTGGGCAGGGAAGCCTCTCAGTCTCAGGTCAGGAATCTCAAACCTGGAGCTGTGTCCCTGCTCAAGAGGAAAGTCACTGGCATGCAGCTCAGCTGCAGCTCGGGGAGAGCTCAGATTGGGCTCATCCTGTTGGTGATATTTATAGAGTGAAGTGGTTGGCTGTTAGTCAGTGCTATAAAGATACATGTCTTTGTTTTAGCTCTGGTATCTTGTTCTGTACTTGGTTATCTTGCATTTTTGGGCTTCGAGACCAACTTGAAAAATACATTTCCGAGGCACCTTCATTCCCCTGTGTGTGACCTGGGATTTCCAGCTCACAGGCTCTTACAGGGCAAGAGGCCTGATGCTCCTTAGTCAGCATGAACCAAAGTACAACCTGCAGTCAAGTGTGTCTGTTGCACTGGCCCACAGTTCTCTTTCTGTAGGAATGAATTGCCATCTGTAGAATGTTGGTTGGACTTAACTCCTCCCGATTTCACCTCCTGAGAGATGCCAGTTCTCAAAAGCTCCTCCCTACTCTCCCCTGAGCCACTTTGTGACTCCCAGCAGGAAGGGCAGTGTCATCACTGGATCCACTGCCATCAGATGGATGTTTGGATGCTACCAGGGCCTCTCAGATCTCACACATCCCTAGGGAACCTGCTGAGCAAGGGCCTTTGCAACATGGGTTTTGCCATAGGGTTGCACAGTCCTAACCCGATGAACTGCAGCCTGCTGCTCTGGGGGCACTCCAGAAAAACTGATTGCTAAGTCATGTGTAGAGTTTATAAGGAAAAAAATAACAGTTCACTCACACAAGTACTGGAATTTATATTCAAAGCACGGCCCCTTGCTGGTGTGAATCTGTGCAGCTCTCAAGTCTGCTGCAGTGACAGCTGATGATGCTTTCCTGAAGATCCATCCCTCAAACAGGTTATCAGCTGACTGCTCATTCATATCTATTTGAAATGCTGTGGGGAGTGTAGTGTTATGTGTGAAGGATTTTTACTACAGTTGCACTCAGAATTAATCTTCCTAGAGTTGGTTTAAGTTTAGATCAGGTTGCCAACATTTTTATTTTGCTCAGACTTTTCAAGGAGTAAGGTGCTGCACAACAGGAGCTCAAGTATCAAAAGTAACTCATCCATGTTAAAATCAATTTGGAATCTTGGGATTAATAATTGCAAAAGCAATGGAATAATGACTAGTGACTTTATAGCTCTCTCCAGTGTAAACAGATTATGAGATTGATGCTGTTGCCTTTGTTGCCTTCCTTGTTTTTAAGGACTATTAATTTTAATATCAGCTGTTAGGGAGTCTTGAGCTCTGAGTTCTGTAATTCATCTAGAAGGGTCTTGGACATGAAACATACATCGGTCAGCTGCAGCTGTGAAAAGTGCAACTTCCAAAATAATAGTCAAAAGGGTCAGATCCTCACCTGGGGCATCTTTGCTGCTACCAGCACTCATATTCATTAATGTCATATTCAGGTGCCCCTTAATAAGTCCTGTTTGGGTGATGGTAACAGCAATAACCCATTGGTGCACTAAAGGTGCCTCAGAAGACATGGAGTTGGAAGTTAACAAGAAATGCAAGGATCAAGACCAGAAGTTCTGGAGGTGTTTTTCTTGGCATAGAATTTAGAAATCTTGGTGTATGTTAGCCTGAATTTTATGCCTGGCATGTGTAATATAATGCATAATGTTGCAATGAAAAAATGAATGTATTTTTTCTAAACACTCAAAGCCTATTTATATCCTATAAAACATAGTTTTGTTCTGGGAGAGCTCAGAGACAGGACTGCAAGAGCTGTGCCTGTTTAGGCCAGGACTACATTTACCTTTTTGTTTGTGATGCAGCTGTTGAAAGAGGTCCACTGCAACTCTCAGGGAAGCTGTGCTGAGAAGCAGTGCATGTCTCACATCTCACATCAGGGGGGTACTAACCCCCTGATTGGGGCCAATACCAGAGGCAAAGCTCAGAACAGACACCTCTTCAAGTGCCCTGACCCATTTTTTTTGGGACAAGATGCTGAAGTGACTGTAAAGAGAGCAGAGCGTTCTCCACTTAAATTCCACTTGGTGAAGCGGTGGGATACTCTCTGACCCATCCCCTTATAACAAGCCAAGATGAAAGAAACATTTTTTCCATTCTAAGCAGTTACTAGGCATTACACAACTATTTCCTTTATATTTTCTGGTTTGCCAGAACCTCATGCAAGGTAAGTATGCTAAGTGTGGCTAATTTTCCCCCTATCCAATAAGCTTTTCTCATCCCATTTATAAATCTATGAAAACTTCTTTCATTCATTTATATGTGCTAGGAGTGTCAGTAAGTACTGAGATTTGTATTTCATCCTGAAATGCCTGTGAGAAATGTAATTATACAGTTACATCCTGCTAGAATTTCTAGTGTCTTTACTAGAACACATAGTTAATCCCAGCTCTTGTAATATACAGTGGAATTCTCTCTCTGGGGACTGACAAAATCAGTCCAACTGCAATCCTAAGAGCTAGATGTAATTCCTATAATGTCTAGGTTATCTGATTGAAAATGAATTTGTATTATAAACTTCCTTTTGTACAACACCAGGCTGTGATTCAGCAAGCACTTAAGCACAAGCTTAACTTAAAATTCTCTTGATTTTGATGTGTTTGTGTGGTGGACATGGGGGGCATTGATTTTTATATTCAGTGGAAGTCAGTGCCTGTGCTCTCTCTAGGCATTTCCTATAAACTGGGATTAAGTTGGTTGGGGTTGTCATACACATTTTCTATGTCCAGCTGCTGATCTGTGTGTGCCTCCATTCCTCTGCAATCTCTCCCATAAGTTCTGCTCAAACTATTTTGTAGAGAATTGCTCAGAAGTTGTAGCTTACACATCTAATCATAACAGTGTTTACAACCTTTCTTTTTGGCCTCTTAAAATTGTTTTTCAATGCTTTGACTTAAAGGAAGAAAAGCCCTTTATTTCTGTAGACTAACCAGCCTTCAAATCTGAGGAGGGAATAATAAATTTTTAATTTCCATGGAGAATAGGGCAAGAAATATGATATTCATCCTTAATTATAGAGAATACTGAAGTTTGATAAGTTGGAAAAACCTCCAATCAGAGAGGACAGTGAAGCAATTCATGAGATCGCTGAGAGTCATGGAGCTTAAGTTTGGGAAAATGTTTATTAAGGGTGATGTAACAACATTAATCCTGCCTTGGGATAGACGATGATCTAGATAACCTCTGTAGATGCCTTTTAGCTCTGTGATTTGGTGTTCTGCCCTGTGCAAGTATAAGCTTTTTTGTAGTGTAAATTATTGACTGACTTCTTTGCCCTGAGCTGGATGATCTCTCATCTCTGGCTACATTTTGTTCTGGCTTACCTGTTTCTGTGTTTGCTGTTCTGCTGCTCTCCCAGGGCATGCAGTGGAACCAGCTTTTCCCACCTTTGGTTTTTATTTGTGATACCTCATAGCCCAGGTTATTTATGTCTGTCCAGGACTGTTAAACACATGGTAACCCTAATGCTGGTTTTCCTGTTGCATGTCTCCTTTGAAAAGTGGCAGCTCTGCATTTAGAAATTGGGTGCTGGAGACAGCTGCCTGAATATTGGTCAAGGGTCTGATTTGAGGCACAAGACGTAGTCAAGCTGATCTTGCCCTTTCACCCTGTTTTGCTCTGCACTTCATGTCTTTCTTGCTCAGATCGAAGTCCTGCAGCAGTTGTAACCCATTTCTGCTGCACTAATGCAGTACTGCCACCTCCAGGGGATTAAAAATTACTATTCCAGACAAAAAAAAAAAATGCTTGAGAATTTTTTTTGTTTGCTTTTTTTTACATCATGGCACATTTTGATTCCTTCTGTTGATATTCTAGTGTTTGAACATTCAGGATTCAAGCTTTCTTCTGCAACTGCAAGATGCAGAATCAACCTTTTTGCTAGGAAAAACCATGACCTCATGCAGTCATGTGATCCCAGGAACTGGAACCCAATGAGATTCTCGACCTGGTGACATTGATACTTAAAATTTTCTGGGGAGTACATAAAGCCAAAGTACTGGGACAAAGAAAATTCTATCAAAAATTATTTGATTTAGTGAGCTTGTTGAAGCAGCATTTGGATCTCTCTCAGAACAGTATGCTCTGAATTACTTAAAAGAATGAATTACATAAAAGAGCAGAGTTCCTATGCCACAGACCTGTATTCACCCTGAAGAAAAAAAAAAAAGGAAAGGAATGTATTGGTGAGATATCGCTGCTTCTGTAATATTCGGAGGAGTCTCTGCTATTTTTAACTAGATCATACTCCCAGTTTTTCTTCATCAGCCCATCTTAAAGGCTTCCAGCTATTGTGTTCTGAGGCCATTTCTTGAGAGCTAATTATTTGGCTTTTAATGTCTCTTCATTCCAATGTGAGTGACCTAGACCTTGTCTCCTGCTTAAATTCACGTTTTTTTATGCAACATGCGACCCAGTTTTTAAATTTTCCACATAGAAACAGTTGCTTTTTACTAGAAAGTGATTTTATTGTTTTAAGGAGAAAAATGCTTCGTTCAAAATTACATATGGTGACATGATGGGCTTTTATAAATCAACAATGTTAAAGAATGTCTTAGTTCTCCTTTTTAAACATTATTTTTCACATGCACTGATTTCCCATAGTGTGTGGGTATCCTACTGAAGCTCAAGGGGCAGGTCCTCCCAAATCCCACTTCACTGCCAGCAGCTCTGGCCTGTTCTGAGGTACTCAGTTCTGTGAGCTCCTCTGTGTCCTAAGATCCTGCATTTGTCCATGAATTAGAGAGGTGACAAGGATTTCCAGCTTTTTAGTGCTGCCATCTTAGCTGTGTGATTAAGACATCACAGAGGTTCATTATCCTCTTTTGCCCCCATTTATGTACGAAGAGGTGAACTTCTTAACACCAGGAGACAGCCACAGTCCCACCAAGCAGAGCACTCACAGTAAAAACCATATTCCAGCCTTTTTACCTTCAAAGGTAACATGGCCCCAAAAGCATCAGTTTTTCTGCACCTGCACGTTTTCTGTTTTCTGCTCTCCAGCTGGGTAGGTGAGTGGGGATCCTTGAGGTGTTTGTGCAACCAGGAATTGACTGCTGAAAATGTCACCAGCACACTGCTTGTGCTGTGTTCAGGGAAAGAGAAGTTGATGTTGAAAGTAGTTTTAGAACAAGAATTGTCTTATCAAGGATTGTATCAGAAATGTCCTGAGCCCGTAAATCAAATCTTTGTATGATTTTTTTGGTGTGATCTTTTGGCTATATCAGCATAATTACTTTGTTTATGGCCCTTTTTTACATATGAAGGAAGCTTACGTTCACTGTTCGTTCGTGATTTTCCTTTCTAAGTTCAATACTTGCATTTTTCTTGCAGTCTGGAGTCTTTTTTTGCCAGAGTAGACAGGTTTCTTTATCCCCACCTTTAAATGACAAAATAACGTCATCTCCTTGCAAGTTATTCAATGTGTTCATGTAGCCAGAAACATAGATTTTTTTGTTCAAACTCCTCTGCCATGGTGAAGAATTTTTAAGTATACATTCCTAGTGTATGACCTCTTTGGCTGTATGGTGATTATTAATATTACAGAAGCAGCTAAGAGGAAATTACATCAGTAGATAAGATGAACTGTGCAATAGCAGAAGCTTTATTCACACTGAATACACTATTCATTTGCACAGAAAGATCATTTCTCAATTCAAAGAGGGATATTCTAATTTAAGGTCTAACTTCAGCCATATGTCAAAATCTCTACAGAAACAAAGCTTACCACTGTGCAGTGATCCTGTAAGAAACACATTCCCCTTTGTGGATGGGCACATGGTAGGTGCATCGAACCCCTGGAGCTCTCGTTTGTCCTGACATATTTCTTTTTATATCAGAACATATTTCGGTTTAGTCCATTTGCTAATTTAATGTAAAGTGACCTGAAATAGGTGTAAGAGAAAATACCATAGTTAGTTGTCTTCAGGTTAAGTCCCCCCTAAACCTAGGCTGGGTTTTTACTACTCATTTAATCCTATTAGAAGGTGCTTTTTCATTACACTGTTTCAAAATACGCTTCTATGAAACAAAATCATATGTAGAAATTTAATTGAGCATTGGTGATAATGGCAGATATTCCAGGCATAGAAAGTTAAAAGGAGTTCTCTGCTCAGATGCTCAGGAAAAAGCAGGAAACAGAGGCATGGCTCTCCCAATCAACCTTAGTGGAATGTCATTGCAGAGATAACTGGAAAATGTTCTGTATTTTGTACATACCTGCTAGTCTGGGGCCTCAGACCGTTGAAAGGGGGGAGGGAAATCCTGTAGAAATTACTGTAATTTTTGCCAGACCCTACAAGAAGAGATAGGAACCCCCATCCGCAGATTGCTCAGCACAGCCACCCACCCTTCCTATGCTGTCCTCGCGTCTGTGCTTGCACACAATAGGATTCCGTGGCTTCATTTATATTTTAAACCACAGGCTGTCTGCCTTTGGTCACCATGTTCACCTCTATTAATATAAATCAGAACTTAACAATGGAAGGCCCTAAATAAGTGTGCAGTGTGGATGACAGGCTTTTACAGTCATGTATCTCCACTCAGGTCGTGTCACATCACCGTCATCGCTGTTCCTGCAGGTCAGAGCAAGGTCTTTTTCCTGGCCATGTATTAACCATCAGCCTTAGTGGAATGAAACACTGGAAAGGCAGTTGTAGCAAAATAATGCTTTCATCCTGAAGCTATGTGGGGTTTGCAGAAAACCTGTCTTCTGACACAACTGACTTCCTAACATTGTTGTTACACCAGGTGAATATCTGATGTTTTTTATTTTAATTCTCTGATAAACACTTTGGAGTTCCTCCAGATTGATTTGCTTACTCTTGGAAGTTTTTGCTAGTGATGTATATACTTTTAATTTTACCACATAAGCAAAGGTAGAAGAGGATTGAGAATTCTTAGCTTGAGAGAGTAGTTTGTTTTCTAAGCCCTTAATTCTTATATTCAGACCAAGGAGTCAGGGAAGAATGACAGAACTGGTGCAAACTCACAATCTGCTGAAATGACAAATTAATTGAAACCAGGAGGATTCTGATGTAGGTAGAGTGAGGAATGAGGACTGGATTTGTTTTGTTTATAGGCCTGCTGGTTTTTATTGGCATTTGTTGCTCTTTGGGTGTGTGCTTTTATTTATTTATTTTTGCCTAGCCATTTGTTAGCCTGCAGCTACTTGCCAGTTTTTAGGAAGAACTAAGTCTGCTCAAATCACTGGCTATACTGCAGATAGATTTGGCCCAGTATGTTTGCCTTGTCATATGACTGCAGTGTTGACATGGTTATTGGTGTGTCTTCCTCCCCAGAATTACATAGTACATTTTTTTGTGTCCAAGGAGAGGAGAATCTGGCAAGGAGTCCAAGAAGCATCTGCCTCTTTCCTGTTGTTCTCTCTCTCTCTGTTACTGAGAGTAGGGCAGTCTCATGGAAAGCTATAAATTTAGCTGCTAATTTTCACCTTAGGAGTGTGTTCTGCTTAGATTTTATCTAGGAGGATTACCTGGGTGAGATGAGAGTCCTGGGTTTGTACCTACTGAGTTGCAACCTCCTGGGGAATATCCCCCTGTACTTTTTTAAGGTCCCCAGATTTTCCCAGATCATAAAGCCCCAGCAAGGTCCTGGTCTGACTTGTTTGTCAACAGTTGAAAAACTAACATATTTAGAACAGGACTTAATTCTTTACAGCCCTTTGAAAGGGATAGTGCAAAAGGCAGTATAAAGGATCTGAAAAATTATATGCCATGATGGTCTCTTTACATGTAGGTGAGTAGGGAAGAGAGTTTTTCCAGGGATTACCAATTTTTCTTGATACAGTTGATTGGAATGCAATAATGAAACTCTGTATTTTCAGTCACTGGTCAAATATTACTTCTTGCAGTTAAGAGACTTTTGAACTGGACAGAAATGGGCAGAATGGCATTCTGTTGGAGCAAAAATATCTTCCCTTACATGTCATTTCTGCCTGATATCACCTGGATTTGAGTCCTTGTATGCCTAGCTGAGAGGTCAATTTTTTGGCATCATATTTGACATTTGCCCGTAGCTGGAAAGTATGAGAGGAGATTCCACAAAGCAAACACTGAAATCCAAAAAGATGTCATACCTATTTCATGGTTCCACCAGGAAAGTGCTGAGCTTCCTTCATTTCAAAGTATTTAAACAAGAGTATTATATATGTATATATACATTATATATATGTGTAAGAATGATGGTAGTATAATCAGAGTGAAGGGGCACCTGTATTACTGATATTGCCTTCCATACATTCACTGAAGTCTATCCTTTCTACTCAAATCAGTTTTTGTGTGAGGTAGTACTGAGAACATTTACAAAATATGTAGAATATTAACAATATGAATTCTCAAAAACTATGTTTTCAGGATCACAAAGGTAAAGACTTGGAGTCAGATGCTAAACAAAATCAGTATAGTTCCTGGATTTCCGGGGAGCAGCTCCAATTTGCATCAGCCAAAGGTTTCTCCCTATTTCATTGAAACAGTAATTTTCATGCAAAACACACCAGACATCACAGGATTCCAGTAGTTCCGGCCCATTTGTCTGCTGCTGCTAGGAAGTTGTTTACTCTTTTGTATCACTCTCTGCTGACGTCTGCTCACTGAACAATGTCATCAGATTTCCTGTTTTTTGGCTTGTGGAAAAGTAGCTCCCCCACCTTATGTTAAAGCTTTTCTGTGTGGAGATCCGTGGAGCCGGATGCACCCAGCAGGCAGGATGTGAGGTTAAATGCAGCATAGCTAAATAAATAAAGTAGGTGTTCAGTTGTGAACTGGAGCTGCCTACTTGCCAGGGGGGGATAAAGCTGACAGTTCAAACATTGAGCAGTGATAAAATATTTGTTTTAGGTTGTGGGGGACATTTTTTAAATGGCTTTTTTTTTTTTTTTTTTTTCCCATGAGTGTGTTTTCTTGCAGAATTATGTTAGTAACTTCCTGAAGCAGCCTGAAATAGTTTACAGTGTGGTGCTGTGTGATATATGTGTGAAAACACCTCTGTCCAGGTATTGCACAACACTCTGCAAGCTGTTGATGGTGCAGCTGCTGGTGCTGTAATTCTGTGGGCAGAGGAACCGTCAGCAATGTGTTCATCAGTAGCTCCTCTGCGAGCTGGCGCAGCAGTCTGGTGCTGAGGTCAGAGGTACTGACGCTCTGCCAGGGGGCTGATCCCCTTAGATTTTTTGTTTGCTTGTTTTCTGTAATCCCAGTGCCATGGGATTACTAACTTCCACTTGGGCAAGAAGCAGTGATGAGCAGAGCAGACCTTAGTTCAACAGTTCTTCCAGGCAAAGCTTGGGGCAGCTTTTGTTGATAACAATAATATTGAATTAGCCTCCTGTCAGCCATAGCAAGACAATCTGTGTCTTGTGGTACCTGAGTCTTGTGCTTCCCTTTCTTCTGTAGGTCTGTCATGCCCCAAATGGTTCCCCCAAACTTAGTGCTACACTGTCTCCAAAACCTATTTTTCCTTTCTCCAAGGAGCTTGTGTATTTGGCAAAGAGCATTTGATCACTTCATGAAAGCAGTCTTGTAAGGAATCTCCAAGATCCTTTATTCAACAAACCAAAACACCAAACACCAGAAAAAAAATAAAAAAAATATCACAGATTGGAGCATTTGGAGTTGCCCTGCAGAGCACTGAAAGAGTCCAGGAGCATCTGATGACAGAACTACAGGGTGTGCTGGAGTGGAATACAGGAACCATCCCACCACTGCAGGGGTTGAATTTGTCTTCATTTTTTAAAGACTTGTATTAAAGTACAGGGGTTTTTTGCCTAGTGCTTTTCTCTATTAAATTCAGTTTTGTTGCACTGTCTCAGTGATGCTTTCAGTAACTGGAAATAGTTTGTGCAAGTACTGAGTGTGGAGCGTGTGGGCTGTCACCTCATTGAAATGCTGAGTTCTTGTCATCTTTTCTGACATCTTCATGCTTGGATCTCTGCAGAAACAAAAATACTGTTTCTCTCAGAGTATCTTCCATTAGATCAGAAAGGAACATAGTGGGTTCCCTCCTAATCCAGTGTTCCTGTTCTTGCAGCATCCCTAATGGGGCCCATAGTCAAGATACAGAGAAATGAAGTGGATGCAGTACCCAGCCATGTGTACCTGTGTGAATCTGCTTCACATCTCCAGGTGTTTGGTTGCATTTCGAATGGGTTTGTCTCAGTAAAATCATACCAATCCCTAAACATGAACATTTTCCAAGACAAGGTGCCAAGCTGGGTAAGATGTGGTCGGTTTACACTTCAGTCAATGAAACTCTTGCAGTGAAAACCTTGCACTCTGCACAAGTGAAAATAAAAGGTTGATCAAGTCCCTGGTGTAGACCTGCCCGTAGCACAGGACCCACATCAGTCACCTTCCGATTTGGAACAAGCACTGTCTGTGCTGAGGGAGGCTCAGGAAAGAAGCAGGAAAGGAGCCGGCTGCAGACAATGAGTTCAGTGCCTAGGCAAAGGTAACACTTCATCCAAACAATTGGCAGGGGCTTCTATCTCTTTGTTTCTCCCCTGCCCTTTTTCCTCTCTGTGCATTCCCTGTTCCCTCCTCTACATATTTTCTGAAGTTCATCCTGTATCTTTGTGCCTTCCCATCAGATAACAGTGGTGGTGGTAGATTCTTTTGACCTCTGCCCCCGCTCTATTACTATTCTGTTTGCAGAACTGTCCTCTGAAATTTCTCCTTCCATTCCTCTTCAAAGCTTCTGCTGAAATTTGAAGCGCTAATGGTGTTACAGCCAACAAAAATAACCTTTAAGGTTACATTTCCTCCATGGCAAGGCTGGATTAAACTCACAATTGCTTGTGTGGACTGTGAGGCTGGATAGACGTCTGCATCACGGGGGAGAGGGCAGCAAGGGAGCAGCTCTGCCACCCAACCTGCTCTGCAGAGCTCTGCACGTGTGCACTGACAGCTCCCCAGGAGCCCTAATACAGTGTATTCCTTATCCTCCAGTGGAAGAGGAGAGCTCAATAAATTGTGTCTCCAGGGCATCTTAGTACCAGCCTCCTTTCTGGGGCCCTTGACAGGGGCTGAGCCAAAGGGCACAAAATCTGAGCCGTCTGCCTCCTGCTCCTGCTTAAATTTATTCATAACTTGCCCTGATGGAGATTTATAAGTACAGGTGTAAGCTAAAACTCCTGAAAAGATGTCATTCATTTTATTTCTAACAAATAAATTCCAGATGTTTGCCTCTGACTCCTGGAGTGCTGATATGATCAGCTTGAGGCTCCAGTTGTTCAGTCTTGTGTTAGATGACAGAACAGAGAGGGAAATGAATGCTCACCATTGCCAGTGGCTCACAGTCAAAGGGACATAAGTTTTTCCAAACAGATGAAAAAAAATAAAAACAACTGAGAGAGTTCCAGATGAGATTGTGAGAGTTGTATTGAGAAAACAACTGGCAGGCACTGCAGTGATGGAGCAGTAATAACTAGATTTAAAAGAAAATAAAAATAATCTTGTATGACAGGAATACTGCAAGTAAAGGAACATTTCAGGAAGAAAATATGCTATTGTATATTGCAAAAAATAGGTCTATACTTATCAGAAGGTGTTTCTTGCTGCAGACTCTGTGAAAAGCTTCTTATGTGGGAAACATTGATTTGCATAGTGCTGCTTGTAAAGGCTATAACTAAATCTCAAAGTCAAACTTGGGGGAAGAAATGTTTTTTCTTGACTGGCAGATTATCCTTAGTCTAGAAAAAATAGCAAGGCAGTTGAGTGGTAGTCCTGGTAATTCTATATGCCCTATATGCCATGCAGATTAAAAAAAAGAAAGAACAGGCTAAAAATATAGAGGAGAATTGCAAAGCAAAATCATCAGTTAAGTTGTCATAAATGCTGTGAAGCTTGGTCTTGAAACTTGGTCTGAATTAGAAATGTGCAATGCGAATTGTGGCACCCATGTTTACAGTATCATATTTTTCCCAACATGGGCGTGTTTCTCTTGTAAAAAATTCAAATCAGTCTTAAATGTTGTAAGTGGTAGTAGTTTACGGTACAAATAAGCCATGCTTTACTTCCTTCCCAAAGAGTACATGGGTAGCAATGGCAGGGTTGTGTTATTTAAGAATAAAGAAGGGGCGTGAGGCTGGAATAGCACCCACACTTGGTTGGCAATGTGTGTGTTTGATTTGTCTGACAGAGGAACTCCCCAGTTATCAGTTATTCAGGGCCAGCTGCTCAGAGAGGGAAGGACACAGAGAGCTGTGGTGGACCTTATTTTGAACAAGTGTCCTCTTCAGCTTTAATTGCCCGAGGTGTGCAAGGACACAGAATCTGTGCAGTGAACGCACCAGATAATCTCTTCCACTAGCAGGAAATTGTCAGTTGTGTCACAAACCCACTGCAAATCTTGCTTGCTTCATCTGGAAAGTATTTCTGGGTACAACCTCATACTGTGGCCTGCAAATTTTGTTACTCTGTTTTGTGGGGAACATACTGTGCGTAATTTATGTCTAATGCAGTAGTGGTTTGATGCCACCTCTAATGTGTTCCTGCTGTTTCACAAAAGGGTTTTTTTGTTGGAATATATTTGAATGTTCTTAGCAAAATTAGATTACAGAATATAGCTGGATTAAATTATGCATCTCGTAGTGTATTGTGAAGTCATCCAGAGTACGACGTATTGGTTCAAATTAAGCAGTGAGGAAAACAATTAGAACTTTGGTGTTCCATGGTAGGTGCTTAGACTGTACATGTTAGTGGCTCACAGACTTAGTCAAAATATGTTCCTGCCGCAACCTAGGACTAAAATTATAAAGTTCAACATTGAGCAGTAAAGCACTTGTTTTGTCTTTGGAGGATAAGGACAAAAGAGAAGCAGAAAAATCTGCTAACCACACAAATATGAATGTGGTAAGAACATTTGTCCTGGCTTAAACGAATGTGCAAACACATAAAACAAGTCAAATGAAATTTCCCATTATTGAAAAAAGTTTCCCTAATCAAGGACACTGTTCTCTCCTGCATCTGTAGTATGCAATTACAGCAGTATGTTAAAAGTTCATAGAGGAAGAAAAAGAAATGAAGTGATCTGTCTAAGTAATAAAACTTTTCAAGGGTCTGATCTCCATCATTTTTCCATGAGTTAACAGGTTTACTTTTATTTTTTTATTCTCAAAGTAACCTATAGTTTTACTGTAGCTTTATTTGAACTGTTAATAACATGACTCTGTTTTTTCCTATCTGTCACATCAGACATTAGATTTTATACTAAAAACCCAATTATCCATGATATCTATTTTATTTGTAATGTATATGTTATATTTACTGCTTCACACAGTCTATCTATCCCATTAAACAGGTTTATAAAAATGCAGTATAATTTTTAGACAAAGCAATAGTTTTGTTTTATTCTAGTCCTACAAATTTCCATCTAGGTTTTGGTTTTGTGTCCTAGAAGTCTGGCTGAGCTCAGAGTCAGGCCATGAAACTGCACTAAATTGGATATTTCGTTAATAGAATTTCTGTGTTTGCTTTGGATGTTCTTCTAGTATTTCATTGCTTGGGGGGAAAAGGCAAAAGAAAATAAATGAGTACAGTTGGTTTTTTTACTCAGCTTTGCTAGAGATACAGAGGAGTTTCTCTTTTGCGTGTTGCAGGCAGGTCTGAGGAGCTCTGAGTCCCCACAGTTTGGTTGTGCAGATGCAGCGTCCATCCTCCCCAAGGGAGGACACTGAGGCTTGCAAATTAACATTTCCTGCTAAAATTTCTGGTAAAAGCTCCCTGCCAGAGCTATCAGCAGTCTGGATCACTGTCTGGGAAGAAACACTTGGTGCAGGGGAGGAAGAAGGAAATGGTGACTGTGAACTTATTAATGGTGTCGCCAGACAGGACTTTAATGTCTATTTTCTCTTGTTTGTTCTTTGGCATAAAGCTTTTGCGCTTGCAGCAGAAGGCCCAGGCCCACTGCATCCTTTCTTAGAAAAAAACAGCAGAGTGAGAAACATATTTTGGATAGTTGCAAAACAGATTAAATGAGCTTCCACCTCGTTAGATGCCAGAATTTGTATCTTGAGGGAGATTGATTTTGGATAGATACCAGTTTTCCTTGCAGCTAATCATGGGCATTTTTTGCGTATATTGACACTATTTTGTTATATAATGACTTGGTGGAGCTTCTTTCTTTCATATTGCTCCTTCTAGTCCATCACTGTCATCCATGTGGAATGAGGATGCTGCTGCCTGACTGAATGGTGCCGCTTGGAGCTCTGTGTCATGTGGCAGAATGGCCACCTGTGCACAGCTCCAGCACTCACTGCTATTGTAGAACAGTTGTGCCACTCACAACTGCCATACCACACCTTTTCAGATGAGCCAGATAGATTTAGGTGCCAACAAAATTGTGCAGAAAGTGGTAGGTACCTGGTGATCCTAATATTTGAGAAGTTGTTTTGCTGCACTACTGTCAGCTCTGCTCACGTTTTGCAGTCCCTGATGGGAGAAGCAGAGAACCTGCTCATCTCAAAGGTCATACACAGTGCTGGTGTTCAGACAGCCCTTATGGAAGGGCCCACTCAGTGGTCTGAGGACTTGTAGCCCGAGGAGTCTGATAAAGCTTCTGACAGAAAATTTTCTGACATCCTGCCCACATTAAAGGGAAGACAAGCACCATTTACAAATATGCGTTCAAATGATAATGTGAAAACTGCTCAACGAAATGCACATTTTGACCACTGCTGGCTGAGTGCTCAGAAGTGTTCATGGTTTTATACAGCAGTTAGCCATCTATGCAGTTTGCAGGTGAATGCACGTGTTTACATTATAGATTTATTCAGTGTTTCTGTATCTTCTCTTCTTACCCCCCCTGCATGTTACAGATCTTTCCTTCAAATTTTGTAACTGCAGCAAGACTTTCTGTGACAGTTTCACTCACGTCATAAAAGTATCTAATGGGAGTATCTGCAATTGATGTCTTTCTTTCCTGGAAATCCCAAGGGTGAATAATTTAAATAAGGCTATTGAACATCTATAGATTATTACCTGCATAATTATGGCCCTTGTGCTTCATTTGAGAAATGCAAACATAGTATCTGGAGAGAGTATATTTGGGCAGTATCAATGTCAATGAACTTCACTGAGGGCAGGATTTCATCTCAAGTGGATATTTGATACCCAGCTGAGGACTACAGTGTCAGAGTGCTTTGTGGGCTTCCTTGATTTGATGATGGGTTGTTTATTAAAGAGCTGCCTTGTGGGAGACTGCTCTGCTGAGACTTTGGTTGCCACAGCTTTAGTCCTGTGAAACTTTACTAGGAGGTGGTAACATGTTGGTTGCTTGTGTATTTCTAGGGAGAAAATCGTGCTCTCTAATAATTCATTTTATACCAGCAGTGTCTTCTTTGCCATATCCAGCAGTTCTTTTGTAAAGAAAATGCTTCTCGTAGGCAGAATGTGCAGGCATTGCTTTGTATCAAAGATAATGGTATAATTACACAGTTTTATTCTCATTTAAATTAAATAAATGGAATGTGCCTACCACAAATCCAGATAGAGTGAAATTCTGTTTACAAGAGAACTAGAATGAAAAATTGCTTTGTTGCATCAAGTTCTACTTAATTACAGTTCTGATTATAATGAAAATCCCACTTTATTAAAGACATGAAGAGTTTAGGGGTATTGGCATAACTGTTAAAAGGTTCTGTTCTACTCAAGGAAAAAAAAGAGTGATCCCATCTACCAAGTTTAATGAGCCCTGTGGGCTGGCACAAGCACTGAGTGTTACTGAACCAGAGTCAAGCAGAAAACCAGTGTCACGTTTCAAACTACCCTGTAGGTCCTCAGAAATGAAGAGGCATCTGTATTAGAAGAAGCCAATCACTCATCCCCTCAGCCAGTGGAGTTCCTAGTGGTCAAAAGAAAGGGATCCCCAGGACTCTTGCCTGTTTTCCTGCTTATCATAAAACCTGTTGGATTGGCTACTGCTGGGAACAAGGAAAATTAATGCTAAACCTTAGACTGAAAAAATGATGTACTACTGTGAATTACATCATGTTTTTTAAAAAGATGCCTTGAATATGCCTGTAGTCTCAAGTCTTCATGTGTTGGAGACAAAGTTCTCTATTTAGAAAAGGTTTGTCTGACAAGAACTTCTCTTTTGGTTTCCCCAAATATCAGCTGGCAGTTACACTCAGCCTGAGAAACATGCATTCAATAGAAAAAAATACTGAACATTTCTCCTTCACATACTGGCTGCTCTCCCACTGACTTCATGTTTATTCTACCTGCAAAATTACATCTGAGGCAGCACCTCTGCTGTCGCTCAGAGCAGTTGCCAGGCAGCGCACTGGATGGAGCACAAGTGAGTTCGTGCATCCCTAAGGTGGGCAGAGCACACCCGGACCACAGCAGGTACCTGAGTAATCCATGTGAAGGTGTGGTGTGTGGCAGATGGCTGGGAGAATGGGGAAGAATGAGGAGAAGGAGGCACCTCCACACTGTCACCATCCAGTCTTGGAGAACTAAACTGGCACATCCAGGATGCCAATTTATGCAAAGGCTGAAGATTTGTAGGATAAAGCAGCAATCACAGCAGCTCCTGTGCAGTTCTCAGCAGGTCAGGAGGGGTGATCTCAGCTTGCTGCCTGCCCAGGTGTGGTCTGACAGCAGTTTGCTGCAGGCCCTTTGACACTGCTTGGGAAATGTCTCCTTTTGTGATAATGGATGGCAGCAGGTAGAAAAAATTACTATGGTCAATAAAGCCTGAACTGTGTCTACGCAAACAATAGGTTATTAATGATAATAGAAAAAGCAAGTTTGTTCTTTTACAAATGTAGGTTTAGGACAAAATAGAGATCTTCTAGGAAGTCTATCAGATCCACTGACTGGTTTATGCTATTTTTGGGCTGTATTCTCTTGCTTTGCTTAGTCTGTTTGTGACAGTTGCAGTGTTGATAGATCCAAGCCATGAAAAGTTTGTCTGACATAAAGAAAGTAATTGAAAAACTTCCTGATAGACTGGAACTTCCTTTTAGTCAGCTGAGTCTGTTCAAATCCAGATGGTTCAAAGAAAACTGTGGCTGAAATTCATATGCATAAGGAAAAAACCAAAAACTGATAATGATAGAGTTCTGTTGTATTCAGATGCATCTGTAATCATCTCTAAAATAAAACTAGCAAGTGGTATCCACCAGAAAGAAGAGAACTAGCTGATAGATATGAAACAGATTAGCACTTACTGCTGCACTTCAGGATCTTGCAGAATCACAAGAGAGCAAGCAGTTTTAATAATATTAAACAATAGAACTACTGTGCCATATTTAAGTCTCCCAGAGTGCCGTGCAGCTCAACTGTTAAACTGCAGGCAGGAAGAATTTCCCTCAGGGCCAGAAGAATGTAGTATTTGTACTAAAGCGTCTGCTCAAGCTGGGGGGATGGAAAGTCAGCCACAGCCTGCCTGCAAAATTAATACACCTGAGGTGGCAGCAGGCAAGTGAGAAGTTCCTTTTCCTTTAGACAAAGAGGTTGGTAAAGCCAAAGGCTGTATTTATTTGTTTGGAGTTATGCAAACCCCAACATATTTAATGCTCTGATTTTAAATGCATCTTGGCTGATGACTTAAAGACTTAAAGACCAATTTCTTCTCTGACCTGGCTAGCCTTGGCATCTGGGTAAAAATTATTTCTGCCAACAGATGAGAGAGGACAGCACACTGAAACTTTTATATCAGTGCTGGCATATGAGGAGTGAGTTGGTCCCCAGAGCTCTCCTAGCCAGTGGAGTAACCAGGCTTGTGTCAGCTGGGGGAAAAAGAGGAGAGGAAATAGGGCTCTCAGCCTTCTGGGAATTGCTAGGCACATGGTTTTTATGTGGCTGCCATTACAGGATTTTGTGAGATAGAATGTGGCTGGTCCTGATTGCCAAGGGGGAAGCAGAGCAGTTTCAGAGTTGTTGGAGTACAAGGGAAGAGCTGCTTAAACTCAGAGTTGTAATATTCACACAGATGTGCTGTTCAGCTGCCCATGAGGTACCATCTCACAGAGCAATCCCAGCCCTTATTTGCACATAACCCCAGAACACCAAGGATGCCTGACTTTGAAGATTTGCTCTGATGTGCAGGGTGTTCCATCTTACTCTTGAATTAGGTGCTAGTGCCTTAAGGATGACCTTTTTTATTAATCTGAAACAATTCAGTTTCTGCATGTTGCACATTCTATTCCTGTTTGAACAGCTGAAAATGTTCATGCTATTTTTTTTTTTTTGCGTTGATAAAGGCATCCATTTCTGCAATCTATGTATAGAAAACCATTATTATAGGGTTTAAAAAATTCTTCTAAAGTACAAGCCCGATCATTTAAGCTGCTGTTTTTCTCTTAGTGCAGGATATAACTACAGATGCTTCACAGCATGCCCTCACCACACAGAAATATTTGACTAGAATGAGCAGCCCAGGGATTCCACATGGGGAGACCTCTCTGCCTCCAAAGTTCTGTGCATTTTTGGCCTGAATAGACAAGTTCTTGCAAAAACTTTCAGTCAGGAAGTGGGGATCTTAATAAAGACCCCCAGTGAGCCATCTCAAATCTTAAGATTGTGAAGACTTTAGGGCATTTTAAATTATGTGCTAGTTGGTCATAATAACATTTGGCAAAATGATGACCATGAGGTACAGATAAGTGTTGAGGTTATTCACATTTCCAGGGTTGTTGTGGAGTGTATAATTCACATTTTTTTCTCCTCTAAACAGAGGAATAAATGAAATTTCAGGCTCTATGTACTATGCACAGCATACAGGTCTAAAAGGGATCTCTGAATTAGGAAGATGCTGCAGGAAATATAACCTGCTGGATTTGAATGGCTTTTGATATGAGGATTGGTTTCCATTCAACTTTGTTCTCTTTGGACAGAAAAAGTCAGTGTAGATTAAAGAGTAAATGGCTTTCTTTTTCTGACTTGTCTGTGATACGTTCTGTCCCTTTTGGGTGTGTGGTTCACTGAGAGTGAAGGCTCCTCTGGAGTACAGTGTGAGATTTGGAGAGTCACTTTGCTGGAGCTGTGTCTTCTTACCTTAGAAACCTACAGTAATGCTGTGGTTACCGAGATGTGATATAACTTGTGTTTGAATTATCAGCAACATAATTATGAATTTCAGAAATAAGTGAGTGTTTTCCAGGTACCACCCATTATCCAGTGGTCCTGATATTACCCATGCCTGCTGTGCTGGGACTGTCTCTCTCCAGCAGTGCCTCAGTTCCTCTGAATTTAAAAAATGGAACCAGCAACCATTTCCTCCCTTTTCAAGTTTGCAGATCTGTGTAATAGTTCCATAGGCATGCTGAGAGATAATGACATTTATTTTATCACTTTGATACCCTATCAGGAACTAGGAAAGTCTCCCAAATTATCAGCATGTTCTGTGTAAAAGTTCTGACCTTTACCAGTGGCAGGGACTGCTGAGTGGCTCTTTCTACTGTCATTGTATAATGTGACCACAGTGGGACACTCGTCTTGGCCAGAGGCCACCGAGGCCTTACCGCACTGCAGATAATAATACAAGTCACTTGGGGACAACATCGTTAATTATTCCCAACTGAACAGAATGATTTACTTTTGCATGTGCCATGCTTGAAGCTTGATAACCAAGGTTTCCTGTAAAGAATAAGGGGAGAATTTATAAACTGTACAAAGCAGGAGTTCTTGGTTGTGTCTGAGGTGTGTGAGAAGGCAGCGAGCGCAATTTCCCAACAGCGTTGCTGCAGTTCTGTTCTAACTTGGCTGCACTCACTGCAGTGCAGTGGCACTGAGGAAATGCAGTGGGGAACCTGGCCCAGAATACAAACAAACAAACAGACAAACAAACATATATATAATAGTGGTTGGCATGTGTGGCAAGCTGAACATGTAACCAAAAATCAGCAGGGTCCTCCTCGTGCCCAGGAGAGTCCTGATGGAGCTGGGTTAGCCCTGATGTTCAGCACTGTGTGCTGCCACTCCAGTGAAGCAGTCCCTGTCCCACCAGGCTGTAGATCTCTGTAGATCTGCTTGGTGGATTAACACAAAACTTGCCTCACGGCTGAGCAGTGGAAGTGGGGCTGGATTTTGGGAGTGGTAAAGGTGTTGTCAGGACGTTGGCAATAGGAGGGTGGGTTGTGTGGCTGAAGGGCCAGCAGCCTGATTGATTTGAGCTCTGGCGACTTGTTCTACTCGATAAAACTTCTCACAAAAACTTCAAGATGTCCAAATTGTGTGTTGTTAATGATGTGAATCAAAGGCTGAAGTTTCATCCTCAGGAGTTCATTTATGTAAAACTGGTTCACAACGGGTATAAAACAAGAGACAGATTAAAAAGAACAGAGTGTGTTACCCCATCACTTACTGTCTGCTGTGTCGTTACTTGACAGCACTGTAGGTAATTCTTCCAGGAATCAATCTGAAAGAGAAAATAGATAAAAGGAAAATTATACCAGAATAAAACCTCAGGTGTTCTGTATCTTGTGATATGGATATAAATCTGTATTGTTTTGTTGAAAGAGATGCATCAGTGGGAACCCAATTTAGATTAATCTAAATGCTAGATTTTATCAAAGCACTGAGTCAAAATGGTACATTATGTGAATTCAGAGTCTGTGACATTTGTCTATATCTTTTATGAAACAGAAATAGAAAAAATATTAAGGGCTGGAATTAACAGGTTTCGTCTGAGTTGAGGTTTTGATAAATTTTAATAGCTTTTCAGAACTCGTGTCTTTGTTTTGTGGCAAAGAATAAACTGACTCTGTACAGCATAGGGTCTTTGAAAGCCAGGCTTACCTTTGTCCTTGAATCTGTTGAGCAAAGGCAAAACCTTGGACTCTTTATTCTCTCTTATTCTTTATTCAAACTGTTGTGACCCCCAAAGAACAAAAGAAGAAGCTGCATAGGGCCAGACTCCCAGTTCATTTACATTGAAGTAAATCTAGGATATATTTTTTGTATTTGGTGGAATTACTTTGAATTTCACTGTTGCTAACCAGATCAGAATTCAATCTGTCGACTATAAAATTAATTTTATGTTCTGAACAGTTGTGCCCCTTTGGAAGATCTGCTCAGACAGCATTTTAAGTTAGTTGTACCAATGCTGAGTTTGTAGCAGCAGAGTGCTTAGCAAAGTTTGCAAGGAAGACGTGAACAGTGATATTCAGTGTCTCACAGAAAGTGCATGGAAAATAGGAAGCTAAGTCTTAAATGACCTACTTAGATAGATTTCCACAGAGAAAGAAATAGGTAAGTGACCGTAGATTGGATTAGTATTCTTATATTTTGGAAAGGGATAAATGTTACTATAAGCAAATTAAAATGTGAATTGTGAAAAACTGATCCTGGATATGAAGACTTTATTGCCCACAAATGAGAGTCACACCAAGTCACAAAGCCCCTCTCTGTGGAGACAGAGCACCACCCTGGTGTGACCTGGGTGGACAAGATCCTGGACCTTGTCATACCAGTTTATTTGGTTTATTTATAGTGGGTTATTTCCCAGCTTTCAGCATCCAGAAGGATTTGGCTATGTTTTCCAAGAAAGTGTATTATCATGCAAAATTCAAATTTCTTCAAACAATAGAACCTGAGTCCATTAAATTTTAAGGTATGGTATAAACCTATGAGTTAATTTGGGCTTTCATTTTCTGGGATGATAAATCTGTGCTTAAAATGGCAGGTTAAGAGAAACTATATTGTTTCCTTTGTAAAATGAATCTCTTTGGTTTTTCTAGAATTATCAATAGTTTATGTTAACAGTTCTGTGGCTCCCAACATATCTTATTCATGTCAGATCTTACTGATGAATCAACTCATGCAGATCTCTATTGTGTACCTAGTATATGTAGAAAATTTAAGTATGTATTTTAAAATTAGATAAGAATTTTTGGTGATGTCTTAAAATATTGATCTGAGTAAAATGATGAATTTTGTGGACTGTAGTCCATTAAGACCAGCAATGAAGTTACATGTCTAATCACTGGAGTTATCTGTGCCATATATTGTAGTGAGTCAGAGCCTTGAGGTTGAAGTCTTCATTTGAAGAAGCAATTGCTTAGTGTTATGCTGCTGACAGAAATTCTCTGCTGAGAGCTGAATGCTCATATTAGCCCTACAGCAGCAGTTTCCATCTGCAATCCATTCAGCAAAAGTTTATGTCACCTCTTTGTTCAAGTCGGAGGAAAAATAAGCTGACAATTTCCTCCTGCACATGCTAACCTGGGAAAGGTGAGAGGAGCAGCAGGAGCAGGAGTGCTCCCAGCTGCCCCTGAGGGAGGGATACCAGCAGGAGGCCAGGGCTGTGCACGGTGATTCCATGCCCAGGGGAAGAGTCACTCCTGTCACCTGTGCAGCTCCAGCTGTGGCAGAAGGGAAGTGATGGAGCAGTTGTGGATTTCAGACAAGATTCCCCAGGATGCCAGCAGCTCCCTGCCAGCCCTTCTCATGAGTGGGTGGTGCTGCAGCAGAGGGTTACCCTGGGATGTGCATGCTCTGAAACATCCCACAAAAAGAAGTGTTTTAAGGAAGTCAGCCTCCAGACAGAATGTGTTTGCCCCTCCATAGCAGGAATATTGCATGGAAATTAATAGCTGAAGGATTTTTGGGGGGCTGACTCTGCCCAAAATTTTAGGAGGTTTGCTCTCCTCTCAAATTGGTTGTGGTAAGAGACATTTTGAAGAAAACCAAGATATGAGACCTCTAGCAAATAGGAGACCTGTGGGCTGCTTTGCTGTGTCCCACATGCCAGCCAGGCAGTTTATCACCACAGGGAGCATGTGAATCAAGCTGGCTTTGTATCCACCCTTTATTTCTTTCTGAATTTATTCATTGAGCAAATTAATTTAAAGTTTTTCTAGCTGTAGGAAGAAAAAAAAACACATTCCTGTAGACTCTGTTCTGGTAAAATATGAAGAATGACTCATAGCAAGAAGTACTTTACCAGGTTATATCAGGTCATATTGAGTTTGTTGTACTTTAATCAGATCAGTCACAGTTGTTTGGATCTGTGTTTTTAAAGCTTATTTCACTTATTTTTATTTACCAAACATTCACTTTTCTCAGGACATTGGAAACATGAACTATTTCTATCAACAATTTCAGTGTTTGCAACTTGGCTGCTACAACACAGAGATGATTTCTGGGGAGTCTTGAGCTGCTCTCAGCAGTCAGTTGTGACCTCCCCGTTGACAGCTGTCAATCACATGTGGCTGATGCCATTGCCTTGGGACGGATCTCGCTTTGTGCCGGGGCCAGGACTCATTCCACGGGACAGAAACTACAGTGTTCAAACCAGACAGGCAAATTTGAGGGAAAATAAGTGCTACCAGCAGTAGTTCAGCGGGTCAGAGAATGCAAAAGGGCTGCAGTTGCTGTGTGTAAGCATTTGAAGTAGCCACAGTCACATATGCTGTACTTAGGTTTGCGTCAGCAGCTCTTTGGCAATGGACCCAGCCCTATCACAGTCAATTCCAGGAATCTATAACTAGTTCTACCTCTGCCTTCTCATACACTTTCTTACCAATCTGTGCCTGCCTGGAAGGCTGTCACATGTGTAGGTCGTGTCTGCCAATCTGGAAATGTACTCGGGCTTTTGTTTTTCAACTAGGAAAGAAATTTCAGGGAACAGGTAGAAAAAGGTGTGAGTGGATAAAGATGTGTTTGTGCAGTCACTGTATATGTGAGCTTTGGCTGGTTTGGTTTTGTTATAAGCTTGCAGCATCAGAGGTATTTTTAAAGCTCATTTAGTTCACTGGTAGTTGAGAGTTTCTGCTAATCCTTGCTGAAGCCTTGATTTTTGACACAGTGCTTAATCGCCATGTTACTTTGCAGTGCTACCAGCAGCACACAAAAAGTTGAAATGATTAATCAAGTTATTTGAACAGATTTCAAAGGGATTAAAAATTAACTGGAGTTCACCAAAATTTTCCAGCTGAGACGCAGAAGAGGTTTTTCTTCTATTCAGGACAGCAAGTTAATGTGTAACAAGACAATTTATCTCATTTGGGCAGTTCTTGTGATTTAAGCTGAAATGGTGCACAGACAGGTGCTTTCAGTGCTGCAATAGCCACAGATCTCTGGCAGAAAAGTGGTTTTCAGACTCAGTCCTTTAAATACTATTTGATGACTATACCATTGATGACTATTCATTCACAAACTTTTTAAAAGAAAGAAGCATCTGAGAAACAATAACTGACAATACTGGCTTTATCTCATGTGTTAAAATTCCCCTTGGACTGGGACTGATAGTCCAAGTGTACACTAGCCTGGTAGATGGGGTTTTGCATCCCCTCAGATGCCAGTGAAGTTCATCTCAGGCCCGTCAGTCAGTGACGATGGAAACACTTGCTGTTTTAAGCTGGCAGTTGGAGTGTACAAAAAAATGTGTCAGGATTTGATTTGAAGTACAGTTATGGACAGAGAAGTGACTGTAAAAAGGGATATCTTACTCAATAGACATTCTCCCTCCAAGTCCTTCAGGCATTTCTGCTGATTTACTGATTCAGATAAGCAGTTACTACTGTCAGTGCTATAAAACCAGTAACCCTGGTGCAAAGAGATGGATTCCCTCCTGCTGTGTGCATTATCAGCAGAAGTATTTGCTGTTTTCTAGTGTGGATTTTGAATAATTGGATGATGGGCCACAATGGATAATAAAGCAGCTTGAGTTTTCCAACTGAAGAAAGATTTTTGGTCTCAAAATTAGAAAGAAAAAAAAAGACTGGAGAGTATTTAAACTAATCTGATCTGACCGGAATGACTGAGTAAATCTGAAACCCCTCCATGTCATTTTAACATCAGCTCTTAAAGGCCCTCTTAAGCAAGATGGACAAACACTGGTTCCTGGCTTTTTTTTGCAGGCACTAGGTTGCCATTTTTCCTTGTCTCATGTTTCTTGCTTAATTAATGTTGCAGTGATGACTTCCTAATTGATAAATAAATAAAATCACACATGAGAAACTCTGAGGGCTGAGCAATGGAGCAGTAAGGTCATAAAAAGAATGGAGCGTGCAATTCTGAAAGGTTTTTCTGTGGGATATTAGAATGATTCTTTAAAATTACTTAATGGAAAAATTCCGGGCTGTAAAGCAATAAATCTGATCTTCAAGTGTGGTTTTAATAACGAAAAAGAACAATGTAAAAATGCCACCTTTGTGCTCAACAGCTCTTTTCTTTGCACATTTGAATCCAGAGATGTCCTCCACCAAAAATTATTTTCTTCTGCTTTCTTTCTCCAGTTACTTTTGAAGAGTTTATGTGACTCCAAGGGCTGTTGATTGGTCTCTATTTCTTATTTTGAATCGGGAACATTGCTATTCCTGCTTTTTAGTTTTCATTTCTGGGACAAGAGGTGAAAAATATTTAAGCACATTTGAAAGTGCCGATATTTGCCTTGTTGGAATTCCCAAAGAGCCAAACCTGTGTAATCCTATTAGAGCCTCCCTGTATATTTATGTGTTTAACTACTTCAGAAAGTCTATCTTACACCACTTGAAGAGTCATTCATGTTCAAGCTTGAATTAATGATTAATGATATAAAAGAGGAGCAGTTGTGATAAACGGCACTTCTCGTCATTGCCCTCCTTTCCATGAAGGGACACGTGAGGGAGAAAGATCCCAGCTTAGTTCATGCATCCTGAGCTAAACTGTTTGCCTGTGCTACTTGATCAGAATCTAATATGGGACTCGCTGACATGTAGAAAGCATGACATAGGACAGTGGTTTTGCAGGGTTTTTCAAAGAAAAACTGCATTGCTTCATCAAGTACAAATATCTTAGTCCTGGAACCCTCTCTGGAGGGGCTGGGTGGGAAGGAGAGAAGGCAGAAAAATGCTCTTGGAGAAATGAAATTGCTGTTTAGCACCCTTGGGCACCTATTCCATGTGAAATTCTAAGGGCAGAATTACATATTTTTGCCTTTCTCCTGGAGATTTAATGCTTTTTTGGACTTGAAAAGAAGGAATTTTTAAACATTTCCATGTTTTGCAGAACAGCTGGGCTGATACAGAGGATACAGAAAAATAACAATGTCTATCAGATTTTCATGACTAATCCAGTACATTGTGTTAAAATAACAATACTTAAAAAAAAGAATTAAAGAGTAGCATGTTGATTTCTATTAATGCAGTTTAGCATATAAATTTACAATATCAGAGTAAGACTCTCATGAAGAAGCAGCATCATAATGATAACAATATATCCCTGAGACAGTAGTAGATACTAAATGTCTTGTATAACAGAGATAATTTTTCTTCTTCCTTAGATGTACTGCATTAATAATATGCCTTATTTCTTCTAGGCACCAGTAACAGATGTGCAGTTTGGCCCTATGAGACTTCATCAAGATCAACTTCAGGTAACACAACAGTTCAAACTGAATTCTTGATTTCTAAAACATCACAGATGTCAGCTTAAAATTTATGACTGGAATTTTTCAGGGTATAGAGATCTTCACAGAGCATTTTTATCAAGTGATAATGTGCACATAACAGATTTTTACCTTGACATTTTATGTGATATCCTAAAAACCCTACCTGTTTTCTCCAACCATCTCTCAGCTCATGAAAACAGAGCTATCTATTCTTTGCTATCAGTTAGCTTGTAATCCATTTAGTGAGTGCCTCATTTTGTGTTTTACTGGTAGTCAATTCTTAAACAAAATCTCTTCAAACTGATACTAAGCCAAATACCCTGTCAAGGTCTATTATACCAGAATTATTGCTAGCATCAACAAAATTTGTAACATTACAGAAGATATGAAGTGAGCTTTTTTTTTTGGTATTCGTTGCTGACTGACATTAATTAATCCTCCTTAGTCTGTTTATTAATAAAGATCTTATGTCAGTTGTCCCCTTAGTTTGTCTGGAGTGGGTATGAGGTTTGCAGATAACATGACTCCTTTGGACTTCCTTTGAAAATTCTCCCATATGCCAAGGCATACTGAACCATTAACCATCCAAGATATTCCTCAGTAATTAGAAAACTCCTCAGTGAAAGCAATGTGAACCCAATAACAGCTGCAGTTCAGCATCTTCCTGAGCTATTTTCAAAAGAGACAGTAATGTTGTCCAACATCCCAAACACATGAGATTGTAGAACATGCTCATCTGTTCCTCAAGTGTAAATAAGAAACATTCCTTGAATTTTCTGCCTCCTGGATTGTTATTAATGATTTTATCACTTTTGCCCAGTCATAGGCCACTCTGAAATGCTGCTGGTTTATCCTGGTAATATAGCTGGTATGAGAGAAAGAGAAGTTGAACAACATCACATTTGTGCCAGAGTCAATCATACAGCTCAGATCTGCTGACTTTCCATGCTACTGCTGAAAACCTTTTTTTCCCCTCTTAAGGAGTGTTGTAAATTAACTTCACTAAATATAGCCCAAACTATGACATGTTTTTGCAATCAGTTTTGCAGGTTGCTATAAAAGGAACCTGAAATCAGCGAGGACAAAGTCCTTTAGTCTTACAAAAATATGCAGTACATGGAAATGTTAAGATTTTACTGGTAGACATTTCACCAACCTGGTCCAAAGTATAACTAGCACTGGAGTTCCTAAAATCATCCAGAAGATAAACAGCAGTGGGATGTGGTGTGAGTTATGTATGCTCCATACTATTGTCTGACCAAAGCACATATTTAAGTGTGGCTTGATTAAATTACTGAAAGATTGGTGTCTTGGGACAGTAGACCAAATGCTGGTCTAGTTGTCCATCTTTCCTGAAAGGCTGCATGTACTGAGTGATCCCTAAAACAACACACCACAGATCTGTAGTCTGCCACGCCGTATTCTTTCAGGCAAAAGAAGTTTTCCTCTGCAAAACATTATTCTGATGGCAAAGCACAATCATATCAGTAAGAGTCCTCCTTAGCAGACTTTGTTTATCTTCTGAACTGTTTTAAATCCTAGAATTTGGAATAAATTTTAAAATAATTGGGCCTTATCATACTTTTACTATACAGGTATTGTACTGATTTTAGAAAGGCTCAGAGGGATTAGGCAATCACACAGTAAGTTAGGCACAGAACAAATACTGGCTCATAGATCTGACTTCCAGTTCTGGATTTCAATTATGGTAATCTCCTTCTGTGATATAAATCCCATGGCAAGCTTGGTGTAGAAGTCACACAGGGACATACTCCATATATAGAGGTATTTCTTATGATTTCAGTCTGGCTTGAGTTCATTCAGACCAGCCTGTCTGTAATTTCCAGAAACCCCACAGAGTGGGCAGCATCCAGTACTTTGGGGAACTAGGATGAGATAAAAAGGAAAGCACATTTTTCATCGTGCTGTTGAAGCACCGTTGAGTAGTGATTCACACAAGGTGAACCATGGCCTTTTTTTTCCCTTTTCTAGAATATGATCCAAGAAAAATAAAACCCAAGAAAAATTCTTGCATGTGAGACGGTTTCAGTGAAGTTGACTTGCAACAGCAAGTTCGTATACACCATCTGAAACACAGGCACCTAGTCTCAACTGGTTGCCTAAACTCTCTTTGTAGATAATAACAAGACAGACACTTCCCAAACTTGTTCTCCCCATGTGGATGTATGTGGTTCTGGCAAACTTGTTTTATCCACTTGAAACACCTCTTTATACAGACAATTATAAAACAGCAGTGCTCTGTAGAAAGAAATTCTGTTAAGAACAGATCAAGGTTTAAGCCTTGGAAGTGGCTTTAAAAAACATGTTGAGAATAGGCAAAAGTCACAGAATCTGTGTACTGTATATGTAAGATTTGTCTGTAATTCTCCACTGTTTGCCTTTAACCCAGGTACTTTTAGTGTTTGCTGAGGAAGACGAGCAGAGTAATGGGTTCCGTTGGGGGTGTGAGAAAGCTGGATTTCGATGTAACATTGCCAGGACACCTCAGTCTGCACTTGAAAGCTTTCTAGATAAACACCATGACATTATCATTATTGACCATAGACATTCCAGATACTTTGATGCAGAAGCGTTATGCAGGTAAGCACCGTGTCAGTGTAATTAATGCTTAACAATATAGTTAACACATCATCAAAGGTTTTTTTTGCTTTTATATGACCTTTTTATAAACTATTGATCATCGATATACTTCTCTGGACAGGTGTGCACTGAGAGCATCAAATAGTATGACCTCAGTGCTTTACATCTGATAGCAGCAGCATTTTTGGTTATGTGCTAGGGTGTCTGAAGCTCAATCTGGCTTGGAGCCACAGCTTAGAAATTTTCTTGCCATAGTGAACTGTTGGGGGTTTTGCTTGTTTTTCTTTCATTAGGTTTTTTTTATTCCCAAATACCTGGTTCCTTGTTTGCACACTAAATCAACTGCAAAGATAGCATGTGTCACCAAGCAGTTCGATTAAGGCATTCACTTCACGAACGTTCTAATTTTTTTGCAATGTTACTTGCTGTTGAGCAACCCCAGTTGCAAACATGCAATGTTTGGCGTGCGTGTTTCCATACCTACAACATTTGAAAATATGTTATGAAGAGCAAAGTTGCCATCTGATTCCAAAAATACTTTTTGAAACTGATGTGAAGTATGAAAAAAAGAGAAAAGGGTTTGCCTTTCTGAGTCTCTCCACAGTGACTTGACAGGCAGTGGTGCCTTGCTTCAGTGACTTTCCAGTGAAATACCCCTTGGGAACGTGTCTAGACTGAATAACAGGCTGTGGGGTGGGGGTGGCAGGGTCAGGGTACGCACCCTGGGTGAGTGTGGCAGGGTCAGGGCATGGGGACAAAGACTCTTCTTGCTAAACTGAAGGAACTAGATAAGATCTTTGTCAGACAAACTCTAGGGATCAGCTCTGTTCCCCTTCTCCCATGTTTACCATTCTGCCCCAGAATAAAGTAAAATGCACCTGAAATGAGTGAGTCCTTCAAACAAGTCCATTATAAGCCATTTCAGAGTGGAGAATTTTTGCTGTTCCCCCACTGAGACTATTTGAGTTTTAGAATAATCTGTGTTCATGGAGTCTCAGGTATTGCTGAATTTATTCTCCTTTCTTAGCAGCAGGCTTGAGATTTGATTTTTGTTTTGTTGTTAAATGATTTAAAAGAGACCTTTTAGGAAATGTACTGTGTGAATATTCTGTAAAGTCATGATTTCTGAAATGTGAGCTTAGAAAAATTTAAATTATTTGCTTTTTATTTAAAGGTCTATCAGAACAATGAAAGCCTCAGAAAATACAGTCATTATTTGTGTAGTACAAAGGTAAATACTCATATCTTTACTTTCACATGTGATCAAAAGTGTAAATCTTATAATTTTAAAAGTAAATACTACATTAAAAGACTTGAATTAGAACATCTTACTGGGCTAGTAATAACTAGCTATACCACATAGAGTTTTCCCCATGCTTGACCACAGGATTGAGACAGGAATTTTTTTTTTTCATTTCTGATTTTTATTAAAGAGGTCTCACTTTGGGTTTTGGGTTTTTTTCCACTCTGCTGATCATTGCAGGCTTTCAGAGTATGTTTCAAACAACTTCTGCAATATCCTGCATAGAATGTCTCCCAGATCCGTATTTTGAACCTTTCTTGATCTGCCTTTTAATATGGTTAATCTCAGCACAAACAGGAGACCTGCTATGTTGTGAAAAAAGGTACAGAACAATTTGATCAGTACAATTTGATCAGTACAAAGTATCATCTGACCACAGAAGTTCTAAAAGCAAGACAAACTATGTTATGACATCTTAGTAAAGCACTACATATGCTTTTTCCCTCCTCCTCTGAAAACATCGCTTATGTATTATAAAATAATGCAAAAAAATCAATATATTTAGTCTGAAATGAAATAACTGGAAGACAATTTCCTCAAAATACGATTTTGGGAATAGCCACTTCTCAGAAAACATAAATTCTGAAAACTAATTATGAGGTGTTGAAATTTCCCGTTAAATATATACCACCATCTCTAGCAAACAAAAGACCATAACTAAACATTTCAAGACCCAAAACTTCACACATAATAAAAGCTTCAGTCTGCTCAGTTACAGAAACTTAACACAGTGGCCTTTCTTCCAGATTCCAACCATAAATTCATGTTGGAGTGTCTTTTAACAGTTAGTGTGGCCAAGCTTTTCAAAATTATTCAGGTACTTAATTTAGGAATATGTCTTCCCAAAGTGACCCACTGGAAGGCACTGAGTAGGCAACACTAGCAAATCCATCCTCATTCAGGCATCTTGAGTTGCCTGTATAAGATTTTGTACACTCAGATAGGGAGTTTCCTAAAACTTTGGCTGTATAGACTTTCGAGTGCATCTCTGGCTAAGGACAGCATAAACGACAAAGAATCCAGCACCAAAAAAAGTAGGAATAGTCTGACAACCTAGCTCATTTATTGGTTTCCTTGAAGCATTAGGGTTTTTTGTGGTGTCAGCAGCACCTTATGTGCATCAAGGAAAATAACGTTTCGACTTCTCCATGCCAAAGATGAAAGCTTATTAAACCCCAAAAAATATATATTTTACTCCTAGATCCTGTAAGGATCTAGCAGTATTAGCCTTGGTATGACATCTGGGGTACAAGTACGTCAATGGATTGTGAAATTTGGCCTCAGTTGATTACAAAAATAATCTCTGACTTTATTATCCTTTTCTCAAAGGCACACTGATCGTGAAGAGTCATCAATATTGCCCCTGATCTCTGCTGGCTTCACAAGGGTATGTGTGTGCAATACTCTCCTGGGTTGCTCTGCTATTTCAGAGTTTTCATGCAAGAAACTCTCCAGAAGTTTGGTTCAGTCCCCATTTGCGTCAGTGGTCCAACCTGTAGATCCCGTTAATGCTGCTCATTCCTACAGGTCCCAATTCTGAACACTGCACACCAGTGGAATTAGAATAATGCTGACTAGGTGGACATTCTCAGGACTGTAAGAAGTGGTACTGAGTCTTTTCTGCTTTATACATTTATTTCAGATTAAATATATGATGCTCTGCTTGAAAAGTTGACATGGACAAAATTGACTAGTGACTGTGGCAGAGCCAGAGAGCAGCTTGCAGTGAACAACACAGTGTGCTGTGGGAAATCTCTTCTATCAAATGCCAATTCACATCTGTACACAGGCTTCAGACACTGTCAAATGCTATTATCTATTGTTTGGAGGCACCTGAAAAGTACTGCATTGAATCTGTTCCTTGGCAACTATTCCAACTAAACTAAAAAGATGCTTATTAGTGTGTCAGTTAACTGGATTCCTTATTGCCTTCAGCTGACAGTGGAACAAAAATGGGCCTTATTTACAGTGTGGTTCAGAATATTTGGTTCCATGCTCACTGGATTTTTTGCTATTTCATCACGTTCCATTTGCACCCCTCTGCTTACTTCTAGTAAGGTCCCAATCCAGGAAAAGCTACAGCCTGAAGATAATGGTATTTAAATGAAAAGAGTCATTCCAGGGGGCACATAAGTAATTCAGCACAGGCTCTGAATTATTTATGGATCAGAGCCTTGGAGATGGGGCTAATGGCAAAGCACAGAAAATTTTGTTTAGCACCTTGATGTAGTGGCTTACCTTTAATAATCAGTTCTCTCTGCAAACTATCCACTTCTGTGGTAGTTTAGCATGAACAAAGATTTAACATTCAGCCTCATACCTGGTAAATATGAGAAGTTTTGAAATAACATGAAAGATACTGAGGTCATTGCTATGCAAGCCCCAAAATCAGTAACTGTGTCCAATGGTAGGTGTGTTTGACTGGAAATTTTGCTTTCTACTATGTAGAAAATTTAGAATATTAGCAGTTAGAAACTCAAAATAATCTCAGATTTTGATGCCTTGAGAGAGAAAAAACAGATCGGTTGAACTTCATTGCCATGAGGATCAGTCACCTTTTCAAAATGCAGTAACCTAAGAAGTTTTACTAGTCCCAAAAAATAGTCTTCTCATATTGCTTGTGTCACAGAATGTTCATTTTTGGTCTATCTACTCTTTTTTTTTTTGCTTCTTTATCAAGCAAAAGAATACAGAGCTTCATACCCTTGAATACGGAAATGTGTATTAATTAAATATTTCTAACTTTTTATTTGCAGAGATATATAGAAAATTCTAGTAGAATGGCCTGTTACAATGAGTTGATTCAGCTGGAATTTGGACAGGTACAGGCACAGTTCAAACTAAGGTAATTTTACCAAACACATCATCTCCAAAAAGATTTCAATTCAGCCACATCCTTAATGGAGTATTTTATGTATGGTGGTTAATTATAGAATGGCAGTTAGCTGAAGAAAATACATTAATTGTTAAAGTACAACATTATTCAGTATGGAGTTGTAATACTTTATTGTCCTATATAAGAAGACTTAAGAGGATAAAATTTTATGAGATGCCTTTTTTTTTTTTTTTAATTTGTCTCCAGGGCGTGTAATTCATTATTTACAGCATTAGAGAAAAGTCAAGAAGCCATTGAGATCACAAGTGAAGACCATGTAATACAGGTTTGTACCAGTTATAAAAATACAGAAATTGCTCTGTATTTTATTTCATCTATGATTACCCTTACTCTTTCTTACATCACAAGAATCTAATCTAACTTAATGGTTCTAAAAGATTGAAGTGAGTTTAGCTGTAGAATAGAATTTTCTCCATTTAAAGTATCTTTCGTAAATCAAGTCAATTTTAAGGGTGATCGTTTTTTCTGAATTTTTATTTTTTTATTTTTTGATTGATTCTTTTAAATCAGGAATGAATGCAGCCACTGACTTGTATGCATTCTTTTCCAGAAATATTGTGTATTAATTTGATCCTCTTGAAAATCTAATGGATATTCTTTTTAAATAAATGTACACTTTTTTCCCCCCTAAAATCTGATACTAGTTGATGTGTCAAAATTCTTGGGCCAACTGTTTTTAAATGTAATCCTCTCTTGGAAATTTCTTTAAAATAGGGAAAAGAAGTTATGCTTAGGTTTGCAGTTCTGAAAACCATCATCTTTATAATGGAGTTAGTTCCATCCCCAGCCATGAAGCAGTGAGGAGTGATTTTATCAACAGTAAAGAGCTTGAGTCTAAGCCTCTGGGAATTATAACATTCATATAAATTGTACCTTCTTGACCCAAATCTTGACACTGGCAATTTCAATTCAGGACGTGCCTCCCTCATCCCTTTTACAAAAATAACAGAACACATCCTGAAGTTGTTTTAAATATGTTTTTTTCAGACCCAATTTTGTCCCTCTGCTGACAGTCCCAGAGTATGAGACAACTGACATGTGCAGGAGTCCTGGAGCTCCAGCGGGCAGGGCTTTCGCACATGGAGGGAAACCTTTTGGAAGGAACCTTTAGGGGGGAACCTTTAGGAGCAGAGGGCATTTCTCTCATATTAAAACACTGTAAGTTTGAGACATTCAGATGCTGTTTTGACAGGAGCTGTGCCTGTAACTCAGCAAGCGAGAGGATCACGAAGGTGTGGGTTGTCGGTAACAATCTTCAGTTTTATTGTGCAAGGGCCACAAAACTGCAGTGAAATGCAACGTTCACTCCAGCGAGAAAGAGTTTTATTAAATTCCACTTCTTCCAATCTGCTTGGCTGGACTTTTCCAGGACAGGGGAATAGTGATGCATAGAAGAAGACAATGAATTTGCTAATAGATAAGGTTAATATTCCCATGGTATCCCACCATCAAATTTGTGATTTTTAGGAACGCTGAGGTAGGTTTGAGGTTTATATGTTTGAGAACTGACAGAACCCATTTTTCAGGAAGTTATGCTGTCTACATAAACTCTGTTAATATGTAATACTCAGCTGT
This sequence comes from Pyrocephalus nanus, assembly GCA_038380795.1. Lineage (NCBI taxonomy): Eukaryota > Metazoa > Chordata > Aves > Passeriformes > Tyrannidae > Pyrocephalus > Pyrocephalus nanus. Next base: position 10,990,068 of record CM076272.1, read on the forward strand.
TTGCAAAATTTCCTCCTGTTTGCTCACATGCACACACTCCACAGAACTATTCTGGCATGGACATTCCCATCTCACTTCACAAATTAATGAATGTGGGCATGTCTCTCAGGAGCAGTACATGCTGACATTTATTTCAGGCTGGGAAAGAGATCCCACGGTTTAGCAAACAGAAAAGGGGATTCTGTTGTGCCTTAAGTATACTGTTGAATGGATATTTGTTTGTTTTTCTTTCACAGTACGTCAATCCTGCTTTTGAAACAATGATGGGCTATCAAATAGGTGAACTAATAGAAAAGGAATTAACAGAAGTGCCTATAAATGAAAAAAAAGCTGATTTCCTAGATACTATTAATTCCTGCATAAAGATAGGAAAGGTGAGTAATGGCATTGTATCGCTTATTATTTGCTACCTGTAAAAGTTATTGTAGTCCAGGGATGACACGTTGTGATTTGCAGCTTCACAGAAAAGTAGCATTTGCAACTTTCTCATTCAAAACAAGAACAGGAAGTAAAAAATGTGGGTTTTTTAAGGACTTCTTTCTCTTTTCTTGCTTGGAAGAGGTACTTGTTTTATGAAAATAAGTGACTTGCTGAGTTTCTTTACAATTTATGCTGTTTGTAGCAAACAAGAGAAATGAGATGGATGCACATGTTATCCAGTGCTGTGTAAATGAGAAAAGTACCATGTTGAAGTATGACATGTGGAAGCTGATTTGCAAGTTCAGAACGTAAAAATATCAGAGACATTTACAATATCACTTGAGAGTGATAGGTGTCAGCTGCCAGCTGCCAGTGTGTTTTATTCTCCAGTGATATGGGAGATGTCTAATGGATTTCCATTAGAAATGTTCGTTGCACCAAGACTGTGCAAGATCTGGCTTCAAGGGAGGTCATTACAGAGAGATGTCACTGTTTGCCTGGCAGGTCCATGATGTTCCTTTGGGAGTGTTGTGGCTGTAGCTGAGGATCTATTTAGGAGCTCCCATCTGCATTTTGACAGTGAGGTGTAAATGCTTCTGATGCCATTGAACCTGTCACAGTACCATATAGGAAGAAGATGATGGAGATTACACAAACAGATTTGGGAATTGGTGTGTTCGATGGTGGATCACGGCCCACGCTCACACCTGAGTCAGGACAGCTGGTTGGGTCGTACTGACTTGTCCAGGGGGAAGCAGCACGTTTGTTGGCACAGAGCAGGGAGATGCTGAAGTGAATCATGGCACTCTGTGCATCTACACAGGGCTGCAAGGTTGTGGTGAGTCATCCTCTGTAAATCAGGGTGCTGACACAAGCACTGATGAACAAAAGCTGTGCTCTGGCTGGGGGCAGATCCCGTGTGTGTTTCAGTGGGAATGTGTCGCTCACTTCTACATGTATTGGTCTGTTGGAAAAGATCCCAGAGCCAGACAATAGCTTGGATTATGGTGCTTCACATCTCTCTTGCCTGACCAAAATTATCTCAAAGTAAATGAGTGTAATACAAAACCGATGTTAGAAGAGAGTATTTATTAAGTTATAATTCAAGTATATTGGATGTGTCAGGCTTTAAATCCACAACATCAGTTCTCAAGATATGAAGTGCTAAAATTTTTAATATTTTAGTGGGCTGATAAAAATGTCATTTATAACAGAAATATGTTTTACTCTATGAATGATAGAAATCTAACCCTAATCCATCTCTTTCCTTGCACCTATTTTACTCCTGACTGTACGACTTCAATGGTGAGGGCTAATGAAATAGTACCTATCTGTCTGTCTGGAACAGTTTAAGCTGTTTCAGGTTGATTATTCTGTTTACAGGCTTTTTGTGTTTCCCCTTGGAACACTTTATACTACGTAATCTGTGTAACCTTACATTTATATATTAATATCAAATTTATTACAAATAAAATTAGTACAGGAAGTATTTGCAAGTTGAGGTTAACTGTGAGGAATGACCTTTGAAATACTTAAAGTTTTGAAATCATTTGTGTCAAGATGTTACAGCATTTTCAGAGATTCCTAATTTATCTGGATAATGCCTAAATTATCTGGATAAAAATCTGGTCTGTGCATTGCTTTCAGTCTTGTGATTTCTTTATATCCTAAATTTAAAAGACCACTTCCCACTACAATAGGCCATATATTGGCTACTGTAGGTTACAGCATATCAAAAAAGCCAACTGTCCATTACTGTTATATTTTTCTGTCAACAGGTTTGGCTTTTCTGTTTTGGACAAACATGGTAATGTAATAACAAAAATAATAGAAAGCAAGGTTTTCTGGTCCTTAGAAAAATCTGAGCTGCGTAAAATCTACCTCTCATCTTTAAATGGAATTTAGGGAGATGGACTCATGCAGCATTTCCCCTCTTTTGCTGACAAACATAGCGCTGTGGGCAAGTTCAGTATATCCAAACAAAAGTTCATAGGCATTATACTCAAACATTGCTAATTGCATGGTACGTAGGGATTCTGGGGTCAGGATGTTGTTTCTCTTAGCAAAAACAATATCTCTGGAAGCTCATTTTTTGTTACTACAGCTGGCTGTAATTTGCAGGAAGCCAATGTTATTGAAAGACATGTTCATCCATCCGTACTTGAGGAGTTTTAAAAAAAAAATTGAGCTTTCTTCGTTCTTCTGTTTCATGATTCAAATTGCATCCATTAAGATGAAATGTGCAGTTCTGACTTGAATTCTTGCTGCCTCTGATCTCTGCAGTTTGACACAAAGCTCTTTAACTTAGTTTTGCTTTTTCTGAAGTGAGATGTGTAGCTATTGATAAAGCAGACAAGACATGCGATTCCTCTCACTCTTTGGGAGATGTTTGCAAGATATCAGTCTTTACAGAGCAGGTGGGAGAGCAGTCATAGTCTGTGATAAAGGTCCGTGGCAACTGCTTTACTTTCTTAGAGGTTGTTTTCATGACACCTTGTATTTATTTTGGTTTGCTCTGTTTTCTAAAAGCAGTTTGCTGAACTTTGCTGTCTTGTGCAAGAAGCCCCAGTCTAAAGGGAAGGCTGAATTGGGGGATTTCTTACATACTGTGCATGTATGAGTGCTCAGTGGGCAGATGCACGCCTTGGGCTTCTTAATGGAGTTTGAAACATCAGCACTGATTCACTCTGTAAAGGATGAAACTGTGTGGTTTTTTACTGTGAATGGTTTTTACCCTGTGTTTGATCCCAGCACACCATGCCATCGAGCAGGGACTGATCACAGGACGTGTGTGGCTCTAATGCAGACAGAACGATGAGCTTGACTGACAGCACATCTTAGGAAGTAGCTCCTCTCTGTTGGATTGCTGACAGAGGCTCTGTGAGGAGCATATGGTGTTCTTAAAATACATTTAAGTAACATCCCTGGGAGAACTTTACCTACCAGCAGGAGTTTTGGCTTGAACCTCCTATTTCTCAGAATTGTGCTGACCTTTTCCCTCACACATTTCCTGCAACAGTTTCACAGGTTTTAGAAATTCACAAGTTGAAAAAATCGATCTGTTGACTAGGAAGAACACATTAGTGAATAACCTGTCTTGAGAAGGATGCACTTTCAGTGAGGGAATTATCCAATTTCTACCTTATGACTTCATCCCTTTATGTACATCCTGGGGTTATTGCCTGGGTTAGAGATCAATTACTCATCTCTACCTCATCCTGGTTGTCAGGAGACTATTGATATACATATTTTAATGATGGGAGCATTGAATTTTGTGATGCTTGCTTTATCTTCATTTGTATTCCTCAAGCAGCTCACAGGAGAAGATATAACACTCGCTTCACAGTTTGTTATGCACAGTTCTTTTCTCTGACAGATCCTCAGAAAAGCCTTTCATATTTTTTTCTGTTCAGCCTGTCACCATGCCTTTCTCTGTGGGCTGGAGTCTATTTGCTGGCTCCATCAACATAAATGCAAAACTGTTCTCTCTGTACCTGTGCTCTGGCCTGCCTTTCTGACTGTGAAATCAGCCTCACTTGACTGTATGTCAGTCTCACATAAATAAATATGTATCAGCTGCCTCATGAAGATATTTTCACATATGTTTGTAAGATCTGATCTGCAGTCTCTTGAACTCAACTGAAATACAGCAATTGCCATGAGCAGTTTGTATTAAGTGAACGTGCAATATGGAATCGATTATTTATTAATCCCTTGGTATTTATTAGATGCCCAGCTCAAAATACACACCTATTTAAAAAGGCCACCAACAGCTATTCTAGAGATGGAAATGTGTAGGCAATCCTAAAACCAGACTAAAAGACTGCTTTTACAGGGGAGGCCGAATCCAGAAGCTATTCTACTAGGCTCTCTTCTACTTAAAAGAAACAACCAAGAACCCCCCCCCCAAAAAAAAACTAGGAAAAATTTCTGCCACTTTTTGATAGTAAACTGACAGTATGGAAAGTAAATGTAGAAGGATATCAAAGCACTTTTGGTCACAGATATATTTAATGTTAACCAGTGATAAGACTTCCCAACTCTGCAGGAGAGACGGTGCAGTCCAGAAGTGAAGGCGATCAGGTCGGCGTGGCAGTTTTGCACTGACCTTCCTGTCCTGGGACAAGTCAGCACAGTCAGAGAGAAAGTCAGGCAGGTCAGTGTAGCAGTCCCAGCCATGTGGTGTGTGGTCCTGGGCAGGGCAGGGGGGTGCCCCACACAGTTAGAGCCTGATGGCACTGCTGGAACCTCGGGGGAACTCCTGCTCCAGGCAGAGACTGCTCTGAGCTCTTGCTCTCACGTGGCTGTTTGCCAGGTCTCCCCCCAGTCACCCACAACACCACTGAGGTAGGATGTTGAAGAGAATGTGTGGTTCTGATTCCCACAGCACCTGAGGTCCAGCTGTTGCCATCAGGGCACTCACAGGCTGCCTCTCTGGAAGTTCTCTATGCACTGGTAGCAGCACAGTGATCTACAGGTTTGTTCCAGGGGAGAACTTTGAGGGTAACCAGTCCTGCCTGGTTTTGTATAGTAAGACAGCTTTTAATGAAAGAAGGCATGAACCTACAGCTTCTCTTCCTGTTTTAAAATCTGAACTTCCTTCTACTTGAATTATTTTTTCAGGAATGGCAAGGAATGTACTATGCGAAAAAGAAAAATGGAGATAGCATACAACAAAATGTGAAGATACTACCTGTCATTGGACAGGGAGGGTATGTATGAAAGCTAAACCATAATTTATGTCTCAGTCAAGGCTCAGTTTAGAGTTCAGTTGTTCTCAGCAGACATTAGATCATCCTTTTACTGAGTATAATGGAAGCTTATGCAAGGAAGGGAGCCTCAGAGCTCTGTGTTTAATTCCTTGGGGCAAAATCAGCTTTACATGCTGTGTGCAGGGAAAGTGAAATTCTCCTACTCCTCCCCTAAAAGGAGCCAAAGATCCAGGTGTGCTCACTTGTGACTCTGACTCTTTGCATGCAGTAGTAGGTTCAGATCCCTCTAAGGCTTAATCAAGAGCATGGCACTTCATCTTCCAGACTTGGCTGAGACAGTTGTTTATTAAAATTGTATCTTCAAGAAGGAAAGGCCAAATGCAGCTTTTTCAAGCAGTAACATCCTTAAGGGAAAGAAAAAAAGGTTTTGGATGTTTTAGGTTGATTTAATCCCTGGAAGTAATTAATGTTCTTTAGTATCCATCAATGGAGTGAAAACGTATTTTCAGTTTAAGATGCCAAACTTGTAAAACGTGTATGTGTTACATACGTGGCTGCTTAGGAACAACCTAAGCCCATCTGAAACTGTTTTAGGAGGTTTTCTGCTAATCAGGGGTTTAGTTTTTAGTTTAATTGCTCTGTCCTTAAGTGCTATAGAAGAGTTTGAGTTTTGGACAGTACTGTTGCATTATTCACATTTCTATTTCATATATGAAACATCCTACAGTAGCCCAGAAGAAGCTGGGAGAGTGGGGGGTAGAGCAGAGAGAAAGAGAAGAAGACAGACTTTGCAAAAGATGCTTCCATTTTCCCCATGACTTGCAGAACTGTGGGGGTTTCCCCTTCCAAGTTGAGCTTTCCTGGCAGAACAGGATTTGTGGTATAATATTTGTTGCTCTTACCTACTTTGATTATCAGCACTGAATTAGAGCTGAGGTTTGGATGGGAATTAACACACTGTTTTTTGCCTACAGAAAGATTAGACACTATGTGTCAATTAGTAGACTGTGCAATGACAACAATAAGGTAAGTGAAAATAGTGCTATGCTTGCTTTAGTTTGAGCCCTAAATATTACAAAATAATGACCAAGTTCTGACTAATTGGATTTCTCATATTGAATTGTAGGTGGAGAAGACATGTGAATGTATTCAGGCTGAATCTCAGACAGGTATGATATATCTCTTTCATCCTAATAAGTGGAGAACATATCTGAGGAAAGAATAAAGGCCATTGTTAGTGATTTGACTGAAAACACAGTTGCACAGAACAGTACTATTTACCTACTGATAAGCTGGAAATCCAGCTCTAAAAGCAGAAAAATAAATACAAGCCCTCCCTACCTGCCTCATTTGTTTTAGAAGTGACATAAATCAACCCACCTTTGAAAACATAGTAATGGGGCCCCAAGCTGGATTCAATGTCACATTTCAGTTGTAGTTGGTGGATCCCTGTGACAGAACTAGAAATAAGAAGGATGCCATGTAGTCACATTGCTGTGGCTGGTCTGTAGTGCCATGTGTGTCTGCACTGCTTTCAGCTGTACTGGGGGAAGTTTGCACTGTGGGTAGAAATGAGGATGACCAATACTATGATTCGCCCTCATCCCACATATCAGCACTTCAGTTATGACATCCTTGGCATCCACGCTGTAGGTACTTGTAAACTATAGCCTTGGTAGCACAGGTGGTATCTGTCAGGGTCTGTAAGGGCCTGGGATACACTGCCTAGTTTGGTAGTGTCTACTCTGCTTGGGCCCAGCAGCTCTTGGTGGCAGTGGTTGCTTTAGCAAACTCAGGTGTGCTGCACAAGCTGTATTCACAACTACAATTGTGTCACTGTGGCAAGAGAGGGACTTTTCCCTCCACACTGTTAGTTTCTCTCTGCACAAGCACTGAGGCATGTTCTGCCAGTGAGCGTGGCTGGGTTCATGGGGGTGTCACTGGGCAAGAGTTTAAAGGGAGCTTTCATTGGCTCCCACGTGCTGAAGCGTTGTGGTGACTGTCACTCAGCTGCTGTCAGGCTTTTTCTGAGTTTCAGTTCCTTTGACATACATCTTAGGCACAGCTTTGTGTCATTGTACGATATTTTCTTCACAGATACTCAGACTTGCAGACACAAAGACATGAGGAAAGGATCCCTAGATGTCAGATCCACCACATCACGAGGGAGCGATGGTATGTTAAACAAGTCACTGTATTGGGTATGGCTGAGTTGGAGTTGCCACACAAAACCAATGCGCAGATTGTTACATTTCTTACCTCTTGATAAAGGTGTGAAGATATTTTTTTATTATTTTGTTTTCTTTCACTCTGTTGTATTTTGCTCTGTTAGATCACTGCAAACTGTGTAGATGAGTCACATATTTCCAAACTGTTGCTGGTACTTACGTGATTTTGTTAAAGCGTACATCAGCACAGTCTAGGCAGCATACACTAGTGAAGCATGGAAGTAGGTCTGTGGCAGTGAGAATACAATCAAGCACTTTATAACAAAAATAGCATTGATTCTTCTTCTTATGGACTGCTCAGCAAAAAGAGTTACAGAGATGTGTCTGCATTTTATAGGTAGCACAACATCCAGAGAAATCTTATCTTGACTTTTTCTCTACAGAAACAAATTTGCTAAATGATATAAACCATTTGTTTTTAAATTTCCAGTGAATAATAGGCCAGGACCTCTGCTGTTTTCATTTGGCATAGCTACCCACTTCAAAGGAGCTTCACTGATTTACCTCAGCTTAGAAGCTGACTCATTATGACTTGTCATGTTGCATCAGGCAGCAAGAGTAGATACATTGTGTAATAACCTAAATGCAGTGGTTACCTACTTGTGGTTGCCAGTTTATACACACACATCTAAATAGTCTTTTAACTGAGTTTCAATTGAATATTTTAATTAGTTAAAACAAAAAAAACAAAGCCATAATTTTGCCAGACTATTACAGCTCCCTATCTCTAATCAGGGACATCAGTGGTTCAGCCAGCATCTCTTTGCACTTGTGTGTCCCCAGCATCACAAGCATGTGTATGTATTCTGCAATAGATTGCCTCTGAAAGGCACAGCAGGATAAGCAGCTCAGAAAATGAATCAAGATTTCTTGGCTGAGTCCTCCTGTCACGCCTTGTCGCTGGAATTGGGATACAAATTCTGCTTTGTTTTGTGCACAGGCAGCTCACAAAGGCGTCGCTCGTCCATGTCCAGGGTACATTCCATGACTATCGAAGCCCCCATCACCAAGGTAATGTGCTCTGGCACTGCCTGTGGGCAGTTGTGCTGCACTGCAGCACCGGGGCATGAGGCTCCAGGGAACATCCAGGCTGAGGAGCAAGGCAGCACAGGTCTCTGGGGCAACTTCTCCCCCTGTTTCACCTGCCTGCTGGTGTAGCAGATACACTGAACAATGATCTTCCCAGTCTGCTTAGCAGAGTGCCATAAACATGGTCAACCATCATGTGACCCTTTTTAAGAACTTTTGCTTGTGTTCCTCCTTTCTTGTGCATTGTAAACTGCCTTCTGAAACCATTCTAGGATTTGTCAAAAATCAGCTCTTTCATAAATTGAGAGAGGCAAATGGGAGAAATATTAAATTATATTAAATCCATTCAGAGACATTTTGAGACTGTGCCTTAGAGAGGAAAGTCATTAGTAAGATTGCTGTCTTTAAGGCCATGGTCTTGTTCCCAGGATCAGTAGCAAACATCAGTGTGTTAGCAACATTCCTTTCATTTGGATTCTCCCTTTATTGTGGATTAAAGCTTTGGATCTTGTTTATTTGCTGAATTTTCCATAGTAATTGATGAGTGTCCCTGTTCTTTCATAAATCACTTCTAAGTTCATAATATATCTAATGCTGCACTAGGTAATAAACATCATCAATGCTGCACAAGAAAGCAGTCCCATGCCAGTTGCAGAAGCTTTAGACCGAGCTTTGGAGATTTTAAGAACCACTGAATTGTACTCTCCACAACTGGGGACAAAAGATGAGGATCCACATACAAGTGACCTTGTTGGAGGGTTAATGACAGTAAGTACATTCTGCCACAAACAGCTGTTGATTAATGTTCTGCTGCCTGACTTTCCCAGTTACTTGATCTTTATCATCTGGCACGTGCTCTGCCTCTACAATGCCAAATTTACAGAAAAAACTGCAAACTTCTTTTTTTTAATCCCCCCCCCCCGAATAATGCAGCTCTGAGAATAGGAAGAAAATTGACCAGCCACTTTGAAACATTAGTTTTGCTACAAATGAAAAGTAAAAACAATTCTTTTTTTCAATGGGATTCATTTAAGAAAGGTATAGATGGGAGAGGAAGAAAGAAAGATAGCCAGAGACTTGTGTTTATTAATGAGGATTAGAATGACACGGTTTTGGGGGGCCTTTCAGTCTACAGAAAGAATGTGTTTTCAAAAAAATGCAAAATATGTATTTTTCTTGGATTACATTTGCACCTCCAGTGTGTACCCAAAGTTGAACAAAGGGCACACAGTGAAGCAAGAACTGAACCCAAACCTTCAGAGCCTGGAGTCTGACCCTCCTGATGGTAACGAGATGAGTTTAGGTGAATGTTACCTGTGCCTTAGGGATATTTGTTCCCACTAGTCTGTAGGTTGCAGATAAAAGGCTACACTGGGAAAAAAATTTGCAGTGTGTTAGATGCAAAAAGGTTCACAAGATCTGAGCTTTTCAGAGATGTCTTGGGCTATTATAATTTCATGTTGTAACTATCACGACGCCTTTGCAGTATCTGTCAGAATCTTCAAATAGTTTGCATGTATTTTTGCCTTTCAAAATACCACAGCAAATATCTGATCAGGAGAAACATATGGGAGACTTCAAGAATTCCAGGAGAAGACCTGAATGGTTTGTATAGGGTTGAATTTACCAAGTAGACAAAATACATTGTTACCTTAACTATACAAATATAGGAAAGATATTGATACATATAACCATTAGTCTGAAAGTGAATATTTTCTCCTGCTGAATGCACATAGTCCATAAGCTCAACTGTTTTCTCCTTTTTGTTGATTGTTAAGTCTTACATACATTTGTATTCTGACTATATTCAGTCCATGAACATGTAGGTCCCAGAACATGCAGGTAACAACTATAACAATATATTGCAAGAATATTGCAAAATACAAAATCATTACTAAAAATAAAACAGAGGCTATTTTATGGAGCAGTAGGAAAGCTGAGAAATCTATTTCAGAGCATGAGGAATATGACATAGTATGAGTTCGAAAATTATCTGGAAGAATCATTTCTTCATCAAAGGGTCTGTTGAAAACAGAATCACATTATTCCATTCCATGTTCAGAAGTTATGTCTAAGAAGGGGAACAAGTAATACTCTATTGGATTTGAACTCTCAGGCAGGAAGGGCATTTGAAGTTCAAAGATGGATTTGCCAGATACAATTACACCTGATGTTTCAACTCCTAAAAACCTAATCTTTGATTCGAATGAGAGTCAGCATCTGGTGTCTTAAATATTTGTGTCATAGCAGTGCTATTGAAGAGTCAGTGAGCCACTGTAGTTCTCCCTTCCCTTTTAAATCACAAAACTCCCTACTCAGTTACAAGTGTGAAAGTAAAAATGAGATATAAAAATTCTTTTAAGTGTGGATATTGCATGTTCAGTTATAGCGTCCACATGTACTTCTGCTATGTTTTGTGTGCATAACATTTTTAGTAAGGTGCATTGAGAAATGTTTTTTTGGAAGCACTTTTTTTCACAGCATGAGCTAAACATTAACGTGCAGTAACTAACAGCTGTAACCTCAAAAGAACAAGCAGGATTTGGGCCACAGTATTTAGAATTATAAGCTGAAAAGTAAATACTAAATATATAACTCTGTTAGTTTTAATCCGTCATCTCAGTTTGCACATCCAGGCGTCACGCCAGAGTTAAGCCTAGGAGGCACTGAACTGAGGAATAAACAAACATACATTCTGCTGTGATAGAAAGGAAGCCTCAGAGAAATTTGTTGCTCTGCAATTCCAGCAACAAATCATGAGATTCTCATGCTGCTGAGGTGACCTGATCTGCCAGTGCCGGGGAAGGAGAGCAGAAGCACCTCTGCATCCACTCCCTCCCACCCCCCACCTTTGCTTGTTGATGGGAAGTATGTGGACATAGAGTGCCTGGTTTGTGGCACACATCCACAACTGGTGTGCCTCTTTGTCCAGACAAAGACAGATGTGAGGCTGTCATTCCAGACCTCCATCTGCACCTGAGAAATGTGAGGTTTTTTTACCTATCTGCATTCATAGTGCGTCCCATATCCTGCAGTTTCTCCTCTGTTACGAACTATATGTAACACAGGTAACTCTTAACAGTACACACAGATAAGGGAGAGGCAGCTCTGATGACTGTTACAGGTTGCAGTCAGGCTTGTCTAAAGTTTTGCTACTATTTGGTGCCATCATCTTCTAGACCTTTTGTGCCATAACCTGCATTTGACTCTCAACTTTTATTTAACAGGATGGTTTACGAAGATTATCAGGGAACGAATACATTTTGTCAGCAAAACGTAAGTTTTAATTTGGTGGTTACTGAAATATTAAAACATGTTCAGAAATTTAAGAAATGGGAGAAATGTGACCAGATGGGTTTTTTTTATTAGCATCATTTGTGTTTGGTTTATTTTTATTTATAAGCATTTTTCTGCAGCATTACTGAGCTTCATAAAAATGAGAGATGGACAGGTGTTACTAGAGAAAAGAAAACATGTACATTCAGTAGAAGTGTATCTCACTATTAAATACAGTATTTAATATATTATTAGTAAATATATCAGTAGGGTAATAAATGTATTCCTCAACAGAAACTCATCAGGTCACTGGCAGTTTGAGCTCTCCAATCTCCCTCAATGACATACCCCCACGGATAACACAGGCAATGGAAAATGAAGAGCAGTGGGATTTTGATATCTTCGAACTTGAGGCTGCCACCCATAAAAGGTCAGTAAACACAAGAGCTCATAAACTGAAGTTGCTGAAAAGTGACTTAAATGTCATCCTGTAATCGGCTCCTTAATTTCTCTACCTGTGCTTTTAAAATGGGATAATTTTTATTTTCAAAGTCCAACGTTTGAAATTGTCTCATTGTCATTTCTGGTTATGTATGAACATTAAATATCTTCTGTTTCATCATACACTATTTCCTGCAAATTCCCAGTGGATGTAAGTAAAGATTATGTATCTTTGATATAGTATAATTACAAAGCAACATCATTTTTAAAGCCCTCCTTTTCTCAATAATAGAAAAGTTTTACAAATCAGATTGTTTTCTTGTGGGGATTCAAATTCCTATTATGGCTAACTACACACAGAGTCAACATGCTGGTCTTAACTTGATTAGTTGATACAGATCAGGTTTTATTTTCTTTCCATATAATTGGGTAGGTTTTATTCCTGAACAGTTCCAGTACAGCTTTTCAACAGAATTCCCATTGCCTTTCTCTGGGTTTAGGGGAAGGTCTTTATTCTAAAATCTTGGCAGGCTACATTTTATTTATAAGATTAACTGAAGAATATGTACTGATAAAAACTAGGACATACTGTCATAGAAGTTTTTAAAAGCAAAACAGTAGTTTTGATGGACTGTGCTTCATTAGTAGTAAAGGCTCCCACTAAGATTAAATTGATCTTTCTGTTTAAATCCTTGTTTTTATTTTCTGATGCTTAATCAAAAGTTCCCCTTTTGGGTCTAGTTTTGTGTATTATGCTTTGTCTTAGTTTAAAGCTTCTCTGAGACACTAATTTGGAGGCTGGATCCTGCAATGAATTGACTATCTTAAACCCTCGTCCAAATCCCAACTCTGTAAGAGCTTTGAAAGGTATTCAAACCAAAGTCTAAGAAAGATATCAGGCATTTAGTTAACATACATGCACTTCATTTTTATACTATGGTTTTATGAGCCAAAAAGTTGCAAAAATTCCAGGTTTTTATTCTTCTTTAAAGTGATTTTATTGTAAAGGAAAAAACTTACATCCACTTGCTTTAGGGTTTTTTTCTTTGCTGCATTTTCATTTCTAATGAAGTGCTATAGATACAGTAATTAAAAAGAAAAATGAAAAAATATAGTCAGTCTGTGTGATTTACAACATTTAATGCATGCATTGCAGTAGCTTAATTAATTATCCCAGCCAACGTGTATGAGATCACCAGATAGGCTTCTCTCTTCTTGCTGATTTGGAGAGACCACAGAGGGGCAAAGGAGGTACTTTGTTGCCTGTTCTCTTATTAAAGGTATTATACTGATTGCTTCCTCCTGTGTTTAAATAAAGGCAGTTCATTTATTAAGAGAATTAAAGTGATCTTATATGACTCACAAGTATGAATATGTTATTAGTATTGTCTTAAGTCCAAGCAGACATATGGTAGTAAAGCCAAGATAATTAATTAAATAGAAGCTTTAGTGCATTACAGTTCCCTGACACAGAAACCTGGAGGCACCTTTGTCTGACAGTGGGGGGGATTAAGGGGATTTAACTTTAGTACATTACAGTTGTAGTATATGACGCAGTGCTGGGGAGTGTTTTTGCCAAAAGATGCACGTGTAGCTCTAAATGACCTCAACACCTTCAAATGACCTCACCTCAACTGTCAGGTTCAGCTAAAAATCAGAGTGCTTGATGCACGTGGACTCAAGCAGCATCCTCTATTGCATGTGATCGGCAAGGGATGGAATCCTGCTGATTTATTTCGTTTTGACTGCAGTCAACATTTACCCAACATAGACTCCCCAAGCCCAAAACACTGCTGCATGCAGTACAGCAGCAATATAGAGCATTTTTAATATCCCTGGGAGGAATTGGCCTGGTTCTGAGACTGTGCATGTGATAGGTAGGCAGAACACTTCTACACTGGACTGTAATTCAGTAATGAGTCCTTATACCTCATTTTATATGTCATTGTTAAAAAATGTGTGGATTCATACTAGTAATGCTGTGTAATATTCTTTCAGCTGCATTTGTTTTAAAACTTTCTGTTTATTTTTCTCCACAGGCCTTTGGTTTATCTGGGTCTCAAAATATTTGCTCGCTTTGGAATCTGTGAATTCCTAAACTGTTCAGAATCCACTCTGAGGTCATGGTTACAAGTTATTGAGGCTAACTACCATTCTTCCAACTCCTACCATAATTCTACTCATTCAGCAGATGTACTACATGCTACTGCTTACTTCTTGTCTAAAGAAAGAGTGAAGGTGAGTCCACATTTATAAGAAACAGTGTAGGTGGGAAATACAGATGCAAGCAAAGGAAGATCTCTCAAAAACAGGTTCCAAAAGCCAAATGTCTGCCCAGTGCCAACCAGTTTGGTAACTCTGAGGTCAAAGAACTGGTCTGCTTCACGTGAGTTCTAGGATCTCTCTTACAGTATATGTGGAAAGGTGGATTCTAATATTACAGAAATTGAACAATTCTTGATGGGAGACTAAGAAAACCTCCTTTTCAAGTAAAACTTCTTCATCTAGTCAAACTTTCTCAGATAGGTGAGCTAATGACACTTCATTAATGACACATTAAGTTTTGTAGCAGTACATGCCAAATACAGACTTAATGTAATAAATCACCATCTCTTATGCCTTGTGATGGTCACTTTGCAGGTGACTCCCAGGACAATATAGGCCATGAAGTAGGCTGTATCACCCACTGGACAAGATGCCCTGAGGCTTATAGAGACTGCATTGGAGGAGAGTATTGAAAAAGATTACTTGTCAAAGTTACTTGTACCATAACACCCACTGGGGTATTAGAGCTACTGACAACCAGAATAAATCAGAGCAACCTTTGCTCTCACGTGCCCAGACTGGAGAAGGGGAGTTAAGGCACTGCTTGCATGTGTGTACATATTCCTGAGTTGCATTTTTGGGTAGAAATTCCTACCCTGAATTGGCCTGCCCGAGGATAGCGCTAGTGGTGGGCACCTGGCTGAGAAATTTGTGACTGTAAACAAGCTTCTGACAGCTCATTAAACTGTAGTAAGTCCCTTAACCTGGAGCTGCAGCTCATTAGTGTGCTCTCCAGAGGCTGACTTACAAATACCATATGCCAAGTGGGAATAGAATGTCACTGGATTTTTTCAGCCCCTGATTTGCCAGAGGTTTAGCTGGTCTTCCCAAGAATATCTATGAAAAACAGATACATCTGGATTCATTTCAATGCCACAGAAGCATGACTGCCTCCTCTTTTTTCAAAATGTTATTTCCATTCCTCTGTAGGCATAGGAAGAGAAAAAAATGTTGCATCAGAAGAAGGAGCAGAATCAAAGTTCAAAATTCTCTCTTCTCAAAGTTACAGCCCAGCTGCTTTTGTGTTGTCCAGAGTTCAACTTAACTTAAACACAGAAGGCCTGATTCTGCCAGTCAAATTCTCACTGAGAATATTATTTTTTTGTTGTAATTTGAACTCAGTTCAACTTGCCTGGGAAAATTTTCAGGCTCCCAAATTGGAGCCATATTCTCAGAATCATTTCCAGTTCCATGCCATGGGAGTTAAAATGACAAAATTAGAATCCTTGACCTGATATTGGTCATAAAAGTGCTGCAAATCCCTGTGAAGTTTGTTATGTGAGTCTCAGGAAATGAGCATCAGGTAGACTGCTCCAGTCCTACAGGTCAGGTGTTCTCAAATTTCTGGCCATTTCTCATCTGTACAGATATTTCTCAGCCAGACTGAGCACTGGTCAGTGTGTCCTTCTGAGGAGAGCCTGTTCTAAAAATCTCTTCTAATTTTATACCACAAAAACAGAATCCCATGAACAGCAGTTGAAAGAAAGAAGGAAGAAGCTAACACACAGCAGATAGTATTTCACACAGTGCTAACTATGAACTACAGCAGAAATAAGTTTTGCCTTTTCTTGTTCTCCACAAGACTGTCTTGGCAGTCCTCAGTAATATCCTAACTCCCTCAAAGTCAAGCCATTGCATTAATTTCAGGAGGTGTAAAGTAGGGCAGAGTTTGTCTTTTCACCTACCAAGTGTACCTATTCTGAATGGTATTGTCAAAGCCAGCAGAGAATTTGGACCTTAAATTCAAGCCAATTGGAATGGAAATTATCTGCATTGCTCCCAGATTCAATGGGGGATATTTCTGCTCTTGTGTCTCATTTTATTAAAATTTTTAACATAATTGTTTGGTGTCTATGGTCCTTCACAAAAAGCCAGCATAAACACAGCATAAAGGCTACTTTGCAAATGTATACAACATATTTCTGGGATACTTAGGGTTTTTTCTCTTTATGATATTAATACAGTTCTAAAACTTCAGTATAAAACCTTAAAAGTCGAATGAGTTTGTATTTTCATGAAATAATGTAGACAAAATTAGACATAAAGCAATGACCATTGCAAGCAGACATGAAGCACAGAGTGCAGCACATTAACAGAATCAGAATCTTGTTACAGAAAGTATAGAACAGTGTGTCGTGTAATTTGTCCATGGATGTAAACAGCAGGTATTCTTCACAGAATATGCATTAGCTATAACCCCAGGACACTGTTATTATAAAACTGGATATATGGATAACATTCCTTTCAAATTGTAAACCCAGCCAGCACATAACTGGAATGTGATTAGGACACATTAAATTGCTAGAGGAAATTAAGAGGTCTGGTGGTAATAGAATAATTTTTAGCAGTATCGTTCTTTTTTCCAAGCCAAATAGCCTAACTCCAAGTGAAGGTGGTTTCAGTGTTATTAAGAAAACACAAACTAATTTATTACTTTACATTTGTTTGATTTGATGTGCTGTGACAAAGGTATGGTTGAGGCAACATTTAAGAGGCACAAAATGGCCAAAAAAGTCACACAGTGTTCAGTGAAGCTTATAATGAATTTTCCATTGCTCTGTGTAGAACATCTGACCCTTACTGATCTCCAGAGTTTTGGCTCTTATTCTTCAGGAACTTGGCTTAATCTTATGGACAGAATAGGGTTTTTAACGAGTCTGCCAGGAAAACTAAGCATCCTTCTATTTTCAGCAAACTTTGGATCCGATTGATGAGGTTGCCGCACTCATTGCTGCCACAGTCCATGACGTGGATCACCCAGGAAGAACAAACTCTTTCCTGTGCAATGCTGGCAGTGAGCTCGCGATCCTCTACAATGACACGGCGGTGCTGGAGAGCCACCACGCTGCCCTGGCTTTCCAGCTCACCACCCGGGATGGCAAATGCAATATATTTAAAAACATGGAGAGGTAAGCTTAAAACCCAGGGTCCTTGTCTGCCCATTAACATCCCTAACTTCTTTCTGTGTAACATAAGGCAAACAAGCATCCTTTGCTTCTAGAAGAGTAGAGTTCTTCTGCCTGTCCTGCACAGGCTTAGGAGTAATCCCATGGTGTCAGTTATCCTGTTGATAAAAAGACAGACCCTATCTAAGGAACTTACTGTAAATCTTAATGTGAGCAAGCTTAGAAGAATTATTTTGTACCGTTGAATGTAGAGAACAAGTTATGGCTGAGTAGGTAGATATTTGCTGGGTAGAACAAGGAAACAAAGAGCTGCATCAGTCAAAAATTAAATGCCTTGTTGCAAAGGCAAGGATAGTGAAGGACCTGTTGTTCTTCTTCCAGCCCCAGAAAGGCATTTAGGGCAAGGAGGTGACCATTGCCTTGGTCCTCTCAAGATACAGCAGAAAAGTATTGCTGAAAACTTGACTGGAGCGTGAGCCACTGCTGAGTGGCTTTGGGAACATATTGGTGTGGCATGTCCTGACAGCCCTTCTGAGCAAATGATGCTACTGCTTCTGCCCAGCTCTGGTACTGTATCTCCTAGAGATCCAGTCATGCCTTGAGCACATATGTCCCTACACACCAAAAGGTACTCTAGCAAACATGCAGCTACCCAAGCCTTTATTACTGTTCTTTCTTTCCCCAGCACCTCCCTCCAATGGAAACGGTCTGTAGCATTTTTGTTAAACTTGTTTTAGCAACCAGCCCTTTGTGAACCAGCCAGCATTCTTAATTGTTTCCTTCTTTAAACAGGAATGAGTATCGAACTCTTCGCCAGGTTATTATTGACATGGTCTTAGCAACAGAAATGACAAAGCACTTTGAGCATGTCAACAAGTTTGTCAACAGCATTAATAAACCCTTGGCAGCGCTAGAAGAAAATGGGGTAAGCTACACTGCAAGTCCTCCTTAAAATGACTAGGTAGGGACTGGGAACTCTTGGCATTAGGAAATCCCCACATGGTATACTGAGAAAGTTCATCAGAAACGTGGAGAAAGAGAGACTAGTAATTTGTTTTTCACCTTTGAGTTTGAATGCCCTTCTTCTTAACTTGGTTGTCACACATTTTGAGGGTGAATGGGACTCACTTGGATCCTATTAACGTCTCAGTGCTGTGATGTCACACTTGGAACCAGAACCTTGGGCTCTATGTTTTCATGGTAAAAATGCCATTTTGATTATCCCAGTCGCTGCCATGGAGCGGCAAGACTTGGCATTGCTGTTGGCCCTTTCTGCAAAGGAGCCAAGGTTTGCTTCAAAGCAGAGGCTGAATTACTCCCTGCTCCCAAGGGGACACGCTGGGGGTGCAGCACAGGGGCAGGTATATGGGCTGCCTTGTGGTGCATTCTCTGGGAATAAGGGTCCCCAGCCTTCAGCACTGCCTGGCACCATTCATGGGGTTTCTGTCTACTTTCTTTTTTAATCTTTAAAATAGATGATGGTGACATTATATATCATATAGACATAATCAGTAGCCATCTGGAACCCTATGGACACAACAAAATGGCCTATTGAGAACTCATTCTGAAAAACCACACCAGTTTCAATAACAGCTTCAACCAACGGTTTTGTTGCCAGTAAGAGCAGTGTATAATTTTGTTGGAATGTTTTTTTTTTTTTGCAAAGAGAAGATTTTCAGAAATGGTTATAATAAAGTTTGCATCAGTGGCAATGTCCTGTAGGAGCTGTCATGGTTTTCTGTGTTTTCTTACCATGATTTTTAGAAAGCCACATTTATGACTTTTGTATGTAGTGGGGGATGGCAGTCTTATTATCTGAGAGTGGGAGAGGAATAGGTTTTGTTCCTCCACTTAGAAGAAGCAGACTGGAGCTTCACTGGAGAATTGTACCTTTGTCTACAGGAGTATATGCTAGAATTAACTTCATTCTTGACACCCAGAGATGCTAATGGGAACTCTGAATGTGAAGCCAAAGTCAGAGTAGGTTTTACTGACTAAACTGGAAGAAAGGTTGTTAAGTTGTCAGCTGGACAAGCTCTCTGGGTGAGCATAACAGCATTTATCCCAGGAGAAGAGCAAGGGAAGTGCTGCTCCTGGGTGTAGTGCACCGCTCTGCTGACCCCGTGGAGTCTGTAACTCTCTAGGGCTCCTGGTCCTGCTGAAGGGCTCTGTGCTGGCCTGGCTTGGTGTGCAGAGCCCCTCCTTCCAGCCCCAAGGATTGGGATGAAGCAGTTGTTTGAGCAGCAGAATCCATAGCATCCATCCAGCTGAATTCCTCTTCTTGCCTGTTACAGCTGAACAGCTGTTGCTGCTGAAGAACAGGGCTTGGACCTGTACAAGCAGAGAGTAAAAACAAATACAGCAGCACAGAGAAGTGAAACAAAAGTTTAATTCTGCCCTTAAACCTCAGGGACTGCAGGGAAATTATCTGTCCCACAAGGCGTTTGTGATTCACAGTAATTTGTGCCCAAGGACAGGAAGAAAGACAAAGGCTATATAATTTCTATTGAACAAAGTTTCCCTTCTTTTGGTTGGGGGTTTCTCATTTCAGCAGGTTCCTATTAAAAGGCCTGTAATGTGTGAGTGGTTAAAGCAAATCACTCACTGTTGTGAACAGAACAACACTGTCAGACCCTCATTCAAGTGTGTTGTCTCTCTGGTTGCAGTGGCAATGTGTGTTTTCTGGCCTGGTTTCCAGTCATGGTGGTGACTCAGGGTACTGTTTGCAGGCTGAGCTGCCAACTGCATGTTCCAAATGGGACAGTTCCACTTATTTTTTTTTTTATTTATTATTTTTATACATATTGTTCAAAGAGCCATGCTGAGAAGCTGCTCTGTTTGTTTCCTTTCTTCTTTTGTTCATAAACTGAAAAAAAAAATCCTTTCCAGCTCCAGCATCCTTTATCCTCCCATTTCCTTTCATGATGTCACCTAAGCCTATGACAGGAAGCCAACATCTGACATGCAGAGACACCTCTGCACTCTGAGCAGGATGCTGGGACTAAGCAGAGATAGCATATTTTATTCCCAAGACATCTGCACTGACCAAGTAGAACTGTGCCTTTGGTTAGAACCGATCACAGAAGTGAAAATCCCTTTTTGATTCCTGATGGTTTACCTACTAGGATATTCTCTACTGTGCTTAACTGAATGGTCTCTAATATTTCCGTATTTAATTTCCATGCTTGTGTTTCTGGAACTTCATCACTTTATTTTGGCTTTCTCTTATGTAATTTTGCCATGCATTTGGAGATGTATGCACCTCTCTTTGTTTCCTCTGTTTTCCCTTCCACATACCTAAAAATGAGGGAAGAGAATTGTTTTGGGAGTCTCATTTTGCTAAGAACTGTGGAGCTGGTGGTTCTGAGCCAGTATACTACGTAATAATATTTTTTTTTATTACTGTCAGTTTCTTCCTTTAGGAAGAACTTTCTTCCCCACAGGAATTTTCTTCTGAAAAATGTCATGGTTATTCTGACCTAATGAAAGATCAGAATGTTTCTGCTGCTTTTTCTCTTCCTCTTAGTACAAAATACTGCAGGAATAAGTGGCGCATTATTATTATCATTATTGTTAGTTACTTCTTCCCTGCTCTGACTACAGAGCAAGACCTTGCTAGATGCCAGAGAAGTCGTGTATATTCCTTCCTTCAAAGAGTTTCTATTCTGAGTAGACAGTGTTGGAAATTTCTGTACCTACCCATTCCTAAAGAGTCCAGCAACAATGTTGTACTTAGAGGTAATTTTTAAAGATATTTTAACCCCGGATCTCTGTCATTTGGAAACTTGCTTCATCAGAGCTCCACAGAAAATAGCTTCTAATCTGGATCATCACAGACTTTACTCATATTAGCTGTGTGTTGGCTCCAAATATAGAGTACCATTGACGTGCTCCTGGCTGTAGCCTGGGAACCAAATATAAGCTGTGTGTGGGCTGAAAACTTTGCTGGAGCTGCAGAGGAAAGATGAGGCTGTTTGGAAGCATTTTTCTAATATATTGCTTTAATACTGATAGACTCTCAGACAGCAAAAATTCCCAGTCAAACCAGAGACTGAAGGGCTAATGTGGGTCTAGTGGAAGGGAATAGAGAGCATGCCTGGGAGGCAGTGTGGGATCTGACTCTCCAGATAGTAGGAGTGCTGTCAGAATGATTGATACCCATCCTGACGAGGTTTGTGTGCTGAGGATGACTGTGCATCTTGGGTCAGTCCTTTTTAAAAAACTATTCTAATGTGCAATTCCATTAATCCTTGGATTTCAGCAGAGAGTTACATTTTTGTGCCTCCACAGTGCTCATGACTATGTGTGTAGTGATGAATGGATCCTCTCCACACTTTTAAGAAGGCAAATAAGGCATAGAGGGATTAGGTGACTTGCCCAAAGATGCCCAGGAGATCTGTCACAAAGACAGTGACTGAATCCAGAAACTGAAGTTCATTGCTAGCTCAGAGCTGTGGCTAACATTCATAATCCCCTGTAAATTCAGTTAGACATCAAATATAGTAGCCAGTAGCAGGACTGATCCCTGTAAGATCTGCTGAAAGCATTCACAAGGCACAAAAGCTTTCGAGTTAGTGCACGGAGACTTTCCTAATGGATTGTTTTTAATTCTTAAATGTTACAGAACAATGGTGATGGAGAATCAATCAAAACTGTTCTCAGGTCTCCTGAAAACCGTATCCTTATCAAACGCATGTTGATAAAGTGTGCTGACATTTCCAATCCATGCAGACCCATAGAACAGTGTATAGAGTGGGCTGGACGCATCTCAGAGGAGTACTTTGCACAGGTAAGGCATCTAAAATGGGCTGCTGAAATTCCACGTGAGCATCCTCTCAAAAGGGTGCATATACTGCCAGTGTCACAGAATACCTAAGGGTGCATTATGGAACGTGAAAATTAACAACCTTTTTATTTTAAATGATGGGATATTACTCATGCCAATACAAGACTAGATGCCTGCAGACAGATGAAAGCTGACAACTTCTCTACAGTGCAGTTTCTGAAAAATGTAAGCTTTCAAGTTGTTCAGTTTGGAGTTAGGCTTTTCGAGTCTTGCCTGCAAATGCATTTCTGTCACATGAGGCAGAGCAAGAATGCCTTCTGTGGACCCACATGCTGGCTTTGCCTCAGGAATAGAATCATCAGGTTCTAGTGTTAGGATGGGAACAGCATTCACTCCAAGAAATACTGTAAGACATTAGCACACTGTGCTGAAGAAAGGTTTGAGGAAGATGGGGAAAAGGAGAGGGCAGAGTCATTATTACAGATGAAAGACCAAATGCTGGAATTGGGATTCAGTACCCCAAGTGCAGGGAAAGGGGATAAAAAAAAAATTTGCCACCTCTGACTTGTGCAGGTTGTCACTTTCATCACAGATTGAAAATGGTTAAGCACCTCTTAGCTCTGAAACAGTCATAACTTGGTAATGTGGGAAGGTACTTGGGGTCAGCTTGTGTGCAGATGCAGAAGGTAAATGTATCTCTTTATGGGAAACACTGGAAGGCACTATTTGTCTGCTGCTTTGCCAAAACCTAAACGACTAGGTGCTTGAGATTAAATTGCTGCTGCTTCAGATTTATTCAGGTTCCTCCTTTTATTTAGCAGATACATGCTCTAGTCAGTGCCAAACAATCTGCTGCTAAAAGAAGCCCATTAATAGAAGATGTCTTAGACAAATAATCACTGGAGGTTTTTTTGCAGACTGATGAAGAAAGGAGGCAAGGTTTACCTGTTGTGATGCCAGTTTTTGACAGAAATACTTGCAGCATCCCCAAATCCCAATTATCATTCATTGATTACTTCATTATTGATATGTTTGATGCCTGGGATGGTAAGCAAAACTCTACTGTGTTTCCTGATAACTATTTTGTGAACATTTGAAACTGCTGTGATATATAAATTTGCTTTTTTATGGCTCCTAAAGAAAGGGAGAGAAAAGGGAAGATTTCTGCAGTTCAAGTAAGATTAATAATTTCATTATAGCTTAGAAGTATTTGATAGTACTACAAGTCATTCTCATGGCTTCTCTTTAATATACTAGATTCAGGCAATGTTTAACTTTTTAAACTTGCTTCTCTGTAAATGGAAAATAGAGCATGTTCTCTTTGATAGCACTTTCAGCGCAGTCATTTTGTCCGTGTTAATATTGGTTATTCTTCAAGACAAATTTCTACTGTCTGGAAACTGCTTGGGGGAGCAGCTGTTTCCTTCCAAGTGCTGCCCCCGCGGTAAAAGTGGTCAGAAATGTGACTCTCCTGAATGCCAGATCATGACATGTGACTGGGATTTGATGGAGCAGAATAATTACAAGCATAATTAGCTATGCCCCTCCTGGAAAACTGTGCCCCTTTGCTGAGGCTTGCAATACCAGTATTAAGTAGACTTACAGAACAGTTCTCAGTGGCCCAAGTGTTACATGAGTGATGAGAGCTATACAGACAAAACCATTTCAAGTATCAGTGTGACAGATTTAAGCTTTTCTACTTAACGCAGTTGCCCAGACATTTCAAGTGATACTTAAGCAGACAGAATCTGTGACTGTTTCAGTTCTGCAGACTAAATACTCTCTGCCCTTTCTTCCCTAGCATTTGCAGACCTGCCAAATCTGATGGAGCATCTGAATAATAACATTAAATACTGGAAAGGACTAGACGGAAGGAATCTGCGAGTCCTTCGACCACCACCAGAATAGCAGTTGGACCATGGTGTGTAATTTACTAACCAGATGCATATTTATTCAAGCTCACTTTTATTCATGTGAATTCAGATTTCTTTTGGTCTCTTCAGTATTACAGTAAGGCTAGCCCATGCACTTGGGGAACTTTCAAACTCAAGAGAACACAAGGTCAGCAGTTGACTTCCACGAACTACCATGTGTGGACTCCGATGAAATAAGCCCACCAAGTGGAATTACACTGGATTGCTGCAGTACTTGTACTGAGGAGGGTTTATTAGTGAACATACTTTTGTGATATCTTCATACCAGCGTGTGAAGCTGGAAGACCTTGAAGAATCCTCATAGAAAGGACATTCTCTAGAAGATTATCTATTAATAGAGACTCACAGCTTTTATGAGAAAGCTTCATGCTTTTTATAAGCACTTAAGACAGTTACGTAGAACAATCAGACACTTAAAATGCAACTGTCTATGAAAGAATTTTTGATCTATGAAAATAGATGTACTGTATTTTTTCACATCACAGAAGGTGCAATCATTCACTTCTGAGCACTACTGAAAGTGAGTTCTCCTTAAGAAATTTAGTAGCAAATGTAAAAAATAACACAAGAATTTTTGAGGTTGATTGTTAGCATCTATGATTAAAATGTTATGTTTTATTTATTTTGTTAGATGTTCAATATTTTCTATGAATTTATAAATACTTAAAAGCCAAAGCCAACTTTAGATGCATTATAAATTTACATGATTCATACTCATTAATATACATTTAATTGATGTACAGACCTTTTATTTTCATAATGCAAATACAAAATACTATACAATGATACATTTTTATTGCACTGTAAGGATAGATGTGTATGTTTAAATATTGTCTGATTTATGTTAATTAAAATAAGTTTTATTGAAAAGGTCTCACTTGAGAATAGTAGAATAAACATGAACTGTATACTGTCTGAGCACCAGAACTGCAGTAGTTCTCCCACAAACCAGTGACAACCACCTGATCTTCTCTTGGCTACAAAAATAATAATATGTTGGAACTCTTTGTTTTCTCCCATGAAATTTTATGACTGAATTCCCTGTTAAAGTCTGCCTTATTTTATAAAGTATTTCTAGAAAGCATTCCACAGCATATATAAAGAGGTGATACTAAGCATCTAATGAATTTCAACATTTTATAGCCTATGTATTTTCCTCTGCCATGAAAGGAAAAGAACATAAAACCACCAACAAAAACCTTTAACTCAAGAAGTTTGTAAAGGCTGTGTACCTTCACAATTTGAATGAAACCTTCATAGCAACTACCAGAAAATAATAAAATGTATATTTTAAGAAGTGTCAAGTCCTACCCATTTCATTTGAAATGTATAGTTACTTTGTAGTTTGCAGAATAACAAACAGATGAAATTCTTTTAAAAATAACCAAGATACTTGTTGTCTGGGGAAGGGAAGAGTTGAGGGAGTTGGACTGGCATAAGGGTGATGAAAGTTGGTTTATGGCTGGCAAGCCCCTGTGTTTGTGGCCTGTCCTTGGCAAGCCAATCAAACCCTCATGTGCCCTTGGACAAGTCTCTTCACAGCTACAAGCAGTGTCACACTGTGTTCCACTGAAGAAAGGCACTCCAGAGGCACTGAAAGAATTGCTGACTGTTGTCACTGCAGAGGCACTTGACTTTAGAGACATTTTGAACCATTCCTGAAGAAGCACAAGCAGGGGAGAGGTGGATGATGGAGCAGTTCAGGGACTGCAGCAGTGGAGCCTTAAAGCAGGTGAGTAAGCAAGAGGTGATCTCTCCAGGTGTTCCCAGCTTCTCTGTTTCTCCTTCCTTTCCAAGACAGTGAGACTGATGGGCCACCATCATTTGTTCATGTTAGTGTCAAGCCTTTCTACCAGTGCTGCCCTTACCCTGCTTATGTGCTCTCCCTTCCTATACAGAATTCATATTTTCCAGGCAATATTACATTCTGTTTCCCTATACATGCACCTATTGTAATCAGCTTCAATTTGCTACCTGCTATTAATCTCTTCTGTTCCTTTATGCACCTTTGGGGTTTTAATCTTAAAGCTTTGTGTTTTAAAATGGAATAAGGTTCAGCAATTCAGCATTAAATGACCCATTTGGAATGACTGGCTCTATTTTCCATGCTGCATATTTTCTGTCTAGTAATACTGCTGCTAAACCTGGATGTCACTGTAATTGCTTCCAGGTGAGCATGAACTATTATAATCTGCTAACAAAAATGTTGGCTTCTCAGCAAATTGCCCTAGACTAATATGTTGTTCCCTTGCAAAAAAATTCTGAGTAATAATTGCTTATTCTGACAAAAGGAGAAACTAGACAAGTGGTGTGCACAGCCTTGTCACAGGTCTGGAGATGGCTTTCATATTGCATTATTCCCGATGGCTTTATATAAATTAAAAATAACTTGAAATGGAATGAATGCTTTTTTTTGTTGTTGTTGCAGTGCTTTTTGCTGTGGGTATCTCTACTTGTCTCAGTAGAGACATCATTGCTAAGACACTTAAAAAAATACAACTTGAAATTGAAGCAACTGCAAAGTCATTCCTACATAAAAGAGAAGAAAAGATAATAAATTTCTAATAATCCCTTACAGGATGCTCAGAAACAGCACAGGGAAACTGTAGTCACTTGTGCCTTTCTGTGAGACCAAAAGGGTTTGAGTCATGACTCTGTGAGCGCTTTGAAATGAAGTCTCAGAGCTATTCACAAGCTTCAAAACAAATAATCTCTCTGCTGGTGTGTGACATCATGCCTCCAAGGTACAGTGGTCCCAGAGGTGCTCGTTAAATGATAGCAGGATGGAGTGCATTTCATTCTGACATGATGTTTGGATACAGAAAATGAGCTTTTAAATTGCTATCCTGTCCCTGTGCAGCCCGTACTGCTTGTGCAGAACAAAGGGGGTGTCCAGGTGCTTCGGTGATTTTTTGTTCTGCTGGAGCTATGGCTCTGTGGGCAAAGGACTTCTGTGGTTTAACTTCACCAAATGCTTTCTCTCTCTGCCTGCTTTGAATGTTACTAGGCCAAAGTGTCTCATGTTTTCCTTTTTTCCCCTTGTTTAACGTCTTTAAGAATCTCCTCCCACGCTTCCCACTCAAACCTCAGTGGACTCAGCTTTTCAAGCCCTGCAAAGCCACGCAGCAGCATCCTCTTTAACAAGGAAGCCAACTGAGTTAGGAAAGGCCCGAGGACCCAGAATCACTAAGAAAAATGGCTTTGAGGCTTCTAAGCACTTTTGAAGTTCTGGACCTTCAAGCCCTTCCTGTGGTTGAACAGTAAGTGTTAGGCCAGGAAACAATCATCTGGTCTTCTGATGTTCCACTTTTTTGCTTCTCAGCTTCCATTTTGCTTCTGATCCCATTTGCTAGGAGTCTTTCCCTTAACTTGCACTGGCTGAGCATCTCCCTCAAACACACAGCCACAACACTGGGACTAAACTCTGCATTTCAAACTGACTCTTGCTGCTTACAGCAACTTCTACCACAAGAAAATATATTTTTATTCTGATTCAAGTTACAGTGAGCCTGCAAAAATACCCTATAAATGGCTGCAAGCCTTACACTGATATCAACAAGCAGGAGGAGAATACAAACATAGTTAACTGAAACAGCTTGTGAGCACAGCATTGCTACTGGGGCAGTGGGGATATATGTGCAAGGTCTTTTGTGCGGTACTCCCACAAGCAAAGTGAAGTTCTGGAGTGTTCACAGGCACCTCTGCCTTTGAGGTTATGCTAGAAAACACAAGCAGCTGTGGACACTTGTTGAAATTTGAATGTCTCTTTTCTTGGTTTGCTTGCTCCCCCCCTCGAGTGGCAATAGTCATTGCTAGAGCTCAAACTGATCTTAGTTCAGCCCATGGTAATTAACAGAAGTTACTTCATCCTTTTATCACGTCTCTCTTGAGGTAGTGAAATAGCACACCAGTGCAAACAGTTTTAGGGAGGAAGTGAGAAAGGTGATTGCCTGGCTTTGAAACGACAATAAATTTATTCAGTGTGTAATTATTCAAGTGACAAGTTGCTCCTGTCTGTATTTAATATTCCAAAGTGGTATTTGATGTAAATCCTTCCATGGAGTTCATTACATTAGCTCTTAGCTCAACCTGAGCATGCTGAGTGCCAAGTTCACCATGCAGTATGTTTTATAACCAAGAATGATGTCATCCTGGTGATCTTGCAGCTCCCCAGTTCCTGGGGAGGAGGTATGGCTCTGTCTTCAGCCTAAAGATGAAATGGAATACGTTTAATGAGATTCCCTTGGTATTTGCAGTGTGAAATGTGTGAGGATTGTTGCTTTGCACCTCCAGCAAGAACTGTCCCTTTTTGCCTTAAAAAAAATGTTACTTTGTTTGTAATATTTTTCTTTACAGAAAATGAAATTATTCCTTTACAGATCCCCAAGAGCTTTACAAGCAGCTCCATGGAGCCCTTTCATAGGTGGGTGAAGGAAGCTGCAGGGAAGTGCAGTGGCTTGTTGGCATCCACCCCATGGCAAACCCTGGCCTAGTCCTGGGGGCTGCCAGGCTGCTGCAGAGGGCTCTGGGTGAAAGCATCTGACTGTCAAAAAAGTGGGAAGAGAAATGTAGAAAACAGATGCTTCCTTAAGGGTTTGTCACTGCTGCTTTTCAGAGATACTGGTCAGAGCTCCATCCTCTGTCCCCACTGTGTCCTGACCCGGGTGGGACTCGCGGGAGTGCCGGATGCCATCAGCGTGTGTCTCTTCGCTGTCCCCTGGTGGGTGGTGCCGGCTCTTTCAGACACTGCTTACTGTAAGTAAGAGGGAGTGCAGCGATACAGCGTGAATGGAGTGCCGAGGAACAGGCAGAGTGCCCAGCCATCCCACCGGGACTGGGCTGGGAAAGGCACGCACAGCATCAGGGATGGGTTTTGGGGATAATGAGGGAGAAAGACTCCAACTGCATGAATAGACAGTTTTCAGGACATCGAGAGAGCAGAGTGAAATGCTCTTCACCTTACAACGAAGCCCTGAAAGCAATCAGCCTCTCCCAGCCCCTGAAAAGCTGTGCTGGCAGACTCAGTGCCAATGTACTGTCCCTGTTATGATAGATCTCTTACAAGCCAAGGTCAGAAAACAGAAAGTTTTAGCTGCTCTATCATGACAGGAACAAAAAAAGAAAAAGAGAGAGAAAACAACAACAAAAAAGAAAACAAAAAGCCTTGTTTTAAAATAAGCTGTTTTAAATAAGCAAGTGTTCTTTGAACCATAGCAGAGTACATACCTAACATTATTTGTTAAATAAATATTAGTGACATGTTTAAGTCTGGCTTAGTATGTATTAGCAAAGTGGTATTTGTGTTGCTTTTGTTGTAACAAGAGTTAGTATTGTTTCTAGAAGGTGGTCTGAAAAAAGAGGGTTTGGGGTTTCCCCCACCACCACCACCCACCAGTAGCCCCACCTTGGGACTTACAAGTAAAAGTCCTTCCCAGTGCATTGATTTTGGTGAACTTACTTCTTAGTTCTGTTCATAATCTGTCTCTTGGGTGCTGGTTTTTTTTTTTTTTACCCATGGATCCACCTCTCAGATTTTTGCTTTCTGAAGGAAGTCTGTCCTAAGACTGGTTGGCAATACATGGTCACATTGTTATAGTCTGTACGTGAAACACCATAGTATTTTAATTTTTGTCTGTCTATTCTTCAAATTTTTGGTTTATTTAACTCCTTTTTGAGCCAGATATTAGCTCTTGGGTTAGTGTGTGGACAGAGGAACTCAAAACAAGAACAGGTTGTAACAATGAATTTGAAATTCTCCACCAGAATCAAAGGTCTCTTTTATTGCCTCACAGGCGGTGAGGACAGTCGGACTCCTTCTTAAGTGTCCTTTCCTGTATGTCAATACAAGTAATCTCTTTGGGCATGCTCAGAAATGTTAGGCTTAATAAATCATCACTGTAGACTATGTGTTTCTGTGCATGGGAAGCAATTTGTGGGGTTTTCTCCCTGCCTTTGTGGGGTGTTGGAGAGGAGGAAAGGTCGTGCTCTGTGGGACCCGAGGGAGATAAATACGGTTCATAGATCAGGCTTGAGCTTCCCTGAAGTCATGCCAGTGAAGTCCTGGTGAGGCTCTACAGGCAAAAATGACAGCTAGGCTTTCGTCCGTATGCCATGGCGTCACAGGTCAATATTATGACTTCTTTCTCTAAAGTTTTCAGGAATCAAAGCCCCCTACCTCCCCTTCCCAAATTGCCTCCAGTTAGTAATAGCACTCACAGTAGTTAGCCTAGGTTTGAAAGATGCTTTGATGAGATATTGCTCTTTGATAAGCCATTGCAAGGGCAGGAGGCTAAGTGTTTACTTTGGTTGGAAGAGGAGTCTGATGAGCAATTTGCTTTTCTTTTGCTAAGGCCAAGCAGAGCTCTGTTACCCCCAGAATATGGACACTGGAGAGATGGTTTACAGCTACTGCTCTTTACCTCTGGCTACTTCTTTGCCTTTTGCAAGAATAAAAAGTTATGAAAGAAGCCCAGCAGCCTCTGATGGCTGCCTCTGCACTGAGCCTTAGCAACCATCCCCTCCCCAGCTTTCCCTCCCATGGCTGTTTTTCCTGCCTTCAGCTGTCCTGGGAGGCCCTGAGGAATTAGGAGTGCAGTGGAATCCAGGAGTGCAGCTGGCCCAGAGGAGAGTGTGAACTGCAGGTTCATGACCAGCTGAGCCCTCCTCACCGCGCACTGTGACCAAAAGGGCCGAACACGCACATACGGCTTTGGGCTGGGCTGGCTGGTCATGGGTCAACCTGTAAGATATGGTGTGATTTATCTGAGGATACGGAGGCTCTCCCAAAGCCCAGACCTATGCTAAACCCACTAGATGCTATCCTGAAAGCAGGAAAAGCCACACTACAAGAGGGAAAGCAAGCAGGGCTGCTAGTGACTCTTGCTCCAAGAAAGCTTTACAGACTCAGATGTGCTGAGTCTATTCAATGTTTATTTCATGAAGCGTTTTATTGCACAGACCATGAAATATATCTGAGTTTGAGTGCACAGGCAAAGTAACAAGGTTTACTCCAGCAGCCCGGCTGCATCTTTCAGGTGAGCACAGGGCAGGAGGTGCCGGGGTGACCCCAGGCATCGCCTTATAATGCACTTTGCAACACTGTAGATGGAACATAAGGAATTTTGGTTAGATATTGAGAGAGAACTTGAGTGTATCCAACTGGCTGCAAAATACCTCCCAGGAGAGGGAGTTACATGCTGCTTTTGGCCCAGCCCAGCCAAGGTGCCCACCCAGGTGGGTTTGGGAGCTGTGGAACACTTATCCCAGCGGTGAGAAACCTCATGAGCTTTGTCCTGCCCCTAGTCCTGCTGATGGAAACCCAGCGGCTGCCGAGGTCTGGTGCTTCCTCAGCCATGCCAGGGTTGTGCCTGACACAGGGCCAGGGGGAAGGAAACCCTTCGGCCAGCAGGGTGTTATTCACGTGCTTCCACCTGCAGGATCAAGAACATGTTATGGGAAGGAACGGAGAAGAACAATCTCGGCAGGTGCTGTGCAGGATGGTGGCATTTGGGAGAGGGCTGGCTGGAGGCAACAAATGAGTTATGGATGGAGGCGCCGCCGGAGGAGCCGCTCCACGGGCCAGCCGAGGAGCAGGTAGGGCCCAGGTGGGCGCCGAGTGGTGGGCTGTGCTCGGCTCACTGCTCAGTGGTCGGGGAAAAGCTGCGTTAGTGACGCCAGGCCAGGCGGCAGCCGGGCCAGCACAGAGATCCCAACCTGGGTAAAACGCGAGCGCTCCCAGCACAGCGCGACACAAGGAAGGAAAGCTCTGCCCGTCCGGTGTCAGAGCGCCACCGTCCCAGCGAGGGCAGCGCCGACCCCGCCCGCGGCCCGAGCCCCCGCCCCGCCGGCCGGGAGGGAGCGGCCCCGGCGCGGAAATGGCGGCGGCACGAGGTGAGGCGGCGGGAGCTGCTGGCGGGGAGGGGAATCCGGCCCTGCTCGGTTCAGCGGCTCCTTTGCCTGCCCGCGGCGCGTTCGGGTGCCCGAGGGCGGCCGGCGGAGCTCGGGCACGGCCTCCTGCCCGCGCTCGCTCGCAGGGCACGGGAAGGCCCCGCGGCGCGGGGAGCGCGGGCCGTGCCGGGGAGCGGGGACTGCCCCGGGGGCTGCAGGACCCCATCTCCGTGCGGCCCGAGCAGGTCTCTGTGCGGGGGCGCCGCCGCGGCCCGGCCTGCCCGCTCTCGGCCTCCTTCCCGCGGCTGTCCCTGTAACCCGTGTGTCGCCTCACAGGACCGGCCTTCGTGATGTGCATCCCGCCTGGAAGCTCCCGTCGGGCTGGGTCGGTGAAGGGACTCCTCCCCCCTACATCGCTGTGTCCGGGCCGCAGGTAAGTGCTGCTCGCCCAGACATGTCCAGGGCAGCGTGGGCCGTCCTGAACCTGGGTTCGGTTTTGTGAAGTAGCCCGAGACCCCGCTTTTGGGTGCTCCTGTCTTTCGGGGTCT
Source organism: Pyrocephalus nanus (assembly GCA_038380795.1). Taxonomy (NCBI): domain Eukaryota; kingdom Metazoa; phylum Chordata; class Aves; order Passeriformes; family Tyrannidae; genus Pyrocephalus; species Pyrocephalus nanus. The sequence continues at coordinate 11,022,560 of CM076272.1, forward strand.
GTTTAAGCCGCAGGTTTCCCTCTGCAGAAATCTCCTTTTATTCAGCGCCAGCTGTGGGATGAGCACCCTTTTGGCAGAGCGTGCAGCCCCTTACAGCCATTTGACCGAGCAGTTCGGGTCTCAGTATTGCTAATATTAGAGCAAGCTTAAAAGTAAGTTGGGCCTGGACAGCTGAGTCCCAGTGTATACTGGCAACTGAGCACACCAGCATAAACTCAGTGGAGAGGAAATTCAACAAAAAGGCAACATTGTGTGTCGGGCTGGCCCGGGACTATGCAGTGGAGCTGAGGTGCTGAGCTGAGCAGGAAGCAGGGCCTCACCTTTGCGTGGTGCCCGGCAGATTTCCTGTGCATCGCTAATGAGTAATGTCAGTTCCTGTCGGGAAACAGAGGTGGGCAGTTAAAAATATTCAGCAGAGTTTGAAGACAGGAACAGGGAATTGCCCTCCTAGCTGAATGGATAGGCTCTGCAGTCTTCTTTAGGAGAGTGCAGTCAACTCCTGAGACTTTCCTAGAGTTTTTATGTAGGGATTCATCTGGAGGACTAAGAAAGTGGAGCCAGTGGCATTATATTGACTTCACTGATACTATCCTCCTAAATTAAATGGTGGAAGAACAAGGCCTGCCTGTGAGATAAAGTCAGGACCTACTTCATCTACCTACAAAGTTTTAATGGCAGTGAGAGGGAGCAAGTTAAAAGTCATGTGTTTCTGTAGAAAATGATGAGGGTCTTTGGTTTGAATCACACACACTAAACCGTATTGCAGGACTGTCGTGTTTTCTCTTGTATTTTTGCTTTGGAAGTTGTCTAGTGTGTTTTTGCTCATAGGCCCATGGGTCCCCGGCTCCAGCACTGGGTGAGGGCGGACACTGGACGTGCCTAAGGATTGTGGTAACCAGTTTGAAAACTGTCTTCAGCCATAGGTGATTGGTGTAAACTCTGAGAACTTGTGCAGCCTTGTGAAAGGGCTTCACGTGATGCCCTCCAGTGGCAACAACATGCACAGGTATTTGAAATCACTGGCAATAGAAGGGAATTGGGAGAAGTGGTTTTTTTGGCTCACCTTGAAGGGGTTTGGCAACCCTGGCGAAGTTCCCAGTTAGCTGCTGGGTGAGGCCTGGTTGGGGGTATTCTGGCCTTTAGCAGTTTCTGATGTTACAAGCTCTGCAGGAATGCATGGATCACTTCTGCACATCAGGGCAGCTTGTGGGGTTCAGGTGGCCAATACCAGAGCTTTAGGCATGAGCTCATGTCCTTCTCAGAGGGTGAATTTTGCTCTTTGCCAGTAAATGCACATAGTAGCAAGAAACAGGAAGAAAAATACCAACAGGCACCATGAAAAATGCATCTTGCAGCACATAATGTCAGAGACAAGGACAACTAATTTTTAACTGACTGTTGCCTTTCTATATGATCTCGTTCAGCCAGAGTTCTGTAGACAGGCCAGAGATAACTGATTTTGCCTCATCTGAGATACCTTTCAATGTGGAAAAGTAGTTTTCAGACTGACAGCTCAACACAGCTCTCCAAGTTGAATGATATACCCAGGATGCCAGACATACTTGGTGTTAGCCTGCTCCAGGGCACCGTGCTGGACCTGTTAATGCCCTTTGGCTTCAGTAGGAAACTCGCCTTTCACTGTCAAATACAGCTTCCAGTTCTGTGCAGGGTTTGGCCCTCACTCACAGGCTTAGAGGTGTCCTGGTCTTCTGGTGGGCTTACACAGAGAGATGGGGTTGATGTGAATTTCCAGATTGGGTGTCGTACTGGTCTGATCAACTGTAGTGGAAGTGGTGGCTTCTCTATAAAGGATCTGTATAGAGGTTCACAGCAACAGCTGGTTTGAAAAAATTCAGGTTGTCCAAGTTTCCTTTGCTGTATACATATTTAAGTGACAGGGTGGGAATCCTAAGGAAGGAGAAGCTTTTATTTAACAGAAGCATGCAAACTCATTTTCCTTACTGTTTTTAACCTAGTAGCTAATTATTGCTTATTTGTTCTTTTTTCAGATAGTTGTGTTGCTGCCTTAGCTGTCCTGTACCACGCCTGGGAGTGACCACCAGAGACATTCTGCTGAGCAGGCTTGTCAACCATCAGGCCTGCATTCTTCAACAGATTCATCGAGCTGGGAACATTACAGAGCTGTTTGGTACTTGGAGAGTCCCACTACAGGGATGTCCTTGCACAGTCCTGTGAGAGGGTTGGGAAATCCTGGGGATTCCCAGTTCATTTCACCAGTTGAAAAGTATGTTGGATTGGGTTTTAGGTGAAAGGCTAATCCTAGTGCTAGGATACAGCTATGGTTTAAACACTTGAGGTGAAAGCTGGTTGTGGGAAGCAGAATGGTGGGTTTACTGGCAGCCTTTGTGTCTTAATCCTCTATTGGGAGGTTCAGACATCGTCACACCTGTACTTGGATAGCTGCACTTTATACTCTTCCAGGTATGTACTTGAAAAGAAGAGTGGAGCTCTCAGTTTCTGGCAGATACAGGTAAAACATGCTCCAGTGGGTAGAAGCTGGACCCAGAATCAAGGTGTACATTTTTAAGCCAAGAATGGTGCTTTCTCACCAGTTCATTCCCCAGCACAGGAGCTGCTTTCTCTGGTGTGGCCATGCCAGGATCAGTGGGGTGCATGGCCATCTCCTGCCCTCTGCACTGGCGGTGGTGCTGGCTGAGTCATGTGTTTCTGGTGAACACAAGTTCCTTTGCTCACTGCCAGACATAGCAACTGAAAGTCTCTGGCCTGCTTACAGGGGGTCTCACAGGGTGACCAAAACAACCCTTTCTGCCCTGGAAATGGCTGAATTCTGGGTAGGCTAAAACAACTCTGAACTTGCATAGCTCAGTGTTGCTAAACCCGTCTTTTGAGGCTTGCAAAATAAATAAGTATCCAAGAGCAGATGGTCCTAATCACTGCTGTAGTGAGGTATTCTAGTCCTTTTGTTTTGGCTTCTAAAGGCCTGAAGCTATTTGGGAAAGAACAGACAAGCTTTTGATACACAGTTCTATGTCAGATCTCTTAGTTTTGCCAGCAGCGTTTATTTGTAGAGACCCTGTATATTTGTAGAGGCCCCTGCCTGTTCCTGGCTATCCCCTTGAACAGAAACTTGAATCAATGAGTTTTGTAATGAATGTGCAATAAATCTGTGGAAAATCTTCTCTGTTAATGACTCTTGATTGAGCTCAGGTAGTTTTGAAATGCATAGATGAGGCTGTTCGGAGCTGGCCAAGCCTGCGCCTGTCTTGATTATCTGGTGTCTGGAAATGAAGCCTAAACAAGGACATCTCACCTGAGTGCTGGGCCAGAGTCTTTCCAACCCCGTGGATACCCAAAGCTTCAAGGGCATAGCATTGGGGTGAGAATTCTTCAGTGCTGAGGGGGAGAGGGGAGCAGATCTGTGAGCGTGGGGGGAGGATACACTCAAGTGGAGGTGAGCTTAGCTAAAGAGAAACAGCTAAAAATGATGCTTTTGGTTTCTCTTTAGGGTAATGGAGCACTGCAAAGAGCCTGTTTGTTTTTTCCCTGGATGACTGAATGAGGAACATGGGCATTCTGTAAAAGTGTCTTATATTTGAGACTGTAGTGCATGCTTGGATGTTTCAGGAAGCCTCACTGGGTATGTAGGCGCTAACAGTTCACACACAGGGGAGGCATATTTGGTTATCTCATGTCACAGACTTCATGTAGCAACAAGAAAACTTGATTGTGAGATCAGCTTCATGGTTGGAGCGTTTTCAGCTCTAGCAGCTGTACACTGTTCATGCCTCTTGCTATTTTTGTTTTTCTTTGAATGTTTGGCTCTTCAGCAGCCTCTGGAACTGGGGAGTTCCCTGGACATCAGATGGGTATTGGGGTCACCCAAGGGATCCAGCTGCCACTGCTGCATGGTGACAAGTGTCACCTCGGAGAAGGATGGTATTTATTTCTAAGTGAAGAGTTCTGGGATGCCGATGGATCTTGTGACCATAGTGGCTTTCTGCTAAGACCCTTCCTAAGAGGATGTACCTAGTAAGGGTTCAGGCCTGGCAGCTGATCTGGGTCAGGGTTGCTTTGCTCTTTTTCTTGGGAAACAGCTGGTTTATAGGGAGTGTGATAGAGCAGTTGATGCTGAAAGAGGGCATTGCGTAGGGCAGATTACATGTAGGTGTGGTAGCTGCAGAACACAGGTTATAGGAGGGCAGTCCATGGAGGTATGGTAATTCCAGTGTGTATCCGTAAGATACCAGGTGTTTCCAAAGCAAAGCATGGGTGGACATAATGCTGGAAGCGTGAGTTGAATGTATAAAGGTGCTGGGCAATATCTGCATTGAAAAATGACAGTCTGCAGTTCTCGTAGTCCAGCAGGATGCCAATCCTTCTAGGGGGAATAGTAATTCTGATGTCTGGTGTCATCCCGCTGTGCAGGAACTCGTACTTGTGCCTGTAGGCAGGAAACACAAAAGACCTGAGGGCACCCTGGCTGCTCTCAAAGGGAAGGACACAGGTGTGTTCCAGGGTATACTTCCCACTTCACAGTCCTGTCCCTCCTGCATGCCCTGTGGTTATTGCCCAGTCCCATCCACACTGCTGAGCAGCTCTGTTTGCCAAGGGGTGGTGTCCCTGTGCTTCCACACAGCAGGATCCCACAGCTCTTGGACCTGCCTGTCTTAAGCTTGTTTCAGATCCCAGACTGGCTGTGAATAGACAAGGTCAGAGCACAAGATGGAACTTTCTGAGCTTTTTCCATGCCTGAGAGAACAGTGTGGGTGTCCCATAAATCAGAGTGCACTCTTGCCTCTAGGTTTAGCTTGAATTTGTCTCTTTCTCCATGCAGGAGCCGCACTCTTTTAGGCCAGTTGGGCTTGTCCCAGAAAGACCCTTGTCATCTCCTAAGCCTTGCCCCTGGGAAGCTGTGGGCCCTGCCATGGAGGGAGTGGTGAGGTGACTCAGTCCTGTCCTTCCAGGCGCTTCCCACTTGCCCACTTGCTCCCTGAGGGCCTATGGTGCCGAGCCCTCTTGCCTGCTGGGGTTACAGAACTGCTCACACCCACCTTCACAGCAGCAGCATGGGACTGTAATCCCTGGGGCAGAGACTGCCTGATGCTCAGCATGGCCAAGCATCCTCCAAGCTGTTGGACATCATTTGTCAATCCCCACTCTCTAAATTATGTTTCTGGCTGCTTTTCCTACAGGACCTCCCTGCTCAGCCAGTGTTCAATGGGGAAATTTCAGGCTTTATACTCGTTTACTACAGAGTGATTGTGATTCCTGTACTGTGGATTATTGGAGGCCAGGAAGGTGGCCTGCAAATAACAGCTTTGTCATGATGGTAGCCCTCCCCATGTAGTCACTGAGTGTTGCTGAGGTCCCCTAACAGTTACTCAAATAGCTCTAGTGTGGTATGCTGCAAACAAATATATGATATTTATGAGATGTTCCTTTCTGAGCAAAAATGAGAAGATTTATTCAGCTGAATGAGTTATCTGGCATTTTCTAAGGGCTCCCTTGTACACTAACCACCTCTTCCACCCACATTGCTCAAACCTGAGACAATTTTCCTGCAGAAGTGGGTACAAACTGAGCAATGGCTGGCTTCCTTTTCTCTCTGGAGTCTGTGCTTATTGCTCCAGAAGAATGACAACAAACCCCAACTACCTCTTCGCTCAAAGTAGCAAGGAAATCCAATTACCCTGCCTGCAGTGTATCATTAGCTATGGTGGGTTTGACTGTCCTCATTAAAAACAGCATTTCCTGCTGTGTGGAAGGCAGATGCTGGCACTGCTGAGGATTCTGGCTGTGCAGCTGCTGCCCTGCTGGGCAGCCCAGAGCAGCGGGTGCTGGGGAGGAGTGAGTGCTCCAGCCAACTGAATGCATCTAAAACCTCCCTGTACCAGCAGGCAGAGGACAGGCAGATTTGGGCCCCTGCTATTCCATCCTTGCCATTTGCTGAGTGCAGGGTGCTGTCCCATCTCCCTGTTCAGGGGGACCCAGCAGCACCCTGGCTGGCTGACTGAGTACTGAGCCATCCAGGCAGGCAGCTGCAATGCTTGGGCATGCCAGGGGATGGGACTGTTTTTTTGCTCCTGGATGCTTTACAGGGTGCCCAGATCACTCATGAGAGTCATGATGCTAATGTAATAGTGTCCAGCAGTGCAGCTGAGGCATGAGGAGAGCTGGCATTTCTGCAGGCAGGTATGACCTACTTACATAGATAAAACAGAGATAAAAACCAGGTGGGTACAACCAGGTTTAGCCAGATACATAGTTTCTGGGTTACCTGGGCTACCTCTGTCTTCCCACTGGGGTTTTGGTAACCTTTACTGCTAAATTCTGTAACTCAGATTTTATTCAGATTTGTTCCTGAGACTGCCTATTTCAATGTGAGAATGTCATTAAGCAGGAGGATTTGCTTCAATGTTCCAGAATCTTTCCAAGACCAGTTCAGAGTGCCACGGGTCAAATGTCAAGAGTCCCCCAGTTAAGTGTTTGGTCTGGGCTGATGTGAAATCTCCTCTGCTTCTCTGCCTGCAGGTCTACACATAGGAGGTATTCCTGTAGGAGACTTGCAGTCTCCACAGCCTTACCTTGATGGTGTGATGATATGCCTTATACACCAGGATGAGTTGTTTGCCCCCAGGTGACCATGTCTTGGAGTGTTCTCAAAAGCCACGCCAGTTCTGTACTCTGTATCTTCCTCAACTTCTACCTCCCAGTAATGCCTTCCTGGAAATGGGATCAGACTGCCCAGGATTGCAATACACCTATGGGAGACAGACAGGAATATGTGCTTTGGCAGGGCCTCTCTAATGCTCTTTATAGTGTTTAGATATGTTTAGGTATGTATATACCTGGACATTACAGATCAATAAGCAAGAGCCACTTTTGCTGTCTCCTTAGCAGTGCAGTGTGGGTTTTTGACTACAGCAAATTCCCCATGCTGAGGAACTGACACACAACCTGCAAGTTTCTTTGTGGCACTTGTCTTATTTTTATCCATGGGTAAAAAGTGCCCAGGGCACTTTCAGGAATATGGAGAACAGCATCCTATACTGACTGGGTTTTCTAGGAAAGCTATCACTTGCTAGAAAAGAGAGTGTTATGGTGAACCCCAGTACAGCAGGGGGAAAAGTCTACATATCTTGTATTTTCTTCCCAAACAGCCCAGGGCTTTACATGTCTCTCACCATTTAGGAACAGAGAACTGTAACAGCATGAAATTCCTGGGGCTGCTGGGGAGGAGGAGACCTGCCTACACTGTATTTGGAGAGATCAGGAAGAACTGAATGAGGTAGGAGAACTTGAAATGTGCTGGGTACCTGGGCCGTGAAAAGTTTTTAACAGTGGACTGTGGCTCCTAGCATGTATGATAGGAACTATGTAGAAGATAACTCTTTTAAAAGATGTGTAGGAAAGAAAAAGACAATGTACCACAGAGAGACCCTTCAGATTGATTTTACTGGTACAGTCTTGGAGTCAAAGGAAATGGGTGCTTGGAGGATGCAAGTCTGCAAAAGCACAGGTAAAATAACCCATTCTAAATGCTTCTGAAACACCCTAACTTGACTTAAGAGGACAGTATGAATCCTATAAGACTGCACCTCAGCCTTTTTCTCTGGAAAAGTGCATGGTGTGTTAGCTGTCATTGTCACAGGGGACAGCAGGTTTGGAGCACACACAACTGGTATGTTACTGTTGTAGGGTCTAAAGTTGTAAATTACAAAGGCAAAAGGATGTTGCTGGCAGACACTGAGCTCTTCTGCCTCTAGGTAATGCTGAAAAAGAGCTGCATTCAGCATTTAGAGGGCCTGGTGTGTAAGGATGGGCACACACAGCACAAAAGCATTGCTCTGCCACTGCAGCAGCAGTTGCTTAAAGCAAGTGCACAGTTCATTGCAAGTGCACATAGATGTCTTGGGAATAGCTTAAGGGCTGCTGAAATCAGGACTGATAGAGATTGTGCTGCTACAGCTTGAGAAGGAAAAGGAATGATGTAAAATGGATGGGTAAAAATCTGTGAACAAAAATGACCCTAGTAATGAGAGCTGTATCTTGGCATGAAAGAGACTTCTGAAAGTTCACAGTGGTACCAAAACCTCGGCCTTAGAATGAGATGAGTGCCAGCTCTGGCTGTTTCCGTGAAACATAAAAGCACTCTGTGGAAGTGGGATGAAATCTCATTTAAGCTTATCATGATGACTTTAATGAAGAGAATCATCGTTCTCCCGACTCTTTTCTAGTGAGCCCTCTAGTAACATTGAATTTCCATGGAGAAACTAAGTTGTGGACTTCTATTATCCTATGTCTGCAGATTCCTGTCCTAGTTATGTGCTGTTTCTGTGGTTTTGACTGGAAGCATGAATTTTGGCAAGGTTAGTCTCTCACTTCAACGGTGAAGGGCCTAATTCTTTTTTGAAAGTAAAATCTGTCAGTCCAAATAGTATCAGTTATATCTTTCAGCAAGAGTTAAGTTTTCAGATCCCTCTCCTTTCCTTAGCATTTTTTGGGGGCCACTTAAAAATTTTAGCTCAATGTGCCAAACATGTAAGCAGGCTTGTATGTAATTGTGGCTGTTGCATCCATAATCCTCTTTAAGAATTTGCATTAACTTCCAAGTGGTGCTTAAGTTCCAAAGAGCAGCTAGAGAGAGAGATTTCAACTCACAAAATTAATGAGAGCTCCTGAAAGCCCCATTATACATTTCCTGGCATCTGTTAAAAAACCCAAACTGAAGTGCTTCAGTATACCTTGTAAAGCTGTTATCATAGACAGGCAGATCACACTCTGGGTTTTCCAGTTCATCGCACGAAATTGTAAATCCATCATCTAGGATTGCCAGTAAAGGATGGGCTGTGTCCTCATTAAGGTAGAAGCAGGTGCCTGCAAGAGAAAATGCCTGAGGATAACTCCAGAAACTTCTTATAGCATTAAGATTTGCAGCAAGGGTGTGGTGAAATGTTTTTTGGATCCACAAAAAGATTTACCAGTGCTCTGGAAGGAATCTGTGGCTGACACTGAGAGGATACAATTGTCTATTTGAAGTTATTCTAAGAACTGATGTTTTACATCATAACAGTGTTTAGTTTCAGCCTTATGAAAAGCAGAAACTTAACCTGGTTTTGTACCCTACGAGGGCTCAAATCTGCAGGCATTGCACAGAAGTGGCTATTCAAAGATGAGGGGTCCTCTCTGCAATGGACTGTCTGATTTCAAGTGATTTTCCTCAGAGCTGAAGTGATCTGGTTTTAATCACTGAAAGGAGAAAAGGGGCTTAGAGGCCTCTCCATGGCTTCACTCCTCCACATAAATGCTGCACAAAGTTTGAAGAGAAGGGATCCCTTGTCAGATCCGCCCTCAGAGGTAAGTCCAGCCCAGGTAAGAGTGCTTCTGCCTTTCCCCCTGTGGAGACTTCCCAAAGCCCATCTGACACTGCGCTCGGATGAGCAGCCACGTGCATCACAGCTGCTGTTTGTAGTTGGTGCTTGTGTATCCGCCCCAGAAAGGGCCAAAGGTCATTCACAATGTTGGAGGTGGGTTCTTGCAGTTGACAGATCAATTTGCATCAGCTGTTTGCATAATGTAGACTCAGAGAAGATAAATCTCTCCATGCTAATCCCAAATGAAATCATTATAATCAAACTGCGAGTTACTTCAATGCAAATACAATACAAACAATGACAGGGCAATTACAGGCATGTGCTGCTGAAAACAAACACATGCTGTGCAAACAGAATGGGCAATTTCAAATATTGAGTTTGGTTTAAGCAGTTGGAATACACTCAAATGATGGCAACACAATGACAGCCTTCCTCTCTAGGGATTTGCGGGTGAGCATTTCTTTTTTGTGGTGTCACTGATGTGTAGCAGACAGGGTTTTTACTGAAGCATAACCTTTCAGTTAATGGCTGTGTGGTCAGCTAGCTGAATAAATACAATTTGCATATCTCTCACAGCAGGTAAGGGCAAGGTGTGAATACATCTGTGAGTGATGTGGGAGGTTTGAGACAAACCAGTAAAGTTGCAGCGTCATTTCAGCAGTGGTGAAGGTGAAAACAGGTGTGTGCCTCTAAGTCATCAAAATGAGCTTTAATTAGATGTTTGGGAAGGGAAAGGGCTTCCAACTTCCCTTTGGGGTAGGTTAATCCTTGCCGAATGTGGTACTGGGAGCAGATGATAATGCAATGTCAGGTGCCAAAAGCAGAGCTTCCAGCTGAAAGCTGGACTGCTTTTTTCCTGATAAATAAAAAGAACCAGCCCTTGGAGCTTCCCCAGCCAAGCTGGAGACATTCTAATGAATGCAGAGAAAGATTTTGCATATCCAAATGACTCTGGAAAATGCTGTCTCAGCCATACTTTCCAACAGTAGCATCATTACAAGGAAATCTCGGAAGTAAAATCACACTACCACTTTCCTCATTGGTATGTCAGTACCTGGCAAGCTGGCAATATCTGGGGGCATTGGGTTGATACTGTCTTTTAAAATGTTTGGAAATGAGTAACTTTCAAGTATCAAATGTACTGGACAGAAATAATTTTTAAATTACAGAGCTAAAGCAATGCACTTATTGTTACAAAAAGGTGTTTTTTTCAGTCCTCAAAGGTTACCAGGTGTGTCTAATTAGATGTAAGAGATTAGAACCTGATCCAGAGGCCATTGACACCAGCAGGAATCTTTCTGTTTAGATAATAGATGCAGTAATAGGCTGCTGGAATTGTTCTGAGCTGTACATTACCTGTGGTGTGTATCAGGACAGGTTCACTTCTTTCACTGGAGCCACCCAGGTTTTGGGCTCTAACACAGATGTGATACCTTTGTGTTGGTTGGAGGTGAATTAGGACTTCACAGTTAGGAATCCCAACAATGGATCTACAGAAAATAAACCCATGGAAAATGATAGGGTAGAAAACAAAGGTAGGCCTTTGAGATTATTTTCCTGAACAACAAAGAAGAAATTATATGATCAGCTTCTTTTGTAACCCATCAACGCTCTACTTCTACAGTTGCAGGGGCAAGAGAGAGTCTGTGACAGACTGTGCAGGTACTTCTGCTCTATTCCCATACCAATGCCCATTCCCGTATAGTAATTTTTTATTGACATTTATACAATTAATTTTACTAAGAGGAATGTGTATAAAGGTAAATTCACCAAAGGGTCCTGGGACTCAAAAAACCAGTCACTCACTCGGTAATAATATCATCGTTTTCTTCATCTGTCAGCTTGTACAATTCAACTGTGTAGGAATCGACAGGGTTAATGTCTTCAGATTCCCAGCACACCAGTGCTGCATTTTCACAGCTTAGGATCTTTTTACTCTTTATGATAGGTGGTGAAGGAGCTAAAAGGTAGCAAAAGAACAATTCTAAGTTGTTGCTTGAAGAAGTTTGCCACAAACATGCTTAGAAGACTTAAAAAGATAGAACAAGGTTGTTTACTAATACTATATAGTTAAAGAAACCTGCTTTCCAATAGACAATAAACAGCAGGCAGGGCAATTAACAATAGTATTTAAATACTTAATTTGGACTATAAAGATGGCAAGAGCATTACACGGAGAAGTAACATAGAGAATAATTACACAACAGTTTCCTTTTATCATTAGTTTTATCTTTGTCATAAAGGTGCATCTCTTCTGTGCTCTAAGATGTCAAACACATCTGGAACCAGCACTTGAAGGTCTTACTCTGTCTTGCTTGATCTGATGTCAGGATTTTACACAATGTATTTGACTGAACTGCTGTTACAAAGGACAGCATAGCAATGTGAATCCACAAAATACCTATAGGCCAATAAAAGGAGAGCTGACATCCATCTGGCAGAACTGGGAGACTTGAGTCTTATTGGCAGGTGGTCTACATCTTTGCATTTAAATAAGTTATGTTGTCCCTCTGCTTCTCTTTCTTCCACTCTAAAACAGGGACAACTGGCCTGATAGCCTGTCCAAATAAAAGTAGGGAATTCCCATGTAGTCAGTAGGCTTACATCAGAAGAAACAAAGTGCCTAAAAAGCATTACTGGCATAAAATTAGAGATAACTGTGAATTTCACTACAAAGGTCCTGTGGTCGTATGAATAAAATGTCTTTACCTGTTACATAAACTGCTCTTTCACTTGGTGGACTGATACCAGAGGCATTTAAAGCACTGACCCAAAATTCATACTGTGTGTTCGGCAACAGATTAGTAATGGTGCAGTATGTTTCTTTGACTTTTAGGGTATGCTCTGAAACGAGAACAACAAAGCATTTACAGTGCTCTTTTACACAGTTACCCACTCTTCCCCAAAGCTGCCTCAGAGAGTAGACTTGAGGCACATTATTTTGTGTGTTGAGTTCAAGAGAACTCTTTGTGCTCCACACCCTTTGATTAGCTGTCAGGCAGTTTCACCATGCCTTCCTCTAAAGAGGCATAAATCAGATAACACATCAGCTTCTGAAGAAGCTACATCACTCAGAAACCAAAATCCAGACAGAAAGATCACCCACTTGTCACTGTTTTTTTTTTTCTAAAAAGATCCTGCAGGTTCCTACTGCAGGGATGCTGCTCAGCTCATCCCAGCAGAGGGACAAGAGCTGAAGGTATTTTACTACCCATTTCTCATTCCACATCTTAGAAAATTTGCATAGGTTATGCTTTTCTTTCTGAACTAACCAGTGGTACTCCACTGGCTTCCACTTTTGCAGGTTCTGCAAGAATATTATTAGCAAAGGCAGCTTAATTACAAGAGTGGGACATTTTAGGATGTGGTTCTTTTTTTTTTGGTGCATGTGCATCATAGGGAGTTACAGCCTATTATTAGCACTGAGATAAACTGTAAAATCACTGAGGGGATTTCAGTGGGTGTGCTGATAATATGATGATTTGGTCTCTAAAAATACTGTGCTTTGCACTGGATGCAGCACATGTGTGCCTAATGCAGTGCCCACCCTCCAGGAAAGGAAATGCTACTCCTGAGACCTGACTCCATCCACTGTCCCCTTCCCATTCCTGCTATCCCTGCTGCTCCCCTATCCTGTCTTTGCTCATGTGATGGCTCCTGCTGCAGCCAGCAGCATGGCAGACCTGGCAGGGGAAGAGGGACAAAGCCAGAGGGAAATGTAGTGGCAGATATGCCAGTTTTGGTGACAAAGAGAGTGCACAGAAAGTGCACTGGTTGCCACGTTAAGTCCAGAAGTATTTTGGAACCGGCTGATTTTGCCCCCTTGGGTCCAGGCCTCCTTACCTGCCTGCTCATCACTGTGCCTCTCGTTGCTCACTGGTTTATAGCACAGTTGGTAGCTCTCCACAGTGTCATCTGAGAAGAGGCCCCAGCAAACTCTCAGTGAGGTGCCAGTTGCTGCATTTGGAGCCTGGGGATTGATCATAGGGGCACAAGGAGCTGCAGAGGAGAAAACAGGTCAGTTTTTTAATGTATAAACATGGTATGTTGTCCCTCTCCTCTCACAAAGGTGTTTGCACAACGCCTTGGCAGTGAATGGGGTCATATTCCTCCCACATGGAGAAAAGTCAGGAGCTGACTCTGTAAACAGTTGCAGATAATAATCAGGTCACTGGTGTGTGAGAACTAGTCTTGCTCCAAATCAAAACGAAAACAACAAAATAAATAGGCCTCAGCCCACCCCTTCTGTGTAAACTCGACCTCCCCTGCTCTGGGGGCTGGGGTTCACCAGTGAGCAAAATCTGCCAAGCCTGCACTGCTGCGACCACCCCGGGGCTCGGAGCTGCTGGAGGGGGTGGGGGAAGAGCTGTACAACAGGGGGTCAGCAGCAGCACAAGCAGGCAAGTAGCAAATTCTATTTTACTTTAAGGAAGGCACAGTACTTGTGCATAAAAACTGCTCTTTCTGACCATTTGTGATGCCATTTTAAGTTTGTTTGTTTGGGTTTTTTTTTTCAGTTATTAGAACTTTGTGTTTTGCTCTGTTTCCTCTGGTTAATAGGAAAAAAATTTGCTAAATAGCAGAGGAACAAGCCACTGAAATCTGGTTATCAAGAGAAGCTGTGCAGGTAATTTAAAGCAGTCTGGTGTTCCTCTCTATTTCTTTCAAGTAACTGCAAGGTAAGACACGTTATCACCAACTGAGGATGCCTGACCCCTCAATAGAAGGAGGTAATCTTTGTGAGTCTTCTAGGAAATCACCCAGCAAAAGCAGGGAATGCCAAACTTAGCAGTTCTAGTAATTTTATACTGAAAACAAATGAAAAAAATAATATCCAAAAATATCTGCCAGTGTTTCTGTATATAGGTTCCAACAAAAATAACCCTAGAATAAAAACTAGGGAGAAGCTAATCCTGCCTTTGCTGTTCTCCTTTAAAAGAAGTAATGGATTTCTGTTCAATATATATCCTTAATTAAATGTAATTAGGTCTGAAATAATAATCAGATAGGAAGAGTACCTGGAATAGTATTAATGGAGTTCATGAGTTGTTCAACTTCAGAGAAATCTATGACCCTCTCTTCAAAGTCTGGCAGTGTTGAAAGCTCTAAATTCACTTCTTGCTTTAAGAATTCTTGCAGCCTGTAGTTGTAGAGAAAAAAATTACATTTCTAATTGGAAGTACCATAGTGTTGGAGATACCTATTTGTAAGAGAAAAAGAATAGCACACTGCAAATTAACATGTATTTCATTAAAATTTTGTTTTCATAGTTGTACAAAGCTCAGGCCCCCACGCCCGTTGCTTGGAGATATGTTGGATCAGTGCCCCAAGATGCCAAACAGAGCTGGATGCTGATGGGACTGAGGGACCTCCTTTGTGTGCCCCCTCATGAGCGAGCTGGCTGCTGCACACTGCACTGCCCCTGAGCAGAGGTGTGAGATTTCCCCTACCTCTCTCTGCAAGGCAACCTATCATCTTCATAATTTTCATTATTTTGAATTTACAACACTATTTTAGGACCTTGTGGCTCTAGGTGTCATAAATTTCAAAAAAAGGGGTATCTTTTCTCTGTGTTTTTGTTAACAATTACAGTCAGTTAGAAGAGCTGTGTTTTTTGCAATTGGTTTAGTGCGCCTTAAGACTTCTTCCAACTGCTCCAAGATCTTTCAGTACCTGTTTTGAGTTTCCACAGCTTGACTTTCTAACCTGTTATATTGATGCATAAATAAGCCTGTTATAATCTATTTAGGGAGCTCATTTGTATCCAGAGCATTTCTTTCAAGATCTTTAGCAATCCTGTTGCTCAGTCAGTGAAATTAGTTCCTTATGACTAAGATGAAAACAGTGATTTAACAGATGCTCTAACTCCCCTTTTGGGCTTCCTGAAATTGGATCTAAACTAGTTTTGACTGTTAAACTTCTTAGAGCAGCTTTTCCTTATGCAGTTTAAAACAAAAATACTAAATATTTCAATAGCTCTAGTGGCCTAGACAACATTTATGTGCCTGAACAAAGTCCAGAACATGCAAGCATCTCCAATAACCATTTAACAGGAAAAAATGTGACACAAAATCCTAGATTGTGATACTACCTGTCAACCATGGTTACTGCTGCCTGTAGAAAAAGACAGAGAGAGAGAGTGTTAAAGATAGAAAAGTCCAGAGTCAGACTACATCATGCTGTTGACCTGTCTTACATAAATTGCCCCAAATGCAGCCTTTGGAGTGACATAATTGGCTGCCACCCAGATCTGAGAACGAAGCCCTGCCTAACTGTCCATTCAAAGGGACAGATCTTGGCTCAATTTACAGTAGAATAAAGTGCAATATCAGGCAGTGACCAACTAGATTCTAGGCTGATTCCTTCCTAAGTTGTCCGAAGTGCCAAGAGATTCTTCACAAACAAAACCCAAGAACAACTGGAGAAAAGAACTGAGTGAAGTGGTCTGCACCAGAGGGAATATGAGCAGTGCACATAACTGGAAGGCAGATGTACAGTCCCCGGAGAAACCTAAGCAGCTGAGAGCTTGTGACCAATAGGTATTCACTTCTTGGTGAATAATAGTTCTTAGGGGTGATGTAGAACTGTATACAAGCTAAGGAGAAAATAAGATTATTCCAGGGATGCAAAGGAATGGGAAAAGTCAGCTCATGCGAAGAACTCAGCAGGCTGGAGCACCACAGCAAACTGATCCACTGGAGCAGACTGGAGGTGTTTAGGAGATTTGTTTGTTGTCCAGTTCAGAAGTTACTGTGGCTGTGTTACAGAAATGCTCCCACCCACCTGAGTCACAGAACAGCTCAGGTTAGAGCAATCACTCAGCAACAGTGAAAATTCTCCTTTTTTCCCAATTATTTTTCTACCCGCCAAAGCAAAATAACTTCTTGACACCACCTCAAGGGAGGGATGCATGCATCACTTTGCAGCAGCTCCTGATGTATTTAGTTTGGAGCCTCCTGTTCAGCTGAAGTTTCCAACAAAATGAGCAAGAAAAAGAAACATTCTCCAAAGTGATTGCATCAGCCTGCCTGCTGTGAGCCCAGAATAGAGCAAGAGAGCTGAGCCTGCAAGAGGCAATGAACATTAAGTGCTTCCAGAGTTTCCTGAGATAAGCATTTTAGGGAGATATCTTCCCTCTGAACCCCAGTGTGACTCACAAATCAATAAGCATCCAAATCACAAACTTCTGCTTCTACATTTTGCCCCACTTGTGTTGCCCTACTAAGTTGATGCCCCATGCCAAGCACCTGGAGCACTGACAGCAGCGTGGACTGAGCACCCCAAATGCTCTCCAGAATAAAGCCGCTTGGGACTTCCCTGCTGGGGACTACTTGCAAGCAGCAAGAAGCACTTAGAAGGGGCCTTAACAGTGAAAGCTCTTTACCTTCATAAATTCAGCTTTGTCATTTTCCAGGAAAAGTTCATGGGTTTTGTCTGTCAGTTCCTTGCAGGTGTCGAGAAGTTTCCCAGAACTGACCAGCTGCTCATACAGAGCTTCCAGCTTCTGCCTCTTCTCTTCCCCCAGTGCTTCCAGCTGTTCTTCGTACTTCTGAGCAAGCACTTGTACTGCATCGTTGTAATGAACCTCAAAGTTCTGCTCCTGCCTCCCAAAGTTTTCCTGCAAGGCATTTGGGGGTTTGTACCTTGGCATCAAGCCTGATCCTTCAGTCATCCAGAAAAAACTCCAGTCTGCTTAAAATTCTCCTTACCAGGGAGGCAAAGTCGTGATTTAATTCACAAAGCCAGGACACAGTGCCAGAACACAGAAGATGCGATTTGACTAATTTGCATTTTTAGGGGTCTATTCTGATCATTCACCCGGACTAAGGCACAAAGGAATGTTGGATTTCGTTCCAAGAGCAACAGAAGTCATAAAAAAAAGTAAGATACAAGGCAACCTAAGCCCAGGGAGCACAACTAGGTTATATCCTAGCCATAGTCGCACGAGTATTTCAACCAACAAGCACATCCTTCCATGAGAGAAACCATGGCAACCCAGTGGGATCTATGGGGGAGCTGAGAAGCTCATGCCAGTATCCTCGCTCACTGCTGTAGAAAGCATTAGGAAGGAAGATTTAAGGAGCAGGCAGGGCTTTATTGCCAGCAGTCACCCACTGCTTGGGCTGCAATGTCCTCCTGTGCCATATGGAGCAGAGAAAAGACCATGGGTGCCTTGAGTCACTGCTTGGGTTTAACTTGCTGCCAGCTGACCCCCTTCCCCTGAGGCCAAGCTGAGAGCAGCAGAGCAGGAGCACAATCCTTGAAGTCACCAGCTTGATGCAGCTGGTCCAGGAGTTTGCCTGTATCTGACACTTGTGTGAATGAAACCGAGGGAACATAAGGGGTGCACCCAGGATGTACTGGTTAGATCACAGGTCTTTGGCCATTTAAAACTAAGACAACTTGGGGGGGGAGGGAGAGGCACTTTATTTCAGAATGCAAATTTCTGTGCAAACGCTAAATATGGTTTTATTAGTTCACATAAAGAATTCATTAGGATTAGTTTTCCTGGGTACTTCAGTCTAGGCAAACCCCAAGATAACTCTGTGCTCTGTTACTGTAATTACTCACTTCATTAACAACGGAACACTTTGAGTGTCAGTATGACTGTCAAAATTTTTAACACCAGTGCCATAAAGTTAGCCCAAGAAAAAATGCCTTACCTCTACAGTGAGGAAGATTTCCTCCAAATGACTGGCAACATTTTCCATCTGAGCAATCTGTTCTTCTAACTTGCACATGTTTTTATGAATCTCTTCCTACAAAACACACAGTGTGATCTTATTATGTCTGAACACTGTTTTAGAAAGCACCCCAGTACACCTGTATTACTCTCACCTTTTCACTTTCCAAGGCACTGGGCAGTTGAGTCACCTCATGATCCTTGTGCTCACCGAACAGTTTGTCAAAAGCTCGGATTGGTATCTTGCAGGTAGAACAAAAAACATTTGCCACTTCCTCCTCTTCTTCCTCCTCCTGTTCCTCACTGACAGCCTGACTGTTCCACTCATCTGACATGCCGCCACTGCTAAGCCCCTCTCTGGACCATATGTTGCTCTCAGCCTCATCATCTGCTCTGGCTTTGCTCTGATCTTCATCTTGAGAAGCCTCGCCAGGAAGTCCTTGTTGCTTTGTGCTTTGACTTTGATCTTTCACTGAAGTGCTGCTTTTTGATGCGTTATATATGGAGCCTTGTGATCCTGCTTTTTGTGTGCGAGCAGGTGGCCATCTGCTCTCCATCTCCACACGTCCTCCAAGAAGCTCAAGCTCTTTTTCTCTATCCTCATCAAGTCCATACATCTTAGCCAACTCTGCAACCTCCTTTTCCATGTCATAGCCAATTTCTTGTGAGCGCTGAACTTTTTCAGTATTCAATACAGATTCCCTTCTCGTATCCCCCAGAGATCTGTCTCCTCGACCAGGCAGCTCTTCAGGAAAGATATCAAACCTCTCCTTTGATCCATAAAGATCCATGTGATAAAATATCAAACCTTCAGTCTCAGTCTCACTGGACTCTGGGACTGGTGGGGAAGCTGAATGGCCATGTGACTGGCCACTACTTTCATACTCTCTTGTGCTGCCAGACCTGGATGACATTGGTATCCTCAGCAAGGCTTTTGGGATGTCGAGTCTCAATCTTGTAAAAGATAAGAAAGATCTTTAGCTACATACTTAGATATCAAGCACGAGTTTTTCTTGCTTAAAAATATATAGATGGAATAGATTTGGCTGAGGACTGCCCAGATCCTGAAGGCAGGCATGGGAAAGACCACAGCCAGTAGCTTCACTTCCTGAGTGAAGCTTATGAAGGGAAGCCATGGGATGCTGGTTTTTTTCTCACCTCTGTGCAAAGCACAGCAAAGAGCTGTCTCTGGTGTGCATCCTGTTTTCTGAGTGGCTCATCTGTGAGCCTGATGCCTGATTTCCAAACTATGGACTATCCCTGTCCTCAGCTCAACACTTCAGCTGCGCTTCAGGCACAATCAGTGCTGTTCTGTGCAATTGGAAATGGCCTGGTTTGAAGTCTGCTCACCCTTCAGCTGCTGTCAAGAGTGTTTTCTGAACTGTCAGTCAGGCATAATGTAGAACGTCCTCTCTTGTGACCAGTGATGCCACATAACACACTAAAAAATGCCTTAAAAAATCTTATTCTGGATTTTGCAATTCTTAATACTGACACTTGAGTCAAGGTCTTGAGTCCTTTCTTTAAAATACTACAGGGAAAACATAGTGCCCTTTGGGGGTGTTCATAGTTCTCAAGTGCTGTGGAAAATATATATTTTAACATAAAAGAAGCTCAGAAAAAAAGATCAATGATGATCTCCATTATAAAGCACACAATAGCTAGGGTGCAAAGCAGGTCATTGACCTGTGAGCTGAGAGATGTCTGCTCTGACATGGACCTTGCACATTTTGTCCATTCTGTGCAATGAGGTAGGTGTGAAAAGAGCATGTGAAGGTGACATATTATGGTAGCTGTATGATAAAGCATATCCCAGATGCACGTGGGACAGCACTAAGGTGCAAAGGCAATTTTAATGCTGTCTCCCCAAGCCCACTCTTTCCAACCAGCCTGTGTTAACAACAGCAATGAAATAATGCCAGTACAGAGTCAGCTGTCAGAGCTGAAACCTTCCCACAGCTTTCCACTGCTCACCAGCATGAATGAAATCATGACTACAAAACTACTCAGATCAGTTTTATCAGCGGTTTACTACCACAAGCAGAAGAGTTCATTGAAAGATTTCAGCTGAATATTAATCAACCTGTAGTTGCATCTAGTCCTAGATAAGTGAAGCATATGAAAGCTTTAAAACCACTTTCTTGCAGGAGAGAAAAAAAAAAAAAAAAAGCCAAAATATCAATCAGACATCAGTGTTATCAGAGTTTCTGGATAAGCTTTCACACAAGTTTGCTTTCAAACTACTATTTATGGTCTTTTTAGTTTTGAGTAGTTGCTATTACCTCAAATTTATTTCATCAATATTTTACTTATTTTCCTGAGGATTACTTAGCTAACAAAGTTAATCCAGTCAGTGACTTATTAGAAAACAACTTCTTGAACTAGTGAAAAATACTGAGAAACTTTGCATTCTCTGGATTTATATCCCTGACTGAGTCCAGCCTTACAGATCTCCAAGAAAACCCACATAGAAGTTCACCATTTGTATTCTGGCACTGCAGACAGAGGTGTGGATTCTACAGCTATAGCAATATCCTACTATAGACAAAAACACAGAAGTTAGGCAGAAATACCATTTATGCTAAAGGCAATAAATCATGCAAATTCTAACATGCAAACAGAGAAAAGGTCTTGACACATACCAGAAAATGTTGTCTGGCTCCCGCAAAGACTTTTCCCCCCATAATTATAACAGTAAGACTTGCTTTAGAAGCTACTACTAATTAGAAAAGTGAATTAACATGTATTTTTCCTACCAAAATGAAATAAAATAAAATAAATTAAAATGAGCATAATTAAGTTTGTCTGGAAGCCTGCTGCCTAAATAAGATTTTCAGATGATTGCTCAGTGTTTGCTCAGTTTACAGGCACAGATACAATTACATGAAGCATGTTTAAGTCCATGACCGTCAATTATCGTAAATACATAACAAAGAATGTTACTACCTAAAAACTTGCCTTCTATCTTAAGACGTCATAAATTCTTCTGATAGCTCAGATGGCATCAAAGTTCACTTCTATTTCCCCTAGTAAAAAATCAATTCACACGAAAGCAATTCCTTGCCACTTTCCTATGACTGCAGTTGGAAGATGCATGGCAGTAACCCTAGCCTGCCTCTTTGCTCCGATAGGGACATGCCAGCAATGAGCAATGGCACAAATATAGATGTGCCCCGGCTGTCCTTCAGCAGAGTGCTACTTGAGTGTCACCAGGATGAATGTCATACCCCGAGAAAAGGCTCTGGAGGTTGATTCCTGGATCTGAAGTACTTAGAATGGTTATAGAGAGCCCTCACTAAAGCCAGAGCACCCTCTCACTTTCGAAGGTGGTATTAATAAACCCTGCAGAGTTCAGTCATTGCCTCTGGGTGTGATTTCCAAGGCTGGGGTGATAGGCAGACTATCATGTGTGGGATACACAAAACCTGCATCTAGCACAGACTAACTTACGTGGCTGGACACATGCTTACAGCATTGCTGCACAACTACATGGAAGTATCTGTTCTGTTCTCTGCAAACACTTACTGACAAAGCCCTCTATTAAACTGGCAGAAGCTTTACTATGGGGTTGAGTTGGAATCATGATCATATAATAGAAAAAAATATTAAAATTCAGAATTTAGGAAAAAGAATAGAAATCATACTGTTGCATATGCTTATTATACATACACATGCATCCCGCCCTGTATGTGTATGCCAGACCTCTGGAAAGCTAATTATAGTGAAGAAAGTGGCCAGTGGGTTTTCATGGGAACATGTCCCTTCAATCTACACTGAGTAGAGGTCCACATGATAAAAAACCCAGGCTGTGTATTACCACTGATTATTGATTGCTGTAGCACTTGAGCTTTGTGTATCTGCTCAAACCCACACACAGTTTGCTGCTTGTGAATACGCTACTGAGCCAGCCTTGCTGGCAGGAGGTTTTTAAGCACGTTAGAGAACATTGCATTATATATGTCTTGGGCTCAGGAGACAGCACAAGGGGAAACGTCTATTGAATCTTGTCACAGCTCTGCTTTTTTCTCCTTTTCCAATTAAACTTGGTGTCATTTTCTTGCACTCCTAGCAGTGCCATTGTTTGCTGTTTGATAAGGAATCACAAGTTAATTGCCCATGTAGGCACGATCTCATTACCACTAACAGTGCCTCTATCATCTGCAAGATCAGAGCAGAGATGTTTTCACATAAATGATGCAGCCTGTGCCGAAATGTTAACATTTATGCTGTCTGACATTTTATTAATTTTTCAAATGAGAACTTATTTTTTGCTTTGTATTACACTGCACTATCTTGCAGGCCTTAATTTATTGAAAAATTAGCAGTGTCAAAGACTGGAACATAACATTCTGTGTGCCATGAATTGCATTCAGGCTTGCACACAGGGCCTGAATAAGGGAGAGGTGACATATAAACACTCTGCTCTCCTCAGCGGCCCTTGAGACAGTGTTTGGGGGGTATTTATAGTGTGGCAACCTCAGGGCTGAGTTGGATGTCGGGGTAAATGGGCACAGGGCATTGTGGGGAAGGAGCATGGGTTTTTTATCATGTGCACCTCTACTCAGTGTAGATTGAAGGGACATGTTCCCATGAAAACCCACCTGCCTTTGGACATGGCAAGGACTCATGGAGTTTCTCAGTGACCACAGGAATCTTGGGAAGGAGGAGAACCTCCTGCAGCCTGGACTCTCCCTTAGGCAGCGGCACAAACTGGGGGATGCTGCTCTTTCCCAAAGGACTCTGTGTCCCCTGCTCCCTCCTCGCCACTCCTCGCAGAAATAGCTGCTTATTTCACAAAAATTTTCCATTCTAGTGCCTGAAAGGAGAACTTACAGGAGCGATAGGGCAAGACTATTTGCAAGACCATGTAGTGTCAGGACATGGATCACAAAATCAATCAGGTTGGAAAAGACCTCTGAGTTCATCAAGTCCAACCTATGACCTTGTCAACTGGACCATGGCACCAAGTGCCACATCCAGTCTCCTCCTTAATACCTCCAGGGATGGTGACTCTACCGCCTCCCTGGGCAGTCCATTCCAATGTCCAAGTACTCTCTGTAAAGAACTTCTTCCTAATGTCTCACCTAAACCTCCCCTGGCACTGCTTAAGACTGTGCCCTCTTGTCCTGACAGAATCACAGCAGACAAGGGGGAATGGCTTCAAACTGAAAGAGAGTAGGCTTAGATCAGATACTAGGAAGAGTTCCTTGGCTGAGGGTGGGGGTTGTGAGGCGCTGGCACAGGTTGCCCAGTGAAGCATTGAATGCCCCATCCCTGGAGGTGTTCAAGGCCAGGTTGGATGGGGCTCTGAGCCACCTGATGTAGCTGAAGGTTGCCCACGGCACGGGGGTTGGAACGAGGCGATCTTCAAGCTCCCTTTCCAACCGAAACCACCCCACGATTCCACGAAGAACGACCTTTCCCGGAGCCGCCCCTCCCGCTCCCTTTCCCATCTATATAGATTTCCCATCTATAGATTCTATTTTCCCATCTGTTTTCCACGCCCGCTGAGGGGGCCGCCCCGGCCCCGCCCCCCGGCCCCGCCCTCCAATGGGCGCGCGAGCAGACGCTGACGCCACGCGCGGCCCCGCCCCGCCCGCCGCCGGTTTCTGTTTCGCTCCGGGCCCGCGCGGGCGCTGTCGCCGCTGTCGCGATGGAGCCGCAGCCCGACAGCCTCGAGGGGTGGGTGGCCGTGCGCGACACCGCCTTCGCCGAGCCCCAGCCGCCGCCGCGCCTCCGCTTCCTCGTGGGCTGGAACGGCGCGGAGGGCGCGTTCGCCGTGACCTGCCACGGGCGGGCGGAGGCGGCGGCGCAGGCCCCGCAGAGCTGGGCCGGGCTGTTCTCGGCTCCGGCCCTGCGCGGCGTCCACCGGCAGCTGTCGGCCCTGTGCCCGCGCCTCGAGCCCGCCTTCCCCGCGCTGCCCCCCGCGCTGCCCGGCGCGGCCGCGGGCGGGCTCTGGGCCGTGCTGTTCCCCGGCGGCGCCGCGCCGGGCGAGGCCGAGCTGCAGGAGCTGTGCCGGGCGCTGGAGCTGTACCTGGGCTGGGCCCTGGAGCTCTGCGGCAGCCGCGTGGTGCTGGACGCGCTGTTCGCCGCCGACCGCCGCTGCGACGACGAGTACTTCGAGAGCCTGCAGGAGCTGCGCGGGAGGGCCCTGCGCGGCCACCTGGCCCGGGCCAAGGAGGCCCTGCGGCGGGTACGGGCCCCGGGGCCGGGCGGGGGCGGAGGGGCTGGGGCTCGGGGCTGTCCCCCAGGGGTGCCGGGTGAGGATGCTGCCGGGCCCCCCTGCAGGTCCCCACGCTGTAGGAGCACGTTCACTGTTTGGTGCTGCAGCTCACCCTCGCTCGCCTTGGAGGTGCACGGTGAGCGTGGCAGCCGCTGCCGCGGCAGCTTCAGTCGCTCGGGGCAGACACTTTTGCAAGACTCATGTGAGCAAGGGCGACCGAGCCGCTGAGATCATCTTGCTCGTAGTGTTGTCCAATGTCCAGATTTGCGCTTACACAAACACTTCTTTTATTTGTCTGGGAGCCACCAAGTCAACTTTCTCAAGTACAAAGTGTCGTCAGTTTTGTAAGTGCAACTTTATTAAGTGGGGAATAAGTCAGCTCCAGGTGGGCAGTCAATATAAGAACACTGAGGCATTTACTTAAGCTGTAAGCACTCCTACGAAAACACATTGCTAAAAACACCCAGCAGTGTTGTGCAATGGGTGGAACAGTAACCGAAGAGGAGAGTACA
This sequence comes from Pyrocephalus nanus, assembly GCA_038380795.1. Classification (NCBI taxonomy): domain Eukaryota; kingdom Metazoa; phylum Chordata; class Aves; order Passeriformes; family Tyrannidae; genus Pyrocephalus; species Pyrocephalus nanus. The sequence goes on from CM076272.1 coordinate 11,047,334, forward strand.
ATCATGTGCTAATTTTCTAAGTCAGGTTTATTTATAAAAACCAAACTTTGCCCTAGTCCTATGCCAAATAACTTTTGTGGTCAGAGAAATTGTGTTATTTTAAAAAAAATATCAAATTCTGCCCTAATGATTGATAAAATAATGATGATGTTAGTCCTTTCTTCCTTTAGTACTTGAGTTTCTTCCTGTTATAGATGTATTCCTGGAATTTTTTTCCCCCTGGTTATAAACATCAATTCAAAGGATGGTGTCTGGCAACACAGTCGCAGAATGTTAGAACAGGAGTTACAGATAAGTTCAAGCTCACCAATGTGTTGCTGCTACAGTTTTCCTGCAGTACCTGTTTGCAGTCTGTTTTCCGGCAAAGTAAGCCGAAAGGTATTTTATGAAAGTGATCGTGCTTTGGAGGGAAGTTAATACAGTTGACTTTAGCCTTCTGTTTGCTATTGCAGTGTTTAACAGCTGTAACAACATTCCTGTTTCAGAAAGACACTGTTTTTAAAAAGACAACTTTAGTTTACATGAACGTGTACTGTGTTGTATACAAAAGTCAGTGCCTGTCACTGACTGTAACAGTTCACAGCCCAGCTACAGACACATTCCAGCCACCACACTCTTTTGCAAGCAGCACAAATATGTACAGCTGTGTGGCAGTTTGGGGCTTGGGGATCAAGTACAGCTTGTTGCCAGTTATTTTACTATTTCCAGCTACATTTTAGATATGGCTAAAGATGCTATAGAGTGTTGTTGTACTTGCAGGCCTAACAGGGACATAAGTTCATTATATTTCATTCTAGACCAAGTTATGCAAGATTCAAGAAATAGCTACTAACCTGGCCTTGGGTACCAGACCATCCTTCTCCCCTCTTTGTGTCCATGTCCTTCTCAAATACTTCATCCTGTGGGCCAGGAAATTAATTTTGGAGAATGTAAAAGGTACTGGTACAGTATGGAGGAGAGTAGTATTGTGTAAATACTTCTTGTGTTGTGTGTTCAAGGAAAAAAACACAAGAATGTTACTGTTACAACAATCAAAGAAGTCAGTTGGGCTGATGGTGAACTGGAATTCTATGAAAAGAGTATGAGACTGTTAAAGCAGGGATTTTACCTTAAAACAGGCCAAATGATAGACACACTACACCACCCCTTCAAAAAAACCCCAAAAACACCCAAACAAAAAAAGCACAAACCCTTCTAAATGAATAATTGTCTCATGAGATGACTCTAAAATGTCATTGACGGGTCCATTGTACTCACTCTAAACATCCTCCAGGAGCAGCATGACTCTCACTACTTGGTTTTAGTATGGGAATCAGAAAGTGAACTTTCAAGTTTGTATTTGACTTTAGTAGTGGGGCAAAAGCTGTGAAATTGCTGCAGGTGGGTCCTAGGACTGTGTCTGAGCTATCATAAGCTCCTGGGGTGCCCTAAGAGGCTGCTAAACACCTGGGACTATCAGTAACGTTGCAGTTCAGATCCTCTTGTTCCCCTGTCTTGCCTGTGCCAGGCCTGCAGGCAGGATGGGTGGGAAATGCCCTTGAGCTGACTTCCACAGATTTCCCCTGAGAAAAAGCATCCACGCATGGGAATTCTGCTCCTGCTGTCTTAACCCAGACTCAGCTGGCAGGAGCAAAGGTGATGGTTTAGTTTCAGTGGTTTTCAGTTGCAACATGAGCTTAGTTTTTTAATGCTTTTTCTCACTGTTGTAGCACACACCCCCTCCCATCCCTTCCCTCTTCATGGAGCTGTAGAGCACACACTGTCCTTCCAGGAAGGTCTGTGTTTCTCAGTGGAACTTCACTGTGTTCTCTCAGCCAGCTCACTCTATCCTGGCACATGGAGCATGCCATGGTCTCTGCCAGCTGCTGTCAAAGAAAAAAATCTTTAAAGCTTTGATTGTTGCCAGTAAACAAATGCGATTGAAGGGAAGTCCCCAACTCTGTATTTTGTCATAGAAGCAAGTAAAGACTTTAAATAGAGTGTGGTGTGTCAGGAAGGCAGCAGTTCTATGGAAGAATTACAAGTTAGGAAGTGTAATATCATTAGAACTGAGGTTGGAATAAACTATTATAAATTGTAAAACAGTTAAAGGAATTTTAACTGCAGGGTTATCTGGTGTAGAAATATATTTCTGAATTTTTATTTTTAAATGTCAATATGGTTTTTCTGTGCCCGAGGTCAGAAATTCTGGATTCAGAAATTCATTAGCAGGCATTTAGTAATTGTGGAAGCAATGCAAGAGCTAGTTTAAGAATGCCTTGCTTGTCCTTCCAGTACACTGACTTCCCAAGATTCCCAGTTATGTTTATAAAAAGCAGCAACAAAGTCATCTGCACACAGTTAGTAGAATTTCTGTGTTGGAAGCCCTAGGAATTACGTTCCTTGCAGTCTAATAATGCAATATGCAGCAATTAGTTCCTTTAACAGCGTGGTGCCAAAGATATTTTCAGCTGGGGTGGCTGCAGAATGCCTGGCTTACACCTCCTGTGCAGTGGGAAGTCTTGGCTGTGGAACTACAGGTTGTTCCCCCAGTAGCCCCTCAGCATCCAGCACACACGAATGCAAAGCAGCTGTGTCTGATTTACCTTTCATCCCACTAGGTTCTGCAGCAGCATAAAAGTGCTGACACAATGGTGGCTTTGATGAAGGTTTATGAAGAAGAAGATGAAGCTTATCAGGATTTGGTCACCATGGCAACACAGTTCTACCAGTATTTACTGCAGCCCTTCAGAGATATGCGAGAGCTGGCAACGCTGTACAAACTGGAAATCCTGGTAAGTCTGCCTTTACAGAGTGCAAGGCCAACCTGTATAGGAGGGCACCAGCTGCTCTAGGAGCAGTTTAAATTCAAATGTCTGTACCTACTTTTTTTTGCCCCTGCCACACCATAAAACACAACTGAGAAATTCAGAGTTAGGGCTGAGCTGCTCTCAGAGATCTCTCAGTCCCTGGTAATGGCCTGACTAGAACTGCAGCTGTCTTCCCACCAGTGTCCCACTTAAAAGGAAAATATTCCCAAGCTCTACCTCCCTGGGGTTTACTCTCTGGGAAGCTGAATTTACAGAGATCTAAGTAGCCTTTGTTGTGCCACCTTCAGTGGGATTAGTTTATGACTTTAAGAATGTCCTCCCTGAACAATGCTGATGCACCACCTGGTTAATTCAGTTGCTCTGGTAGACCAGAAGACAGAGGAGACCTTCCCACTCAAAGAAATTTTCTATTGCTTCTACAACCTGCTACAAGTACAGATTAAGAACATGTCAGTTGTCACTGCGTTCATTTAGTTTTATGTGCATCTTAAACTGGAAGCACATGCTGAAAGTTATGATGCCCCTGGAAATGGCAGCCATTTACCATTTTGATTTTTCCTTAAATAGTGTGTTAAAATTGAAGTGAGCTGTTGATGTTCTCAAAAAGAGCAGAACAGTTTCAAGTTTAGACTAAGGTTCTTGGATACTGAAGGTCTAAATCTGTAACCCCGAAATATCCAGTGTCCTGTTCTGAAAATTAAAATGAAAATCGGAACAAATGAAACAAAGTTTGTTTCTGTATTAAAAAAAAACCCCTCTATTGAAACATAGTTGTTTTAAAAATGCATTTGAATACTAGTCTTCTACCCATGTACACTTTGTGGACATGAAAATACTCTCTTAACATTTCTTTTCTGTGTCCCTGCTCCCGTGTGAAAGAACTGCCAAACTGGAGAATCTGACGGTGCAATGTGCTGTCAACACGTGGGGAAAAATAGAAGAGAACATTGCACATAGAAGAGTGGGTTTGAGTTACTTTTAGTAACAACTAAAAACACTCATGTTGGATATGAGTTTTAAGATGATAGTTTAAAAATATTTTAAGAAATAAATGTGAGGTCAAGATTGGGAAACAAAGGTTCTGAGTTAGCCTAGAGAAGAGAAACGAGGCAATACAAGGCATGAGCAGTGATTCACATTGTGACAGGTGAGGGGAAGCTCATGTTTCCCACCATACTCTGCCTTGCTTGAAATGTCTGCAAGTACATTATCGTGCAGCTGCACCTCTCTGGAAACCAGGTGGTAACTGGGAAATTTGTGTCCTTGCAGAAGTCTTTGCAGTATGATAACTTGGGGCCTAGAAGAGTAGCAGCTTTGCAGAAAGATGCTGAAGAATGGACTAAGCGAGCTGAGAGTGCTGTGTGCTCCATTCAGGATATCACTGTGAACTACTTCAAAGAAACTGTAAAAGCTCTGGCAGGTAATTGAAATGATTTACACAAAAGGTTGTGTAAATACTTGACTTAGGGGACTGAGAGCTCTTCTTATGAATCTGCAGAACCTGAGGTTGAGATGAGTGTCCAGCTTAAGCCTTTTATTCACTTAAGATTTATATCTTTTAACTAATTTGGTTTACACCTTGCATTTGTCTTGCACATAAGTATTATCAAAGCCTGAAACCTATGGCTGCAAAGCTCTGCACAAAACCCATGGATGCTTTTAACACTTAATATGCAAGCCTCCAGTATTTCAGCCTGTGAGCTGAGTAGGTTTCTGTGCAAGGCTTGTTTCCATGGTAAATGAAGTATTTTACTTACATATATAAGATCACAAATTCAACCTTTTAATCCTGTAATTTCCAAAGAAGCTTCCGAAATTGTTTAATAGGATCAGCATTTTTAGTACTGCAGAAACACACAAAGGCTATTAGTACACTGCATTTCTCGCTTACTGCAATGTTTTAATCCACAGCAATGCACAAACAGATGGAACAAGATGAGGAAAGATTTGGTAAAACCACCTGGGCATCAGCTTTGCCACGACTAGAAAACCTGAAATGTATGTTAGCAAAAGAAACCCTTCAGCATCTGAGGGCAAGAGAGTTGTGCCTGAAACAGAAGAGAACTGGCATCCAGAAACTCGTAAGACTCTGCAAAGCCTCCTTTTCTGTCACTGTTTTGCGAAGGGCTCATAAAAACCTATCAAAGTCATCGTGGGAGTAGACTTTAAAAGTCTTTGTCTATGAAACAGTTTTAGTTTTCAGCATGGTTTTAAGTTGTGGAAAAATGCATGTCTTCAGGGTCTTTTTAGTTGCTCCTGCATTTTTGAGGCCATTTCACAAAGCTTAAGATACATGCTTTTACACTTCAAGTGTCATGTTAGCATTTGTGATATTAACCTTTGAAATTGTTAGTTTTAGGGAGATAAACCCAGATATTATTTTCAGAGAACACTGAAAAATGAAGATATTTAATATAAATCTTCTGATCTTCTTGATTTGCCCTCTAACTGCCACTAGGAGTACCTGATATTTATTTTCCAAGAGCAGTGTACTGCACCATATGTGATTGTTTTCAGGAGTAGTATCATTTGTGTGGTTTATAATGAAGTCTTTCCTGGTAGACTGGAGGAAAACTTACACTTTAGGTTAATAAGGCTCTCTGCTGCTCTGAGTTTCTGCTCCAAGCCATTTCTAATGCTCTGTTATTTCCACACCAAAGCGTCTAAGCAGCTGCCAGTTAGGCCAAGGCTCTTTACAGGTACTTGTGCATCCACGTATGTTTCAAGTGTGCATATTTTGTTATTTTATTTTTTGTTTGGGGCTATACAGATGGAGAGTCTTGGTGAACAAGAAGAGAACTTAAATGTAGTGGAGGAGCTGGAAATACAGTATTATGAAACGCAGCTGGAGTTATATAATGTACAGCTTGAAGTATTGAAACATGAAGAGATGCTGCTTATTGTACAGTTGGACACTATAAAGAGGCAGATAAAAGGTGAGAATGAAGAATTATTTAAGCACATATTCAGAACACAGGAGCAATATAGCCTGCTCTGTTTTCACTTTTAAAAAAGCTTATCACTGCTTGGGTCTCGATAATAGAAAGCATCTTTGGAAAACATTCATGCCATGGCACCATCTGATATTTTGTCCTCTACTAATTAGACACTAATTTGATAACACAAGTTTAAAAAAAAGCCACAGTGCTTGCTCATCTTGCCAGCAGCTGTGATATGTGCATGCACTGGTTTAGCATGTGTAATAACTGACGGTGCTTAACTGCTCTCATAGTTACAAGATCTGTGCATAGAAACTGTGGATATCGTGAACCTGCTGAAATAGGTCCTGTAATTCATCATAATCTATTCTAATGTAACATGCAAAAATTACAAAATACATCCTATAATGACAAAAAGAGGTGATTTGGCTAGAATGGTTCTTGAATACTGCTGTATTCTAGTTTAAGTGTCTCTTCATGACATATTTATGAGCAAATTAGGCACCAGTTGTGTTCTTATTTGTGCTTATGAATTCTGTTACCATGTACACTGTGAAGTAAACATTGCTGCTGCTTGTTGCATAATTAAAATGTGGAAAATAGTAAAATAAGACACCCGGTGTTGATCAGAACAGTCTTCGGTTTTCCAGGAAAACTCCATTTGGTGAAGGTAGGAGTTAAAACAGAGAGACATTTGTAAGAGGAAGCTAAATAACAAATGCTAACAGCATAAATTTGATCCTGCAAAGCACCCCTGTGAGTAACGTGACATGTTTGCATAAGACTGTGAAGGACCAAGCTCGGCTCTGGAGCATTACACTTTCTCATAACTAACTCACTGCCTTCAATGGCTTTTGAAATGTCATTAGCTCTTTAAATGTTTAAATAACTGTGGCAATTTTTGGTTTTTTAAAAAATGCCAAATGCCTTTTTAGAGAAACAGGATGAAGTTGTTTACTATGATACATGTGAAAATCCTGAGGAGCTCAAGGTCATTGAACAGACAATGGGACAACATTACGCTAACTTGTCAGAAATGACGATGCTGAGGCAGAAGACTAAGCAGTTGGAGACAAAGCGTGGGACTGTCTGTGCGAGGAGAGCCTACCTCAGGAACAAAAAAGTAAATGCAGTCCTGGAGATGTGCATTTTCTTTAGCTGATATCTTGACTCACGAGGGATGGACAGGAAACAATTAGGGAAGCTTTGGGTGGAGCATACAGGATGATTCAGACTCAGTGCCAAGGCCCACAAACAGAAAAGAGGGCAGTGTGATTCTAAGCCAGCTTTATACTCCATGGTGTGATGCAAGTGCGTGTGGCTTAGTGAGAGAACACAAACTTACCTGGTGACCCAGGTGTTCCCCCATCAGCTAAGCCTTACCAGAGCCCTGTTGAGGCCAGCTGGAGCTTTGCCCTAGCAGCCTTTTCAAAAGAGCTGCAGTACAGGAGGAAGCCTGGCCTTCTGTGAAGGAAGCTGCAGTGGTAGAACAACCCACACACTGATGCTTTACATCTGAACAAGGGGAAGGGGAAAACTTAACTGCTGCAGTTCTCTCTCCAGCCTCTCGGTTCTGTGCAAAGGGCAGTTTTTCCTTTGTTTCCTATTCAGAACAGAACTAGGAAGACACAAATTGACTCTCATAAACCTTCCCAGTAGGCTGAGCTTACTTTACACCTGCAGTCCTACTGGAGCAGAGAGCAGAGATTAGACTCCAGTCTGTCTGACCTTTTACCCCTCACTAGCCTGGACAAAGTGGGAATGACATTGAAAATGTTTTGTGAGCCATCATTATGTCTTGCTTGCAACTGCTTCCTTGGCAGACACTTCTTTTGCTTCTGTTTTCATTTACTTAGTTGCTGTCTATGGGTTATATAACACTAAAGCCAAATGCCAGATGATTTGCAAATGCATGTCCAGCCATGTGGATAATCCCCCTCTGTATAGAGACAAATAGCGACTCCCAGAGAAAATATTGAAGCCTGCAGCTTTTCTGTGGCACTTGTTACTAACAGAAAGTACTCCTGCTAGGCATTCATTGTGCTTTCCCATACCTTTGTTTCCCTGGCTTTTTTACTTGGGAACTATGGCAAATAAGGGACAGGGGGAAAGAAGCCTTGTATTTTTGTAATGCCCTGCTACCTTCCTTCTTGCCTTCTTGCTCATGTCTTTGCATCCCTTCCCTCCAGCTGGTACTTAGGTGACATTTCAGAGCTTGTTTCTTCTTTTCCCTTTTTTTTTTTTTCCCATTTCTTCTCTTATTTTTTTTTAACAAAAGTATAAGACAGAGTGGTCAATTCAGGTCAAGGTTTATTTTCTCTGCAGCATGAATAAAAATATGACTAATTAGGAAAACAAAAGGTCCCACTGGCTTTAGCCATGAAGGAATCCCACAGACTTCACCATCAGGGTCTCACATCTGACACTAGTTGAGCTTAGCCATCTTTCTTGGCACTGCTGAATAGCAACCATGGTTGCTATTTAGTGGTCTGTGCACAGGAGTTAATGGCACAGATGATGCACAGTAAATGTGAGTGACTGAGAGTTGCCTGAATTTTGCTCTTCTCCCAGGATCAGTGTGAAGCAAGCCACCGGCAGAGACTGCAACAGGCAGAAGAGACCAAAAAACGCTTCCAGCAGCATCACAACATACAGATAGTGAGTACTGAATTGCAGCCTTGAAGAATCTGCCAGCTCCTTGTTTTCACACACTAAGGCTCACTTACTTGTGTTTTAATGCAGAAGAGAGACAAGCAAAAAGAGGAGGAGAAAAAGAAAAAGGCTTGGATAAGCCAGGAACGTCAGAAAACACTGGAGAGGCTGAAAGCATTCAGGGAGGCAAGTACTGTGAACTCCAGTGGTCCTAAATGATGTGCAAACACGTCAGAAATTAGTCACAGCTCACATGTGAGCACATTCCAAATCAGAGACAACGTTTTGGATAGCCTAAAATAGGATTATGTGTTGTGAGTCAAGAGGATTAAATCCACTAAGAATATAGTTTCCAGGTGTGGAACCTGTTGCAAAGAATAGAGGTGAGAAAATGACTTTAAAAGAAATACTTTGATATTCATTTAAATTTATTCAGGGTTGAATTTTCTGCTTGAATGGGTGAGTGGGACAGGTCTGTACTCTCTGGCTTTTTACCTGTTTGGGATTGATGTTTTGGCCAGTCCAATGGAGATGTGACCTCCTGCCTTCTGGTTTGTTTTTCAGAGGTGTCCAGCTCATGTTGTTCTGAAAACATCTCGTCCCCAGCCTCTCAGTCCCAAGTTGCCACGGAGCATCAGTCAGCAGGCTGTAGTCCTGTCCTCTCCACCTTCATCCAGAGCAAGGGCAGCCCCAGCAGTGCTGTCCCCTTCACCCTCACCAAGAGCAAAGGCAGCTCCAGAGCAGCCACAGAGCATACTGCTGATCGAAGCCAAAGAATCAAAAGCTTTGTGTCAGAACACCCCAGCAGATATTCCTGTCCAGATTTTTGTTACTGACAGTGGCACAGAGCTTGCTGATGGTGACACAGAGCTTACTGGTGGTGACACAGAGCAACAAAAGCACAGCGAGGAACTCTTGGTCTCTCCATCCTCACCACCACCACCTCCTCCTCCCCCACCTCCTCCTCCACCCCCTCCTCTCTTGCCCCCTCCCCCCCCACCTCCCCCCTTACCTCTCCAGTTAAAGACACCACCAGCATCAGAGGATAAACCACTTCCCCTCAGCTCCAATAGCCCCTCAGAAAGCCCTGCACTGCACAAACAGGATGACTCACCCAGGACGTCTATAAATAATTGCATAGGTAAGAAGGCTCACGTCGGCTGGTGCTTTTTTCTTCATTTGCTATATTTTTATGTTCCCCCCCTCTCTGGTTCTGGACAGGAATAGTGTTTAGTTTTGATTGAGAGAATGAAAAAGCTTGGAAAGCTTAGTCTAAGAAACCACATACAATAATACTGACCATAATTCAGGATGTTAAATGAGTACCAGTGATTTCACTTCACAGGGTCCTGATGCTTGGACTTGGAGTGTGTGACTTGGCATTTTTTGCGAAGTGGTATAAAACGGGACAGGTCAATCTTTTAGGACATTTCAACTTGAATCTCTGCATACTTGTTAAGTATGGCCTTACAAATTAGTTTGAACTATGCTTAATCACAGCACTAATAGTTCTGTAGAGATCGTAATTCAGGACCTGCATTTCTTATGAGACTGAAAATCCCACAGCTGCAATGGGTAGGAAGGTGTCAGAAGAAATTCTAAGGAAAGGAGGTTTATTCTTTATGTTTGGTGAGAAGCAAGTTTTATTGCTGGGGTTCTTGCCACAGTTTTGGAACTTTTGACCAGATGTGTTTTTTTGATTGAGGATTAATCCCCTGTCCAATGTGAAGACCACTGTGGGTAAATTTGTAGTGGTACTAAGGCTGCACTTCAGTGTTTATGATTTATGTACTACAGACCTAGCAGTCAGGCTCCTTGCATTTCTAAGGTGTGCACAGCCTGTGTCCACTTACAATTTGCTTGGTTTCTAAATAAAGGTTTCCTAAAAGAATTCATGCAGGATTCAAGCAAGATTTGAAGGGCAGGTGAATAGCTCTGGCACACATTTCTAGGGGAGAAATTCTACTCTGTTACACCTTTGCTTTGTTAGCAAGATCGTGCAGGTGTAATTGAAGGCTGAGCTCGGCAATTGAAACAGTAGTTTGAATGAGAATAGAGCTCAGCAGCCTCCCAAGGCTGCACCGGTTACATCCTGCTAACAGGCTTATTTTTATCTCTAAAGCGAGCGGATATTTTGACTGTGTCAGGGAGATTGATCTAAGTTGGAAGGCAGCAATTTTTTCCTGTCGTTTTTCACAGTGGAGCTTATGCTAGAATGAAGAATGTGTTTAAACATGGTACGTTCCTTTCCCTTTCAGACTCTTCACAATACATCTAAGCAGCCTTTGTATCCTCTCAGTTAAGAGGCAAACCACAGGCAGAAATACCAAGGAAAGTTCAGCATTTTCAGTTCTTCCAAGCTGTGGGGAAGTACAAGCAGCTGATGGGCTGAGACACAGTCGAGTTCCCACGACAAACTACTGTGCATCCAATGCAGACTTCGGTCTGGGATGTCCACGGGATAACTGTACCACAGACACTCTTAAGAAGCTTTGATTAGCAGCAGGAGTTGTACACCACAGTAGTCTGATTGCTGTTGGAATGGCCTTGCTGGTAGCTAATATTGCTGCCATTCATAGCCTAACATTGATGTAATTTCATTATTTTTGAATAAGAAAAATTATTTTTTGTTTACTGGAGAGATCTGATTGGTTGTTTACACCTATTGCTTGAAGAAAACCATCATGTTAATAGCTGTAATAGCAATTGCTGAATTAGTGCCTCGGGAACTTACTGAAACGGCTTCATAAACATGTTTGGTTTTGTTATGGACTACTCGTGGTTTTGTATGTGAAGAGCTGGGAGAGGCTTCTTTTACAATTTATAAGCCTGACTAGTATTTTACCAGGCAGCCCCTGTCATTAATAGACTTAAAGCTTTCTTGCTTTGAAGGCTTTGCAAGATGACCTGGTGGATCTTTGCTTGATCCTTTTCAGTCTCTGAAGGTACCATAGGATTTAGCGAAATGTTACATTTCAAGTGCTTGATGTTAATCACATAACCTTGTGTGCACTGCGCATGGCAAAAATCCTCCTGGCTGTGAGGCACAGATGGTCTGGGCCAATTGCTGTAGGAGTCAACTGCTGTCCAGGGACACGGCCTCCCTGCCTGAGAGGCTGCAGCGAGCAGCAAAGAACCCAACAGAAGGAGTAAAACACAAATTAGTATGTATCAGGAGGACTAGTGGAAGCTCTCTCACTATGGTGCCCTTCATGGTCTGAAGTTCAGAAACATACACCTGAGATTTAAATCAAGTTGTGAAATGGGAATTGTTTTTAAAGTCCGTACAGAAAAGAGCTGCCTGCGTAGGGCCTGAGCTGGCTCCCACTGATTTCAGTGGTGCACTTCTACTCAAATCCTTTCATTTTTCCCTTGGCTGAGCAAAAGTGCAATTGATGGTCTCAGCAGGCTTCTGAGGAAGCTAGGAGGGATAGTAGATTGTTTATAATAGAGAATGCAGGAGATTTTTTTCATTCAGTGAAATTTTTTTGAAAGCCCATAAAGTTGTAGTGAAAAAGAGCATCATCCTTTGTGTATGATTTCTTCCTTAGAGCACCACCTTGTAAAGTGTTGAAGAGGTGTTGGATTAGAGATATAAAAGCTTTAACTGCTTTTCAAACCAGTTCCAGAGCCTGCTGTTGCAGAAGCTTGAAAGAGTCTGTTCCAGAAGAGACCATTCTTTTCCCTATCTTTAGTAAAGGGAGAGTCCTGAGCACTTGGGTAGGGCTTTATACCTCTAAGTGTGGTTGTCTTGTTCTTTCTTCTGGTAAAAATATATTTATCTGTTGCAGGTTCCATGGATGAAGTTTTGGCTTCTCTAAAACGCAGTGAAGTTCATCTTCGCAAAGTGGAACAGCCAAACCCCTATGCCTCTGTCAAAGACAACATCCTCTCTGCAATAAGGCAAGGAGTTAAACTAAGGAAAGTGAATCGAGATACTGAGAAAGATGTTAGTAAAGGACCCCCTAATGACCTAGAGAGAAGCATTAAGGCAGCCATGCAGAGAATTAAGAAAGTGTCTGCTGATTCTGAAGAAGAGGAGGACAATGATCAGAATAATGGAGAATGGGACAGCTAACCGGTTCAGCATAACAGACTTACTGACTGGAACTGTCTGCCTCATTTTGCACATTGTGGAAGACTGTCCCTTTCAAAATGAAGGAAGTGTGATTGTGTGTGTGATAGTCCAAAATGTCTTGTAAAGTAAACTAATCCTGTTGATTTACTACATAGGAGCTACAGATTCTTATTTTTGCGTAAGAAATCATACTCCAAATTATGCTTGCATCAATAGGTATTTCTGGCTGAACTATGTCATGCTTTCACCACCTGAAGATTGAAACATACACTATTTAGATTGTTACTACACAGTAGGTAATGCTATCACAACAAAGTTTAAGGAGTGAAAAAATAACTTAAAATCTCTTTGTCAGATAAAAATAGAACCAAGTCTGTGGTGACAGAGGCAGACCAGAAAACTTAGCATAATCTGGAATCTTTCACTCCTACCTCCATTGTCCAGAAAATTCTTTAAGATTTTGCTTTTCTAATGCTGCTCACTCTCAAATAACTACATCTATGGATAATTTATCATGTTAGAAAGTATGCACTTATGAACCCGCTTGATAATGCTGATTGGGAAAATTAGTGTTAAGTTTGAAATAAGCACTACTGCAGTAATTACTGAAAAGTTTACTTTTTAGCCAAAAGATTAAGTCCAGAGAACTTTTGGATGGTAAATGTTTTTCGTACATCTACATTTGCAATGAAAGAAAGAGCCAAAATATTGTAGACAATATTTTCCAGGATCTAGTCCTGTAATGCAGAGCTGTATTTCTCCACTAAGGACTTCAATACATGTTTATAGCTACTCATGAATTTAAATTACCTGATGGCCTTATAAATGGCAGGTCTTTGTGTTGTGCCTGGAAGCTGACTATTTAAAAATTCAGCTACATTCAATGTAGAGACTGTTTCTATTTTGGGTAGATAGTGACAAAAATTATTCGAGGTTTTTTTTGAAGTTTATACTGACCCTTAATAAAAATGTATCTTGACAGAAGAAGTGGATTCAGTGTGCTGTCATTTTAGGATACTGCTATGAAAAAAGCATTACTTATACCATGGTACTCTAGTTTTTGATAACAACTGCGCTGTCACAAATGGTATATGTAAATACTCTTATTTTCTCAAATATTTATGAATTGTAATTTGGAAACGAAATTGCAAATACAGTGCTTTAATTCCCTGTTTAATACAGAGCAGCGGATCTGTTTAATCAGCACAGTAAATACGTATGCTACAGTTTTCGAGAAGCAGCAGCTGGGGGTTCATTTTTTTACCATTTAAACACCTACTGCTGCTTGAATGTCGGAATAAAACCAACCTTTTTTTTTTGTCCACTGCCATCAAACCAAACAGAGACAAGAGCAGCAGCAGCACAGGTCGGTTCTTACTCATCTTTTCTGAGGCGATGTCTGCGGAGGGGAGCTGGGCACAATGGGCAGTGCCCCCACACCTGCTCCCCTGAGCTGGGATGGGCATGGAGGGGGAGCAGGGGAGAATTTACTGCACATTCAGACTTCAGCACCCCGAATGCTGAGCACTTCCCATAGACTGGAACTGAGGACAAAATCTGACGCTTCCAGAGCAGAGATCTGTTCCCCAAGGATGCCCTGGGCAGAAGGGGTCTTGGCCAGTGGGAGGGCAGAGGGGGCTGGTGCTGGGGCTGAGAGCTGCCCTCTCCCAGGCCATGCCCTTCAGCAGTGCAGTTATTTAAAGCTGAGAAAAGGGAGCAGAGGCTCAGCTGCTTTCCTGTGGCTGGTACCTCCTGCCAAATGGCAGCACAGAACCCTTTAGTGGTTTATTTCTATTATTGAATTCTTAACTACAGTGCTAGGACATTAAATGTGGCAGTTTAAAGTATGCAGAGAGTGAGTTGCAATTTCTCCAACAAACTGTACAGCTTTTGGGTGTTTAACAGCAGCAATTTAAAACATGAAAGGCCATCTGAGGATCAGTATCACTGGACAGTGATTTCCCCTGCTTAGGGGTTTCTTTTGTAAACGAGGCTCAGCTGGGGCTGATCTCAGGTGTTCAACAGATCTCTCTACCTCCCAGGCTGAAAAATATCCTTGAAAAGCCCCTCAGAAACCACTGAACCCCCCTGTTTTCTGAAGCCCACTTCATTTGCTAGACAGCCAACAAGCCTGCTCTGTGGAAATTGTGCTGCTGCAATTTTCTGGTTGGTGTGGAAAATTGCACCTCTATCAAGTCTCCTCGCCACCTGGTTCACCAGCAAAATTTTAAGGATGCTACTCAGCAGAGTAGCTACTGGATCACCAACACTCCTGAACATCAGAAGCATGACCAGGGTAAACACCAGAAGCACTGGCATCAGCCTAGAGAGAGAGCAGTTTTCAAATACATAAGAGGCTGCTGCAGAGAGGAGGTGAGTAATTTGTTCTGCGTGTTCACAGGGAGATAAGGGGCTTAAATTATAGCTGAAAGAGTTCAGGGTAATGATAGGAAAACCTTTCTAACAAACAGTGAGAGCAGAGAGGTGCAGCGAAAGGTTGCCTGGAAAGGTGTTGGAGTTTCTGTCACTGGAAATCTTTAAGAGCAGGTTAGATAAACACCCTGAGGCACTGCTGGTATTGCTGAGGTGCTGTGGCAGGGAGAGGTCTGGGGCCCCTGGCCAGCTGAGCTCAGTGTCTGCTGCCTTGAGGCTGTTTGCTCTGCAGGGGAAGCCACAGCTTGTTTTCTCAGAGATGCCCAAATGTAAAAAGACTCAAAAAAAACCTTTCTGAACGACCATCAGATTTTTCTTCTGGCTCTCCATGACCGTGACTTGTCCTATGCCACCAGCACTGGGCTGTGGAAGGAAGAGTGGGCAGGAAATGCCTTGAGGCTGATTTACCCCAGGTTAATGGGGCACTCAGGAAAAGCCATCTGCAAGGGTCAAGAGGATTTAATCTGGATTTGAGCTCAGGCTTCAGCGGATGCCTTCCCACTCCATCATGATCTGGCAGGTTTGGTGCAGCTGCTGGTGCCATGCACAGTCAGAAAAGTGCAAGGGCTGATGGATGAATCAGGAGAAATGGGAGTAGTAGGTTGGTTCTGTGATGACCAGCTCTACCAGTTTAGATTAATATCAACCTGCAAAAATGCTGGGACACCTTTTTGACAATAAATACCCTTCTTAAAATACCTTACCATGGGCTACTAAGTGAATCTCTCAGTGGGAATAGTCTGCCCTGACTGTCCAGCTGCAGAAATTGATTTGTTTAAACTGAAAAAAATACAATTGTCTGTCTTTAAAGAGTTAATAATGCACAGATTTGCTGGAAATCCCAGTAATGAGGTAAAGAAATCAATTTCTATAAATCAGTAGCACTGTGGGTTGTGATCTCTCTAACTATGATGTGGGCAGTCCAGACAGCAGTTGCCAGTATTTTTAGGGAGGTTTAAAGTTAACGTATTCAAAGACTACTTGGTCTGACTAAAGGAACTTCACTTTGAAACCCCAGTGCTTTGATCACAGCAAGAGAAGAGTCATGGCTGTGGTACTGGGGCACAGAGCACCGTGGCCATAGCTGGTAATGCCAGTGCAGCTATGGATTTGTCAGCATTTCTGTCGACATGCTGCTTTTAGGGATTTATGTCCATAGCTAACCCCCCCCAGCTCAGTGCACAGGGCTGACATATCTACTGACTTTTTTCTTTTCTGCAAAATGGTATTGAATTGAGCAAATCAAATCTCAAGTGATCCAGAATGATCTTATAGGGTCTTGAGCAAATATGTCACACAATTTGTGTTCCTGTGGGACTGTGGGGGACCATTGAATACACTTGAATATATGAGCTTGAAGTGGTGCTTATAAAGGTTTGCAGGGCAGCATCCATGATCCATCCTTTTATCACTTCCACTCCCTTCTTTTATCCCTTTAAATAAAAAGATGCACATAGACACCAGCAGCAAGAGGGACAAAGAGGATCAGTATGAACACATTCATTAGGACTTACAAAAAGCTGGGAAATGCTTCTTTTTTCAGTCTACCTCCACAAAGAAGTTGGTAGATAAAAGCGTGCACCCTTTGGAGAAAATGAGTCCTAAGTCTGTGCAAGCTCTCATTTGAAAAGCATGGATTTAATTCCAAAAGCTCCTGTTTGCATCCAAGAGCACATCTGAGCACTACATGCCATAATAATGTGATATTGGTAGGAAAGAGGGACACATTGTTTCAGCTAAACCCATGGTGATGATAAAAGGTAAATGGTATTGAAGGCATTATTTAATAAATGCCACAGCAAACCTTGGCAGCAAAAGCAGCTCAGAACAATATGTGAACATATCCCTGGAGGAAACACTCAAAACTGCTCCAGAACATGGCATTTTTTTCCTGGCAAAAGGGTATGTGATTTTCATTCTCAGCACGTCATTCTAAACCGAGAGCAAGAAGCAGCACAATTAAATCTGCTCAGGTAACAGTGACATTAACAGCTCTGCTACTTGTGAAAATGCTTTGTAAAACAAGCCGTCTTTAGCAAGCCTTTGCTCTTGCAGTAAGAGTGAGCCACAAACTGTTCAGAAAACATATTTAGCAAAACTACAGATGCTCATTTTCCACTAGGTCCCCATCCTGCCCCAAATCCCCATTAAAGTGCTGAGGACAGGAGGGACAGCAACCTCCCTGGGCAACTGCCTGCAGGTAAATCAGGGTCCTGTGGCTGTGGGTTGGGGCCAGCCCTGAGCAAGGGCCTTCTGGCAGAAAGGGGCCACATTGGTCCCCAACCCACAGCAGCATCCAGCTCTGCCCTGCCAGCACCTAAAGGGCCAGCAGTCTGGGGAAAGGCTGGCCAGGCTGCAGCTTGGGGGACAAACTCAGTGTCCTACTGGGAGACTGGGTTTTCCCCCACTTGAGCATCACTTCACCATTCTTAGCATCCAAAGACATTTGCACCTCCCTTCTATCCCAAGGCAGTAGTCTAAACACCATCCCACGGGTGTCTTTGCAGAACCCAAGGGTGTTTCTCTGAGAACCAGCAGCAGTCTCTGCTCCACCCCCGGTTTCCATCCTCTTTTCACCCTGAAGGGGTTGAAAGGCAGCCAGCTCCGATGCCAGCAGCGTGGTATCTGCCTGTCTCGGCACCGTGGCAGTGGGCACTGCAGACACTGGGGGTGACAAAATGAATCTGTCCCACTCCTGGAGACATACTCAAATCCTTTATTCATCAGCAAGTGAGTCACTGCCCTTCCCACAGTCTCTTCCTGCGAAGCAGAGGTGACAGCGAAACAGGATCAAGCGCCTACACTTCCCCAGCCTACACAGAGAGCTCTGTGCCATCCCCTCCTTCCCAAGCTGGCAGCCCTGCTAGTCTGGAATAGAAGTCCTGAGAAGTGTGCAGGAGTGAGGAGACACACAGGGTGAGGAGGCAGCAATGCATCCTGTCTGCTCTGCCAAAAGGAGCACTTCACATGTGTGAATGCTCCAAGAAGCATCTGCTGGAGAGAAAAGGGCTGCACAAAGGGGAGACACGGCCTGTGCTGTGCCTGTGACCCCCCTGTTCCCTCCTAGCATTGCTCACCAGTGAGCACTGGTGCCTTTGCCCACACATGAGGCAGCTGCCTGCTCCACCAAGGACAGGGACTCCCCAGGCCATACCTGGTGTCAGAAATGGGGCTGGCTCTGCGGACCAGCATCCATCCCTGTGGGGTGACTCCAGGAACAGCAGCAGTATTCCCCATGGTAATGTGAACAGAAGTCAAGCAGAGTTGCAGTCATCTGTAAAACTCTAATTAGCTTTAAATTGGGCAAGGAGACATCTGGACCAGAGGTGAAGGCAACTAAAGACAATCACTGTTTTCCCTTGACACAGGTCTGCTGAGCCTGCTGGGCTCCATTGCAGTCACCTGGAGTGACCCAAAGAAGGCCTTGGGATGAGCCATGCCAACACTGCTCCACAGTCTGCTCAAAATGTGCAAGACAAGGAGAGTCCAAATTCATTTGCTGCAACACTGTGCTTCTCAGTCCCTGTTTATACACTGCCGTCAGTGCTGGTGTTGGCTTTTATATGTATTTATTACACAAGCAGAAACAAGGAGTTGTAAATCAGTAATAGCCCATCCATTAAATTTCCTTTCCAAAGAGGAACTAAGTATGACCAGCAATGTTGGTTTATCCGGGAAGTATAAAAAAATCAAATCCATTACAACAACCATAGCTAAAGAAAATTGTCCAGACTTTGTTCAAAAACCTTTGCAAGTTGGAAGTTTCACCTTCTATTTCCATTACACAGTTAGGAGATATACAAAGTAGGGCAGCTGAAGCTGTGGATGGCCAAGAGATGCTGCATCTCATCTTAGGGAGGGACTTGGACACTGGACTCTGGTCATCTTTTATCTGAACCAAAAAGGCCTATCAGATGCTACACACCCTGATGTAGAAGAGCTGGGCTGCAACACAACTCTGCCCCTTCCCCTTCTTACTTTTAAACATCCCCGTGTCTCTCATTCCTGACCTAAAGCCATTCTCCTCCCACTGAAATGACTGTGCTGGTGACCACAGGGCCTCCACAGCGTTAGGAAGAGAGTGAATCACTGCAATTTCTCAGCTTTCAGAGTCAGGGATTATCTTTATAAATGCACCCAACACTGCTATAGATAAGCAGGATTTGAAAGACATAAATACTTTGCTTCTTTCCTGGGTTCTTTGTTCTTCAGAGAACTCCAGCATCCTGTTTTGTGACATTCATCTTCAGGCTAATGAACAGCACAAACCTGCATCCAGAGAAAAATGAAAGCCATGGCTGATGGTAGCAACAAAATAAATGGCAAAAGTCTAAAAGTAAATAGCTTTGAAAACTGATACGTTTTAGTGTGACATGATAATGCAGAAAGGTTGCCAGTGCTGGTGTTATTTATAATTCCCTGAACGTCTGAATTCCCTCCAGCCAGCATACATTAAGTACAATCCAGGGCATATGCAACAAATCATATTCAATGATGAAAAGTCAGGAGAAAAGCAAGAGCTCAATCTCTCTTGATTACAGCAGCCACAGATTTCTTTTTCATAGACTGCCAGTACTAATGAATGGAGGGGACATGAAAGGAAAACAAAAATACTGAAATCAACCTGCTTCACGTGCCAATAGATGTATCTGCTCATAAACTTGATTAATTAAATGCAAACCATTGTCAAGAAATGTTGTTCAGGGTATTTAAGCCCTCACTCTGACTGCAGATCCAGCCATGTGTGAAAGTATAGCCCTGAAAAGCTACATGGGATTTAGCTCTGGGATCCTGGATAACAACCACTGCTGCACACAAACACAGGAGGGGATGTATTTATGAAGAGGTCCATTTTATGGTGGAGAACAGCGGGTCCCAAAAGCTCTGCTAGAGCAGGATTGATTCAATAAGATGTGTCTACTGTGCCTGGAAAATGGAAGTTCAGCCTAAAAACCAGAAGCTGGGCCCCATTTGGCACACAAAAAACTTTGATTTTCAACACCCAGTTTTCCATCTAGAGATCACTTAATGTCAGGCAGTGCTTCTGAGAAGACCTAACAGTTTTGAAAAGTTATTGAAATATATTCAATATTCAAGAAAATTGTTAAAACCCAAAGGGAATTTCATAGCATGGAGATCTGTGTTTGAAATATTCAAAGGCAGAGGTCAGAATTAAGTACCACTTGGCTGCAGTGACCTGTTACATGTTCCCAGCAATGCATTTTTACAATAAGATGGGAATGTTTGCCTTGCAAAGGTTAGCTATGCTTTTAAAATTCACCATGCCTCAGATCTGCCCAGCCTGAGACAGCTCTGTGGCAGCGCTGCCCTGACGCCTGTTAATGATAAAGTGGAAATCCCTGTCCTAGGGCACTGGCACAGCCCTCCCAGAGCTGCTTCACGAGCCTTTGGAGGGACATTTTTAGAGTTGCTCACTGAAATCAAACCTGGCAGTGCACCTGGCAGGGTATTTTTTTCTGCTTTTGAAGGATGGTTGGACTTTGCTCCAGTGGGCTCAGTGGCCAAAGCAGGGCTGCACCACAGCTGCAGGTCAGAGGCTCCAGTCATAGCCTGGCTTTGCTTCTTCAGCTGCCACAGCCCCATTTTTGTACCTAAAACATTAATATTTCAGTCATTCTCAGGAGAAGGTTAGCCTGTTACATATTAGGCTCACGGATGCTGCTGTTCTGCTCTGGTTAGCAACGCTGATTATGTAAAGGATATTTAATGCTGTAAATAATTAAAATGCTTTACAAGATTTTGGCTACTTTTTTAGGAGCAAAAAAGAAATTAAAGAAAATGTATGCAGTGGATTTGTGAACAAACGCTCGAGTCTTCTAGGAAGTGGGGAGACAGTTAATAATATATAATTAACACATCTTCCTTTCTTCCCTTGTTGGTGCAGACATGCCTTTAGATGAAAAGCACAGAACATTAAAAGTGTGTGGGACAGAATAATGTTGAATTTTATGTAAGTTCAGCCTTGTCACCAGCTACACTCTGCATGTGTTACAGAGAGAGCAAGCCTATTCCTCATCAGGGATCTCATCCACTGTACTCTCCTTTTACAGGCCTTTTACACTCTCCTTTTACACTCCCCCAGGGGTGCCAAGGTGGATTTTTTCCTCCAAAAGGAACTAAGTTATGGCCTAGATTTTGCTATGCTATTGAAAGAACTCAAGGTAGCCAAAAGGAGAACATATTATTACGTTGCTCGTCTACTTAAGAGTCAAACATTCAATTTGAAATTCGTCTCATATTTTCGCCAGACATCCCGAGGTGGCACATCACAGCTCAGCAGCCCAGAGCCAGGTTAAAATGCTTTCTAATGGGTAACTGCAGAAGGGCACATCCCACTGAGGAGGCTCATGAGCTCTCCGAGAGGATCCAGTCGAATGTGAAAATCGAGGGATCACAGACAGCAGCAGCAAACCCTGCTGGCAGCATCGCTCGCTGTGGCTCCCAGACCAGGCTGTTCCTTTTGGAACCACTGGTCACCTGCATTACAAACAGCTGGCAAGGAAAAGCCTTTCACACAAACCAGAGACTTCCTTGATGCTAAAAATGCATCCAGGACCTAATGAGACAAATAGCCTGCAGAAATACAGCTGTGCCCGTACCGAACTGACATCGCCGCAAGCCTAGGGCAGGAGGCACTGCCACATGCACGGCACAGTGCTCGTGTGGGTGAATGGAAATGTGTACTGTGGGATCAGCAGCTCCCTAGGAACAGAATGGGACTCACTCCTGATAACTGTAGGTGATGAGATGCACACACAGGTGTTACACAAACATTTATAATTATGCAAATCCAAATAGCTAAATAGTTTGCTAAGTATTAGAGACGGTTACTTACATTTTACTACAATACACATAAGCTGGTTTTGTAGCTACTGGTTATTCAGGGACTGCCAGAATTTGCTGAACTGCTTGTCAGAGCTATTGATGGCTCCAGGTAGAAGAGCTCTGACAAAAGGTCAGGGGCAGACGAGTTTCTCGCTCACCCCAAAGCTGACATTTGCAGCCCTGTAGCCCAGAGTAACAAAGGCACAATGAGCCACAGCCATTTAAGTCTTCAAACTTCCTTATTTCCTTTGAGAAAGCCTGGTTTGGTGCAAACCTTGCTTCTCTACAACAAATACGACAGTGCTGAGAGCATCACTATACACTGTTTGTAGATGGACTTTAGTGTTTTCCCTACCAGGGATGTGCTGTTGAGTGTGGGCTGTTTCACTGGACACCAGCAGGGACCTTTGGAAACAGTCTCATCTGAGAGGTTCTTATTAACTGCTATATGCTGATGCAGGAAATTGGTGTCAAAACATCCCTCATTTCAATTACTTCTGAGTCCTAGGTAGTTTCTCCAGAGAAAACACCAGCTCCAGCTGCCACCAGGCAAGAGTGTTGTCAGTCCTGAGCGTGCCCCAAACAGGGTGCCAAAAAGCTGTCTCCTAACTAAAGACCTCTCTCAGCATGCAGTAAATCCAAAATTTCACAGTCAAATATTTATAGATTCTACTTTTTCAATTTAGGTATGTAAGTACCACCTTAATGCTGCACCTCCCTCTGAGCGGGCTAACAGAATAAAGTGAAGAGAGACAAACATTTTAAAGCTCCACCTCCTGAAAAAAGGGGTTTTAAAATTATCAAGGCTCCATACCATATGTATAAATCAAAATCACATTCTTCTTATCAAAGGACAGCATTCCCTTGAGTTCACACTTGCAGCCACAAGGATGTTGGTTTTCTGAAGTCAATGAAGACAATGAGACAAGAGATTTTACTTAAACTATATATTTTTACATAAAACAACTTTATGTTACAATAAAATCAGATAAAAATCACAAAGTTATATAAGTTCATAAAGAAAAAAATCAAGTTTTCCTTTTAGAGATATAAAACCCAGCATTTACTGCTACTAGGAGTCTAAATGTTAACATTGACTGTCTATGGTCAATTTGAAAAAAGAAAAAAGAAGAGGAAAGTACTTTTTTACAGCAGACAAAATGATGAGGTAAGAGATGCTTTTACAATGATCCAACTGTAGTAAACACTTCAGTTTTCATTAAACCATATACTAAATATAATAAACCCAAATAAAAATATACCTTTAGAGCACTGCAGTGTTTTCCCACAGTTGTATACCAACAAATCGTCAGTCATTCACTAAACTTTACTTGAAACAGTAAAAACAGGGTGTATGTTTATCTTTAGTACTAAAATCTCATAATAATCTAAATATTTTGGTATAGCAGACCACACTAAAACACTCTCAGAACTTTCAACTACAAGGGATATATTCATGTTAAAAACAATGTGCTTTGTTTGCCATTCATGATGAGCTTTATAGAATATTATGTTCATGATCACTATTAGGCAATTAAAGGAAAACATCTAAATGCTGCAAAATACTCTTTTATTGAGCATAGCTCCCTCATCACATACCAAATTTAATCAGCATACTGCAAACTTAGAAGCTTATTTCACAAATCTTACATATCGGTTCTTTTAGCTTTAGTATATGGCTAAAATAATTATTGCTGACCAGTGTTAAAAAATAAAACAAACAAAAATACAACAGCAGTCAGATTTTTCTCAAGTGCCTTTCATGTGTGTACCATTAATATTGATTAACTAAATGAACTAAATTTCAAAATGTGCATATAAAATTTCTGGAAGTATAGGCACCTTCATCTGAAGACTGTATATTCATGCTACCTGTTTAAAAAAAGAAGAAAAAGAAAAAAGAAAAAAAAAAGAAAAAAAAAAAGGAAAAAAAAAAAAAAAGAAGAGCAAAGACAATACACAGTAGAAAAATCGAACAGGTTGGACATCCAAAATACCCCAGGGACGCAAGCAAAGCCCTCCTGGCCAGGACCAGCTCTGCCCACAGCCTGCAGGAGAGTCCTCATTTGGGAAGCACCTTTGTCATATTTATCACTCACCTCCTGACTATTTCGCCTCAGGTACCTCATAATTTACCACAGAGAATGGTATTTAAGACGTGCAAACTTCATGTAACTGTCAAGTTTACATCCTAATAGCGAGCCTAAAACACTGCCGAGCTCCCAGGGCACAGGACTCCAGCCACAACATCCTTGGCCAAGCTGTGTGGGCCAGCTGGGGCTCTCCCACTGGAGGTGTGTCTGGATCAAACATCCTGTGGCTACATATTGCTTTGCCTGATGCACAGGTGCTTGTTGAACATGATCCATGGAAAGAAAAATTACCTTAGGCTAGGTCTGTGTCTTACCATTGCTAAATCGTGCCCACAACCAGACCCTGCCAGCCCAGCCATGGAGCTCTTGCTGCCTTTCAGCCCCTGCCAAAAGCTGAACCTGCCCTTCTGCAAGGTCCCTGGTGCTGCTGAGGCCCTGTAGGACAGCAACAGCTTTTCCTATTTTTGACTGCAACTATGTGATCACAACCAGTGCTGCAATGCTCTCGCACAGCTCAGCTCTGTGTGTGAGGACATTCGCCTTCCACCCCTCACATCACCACCCATGTGATATGCTGAGGACTTTTTGATAATTACAGGCTTGACAAGTCCAGAAGTGCCTGGACAAAGGTGGGTGAGCTGATGGATCAGTGTGGCCATCCAGACCTTTAGCCCATCCACCGTTTGTGAGCAGAGCACATCTTTCACCGAAGCCTCTGCTGAAACAATCACCAAAATTAGCTGCTGCTGCTGACCCCTCCTTACACCCCTTTCCTTCGGGTTCAGCACTGGTCGCACACAAGTCTGAGATGTTTCACCCTTATAGCAGTTTTGTTTTTGTTAATCCATAGGCTCAGGAAGACAGCACTATATTCCTTACAAGCCACTGATGCTTTGAAGGGTTTTGCCAAGATAACTCTCTGGAAGAGCCTAAGGAAGAGCATGGTCTTGTAGCTGAGAAACTCCCACCACTGCAAGGTGGTGGCAGTAAGAGAGAATTTTCCTTCTGTTACTTATGAAGCCACCAAAGGTGGCAAAAAATTAATAAGAGAGAAAATAAACATTTGGGGAAAAAAATGAACAGCATGAAGAAGAGTGCAGAAGCCTAAGGGCAATTTATGCCCTATTGGGAGGGGAACATGAGTTCCCTGTGGCCAACAAGCCACCAAGCAGGTGAGCACCTGCCTCAACACCACAAATGCTTTGGCTGGTACCCTTTGAAAGGAATGGCAGTGACAACAGTCAGGGCAGCAGAAACCCTTCCTACTCACCTCAATTCATTGGGCAGCTTTAAAAAGATGCTCTCCCTAAATCATTCAGATTTAGGTTGTTTGTCCAGAAAAAAGACATTGTCTAAAGAACATTTATTTTCTGGGCACAGATGCACCCAGCATAAAACTGTTTTAAAAAAGTGCATCTTTTGAATACTAGGATACAGAAAGGGAGAGGTGGTGTGGAATTTCTTACAGGGAAGACAATTTTCTTCCAGTGAGCTCACTTAGCAAAGGAGACACCAATTAGATGTAGACAGAACACTACAGAGTACTACTTTTGCTGAAAATACACTTTTAGGCCAAACAAAACTACTTGTGAAGTTGAGTCAAAAATGGCAAATAAAGATTCAGCCAAATAGTAAAAAAGAAAAAGGTTAACCTACTTTATTTTGAGGTGTGAAACAATGTTTCAGCTTTTCATTTTGAAATAATTTACTCCTAATATGAGACTAAGGTATTTTTCCAGAATGTGATGATGTAACATATCTAATAGAACATTAGATATGAAACAATTGAAAACTATTCTCTTCAGGTATTTTTATTTCACTGAATATTTTCAGGTTTTGTGCTAATGTGAAGTAGCCCTGTTTATTTCCCATTATGGCCACCAAAAAACATTCAAACCTCACCGTTATTCAGCAGCTCTAACACCAGCTCAAAGAAGAGACTCAGCCTAGAGGACAGTGAGACATTCTCTGTCCTGGTGTCACAAGAGGCCAGCCCAGATTTTTCTTCCTGAAGTCCCCAGCTTGTTGATACCATGGGGGCCAGACAGGAGGGATGGGCTGTGTGGGAGGATCTGTGGTGGTGTGGCTGACAGAACTCAGCACAAGAAGTGCCAAGCACAAGACTTTTGTTAAGAAAAGACCGTGCAAGTGAGGTAGGAGAGATCCTGCCATCAACCACGTAGAGGGAGAAACCTGTGTCCAGAAAGGGAACTCAAGGTTGCCCAAGGTGAGAAAGAGCCTCGTATAAAGACACCTCCACTCAGGTTGGATGGAAATGGAGCACTGACCAACACATTGCTGATGGCGTTTGGAAATCAGGATTTGCCCAGCACTGTACAACAAAACCAAAGTCTGCAGACGCTCTCTTGGACAGGGATGAGCATTCCTTGGCCCCAGCAGTGTTTGGGGCCATCCCTCAGCAGGTGTCTGCCAACCAAACTCAGGGTGCCCGTAGGGACAGGTTGAATTCCAGCCACACGCAAAAGGTGGATTAAATGCACCCATAGGATGGTGCCTGCATTTTGGTGGGGAAGGCTGGCTGCCCTGGTGCTCCCACCTGGAGGGAGGAGGCATTTCAGTGCATGGATGAGTCTCTGAGGAGCAGTGTAGGCTCACAGTTTGGCAGGTGGGCTATTGCTGGGCCATCACAGAGCGTTGAGGAATAAGCAGTGTGTGACACCGATGGTCCCCCCTCAGCAGGAGCCTGGGATGCCAGTCCTGGGGCAGGAATGGGGCCAGGCCAGAGAGGGCAGCTGCACCTGGTGCCCAAACACTCCTGAGAGCATACACTATCTCTTCCTAGCACACTTTTGGCTTTTGAAGAGTTAAAATACAACAAAAGAGAGAGAAGGCCAAAAGAGATGGAGTTTGGGAAGGTTTTTAAGTGATTACACATAGAAGCTCTCAGCTTGCTGCTGCTGGGAAGGAAAAAGATAGAAGGCAATTATAGCAAGACCTTGGATTCTTTAAGGATGGAGTTTCCCACAGCATAGAGCTGTGTACAGGCATCCCTAACAACTCAACATCAGAGCAATAGAAGATAATAAGCAAATACATACATTTGGGGCAATACTAGAAGAGACAGGGCGGGGATTTCTCTAAGAACACCCCCATCATTCCTCTGGTGGGCATGAAGCACCCAGAAATAACTGCCTGTGTCAGAGCTATGCACTGGCTTAATGTGCCAGCATTAAACTCCATCTGTTAAATCAATGCAATCCCATGGAAACACTTCTCTTGCAATTTAAGAGTGGCTTAATACATTCCTAATGAACTGGATCTGAGATAGACCTGACTAAAGTGGGGAAAAAAGATCTGTATTAACCCCAATAAAATAATATGTTCACAGAGTCTTTTGCATCCTTTTACCTGGAATCTAACATGTTAAAAAACATAGGTTATATTAAAACCAAGAGGGAAGTCCTAAGATTACTCAACAGGAAGAAGAAGATAGAGTGGGGTCCTTCATGAAAAAGCAATGAACCACTGTGAGAAGTAGGGCCCTGACTGCCAGTACTTCTTACAGCTCTTAGTTGTGTTCTCCTGAGAGTCCCAGCTGATCCAGGGACCAAAACCAGCATGGGAGGAGAAGCAGGATGAGCTGCCTGATAAATGATGGTGTGTATCTGACTTTCTATCAAACAAGGAGACTAAAAATGGAGACTACTTGTGCAGAACCACACAGAGTTTCTGACGTCATTTTCATTTTGAGAAGTCTGGTCTAACCCCCACATTATGCAACTGTTGAATCTTCCACACTGGCAAAGTCTAATTTTCACACGCCTACATGTTATGTACCTGATCTTTATTTTTATTTTAAAGATCAGCAGCCTACAGCAATTTCGTTTTAAAGAGACTTAAATGGTCATTATGAAAGGTCCCAGCTTCACATCCTTTGTTTAAAAGGAGTAAAAGCAAAAATACTCAGATTGCAGTCTGAAAAACTGGCAGTGAAGATAACGTAACAGTAACAGATGAAAAGAAAATTCAAGGGACAATTGCAGACAGACCCTATCCCTACCAGGGGGACTATATATTCAGCTGCAAAAAAAGTATTCAATGCACGTTTCATCTATAACCCACCTTTCTTTTAAAGGTCACTTTAATAATCGAGATGTGCCAAAAAAAGAAAAAAGCCCCTAAATTCAAAAAAACCCATGGCCATTAAATCAGTCACTGCTGGAAAGCACTAACATGGTGTTTAACCAAGAAGCAAATAATAATGTCATATGAACAAAAGTACCTTCCTGAATTCGTTCAGGTCCCATGTAAACACTCTCAAACCAGGTTGTGAAAAAAGAAGAGAAAGAAGCTGAAGGAAGCCCTAAGGGAAAGAGCAAAACTTGGGATGGATTCTCCCCTCTGGCCCATTTTACATTCCTGTCTGTAATTTAGTGAACTTCCTTCTCACTGGAGGCCAGGGCATGACCTTGCATTTCTCAAAACACATTTAGAGCTGCTGAATAATCAGTTCAAGAATACAACAGCACTTCTGTATCTCAGCTTGGGGTGGGGGTTCTTTGTACTGTATAACCTGGTGACTTATTCTCACCCTACTGCCAAAGAATGCAGAAATCATAGGAAAGGATTTTCACTTCATGTGGTCATAGCCCTGCCAGAGTCATGGGTGGAAACTTGCTTCTGAGCAGCACCTTCAAGTAACCTTATGCACTGTCTTCCTCTTCACTGCTGCAGAAGTTAATCAACAGTGATCAAATTGCACAAAGGGGCATGAGTTGTGTACAAAACAGCAACATATCACTTTTAAAAATAAATATCCGGTCCCCAGACTCAGGTGGGCATTTTTCAGAGATGCACATAATGAAGGGACTGTATGGATTCAAAACTGAAGGCTAAAGAGAGGTGATGCTGCTAAGCAAGAGAAGCTGTCCTCACCAGCTGGGTAAGACCCATGACTTCAAGAGCTGAAACTCATTTCTGCATCGCTGACTTTGCGCTGTATGGGTCCAGGCAAGCACATGCAACCTCTATCAGAGGTGATCTGAAATCCACTGCACTTTTTTTTTTTTTTTTTTTGGTGAATCAGGCCTGATTGACATGGTCCCTAAAGATCCTGATATCTGTGTGAAGTGATTCACTTGACTGTAGCTCACCACAGGCACATTTTACAAACTGCAGGAGCTCCAGATAATCTCTCTACTCTGCCAAGGAGTAAAAGTCAATGTTGCTAAGAGTGCTGATAGTTCAGACAGGAAAAAGACTTGTTTTCTGTTTCTGTGGTTGCAAACAGCCCTTAAGAAAGATATAAATTTCCCTGCAACAACTAACTGCATATTCATTTTAAGGTAGATCTAGTTCCAGATTCCTGAGACAGAACCCTCTACCTGTTCCCAACCCCACAAAGCCAGAGCAGCAATATAGAAAGTTTCTAATCTCAACAGAATTCAGTGAGCAGCACGATTGGTTTGGTAAATAAACAAACAAAAAAAAGAAACCCACCAAAAAAACCCCCACAGCAAATTTTTAGCCTATATGTACAAAACCAATGCAAACAAGTGGAACATTCTAGTTATATTTCATAAAACACATGTTTGGGATCAACAAAACATCAAACATCCAGACCCTAGATTACAAAAAAGATCTATTGCCATCTAATTGTCAACCCCAAGTTTAGACAGTCCTTGTCGGAAATCATGTAATTCATCTATCTTTCCGTCCAGTACATCTAAAAAATTCTTTAATTCAGTTTTAAGGTTGGTCTGCCTATGTTTACTCTCTTCAACTTCTGTCCTTAGCGTTCTGACTTTCTCTTCAAGATCTTTGTTCTTTTTCTCAGCAGCCTTAAAGACAAAAGAGCAATAAGATGAATCATGGAGAAGGAGGATGAACAGCATTTCATATTTTAAAACAACAAATGACAGCTGGGCTGGGCAAGTTTGCTTCAACTTTTGCTAACTGATTAACACAAGCACCTTCGAGAGCAACAGACATGTGCTAGTCCGATTAAAAGGAAAGAAAGCCCATGCAGGAGAGGACACAGATTAACTGGAAAAGATGCTTTGCATCAAACTTTGTCAGTTGGTTGATATCTTCAAATTCAGCTGGATTTAAATCATGCATAACTGTGCATACATTTCTGTCATTGCTACAGTTGCAGAATTAGACACTGTGCCACCAATTACATACAGAATTATCTATGGTGGTTTAACCTTGAAAAACAAGCTTAGATAATACTGCCTGAAAAATAAAGTTGCTTTATTCAGCACTTTTGGATTGGTAAAGTTCCATTTTGTGTGAGCACTCAGGCAAGGAATGGGGCAGCCAGGTAACCCTTCCCTCGCTGCACTTCGTTCAATTATTTGCCCCCCCTTAGACTTTTTTATTCTCTATTTCATGCATGTAAGCTCATGCTCATTCTCACAAAAGCCACAGACCACATCTTTTACCATACTGAACCAAACAAAATTCATAGTTTAGCCATTTCCAGCACCTGCATTGCTCAGCAGTCTTCTAAAATATTTTAGATCATTTAGATTATCAGAGTGATGGGATTTATTGATTGGATTTCACTTCAGTGATGAGACTGCTAATATTTATTCTCCTTTCATGTATTAATTCACTGCATTTAAACAAGCCCTGACTTGAGGAAGTGATGCCCAAAGTCCAGCTGCTGGCTGGGACAGGGCTCCCAGCGAGCACCTCCCAGCAGAGGAGCCACGTGTGCCCCGGCAAAGGGATGACACAGCACATCAATGCATCCTCAGGGGAACTGTTATCCCTGATGGTGTGCAGCTCTGCTCATCTGTTTCTTTCCCAAAAGCCTTCCCTGGTGCCACTGCAGCAATTAGCCCCAGGTCCTGGAGAGCTCAGCACACAAGGCTGTGGTGCAGCTCCACGAGCCCAGAACAGCAGAAATACAGGATACAGGACAGCCTGGAATCTGCAGGAGATGGATGCAACATGATCCCAGGCAAACCAATTTCTGCAAACAGCAAGGCAAAGAAACGGAGCTATTTAATTACTCCTATGCTGGGCAGGGCACGGTGTATTTTGCATGTTATTAGCATTTTTTGCTTTTACAAACTGGGGCTCTTTTGCCTTCAAACACTGAAGTCTGAACAGAGAAATGCATGGAACTGTGAGGAAAAAAACCAAATATATCAACTTTTTAAAAATAAATTTCAAACTGTACCTGTAATTGTTCAGATACAGATTCACATTCTGACATTAGCTCTGGTATAACTTCACCCTGCTTTCGGAGCTCTTCCAGTTCCTTTGAAAACATAAAAGAAAGAAATAATATTAGTGCAAGCTTCAATTTAAAACATAATGGAATTTTGAGATGATGAAATGGCTTTGCATATTTTATTGTATTCTGCACAGTATTTGGATGGAAAATAACCAAAATAACTTGTCTGCATTCCAAAATTGCTAATTTTCTACCCGAATACATTTTTTCACTGAATTTTTCATTTTGCATTTCTAAAACAGACAAGGCAATCCCATCTCTAGCATGAATGCCATTAATTATATTAATGAAATCTTAACCTAAACTGCATACCTATGCAAAAGATATATTAAATAACAGAGAAATCTGAGGGACTGTAATGCTATTAGCAATTTATAGACGGTAGCAAAGAGCAAATCACACGTACATTTTCAATCATATATGACAGCAAATAAAAAGGCCAATGGCAATACCAGCTGCATATATAGAGGCATCATACAGAGCACAGCTGTAATGGGCTCTCCTCCAACTTGACTATACGAATACCACAAATGAACACCACCCATGTGGGTAGTGGGGAAAGACTCGAAGAAAGGCTCCACATTTTTGCAGAAAGATCGTTCAAGGAATCTGAAAAACACGTTTGCAACTCCAAGAGAAACTCTGACTTGAAAAAGTGCAAGATCCTTCTCCGGAAGCTGCCCGTGTAGATGATGGTTTCAAGAGCAAGTAGGGGTATATCCTTGGACTACCTGGGCTTGTGTAAAGCACTGACACCATCCCTCACAACATCCTTGTCTCTACATCAGAGAGACATGGATTTGATGGATGAATCACTTGGTGGGTAAGGAATCAGCTGGATGGCCACACTCAAGGAGCTGCAGTCAACAGCTTGATGTCCAGGTGGAGTCCAGTGATGAGTGGTGTTCCACAGGGTTCAGTATTGGGGTCAACACGGTTTTTACTCCAGATTTTTTGTGAACTGCACTGAAGAATTTAACTAATGTAACTATATTCAGACAATGTCCCAGCTGCTGATATAGGGGAAAGAAAGGGTAACTTACTCTTTGTTTTGAGATATGAGTTCCTGTATCTACATTATGGCTGAGAGCTCACATCTCAAAATACAAATATATTAATACGATATATACACCTACTATATATACATAACTACTCTACTGTATACTTACTATATATAGTATAACATAGTGTATATACATTTATATACACACTATATATGGTATGTGGTGTGTGGCATGTCATATGAGAGATATATAAATATTTCCCTAGATATGTCTGTCCTGATTTCCATGTCTTTACGTTTCTCTCTCCTCATTTCCTACATGAAGAGGATATCAACAGCCTTCTTACACAGCAATGCCCATGAGCAGACTTCATGTGAGTTTGAATTCCAGACTATGAAAGGTTATTACTCATGGGTAGTTTGGACCTAATTGAGAACCTGCTAATGTAAGCATGAATTTTTAAAACAAGTTAGCATATTGTCAGTGTAAATGCAAGACAGACATGTAATATTCACAAGTCAATCCATTTTCTAGCTCATTTGGCACTGTAAAAATGTGAATCTTGAGGAAAACACTAGCAGAGAATAAGGGTTATGATACATGCTATTGCCACAGAAAGGTTGGGAAAAAAGAATTACATTTGCCTTTGAAATACAGGGCTGAAAAACATTACATTTATAACAGTGCATCAAAATCCATCTCCCTAAACTACTTCCCAAAATCCATCTCCCTAAACTACTTCCTTGTGCCACCATAAGACCCCTTAAGAGCACTGCTTTTAAGAGAACCAGCAGAGGTGTTGTAATGGCACACAGCAAACTTGACTGCAGCTGCTGACAGCTTTTTCTCTTCAGCCAGCACAAAGCACTTGGTCACTGTAACAATTGCAAAAAAAGAAGATCCCATTTTTTCCCCCACTATTCAAGAGTTTCAAGCCATCATTATAATCTTCCTTCAAAAAAATTACCACTATTTCAAAAATGACAAACTGGGGTACTCCAGCTGAATCTGAATTTCTCGCTCTTGGCATTAGTCCTGAGATTAGAGGGAGACCGTAAAACAGCAAAGCTGAAGACTATGAGCCATCCAGAAAAAGAAACAGGACTTGTTACACAAATGCCAAGTTATTTTGTAAATGATGTCTTTTTAATGATAGTCCTAATGTCTACAGGAATTTTGAGCATGGGGACTGACAAATGAATCTGTTCTCTGTCTGGCACTGGGCAACAAATTCCACCACTCTGGCTCTTCTGCTGGGAGTAGCGTTGTATACATAGAAGTATCATGTTTGTTAACCCCTGACAAATTAAAGTGTGCCATCACAGCACATAACACATTGTGAAACTGAGACAGAGGAACTCTATCAAACTGTTGCTAAGGAGCTGTACATGGAAAACCCAGAAACAGGCAACACCCAGAAACACCAGGCTGCTTATGGTTGTAGGTGAGCCACTCCATAAATCTACACCCCGAGAGAGAAGCAGACAGATCCACTCAAACATGAAAATGCCATTTCTGTGTTCAGGACACTCACCAGCTCTTTGTCCTGAAGTTCTGTTTCCAGTTCTTGGAGACGTCTACTCAGCTGTGCGTTTCTTTCCTTCTCTTTATTTATTTCATTGCACTGTTCCTCCAGTTCTTCAATCTTTAAGAAATGTCAGACATTAGGTGAAATTTTTCAATTTTCTGAAAATCTGGGGCATGATGAAATGGGCATTGGATCTGCTTCCCAAATCCCAGCATTTGATTAACCAAATTATCACTTCTTTCCTTAAAAAGAGCCAATTTACACATCCACTAGGAAGCCCTGGGTCTGTATTTATTCTCTGTCACAGTCTCTCATATGAATACTCAGGGATACACAAAACACTGAGCTCCTAAAATATGTGGAGCTGGGGATAAAATCTGCACTTCACTTCTATGAAACCAACACAAGACTACAAGGGATGGGTTTTCTTAACCCAACAAGGAGAAGAAATCTCTCCATCACTCCCAGCTTTGCCTCCTTGGGGGTTGCTTATTATTCTAGCTGGTATACAAGGGAAGAACATCAAAACTTCAGGGGAAGAACCAGTTCAGAGCAACGTGAGACACTTTGTTCTCTCGCCCAGGGACGCGCTTTGCTCTCTCCGTGCCTCCTCCTGCCAGCTCTGGACTCAGCTCCCAGGAGATGCACTTCCCACAGGCCAATGGGCCAGCTCATTAAAGTATGTACTTTAATTCTCAGCTTCGTGTTGCTTTGGGATTAGAACTTCCCTCATTTGAAGGTAGAGCAATATGCAAAAAATTCTGACCTATTTAATAAAGGAGAAGGAACTTCCCAGGGCGCCGCAGTGGTGCAGTGTGAGTGTTGAGCAAGGAACCTACTTGGGGGAAAAGCTCAGAAAACCTCCCTCTGTAGAAAAAGATGGCACATTATACAGACAGCACTGCTGCAGTCTGGCTAGTTACTAGCATGATGACTTTGCAGCTGTAGCAAGGCAGTGTTTTAATAATGTCTTCATATCTTGTACTACTGGGATGTATCAGGTTTCATCAGTTAATTTTAATGAGAACAACTTTTGTCTGCAACAGTATAAGAAAGCAAATAACTACACTGCAAATAATGCCATTTTCTTATAATATACTGATCCATTCCCTCACTTCTCCTTTGTCCACAAGAGACTGAATTTAGGAACCCAAATAACGTAACAACTAATATTTATTTCTTAATGTGATATCAGTTACTGTGGCTCTGATCTCTGCATTACCATGGTGCACACTTAGAACACATGCCAATAGACAGTTGAGTATCTGCCTCGGGAAAAAGGTTGCTCCACATGGATTTTCAGTGCCAACAAACAACCCAAATCACCTCCAACACTGAAATACTACTTGCAGCCTACTAACACAAAAAAAGACATGAAATGTCTTCCTTCTTTGAAATCAAACACTAAACAAAAAATATCCTCACCAGACTGATATGATCTGATCTCTAATTCAAATGTCCCAGTGATCCACCTAAGCAAGAAGGAAAAGGATACAGCTTTTCCAAGACATTTAGGATGAACAGAGTGAAATTATCCCTGCAAGCAGTGCTCATGGAACCCAGGCTCTCCTGTGCCCAGGCTGGTGCCAGCCCCATGTGGAGCTGTTGCAGAAAACACAGTATTATCTGAGGGATGGTACCAATGACTACTCTAAACTAAGAATTCTTAAATTTAAACCTCTGAGTTGTTCTCTGTTGTAATCATTGCTAACCCTCCATCTTAACACTACTGAGAAATATGCTCAATTATGTAGGGGAAAAGGCTTTAAACAATGCCTCTTGGCAGGTTTCTGGATGTGCCAGGTGTTAGTGCTGAAGGACTCAGCTCACAGCCCACAGTGCTGAGGAAATAAATCCTCATTCCTCTGCACACTGTAGGGTTTGGTTTCTGATACTGAGTGGTTCCCAGCTTGGTTTCCTGTGGGTAACCAGGTCATAACCATGCCTTCTGCTCATTCATATCTATCAGTATTTCAGTGAGCTTAGAAAGGGATATGCAACAGTAACCCCACTTTTAAAACCTTTCTGGTTTATGATCCCATCCAGCAATGCCTGCTGATGCTAAGTGATGGAGCAGAACCAGTCTTCCTGATGATCCCCAGTCCTTTGAACCTCCCTCCCTGCTGCATGCAGAGAGGAGCAGCTGCCTTAATTCCTCATCCACCTCCCTTTCAAATTAAAAATCCACCTCCTAACACACACAACAACAAAGCTGCAGACATCCAAGAGAAAGAGCAATGGCAGGAGCAGCTAAGTGGAAGGGATGGCTCTCCTGTGGGTATGCTCCTCACCTTGCTCCTCAGCTGGTCGTTCTCCTCCTTGCAGGCTGAGAACTGCTTCTTCCATTGCTCGATGCTGGCTGCAGACTCCTGCAGTGCCGTGGACAGCCGGGCGTTGCTCTCCCGCAGCGTCTGCAGCTCCGTCTCCCACTTCTTCACATTGGATGAACTGAGAAAGACAGGATGCCATGAGGTGGTTTCACCTTCTAATCCAGTGAATCGTTATTCTTTACCTTGTCTGCACACTCATCCACCACGGTGTGTTGGCCATTACTTTGTTGCAATAAGATGAAGAACACTCAGATGTATGTAATTGCTCTTGGACATGGCAAGCCTAAAATGAATATAAGCCTTAATTTGACTGTCTCTGCCAAAACAAAGGGATCTACCAACTCCCACAGCAGTGACCTGTGTGTCAGGAAGAAAAGCCCTGCTGTCAGAGGAGGCTGCAGGGTCCAGCTGGGATCCCCACCATCTGCACACAGGGGTCTCAGCCCAGTGCAGTGCACGGTCCCTGTCACCTCCCGAGCTGTGTGGCTGTGCCTTGCTTTGCCTCTGCTGCAGCACAGGCTGGGGACCTGGCACCCCTGCAATAAAGCCACTCTGCACATCTGCAGATGGTACAATAAAATTCAGAATGGAGGATTTTAGGGCATTGACATGATCTATATTTGAATTTTTTATTTAATGCTGAGTCTTAACTATAAAAGTGTTACATAATGCTGCAGAATTAAACTACTCATTCCCCAAAGATTCAAGCTGCAGCACAGAGCACAAGATTAGAGGGTGAATGGGAAGAAGGCTTTGAAACTCCCTCTGTGCTAGTTGCTGCCTGCCTGTAGAGGTGTCTTCAGCAGGGGGAACAAGAAAACATTACAGTTGAAATAGTTTACACTATTAAAATGGCAATAAAGAGAGATGATGTACTTCAAATATAATATATGCCACATTGGAATTGCTCACTGGGTAACGCTGCTTATGATGGTGCTTTATTTTTTGAATACCTTTTTAAGAGTAGCTTGATCCTGTTAGATTTCCTTTCCATTCACAGATCCGTTCACATGCACGAGGCAGACAAGGCAAGATCCCAGTAGAGGATTATTCTATTTTAATGTCATAACTTTGCATATTGCAACGCCTGTATTTTCACTACAGCTGCAAATTACTCTTCTCAGCATTTTCAAATTATTTATCAAAGCAAATAGCAAAAAAATGTGACTTCAAGGGGCTCTGTCCAGTTCAGAAACACCCTCCTAAGACTTCCAGGCAGCCTGATGAAAATACATTTCTCACTTCAACTTTTTATGGTTGAGTTCATTCCCTTTTATGATTTTAAATATCCATATCTATTTTCATCAAAGTAAGTGTGGCAAACTCAAAGAGGAAGAAAGATTGCCTTCACATGTTAGCAGCAGCAATTGCTCCCCTATGGCTTTAATGTTATTTCTGTAGTTCTAAAACTTCATGAACAAAGATGGTTATAATAGTTGGCATCAGCAGAATAAAAGAGAGCTTATTTATTCACAAACTAGATCAGGAATAAACGAAATGGTAAATATCTCTCAACTGGATACCAGGAGGAACTTGCTAAAATCTGCTCATTCATCCATTCCGCTGCACCATTTTAATGTCAAATGTAATGCAATTACATTTGAATAATTTCTGTTAATATCATTAGGCATCAGATAATTACAGCACACTATTCCAGTGCAATTTAGGTTCAAGGGAACTTCACCTTTGGGCTAGAGCAATTTTTAATTTATCATTCTCAGACTTGAGATGTGCCTCAGCAGGGCCACCATGTGACGCTTTCTCGTCGTCTGTGCCGTTCACACTAGAAGCTCGAGTGGAGGATGGTGTTTCACGTCCAGACTCCTGCAGCACAACACACAAACGAACACTGGGTGTCTCCTGCATCTCCTGCAAGACCACAACACCAATTTCTTTGCAATCTTGATCCCACACCACTTGGCTGAGACCTCGGCTCTCCTGGCAGAGCAGTGGTAACACACACATACCCTTTTCATCTTGGCTGCAAAGCTGGTCTGTTTAAAAAGAATGAAAAAATTAGAATGATACACAAATAGATGTTTAAAGTGTTCAAAAATTTTTTACAGGTTATTTTTTTCCCTGATAAGGCTTTTCTAGGGGTTGTTTGGGTTAAGATAATGAAACAATACAGGGCACCTGGAAGCATGCAAAGCCCAAACTGTCACACAAACAAACAAACAAATACTGCTACTTTGAACAGATACTATTCACACAGTGCTTAGTGCTGATCATCAACAAAGTGAACTACAAAGACCATGACAAAAGTTTCTATAAAATAAGTATACAAAATTAGCCACTCAGGTCAATATTTGTGGACCCCACAAAGGAGGATAGTTTCAAGACTAAAAGTATTCAGCAGTTTTTTTCTGATCATGAATCTGATCAAAATCTGTCTAGCCTTCCTCCAAACACTGGCCCACGCCAAGAACGGCTGCTGAGCAGGGTTCACTCTCCCCGAATGAAATGCACATGAAAATACAGTCAGCCACATAGAGAGACTGGGACAACACTCAACTCCTCCAATTTGTAAGAAACCAGATCTCCCTGGACACAGAGACACTTGGTAATACAAGGTGTGCTGCCTAGAAAAGTGTATTGTACAGATACAAAACACAAGCTTCTTCCAGCCACTCACTAAAGCACTGCCTCTGTTCCCACAGCTTCCCATCAGCCACACCTATGCAGGGAAACGCTGTGGCCACAAAGTCAGGCTCTCCACTGGCAAACCAAACACCTACAAAAGTGGATTAGACAGATGACAAAGAGAAAGATCTGGGTGAATCTCATTTACTGTCTGCTGAAGCACTACACTGACTTCCTTTCCAGTGACTCAAACTCTCAAACTATGGGTAACATTACAAATCAAAGGATGTATAGCTTCCCCTGTTATTAAAAAAGTTATAACAGTTCAAGAACTGCTGAAAAAAATTAGATATAAATGAAAGCAAAGGGCATAGAAGGATGAAAAACATTCCTCTGAAAATGCTAATGTCCAGCATCTGACAATTAACTTCAGCAATCTCCATTTTACAGACTTTAAGCTGGCTGCCAGAAGCTGGCACAGTTCATTAGGAATTTAACTTTAAATTATTTATCCTGTATGTGTATAGGTATTAAAGCTAAATTACAAACCTGGGAATGATTGCTTGAGGTCTCAATTTTTTCTTGAGATCTGTCTCTTGCTAGTTTGGCAGCCTCTTTTACTTCTTGGAACTTCTCTGCAAACTGGAAAAAGCATGAAAGATATTAACTTGATTTATCTATTAAATCATTGAGATTACTATTTCTATATGGTTCATAGATCTTCAAAAGCGAACAACTGATTTTATTAATTTAATTTTTTTGGAATGAAAAAGCATCTAAATTCTTTGGCAGGGAGGGTCTTTCAAAAGGAATGGGGGTGTTTCTAAAAGAGGGATACCTCTGTAGCTCAGGTTGACCACATTAAAACCCACGGAGGAAAAGGAGCTTTTAGTGTTTCCTGGTTTATTTCCTGCCTGTTTCACTTGGTGCTGATGGTCTATTAAAGATGAAAGTATAGAAGACATATGTTTGGATAAAAATATTATCAGTGTCTCCCATTCTGAACAG
The DNA here is from genome assembly GCA_038380795.1 of Pyrocephalus nanus. Classification (NCBI taxonomy): domain Eukaryota; kingdom Metazoa; phylum Chordata; class Aves; order Passeriformes; family Tyrannidae; genus Pyrocephalus; species Pyrocephalus nanus. Next base: position 11,086,848 of record CM076272.1, read on the forward strand.
CAAGTCAATTAAATTAAAGAATGCAAATAAGCTCATCTGCAGAATGCAAGCAAGGGATTATCAAGACACAGGAAAAATGAGAAGGTAGATTTGAATGCTTGATGGAGTCATATGAAAACACAGCTTTTCTGGTCTAATTTTCTTATTACTGGCAAAAATTAATGTAGAAGACTTCAGAGAAAGGCTTGAATGCTTCGTGTAAGAGGGTTATATCAAACTGGGGAAGGTGAGGGGAAGGAAAGATAAAGATGGAAAAGTACAAATCCCAACCTCTGCAAGTTGTTGTAGGACATCTCCTCCAAAGCCAGCCAGGCACTTTTGAAATACAATTATCATCACAGCCAGTCAGGGCTGCAGGGCTTCAAACACCCTAAACAGTGTTTAAAGTTTTAAAAGGAGGATTACAAAGATGGAAAAAAAAAAAGGTGTAATACATAATTTATTTTTTAAATTAAGAGGTATCCAGTATAAGAATGGGTAACTTTGTCTTTCAGCTAAAGCAGCTTGGTCACGCTTGCCTGTGTTCTGAGAAACCTGAAATGCTAGAAAGGTAGGACATATTAAAAGTAAAAATATAAACAGATGTATTTTATTGCACAGTTTATGAATGAAAGGACTGTCATTATATCCTTGGATAATTCAGAATACTTATGAAACAACTATAAATAAAAGCATGAAAAAACACATCACATTTTACAGTTGAGGAATGGGAAGAATCATTACCCACTTACTAATCTTATCCTCTAACTTTTAGATTCACAGCACGTATTTGCTCTCTGTCAGTAAAATAATGGGACTGTAAAGACTGACAAAACAAATCTCCATTTAGTCTAAAAAAAATCTGGATTTATATGTGGAGGCACAACGTTTCATATAATACACACAAATGGTAATTTCCAAAAAAACACACACAAACATCAGTGTTAAATCCCATGGACGAGCACACTGTAAAGGCTTGAGTGTAGCTTTGGGTGTACTCTACGATCTGTGAGGATGCCTGTGAATGAAGATGGAGCTCTGGAATCCAGCTGTTTTCTTTACAAGAGCTGACACTGCATATGCAAAGCTCTTGTGTGCTCTTGGGTGGCAGCAGTTGCCATCTGATGGCGTGTGCAGTCGCTGCACACACAAACGACTTGATTACCTTTGTAGCACTTTACAGATCGTTAGGAACAAGCACATTACATTTGTGCCTTAAGTGATTTAACTCCAGCTTTACACAAAATCTATCTCCTGCTGTGACAAAACAGCTATAACCAGCTGATTATTTCTAAAATATTATATCAATAGTAAGTTCTATATTTGGGTTTCTTCAATATAGTATTAGGCTGGTTTGAGTCTGTCTTTTATAATAGATCTTTCTCTCTCTCTTTTACAATAAATCTTTTCATCTGATTTATGAAAAATTTATGGAGGTTCTTGATGGACGATATGAAATGTGAAAAGACAAAGAATTGGGAGTGATCTATCAAATTTTGTTTTTGCAACCATCTTCATAAAGCACACAGGAGACTGCTGTGAAAAATTACATGAGCTGAGATGAAAAGGGCATTTTTTCTACATTTCCATAATAAAAACCTGTATATGAACAAGCAAATTTATTTTCAATACTACACCAATAATAATCTCATTGAATATGATTTCAGTCATGTCTGAAACACCAACAGAAGTATTTAACACATTTGCTTTTAGAAACAAGTACAAATAACTGATTTTTTTCACTATCTTAGTAACAGATCTTTGGCTTTAAGCATCAAAATATTACCTTTCCTTCTTATTGTTATTACAGACATAAAGATGGCTGTAACAGAAAGGGAGGTGAAAGATTGACTCTGGGTTTTGGTTACCTCTCATGCTTGGAAACAGTCAGTCCATAACGAGTTTTGATGCAGTTTCTTAGCTAATTAATACCTGCTCGATTTTTCAACAGTCTATTTTTGAAAGCTACAGAGGATCACTTGGCTTGTTATGAAACTAAAGCCTTTCACTTGATCACTCTCCTGAGTGCAGCAAGGCAGTGGTGACAGCCCCCACTTGTGCAGCACTACCAACTCTAATTTTTACAGGAGCACAGCAGGCGTTTCTGGAGCCTCCCCGATCCCGAGGCTGTTGGAGAGTGTCGGCACAGCCACAGGGTCTAATCACTGTCAGAAACTGGAGAGCTGCTTTTTCCCTAACAACTGATTTTTTCTGTCCCAAACATAAATAATTGACAAATAATTGGTACTGCAAAATCACGTTCCACCTCCAAGATCTAAGTGGACTTTGAGCTATTAAACCATTGCAACAAAAAGGAATGCTTTTTAAATGTGAAATTCCTAGTTAAAAGGTGAAAGAGTCTTCTGTTCAGTAAATGAAAGCTTGGTAAGCATGGTCACAAAAGGCAACGCAAGTATAAATACACAAAAGCAACTAAAAAATTCATCATGGTCCTGCTCCTTCCATCTTTACTTTCCTCCACGCCTGCCGTTGGTCAGACAAAGTTCCCCAAAATTAGCAGAAAATAAAAGATGAGAGTAGGAGAAACAGCAACTGAACACCCCTCCAATAATCTATCATGGATTATAGGACATGTCTTCCCATGCCCCAGGAAGCTGTGAGACTAAGCTGCAATATGGAAAAGATGTGCTGTTACCAGCACTTGTGAAGGCTTTTAGTTAAGAGGCTGCAGCCCATGAGCACTGCTCGATTAGGAAGCTTGGCCAGTGAAATTTAATGGGGACTCAAGGATGCTGCTGTGCATGGCACAGATTATTTAAAGGCTGTCCAAATCTGTAGCCAGCTTGTCACAAGGTGAAATTTATATATATTCAAATAGACCTCCTTAGCATTTTATACATTAAAAAGCATGATTTTGTATGTGTAAATTTTAGGGTCCTGATCTGGCATTATATTTTATGTCTCCTACTGACAAATTGTGCCAGTGCTGGATGAAACAGCTGCTCCCACCCAGAGCAGGCTCATAAATATTTCATCTCCCTCTTGGTTTTCAGAAGGCTGGGTGACCTGACGTCCCCGTTGGGCAGCACTGCTATGCCATGACCCACAGCGCACACGCTTCTCCCCTGGTTTTCTCTACGTCAGCCCTCAGCAGGGGCAGATTGACAGAGAACAAGACTATTTACCCCAAAAAGTGGCCAGTAATTTGCTCTATGCCAGCCAGTGTGTCTGATGATGGAGCAGGGGCTGCACTGTGTGCTGGAGGCAGGGGCAGCCCCTGCTCTGAGCTTGCTTCCCTGCAGCACAGTGACCCCCTGCACGTAATGTGCATGTGTGCATACAAATAAAGTCCAGTGCTTCCCAGGTGCTGGATGCAGCTGTTTTATGATGTGCAAAGCCTGGGTTTGCTGGGTTTCTCACCTGTATAAATCTTTGTCCCTGTGACCTTGACTAACTGCAGTTCCTCAGATAATGTCTCTCTCCCTGAACGACTTCCTTAACCACTTCAGGTGCAAAATGCAGCACTACCTTTAGAGCACCAGCCCTGCCTTTTCACACCCAGACACCCCATTAATTTCTTTTGATTCCTGTTTCCGTTTGGCTGTAGCAATGCTTGAATAATGTCTTGAGATCCTTCTGAGGCACAGAGTAGGAAGGGGGAAAAGGAGGGTCAGCAAGTTCTGCAAGAGGGGAAAAGGACCCCAAATAGGACATCAACTTTAAGCCCTGGGATTCTCCCAATCAATGTGAATGGTAATCAGGTTACTGGGTCACGGAATGCAGTTTTCATTAATGGCTCATGTTTAATTTGAACTGCTTTTCCCTATAGGTATGGATTAATGCTTTAAGTATCTCAAGAGAAGCAAGGCATTAGAATGAGGCATTATCTCTTATTAGGCCAAGTAATATACTTAAAAATGCAGGCATTTTTAGGCATGCTAACCTCTTCTCCTGTCTCATTATTATTCATTGTTTTCAGCAGATATTGTTCAGCTTTATTTATTTATATTTATTTTAAGCCAGGGCTATTGATCTCTGGTTTAGTGGAGTTTTAGTGTGTCTTTCCAATTCCTGACTAAGCACTTCAATTATTTCCCGTAAAACAGGCAAGCTTTAATTTATATCTTTTATAAGAGTATAACGATATTAACATAAAATGAAACTTGATTTTACTATTCCCAATACACTTATACATCTGTAATCTTGCCACCAGCTCTGATCTTTCTTACTAATGGTTCAATAATTAAACAAGAAGCATGGATGATAAGGAGTACCTTTATCCTATTGCTTTGCATGGTAGTAATAAATCAGGTTTTCTTATTTTTTCCACTTAGGTAAAAAACTGTCAGAGTTTTGGGGTTTTTTTGTTGTTTTGGTTTTTGTTTTGTTTTGGATTGTTTGGTTTTTTTTTTTTTTGTTTTGGTTTTTTTTTTTTTTTTTTTTGTTTAAAGATCATCTCAAGCTGTTTTCAGAAGTTCTCCCCTTAAGCTCCCTCTCAACATTCTGACCAGAAGAAGTCTTTATGCTGATTTGGAAAGCTTTTCATGCAAGTAGAAGGCTATATTATGGGCAGTGGGCTCTTCAGCAGATCATGCAGTGCAAATAGATGTGCAAAATGAACTGGACAGAAACACAGCTGGTGCTGAGGCCCCTGTGCCCATCCAACATGCTTTTCATATTGGCTCTACTCTGGACACATGGACACTGAAGAGCTGCTTTCTGATACCAGCAATACATTTCTTCTGAGGATGTGTTTGAAAAGTTTTGGAGAATATGGCAAAACCTCTCTGATTAGGGTGCAAGGATATCCAAATGTTCCTTGTGCCTTATTGTATTATAAACCTCTCTTGTCCTGATCCAGACTCAGCATCACCAGCCCCACAGTTCACGGTGCAGGTTTAGTCCCAGCCCACACTCAGGTACTGTGTGGTCACGTGTCATGTTGCAGACGTGTAATTTCAGTAATCCAGGATTAAAAATTACTATCCATTGGTGCTAATCCTTTCATTCAGTGTCCAAAGGTTGCACTGGATCATGCTTATCTCTAACTCAAAGCAAACTATTCCCCCAGGTCCACTTTAATCCTCCCATATTCCCACACTACTTATTAACTCCTGTGAACACCTCTTTGTCCCAGCAGTGGAGAATATGCACAGGTGAAATGAGCAGTCCTCTACACCTGGGTAAGCTTCATAAAACGTAACCATCACCAGCACCTCATTTTAAACAAGCTTTGCATGTGATCAGTGGTGCCACAGCACCTTTGTGGACATCCCAAGTACAAAAACAATTTAACATGAAAAGTAAAGTATGCTTTCCTTTAAGAAATACTTGGAAAAAATGCAATTCTCTAGACATTGCAAAAACTCAGTAAGACAGATTAACTAAAGGAAATTCCTATAACAATTCACTTGATGGAAAAGTCATTCTATTGCGATGTTCCGTCTTTGCTGATTTAGACACAAAAGAAACATCTTGTTCTCATGATTCTTTTCTCAGGACAGGACAGCAACATGAGAGATTGTGTGCCATGCCCAAGGACACAGTGTTAAGTTACCTTACAAAGCTCAGTGCCAAATAACATGTTTCAGGTGTCAACTATGTGTTAGATAAGTAGGGCTTTTTACTAGATGAACAAACAATCATCTCAGCTGCCTCATAAGCACCTGTCAAGACCACTAATCCAGTGACAGAGGATGTATTTTAAATTGCTGGCTATTCATAGCAAGAGGCAGCTCTAGACTTTACAAGCCTGCTGTAGCAGCCAGTCCCTGGTCCAGGGAAGTGTTTCATTAATACCAAACTCACGGCCAGGGGTTTTGTATTAATGCAGAGGCAGCTTTGTCAGAAAGCCTGGCATGAGCCCTTCCTGGCTACTCATCCCCTGCCACTGCCACCACCCACAGACAGTGGGTAATTACAGCAGAGGAGTGACTTGCTTTGCTGGAGAGGACTTGCAGAAACACCCGGGTCAGCAGATGGGTTTAGGCAATTCTTCACTAATAAGAAATGAGACAGCCCTTGCAGAAATTCAGTGAGCCCTGGTACCTTTGTCAGCTGCTGCTCTGAGGGAAAGCCCAGCCCAAACACAGTGTTGGCTCTGCTGTCTGCCCACTGCCCGAACTTCTGCGACGTCTTCGTGAAGGTCATGTTGGGTGTGATCGTGCTGTTTATGATCACCTGTTCAAAAAGAGAGCAAAAAGGAATTAAAAAGTAGAAGTCACATCAGAAATATATATCCTAGCAACAATATCATCCGAAGCAATTAGCAGTCTAAATTGGGAAATTGCTGTGTTCAGAAGATTTTTTCCCCAAACAAAGCAGTTTTTATCTTGTCTTAGTTCATGCAGGAATTCTGATGTTTTGTCTTTTTTTCCAAAGCACTATCATGGTCCTGCAGTTAAACAGGCTGCAGGAACATCACTGAACTCAAAGCAACAGCAGGGTCAGGAGCTATAAAATTACCCTGGCAGAAATATAGATGCAAAAATCCTCCTTCCAGCATTAGGTGGGCACAGGTACACTCCCCACCCCACCCGGCACCTGAGATGCCCAAGGCCTCCAAGCAGGGCATCCCTCTGAAGGGCAGAGAGGTATTTCTACATTTCTCCATTTGTCCTCAGGCCTTCACAAGCAGGATGCCAGAGACATATCAGAAGTTAAAGCAAACAAGGAAACAAACAACAAAAAGCAAGACAAGGAGAAGCTGATATCCTAATAGTGAGTTTAATTAGGGAGGAGGGTGAAGTGCATCACCAGCAATGCACATACAGTATCAAATTTGGGCCTCAGAACAAATATTTTGCCCCTTTACACATGTTAACTAATATCTGGTTCACAGCAGCAACCTTGAAGGCAACAGTGGTCCTTGTAATTAAAGAAATAGCCAAAAAGAGGAAGGCTGGTGGATGAGGTCTCCAAGGAACTTAGTGGAACAACTATAAAATGTAATCTTGCAAAAAGGAATGAGATATATGTCAGTTCATTACCAGAAATCGTAACTTTATTTTCAAGATACATCATTATATGAGTCTAGAGACTCCTTCCCCTGGAAATTAATTCATGTACAATGTTCTTTCTGCTAACAGAATAAGAACTTCCTTTAGTAATGCGTACCATCATTTCCAATATGCAAATTATGCAGTAATTAAGCCCAATCTGTGGGACAGTTTAATTAACACGATCAGGAAGTATCCTGGCAACATCATTTACTATGTATTGCAAGCAGACTTTTTCTTAAGCTTTCATTTACATTTAGCAAGAAGTGTGAATTAAAGTCACCAGAGGAAGATCCTCACTTGCCTCCATCCCCTCCCTGACTTCAGACCTCTGTGCTGATGCTTTCATTTGCTTTCTTAGAAATAGCTCTACTTATTTCCCTCTTGTTGCATCTTCACTTTCAAAAAAACATACAATTTTCTGCCATTCCCTACCACTCAGAGTTTCACCAGAAGGACGAAAGCAGAGAAGGGCCATGTGGCTGGTACCCCTGAAACTGTCCTTTGCATGGGAAAAAAAACAGAGCAAGAAAGGGGGAGAGGAGGCTCTGCAACAGCACTGGCCAACACACACTGTACAGATTGCCCAGAGAAGTTGTGGATATCCCATCCCTGGAAGTGCTCAAGGCTGGATGGGGCTTTGAGCAACCTAGTCTAGTGGAAAGTGTCCCTGCCCACAGCAGGGGAGTTGGAACTGGGCGATCTTTGAGGTCCCCTCCAACACAAACCGTTCTGTGATTCTGTGATCTGCTTTCAGGTTCAAAACATCTTTCTGAATGGCCGGTTGACAGGCAGAGGTCTAAGCAAAGCTGCCCCGATGTGCTCTCCTGCAGCTAAGTCACACAACTGAAATAGCCATCATAAAATATAAGCGTGATTTGAGATGTGATTTAAAAGCAATTCAAAGATTTTATGGTAAGGGTTTGACAGTGCAAAGGGACTGTGATGATACCAGGACTGCATGATAGAGAGTCACAAGAGCAGGAGGAAAAGCTACCACCAACCCAGAAAAATCAGGATGCTTTCCAAAAACTTTAAAGAAAGTGCTATATGTATATTTCTTTTTTAAAAAATCTTACATCAGGCAGATGAACCACTTAGAAATGTTTAGCTTCTCAAGTTACAGAATTTAATTTAGAAGTTACACAACTTAATTTAGAAGTTATGAAATACCCAGAAATTTCAAGTCACAAAAAGTATTATTTCAGTCCTGCTGTGCCTATCAAATTAGACATCCGTGGAAAAGAAAAATAATAAAATGACCTGTTTGAAAGGCAAAAGCTTCACTCACTGGTAGATGACCTTGAGAAGAATAAAAGTCTCCTACAATAATCATTGAGTAAATATAAACAGAAAAAAACCCACACCAAAGTTATCTTTTAGACCACAGTTCAGTGTTATCAGATGTGGTAAAAGGAATAATGAAGCTGCAAATTGTAAGCCAAGGAACACCTTACTGAGCAATGAAATATGCTACATTAGCTGAGCACTTTAGAAGTCAATTTTTTCTCTAAACCTGTGCAGAACCCAAGGAAAGCTTGTGGTGAGCACACACCTTCAAGAAACTGACAGTTCATCTGTTAAATTTATAATAAGCTGCAATTAGTGAAACTGCTTGGAAGCTGGCTCTAACTTTTTTTTTTCCTTTAAATCCTCCTCTGTCAATCAGGCACTTCAGAAACACTGCATTCCTACAGAGAAGTGAAAACCTAAGTAGAAGCTTGGGAGATTAAATCAGAGCTCATAGGAGCAGTTCAGAGGAGATGGATGCAGTGAGTACATCATGCTTATCCACCTTGTCTTCCTCCCCATCCTCGCCCCATCTGCCTGCACATTCACTTCCCCATAAATCTGGCCATCATTTCCGAGCAGAGACACTACACTGGCCAGGAGAAAATCGTGTTGCTTGTGTTTAGGAGAAAAAAAAGGTGCTATGATTTAAAAGAACAATGAAAAATGAGGCTTGCAAGTGTTCCTGCCAGGTAATCCAGCCTATCTCCCTCCCTGTACTGGCTCACCCTCGGCTATGTGAGACCAGAAGGACAGTGATCCCCATCACTCCTCCATCTCCTGGGACAGCAGTCCCAGCTGGGGCACAAGGTAGGGGAAGCATTTGTGGCCATCACAATAGGAAAGGTCAAATAAACTGGGAATATGTTCTTTTTTTTGTGAAGGTATGAGCCAGAATTTTCAAATTTCAAAGGAAGAAGGAGAAGAAGATAAGGGCACTATTTTGCTGCAGACAGGATGAGCCCACAGGATCTTTTCCATCCCTACCTGCAATCCAGTATTATAATCCTATAAGAAAAGGCCACTCATCAATTCAAATGAGCTCTTATGAAAAAGCTCTGCCTTTGGTCTTTATTTGTATAATACACACAGAGTGTAATTCCAGCTGCATTATAAAACGGAATAAACTTGTGGACTTTCATCCAAGATAATGGATTCAGAAGACATACTACTCTCTAATCAAATGCAGTCAATCCCTGAAGTGGTTAAAGAGTTCTCCCTAAAGACAAAGAGGAGCATAATATAATAAGCACCTTACAGAATAATAAACTCATTCATCATACTGAGTTGTCTACATGTGGTTAAAAAAAAAACAAACCCTGCCTTTGCACTCACTACATGCAAACTTATCAGATGGTAAACATTCCTGCTACACCTGCATAAGCCAAACAAAATCTCACACTAATTTCATTTCCTTTGGGAGAAAAACGAACCTGAGAGATCCCAATTTTTATCTGAAGATGACACGAAAAAATGTTGCCAGCACAAGGTAGTGCTCCGTCACCCACAAGTGACTCCAGACATTTAGGAACACATTGGGTATTTTCATCAGATAAAGGTGAATGCAAATAAGCTGGCATAGAGCAGAACATTCATGGGCTGTAACACACCCATCCCACTGCCTTCCCACGGAGAGAAACTGCCAAATAAATCAAACAGGGAGAGGTCACAAGACGACCTGAGTGCGTAGAAGGAGAAAAATGTATTGGCAGCTCATGCTGCTTGTAATGTATGAGCAGTGCCCACATATACAGCTGCTCCTTCTTTTAGGGGGGGCTTCCAGTATTCAAAAGGGCTCCACTCCCACACTCCCCATACCACAACAGTGCACTGAAGGGGAAAAGCTGATGTGGCTTCTGAAAAAACATATTCCCAAGACACTGTCTCACTAATGTAAGGTGTGTGTCAGCAGCTGGAGTAAAGAGGGAGCAGAGCTGGAGCAGCACATGAGGTTTGCCAGCTTGGCTCTCAGTGCACACCCTGATCTCATCAATCTCAGCCTGCCAGGTTCACAAGAGGGAAAAGCAGAGACGAGAGCAAGCTCAGCTCCAAGGGGAGGAGAGCAGAGATAGCAGAGGGCATTTGGCAGAGCCACTGGCACAGCCTCGAGGAGGAGGAAGACCAACACACCGGCAGAAATTGGCCAGGACACTCACCAAACAGGGTGATGAGCCAAGTCAGCCAGCCCTGGCACCAGCTTCTCTACCCAGGAAAAGACTGAAACAACAGCTATGAAGCTAATAAATGTATTGGGCAATATATTTTGGAACTGTGTTAAACTGACTGAGTAAGGGACCCCTTATTCTGGGGCAAGAGTGGCAGATCAGAAATTATTCTGCAATTCCTCTTTAAATTCACATCACCTGTTACTCCAAAGAGTACTCACCTCCAGAAAAGCCCCCAGACTCCAGGCCATAGGATCTACTCCTTAAGACTATATTAAAATCTCCCCATTTAATTTCCACACCTCTGAATACATGCTTTCAGTTTCCAGCCCCTGTGAAATTAAATTTCCTCAACCTACCAGGCTGTTAATCTTTAGTAAAGATGTATCCCAGTCTAAAAACAGAATAGAAGAAGAAGCTGCTAATCCTCTGGCCATAGCTATCTCAGGCTCAGCAGGTTCTTCCAGCTCATCAAGTTGGCATGAATCAGAAGGGCTTGTGACACCGGATGTGAAGATGAGGAGACAGGAATGGATTTACAGAGAAATTTTCCCTTTATGCCAAATGTTCAGCAATTCTTTTGTAGTATTAGCCCACCTACATTTCCATGATCTGTATTATCCTCTGCACTATCTACCATCCTTCCTACTTCTGCTTTTAGATAGGATGTAACATCTTTTCACCAGTGTGTCACTGGTGATAAACTGCTCATCTTATTTCTAGTCCTAGAAAGCCAGAACACACACATTGTTAATCAAGACAGTGGTATCAAAGGGAAAAAAAGGAAGTCCCTTGCAGAGGCCACCAAACAGAGTAAAGCAGAAGTACAAAGACATCCTCACAGCAGTGTAAGAACTTGAAGATGAAAGAAAGAACAGCCTTCAGCCAAAACAGTGAACCTGTAATGCAGGAGGATTAATTATAGTTGTTTTAGAAATCAGGGCGAGCAGATGTGATCAAATCTGTCTCCCCACCCTTGCTGATAAGCCTTTATAGAAGGCCTTTAAAAAAAAAAAAAACAACAAAAAAACCCAACAACAAAAAAAAAAAAAACCCAAACCGGGAAAACTGCAAGTAACAACAGCACTTGTTCCAGCTTTGCTTCATGTGCTGCACCTGACACGTACATGGTGCTCTTCCTGGGACACACTGGGGGTATGGAATAATTAGACTGGGAGCACTGTAAATGTACATTAAGAAGAGCATTGGGATTCTCCATTTTACTCTTCTGCTCTGCTCCATCGGTGGTGCCTGACAAGGGGGCTGAGCACAGGGTAGGCAGCAGCTGGCAGGACATCCACCACCAGGCTCTTGCTCTGGTTGCCCATTTGATCCCCTCAGTGCCCGTAAGCTTGGCCAGCTGCTGTTTTTCAAAAGTTGCTGTTCTACACAGTTAGCCAGGACAGGAGCTGTTCCACCCATCAACAAACTCCAAAAGCTTCCATAGCTACATCCTGTATTTCTGCAAGAGGTGGGAGTGGAAGGGGAACTGCAGCAGTTCTTGTAAAAAGGAAGATGCCAGGATGTCTTGCAAGCCATAGAGGACTTGCTGTAGCCCTCAACATTTATTTCCCAAGCTGAGCTCCCTCCTTTTATGGATAAAGTCTCTCACATGCTGCTGCTTCTTGTTTTAGGGGGAGAGGGGACATTTCCACTGTTGCAAATAATGCTTTTTTTATCCTGCATCACCTTTCATTCCCAGAATAATTCAGTGAAAAATGAGGTTCATTTTTAACCCCAAAAGCCAAGAAATCAAACAAAACCCATACAATTCTTGTCCTCCTTCATGAAAAGAGATGTAAAAATAGCCCTCCCCTCCAATAAAAAGACTAATAATTGTTTTTCCTCTGGTAAAATATTTCTGTTGTAAAGCCCTCTCTGACAACCCATCTAAATGCAACGAAAGTGGGTTCATGATTATGCAAATTGTATTAAGTAAATCTCCCGCTACACCTCTACACCTACTCCACTGCTCTCTTTTTCTTCCCAAGGTAATTAACATCTCTGTAAGTTGGCTTCCCACCTCCTCCACCAGTCTAAATCTCTAAAATTTCCTATTTTTGCTTTGACATCTGACTAGAATTTTTTTTTTCCTTTTAGGCACAGTACACACATCCACCCACCCACACGATTCAAAGCACCAGCAGCTGTTTCATGAAGAAAGTCTACAGCAAGGATTTTCAAACACTCTAGAACAAATTGTTATCCAGGAATTTCATGCAACACATTAAAAATATATAAACCAAGATGCTTGTGGATTATTCTCACATGAGAACTAAGATTCCTAACTTACCACAGAAAGGGAGAAGGATTTAGTAGAGACTCTATTCTTTCCCAGTGATTAAAATTGGGGTGAGGAAGAAGGTTACAATAAAGTAACCTATAATTAGATAGAATTACAAAACTTCCCAAAGTCATATCACATTCATGCTTTGGGAGATGTAATAAAAGCATATAGTCTTTGTGTAGAGTACAACCACATCCCTAAGTGAATAATTTAAGCACTGATCATTTTCTGCATCCTTCAAGCTGTGTGGCAACAGCTTCAGTAAAGCCTGAAGGTCCCTTTGCAGAGGTCAGGAATGGCAGAACCACACAGCATCATTAAAGACTCCTCTGCTCCTCAGCAACCTACACACCTCGGGAGTGGTTAGCAATAGGATAGCTTACTTCCTCTCCAAAATCCAGAAAAACTGTCCCTTGGCAGGAGTAACAGCCAAGAAGGACAGGTACATTATTTTTAGGAGATGACAGGGCATCCAGGTTTCTTTTCAGTAACATCACGTGGTTTCATTAACCTCTCCGGAATGTTCAGATGCCTCATCATACTCACGTCTGGATCAGAAATCACTCTGTGTGAGGCACTTACTGAAACACTCTGACAGAGCTTTTCTGAGAAATTTTACAGAGAGGTTTTTAAAAAGAAAAAAAAAATCTCCCCAGACTTGCTGGTGAGTGGTGCAGCAAGAAATCCTTAGCATAGATTTGTATTTTTGCTTTTTAATGAGCATGAAATTCCGTTTCTGAACAGGTTTATGCAATCTCCTGGATTCAGTCGTGTATGGTCTTCCTGGAGCCAGTGACACACACACAACACATATGCAAGCAGAAAAATGAGCCAGATAAGAACAAACAGGGCCAGATGTGCTTCTGCTCTTCTGTCAAGGATCCAGCTGTTGACAGCACTTTGTTATCTTTTCTCCTAAGCTTACTAACCAGCTTCTGAAGGATTTATTTCCAGAAATAATCCAGGCAATGAACAGAGGATTTTTCACATTTCAAAGTTAATAACTTGGAAAGAGATTAATATAGAAACATTTAAGCGATACAAGTTCCACAGCTCTAGACTTTTAATTTTTTCTAAACCAAAACACATCCTCAGCAGGTGATCATGATTTCTGGCTGATTTAATCTCAAGAGACCCACCACATTTCTTGGCATTTATTTTGCTCCCTTTCTCAGCTTTTGACAAGCTACTTTTTTCACCTGGAGCCCTACATCTTGTTTGTGCAAACATTTGTAATTTTTCCTTCCATTCCCAGGTCATCTCTTCCAGATGAGCTAATACAGCAGTTCTGAAATTCCCACTGCAGATAAGCTCTAACCATTTTTTTTCATCCTCTGAACAATCAAAAGACCTGTTCACACAAGTGCACCCAATGTTAACAGCTCTACCCACCTAAACCTGTCTTAGCAACTGTTGACAATCTCCTGCAGACACAACTCCAGGCAATGTACTATCCTCCCAGTTATTAAATCCTGCACCTCCCCTCAGCCTGAATTTCTGAATACTTGATATGACCTTGAGCAAATAAAGGATGATGCAAGTGGGGAGTCTCATCCTTGGCTGACAGCTCTGCTTCTTCTTTATGCTGTATTTCTTCATCACCAAATTCCAAAGAAAATGTTCTCAAGTTATTTTAAGGTCTAGAGAGAAACCAAACCTTAAGTCACTTTAATCAAGTATAACCAAGTATACCCTTAATACAGACACTACAAATATTTTAAGATCATCAGGCATTGTTGTTTTCCTTACTTTCATTCACTCTTACTCCAAAGATACCTTTGAGAAGAATAAGTCTTGGTCTATGCAGCAGAAGGATCCAGTGCACACCTCAGTCTGCTCACCCCAAAAGGATACTGATCCTCATGTTAAAGTGTCCATTTCATTTTCTATCTGCATCATTCCTGCTTCAGTTTTCCCTAAGCCCAACACTGACATTTCTCTCCGATACTCCACAGGCTGAATGATTTACATTTGCACAGGACCCCCTTGGAGAACAACATTTTGGGCACTTCCCACACCTCTGAGGTGCCCAACACATCACCCCATGCAGAAATCCTTACACCTGCACTGCAACTGCAGGGCTGTTGCTGACCCAGCCCCTTCACCTCAGCCTGCCCCAGAACAGCAGCCTCTGCCTGGGAGCCACCAGCACCACAACTGATGGCAACTCTGCTTTGAATTGAGAGTTCTCCCTGAATCTCTCAGAGTGATGCTAAAAAATCTGGAGGTTGCATCACCACAACACTAACACTTTAAATCAAATCAGAAAACAGCCATTAAAAATAATAACTATTTACTGCAAGTTGCTTCACTGTCTCAGTGAGAGACCAGTTCCAGCTTAGCTTAGGCTGGTGGGCTGTGACTCAGGCCAGGACAGATGTTCTGATCTCAATCTGCTCATCATACCAAATGAAGGAGAACTTCTCTACAAAAGGAGCAGCTGCCTCTCAGAGAGCAGTCTACTCCAGTTTCACTAGCTACAGCAACAACAAGCCCAAAAGGGTCCCCAAAAAGCAGCTTGAGACTTTTCAGGCATCTTTTTTTTTGGTTTAGCACTATTTGTACTAGAACATGTCTCCAGCAGATGAACATCATTCTCCAGCATAGTTTGGGAAATTTGAACCAAGAAAAGTCCAAAACCCATCTCATGAGAGTGATTAGGTGACACCAAATTATTGTAAAGGCTCTACTATGAATTAACAGTATATACACACTGGTATTTATTATCGCTGCTCTGTCTCAACAGTAAAGTACTATTCTATCCTATTCTTATATATTATATTAACTATTTGAGGCAGTCCTGTGCAGAGCCAGGAGCTGGAATCAATGATCCTTGTGGGTCCTTTCCATCTCAGGATATTTTACAATTCTATGACTATATAATGTATATATAAAATCATAAAACCACAACTAATGTTTTTACTCAATAGTAATCTCCCTAGCATAAAAGCAATGAGATGTTTATGGCAGCATGCACACATACTGTGCACACTGGAAGACAGGATTATGCATTAAAATTGTATTTTAAACCATTCTTTGTATTTCAAAAGATGTTCTTTTTATATGGGGTGTTAATTAGTTCCATTTGTTGACTCCAGTATCATCTCCAGTGCTAACAGTCATGCTGAAATTAGCTCCAATAGTTCATGGAATACTTACGGTAAAGAGAAGATAAAGGCCATCAAATATGCTCATATTTCTATATTAATCAGCCAGACCAGTACTGGAAATCTTTTCTTATGACATAATGAAGATTTCTTTTGTGAACAAGTGTGGACAAGAAGGCAGAAATACTGGATCAGCGAAATCAGACCTCCAGAGGTCAAAACCTGGACACCTTTGCACTGGCTTACCCTAACACAGGGTCACCCTCAAGCTGGATGTGTCTCCTGGGCACAGTGTCACATGCTGCCTTTTGATGAAAGGTCATCAAAGTGTCACATGCTGCCCTTAGATGAAAGGTCCTTTTCGTGTTGGTTCTCAGTGTCAGACACATAAATAATATTGAGCTCATACTTCTCCCCATCCAGGTTTTATGGTTGGCACACTTTCTGAGACCACCAGAAGAGATTTCCCACACAGGCTGGAAGAAAATGTGAGGCAGAAGAAGTTTTGGAGAAAAAATCCCGCCCATCTCAGTTACCCAGTGGTGAAAAAAAAGCTTTGAGAAAATGGAATAAAACATATTTTCTGCTAATTTAATCGGATTTTAATAGCAGAGACTCTCTGGAAATCATAGTCCTGCCAATGCTGCTGTCAGCAAAATAATCTTCAGGGCAAGAAGTGGGGCCTCTTGGCATTTCAACAGGCATAGGGCAGCTGGCTGGGACCCCAGCAGCACCACACTGTTCTGGGATACAGCACACAGCAGTGTGACAAGCAGTGGCCATAAATATAAAACTAGGGCAGGCAAAACTAGAAATCAAAGAATCTCCGTCCCTTTCACAAAACACACAAATGTGTTCACCCACATCTTTCCAAATCATAGCATTTAATTCAGGATTTTTCTGTACACATTAAAAGAAAAGGCAACACACCACTTTGTAAGGTCACTTTTCATGTGCTTTTATGTCCCTTTATCTTTGCCTACTCAAGGCTGTAAAACATCCTCTGTAGTTTCACTACAGAACTATTAAACCTGAAAAATTAGATAGTTAAAAAACTTAGGCATTTAAAAATTGTAGGCTTTTAAAAGTAGAGCACCCTGCATCACCTAATTCATCGGGTGTAGGGTCAGATGAACACACCCTGATAACTCTGAATGCCAGGTGAGAAGGTGATGTTTTGATTTTTTCTGCTCCATGTTCTCACAAATCAGATCCATGAGGTCCTGGAGGCAGTTAAATGCTGCCACACCAACGCAGACCCCTGGTGAGGTACACACTGCCAGAAGCCTTTCATAATTCAGTGCCAAAAATTTTGTAATATATAAATTACTTGGTAGGTTTTTCCTGAGAAAGAGTTGCTATTGGTTTAGTGGCTGAATTTACGTCAATGAAATAAAAAAAGAAGAACAAAAAGAACTAACAAGATGAAGGAATTTCATCTGTGCTACCATACCCTGCAATTGTTTTCCTGTGAAAGAAAAGATTCTCAAATCTAAGAGTCACCTTTTGGCAAAATACTCTAGGATATTTTTAACAACCATGCCTTAAAATAATTCCTTTTCCGTGGGCAAAGAAAATGATCTGTTTTGAGTGTCTGAACACATCACTGGAAGGATTCTGAATTTCCTCTCTGTGCCTCCAGTCGTGACAACACGGAAAGCGTGGTCAGAAAGAGGTGGGCAGCTATTCAATTAGGTAGCAATTAGGACCAGCACAGGAACTGACAAAGCCAGAAATACACCAAATATTAGCAGACTTACATATTACCCCTTCTTACCTCCCTAAGTATCTGCTGCCACAGGCTGCTGGGGCTCTGTCCCTGTCAGCTTCATTGTGCTCTGGAAATCACAGTCTGCTGCATATATGCCATTAAATCAAACAGCTTCATCACACCATACAATGTCCTGTGTTTGCTTTGGGGACCATTATGTGAATACTGATTGGCAAAATTTGGCCCATATTCTTATTCTCAGTAATTGCAATTTACTTCAGAAATAGACCCACGGATTTTGCTTTCCCAGCACAGCAATTTTTCTAGTTTTCTCTCCAGTACTTTCACATACACCCAACTTAGCTGCTGCTCTCCAGTATTCAAGGTAATTGTCAGGTAATAAATTCTTAAATCATCTAGTAACTGGGAATGAGTGTCAGACAGCTGTTGTTTTTTTTTTCCCCCCCGAAACACAGGTTTCCCAGGTTTCCCTGAACCACAGTCTTTATTCCTGTATCATGGAACATTACACACTTACTCTTGCAATCTAGTCATCTTTTAAACCCTGATTTTAATTTTTTCTAGTCATCTGTTTAAGCATCTCTCAGAGACAACTTAGGACTGGCATCTGAGATGACTCTTGCTGCGTCACTTTGCCGCTGCCAACTCAGTATGTCTCACTGTACGCTTTATTGCTGGCTATTTATTTTTAAGCTAGCTTTATGTTCCTTGTTAACAACTCATTTCTCAAAAGAGAAAAATGATGTTGTTGCGATCACAAGTTCTGTAGAAATACAACATATGAACATCTGAAAATGAGGGCAGAAGCTTGTTTCTGAGGGATTATATTTCCATCTCAAATTCCTTTCCCCTTTCTCTAAATTGTTTGGAGAACACATATTTCCAGTTTATAAAAAATAAATAAACCTACCAACCTGGGCACTACCATGCATTATTCCTGAAGATGATAGAGGCTATTGGTCTGCATAATTTTCATACTGTCAAACCTTCTTTTCACCTCCAAAAGACAGATCAATGTAGGTCACTTTTAATGAGGAGCCCTATGTGTGGCTTTCCCCACACACTGCACAGAAGTTGGGCACTTAAAAGTTCACGTTCTCCCTGCACCATCTGCATATTTTGTCATTTTTCAACAGGGCTGACTTTTGCCCACAACGCTGGACACTTTCACACGGTAAAGTCTTTTGGCTGCATCATTAACTCTGAATCAGTGTGTGTGCCCTTGCATTTCACTGTATCATTTCCTCCACCATTCATTATGCCACAGTTAGCCTCTGGCTAGAAACCTCTTAAAACATCATGATGAAATTACTTTCTTGACAACATACAAGTCAATTACTACGTAATTAAAAGATATACTAATCTATTCCCTTGTTTGGTCATGGTATCTTGGTTAAGATCATCCAGTACATTCTTTTATGGTACCTGTTAAATCCTTTGCTATAAATTGTAAGATACTGTCGACAGCATCTGTTTTTCTGTCAGACACAGGAATTATAATAGCTGTTCTCTTCTAGCTTTGCAAACACAAAGAATTAAAGTGGTACAAACTGTTTTGCATCTAAGGTCTCCACAATCCAGTGCTTCATTCCCCAGGCATTTCAGGGTTGTTTTTTTTTTTGTCATTGGGCTGAGAGGATTTGGAAGACACCTGGCACCTGAAGATGTACACCCTCCCCTAGCTGCCCTCCATATGTGACTCCTGGTTTTCAGCATAAGACTCTTGCACATCCCTCTGCAAGGTAAGAGTTAAGCTGTCCTGACTTTACTCTGCTTCCAATCTTTACCCTACTCTCTTTCTATCCCATTTCTCTCTGCTCTAATGTCCATCCTCACCACCTCCATGTGCACCAGCCAGGCCCTCCTGTCCTTCCCCACCACTTAGCAATGGGGTAAGGACAAGAAGGCAGCGTTGTATTGTGCTGAGCAGCAGAGACAAGCAGCTCCTCTGCCTTTCTGCCAGCCAGGCTCACAAAATGAGCTCCCAATATTTATACCTTTAAACACACGGGCTCAGCAGTTCCCTTAATCCCCCTCTTTAAGACCACTGCAAAATCCTGCTGCTCCCCTCAGCCCTGCAGCATCCCTCCCAATCCTCCTGCACCCCAGGTATGTGGGGATGAGGGACAAGGAGGAAATAGGGACAGGCTATGCCTGCTGGGAGAAGAGAGGAGGGGGCTGAAGGACAGGGAATTGTGGAGGGTCTGGACCTTTGAGGACAGCAGCAGCTGCCTGAGGAAAGCCAGTCCTGCCAGAATCACAGCCCATCAGGTCAGTGCTGCAGCAGGAGGAAATACTCATCAGGGTGACATTACACAGCCTGCCCTGTGCTTGGCACGACAGCAGCACTAACAGGGTCCAGCAGCCCTGTGCTCCTCTGCAACTCAACACGCTGCCCAGAGCAACACCCTGAATGCTACAAGGAAAAGAAAACTTATGCAACCAGGTAATGAGCAATATTTAAGTGAAGAACCCTATGGACTTGATCACTTTAAAATATGTTTATTGTTACTATATAACACCAATGTAAGGTAAAAAACTTACCAAATTAATCCAATAGCTGCATACAAGTTGGATTTAACTGAGATTTCTCTGCAAGCCAATGTGCATTGCATATGTTTGTCTCAAATAAACTGTTAGAACAGCCCCTTTGCAGTTCAGACAAGGATGGAGAGTTTTAAGAGACACACATCCTTCGTCAGCACCTTCCTCCTAGGGCCAAGTTCCTTCATTTACTTGAGCTTCAGCTTTTTTGTCCTTAAGACAGAGATAACTCCTGCCCGCAGTGATGCTGTGATGCTAATCCATCTGGTATTTGCCAACACACAGGAAATGTTATTCTAATAAGTGAAATGTACAGAAAGCAGGACACCATCATCTGAAGCTGTCTATATTCTTCCTCACAGTCTTACCCAGTTTCATTTTTTCCCTGGAAAAGTAGGTCAAAACACTAAACAATAATTGGTTTAGGGAAAAAATGCAACTTTTAACTTATTTGGGCATAGTCACTAATTTTTTCCCAAATTAGCACTCTTAAAATGGACATGCAGGGTCACGGGACTCTCCAGAGGCGAGCGTGAAGGCAGCACTTCCTCTCAACCTGTTCCTTAATCAGCAAAGATTCAATACAAGAGGAATAATTTATGTGGCCAGCAATTGATTCTTGCTTGGGAGGCCCCACGGGAGAATTCAAATCACGGAAGGCTCACCTTCTTCTGGGACATACTACAATGGGGGTGGGGAGGTGCAGGGGGCTGTTCCTTCTGAATGACTTTTGGGCAGATTACAAAGCAAAGCCCAGATGCCCACCTTATTCTCAGCACACACTTTCCAGTCACAGCTCTGGGTAGGAGCTCTGGCTGTGGGCACACGCTGCCCCTGCAGCTTCGCCTGCCACATACAGTAATTACTTTGTTTTCATTAATTGCTCTTAATGCATGCATGCACAGCCACAAATCAGGCGACCCACTGCTGCGAGTACAGCAGTTCTGGCTTGGGAGTCACACTCGCCTGGGTTTGTAAAGACACCAGCCCACTACAATCAGCACCAGCTTCTGCCAAGCAGAGGCATCCACGGGGTATAAGCAAATTTGGGGGGGGGGGCTCAGCTGTCCCCAGCAAGTTGCAGGGGCTGTGTGTGCCCACTGCAAACCGGGGCAGAGAGCTGGCATTGCTGGGAATGAGCACACTGGCACAAACAGCATAATGATGGGATGTATTAATGCTGTACCGGTGTCAATGAGACATTATCATCAATTTAAGCAGGCAGCGGGGCTGATTTATAAGCCAATATATAACCAAATATAGCACAGGAGATGTTTGGAAAAACAAGTATGTGAAATAGGCATGACAAATAGAAAAGCTTTATTAAGGGATGATTTCTGTGATCTCTATCTCCCAGAACAGTGATATTTTAACATCCTCATCCAAACAGGAATGCAGATAAACAGGCTGTGAACTCATCTTATTGCCCTGTGGTTTGTGCTTCGACAGAAATGACCAATGATTTTTGTACATGAGTAAAATGTTTTCACTTATCCCTCTGACTGGGGTCTGTCAGGGCAAAGTGGTCACCCATCAAGTGACCTTGGAGGGCCTAATTAGAGGGATAAATCTAGTGTATGTAGTAAAAGCAGTTGTCTGAGCAACCTATTCAACCCGACTGACCGGGATTCTTACAGAAAATACTTCAGTACATTCGCTGGCAATGCAAAACAAAATAAGAAAAAATGTGGGGGCAGAGTCATCATGTCTAACTTGTCACCTAAGGCTGATGAACTCCAGTGCAAAAGCTAAAGAAAATTAAGTACTAACATGTGAATAGTTCAGCCAGGCAAAAGTGAATATGCAGTTGGCATTTACATTAAAAGCTCTAGTTTGTGTGTATCTGTCTCCTCATTCCCTCTAGAAAGAACATTTTTTCACCAAAAAGACCTCAGCCTTATCTACCCAGTATAGGTGGCTGTTTTAGATACTGTGCCACAGACTCAGTTTGGACACTTAAGGCTCTTGGCTCATTACGATTGTGAACACAAATCAGTCAGAGACAAGATCAGTTAAGTTGGGCAAAATCACTTTTAAGGTGCCCTGAGTTTTTCTGCTTATCACTACAAGTCTCCATAACGGATTATATAAAAAATTGAGTATTTATGAACTTAAGTGTTTAATGCAGCCCCTCTGTGTCTGTCTCCAGCCAGGGCTGACAGTCACGCCCCTCTCCACACAGCAAACACGCCGGGGTACCACCAGCCTCCTACCTTGGCTCCATCCACACTGATAATCCGATAGCTGTTTCTCGTGCTGTCATAGAAGTAGGAAACAGTTACAGCCTGCTTGCTTGCAGGAACCCAGTTCTTCTTCGTGCTGGGGTCAATTTGGAAGACATGGGCTCTGGTGGTGAAGATGGGCTGTTCTCTGGAATAGGGAGGGACAGGAGAAATGGATGCATGAGTCTGCGGAAGATGAAATGTTCCAGAAGCCCAGCCTTGACCAGGCATGTTGAAAGCACAAGGCAGAGAGTGCCTGGCAATCCCCCAAATGAAAAGACAGAGCAGTGACTCTGCCAAGCCATGATCCAGCCTTGGGTACCTCTCCTTGGCATCACTAAGTGACATTCAGCACCCTAAAGTTACTGCCATAGACAGAGAAACAGTCAGCTTTTTTCTCCCTGCATTATACTAACTCAGCACCCACCTCTTCCTCAAAACACTTATTTGCAGGAAAGGCCATTCTCATGCATTCTTTCTTTTCCCATCCACATATTTTGCCAGAAGCAATAAGCCCCCCACAGCTGGATTTCCTCCTACGAACATTCCTGTTCACTGCTACCTACAGCCAGGGCTCTTCTGTGGATGCACCAAGGACCCCAGTGACCTACAGGCACAGTACAATTACTGAAATATTAATCTCTCTCCTCAGGATCCCACTGCTCAGCGGATGTGCATGAAAATTTCATCAGATGCAAAACCAGTCAATCATCCTGGGAAGCAAGGGGAAAAAATGAAACACAACTAAACCCCAGAGTTGATATATATATATATATATATATATATATATATATATATTGCCTTTTAGCTCAGCTCTCAGTGGATGATGTACCACCCCTGACACCTCATTCCTAAACACGAGCTCTCCTTGGATGCTTTTTCTCATCAAGAGAACTGTGCACACAGTTGAGAGGTTTTGTTTTACCATCAACACCTGACAGTGCAAATCACACATAAAAGCAGAGAAGACAAAGGACCAAAAGAAACAAACATGATACATAAAAAGTCATCCAGGCTAAAGATCAGAATTAAGACTTACTTAAATGCCATAGAACTAAATTCTCTTCCAACTAGACCTTTAATCCAAATTTAGCAGCAGAAGTGAACTGCAAATCAAGTTCTGCTGTGCTTTTATATACATTTTTATGCTTTTGGTTCTTAAAAGCTGCAGTATATAATGTTCTGTATTAAGTGTACTGCTCAGTATATTCTTATCCCATACAAAATATTGTATCATGAATAGGTACGCTTGACAGAATTATGATAGGATTCAAAAACTATTGTTCTACAAGAGTTACCACCTAGAATATTGACCACATGGAAACTGAAAAGGCTGCCAGGATTAATTTTGCACAAAGCAAATGAAAAGAGACAGGCAAAGGCCAGAGAGACCTCTTGTTCTCGTTTGTTATTCTTTCTTGCTTATAGAAATAATTATCTTCTATTATTCTCAGTCTCATAGTTTTGGAACTAGTTTTTTATTAAGATTTCTGTAATCTTCAGCTCCTTGTATAGCCATCTGTGCATTTTTTGAACACCACAACTTCAGGTACTGTATGTAGGAATCCTATAAACCCTCACATGTGATCTTAATCATTGCAGTTAAATTAAAATCCAGGGGAGAAAATTTGCAACTACCAAACAGATAAAGTGGTTTAAAAGTAGAATTAGCTCGGTGGAGTTATGGAGTGAACTTGCAAATCCCAGCAACGCCTCGGGAGGGAGAAAATGAAACAGTGGTTTTCTCCTTGCAAGACATGCAAAGTTCTACATTTTTCCATTTCTGGATGGACAGCTGTGCTGAACCATGTAAAATACTTACTTGAAATACACTGAAATTAGAATGGGACTGTCATGTTACAGCTGTCAAAGAGTAGCATTTGCTTCAGTTCTTCCTTATCAGTAACTCACTGAACCCAGCTCTCATTTCACAGGCTAATATTGATGCCATCCTCAGCTGGGAGGAAAGAAAGGGCAGGTCTCCATTTAAAAGTATTTCCAACATCCATTACACTGGATTAGCACTGTAACGCCCACGAAGGTCATGGAGTTTGTCTGCAATAATGAATGCAGGGAGGGGGAGTTTCTCACAAGCTGCCTAATCTTAAAAATATGTACTTTTCCCGAGTGAAGGATAATTTTGAATTTATTTTGCCTTTTACTTAGTTCTATATTTTTAGTTAATTCCCCTAAAAAATTGGTTTTGCTACAGTAATATGACCTAAATATCACAGTTTAAACTTTCTGAAGTTTAAACTCCATGCAAACCTATTCCACGCACAACTTTATCTCTGTTACATCATCTTAATGATACCAGAAAATGCTGTTAAAATTATGCCTGGCCTCTTTGCTGCAGGAGCAGTAAGTATATGAATTAAATCTGGAGATAATAAAAGTAGAATGAAGGAAAAAACTCCACAACCATCTATCTCCATTTCTTTCGGAGACTTGAAGCAGCTTCTGCTGTCAACGAGAGCTGTATACATGCATCCAAGTGGATAAATTCATGGATAATGAAGCTCAGGGCTTGAGATAGCCAACTATCCACTAATATGGGGCTTTTATTAAGAAGTAAAGGCAAAACCTATGTTTCTAAATCATAAATAATTATTAAACAACAAGGTAACACACAACCAGAACCCTCTATTTTGCCTTTCTGTGTGCAAACAGCAGCTGTAACACTCACGGTGATAGTTGGTAGTTGATAAATTATTAAAAATAAGAAAACACAATGTGTAAACTTAAGCATTTTAACTCATTTGAGGTAAGTGAGCTGTTGACCTTCCACTGACACTCAGATTTGGAAGGGCCAGTTGGATGCTCCACCTGCCTCTGACCTTTCTGCCATAGGTGGCTCTACAAGGCAGCAAAGCCCCAGGACTGATCTTTGACCCCTCGAGAAGAGGAAGCACCCCCAGGACATAGCCTCCTGGATTTCCCAGTGTTTCCTCATAATAATTAAGAAAGTGCATTTCTGTGGCTGTGTCTGCCCTCCTGCAGGTCTGTGCTCAGCTCTTACCCCAAGAAGCCAAAACCCATCAGCAGGGCCCACGACCCAGCACTGGGAGCCGGTGCCACCACACCTTCCCACACACCACAGTGGGTTGGGAAAGGCAACAGCATTGACAAACTCCAGTGGTGCAGCTTTTAACACAGGGGGAAACATCCTCCTTCACTGCATCCCAAACTCCTTCGACCACTCAGGCACACACAGGCAACTATAAAACTGCAGCACTCAATTTTCAAATGAAACCCTTTAGGTACTTTTAAAACACTTTGCCAGGGACCTACAGAGCTGCAAATGGAGACAGATTATTCTGTGTAACTCACTTGCAGCTTTTGACATTCAAGAAAGCACTTTACTGGTAGAGGAACAACTTTGTTTCCCAGGGCTCCTTTTATTTTCATTTTTATCAGAGATTTATCAACTTTTATGATAAAACAACAGCAATGCTAACTCGAAGCTCCTACAGCACATCCTGCGTGGTTTGAGCCCCATGAGCTGGTCGTTCCATGAGGCTGCCAGTTTGCCCGGGGAGGCAGGGAGCAGCACACACATCAGAAGGCAAAGAGAATTCATGAATGTTTAAAATCTCATTAATCTTAAACAAAGTTGGTAATGATTGATTAAATACTCTTTAAAAAAACCTCAACTGTTTAAAAATCAATTAGACTGTAACATCCACTCTTCAGAGTAAAGCTGCTTGAAAAGTAGAAAACGAAAAGTAGAAAATTACATCTAACAGTTCTTTGTTTAGTAATATAGTTTAAGACAGAAAATGTTTTTTATTATTAAATATGGCAAGCATGTTTTAAAAATACAATTGTAATTTTCAAGTCACGGTTTTACACATTTTAGTTGACCTCTAATTTCTGTCCTTGTGTCATATGAGACAAATCTCAAGTAAAAAACAACCATTCTCCATCAATGTCATTAACCTTTTCTGAAGAATTTAAAAAGTGAAAACCAAGACTCTCGAGCTAACTAACTGCTGTGCAGCTGTGTGAGATACAGTATCACTTTCTGGTTAATACACAACCACGCCAAATTTTACAAGTGTGTGACTAGCTGCAAGCCACGTGTTCTACATTACTCTTCCTAATCAACGGGAATGAGCCCTCACTTAGGAAAAGTTCAAATTATTTAATTCAAATTTCCTTGTTTATCACTTGAATCATGAGCACAACCACTGATTTAAATCACTTCAGCTGTAAAGAGCCTCTGCTGACTGGCAGGCAGCCCCCTGAGGGCTGTGGGATGCTCCTGGCTGGTGGAGCCGCAGCACGGAGAGCTCTGGCTGGGTGGACAGGCCAGCATCGGGGAGAGCCGGGACCCTGGACTCAGCCACGCGTGGGGCCACCTGGAACAGCTCCAGCTCTGAACGAGGCACTGCTGATGTGAACACTTCTGCACTGCAGCAACCCTTTCTGGTAGTAAATACAACAGTGACTCACGTGGGTGCCAGCGGGATTGGCACTCAAATACTTTTAAATGCACAGAGAGTCCAGTGCACATTGGGTGGATGTGCACAGTAAATAGAACAAAGCAGCTCCTTTAATTTTTTGTAGGATCTGGAACATCAAATATATTTGTGACGGGATCTCTGGTACTCCACCAGTGGCAAAACCACTATTAGCACATTTTGCTAAAACTTTCATTAGCGGATCACTTAAAATTTCCGCGATGAGGATTCCTAGTTTATAGGACAGGATTATTTGTGTTCTCCCCACACTAACAGTAGACAGCCTTGCATTTGCTGTCTAATTTATCAATTGAAATAAAAATATTTTTTGAAAGCACACATCCTCACATATCTACCATTTGGTGGAGGATGCACATGCCTACAAAGAGCGCATCAGTGTAGAGATTTTTGAACGTGGTGCTTCCTGCATCGTGCACATGCTGAGCTTTATACTACCTGACAGCACCAGCAAACTGCAGTGATTTGTATTAGATAATGAGGATCTTTCAAGAAGGAAGAGTAGATACAAATGCAAAATCCTATTTTGTGACACATCCCCTATCACTGGTTGTGATACAAAAAAATTTATTTGCTAAAAGGCAACATGATAAACTTGTTGTTAATAGTTATTTGGATTGAATATCACTACTACTGCCTGACAGTGCAACAAAAAGAATTTATCCTCTGTGTACTTCTTCACATACTGTAGTTTGGAATATCATTTGTATTTATTTATGATCGTTCAAAACCAAGCAACATTGCTAAAAAGAAGGGTGCTCTTCCCACACCAGCCCTACCCAGGCATGGCTTTCACACTACCTGCCCTCTATTCCTGTGTGGCAGTGGGACAGGCACGATGTCAGCTCCCAAAGCCACCCAGCATTACCAGTGCCTCTGACTTTTCCAAAACGCATGCACAGCTCCAAAGGCTGACACATTAGAGAAGCAAACTCATGCCTTTGGTCCCAAACAAAACTGAGTAACTATATCCTGCCCCTTGAAAGCAGCAAGCTCTCCACTCACTCCTCCAAGACCCCAGAAGTCACTGAATGTCCCCCTTCAGCCACAGCAGTGCCAGCACCAAGGGTCCCCAAGCCTCAGGGTACACAGCTGCCCTGCCAGGCTGCTGCTGCCTTGCCCTTCTAGATTTTACTGATGCATGATGTCCCCTGAGGTCCCAGATGGAGATTTTTCTCCTATTCGGAATAATCAGCTTGATGAAAATCCAGGCAAGATACGATGCCTAAAAATCACATGTGAAAATACTGTTTCATCTACCCATAACTATATTCACTTGTTCATACAAGCACATCTCAAACTTCAAAAACCAACCAATCCCTTTTCCCAAAACACCAAAATCCAAGTATGCCTTCTGATGAAGGCATAGCTGTGCTGGGCAGAAGCTGCAGTTCATGGTGTCACACACAGCAATCAGCACAGCGGTTGCAGTTTATGCACAATACTAATCTTTGCTCCAAGCAAAAATGAGAGTCCATTATCCTCCAGCCTGTTACCTCTACATGTTAAACGCTTGTGCCTTTTTGAATAAAATCTTTTCAGAAAAAAGAAAACCACAAAAATTAGCTTCTTAATGATGACAAAGGACCCCTTCTCATCTCACTGCACACACTCCGGTCAAGACAAGTGCATCCCCCTTACACTCATCACAACACAGCAAATTCAGCTGTCTCAGCCCAATCCCTGTAATACTGTCACCTCAATGTCCATCACTGCCTGGGGGGCAGGGACCAGGACAGCAGGTTGGGCCCACTTGGCACAGGCAGAGCTGGGGAAAGGCAAACGCTAAACCTGCACATTTTTTGGATGTGGTAGCAGCAAAGTGGCATTATGAAAGCAGGCAGTTTGCTCCCTTCCCAAATTGCCATATGCGAATTAATCCAGGTCACTCAGATCTCGTCAGCTGCCACAGGCAGGTTCTGGTGCCGGCTGCCAGCCCACACAACCAGCAGAAGCAATAAGAGCCTGTTTCAACTTGCAAGGGTGCAAAACTCAGCGTGAGGAGAGCAGGTGGGTAATGGCTCCATTTTACACCTGAGGAAACAGCCACAGAGAGCGAGATGGCATCCCAGGATAACAGAGACACTAGCAAGCCTGGAAATAAAATTAAATCACCTCATTTCCTCTCTGTAGCTTACCTATCACTATCATTGCAGGGCAGCTTATACCACATCTATCCAGGGAAGTTTTTGAATACCTCAATTTAAAAGGCTAAATCAACAGCTGAATATTCACCACTGAACAAAAGAGACAATTATAAGAATTAACAGTCTTACAGAGCAGAGAGGAACTCTCAGTGGTTTTAAGACTGCTCTTCCACACCGTGGAGGAAGGTAGGATGGTCCTTGCTCCTCACACAGGTATTTCCATGGCAAAAATTACTCTAAGAACAGAGATGCAACCCTGAGCAATGCAGGGAAGAGAAAAGAGGGAGGCTTTACTATCAGTTAAACATAGGGATGGAAGAAGTGGCTCAGAGAGATGGGCTGGGCTAGCAGGGGACAGCTGTACCCAGGTTTTGCTCTTCTTTATTCTCTCTGTAAAAAAAACATGCAGGCACTCCTGAAAGTGCCTTTGTTGGTACTCACCAGCCAAGCCCTGTCCTCCCAGGTGGCATTTCCTGCCACAGGGTGGATTTGGGGGTGCACAGAAGGTACAGGGAATGACTTCTGGAAAACCCAGACTACTAGGACAGAAATTACACTGCCCCTAAAAAGAGGAAAAATAAGGAAGAGAAACAGCTATTTTTAAAGTAGAATTTACTCAAAGTCCCTCTTTCCAGTCTTTCAGTTGCTGAAATGCCTATTTTGTAGGCAGACCACTCTCCTCAAGATGAGGTTGAAGTGCTGAATCTGGCAGCAGTGTCAGTTGAGGGCAAGGTCATGCAACTCGTTCAAATATCCAGTCATGATTCTCTGGTGCCCACTTGATACTAGATTTGATATCAACTCACCTGCAGAAATATATGACATTCATGACAAAAATCCATCTTTTTAGCTCCCTTCACTTATAGGCATTATTATTTCAACAGAATATAATGAGCAAAAGTGCTTCTTGCATTTGTAGGAAACATAATAGTTCCAGTTACTTAGACAGAAAAAAATCAGAATAAAACTAGCTAGCTGAAGAGGAATTGTCTGTTAAAAGCACACACATTAATTAAACTAATTTTTGATTTACAGCTAAGTAAATCCAAAAGAATAAATCTTGAGGACAAAAGCTCTCAGAGTGAAAATCATTGTAACATCTGCAAGGTCTCACAATACCATTATGCCTTTATGAAGTCAATATACAAATTAAAAGGCTTAACTCAGGCAGTGAGAAAGCTCACACTTTATTTTGGGGCTATCTCCAGAGGCCTATTAACCTTTCAAGACACTGTGAATAAACAGTCATACAAAAATGGCAGGAACTGAGAAGACCCTGAACTAATCCTCCATAGGCAAGGTTATTTATTAGAAAAAAAGAAGTTGAGGCACATGGGTCTGAAACTGGTTGTGTAACTGACCATTTCAGAGATTTCTCATGAGAAGATATTGAAAAAGGATCCATAAATTTGCACCCTCAGTAACGTTTACACTGCCTCCTATTTGCACAGGCATAAATTCAAACTCTGTATTTTGGAAAAAATATTTGTACTCTGTTTACACCCATCACCTCTCCAACCCTTGTGACAAAAGGTCTGGGTCAGCACATCAGCAGCCCCCCAAAGTCATCCTATTTACCTTGCTTTGTTAAAAATCACCTCCTCTGTGTTCACCCCAGCTCCAGTGGAGTTAATGCTTTTAGCACAGCCTCCTATGTGGCACAATGTTTGCATTGTAATATTGCAGAGAGAAATGCCATTGTAAATTGAAAGTGTAAATCCTGGAATGGAGAGCACAGGTCTGTAGGAACAGGAGCACATTCTCTCCCGGTGCTTTGTCTGTAGTCCTCACCTCAGGGCACAAGGGGATGTCACTGATCCCCAGCTCTGGATCACAGACCCTCATACACAGACCAAAATCTACCCCATGCAGCCGGCACTGGGAAGGATGAAGCACCAACACACACTGGGCTTCCTCACCCCATGTCAGACACCAGACACATCTACAGCTGGCATTGGAGAGAAATGATCAAGGAAGAGAAATAATGCAAACACACTTTTGAAGGAAGAGAATAATTTATTTTGCATTTGTAAGTCAGCAGAAAATTCCTTTAACATGCTAGTGGAGTCTTTTATTACTACTTTTAACTCTTTGCACCTCTGCATGGCAGAACGCTTGGGGTACTTTGAGGCTGTTCATGCTACTTGGTGTTTATTTATGAGATGAAGAGACTAAATGTCAGAGGATATATGACCAAACCAGAGGTGCCTGCAAACAGAAGGCTGAAGTAAAACACAATGTGTTTGTCCATGTAAAACCCGCTGACACCACCAGGGCAGCATCTTTATGTTTGGGACTTTTTCTCCCCCACCCCCCGACCCGTGCTATAGGAATTTGCATGGCTGATGAGGTTATCTTTGCACAAAGCAATCTGAAAACTTGATTTCAATCAGTGGCATAATCAAAGCCTCACTATTGCAAAATAATATGATTAAAGACTCCATTATTTCAAACACCACAGCACTAAGCAGATCCTTGGAGGGGAGTACTTTTGTGCACTAATCCATGCATGTAATTATCGATATGCTTTCCCATGCCCTATTCAAAATGCTCTCCCCTGAGGCTTTTCTTCCACTTACACTAGGGAAAAAAAAAAAAAAAAGTCAATCAGTTCAGTTTAAAGAACAAGTTGTATAACTCTTTTTGATCTACTGCCTGAAGGATCAAATAAGGAATTCTACCAGCCATAACATCAAAAGCAAATGATAGGGCTGGTCCTGATGGTCACCAGCACATGCTGGAGCACAGGCAGGGCATGGCAAGTGCCCTGTGCTGGGACATGGTGACACCAGAGCTGCTGCCAGAGCACCTGGGCTAATAACACACTCAGGGCTGAGTGCTTCCTTAGCCTTCAAGAAAAGGGGTGCCAACAGATGGCTTAATACAAGGCTGCGTGTCTTTAATGAAACTTAAGGATGTAAAAATTAAAAGCAATTAAAGGATAAGCAATTTGCTCCGTAAGAGATTAGAAAGATGCAAACCAATGCCCACGTGGGGTTTTCGGTGCGTGTATCAACCTGCCTGCTCTGAGAACAGCACCAGGATGGCAACAGCAACAGCACTGCCACGTTTAAACTGATTTTGATGCTACCAGAGCAAATCATCTAGAATACAAAATTCACCAAAGGTAGTCAAGAGCACAAAATATAGTGCATTAAAAACAGCAAAGAGAGGTTCAGTGCAAGCACAGCCCCCGTGCTCACAGCCAGGCAAGGGCAAGGTGCTGGACACAGGGGCAAGGCTACAGCCAGCCTCAGTCCCCACTCAATGGTTTAAATTAGACTATCTGAAAAGAAGTAGATTTCCATTTTCTGGTGATTTTAATACACTAATAGAATCAACAACCAGAGTGTGTTAGTTGCTGCTAACACACAGGCAGCACCTCTCTCTGGAACCGGGGGACAGTTCTTGAAATCGGGTATCTCCCAGCAGCCAGTAAAATAACAGAATGACACATTTCTTCTGCTTCCAGTTAAAACCACAAAGGAAATTTCAAACGTTTAGAAGCTAACATTATTCACTTTGATCTTTAAAAATATAACACCATCTGTTGCCATCAGATTTACAGTACAGATCTCAGATATGTACATTATTTGTTGGTATAAAAAGCTGTCAGCAGCCCCAGCGCAAAAGCAGCGATACTGTGGTAATCTCCTGAGTTTCAGAGAGAAAAGCTACTAATTTGAAAAGCATAACCAACAGGTTATTCATGAGAAACACAGTATCTACAAAACAAACACCACTTCCCTTGCCACAAAACCAAACCCTACACCTTGCTAACACTGCAAACTGCACAATGGGAGAAACTTATCCCAGAAATTCCTGAACCTCAATAGCCACCTATTTCTGATCCCTGCAGTCCTGCTCCCTTGGCAGGATTTCTACATGTCATTGCCTCCAACTTTGTGCATTACATGAGGTACAGGTTATATGAGGTGTGGGCTAAGGAAGGATTTAATTCCAAGTATCACCATTTTTGATGCTATGCAGGTTCCATAACTATGTGTTATAACGCAAATATGCCAAAAAAATTACATTCTCCTGTCAGCAGAATCTCAAAAACTAGTGTGGGCTGGCTGAAAATTTGTAAAATAAACAAAACATAGCACACATTCCTATTATAAACTTATTATGCAAGATGAGTTTGGGTAATAAGTAAAACCAAATAAAAAGTTCAAGTTATTTTCTGGATATGCATTAGCCATTCCAAATCTAACTCCAGTTTTAAGGATGTGGCAGTTCTGAAGGGCCAGGCTAGGGTACCTGCTGGGACAAGATTGGCAGGAGTAGTCCAAAGTCAGAACTTTATTCTGTCAGATCATTAGTAGCTTTAAAACAAAAAAGACCTTGACCTTTCCTCTAAAAAAAAAAAATTATTCACTCTTCTGAAAATCCAACTTCTAGCTTTTCTGATGTCAAACAAGAAACCTTGGAAATAAATTCTTACCTGTATGATGCAAATGATGACATTCCTTATGTTTGTAATATTTAGCTTTTTGTGTCTTGCAAAAGAATACAACAGGAGAGGACATACTAATTTTTTCCCTGTGACACACTCTGTCCTGCTGGTAGCTCTTGACTGAACAACTGCAAGTAAATCTGTCTTTTCCTTATCAAATTAAGGTCCACTAGACATAAAGAAATCCAATTAGCACTACAAAAATTAAGGCATACCATTTCCTCAGTCTCATTTACACCAATATAGACTTTTTTCTTTGTGTCAAGGGTGAAGGACAGAGCTGAATGATGGGATTTTTTCCATCTCATTTATATATTGATGTAATAAGGGCAGACAGGTAGGTCCTATGCAAATGCTGATTCTGTCAGCAGCTGAAGTTGCCAGGACTGTGAATATTGTCACTTATAGATTGATAAATGGACTACACGGACTAATTGTATTCCAGCATCTCTGGACAGATGGCAAATCTTACAGCCATATGGTGATTATTTCCACTGAGCTGAAAGTATATTAACACTTACCAAAATGTTTGAAATGATGAGATGGTCTGAAATAATTTTTCCATGAACTGGGATAAAAACAATGGGCTCGGACGGGCTGGCACGCTGGGGCTGGGCTCTCTCCCAGGATTCCCGTTCCACGCAGGCTCCAGGGCCTGCGGGTATCGCAGTTATTGATGAAACTGGCTGTGTGCTGGGTCCTCAGCTGGAGCTCAGAGCCTGTGTGAGTGCCAGGGGACAGCGGGACTCATTTTAGCTCTTCTGCCTTGCCCTTATTTAGTTGCCACTCTCTGCTGCTTGATAAGCTGGCTGCCCTGTCAGCTGGCAGCACTGATACAAACACTCCCTTTTCCTGGTATTTTTTTCTCATTCCTTCACTTCTCTCTGGTTGAAAAGGAACCGCAAATCCACTGGAAGAACTGAACACAGAGTCTCTGGACTAGGACTGACTGAGCAATGTGCACCTGCAGCCCAAAAAGCCAGTCCTATCCTGGGCTGCATCCCAAGAAGTGTGACCAACAGGTCAAGGGAGATGATTCTCCCCCTCTACTCTGCTCTTGTGAGACCCCACCTGGAGTACTACATCCTGGTCCAGGGCCCCAACCTAGGCAGGATGTGGAGCTGTTGGAGTGAGTCCAGAGGAGGCCATGAAAATGATCAGAGGGCTGGAGCATCTCTCATATTGAGATGGGCTGAAAGAGTTGGGATTTTCAGCCTTCCAGTATCTAACGGGACTAGAAAAGATCTATCTAAAATCTTTTTTACATGGAGATCTAGTGACAGAACAAGGACTAAATGCTGAAAAAGGGCAGCTTTAGATTAGGTAATAGGAAGAAATTCTTTCCTCTGAGAGTGGTGAGGCAGTGGAACAGGTTACCTAGAGAGATTGTGGCTGTCCATTCCTGGAAGTGTTCAGGCCAGGATGGATGGGGCTTTGAGCAACCTGGTCTAGTGGATGGCGTCCCTGCCCATGACAAAGTTGGAAGCACAAGATCTCTAAAGTCCCTTCCAACTCAAACCATTCTATGACTATACATGCACTATATACATTTAGGTATCCCCATGTCTGCTCCCAAATGAGGAATTAGCTGGGAGGGGACAGAACTACTCCCCAGCAATCCTGTAAAACAAATCAAACCAGCTGGACGGTGACAAGAGGCTCACCCTGCTCACTGACAACTACGTGAGCCATTGCTAAGTTCTGTAGTGCTCCTTCAGCACAAAGCTGATAGCTCAGCATGTTTACCAAATGCAAGTAAAGCACATCAGGCTGACACACATCCCAAAGACAGCACAACATGCTTATGGTTGCATCCTTGACTGACGCTTTTGCTGTGGGGCTTTGAACCTTTTATGAGATCTATGCAGCAGTGAATTCACCCTTCAGACAATGCAGGAGACATGATCCTCTTTTGATCTAAGTTACTGCTTATTTATACCAAACAAATGTGAGCAAAGTCAGCTCAAATTCTAGACAGATGTTTATGCTAGAATAACAACCCACATTACACAATTGAAATTTTTTTTTTGCTTCATTTTCAGAACAAAATTCTGAACATTTATTTGTTTTAAAATAGGATTTAAAATGATGTTTTGTATTCTGCAGTAATTTGTTTTGCATGCACGCTTGTGGTACGTAAGTTCTTGGTAGCGGAAATAGCCACCTCCCTTGCTGGAGGAGAAAGTTCATGCACCAGTTTCCCCTACTTGCCATACGTAAAATATAGCAAGTCAAGAGTTAGAAATTGCACTCTTCATAGTCCCTGTGATCTAAAATTAGTGCCTGGTGTTGGTATGCAGAATGGATCAAGTACTCGCTGAGCCACTGAGGATAAGGTGCCAACTGGTGAGAAATTCTTACTATGCTTTTCGCACATTCACACTTTAGCACCCTAAGAATTAAATCGATTTGATCTGTAAGGTCTCTGTTATAGGACTCTCTAAACATGGTTTTCTTTTTGGAAGCTTTACTACCCCTGAAAGGCAGCGAAAGAGCATTTCAGTGGCCCACTTCTCCCTAGACAACCCAGACTTGCCCTGTGTTTTTCCATGTGCTTCCAAGCCAACACTTTGACCCAGGCCTGGAGCTGCTGCCACCCTGGGCACCAGCCAGGCTGTCCTCCCCCCGGGCTGCAGCGGCAGCTCCAACATCACCACAGGGGAAGGAGAAGTGCCAAAAGGAGATGGAAAAAGAAAAGAAAGGGAGGAAAAGCAACTTAACTGCAAAGGGCAAAGTTTGGACCTACCTGTTTACCTCATAGAAATCAGCTGTTCTTTTGTGGAATAGCAGACAGCACTGAACCATCCCAAACCATTCCCAGCAGTCGTGTGTCTATTTTCTCTTCTGGCCAATAATTCAGAGGTCATCTTATAGCAGTTGATGAGCATAAACTCTTTCCAGTACAGCCTCATGTCACGTGTGCTAATTTAACAGTTATTGGAAAGGGTGTTGCAAATCAGGGCAATGTTACTTTGATATTTAACAAGAGAAGCTGTACAGAGTTGCACAATATTGCCCTCCCTCCTAAGGACAAGGATGCCAATTCATAAGGCAGGGAGGAAAGACCAAGCAGGGAATGCAAAGTGGATTAGATATTTTGATTCCATTCCAAATTCTAAGCTTAAAATATAAAAAACTTTGGCAACTTCTCCCCCACAGAATTTGAAATGCTAATTTCTAACTCAATGGAGAAAAGTTCTTGCAAAGATCTGAACAATGCATATGTAGGATTATTACTTTGAGGCTGAAAAATTCAGAACAGACCTTCCCTGTAGAGGGAAAAGCAGGTAACCACAACCACAGGAGAGGTGCTTAGCTCAGGCTTCAGTCAAGGTGATGAAGGAAGCTGTCCCTACAGCCCTCTGCAAAAACCACAGTCTTTCTCCCCAGGAAAGTCTGGGGAGGCAAAACAGGGCAAAAGAGATTGCTGGGAGTATCAAGCTGCACACAACTACGTCCTTGAAAGCTGATGCATCTTCCATAATATGCAATTTTGAAGGTCTCAAAAAACAGATGCTCAGAACTTTCTGTCTGGGGAATGTCTTTGAGGATCACATGGAAACTTTAAACACATTATTTGTCCTTCAGATCTCTCAAAAGACAAAGTGGAATTTCACGTTGTGCACAAACACCCATTTCCCCGCTCCAAAGCACAGAGGAAGGTGAAAGAGACACAGAGAGGAAAGTTCCCCAAGGACCCAAGAACACACACACACTTCTGGATCTGCCTGGGAGGAGATCAGCAGCCTCCCTGTCTACCCCAAATAACTCCCAAACCAACAACTCCCTCTCTGGAGCGTGGGATCTGGTCCTTGCTCCGCAGCTTTTGTGTTTCATTGTAACTCAGATTAGAGACTTGAGCTTTTAATTCAAGTTCCTTGAATTTGGGTGGGTGTAGTGAACTGACAGATCCCTGTTCTCAGTCAAGCCAGTTTCTTTTCTTCTTGAAAAGGACCATAAACCAAATTAGACTGATTTTTATGAATGAGCATGTTTAGAAGATATTTCAAATACAAGTTTATAAGGCCCACCTCTTATAAACAACAGGCAACATCAAATTAGCTATCTCCTATAAACAACAAACAGCTGTCAAACAAAATAATCATGAAAAGAGAGAGCTCTCATTCACCTGTGTGCTGTAAAGTTTTAGGCAACTGATTCTCCTTTATTATTTCAGAAAAGAATAAATTTCTCCCTATCCCAGCTGGAGGACAGAGGGCTACAATGACAATCACTGAATTTTATATGTACATGAACAGAGTCCAAAGATACTTTTATCTCCTCCTTGAATACCCAAGGGCAGCAGTTGGGCTCTTGATGTGCATTGTGCCCACGAGCACTGTGGCACTGTCCTGTCTGGGTAGAAACCACCTGGCAGGTCAGAGAGGAGTATTTCAGCTTCGGGGCTATCAGGGGATTGAACTACTGAGGGTGTAAGAAATAGGGGCTTCACCTGGAGAGGCAGTGCACACTAGGTACAGACTCATAATAAGTAATATTAAGACCAAAAGAAAAAAAAAAATCTGATTTGTGGAGTTTTTCCTACTTTGTGAAAAAAGGAAAGTGTGCATATGCTAAATAGGTGTTTAAGAGAGAGGGTAAAGTGGCTAGGTGTATAAAGGTGGAATGAGATTAAATTGACCAGCTTGTGGCTCTCAAGTTGAGAAATCCCACTTCCAAGTCAGGACATGCACATAGTAGAAGTGTGCTTATGGAGAGACAGTAGAATAATCCAAACCGACAGCTCTGGGAGAAAGTAAGTTAACAGGGACTGACGACATCACCTTCAGGATTGGCATCAGATCATCCTGCATGCCAGAAACTGCTCTATCCCAAAAGGTAGGACCCTCCAAGGGCAATTGTCATCATCACTCTGCAAGCCAAATGTCCCACTTGGAGGCACGGAGCAAGTTTTGCATCTTCAATTCATATAAAAATTTTATCTGTGTGATTTGGGGCTGTGGGCAACATGGGGACAACTACATTGCTGCCATGTTTGCTCCACTGTCTGAACTACCCACTAGAACAGATATTCTGCCTCTTTACACATCACCATCTCCAAAATAAATGTTAACAAGGTGTCACTCTCCTCACATTTTCCATTCACCCTCCAAGCAACTCAGCACCCCAGCACAGCCCTGAGAGCTGGGTGGGGACATTTTGCACTTCTCGTCTCAAAGAACTTTTCCAGCTTTTTTCAAATGCTCTTACTGACAATTTTCAGCACCACAAAACAGATCACATGTTCCCATTTAAACAACTGCAGGGAGACATTTTAGATGTGTACAACAGATTCATGGTGGGAAGCTGGAATACAAAAGCCTGATAAAAGCAGGGAATGAAACAAAGGCAACAAAGTGTTGCTGTTACAGATTACAGAGTAACTCACCAACAGAGGAGAATTTGAGTCAGTCACTGCAATGCAATTAATATGACTGTGCATCTTGAAGCACCATGTTTTCAAAAGCAAAAGTGTTGCTCAATACTCCCCAGCTCTGGCTACGCTACCTGCCCTTCTTCCAGGAATGAAAAAATAAGTAATGAATACTGAAAAAAAGATGGTCACACCTCCAATATAAAATTAACATTTCCCATCAACACCACACAAAATTAAAATTTTGTATTCCCTCCCCCCCAAAAAAAATACAGTAGTTGCATATCTGAGGAGAATCTACTACAAACTGTTAAGCAGAGGCAAACAAGAAGTATTTCTTCAGTAAGTACATGTACAGCACCATTTCACAGTCCACAAGGAGGGATCCTCAGTACAAGCAGGAGCAACTCAGTACAAGCTGGCTACATATTTTTAAACATATTCCACAGAGGCCTTTGCTGTGTTGCTGCACTGAGGTACTACACATTGCCTGATAAGAATGCAGTTGCAGGATTATTATCATTATTATTATTATTATGAAAATGCTAACAGGGAACAACACTGGCAGCTCTGGAGGGCTCTCCCTGGCCTCTTGATGCGTAGGCAGAAAAGTGCAACTTCTACAGAAAATTATTTTTTGAATTGCAGCAGGGTTCAAGCTTCTAAATCCTGTAGGCTGCAGTGAAACTTCCAGATGGAAAGGAAACAGTTTGTCCCTTCAGGAATTCTTACAATCTTGCATTTTGATAAGCCACGTCAAATAAATAAAATCAGATCAGTGCG
The DNA here is from genome assembly GCA_038380795.1 of Pyrocephalus nanus. Classification (NCBI taxonomy): domain Eukaryota; kingdom Metazoa; phylum Chordata; class Aves; order Passeriformes; family Tyrannidae; genus Pyrocephalus; species Pyrocephalus nanus. The sequence continues at coordinate 11,126,377 of CM076272.1, forward strand.
TGGAGGAGGCAGGAAAGGAGGATGCAGTGCCACTGAAGGGAACAGGCTTTGCACAGTAACCAGCACTCACTGCTGCTCTCACCTCTATCACCAGGCCCCCTTTTCCATCTTTTCCCTGTCTCAAATCTGCTCACTCTTTCTCCATGACAAAGCCACTGTTGTTTTGCAGCTCAGGCTCCCAGTCTTGCCAGCCTCCAACATAAAGCCCACAAATCCTAGAACACCTACACAGCAGAGCCTCCTGCTCCCCTATGAGTCACAAAGCAGGCTGTCCCGCTTGCTGATGTCAGCCAGCAACATCCATTTTTTTTAAAAAACAAATCCTAAAAACACCTTGACCATCCATTATTTAAAAGTATTATCTTCATTTTAATCCTGACCCCAGTGGCAAAATTCCCATTACAAAGCAATTCAGTGATGCAAGAGGGTCCAATAGCCTCTAATAGTTGCTACGTCAATGAGGAGTAAGCAGCCAGCTACTCGTGTCACACATGAGCTAAGCACAGAGCATCCAAGCCGGCAGCAGCGGGCAGATTTCTCTTGCAAACAGGCAGAGAGCAGCTAGGATGTGTCACCAAAAATATAATCAGAGATCAACTGCATCAGCCAATCTCATCTTGTACATTTTGCATGAGTATGTATTACACAACCCCTACTCACACCGTCCCTAACCTGTGTGGGGTGATGTGTGGCTGTGACGCAGCAGCAACCTTCCCCAGTACTAATTGTCTGTTCCCTGCCTAATTGCTCTTGCCATTAAAAGTGCTTCTTTAATGCTCAGGCTTAAACACACTTCCCGCCTTCGTTTGAAGGCAGTGCTCTTGTCACATTCTGAGGTTTAATAACAGGATCATCAGCTTTTTACAATATGCTGGTCAATTATCAGAGAAACACAGTTGAAATGCGTTCCCTGAGCACATTAACATCCTAAAGAGCCATGGCCAAATCACAGTAAAAACAAGTCACACACTGTATTTGCGGTGTACAGAGTGCACAGAGGCGAGAGACAGCATTCAAGGTGAAAGCTGGCAGAGGTTTGAACATGTAGCAGCCTTCAGGAGCGAGGACCTTCCCACTCTGCACACACCCTATCACAAAGTCAACAGGAAAACCAACAGCTGATTCAAAATTCTTGTGCGTCCTTAAGTGTATGTTCATGGTGAGGCTATTTATCTTAGGCACTGCAATAACAGAGCCAAATGAACACACAGAACTGCAGGAAATCTAGATGCAAACCAGGCTGATGCCCTTGCTCTTGGGTTCTCGGCAAACTCACTGCCCTTCTCTGCCTGTCTCAGTCATGCTGGGAATATGTTTAAAAGAACAGTTTAAGACACTTTGTCAGATCTTGGATCGGTTAAAAAACTTTCACTTTAAAGGAACTGAGCATCAAATAATTCTTTTTAACATTTCAAATGATGCCCTTGTTATCATGAGACCTACTCACCATTCTCTCTTCAAATAAAAAGAAGGGCTTGAGGGACATCTCAACTTTGTGGAGAATATTTTATAATTTTTTTCTCAAGTGATAATCAAATTAATGGTGGTAATTAATTAAGTTAGCAGCTGAAAGCAACTTGACCACGATGACCCTCTTAGCACTGAATTTTGTGTTCACTCTTTCTACAGCGTACTGTACATGAGCAAATGTCAGAGAAATTTGCAGCACAGGACTCAAACTAGTTGTGGTACTGGCAGATTTTTCCTATTGTCATTTGCTAAACTTACCTGTAGCAGACCCTACAATATTTTTATAATCTACTGTCAGTATAATCTACTTTCATGTCAGTCATCCCTTCATCATTTCTTTCTGCTACTCTTTTATTACCTTGTCTCTTAATTTCTCCCAATCTCATGTTTTACTTCAAGCTTATTCACACAGATTTTTGCCTAAATTCAGTTATATGCATCTGTCTGCACTGCTGTGTGCTGCTAAGAACTCCTCACATAATTGTGAGAGGAGACAATGTCACTTGGATGAAACTCTACTACAGATTTGTTCACTCACTTGAATGCAACCACACTAAAACCCTAAGCACACACAAATCATGAGGATCCAGCTATGTGGTCTTTTTTTAAATCTACCCACCCCACCAAGCTCCCTGCCTCTCTAACCTTATTTAAATACACATAAACAACATAAATAAGGGACTACATACTGTTGAGGTCAATGGAGCTTTCCCTTGCACTTCAGTGAACCAAACATACTGCTCCAGAACTACAGTTCTCTGGACCTGACTTTCCCCTTGGATGTTGTATGGACACCTGTATCTGTACACAGAAGCCACAATCTCCAAATCAGAACAGCAGTCGTTTATATTCACTTTGTAAAATGGGAATACCTACATAAGGAGCCAAGGATGTGAAGAATCAAGCACCCCCAGCCAGCTGTTTCAAAAAAACATGAGATAAACGGTTTCAGCACCTGTCAGATCTCAGTCCCTTTCCTTGAACAACACCAACACCAATTGGATGATGTTTGATATAATCTGCTCCCCCAAGCTGCTCACCTTAAAATCTCAAAAAAAGAGTCCCTGAGCTCACAGTACCAACTGAGCTGAGTTTGAGCACGTGCTTGTCCCAGCCCTGCTTTGAGGGACCCCGAACTGCAGTGAGAGCCAGGTGCCACTCCCAGGGTCCCAGGATGCCCCCTTCCCTCACAGACAGACGGATTGGCCAAACTTTGAAGGGAGTTCGTGCAAGACTCCCATGGATTTCAGTGGGAGCCGGATGAAAGCCAAGGTGAATTTCTTCTGCAATACACACTATTCCCTGCCACGGAGCTTCTCAGGCAGGGCTTATCACCATGGTTTCTAAAGTACTGCTGGTACCAGGAAAGTGAACACCCTTCAAAATTAACATCTCCCTATAACATGAGCTTCATCACAGCTTCTGCTTCCTTCTCCACCTTCTTCCCTCATCCTTGCATTTGTTTGCCTTGTACTCCCCAAATAAAGCCACATACTGGCCAATGGACATTACTACTGCTGACAGCAGAAGGGGAAAGTGCAAGGCAGACTTTCCCTCTCTCTTAAATGTCACTGCATAATAAAAACATTAAGGATGCCCTCAGTAATATAGCCCCTAATTGCACCTTTCCTTGAATATATTACATGGAGAACAGAGTTTTGTTCAAGAGTCCAGTCACCTAAAGATAAGGTTACTTCACTGCTTGATCTAGGCTTGGAAACTCATCTTTTCCCACCTTCCTGGTGATGGGCTCAAAGCCCACCTGGGGGAGGTATGGACAGATCCCAGCTGGAGGGGACTAATTTGTCACATTAGCCCCTGAGGAAGCAGCAGAGAGAAACCAGCCCATGTCAGCCAAAAGAAATGTGTGCTGTGAGCTAGTTCAGCATTAACCTGTATAGCACACACTTCTACACCTTTCTGCAATAATTGCTAACAGTCAGAGGCCTCATTTTCAGTTTTATATTATTTATAAAACATATCTAAAATTCAATTTTATTGCTATAGGGTATTTACATTGATTTGAGTTTTAATCAAACAGATAATATAAATAACAGCTTCAGCACAAGTGAAGTGATTTACAGGTCTAATCTAAAGTGGATACTCGTCACACACCTCATAACAAGAAATATTTTGTAATGGACAGATAAAGAAATACAAAGTTACTAAAGAAATTAAAATAGTAAAAGATTTTAAACACAGATGAAGTGCTACCCAATACCTCCATAAACCTCAAGCATCTTTATAACTGTATATTTAGCTTTGACTGCTTAAATTGAGGTCAAACTATTAGATGAGTAAGTGCAGCTCACTAACACCAGAGCCACTTTCTTGATTGTGATAGCCTTTGGCTTGCAACACTAAGAGACAAGGCAGGTGGCATTTTCAGACAAAGATTTCTACAGCTGGAAATGTGTTACACTGTGGCTTTCAAATAGCTAAAGTTTAAGCTCTGAGACCATTGAGGTAACAGCAGCTATCAGATATGCTGGGTAGAAGAAAGTGGTGATTTAGGAAAAGATTTGTTCCCTTCAAAGTAAACATTTGTCCAGTGAGACCCTTAACAGTGGCTTGACCAATATACAATGGTTTTCAGTCAGTAGGAACCTTCACATTGACTTTAATGGGCACTGAAGAAGATTATTTTTTTTTCCTGGACAGTTTTTTACAACATTGTTTTCATATCCCCTGTATTACAGGCATTGGAGTTTTTTAACATGTAAATTACTTCTGTAAAACTTGAAACTAGCTTGCTGCCTAGTAAGTTGAACTAAACTAACAGTTTAAATAGCTCAGCTCACAGCTAATAAGCAATTTAAATAGCTTTGCTTTGCTGAGCTCAAGTAGCTATATCAGGTTTCATAGCACCATCAGTCACTGCCAAATCCATAGGCAGCATTTAAATGAATCATTAGCAATGGTCACCCCTAGGAAAAAAAAAAAAAAAAAAGAGGAAAGTAAAAGAAAAAATATATTAAGAGCTAAGAATCAAGTTATTGTAACTATTTTAAGAGCTAAGAATCAAGTTGCTGTCACAATTTCTATGAAAAAATGCCTCACATGTGACACCAAAATGTGCCCAGGAAGCAAATCCCACTGGAATTCCTGGGCCAAAATATATTCTTTCAAGTAAGGAAGACTGAGCTCTGTGCTCTGACCACAACCTGCTTCACAAGGACAGGCGAGTACAGAGGTGCCCATTTCACAGAAGGAAAAGCTAGAGCATGCAGAGGTGAAGGATTTACCAGCAGAGATGGAACTGGAAGGGAAACTGGGGGGTTGCTCCTGTGTCATGTGTGCCAAGCCACAGCTGCAGTAATGCTATCACAAACACACTCCCAAGTTCTCAGTATCAGAAAGGTGAATGGCAAGACAACGACACGAGAACTGAAAAAAATGCATATTCAAAAAACACCTTGTCTGCACTCTGTACAGAGTGTGTGAGTGTGTACAACCCACACTGAAACCCAGGGAATGAATGATGCTGGGAGCTTGATCTCACATGCACCAGGGTAAGATTGAAATAACTTGCTTCAAGTGAAACACATTAAATCAGGGTATTGAACCAGGCTGGTGGACGTGCCTGCTCCCTGTACAAGTCTGCATGACCCAACATGGAGCAGCACAGACAGAGCTCTTAGAAGCCTTCAAGTCCTTCGCAGCCTGAAGAGCTCTGGAGGCAGAGCAGGACCACACTGAGCCCAGAGCTACAACTGCCTGACAGAAGGGGATGGGGGACCACTGCAATCGTCCACTCAGTTCTCTCCAAGCCACAGCTAAACTGATCTACCAGTATGGAAATAATTAAAAATGACAACAACAAAAATATTTGCATTGAGAGACACCCAGATAGAGTGACAGAGGCAAGTTTCCCATGGATGAATGTTTCTGAACATCCTGGACTAATTCGGGGCAGCACTTCTCCACACAGGTTTTGATGCTTCTTTCTCCAACCCCAAGGACAGTTTGTTTTATTTTTCAGTGAAACTTCACATAATTAAGAAGATGAGCTCCTTGCAATCCTTTAAGTGAAACACAGGGAGATACTCAGATCCTATTACTCCTTCTGCCCCTGTACTTCTATTCAGTATTCCTGGGTATCAAATTCAGACACATGCATGACATTTTAATTCATTATTTATCCATATAGTCTCGAATTATATCCTTTGACAAAAATAAACATATTTATAGTGGGAATTTGGATAGTTGGAAGCAGCAGGAGTAAGCTCAGAAACTGGAGAACAATTCCTTGCCACAGGGGGGTGAGGAGAGGCAAGGAAAAGGTGTGAGAGAACATAATAGGATAAAAATAAAGTAAATGAAATGTGTGGGTTTGGAAACCTCTAAGATATTCTGGTCGAGAGAATCTCAAACCTATATACAGTTCAAGTCAAAAGCGCAACCTTAACCTCTGTTTCCGGATATTTAGTTCACATACTGCCCTAATGTCAGCATTTAGCTTTTGTCCCCTCATACAAGGTAGACGATAGAAAAAACGCCGGACTGATTTCTGGAAAGATCAAGCTGAATTCTCCAAGAGGCCACCACATGCGATCAGAGACTTCTGGCATGTTACAAAAAGAAATAAACAAGGGGGAAAATATTTACGCAAATTAGGGAACAACTGGCACGATTCAGGCAAGTTTATCGCGTGCCTCCAGCAGCCAGAGCTCTGGCTGAACCAGCGCGAGTGAAGCATCTGACAATGAACTCGCTACACATCCCGCAGCTTCCCGGCGAGGGATCGGACCCCCGGCCCCCGCACCAGCCCCCCGTTCCGCGACATCCCGAGCTCCTCCCCACTCATTCCAGCGGGGATTTCGCCGCCGGTAACGTGCCGGCGGTGTTCTCCCTCGGTCGGCGGCTCGGGCAGGAGCCCGCTCCCGGGCGGGCGTCAGTGATTAATTACATTACAAAACGCCGGTTCTGGAGAGCGCTCCCGGGGCTCTCCCCGGCTCCGCGACCGCCGGGCGCACCTGCGGCGGGGCCGGGGCGGGACGCGGCGCCCACGCGTGGCCGGGGCCCGGCGGACTCACCCCATGTCTCGGCACCTCTCGGCGGCGGCACCCCCGGGCGGCTCCCCGCGCTCGGCGCCCAGCGGCGGCCGCGTCCCCACTTCGCACATGCGGCCGCCCCGGCCCCGGCTGGCTGCGGCTGCACGGCGGCTGCACGGAGAGCCGTCCTGCTCCTCCCGCTCCTCCTCCTCCCGCCGCCTCCCTCCCCCCTTACATAACCTCCCTCCCGGGCGGCGGCGGCACCGAGCGGCTCCCGCGGCTCCCGCCGCCCTGCCAGGCACAGCGCGGGGGCGGCGGGCGGAGCGCGGCGGGGATGGGCGGGGATGGGCGGTGGGCGCGCCCCGGGGCCCCCCCGCTCCCCGCCCCGCCGGTGACAGCCGTGCCCCGGCGGGCGGCGAGGAGCCGCGGCGGGAGGTTGTGGTGTCTCGTCCCGCCGGTGCCAGCGCTGGAGGGGCCGCCACCTGACCCGGAGGGGGACGGGGCAGCCAGAAAACTTCGGGTGAAGTTGTGGGGGGTGTCCTCAGTCGGCCCCGTCCGTGGCCGTGGAGCCCCAGCGGCCAGAGGGGTCAGCCCACGCCCGGGACCGGCTGTGCGGGTCCGGCTGTCCCGCACCGGAGCGCCCCGCAGGCGGCCCCCGCCCCGCGGCGCGGGAATGGCGAGGGTCCTGGGATGCCCTTCCGATCCGAGGGGATGCCACGCCGAGGGATGCCCGGTGAAACACGGGCAGGAGATTCTTTCGCCCTCCCCGGGTTGTTTCACGCTCCGAGTCTGTGTTCCCAGGGCGATGCGGGGCATGGGGGCCGTGAGTGCGGAGCCTGTGAGCCACGGGACCGTGTCAGCCCCGTTTGGGCGCTGGCCCTGGCAGACCCAGCCCCACAGCCCAGGTCTGGGTCTCACACCCCACCAGCACCCTGCTGCTCTGCCCAGAAGGGTGAATCCCATCGGGACCACTGACTCTCCTTTGGCCCTCCGCAGCCCCGCCCCAAATCTGTGCCAGATACGGTCACAAAACCATGTCGGTTTCACGAAAATAAAGAGAGGTATGATTCCTGTCCATGGAAGGAAAAAATTGCACTAGTGTGGAAGAGCTGTGTCACCCAGCCACGAGGGTGGCACTGACATCTGACCGGCAATCACAGGACACAAATCCATAGCAGAGCCATGGACCTGCTCATTCGGGTGTTTGTGGGACTGTGCTACACAGACACACTTATTCTTTCGTGGAGAAAAGATGCCCAATTCACACATAAGAGAGAATTTTAACTTCACCCACACAAAGTTATAATTAATACCCTGCCATCAAGAGTGATTATTTTCACCCATTTTTTTTCAAATCTCACTTAGATTTATCCTTTCTTTCCAAGAAAGCATAAAAATTTTTGAAAAGACTTCATGTTTGCTTTAACTTTGTGTGCAATAACTGGGGTAGTCCTCAGTATTACCTGGGGACCTCATGGGAGTTCTCAATGGAAAACTTAGCAACCTAAAACTTTGCAGCTATGGACAATGAAACTGCCTCCCACTCTGACATATAACTATATCATAATGTCTGGAACACCAAAATGGAACTTCAGACCCACTACACTCAAATAAAGTCTATGTCATGAGGAAAAAAAAAAACCAAGGTGAATTACACAGACATTTTCAAAAGGCTGTGGGATGGCACCTCTCCAATGTACCTGCCCTTTTTACCATGGTCAGAGGGTTACTGTGGATGTTGAAGGACTCTAACTCCTTACCTAATCACTGATGTTGTTCATGATGGCCTGCATCCTTGAATATGGCTTTGACGTGACCATTCCTCTCTTTTAGGAGAAACAGTGCAGGGTAGTATTCTCTGAAGGGAAAAAAATAGCAGCCTAGCAATCTTGTGGAAAAATCTCTCACCATGAATTCAAGCATTTTATCTCACTGTTTTTACACCATTTACCTCATTTTGTTAAATTACACACTCCATTCATCAGACAGGAATTGTCTTGGTCCTTCCTGATTAATTAGTTCATTTTGGTGAGTATCCAAAAGCTGTGTTTTATGAACCAGTGCTGCATGTGACTTACAAGTATCTAAGAGAATTGGATCAAAATGGGATAACACACTTATTATATGTGTCATGATAAGATGAAAATTGGAAATTGGAACTGCAGTTGCCTTAGCATTTTCTAACTTTTTAATCTTTTCCAATCTTGTATTCAAGAGTGTGTTTTCATCTGTAGTTATAAAAATAAAGCTTAAGCTTATGGAAGTGTAATTGGCTGTGAAATTCACATGATACAAAATTTTTCACACTGTTCCTAGGGCCTTCCCATTTCATTTATGCTCTTTGAACAACTGTCTTCTAGAAGAGACACAATTATGGTCCCATTTCTCAAGTACCCTGAGACATTTGGTCTGGCAGACAGCAAGTTAACCCAGTTTTCTGCTCATATTTGGGTTTCTGTAAGTGCACTCCCTTCACCTGAAATTCCCTCTATTCTTCTAAACGGATGAGATACTGCTCTCTCCGAAGTGTGGCACACTGTTGTTGTCGTCTTTTCTCTGCCAAAAAAGAGGATGAAGTCCTGCCCTCAATTTAAGTCAATGGCAAAAGAGCCATGGATTTGAGTAAGGCCCAGATCTCATGTAAACCATTTCACATTATTAATATCAAATGAAGCAATTGCTCTACAGACAATTTCATCTTTAACCTCTCCACCATCAGAGTCCTAATTTGCGTGCAGTTCCCATTGATTTACATTATTGTTGTATAATTTAGTATTCCAGTTGTTTATAGTATTTTCAGTCCTCTGTAAATGAGACCTATAAATATGCTATCAGAATTAATCAGTTCCTATGCTTTCATATGTGACATGATATTTCATTTCCGATTTGGCTCAGATGCAGGATGTGTACATGATGGTAATTCAGTCCTCATTTAGTATTCGCAAGTGTGCTCTTATTACTGTGGCACAGTTAGGAAATACTGAAGGTACAGGATCCCTTGGTAGGATTCAAGCTGAGCAATAAAAATATCCACACTCTGTAAATGGATGTAACTTCTTTAGATGAGAAATTTCTCCTATTCCCACAGGCCTCCTAAAGATACAATTTTTTGATTCCTAGATACAGGGTGAATATTCTTTTCAGAAAGCTGATCTAACAATCGGGAGTATGTACCTAGCCTGCATTCTGAAAAGCAAAGAGCTCACCGGGCTCTTCCTCTCTCTCAGTGTTTCTGTTCTCTCCTTTTGTTTGGCTTTCACTATTGTTGTCTTTTGCCACTCTGATTTATTTTAGATATAATTTTATTGCAGAAAATCTGCCGTTTAGTCTTTTTAAACTATTATACTTCAAGATAGTCTTCTCCCTATTTCTCATGGCAGATAGTATGAAATAAAATATTCAATACTGTGATTTTCTCCTTTTTCCATGTAGATTGATGAAATCTGCTTTTTTTTACTCCAACAGAACTGTGCCATTTCCCCCCTTTGACAAATAACCGTTTTCCAGCTTTAAATGTTATCCAGGAGTTTAACCAAAAAAAGCTTTGGGGAACTCTTGATTTTTACATTCGAAACAGAAAATTAGTTTTCAAAATCTCCTGACAAATGGAGAACTAATGTAATTATAATATCACTGGATATAAAATTTTAAAGATAAGCAACTGAGAAAAGAAAGGATCCTAAATCAGACTGTTGAAAATGCTCTGATTTACAATATTTGTTGTTAAAACCAACTTAAGCTGATACCTAATAAACAATTAGCACAAAAGATTTATTTGCTTAAAAAAACCCATACTTGTCCTTTCAATTAAAATGTCAGAGCTCATCAGAGCTCATAATAGACAATTGAGGCCTTCAACAAGTCCTCCAGCAAGTCATGTAATTTCTAGAGGAAAAAAGTTTTTCTTTCCAGCCTTTTTCAGAAATAAGCCAAAACAATAGGACTACTTTCTGTATCTTTCAAAGGAAAAAAAGGAGAAACTAATTTAAAAGCATTTTGTCAATCATCTTTAAAATAGTAGGTTGAATGTTCTCTTATTATTCTTTCAGTTTATTCTTATAAGTATAATTGCTTAGTGCCAGGAAGCACCTGTCTCAGTGGAGTTGTAGAAGGTCCACATACAGTTTCTACCTCACTTTCAAAGAGTGAAATATTCAAGTACCAGTTCAAAGCAGATGTTTCTGTAAATGCAAAGAGCTGTCTTGTCACACTGTGGTATATGCTGTCTTCTCCATGATGATAAATACAGCTAACCAAAAATAATATCAGATTTTAGGGAGAGAAGACATAGACACATAAAGAACATCAGTAAAATGAGAATAATGTCCTACAGTCACCACAAGACTCCAGCCCTGAATGTGAGTACCCAGCATATCGTTGAAGGCTACAAAATTATAAGAGCTGATGAGTTTCTAATAATACTGGTATAGTCAGAGAACATCTGTCAGCATTAATACACAATTTGGGATAGATCTTCTAGGCATCCTTTGTACTTTGGTCTACTGGAAATCTAGCTTGGGACACAGGAGTGCACACTGACCCTGGACATTTGTGGGATTGCTGTCCCACACTTGGAGCAGACCTTGTTCCCTTAACAGACCTATTTCTTTGTGCTTTCAAGGTAAAAGACAAACAGATAACCCCAGTTGTCCTTCTTAATGTTTTCATTGATGTAGACACTTTGATTATGTGCACTCCACTGTAAAGCAAATAAGGTTGGTCACCTGACACCTTTTTCTCTGGGTAGTGGGTCTTGCTGCTCTGCTAATTTGAACTGGTTTGGCAGTGGAAAGGTTGGGACTGTAGAGTAGATGAGGAGCACTGCATGTAAGTCTCTTACAGCTTGTATTTAAGTCTATGTACTTGTTTCATATGCACACAAATAGTGGGGTTTTTTTGGAGCACATATGCATGAGGGAAGTTCTTCATAAAGCTGCTCACAGGCATGCACAGGTCTCCCAGCTGATGAGCTGGATCCTGAATTGCTCCTCAAAAAATGTACCAAATGTGCTCATTTTTGCCTTCCAATATGCAGTGCTTTGCATTTCATATGGCACTTTAGAAGTTATCAGCTTTTTCACTCAAAGTTTATTTTGGTGATTTTCTTTTTAAATCCCGAAAGAAGAAAAAAACATTCCATTTCATCTGCAAGTACAGATGATGACTCTGGTTTCCTTCCAGGCTTATATCACGAAATTCCATTTATTTGGGATTTATAAAATGGAAGTTACAGCTATCAGGCAGTGGTTATGTAGATAGGGTAGATTACTTTTCTTTTAAACTAATTCAGATCGAAATTGTTGCTCCTGGCAGGCCAAATTGTACAAGAGAAAGGAGAGGGAGAGAAGTGTATGTCTTGTCTGTTAGAAATAGGACCCTCATATTGCAACTTGGCTGTCACGATGGTGGTGACAGCCAAGGCTACTAGCAGGGAAGCAGACAATAAGGAAGGGAAAAGATATTCACATTTTTGGTGAAAAAAAGCGCTGGATTTTCAAACATGCAGAATTGTATGACCATATATTCCAGCAAAACATTTTTCTCACATGTAAATTTTCTTGTAGCTCAGGAGATTTTAATTCTCAGGCCCTTTCTACCATCTGTAACTCAATCTCTATTTTTTAAAGAAATTGCAGACATCTGTTTAAATACCCGTCTCTTCCATCACATGGAATTCTGGATTCAAAAATCTGAGCTCGAAAATAATACCAAAGTTGGATTTCATTTCCAAGCAACCACAGACTGGCATTTCAAACGCTGCCTTTTTAATGAGCCCGCTGTGCCGCGCTGACCGTGCTGGGCTCTGCAGCACATGAACAACATCTGGTGGGGGTTGGAGAGCTGGGCAAGGGGGTCGTGCTGCTGGGGGAGAGGGAAGGGAGGACATGGAAAAGACACCCCCAGGCTCATTGCAGCTCCTATGGAGGGCAGATCAGCAGGAGCCAGGGAGGAAATAAGAAGGCAATGTGGGAGGTTCCACGAGACTGCAGTGAGAAATGTGGGGTTTTTTTCTTTTTCCAGCCTGTCCTCTGCCAAGTCAACCTGCTTCCCCTCTGGCCTTCTCCCAGAAGGCAGGTTTCTATGCCCAGCTCCCTCCCTGAAGGGTCACTCCCCACGGTGTCCACATCCTCTCTCTCAGAAAAAACTACGATTCTCATGTAAAACAGGAGGGAGGTGGAAAGGCCAGGGCCAGCCATTTTCAGAGCATTTTAGTTCTCCAGAAGTGCTTGCTTTGACTGCTTGCAGGAATTCGTCCCTCAGGCTGGGGCAAAATGGATCATTCTTTGTGCTTTTTAAGAGTTTACTCATCAATGGACTTTGCCCCTTAATCAGCTCCTTGCTTGCCCTGCTGGAAAAGGAAGACATTTCCCTGAGTACACCTGAGGTCTGATTCATTTACACAGATGCCCAAAGCCTACATAAAGGCTTATATATTTCCTTGTGGGCTGAGGCATCTGGATCCTTCACCTGGATGAATTCTCAGAGGACTGAGCAGTACCAACATGGTGACTGAGTGCCAAGTGGGAATGAAGCCACGTGGGATTTCAAGCTATTTACAAAACCTGATGGTTGAAGTATAGTGGTGAGCACCTCAAACTTCTCACTAAAGCTCAGGAGGAGTGGCAACAAAGAAGAAGATTTCCCCCCTGCCATTGTAGAAATTACCTGGAGTTCATACAAGTAAGACCTGGCTCAGAGACAGAAAGCTGGAAGGGTCCAGGACACCGGCTATGGGTGTTTTTCATAGACAGGGATAACTTTGATTTGTGAAGGAAACTGTCACCACAAAAACTGTACTTTGCACAATTCTCAGAAAAAAGTGTTGAGGTTTTCACCTTGCGCCTTTCACTGTCTTATGGAAAAGAATTATAATACATTTAAGAAGTAGGCTAATATTTTTATGCTTCCAAAATGCATTAGAAAGGGAAACAAAACAAAAAAATTCACCAAAAAACTCAAACAAAAAACCCCAAACAAAAAACCCCCAACCCTACTGGCCTTAATTTATATCACTTTCAAATGAAGTTAAAGACCTTGACTTATACCAGTTCTTATGTCTAGGCATTTGACAAAAGAGCAACAAGAATACAGCTCCCACAAACAAAGATCCCAGGAATACTTGAGGAAATGCATTTTGAAGGAATCTAGTGAGTGGCGGGTTGGGCTTCATGTCTTCTATGGATAGAAGCAGTGCAAAGAGAGCTTCTGGATTCCTAATTCTACCCAATATAGCTTTGTTCTGCAGCAATATTTGGATAACAAAATACAAAACTATTACCAATCAATCAGTTGAATAAACACAATCTTTTTTTTTTTTCCTCTTTCAGCTCCATATTTTAATTCTCAGAAAGTATCTATTGCCAACACTTTTAAATTCAGTCTTGCATAATCCTAGTTAACAGAAGTTATAAAGTGCTCATATATAATGGTAAACACAGATTCCACCTTTTGGGGGAATTCTCATAGTCCTTGGGGGGGGGGGCATATAAAATCCATACTCTTTGAAAAAGCAGAATAAAACTTTTAGTCAATGCAAATATTGAGAAAAACAACCCAGCATTTTAGGGACGTGTTTGCAGCTCAAGCACCTGGAGGAGAGTTCTCTAGATCCAGAGTCCTTACCTGGGTTTAGAAGAAGCACTGAAAGGATGGCAAGCAGCAGCAGCCATGCATAATATTATAATAAGTTTTTCATCCCAAGCTCAGTTTGGGCTTTGGAGCCAGGGCAGGGATCCCTGTGCACTGCCATGGGAGATGACACCAAGCACTCAGTTACACAATTCAGTTTAGCACCGTGGGACTCAGTGGAAAGAGGAGCAGAGCACTTACAACTTCCAGAAGAGCTTTGAGATGTGTTTTGTTTAAATTTAATCTTTAGCCAACAGAGGAATGCTAATATACAAAACCTTTTCTACATACTTGAGAAAATAAAGTCAACACTATGAAGTATGGATGACACAGATCCTCTAATTTTCATTTATTGTTCCTTTGCAGAAGTGTACCTGATTTATATTGTGAATGTACCAACATTTTTCTAAGTTTAATTTGATAGTTGCCCTGCAGGAATAGGCTAATCTTCATCTATACCACCTTTAATAATATTTATTACTGTTCTTCTGCTCCTCTGTGGCTGACTGAATATTCTCTCTATGTCCATCTGGTGAGTACCTCTTCCAAAAATAGTTCATGACCACTCTTTCCTATATTTGCACGAGAGATGTACTATTATTATGTTTGCATGGGAGAAGTTAGGTGACCCTGCAAAAATGTTTTTCAGTGATATCATTTGTCCAACTTGTACACTGATTTACAATTTTAAACGTGACATCATAAGTGGCATGTGACAGAAGATCTAAGCAAGAAATATATTGCAGTCTCTTAGAAATCTAGCCAGAGTTGCTCTTTTTTAGCTCCTGTTTGTTTGCCTAGAATAACTAACATTTGGTCAAAGATAATAACTTGCAGCTATTGTTACTCACTATTCAACTTTCTTCCAGTACTTAAAGCTGAACTGTTCTTGGTTTTAAGAACATGGCTTTTGAGATACAATTCCTCAGCATAAGCTGTTCTGGGAAAAGAGCAGGAGCCAGCCCTGGAAGCGTAACAAAGCATGTTTTGAATGCATAGGATATGTAAAGCCACAAATGCCAGCCAAGCAGCACCACATGCTTAAAGCCACACTCAGTGAACCGGAATTTCCTCCAGCACAATAACGCTTGTTGTGACAAATAACTAAACTCTTGAGGAAACAGCCATTAAAATGTGTTTTCCTCTCCAGCTAAAGGAGTATCTCACTACACAAAGACATTCAACAAGGTAATGCTTTGCATTTTCCATTGTTTCCACATGCAGGTATCTCAAAACAATAATATCCACACAGAAGCCAGCCCCGGCCCCATGATGCCAATGGAAAAAACCCTTCTTTTTACTTCACTGGAATCATGATTCAGTCATAATTGATTAATCCTCATTCCATTCCTGTGAGACAAGGGGGGGATACATAGAGATCCCTTCACACATCAGTGCAGCATGGTGTTTCTGGAAAACATCAGCTGTTCCAAACCAGAGAGGAGCCCAGCACGCAGCTTGGAACAGGATGCAATGGCCAACACTATCTCCATCTGGAACAATACAGGAAATGCTGATAGCCAGAGTGGCATCACTGAAAATAGATATTGGCCTGCATACAAGGATTAAGAGTCTTAATTTTCAAAAGGTGCTCTGGGACCTTTAATAACCATAAATAGTCAGGACTTTGCATTGGTTCCTGGCTGGAGAGATGGCAGCAGTCACAGTGCGGTGGTTCCTCAGACCATGAGGTCACGTTGCTTCATAACTGGATAATCCACAGCTTTCAAGAGGACTGATGGGACTTTGGAGTCAAAGGGAGAATCAATGCAAAGCTCTGACCCTGCAGAAGGAAAAATCACAACAGTACTTGGAACCACTGGAACAAGGATTTCTCTCTCTGGAAATCGTCTATGAGATCTGGCAGCAAAATTTCCCATCAGATAGCAACTGCAAGATCTTTGATATCTTATATAACTGCCATCCTTAAATAAAACATATATCTAGTTCATCATTTCCCCCCCTGATTTAATTAGAATCTTGCTTAGTTTTTCAGGTTGGTAAAGTCTTATCTCGCAATATGCTGCAGATGCTACTGCTTGGAGATTAACGTTTGCTTTTTAATTAAAGTTTTGATTTGGAAAGTTTGTGATATCCCCACATCACCATTTTAGACCAAGAAAATAACTGTGTATTATTCTTACAATGAGCAGCCATAGCATAATAAGAAACAATCATATTCAGTCAAAAATTACCGTGTGGTTTTCACTTATATGTGAGATTTTCTGAGCTTGTTTTTAATGACCCTCCATAGAACTTTGAATTTTCCATGATAATAGTTCTGTATTTTTTGAGTTTAGACTATTGAGTAATCAGCATGTTCTTCTGCACTGGTTCCCAACCAGCATCAGAAAGTTCAGCTGACTACTGTCATGCGAAGCAGCTGGTTTCCCCCACAGCACAGCTCTACAGATGGTGTGGGGATGGGGAAGAAGCAGCCACAATTCAAGAAGTGGCAAAGAGAGACCTGAACTTGGGAGGGTGAGCATGGCCATGGGAACAGTGGCACTGTGGAAAGGTTCCAGGAAAGGAAACTGCTGCAGGAGTCCAGGGCAAAGATAGAGAAGGAATTACAGCAGCACTCAAGGACAGCGTGCCTCAACATCCGAGGCAGAGGTCCCTGGGAGGGCAGGAGGGGATGCAGAGGGGTGGCAGCCACAGCATAATCTCCTGAAAGATTAGGAACCCTTATCTGCTGGAAAGAATGATCTCAAATCCTAATTTAGTAACAGGAGGGAGAGTTATTACTGCTCAGAGCAGTGGTGACCTAGACCCCCATACTAGAACCCAGCCTCAGCACAGCACAGACATAAAATGAAAAGATAGTCCTTGTCCATAGAGTTTCCAGGTTTTGTGTAGAGCAAGGGACAACACAGGGATGTACAGAGGAGTGCAAAGCAGTGGCAAATCAATGTCAGAACTGCTGCTCAGTTCAGCTTTGCAAAATCCTGCAGGCTTCTCTGCAGCTCAGCTAATTCACTTACAACTTATTTCATTGTAGCACAGTGTGGTCTCACTGTGCTTAGACTGGCAGCTCTGGAAAATTCTGGTCTACAGTTTTTAAGAAAAGTTGCTTCACGTTAAAAAGACACTCCAACTTTGAATTAGTAAAAAGCTGGCCTGTAGTTCAGTCTTTGCTGTCTCTAATGGCCCTTTAAGAGGAACTGCACAGAACATTCAGGAACTCTCCTTACATGCAAAGAGAAGGGAAAGAAGGGAGACAAACTCCTGTGCTAACAGCTTCTCGGTAAAACCATTTGGGGAGAGCCGTGTTTAGTATCTAATGGAGGGAGTGTTACTTAAACCAGTTCCACTGACCTCAGCCTTGAGAAGGAACAAAACACTGAAAAGCTGTTCTGTTTCACTGTCTTTAGCAGAACCTGAACACGTGCTCGCACACTGCACACAGACACAGGAGGATGGGCATGAGCAGGGCCTCAGGGCACATCTACCTGCAGGGCTGACACCAACAGCAGGTTTCAGACCTGGGCCTCAGAGAGAACACAGGAGCCTCCAGTGCTCAGGGAATGTCACCATTTGGGAAAGGGAGGCTCTGGGAGTAAAACGGGAGACTTAGGTATCCTCTTTAGAGGTTGAATTTTGACTTTGTATCCGAGGCAACTGATTGTAGTGCAACGGGCAAACTGCATCAGCCGCCCAACCCAGGAGAAAAGCTAGACCTTTGCCGAAAGGCATAACCACTTCCTCCTGCTAGATCCTGGGTTTTGCAAGGATCTGAGTTTCTGATTTAAACACAACAGCAATTGTTACCAGATGTGCATGTCAGGGCCCTGAATGCACTGACAGCCCTTAATTGCCGTGACCAGCCCTGGCCCCCCTGCCCCAGCCATGGAGGCGCTCGGTCCCTGCCCGGCGCTGCAGACCCAGCTGTGTCGTGCCTGGCCATGCACCCTGTTTATCCGGGCAGTGACCCACAGGCTGACCTGAATTTCTAACTTGCCTTGGACTTGTCTAGTCCCCATGAACTTCTCTGCCCCTCTGAGTTCTGCCAGCTGCCGACTGCAGGCAGCCCTTCTTGGGGGCTGTGGAATGGGCCCCTACCCCACCATCCTGTTGGCTCCTGTCCCTCTCTGCTCCCTGACAGCAGAGGAAATTCTCTTAATTCCCCTTCCAAACTCAGCTGGGTGCTACTAATTTGTATTTAATTTACAAGTTGGCGTTTCCACACTGCAGGAGATTTGAATGTTTTAGACTGAATATGAATATGAGAAATGAGCCCAAACTAAAATTAAACTGTTAAAGAAAATTGAATATGAATAAAATCCAGTGCTAGAAACTTCTGCAAGTACCTTCGTTATATTTTGCAACTATCTTAACAATAGGCAATCCGTGGTAGCACTGATTCATACATCCCCACTTGCAGGATTACTTGACATCTAAAAAGCATCTGAGTTGGAGTTTAGACAGCCTGATGATTATGATGAGTTTGATATCTTGGCGTTTGGCTACTCCATTTTCTGACTTTCAAGCAGTTCCACAGAAGTACAATTTAAGTGTCTGAATATTCCTCCCACTTTTTTTTCTTCTTCTTTTCTTTTCTTGCCTTTTTCTTCTTTTCTTTTTTTTTTTTTTTTTTTTTTTCCCCTCCCATTTGTACTGTACCTATGTCTGGGAAAGAACATAACCTGTGCACCAGATGTGCTATGTAAAAACTTCTGCCTGCCCTTCAGCCCCAGCGTGTGTGCCTCGGGGGGTCTAACCCACCTCCACCCCAAATGAGGAACATATGGAGCACCATGAACAGCAGAAACAAGATTTCACTTTGAAGTACATTCCTCATATCAAAGGGTCCTCTGTCTTGCCTTCTTCTTCTCCATTCCTCTGGGTAATCACGAAGAAAGAACTGAACATTCGGAAAAGCCTCCTGGGGACAAATTCATTGCTAGTGTAACTCTGCTGAAGTTAATGGTGTTGCACCATGGATTAAAATGGTACCATAATATTAAAAACTAGAGACAGCACACTACCCTGTAATTACTGTCTAAGAGAGCAAAAATAATAAAAATGATTCATTCTTATAGACCCCAAAGGGCACAGCTGGCTCAGTCAGTTTAAAAGGTGAAAATAAAAGAAGGCAGCTGGAATGTAGAGATTTTTAATTTGTACATATGTATATAGATACATATAAATGGCAGTCAGATAACACCACCTCTGCACTGGTTTTAAGAACAATACGCTGGAAATATAATTTAATGTGACTGTGAGTTTTAAAAGACTGACAACAGAAATAGCTCTTAGGGAAATTAAAAGCCTTCTTTCATACTGGCATAAATTAGAAATAAATTCCTTCTAATCACACATCACACTGCTGTAAGCTTAATGCAAAGGAACTGGGCCCCGCAGCACAAAAATGGTTATTCTGTAACATAATCAAGCACCAGGAATTGCATTTTCCCCTTTTTTAAAAAGGACAATGTTATTTTTTTAGCTGGTTAACATTTAAAGGTCATTGTTACGGGAAGGAAACATTTCTTGCATTGAGTTTAGTGAAGTTGTTAGAAACGGCGCAGTCTGTTCCTTTATGGACTTCACTTTACAATGCCATATGGAGGTGTGTGAAAGACACTCTGAAGCTCAGCGATACTGTACAATATAACAGCAAAGGCAAAGCAGAGATCTGACAGAATAGCTGCACGGGCTTCAGAGGCATTTGTCAGTAGCAGCTGTTGTATCTCCATCTTTCTGGTTATTTAAGTGAGCTTCATCCAGGCAATAATCCTTTCCAGCCAAAGGAATGAAACCCCATGATGAGAACTGATCTTCTGAGCACAGGAGGTCCTAGAGAAAGAGCACAACCCCTAATATTTCAGCAGATTGGCTGAAAAGGATCTCTGCTTACCTATCTCTCAGTGCAATGAATGATCGAGCAAATACTTGGCGGTCATTAGTTGCTCAGATGGCCCCTGGCGGTCTTACAGCCTCTCGTGCCCACGGAAACACAGCTTCCCTTTATGTGTAATCAATAACAAGGCTGCCACGCATGCCCTTTGTACCTGCTGCAACCAGAACAAAAAGTCTTGCTCTCCCTAGCTGTGCCAGACATCACCATTTCCAAGAATAAATTATCTGGGGAATTCAGGTTTCATTGTACAAACAAACCGGGCTTTCGGTTACACTGTAACTGAGACACTGAGAAAAGAATGTGGGGAGAGGCATATTGGCTGACAGGAAACCACTGAGCAGTTTCAGCAAGCTAAGGAAAAAAATCAGAGTTTTGAAGACAAATTTTCACTAAAATATTTTCTGATATATTACTTGTTACTAAAAATCCCCAGGAGCATCCATAACCATCTATAGAGGTTTCTCTGCTTATTCGTTTATAGACAAATATTCCCTCAGTCAGACAGGCCCAAATTACAAGTGATGTTAGTTCCTTAGTTGATTTCTCAAGGTAGATATTAGCACTAAAGAAAAAGGATTCCTTCTGTTTAAAGATATAGAAATGCACAAAAAAAAATGTAGTTCTCCTTTTCTCCTGCTACTGAGATAGGCACATGCTGACTTTTCATTAAAAATGTCACAGCTGTCAAGCTCTACTGAGATAGAGCAACAAACCTAGTCTTAAAGAAACAGAAAATTGCAAAAGATAAAAGATTTTAAACAAATAAAACTTGAATAATGTTTTCCTTTTGCTTCTTTGGCACAGGCTGGTTATCCTGTAGAGCAGACTTACTTCTTTTCCCAATAAATGTCTGTAATAACAAGGGCTGGAAATTAATTTTCAAATGAAAGTTGAGTACAATGAAAACACATGAGTCCAGAAGCTGGGAATTCATGTAAAACATCAAAGTCCTGTGACAGAACAGCATGAGCTATCAAGGCTAAATAGTTATAAAAAGAACTGTCATTTTCCATTGTTTCAAGGCAAGCAAGACTTTGCTAGTTTGAGCACATATTGCTTTGTTCAGTCAGGAAAATCCATTCTACAAAAATTCACTAATTTGTGATAGGCTAAGAGTAACAACTCTTAGTTTAAAATTCAGAAGGTAAGACTTCATCTAAAAGCACATTATTTAACATAATGAAATCCACAGAAAAAAAGCAAACCCTTTGAGGCTTTATCACACTACAGTAGACTTCAGAGATGCTGATTACAAGATCATGTTCATACAAAAACAACACATTAATTACCCAAAGAGCCTGGATTTGAGCAGAAAGATTGCAAGAGTGGATTATCAAGTTCTCTGTCTTGACAGCACTTGGAGCTTGACCTTTCAAGTATCTGGGCACTTACTCTGAAGGTACGTGCTATGTGATGCATTTATGGAGTGTTGAAAGTTCTACTCGGTGAGAATATTCATTTTTGAGTGTCTTTATTCCCTAAAAAATCACCTGTCACTTTGGCTTTTTTACATGCAGTTTGAATTTCAGGACAACATCTACAAGAAAGCTTAGGATATTGGATCATGATCTCCTTCTTGATGTTATAACCTATATAAGGCATAAAGACACATAATGAAGAAAGGAACAAAGCACAAGCAGCGTGTATATATATGTTTAGATAATTACATGCCATTCTGATTTAGCCATTCCCTGCAAGTGTTTTTCTATGCAGAGTATGCTGATGAGAGCACCTCAGCAAAACTGCAATTTGTGAAGTACATTGCTCACAGCATTACAGTGGGCCCATGGCTTCAACAGGACTTATAGATATGCTTAGATTATGTACATGATTAACTGTATGGATGACTTGAGTCTATAATTAAAAGTTTAATATTAAGTTTGGTCTTTTAATGAAAAATGTCAGCCATGAAACAGCAGACTAGAGCCTCAAAAATAAAGAAGTCTCTCCTTTTATTAAGGATCATCTCATTAATTTTATGCATGAAATCCTCAGTAGACACACCCAAAACTGCAATATCCAGCGATCAAAATGAAACATGTCTGGAGAAGAAATAAAATCCTACTTAATTCTGCCCATTTCAAAAGGGCAGTCAGTAGAAAGGGATTATACGGAGAAAACTTAAGCTAAAATATAATATTTGCCAGCCTCAATGACAATTTGTTTGGCTTAGAACTAGTTTCTAGGCTAAGATATTTGCATTAGGCTGTTTGGATTGAGGTCATCATTTCTATTCTCCAACTGACAATACACTCCTGCTGTAGGTCACACAGGAGAGCAGATTGTAATTATTGCAGTTTATATCAAACAAAGGGCACTCATTCTGGTCTAATATTTTTTGAGAATTGGATGCCTCTATTGCTGTTGCTGGGGTATTTTGTTTTAAGTGATCTACTTGATTATCAGTTTCTATGTTTTGTTAGTGCCTGCAAGCAATAGAGTCTCTAGCAGAGCTTGTAAAAAACCATTGCTTTCTGAAAGGGTCCCATAAAAAATCCATTTCTCATACACAGCACAAGAGACCATTTAAAAATCATTGGCTTAAGTGTTGTGGAAATTAGTCAGCACTGCGAAGACATCAGTGCTGTGGAAACAAGGCAAACGAGCAACAGGGACACCGACACCATTTCTGCTACAGGAAGGTCTTGATGCCACCAGTTGTTCAGAGGAGGGGGTCACACGACACCCCAATATCCCAGATGCTTTAGGCAGAGAGCTGTTCTTAACCACTGTGGCATTTCACAGATGAGCAGTAACAGCCCGGGTGGCAGCAGCACAGAGGGAGGCACAGCTGGTTGATGATGAGTTGAATGTGAGTCAGAAGTGGCCTGGCAGCCAGGAGAGCCAACTCTGTCCTGGGGGGCATTAGGCAAAGCATCGCCAGCTGGGCCAGGAGGGGGATTGTCCCAGTCTGCTCTCCACCTGGAATATTGGGGCAGTTTTGGGCACTGCAATATAAGAAAGATATTAAGCCATCAGAGAATTTCCAAAGGAAGGCAACAAAGATGGTGAAGGGCCTTGAGGGGAAGCTGGATGATGAGTGGCTGAGGGCACTTTGTGCAGCCTGGAGGAGACTGAGGCAGACCTCACTGCAGTTACAATTTCCTCGAGAGGGGAAGAAGAGGGGCATATACTGATCTCTTCCCTGTAGTGACCACTGACAGGACCCAAAAGAATATCCTGAAGCTGTGTCAGGGGAGGGTTAGGTTTGATATTGGAAAGAGGTTCTTCATCCAGAGGGTGGTTGGGCACTGAACAGGTTCCCCAGGGAAGTGGTCACAGCACCAAGCCTGATAGATTTGAAAAAGCCTTTGGACAATGCTCTCAGGCACATGGTGTGACTCTTGGGGATAGTCTTGTGCAGGGTTGAGTTGGACTCTGATGATCCTTGTGGGTCTCTTCCAACTCAGCATATTCTGTGATTCTGTGATTCACCTGCATAGGGCCTGGCTTAGCAACTGAGTTTTGAGGCTCACACGTAACTTCACCTGT
Source organism: Pyrocephalus nanus (assembly GCA_038380795.1). Lineage (NCBI taxonomy): Eukaryota > Metazoa > Chordata > Aves > Passeriformes > Tyrannidae > Pyrocephalus > Pyrocephalus nanus. The sequence goes on from CM076272.1 coordinate 11,149,825, forward strand.
ATTAAAGGTGACAGGAATTACCACTATCTACAGCACCAGTTGGGAGCGTAAACGTGTTGCTGAAGCAGTGCCAACACAGAATTATTTTGGTTTATGCAGAATTATTTAGCTGCCAAAAGGCTTCACGTCATCTTACTTTCCCCTCAAAGCAGTCAACACATCCCTAAGGGTTTTTTTTTACTACCAGAAATACACTTAAATCCCATTATCAACAGCCACAGGGTTACAGCTGCAGGCACCACACTCACTTCACTCTTTTCAGTCGCATCTTTCAGTTAAAATCCAAACACTGAGGTGCTGGAACGTGTCCAAAGAAGGGCAACAAGGCTGGTGAAAGGTTTGCACAAGTCCTGTGAGGAGGGGCTGGGGGAGCAGGGCTTGTTCAACCTGGAAAAACGGAGGCTTAGGGGAGACCTTATCCTTCTCTACAACTCCTTGAAAGGAGGCTGTAACCAGATGGGGGGCGGTTTCTTCTCCCTGGCAACCAGCAGTACGACAAGAGGGCACAGTGTTAAGGCGCGCCAGGGAAGGTTTAGGTTGGACGTCAGGAAGAAGTTCTTTACAGAGGGAGTGATTTGGCAATGGAACGTGGAATGGGCTGCCCAGGGAGGTGGTGGAGTCGCCGTCCTTGGAGGTGTTTAAGAAGAGACTGGATGTGACACACTTAGCGTCATGTTCTAGCATCATGTTCTAGGTGGTGTTGGGTCACAGGTTGGACTCGATGATCTCAGAGGTCTTTTCCAAACTCGTCAATTTTGTGATTTCAAGTGTCGCCTCCTTAAAACCCGCGCGGCGGGGAAGGAAAGCGCCACACTAAAACCTCCACACTATTTACGCCAACACGCTTTACATCCAACCTTCGCTTGAGGGACTCGCCCGTCCCACCCCCGGAGCTCGGCCCGGCCCGGCCCCGCCGAGGGGCCGCCCCGGCGGGGGAAGCGGCGGGGCCCGGCCCGGAAGAGGCGGGATCTCGGCGCGGCTCCGGCGGCTGAGGCGCGGTGAGGGGCGATGGATTGGGGCGTGTGGGGGATAAGGGAAGGGGGGAGCGGCACTCGGCATCCGCTGCCTCCCCGCCAGCTCTGCCCGGCCCGCCATGAGGGGAAGGGGCTCCGGCGGGAGCCCCCCGAGGGAGCCGGTCCGCTCCGTTGCTCGGTGCTCGGCCCGAGGGGGAGGAAGGTGGCGGGTGCCCCCGTTACCGACCCGTGCGGGATGGGTGCGATATTAACAGCACAAACCGTGCGGGGAGCAGCGCCCGCTGCTCGGGAGAACCTCCAGCTCTGGGTCCCCAGGGCAGCGCTACCCCCGCACCCCGAGCTGGGATAGACTCGAGGAGCGGAGTTCCTTGGAGATGGCTTGTAATAAAAACTAACAAGGTTAGCTCATGGCAGAAGAGAGGATGAAGTCACTGGGCATCCTGCAGGAATAACTCCTACACCTGCTGCGGGGAGGTGTGCGCTGCGTCATTAGTGGAGGGGGGGCTGCGGATGGGAGTGGAGGCGGCAGCCCCTGCACTGCCCTGGCGAGAGGGCAGCTCATCTGCAGGAGTACAGGGCCGATTCCCTGTGAACACCCCACTTACCTGGTACTCGAGCTGCTCAGGGGTACATTGGGAAGAAGCCCAAAACAAGGCTTGGTCAGTGAGGGTACATATTTCAGCTCTTGGGGTCTATGAGAAAAGAGTTTTCTCCTTCCTTCTTCCCTTTCCTTCCAGTTTGCAAAGTGAATAGTGGTCCTGCCAGCAATTCTTCGGGAGACAGAAGAGCTTAATCAGGAAGTCTAATAGGCAAAGGCTTTAAAGACTCTGAATTACTGGGGGTCGTTAAAACAGTGGGTGAGGAGCTCACTCAGTGTCTGGTATTAGGGCCAGATTTCTTCTGATGGCCAGTAAAACCAAGGAAACTTAAGGCCTTAAACACAAATTGCATTAGAGAAGCATATTATGAGGTAATTTTGCATATTCTTAGGTGCTGTCCTTTCCCTGAATCAAGTTATTATCACATAAATTATTGCAAACCTGATTATTTTGCTTATCTTGCTGGCTAGGTGTATTTGTAGGCTTTCCATGATAACCTTACCTTAGCAAACTTTTCAAGTTGATTGTAGTAATGTTTTTCCTGTCAAAAGTGGATTAGGAGTAGATGAGGAGTGTGTTATGAAGTACTTTTTTCTATTAATCATATATGGTGTCTGCCCAAAAATCGGCAGCTGTGTCAATCTGAATGTAACTTTGCATTGTCCTTTGTTTTCATTAAGTGGATTTTGGTAGCTATTACAGAGAGAGTCATCATACATTGCTAAAGCCACTTCTGTTGTGTTCATGTTTAAAGTTTTCAGAATGACTTCCTTGGCTGACATGCCCCCAAATTATGAAACGATGTTTGCTCATCGATTCACATCAGAAGATAAAGAATACCAAGAATACCTGAAACGCCCTGCAGATCCCCCTCCCATAGTTGAAGAATGGAGAAACAGATCTGGTGGCAACCAGAGAAACAGAGATCGGTACTGATTTTTTTTAACATCTTGGTAGTTTCACAAGTGCATAGTTAAATGATCATCTTTCTCTTCTGGAAAAGTGTTTCTGGCTGAGCAGTAACACTTCTCCAGAGGAGAAAGATGGGAGTTCTGCAAAACTAAGCAGCCTATCTTCTGTTGGATGATAACTGAAGTAAAATGTGCAAAGGAACAAGCTAATAGTGTGATTTCTGGACAGCTAGCAACAGATAAACATTTAATTTGTAACCTAAATATTTGCTGTATTTTGTAAGATTAGCCTGTGGTTCTTTTATCTAGCGAAAACAACTGTAAAATCAATCATCCAGTCTGTCTGGCAAGTACAATGTTACCTGCCAGAGCAAAATACTTTGAATTATTTATTCAGATGTAATTGCAGCTTTCTACTGAATTTTGGACAGTAACATCTGACGTTTGAGTGATTGAAAACCAACAGTTACAGCATATAGTACATGTGGTAATATTAACACCAGCCGTTAATATAAAGTAGTTAAACTCAGTCCATCTAACAGCTGGGAAGACTTCTTAGCTAAATTTCTAAATAGGATTTGTGCCTTATCTGAAGAAAATGAGGGCAACATTTTAACTTTTTCTACCTTAGAAGCTTGTCATTAAGTTAAACACAGAATCAGTTTCTGTTCAAAAGAAGGTGATCAGAAAAAGGTGATTGTTTAAGGCAATGTTCTTAGAAGACTCTGTGGCTCTTTAAACTCATGAACTCTTTAATCTACACAGTGGCCATAAAGTTATCCTTATGCAAATGTTGTGTACACCCACCATTTGCAAACAAAACAATTGTGAGCCAGCTCAAGTGTTGATAGGAATTGAGATACAGCTGAAAAGCCAAAATGTAGACTGAACAATGGCTAAATACCACTGAGAAGGTACAGTGTCTTGAGTATGGAAATCTGCAAGGGACTCTGGTGGTGGTGGTCTAGGGGTAGTATGTATTTAGGGAAGGTGCAGATCTCTGTGCTTGTTAGGTAGTTACGTTGTACTTAAACCTGCTTTGGTAAAGCTTTCAACCATGAAGGTGCTGGAGGGAATGTGGCTTTGATTCATCTACAGATGGACCTTCGGGTTGATTTTTACATATATGGTCTGTTTGAGTCTTCTGTTCAAACTTCCAGCAGTTCACTTAATGCCTGTGAGTACTTTGTGTTAGGAAACAGACTGTCCTTAGCAAACAGGGTGTTGGGTAAGAAATTCATGACTGATTTCAGATGAATGTACATGTGTTTTCATGAATTTGTCATAGATAAGTATTTGAGTGTATTACCAGTTAGATGACAGTTTTAATGAAAACTGTAAAATATAAGAGTTCATTATCATTCGTCTCTTTAAAACTTCATTATTTATGTCAAAACTTGGTATTTCTTTTCATTGCAGGTTTCAAGATGGCAGATATTTTAGAGGGGACAGATACAACTGGCAAGGTGACTACAGATCTAATCAGAGGCCAGAAAGAGGTTGGGGCAATAACTACCAGCAGCACAGACAAGGACAATACGGCCCATCCCACTACGGACAATACGGCTACAACTCCTACAACCCGGGGCCTCGTTACCATCCCTACTGATGTACTTGGGGATTGCAAGTCCAGTAATGCTATGTAATAAATTCAGTTAGCTTTCAGTTTTTTTATTTTTCCACAGTTTTATAGATTACTGAAGAATCAGTCCGTTGCTGTTATCTCTGTAGCGTGAAATGAAAAAGGGAATTCCTGTTATGAATAATAAAAGCCTATTATACAGAGTTTGTTTAGAACCTGTAGATTTTAGATTAAATTTCTATCTCATTCTTTTGTCTGAATATGTACTAGTACACACCTATTCTTCCATCACTGATATTTCTGTCAGATTTTAGAAAACAAAACAGGTTAGGGGAGGATAGCTGTGGTTTGTGTGCAGCCTGTAGTAGTGGCACATTGCCTTAAGACAGTTCTTTTTGAAAATAATGTACCGTGTCTTTTTGTGGAGAGAAATTCTTAGTTTGACTTTTGACAGTGAGAAAAGTTTAGTTTGGTTTCACATGCCTTAAAACTGAGAAGAGAGATCCTATTAGAGAAATATTTTCTGGGGTCAGCATAGTGTCTGTTGACTCAATGACTTCAGTTCATTTGCAGAATTCCTCTTAAAACATGGTCTAAAAATTGGAGTAAAAAATAAGTAGTTAAATATGGCTCTTCTTGTTGTAGCAGTTCAGTGATATATAAGTTTACCTCAGAAGTAGTATCAGACTAATCTGTGTGATCTTAAATAAGTTTGGTATGTACATAACACATTTTGGAATTCCCATTTCAGTAAAGCTTTAAACCTTTGATGATATTGTGGTTTGTATAAAATACTTTGTGCATGCTATAGAAGAACCATGATCAGTACTGCTCTGTACTTTTACCTGCATGAGAAAATAGCATAAGCAGAGCAGAGAGTGTTATTCACTCCTTAGAATTTAGGATTTATGTTTTGGGGTTTTTTTTAAGTATTCACACAATAAAGGTATAGTTCACATGTAAGGGTGTTTCTGAATATTTCTGAAACCTGTTTTTCAAACAGGCAGGATTGCAGCCTTGTCACCTTGGCCAACAGCTGCCCAAGGGCCAGTACTGACAGATAAGTGTTAATACTGGACAGCTGTGGGCTTAACTTAGAAGAATGGCCTACTCAGCTGCAATCAGGAGGATGAGACACATTGTGATTAATTAGAAGTCTGGAGTGTTAATCCACTATCTTACATTCTGCTATAATAGGGTCAGAGTTCTCTATTTCCCAATTTATGTGATAAGCTAATTTGTATCAGGAGAGCAGTGCATGTCTTTGTACTTGACATTTTCTTCAGCTGCTGTACAGAAACACAGACCCATCCCTGCTGACTGCTGTAAAAGTCATGGCATTATGTGATAAGGAACACAAATTAGTGCATCTTGACTTAAAGACAAAGTATAGAAGTCAAAAGCACAGTCTCCCAGCTCATCAGATGCTTTTAAGAGCTAAAGAGTGTGTTTACTCTTGATCTTAGAAGCACTCACTGTATGCAGCTTCTACATTGTTATACAAAAGCTGACACAAGTGTTTTCACCTACCTAAGTATTTTTCTGCTTTTTGATACAACACTGTTTTAATATGCTACTCCCTGAAGTATTTGCTTCGAATTCAGTTAGAAATCTTTTCATGAGAGGTTTGTTTTTCCTTTAAGGAGTTCTACTGGATGAAATGCACCCTTTTTAACCCACATTAATATAGCAGAGCCTTTACAAAGGGAGATACGAAATCACGTTCTTACCTGTGCACTATGGAGAACCTGCAGGTTGGTACAGTGGAATTCCCCTTTTAATGCAGAATTACACAAAGTGCCAAATCCTCCTGACTCCAAGAAGGGACTGCATGTCTTTCTGCAAAGAGCCTGACACTGCCAGCTATGCCACGGAAGTCAGGCTGTGCCAGGATGTTCTTCTTCCTTACCATCTGGAGTAGCATCTCAGGTTGAAATAAAACCCAGCAGAAGGAACAGATTCTGTTTCATCTGTTGCCTTTCCTCAAGCCCAAAAACTATTTTATATTATTTTTATTATCTTTCCGCTAGTGAATGAAGAGTCCGAGAATGATTTTGGTTGGAAGGGACCTTAAAGATCAACTAGTTCCAACCCTCTGCTAGAGGCAGGTACACCTTCCACTATCCCAGCTTGCTCAAAGCCCCATCCAATCTGGCCTTGAACACTTCCAGGGATGGGGCACAACTTTTCTGAGCAACCTGTGCCAGTGTTCCACCACCCTCACGGTAAAGAATTTCTTCCTAATATTGTCTAAAGCTGCTCTCTTTCAGTTTGAAGCCTGTCACTACATGTCCCTTGTTTAAGTCCCCATGTCACTACATGTCCTTGTTAAAAGGTGCTATAAGGTCTCCCCAGCTTCTTGTCCTGGCTGACCATCCCCAGCTCTCTCAGCCCATCTTTAGGATGGCATGGTGAAGGACTCCTCCTGCCAAGCATTCCAAAAAATGGAAGGTGGTGTAGTATTCCAGAAAATGGCAAATCCAATCTACAACACTGTGGCTGAGCTGTAGAAGCACATAGATCAGGATGGTCTAGGTGGAAGTTCTGAATTACAATCACACATTTTACAGTCGCAGCTCTTATTCTGAGTTTCTTGACTATGAGAGCAGGAGAGAGGCCACTGCAGCTTCCCAGCTTATGATTGTACATTCTTGACTCCATCTGCCTTACCAGTAGACCTCTCAATTCAACTTTAAGGGCTTGTATTATTTATAAAACTTTTCCCTGGAACAATTATGGCAAGAATCTAATTTCAGGGGATGTAGGGAGAGGAAAGAGTACATTGCTAAATAAAGGCATGTCTTGCACCAGACAGAAAGGTAAATATAATTCAAGATATATTACCTCAGTTTCCACTTCAGTGACTTAGTATTTATGATAAAGTCCAAGCTAAATAAAACCAGTTAAATACTGCCTGCAGTGTTACAGATGACAAAACTGATGATGAGTAACTTTAACATTTGCAATTTCGAACACTACAGAAATTGTTTGCTTTAACTATGCTGAAGATTGCAGGGTAAACATTAAAATTCAGTGTCTGGAATCTGACTTTAGGAGATCTCTTCCATCTGACATTTGCTCAGACATCATTATTATCATGAATAAAACAAAGATAAGGGTTATGTATTAAAAAACGACTGCCACGTTACCAAGAGTGTTAACAGAAAGTTATGAATAGGGCTTTGCAGCAGTTCTAAATCCATTCCTGAACACATACAGCAATTTTGCATGGATTGTTAATTGATATTGAAGAATAATCATGCTAAATTAAAGGTGCTGTGGCAAACAACTAAGAAAACTTGATAGCTTCCATACAATTTCTTAACTAGCATTTTAAAAAATGCTAAAGGCTTTCAAATCACAGCTAAGCCCCTAGATACTTGAAGACAAAAGAAACTGCACAGTAAAAAAAAAAAAAATCTTAGTGTTATTTGTGAGATCCAGTTTTACAGGTTTTCAATGCTATTCAACCTTTATTTTATCCTGTCTCTGCAGCTGGGAATAGAAATGTGCAGATGTGCTTCGAAAGATTAGTTAGAAACTGAACTACTTTCAAGAAGCTCTCTAGTAGAGATTTCAGACTGGGAACACAAATGATTCTGATCCACAGGGACTCAACCTTATCATTACTGATTGTAAGTTCTACAGAGTCAAGAGACTCTCTAACTTATAGAGCCATCCTTCCACCTCCTCTACTTTGCCTGTCCCTTCTGAAGAGCTTGTAGCCACCCATGGCACCACTCCATGTCATTACATGACAAATGTAATTTGTGATATAAATATAATCAAATATAATCAATATAATCCTAGAACAAGAAAGATATTTAATCTATCTTTAAATATATTTTAATATCTTGCAGGAGTTATTTGTTTGAATATATTTAAACTCATACAATTTATTTGCTAATAAATATTCTGCTTAACCAAGAAACATGTCTGCATTTGCTTCTTATACTGAGATGCAAGGAAAAAGGTTTTTTGTATCAAATTAAATGGAGGATTTTACCTGCCACCAGCCTTATTCCTTATGAAAAACAAAAATCTCTGAATTATGCAACTCTGGAGAATTTTGCTGGATAGCCCAATTGTGCAGTCACACCTTCTCTAACTCTGAAAAACAAAAGGGGTGGGAACACGAAGCACGAAGGAAGGGAAAACAGGACTGCTCCCTACAGCAGCTACTGACTACCCTGAGAGCAGTTTAACAAAACTGCATCTCCCTTGCCTTTCATTTGCCAATCAGGAGAAATTACTGTAATCTGTCCCCTTGTCCCTGTATGTTAGAAGAGAGCTGCATAACCCTGCTTGAATTATGCACAGCGCTGATACTCTAATGCCCAGGAGCTAAGCAAGATTATAGGGCAGATCAGGTTTCCCTGAAAGCATCTAGGAAAAATGCAGCCTGATTCGAGACACACGGAGGTAAATCAGGAGATCAAAACTGAATCCAGCGGCTCCAGCACTGCCAGGAGAGCTGATGGCAACGGTACTGTGGTGGTGCACAATGATTTTGCCTCTCAAGAGGCTTATTTTTTGATTAGGCCCTGCAGGCTGGAATGTATTTTTGTGTTTACCATGGCCTATATTTTTCTTCAGAAAGCCTGGATTGCACTTAGTGGTTGTCAGTCCTCATTTGCTTGTGTGAAACAGCAATGCCAAAGTGTTACTTCTACAGAGCTCACCCCTGACTTTCCAACTACCCTGCCCTGTTAAAATGCAAATGTATTACAAAAGATGGTGGAAGTTGCTAATAACTATGTTTTACTCCAACTCTAATAAACACACAACAAGGTAAATCATATCAATGCTTACCTTCTGTGTTATTTGTGACTAGCACAAAAACAAATTACTGTTGTCTTTATCCTAACACAGAGACCTTTTTTCTTTTTTCCAAATCATATTTCAACAGCTGGATGACTCTACAGTATGGTCTGCCTTCTATTTTCTCTTCTTTTTGTTGTATATTGTATAATTCAAATTTCGCTTCATTAATAAAAGATGTCTCAATAACAAGGATCAAAGCTGCTCCTGCTCATTGTTTGAAGAAAAATTGTCTATTCAAGAGACGAGTTAAAGTCAGGAAAATAACATAGTTATTTGTTATACAACTACAAAAATAATGAAGGCTCAACCTCATCCATTAAAAAAATATTCTTCAAGGATTTAAGCAGCATCTTCAAACCAAAACATGTAACATGTTAAAAAATGATTAAGACACCAAGCTTTTTAAATGCTCTGGTTCTATGTGAGGAAAGACAACTTGGTATTTTTATATCCACATAAATTACTTAAGATTATAATCAGAACTGTTGAGATAAAGGTTAAAAGCCCAAGCACACTGCAAGATGTTTCACACAGTTTTGGCCACGTTTAGAAAGTGAATGCTTTTTGTCCAAAGTCATGTCTGAAGTTTATTTCTGAAGAAATGCTTGAAATTATACATTTTTCTATTGAAAATGTGCTCAAAGAAAATAAAGTAACAGTAATAACTGCCAAAACCAACCAGCACCAAATAATTACATGTTCTTTTTACATAACAAGAAAATTATTGTTTTCCATAGCAAAGACCTGGTTTTCAGTCACCATGTCCTGTTGATTTACAAGTCCCACTGAGATCTAAACCGAAGTATGTTTGAGAATACTGCTTCAGTGGTTTTAATGGTATGAGCATTTAAATACAGCATAGCAAACCTCTGGAGCTTAGATCAGTTTAGTGCAAGAGCTCTGTGGGGCCACACATTCCTCTCAGGTCAAGCTCATATTACTCAGCTACAAGCCACACACTTGGAACACCCACTCTGAAGGGAGCTGATGGAGCATCAAGCCTGGGGTACCCATCTGCTCCTCTAAACCCCAGCTACAGCTGAACTCCTGTAAGAATGTAAAGGAGCTTTACCTTAAATTGCCAACATAGGCAAATCCTATTTCTCCATCCCTGCAGCTCAGAGGATGCTTCCATCAGAAGAATTAATTTTATTTTTCTTATGTTCTAAGAGAAGATGGGAATGGAAGGGTACATTGTACAGCCCTGGCAGTGAAGGGGAGGAACATGGCTGAACTAAAGGACTATTTCATGGTTACTTCCTCATGTATCTGCAGAGGAGAGTAAGTGTTAAGATTTGACTGTTGGCCATCGACTGACTTTATGGCCACACCACAGCCTGGGGGGAGGGAAACAAAAAAAACACAAAACCAAAAAAATAAAAAGGAAAAAAGATAAATTCCTTTCTTCACAGACTCCAGGGACCTCCCATCACAGAACAAGCCTGCAGAATACAGAATCTGGAAGCAGTTGGCTCATTACACTGGCAGAGTTTAAGTCCTTAAGTAAGGTGGACAGATGCAAGGAACAATAAACAAATCGCTATTTATCACATATCCTGCAGTCTGGGTAAATCCAATTGAAGAACCTCTTTAGACCTTACCAGCAGGATTTTAGTTTTTAGAGACAAAATGGATTTAGTGCCTGGTAATAAAAGGTCAGCCTAATCTTACTTCACACCTGCATTAGACCACTGAGCTAAATTTTTTTTTTAATCTGATACTGCTTTTACTCTCTCTCCTTCCTATCCAGGCACCAGGCTGCTTATTTCAGATATATCTGTTTTACTAGTTCTTTATATTCTTGAGCACTTCTGAAGACAAGACCTTTTAAAGCTACTTTAAAATTCTAAAAAGACATTTTGCCACAGTTCCAGTCATGCTTCCTGAACTAAAAAGAAAGTGAAAAGGATGTTTTCAAAAATAGAACCAGACATGTGTGTTACATGCTCAGCTACAAATCACATTTAATGCTTTTGTGTCTCAGCTTCCATCTGTAAAATTGTGGTTGTCTGCCCTGTTTTCCTCCTCTGTGCTCTGCATTTTGGCTACAAAACCTACCAGGCAGGGGCTACTCCATAGACAGCATAGGTATGGTGTATAAATTTCAGCTGGGGTCTGATGTCCCAGCACAATGCTTTAGAAACATTCTGGTCAGCAAATTAATTTGTTTGCTGACTTTTAAATATTTTTTTTTTTACTAAACCCAACGATACTATGAAGGCAGTGGGCTGATTTAAACACTGTCTTTATGTCACTCCATAGTTATATATGGCATATATGTCTGGGATTCTGTGCCCCAAGGAAGCTCCCAAAGCAAGACTTACACTAAACAATAAGTGATTCTAATGCTATGGGTGTAGTAGAAAAGACCTTAAAAATTTTAAGTAGCATAAAGGCAGCCTCATCACAGCTAAGTGGCATGTGTAATCCAATTTGATAGTTAACACTGAATTTTATAGAGGTGGATTAAAAATGAGAGGGCAATCTATGCAAACTGGATTCCACATCAATAAAACTTGTGACAGTTACTGTATTGAATGTGCTATTCATGTATATTTAATTGATTTTATAAACATTCTCGCATACACCATACAATCGTTGCAAGGGTGAGCAAAATTCCAGTCTTGTAAGTATTACAGTGCTTGCTTTTTTAAAAAAACCAACAACTAGATGCAAAAATGTTAATGCAAACAACTAGAATTACATAGTTAAACATCTGAGTTTCAAAAAACATAAAAGGTAAAGTTGTTCTTTGCACCGACAGCAAAAGAAAAGAAAAAGTGGTGAGGGGAGGAGTGGATGGGTCAGCTGTGATAGAAGAGGGGACGTAGGAAAAGGAATGAGAAGAGCAATAGAGCAGCCATTGCAACCAATGTGCCCTATTAGAAATAAAAAATCTTGTTCTAGAGGAGTCTATTGAAAGGTCAGTGTCCTTAGTAGCTGAGAAGATGAAATCATCTGACTGAAGATAAAATACAAATCTATTTACAAGCCATTTGTGACTGATGAGAACTGGAAGACAAAGAAGGCATCACAGACAGTTGGCAAGAGAATTCCTCCATATGGCATCTATTTCTCATTAATGCTCTGGGGGAGGATCCTAGACATCCCAACAGGTCCCGTCGTGACTTTGGATTCAAAGCTGTCCACACGCTCAGCTGCTCCCTGGCTCAACTCCATCTTTGCTGCACATGCATAAGGCACACGGCAGTGCCACAGGACATGGGCTGCTGAGTGACTTCTGACTGTTAATTTCTGTCTCTTTAAATCACACCTCCCATACAATGGTTTGAAAGGTGGAAACCCGTCTGTAACCAAGACAGAAAACAACCAACTCAGAAAACCTTCTCAGGCTCTTCACATTGTTTGCTATTAGTATAGCAACTTTAAGGATTGCTACAAAGCACTAAGAATTGTAACACACAAAAAAAGGAAAGGTAATCTTAACAAGTGAGGGTCAACTAATTTTTGATTATTCCCAAAGTGAGTATCAAGACAACCAAAATGTCAATTCTGAGTTAAAACCACATCAAATATCTGCATCTTGTTCTCATTTACCAAAAATTGAGCATGGCTTTAAAAGAGTCTCTTATCTAAATGGAAAATTCTTTACTCCCTGTCCATCACTAGCCTCTCTCACTCTACTTGTTGGGATGCCTCCATACCATCATCCCATCCCTCCATACACAGAACATTTGTAGTTGGGCTTGGGGTTATTTGCCCAGTCCAATTTTAGATTAATTGAGGGACAGATTTTCCACACTTCCCTCTGAAAGCTATTCTCTGAACCTCTGGAGCTCATTGCCAATTCCTTCTTTCTTAACTGGAAGCTCTTTTTCCTCTACACTGTTTAGCATCAGCTATGGATTGGTTATTTTGGGACAGCTTTATTGTGGAACAGCATGTGGCAGTGACCTTATAGTATTTTTGTCTGCACCACTTGGAATAAAAGCAGCCTATTCAGAGATCTCAGCTGAGCTCAGGAGAGTCCAGGATCCTTACAGCATCTACCAAAATCTCCAGTGAACACTCCTACTATAGTTTGTAGGAGACAAGTGGAGCTTTATATGGCAGTCTCAGGGAACTACACAAGAGTGCCTCAGCTTCAACAGATGAGAGGAGCTTATTAAACAAAAGAAGATTATTGTAGGTAATAAAAATCACTGACGCCTCACTAGGCATTGTCTGGGTTAACACAGATGGGGTGGAGAACACTTGAAAACAAGAAAAACAAAGCATAGAATTAACTTGAATTCCTATGGATTAAGCTGCTAAATAAACCACATTTTTTTCTGTGAGTGTAACAGACGTAAATATATAGGAGCAGTCAGTCCACTGCACCTGCTGAGAACCTAAACAAATGTTACAATGCACGAAGGAACTTGTGCGTGTAACATCTGCATCACAACCGGGGTGGGGAAGGGCCACGCTGGGTCTGCTGCTGCCAAGGCTGGCAGTGCCCTGCGTGTCCCTGTGACACTGCTGGCCTGCAGGCAAAGCTGGAGAGTGCACAATTTGGGAACAGGGCTGATTATCTGCCAACAGCTGATAAGCTGCAGCTTCCCATGCAGTAACAGCAAGGCCTTATGTTTTAGGGAGCAAAACACTATAGTGGAATCACTGATCTGTAGTTATGATTTTATTTAATTCAGACAATTGTTTACTTTGTGTCCACATCTTACTGCATTTCCAAGTCAAATTAGCACATCACTTCGGCTTAGGATAAGCAATACATCCTGAATACTGATATAGGCCAGAATGTGATTACACTAAACTCAGTTTATAAATCTTCTTCATTGGCTCTTTGTCAGGAAACTTCGCTATACACAAAAGGAAACAAAGGAATAAACCAAAGATAGTGTATTTAAGGAACAATTAAAATGGGCATTTTAATTCACATTTGTAGCCTTCTAAAAGCCTTCAAATTTATATGGCTTTAAATGATAATGATTTTGACAAAAAACATTTTTTCCTCTCTGAAAGGTATTAACAGGAAATTGAGAAGCTGAAGGAAAATGAAATTGCATTTTTCACACTTGTGATGAGTCCATTCTAGCTGCAGTGGGAGAGGTATTTATCATGCATAGCCTGTCCTCCTCTTTGGATGCTGTCTTCCAATTTGGACTGGAAGCACTGCATGTTAGAGGATCATTAACCAGGGTCATGTATATCATCTCTCCCCCACAAATGAACACTGTAAACACTGCAACAGCCACAGAGACTATAATCAGGGCCCAATGCAGACTTCGTGGCTCACACAAGACAAAGTAGACAGACTGAACTACACGAAAGAAAACTCTTGTTCCCTAAGACATACCCATCCCAAAGCAAGGGCACGGCAAGGGCCTCACAGCCGCTGCAAGGCTCCTTGGAGCTGGTCCATCTCGAGTGCAAAATACAGAACCTACAAAGACACCTCTGGCCCTGGGGGACCTGCCACCAAGTCTTAGCACAGCCAACACTATTACCTGGCTTCCAGATGGGCAGTGTTCTTATCCCTTGGATTACACAAAGTTTCAAGCACACGACAGGAGCTTTACCCTGTGAACACATTATGAGAGAAGATGGGAGGTAAATACCAACCTACATGAACCCTTATGTAGGGACAGTATTGTTTCATGGAGCCAAGGTCTGGGCCACAGAGCTGTGTCACATACTGCTTTCACACCTGCACACCACAAGAAAGTTTGAAATAGTGTCATAGCACTGGCTGCATAGATTTATAAAGCAATCAGATCCCAAGGTGAGAGGTATAGAGGTATATATATATATAAATATGGAAGCATTGCTTTCTTCACAGTTATGTTCCTGTCTCTGGGCACTAAATGCAGTATCTCTGACTACTAAATGCAGCCAGACACAATGCACTACTAAAATTATAGGAAACTAATTTTTGAAACTGAATTTGTTCCTAGTTAGTTTCTCCCACGTAAACCTGTTCTTCAAATGGCGCTCTTGACCCTTGGCATTTTGGAAATCACTTTAGGTTCCTCTTTCTGGCATAAAAGAAGGGAATGCAATGCCTGCAGTAGTGAAGAGAAGGGAGCAAGATTTCCATCTCCTTCCAGGAGTCTCATGATCTACTTTTAAATCTTTTTCCATTACTATTTAATGGCATTATAATTACTGTTAGTCTCTAGTGTTCAGAATAATCACAAAACAAATACAACCTTGATTATGCACTTATTATTATTTGTATTATAGTGACAACAAGAGACTTTGAGCTTTACCAGAGGAACAGAGGAATGTGCATCTCCATGAAACCACATCTAATCTAGAATGAGAATTTGTAGGTTACTACAAACAGAAAAAAAAATAGGGGGAAGGGACAAAACACAAAGGTTGCTATATCTATTTTATATGCTCTTATTAGCTTCCTTTAGAAGTCTGGCATTTTTCTTTCAAAGAAGTTCTATCCTTCACAAAACTGGACACATATAGATATAAGATAGCATAAGACTTATAACCAGCAGTCCTATTCTCTACAGTTGGCTCAAACCTTATTGTTTAGGACAAGTTCTTCTCTAAAATCCTTACATGCAGCTATCTCCTTGCTACCACTCCAACACTCACGACAGTCTTGACAGCTTATTCTCTTGTGCCAACCCTGCCTCCAGTTACACTTTTTCATTGCAAATAAAAAGTCACAGATTTATTTATCCTCTAAAACTGAGCAGGCATGTAGCAGGAGACCAAAGGCTCCTTTGTGAAGAAAGCATACAATTTGGAAGACACATAGACAGTTGTCTCTTCTGCTCAGTGCTGTTCACAGACAGCAAAGCAAAGGAAAATAAGTGTTTGATTTACTCTCTCACATACTACACTATCCAGTGAGGCAGTTAATTAGAAGACCTGATTTAAAGCATTCCCCAGTAATTTCACTTAAACCATGAAGTGTCACCCTTTTTTGGTATTTGTAGTTTTGCAACACTGAAAATTCATACAGCAGAGGGGCTAGGTCTGAAATTTAGAGATGAAAGGTGCCAATGATGGGTACGAATTTCTCCAAGTTCAAATTTGTCTTTAATTAGAGTCTTAATGCCTTCTTTTCTGACACAGAAATAGAAGAACATGTCTCATATTTTGGCACAATTTTTAATACAGTCCACAGATTTCTTCCCCTTCAGAGCCAACTCACTGTATCCACCAACCTGAATGAGCATTTCTGGCAGCAGCTCCTGCTGCCAAAGGCTGGAGGTTGGGCTCCCAGGGCTGCCAATTCAGCATAATGGAAACCTGTGGGAGGTCTCACAATACTTTGGACAAAGCTCTGCAGATAAGACAGGACCCTGGGAGCTGCAGTTGGCTGAGTCCAGTGTCAAAGAGATGTGCCAGCCTCTCACAACAATTACAAAGTGTTAATCCTGCCCTGCTGTGAGGGGTAATAGTTCAGTCACCAAAATGAAAAAATACTGGCAAGATGTGGCTGCCTTTGTAGAATCAATTTACTTAAATGAGACAGGAAGGCAGAATAGATAAAATACTCACAAGCAGCTCACTAACCTTTCCATCTGAATTTGTATTTTAACCCAACACCAACCACATCAATTGATGCTCTTTTCATATTATGTATTTATGACCCTCACATGAACCTATAATTTCAGAAGATTAATCTTTCCTTCCAGAAAATTTCAGATTGGCATTTAAGAGCTCAGGATTCACACCAAGAGGGCCACAGGTAATATAATTTTCCCACCTAGATTCACAGATTGCAAGTAAAAAATAACTGTGAAAGTTATATTGCAAATTATTAGATTTACAGTCTATGAAAGCCTAACAGGTTTTTTCCCCACTCTGATTTGAGTGCTAAACAGCAGAGCAGGTGCCATAAAACATCTAGAGTCTATCACACCCTCTATTCTGTGCATCGTCCTTCCCAGCAGAGCTTAGAAGGACGTGCAGCAAATACTTCCAAGAAGCCAAGCAAATTTCCTCCTAGCCCAATAAATTAAGCTTTAATTAACCAAATAGTTCCCTCTCCTTCCCCTCCCACTCCCTATGTTTTATTGCCTTTATTTTTGGATTCAAGTAGTTCCCCTATTATGCAAAACCAGGAATCAAATAAACAAGGTCTGTTTCTTCTGAGAGTTTAATCAAGGTACCTCACACAGGATAACCATAGGGTAAAGCCTAAAACACAGCCTGAAAATAGCTAAGGCCTGAAAATGAATTAATAGGAATTGACTTATTTAAGTTTATAAGTCCTAGTGTGTAAAACTCGGAGCACTTCACTAAAGTCCTCCCCAGGTAAAAAGACCAAAAGACTGAAGTGAGCAGAAATTATACACAGCTCAGAAAACAAAGGTTTTCTATAGAAAAGGTTGTCAAACACCATTTTCCATAAAATGTGCTCTAGTGGAACTTTTCTTCACAGCCTTGTGACATGAAGTGTGGCAAAGAAAATCTTCTGTTTCTAGTAGAGGCCTCCCTTACAGGCAGATCAGAGGAAAAAAAAGTACCTTCAGATTTGCAATGGCAACCCTATTAAACTGGCAGAAAGGCTTGTGGCAAGCTCTGGTATTACACATTTTTTTTTGTCTTTAAGTGTACCAACACCTCTTACAGACTCACTTAACTTATTTTTGCATATTTAAGATTCATATACTTTTAAGACTACTGAAAGTTGTCTTTAATTAGATATTACACCTTCTCTGCTTTTACATATACTGATATCTGGCTACTGAAAGACAGGCCTTGCCTTGCATCCACAATTTAACAACAGCTATAGTCAAATTAGTGTTTTCAAATGTTCTCTTTTTACATTTATCCTTTGCCAGAAATATTGCCTGGCACATCATTAAATAAAGAAAAAATTTTATTCCAGCTGATATGTGACAGCAATCACAGCAAACAGCAGAAGTGACACACTTTGAAAACATAATTATAAGCTGATCATCTTTTAAAAATATTTAAGAAAAAGCTCCTGGGTCTGCTTTAGCAGCTGAATCTGAACTCAGCAAGGAAGTGACTGAGCAGAATCAGACATTCTCATTAAGTGAAATTAGCCAAGTACAATTTTCCTGGCTGGTTCCCCCTACGTATTAGCATTTATATTCAGCCAGTGATGAGCTTAATCGGGTTTTTCGAACAAAAAGAAAAAATCTCCTCCAAACCCATAAACTACCAGGTTTATTAGTAACAATTTGCACTTCCATTGTAAAAAGGCAGTTAAGAAACTAAAGAAAATTGTCTGTTCAGAAGTGTATCCCAGTAGCTAATAGCAATCTTTCCTCATAGCAGGAACATGATCTCACATATGTGCTGCCTGATTGCTGTCAGATTTACTGAAGACAAAAGGAGACATTTCATTAAAGGGCAAATGCCAGGAGGCTACACAGAGCTGCTACAGGGCCTCACTGGAAGGGGCAGGTTTGCCCTCTGATTGCAGAGATTGTATCACAAGGTCTTTTCCCTCCTTGCACAATGAATGCATCTCAAAGAGCTGTCAGGGCCCAAAACACAGAAAAAGAAATGCAGTGGCATCTAAGGAGATAAGAGTCAGTACCACAGCTGATGTGACAAATACAGAGCAGAAACAACCCCAGAGAGCCTGGTCCTGCGGGAGGGCACTTCCCTGAAACAGCAGCAGCAGAACCGAACATGAGAGGCAGCAAGAGGACACAGGAACCCAGGACTCAGATGTGGCAGGAAGGTGGCTGAGAATGTGTGGTCACATCACTATAAAATGTAACCCCACAGACTTGAACAATAGAAGAGAAGCAAAAAACTCTGTAGATTTTTTAAAGACCAGCTATGGAAAGTAGCACTGGTAAAAACCAAAAATGGTTCCATAGAAATAGCTGGTTTTATAAAATTCAAAGTAGCAATGCCCATGTCAGACAGGTGGGTGCCAAGTATGCCCTAAAATGCACTGGGAGCTCTGAAATTCGTTATAAATTATACCTCAATGCATCCTGGTTTGCAAAGCACTACAGCAACAAAATCTGGCCAAAGGAACAGCATGCTGCAGCCCCTCCCATGTGCACTGCACACCTACTAGGTGTTGGAAAAAAGGCAACTTACTGACAATCACCCCAGCGTTACAGTTTGTAACTCCAGTTATTATCTTAAGGCAGACAACTGCTTTATCTGAGCAGCATGAAATGAGGTTTTGACCCTCTGTTGTTCTTTTTTTTTCCCCCCTTGAGTCTATGGTTAACTGCTCTCTTTACAGCACCTTTCTGTAGTGACCAACTGCTAAATTGATGCTCAATACATTGTCCTTTCCATCTGCCATGCTTCAGATTTGAAAACTCAAAATATTATTTAAACATTTCAAAAACTTACCCTCAGGCTGTAGTAAGACGGTATGGTAGATTACTTCATCACTCCAACTTCCCCAGCACTTGAAACAATGCAGGGCCAAATAAAAGCTGCCTTTATAAATGAAAGTAAATTCTTCTATCTTAGTAACAATTACTCGAAAAGCTAATATATAAAGGACCAGAAAGAAATGAATTCCCAGTACCTCAGAGAAGTATCACACTCCTTTCAGGCAAGTATTTAATTTCTTCAGCAGCTGTTTGACTGTTTATTGTGCCTCAGTTATATTAAAAGCACCTTGCCCCAAGTGCAGCCCCTTCCTAGAGAATAATAACCAGGACAGGTTTTACATGAGGGCAAAGCACTGTGTTCCCCACAGGAGACAGGGGAGCTTATTTTTATAATAGTCCATATGGCAATGAATCATCCTTCCAAGATAAAGACTAAAAGCATTATGAGAAGAATATAGTAGGTTGAAGCAAAAAAAAAAAAAATTAAACTCAGCTGGTTCAAGTTTCACACGTGCAAATAAACATAGTGAGAGAGGAAACAGAGTGAGATGTGAAGTACTGAGCAGGAACATCAGGTGTATCTATCTTCCTGGAAGCTGAAAGAAGGAAGATATTAAAACTGTGCTTTCTGCTAAATTGTTATTGCCAGTTATTGACAAAGTTGTCAATTATCCAGGATTATTCAGACAGATGATACCCAAAGAAATAGGGATTTAGAAACACTTGGGACTAAAAGGAGAGATAGGAATGCACTGCAGATGATAAATGGAATGGATTGTAAGTAAAAGAGCAAAGAGGCCAGTTTCAGAGGGTATAATTAAATATCCTTAATTAGCATATTAAAGTGAAGCTATATACTTTCAAAGCTGGATTTTAGAAAATAAATGGAACTGAGTGGATGAAAGACTAAGAACCTTCTGCCATAAGACTGGCATAGAATTTATTCAGATGACTTCTATTTTGCTAATGTTAAACAATGTAATTATATTTTAGAAAATCCACTGACTGCCCAGGTCTGCAAGCAGCAAGATATTAAATTGCCATTAGACACATTTTACTGAAATTGGTCAGACCATGCATTAGGGAAAGAGGACAGTGCTTGAGTCAATAGTAGAATTTCAAGTAGTTGAGTAATCCTGTAGCTTAATGCACGTGGATAAAGCAGGGACCAAGAAGTAAGAGGAGGGCAGCAACTGGCACCACAATGTTTTTAAATTGGTCTAGGAATAAGAGTTTATTTTGAGACAGGATTTGAAAAGTGTTTAGAAATTCTTGGACAAAGCTTCTTACAATATCACAAAGCTCTGGTCTATTAAAAACAGACTCTGTTGTTGTAAAGGATATTTGCTACCACAATTTTCTCAACAGAATGAAAGACATTTTACTGTGTTCATGAAGAGATAGTTGACAGGTTAGGATTTCAGTGCAAGATTTGAAGGAACTAGGCCTAAATCACAGATTTGGCATTAACCTGTTTTGCCACACAAGTTTCTTAAATCTTCTCTACCTCACTGTTGATATACAGTGGACCAGCAGTTCCTGCCTCCCAGGCATTTCAACAGGATACATATATCCACAGTTAGGATATTAGGGATATAATTGGAAGACTGCATGAAACACATGGATAGAAGAGGCTCTCAGTATATATGGCAACACCCCAGTGTGATTTATACTACCATTCTAAAATACTTTTGGTTACTCTTATTTAAAAAAATTATTTGTTCCCAGCATGTAAAGGCTTTATTTGTCACACTGCTACTTTTCAGGCTTTCACTGATTAGGAAAAACAGATGCAGAATTCCAGCTGAAGGTGTTTAGGAAAGGTGAAGCCTCCAAAGCAAAAGTTAGCAAAGCCTAGGCAGAACATGTTGACAAGACAGACAGGGAACTGAAAGAATAAATTGGCTTCTGTAGATAATCATAATTGAAGACCATTGTACTTCAGAGACTGCACCTGCCCACCCAGCTCCTCCCTCCGTGTTTAAAGCCACAGGCAAGTGTAATACATTATTTCAATAGAGTATAAAATAGATATAATGTAACACACCAATATTAACTTCCAAAGAAATCTTTATAATGGCTGTTGTAGCATCCAACTCCAAATATAATAAACACAGAATTCCTTAGTCTTTTTATTGCTGTTTTCTAAGTTCAGGAAATTAGAAAAAAAAACCAACAGCAACAAACCAACACTTTGTTTTGGTTTGCTTTGCCTTAATTTTTCTGCAAGACACGGCTCCCCTCTGCTGGACAAGAGCTGGTGTAACAGCAAAGAGTTGTGAACCAAAACTGATGGAACAGCAAAACGAAACCAGCAGATTGAAAAGATGAGTAAGGAAGGACAACTGAGGCAATGTATGGCTGCCCAAATGCCTGAGAAAATAAGGAGCCCAGGTGGAAAACATTAACCAAACAGCATTCAGAATTTAAGCTTAGTTCTCCAAACAAGAAAGTAACACTTTTCATTATATCTCTAAAATAAGTCACCTTGAAGGAGCTGTTATCTTAAGAAACACCAGACCTCTAACTTGAAACACAACTGTTGCAATATTTAGGATAACAGGAAGCAGAAAGAATTTCCTAAAGCAAAAGATTTTGGTCTGTGAAAAGCTAAATTATGAGCGATGAAGTCTGCGCTGAATGCAGCTGGTAAGGAAATTCAGTTGTAACTTGTGCCTTGACAGCATTGTTTTCCAGGAGAAGGTATGACAAACCTTAAGCAAACCTGAAGAATGGTTCTTACTAGCCCTGAGACTGAAGCCCATTTTGTTTCAAGCTTCTTGTTCCACTCTACTGATGACTCCATTCAGTCCTCTAGGGGTTGGAATACTACTTGTTTTTAAACCAAGGAAAGATTCTAAAAAAGCCACATTTAAGAGTAACATAAGTGACTTCCAGGAAACTTTTTTTTTTTTTTGTTAAAAATACAAATGCAAAATAAAGTTTAATAACATTTATTAAAAAGGCATTATACTTGACATATAATTGGCAAATACACACATATATATATATGATTGTATCTCTACTTTTAAGAGAACTAATTACAGACTATTGCAAAGTGGCACCAGGTGTGCCATTACTGGGTTCTGCATTGGTTTTTCATACTGAAAACTTCTGGGTTTGTTTCAGTTGTTCAGGTGATTCTGCTTTTAGTTTGCCTGTGTGATCAACATTAGCCCATTGGCTTCAAATACATTTATTTTAGATGCCCACAGGTGTCCACAGTGCAAAGCTGGACACAGTACCTGCCACGAGATACCAAACAGGATGCTCTTCTAAGGTCTTTACCATCCAGACTCATCCTTTTGTACCACTTTTCACATGGAAGCCTGTCACTCCAAGCCTTTCACTTTGTTAACCAAAGTTTGTTTCACTAAGAAACAAGTTTTCTGAACCATTTGTTTCGAGATCAGGAAAGAGGACAAATCTTACCAACAGGAAACTCTCCAGAGCAGAAGAAAGTCTGTAGTGACAGAAACAGATACTGAGCCTCAGTAAAGACAAATTTTTCTAATCAAACCTACACAAAAACTTCCACTATACAGCAGCTATATGTACAAAGGAGGAAGGGGGGAAGAAGTATCTTTCTGTAGTCATTACCCACATTTTCAACACCTCTACATTATGTAAAAAAGAGTATCAGTCCATTTACCAAGAAGCATTGTCCCGTTTCCTGCTCTTGTTTTAGGTCAGCTGGAAGCTTCTTTTTTCAGTTTTTCTAAAATCTCATCTGGTGTCAGTGATACCGAAATCTTCACCACTTTGTCACGTGATTTACCACCCTGGTTTAGACAAACACACAAAAAAACATCTTTCAGAGAATCACCCTGGAAAGTCTGATTTTAAGTACAATGAATTAATAAAAGACATTATTTATTCAGTGCAATGAATAAAACAAAGTTTCCACTTGCCAAAGTCAAGACATGTAAATTCTAAACAGACAAACTTTTGTGGCCCAGCTGTAGCCCAAGTGCTTATATATGCTCTTGCTGACAGTTAAATGAAAATTTTAACTCAAATAACTTTCACAGAAGTTATTTTTTAAAAAGGATTGAAAAGTTGTTAATAAAATTCACATTCTCTGCAAAGCAGAAATTTCGTGAACTGCATTTAACACAAAAACAAGAGAATCTTTGAAGAACACAGAAACAATTCTTCCTACACTAGGTTTCTTCTCAATGAATCATTCCATTAAGTCAACTAAAAACCTCTTTAAAGTGTCTTTCAGACTGAACGTGGAGAGCAGCTCCCTGTACCTAAATGTGTAAGTTTCAAAATCTTGAATTTCAACTGCAGTAGGAAAAATTGAAACGAAGAAAAGGAAGTACCTTCTCCAAAACAACGTCACTCTTCTTCACTTCTAGCACCTTAGAGAGGTAGCGACACAGCTCTGCATTTGCCTCCCCTTCCGATGGGGGTGCAGCAATAGCTACACCTACTGCCTCAGCTGTCACATCTACAACAAATGTTTTAGGCATTTTAGGCATGAAATATTCAAAACATGTTTTGTTTCCTAAATATGAGTGTTTATGCTTTCCAACGCATTTTAATTCAAAACCAAATAAACGTATAGATTAGCAGGTAATGACATTTTCACACTTCATAAATTCCTTTAAACTGTTGGCCATAACAATCAAAGGTAAACTTCTGACACTAAAAGCAGTCAATCCTGCAGTGCAACATAAGTATTAAGTTTTCTCTCAATGGGGGCACCGTTCTGAGCTCCATCCTGATGCAGGTGTTGTCCAGCTGGGCATCATGTAACACAGGAGAAAGCAGTCTACTCCACCAGAACACGCGTGTTAATCAGAGAGCTGTGCTATCTGTAACTTCCCTGTGTTGCCACCCGAGCCTGGACACCGCTACAGCCCCTGCCAGTCACACACAGGGCATGAAAGCGGTTCCAGTGCCTGCACGGGCAAGGCCGGGGCTGCAGAGCGAGAACGCGTTTTGTTAGACCGAACTTTTACGGTTCTAATAAACCCGCGCAGACTGTCTGGACACTAAACCACAGATGCCAAACTGAAGCGCCGCGTTTGCTGTTATTCCTTTAATTAAAAAAAAAAAAAAAAAAAAAAACAAACAAAACCAAACCCAACAACAGAATTTACCCCGCGCTCACCGCGCCACCCAGCGCTGCCCACGGGTGCCGCGAACGAGCCGCTCCTGCAGCGCGGAACTTCCCGCTTCAGTTTCCTGCTGGGTTTCTGCGCGTTCCTCCCCAGCCCATCTCATGGGACGGCGGCGAACCCCCGGGATGCCAAGCCGGGGGACCCAGACCCACCTGTGACGGCGCTGCAGCGGGCGCCGGGCTTGGCGCGCACCGCCACCCTCACGGAGCCATCGCCCGCCGCCACCACCGGTCCCGCCGCGCCGCCCGCGCCCGCGGGGCCCTTGGCGGCTCCTTTGCCCTGAAACAGAGGAACAGGAGCGGTCACCACCCGCCCCTGCCCCTTCTCCTTTCCCTGCCCCTCCCCGCCCGCACCTTGCCGGGCATTG
This sequence comes from Pyrocephalus nanus, assembly GCA_038380795.1. Taxonomy (NCBI): domain Eukaryota; kingdom Metazoa; phylum Chordata; class Aves; order Passeriformes; family Tyrannidae; genus Pyrocephalus; species Pyrocephalus nanus. The sequence goes on from CM076272.1 coordinate 11,174,488, forward strand.
CCCCGCGGCTCCGCAGCGGCGCCGCCAACACCCGGCGGAACCCGGCGAGGGCCGGCATAGCCCTTCCGGCAGCCCCGGCCGGGCCCACCCCGCGGAGCCTGCGCGCTCCGGCACGGCCGAGCCGGCCGCCCGGGACCCGAGTGATAGAAGGGATCGGTGTGATCGCTAGGGACCCGTGTGATCGACAGGGACCCGTGTGATCGACAGGGACCCGTGCCCGGCTCCTCCCAGCCCAGCCCCGGCTGCCGGTACCGCAGCGCTTCCAGGGAACAGCCCTTTGACGTTGTTCTACACGCGGCCCTTTTGAGACGCAAAACCTGCGTGATCTTCTCCGTTTACATAGAGAGGGGGAAAAAAAGGAAGTTTTCTTATTATTCTCCTGCATTCTCAAATTACTACTTTAGTATAAGCTGGGGAAGGGTACAGGACTTTGTATATGAAGACATTCTATTACTACACAGTACATACTGCAAGACACTGAGTACTATATACATACAGCAATGGCATCAAAGTATTATGTGCAATCTGTAAAATTAGTTGCACACAAGTAATCCTTACGTTTATACTAATTTTTTTTTAGTGCTAGAATATCCAGTGATAAAATAACATCATTACAAGTCTTGTATTCTCATTTTCACATTATACATTTTTTTATAGGCACATATGTATATACAGTGGCTATTTCCATAACCAGTTCTATATTCCAAAACAGCCCTTCTGAATTAAGAGAGATTCTGGAAAGATCTGTTTGTTGCTGAAGTTGACTTCGTGTTTCTTCAGTGCAGCAGCAGCTGCTCTCTGCAGTGCTAATGTCCATTAATTCTCAATGGCTCATCCAAAAAGTCAAGGTGATGACAATACAAATCCAGCTTTGCTGATGTACTTCAAAAAAAATACAGCAGCAATCCATGTCCATAGGGTCGTTTTGGAAAGAAGTGCAAGGTGGGACTACAGCAGCAGCTTTATGGTCTTTTTAGGACAGATTGGGGAACACATACGCAAGTTGTTCATAACAAGTAAGGATTTTTCCAGTTTAAAAAATGAATTTTACTACAAGAGAAACGAAGGGGTGAAAACACAAAGCAATTAATCACATGATACTGTTTAAAACAAACAAAACAAACTTTTCAATATACAGAGTACTTTCTCCACTTGACATTTTGTTAAGAGGAAAAGCTAAATTACATTCTGCTGATAACGATGCAGAAAAAAAAAATCCTTTTTCTGGTACCTCTCAAACAAGATAGATTTGTTTTCATACACTGATGTAATTTCAGAGAATTTTTTAACTGCTGCCAATAGTGAGCTGAAGTCCACTCAGACACTGACACATTCCAGATCATCACGTGAAACTAAGTATAAAATATTATTTCTGGTATCTGTCCGTCTTCTATTGATGTACCGTTGTTGTTACCTGGTGAACTATAAAAGACAAAGCATGTTTTGCTAGCAGTAGGAGATTCGTGGATCACTTTCTTTAAACCTTTTGTTCCATAGTGGGAATCAGGACCCTGAAAAATATCACAAGAGATTAGCAACTGAGTGGAAGTAGGCAAGACCCATAAATTGCTAAGGTTCAAACACTGCTGAGTTAGGTTATTTTAGTAGCACAAAATTTCTGTACCCACATCATATATACACAAAATCACAGACAACAGAAGCAAGTGCTGTATGTCTAACTAGCAAAAAACCATTTATCTGACAGCAGACTTAAACCAGTAGATTTTATCCAACTAGTAATGAAAACTTTCTAGTATTTCTCCTTATCACACAAGTTGTCTATATTCTCACTTAGTTCCCTGCCTCAGCTTCTTTTAATGTGCAGTATTTTTCCCAACTCAACTTTGATTTCTGTAACAGAGAATTATATTTAGAAGAATATTAAAAAAATTTTGAGAAATACATTTGTCCACAATATTGAGAGACTTTCCCAGAACAAGTAATTCTTTGTTTCAGCACTAGTATATAAAAAGTGATGAAAAAGAATCTTTCTGTTTCCTTGACTCCAGCTAGTGCAGTCAAGAATCAAACTTTAATCAGTAAATCAAACTTCAATTTTGATAGACAGCTGCCAGATTAACTATTCTAGATAGTGCTTTTTCCCACACAGAACCAGTAACTTGCATTAGGACTCACTCTAACACCTACATCATGCCACAGAGTGAGAAGGCAAAAAGGATCCACTTGTGAATTCCTTGCTGTGGCACAGAAGAGATACAGCACTCTTACAAGTTACTGTGGAGTTTAATTATGTCCTTCTTTAGCCCTAAACTAGAATCAAGATCTAGAAGACACTTTCCCATCAGAAGAATGATAAAAGAACAACTCTTGCATCAAAGTAACACTTTCTTCTCTACTGTTAGACATTCTTACTTTTAAGGTTGCACAAGCTGTGTAGCAAACCGTGGGCAGAATCTCGATGGGCTCTTTGAACATAACTCTGAAGGTGCTGGCTGTTCCATCACAGCTAAACCCAGTATCGTTCTGTCCTAGCGTCTGATTCTTCTCATAATCAATTATCTGTGCAAAAACACGAGCAAAGTATTCTTAGAGTTACAAGCATGAGGAAGATTCTCATTGTATGCATATGAGAAGATGACAAGCAAACACTTGCCTGCTCCACCCAGTCTAATTGCTGATCTTTGCACACCTACACAGCCCACGTGAGGGAAGCACATTCGCTGGCTGTGGCTGATTTAGCAAAGTTTTTACGGATAATGTAAGCAGTCAATGATACATTCATAAAAGAAAACAAGAAGTTGTCCTGCTGTGCTTTATACAATTTATTTCTAATCTAGATTCAGCATAAAAATTAGACTATATAATATTTATTGTGCCTTCAATTTTAGTGGTGAATAGGAATGACCAGCTACAGTGTAGTAATAGCAGATACTTAACTTCTTATTTTGGGTTGCCAGACTGGTCAATGCTACCCAACACCTCTTGCAGAAGTTGGATTATCAGAGCTTTAGAGTAGTACACTTCTCATGGTTACTGCACTAAGAAGAATCCTAACTATTTTAATATTTTATTATTAAATTGCCATATAATTTTTAGTATTACATAAGTGAGACAAAGCTCTATTCTAGGCAAAATATGCTCTATTTAACGATTATAATGCTGAAGTCCTAAGCCCTGTAAAAGGGCTCTAAAAAGCTCTAAAGCTTTGCTAGTACTGATGCAGATCCAAGAAGAATGGCAGAGGCACAGAACTTAAATACATGTCTGAAAAGATTGGGACAAGGAAGTTTCTGATTCATTGCAGGATACAGAGAATCTGTATAAGATGGATGGTCTTAATCCAAACCATAAGGGTGTATCTAGCCTTTCACTTTGGATGGGAGGATCTTTTTCAAGTAAATCTTCTGATCATTCCCACCAAATATGCATTGGTTTGCCTTGAAAAAAAACTTAAATCTTTTTCAGATTAAAAAAATCCAGTAAACATCCTGAGGGAACACACTAAAGACTTGCATCTACTAACAGGAATTCAGCAGAGAGGTTAAATAAAAAGAGAGAATGTGAAATAAAAATCCTCAAATATACGTGGTATAGCTGATAGATTCTCAGGACCAACTCTTTTGTTCTAAAGACCAACCCACTTACATGGATCCTACTAATTTACATGAATGTATGGTTTAAGAAAACCAAACTGATGGTACTTCAAGAAATTTGCAAGTGAGCTTTTAAATTGAGGAATGTGGAAAAACCAAATTCCTTCAAAACCTCATTCCAGAAACACTGTTGGAAACATCATAAGAGGAAAGGCACAACATTTTTCTTAAGAGACAGACACAAAATCCGTATCCTTAAGTACAAAATAGTCAGATAATAATAATCATCAAATAGGAAACAGAAGACAAACTGTCATTTAAACAGAATGCTCAGAAGTGACCTGAAACAGCAGTTCCATGAAGTTCCAGAACATGCTAGAAGTCTATGAAATAAGGTAGGGACAACAGAATCTCTGCCTCTAAATGAAGTCACAGACTATTTCTTTCACAAAATTTCCCATGCACCTAATAAATCAATGTGACATGATAGTAGTAGGTTATTGAAATACACACCACAGGGTAAAACTGTGCCAGTCATGGAATGCTAATACCTTGTTAGAAAGCTTAGAACCAAAACCAATCTCAGTACGAAAAAGAATTCACATGGACTGAAATTCCACATTTAAAAAGGAAAATACAGTGTTGTATCAATACTACTAGAAGACAATCCTGACCACAATGTGCTAAAAGAGATCAAACAGGCTAAAAGAGAAGGAAATACAGATTTAGTGGTGTCTTCAATTACCCACTCAGAGCAGGCAAGGGTCACACCAGGACAAAACAAGGGTGACATTTTTAGATGCTATCACTGGCCTTTCCCTGTGCTTGCTAACCAATTGCTCAGTAGGAAGAAACACAACCCTTGATTTGGTACTGAGTGATGAGCAGGATCAGATTCAAAATTTCATAATGGAAACACTATGTAACAGTGTCCATAATATACTCAGTCAACACTCCCATGTGAACAACAAAAGCAAATCCTCCACAGCTGTGCTAAATTTCAAAAAGACAAAAATGAGGAAGCCTGTTCAAAAGAAACTAAAAAGGAGCAATTAGGAAAACCAAATCATGCTGAAGGACATCACATGCCCAAGTACAGTATCAGTACATATATCTCCTATTAAGAAAGGCTTGAGAAAATGGGGGAAAAGCTGGGTGTTGGGAAACACCAGTACTGAGGATGATTGAAGGACAGGAGAATACAGCAGAAAGGGAGAAGAGTTTTAAACTGTTCTTCTTGTTGCCTAGTCATCCACTTATGCCCACTGTTGAGGACAAAACAGCTTAGATTCCCAGCCTATCAATTGCTCCCATCCAAATATGGACCAAACCTTTAGGAAGTGTAGTTCCTGCACAAGCCTATTTGAACATTATATACTGTACCTGTATATTAACTTGATAGTCTGTGGGTCCATGAATAGATCCATATAATCCAAATCCCACTATGGAAATTCTTCTGTTAACTGTGAACCTGGTAAGACACAAGCCAAGAAAGGAATTTAAGTCAAAGTTGAGGGATTTGCTCCCTTTCTTCCTACACTGTCTCTCCTTCAAATAGTCTCAAAAGTCATACCTAATCCGATCACTTGTTCCACTGTAGCCCCAACGACTTTCCACTTGCTGGAACCTGTTAATGCTGCATTCTTTTCCTCTAAGGCAACACCTTGGTCGGTCAATATAATCTACTTTAGGTTTAGGATTGACAGTAAAATGAAGAAAGAGATTTACTACTTCCCGATCTGACAAGATTCCAGATTGAGCAGGGCCTGTGGAAATAAGAAAAGAATTTTAAGATGATTTGAAGGATTACTCCAACTGTTGTATTTAAACCACACATATTCACAAACTGAAGATAACAATATTTCCCAATGGCCAGAGTGTAATCTGCAAAATATTTTGCTTTCATTTGTGCATCGCAACTCTTATTAGTATAATATTAATAACAGAATCAAGTGTTAATCATCTAAAAACAAGTGAAGAGCACAGAGATATGGTCTAACAGTAAGACAAAGAACTCCAAAACTCACCTGCTGCAAACTCTTCAATAGTCATTAATGGAAAACGGATTAAGGAAAGAGCTCTTCCGAGGACTTTCTGTTTGTTCCCAAACGTTGGAGGCAATTGTTGTCTTTGACATTCTGCTTCTGCCCAGCGAACAACAGCTCCAAAGAGCCGACTTTCTCGAATACTAAGGGTATCCCTTTCTAGAACTGCACATAATGTGTCTAAAGATATAAAAAGTTAGCAGATTTAGATCAGTTTTCATCCAAACCAAAGTGTAGCCATAAAGTGCTACAGATTATGTAACCTTAAAATACAAAGTACACATTAAGAACATTCACAATAAGACAAAGATAGTTAATATATTATTATAATTATAATGTATATATATTATTCATCATTTATCTTATGTAGAAAGAAATCTCTCAATGACACATAAACTTCAAACTAAAAATTAATTTTCTTGCTATGAAGACAGCACATGAACTATCTTCTTCATTCCTCCCGTGTTTTACAGAAGTAACTTCTCCTGTATTTATTACTCATTCTGGCCTTTTATGAATAACATGTATGCACAAGTTATCACGGAACACAAGTCCAAAAGAAAAAGTATTTTCATATTCTCTCTTCGGGAATTTTTGTCTGGCTTAATTTAAGCAGGGCATGTTTGCGGCCATAGAAAATATGCTGGAAATTCAAAACACATTGAGAATTACCAAAAGTAGAGAGGAACACTCACAGTCTAGGTACAAATCTTACTGAATGTGAGTTAATGATGATTTTACAATTTCTTTAAACAGCTGGAACACCTTCCTCCAGTCTGAATTTGTCCCACAATGTTGCTGAGTTGGAGTCAAATCTTAAGATACATATAGTAGCAATGAAATTAAGTAAGCAAATTTAACAACTGCTAGCTTTTCATAGAATATTACCATAGAAATCAGCAGTTTATGTATTTATTTTTCAAAGCAGATTTCATTAATTGTACCTAATCTATACAACTCTGAATAGAGAAGTAAATGCAGTTGTGGATCTCTCAGGGATGAGGCACAACACTCAGCAAGCGAAAGCTTTGTCTGTAATGAGAAGTGTGATGTTACCACAGTGAGAGCCCTGAGACACCAACACTAATCAAATGGATATCCAAGGCAGTGGAACCCTGCTCAGGAGTGAAGCTCAAAGGAAAGCACTGCAGGGGGGGAATAGCCAAGAAGGGAAGAAATGCTTGGGACTGCATACTCAGATGGGAATTGGGGTACTGAGATTTCACGCTTAGGACACGCTTACCTATATCGATGTCAGTAAAGCCTTCTGCACTTATGGCATCCATTGTACTTTTGTCTATTGTGTCAAGACACAGACTAGCAAGCTGAGGTTCATCAAACAAACGAGCCTAAAAAAGGTAAAGAAATACATCTTAAGCATAAAGTTGGCAAAGCGCTAATCTCAAAAATCAAGTATTTTTTACTCTAGTATAGACCTAAATTAAACCAGCTGGATTTGTCTAAGTACTCTTTGTGTTTATACCTTAAAGAGTGCTTAAATTCTCGAAGGAGTACATACTTAAGGAGAATTAGTCATTTCCCTCCACAAACTGATTTTCCTAGTAATTCAACACTAAGCTTAAATTTACCTACTTGAGTAAGCAGCATAAAGGCATTGTCTGCTCGGAGATGCTTTGTAAGAAAATCCACACAATGTGCTTCCAGCGCTGGGACCGCATACTTTTTAGCAGTGTATAAAGTAGTCATGACTGTTTCTGGACCAATTTGAACTTCATCTGAATAAAGAAACCTGTAAATCAATACATAAATACAGATCATAGAAATGTATCTTGAGAGGGCCTGTCAAACAGAACAGTCTCTTTGCATTTACAAAACAGGCCAAAGATTTGTACTGTGAACATACAACAGTTGGCCACGTAGCATTTTTACGAACAAAAAGGGGAAGTTAAAGGGTTGAAGGAAGAATATTACGTTAACCTAATGGCATACATTTGTTTTAAATACATATTACTCCCTAAGACTGATCTGGCTGTACTAGTTATACATAGCTACCCAACTGTAAACAACAGCTGAGCTGCAGAATTACTTAACACACGAATGCAGCTCTCTGGATTCATCACGAAGAGCTGTACTTCTAAATATCACTGCACAACCCTCTATGGCTGTATTACTGAACCTAATTTACTGACAGTACACATTGGCTTCCCCTCCATGAGGGGAATAGTGTCAAGGGCTTATACTGTGAGAACATCTGATGTTGAAGTTACCACTCTGTCATGTTCAGAGGAGAGCAGAGCAGATGACCTTGACTCTTCTATTCCTGCCACAGCAAAACTCTCTGGCTTGTCTCCACTGCTTGAGGCTAGAGGATAGGTTATGATTTTAGCATAAGCTGTCAACCAAAAGATAGAAGTCTCCACCGATACCAGGAAAAAAATTCTGTTTCCTAAGCAGTTGTTACTTGAGACTAGACAAGATAAGATTTATTTTAAGGTTCTGCATGGAAAATATGACTTTTTAAAAATAACTTTTCCTACAGGTGACATTTAATGATAATTTCAGCAGTATTTCATCAGCTTTTCAGATAACAATCAAGAGTAGTCTGTGATTTACAAAAATACATTTGTCCCCAACACACAGGTGATTAAACATAATAAAGCAGGGCACATAAGCAAATGCAGGAATTCCTGAATGAAGACCAAGCCTTTCCTTTGTATTTCTTAGTATTAATTGTTCAGAACCTCCCAGAAATGAAAGGCACACAGGGACAGAAGGTGTGTTAAGAAGGGTTTTAAATGTAACAATAAGCAGTTTATATTCAACAACAGAAAACTGTGAAAGTAACAGACTTGTTAAACTTGCTTGCAACATTGAGAGATCCAGATAATTGAAACCTAGAATTAAAGTTTAAACAGAAGTTCTTCACTGTTTATATTCTTCATATTCCAGGAAAAATCTAATTCTTGGTAGTTGCTAACACACAACTCAATGTGGTGTTCAACATTAAATTTGCTGCCACAATACAGGTACATATTTACCATTACAATACTCCAATCTACTCAACCAACCAGCTTGCACATCACTTTAGAGTTGTGAATGATGCTCTAGACTAATTTTTTAAACTGGACTTACATCAAACAGTTTGTAGGAAAAATGAAGTTACTTAAATGCTAAGTTTTTTTTTAAGCAAAAGTTTCATACAGTCCTATAGAATCAAATCATGAAAGTTATGAACTATTTATTATGTGTTGATGAAAATGATGGGCTGACTTGCTAGTCTTAATTGCTGACAAATTTACTTCCAAGAAACTGAGATCTCATAGGTACAGTTTTGCACACCAAATTGACAAGTTGTGCATTAAAGCACTAAAACAGTGCATTTAGATTTTGGATTTAAAATTTTTAAAAGTCAGTTTAAAATTTCCTAAGCTTCCTTGTCTGACTTCATAGGAGCTTGGGTCCAAAGCACGTAAGAGTTGAATATTAACAGGCTGTAAAAACAAACAAACAAACACCAAACAAAACAAAAAAACCAATACTGCCATGCAACCTACAGTATAACTTCTACCTAATTAAAAAAATATCCCAATTTTGTTTGAGAACATGATTTTGATGTTATTTCTTAAGTGAGTACAATCTGAAGCCAATAAAGTGACACATCAGAGGAGCTTTTCTGGCTTGTGTTTCACTTTCTGCTGTACCTTGTAAAGAATCAGGGTGCAGTTCTAGGTGTGTCTTCTCTCTAAAAATCCCTCTGTTCATGTGTGCCAGAGCTCTGTCTCTGTGCTAACTCTCCCATTTGTGGCACGCCTGGACTAGCACACCTTTGTGTTTATACCACTGTTCCTCCTCCACTTGACTCGGTGGGACCCAAGATCACTTATCCTTCCCCCTTGCCTTCTTCCCCCCTCTCCTTCCCTTCCAGAGACTCACAGAAACAATCTGCTCTTTAGATACTAATCTTATTGTCATACAGGATGGAGGGATGGGGAGGTGGGGGTTTGTATGGGCAGGGTGAAAGAATGTTTTTAGTGATCAGCAACCAGAACAAACAATTTTTTCAAATGACAACCCAATCATTCCCTTCACAGTCTCTCATACATTTTATGCTACTTTTCTTTACTCTCAGGTTAGCACTTCCTTCTCCCCTAGTCTAAGCATCCTCCCAACAGCTAGAATGTTTTCACCATTATAAAAGCACACAGGAATCTTCTTTTCCAGTTAGTCATGATTAACCCTCTATTTACTGATTGCCAAAGTCCTCTACAGTCGTTTAGAAGACAGACTGCTAATTTGTGCCATGTCGTCACTTTCCTTTATACTATGATCAAAGGACAAGTTAACTTGCTGTAAAATGTGAATGAAATTTTAAAATAATCTTATTAAAAACAACAAAATGAAACCCTAAAGCAGAATCCTACTGACACATCTTTAATTTTCTTGATCATTGCTATTCAATTTGTAGTTAGAAACATTAAAAAAAGTGCTTCACTGGGAAACAGATTCAAACTTCATGACTTTGATACTATTTCAGTTCTTAAGGATTTAGCTGTCAAACTACTGAAGTTTTTCAATCAAAAAATATTTTCCTTTAATTTACATGTAGCATTTGTCAGTAGATCTTTATGAAACACCTCAGCTACAGACAAGACCTAACAAACTACATGAGTAAATAAAATAGAAATGAGCTGTGGAACATTAAATAATTAGTAAATTATCCCTAGAAAGTTCTGAGTTATTTAAACGCTTCTTTTACCTCCTGTTCATTTGCTACGTGTATTCAAAGATTCTGATTAATTTCTAGACAATACACCTCAAATGGGTCTTTGCAAACATTAAAGAAATGTCCTATAATTGGTAACCATCATTATCTGACAAATTTACTAAGGATAGATACGACAGGCCAACAGTACAAGGTATCATTCTTGCCTCTTTCACTCAACACCAGGGAAAAAAATTCAGGTTGTTTTATAGTTGGTACACCCCAGAAACAGTATTTATGAGCATGGAAGAAGTCCAGTCCTCATATGTACTAAAGTTCTCCTTAGGTATGTTTTTAAAAAGGTGTTGCAATAGGTATTTATTTTGATACAAGCTCAAAAACTATACATCACTTGGAATAACATCCTAAAGAGCTGTCACAGACACCAAAACCTGAGATGTTTCAACAGTTAATCAGTCTGGTGATATTTAGACAAGATACATGCATAATCAGTTTACTGACGTAAGTCCCCTGGCCATCACATACTAGCAGCTCTACCAACACAAGATGGCTTTTGTTTGCTTCTAACAACATCTCTTCATTCACTTCTACACTTTTTAAATACCATCCTTCTTATCTTTACTTAGAGATCTCCTGTTTCTGTGTTTCTATTTATATCCAGATAAACTACTCTCATTATATTCACTTTTCACTGCCCAGCGTTTTTTGCTACATACACATAAAAGCCATGTGTGCTTTTCAAGACACTTTGTGTCATTTACTTTTAACCTTTGAAACCCATTTGCTTGAAAGACACTTCCCACTACCTCTCACTCCTTTGCACAAACTCTCCACTTCGTCACTCACTCTTTGCTAAAAATCCTCAAAATACAGTTCATTTGCTGCTGGCAAGAGAGACACTGCTGCTGCTGCAGGGGGGTTTGTTTGGTTTTATTTATATCAGTTGCTTCAATTCCTGTGTCCACAATCACCCAAAGGACTATGTGACTTTTCTTCTCACTGTTCTTATCTGGTAGGCCTCAAAACAAAAGGAAAGTTGCCAAGACTTTGGAGTTTTTCCCATTACAGAAAGTTTTGAGACACTACATATTTATTTCCAAGCAATAATACTACTTGTTTCCCAGATGCTCATTACAGAGAATTGTTTTAGAGATGTTTTGCCTAGAAGAATGTTATCTTCGATAAAAACCTTCATGTTAAGCAGTTTAGTCATACTACCATGCCACAGCCTAAGGCACAAAGAAACTATCAGTAACTCTGTGAACACCATAACTTTTATTTACCACTACACTGAGTAAATAGAAATGGTAGATAAACACATCAGCTTTGTGAGCATGAGAAGTAGCAGATCCTACTCTGCCCAAATTAGAAATCACTAACCCATTTTACATACTTTTTGCCATCACTGCACTCACGGTTTCACACTTGGGTGGTTTGTGGCTAAAAATCAGCTAGTTACTGCCTTCTGCTGCATGTTCCCTCTCCACCGAGGAGTAACTGAAATAGGTATGATTATGATGGGTGTTACTATGGCAAAAAGATATAACAATGTATTACCATCACAGACAAAGAAAAGTGAACAATAAGATGAAGATTTTAAATAAGTATCAAATGAAATTCAAAGCTTGTACAGCAGCCTCTGTCCCTTCTTAGCTATTATTAGAAGATGGATGGATAGTTGCAACATCAAGGGAACCCACTAATTCCCACCATTTTCCTTTAAAACCCAAAATGTGGAACCCAAAAGCCCAACCAGACACCCACCAAGCGTTTCCCTAAAGGGACAGCCAGCTGCCGTAGAATTAGGGCACTTCTCTGGGGAAAAAGGGAAAGAGCAAGAAGGAACCAAAACACGTTGGCGGGGCGGTGTGACCTTGCGTGCCAGCCCACAAGGTGGTTCCGCGCCTCCCCAGCATCCCCCTCCACGGACGGGCACTGGGAAAGGGACGGGAAGAGGATCCGGGAAGGGCCGCGGAGCGAGGAAACGACACCGCCGGCCGAGCGGGGCCGCCGGGCAGAGCCGGCCCGGAGCGCCCGCGGTGCCCGCCCACCCCCGCTGACCTGAGCAGCGCCAGGAAGGCGGCGGGCTCCACGTCGGGCAGCTCGATCTCGGCCGAGGTGGTGGCCATGCCGCCGTTGAACATCGCGTCGAACACGGCGCTCCCGGCCGCCAGCACGAACCGGTGGGCGGGGATGCGCTGCTGGCCGGGCCCGGGGGGCGCCGCCCCGCCACCACCGCCGCCGCCGCCGCGGGCGCTGCCCTTGCCCACCACGAAGTGCACGTCGCTGAGCAGCTCGTTGGAGAAGAGGAAGGCGAAGCGCTCCCGCAGAGAGCCCTTGGTGGCCTGCCAGTTGTACAGCGGCTCCCGCTGCAGCACCGCGCCGGCCTCGGCAGCGGCGGCAGCGGCGGTGGTGGCGGGGGGCGTCTCCGCGGGCGCGCCGGGACCGCCACCCGCGGCCGCCATCGCCGCCCTCGGGGCCGCGCCGGGCCGGGCCGGGCCGGGCGCTCCCTCCGCGCACCCCCCGCGCGTCACCGCCCGGCCCCGCCCCGCGCACGCGCCGCGGCCCGCGCGGGGCCCGGCCCGGAGGGTGCCCGGAGGTGCCGTGAGGGATCCGTCACGCGGGATGTGTCCCAGGGGATGTGCCACCCGGGATGTGCCACCCGGGATGTGTCACCCAGGGATCCGTCAGCCGGAATGTGTCACCGGCAGGGCCGTGTCACCCCACAGGTCCGTCGGGGCCGCCGGTGCCACGCGAACGCGCGTCCAGAGCCGCGGGGAGGGGACAGCGCGCTGAGCGCCGCGGCAGCCGCGGGGGTTGATCGCGTTACCCGTGGGAGCGGGTAAATTTGGTGGCGATTGTGTTCAGGCACGTGAAACGCAAATTCATTTTTTTATGATGCCCTCTTCCTTGTGGTAACAGTTGTCCTACTGTTTTCACTGCTGCGACAGTGCTGAAACAACGGTTGGCACATACACAGTCCTTACAGTCCTTACACAAGTACAGTGTGTCTCGACATTTCGTGCTTTGAACTTCTGAAGAGAAAAACGGAAGCAGGACAGGCATCAGAAGGGCAGTGTGGGCTTGTCCCTCACTCGGCAGTCACCCCGTGTCACGTCCTTGGATCAGGCGATGTAGGGTGGTTAATTCCCTTAAATTAACGAGAGAAATGGGGCTGGGTTTAGTGAGCTATCGTGGTGGCTTTAACGAAAGAAAGGGGAAAGGAATAAGAAGTGATGGTGTTTTCCCAGTCCTGTCAAACCTCTGTCAGTCGAGCAGCGAGGCGGACCCTCTTGCCATCTGCTGGGGCTGTGCTGTAAGGACAGCGGCGATTTCCATCGCGGGGCTGAGCGCTGTTTGTCATAGCTCCTGACTTGTCAGCATTTATGGAAGCGTGTGGCTAAAAGAGGAATAGAACATGTCACCGCTCTGCATTGAGGTTTATAATTAGGACAAAACTGAGACCAAGCAAATGCGGTCTGTTTCGCAGAACAAGTTTTAGAGAACCTTAAGCGAGATGGAAGCAATTCCAGCAGGGTAAACTATAGCGGGAAAGGGCACAGGAAGATATAGTGTACCAACCAGAAAGCAGCAACTAGCTTTGCACAGAGGCTATATTTAAAAATAAAGTCATGTTGCTGACTTAGAAGAATGAAGGTGTCATCTTTGCGCTTTTCTTGTCCCAAGGTGGGCAAAGAAGGGAAAGCAGGAGAGTCCCACATTCCCTTGATAGTTTAGAGACAGAGATGTGAAATAGTGAAGTGACACCATGGACATAAATGGATAATTTTCTGGGGGCGTTTTTTGCAGTCATAGGGTGATCTGGATAATAATGAGCATTTCTGTGCTGTCTTTTTGCTTTTACTTTTCTGTGTTTGCTCACAAGTTAATCTGTCAGTTGAGAGCCAACAGCCAGGACTGCTCTGCTTAGATTGAACCCCATTTGTAAAAAGTCAGCCTATTGCCAGTCACATACTAGAGAAAGTTAACAAGAACTGTTAAGGATTAAGGAAAATGTACACCAAAGAACTAAAAGGAGGACGGCTGGAGCAGACAAAGTATGTAGGATAGCTTCAGGGATGATAAGACGGCAATAATGATAATAAGGGATCATGAGAAGGCAGAGCTATGCAAGGCAGGAAAAAACACAAAGGCCTGTGAGATGGGCTGAGAAAGAAAACTGAGAGAGAAAATGAGGGGAAAGAAACAGAAATAAAAATAAAACAAAAGTCTTTAAAGAAAAAAAAAAAAAAAAAAAAAAGAAAAAGAAAGGAGACAAAGGAGAAATGTGACCTGGATGTCCATCAGTTCTGTTCAGCTAAGTGCCAAATGCACAAATTTAAACAGTTTTGAAAGAAAGCATACTTCTTTTCATCATATTTCTTTTTGAAACTGTTTTTTTCTGCATGTAGACAACAACCCTCAGACATTTGTTTCACCTTGTAATCTTTGTGCTAGCTTCCTTTAAAAAAAAAAAAAAAAATCAGCCAGCTTTTCTTTGGCATTCTCAGTGGGTGGATCATAGCCATTTTTAAATGTGATGTCATGGGATTGTATTTGCCAGTCCAGATCAGAAATAATATACAATGCTTTTCCCAAAAGGGCTACACATGAATGTCACTAAATTGCCATCCCCTGTGAATTCAGGTTTTGTCCAGGAAATATAGCAGAAGTTAGTATAGAGAAAAATATGTATATAACATAAGCAGTTCAAGAAGAACTTTTTTTTTTGATCTCATGTGTCGGAATGGTTACAAATAAAGGGCTGCAGACAAAAGTTCAAAGGTATTATATTATATAACTGTGAAGGTTGTCCTAATCTCTAGCCAGCAAAACAGAAGGTCAGGGTGTGTCTACAGTTTTGAGCAGCTAATTTTCAAGGTCTGCATAATGGTCTGAGCAAGCCCATGTGGACCTGCTGCCTTTTTTTCTGTGGAAATCCACAAAGGAAGTGCTCTCCAAGTTTTGAAGTTCCTTTACCTGTCAGCAGGTAAAGCAGGGAGAGAGAGGACAAAGCGGGTTTGCATGTACTGAAGAAGAACCAGAGAATGCTGTAATCAAACTGCAGGGATTTCTGAGATACCTGTGATGCCAGGGATGTCCCAGAGGCACAGGAGTGCCTGCCCAGTGGCCCTGGCCTTCCCTGCCCCTGAAACGGGGCCAGTTCTGTCAGAGCCATCAGAAGGGTTTAGGTTACTAAGGGTATTGTTTTCAATCATTTGTTCCTGAAATGATTTGAATTCTCCTCCCTTTCCTTCTTTTCCCCACATGAACTCAGCTTTGTGTATGTTCTAGGGAGCTGTTTGTTGTTATGATCAGAGGTTTTGAGCTGGCACATATTTTTACAGTGATTAGCAATTGTTCTCATAAGTGGTTAGCATCCTTTCTCTGCTTCAGGAGGGAAGAGAATAATTCAGAGTAAATCACAGATTTGTTTCTGATTAAGCTTCCTGGTTGGGGCCATATGATGACATCTTTTCCTTTCTATGCTCAATTAGATGCTTAAAATCTCCTGCATCTGATCCATGCCACTGCTATGAATGACAGACATGCATGTTACTGTTCCCATCACTGAATTACAGTTGCTCAAATTCATAATTGTTAATAACTATAGTTAATAAAAACTACAATAACAATGTTATTTCTTTGGGATTTTTCTTATGGTTATTATTGTTTTCTTCTCTCTGGTTTGTATTTGCCTGTGTGGTGTGTACTGTTGTGATGTGGGGTCTGCAGGTAACAGATCCAGTTTTGGAGCACTGAGTCCATGTATGCGCAGAAAACAGTCAGATCTGAGGAACACTAAGAACAGGGATTAAGTATTTTCTTATGTCTTGTAAAGTGGCAATATAACACTATAAAAAAGCCACAATAAGAGCAATTGTTGTTTTTTCTCTGTTACAGATTCATTTGTATTCAAAAACTGCTAAATGTGTTGAGGCACAGAAGTTCTCCTGACAGAGCCCATATTTCCTACATTTCTACTAAGGTGTCTAGTTAGTAGTTCAATTTCCACACAATTAACAAGATTCTTACTGAGAAGTCACACTTGCCATTTGCAGTTTAAGACAAATAGTACAATTGACATCCTCTCTTTCACTATCATGCCTGTTAATTTTACTCTGACATGTCTTTCTTTCCTCCTAAGATTACTGGTTGGTGAATAGACAGGCTGTAGCACAAAAATCATCTCTATGTTTAAGGTCCTGATACCCAATTTGTTAATGGATTGGACACTAATGACTGCAATTCCCCTTTGAATGCTTCTTTGGTGCTGTGACTGCTGCTGGTGAATCCCCCCAAATCCTCAGCAGATCATTAGTACATGGCCTCCTGATCCCCAGTGCTTACCATATGAGCTACACTTTGTTACCTCTGGTGCACCGTGCAGACTGAGATTTACAATACAGCACTTATTACCTCTTGTACCCTCAACTAACAAGAAATTGAGAAATAGAATAGATTGGCTTTACAGCTGTTAGAGGATTGCAGTTATGTGTGATCTAAGCTGCTCCCTCAGAAAATTAGCACATTAGCAGAAGTCTCAAATGTGAAGCTTTTAATTCATTATTTAATTCACATTTTAATCCATCTTTATCTGGTCTTTTGGTTTTACTGACTCCTCTTGCCTTAAGAAGTCACTTGCAAATTCAGGAAGTACACTCTCCAGAATGTATCAGCTTAGTTCCAAAAAAATTGAATGACACAAGTTGTTTTGTACCGGGATGGTATTTTGTAGCTGGCATCATAAAGCAATGAAGGCTTGCTGCTTGGCAGAGGCCTGTGTGAACACATGAGCAGTACTTCCAAGAGATATAAATAGTGTCTCTTAATCCTTGCATTGATCTTCATGTGCTTGCTTAAGGTTCAGCTCCCTACATTTGTTTAGATTAATGTAATTTTTATTTAAAATTAAGTCAAGTGTGTCTTGATATAATGTTAAACCCTACAATTTTTCATGATTTAACAGGCAGTTATTAAAGATAAGAGTTGTTTCCCAGACTAAAAGTAGACACAAATACCTAATGGCCAGTTAGTCTCCTCCTTTGTAGCTGGCCATTAATAAATAAGTATTTTTACTGCCTCCACAATATTCTTTTGCTGGCACACTTACAAATGCCTTCCCTGTCCTGACATCAAAACTGATCTGCCACCCTTTAGTACAGAGACTGGAGAGAAACATCTTCCATATTATAAATAATGATTAATGGTCTAATCGAGAAGCTGACAAACATCAGCCCAAGCATATTGTTTGTGAGTTGAGCAGTGCCAGCTGAGGGGCCACACAAGTGGAACTGGCTGGTTGCTGTGGTCAGGATTCCCAGTGAGGAATCTGACATGTGGCATAAGGCTGATACTTGCGATTTGACGGAGAGTTGGGTTACCTGTTCTAAAATGACCAATTAGGCAGAAATTATGTAGCTTCTGACACAGGAATGTTGCAGTGAGGTAAAGGATCACTGTTTTTGGCACTGTGCTGCTGAAGGGACTATCTTTCAGATGGAATATAAGATCAGAACTTTAGGAATCTCTTGTCAGTAAACAGGATCCTCTGATAATTTCTGCATTGGAAGGAGTCTTAATTTTCATGTTTCCATTACTCCATTTTGCTTTCCTAAACTTCATTGTAGTTTGTGTGGATACACATTTTTTTCAATCTTATCCTGACATCTAATATTGCTAAATAGTTAAATAGTATTTGATTTTCTACAAGTGATGACATCCACAAGTCTCATGATGGTGGGGGGGGGGAAGAAAAAAAGATTTTGCAACATCAAGAAATGAACATAATTATGTGACAGGAAGCTGAGAGGTTACAGTTATTCTGGTGACAGCACCTTATCAGCACTGCTTTCATATAACACTTTGATTAGCAATTATGTTGTTAGAGACACCCTATTCCTACCTTCATTTTTATATCACTGCTCTGGTACATGTGAATAGAGGGTGATGTTACAAACAGTTGAAGTTTAAGTTCTTTTTTCCCCTTCCTCCCCCACAAGAACACTTAAAGTTGTCAAGAAATGCATGTGTTAGTTTTTGAGGACTCCTGGTTTTCAAGTGAGGGTGTTGTTCAATCCTAAGATTGTTTGTTGTTTGATTTAATTTCTGGCTGAAGATCAATTTTACACTATGTGCCATTGGGGAAGTTGGTCAGTGGTTTCAGACTGTGCCAATCGAGCAAGTTTTCTTTTTTCTCTAGAATTGGTTTCTACTGTAAAGTCAACAAGAATGCTGGGGAATTTTATTTTCTTCCTAAAGCCTGAAATAGAAGCCAGGATATTTTGGCACAGAAAAGAAAGGGCAGAGTTAGAAGACTCTGTAGCTACTAGAAGAAAAATGCTTCTGATATGGAAAGTGTGGCATACCAGAATCCACATATTCAGCACTATCATGGGTGGACTTGGGGGCCTCCTCTGCCAGGACATGGAAAGGAATAATGGAGCTGGAAGGCTCACTAGTTCTTCTTTCACACAGTGAGAGATGAAAATAAAAGGGAAAACCATGCCCTTTTGAAAAAAGAAAAACACTTCAAACATCCCATTTCATGGGTCTTTTCTGCTACCAGATGCTCATAATTACATTTCTAATCAAAAGTTGATAGATTTCAACACAAAAGACTCAAACAATGCACCTGCACAGTTGAGTTGCTATGTGATTACCACAGGATGTGCCATGGCATTTTGTACTCAGAAGCTGAAATAGGACTTGATGAACCAGCTAGGTGCAAATCAGAGTTGTAATATGCTGGCAGAGGGGCAAGAAAGAAAGTGTTTGACCTTACAGACACAGGAACTGAGAAGCAAAGCTTGAGATGTGAGTCTTGAGACTGTGCTGTGGCAGCTGCATACAAATAAGCAGCCTATACATTTGAAAGCTTGAGAAGTAAACCGGCTGTGCATTGAAAGGTAGGCATTTGGAGGTGGTAAATTTAGCCCTGACTCATCCAATGGCAATTCTGACACTTGGGTGGACTAAATTACTTCTAGGAGTTGCATCATGTTTTTACTGGATAGTTTGGTTGAGCATGGTTTAACCCATTTGTATACCCATGGCCAGATTCTAGACCTTTCTCACTTGAAATAGCTGTGCAAGAGTTTGTTTGTATATGATATACAGGACATAGATATAATCTGGGTCACCAAGTTCCTTTCAGAGGGAGGTATTATATCAATTAGTCTGTTGCTTAAACTTACCAAATTACTGTAAAACACTTAGAAGATCCTTTGTTGCTCATGGCTGTTTCTGAAAACTAGTGAAAGTTTGTTCACAGCTTCATCCTTCAAATTAAAGAGTTCTTTCCTCTTGCTGGTGTTAACTCCTCAAGTATTTACAGAGAGCACTCATATGCCAAGCTCTTCAGCCTCTTCCTGATAGGCAGGTGCCCTTTTTCCTCAGCCACCCTAGCAGTCCTCCATTGTCTCATTTCAACAGGAGGGAACTGGAATTGTGCCCACTATTGCAGAGGGGTGCTTTTACAACAGCATTAATTCTTCTAGAAAGAGCTTTCCTGGCGCGCTGGAAATGCATTTACTGTTTTCTCCAGGCAACACAGGATGATCGTTCTCACTTGCCAGTGTCCTGGAATTAAATGCTCAGTAACTTCTAGGAACAGTGGTTTTAATTTCTTGTTTGCCTTGCACGCAAGGCTCATTCCACCACTGACACTTGAGTGTTGATACTCATATATAAACAAAGTTTGAAACCAGGAAAAAAAAACACTGATGGATAAGGTCAGAAATATGCTTAACTTTTGCTAATTATTTATGACTTTTAAAATAGAAAAGGTGAGTTCACAAATTTTTTCCCCAACATTTTAAAAGCACTATAATGTCCTTATTCTTATTAACTGTCCATGTTCTTATTAACGCAGCTAAATACTGATGCAAAAGAGATGCATAATATTTTTAGGGGTTTCTCAGGGAGATTCCGCACTGGTCGGACTAAGGGGACCCTCTCTCCATCTACCACCTCTCACTAGCCCGGATCGGTTCCGCGGACCCCACTGTCCTGCTGCCGCCGCCCCGGTACCTCGCCGCCCCGTCACCCGCAGTTAACCCGTGTCGCCTCTTTGGCGGCGCTCAGCCCGGCTGTCACAGCAGCCCCTCGGCCACTGCCGGGCCGCGGAGGAGCGCCCGTCCCCTCGGGGCTGGACCCGCGCCCCTCGTCCCGCAGCATCGCCCGTCGAGCAACCCCCGACCGCGGGGCAGGGACAAGGGGAGCGGGGCGAGCCCCGGGGGGCGGGCAGAGCTCCTCGGAGCTCTGCGGGCGGCTCCGGTTTCCGAGGCGGATTTAACCTTCCCCGCGCGGGGCGGGGGGGCGGCCGCCGGCGATGGGGCGGGCGGCGGGCCGGGGCCGCGGGGCGTGCGGGGCTGGGGCGAGGCGGTGCCTCGGGCCCGACGCGACGCTAGGCTGGGGCGAGCAGGGCGGCCGCCGCCTCCCGCCGCGGCGATGAGCGCCTCGGCGGCCACCGGCGTGTTCGTGCTCTCGCTCACCGCCATCCCCGTCACGTACCTCTTCAACTGCCTGGCGGCCACCGGCAGGTGAGTCGGGCGGCGGCCGGGCCGGTGCGGAGCGGGGGGGTCCCCGCGGGTGTTTCTGTCAGCGGCGCGGGGCTGAGCGGGACGGGGCGGGCGGCGGAGCGGGGCAGCGGGGCAGACCTCGCCTGGCCGTTCCCGGGTCCTGCCCGCGTCCTCTGGGATGCAGAGGGGGAGCCCAGCCTGGCCGCTCACCCCGGGACCCTCCACGCTGCCGGTGCCCATCACCTGGAGCGTGTCCCGGAGCTCCGGTCACCCCGGGCTGGCGGTACCGCCGAGCGGACGGAGTAGCCCAGACGGTACTGCCCGTGCCGGGACCGGGGGCAGCCTCCCTCCGGCTCCTGGTCTGGGCATTCACAAACAAAATCCAACGAGTGGAAGAACTCGCCAGCCTCGGAGACCTCCCGCAGGCTTCCTGCAGACACCCCCTGAGCCTGCGAGTTTAACTAATAATGACCGTATGCCCTCGCTCTGCCAAGACACACGGTCCAGAATAAGCGGCAGGTCTAGAAAAGTCCTCAAGGCAAAAAACAGTTCACTTAAGGGTCTGTGTGGTATTTTGTGATACCAACAGCCTGGGGTGTTTTGCAACTACTGCACAAATATTTGCTTCATGTTTTAAAGGCTTTGCTACATGTGTTCCTTCCTCATTTTCCTCCTTCTGGCTGATAACTAAATTTTTGGTTTCTCATTGCTGGAGTAATGTCGAATAACACATGCTGACTTACTTGATTCAGTGCCAATATTTACTTCAAAATGATAGACTGCAGTGAAGAGTCACTGCAATATTAACAACTGTAACGGTATGAAGAAATTCATCACTGGGAAAACAGACCATCAGAAGATTCAAACCATGAAATAATTCAACAAGCAAGTACTGCTCATCCTGACTCAGAAAGTATGTGTGTATATATTCTGAAATATTTGTTCTTGCAAATTTTTTGCAATAATTTGAAGTCAAGTTTCACTAAGGCTGAAATTGTCGTAATATAATTTGTTTGTACACAATTTGTTTTCTTGACAGAGTGGTACTATGTATAAAATGACATATCAGATATTTTTAGCTTATGCATCTGCACTTTACCTAATTTTCCCCTCCATTGTTTTTCTTACACAAGCATGAAAGTTAATACTGAGGAGGACAGTCTTAGAAAGCTAAATATAATTTACATACTTAGAGCTATAAAACAATTTTAAATTGGTTTTCCAAGCTTGTCTTTGGAGACAAATTTGCTTTGTGCCAAAGATTTTTTGTGCTTTCCACTGTCATCACTTTACATGCACTAACATTATGGCTCCATCTCCACAAAAAGATCTTTTCCACTGAGCCCGCCTGCATTGATTACTGAACCCCCTCAAATGGTCCTGCCTTGTAGGGCCAGAGAGACCCCTGGTAGCACTTCCAAAACTGAACAGTAAAGCTAGATCCATCATAGGTGCTCCACACTGCCACTCCTATTCCATGGAACTGATGTGTTTTATTTTTGAATATGTCATTTCCTGGGTAGATAATTTATTGCTGAGGTTAGATGAAATGGCCCCAATGATCCTTTTTGGCCTTGAAATATCTGTGGGTTTGATCTTCACCTCTCATTGGCCTTTAATTTTCCCATGATTTTTGTTTATTTTTGCAGATACCAGTATGAAAACTGATTTTAGTCTGACAAATCTAGACTCCTGGATATGTTGTTTATCTAGCTATTTTCGTATTTTCTTTTTTTAGCTGATCACGTGAAAATAGAGGCACATAAATTCTGCAGAACTATAAAATGAGTACTGTGATGGACTATGCAATGGACTTTAAAATCTGGCTTTATTAGAAGTTACTTTAAGAGTTTATGTGTTTGAGGATAGCTGGAAAGAAAAGCTGAAGAAGCAAAATTCTGTCTTTGTCATTCTTTTAAACTTATTTTTTTAAAATACTGTTGCAGTTCCTGGGTAATCGTTGCAGTTGGATTGCTGGTTCTGGTCCTTATTGCTCTCTTGGCTCGTGTTCTTGTCAAAAGAAAACCACCAAAAGACCCGCTGTTTTATGGTATGTCCTGGTTATGATGAAGATAAATAACCTGTTCCAGAGGACTGACTGGCTAATTTGCCAGCAAGGTCTGCTATAGACTACCATGGGTCATGTATTTGCCTTGCTCACCTGCAAAAATGACATTTCCCTCTTCACCTCCTTTTTGTTGTCCTTTCTCCTTTCCAAGTGATGACTACAGTCAAGGCTGGTATACCTCATGTATCCAAGATTTTTGAAAGGCTACATAGTCCTTTCTGCAGACACTGACTTTCCATGGAGGCTATGCTTACAGCTCTGCAGAATTTCACATTCCCCAGAAAAACTTCCTAAGAACTGCGTTGACTAACCACTAATTAAAAAGTACTGAGCTATGTGGGAAAGTCACATTGTGGGTTAAATATCTGTGACCTCAAAGTAGATGCAACCAGTTCAGTAGATCTCTGTCTGACTGAATTTATCAGACTGTGAAGCAACTGGGTGATTCAAGTCTTTATTAATATTTTTCTTTATCTTATTACAGTTTATGCTGTATTTGCCTTTACCAGTGTAGTGAACCTAATAATTGGGTTGGAACAGGATGGAATTATTGATGGATTCATGACTCATTACTTGAGAGAGGTAAATAATAGTTTGGCTTACAAATGTACATGAAATCTTCACTATAAATAACTTGGTGTAGTATTTGTCACAGAAAAATAGGCATTCATACAAATACACATTCAATGGGTCTTCTTGAATTTTGTCATTGACCTGCTTTGTTATTGTTATGGACAAAACCTTCTCTGACCTGAAATTGCTGACTCATTTGGGAAAAAGAATGTACCTTTCAGACTCCAACATTATTTCACTTAAGTTTCAGTAACACTGTTCTGTATTAACTTCTGGTTAATGGATGGACTGCACATGTTTGCACCCAGGAATGGAGGAGTCTGGCAGCACCTAAAGGTGTTACCAAGAAGAAAACAAAATTGCTGTTTTACTTTTGCCTAATCACTTTACTGAAAGGAATTAAAGTAGAGTTAAAAAATGATGATGCCAGATACCTAGTCAGCAGAATCTGTTGGCTGCTGAATATCAACATCCACCAAAAATAGCTCAGTAAGAGCTTGATATGAAAGTCACTGAAGTCATTGAAAAGATTCCATGAACTTAAGTGTGAAACGAGTTGGACCTTACAAGGTTATACGTTGGCATCAATATATTCAATACTGTTGTAGATCTCTAGGTTGCTAAATATATCTACATTTGTTCCATGCTAAATGTATCTTCATTTTGTAGCTTTTATCACTAAAATATGGAAAAGTCATATTTCCATAATGTAGCAGAGTAATGCTGACAGTCACACATAGGAGTTTTCCTTCCCATCTTGCCCCCTATTTTGCAACCCTAGAACTCATTTAATTATAGCTGATCCTGCATACATCAGGTCTGGGCTTGGAAACGTGTATTGCCAGTCAAAAGTTGTACTTCTGGATTGGAAGAACACCAGTAACTTTTCTGAACTTGTTTTTTGCTGTTTTTTATTAATTATTTTTTATTCTTCCTCTAATCACTGAATCTCTTTTAAAATACATGTTTCCCTAGGGTGAGCCATATCTGAACACTGCCTATGGCCATGTGATCTGCTACTGGGATGGCTCTGCCCACTACCTGATGTACCTGTTGATGGTGGCAGCTATTGCATGGGAGTAAGTCACTTTGATTTGTGTACTGTTTACTTTGCTCCCATTCTCACAAAACCTACAAAGGGCTTGCTTTTCTATGCAGTGTTTAGATTTTTCTTTCAGGGTGGTTCCATGTCTTAGGCTAAAGCACTGCTGTTAAAATTTCATTATATTCAGGAGTTATACCCTTGCCAAGTTACCCTCTCTCTCAGCTGCCTAAGCCCAGCAAATGCACATTAAAAGCATGTGTGAGGAAAAAAAATTTGTTTTTCAAATAACAAGTTTAGCATAGGAATAATGCATTGCTTAGCACAATGATGATCTCTCATCCATGTTAGAGAGTGTCATGAAGTTTAAGAGAAAATGGTTACTTCTAGAGATTCTTATGGTTCTTGCATTTGAATAACAAGTTTGAGAAAGTAAGTACTTGAGTTCCAGAGGCTAATGTACCTGCTGGTTATAGAAGAATTAACAGTATGGAATTAATTATTAATTCTTTTATAGTCCGGTGCAACCTGTGATGTTCAAACTCAGCCTTCAGAGGAGTGAAACATGACAGTAAATAACTGAGTATGCCCAGAGCCTGTACTGTTCATGTGATAACCTTTAATCTTCTCATACATGAATGTAGGATTTTTCCATATACCCCTCTCAGAGGCAAGAATCCACTGTTGACTTGTGGTACAGATTTTAAAACCTTTAGATACTAAAATACAACCATGGCAATGAGCATAATATTTGGGGTAGGGGGTTTTATAGAAAAGGTGCAATAATTATGCTGTTCTCTTTTTTAAACAGACAAAGCTATAGAACCATTGGTCTCTACTGGCTAGGTTCCATTATCATGAGCATCATTGTCTTTTTGCCTGGAAATATTGTGGGTAAGGAAGTAATTTATGTGACTAATTTTTTCCTGAGAAGCATTTTCTAAATTGAGCATTAGGCTATCTATATTTTACTGCAGTCTTGGTTCATTGCTGTAATAATATGAAAGAGGAATTTTAGGAATATCAGTAGAGAGATGCAAGATATTTTAAAATCTAAATATGAGGAAGGGAAGATGGAGACCAAGGGAGAAAAAAAAACCCAACACAACTCCTTTCAATTTACATTGCTCTCAAGGGGAAAAAAAAAAAGTTGTATTTTGTTATAACTGTAAGGCTTCCGTCTAAACTAGGTTTAAATAATGAGACAAAAAGTGTGTCTTAATATCATAAGAATATAAATCTTATTTTACATAAAATTTCCAATTTACTTAAAAGTCTGACTTCCCAGCACCTCACAAGAGGCATCCAAATCACCTTTAAAAGTAAAACCTGGAAGTTATTCTGTTTTCAAACAAAATTTAACATTCCTAGATTTCTAACTTAAATCAGTGCATACTTGTGCTGCTAGAGGTGAGGACTGTAATAAAAATATTTACGTCATTATTACTGGCAGGTGATCCTTTAAGCATGTAACCCTCCTCAATAAGAGATTTCCTGTTTAGCTGAGCTTACAGTGATGCAAAGTTGACAAATGTTCAAGTGAGAAAAATGTTCAGATGTCCAAAGAGTTTTTAAGTTTTAGGGAAACTCACTTTGGCCCTGCTTTTTATGACGGAGGAGGAATATTCACAGTGCAGGCTGGGCCAGCCCAGTGCCCTCCTTTGCAAATGCACCACAGAGAAAAAGAGCAGATTTAGTGCAACAGCATCCCTTCCTCTTCCCTCTAGGGAAGGCCAAGAAACTTGCTCTCAGGAGCATTCCTGCTGCCTTCCTTTCTGACACAGAGAGTAGCCACTGTGAAAAACACGGATTTTCCTGATTTACCTGGGTTGAAGATAGATCTCTCAAGGTTTTGTCCTCGGTACAGGCTTGGAGAAGGAATCAGGACTTTGGAAAGCAAGTGTAATATCAGATCTTGCAAAATGGATACACTTTTTTATTTCCATTTTTAGAAGAACAAGGTCTCTATTTGAAGCAGGTTCCATTGAGAGATTTCAAAGCTGTCCCATCCTGTAGGATTACCTGGTGCAGAGTGACAGGTGGTTTCTCATCTCCCAGAAAAATCCCTGATTTCTGAAATAGCTTCTTGTCAAATAGGCCCTCCCTTACCTGTGACTACCAGTAATGAGCATGTGATTTTCAACAAGACTCGTGTGTTTCTCTAATGTTTTATGTTTACATTACTACAGCTGCTTCAGATTTGATACTACTTAGGATATTTTTTAATTCTTCTGCAACACAGCTTACAAATTCTCATAAGTCTTACAATAATTCTTTAACAGGCAAATATGGAACAAAAGTGTTTCCTGCTTTTTTCCTAAGTGTACCATATATCTGCCTCCCCATATGGGCTGGGTTCAGAATTTATAACCAACCTTCAGTGACTCAAGACACTCCAGTCAAGGTAATTTTATTGTATTTCAGTGCTGGCTACTGTAAAGAAAGCTGAAATATGCTGGCTGGGTCTGGTGGGTTTTATAGGTCCCTCAGAGAACATGGGATGTACTGTGGCTGTTATGACAATTGCTGTTGGGACAATTGCTATTGTGACAATTGCTGTTGGGCTGTGTAGACACTGCAAAAATGTCTATACTGGAGGACTATTTCATTATGGTGGAATAAAGAGAAAGAATCTTATGTTTAGAGTAAAGAACACATTATCAGGTATAATTGTGTTTTCATCTATTCAGTTTCTGACTGTTTTAGTTTTTTAACTGATGAAAACACTGACCTATACCAGCTTCAGACAGCACCACAAGATCCTATAGAAACACTACAGGAAAGTATTCTTCTAAAGATGACTTACAGATTTCATAATTTAATAACTATTTGTATATGCTTTCTGAAATATTAGATTTTACAGGTGAGATGTTGTACACAAGTGGGTAAGAAAATTATTTACACACTTCTTATTAAAAAAAAAACCTGGTAAAAATGTTTACTTAAAACTCCTTATACTAATTGGATTGTAATAAGATCAGCTGAGCAATCAAAACAATGCATTAATAGTTCATGCACTGTTTACAAAAAAAAAAAAAAAAAAAGAAAAAAGAAAAAATTCCCTGAATTACAAAGCACAGAACAGATCTTTTAACTGTTGATTGCTATAAGCAAGTTTATTGCCACAGCACTCTGTATCAGTTGTAAGCAACAGAATCGAGGAATATTTTTGCATCACAAGAGCTCCTGAGTCTCAGTCAGGCTCATTCAGTAACTGGAAACATAGACAGAGATGAAGGACTAGTTCCCATTCCAGAGTCAGGGGCTGTCAGTGTGCACAGGAAGAGCCAACGGCAAAGAGTGATGCATGGACAGATTTTCCCAGAGATGTATGAAAAATAACATCCATCCATCCATCCATGAGTCTTCAGTAGGTATAGACAGATTTTCCTCTCCCCTGAAGTTTGAAGAACCACTACAGAATCACAACTTTTAGGGCAGATCCCTATGAAAGGCAAATTAGGGGAAGTCTTCAGGTGCCAAACCTTCTTCCACTCTCCTGCATAGGCTTATAGGAAACCATGTGTCCCATCCCAAAGCAACCTGAGGTGATTGATTTAAAGCAGTCAATAACTCTGGACAGAAACACATTCTTTAGCGTTATTAAGGGAGAGAAGTGTAGTTAAAGGTAGTGATGGCAATTTTTGCTGTATATATTAGTGAGAACAGCCTTTGCATGGAGGGCAGACAAAGGTTTCAGTTTGTTTTCCTAGTATGAAGAACACCCCAGAAATTGGTATTATAGGAATTACATGATAGGCTGCTTATTTGCTGAAATACAGCTATGTCTCCTATGCTTATAAGGAGCTAAACAAAACAGTTAGTTAAAAAAAACAGAGGGAGTTTATCAAATTTTGGTGTTCTCTAGTAGAGATGGGTGCATGGGAGCAGAATGGAGTTATGCCCTCATCTGGAACCAAACCAAGCTGTGCTGCAGTATTTACAAAGCCCAACAGATTTATTATCTACAAGTATATTAGCTCAGAAAAGCTTAATATAATTTAAAATTCATTAACAATTAAAACACAAATTCAGATTTGCACATGAATTCTGAAGGGACTTTTGCAGACAGCACACAAAATTATTCTGATGCCTTAAAACTGATCATGTGAGAACCCCCTCAGAAGTTATGGAAAATAGCTTTTTCCTGGACGTGAGAGAAATTGCAAAGCATGCCTACCCACTTCTTTGCTACACAAAAGAAACTCTGCATGAGATCTGAGCAGAGTTCAGTGTTGTTTGCAGTAAATGGGAAACCCGTGGCCGGCCTGCTCTGCTTGGCCAGTGTACTTAACATGTAATTCATTGTAGCATTTATTGATGTGGCTTTGCTGTGTAAAAGAAAGGCAAGGGAAAATTACCTTGTAGCTGAATTCTGTCAGCAAAGTGCATTCTGTCTTTCAGATTCTTTCTTCTCCTTTTTTTTTTTTTTAAGCTTTGCATTTTTATTTTGTTTGCACATATACGGAGATAAAAAAAAGGTGTGAGTTTTCTGTACCCTAGCAATTTCACAAACTCAAACTACAGTAAAGGTTGTCTCCACTCATACTGGCTTTGTCTCCCAAATCTCTTAAGTACAAGGTGTAATTGCAGCTTTGTAATTGGAGTAAATATGGACATTCATGTAATGTTCCTTTTGAAAGAAGGAGTTATACATATCTATATCTAGATAGATAGATAGATAGATAGATAGGTAAGCCTCTTACTTAGTTAAAAGTAGGAGGAAAATATATCAGCTTTCCATTATCCTAGGTAGCTACATCTGAAAATTATTTGTAACTCAGCGGCCTTGGGAGACCTTTGTCTTTTAGAGGAATAAATATTAGAATATAGGCATTCTTTGCAGTGCTATTATAAACATTCTTACACTGATACTGTGAATACTGAAGTGACACTGTACTGCCAAAACAGACCCATTATTTGTGTTTGAAAGGAAAACAAAGGTGTCACTCTTTTTTTTTTTCCTGAAAAAGATCCTTTGAAAGAAAAACAGAAAAGGCATTAATTATGATGGCCTATGTGCTTACAATAGCCTTGTTTTTGTTAGCCTAGAATTCAGATCTTGTAGTTTTTACTCAGGAATTGTGCTTGCAAGATTGTTTCTCCTGTTTCAGTAACTTCATTGTGAATATCTCGATCCCAAGTGCTTTTAACTGTGCCCTTGCATCCTAATTATTGTTTTGTGCTTTGGAGACAATTCCACAAGTGTATAACAGGAAGGAAATCAGGTTTTTCTTTAGTTGTCTGCATGCCAACACACAGCTAATAAAAAGGAAGGGGAAATGAGTAACACATATACATGGGGAAGTTTTCTCTCTGAACTACCGAAAGCTGCACTTGATGTGCTTACAACTTTGTGACTGCACTGTGCAGAAAGTGCACCTCGAGTTATTTCCATGGGTCTTGTAGGTTTTACCATGTAGGCAAAGGGAGGACTTGAGTTTTTTCAACACACCTTGTTAGATATCTATGTGGCCTTTGCTACCACGGGGTGTGAACCCCTCAGATCTGCCCCTGCACATCACTGGGGGGATTCCTGCTCTGAGCTGAGGAAAGCAGGCACAGATCAGAGCCATGGAGAAGTGCTTCAGTGCCTATCAGAGGAATCTACAGCATAAAGTGATGAAAGAATGAAAGGAGGGGATTCCACATACTACACACACACACACACACATTTAATTCTCTAGTTAGGCATTACATATTAAGATAAAAGGTTTGCTTACTGAACTCAGCAGAGGACTCAACCAGCCACAGAAAAGCTTTTATTTTATGCCAGTGATAGTCCATTAATTTCAATAGTGTCACAAGCTGCTGAAAACCAGCATTTGCTGTCAGCAATGAGATGGACCCAGTCCTTTTACAAAGCATACCAGATTCAACTTCATATGTTTGAGACAAACTTATGGTTCCAAGGCTTTTCTACATAGGGACATTCAGGAAAATGATTTAGTTCCAATTAACAATACACACAGTTTTGAAAAAGTTAGTTATGCTGCTTTAAAGCTTTAGGTGATTGCAGAGTTAGAGTATGTTCACTTGATTTAGGTTGCTTTGAAATTACACTAATCTGTATTGAAATGGCTTTAGTTGGATCCATCCATTTCTAGAGTTTACTTGGATTAATTTTCCTCACTAAACATCCTATCAAGTCTGAAGTCACCTTTTTAGATGTGGAAATATTTCTGAAATCAGTGGCTGGAAACGATGTTTCACTACTTCACTCTCGTAGTTAAACATGTCACATGGAACTGGGATGTACCTACTAAACGTTCTGTGTTGCAGGTGGTTCAGGAAGTCCAGAAGAAAGGGCTCTTAAGAAGACCAATAGATTTAATGTTAGCTGCATATCTCATCTTAGCAACGGGGTTTTGCATATTTAGGGGCATGGTAAGTTGAACATATTTTAATACTCTGGCCTCAGATTTTCAGTCCAATTTTTAAATTTGAGTCTGTATGAAAAAGCATGTGCATTGTGGTCAAGGGAAATCCTGTAATGTTTAGGGTTCAAATATTCATGATAACTCTTGGTGCTTTTGCTTCTCCACTTTGTGCTGTGTGAAGCATGTTTTTCAAAAGGAGGTACACAATTATGAGAGTAAATAGCATCCCAAGTGCAAATCAACACGACCTAAAACTGTTTTCATTGGTTTGTTGTTATATTTACAGCCAAGAGCATGGAAACAAACCAACTGAAGGAGTTCTGTATTTGTGTTTTTCTAAACAAAAATGCATATTTAAAATTATATAGGAAATCAAGTTAACTTACACTGCATGAGATAGAAGAGAACATTTCCACCTAAAAGGCAAAAGAATTATCCATGTTACCTGAACAACACATGTTTCTACTTACCAAGGGACAATTTTTAAAAATGTTTGCTCTCTAAGTATACTTGATTGAATTAAAATTTCTGAGGGAAGGAAACAGTACTGATAATGCTTTCTAGAGATAAATTCAGTAGGAGATAAGAGTAGAACCTTGTCAGCTCTAGTGCATTTTCTGTCTTAAGCAGAATGAAACTTGTGTGTCATTTAGTGAACAAAGCTTGAACGTTTATCCTTTCTAGAATAACTCAAGAGGTGGCGATAAATACCCAAGCAATATTTTATTTACCTAGTGCAGATTGTCCTTTTGATGTTCTGCTGCTCACATTACTGTGCCATCTCCTGCTGCTTCTCTGAAAACTGGCCTCTTAAAACCACTTTTTTCTTCTACTTTGTCACAGCCTGCTTTATATTGTACAGATCATGCTACTTCAAAGCACCACTGACACACTGCTACAGTGATACAGTTTTACCTGTAATTTCACTGTGGGAAACATTAGTCTCATGGTCTAAATTGGTTTTGCAATCCCATTTCATTTCTCTGAGAATTTTTTTGGATGATTTTGAGAGCGTGGTCATTTCCTTATAGATTTCCTGCACCAAACAGGAACTGCTTACTGGCCTTACTTATAGAGATCAACTGTATTACTTCTGCAACTGCATCTCCCCATGTTTATCTGGAACTTGTTCTTTCTATAGGAATGTAAAATCCAATAATCTTCCCTTTGCTACTCTCTTAAAAACTATTACTACTTGAAGTAACACCTGGCTCACTGCATTGCTCTCCATTGCTACCTTGTCCCAGTGCAGCTCTTCTTGGACTACATTCATAGTTTACTGTCCTAAAACTGGGTGCTTAACCTGCAGTTTCAACTCTTGGAGCAATTTTCCATTGGAAAGTACATTTGCTGGGATCAAAGGTTGTTTATCAGAGAAAATCAATAGCAATTGTAGTTTTACTACAGCGTAGCCAACTGACCAAATTCTCTTCCAGTCAAAGTCTTTAAAGCAGGCTGACAGCATTTCCTCCCAACCCCCCGAGCAGGACCCCAGAGGGGGCTGCATTTCACCTTTTAATTGGTGATCACATGGATCACCTTTGCAAGCCTCCAGGGTAGCAGTGCTGCAGACCACTAGTGCATCTTTAGGGTAGCAGATGTCAGGTTGGCTGGTTTAGAACAAATTGTTCACAGGAAGTTTTGAAAATTCTCCTCAGATTGCCCTGGACTGCCCTGCGGAACTCTGCCGGCTGTACATTCAACTGCATGAGCCCTACATAAAAGACCCTGCTGCCTACCCTAAGCTTCAGGTAAAGCACTGACCATGGAGAGGAGTGTGTTAAGGAGTGAATTGTAAACTGGTGCAAAGATGAAGCCCTGGGTTTCACAGATGAAGTTCATGGCAAGTTAAACAGTATTTCCTATTTTCTAGTATGGCCATTACAGGGCACCAACTCGTCATTGCGATAAACTTTGATTCAAATTGGTTGCCTAGAGTAACACACTGATTACTCAAGGTTCTTGTCATACATGAAACAGACCTGCATACTTTTATAAAATGTTCATTCCTCTTCCTTAGAAGGGCAAAGCAGACTTTCAGTCTGGAATAATGCAGCAAGAAGGGGCATAGTAGGATTAGATTTCTTAAGCTCACATTCAGTTCTGTCTCCAGTGACACACTCCTTGAAACAGGACACTATACAAAAAGCATTGCAGATGAGGGAATGTTGTGCTTTAGTTTTGGAAAGTTTGAGGTTGCCATTCTCCTGCAAGCCTGGCTGCTGCACGTGGACAGGGCCTATCAGAGGATGCAGGGGTGGGCAATGAGCAGAAACCAAGGATCTCTGCTGGACCAGTTCTTTCTGGGAAAGGGGTGGCATGGGTGCATCTTCTACCTCCTAAATGAGAGCGCAACAGAGCCTGAAAAATGGACACCCCTGTTATGTTGGACAAGGAGTTAGGTCAAGCCATGCTTACTGGGGTAGGAAAACATGTCCTAGGCAAGGAGGCGACAGCCATCAATATTAGGGGAGGCCTTGGGGTAGCTGGATCCCATCAATAGTATCCAGGTGTGAAATTCTTTCTCGAAGTTAGAGCTGCAAAAAGGCCCTGGAATCACTGCTGCCAGGAGTGTAGTTTTGAGTAGTCTCAATCCCTCAGTAAGCAGCTGGCTGTTTTTCAAATGCATCTCCCTCACACTGCAAAGCAACTAATATTTGCGTTTGCAATGCAGATGCTGGCATACATGTTCTACTCGGTGCCATACTATGTGATTGCTCTGTACGGCCTCCTGGTGCCTGGCTGTTCCTGGATGCCTGATTTAACCCTCATACATGCTGGAGGACTAGCTCAGGTATTTCTTTGCAAAATGTTTGCTTTTGAATTACAAGTTAATAAGTAGAGAGACCTATGGAATAAATAAGGGGCCCAGGGCTTGATCTTTCCTTGCAGGTTTTATGCTAACATAACTCAGATCAGTTTTAGTATCTGTAAAAAAACCTTAATTTAAGTAAGGAGTGGACAATCAAATCCATTACACGTCTCTAATGACCACATTCTTTCTTCAGCAGACTTCTCTTCTTCTGCACAATGTTTTTGTTGTACTCATTTAAACCTTATTAAGCACCATGCACTCTTTAGCTGGGACCAAGAAGGAAGCCTGTGTTAAAGCTGTGACAGTCAACCATGTAAAGAAGTCCCAAACACAACAAAGCAGCACAACATATTGTTTCCACAGTATATGTTGGATACCCAGGCAGTTTGAAACATATAAATGGAAATAAGTGTCTACTGGTCACACAAAATGTACAGTATCAGTTCATGATGAGGATACAACACTGGGAACCTCCTGGGCCACAAATCATAGCGACACCCACACATGCTTGTGTTGCCAAAGGCAGACCAATGATCATATTTGCTTAACTCATTCCCTTCTGATTCTCTTAAATAAACAACAGTGGTTAATTACTAGATGGTGCTGATGCTTATGAGGAGACTGACCAAAACAAAACAATTCAACAGAAACTGGTAAATGACTTCTCATGACGTAGAGATGACCATTAAACAGTTGAGACACAGGGACAATTGATTTGTACTGTATGTAGGAAATTAAATGTGCTCTGAGCATCCAGACAATGCAGGAAATATGCACAGAATCCTGCCACAATAGTGAGGACACAGGGACACAGCAATAAGTGTAATTCAAATACCACTATTAGACAAACACAGACCAATGCTTTGTTCCTCAGGCCTGAGATAACAATCATGAATACAAACTACAATCCACTTTAACTGCCTGGTAAGATTGGTAGAGTGACATTTTCTGTTTGTGAGCAATTATCACAGAGAATAGACTTATTTTCTTTTTTGTCTCCAAACAGTTTATAGAGAATCTTGAATTATTAAGTGTTATCAAAACAGAATCTAGCAAACATTAACGAGGAGGTTTAGATGCTTAAAAGGTATTATAAATATTATAAAACTGTGTAGCCTAAATGTAATCTAGAAAAAAAAAAAAAAAAAGGCACAAACTAGCTAAAGTAGGCAAAGCAGTATCAGGAACTTTACTGACAGATTACTCAGGCTTCAAAAATTCTCCAGACAATCAAGAAAAAAACTACCTCTTCAAAGATTTTTTTTTTTTTACCACAAGAAAAAGTAAACCAGAAATCAAAGTGTGCTGACCATTATAACCTTGCAAACTTACCAGAAAACTCAGCCTCCCTGCCTGGAGGTGATATTTGTTTGCTGTTTTTTTTGGTGTTTTTTTTTTTTTTTTTAATGTTTCCTGTAACAAACACTTTTTTTTTTTTTTTTTAATGATGTTTTATCCTATTAGATGTGTGATGCAACATTTTGCTGCTAAAGTCTAAAACCCCTCTGTTGTTCTTAGTGGTTTGGCCTCAGGATGTCAATTTGCACATTAGATTAACACTCAGAATTTCCCATTTCACTCTTTAAAGCTTGTCCTGGCAGGTGCAAAAACTGTGGGCTGACAAAAACTGTGTAAGAGAGCCGTATGTTTCTGTGTACTCCCCATATTTTATCTTGCTTCAAAAAAACCCCACATTTCTTGACATCTGGGAGAGTTTGGAGGTGGTTTTTTGGTAGTTTTTACTTTAATGCACTGCAGGATGAACTTCAGTCATCCTACAACTGAACATGATTTAATTGATTTGGTGAACTGTGAGCAGGCTGAGACGTAAAATGCATGTCACAGTGAATTGAGGACTCTTTCTATATAATTTTTGGGTTTTGCTATTTTGAGGCAAAACACACATTCCAGGTTTGTTTGCTGTTTTCTCAAGTTAAAACGTCGTAATTTATCATTCAAACATATGTAGTTACTGGAACACATTTTGCTTCCTATTATGCACAAAGGTCCCATAAAGGTAAATATCTGTTGGTGGAAGGAGTGGGCACTGCTCCCTGGGAATGAACCATCCTACAGATGGGGAACGTGGAGACTTCAATTTTTATTTCTATCATTATGATGTACTTTTTACAAAAACAAGTCACAAAATACCATGTGATGCATCCAAACTAAGAACCTCTAGAAGTGCCTACTAGCCTTTCACACACAGAGACATATTTATTGTTTTTCAGAATTACATGTAACTCTCATCTTGAATTACTCTGTTACTAACATTTAGACTCCAAAACCAGTTATGACCCAGTAATTATTAGACTTTCTGAAGCTCCAGGAGGAGCTCTTTAAACTTCACATAAGTACCATGAGCTCTGGTTGTACAAAAGGGTTGGAACAGCCTATGAGCTTGATGAAATTGGTATTTCTGTATATAAGTGAGCCATGGGAGAAGGGATGAAGAGCCACAGCCTTGCTTATCTAAAACCATTCTATCTCAGCAGTTCTCTGTAGCCCATTTCTCTGTTTTCTCAAACATAGAGAGTTTTCCTCTACTCCCTCTCATAGTGGTTTTTTTTAATCCTGCAGTTTCTGGTGGCTAGTTTCTGCCGTGCCTCTTGTCTACAAGGGACCCTAAACCCAAGGAATATATTTCTCTAGGTTACTCTCTCCCCAGTTTATTTGAAGCCTTTCCTTAGGCTCAGGAGACCTGGTCCAAACCCTTGACAGTTACAGTCTTTGCCTGATTTTAGTCAGTCCTAAAGAGAAGGCACAGAGTAAATAAGGACTCCTAACCTTCTTCCAGGCCCTTCTGTGTCCCCAGCTGGAGGGCTTTCTTGACTGCAGGGTAAGAAATATTAGAACTATTGCCTATGATTAGGCAACAAGGCAAAAAATACTGTAAAATAATCCAAATACAAACTACTTCCTATGGACAAGAAGATTAATGAATAGTAGGCATACACGAATTGCAGTTGCCAAGCTCAGCAGTGCCACATCCAGCACCGGGCAGCTTCCAACTGCAGTGGGAGGGCGGGATCAGCAGATTGGCCCAGGCTCCAAGGGTAACAAAGGCTGTTATGTTGGACGTGTAAGGCTGCCTTGGAAATTTACCTGAAACATCTCATTTGGTTGATTTCTCAGCCAAGGTTTAGGGATTGGTTTGAGACTCAAAATTCCCCACTTGGAGAGGGTTCAATAACAGAAAGCACCAAGGAATGGCTTGTTCGCTGAGAGGCCCCGATCACAGCGAGGTAACACAACAGACTTGTGGTTTCTCTCACTTAGCACAGCACCAGCCTGTTGCAGACAGGCACAGAGCTCTGTCTTACAGCTCCAAATTATTGACTTGGTGCAAGTCTGCCTGGTACTTGAAGGAAGAGCAGGACTGGGCTATTGATGAGTGAGAGATCTGCTTTTAAGACACACTCCCTGGCCCAAGGGAGCAAAAACAAAGAGGGGAAAGAAAAAAAAAAAAGCATCAGCAGAGAACAGTCATGGAAATGAAACACACAAGATTAAAGACATAACACAATTTCTACAGAGGCAAATCAAATAAATTAAGAAAAAAAGTGACTTTAACGGACGTAAATATCCTCCCTGGTAATGAAAGGAAGAAGCAATGTGTAACATTGAAAAACAAGTCTAATAAACAGTAACTTCATTATATATGGTGCATCATCAGCTAGTAAAAATCTTCACGGGCTACAGATAGGACATGTTACTGCTTTTTGGTTTTACAATGCTCAAAGCTCACAAATGTGCCACAACTCTTGTAAGAGACAAGACCACACAATAAGGCTTAGATACTCAAAGGCATCTCAGAGTCGCTGAGAGTTGTGGGTCTCTCAGAAGCATCCCCTTACAGTTCTTTCTGACAAGGTTTACTATGAAATATTAGGAATTTACTGTCAACTTACTATGATGCATGGCTGGCCACTCTCAGAGACAGGCAGACCTCACAGTCCTCTACAGAGAGTAGGTAGCTTGCATCTTATTTACCCCAGAAGAGGCTCTAAAATGCTTCCACGAGGTTGTCAGTGTCTAGGTAAACACCAGACACACCAAACCTCCTCTGCAGCCGATGGTGGATTCTGCCTGGGAATCTGCTGCCTCATGTAACAAGAGGGCTTTGGTGCTGAGCATCAGTGCTCTGGCTGCTTGGGCTGAGAGGGCTTCCAAGGCCAGGAGAGGTAGCAGGGATCTGAGCCCACCCAGGAGCCAAAGGCAGGTCCTGCCTGAGACAGGTGGGAACAAACAGGCTGCAAGAGGCAGACTGAATTACGAGGCCAATATAAAAAGGCTGCTGACAGTGTGCCCCTGAGCATCTGTTTGCTGTGTAATAGCTATTTACAGAAAGATGCTAAGTGGCACTCTGCTGAAGTGTGTTTGTATTTGATTTCGTTGATTATTTCGTTTCCTGGCTCAGGTTTGCTGGATGAGCTCTCCCTATTCAATGGAGGTGGTTGGAATCACCTGAAAACCAATTTCCTGTTCTGTTTTGATGGATGGTCTCAGCCTAACCTTTTGCTGGGGTGGTGTACTGAAACACCTGCACTGTATTTCCCCTTCTACTTTGCTGTGACCAGAACTGTGTTCTTTGTGAGTTTAAAATGACTCCTGCTGAAGCCAGAACAGAGGAAGTGATTTGGCCATAGTGTACTCCTCTGTGTTCCTGCAATTCTGGTGTCTCAGTGCTTTGCTTATGATCAAATTGATATTTATCTTCTCAGATCTCCTCCACTGCTAACTAACTAAATAATATTAATTAAAAAAAGGACACACAATAGTTAATGTAAATGAGTTATGGCTTGAAATAGCAGGTAACAAATGGAAACAAAAGACAGTGACTATCCTGACACTTCAATCTTTAAATATTTGCTTATGCTAAAAATATGCTTCAGGCCAGCAAGCTTGTCTGTGCCTATAACCTTCACTGCATGCTCAACCTATACTTCAGAACCACCCCAGCCCAAAAGCTGAATATTGCAGACATTTCCTGAAATCATCAGGAGTTCTGGGATCAGAATCTGTAACACTCTGGGTTTAAGATTAAAAAAAAACAAAACCAAATTCAAACCAGAACTAACACAGCTTCAAAGATTTTACTCTCTAACTTTATTCAGACTGTCTCTCTGCTCATACTAAAGCCTAATGCAACATTCCCAGGCAGGTGGGTGTGAGTCCTACCCCCTGCCCGGGCTGAGCAGGAACACAGAGCTCTGTGGGGATGCCACTTCAGTGGCCATTTGCCTGGGGAAGGATTGTGGAATCTCTTGCAAAAAAAGTATGACCCAGAAGCCAAGGGAGTAATCCTATACCTGATGTATCAGTGCCACCATGTGCATAAAACAAACCTCCTACCATGCCATTCATGGTTCCAGTCATGCCTCTTATACCAAGATATTAATGATTTTAGTTTAGGCTATATTTTTATACCACTGTGCAAAAGGATGATATATAATTCTGGAATAAAAGGGCTGGCTTGGAAAATGTCACTGGAGATGCAGTCTTGCATGCAGATTATGCCATCTTTCCAAAATATACATCAGCTTCACCTTTTTTAATACAAACGTTATATACACACCACAGGCTCAATTTTCCCATATTGGTGCTTCTCTTCATGCTCGAACTCCTTACATCTACAGAGTCCCTGAAGAAGCAAAAGAGTTTTTCCTGATATTGAACGTAATGTATGGGATTCTTCCCCAGCTGTTCGCTTACAGGTGTGTCAACAAGCCAGAGTTTTTTATGAAACCAAAACAAGAAGAAAAAACAGAATAGCACGACTGTTTTCAGCTCCTCTCCTTGGCTATGTATATAATCGGGTTGGGATGTAACTGAACTGCTCAAATGGAACCCAAACGAGGCGTGTAAGATGTGTAAAATTGCACAACTGTGTAAAGCTGCACGGTCTGTTTTGTTTATCCTACTCAAAAAGGGAAAATAAAGACGACTGCCTTTAGCACCATTTCTCAACATTGTGACTTTGCGTGGCAGTGGATTGCCAGTTCCCACAGCTATTTTTAAGTAAGCTGCTTTGACAGTTTTAGAAATACTGCATGAAGTTAAATAATAATAATGATGTCAGTGTTTAGCCTCCGCACACAGAATAGCAGTGCCAGCAGTCCCTGCACAGCTACTGTGGAACATGAAGGTCAGCATTGTGAAGCGTGAAAAATTACCATACATAACTGTCACATGCACACGTTTTATTTGTCAAAAAGTATGTCTTGTGGGTCAGCCTTGTTAAAAATCCCAAGAAATCTTTTAAGAAGCAATCAACTCTTATGGTAAGACTCCATATATGATAAGCAAATCATATGGTTTTGTTAATTCTCTTAAGGATTCGCCTCTGCAAGGCCTGCAGGAGGGCATGGTGGGCTCAGGACGGTGAACCCCTGGGCTCACGTAGTTCGTGCATTTTCAGAGAGGAGGGGTTTTGGCTGTGCTCTGTGCAGCTACTTTTGCTACTGCTGCTGGGTCATAAACAAGCAGCAGCAAACACAGCGGCCTTGGCTTGGGCAGCTTATGTTTCTGTTTGCAATTACCGGCTATTTCTAAGCCTCCTCTGTGTGTTTATATTAAAAGCAGTACACCTAGTGCCTTTCTCACAGATGAAATTAGCTGATACATTTTAACTGGAAACACTTTATTTTGGGATGTTGACTTCTGTGTGTTTTGACTGAAAGAATTTTAATTCTCTTTTTAAACCTAGCCAGTAACAAGAAAGCATCAGTTCACGTGCCTGTGTGTTGCCCCCTGCACGAGGGGACCTTCAGAGCACTGAGAAATCCAGGCTGTGACAGTCTCCTGCTGAAGGCTGGGATGCAGTTCCCAGCAGTGCTCAAAGGAGAGGCTTGACAGGTTTTACACCTCCAGCCAAAGGGACAGGTCCAAAACAACCACAGCACATCTCAGGCAAGGCTGATAGGCACCCAGCATCCCTGGTGCGGGCTCCTTCCATGTGCACTAGACTTTGGGATGGCTCCATCCCAGTCCATCCTCCCACGGAAACAAACCCAGAGCTGGCAGGCTGTCACAGGACATCCTGGCTCACAAACAGGTATTTGAACCTCTGATGTTACTTCTGATGATTTTAAAGAAACTTTGAATACATTCAAGGTGAATTTAATGACCTCCCGTTATCCAGAAAAGGCAAAGTACAGAAAAAATAAAAGATCTCACCTGCACTTGTATCTATTATGGTCAACTCATGTTAACAGAATGTTTTGCTTTAATACTTGACTTACATTAATACCTCACATTATTACACGTATGAAGCCAAATATGACGCTAACTTAGTTGCTTACGACCTCAAACCTTACTCCCAATACACATTCCAATAAATTTA
The DNA here is from genome assembly GCA_038380795.1 of Pyrocephalus nanus. Lineage (NCBI taxonomy): Eukaryota > Metazoa > Chordata > Aves > Passeriformes > Tyrannidae > Pyrocephalus > Pyrocephalus nanus. The sequence goes on from CM076272.1 coordinate 11,215,517, forward strand.
TTCTGTAAAAACAATACATTTTTTTGTTTCCTTTTTGTTTTGTGGTTTTTTTGTTGTTTTTTTTTCTTGTGTTTGTTTTTTTTTGTGTTTTTTTTTTTTTTTTTTTTAGTTTTTTACAGTAAACTCATCAACTACAAACCTTGAATACGCAAAAGATGTTCCAAGGACAAGCATAACAAGGATTGATAAAACCAGACTAAATATGTTTTCACAATAAAAGCTGGCATAAAAATAAATAAAAATCTCTATTATCACAATAGCAACAATAATGTACACAGAGTAATGGATTTGGAATGCTTACTTACTAGTCTAATTCTATTTCCAAAAGGAAAAAAAAGCCAGAATGACAGCATCCTTTTTTAAGCCTTTCGTTATTTAAAATTGATGTTTTGTTTTGGTTTCCCATAGGGTTCTATATCACAGTAAGCTTAAAAATGGAAAGCATCCAAATGAATGATTTCAAATTGTGTTGGCATTGGAAAAAATCCTTGTATTAATCTAAAGAAACACAAAAAGACTTTCACTAACTCCACATATAGGAACTAAGTCAGATAGTGTACATTACATCATGGTTTGGAGAAGTATTAAGAGTATAACTAGCTAGGTACTTCTAATAAGGAAAGGTATTTTATTACATTATTGAACTTGGCGGTGACCTCAACTAAAGAAGAATTTTTCTTTTATGTTGTAAACTGATCAGAAATCAAGAAAGAATGGATTTAGGGAAATTTAAAATTATGTTTGTACGTGGAAGATATTGTAGCATTGTATGGAGGGGACTCATTTCTAAGATTTAGTCATGTTTAAAAAACACTGATTTAGAACAATATAATTTGGAATTATGCCTTTTCTGTCTAGAAAAGGAATGTAAAACATGTTCAAGTATGCGATATCTTCATAAACCTCAGCCACTGGTAAAGGGCAACTTCATGCAACCAAATAATATGAAAATCAAAAAGTAACCCTTAGAAAAAAGGGTAAAAATGTCATTTCTGCAAACACAACAGATAGGAATGTGAATAATGTGCATACAAACTGGGATGCTGTTGATGGTACTAATGAACAGATGTGGTGACTCATATCAAATCCAAGAATATTAGACAACCAAACATGTAACCTTCTTGTGTTTTCCCTTAATATTCAGCAGTCATTACGTTGGTTAAGTCTGAAAGAGAGAGAGAGGAAAAAAAAAATCACATTTAATGTAAGAAATAACATGCTGCAACAAACTTGATACAATTAACATCTTATTCACACACTTGAAAGTCACAGGTACAAGTAACCACCTGGTCTCTGCCAACAAATTTTTTTCTAGAGCAAACTGCTTATGCTACATCAACTGAACATGCCACTACACAATATTAAAGAACACAGTTTAAAAGTCAACATTTAGGGCTTTACTCAAATGAGCAGCTCCAGTGATGTATGTGGGTGGGTTTTTGTTTCCCCAACGACTCCATTATGAATCTTGTAGCACCCTTCAGGCACAACCAAATTTTGGTTTTTCCACTGCCCTAAATCACTGATGGACTTTGTGCAGCAGCTCAGGCACTGCTGCACTGCTGGATGCCCAGCCATGAAAACAGCCTCTTGTTCCAATACATGAACACTTTGCAAGTACGAGGAAACATAAATGGTTTTGATCGCCAAGAGATCCAAATGTTGCTTCTGAAAAGGAAACAGTTTGGCTTGAGTTCACTGTAAGGTGATGACAGAAAAGGAAGAAACTCCCATGTTTGAGTCAAGGTCAGCTCTTGCTTTCCCTGACATTAATGGGATGAGGATCAGAATGTCCTCATGTGATCACAGCACCTGTCTACAAGTCTCGGCTTCCTCATTTTGAACAGAGATGGCAAAGCTCACCTGCTGGCACTGGGACACACTACTTTACCCAACATGACACCATGCAGTGTGCCATCACTACCCAGCCCTGGCCAAAGCATCCCTTCTCCTTTGCAAAGAATTCAGAGCATGAATGCTTGTCCACCCACACCCAGATGCATGGAAAGAAACACCACACATGAGCAGCATGAAGGGACTGATCCTGTATTCGGTGTGACCATCCAAGGAAAAGAATCATCATTGAGGAATAAGTGTGTGGGAGGGAGTACAGGTTAAATCCATGGGGGATGATGGAATTTTCATTTTGTACAGGATCCCGAGGAGGACATGGAAATAAGGCATTTTAACATCCCTGCACTAGCTGTTTGCTGCCTAAGCTCTCTCCTGTTCTGTCCCATCATACCTGCTGTGTGTGATGCCACAGTGATAGCAGACTTGTCTATCTTGCTTCTCTTGACTAAGAGGATGAGAACATTCAGGTGCCATGTTGGCACTCTGGGATCCTGATCTGGTTGCTGCACAGGGCTGCGTTTGCTCAGTCCAGTCCTTCCCTCCTACAAGTTCTTTGCAAACAGTAAGTAATGGAAATCTGCCCTTTCCGTGTGGGAGGTCCTGGTATATCCTGACTAACGACACACGATCAGGGGTTATTATAAAATGTTCAGGCATGGAGTGATGATTTACAGGAACTGGCCTCCCCCAGAGGGTGTAGTCATGTGCTGCTCATCCAGTGCACTGCACTCCACTAACCTCTCTGCTGTTTCATAGCCAGTTTCATACTTACAGGTGCTTTGGAGATGTGGCTTGGAGGGGTTCACTGCAGCTTCTTTGCCTTCAGATGTGGACGCACATTAAAACAGCTACACACGAGTTATCAATCAACCTGCCTTCTGCTAAAGTTCTCAATGACAGCTGCTGCCCAGCACTGACAGGCAGGATGGGTGGTGTAGCAGTCCATCCCTACAGTATCACTCTCAGATCCAGTACGGAATGCCATCCTTTTGCAGCACAAAACCTTTGCACTTATTATCAACAATTCCCCTCTGGGCTGAGGCCAGAAGATTGGGTAGGCATCACTCTAACACGGGGTGCTGGGAATATGAATACTTCACCTCCCCCCTCCCTCACAGATGTGGCCGTTGGGCCACAGTGGGGCACAGGAGGGACAACAAAGAGCCAGGTATGCAAATCATCTTTTACAGAAGCTTTCACAGTTTCCAGTTCCATCTCCCAGCATAACACGTATCTCATCTCCCAGGCACACTGGCAGGTGCCCCAGAAGTCAGCAGGTCTCCCGTCCCCAGATGCAGAGCCCCCGGGGCAGCGCTCAGCCCTCGCTCCTTCCCTGCAGCACTGCCGGCTCTGCCGCAGCCGCTGAGCGAGGATGCGGCAGAGCTGAGCAGTTTCCATGGTCTCCATGGTTTCACTTCTCTTCAGAAGCAGATCAGCTCTCATCATCTTTGTTTGAACAAGTCTCTCAGCTTAACTCCGAGCTACGGTACATCATGTGCTGTGCTGACCAGCACTACTGCACACAAAGGGAACGGCACGGGGTCTGACTGAGTGGAGTGAGAAATTTCTGTCATCAATAAAATGGCAGGATGGAGAACACAGTGCAGGGAGTAAAACAAAATCCACAAATTGCCGTGTTTTTTTTTCTGGCACTGAAAATTCCTTCCTCAACAATGGCTGGCAACTAATTCAGCCATCCTGTACTTCAAAACACTCTCACTGGATGGGCAGAAGGATAATTATTTACTTGCTCTGTAGAATCATCATTATTCCATGTTGGTTTGAGGTTAAAATGGTTACAAAATTCAGTGTACACAGAGCTGCAAATATTTCATCTATACTGGCTGCTTTAATCTCAACTTGAACTCAGACATTTATGTTTTTCCTGAGTTATGTCCCATGGCCTTACCCAGCAGTGTTGTTATCCTACTGGAGCTACTGGAAGGCAGCAGACAGCATAACTCTTTACACAAGAGACTATGCCACTATTTGATTTTTACATAGAAATTTTACTGTGCTATAGTTGGACACATTTTTACAAATGTTATCTTTTCTGGAGTGGTAGATTTTAAATGGCCTCATATTGCTGGAAAAGAAAAAAAAAAAAGACAGAAATACATATTCTGTTTCCATTTCTTTGAAAAATGCCCACAGAAATGCTTTTACATTGAATGGAGCCCTAAATGCTACGCTTTCAATGCTGATAAACCCCCCAACCTGATATGCAGCCTGACCATGTTATTTTTGACAAGTAAGAAGAAGAGTGAAGGAACCAAACATCTCAAAACCACATTAGAAGGACACAGTGAACCTGTATTTCTCTGGCCAGTTTGGCCATTACACTTGTCCTTCACAGCAGTAACCAGGATTGTTGCTACCCCACAGGAACATCACAACAAAAAAGCCTGGACACAGGCTGTTTTAAATATGTTCTCCCAATTGCAATAGTATCAGATGGCAGTAATTTTGGACCAGATTTTGATCCCCTTATTCATGCTGGCAGTCACCTCCACAAATAGATCCACTGACTCAGTAATGATTGTCAGTGTGAGTAAAAGGATCGCAGTCCTTTGCTCCACTTTAATATTCAGGCTGTACCAGGAGCAAAAACTGTATTTCATTTCCAACAAATCTATTATTTCTCAAAGACTCAGTAAAATCATTCACCTCCTGACAGGCAACCACATGCATCTGTATGCCACGAGAATGCCTCCTTTACCAACACGCTGTCCGGACTGCAACTAAAATAGTGAATACCAAAAGGAAAACTTGCCACATACCCTGTGTGCTGACTTCAGTGTTCAAAAGCTCTCTAATAAGGCCAGAACCACAGCCAGCTTTCAAACATCAGTGCATGGGCATCCAGAGAGTAAAAGTAAAAAGGAACTTAGGTGTTCAGTCAAAAAGATTCAGAGTTATGCCAGCCAAGAACCAAAGACGCAAGTCACCAGAGATTTAAATGTGGAATGTAAAACTACTGCCATGAATTGACTCATTTATGAGCAATTTTATCACAGAAAGTAAACAACACAGAGCCATGAATAGCTTTCCACCAGAAATTCTGTTTATGTGGTATCCTGAAAAAGCCAAAACAATTTAACAGCCAAGGATGGCCATGGGGAGATTCTGTGACTCAAGACTTGAGCAAACCCTGGGATGGGCTGTCTTAGCTAATATTCTATTAGTTAATTTAGATTTGATGATTAACCCCTGAGGTTAAGGCTCTGCATCTTTCTAGGGAAGGAGTCAGCCAAAGAACAGCAGTGAGGGAAAGAGCTCGAGGGAATGAGCTTGAGAAACGGGTAGTGAAAGGACCAAGGAAACTAATGTCTCTTTCTTGAGGATATCTGTAGTACTGAAGAACAGTTGAGAAACTAAGGGATGGAGATAAGAAAGCACCTTTGTCAACCCAAGGGAGAAAAAACCCACAAGCTGAGCCCTTGAACAGTATGAAATTGGCTGGAAAAAATATAATAGCTTTGAAAGTACTTTTATTTGCTCTGGGTTTGAGTCTTTAGGAAGCCTTCACATTTTCAAGCTTACCTCTACCACCTGGAGGTTAGAAATTTCATTAAAAAATATAGGTGAAGATGCTCCTGCAATCATTTGACTTCAGCCGTTAGCCCTTCAAGAAGATCCCTATAATGCTGAGGGTAAGAGTGTGATTAAAAGGCAAGATTCCCTCTGATCTGAGGAAGGGAGATGTGTCTTCAGCCTGCAGTCCAGGCACTAAAAGAGATAATTACTGCCTCACTATTAGTAGTCTCAGTATTATTAAGAGAAAAGCTGCTTGTCTCCTTGAGGCAATTCTTGCACGGTCTGAGGGCTGGGAGGTGCCAAAGGCAGTCACAGCCCAGGGCGAGCACTTCAGGCAGGGCCTTCTGCACATCTGCCCTCCAGAGGGGGCCCACCCTCCACAAGCAGGCAGCTTCTGAGCAGCCAGTCACAGTGGCAAAACCAGGGGAATGAAACACCCCTGTCCTTGACATCAGGGCCCCCAACTCTTGCTTTGTTGTCTCTTTGCCTTCATGGTGCCTGTCTACAACTTGCTTTGAACAGCTCCCTGCTGTGTCAGGCAGTCCTCAGCGCCTGCCTGGGGGGAGCAGGTTTGCACCCCACTGCCCATTCCAGCAGGGTCCTGGCGCCATCTCATGGCCACAGACATGACCCTGGCATGGCTGGATTTGGGAAGAGCAGAGAGGTGGGTACACACACAGCTCCCATGCTCATCACTGCTGAGGAGGAGGCCCATCTTCCTCAGGCTGTGTGCTGTTGGTCCACTGCTCTTCTCATAAGCTAAATGGTTCTAAAGAGACCATTATCTCATCTATGATGGTGCCTTTTAGCAGACCAGACATTCTTCTGAGTTCATGTATGTGAAAAAAAGGACCATATGCCAACTCTGCAGACGCGTTTTCTCTCTTTTGACCTTCTCTTCTACAGAAGAGAAGTGCAAGTGTGGTGGGCTAGAGGAGCTCAGTGCCCTGCAGCAGAGCCCTAGTCTGGGTGTCCATCAGGATGTGGCCCTGTACCCCAGCTCATCAATCCAGACACACTGATTAACACTGGCTTTTAACACGAATGGAAAAATAAATCTGATTACTCTTTCCTTGAGTGCCCTGTGTCCTATAAAAGCATACCTCCTAAAAGACACCTGGTCTGGCTCTGAGGAGCAGAGGAGATGGAGTGTCCTCTCCTGGTCCTGAAAGAGAACTGCACTACTGACAAAAGCTCAGTGAAATGCTGAAGGTTCATGGGTGAAATGCCGATTCTGTGGCAGAAATGCCCAAGGTAGAATATATGGATAAGGATGTGAATTCTTCGCAACTTAGTGCTTTTATCTCAAGCTGCCCTTAAAGCCATCTCCCCATGTCTCTTTAATCCATACTACTAAAACTCCCCCTTTCCCATAATGCTAAAAGCATCCTACCCCTAGTTACAGACTGATTGTTCAAGGGTGAGGTCAAGGCCGAGTACTGGGGTTGCAGAAGTCAGAGCAGAGCCCCTCCCCATACGGGTATGACAATGGTGACTGTGAGGATTTCTGTGGGTTGGTGCTGCCAGAAAGGACACAGACTGTTGATGACATTTCAGCACAGAGGCTAAAATATCTGCAATGCTGAAAACCCTGAGAACACCACGATATTCTAGCATGCTGGACTCGACCTCCTAGTGGTTACAAACATGTCACATAAGGAAGGAAGAGATATATGAATGTCACCAGCCACAAAGCCAACATCCTATGTGACTTTTTAGCCACTTAGTCTGTGACTGACCTAACTCAGTAAGGATTTTGTCCTTACATGGAGAACATGCCTGAATTTCACTGCTGTCACTGCTACAGATATGGGAAACACAGCAGGCCTTCCTGAACCTCTTCTAACCTCAGACAGAGATTACCAACAGTTTTCTCACTCAGATGAGTGAGACATGAAGTGTCAGAGTTCACAGAATGTGGGCTGTACATGCCCTATGTGCTCACCATACTCACCAGCCCCAGCCTCTGACAGCCTGTGGGTGAGGGGCTGGGAGGGCACAGCCAGGCAGTGTCTCCTTGTGCCACTCTCCGGCTCAAGCCAGTGGCTTCTTCACAGGGAATGGGACAGGCTCAGGGCACATTATCCTCCTGATCCCCTGATCCACCTATCATAGCCTTTATAAAGCAAAGAGCCACAAAACACATACACTGCACTGCAGAGAGATGTGGGGAAAGGAAGCTCCGGGAGGAGTCTTTTAGTGGGAGACAACAGCAGCTCCCCAGAGGCTGTGCTGTGTGAGAAAGGGCTGAGGCTGAGCACGCAGCTGGGTGCTAAGGCACCTCAGCAGTGTCAGCTGAGAGCCTGTGCTGGCTGGCCTCCTCTCACACCTGGGGATCCGTGTCACTCAGCTCCTGTGACAGCCCAGCCCGGCTGCTTGGCCCCGTGGCAGAGCCTTGGCATGGGAACTGCACCAGGACTGGTTCTGAGCTGGAGCTGTGAGTGCTGGAGCAGGGAGGCTTGTGCTGCTTCAAAGCTCAGAAATAGTGGGGGTTGTTAAAGGTGGCTGACGATTACCCACTTGCCATACTAATTCCCCTGCTCAGCAGCCTTCCTTTCTGTTGTTGTGGTCACAGCAAAACGATATTGATATGAACACATAACTGATACAAACACACAAGGAGATTGCATGAAGCTGCTCTGGAGCAGACTGTATATCCCCTCCTTGGAAGGTCAGAGCCCAGGGCATGATCTGCCCTGAAACTTGCAGCATGCAGAGCTTGTAATGTGCACATGAACCCTCCTGAACTCCAAAGAACACAGTGGGACTGCACAAATTTTAAACAAGTGGGAAAGGGTAAGCAGGCTCCCCCTGTTAGCGAGCCAGCATGCATTATGCAAACAGTCTGATTCTGCTCTCACATCAATTTTGCATCATTTCAGCTCATGTTTTTCAGTAGCTCCTCTCAGCTGACATCAGTGCAAGTGTTGGAACAAAAATAATGCTTATAGTACCTTTTCTCATTCAGTCATATCTCTAGAGAAAAATTTGTACCAGGGCAAGGACCAGGCCCATGTTTCTGTTCTAGATACATTCTGAGCACTGAAATGCAACCCAAGAAGATGGGGTATGGTATGCACAGGTCACCCTGGCTCCAAAGCCCCCTGGAAACAAACTGCATGGGAAGTGAATGACATTAACAGAAGATTACCCCTTCACTGGTTTTCTGCAAATCTGAAGAAGTGTTTCTTGTGTCATTGCCTGCGTCCCCAGCATCAGAGCTGCTCTTATTTTCTTCCTCTTTGCAGTCCTTATCATCTTCATCTCCAGGAGATTTCCGTGACTGCTTGGAGGATTTCTAAAACGATCAACAACAACGTTAAAATTTAAAACTTACCTTCAGTCATACAAAGACACTTCTGAACCGTATGTGGAATGCTGTCTGATCATGCTTCTGATCATAGTTCCCTGTTCAAGGTGAATATTGGGGAAGATAAGTGGGGTGAAAAGCATTTTTCAGGTGAAGTAGCTGGAGTTACTGCCATCAATAAAGTAAAAGGAGAAATTGTGTGTGTTCAGCACAGGTTGGCAGCTCAATTGACTGAAAGACAGACACAGTAATAGGAGCTGGGTATTAGTGTTGGGTCACCTGTAGGTTTTGTTAGTTAATGAAACAGATGGTGCCAGCCTGACAAAAGTTTTGATTAAACACAGAGATGTAAGATGAGAATAACATTAGCAGAGCTGCTTTCCATACTTTTTTTAGTGCTGTCAGCTTTAATATATTAACATTAAAGCCATGTGGAGCCAATACATCTTTTCTGCTCCCTTTATGTTATGCAATTCTACAGTACAAAAGGATAAATTGTGGCATTAAGCCACCATTTTCCTAATCCTCTGTTTGCCCAGAGTCTTCTGGAAAGAAGATGGTAGACCAGACCTGAATTTCTAATGTAAAACACACAAAGGGGGTGAAATTACTTAATACATTTTGTTCAGTGGATGAACCACAAAAATTCACGCTCTCCCCCAGACTGAGTCTGGATCAGATTATCTGCTTGATTCTTCTCGTTTTAATTAGTTCTCACTTTCAGAAAAGAATAACATCAGCCACACTTCCCACAGTTTTTTAAGTGAAGTACAGACCTGGAGGCACACACAGAACCAGAGGAAGTAACTATAATGTTGCTCCCTTTCACCCAGGTGACATGTAAGAAGTCTGTCTGAACCCAAAGGTGTCACTGCTCAGGTGAACCATTGTGAGGCAGACACACACTCACAGCTTCCTGATCTACGTTGTTATTTGGACATCAACTGGGCTGGCAGGTACTACAGTCCAGGTCTTTTACCTACAAATTGAGCACCCTACTCCCTGCTTAATGAATTAGTTCCTCCTCCTTCCCATTCCGTATCCTGTAGCTGTACACTCAGCTACAAGAGGAGCAGCTGAGCACATCTGACCCTACCAGATCTTTCAGCAGCTGGGGCACTCACACTGGAGATGGGAGAGGGAAGCTTGAATTCTCCTGGACAGGAACCAGACCTGAACTCATGACTCCCAGAGGGCACACTCCTAAGGCTTTTTTTTGTTCTTCGTGGGGAAAGAACTATTTACAATGTCCAAACCTATCAATCCATGTTTGCATGGATTTTCTTTCCAGCCCTTTCGAACTCCTTCCCATACTCTCACTTCCTCAGAGTGTGGGCATTAGAAGAGGGCAGAGTATTTCAACTGCTCTCTCACCAAGGTTGTCTACAAAAGCAAGAGCATTTTGCCTATTGGAACACCACTGTTACGGTACTGGAATCAAAAAGCTGAAGCAGAACAAATTGCCATGAAGTGGACAGTAGTACAACAATATGCATATTTGTTATATGGGTAACAATTGGAAAACTCAGAAGATAACCTTTGAAGTGTAGGATTTTTTCCGTTTTGAGCCGGCTTTTTCGTTCTTTCTTTTTCCTTTTCCATCCTCTTCTACCCGATCACCTTCCTCCTCACTGCTGGCATCTGCTGTATTTCCACCTTCTCCTTCAGTTTCTGATGAGCTCTGTTGCTGAATCGCCTTTAAAATAACAATAACAATAATAACATAGACAACAAAAAATATCGCTAAAATCTATTACTTAATTTTTGTTCTGTATTGTAGATAGAAATACAGGAAACCGACAGCTTAAACTTCAGTCAGTATAGTCTGGAAGAGCTCAGGTTATTCTTGCAATTATCAAGAAAATGGACTGCAAAGGCAATTTCTCAGTCACCACTTGAACACAGTTATCAGATGCAGATTCTGGGATAGCATATTCTGAAGGGTTTACACAGAAACACGAGGTCAGATAACAAAAATGCGTTTGCTGGAAAACTAAGGGCTGCTCAGAGGAGACACCTGGCATGTTTAACTTTGGGCAAAACTATGGAAACTTTTAGACTTTGTCTGCAATAGGAGAGACTTACTCAGAAGAGAAGATGTCTGTTACACCCCCCTAAAGGGCAAGATCTCTGTGCTTTGAAAAAGCAAACACTGACCAGAAGGCTGAGCACTCTCTGACAGTCCATCTTCCACAGACTATTCACCAGATTTTTTTCAAATACCCAAGTGTATGCAAAACATCTGTAGGGCTGAAAATATGAAACAGGAACTGAGAGGGGCAGCAGCTTTTCTGCAGGTGGTCTGTATCTCTGGCTTGTAAGGTTTTGTGATAATAATGTAATAGGTGTTTGCCTTCTTTTGGAGTTGATTTCTGCCTTCAAAGTACCACGTTTTTTTAATGAAAAAAGTTCTTTGGTTTTATACAGCCCACCAACTACTCTTCTACCCCTCCAGCTTCACTGACTTTCTGCTCTGGACACCCAACAGGGAGAGCTGTTGTACAGCAGCAACTGTCTCCTAACAGCAGCTTAACCCTCCACCTCCTCACCCCTCAGCTTTGGCAGCTGTGTCCTACGTGTTATACATTACCAATGTAAAAATCAAAAGTGCAGTGACCTTAAGGTCTCTGTAAAATACACCAAGCCTGATATAAAAATAAACAACAGAAAGAAGAAGTCAGAAATTATTCATGTTTATACTGGAGTAAATAAAACCTTTTGTTTTTAACTCAGCTAAATCTGCTGCAGAATTTTCCACTTCACCAGCCCAGAATATCACAGAAAGCAAAGGGCTCTGCAGTATGATTAAAGTTCCATTTGTCACAGCATGTGAGACCGTAGTTGTCCTTACAATACATGATTACCAAAGCTGTAAAACTTTCTTGCTCCACCAAAACCAGGACCTTCCATGTCACTCATACAATGTTCACACTGACACGAAGTCTTCAAAGAAGAAAACAAGAAAGACAAGGAGGAGTAGATGTGAAAGTCATTTACCTGATATCCGGTAAACTTTACTCCAGGGTTGTTTTCTATTTCCCACAGGCCTTCATTAAATCCTTTTCGCTTGTTCGACTTCCCAAACTTATCTTTATATTCTTTATATGGGAAAAGGTCTTTGGGCCCCAGGAACGCACTGCATTTTAACAAAGGTAACATTCAGAAAAGGGTTTAAAACCCTTCTCTTCAAAAAAACAAAAACATTAACAGTGCAAATGTTTTCCCCATTCTTCTGCTCATTCCATAATTTATTTTCCAGTTTTATTTATTTATTTATCACACTGGCCTTGAGTTACTGCTGTGAGTCTGATTTAATGGATTGGCTCACCATCCTGATGTTTGCTGTAGCAAAAGCATCTCTAGAAACAACTAAAACATGTCTCCTTTATTACATTAACTACTGCTGGGAGCTGGCACTTGAACAGTTTATGAAAGGGATTATATGATGTAATTGCCTGCGATAGCAAGGGACCAAACTTCCAATCTTAGTGTTACAAATCCACAAAGGCCTAAAAATGCCATGTGAACAGTTAAAGCATGTAAGGTGTGTGTAGGATCCATGGGCCAAAATTTATCCCTGCTACTCCTAGACAGAAAAAGCAGTGGCATTTATTATTATCTATACTGCCAGTAAGCCTGGGAGCTTCTTTTTTGGAATAAGCCCCCCCACATACTAAATTCTGTGCAAACACAATAAAAATGCTCTTTCCCAAAAATCTTATAATTTCATATAAGACAAAAAACAATGGATGAATATAGACAGATGAGTAATAGAAGGAAACAATGAGACACACAGGGTGCTTGTGGCCAAATAGTTTTTTAGACAGCACAGCAAAGGAGGGATTTTGTGCTCTGCTGCTGCCTAAGTCAGCTACACACTGGGCCAACTAATTTCAGGCAAAGTCACCACAATGCAGGGAAAAATAATTACCAAAAAAAAAAAAGAAAAACGGCAAAGTGATGATTTATCCTTCTTTTTCTACGTATGTTACAGTAAAACTAACTTCTTCTATAAAACTGAAGAAAGCACAACTTTCTTTTTGTTGGATATCTGCATCTACTGTATCCTGTATCACGGTATTGAGGCAGTTAATCACAAGTTAAATTAAAACAGTGATGGCAAATGGACCCCTTAATTTCCACGTGGAAGATTCTGTGTCATCAATGACTGGAGCTGAGCAAGTCCCAGTGTCCTTCACTGTCCTACTTTCCCGATGATCTTTGCAATTAACTTTAACTCTCTGGTCTCCATTACCATGAGTTTGTGGAGCTCCACCACGCACAACGTATTTATTGTTGTAACCTCACCACAAATTTGGGAAGTTGCTCTTTTTTGCAGATGGACTTCTGAGGCAGAGGGATCTGCCCAAGGTCAAACTCAAACTGAGATCAGAGTACAGAGGAAAAACCTGCTATCTTCAATCTCAGTCTAATACCTTAATCACAGGATCATATTTCTTCCTTGCTGTAAACATTATTTCTGATTAATGCCTGATTTATGCCCAGCATTTATGAATGTGCAAAGTTCCATTCACTTAAATCATCTCACTGGCCTAAAAGTTTGCCAGTGCAGAGCCAACTGATTGCTAAAGGAATCAGATGACAAGTCCCTGAGGAAAGAACTTTCTTCTCTTCTAACTCCACACGAGCATGGGATCCACACTCAGTTGGCTCATCGAGAAATATCTCAATTATATAATTACAAAGCCAAGAATGCATTTCTACCTGAAAGCCAAACAGTGATTTCCAAAGTAACAGCTGTCGCTTTAATATTAAATACTACAGTAGAGCAAGGGATCTGAATAAATTATGTTATCCATGCTTTTTCTAATAGTAGGAGATGTCTCCTTGTTGTCAAAAATACATACAAACGGTTCTAACACAAATAACAAAGGAAAACTGTATGAAACTTACCATGAGCTACCTTAATTTAGCTCAACAGTAATGTATGGAAATGTTTCCATGGCCTTTTATGTACAGTAAACACTGAAAAACTGTCTACATCTTTGTTTGAAAGACATTCATTGCCACTGGGAGAGTATAAGTTTCCACTGCTCTGCTACAAAACTAAGGAGCTGCAATCTACAGTTTGTTTTTAACAATTAGGCTTTTTAAATTATTAAGGTAGTAACTACAAATTGCTTTCCTGTTTCAGAATAAAAGTGGTCAGAATTTTTCTCTTAAAATGTTTCTCAAGAATGATGTTTCCATTCAAAAAATAATTACATTTTGGTTTCTGATTTGAAAGCATCATAAGTTTATTTGAACTTCAGTTTTTTCAGATTATTTTGTGACAAAGGTAGTAGACTGCAATATATCAAAATATCAATTTGTTTCATTTCAGCAATAGGAAGAAACATTTTAACTAAAGAGAGGGTACTTTGAGCTGTATTAAGCAGAAACAGTCTTTAAAGATCTTTTTAAATAATATGTGACCTATGAGATATGGGGGTTATCATGTTCTGGAAATACTAAAATTCAAAAATAAACAATGACTTTTCAATACCACTTCAAGCCTCTAATATTAAACTAAAATTTCAAATTTCATTTTTCCCCAGTTTTAAAGGAATTCTAGAAAACATGTTCCCTGCAAATGGGGAAGGAAAAGTTTTAAAATTAAAGTATTTCATGCAATATGGAAACTGTGATAATTTTTTCACCTACCTCAGATATAGTGTAGAGACATGTACATTATAATCTTGAAACTCTGTACTTTGTAGCAATTACTGTGAGACTAACTTACCTCCTGTGTTCTGATTCCTTTTGTTCCCTATGAGCTCAGCCAGCTCAGTTCTTCTATCACTTCTGTGAGCTCCATCCTACAATACCCCCAGCACAAATCTCCCAGGAATGCACATATTTTAAAGCTCTGTGAGGACTGCGTAAGACTCCAGGGTCTGCTTCCTTTCATATCACAAACCACCAAGCGAGTTCTCACACAGGACACGAACTCAAACGTGTCCAAATACAACAGCTTGATTTCTGCTATCATGGACATCCAAGTAAAAAAATTTTTGCCCCTGGCTCTGAGCTCAGATGACCCTTTAATAAATTCACACCAACACGTTTCTTTACAGGCAATACAGGCTTTTATGCCTAGACCATGATACACCACGCAGGCAGCAGCATTCCCATCTACTTTCAGGTTTCACTTCCATTTAGCACAAATGTGTTGGGCTCATAGGACCTATCTCTAGGCTCTCAATGGCTTCTGTCAGGATTTGTTGCAATAAAATCAGTAGAGATGATGTTATCTGCAATGGAAGAAGACATTTTCAGAGGAAAAGATCATGTTCATTCACTTACGTTTCATGAGTCCCAAAAAAGAAGATGGGGTATTTATTTGCTGGAGGTTTCACAGCTCCTTCAGGGAGTTCATCAATCTGTAAGACAGGAAGCAGTGGAAAAAGGATTATTCCCAAAAGTGATGTCCTTCATCCAAGAATTCCTACTCAGCCATGGAAGTGCTGGCCCAGGTATCCCACAGCCCTGGGAGGTCCCACTCTGTGCTGGGGTGGGGAAGGGGAGACTGCTGCTGGTTTTTCAGGCAGAGAGGTCAGACAAAGTCAGCATATGACTGAAACACTACAGGGAGACAACAGAAGACCCAGGAGAAGGCACAAAGTTTTAAAGATTTCATGGGCATTATAATACACAAAGGCAATAAAACCAAGTCTGCTTAATTTCAGTGTTAACTTCAGATGCTGCCTCATCAAAGGCACTGAGACTCAGAGGGCAATCCTGCCTGTCTCACACAGCCACCTCAGTAACTTCTGCAACAAATGGAGAACAGATGGTATCTCTGAGACTCTGCAGCTGGAAAACTGGACAATCTCTCAGTGGTTCTTCCCTGTGATGATGGTGGCACAGAATGTAAAATGCACAATGCATGCCAGGGAGTAGGGCCAGGGACTCTTCTTGCCCTGCAGCATCCTGATAACTTGTTTTGGTCACTGTGCCCCTCTGTACTCTATCTCTTCTTTCACATTTTATCCCTGGCCTCATATTTCTCAAGATACAGCTGCAGAGAAGCAAAGAGAGGGATGGTGAGGGGGTTCTCCTGAGATATAGCTGGTATTAAGATGAAGTCCTCAGGCTGAGCAGTGCCCTGACCCCTTCTCCGGATGTCTGAGTGAGAGTGTCGGGTGTGAGGCACAAGGTGAGGCCAAGGACTTATTCTTGTCCATGTCTAATTTTGCAGTCCTCTGCAATAGAAATAAGAGAGCCCAGGTGCCTACCCACATAAGCCAGAAACACAGTACAGCTTTAAGTAAGATCTAAGAGCCTGCCTTCCCAGAAATGGCACTTCTGAGCATATGTGGGTGTATGAAATTAAGTGTCCAGAGAACTCCCTGGCTGAAAGAGAGCCTAATGAATCTAGATATCCATAGGGCAGCACCAGTCAGCAGGTGAATGGTTTGCTGCCTGGTCTAAGGCAACTCAGTCTCAAAACAAGCATATCAAATCCTGCCAAATGTCACTGCAACGGAGAGCAAAGTGCTGACATAACACTGCTATAAAAAATCTGCTCCTCAGCAGCGCACAGGGATGGAACCTGCATGTTTTCACTCAAGAGGCCAGGCCCACATGTGCTTTCCTTCTCTTTTGTTGCCGAAGGACCCCAAACACTGATTTCTTGTTGATTAATAAGCAACAGATTGTTTTCAAAGGATGTTCTCTTTCACTGTAAAGCATCTGCTGGCTACATAGCTCTCAAAGGAGTATGAGCTTTTGTAAGAATTCAAATCCTTTTGGTCTTTCTGCAAGGACACTCCTTGGGGATGGAGAAATGAGAGCCACATGTGGAACTGGACTCCTTTCTGCAGAAGAAATTGATGCCTATCTTTTAGGTCTATGTGGGACATTCTCTGAAGCTTCACCGAAATCAGAGGATCTAAGAGCACTTCCAAACCATTCCTCATCCTGTGGCACAACTCAGGGGTGTGGATGGTGGAGCTCTGACACACTGGGCAATGTGTCACTGCCTGGCACAGTCTGCAGGATACAATCTGTGACGGTCAGAGGTGTCACATGCCTTGTGGGCACAGCAGTTACCCAACCTCTTTGACCTAACAAAGCTAATCAATTGATAAATAAAAAGAGAATCTATTATTTAAATGCACATTGAAGGAAGATACATGTTGGTGGAAGATGAATGCATGCATTCACTTTTAGCTCAGCTGTGTTTAAGGAACTGAAACAACATGAGAGGCTTTTTGGTGCCCTCTTCATCATCAGGAATACATGGAGGAAACACACTGCCAAAGATACTATTTTAGAGCTCAATGTTTTCTGACATTAACTAGTTGTCTTTTAAGTAAGTGCCCATAATGTTTCTATTTGCTCACTAATTCATGATTTACATACAGGTATTAGATTATAAGAGTGATAAAAAGACTGCAGGGGAAAAACACCAACATGTCCCACTCTGCAAAACATTGTATGCCTCCTGAAAGATGGAAGTATCTATGTGTCAGACCAAAAAAGGCTGTGCTGGCAGTTTACCAAGGACAGGGGTAACACACCTCCACTGTCTGGATGCCATAGCCATCCCCCTCTTTATTACAAGAAGATGTCCAGATACCAGAAAAATGTGGACTCCTTTGACTGAGATGAACAGTTTTTGCTGGGACTTGAGTGCAAATCTCATTTGGCCACTTGAAACACGGTGCCAGCTCTGGGCTGCATTACAGAGCAGTCCAGTTACTGCCTCAGCGCCTTCAGAATTTCTCGTGAAATAAAGTGAACAGCTGTAAATGATCAGTAAAGGGGAGGAATGAAGACATGCTTAGGAGGGGAATACTGATCAGAAGGGAATGGGGATCTTACATCACACAACATGCTATGCTCCAAAGCAGTGAGGATCTTCTCCTATGTGATATCCCAAGTGGAGTTAAGCCTCCTGTCTTATTCCCAGCACTTAATACTGTTAGCTAAGGAGCAGCACCAAATCAACAAAAGACAGCACACACATCTGTCACGTAGCTCACCTGCTCCCCATTTCTTGGCATATTTCTTTATTCATCCAAGTATCCCCTCTGACTATGTCTCATCACAGGAAACCATAAAAAAGCTTTTCATAGCTTTTGAGAGTTGGCATACATATACAAATGCCTGCAGTATAAATCTGCCCTAAACTGTTCAAAGATAGACTGTTAATGCTCCCTTTCCAGCTGAGGTCAAGACTTTTCCTGCCTTCACTGTTGTTGCTGTGAGCTCCCCAGCTCTCAAGCTTATGTTGCTAGTATTGTAACAGGGTTGGATACGGAGTGACAGTGTTACCTTAGGACCATTTAACTCTGGAAAAAACTCCAGGGAATTTAGTGAAGGATGAGACCCTCTCTGCGATTAGGAAAAAACCCTTTTACTTTTTACCTGTTTCACACAAATCCATGCATTAGAGGCTGTGAGAGGAGAGCTTTGGACAGTCCATCCTTTCCCAGAGAAGCCACCTTAGCCTTCCGTGAATGTGATGCCTTTAAGTGCTTGTTTAGCTGCAAAACAACCCCAGCACTCCAAGATGATTGCTGCTGCTTTGTTGTAGAAGAAAATAAGCACTACAAGCAACCATACTGCAGCCTCCTGGTGCTGCACTCAGCCACAATTCATTCCCATTCTGTAAGATGTTTTGGTTAAATATGCTGCAGATTTGGATCCAATATTTTCCCCCATATCAGCAAGATCAAAGACAGACAGAGAGAAGGAGGAGGGAGAGAAAGAGAGCAAGCGCATGAGCACAAGAGCAAGAAAAGCATCGCTGCTTCAAACCAGGAACAAAAGAGAGAAGTGCATCCATACTAGGACACAGTGTTGTAGTCACAGAAACCTCACTAATGACTAAAGCATCTGTCTATCAGAGATCCAGACTGCGACTGCATTTTGCTCCTGGAAGGAAACAAACAGATTCTAAAGTACCAGTTATAACCTGCAATCAAACAGGAGCTCCCTCCCCTCCTGAACCGGAGCAGACAGGGGGCTGGAGCTGCCACAGAAATCAGTGAGAGCAGCGCATGGCGTGCAAATCTGATACGTGCATCAGCCACACCATGGGCAGCCGCTTCAATTATGGCTAAAATTAAAGCAGGTGGTTTCAGATTTCGAGTTTTATCCCCTTAGCTCCCGTTGCTGTCATCTGCTTAATGAATAACAATTGCTTTCTTTTTGCACAACCTCAGCAGAGCTGCACTGCACTGCCCAGCATTTGTTTGCCAACCAAGCAGCAGAGCTTTAAAGATGTAACTGTGGATTTGGTTTGGTGTTTTTTTTTTTTCAGTAAACAAATGCCAGGCTCCTAGGGTCAAGAACACAGAACAGAAAATTCACTGGACCTCTCAAGTCAGAGCAAGGCTTTATCAAACGGTGTTGCTAGGGTCTACCAGTGTGCAAGCAAGAAATCCTTCAGGATCCTTACATCGTAGCTTACAGGCTAGGATGTATATTCAGCCTGAATATTTTGCTCTCGGTGGTGCTGAGTAATTGCTGACTTCTCAGGGAGTATTTCCCGCTGGCTGTCAAGGGCTGGGTTTGGCAGCACTCACCCTGCACCGCTCCCTTCCCGGTTGCCATGAGGTTAAGGACCCTGGGGAGAGAGGCGCTGGCTGGGTGGGCTGGACTGGCGCTGCAGAGCCATAGCCCAGCGAGAAGGACGACAACAGTGACTCCCAGAAGCACAAATCATCCCCGTGCCTGCCTGTGGGATAACGTGGCATATTCCTGACAGGCGGAGGAGCTCCCTGGGAGGGCTGGTGCAGAAACAGAGGAAGCTGCACCCCCTCCCGGGTGTTCTGCTCTGCAGAGCTCTACATTCCCTGCAAAATGGGAAACATGTATCTCTGAGACACGGAGAAACCGGCAGGGCTTTGTCTCTGCTGTTCTGGGCACAGCAGCTTTCTGGGGAGGCTGATGTTACTGCAGCAGTGGAGGAAGGGGCAGCTTTGCCCACCAAGGCAGAAGGGCATTCCAGATGTGTCTCCTTCCACTTGAAGGGGCAGCAGGTGTCACGTTGAATGGCATCACAAAATCTCTGTGCTGTGGGTAAGCTGCTGTTCAGGAACAGGAATGCCAGGCTGCAAGGGTGGCTTTCAGACCAGACTCTGTTCTATTACGTTCCAACAGAATTTTACACCGAAATAAAAAAGGTATTATGCAGAAATACCGATC
Organism: Pyrocephalus nanus; assembly: GCA_038380795.1. NCBI lineage: Eukaryota > Metazoa > Chordata > Aves > Passeriformes > Tyrannidae > Pyrocephalus > Pyrocephalus nanus. Next base: position 11,235,378 of record CM076272.1, read on the forward strand.
AGGCCCCCATGTACTGAAAAGAAAACTTTACATCAGCATGCAGAGATGCTTATGTGGGCACAGAAACCGCAAGAACAAGTCCTTTTATTTTTTCAAAAAGAGGGAATTAAAGCTGCAGAGCAGTAATCACTGATGGTTTTGACATACTGTAAATGCCTTTGATTGGCAAAAGCACACAGAAGCATTGCCGAGATCAGTATCTCCCACTGAAATCCCTGGAGTTGCTGCACAGCAGTCGAGCAAAGGCCTATAGTATTTTTGCTGGAAAGTGGTTCAAGTTGCTTATTATTGCCCAACACATGCAAGCAGCTTGATCTTTTGCAGTTAGCTTATTAGCAGAACTCTAGATGGATAAAAGCAATACTCTTCAAAATCCATTATTAAAATAGGATATTTTGCTTTTCTGCAACGTTTTTATTCCAATGGATTTATTATGATTTTTAATAGCTAATGCTACTGGAAGTCAGAAGTATGGCAGTATTTTTTCTAAACCATTATTTAAAATACTGTTCTGCAAAATGTAAAATATTAATTTTTTTTTCCCCCCAGAGGATCATAAAATGTTTAAAAAAAAAAAAAATCCAACCTGCTTCAAGCTAAAAATTGTGACTCACATTCTGTAGTACTTAAATTGAAAAGCAATCCAACTAAAGCTGACTGGAGACTGCTGACTTTTTCTCTCATTTATCAGGACTGATATTTGAAGCAGAGCACAACTCCCCAATGTACATCACATACCTGAACTCCTAGTGTGGAATGCTGGCATATGCACTTTTTCACCCATTAAAAAAGATAACCCTGTGAACGGTAAGACTAGAAGCAGAATGCAACTTAATAAGGTAGAATTGCACAGCTACAAAAGTAAAAATTAAAAAAGTCTCTGGGCATGGAAGAGTGCCACCAGCAAAAACAAAAAGCAAAACAAGATTAAAAACAGCAGAGCATACTTTTGAGTGCTGCTGAAAATGGCTGAAGGGTATCCTACAGACAGCCAGAAATGACAATATAAAGACATCAATCCTCTTTTTTTTTTTTTTTTTTTTTTTCTGTGCATGCTCAGGACCTCAACGAGATAGAAGACAATGAAGGGTTAGTTGGAGTCCAAACAATGCTGGCAGCAGTGTCTCACTAGCAAAGATCAGCAGTCTTGCAGCTGAGTTCAGCCCCTTTATATCCCTAATTAGCAGCATATTTTTAAGACAGAAAGTTGAAATACACTTTCTGCAGAGCTGCTTTAATCTCCAATATGAAAATGGGGCCAAAGCTTAGTTCTGCGTGACTGGTATCTATATGCATGACTTTGTAGATAACTGATCTATTCATGTGATTCAAGTCCTCTGTGCACTTTTGGGGCTGGTGGACAGAAGACTGTCAGAGGAGGAGACTCAGGGAACACAAAGCCCAGTCCTATCTCTGCCACTGGCCTCTGGGATGACCTTGCCCTCATCGCTGCATCTCCTTCAGTCTCACTCTTACCAACAGGGACTATGGGACTGCCCTCCCTAGAAAGCACTTAAGGTCCACTGCTGAAATGACAGGTACTGCTAGTAACACATACTTCAAGCTCTGTCAGGGTTGCATTTCAGGTTACCAAACTGAAATCCTCCCAGGGAGCACACCCCAAAGTCAGACTGCTGCAAAAATGCTGCATGTTCTGCAAAGGAAGTATTTCCCTGCCGCTGTGAGTGAAGCAATGGTGCTACCACTGGGATTCTGTTTTACCAGTCTGTTCCCTAAGGAAAGAAAAGGATGTGATCACACTGTTCTCAGTCTGACTTTTACCTGCAATAACTCAGGGACACATCAGACAATTTTGCCAAACCAGAGTAAAGGAGAAAGGCCAAAGAGATATTAAGTTTCCCCACATTTTGTGATAAATAGGCTGTCCAACAGAAGATGGGCAGACAAGTAGTCCATATGCTGAGAGACAGCTTGCAGTGCAGGCTCAACCAAAACATCAGACACTAGGAAATCCACATAAAGGCAAGTCAGAGAAAAATAAACTTCTTAAGTTACATGGCTCACGGAATTACTTTTTATTTGTTTACGGGTGGGGAGAGGTTGTTTATTTTAAACAAATATTGCCAGTTCTGAGGCATTTAGCATTTACTTTTCTTCCCTTTAAGCACAGTGAAGCTTGATTCTCCTTTGTCTGAATTATTCCTCAGATATCAGAAAACTGTTTGCTATGTAGGTCCACCCAAGCAAACCAGAGTGAGCTCACTAACACCAAATGAAAGCAGTTTCTGATGACAAAATTTGGATACCCTTTAGCATCTTAGCACAAATATTTTTGTCTTGAAATATTCAAGTGTGCAAGAAAAGCACATTAAAAAATGTGTTTGGAAGACATACAGCAAATAAAAATTAATTAACCAGTTAAGACATCAATAAATGAGAAATTTTAGGGACTGGACATTCACAGACATGTATTTCCGTCCTGCCACTCTCTTCTTATAAGCCAAAGGGACATGAAAAGTCATATCATCTTCCTCCCCAAAGTGCTGAGATAAACCCTGCCACCTTCTGCATCTCATCTGCTAGAAGGAGTGGATGGATGGTATAAGAACTCTTCAGATCACAGAATATTTTTTGGCCTTCCAATATTTACACTAGAATTTTACTGTTTCATTGATTTTGTTTGGTTTTAAGAATGTTATATTCATGAGGCAGGATTTTTTGGCCACTCAACTTGATCAAAACCTTTTCAATTAGATGCAGCTGGCCTAGAGCGTTGACATTTGGTCAAATACACACAAGCAAATTTATACTTGAGGCTCATTTGTTCCACATATCCAGAGCTCCATATTCCAAGTCCAAGCTTTTATTAAAAGAAGTGTTGCTAGTCCTTATACTCATATTGGCACACTTAAAGGCAAAAGGTAGGCAAATTTCTGGAAGATCGCAGTCTCCTAGACTTGGCTGGCTTAATCTATCATTTCTTTTCCAATGTAATTTACTTCCCCAAAAAGTCAGTTAAAAAATAGGAATGACACAATATTTCCAGGCTGAAGAATGCAGATCCTCCCTGTGCAGCATTTGGTCCCACAAAATACACAAAACCCTGTTGACACTACAGCTTGTGGCTAAAATTGTTTTGGGTAAGGAAACATGATCAATGAAGATGGCAGGTCCCAGAACACAACCTCCAGTTTGGACAGGGTGGACACACACACACACACACAGATTAGGGACAAAGAAGGGAACAATGTTCACAAGTGCTTCACCTGCTGCAGCCCATGGGCTCCTGCTAGGGAGGATTCAAGCTGAAGACTCTGGAGGTTCCACTGTTATGTGGGCCTTTGAGTATAGAAAACCTTCCTGCTTGTCTCCTCTGTGACCTGTTTTCTCACAATCAGTTGCAGCTGAGGGATCTATCAGGGGACTGAAACACTCCTGGCCACTGAACAAGTGCCTGCATATGAAAAATGCTCACTGTTACCTGGGAAAAGTACACAAAATCTTTGTCCCTTGAAAGCACATTTTTAGTGCCCTGCAACCCTCTGAGTTTGGGTGCAGCAGAAGAGACGAGAGTACAAGTGTCCTACCTGTCCTCTAGAGGGAATGGAGACACAGCCAAGCATGTATTTGTCTTCATTATGCTGCTCTCTGTGGACCCCCAGAACACAAAGACTCGTGGTCTCAATGTGTTCACACCAGAACATCTATTTGCAGGGTTTAAGCAACTACTTCAAACATAAACTTCTGTCTCACAGGATCATGAACTAATTTACCCTATTACCTACCCACCTGTGTGCAGGCTCGGGCAGGCTGCACCAGCTGAGCTGTGTACACAGCACAGCAGCCACACAAACAGGACCTTCTGCAGGCACCGAGTCTGGTGCAGGTGACACTCCAGCCTGGTGCAGGTGACACTCCAGCCTGGTGCAGGTGACACTCCAGCCTGGTGCTGGGGACTGCAGAAGCACAGGCAGGCCCAGAGCACCAAATCACAGCACTTAGGGTGCTCAAGTGAAGGTGATGGACTGGGACCCTTGAGCAGGGGAGAGGCCTCAGTCCGTATTTTGGGGCTATGGGATGAGTCTAATCACAGAGCATCACCGGCACACAGGCCAATTATTTTGTTGAGATGCAAATAACACATACAACAACAACAAGATGTATGCAATCTGGGGGGAATGAGGAGCAATAAAATCTAATTGCAAAGGCAATGAAATGGAGTGATTTGCAATCATTTTGCAAAGGCAGGCTTTCCCACTTACTCTGCTGGCAAACTTGTACCTGCAGAAAGGCTCAGTGTCCTATGGACACAAAAAACCTACCAACTGTCTGTAAATAATTGCTTCCAATGCTCCACACCCTCAGCTACCACTTACAGCACAAAGCAACCAATGAAACACAAAGACTTTTGCTAAGATGAAACTTTTGCCTGTGTCAATTGGGCTGCTAAAACCGTGGAATGAAAAGAGATTCATGGAGTCACAGTGGTCTCTGTGCAGCACTTGGACCCAGCTTCAGTATTTTTACTGGGTTTCCTTTCAACCTCTGCTCAGATTTCCAGGAGCTGTCATTACAGTGTCAAATACCTTCTCTGCAAAGTCCCCCAGTCTACGTTAAACTCTTAGGAATTTTAATCTGTCTGCCTAAAGAGACTCAGGAACAAGTTTTTCCAAGCCAAGTCATACCCCTCCCCACCTGCCTGTTTTTCTGCTTCCAAAAGCTCAGAATGAGAGTTTTCACTTAGTTTTGAACCAAAATGTAATGTTTCTGAAATTTATTTAGATAGTCTCTAAAAGATTAACAACCTTATTTATTACAATAAACATTTTCCTAAAAAGAAAAAAAAATCCCCTCCCCCAAAATATTCTCAAGCAGCAGCTTCCAAGGCACTCCATTATGTACATGCAGACTTATGAACTTAAACCCTAAGTACTAAACCATGTTAGGAAAAAAATAACTCAAATGAAACAATGAAAACATGAAAGACAAAAAGATGTATTTTTAGAGATGCCAGTGGCATTAATGTCAGGGACAAGATGAACACATCAATATGGTAGTGACCAGATTTGCTAGGGTGACAGTCCATTATTATAAAGAATATATTTTACATCAAAACCACTAAATATGAGTTTTAGGCATGTGAGTACTCTCTTTCAATTCACATGGATTAATCATGGGCTTGAAGTTGCCTACGTGTTTATATACTTGTAGAATGAAGAGCTACTTTTTAACATCCTTTCTTTCCTATCCAATATGTTAAGTTGAAGAGATATATGACGTATATGTAAGTGGTTTTTATTACTCTCAAATAACCTCTCCGAATATTGAGTTGCCAGGATCACAAGTGACCTACAAAACCCAGAAACTGAGCTGCAGTTATGCTGCAGATGCCACAAAGTTTACTCCAGAATCTTCTTTCTTCCTCTGATTTTCTCTAACTTTCCATCTCCAAACAAGACCAAAGACTTCTGGCCATCACTGTTTTTCATTTCTACACCAGACCTGAAGAGGCAACCAGAAGATTAATTTTAAGGATACAGACTGTCAAGGAACAAATGACACATGTGGAACTGTAGTAACTATTTTCCCCACATACATTATTATTAAATTTTTAAAACACTTCACCTATGAATCAGGAATGGCCTCCATACTAAGCATGCTTTAAAAGGTTACCATTCTGTTTTAAAAAGCAACTGTAAGGAAAGAGCATATTATTCTAACTCATATTGTGCAAATAAATGGGAAAAGACAACTAGAAATAAAAGAGGACTTGGTTAGTGATACACATATCTGGAGGTAGAAAGAAGATTAGGGAACACTGCACATATACATTTATCTTGGTATCCAGGCTGAGTGTTTACATGCACCTCACACAAATCAACAAAACCCAACCAAAAACCTTTCAGTCAGTATTCAAAATGTTGAGTCTGTCACTTGCCTTTACTTTTTAATGCATTGGTGATGACACATGATGTGTCCAAGCCATGCTCCACAACCAAAGAGTTTTAGCTTACACTGCTTTTACCTGTCAAGATCCTCAATTAGGCCTCACATGTGGCACTCATGATGTCATCCTTTTCAATAAATCTGCCCTGGCACCCACCCTGACACCTCTCTCATTATACCACGTTGCTGCATTGCTAACATTTGACAAACAAGTGAACTAATACCATCATCCAGCAGCAAATGTCTCAGAAAAAGTATAAGCTTCTCATTAAAAAATTGTTATTTTTGCTCCCACATCTGCTAAAGAAGCTGGCATTTCTTCTGAACATATTGCCACTAAAATCTTTATTATTATGGGCTTCTAGAAAGTTAACAGCTAGAGGCTTGATCATGCAAGCACAGCTGGGCATACAGTTTGGCAGCATAAACAAAGCCATTGTCTTTGTATGATCAGATCCCAGCCAGCACAATAACATGGCAATTATATACACAGGTGAATCCATTCATTTGTAAGGCAGGAGATGGCATAAAGCATCTTCTAAAAGATAAGGAGAAAACATTCAGAGCATTTTAATGCTGAAAAGCCCCATCTGACAAATGTATCTTCTTTAATCTGTTTTCATCTTTCAACAAGGAGTTCTTGTCATTTTACCAGAAGTACCAATTCAAAAAATCTGTTCACAAAACTGACCCACTACCTTAAAAACAATAAAAAGCTCCCAAGCAGATTCCCTCAAATAAATGCAAATAAAACAAAATATTAACAGACAGAACAAGCTTATTATTGGTGATATATCTCTGCAGACATTAAAATTTTAACCTCAAGGCTTAATAACTTTATTAACTTAATACTACCTTCTTCTACAAGCTGTGATAGAAATACTGACTGTGACAAAGAAAACTTAAATTTGCAGAAGAGCAAGATTTTGAAAAAGAACTCCTGATAAAAAGCAGCAAAAGGGGTACCTGAAAATGTGCACATATGCAAGTCACCTGATCCAGACGCCATATGAAAAGAATTATCTTTTGAGTTTGCTGCACCACTAGTATCTTTCAAAAGCCCTGGTATTTGGAGAGGCACTGCAGTAAGGAATGTCATCTTTTATTTTTTTTCTTTTTTAAGATGAATGTCTGCCTTCTCCCTTAGGCTCTGGTCCTACTTTATGTTTCTACAGGCACGGCAGCACACATGTAAGCAGTTTTATTGAAATCAAGGAATCTTTATGCAGTTGAACTCATTCTTTTCCTTTGGGACATGGTCTTTAGAGAGCAAACTAATGGGATAGGTATCATCTTCCTTCTGCTGTTCCATAACAACCAGGACAGAAAGCCTCCAGCCACACAGAGGATCTGTGAAGGGTTACTCCCAGAACACATGAAATGCCCAAGCCTGTGTCTGCTGGGGGATAATGAAACCCAGCAGTAATGGTGCACTGCTAAGAACACAGGAACCTCAGTTCTGCAAACACTTCCATATGTGATTAATCCTGAATGAACGCTACTTAATTGGATTCCAGATAATAGTGTCTGAAGAAATCCTTACAGAAATACAAATTTACACTGGCTCAGATGGAAACTCTGACATCTGGGCTGAAAACCAACTAGCAACTAATTAGTTTAAGAAAAAGGTGATAAACACATGCCAGTACAGTAGGACACAATGCCTAGCATGAGATGCCTTGCTTAGGTGTATTCCCTGCCAGGATCTGCCTCCCTTAACACCTTTTTCCATGTTCTGGAAGAGGCATTTGGGACAGCAGGGTGAGAACCTTTGCAGATATTCAGGCAAAGACAGTTTTTTATGCCTGTAGGTGTGCATGCAGAAGCACGCAGTCACTTCCCTACACCCAGTGATTGTAAACCCAGTGACAACTGACTCACAGTCCTGGGTCTGTGAGAAATACGAGCTGCAAGTAAACTGAAACTCAGTCTGTAAAAGGAAAAGGCTAACACATCTGGGAAAAAGGACTGGCAATGTCACAGAGAGAAAGCTGGAAGCGGCAATACTACGGGAAGCCAGCAGTGGACCACAAGATACATTTGACCAACAAAAGTGCTGCAAAGGTCAAGGCAATCTGCAGCAATCCCCATATACAAACACAGGTCCTGCCAGGGAGCGGGCAGAGAACCCCACGTGGTGCAACTGCACCCAGGAGAGCGATCCAGGCTCTGAGCAGGGCACGGCCATACAGGCTGGGAACATGTTGTAGGAAGCTACAGAAAAATGCAAGTCTTTAGGGCATTGCACACACCAAAAGCAATCAGTGGGACTGGCAGGATTCATTTACATACAGGGTTGAGTGAAAAATTCTGTCCCAAAGAAGGAAGGCAGGCCATGCATGGACAGCTTCACTTTTGCAGGGGGGTGCCTGCTGGCTCTGGAGCCCCCCCTTAGCCATCAAGCTTGGGTGGTCTCTGCACAAGGAGTAGGAAAGGAAAAGGCAAAACTCAAGAGAGGGAAGGATACAAACCTCCTTTCAACACACAGTGCTCTGCTTTCTGGCATCACCTGATGTTGCTTTGTCAGCACAGCCAACCCATGGCCCATGTTAATCCAAACACTCCTCCATCAGTGCCTCCCTCCCTTGTTCCCACCCCACAGCTGCTGCAAGGCAAGATCCTGGTAGTGCCATAGAGAAGGTGAACCATAAGTGCCCTACCTCTCAACTTTTCCCAAAGGATAAGTGGAGGAGGAGCTGCAGGAACTGCCTCCTAGTTACCAAACAATAGGTTAGGGACTAGGGTAACAGCCAGGAATGGAGACCTGGATTCTTGGTTTCTTCATATGGAGGAGATTCCAGATGAGGAAAATAGCCCATCCTTCAGGAATTAAAAGAAGGGGTTCACAGTATCCCTTTCACATTGTAAAATATAAGACCTGTAGAGCTGAAATAAAACTAGCAAAAAAGAGCTGCTTTAATTTAATGACTTTGGATGCAAAACACACACATCAACATATCAAGGGAGTAACAGCAGCTACAGAATTGTTCTTTGCAATTATAGCATTTGCTCCTCTATCTGTACTTTCCTGCTTCTCCCACCTGGATTGCATCTCCAGACTGATGCTACACATCTCTGTAAGGTCTCTCCCTATGTTATTATTAAGTTTCAATATGTACTTATATTTAGTACATTTAGTAATCCAGTCTGATACGGGATTGATTCCCAGAAATGGTTTGCATTATTGTGCAATTGTGTCTTGAGCTCTCCCAGACTTAAAAGTTTCTTCTACTCGTTGCTTCAGCGTGGTTTTATTCTCTGTGTTGCAAGAAGCTTCACAGGTAGGTGCCTTCCAAGCCCAAGGAGAACAAAGTTACTGACTTTAAAGGCTGACACACTGTTTCCTAGTTGACCTCGGTGACACCACAGAGATACTTGTAAGGTCCCAACACTCTGGAATTGTTTCCTTCCTCCCTGGCCCTATTTACTCTCCTGAATGTATGATGTTTTGTTAACTGATGGTCCTAAGGAAATTCTTTGGTGTATGATATTCCTTGCCCTGTTTTTCCCCCTTTTGTTACATTATGTCTTCTATTTAAGCAGCCAAACCAGAGCTGGCAAACAGCCTCTCTCTAGGTTTTTTACACGTTGCTGCAAGGCAAAATAAACAGTTGTTTCCAGTTTGCATTGTAGGAGCTACAGATGTATGCTAATTAACCTTTCAGTCTGCTAATGGAAAGCTGAAAGAGATTTAAATGTACTTTTCTAAGGCAGAGACCAAAGAGTATGGACACCTGTCCTTTTTAATGTTGGGCTCTGTGCTCTCCAGAGCACAGTACAACGTCATCTCCTCCCTTTATGTTGACTCTGAAGGCATTTTCAGATTTCAGCAGGGCTTTACAAAAGGCATAGATAACATCCTTCTGAAATTCAAGGACATTATGTGTCTTTTTGGAGCAGCAATGATGCCAAGGATAATATTTGGGTTGACCTGAGACCATTTGAAGGATGGGGAACTTCAGAGCAGGGCAATAGGAACTACATCATAACATGGGAACTTCACTGTTTTGTTAAGATGCTGCAGTATTTACTCCAAATTCTTTTGTTTTCCAGAACAAAAAATTAATATAAACAAACAAACAAAACCAACCTGCAATGCCAGGTCTCATATACCCTTCAGGCAAAAGTATTATCAAGCCTGTCATATCAAATAGTCTGAGTAGAAGAAAGGAAAACTGGAAATGAATCTGCAGTTTATGTCCAGTTTTGGTATCAGGTTTAGAACTGGCTGCTACATAAATGGATGAAACAATCTCAGATGTGCAAAGCCAGTACTGCAGAGACCTTCCCCAGAGGAGGAAGAAGGATCTGTTTCCTTCTTTAAGTTTTAGAAGCTTTACCTCATGATACCCTCATTTGCCAAATATTTCTTGGCATCTTTCAAATAACTGTTCATTCTTGTTGTTCCTATTGTGCTTCAGATGAAATACTGGGCCTTTCTCTGGTGATGCTGCCTCTGTTAGAGTCCAGACTCAACTGATGTCCTACCATGGCAATGTGCCACTCCTGTTTGAAGCATCTAATCTTTCCCATGGCAGTGTGTACCTGTGCACAGAGCAGGGACGTGCATACACACACGGACCTTGCAGAGATACAGACGACACAAGGGCAAACTTGTGCCAAAGTACCTAAAGGAACAGGAAAGTACTGGTGTTCAGCTAATTCCTAACACCTTTAAAAAGCTGGCTCCACGACCTCTTCCTGCCTGCTCCACACAAACTACTTTCCAGTGTTTGTTGCTATATTTATCACTCAAATTACAGTATTACCGAGAGGCCTCAGGCAGGCTGGTTCTCCTGTCTGTCTCTCAGGCACACAGTAGAAAGGTCTTCACTGCTCAGACACCACCATTTCAAACAGTTAAAGTGTCCAACCTCTCAACATTGTCATCACTTCTCCAGCATCATCAGGAAATCCTTTCATCTATCCTCAAATGACAATTATAAATACTTACTGTCGGCAACCACTTGCTTACAAGATTTTTATTACCCTAAATGCAGGAAGACTTGTTAATGCATTATTACGTTGGGAAAAAATCAGGAAACAAAGAGTAAAGACTGAAAACTCAGTCCTCATTTTCCTGTCTACAAAAACTTCATTCCAGTTGGGGGTCCTAAAAGGTTCTTTACACAATAACAAAACGAAGAGGTCAACTAATGAAGGGGAAACTAATATCTCTCCTATCTTTTTGTGGTAGGAATATACAGATTGACTTGACAGACTACAGATTTCATTGAAATGGGCACCCTTCCTCCCCAGTCAAAACATGTATCCAATGATTTCCATGAGATCAGTTGATGAAAATTATTCAGTTGCTTCAAAGTAACAAGGAAATTTTTTTACAGAAAGTCTGTACAGTAAGGATATGAAAAACTTCAGCTCTTATTGCCTCAGAACTTGTGAGACAACTGTCTTTATTCTGGGTTAGCTTCATTTGGACTTAAAATCGTGACACTGCAGGAGAAAATGTATTCATCTATTGTCATTTACACAAAAAGATTGGACTTGCACATTTGGGGCTAGTTATTTAAACTAATTAAAGAGGGAAAAAACCAACAGAGAGATTTAAAGAACTCAGTTTTTAAGATGTTTTCCCATATACCCCTGCCGTGCTAACAACAAACACAGAACATCTTGGCCCCAAATTGATTAATTTGCCAAACAAGAACAACTGGAAAGGTTTTACCATAAGCTATGGTTCAACTTCATATATAAAAATTACGACATTTTAGGCTACAATCCTCACATGAAATCTTTTTTTAATTCACACTTGAAACTGAGTGCAGGAGGACCATCAGCTGCTGAAGTTCCCTACTCTCTGAACACTGGGAGAATTCATGCTTCACTCCTGTTACTTTTGTTTTAGGAAATGAAGGAATTAGTACTCAATGAGCTGATGAAGTCATTGAAAAGGCACTCACACTTACTCTAGAATATGACCAGGCATCTGCAAATAACAGTTTAAATGCTGTCTAAGCAACATGTGTCAACCTGGTGCAGAAGGTTTAGAAAGTAAAAATAATTCCATAAAGGACTCACTGCCTTAAATGTGCTCCTTTCTGATGCACCACAGCAGAAGTCATGGGAGTGCTGCCTGAAGAAGCCACGACCTCACCATCAGTTCCCAGGATAAGACAGACCTTTGCAGTAATCAGCAAATCATGTCTCATCTCAGAAAGGAACAAACAGAGACTGCCATGAAAAATTGCTTGCAGATCTCCGAGGACTGATGTATGAGTGAGGTACATAATTAAAAAGGGAGAGAGACTGAAGAAGTCCTGAGCTGGTAAAGGAGAAGTCACAGGAGGCTCATATTTAGTAACACGGCAAAAGTGAGGTCATAAACCAGAGCAACCGAAAGGGAAAAAGGGAAAAGCACATGGTGAAGGACTGGACAGGTCCCAAATGGCCAAAGAGAAAAGCTCAAAAGACTGCAGACTGAGTTTTGGCAGAAAAACACAGAGAAAGATCTGTTGTCTATTCCCGATGGACCCTTTGAAGTTTTCTGGATCTAATATGACTTTTGTCTGTCATTCTTTGCCAAAAAAGATAAACCCTGCCAGGGAAAGACCCACCTTACCATATCCTTACACTAATACAAAAATAAATGGTCTGTTTTAAATATCAAACACTTAAAATGCCGAACCTTTCTTCTACGATGTGTTTGAGATTTTGATATTTTCAAGCTGTCATACTTGCCATTATAACAGACCAAAGCTGTACCTGGTTAAATACCTTGTACTTTACCAAATTATGTCACAAGATGGGCCTGGGTCCTACACCTACAGCTTCACCACAATCAACCCATTAGCTCCAGCCATACTTCACTGAACAGGATGAGCTGAGCTTTAAACCCTTCCCTGGAATTATTTTAGCTCATACTTTCAAGTGCCTCACTTTCATGCCTCGTCGGATGGAGGACATAGTCAACAATACCGAAAATAAGCACTCAGCTAAAAACTATCATGTAATCATTACATTTATGATGCTCAGCCCACCACAGACACTAGTTCCCACTAAAATGACAGCTTTTACTATGTATTACTCTAAGCAATATACTGAGAATTTCACATCCATTTGCAACTCTAACACATTGAAGTGCCCCAAATACCGTTCTGCCATTGCTATTGGCAGACGCTTTTTAATAGTGACATTCATATGAGGATTGTTAGCTCACTAGAAAATTTGGAGTTCAAGTATGTGTTAATTCAGAGTAGCAATAAAAGAATGGGACAAGACAAACAGGAGTCCAGAATATAGAAAATTAGCCCTCAAAGACAGTAAATGCACCTTCATAATAGTGTGACACCAACACTTTAAAGGCTGTGTTGTCCTCTCAACGCAAAATGTTCTAAACAGCTTTAAACATCCACGTTTGACACTAAAATATGTTGTTTTACCTGCTTGGATCTCTTGTATTGTCCTAAACCAATTTTACCATCCCTCCACAAACTACTTGTGTTTACCCAAATATAGTTCTTGTCTCTCCAGCTGTGCAATCCTAGATTTCTGTATAATAATGGCACCAGCCACTTCTTTGGGCATGTTCTTATTTTATTGAGGTCATTACAGACTTTTTCTTTGCTCTCTACAGTTGCATTAGCAGCTTCCTTCCTATTTTTAAATCAGCAGCTAATTTCAGCAACTAAGTGCCTATTGTTTCTTCAGGGTCACTCATAAAACAAACACCATTATTGATCTTTCTGAATCTATCACTAGTTTTTCCTTTTTATCTCATCTGAGTGACTATTCAAGAGGCAATTTCTCAATAAACCAGGACATCTATCCTGGATAAACTAGGGTATCTGAAGAGAGATATTTTTTTGTCTATGTGTGCTAATACAGCTCCTATCACAGCAGTAGCCAAGCAACTCATAAACATTAGTGATTTTGTCTCCACTCTACAACACCTTTTTAAAGGGAAAAGTGTTGTTAACTGTCTTTTATAAACAAAGAAGAAAGACACAGGGATTTAGTGCTTCAAAGGCAAGGACCACTCAAAAATGTACAATGAATTGAATTCTTATTTTCTACATTTTAACCACAATGGCATCTTCCCTCTATTTTTGTAGGCACTCTGGATACACAATTGCTTATTTGCTGGATTACAGCAACTGATGACCTGGCCAGTTGGTATTTATTCTGCATTTTTGATGAGCATCTGAAGACAACAGACATCACAGACTAATAGAAAAATCATGTTAAACCAAACTGTTGTCTGCATTTAATCTACTGTTATTATGAAGCTTCAATACAATTCTTGGGGCCTAAACCCTAAACCTATTCCCTGTCCTCCAGTCAAGTCAAAGGAAATTTTGCTTTGCACAGGAATAGGTGATACCAAAATGCAAAGCAGCCCTTACATGCAATAAGAACTACGTGACATGTTTCAGACATCAAGATTCTGCCATTACCACTTTGGCCAAGCGCGGCAAATTTGGTCCCTTTAAAATTAATTCAAGACCAACCCACAAAGAAACTTTAAATGCAGTTTGACTGCTATAACACACCATCAGTTATTAGAAAAAGTTTTTTAATGGTCCCCTGGCATATCGTCACTATCTAGGCACCTTCTGCCTGGTTTCTCTCTCTTTACTCACAGGGATGGAAGTCGGGCTTGCTGGTCATGCTCTGTTGAACTCTGGATCAACATACCTCCAAAGAGAGGAGGTGGAAAGCTAATGGTGTAGGACCAGAGACTGCTGCCTGTGCTGGGTTTGTCTGCTGTGCTGGGCCACGAGGAGCTGGCTGAGCCCATGGGTGAGAACCCACCTAGTGAGAGACAGGAGTCACTGAGCTGGGCCCAGCTCTGCACTGCTGCCACTGGAGCTTCTGGGATCCTGCTCTGAATGACACTACCCATGCACACAAAAATACACCGTGGATTCTGTGCCAGGCCAGTTATGTCTGTGTGTTTCATTAAGGGGCAGGCAGAGCACTTCTGTCCTGCTGTAACACTTCTCGGGTTTATTAAACACAGTTTAAGAAGTTTGTCCCCAGACAGGAAATTCATGCCAAAGGTCTCAGAGATGCCAAACACCATTTGGTAGGGGCAATAACACTGCCATTTAAATGTATTGTTACTCTTATTATTAAGCTACTATATTAGCATGAAATATGTAAGTTTTTATGAGAATACAAAGATCAAACACGCTAATTTCATAATGAATAAAGAAGTAGCTA
Source organism: Pyrocephalus nanus (assembly GCA_038380795.1). NCBI lineage: Eukaryota > Metazoa > Chordata > Aves > Passeriformes > Tyrannidae > Pyrocephalus > Pyrocephalus nanus. The sequence goes on from CM076272.1 coordinate 11,250,468, forward strand.
GAAACCACTCAAGGATCTGGAAACAAGTGAATCCCCTGGATAAAAGGCATTCAGTTAATCAGGGTATCTGAGTTGCATTCTCAACTCAAAGATTTATTTTCTCCTTACTTGTATGCAAAAATGTTTTTTGTGAAACAAAATACAGACTGATGTCCTCAGTAGGTGTCTCCTTCACTTAAGAAAGCATGCATCAGGCAAACCTTGGCAACCAAGCTGAAGAAAAGTCTTAGTAAAGACAGCATGATAGTATTAGGTCAGGCAGACATCAGCCTGTTCTACCAGGAAGTTGTGTGTAACCCAATCACAAGTTTCAGGAGCACATTCTGTGCCTCTTGATACTCTGGTGAACTAACACCCTGTACCAATGGTCCCCCGGCCTGACAGCCGTCTTCCTACCCAGTGGTAGACTCTGGGCTCTCTACAGTTTCTGCCTCTACTTGCTAAGTCATGTTAAAACTACAGACTGCTTTGTCTTCACTTGAACTTTACATCCTGTGTTAGTCTGCACAAAGGAAGTGAGCAATGTGAACAGCACACCTGTTTTTTCCTAGTGAAGATGCACTTTGTTGGATATTATTGCCATTCAGATACCTATTTAGCAACCCAGTCAAAGACTATGACCAGCTGCATAGCATATAATGATTTTTTGAAAGGGAAGAAAATGCCATTAAAACAAAAGGCCCTGTTCTGCTTCTGAGTAAACAAATGGGAGTTTTACAAAGGCTCAAAAAGGAAAGGGATTAACATGCTTCAACGTGGTAATGGTCTCAACTGTTCACATTAAAATTTTCACAGTAAATTAAACCATGACAGAGGTAGGAAAGAAGTCAATTTTCAGTGGCTCATGCTGTTCTGCTGACATAAATTGCCATTTTTTAGGTAGTATATCCACCAACTGGTATAATGATAAAATTATAAAACCACAACCCGTTGTTGATTATGTTCGGCCTTTTGCATGCTAATTTTAGCCTGCTCTGCCAAAATAATTGAATGCACCACCTTATTTACAGGCTTCTAGATATTTAGCAGCCTCTTGCTACTCTTTTTTTCACCAACCTTTGCTTAAGCTTGCGGTGTTGACCTTCCCCCTTGTACAGTGTCTGCTGTTCAACACCACTTCTGCTTCCTCAATTCTTCTCATTACACCTTTCCAGCACTTACACCCATCCTTTTCCAGGGCTCTCTTGTCAAGGGTAATGCTAAATGTCAGTCCATCTTTACCCTGCTCCTCTCTGTTTCCCTGCATACAACACTTCACTATCTTCTTTACAGTCTGTATAGACCAGCAACTTTCCTTGACTAGAGAATGATGGCACGAAGCACTACCCAATCATCCCAGTAAGACTGAGGAAGACAAGTAAATACAGACTCACTGGTTGATGCCTGCCAAGAGTTCCCACAACACGTGTTACTCAGTGAGTTTACACAACAGTGACCAAAGAGGAGGGAAGGGACCGGCAGTGTAAGTGTGCCACGGTAACAGATCCCCTGGAGAAAGCTCTGCCCCGCGTTATTGTAGCAGCACCAGAAGTGGCTGTTTAAACACAATCCAGCCCTTATCTGACCGCCAAATGCCCACGATGCCTTTGCACCTCAGTTGTATCATGGCAGCGTAAAACAAAAAATGACAAAGGCCTATGAAAGAAAGTCAACCCACTAGAGGACAAGGTGCGGCGGGAGGCCCGACACCCAAAAAGCGCGGGTGCGGAGGGGTGGCAGCTGGGCTGGGGGGCTGCCACAGAGCCAGACCGCGCTTCGCTCACCGAGCCGAGCTGAGCCTCCCGCGCCCACCGGCCCCGGGGACACCCGCAGCCTGACCCCGGCTCTCTCCCCCTGCACACCTGTCCCTGCCCCAGCCCGTGCCACTTCCCCGGCAGGTCCCGGGCCCGCAGCGCTGTCCCCGCCGGTCCCTGGGCCGCGCCGGGCCGGGGGCGGCGGCCGCGCTGCCCTGCCCTGCCCCGGGCCGCGGGGGCCCCTCTGCCCCCCGGGGGAGCCGGGGGCCGGGGCGAGGGAGGGCGTATAATAAACAGCATCGTTGTCATGCGGGCAGGGCTGCCGGCTCCCCAAGCCTCCTCCCCGCGATAACAACCCAGGTACAGCCCGCGCTCGCCCCCCTCCCTCCCTCCTCTCCCTCCTCCTCCTCCTCCTCCTCCTCCTCCCGGGGGGCCGGGGAGAAATCTGCAGATCAAAGAAAAGATGCACAATAATAGCGGGGTGGGCGCGCACCGCGGCCCCCCGTCCGGCGGGGCCGGGGCCGGGCCCTGCGGCGGCTCCGTGGCCGCGGCCCGGCCGTGCCCGCCCGGCGGTGCGGGGCGAGGGGGGCGGCGGCGCGGGGCCGGGCGCCCCCGCCGCGGTACTCACCCGGGCCGGCCAGTGCGGGTACCCCTTCATTTTGGCGAACACCAGGTCTCCAGCCTTGTATTCTCGGGGCCGCGGACGAGCCATCGGGAGCCGCCGCGGGAGCCGCCGTGTGTCCCCCCGCCCTCCCGCACCCCCCGCCCCGCGCACGCCGCCCCGGGGGCAGCCGGGCGAGCCCCCGCGGGGTGCGATGCGCCCGGGCACGGGGCGCAGCCGGGAGCGGGGCCGGGCCGCGGGCGATCCCCGATCTCTCCGGCGGCGGCGGCGGCGGCGGCGGCAGGAGGAGATGGGGTGTGTGTGTGTGAGTGTGTGTGTGCGTGTGTCTGTGTGTGTGAGTGTGTACGCGGGGGAGGGGGAGGCCTTGGACACAACCCCAGCAGCCCCCGGTACCAGGGAGCGGGGCTGGCCGGGCGGGGGCGGCCGGGGAGCCCTCGCCCCGCGGCGGCGGCGGCGGGCGCGGCGCTGCCCGCGGCCCCCCCGTGCGCGCTGGGCTACGCCGCCCGCGCCGCCCGCTCCATCCCCGCCGCAGCCGCCGCGGCCCCGGGAATATGGAGCCGGCTCCGCCGAATTACTCCTCGGGCAGCGACCGAAAACAGGATCTTCTTATCCCCCCCCCCCCCCCCAGCCTCCCCTCCCCAACCCGCCCGCGCCTCCCCCCCGCGCTTTCCCTTCCTGTTATTTTCTAGGTACACAGATCGGTTTCTATGAAAATAGGAGAGCAGAGAGCGCTCCAGTCCCGCCCGGCCCTCCCTTCCTCGCTGAAGCATGACATGGTTCTTTATGCGCGCCCGACATGGAGGCTGGGCGGCGAGGACAAGCCGGCCGGTGTTTGCAGCAGGGCGTCCGCTTCTCCCGGCCGAAGGCTCCGGGCCTTTGGGCCTGGGAACGCCCTCTCTCCCCTTGTCCTGGAGGCCCAGGCCCAGCACGGTGCCTGCAGACCCTTCTTGAGCCCTCCCCGTGCCACCAGGACCTGGCCCTGAGCAAACCCTAGGCAAGGGCCTGGCTCCCAGGCACAGCGTTGTCCCATTTTCTGTACCCAACCTCTTCCCCACCACCAGCCCCTCCACCTGCCTTCTCAGCCTAAAACTAAAACCCATGGCCACCAAACCAGGGACCTCGGAGCTGCACAACGGGGGCTTCCCCTCACACGGTGTTTGGGATCTGGCACTTGCCAGATGATACTGGTTTCTACAAATGTCCACCCCTGTGGAAGGGAAGCACTAGGAACTCACAAATCCCAAATAGTGTTGCTTTTACCATAATGTTACCTGTTCAGTCGTAATGTGCTGACATCAGTTATTACTGACATTTGTTACACTGAAGTATTGTCTAGTGGAGCAAAATTAGAAAGGCACCTGCAAGGTGGCCTAAAAGTAGAAAAGCTTAGGACGGGTTTTTCTGCAGGTCTGGCTGAAACTGTAGCAGTGGATTCCCCTACCACTCCCACATTCAAGATGGCAACTGTGCTCTTTGGGTTTAGGGAGGCAGCTCTGGCTGGGTGCTTCTCCGAGTCCCAAGGAAAGCACCTGGCCACAGGCAGTTCCTGCTGATGAAGAAGGAAATAGATGGGTGAAGACTGTAAGGTCACATTTTGGGGAGGGAGTAGATGGACCATAGAGAGCACTTCCAGTCTGCAAGGGCTGGTAATGGCAGAGAAATAAGACAAATAAATCCTTCTTCTAGCACCTGTTCCTGGGCTGGAACAGGACCAAGAAGACTCTTGCTGTTTATGGTATTCCCAGATGTGGGTCTGGTACCCAAATGCTGCTGTTGCTAGTATGTAAGTCAATAAAGTTTGTCACTCTGGGTCATAAAAAGGGATAAGCACTTCCCTGCTGGTGAAAGCATTGCTGTAAAATCATTAACTCAAGTATTAGTAGCAGACTAATAATAATAAAAAAAAAAAATCCAAAAAGCCAGATAAACATTTAGATGATTAGCCTGCACTGTGCTCAGTGCTGTTATGTGTTCCTGAAGTACTGAAATCAGTGACAGAGTTGCCAGTGCAGCCACCTTCAGTATAGACATGTGGCCAAACAGCTCACTTTCACATCAAATAGGATTTTGTATCCTTTTAAATTGATACCTAATTTCAGTTTAAATTCCCGTCAGAAAAATGTAATATAAAATCTCTGAGTACAGAAGCTGTGGACTCTGATCTGAGTCTGTCCAGAATAATCCTATGTGCTGTCTTACCTCCCATACCTCTATCAGCTCCCCAAACCAGCCTTACTTCCAGAATACTTACTAGAGAGGTGGAGCTGCCCCTTTTTTTTTTTTTTTTGAATGCCTATTTGCTTTTCATCTGAGATAGAAATAGCTCTTTCTAGTACCTTATTTAGTGACCTTAAATCAGAAAGGAGCAGGATGTGTGCCAATTTCTTCCAAAAGGAAACTCTACACTTTATATACACACCCATGCAACAGTGTATTGCTTATGTCAAAATAGCAACACTCAAAGTAACTCAACACAGAACTGAAATGTCTGATTGCAATTACACATCTTTACTTTGTTTTGTCCCAACACAGTGAATGAATAATGTTTCTAGTCTGCAGTGAAGATAATCACATATTAGAGCTCCAAAGAAAACTCATCCCAGGGACATGCAAGGATGCAGCTCTCTTTCCCTCTTGTGTATAGACTGCAGAGGATAAATGAGTTGCTAAGGTAAGAACTCTGTTCAGGTTTGGCCAGCTAAAAATTCTTAAACATTCTGCATACAGTTCCTCCATCAAGCCATGGTAAAGATGCTTGGAAAGCACAGAGAAGAAAAAGCAAATTTTCCTGCTGTTAAATGAAAAACCAAATCAATGTTCCACACATTAACAGTACAGAAAAGCACCTCGGTACAAACAGCAAAGGAGTTTGGTAGGGTGTATAACCCCCTCAGCCACTCATCACAGCATACAAAGCCTGAGACCTCCTGCTGTGTCACCTGTATTCTGTTCATTTCTCTTCTTTTACAAAGGGGAGTTCACCTACTCCTTTTGCACAGAAGTGGGAAAGGGGAGTGAAGAGTTTCTTCCAAACACTTCAAGAGCAGTTTCAGATCATAACAGTGAATGGAGGGGTACAGAGGCTTCCTAATATATGCACTGCATGCACATAGGCCGGGTCCGAAGCCTACAGAAGCCAAGAGCTGTGTCTGCTTTGGGCACAAAGATCAGCAGGTCACAGATGCAGCACCATCATGTCCTTACAGAGCAAGTGGGACCTGCAGCAGGGATGGGTCTCTCCTTCCCCCTGAACTCCCCAGAATGATAATACCAGCTTGTCTCTCATCTCTCAGCCTGCCAGACAGGTGTTGTATTTCCAGAGCAGGGCAGTGTACACAAGTATGCAGGGAGAGGGAGTGAAGGCAGAGGCCCAGCAGGACCATGCAGGGAGGTGGCAGGGCCAGGAGCGTGGTCAGCAGTGAAACCCTGAGTCACCCGGGAGAGATGGTGCATGAGGTAACTATTTTGAAGTCATTACCACACTACTGAATTTTGCTTTCCCAATAAATCCCAGGAAATGCTGTTCTTAAGCTACTGAGAGTCTTCAAGCTAGTTCTGATCACTTCCCCCCTATTCACGAGGAAAAAACCCCTACACATTCCTGGTTGAAAACGTTCATAGTGAAAGAATTTCATTGATTCAAAAGTATGGATCAATCTTCAGGAGGAGAGTATGTGGACATAAAAGGCCTAATTTCAAAAGAGCCCTCCAAAGTCATGAATAAATTTTTAAACATACCTAAGTTTTGCATTAAATACACCATGACCATGATCACCTATTTGTATGCAAACTATTCATGGTGCTATCTTGCACTTGCCATTTTGATAGAAGCTGCCTACATTGTGTCTGTTGAAGTCACGCAGATTATTGTATTTGCCTCTAACATTCTGTCCCTGGCCACCTTGTAACTTTTGCTTTCCCTGCTCAAATCTCTTGTGAGATCTCTGCAGCATGGCCACTTGTACCATCAACTTTACTGTTAGACACTGAAATAAAATTATTTCTTTTTACTTATCTATCGATAGATGGTATCATTTTCTTTCCTTATGCATTTCCTTTTCCTGTGTGTAAAAATGTGTCAGTGATGATTACAATGATCAGTGTTTTGTCTATGTCCACAGTAAGCTAGAGCTTCTCTGTTAAATATTTTAATAGGAAATTGTTCTGGATTACAACTGAGCCATTCCCCTGTGCAAGATGCGTCTGAGAGCACTGTCTGAAATCACAGAGCTACTTCATGTCAGGTAGAAAGAGGCCCTTATGTTTTATGTCCATCCCAACATGCACAGAAAGGCACTTACCATGCCCATTAGGTTATTCTTAATTACTGGAGATAAGAAGCTCACCAGGGGATCTCAAGCCTTCTCTGTAATAGGCTTAGAAGGGAGAAGGGTGTGTATCATAGCTGGAGCAAGTTATCTATACTCAGTTTCATGAATCTTCTTATGTTATACACTCCTAATCATATTAAATTGGACAGTCTTTACAGCGAGTGCTTTACATGTTGCAGAGGTGTGAAGGTGTATCCTAGAGGCAGAGGAGATTGAAGCACTTCAGTTAAAATTAACTTTCTCCCTGGTTGGTAGCTTTCCACTGTAAGCTGGAAAGGATTGTATGGGATGGAAATGTTATTAGCAAGTGTGCATTGCTACCGTTCCTTGTTCTCTACAGGCATTTCAGCTAAAGCTACAGCAGGCAAAAGCTGCCTACAGTCAGTGCTGCTTAACAGGTTCCAGTTCAAACCTCTGGGTTTAGTTGTTTACACAGCTTTCATAATTTAACCATTAGAACTGAAATTTTCCATGATGAATCAAAACTCTTCTGACAATGACTGTAGAAGAAATAAATAACTGCAAAATTACCAAATGGCCAGGTACCATTTGAATGTAGCTGAGTTGCAAGAGTCTGAAAAGAATTCAATCACACCCAATAGGGATTGATAAACAAGTCTCATGCTCTGTCTGGGCTGAACATGCTCTAGGCTAAAGTGAATGTGATTCAGCTCATGACTGGAGATGACTGTGGAAGCAAAGCTCATGAGAGGGAAAAATGGCTATGAATACCTCAACAGCACCAGAGTGGAGTGACCCAATCGACATGCAGAGAGAGAACTGGGAAAAGCTGGAAGGGCAGCAGGAGCTAAAGCCTGGGAAAGATAGGAGAAAAGCAGAATGGGATTAAGAGATAGCGGTAAAAGCAGTCATGAGTGTAAGAACACAAAGATTTCAGAGTATCTTAGTATACATCAAGAAAACCCACACATTATCTACCAAAATTCTGTGACCCAGTACATCTCATTCTCTGCTGGCAAGCTCTTCATACAAAGACTAATGACCTGTTACTGTGCTGCCAACTTGGCTCATCAGTTTATGTGGAAATCCTGACGCTGCATTCAAATTCTCTGACCTACCAGAGTCTCTAAGTGGTAACCAGCCTGAGGTTTTCTATAGGGAAAAAAAATCCAGAAAACAAATCAGAGGGAGATTATTAAAGATTGTATCACAAACTTTTCAAGCAATTGGAGTATTTCCTAACATTTGACTACCTGACTTTGCAACTTCACTGAATTTTCTCTTGTGGCATTTGAGATGCTTTAGCAGCCATTTATTGAGAAACACTTGACAAAATCTAGTATTTCATAAACATTTCACATGATAGGAAGATTATCCTGATGGACAGAAGTTGCACAATATACTTTGCTGTTCCCATAATTTTGAATGTTTGTTATAGATGTCATTCACTGCAATGAAACTAGTGACTTCTCATTTCTATTTGATACACTAATCTATAAAACATCTCTTCAAATGGCCAGGTGAGAAACTCCATCTATAAAGCTATAAAGCCATAATACCTAAAAAAGAAAACCTGCAACAGACATTTCTCTTCTGAGGAAATATTTCAGATGTGTCATCTAAAGCCTCAGAGATTTATTGAGTGAGAAGTACGTTGAGAGTTGACAGGAACAATAAATTTAGAACCAGATTCATGACACTTACCCCATTGCAGTTTCCCCTCATAAATACTGGAGAAAAGGATTTCTCTCATATGCCCTATGGTACATTCATCAAAACGCCTTTTGAAATGTGACTTAATGAATAATTACATCCCAACATGGACAACAGAACAATATTTATTTAGGGAGATTTGTAACTTCCCTTTTGTGTTACCTGAATGACTGTCAGAAGCCAGAAAAGAAATAATGTGGCTGGCATGAAACTTCTGGGCATTGTTGCTGCTCTGTATCATAAAGCCCCTCTCAGGAGCAGCAGTTTGATGTTGTGATGTACCTACTGCTCTAGAATTCACACTTCCAGAACCCAAGCCCCGAATCTCATCTGCTGTACTGCATTCTGATGCGTCAGTGTTACCACAGGAAAAAAAAAACAATTCATAATTCAGTCAGGAGTTTCTTCCTGGATAGCTTGGCATCAGTGAGAGTTTAATGGAATCCAAACTGAATGATAGGAATGTCATTCCAATTCTCTTGAAATCAGTAGAAAAACACTCAGCATGTCACCTCTGAAACTTTGTTCAGATCGTCCTTCTCTATTCCAAGGTCAACATCACCAAGCTCTCAGAGACTCAAATCAATAAACTGGGTCTAATGCTCATTTCCCTCCATGTCTTTTCCCTAGGCCACATCCAAATCTTACTATCTTACTTTTTCCATGAGCATTTTTCTTCTCTGTGAAGGGCCTTTTCTCCAGATATGAGCACCACAGATCTCTCTTGCTCTCTCGCGTCCACATACCCTCTTCCTCCAGTCCATGTGAAGCAGTGCCTTTGAGGATATGGCAATTCTTTATAACCACTTTGTTTTGCTCAAGAGTCACTTGGAAATGTCCTCTTCCTGTCATGCCTTGTTCTACACCTTGGCTTCACTGGACTGAGTGTCCTGATGCTTCTTTGCTGTGGGTTAACTCCAGTAGGCAGCTGAGTCCCACACATCCCTGTATTATCAACACCATTTTGATCATGAACAGAGCTACTGTGAAGAAAATTAACTATATCCCTGACAAACACAACACTTTTTTCTTACCTTCCCCTCCCCATCCTGCCCAGACCTGCTGCCTCATCCCCCTGACTCCTGGATGACATGAGTGCTCACTGAGTTTGAAGGCATTAAGGACAGTCCTCAGGCTGTCTGTGGCTCTGGTGGTGCTAAGGGTGATGACCATGATGGGTGCCAGGATGAAAATTGCCATGAAGGGCTTGGGGAAGTGGATATGGATGGTATAACACCTGATGGGTTTCAGGGGAAGTAAGTCATTGCCGGTCAGGCAGAAATGGGGTAGTTATTTTCTCTCCCTTCCTCATTCCTAACAAATAAGCTATTCAGCAATCTGGGCAGCCACTCCTTTACTCTCCAGGGCATAAAGGGAAGCTGGAAGGGAGGGACCAAAGCAGCTGAATCCACCACCACCACACTTGGTCTGAAATGCTGTCAGTTCACCCTCCTGGTGCACTCTGAAAGATCAGCACATCAGCCTGTGCAGTGCAAGAACTGGTTCCAGTTGGCTCCGGTGAGAACTTCTTAAAAGCACATTTATTCACACATTCCACATACCCACTACCTCCAGATCATGTTTCTTGGCCTGCAAGAGTTTTCATGGCCTGCAAGACTGCCCCTTCCCGCTTACCTCTTGTCATGTGGCAGCCACATGTTGATTGTTTCCCCATTAACCACAGCAAACCTAATATCCTGCTCACCTATTTGTCTCTCAGAGATCTCCTGCCTGTGCTCCCTGCTCGTGACATGTCCTTCTCAAGAATCACAACCTCATTTCTTTTGAATTCCTTCCTCAAAACTTCATCCCTCTCAGAAAACCCAGGGCAGCTGATTAGGTCTGCCATGACTAATGAGTAAGGGTTAATGTAGGAGCCTCGAATTAAAGTGGTATAGAGGATGAAAAGAAAAGGTCATGAGTAGAATGTGGAGGAGGAAAGGAAATTAGCAAGTTTAATAACAATTAAGATTATAAATTAATATTACCTTGCCAGGCATTTCAGTGATCCCTTTGTTGTATAATGCATCCCTTTCCCCACAGTCTGACTTTGTTTTTCTCAAAACTGCCCTCTTCAAAGACAGCATGGTTTTCTTATTCTGAGTTTGGAAAGTTATATGTTTATAAATAATAAATATAATAATAAAAAATCAAGGCTACTGCACTTGCTAGCAAACAGCCAATATGCTCTAGGTCTCTTAGAAGCCAGAGTTCTGTTTCTGTTACTGTTTGTGCCACTTTATCTACTTTGGATGCAGTGAAGTTGCTCCTGATTCATATCACTGAGAAACTGAGTTGCTAAAATGTAAAATATCAATAAGATACAAAGACAATATAAATATTACAAAAAGATTTTCAGAGACAATATTATAAGCCAGGAGAAGAACACATTTCTAGAGAAGTGACAACATTACTATGTAATTAGAACATAGTGGCTTGGTAAGGAAATGACTTGTTTCTGGCCACTTGTTTATTTCCTTCTTTAGCTGTCACTTATGTTTAAGTGGATTCTATCCAATTGAACATGATCCCTACTTCAAACCTTCCCACTTTAGTTGAGAAAACTACAATGTTACAGAAAAAAAAACGTTTTCAGAAGAAAAGTGATACCCATCTTCACTGAGTAGCAGCAAGGGGCTTAGTATATTGCTGGAAGACAATCATAAAATATTTAGGCTGGTTAGTATTAGGAAAGTCAAAGAGAATATTATGAGTTGAAGCAGCCAAACAGAATTGGCAATGATAGTCTTATAATGGACAGGTATTAATAGACTGTTTCTCCCACTGGACATGCATGATGCTCCTGTCTCACTCAGGCAAACCTCCCACTGAAACTTTCAAAGGGCATATTGCCAGTCTAGGGATGAGCAGGGACCTCGGGACCAAAAGTGATATCCAAATCTCCTGTCCATTCATGTAATGCCTGTGTTAATTGCTGGTACTGCATCCTCCCTCTGCAACTGCACAGGGCCTGACAGCTTCCTGCACTGGGCAGATACTGGTCCTCTGAAGGTAAGAGACAGTCTGTTACCATGTGGCCCATGGTGCCCCCAGAGGAGAAATAGCTTGAATATTCACAGCTGCTTTTTGTTCATCCAATGATCAACAGTGAATTTCTGGAGCATGGCTAGCAGAGGAGTGGTAGAAAGGCAAGAATTGGTACATCTGGTTAGGCACCACAGACCTTTAGTTAAATTGTGCTGTCTCACAAGCCTTGGTTTAAACAGAGCTCTGGACCTACATGTCATTTTGGACCCTGCCAACACGAAAAGATCTATTTTTCCATACAAGTCTCAGGCAGCAATAGCATGAAATTGAAATGAGTTGCAGTTTGCTTTGCCATGCAGTGTCATCCTCTGCTCACTACCAGCCTTCCAGGATAGTTTGTACCTTACCATGGTAGCATAGGGAATTCATAGGATGTAGACTTCAGCAGCCAACATAGAAGCATTCAAACCAATATAAACTGTATGTCAGTAATGTCCACATAACATAAAATTAACACTGTTAACAAGGGATAAGAAGAATGGAGATTCAGGGCAGTAATATAAAAAAAGTAACAGCAGGCTGTTCTATAACCACAACCCATAAGCTGTTTTACATCAGTACTGGCCATTATATAAACTTTGTGCAATTTGTTTGTCTGTTTGTTTCAGCAATGGGACTTTAAACAAACAGGCAAAAGATGGTTCCATTCTGTGTCCATTTCCCAAAGTTAATAAAGTGACAAATTAAAGTGAGGTATACAAATTAAAGTGAGAAATTAATTTCTCAGCAAATATGTAGTTTACAATAGTTGTCATTGTAACAAAAGTCAACAGGCCAAATGCTCTTGGTGCAACTTTGCTGACAGCTATACAAGAAATAATTTGGTCACTGTGTATCTGGTGTACCCAGTACTCTGCTGCACGAGGCAATGGAAGGAAGAACTCACTCAAGCCTGCTGACTGTAAAACTCCCAGTAATGCTGATTGCTCTCTTGCATGACCAGCAAGATCCTGCGTTTGAGTTCTCCAGACAGAATTTCAGTCTTACAAATAGTATGTAGTTTTCCACATCTATAGGCTACTAATGAAAGATTAAATTTATACTAAACGTTACTTAAACTGCTATCATGAGAAATTTTATGCAGCGAAGTACACACAAAGCTGATGTAAACCCTCAGACATCAGACATTCCTTTATTTCACTGAATATGAGCCCATTTTCTCTCTCACACACATTCTCACACACACACACACACCCACCCCCCATAATGAACCTACTGGTTCTGACTGATCCCGACATCCCTGAAGGGCTGGGCGCAGGTCCAAGGAGCTGTCTCAGAGTAGATCACTCTGCCATATGTTTGCCTTTCTACACAAACATTTGCCAGGAAATCTATCACCGTCAATGCAGCACCATCATGTGACATGATAATAAAAATGTTTATGTGCAGTCTCTCTCCGCGTTTTGCAGACAGGGAAGTATCTGTAGGAACGAGGATACTGCTGTACCCTCTCTTTTAACTAGCACATTTGTTTTTTTGGCAATAGCTTTGATCCTCTCAGTGTCCTTCTTCTGTCAGTAACCACTCTGGTTTAGATTAAGGACAAATGCTCCATTTCTCTCATTTTTCTTAGTGAAGTGCTCCTGCAAGCTCCTTTGTTTGAAGCCTGTGCTTCAAACACTTAAAAACTAGGGCTTTGAGTCCGTGAACGTTTGCCTCCAGATTCACCGCATTTAGTTCATTGCCAGGCATGTCCAAGGCTGCTGCCCCACAACAGAGCATGCTCAGCTCCAGCCTTCCACTGGATGGGCAGTGGCATTTGGAGATGCTGCTACAGGAATGAGCAGAAGCCAAGTCAGAACATGTACAGTTGTTATTACAATTAGTGCAATTGATGGGAATCTGGGTTATGCTGTGATGCTCCCAAGGCCTGGAGCTGAATTGTTACTGCCTGTCCTTATACTGAGTGAATCACTCAGATGTCCTACAGAAAACTGCAAGAATAAATGGCTTGAATGGAATGAATGTTGTAGTGCAGACACCTTATATGAAAAATCCTATGGAGGCGAACTTGAGGTTCTTTGAAAGACTGAATATGTCAGTTTGTGTCACCACGCATTGGGATATGCCTGTGCAGGGTCAACAGCTGAATCTCTGCTGGATTCAGTGGAGCATTCCCTTTCCTGGCTAACAAAACTGCTGGGGGTGGATTTTAAAATGTTAATTTATTCCATCTTTAAGGCTTAATCCCAATGCTGGGCTTTTGTTTTCTGGATGGTCTGTATTTGTCACCTGGGAGAAAGTGTCAATATGGCGACAAAAGTAGTTTCATTTCTAACCTGTAAAATGTACACAAACCACCCAACTCCATTCTGTATTACAGCAGACACCCATGCACCCTGACACATGGCTCTTGCTATTTAGAGGGAAAGCTTTTTTCTACATTTTGGTGGGTTTTGCACTAAAAATCAGGGAGGCCCAGCTGGGGGCTCCTGCACTATTTAAAAGGATACCGCAGGGCTGTTTTAGTGTAAAAGTAAAAACAGATGACACTATGTGAAAAGAGTTTCTCACTTGCTTGCCAAAATCTCTACAATTTCAAAATTCAGCCATGTATTTTTTAATATTAATTTCTGTGATAATTTATAACATAAAAATGCCTTTAAAGTGGACTCCAAAACAGACCTTCTAAACGTTCTTGCTTTCTGTTGTACTTCTTATCTTCTTACTGGTAGTGTGAAAGGAAGATAATGTTGGCTTTCTCTAAAGCTGGCTTACTTTGAGAAATATATGTACTACAAATTTTGCTTTCCTTACAATGCTAATGATGTGCATAACAGGCAAAAATATAATAAAAACAATGGGCATTTTTAAGGATTTGATGGGCTACATGTTCCTGCAAGCTGCAATCTCAATTATTTCATCAGGGTTGAGCATAACAGTGTAGGGAAACTTTTCTCTTAATGTTTGATCCTCTGTGAAACAATGGAGTCAGTTTGCACCTTTGTATTGACTATCCTCAGTTGGCCACATGTTTCTTTATGAGCATTGCTTGTAGTGCCAATTTCTATCAGAAAATGTTCAAATTATTTTCAGCTTGGATTACTAGATCTTTTAGAAGATTTTTGAGGATGATATGGAAACCAAGCACTCAGAACATCTTATTTACATGTTTCTCCTTCAACACTAAAATGGCCACCAGAGTGCTTAAATTACCTAAAATGTCAGTGCAGATTGGCAGGCTCACAGGGATAAGCAATACAAAACTCAATTCAGCCACAGTTATGGGGGAGTGTATAAAAAGTAAGAAACTTTGCTTGCTTTGCACATGTCTAGCTCATAGCCCAGTAGAGCCTATGCCTGTGACAAATGTTTGTCATGAAAAACAGGTACAGACAGGTTATGAAATCTGCCTGCATCTGGAGGAAGGAACAACATTCAGGCCCAACATCATAGCCAGGGTTATCCCAGTGTAAATTTTATTTGTGATCAGTAGAAAATAATGTAAAATATATCTGAGTGATTTGCTCTGGCATCATCAAAAGCCAAGCAGCGCAGGAATTCCTAAGATATATCTAGAATTGGTGTGAGGAGCTGCTTGTCAAATAAGAAGAGGCAGAACATGAAAACTGACTGAGAAGGAATTTTGAACAAGTAGTTACTTATAGAGGCTGGACTTCGGGATGGGCTGCTGGATGAAAGAGCTTTAGGTTGATTTCTTCCTTAATCAGAAAATCTGTGACCTGGATATTCTTTCAAATGAAGAGATGTGTGTGAACTGAGCTAGCCCACAAGTATTCAGTGCTGGCTGTTTGGGTCAAGAGGAGCAGGAATGTGTTAGTATGAAAACTAACTGACGTTAGTCAACAGAACCATAAAACACGACAAAGCTTGGATTTCTAAACTGGGCTTTGGTCTGAGGATAAGCCAAGAAAGTCTGGCTTTTTATTTTCTCTCTCTCTCTCTTTTTTTTTTTTTTTTTTTTTTTTTTTTTTTTTTTTTTTAAAGACAAATGGGAATTCCACTGAGAGGCTTAAGTTTAGAAATTAATATCTGAACCCCTCCAAGAAGTCTGTCAGACTGTCACTCACACCAAAAAGTTCACTACCATTCCTTGTACATGTGGCCACCAGCTACACTCTGCTGAGTTTAAAGCAGAGAAAACTGCAGTTGTAAATGTCCAGGGAAACTGCTGAAATGTAATCTATGATATATTTGTACTATGCAGCTGGTGGAGATGCTCTGTTTGAGCACAATCAAAAACTTGAAGTCAGTAGGAATCTTTCCATTAACTAATAAACTTTGCATGAGGGCGATTTTATGGCATAATTAGCTCCAAATTGCAATGATTGTACTGCCTGTACCACAGCAGACTGACTGATCAGCTATACTTCTAGACATTTTGTGGTGTCTTTTTATGGATTTGGAGAGAAAATAATAGCACATGCTTATGAGTTTCAATTTCCATGAGAAGTATTCTTTTATTTTTGAGCTTGAATCCTATTCTCTGGAGGTAAACTTGGGACTCTTCTAAATGATGCCTGGTGGACACTCATTGAATCTCAGGGCTTTTGCTGGTTTGCTGTTTCTGGTGCTGTCCCAGAGCAAAACCAGTTTCCTTCTCAGAAATGGGAAGCCAATGCTTCTGACAGCCTCCAAATTTTGCAACGGAAAAAGCTATTGGGTCAAGTCCTGCTTTAGCTTTATCAACCTGCCCCGTGCTGAGGAACTGGCAGTGTAGTGAGAGCTGTACCACTGTGTCCAAAAAGCACTGCAGCTACTGGTAAAAGAAAATACCAGTGAGGAAGCTTCTGTAGGACAGACCAGCACAGGGATTCAACAGTTTGCTGATCATTTGCTGCTGCAGTTAACAGCTCTCTCTGAAGGTACTTAGCACATGCTGGTGCTACTGCCATAGTGGACCTGCCAGAAGGATTTGTCCATCTGGACTTTCCCCTCTCCCTGCATTAGCTAAAGGTGCATCTCCAGCACGGCTCTTGCCAAGGCCATGGACACACTGCTGTCTGCCAAGACACTGCTGGGTCAAATGGGCTGCTGCTTCCCAGGGATAGCCTGAAAGTGCTGCCACTGTTATACTTGAGTACAGATCCAAGTCAGATAGTTTATTTTCTCTAAAGAGAGTCATTCAGCTCTCATGGAAAGGACAGAGAGAAAAGTCACATAAAAAACATCTATGCTGCTGTTAATGTAGTCCTTCCAAGGCCTCTGACCTTTCTCATCAGGAGGGTTTTCCAAGCTTCGTTCCAAAACAGAGATCTGTATTTCCCTGAAGTACTGAATAATTTCCAGCAGAGGTCTCTGCCTGCTAATAATTCCAGTCTGGCAGGACTGCTTATAGACCACAGGGTTCAAAAGTCAGTGTTAGGCTTTCTTTCTTCACAGGAGTAAGAAACAAAAGTAAGATTTCAAGATTCTGAGTGCCTGGGAAATCATCATCTTCTTTGCAGGGCAGTAATGCCCATCTGTTACATACACAGAGATGATCTCAGGGAAGGTTTCCTTACGTAAGTTATTTTAAATAATTCTCTTGAGATTTGCACAGCACGTGCAGCCTACCTACAAAACCCACATTTCAAAGAATTTAAGAATTAAGAGCCCCTCATTGTCAAATACATCAGAGAATTATTAAACTGTAAATATCACACTTCTGCATGTAAAACAGACAAGTTCATTTCAAGCAAGGAAAAGAAACTTCTCCTGTCTTCTCAGAGGTAACTGTGATGCCTAAGTTGAGATCTAACCATGCTTAGGGGGGAATTGCTCCAAGAGACATTTAGCTTTCAGGCTAAAATCTCTTTTGCGTTTCATCTGGTTCTAATGCAAGTGTTCCATCTGCTTATGAGAAAATTATTTATTTTTATGCTTGCACTTCCCTGTCTTTAATTTTATTTACCAGTCTACTTCACTGCATGGGACACACTCAAAAAATGCAAGGTGCTAAATATAAGCATTAAACATTTCTTCTTTTAGGTCTGGTCTCTAATTGCTCTGTGCAGCATCCCAATTTAGTAAGAAACATCAAGAAGTCTCAAACAGAGGCTCTTTTGAAGCTCAAACAATAACATCAGGGTAGGGCAAGTTCCCTTCCCTCACCTCAGGAAAGAACCTTACCCTGTGCCAAGCTGTTTGCTGGTGTGTACATTTTGTTACAGCAGAAATGCAAGACATGAGAGTGTTGCAGCAGAACCACCACGATTTCCCCAGCTCTTAATACACCCACAACACCTGCTTGTGTGCCACACTACACTAAATGTGGCACAACAACAAAGGTTAATGGCTGTTCATCCTGAAATCTTCTTGATAAACATATCCTGGTGTGATAAACATATCTCAATTGTGATGTGAAAGGTGCACATTCCCCTTGTCTCTGGCTGTTCAAAAGCCACAGTTCCATATTTCAATTTGAAACAAGGCCAGTGGCCAGCCCAGCACATCGGTGTCACCACCTCCAGCTTCTTTAAAGAGAAGACCACTGGACAAGTATCACTGGAGCATGGGCAAGGTCTGATCCCACCCATCACAGTGGGAGGACTCCCAGCAGCAGTTTTTGTGGGGAATGCCTGAAGAATCACAAGCCAATTTCTGAATAGCTCTTTACTCATGTCATGAAGTCTAGCATTATTGGATGGTAAGTCTGCATACATACATGCTCTCACCCCCTTCATTTCCACAAAATATTACAAGTTGGGGCATCGAGGTAGTACTGGAAGCTGCATATATAGCACTGAGAAAAACACTGAAAACAAAATCAGCCTTAAAACACAACAAACAACAATTGCACAATGAGGAAAGGTATTAATGCTCTTTGCAACACCTGGCACAAGGCCTCCAACTCACCTTAGCACAGGAGCAAAATTTACTCCAACCTACACCAACTAAACATACTGGAACTGTTAAGGGGGCTTCATATGGCTGTGATTGCCAAATTCCAAGATCACTGTAATTCATTGTCCAGCTCTGACTCACTCCCCGCTGTTCATGCCCAGCGAGCAGAAGGTGTATGTAGGGAACGAGCAGACTGATCAATGTGCTCACTTGCTCAGTGTCCACTGCTATAGCAAGTCCTTTGGGACAAAGTGAAAGAGGAGGAACTGCTTGGGATTTAGCATAAGGAATTTTAATCAAACAGCAAAAAGTTCCACGGTGTCTCAAACTGAATGTTTTAGTCAAATCAATGCTTGCACCTGTCTTCTGCTTATAATTCACCATGAGACAGAAGTCCCTTGGTAATCTAGTAGAAATTCTTGCAGTCCTTTGAAAAAAATCACTTGCAACTCAGTAGTTCTTTGATTTGCAAACTCTGGGTAGAATTTGATTCATGTTTCACTCCCTCTTTCCAGAAAACATCCACATTTCAGCTAAAGCTGATCCTTGCTTTGTTAGTATTTTCTCTGATTTAAGATGGTATGTGGATTTTTTGGGGAAGACACCATAATCTAATCTGTCCTGCTACCTTGCATTTAGCTGAAGAAATGTACTGTGATTATGATAATGGGGAGACAAGAGGCATACTTGGATATCAGGGTTCAATTCCAGTTCCAATACTTTGCAGTTTCTTCCCACATAGCTGTTGCAAGTCCGAATAACAGCGTAGATAAAACTCCCTGCTCTCTCTACCCTGCCAAATAATCTTAAAACTGAAAGGCCCTGGAAGAAGCCACAAGGGGACAGAGGATTGTCTGGGAACAACACAAAGATTTAATGTGAAGCTATTCATGTTAAGAACCTCTGAAAATTCACAACAGAAGACAGTACATCTGAGGAGATTATCCTTCCTTTCTCCAAAGCCAAGGACAGCGATATTCTCCTCTACACCAAGAATGACAAAGACTGTTTCATCAACACCTCTGAGCTCTGCAGCAACCACACAAATAACCCTGTGGTCTAGAACAGGAAGTACAATTGACCATGTCCTTCCTTAGTGCTTTTTTTTTTGGTTAGTTTTCCATAAACATTCCACTTTGTCCCAAAATGCCTCCTTGAGCCATTATCTTCAGTAAAAGACCATTCAAAACCTTTACATTAGGAAGAAATAAAACAAATGGCAAGGAAAATGAACTCAGGCTAAAAGATCAAAGGCACATTTGTCATGTTTTGTACCTGAAGAAGCTCCAAGTAAGTCTATTTGATCACAGATTAAAGGTCTGCCTTGAGCTCAACTATTAACTGAATTTTGATCCATATGAGGGACCAAAACAAAGAAGAAAAGTATCAAGTAAAGAAAAGATGAGCAGTAGAAAAAGAAGAGAAAAGATGCTTTGGCCTTGTTTTGTGTCCAAAAGGGGCTCTTATGTTCACTTCACATGAAAGAAGCAGAGAGACCGAGGAACTTCTGTCCTTGTTTAGGTTAGATAAGAGTTGGTCCCTCCTTCCCTAAAGAGTAAAAACATTTACGGCCTTTCAGTAGCCTCGAGCTATCTTCAAGAAGTGAAAATAGGGCAAGAGTAGACCAGGGGCCCAGCTGAAGGTGAGGCATAATCCAACAAGAGAAGAGGGTTTATGGATATTTTTTCTTGGCATGTGGTCTTCTTAGGAAAATTGCAGCATAGCAGAAGGTTTCAGAGCCATCTTAACACATATCTTTCCCCAACATCTATCCTTCTGATTTATATCTACTATTGCAAAGCATTTTAAAGTGTTCTCCTATTGAGAAAGATTGCCATTGGCCTGGAAAAAACCCACTTTTTTCCCCCCTACATACTGACTTCAACAGAGATATACATTTATTATGTGAGAGGAGAATCTGAGAATAACAGAAAACAGAAGCAGAAGTGCACAAATTATCCAAGATCCTCACTTTTAAACTTGGAATGTGGTCCAGCTTTTAGAAGAGCACAAGAAAACAACAGAAAAAAAAGCTCAACAATAGAAGAAAAACATTGCTGAACAATGTGGAGGAAAGAGGAAGCCACGAGATTACAACTCTTTACTCTCAGTTAAGAATATTAAGATCTCAGCAATATTTCAATACTTGCAGAAGAAGAGAACTCACATTTATTCCACTTGTCAGGTAACTGGCACAATACTGCCATTATGTAGTTGTTTTACAAAACTGAGTGCTATTAATTCAGTTACCTGCTGGTGTGAATTCAAGGCTTTCAACTGATGAGACATTTTAATTCCAACAGCCACTGGCAATTTCATGCATGATAAAGTCGCACAGACAGTATTCATTTCTAAAAATTAAAAAATAATATACTTTTGCTGTGTACTGCTACTCAAAGTTAGCACTTTAAGAGTGAGAGGAAATAGGAAGGCCATGATTTGATTATGTGACTAATCTTTCCTTATGTCACAGTCCACATGAGAAAGATCTCGTAACATAGCCCTTGAGTAAGGATGCAACATTGGGCTTGGTTTTCACACTGTAAACAACAGATAAAAATGGAATATTAACAGCACTTGGAATTATAATGCATCACGTTTTGGCCTGGCTGGCTGGAGGAATACAATGATGAATATCTGAGCTTTCCCAAAACACACTTCCTGTAATCTGCCAGTGGCAGCAATTTCTCCATGCTTGGGTCTTTTTCTCACATTTCTAATTCCCACTTAGCTTTAGATTCTGTAAGAATTCTCACGAATGAGAACAAAAATATCTTTGTTTTTTCCCGTTCATTTAATCAAATTTTACTTCTGAAGTTTTGCATTGGTGCAAAGAAGCCACATAGCTGCTAAGGAGGGTGTAGGATTTTGTATCAGGACCCTGGATTGGAAAAGTGGGATGAAAAGGTCAACCACTGTGTTACACAGAAAAAACCCTCAAAGCACATTCAACCCAACTATACAATTGTGATACATCTTTAGCCATGAAATCTGCAGTGAGAATAACCTTGTATGAATCTGGGCATGAGTCCTTAGGACACAAGGCTGTGAGTTGAAACTTGCACCGGGATGGACACAGAGTCACACACCTGGATCCAGAAACTTGGACTGCCCTCCAGATCAAACACAGCTCCTGTAAAGCTTTCAAGTGTCTTGAATATCCAACTGCCCCCAGCTACTTCTTCCATACAGTAACCTCCTTCTGCTAACATGGCAGCATATAATTATTTTAACAAGAACAGCAACAAAACAGCATTCAAGCTGTACTTGTGACTCAGTCCTGGGACTTTTGAGAGGCCTCAAGGCCAAAACTCTGGCCAAAACTTCTCTTTCCAACCTATGTTTCACTTGAAAGTATTTTCTGTATGCAGAATTAAACATTTTTATCTTAATTTGAAATGCCCTGAGACTCTCCTTTGATGTGGAGTTAGGAAAAAGGTGCACTCTTTGCTGTCCACAGAATTTGTGCAATTTTGGGATTTTCCACTTACATCCATGTTAAAGCACAAGAGAAATACATCTAAGAAAGAAGTGTGATTTAACATAAAGATAGAAAGTATAAATAGAAAATGAGAAATTGGAAATCAGAAAGATATCTTCTTCCTGTCTAGGAAAGTATCACTACTTCATGAGGTACTCTAAATTCCAGGAGCAGGACACCAAGTAGGGCAGTATTTCTCATCTGCTCTGCTAAATCATGTTCTGCAGGGATTTCTGGGATAGAGTGTGCTCACTTTAGCTTGCAGGATTCTTCGTGGTATTTATATTAGTGCAGAAGTTGTTGATGTAATATTATGATGGTGGTCTTCTACCCAAATCCAACATGTAATTAGTGTGATTAAACCCACAGCTTTTCAAAGAAACTTTGGCATGCTTTTCTAGAAGGATATGCAGACTTCTTGAGTTTTCACTACATATCTGAATGCAAATATGCATGTTTGATTTCCCCTGAGTGCTGTGTGAACAGTTATTATTACTGACCTGGAAATTATTCCACTTTCCCTATTTGACTATTGTTTTTGTCTGGGTTAATGCATCACTGAAACCAGATGTGCAACACTGGATATATTTCCATTACTTAACATGATCATGTGTATTTATTA
Organism: Pyrocephalus nanus; assembly: GCA_038380795.1. NCBI lineage: Eukaryota > Metazoa > Chordata > Aves > Passeriformes > Tyrannidae > Pyrocephalus > Pyrocephalus nanus. Next base: position 11,272,765 of record CM076272.1, read on the forward strand.
TCCTGATGTTTGAAGCAGTAACAGTTGGTTTGTGCTGCACACTTCATGATCTTGGCCTGTTACAATGACCAACAGGCCTCATAAGACAAAATACAGGGTGTTGTAAGGAATCTATGTGAAGTGAGGCATTGCCTGGGATATTACTGCAATGAACCACTTGAAACAAAAGGGAAGACAATTTAGATTTTAGTTTTCTAAAGCATGCCTTTGTTAGATTTTACACAGGCATCTACCACGTGGCAGAACCAGCACCAGCTCCCGTTGTTAGCAATGAAAAGGCTGGTCTGGCCAGTTCTAATTTCAGCCAGAAGAGTGCAGCAGGATATACATGTGCTGAACGTGTCCTCACAGGGCAGACTCAGAAAACGGCCCCAAAAAATTTAAAAATCACTCACTCTCTGCAATAATAACCTGACATGTAAAACAAAATAAATGAGAGTTTAACAACAAATTGATTTCTTTCAGTCACAGAGAAGGGTAATAGAAAGGAGATAATAGTTGACCAAAGAGTGGCTATTGCTCTTTAGCTCTGAAAACAGAGTAATTTACATTGCTGTAAACAAAAAGACTGGTAATCGAGGAAGTGATCGTGAATACTGAAGATTTTCTTAAAATAAGGAACTAAAGATAGGGGGAGTGTAATAACATCATCCAAAAACTACCTTTGCAACAATCTTCCACAGGGACACAAAAAGGATTTTACAGAACTGGATTCTTAATTGTGCAATACCACAGCACACATCCAAGCCTTTATCAGCTCTCCAATTTTGTTATTCTCGCAATTTTCTCATGAGGTCAGAAACTACTGCTTTGACTGTGGCAGAAAATGCCTTTGCAGATCTTTGCTTAATTTTAAACAGCAAGTTACGAGCTATGGCTGGAATTTTCCTGCAGGTCTCCTGAGCTCCAAACCAGCTCCATTACCTGTAGATAGCCCTTCCCGCATGGAGAGCACGTACCAGACTCACATCTGCTCAAGGGCACCAGCAAGAAAGCAAAGAGTGTGTAATGCGGTGTTGGCAGCTCCTCGTGAGAACAGGCATTGGTTTTTTGTTTCCAGGTGAACTGCAGGGTCTGAGTAAGGGGGAAACCCCCATCCCTTTACCAAAAAGAGTGTTGCAAACATCGGGTGAGAAACTGAGGCTGCTTTCCAACTGTATCCTTAGAAGAGGGTTTTTTTATAGAATCATAACAGAATACAGGAAAAAGAAGGGAGAGTACCCTTCTCAAATGCAACAGGGAAAAGAGTGGGAAAAGAGAAGGTGAGTCAGAAAATACAGAAATTTTCCCTTTCATTTCAAAATGCAGATATTTTTCCATTCCTGCTTCATCTTCCACACTGGCAGTGGCCACTGGCACCATCCATTTACTGGCCATGGCTGTTCACACCTGCACAGCTTCCAATATGGGTTCTCCTCCATTCAGTTCCTACTCTTTTCTCCAACAAAGATCTCTTCCCTTTCTGCCACGAATAATACTCCAGAAGGAACTCCTCATAAAAGATTCTCTCTCTGTGGATGGTTGTAACACACAAAAGTGCACAAATGCCACCCCCATTAGTAACTATGTGCTACATGCACTCCTTCACCGTTTGGAACCACCCTGTGGTTGCTCTCCGAATTGCAGCCCCCAAATTTCATTCCCATTCTCTTCTTCATTCTTGTTTGTGCAAAATAAGGCTGAGAAAAAGAAAAAAAAGGAGCCTGGAGATTTTTGACAAACTCCACATCAGCGAGAGAAAGCCACGTGCACCATCCCTGCTGCCTTGGAAAGGAAGGAGATGAAGAAACAGATAAGGACGGGCACAGCAGAAGGTCTACCTACCCTGTCCCATGTATACAGAGGGTAAAACTAGGGGGAGGCAGAGTATTGGGAAAGCAAACTAAGTAGATGGTTTCACTCAGTGAGTTTTTCCTGCATATGTCCAGGAAGGCAGAGGGGCTCACAGTCTATAGGACATGAGCAAAAGCTGGAAGCTCTGCCCAGTGACTTTCTGAAGAGAGAGAAGCCCTCATTTTTGTAGGTATTATTACCAAGCCCTGCACTACTTTGCACAGGACAGTATTAGGCAAGTTGCTGTAGCTTGCAGCATACTCTGTTCAAGCTGTGTGCAGCCTGAGGAGGCTGCGTGCACCTCTCGCTTGCATGTGGCCTCTCTGTGCTCAGGAATCCAACGTAAGGTTTATATCATCCCACACAGAGGTGCAGATGTCAGCTTCCCAGAGCAGCAATAACATGTCTCCTCTCCAGTAAGTTATGTTGTTTTCCCAGCGTCTCCTCTGAAGTCACTCTGGCTGCTCCTGGTTTTTCCACAGCTCCATACACCACACTCTCACACATTTTGTTCACTTTGAGAATTTTTTGGCTGGAAACTGTCAGATGTCATAAGGCATATCTGTCCAGATTTTGAACTTGCCTAAACTGGCAGAGCTCACTCAGACTTAGTGTTTTATATCTGCACAGGATCTGTCTCATGCTTTCTTACCAGCAAAGATAACACTAGTGCAGTTGTTACACTGGTCATGTAGAAATATAGCTGCAAATTAGTCATTTACAGTGGAACTGGGGTGTAGAAATCAATAAAACTTATTTGTTCTTTGTATTATACTTTGACCTGCTTCAGTAAAGTACCAGTTACAAAGCAGTGTAAGCAGCCAACATGAGCCTTTGTACACACACATGTAAGTAACAACCCTTGTTGAGACACAATTCCAGTATTATATGCCCTGTTTACTGAATCCCTTGAAATTAATCCCAACTTACATTATCATACATGAAAGCAGAATTAGGTTTAACATGAATATGCAGCCCTATGCATTTGCAATTTTGCTATGTATTGATATATGTGTGCATAAAATACCTATGCATACAGTGCATATATATATATACTGTCATTCCTATAAATCAGCAGATTCAAATAAGATATTTTCCTAGAAAACAGCTCGTATAATGACTATAATTAATAATTTTGGAATTAAAATGAGAACTCAGATTATAATCTTTTTGTCTGCTCAGTTTTACTGCAGTGCAAGTTGCCCATTACGGACCTTAAAGGTGATGTGTTACTTGCAACTCAAGGATCCTCTTTTAAAAAAAATTAGGAAGCCATTGCAGTTTACTGTTGTGACTGAACAAATGTTGGGAGTAGCTGTTTCTGAATTTGAGTGGATAAAAAGAAAGATGAAAATAATCCACCTCACTGTCTTTGGGCTTCAGTGAGAAGGGCAGACTGGGCTTCTTCTGGTCTTGAGAAACACTAGTCTGTGGTAGATGTGCAGACAGGGAATGAGTAGGAAATGTGTTACACACGTTAAGAAACTTACAGTCTGACTCAAAACCTGAAAATTCAAGTCAGGGAAACTTCAAAAGTACCAAGTTCTCTCAGTCATATTGACATGGAAGGCTTTTTCTAGTACATGCTGTGTGCATCTACGACCTTTTTTCAAGCAGCACATCAACACCTTTCTCCAAAAAGTGGTAACTAATTCTTCAGTGCAACCTTGTTTCTTAGACTTGCAACTACTGTAGTCTTCAATGACTGCCCCTACTTAAATCTGTAAGCTTCAAAAGAGTGGTAGATGCAGGAACTAACAATAACCACAACATTATAGAAATAGCACACTATGGAAATCCCTACACTGAATGAGCAGAAACTACAGAACAAGAGTAGTGACCAAAGATTTAAAAGACTGAAGCAAAGAATCAGCTCACACTTAGGACATGTTTGGATTGGCCTTGATTTATTGGAAAAAAAAAAAAAAAACAAACCCTTTCAAAAAATTCTAGAATGATGCTGATATATGGTACTCCTTACAGTCCAACCCAGTGAGAGTTTTGCTGGAGACTTTGGCAAGCATAAGTTCACAAACTCTTCTAACACTGCACTCGGCAAAGCAACTTCTCTGCTTATTAAACACATGCATCTGCAGGCAATAGTGGGTAGCAATTCACAGTCAGTTTTACCAGTTTGGAATAGGAGCTACAAGAACACAATACAAAAGGCTTCTGGGAAGCTTTAAACCGGTGCAGAATTAGATGAAGTGCTCACCAGAGAGGGGCTGTCACGTCACAGCGTTACCTTTCCTTTACCTGCTCACAGAACACACGTGAAAGCTGAAGGCTGCTCACAGGGAATGGAGCTGACAGGACTGGAGCTTAACAGGGTGATGTTTCAACAGTGCATTTGCAAGTTAGAAACTTCACGTAATCCAAGGAGTGCCAAAAGGCACAGGGAGCCGGGGGGGGTGAGGGCAAGGGGAAATGAAAAGCCCGTCTACCTCCAGAAACAGGCCTGCTGAGGTTACGTGCAAATCTCTCTAGCCAGCAATCTGTCGAGAGTTTTCCAAAAGTTTTCCAAGTCATTCAAAGCTGACTTGATCACACCATGCATACTTAATCCAACTTCAAACCTTTAGCTTTTATATATTGCCTTGCCCTCCTCTCAAATCCAGGGCACTGGCAGTAAATGCTGCTCTGAACAAAACCTTTGATCCAACCTTCCCTCTCTTATTGCATTGTTGTCTCCTTCCCAGTTCAGAGTAATACTCTCATTTGAGCTTGGAAATGAATGCTCACTTGCAGGCTGAATGGAATCCTTATGGGCTGTATCTCAAACTCCAAAGGTGTTTTTAGTTCAGCCGCTTTTCTTAAATCTGTGCTTACTGATTAATCAGAAGTTGCTTGTGAACCCATTTCAAGGAGGACCTGGCACCTTATTTAAAAATCCCTGGACTAAGTCCAAGTAGTTTAGCTGTTTTTTAGGCTTCCCTATTCAATTCAGGGCATCAGACAGGTATTTTCAGAACTTGTTTCTCCACTTTGCGGGGCTTTGCAGTGTATAACTTCAGTAAAGATTCATTAGAAACAATACCCTCTGGTTTTACCACAGTTCTTTTCAAAGTGCTCAGAAAACTGGAGCTATAAAAACAGATCACTTACGCTCCAATCCAAATAGATTTCTGCAAATACTCCTGGTAAACACTACGGCACTCATTTTGCAGAGTGATGTAGATTTGCTACCACAAACTATTGAAAATACCTGTGTTCTGAGGCATTGGATGCTCAGACAGAGTGGCTACCCCGCAGAGTGCACCCGTGCCTTCTCTGTTGGAGTCACAGAAAGATGACAGGATCTACTTTTTGAGGCTCTTGTTTTCTAAGAAAGAAAGAAAAAAAAAAAGATACAAATAAAAAAATGAAGCAACATACTTGGGTAGCAAGGGTGGGCATGTCCAGGCCCAGTTTGTATCTCATGCAAAGATTTGAGCCTCCAACTGTCCATACTCACAGATTGCAGATGTAAACATCTCTGGAACTCAGCCTCAGTCAGGGCAAGCTGCTTCAGCTTTCCAGACCGACTCTGAAAAGCTCCAAAAATAATGGTACTACTATTCTGAAGTTACTTCCTTCAACATCTGGGGTGAATATGTGATATGGGCTGCGAGAAGTATCACACGTATTTAAAAATAACAGGAGATGTCAAGGCTTGGTCCAACCACATTGTGGTCATTAGGAGGAGGGAGCTACACAAATGCTTCATGAGATACATATGCTGTTCTAGGGGTGCTAAGGGTTAGTCTGCTCTGAGAAATCTGCCATGCTCTCCAGATTTTTGAGAAATTACAAAAAAAAAATCCCTTACAAAAGATAAAGGGGGCACAAAATATCTATTTTTTAGTGTAGTTCTCAGTGATGAGACATTTACCTTCTGTTTAGTTGCTGGCATTTAAACTCATCTCTACCCTTGTCTACTGCACAGAAGAAAAAAAAATCAATAAAATAACTGGCAACATTTATTACATTATTTCTAATGGCTCATTAAAATGACAGTTCCTTATTATGGAATAAGTACCATTGTCAAAACAGTGCTCTCTACTGACAAAATGTGTTTTCAAAATATTTTTTTTAAATAAAAATTAAGAATAGTAGTATTTTCAATCACAAAAGCCTACTCTTCTGAATCAACCAGAGGCATTATTATTTGTTTTTATTAACACATACAAAATTATTAAGGTATACAAATGTGTTTCCTTTTTTTGACACAGTGAAAACTAAATAAATGGGCATTACAGCATTAGTTTACATCACATTTTGTTTCAAAAAAACACAGTTTATGATTAAACAAATAGGTTTATATATATATAAAAAAAGAGCTTGAAATAGCTGGATAACAAATAATTGATTTTTACTATCAAAAGGCTGGGAGCAATTGTGTCCCCTGTGATTGTGCCCTTAGCTTTCAAACTGTGACCTCCACTGATATGAGTTTCTATTAAAAAACCAAAGAAAATGACAACAAAAAACCTCAACAAAACAAACACCAACCAACTCCCCCCAAAAAACCCAAAACACCAACTCCCCCCAAAACACAAAACCTCAAAGCAATGGCACAACTTTCCGCAGGACAGTATCTTTTCCTGACGGCTTCAAGCACAAATGAATTATTTTAAATATCACATAAACCTACGGTAAATTAAAAAAATAGAAGATTACTTTACACAATGCATGGAAACCATTTGTAGTGAGCACAAACATTTACAACGATGTCAGGTTTTTCCCTTGCATAACCCATACTCACACACAAACCACTTTTCAAAAGAATTAGTGAAATATTCAGTCCACTTTTGTTTCTTTTATACAATATGAAATGGTTACAATACCATAGTATTTTTTTAGAATAAGTTAAACATCAAGACATATGGCAATAGCATTGTTCTATTCTTTCTACATACATATGAAATCCCAAATTTCAGTCTATTTTTATTCAGTCACAGAAATGAATAAAGACTTAAGATCCAGTTATACTGGAAAACTAGACTAGTTCTAGAAACCACAAATACTGTAAGCACTTTGGTATAATATGTACAGATTGTGCTGTCAATGTCATGCTTGCATACGAGAATTGATAACAGATTTCCACTGGTGAATTAAAGTAAAAAAGGTACTGTAAGACTTGCTTTCTTATTTCTTTTCCTCTTTGGAAATGAATCAGTCAAAGAAGACACACCACAAGTACACACACAGCATTTGTGTTATGTGACTACAAATTAAATATTAAAGTGTTTTTTAAATACAATGCAAGGCCAGTCTTAAGTGCATAGAACATAATGCAGAATACTGTTAGTTACAGGGGCAAGTACAAAGACATGAAACATTTTGACAGATATTGAACAATGTTCTTATTAAAAAGAGGTGTGAATGAGAATAAGCATTCTTCTGTTGTTACAAACATCAACATGTTTTATCCCCCACTGGTAAAAGAAAGAGTAAATGCTGAATCATGAAAAATATATCTACTGCATCCATTTTATCTCTTCCTTTCAAAGGCTTAGAATTGCACCTTCAAACTCTTAAGCAGTTTGGATATTTGACTGGGTTCCCTCCCTCCCTTTTTTTCTTCTATTTCTAACTAAAATTCTTCTCTTCCTTAAAGTGGAATTCAAAAAGTGCATTTTAAATTAAAGAATTAAAGGTTTTAATTTTTCCATGTTTTATGGGTGCATTTGTTGTGGTTCAGAAAATTTAGCTTAACTTATTCATTCTTCTATCACTATAATTTATCAGAATGTCTCAGATTTATTCAGGCAATCCTGCCAAATTAAGTAGCCTCTCCTCTTGCAAAGTAAATGGCATTAAATTCTAAGAAATCCAAAATACTGCAACCTTTATTCAAATGAAAGGGAAACTTAAGGAGTAAGGATTGCAGGATTTTCAGAATTTTTGGACTGTGTGCAAAGTTTTCCCAGATTTGCATCTTCTCTTTTGGATTTTGGGATACAGTAAACTGCAAATATCATGTTCCACTAATACTGCAAGTCAGCTTCAGACTAAGGTCTCAGGAACAAAATGGTAGCCCCAAAACTCTCAACTCAACCAGAGGAAACTCACTTCAATCATTAACTCTTTTCTTAAAAAACACCACAACTCACTTAACATGTAAACACAAGGGATGATGGTCCTCATTTAAAGCTCCTATTTTTGGCAAGTAATACTTCACAGGTATCAGAAATACTCTAGCTAATGTCTCCATATTTCGCCCATTTCTAAGATGTTCTTTTTTCCTTACAGAAGTTTTAGCTATTCAACATCAAACCAAATGATTGCACAAAAACTACAGCACCAAGCTTTGCTAACTGAAACTGCTGGAGAGCACACACAGGAGAAAAGAATTTGACTGTGGTTGTCGAGTGGGCTGGAAGTCAAATGAGTTTAAATAAAACTAATGTTAACACATTCCTTAATTGAAATGATTAATTCTTAGCAGAAATAAATTAAGATCAGTTTGATCTTACTGTAAGCTAGTTGGTGACCCAGACAGACTTTTGTGGAGATTGGGGTTTTGACTGTGCCTGTTCCGACTGCGAACAGATGAAAACATTGTGTTGCAACCTGGGACTTTGCATTTGTGGAGCTGGCGGAGATGCACAGTTTTGTAATGAGCCCTGAAAGTTCCTTTATTACTGTATGTTTTTTGACATATATGACAAGTTATTGGCAAACTGGAAGATAAATTTGTAAAGTTTTGATTAGCTTTGTCAATTAAAGAACAGTCTTGGTAGAGTTCATCATTGGGCATTAGGCTGGGTCCTTCACAGCTTTCATCACTATCATCCAAGGGCATGGTGCATATTTCACTTCCTCCATCAGAATCCCAAGATGAATGAGCACTGCTCTCAGATTTAATGCTGGAAGTAGTGCTTAGATCCAGAACAGCTCCATCATTTAATGGATCGTATCCATAACTCTCAGAACAGGGTTCTCTAATTTTGCTCATTGGGAAAACGTAGCTGCCTGTTCTGTTCATTCCTTTGAAGATTACAGAAGTATGTCCAACATGTTGTTTTAAAGAGACATCTTGGCAAAACTCCTTAGCCATGTCTTTCAAGAGGTATGTTGCATTGAAATGGTTGTTGAATTCCAGTGTATCTTTAGTCAGAAGCTTATGATGAAGATTTAGGTTTGAACTATGTCTAGAAGAACAAAGACAAGCTTAGCAAGAAAGTGTTTCGCCTCACTTAACAGCTGCTTCATAATGATTATTAACAAAGAAAAAAATCAATATTTAGTAGCATGCATGAACTGTACACTTCTGATTTGACCAACTGCCACACTGGGAGTGCACATGGATGATTTACATGTGACTGGGTTTCTGAACTGGCTTGCACTGGCATATAATCAGAAATAACTGCAGAAATCAATGTTTCAGATTCCCTCCTGCGTTGTGGACAGCTGTCTGCTCTGCTAGATCTAGTGCTGGGCCTAAAAGAGTTGGGGGACAGACTTAAAACTGCAGATTGAACTGAAGGCATAGAATGGACTGAGAGGGGTAAAAAACAAGATTCTTTCGCAATGGTCAAAGCAGGAAAGGAGTGACACCTGAGTCTGCAAAACCTGTTGATGATCTCAAGTACTGCAACCACGTGCAGCTGCACACAGCAGTACAGAGTTTTTTCTTGACAGGAATTTCCTTGAAAAAAGGAATATTGAATTTTATGCAACTTGCAGTTTTCAAATGGGTATCTCTGGATTCTGTTTAAAACCACCAAACATACAAAATCACTGCTGCTCACTGAATACTATCAGTCAGCTCACTGGGAAATTCCAGGCTCTGTCTAGAAGGTTGAGTTTATTATAAGACTGGCAAAATATTTGTTTTTACCCTTGCCATCAGGGTTTAATCAGAACCATGAATTGTTCAAAAAGGCACAGAAATGTTTTGTACTTGCAGTCACAGTACTCTATGTTAAAGTCTGGAAACTTCTGCAAAGTTGTTCCAAATAACTATTGTTTTGTACAAAGCTTGTGAACTTTTTTTCTGAGTTGGCTTGCCTTTTTTTTTTTCCCTTAAATAAACCATCTTCCAAAAGCACCTATGTTAAAGCCTATCTGAATATATTGGTGTGGGAAGGAATCTGTGGCATGTGGATGCAAATCTTACTGCTGGCCTTCTTTCCTGTGGCCCATATCGCAATTACAGTGGGGAGGAATTCACATCTGGGAAGATGCAGGCAGCAGACCAGGGTATGAAGCCCTGCCAGCAGCAGATGAATCTGTGCATCTCAGATGCAGCGGCCAGTCCTCAGAGACCGGCCCATCCTCTCTCTGGACTGCATCAGCTGGCTCCAGCACTCCTAGCAGATTACAGACAATCTAAACCTCGTGTCACTCTGAACTACTATCCAGGCGTGTTTCCTGCAGCCAAAAGCTGCTGTAACACCCTTAGAGAGAGCTGGAAAACTTACAACACTTTGGTTGCACTTCAGTAGGTTTGTTACCTATCACTGACCGGTTCAGGTACACAACTGAGGGTCAACAATAAAATTTCAGTTCTTGTTTCTCAGCCTATGTGCATAATAGGCTGAAATAAAATGAATTGCAGCCACACAATACTGCAGCTAACAGTAAGCTGAATCAAGGTCATGGTATAGTTTAGGAATTAGTATGTAATCTCACAGAAAAGCAATACTGATGTGGATACACACCAGACAGTGTTAGTTCGACTACCACTGCATAATGTTAATTTTGTACTGACAAAGACTAATCTTGCTTTTCTTACAGGCTTTTTCTCACCATTCTGTTGCAAATCCTTGATTAAAGCAAGGACCAGTGCAAGTAAAGATTTCCTGAATTGATCTCATTGCTTTTCCATTAAAAAACACTCTATACATTAAAATACACATGAAAGTACATATTAAACATATAAGTCCACACATGCATCTACTGGAAAATTGCTGAATTCAAACCCTTGTGGCTTTCCCTTTATGTTCTAAAGTATTCTTTCAACTACTGCAGTCTTTATCAGTTATGAAATTTTCATGGCTTTATTTAATACCTCGTAGTCTACTGGAAAGGAAATGTTTCTTTCAATGGATTTTCATTTTATGAATGTTCTGATAAGTTATCATACCTGTTATACGAGGATACACAGAAAATATTTGTAGGCTCCATTCCTCAAACACTCATTTCAATTTCAAATTAGGCTCCATTGTGATGGTAAAATAAATACAATTTTGTTTATAATTTTCTTACCTGTCTCGACTTCTACGAGAAGGGAAAGCAGCATTACAGCCCTCAACTGTGCAAATATGCATTTCTTTGAGATGTACATTTTTGAAATGCATTTTTACACTGTAAGGGTTTTTAAAAGTCTTCTTACAGATGTCACAATGAAAGCGGCTTTCTTCCTTCTGAATCCCTAGTGCATGTTGACTGACATGATCCATATCTTTAGAGTCTTCAAAACAAGGAATGGCAGCACCCCTGTTTGACAAAGTGCTGAAAAAGCCCCCGGTCAGCAAGTGGTGTTGCAATTCAGGGCAGTCATTTTTAGGAATCCTGTGCTTTGACTGCTCTTTAATATACATGGGGGGTTCAGTCATTGGTTTTATAACATCATTGTGGTGGTGTTTTGGATCTTCATATATAATCTCATGGGAAACTACTTTTAATGGTTGGTTTTCTTCTGGTTTAACCTCTTTCTCACAGTGTTGCAATTCATTCTCAGAGATATCCTCGATGTATTTGTTATTTGGCGCAAAGACAGATTCAAAATACTTTGGGCCCTCTACCCCAGAGAGAGATTTCCATGAATTACCTGAATGGGGGTGCTTTTCCACCCTGTCGGCCACTCGCTTCTCTATCTTATGCTCACAGGTCTCAAGCTCTCCATCGCTTACCACTTGCAGACGTGTGTCGTCTTCAGAACTGGCGACATCGCTGCTTTCATGAGGTGTCTCAACAGCTTCTTTCTCTATCTTGATGGGCATGCTCGACTTACGAGACTTCTTCTTGGGGAGCATGTCAAAGGGCAATTCATTTGAAACAAGCTGCTCAGGTATCGAGGAAGAAACAAGAGGCAGAGAAGGCAGAGTACCTGGAGTATTGGCAAGCTCAGCTGGTGTGACTGGACTACGGTAAAAAGGAAGAACAGGCTGCACTGTCTTCAGGTTTGGAAAGAGGACACCATTGTGTCCAATACTGGAAAATCCAGCCTGACCTTTCGAATCTGTACAGGAGCTGGCATAGCTGGAAATAGTTCTGCTATCCGGAGTTAAAATTGTAAATTCTGTCCTTTTACTGTCTCCAGGTCCAGCAATGCTCAAACTGTTCCTTAGATCTTTATCCCTGTTATTTCTGTTCATCGGCATGTGGAGTCTGGGGTTAGGATTTGCACTGTGACGATTTCGGCTGCGCAAAGAGCTAAATACCATATTGCAGCCCTCGATGGTGCATTTGTGCTTTATCTTCAGATGAACTGCATTGTAATGTATTTTCAGAGTACCTTTGTCATAAAATGTCTTTTCACATGCAGTACAGAAAACACGCCCTTTCCTTGGCCCAGCACCATTTTTTTCAACAGATTTAATTTTGTTTTCTGGAGATAGTGCTGTCATTTCAAGCTTTGCTGCTGTATTATGTGAACTGGAATCACTTAAAAGGGCATCATCTTCTGTTTTAGTGACATCTGGACCGTTTATGCTCCTCTCATTTTCAACTTGAAATGGCGCAGAACTAGAAGTTAAGAAGCTGCTTTCAGAAAATGGTATATGAAGATCTTGTTTGGTTTCATTGCTATGGTCTTGACCTTGCTCAATCAAATGTCTTTCTGGTGGTGAACCTATCAAAGGTGGAGGCACTGGACTGAAAAACTGAAAGGGCAGCATGAAAGCCATGTTATTGACAAGATTCTCAAAGGGATGAATGTTTGTGGGACTCATTTTGTCCAAGGAAGCAGAAAAATTAGGGCTGTGTGGATTGCAGCTCTCAATGAATGCCCTAATATCCAAATTGGCAGTTGGTGGTGGTATTATAATTGATTGCCCTTCTTTCTCTTGAATTGCCATTAACTCTACAATGGACTTAGTTTCTCCAAAACGAAGAAACTGCTGCAAAGTAGCCAGTTCTTCTTCAGTGGTCATTATGCTCCAGTGATCCAGCACCTTTCCTGAAGCATCCTAAAGCCAAAAATATTTAAATGAGTCAGTTAAGGCAAACGAAAGACACCTCCCCTCAAATCTCTCATTTTTTCAGGGACTAAAATCTTCTTCTCTAACAAAATTATAAAAACATTCAATTTAAAGAGATTAATGCCAATTCTGTGATAATTTCTTCCAAATGTTACCATTTTGGTGGTATTATTTCCTTCTGAACTGACAGTAATACCTTTCAATGAACTACCTTTTTTTCCACAAAAATTAAGACACGTTATTTGAACAACAGTTAGTATCCTGTAAGTACAGACAGCAGAGATGGAGCAATCAGACCAAGATTTAGCTCCTCATTTAAGTCAAGTATTCTTTCATTGCAAGTTTAATAATCTTCCAAGCAACTAAGATCAGAGAACAAATGAACCTGTATTGATCTATTGCCAGTGTTCACAGAGCACAGCTGTAATTACACTAGTGTTGGAGTTCTTTCAAACTCTAGCTATGCCTAACTTTTCCCAATAACTACAATAAATATTTTATCACAGAACATGTATTTGATGGCCTACTGAGATTTTTCACAGTGCATGTAAGAGTTTCTAAGATGATGAAGAACGTAACATTATAAATTTTTCATGTGGTAGAGGTTCAAGGTAATTGATTCCATATTTTTAATCCTAACACTAAAAAGCAAGATTATCAAGACCATTAAATATTGATTCGTGTCATAATGTAAGATCATAATGTTACTTTACATAAAAGGTAACTTCCAGAGCAGCAAGGACTAACATCAGTGTAAGCAATAGGCCCAAACACATCCTTGCTGTAGCTCCAGTAAGGTCAGTAGCACTACGCCAGACATGAATATTGTCCCTGGTGTTTAAGATGATGGCAAGTTTATTTCTTGATGTATTACTCTGCTGTATAAAGGCAAACTCTCTGTTTAAATAAGACTGGAGAAAATTCTGAAGCCTTTACTTTGATACATTCCCAGTAACTTTTTTTTATCTTTGCTTACCTTTGTTGATAGATTTGAGCAAGTAGGAAGATTTCAATTAAGTCTAATCAAGAAGAGAGACCAATGGCCAAAACTGCACCCTTTCTTTTCTGGCATTAAGCTTGTATAGCTTTATTACTCCCTTTCAGCTGTGCCAAATTGTTAACACATTGTGAACCACTAAGAAGATTAAGCTAGAGAAACTACTTAACTATCACATTTATATTAAAAAAGCCCTTCTAAATACCTGTAGCACATATCCACGTATATAGTCCTGTAGTGTCCAGTCCAGAGCGTGGAGGATCTGTATTACCTCTTCCTGCTTCAGAACACTGAAAAGCCGATCTAGCAGAATTTTAAGGCGCACAGGAATGGCTTGGGTTCCGTACAACATGAGGCTACTGATATCAAAGACAACATTGGACTGAACTATTTCTACTTGGCTTGATGGGTAGAGGTTGGGAATCCTTAATTTGCTCAGGGCTGAAAATAAAAATCACGAAATATAAATAAACTCGAGTCATGAGAGAGAGGCAAAGTTAAATGCAACTAATATTGCAGTTGGGTGGGTTGAGGGGGTGACACATAAAGCATGTTATAGGGAGGAGGATCCTAAATGGTTTTCTATAGATTGTAAAAACAAGTATTACCATGTGCTACCCATCCATGCCGGCACTGGTCACATTGTCGCTGATTTATTTTCCCAGGTTTGAAACACTGACAACTACAGTTCACGAGAGTGCATCGGATAGCCTGGAGATCAATGGAAAGGATGAGAGGTAATACACAGGCACCATTTAGAGTGTGCAGATTATACACAGACAGTACACCCATAAAATCCACAGAGTTAACACACCAGCACATACCTATCAATGTGCAATATAAGTAATCCAGGCAAAAGTGGAGTTATACAAGACTGCCTCTGCTTGAAAGGGAATTGGTCACCAGGTGGAACACTGGAATGTTACAGAAGCAGTACATTTAATGATATATGTAGCAACACTTCTCTGGATTTATTTAGGCTGAAGCACCTTTATAACAATTATAATGCATCATAAATTAGCATTCATCTAAGCTATGATCCTCAAGTATGATCCCTTTTTCAGGAAGGGTTGAAAACAAAGACACACAGATGTCTCTCTTGCAGTTTTGCTGGAACTCCGTACCGCAATACAGGAAGTTCTAATGAGCAATGCATTAGCTCTGCATGGATGCCATGCCTTACACACACAGGATCCACAGGGAATAGATGTATTCTGTCAAACACACAGGGGTTCCCTAATGCTTCTCAGTAACAGAGCTTATCAAAAAGTACTGCAACTCCTCAAAGACTGACCAACCAGATTTTGTAAGAGAAATGCCTGCAAGTAAAATAGAGAACACAGAGAGCAACCAGTTGCACAGTTCAATTTGTGCATCACTTCACTCTCACCAAGGTCATCTATAATGCAAATCAAATTAGTATTCAGATATCCCTAATCAACAGGGTGATGCAAACCTGCTTCCTGGAATATATGCTTTCCTCTGTATATGCCCATCTGCTGGAGAGGCAAACAGACAACCTGGAGGTCCTAGTTAAAGCTCCACAGGGATTGCTATAGAGCGATGCATTTGTAGGATTCTGCCTTGCTTGGATCTGATACTGAGAATAGTTCCCATATAAAGGGAATATTAATTAAGGGAGGGAAGGCAAAGAAATTCATGTGCAGAATAATAAAGGAAAAAAGTTAGATTATGCAACTGTAAAATGTCTGCATTTTTCTGCTTTTAAAGCAATATGTTCCTGCTCCTCAGGTCTTATGCAAAATGGGGACTTCCACTCCTCATAATACCCATAGGAAAGCAAGATAAGATTTTTGTGGAAAAAAAGAAATGTGGCATTCCCACATTGGAACTTTCAGAAAACATACAAAGCAGCAAGTTTTTGGACAATCAGGCTAAGAAAGACAGATGCAGGGAATGTTTAAAATCAAAAGGACATGAGAGAAAGGTAATTTCATTGGGTTTTGC
Organism: Pyrocephalus nanus; assembly: GCA_038380795.1. Lineage (NCBI taxonomy): Eukaryota > Metazoa > Chordata > Aves > Passeriformes > Tyrannidae > Pyrocephalus > Pyrocephalus nanus. Next base: position 11,288,695 of record CM076272.1, read on the forward strand.
AATGGGCATTTCGTTAGACTTGAACAATTTGGCTGACTCGGGGCAGAAGAGGACACTATGTACATAAGCCTGCTACAAACAAGCATATTCACAACATTCGGATGTCTAGAGCTTTATAGTAATGGATTTGGACTGAGATTTTAAAATCTCAGTATCTGTCCTATCCAGGAGTTAGTCTACATGCACATCTCCAAAATGCAGTGGCTTGGTGCTGAGATTCCTCTGTATTTGAAGGATTGGAACAAGTGGCAACAAGGCTGTAGAAATCTCTGAATCATTTTGCCTTTAATCTTTTAAAGGAGCCATTGCAAAATACTGAATTCTTGAGAAAAGCTCTATGCACCCCATAAAGTCGTAAAATACACATCAATACCCTACACAGTGTGAATTGCTTCACTTTAATGGAGGATATATTTTCACTCAGATGCTGAAATACTTTCTTATAGCAATAAAAAGCCATACATTTCTTATTGAAAAGGCTGGGGGAAAAGAAGGTGTAGCTGACTGCTGATTTATTTCTATCACAAGATATCAAACAATAATGCAGTTCAAGTCTTCTACCTCTGTACATACATAATATTCTGTGACTTGCGTGGACTGAACACCTTCCACAGGTGACCCTGCTAGGTTTGGTAAGCTACAGTGCATTCCACAAATGCAACTTCTGCATTCCCTTCAGACAAAATTACCAATGAGTACTTCCTTTTTCTGCAAGAAGTAACAGAAATATGCACAATGAAAAAAAGCTGTCATGATGATAAGTTAATTGAGATTTCAAAATTTTTGTCATTCCTTTTCCTTTGGACATGTTCCACAAACCACTGACCTTTAAAACTATTTTTTCTACTTAATTTTTGTACTTAGACAAGAAAGATATGCTACACAAAATTCCGCATTTTTTGTCTAAGAACTTTTACATGGTAATGTATTTATCTTGCTGTCCTGTGTATGTGTAGAAGACTCCATATGCAAAAACTAGAACAAGTAAAAGGAGGACATTTTGTGTTACATATATGAAAGCAGCTGTTAAAAAGGCAGGAGAGCTCCCTTCTGTCTTAAATATTGAACTTATCCCCTCTAAAGTTAATACATTATTGCTTCTGGAAACTAGTCTTAGATGTAGTTAGCTTCCGAGAAATGTAGCAAAACTTCATGACAATAATATCCCTGTCTTTTGCCTGTTAATCCTTAATACGCCTATTCTAAGGTACTGTAATTATATCAAGTCTTTTAATAAGCTTTATTTTCCCAACAAGTGGAATGTACACACAATTTCATTCTACAGAACAAAGGAATAACTTTCTGTATTGCATACATGTAAAGCTTGAAAATTGTAATTAAAGGATTGAAAAAGGTAGATGGAAATTAAAGTGGAATTTTTTTAAAGCACAATCCTTTCATTCACATCATTATTTAGTTTCATTTTCCAGAAACACAAGGTAGATGTCTAAAAAAATAAATCTTATGCTATCATCAAGGATCTCGTTATTGCTTTCCAGTCACTCTCTCCTTCACAAATGGATCTTTCCAAATCCATTATCAGCCACACTTCCTTAATTCTTTTTTAAAAATAGAGTTGAGAATTCTGATCAAAACTTTCTGTGGTTTTACCAACATGACTGTGGGAATCTGAATGCTGGATTTTTAATATAAACGATTCCTCATTGGAAGGGAGACAGATTAACCATTAAACTGGCCACCGTAGAACATCTAACTGCTAATCACTGAATCTCAACCTCTATTGCCTGAAAGCCACACCTGCTCACACCTTTTTTTTTTTTGCCAGATATTGATGCAGCTTCGATTATGCTTCAAAAGTTATTGAAGGTTTCTTTGCAACCTGCTTATTGCCCTCACAGCCAAAGAAAAGCCCAAACCAACAGGACATATTCATTCCCATTCTGGGTACATAATCAGGCTTCATTTCTAAAGCACATTTGAGATCATCCATGCTCTCCTGAAGCCTGCTGGGACCTTCACTCACTTGCAACGTACAGCAGCAGGTTTAGGAAAACGCAGCAAGAGAAGAAGGGCAGTGTGAGTATATCAAATCTCATTCAGTGTTAAGTGGGTTCTGGTTTGACAGCACTTTGGCTTGGGAAATAAATTAAAAAGTAAGCAAATATTGAAGACCCTGTCAGGACTGAGTTAGAGATCTCTGCTCATGCTGGAAAGCTGGTCTGGCTCTCGCACGCAGCGAGAGCTGCAAGTGCAGACACCAGTGAAATGGAAGAGCAAGTCCCAGGTTACCCTGGTGGTATTTAGCCTCAGAAATGCACAGGTCAGCACCCTCACTTCTGGCACTTCCTGGCATCTAAGAAAAACCCTTGTCTTTTCTGCACAAAGCTACGCCCCACTTTAGAAACTGCTGCCTTTTTTTTTTTTTTTTTTTTTTAAGCTACTGCCATCACCTGAAGAGCTGGAGAGCTTCCCTGCTCTGCTAGGAGGATTACTGACAAAATGGTGCCACTGATGCACAGGAACTTATTTTGCAGGCAGGGCTTAGATATTACTATCAGTTTAAAATGCACGTTTGAAGAAGAAGTAGGAGTTACTTGAAATAAATAGGTGAGAGAAACTGTCATTAAATGAGCTGTAACAGAAACTGCTTTCCATGCCCTCTGTTGAGGGCTTCTACCAACAAGCCATATCTCCTAAGGCCATCACACCAGCATTTCCTAGAAAAGGTAATCCCACTGAACATCTGTAACCCACCAGGATATGTGATCTGGTAAGCACAAATCCCGTAGGAAAGAACTGGGACACGTCCTATTCCCGCAGAATAGATGTGCAGTAGCTCCATAGTGAGAACACTTGTATAAGAAGAGGCAGGATTTATAGCAGGGGAAGAAATAAAATTAAACATGGGACATACATCTGGTTATTTGGAAATATTTTGTTTCTTGCACCTTGTAAAAGATTTGCAAGGGAAGCAAAGTGATGAATATCTCTACCACCTCCTAAATTAAAAGTACAGGCCACAGCTAAATCAAAGGCCAAATACAAATCTGTGTTCATCTTTCAGTAAAGAGAACAGTAATTATAAATGAGTGTGAAGTTGCCTTCCTGATCAATTTTTCTTTCCTGTTTTTACTGTTATCCACCAAGTTTCTTGTGTTTGCAAAGTTCAAGTAAGTCTTCATTTTTCATCACCCATTTGATGACTTCTGTATTTGAATCTTAAGCACAACCACTGAAAGCAGAGACAAATTAAAACCCCTTTATCTTAAGCATCTCTGTCAATGCCATACTTTCCCGTATCATACAATGAGCAAAGCTTTGCTTTGTCCATTGTTTGTCAGGGAACTTTTGCCACTTTCCCTAGGGATATATTCTGCTGATAAATAATACTGTTTGTCAGTTTTGTCATGATTTAAAACAAGTTCTCAATTTACATTTTGTCCATCTTATTTTCACTGTATCACAATCCAGCTGTGCTTACCCGTATCAGACTGATATTTGGGCTTTTTATCCATCCCATATGTATTTGTATCCCCCCTGTCCACTCCATAGTACATATTTAGTTAGCCCTTGTGTGTATTCTTCCTGAAGACAGACTTCAGTTCTAGATACACTGTTAAGCTCCCTGTAGTTTATCGAAACTAAAATATATTCCTGCATACTCCAAGTACAACTGCAAAAAGAGCTGGGCTGCTCTAGATGGTGCAAGTACTTGCTGAAGACATAGCCCAACAATTAGGCCTAAAATGCACACTGGTATTATATCTGTTAGATTAAGCACCTTATACCTCTAATTGTTCCTTGGAAGTTTCAACGTATTCCACATTTAATAAGGCTCTAAATTCCATCTGCCTGCAGAGACCATTAGCAGGGCCCCTGCAGCATCTTCAAGGAAAGGCTCTGGGCCATTTTCTTCTTCCTGACATGCTCACTTCAAAGAGGTAACAGGATGCCTGGAGGATGGACAGAATATGGAACCCCTTTGCTGCCTGGGAGTAGAGCTGGGAAGACACCGAGGGAATGGGGAAAAGGGAGCAATAGGGCACTAAAACACACTTACATGTGCACAGGTCTGACAGCAAGGCCCATTTGAGAGTTACTCTGCACAAAGACTTAGCTCACACTACAACTTGCAATTCAGCTCAGAATTGTGGATTGTGGTGCTTTCTTCTGTCCCCCATTTAAAGTCCTGCTAAGTTCACCACCACCACAGCAGACACACACTGCCTGCCTTTGTCAGCCAGAGCCCCTGAAACAAATGGATTTCCATTCAAGTACATTTCTGCCTACTCCAGTACGTTTGGTTGCTGCAAGTTCTGCTATTTCTATACTAAACTTTAAAAATACTTAAGACTAAAATAAATAATTACATGAAGTTATCAAAACAAGAAAAAAGTCCTTATAAAATTTCTAATTATACTGGACCGAATGCATACATTATTTCCCCAGTCTTATCTCAAAAAGCCTATTTCTTACGAAGTAACAGCTGCTGGTAATACAGTTATTTAACAAACACAGGTAACAACAAACAACTTTCATGAGAAGCAAACAAGCCTTACAGCTTCTTGCACGTATCCAGTCTGATATCTTCTGTATTTTGAGCTTTTAATTAAGTAAAGTTGTGCACGGATGCGACAGATTAAAGAGCACTGACCAAACAGCTCCAACCTTCTTTCAGACTGACATGTTTAAAACACCGGCCCAGATGATTCATTTGACAAACTGCTTATTAGTAAAATATTTTAGCAAAATTTTCTTCTCTCCTGCTTAAGAGACCAACTAGGAGACAGATGGGGAAGGTGAGCCACAACTTGCCCTTCACAGTGCCACTAAACACAAAGTTACACTCACAGCTCAGTCCCCAAACTGATGACGACTCCTTGGTGACTGGGCTGTTTTTCATTCACACCAACCATCTACTCCTACCAAGCTGAGGAGGTACAAGAACCTTTGAAAAGCACAGACAAAAAGCTTTTTGTTTCAGAGGCCAAACACGGATTTAAGAATTGAACTTAACACCTATTGTACTGAAAATTTTGGCTGGTGCTGATACAACTCAAGTGCCACTTACCCCTTCTCTGTGGGGAAATTATGTTATGATTTCTCTCCTAAAATAACACGGAGGCCACAAGTTGAATACATTTTCTAGATAAGACCATGGAATACAACCCATTAATTATCTGGATCCTTATGTATATATTCATACTGTTTATTTGGGGTCAGATACCAAAACCTGACCTCCTTTTAAACAGTCATAGCCTGAGAATACACGTGAACGGAGTATTTACAACGCAGATCCTGCAGCAAGTTGCATGACCCCATTACCCTCTCCCTCAGCGGGGCTCAACAAAGCCAATTTTGGCCTAGAATTTCACCAAATCTCTCTTATGGGTGCAGCCCAGCACACTGAGCTGAAAACGATAAACTGCTCTTGTAACAATTGACTAAAACATCCTCAAAAACATACAAAAAGGTGGAGGGAGTGAATAAGCCTGTCAGTAAGACAGAACTGAAACGCGGTGCATACCTTCCCAGGATGGCACCACTGTCAAATCAACCTGGCTTGGGGATTTAAAAGACAGTTTGGGTTGGCTACCGAGTTACGGACTAAGAGTCCTCATGTTGCCACTTCGTTAAGAAGTTTTTCTGACTGAGAAGAATCCCAAGAGCGAGGAGCTGAGATAGGGGACTGAACCGAGCGCAGCCTCCCCAGCCAGAGGCGGTGCGGGCTCCGCGGCAGCTCTGGAGGCCGGGGCAGAGCAGCTCGGGGCAGTCCCGGGCACCGCAGCCGGGCGAGGAGCACCGGGAGCCGCCTCTGAGAGAGGCAGCAACGCTACAAGGCCGAATTTTAATCACGGCATTGCTTGTGGGATGAAAATCACTCCTCATGCATGTCACTTACCCTAAAGGGCCCCTTAGGGCAGCTCTTGTTAATGGCACTGTCAAAATAATTATAAAGAGAAAAGAATGTGCATGTGTGTGTGTGTGTGTGAGCACACACTCAGGCTGCTCCTCTTTGAACAAAAAGCACTGGACAGCAAAACCTAATTTTGCCATTCAGCAACATGCTTATAGATAGACTGGCTGATGCTGTAATTAATCTCAGTTGTTAACAACAGGTGAGTGCTGACAGACAGCTCGGTCCACCTCGGGGACATATTGAGAGCCTCTTCTACCGCTTGGTTTGGAAATGAAAAGAAGAAATACAAATTGAGGAAGGAAAAAGATCACATTATCATTATCTTACAGATATTATTTACTTTTGATTCTGAAACAGACTGGGATGCTACAGTTCCCACGGCATTCCTGCCCTGGCCTGTGTAGGTCAGAAACCTTTTATTGGTATTAAGCAGCACCTATCACAAGATATTATACTAACTTCCCTTTTTACTAAATTTACAGAAAAAATCGTTCTTATTAATGCATTTCAAAAATGAGTAACAGATTGCTGCTTACTGATGAGAAAAACTGCTCAGGCTTTAGGGGTAAAAATAAGTCACTGGACAGAAATGGTGTGAAATTTTTATGGTAAAGCACTAGATGCTATTTAATCTAACAAATAAATTGTGCACATGCTACTTATCTCTACTGACATGTACCATGCTAAGCATGGTACACAACTGCTGAACTTACAGACCTGGCCACGAGCTGAATCACAGAATCAGAGAATATGCTGAGATAGAAGGGAGTTTTAATTAAATCTTCAACTCCAAGCCTTATGTTAGCAAGCAATAAGTGTTAACACAAACGCACAAATATCAGAGAAATGAGGAATATTAGTATAAATCAAACACCAGGCCTTTAAAAGGTCTTTAACTTTTTTCACCTAGTTCATAACATGTTGTATGTGTGCAATGTGGGTGAGTTAATGTTTCAAAGACAATCCTAAATTTTTCAGCTCCTCACACCGCTACTTAAGTCCCAAAGCCATAAAATATGCATGCTTAAATCTCTTCCTTTTTCCTGTTACAGAGCGAAGACATAGATTAAAGAATAAAAGAAAAATAACAGCTCTCTGAAGTGTTTAGCGTTACACAACTCCATTTAATGCAATTTCATAAATTTTAAACCCTAACATATTTGTACACATATACATGATGCTATCTGTGGTGCTACGGTTATGCAATATTTTACGCAACAGTGTCGCTGCATTGGTAATTTCACAATTTAAAACTCAGTATTCCTTTTTACTGAACACAGGTGAGGAAATTTTTCACAATCTATATTTGAAATTTGAAGTAAAAAATTTGCATATTTTTTCTTTTTTTTTCCTATTTGTTTAAAAAACCCATACTGCCACAAGTGTGATAGTGAAGTTTGAAGTGTGGAATGAAAATGTCATTGTTCTTTATTCTAAAATGACTGAAGTCTGGTAAAAACTGCCACTTTCCCTTATTGCCTTAATAATATTTTTTGGGGTCCGAATACTGAGATTTTAATCCATAAACAGATTTTTTAAATGGCAACTAGAAAAAAAATAATAATAAATAAAAACTAAATAGAAGAAAGGTGATGACACTTGTTGTAAAACTTCAACTGTAGCATCTGCTAGAACAAAACCTGCTGGCTGTCAGCACATAGGAACTCAGAGTTCCTGCACCACTGAAGCCAGAAAGGGCAGGACATGACCCTGAGGGCAAACCCATTTTTTCTTCCTTACATTTCGTGGCTATTTTGCTGGAATAATGAATTCAAGATCCATACCTAAATTTTAGCTCAAATCTGCATGAAAAATGTTAACTAAATGCCAAATCACACAAAAAGTGTTTTTTTAATGTGTCCAGAACAAAAGCTGTAATCTAAAATAAAATGAGAACATTTCTGTTTTTATCAGAGGTGCATTTAATATTATTGTAATGAAGGCTTTATTACTGCAAACCAAATAAATCACTGGCTTGTTGGATTGGAAATGGAGTGACAAGCTCAATATGTATGAACAGATCTTTTAACAGTATCACGAACAGACACGGAAGCTGCAAGTCAAGACATTTGGTATCAAAAGGCCAAACTTGCTGCAGCCTCAGGAGGCAGAAGTTCATCTCAGCTCTAGTAAAGCCTGTGAAGTGGCCCAGCATTTGTAACAATTTTTCCTATTTCCTATGTGAAGATTGAGCTCTTCTGCAGGTTTGGATATGTTTGGATATGCTTGCAGTTACTATTATTCCTAGGGTTCTGAATAGGTTGTAGATGGTTCAGGAGTTCAAAGAATAAACAGAACAATTACTTTAAAATAAACAAACAAATAAGATCAATCAAAAGTCCATATATATTAAGTATATAAAAATGTATGTTCCATAACATAAGATTACTTTTTACATGTTCACTTATTGTTAGAAGCCTGAATAAGCTGCAAACTACTCAAAACTCTAGCATTTAATTCAAACAGAATTGCACAGCTATACTGATTATAAAGAAACCCTATCAGCACTATACATAGAATGGTAAATAATCTAAAATTGAATACACAATGCGTGTTTCAAAATCTGTGATTTTTCCCCTTTCTGTAAAAGAAGCAATTAGAAAGGTATTCTTCAGTGTATACTGTTCTAATCACTAGAACAAAGCAAACCAACACTGTTGTTAGTAGTTAAAATAATGCTAGACCCCCTTTGCCCCATGACCTGGAGTGGAGCGAGACTCCCCACTTCCCACTCCTCCAGCACTGAGAGCTGAGCCACAATTACACTGTTTTAAAAATCAAAGTACAGAAACAGAGACTCTTGTCTAACAACGCTTGCATATTTTACAGCAAACTGAACAGTATTTTCCAAAAGGATGTTAAAAATAGAAGCATGTGATCTTTTCCCACCTAGAATTGTATCCTTACAATTAAAGACTATTAGCTGGCATCCCTTTTAACCGTCAAACTCAGACAGTGGCAGTTCTATAGCCACAAAGAGAAGCAGTAAATGAGAAGAACATGTTGCTACACTGCATTTGAGAAAGTTTGGCTCCAAGCTATGCACTGATTAATATCAGATCTCCTTCTTTACTTGCCTCTTGACAATCTTGTCACATCTGGCTGACAAATCCTTACAAGCTTATCCAAACCAAGGCAGCCCAGATCATGCTCCGGGAGTAGCTTGAAGGAAGCGGCAACACCAGCCATGCACTGATGTGCCATCATGAAACTAATGAAGCTGACTTCACTTGCAGACTGCAGGAACACGAAGAAACACAACATGCCCCAAGGTTTTGCAACATAACGCAGAGTTAGCTCACCCAAAGATAAGACAAACAATCAGCTCCCGAGGTTCAAGAAGCCAAGTAGTTACATGAATTGCAAAAAAACTGTATAGAAATTGCTTGAACAACAATCTCGACTAAATGAGCACAATAAAATCCAACTTCAGATCAGATGTGAAATTTGACTGCTAAATGCCTTTCAAACAATGGTTTGTTTTAAATTAAAACAAAACTAGTTTTATTTTTCCTCTCCCATATACCCCACAATATCGGAATGTTGCCTGGCTTCCAGGTTATTCAAACTGAAAAACATTAAGAAAAAACCCCAAAAACATAAAACAAAGGAAAAATAGGGGAAAAAAAAGGGGGGGGGGGGGGGAAATAGTGTCACTTTTTATCCATAGGATTTTACAGAAGGATAAACCACAGCCTGTGTATATCAGTAGTCCTCCCCTGGGTTAGTGATCTGCCCTCTCCTCATTTTTAAACCAAGAATTCCTTACACAGAGCACTGGAAGTATTTGACCAATTAATAAACCAGAAAGTAAAATGCCGTATATTAAACATATCTAAAAAAACCTCATTATGTATGACCTTACAATTAAACCATGTTTATTTTTCTATGTGATAAAAAAATCAAAATAAATTAAATAAGAAGTTAAATGCACCAGAAAACAAGACATTTAATTAGCACAATATATTTAAAAACCCAGACCTCCCCCCCCGCCCCACACACACTCATACTCAAACCCACCCCCTCACATTCCCCCCCTTCCCCGAAATACAAACAGACTGATCCCAAGAAAAGAATTACTGGCCTTATTTTCTGGATGCTAAATAGTCAACAATAAATTGTATATAAAGGGCATACATTAGACTGCACTTTAGTGGTAATTTCTAAAGAACTTCGTAGTGAAATTACATTGTTGTCTCCTCTCCAGTGCATTTATACGTCACGATAATGATAATGTATCTGCTTAAAGCACTTGACTCAGAACACATCTGAGTCACAAATCACAGATTTTATTGCTATTAATGTATATTGAGGACTTGTACAATTAAACATTGTCAAGTATTTATGATTTACATGCTACTACTTCAATTGGAAAACAATTACACAAGTGATGGCTCTGCTTATTATAATCAGCCTGCAATTCTGCATTACTTACTGTAGAACAGAAAAGTCATACAGTTGTTTACAGTTCACAGCAGAAAGAAAAACTGGATTTTTTACAGAAACTAGTTTTCTACTTTCCTAGTATCTTTTTATAATTAAGAAATGGAGACTACAGCTCCCTACAGCTCTCATCTCCATTGTTCATTACCCAAAACAACACCATTGCAAGATTTTTTATATCTCCACAGTGCATAGCCACAAGTAAAAGTTGCACAGTAAAAACACACATTCATATAGAACTGCAAAGAACTTTCCTTACCTCAGACATTCTTACTGTGCTTATGTTTCCAGAGCTATAAAACAGTTTCCCATTCCCTCAGTGAGTTGTACAAAGAAGTACTGGAAACACTCCTGCCTGTACAAGTACTAAGGCAGAACCATCACACGCCTCTTTACTCTTGTCTGACTCTGAGCACCTCAAGGTCTGATGTATGCTCAGGCTGTGCACAGGGGAGTGAAATAAGATCCTCCCCCTTGGTGTTCTCCAGACCTACAGTACGAAGTTGTGTCTGCCTCTCACCTCTGCAGCCAGCTCTCACCTCGCTGCCCCGGAGTGCTGTGCTCCAGCGCGCGCCTCCAGTCGCAGGGCAGTCCCCTCACAGCTGGCTTGAAGAGGGCATGACACTCATCTTTCACAGAGATCTGATCAAAAGGAGTCACGGAGGCTTGAGGCGCTCCTAATGCAGTGCGAGGAGATTCTACCTCTGCTCTGGCAGCCTAAGTAATGCATTAAATCAATGCAGCTGACCTAAGGCCTATTACAGGGTGGTTTTTTTTTTTCTTCTCAGAATGTACAACTATCTGCAAATAAGCTATGAGGTACTTACAAGTAAAATTACTTATTTTTAGCGTCAGAGTGTTGTTTTTCAAATTGCAGCTGCTGCAGGGGTTTTTTTGTTTTGTTTTGTTTTTTTTTCTTTTTAAACATTTGCAGGTCTCAAAGGTTCACTGAGTGGGGTGTGCATTTTTTAAAGTTAAAACACTTCCCCTTATCAACTTACTTCTGAGTTAGGGCTGAATTTTATTTCTTTTTATGAAGTTGAAGCTTCCTATTAACAGAAGTACAGGTCATAAAGACAGGAGAAGAATTACTTTCTAGTAATTGGGCCAAAATCTGGTTTCAGTTATTCAGGTGTTGGGTTGCATTCATGAGTTAGAGCAGGATTTTTGTCATAGTCCTTTCTCACCTATTTAAAAAACCAAAACAACCCCCCAGGACAAAACACTTCTCCCCGCTCTCTACTCTACTTTTAACTCCTGTAGATCATTTCTTTTCACTCTCCTAACTCAGGAATACACTGTGCTTTACCAAAGACAAACACGAGCAAGTTGCACTGAGCACAGAGGGAATCCTTGTAAGAACATACCAGGACAACATTTGACCAGATGAATACTGTAATCCCATAGGAAAGGCAGCAGGAAATAAGATGGCTGTAGGGAGAAGACAGCTAACATATTATTATTGTTGGTTTATTAGTTGTCTTCTACTAATCCTATTTGTTATTTGCTAGATAAATGCAACCCTTAAGGAGAACCTAATTTACATATAGCTATATGCTGGAGTACATTTAATATTAAGTCCATGGCAGCAACTGGAACCAGGCCAGGATAAAACTAATGGGACAGCAGAATCTGGTCCTATCATGAACTGTATGCTTGCCTAAACACCTAGGTTTCTTCATCATGTACCTTATTTTCTCCCAGTAAGCTACTGAACAAATGGATAAACACAGAGGAGATTTAGTTTTATAGGATGCTCTGCCAGATATCTCTGGCAAAAAACCACTGAGGTGCCAGAAGAGTCAGCCACCAGTGGTGACTTGGTCCTTCCCCAACAGAGTACTGCATGGAGGCTCCAGTGCCACCTCTGGTCCCTGCAAGGTGCCTCAGGCACTTCCCTCTTGGGAACCCAGGACAGTTACACAGGGATTATCACTGGCCTTGTAAACTGTGGGAAAAACTGCCTGAGAAGTCACGGCCAACATCATCTTATCTGAGGTAAATCTTAACAGCAGTGTTTTAAAAGCATCTGTTCTGTGATGAGGACAAAATCTAGCTGCTCTCTCAAGATGATAACTCAAAGCCGAAGGCACACCTTGTTACTAAAATTGTATTTCCTTCTTAATGAAATAAGCAGCGATGCAAGTAAAAAGGGCTCAACCTGATTGAGAATTCTGCAACAAAGGTGGGAAGAGTGGCTTAAGATTACATAAACTGCCAGAAGCTCTGAATTGACTTCAAAATGATAAGTGACTAAAACATAGATGTGTGGAGAGCTGCTCTCCCCTCTAGCCAGTTCCCAGGAAAAACCTATTTACCAGCTAGCTACCATTTGCCTGGAAGATGATAATTCTTATTAAATGGGCTAACTATCCATAGCAAACAATTTAAGACCAATTTACTTCTTTCTTAATTAATTATCTACTAAAAGTCTTTTATTTCAAGCATTGTTTTCATTATTCAAGCTTTTTCAATGAATAGTTAATAGGAATACATTCATGCCTTGCTCTTTTTAAACTATGCACTATTCCTGATTAGCAATTTTTCAGTGTTTTACTATCTGTGCACCTTTTAGCAAAACCCAATGATTTCTACCACAATGTGATGTGGAAGGCACAGCTTGTATCTACAGGTCGATTTCTAAGGAAATACTGGCATAATAACAGTGTTTTCAGGAATTTCAGCTGATTCATAGTTCGAGCCTGCTTGTACAGGGCACTTACCAAGATGTCTCTCGAAGAATGAACAAAATGGAAACCAGAGGGTGACTTGCATAACTGTTCTTCAAGCACCAAAATCTAATGGAAAACCGGCGTCTTGTGGAAAGAAACAGAGCAGCACAAATGTAGGGAGATGTAGGGCAGCTTGGGAAGTGCAAAAACTACTTAACCAAATACACGAGTGTTCATAGTTTTGAGAAGAGCTTCAACACCTGGAACTGACTATAAACGAAAAGCTGCTGCTCTTAAATGATTTTATTATCTAGGATATTTTAAAAATGGGAATTACTTATAGTCAATCACTGCAATGGAAACGTAGGGATATAGCACAAAGTGCAACACAATCCACAAGAAAAGACTTCTCCTGACTTTTACAATTCAACCGTGACCTGAATTTTGGTGTTTGATTCCAAAAAAATCATTCTAAAAAGAGTATCAACTATATCAAGAAACTAATCAAGCACTGAGTACAGTCCTGGTCTTTGCTCTGTGTTCTTCAGGCAAATGGGTATGTAAATCCTTAATTCCCCAGCCACACACTACTGCTTCACACTGTTCCTACCAGAGCCAGCTGCACAACGGCATTGACCTCTGTCCTGCCTGCTTGGCCTGCATTCCAAACACATAATGTCCCCTCTTACTTAAATCAGTGCTGGCAAAGATCTTAGCACTAATTTAATACTTTGCTCACTTACTGCCTTGGAGAGATGTGTGGATTAAAGGTTTCACCTCTCAGAAGACACGTGAAGCAGTGGTCAGCCCTGTGATCATACTGCTGGGCACTGGGTCACCTTCAGGGAGAAAAGCCAACAGGAGTAGGAATTGCTGTCCAGGACTGAAGGGACACAAGATTCTGGGGAGGTAGGAGGAGAAGGAGGAAACAGACCTTGACAATGAGGAGAACTGATGCCCTGTTAGCAAGACATAAAGACAGTTGGGGGTTTCAAACAACTTGCAAGTTTGAAGTTTTTTGCAATTTAACAAACCTGTGCACATGAAGATGAAAATAGATTTAAACTTAGTGTGCTGCAGCATAGGTTTTAAGCACTAGTCAAACCATAAATAGGCCTGCTAAAGCCATGAAGTACTTGATAAGATTTCCTAAGATCTATGGAAGGGACAGGTAAGGCACTTCAGTTCTCATCTAAGTAACGGAGAATGCCAAATCTCTTATTCAGTATTTCCAGGTAGGCTGATTTTGTAAGGTGGCCCAAGCAGATAGCACTGAGGTATAAAGTGTCCAAAACTGTTTTCCACTAACAGTTAAACCAGAGTTCAAGTGTTTATCCCTGTTTTGCAGTTTACATCTCTTTGGTGCAACTGGACAAACCGAACCCAACAAAAATAAGTTCTTGAATACTCCCTGCATTTGCACCTCTGCTTCAGCACTGATTTTCATTTTCACTGCATTAATTTTCTTCGGTAGCTCAAAACACTAGTGAAGTGAGCACTGACCATTACAAAATGCTAATATTTAAAGCAGTGTGTATGGCAAACCCAGAGACACATCACCAACACCAGCACCACTGACCCATCCTGGTGAAATTGTGTCTCTCCACTGGGAGTCACTGGGATTGAGAAGCTCTGCCATTAATAATTACAAAAAGACCTGCCCAAACAGTAAGTTTCTTTTTAACATTTATCAATGGTTGCTTTATGCCACAATGTATTTGTCTCTGAAAAATTTGATTCTATAATACTTTGTCATCTAATAAAGTTTGGGTTTTTAAAGTTACATCCTTTTTCAAGACTGGTTACTCAGCATGAATGGTACCACATTTTACAGCATGGTGTAATTATGCATCACACAGCAAGCTTTTCAGTGCGCTCTTATTGAGGACATTACTTTACAATGTAAAGCAGAATAAACAAAGGTACCTGATTTGACTTCTCTGAGCTAATCAGTACAATTGTTCGTGTCCTATCCTATTAACCTCTTTCCTACTGGAGGTAGTCCCACTGCTGATTCTCCTACCAAAGCCTTCCCCTTCTTCCAACTGTGTATTTGGATTCTTTGAGTAAATCCTTTGGAAGATATCTTAGAATCACCAGAAGGAAACCCTTAACTTGTTGATGGCATTAATGTACTTAAGGTATTACTCTATTCCACTCTTTTGCTTTCTAGTGTTTTGGTTTCCTCCCTCCGCTGCTGTTTTTAACTGAGCAAAAGAAACACAACTTTTAGCCTATACTTGATGACAAACAAATACAGCATTTTCTCCCTCCTAATGAAAGGAGTAAAGTTAATCCATTGTTCCCATATGCCATAATGGTGAGTTCCCCAGTTTTGTGGTAACTGGGCCTTTCTGTTAAATGCTTACAGTTTCATTCCAGGGCCTGACACAGCATTTACAAAAAATTTCAAATTAAGGTTATGAGATCCTTTTGGAGAATTTTACAATTCAGAGCCTTAACGAGTCTCAAATCTGTATCTCCTCTGCAAGCAGAGTTGCTTCTGTACTTTCTCCACTCTCTCCCAGCTTGTCAATAAACTCCATTTGCCCCAGTGGAGAGCCTGGAGCATTCAGATAAACTCTTAGCCATTTGGAAACTCACTGGTTGCTCCTATTGTTCTTTTTGCCTATTTATAATGTTAAACTAGATACATTACACCTTTCACCCTTTTGCTTAGTAGCTTTCTGTACTTACATTTCAACATGTACAACCAAAGGCTAGAAGAAAAGAAATGATAAAGAGCTATCATAGTGACATTAACATCTTTAAAGTGTTTCGTAAAGCAAAATTCAAACTTCAAGAGCAGGGTTTCACAGCCCAAATCTGTATTTGTAACTAACACTTGCAAAGACGCCAAAGAAGTACCAAAATTGAAGTTGTGTAACCCCTAGAAATATATTTAAAAATACAGAAGTAAAAACATTATATATATGCATATATATATACGCAGTGAATATTAAGTTGCTACAAAAATAAGAATCCCAACACAGTGCTATCCAAAATAAGCATATTTAAAGTGACTTGCTTGAATCAGAAATTTAAGATGTGCACTAAAGGACTCTTTTTGCTCCCTCCTTGTCACCCTGGGCTATGAGATAGAAAACTGGCTTAATTATTGGTTCTGATCTCTGCCTTCCTAAATATTTTAACTGCAATGAAGCATGCAGCTTCTGTCTAAATGGATGGGAAAAAAATGCATCATTTTTTATATATGAGTGTCGTATGTCTGAGATACCCACCCAGCCAGAGTTACTGCTCTAAAGAGTGAGATGGGAATGCTGCAGTGAGGACAACACCCACAAGGGTTTTTGGCAGCTCTGCCCATCTCTCTTTGCAGGGTCAGTCTGATTTGGGGTGGGCTGGCACAAAAGTGCTAGCAAAGGATAAGAACCTGCAAACCTTTGGGATGGATGAGAAAGACATTATCAAGCGAAACACGACTTTCAAATGTTATCTAATAACCAAACAATAATGGGAGTCGAAGTCTTTCCCTGTCAGGGATTAAGGTAAGAGCTGTATTGGCTACACATTTCCCTTCCTGCACAATTCTACTGACTGCCCTCTAATCTTGCAAGTCCTGTGAGGAGTTTAAAACATTTAATTGCTAACTCTATTATTAAGGAATCTACTTTGTCAGACTGCAGCTCCTAACAACCTTAAGTCTCTTAGAGCAAATCAGTTTTGATACTGATGTTTCTCAGAGGTGCAGCATTTAATCCTCAAATTACAACACAAGTTTTAACAAGCAGATTCTGCCTGTCACCAAGATTTAGTAATTAACAAAAAAATTCAACCCCCTTCCCAGCACTAATGGTTTATCAAAAGAATACCAGTAATTTCAGTTAAGATATACTGATGAACCAGGCAGAAATACAATGGGGAGACAGACATGTTTATGCTATCTGATTGAAAGGGCTGAGACAGAATTCCAGAGACTTGGTGTTGTCATAAGAGGAAAAGTCAGGAACCACGACTGTGCCCTCGGGCCAAAGGGTGTGACATCAGGCCAGAGGTGTGTCAAACTCAGAATAAAATTCCTGCCATAAAACTGGTAGCCACTCGTATTCCCATGGGTAAACCAAAGGAGAGTTGGCAATGTGACACCTGAAACAGTAAATGTGCTTGGGTTTTTTTTTCCCAAAGGCGACCGAGTCCTACCAATACAGGAGACCCTTCACCTACTCTGTGGAGCTTTGTATTTATTTTCGTAGCCTCCAGCATTTTCCTTCCTTTTTGTTGTAGGTTTGGGTTTTTTTCTTCTGCACTTTTTTTTTCTGTCCTTCTTGTTCTTTAATACCAGGTAGTGGTTTTTCAACCGTTTAAACTATGGCATATAATAACCGATGAGTAACGTTGCAGTAATACCAGTGGTGGCAATTTTGCTTTGTTTCATGGGAGTGTTAGAGTATTAGAGAGATGACTAGGACATGTCTCAGTGGCAGACTGATAAAATGAAAGATGAATTTTCCCTGCCTACAACTGCTGCCAAGTTTTAATCATAAACATCAAACAGGTTACAGGACACCTTTTCCCAGGCAATAAAATAAAATAAATGGCAAACATTCTGCATTTTTGAAGGAATTTTTGGATGAAGAATTATTGCAAAAAAATTACTACACTGTATCTGCTGAAGATTCTTTTCCAAGCTCATAAGCTACAAATTTCTGACCAAATGGTTGAGTCTATTTCAAGTGCTGTTACTCCTAGGACAGTTAATGCTTGTTATAGAGGCATATTTACCAGCTCTCCCACTCTGCTGAAGCTTCATGCTTTAACCAGAACTTTTACTCTCAGTTATCTTTTCTCACCAACATCCTCTTCTAATTGATCATGAGGAAATTTCAGTTCCTATTTTACAGTGACATTCCAAGAAAACTTCCTTGAAAGGCTCACCCATCCTCCACTTAGTAGATTGCTTTAAAACTGCCTCTTTTACTAACTCACTCCAGACATGTGCCTGTTCTTTCTATATCTAAAATGCGTGTAGAACTCGAAGTTTACCCAGGAGTGAAAGCAGAAGGTATAGCAACGTCCTGGAGTAGCATCTGACTACCCCCTCCGACCGGGATAGCACATCGATACCTGGATGGTTTGCAGGGAGCTGGTTTTAATGGACAGCTCCCAGGTGACACCAGCCAGTGCTGCTGCAGCAGCCGCAATATCATACATCCTTGATTGAACTTTGATTAATTTTCCAGACTTTCAGAGCCTGTGGCAAAAGGATCCACAGCGGTAGCCGCAGCCATTAACTCCATCTTTTGTGATTTCTCCTTCTTCATTATGTTTGGGCCTTGATTGAACTTTGTTCCAAGTTAGTAGCTTTTGGCTATGGACAAGGGAGATAAGACTTTAGAAATGGAGTGAAGAAGAATAATATGTGAGAAACTTGCAGTGAAAGCTGCCTGGGCAGTTGGCTGTAGCTTTGGATATACCCTGATGATGTGAGTGCATTAAAGTTACTGGAATTCTGGCAAGCACCAGCCAAAACAACATAAAGCATCACTTGATGCAGTCACAGCCCAAATGTCTTCCAGCATTTGTGCATAGTAGATGCTATTTTATTATGCTGAAACAATTCAAAGTTGATACACTCACGTAATGAATAAAATTACCATTTGTGGACAAAGCCAGAACTTCACAGAAGCACTTGTTAAAATAAATGAATAGTCTTAATGGTCTCCAAAGATTATTTACAGAATTTGCTGTTAAATGGTACAAGCAACTATCCCACTATTGGTATGCTCAATAGGAAAACTTTACACTCTAGAGTCAGCCTTGAGTCTGTTACACTGTCATACCCAAAAAAAGCAGCTTATCAGCAGCTAGGACAGATTTTACAGTTCTTGGGAAAAAAATACTACTGACAATACTTCACTGAAAATATTACACTGAATTTTTCCAAAAGATCCTTCAGTGTTTTCATTACATTTCTCTCTCTCTTGTTTTTGGTCACAGAATGTCTAAATACATGTCTGGTTTTCCTACTCTTTTTACAGTCAGTGCTTGAATTTACCACTCTGATACATTCCCAGAATCAGTTGCATCTGGTTTTATTGCCTCCTGTTGGTATTTGCCAATGGTAGTATATAGAAATTGTATGCAGAGGTGGTTATAGTGATCTGTAGAAATTTTTGCCTGAACCTAGAAAAGCCCTTTCAAAGCCCCTTTCAAAGCTTGAAAACTGAAATTTACTGATGGGGAAAAAAATACTGAACTATTAAGGGTGATTCAAAATCCACTATGAATCAAAGATATACATGATGTTTCCATAACATCTGACACAATGGGGCTTTGTCCCTACAAGAGGCCTCTGGGCATTCCTGTGATATGAGCAATAATAGGTTTGTCCCTGTGAAGCTTTAAGTTATTGTGGCACCTCCAATAGAGAGGCAACGTCTGAAATAATTTAAAACCTGGAAATAAGAGAAACCTTTTAAAAATAAAATACATACATACATATACATCTACATACACACACGTATATAAATAAATATAACTTTTCCTTGCTTTAACCTTTTTATTCATTGCCAAGAAAAGCTGGCTGAGGAATCGGCATCTGCCGTGAGCCCTCATTTATTTTCCGACGCTGCCTTGCCCCATTGCCCAGGCAGCCTCCGCACTTCCCCTCCTCTCATCCCCTCACCGCTTTGCCTTCCTCTGAACCCAGGATACAGAGCAGCCTTCCAGCACAGAGCCCTTCTCTGCTTACAGGCTTTCCAGCCCCTTTCCTCCTCCTGCCAATCCCTGTCTCACTCAGCTCCCTGACAGAAGACTGCTGACACAGGAAAAACAGAATCCCTTCTCTACCTGGTATTATTTAGGCAACATTAACAGCAGACTTACACTGGAAATTATCAGCTTAAATGCCTTAAGACTGGAGCTCAAGCTGTATCTCTCTGGGTGATCTGGACACTAGACTTGGTTAAAGTGGCTGGGATGCTTATCTAGACAGCCAGCAACTTTGGGAAGTAAATAACTTGTGGGAATGGCCGAATGTTGCAACAGGTAGAAGCAATTCAAGAAACACAAAGTTGCTGTGAATTTTGTGTTGCCTATTGAGTCCCTAAAGTTTCAGCATCGATGCTTCTTGAAATGCACTTGAACAAGCACAAGCCTAGTTTAGGGTGAAACCAGAGCTGCCCTGTTAATACCTTTGAAGGCCTGGACTGGTTACCAGGGGTTTCCCTCCGTTAATACCGTGGTTTAAAATAATAGGGAAGTATGCATAGCATGAAAAGTGGAAAAGAAGAAAAGTGCTTCAAGACCAACCACTTTTTAGTGGACGTTTGGGAACTCCTTGGAGGAGTGCCAGGGCTAGAACAAGGTGTGAAATCATACAATTATAAGAAGGGTGGCAGGTGTAAAACAGAAGTCTCTTATGGAGCAGTGGTCTGGGGTATAATATCTGCAGGAAGCTGACTGCCAGACTGACACAGAAGTGATTGAAGAAGGAGGCCTGGCAGGATTACCACAAGGAAGTAACGAGCCTTCAGGTATACTAAACACACACACACGGCTTGTGTGACTTTTCACAAACCTCCTTTTCTCTTTTATGTTGTCCTAATGTTAAAGTAAGCCATGCAGTGGTGGTAAGAAGGAGCCTGAGGCTCCTACAGAGAAGAGCTGAATGGTCAGTGCCCCGTGGGATGTAAAGGTGGCGATACTGCAGCAGACCACGCTGGAGCAGCATGGGGTTAATGGCAGCTCAGGATTACTTTTGATGCCTTTTTCACTGGCTGGGACAGGTGTCCCCTCCTGCTGAGGGTCTCTACAAGCTGAAAGACTTTATCCTGCCCTTGCATAGCCAATGTGACTTGTGTCCCTTGCTTGAAGGGAAGCAGGACCAAGCCCTGTAGCAGTAACTGTGAGACACTTTTATTAGTCCAGCCACATGCTTTGCTCCAAAGCCCCTGGCTTGTCATAAATTTTTCTGTGTTAAACTCTTCACCCAGATATGGCTCTACCATAAGCTCCTTGTCCAACAGATTATTAAGAGAATATTCTTTTTGAACTCTCTCTTCTGCAAACAGGAGATGCAGCTGGCAACCAGCCTCTGTGACTTTCGAGTAAAGGAGTACTAAAACTCTACACTGATTAGACAAAAACCTGAATAGGGAAGAAACATTAAATTCAACATAAATATTTAGTGCTATTTTCTTTTGAATCCCTCATGCTAAAATGAGGCTGTGATATTGTCAGGATAATCGTTGTTAAAAAACTCTTGCAATTTTAAATAGAAATTAAATACCTAGTGTAATCTTTAATTATCTTTAGAGTAAAGAAGGACTACTAAAAATGCCATTTTGTACTCTGAATATATTCAAATCCTCATTGGTATGAATCAGTTTAGTTCCAAGAAATGCAATTTATACCAGATTTGTAATAAATTCCATATACTTCTGAGCCCATTCTTTTCAAGTAACTTCAATGCATTTTATTAAAAAAACACCAATAAAACATCACAATCCTCACTGTAAGCATCATGTCCCTTTGAAAAACTGGTAAATTTGTGTTTTTAAACAAAATAATAAAATAAACCTGTGACAGAGACAGCCTGTCATTCAGTCAGTTCTGTGGCTTTATCCTCCTCCCTGGAAAAGCACTTTCTCCTGAACTCCATTTTAGCAACCGAGTGGCAAATGCTGTTTATAAAACCAATAGAGTACAGGTACAATCCCAGCCTTTACAAACTCTTTCTCTATAGACTTGGAAAAAGATGTCTTTGTGCTGAACCATTGTATTATATTGGCCAGTAAAGAGAAACAGCAGAGCCTTTGCAATACATCTATTAAAAAAAAAAAAAAAAAAAAAAAAAAGCTTCTTTAGAAAGCTCTAAAACCTCATTTCTAGCCATAGAAATTGTGCATTCTGTTTATCAGGATGCTTCCTCCATACTCCAAACTACATTATCTGGATGACATTCATTGTGAAGCATCTGCCTCACAGAATGTGGAACGCGTGTTTACAGGGAAGGAGGGGTGCAAGCTACTTTCATACACAGGTTTTATGATGTAAATAAGTTGCTGGAAAGCCAGATTGTGACAATGCCAGTATTTGGAGCTTCTTTAGTCTAATTAGGAACTGCCCTACACAGCCCAGCCCTTAGCAGTGGAACACACTGCTTGTTTTATGTACCAATTAAAGGGTTGCATTGCACTTTCTCCGGTCATAATGACAAAAACTGGCACAATGAGCACAAGTAAACAACAGTTGTGACTGGGAGTACAGCACATAGCTCAGGTATTGTCTCTCTAGTAAAGAAATGCAGTTTGAAATATGGGGTGTTTACCAAAGACCTGCAGTTTTGCAAATCTCAGGTGACTTACAACCCTCTCCAGGACTCGAAACCACCAACTGGCCAAGACCTTCCACACCAAGCTCTGAACACTCAGCTAACTTTGAAATGTGGCTGACAAATAAGTGTAAAAAGTAACAGTAATCTTGGGAAAAGACAGACACCCATAGAAAAGAGCATTTGCTTCTCCCCTCTAAAACGAAACAGTTCTTTACCAGGAAGCCCAAGTATCACTCCATCACACATGCAGGGAGTGCAGAGGGCACACCAGGCCCAGCATCCTGCTGTGCTGCCTTAGGCAACAACACACCCAATTACCAAAGCCAGGCCCTGGCACCAGGCAGTCAGAGCTGCCTAGCAGGAGGAACATTCGCACTGGTCTTTTAACTTCTAAGTATTTCAGATTTTTGTAAAAAAAAAAATTACAATAATTAAATTTTTAAAAACAATTAACTTGATTTTCACTTAATATTGACAGTAAAAAGATTGGCAAGTTATTTTTCAGTTACAAATTGGAAAAAAACTATTTGAGCACCTCTTGGATCAATGTCAAAAATATTTTATTTCAAATTCAGATGGTTTCTTTAAATTCAAGCATGAAAGGATTGTTAATGTTTTTTAAATCCTTAAGTGACTTGTGTGTAACTTTTAAATTTTACTTTACAGATGAAACTGCACAAAGGATGCCATTGAACCTACAGTTAAAAACCAAATGAACAAACCCCAGCCATATATGCATACTTATTGCAAAAAATTCTCTGGCTCCTCAGACAACAAAATCACAGGCCCTGCAAAAGCACAAGCAGATATTTAAACTATGTCTTATTTTTGCTCTTGAGGAAAGGCATCAAATAGACATTTGGGGGGCCTGTAGACAGCAATTAGCTGGGCACGCTTTCCTACCCTGTCCCATCTACCACCCAAATCTAGCTCTGGAGAGACCAACTTTAAAAAAACCATGCTCTTTTTTTCATAGCTCACTCAAACACTTCTTTCCCTGATTCTGCTGAATATGATTTCATTTATCAGGGAAGAAAAAAAGAAGAGAAAAAAAGATGGCAGTTCTAGGAAAGTGTACACCTTCCCAAGTGAGAACTAAACTGAATCCATATGGGAACTGAACTGAGACCAGTCATCATTACTGAGGTTAAAGCAAGACAGTAATCCACCCCATTTTAAAATTATCTGCACTATGTTTTGCAAAATTCATTCTGCTGTGCAATGATCTCATGTAGAAGAGTGATGGTCTACAGGTTCTCTGTGGAACAATGATGGTTTATATTAGAAAAAGATATTTTTCATATCTTTATGTACAGCAACACCAATACGCTATTGGAACAAACGTCACATGTTCCTTTGTTCACTTACAGAGCCATACAAGTAATTTTAGGCACCTGTTTCAATTACACCTGGATTACCACTGATCTATTAAGAATAGGTGAGAACAACAGGAGAGTGAACTTGAAAGTGAAACAAGGCAGATTTTGGTGAACCATTAAATACCTTTGTGCTTATGCTCACTCATTTTACTATCTGCAAAATACTTTCATCATTTCCATCAGTAATATGGTGAGGACACCAGGTTTTTAATGACTGGAGACAATAACTGACACTGATTACAAAAGTACATTGGAAAAGGGGCACAAAGCACTGAAGAAAAGGAATTATACCTGTGATGTATTTGACTTGCAGGTTTGCTCGATTTATTTACTAGGGTTTGGTTTCTTTTTCTTTTTTTTTTTTTTTGGAAGTTCACTTGCCTCTCAGCCAAGGTTCTTTTTGGTTTTATCTGTGTGCTAAAACACACACACACACACACACTCTCCCATTTTAAAGTGAATGGATGTGCTCCAAAGCACACCCCTGGGCAGCTGTTTGTACCCCAGAAAAGCCTGCATTCCTCTGACCTCCCTACTGTGTCTGTACAGCTGCTGGAAGGGATGGGCACCTATTTTGATCTGTAGTGTCACATTAACAGGCACAGGATGTGCAATCATTGATCCATTTCTTGGTGCCTGACAAAGACAGGGGACTTTGTGAAACCATCTGACTGCGACTCATTTCAGATTAGCCAGAAGAGATTGGGGGTTTTGGCTGGAGGAGTATTTGGAGGACTGAGCAGGAGCAGTGCCTGCTATGCACATGCACTGACTGTTCTTGGCTTGCAGGTTTATATACAGCAGGGCTCGTCCAGAGAGCTGCCTGTTCATGGCTGGGGAAGAGACCCTGCCGATTCACCTTGCCTTGGTCACCTCTGTGCAAGATTAATGCAGTGCATTCCTCTGAGCTGGGCTGAAAGTAGAGCAGGTGCAGAAAAGCATCTGTTTTCCCCCCGAGCAGAGAGAACCGATGTGAGCAGGCAACACCTGCGCACTGGCCGTTCGCTGCTTCGGGGGCTTCCTGGAGCCATTCACTGCTGCAAAAGTTTCTTCCAAGGCCTGTGCAGTTCTAGACTCGGCCCTAAGTGATATCCTCGCACTGAAAGTACTGTCACAGCTATTAAGACCTGCCAGGAAGCTCTTGTTCTAAGACTGAGGTAAGATCTCCTGGGACTGGCAGGCTCTCAGCTAATAGTCTCAGCCTTTGAAATTCATTCCCTTTGGCAGCTTCCCAAAGCCAGATGCTAATGACCTTAGGCATGATGCAAGACCTTTTTATTGGTGTAGTTTTATTTTTTTTTTTTAATTTCTGAAGTAGCAATGCAGCCAGACATTTCTTATCTTTTGAGCAAGTGTCCATTTGAGCATTGGAAGTAACCACATAACTTTTGCAGAAACAAAATCAAACCTACAGGTAAAAAGGTCACTCAGTCAATAGCATTCAACAACAAAGGTTTTTAAATGGTTCTTTACATTAAAAAGTAAGACTTTTTAATGAAAGTTTAAGCACAAATACCTTTGGACTTAGGACATTTATTAGACAGTTTTCCAGGGAATTTGGCCTAATGGACTAAATGCTGACTTTAGACCATATTCCCAACCTTCTTCCAGGGCAGGTGATACCATCTGTCTCTCCCTGCCTGTGCAGCAGGATCTGCCCTATTGTAGAAGCCAGAAAGAACCCTGGGCTGCCCTGCTCAGGGCTGTTTCAGGACCAGCCTCGTGCTGCTGTGCCATTAGTTACCTGCTTGTAAAGTTTTTAAGACTAAACACTAGAATGAATGAAACGTGAATAAACTTTTTTTAAGACAACAGTTTTCTGACTTCTCTGATAATTAGTAAGGATCAGCAGAGGATATTCCTAAAGTTTATTCTGTCCAGGCTTCCTCTATCTTCAGGGCAGAGGGAGAGGCTCCTTCTGTGGGTGTTTCAAAGCAGGAGCCTAATGCAGATATTCTGCCAGCTCTGCACAGGACTTCACAAAAATGTTGATACATGGGGCCTAGGAAGATTAGCTTCAGTAAGCATCATCTTTCCTCCCTCCTTTCTCTCTCGCCTCCAGACATGCTGAGGAAAACACTACTAAATCAAGGTAATTTCATAAAACTACAGATTTCCTAAATTCCCTTTAAAATATATTTAAAATTAGCTCCTAGTAGTTATCAGTGCTAAAAGCAGGAACAGTGAATGTGCTTTTGCAGTAAGTACAGTAAGTTATCACAGGACACTAATATTATGTGGTAAATATATTTTAGTTTGAGCCCTTTAAATATCTCAACTGCTTTATTGAATGGGCTTTCTGTAACAAGTCCACAAATGACAGGAACCTTCTCAAAAATGAGGTCTTGCTCCATATCTCAACCAACTACCATAAATATAACAACAGCAGTTGTGACTCACTTTCACAAGAAAATAGGCACAATAAACAGGTTTCTTATCCTATTGCAGGGAACTTCAACTTCTGAACAGACAGACCACCAAGCTAATACAGAACAGACAATGAAGGACTTATCTACGTCTAAAATTGCTCTGCAATTTTTATCAGAAACAAAGTCATGACATTTTGATGTTCTCCAGTTTTAAACTTAAAGGAAATTGTTATTTTTGAGGTACCTTGTTTAGCTTTATCACCTCAGCATTAGGTCATCAGTGGCATAGCTACAAGGATGCTACAGCACTAAAAGGTGAGCACAGAAGGAAGGACCCACACCACTCCTACAGCCAGGAAATCACTTTCAAGACCAAAGGGAGGAAGCAAAATATGTTTACAAAGCTTCATCTCTAGAGATTTGTAACTGTTGACAAAATCTGTATTTTTTTGAATGGGCAAATAATTCATGCAGTGACCTCTCTCTAAAATCCAGTGGGCTGCATCTTTTTATTTCCTCCTGCAACCTACACAGGTATCAACACCGAGCTCCAGTTAAAGGTTTGGAAAACAGCTCCCACATTAGCTGTTATCTGGAAATGAGGTAAGATCATGAGTTCTGCAACTGGAGCCAAAGGATGGAGCCTCACACCGCATTCCAGTGGCAGGCTCCTGATCTCTGTGCATTAAAGAAATGTAACCTCAGCGGAGCACGGGGGTTATGCTGGACTTCCTGTACTTGGCTACGAGAAGTGCCCAGCACAGTTTGCCACACTAATGGTATTTAAGCTCTTTGCAAAGGTTGGTCCCCAAAGGCATGACCAGGGACTTGTCCTATCCTGCTTTTATACAGGCTGGAGGAGCTGATGGAGCAGAGGCAGGCAAGCACTCGCTGTTAAATATTCTCTGACAGGCGCTGCTGCAGCACTCTGTAGGATTCTGATCAGCCACACTGCTTTTACAGATCAATTGCGGATACTTTCAGAGTATTTCTAATGATCTATTATTAATTGCCAAGAATTACATTCCAGTCTTAAATTCAGAAGAGAGAGAAACTGTGCAACTTTCAGCTGTCAAGGACAGTAATTCAGTACTTAAATCATAAGTGTCAAAAGCTGTAAGAGGACTGATTTATACTAATTTGAACAGCCTTGTTCATCAAGATGAAATAATGAAAGAAAAGGAGGGAAAGGGCATTTGAGTAAACTGGTATCACTAAACCAGCATACAAGTGATTAACTCAATGAAATAAAGATGTGCTGGTGTTAGTACTTTAGTGAGAAGTGAAGACTACAAGATTACCACAAAGTGTAAAGAAACTGCATTTAGAAAAGGTCAAATAAAGGGAAAAAAATCAGATTTACAAGCCAGAGCCTTAGTACACCTCAGAGCAGTATAAGATGACTGAGATCGGTCAAACCATGACATTTCCTGACTTGAGGTTTTGTCCTGTGTTTGTGCAAGAGAAAATGACAATATAAAGTAGTATATGTAAAGTAAAAACTTGACAAATCTGCAAAACAGTCTGCTGCTTGACTTTTTGGTTCGTGTACATATTCCATGGCTGTATAAAGAGAGGGGGAAAAGAAAGGAAAGAAAAAAAAGAAGAAAGAGGACTGGAAACTCCACCTGGATGCTATCAGTCTTGCCCAAGTAAACAGTACTGACATTAGTGCTAGCCTGCTGAGTGGTACAGGTTAGGAAGGGTCACAAAGGCAAAATGGTGACCAAACGTGCCTTGAGGTAGAGATGCTCTGGAATCTGTCACAAAAGGAGAGAGCTGAAAGCTCATTTTATCTAGAAGTCATTTCATTTTAGAGTTCAAAACAATTAAAGACATTGAAAGAGTTGTACAAACATGGATTATAGCAAGACAGAAACAATCTCCTTTTTCATATAAACATGCCCTCGACTACATGCACATGGTGTGATGTGCATTGTTCCTGAGATAACAGTGCAGCACACCATAAGATGACAAGGGAATGTATAAGGGGGATAGCAAAAAAAAAATACTGAAAAAACACTCATAGCCATAATGCAACTAAACATTTTTGTTCAAAGCAAAAAAAAAAAAAAAAAGGCAAGCAAATGCCAAAGAATTTAACTGTCATGTCCTAATAGCTAAATGAAGTTTTTTGCTGAAGCCCCTTGAGATAAACTTTCTTTTGATGCTCAGCTTGTTAAGTTGCACCCAAATTTGAAAACCAGAGAAATATCTACTGGTACACAATAATAACTGGGCTGTAATAACTATTTCATGAGGATTTTTTCCATAAGGCTTTAAATTCACTTGAAAATCTTAGCAAGAGAAACAGCCTACAATAGTTACTTATTTGAATTTTCTAGCTTGTTTCCTTTCTCTTCTATCTACAAAATCCACCCTGAAACCACACCTGAAAGCCGCAAGTCCTGAAAAATAAGTTTTTCCACAATATTTTTGTAAGAAAAGCTATGTGAAGGATTTTTTTCCAATATCACTTTCAGTTCCCTCCCGGTGTTTTAGCCCATACCAAGGAAACAAAATAAAGCATTAGAGATACTTTCATGTGGCATTAAGCAGCAAGACTTAGTTTTCACACACTTCGACAACTGCCCAAATCTACAACCAGGGTGGGAGGCTACATCCAACTCAGAAATGAAATGGTTAATAATACATCTTATACACAGATCCTTTTCCAAGCATGTTCAAAAAACACAGGGAAAAAAGCACAAAAAACCAACAAAACACCAGAACACCCCTAAAAAAGTGAAGTTCTGAACTAATTTTACTTCTCCTACAACACGCCAGGAAGTGTATTACATGCCACTGGCCAGATAGCAAATCTGTGACTCTGGGGGGATGACTGAAGGAATCCTCACAATTCTACATCTTGGAAATAAGCTCTGTGCTAGAAGGAAAAGCTGTGTAACACATGCCATTGAGTACCCTTTGCCTTCCTCTATGAAAAGGGAGAGTAGAGAGAGAGGCTGCTTCCCTGTATATACACCATGACACAGTGGGCCAAACCCAGCTTGTGGTAAGAGCAGCAGAAACAGCAACTCAGCTGGTGCTTTCCTCTCCCAGTTGCATCTCTGCAGAATAGAGCATTTCCATAAGTCTCAGTATCAATCTTAGTTATCTCAGATTTTTATCAGGAAGCTTATGATAATAAGTGGGAGTGTCACTTGGCCCTTTAATTGCAGAAGAATAGCACTTAATTGCATTGTAAATGGAAAGGTTTATGCTGAAGCCACTATATTGGAATGAACTCAGCTATTGTATATTTTTTCCTTTAAAATATAATTTGTATTATATTTTAAGCAAAACCCAAACCTATGTCCAAAATTTAAAATCAACTATTTTATTTAACTTTAAAATAGGTAAATAAAAGCTTAATTGAAATCAGTATTATATCATATTCAGAAAATCAAGATGAGAAGCAATTACTGCTTCAGGATTACCTAAAGGATAGTTCGGTAATTCTTTGAGAAACACTTCCTTTAAGCAGCTGAGAAAAATTCAAATGCAAATAAGACTCATATCCAGACAGGTAAAGAACTTTCTACCCTTCATTCCCAGTGCTCCAATAAGCTGTCCTAACTCTTCTTTATCCTGCTAGGAGTTAAAGCAGAAATGGCTGGGAGCCAGTGTGACTTAGCCCCAAGGAAATTCCTGCAGAGTAGCAGGAGGCACTTTGGGGACGTGGCTTGAGCATTTCTGCATTCCAGCTCTTTCCAGTGGCTGTAATGACCCAGCAGGGCCATCTGCAGCCACATTTCAGTTTGGGCAAAACCCAACCCAGGCTGCTCTAACGTGGAGTACAGACCAAAGCATCCCCTCTGGCTGAGAAACAGATATTGAGTGCTCTAAAGCTCCTTTCCACGTATATGAACTCTATACTGATACAGTGATTTATTTGGGCCACTCATTAAACTGTAGTAGGACTTGTCCCATACAAGTTAAAATTACTGTTCAAATCTCATGAGACAAAGAACATGATAGGAAATCACCAGCATAATAAAAATCAATAATTTATATAAGACTTTGCAATAGTATTGTAATGCTTTGTTCCATAGTAAGGCAGTAAAAGTTATTAAACAATCAATGTTTATTTATATTATGTAATATAAGCACAGTTTGTATCATATCTGGGGTCTATTTTCCTCTGAGTGCAAATATTTAACTCCCATTAATGTTAACAAGAGGTTACTAGCATGTACTTTGGCAAGAGAATAAAAACTGAATTTTAACATCAATCTTAAGCAAGCTTTCAACTTGAAAGAACCTTGAGAGTACCTCGTATTAACACTATCTTAATTGCTCTGAAATCTGGATTTTGTGTGAAGCATATACACAGATAAAACTAACCTGTGTTAACTTTAAATTGCACATTTTAGGATAATGGGAAATAACTGTGTGTCACCTTTCTGTAAACTGCATAGCTCACTCTGTGAAGGCACTGTTAGCAGAGACAGTGATAAAATCTTTGAAGAATTCTCTCAATTTCTAAGAACATTTTTTCCCCTAGCCTTGCTTCACAGCAGAAAATTAACTCATACTAGTTTTCACAATAAGAATGTGGAGGAAATTCCTATTGCATTTGAAAACGAAACAGCTTTTCTGGCATTCTCAATTTACAATTTGGGGAATCTCCTTCACATTTGCACTCTCACTGAGGACAGTGAGGCACCACAGATATTTAGTGCAAGGAGAATCTGGCCCTTTCCATTTTGTGAAAGTGCTTTGATCACGACTCTCTCAAGACATCATTTTAAACTCGAATGCAACTGACCGCTATTGCACCATATGTTCCTTATGTGTGAGCTCTGTCTTGTTCATTAATTTTTATGCCACTACTGTTGGAATTCAGCCAGTGTAATGTGGAGGCAATTAGCAATGTCAGAGTGTTCATGC
Organism: Pyrocephalus nanus; assembly: GCA_038380795.1. Lineage (NCBI taxonomy): Eukaryota > Metazoa > Chordata > Aves > Passeriformes > Tyrannidae > Pyrocephalus > Pyrocephalus nanus. The sequence goes on from CM076272.1 coordinate 11,319,630, forward strand.
CAGCATATAATGAGAGAGAGAGAAAGAGAGAAACAGGGAGCTTATACTTCCTGCTACAGGCAAGGGTCCTCTTCAGAGGCTTTTCTTTTTTTTTAAAAAATGTTATTTGAAAACTGAAAAATCTAATAAAAACAGACAGGTGACAAGAAATAAAAGTCTTGTTATAGAAGTCAAATTTACTCATAAAAACTCTCCCATAAGCTTTTTAATATGTTCACCTATTTTCAGAGGATGAAACTGAAGACACCCTGTGGCCTGATGACCTCACCTTCAAATCTTCCAAACACTGTGGTCTGCTAGAGCTCTCTATCAAAATGCTTAGTTTTAGCCTACAAAAAAAGATGCATGCATACACTAGAACAGAAGTGTACATCAAATAATATGTCTTCCAATGACATGGCATTTACTAACCAAATCTGGGGCTTCTTGTTTTCTTTAAAAAACCCCTACAACTGCAAATCTTGCCATCTGAGACTTAAGCTGTTTGTCATTCTTGTTGCTGTTTGTGTTCTTCAAATTTTTAACAACAAGGTGGTATAATATATGACTCAAGTTCCAAGGAGTACTGGAGACCTCACTGAAGTCTCCACCTCTTCCCTTCTAAGTGTCACACACACAGACATCCCTCCCCCTCGTTCTCTCCAGTGAGGAAACGGGCCAGTTTCACAATATAACAAGTGCTCCAAAAATTCTGCAGTAATACAAATTTTGTGCCCATTAATCCAAAAGTAGGAATAGAGTCCCCTCTCTCACAGGATCTTCCAACTGAACTCTATGTTATTCTCCCATAAGAAAGAAGATAAAAACCACTTTATACACAGAAGCCCCTTCATATTTCAAGACTTGATAAATTTTGTTGTTCTTCTGTAAACATCTACATGTATGTTTACAAAGCAGATAACTCAGAATAACCTGACTAATCAAAAGAATGGCTCAAGCTGCAAAATCTACATCCATATTCTCCAATGGTTTCCTCTGCTTCACACTGGTTCACACCAAGGTTTGGCTTTCACAGTCCATTAAGGAGACAGACAACTTTGAAGTTCGCTGGGGACACAATTTTCAGTTCTATAGTGTTAAATGGCTTAATTATCTATTTGCCTGGGAAGTCATTAGGCAACTCTACACTAGTAATATGATTATTAAGAGGTACCTCCCACTGCAATTATTTAAATAACAGTCACAGTAGAATGGTGCTGCTTGTGGTAAGGGTCTTGTGGCTCAGTGGCAGCCTTTCACTTTTGAAAGCTTGGCAAGTATATAAAGGTACTCTGACTAGTCCACCTTAATTCCTACTGGATATTTACCCTCATCACAAAATTCAGAGCATCTGGCCAGCTTCGTAGTGTACAACCATTTTAAAAGAATCACACTTAGAGGTTTGCAAAGGCATTGCTGCCCTGAATTAGCACATGTAAAGAGGCTGCTCCAAAGCCCACTGAGATTCAAGTCACGGATTATTGGGCTCAGAAGACATTTATGCAGTTTGGCAGCATGGCCTGCCCAGGATCCAGCTACTGTCATTTGTTCAAACTTCATGAGCAATAGAATTCAGTCACAGTATTTAATAAGTTTCTAAAGCAGCTCACAGAAGTGTCAAAAACTTTCTAAATTGGAACAGTTTTAGTGAAACTTAGTCAAAACTGAATGTTCCAGTAGCATGACATTAGACAGTTTCATTGAAAAGTTGGAATTAATCACTTGGCTTGAATTAAATAATTTTTCCAATTAATTTTGACTTTTATATTATATAAAATACTGAGAAATAATTGTGGAAGAAAGCTGGGAACTTCTAGAAAGGACAGTTTTCTGTAGTTTAGCAGCTTCCCCATACCTGTTTGTCTTCTTCAGCTGATGCAGAAGAGACCTGCATGGCTATTTAAGGCAAGAGCAAACCCTATTTTTGTACCAAACACAATCTGATCTTGTCATTACTGAACACTGACTTATTCTACTAGTAAGGGACAAGTCATGTGCTGTTGTTAAGTCCAGTGAAGGCAATTATCAAAGAAATAGCGTTTAACTGATAGGAGTGAGCAAAGCAGTGACATTTGCTTACTTTCATGTTATTTGCAGTAATAATACGGGGGAGTTTCCCTTTAATTGCATGTTAAGAATAGAAAAGGGAAAGCTTAGAGAGCAGTCATGAGGTGATTGGATTAAGAAACAAAACCCAGCACTACTAAGTAGGAGGGTAATTCTTCAGTCAAATGTTATTAGTACAATTAATACAGACCCTGCACTGCAAACTAATCCAGAGATTTCAGTTTCCCCTGTAAAGATTTTTTCAAAGTTGGTATGTTTGCATGTGGCATGCAAAACCAATTTAGTGAAAAAATATTTTACAGCTTTAAAGAAACTGAACATCAATAGCTAGATTTTGCTCACAGATGATATAAGCAAATGGTGTCTCTAGATGTTTCCATCACAGTTTCAGTCTGTCCTCCAAGTTTTCTGATCTCCCAAGAGGAGTGACAGCAGACTCCGCTCGCTGAGCTGTGCATTGTCTGCCCCGTGGCTCTGCCCCTCTGGCACTCAGTGCCGAGGCCCTCCTGCCCTCAGTGTTCCTAATGTGTTCAGACACCCAGGATGCAGGGAGAGGCTGTGCATTCAGCGTGAGGCATGACAGAAATGCCAGCTACAGTCACAAACTTGCCCTGGCCAATTCTGTTTCCGATACAAATTGTGCGTCAAATTGGCAGGAAGCAGCTTCGTGGGGAAATGGCAACAGGGGCAGTGGAATTTTATTTTTGAAGCAAATCCCTACTGTATTTCCTCCTGTCTTTCTCTAGAGCTCCAAGGCCAAAGTATTCACACAGTTTGAAAGACACACTCCAGTTTTTCTGCCTCAAAATCTAAGGAATGTGCTACATGCTGCAAAACTGCAAGTGAGCAGAAACAGTGCAAGGAGTCTTCGCTTCCCTGAAGACCCAGGCACCAATAATGTTTGGTTGCTGAAAAGACACCTCCTAACATGTAATATGTAACTCTCCCAAATGCCAGAACATGCATACAATGTGACCCTGTCACCTACTTGGGACAGCACAAGTCTCCCCAAGCTCATGCTCGTGGGTGTTTGATACTTAACCAAAGATTCCCTTCTAGATGAAGATTTGGAAGCAGGGGTTCTTTTCTCCTTTCTGAGACTCTCAGCTAACACACACACAGCAGATACTCTGCATCTGTTCAGACAGGCTGGCTGAACTCCCATAACTTCTTCCCACTGCAAAGTTTTGTGGATCAGGCTTCCAGCAGCACTGGACATTACCAGTAGTTCGCTGAGCAGTGCAGGTACTGCACAGAGCTACTGCCTAGGAATCACTGCTAGGGAGACTACTATACCTTCCAAATCTATACTCTGGTCACATTTTCAAGCTTCCCCTCCTCAAAGAAAAGACCAGAAGGATACTCAAGTCAAAATATGAGCTGAAATTTGGAGGTAATAAATAAATTTCAAAAGATGTCCAAGGCACAAAATGATCTAGTTACACCTTAATGTGATCCACAGAAGCTGCTGGCAGAAGAAAAGAAATCCTGGCTCCAGAGGACATCCTTTTGCCCATGGATTTCAGAGGCAGGAACCAAGGTATTTATCTTCTATCCTAATTCTTAAATTCATCTGCCATGCACTTTTGAGCACATAACCTAAAATTTCCATACTTTCCTTTTCTCATGTAAGATAAACAATGTTATCCATCAACTGGCCCACTCATAAGGTTGAATTTGTTTTTTGTGAAGAAGTTGAGATCTTTTGGGGTAAGGTGCTGCACAGGTGAGAACTATTACTAATCTATTCTTGTAATAACTCCATGACATCCCAGGGAGTCCAACAGTAAAGCTCTCCCACTAAACACAAAAAACAGCTTTACAAGAAGTAAGATTTGAAATAATAAAATACTGAACATTCAGGAGAATTAAATAAGAGACCAGCTTGTAGTTTTCATGTGCAGTCATCTGAGTCAGCTCTCCAAGGAGTGCCAAGGGCTAAATTCATCCCTGAGCTATGCTGGCTTCTGCCAATGTAAACCAGGACACGCGGCCTCTGCCAGCAAAGCAGGGAGAGGCTGCAGCAGTGGAAAGCACCCACCGCCTTCCTCTCTGTTGGGGGTCTAAATGCAGCAGCAGCACTAAGAGGGAGCAGCCTGGCCAGGGCAGGTTCACAGCTGTGACATCCCGAGGTGTCCTGGTGTGCGTGGGAGCATCTTCTACGCTGGGCTCTGTTACAGAGGTGCAGATTTCACAGCAGGGTTTGTCAGAGCCTATTCTAATGAGGAGTAATGGTGACCAAAACTCTCAGCAAGGCAAGGCAGGGTGAGCTTATACTGGAAGTGTCACTGACAGTATAAAGTATAAACCCTTGTATATAAATAAACCCTTGACGGGGATGGGATTTTGTCCACCCTCAGATTTTTCTGTAACAGTGGACAAGTTTGCCAGCCTGTGTTGCATAACACAACTTAATGTACAGTCACACTGAATCTGTGATTTAACTGGGAAACAGCTGTGTGACTCAGATGTTTTAAGGGGAGGGCAGAATACTGTGTACAGAAAACTGTCCTCATTCCACCATGAACAAAGAGTGGCAAAAACACAGGCACCTCCACTGTGCCAGCTGTATTGCTGCAGTGTAGCAGTCCTCACTTGGCAAGATATAAAAAAGAAGATTAACAAGTATAATAGCATTTTACTGTACTCTTTAGAGTGAAAAATCATTTGTATGTTACCACTACTGATGGTCCAAAACCACAATGCTGAAACTAAACAGGGAATACAGATCTGAACCTTCATCCAAACCCCACCCTCTGGATTCAGGTCTTTGTTAGATCCAAGATTGGAAGGTACCTATTTTCTGTCTTCTGGGAGGCTGGTGTTTTGCAAGGCCCCAAATTCATACACTTCACAGCTGAAAATCTTGGGAGAATCTCAATTTTGACTGCCACAAACCAGACTTGCCAACCTAACTGGTAACCCCCAAAGTAAGCCTCAACCCAAAGCATGCACCGCTGCCCAGTCTCTCCCAGGCTGGAGCTCTGCCAGCAGATGAAGCCAGCAGCCGCCCAGGTATACCACTGCATTACGAGGATGGCTCCAAGTATAATCCAGAGGAATACACAAAGATTTGGCTTTATGTAAAGGCCAAGTTGTGACTGAGTGTCTCATCTTGGTCCCCGCTGGAGCGGAGCCCAAAACCACCACACGCTTTGGCACTGTTTGTTGTTCTTGGCAATGTTCGCTCAAGCGAGGTGGGTGCATTGGCAGGACTTGTGAGGAACCCCTCCTCTTTAATTGGTGGGAATGTACCTGTAAGGCTGAGCTGTGTTTGGTAAGGCTAAGTGTTCCCGCAAGGGAAAACGACTCGAGACAATGCAGTTGGTGTTTAGAGTAACAAGACAGAGGATGACTGAGGCACTCTTTCATGTTACCTGGAGGGCCCTGTTAAGCTCTCTTACTGCTTTCTGTTGTTTCACCATGAAACTGTGTCCCTTGCTTTAGTTAAAGGGAAAGCTGATGAAATAGTTAGACAGCCCAAAAGAGGTTTTTTCCACAGTAATTGAGAGAAACCTGGACTACATCTAGCTTCAGTCACTATTTTGTTACATGTCAGAGGTTAAAAAACCAATAATAATACAATTTTTGCCATGAGTTACCTAAAAGAAAGAAATTAAAAGCTACAACTGCTTGTCTCCTTAATTTATTAAAATAATTTCTTACAGACTGGAAGATCACATGAAAATTCAACTTTGTTCTACTTACAGGCTGCCTAGTACTTTGTTTTGGTTTTTTATGTAGCAAGAGTTGGGGACAATCATACATTTCCTAAAGCTAGGCATACATTTCATGCATTGACTTGAGAACTATTAATTCTACAAGCACTGAATACAAGGAGTTTAAACTGTGTTGCAATTTTAACATTAGTAGGAGTATTTTCTCCAAGCCTTTGCATCAGATGACAGAAGGCTGTATATCACTTCCTGCACAAAATGAAACATGTTCAGAAGTATGTGACCTCTACTGTCTGAGCTAATGGAGTCTCAGGTACCTCAAGACTGAAATTATTACAAACAGATAGCTGAAAAATCACATATTCTATTCAGCAGAGGGCAGTGGCAGATAAAAGCCACACACACCTATTAACCTGCTGAAAGTCCTGTCTCCTGTCACGAATCTCATGGCAGCAAACACACCGGGCAGACAGGCAAGAATGGTGGATTCAGTGCTTTTGGTCACAGTCCTCACTCACTCTCTCCCATCTTCCCTCCTACCCTCATCCCTCCACACTTTTTTTTTTTCCTTTGCCATGGATGTTATCATGAAGGCCGAATGCCTTCTACAAGGTATTCCCCCTGAAAAGCCGTCAGGAAATAAAAATGCTCAGAACCTTATGGGATCAAGTTCTTAATGGCTCTAAATGAGAGTAAAATAAACACATGCACATGTGCATGCATGTACACACACACCCAGCACCTATTTGTCAGACCTTTTTACCAGACAAGGAGAACACAAACTGGAAAAAGACTGTTGCCTAGTGGCAAAGGCACTCAGAGTTGTGGGGGCGTAAGTTTTAGTTCAGTCCCTGCACTTAGCAAATTGAATTAATCAATTCATTGTTATGGTTAGAATTAAATATAAGTGCCAAGAAATACAGCGAGAACATTACATTTTCCTCCATTACCTCACAATTACACATGCAGTGTCACTTCACAAACACTCATTTCTCAACCCGTGCAACTGAATAGGAAAAAGAAGGATATCTACATTGTTAATAGCGTGTAGTGTTGTACATCCACATTTACCAACATGAGTAAATATGAACAACTGTATATATAACTTCCTGATCTAAAATACTTCATCTTGGCAATCTTAAAGCATACAAGAAAAGAAGGAAAACCCTGTTGAATAACAGAGATTCAAAGTGTGAGCACAAGACCAAAGAAACGGGAGGCAGGGTTGGGAACACTGCAAGCAAGAATTCTGGAACAACTCCTACTGTATTTGTTTTCAGGAAAAAACCTTGCAGCCCTACTTCTTTTATGACAGGTAAAGGACAATTCTGCCAAATGGAGTATATCTTTATGCCTTAATACAGTTATCTTCAAAGAGAATTACTGCTGAATGTAAGAAGTATGGTGCTTGTATGTCTTTACATTCTCAGACAAGCTGCTAAATGGTGACTAGAAAGATATATGGATTCATAAAAAAAACATCCCCTGCATCTTAACTGGTGGGGGGAAAAAAGACAATGACTACTACATGCACAGATTGCCATAAGTGCAAGTTACTGCAACATCTCTAAAGATCAAATGGTTTTACCTGCCTGGCTGCAGAATGGACAGGACAGGTAAGTGGCACACTGGGGAGTGCTGTCCTTCAGGGCTTTGCCCCAGCACGCCTGCACCTGCATCCCCTACTCGGCTCAGTCTGGTCTACAGCCTTTCCAGAGACCTATCTGCAACTGTCAGACTTTATAACTGCTGAATGACACTTCCTATCAGCAGCTACTTAATGAAAGAGGCTTCCCAAGGGAAGGATCAAAAGTCAGCCAACTTTGTCCTTCTCCTTTTCTTCCCGAAAACCGTGTGGGTCCAAATGAAAACCTATTTAGCTGCCCCATCACAGGATTCTACCACAGTGCTTTAAACGTGGCCCAGTTTCATGACTGGGCTGTTCCTCTTCAGCTGGAATGGATTCGCTGGGGGAGAGTGCACCAGCCTTTCCTCCCACCCACAGCACTGCTGAAGGCACTGCCTGTGTCTTGGCTCCTGTGGAAAAGTCACAGCTAAGTAGCTCTGCCAGCCCACATCCGAATGATGGCTGCATCCAGCCCTGCTCTTCATAGCTCCATCCTACTGCCTTCACCAACAGATTTTCATGAATCAGGAATATGTTTGGGAAAGATCCCAAGTGTGTAATGACTTCTTAAAAAAAACATGCAGATTGTGCTTCGCTCTCCAAACAGTGAAATACAGCTTTATTCTGCTCTCACTTCAAGTATTCGATATTTTGAGCTACATTTAGCTGAAGAACTTCATTTGCATTGAGGAACAAACCCTATATTTACTGTGTTAGATGATGTTATTCTGCTTACATACATGTTTGTATATAAGCAATAATGTAATTCTTTTTATCTCCAGTAGACTTTAAATGAAAAAAAAATCACAAAATTAAAAAATGCACACTGGTGCAATCCACCAAAACATACACTGAATTAAGGTACCTATAAGAGCAGCAAAGAGATAAAAAGGCATTAAAACAACACTGAACAGATAGAATTAAACGTTTGGTTCTTAGTAAGGTATGACTGTCTTTGCCAAAGCACTGAAGAAGTTTCTTGTTAGCAAGTTGGCAAGATTTGAAGTATTATTTCCTGATTACGTTGATAGCTGGTATTCATTGCAATCACTTGAGGATATCTTAGTATCCTGTGCAATTTTAACTCCTCCATAAAAATATCTGGAAGGAAGCCTTGCAGGCTATCTAACATTGACTCAGCTACTTGCTGACCAGCTGCTTTGCTGTGGCAGCAGTAAACTGCAAAGTCCTGTTCTTAGAGAACACTAAACACCAAACCTTTGTTAAGTACAGAAACAACACACTCAGCAACTAGTTATTTGCTTTCTTGTCTCTCTGGGAAAAGCCCTGCAACTTTCTCATAGCCTGCCTAGCAAAAGCCCTGCATGGATTTCCTTCTACACGACACATGGGAACCCACTGCTTTCTCAGAAAGAGCCGTAACTTGTAATCTTAGCCCAGATTTGCACATCCAGCCATCGTGCTGGGGCTTGGCAGTGGTCAGTATGCAAAGTGCTCCCACACACAACGAGCCTCAGAGGGAAAACTCACAGAGAATCCACCCGGTGCAGACTGCAGCGGCACAGCACAGCTGTCTGCAGCTATCCAAATGTCTCAGGCTTGGTCATCTTGATCTTTTTAATGACCCTGCATATCAGCAGAATACAGGCATCTGTTCAAAAGAACCTCGCAGCTCCTGACAGAGCAGAGCACACATCAAAGACGGGTGGGTCAGATTCTGCCCTCACTGGATGCATTAATTCAGAATAACTGAAATGAAATCAACAGAATTACTTGGCATTACCACCACAGTAAGCAAGAACTGCATTTGCACAGTTGTCTTTCCACTGTGACTTACCCAAGTGTGCTAGTTTTTGTACTTCAAAATATCTATATGCTTTACAGTCTAAGTATTTTTCAGTTGCCTTTGGCAAAATCAAGGGTAGATTCTAAAAAAGGCAGGAGACTGACTATATTTCTATCAGAACTTTTGTCACTGGCATTACTGAAATGGCAGCAAATGCAACAGATCTGTCACACATCTCAGGGTGCAAAGAGTTAATCTCCTTTCTTGCAGATCATCTGTATCAGTCCAGATGCTTGGCTGGGAGGAAATATAACCCAAGTGCCTGGACTAGTGCAGCAGACTAAAGAATAAAAATATTTTTATGTACTGTGCTTATAAAATATACTATTTGCTGTGTAGTACCAGTTATGTTTAGAACCTTCTTTTAAGGATTTTCTTTTCATATTGAGAAAAAAAGAATCCATACACTCCTTGTTAAAAAACACCTCTCCCTAAACGTCTGACCTTCATTATGAAAACTGATCCTTTGCTGTTGATCTGCATCTTTATAGTGCCTTCAAACTTCCATGCTAAAATTAAACCAAGACAATAGAAATCACAGCAAAGTGCCACTTAAAGTCAATGTAAAGTTTATAATCCTTTACAGTCCATTCTTCTATTATGCTGATGACAAGTTAATTTGGGTGATAAAATGGAAACAAAAAGCAAGGAAGTAATCCTGTTTTACAGAATATTATTCAAACAATAATAACTTCCTTCGCATAACACTTATTTCATTCCATCATTACTATTATTATTACTACTATCTTAAGCTATGACAGATTGTGAAGGGTCAGAGATAATTTTTATCAATCAGCCTCCCTTTGTCTTTGGCAGGTTTAATCATGTCACTTGGAATGTAGCATGAGGGGCCTGATGAAATTGGAAAAGCATGTGAAGATAAAAATCACTCTCAGATGAATTCAGACACTTCCTGCCACTCTGCAGATGCCACAGTGCTGCAAGCCACCCTCCCAGGAGAGATGATTCACCTGGAAGGAGGGCCAGGCTCTGCCAGATGTGTAGGAGGCTGCCTGAGACCCACATGCTAACACTGTCTCAATTGTATGAAGCATATGCTTTCAGTCAAGGGTGAAAAATGCAGGCACCAGCACATGCCAAAAGTCTTTCAAGCATGGCCCACCAGTCAGCCTGAAGCTTAATGCACTGATCCATCGAGTCAGCAGATGTGTGTCACCACAGTACAAGTTGAAGCTGGTTAAAGCTATAAAAGAGTGAAGTGACCTAATCCAGACATTCAAGTCTCACAAAGAAAACCATATTGTTGTCACTTTGGGGGCCTTCAGTGTGGGACTTTAAGCACAAACACTGAAAGGCTTCTTGGAGTAAAAAGGTATGTTGCTGCAAAAGCATAAATCCCAACCCTAAGCTACACTTGTACTGATTTCAAGTTGATCTGATAAAAGCATAGCACAGCTTTCCTTTTTAGTACTGCACATACAAAAAAGAACATCTGCAGAATTTTATTGCTAGAGCCATAAATGCTCCTTATCCGCTTGGTTTGAGGCAGAAGTCCAAAAATACCTTGATAGAAAGTTTATTTGCAGAGTACCACTACGTACTTGGTAGAGCCAGTGAGTTATACAACATATTCTTTCACTCCTGGCAAAGCGCTGTCGGTGTCAGCTCGGAGTCCGGCAGTAGGAGCTGGCTCCATAATGCCTGGGAACTCCTCCCTCCTTTCCATTTAATAATCATTTAATGGATACAGTATTTCCCGACACACTCAAAGTCAAAGCAACACTTTACAACGAAAATATTCACCTTGTTCACAGGCTGAACGATTTGTTTAAAGAAACCAGATCTCCTCAGCACTCAGAGATGAACCCAGCACTGGACCTGTGCAAACCCACTTCATTGTCAACAGCAGTTGTTTCAAATAGCTTGTTCAGAGGTAGGTGATAAGACAAAGATTTTTCTTGAAGTGTTTTCTATCACCTGCAATCCAGTTCACAGAGCTTTAAGTATTCCTGCCTGCAATAGCCAGGTCTCTGGAAGAGCACTGATGTTTCACAATGACCTCATTGTGCTTTGACATAGCTTTCCCGAGCTGTGGCCTGTGGCAAACACACACCTGCTCCATTTATGCCCAAGAGGCCAAAAAAAAAAAGAAAAAAAAAGGCAACTTCAAACAATATTCAAGTTCAAACAACAAGCAGGGTTCTGCCTAAAGAAAAGTCCATCCTGCAATCCACTTGGCAAAAAATGATAGCTGGTCATTTAAAAGTTAACTCTTTTAGGAACCACCACAGAGCAGAGTTAAGAAAACCCGTGCCAGCTTAAGGGGGGAAAATACCCACTTTGCATCTGAAGTTCTGTCATATCCCCCCCTCCATTTCTCCATTTCTAAGCCTTGACTATTACCATTGCTCGAGAATGGGGCTTTTCATAGCCTTAGATCAGGACTAAGCCAGTAACTGCACTAGGAATCAGAAGTAAATACCATGAAAAGAAGGTCACAAGACCAAAATCTATGGAAGTACAGGATGAAAGGCAACAGAGATACCTGACACAGATGGCAGTACAAGGAACAAAAGTAAAAAGCAAAGAAGTGTGACCGTAAGTACACAAATACACTTATACACTCGTGCCTCCTGTGCTGCTCCCATCCAGATAGCAAAGAATGCTTTAAATTATGTTGATAGAAAAGGTTTTTAATTAATTGGGTTGGGTTTGGGGTTTCTTTTTTTTCCAGCTCTCTCCTGATTTTTCCATTGCCCTGCTCACCTGCGAGTTATTCTGGGCCAAAAAAGATTTCTGGCAACTGCCCTTACACCAAATACCTTCTGCATGTCAGCTATACAATACTTTGCATCATCCACAGTCTCCATTAGCAAATTTGCCCTTTCACCTCAATAGCACCCATCTGACGTTTCCACATCTTCAGAGGCTTTTCCTCCTTCACCAAAGCATGTTTGGGAGTGGTTTCAGGGCAAATTCTTTGATTCTGGAGCTGGAGCACTAATGAGGAAAAAAAATAAAATAGGAGAGAACAGTTAAATGTTTCAAGAGAAAATGAGCAAGACAAACTTAACTATGATTTTTCCACAACTCCTTCCCTCAAGTCTTTAGTGAAAGAATTGCTGAATGCTACTTTCCTACCCAAAAAGCTCTTGCTCCTTGGAGGAATAAATGATGTGCTGTGGCTCCTGTGGAAGAGTAACTAGAGGCTAATAGAGGAATGGAAGTGAAGGGTCCTCAAGACATTCCCTGTGGGGCTTGAAGGCTTTGTCTTTGACTGTCACAGCAAGACTGGATTCTGCAGGAGCCAAAATAACAGTATCAATACTTGTACAACATCTCAGAAGTGTAAAAAAAAAAGCAAAGGAAGGAAAAGGTATCACTGAAAAACCAGAACACAAGAAATAACAGGTATCAAGTTGAGTTTTTTTAAAGTCTAGGATAAAACATGGTTTGGCACTACCTAAATACCACTGAAAGCTCATATGATAGCATTTGTTTTCATTGTTTATATAAACCATATATGCTGCCTCATATAAACCCTGTAAAGCCATATTAAAAAACAATATAAAACTGTAGAAATTCATATAAAAGCACAGGCTGTCTAAGCATTAGATAAAGTAACAATAAATTAATTTTTCATTTGTAAGATATTTGTCATTTTTCTGCACTACATGCTATAGAAGTATTCACTGCTCATTTTTGGGGGGGGGGATTAATATGGAGAGAACAAACCATGAGCTCTTCAGGCTTTACCCCAAGTCACAGAATCACAGAACACATCGAGTTGGAGGGAACCCACAAGGAGCACCAAGTCCAAGTGTGTGGACATGAGTGACCACGGCAGTTGCACTGCTGTGACCCTGCTACCAGCTCATGCTCCTGAAGGAAATAGGAAATTCTGCAGAGCAGCAGAAGTGTATTGATTGAGGTAAGTTCACACTTTTTTTTTGCATAAATAACTGTTATTAAAGAGTTAAGCCACTGTATGTGTGGGCGAACTGCTTTCTGTAATTGCTATCTATCTACAGATCTTGAGAGAGATGTTGATCTCCTGAAATGAAGGGTGCAGACGCAAGTCTTTTTAAACCAATAAAAATACCAACATTTAAGTGGGGTTTTGGCCATAGATCCTTTGTATGCAAATCCCTCAGATCAGATTGAAAATTAAAGACTTCTCTTTGGACAAAAACATTGTCATTTGAACTTGGGAAAATACACGGCTGCCAACAGAAATCTAAACCCTATTTGACAAAGTGCTTCACTTTCCCATCAGAGTCTCATTATATGATTTTTATTTGGAATGTACATATATTAATATAAAACAATAATCATGGCTGTCATTTCCTACTTCTTTGGAATAAGCCATTCTGTAGCACTATGTATGTTATATCCACCACTGAAATCCTCTGGCTTTGCACTGTGAAAAATCTCTCTCCATCTATCAGGAAAAAAAAAAAAAAATTTCTAAAACTTGGCCCTCTCACATCCCAATCAAAACATGCTGATGTGTGTACACAAGTTCAGAATTATTTCAGATGGCTGTGAATTATCCTAAATAAATATTTTTAACGGCCTGTCCTAGTTGTGGGTGTCAAACACTATTTCTACATTGCAGTAGAATAACTATTTAGAAAGAGGTTAAAGACTGAAAACTAGACCTGACTGCTGCCAGTGTTGGAACCTCTCTTAGTGCTCTGTTTTCCAGAGCTTTCCCTGTGTGGAGCACCTTATTCAATACAACTATAGTGCAATACATATACACCTCACAGCTTACATTCAGTGTGACCACACATTTTCCTTTGGGCTTGACCCTGCAAAACTTTTTCCTTAATGAGTAACCTCCTCTTACAAAAGGTGCATCAAGGAGATCTGCACTTAAGTAGGAAAAATACTTCTGAGGATAGAATTAGAGCATGAGAGCCAAGCAAACAGCTGGTGGGCTTACTCCTGCAAAGTATCTGCTGGCCCATGGACTCCCCACGGATGTTGGCTCATGTCAAACCTGCACAGCAGAGCATGGGTAGGGTGCTGACTCAAACCCGACGATTTCACAGAGCTCTGCAGACCTCTCTGCAGGGACCAGTTGAAGCCTGGAAGCAGTAAAGTCACATTTGCATTGAGTCTTCCTCCCAGGGCTTGAGGCAGGACAAAACTATGCAAGGTTAGCTATGCCACTTCCCCAAAGCAAATCAGCCCTAAACTGGTTCAGGCAGTGCCAAATATCAAGGAGCAGTATATTGGTATTCAAATTTAGATTTTATCTGTGTATAACTGTGCACAATTTTGTAACTTTGCTGTAAGTGGTCCTTGTACACGCCAGAACATAAAGTAGATTTGGCATCTTTGGATTATAGATTGGTGCCTGCAGCTTGCAATTCCAGGGTTTGCTTTGAAGCTTCAGCTTTTTTCCCTTGCAGTGGTTTGACAATGGTCATGAGTCAGCGTATTCAACATGCTTAGGTTGAGATGGCTTTTCTTTATCATTTGGAACTGAAGGAAAACAAGCAACAAGGACTTTTTCTAGCCCTTTCTGTCACATTAATGGGCCGCTTAGATTTTACAGCCCTCGCACTCTTCAGAGGACACAAACTAATTCCTGCTCCTTCCTTGCACCCCAAGAGGAGTGTTACACTCAGATATAAATACGTCTCATTTTTCATCCCACCAGAACTATGAAAGTAGACAGAAGATGAAGCAACGCTTGCGCTTCCCAGGAATGTCAGACAGTATTCAAACAACACTCAGCAAAACCACCCTGAGGTGCATTTGCTCCATATTGTTCCCAGCACCAGACAGATCCAAAAATTAACTGTGATCCACTATTTCATTGAATCTGAACATGAGGTCAGTGGGAGTTGTCAGGAACAGCCTACCTACATTTGTAAAAGGAAATATTCCCTTTTCTCTAATATTTCTTATCTATCCTACCTGTAGACATAACATTTGTTACAGGTTCAATCAATTAATTAGAATATTTCTCTTAAAATCCACATTAACTCACTGACTGGAATCTCCTAATTTCCCAAATAATTTACATGTTACTCTTTAGATTTAGTGGCTGTTACTCTTCAGACTTTTTATCCCTCCACAATGATCTAGCTGTGCTTTGTAGTTTCCTGAGTATAATTTACTCCAAAAAGGGCAAGCTCTCCCCAAGTGTAATTAATGACAACTTGATTTGTGTGCAACTAGTCTAGTACAGACTATTGGATTTTTTCACTTCAAACAGTCACAACTGCAAAGATGAACATACTGCAAGTTTCAGAAGGGTCCATTTATGCTATTGCATTAATTGCTATGAATGAAGCTGTGAATTTACTGGGTTATTTTAGGGGAATTTTCTACACTTTTGAATGCTAGGGCTGCAGTTAAGCCTAATATATATTCTAGAGTTTCTGATAAATTATTTGCATTCTCATGCACATACTGCTCCCACAAAATGTCAAAATTGCATTGCAGGCAGCATAAAACTGTCCCTCTTCCTTAGAAACTCTCTTGTAACTAGAAAGAGTCTGCAGGAGGAGACAATTCTGGGAGCAGTTAATGGTTTGGGGGCTTTTACTGTGGTCTTAGGGATCAGTGTTTCAGTTTGACTTGCATTTCACTTAAACCTTTGCAATGTCCTTCACAATCCAACTGCAAACCGAGTCCTCACAGCCAGGTCACACAGCCAGGGAAGCTATCCCAGCTTTGATAGAAAAGTCATTTTTTCTTCACATTCTAGGATGAGGTACAAGTTTTGAAGTCAAAGTATTATTCGAGAGATGCCAAAATTGACTTCACTCCCTGCTGAATGCCGACCCTCTAGGTACATTCAGCAACTGCTGTAACTAAACGCAACTGGCCGTAGTTGGCACGCCCTGACACTACATTTGTTCAAACAGATATTCCACGTAGACTGGTGCCAGAACACACGCATGTTCCAACAGGGAAGGCTGGGAAACATCAGGTTGTGACAGCTGGCTTTAAAATAAAAACTGTCCAATGAAATATATGAAAACATAAACAAGAGGACTCTTGTTAGCCCAGGGAATTCAGTCATTTTCTCAAGGCTAGTTTTAACTTTGCTATGTTTATCAAATTTATAACTTTAAAGCATACATAGTTCCACCTACTTTTAAAGTGAACAACTGAGTACAATTGAGGAATACCTTCTGTGCAGAGAAATAGAAGATAGCATCTCTCAGTTTCTCCATTACTTTAATCACTATAACCTGCAGAAAGCAAGTAAAGAGGTCATCAAAATGCTGTGCCAGTGCTTTGAGTTCATGTCATAAATCCAGAATCAGGAACTTCAAGGTCAAAGTGTTGTACTTCTGCTTTTCTCACAGGTATCTCCTTGCATAAACCAGAGAAAGTACAAGCTGTGCAGTCATTCACAGTTCTTGAACTACAAGACAGTAAGAAATTTAATGAAGAGCTGCAATTTCTAGAAATAATTCACCTGGAGATAACTTAGAGTGCAACTGCTCATGTGATGCAGAAGGGTCCACAAGTCCAGTTGCTTTCACTCTGGAAAGCTTTTCTATTCACTAATAAGAAAAAGAATAAGTCAGGTTGCTTGAAAGCTCCTGAAAGTGCAATCAACTGCAGCTGGGAAACCCTTTATACTCCTACAGACCTCTTCAGGAATGAAAAAGGGCTCAGTCAAGCCTCCAGTTTTCCAAGGATCTCATTTCAGCCTGTGACATGAACCAGGTCTTTCCAGGGAATACCTACACACCATTCTTCATTTTGCAGTACCTTCCCTGCTATTTAGTAATTAAAAGTAATGCTCTAATTTCTATTAGATGACAAAATTACTTTTAAATTTTTCTCTTGAACTTAATCTTTCCTGTGCACCTTGTCAATGACGGAGTGCTACAAAAATCCCCAAACAGGCTCTTCCCCTGGGGTGTAAAAGACCAAAGGAAAAAACCACCAAATGTGCTTACCTCTTAGAATAAATAATTATGGCAAAAGGACACTCTTAGGCTTAAGCAGAACAGTAGATTTGAGGGATAAAATTATATAAATTACAGTCGTTTCGTGATTATTTCTGTCTAAAGGTGGAGCTCCTCTAGAAAGGAGGGTGATCATTAAAGGAAAGAATTGAGAGAAAACTCTGCATAATTATTTTTTCCTGTCTTATAAGCCCCTTTAGTCCTCATTTTTCCAGTCATGAAATGTCTATTTCATAATTTTTTTCATGGGACACGCAAGAGTGCTTTGTCTTGCCTTACAGCATCATTCTAAATGAAACACCCAACACTATTTGATTCTTCACTTTAAACAAGAAATATATGCATCTCAGACTTCTTCAGCCCACAGAAAAACTCATTACACAGTATCCTGCTAAACTTGATCCAGAGAAGTAGATAAAAGTCATTACCTCCTGTCTGTCCCATTCCAGTTATCCCTATTTCCCTGCTGTCATCTCCTCCACTTACATTCTGAAAACGTAAGTATCTAATTTAGGGAGGTTATATTATTTTTTTTTTTTTTGGTAAATATAAGGAAATCTTGAGAAAAAACTTCATGAGGAATCTCAAAGGAAAACCTATTGCTTGTGAGTTTTGATAAGGGTAAGTCACACAAACTGTCTGTTTGAAGCATATAAATGATTTATATCTTTGGAAGGAAAAAAACCCTATGTCCTAGCTAAGAATTTAGTGAATTAATTGATCCAAAATAATAATCTTTTATTAAATGTTAAAATTTCTTCTAATATGTATCTTCTTAGATTGCAAGCTCTGTTCTTTATACACAAACAGGTATGATATCTGTGTCTACTGGAGTAGTTGCAGGCTATGGTTAGAAGTGACAAGAATGACTTCCCAGAGAAAAATGCAGCTGTAGCTGTGCATGTATGAGAGGTATGAACAGGGTAAATGGTTAGGTTTGGTTTATCCACTTAATAGGCTTGAGGGCAAATGTTTTCTGTTTGGTCTGAGCCCACGACAGCTACTGTTTCCTCTGGCATGGTGAACAGCTCTGGATCTGCTGCACAGGGACTCAGGCAGGCTGGGCCTAAACTGCTCTTCCCTTTTGGGTCCTGAAGTCCCATGGAAGGGCACAGAGCAGAGGATGGATGCAGTATTTCCCCCAGGAATACTGCAGACCACAGGAAGGCCTGTGTGAGGCTCCCAGGCGGTGAGAGAGCTGTCTACAGAACCCCCTTTACATCTGCAAAAGACAGTCCCTGTCCAAAAATCCTTCTCTGCAATAAACCATGGGATACAGCAATTCCCAGTTCCTGATTTACATCAATACAGCTTTGGTAACAATGGAGATACCTGACTTCAAAACTGAGTGCTCTGACAGAAGACCTTTACTATAAGTAGGAAGATAGATTTTACGTTTTATGCTGCTACTGTAGAGTGCATTCACTAAACAGTACATTTGGAAAACTTAATTCAAGAATGGTTTAACTTTGAAGTAGTACCAATTACACTGCAAATATGCAATTACTAGAGGCCTGTTGCTACAAACTGTAAACTTCCTTTTAGACAGTATTTGTTAATGTATATTATACAATAACCAATATTTATATAAATATTTTAAATTAAATCAGACATCATACAATCTTTACATTTTATGCTTTGAACTGCAAAACCATGACATGGTTTTGTCATTGTTACAACAGAGCCAGTCTGGTATTTCAGATCAAACACGGTATGTAGTCCAGATGTGTTAGCTGTCACTCTGTGAGTAAACACTTCTGATGGACAGTGTGTTAACAACAGGTTATTACTCATGATGTTGCATGATGGTTACAAAAAGTTAGCCTGAGTGTCAGAGATAACACCAGTGAGAACTGCTGGTGGAAGTGATGCAGACTGGTATGTTTACAGTGATTTCTGTCATGTACCTCCCCCATTTATTCCTCATGGGAGAATCAAATACGATTTGAACACTTCCCCGTAGGGACTGTGGTGGAAGAATGGAGTAATTTAATCTGAGGGGCAGGACTCATACTAAATATTAAATTCATAATTGTGCAGTTAAACCATTAAACACATGCAGGTTTGCCTGAAGTGCTAAGCACATTAATTTACGTTGTCATTTATGTGCCCTTTTAAGAGGATACTTCTGAGGTGTCTTAGATTAACAGATGTTAAATGACAAAATGTTTATCAGTCCATACAACAAAGGCAGTACAAGCAATAGTATCTGTAATTTAAGTTTCTCTTTGTGCAGGCAGACCTCAGTCTGGGCCAGAAGTGACTTTTTCAAGATAGGGTCACCATTTATCTTCTATAAACATTCAGTCATCAGATTCCCTTCTGTCACAGGGAGAAGGGGAATCCAGCTGCTAACAAGGTACTGTGCCTTTGTATCCTTGGCATTCCTCTAGAAAAACAGGATGGAGGGACAGGGCATGGCACGCAGATCTGCAAATTCCAGCGATCGTGCAGTGGGCACCTTCTGTTGTGCATGTACAGCCCAAACAAAACCAGCTCTGTTAGACCTGTGCTGACTTCATGTGAGGTCAAGCCTGGTTGTGCCTGCACTTTGCTCCTCCAGCTGGAAGCAGTGACAGCAGAAGCTTTGCTGGCAGTGGCAAAGGTTTATAACAAGTGATAGAAGTGCCAAGGCAAAGGTCAGTAGTCCTGGCTAGGTATGAAAGGCCCGTTTGGTCTGGTTAGACCTGAGTTAACTGAGAACCATTAGCGGAGATCCCTAAGCTGCCCTCATGGTCATGATTTCTGGCTGCTGAGCTGAATACAAGCCATTTCAAAATACTTTTTTCCCCCACACACTTGTTAAGATGTGACTGTTCTGATACTCTGCTCCACTTGTCATCCTGACAACTGGAAATAACAAGCAGTATCTCATGTGCAATTATGTGCCTGCCAAAGACCTGGAGTCCCAAGGCTAGATGTGTTACACCATCGAGAATTACAGGTGATTATATAAAGAATTGCACATTCAAATGCTAACAAGTATCATGAGACATGCATGAGAAGAGAAGATGACACTAGTCTGTTTTCCTCACCCTTATCTGTCACTATACAATGTAAAATCTGAGTGGCAGGATTCAGCATCCTTGGGACCACCCAGCAGCTCAGGCTACTTGAGTGTGATGTGAGATCACAATCCAAATTCTTAAGGAGCACTTTTATTTTTCTTCAATCCAACAACTCACAGAAAAGATAAGGTTGTGCATGAAATGTGGTGAAGGAAACTGATCCCTTTCTTTTTTTCCTAGAACAAAATGAGACTTGGAAATTTTAAGCCACTTTCAGTATTATTGTACACAAAACAAAAAAACATAAATGTACCCAGCTATTCCATCTGAGAAAACACAAACTCCCTACACATTACAAACACTTCTAAAATTTATTATGCCACTCTATCACCTCAGGCTAATCTTCACAATATCACTGCCTCCAACTGAACCCCACTGATTTATGCCAACTGTAGAGATAGTTAGTCCATCCTCAATGCCACAAGTTATAGTTCTCAGATTTTTCCAAAATAGTAACAGATTTAGAAAACTGCAGGAAGCATAAAGTCCAGTGCCTAGCATACTAGGGATTAATTTTATTCTTAAAAATTGCAGCAATGTATGCTTCTGGTTATGGAGGTGTGCCAGCAGTGCTTCAATTAGGATTGTGCTGTCACTTCAATTATAAACTCAATTTTTTGAGGGTTTACTAAAACTCCAGATTAAAAAGAAAAGCTTGCTGCAGGCTGAAATGTTTTGTACAAGATCTCAGCCAGGGGATAACTTGTTTCCAACACTCTGAAAAAAAAATTAATCAGGTGCTTCAAATGTTAAAATTTAAATGTGTTTGAAGAGAAAAAAACATTAAAAAAGAACATTTAATTATGAATTCTCAGTGCAAAGCAAGTTGCTTCCCGGTTCCTATCAGAAAGACTATGCAAAAACATGGCTGCAGATTATGCAAGTAAAGAGGAATAAGGATGACAAAATCCCAAGTGTTTGAATGTTTGGGTGCTTGGTGTTGGTTTGGGTTTTTTTTTCTTTTTTTTTTTTTTTTTTTTTTTAACAAGCAACAAGCAATTTTGCAGCTGGGATTGGCCAGATTAAAAGAAGAGACCTATGCAACTGTAAGGACGGAGGAACAAACCACCCTTTCTAGAAGGGAAAAGTAGGGCAAAGACCACAAGGACAACACAGCCTTCCCTCACTTGAGTGAGGGGTGAGCCAGAGGTGTGACACTTTTCACATGTGCACACTGTGTGCCACGGTGCTGACAGCAAGTGTCAACACTCCTCAGGCTAAGCTTAGACCAAAAATAATGTAATGGAAGATGTACAAAGCTCAGTGTGGGCTGCAAAATTGGAGTGAGCAGGCAGTTTTATACTGCCATGATTATCTTGCCATGAGTATCTGAAAACACTGCACCTGAATACATCCCAGCTAAATCTGCATCCTCACTCCTGACTGCAGTGTGGGCACGCTGTCCAAGCTGAAGATCATTAGTTACACAGAGAAATGGTATCACACATTGCATAGTCGTGGTTTCTTCATTCTGCCCTTACTCTCTTCTACAAACACTTCTGACAGAGAAGGGATATCTTTTGCCCTGGAAATTTATTCCTTGATCTCTGATGCTGGCAGGCTGGTGACACTGACACCTCTTTGCTATTGAAAGCACTATAAAACATATTCATGCAATACAAACAGACCCTTGTTTCTGCATCTCTTGCAGTTTAGAAAAATCCAGGTCCCACACATTCATTTTTGCCAAATTGGCAGTTGCTAGGAAGCAAAAGAAAAATGCTGGCAATGGTTCTGTGAGACTGGGGAACATGCAGGCAGTTTTCCTGAAGCACAGGAAACAGAAAGGAATTTTCAAGCGACTTTCCAGGCCAGAGACATCCAGGGATGTCTACTAATAAGGAAACCAAAGTAACTTCAAGGGGATGATGGGGATGGGCTAAACATCATAATGATACAGCTTTTGTAATTAATTTAAATTGGACACTTTGATTTACTCACCTACTGTATCTGAAGTGACTACAGAGGCAGAGCAGTCAGTTAAACATTGGTAGGCAGCACACCTAACACTGCACAGCAGAAACAAGCTTGTAAAGGGGAAGTAGCCAGCCTGAGCTTAAATACAGAGATAAATTGCAACTTTTCAATTAAAGGCTCCCTTAATACATGAGAAACAGTTTAAAAACTGCTCAGAAAATAAACCAATGCTACACTGCTGCCACACTTTAGCAGTACTTTCTCTTCTTACAGAGAGGGAAATGGTACCAAGCAGAGCCTTTCAGAAACCTGCAAGGTTAAAGGTATACCAATAAATGGAGAGGTCAAAAGCCTATTTTTACAGAGCACCAAGCCTAGCTATTTATTGCTTTGTACTTTTGGGAGAGGGGGTTGTAAAAAAAGACACAAGATCAAACAACTGTATTGACTGCTGTTTTCTGAAATATTCTTCTCATACAACAATGAAAAATTGCATGGGCAACTGCACTGGGGAGCAAGTGAAGTGCAACAGGATTTTGCCCACTAAAGCCAAGAGCAGTGTATCACAGAGGGGAATTCTTGTAACATATAATATACAACTTAAACATAGACAAAATTACTCTAACTTCCCATTATATATACACGGTACACAATGTACTTTTATCTTTGATCACACCATACAGTAATTGATTATACCCAGCCCTCTACCAGCAGGAGCCTTCACTCCAGCTGCCTGACTCTTGCAAGAGGGTCCATCAGGGCTCTCAAAGACAACCACAAGCTTCACACTCTGCAACAGATGAGATTTTGCTCAGGGTGTTTAAGGATCTGCAGAGTTATTTTCCCTCCCTCTCCACTTCCTCCATGGTGCTCATTTATAGTAAAATAGGGAAAATGCTGTTGGCAAGAAGATATAAGAATGATTTCCTTCTCTTGCTACTTTGATGATTCCCCTTAGGGGACACAGAACAAAGAAAATCAACACTGGCAGTAGCGGGAAAGA
Source organism: Pyrocephalus nanus (assembly GCA_038380795.1). Classification (NCBI taxonomy): domain Eukaryota; kingdom Metazoa; phylum Chordata; class Aves; order Passeriformes; family Tyrannidae; genus Pyrocephalus; species Pyrocephalus nanus. The sequence continues at coordinate 11,342,682 of CM076272.1, forward strand.
TCCAAAAGTCTCTTTTAGGGCAAAGGACACAGGTTGTGAAACAGCTTTTCTTCTGCATCTCTTCAGTACAATTCAGTTGTAAACTCCGGGTACCTCACTACACCTCCTTTCTTGTCACTGCAGTGCCTGATGCCTCATGCAACAGGACACCACACAACCTCTACTGCAGACAAAACACACACACACACAAAGAGCAATTCCCCCACTCCCCCCAAATTAATGGAGAGTGAACTACAGAAGAAAACTGGGGGAATTTTCTTCCTTAAAGAAATACAAATATTGTCTCAAATTCAGCGATGTTTATAGAAATTAACCAAGAACTGCTGTCTCTAATGAAATCTCCACGTTTTAACACTACAAACATGGAATATCTTTCTTAATCTTAAACTGACAAACTAATACAGGTCGTTTTGCAAAAAAAAAAAAAAAAGCAGCAAATATATGAAGTACATGTTGTTTTTCTGTTATTCTTGACCAGAAGACACTGTCTAACACATGGCAAGCTAATCAGGGAAGCAAAGTGATTTGTGGAACCCCCAGTTTCAGAGCTCTGTATTTGCCACACTTCAGGAAAACTAAAGCCTGGAAATTCAGGAAGGCTGCTTGCTGAGCTTTCAGCTCCATCACCTGTATGCAGAAACACTGTACTACAGCTGACTTATGAAACCTGAGATTATTTACCAGATACATTGTACAGCACAAGCCCCTTCCAAAAATGTAAGGAAAAATTGGTTTGGGAACCCTCAGCATTTGAGTACCAACACCCCCAACACAACTCTCATTCAACTAGTTACACCAGGATAGGCCAGGCTGGGATGGAATATGCTGCACAGTTCCCGATTCTTTTTGGCAAGTAGGCTTCCATAGGGTCAAAAATGGATAAAATGTTTCTTAGCAATTTTCAAAACCAAAGCTGCCTGATCCAAGACTTTTCACAAGTTTTGAGAAGAACCAAAGCTGACTAAAGGGCTGATCGATGCAACAGTGGTGACTCAGATACCCCACTTAATTTAGAGTGCTATAAACGCAGAATGAATAATTTAACTGGGAAACTCATGCCCTCATGTCTGTTTGTATGTGTGCACATATACACAAGCATGTTTACACACATCAAAAATGAGTCCAAGACACAGGGCTACTTGACAAACAAAAGAATATTCATGTTTTGACAAAATACTACTTTGCTTTTACTGGCATGTAAGACCAGGCTGCACTAGGCATATTTTAGCAATAATGATCAAAGCACAGGCTTTCCCTGAAGATTAATGACTGGCTAAGAGGATAGTTTGAGGTCTGTTTACCCCAGCTGGTCCTTAATTCCCAGGAAAAGCATCTGCGAGGCTTATTATTGCCATAAACTTAAGATGGAGGGAGGGGTTTATGCTGTTTCAAATGATATGTACGACGACTTTTTAGAGACTTAATGTCTTGTATATTAACCAGACTGCTTAACCCATCTCTTAAAGAACTATTCATCTTGAAAGTAAATAACTTCAAACTTCCGTAGCCGTGCATTCCATGTGAGCTCTGCAAACTCCTTTACAACCAATTCATTACCCCCCCACCCGCCTGTACGGCGAGTGAGGAAAGAGATACACAAGGATCATTTCACTCCTCATTGAAATACAGCTACATCTGGGTGGAGAATGAAAGCTATTTAACAGCACATGGGACTCCTACGTAATGTTTAGGACAGAAAGTAGAGAATATCATATTTACTTCAAACTGAAGAGGATTTAGCTACGCAGAAAGTAACTGCTTGACTGAACAGAAGCTAATGTGTAACACTCTTGGAAAATATGCATGTGGTTTTTCAGGCAGATTGTGAATCTCTTATCCACACTCCTGAACAGCTACTCAAAGGAATAATTTCCCTGATTTAATGGAGGAACAGTTCCAGTTTGAGTAAGTAGTTTCCAACCTGAGTCTTATTTATCACAGTGGTCACAAATGTCATGGGTCACCAGAAGTTCCCAAAAGCCTGCACTTAAGTTAGAAATCTTATTGCTTGAAATTTTATTCCTTAAAATATGTAGAATTCTCAGTTATGAACTTGCATCTTAAAATACAAAAAAAATCCGAACAGCAAAGACAAAATGCTAAGCTTACATTCACATCAAATTCTAAGGATTATTAATAGTAACTGGCCCAAGGAGGGTCTATAGATTTTAAGTTCTTGTAATGTGGCAACCGACAGGTTAGATTCAAATCTTGAAGGTGTTTCATTTAATTGTATATACGTTAGCAATCATGTTTAGACTTGAGCTAGGCTATATACAATACTTTCCTGTATATTTTCCCACAGACATACTCTAAACAACAACAAAACAAGTTGTTTTTAGCATCATTATGAAAAAAAAAATAACTGGATGTTCCAAATTAGCATGTGATTCAAACAGTCTCTTTGCAAAGGATGAATAAACCCAACAGGATTAATTTATTAAGACTCTGATGATCGAAAGCGTATTCACAGCTAGCAAAAATATTCATGGTCTTGAATGGGATTTGCCTAAGACAAACCTGTGTCCTAAAAGTATTTTACCTTTTCTTGCACAAATAAAGCTGCTTTGCTAGGCAGAGCAAGATTTAGAAAAGTGTGCAATAGTTTTGCAACCAAAAAATACTTCACTGCTTTCATCCTTCCCAATTTTCCACATCTATCACTCTGTTTTAAGAAGACAGATATAATAATTAAAACACCCTCACTTTAGGTCTTTAGATTCTTTATTATCAGTTTGTAAGGTAGTGAGTAGGCTAAGTAAAGAAAAACAATCCAGTGGAAGATGACGTAAAAACGTATTTGTAACTATTTATTCTCATTATCTGAAATAAAGCTCTTAAAAATGCATTAAAATTCCTCAAGTGCTTTTTCACTTTGGAAAGGTGTGATTTTAGAAAGATCCAAAGACTTTTGGGAAACCAAATTTCAACGTGTTTGAATTTATGTGTGTGTCTACATCCTTTCCTATAATTAAAAGGGCTTTCAAACCGTGAGCCCATGGGCTTTCTGCAGCTATTAGGAACGATCCTTCTCTCTGTGACAACTTTAGCTTGTTCCAACATATCTCCCAAATGAAGGTATCCAGAAATGGAAAAGCAGCTGATCTCATTTTTGCCAGTAGGTGTGATGCAAACCAGCAGAGCGGCCTGGTTGTTAGACATCCATAGCTATATTTATCAGGAAAACCCTCCTTGGACATTGAGCAGGGCCACTGCCTGATCAGCACAAGACACGAGTAACAACTCCTAAGTATCTAAAGCATTACCAGTCACACACACAACTGTGGAGACACCAAAGGCAGCAGCAGAACTCCCCTGGCACTTGATTTCTCAGCTGTTTACTTTCAGGCACATAGCAGGGTGGCAGGGTAACAAAACTACAGCTTTTGTTTCTGAAAAATGCTGATTTTTGTTTTTATAAACATACCATGTTTATGAGAGATGCTGGGTAGGCTGACATTACATATTAGCACATCATTGTCTGATCTTAAACTCATCACTTTGTTCATTTCCTGGTTTATGCATTTATAATGAATCCATGTAGCTGCCTTTTTTTTTTTTTTTAATTTGGCCTTGTATAGCTGAGCCATTTTCTCTGCCTTCAGATTCCCTCCAGATGTCCCGACTAGTCCAAATCTATATAATCTTGTGAGAGAATATCTATGATATTGTGACGCTCTTTTTTTGGAATTACTTTTTTTTTTTTCCATTTTTACTATGGATATATTTTTTAATAAAGTCTATTGGCTTCATATTCCACTATTCCAGACTTCAGACATATGAGCTCAGTTGGTACTCCATGAGAACACGAGAAGACAAAGATAAGATTATACAGAGATCCCAACAATATAACCCAAGTAAAATGATCTGGTAATCCAAACAAGATTCAGACAGCAAAGATATTCAGAAAGATAACCCACTGAGTAACACATATTTGATACCTAAGTCTTCACCTTCAGCTTCTGTTGCATCAGGTGTATCACCCAGATCTGTATAAAGTTAATACAAAGTGATGCCAAGACAGACTCCACTGTTCAAAGAAAGGTACCAGAAAAGCAACGACTTCACTGCTCTGAAGCAGGTTAGTGTGGGATCCCAACACAATTCAGGCTGCAGAACTTCTGAGGGAACATGATGCCAGCAACGTTTCAAAACACAGTCCTACCCTAAATTTCAGAAATTACTGCAACTTTCTAAACAAATTTGACAAAGCATCTTTAAACCCAGTAGTTTCACAGATGTTCCTGGGTGTACAAACTGATTTGTAGCGTTTTTACTGTACATCCGGGTGTGTTTAGATGAAAACAACTACCTAAGTTGTCAGTGTGAGTAACAATCTGTGGCAAAAAAATTTCAATTAAAGGTCCTCAGTAACAGCAAAACCCTACTTCTATTCTTTAAAATAACTGCAAACTCAACAAATCAGATCACAAAAAAACCCCCAACAACAAAAATCTGAGACAATGAGGGAAAAAATTATATAAATATGGCTTTAAACATACTGATGTATATAATAAACATAGTATTTTAAAAACCTAATTGTGCTTTTTCCTCAACAAGAATTTAGCACTGCTCTTGCTCCACAGTCAATACGAGTTTATTAGAACAATAAAGAAAGCAGGAACAGTTCTTCAGGTTCTGTTACAGGATTTCTCCCAATACAAATAAACACAATTGCATCTTTGACTTCAGCACAAATACCCTTTATTCCTGGGAATGTCATTTATACCTGAATCCAACAAAATACATTTTCCAATTTGGAACTTATTTCTTATTAATCAGGCTTCAATTTCTGCCGCAACTGGCTAAGTTACAACTTATTCAAGCCTAGACATCCCACCGAGCTCTTAGATATTTTTAAAGCAAGCACTATTTTAGAAAACTGAATTGCAGAGAGTAGTTTAATTTAGTTTGAAAATACATGACTTTTATTGAAAATAATGGAATTATCATCCAATCAAATAATATTTGCATCCAAAAGAATAGAACTTTACCTGTGAGACTTTATATATTGTGCTATATCAGATTTTTTTAAATACCAGATACAGTAACAGTTAAGCACTAACAGCTTATGTGACTGTGACATCTGTATTCTACCACTGTGAAAGCACAATCCAATTTTGACAATGCTTTAAGAGAGTGAAAAAGCAAAACAATTTTTGCAATAAACTTATTTCACTTAGTTAAGATTTATTCTATGGGGATAGTTTGACAAAAATCCACAGTATTCATTTTGATCCAACTACTGTAATTATAGAATATTTATCTGTGTGAGGATAGAAGAACATAAAGAATAAAAATCAATTTTATTATGAAAAATTGCATGTAAACCTATTCTAAAACTTAGCTTCTTACTGCTGTCAATTTCAAAAGGATGCCAAACCATGGCCATAATGCACTTCCATTTGATCTCTGTTAATTTATCAGTCCTTTATCCAAACAGTCTTTACTAAAGACAGTTAATTCACTACTTTGTTCATCTACTGTACCTGTTATATTTATTTGCAAATGAAGGACCAGAAAGTACATTTATTTAAACGTTATTTACAAGCACCTTCAGCGTGCTTCCAGTGTAATATATCATCAGCGCAGTCTTTGATTTCATTGTTGCCGTCACTCATTCCTGTGCACTAACACATGTAGGAGTTCCAAACGCCAAAATACTCCTGCCTTTTTTCTGTGCTACATACCAGATTTTGTAACCTGTGTCAAGCTACCTCCAATGCTTACAACTTGTGAACAGAGGCCAACAATGAGCCTCCCCAGACACTAAATCATAATCTTCATGTTTTTCGTATTTCGCATTCTAGCCACAGTTTCAACATCCATACCCCGTGACATTAGGGAAGGATAAATCAAGCAGGATGACAGCTCCCTTGTAGAGACTGGTACGGCCCTGGGATCTGCCACACCCAACACCCACAGCTTCTGCCAGATGTCTCCAAGAGTTTTGCGGTGTTAACCCCTTCAGGAGTAACTGAGGGCTTTGTGTTGAACCTTTCCTAAGTAACTGCTCTTTTCTTTTTTTGTACAAAGAGAGAAAAATGCAACATACCCTTAAACCAGAAACTTTTGACTAACTAAAAGATAGTGGCCTATCAGTGACAATTAGCAAATGAGTCCTTTTATTTCCTTAAAAACAGGAATTAAAAGTTAAGAGTTCACATTATACAACATTCCTTCTTTCACACCAGGCTGTGGTCCCACGTGTTTATCTTAAAATTTCTAAACAGTTTTATGTTCATCTCTTCAGACCTAGGACTCTGCTTTACCTTCTTGGAATCAGAATGCCCATTAACTGCCCTTCAGCCAAACAGACTATTCAGGCCTTAAATCAACAGGATTTCTAATCCAAAATCCGTATGATAAACTCCACAACTGCTTCTCTGGGTTTGATCTGCCCCAGGGACATAAATTTGCATGCAATTTCCAAGTTTTGTGAATAGTCCCTGGGCTTAAAGCTGCACATATGCTTAAGTACTTTGTTCGCTCTGGGTCTAAACCAGCTACTTTAAAATGAAAACAGAAGCCATGCAAAGAATAACATAGTTAAAAATAATTTTCCTCTGTAAATATTGTACCCAAGGAAAAAAATGTAACAGAATAAACATACTGACTCCTAAAAGCATGTACTGACCCAGCAGAAGGTAAACAGCAGCCTAAAATCATCAGTAAGTATCAATGCATTCCACAAAAGGGCAAAGTCAAACTTATTTAAAAAAAAAAAAAGAAAGAAATGGGAACTTTATCCACGATTATTTGTACCCTAGTGCAGGTAAAAGTATCTGTGGATATAAACAGCAACTGGTCACAGCTTTCAGAGTAAGACTTATTCTTCACCAAGTGTATTCTGTGGATTTAAAAGCAGCTATTTAGGCAATTTCATTTGTCTCTCCTGTGCAAAATGTGTCCATGTCTCCAGTTTCTCTGTGGCTTTTCACAAAAAGGTAACCCAGTAAAAAATAACGCAAGGCTAGCACTGTTAACAAGGGTACTCATGACTACTGTCCTTCCTAAAACTACTTCTGATTTGCTTTCCAATGGTTTAGGATTCAAGTTGAGCATCAGTATTTCTTTAAACACCTTAAAGAACAAAGAAATTACATTAAAGTAATATAGTTATTTCAGCTCTCGCTGAAAACAAATGTACAATAATCAGGATTGAACAGAAAAAAATTAACATGCCTGCAACTACGTTTCATTTGGTGAACATGGCACTAAAGTAACTATCCATAGTTCACAGGAAAAACTCAAATACACTTCTTATAATTTAAAAGAATTGCTCATAAATATCAACACTGATGGGCTAAGGATTTGTTCTCATATACAAACTTTTCAAGACAGAGAATTAACATTTCTTGAGAAGGATTTTTCCCTCCAGTTTGTTCTTTATACACGTGCTCTATGAGTTAAAGGGTTAAGTAACCATTATATTCTAAAGAGCAAACTGTTTGCCTTAGGGCCATCTCCTCCTTACTCCTGATGAATTGCCTGACACTCCATGTATCATACATTACTTTTCACTAGGAAGCAGCATTTGGTTCCAGTCATGGTGTAAGAACTGACTTTGGAAGTATGAAGCAATAAGGGAAAGACCAAAAAAACTGAAATACATCATCATCTACTAAACAGTCTATACTTAAATAGTGATGCATAAATTTATAAATATGTTTGTTTGTACTCACAAAAGGAACAAGAAGTATAAACAAAGAAATTTTATGCATATTAAGATGAGTAAAAGACCAACTGCGAGAATCAATATTCTGAGTGACACTTTTCCTGACTAGAATGAAAGAAATGCTGATGTTCCTGAGGGCTTTGCCAGAAGTGCTGCATGTAAGCTGAACACATGCACCCAAACCCTTGGCTCAACTCCCTCTGTGATCTGAGGAAAGCCCAGCTGTAAGACACCAGGGGTTCCATGCGCAGCTCCCACTGTCAGTGCTTCACACCTCTGAATGATCAGTGCACCTTCCTCCCTCTCTTCTGTGGATGGGAAAGTGAATTCTTCCTCACTACAGTGGTACAGCAAGGGTGAATTCATACACATTTATGAAGCAGTAGAGAAACTCTGGACTGCGGGGTATGCAAGGACTGAACATAAATTTTAATCAAAATAATACCGTTAGATGAAGAAAGTGGCCATTGTAACAACAGGTACCACAACAGAGAGGAGAATAAATGCCTGTTTTGAACACACTTCGTTCAAAACATTTGGATGGTGTAGAAGAAAAATAAAATTGCTTCTGCAAATTCCCCCCCTCTGTGGAACAGAGAAAGAAGCATGCTTAGGTGGCAGATCTGAGGGGAGACAGGAAGGACAGGAATAGATGGGGGCCAATGCAGAAGGATATAGAGCTCAGGAACGCAGATTTTTCAAACAACATTTGTCAGCAAACAAACAGCTACAAAATCCATTTACAAAATGAAAATCTGATCCCTCTCCAGTTGCTTAACTTAACAGTCTGTTTAATATTACCAATAAGCCCAGCGAGGTGAAGATTCAATGTGTGAAGTTTTTTTGACAGGCTCTGCCCTTTGAACCCTGTCATATTGCCATGAACATGGCTCTGTGAGTTTTACTGCAGTTTTTTGCTTAAATGATAAATAACATTAAAACACATGTTGAAAAAAACTCCAAAACCAGGCTGCAAAGTTGGATAAGAAACACTGAAGGGCTTGCAAGTACGTGTGCACCACAGTTCAGTTTTATGTCTTACAGTATGACTATCCAGTTATTTCATTAAAGAGGACAAAAGGCACAGCAAAGATCCCCAATAAGTCAGCATTATCCTCTATGTGTGCTGAGTGAACCATGTGCCTGGAAGGCACATAATGAGAAATAACTAAATGAATACCATAATACAGAGGGTGACAGACTCAGATTGTCCAGGCAAACACTATTTCTAATGTAAGAACGTGGCTTTTTTTCTTTTCCCTTCCCTCAAATGCACAACTTTCTGCATCAGCAAGACAGTCACGTATTTGGGATGATCTCTGGCATTCATAAAATGTTCAAAACTTACTTCCAGTTTTCCTTCCCACATAAGAATTCCCTTCATTGAAGACTTCCAAAGCTACCTTTGGCATCTTGACTTTGAACAATGGACTTCTCTGATTTATCTGTCATAGGTTCTTGTCCAGCTCTAAGTCTGCACACATAGCTGACAGATTGCTGTGTTAGCTAAAATCCTTAAATCCTGCATATTTGTGTTTTTAGTTTGCTATCCCAAATGGAATTAATACCAGTACTATTTATCTAATTACAATGGCTTAAAAATAGCGAAAAGGATGAAAAAAACTAGAACGAGAATAGTAACAGTCAGTCACTCAATAGCTGAGGAAGTATTTTATTCACTCCTTTATTCACATGAGACACTAAGAGTCAGAGGATTGATTTTTTTGTTTTTGTTACCTTTTTTTTAATAGAAGTATCCCTGCCAGATTAAAAAACAGTTGCTATTTCAAACTGCCCTTCAAAGCAGACATACAGCAACTGAAAAAATGACCAACTGAAGCACACATCAAATGAAATGATGCAATTAAGACAACCTACTTCACGGATAAGCAGTTCAGTTTTTGAAGGTAGCACATGTGCTGATTTGGCTACGAGAAGAATCGCAAAAAGTGTTCTAGGAACAAATATATTAGGATGTAAAGGAAAAAAAAGGATTAAAGCATTTTTGCACTTTCCTTGAGAGTTGCCTTTTTTGTTTGTAGAGATCCTTGTACAACAGAATAAGTCAAATTCACCTATGAGTAATAAACACAGAAAGTTTGCTGAGGAGAGCTCAGCCGGGTTCCAGACTCCTTCCTGGTAGTTGAGAAAGAAAAGGCACTCCCAAAACACAAGATGGGATGTTTGAATACAGAAGGAAAGCAACCTTAGACATTAACTCATAACACAAAAACACAGTGCTTGTGTAATTCATTGAAAACTCCAGTGCTAAACCTAAATCTGAGAATTTACCTTAACTTGCAGAATGAGTAAAATGAAACTGGAGGGTCTTCCAGAAGGTTTCTGATAGCGAGTCTGTGATAATGCCATCAATTTGTCAGTGACTTAGTGTATACACATGTATATTTCAATAGCTTCCTATGACCACGGAAACACTTCCCTTACTGCTATCAAAGGCTTTACAAGGCAGCAATTAACCACCATCTAAACACGCAACGCCTAAGTGTGCTAATAGAAAAGGGCGAAGAATCGTGTCCTGTGGCAGTTACAAAACAGTAAACACCCAGAAAAACAATAAACAAAACAAAATAAACAAACAAAAAGTCGAAAAGTTAAGACCCGAAGCCGGCTCGTCCCTTCCCGGGCCGGGGCAGCTCCCCGTGAGGCGCTGAGGGGCCGAGGCCGCAGCCCCGCCCGCCCCTCGCGCTCCCGGGGCCGCTCTGGCCCCGCCGCCCCGCGAAGCCTTCGCGGCGCTGCCACGTGCGGGGCGGTGCCGGCACAGAGCCCGGGCCCGGCTCCACTAAGAGCGGGCGGCCGCCCGGAGGCTCCGGCGTGGCTTCTCGCCCTCCCAGCACCACGTAACCCCGAGGTCCCGAGGCCGCCCTCCCGGCGGGAAGGTACTCACGGATTCCATGTCCAACGGGGCCACGAAGCGCCCGACCCACGGGTCAGTCATGAGGTGTCCGCAGCCGGCGGCAGCGCCCGCCCTGCTCGCGGAGGGAGTGGTGCTGTCCCCCCGTTATTTAACGGCCGCCGCCCCGCGCCGGGGGCGGGTGACAGGCGGGTTTTGTCCCCTGCCACCCCGCGGGCCGCCCCCGCTCCACCCGCCGCACCTGGGCGCGCTTTGCAGCCCCCTCAGGTCGGGCCGCAGTGCGGGGTGGTGGCCGGGGAGCTGCCCCTCGGCCGGGCCAGGGTTGCCCTCGCCAGCCTGTGGGAGCCACTCCGGAGGCTCCACTTCGGAGGGTCCAGACTTGGAGAAGGCCATGGCTCGGCTGCGATGAAGAGCGAAGCCTCTGGCGGGGAATGGCCAAGGCTCCGCAGAGCCCGCTGAGGGAACGTGCTCGGGCCCCTCTGGCAAGAGGTGGCCTTTGCTGTCAGTGGGTCTGCATAGAGTTTAATGAAAAGTCTGAATTGGACTTCTGAGTCGGTATAAAGTGGAAAGGATCCCACAGCAGTGTAAAACATGGGCAGGTGACAAGACAACCTTTTTCTCCTCTTTTTCTAGAGGCTTCCACAGCTAAGAGGAGCCACCAATGGTGTGAGGAACAGAAAATGGAGTTTTCTGAATTGTTATCTTCTCAAGAAGATATACTCATTTAGAAATAGTGACTCAGAGGTATGGGTCCTATGGATCACTATACTTATAAAACAGCGACTATTGCATATTCATTGTGTGCCATATAGAGAATATATTTGTCCATACCGTATACACAAAACATAGGGAAAAAATATCTTAGCACCTTTTTGCCAAAATAATTAGTATCTTTTTAACTAGGATAAAAGGTTCAGTTATACAGTTTTGGAAGATCAGTGTAAATAGGGTTACAGCTTTACAGTTATTTATTAAATATGTACTTAATATGCACCACTGTATATTATTTCATATAGCAACATAAAAATATAGTTAAGTACTCATATGATGTACAGACATTAAAGCCTTTAATCACTTTATGCCCTTTGCAATCTCATTGAATCCTGGTGAAAACAGTGAGTAAAGTCAACCAACTGTCCACAGATAATCACATAACAAACTGTGTATAGAATTGACTTCCTAATCAGACAAAAATATTAAAATAATTAAAATAAATGAATCATATTACAGCAGGTAATCTGAGGATGTAATAGGTTTTTGTTGGGTATAATGTCTGTGCTGAAATTCTTTAATGCTAGGTGTTATTACAACTATTCAGAAGGGAAACAGCTTTGGGGGAAAAAAGTCATACTGATTTAATGGCACAAGTGAACTTAGTACTATTCTTTATAGTAATCTTGAAATATTCTTTATACTAGTCTTGAAATAAAAATGTGGGAAATACACATCAGAAAAAGTCTCTTAGGTTGATCTTTTGTAAATATGTAACATATTACCAAAATAGTGAAGTTCACTAAGCCATAGTGTTTCTTCTTCAATTAAACAGGTCTTTTCATACTCAGAAGGTTTAACATGCATGTGAATAGCCAAGTTCTTACACACAACTCATTTTACACGCAACTTTCCTGTTTTATGTCATGATCATCATGATTTTGAAACAGAATCAAAAGAATCTTCAATTCTATAAACAGGAGTTTAAAGACTCATTATTTTCTTCTTTGAAATGTGTCAATGCTCTAAAAGCATAGTGCTGAAAGGCTGCCAAGCTAATAGGCCAGCGAGCACTAGGAAGAGATTAATTTTATACCTGGAATGAGTGTATACAGTTTCCATTCCATTTAGTGAAATCGCTGGAATGTGAACTAGTGTTTCCTTTCTGGTGCAGTGTTATGTTAAACCCTGGGGTAAAGAGTCAGCCTCTACAACAGAGAGAGTCTGAATTCAGGACTAGGACCGCCTAGGGATGTTAGTCCACAAAAAGTAAATCAAAATGGGATGTTTGAGATGCATACTTGCGTTTTTTCCCCCAGTGTTTTGTAGAATACTCATACTCCAAAATCAGTGTGAATATTTGGGAATGCAAATATGTTATGAACACTTCTGTTTACTTTGAAACATGCATATATTAAAATGGAGAGGTGTGTGCTAGCAACCACGACCTCTTCACTGGAGAGCTCTGTCTGAGGTGTAGCCAGAGTTGCAATCTCCAGGTGTGTTCTTTCTAGTTTTCAAAGGAGCCTGATCAATAAAAAGAAACAGAGTGAAGCCAAGGCAATGGATCTACTTCCACAAGCTTGGTTAGCCAGAAGTGATTACTAGAGGATACTCAGAGTTCCAGACCAGTTTTGGAAACTTTCTTTAAAGGTTTTCAAAAAAGTTGTATTAAATTGGCTTTTTGTTTCCCATTGCTCGCTGTTGACAGTTCTGAACCCTCCAAACAAACAAACAAAAATCAACAAAGCAGGCCTTTCTGATTCCTCATCACATTAAGGTATTTGGTTCAATACACTGGATTGTACTATCAGGATCCATATAGTGGGTCATCCTGGCATGATTCAAATTTTGTCATTCATTGTGAAGAAATGTAAGAGGACTGGGAGGGTGACATCTCTCCTATAACTTTTCTAGGGCAGCTGGAAAAGAAGGCAAGCAATTCTGGCTTGAAGGAGTTCAGTCTGGTTAACAGAGTGGGAAGAACAATGCTGAAGGAGGAATTTTTTCCTAAGGAGAACTGTGAGTAAATTGTATTCCTGAAAAATTTATCATTTCCTAGCTGACATTGTTCATCAGAAGTAAATGGCATAGGACATCCTGAATATTTGGAATGTTAAAGAATTTTCAGAAAGAGCAAAAGCATTATACAAGTTGCTCTATTATGCTGCATGTCAAAGTTACTATTCCTGACAGAAACATACAGAAGTAGGTGACCACACCTCAAGTTTTTGTGCGAAGAGGATCCACTGAGTCATCCATTTTGTCTAAGAAAATATCCACAGGCAGCAGTTAGAGCTGTTGATATAACATGGTCATACACCCAGAGACTTGCACGAGCAAACGAATCGACTGCTAAATCAGTAAACTGATAAGCCAGGGAAAGCCCATTTAAAAGTATTTGAGAGAATGGCTGGGCCTAGGGGAGTGCTTAACATAACACTCAATTTCAAATACATAACCAAACTTCAGGGTTGATTTGTATATTTGGCTGAAGAAGAAATGTGAGGAACTGTACTCACAAAAAGTTTTGTCGAGAATCACTTGGAACTTTTTTCAGTCATATTACACAATGCTAACTACAAACCTGGATAGAGTATTTTTTTTTTAAAGGATCTTTGAATCTTAAGTAAGACTAAATACAACTTTGAAGTAAAACCACATAGACCTATGAAACTTAAGGCCAGAGGTTTCATTAGCTTTTATTGTTCCAACTTCAACCAAGATCATTGCCTTTTATTCTCACTCTTGTGTGTACTCCATTAATACACTGCCACTGCAGACCTCAGCAGCCAAGGAGATGTTCTGGACCCTGGATCAGATTTTTTTCTGACTCCCTTCACCCTCAGGTTGTTTTCTGTTCTTCAGCTAGGATGTCTTCATCACAGTCACTCAGATGCTACTGTGTACTGCATATGGGAGAAGCAACATTTGCCCATAGTTTGCTTAGAACTGCGTTAGAAAAAAGGAGAGTTGTACTTAACAAAAGAATAAAAGGAACAGGGGTAGTTCTGTTGTGAATCAGTTAGCCTTCTCATGTAATAATTATTGTATTGTAACCTGCTAATAAACTTTAGCCATAGCATTTAATAAACAAAGCTTGTAAATTATTTGCATTCTGAAATCTTTGGAAAATGCCTTCAAGAGCAATCACAGTTCTGACCACTGGGAACAAAAAAAATCAAGTGATCCGTACCAGCTGCACATTTTTGCTGAGCCACTGAAGAGTCTCCCTGCATGAATCTTTGGTAGAGGTAGGATTTTTATCATGTGTCAGTATATAAATTCAATAAAATGAACAGCATCTCTCTCTTTTTCTTTAGTAAAAAATTTGACTAATGCCACGGTGACCTCATACAGCTATGTTTTAAGCTTTTGGCATTTGGCTCACCACAGCTAGTAGATAAGAAGGATACATGTCCAACTGTAAAGAAATAAACAATCTAATCATACTGCTGAAAATGATGTGGTGCTGTTTCACCTCTAGTTCATCTTGTTTCCTCTTGTACCTTTATTACAGGGTGAACATGCAAGGTTATGTTATCATTTAACCAAACAACGGGTCAGTAATGCCATGCCAGCTACAGAGGCTCTGTCTGAAACCACCTTAGAGATTCTTCTCTCTGGGGGGCCATAAATGTGAGTGGCAATGGTAAAATCAGGAATCCTTGAAACAATGAATTCTTGGTTTGTCACTCAATGGTTGGCAGTTGGAATGCTGCATCATACCACGGACTATATAAAGTACAGAAAAAAGGTGGCATAACAAAGAATGAATGCTACTTTTTATTAACATGTATTAATATATGATTTTCAAGGATATTAATTTGGTTGGCGTAGTGCCAATATGTATCAATCCAGAGAAAGTAGCAGGAGGCATTTTGCATGTAAGCTGCTGACTGTATTGATCAGTTTTGTGGGCAACAGGTTCCTTTCTACTGGCCATCTCTGGAACAGACATAGCAAGAAAAAAGTACTCTGGAATTTTGTGTTCTGGTTATATAAAACAACTGAGACTCCTTGTGGGCCACTCTGTGCTCAGGCAGTCAGAGGGCTCCTTCAGAGCTGACCAGTGGTCAGTGTACCTCCAGTGTTTTAAAAGAGGAAAGAAAGTTTGAGTCGTCATGACGTGAGAGCTCATGTAACACTTTTTGAGGCAAATGAGGACTTTTCTACTCAATTACAGCTTCACAAGCAGTGTATGTCAAGCCCTCACAAATTATATGCTTTTCTGTATCATTATTTTCTTTCACTTCGAGATTTCTTTATTAAAGATCTTAACGTGTGGAATTACAGACCAGTTAGGCTAATTTCATCAGTAGGAATGACATTTGAAAGAATTTTAACAGATTAGGAGAAGGAGTATCTAGTAAAAGCATCCTTCAGCCTGATTAGTTGTGTACACATGGTTTAGGAAAAAAAGAAGTCATGCTTCACTAGCCTTCTGGAACTCTTTGAAGATAACACTGCCAAGATAGGGTGTAGCATGGACATTATATTTTTAGATTTTCAGAAGTCATTTGACAATGTTTTCCCCAAGAGATTAATGCTTAAAGAGAGGGGAGTTAAGGGGCAAGAGAAAAGTTTGCTCATTAAATTGAAAAGTAGCTCTAAGCAAGAACAATGAGGAGCTAAAAGTGTCATTTTTACAGACCGGGGAAGGAGAATTTGCAAGGATGCAGCACTTCTGTGAATGAAGTTAACTTGTTTGCATAAATGGCTTGGATGGATGGATGTGAGACTAAAACAGGCTCATTATTATTTGTTTCTGTGCTAAGAAAACCACGGTTTGTGATCCCAATGTGCTGAGCACTGTGTTTGTGGAGAGTGTCCCAGCAGCCATCCAGACACTGTAGAACAAAAGGAAAAGGGAAGTGTTATTTTCCTGGTTACACAGAAGAGGTTCTGAGGCCTGGTCAGACTTGATCCCAGCCACAGAGTAAAATCAGTCGATCTGATGAGTGAATGTGTTTTCTTAGTCATGAGATGGGATTTCTGATTTGGAGATGATACTTCACAGGAAACAACAGCAAATTCCAAAGAACAGTGAAGTGCTGAAAAACAAAGATTGCCAGCCCAACAAATACGAAATGTATCTTCAAATAACTATACGTTCTAACTAGAAAAGAGATCTAAACTTTGTTGTAAAAGTATATATTTCAGCATAACTTATGTTTATTTTAATATAACTCTGTAAGAAATGTAATTTTAATATAGACATTACTTAAAAGAACATATTTAGAAAAATTATCTCTTCTATTAAAAAAATGAAAAAAATAGTGCAACATTCCTACTTTAAATTTGCTTGGTTCAAATATAACTTTCTAAATTAAAGCCATATCTTAATTTTTTCTATATGTTACAGCAAAAGTACCAAGCAGCAAGGAGCACTTATTTTGGCCCACAGCATATAGAAATAGTGCAGCAGCAACAAACTGAATGTGAGCACTGCTGTATCTACAACTTGGGGTTGAAATTTAAACTTTGCAAGATGTGGACATGACCACACCCATCAAAAGGATGTTCCAAGTTGCTCTTTCTGTGCATCCACTTCCCATAATATTGAGCTTAAAATCTTAAGTGGTATTTCCAAAGGAACTGCCTATACTGTAAAAAAAAAATTAAAATTCTCTTTAGAGATCCATCTTGCCTTCCTACTTACCTTTTGCCTAGTTTAAATGCCTTCTTTCAAAAAATGAGGCCCTGCCCTTCTCTTTGTTTTTGAGTGTCTAAGAATCCACACTTCAGACACAAGATCCGAATTTACCCTTGCAAAGGAGGCAGGTTCCTAAGACTCCAGCAGAGATAATCCTGATTTACCCAGTTACAAAAGGGATCAGATTCAGATCTGTCATGTTAAAAAAAAAAAATATGGCTTCTCTCTTCCCATTCTGCTTATCTTCCTCAGACTTTCCTGAGAGTTCTTGGAGCTGCTCAGTCCTCCTCTCTGCCTGCTTACAGTCCCTTGCTTTGTGCATAGAGACAATTAGCTGGGATGTAGCTGTGGGAACAGATTCCTGTGAGGCAAGTTAGGGTGGTAGTTTGTAGTATTTGGTACTGCATGGTTAATAATTAGGGTATATGCTCTTACATCTTGGTAAACATGAGGTAATTTTAGATTGTTTGCTGCTCAATGAAAGTGGGCTAATCAACCTTGTACCCACCACAGGACACCAGTGCATGAATAGCCACCATGGATTACATAATGCACTGTAAATTCTTACCTTCTCTTACTCCACAGTTTGTGCCTGGAAATAACTTGTTCTGGTTGCTGTGTCTAACTTGTTGAATGACTGAGAGTGATTGTAGGAACTAATCCATGCATTACCTAAAAAAGCTCTTCTTTAGCTGGAGTTGTGCAGGCTAAGGAATTTTTGTCTTAATGACAGAGGCTCTAATCCTGGTTCTTTATCCGTGTGATTAATATAATTATGTATGTTTGAGACCACCATATTCTTTATGCAAGGTGACTGTGGTAGGGTCTTTTATGCTAAAGCTCCAGCATAGACCTTACTCATGCCTAGATTGGAAGTGCCACACCTCTTATATGTCATAAAGAGGTATCTAAGTTAGAAAAGCTGCTCAGTGTGCTGTTATTGCTTGTGTTATGTCCTAAAGGAACATGAGTCAATCAATAATTAAGCCACAAAGTACTGCCTGTTGACATGGCAACATGTTCATAGATGTGACGTGAACTTAATGTCCTTCTTTCATGTCTCCTGTGAAAGTAAGAGTCTCCTAAGCTCAGTAACAAAGAATTAGAGCAGACACTGCCAGGGGAAAAGGAGAAAATACAAATAATAGATGATTTCTTTTAAAAATATGGATGCCTCTAAACCCTTTCTCTCAAATCTACCACATAAATGATCTCTCTCATTTTTTTTAGAGCAGGGACCTTTCCCTAATCAAAAATCCACAATTGCTTATTGCCAAACCCTTTTAGAAGCATGAAATGAACTTCCTTATGGATCGTTTTCATGATTGCTCCTTTCCCGTGTGTTTCACCCCACCCACATTTTTGAATGGACCTGAAGTGAACACACTCTTTTCGGTTACTGCTGTTTTAGGCAATGCTCTGCCTAGCTCCAAGAATAACATTAGCTGCTGTACCACCGGTTAAGGGTTGGCATGAAGGTCCAAATGTGAATTTGTCATCATTGGTTGATGCCTGTTGTTCTGAAGACGAAATAAGCACGAGTTTGTGTGACATCAACTTCCGTACACTGGGATCATTTTTGCTGGCTGTTTCTGCAGCTTCTCTGCACGTGCTCCCACTCTCACACTGTCTCTGCTTGCCATTTACCCTCTTCTCCTCTTGGCTTGCATGTCTTTCTTCCAAGCTTTCTGCAGCAGATGGTAATGGGCCTCGCCAACACGTTTTGTTTGCCACATGTGTTGCTACCTGTGTCACAATGGGTGAGGCTCATTCTTCCTTTTTTTTTCCAGGGTATCTTTTTACTTCTGCCTCGGTCGGTCTCTTGATCTTTCACACATTAAAAGTTTGCTACACATTTTTTCCTTTGGGAGCTTGGTGTCCTCCATGCAGAGGACATGTCCAGTCCAGCAGAATGCTTTTATAAGATTGCTTCAACACTGTTTGTGCAACCACTTTGCAGAACTTTGTTATTCATGATTTTATCTTGCCACTTGATATGCATAATAGCTTGAAGGTGCCGTTGATTAAATTTTTCCAATGCTTTGATGTACCAGTACTAGCATTTCCATGTTTCTCAGCTCTAGAGTGAGGTAAAATGTAGAGCACTGCAGTAGAGCCAGGGTTTGGTCTAATGTCTAATAGTGTGCTAATTCCAGATTTATTGGACCTAATTCTCCATCTCAGTCCATCTAAATATACAAAGGCTAATTGATGTATAAAAGCCAACTGTTTTGAAACTCAGGTGAAGGAGAAACGTTAGATGCAGGGTTTAAAATTCACATGTGTATTCCTTGCCCTTTAAGAAATAAGGTAACAGTTTTGATAGCTTACATTTTATAAAAGTACAAACTTCAGCTGCAGACTACTGCACAGTTGGGCAGTCTGAATGCTTGGTGAACCCTACACCCTTCAGCAAGTATCAATCCTAAGCTTCCAGACATCAGATACCTGGAAAATTAATACCTAAATTCAGTGATAAAAAGAGACAGACAAGATTGCTGAGACAGCAGGGTGACCTCGTACTTTATGAAATATGTCCCTTCATTTTGCCTTCACTGCTTTCATTTTAATGTATTTTCTCCAGCATCCTATGTGATTCCAGATCTCTGAGCAGATGAACTTTTATTTTTAAACAAGAAATCTCATTCTGCTTTATCACTTTTCAGATCAATTCTGATAACAAAAGTGTACTCCAGTAATGTATCTTGGTAGGATGAGGAGCAATTCGAGAACTGCAAGGTCTGCAACAGCATCTTTGGGTTTAGATTTGGGCAAAATGTGCAGCTGAATGACATGTCTGATGTGCCCTTAATAAATAAATTGCTCACTGGCTGTGTTGCTTGCAAACAGACAGCCTTTAGGCAATGCCCAATTGTCCTTTGTAATATTTGAAAGGCAGGTTCAGCAGAGCTGGAGAAAAAGGCCCAAATCTCCATTTTAAAATACTGACATGGTGTCTACTCTTGCTATTTTCCTTTGCTGAAAAATAGTGTTCTAAAGCTCCTTACTTGGAATTCTTCTGTGAATTCTTAACACGCAAATCAGTTCATAAACCGTACGATACATATAATTTACAAACAAAAGCGAGACATTTAATGGGATTTCTGCAGGCACATTATAATTATACCTGAACAATAGTCAACAGGGAAGGGAGTGATGGTAGCACCATTAGGAAAAGAGAAGCATGACTGCTACCTATGCAAGACTTAACTTGATGGGAACTCAGCTATTCCCATGGCAATTCAAAACACTGAAATTATACTGATTTAATACTTGGTGTGCAGTCATGACACCTTTACCTTTTGGTTTTTTTTTTAGATCTGACTTGAAAAGTGTCGCATTGGTATAAGTGGGCATCTTCACAAGCAATAAAACTCCATCCATACAAAAGAAATTAGTATGTGCAATACCTTTAGTTTTCTCTCCAGCACATGTACATATTTGAAAAAAAATACAATAAATTATTGCAATAAATGCATCCAAATCTCTTCTAAGCTGCAAAGTATACTTTATTCTGACCTTTACTACTTGGAGAGTTTCATTAATTTTGCAAATTACACCGTTTCTCTGTTTCATTCATTTGACTTTAATAGCCCCATCTGCTGGCTGAGCACCAGGTATGGGAATTAGCACGTTTGAGACCTTTGAAGGTCTCTTGTTGTAACAGGGTTTCCATAAACTTGCTACTGAAATGTTTTGCTTTTTTCCTAAGTGAGACAAAAGATAGAAAATTGTAAAAGTGCATTTTACAGATGCATATTATCTCACAATGCTGTGGAGTTCATTTTGTGTTTACAAAGTTCTTTCTGCCAGCGTCAGTCTGCTTTGTTAATGGTAAAGATGCACATTTGTTGTTGTGGGAACTTAATTTCCTACAACACTTTAAAGTTTGCTGAAGTGAAAAAGTGTGAAAGTGTAGAAACTGGAAGGAAACATAAGATTAAATGTCAATGCTCACTGGAAAAGGAACTAAGCAAAGATTTGCTTTCAGATGCAGTACATCAGTAGCACTGAGTGGTGTTGTTCTTAAGAGTTTGTCTTATTGCTCCTCTTCCCTAGGCATCCATTTGTGTGGAAGGTAGGATACAGAGACTCTTGCTGTGACTCAGTAGGCTCATTTTCATGTTCTAGTGTTCTTTTAATGGAAAAAGATGTGACAAATCTCCCAGAAATAATGAGAGAGGCTTGATTCATCCCCTCGTTCTTTAAATGGAACTGCACCGCACTGCTTCTTGAGGGAAAGCTTTTGATGATGTGTGTACTGCCATGGTACCACTCGTTCTATATGGATGTAAAGAAAGTAGCTTACAGGTTAGCTAAGGAGTATGAGGATGTATTTCTTGTCAATCATTGAAACTGAACACAAATTTGATATTGCATCTGCAGATCGTCCTGAATAATTACAATAAACATGTGATTTATCTATGTATTAACACAGCAAAATGCCATTAATAAATTCCAGTGATATTTAAAAATATATATACAAATATATTCTCTACAAAACCTGTCAAATGGCCTGGGAAGGGAAAAGGAAAATCCTGAAAAAACAGTTTTGAGAGAGGATTTATATTGGAGGGATGTCCCAGACACTGATTGTGGTCATTAAGAAGAAACAAAAACTTGAGGAAGGAAAAGTGCTAATGAATGTACCTGTGTTACAGTGAATAAGAGCCTAAACTGCATTACAATTTCTGATGCTGTCCACTGCAATACAGATCATGTTAATTCTTTGCAATGTGCAGCAAAGAGAACTTTTTAAAATAAGAGCAATCTGCCTTTATTCCAAAGTTTAATCCAGTGACTGAAGATGGAGAGAATGATTTAACAGAGCTTACACAAGCACTAATAGAAAAAAAAAAAAGTTACCATAGCATCCTATTAATCTGTGGATTCTGGTCTGCTAAGACACTTGAGTGTTTTTTAGGGTGGTGAAGTCTACAAAAGGAAGACAAGTCAAAATCACCTGTGATATGATGATCTCACCAATATAGCAATCCACATTTTCTTATGATTGTGAAGATGTTCTTCAAGTCAGTCTTGGCAAGGAAATCCCAGTGAAACTATTTACTCTATTGGTAAATTAATGTTGACAAAGCCTTGTGAGCCCAGATTGGTAAGTAAAAGTTATCTTTGCTTGTAGCTTGGTCTAAAGATAGAGAGGGAATGAGTATCAAAAAGGAGTAGAATTATTTATTTCATAAAGATTAAGTACAGTATTGTGATCATGCTCTTTCAAAAGGTCTTTCAGAATTCAGTTTCTGAAATTTTCAAAATACTTAAATGCTTCAGGTGAGTTTTACTGGAAGTTAAAAGGGCTCATGGTCCCCATTCACGTAATTGCTCAGGAAAATATCAGCTCCTACCCTCGTTCTATAATAAATAGCACATGGCTTAGAAGACCAAAGGAGAGCTTCCTGCCGAAGATCATACACAAATACTAGCATACCATGGAAAATTTTCAGGTGGTGTCAGTGCAGAAGATACAACACAGGATGCCTTTAAGTGCATTAAAACAACACAGATGATTTTAAAAGGAAACCTGGGAAATACATTGCTCATATGTTCAACGTCAGCATTTTCCAGTTAGTGGGAGTGTCCACATAATACCTTTCTATTTGTGCAAGAAGCTGCTCTTTTGCCTTCCAAATGCATTTGTGATCCAAGGAAATCCACCCTGCTGCAGCTTCCCCAGCTGCTGGGCTGTTCCTCTCCTTCAGAGGTGTTCTTTAATGAGCACATGTTTCTCGGTCACAGGTAGTCCGTGTTCTGCCTGACTGCATTTCTTTACAGGCTTCAAAACCCTAAGCCTGAAGGCACAAGTGCCATATGTACACTGGATGGGAGCCTGATCCTTCATTGGACAGCTAAAGTGATTATGCATTACTCACTTGTGAAATCCTGAAGTGATATAAACAAAAGGACTGGTGGGTCATAAAAACCATGAGTTCTGTTTTAAAAACAATGTATTCGATTTAATAATGCAGTTTTAAAGTTAGCTGAAAGATTTCTAACAAATTTTCCTGTATGCCTTGAGAAATACATATATACACCTTACATAAATAATGTTACTTTTTAAATATCACATAAAGACATTTGGAGAGGTAACCATCAAAGAAAATGTTACAGGCAGCAGGCCCTAAACTTTGTTTGGGTAGGACTGGCAGCTAACACTGACCATTTCTTCTCAGCAAAGATCTGGACTTGTCTTTTCCTAAGACTAGTTAATCCTTGCTCTCTTCTTCAGGAACTGTAGTCACATCTTTTTGCATTCCCCTGAAGAACAGGTGGCTCAGATCAGCCAAACCTTAATCCTAGCAGACCTTGAACTTACTGGAACGCTGCTGCTCTTCCAGTGGGCTTAGAAGTTTTCTTTCTTTTCCCTGCCATTCCTATGATTAATAATGGTCTTGACACACAGACACAGATGCACTTATGTACACACTAATAAACACAAACAGGAAACATAATAGGCTAAAATGTTTAAACCAGAAATCAGAGGAAAGGCAGAAACCAGCAGGTTTTTTTAATGTAGTAGGCAAAAAATCATATTCTTACTAAACAAAGACAGAGTTAGTGTTTTAGATATCCTTACAAGTCAGAAACAAATGCTCTTCATTATCCATTGATTAAAGGAGTTTCCTATTCTACATTAATTTACTGTACAGCTGGAAAAATCTCTAAAACTTAAAAAAATTATTACCAAATGTTCTGAAATATACTATGCTTTGCCTGTCTTAAGTCTGAATGTTGTACGATTTGATTGTCTGAGATAACCAATTTGTACTCAGAGTAGCACAGAGCCCATGACAACACATCTCTTGTGATTGTCTGCACTGAGTAACCGTTTCTAAAATCCTAAACTGTCCACTTTGAGTTTGGAGTACTGAGACCACTTACAGACACTTTTCCAAATTATGACTCATTATGTTAAGCCTTCTTTTCATGAAACTCTGCTTAACTGTGCATGTGCTGATTGTTTTCTTTGTCATCTGACTTTCAGACTGGTTACTGATCTCCTTTGATATACTGTACATGACATCCTAACAAAACCAAGTCTTTAATCAAAATGATGAGGATTCAAATGTGTGCCACTGTCAGACAGCAGGGTAAGGCTAACATGCAGCAGATGTGTACTTGCAGGTCAGATGGAATGAATGGATTTAAGACATGCAGTTGGTACAATCTTTAGTTTAACCCTAGATCTGATTTTAAAACCCAGGCAAAACATTTTCACAATGAGCTGTGTTGGTTTTAACTGCCAGCTGGCAAAACACCAGTACAAATATTTTATACATGGGAGAGACCTGACAAGCCTCGATAGTCACAATCTAGAAAGCAACAGGAATTTGTTGCAGAGAAAGAGGCCTGTGACTGTGCTTTTTGCTTTATGACAAAAATCACCTGGATTAGCAGTTCTGTGTCAGTATTTTCTCTTTCATGCTGCTAATCTACAAGATGTGGAAAAGTCAAAGACACAGTCACAGGTGATTGCTTCTAACAGATTTCATTAATGCAAGCCCAAAACACTGAGATTGCGTAAATGAAATCTGCAGCTGTGAATCAAAAATAACACTCAAGGATCAGGAAGCACCAAGAGCAAATATGTCAGAATATGATCTTCTTTAATATTGTTAAGAAAAGAGTTTGAAAATTTAAACATTTAATTGTGTGAGCTGAACTTTTCCCAAGAAAACAATTTATAAGCTGTGGGATAGGCTGGCGTATTTTTCTCCTACACATATGCAAAAGTTTTCGCTTAAAACTCAGTCTTACTGAGCTCAATGGCAGTTCTGTGCTCCATACTTTCAAGGAGATGCTTTGGCTGCAAACCAGTTCTGAAATGACCAATGCCACTAGTGTTTAAGCATGATTAATTTTCTCAGGTTCATTACAGGCACTGAATTTACAGTAGTAAAGATTGTTCGAGGCGTTGCTATTTGTTGGGGAAAGTGTTACCAGACAGTATTTTTATTATAGGGAAGTACAGGAGATAAAATATAAGTGACTATAAAAAGAAAGAGGTAGGTTATGCTTTTTGTTCTGGTCTGGGAAAATACAGATTTTTATGCACTATAGTGATACTTCTTTAATGCTATTGATTTCGAAGAGTCCTGTCCCCCATTGCTATTGGTACATGCCAAGATTTTGTGGATTCAAGCTGTGCTCTGGTTAATTGTAAATTCACTGAAAGATCCACAAGAAATGCTGATGGCAATAATAATGCTCAACTGAATAGGCAGTTAAGAATTTCTTAACAAGTTATCTTGTTGATGAGCCCAGTAGAAATACTGAGATGGATAAATTAATCACAGGCTAATTCCTGAGTCCTGCTCAGGAGCTCTGAGCAGAATGTGCTGTTCTGGGGATACAAAGGAACCAGAGAGCCAGTAGGTATCTCCAGATGTCGATTCTCCTTGAATAAGAACTTTTCATATTCTGCATTTCCAACAGTGTCAGTAGTGCCCGTTGATCTCCAACTGAAGCTGGAGTCCTTTGATGATTATAGGTAGAGGGATTTAATTCACAGAAACCCTAATATATATCAGACAATGAAATTAGTTTTGTCAGCCATGGGTTTGGGGAAATTTTACCATTTGCAGATTAATCTTTCACTGAGAAGAGTTTTTAGTCTGAAGACAGAGGTAAATAAGTCCATTGAGGTTAATGAATTCATGAACATGAGTCAGAGATGCAGATCAAAACTGCCTTTATACTCTTACCATATACTGAAATATTTGTGTAGTCATTGCTTTCCTCTTACATGGAGAGAATGGCATAATGAAAGCCTTTTTTAAGGCATCATAAAACAAGTATTCCTTTTGTTTAGTCATATAGCATATGGGTCTACCAAAGCATGACATTTGGATCAAAAATTTTTTTTCAAGAGCACTCAGAAACGATAGAAAAGAAAAGAATCCAGTTTACATTTTTCCTTATTGTACTGGGGAGAATTTTATTCAAGTTTTGTATGAGAAAGGGTAGCAACTGAAAATGTAACTTCATCTTTGTGATCTTTGCACATTTTCTTCATTTTTTCAGCACACTGAAAACTACCACCTGGAGGTCACAATGAGGATATGCACAATTGTCAGAGAGTAAAGAATAATAAGGCTGTAGTAACTGAGGAGGGGATTTTATTTCTTTGCTACCCCTCTAGTTAGTTTATACAACAGATACCTTAGTAAGTCAATATTGTCACATACTAGTGAAAAGCTGTTATGGTCCTTAGTATTTATATATATATATATATATTATCATGGAGCATTATGACTGCATGGTCACCAAGTGGTCCCAATTTAAATCTATTAATATACTCTGATATGTGATATACTCTAGCTTCAAGCATCTGTACAGCCCAGAAGGTAACTGATGTCACCTGAGTATGTGATGTCCAACAAAGAAATCCACAGAATCTGCAGTTCAGTATAGAGCCACTGACTTCTGACTGAGCATCTAACCTAGATCAGATTCTCAGATAAACATTCTTCTCTTGAAAATCAAAAAGGAAGAGTTGCACATTATTGATAACCACCAACTACACACCTTCCTGCTGATGAAGAATGTTGTCATAACACCTACACTTTTGTCTTTTAATCTTATGTCTCTGTAAGGCTCCACGATAGTAATATCAGCTGCCTCCTCTCATGTGCCTTATGATTCTTCCATCTAGGACCTCAAATCTTCCACCTGTGCTTTCTTGTCCTCTCTTGCTGTCCATACACAGAATCCCGAGGTCTCATTGCTGTGCCTAATTACTACTTGGGCAAGAGGCAGCATGTCCTGTGGCTGCTTGTGTGTTGATTGTCCATCTGGTAGGCCAGACAAAACAGAACTTTTAAGTTCACGTTGCAGTTTTTCTCTTAATGAGGCCAGTCATCTATCTAGTCATCAGTTTTCATGTAGCTGGGTAGAACTTGATATCTTTGGGATCACTGCTCTTCTATCGAATTTGTTTGAGATTGGCCAATAGGTTCAAAAGTTAGTGGGAAAGACAGAAAACACAGTTGCATAAGCTTGGGATGATCAGGTTAGAAACACAGTAATGCTCTCTGAGTACTAGACTGGGCTAGTGCACTATTAGGTGTGTACTCACTAGACTGAACTAGACAGATTCAGAGATCAGATAGTTTCCTAAACACTGTAAATAATGCTGTCCCAGGAATGGGTCAAGGAGACCTGCTTGTGTCAGCACATTCACATTGCCTCTCCTTCCACATTTTGTATCATGGAAATAACTTTGAAACTAGGACAGTCTCTAAGGCTAATTATACCAGCATCCAGGGGAGAGAGTTTTGACACTGTGGAGATGTTCAGCGGAATCCTCCTATGCTGCACTTTGGAAAGGATTTTTGAAGAAGCTGGAATAAACTCAATTGTTTCATTTAGTTCTTTGTTGAATGAGAACCATCCATGAAGTGCTGGTTGTTCAACTGGTATGTATTTATCTTTCTAAAAGGCAGGATATACAACTGAATTATATTTGAGGTTTGAATGCTCCTACCTACTTGCTCCATAAAAGATCACCATCTTGGAATGACCTCTGTTACGCCAAAGGGAACAGTCCAATCCATTTAAACACAATGTCCTATGAATTCTTGGTATAAATCCACTGCAACCAGTGGAGTTAACAGAGGTTACAAACTTGACTCACAACATTGTTGGTTGTTTTTTTTCCATACACATTCTATAAACAATGTTTTGAAAATACTCATTGAACTTCTCAATATCAACACAGTAACTTAACATCCCATGCTAGAACTTACTCCATAAAGAGTATATTACTCATACTCTTGGCTTAAAACTTAGGGAAGGCTTGCTGGTAAATTCATCTGACTACATTTAAATTGAAAACTTTTGGGGGTAATTAATTTATAGAAGTAGTAGACTTCTGTTTACTTTACACAGTAATTGATTAGCCTGATTATAAATAAAAAACATATTTTAAGTCTGTTATCATAAAGCTGTTTGCAAAGTCAGCATTACATAAGATAAAAATGTCAAACAGAAATCTGTCTTGCTCTTTTTGTTCCCCAGTCACCAGATGTGCCTGTTACCGTTTTCCTTCTGAAAAGAAAAAAAAAATCACTATTTAATTTCCATTTTTTCTTTTTTAAGAGATAATCATAGGCAGATCACAAACTTGAAGGTGCATATATTGGACTCATATGAAATCTCTGAGACTTCATGCATTTATCTCTTCAGCTTACTTTATGTAGAGGCAAAGTCATTCAAATGTGTGAAATTTAGATTCAGAGTTCTCAGATTGTCCTTCGCAGAAGTGATCAAATGAAATCTCTCTGAATAACCCAAGTGTTCACACTTTTTGGGGATGAATGTCCTGAATTTAGCTGAAAAATCTTGCAGTTTGTGGTGGGGTCTGTTTTATATTACTGCAGATAGAAGGCTGCCATCCTAGAAATGTTTTCTTGTATTAACAGCTGGATTTATTTGGGTAACCTGTGTTATGCTGTGGGCATTCATAGTAACTAATTTCTGAGATGAGCTCCACAAATCTATCTACTACAATCCTGTGTTACACAGCTAGATCCTCTTGAAAAACTAATAAAAAAACCTTCAATGAACTTGAAAACCATTTTGCAACCACTAGTGACACCTTTCCCAGTGGTTTCCAGTGTTTGTAAATCACCACCACGTTTTTCAGTGCAGGAAGATGTGCCTCTGTTCAGAGCAACAGAGAAGTGGAGGAGATACTGCTACTGGATTCCAGTGCAGGACCAAACTCACTGGGCCATTAATTTTCATTTGCACCCCTTCCCCAACACAAAGCAGACTAAATGCTACATTAACTGGCAACCCAAAGGTTCACACTGTGCTGGGGAATCCAGGTGCTGCAGCTCTGGTGAAATGGCCAGTGAGTCCCTTCCTCACAGTTTCAGTGTAGGTGTTGAGCAGCAGAGGGTGGGCAAAAGCAGGAGCAGATGAAGTTTTCAGTCTAATTTTTTTTCTTGAACTCCCAGCTTCCAAAATTCTGTGGTTAGGTAAGAATCTCCGCTTTCATTTAAAAATTAAATCTCAGAAGCCATAAAGTAAATCAAAAGAAAAACAAACAGATATTAATCTTGTGATGTTTGATCCAATTCTGTGTTTTGGGGAACCGTCTTCTGGTTTTTGAACACCTGGATTTGGCAAGGCTGCTATCATGCCTGGAACAACGTACACAAAGAGTTTTCTTACTATCACTGTTCCCCTCCCACTCCCTTTCAGGCAAATGAACTAATTTGGGCACAATATTTCAGCATATTTTTTGCATTGAAGGTGGCTAATAGCCTGCTACAGAGAGAATATATATAAAAGCCTGAGCTGAATAATGTGCTCTTCACAAACTAAATGATCCAAATCTATAGCATAACAAAATATTAAAAATTAATTTCTGTACTTACATACTAGGCCCAAGTTTAGGATTTAGTATTTAAAAAAAATACAAGAATGGCATAACTGCAATTCCAGGGGCTACGAGTTCTACTTTAATGACTGCCTTGACAACATTAGGACATTTACATTAGAAATGTTTTATATGGTAGTACAGACAACGTGGGAAAGAACTTAATGATTTTGTACTGTTTATCATCTTAAGAAGAGTAAAAAGCTGAGTGTATACATTTATTTAAATTAGTTAGGCTTTAAAGACCTCAAATTCCTAGATCTTTTAGAACTAAATCCCAAAATGTATTCTGGCAATCAGCAGTTTAACTCAACTGAACCACGTATTTGCAATTTTTTTTGCTGGATCAGTATCACATTAAGGGTATCCTGCAGATTTGAGTCCTCTCTGTCTGAATATCCTAAAACTTTACAACAGTTACTTGTAATCCCAAAACTGAAAACAAAAACATTGCATAAAAACGTGAAATGGGGGGGAAAGAACTTAAAATCCTGAGTTTTTGACTAATGGGATCCTATTTTGATATTTCCAAACACACTTCATTAATGACTTAGGATTTAGGAAAAAGAAATTTCTTTAAAAGTTTACAGTTTATCTTGGTATGACTTAAGGAGCATTTTGAAATGCCTTCTCTTCTGTTAAAATGCACTTGAGGGACTTCTGTGAATCTTATTATTTACTGAGCAGACCAGAGTGACTCGCTCAGAAAACTTAAGGGGTATCAAGTGAAAAACTGTTTAGGAATTTCTCTAAAATGTCAGTTATTCCTCTACAGACTGGAACTGCTTCTCTATCAGATTAATACCTGTGGATCTCGTTATTAGTTTTCCGGCTGTTTTGTATAAGAAGGTATCTGCATGCTAAGAATGCATTATCAGATTGTGAGTGGAAGAATTTTGAGCTTTCTGGATGGCGTTTAATGTGGTAATATACCACACATGTATTTTACTGAAATACCTGGTTAAGTTTCCTGATTTATTTTTTTTTAAATTTTGTTTTTTACCTAAAGACCTAAATGGTTTGTAGGCCTGCTCAGAATGTTAGTAATGAGATATGGAGCCCTTTTCTTCTAGGTCACTGGCATGAATTTGACCCTGGTTAGTAAAAACCAAGAGTCATTATCAGCTGGTGACTGTTTGGTGGCCCACGACACACAAGCTGGTGGTTTCACTTTGTGTAATGTCCCATGGCTACGTACACATACACACAGTCTTCAGTTAAAACACGTGCAAATAGCTGGGAAAATGCCATATATCTCTTGATGGAACTTCAAAACTCAGGCTGAAAGGTCATCTGTGGTGGCAATTAAGAGTGACAGGCTGTATACCCTGTCAGCCACAGAGAACAAGGTGCTCACCAGCATTCACACAGGTCTTCTGCTTGGACAGTGGAGCACGCATATTTAAAGCAGAATAATACAAAATAATGGATAAGTACTAAATTAATTCCATACAAGACAAAGTTATGAAGCAAAGTCCTTACAGATACAGAGTGTGTGAACAAAAAGCAGAGAATAAAAGGGAAGAAAACCTGAAAAAAAAAAAAAAAAAAGTAGTGTAAAAGGGGAGACACGGAATAGTAAAATAGAGAATGTAGAGAAATGTAAAACAGCAAATACACTGATGGCCCACACTTCCCAAAACATCTGACCTCTCGCCCTGCCTCCTTTTCAGAATTAATCTGCTTCCTGTGAAAAAAATGGCTTGTTATATAAGAAGAAAAATTCAGCAGAGTATTTAAGCATATTTTTCACTTCCAGCATGTGAAACATCCTGCTTGTTTCAACAGAGCAATGGTTGTTCCTTACAGCAGGTATTTGCCTCTCCACTTTAGTGAAGTTTCATAACTAAGCTGTGTAGACTCAGCTAAAGGGTTTGGTTATGATGGTGGATGTGGCTTTACTGCATCATCAGCAAACAGCACAATGACCAGGAAATTAGCAAGGAGTAATAAAGAAACAAGATCTCCACTGATGTGACAGGAACTTCAGAGAGTTAGGAGGGCTTTTGGGGCAAACACGTTGGGTCAGGATTTTCCACAAACTCGTTCGCCCATCTCTACAGTTACTGTTAAATATCTGTGACACACATGAGGTGATTCAATGGCGAAAGGCTTAAAGATCAGGCTGGCTTGACATTTTTCTTGTAAGGCTCAATATCATGAAAACATTTGAAGTGTAAAGAGCTGTAGAACTGGCTAGTTTCACATGTCATGCTGATGCTGTGTGGCTTTGTAAAAGAACTGATACACTTTGACGCTCTAGGCCTGAA
Source organism: Pyrocephalus nanus (assembly GCA_038380795.1). Lineage (NCBI taxonomy): Eukaryota > Metazoa > Chordata > Aves > Passeriformes > Tyrannidae > Pyrocephalus > Pyrocephalus nanus. The sequence continues at coordinate 11,374,272 of CM076272.1, forward strand.
GCAAATACAAAGCATAGGACTTCTGAGCATGGCAAGAGACCGTGAAGCAGCAGCAAGAGAGCACCAGGTAAGATCAAATTCCTGGCTATCTTCCATTTCCCTGTCACACCGTGTATGCTTAATAAACTGTTTATACAATAGTGATAGGATATGACTGCCACCTGCATGCTATGTAATGTGTATACTCTGCAGAAAGAACATTTAGCAGCTGCAAGATGTAAGTAAGAATGCCTGGATGTTCTTAGGTGAGCTCACTACTTTCTAAGCTGCAAAAATGCTTAATCCCTGTGTCACTTTATATTATTTTGTAGTTAATGTTGTCAGTGGGTTGACAAAGGCACATAACCAGGGGCAGGATCTGGCCTATCATATTTAGTAGGATATGATTCCTCAACCAGACACTGCAACCTTGTAAGGGCATATACTCTTCTTTGTTTTCACATCTGAAATGTGAAGGAGTAGGCCTTGTCTTGCAAAGCTGCAATTGCCAACTCTGTGACAAACATGTGAGCTCAGTGCTGATATATCATCACCCCCAGATGCTAAAACCACAGTTTGGTTTAGGAACTTTAAACAAATAACCAACTGACCACTTAGCAATATATTTTTGTCTGATGCTTTTGACTTGCACTTAGAGGAAAAGCTCTTCGCAACAGGAGATAATCTTTTATTTGATAATTATACAAGGCCCTGTTCCTAAATAAAATTCTCCTGAAAAATTATTGTTATATTGTTTAATGATTTACTAAACCTATAATAGTGCAAACACCAGAAGTCGCTTACATTAAGTTCTGAGACTTAGTAATAATTCTTATGTATAAATACCTTTCTCCTCTCTAATTCTTGTCTGCAGTCACTTCTCTTTAAGCTTCAGTTATATTAACTCATTAACTTTGTCTTGTTCTGCAGAAGCAGTAGATTCTGCTCTGCTCAAAGGCAAATCTTTATGCTGCAGTTAGCAGGGAACTGTTTGTCTGTAGGTCTTCACTTAGTGCTCATTGTGTCTTTTGGTGCTTCTCACAATAAACCTGGCAAAGCTAAGGCTTACTCTGTGTCAACTCCATTTGTGTCCTTTGCAGTCCTCCATTGCTAAATAAGAAAGCCAAGCTTCTTTCACAAATTCAGGAAGCATATTGCTGCTTTCCAATAGGCAACCACAGATACTTCATACGTAACCATTGATTTTCTATCCAGGGATATGTAGGAAATCTTACAAAGAGCATGAGTAAGAACGCATCTAATAATATGTCAGACTTTTCCTGTTTCCACACTTGAATGCTCAGTCCAGAATACTGATCCCTGCACCAGAGAACAACCACAGTTTACAAAGTCAATATATACTGTATGAAGTAGCTGTATAGTTATGATAGTTACCACAGGGAATGAAACCTAAAATTTTTAGATGCAAGCAGAGGGCATAGGCAGTATCTGACTTTTCTCTGAAGTAGGCTCAGCTAGAGGAAAAATATTGATTTTCACCACAGCCATCCTTCCTTCAGAAGTTATTTCATGTTTGAAAGGAATGCATGAGGCTATAGAGAAAAAGAAAAAGGGTGGTATTTTATCTTAATTTATAATTTTATTTTATTTACAGGATTCAGTTATATGTGCTCTTCCTTAAACAAAAGCAAATAAACCAGAAGATTTTCTTTACCTGCAGTGTTTGATGATTGCTTCATTGGAAGTTTTTAATTAGTATCAGTGCACAGTCATGGCAGTTATGCTTTTTTACAAATACTTATTGCAGACATGAAGAAAAAAAGGTAAAAAAAATTAAACTTGAAACTTTTGTTTATGTAAAGCATCCAGATGTTAACAAATTTCTCTGAACCAACTGCTATGTCTTAAATCTCTAAAATTTGAAGCTGACTTTCTGAGACTACGTACAGACTGCCAGCTTCAGCTCATGAGGTCTTCACAGGCTGAAATCAATTGCTTGGCTTCAAAACCCTGTAGTCAATACTGGCTTTTACAAGCAGAAGGGCTGCTGGGCTTGGTGGGCCAATAATGAGGTGCAGAACGAGGTTGCTGTTGGGGTTGGGTGGGTTTTGTAGAACACATTTATGCAGAAATGCCGGTGCTCCTTTCAGATGGGGCAGATGAAGAGTGAAGGAGGCCATGGAGGCAGTAGATATGCATGTTACATTCTCTGTGCCCCCTGGAAAATCTTGTTTTGCCTGTGTTCCTACACTCTTTTTTTTTTTTTTCAATGTGTGCAATTAAGAGCTTGATATTCACGAGCAGTATGAAAAAATGACATGAAATCAGTTCTAAAAGAATATGCTATATAATTCTTATGACATTTACTTGAGATAATTGTAATAAAAGCAGAATTGGAGTGTGTAGCCAAATGAAAATACACTTCCATTGCTGTATATATGTATATGAACACCAGTATTATTTCTGCCCCTTTTGGAATGAAAAAAAAAAAGTAACTCCCTTTTTTTTTCTTTTTTAAATTTATGAACAGTTCCACTTGGTGTTCTTTTTCTTCATTCTTCTGAAGAATTTCTGCCTGAAGCACAGCTACAGTACACTCATAAAACATATCAAGGTATCAGCATTCTCCAGTACTCCAACCACTCCAATCACTGCTGTGTGAACAGCTGCGAGTGCATTTTTTTAATATTTGCAACTAAAAATACTTCTGCACTTAAAGGTGCCCAGTTCTGAAAGCCTTCCTTGGCCAGGACACTTCAAAAAAGTTCAGTGAATTTCTAAACCCAGTAGAATTCCAGATTGAAAATCAAAATCTTGGGGATGTACTTTTGGGGAGTAAAAAACTAAAGCAATAAGTGAAGTTTCAGAAAAAAAAAAAAAACCCTTTTTGATTAAGAAAGCAAAAAAGCATGGTGAAAAAATTCTTAAAATACTGACTCTCAAAACACAGCTCTGTGTTTCTAAGAGAGTAATTCCTTGTGCAGGAAATACCTGCGTAATTAACATTTACTAAAGCAAAAGCCCAAACCTGCATTCTGCCCATTCCAAACTTCTGCTGACTTCATGCAAGCATAAGGGCTCTAAAAGTATCCTACTTTCTTATAAAAAACAAAATCAGAGTTTATAACAGTGTAAGGAAGCATAAACCTTACGAATACAGTACCTATATAAAATTGCTAACAATCAGGTTAGCATGGATAGTGTGAAATCCACAACTAAAGTCACAGATGTGAACAGAAATTAAAACGTGTTTAAAATGGGAATTCAGTGATGGACCATGGCACATTCTGCTAAAGACAGCTGGCTGCAGAGCCAGGGAGTGCAGAAAAGGTTTTTAGGTGAACTAAATGAAAGGTTATTCATTCCTCAGTTGACGCTGAAGTAAAACAATTCTGAATGAATGAATATACCAGTGTTTTCAGTCCCTGATACCTAGAGCACTTAATATTTAGAATATTAAACATTTGCATATTATTAAGTGGGTGAATAGCTTTCTGCTTGTTCAACTGTTAATACAAATTACAGTATGTTAGAAACATGCAAAACCTATACAGGAATATATATGCAGAGACTGCTTCACAGAGCACAATCACAGTACAAATACTGAGCCAGTACTTCAGTAGTAATTTTAAGCATGGCAGTTTGTTAATACTAAAATAAAGTAAAAATTATGCAACAGTAGAGAGAAGATCTAGTCATTTAATTAACTCATAATTTGAAATGCTTTTTGTTATTAGTAGTTCAAGTTATAAAAACACCACGTTTAAATTAGGTGGGTTTATGTGTAGTTCTTCTCTACTTACTCTACCTACCTACCAGCACAGGAGATTTTTAGAAGATAATGAGAAATAAGTCTTTCCCTTCATTTTCAGTAAATTTTGTTTTGTGCTTACCATGACAGTCTCGTTTGAACTGATGGATCCAGTTGTTGTAAGGTATGAGCTATAGAATGAGATTTTATATTTTCTACATCACCCAACAGCCAATTAAAGGACTAAATTAGCTTATGAAAGAAAACAACTCTGTTATTCTTCTCACAATAAACAGCGTAAAAAATGGATCCAAAATTTTTAGATATTAATTCTTTTTTTTCCAACTCTTGAGGCAATTAATCTAGCCAGGTTCAAGAATGACAGGGGAACAAGCCTTCAAATTGAACTGTTAATGCTTTGGAGAAGTTCATTACTGGAACAATGCTGTGATATATCAGCAATAGAGCCTGAGTGTATATTAATTCTTTTCTACTCAGTTTTTCATTCCTCCAATAAATCCACTCCATGTCTCTTGTTTCAGTAGCTCCTGTATTAGACAAACCAAGAGATGTAAATGGTCAGGGGTTTACAGTTCCTTCTTAAAAATGGCTCACAAAACACCTCTGACTGTGTCTCATCCATCAAATAACAAAAAATTTAAATCCATGGAATGAAATTGGACCTTCTTGTTGGAGGAAAAGAACTGAAAAAGGAGGGGTAACCAGCAGTTTCATTATTAAAACAATTGGAGCAACTAGTCTAAAGATACTCAATCTAGTCTTAAAATACTGTTTCTATTTCAACATAAAATGTAAAAACCCTGCTGTTCTACCAGGAAATCTGTTCCAGGTTCACATGGCAAACAACACCGTGTTCAGTTGTAGAGTAAGTTCCTGAGCCACAGTAATTTCAATGCCACAAGGAACATAGACTATTAAGTAAGCAGTAGAACCTGGCTAATTCACATCAGGAGTTCAAAGCACCAATGTCTATTACAAAAATTTGTAAATTAGTAAGTTATCAACCAGCATAGCCCATTTTCATGATTTTCCCATGAGTGTTAATGATACTTGATGTTTTCTTAAAGTCTGCTCCTGCAGGCTAGTGAGGAGATGCAAACTTCAGCTTCCAACAAAAAAGAGTTCTCACCTTTATGGTTAGAGATAAAACATGAAAACATGAGCCAGCTGAACCCTAGAGTATCAAAAACCAGAAGGCAAATGAGCAGAGCCTCAAATTTATTTATTTATTTTTTAGAGATCTGGCAAGCATAAAGCTAATCTTTTGATATTTGATGGACCACTTAATGCTTTTTAAACACCTGTAGTTAGCAATATTGAACTGGCACAGTATGAAACAGAAGTGCACTCCAAATACCATTGTACCAGATCCTGATTTTGCAAGTCGATAAACACCATCCAGTGGGAGCTTAAGGCACTGTGCAAGTTTGAACCTTTATTTAATAGATGCAGTTTAATATTAATTATTTATTAAAATATAGTGTAAAATATTCCTTTTTTTTTCCTGTATAAAATTAAAGTAGTCCTTGTAATGTGAAACCTGGGCACAGCTCTCTAATTTAGCACAGCACACAATTATGGAGTTAAGCACGTGTGAAAATGCTGATTCAGCTTTTTCCTCCTGTGTGTGCTGAGAACTAAGGAGGACTTTCCAGATTATTTAAAGTTTTATTTTATTATATAATTAAAAACAAAACATGACAAAAATGAAAAGGGCAAAAGGGTTTGAAGGTTTAGGAGGCACAAATCTTCAAGCTTGTGACTTATTTTATTGCGTGTGAGTGATCATTGTCAAGCTCCTCAGAATGCATCCATCAACAAATTTATGAAATAAGTTTCTGTGTGTAGATTCCAATTTTTGCAAAGTATGAAATAACATTTGTAACAAATTTGGCTTTCTGAGTCTTGTTGACCTAGTGGAATATGGCTCATTTTCCTTCGGGATCATTGCAGGAATCTCAGCTAAAACCTTATATCTGCCAGAATAGAGGATTAGACAAATTGGCAGGTGGTAATAGATTCAGAAGTTAAAAGGAAACAAACTGAGCAGCAGGATGAAATCAGGGCAAGATAATTAACATTTTGTTTATATTTCAAAGAAGAAACAACAGGAAAAGAGCAGATGCCGGTTCAGATTTGTGGACACTCCCAGGAATTTTTTGCTTTAGGTAAAACAGTTAAGAACTGCCCAGGAGCTGTGGGACTCGATGGGCCACTCTGGTGAAAGAGGTCAGGTTGCACTGAGAAGCAAGAGACACAGAAGGGTGTCATTTCATACACATGGTTGCTTCCTGCACAAAACTGTTTCTCAGCTCCAGATGCGTTTGTGGAAAAAAAAAAAATCACCAGGGAGCAGAATTTAGAAATTATAATATAAATTAAAAGTGATATCAGAGCTATTGGGAGTTTGTTTAAGGCAGATTTTAGTCTGGCATCGTACCTTAACACACCCGAAGATATATAGTCAGCCCCAGAGCTACGGGGAAAAGCAGAACAATCATGCAGCAATCAGTCATTTTTTAAAATACCACATGGGGCATATGGCAGAGAATGGAGCTTATTCTGCCTACAGTACCTCGTGCCAGTAGTGTTCTTTTAGGGGCTGATTCAGAAGGCAGATGATGGAGAAGGGACTGGGTTTATATCAAAATATGTAAGGTTTTGGGGACCTTACCAAAGGACATAGAAATCAGATACAAAATGCTGGCCCCGGTGAGGGCTACTGCAAATTCCCCAGCTGTCCAAGGTGGACCAGATCATTAGTGATTAAGTACCCCTGCAGCTTTGCAGAAGTCAAATAACCTTCAGTTTTATCCTGTTGGCAACAGTCTTGATCTGGTGACAGCTGAAATCGTTGTAAGTTATTTTTCAGTAATCTCAGTGAGCTTTAAAACATTTGAGATCTGCAGCCTTTCACCTGTGGTGAGCAGAACTACCCGTGTGTCTGATTTTCACGTCCATGTAGGTAACGTTAAAATAATTTTACCAGTTTCTTGGAATTATATCAGTAGTTTTATTTAAGCCTGTAAGTATGTGGCAGTTGTGTCTGAATAACCAAGCAGAGGTGGTTTTCTGCAGAGAGAAAGAGAAATTCTCATTGCTTTTCTCCTGTGTAGCAACGTATATCAAAGTAGGATTGTCTTCCATTCTAGGGAAAAGAAAAAAATGTTTAAATGTCAGTGAAAGGAATGTTGAGGCAAAATGCCTTCCAAAATTCTCTCTGCAGACTCAAAAGGTGAGAATTTAACCTCTAATTTTACATATATTTAGGGTGAAGCTCTGGGCAAAACAGTGCTGTGACACAGCCAGTCAGTGAAGTGTGGTCTGAACACCCAGTAGGGGAAAGGCATTTGGCTAAGGCACAACTATGGAACCTGAGAGAGTTGTTCAATACCCATTTCTGATATCATTTTCTAGGTCAAACTCCTTAACAAGTCTGTATCTCAGTCCCTTCACTGGTAAAATATGGATCATATTCCTCAATTGTACGATGAGTTAAATATCACATCATCCTTAACATTTTAAATGCTTGTAATCATTAGCTATGAGATCATACGGTCTTGCAAGATAAAACATAATCCAAATACAAGGTAATAAAAGTCAAAGCCTTCCATGCAGTGCTGGGAATACCCAATACGACTCATTTGGAATAAATTTCCATTGCAACCTATTTCAAACATACATGTAATGCTGCTGTTATGCCATCTGAAGTTTCTGATGACAGTATTAATCTCCTAGCTTGGTGCTACAATGGCTTCTTGTCTAGAAGAGGGAACCTGTTGATTGTCAGGTCTGTTAATCCAGTGTAGCATTCATGGCATGGGTTTATTTTACATGAACAGATTTGGTTGGCAAGGCAGCAGAGTTTGTTTGCTGTTGTCCTTCTGTGTTGTTGTTTTATGTTAGGTGGTGAACCATTCTGGACTTCTAGCTATATATTTTAAAGTTCTTTGAGTCTTTTAAAGTAAGCTGATTCTCTAAGATGCCATTACATTACTTTTTTGAAGTCTTCAACTTTTCCTTTTTTAATTTTTTAAACAAGCATAACAGGAGATTAAAAGCAAATTTCGTTTGTACATTTTATTTTTAAATAGTGTTTCTGTGTGGTGCTTTTGCAGAGAGCCTAGATATATACATTTTGGATATTATGTCCTTGCAGAATTCCCATTGTGTGGGTACGTAGTGAGAAGAAGTGGGGCATAGAGGACAAATTTACATTACTCTTTATTTTGTTCAGAGTTTTATCAACTTGTTTTTAGCTGCGGTGCACATAACTCCATGTTATATAATGTCAGAAACATTTTGTTAAAATCAAGTATTTGTCTTGCATACTAAATTAGAAAGACAATAATCTTTCTTTTGCTAACACAGTTCTTTCTAACCCAGTGACCCAGATCCCAGTGAGTTTCCTTAAGCTCAGAAACATGATTTCACGGAACAGTCTGTACACTGGTCCTAGTCCTACCTTAATTGTTTTCCTTTTGGATGTTATTTTTCATCTGTTTAGTTGCATATTCTTTCTGTTTGCTTCTGTTTCAAAGCAAACCTAAGATAATAATAATTTATAGTTTATCAACATGCCCTAGTTGGTTTCTCATCTTCATTTTACTAAACTTTTCAAAGGAATTTTGAAAGAAATTTGTTATAGAAAAATAAAATTTCAGAGCCTCATCCTACAGCATAAGTAGATTTAAGGGACATTTACCAACTTAAATAAGTAGTATAACAATAGGCAGAAGATATTTCACTGTACATTGGAAGGAAATCAGTGGAAGCTAACTGATTTATAAAATAAATTATTGGAATGATTTTTAAATAAATTATGAGCAGGTATATGGGAGCTTATAAATAAACCCCATATCCATTCCAATATTTCCAACAGGCTAATCTTAGGAATCAACGTATCAGTAAACAAGGACAAGGATGCTGTATCATTGCATGGATAGAGATCACCTGATGTTCTTGGCACTTTCCAGATGTTATTTAATGTATGGAAACTAAATTTCAGCACAGACAGGACTGCACTTTGCATAGTGACAAAATGCCCGATGTGCCATTCCAAAAAAGATGCGTTTTTAGACATCTGGGGAAACTGCAATTAGCCTCCCGCTCACTGGAGGTCAGGAAATCTTACAGCTCCTGGAAGTTCTACGAAGCAGTTTGGTATTGGATCAGCCTTTCAAGGAAAGTTGAAACAGTAGGAGGTATCAGGGAGATTCGAACCCCCTTTAAATCAGATTCTGCTGCATACATTTGCTGAACAAATTTTCACCAGTTTATCTGAAATTCTCTGTATTGATTTAAGTCACGCTCCAGTAAATGTTCAACATGACTTCAATGGATGAGTGAGTTTACATTTAGTGTTGCTCAGTTTAGTAGCAGGCAGTGCTTCTAATCCCTGTGGAGCTGCTATTAGCCATTGGTTGACCTGAAATTCACATGAGTTGGCTTTAATTCAGAGCCTGGTCTGCTCTGCATGGTTTGCTGCTTTGGGGTGGTTTTTGTTTAAATTTTGACCAGTTACTCAAGCCAGTTTTTCCTTGAGTTTTTCTTCTTACTCTTGAGAAAAATCTGTCTTTAACCGTACTTTCAAGCACTCCTTCGTGATCAAGCTATTTCTTATGCTTATTGTCTTTAGGGAGGGCCAGAGTGGTAGGGAGGGCCAGGGACAAGAGGATGGGCCGAGGGAAGTAAGAGGGTGCTTTCTGTGTGGCCTCTAACATCAACATGTTTTGTTCCTTGCCTATGAGGAATACTCTGAGTGTCCAGACAGTGTGTAATTAAATTCCAAAGTTACTGGAGGGAACATTCCACATGTTTTTAATAATGACCCTTAGAAATTTAATGTGACCTTTTTTTTTAGTATCATTTGGGATCTGGCAGTCTAACTTTTGATTAGACTGCAGAAGTGTTGCATTTTATATTAGGAAAAAAAGTATGTCTGTATTTGGCTTGCAGAAAAGTACCTGAAAGCTGTGTGCAATCCTCAGTAAAGAAAGATTTTCTTTTTTTGAATGCAATGTTTAACAAGCAAATACACTTCCTCTGCTTTTTTTAACAAGGGGAATAATGCTGTGAGTTAAAAGTCTAAGATATTTTCTGGAGTAGGGAATATTTCTCTATGTTTTTATTGCAGTTTTCTTTGTATTATCTTATTGGGAACTAGTAGGTGATGGGTCAAAACTGTGATTTGCAAGATCTTTTAGCTTTAGAAGGTCCTATTCAGTATTCCCCACGTGTGAAGATCTCACTAGCTGGCACTACAAGGGCAGAATCTTAATGCACTTCTTCGGGTTTGTTCTGTAGAGCCTCGGTTTGATGTGGCCTCTGCCTTTTTACCAGCTAATCAAGGTCCACCGGGACTGGAGATGGGTAAGTAGCTATTCCACTTATCTTGCACATGTCCATATCCAAAGATACATGGTTACTTACCACGGAGATGGACAGGAAATAACAGCGAGGGGGAAGATCTTTACCTCATTAGTAACACTGCATTTCCTATAGTGCGTATTTGTCAGATATTAAAAGTTAATAAGATGGTGTTGGCTTACAAGACTTAAAGAGAGATGTGATCATAGTAAATGTGTCTAGAGGTTCAAAAAACATTACTAAGGTATTTTAAAGCATATCCAGAACTCTTTCCTTCATACTTTTTCTATGTCAAACAGTAGTATTTTTTATTCCTTGTTTAAAGTCTTAATGCCTGCAGCTACCAGAAGAAAATTAATGTTTCATATTATATTGGTTACTGCAGTTACACTTTGAGGCCCCAGTCTTGACTGGGGCTTTGGGATAGTAGGTGTGGCACAACACACTTACCAGGGTATCTCCTCTCAAAAGACACTGAAATGTGCCTGGACAAGACTCACAGAAGTCCTGATGCATCCCTTTTATAGATAAGGAATTGACAGATTAAATTATGCACTAAATTATTAACTAACAACAGAAGTGAATAAAATCTTCTTTGGAGAAGGCTCTGTTTATCATTCCTATAGGTATTGTGTATGTTTTGCAGTGGGCACACTGTCAACCAAAGCTAAGTTTAACACACACATAAAAGTTACTTTGTTGGCATCTTTTCCTTGCCATTATATCAAAATTACCGTAGCTCAGCTGCCGTGGCTTCAAATTGCTTCTTCCATATATGAACAGAGTGCTGCTTGTAAGAACAGATAAGAACCAAGAATATATTTGGCACTAAGTAATAGTTAATATTTTCATCCTTTTATAAATAACTCTCCTGCATTCTTCCCTCAAGTTTACACATATACCTGGATGAGGTTCTGTTTAGCATATGTGTTTTCTCCATTGTTTAGACAAAATACATAAGAGAACTTCTCAATTAACTGCACATACTCCAAGAGTTATAAAGGTCAGTCCCTTCTCAGGAAGCTTTGGAACTCCGGTAAAATGCTCCATGTATTTATGTATCTGACAATATGAAGTAAAAAATAGAATAAAAATTATATCGAGAAAGAGAATTGCTCAGAGAGTAAAAATATAAGAAATAACCCAGTCACGAAGGTAACCGGCACTGTCTCAAGCCCAGCCCCTGTGGCAGACCCACGGCCTTTGCACATCGACTGCACTGCAGACTTCCTCCCTGCAAAGGGTAATTTTTGGGGAAGTTTGTGAGGAAAATCCTGTGTTATATTCAGAGTATGATCAGCTGATGCTGTTTATATTTGTTAGTACTTAGCATTAAACATACTTCTTGAAACTACCTGGACTGTGCTCGTGCTCCTTGCACAGCATCTGACTGTGCAGTAAGCAGCTGTAATTGCTGTTAGGGTGGAGATGACACTACTCCCCAAACTGCCTCTCTTGCATAAAACATGGACTAGACACTAGGATATATCTCTATTTATGTTGGTGCGTTTAGGTAGTTGGGCATTGAGGCAATAGAGCCAATTTCTGCAAACTTCAGCAGACAGATCAAGTCCCCTGGCCAAACTCCTGATGAGATTTAAGATATCTGTTGTAGCCTGTAGAGATGTTACTTTCATTGTTTTGAGATACATCTAGAAACTTGATTTTGCTGCAATGTTTGTAATACTAAACAAAAAATAGCAGTAAAGTGATTTACTGAAAAAGGCTTTTTTATTATGCAATACCCATCAAATATACAAGGACTGTAATTTAACCTTTTCTTCTTAGTGTTGACATTGTATCTTGCCTTATTTTTACACAGTTCAGTGGAAATTATGCTTGCAGCAGAATGCAGACTCTTTCTGTGTCAGTTTTGAAACATTTTCACTAGGCAAAGCAGTTTGAGTCATGAGAATAGGAGATACAGGCTCACTACCAGGGTAATTTTACACAGACATTTAATTCCTTTTCTTTATTTTTAACTTTTAAATTAATTTACGATGATTGTATTTGGTCTGCAGAAAAGTACAGAAGGAGCTGAAATTTTTATTTTATCACCATGTTTGTATGATAACATTTTCTATAAACCAATTATTTTTTAGGGTTCCAAGAGAATACAATTGATTAGATGCATATTTTCTCCTGTATACAACAGATTACACCCAGCTGCACAGCTTTTCTCAGGTAAGTGAGCCATTATATACACCCCTTTCTCTTCCCTTCCCCATCTCCCTTAATTAATAAAGAAAACCAGACATCTATCTGCATGAGGCTTGTTTGAAAGTCAGTACATATGTCCATGGAAAATAAATATCTGGTTACTAGGATTTATCCACTGGGGCCAGACAGCATAGATAGCTGTAATAATGAATTTGAAATAGGATTTTCTTACTACTCTAAAAAAAAATAAATTCCTCAGACTCAAAGATAAATCAAAGGAAAGTGGCGCCCCAGTGGACCAGACAACCCATTGGCAGCACAGTCACATGAAAGCCTCAAAGGTCACTACCTCAGTATCAGCAAAGCTATTTGTGGAGCTCACTGTGGAGTTTCACATCGTGGCTAAATCAGAATACTTAATAATCTGGCACCCAAATTTCACATGTTGCCAGGCTCAGTCCTTATGTGAGCCTTCCTTTCACTGCTTTGGAATCTACCCCTTGAGTCGTAAAACGTGGATACACAGTCCTATGTTTTGACAAGTTAAAAAAAGTTAAAGTAGAACCAACTTTAAGAGACTAACTGTGTTGATGTACAGGTAGGTGAATTTTATTGCAAAAAACCCATGATGGCTAAATCTACAGCAGATATTCAGAAATGAAAAGAAAAAGATTAATTGTAATGAAATCTTAGTAATGTGCTTTTTTTTTCCAGCCAGTGATACAACTAGGGCCATTACAGAATTTTTCTCAGAAGCCAACATTTTTAGATCTTAAACTGTTTATGAGTAAAGTATCTGCTTTGCATCATTTTTCTTCTTTTTTTTTTTTTTTTCTTTTCTTTTTTTTCTTAAGATGCTTTGGTTTCTTTTGGGGGAATGGAAATGTAGGTCAGACACTTGAACCCATTCCCACACACATTCCCTCTTCTACCCATCCATAAATTTTGATTTTGGAAAGTCACAATGGGGTTTTCTGAAATTTCTGAACTTGTGTCTCTTGTCCCTGTTCTAATGTAAAAAGAGTCTCCCCAGCCAATCCATATCTCCCAGAAGCCAAAAATGCTGCAGTGATGGCCTGTCCTCACTGCGAAAAGAGACTGTGGTGCACTGCAGGAGATGTAGTTCGACAGGAATGTTCAATCTATACAGGAGATCAGGAGCCAAGAAATACTTGAATACAGCTCCCACGGCTAAGCAGGGCTCTGAGCACCTCACTTAATCTCCAGTGTGACCACTCCCCACCTGTAAATTGACATACACTTCCTGGTTTCACAAAGGCTTCAAGAGGATAAAAATCTGTGAAAGTTATGAGATTCTCAGATACTGCGATAAGTCCCAGGATAAACAAATGTTGAATGCAAAACAGCAGCTTGCATGGTACATATTCAAGGGCATGTGGAATGAATTAGAAAGATGAAGAGAGGGAGCAAAAGAATGAGAATGGGAAGAAGCAGAAGGGAGGAAGGATAGACAGTAACTGCAAGTCAGGCAGCGTGACTGGAACTATGGGAGAGTTACGCAGAGTCCTGCACACTTGGAGTTCATGCTGCAAATAATCTTGTAAGTGTATCTAAAGCAAACCGAGCCAAGGGCTTACTAAATGAGTTTTTTGCAAAATTTTAATGCTGACATTTTTGTGAAGTGGCCAAAAGTAACTCCCAAAGAAGGGATCTTATTGTCTGCATTTAGAGCATGAGTGAACATAGTAAACCTGGGTTTTAGTTTATACCTCACAATAGTCTTTTTTGGAGGGAGAGCAATCTAAGCAGGTTAAAAAAATTAATTTTCTGTACTGTGCCCTTCCAGTGGTGTGAGGGAAAAGGCATGTCTGGGTAAAGACACATGCACATCTGTAAATAAACAGGCAATAAGGCCATACACCTTTCCTTAGCTGCCCTTTCCCGTCCTTTTTTTTGGGCGGGAGTGCATATTATGAAACTGTACTGCATTCTGGGAACAGATTAATGGATTATTTTTATGACAATGGACTATAAAGATGACCCATTCACTCATTAAAAAACAAATCCATTTTTAGAACTGCATGTTAAGCAATGTGGACTGATTAGTTAGAGAAACTGCTGTTCCTTTTCAAAGAACTGAAGAGTGTGGTCAGTAAAGAAGAGGAAAAACATTGCAAGAAAGACGTGACAAAATCCAGAGGGGAAAATGTAGGATTCATGTATAGAAAGCTCCAAAGACAATGATGCCAGGCAGATGGTTTTATCTTACCCCTGGAAAGCCTACTACTGGGATAAAGAGTGTATGCCCTTTTTGTTCCAGAACATACTGGTTGTGATATATTCCTGTGCAGAGGGAAAAAACTCCCAGTTAAGCTTTCCAAAAAGGACTTAAGCAATGCACAGTAATTTATACTGGCTTTCTGCACCAGAGGTTGTCAAAATTGCCACTGGTCATACCAGTGACAAGCCTCTGCTCGAGTGCAGTGACACAACAGTGGCTGCAGATTAGGTGTGCTGATATTGCAAAACACCTTTCAGCAGCAAGGAATGAAATGGCTTAATGTTAAATGGAAGGACAAATAGTTCCTCATGATTTGCTGAGGAATGTCTCAACTTAGAGTCACTCTAAGGTATTGAATGCTCATACAGTTTAAAGTGGGCTGCCTTAGAAACAGATGAATAGTTTTGTATTTTGTGCTCTTGGCAGTGATACACTTTCTACTGAAAACAACTGGTATTAAGAAATAACTGGCTTAGGTACTTCTCTGTGTCCACTTTGCATATACATGCACCGTAGGCATCTTCCTCCCAACAATACTGAAAGTCTCCTTGATATTTATAATCTTCAGAAGCAAATTTTAAAATGCTATTTAGATGTTGTTTGAAATCCTGTTAAGCACTTCATTTGCATGTGTGTGTCTAGATACCATTTAAAATGTGATGTTAGACTAGATCTATGTGACACTTAAAATAGAACTTCAAAATGTAGTTTTTATAGTCTGATCTTCATGAAAAATATCATGTTTTAAAATTCTATAGGCAGAACTGTTAGGATAAAAACAAACCACAGCTGAAAATAGTGACAAGGGAAGATCAGACTTCGTGTTATACTTTGAAGATTCTCTGTCATGGGAGGTAAGATTAAAACCTTAGGAAATTGATGTGCTTTCTTTGATTTCAGTGGGTTTCACCTCACACCCTTCAATGAAGTATACCTGGATGGCCTTACACTCTGTTTACTGCATTTCATTTGAATGAAAGTGAAAACTAATGCAAGTGTCAGGAGCAAAACAGTTAAAAATGAAACAGGTAATACAGACCTGCTGAACAACTGATGAAGGAGGTAGCCAAGTACCCAGAGGGCCTTGATATTATTTGAATAAACATATTTAAACTAATGAAATGTATCTCAGGTGTGAACAAGAAATCCAGAATGCCAATGAAGGGTTTTAATCATAGATAAATTTCAAAACCCAGTATTCTGGAATTTGTCATCAAAATCCTTTGATTCAGAAATTTATAGGTTCTAAATGGCATATTGCATTTTCTCATCACATGAAGGAAATAAAATAAGGGATATACCTTCCTATACCTTTTGACTTCTCTTCCCCACATCTGTTTTGCACAGTGGTTTTAATTTTAGGATTTCATCACTACCACCATTCCCCCTTTCCTCCTGAAGCAGGCAGTGGAAGATCACTGCCATCTACAGATAGAAGATAGTATCACTAATATTAGAGTAAATTGTTGGAACCGGTTCATATTGGAACATTCTCTCTCTTTCCCTTGAGCACTTGTCTCCTCAACCCCTCCTCCCTCTTAGGAAACCCCACAAAGTCACCCAACATACACTGTTGTCTCTGTGGCACCTTGATCATAATCACCTTTATTAAAGGAAAAGCTTAATACATTTAGAATCTTGGAAGCCCTATAATGGTTTAAGTCAAAGTTGGAGGGGAAAAAAAAAAAAGCAGGACTCACAAATGTGCTTTCCATTACCTAGTATATATGTCAAAATTTAGTATACATGTCAAAATTATAAATGGCTGCTTACAGATTTCTCAGATAGCAGCTGAGAGAAATAACAAACTCTGTGGACAGATTTTCAGATGGATTGAGTAAGTGGGTACTTGCTTTCCATGTCTCAGTGCCTGGGTCATGGTTTCAAGATGACCCATCAGAAAAACAGCAAGTAGGTTGGCACTGTAGGGAGAGCAGAGCTATAGATTAATCTCAGTTTAATCCCTGTCTTTTATTTTCTTCCTCCAAAGAAGGGAGTAAGAAATGTAAAGTGATAAAGCTTCATGCTATTTTTATTTATTGCAGGAGAACCATATATCTGCAGTCTGTCAAAACCCATTACAATTAACGTAACTTTAAAAAGGAAAAATAATAAAATTCATAATTTTTCTCCTTTATCTTCTGTATTCAGATAGAAAAAATTTAGTTGTAAGCAAAACTTTTATCAAAAAAGTCAGACATCCATTATTAATATACAATAGCGTTCACTATTTTTTAATCTCTTCCAATATAGGCTGTTCCACTGAATCCTTTCTGACAATATTAAAAAATATTAGGCAGATTAGCCAAATTAAAAGCAGTCTGGTGTCTCCATTAAGTGATTTGTCAGCTTGCACACCATTTCTGCTTTACTTTACACAGTAAAGAAAATGATAGGTGGACCCAAAAAGAACCTGAGTATTTCCTGCTGAAATATCTAAGTTAGGATTGGGCTCACTGAAATTATTTTTAACTATGACTTGAGAATTTACGTCTGCAGAGATCGAGCAGCTGCAATAGTTAAGAAAAAAAAAAAAAGGGATAAGTTAAATGCAGTAGAGTTAAAGTAATCTGTGACTGAAGGGGCTTTCAGCTGCTGTGTGCCCAAACAGTCTTCTTCATGCACTGGAGAAATGCTTCTTATTTGCTTCTCCAGGTGAGAGAAATTCCCTGTCTCGTTTCCCCACTGTCTGCATATCATCCTAGCAGCCACAGTAGAATTTTGCTTTGATTTGGGAATCCAATACACCATGATAATATGATTGCTTCAAGGAACAAATTCTGGTACAACATGCTTTCACCTGTACTAGCAACACCAAACAACTCTAAGTCTACTGGTGGAGAAAGTCAAACAATAAAAGCAACAGCTAATCTGGCCTGATCGTAGGAAAAGGGAGGTCTCTGACTCTGAAAACCTTTACCATCATTTTTTTTCATGACCACTTTTGTCTTTATAATCCTGTGCCCACTGAACTGCAGAAGAATATATCTAGTTTTCTTTAAAACTTCTGACAATTCAAACCCAGTTTATAAGAGCAGCTTTCAAAAAATACAGGCTGAAAGTTTGGGCCGCACTGAAGTCAGTGGCAAAAGCCCTGTCAGCTTCAGTAAGGTCAGAATTTCATTCGTGATATTGATTCAGCTGCTACCTTTAAATGCAACAATTTTAAGGTTGTTTCTACAGAAAGTCAATGTCAGGTGTGTTTATTATTTTAAACTACACAGTTTCTTTAGAAAAGTAAACATCTGAGTACCTTTACATTTCAACGAGCAAGATGGGAAGACTGACAGGAGGCATGCCGCTGTTTCACGCATTTTTAAGATGTAATTAATTGAAATGGTTTTCTGGTAACTACGGAATCAAGGCTGCTTTTCCCCCTTCGCTCTCAAAGGGCGTTTCTGTAGGTAACCAGGAGGTGGCATTACTGGGTAACAGTTAAAGGAATTTATATACACTATTTCTTCTTTGCATATGAGGGAGAAAAAGGTTTCTTACTATAGTGGCAGTTACTCAATTAACTGAGGCTTAAACTAATACAATAAGTTTGATTTATGTATTCAGTGTTTTACAAGGAGTGGCAGAGTTATCCAGTAGTAGACATTAATCTTCAGGACGAGACAGCAGGGATCTGGCAAGTTGTATTCATCTTCCTGTGAAGTATTTGATAGTAAAAGTCCTCATCTTCAGTTACGTCATTTTGTTCCCCCAAATAAGCCAGTTTGCAATAATTCATTGACCACAATAATGCCCACTATAATACTGTTATAAGAACAGTTAAGAAATTTAAGCAAAAAAACCAACTGAATTCTATCCAGTCAATGAATCTTAGTCAGATTTTTCAAAGTCTGATCATTCCCATTTGTGATCCAGTTGGTCTATGGAGTATTGCCATATTTAACATCTGTGTCACATCATGCCTTTCCTGTTGCCTCATTGATCAACAGACAACATGTGATGTTTCCCAGATGTTCAAACATGGCAGATCCCAAAAGACCTATTAAATTACACTAAAAGCAAAACAACATCTATGTTGTAAAAGTTTTGTTAAAATCAGGTATGCCTGAATATTCACAAACTTGCTACAAAATACTTACTGATATTCAAATTGCTTTTAAACATCAGTCAGACTCTTTGAAATGTTCACATTGTGCATTATATAATGACTTGGTGTCACAGAGTTGATACAACTTTCTACTATGCAATATAACACAAGTTAGCATATAATTAAGCATATTTATACATGGAGAAGATAAACTATTAGATTTTTTACTTTATTTTACTACTTGTCTCCTCTTATTACATGCAATGTGTTCTTGCAGATTTTTACTCAGATTTCTTGCTGATTATATTTTAATTCTCCGATAAAGATGAATAAATCATAATTCCCAAGAGCTTGTGCATTGCATTCTCTAAGCAAGGCAAGGCAGTTTGTGCTGTTCTTTGGTGTGGCCCTTTTCCACTGAAAAGGATCATTATGAAGACCAAGACTTACTAAGATGTTACTTAAACCTTTGTTTTATGCCTGAGTAACCGTTAAATTAAATTACAGATTGGATTTCAAAGTGATCCAGTTTACAGCAGCATGATACAACATTCTGCTTTGAAACAGAGTGATACAGTAGTTTTACCATGAACATGAAGATCCTTTACACCTTTCTGAAGCTCGTGTTTACTGTTCTAACAACTTTGCAACTTCAGATTTTGTGCTGGCATTGTCAGCAATGAGAACGTCAGCATTTTCTGACATTTCAGGCAGCTGTGTGCAGAAAATCAGTACCTTTGTTACCTGTGAAATAGCAGAGAAACGTTTCTGCACATTACTACATTGGCTCATTTAAAGTTAAGAGTTTATTTTGCCTTCTCTTTAATAAGAAGGAACAAAGCTACTTTAGAAAGGCCAGCAAGAAGAGGGTTGTTCCTTATGTGGTTATTGCTGATACATCTACACTTGGTTATCTCTCAAACAACGTTTTTAAAGTAGATTGATTTTTCTTTCCCAGCAAAGAGGTTAAGAATTTTCAGTTTAGAAATGAACATGTATTTCTTTGTTATTTTTCAATAGAAAAAGGTGAGTTTTTTTCTTATCCTTAGTGAAAACATCTGTGGGTCCATTTAACAACCCAGCCTTTTCTTGTGGATTTGTTACCTTGCTGTACGCCCATGAAGCAGCTCCACCTGGAACCAGCCCCTCTCCGGTCCCTGGTGAGACTCCACCTCCCGCGGCGCAGCCGCTGCTCCCTGAGCAGCCCCACGCGGAGATCCCAGCGCGGCTCTCCCGTGGCCACAGCTGCATCAGGGGAGATGGAGTTCCTGGAGGGAACACGGCCAGAGAGGCATCAAGCAGGCAAACCATCTGCTCGTGTGAAGTAACGCTGCTGCACTGACAAGAATGAGATCTGAAGTTTAAGTCAGAAAGTGGAAATATTTCCATTTAGGGCAATAGACCTACCCAAAAGAAAACATCTTACAGTTTTTTCAGTGGTTTATCAAGTTGGAAATCTGAAGTGTAGGGGAAATAAAAATGCTCTGGATATCCAGGATTAGCAGTACCTAATACTCCAGTATTTCCAGATTTGTCTCCACTGTGGAGTAATTTTGAACAATTGCATCTTTATTGTAACTTACACTTGCAACTCATTTTCGTTGAACAGTCTAGAGTTGTCTGAGAGCACTGAATGCCTGTGTGTATGCTAATAGTAAAAACTGCTACCAAAACCAACATAGGCACCTAAAAGTTACAAGATCTCCAAGTTGGAGCTCTTCAGGATTCCATCC
Organism: Pyrocephalus nanus; assembly: GCA_038380795.1. NCBI lineage: Eukaryota > Metazoa > Chordata > Aves > Passeriformes > Tyrannidae > Pyrocephalus > Pyrocephalus nanus. The sequence goes on from CM076272.1 coordinate 11,394,530, forward strand.
ACATGGTATATTTTGCAAGATGAGGATTGCAATTCTTGACATGCTTCAGCATGACAGAGCTGCATACACAAAAAAGTAGGTTGTTGAGTTTTCAAAACTGGAGTATCTTATAGTATACGCATATCTCACTTAAAAAAAATGTATCTAGATTTTAAGTTTACCTAAATTGTTTATATGTCTTTTTAAAGGAAATATGTAACTAGAAAAATCTTTATTATTTAATGGCATAAGACCTAACAAACTTTTGTTATTGACACTTGCAGAACAACAGCCAGAGATTCAGGAAAGTGAGGACAGAAGGTATGTGCAGGATCACGGGGAAGCATGTGGAATACAAACCCAAGAAGGAGACAAGAAGAGGAGCAAAGATCTGGATGACGGTAAAGCAGCACATATGGAAAGTCAGCTTGAGAAGAACAATCACATATGCCAAAAATAATTCACTAGCTACATGTAGTTAGAAGGTCTGGGGAGCAAACATAAGCATCCTAAACAACTGCAGTAGGTTAGCCAGAGTGTCTGCCGGCCCCAGGGTCACATATTCCTGCTCTAACTGCCAGCAGCGTCCGCTTGGAACAGGGAGCTTTCCAAGTTTTGGCCAGTGCTGGCTGTTTAGAGAAGACTGTCTGTTCTTTTCCGTTTCTCATGATTTCTTATGAAATCTATACTGCAATGCAAATCCCTGTCAGAAATACCTGAGCCAGTTTATCTGCACAGAATGTGCTGATACGCAGAATTGCTTGGTTATGTTCTAGAAACAAAACCATAGTGCTAACCTACTCCTGTACATTAATATATTTGCATATCACCAACTTTTTTTTGGTTTAATTTAAAATAATTGTTTCATTTAAGTACATAGAAAGGGTGCTGAAATAGGCTCATGAGATATACTTACTGCCTCAGGCATTTTTTTGCAGAAGGATTTTCTTCTGACTTTGTTATTGAGGCAGTTTGCTGTTGGCATTGTTTTCACAGTGTCAGCTTCCAGGTGTGTCCTGTAACATCAAGCCCAGGAGCTGACACCAGGAAAATAGCTAAATCAGTCCCAAATTTAATCCAGTGTTACAGTCTTTTGGATTTCACTCTGGAACACTGTGTTATACATTAGTTCATTTACTTGTGTCAGCACTCAAGTACCAGTGTCAATTTAGTTTGGTAATCTCCTTTTTTTTTTTTTTTTAATTGTCAAACCAAATCTTATATCTGAGCCTGCTTTATTTTTAAAACTTTCTACAAGTTTGCTCTTGTAGAGTGGGGTATTGGCCAACTGTTCTTTCAAATGGCATAATTTCAGAATGCTTGTTTTCTAAACACTAGTTTTTAAATATGTTTCTTTTCCGGTGACCAAAAACCCACAGCCTGTGGTTACAGTTTTGACAACTAACATGAAAACTAACCAGGTAATCTGCACTGTCATTAGATATGTAGAGTCCTTATGGGCCATTAGTGGATGTCACGTCTGCATCTGAGAGTCTTGTTCTTGTTGTTTGTACTTACTCTTGTCCTGGATCCGCTGAGTACATTCAAGGTCTCCTACTGCCATGTGTAGAAATTTATTTCATCATAAACTGATGTACAGTAACTTATTTATTCCTTAAGGCTTAAATATTCAAGGTAAGTGCTTTACTGAGGTAGCCAGCACGGCCCAGAATCAAATGCAATAGAATTTCATCACAAAGTCACCTTTCCTCCCCTTTTTGATGTTTGCTTTTATGGCAGTAACCACAAAATATCCAGATTGCATTTTACAAACATGTAGTTGCCTATAAATTCCTACAATTGTCATGTAGACAATGTAGTTGGCTTCAAATTCCAAGTAATTTCAACTGCTAAGATGCATCTGAATCCTTTAAAAAATATTTCTAGTTTTCATTCTGCTGAAAACCTAATTCTTCATATGGCTGTTACTGCAATTTCAGCTGTTAAACTTAAGATGATTTGTTGATTGAAAACCAAACACCTACAAGGTTGTTTGCCACATCTTCATATTGAGCTTCTGCTGACAGTATTTTTTACATAGTATTATCCACGCTGAAATGCAAGTGAGTTATAAATTTAAGCATTTATCCAGGAGTCTGTCTTGTTTGAATGTCACAGAACCAATTTTCAAGCCCAGTTCTCCCATATTTTCTAGTCGCTGTCTTGATCTGAGCCCAGTTAGGAGCTCTCAGTTTGTACAAATTTCACTGTCCATTTTAGCACACCTGATTCAGTAACATGTTGGAGCCATGATCTGTTGCTCTCATGCACTTTGAGATTTTCTAAGGAGTGGGACTGTAGTTATTGTTTAAATATCCAGACATTTAGAACTTTTGCTGTGAAGGTCCCCTTTTTCCCAGGCTCTGTGAAGCATTTTTCATTCTGCCCTTGTAATATTATCTCCTGGCCTGTCTTCTTCTTGTAACACTTATTTTTAATGGAAGCTTTGTTTTGTTTCCCATCATGTCAGCTTCTGTCTGAACCACTGCCCATATTTTTGTACTATTTCTCATTTCCCTCATTTTTCAGATTGAATCAGTAAATCTAACTATGTGATTATAAATCCTTTAGACATCCCTTAGCCACTGTGTATTACTGGATACAAGCTATAATTTTGCTTATATCTGAACTGAATAACAGTGTCTTTTTCAAGGTGCCTCTGCCAAATTATTAACACCTGGACTATTCAGGTTGGATCACTAATTAGGTTTTCTCCTTGTCTGTATCATCAAGCAATTAGGCTATGAAGTGAAATTTCCCACTTGGAAATTCTTGTATCACTTCAGCAGAGGCAACATGGCAGCTATCCTTGGGTTACAAGCAGGATTTTTAAAAAAGAAAAAAGGAAGTTGTAGACATAAGGCTTTACTCAAGTTCTTTATCTAATCCAATTTTACAGCTAACAGCCACGGCGACTCCATAATCCATTCATTCCTCTCCACAGTGATTTATATCCAACTCCTTCCTTCTTTGCTTCTGGTCCACCCATTCTTAAGGCCCAAGATTAGTCAAAGCTGCCTTCTCTCCCTAATTCTCTGAAGCAGTAAGAGCTTGCTTTAATACCTCTTACAGATCTCCAGTATCTTTGTTTAGGGCCTTATTTGCTTAGCTGAGATCTCTAAAAATGTGTCACTGATTTAAGCCATACCCAATTTGGCCTGCACAGTTAACATCTCGTTGCCAGTTTCAGTCGGAAGAGAAATTGGTGCTGGAATCAGATGTAGGTGGTGTGATCATTTTCACTTGTAAGGAGACTTAAAATGCTCTATCCTTAGACACAGGTGGCATCAGATAGCATGGTGATGGCAGGACTCTTTCCAAACATTTCCAAAAACCTGGAAGAGCTTCACCTTGCAGTTTGTTTTCCAGAGGGAATGCTGACTGGTACTGTCCTCTTTGCTTTCTCTTCTTCCTCTCCTGCACAGAGAGTCCTTTGTCAAGTAACAGCCAATTCCTTAACTCAATAATGTGTTTGTCTTTGCACTTAGTTTCACAGTGGTATAATAATTGTGTCTAATAAATGTGGACAGTGATTCCTTTCTCCCAAATTAAAATGTGACAATCACTCTGAAAGTTCTTGTATTTTTTGCCTCTTTGCTATTGTAAAGAAGTAACAGTAACACAGCCTAGAAATGCCTTTCTCTCCCAACCCAATAAAAATGCAGTAAGCATGACAGTGAGTAACAGAGAGCCCTGCTGCAGCCAGCGAGGCTTATCTCTAAACTGCTTCCCGGGTCCCTGCACAAGTTTCAGCTGAATCATAACTCCAGAGTGTCCTTACAGCCAGGATGGAGCAGCATATCACAGAGCTTATCTTCCCCACAATCTGAGCGTCGCCTGGAAGTGCTTTACCATGCAGGCAGAACCACATTTCTTATTTCTATCAGCACATTCCTGATACGCAGTCATGTTTCAGTATACAATCTGTCTATGCATCTCATAACAACCAGACAAACAACTAACACGTCCTTTCAGCAGAGCTATTTCTAGTCCATCTGCTCCTCCAAGTGGGAGACTGCGTTTTGGAACCTGGAGCAGCACCAATGCAGCTATTGAGTCACACTACCCAGTGTGATTTGTTCCGATGCACGGCACTAACCAGTCACCTTCTGGACCACTCCAAGAGCTTTCGTGTTTTAAAAGCTACAATTAAATTACCACCTACAATAACAGACCTGAGGTTAACGAGCTCAGCTAGAGATGCTACACTGAACCACAAGAACTGAGACCGATGAGGAGAAATTTTGAGCCTCGTTGGAAGTAAGACAGGTGGAGGCGGGCACTGTCAGCCCGTCGGTGGCGGGGCAGGTGCCCTCCCAGGCGGGGATGCCCCGGCCGAGCCCCCCCCCCGGTCTCCCAGCGACAGCGAGGCGTGGGCGTCTGCCAGCGCCTCATTTGCATAGCGCCGCGGAGCGGCCAATGGGCGGGCGGCTCCGGCGCTCTCATTTGCATGCGGCGCGGCGCGGGCCAATGGGGCGGCGCCGGCCGGGCCCGGGAGGGCGATGCTCGGCCCGGCGCGGGCGGCGCAGCGAGAGGCCGGCCCGGCCGCGGGGACCTGGCGTGACCTGCCGGCCCTCGGCCCGGCGGCCGCGGGGGAACATGTCGGTGGCGGGGCTCAAGAAGCAGTTTCACAAAGCCAGCCAGGTAAGGGTGGCGGTGGCGGAGCTGTCCCGGGCGGGCGGCAAAGCCCCGAGCGCGGGCAGAGCCCCCGGCGGGCTCTGCTGTGTGATGGGTGTCTCGCCCGGCGCCTACTCCCGCGCGGCGCGGCGGATTCGCGGACCTGCGGCGGCATCACCTCGGGGAGGGTCTCCTTCTGCGCTACCGCCGGGTCCTTGGCTTGTGGTGTTGCCTCTGAGCCTCTTGTGTTGATTTTCACAAGAGAGGGGTGCCCGTACCCTTCTCTTGCTTGGGGCTTCGGGTCTTTTAGTTATTAGTGTTTATTGCTTAATGCTGGGTTCGTGATCGTGCTTTGAGGCCTCAGTTAATGCTGCAGCCTGTAGGGTAGCAGCTTTCCCCTAAATAGTTCATTGTGTTGATCTTCCACAAATCGCTGGTTTATTATCCTACCTGGAATGTCACGTATTTGACTTGCAGAGGGTATCAGATGTTTCTAGAGTTTTCCCTCTTTTTCTAGATGCTGTACCCTTACCTTTTCCAGGATGATCCTTCATTTTATCCTGACCCCTTTATCTCTTTTGTAATGTGCTTCACTTTAATAGTATAGCTGTTTTGTTTTTTTTTTTTAAGAGAGAAGCCCCTTTCTGCCAAGCAGGTGAATTGGTTGAACTCCCTGGCAGAAGAGTGCCCCACAGGGCTCAGGAAGTGGTCTCAGTGGGATTCTTCCACTGAAGGTGTTTAGAAGCCTCAGCTGCTTTGCTAGCTTGTTCCAAACCAAAGAGATCTGTATTTCTGTTGTCTGTCATTTATGATAGTTGTAATATTGAAATTAGTGTACGTAACGTATTCAGTCAAATCCAGTAACTGCTCTTGTTTTGGTGAGAATGAAAAAAAATAAAGGTTCATTGAGTGCTTAGCTGTGATCTTTCTAGGTCTTCCTTCAGATATGCAGCTTGTCAGCAGCTCAAGTGCAGAATGTTCACTTTGTTTGGATATAGAGATGCTAAATATTTGTATCTAATATCTCAGTAGTGTGCTTGCTTCGTGGAACGTACTGATCCTGAAAAATGTCATGCAACTGTATCTTAGTTAACTTTCACTGTTCCTTTGAGAAAATACTGGACTTGCAGGCTAAACAAATCCAAGGACAATTTATTCAAAGTTTTGGCTTGTTTTGCATCCGACTTATGCGGGTAAGTGATGCAGCCTTTGCTATGGTGAGCGTGTAACTCAAGAATCAGAAGGTATTTAACTGAGGGAGTTAGAGAGGTAACCACAACAAGTGCCATCTTGTCTAGCAGCTGGTAACACTGCAAGTTACTTAACCCTGTCCAGATGCCAGGTAAACATTACAAAAACAAAGGAGGGATGTGATCTGATAAAGTTAGTAGTTCCAACAAAAAGGAACAGTAGAATATTTTGAATTGGACTGGGCATTTATTGAAAAGTTGTGGTATGACTTTCAGTATTCATTACAGTAAGGAATTGTGATGCATAATCATGGAATATTCTTCTCTGGGTGAGTCAAAGGTGAAGTTTTCACTTATTTTTGATGGCAGGACTGAGCAAGGAATTAAAATCCATTGATTTAAAAAGCCTCTCTTTAGGGAAAGATATGCTCTTTAGGAAATGATCATGCAGGAATAAGATACTTCTTTGTTTGCTTGTTTTTTGTTTTGTACCTGTGGTAACATATGACACTTCCTAAGAGCTCATTCTGGAAGAATTCCGATAAGATGTTGGGTAAAATAGTAGTGGGAAAATAACAGAAGAAATAGCATATATGTATGTATTAGGTCAAAATATCTGGGTCTAAATAACAGAACTATTTATCTCTAACACACAGAGACACAGTCATGGGCAGATGTGTAAAGTTGTTGAAGTAATAAAAATAAGGTGGAACTTGCAAAATGGAAATATCGGGACTCCATCTTTTAGTGGAATTCTTTTACAAAATGCTAAACCAGACAAATGCAGATCATGAAACAAGTATTTCTCAAAGATGGTTTGTTAAATCTCCAAGTACTGTAGGATCACTTAAGGAGACATAGACTTTTGTGTATTGAATGGATGGAAGATGCCAAGGCAAAACTGTTACAGCAGAGACAGGCATTGCTTGGGGAAAGAATGAAACTAATTCCTTCAGTGTTCCCAAAGGAGAATGGGGGCATATGACAAAAATTGGCAAATGTCCCAGAGGACACTGAGGAATACTGGAGGGAATGAGACTTGAGCCAGGACATGTGATTAAGGAATAAGAGTAATATTTGAATGCTGGCAGAACCTGATGACAAAAAATCAGAAGGGTGAAGCAGGTGGATTAAAAAAGTCTGTATTTAATAGTTTATTCAGAAGTGTGAATAAATATCAAATAAGTATCAAGATCCATATGTTTTCAAAAGATAGTATTTCCATGCTAAAATAGCCTTCTGGTCAGCTGAAATAAGCCACAGTTCTAAATGAGATACAGAGTACTATGGATGTATAGTTATAAAAAGGCAAATTAAAGTAAAATAAATGGAATTATAGAATAACTCTATTTACTCAACTGTTGCGGAACTTTTTTGCAACAGAAATGCATTTCAGTTTTGTTTCTGTAAATAGCCTGCCTCTTCTGTGTGTCTTTATGTACAGGTTTAGTAGTGACCAGCAGTGATCACCTTTGTGTGTAGGCTTAAATTCCAAGTTGTGAGAGTCCAGGAGAAAAGCAAGCAATACTTAGGCTCTTATACATGCATTGGAGGTTTCTGGGATGGTTGTCTGGTGCCTGTCAGCTTGGTTTGTCTGAAGTTACAGTTAAGTAAATGAATGTTTGCTTTATAAAAGGTCAGCAGCTAACTTTTTATGGTCAACTAAAGCCCTTGCCAAAATCAGGCATGACACACTATTGCAGACTTGGTTGGTGTAGTAAAAAGTCACCATGGCTCTGTTTGTAATGTAGTAATTCAGAAGATGTGTTCTTGATGATTTCCCCCTAGGATTTTTTACCCAATTGTATTTTTTTTTTCACTGAAAATAGCATATGTGGATTGGTTTTCACCTCAGTGTTTGATAGCAAGATCTAGAAGACAACTCTTGTGTTATGATCATTTGCTGGAATTACTGCAGTCAGGTCTGCACCCTAGAGTGAGTCATGTTTTAGCTGTTTTTCTATACATTCCAGTATATAAAACTGCAGTGCTATTCCATTATCTGTACCCTAATGACACCTCCTCTGGTGTCACAGATAGACCCAAAGTTTATATGTAACCTAAAGTTTATGTATCTGTTATGTAGTGATAATACCCTTCAGGTCCATTAGCATTTTCTTTGCAATGCTTTTTATTTAGGTTATAAGGTTTAAATTGAGGTTCTTTAAATCGAAAGTGGACTGGAATAAGGATCTCTTCCATTCTTCCATTTAATATCAGCAATGATCCCTTGAGTATAATACATTTGGCTGATAAAATACCAAGCAGAACTCGTGTGGTGTCTTACCACATCTCACTGGCTGATAAGCGAGGGCAGACTGTTCCTCAGAGCTAATTAACTCGTGTGCAAGTCTTGTGGAATCCAGCTTTTTTTTTTTTAATATAGTTTAAATTTTTTTTTTTTAATTAACCTTCAGGGAGTTCTGTTCATGAATTTGTGTCCTGTCTCTGTCAGCCTCTGGCACATCTGATCTCTTTTCCTGTTTTCAGTTTGAAACCTTTTGATGTAGGTGTGTGTTATCTCCGCCTGCTGTTTTTGTAGGCCTTGTTCTCATGGTGGTTGTGCATGTGGGATAACCCAGATGGTGGGAGGACTGCATCTTCTGGTGTTTCTGTTTAGAAAAGCAGGAAGCCTGAAGAGTGAAGAAGAAAGCCTTAATATGTGTCAGATGCTTTTGTAATTTCTGCTGTGCTCTGAAACTGCAGCCAGGTTAGGATCTCTGTGTAAAGATGCGTGATTTTTCAAAGTATTTGGAGGCTGGTGATCTCAGAACCTTTCTGCCTTAGGGTGTTTTGAAAACTCAGCTGTGATATTGGCACAGAAAATCTGCTGTTGACTTTGAATTCACACTTTTTTAATGTATTTTTTTAATTAATTGTAGCTAAAGGCTGTGTATAGCAGCAATCTCATTCTCAGCAGCTTATTCATATTGTGTTTCATAGGCTTAAATTCAGTGGACAGTGGAAATTAATGCTTTGCTGAGGGAACACATGACTGCCAATTATTGTGAAAATCTTATTTGTAATGTGGTCATCAACAGCCACTGTAGCCTATGCAGGCTGGTTTCTTAAACCTTCTCCTATTGTCAGGGAAGAAAGAGAGGCTCCAGGAGAGTGTGAATCAGGACGTGGCTCTATTGTCTAAACATAGAGCCTAAGGGGGAACAGATTTTCTAACCAAACAACTGCTTTTTGCTCTCTGAAAGTGATTTAACCTAGCGTAGTAAAATATATGCTCTGTGCTTTCATTTCTTACATATCCTGTATAGCATTTGTCTTCTCAAGCACTGCAATTTTTTTAGCAATTCTTTAAAGGCCTTTTTCTATTTTTTAATCTTTTTTAAACTTTTGGCTATCACCAACAGTGGCAGGGATGCTGCTGCTTATCTTCCAAATTTTTGCTTTTGCACCATTGATTTATGTGCCATTTTGGTCCAATCTTTTGGAATGAAGATCACATCGGAATCAAGACCACCTTGTTCCCAGACAGAAGTCACGTGATTGGATTTTGTTGTTGGGTTGTTTTGGGCTCTTTTTGTTCTTGTGACTGTTTTTCTTTTATGTTGTAGAAACCAGCCTAGACATAATATTTAAGCCTTTTTTAAAGTCCATGTTGACATTAGGTTAATACACAAAAACTTCAATTACACAAGGACTTGCTAGCAAAGGAAGTACTTTGGTAAACTTTATAAAAAGAGAACCTGAATTTGCCAGTAAGACGTGAAAAGAAACTTTTATTGACTACATGCAGATATATTTATTTCCTAGGACTAGAAGCTGTTATCTTACAGTCTGTTAGAGATACTGTCCTTTCACATCCAGTCTGAAATGGGCATGATGAATCCATGACCTTAGTAGAGAGCTTCTATCCTGTTCCTAGTTTTTATTAGATAATTGAATTTAGTCGTCTGCAAATCTTACAGAATTGTGGAGGTAGGACAGTGGTCAAAAGGACATTAGAATTTAGTTTCTTGTCTGATATGTTTTGAAATGAATGATAATATTTCTCCTGTGTGTTTCAAGAGTAAACCCTCAGCCACTGGCAAGGAAAAAAGATAACATTCATCTATGTATACGTAGATATCTGATTGGACAGCATTGTTTGTCTTCGTCTGTGTCATGGCTGGAGACTGTTGTTGCACAGTCCAGTAATTATAAAATTATAATGTAGATTTTACAGTGTTCATCTTAAATTCCTAAAATGATGTGAGGAGAAGCTGAGGGTTTGTGTGAAATTATTAATGTGAGGAAAATGTGGCCCTGTGGCAAAGATCTGCATGGATTTGGTGGGGAGGGTGTGCAGTACTGGGACAGTAATTTGCAGTTCAGCCCCTCTTCCTTTGGCATTTGTAAGGGTGACTCACTTTTGAATCACATGGCTGCCTTGGGGTTGTGCAGCCCACCCTTCTTACACTGAAGCTTCTTTCTGGAGACCAGTGCTGGGCTAAGAGCTGGGAAATAGGAAGGCAGTTCCTGGTGGCATAAAGGTGATTTTCAATAGTAAAAAATATATATATATATATATGGTGGAGTCGGGAGGAGGGGGAAACCAGCTCTCAAAGTTTAAGTTTACAGTCATATCTACAACACTATTTGCCACCTGCTAAGGTAGCCTGCCAGCAAGGCATAACTGCAGCAAAAAGAAACTGTGAGTGCGTCAGTCAGCACAAGTACAAATTAGCAGAAGATGATGGGCCTGTGCTCTGCAACCTTTCACAACACAGCTCTCAAAGCTTATGAGAGAGGGATCATAATTCAGTAAATTGGGAAGCTAGCAGAGATGCAGCTAGGATTTGGAAGGAGGTTATTTATATTTTACGCATAAAATATTTATATATAAAAGTCTGAATGGTATTGCAGTAGAAAATAGCGTGGCACAATAGAAGGCAAGCTGAACTTTCTCCTTGAACTCATCTCCTTTTATAGATTGTTGGCTTTGCTGAAGAGTTTTGCACAGGCATCCTGAAAGTTCGAGTGAGAGCTGGCACTCCATCCCAAACTCCTGCTGCTGCCTGAGTCACTGCGGCACATGCTGGGTAATGCATTGCAGTGCAGTCTCCTGAGAATCCTGCAATGCTGAAAAACAAATAGCCAAGTGAAGCACAGCAGCAGCACTGCACTGAGGTTTTCCTCAGCATCATTTGCTGAGAGTTACTTGAAGTTGCTTAGAACAGATACGTTTCTACCAAGAAGTCGGATTCCTGTGAAGAATTTGGGACAGATTTTATGATACAGGTATAGGAGGACAAATTCTGCTCAGTTATGCTAATAGAAATCCAGGATGACTCAGTGAAGGTCCCCTGTATAGGTATGTGCAGCATACCTGTGTAACTGAGAGCAGAATGTGGTCCACTCAGTCCAAGTGCTTGGCTTGCTTCCTATTAAGACAAGAAAGATGTGTACTCAGTGGCAGAATATAGCTACAGTAGAGCAGACTAGTGCTGAAGAATATAAGTGTTCTTAACGTTTTGTCTGTTGTGCCATCCAAACACCAACACTTTCTGTAAGCACACCTGTAATTCAAGTTGTAAAATGAGTCCCATTCTTCAGAGCTGCTGGTAAGACCCATGTAAAGCCCAAACTTGGTCTTACAATGATACTGTTAATAAGAAACTGCTCCTGTTGATGTTAATGCCCCTTTCACCCCGGTTTATTGCAATAGTCTGATTCTACACTGTGCTGAGCTCTCATTGTTGGTCAATTTCCTGTTCCTGGAAAGGAAGGCACAGCTGGAGTTTTATGCCTAGCTGAGAGTTGAAGATGCAGATTGAAGGTTTTAACAGTGTTTTTTAACAAGCCCCCTGAGAAAAGGGCTATTCAAATGTCAGATTGCACCTTGAATTCTATTTTCTAGAGCCCCAGTGTCCTATCAGTGTGTACATGTTTCTGTTATCAAAGTTACTAAGAATTAGATGCATTGAGGAGAGAATATACCAGTTAATTTCCTGCAACATCTCAGATATCAGCAGCTGTGTATGTGAAACACAAAAATAACTTGGCCTTATATTCAAGGGACAGTGCCAAGCCTCTGATGAGAATCAATTCTGTTTCTGTACTACCCTAATTAAATTACATTTTTGATACTCGTGTCTAATGAACTGTAATGACTACAGTGAAATTAGCCTGATTAAGAACTGAACAGGACTTAAGAATCCAGGACTCTTAAGAAAATCAAGGAGTTCTAAAATTCTGTTTTCTCTGATTGGCAGTGTTTCTGTTCTTGTGTAGACAGGCTGCAGATCTAAGGTGGAAAAGTGGGGGAAATATATTTAATATTTTTTAACCGAGCAAAAAAGAGATAAAATATTAAAACCCAATTATCAATGGTCCCAGGTAGTAACAGCCCCTTTATTCCCTTGTGAGAGCATTACAAATGCAAGTAGGCCTCACTGCTCCTATTCTTTTTCAGTGGCAGAACCAAAAGCAGATTATGTGGTTTTAGACTTTGGATGCTATGTCCAGTCACTGTATTGTTTGTGGGGTTTTAAAAATTTATTGTGCATAAGATGTACGGATAAATGGAAAATGTAGATATGTTTGGATTAAAGTTTCCATATAAATGTGATTTGATTCCACTGACTGCAACAGGGCTGAACACGGTATTTTCAATTAACTTTACTGTATTTAATACCACTCTGAGTGGGCAAGTACTGTTTTAGAAACTTGGATTTTCAGGTAATGGTATCTCCTCAACAGAGAATAAGCGTGTGTGGGAAATCTACTTAGTGCCATAAACAATGTGTTGGATTGGAGGTCAGAAAGTCAGTGTTTTGGTTCAAAATTATACATTTCCCTTTTGCAGTCCTGTTGAGTGAGGTAGAAAGTGAAATTTGGTGCCACACCATCTGTGTGGTCAGAGAATGCCACAAACGTGGGAATGCTTTGTCCTTTCCCGCAGAGAATGCAGCACCTGTCAGCTTGGCATCTGGGTCACAATAGATGTGTGCGTGGTGAGAGGAGAAGAAGACCCATTAAATAAGTAAATTACTAATCAAGGACTATAAATTTCATCAACTCAGAACCAGCAGTTCCAGTCTGCTCTGTAGAAATTCCTTTCAGAGAAAATAATAAGGTTTTTAAAGACATCAGGATGAATTCTGTGTTTGGTATGAGCTGCTTGGATGTCTGCCTGAGGCACTGGAACATAGCAATTATTACTTACCTTTAATTGTTTATCATTTTATGGCTTTAGCTTCTGAATGATCCCTACTTACTTTTTTCCCCCTATAAGTTCTGGGAACCACCTAAGATTCCAAGGGCCGGATCCACTGCTTTGTTTTGCGTGGAGAATGCAAGAATCATGGCATTTTCATTGTGAGTTTGATGATTTAGGGTTTCCCTTCAGCGATCTCTTCAGCTGTGGTTAAAGGTTCCTGTTTCATGGCACTTGGCTTGTTCTGCTATTGATGGATGTACTGCCTTTTTTTGGTAGGAATTTCTTGCTGCAAGGCCATGTACTCACACAGGAGGACAGAGCCGTTTGACCTCATTTGCATTGGTGCTTTAGAGCTCGTTGGGGAATTCTGCAGAGTGCTGTGTTCTGTGTGTGAATTATACTTGAGATTTTTTTTTTCAGTTTTCTATGTCATTTGTTTAATTTGATGACAATGGAAGTCAGTTCTGTGTGCATGGTGAGGGAAGTTCTTTTCTGTCCCCATGGATGAAGTCAGTGGTGCATTGCTGCGGTGCTGCTGTTACTACTAGAAAGAATTGTATCTTGTGGAAATTCAGGACAGTGTGTGTCTTTCTTAGAAGTGGGACTGGCAAGCCCTGTTATCCCTAACTGCATTTTACTTTATGGCGTTGCCTGCAACAATGTCTTGCTGCCCAAACCACGAGTATGTTTTGAAATGGAGTTACGAAAATAAAGCAAAAAATGTACAGTGACTTCCTCTCCAAACTAGTGAACAAAGTGATGAAATAATATTTTTTTTCTTCTCCACTTTTCACTGTGATACATAGAGTTTTTCTGTTATGTGAATGAAAGGAGCATGGATTATTACAACCTTTCAGATACTCGAGAGTGTTTGAGACTTGTTTGTTCCATTTAGGTTTTGCGGCTCCTGAAGAGCACAGGTTACATTAGCAGAGCATAAAATACCTGAAGTCCTTTCTTTTTTCCCATGGGTAATGCTGCTAAGGGCCTCTCATGGATCCCAGAGAAGTCAGCAGTGCTGCAGAGATGCTGGGAGCACACTGATGTATTTTTAAAAATATTTGGGTAATGAGCCTGTAAAACCATTAAAAATTCAGTTGCATTTGCAGCAGGAACAGGAAGCATGTTGCTTCACAGTGCTCTAATGCTGAATGTGAACTTAGACTTGGGAAAACTGAACTAAAATGGCTTTAAAAAAAAAAAAAAAGAAACAAACAGATGAGAAACCTTTCAAGCAGTGCAGACAAAAATCTTGCTGATTCAGAGGGAAAGTGTACAATCCATGTACAGCAGGACCAGGTGGATTGCCTTGAGTAGCGAGTAATAGGGAGTGAGTGTGTGGCAGAAGAATGTGGGTGTTTCACACTGTACCAAAAGCACAGGAAGCTACAGGAGTGGCTGCTCAAATAAGTAGGAATGATGCCACTTAAATCAAAATAATATGCAGAAAAAAGTAAGGGTAAGAGGAGTTCTCAGTCCATTTTATAGTGTCTTAAAATCCATATGGCTAATGTAAGTCCTAAAAAATGTAATCAGCGATTTAATAACATTGAAGGACAACATTTTAACTTGATTATGTGGGATGGAATTGTGTAGGAATTACTGTGTGATGAAAATTAGTTGCTGAAAGAGTTACAAACATTATTTGTCACCTTTCATGCATACAAGGTAGACTTGCTGATAAACATGCTAAAGTGGTGATGAGAAATAGCATCCTAAAGTGGGGAGAAGGTAATTCTAAACCAAATCAACTTAAAATTATGATTTTTGACTGTTGGTGTGTCTTGCTTTATCCAACTTCTATTGACAGTCTTGTTCTGCTTCCCCTGCCCAGCTCTCCTGGGGCTCTGTAGTGGATGACCTTGACCACATCTTTTTGCTGATAATGGATTCACTAAAACTGTCACTTTAGCCTATGGCACTGCCAAAGAACTTTTTACCTTAGATAAATATGTAGTTCTAGTTAAAAACTAGAAAATAAGACTCTTAAATATTTGCAACATATCCTTTAGCATTACCAGCTCTCGAACTGTGACAAATTTAAGAATATTTGACCTAAATACATAAACCTTGAGCTTAAAGCTGTAAATCACTATTAAAAATGTCCACATCTTGTCTATGTTGTTCTTCCTGTGGTTGGCCTGCACTGGTGCTTAAAAGTATTTGCCAGATAATAACTAGGATGCAAATTTACTGCTTGTGGTGTTGAATGTATAATGAATGGGTCTGACTTCAGTGGAGATGAGGTAAGTACATTCTGGCTTTACAGAAATCAGAGTTAGGTTAGCCCTGACTTTTTCCTGACCTTTCAGAACGCTCTCTGACATCAGTTGTGAATAAGTGATCTTTTTAGTCTTGTGTGTGGGTATTGAGGGTGTGTAGGTGCTTGGTGTCCTAATTATGTATTCAGTCTTAAAAAAAGAAATAAATTGAACTTAAGTTTTAGATCACAGCTGATTTTTATTGAAATGAGTTTTCAGTAAAGTTGTGGAATAAGCAGAAAATTCTGATCATGGAGTTACAGGATGGCAGTTGTATAGTCATGGAATATGCAATGCAGTTAAGTGTTTTCAAGCAAAAAAAATATTTAAAGGTTTTACGAATTTTAATTCCATATTCTGCATATGCAGGCTGTGATTTTTGCGTTGGTTGATCTCACTTATTTGAAGAAGTAGGATTTAATTTTTTTGTTTTGAACGATGGAAAGAAATAATAACAGAACATTACTCTAACAGAAAAATGTTCATTTGGCTACTCCACAGCAACTCAAACCAAGTCAGACTTCATACAGGACCCAGCTGCAGGGTAACCACTGGGACGTGGCTCTGTGAAGCTTCACATCAGGGACTGCTGATGTGTTGAAAGCTGGCGAGACCCTCCTGAGGTCAGGCCTGTGCTACAATCAGTGATGCATTTAATGTCAACTTTTGCAAGAGCCAGCGGGAGTTACTTTCCTGAATTAGCTATAGTAGTTTAACCTGAGAAAAGAGTGAAGGATCCACTATCAGGGTTTAATTCCAGGGTATTTTGTTGGAACTGGTCACATAATGTTCTGGGAACACGAAGTGCAATCGATTCCTCTTAGGAGCTATGAATCAGAGTAGTGCTCTCATCCAGAACTATGACTGACAATATGCCAACATTTTCTAGAACAAGGCAAAGCATAGGTTTTCATTAGACTGAGTGGCAGTTGTAGTTATCATATGAAGACAACAGAAATGAAGAGGTATTGATGGATAAGGTAAAACTGGCTTAGGGCAGAGAGGTCAGACTATCTCAGTGGGTGGTTAGAGTGGTTTTTGTACACACCCCTTCCCACTGCATGTGCAAGTACAGTGTTAGTGCAGTCAGCTTTAACAGCTGGATGCCCTCATACAGGGGATGCAGTTGCATGGCAACTTGCACCACCTATGGTGGCCTCGCTGTACCCTCAGACAAAGGTCCTGCCCACTTCCTTGAGTCAGCTCTGGGTGCCTGTGTGATCACACACTAAGCTGTTAGAGGCAGCTTATCCATCTGAAAACTAACCCAGCTCAAATGTGTGAGTAGCTTTCAGATGGATTAACTCACTGGAGCAGCTTACTGTGTAGTCACACAAGAGCTACTATCAGGGCAAGGGAAGGGGAGGGAATGTCTCAGCAAGGATGAATAAGATTTAGAGAAGGCTAAGCAGCTGTGGAAAAATACCTGAATGAATATTAGAATGCTTTGTTCGCAGAGTAGAATAAACTATGCTTTGTAAGAGTTGTATCTTGATGTTTTGGATGATTAGCCAACAGGGAATCTCTGCTACCAGCTCCCCTTGTGTTTGGTGGTGACTGTTGTGATTAGGATCATGTGAGGGCAAATAAAGAGTCAAAAAGATCTCTCCAGCAAGCCTGGAGTCCCAGCGGAGCAAATGAGTAGTTTAAGTGAAATGGTGATCAAGGTGGATGTAAATAAAAGGAATATTCCTGGTGAAAGCAGCACCTCAAGCCATGTAACCAGTAATTCCTTTGAGTGATAGGGCTTACACAGCATGGTCTAAGAGGCCTCTGTCTGACTTCAGCAGAAGACTGAGAAGGCTGTTGAAGGAAACAACATTTTCCTCAGGGGAGGGAAGAGTGCCTTTATTTCAAATGAGAGGAGTGTCAGGGGAAGGAAGTTCTGCTCAACTGGAGTAGGGACTAGTGTGACAAATGATGTAGAACAGAGACACAAGTTAAGGTGAAGTTGTAAAAGGATGTTAAAGGTAGCAAGAGAGAAGCTAACACAGTAAAAAATAAAGGTGTAACTTCTGATGTTCTCTTAATCCTCTGGGTAAAAGAGAATATCATAAGGGACTTCTTTGACAATTTCTTGTTAGCATCTGTAAAAGCAACCTTTAAATTCAGTCATGAGAACCATCCAATGTAGAAACAAATCACATAGGAGTGAGGAGTAAGAAGATAATGTGAAAGGTTCTCATATTACTTAGAAAGGAGATGTGTAAAGTAGTTATTTAAATGTCTGATTCTAAGTGTTTTGGTTTACAGCATAATCACTCTTTCTCATCTTTGCAGTGGGTATATATGAATATCTCAAAAGGAAGCCACACCTTCCTTACAAGCACAGAGAACAACTTCAGAAAGAGGGATTGTTTTAAGGCCAGATCAGGATGGTATTGCTGCCAAGTGAATTTTTGCACTGGGAACTTGTGCAGGGAGAAAGAAATGTTAATGTGAGAACAGCCAGTGGAACTCACTCAGTGTGTAACTTGTCATTCACAGCTCTAGTTTCTCTCTAACCCCTCCCGTCTAGAGGAAAGGGTAAAGTATTTCCCAGTTGTACCTGAAACAAGCTGCCAAAAGAGAGGCAGGGAATGGTTCTCGCAGGGTGTGTACCCAGCACTGAATCTTGCTGCTCATCCCAGTCACCCTGAGAAGGAAGGAGTGTGGATGCACCCACTGCTGCCACTTGTCTGCAGTGCTCATGCACATTCTGTCGCACTCTATTGGCTGGATAAGCAAGTGCCAAACAGATCATAGTTGGGAATAAAAATCCCCAAGTTCTGATTTTCAAAGAAGTCCAGAATGTTTTCTTTAACAAAAGTTTGGAACAGAGTAAGAAGTCAGTGAAATTGAAAAGTGGAGGATGTTAACTCCAGGTATTTTTTTTTATTGCCCTTTGACTTTACACTTCTGTTTTTAGGGTATTCTAGCTGCCACAAACAAGATTTTAGACAGATTAGGGAACAATATTTTAGATTTGAAAAATGAAACATGGAAGTAAAAGTATGATTCTGTCAGTGTGGAGCTTTATGGTTTCAGGTATGTCATTGTTCTTGGCTACTTGAAATCTCATGTCAATGAATTTGAATTACTGTCAAAGACTTTAGTGTAATCAGGTTTTCTTATTACAAACACTTGTATCTGCTCTTCTGAAAAGTGGACAGTCTTGAGTCTGACACTATCACAGTCTTTTAAGTAAGCTTGCAGAGCAAGCATCTAAAAATTTAGATAGGTTACTTTATTACATTTGAATACCTACATTTGGATATGTTTTGCTTTAGAGATATGTACAGTAATGATTACTTCCAATTCCCTAATTTAGAAATGCATGTGTAGGCATCAGTGTTGAGTTCTTCGGAAAACAGTGGAGGTTTGTCAGGAAAGCGCTCAAGGTTTTGCAGTACAAAGTAGTTTTTGTTGTACAATGCATGTGCTAAAGAATAGCTTTAGCAGGCAAGTTTGACTAAAATGCTCAGCAATAGTGTGACGTGTCACCGCCTGGTGCGAAATGAGTCACTCTCTGTGGAAATGCAAAATCACATTATAGAGTCCAGAGTCTTGTACATTATTCATATATGGACAAGGCTATCCTTTGTCCATGGTACTGGTTTTCTTCAATATCTGTATGCATTTAATTTAAGCCCATAGGCAACATTGCATTGGTGTGCATACCATCTCATGCTAATGATGTGATTTGTACCATTTGCCTTAGTTTTTTATGAGTTCAGTGTATTATTGTCCTTTTTCACTGCTTTCTTAGGTTTGATTGAAGAGGAGGTATAGTTAGCAAACTGCATGGCTGTTTGGTCATGTGTTTAAATACTGGCCTCAGAGCAGTGTTTATTTGGGTTTGTTTCAGGACAACTGTTTATGTTCAGACTGAACAGTTGCAATGAGTGGGAAAGGTCATTTAGTGGTACTTGGAAGGATCACAGCTAGAAGTCATCAGAGGGCAATGTGAAACCTTTCTGTGTGCAGAGAACCAGAACAGTCTGGAGCAAGTAAGAGTGGTGGTTACTGGAGCTCCATGGTTTGTGCAATGGCATGGAGTTGAAGGCTTTATTTAGGAATAGGATTTTACTTGTTGGAAGGTGTCTGGATTTGGCCAAAAGGAAGTTGGATTTATAGGCAAGGAGGAGTAGGTGGCATGTAGATAACTTTGCAAAACTCTGAGTTTGCAGTGAGATGGATGCAGTTTCTGGAATGTACTTCTCACTGGTTTTGCTGCCTCCAAAGTTCAGTAGCTGCCAAGGGCATCAAGAATAAAAGCTCTATAGTTTAGAAATGCCTGTGTAAAGCCTGTGTTTCTTTCTTTCTCATCCCACTGGCATGGTCAAAGAGTTAAACTGAAAATTATAGTGTTAGTGGGTGCACTCAGAAAGCCTGTCTGGATACCTGGAAAGGATGTCAAGTGTGATATGGATTTCCAGTTTAAAACATTTGAGGTGGTGGATCACCATGCCCAAAGGAAAGACTTTATATCACAATCACAATGTGTCTCAGAATTACAGCACTATAAGCAGTGGCCATGCCCAAGTTCAGCTGGTTTAAGAGCCTGTGGGACCCAGAGGGGAAAGTCCATGTTTAGCATAATGGTATTACTGCAGAAGATTGCTTGAGTAAGTTAATAGCAGGCTCTATTAATCACTGGGTGGTCCAGCTCATTTGTAAGAGACTGGGGGGGAGCAGTGGGGGAAGATTTGTATTTGAGTTGTTCTTTATTGGAGTTCAAGTCCTTTCACCAGAATGGCTTCGAATAGCAAGTGCCAGGCACTGCCACTGAGATGTTGTTCTAGGTCTGTGTGGCTGGAATCAAGCTTCTGCTGTATGACAGATGCTCTTTTTTTCCTTTAAATGTACAACACACATTTCCTCTCACATTGCTCAGTGGCAAATGTTTGAACTCTGTGTTAGTGGTTAAAAAGAATAAGGAATGCATGTAATTAGGAAGCCGAGAAAGCTGCCCTACATTATGGGAAAGAAATAAAAGACACTTTTACAACTGCAGTTGAGGATCTTGGCATAATTATCTGCGTGTGATTACTGATTACTTAATATTTTTCTGTCAAAAAGCTTAGTAAAGCAAATTATCTCAAACAAATACTGTATGCATTATAGGAGAAAGAACATAGCATTTTAAGTTTAGAAGTGCTGAAAATATGTTACTTTAAACATTTTTTGCAAGGATAACATTAAACATTCTGTATGCTTCTAGTTCATATATTTATTTTTGCCTGGTAGAGCTGTAGGGTCTCACCTGGAACTTAAAAAGTGTTTTGCTGCTGACAGATCTGACAGCAGGAGGAGACTCAAGCCCCGTTTAAAAATCGAAGAGTTTAATACATGCTGATGACAATTTATCTGAGTGACAGACTTCTGACCAAACACCTTCACTCTGGCAGGTGGTTTAGAACCAAGGTGAGTTGCATTTTCTGAGCTGGCACTTCAGTACTTTGTAAGCCCTTTGACAAGTAGGTGTTCACAGTAGGTGAGGTGGTGATGCTGCTCTGTTGTGTTCTGCAGTTCCAGTGGGTGTGATCTGTGGGAAAGGGCTTTTGCAATTTAAGGCCAGAAGGTCAAATGTAATGAAGCGCCGAGTCATGAAGGGCACAGAACTGTGTGATAGAAAGCAAAGCTGATAGAAGGTTTTCAAGGAAAGGTTTATTGCAGCTCTCCTTGAAAGCAAAGATAGGTTTTATCTCTTTCTAGCTGTTTTCCTTCCGCTCCTTTTATTATTATCTGTTTCTCAAAATAACAGCAAGTACAGGATCTTCTCTGGGGTGTTCTCTACAACGTTTCTGTCCCAGGACTCTTCATTCTTTCAACCTTGACTTGAAATTATAAATTAACAGGATAAACCAGTCTTGTACTTTGATAAAAGAACATGAGGATATACCAATAAATGACTCCTGAACAGAGTACTGAAAAGAACCACAGTATATGCATCTCTTGTTGGGAACAGAAAGCAGAGGGGAAAAGGGAGGAGGAGCTGGCTTATGACAGAGAATATTTAGGATAGAAGATTGAATCAGTTATTATCATCTGTAGATGCTCAAAGTAACTGATCATTCTAAAATGTTTCATTTCCTGCCTAAGTATCATTTTTCTGAACAATTTATCAAGCCACTGCTCCAAGCTATGGGAATACATTTTTCTCGACACTTATATAGCAAAATGGAACCGTATCTGGACTGTTCTTTGTCCCTGTGAGTTGGGCTTAGCATTGGAAATAACATCATGATTAGACCTTTTTCTGAAAAATTAACTTTCAGTGGTGTAATTGTTAATTGTTTCATAAGACCAATATATACTGATGGCAAGGCCAGATGGAACAGAAGTCTCTCTTTATTCCATCCTCATCCTACTGACTTTAGTGGAAAACCATTTCTTTTGAAATTACTGTGGTTCAGCAGTGTCAATATTTTGCATGTGAGATGTGCTTTAGCATCAATGGAAAATGGGCTCTAGATGGTTTTAAATCTAAAATCACAACATCAGGGAATCTGTTTCATGAAACCAGTTATTTAAAGAGCTATTCATGGAAGAAAATTAATAAGGAAGTTAGATGGAAGAAAATGAAAGAAATTACCCTTCTTTTCTCTCCCTCTCAGGAGCTCTGAGCTACTTGCTGGCAGCTGCTGGAGACTGCCAGCTCAAATGCTGCTGCTCTTTTTTTCCTTTCCTTTGTTTTTTCTGTTTTTCCCTTGTGCATATGTGATTTGCTCAGGTTTTGAGCAGGGCCATACATACGGCATAGGTGGAGAGAAGTGTGTGCTAGAACAAAACAGCTGAAACTGAAACATAAAGCAAAGAGAGGTAAGCGATAACGAGGGCTGAGGCAACTGAGAGGAAATCAAACCAAACAGAAGCAGTGGTAGTGGAAAGAGACTAAATTGAAAAACAAGTGCATGGGTACCAGTGTTTAGTAAATGATGAGAAAACATTTCTCGGGGTGCACTGCTGGCTTCATGGTAAGAAAAATCTCCGAAGCTTAGATGAAATACTCAAGAGATGGGCAAAAGTGACAGCTCTGCACTTCAGTACTGCAGGGTGAGGTGAGCACACACGGAGGGCTGCCAGGAAAACCTGACACAGGAGGTGAGTGCCTTGATAGAGCTGAGTGCCCCTGGCACGGAGCTGTGTAATACAATCACTGTCAGTGCTGAAGTGATTTCCTTGCTCTCCCCTCCCCTGCTTCTTGTTTCAGTTTTTGAGCACAGAGCCAAACTCCTCTATTTCTCAGTCTCAAGAAGACGATGATACTCTTAACAAAGAGCAGGCTTTGTCCCTGGGATTGGAACTGTGGCATTGATTTAACCTTGATGGGACAGAGGAGCATCAGTTTTGCCGTCTCTTTCCCAGGAAGGCAGGCAGTGTTTATACTTCAGCCTTGCACCGAGAACTTCAGCAATCTTTTAGTTGTCACTGGGGCTCTGGGAACCCAGCTGGTAGTGGCTGCTTAGGGAATACACTAAATTGCTACATCCCTTCTTATCAGGGACATGTTCCATTCCTGGGCCTCTTTTCCAGTGTCAGAACTGTGTTGGCTGTCGGAGGATGACTGGTACAGCTACAGGCTGCCTCTCATCAAAGGCTCTGAAACTGGGATCCTCAGGCTGAAAGGAGAAATTGCAGCAAAGCTCTTCTGAAAGTAGAGCTAAATTTGAAAAGATTCACAAATGAAGTACAGAATTTAAAGTGCTAATGTTTTAAATAGGACTCAAAATTAAATTATTCGGAAGTGTTCAATGTGCTACCCTTTCAAAAGCAGTAATTTCAGCCATGGTTTCCTTTACACTTCATTTTTGCAAACTCTGGCACTGGTGATACAGGTGAGAGAAGTGCCAGCTTGAGCTAATTTTATGAGTGCAGAGGACTGAGATTTGAGAAGTAACAAAAGGAGGTGGGTAGGGGACTCCTGGAAGAAATTACTAAATTCATTGCAGGAAAAAGAATGCTGTAAAACATGGGTCTTCTGTGTATAATGTAATACTGTTACGTGTACCTTTTGGGTAGGTAGCTTTGAAAAGAATCATGCAGTGTTTCTTTGCAAAAGTGTATCTGTTGATTTGAACTGGCAAAGTGCTGCCAAGACAGGAGCCATCAATCTGAGCTTTGTTGTGCAAGTCTGCCTTCTTTCTGGAGTATTCAACTTTTTGTGTACTTTATAAGCACCTAGCTTATTTTTGTGAGAAAAGTATTTGCTGATTGTCAGAATTCTTAATGCCATTTGAAATGTATTGGGCCACAGTGCTGTGGATCTTTCTATATGCAGATAGTTTGCAAGGAACTATCCAGACATGCACAGGTAACTCTGTAGTCAAGCAATAGTTTAAGTATTGGTGAATTCTGAAGTGTTTCCTGTATGATAATTGTAGACCATAAACAGAAGCTGTCCTAAACTGCATGTGTGCCCTAAGGCATGTGATGATTCTGTGTTTTGGATGTATAGATGGTTTAAGAAAATACCTGCCACCTATCTGGCCATTATTTATGAATGTAAGTAATAGAAGCCTTTGCTGTGCTGTGCTGTAAGAAACACAAGGACAAAATATTGCTTGAAAAGCAGGCATTAAATAATAGTAATGTAGAAGTAGATCAGCTGCTATCAGCTGTTTATGGCTAGAACCTGAAATTAAACAGAGCTCATATCTTGGCAGTGTTGAGTCCCATGTGCTTTTCTGATGTGTCTCCTGGGTTAGACCCTTAAGAAGTATTTACATGCCTAGAGATTTAGATAAGCACTTGGTGGGGTGTTCTGAAGCATCCAGGTCTCTAATACTTCTTGGCTGGCTTAAGGGGATAGGGGGTTATGTGTACACACATGTGCATCCATATAAAAGCTGTTGATTAAATCTATTATTTTGAAGCTAAATCATATAAAATTGAATAGGAAATAGCATTCCATCCCAGTCTGCTGAGCCACTGAGTTACTTCACAAATACTGCTATGCTTGTATCTTCTTTTCCTATAAATTCTAGCTTTATTCTTGTTTTCCCTTACTTGCCTGTATTTGTTGAAGCAAAGGGAAAAAGTTGTTAATCCTTGTACCTGCTGACCTGCATGGAAGACGATCCTGTGATACATATCAGCAGATTTAATTGCATGGTATTGTTAGGTGTTGTTACTGGTAAAACGACAATTTTGGAAATTCAAACTTATTGTGGTTTTCTTGCTGAGTTCTCACAGGTTTACATTTTAAAAAGGAAGAAGAAAAGCTATAAATGACTGAAAAAGCATAAAAGTGACTGAACCAGGGAATATTTTGTAAAATACTGTCCTTATGTTTCTGCGAGTTGTTCATTGATCTCCCAATCAGCACGAGAACAAGTTGTTTATATTTACTTGTGTAGTCTGTATTTTGAAATGTTTCCTGGCTGTATGTGATGTGATTTATGATCCCTATGGAGGTTCTCAACTTCATTAATAATACTCCTATGGGAAACTATTTCTATCGAATCAGAACTGCACTGGATATTGCAACACCCTGTTATTTTCTTTAAATTTAGTTTCAGCAAAGTTTATTCACTTAGTCCAGGATCTGTTATTAAAAAAAAAGTGAATCCTGTAGTTGCAGAGTCAGTTAATCTCGCTTTCGTGTGAAATGAGTGATCACAAGTTCCTTGCTTTGTGCACAGTTTCAGGCAGCTTTGATGTAGCATTTCCTGAGGTTTGGTTTTGAGACAAAGGTGTTCAGCTGGACGGCGATGATTTTATTCAATTCCTGTTTGAGGTCACAAGTGTCTCATATGGTCTTGAGTAAACTGTTAAATTTTCTGCTAATCAAATGATTGCATATTTAGTCCAAATGCAGATTTTATTTTGGCATTCTCTCTTTTGCAAGGTTGTAGTGATTTACTAACTAGAACAATCCATGATTGCACAGATCAATAGGAAACGAACATCTTTTTTTGCAGATTGTACACTTATCTTTCAACTTTCCTCTCTGACAAAACCTGTAATTGCATTTTCACAAGAAAGTATAATGATTTTGCACTACTTGACAATTCACAATTTGTGTCCCACAAATATAACTTTTCCTGGCTCTCCTGTTCAGAAATACAGATAGAATATTTCTTTCAAAACAGGATTCTTCGGGGCAAAGAGTGGAGACCTGGGACTGTGATATTCTCATTTCAGAGTTACCAGTTGCTTACTGTGTGGCCAAGGACAAGTCTGTTTAACCCAAGATCAGTCAAGTATTTAGTCTTCCAGTTCCCCCCTACGTTACTGGCATACTGGGAGCTTGGCTGTGTGGTTCAATCTTTACGAATTTGTTCCTCATGTTTCCTGTAGCATCCAAAGCTATAGCAGTGGCTGATAAGTAGCTCTTGCTGAGAGCAGAAAGTCTGGAATGCAGACGTGTTAACAGGCAGTATCAGCAGCACAAGTAGCAGGGGTTCGCTTTTAATGAGAGACTTGAGACCTTTGGAGTGTCACAGTGAGAGTCAAACTGTCCATTGCATTGTGAGGATAAAATATTCTCAAATATGCTAAGACCTTTCAAAGGGAATGCTTGCCTAGAGGAAGAGACAGCACCCTTCTCAATGTACAGACTTCTTTATAAGTCTAGATTACACAGTCTATATTTGCACATACTTGGGCTGGATTTTGTTAATGAGGTTAATTTGAAAGGCTGCATGATTGTGTGCAGACTGGATCAGCTGGTACAGGATTTTGAGTGTTGATCAAGCAACAGCAGGTGCCCAGCATTCCTGACCCTACTTAAAATTCTCTTTCTGGCATAGCCTTACATGTAGAACAACTTGAAGCAGTATCAGAGCTAGAATGTAATGTCTGATGTTTCTGTTACTAAATTAATTAAAGAAAAAAAGCCAATCCCTAAATTCTGTCAAAAAATTGCTACAAGAAATATAGTAGAACGAGCACAGGAATGATATGGGGTAAGATCTGAGTATTGCTGTCAAAGGAGATTTGATTTTCTTTAAAAAAAATACAGCAAGTAACAAATTGATTATTAAATGATATTTCACTGGTATTATTGTTGACTTTTATAAGCTGCAGGACCATGACTGGCATAGTGGCCTGTTTTTACAGATGACTTAGTTGTTTAATGCCAGACACCTTGCTTCATCTTACTAGTGGCAGACTTTTTCTTAGAGCACAAGGCACTGCTCTATCTTTTGCTACTTAATTGAAAGATAATGAGTTTTTAAAGCACATACACAGAATCTTATAATCTGTCAAAACCTTTATATACTCATGTCTGCTTCCTTTTTTTTTTTTTTTTTTTTTTTTTTTTTTTTTTTTGGTTTCTTTCTTTTTCTTGAAAGAGGAGGAATCAAAAAAAAATTTAATGCATCCCAGAGTTGTGTCAGCAGAAGGAATTGCAAGGATGCTTGGATCTTACAGCACTGGTCAAACACCTCCATCACGGGCATTGTTGGCAGATCTTGTATGTAAAGCACTCATTGGCTTTGTCAAAATGGCCGTCCTCCTTCTTTGAAAAAATTCTGTTGTGATAATACTCCCAAGTGGCAAAATCTTTTGTTCAGACTATTTAAAATCAGGTTGTTCAACTGGTAACACTAAATCTTTTTTCTTCCACCTTTTTTTCTTTTTTTGATTGTGTGAGCCCTTCCTGAAGAAGAGAAGGCATTCTTCAACCAGTAACCTCCTTTGTCATCTTCTTGGGCTCTGTGCCTTTTCCTTTTCCTTTGATGTGGTTTCCCAAGCAGAGGCTGTTAAGTTGATGAAATACATTTTGACATGTACCTTGGTGTCTTCAGCAGTCCTTATGCATACAAACTGATTTAAGTTAGGAGAGATCACGCTAATTGGTGTAGCAGAACTGTTTATAAAAGAGTTGACAGCAGCAGAAATTCTTGTCTGCACAGGTATGAGTCTCTAACACCATTAGTTTGCAGGCAGAACCTCTGGTTGGTCAGTTGGTGAGGGGTTTTTGCTGAAAGGCATCTTGGATTGTCCCTGTGAGGTGTGTCTGGAGTGCCTGCTGATACTCTTCCATCAGCAGGGAGTTCTGTCACTGCTCAAGTGTTCCTTGTATGCACCAGTGCTTTCTCCATCCCAGAATACATGGGTTGCACTATTTGAGCTTCCTTTCTAAAAAGAACTAAGCTGCCACTTCTGAACCTTTGCCAGAGCTGTGCTGAGGCAGCTCAGCAGCTGTGGCTGTTCATTGATTCAGTGTGGTAGCTTCAGACTTTCCGTTCCGTGGTGTGAATGGGCATTTTTCTCTGGGTGAGCATATGGGCAGTTTTGATGGACTGGGTCCCTTCCTGCTGATGCTGGCAGCTGTAGGGTTGACTGTAGCTGTCTCAGCTGATTGCCTGGCTGGAATTCTCTACACTTTGGACCATGCTCAGCTGTGGAGTGTTTGCTCTGTGTTAGAAAGTAGAGTGAATAATAATGCCTTACATAGATCTGCACATGACCCATTAACAGTGACGTGCTGATGTTACACTGGCAGCTCCCAGAACATCTCCGTGTGGGAAGGATGTGTTTGGGGACACCCTCACATCCACTTCCCAGACGAGCCAAACTGCAAACATCTTTCTCTTCTATTCCTCTTTAGCTGGTGTATCCTTTTATAACTCAGTTCGTCTGTCTCCCTAAAAATAATCTACTGTGATCTTGTTGCTCCTGTTTGCCTGAGAAGTTACAAGTAATGAAGTAAAGGGTTCATAAATATTAGTGAGATAGGAATGTTCTTCGTGAATATAAACACTCTGGCAGCACTTTCGTGCATTTCTTTAGCTTTGTTTGTATGATTCAGAGATCTCTTGGTAGAAAAAGTATGTTTTGCTTCTTGGGAAACAGGCCCTTGAGATTCCTGGTGTCCTTTAGATGGCCTGGGGATTTTTTTTTTTTCTCTTTTTTTTCTTTTTTTTTTTGTCATGTAAATGGAATTTCCTACCAAAAACTGGGCTCTGAAAATGAGATGGGGCTCAGTTCTTATATTTCATAAGTTATATGAAATTTTTTGAATTAAAAAATATTTAAGAAATATTAAATATTTATCTTGGTGTGCCCTTAAATGTAAAACATTTCTACATATATTTAATTTTTTTCGTATTTTACAAAAATTAAAGTCTTTTTGGTATTTTGATTTTATTGGCTGCAGGGACAGGATTTGTTCTTGGGTCCATCAGAAATCCCTAAGGAATTGATAGTGTGAGAACAGTCATGAGCTGTCTTTGAAGCATGGGCATATCCTGCAGTTCTTACCTTATGTTTCCACTTCAAACATATGAGAATAAACATCTTCAGTGAAACACTAGGATGTGAATTACTATGGCCATGGATGTAGTTTTCTGGATTTCTGGTTCAGCTGCTTGTGATGGGTAATGAATTATGGGAGAAACATGCAATTTTTCCAACACTTCATCTC
Source organism: Pyrocephalus nanus (assembly GCA_038380795.1). Classification (NCBI taxonomy): domain Eukaryota; kingdom Metazoa; phylum Chordata; class Aves; order Passeriformes; family Tyrannidae; genus Pyrocephalus; species Pyrocephalus nanus. Next base: position 11,423,093 of record CM076272.1, read on the forward strand.
CCTGAAATTCTGTGGAAGTGTACGCTGCCATGAGTACTGCCAGACTGCTGCTGGATTTTTTTATTCTCAATATGATTATAATTTTAATGTGCTTATGCCTCCCCAAAAAAAAAAAAATTATAATGATGCCTGAATTGTTAGCAAAAAAAAAAAAAAAAAAAGCTCCACTTTCTTAAATACCCATGTACAAGTGTTAAATTCAGAGGTATTTTATACCACTCGTGTAGCCATGGAAACAATAACAAGTATTTGATTTTTAGGGCGCAGCTTCTTGCACACCATAATTATGAATAAATAGCAGTAGGACCCAATTCAGCTGCCTTTTTTTTTTTTATTTTTCAAAAAAAAAAAACCCAAAAAAAAACAAAAAAAAACCAAACCCACACCAAAAAAACCCAACCCAACAAAAAACCCACAGTTCCCTCTTGCTCTCAGAAATCTTTTGTACCTTTTTTCCCAAGTGCTTTGGGAAAATCCGTGCCACTGCTGGCTGGAAGTTCAGTAGAAGAAAAAGTTACAAAGTGCTCTGTGAGGGTGGTGACCCCCTGAGCTTGACACCGTGAGGTGCTGAGCACTCCAGGCTTGATCCAGCAAAGCACTTTAGCACCTACTGAGATGGCCTTAAATGTTTTGCTGGAGGTAAGCCAGAATGTTCTGTATTTGCATGAATGAAAACATCTGCACTTTGTAGTAGACCCTTTATTTATTTGGAGGGGGGGGAAGATTAAATCTTTTTTTCTTCAAAGTACATCAGACCAAGAGAATTTTTGTTTTCTTTGAAAACACGACATACTGAGGTAAGTAAAAAGTTCCTGACATCGTTTAGTGTTCAACCTCTAAAATAAGGGGCTTGGATTTTCACCAAAGCATTAGGGTAGTGTGAGCTGTGTCAATATGAGAAGAACAGGTCCAAGTACCAGTACACTTTTATAGTTTGGCTTTTTTCCTCATTGTTGTAGGGTTTTTTAAAAGGAGCCTGAGAAAAATCTCTTTTTGGGTAGTGAATACTATTCATTTTGATTTGTAGCTGATTTTGCAGTTTTAATGGCTCTGACATCCTTGTCTCTGCACAGCTCTAACCTCTGTCTTGGGACATTTTTGGTACAGGAGGAGAGACCTGGAGAGGTGGCCATTCTCATGCATGGCTGGTTTCACCACCCTCTGCAGCTGTTCCAGGGGCCAAGTGCTGTGTTTCTGTTGTCTTTTGTTTAGATCTGCATTTGAAAATGTGCATCCTAGTTTAGTTTCTCAGTGTGGAGCAGGTCATTTTCTTCTGAGCATTCAGACCTCTGTTAGATCTCTAGAACTCAATGACAAGGGTGCCTGTTAGCTGCCCGTTCACCTAGTCAATAAAGCAGAACATTTTTATTTTTTTTTTAAGGAATATTTTCCTGTCACAGTGGCAAACTCTGTGCAGCTGGCTCTGCCATTGTGTGCACCTTTAAAGGTGCTCTAAGATGCAAGGCATTGATTAAGCTGTGTGGTAGGTTCAAGTTTTTGGTGGCCTGAACTACCTGAACTAAAACTAACCTTCTTTTTGGGTGTGTGAGTAGTAACCTTTTTGGGTAGCTTTTATATGAAATATATAAATCAGGAAAGGAGAAAAACTAGTGACATACATAGCATTGTAGTAGAACTTAAAAGGACAAAACAGGGAATGACAGGTATTTGAAGTTAAACTACTGATCTAGAAAAGAGGCTGACATCTGGTCTCCAATCTGATAGAGCATTCTGGAAAAGGACAAAGAAGAAAATCTGTCTTTCCCCTCAGGAGGGTGAACACTGCAAGGAGATTCTTGCCAGCCACCTTATTCTTCCCTTTGTTTATGGCAGGCTTAAATAAGATTTTTCAGAAAGCTGTTAGTGTTGTCACACTGCATTAAATCCTCTGTGTGTAATGATTTAGGACAAAATCAAACAATTACATGGCTGCAGGGAAATCACTGGAAGTTTTAATGATTTATTAAGAGAAGCATTAACTATTATGTTTTAACCATACTGGAATGTAGTATTTATACTAAATACTGTATTTAAGATGTATTTAATGCATTTGTGAAGGTTGGCCCAGTTATGTTTCTGTGGGAAATGAAGCCAAATAGTTACATTATTTCCTGGCTTTCCATGTGTTAACTTTGGGATGAATCTATTCGTTTTCCCAGTTGATTGCTTACTTCCTATTTTGAGAGAGGGAAATAAATTTAAATCATTTTCATAGCTTTCTGGTTTTTGTTAAAAGGTTTTTCCTGAAATCTAGGCTTTGCCTCATGGGTTTGACAGTGTGCATATTTATGACAAATACAGAAATTTTCCATCCCATTAAAGTTTGAACAGATAGTTTCAGCAGATACTCCTTCAGGACAAAATTAATGCTGTAACTTTGTGAAGAGTCATTAAAAGGTCTTAAGTCTTTAATAGAATATGATACCTTTCATTCAGTCATTAACTATTATGGGATGATCTCCTGGCCAGGAATGTGCAAGAGGGCTTTGGAGGCCAGTCACTTCTTTCAACAGTAGCTGAATAACAGCAAAAAACTGTGATGGTTCAATCCCAGTTAATGGCTGTTGCAAAAGAAAGGCAAAACAAATGAAACAGAAGGTCAGAGCATGTGTGAAAGTATTGGCTGGCAAGAATCCTATTGACTTGTGTTATAAAATACCCAGTGGATATATATATAAAAAAAAAATAGGGTAATTGTTTTGAGAGTTTTATCAGCTCTCTGTTGATCTGGGATATTTTTGGCAGTTTATCATGTTCAGTAACCTTCCATACTGAAATATGAAAAAGTCCTGTAATTCAGTGCATATGATGTACAAAACATTAGTAAAATAGTATTTTTCTGAAGCTTGTTTTCTATAATCCATATGAGAACAGAAAATGTACTATTCCTGTGCAATAAGAAGGATAAATCTTAACATACTTTAAATAAAAATACCAAAAAAATTACATGAAAGCTTCAGGCTCTTTTAGTTTAGAGTTTCAGTGAGCCATAGATTTTACTTTAAACCATAGATAGTTTGTGTGCTGTGTTCATGCTTAATTACAACAGAACACATCAAAAGAAAATTATATTGTCTGAAGGAAATTAGAATAACAAAGAACTAGCATGAGAACAAAATCTCAATATTGGGTTTATGGAAAAGATGTTTTCTCAGAGAATTTTTTGGGAATATAAATTCCTTTACAGATAAATATTTAGTCTTTTAAGACTGTGTAACAAAATTGCAAATTGCATTTTGAACTGTAGCTGGATATGAAGAACTAAAATAGAAATCACAATATCTGGAGGGTTTTCTTTCAAAGCCTATTTCTTTTATTCCAGTATTTTCTTCCTATAAAATTCCTATAAGCCCACCAGGGAGTTTCAGATTGTTTATAATACAATGCCCTGTTTTATTTTTTAATGTTAAAAACAAGAGTAGGATCTAGGAAGAAGTAAAAAGGAAGGGGCATTTGTGTACAAACTGCAATGTTTCCTTAGGCAAAAAGGTCTTCTACAGAGCATGCAAGTTTTACAATAGAAGGTAGTTTGCTATCATGTGTAGCTGCAAATAACAGGTGATAACACAGAGGCTGATTTGCAAGTGTTTTCATGGTCATAATTTAGGATTTGGTTTTTTTCTCCTCAGTAACTCGAATACATCAAGTGGGATGGAGGGAGTTGTACCAACACCTGAGAGGAGGAAATCTTTCCATTTCACAGCTATTCTCTGGGTGTAGATTTTGATCCAGAGGAAATCTAATTAGCTCCAGCAGAAATATAACTAATAAAAGGCTCTAGCTTCTGACCTGGCAGTGGAATTATAAAGTGGCCCCCATGGTGAGATCTGGGTATTTTCAGAGTCCCAAATTCTAGCTCTGGCCCTGTCTAGTGAAAAAGTGCTGAATCCATGGCACCCAGCTTCTGAATTTGGAGATGAAGAATTCCTCCTGGGCAAGTAATTCCAAGCCCTCCTGGAGTACATGCCCTGTGTGTTGGTGGCCGTTTTGTCCTTGATTAGCTGACTCGTAAAACATGATAGATATTGCCATGTAGCTGCACAGCCCCACAGTTGGGCATCTCTGTTTATGTTCAAAGCATTTTGCAGCTTGATATAATGTATGTGAATGGTGCTCAGCAAATAGTCAGGGAACTAAAACCCAGCAGCTGTCTCCTTTGTGCATCCATTTTCAATAATTAATTGGGTATTCTGTGACTTTTAATTGTGAGAGGGGCGATGCTAGTTTTACAACTCCTAAATTCAGTATGATCAGAAAAAAAGCTTTTGTGTTTCTAAATGCAAGGCTAGTACAGCTGATCCTGATTAAACCAATAGGAAATAAACTGTAGTGGTGTAAAATTTAATTATAGCCATTAGAACTTTATACTAGTTTTACTGTTGGGAGCTCAGACAGTATATAGACTGTAAAGAATCATTCTTTATGGTATCTCTCTCTGCACCAAGGTAGTCTGCCTTTTCAAAGGATATTATTGCTCAGAGTAAATATCGTTGAAGAAGTGTCCTTGGGCTAGAAATTGCAGTGTCATTAATGTTTGTATAAAACAGGGAAAGTGTGTGAACAAACCTTTTTCTTGTGGTCAGTGTTTTTGCTCCCAAATGTAGGTGTGTGTTAGGTTGTCTTCAGAGTCTGTATGAAACAGTGTCTGCAGATGCTGTGTCTGGCTCTGGGGAGTTGCATTCACAAGTCACTGTAAATACAAATTTAGAATGGGAGTCAGGTAGGTCAGAAGGGCCTCCAGAGAACATCTGCTCCAGGTCCCACTTGAAGCAGGTCCTGTTGGAGCAGGTTGTTCAGGGCTTTGTCCAGCCAAGGCTTGAACGTTTTCAAGTACAGGAGCTCCATAGCTTCTCTGGTCAACACGTTCCTGTGTTTGCCCACCCCCCTTGTGCTTTTTTTTTTTTTTTCTTTTTTTTTCCTTTCCTTTCCAGGTCCAAATTTCTTATTTTCCAACTTAATGATTGGTGCTTCTTGTACTTCCAGAATATTCAGGCTTCATCTTTTCATATGCTCCCACTAGGCAGACAAACCCACTTCAGCTGTTCCAAGGGCTGAACAAACTCCTCTCTGTTTGGATGCCCTGTGCTCCATTCCCCTGAGCATTTCAGTGCCCCTGCACCAGACTCGCCCAGAATGGCAGTGTCTTGTACTGGGGAGCCCAAACTGGCCCCTTGCAGCAGATCTGGTCTCACAAGTGCTAAATAGAGGGGAATTACCACTTCCCTGGACCTGCTGTCTGTGGCCTTGCTGATAAGGCGCAGTGTGAGGTTTGCTTACTGCAGCTCAGGGGCACAATTCTGACTCGGTTCACCTTGTGTGCCAAGGTGCTGCTCTGCAGAGCTGTTCCATAGCCAGTTGGCCTCCAGTCTGTACTCTGTGTGGGGATGATCTGTGCAGGTGCAGGACTTTACATTTGGGTTTGAGCTTTATGATGTTCCTATCAGCCCATTTTTCCAGCCTGTCAAGGCCCTGATGAGGAGCAGGCAAACCATCCATTGTATCAACTACTCACCCCAAGGTGATGTCTTCCAGACTGTCAGGGGGTGTTCTCTATCCCATCATCCAAGTGGTAAATTGAATTACTTCATTAATCACTGCAGATTGTAGATGCAGAATCAATCTCTGTCTTTGAAAGCTGATGCATAGCAGTCCCAGTTGTTCTGTGACCTTCTGGATCCAACTTACATGCCTTCCTTACAGTGATTCCCTTGCAAGGAGTGACTCAGTGTTGCTGCAAATAGTTTCTCCCTCAGTGAGTGACATCGAATTTTATACTTTCAAAACATAGGAAAGAGTTTTGCAATGTTTCAGAAGAGAAACCAAAACTAAAGCTGGGTGGCAGCCTTTGGGTAGAGGCACAGGGGGCACTGCCCTGTGCTGAGGGGCATGTGTTGGCATTGGGAGTGCAGTGCAGGCTCCCACCTGCATCAGCAGCTCCAGTCCTGGAAAAACAGCACCACCAGAGTGTCCCTGAGCTTCAGGCTGTTATTCAAGGGAGATGTGTGTGACCATGTATGGCCATCAGTAACTGAGGGAGAACTCAGGGATGCCAGTCAATAAATAGTGTGTGCCCTGAGTTATTCACTGAAAACACACCAACTTCCAGTGTATCTAATGAGAAACTGGATTTTTCAGACCATCTTTTGTCAGCAGTAAGCCAGTGGCTTTTTTTTTCTCTCTGGCATTACTGTTAGTATGTGAGCTTTCTACTCATCTGCTTGTGTTGCTTGTTGTAACATTCAGATCTGTTCTCTCCAAGTGTGGAACAGTTCATTGTTTTAGTAATTTGGGGCAGTAATTTATTATTGATTATGCTTTCACAGTCGAGCAATCACATTACTTTATTAAATCTATTCTTCACCAGCACATAAATGGATTATTTGTAATGGGACAGCTATGGGTTGCTACTGAATGTGGGTTTTGCAATTTCAGCCTGAAAATGGTAATTCCCTCACTGCACTCAGCCTTTGGAAAGGGATCACCATGAGAGGTTTTGGGAAACCACAAATCTCTGCATTGCCTGATGGAGAAAGAAAACATGTGTGAGTGAGGCTGTGGAAAATGGCATTGATTATCTTAGGAATTAACAGTGCACAGAAAAGAGACAGGAACTGCCATTGTAGAGGAGCTGCACAATTCCTGATAGGCTGCTTTTCGTGCAGCCTTGTCACAGCCCTTTCTCCATCTGCTCAAGGACTCCTCAGACGTGCCTGCAGAGACCAGGGCAGTGCCCCCTCAATGCCTGGCCTCAGGTTACTTCTCTGCTGTGATGTCTTACAGCAGAAAGATGATGACCCTCAGGAACTCACTGGTAGTTGGGCTTCTCTGGCTGTTTTATCTGCTTTTGTGCTTGTTCTGTCAGTGCTCTGGAAGAGAAATAATCCTGACAAGTGTGTGTGCTGCTTGGCATATTAAGCATAAAGATTGTGAGTGCTGCTGTAAAGCCAAAAGAAATAATTAGCTTTATGTCTCTCTTTGAACTCACATTTTCCCTTAAGCAGGACTGTTCTGACCGTGTGGTAGCAGTGAAATCTGATGCAAGGTCAGCTGCCCGTGAGCTCCCAGCTCTGCTTCCTCAGCTCCTTGCTGGTTTTTGGCAGGGCAGTCCCTCCACACCTGTGCAGCACAGGCAGTGGCCGAGAGCAGGGAACCACTGCACTGCAGAGCCCTGACCCATTTTCAGATTATGCAAGTCTCCAGGGCCCTTCTAATTCAGTGAGATGAATTCTCTTTTAGAAGATCCTGAGGACAAACAAAACACTTCATTGGGGGCAGGTTTGGGGAACATCAGCAGTCAGTGAGTTAGGCCTGGATTTCACATTGTGCTGTTACATATTCAGTGATGAAAGTCAATTAAAACAGAGAAATGTTTAGTGTTTTTGCATGAATTATCCTAGAAATTTATGTTTAATGTTTGTTGAGCATGTGTTAAACCAGTGTTGTAGTGGAGTGATCCTTTCAAAGGTTGTTTCACTGAGAGAGGATCTGGCTCTCTTGTGCTGTTGCAGTACAGTTACCATGCACTGCAAGAAGCAGATAGCTGAGTTCTGCCTGAGGGTTTATTCCTAGCCATGATTTACTCAGTGAGGACCGAACTGAGGTCTCACAGCCTGGAGTTCTCACAAAATAGTTGGATAACTTTTCAGCCATTTCAGGTTTACTGAAATTATGTAAAACTGATGCTCTGAGTTTTTGATGAATGCAAGGCATTCGTAAAGATGCTGAGTCACACAGGTGAGTCACAGTGCAGCATTTTTCATGAGTCTGTTCCTTCCACAGAATTTCACACAACTCCCACCAGCAGGAATGGGAGTTGTATTTCTGAACGTACTGGCATACAAGACCAGGAGGTACTTGGAAGTACAGAGCTGGAGAGACATACCTGAAAGGGTTACTCTGGATTTACCTGCAGTCAGACTGTGGTCCCTGTGCTGAAGTCTGCAGTGTAGGTTATGCCTCTAGAGTACAAACTGTTTTAGCCTGAGGAAATCATTCTCTGTTTGCCTGTTCTAAATTCATATCAGGTACCTTTGTCTCTCTTGAAGTGAGTTCTTCACTTCCAAGACTGTTTGCTTTTGTCTTGCACAGTTGTCTCAAATGGTTGCTGCTTATTTTCTGATCTAGAGTCAGTTCCTGTGACTCTCAGTGATATTTATTCTGTAATTAATACCTTTTTTCTCAAATTTATCTTTTTACAGTTATTCAGTGAAAAAATAAGTGGAGCAGAAGGAACAAAGTTAGATGAGGAATTTCAAGAGATGGAAAGGGTAAGGAAAGTTACATTATGTTTTTCAATATTAAGCTATTGCAGAATCAAAAATGTTCCGTGTTTCAAGTGATAGAATGGTATTGTAGATTTAGCTGGGGGGGAACCCCACAAGGTGCTTCCAAACAAATATATAAGGATAAATGAAAATTTGTCTTTGAGCCTTGTCAGCTCAGCCAAGGGAGAAGAGACATCCTCAAAGCATAGGAACAGGTTCCACTGGCACCTCTCACCAGTGAAGAGAAGCTCCTGCATGAATAGTGCAGAGCACCAGGAGGGACCTTTTTCTTCTGTGTGGGAGATTAGAGAAGTCTTCAGTGTTAGTGAGTCCTTGCATCTGTCACAAAGTCTTCCCATCTGATATTATTCATTATAAAAATCAAACTACTTGTGTGATATTTTTCTCTTGATACAGAATTACATTTCTTAATATAAATCCTTTTTCAGAAATTTACATGAACTGTGGAAATTGAGATGTTTGCTATACACTTTTTAGTTATTTTGCAATTAGACAATGTTACTGCCAGTTTCTGCTTTTAAAGCTTTATGTGCCTTTTTTAGTTGCAGTTGCTTTTCTGTGTATTTTTTCATGTTCACAGTAGACCTAGGTGACAGCTTTTATTGTTGGTAGATTGAGAAAAAAAGTCTTGAATTTGTCATCCAAACAGGCTTCTAAGTTTCAGCTTCTTTGGCTATGGAATAATTATTTCATTTCATTACATTAAAGGGTAAAAATAATATGCAGGCCTGAAGGGAGGAAAAGTGGAACAAACCAGAAATGTGATTTTTTTTTTTTTTAAATAGCATTTCCTAAACTGTTAAATGGGAAGACAGTGCAAACTACTGCTTTAAATGGCCCTGGCCCCACGACTGTGAGGGATATATTCACTCTTTGTCACATGTGGAGAAAAGCAGTCTTAAAACCAACTATTGAGCTGGCAGGAAAATTGTAGTCTAAAATGTGTTAAGCAGTCAAGACTGATGGGCTGGAAAGGCAAGCCCACATTTTGATATAAACCTTCTCTTTTTCCCAGTACTACCTGCCAATCAGTGGGGTTTTTTGCAAAATCCTGTCATAACTATGAAATGGATATTTATGTTGTTTTATTTTAAATGAAATTTCGTAATCAGCTAGAATAGTATATTATGTCCAGTAGAATTATCAGCTTTCTAGTATACAATTTTCTTTTTACTAACTGTTACTTTTCTGTTTCAGAAAATTGATGTTACTAATAAAGCTGTAACGGAGCTTCTGTCCAAATCCACGGAGTATCTTCAGCCAAATCCAGGTAGGACAGGAACAGTAGGTCCTGGATTTTGATGAACATTGTTTTATTACTTGGAAATTAATTCTAGGCAAATAAAAGCTAATTAGGTCATCATGGTGAGGCTTCTGTCTGGAGTTCTGCAAAGTTCTTCTAAGGAAGTGAGGGAGAGGGAGCAGGAGATTGGCTTTGGCTGTGCTTGTATCTACTTTGTGTTGGCTTTCTGCAATATATCTAATCAAGGGGCTCACAAGCAGGAATGTGAGTGTTGGTGAATATCCACAGATGACAACAACCATTCCCAATATATATTTGCCTGGAGAAATGATGCTCTTTCAGTTGGGAGTAAAAACCAGTTTCGTATGACCCATATTGTTGAATGGAACCTGATTGCAACTTTTGACTCTTAAGTACACAACAAAAATCTTACCAATCTGCACACCAGCCCAGTGACTTGCTTTGTGCCTTTGCTTGTTAAATGATTAGTTTTAAAAGTGGTTTTATCACTTTTTTTTTTTTTTCTTTTTTAGCATACAGAGCCAAGCTGGGAATGCTGAACACTATGTCAAAGATCAGAGGCCAGGTTAAAACCACAGGCTATCCCCAGACAGAGGGACTCCTGGGAGACTGCATGATACGGTATGGCAGAGAGCTTGGCGATGAGTCTATGTTTGGTGAGTCTGGGAATCTCCTCTGGGAATATTTCTGCATAAAGTTCTTTGCAAAATATTACTCAGTGACATAACCTGTGTAAATAGGTGCTGCAGGTAAGAGGGAAGGTTAAGTACAGGGATCAGGGGATGTCTGATATAGTTAAGAAACATTTATCCTTCATTTGTGCTTCTGCACGTTTGTCCACCTCTATTGCAGGTGGGTTTGATAACTGTGCCCTCTGATCATCCCTGCTATTACCATAACCATTCTATTTTCTAAGTTGCCAAATCTAAGTAATTTAGGGTGATTCTTAAATGCAGTGTATTTCTTTTAACCTTTAAATAAAAATGGTTATGCTATATTTGAAAAGTAAACTAAGGGAAACATTTCTGTAGAAAAAAATAAACAGTGACTTTAGATTTTTGTTTTGGTTTGGTTTTTGTTTGATTGATTGTGTTTTTTTATTTTTATTTTTTTAAATAATGACCTGGGCAAACACAGTAGAGAAAACAGTAATTTTTTTTTTCCTCTAATGCCCTTCAGGAAAAAGAAAAGTAATTCAGAACAAAAACTTCCCAGTTCTAGTTTTCTGTTTGGAACAAGCATAGCTTGAATTATTTTTACTCTTCAAAGACCTCTGGCAGATACAAAGATACCTATTTGAAATGGGTATTTCATTAGACAAATTTTCTGCTTTTGCATATCTTGAGAAATAATTACCTTATTCTTTACCATAGGCCTTGCACTACTGGATGCTGGTGAGAGCATGAAGCAAATGGCAGAAGTGAAGGACTCGCTTGATATTAATGTCAAACAAAATTTTATTGATCCTCTACAGTTATTGCAGGACAAAGATTTAAAAGAGATTGGGGTAAGTTTTCCAGGGCAAATCTTCACTTATGAATAATCAGAGTCAATTAAACTCTACGTTCCTGAGATTTTTCTTGAAATCAATAAGGCAGATAAATTTCACTGCATATAAGTTTCTCTCTCTGGCAAAACAGTGATGAAATCCACTTAAAATCAGTGCCTGGCTATTTCTCACTTGTCTAACCTACTCCATTTGCTATATTGCTTGCAGAATCAGTAGAGGATAGTGAAGAGAATGGTATTCTTTATTTTTCTGTGATTTTATTTTAACCAACATTTTTATTAAATCTTATGAACATGTGAGTGGGCTGTGATTTACTGCTAGTGATTATCCTATCTTACCATCTCTGTCAGCCTAAAGCTGTTTATAATGGGAAATGAATATAACTGTTGAAAAAGGGCAATCGCAGAATGTTCTGAAAAGTGTCATAAAATGTTGAAGTGCCATATGCCACTATAGGAAAAATATAGGACACTAAGGGACACATTTTTAACCTTTAGAGTTAAGGTTTTCAGTGTTTTTGTTTACAATGTGACAATTCAAAGAAAGCCAGGCAGTCTTTGTCTGAGTCTGTTGATTCCAATGGATCTGGGTAATAAGCAAGTTAAAAGCCTGATGAAATGCAGAAATGAAAGTTATTTTATTTATTTACACATAAATGAATGTGGAAAGCATAGCACACAGATAGTAATAATGTCTTGATGTCTCTAGCTGTCTCCCATGATACATAACTGTTTTCAGTTGTGGTTCTTCTGAACTGATGAAAAGAAATTGTTTGACATCAGTTTTAATGAGCATTTTGTACCGTCACTTTGAGTCCATTCTCTAAGTCTGTCAGTTCTGTGATTTTTGGCAACAGAAAAACTTATGTAGATAGATGGAAGTGTCAAGTTGATACCTAACAAAGAGAGCAAGAATACACGATTTATTGAAGCGCTGCTTATGATGGGAAAATAACCCTTAAACTTTCAGCAGTCATATTGCAAGCAATTCAAGACATAAAATTGAATTGCATGTAGAATAGGGTGACACACACACATTTAGGTTGGATCCTGCTTCTCATCTAGAGAATCTGAGGTGTTGCATATTTAGTGAACTCCATGAGGCTGATGTCTAAGATTAGCAAATCAAAACAGCCAATACCCCACGTGCTAACAGAAAGCTGTTTATTTAAAATTTCATTCATCTATGCAGCCCTTGACTTACCTGATGCTGCCTCGGATCAAAGGGATGGGCTGTAATAATCTCTGAGCCTCGTGTTTCTCTAAGTCTGCATATATTTGCATCCTTAACTGAAATTTCCTGTGTTTGTTTGGGCAAGTCCCATTTGGTCCTTCTCATAAGTGTTCTGTCTAATTTAGCATCATTTGAAGAAATTAGAAGGACGCCGTTTGGATTACGATTATAAAAAGAAGCGTTTTGGAAAGATCCCGGATGAAGAAGTTCGACAAGCAGTAGAAAAATTTGAGGAGTCAAAGGAACTGGCTGAAAGAAGCATGTTCAATTTCTTAGAAAATGATGTAAGTCTGTCCTGCATTTTTCTTTGCTGCAGTACATCCAAGAGGGCAAATGTGTGGGACTGGATAAAGCCTGTCCCATCCTTCACAGAAAGTGAGGTCTGAAAGCAGAAAGTGCCTCTTCCCGCTTTTAATCTCCTGTCAGAGAAGAATATAATGCACAGCATAAATGGCAAAACTCAAGAGTTCAGGAATTTCTTCTGGAGATACAGTGGCTCAGACAAGATTGCCACAGAGGTCTTAAGTAGAACTAGGTGAGAGTAGAATGTAGTTTGGTCAGTGAGAGGGTGAAAGTTGGGAGATTAGCACAGTCATAGACCTGCTGCTGAAACGATGAGCAAGGGTATGTACCCTGTGCTTTAATTTAGGTTACTTACAGCCAAAACTTTGCTGCTGTTTTGGAGTCTCTGAATGATTTTACCTCTGAAAATCATTATTATTACTGTTTGGCTCTGAAAATTACTCTATAGAGTGAGTTTGTGGCTTGGGCTCAGGTATGTGGACTTTGGCTCAGAGTCCAAGTCCATCATGAAATTATGTCTAAATAAGGAGCAGCTGTGGTCATTCAGGATAATCCTCTCTTCTGTCCACACACAGAGGAATAGCAGGATGTGCTTTCTCCCATGTAATCGTGGAATTGTAGGAAAAGAGAACTGGACCCATTTGGGCCTATTCCAAAGCTTTCTCTTCTCCTTTAGGTGCAGCATCACAGAAAACACAGCTATAAAGCAAGAAGTGCTGTCTGAGCAAATTGCAACCTCTCCCTCTCTGCACACCCCGTTATAAACTAGCCTGTAGCTCCTAAACTGTTTGTAAGTGGGACACATTGGTTACAGCAGGGTATAGTCTAAGGCAGTAAACCCTCTTGCTGCTTCACCAGTGCAATTTATATGAGGGCAGCTAAAACTGTAATGTGCTCCATCAGCAGTTCCAGCACTGTCCCACCGTGGGCTCTACCAATTGCCTGGTTGCAGTGTATGTGTGTTTTACAATTCTGCCTTCCATAAGCAGCTGAGAAATGTTTGAGAGTGTTTATCGTTAGTCAGAGCACCAAACTAAGGATAAAACAGTGCAGGAGTTCAACTGGTTTAGCTGAGCCACTTGAAAACTTATGGGTTATGCTTTCTAGCATAACTTAGGCTGCCTTTGGGAGGGTGTGAACTGGATGTCCCTCTGGGGTTTTTTCCATACCCATTTCCTATTGTTTCTGTTTAAAGAAAACTCTGTGCTCTTTCCCTTCCATTTTCCATGCTAACCCAGTCTGTCTGTCTTCCTCAAACCTCTCATTACAGCCTTGTGGTCTAACCCCAGTCTAACTGGGTTTGCAAAGATCTTAACTGCAGTCACTTCCTTATGATCCTTCGCAGTTCCCCAAGTCTCCCTCTCTTGGTCTCCTTGCCATGTCTCTGTTCCCTGAGGTCTGATTCCCAGCCATCTTGCCAGGTGCCTTTTCCAGACTCAATCCTGATGCACATCTTTCTCAGGTTTTTGCACTGCTAGTTCCAGACCTCCCACATAGACACTGTTGCAGACACTTCTTATCAGATCCATCTTCCTGCCTTTCCCACTCAACCAGTCCCAGGCTTATCTTCCTAAGTGGCTTTTAGTCCCTCAAGTTTCTCTGGCTCTTTCCCAGTTTCTCTCTCTCTTCTAATACATAATTCCATATTTCTCCTGGCTCATAGTTGTCTTGTTTGGACAGTCCTTTTCTCTGACCACCCCATCCAAACCCCAGGCACTTTATGTGTTGTCCTCAGCTGTTTATATTACTCTCTTCTGACTGTGATGGAATTGTATCAGCTGTTGGTTTGGTTCTATGCATTTTATTTCTCTGTGCTATGTGACAGCGTTTGGCTCTCTTGGAGTCCTGGCAGAATTTCTAATGGTCTTTTTAACTGAGTAAAAGCAGACAAAGTATAGCACAAAATTGCCATGGGTTCATAAAACATTTGTAGAAAGTTTACTCAGATATTTTCATATGATCCAGTGTCTGAAGACATCACAATGGAATGGAAACATGTCAGACTTCTTGGGGTCTGTCTTCTTAATGTTGTCTTAAAGGAAGAGGACAAATCTGTTACTGCTCCAACCCCTCATCCAGCTTGAACTTTTCAGCTTGTCTTAGGGGAATAAGATTATTTGTTACCTCATGAAGAAAAATATTTTGAATTTTCTTTTTCTCCTTCACATTTTCCCTTTTCTCCACATTTGTATTTTTGAATGATTGGCTAATGCTTTTAAATTCCAAACAGGTAAATCAGGTTTCATTTATTGGTTTATAAATGCTGCCATCTAGTGAGGTAAGTTCAGATCATTTTAGAACTGTAGTTTATAAACACTGCTAATAAACACTAATGGGTCTGAGTCACAAGAGCTGTCACAGTGTAATTTATTCCAACATTCTGATCAGAAAAGCCCCACTTTCACCTGCTAAGGGGTCATGTCCTGTTAAATCTTTCGGGCTTGGGTGTTGACAGACAGCTGGCTTGGAAGTTGAAAGCAGAAGGGATTTGCACATTGTGAGAGGAAATGACTCAAGGACCCAGCCCTGAGTTAGTGAACTAGAAGTTATACCTCAATTTTGTTCAGTTTCCAACTGGCAGTTTCTTCGATAGAATCACGTGCTCTTTTCCAACAACCTCCACAAGGTACCGTGGTCTTTTGAGATACCAGGTCTGTTTTGAATCTTTTTGTTTACCCTTCAGCTGAATGTACTGCAGGCTCCTTACAACTATTTTCCTCCTTGTATTTCAGATAGAACAAGTCAGCCAGTTGGCTGTGTTTGTAGAAGCAGCACTAGATTACCATAAACAATCCACAGAAATCTTGGAGGATCTGCAGAGCAAGCTGCAAAACCGGTAAGACTGAACCCCTCAGAAAGTTTTGATCCTCTTTTGCAGCCGAGGTTCACAACTGTGGAAGGTCAATGAAGCAGGAGATCCTGTAGCACCAGCTCACAGATGCACATTTGCTGTGCTTTGTGCTGTGCTGAACTCCACTGCTTTAAACTGCTGCCACCTGGCAGAATTTTGCTGTGCTGGGAGACTTTAATGCAATGCAGGATCTGCCCAGGGAGCTCTGAGTGTGTGCAGAGTGTCTCTCACATCTGTGGAGGTTAATGAGGACAGCCTCCCTTTGTTCGGGAGTTTATTTCAACTTGCATACCTGCAGTTGTGTTTTGGAGGCTTTGCTGAGGAGTTGGCCTCTCTTCATTGAGATTAAAGGTAGAACAACATTCTGCAGCAGAGTGAGGAACCAGCCAGCTGGCTCAGGACACAGCTGTGCTGTGATACACATGTGAAAGGCCCAGGTACTTTGTGTCATCCTAAGAGAAGTTGAAAATGTGCTGCCATTAATGTGTTCTTGGGGAACCAGAGACCAGAGTGTCACCTTAGCAAAGGCAGAGTCGAGATAACTGTTTGGGGCTTTCAGATCAGGGTGGATGTGGTGGCTGTGAGCGTTGGCATGAGGTTATCTGTGTCTGCAGACACCCTGCATCATCCTAGCTAGAGGGGGCAGGGAGACAAGGAGTCCTCAGCTGGGCCCCATGCACGTACAGGAAGGGGTACTGAGGCAGTTTTGGTGGCCAGATGGTTGCTTCCCATTTTCTCTAATGAAAAGGCAATGTGTGAGCTGCAGTGCCTGGGCCTCTGTCCTGCCTGTGTTTTTGTATGTGCCATTTGCAGTTGAGCTTTCCAGAGAGCTCATTCCTGCAACTTGTGCTGAACTCAGTGGCAGCCGTGGGTGCTCATCACTTCTCAAACTCAGACTGTTAAGCTTTATGCCTCGGTCAGCAGGACTGAAGTATTAAATAAAGTTCTTAAATAAAGCAGGGACTTGTTGAAATTCAAGTGTTGCATGAGAATCGAGGAGCCTTTAGTAAAAAAGCACACACTCCCCCCAGAAAAGACCAACCAACTCAAAAACCCACCAACGTAAAACCAAAACCAGCAGGAGGTTTTCTTACCCCACCTTTCAAACAGCAAAGCACTGAACCTGAGCTTAGGTTCTGTTAGTATTTCTTCCTTCAAGGTCAGTCTCTTGCCACTCTTCTCTCTGTTACAGAATAAATGTAGCATCTAGTCGGCCTAAACGTGAATTTAAGCCAAAGCCTGTAATAACTACAACTCTGGAAATCGGTGATAATCAGCAGCACAATGGGATTGCCTATAGTTCTTCCATAAAATCATCAGGTGAGTCTGTCACCACAGAATTGCTGTGTCTATAGATGCTTTGCCAGGGTGTGGCTTGAGGTATTCCTTGTGCTATGCGAACAATGGATCCACGAGGCATCAGTTTTCATGCATTTGACTCCAGTGTGTTCCCCAGATCTGGAAATGGAATGGTGAAGCATTATTGCTCTCAACAGCCTCTCACGCCTCTGAATTTTAGGTGTGGCATTCTGCTTGGTCTTTTAGGTTTTCTGTATTGCCACTGAGGGTGGGAGGAGAGAGGGAGAGGCACTTGCAGAAAACAGTTCATTTCTTGCAAAGACAGATGCCTGTGGTGGGTGTGTTTGATCACTGTCTGGAGTATCTCCAGGTGCTAATTTTTCTCCACAGTCTGAGACTATAAATGGTCAGTACAGGATGTTAAATATTAGCTATGTAAAATTCAGAGAGATGACTCCCACCCTTACTGATTTTATTAATATTTTTTACTGTCCCCTAAATTATATGTGCATTAATGAACTGAAGTAAGGGTGGTGGTGTGGGTGTAGGATCCCTCCTTTGATTAGGCCCTAATTCCACAAAAAAAAATCAACTGTTGAAAGTTGTATGAATAGTAATAATTAGTAAGGTTACACTGCTCATTCAAATAGCTTTTCTTCATCTCATGAATAAAATTATTTTGTCCTATCTCCATAATGACTACAGTGCATGATGAGATAAGACCAGTTAAAAGACCAAACCAATAAAAAACCCAAACAAACAAAAATCTCAAAACACAAAAGAGAATAATATGCTAAGGAAAGACAATGAAAAAAGCCAAATTTTTCCATAAACATTTTTTGTAAAGAAAATAGAGGGGAAGTAGGAAGCCAAAGGTTCCCTTCTCTACTTGGCATGGTACACAGGATCTTTTTCTGAATGTTTTTATTTTTTTCCCTAACTCTCCATTTTCCTCTTCCCCTCCAGTCTTGTTTCTTTTTAAAGGTTTTTGGGAGAGAAATGAGAGAGCTAAAAGTGAAAGAATAAAGCTTGGAGCTGTAACTTCATGCTCCTTCTAATGTCTCTTTAATTTTCTTGCACTGTGCTACAAGAGGAAGCTGTTATACAATCCATGCTGAAGGGAATTTGCAGCAGTTTGGCAGCATAAATCCACCAGCAAGATCTGATTCCTCGATTTGTTTCAAGCTCCCCTTGCTACCTGGATGCTAAGAGTAGTTTTTGTGTTGCTGTCAAATGTGGGATGGAGGGAGAGAACCCCTTCTGCACGTTCTCCCAGGTCAGACCACTGGTTCCTAAGACATGTGATACAGGGACACGTTTCATCCGAAGCACTGGAGATGTTTGCAGTGATCAGTAACTTCCTGGCTATTTTAGGAAAGTAGCAAAACCATAGCAAGTTTATTAAAAACTCAGCATACAATTTCTAGGCCCCTATCAATTACTTATCAAGTTATATATAGCTTTTATTTTGTTCTGTTTTGCACGTGCAGTGGAGAAAGGAGGTTCAGATTCAGCATTTGTTTATAAACGAGTGTGTCAAACCACATTACAGTGGTTTATCATTGCCATCAAGTAATTGATCCAAGATGTCCTTTAAGGGTAATCAATCCTGCCTTTGGGAGAAAGACAGGCTGCTTCCAGCCCATTTAAAGAAAAATTGCAGTTTTAATGAGCTGAAATTCAAAGATAAGGAAGGAGTGAGCCACTTCCATTCATTGGCTCCATTCATGGACTGTTGCATGAACTGTTTGAATATCACTAAATGAGGGGTTGTCTCTCAGTGCTGTCAGAATGCAAAAGAAGTAAAACAAAGATGAAAGAGATGAAAAGGAGAAATGGGATATATGTAACAATTCTTGCCATTCTTGGTGTTGCTAATGACAGCAGAAAGACCACATATCACTTTTTTTCCCCTGAAGAAAGTGTGAGTGCTGTGCTCACCTCCACAGCAGGTACAATCATCAGTGAAATCACTGTTTAGTCTCTTCTCTTTTCCTACTCAAAAATTTTCCGTATAGATTTCTGTGGAACTGCTGTGGGGTCAATATGCCCAGCTCATAAATGGGGAAACCTTTCTGTCCCTTTCTAAAATCAAGATCATGAAACAGATTAGATTTATAGTCTGTGATTTAGAGATGAGAATCAGACAGCTCTAAGCAAAACTGCTAAATGCCTTAAGGTCTCACTGTGATGGGGGGGATAGCATTACAATCATCCTCTTTTCCTTAAGAAAACTGACCTCTTCATCCTACACAAACAAGTACTTTCATGCCTAATTTTTCCTGTTTACACACTGACCCTCTCAAAATACAGGTGTTTAATTTCTCTGATACTATCACTCAAGGTGAGTAGTATCCTGGTATTCAGAGAGCCCATGGAGATCTACAGGACAGTTCAGAGTAAGCCAAGATACTTTCACTGAACTGCCACATTACAGATCTGAGCATGGAACTGACTTCTCCTGTGTTTGACAACAGTTTTTCAAGTTAAGTATCAGCTTCTTGGGGCAGAAATTGTATTTTCCTTTGTATGGTCTCTAACACGTGGGGATTATTTACTTCTAATGACTTGCACACATTTGCAGGGCTAGATTCACATAAACCTAATTTTTATGTTGTGATTTATTTGGCTGCTTTGAGTAAGCACAGATTTAAAAAAAAAATCTGTATTTTAGTTCTAATTCTTTGTTATCCTCATTAATCAGCTGCAGCTGTGAGCATCATCTGGCTCATTTTAGAACTCTGTAATTGCTGTATTACATCATGCCTTTCACTCCTTTTGTTTGTCAGGTTTGACTCTGATATGAAGTAAATGGATCTGGTTGCCACGTGCTGGAATTTAACATAAGCATTTAAGTGTTTACTCACTTCAGCTACAAGGGAGGCTGGGATTAATTATTTTAGTAAGCTTCCAGTTTGCAATTATTGAAGTACAGTCTTGCTATTTTATGTATACAGCACGGTATAGAGGACAGAGTAGATGCAGGTACAGGCAGTAACTCCCTTTGGGGAAAACAAGCAAGCAAAAAACCAGTCTGCTGTTGAATGGCATTCTGCCTCCATCCTGGAACACTCCAGAAATCAAAGACAGTTATTTGCTTAACCTGGTTTTTGCTGTCCAGGCCTGAGCGGTCTGAAAGTTAATGACAATTCTTTTTTGAAGGTGACAGGATAGTGTGGCCAGATTTAACCCCACAACTAGAGAAATAAAGTAGATGTGTTTGGAGTTGCAAATCAACATAAGTCCTGTCTGCAGAAATAAAAGAGTGCAGTTTCTTTAGCAGAAACCTCTGCAATGTATGTGCAAGTATTTAATAGACAGCAAAAGGCTGGAGTGGTGCCAGCAGTTGTGTGATGTTAACCAGAGTGTGTTGCAGACTGTCAGGCAGTGCTGCCCCCGTTACCTTCGTCAGGGAAGCTTTGTCTCATTGGATTATACAGTAGCAGCAGCTGCCTGACTCTAATGAAGACTTTGACTGATCCTGCAGCCTGGAGTGAAACCCCTTGTGCTGGCTGTGACCATTATTTGAAAATCTTTCCAGGCTGCCAGACATCTTTTCAGTTCTTTGGAGCTTAAAATGAACCAAATGTGATCCATCTCATATCAGGTACCTTACTGTCAGAAATTAACTGGCCTGCAATAATAAATTAGCCCCATTGGAGCAGCTGGTGAAAGCGAGGAACTCTGTCAATTATTCTGAGCGCTGCCTTCTGCTGTTGACAGTTCCAGAGAGCTGGTACCAGTTCCACCTTGGCGAAGGCTGAAAATAACTCAGCTATTTTTAACACAATCAGTCCACTTTTGGTTTTAAACACAGTCCATTTTTGCTGGGCAACTGACTCATCTGTATTTCTGCTTGGACTGTTTCAGCAAAAATAGGAGAACCGGGCTTTCCCCTGGACCAGCCCTAATTTTAGTCTCTACCTGTAAAACTACCCTGAGCCTTCCAGAGGCAGAGGACGAGGCTGGCACTGTGACAGTGCTGCTATGGGGAGGTTTGCTGAGCGGGATCTCTGCTGGCAATTCTCTCCCACTGTTATAAATAAAACCTCTCTTCTGTTACTATACAGCATAAAACCCACAAAATAGAAGGGTAATTCCTACTTGCCAGTTTTATAACACCAGATACTTCCCCAGTTGTATTATTGTCAATTAAAAAGATGCTTTCACCTGTCTGTTTTCACTGACTGATCACCAAAATAGTTCTCAGCTGGTTTCCTTAAGAGACCTAATTCCTCTGTCTAGAAAATGCCTGAAAAGTTTGTTTTTAATAGTTTTCTATGCATTACCATGATTAACAGATGAAAAGGCATTTTTGCCATCTTAGCTATTATATCTGTATTGCATTATTAGTTGTATGCAGATTTACCCATTAAAAATGATTCCTCAAGGGGATTGCATGACTAGCATGTGGGATAGCTGGGAGTCCAGACTGGAATACTGGAAAATTGTTGCAATGTTCCAAATAAGACAACCTGAACAACTAAATATGTGAGAGATTTAACTGCTTAATGTAAGTATAGTGTTCTAGAGGTGTCATGCTACC
Source organism: Pyrocephalus nanus (assembly GCA_038380795.1). Lineage (NCBI taxonomy): Eukaryota > Metazoa > Chordata > Aves > Passeriformes > Tyrannidae > Pyrocephalus > Pyrocephalus nanus. Next base: position 11,444,384 of record CM076272.1, read on the forward strand.
AGCTGTTGCACTGCTGTTTACATGGCAGCAGGAAATCTTTTCTCCTGTTCTTGCTTTAAAAATGTATTTCAAATTACCAGACTTTCCCTTGGATATACTAATATGTTTGTAAAAAATATGTTATGGCTGAACTGCAGTTGAACCTCTGGCTATCCTTGGCCATGGAGCTCAGCTTTACAGAGCAAAGCTTTACAATTTGAACGTTACATTTTATTAGAATAAGTTATTATTCATAAATATGAATTAATATATTACATATATACATGTTTACCACAAAACCAAGACAATTAACAGCCCTTCATGAGAATATCTTTATAAAAGGTAACTGCATTTACAAGGTTAACTTCTTTTGCTAATGGCAATTCTGTTTTATACTTTATATTATACTTTATATTATACTTTATATTTACTTGTTTTCCTGTAACTAGATGTACTTACTATTACATTTGCATATGGTACCACTAATATTTTTAAAAAATTATTTGGAATGAAGATTTTATCGCAGGGTAAACAGACCAAGTCACAAGAACAACCAGATGCTGTATTGGAAAACTGTTTTTATCCCTAAAATAGTTGGACAGGCACCACTCTTCCCAGCATAACCTCTGCTGTACAACAGCTCGGGGAGCAGTAGCCCAGAAGTGCCTGTCACTGCTCAGGGGAGGAGAGGGTGCAAGCCTTGCTCCTGCAAAGGCACCAGGAGTGTGACAGTCCAGGTGGCTGCCCCCAGGCTGCAGGTGTGTGCAGGCAGGAGGGACTCAGAGCCCCTGCCCTCTGCTGGTATCCACACAGGATGACGGGGCTGCTCTGCAATTTGTTTAAATGATCCCTTGTCATTTCCCCTGTTGACTGTTCTACTTCCTCAGCTCCTGCCCTTCCCATTCCTCTGTGGCAGCTGCTCCAGAGACCACACTGGTTTTGACAACGGATTACTCGAACCTTCAGTTTGAGATAAACATCCTTTTCAAAGGGAAGGCAGCTAGGAATGGAAATGGAGTAGCATCTGTACTTAAGGAACAGAATTACACTTTAAACTTATTATCACTAGTCTTGTATTTTATATGCAGAAGCACCAGATGGTAGTAGGTAAAAGCAATGGAAAAACTATCAGCAGGACAGCAGGGCTACATTTTTGACCCCTTGTTTCATGCTTGGTGACTGGTGGGATGCTGTGAAGCTTGATTAATATGATTGTTTTTTCTGTCACTGGGGCAGGTTCTTCAGTGCACATGGATCAGCCTTGCTGCCAAGCTCTCTACGACTTTGAGCCAGAAAATGAAGGCGAGCTTGGGTTTAAGGAAGGGGACATCATAACTCTGACCAATCAGATTGATGAGAATTGGTATGAGGGGATGTTAAATGGAGAGTCTGGCTTCTTCCCCATTAATTATGTTGAAGTGATAGTTCCCTTGCCTCAGTGATTGTGTCATTTGAGCTGTGAACATGATTTCATGACTGAAATGGATTCACAAATGTTCTGTCAGTGTGGCATTCTGTGAAAGCCTTGCTATTTGACTGACTTACTGACTTTTGTATGCGTCTTTTTAAAATGTTATTTATTTTATATTCAGAAAAATTTCACCCTCCCTGATTTGTCAACCTGCAAAAAAACCCATACCTAGTTTTTTTGCTTTGTGCCTTGAAGATCACTGTATGAAGTGTTTACTGGTAGCTCACTGTTGCTCCAAAAATGCATTTCCTCGCTATTATTGTATGTGGATTTTTTTTTACCTTTGGCTGCGATGATTTTACTATTGAAAACCATTTTTAAAAATACTGTTAGTGAAGCTAACTGTAACAAGTTCCTAAGTTACTGATGTCATTGAGCTCTTTTCATCTATCACACTGTAATTTATTGTGAACAAGTTAATACATCTTTCACATTGTATGTTGACAAAAGGCAAAGTGGTTGTTGTCAATATGATGATGATGTTGTACTAAGTACAAGTTCTCAGCATTGAAAATTCCTATAATTTACTGACCAAACTGAATAAATATTTCTGTGGGATAAGAAGAGTGGCTGCTGCTTCTATACCTATAGTTCTGGCACTCGTTTTTGAACTGGAGGTCACTTTTGCTGAGTGTATGAGCTTTCAGTGACAAAAACAATGCTACATTAAAAAGGCATAGATAAAATATTAAGTTTTATAACACCTCAGGCACTGAATTCTAATCACCTTGCCACCTCTCTACTGATTGTTTAGCATTTATAATGTCTAACTTTTCCAGGAGGAGGATAAGAGGCAAATTCCTTGGAACTAAGTACAAACTGCTTCTAGTTCCACAGGGGTTGTACAGAGCACCAGTGAGAGAAATAGGTATCCCTGGTGCCTACTGCAAACAAATGACAAGTCAAAACACTTCTACTTTTTATGTTTAGCTGAAAGGGATGGAAAGGAGGAAAAAGAGAAAATGAGGTGGTGAGGAAAAGATGTGATAACTTAAAATATGCTAAAAAAAGCGCATCAAAATTAAGGACAAATTCAGGCCTTAAGTACTTATCCAAATGAAGTTAGAATCACTGTGTTTCTCTGCTAGCCATCTCTTGCATGCTTAGTGATGGAGTAGTGACCAGATCAAGTCAGCAGCCCCAGAAGAAGATGTGGTCTTTTGCCTATTGCTCTCCATACAAGATAAATTGATGAAAAGAGAGCTGAATTCTTTATGGGTAAATTGTCCTGAATCCACCTTCAAAGTCTCAAGCTGTAGCTGGTTCTGTAGTCCAGTTGAAACAGCATTCCCTAGAGAGGAAAGGATTTCATGTGTGTAAAAGGTGCAGTGTCTTTTCCTTTTAAGAAGCACAAATAGCCCCCCTATGGTTTTCTGCTTTCTCTTACCTCTGGTCTAGACTTGCACAATGGTCACCAAAGAAGAGGAAGGTCATCCTTTGCAGCTTCTCCTGGAGTCTGCTCCTGCAGGCACATCATCTCTGAATTACTAATTACTAGAGCAATATGGAAAGAAAATTGTCTTGGCCTGGTTCTTGAATGAAAGTAGCTATGAAGTTCTGAATATAAAATGCTTGAGACAACTGTTCAGGATTTCCACCTGCTTTTGCTTTTCCCCCCTTATAAGAGGGATCTCATCTGCCATTACCTTTCCAGTACAGGCAATAATGAGGAATTGAAATCTCCCTTTTACCTCAACAGAATTCCCTGAAGGAAGGAATTATATATGTACAAATGCACATCCACAAACATATAAAGATTTGAATTCCCAAAACACTTCTCAATAGGCAGCTTGCCATTTAGTATAGAGTTCCTGGTCAGCTGCAATAGATGCCTCATTAGAAAGTGCAAAATTAGTAGCCTGGAAGCAAATCAAAAGCTCTACACTGTTATCCATTAGGGTTTCCTGTGGTCTATGGACTTTACCAACTCACATTAAGGTTTCCTATCACAAAGACCATTTGCACAGCAGAGAATTGATTCTTCTGTATGTGCCTTTATAAAAAGTTGCATGCTAAGGAAAAGCAACATAAACTATCATGTAGACTGCGAACTGAGTAAATGGAAGTCAGACTTGTTTCCTGGATTGTTGATGTGCAAACATCCCATGCTGCTGCTCTTTCCTATCAAGACTTGTATACTACTTCAGCTCTTCCCTTGTGCAGTCAAAGTGCAGGTTTTATTTGAAATGCTGAAGATTCCTCTTAAATCAAGGTGATAGCAGGCCAGCTTTATGTGAAATGAGTGATTAATATAAACAGGAGAGCAGAGTACAGTTCTGAAGGTTTCTTCACTCTGCAGTCCCTAAACTTACCAGTTTTATTACTTTGAAGTCTTTTGAACCACTCAACTGAAATCAATGAATAAACAGACCTTTATTATTTAATTTGCAAATATTCAAATCCAAGACTTATATACATGACTTTTATATCCAAGACTTTTATATACATGAAAAATATCTTTAATAGTTAAAAAAGTTTTAAGAAATCAAGACAAATACAGCAATGTTATAGCAGCAGCTATTTCTATGGTTTCAGGTGGATCTGCTACAGTTGCAAGTATTAAACCATCTACTCTTGATGTCTCAAAACTAACTTTCAGGTAATGTAAAAGCTTAAGTTAGCATAAGCACCTTAACACCTACATCCTAAAACATCAAGGTCTTGAGTTTGGAGCTGAGTACTTTGGCAAGATAAAAGACAGTCAAAACACTATTCCAGCATCTAGAGAAGGCTGCAGGCTCAGCTGCTCTAAAGTAGAAGTGTCCTTCCAGTGGCTCATCCAGGCCCTTCCTTTCCCCCTCAGGGCCAGCTGGTCAGTTCAGGGAAGAGAGGCAGAGAGGGACTGCAGTGCCCCCAAGCTGAGTGCCTGGTTCTGAGGGTTACAGCACAGGCTGTTCATGGACCCAGAGCTATCAGTGATAGCACACTGGCCACGAGTCAAGTGTTCCTCCAACTGGCCCACTGGACACACCCCAGTGCTGCAGAGTGCAGCGATTCAGTACATAAGCACTCCAAGAGCAGCTGTTGCAATGCATCTTGCACTACTGTTTGGTGCTTTCTGGTTATCACGTTTGTTTTAAGTATATTTTTCTTCCTAGCCCCTTAGGGGGCAGTTGTAAGTATATTTTTCTTCCTAGCCCCTTAGGGGGCAGTTGTTGGGACTATTCAGACAGTGCCAACAGCACTAGTCACAGTACCTGTCCTGTTGGAATGAGATGCTTTTTCACATTTACAGGATACATTTGTCCAAGTTAAGGTTGGCACAGTTATGCTGTGATATTCTGTACCTAGGAATATACAATACTGAAACTGGGGGATTTCCAGGTGCTAGAATATAGAAACAGTACATGTATTACCAGGCACAAATATTTTTTATAACTTGCTTTTAATGTGTTTCACTCCAGCCAGTGCTCTAGGCCAGTTTTGATATATTTCTGCATGAGCAGGAAACATTTCAGACACTCATCACTCTTCAGGAAAATGTTTTCATTTCAGACTTGCTCAAGGAGCAAGCCAGAGTGTGATCTGTCCCATTTCCCACTCAGGCTTAAAAGAGAAGTTACCTTTGGAGAAACACTGTATCAGAATATTGAGGCAGCCTCATGTTCATTGTCAAGTATTTAACATCCTTCTAGAGCATATGTTTAGAAGCTTTGTAAACTCTGTACCCTCCTCTGTTTCAGCAGGTCATGGAAACCAGATCCCTGTATAAAAGTAAAAATAACTTCACGTGGAGCTTGCATTCTACTGCTCTTTGTAACAGTGAATCCAAGGACAGGGTCCAGTATCAGAAGGTAGGAAATTCCATCATGTTATGGACAATGTTTCTTACAAAGACATCAGGTGTGATGTGAATTCCAAGTTCCAGACATTGCAGAAGATACCAAAACACGTACAGTCTATGTCACCTGGGACTCAGAGATGTTTTCAGATGATTGTCTCTTTGTCCACGTTACATGAGAGAACAGCTGGGATCCTCATTTTGCTGCAGAAAGAAAACATGAAGACATTAGCCTAATTAGCATGTGCACAAACTTATTTCTTGCTGGTCATGTAGTACTTGATCCTCATATAGACATGTAGAGGTTTTAGTGTTCTGAAGATTTAGTTAATAAAGCAGATTTTTAAGAGAGACATACATGAACTGTACTAGGTGGTTTGTGGGTGGGGAGAAAGACTACAAACTTGTAAGAATTTGAGGCCATGCAATACATGAGCCTGTGCCTTCCTTAATGAAAAGTTCACTGCTTCAGTTCCCAAGCATCAGAACTTCACTGGCATGCAGATTCATGCTGCCCTGGTTAGGATGGTAAAAGCAGAAGCAAAAAGTCTGGAAACCCTGCCTTCCTTTAGAGCACAGCATGCATTCTTCCCATCATTTCACTGCATGCAAGAGGTTACTGTTGTTTACTAAGCTGCCACTCCAGTACTACCAATGCAGCAGAAGCACATAGCTACTGGTGTCGAGAGTTTAATGGGAATTCAGCAGACAGCAAAGACGTTAACATTTGATTGAAAGGATTACAGAATTGACTCTTACCATAAATGTCACAACTGTATTGTAAAGTTGCTGATAAAACAGATTAGAGGTGTAAGGAAAAAAGTTACTTTTGCTTTCCATCACTGAATACCAAACAAGCCGTATCAGTGAACTCAAAACCCTCCACCTTTTAAAATAAAAAGCTACCCTGAAGGAGAGGCCCTACTCTGAATATGAAAAGCAGCTTTTTTTGGTAAATATCTTCATGAGTCTAAAGCTTCCTTCACCCATTTTGGTGTGTGCATTAAGAGCCTGAAGGGCAGAACAGCATTATAGAACCTCTCTCAATAGCCTCATTAACAGGCTATCACCATCCTGAGAGACTGAAAATATTACAAGTATGTGCATGCAAGTCAGGAGACTGATAAACATCCTTTAAGCCATGTGGTATTGTAGTAACATATTTACCCAGATTTTCTGTTTGAAAGAACAAGAGAGGGAAAACAAGCAGCAGGCAGTAACTGCTTGTTCTTGGGTACATTTTCTTCAGAAAGACAGTACAAAGGTATTTTTGAGCTGGTTTTCAGACATACTATGAAAATATTTAGGACAAGGTGGTGTGAGCTTTAAGATTCAGTGCACTAAGATGCAAATCCTCCTTGTAACTGTGTAGGATCATTTTTAGGAAGAGCTGTGGTAGCTTAACATGTGTCAGCAAGAGGAAGTTTTTAGCTGGGCACAACCTTGCACTTAAGGCCTTGAAGTCTGTACTAGCAAAGGGGACATGGTGCTTTTTCAGGTCAAGACACAAGCCAATTTGGGCCTAGAACAGTTATAATTGTTCAGTAATAACCAATTTAAAACTCTCAGTAGTTTTAGACAACTTCAGCAATTAAAGATAGCAGACTACAAGTATACCAAAGTGCAGTAGGAACATCCAACAAGTATCAGTGCAGATGTGTAATGTGGTTAGTCAGGAGCCATTGAAGGGGCTGCAGAGTCTTGCACAGGGCATTACAACATGCAAGTTTGTAGCCAGGGTTTGTAAGTATATTCAACTTAAATTCACACTGAGGTTATCTTAAGAGCAAGTCAGGAACACTGGACTGTCAGATAAGTCACTTCATCCCACAAAAACAGCATTTGCATTCTGTTTGTGGGATAAGAGCTTCCAAGTGAATTCATAGTCAGATATTTAGATGAAACAGATGTTAAAGGTCATATGTTTCAGTGTGTCAGTAGTAAGATATCAAGTAATTAATGCTACTATTTGAGCATACTCAGCCAGAGAATAAGCAAAACATCACTGCATTTCTGATGCAAAGCCATGCAAGCTACATCCTATGTGGGACAAGAGAATGCAGCACCACTAATGAAGCAAGTTTTCTATGAGATGACAAGCATGATTCTCACCATCTCACCTGCTTAAGGATGCTCACAGGAACCACTATCATGAAACCAAACAACATTTCTTTTTTCTTCTTCTTTTGGTCTGACATCAAGAAAAACATTAATAGTTGAAGGATATTAATAGTACTTGAAGAAGGATTTTGATTTAGTATGGAAAAGAAGTGGCCATTGAGTGACTCTGCTGATGGCATGCATTTAAGCGTCAGGCAGCTTACCTGAGATGCAAACTCCATTTCACTTCCAGTTATTTCTTCATAATCATCATCTTGCTCACTTTCTTCTCCTCTGGGTACAAATGTTATCTTCCTCTCTGCAAGTTCCTAGAATACAATTGAATTGCCACCAAGGATCCTCATGGATTAAGCACAAACAAGTTCAGTATTAGGAGAGTAGAAGCTATTTACTATTTCACTTACCTCACCATCATCTGTGATAAGTGTAACATCAATACTATCCCCAGTTCCCCAAGACCTCTGAGACTTCCAGACCAGATCACTGGGACCTGGGCTAACACCAGCAGCTGCACCCCAGATCTGCAAAAGATTCAGAGTCAGCTTCTGAAGAATCTTTATAGTTACAGTAGGATTCAGTCTAATCCACTTCACTATCAATTATTGCAATACCAGAGATGTCCAGTAACAGAAATGAATCACTGTGATCCCTGGCAAGTTCGTTCTTTCCAGGAATACCAAGAATGATGGTAAAGTTTTTTTTTTTTAACTGAAAACTGTAAAACACAATGCAGAAAAGGCTGTTAACAGCTTCTACCTGATGCAGAGGTAGCCCTGCTTGGCATGCATAACATTTGAGTCACAGAGCCAAGCCACAGTCACGGTCAGGGCAGCAATTTGTGTGTACAAGAGCCTCTCTCCTGGTCACTCACAGATCTCTTGAGCAACCTCCTACACCGTTTGGAGTAGCAAGTGTAGAGTTTGGCTCTTTATCTAAATGTACTTAGGAGTACAATTTAGTGCTAATATTGAGCTTCGTACAATGATATACTTAGGGAACCCTAAGAATAAACTAGAATACAATGGTTCTGTTCACATTCTGAGAAAGTTTGACAAAACCACTACCTACTGTAACTACTTGGCCTGCCTGAAGAGTGAACTGCGAAGGAAACTTGTACGTAACATCTGACACGCTTCCAATGTGTCGTCTCAGCACCCATCCCTGGAGAGGTTGATCCTGTGGGACATGAAATTTCACTCAGCATTGCAGACCAACACCCTGTGATGCAAGTGCAAGGTTCTTTCCAGACTCATGGGTCAGTTTTAATCCCACTCCCATAGCATGCAGGAATGTGATCAATTTTGAGGAAGCAGTCAAGTTTCCATTAAAGCCTCCCTATGTTTTCTCCTTGTATTTTAGGATTCTCCTTAGTCCAATAAATTAAGTCACACCTATTCTTGTGTGTATTGAAAGGGGTCATGATGCTCTTTACCAGGGAGATTCCGATAAATGAAGTTTATCGGAACCATGCCCACTTACCCAACTTGAGCCATGTATATATAAAATACATAATGGCCTGCTAAGTTTTAAGGCATGTCAAGCTGAAGAGGCTAAACTACAAGCCACATGTTTTGAAGCCCTGAGGATTAATTCTGATAGTTCTGGCTTTGCAAACTAAACTAGTCAAAGAACTACCTTACTGGTCAGATAAACCCTCCACATGGATTAGATATCATCATCTCTACTCGATCTTTTAGCTGTTTTAAGTATTTTTAAGCAATAAGAGGCTGTCCTGATCCAATTTACTAAGCACCCTATTTAGTTCATCAAGGATAAGTAGTACTTCTGCTAGTGCTAGCCTGAATCTGATGACAAACAGCTGAAGGTGTTAGATTTCTGCATAATAGAACCCATTGCACCTCCACCCAAAAGCACCTCCCAGACAGCCCTGTGAACAGAAGACCTGCAGTACCAAAGAAGTCAAGTCTCTAGTCTGTCACTAAGCTACAAGTCATTCACAAACAGTCATACTTGCAATGAAAGCCATAAAAAGCAAAAGTACCTCGTTAGAGTTGTTTTTAAGCCTGACAAATTTCCCATCTGCATCAATCTCCTCAATGGATATATTTCCAGAAGCTGAGGCATGCTGAACAGTCTGAATTGCAGCACCACACTCTCTCTTTTTGAATTCTTTCACTTTCCTTTTCTTCCCATGTAGAATCCTCCTCCCTCTACCTGTTGCAGGAGTCGCCATGCTGCGTGAAGATGGACTGGGTGACAGCCTTAGCCTAGAGGAGAGTCAGAGAACATTGAACTTGACTATCCGACCTGCTTGATTTCTTCTCAATCCCATCCTCCCCCTATAACCAAGCCTAACAGCTTCCTCTATCCAAGCTTTCCATGAAGTCTTGAATATAAGATTTTATTTCTATGGACAAGAGTAGCTAAGACTTGTTAAGTCTGGAAGACAACCCCAGCTCTCAAGTCCAGAGCAAACTTATATTGATAAGAAGAGATTCCCAACTGCAGTTACTATTACTTTAAAGTCTCTACAGACACAATCTTCAGTGAAACTAATTTTAAGTTTTTGACCCTTCTTAGCATATTGTGAGAGTTCATGTTCTCACCAGGCAAGTGAGATACCATGTCTGGATAGATGGTAGTTGATACAGTTTCTCAGTTTCATTCATGAAACTTGAGCACTGTCTTTGATATATCTTTAAGATGTAGCAGAAAACTTTGAGAAAGTGGAGGAATGTCTAATTGACCTTTGAATTTTATCAGTTGGGTTTATCAAGCTACTTCATCTTACTACACCATGTGTTAAATGTGGGATATAAATACCATCTACAGAAGATATGTTTCATTAACTAAGTTACTGTACTAATGATGTAATATTTGTGTCTTGTCTTCTCCACATTCTGAAGGTATACAATTAAGTGTAGATGTCTTGAATGAAGCAAGTCCTCACATGAAGATCTTCTCATAGCCTACCTCTGTTCTTCTCCCTCCAGCATCTTTCTGTAGGCATTTATTTCCAAATCCAGAGCCAGTTTCACATCTAAGAGATGCTGATATTCTTCCAGCTGTTCTTGTGCCTGCCTCTGCGCTTGTACCATTTCTTCCTCCTTTTCAGCCATTCGCTTTCGATGGAGATCACGGTCATAATCCAGCAAGTCCTGTAGCTCCTTTATTCTGCTCTCCAAAGCAATATTCTAAAATGAAAGGAATAGGAAAAAAAGAAAAATCAAACCGTAACTAAGGATTAGAGAGAAGAGGCCAATATTTTTAATTGAATATCTAAATTAAAATAATTTTAAAAGTTATACAAATAAAGACAGCACCTGGTTTTGATACTGATTAACTTGAGATACCAAAGTATCAATTCTCTTCTTTGTTTCCAGCAGCTCCTCCCGAGCAGCATTGGCAGACTCGCTATTTCTTCTTGCAGTTAGCTGGGCATTCTCAATCTGTGGATAAATCACTGTTAATAATGAATTGCATATTATCATATATTTTAAATACAGAAAGAAAACCAAGTAATTTTCACCTATTACATCTGGAAACAGTTATGTTTTACTTAAGTGTGCAGATACAAATAAAGTCCAGCTCAAAATTTTTCATTGCTTTCCAAGGAGGTTTACAGAAGTTTGACATTTATGTCAGAAAAAGTCAGCAATAGTCAGGTAGTGAAAATGGTTGGATTAGGATATTTCAGTTATAGATCCATGAGGTCTTTGTATAGATATTAAGTAAATTAATTCTCCAGAAGAACAATGGAGAATATATTTAGAAGCTGCTTGTCAAAGCATAGGGCTGCAGGACATTGGGTGTGCATATCAAACTATTATTGCCCTTCCCCAAAAGGTCTGTTACTAAAGAGTTCCTGCAGCATTGAATTGCTCTACAAATAGCTCAATCTTGAGATTTTCCAAGAAAGGATAAAGTGCTCCTATAAGAGGCACTCAGACTTTCCAGCCAAAACAGAAACAGAAGCATCCAAAGGAATTCACTGAATTGGCATGTAAGTTGGAGCATAGAAAAAGTTAAGCTTAATTCAAGACTGAAATGGCTTAATACAAACATAACACACTTTGGTCCCGAATTTGTCAGAAGTCTCAAATATAATCAGCTATTCCTAATCACTTCCCAAAGGGACAGTATTTATGCGTGAACCAGTTTTAGGACCAAACATTTGCAGAAATCCTACTGTCTAATTTGACACTGCTTTGAAATTCCATAACTTATGCCAAGAAGCTCCACAACGAATGCAAGGGATCCATCACATAAGCTGTTTATGCTATCATGACTTTGTGTGAAGATGCAGAGAACTTCAGCTTTGTTTTACTGTTCTCTTTTACAAACTCACCTTTGCACTGAACGTTCGCTCCAGCTCCTCTTTGTATCCTTGAATTTGTTCTTCATGTTGCCTTCTGATCCCCTGCAGAGCTTCTGAGAGCTTACTCTCAAATTCTCTCTGACGACCAGATTCTACTTCTGCTACCCTGCTCTCATGGACTCTTTTTGTCTCCTTGAGCTTCTAGAAGGACAAGAAATTTTGCAGAGAATAAACAAGGCAATACAATTTGAGACTCAAAGTGTACCAGCTTCACAAGTCCTTCACTACTGAAGGAGATTTCTCATTGAGTACACAGTAATTTACCTTTATTAATATCTTAGATCTTCATCCATTAGGTCTGGCATGCCCACCTAGTAGCTGCCTCACTGTTTTGCCACCTCACTGCCAACATTGCTCAAACTAGTAAAAGCAGTAATTCATATTTAATTGTAAGACTTAATTCTTTACACTAGATACTTGTTTGTTTTGTTGTGGGTTGTTTGTTTGTTTTTTTTTTACTTTGAACACATGCAGATACACTTCAGTTTCTTTAAGCACTGTTACTTCACCTATTCTTGTTTTATTCAAAAACTGATAGCAGTTGGTTAGAGAAATTACAATTCTATCACTTAAACTACACACTTCAAGATTCCTACCAGCAAGAAGGAAGCTGGTTTACATTCACATGTTTCTTAGTTCTATGTACTGACTTCTCTCACAAAGGTTACCAGACACCTTAAAGAAGCGTTAAGGAAGTTGGGAACACAAGTTGCTTATTAAAGCAGATTTAATTTCTTCCATTATTTCAGGCTTCAAGCAAACATCTGGAATAATTTAACTGTATCTTTAATATATGCACTTTCACTTACACAAAACAGGATACTGGGATTGTAGTTCAGAAGAGCAGCCTGAGAAAATTCTCTCCTATTCCAGATATCTGTTGGTACTATCTCAGTTAACATGAGGTTGTGTACTTCCTTGAAGTCTTCCTAGTTAGGTGGATTCAGTTAGCTGACAGGCTGCCATAGGTTGGCTCACCTAGTTACCTTTTTAAGCATTAAGTCCATCTTAACCTTATTTTTAAGTGCACCCATGGACACCTAAAAAAATTGCTTATTAATAAGCTAAAACATACATCTTCATGAAGGCGCTTCTGGAACATCATTTCTTCCTGCAAAGTTTTCATATTATTTTCTAGGTCCACCCTCCTCAACATTTCACTGTGGAGATGCTTTGTGGTATCTTCCAGTGACAGATTCAGCTAGAAAGGACAGATAACAGGGTTATCAAAATTAAGAGGTAATATTTCAAACTAAGGCAACCAATTTGTTACAGATCATTCAACTTCACTCCCACAGCAACCAAAACACGCTGCTTGAGTGTAGTGGGTTATTCTGTTTAAGTTCTTATTTCAGTGGGATCCAGAATATTAGCAATAGATAGAATCCTATTTAATTCTTATGTAGGCCAGAGTTCCCACAAGGCAAATATAGAGCAGCTCTTAATGCCATCAGCTAAGTTTGACTCCTCAGAGTAGAATTCCGATCAATTGTACCATCCATTCTTCCCCTTTTACAACACCAAATATTCAGAACTCCTTCCTAACTCACAATATAATTTGACACTTAATGAGCAAAATCCTCCAGATGTGGCCTAATTACACTGACACACTATTATACACTTGCAGCGTTGGAGTATGTTGCTTTAATGATACAATGTTGTTTGTTTTGTTGGGTTTTCATCCTTACAAATTCGAAATGAGCTTATTCAATGAACACATTTAAGCATGAAGATACAAAAGCTGTGCTCTTATAAGTGCATTGATAGAGTACCAACTTGAGCAGAGTTCATTTTAGTAGCACAAAAGCCTACCAAAAAATGTAGTTAGAACTTATTCTACCTGGATTTTAAGCATTGGGAAGCAGGGTCCCTCAAGTGCTCCCCTCCTTGACATGTTGCAGAATTCTACAGGAATTGTAGCAGTACTACAAATTTCAGCTTGTTCTGTTCTTAGAACAAGAAACATTACATACTGTGGTCATAGAATTAAAGGTACATGCAACAGATGGAAGTTTTAAGGAACCAACTATCAGTAGCAATTGCTTTCAGGAAGAGTGTGGAAATCTTTTTGCCTACCCTTCACTGCCACAGTTAATGGGCTTTCCCTGCTTTTAGATATCAATAAGTAATTGGGGAAAAAAAAAAAGGCAAAACCTGCAGGAATAGAAGCAAAGTTTAAATCCCTAGAGCAAGTCTTACCGTGAGTACTTCATCCTTTAATTCACGGAGCTCATTCTCCAAGGTGCGGTTCTCGTTCAGGGCTGTTGCTAAGTCAGCTTCCTTCGCGATCAGCTGGGCATCCAGGTCTCTCATGCGAGCCTGGGCCAGGTTCAAATCACTTTCCTTTTTGGAGTTCCTGCAAGTGAAAGTTTTATACTCGTAAGTTGCAGCTGGTGAGGGAGGGTTTGTTTTCACTGTGTTCAATGTGTTTGCCTTCAGAGGGGTGTGCGGTGAAACAGAAGGGAGGTTAATCACGCTCACAGTGAGAGCACAGGGTGAGCTGTAAAACAAACCGGACAGGCCCCTCGGACAAGCATCATTTGTTTAACCACAGAGATTCCTGACCCATTTTTCAGCTCGTTCTGTGCGAATCCTATGCGGAAGCCAGTTATTTTCCACGGCATTCCCAACGGGAGAGGGACGGGACAGCACAGGCCCCCTGCTCCACAGGGAGGGATGGCCACACTCCGTGACCGAGCCTCCACGGTCACCCCCCCGCAGCAAGGGCCGCCGCCAGCCCCCCGGGAAGGCGCCTCACGGCACCGGGGGCTCCGACCCCGCACGGCCACGGCCGGGGGGACCCGCAGGGGCTGAGGCGGCCGCGCCGGTCACACACGGGGCGAAGCGCCCCCTCCTCCGCGGGCTGTGGCTGCCGGGGGTGCCGCTAATCCCCCCCGCAGCACAGACAGAGCTTTGTCCCCCGGAGGCCACCGGCCAGTCCCAGGAGCTGCCCCGCGGCCCCGCTGGGGCTTTGCCTCCTGCAGCCCCTCAGCGAGGCCCGACGGCCGCCCTCCCTCACAGCACCCCTGCGGGGGACCGCCCGCCCTCGGGAAGGGACACGCACTCCCCCCTCCACAATGGAGATGCAGGGGAAGAGGAGCTCTGCTTTGGGAAGAGGCATCTCCAGACCAACACTCAGGCGCTGCATCTCGGGTACCGCCTGCACGGCCAACACAGTTACGATGCCAGTTTTACTTTGGCACCACGGCAGGGAAGAGCTGGGCCCACAGAGAGCTCCTGTCAAAGGACACAGTGATAACTCCCCACATCACTCCAACTTTTAAAATCCTTTTGTAGTTGCCCTGCCCGCTATCCAGAGTCTTGAGTCCCTGCTCAAAACTCAGATCTGAGCTTGCAAAGAGTAAAGGCCTCAATCTGTTTTGGCAAAAATCTCTTCTGCCAAGTGGCAAAGTTGTGTTAGTTCATACAATGAGTTTTCCAGTGGGTAACAGAGCAGAGTTGGAGAGAGTCCAAAGCAATTCTGCAGGATTGATCAGCTCTAGAAAGACTGGACTGCAAGGAAAGATTGGAAAAAACTTAGGGTTGTTTAGTCTAGAGAACAGAAAAGTGACAGGAGACAGAACAGTCTTTACATATCTGAAGGGAATCTGTTTTCCATGTCTGTTGTAGGAAAGACAGGAAGCTGCAGGTTTAAATTGCAGGGAGGAATATTCGGGTTAGATGTTAGGGAGACGAAACTAACAGTAGTTCAACACTGAAACAGACTGCCTGGGGGGGATATTCTGCAATCTCCATCATCTGATATTTAAAATAAGGGTTACACAAAATCTGCTAGAAGGGATGCAGGTATGGCTGCTTCTGACAGGCCTGGGGCATGTGGCTACATCAGGTCCTTGCTCAAGGCCTTTTCTAGCCCTGCTCTACAGAGAACTTTGTTGATTGTGCTTTGCTAGCAGAGGTTATTTAGTCTTTACTCAGACTCTAGGAGGAAAGTAGCTCCAATGACTACAAAAAGCAGACAATGTGCCGTAGTTTTATTATTTACAGGTTTCTTTCTTTTCTAGGTATTCACCTTCCTTTTGAGTCTCTGCTACTCCTACCACTTACTGTACTATACGTGATATTAAGTACATGAACAACACTACATAGTAATAATATTGACTGTTTCCTCCTACAATAATATACATTTCATTCTGCAATCAAAGTGTTTGCAAAACTGAAATTCCATTACTCTCTGTGTTTTAACAGACCGCTTCCCCAACATAAGCCTCTGACAGCCAGGTCCAGGTTTCCTAGATTCCTTCCTGACAAATATTTTCAAAGAAACCTGGGATGTGCAATTTCTTCTTTAAGAACAATAGTTTAAAAAGTCTGACTTTGACAAGAGCATCTATTACCCTTTTAAACCAAGTGTGGGGTTCTGAACACCACTTTACACTATCATGCAGCAAGCAGAGACAGTTACAGTACTCTGCAACATTCCATAGACCAACCATTCTGGAATTAAATGTGACTTACTGACTATCAATTATAAGCAAAAACTTTGAGGCACTGCTAGTTACATTCCCTGCAAGTCAGGATGTCACATATGCTTGATCTGAAGAATTTAAATAATTTTACTAGAATATTTCAGGTATGTGTGAAACAGATTCCAGTTTGTCAAGACCAGAGAATGTCCTCAGCATGTACAGGATTCTTTCTTACAGCCTCAGCTGCTACTCCATGTGTGTCAATTCAGCAGTAAAATGCACATCTATACTCCCTCGTGCAGAAAGGGACTGGTCTTGTCTCTCTGTGCTGTGTTAGTGTAGTTGCTTTGACCTTCCTCAGGCTATGAATTCAACCAACTGATACACTTATCTACAACTCCTCCTCCCCAAACATCCTTGGCCTACTTCCAGTCACCACTGTAAGTAGTAAGAAAAAAACTGAAATGCTGTAAGTCATTAAAAACTTTGAGTCTCTCTGATTAGTCAGAGCCAATAGTTAATGCTGTTGGGAAATTATCTGGCGGCATTCCATACCATAAGAGTTAAATGGCCACCAGGTTATTTAAAGGGTGTGTATATATAAGGGCACGATACCCTCAAAGTTTGTTCCAAGTCATCTGAGACATTTGCAGTTAGGCAGCCCAGATACAACACACATTAATATTAGGACTTCAGTCTAGTCCTTTCAGAAACCAGTATCATTTCCCATGGGCTGTAAACTTAACCACTTCTAAGACCTAGCTGAAGTAAAGAAAAAACAACAGTCTAGAGGATTGCATACCTGCCAAGTCTAAGGCTTTATAAACAAAGCCAGAGTTATACAAACAAAAAGAGCAACAGAAAAGTTTTAGAACAGGCATTACCCCTCTCCTCACTATCCAGTCAAGTGGCTGGTTAGATTTATGAAATGGATCTGTGAGCCAAAACCCAGCATGACTGAGACAAGCCCAACAACAACTTTGCAGATGAAAACAGCAGCTTAGAGTAAAAACATTTTATTCCCAAGCAGAACAGCTACTGAGCCTGTGAGGGGGCAGTACTTGCTCCATACAAGCATTAAAAAAAGAAGTTGGTGCCTAAGTTTGCTGTGATTACGGGCTTACAACAAAGAGGCTTGTGGACACCCAAATTATTACAAGTCTGTAAGTGATTTAGGGGTACAAGTGTGCATTAAAATAACCAGCAGTGCTACTATGTTGTATATATCCATAAAGGAAGCTTGTTGGGATTGGACACTTGTTTCCTCCTCTTCACTACACCCCTCTTCCCTCCTTCAAGAGGATGCGATTGCACTTACATTAGGCCACCCCTTTGTTCCAGGCTAGGCAAGACTGGACAACAAGGTGATTCCAGGCTCAGGATACACAGCTTACAGGAAAGTCTAGCTGAAACAGTAGGGAGCTTGTCCCAGGAGCATGTAAATCCAGACCCAAAAGCCACTAGGAAAATTCCTATGAAGTACCAACCTGGACCAGGTAAGCTACACTACTCCCAGGACTGCCTTCTGTGGACATTCCCTTCTGGGCAATGCCTGAGCTAAACAGCCCAAAAGACATGTGCACTAACTCCATACAAGCGTTCCTTCAATAGCTTCTATAACTTTCTAGATACTCTCCAGCATCTTGATCATTTGTGAACACAGGTGTGGTGCCAAACCTATGCAGCTGTGCATTCATACTCTGTAAGGGCACCCAGCAGCCCAAATTTTGACTGAGTGCCATGCCTATCCCAGGTGAAGGGACCCCATGGCACTACCAGAGAAGGCACTCCCAAAAGTGTCCCTACAGCTCACCTTCAGAACAGGCATCCAGATGTCTCCTAACCCAAGACACTCCAACCCCAAAGAGCCTTTGAGATGTCACCGCTGCACGATCCAGATACCCAACATCCCTGTGCACTCGCCCCACAACACACAGCTCTTGCCAGCAGCGTCCCCTTCCCCTCGCCCCGCAGGAGCTCCAGAGGGGCGGCTCCCCGGGGTGTCTCCGGGCAGGGAGGCCTGCTCGGGGTCGGGGCACCGACCTGGCGTGCAGCTGCCGGTGCTCCTCGCCAATCTTGCCCAGCTCCACCTGCAGCGTGGCCCGCTCGATGGCGATGTCGTCCAGCGCCCGGCGGGCGTCGGCCAGCTCGGTCTCGTAGTGCAGCCGCAGGCAGTCCAGCTCCCGGTCGGTGCCCGCCTCCTGCTCGCTCAGCTGCAGCTGCAGCGCCGAGTTGTCGGCCTCCAGCGCCCGCACCCGCTCGATGTAGACGGCCAGGCGGTCATTGAGCTGCTGCAGCTCCTCCTTCTCCTGCAGCCGGCTCAGCCGCGCCGGGCTCAGCGGCGTCTCCGCGGCTCGGCCGAGGGAGCGGGTGCCGCTGGCCGGCGTGGAGGGGAACTCCGTGGCCATGGCAGCTCCGGCCGGGCCCCGCCGCCGGGACCGCCCCGCGCAGGACACCCAGCGCCCGCCGCCGCCCCGGTATAAATAGCTGCCAAATAGCCGGCAGCTGCCGCCGGCCCGCCAGGGTGGGCAGCTTAAAGGGCTCGGGCCGTGCCCTGCGGCCGCCCCGGCCGGACGATCAGGATCTCCTGTAGAAAACAGACCCTTTTTTTTTTTTTTTTTTTTTTTTTCCCCTCCTCTGTCTCTTCCCTGCTTTATCTTTCACACGTGCCTTGCTGCATCTCATCAGTCCAATGGTGCTGCCCGGAGAGGGCGGAGGAAGCAAAAGCCTACCGCAGCCCAGCGTTCTCACAGACCTGTGCAAGGGGCCGGGGTGAAAACAAAATCGCAGGTTTAGGAAGATGCATGACAGCTGCAGTGATGCTCAAACTCCAGCATGATGCTGCGTCAGTGCTCTGCCTGTTCCGTCTGTTTTGTTTTTTCAAACTGCTCAGCTGATGAAAATAACCTTTTTGTCATGCTCCTGGTGATCGTTTTTAGCTTTCCTGTCAGCCATCCCAGTGTAATAGAATGGAGGTGGAAAGAGAACCTGCACAAAGACAACTGTGTGAAGCAGTCTGCAAAGCCTTACACTAATTACATATTACATTTTAAAAAAAATACTGTTCAGTACTGATTGCTTTAGCACTTTTTTAGTAGGGATATGTACAGTCATAGTTGTCAGTTTTCTCTAGTAGCTAATAAATGTACACTTTTTCACATACATTTTGGAAAGCAAATGCTGTAGAGATCTCATTCAGTATGAGCACCAAAATCTCTGCACATTACTGTAACTGTTATTATGTTTGTCGTGGCAGTTACAAGAAATGTCACTTGAGAGCTTAGCTTAGGCTGATGTTATTTCCTACACATAAAAATGACCTTGACATGCTCTTGGAGTTTTTTAAATGTTAAGATAGGTTTTATGAAGGTTGTAGGCATAAAGTCAAGCTTCTCTTTATAGGTGGGCAGGTGGGTAATACTAGAAACCAACATAGCTAGGCCCAAGGTTGTAGATGGGGATTTTAGAATAGGGTATATGTATACCCCTAGATAAAAAGTCACAGAGGAGATAAGGACAGAGAAGGAGGTATGAATCCTCATCAGGGGTTATTCTTCAGATCATCTTTCCACGTGTGTATAAAGAACAAAACATAATTTCAAGATTCTAAAGCTACGTGCAGTACAGTAATGACACATGGCCAGAATGAGCCCCTCTGGTTCTCGTCCTAGCAACCCCACCAGGAAATTCTTTTCTTCAGAGTGGTTCCAGTGTTTTATTTTGATATAATGACTACTTGTTTGTCCTTTATTGCCAATAGAAAGCTCAATTCAAGAAAAATAAAAACTATGATTTAAATCTGAACATGTAGCCCTAAGACCAAGATGTACATGTGAGGGTTTATTTCAGCTTTGAAACCTTAGTCCTCGTCAAACAATGTGATCGTTTGTCATTGCCACGCTTGATCATTGCATGTTACTGGCCAGCTGTTCAAATACATTGTATGGTTTTGGAACAGATGCGGAACAAAGCAAGAAATCTGCTATTCTAAGAATATTTTCCTTGTCTGCCAAGGTTTTATAATAGTGCAAACAAAAACAGCTGAAAGAAATAGTTCAAAAATAGGCTGAGCTAGTTTTATCTTTTGGATTCTTTACCTACTCTCCCTTTGTGAGAACAGAAGGTGGCAACTTAAGGAGAGCCTAGTGGAAGTCTGTTGATGACCTTTCTGATATTTTTTCTGACTTTTTCTTTGACAGTCTGTACTGCTTAGACCACAAGCATAGCTGCAGAATTCCTGCAGGGATAAGCCTCTGCCATTCTTTTCTACTGATTCAAGTATGAATATATTAGGAATGTTTCAGGATTAAGAGATAGGGAGGGTATCAGGAAAAACTGTAGGAAAAGGTATATATCCTAGACTAAAATACAGTAAGAGCTATTCTACAGATAGTCCTTTTACAGGAAAATGGAGATATGGGGGATTTAGAAGATGCCACAAAGTGTGGATTTTTTCAAGTATCTTAATAAAGATACTTGATCTTGTGTTGGTGAAATTAGATGAAAAAAAAAAAAAAGAATACAGCAAAGCAGTGATACAATAAAGCCCATGAAATGGTCCAGTGAACTTTTTGCTACCCTTTTCATTAGGCACCTGCTAACTAATTGTAGCCATGTGTAAGCACTGTGTCCCTATTGCTTCCAAAGTGTTGTCAGGGCTCTGGGTGGACTAACACACCTTCACGACCTTGACCAGCTTCAGCTGGGGCTTCTGCCCACACTGCTTCCTGTGGTCGCTGGAGCTCCATTTAAGCTCTGGTCTGGTTCTCCTGTGGGTTTGCTGAGCTGTGGTTTCTGGTAACCTATGGACTGATTTTTTTTTTTTTTTTTTTTTTTTTTTTTTTTTTTTTTTTTTTTTTTTTTAACCTTCCCTGGCTTGATTTTGTTCCAGCCTGGTTACTACAGGCTGTAGCTTGTGTGGCCCTTGCCCTGCCAGCCTGGCTACCTGACTGGGCTGTCTGTCCACCAGGAAGAAGCTGGACCTTGCCACTCCTTGGATGATAGTTTGTTAGAGTAATGACTGCTAAATACTTAGGTAAGTTTGTTGATAGTAATATCTCCTTCTAGACTCTCACGTGATTTAATATAAAATGCTTGCATTCCTATATACTTTTCAAAGGTTAGGTGCAGTTGAGGCTCTGAGTAGAAAGTGCACTGGCTTGACTAATGTGACAATATCGTGCTGACAAATACAGGCATAGATGCAGAATCAGCATAAGCAACAAAAAATTTCATAGCATTTTAGTGCTTTTCTCTGAAAGTTGTTCTCACTGGACAGCCTTTATAGCAGTTCAAGTAGTTGGTATGTATAGCAATAATATTGTTTCAAATGATACTAGGCTTTGGAATATATCAATATATATCAATAAATACCTTGCTAAGCAGTTTGTTTACAGACAGCTGTTAGTGATTCACACATGACCAGTAATAACAAAGACAAAAGGAGTTCTGTTGGCCTGATAATGGTTGCCACAGTACTATAGTAAATATGGGGGGCTCCATGAGAAAATTAGAGATTACCCCTTGGAAAGGTTAAAGGGCAGTTTCTGTGTCATTGGTGTACACAGAGATGGGAAAGCCCTTTGGAGAACTGCACAAGTGATTCTCCTGTGTAGTACTCGAGCATATGGCCCTACTGGCCTAGTTAAATTAAGCAGTACAGGTCAGTTGGCTTACAGTGGGTTTTGGCTGTGTTGGAACAGCCGTTTATGAGTTGGTAACCAAGAAAGAAGGGAATTTATTTTTTGCCTTACCAGGGGCAAAAGTAAACAATAGATTTTGTTTGGTAAAACGTGAAACAGAGAAAACATTTCATAGTAACATGAAATGGTAACAGCATTTTGTAGATGACACTGGACAAGGCTCTGGCTTATTGTCCTGGTTTCCAGTGACCAAATTCTCCTCTTGGGTACAAACACAGAGGAGCTATTGCTGTGCATAATCCATATTGATACTGCTGTGACCAGTGTCTGGCTCGCTGTCTGAAGATGCACCCTCTCTTCCAGCTTTCTGTAGCACACATTCATCTTCATAACCACATTGTCTGTGTCACTGGTATCCCTCCCAGTGATGTATCAGGTATTTCTTCCAACTTTTCCTTTTTTTTTTTTTTTAATTCCTTTACCCTGTTTGCTCCTTGCTTATGTTCTCTTCTCTTTCTATATTGCTGTGCATCTTTGGATGTTCACGTAGTGACACATACAAATCATCTTGTGAGACACGGGTCACCTACTTTGCTCCTGCTTTTCCCCAGTGAGCCATTACAGTGAGGGCAGTCATTGTCCTGCTGACCTTTGTCTGTTGCTCATGACTTGCAATATAATTGATTTCCTCAGAGCCCCTGTTTATTCACCAAATGTTGCCTCTTTCACAAAGCACTCAATAATGTTTTTTTTTTAACAGTCACACAAGTAAGGGCCATCAC
Source organism: Pyrocephalus nanus (assembly GCA_038380795.1). Lineage (NCBI taxonomy): Eukaryota > Metazoa > Chordata > Aves > Passeriformes > Tyrannidae > Pyrocephalus > Pyrocephalus nanus. The sequence goes on from CM076272.1 coordinate 11,466,929, forward strand.
TGAATGAGGAAAACAGATCATTGTCACTGTTGCATGAGAGGAAAATGCCAGACAAGTTCAGGAATTCAATATGGCATTTCCACAGCCTCAGTGGGGTTGTGTTATTATAAACTAGGAAGAAAATCTGTTAAAGAACACATTGCTAGGTATATATAAACTGAAGCTATTTTACCTCTGCAATGAATTTTTCATTTTGCCTTTTCTGCATTCAACCTTTATTAATACAAATTCATATATTCTAATTACGCCCAACATAATCACCTAGATCCTTTTGAAAATATATGCTGCAAACTCACAAAATGATAATGTAAGTGTATTGTAAGTTTATCTCAAAATGCCTATTCCAACTTTTTAGTTAGGGCTATGAACTGTGAACTACAACAGTTTGTGCTGTTTGAATCAAGATGGGTTTTTTTCTGCTGCTGCTGTACAGAATCATAAATATGATCCACACGTTGTAAATGAGCCACGAGTTGTTTTGCTTGAGGATAAAAAGGAATTTGAGAGACAAGAAAGGGCAAATATTTACTCAAATACTTGAAATAGTGACCATTTGTATCTACTGTATTAGTCAATTCTGAAGTCATTTGAACACAAACGGAGAGGAGGGCAGTAATTTCTTTCTACAGCATTTAGGTTTATGCATAAGTAGTTTTTCTTTCTGTAAGCCTCAAGAATTTTTTTCTACTTACTATATTGATGGAGCTGATTCCAAAGCCCAGGGCAAGGATCTATATGGAATGCAATGGGTTCCATAACACCAAGAAATGAAAGACACAGCTCTGTGGCTGAACTTTATACTAATAGAGGCTTTCCTCTTTATAGGGTATAACATACTAGTGAAGTGTGACAGTGTGTGATTGCTCTCTACCCCGGAGAGCTTGTTATTTCAGGGTAAACAAGCACCCTGTGCAAATACAATGCAGGGCCAAAGAACTGGTTAGACCGTGTCAGGGTTCTCATGACTCTCGTTACAGGAAATTTAACATTTTGCTTTCATTAGTCAATCAGGTGCAGCTCTATTACTGATAACTTTAAGGCCTTGAACTAAAGTGCAGTTTCTACACAGGGCCTCAGCAGGATACTTCCAGTTTTTTTATTCATTAGTCAGAATGCTGATTTATGAGCCAAATGTTGTTCTGCACTGTTCCAGTGGATTTTGAATTTGTAGTTTAGCCAAACATATTTTTTCCTTAGTAGTACAGACTTTTGTTGTGATGAAAGAATGGCCCTCATGATCATCAGATTTGCGTAGCTGAATTTGTTTTGAGGGAATATTTATATATAAGTGGAATCTGCTTAAAACGTATGTCTCCCTGCATTTCAGGACAAAGCTAAATGGAGAAATGTGGGCTTCTCTTTAGATGTGAACGTTTTCTGTTAATGTTCAGAGAGTGAAATCTGGTGGTTATCATGTGATTTAAGAGAGGATTCTTGTTTGCCAGACCAGAGATTTAATTTTCTTCAGTTTCAAAATCTTTTTTTCTCTGCCACTTCTGCCTGCACTGTTGAGTGTAAGTTGAAATTTTCTGTTACAATTGAGCATAAATCAAGAAATTACAAAACACTTCATGGCTATGTTTCATTGTGAAGACACATGGTATTAAGCCTGTGTAAAACAAAGGATAAGACCATCACATTTCCAGCCATCTTCCTGATGAGAGCCCATGCCAGCTGTCCAGATGGATAAGATTATGATTGTGTTCAATGAAATAATAAGTGCAAATGTCCATATTTCACAAATTTTATGAACAGTAAGGGCTTTACAGTTGTCGTAGTTAATGTAACTTAAATGATGCATAATCTAGAGAGCAGCAAAAGCAAAGCATATATGGAATAGAGAGGCACTGCTAATAACAAGAGACAATACATCTGAACTGTTAAAAGCATTGCTACAGTCTCCAATTCAAAAGTCTTATACTGATTCTGCTGAGCTAATGTGGCATGAGTGGGAATTAGAAGACTGTGTGGTAAAAACCGCTAATAAGGTAACACATAAAGCACTTGACACTGGCCCAGGGATGTGCAAACATAACGTAATAGGCAAAGAACAAAAGTGCCTGTCTTGAAAACTTTATAATGCATTCTGACAAGACAGAGGGAGCAAAAGAGAAGTCTAATGTTTCCTTAGAAAAAGATTTATTTTAAACTTGAATGGTCAATTAGCTTTTTCAGAATTGCTGACAAACTTCTCCAGGGATGAAAATTAGGCATCCAGAGCCTATTTTTATGGCCTTTTAACTTTAGGGTGTGTATTGAAAGAGTTTGCCATGGAGCTGCAGGTACCGTGAATTTTGAAGTGTCAATCCCATCTTGCCTGAGTTTCATTCAGTTTTTGCTTGGCTCAGCAGAAGGGGTTATGGAGACCTCCAACAGGAGTCAAAATTTCAAAGCTTTCAGATTAACTGGAAGTCTAGAAACAAAATAGTAAAGTGGCAGGAGTGTGGAGTGAGGCTGAGGTGAAGAAAATGAATTGGATAAAGGAGAGCACAAATCACCATTTAATGATAATGAGTTTCACCTAGGAAAATGCTGTCCAAAACCCTGCAGTTTGTAATAGATGGCTAAAGCTATTTTTATGCTCTGAATACTATTATTTTCTGTTTGTCCTTGCAAAAAGGATGATTTCAGTGTAAGAAAAAAAAAAACAAAACCAAAACAAACAACAAAACAAAACCAGAACCTGGATTGTGGGGGAGAATGGGATTAATGACACCAAAGTCATTTCAGCAGCTGTGGCAAGATGTTGCTGACTGCTACTTTATGAAGCAGGTAGCAGAAGGTACTTCTGTTATTTACTGTAATCCTGGTTTTGAAATCTCCCTGGGGGGTAGTGCTGGTTTGGACATGTCCTTAGGGGATAGTGTTGTGGGTGCTTACATCCGTTTTCATCCATGCTGTATAAATTCAGAAACAGAACGTCTAACCTGGGACCAAGATCACAAGGAATTAAGTGTGTTTATGTGTAAACAGAAGCCTCACTTCAGTTGCTGGATTTGATGTGACCTAATCTAGGCTACTTTCTAGTAAACAACTTTTCTACATTCAAATTCGTTGCAGATGAGCAAATGTTTCTACTTGTGTATGCAATGTTTGATTATCCTTTATGGTTAGGAATGCACACTGACCAACTGATCTGAATAAAATGACCAGGAGCAGCATTGAAGGAGTGTATCAGAGTAAGCTGGAAGGGTAAAGAGAAAACAGAGATGAGTAGCAGAAAAAAGGGAAAAACAATGATGAAATGCTGACCAGCATTCCAATGTGGGAAACTGTTAGAATCTTTTAGCCAAACCTTTCAATGTAATTCATGGCCAATACTAGTGCTAGGAATTGAGCCAGGGCTATTTTGTCTAAGTATGCCCATCTGGCAAACAAATTAATACTTCACTCTGCAGCTTTTGCTTCAGGGACCCGGGGGACTGCTTCACTATTGAGGGGTAAATAATTGGGAGAGAAGAGATAATCTAAATAAGGATGGCGCCAACTGTGTTCAGTCCTAAGTAGATGTCAGGTCTTGAGGGTCAGCTTCATCCTGTAGTTGTGAATCTCTGTGGGACAGGAAAATGGACTTTCTCCATCAGATGATCTAATGGCTAAATTCTGGCTTTAAAATCACCTGTGATCAAGTCTGAAGCATATGCTGACTGCACGGGTATGTCTTTTTGGAAGATTGCAGGGTATAATTGAAGTCACAGTGAAAGGACTAAGTAATTGTAGCAACTGAAATGGATGGAAAGCCAAGCTTTCCAGAAAGTTGATACACTTTTAGCTGACCAGCATGAGAAAAAGAGAAGATGGGGTCCTTAGCAGCACTCTTGCCTATTCCACAGCCTATTGTCTTGATAATGCACAGACTGGGAAGAACAGCTGTCAGGGTGAACCCGGGACAGAGCAGCCTGGGAGTTGCAGTGGCACGGCTGAGGCAGCCCGGGCGGCGCAGGTGTCCCTGCGAGGTCTGTGATGTCCCAGGCAGCCCTCGCGCTGCTCCCGGCCGGGAATGCGGCTCTCCCGCAGGCTGTCAGCTCCCGGTCTCTGGCAGGCTGGTTTCAGCAGAGGGCACTCTGTTCCTAACGATAGAGGAGGCGCCTTCCCGTGCTGGTGAGAAACCTAAACAGATTGGAAAAGTTTCCAGTGCAACATATTTGAACAAACTCTTCATCGGTTATGTTTAGTTCACTGGAGCATATTTTTAACTTCAGTGGCAGGGATCAGAGCCCTTTCTTTACGTGCTGCTCGTAGCGGACTTGACGAAAGCTTGGGACATCACTGGAAGCCGCAGAGCAAAGGTAGAGGATTTTGGCGTTCCTGTTTAACAGCTCGAAGCTCAGAAGGGAGAACGAGAACAAATCTGTCGTGCGAGACATACTCGTCAGATTTACAGTAGGAAACCTAAAAATATCGTAGAGGGCAGCATGATTAAAGACCTCCTCGGTGTGCGAGCAGATTTGCAGCTGTATTGTGAGAGTTACTTGGAGATGAGACACAGGATGGTTGCGGTTTTGGAAGCTGCTTTGCATCAGATTCGGAGGCTGACTTCACGGTAGCTTTTGCCCCTCGGGGGAAGACGAACCGCTTGGTCCCGCGGGCTGCCGGGGTCTCGGCCCTCGACATCGGCGCGTCGCCAGTGCCTCGGCGGCCGGGGCTGGGGGGTCGGGCCCCCTTGGCCGCCCGCCCGCCCGCGCTGGCCGGGCAGGCAGAGGCAGCGCGGGGGACGCGGAGCGGGAGCCGGGCCGGGCCGCTCCACAGGTGGAGGCGCCCGGGCTCCTCCGGCCGGGGGGCGGCTCGGGGCCAGCAGCCTGTAGGACCTTGGCTGGGGCGCGGCCGTGGGCTGGAGCCTGGCGTGAGGGAGGGGCCGCCGACGGCGGGGCAGGATGCTGCATCCCCGGGGCCGTGACAGCCGAGGCTCTGCCGTGCCCGGCCCGCTCCCCGCAGCGCCGCTCCAGGTGGGTGAGCCCGGGGATGGCCCTGGGGCAGGGCAGCCTCTCCCGACCCGCTGCCCTGAGCGGGATCCCTCGGCGGAGCACGGCCGGGATCGGCCCGAGCTGGGGCGGCCGCGGTGCTGGGCGAGGGTCGCCCTAGAGGGGTCTCCGGGAGGGCGAAGCGACGCGGGTGCTTCTCCAGCCCTTGGGCAGCCCCAGGCACCGGCACCTGGGAAGTATCGCAGCCCGGCGTGTTTGGCCAGCTGGGGCTTTCGGCAGTGCCCAGCCGAGGGGGAAAAAATAAGAATTTTATTTATTGCCATAGTTGATTGAAACATTTCAATGGCAAAAGCATCCAGGAGTGCTAAAGGTCTTAGGAGGGAGAGGAGCTTTTACGTGCTTTTTTGGTGGTTGTTTGTTTTGGGTTGTTGTGTGTTTTTGTGTTTGGTGGTGGTGTTTTTATTTGTTTGTTTTTTGTTTGATTTTTGTTTGTTTTGTTTGTTCTTTTGTTTTTGTTTTTTTGAGGGAGGGAATAAAACACTTCTTTCTGTAAGAAATCTTAATTATATTCGGTTGACAGGTGCAAGAACTGCTTGGATAGATGGTTTTCCTTTGGGATGTCTGACCTTTTAGGAAGGAGCACTTAATTTGAAGAAGTTTGCATTCGCTGTGGGGCTTGGCAAACCAGTGAGGTGGTGGCTGGGAGGAGGGGGTGGGAGGGTTGTTGTGTGTGCATGTGCATTGGGGGGGGTGTGAAACTTGCACTGTTTTGAGATCACTGTGGACTAAGGCAGTAAGATGCATTGACACCAGGAATTAGCACATGTAGCAGTGTTATTAAATGTTGTGGTTTTTGTTAGCAATTTTAAATTGAACTTTTTAGTAAAAACGATGGACAATATCAGGTTGGCCTTGTAATTATGATGGTCACTAAAATTGATGGAACCTTTTTTTTATTTTAATTCTGCCCTGATTGCTTAGTCTCTGAGCTAAAGGCAGTGCAAATGACTGCTGAAATCCCAGGACTGAGCTCTCAGCTTTGAGTGGGTGAAAGTGCTGGAAAGTACATCAGAAATCCTATGCTTCTTGGATTCTACCTTCTAGAGATCAAGATGGGAGGGGTTCCCAGTTTGATACATTCTCCTACATTCAGGAGACAGTCAAGTTTGTTCACTAGTGCCAGCTTCCCCAAACCTTTCATTTTCCCCCTTTTCTGTTCCCTAATTGGAACTGCCTCACCCTGCAGGCTGTGCTCATGGCATGCGCTGCGCCTGCTCTCCTGGCCAGCGCAGCACTCCGGTGTTTGCATTGCATTGCTTCCAGCGGCAGGCCCAGTTTGCTTTAGTCATTGAAATTCTGGCCGAGCCCACTTGATTTTGTTTGTAATTTGAACCAATTTCTCTCAGCAGAGCCCCAAGGCATGAGGATGGCCAGCCCTAAAGCCACTGGGCTCTCCTGGGAGTTGACTTGGCTTGCTATTGCCCTCTGTGCTCATCTACAGGTAGGTAATGAACTTGTTGCTGTTGTCATGCGTGGTCCTTTATCAGGTGATGTTGCTGCACACTTTGATTTCTGTTTGTAAACAGAAAACTGCTGAAGGAACTGCACTGTAATTAAAAGACTCCTAGCGTGGTTTTCCTTCCACTGAACTTTCAAAGACATCCACGTGGAAAATTCTCCCTTATTAGTATTATTGTACCTGACTTCACAAATGGGGACCAAAGGGAGATCTTGCCAGATGAGTGATGCCAGGGGTCTTTCTCGGCAGCACAGCTGCTCTTTGCCCCTCGGAGTTTAGCACCTGATAAATGCTGAGTGACAAGGGGTTGGAAGTTGGGTCTGGGGGGTGTGGAAGGTGGTCCAAAAAGGTCTGTGCTTTAAGTGTTCAATGAGCTCAGGAACCATGGAGGAAGAGCATAGCTGCCAACTGATCTATTGCCTGACACATGAGCCTAATCAGTTCCAAGAAGTGAGTATTTCAAGAAATATGGTGTGCTGGCATGCAGCAGAGATGTTGTTGTAGTATGTCATTCTCTATACTGATAGTTCCCCTAGCACAGAGTGTTTCAAGGGTTCTTCAATCTTTAATACACCAAAATCCAGAAATCCTTAGAAAATGATGACTAAATAAACTGGAGAAAATTTTTTTAATAAATAGCATTGGGGTGTTTTTTTAAGCATTGTAGGAGTTTTTAACCAAAATAAAAAAAAAAAAATGAAGTCTTTATATAAAATCAGTGTTCCTGTTTACTGCGATAGTGTTGTGTGCTGTTTGTCCTATTGCAATGCTGAGAAATGGTTAAAGCTGGAGCCTGATGTGCTGGGCAGTGTATGAACATACATCCTGAAGAATTTTGAACTGAAGAGCAATACAGCAGGCAAAAGTAAATTCAAAAGAAATATGAAGAACTTAGACAGCTGAGTAAGCTATGATGAATTTAGGGTTGACTTTGAGGTTTAGGGTAGTGGGAATAGGGCTGCAACCCATCCTCAGTAGCACTGCTGAGTGTGCTGGGTGCTCTGAGTCATTTGGCACCTGATGAACACCTCCTCTATTTGTATTATGGTTGCAGCAAGTCATGCAAGTACATTGGTTACTGGAGTAAAGGGCTTACCATGAAAGTAAAAGTTTACATTTGTATTAATTGTGCAATAAAACAGTGCATTCAAAAACCTGTCCATGCAGTTGGGGCCACAGTGGGATCTGCTTCTTGCCTGCATGTTTCTTATGCAAGGACAAAAATGCTACTGCTTTGCTGTGCTTGTTCAGCCTCTATTTTTGCGTGCAAGGAACTGAGTGATGCTGCAATAACCAGCCCTATAAAACACTCAGAAAGCAGTATACGAAGTTCCTGTAATAGTTCTGTTCAAGATGAGAATAGAAGCTCAGAGAAGGGAAATGTCAAATTCATGTTTGGGCTTCTTGGTTATGAAGGGACCATTTTTTTTTCTTTTATAGCATTTTCCTTGTATTTTTTTCTTTCATATTTTTCTTATTGTAGAACTGGAACCAGTAGTGGCATAGTTTCCTCTTCTCCACAAATGGTTTGGCATATCTTCACTTGTCTCTTTATAATAAAAACAACCCAAACACATTGTAGTAATCAATAGGCTATTGTGAGTAGCTTTATGAACATTTCAATCCAGGTCAATTTTTATGGTCTTGATTGTCATTTAAAATATTGTAATCTGTTTGGCATATTTGAGTCATTAGCACTTAACACCCATCTTGTAAGAGGCCTTTCTGCTCCTAAGTTTTAGGTGTTTTATCACAATTTCAGGCACATTAAAGATATTCTGTACTATTTAACATAATATTTTTGGTATCCAATAACCATTAATTCTTTAATTGGTTGCTTGGGGCCATACTATATGGACCACACACAGTCACTTTACTCTGATATTGTACCATTACTTCCACTTCTGTTGGTTTTGGCTATTAAAGTGCTTATGTCTGGAGCTAATCAATTAGAAACAATTGGATGCTGGGCAAGGTCACAAGTCCACGTCGTATCACTTATGTGCAATTGATTAATTTCATCCTGCTTGAGGCAGGTACAGAATAAAATCATGACCATTTTAAAAGAATGTGGTGGAAATGTGGTATGAATGTAATGCAAAGAAAACTTTAACATGAGAAGTTGTGAAAAAGAGGTAGCTGTTCCTGAGAAGAAATGGAAGTTAACTTGGTTATAGGAGCTCTTTCTGATTCTTCACAGCATGTTAATAAGCACAGCGGGGTGTTTAGGTGGGCTCCAAAGTGAACTCTGCCCTTACAAATGTGGAATGTCTCAAATTTGACAAAATTAGTTTGTCAAGGGCAGATTGGTTACTATACTAGAAGGTAAGTTTGGTTTCCTAGGATAACCCAGGGAATAGTTTAGCCCTGGGCATGGCTGAGCTGCCTGTTTGTTAAATCTGCTCTGTGACCAAGAGCAGTGACACAAATCACTCAGGAAGAGATCACTTAGAGGTAAACCTTGGCTGTGCTCTTTTGCAAAGACAGGGCTGACTTTTTCTCGAATGTGCCAGCATAAATGAAATTATTGGAACTGCATTATTCTAAAGCTAATGGTCAGACAAGCAAATTGTCTGTATGTATTTCTTAAAAACAAAAAAAGTACTCCTCCATCAAATGGTAGCAGCAACATGGAATAATTCATTGTTTCTAAATATTTAAATGATTGCTCTATCCAAAGAAGTTACTGTCTGTTACAGATTATGTGTATTTGAGAATGTCAGCTATATCCTGAGCCTTGTATTTATTGCTAAATATTGTGTTAAAGGCTCATTTTTTTCTCACATTGTAGCAGGATAGCTTTCAATACTACAGATTTTAGGAGATGGTTAAGCTAACAAAGTAGAAGTATCCAAGTCCAATTTTGCTGTTTTGAGGTGATCTCTTGAGTACATATTGGTTCATATTTGTGACTGAAAAGGCAGAATGCTCAGCCTAGTAACCACTCTTTCCTAATCCAGTGATAACATTTTATTATACCATTTTATTACATCAGCTGAATACTCTTATATTTGTTATGAAGTGTATGTAGGATTGTATATCCTTATATTCTTACTAATGCATTACTGGCAGGAAGAAATGATTACAGCAGATTCATACAGGCAAACGTATATCATCAAGAATTTTACACGTGGATTCATTTTAGATCTATTCTCTGGTTCATTGTTTTCAAATCAAGAAATTTTCTTAGGTTCCTACAGTCCAAATCAAACCCTCTACAAGTCAGTACATTTTGCCTCCGAAGACCATTGGGGTTGGTAATGTCTGCAGAGGGAATAACAGCAAAGACACCGTGTCTGGATATTTAAGAAGCATTAGCTCTGGGTTTCTATGGAAGGAAAAGTTTCATAGGTTATATATTCATTGAATAAACTGTTGGTTGCTTCCATGATTTATGTTTCTGCAATCCCTGCCTGCATTATCATTTTTTTCTAACTATCTATGTTATTCTGGATATGAAGGATATAAATGCTGAAAACATTATTGTATTCACAATGATTCTGTCATAACCAACCTGCCAAAAACTACCAACATTGTAAATGTCTTCAAGGCTGAGCTTTGCAAGGCCAAAAATCTGATGTCCATTATGTGACATAGTGGATTTGGAGAATATCTTTGTGGAAAACCTTTGGATTATTGTTTCACAGTTGCTGAATGTATTGCACACTGATATCCAGAAAATAGATGATGAACTACATGCCATCCAATAGTGAAGATTCGTAAGATAGAAATATCAGGATTAGATTTGCAAATCCTGAGTTAAGTCTGAAGCAGTTTTCCAGTTCTATAGGCAGGTTGCAATTCTGCACCCATCTGGAGTTTTGCCATCAGCCTCAGAAGACCTGTGGTTTTATTCTTAGTTTGAAGATTGAGATGCTGCTTCTAAAGACAAATAACACTTCTGAGACTCTGTAGAAGTATTCTGACTTACAATATTCATTGCTATTGACAAGGTTGCAACTCAGTGACAGCATTACCAGAAAACTTACGTTGAAATTTCTGAGCTTGCCTTAAATTTAGGACTAGTAATGATAGCTCAGCCAGTGCTCACAGCATCTGAACTGCTGTTACCCCCAATTTACAATCCAAAGGAATTGAATTGCATGAGAAATGGGTGCATGTGCCTTGTGACTTGAGACACAAACTATGTACAAGTACTTAGTTTTTAAAACGTACTCATAAAAAATAAAGTCAGCTATGGGAGATGACCGAGAGTAGAGATGTCCTCAATGAAGGCATCCTTTTACTATCTCATTTATTTGCTACTATGATAATTTCTGATGAAGTTACTTTAAAAGTTGGACAGAGATCCTTAAATGAGTTGTGTGTAGAGCATCAAATTGCTGTTTCCCAAAGCAGATATCCAAGAGTCTGGCACGTTTAGAGAAGCCTCGAATGTAGGAATAATCTCTAACAGCTGCCAGCGGCATCTAATTCCTCTTGAAAGAGTAGTCAAGAAACGAGGGAATAGCTTTGGGATGATCTTTGATTTTAGAAGATTCTTGAACACTTAGTCATTGATAATTACTCATTGAGGTCTGCTTGGTGCAGCTGGATCTTTCATATTCCTTCCCAAATTTGGGGCATAAACAGCACTGAGGTGGCAGTTTTGCACGGTACATGAAATTCCATTCCTGCCTTTGCATTACAGAAAATGTACACGATTGATGGTAGTAATATTAAAGCCCTTTTACTGTTAATCCAGAATTCAAAATTTAGCCATCGAAAATAATGATTTTTGCTTCAAAAGAACATACATTTAAAAATATGAGTCCTTTTAATTTCCTTTTAGTTCTAGAACCTGTAGGGTTCACATATTTATTTGCAGTTTTGGGGTTTGAAGGTTTTCTTTAAACATTTCTCTGTACTCATCTGAATCCCCAGGAGCTATGATGTGGCTTGCCATGAAGTAGTAAAATATATATTAATATCAGAGATAGTGGGAGCAGATTTATAATTGTGCTTCTCTATAGTTGTTTGTGTTGTAAGGGTATGCAAGAAATCATGGGCACGAGTTATATCATACTGTGCAAATGTTGTACTTTACTGTCCAGTCAGTCTGTTAAACTTTTATATGGTTGATAATACTGATGATAGTCTTGTGGCTGTGAACAGCCCACCACAGTCACTAAATCTCTGTAAAGCCGAGAGAGTTTGTGCACAGTGAAAGAATGGGTTTGTTTTTGAAGTACAGTTTGTTAGTGAGCACAGCATTCCAGAAAGGACATTGGATACAGCCATGGCAACTCTGGAGAGACTACCAACACCCACACAGGAGCTGTAAAGCACTGCAGCTGATATGCCCTATGCACTCACTTTACTGTCAGCGATAGGCAGTAATTCCTTTAGGTTTTGAGAGCATGCATATAACTTTCTTTCCCATAAGGGGAGAACTTGGTATTACATGAAGTCTACAGACCATCAAGTGCTCTGGAATTTGAGGGTCAGATTTTCAAAATGTCCTCTTCCAACCTGTAGCAGGAAGGACAGTTCTATGAACTCCTTTTTTGATGATCAGCTATGCAAGGGTGTTAAATTAATGCAGATAGAGCAAAGGGTTTGTGTTTTGATGACTTCCAGTAAGAGTTGAGACGTTAAACACAAACAGTGTTAAGTACTCAGCTGCATTTGTAGGTGCTTAGCTGGGTTTTTCAAAAGTAACAAGATAAATTTCAGTTAATCTAATGGAAGCCAGGCATTAGGTGCCTTAGGCACTTGCAAAAGCCTGGCTAAGTATTTCTCATCATATTTAGCTAGTTAAACCAAAACTTCCACCCTTATAATTCTTGGGAAAGAATAGGTTTCTTGTGTGTGAATTCTAGTCCTTGAGTGTGTGTATATATTTGATAACATTTGAGAAGTGCAAGTACAAGCATCACATGTTCGTAAAGGGAGGGCAGTTTTCGAGAACTTGGCCTAATAAATCCCTTCCAGACAGCATATTACATAAAGTGTTTAGCAACAATGTTATTTCTGTTTCTAATTTTGTATTTATTAGATTTAACATCATTACGGAGAGAAAATGAAAACAGTACTCTCAGTCTGTTTTGAGAAATGTGGTTTCCAAGAATTGTCAGTTTGTCATGCTTCTGGATGCACTAGAAACACAGTGAATGCAAGTCAGTTCAACTAAATTGTGAAACAATATTAAAACTGCATTTATGATTGAAGTTACTAGATTGTTGTTCTATGCTAACTGTTGTCATTTGTGTCGTGGTGGGAGGTCCCAACTGGTTAATGAGGCTGATTTGTAGCATTAAATAAGTGGAACATTTGTTTATATGTAAAATCATGTATTTCTGTACTTATGTAATGTTGGGGATTTTTTCTGTCATCAGGTGCTTTGCCAAAAATTGAAGCTGCTTAAAATTTATAGGCTACAGTCTCCTGTTAGTGCATGGAAGCAGAACGGGGTAACATTTACAGCGTGTCTACGTGGAAGGACCTGTAGAGGCTCACTGGATAGCAGGTGAAGGTGTAAAGAGGAGAGCTTTATCTGCCTCATCTCCTGCCCTTTAGAATCATAGAAGTAAGATGACATGGACACACCTGCACTGCCACAGAATGCAAAGAACAAGGGATTGTGTTTTCTCAAGCTCTGTTTGGCAGTAAGTGTTTCCTGGCCTGCACCTTGCTGAAGCTCTGAGAAGATTGCAGGAGCTGGCTTTATTCCCAGCTGGCTGATTCAGCGAGAAATTAACTAGCTCCAAAAAATCCCCCCTTTTGCTGCAATTTCCCAGCTTGTATACGTGGCTGCTCCAGGCCATCTACTGAGGTGGACAAATGTGAAAGGATAGTACAAGTAATGGTTCTGATAAGTTCAGATTTGCCTCTTCTGAGGGAGTTTTCTCTGCTGTCTGAGCTACTGCAGCATTTGTTGGGGCAGCAGTGGTGTGGAAGCACAGGCTCAGTGCTCTCTGTAGGTGTACAATCCATGAAATATGCTAAGATATGATTTTGCTTCCTCCCCTGAGAGTCTGCTCTTATTAGATGTTTTCAAGGTCTCGCTGCTCATTTGGTGTTTTGTTTTCTTGAGTCTCCAAATACTTTAGACTGTTCCCTGATTGACTAACATGGATGTTGGCCGACCAACCCAGTAGCATAGTAGTGTCTTGGGCTTTGTAGATAATGTTCTAGTTGAAAAATGCCAGGTATATGCAACGTAATACAGATTCTTTCAGCTGATCTCATCAGCACTTTTGTTGAAAGCAGATGAGGGAATACATCAGTCACTGGAGAGATGGGCTGTGTGTGCTGTGTAGGGGGATTTACTGAAGACCCTAACTGATAAGACTGCTTGAGCAGGCTCTGTTTTTGTCTTCTGATTTTATAACTTTATTTATATGAACATAAGGTGCTTTATGTGACTAACAATTGTTTCCTCTAGACTGGTGATTCTCAGGTAGGTCTTTTCATAGAAAACCAGCTGAGACCCAGGCAGCATTTTAACAGTGCCCATTGAATGGTAAGAAATGCTATGAAAGGAAGATGTAAAACAAAGCAAAGAGGATCATCCTTTCACTGTATGAATTCCTGGTTTGCCCCCACTTGTGTCCTATCTGCAATATTGCTATGTGAATGGGGGGGAAAGGCTGGACAGGAATCAGCTGCTAACTTGTTTCTTTCAACATAAAAACTGCCATTAAATAAAACTACAAGGAGGGAGATTGGAAACAGTGGAAGGTGGGTTGTCCTCCATGTAGTGATATTTGGCACTCCTTGCCATGGTTCTTTAGTGGAAGGTTATGAGGATTTCGGGGAGACAGGACGAGTGCTGGCAAGATGCACTACATAGTACAAACAAACCTCAACAGGCTAAGAAAAGTGAGTCCACAAAAGTATTCCAGAGAAGTATTGTCAGTTCTTCTTCTGGACATATTTTTTGTATGTCCAGTTATTGGTTGCTGTTGCAAGCTGATAGTTCCTTGACCTGAACCACTTGGCCTGTTATGTCATTTTGGTGTTCCTTGGGGCTACACTTGATCATTGAACTAGAACCAATCCTAGATCTACTGTCGCTTATCACTCATCATTTAAAAACTAACAAAGAAATAAATGCTCTGAACTCCAGCATTATCTGGACACATAAGAACTTGCTCCAAACCTACACAGGTGCCTACATTCTGAGCTTCCACATGTTTGCCTGCAATATCTTTTCTTTTTATGTTGTCATTAAATTTTCTCATACAAATGTTTTTAGGATGTGTCTGGTACATTTTCAAACTTCAGAGTTTTAGAATGATTTTTTTAAAGTACACAAAGGAATTTAGGCTTAATTGCTGGAATAGCTTCTTATTTTTAAACAAACACTAGTGTTTCCTTGAGTAAGATAAACAGAGAAATGGCTTGTGATATTACACTAAATAAGGCTTAGTCTAAATTCCACTTTGATTATGTGATCAGTCCTTTTGTAAAACACAAATATTCCTGGCGTTTTCCCTGAATGAGACAGTGCTTGCCTTCACCCCACTGTGGAACTGCCCAGCCAAATGCTTTTCCCGTTTCCTCTTCCTCTCTCTTTCAGTTAAATTTGGAACACAATAGCTTGGTTAAAACTATAAGGAAAACCTCCAGAACACTATCTTAATGTATGGGGGTTTACCATGCAGCTGTTTATCTTCTGCTAAGAGGAAACTAGGAATGTATTTTTAATGCCAGGAGCTGGGCTTAAAATGCCATTACTTATCTGGTGGGAATAGATTTGAAAATTAGTAAGCAATTAGATCAGTAGGCAAATACATTTTACTCAGTGTTGCAAGTCTCATGGGCCTTTCAAATATCCTGTTAGCATCACCTGTTCTTAACAGGCAGCCTTTTAAAGTTTTCCCTTAGCAGTGTGACTATGAAAGGGGAAAATTACTTTATATTTTTAATTTTTTTTTATGAGTTAATTTGAATTAAAAAATCCCACACTTTCATGGTTTCTCCAAGGGAAACAGAGATGTACTGGGAACACTATACTTTTCGTGGAGAAAATTTCTTCCTGTAGATAACCATCTTGAGAAAGGCCTTAGCTGGGATAACAGAACGTGTGGGTCTTGTTCTGATCTTTTGAACTTACTTGAATTATGTCCTTAGCAAACACCAGGGATGTATTTGTTTATAATTGATTGTTTTTCTTGCTGAATTTAGACCTCTGTGAGCCATCTGTCATATGTCACACAGACGTCACTATTTAGAAATGGGGGAAATGTAGGAATTCTAGACTTTTTTTTTACTATTTCAAATGTTAAGGCCAGTCCTTGAGAACACTGAGAAAAAGACCTTGTCCTGTTCAGCTGTAGTATGGGAGTGTCCCATCATTCACTGTCTGCCAAAAGTTAACTGTGAATCAGTGGCAGTACGAGAACTCTCCTACTCCAGGCACTACGAAACCTCAGTTCTGAAAAAGATGCCGGCTGGGGAGCTCCGTGGACTCCATCAGGTTGCTGTGGCACAAGTGAGACCTTACTTTGTAAGATTCAGGCTTTCTACTTCAACAGTACAACACCCTGCACTTGAGTAGCAAGTGAAGTCTGCAGGCACTTCGCCTGAGACATCAGTGGGAGTTTTTCTGGTGTAGGACCTGCCTTAGGAAGCAAACCGAGGCTGAATTTTATTAGTGCTAACTAGTTGGTTATCATATTTCCTGGTGTGTGGTGTGAATCATTCCATCTCTTCTTCATATAACTGCTATGGACAGATGGCATTTAAAGCTGTGTCTGCAGCTGTTTTCTAGAAAATTGGCTGGATTTATCTCTCTGGAAAAAAACTCAAACAATAATAAAGATAATTTGCCTGTTGCTTATAAAGCTTGCAATAGTTGAAGCGATTTGTATTTTTTTACATGTTCCTTTTTTATTGTGTGTCATTGCAGACCATTTTATCAGGCATTCTGGTCCTTCCCTGTTGGCAGGAATTTCTCTGAACTGCTGCAGAGGGAAACATCAAAACATCCATTGTTTTTCAGGGGAACTGAAGCAGAACATGGAAATCCATTTTTTTAAAAATCAATGTGACTATTTTGTCAGAATTATTGTATTCAAAAGACGCCTTTGAGCCTTTTAAGGGGTTGCACTCTCTGCTGCACAGTGCAGTTCTGTGAATGAAAGCAGAGGGAAACACAAGCACACCACCAGTAAGGAAGACAGAGTTGATTTCTACATGTAGCATTTTGTCTGTGCATATGAAAATTGACATCATGGTGTTGGAATGTTGACTGTGTTTTGCAGTTTGCTAGCTGCACTTACTGGAAAGCATGTGTTTCAAAGGGAGTTTTCAATTTTTATAAGTCTCTGCTTCCATAATAGCCCAGTCTTATTTTGAATATAGACTTCAGCTATGAATAAAATTTAACTCATGAAGTAAGATTACTCTGGCACAACTGTGAAGGAATTATGGAATTGTTAACCAGTAATGTGCATGTCTGGATCAGAATATCAACACTTAGGTTCTACTATTATCACTCAGCATGGTCTTCTGTTCAAAAATGTCTTACTGTGAGAGTAAGGATACTGAGTTCTGAGATTCTCTCAGGAAAAGCTGCCACAAGTGTGTGGAAAGCTTAGCTGACTGCACAGAACCAACCCTTTATGTAAAATTTCCACTAACGTGCTTTTTTAGCTCCAGATGAGTCTGTGAAAGAGGAGAGCTGAGGACTGAAGAAAACAGACTAGCAGCGATGAAAAAGTGGCACTAGCCCTTCAGCCAGAGAGTAATCATCCAGATAAAATTGGCAAAATTCAATTACATTATCTTTCAGTAATGGGCTGGCCTCTCTCTTCAACCTTTATAATCCAATTAATTTCCCCAGACTTTCAGTGTTATATACTCTGTAGAAAGTTGGCAACCCAAGTTTCCCATGTCATCAACTCTATCCAGTCTCCTGAGAAAGCGTTTTCTAGTACAACATCCTTGCACCTGCTTGTTCTTCCCCAGCTCTTCTCAAAACCAGACTGCTCTGAACACCTTCATGAAATTCTTCCATGTTACTGAAACAATTTACTGATTTTAATAATGTGATTCCCCAGCTGAGTGGAAACAGATTCAGTTCCATTAGCCTATTCTTGGGAGGGAGAACTCTATTCTTTTGATATTTTCGGTGTCTAAGATGGATGGGTTTGAAAGAGTTAGACATCTGTATTATTGTGAGAGATTACATCTGCATCTTCAGGTACCTAGTATCTGTCAAAGACTATATGCTTTCGTCTGCAGAGAAAAGAGAGCATATTTTTTCCATAAAGGGCATTTAAAAAACCTAGAAAAACACAACTCCCCTTTTTCTGGGGGTGTTGTGCAGTGCTGAAAGTCTCAATTCATTGCTGAAGTCTTAAACTTTGTTCCTATGTGCGTGCTGTGTGGAAATACGTGTGCAGCATGGGTGATTGCACTAACAAAGTCTCTGGCAAACTGAGATTGTCTTTAGTTAAGTTTGAGTCTGAATTAAGTGTTAGATAGGTGCAGGTTCCTGATGGAGTCTTCCCTACATACAAGTTACAGGGCTGCTGCATAAAACAATGATTTACTTTGGCATCATTTTAGTTGAGACATTAGACACAATCAGAGCTTTTTGCACAGCTAAAATGAGAACATGGGTCAAGAAAAATGAGGGATGATGCTTCATGTTGAAGCATCTGTGTTGAAGTGGGATGTATTTTACTGGGTTGAATACCTGCTTGAACTGGGGCTTGCAGTGGCATGATTGGTCTTGTAAAATACGGGCCTGTTTGCGTGATCTATCTTTTGTGTTGGAATTGACTCTTTTAATAAAGTAGCTTAGAAGACAGTCCTGTTCAGAGCTGTATAACTGACATCAGAAGGGTCAGAAATAATAAATGGAGCACTTGAGTTGAAATAAAATTTAAATTTGTGAGGACATGCTTGATTCTAATGGATCTTGCTTTCAGAAACTGTTATTACTCTCTGGAGGCCTTTGCATTGAAACTTGTCAAGTTCTGTTCACTGATACTTGTAAAGTTCTGTTCAGCTTTTAGAATGCTTGTGTAGCTCATCTACATCTCTTTTTCTTCCTGGAGGGCTGCCCTGGCAGCCAGTGCAGTTTATATGGGCTGTTGGTACCAGAGGATCTGTAGGAGTGATTTTTCCCTCAGTGGATTTGCATGGGGGTTGATTTGGTACCCAGCTCTTCCTGAGGCTCTGGAGCTGCAAAGACCTCTCAGTGGGATCAGTCCTGGTTGCTACAGGGGGCACATAAGAGCTCACATTTTTTGGAAATGTATGGACTGAATCACAAGGCTTTCACCTGTTAGTTTCCCGCATCTTAATGATGTTGTTTTGTTGTTTTTGTAATTTACCAACTGCAAAAAATTTAATGATTATTCTTAATACTTCATCATAATATTTCCATGTAACCAGCTATGCTTACATCTCAAATGTGCAGTTATTAATTCTCCTAATAGCTACCTATGACTTTTATTGGTCATTTCTAGAATCTGATTTCAAGTATAGCAAGATCTGTGCAAACTTTATTGTTAGGGGTGAAATTTAAACTTTATTGGGATTGAACATTTAATAGTATAATTTGCTGTATGTGTTGCAAATACAATCTGCTATGAATAGATCCTCTGTGGAAAAAAAAAAGACATTTGATATGTTATGCATGGACTTAAATCCAATATGTTATCTTTGACTAAAGGAAACTATAAGAAGAGATTTACAAAGAAGAGTTTATTCTATTAACTTTAATTTCTTTGAAACATTTCTCAACTGAAGTTGAATTTGATTTCTATGTTTTGACTTTGTTCAAAATGTAATGTACATAACTTCCTCTGTTCCTTGAATATGACTCTGATAATAGTACAAATTGGCTGTTTTTCATCTACATAGAAGAGAAAAATATGATTAGTAGTAGGTGGATTATTTATTTAAGTGGAGTGCCTTGATTTTGTACTTGTCCTCTCACAGTAGACTTGAGGATTTACATTGCTAGAGCTTTTTGATGTAATTTTTATACCTTGTAAAGAACTGGGAGAAAGACTTTTCCTTTCCCATATGTCTCCAAGCCCCAGCCTCCCAGGAAGTAGTAGTACAGAACACATTCATTTAGATTCATTTGGATTCTTATAGCTTTTAGGCATTTTGGAAGGATTCTGTGTTTGTAAATATCAGGAATGAAGAGTTTTGGCCTATTTGAGATTTGGGGACCATATTAAATCTTCTTGGCATAGGCATTTTGACTTAGAATTTAATTATTGTCCCATACTTCCCTTTGAAGTGTGTAGCTACTTCTTTTAGAGTTTTATATAAGTAGATAATCAGGATTTTTTAGAGAAGTGAGTTGTGGTTTTGTTTTTTTTGGGTTTTTTTTTAGAACAATTTGCAGTCAGTCCCTTTCTCTGTTATTAAAGCTGGAGTAACACAAAATGAGGGAAATCACTACGTGCACCCTGCTAACTCTAAGAAAGAAGAAGTAGATAGGGAAGGAACAAATCTTGTTCAGCCATTTTTGCATGGTTTTCTGCAAGAGGGTAACAAATTTTACACCTTGTGTGGATGTGCAGGATTCCCTTTGGCCTTTTTTACCTGGAATTACAAAAAGCTTGTGTAAAAGTAGAGAGTAATTACAGCCTGTGTCAGGCTAGCAAGTTGGCTTTTTTCACTGTAGTCAGGATAAAAGAACATCTCTCTTGGCCAAAAGGACTGGGCTCTGAAACAGAGATGTTCTGGACTGATAATTCCGGGTACAGCCAAACTTGCAGAGAAATACACAGGTTAAGATTTATATTTGGGTCTTGGTATTTAAAATGGATGCTGTTTAGGCTTTTTATAATAACCTTTTACTCTGTGTAGGGTGCAGAGGAAGCCAGGCCTGTAAAAAGTGCAAATGAAAATAGGATTACTGCCACAGATAACTTCAGCACAGTGAGAGTCAGACTGTCCTATTGTTTCCAACTTACAAAGCAGTGGAGAGCGTGAAGAAATGTATAGTTATGTGGGAGATCAACTGAATCAGTAAAATCACAGTATTTCACACCACTGCAAATTCACTAGATTGTTAAGGTTCTACTTGTGATTGTCTGTGGTCTGAAAGGCACAGATATACAGGGCAAAAGGAATCTCCAGCAATTAAATAAAAGGGCGGATGAATTTATTTCCCTGCCTTTGCACAGTCCATTGTTCTTGGATTCTGTCTGTATTTTGAAAAGTCTTAGAATGCTAAAGACAAACATATGAAAATCTGGAACCATGCTGAAGCTTTAGATACTGAACTGTTAGGGTTGGCCTCCAAGCTCACATTAGCTTGTACTGGCAAACTAAGAGCTGACTGCGGATAAGAAAATTCAGGGGAGGTTATTGCCACAGATCCTTCCAAAAGTGCTCAGGAATAGTTGAAAAATGTTCTGTAAGAATAGTGCCCTTCTGTAAATCTTTAAAATTAAACTATGCCGTCAAGAATGCTGTTTAGCCTTACGTGCAAATGGTGGTGGTAAAAGAGCAGCTGCTAGAAATACAAGGGGAGATGATTGTGCACCGTTGGTTAGACACAAGGCATGCATTGTGGACTCCACATTTCCCCTTGCTGTTTTTAAAAATAGTGAGCAGAGTATCACTTGTCCTACAAGAGGTGTGACAGCTTTTCAGCTTGTCAAAGACAAGGCCAAGTGGACAATCCAAGATTATGTGTACTCTTTTGGATTCAGTGTGTAAGGAGTGCTTCTGAAAAGTTTTTCCTTAGTGGTCATGCCCCATCTGACAAAGAGTGGCATTTTCTACTTGATTAAAGCAGAGGAGGCCCAAATGACTCGCCTTCTAAAGGGTGTCTGTGGCTCTTAGAGCTGATTGCTCATTTTGCATGCAAGACAAATGTGTTAAGAGATTTGATTGTGTCAGCAGCAACCAGAATCTATCCCTCCATAACCCCTCTGGTAGTGGTCAAGGTGGGAGGGCTTTTCAGTAGCTTAACTACAGCCTCTGCTTTCTGTTCAGTTTTGTATCTAAGTTTTAGTTGCAGGTAGATTCAGTGAAATGCTGAAAATTTACCACCTCCTACAGTTAGATTCCTCAAACTATTAGTAAAGAGAAGGAAACAAGACCATTTATCTTATTATCCATCTGCTCTGCCATCGTAAACTCCAATGCGATATTCTGAAGGAGTAAAATTATTCTGTTAAATTTCCTGTAGAAAGATAATCATTACTGGAAAGCAGTGCATGACTTATGACATGTTTCAGTTCATCTGTCCTGGGAGCTATCCATTGTACGTACACATCTGCTCCTGTACACCCACACAGGATGGGAAGATATTCCTCCACAGGAAGGTCTTCCGTTCCCTCAGCGTGCAGGTGGTATGTATTGGCAAGTCACAGATTGGGGATATGGCAGCCAAGTTCCCAGAGTAATGCACAGAGAGTGAAACAGTTCACTCAACTTCAGCTGCTCGAATGAGAATACAAGATGAGCATGTAGGAATTGAATCACATGGACCATCTTCCAATGTTCCCTCTGTGATAACTGTTTTAGTCACTTATCCTTGCTATTGGTTGCATTTGAAAGATTGACCACTCGAAGAGTCAAAATGGTATGTTGGTGAGATCAGTCACAGGAAGACACTTGGTGCTTAAAATATTTAAAGAACATGCAGAGCATTTAGTAGGGCATCGTATATTTTTAAATTCCAGAACACTAGACAGTATCTTGCCTTTGAACTACAGATGTTCTTCAGTGCTGTCCATATTTTTTAATCCTTTTTCTGTTAATTGGTTGTCTTTCTGTAATCACCTGGATCCTTTTAAAGTAGCCTAATGAAATTGATTCATTGGACATGGAAGATGGGTGATGAAGTTGTAGTGTTGAAAATATCCTGATTAGAGCAGTCACCCTGTTCTGAATTAGCAGTTTCTATTTTCATTTTATGTCTGACTTGCTCAGCTGTGTCTTTTAACATTTCAGCAATTCTGGTTCATTCAGAGGATTTATTTCATTCTTTCCAGCAGCAGAGCCTGTGTTTATCTTTTCTCACCTCAGTAAGAGCCCTTTCCCCTTCAGCATATCAGTCCTCCAGCTTTACTGTACACATCGAGTAGAAGAATGAAAATGAGTCATTAAACTAATGACCATTAGTCTTAACAGTTGTCAGTGAACAGATGCCTGCAGCATCTGTCATGTGAGCTTTTAATTGCTCCGGAGTTTGCTGCTAAAGCAGAGTTATCCAAGTAGTGGCTTATGAGTGAGTAGACATGTGAAATGCTGTCAATTAATGCTGGCAAATGAATTGGGACCAGGAAGGGGACAGTCTTCAAATTACTGATGGGTCCTCTTTCATAGTGGCATTATTTGCTTTTTGTTCAGATATTGACTTCTAGTTAGCAATTAATTTTTAATGTGGATAATGTGTCTGGCTCAGTACAACACAGAGTTAACACTTTGCCCTGCTTGAGATGCTTTCACTGGCAAGAGAGAAAGACAAAATATATTTGAACAACCATCCTCTCTCCCCCCAAAAAATGAGAGGAAACTGGAAAACAGATGGATCATAAATATCAATGTTGGCATCACTGGACTGAGGGAGCAGTTGAGCTGAGATTTAAATGTGGCAAATTAGAGTGCTTGGAGAAGTGATTAGCAGTCTTAGAGCAGTGGACCTTGCTCTGGGAAAGCATTTCAGCAGCAGCACATCAGGTGGGAATGATGAAGATACTGGATGTCATTGGCAATAATCTCAAAGTGGCAGGTGAACAATAAGACAAAAGTAATTCCTTAGGGAAAAAGGGTTTACTAGGAAGTAGTGTGCTTTGCCTAGTGGTTGGTTTATCAGTATTCCTGACACCTGTAAAACACAAAAAGCTTAAAACCTCTAGAGTATTTGCAGAAATGCATTTGAGACTCAGAGACTGCGTGCTATGAACAGCTTCTTTCGGGAATTTCTTTTTAAAATCATGCTGAAACAGGTGTGCACACGTGGAGGGTACTTGGCTGAAAGGCATTCACCTCATGTGCCTTATTAATAGCCTTAAACCAACATTCCTACAGCAGAGCCATGACCATTTAACTGCTTCCTTATTGTGAAAATGTGCCTGACTGAGTCAATGTGCAAGACTGCTCAGTCTAAAAACCCTGCAAAGGGACTTACTGCAATGGAGAAAGAGTAGACAAAGAACTAGGGTTAATATCACTGAAATTATCAGAAGCTGTGGAAACTAGCAGTGGAAAAATCACATTTTCCTCACCATGGGTTAGATGCATTCATGTGCTGAGCTGTTGTAAATCATGTCAGCCTGGGAGTGAACATCTGGCTGTGGCATTTCTGGTTTCTCTCAGGTGAGAAAGGATTCCTCAGCTAGAGGTAACCGGGAGGAGAACCATTTTGATTATTTACACTCTTATTCAGGGTGGTCTGTCGCTGTAACACCCCCCTCCCCAGCCCCTCTTTGAAGAAATGTTGACAAGATGGTAGCAGGTGCTCTTGCCGTTCTGCTGCAAAAAAGGTGGTTGAAGAGCAGTGTTAGCACAAACTCTCCTGTGGTGCATGAAGGACCATCCATTAAGGTTTGTGATGGTAGATGATTCTTATCAGGAACTTTCTATTCTACTGATCTGTCAAAACTGTTTAGTTGCACGCTTTTTGGGTTCAGCTACTTGAGTTTTGGGCTCTTTGACCTGCAAAATAGTTGCACCAAAGATGTTTTTTCCCCATTAAGAAATCACCCCAGTTCTTGGTGGCTGAGAGTTTGCCTGTTTCCAGGTCTGTTTCTTTTATGAGAAGTTGTAGTCACAGAAGCAGAGCAATTCCATCCGTTTCATCTACCTGTTTAGTTCACAGTAAACACCACGATGTTACTGATGACAACATTGTATAAACAGTATGTAATGAAGAAAAATTACTAGTGCTAGGGCAGCCTCTTTTTGGGGCTGAATACTTGCCAATTTTTCCCTGGCACCTGAGTCAGAAGCAGATGTACAGAGACTGAGGGCAGGGAGAAAACTCCCTGATATTAGCAATCAAAGGCACAGCAGTGCCCTGCAATGTATGATAAAGAATCACTGTTCAGCCTTCCCCAGATGACAGAAGTCTCTGGTTTTAATTGCACTATGAACAACTTTAATGTCGAAGTCTTCACTATTTAGCTCTGAAGTATATAGTGGTCTAGTTGTTTGGGGTTTTTTTTGTTTGGTTTTTTTTTCTTCCCCCTAAGTTTTAATACCATTCCATCACCCCACTCATTTCCCTTCTTTGTGTTTTCATTATGCAACAGGAATTCTCTTAAAAATCTGGATCTGCCACTAGTTCTAGCAGGTGTTTAGCTTCTGAGTGCCAGAGGTTTTTTCTTTATGCAGCTTATGGATGAGAATTTCACTGCCCTTAGGCGCCATTTCAACTGAAGTATATAAAAAGCATGTTACTGTGTCAGTTCAAATTATATCACTATTAAAGAAAAAACTCAAAAGGAAATTAAATATAAATAATCATACTAACATAACATTAATAACATTACAGTTATAATTTAAATTAAAAAGAATTGGGAAAATCTGAGTCAGGAGTCCCATGTCATTCTCAGCCAGACTCTCCCGAGAGCAGCCATTGTAAATGAGGATAATGACAACTTTGAGACATATGAGACCTCTTGGTGAATGGTACTGTAATAATTGAGTATATAAGAACTAAGAGTATTTTTAACTCCATGTATTATACTGTGTAGGAGCTAAGTATTACATGAAGCCTTGTCTTGTACTTCCCCTCATCATTAGCCTTTTACCTGATAGTGACCAACCCTTCTGTGCAGTCCCCAGCAGTGTCCCCTTCTGCTCACATATCAATACATGAATTGCTGGCCACCTGTATTACCTTCCTTGGGGTGTTGATCTGTGTGTGGGGAATTTGGTCATATCTAACTGCAGGTGCTGTTCCTTAAATCCTGAATCCTGCTGTCACACCAGTGTAGGCATCTCACTGTGGCCAGATGAAAACAAAGAGGCATTTTGCAAACAATTTGCAGAATTGCTGACAAAATGGTGCCATGAAGTTTCACCTGCCCAGAATTATTCCTTTATGTTAGTTTTTAGAAAGCTTTTTGTTTAGATGAAATATTTGGTTACCTGTGAGCACTCACACCTTCCTTGTAACTTTTCTTTAGCATTATTAGAGCAGTTACCCAATCTGAATGTGGGGAAGGGGATGAGAAGGAAGTAATTTATTAGAAAAGGGTGATGATCTTGCTGTTGCAAGCCTCTTGGGTTTGCCTCTATCTCACTAGGAAAGGCCCCTGCAGCCCATTGCCTACTGCCTCTTGTTCACCTCATGAGAATTTTCAATTTTTTGTGGTGTTATTGAATAATCCCAAGGTCCCTGCTAATGCATGGCCTGCCAAAGCTACTAAGGTGTCTTGGCCCTCCATGAGGCTCCTACCACTCAGTAAAGGAATGACACTGTATCCTTTCTCATTTCGTTCTGATTGCTCCTTAAGCAATGAGAATCTTCATTCAGTGCATGTGTTGATTTGTTGGGCTTTATAATCCCACTGCCTCTGAAAGTGATCCTGCATAGCCTTTGACTATGCTTCTTTCCTTGCCTTTTCTAAATAGGTCTGCTGTTCCTCAAAGATTATGCTTCCAGTCTCCCCCAGTATGTTATTGGACCTGCAATCATGGTCATAGACAAGCAAGACTTTTTCCTGCAAATGAGTGCAGTTGTCAGCAGCCTGTCAGTTTAACAACAAACAAACAAACAAACAAACAAAAAAAACCCACCAAAAAACTCCAAACCACAAAAACCAAGAAAACAAAAAAATCTTCCACCACATGGTGTTTGTGATAAAGGACACTAATAAAATGTCCTGGTAATTTTCTGCCTGGTGTAGTGCTGTATTTTGGATTTAGGATTAGAATCATGTTGATGTTTTGGTTGTTGCTGTCCAGTGCTTTCACTAAGTCAAGGACTTTTCAGCTTCTCATACTGCCCTGCCAGTGAGGAGGCTGGGGGTGCACAGCCAGGGAGGGGGCACAGCCAGGACAAGTCACCTCAGCTGTTTTGTCTATCCTTATATCATCATAATTAAATGGTTTTCCTTTCTTTTCTCTCCTATTAAACTGCCTTAATCTCAAGCAAGGAATTTTACCTTTTCCCCCACTCTCTCCCTCGTCCCCCTGTGGGGGTGAGTGAGGGAATGGCTGTGTGGTGTGAAACCACAACACAAAACTTTAAAAAAATATTACAGATTATCCTGGTTTCTTTGCTAAGGTTGCTGATAGTACTTTTGTAGCTTTTTTTTTTTCCTCTGAAGATAATAAGAATCCATAGAAACTTTCAATGAATAAAAGATTTCCATGAGAACATGCTCCAGTAATGGTGAAAGGACTTGTTTTATGACAAGATTTTTGCCAATTATTAGGTTACTAAATAAGGAATAAAAAGCAGGTTTTGTCTGAAATATAGTAACATATGCTGAAAGGAGGGATAAAAAGTCTTTTTATGCTTAAGTCACCTATGTCTTTCTTGCAAGACTTTTAAGAAGAGCTTTTAATGAAATAGTATTTTCTGTCCTATTTCCAGATATTCCTTGCCTTTCACTGTTTTTAGCACAGAGGTGAATAGATAAAGAGGAATTTAGTAAAGATGCAATCTTAAAAAACCCACAAAATTATCCAACAAACTTTGGGAACATGCAGGTAGAATCTTCCCTCAGCAGTATAGTATATGCTTTATCTGTATCCTATAAAATTTCTTTTATGTTGTATCTAGACATTGCTGTGCCCATTCCCCCAAGGCTAAGTTGAAGACTGTTCAGGAAATAATTGGGTATTGCATATTTTGAAAGCAGAATCTGATCCACAGTCACTAACTTTCTGACAATAATTGGAAATGAACTGCTCTAGGTTTATCTCGTCTGAGTGCTGAATTTTTCCCTTTGGCTCTTATTTATCCAAAACTAGAAAGAATATGCAGTGTTATTCACAGACCTAATAAGTGGGATATTACAAGGGATGTTGTGCTGCTGCAAATAATATTTGGGCCCTGGTTCTGGAAGGATGTTGGTGGGAACTTTGCCATTAATATCAGTGGGAACAGCTTCAGTCTGTTACTGTGGCTCATTTTAGAGCAAATATTAGGCACACCAAATCTCCCTTTGGAGAGAAGGAAGAGTCTACTGAACACAGAGTTTAGAAGAAGCTTCATTGGAAGAAAGAAAACTCCCAAGATTCATATTTCTTTTAGAAATATGAAACAGAATTGATATTTAAGCTGGGTTTTGAAAGTAAATGAGATTTTGGCTAAATAGTACTGCAGCCTTTCAGTGAAACATTTAATCTTGTAGCCAGACAATAGCAAGAGAAAACATAAGTAGTTGTTGATAAATATCCAAAAGCTTAATCATTGGTATAAATTTTAGAAGGCACAGAAAAAAAATCAAAATGTGTTGATCTCAGTTTGCAGCCCAAGCTATTTAAAAAAAAAAAAAAGTCTTTACATTTAATCAAGATATATCATTTTGAAAAGACTGGAAGGTAATATCTTAATTTAAACCCCAAACTATCTCCATTATTCTTCCTGTTTCAGTGTTAGCTTAAAGTTGTACAAACCCTACAGCCTGAAGGAAGGTTTAGACTGAGCACTGTTGTTCTGGTGACGTGATCTTAAGCACATTCCAGTCAGTGGAATGACTCAGAGTGCTTGAATGGGTGCAGGATGGTTGGAGCAGCAGAGGTGATGTAGGCAGTTTCTTTCTTGCAGCTGTGAATATGCTTATAGTTACAGCTGAAATTCAGTTTTCAGTAGTAGACACTGTTCAAACAATAGCTGAGCTATCAGTTTCTAAATTGCTTTCTGGCAGCATTTTACTGTTGTAAATAGGTGTGTTATGCAAAATACCTAAGAATTGTCTTTTGCTTATCTTTGTATGTATCTTCAACCTATAGGCACATTTTCCCAAGCTTGTTTTATTTCTTCAAGTTCTAACAGGTCTAGAATGAGAAATGTGAGTAAAAAACATTAGATTTGGGCTTAAATCCGACATGTCTTCAGTCTGCTTTTAGCTAATACAGAATACACAACATGGAACAACAATCTTTGAGTCTCACTCTTTGAGTTCTGTCCCTGGAAGAACTTTTGATTCAGTTTTTCAGGTTGTCTTGTTGTCTCACTTGTTACTTCCCTGATAAAATCTGACAGTCAAGTTCAGTGTTTCAGGGTTCTTTGATGAAGAAGTGCTTGGCTTCAGTTCAGCCAAGTCCTCTTTCATTTTTTAGGAGAAATGACATTTATACTTTAATTCTGATTTGAAATGCTGGCCTCTTAGTTTAATATTAATAATTAAATCGTTGGCCTGGTCTTCAGAAATGCTGAGCTGCTGGCAGCTTCTGTGGAAACTCCGTTCACTTGCAGGGTCTTTAAATGTTTCAGAATGTCTAGCACTAGGAAGCTGTTTTTGTAGATCTTGGCCATGACAAAAGCTAATCTGAGCCTTACTAGACATTTATTCGTCAGGATTGCTTGCTCTGGAGATATCTGAAGTTGTGAACTGTTAATGTGATGCTGTTTGTCTGCTGACACACTGTTTCATGTTGTGATGAAGCTGGAGTGCTGTGCTCTATCTTACATTTTGGTATGG
Organism: Pyrocephalus nanus; assembly: GCA_038380795.1. NCBI lineage: Eukaryota > Metazoa > Chordata > Aves > Passeriformes > Tyrannidae > Pyrocephalus > Pyrocephalus nanus. Next base: position 11,495,911 of record CM076272.1, read on the forward strand.
GAGTCCTTGAAAATCCATTAAACTGAACTGCTCCTTAGCTGGTATATTGCTTCCCTGGGGCATAAATCATGTGCTGCAGCAGCTTAGGAGGCAGATATTTAACTTGAATTAAATGGGGAGGCACACATTTTGGTATATGATTGGACTTGCTGTGCATATTAATCTGACAAACATGTATTTACAAGTCATTAAGAATGCACGTAGTTTTTCTCGTTTAATTTGCTTTTCCCATCTTTTCTCCCTACAACAGCGATTTTGGAAATGAGCACTCTCAAGATCCTGCCCATTTTCCTCTTCCAACAAGAACTAATAAAAGAGCCACAAAACTGTGGAAAGCAAACTGCCTTCACTGTGCTGGGCTTTTCTTTATAGAATTTACTTTGGGCAGGATAGTGCAGTTGTTCATAGCTATAAAGGTTTAGGTGGCTAGGTCTTTTATCTTTTTTTTTTTTTTTCTGTTCCTCTTTTTAAAAGCAAGATATCGAGGCAGTTTCAGGAAGAGCATGGCATTTTGTCATTTTGAGCATTTGAAACAGATAATCTTGAAGCTTTCATCTTCCATTTCCCCAAATACTTTGTTCTCATTGTGCTCCCAGTTTTAGCAAGTACACAGCTTACTTAGGGAATGACTGATTTAAGTCTAACATTAATTTATGTTAAGAGTACATAACAGCAGAGATCTTGCTTTTTGTGGCTCTTGGTGCCAAAAACTCTAAAATTAAAAATTCCTTTGTATCTGAAAGATTACTGTTCTATTTCTAATTATGTTCAAGTTATTTCTTTGAGACATTCCATTTCTGTTTTCTCATCTTCTTGACCTTCACAGCTCAGATTTAGCAGAAATCTCTCTTTCTAAAGCTGCTGCTGTTTATATATAAATATGGAACAATTACTTTCCAGTCTACTGGTGGCTGTGATTAAATAGAACAGTGGCATGTTATGATGAGGTTTGCTTGAACTTTGTCCTAGCCTTTATATCAAGTTATCTACAAGAATTGTAGACTAAACTACATTTTTAATTTATCTGAAATTACAATAACAGTTTAAATCCTTGGATTAAATTGTGAATCTGTAACTTGGAAAGAATGACCATTGATTAATATTTGTAATTTTTAGTCGTGAGAAAACTCTCACTTGATAATAACAAATGAGCTGGATGGCAATAGTTAATGAGTCCTGAATAGAAAGGGAAAAAAGGAGCAGTTCAAGTCCTTCGTGTTGGGTGGTGGTTTCAGAATGTGCTAGTGGGGATTCCTTTGGATCAAACTGAACCAGAAGTTGTGCCCCAGCAGCACACCTGCTGTGCTCAGCCACTGAGAGATACTCAGTCAGCAGGGTCAACTCCAGCTCGTTGGAAATAAGCCCCTGTCCTTCACAGGTGCTGTGTGTGGGTATTCACTCCTACCTACCCGTGCTCCTTGCTGATGCACTCAGTAACCATCCCTCAAATTCTCATTAATAAAAGAGAAAGTCCTCAAGTCCAGCAACTCCAGCTCAGGCAGATGCTTCAAGTCAGTAACAAACAGAGCAGTGAAATCGGGCAGCAGTAAAAATGCCAACCTGCAGCTCTCGGTGCAGGAGATCTGAAAACCAGAGGCTGGGATACAGGCTGTGCATTGTGTCTTCTGCAATTGAAAGTGGAAGAGTAATTTGGTCTTTAAGCACTCAGGTGAGGAGTGATGAGTGAGGAAGAAATCCCAGCTTGAGATCAAAGCTGTGCTCAGAGCATAATAAGCCTTTGAATAAAACCAGTGCCATTTCACACTTCCTGGGACCTACCTGCTTATCAGGATACTTCTCCTTGATCATATAGGTAGAATGATGTAGCATGGAAGATCTTATTTTTTTCAGTTTCTGAATAATAAGTTACATGTGCCAGTCAACTAGAAAGATTTTCAAACACTGATCTATTTCCAGCTTATAATTTTTCTTTCTTTGTCAGGAGGCAGTGCATACTTTCTTGCTACATGATATATTATTTTCAGTGAATTTTATGTAGTGATTATTATTGTATCTGGCTTGGCTATATTATCACCTTCTACTGTCTTCAAATGCTTAAGATCATAAAATCTGGTTTAAAATGCCTGTTCTAAATCTTGAGTGTACTGGTAACTTGACACATTTAACTTAAAGCTGTTGAGATTAAACTGATCATTAAACAGACCTAAAACACTATCATAAAATGTAATTGTTTTCTGAAATTTGCACTTACAGTCTTTAATTTATATCAGGTTAGCTGAGTCATTCAGAGATGATCCCAAATATATTGAAAGCCACAGAGTACTGAAATTTGAATTATGTTTAAGCCAAAGTGCCCATAGAAATGTAAAAGCCTTATAAGGGACATGGGTAGATTGCTCAGGGGGGAATAAAATGGACTAAGTGGAAACACTACATTTTGTGTTCAGTACCATGTGTGAACAAAAGTGCATCGGGCACATGCAGATTCTTTGAAGGTACCTGTATCTAGAGGGGAAAAAATGTTTAACTGCTGCTTTGATAAGTGGATACAAAAGAGTTCTTTGAGATCTGAAGCTTTGAGTTTTTTCTAATTAACTTCTTGATTTGGGTTGTTTATCAGATGTGATTACTTGGCTTCAACATAAATGTGCCATGACAACTCCATAGTGTGTTCTTAATAGGTTTTTTTTGTATGTGTGTGTTGTTGGGGTTTTTTTTAATTTTTATTTTAATTTTATTAATTGCCTTATGCATTCTTCATTACTTGAGTTACACTAGATAAGTAGCAGTACCTATTGCTGCAGTTGGCAGGTGAGTTTCCATTGCAACCTCCTGTGCAACCCTGTAAAATAGCCGTCTTTTAAACTGAATTTTTCCATGCTTGGAAGCCAGAATTTTGCTTGCCTGAATCTAGCAAGCATTCTCCTGCTTCTCCAGTGCCTGGCTGCTCATTAACTGTTAACAAGAGAATTGAATCTGTTAAAAGCCCTGAGTTTTTCTTGTCACGTTTATCAGATTGTTATTTCACCGTCAAATATTGGCATCTTTTATATTCAAAGCATAATAGTGATTAATGTCCAAAGACTTTCTGTTTGCCTTGTTTAACTTATAAAGATGAGAAATACAAAGAAGTTAATCACTACATATCCTACTGACAAATTTGTTTATGGGAAGTTAGACAGTACTGTGATATATTCATTGATGTAAGAAGTATGTGGTGGGGTAATTTTGATTTTCTTCTGTCTGTAAATTAGGCAGCTCTTTAAAAAATACAGTTATAAATCTAGCATTTCACAGTATTCTTTTCCAAAGTGTTTTACAAATATAAACTAAACTTTACAATACGCCATTAATACGGATCTGTAGGTGTTATAATTGTTTTATACTGGGGAAACCGAGGTAGAAATGTCAAGTAGTTTAACCCAGGCCACTTGAGATTTAGAATGCATATCTCTTATCCATTACCCTGGGCTGAAATCATAGGATTACATCATTGCCACATTCCCTCACAGAGGATCTATCGATAGCCCATGGAAACCAGTGGGGAAAAATGCCAGGTTATGTCAGCTGGTTTCATGTCTGGGCTGAACTTCACGTGTCAGAGCTCGCACTCAGAGGGAAGCATGACTGTGGACCTCTTTTATGGCCTTATGGGGAAACTTTTGTTATCAAATGAAGATTTATTCCCCATATTTTATCATTTATTATGCAAAAATAAAGTGAGTTAGCTAAAGTGTAAAAGTGAAACCTGTGCTGCAGTAAACTTGATAGAAATATGATAATATGATGTGAATGTGAATTACTCTTATGTAGGTCTGGTGAAAAAAAAACCTCTTAAAAATCTTGTTGTCTTGCATGCTGAAATATGACCTTTACCCTAGTCTAGACATGTCCTTTGCAAGCTATTTCTAGTTTATATGAAAATTGCTTGATTTAAAACAAGTCTGTTAATCTGACGCTGTCACGAGTGATGGGGTTTGCAGTGTGAGGAGCTGACAGCTCTTTGGGGAACAGAGTAAGCTGCTCCAAACCCATCCTGGCAATGAGGTGCCATCTGCTTCATAGGAGATAAGTTGTGAGCTTCAGAAAGTGAATTTACTGCAAGAGAGAAACTGCAGAAGGTCTTGCCTTCCTTCTCTACCACGAACTGCTTAAATTATGTTAATTGCTTTTGAAATCTCTAGTTATCTGGCACTGAGATTACACACCTATGTTTGGTACAGTTCTAGCCAAGAGCCTAGAAAAGGGGCAATGGCAACTGCTAGCTTTCATGTAAAATTACTGTGTATGTGTCAAAATATAGTGTTTAATTAAACCTCTATGAATTAAATTGACTCAGTGGGGAATGCCCAGCAGTAACTTGTACATTTCAGGCCTTGTTTTCTTTCCTGAAAGGTATCAACTTTTTGGAAGGTAATTTTCATCTCCTTGCCCTGTCCTCCCCACCACTGCTGGACTCAATATTCTGCATTCAAAAGATGGTTGCTTATTTTCTCTAGTATGCAAACCAGGGCATACTTACGATGCAGCAGGACAGAAGGGTCTGTGCAGTACATTTGCTACATGTCAGGGATGCTTCAGACCTCAAGTGTAACGACAGGGTCTTCACCCAGCATGTTTTCAGTGTGTTGAGCACTTTTCAGGTGTGTTATGAACATGAGTATATCAGCTAAGCAAAAGCCATTTCTCTAATGAGGGCCCAGGTGACAGACAGCCCAGCTGGAGGGACTGTGATTCTGACAGAATTAGCTCCTCTGTAGCTTGAAATGGGCCCTTCCAAGCTGAGTTAGTCTGTGATTCTATGTCTTTGTATCTTCCTTTGCAAAAATAAATACAAACAGTGTATTTAGCCAAAAGCCTGTTACCTCCAGCAGCCAGTAACTCTCTGGTGAAGTGTATAAACAAAAAGAAATGTTGTTTCTTCCATGTCTTTGAGCAGTGATGGTTGATTACCCAGAGATGTTGTCTTTTAGTTTAATAAATTCTGCTGTTGAGGTATCTTGTTTGGTTTTGGACCCTTGTATTTGGCATGTCCTCATCACAGATCTCTGCAGCAAAGTATCCACTCAGAAATACTGTGCCTGAAAACAGAAAACCCAGAAGTTCATGTCTAGTCTTTGTGATTCTATTCATAGAGTTTTTAAAGAACTTTACTTGTGTTTGTAATAGCTGCAATGTGACCTTTCTGAATTTCTTACAGACAAGAGCAGAGCAATCCCAAGGTGCATACTTCTTGCCTGAGTTTGCACTTTCTCCACAGGGGAGTTTTCTTGAGGATACCACGGGGGAACAATTCCTAACTTACCGTTACGATGACCAGGTCAGTATCCCATTTGTCAAAATGATAGAGATTGTCACATTCATGGAGCTCTGAGCCACAGATTACTGTGACACAGATTAAGATACAGAGAGTGTGTTTATCTTTTAAAGGCACGTCAGATTTATAGCAAAGTGAATGATAAAATGAAAATTAAGGCACTTAATTGCAGAAATAATAAATAAACCCACTTGTTGAAAATATTAATAGGATTTAGTAGAGAAAAAATTGTCAGTGCTTCAGTGGTGTGTTAATGATGTTTATAGTTACTTCTGCAAAATGTGTGGAATTAGAAGGTGGATGTCCTTTCTGTGAAATGTTTGACTTATCCTAAATTGTTTTATTTCATGGAAAAATCAGTGTGAGGCAGATCTTGCATTTTACAGCTTTTGATTTTTCCAGCACATTATATTAGTTCATGAAGCTTTCATAAGGGAAGATTGGGTGAATTATAAAGAAACAAATGGGAAGGGTAATAATGGATGGAGCAGTGTTTAGAAAGCAACAAATTATGTTTTTTAAAGTTAAAACTCTTTAATGCTTTCTCCAGACCCATAGAAACATTATGTTTAACATGGAATATAGATATAAATGTAAAGAAAGCAACATGAAAGAAATGCTGTTAATCTTGGCAAGGGATCTAAAGCAAACCTAGGAAATGTGTGGCGTGCTGTGGAAATTTACTCATAACACAATGTGTTCCAGGAGTCAGTTGAATTTCACATCAAAACTGTCTGAATTACATTCATAGACACTTACAGTACGCTTCTTAATGGAAGAGGAGGGAATTTGTTAGGAAACACTCCTTGTAGAAGTGAGAGAAGACCCAAACTTTGCCTGCAGTGCAAGGTATGGCTCTGCCAGTGATGGGCAGTTTATTTTGAAAGATGGTCTCCTTGCAGGAACTACTTGGAGAAAATGGTTTGCTCATCAGTACTCTAAAAAAGAACTGAGATGAGTTTATTCAAACTGAGAATCTTCTTGAATTTAGTTTAAATGTTTACAATAATTCATGGTTTTGCTACCTTGAAGGCTCTTGTTTATCAGCAGAAAAGGTCCTTGCATAAGATGTTACCTGGACCAAACACCTGGGAAAACAATAACTTGCAGGGCAGTAAAATGCAGCTGCAGCTCAGGCTGCATTTAATGACAGTAGTTGAAAAACTCTATAAAGGTTATACACTTTGATCAAAATAGTTTCTGTTTAATGGAGTGCATTTTAGAGAAGATGATAAATCAGATACAACGGAGACTTAGTCTGAGTCTTTGACTAGACTGTTTGGACTATGTGAATACATAGCTGATTAAAAAACAAACAAATTGAATCCTCCTCAAAAAAATCCTCAAATACCAGCAAAGCTCTATACAGAAGCCAGTTCCAAGCTCAATTCCATTTGATGGAAAGAATTCCATTTGATGGGGAGTTTTCCATTAATTCCACTGGGCTCTGAGTTGGATCTAGGATATGGCCAGCTTCTGTTCTTTCATAAATGTGATTTAGTTTTGAGGCCTGCTCTTCCCAGACACTTAGTGAGCAGTATAAAATTAAGTTTGAATTCTTGGAACTGGAAATGGTGCTGAAACATCAAAACATTGAAAATAAAAACAACTGTATTAGTAGTAGTTTTTGTGAAAGGAAATTGAGTCCCTGAGTATTATTTATTAAAAATTATAAATATTTTGAATGTAGAAGGGAACCAATCTATATATCTAGCTTACCTTCTGGTAAATAGAAAAGTTATTCTCCTTGGTTTTCTAGGGCATTATTCATAGATTTGTAACAATCTACAGTTCTAATTATACTTTTGATGAAATGTTAACACAAAACTTATTTTTATCATGTGGTAAAATTGAGCCAGAAAACTTGAAATTTTTGTTGTTGTTGTTGTGGGGGTTCTTTTGTTTGGTTGGTTTTGTTTTGGTTTCTTTTTTTTTTTTTTTGTTTGTTTGTTTGTTTCAATCTATCCTTTCTTTTGACATTTACTCCTATAAATGGAAGGAAGTCTTAAACCAGAGGGTGAAAACCCTTCCTCGGATGATCTCTTGGATCTTTATAAGCTGACATGGATAGGTTTTGATACATGGTAGCTGTGATAAGGGTATGCAGGTGAATAAAAAGAGAGGAATATATGTACATTTAAAGCCCATTTTTAACCTATCCAACACAGAAATTGAGTCATTACAGGAAGGTTGCTACATAAATAAAAAATGCTTCAGCATCTTCTCACAGACCTTAATTCCTTAATTCAGTTTTAACAATTCACTTTCTATCTTGTCCTACTGGGAAGGGATGCTGGCCTGTGGGAAATGCACTCCTTCCTTTTCCCTGAACACCAGAATTGTCCTTTGGGCATCCCTACAGGGTCCTGGTGTTTCTGTACATCCTAAGTTACATTAATGCTGTTGAAAATTGGAAAAGTAAAATAACCTTGTGCACTTGACTCCAACAAAACAGATCAGTCTGATGTGATCTGCTGTGGAAATGATGCCTCCTGTGTCCATGGAAGGGAGCAGAGAGGATCCTGAGACTGTGGGTCACAACCTCGGTTCTTTTGGCTCACCAGTGTTGAGACACTTGCAGGAAAAGTGATCCTTCTGTATCTTCCCAAATGTGTCCTTTTCTCCCTTGCAGTGTTCCTTACATCCAGGCCAATAAGATTTCCAGTTTGTTGGGATAGATGGATATTATTTTTATATAGCAGCATCCTCATTGTCATGATCCAAGATTAGTTTCCTTACATCCTCCAAATGCAGGAATGTTTCAAAGGGGTTTTCTTTGGCTGTTGAGTGTGATATTTTTCAAGCAGGGAGCCAGTTTAATCAGAATCATTCATTCCTTTGTTAGTAAGTAATCTCAGTAAAATAGAACTAGCTGTTACTTAAATATTCAAAAGTATTTGCTATCTGAAATGACAAGCTTACAGTTTGAAATGGAAGATGAGTAAATATTAATGGGAACATACTGTACTCTGCTCTAGCCCAGCAAAATTACATATGGATTCATGTTGTACATGCGAGATAGTACATTTTGTTCTGGTTTAATCTGGCAGAACTGTGCTCTCATTTTTGTACAGGATTGCACTAACCCCTTTGCATATTTTGTTGCTATGTGTGTACTTTAGAATTACATGCAGATGAAATTCTTTGGTCAGATATTTTCAAAATTCAGTGAATATCTTTTTTTTTATCAGTCCTATGACTATAGAAGAAAATACCTTATAAGACCTGATTAGATACTGCCACCCTGATTCACACCTGCACTCAATGGGACATGATAACTTTGATGCATTTACTGCTTTATCTTTGGGGGAAAAAGAAAAAAGCAGTGATTCCAAGCAAATGCTTTTGAGGGATCTGAAAGAAGAGAAATGTTTAAATTGAACATTTTTTTGTGGCTCCTGCATTGTTCACCAGGTGGTGTCTTGCAGCAGTGCATTGCATCCTGCATTTCTAAAATTCTACTGAGTCAATGCAATCTAAATCTAACATGGTACCAAACAGGTTTTGATGCATAGCCAAAGACATCAGTTGCTGTTAGAACATTGAGACTGAAAAAATATGCCCCTCTCCTATCATTCATGAATGAGTTGGAAATAAATATATAAGTAATAGCCCTTTCTCCAATTTTGAGATACAAGTTGAGTCTTGCCATAAGAAATAGTTTCCTAGTTTTCTTGATGATTTCTTTTGGCTTTTCACCTTTTAATCTACTACAAGGAATTTTTTTCTTTTCCAGAATACTAGTAGTACTGGAAAGCTTTCTTGCAGAAATAAAATGTTCTTGTTTTCTGACACTTAAGGTATTGCTTCCAAGTATTAAAACCATTCCATATGACGGACCACCAACAAGGACAGCATTGAAAACTCGGTTGGGTTGCATGTGTTTGAAGTACATTTCCACTTTGATTGGCTGGCTGGCTGAGAGTGCTCTTGAAGGCGTGGGTGAAAAAAAAAGGGAAGAAGAAAGAAAAAGAGTTTATCTTTGAAGTGAGAAAATGTTTGCTTGACCAGTTAGCTTTCTAGTTGACCTTGCTTCTTCTAAATTTTATGATGTTTACCAGTTTAAACTTACCACAAGGATAGCCTGAATTAGGTATATGGCACTAAATAGACCAATTTGGCAAAGAAATCTGGTGTTTCTAAACAAATACTAATGAAAATCTGCACTATCAGACTTATGAGTGTTTAGCTATGTGAGGTAAGGTAGAAAACAGTGAGTCTGTTTCAAGTAGATGTGCAAGTTGTAATACACAGACTGCAGCTGTTACAGTCCCTTTAATAACTGGCCTTTCTTTGGGTGTACTACAAAAGTCTCTTATAAAGTGAATGCCAAAATTGGGAGAATGAATATTCTGCTAAATGCCTTGTTTTCCACAAAGAGAAATATTCTGGCTTGATTTCTGCTTTTAAGGGTGAAAGCAGCATGACATTAAAGTGTTAACTAAAAAAAAGGCAGTGGAACCCAGGATCTGAACAACTTCAAGAGTTACTGTAGAAATGAATTGATGGAACCCATTATTCTGCCTTTTTATTTGTGGTTAGACAGCAATAACTGTTTGTGTTTGTTCTATTAAGTTTTTTGTATCATGCCAAGGAAACTATTATGTGGACAGAAGTTGTCTGACGAGTCCAGCTGCTTCCCAGTTCCACCTGCTGCTGATTGCCATCCTCCTGCTCTGCCTCTGGAACTGTATGAGAGTCACAGCTTGGTTTTGAGGATCAGCTGCTTGCTGGCTTCTGCCCCCAGCCTGAGCCTTTTTATTCCATTGCCAGCTAGTTTGCATCTAAATCACCAATGAAATGGAGCTACACTTTTTCAGGCTTGGAGATGAGTCATGTAAGGGACAAACTTATTTCAAATTAACACATCAGTGAAGACAAGTTTTACTCCTGGGAAGGGAGTAGGATTTGTAGTTAGTGCATACCCAAGTACATAAAGCTTCAGTACTCTTCTTTTGAGGAACCTGAAACTTGTGTTATTCTCTGACACGACATGTTTGTTGATACCGTGAAAAAGCATTCAGAACTATTAAAAAGGCTTAAGGTCTTGAATCTCAGTGTCTAGCTCTTCACTTAAAGATTATTCTTTGAATAAACAAACTGTTTTCAAGTGGGCATAAACTATTTCAGGCATTTTTCTACAGTGAAAACATTCCACTAATGAGCACTTAGTGGTTTCATTTGTGTATTTGGAGAGTGAACTGATAAACTTTATTTTATCCGAGCACCAGAAGTGCAACTGCTGATACGTGGCTATGTGAATTCCAGCGTTGTGTTAGAAATATTGCTTTTCTGCTGAGTAAAGGAGTCCTCACTCAGCTGATATGAGAATAGCACAAATTTCACTGACTTTGAATCCTGAAAGTAGTTCCATTCTCTTAGCTGGGACATCTTGTGTAAGTAACAAATTACGAGGTCAGGTTTGTGGTACTCCATACTAATCCTACAGATGTTCCTAACGAATTTTAAATCACATTCAAAGAGTTTACAGCCATGTGTTTGTAGGGCTGTGTGAAGATAAAAAGCATCATTTGGTGTTTCTGTGGAAATTTAACTGAAGGTGATGTTAGGTTAGTTTTTTTGTTGTGTGGTGTTTTTTTTGTTTTTTTTTTTTTTTTTTAAACCTTTATGTTTTTGTTCACAGGTTTAATTTGGGCCTCTTCATTTTTAAGGGTGATTTTCTTTTTGTTTTGCTTTTTTTGGGTAAGGAAATTAGTTCCATAATCAAGCGAAATGTGTTTCTGATTTGGAGTGGAAGGGGGGAAAGGGATTTAGGGATTAAGAGCAAATGAAAACCACTTACAATTTCAGGCAAAACTACTCTTAGAGAAACTGGTACTGCATAAGTCAGGCATGATCCTGTTCAAACAATACTTTTGTTTTGGCTAATTGCTGGCTGGAAGTGTGTGACTAGCATATGCACAAGTAATTATATCAGTACTTGAGTGTGATAGGTTGCTTAGTGAACTGAAAACTTTTAACATACTTTTGTTTGTTGGCAAACTGAATGGGGAACTGGCACTTTTTAAAGCACCAGCTACCATTTTAAACTCAGGGTTTTGTTGTTCAGGGAAAATAGTGGAAGTGCTGTGTGTGAGAAATACAGACTTTCTTGTTTTCTATTACTACATTAATCCCAGCGCTGCCAAAGGTCTCTGTGTGTAAATCATACTTACAGAAGCCAGTAGGTCTTCACTTTGTGCAGTACAAGAGCCTTCACAGGGAATCTGTAATAATATAGTTTCTGTAGGAAACACATTTTATATCATTTCAGTTTGGATCAAATACATTCTACGAGGCTGTAATCCTATTCCACCAAATTCCATGGTGAAACTCCTTGGCCTGGGGCCTTAGTCCTTCTGTGGCTGTGATAATTCTGGCCTCAGCAGCTGGCAGAGAATTCCCAGGTAGCAGAAGCAGTCCCTCATTTGTAAGGTCCTCCCCCTAAATGATTTCTCCAGGAAGAAAGGAGAATGGATCTAAACTTTCAGGGGCTTCCCTTATTCTTGCTCCCCAGGGAGTTGGACAGATACTGAGCATGTTCCAGTGGATGATAAAGGGATATGCATATACTTATTTTCTTCCTTTTTTTCTTAGGCATGTCTTTCAGGCCACAAATCCATGTTTATTCAGTTTGAGGTTGATCTATATCAAAACAAAAAACTTTAATCCTAAGTGCTTTGCTTTTATAGTGTCTCTGCTGTGCACATTTTTCAGAAAAGAATGAATTTTTTTAAACTTGTGTTCAGTGTTTCATGTTCTGAGGTTTTGAACATCAGGTTTTCTCATACACATTTTTCAGTTTTTAGCAATTATTTTAGAGTATTTTTATTTTCTTTTTCCAAGGAGCAGGCAATGTGTACTTGGGCAAATATTGTACTGTAAAGTCTCTAACTCAATTGTGCTGCACTGGACTAGTAACAGGGCACCTGATGAAATGAATTAACAACATAAAATACACATTCTTTACAGGGGACCAATGATTAAATCATGAGAGTTTGATACAATGCAATGTGAATTTACCACTGACCTCCTCGTGCCCCCAGTGCACCCCCAGCAGTTGGCACATGTACTTATCCAAGAATTTTGACATTGATAAAGGCTTAGCTTCAGACTTCTAAATTAAGACTGAATGGTCTGGAGGTAGCAGAAATGATCTCACACAGCTCTGACGTACCACTGCTCTCATCTATCAATAAGAGTTCATTGAGATACAGTAGAGAAGTGCTTCTTAATCAAAAAGATACATTTCAAGTACTGTGGGAAATGCCATGCTTGGAACTGGAAAGTCATTCTTCAGATAGATGTGGATGAAAGGATGTTTTAGGCTGATAAAGCCCAGTGGTTCATTAATCACTTTGTTTACACAACACAAGTACATTTTGGAACTATGTCCTTTTACTGGTCTCAGTCAAGACATGAGCACATTGTGTTTAGTTTTTTGATAATACAGCTAAAATTCTAGAACTTCTTGATGTTTAAACTCCTGTTAAGTTTTGCACAAATGAGAAGATAAGAAAATTATATTGCTGAATTTTTCATGAAGGATGAATGTGATGTATTTGATTATTTTTCGCCCCCATCTGTGCCATTTCTGCCACAGATAACATTTAAAACCCATGAGAGCTTATAACGACTTATCCCTCTTAATGAGCCTTAGTGCAGAAATGAAGGAAATATCAATTTATAGTGTCTCTGGAATAATGATTAGTAAAATACCTGCTTGATAAAATGATTCTTTCTGTGTAAGGTGTTTCTGATAGAATTATGTTGTTTTGCAAGGCAGTGGGTGGTTTAAACAGAATTTACACTGTAGGGCATGTGGATAACATCCCTCACGTGCTTGACAGTCATCCTTCCAGGCCTGTCCAGCATGGGAAGAAGATTTATAGTAGAGGTTTGATGTCACAATGACCTTTTTACTAGAGATGTACTTGAACCTAAATTTCTTCCAATTCATATACTGCCAATGTGGAAAAGGCAGAGGAAAATCTTTAAAAAATCTGCATATCTTGGCTTTGTTTCTAGAAATATTTAAAATTGTGCTTGATATCATTAACACTTGCATAATGAACTAGCCTTGAGACAGCTAAAGAACAATTTCTTTACCACTTCAAACAGTTATTTCACTTTGCACCGTTTCAAAATAAGTGTCAGCATTGCTAGTAAACCTAATTTATTTCTACTATTAAACTTCAAAAGCTATTTCTCACATGGAAGAAAATTACATACATTAATTACCAATTTTGGCAGTAACAGCAAAAATGATAAATGTAAGTTCTTGAAGGATCACTGCTGACAAGTGTATTTATTATTTTCAGGGCTTAGAACGTATTAGAGGTTGTGATACTGTAGTATCTGAATCATTTTAATGCTCCTAATGTGAAACAAACTGTACCAGGCCTCCCAACACACATTAATAACGTGCTTTTGATACAATGACAAAATAAGGGGACTGCATCTTGTATTTCCCAGCTTTCAGCAACAGTCTCGTTTGATACCTCATTCAATAAAAGTGTGTTTATGTGATCCAGCATAGCCAGGGAGGGCAGGAGCTCCTCTCCTTTAGTGACTGGATGCTAAATAAATCTTCATTGCTGTTTCATAAACAGCTGCCTCAGTTTGTGAGGGGGAGTGATGCCTCTGTTCCTTGATTATGTTAAGAAGGTGCTGAGGTAATGGTTGATGAAAAGGAAGAGGGTCAAAGTATCTGAACAGAGGAAAATGCCATTATTCAGTGGTTTTGTCACGGAAATCAGAACTGATTTACAGAGTTGTAGATGTGCAAGAATGATTGACCTTCAGGATCAGAACGATTCTAGGTAGAAAAAACATGGTAAGAAATGTTCTAATCCTTTTAACCCGTTGCCCACAAGGAAACACTGAAGGTTTGGGTGCAACTTCCAGCATGCAGAATGTCCTGTGAGTGCCAACAGATTTATTTTTTGGGTGTCTGAAACTATTTACAGAAATAAATGCTTGCATGTGATTGGAGGCAATAGTTGAAGGTGCTCAAGTGCTTCCTTGAGTCTTTGTTGTGGTCTCTGGTAGAGTAATGCTATGCTTGAACATCAGCCTTCAGTACTTTCACGTTCTTGACACAAATTGTAGGTTCCATGTTTTGTGGAGTGATTGGCAAATCAAACATTCCTCTTCCTTCTCTGTATTTCTCCACACACACCCCCTATGGACAGGCAACTGTTATGCTGATTCTTAGTCTAGAAGGAAAGGCAGGGAGACCTCTGAGAGCTGGAAACAATCTGGACTTTTTTAATTCTCTAAGACTATAAAATTTGACCTCTAGCCACTTGAGCCTATGTAACCTAGCTTTATAAAATTATCTCATTGCTAGTAAATTTTTTGTTTGTGTTATTATGCTATATTTTTTTGCTTTGATGGTGTAAGCCTTTCTTCAGTTAACATTTTTATGTTGCATAAGAGCAAAAGGACTTTTAAAAAAGCACCAAACCTTTTAACTGATTTACAGGTTCATGAAGCAGACTAGAGTATTTACACATGGCTGAGAAAAATTAGTAGTAATAGGCTGCTGTATGATGTGGGATGTTTTTGTAGTTTTTAAAATAGCCCTTGGGAGATGGCTGCAATTGTAAATACAAGATACGTTCTCCTTTACCTGATTATTTAGGCTTTGGTCCAAAAATCATAGTAATTTCAATAGACTCTGGATCAGCCCTTCATTTTTTAATGCAGAAGGAGATTTGCCGTTGGTTCCAGGCAGATTGGCTTCAGGTACCCCTGAAGAAATACTCTAGACTGTTCAACCAGGCCATTACTGGGAAATGGGGTAGATGCTACAGAGCACAAGCATCACTGCGGCCTCGGTATTCTGCAAAAAGACAAGTTCAATGTTATATGGTGGTTGGTTGTTTTTTGTTGTTTTTGTTGGGTTTTTTTTCCAAATCTGATGTCCAAATGATGTGTCCAAAAGACTTGCTGTACAGTAAACTTTGTTAATTTGATCCAACTTTTGCTGGATGTGGTGAGGAGCACTGAATTTTCTGTGGTATATACAAACAAACCTTCCTACACACCATGAGTGTTGAAATGAATCCTTTGTTTATTTGATCTCTTTCATTAATTGTGTTGTACTGAAATCACCTAAAAAATACTGATGAACTGTGGTTTACTACTCCATTCTCATGTCCAATCTTCTCTAAAAATATACACATTTGCTTATATATGTAGCACATAAGTCAGTTATCTTCCTTTGTCTAAATAATATAGTTGTGCGAGGCATAAATCTGAAGAAACAAGCTGTGTTCTTTCAGACAGCTCACATAATGCCTCATGACATCAACACAACATACAGCAAAATAATTTTTTTTTTTTTTTTTACTGTTTGGAAAAAAGACTTAGAATGCATCAGTTTTGCTTACAAGAAATACAGTGCATTGACTTGAATTTTTTGGATGTTATTAATAGATGATATAAAATCTTCAAATATCAGAATATAAATCATGACATTTTACCACCTTTGAGTGCTGGCTTCAGTTGTAACTGTTCAGGGCAATGCATTCTAATGTACGAATCAGAATTATATCTTAAGTCTCTTACTTAAGTACTAGGGCTAAGATTTAAACTTGCCCTGCCCTTTTTATTCCTTTTGAAAAAGATTTTTTGTTCTTTATTTGCAGGTATTTTTATACTTTACAGTGAACTTGCCAGTTAATGTTCATTCTTCTCCTGCTTCTTCAATATTGAGGCTATAGGATGGTCTGTTTTTCTCATACTTTCAGCTCTGCATTCTAATGAATGTGAGTCAAAGAGAAGGAGGGTGAAAATACTTCTTATGAATAGTCCTTTTTCTGTGCAGTTTAGGTACTTCCTTTTAATGAAAACTATTGCCTCAAAATAAGTTCCGAAAAGGATGTCTTTTGGGTGTCAGAGGAGGTTATCATCCTTCCAGGATGTAATTTTAATTGGAAAAATCTCCTGTACTTGGCTATACCAGAGACCAAGGTCCTGCATACTGAAGGGAGGCTTTGCTGGCAGCACCACGGAGGCTTTCTGAGAATTGGTTCCACATATGTTTGTTAATATTTTGGTGAGTGTGCACAGAAAATTTGGAACACTGTCTAGAGCAGATAGGATAGATGACCTCTTGCACAGACCTTACAGTCTAGGGCCCAAACACTTATGCACATGCATAACTTAATTCTTGTGAGGACTCCCGTCTACGTCAGAACTACCCACATAAGTAAAGATGCACATGTGCGAGTGTGTCGGCAGGATCAGGAACTCATTTCCAGCCCTGCTCTTTGAAATTCCATGGTTAAACTGCTCTAAGGACCCCAAAGAGAGAGAGCACCTCTAGGGAAGATCTGAATATCTCCTGTTCATATTGCAGTAAGTGGAAGTTGAAATCATTTGTTGTAATACGATGGGGCCAACAGGTCTTCCTCTTTCATAGCTCAGATGTGTACTGATTTAATAACTCCCATAACTCCAGCCTTGTCATAAAGCTTACCATGAATTGCAATCCGTCTAGTTTACATTTTAACCATTACTTTTTCTTAAATGAGGGACTTGAAACCATTTTTGCAGATTGATGACATCAGAAGATTTTCCAACTTAATGAAAAAATCCAAATGACCACATAATATTTTCAAAGAACAGGCTGATGGAGGCTGGCCTGTTGTCAGAAAAATAGCGTATGAATTAACTCTGCTACGTTATGATTTAATTTAAAATTAACTTACGGTTTGTTGACAACATTCATATTTCATAGAATAGGTGTAGGGTGCAAGCTTTCTGTATTTCCTACCATGAAGAAAAAAACCCATTAACTCTGACATCTGTTTTTAGCACTTTCCTTCATATTTTTGGATGAATGCCTGGCAAAAGCTGGAAAGCGACTAAGAGATCAACCAAAGATGGCCTAAGGGCCTGTTCCCAGCTGGTACGACATCTGGAATGTTATATATAGTGGATAAATTCAGAGTTGTAGTTTAATAAGATTGGTATTCAAGCGTTCGGCCTACAGCAAAGGAAAGGACAGTGAAGCTGACAGCCTGCATGGTGCATAATATGTCAAGGTGTCTGAAATATAATTTGCTGGGTTTTCGCTTTCATTTTGGCAGATCCCTTATGCTTATGTATAAACTTTCATCTAGTATTGTTTTGAACCCTTTAAAAAATAAAGAGTGAAGTCATATTGGTATTATATCCAGAATCTTATCTTTTCACTAAGCTTAGAGTATGTCTGGGTTTCTTTCTTTTTTCCTAGGAAAAAAGTGCTAAAGACAGATTTTTATGAGCTGACTAGAAATAACTTAAGCTGCTACCTTTGCAAATTTTAAGTATATGCAGTCTTTTATAGTGAAGATTTTACAGAATCATAAAGTATTCAGGAATCTGGACTTCTGCTCTATGGAACCATACTGGCAAGATTTATGTCTCAGAAGGCCTGGGGTTTTTTTCTCTTTAGGGCTTAGTTAATCTTCGGACTGTCTCATCCCCAAATTGTAATTAAATTTGTTGCTAGACCAGCCCAACAAAGTTGCAGGAAGGGGTCAGGGCAGAGCCACCTCCCTACAGCAGCTCTGAGCATGGTAATGCTGGGTCACAAAATGAGCTGGAGGTGATTTCTGTTTGCAGCCCTGCAACTGCACTAACCTGACAGTGTGCTTGTAGGTCCCTCTACTTTTGGATTGCATTTGCGTGTCCCAGTATGAGGTTCAGCCTTGCAGATGTTTTGCAGTGCAGCCCAGGAGAGGAGAAAGGCTGTGTGCCATGTCCTGTGCAAACCCGGGTGCAAACCCGGGTGACTGGGGACAGACAGTGACGTGAGGGTGCAGCTACGACAGAGTTTGCTGAAGCATCTCTGGGTGGGGCTGTGCTGTTCTGCACGTGGTCCCTTTCTGGTTTGTGCCACTGTGGGCCTCTCTTTTCGATCTCCTTTTTTTCTATAGGATGATGAACATGGGAAGTCTGTGCAACTGCACTTCTGATCTGTGAATGACAGGACTGGCAAGGAAGTGTGCAGTGGAGGAGGGCTTAGGGTGTGAATTGTTGCTGGGCTAGAATTGATGAAGAGGGCTGTTATCTAAGGCCTTATTCCTCTGTTTTTCTAAAAAGGACTTGGTTGATAATTCCTCAGCACATTGGTCATTTCTATATTATTTATTGCTATGCAAGATCTTGTAGGCGAAGACAAGGTACTTGAATATGACTTGGCAGGAGACCAAGAGAGCCCAGGAGGAGGTGGACCTAGAGAGGGAGCAGAGATGACTTTTGCAGCTGCACTTTGATAGTGGTTTGGATCTGGAGGTGGGAAGGCCAGATCTGAAATGCCTGCAGCTAGCAAGGAGGAAGCTGATTTGTCTGCAGGGTAGTGTCACTAATTGCTGTTTAACTGTTGGGTATGTCAACAAAATCTTGCTATAAACTTGTGTGTGTAGTGCAACTGAAGCTTAAGATCATACAAAGCAAGAACAGCATAGCCTGTTCATTCCTTGATAATACAATATGGGAATATTTAGTTGTTAAAAGTAGCAAAACAGAAAAAAAGGAGTGATTACCTCACAAATTTTGTGACTGTCTCCTTCTTACCCTGTCTTGTGCTCAGTCAAACTTGCTCTGTCTTGGGGATAGCCAGAAAAATCCCATTTTACTGCTTTACCCCGGTATGTGAAATAATGGTAACAAAATCTAATTCTGGGTAGTGCTTACAAAGATCATAGAATGCAAAGTGATTATGTCTGTTTTATTCTTTTCCCTTTGGTTTGATTCCACTTCTGTAGTATCTGCCATTACAATACCTTCTATCTAGTAGTGCTCTGAGTACAGTATAGTGCTTTTCTGTATATGTATTGGTTATAGAATATTTACAGTTGACTCAAAATTCTTCAGACTATCACGAATATCACTTTGCCTTGGGAGTTGCTAGTGTTCTGTTTTGATCATAGTCCTCCCCTCATCCTTCTGGTCTTTGTCTTCTGCCCAAACAGACCCTGTCATGTACTTTCCCAGGCAAGTCTTTCACAAATGCTCCAGTAGCCTAACAGGTCTTCCCAATCTCAGGCAGCTGTTTTCCTACTGGAATAATTTTCACTTATTGTTCCAGACTCCAAGTAATGCCTTTAGAACAGCAAAGTGGCCACCTAAACCAAACATTGTGTTAAGGTGAATTGTGATGTTAGCACCACAGTCCTGGGTGATTTATACAGTAGTATGTTGCTCAGTCTCACGTTGCTGGTTAATTTAAAACTGGAATAATCTGATGAAAACAAGCAAACAAATATATAATGGGATTTGAAGTGGGAGAGGGGGCTCTAACTGACAACTTTAAATCTAAGACAGTCTGTCTGCATAAACTGCTGCTTGTTCTGCAGACTGAACTTGCTATGTCCTTGTAATCTGTACAGTTAGAGATTAGGTAAATGATATAAATTCCATAATATATTCCATATATTATGGAATAGATATTAGTTTGCATAAAGAGTGTGGATTTAATTGGAGGAGTATTTTCAGACTGAAATGAAGGATGTCCTTAGTTCTTGGCTGGAACTTAAAAATCATGTTAAAACAGCTGTGTGCTTTCTAGAGGAGACCTATGGTTGTTATCAGCACTATCTATCTATTAAAGACCATTTTTGGTATGATTTTGTTACATTTTATACTTCAGGTATGAACTGTTAGTACCAGGAACAGAAGGATTTTTCTCTTTGATATACTCCCTGTGTAACTTCCCCTTCTTTGGTAAATGACTTTACATCATGCAACATTATTATGTTTCTACACCTAAATAGTTTGTCCCTGCAATGACAGAGTGTTTTTATTATGCCCCATTGTATTCATGGCGCACACTTCTGCAGATGCTGTTACTTTGAAGTAAAAACACTGTTTTGTTTGTTAAGGAATACCTGCTTATTTTTGAATGAAACAGTGCTACTAGTAATCATGTAAACCACTCTGTAAATGGAATTTGACCAGAATTATGATTGGGAGGTTGATTATTATTTGTTCTAATTCAAGAAGGTATCAAAACTCGTAGAGCTTCAATGCAGTCACATTGGGGGGATCTTACAAGAACTCTGTATAGAACTTTGAAAGAACTGCACATGAAATCGTAGCTCTGATAGCAGGAATTTTTAACGAGTCCATGAAAACAAGGGTGGTACTGAGTGGCTGGGGAATAGCTAATGTAGTATTGAAATACAGAAGGGAAAGAGCCAGGAAACTCTGACCATGTCTGTCTGATCTTAAGTGTATAAGGCTTTGGAATGCTTTTAGAGGAAGGAATAATTAATAACAGAAAGGTAAATGAAGACTGAAGAAAATTGATTTATCTAGGAGATCAAACCTATCCTAACTCATTTTATACTTCTGATGGGGTTGATTTTTTTGTTTGGTTCTGATTTGGGATTTTTTCCTTAAATGAGAGGAATATAGGAGACCTCATTTATCTGGACTTTGGTAAAGCAATTTGATATAATGCCACACTGAAAATGACCCTAGAGAAGATGTAGGATGATGTGTGAAGTGGGAAATGAATAAGGAATGGGAGAGGAAGATGATAATTGATGGTGCTGAAAGAGGAATACTAGTCTAGAAAAAAGTTACACACTAGGTTGTTTCTGGAACTGGAGCTGCATAATGTTTCATTGATGACTGGGACAAAAACAGATTAAGATTGGGCTCATTACACTTCATATAAGTGAAGATAAGATAAAGTTGGGAGGAACTGTCACCACAGAACAGTGTGAGAACAGTAATAACTGGATGACTTTGAAGATGGGAGTAATGAAATAAAGTGCATTGTCATGCACATAAAGACCATCAGGAAATAATTCTTTCCAGAGGTAATAAATGGAAACAAGATAATGTAGAACTCTGTTCTACCTTACTAGTATTGTTGAGTCCAAATATGGGAAGTAACATTCAGAAAATAACAGAAAAACTTTTTTCAACCTGGTTGGGGACTGAACAGCTTATTTTATAACAAGCTAATTTTTTATAGTGGCTCAAGAAAGGTGTTGCTGACATGATTGCTGCCTGTCACTGTAAGAGGCTAGAAAAGGAGCAGCAGTAGTATTTCAAGACACTGCAGGCACACCAATAAGGCCTGCAGATAATCTTACTGTGGAAATTAGAGTGATGGTTTCTGGCCATAGTGTGAGTGAAGTTCTCAGGTAGCTGCTCAACAGCAGCCTTGAGAGGGGGAACAGATTGATGCCCTTCTTTAGGATACACAGTCTTTTATAGAAAAGTGATGCTGTCACAAGTCTGTATTTGGAGCCTCAGCAGCTCCATTCCAGAACTCCATTTTCTGGAGCAGCAGCTGTGGGAAAATACATGCCATCCTGGCCATGCACACATAGTTGAGCTGTTTAATGCATTGACAGACAGAAATGGTATTTCCAATATTTAACTGTTTTGTGTATATGTTACTTTGTGTGCTTTTATGAATATTTAGTAACTAATGTACAAAATTACCAGTAGATTCAGGGACATTCCTAGCCTGTATTACTTGCTGAAGTATTTGTACTTTGCTCGTTTGGATTTTTATTTCCTTTTTACAGTAATTTTTCTTAGCAACCTTTACAGTTATTAACCTCTGTTTAAAATAAAATTCCTTCCATTAACCCAGAATTTCATGGATGACATGCAGAGATGAAGAAAATTTCCAACCATTTTTGCCAGTGAGCAGGAATGCATATGCATCCATATACTATTCAAGTTAGCTTGGCAACAGAACTGTAACTTTATAGGTTTATATGCTTATACTAGGGTAGTTCCTGCTGTTTTAAGTATTGTCCAGAGGATATAATTTCTTAAATGAAAATTGTTTGAAACCATTCATTTTTTGTGTGACAAGTGAAGGTATCAGTTACTTATTGCCTGTATGGAACAGGAAATGTTAACAAAACTCAATTTCTGAACCTCCTGATTGGTAAATTCTTGGCCACCATGTTAAAAGATCATTGTTGTGAATCAAGAAAATGCTCTGGTTTAGTCTTTCAGTGTCACACACAGGACACAAAAATAGGTGAGCTGAACCTGACTTTTTGTGGAGAGTGATTGAAACTGTTCAAATATTTCTGCTGAGCTGAACTTGCTGGAGCATGGACAATGGTTTTGTCTCACAGCAAAGGCCTTTCAGTTCTTTGAAGACAAATTTTGAACAGTTTTTCTGAGGTGGAATAGGTCCTTCGAAACACTGTGCAGGGAAACAGTGTTAGGTAGGTTAGGCAGAATTACCAGACAGGTATGTCCTCTGCCTGAGTTGTTACTTCTACTTATACCTGGCAGTATTTTGGCCTAAAATCATAAATAAAATAAAAGGTGACAGAGAAGCATGGAAGCAAAAAACTTTTGTTTATCTTAGAGGTATTTCCAATCAGTTGCCTTCATATAGTTCTGACTAGTTTTTGCTAGTGATTGGGAGTGATTTTGCTATTCCACATTTCTGTCAAGCAGAGAATCATATGAAAATAAACAATTTTTACTAGTCTGGATGCTTTAATATAAGTTTATAGTCTTTAAAATAAAATTTGTACTTTTTTTCTGGAAATATTTTTAATCATTTGTTAACTCACTCAGAAATGTGCTGGCATGTGCAACATTTACCTTTCTGAAGAAGAAGGGTTGATCCACTTGACATAAGTAGGAAAGCTCCTCTGCACAGCCTTACAAATCTTCACTCTGTAGATAAGGTCATTTGAGGATATTTTGTGGTTGCTCACATTTGAGCAGAAATCACTATTAAGGTTGAATTGAGATAAGAGTTTGCCAGTTATAAAATGAATGGCTTAAAAATTTGGCCAGCTATTATGACTACTTTTTATCTGTGGTCTGAAAAAGGAGTATGTTTGAGACATCCTCTCTGTGTTTTGAGGTAATGCCCAGGACTCTCATGGGTGGTGGCTCTGAACGGACAGAGCCAATTAGGTGGAGGCCATGTGCTGTTTGGGCCTGGGTGACTTCTCTGGCTTTCAGGGTCTATCTGCTTAATTTCATTTTTATCCCGGTCTCTTAGTAAGACTTAATTTCCCTCATGTATTCAGCATCTCATGCGCTGAGGCAGAACTTTGAGGTTTGGGTCCCCTGTCATATGAGAAAAGTAAAGATTTCCAGATTTAGACCCAGACAACTGTCAATTCTATTCTGCATGTTTTGGCTTTGCAGGACTTCAGGGCAAGGGAGGATTTGTTAATCCGTGTCTCCTCTGTGTAATTAGTGCTTTTGTGAAGTGCTGTAAGATCCTGGGCTGGGTGGTGCTTCACAAAGTTAATAGATTTCTTACATCATTACAGAACATTTAAACCTGACATGCTCTCTGAAGAGTTATGTAGGTGTATGCCCCACTAAACAAAAATACAGGCAACAAAACTGATTGCTGTAAATCTGTTATTTTGGCATTATTTCAGGATTTTTAGTAGGCTATATCGTGAGAATACAAACTTAAGTGCATGTTACTCATTATAAATCTGGAAGTGCTGTGGTTTCTAAATGGCAGGGTAATGGACTTGGGAGGTCTTTAACTTTTTTGAAACTGATATTTTAAAAGCTTCATGTGTATTTTGGTTGGAATTTTTAATGAAACTGCATCAGATTGGTACTGGATGTCAGTTAAAAATGGACATGGCCTTTAACACATCCCCTCCAACCAAAGTATGGTCTGATAACCAAAGAGCACAGGTATCCTTGAGAAGAGTTGATGTCAACTACTTGGATACTAAGTTCACTTCAGGCTTGTGTCAGGAGTCCTTGATGGAAGACCAGAGGCAGGAAATGTGTGTGTGTATGTGTGTTTAAGGATTTGCAGCAGTTTCAATGACGAATGTTTTATACTGTTCTTTTAAAAGACCTTTCTTTTAATGCACATCCAGAAATGCAACTCATTGACTAATCTGTAGGTAGCTTTGTTTAGAGGACCCTTTCTTTCTTGAAAGGTTATGAATTCATGGCAAACCTAAAATGGGGGGGTTTGGGGTGGGGTGGTATCTTTTCTTGCTACTATATGTTCATAGTATCAAGCTTTTGTGGGGTACATGGGATTATGGGCTAAGCTTTTGAGCTTGTTTTTAATGCAGTGTTACGGAGTGGAGTGTATATAATTGCTCAGGATTTCTTTTTAAATAAAATATTTCTCTTATCTCTGTGATTTTTTTTTTTTTGGAAAGCTATCACTTGAAGATAGTCTGGCTTCAGTTGGAAATAAAAATTTACTCCAAGGCAATAGTTGTTAATATATTTGTTCAAAGCTGCTCACTAATGGGTTTCAGTTTGATTTATAAAACAGTTCTCTCTTATCGTACAAACTTTAATAGTTAGCTTTTGTTGAGAACTGAGGGAGTGAAGTCAGTTTTCACTGAGACAACACTACTGAAATAACAAAATGAACAAGCTATGACTGAAAAGAGCCTTAAATATAAATGTTGTGATTGTGACAGGGCTAATGTTTGAATTTATGAAAGAATTTAGATAAGCAATATGATGTAATGCTTTCAGAATTTAAAAGAAAATAACTTTCTTCTTAGACCAAAGGATTCTGAGTAATTGGTTTGAATATGTGAACAAGAACATACAAAGTTTATGTATGAAAGAGCAGTAGAACCCAATGTGGCAATTTTAAATGTAGAGCTGGGGAAGTACTTGGTGTGCACAGGCTCAGCACAACTAAGGAAGTTTGCAGCCTTTGGGGCTTCTTATGATTGTGGTGCATTTCTGGATGCACAGGTTATTTTCATGCTTGGTTTTTACTTGACAGTGGGATTACAGTGGTTTTCAGGTGTACACCTCCCTTCTTGAACTAAAAGCCACAAAAGAGGATGATGGATGGTTTGTATGATAGATGGCTTGTGTAGGTTTCACTGGGTGGTGGTATCACTTTGAGGGGATGAATATAATTTGAATTTTTGCATGGCATACATAGGTATAGCTCTGATAAAGGTATCAAACCCACACAAATAACATCTAAGATAGTTGCTATTTTTCTGCCACCATAAGGAAGAATTTAGAACTGAGGTCCATGGTAATAACCTTTGGAAAAATCTGCCTATAGCTGATTGTGAAAGTGCTTTAAATAGCTACATTGAAACTAATAGTAAATATTGTCGAGGTCATAAAATTGGTCCTTGTGTTTTTGGAGGCAGCAAAATTCATCTGAATAGCACAGGATGTTACCAAAGACTTTGGAGTGAAATGTAGGAGTCATGGATCTTTCAGCACTGGTGACTCTGCTTTTGGAATAATTAAGATTGTATATAGTCCCTTGGTCCAAGGAGAGTTTGAATTCTTGCTCCTTGCAAATGAAATGCTTTTATCTATGTTGACATTTAAGTAGGTGTTGAAATAAAGATTAACGCAAGCAGGGTGGAAATGGCACCTCTTCCTGTAGGACAGGAATAGTTCCATAGCAGTAGGACTAGGGAGCTGACACTGGGGTTCTCAGCCTACAGGGTGGGTGTTGATGCTCCTGATAGAACAAAAATACCCATTGAAATTGGTGGGAGCCCATACTGAAGATCGAAGGATCCTGATACAGCAGGATTGACAGAGTTTCCTGCAGTACAATATGAGAAGAAAGGCAAAACTGTTTCTCTTCTGAAGTCCATTGACTACAGAGGCTGGAGAACTGTGGTGCTAGTACAGCTGTAAAAGTACATTTCAGGGAAAGGAACAAGATGTAATCTTTAAAAAATGAGTAGGTTTTGTGGTACCTTTCAAAGGCACAATGGAACAGAATTACAGGAAAAAAATCCTAACCATGTATTGCACCTAACTGCTGAAAAAAGTGGATTTTTTTCAGTGTATGGAATGACTCATACGGTGATAGGGATTAGTCTTTATTTTCCATTGGGTCAAAGTGAGTAGCAATACTGTAGTTCTCTGAAAGAATTGGAGGACAATGAAAAAGTGATTTTTGTCACCTTAGATGCTAGAAAAAAGAATCAATACTGCATGTTTTATATCATCTTACAGTTTGTAGAGTTCAAAGTTAAAAAAAATACATAAATATATATTCTGTTTGAAATTGGAATTTGCCAAGATTCTTTAGTATCCTTTGCTCTTTTTATGTTCTCCTTGTTTACGGTGAAGGGTGAGGTAACATAATTGACTTCAGTTTATGGCATCAAAATCTCCTGATCTTATCTTTCCCTTTGGAGAAGAGTTTATGGTTTGTGTCTTAGACTCACAGACGTATAAAAATGTACTTACACTTTTGGTTCACTTCCTGGAGCTCATGCACTGAGAGGCACACCCTCACTCCACCAGATATCTATAACAGATCCCTGCTCTGGCTGGGGATTCACACTAGAAACAGAGATAATAGACCCATAATAGTAGGTGTGACAACACAACAGAACGAGGGCAAAAGATCTTCTCAAATCAGGTGATTCTGTGCGTAGTGTGGAAAATTCTTGAGTATTTTTTCTGTGTGGAGAAAGGGCCCTTTACTGGTGTTCTGTCCTGGCTTACTGGAGTATCTCTCACAGGAGGCCTGACATTAGGCAGGGCTGAATGTCTTCTCCCAATTCAGAGATGAAATGTGCTCATTTTTACTCCTACTTTATTTTTATATATGATGTTATGTGGCTTCACAGGAGAAAACAAAGCAGGAACCATCACTGAAAACTTTTTTTTAATCAACTTTGTCCATGATGTCATAATTCACTTACTGGGGGGGTGGGAAATTAAAAACAAAACTACCCTAAAAATGCCTTTTCTGATGTGTGAGCAGTGACCTAATGAGAGCATAGGGGTTTTTTTAGGTAATTTATCATGCAGTAATTGTCATCATTCCCATGCTACATTTTTTCTCTCTAAGATTAGGAAGCAATGGCATTCTTTATGCTTAATGGCACAAACAATTATAGTACTGACTTGGCACTGGTTTGCTGCTTTGGCTGGCCCTGATGCTGCTGGTCTTTAAATTGGCTGCAGAACAGCCCATGGGACCGATGTATAATCGGTCGTCTGTTGGCACGTGGTTCTGGATAACATTTCTCCTTTGACTCATCTCTGATTGCAGGGAGTTTGCCATTGGCTGTAGCATATTGGAGAGTATGGCTGTGTGCAAGTTCCTTATGAGCTATATGCAAAGTCCCTTTTATGGTAAAAGCAAATTGTTTCATATGTACCAGGAAAATATGCACCATCTCAATTTATTGTTTCATTGCTCCTTGGGCTTTCTTTTGGAATTTAGCATTATAAACTATTTCTAATGTTCCAAGTTCAAAATCTGTGTGACTGAGTTTGGCCAAATAGTGCTTATACTGTGCTTAGACAGTATGCTGCAGAAATTAGGGTTGAACCAAACTGAGCATTGTTGTAGTACTCTTCTGTGGCTGGAATGACATCAACCTCTGTGAGTGTTTCTTGGGGAACCTAGGAAGAGCTGAAGCAAGGAAATAGGAGGAGACAGGCCAGATAATTAATATTGTAGTGCCTTCCTTTGTAGTGTATTTGTGATTCCCCATAGGCAGATACCTTTGGGAGATGGAGCGTTGATCAGTTTTGGCTGCCACACTGATTTGAGATAGTTGCTGATGGAATTATGGAGCAGCTCAGTGTTCCTGTTCAGCTGTCTCAGAGTTTGTGCTGCTCCCTGAAGTGGGCATGGCTTTATGCACTTCAGCTAGACCAACATTTATGCCCCTGAACTGTCTGTGTGTGATTAGAAGCCACATCATGGCTTGTCAGACCTGTGTGAAGAATGGTGCCAATAGTAATAAGTATATTAATACTTAAAGCATAGTGAAAAATACCATTTATTTCTGTGCTGGAGGTATGCAGGGCTTACCTCTAAGATGTAGGGCTGCATTCTGGGAATACTGCACCCTGACTTGGTGATCAGTATTCATATTGTGTATTTTCTGATGGAAGAGTAAAAAATTTTACACAGATTTGGATAAAGAAGTCAAAGGACAGATGCTAGTAGAGGCACAACATCAATCTATACAGTCAGCAATCATAATGTCTTTTCAGTTGTAATTTTGTTACTCTGCTCTTTGACTCCTGTCCCTTGATATCTCCTGCCTGAACATGTGCAGAACTGTCTGACTTGGGCTGAGAAGCAAAGTCTGTACTCACCTATTGACATACCAGGAAAAAAAATCTCCTCTTTCTGCGATGGTCAACTTCAGTCAAGTTTTTAAAACCTTTAAAGGGTTGTTAATATGATGGGAAAGATGGCTTTCTATTTGTACTCTCTAACTTATCAGCTTCTGCAAACATAAACCTACTTTTCCCTTTCTGAGTTTTTGTTTGCCCTGATAATGTGCTCTGCATCAATGCTGGCCTTACCAAGGAAGCTGGTTATGTTTGTTTTGTTTTTGTTTTTTTTTTTTTTTTTCTCCTGCTGTCTGACTTCTGGTGTATTTTAAAGTATTTTTTGACTAGTTTTAGGTGTTGATTTCTGTAAACTTAATTTTGATGACTCTTGTGTGAATCTATTGTGTCATTTTTTTTTTTTGAAACTTGTGCAGGTTTTTGTAGTGCGTGCTTACTGCAGGTACAATTAAAACCGAGCAAATAAAAACCTTTCGAATCTGAAGGATTGTTTTTCAAGTTAATAATACTATATATTATTTTATGTTTGGAATAGCCCAGATGGTACTACAGAGTGAAAGTGGTAGAATTAATGATATATTGCAGTGTGTTTAGCAACCACATAATGGCTGAGGAGGATCTGTGACCTCTTCTGTATCCAGAATTGTTCAGGCTCTTTGCACAGAATTGTCTGTATTGAGCCATAATGATTCCAAAGCAGCAATTACTGCAAAATGAAAACACAGCTCTTTAACGTTATTTGGATAGGTACTTATGGTAGTTACTATGTGGACTGAGCTGTTACTACAGCCTGGAAGTTGTAACATGCTCCAGTATTTAAACCATGCTGTGTATTAACCAGCTTATTCTTTCCATTTTCTCCTAAGTGCAAGAGGAGCCAAGAAAAGTTTCATTAAAGAAATGATCCAACTAATTTAAGCTGGTGGTGGAAGGAACTACTGTGAAGTAATAATTTGGCTTTGGTTTGCTTTACAGTAGTACCTCCTGGAATGACCTGCTGTCAGTTGTGCAGGAGCTAGAGCTACCAGTGGACATGTGATAAGTGCTTTATTATAACTGAGTGGCAATGACGGAAGAGTCAGTGTTTCTAATGTGTGCTTATTATTTTAACTCTCCAAGTGCCTTCCAGCACATGAACTCTTTCTGGTGCTGTCAGGCTGCCCATTAGAACAACAGCTCTTTAATGATCTGAGCAGAAATCATTCTGCCAGCTTGGTGCCAGAGGAGACTCTGTTCAACGTGGTTGCCTTCACCACTCTCTGACGTGGTGGGACAATGGTTCCTCTCAGTAGGGATGTTTAAGATTTCAATAAGATCAGGAAGTTCTTGAAAGTGAAACGCAGGAAACCTTAATTTTTGCTTTAGAGACCAGAGATCAGGTTTCAGGTTTCTCTTCTAAAATGAATATGCCTGAAGCTTGTTGTTGTACTTTCATGTTAGTAAATGACAGTATTTTCAGAAGACCACAAAATACTCAGGATACTGGAAGGGGGAAGCCCCAGTTTATGTATGATTTATTTTCGGTTTGAGTGCCTCTTCTTGCTAGCTGCTCCTTAGTCTGACCCCAGGACAGGGCAAAAACTGCATGTTAGTGGAATAGCTGTGCACCTCATCTCTTCTGCAAACACCTCCCGTAATCCACTGGTAGCTGCTAAAATAGCTGGAGTAAAAGCTTCATCACTACTGTGCTTAGGAAACCCTTGTTCCTACTCGTGACCCCCACATTGCTCTTATTGTAGAATTGAGCCCATATTTCTGTTTGTCCTTTCATCTGCAGTGTTTTCATCTTCTATTGATGAAATGGGCTATAGCCGAAACTGTATTTCTGTCTGGAATGCTGTTTAATTAGAATAAATGATCTTGTGTGTATGTAAGGTTATTTTCCTTCAATAAATCTTTTCTCCATGTGTATATTCTATGACAAAACTAATTAGGAATGACAAACATGTAATTCAGTAGGTTAGAAGGGAAAAAATTTGTAGTGCCTCTTGTACTGCTTTTCATACCCAAATTGTGGACACTGTGGGTTCTTTGTTTGCTCTGTCACCTTGAAGTCCAGCTTACCAAATCTAGCTCAGCATTCTTGTGTTTTTGTAATTTGTGCTGTTGGCCATCTCAGGGTTCTTATTTCAATTACGTTTTTATCACACTGGTTCTTTTTTATTAAGTTACCCTCCTTATAAAAGTTCATTTTAATTAACTCTAGTAATAAAGAAGTTATGAAAGCTGTAACTGAGATATGGTAATGTAAATTTTCACCAAAATGTGCATTCAAAAGAAGAATGGAAAGTTTATTTCTTTTGCTATTTAATTAAAAGTTAAGAATCAGATACTCAAGGGTAAAAAAATATGACATGCTTAATAGAGTTAAAATGAAATATTTTCTACTCTTTTCATACTTTTTTTAGAAAGTTATGTAACTTTACTCATCCAGTCTTTCATTCTTGTCTGAAGTGATGCATCACACCTGCTTCTGAAGTCTAGGTACAGCTGTTTCTCATTTCTTCTTTTTAAGGAACAAATGCTGCTGTCATTGGAGTCAGTTGTGAAACTTGTAGGGACTTTCTGATACAGTTTTAGGCTTTTGGGAGTCTTAACCCAGTTACACCATCATTTTTCTGGGCCTTTCATTTTTAATGCAAGCTTTAACACTCACTGCCCTGCTGTGATATACTCTGACCCAGGCACTGCTCTGTCTCTTCTGTAGACAGTAAAGAGCTGTTCTTGTTTACTGTTTTAAAGACCTGTGTTCTTGTCCATCTTCTCACCACTCTCAATGGAAGGTGGTTCAGCTTTTTACATAATGCCCCTGATTTCCTTCACTGTTCTTACACATCAGGTCTAGCTAATGATGAGAAGGACACTGGAGCTGTTACTGCTCATCCATGTTTTCGAGTAGGAAGATACTGTGTAGTGGTGGATGAGCAGGAGGAGCCCAGTGTTGTAAAAGAGATGCTCTGTTTGCTCTGGAAACAGCATTAGGCCAAAAGAGTTCCTGTGTCCTTGTGCCAGGACTGATAGCCTTCCCTCCCCTGGAGTTTCTTCAAGCCCTTTTTCCCTCTGCCAAGAGCACCTTCCTGCATTCCTCTGGAAGCACAGTTCTTATGATGAGACCAAGAAACTTTTCATGTTTATGCCTTAAAATCTCGTGCAGGTAGTAAATCAGTTCAGCTACTCCAGTAAATTTCTCTGGAGAGAAGCCAAGGGAAGGAATCAACATGGTTTATAAACTTTCAAAATACGTAGTAAGAACTCTTTCCCTTAACTTGGTGATTTACTTCTATTCATTGTTAATAAGTTAATATAGAGAAACATTGGTTTTGGTGCCAAAAATCATCAGGAACATAACCCAGAGCAATTTTTAAGGGCACAGCTTTTAAACAAGCTTCTGGAAGAAGCATTATTTGACAGCACACAAGTGAAATAGCCCAGTTTGTTATTTTAATATCATATCTCCACTTCTGGTGTTCTGTCTTGTGGATGATTTGCATTCTGCTGAGGCTTTGGCTGATGAGTTACCATAAATGGCTCAAAACCAGATTTATCCACTTATACACAGCAATTTTTGGATGTAATTAGAATAAAGCCAGGGCAGCTTTCTGAAATACCTTTTTTCACCTGATTAAACTTGGAGTCATTGTTCTTGAAATAAAACAGTTGGTTTTTAGAAGTCCACGGGGTTTTTTCCTCCATGAAAGATAGGAGTTACTGTTGTTTGAAACAGCAGTTCTTGAAAAAGAATTTTTTTAAATTTGGGTAGACTTGAGAAGTTGAAATTAAACTATTTCTGTATGTATGTTTTAAAAATATGCAGTCCCAAAATATGCTTTGAAGAGCAATGATAATCTTTGTAAACCAGGAAAAAAAAAAAAAAAAAAAAGATAAGTTTTGCTCTGTGCTTACTTTGCTATCTAGGGAGAACTTGACAGGCAATTGTACAACAATTCCCTTGATTTTTCATGGAAAACTGAATAGTGTACTCGTACAATTTATCCTCGGACTGAAGAAAGCTTAGTAGCACTTGGGAAATTGACTCAGAAGCTCAGCTGAAGTTTGGAAAAAGAGGGATTTGTTAGAAGAGGAAATAATTGACATTTTATGTATAAACCCAGAAAAGTTTGTTTTCAAATTATGTGGGTATGCTGCTTGTATTACAGCACATGGTTGTTTCCTGGCCTTTGCAAGCTAGCATTTGCTTTTCTTTTTTCTCCCTCAGTGTGAATATGTGGAATATTGGAAGCTACATAAGGTGACTTTAAAGATTAAGAGACATATGTAAATATGTCGTAAGAGACATAATGAATTTTAGTTGTAACTTGTACCAGAGAACAAATATTTGTAATAACTTCTAACCCTGATATCCCAATGAGGTATCCATCTTGATATTAAACAAATCTAGAAATATACATTTATTTCTTAAAAATGTCATACTTGTTTTGCAAGTGTAATATAGCCACACACCACAACATTCCCTTATGGTCTAGACAATGAGAGAAATATTCTGAATTTAAAAAAAAAAAAAACAAAACAAAAAAACAAAACGAAAACAACAACAACAACAAAACCCTGAAACCAAACAAGAAATGCAGCTGAATGATTTCTGCATTAGTTTGAACACAATCACCTAATTTTTTGTGCTGCAGTTTACAGCAAGGCTTAGTGAAGTCTGGACTGACATTGACCTGCATCAGTGTTTCCCCATATAATATTTCCAGTTGTTATCTATCCGAGTGGAATCAGACTGGTTTTACTGTGTCTCAATGTTTGACTTCCTTTATAGCAATCTGATTTTGATACCGTTGTAGCAAATATAAATTTTATCACTGAATCCACAGAGAGCAAGATGTTGTTCTGGAGAAGATCCACCTTCTGTTATGTAAAATGGAAGAGGTGTTTGTTTTTTTTAATTGTAAGGGAGTCTGTCCATTCTGGTGTGGGACATCTGCCAATAGTCCAGTCTCTTCAAGGACTGCAGTGTCTTCCCCATCAATGGCTGTGTGGCAGCCTTCTGTTTCTGTCAAGGATTCTGAAGTAATTCAGATGAAGAGAGTAAGGAAACAAAGGCAAGACCTTTGGTATCACCGAAGCATATCTGAGAGAAAAAGTCATCAAGTAGTCTTTAATCTAAGGCAGAACTCCAGGATTACTCACCCTCTAATATGCTGGGTTTGAACTGCAGTCATGCTGCTCTTGATACTGTCTTGGTTTCTTGATTGGAGACTAAGATAATATATTCTGGGTGTA
This sequence comes from Pyrocephalus nanus, assembly GCA_038380795.1. Taxonomy (NCBI): domain Eukaryota; kingdom Metazoa; phylum Chordata; class Aves; order Passeriformes; family Tyrannidae; genus Pyrocephalus; species Pyrocephalus nanus. The sequence continues at coordinate 11,529,473 of CM076272.1, forward strand.
TGCAGAGTAAGAAAACAAAAACCTTTTTGGAGTAGTTTACCCTTGTCAAATGAAAAGAATATGCAGCAAATTAGCTCAACAATGTAGCCCCCTGATCTGTGGCTCACAGCACAAGCACAGGAAGGATTAGTAGAGGCTTTTCTCACTGAGCCTTTCCCAGGAGGTGTCACTAGGGTATTACAGCACCTACCTCACACACAGAGAAAACAGTTGTTTTCACCATCTTGCAAGACAGTCATGATGCTTTATTCTTTACCAGTTTGCCCCAAAATGTGCTGTTTGCCAAAGGCCTCCAGAGGAGTTGAGCAGTATGGTCTGAGGGGCTGCAAATCTCTCTCACCTCGTTATTATTGCAGAGTAAGATGTGTCTGATGGAGAGCAGACATAGCTATCCTTTGAGTATGGTGTCTGAGAAATCTCCTTTTTTGGGCTGGGATCGGGTCTTCTCCTGACCCAGCAGCACAAGTTAGTGAAGACTGAAAAACAGAACAGAAAGGACTTTTCTATGTAAAAGGCTTTCTACTGTCTCCTTGTTTTCCTACCATTCTGGTGAGGCCTCATAACCAGGTTAGTGGCAGCTGCCTGTGTGCCAACCCTCATTTATGGTTAAACTGGTACTGTATCATTGTATAAAATCTAAGAAGTGTTTTCTCCACAGCCCAACAATTCTGCTCCAGAGTTGTGTGAGCTTGCTCACGTTGGCCGCAGGGTAGCAGTCCATGATTGGAGTGCTGAAAAATGAATGTCAGAATAATTCATTTTCAGAAAACGCAGATTAATCCAAAGCGAATCAAGTTCATGGAATTGAAGTCTAGGTAGCAGATAAACTGATAGAAATTTCCTGTGGGATTCCAGTCTCTGTGGGAGGTTGCTGTACATTATAGGCATATATAAATGCTTTTTTTTGTCACAAAAACACATAAAAAAGAGGGTTGAAAACAGTTTAAAGAAAATAAGAAACATCTGTCTTCCTCCTAACCCTTTTTTGTGTAGGTTATTAGCCACTTCCCTCCAAAAACAGATTGCCATATTTTAATATTATTTTTGTGTGTGTGTGGGTTTAATATGGAAAAGCACTGTCCAACTGAAAGCTGTTCTTGCATTTAGGTTTTTTGTGTGTGAGAGCAGCCTTTGGAGATAAAAAATGAAGACAAGAAGATTACTCTTTAAGGATTATAACCACATTCTGGATCTCCAACTAGGTTACTTATGAAAGCTCTCTTCAGATATCTTCTCCAGCTATATGCTTATTGACCATTTCACCTGCAGTGAAATTTTCCCCTTTAGCTGATGGTCATCTTGGAACAGGCAGAGGATGTTGCTGGAACATGTCTGAAGGCAAAGGAGAAAAGCAATGAGGCCAGTCCACTCTGGGCAGCTCCCCAAAGGAAGTATTACACACTTTGCTTTCATGCCTTGATTTGTGAGACCTTGTGATTTGACTATTTGGAGTGGTAAAACTCAGTAATTTCAAGGGTTTGCCTTGTGTGGTATGGACTTTCTGTGTTAGCTGTAAAGAGTATATAGCAGTGATATCATTTATTGTCTAAATGGCACCTTTCTCTCAGAGGTCATTAGCCAGACTATCTCCAGCTGTCTGTTTACTTACATGAATGTTACATCCACATTAACTTTTGAAACACAAACCTTCCTTGTGTGTTGCCAGGATTAGTTGCACATAATCTCACTTACTGGTTGGGAAACTGAGTCAGGAAGTTATTTATCCAAACGTTTGGTAGCTGCTCCCCATCAGATGTGGAAGTGGGTTCCTGGATCCCAGATCTGTGTTGTCACCTATAGGCAGCTCCTCTTCACCGGGATATTTGAGCTTTACTGTGCTTCGGTGCCCTCTACTGCTCCCTTAAAATACTGCTGTCTCCTTGCTGTTGGAGAAGAATGGATAACTTTGTTCGACTTTTTTTTTTTTTTTTTTTTTCCTTTGGGCTAATTGGCCCAGTAGTTGCCCTGGTAAAAACTGGCCTAGCAATGAGGAGTAGAGTAATGGACATAGACTGTACTGAAGACTATTTTTTCTGAAGACATTTTTTCACTTCTGAAACTCTGCCGTGATTCAGACAGAGATCAAGGGGTTTTCTTGTTTTATGGCAAGGGTAGATTTATATATATGTGTATAGATATATTTATATATGTACAAGCAGTTTTTATTGCTGTTTTCTGGAGGTTTTGCATATACAACACATAGGATTGAATATTCAGAAGTACAAAGCTATTTCAGCTTCCACTGAAACTAGGAGCTACAAATTTTGATTTGGGAGCTTCTCGCAGTCAGCTACGAATTAAATTGTAGATTCTTAATATTTTCCTGTGGTTTTGTGGGTTTTGATTTTTTTGATGTGTTCTTCTGTCCTCTAAAGCTTCTTGATTTATAGCTGGTACCTCAGTAGATCCACCCTCTTATTACTCCTATTCTCTAAAAGAAGTCCTAGATCTGTAAGCCATTGACCAACACTTTTGCTGCTCTGGGGGCTCGTTGTTACTGTATGGTTCAAGCTGCAGAGATCTTTTTGTTGCAGATCTCTCCGTGGATGAAGGTTCCTTGCTGCAGTTTTAATTTCTTCAGTGGTTCTTTGCAGCTTTCAGGAATACCCACAGTAAAATGTTACATTAGATTTGGTTTTCCATATAGTTAAGATATCCACAGAATTTGAAAGATAAAGCATTATCATATGATGGTTTTTACTTTATGTGTACTCAGTTTATCCAGTTTACCTTTATATCGAGCCAAGAAGTCGTTCTTTGCATGAAAAATGTGCACCCAGTGTCTCATTTGAATTTGTTGAATTTCATATTCTAATGGTTGGTTCCAATTCTAGCCTTCTACAATTCATAGATATAAATAAGCTCCCAGTAACTGTTATTTACTCATGGGAAAATATTTGGAATACTATAATCCTATGTTCTCTCTCTTTGTGAGGGTCCATAGGTAAGATATTGTCTGAGGCCTTAGGCCATTTTTATTATCTTTTGGACCATCAACTTTTCAACAGTTTTTAAAAATATGGCAACCAAAGCTGTGGAGGGCATGTCGAAATCAATTTCACCATCTTTAGGTGCAGTTATAATTATTTTCTTATTGACTACTGAGTGATCATCTTACCTTTTTTATTTATTAATTAATAATTGCATCATTAATTCTATCAGTCTTGTTTTTGAAATTATGTGTAGCAGATCAAATGCCTTGCAAGAGCTGAACAATTTTTTAACTATGATTAACCCCCTCAGCCACACCTGTATCACAGTGTGGCATCAGGGTTATTTGGCAGTGCCTCTCCATTGGTGAGCATAGCAAGGTTTTCTTGCTTCTCTGCTTATGCTGCACTGTTAGTGAGAAGCACATGATTTCCTTTATCTGTATGGAACCATTGCCTTGGCACAGAGAGTGAATGCAGTTTATAATTCCATTTTTAAGATAGGCTGTCAGCAAATCCTGTCCTGACCACTCTGGAGAGTATCATATACAAAAAAATAATTGTTCCTAGATTTGTGATTGATGTAGCAGAACTGATAAAAGTTACATTGTTTAAAAGTGTTTATAAATCACCCTGTCCATACGTTCATTTCCTGTAATCTGTCATTATGGTTTCAAACATAATTGTGAGCGACACAAAACTGGCTTCATAACACTCTGGAATGAGGTTTGCTTCCATTTGGTCTAGGTTGAAAGGTGGCTCAAAGCAAAAATTATAATCCTGGAATACCATGAATGTTACAACAGGATATCTTTGCGTTGTGGTTTTGAATTACTGAAGGGCGTAGTCCGTCTTTGGAGTTTTTCCCCAAGCATTGCTGGGATTTATGCAAAGTAACTGGGCCAGTTACAGGGATTGCCTGGCAGAGAGGACCGTGGGGTTTTTTTAATACAATTCTTTTTCTCAGTTGGGAGGTTAACGTTATGACAGGCTGGGTTACAGTCGTATTGGTTGGGGATTTTGGCTCTGTCTGACACAGATGAGCTACTCTAGAGCGCTGTGATCACAGGAGCAGAGCTCTCTGCTCTGCTCATGAAGATGCTTCCCAGTTTCTCTGCTAGGCCTGGAAGTTGAATGAGGGAGCAGTTATTGCAGCAAGAGCAAAATCTGAAACGCTCTCTTTGTGCACAGGTGTTTGCATTGTGAGGGATGGAAACAGCTTTGGAGAAGCAGCCTGAGTTTTACTACCTTTTAGTTCTTTGTCAGACTCAGGAGCATGAAGGAGGCAGTGGTTTACTCTTTTACAAAGTGCCCCTGCTCCAGGGGCTTGCTAAAATGGGAGAACAGGTGAAGCACAATCTGAACTCAGTCACTCAGGTACTCCACATGACTGATGGCAATGTTATTGGCCTTCAAACTGTACTTGTTTTATTCCAGTTGAAGATTATTCATTTAAAGAAGCAAGATAATGCACACAAAATTGTTCTCTGAAGCTGCCACACGTTCTTCCAGAAGAAGTATTAACTGTCTACACATCCTATCCAATTTTCCTTAGTCACGAGTCTTCTTAAGGAATCCATCCTTAGCCCAGATTCAGCTTCATCAAATTATATGAGCCTCCTATTCTGTATTGTAGACAAGAATGACTTTTGAATTCCATACTGTAAAAGCAGGAAAGTATTTTTTTTCTTTTTGCCTTTTTTACTTAGTACTTTTCCATTCTCTGGATAAATTGTCAGCTCTCTCACTTTACATAAAGGGTTTGTACTGACAGACTGAAGTCTTTTACTGGCATCTGTGTCAGTTAAGTAAAATGCTTCATTATTGCAAACTTGTTTGTAAGGAGCAGATTTGAATGAGTTCATAGCTGTAAATACAAAAAAATGTGGCATTTAAGAGACAGATGCAAAATATCTGTACTGGGAGATTTGATTATTAGCTTGTGTTCTGAATTAGGATTTGGGGATATAATAAAAAGAGTTAGCTGTGCAATTGAAAAATGTCCCTTAAGTCCAACTCAGGATGTGCTTCTTTCTTCCTATCTGAAAAATTGGGAAGAAATAACATATTTGAGTTCCATTGCTCAGTAAAGCAGGAAAAGTAAGTTATATCACTGCTGTTAGAAGAGGTCAGAGTAGCTGCTCAGCCCATCCTTCTCTCGAGGAAATCAATGCTTTATTCCTGTTTTCCAAAAGAGAATTTATTAGCTGCTTCAGTTGTTGTGTATCAAAACATTGTATTAAAACATGGTTGGTGTGATGGTACATTCCAATGCCCTTTTACTGTCAATTCCTTTATTAGCATTTTATAATGACAATTTTAGACGAGATTCCATTTAGAAACATGATCAATTTTACTGTTAGGTGAGGAACTTTCTCTTACTTGGGGAAACTGTTGGTAGCATCTGAAGAGTCATCTGCTAGCAAAGGTGTATTTTTCCTTAATGCATCTGTAACTTAGATTTGTATTCATTTTGTGTTTGTGAAGAAACTCTTGAGATCTGCTTTTAATTACTGGATAGGATTTACAAATCAGAAATGCAAACACAAACACACAGCTTTTTAATCATATGTAAGTCACCTTTCAAAAACTGTCAAGGAATCATATTTTTAGAAGCCTATTATTTGTGTAGACACAAGTAATGCAATAGCTCTGTCAGTCTTTGAGGTTATGAACATGCTTACGATGAGAATATTCTTGGCATAAGTCAGGAGTATTATATAATAAGGAAACAATGTCTTTTTATACTTTTCTTCCAAAACATTCCCTAGTGAGAACTAGGCGAAAAAACCCCCATAGGATTGCCTATGAATAGATCTCCTTGCAACATGATAACTTCAGCCAAATTACACAAAGTAGATTTAAAATCCCTCTCATGTTTTCATAGTTATATTTTTAAAACCCTTTATTGGCATCTAATGTGAATTCTGATTGTATAACTATAAGACCCAGATCAACAATGCATAGATGTATTAAACTGTCCCTCTAGCTGTACGGATGTCTAAAAGGCAGGAGACCCAGTTGTCAAAAGCAATAAATTCTTTAAATGAAATGAAATAAAAGCAGTGGGACTAATCCTGCTTTACCTGGTGCCCCAGAACAGACAGAAAAGTAATGCTGAGGCTGAGGAAAATGTCTTTGGCTAAGTAGTGCTGTAGGTCTGTGACTGTGTACAACACAGAAATAAAGCCTAACTAAAGGTCAGATCCTCTAATGCAACCTTCAGAAAGCTCAGAGACCTGCTGTTACAAGAGATGTCAGAAACGGAGGAGGGGGGAGGATTTGGCCCCTAACAACAGTTCAGGTTTAGAAAATATGTGAGTGGTAGATGCTTACCCCTCTTCACTCCTTTAGCTTCCCCTGGGACTCCTGTAGCTCTTGTGCAGCACAGAACACAGCTCAGCTTCCTATGTGGCCATTTACAAATACTGAGAACTGAGGTGCAGCAAAGTGAAGATGAATGTGGCTATAGCAGCTGTTGTCTGTGTTAATGATGCTTCTTTGTGTTTTTGGAGTAGTTTCTAAAGAAAGCTGTTAATCCGTGGTGGCCAGGAGGATGAGAAAATATATCTATACAATAGATGGTATTTATAGTGCAAATCAAGATTTGAGAGTTAAATTAATGATCTAAATCAGACAGGCACAGTTCATCAGCAAGCTTAAAAGCCCCAAAAGAGAAGTAGTTTTTGGGTATGAGATATATCTGTCTCCAGACAGACCATCTGGGAGTAGGTATATATAGCCAGCCTCCAGAAGACAGTGGAATGGTCTTGAGTAATCCAAGCTGCTTTTCTATTAAATAGGAAACACAAAGTTGATTTGGGATTAAAGAGAAGAGCAAAACAGTAGTGATAGATGATTTGAAGGATGATGCCTAGTGTGGGACGATATTGTGAAATAGTGTGTTTTGGGAGAGACTTGCCTCTGGCAGGCATAAATCAGGACACATGCCTTGGAAATAACAGATAACTGAGAGATGGACCTTGTCTCTAAATAAAGTCTGAGACATTCCAAGGTGTGTGGATTAAAACAGTAGTAGACATTTCCTTAGTTCTGTTCTCTGAATCCTAATTGCTTCTTCAGAGTAGCTGTATCAGAGCTCTTCTTCTCTACCCCTATGGTGTCTCGTATAGATCAAACAGAAAATGGTTCTGGAAGAAACCATGGTCTGTACCTTGGCTCCAAGGCAAGATCAACTCCAAGTGAACTTTTCCTGATGGATATTTGTTTAGCTTGTTTTGAAATGTATTTGTTGATCGGGATTGAAAAGCCTTCCCAACCCAGCATTCACTTACCATTGTAGTCCCTTATTGTTCAGTTATTCTTATCTGGCTGCTGCTCTGGCTTTGAGCACACAAAGGGGAAAGGAGAATGAGATCACAGGCCAAATTTATACTTTTACCATTAGCCATTTGTTATCTCTACAAAAGCTGAGGAGCTCGGTCTTTATTTTTCAACCCATGAGATGCTACTGAGATAATTTTTAAGAGCTGAATGATGTCCATGGGAAAAAACTTGGAAGTTGTAGTGTATCAGTGAGGGAAAAAAAATTGGGTGCTGATCTCTCTTTGTGCTCAGCAACATAAATATGATATAGTGATTATTCTCTGTTCTTTGAGTAGACTGATAAATGGTGAGCAAGATCTTTTCTCAAGAAAATAAAAAAGCCTTCTTTGAGGATCTATTTTCAGAAGAGAAGTAAGTTATGCCATAAAATGTGGAACATTGAAAAGTGTTTGGAATCTGACAGTGGGTAAACTAGTTTAAAATCTTAGCTGTGTGTGATGGACTGCATAGCTCACTGATCCTCTTGCTCTCTGGAAAACTTCACCTAATTAATATAGCTTTATGTATTTCAGTGGGAAAAAAAGTGTGTAAACAAGCAGGAATTAGTTTCAGGCTTTCAAAATGAAAGTGTGTATGGAATACAGGAAAAGACATAAGAGATACATCTTTCTTTTGTGCCAAAAAAAGGAACTGTGCTATATTAAAGATGTTGAAAAAAAAAAACCAAACCCACAACATTTAAAATGTATGTGTGGTGGGGAAAAAAAAAAAAAGATGGTGTTCTTAAGTGGATCTTTTTTGAGGGTTTTTGAAGAAGCATAATTCTGGAGCCTGAGCAAATACCCAGTCCATAACCAGAACACTGATAAAGGGAGATTGGTAAAAGAAATAAAGTTGAGAAAAGAATGTAGGAGATTTTTCCCCCTCTTCTTTGATCTTTATCTGCCCATATGTGTAAGAAATCACTTCCACATCTGTAGTTTGGCTGTATCTGACATGGAATTCAGGGGGGTCTTATAGATCCTATACAAAACCCAACGGAGTGAGTGAGATTCTTTCTATCAATTTCAATGGCTTTTAAATCAAGCTTTATTCACTAGTGCCTGACAGTGATAATTATTTTTCTTTATTTATGAAAGTTATCCTTCATTTACCAGATCATAAGGCAGAATTAAAAAAAAAAGGAGCTTTGTTGGTTAATTTATTTACAGAATATTTCCTTAGGTCCAAATGCTAATATCCCTTTTAATAATAATAAAAAAAAACAAAAAGAGAAACACACCACAAAAAACCCCTTAAAACTCCTCCCTTCTCCAGATCCTTCAAATACAAGCAACCAGGGAATTTTATAAATAGATATTCTTACCTTTACTACAAAAAATTCATGCGGAAGTCCTATCTTGGAATAAGCTATTCATTAGTTGGCTTGGCAGAAGGAACACAATCCAAATGAATGAGCTGCCAAGAGTATTTTTAGTGGTTTTATATGTTGCCCATTCAAATCTTGGAAAATTTCTTTAGAAAATTGGACAAACTGACCACTCATTTTTATGGGCTTTCACAAGATCTAAAAGTGAAAAACAACTATTTTATTTAGCATCTGTTAATGGAGGTTTCAGGCTACAGAACTTGAGAAAGTACTGCTGGGAAGCTAATACAATAACCATAAAATACTGGACTGATAATAGGAAACACTGGCACTGAACAGATATGGAAAGAGTCGTGCTCATATTCCATATCCAGGCCTGTTACCCTGTGCCGAGTGCTGAAGATACTGTAGGGAAACACACACAGTAGTAGAGATCTGGAATGAAATCAGAGTCAAACTCAAGATAGATGAAATTGCCTTTCTCTCCCATGAATACTGTTCGTTGGATAATTCTGTCTTTGGAGAATTAAAAGCCAGGAACTTGGAGACAGAAGAGAAAGCAAGTTGTGCTAACATTTTTCCAAATGGAGAAATATATGTCCTTACCCCGCATACGTAATTAAGCCCTCATCTTCCATTATTTGAAGTCAGTGGCTTTTTCATTCTCTGTGGCTTCTTTGAGAATTGGATCTAGACCTGTGCTGCCATTGTAACTGTTCCCTTGACAGATTTTTTTCTCCCAAGGCTGGAAGCTAGAAAATCAATAAAAGGAAAACTATTCACCAGATATCAAATGAGTTTCAGTGGATTATATTTTATTAGACTGAAAGTGGAAAGGAATGACAAGAGAATATTACAATTTTAATCCCACATAAAATACATTTCTGGGAAACTGTTCTCTGCGCATGGAGGTTTTTTTCTTTCTTTCTTTTTTTTTTTTTTTTCTCAGCAACTCTGTCTTTTTTTTTAATCTGTACGAAAGTTATATCCAAAATCTTTCCTCAAAAGATGTTTTGGCTTGCAACTTCTGCATATTGAGATCCTCTGCAAGATGAGATATAGGCAGGACATTTTACTTTTATTTTTTTTTTTTAGTAATCTAAAAAATCCTTCCTGAAGATTTTGAGTGTGTTTTGCTGTTGGAGAGGGAACACAGCTGGAGGAACCTCGAGATGACAGAATTGGTACAATCTTTTGACTATGAATAACCAGTGATCAAACAAAAGTTCCACGCATGACAGAGCAAAAGCAGCTTAAGGACACACTTCAGCAGTGCAGGTGTCCCCCGTGGAACGCTCCCAACATCTCCAAATCAGGCTGCCCTTGTGTAAAGTGACCCCTTCCAAACAATGAATGAAACTGTTCTTCAAGGGCAGGAAATCAGCTGGAGCCAGTGGAGCTGAGCAAACTGAAATATTAAATTTGTCTCTAAGTTAAGCATGAGTAATAAAAAGAAACACTAAAATTGTATTTTGATTTTTGGATCAGTTAAGCTATTGCTTAATATCATCCAAAGATCAGCTCGTGGACAGAGGCAAGAGCTGTTTTCTCTGAGAAGAAAACTCATCTGGTTAAATTTGATTTATGCCACAGTAAAGAGGCACCATGGTCAGAGTGACAAGTTTTAGAGTTTCTTTGGGCAGAATTAATTTCAGTCAGACTGCTTCTCAGTTATAGGCTTAATAAGTCTTCTCCTTCAGTGTATTTAAAATGGCTCTATATTAAGTGATATCTACCTTAAAAATCAGGGGAAAGAAATGTATTAACATGAAACAATTCCTTTGAAGTTCAAAATTTATAAATGTAATTGTCCTACATTTATAGAAATAAAAATTAGGATTCTTATAATTGCTGTCAGCTAACAATGTAGATTTAATATTTTTCCATTTGATATTTGTTCTGTTGCCAGGCTGTATCTGCTTATGGTCTGTGATCTGCTTTGCATTACTTTTATAGAAATATTGCCATTAAAAGTGCTACATATAGTATTAAATAGCAGGGTGAGTCAGGAGGCAGGAGTCAAATCACTTGTTCACAAATGAGGAGTTTGAATGCCTCATCTTGGTGAGAGGGTATAAATACCTATAACCAAATCATCAGTCTGGCACTAGGGATAATCTTGACACAAAATTGAGGCAGGCAAGAGTGTAATATCCCAACATGCAGGGTTATGAATATTGCAGATTATGGATAGACAGAATGCACAAGAAAGACTTTCCTATACTGGCTGCTTTTGCAACAGTTTATTCTTCTGACAGTATTTCCCCTATAAACTCCTTTTATTCATAGGTTTGGCAGATAGCCATAAAATTTTGCTTCTAGCTGGAACTTGGCAGACAGTGTCTCAAGTCAGGAAAATTATTTTAAACAAGTTTTTAAAATATACGTATTAGGGCTCTTTTAAATGTTAGAGGTGCAGTAATTTTTTTCTGAGAAAAAGGATTGGTTTCAGTGGGGTTTCTTCACTGTAAATTCCTGAAACAGTTTCTTAAAAAAAGGAAAAAAGATTGTAACCAATTAGTGAAAAGGTGACTTTGCTTTCAAAAGCATGTGTATAAAAGTACTGTACCTAAGTGTCGATGACTGGTGCATTCTGAAATCTTGGCTTTTAGGGTATTGCTTTAAATTAAATACATATTGTATCATTGTGACAGGACAAAGCTTGTTTATGATGTTTTAAACTGCGAGGGAAATAGTATGCAACATGTAAGTAATTTTAAATGCCCATATTCTCTCTATATTTACTTTTCCGTAATCTGTCTGTAGGTTTTGTACACAGGATTCTTGGAAAATCAACCCTTGAACGAGTTCAGTGCAATGCAGTAATTAATGAGGTTGTGGGAGCAAGTGAATCTCTTGGATGGTCGGAGTGTATTCCAATTGTGTGTGCATGTCATGTGAGCAGAGTAGCCTTCCTCATACTTTAGGGTTCACAGGGGTAATCTGGGCAAGTACCACCTGGACCACCACAAATCAGCAGGAGCAAAGTTCGATGGTGATTGTGGTAACAGGTCCTGGCTTTGTGTCAGGGTCTGTTCTCCATGTTCTTACAGCTTACCTGTAGGCTGGGAAACAAGAAGTCCCACCCTGTGCTCTCCCCTGCCACTTTTCTCCTATAATGAACTGTAAGTTTGCTGCCTTGTTGGTTAATTTTAATCTAGAGATTCAGTAAATTGATAGCATTCCTGCAATAGCTCTCCTTACCCTGGAATGGCTCCCTCAGTTACTGTCAACGGGGTCTCCATCAAATGAGCACATCAGGAAGGATATGAGGAGTTCTAAACTGGCACAGGTGTTTTATCAAGAGGAGATGAATCTGTGATAGATGCCTGACTCTTAGGAGAAATTATTAGGATTTCTTTTCTGTTTGTATTGGTTTTTTTACATGGGAAGCATGATTTAAAAGCATTGAAAAATACATAATATCTGAAGTATGATTGCAATTTCATATGGCATCAGAATATGGGAAAAAAAATGGAAAAATAACCTCATCAGGAAGGGTTTTGCATATTTGACAGTGGCACCAGTGTGCCACTGTATGATCTCTGATAGCTGATGGAAATCCTCTGCTTTCATGGGCATAATGCTCATCCTTTCCTCTGTGTTACTCTGCTCTTTCCTCTGCATGTACTGAAGTGATGCAGTTTTCAACTTTTGAGACCAGTTTTAAAGACTGCATGGTAAAGTATTTAAAAGCACTTTTATTTGGATGTTTGCAAATATATTTAATAAGGTAATTCGAAAAAAATAATGCCAGATATATTTCCCAGAAATTGGAATCTCCTTTTCTATTATGCACCTGAGGAATTCTGCACGTTGGACTCTGGCTGACCCATCACACTGTTTGTGCTGGATGAGGAACATGTGGTGTGTCGTGTGAAGGTGGAAAAATCCAGGGTGTCCAGGTGCAAATTTTGAATCAGTAAAGCTTCCATGAGTTCTTACTGCTTTTATGGACTCCGGGAAATATATGGAATGTTGTTAACGCAAATTTATAAGTAGGCCCAGAGATAATTAACATATCAAAATGTCTTGAAGATTGTCCTCCCCTTCACACTTTGTACCTGCTGTGGATACCCACAGTAGAAAGGACAGTGCTTATAGTTGGAAAACAGGTGGAAGAGCTCTATAAGAGGCAAGAAAATCTGCCTTTGGGCACTGAGATATAATTCTCAGCTGTGCTACTCTCATAATGCCCTTCATCCTCTTGTTCCTGAGGTCAAGTTCTCGTCTGTAAAATGGACATTATGCATAACCTTAAAAGCTGCAAAGAGAAAGTTTGACTGCATATTGCATTTTCAGTGTGAAAATGTTCTCATTATGTCTATGCCAAATTTTCTTTGCAGCGACCGAGTATTTAAATACCATATTGTAGAGATTATTTGCTAACTCATTGTAATTTTAAAATTATTTTCACACATATTAGTTTATAACTTTTAAGTTGTTCAGTGGGAAGGGTAATATAATCAATGATATTTTTAAAAGGAATATCATATTTCTAATAAACTTTTTAAAGCATCCCATTCCTTCTTTTTTGCTTATTTTAAAATTCTGCCTTTCTCTCTCTTCCAAGCCCAGACAAGTCTTTGCCTCAGGCTGGCTACTGAGAAGGTGGGCAGTGTGCTACAATTTATATTGCTTTCTTGGTTATATTTCCTTTCAGAACTTCTATGTGTTTTCCAAGGTCTGTGGCTTTTTAGCTGTTTGCCAGCTACACGTGCAAATCTTCGAGTTTTAATTCTCCAGGCCACTTAGAAATGGAGGGAACTGGAGTGATGCTAAGCATTTCTCAGTGTAGTTTCCATTTCAGATTCAGAGGAATGAATATGTGTGGAGAGTTCAGATTTATATATTTCCATCTACATATTCACATGTGCTTTTAAATCTTGGAAGACAAATACTGGAAACAAAGGGAGAAGTTTTCCGTATTTTTGATCCTGGTCAGCTGTCCTGGATCGCTGGACCTAAAAGCATTGAAGACTTGAACTGCCTGCCTGAATATCACCAAAGTTAATCAATAGTCTTCCTCCCTATTGTCAGGACCTAATATCTTCTCTATGTTCTAATACAGGAGAATGTGGAATAGTATTTGCCACTGCAAATAAGGCAGATACAGAGCTCATATAGCTCTAGTTGGGCAAGCAACTAGAGCCAACAGGAATGAAGGAAGACCTGGGCAGCTAAGTCTACATTTTCAGGTGCCAGTGATGTAATGCACCGGTATTTGTAGCACATGCTTATCAGGGTTTTAAAAAGGGTTTCTCTCTTTGCTAGACATTTTTCTGCAAAATACTAATTTATGGAATGTCATCCAAGAAAATAAAACAGTTTCCTGTTGTTCAGAGGAGGGGACAGAAACAAGAGCTTGTCTTGTCAAAGTCAGCAATGGGATAAAAATGTACCTTGGGACTCTGGTGTAGGTCTTCAAAACCTACAATGTAATCAACTCAGAAATTGAAAAATAGCAACTTAATTATACTTTAAGTACTGTCTTTGGCTGCTGTTAGATGCAGAATAACTGGAGGAGTCAGGTATACTAATGGTGTTGCTTTCTGCTTGGAGTAGTGTGGGTGGGAACCCACGATTCCCTTCTCCATGCCCACAAATTCCATGTTTCCTCTGTTACTGCTCACAAAGAAGGAAGGAGGTGATACAGACTCTCTTCAGTGCCAAAAGCCTCAACTAGCTCATAGGTGCCAAACAGCCAAGCAACATTTCATCCCTTCCTGGATGCCAGAAGCCTCAACTATCCCTGCTCCACCTGCCAGAACCTCCAGCTCTGTCCTGACAACTCCTGCAGTGCAGGCCTGTGTTGTCAATGTGAAATTTTGCAACACACTGACAATGAAAAAATCTGGATGCAGTATAATAGTGAAAAACATGCCAAGATTTGCTTTTAGTTTAGTTATGGAAATGAATTGCACTGTAAATATTTCCTGCGTGTGACACTTGTGCATGCTCCATTTTCCAAAATTTTAATTTATTCAAAACTTCTGTAGAATTGAAATATATTGCAGAATCCAACACTGAGCACTCTAAATACATCTGAGCCCCCAGATGTATTTTTTCATGTAGCTGAATAAGTCCATCATTTGCCTTTTGGCTCATTTCTTTCTGATGATTTGCCTTGTTGCTGAGCTTTACCAGCTTGTGTTTCTGAAATGTTGTTACAGGGCACAGGTTCCATTTTGCAGCCAGTTTGCATTGTGTGAACACCCCTACAGTGGCAAGGAGTAGTTAATGTGTCTGAAATAATGTTAGTAATTTTTAAATTAATTACTGCTAAACATCTGCTTAAAGTAGCTGCATTTACTTGCAGATAGTTTTTGTCAATAACAGTGCATTGTTTTTCTCCAAGATTTTTTAATTCCAGATAGGTCCTTTTTAACATACAGAATAATACATAATTTACTTTGGTACGGATAAGTAAAAGATTTATTAAACTGAATGACATATACAGTGTACAATTAGGTAATACATTATGAACTCAGCAATAGTAAAAATATATCAGGAAATGTCCTGAAGTCTGTTGTAATGAAACAAGTGGAAGTTTTTAAGCTAAAAACAGGCAATGCAAAATCTCATTAATTCTTATTTGTCTGGAAATATGTTTTGACTGTTCTTCTATTTAGTTGCTGCCATGACCGAAATAGCTTTTCCTAAATCTGTAAACCTGCATTCTACACCTTACTTAGATTGTACAAAATAGAGGTGTAAATCATTTTTGTATGTGACCTTAGCAGTGAAAGAGATTTCTAGTACAGTTTGTCGAAAAGCTCTAGACATAACAGCCAGAGTTCGAAGTGAAGGATACAGTTCTGAGGCTCAATAGCATATCCAGTGATTATCTGCAAGTAAATACTTGTTCTTTCAGTTATGCACCCTGCTCATGGATACAGTCAACAGTGCAATTTGATACCTCTTCCACCAAGTGTAGTGTCTGGAAAGAAGAATCTGGGAAATGCATCACAGAGCTACTCAGGCAGGATGTTTTCCCTTCAGTGCCATAATTCCTTGTGCTACCTCTGTTTGGAGTCGTTGTAGGTATGAGGAGAAACAAATGGCACAGTGCAGAGCTGTGCATGAAGATTAGTGAAGAGCAACAAAACCTTATGATTTGGAAGACTCCGAAAGTCAGGATAGTGTTAATAGTATTTATGGGTTGTGAGAGTGGGAAGAAGCAATGAAAAGGAAATGCTTCATCTCTGTTCAAAATACCATCAAGGATGAAATTTGCTCCTGGGAGAAGGGCCAGTACTGAACTTGGAGTATTGCTTAATTTAGGCCTTCAGCAGTACCAAAGTGGTGTTTATACCCTTCAATAGGTTCTTTCCCTTGGATGAGTTTAATCTGAAGAATCTAAATTCTGCATGGAGAAAGTTAAAGCAATGTGTTATTAAATAGAAATATGCTATAGCTGTGCCAGTGTAACTCCTTTTGGGGATTCTCTCTTGGAGTTCGGCATCCCTTTGTGAATTAATGCAAACCACTTTGATAAGAAGTCATGAGAACAAAGCACGCTCACCCAGAGAGCTGCACTGGCATTGGCATAGTAGCAGATGTGTTGGTAAATATTCCTGCATATCGAAGTCCTTACTTGTAATGACAAAATCTTACTTTGTGAGCCACTTCATTCTAACCTTTTGAATAGAGCATTTTGTGTATCCATCCAGCCCTAGGCACGGTCTGCCTCACATTGGTGTGTCTGCTGCTCAGAGGCTGCACTGAATCTTTTCTAGAACTTAACAGAACTGGGCATCCTGCTCTGGGGAGGGGCTCAGGAGCATGTCCCAGGGCAGGACTGGTGGTGTGATAGGTACAGAGCTGAGGGACTGTCATCTGGAGACTCTTGCAGATAAATCCCTATGTTGGATCTCTTAAGACTTTTTCATTACACATACTATTACAATAATTGCCATGTGTCACATGCTGTGTACTTGCCTTATGTTTGTGTTTAAAGCAAAAATGTATGCTAAAAAGTCTGGAAAACAAACATTTAAGGTATCAGAGCATGTCTGTTGAGAAGTTGAATCTTTGTTACGCTGAATGCTAAACATTTACATATCCAAGCCTTATGTAATGGATGTCTGAATAATAATAAAACTGCATAAACTGACCTTAGTTCTCTGGCACCACTTCTCCTTTGAAGTCTGCATGACCAAATTCAAGACAATTATGTCATCCTTCATAACAGCCAAACAAAAGTTTGGCCAAATAATTTTTTTTTTTCTTCTCCATTTAACAGCACTGTGTTTGATTTTGGTAATGTGTGTTAATGTAGCTGTTGTTATTTACTGGCTGTTGCAAGTGACAGTAAAAATCCCCTTGTTTTCGATTAATGATCAGCCCTGGTAACATCTGGATTTCATTTATTTTACTTCAGTGCCCACTTCTGCTATACTCGGTTACTTTTAGTAGTACATTGCAAGGCAAGTACGGCCTGAAAACACACTCACCCAAATACTGTGCAGAACATGGTGTTACAGTGTGTGCCCATATGTGACAGAAGCAAAACAGAGCCCTGGACAGAAGGCAAACTGGCACTAACACTTTCCCCTCTGTCCAAATCTACCAGTGCCACACTTCAGTAAAGTTCTCTGTGGACAAGGCTGTCTCTGTCAGAAAAGGGTTGTCAGCAGAGACTCAGGTTGCACATTACTGGGCCTCAGGCCTTGAGGAAACCTTGGCAGGCTGTCATCTCAGTCTTTGAGGCTCTGTCTGTGTCACGAAGTGCTTCAAAACTTGGAGTTTATTTTCCGCTACGCCCTGATTCGAGTGATCCTTGCCCAGGTCCCTGTGAAGTGCTGTAACTTTTTTGCTTTCAGAATGGATTATAGATTAGGATGAAATATTTTGAATCTATGTTTATCATATAAACTGGATTCATTTCTGCAGAAAACCTTGTATAGGTTTTAGCTATTGCTTTGTTTGCATTGTAACCCTGTTGTTCACACGGCGGTGCAGCTCCCACAAGCAGAGCTGGATCCAGTGCAAGTGTGATGCCTTTTCCCATCTTGTTCTATAGAAAGAGCAGCAAACCATCTAGGTTGTGTTTATAGCTAGTTTAAGTTATTTTATCTGGGTTCACAACAGCACTGGTGGCTTCATTACCTCGTGGGTGCATGTGCACATCCACACACATTTGTTTGTGCTGGTACATACTTTCACAGTGAATATGCAGATTATTGTGTTGGACTTGATCTGTTGCAAAATAAAACCACTAAAGGAAAAATGCTATTCTGATATGGTTCAAAGCTTCACTGCTGACCCATGTCAGAATTGTGACTGAAGACAATAAAACTATGAAAAACTGAAGTCAAGAAGCAGGCCATGAATGCAGTCCTGACCTACAATTAATACTCTTTTTTGTCCAATTGTAATTAGCTCTTAATTCCTAAATGTATTTCCAGAGTTTTGTTGGTTTAGATCATGGTGTTGATGATCTTTTCTTTATTTTACTTCAATTAGGTACCATGGTGTAGAAAAATGTAATATGTAGAGTTTATGAAACTAGACAGCTAGTAAATCAGTATTATTTTGCTAGTAAATTACTAAGCCAGTGCAAGCTGCTTTTAACTCTTTCCCATGGGACAAATAGCTTGAACTAGAGTTTAAATCAACACTGTGGGCACTGAATTAGTCAATGATTCTGAAGAAGGCTTTGTTGGCATAAAGTTCTGCTTTGATCATCATAGTATTTACGGCTTTTTAATTAGATACAGTTCAGAACAATGGCTTTTATCAAAGCAGTTTGGGAAGTGAACAGTTGGACTTTGTTTAAGGCTTTAGATGACATTCTGTCTGTTAATATCATGTGGCTGGTTTTAATACAATGATGAAGTTAGGATTATTTTAGACATTGTCACTGCTTTGTCAAAAGAAACTAGCTGTTCTAAAAAAGAGTGGCACGTATTGCTTTTTTAATATAATAGGTTTATACATTTCTTAACATATTAAAACCCAACCGTTTGTCTTGGGCTTGCAGAAGACAAAGTAATTTTGCACCCATAAATTTGAAAGATGTGACTCTTGTTCTTCTTGACTTATTTTCATGTGCTGAGTGACTTGTTGGGGAGTGCTGAGCTCTTCTTGTTCAAGATTTAAGGCAGTTGTTCCATTTTCAGTGTCAGACATTTCAGAGTTGGCTTCTGATATAAAGTAAACCCAGCACCGGAGTGAAAATTCCTCAGGGATCTTGGCAGAGCTGGGCTTGATCATTTTTGGAATGGTAGATTGGCCTAAGTTTGCTTTTAAAGCTTTACGGTAAGTGTTTGTAAAATTGCTAAACCTATGAGAGCAAGAAAGTTAAGGAGCCACTAAAGTATTTAGACCAACTTCTGCAATTCAGTGTTCAAATGCAGATGCTTATTGTCTAACTAGCAACTTTTTTTTTTTTTGACAAGCTGACCACTGAATTCAGTGAGAATAAAAATTGGCTGTAAATAGTTGTTTCATTAAAGCTTGGATTAGATCTTCGTGTTCTCTCATTTGCAGTGCTGTTGGGGCAGAGTAAATATTGGTCAGTGTTCTCTGTCACCTGAGACAGATGACTCACTGCCTCGCTTTTATCCACAATTTGACTTCGATAATGATGCCAAAAGCCATTACTTTATTTTAGTGGTAACTTTATGTGCACACTCTCCCCACAGTAGATAGAGAAATCGGTGTAATATAGGATTCTAAAAATCTTAATTTCTTTATAACAGGCCCATCATATGCTGGACATCTCTCAAAGAATCAGTGTTTGAAATTTCAATATAAAATCTGTGCATGCTTTTTCAAAAGAGAAATTTTAAAGGTTACAGGAACAGATGAATGAATGTAGGATGTAACTGGAAAAGCTGCTGCACAATTGTAGCGAAATCAAAGAAATCTTGGGGAACTCCTGAATCTTGGCTTTTTCTATGTTTTTTCATGAAGAAAATCATAAACCAAAAGTATTGTCTTAAAGCAGGCCATTATTAAATAATCTGATATATATTACTTTTTTGATGCTGAGCTATTGTGTGAAGCTACCATGTTCTAGGATGTTTTGAGAATTTTCTCTGAGAAATGTCAATTTTTTTAAACAGGATATAATGGAAGTGAAAAAAAGACATTTTTATGGGATCAAGCAGAATTTTGGGCTAATTCACAAATTTTTCATTTTTATATTTATGATGCCTGATATGAATGCTTTTGAAGTCTCTGTAAATGATCTTAAGCATCAATCGGTGTTTAATTGCTGTAGCCCAATAATATCTAAGCCTTTTTCCCTGATCTCTTTCAGCTTAACAGCACCTCTTGTAATGAGTTTGTACTCTTGGTTTGCTTCCCTGATTGTAATTCTGGGCATGCACTTTACAAAAGATTTGAGGGGGTTAAGTTCTGTCTTACTGCTGAGACCAGACACACCTGAGGAGACTGAAAGACTTCAGTCCTGGATATGAAATTCCCTTGGTCAGGATTTTGGAAAGTCCAGCAGCCTGCTCAGAACGTGGTGCCTGTTCTGCCTGGTTGAGATGAGTTGTGCAGTTCCTGCACAGCATGTTGAACATACAGAGGCTGGGAATGGCAGAATGTTCAGGCACAGGAGCTCCTTGGCAGAAGACAATTCATCAAAAACACTGTATCTTCAAAGACTCTGCTTTTCCACCATGTAATTATTACATGTTAAAATAGTAAAGTTTAGATGCTGCGAATAAGCAGCAAGGTAATCTAATCAGTACTATTAATGCCAAGCAGTGAAACAAATACCGAACAATTTTTTTTTTTCTTCCTTCCATTTGTTTTTCTTCAGAACTCCAGAACTACCCGCTCAGATGAAGACAAGGAAGGTGCCTGGGATGCCTGGGGGGCCTGGAGTGATTGCTCACGGACCTGTGGAGGGGGAGCCTCCTACTCCCTGAGGAGATGTTTAAATGGCAGGTAAGCCACATGCTTATGTGTACATATATTTATTGTTCTGCAGCTCTGCCAGATTTCCCAGTCCTCTGCTGGTTGCTTCTGAAACCAAGTTCTGTCTACAGATAAGTATTTTAAAATACTGGTTTTAATATAAGTTTGTAATAGATAAATAGCTTAGGCTTCAACTGTTACAGAACTTAAACGTTATGAAATGTGTTTGTGGAATAGCAGGAGTGGTTTATTTAGTGTGGTCAAATATAGAGAGGAGTCCCCATCACTGTAAATAAAGCATATGGTGAGTTATCTGCATACAATTTTCCCTCAGTAGTAAAGCTGTACTAAAATAGGACTTGTTGCTGCAGTCCTAAAAGTAAGAGTAATGCACTAGGCCTGTAGTCAGGCAAGAAGAGATCCCAAACACCCTGGAGGCGTCTCTGCTGGCATCCATAATTGCTTGTTTTACTTGAATTATTCTTAAACACTTATAAAACTGCTGATTATGTTTAAAGTTCTATATAGTTGAGACTTTTTAAGTTAAATCCAGTATCAGCCAGAAATTCAGATTTTCTTCTAGGCTTGTGGTGTGATGTTCTGTTTAAGTGCAAACTGAATGAAATACAGAGCTAAAGATGATTGATTAAAGCACCGCCTGTTTCTTTTAGTGCAAAATGCACAAAGATCTTTGAGAAAAGTAATAGTTCCAGCAAGAAACCTCAGTACTCTACCAGTGTGTTAGGGACTATGAAATGAGCTCAATAAATTCTAGCAGTATAAATTCCACCGTGGTTTTAATAATATTTTTAATGTGTTCCCATGTGAAAAACATGTGTTTTCCATACCTTGACAAACTTATAGTTAAAAAAGTTTTTTTCTGTGTTTGATTGTTGCAATTTCCAGGAAATGCACAATTGTGAAACAAAGTTTTCACATTTGCATGTATCATAAATATTTTTAACTGGCACGTTGTGACACAGTCTCGCAAAAGATAGGAAATTTGAGACTTGTAATATCTTGAGCTTGAAGAGTTGTACCTTCAGCTGAGCTGGTTGAATTCTTACTCGAGGCATCCATTGGTTTTTCCTTTTCAAATGCTATTTTTTAATCCCTCTCACATATTATAGTAAAAATATTTGCCATTGATTTTCATGCAAGACGTGGAAAATTTAGTCCTAGAGCTGTAAATTAGCAGCTATACATTGACACATTCTTTAATGTAAGGCAGGTCTTTCTGGGATGAAGGGATTATTCCAAAACACTGTTCCTGATTCTAGAGACCTCAGTAATTATAATTTATTGCCCAGTCATTTGAAATATGTTTCCAGTTCTTTCAAGGGCTTGATTTTGCCAATCTTAAGATGAGGAATATCTTACACTGTGCAAAGTGCTCACTCCTTATTGAGAAGTTTGGCAGAGTGTGTCCCTAAAAAAAGTGTGAAACCCAACCTCCCTATATTTATGAGACCACAATAAATAACCATGACTCTATTATGTGCCTGCTATTTCAGCTATTAACAACAGACTGAGGATCTGAATTGCCTGGATTTCAGGATTCACATGCATTGGGCACCTTAAAAATACATGCAGTCCATGATAATTATATTTAATTTAAAATTATTGATTAGATATTCTGATCCCCTCTACGCTACATTCTATTTATTACAAATAACTTTGCTGCAATCAGCACAGATCAGCTTTGGGATGCCTTGTGAAATCTTTTTCACAAAATAAATGTGTTTTTCATAAGGTTGGCAGTAAATTGGGCTTACAGGGAAAGTCACACGTTCTTTGCTGAAGAGAGACAGCAGTGTAACCTGTTGAATCCCCAGACCCCCTTTGTATTTGAACTTTGTAGTTTGAGCTCAAATTATGGTAGGGCAGTAGCAATAAAATTCTAATTTTCAAGAAAATAACTAGCTGTAAAACAGGGTTCTGTTTGGCTATTATACAGTGTAACCATTTTTATTCTGTTTTTTAGGAACTGTGAAGGTCGGAATATTCGATACAAAACCTGCAGTAGTAATGTGAGTCTGGCCTTTAATCCTGTTTTACTTATTCAAACAATGTGTTAGAGTTTAAGAAATGCTGCTTCTTATTTAAAACCTTATGGTGCATAATTTTCTTTCCATCATTATTACAATTTTTAAACATTTCAGTCTGTGTGACACCATGAGGTCTCAAACATAGACTTCCCAAATGGACATTTTCTTTTGAAATTACAGTGCCATTGTGATTCAGGGTGTTTTATATCACTTATTGGGAGAGTTACACATTTTGGAGGATTAACAAATCAGTTCTCATCTTAAACTAGCAAGTGCTTTTCCTGAGGGTGCTGTCTTTTAGATGAAGCATTAAACTGTGCTCTGGATCATTTGTGATCATTAATGGTATGGTGGCACTCCTCACGTCAGCAAAGAGGTTAACTGCCTAGGTCCCTTTCAGATCTTAAATAGCATAATTAGTCCTTATATTCCCTCTGCCTAAACCCAGATCTTTCTATGTCTGTGTGCAAGCACACGCACACTCAGGTGCTCTGGCAAAGACGATTTCCATGACTGAACATGAACCTGGAGTTTTGACCATACAGTTGCTGTTCTGTGCTGCAGTCACATTTTATTTATGACATTTTTTATGAGAAGCAGTCACATACAGCAAACTTCATGACTTGTGTTCCAGTGATTCGTAGCGGTGCTTTGTGCTGCTTTCAGTGCTGCTGCCCCTCAGCCCAGGTGTTGTCTGTTCAGGGAGTGCAGCTCAGGCAGGACTGGGCAGTGCCACTGATCAACATAAGCTGCATACAAGCACTATCATTCAGGGTGGTTTATGGTCAGCAGTCACCCCTTTGCACACCTTACCTTACAGTGCAATGTGACATTCATATGATGCTATTTCAGAAAAAAGCAGGTAGACAAGTAAGTAAAGCACAACTTTTTTTTTTTTTTTTTTTAGTTTGAATAATGTGCTGCTGCCTCTGTGAGAAAGGCAATAGTTTTCACAGAAATACCCCTGAAAAGGGAGGCCTGACTTTTTTTTGGGTTGTATTATACCCAGGCAAGAGCTGGTGATTGTCATTGCCAATCCCATGATTTCTGCCAGCAGCAGGCAGCTGTGGAGTGTGACATGTTCTCCTAAGGAGGCCTGATAGTGGAAGTTGCCCAGTAAATATGTTGAATCAATGCATCTCCTGGGAGAACTGACCATTCCCACTCTTCAGTTTACTACACCTACAGTCTCTGGTGTGCCAGTTGGCTCCTGCCCTCCTTGAGAACAAGGCTTGCTCACACCTTGAATTGCTCTAACACTCCACTCCTCAGTGTTAGATGAATTTTACACCACAGGCACAGTTTCTGCTGGCAGAAACCAGTGGAAGTGATTAATGAATCAGGCTCAGTGCATGCAGAAATGAGATTCTGGAGACCGACTCTGTCCTTTGCTCTTTCAGAAGAAAAGGCTCCGCAGCTGGGTGCACAGTGAGCTGAGCTCATCCATGAAAATGTTACCTGCAGAAAATACCATGATCTTTAAAAGCCATGTGATAAGCTATATTGCAGCCAGTCAGGATGTAAGCAGTGAACAAACTGCCCCTGTAAAATCTATTTGCTGCATTGCTTAACTAAATATCTAGTTGTAGACATTGTATGCAGTAACACAGCTCTGCCTGCCAGATCCTTGCACTTCCCACAATAGCACAGACAGGTCATCAGAGTGCACCTCAGTCCTTCAGCAAAAGGACTAGAGAACTACCCAGTGTACAGAAAAGGGAAGATGGTGAGAGCAATTTAGGAATATTTTCTGCCCCAAGTCTGCATATTTAAGCAGAGGTCTACGTGCTTTTAGTATCTGTAAGGGCAGTTGTGGATAGTGTTCATTTCAAGGTTTGGGCAGTAAAACTGATGGAAATGAAGGCCCTTTATTCTTCAGCATAAAGAAAATTAAGATGATTTCCATATCCTCTCTGAACTCCCAGGGAGTTTATCTGAAGTCACTGGAGCCTGTTTTTTAACTTTAGGAGTTAGTTTAAAGTGATAAGTGGCAGGCATCTTGTATGTGAATCTGTTTGAATTTATGATGATTCAAATGTTAATTTCCAGACAGGAAACTGCCTTTACAGTTCTGCTTTTGGGGCATGTCTGAAAGGGATCAGATTTCCATTTCAGTTCAGATACAGTCAGAATCTCTCAGGAATGGTTTTTCCTAGATTGCGGATCAGATAATGAAGAACTACCAAAAAAAAGTATATTTAATGAGATTTCCACTGTTAATAGAGTTGATCTTTGAAATTGGCATCACTGAATTCAAATCCCATCTTAGATCTGACTTAACCTGAAACAAAGCCTTACACCTAATGTAAACCTGGAAATACTAGGCCAGTTTAGTTTCAAATTATATAATTTTCCCCAAAGCGTTATTCCTAATGAGTGATTCTCACTTTAGGAGTAAAATTTTAATTTGAAAATTAAGAGTTTATGCTAGCTTCTTTCCATATTAGTAGGTATTACTGGTAACCACATGAGACATTCAGTATAAATACACGGTGTAAAGCTGTCTGCAAATGTAATTTTGCTACATGATACATTACACCACTAACATCTATATTGGGGAGTACAAATGAAGCACAGCTTAATATGTGTGTCATTCTAATGAAAAGAACAAGAATCATTTTACCAGAAAATTGGTTTCATCTGGATTTGTAATAGAATAGTAGTAAGTTGGTTGAACTCACGCATGGTTCCAGAATAATATTAGTGATATTTCAATCAAAAAATTATTTCAAGGTCTTAGCAACAAAATAATTGCTGAGATTAAGGCATATGTATAGCCTGCTTATCTTTCTATCATAACTGAGGTGCCAGATGCATGATTTCCTAAAACTGCTTTCAGCCTACAGAAACTTTGGAGAAATAAACTATTCATTGTATGTTGTTCAATGAGATTTTTAGCCTTTCTTGCACCCCTTTTTTTATATCTCAATTTTTGTGTGTAGTGTTACATTCTAATGCTATGAAGTGCACTATGTGGAAGTGTTTAAGTTAATCCTTTAGGGTCCTATTCATAGAACAAGTTATTTGGGCCATTTCCCCATAAATTTCACATTCTTATATGCCAAAAAGTCTCTTGTACATTTGCCAGAGTGATTCCTCTACAGTAAGAAAAAACACTGTTTTGTAAAAGATATCCCCATGTTTAATTCCATAATAAACATTTATTATGTGCAGATAATGCTCACACTTGTTCAGCATATTCATCTATAATTGTCCCAGCATCCACCTAACCAGTTAACTTATTCTCTTCAGAAAAACTTGGCTGAACTGTGTCTGCTTTAGACTATAGTGTTTCACCTGGAGTTACATAGTTTCTAATCTGTTCATTTATTTATTTTATATTTATAATGCTGATGCATCATATGGCTCCCTTGGCAGGGGTGGTTTCTAGCTCAGGTATCTTGATTTTACTTAGAAGTCACCTGAAAATTGTGGAGGAAGAACACAGAACCTAAAGCTAATTTCAGAAAGAAAACAAAACAATGACTTCATCAGTTTTGGCTGGGTTTCAACAAAATGAGATTCAAAGAATAGAACTAGACAAAGGGCTAGACTTTCTTTGGTGTCATCATTTTTACTGGGAATTTTCTTGCTTTCTCTATTGTGCTTTTTTCAGTGGAGTAATTGTTGGCAAGAGCCACAGGGTCTGATGCAACCTTCATATTTTGTACATGAACATTGCCTACAAAGATACAGGTTTCCCAGGTTAGCTTTGTTTTCAAAGGCTGAGAGTGCTCACTGCCAAAACTCAAAGATACATTATATAAGAAGCCAGTGCTTGAATGCAGTAGTTTTTAATCATCTATCACAAAACGAATGGGAATATATATATATATACATATGTGTGTTTTTAATCTGCATGGTAGTCATGTCTGAAGCATCATTTTCAGATCTGTCTGTCTAATGTGTTCATAAGTCATGTCATAAATACAATTCATTCCACTGCAAGGTCTGTATGCAATTATTTTTGCCAACATTTCCATGTCTTAGAACTCATAGATATGTCTCCAGCTCCTTATGTAGTAGTGTATGAACCTGAGAATGTCCTGGCCATGGTTCACTGGACTGAGAGTAAAACAAAAGCTATTGCTGAAACGAAGAAATCTGGAAGAATCCTGAATCGAGTAGTAAAAATATTTAACAAATAAGAAAAGATGTGGAATATTGTGAGGAAAGAGGGAATGGTGGTATGGCTTGATGTCTGAAATAGATTAAGAACAAAAAGACACACAAACAGGATGAGGGTTGGGGCCCATGTATCGATGTCTGATTGTTTGACCTTGCCCACTTCCTGGACATGTTTCACCCTTGCCTACCTCTCACATCTTTCCTCCACCTTTTCCTTTCTATTTTTTAAACACCCTCTCACTTTTCTGACCCATTCTAATGGAATTAAACTGATGTTTGCAAGTCCTCTTGTTGTCTTGATTACATTCCTTTCTGTGCTTACTTGTCTTTCTGTTTAAAATCCTTTCTTTATACAAATATTTATTGTTCCCAGGAAGACTGGGATATGAACTTGGTTGCCATCCAAATTCTGATAAAATGCAAATGATAATAATTTCAGCCCTTTGATATCTCTGTGATGCTCTTTTTATGCTCCTGCTTTTGAAAAGAGCTCGAACATAAAGCAGGTGGAGCTGGCCTGTGAATCGAGCTGCCAGAATCACTTTGTGTTCTTTGAAGATGCCAAAAGAGAATAGGGAGATGAGAATTCTCACTTGCTCTCAAACAGCAAGGAAGTGAGTGGAAGGAAGGAGCTGCATTGTGTTGAATCAATGAGAAACATACAGTAATCATGGATTGACATCCTGACATTGTGGTGTTTGTGTCTTGGCATTGCATCAACACCCAGTGATAATGGATTGGAACACCAGCCTGTCAGAGCTCAGCTGAAGGCCATCACTCTGCCTGTTTTACAGATCACTCTTGAATTCTTTGTGATGAAAATGTAGCTGTGCACGGCTGAATAACTCTACTCTGAAATATTGATACTACTTTACCTGAATGAAACTTCCACTTATTTTTATCCTTAGCTGCTCTTCTGTTTGTATTGGTGGAAGGGAACCATGTGGTATCCATATGAACTCTGAACTCCTCTCTGCTTTTTAGACTTGCTATTGTGGAAAATGAGAGGTGACAGATAAGTCAGAGCCAAATTCTGCACTCATTTACACCAGTGCAAACTTGGTGAATTTCTTGGGAGTGACACCACAGTAAATACGTGTGGCTTCGCTCAGTATTTGCTTGATGTTTTTAGAAGCTCTCTCTTGTGGGATTTTGCTGAGGTAAAACACTCAAAGAATTACAGTAACTGTAATTTCTCTGTCTTATTCCATCATTATATAGTTTAAAAAAATATGGCTCAAACTAGCATTATCCCAGATTAAAAATGATAGAAGATTTATTAGTATCATTCTGAGTTATTCTCACTGTAAGGTGTAGCACTAGACAGAGTTGAAAAGTGTTGCTGGGAAAGCTCAGTGAATTTTTCAGTGCCCAGCTGCAAAAACTCCACTTTTTGGTCAGAAGATAGAATAGTGATTGTTAGAAGGTATTTTATGTAGACTGCAACCAAGTCAGAGACCGTTCTAGGTTAATCTTTGCTATGGTGAGAATAAAAATCCACACTAAGCATCGGGACAATATTGTTGGGGCTGCTGGAGTGAAATCCAAACCTTTTTCCTGTATGTTTTAATCACAGTGCTGTGTAATGCACTTACTATTTCATGAGCGTTTTTCAGGGAAGGTTCAGTTTGCTGATAAGGTTGAAGCCGTGTTTGGGATCAGTGTTGTTAACTAATACTTACTAATAAGTTCCATGAGTTCGGCTGACACATCACAATCTTTCAGTCTTCAATCCAATGAAAACAAAACTTTGTTAGAATCAGCCTCACATCTGGCTTATGTGTGTAGTTGGAATTCTTGGAAGAATATCCTTTCAGTCTGGAGTATGGACTCTTTGACACTGGACACACTTTCAAATGAAGTCTGTAGTGAGGAATTGTTTGACACACCAGCTCCTTTGCCAGTACTTTACCAAAGTTGTTTTCAAATCAATCAGTATTCATCTTCATTCCTGTCACCATAGTTTAATATTAACATCATTGTTTGGGTGCAATGCTCTATGTAGAAAAAATATTTTTGAACGTTTTCTTTCAACCAATTCTTGTATTTGGCCTTTCAGCTGTTTATGCTGAGGTGCTGTGTGGGAAAAGGTGCGGTACTGTCTCATTAGAATAGGAAGTCTATAATCAATAGTTTCCAATTTGAAGTATATTTTATTCCAAGAAAGTAAGCCTTACTGCTTCCATGAGGTGAAGGTGTTTTGTAATTAGACTAAAGGACTAAGCACTGAAAGTTCTGGTGTCTCCTCCTAATGCTCTTGTCCCTTTTCCAAGCAATAATGAACAATTAATTAGAAAAATGTTTATTTCTTTATTTATAAGTAGCATTAATACCTCTTTCATTACTCTGACATATGCATTGATGAAGACAGGTATAAAATCCTCAGAATTCCTTTAGTGAGAAAAGCTATTGAAAAGAGAAATATTAAATATGAGACATCTCATTGTGGTCACTTAAAATATGTAGATTTCTTTAGAAGCTAGTTCTTAATACAGAACCAGACTTTATCTGTACTACATAGTGTCAAAAAAATAGCATTTTAAATTATCCTCTCATATTAGTTATGTTGTTACTACAGGAATATGTGTCATATTCTGTGCTTGCACTGCAAGCAATGGATTAAGCAACATAAATTGTTTTAATATACACAGTAAAGCTTTGCGATGTGGCATATTTGTCATAGCAGATCAGTTCTTGAAACAGTCCTGCCTGAACAGCTTCTGTGTAATTCATCAGATAACTCTACTGCAAATGCAAAGTATTCCTTTCTTTTAAAAAACCGTTTCTCTTGGTTTTTTTCCAGGACTGCCCTTCAGATGTAGGTGACTTCAGAGCACAGCAGTGCTCAGCCTACAATGATGTCAAATACCAGGGACACTTCTATGAGTGGATCCCTGTGTATAATGATCCTACTGCACCGTGTGCCCTGAAATGCCAAGCTCTGGGAAAGAACTTGGTTGTGGAGCTTGCCCCAAAAGTGCTGGATGGTACTCGTTGCAATATTGAATCCTTGGATATGTGCATCAGTGGAATATGCCAGGTATGCTCATGGTGTAAATCGAATCATGACCTTTGTTGTGAGGCACTTTGCTCATGAGTGGGTGCTTTGGGGTTATTTTTCATTTTTATGGATCAGTGTACTTTGGACATATCTGCCACAACTGCCAAATGGGTTGTAGATTACTTACCTTTTCCTGCACACAGAACTATCTTAGACTGCTTTAGCCATGGATATTTTTGTGTATAAATAAAAGGTCAATAAAATTCATTCACTTCTATTTATGCATGTAAAAATTAACTTGGTTATTGTGGCCATAGCTTTCTAACCTTTAGTATGTCTGTCAGGGTGTGATGGAATTGCATAGCCTTCCATTTCATTTAATTCCTTCTCTGAGTCTTATGTGAACTCTGTTAAAGAGAAAATTGGATGTTTTGTGGATCCAGTCCAAAATGACAGGTGTGAATGTATATGTCTGTCTTCCTTTGTGGTGTGGGTGAGTATATGTTGTAATTGAACATACTGACTTAGTATCTTTTTGCTGAGAATCTGCATTTCTAGATGTATTTATTATTTACTAGAACTGCGTTATTGACTTTACACAGTTCGTGTAAAAGCAGAGAGTTAAAATATTTGAGGCTTGCCAGCTTTGCCCATGTCTCATTGGCAAAGCAATATTGCAATCTCGTTTTATGAAAAGAGCAAGTTATAGAGAATGGATATGTTATTGCAATTAGTTTTCTTTCTCTGCAAGTGGTTGTTGCTCTGTTAAATGTCTGAACCGTGCACGACTCAAAAATGCAGGATATGGCCCAGTGAGAGAAATAGCTCTGTTATAGGGGAAAATTTGACACATTTGGCAGAAGACTGGTGCATGGATTATAGCAACATTAATATATGATCTGGACCTTGCTGTGGGTTTTATGTGACTTCCATGTGTACTGCAGCTCCAATACCAGTCGTGTCAACACACAGTGCATCTGCTGCCTCTGGAACAGAAGAATTCTTTGCAGAGAGACTGCAGTCATTGATAGTACCTTTAAGTAGCATATACGTCTGTAAAACTGGAAACACTTACAAATGATGTATTGCTTTTGCAGTGTTCTTGGTGATTTCTCTTCCCCTGATAGAAAGTTTCACCCAGGAGAGTGTCACAGCTTCTTCTGGGTGCATCTGCAGCAGCCTTTGCTGGCTGTGCCCATGGCAGTGTGAGTGTCATGCTGGATCTAATGGAGCTCTGGGTTTTTCAGAGGCTTTTGAGACTCACCCAGAGTGCTGTGGGGCTTCCAGTGTCTCCCACAGTGACCTCAGACACCAACCATCTTTCACACATGGCATAAAATTCACTGTGCCTAGGATGGATCCAATTTTGTGAAGAACAGTTGAGAGGTATATTTTAATGACTTTAATATCTCTTCTTAGCATTTTGTAGTATTCATATGTATATCTGATACCAAATGCTTGGAAATGTAAATAATCCATTTTTAGAATGAACGACATAGTGGAGGAAGAAATTAATCATTCCATAAATAGGAACTGGAACACTTACACTGTTGATGAGAATCAATTTCTTTTCTCCTCTCATTTTTATTTTTTTTCATTATTTCTTCTAATTTCAAAAAAATATTTTTCAATGTGAGATAACATCTTCAGGGGAAAAGAACTCCAACAAACATGTTTAGAATGTGTCCTGTGCTGTGACTTATGCAATTTAATTAATTTATCATTTAAAGTCACAAACAGTTAAGTGTCTTCACTTACTTTCTTTAAATCACTGGCTATTGAAAATTTCTGCTTTTTAAAGTATATATGTGATAATTTAGTGTTGGATAATTTTATCGAGGTAAAAATTTGAATTCAAATTCAATGAATTGAAATGAAAGGTCATTTGAATAATGTTTTTCTCTTTGCAAACTCTTTTGGGGTCAGAGTGAAAAGTTTCTTCTGAAAGGAGCTGTGGGAGGCAGGGACTTCATTAGAACCTGACAGAGAGCTCTCTGCTACTCCTGTTTGAGCAGGAAAAGAAAACAAATTGACATCTAATAATTTCTGGAAAAATACAGTTATTTAGTCAACTGCTGCTAAAAGTGAGACAGTAAAGTCATGATTCTCCACAATTGTTGCTGTAAGATCTGTCTGTTGGGTTCTGACATATAATTGGCACAGCCTGCAAATAACTTGACAAGTGTTTTTACAGTTAACTCATCTAAATGAGCACATCATACTGCTGATGTGGGTATCTTCACTTTTATGCCTGGGAGCACCAAAGAGTTAGTATAAGGACAGTGGTGCTGGTTTTACTCATTTATTGTCTCAAAGTTGACTCAACGTCCCCTCCTCCCCAACGTGATTTCACTTTCATTTCGGTTCTGGTTCTTGGTAAAGTAGGGCTTCATCACTAATTTTTCCTCTTATTCAGACTCTCCTTGACAGCACGGGAATTTACAAGCCTGGTGAGTTCCTGTGGTCAAGCTTCAGTTCTGATTCTTTGCACTTCCCTTATCAAGCAAAATCCAACTAAATAAGCTCTGTGAAAGAAAATTGGGAGATGACAAAGCTGCTCTCTGGACAGGAGATGTGAGGCTTTATAAGAAGTGAAATCTGAAGATGGTGGAGAAGGGAACTTGTGAATGTTAATAAGATAGTTTGGAGTTGCTTGAAGCTTAACTCATTCAAACCATTTGATCGTGTTTGAGTCTGCTACTGCCCTGTTTCTGTTACCAGCACAAATATCTGGGGCTGTTGTGTTAAATGGGGACAGGTCAAAACTGCACTGCCAGGAGGATTTTCACACTTCTGATATTTTTTTCTAGTTTCTGCACAACTCCCCAAACATTTTTTCATATAATATGTTCCTGCTGTGCCCATCTGGATGTGGGTGGAGACATTAAAAAACATCTGCATGTCAGACACATGTGTGGGCAACATTTGCCCGGTTCCTTCTCCCGCTTTGGGGCCCTGCCTCTTTTTGGGTTTTGGTTTTAATTCATGCAAATCTGCTTTTTTCTACCAGAATGCAGAATGGGGTATTACTTGTGCCAGTACCTGAAATGGTTACAGTGATAATTTTCCTAATATGGAGTAATGTGTTTGGACAATAAATGCACGCATCACCCAAAGAATCTGGAGTCCTAAGGAGCAGCCTGAGTAGTTCTGTCCTAGGCTGTCACAATTAGGTCAAAGATGATGTAAATCCTGCAGTGAACTTTCCATTTAGTGTCAGCAAGTTGCTTGTGTTCCAAAAAAGGCAGACACTACTCTGTGCTTTGTAGCATATGGCATAAATTTAGCTGACATCAAAACACATCCCACATGTCAAGTGGAGTGCCATCAACTTCTGCCATGCTAGTTCTCTTCTGTCACATGTCATCATATGGCGAGTAGGCATCACTCACCACCAAAGAACTCTTACACTTGGTGTAAATATCTGTCAGAGTTTTCATTGAAAACAGTTTCTGTAAGCTCTTGGAGGACTGTTAAACTTTTTTTTTTCATAAGCTTTGCTCGTACTTTAAACTTAAAATTACAGCAGATTACTAATTTCTTCTGAATCTTGACTCTTTTTTTTCTGTGAATTGCTTTCTCAAAGTGGTTGTTTAAGGTGTTTTGTGTATTTTCTCTTTCAGTTCCTGGAGATATGTTTTCTTGTTGCGGTTCTTCGGGGGTTTCTAGGGGGTCTCCTGTCCTGCCGGCTGCTCGGTGAAGGTTTCCAGGGCTGAGGACACCCCTACCCCCGCCGCCCGTCCCTCGTGGCAGGGACGGGCGGCGTAGGCCCTTAGGCCAGGAGACAGAGACCACACAGCACGCAGGGAGTCAGCAGCGAAGAGCAGACAAAAAGAGAGCTTTATTCAAATCTCCCACAGCTTATAAAGGCTGCGGGGGGAGGACTGGATTGGCCATTCAACTAGCCAATCCAAAGAGACAATATAATAACTATGGCAACACAGAAACCAATGAGAGGCAAGTTAGTTCACAACCCCGACATTTTCTTGCCTGTAAATGTGTTCAAGGACTGCCCAAGATGCACAGGAGATTTGGTGTGCAGGGACTTAGAAAGGAATGTTTCCTTTCCATCCAGTGTTACTGCAGACATGAAGCTGTGTTTCTAACACGTTAGT
Source organism: Pyrocephalus nanus (assembly GCA_038380795.1). NCBI lineage: Eukaryota > Metazoa > Chordata > Aves > Passeriformes > Tyrannidae > Pyrocephalus > Pyrocephalus nanus. Next base: position 11,563,228 of record CM076272.1, read on the forward strand.
CTGAGTAGTTAATTTTTATTAAAAAAAGCACATTTTTTCCCAAAACGAACTTCCACCGTCTTTTAATATTTAAAGAGTAGAAAAAAAGAAATCTGTGTTACCATTTTGTCCTTTTTAGCCTTTAAACCTTGAGTAAGTGATTCATAGGAAGGAGCGATTTGAAGGTAGCTCTGTGGCAAGCCAACCTTAATGCCGAACCTGGCATTCTTTCTTGGGTGCCACCAATTAACAAATGCACAGAGTAAAGTACATTTTGGAGCTTGGAGGAATCCCTACATAGACACCTGTGCTACATGTTACTGCACCAGAGCTGGGAGGCTGGACCCAATCCAGAGAGACTGTGGGAGTTACTCATGTAGATCCAACAAAGCTTTCTGGCTCTCAGAGCCGCATATGAAAATCTTCCCATGAGCGCATACGTGTGACATAGGTCATAAAACCGGGGACAGCAGGGAGCTCCAGCTGCAGTTCAGCTGGGAGATGTTGGGGGCTCTCCAGAAGTCCCATTGGAGGATGGGGCTCAGCTAAGCTTGGGGTACCCACATAGGTCACATGTGTGACGTGTGAGTGTCACCCCCTGTAGCCTCACTTGCCCGACGGAATCTCTTGGCACTCTCCAAGCCAGCAGATCGTGTAGCTGCCCTTCAAGGGCTGCACTTGCCCCCCTTTTAATGCCACTGTCCACCTTGACGTAGTGGTTGCCTTGTAGTGACAACTCAGAGATGTGGTTTTACTGCTGGTGATAGTGGGATACTCTCAGACACTGAAATGGTCTTTGGAATCGCTTGTTTGTATTTTGCAGCTGCCCAGTGCTGCTAGAAACTGATGTTTCTTTTCTGGTGTTGTCTCATTCTCTCTCCTACTGTTTCTTATGGAGAAGTATTCCCTACAGGGATTTCTTACTGTGTAAGTTTATCCTTTCTTGTCAGATGAGTAATGAATTTTTTCTGATCTCCAGTTTCTTATCTATATTTCTCTTTTCATAAGTGATTCTCTCTGCCAAGTTTTGTTTTGTTTAAGTGAGATTTGTACAAGTGTGACTTTACTTCCCAGACTAGCAAGGTCCTAAATCATGTGAGCAGTGACAGCAGAAAAACTCATGATTTGGGTGTCATCTTGAACTAGAGCTTTAGCAACCTTCAAATCCCCCAGTGCTGTCTTCACCAGGCGAGGCAGACTTGGCTGGACCAAGACAGAAAAGGGACAAAGGAATCAGATTCCATATATTGATTCCTTTTTCAAAAGCATTCTCACAAACAAGAAGTGCAGTGGGAGTTTGTGTCCTATCCTCTGACTGTGTGTATGTGTGTATTTTAAAATGGAGACCATGTGGGAAAGGGTACTTGCTCCTACTGGGTGGTCCCATAATCTCTTAGCTCCTCTAGCATGTGACAGATCCTGTAGTAAGAGTTAAAGGTTTTGGAAACGCTGTTTTATTTGATGGAAGTGGATTTACAGAGCTGTGGAACACTCTTTAGCCTTTTGCCTTCAGATATAAAATGTTAGCAGAAATATGTGGAAAGTCTTTTTAGGAGCCCTTTAGTATGCAGTGAATTTTATGCACTATATTTTTTTTTATTTTCTGGTTTAGTTTTTTTTTTTTTTTTTATTTTATTGCTTTACATTCTTTTCCTCTCTGTGGATGGCTCAGGAATTTGAATATCATGGAGTGTCTCTCCTCATGCCCATCACTCTGACTTCCTTTACGCCTCTGTTCTGAGGTTTGCATTTTGACACACTTTGTCTTTACTTCCTGATTTCTTATCTGTGAGCAACTGAAAATGCTCCCACAGAGGAAGTTTTCTTACTCCCACCACCACTACTGCTCGTTCATCTTGGCAACTGGGATTGTGGCTTCAATTGCTGTGAAGGGATGGGCTGGGACGCTCGCTGTTGGTCCTGAGCACATTCACAAGGTTCCTGAAGGGGCTTTATTCTGTTTATTAACACATGCTGAAGCCTGTGTCAGCTTGACTGGGCCAATTCTGTCCTGTGCTGGTTTGATTCCAGAGATGTGAGAACTCTCTACCACAATCAGGCCTTTGTTAGCTCAGACATAACTGAAGAGTTATGAGACAGGACCATGTGAGGACAAAATCATGACTCAGACCGAGATAAATCTTCAGTGAGGATAAGCCAGAGTTTGAAAGCAGTGCTTGAAAGCTAAGATTCACACTACTTTTAAAAGTAAATAAAAAAAAAACGAAGAAAGAGGTTACTTGCCTAATTGAAGGGATGCTCTGGGATCTCTCCCTCTGCTTGTCAGAATCAATTACTTGTGGATGATGAGCATGGGAAAGAGACAGTGGGAGTTTTTTCTTTATATTCTCTCTGGGGACACATTTATTTTGTGTCGAAAGAAAGTGCAAGCTGAAGTTATCACAAAGCGAAGGATGCGAGCAGAGATTGCAAAATAATGAATAGATGGGCTTTGATGGCAGCAAGGTTTTACAGCAGGGCAAAGATACATGGACAACACTAATTGCAGGATTTTCACATGACAGGTTTTTTTACTCGTGGTTTTATTCCCATTAATTCCCAGAGCCATATTTAAAATTAACCATTTTTTGTGCAGGTACAGACATTCCTGACATCTGCCTGTGCTGTGATTCTGTGGTAAGACAAGCAGAGCAGGCAAAAATGCAGCAAACAGCTGGCACTGATGCAGTGAGATCTGTACTGTGATAGCACATGCAACTGTGCAGTTAAACACAGCCTTAATTTCTCTGAGTTTTGGATTTTGCACGGTGTGTCTGTGTTTTTGGAAATAGAAATCCCTGTTCTCTGTGCAACACCATGAGGATTTTAATTTTCTCTGTTGAGTGATTCTAATAAACTGCAATAGAGATTTATCTTTTTGAGCATGTGAGGGTTTTTTACTGTTTTCTTCTTTTACTATTAAATGTTGAAATAAAATGTGTTCTTTCTTAGTTAAGTCACAAGACTTGAAGAAGGTATTTCTGCCAGAAGTAATTCTGAGGTTATCTTGTATTTTGTGCAATGCTGATAACCTTTAAAAGTATGTAGATGTTTTTGTTCCATTTTTGTCCTAGTTCTTGTCTCTTGTAAGGCTGAAATATATAATTTGGTTATAAAAGCCCAAATACTGCCATCCTGGTGGCAAAGCAGTCAGAGCACTTCATTGGATCTCTTTGGTGTAATAGTCAACTTTCATTTTATATTTTGCACATCTTGACAGATTTTAAAGACAGTGGAAACCCACTTGCACATAGGCCACAAAACCTTTGCCACCCTTGAGCAGATCAGTGGTCCAGCCAACACAGGATTCCCTTACTGAGGTATTGCTCTAAGAGAGCTGTTGCCAATTTTAAGATAAAAACCACGGGCAACATATACTGGGGTAATTACAGACTGTTCAGCCCTTGAGGGAATGGATCTCCTGTATAACAACTCAATCACATTCTTGTGAAGAAGTATAATTATCATCTCCATTTGAGCATTCTGCAGTGCAGTTCCTCGCTCAGCAGGAATACAGTATGTCTTTGACATTTTAAGCACATTGGGCACTTCCCCATAAATGATTGAAAGCTGAAGTTTTCTGCTTCAGCTGAATTTCAGTAAATGCCATCTGTGTGTTTATGTTAAAATCCCACTAGCAGGTTATTCCATGAGTACATGTGATTGTGCATCCTTGGAAATAGCCAGGCCAATGGAAGCACACAAATGTAAATACACCCCGAGTAGCGCTTTCAAGTGGGTTTTCCTGAGTTGCCAGTCCCTCAAGTAAACATAAAACACTGCAAAACTTAGCTTATCATTTTAATGGAGCCACTGATAAATGAGAATCTGTATCAATAACAAATTTATTAGTCAAAGTAGAAAATTATTTAATATTTAACATATACATTGCTGAAAATTGAAATGGTGTGTCTGCTAAAGAGCTTAGTCTAAGACACAGTAGGTAGAGAAATAATGGCACTAGTACAACTTCAGTTTTAACGTTTCATAGAATTTATGTATCTGTCACAAATAAAAATAGCAGTGATTTATTCTTTTGTGGCCACTTCTGTTAGGAGAACTCAGCATGTTTGTTTTTTCTGGCTGTACCTGGGTCTTTGGCTCCAGAGGACCCTAGAAAGGGGGAGCCCATTTCTAAGGAAAAATATTGGATATAATTATCTATATTGCTGTATACAATTTCATGCTTGTGACAGTAAAAATGACACTGAACACTTAGATGGTGCTTGTTATGCACAGATCTCTGGGTTTAATCATGTTTCAGACAGGTATTTTTATTTTGTAAGGGGTCTATGTATCTTCTGCTTCTTTATTTGAGGTATATCATCTTGAGTCGTTAGCATCCCAGAAACATTTTTTAGTAATTGAAATGTAACATTTTTATAATTGACGACTCACTTCTGTGGAATGAGTTCCACAAAAAAAGGTACTGTGCCTATTCTGGGAGTGCCTGCAGCTGCAAGGGAGTGGTCAGTTGAGGTAACAGCACAGGTCAGGAGGGCTGAAGCAATGGTCTGGCAAGCAAAAGCTGAAATTTTAAATCCTGCATCGGGCTCTGCATTGGCAGTTCTGGTCCCTGTTTGTACTTATGTTTATTAAGAGAAGTCTGAAGGGAGGGCTGGGATTTTCCATGCTTTCCACTGTGGTGCTTTTTTTGCCGTATTCGAATTGCAGTTTAAGTTCTGTCTCCTTTAGCCCTGTCCATTTTCTCATCATAGTTAATTATAAACATCTTAAGAAAGGAAAATCCTTGAATTTAAGAGATTACACTAGGACCTTCACAAATTGAAATTAACGTGCTACATTAATTTCTTTGTTTAAGTCTAATTCCTCAGCTGGAACCCCACAAAGTGAATATGACCTAAAGAAACAGCTGTGGGAGCTTCTGAGTGATTTTTTGGATTCATATTTGCAAAACTATTTGTAATGTTCCGTAGTCACTTCTACCATATCAGCAGCAATTTCATTCTTGTCTTTCATCTTTATTACTGTATTTTATACCCTGACCTTTTGCTCTTCCTTTGCCTTTCTGATACTGCATGAACTATTCTAAGCATGCTACAAAGCATTTAACACCCTTCAGTATTGTCTTTCACAATAACACTGCCATGATAACATTTAGAAGTTCACTGAAGCAGACAAGCATTTTGTTCACTACTTAGCCAGATGCTTTCTATCCAAGCTGCTTGTGAGAAAGCAGTATTCTTCTTTTTCAAATTTCTTTTTTTTTTTCCTTCATAAGAACATAGATAAATAACATGTTCACGTTCTGTCCAAAACTAATAATGGATCGGACACCTGTTTCTGAAAATAATCTTATCATATCTAAGTTCATAGATACCGTACCATGGACAGCTTTTTAAATGCACAAAGTGCCCATTTCCTTAATACTCTTATATATTAAATTTCTATTTGTTATTTATTTTATTACTTATTGTCCAGTATTCTCTCTGCTGTCTGAGGAGCTCACTTACAATCTAGTCATTACAATACCTGTATCATTTTTTGGAATGATGCTATTTATAATTACAGATTTCTTAAATTCATAGGGTCCCAATCCTTGCATTACACAGTTTGTATTATTATTTGTTTCATTTATTCAGCCTATGTTAGGATCACCTAATATAATTTCTGACTATGCCCTAAAAGCCTGCAGATGTTTTCCCAGTCTGCCTGTAATATTTATAGTTGATCCCTTTGCTCTGTAAACAGTGAGCAATGTGAGGTAAATTAACCCTAACAAATGCCTTAATTGTGAAAATCATCATTCTCTTTGGCTGGCTGAGGTGCTGTGTGAGCAGAGGAAGGCTGTTGCCATTTATTGTTTTCTTGTCCTTGTTGAAGCTTTGTTTGGAAATAGAAATGTACTGTCTTCACAATGTTTCATCAAACACTATGTGTTTCCAGTAGTTATTGGCTAAAATATTAATATCTTAAATTCGTAATATTTGGTGTCACAATACTGTATGTGTTGGAGACCCTGTTTCCAGAGCTGTACCTTGCAGCTTGCTCCTGTTTTGGTGAGATCTGTGGCTGTCCAGCTCATCTGAGAAATACCCTATCAAGGATTTACAAACAGATAAAAAAGGCTACCTCTGGACACGCAGGTTTAAAATACACCCCATCCTGGTGTTCACACCATTCTTGAATTAGCTCTAAATTTTGATACTTGTCACATGAAAATACGCAGAATTTTTGGTGCTTCAAGTTAAACAAAATCTTAAATTCTGTGCTCACTTCAGGTCAAAATTGTGATAATCATTGAGTTGTTTTCTAAATTGTGTTCCAGGATATCATTGCTTGATACTCATATTCATAACAGTTGATGTAAACACAATCTGGGAAGGAAGTCCACGTAGGGTGAATGCGTCTTGCTGAACACACCACCTTTGCTGGCAGGGGAGCCGTAAAGCTTTTCCCACATCAAACTCCCTTGCAGTTAGCACTCCTGTTTTATTTCTGTGGCATTTGTGTATTATTAAAAAATAAGCAATAATACTTTATGAAACAGTCCTCTAAAGTATGCTGCTGTGCTGATTATCCTTTTTCTTTCATTCCATGTTGGACACAAGAGTGCTTTGTGTTTGCACAGTTGTGTAATTTTTGTTACGTGCGATGAGAGTTTGTTTTCACAGGGACTGTGTGTAAGAGCTCAGCAAGGATGTTTGTTATTATCATATTGAACTCTAATGGGCTGGTCTTGCAAGTGCTCTGATTGCTCAATGCCCTCGTCCCAACAAAGACTTGCAGGATCTGAAGCCTAAAAATATGCAACGGCTTAAACTAACAAAAGTAGTGCTTTTTCACACGGAGTATCACAGCATGCAGCTTAATTTTTCCTTTGAAGTTAATTGATGAATGAATAAACAGGTTTTTAATAATTAGAAAATGAGATTAAAGCATGAAATGGAAGTGTGCTTGAAGGATCTGGGGAGAGATTACACTTGCAGTAATTTAACAATTTACCTCCATGTGCTAGTAGTATCTTTGTGTGACTAAGGGCAGGAGAAGCAGTGGAGAGTGGTAATTGCTTCAAAAGCCTGCCCAAAAGAAATATAGATTATCTCAACCAGGTGATGAAACTTTAGGACATTTATTCATGCAACATCCCTGGGAGGTGGGGATCTGCAGTTAGATCCTTTTCACAGATTAGAATGGAAAAGCAGAGGAAGTTTCAAAGGTCAAAACCAAAGTCTGTTGTGGAGCTGGGAACTGAGAGAGTTGTCAGTGCTGAGGTCAATGTGTTGAGTGCTGTATTAATATATCACTTGAAATTTCATCTGTTTTCTGATTGACACAATGGTCCCATCAGTTTCTGTTTCTCAGATGGTGTTTTCATTCATTTCTCGATGCTAATTGGGGATAAAATGGGAAGATAGGCTTGTTTACAGTCATTTGTTTACAACCTTTTTCTTTTTCTAATCTTCTGAATGTCAGTGCTAAAAACAACTTCAAGTGAGAATATTTAATCCAAGCCTGAATTACGGTACAGTGTACTAGTGTACTCACATAGCTTCTATGTGGTAAATAAGCACCTGTTTTGAGATGGTCTGAGGTCACACACGTGTGTTAATTTACTTCATTTTTACAAGTAAGTTTTTGTTAAAATGCTTTATTGTTAGGCCGCTTTTTCCTTTTTGAAATGAATTCCTTGCTGGGCTGCATAGGATGAAGATCCCCTATTTGCAGGAATAAAATAATTTCCAGCTGCTGATGTAGATTTCTATGGTAAATCTGAAGCCCTGAGTAAGGCAGTGTCTCTCAACTGAAGTACCGTGAACTTCCTTCCTAATGTCCTCCTGTCAAGGGAGTACAGGATGTGGGGAACTGGGAAAATAAAGGAAAGGGGCAGAAGGGGGAGGTGGGGCTGCTTTGTTTCCTTTTCTATAGACATGTGAAACGTTGAGATTACATTTCTCTGTGTTTGGCAGTGGATGTGCACGGTTTGTGTGTGTCTCTGTGTGTGTGTTAACTCAGACTGGAAGACCCAACCCTGCCTCTTACGTGTGGACTGGATCCTCCTCTCTCCAAGGGGATTGTGTGTCAGCTCTGGCACAGCACAGATGCAGTGGATCTTGGCAGCTCAGACTGCCCCTTCCAAGCATTTTTATATAGGAAGAGGCGTGTGCTGGCCACTTTCAGAATTCTAGCACTGCTTTTAACTGTGGGTTTCCAGAGTGCTTTCTATCCGTTTGTCAGTTTGGAGTTTGGTTAAATATACACATCCATGACAAATTAGCTGCCCTTCTCAGGAATATGTGGATGTAAGAGGCATATAGGCTGACTTGAGGAAATTTGAAGCTGGAGATGAGCTTTTTACCTCATTGCTCAGCATTTGGTACTTCCTGAAAATTTCTTCTATGAAATGGTGAAGAGTAAAATAGGTGAGGCAAAATATTTATCTTCCATTTCTCAGGAAGGTGCTTTTAGTCAGTTTTGTTTATTCTTTGTGTCTTCCCATTCTCATTCTCATCCTTCTTGTGTAGTGACTGATATGAAGAAGAGCAAAAACCTGGAAAAATGTTTTCATTATAATTTGGAGAGTTTTCAATTGACAGTTCTTCAGAAACTTTGCTTTTCAGATTTTTGGCAGTGTTTAAGTTTGGGTGTTTTTATAATAATCATTGGAAAGTTTTATAGATTGGGTCTCACATTCATAAACCAAAAAAATCAAAAGTGTGAACTGAATCATCCAAATTCCTTAAACCTGGTTAGCAAATGTATATGTGATTGACATTGATGAGATTGGCAAATAGCTCTACATGAGCACCAGGCAATTTTTTAATGGCCAGGGTAGTAGAATATTAGCACTGCCCACAACTCCTTGTCTGTGAAGCTGAAGGCTGAGTGCCCTTTAAATTTTTAACTTTGGTTATTTCATTGCATTTATTCTTTCTCAGACATAATTAAACAGGTGATGAAAACCAAATTGTAAATAACATAGTTATCCCCTGTGTTGGAAAGAATAATGCTCAATGGTATTCATTCACATAAGCAGTGGGAAACGGATTGGTGTATTTCCTATGCTTGAATGACTTAATCTATCAGTTGTTGTGGTTCATCATTAAAATCATGGAAATGACAGTGTGCTTTTAAAATCCTAAATAGCCAGATATGCTTTGATAGAATGAGGCCAACTCATAAAAGCAAAAGGATAACATAATAAATAAAATTCCAGAAACCTGAGTATGTCTACTATAGCTTTGCCCTCCTTCTGACTGTGGTATTGATGTTGGCAGGCAGTAGGCTGTGATCGACAACTTGGGAGCAATGCCAAGGAAGACAACTGTGGAGTCTGTGCAGGAGATGGTTCAACATGCAGGCTTGTGAGGGGACAAGCTAAGGCACATGTCTCACCAGAAAAAAGTAGGTTGCAAATTGATCCTATGATAATTTGTCCTTGACTGTGTTTTCTGCTTGTATATTAGCATGCATATTGCAGAGTGACCTTTTAACTATGTACTTGTTTGCAGTTTTACAAAGCTACTTATTCTAAAGTCTGTGCTAGATTAGCCCATTGAAATTCCTTGAGGGATACCACACATTAGGGTATAGCTAGGAAAGAATCTGAGATATGCATTTCTTTTATAGAGCTACTCAGTTTTTCTATCAGGAATAACCATCAATATGCACATCTTATTTTAGAGGGTATCCTCATGTTGCAGTATATGTGATGCTGCAGCAATGTTTTTAAATCATGGAAACGTCTTATAGATGGTTTTATGGAAATTGTGGCCCGTGCCTGAAAGTGCCTGCTTTTCAAATTAACTTTACTGTATTTAATTAATTATTTATTTATTTTTATTTTATTTTATTTTTATTATTGGTATCTGAAGACATTTGAACTTCAGGGGCAAGTTAACTCCTTATATGGTACAAAAAGCACAAAGTGAAAGGGAATATTTCCATCTCTTTTTGTGCGTTTGGCTCAAATGTTACCATTCTTTTTCAAAAGTTAACATCTTACTGCGAGGAACTCTGTAGGTCTCAGTAGTGTTGAAATGCAAAATAGGAGGGGTGTCAGAATTAGACCCTTTACTGGAGTCTTAAAAGTTTAACTGTTTTGATAAAGGGGCAAAGTTTGTCACACAGAGGCTCACCTCTTTGTGCTTCCCCCCGTCATAGATGATGCTCCCTGGAATTTCACAGCATATGTCCCGTGTGTTTATCCTATGGGATAGTTGCCTCACATCGTTTTTTTCTGTTTTGGAACTCGCAATGTGTGTTTGTCATGTGCAGTTGTCACATGGGGATGGGTCCTTCAGGGTTTCTTACCTTCCCGCAAAGTCACAAGATGCAAGGGTGCACCTAAAGTCAGTGTGAGAAGTTTCACTTGTGGTGTTCTGGCTCAGGTAAGAGCTGACTATGACTGACATCATTTGGTGGAAGGGCCACCACTGCCTTGAAGGAATGCCTGTGGTTCTTTGTTTCCTCTGTCCTAATTCAGTGGTTCTTGAAGATTTCTTTAAATTTAAAGATCAAATAAGATTATTCTGAGGAAAGATGACAGTTATGCCAAGTTTTGGTTTTATCTTGCACTGAAGGAGGGTGGATGATGTGGATTAATTACCACCGACATAAGCCAAACTGTACACATGCTAATGAAGTCAGAATATTTGATGTTTTCCTTGGTATTGTGACAGCACCAAAATCTTCTTTTGGGTTAAGTTGTTCAACACTATGGAAGCAGTTCCACGTAATCATCCTGTTTGTGAAAATAAAGCCATTCTTTCTTTGTCCTAATGTATTAGTGAAGGGATCCATAGTCATTTGGAAGCTTTCAGAACTAGTGTTAGGACGTAAAATATTGACACATGATAGACGTGTATTTAAGAGGGAGCTTAAGTTTGTGAGCAGGATGTGAATTTTACTGTTCAAAGAAGCAAATTAAAGAACTGGGAAGGAAGCAAGAGCCAAAGATTTTATTATAAAAAAAGAGGCATAAAGGAAAATAAAAGTGCCTGGTTATCTTAGTCCTTACTTTAGACAAAGGAATTTAGGCACTGGTAGCAAATGATTTCTCATAAAGGACTCACTTTGGTTTATTATCTTTTTTATATGTTTTTACATTAAATGAATGTCTTTGATCAGAAAGCTAAACAGCATTGAAGGGGAGCTTAATGTTTTGCAAATATGAAATGAACGGTCATTTCAAAAGTTCTTTATTTTTTCCACTAACACTTAATTGCCTTTGAAAGACAAAGCAAGTTAAACTTCTGCCAGCAAGCCAGATTGTAACATTCTGGTAAAATGATTAAAGGTTTGACTAATGATATTCAAACAAAAAGTGTAATAGGTTGTAAAATGTACTGTCCCATCGGGAAGTGAGATATCGTGGACCTGATGTTTCTAGTACTATAGGCATGGAACTCCCATTAACTCCACTGCCTTTTTTGCACATGGAAAAATTGTAGGATTGGGCCCTGATCTCTGCTTTCTGCACCATTATTGGCAAGAAATGGTAGGAAAGTATTCTGGTTCTGATACCAGTGAAGAAGAAAAGAGACTGGTTCAGAAATTTACAGAGTGAAGTTGAAGGCACAGACTTGTCCTAATCTGATTTTACTTAATTCCCAAACTGCAAGATACTTGCAAGTTTTACCTTTCTTAATGTTTTGCTAAAAAACTTCATACAAGGGTTTTCACTGTCAATGGCTTTGTAACTGTTTGAATTTCCTCCTGCCATGTGCTTTATTTCCTATGGCACTTGTGTAACTTACCATTGGTTACTTATTGTCAAATATTTGTATATCATCATCCCCAAGCACACTTAACCAGAAACCTAATTTCACTTGGGTCATTTATCTAAAAAGAGGCCTCTTTATGACACTCAGCTCCCTCTTGAGTGTCATCAGCTGGCTCAGTTTTGTGACAACTTGCTGCTTCACGTTTTCTCCCCTCTTGGAAATCAATATACATGGAGCTAGCAACCCCAAGCGTCAAGGCTGCCTGATACTTCACCTTATACAATGAATTATTTGCGAAAATTCAACACTTGTGTCAGAAACTTTTCATGCCAGGTAAATGTTTTGGAGAAAATTCAGCCATAACAACTCAGCATATTCCAAGGACACAGCGGAGAAAAACATATTTTTTCCCACTGTCAAAACATTCTTGAAACATTTTCTTTAATACATCTTAACATCCTCCATTGCTGGACTTGATCACAGATCAGGGATTTGAAATTTGGCAGACAATGGTCTTTTGGTCATGGACAAGTCTTTTGCAACATCTGTGAACATGAACACATATTTTACTGCAACCTTTTAAAAAACAAAAAACTCTCTACCTTTTCTTGCAGTTTCTGTAGATGCTTCTTGGATGTTAACAGCTGGCATTTCTGAAAACTTATAAGTATTCTCTAGCTTGTTGCAAGTCCTGACTGCATACAGATCACGTGTGCAGCTTCCGTAGAATAAATTAAGATTATTAACAGAAATGAGCTGTTAAAAATTTTCCATGAGGTTGCTCTTGCTTTCTCCTTTACTGCAATGTAGAACAGGTATCGTGGGCTAAACTCTGTGATGCCTCCTACCTCACATTCAGCCATTCAAAAGAGATTTTATGGAGAGCTTCTAACTTGTCTGGGCTTCGAACTTATGACCAGGACTGAGGAGATCACATAAGGAGAGGGAAAGACAAGATGAGACTGGCTGAACAGAAAGATTTGACATTAGTTCATACACTGAAGGACAGACAGATATGAAGAGGTGGGTGGAGAATGTAGGACTGCCTGTACAGATACACTGAGTCAAGGAAAATAGGAAGAGAAGAAGACTGAGATTAGATAAGGAACCGCAGTGGGAGATGGAGTCAAAAACACTTGGAGAGGAAGGGAAGAAATCAACTATGTGTAAAGCCAGGAGAGGGCATTGGGACTGATTTGGCACGAAAACTGTGTGTGTGTGAGGATAGAATGCCAACACTTTAGCATTTCTCTTTCGATAAGGAGTGTGTTTTTTCAAGCAAATTTCATCAAGGTCCTAACACACTGCTCATCAGTTCACATCATGGAGTGGTCTTGGAGAGGATAAATTTGAATTGTGTTGATGAAGCTAAACCAGAAGATGTGTCCCAGAAAAGCACCTGATATTCTCCAGCAGCTGCTGACTATACAGTCCATGGCTCAGGCTAGAGCTAGTCCCAGTGAAGCACTTGCAGTGTGTACAGTGTGGATGTTCGGTCTTCAGCACCAGCTGTTCCAATCTGCACATCCCTTTAGTTTGATTGGTTTACTTGGGTCTTTTATAGGTAATACGAAGCCTCCTTCTTTGCTTTCCTGGTCTCTCTTGTCTTACTTGAAGAAATTTCGTTGTAACAGCATAGGCTATTTCATCACTGACTTTCTTGAGATCCATTCTTTTGATGGGCTGCTTACGGTTTGTCTTTGTATGTTTTCTCCAGTGCATTCAAATTGTAGAAGAGATTTCCAGAAGTAGTAAGTATGTGACTGAATTGAGGCCTCACTGTCTCAAAAGCAGGTTACAAGACCCTACATGTACTTGCTCAGCAGTGCAGAGAAGCGGCACTCTCAGCTAAGAGGCAGCTGTGAGTCGTAAGGCCAGGGCACAGAGGGATAGAGGTACAGGAAAGTGGGAGAGTATGAGACTGGACATTTTGCAGTGTGACTTTTAAGGTTGTTATATAACTGCTGCTTTCAGTAGCACATACCTACCTAGTACAGGTATCTCTTAAAAAGCTCGTATTTGGCTTTGCCCAGATTGCTGTCAATGGGCAGGTCAGCACATACCCCAGCAGCAGTGTCTTCTGAAATTATGCCTGATGCTAGATAGATGAGGGGAGCCATTGCAATAAAACTCCAGATATTTTATGCTTTTTAGTTCCTGTGTGCTGCTGGTTTTTCCTGGATTATTGTTATTTGTATTTTTCGGTCAGAACTGGAGAACCAGCAAATAAGCACTGAGCAAATACACGGAAAGAAACATTTTTTATAGACCTGAAAAAAACCCTCTGGCCTGCTGAATGAGGAGAGAGGGAAAAATCCCAACTGGCCCATATGTGAAACAGTGGCCCACATGGAAAAATAAATAAAACCTGCTGAATTGGATTGAGTTTAGGAATGTGGCTCCTTTATTTTGATCCTGGGGATTAGCTCCCAGTCTTACCATAGCAGGGAGTCTGATCTTACTCTCATTGAGATCCAAAATCTAAATCCACATTAACACCATAGAACCAGGATCAAACCTTGACATCTAAAGCAAAAGCAATCCAGGAGCTTAATCAGCAAGTGCTGTGTGTAGTGTGTGTGCTGAGAGTCCCTGGGAAAGAGCAGAAAGCCCATTTCAAGCAGGTGCTGGAGAGAGATGACTCACATGCCATTGGAATCCCTTCTGTGGAAGCAGTGTTAGAATAAAGACACAATATCTCACCTGTTTCTGAGTTTTTAAGGTGAGCCTTAATCTGAGCTCAGATTTTAGTCTAGTGATTTTATGTGTTCTGGATGATTTTGGGCTTATTCATTTTCAGCTTTAGACGAAGGTCAGCAATTAACTTTCAAAGAGACAGAAATAGCATAAGGGAAAGAAAAGATAACCAAAAATTTTAAGTATAGATTTCAGGGTAGCAATTCCCCTTTGCGTTTTTGTAAGAGTTCACTACTTTGAACTGTATGGATCCTACTGATTTAATGGGAAATGTACAGCATAGCCATTTTTAAATGGGTTTACAGAGCCTTGTGTTTCTTTAAGAATATGAATTATATTCAATTGAGAACTGGAGGCCTTTGGAATATATAGTTTTGGAGCCAGACTTGGACAACCATAACTACTGTTTCATCAGAAGTTAAAGCTGACCTTAGGAGAATGAGGAGTCCCTTAGGGTTGGTTATGTCCCATTTTTTTTCAAATCCTCATCTTTGTTCAGAATTCCAAAAATCTTACTTTTAGTTTTTCCTGTAATTTACTTATTCTCATGGAAAGACTGCCCAAAGCCGTAATTATTTCAGTCAAAAATCTGCTGTCAGACTTCTCGACAGGTCTGTGGGGCTGCAGAGGTTGAGTGTTGCTGTGGCGGTGAACTCAGTCATCTCCTCTAATGCAAGTAAAATGCTCTCTGGTAATATTGTCTCTGCTGCAGAGAAACACCAAATTTAGCACCCCCATGAGACTTTTGGACCATATCAGAGAGTGCTTCGGTGAGGGTGGAATGTCTGTAGTACTGCTAAAGGAATGTGAAGCATCCTGAAAAGGGATCAGCAGGGTCTGCCGGGGCGAGCTGAGCTCTCTGTGAGGAGGTGCAGGAAGCACAGCAGGACGCCCCTGGCTGTTCTCAGGAGTATCAGTCCTACACATGTCTGCACATTTGTAAACCTTGGCTGTGTCTGTGCAGCATGGACTGCCCTTGGTTCCACTTCAGAACAGCAGTTGTATATGGTCAGAACTGGTCATAATCAGACTTTTCTTCAAGCTTTTGTGCTGTGACTGCTTGTTGGTTGTCAAGATGGGATACAATTCCTGACCAAGTAAGGACATACGGGCCCCTCAACCTGCTTTCTCTCAAATACTGTAGAGCACACATGAATTCAGTAGTTATTTCCTAACTTTAGAGATATACACACCCACTACCTTCTGGCTATCTTTAGCAATTCGTCTGATGAAAAACCAAGATGCAAAAAGATATTAAGTGGTTCAGTAGTTAACATTTTTTTCCAGGACTCCTTAGCTGTATTATTGTTCTTACTGTAGTATTTTTCACCCTGGTGGAATACTCAAGTATGAAATTAATAAAGCTCATATTTTATTACATCCAAAATAAATTGTTATATTTAAGTGTCCTTCCTAGAAATTGACGATATAAAAACTGTAACATAAGAAGGTGTTTATTTCAGAAAGAATAATTGCAGCATTTGCTTGAAGTATCCTGAACATTTGGCAGGATTTCATACTTGTGCTAAGGAGATGTAAACCAGAAGCTGATAATTTAGCATCTACTATAAAGGGGTCTGGTTTAAAGTAGAAAGAAACATTTTTCAACTAGTTGAAACTAAACTCAACTGTTCTTCCTCTAAATATTGTACAAGTAATTCTGGTCCCAGTGTATCACCGACCTTCAAATCACATTAGCTTCTGAATTTGCAAAATGAACTTCCTCTGCACCAGCCACTGGATGTGTGTTCGTGCCATCACTGAGCATCTTGTGTGGGCTGTACCTGCAATGGGCACATGTTTGCAGCTCCTGCCTTACAGGAGATGTACAGTTGGGTAGCAAGAGAAATGGGAGACAGCACACTGGTACTTTGCTCCTTGGATGCTTCCCTCTTCCTTTTGTGGATATCCCTGTGCATACCTTTTCCTGAGAGCGCTGCTTTTGTTGGCACAAGGGACTCTATTCTATTGGTTTGACTGTTAACTCGGTTTTCTTGGGCAAATCACAGATTTCCTACATTTGAAATGGAAAGTAATAACTTTCTGCCTTTGTAAAATGCACTGAAGTAAGTGTGTTGCACTTTTATGTATGAAGAGGCCTTTCAGGCAGCCAAAAGCTGTTTTGTATTGACATGTCCTGTTCAGGGCTGGTTTGGTTTATAGCTAATTTTAAATTGAGGCTCTTACTGGAAGAAATGATCTTATATGGTAAGTTAGATGCAGACACTCTGTTATAACATATCCCTTATAGCTATTATATATTTGCTCTTAACTGGTCTGTAATTGGTTAAGGGTTAGTGTTAAGTAGATGATTTATTTCCTGTAAGTCCTGCCACTTATTAAAGCTGTGACCTGCAGCAGGAAATGAGGTGTGGGCAAAATGAGACTGAACAGCTGCAGATTTTTTTAAGGGGGAAGGACTACTTAGCAGATTCCTTATGTCAATTCAGTGATTAGGAAATAAAACTAGGACAACGGAGTGTAAATATGTTCCTAATACACTACTGACATTTCAGTTGTTATTGTTAATAGCGAATCATTCTCCAAGAGCAGGAAAGATTTGCAGGTCCATTCGTAGGTCTGAATAGTTGCATAACACAGCAAACAGACTCAGTATTACTGTACTTAATAAAATAACATACTGTTTTTAATAGAAAAATTGTGAAACCTGTGAAATGTTTTCTTAGACACACTTGACAGTTTTCAGTGTAGTTGTGTGATGTACAAATTCCCTGATGAAAGATAACTTCTAATACAGTTGTTTAATTTTCCTAGGGGAAGAAACTGTGATTGCTGTTCCACATGGGAGTCGCAGTGTGAGAATTACCCTGAAAGGACCAGCACACCTTGGTATGACTGAGCTGTTTTATGTATTTATACACAGGCAGGACATAAAAACAGAACCTTGTATCTGAACTAATCCAAACTGTGGGAATATGGATAAGATCATGACCTCAATACCTTGATTCCTCATCTTTAATATCCAGCCTGGAGATAGTCCTAGAGAATACTGGAAAGTCCACTTAGTAAAAAGAAATAGTAACATACTGGTGGTTTCTAAACTTACCTAAACCAACTAATTCCTACATAAGATACCTCAAATACATTACAGTCTTGAGCACATGCAAAAAATTTCCTTCCAAAGGGTTATGTGTGGAATCAATAACACTTGGATAACTCAGCACCAGATTTCTGTTAAAGCGTCTTGAGATGGTGTAAATAGTCCAGGTGAGGTCACACTTGGTCAGTGAGCAGTTTTCAAGGCTGAGTAATCCAGATACAAATGGAATACAGAACAACTACACAAGTGCTATTTCCTTGTGATTCTTTTGGTCATTACATGCCACCAATGAGAAAAAAGTTAGACATATATTCCCTAATATTTTCTGTAAGGCTGATGGCAGTATTTGTGGTGATTTCTTTATCCATAGGCCTAATTTGCCTGGAAAATTAATTATTTCCATCATAAGTGGGGGCTGCCATACCACACAATGAAATAAACTATTAATTTATTATTTTGAACAATTTTTTATTAGCAAAAGTGTCAGAATTAGTCTGAATCATAGAAATAAAAAGAACTTCTGCTCTGAGATCTGTAAACAGAAGTCAGAAATGCGTTTTATTGGAAAAATGCTCATCTATTTGTTTGCTTTGAAAAATATATTGTTGCATTCTTTCAAAGAAAAAGATTGAATAAAACTCCCACTGCAGAACAGCTCCAGAGTGAAATAACTTATAGATATACCAGCCACATCAACAATATATAAAGCTGAACTTATATTGAAATAAATAATATTCCTTTAATACTGCTCCAAGGGATGTAGGAAGGAGTGATCCTGACCAGTTCAGGTCAGGACTCTTGGTCTTTCTTAAGTAGTTCTGCAGAAGGAAGTTGTTGTTGCAATTTTGTATGAGGAAAAAGTACTAGATCGAGTGGCTCCTGGGGGATTTCTGGAAAGCTCCTGAGGAATGCAGCAGCAACATGGTAACTAAGTACAGAGTGCTCCTGGCTTCCTACCCAGGGTGGTTCCATAAAGAAGCTGTGGCTTGGCATCACCTTTGTTAGTTGGCTCTCTAGCTGGATGAGAATTGTGAAATGTTCCTTTAACCACTTCCTCCAGCACATCTGTTTGCAAATCTGGGAGGATTTAGACTTTTTAACTTAAAATTAAAATGACAGAGGTGAAAAACAACTGCGAGCTGATGTGGGGGGAGAGGTGGCAGTCGCTTCTGGCTTCATAGCCAGGTCTTCAAGAACCCGTCCTGGGGTGTGCTTTGGGACAACTTGCTCCTCCACCTTTCCACTCTGCGTGTGTTTATAGGTGTTTGTTGCTTGGCATGAGATATCAAATAATCCTTTGTCTGCAAATTCATGGACTTCTGTGTGGGTGTACTGGTATAACTAAAGGCAGAATTAAAAAAAAAAATCACCTATAATTATGGGTTCCATTTGTCAGAGATGTTCTTCCTGACTTGCAAGGAGTTGAATTTAACAGGTAAAGCAGGGACTACTTATTGTTAGAATGTTGTACTGCCTCCTGTTGCCAGTATGTATTTATTCTTCAAGTGAAGTCAGCAGCACCAGCAAACACTCGAAGACCACTATGGAGTGTCTGGCACTTCTCCCTTTATCTTGTGTTCTGTGGTGCTTCATCCGGGGTTTATGATCTGCTCTTGTTCCAGGGAAACACAGCTGCTGGACTAATCAAAAATGGAAATGTGGTTGGAGATGTAGCATATAACAGATTTGAAACAAATGCTCTGAGCATTGTTTTGCAATCAGCAGTTACTGTTTGAGTAATGACTACATTTCTTAGGTTAGAATATTCTTCTGGTTAGAATAAGTGTTTTATTTGTGTGTATGGGCACTTTAAAAAAGACAAAAGATTCATCAGAAAGCAAATATGTTACTTTGTTTATTTTTACGAACAGGTCCCTTCTATACTTCTGTCTGCTTGGGTTTTGTGAAAGATTTGGTGGAAAAGAACCAAGTAATTAGCACAAAAATGGGTCTGAATAAAATGTTTCATTGTGTCGGTTTTGTTTTTGATTTGGACTGTATTATGGCATTTCTAGCAGTTGTTTGAAAAGCATTAGAATCAAAAGAAAGACTGAAAGTTCCCTGAAATTAATCCTCCAGCAGAAGAAACAGGAAAACCAGAAGCTAATATTTTTACAAGTGGCTAATGCTAGATAACTGAGTTCATGAACTTTGGGAGGTTAAACACTACTAAAGGGAACTGATTTTTGTCATTTTTTCCTTCTGTTCACAGTGATTTGCATTAGTTGACAGTGTTTAGCTGAGCATCTGTGCACTGCTCTGTCTTCGATGGATGCTGAGAGGAAGACAGTGCTGCTTGCATTTTGAAAAGAATGCATGTTTTGTTTTGGGCCCCTCTATCGTGCTGTCTACAAATTAATCACATGGAAAAGAAATAGCTTTTGGGTAGCAACTTGACTTGCCCCTTATTTCCCTTTGAGCAGAAACTGCTTCCCTGGGAATTCTTTCCTGTGTCTCTCTACACAGTGAGGTATCTGCAGTGGGTTCCCCATTCCACGCTGCCCTTACTCCTTCCTGCCACCAGGAGTATGGGAGACTTTTCCTTGTAGGGCTTCCAGCAGCTGGGCAAGGCATTTTTCCAGGAGGAAACGTTCCTTTTGTCGAGGTAAGGGAAGTACAACAAAAACAGACAGTTACAGGTGAGCACTCAAGAGAATTCCCTGTCCATATGAGTCTGCACATCTGGAGTCCTAAAGACCACTCAAGGAAATGTTCCCCTAACTTAGGATGGGGAAGCTTACTTCAGAAGTCAAACTCCCCAGCTCTCTAAGATAACAAGACACTGTAAAACAAAGTGATGTTTGATAAATTCTTTTCTAAACCTTGTCTATAACACAGCTGATGAAACCTTTGTTCTCAGTTACTGCTCTGAAACCAATGAAGTAGTTTTTTTGGGAGGAATTGCTCCCTAAAAAGAATCATGTTATGGATGTGTTAAATACACAAGATGCTTGGTTTCACTCTGTTTTAGAAACCTGTGATGACAGGCACTAGATACTACTGAGCAGGAGTGTATTGCATCAGAGGTTATCTGTTGGGCTGTGGAATAGCTCCTCATCTCCCTGTGTAATGCACTTCTGGGAAAACCTGAGCAGCTGTTCTGAGCTTCACTGATGTGACCTCCAGAGCTAGAGACCATCACTCTATAGCTGGACCTTGCAAATAAACACATGCTTTGGATCCACATCCAGTGGATCTGATGTAAATGTATGTCAGCTCTCAGGGAGGTGTTGTGGTGTTGGTTGCTGAACAAGATTCTTGGTTTCTGCTTAGAAAAACATATTTTTCAATTATTTTTTTTTTAAATTAAGAAATCTAGCAAAAAAATAGTAAGGAAATGCAACTCAGGACACCAAATTAACATTTTTAACATGTTTTTGCATCAGCTGGATGTCCTGCCCTGTAATCTCAAATGCTAGTTTTAAAGGGGTCCTGGTATGCCTGAGTATCCTACTGACTTTATGCGGAGTTGGAAGTACTTGAGATTTGCTGATTTTACTCTTGTTCAGCAAAATGAGAGAACAACAATAACATATGTTATTACTCACAGTTAAGCAGTGTAAGTTTGGGGACAAGGCTTGCAGAAGCCCAATCCAACAGTGCTGAGTTACAGATATTTTAACAGGTTATCTTCTAATGCAACTAGGAAAGAAAACTTCCATGAAAGTGACAAACAAAATTATGTAGTAATCACCTAAATGCTTGTTTTTTCTGTGATTTGTTTATATCTATTTTTTCCTAATGGAAATGTGTTGGACAGTGGGGCACATTGATTTCCGGAGATTTATTTTTTTCTCTTTGACAAAGCACATTTGATTCACCACTAGATTCATACCCTATGATCAACATAAAGTCATTCCCTAGAAACATATCCTTCCTTGAACTTCCTTCCAGCCATTTATGTGATCTTTGTTATACCTGTAAGCATAGCAGAACCTAATGCTTAGAAGCTTGGGATAATGTTGGGAAGGAAATTTAATTTATTCTATAATTTCCTCCCTTGTTTGTTGGGGGTGCTCCAGAATGCATGCTTATTTAAAAGATATGAAGGAAGAAATCAGTAATGATGGACTGCAGCATTCAGAGTATGTTTCTAGTGCAGGTAAAACCAGATGCTTTTAACCTAATCTAGCCTGATTTAGGTAATCTGTTTAAAGTACCAAAAAAGGCAAGGTAGTGGGAGAAAGAAAGTATTTATAGCTCATCAAAAGGTTCCTTTTAGCTTGCCTTGAGCTCTTCTGAGATTCATGCCTTTCACATGCAGCGCTCTGGGAGATTGTAACCAGACCAGTGTATTTGAAATCATGTGTCTTGCTGTGCCTCTATGCTGTATTATGCAGAGCCCAAAACTCTATCTTCATTATGAATATCTTCCTTTAGCTTTGTCCACTCACAGTTCAGTCAGTTTGCTGGAAGTGATTTAATCCTAAAGTGCTTCATCTGTCTTCTGGAGGTTGTGGGCTGTTAATTTAATCTATTTCCAGGGAGTGCAGAACAACTCAAAAAGGGTTTCCATCACCACCTGTTCTGGGAAAGGGCCATCCCTCCCTCTGGCAGTGCTGCAGCTGCCCAACTCCTGGCCCTGCTTTTTCCTCACATGGGAAATATTCAGAGTGGAGTTAATGACCTTGGTACAGTGATACGGGTATTGAGGTGAGTGTCAGATGAGTTTGGCACCGTTCAGGCTTCTCTGGAGACTGATCACGGAGATTACTGGGCTTTTGAGCTGCATGGAAGTGTGGGTTATTTTTCTGTATATTGATTCTATCAGTTTTGAGTTTCTTTCAGCTTTTCCTGCTGAATCCGTTGGTTACACCAAGTGCTACAAAGTGCTTTTGGTATGAAAGAACAGTGTGTTCAGACAGATATTCCTGTGCTGACATGTCTTGCAGTTATATATCAGACTATAACTTGAAGCAGCTAATATTCTCACAGATACTCTGGGTGCTTTTAATGCACATAGGTAGCTGTCACTTGCAAAGTTATAAACATTACTTTCCGACTTCCTTGAAAAAAAAAAATCCTGTTTAAGTTTACCAATTGCATGTTTCTTCTTTAGTTATAGAATCGAAAACACTACAAGGAGAAAAGGGAGAGCACAGTTTCAGTGCTCCTGGAATGTTCATCATTGAAAATACAACAGTTGAATTTCAGAAGAGTACAGACAGGGAAATCATAAAAATCCAGGGACCTCTCGGAGCAGATTTCACTATCAAGGTGGGATGTGTGTATGTGCAAACCTACAGAGATGTGCAGCAGAGTGGGTGGGTGTCCATCGGGTTGTAGCAGCACAACAAAATCTTTTAGCTGGGAAGTAAGGAATCCTAATTACAGTCCGGAGTTCATTCATGCTAAGTAAATCCAAACAATTTAAACTGTTTCAAGATTAATGTCTTTCCTGTGGTGGGAAGTACCACAGGATCTTTAAGGGTAAAAATGGCCAGGATTTTTGCTTTAGTGTGACTGAAAGAATATGAGCGTGACCCTGTGCAGGGGATTGAGTTAATCCAATTGCAGACTGCCACCTACTGAACCTGAGCATTGCTTCCAGCAGTGTCCTACAATCTCCCTTAGACATTGCTAATCCAGCCACTGACCATTTCTAATCCTTTTAAATTTCTTTCTACCCAGACCACGTACCAGTGGCTTGCATCACACATTCAGATATTTGTATGTAGAAACATACCAATATTTGACAACCAAAGGAAGACACTCGTGCAGTATGCCATTGGAAATGACAAATATTTCAATATTATCACACCACTTGGCTTTGTTACGCTGCAGAAACAGAATTTCAGTAGTTTTCCTTTTGCACCTTCAGTATCACATGTGCAGTTAGACTAGCCTGACTGTGAATCAGTGTGCTTGGATCACTTAGAGACTTCTCTCTCTGCAGCAAATCTTAATTTTTTTGCTAACAAAGAGGTAAAACAGAAGAATACCTTTAGGAACTCTGCCATTCCAGGAAAGATAATCAAATAGTCACATTAGTATCTTGAATACTTTTGGGAGAAAAAAGCAAGATGCAAATGTTTATTGAGAACTTAATGGTTACTGTAGACTTTCTAGAGGTTTTATGCCTGTTACCATCTTTCTCTTTGCACTGCTGTTATGTATGAGCTATGTTTTAAAATTACATGAACTGTGGAGTACAGTGTACAAACATGTTTTAATGGAAATTTCTTCAGACCAGGTACTCTGGATCAAAAGAGAGTGTGGTTCAGTTCTTTTTCTATCAACCCATCAGTCATCAGTGGAGACAAACAGAGTTCTTCCCCTGCACAGTGACGTGTGGAGGAGGTAAGTAATGGCAATTCTTCAGGAGTGATAAAAACTGAAGATTAAAAGTAGCTGATTTACAACCTTTCCTCTGCATTTTTATTGATTAAATGTTTGGTTTTGTTTGCACACTGGTAATTCTTCAGCAAAATAAATTGCAGAGTAGAAGGTAAGTAGGTTGGTTAAGCCAGTATCAGCATTGGCTTTTTTATATGTTATATTACTTGAAGTCACGTTCTTCCATAAAGAATGTTCACTTGAGTAAGAATGTTGACTGAGAAATAAGGATGTGACATTCAAAATGGAAAACTGCAATTCGAAAAGGATATTTTAGAAAAGTAAGAAAAGAAACACAGTGAGATTTTTAAAAATAAGAATAATAAAGAAATGAATGAAGTATTCCTGGCCTCAGTAGTAGACATGAGGGAGAGTTTTAAAACATTTTGTTGAGAAATTAGTTACACAGAAAGCAGAGTAAGTAAATAGAATTTAAAGAACAGCTGCTATCAATACCTTTGATCTTAGACATTTAGTCTTAGTGGTAGTTAGGGCAGCACATGGTGCACTGTAGCATCTACTCCTGGTTTAAACACTGCAGCTTAGATGAAGTGTAGCTCAGCTCTGCTACAGCTCATCCAGCCCAGCCCACTGCTTGTCATGTCTGGTTCTGTAAAAATAGCGTGACCTCATGGTAGGAGGGGTGTGTGACATTGCAGATAGCTATTTCCCTTCAGCTAGCATTACCCAGGTCACCTGGAAAACAGACCAGGATGCGAGTGATACTGATGTAGGGATTTTCTGGAGAGTGCAAATATGGTTTAAATAGTTACTTGGGACATGAATAAAGAGAGTGAGAGATGCTTAAAGTACAAGCAGAGTCTGGGGATCTTTTGATGGACCATCCGTTTTGGCACTTGCACCTCCCTGTAATCTGAAATGCAGACAATATATGTGGATAATATATAGTCCCACAGGAAACTACTGTATCTTATGAGATACTTGGCCTCATGAAGTGTGATTCTTGCTGGAGCTGTGAGTGGCAATACATATCCTCTGATGATTCCATCACACTGTGTTTATAATTTTTTTCCTTAACCTATCCTGACAAGGGAAGAGGTATAAAGCCTCACAGTTACTTTTGAGGACTGCATGTAAACACTGGATCACTCAAGGGACGTATTTACCTTCAAAGGTATTGGCTCAAATCCAACCTTATTCAGACTGGTGTTATGGTTTGAAAATTATAGCTACATGTCAATCTCCTTGAAATTATCCAGGGTTTTCAAAGCCCTACTTTGTAGCTGCCTACAAGATGAAACTGCTACCTTTATCAGTGGGGCTTGGCAGTCCTCAAGGGGAACAGGAACTGAAGAAGCATGAAAACTAAGCTACTCAGTTAGGAATGGCATATTACAGAGGCTTGCAGGGAAGTGTATTGCAGCTGCCTGGCCTTAACCTGTTATCTGAAAGTGGGTTTAGTGTCCAGATTGTCTGTTTGGCATCTTGTACTGGCAGTGAAAGAAGAAGTTCCTCACAACGGAGACTTGGAATCAGAATCCATTCCTCACTTGGATGCTGCTTCTACATTTAATTCTGTAATCTCCAAGTGTTGGAAGGGGCAGAAAGCACAGTCAAACTTTAATGAGCAAGAATGGCTAAAATTGTGTTTCTTCTGTTTGCAAGTGGTACATCTGCTGGGTCCTTTCAATACTTAGAAGATCTGGAACGTAGATGCTTTGAGCATTGGAACTGCTTAGTTCTGTATGGTTATCACTCTCGTGCATGAAGACACTTTGGATCAGCCAAGAGACACACAGCTGAAGCCATTGATATACAATACTTAGCATTTTTGGTAGACACTTGGACTTGTGCTGTTACTTTATTGAGACTATTTGATTTTAATTCTTGTGGTTTCAGATATTTTTTCTTTGCACATACCAGAACATCCTCCTCCTCTCCTCTGTTTAAGTCCAAGTAAGCTTTTTTGAATGAGTCTTTTTTTCTTAGCCAAAAAAGAACCTAGTGGTTTATAAAACTCAGATCCCTTCTTGTAACCAGTATCCACACAGAATTTTTTAATTTTTTTTTTTTTAACCGAGCAGTTCAAGTTTTCTTTTGTTGGCTCTTCAACTAGGAATGTTCTTGAAGCTATTTCTTGGTTTTCTACAGTTTCTTAACAATGTTTTTGGATCTCATCTTCAATTCCTCTGGCTTTCTGTTTTAAGTATTTATTATTTATTTTTTAGCATGAATGACTGTGTAATATAGCTCTTCAACATACATGGTAACTTCTTTGGGGAGTGAAGTTATAAGTTGTGGAACGTGTACTAGAAATAAATGGCTTTGTAGGTTTGCCTTGTGACAAGTGAGCTGGTGCAGTACATATATTCTTGTGTAATGTGAAAATATATATGCCTTTACTCTTATACTAAGAATATTAGTAGAATAAAGTGCGAAAATCTCATCTAGTGTTAAGGCAGGTTAATATAATTGTTATGCTGAATTGCCTTAAATGAAAGTCTGGTCCTTCATGTTCCTGCTCACTGTTTTCCTGTTTAAAAGCAAGCAAAAAAGAGTAAACCAGAAAATTAATTCAATGGGCATCACTTTATTGAGGGTAGGGGACAAGGCTGTTTAAATTTCTCTCCATTACAAAACTTAACTTTGCTTCTGCAATAGGTTATCAGCTTAACTCAGCTGAATGTGTGGACATTCGTCTGAAGCGTGTTGTTCCTGATCACTATTGTCATTATCATCCAGAAAACAAGAAACCAAAGCCCAAGCTAAAAGAATGCAACATGGATCCCTGCCCCTCTAGGTCTGTATGACAAATAGATTTGTGTTTCATATGGTCAGTTACTAAGGAACAGGCAATTGTATTTACTTGATTTCAATTCTTTTCCTCTTTAAGGCTACTTAGTTGATAATTGCACGTGTTAAAGGCTGATACCACTGCCAGTGGATTTGTGGCACTTCTTCAGTGTTGCAGAATAGAACACTTTGCTTACACAGACATACTGCAAATATCAATTAGTTCGAGGGCTAATTCTACTTTTTGCTGAGTGGTACAGCACTAGTGCGAGGATTTTGTGAGGTTGTGTGAGGAGGACAGATTGCTTGCCTACTTCTGGATTTTTTGGTGCTGCCATTCAGGATTTCTCAATAGCCATTCAGGAGCTCCAGTCAGCACACAAGTTTTGCACATGGATTAACTTGGTTCACTCATTTGCCTATCACAAATGTTTGATTCTTCATTGTTACTGTAGAGTTGACACCTCAAGAATTAAAGCTTGGGGCTACATGTCTGGATTTTTTTAAAGTAGGAATTAAAAATAAAAAAACATTCAAAGAAAATGTCCTTGTGGTACAAATGCCCCAGGATATTAATGCCAAATTGTGAAGGCTGTAGTACACATAAATTGTATTGAATTGCACTGCAGTATTTAAAACCAACTTTTGGATTGTCTGGTGGGGTTTCCTGGCTGAGCTAAAGAATCTTAAAATAACATCACAGTATCAAGTCCCAGAACCTTACATTAACATGCCAGCTGGCTGAGCCAGAGTTATATGCAAGACTAAAAGGAAACACTCTCAATGGATTTCATTTCCTATAGCTAAACTGTCCATTTCCTTTCATTTCTGTTGAACATAATTGTTGATAGTGACCTCTAACATTTATAGATGTGTAGACTTTCAAGATTTTTTTTCCTGGAGAGTTGATCACTGTATGGAGCAGAAGGACTTCAGTAATGCTTAACGGCAATGGGTGCCAAATGTTCCATAGCTGGAATGGGAAAATTAGGAAAAGAAAGGGTGTAATTATATTTAAACTTGCAAATTTAGTTTATACAGCCAGGAAAAGGGAAGTACTACTGGATATAATACCACATTTCTTAGCATTGGAAGTAAGGCTTTATGCTGTGTGGTTCAAATAAAACAGCTCTAGAAGGGTCTTAAGCACCATTCAGGACCTACCTAGGATAAGTCCTGTGATGCATTTATTTCACTGACTGTCACATTCCTCAGCAGTCTTTGTTACAGATAAATATTTTCTTGTTAACAAAGTAGTGCAGAGCTAAAGGAACACTGATAATAAATTTCTCTGCTGAGGGCTTGCTCATTTAATATTTTATGGTGGTATGAAATAGAGAAATTGCATGGTGAATAGCCCTCTATCTATGCAGGAAAGGTAAGATCATACAAGTCATTGTTTGACATAAGGCTAATGTGTAAGTGAAGTAAGATTCCTTCAGTTCACGCTGGGAATTGCTTACTTTAGGCATGATCACATAAAAGCATGTTCTTGATGTACACTTTTGAGTACGAGAAATAATGATGCAATATTTATTTTTTTTTGACAGTGATGGATTTAAAGAAATCATGCCCTATGATCACTTCCAGCCACTCCCTCGGTATGTACAATCAGGGTAGCACGTGTCAGCATCAGCACATTTTTCACTGCAAATACACTGCTTGAGTACTAAGATAATGGAACATCTTCTGACTTTTGGCTACGCAGAAGAACAAGTTTAAAACAGTCCTATAAACATTTCTGAAGCCTGTGATTCATTCAGTATGTTCTGGATGATTAGCTTAGCAGTAAGAGGTTAATATGCTCTTGATGAAAATGCCAATGTGAAGTCTTAAAATAAAGAGTTGTCCCCCTAAGCTGCCTTCTGCTGTAGTGCTGAGAAGAGCACATTCTTTAAACTGCATGTGTGAATTCTTGTCTTGAAAGGTTTTTACTTTCAAGCTATATGCAGTTTTTTAGGATAGATCCCCTATACAGGACTCCAGGATTTCTTTTTCACTTGAGAGGTCTGATTCTTCTGCTCTTCTTTGTATCTACAGTCTATGTATTGACATCAAGACTGACATGTCACTTTCAAGATACTGAGTTGTCCAAATATCTCCTGTCTGAAATGAAGTCAGAGCACAGCTTGTTGCCTTTTTTTGTTGGGTTTGTTTGTTGGTTGGTTTTACCTGAAGCAATTAAAAGGATTTAAAACTTCTCTGGAAGCCTTAGATATCTTGTAAAGAATTTCAGGACTAAAAAACATCGAGCCACGTTTGCTGTTGATGTAAAGAATTATAGTTGGTGGAGTTAGATGCATATTTATCTGAGTTGAACCTCTGCTTTATTAGGTCATGAAATGAATAATGTGTATTTTTCTAAAGAAGTAAAGATATGAAGTAATAAAGATGAAATCATAGACTTGCACGGCTCAGTGGAGCTACTGATTACAGCTGATATAAATGTCACAGTTTATTTCTGTAGCAATTTGTCCTTGTGGATCTGCTGTCCTGTGATGTACTTTGGCTTTAATACATAGACCACAGCTTTATCCTGTAAACTTCTCTAATTGTATTCTGTGCCTCTCCCCTTCCATTTCTTCTGCCAAGTCCTTTGTACTTCAGATCTCTTCTGGAGCTCAGCACAATGTATTTACATGAGTATTTCATCTTCTGAACCACTCAGGGCTTGGAGACCACTCGGAAGAGAAATTTGATCCCCCTTTCTGTGCTTTACTGTGCTCAGCACGTCTGCATGACACTGTGGTGAGATAGATTATGTCTGCGATAAAGCTGTGGGCAGGTTCTCTTATTTCAAACTCTAAGAACTACAGACAGAGGCCCACCTCATTTCAGCACCTCGGTGTGTCCTGTCAGAAGGCATCATGGTCTTCCTGTGAGATGCTTTAGAGTAAGGACTGTAAAATAGCAGGCGGCCAAGCAGGGCTCAGAGTTGGTGCCAGCAAGAAGGAGAAAGGAAACAGGCTGTGTTCTACTGGGAGGGCTCATAAGGAAACACAACAAAGATGTAGAAACAGCTTTTCTTACAGGAATTCCTGAAAGAAACCAGCAGCTGACACAGATGGTTTGTTTACCTGCATCATGAGGGGGCTCTGGTCCAGTGCACACGCAGGTCTTGCTCCCATGTGGCAGGATTTGTCTGTGCTGTTCCCTGTCAAGTAACTGGAATGCATTAGCCTGTGCTGGTTCTGCTGGACTCCTTCCACCTTTTCTTTTTGCTTTTTCTTTTTGCCTTTTCTTTCCTTACCTGTTTCTTACATGCTGACCCAGGATTGGTCTTGCAAAGCGGGCAGAAAACCAAAGTAGGTACACTGGAGCAAAGCTGTACAGACTCCTTCACCTCGACCAGCAGTCCAACATCACACCTCCTACATAACACGAGAGCCATGTGGAGGGAGGGCTGCTCTGCAGTCCTGTGGTGTTTACCACTGCTCTCCCATTCACATGAGGAAGTTGTGGGAAAGTCGTGGTGCGCACCACAAAATCTTGAAAGAGTTCTCCTGTGGCTAGAGTTGTAAATGCCCCACTGAAATATTTTTACAGATGGAGAATTCTTTTGAAATAAATAGAAAAATTTCCCAGGATGAAAATTTTCTTTTAAAGCTTTTGGAATGCCTCCATTTATTTCAGACTTGTTGGACTGTTGAGGATCCCTTGACAGCTGTGGGTTCTGGAAAGTATCTCCTTGACTGCTTGCCCAAGACCCCCCTTTTCCCCAGTAGCCATGGACCTCACTCCATCTTGAAAATGCTTGTGGGAGTATGGGATCTGGAGTGTGTTTCAAACTGATGAGATAAAGAAAAACAACTATAAAACTTCATGCTATAAACACTTGCAAGCCTTGTATTACACATAGCACAGTGAGCCTTACCTATATAAATCCATGAGCTGCTAATTCATTAAATAGTTAATTGTTCTTTAGTTCCTGAGATTTTTAAAGAAAATGAGTTAACACTGGCCTTTCATTTAAGTCAAAGAACAGTATAACTGCTGCTCTTCAAATGGGGTTTGTATTTGTGATATGATATTGGTATCTCAGCATACAGCTTTATTCAGAATTCTTTTGAATATATACTCTATGGCTAATGTTTCATGGCTTGCTCTGCATTTATATATACTCATGAGTATATATACTCATTCTTCTATTCAGCTTAAGCATGATAAATATGTTTTTGTAGGCTGCTTAATGAGTTGCTTAAAATAGGAACTGTCCTTGATTTACCTGCTGCATCATAAAAAGTATGTTGTAATTGCTTAAATTTACCTTTGATTTAGAGGCCTTTACTTCATCAACTCTGACATTATGACTTCCTTTTTGATAGCCAAGTTACACTTGATTAATTGATTTTGGTGGGATATTGTAGTACTTTTGTTCATAATGGATGTAGTCCATTGTTCATAATGGATATAATTATTTTCATGATCCTCTCTGAGCCTCTGCAGTTGTAACAGAAATAAGTTTTAACTAATAGGACATTGATGAACCATAAGATGTGCTGCAGGACTCGAATCATTTCCCAGGGCTTGGCTTTGTTTTGGGTGGGTGGGGAAGGAAGCCAGGAGATGAGAGGTGAAGGGTGAGGAAAAATTGCATATGGGTCATTGGAACCTATAGACAAATACTATGATAGAAGCTTGTTATCTCTGAATGTGGCAGGGGCAGGATATTATTGAAGTTAGGTTTATTTGAGAGGTGACGGCTTAAATGTACATTCATGCTAAGGCCCAGAGATAAATGAAACTGAGTTTGTAGCCTAAAAACCTTCATGTAATTCTCACTTCAGGTGGTGCAACATTTTCTGTTTTTATTCTAGTTGGGTCAAAGATTGTGGATAGATGTCCATTTGAAGATATTCCTTTCCATAATGTTATTATCCCTCTGTTGGAGGCTACTGCCCCACAGCTCTGCTGGTTGACAGGTTTTTCTTAATCTTAAATTTTCTGTAATCTGTGCATTGCCCTGCTTTGGGAGGTATCAGCTAGGTTAGCCAAAACAGCTGGAATGGATGAGCAGCTGCCTTTTGCTTGGAACAAGCTGGAAAGTGAGAATACAGGGTCATTCAATGGCATTTTAATGAGGGTGGAAAACTCTTGTAGCACTGCAGTGATGACCAGCCAAATGATAACTGTCACAATTTCTTCACAGTCCTTATGGACCAAGGCAGTTTGATGTAAAGTGTTTGGGTTTACCCAAAGTGTCAGAGTTCCCTTAAAAATTACTTCATGAACAGATTTTTTTTTAAGGGTAATCTGAATGATGTGGGCAAGGATGAACAACTGTGGGTAGTAACACCCTGATCTGTCTTTGGTCTTCATAGGGTCTATATGACCATGTAAATTAAATCAAAAATATTCTGTTTAGGTGATCTAGACTATTTAGAAGTAATTTCATTCCATTAATCCAGCTCAGTATATTCATGGTCTTTAACTAGTGTATGAGGATAAGATTTTCAGTTATTTTTGGAAATAACTTAAATTTGTATTTCTGTCTTTCTCCTGATTTTGCACGTGAATTTGAGCCTGGAATTATGCAATGTAGCTCTGTGATTCAGTACATGTGTGTGTGGTGAGAATCCAGCAAACAAACCATCAGTGGGTTTTAATTGACACTATGGTTGGATTCAGTATTTTGCTCTTTTGATAGAGGTTACTGGAAAAAAAAAAAAGAGCCTTATTTTTAATATATCTGGGTTCTTTTTCCAGGTGGGAACATAATCCATGGACTGCATGTTCAGTTTCCTGCGGAGGTGGCATTCAGAGGAGAAGTTTTGTGTGTGTAGAGGAGACCATTCATGGAGAGATACTGCAAGTGGAAGAATGGAAATGCATGTATGCCCCAAAGCCCAAAGTCATTCAGACCTGCAATCTGTTTGATTGTCCCAAGTGGGTGGCAATGGAATGGTCTCAAGTAAGTTGAAAAGTAATTTGGACCTTTATTCTTTTTTTTTCAAAGAAAGCCTCCAGTCTTGTGTTACCGTGTGTTTATGAGCACAGTGCTATTGGAAAAGTATAGCCCTGAAAGATAATTCATAGTTCTTTCTAGGAGACGTATGCACTGAGCAATTCTGCCTGATAATCAAAATGTTCATGTGTCTATGTGGAGAAAAATGCATGTAGAATTCTTTATGCCTGTTGAATTCCTGCTTTATATGGAGGAGAAGTTAGAGACAGAGGTGATGTCCCTCTGCAATCAGATCACTTTTGTCTCAGTTCTTGAGAAATGTAGTATTTCAATGGATGTAAGAGCTAAAGGCACGTCTGTCTTAGGGGCTGGCAAGTCTGCAAGGGTGATTTTCCAGCATTCTTACCTTTCATTACAGTTACAAGAGCACAAGGCAACTTGTCCTGGCTGTGGTTACCTGATACAGCCAGATAGCTCAGTACTCCTGTAATTCCTTAGTTCATCCAAATGACATCACTGACACAGAGCGTAGAAACTGCAGCACGCCTGACCCAGCTTTAAGTGCAAATGACCACTGTGAGAGGGTGTATTCTCAGTGCACAGCCATCTCTGGTTCAGACTGTTGCCAATCAGATAAGCATTACAGAACCCCAAGAGATCATTTGCATTCCCAAAACTTAGACATTTTTTTCCAGCCTCAGCCTTTTCTTTACTCGCTTAGCAATGCAGGGACAAATTCACATGTCTCTGTGGAAAATCCGAAGTGAGCAGGTCGTCAGTACTTGTAAGTTCCTTTCAAGAGCATTTGTAAATACAATAAAGAGATAGGTTGAGGTGGTTGTGTTGTCTCCTGCAGTGCACAGTGACCTGTGGCCGAGGTTTGAGGTACCGAGTGGTGCTGTGCATTGACCACCGCGGGCAGCACGTCGGGGGCTGCAACCCACAACTTAAACTGCACATAAAAGAGGAGTGCGTCGTGCCAATACCCTGTTACAAGCCAAAAGGTAACTGGAATTTTGTCTGGGTCTGTTATTGTTTTACATTTTTGTTCAGAGAATTAAAAGCCCCTGGTAACCTTTCTCAGAAATGCCAGAAGCTGGAATTTACTAGGACTTATTTCAGTCTTGGCAGAAACAAGCACTTTAATTGTTGGTGCTAGGAAAAGTGCCCTGCTGATATTTTTTGCTGATAATGTGGCCAGACTGTAGTGAGGTGAACATGCAAAACTAAATCTATACGGTCTGGTCAAATTGGGAAAACCAAAATTAATGAGGTTAACATGGGGAGGAGAAATTGTTCAATGATATTTAAAACAGGAATGAAACTCCCTATGTATCACCTGGGATCTTGTTTGTTTGCTTTCATTAAATGTGT
Organism: Pyrocephalus nanus; assembly: GCA_038380795.1. Taxonomy (NCBI): domain Eukaryota; kingdom Metazoa; phylum Chordata; class Aves; order Passeriformes; family Tyrannidae; genus Pyrocephalus; species Pyrocephalus nanus. Next base: position 11,597,021 of record CM076272.1, read on the forward strand.
CAGCATTCTCAGGGGACCTCAGCAGCTCATTAAGTTATAATCAAACTAGCTTCTTTCTCTCTTCTCTATTTCTGCATATTTAAAACAAAGAATGGAACTCAAACATCATGAAGAAATTCTCTAGTAAATTTTGTTCTATTATCCAGTATATCTTTATTCAAAAGCATTAGATCAATAGGCAGTATGAAGGTGAATAATGCAAACATCTGCATATTGCTTTGATTTTGGAGGAATTACTGAATGTTTTGGGGATTTTTTTCCTCTACCAGAAAAAAGTCCTGTGGAAGCAAAATTGCCATGGTTTAAACAGGCCCATGAAATGGAAGAGACCATAACAGTCTCAGAAGAACCAACGTAAGTACATTGTCTTTTATAGTGAAGAAACATTCCCAGTGTGTTTTGCAGATATCTGCAATGACTGTTGCTGTGCAGTTTGCTTTGATCACTGATCCTCCTTGGGAGATGAGTTGTGCTGTGAGCTGTTCCTAATGTTCCATCTCAGTAGCTTCTGGAGCTCCTGTTCTGGATGACACTGAGCTATTGCAGTGTCCCAGTATCATCCGAGCAATTCAAAGGGATCTTAACTGAGCTTAATTAAGCCTTAATTAATGCACGTGGAAACATTTCAGCAGATATAAATTAAATAAATGCAGTTCTATCCCAGTCATAGCTGTTACCTCAAGAATGCAGTGGTTGTATTAAAACTTAAGAGGTATTTTGTAGGCTTGCCAGGATTTCCTTTGGGGGGTGAGACCAATGCCTAAAGAAAGTGAGAAAAACCTGCTGATCTCTGAGCTTAGCTAATCTGTGGGGGTAAGTTGTGCTATTTTACATGTGCATATGTGTGAAATGACATCTGGATTTTGGGAGTCCCCTTAAAAACTGATGAGCATGAACCTTGCAAGTTCTGAGGATGAAACCATAACTTAAACCCAGCTACACTTGCTCCTGACCCTTTTGCGTTAGGACATCCATTCAGTTGCTTATATGCCCTGTGTACATTTCTTACACACGTACATATATATGTATATGTAATACATTATTTAAATTTCTAAAAAGGTTTTCATGAGAGATTTTGAACAGTATTTTGTTGTGCTCTGCAGAATTCTGCACTCTTTTGTAATGTCAGTTTGAAATAGTTTAGGTGAGCTTACTGAAGTTCTTTTGGATTTATATTTCTCTGAGAGCAGAGTGTGCCCTATGCTTATTTTTCTTCTTCCATCTAGCTATTCCTGATTTTTGGCACACATGCAGCAGCAGGTGTGATCATGAGTAATAAAATCTTTACACCTGCACTGACTCACAGAAGAAACCTCTTGCCAAACAGGTGTTTATACAGTTATGGTGACTGTACTTTAAACTTTTCGCTGCTCTAGCCTCTCAAGTCAGGTGTCAGCCTACTGTGAGCAGTTATTTCACCCTCTAAATTGGTGGCCCTGAATTCAGGCAGGGTAGTAGCACAGACATAAAAATAAAGTGTGATTGTCGAAAGGGGTGATGCAATCAAATGTGCCTGTTGAATGTCAGCATAGCAGAATGGAGGTGTACGAGGCCACTTCTAAAGAGTGTTCATCATGAAGCTATAAAGAAAATTATCTCTAGCATTACAAAATCCTGCTGTGGCAGCTGTGAGCTAATGCAGTTTCTAGGTTTTTAGGGTCCTTCAGCATCAGTCTGACAGAACAAGCAAGGAGGACTGGCAGGGACACAGCATCTGGTTCAGAGTATGTATAGAATATAACAGAAATGAGCTGGAAACTTTGTCATGGGTTCCCTTGTACCTTGTCCTGACAAAGGAAGCAGTAATTCATCCTTCCTAGTTATGACAGACGTATTCCACTGCAGCCTCACTGAGTGAATGGATCCATGTGTTCTAGTTCCCAGAGTTTTGTTACACCTGTGCAGTTTTGCAGTTTCCTGAATCTTTTTTCTTCTTCACTTATTCTGGAGACTGAGATGTTTTTCATCTTTCATTCATGATCCTCATCTTGTCCTGAGACTTTACTTCACATTTTCAAGAAGCATCTTCACCTAAGTCTGAAAGGTTCCTCCAGCCACTTCTTGCTGATGACTCCTATTGGCCATCCTCTCTTTGCTGAGGTGCAGCTGAGGTGCTGCTGGGGTGTTGCTGAGGTGCTGCTGAGGTGCTGCTGAGGTGCTGTGCTTTCCTAGTCTGGGCATTCTGGGCTCTCCTGGGACCCAGCTCTAACACTGCAGCCAGATTCCCCATTAGTTTATTTTTGCCTGTATTCTGCTGCCAACTGCTCTTACTTCAGTCTTCTAAGGAAGCTGGCAGGTAAGGGGAAATGAGAAATAACTGGTCCCTGACTTCATTCCTTTTTGCAGATTTTCTGTTGGTCATGTGGACAGTGGTTTGCAACCAGAGAGTTTCTCTATCAGTGCCTTAAACCTTGTGCCCTAACTGCTCTAGTCTTTTCTAGTTAGAGACAGATTTTTGGGTCATGAATCAAGTTTTATAAAGAAACTGTAGCAATAAGTTACTTTTCTCAGAATAAATTATAACAAGATTTTCCTCTGGTTTGGATCTGTTTAATTTTTTCTGTAATTTACACATGACACAGTGATAACTCATAGCCCACCTCTGCCTAGCAGGACACTTACGATTTCCTTGGTAAAATGCCATCCCTTTTAATTTTAGTTATTCTCTTGTCATGCAAACTTAAACCACAATATGAAGTCTCAACTTCTAGTACATCCTTTTATTACAACTGTCGTTCTATGCTTTTGTGTGATATTTTAGTTGATAATGAATAAGAGAATAAATGCAGCTGTGTTTTAGAACCCACAAGTGATGGATATGCCAAAAGTAGCTTGTGGAAGATAAATATTTCTGCCGCTGTGGTCTACCACGGCTGGTGTCCTGAATTTACATAGAGGGGGAACGTTCAAAAGCTTCTTTTTTTTTATTATTAGCAAAATAAAAAATGACTGTCCTTAAAGTGAGGCCAAGAAAAATGTAGGTCTGACCTTTTCAGTTTTTAGTTGTGGAATGTGATGACAGTTGATACCAATCATTATTTTAAATGTTCTTCCCTTGAGCCTTCTTAGTTACAGTGGGATTCACAGAGAAGATCAAGCGAGTTCTTGCATCCTTTTTATTAGTCCTAAGTTATAGAAATAGACACCTCGACTGCTTTCCCATGTCATGGCTTAGGACAAAGCTGAAATGGTTTCAAAAACTGATACATTTTTTCAGTAATATGAGATAAAAAATGATCACTAGGCTTGTGCAGTTGTACTCCCTGGATGGGAAATGCAGCGTCTCTCACAGTGGTTCACGCTCATTGTATTATTGGAGTAATTTTCACAGAAATGTCCTCGCTATGCCTTTGGTGACAGAGAATTATCCATTTTTCACAGCTCCTTCTCTGAAAATGGGCTGGTGATTTTGTGAAACACATTAGACTCAGTGTTGATAAAACCAGCAGTGTGACTCTTTAGAACAGTGGTGGTGCTTTAGGGAGGGGCAGGGTGTCAGTGTTGTGGAAGTTCTGCCCCAGTAATAGCCACCATTTCAGATAATTCAAACTTTTATCCAGGCCCCTTGGAGCACTAGAACTGGAAATATCACAAGAGCAGAATTTTATTTTTTTTTTCAATATTTAGGCATTTCCGGTCTTTACTGAAAGCAAGAACTACAGGCATGAGGGGAAAAAAAAGAATTAAGAAACACCACGTTTTCCAAGTCTTTAGAAAGCTGTAGAGGGCCGCACTGAGTTCAGTTTTCAATTCAGATTTGGTTTGGTTGTGTTGGGCTGCTCTGTCCCAGTTTTATCATAAGTAGTTTAGGTCACTGCTTCATTTCTCAGGTTATCCTACCCTGGCTTTTACTGCGTGTGCCAAGTGAGTGCACATTCCCATTAGCATTAGACTGGTAATGCTGCAGCCTGAATGTGCCCTCCACTGCATCTGTACTGTGTTCATTATTTATACCTGCACAAATAGGAGTATTTTAGATCTGTACTGCACTGGGAAGAACGACTGTACAAAAAGGCTGATTGTGAAAAGTCCAACCTGCTAAAATTTACATTTTTCCATGCTTTTCCTTTTTTTTTTTTTTTTTTAATCAGGTGTCTGCAAACCTAGTTAAAGATCTCAGAAAATTTTCAATTACCACTGTCCTACTCATTATAAATTCCCAGTGATCTACAAGGCATTGTAGTGCAAGTACTTTGAGGCTTCTTAATCCCAATCTGAGATGACTCTGAGTGTTTGCCCATTGAAGGCAGACTGAGTTTCAGGGAAGTGCTGTGCCCTGAGCATTGCCATGTGTATGCTGTGAATGCCATGGAGTGAAAAACAGATCACTTCTGAGGCTGGTGGAGTTGGCTTTAACGACCTATCCCAAGCTTTGCTTTTGCACGTTAAATATAGAATAAAAATTTTTAAAATCCTGTGCTTAAACTAAAAAATCATATAAAATTCAGTTCTCTTATTGTCCAGTCAGTTCCTTGCTCTAATTTTGGACTGGCAATCTCCATTGGCTTCTACTGAAGGTGCTTAGTGTGACTTCAACGTGATGGTCCTTGGAACAGTTCTATAATCTAGGATTTCAATGGTCACATGACTGGTTTAGCAAATGCCAAGGTAGAATAGAAAGTGTTTTGTGTGTTGCATTTTTAACTTGCACTTCACTAAAAAAATATCAGACACTAATATTCAACAGGAAAACCTCAATTATAATATAGCCTTGCTAGAAATAAAGGAAAAAATGCTTAGAATTTTATGAGTTTCTTTATAAATCAGTTGGTTGCTGAATGAAATAATTGCTAAGGTTCAAAATTGCCTTTAATTTTTACAGTATTTCAAAAGAATGTGTCTTACATTGTTGTGGAATGTCTTAATGCACTCAACTAGCAGTACACAAAACTAACACTTATTTCTTGTATGCTGCTGTCATTCTTTTACCAAAAGAACTTATGCTTTCAGACTGCAAACTCTTAGGTGTGGTTAGGACACCAACCAACTCTTTTCAACTATAAATGTCCATCAGTTTTATTTTTCCAGTTAGGTACATACCTACAAATGGACTTCAATTTTTGGTTGTTTTGTTGTGGTTTTTTTACACAGAAGGAGAAGAAAGTAATCATTCTGTGAAGCCTGTTCATACTGGCCTTGATCCAATAAAGCACTTAAGCACAAGTTTCCCTCTGAACACATTATTGTCCCACTGACTTCAAAGCACAGCTAGTATGCCTAAAGTTAGGCACATGCTTAAGTGTTTCATTGGATGAGGGTGCTTTTGCCACGGCCACCTTAGGTAGTTTGCATGGCTTTCTTTGAAAAGACTGTGAGATCTGCAGTTTCAGGGTTAAGCTGATTCTGTCTGCTGGAGTAAGAGAAAGCCTTCTTTTGCAGCTTTTCCCAGAGGTGTTCGTTAGAACTTGTTATCCGGAGCATCTGGACATTGACCCCCAGCAGCTGAGTGCTCAGACTCAGTGGACTGTTAGGTTGTGCCAGTAGGGCATTTGCTCAGATTTGATCACTGTATGACACAGCCATCCGTCATTCTGATAGTACTCTTCCAATAAAAATCAGTATGGTCATCTTGGAAGGTGGTCAGATTTGTGAAGGGATGAGCACTTGCAGCTCTCCTCAGTGTGAAGAGGAGCTGGGGATAGGGTGCCCTTTACTGAGGTCTGATGAGGACCATTTAGCTCTGACGGAAATCCTGAGACTGTTCAAAGAAACTTTGATGGGCCTTTATATATTTATCTTTGTAGTAGAGTTGAACAAGGTATTTCATTAACACCTCCTAAAGAATAATCAGTTAACCTTGTAACCTCTGTTGGAATTGGGAATAGTCTTTTCCCCCAGAGAAAGTCTGTCTTGGGGTCTGTCCCAGTCACAGCCTGGGTGACTATCCCAAGGACTGAGTTGGAGTATCCTTACAGGCTATCCACCCATTTGTTCTCCTTTCTTCTGTTTGATTTTTCCTCTGTGTACACTGACAAGAAGTTATTGGCACAAGATGATAAACTGTCCGCAGAATCAACCACACTGTTGACATTTTTCTGTGCTTGCTGTGTATGCAGAGCATAAATAGTGATTTTTGTCTTACACAACTATTATTATATTTGTAAGGGCAGCTTTCTTGCAGTAAGGGAAAAATAATTCTTAATCCAAGGTAAGGGGAAAATCTTTGAATATTAATTTCGATCTTTCCTCCCAAATTCATTTTTAACATTGGTCAGATATATCCTCCTATATCTCCTGCTGGTGTTTTGATCATCAGCTGCATTTGGAAACATAATAAAGAGCAACTACAGCGTTTTGGAAAAAAAAAAAAGTCATATGTAACTCTGTATTTGATTTCTTATTAAATATACTCCAGAGCCACCCAGGATGACTTTATTAATGAAAATCAACCCGTTGACTCCAGTGCCACTTTGGAAATTACTGTCAGTGGCCCTCAAAGTCAGAGAATATTATAACAAAATCACAATGTGTAAAATTTTACTGTAGTTCATCAGCAGCATAAATGCTTTCTAATAAAAATGATGGATTATAGACTGTTCTGGTTAGACCTCTTTATTGAAGATGAGAGGGTGTTACAAGACTGAATCTGAAGAGCAGCCTGTGGTGGTGGGCATTGGAGAGAGCTGGATTTGGAAAGTGCTCCTCTTCTCTCTCCTTGCTGATTATTAGCACAGCATAAGGTGAGGGCCTCTCAGATTTAAGCAGACTGCAAATATACTTTTGGCATTTGCCCAATTCTGTGTACCTGGGGAGCTATTTTATGTTGTATAGAAATATCTTCATAATTTCCCTTTTTTTAGCACTGAAGGAGACTGAAAAGGACACTTAGGTGATATCCTTTTTTTTCTCAAAAAAGGGTACAGCTTTTCCCTCTTCCTCGTGATTTTTTCGGAGATCTTTTATGAATTTTGGTAAATGGCTTGGGGTGGGAGGCAAGTGAAAGACTGAAGGCACCTGACTCTGTATTCTTCTTAAGCATCAAATAATATAATGTACTGTCTGCTCTGTGTATAAACACACTGTGCACACACAGACACAATTGCATGGAATAAAATGGCAGTGTTTCTGCTGCCCTGTGATTATTTGCAGGTTTATTCCTGAGCCCTGGTCTCCGTGCAGTGCCACGTGTGGCAGTGGTGTGCAGGTGCGAGACGTGAAGTGTCGAATTCTCCTCGCGTTCACTCAGACCGAGGTTGAACTGCCTGAGGAGGAGTGTGAAGATGAGAAGCCGCCAACAGAACGAGTCTGTCACCAGGTGTCCTGTGACAGTGATCCTGTCCCCTACACACCAGAATTTTCACATGCTGAAGATGGCAATGTGATTTACGACTGGGAATACATTGGGTTTACTCCTTGTTCAGCCACATGTCTTGGAGGTACCTGCATTTATTTATTTATCCTGAGTTGTAAGAAATTGGCATTGTTTGATATTGTTGGGTCTCTCTTAGGGTTACCCTAAAGTAGCTAAATTGATCTGTAGGAAAACATGCAGCTACAAGCTTTAACATATTTCTAGCCTATCCCTAGAGTATTTCAAACTACTTTGTTTCATTTATCGAACACTGATTTATTTGGTTAAATAATGTGCAAGAAGTTGATACAGCAACTTGCTTTAGTCTTAATGCTGCAGGAGCCTCTACCAGATAGTCAGTGATACCAGCATGTTTGATGCATCAGTGCTGGGAATATTTAGATGACCTACCTTTTCCTGGGAACTGAAAGTGTATGATTACATTCCCACGTTTATTCTTTATCTTCCAAAATGCTGCCATTTTCTGGAGTAAAGTAGGAATACAAAGTTTTGATTAGGAAGACTTGCTTTCAGCCTGATGAGCACGAAGATCAAACAGGAGTTAGTTTTGGCCTCGGTGCTCTGTATCCCTCCATAGGAACTCCGTGCCATACATCTGTCTGCAAGTAGTTAGGCACATTCCTTTTTGGATGTAATCGAATCTCCTTGTCGTCCTAAGTACATGTTACTAGACAAGGTTGCTACTACATACTGTACTTTGGGACCAAACACAAGTGAGTTATGATGTGTTAAGTGGAGGCAGTGGAATTGTGAACACACCTATATATGACAGGACTGCTGACATCAGTGGGAAGTGAAGACAGTTGTACCCATAGAAGAAATAAAAAATGTAGAAAAGGGGAGAACAGAAACAATTGGAAGCAGAGAGCCAGATAGAGCTCACAGACAGCAGCCTCTTTTGTGCTGTTCAGCAGTTCAAACCTGGAAGACAGAAGCTGGGAGGGATGCCCCAGAATGGGATCAGCAGGATGGTAAGTGATGGATAGTGCCACCTTTATCAGTTACTACTGCTGTTTACTGAGGGGGTTGATCCATAGGAATAACAGCACATGTGATCACAAAAGCTGAAACATCCCACTCCCTGCACTACCTGCAGTGGGCATTATTACTGGCAAGGGAGGAGAGACTGTAGTCCGATTAAGTAAGTATAAACAGGAGATGGAAGTGACAGATATTGTTACTGAGTATCTCCATTTCTTTTTTTAAAGAGAAATGGTTTTAGAAATAAGGAAATAAGGAGGTGTTCTATAACTCCAAAGTTTTGGAACTTTGAGGACGTTATCAGATATTTAGGCTGAAATAATCTCTAGTCTTTGCCTGCTATTGCACATGTGCATGTTTACATAGCCTGCATCTTCATGGGCGAGTTTGTCCATGCATTAAACATCTGCTTGCCCTCGGTGTGCAAGCTGATAGTAATTTAAGGAGCCTGTACTGAATACAGTAGTTTCATCTGAGAGAACTTCAGAATTACTGATGAGCAGAATCTCATGTTGACTTCTGACCCTTTCATGAATTTTGATAGGTTCTCTGACCTAGAGTTGTCCTGTAGGTGTTCATAGTAATCTAAACCATTTGTTTGATACGCAGTAGAAATTACCCACTTGAAGAACTTTGAAAGACAATATCTGTGTTCTTAAGACTTGTGTGGTATCATTGGTACTGTGTCTAGACATTCTCCTTATGTGATGCTCCGGGGAAATATGGGAAGCTGTCAGGGTGTTTTATCAATGAACAGCTTCAGAAGCCCCTGTGCTGCTATGCTAGTTAGGTACCAGTGATTTTTTCCTTCTATCAGTTCTGGTCTTCTGGCTGCCTTGGCAAAGACTTTCAAACAGACCAAAAATTACCTGCCGATAAATAGTTTTAAGGGAACCAGACATCTCTTCTGTTTCCAACTTATTGCAATATACTAACTAATGATCTCACTGTCTACTATTTTTCCATTGTGTAGTTCAAAGGAGCTGATCCATTTCTGCTAAGTTTTATGTTCAAATTTCATTTCAATTAGATGAACTCTTTAGTTACAAAAAGTAAATGTTGTCTGAGTTTGGAATATCCCAGTGTAACGTAAATTATATTAGATACTTTTTCTCTAGAATGTAAGTATCTAGCAGTGGCTATTAAAATAAATTCCTGTGGATTTCTGTACCCTCGGAACTCCCTACCCCCATTTCTTGGTGCTTAACTCTCTCTGAAGGAGGGAAAAGTCTGCAGGGTCTATGTAGGCTGGAAGCTTTATAGCCACTATTTGAGCAAGGTCCGAATCTCTGTTTCAGAGCTTGTCACTTGCACCTTTTTTTTTTAATCCTCATACAGACTAGACTTGTAATTCAAAGTCTTCTCTGGTCTCTCTGTGAAGCAGACGAAAAAATGCAGATGGAAACACTGGGGTTTTTCAGGCATTAGAGTTACAGAGCCATCTGCAAGGCAATATCAAACACCATCTTTCCAGTTCCAGAGCAGTAGTAACATGAGTCCTGGGCCATTTTTGTGCTTTCTGCACCAAACCTGCGTGCACAGCACTTGGAGTGCCGTACAACTTGCAGCTCTCGAGAACAGCTGTTGTGTTATGGCTGTTAGCATAATTAATGCTTCTTTCATCAGTCTTCTCATGAGTGCAAATAAAAGTTGTTGAGTCCTGTTTGTCATAAAGCAGATATAATAAAGCACCTTTAATATCCATAGGAAGCTCTGTAACTGTCCTGAAAGCTAAAGATCTGATTTTCCTTCCATGCCTGAAAAATCCCAAACTGAAAGTAAGCCAGCTGTGTGCTTGGGGATCTCAGGATTTGCCTTTATTTTTTCGGAATGTTCTCGAGGGTTTCTTTGGTTTTGTTTTTGTTTTCTTTTAAATCTGAAGAACTTTGGCCCTGATGTGAGGGCCTCCAGCATAATTTTAATTCCCATAATATCTTCTGTAGAGAATTGTTATCAGAATAAAGAGTACGCCTGAAGAGAAATGTTTTGGTTGTATTGTATAGTGTTTATTTAGTTTTGTCAATCATTTAACTACTCAACTACTACTCAACTGAACATTTTCTTGTTTAAATATACCTTCAGTTGCAAGAGACGGATTTTGGTTGTTAAAAGCAATTATTATTTTTATTGATACTCCATATGCTTCAGAAATTATGATTTGAGCCCCCTTAAGTAATTACACTGGCCTAAAAATAACGAGATTAAACAATAAATAACATAGGCACTTCCTGTTATTTCCTCTATAGTCTGTGGCTTTGGAAACTTTAGGGTGCAGTCAAGTTGTGTTTTTGGGCTTTTGTCTGGACTATAAGGGCTAAAAGTTTACCATTTTATTTATGAGAAACCTGAGATTCTTAGAAAATTAATGGATTCTAGCCAAATTTAAGGGCTCTAAGAAAAACAAGACCTTTCTGAAACTCACGTATAAAGCTGAGAGCATTTGATCTCAATTTGTGTTGTAGTCAATTTGATAACTGTTACTCCTATCACTGGTTTCATTAACTGCAGATACTGTTTACTCTTTTACAGAAGTTCAAAACAGATTTACAGAGAGGCTCAGGGATTGGCATTTCTTCTGAGTTATTTTCAGCTGTTAGTGCATATTTTTAAGCAGCCACCAGCCTGGATTATCTGTCCTTCCTCTTCCAGGTACAGAGAACAGATCCACCCTCTCACCGTTTGACCACCAACTTTTTGACCCCTGTTTTCTTTGTATTCTTAAAGAGGCAGAAGCGAAAATTCTGGGCTTTTTTCAAGCATTTTGATCTTTTAACACAGCTTTGTGCACCGTGTATTTCACTGCACAGAAAAGATTGTAAAAGAATGTAAATGTATGTGGTTTGAATGCTGGGTTAAAATAGAAAATATTCTATTTCACGGAATAGTAGGGTAATTACTACAATAGTGCATCAGATTACTGTAAAAATACTTAATGCTCCCTGCTGCATACATAATGTTTTAGTTAAATTATCTACTATGTTTATATTATAAGCCAAGAAAGTCATACATATAAAACTTTGCTTGTTTGAATAATAGATTTTTCCGCTTTCCAATCAATGTAGAGTAAGAAATTTATCAATGATTGAAGTTCCCAACTAATGGAAAATTACAGTTTGGGGTGAGATTAATTGTGAAGACATTCAAGCAAATGTAACATCAATTAAATGCAGTTATTTATTGAATAGAGCTCTCGAACTGAGAACTGAGGAACAGGAAGGGAGTGTTCGGTAGGTACTTAACAACTTTTTAGTATTTCTTTTGTATTTACAACATTAAAACAAGGTGTAAGTTTTCTTGCAAGAAGGCCGCTGTGGGGGGGAATTGCCACTGCAGTTTGTGCTCTGTACTTGACTCCAGTGAAATACACACCACATATCAGCATTTTCTTCTCATAATACAATTAAAGCTGCTCAGGTCGTGCTACAAGGCAGGAATGGCTTAATGAACTCCAGGTGGCAATTTGCAGTGAGAGCCCATCACCTGGTATGACATGCCTTTTGTTCATTTGGCTGGCCAGTTTAGCTTCTGTAACACCGAGATAAAAAGTTCCCATGAGATTATTGCCAGTTTAGATGGTCTGAAAGGAATCTCGCTTCATTCCCCTCCTTTGTGTGAGAACTTAAGAAGATACTACCTATTGCAACCTGTTCCAGAGCATCAGCATCATCTTGGAGTGCAGTTTTCCCACAGGATCACAGTGAGGTCAGCAAAGCTGAAGTTTGGTCACATAGGGTAGATTTTGACCTAAAATAGAGATTATGTGGATGCTCGACATGGTCTTAATCGCTCATCGGGTAATGCCATTCTGTTCCTGCTGGAACAGTTTCTAAATCCTTACCTTCCTCCTGTAGGCAGTTGAATTTGCATTTCCTGTCTAAGGGGAAAGGGAAACTGCTCCTGTTTAAACAAACACATGGGGATCAACTGGACAGAAAACATGTGATTCCCCTGGTTGTCAGTCTGCAATAGAAAAAAATTATATTTATTGGTTTGTCATCTTTGGGTGTTTTCATGTCTGCATTATGGTCATGGTAATTGTTGTTAAATATTTATTCTCAGCCTCACTAATAAAATAGCTTTTCCACAGTGTGTGGGTTCTATTTAAATGTAATTATCAATACTTTGATACAAGAGAACTGAATAGGTTGTCAATCATATTTAAGGTCAGGTCTTTTGTTCTATAAAAATTCATCACTTTGTAGATGTAGTCAAAACATTTATATAACAAGGTCTTTCTGAACTGAAAATGAGTCCCAGAGGGGATCTCGAGGTGTACCAGAGAGCCTGAAAGAAATTGGAATCTCTGTTATTCTGAAAATCGCTGCTGGTTTACCCTTGTGAAGTGTCTGAAGTAGCTGGACTGGCTCAAGTGTTGCAGCGAGGGATTGTGGCCTGGGCTGGCTGAGACACTGGACTAAATCAGAATTATTTATAGACAGAAGGAACAGCTTTGGTTTATGAAAAGAATGACAGTGCTCGTGTACAGGAAAGAAATGGAGGCAGAACTCTGTGTAGGGTATTTCATGGAGCCTGCTGGGATCAGAATGGTGGCTGATGGTCAGCGGTGACAAGAAACAGCTCGTTGTGCACTTTTGAGACAGAATCAGGGATAGTTGTAGGAGCTTTTTTGGTGATGTTTTGAGGTAATGCCATAGGTGATACTATGAGGTGGTTAGTGAAGGTTTCCAGTTAAAAATGCAGCTCTCTTTGAAACTTTAGGAACTGGTCATAAGAAAAGAAATATAACCTGCTGCTGAAAATAAGTTCCTTACAAAATCACTGGAGATAAGTGAAAAATAAGAATGCAATGGATTTAAATTCTCTGAAACTGTAACTCTTTTTACCTGGAAACAGCAAAATAAGTATATTTTATGATTCCAGTGCCTTTTTTTGTTCTATAAGGTTATGATCATTAGCATTGCTTATATAGAACATCCCAGATACACAGAATCCCCCAGGCACATCACAACCCTCTTGTATTTCATATGTATGGGAGTGAGCTTTGAAATTGAGCAAGGTTTTCATACTAAAAAAATACGATATATAAAATTGGATAATTACATAGGTTTAAAATAGAAGTAGTTCACAAAATGTGTATTCACTAAGCTGACTGTTCTAAGGGAAACTTATATTACATTTCATTTTGACTCATAGAAATTTGAGTATTAGTAATCTTTCATGCTTCAGTAATAAGATCCAGGTAGCTGCAGATCAGAAGGTGCCAAGAATGGTCACGAGTGAGGAAAGCTCTAGGCTGGGTCAGATTTGCTGCCCTCAGCAAAACTGTTGCATCTCTTGGCCACTGTGAGAATGGCTGACTAAACGTACAACCTTTCTCCTGACTAGAGTTTTGCAGGTTTTCTGCAGTTTTTAATAACAAATTTGCAGACCTTTAGCTTAAAGGCAAGTTAAGTGAGAAGGAATCACTTTTACCTTGATTTTGGCAATGAAAGTAGTAGTTGGCTTAGGACCATTACAGAACCAGCAGATGTAGCCTCTGATAGTATCTTGACAGACAAACCTATTTTATATTGGTTTTCAGAGAGGTAGAATGTCAAGTCAAGCCTTTTAAATATCACAGAAGTTCAAGATACAATTCACAAATATCTTTTGAGCATTAAATACGTAAACCTTCTCTCTGTGTTCCTTTTTGAAATGTTATTTTTAAGCCTTCTAATTCGGTGTCCTGAGCTTTTTTACTGAGTACTATTCAAGAGTAAGCTTTACAGAAATCTCTTCCACCTTCACCGTTTCATGAGTGTTTTCCTTTTGAATTCAGGAACGCAGGAAGCCATTGCAATGTGTCTGCACGTGGAGACAAAAGAAGGTGTCAACGAAACCCTGTGTGACAGTTCCAAGAGGCCACCACCAATGACTCGTACTTGCAACATGAAGCTTTGCCCTCCCAGGTACACTGTAATAATGAAACCATGTGGTGGCAAAGAAGGGGTTAATATGACTTACATAAACATTGGCTTTCTCGGAAGAGGTTCAGATTGCAGAACCGTGGTCATGCTTTGGGATGAAATTTCACTACTTCTGTTTTTTAACAAGGTTTTGGGATTGGGTTGTTTTTTTGGTCTTGTTCGCTCCTTTTCCACTCTTCACATCCCACTAATAAAATAGGGGACATTTTCTGAAATAAATCTCTTCCGTGTTGAATATTTGCCAGAGTTGGAAAAAGAACCTTAACTCTTCTAGTGGTAGAAAGAAAATTTTGAGGATACTTCATGAAAAAACTTTCTATCCTTACTAAATGGAGAAAAAAAAATGAAATCTTGATTTTTAAAGGTACCTTCATTTAAAGCTTCTTTGGTAGCCCCGCATAGTTCTTATGGCTTCTTATGTTTATTTGGAGATTCTGGGGAAAGAACTAATCCAGTCCAAATCTGAGAAAACCTCTAGCTCATTTGGTCACTTGAAAGGGCCATATGTGAAGTTCTGACATGCACTGCCTTATTTACCCACTTTTGATCTCTGACATCCCTGATCCTTTGCATATTGTTTCTGTGTGTTTGCAGAAACCTGCTATTTTGCTAAATGTAGGCAAGAAGTTAACAGGAACAGGATGTTTTATAGAAAGCATATACACATTTAAAGGAAGTTTTGCGAATGTAAGAAAGATCTATTTACATATTTACATTTATAAATGTAAACGTCAGCAGGTTGCCCACAGGCTGCTTTTTAAGAGGAGCACTCTGAAAGGAAATGCTGGAGTTGAATTTGTCTAAAAATTTCTCTTTTATTTGTTAATAACTTCTGCATTTGCTTGTCACCTGCAAGTTTTAATCCAGTGTATAATTCTGTGTTACAGCCAGACAGAGGGGTGTTTTAGTCATCGATCGATGCCTGCAGTTGTGTTTTTTGCTAGGCCCTGTTTGGGTAGGATTGCTCCTTGCCCAGTGTTGCTCAAAGGTGATCCTTTGGCTGTTTTTGGAACAGGTGGCAAAGCGGTCCCTGGAGACGCTGCTCGGCGACCTGCGGGGTTGGGATACAGACACGGGACGTGTCCTGCCAGCGGCCCGGAGGATCTGCTGTTGCTGCTGAAGAGTGCAAAGACCAAAAGCCTCATTCATTACAAGCTTGTAACCAGATCGATTGTCCTCCTGTTTGGCATGTTGAGGAATGGCAACAGGTATGACTGGGTTACAGAAGAAGTTTAAATGTGGTCCTCTGGACAGGGACTTGAAACGCTCTAGTACAGAAGGTAGTTCCCCACCCTCTCTATGTGTTCCAGCTTATGCCCTTAGAACAAACTAACCCAGGGTCAAAAGTCCTGCTTTTGACTGTTGTGCCAGTGGGTAGTCACATGATGTCCTTTTTAAGATTTCAGAAGGATATCAGTTACTCCAGACATCATCTCTCTCTCTCTGTGCTGTGCAAACACAATAACCTGCTTTTTTCTTCTTTTTCCTTTTGACTTTTTTTCTCTTTTCTCTATTTTTTTCTTTTTGTGTCTCCAGTGCAGTTTCCTAAGCTCCCAACAGATGTATTAACTAGTGAGGGACATAGGCCTATCTGTGTGTAAGATGCCTGTTTTTCTTGAAAAACCACCTTGCTTGCATCTAGGTGGTAGATTTGACTTCTGAACTCAAGTTCTCATCATCTCTAACATATTAAATATTTTAACAGAAGAATTTTCTGTGCTGCTTGATTTTTAGTTGAAGGTAGATGTAATTTGTCAGATGGGGGAGGGCAAAACTTGCAATGTTTGAATACCGTAGCGATGTGATGGTGAGCACAGATGTCCATGCAGGTGTTCGTGCTATGTTTTCTTCTCCTCAGTGTTCACGTACTTGTGGAGGAGGGATTCAGACCCGCAAAGTGTACTGTAAGCAGCTGCTGACAGATGGAAGTTTCCTGAAACACTCTGATGACACCTGCCAGGAACCTAAATTGCCGACAAGTAAACCATGTGCAAAAATTGATTGTCCTCCTCAGCTGGTCTTTGGAGAATGGTCCAAGGTGAGCAAACCTCAGCAATGGTGAACCAAAACCCTCAACTGCAACATGAGCCCTAAAGATTTCTGCTGGGGTGAATAAGCTGTTGGAGCAATAAATTGACAGGGCAGCTGAAGGTTTCACAAGGCATGTGTCTGCACTAAACTGTACACGCAGTTGCTGTTCATCCATGCCTTCAAATCAGACTGATCACAGCCCCCTACCCTGAGTGGTGTTTCAGTTGCTGAAGGACAGACTGTGATGCACTGCATTCATTCTACCACACATGTTTACCTATCAACTATTTTGTGGTGCAACTTCCAAAAAGCAAATCTTCGCATCGTTCTGGAATGTTTCCTCCTCCTTTCACGTTTAATGCAAGCTTGCTACAACTTCTCATTCAAAAAGATTTAGAAAAGTGAATTTAGAAGCTGCAATGACAGGTCAAGGCAATATGAGATCGGAGAGAAGGCTGAGAGACTTGACAAAGCCTGTTTTAGAACCTGCTGCATTGTTTCTCTCCTACTAGCTCTCATTGCTCTCTTCTGCCCATGATTGGGTCTCTTACTTTAATTCCTGAATTGCTTGCTGGAAAAACTCTTTTTTATTTTCTGGAAAAGTGGAAGTAGTTTAATAACTAGACAACACAAGGATTCATATGAAGTAGAGCATGTGCACTCCCTCTCAGGACTAAAAATTAAAAACCCCACAACAAAACAAGCTACTTTAAAATTAGCATGTGTGGTGTGGGACACCAAGCTTAGCTTGTCTGCATCCTTCCTTTCACAGTGCTCAGTAAGCTGCGGTGTTGGAATCCAGAGAAGGAAACTTGCCTGCCAAAACCTAACAGCAAAGGGCCAATATGTCACATTAAATGGATCAATGTGTAGTGGTCTGTCTCCTTCACTGCTTGTAAGGTCTTGTCAGATGAATGCCTGCAACAGTAAGTATGTTACTTTATCTAGTTTCTTGCTGATTTGGAATGATCTGTTTATAAAGAGAAATCTGTATACACGTAAATTCACTCATCTGCCTACACTTATACAACATTACGAATCTGGCACAAACTGTCATAATTACTAGACCAGTAATAATATGACTTTTTTTTCCCTGCCAGTTAGAAACAAAGGTTATGATCTCAAGAAGCAGTTTTTTAATACATTTTTAGGTACATAGCTCTCACCCTCATATTTACCCATATTTGATCTGATTTTTCCTTTATTCTTTACACTATTCTAACTAAAAAAAAAAATAAATCATAAATTGACTATGAATTATGAAAGACATTAGAAAAGATAAGAATCCAGCTCTGCCTTGTCTTTTCACTGTACATGTGAATTACACTGGACATTTCGCTTAGCATGGTGGAATTCAAAACCTGAAACTCTGCACCAGTGATAATTTTCATTCTAATTTCTATCTTTCCTTGTAGAAACTGGAATCCCAGTCTCATGAGCTTTGCAGGAAGTAAGGACAGTACAGAAACTTCTCAAAAAATCCAATATTTTGTTGCTGGCTATATTAGAACCTTTTCAGAAAGATTGTCAATAGAAATTGTACAGTTTGGGCACAGTTGGGTTATGATACTGATGGTAGCTGCACTAATTGCATGTGTGTAACACCAGTGGAAATAGCTCACTGATACAGAGTATATTCAGTTATACACTCTAATTTAGAATAAACAGTTTTAAATGCAGGATCCTTATGTCTGAACCTATGCTCCCCTTCCTTTATAAAGGAGAGCACTGGTTTGCAGGTTTGGGGAGCAGGGTGCTTAGAAGAAAGGAAGAAAGCAGAACTTTTTTTTTTGAGTTTGGGGAAAACCAAAAGCCTCCATCAATGTCCTGATTTTGATCACAGATCAGATAGATATGTTTTGACCCAACTCATAGTGCTGTCAAGTAATAGCTACTTCATATATTTTGAAGCTTTGCTTTAAAAATTATTTGCAAAACAAAATAAGAAGTAGAATAATTACTGATTTATACATAATATGAAACTTCTTTTCCTGGCCTGCATTTCAGATTAACATGCCAAAATCCTGAGGTTCAAAACTCCACTTTAAATAAAGCCCTGTGGACTTTCAGGAATGTCCTTGGCATAAGGTTTAATAAAATATTTTGAGCTGCATATCTATCTGAATTTAATTAATTGTGGATAGTTGAATGGCAATGTAGCTGATTTGAAAATTGCTTAGCTCAGACTGATATAAAAGTTACAATGTCAGCTTCCAGCACAGTGCCAAGAGAGCAGGACAGCGGACTGCAGAGGGAAGCCATCAGACTGGATGGGAGCAGATCAAAGTCACAAAGAGAATCATTGTCCTCTACTTCCACGTCCACAACCCTTTGGAGTGAGGGAGCCCTCACAGCTCAGATTTGCCTGGCAATTCTTCTGCCAGGAGGGCAGGGGAAGGTATGAGGCACGTCCCTGCCCATAGCTCCAGTTTGGGTCTTGCAGAAAGAGCCAGGGCAGGAGCAGCAGCAGGCTTTGGATTGACAGGATCATACAGGAGGCATCTCCTCCTCCTGCACCTGTGGGTTCAGACTGCCTTGAGGTGGGAGTGGGTAGAAGGCAGGAACACAGGATGGCCTTAGGATGGGCAGGCAGTGAGCTCAGTGAGCTCTACATGGAGTGATGTGGACCGGGTGAGGAGCAGTGGGGGGTGGAAGGGTGTCTGTTGGGAGTTCTTGCCTTTGAGAGGAGTTTCTGACTGTGCCTCCTTGAGATGATGCTTCTGTGGCTCTAATGAGTGCCTTCTTTTTTACTGTCTCATGACAGTGCTGAGTCATTTTAGACTTAAGCTTTTACCCTGAGACCAGTAATTGTAGCTGTTTTCTGACTTAATAGTGCTTATTAAGTAGAAACATTCCTGACTCTGGGCTCTGAGAAATAGGAAATAACAGCAGTCTAGCCCTGAGGTCACCAGGACCTGAAACCAGCTGAAGCTGTTCAGGACTATTAGAGGTCACAGATGCAGATGGATTTGTATCAGGTGATAATGAGGTCCAATGGCTCCAGCAAGTAAGATTTACCTTTACTCTCACCCTCTCTTACCTCAGCAGCTGCAAGATTAGATGACACTAAGGATCCAGAGAATGCACCCTTGTGTAGCCTCATACATTCATATGACCTTGTGTATTTGTATGGCCTGCCATCCACAGCTCTGAACTTTGTTTCACATCGAGCCTTGCTCACCAGTCACCAGTAAAACTACACACACCCTTAAGTGTTGAACTGCTAATGAGAGTTAGTGGTCTGTCTTTTTTTAAAAAATGAAATGGATGAGACTTGTTAACATATTTATAAGTATGCACTGGGTTTAATTCCATGTTGGAATAACTAGTGTAAACAGACCACAGCCTGAAGTATTTTAATTTGTGTGTTTAAAGTTACACTTACTGTGTCTGCAAGTTGGATTTTGGAAATGGAAGATTTAATACTGGAATGCTTCCCTGAAAATAAATATTTGGGGTCCAATAACTTATTAAAAACAGGACGCTACTTTAATAATTTTTGTATACTGAGTGCCTAAAACAATTTATTTGTTGTACCACGTGAAATGGTTGAGGGAACCATGTATCTGGATAACAAATCTCAATTTAAAAGCTGTGTAATTTTGAAACCATGATATCCCCACAGGTCTGAACTCATTACCCAAAACATTGAAAATAACCATTTTGTTTTATAAGCATGAGAACGCACTCTAGGGTGTAGTTCCTACAGTGTACACACTTATTGAATGCTTGAAGCATTTAGCTTTTCACCTATTTCTTCACAATGTGTATGAAGCCCATGTATATATGAGACATGCAGCTTTTCAAATATCATTTGTGTGCTGTCAATGTAGTTGTCTTCATATTTGAGTACCCACCAAATGGAATAGTAGTACTGATTTCATATTCAGACACGCTGAGATGTGTTTGGATCTGTGTGTCCATTTCCTGGCTCATCAGCTCATTCTGCAGGCTCTGAGTTTTCTCTCTGTCACATACCAAAAGGCTGGGTCACCAAACACAATTGGGTTGTTTTCTAGCACCAACATCAGTGTTTCCTGACTCTTCCCGTCTGGCCAATGTCACTTGCACACAAGAACTCAGAAGTTCATGCCCTTGTTCCACACCTTGTCCTGCAGTGCTTTGTTCCCTACCTGCCCAGTGCTCTCGGTCAGATTAGTTCTGCTGATCAAAGCAGGGCACAGTGGTTGCCAGCAGTGAGTCAGCACAGTGGTATCCAAAACATTGCAGTCTCCAGTGTGCCTACCCAGGCACTGCTGGGAAAGCCTGCTTTTTGGTGGTATTCATCCAGGCAACTCCCTGGAAAGCTTCCAGCATCCAGGTGCCTGCAGCACAGTGCAGGAGGAGCTTTGTGATACCCAGTGTCTCTCTAACCAACCTGCATGAAGCTTTTGTCAGTCCATCTGAATTCAGCCTCTCAAACTTTTGCCTTGTTTCTCTATTTCCTCGCTTCCCTCCCTACTTCCTTGGCACAACACTGTGAGCAACTCATCTGTCAACCCGAAGAAATTACCCTCAGCCAATGATTACAGGATGGCTTTGCCTTCTGCATGTACTGTGTCTTCATTGACTGTTTCTGTCACCTCCTGCATCGCTATCAGTTTGGCTTGACTCAGACAACCAGCAGGGCCAGCCAACAATTTAAATCACAGTCGAGGGGAACCTTGCTTTCTGAATAGGTTTTGTTTCATTTAGGTCATTCTGCATTCAACAGTGCTCAAATGTGGGGAAACTGATAATGAGTTCACGTTTTTTTTTATTCCGTTTTTTTCATTCCCATCATGCCTAGCCTTTCTGAGGCAGCAATAGGGAATATATAGGTAATATAACCATAATAGGATCATATATATGGAATAATATATAATACACGTATATATACATTTACATATGAGTGTACCATCTACATCCTTCATATAGGTATATGTTGCCTGTATCCTTTTATTGTTAAGAGATTTGGGAGAGAAGCAATAGAATTCTTGGCTGGAGCAGGGGAATGTTATGGTTTCATATTGTTCATATTTTTGCATTTTTGAGACTCAGATAAAAGCTCTGCATGTTGCAGTCTGACCTGAACAAAGTCAGGAAAAGCTCTGTGAAGTATTCTGTGAAAAGCAGATTTTCTAAGCATGACTGCCAATGATTAGATGCTTTTCAACACTTTATTTTCTTGCAGAGATTAAACCTAAGCTTCCAGGAAAGTTTTCTGCCCATGGACCTCAGATTGTCAGTATTCATCGAGTCTATATTCAAACAAGACAAGAGAAGCGCATTAATTTTACCATAGGGAGCCGAGCCTACTTGCTTCCAAAAACATCCATTGTAATTAAGTGCCCTGTACGGAGGTTCCAGAAATCACTTATCCGTTGGGAGAAAGATGGACAAGTCTTACAGAACTCCAAAAGACTTGGCATCACTAAGTCAGGCTTGCTGAAAATACACTGTCTGGAAGCTACTGATATTGGGGTGTACAGGTGTATTGCAGGCTCTGTGCATGAAACTTTTGTACTCAAACTCATTGGTACTGACAACAGACTGATAGAACCACCAGCCCTTAGAAAACACGCCAGCGAGACCAGTAACGCAGATCACAACGAGGCCAACAGCTTTGGGGCCAAATGGCATAAAATGAGCAAAATGTGGCAAATGTGGAGTAAGAAGAACGAGCTCTACCTGGGTGACAGGCAGGTAAATGATCAGCCGTTCCTTCGAAACCTTGAAGGCTTTGGGAGTAATTCAGCAGAGGATTTCAGCTCCCGTGAGTTCAAGAACAAGCGCCTGGAGGCAGCGGTTCTGCAAGGTGCCTACAGCATGGACACCTTGCAGTTTGAGGAGCTGATGAGGAACATGAGTCAGCTCATTGAAACGGGGGAAGTCAGTGATGACTTGGCATCCCAGGTCATTTACCAGTTGATTGCTGAGTTATCTAGGCCTCCACAACCAACTACCGAAAAATGGAAGGGGGCCCAGGATGAGAAGCTTGCCTCAAAACTCACAGGCAAATCACCAAATGAATCCAAGCGTTTCGGCACAAAAACAGTCGATAAGTTAACGTTTGACCAGAAGGTTCCAGTTATTATGAGGCAAAAGGAAATTCCTCGAGTTTCCCTCAACAAAACAGTAACTGTACGAATTGGAAATACAGTTTTTCTGACCAAAAACGCTCGGGATGTCAATCTACTGTGTGAAACATCTGGTATTAGTGAAGTGAAATATACTTGGACAAAAGATGGCGAGACATTAAAAGCCTCTGAGAAGTAAGTAAATAGCTTCTCTTTTACTTTTGACTGACTTGTTATGTCACTTTTGACTGTGAAAATCCCCCCTGCTGTGCAATATTAGAACATACTGTTGTAAAAATGAGATAAGCATGACCACTGGGCCTTCCATCTTTTTAGCAAAGTAATTTATTTTTGTTATTTTGAGTGTCTGTCACGTTGTTTGGCTTTACTAACATCCAAGTGTTTGTCCTTTCCATGATATTATATGGGAGGATAGACTTTTTTTACAGGGTGAAGTGTTTTGGATGTCCTGACTGTACTTTGTGATGTGCCTTAAGCATTTCATCTGTGTCAGAAAAAGGGCAGATTTATCCTCAAATTAGAAAGCCTGTTGGATTCGTTCAGATACCAAATACATTAAAAACATCTGCCATGGTATAGATGAAAATAAGTCTTAGCTCTTAACCATTTTAAGACAGAAAAATATCACTGGTATCCTCACCATCCTTCAACAGAGTAAATGTTTAGGTATAACTGGAGCTGCATAACTTCAGTTGAAAAAGAAAAAATGAGCTTGTATGGATTTTTTTTTTTCCAATAGTTTAAAATGTTTCTGTTGAGGTCAGTGAAATACAAAGCAATAAAGAACCTATATTAGCATCACGTTTGAGAGCCGTACCTGAGGAACAAGTACATCAAGAGTGTGTAATAGTCAGGTATTTGCTCAAGACTGAGCAAATACTTCTACTTCATTGCTGATAAATTAGAATCTCACCTGATAGTATTAACATTAACTTCGTGTGTGAGCCTCTTGGAATTATGGCTGGCTCTTGAGTAATGAAAAAACTGATTCTGAAATGATAAAGGCTCTTTTGGATATTTCTCAACATACTTAACTGATTAAATGCACTGCCAAGAAAAATATACTTCTGCAGAGCTATCAATTAAAGCAAAGACACCAAAACCAAGCCATTTTAAAAAGTGAAAATGTTTTTGGAACCATGTAGCTCCCACCAGTTATATTTATTTTATGAAATACGCATAATTTTCCATTCATTTGTTGCAAGTGATCCTTTGATTTTTTTGGACATGATGATGTTTTGTTTATTCAGAAGTGTGTTTGCTTCCTAATTTTAGCTCAGACTGATATTCTTTTACTTAAAGCATATATTACCAAAGTAGGTTTATTTTGTATTTTTTTGTCAGTAAGATTTCTTGTAGAAAAATCCACATATATGTGTGTGAACTCAAAAGCCCGTGACATCAATAGCATTGCATCTGAAAAAAGAGCACAAGGAGGTAAATGGCTGTTTATCTGTCGGGTTTGTAAAGAGTGATGTACTTGAGCCATTCACAATAAGGGGTTGGGTTTTTTTGAGGTGCAGATATTTTTAATTTTATTTTTTTGTGAATCTATTTTGTAAGTCTATTTTCTCAGTGTGGGAAAATACCATATGTACAGGGTTTTTGGGTTCAGTGAGTAAAGGGCAACTCTTTAGCACTGAGGAAGGTAACAAGGGAGAAATATTTTTATTTTCAACCTCTTCCCCAGCTTGTGATGCTCTCTCTAATATTTTGCCCCTTAGAAGACATGCCAGGTATTCAAGACACCTCTGAGATTTTGGTGGAATATTTTAAATTCAATAAGAGTATTAAAAAAAGCCCAAACAATCCCAACCCCACAGTAATTTGGAGTCAGACCGTACACCTTTGAATGTCCCAATCCTGCTGAAAACCAAGCTTGCTGTGGAGAGATCGATTTCTTGCCAAGCCTAATACTTTTAATTGTGGTATTCTGATTTATTCATGCTGTTGTTCCCAAGGGATCCTGGTTTGTAGTAGCAAACCCTCTGTCCTTCCAAGGGCTGCAACTAGGACACAGCTTTGTAAAGAAGATTTGAAAAATGTTCCATGTGTGTATCCCTGAGCATCTCCCATCTGTCACCAAAGAGGAGGCAGATCTGTTACTGTGTGTCCTGCTCTAGAACAGTCAACTCCTACAAAGGACTTCTGTTGCTGTATCTGTAACTCTTGCAAGAAGATTCAGTGGGTTTGGACCCAGGGTAGTAACCCCTCTGTTTCCTTGATGATTCTGCAGGGTGATCCTGGACACCATTGGAAAAGTGGAGATTCGGAATCCTACTCAAAAGGAACTTGGCACATACGGATGCCTGGTTGTTAATGACTTCGGGTTTGATATAGAAACATCAGTGCTACTGCGTGCAGGTAAGACTGTAGCATCTGCAGGCTTTTATATATATATACCTGCATATAGAGATGTGTGTGTGTATAAATATAAATATATAAGCACCCATCCTCACTGTCATGTGAAATAGTTTATTTTATTGGTAATCCATGAAACTCTGCCTGATTTAATAGGCAGCAATAAGATGGTCTTGTTGCTCTGAATGCTCTAAAACCACAACAGGTGTGAGTTCAGTCTATCCATATCTATCCCAACTGTATTTTCTGGCTGCTGCTTTGCAAAGTGAATTCTGTTCCAAACATAATGAATTCAAATACAGGACCTATATTTAAAAGCCAAATAAAGCTTTTAAAACTTACTATCCCTTTAATTTCAAAGAGATTCCTGTCATCTTGTCCTCTGTGTTAAATGTGACAAATCTGGAAGCCAGCAGTTTCTCAGCAGTTGTTGGAGATACAATCGTGGCAAGAATTGGAGCAAATATTATGATTGAGTGTCCAGTGAAAGGTAAGCAAAGAACTGCACTGACATTCCTTGTAATGTTGGAATCGGAAGTTTATCTTATATCTTGAAATAAATTACCAGTGAAGGCAGAAAATCATTGATCATTAGTCTTTTTTTATTAGGCATGTCACCCACACCAGACCTATTTCTTTTCTGCCTGTCACTTCAATTTACACACATATGCTCAGAGTTTCCTTTAAAAGTGCTTTCCTTTTCATGAACTGGTCTAGGGCTCCACTATGGAGCTGAAAGCCCACGAGAGTGCAGGACTGTCTTGCTGCAATAGCAAGCATGGCCAGCTGACTTGCTCATCAGAGAACTTTCCTTATCCCTGTTTGAGATGCACATATGTCTAGACTATTGTTAAAACTGAAAATGAAATCTCCAGCCATAGCTTAATAGAACTTAAAACCTGACAATGAAGTAAACTTACCTTTTAGAGCCATCAGTCTGCAGCTGCAGCACGAAAACAAAGAACAGTGCCGAGCTGTGAGAGCATACAGATATTTTTCTAGCTCAGCATCTGTGGAGGAGCATTAATGTTAATCAGAAGTTACATGCATTAAGCAGTTCACTGCTTCATTTCATTTTCCAGTCCTTTATGTTGGAAAGGTAGATATTTTCCTTTTAATCTTACCACTGCTGTCTTTTAAGTTTAAAGGGTAAGATTTAACTCACTGCAGCAATATTCTGTCAAATATTCAATAAGCTGAGCTCAGCCTTTTGTGAAGATGATGTGTGAAAGTGCTGGTAATCACAAACATTGCAACTGAGTGCAAAGAGCGACCTCAGAGCAGCCAGAGTGCTGCTCACATTTGTGCTGCTGGGAGGTGCAGATCAGAGGGGTGTTGATACTGAACCAGGGTAGTGATAGAAATATGTGTATGCAAATAGCTCTGCACACAATAGTGGTGCCAGGCTGACATATATTAGGACATGTGGCTCTGCTATTCACCGTTGTACCAAGGCTAATTCTTTGATGAAGTAATATTTTCCAACTATAGTTTGGCAACTCCCTGTATAACTGACCTACATCTCAAATTCAGCAGAGAGTTCATGTCACACTGTTAATATTAATATGGTTAGGATGGGTAAGCAGTTAGCAATTTAAATATAAATTAATATTTTCACATGGGACTGTAGATTTCCAAATGCTTCAGAATTGTGTATATTCGCGAGCCAAACTTTAGTTATGCTGAGACACCAGTGTTGACTTAAAAAATGATTTATCTAATTGCTTTATTTCCTGTCATTGCCAAGGAAGTAAGTATTGCTGTTTGTGAATAAAATAGAGATTGCATGTCTTAAAATGTCACTGAGTCTAGAAGCAGAAAAACTTTTGCAATGGCTTAAGATTTTTCCTGTTCTCCTTTTCTTTAATAAAAAGTAATAAATCACTGACTTCAGAAGATTGAACTTAATAGTACCTTATGCTAATACGTTTGTCTGATAGAACGGGACCCTAAAATATGTCCATTTGCAGTGTAGGTGGATGAGAACTTTGTTGTGAATGCTGATAAAACATCATGTGAATCATCAGAAAAACAAGAGTTTGAATAAGAAAAAAATACTAGTATTTCTATGCCCTCCAAAAGTTCCTACAAACAGGCAGTGTGAGCGTGGAAGAGCCTTTTGTCATTGTCATGCATGTTGATTTACAGGAATGATCTCTTGCACTCTTGGAGGAATAGCCCACTGCAAATCCTTGCAAGTAATATCTGGAGCGAAAGTGCCGTTGGACAAATGTGATCAAATGTGACTCAGCTGAGGATCTCTTAGGGTCACCTGTAAAAGTAATTGTAAGAGCCTTTCTTTTAGTGTCAGGGAGGCCTTGACTAGATCCTGAGCACCTTTCTCACTGCCCCTCCTCCTGATTTCTCAGAGACAAGGATGTGTTTTCTCTGTGGATGACAACTTCTCTGCCTGTCCTGAGTGAAACATTATTAGTTAAGTCTTTGTGTTTTCCATGCCTCTCCTTCTACACAGACATTAGTCATGCAGATTTCTCACTGGTGTCATGCAGATCCATTTGATCTTTTGGCCTCTCACTAGCCCACAAAATAGTTCTCCACAAGATGAACCATCTAATGAATAAGGTGTCTGTGTGTATGAAGAGTATTAGTGCCATGCCAGCAGCAGAATTCTTAAATTACTTTTGAATTTCTTGGCTGCAGTGGCTTCTGAAGGTTTTTTTGTGTTCTTTTTCTTCTGTAGGATAAATAACCTAAAGTACTTTTTAGAGTTGTTCAATCCATAGTTTCCTCTGGGAATAAATCTACATATTGAAGATGTAAAGATTAATATTCTGTGCAGCGTTGGCCGATTGAGTAAAGGGGTTTTCTCTTTTTCATTGTTACTGATTTGATTCTTTTGTCCTTTTGAAAGCTTTTCTTGCACACTCCAAAAATCACATTGAGATTGAAAAAAGCCTTTGAAATGCTGAAGAGCAGTATATCCTAATAAACAGAAGAGCATCAAAGAACAGACTAAGAAAAGTTAGCTGAACCGCTGAAGCTGATGGGATCGCTTTCTTTTCTCTTTTCAATTTATAACTAAACTATTTTTCCACTAATTATAATAAACTCACTTTTATAGCTCCCACACGAGCATACACTAGGAGATATTCATGGCAGTCTGGATAGATTCATATTCCATTCTTACAGCCAAGAGCTTTTCAATCAACACACATGGTATAAATATCAATACTGATTGCTCCAAATTGCGCTTGGATAACATTTATTGTATTTGCAGAAAAGATTGCCTTGTGATTATTGCGAAAATAAACTAAAACTGTCAGACTCCATTTATTGTAAAACCTTTGAAAGTTCTTAGTTGAAGTAAAATAGGGGGAAAGGGGAAATACGTATAAAATGTGCATTGTCTGCCACTTGCTGGTGAGAGAGTGGAAGTGACACACACTGAGCTGAGGTTGTTTATAATTTACATTGCAGCTCTGAAATATCTTGGCACAGAGGCATTGAAAAGTAGAAACTGCATCTTCATCCAAATTCTGCATTCTTATGAATACATTTTGGCTCTCTAATAATAACATACTGATAAAAAATTGCGAGAAATACACAAAACCTGTTGTATCTTTTTGCACAGAAGTTTCACAAAGGTGAACCAACTACTTGGTGTCAGTATTGGAAACTGAAACAGGTCCAGAAAAATCAAGATTTTGATTTTCCATCTGTTCCTTCATTTACCCACACTATTCCAAATGTAACTTTGATGCTGTTCTTTGTCTTCCATGCTTAACCCCTCAGAAGACACCAGTGAAGAAATACAGTGGTTTAATACATAGGATTCTGGCTCTTCGTTTCTTTTAGGTTTTTTGTGTATTCTAAAAGATTTTAATAATAGATTCCAAAACCTTGAAGGTTTTGAGTAGAGATTTATTTTATGAGGAAGGAATGACAGTATTTATAATATAAGAAAAATCTTTTGCACTTACGATTTTTACAATAAGTGCATCTACGTTAGAGTTTTTGTTTGGATCAGACATAAATGGGAAGGGCTCAAGTATGTACTTCAAAAGCTTAATTGTGCTTTGCTATGTGTTTTTTAACAGCCTAGGAACCTGACAACTCAATTCCTTTGGATATACCTAAGCTGAAGGGTGTGCCTGGGGACTGTGCCTATTATTTTCCCAGTATTAATGGACACCAAGTGGTCCAAAGCAGTCTTCATCCCAACACTCATGGGGAGAGTGTTTTGGGACCGCAGTACCTACTATGTCTCTTTCAAAGCACATGCCTAAGGCCCTGCGCTGCTTTCTAATGTAAATGTAGCCTACAGAGTTCAGGGAGGGAGGAGGGAACATAAATTGAAATGGTTTATTGAAATTGTGTTTTTTTCTCTCACAGCTTTGCTAATTTGAGGGTATTACTTTAAATTCCTAATTCAGGGAGGGTTAAGATGGATTGTGTGAAAGTAAAATTTCAAATACTTCCTACTTCAATTTGCAAAAAAACTGTGAAGAAGTTCCCTAGGTGAAGTTTAACATAATCTAATAGTGTAAAGGAAGAGGTGAGCTTGCTGGTTGGCACCTGAGTGAGTGACTGAGAGGAACAAGCGGTCAAATTTACAGTGCAGAGAGGGAAGGGAACCCCAGAGACTGTTCTGGTATTTGTGATGCTCAGCATTTTTATAGAAGCTCTCAAAAAGAATGTGAGCAGTTAGTTGACTACAGCTTTGAAGAATTGAAGATTTATACAGGCTGATTGGATCTAAAGCTCTGCAGAGAGTTGCAGCAGGATCACACAAATCGTGTTTAATAGCTAAATGAGGGCAAAGGATGTTCAGAATTGATATTTGCAGAATAAACGTACACACAGAGCAAGTAGTTCTAAAGAGGGACTTACAGACATGGCTATACCTTGAAGACTGTCACTCAAAGAAAGATGAGTGGAGTTTTGGTGGGTAGTTCCATGGGAACACCAGCACACTTGCTGGGTGCTGGCCATAAAGGCAAATCAAAGCTAATGACAGAGGAATGGATGAAAGAATAGAAAATATATATTGGCCATTGCTTAAAGCTCTGGTGAATTCTGCTTGCAACTTGGTAATCTCATCTCAAAAAGTATGTAGTAGTGCTGGATGAGGTGGAGAGGAGAGCACTACTAGAGGAAATAGGCATGATGGTCTAAGGGCTACTTCTGGTCCTGGAACACAGGAAGGGTCATTCAGTAAGTGCCATGACTTTTGTACTCTGCCTACACATCCCCGGGTGCCCATCAATAGACAATAAGTGCTTTTAATTGGACTTCAGGTCTAAGGATAGCAATTCCTGCATAGTTCTCTAATTTCTGATGAAATTATATTTTCCAAGTGTGTATATTTTTCCCTCTGTGTGTATGTACTTTATGATGATAAATGTCTGAGTCCTTGGTGATATAGCACAGTTATTCAGTAAAGTGAAAATGTAATTACCATAGTTGGGCAAAACAGTCTCTGCTAACAGTGCTGAATTGTGGAACTGCCCTAATGAACACCAACCAAGTCTTTGTTGGGGGTCGACTACAGAATTCAGTCTAGGAATCATTAATTGCCTAAATATAGTTTCCTTGCTTTAAGTGCCTGATTTTGAAAAATATTAGCCTGAAACTTGTGCAGCTGGAAAAAAGATCAAGTTCTCTTTGAGATGACAGCCAGAGAACTAAACAGAACCCGACAGAGCTGTAGCAAGAGCGGGACGAGAAGGGGTCTTGTTTGGGAACCCCTCTAAGGGGGTCACCAGATGTCGGTAAGAATATCTACAGCCTGCCAGATGCTGCTACCACCTAGGAAGAGGGGCTGGTAGGAAGCAGGAGAGGTAATAGCTTTGAAAGATTGTGAGAGAAGGGGCAGTGTCAGAGGGCAGGTTGGGGGATCACAGCGAGTGCCAAAATGTCTCAGGCTGGTGCTCCATCCAAGGCTGTTATTCCTGTTGAAGTGGGCAAGATTCATACAGGTAATTTCAGTAGCAGCAGGATTTAGGCTTTTTAGGGTTCACTAGAAGTTGATTGCCCAAGCATAATTCAGGTGAGTATGAAGGCAGTTTGTGAGAGAAAATATGAAAACATATCAATCAAAGTAATTGCTTTGTAAGTGCACTGGAGGTGTTAGTGAGTGTAGGATAAATAATAGACAGATGACATTCATTGTGTGTATTTCTGACCCAGAAGTGTTTCCTCTGAAAGTTGACATGCAAATTTAGCCTCTGAAATTAGGTAAACTTTTAGTGAAGTACAGCAAATGTGCTTTGTGCCAGCACAGTTCTGCCTTGCTCTTGAATGGGAAATACAGAATACTTTATGAGATTCTACATAGCTGGGGGAAAAATTTCTGAAGACATATCCAATGTTTTAGAGCAACTGGTTAGTAGGCCAAGATTTTTATGGTGTGTAATATTTCACAGGGCTTTCAAGGTTGGAGGAAATTTGTTTTTGAACACTGAATATTTTAAGAGCACCCTATAGTGCGGATTCCTTTTATTTTTTCTTCTTTTAAACACGTGTTTTGCAGTCCTATCCTGAGCTGGAGTTTTTTTCCATAACATTTGCTGTCCCAGGGCCACTCATGGCTTTTTTCATGGAACATTGAGTATCGTAGATCTGCTCCAGTGCTAGTGGAAAATAACCTGTGTTTGAGGTCAGAAAAAGAGATTAAACTAATTTTAAAGTTTTATAGCCACTTAGGTCTATAGTAGAAATTTTTAAGAGGATTTAGATCCGTTGCAACAGTAAAATTTGCATTTTTAAGGTTTTTCTAAGACTAAGAGGGCCTGAGTTCAGGAATGCGCCTTTGTTCATGAAGGACAGTTACAGCCATCTTTAATTTTAAGTATGTGTTTAATTGCATTCCATGATAGGAATGGATTTAGTCTTATACCCAAGTGCTTTCCTGACTTGGAGCTGTAGAATATGATTGTTTGATATCTGAATCCAGTGATAGATTTGAATCACTGGGATTTATACTGCATTCAGGGACTCTGAACCTTTGGCATTTTGGGGAGTTGGTACCTTTGGGATCATCCTCAGCTGTGTCTGTGGAGATGGAGTAGGAAGGAAACAAAGGTGGCTACAGGCTATCTCCTACCTCTGCTCCTTTCCATTCTGTCTGGGCATCAAACCAGGAATTCTTCAGCTTGAAAGTCTTCTTGATACAATTCTGTAATGGAAAAGGCTCCCAAGGACAGGGTGAAAGTTACTTTTGTTCATTTAAAGTCCTTGTGTAAACCAACCTGTGTGTAAAAGAGAGTTAAGCATCTGCAGTAAAATTCAACCTTGTACACAAGACAAACTCCTCTGTGAAGTCCAAAAATATGTCCCAAAGCTTAAATATAATTTCAGGTCCTTTAAGAAAAAAAAAGAAAACAAAAACTTGGGTTTGGCTTATTTTTGCTTAGTTTAGTTTCTACTTGGATATGAAAACAGTACTTAAAACTCTTAAGGTTTTATTTACATGAGTACTAAAGGGTAAAGAAGAGATTTTAGGCCTTAACTACTTGCCTAGAGAAAAAAGAGCTTTTTTTAGTGTTTTGATGGTATTCTTGAACTCTGTCCTGCAGTTTCTGTGTAGGAAAATGAGTGTTTTTCACAGTGCTACTGTAAGAGTCTCGTCACAAGAGGAATGTGGGAATTGTGTGCTTTGCCTGCTTTCTCACAAGAGCTGATAGATGAGACTTAGCTCAGCGTGCAGTGCTGCATTCCAGTAGGGAAGGAAAAATCTTATCTTGGGAGCAGTAAATATGGAGTCTAATTTCTAAAGGAAAAGCATTGAAACTCTACACAATGGAAGTTTTTTCCACCTGAAATGTGCTAATGGTGCCTGCATGCTGGGGTTGTGCTCTGTGATGGGTTGTGAGACGGAGTTTAATGCAAAGCACTGTTAAGGAGAAAGGTAAATGCAAACCCAAAAATAGTTTTTGTAAGTGTCCTTGAACAGTAAGAGTTTCTCCTGATAGGAATTCTAGAAATGAGAATGTAAACAAGAACTCTGTTTGTCATGAGAGTTACAGCACAAAAAGATTTTTCACTGGCCATACGAACATACAGATAAACTGAAGTTGTCCAGAAGACCTTGAAATGCATGTGCTGCTTTGCCAAGGAGTGCAAAGGAGTTGGACTACAGGGGTCTCTCTTCTTCTCCAACTTTCTCTCCTTAATCCATTTCTAGGGTGTCACTTAGGAGATGTGATAGCACTATACCATCAGCCTTTTTTCTGACTGGTGTCTCTCTGGATACAGAACTCTGAAAACTTCATATCTCGTTTGTGCCCTGCAGTTTTGGGTTCCCCTGAAAGGTTGGAGGCCCCTGATTTCTAACATAGAGTTGTGTCCTGACTGCAGAGTGTGCAGAGTCCTGCCCTCCTCTCATCCCTTCATGCTCTATTCCAGCCTGTAATCAGTCCCCAAACTCTTCTCTGAAAGGAATCTTCCTGTTTTTCCTTAGCTCAGGGCTCGGCTCAAGCTGAGGATTTACTTTAATACTCTTAATGACAGCAAAAGCCCATGAAAAGGTCACAGAAGGAGCTTGATTGCAAATACCAGTTGTTTTTAAGAAGATAATCCAATATCTCTCAATCTCACTTTCAGATAGTGACACTGGTTTTTTTATCCACATAATAAGTTTTGGGGAAGGAAATAGAACCATGAAATGCAAAATCTTCTAGGGTCTTCAAAATCATTGTGGAGAGGCCAGCTCAGAGGGGTTCAGCACACAGTTCACATAACAATTATTAGCCCTTGGATAAAAATCTTCCTGATAGTTTTTGCTAAAATACCATGGAGCAGTGTTGTGATTATCCCCACTACTGTTTTCAGCTCAAACAGCTCACCTTTATGGATGCACCCTGAAGGTATCCAGGTAACATCACCTCCACTTCAAAATGACAGCATGTGGTAACTGTGTATAATGCACTAGTGTTGTTTTTTCCTGTGATGTGTTTAACTGATCATTTTCCGTGGCCTCCCCACACACAGGCTCTTTACCTGTGAGCGCCAGCACCCCAAAGATCACTTGGGTGGATTCACTGTGCATGACAGATGGACTGACTGCTGGGCTGCTGTGCAGGGCTCTGTCTGCACTTCTGCTCCTCAGACCTCGAGCTCACGTTTGTGTGCTCACATTACTCACTTGAGTAAGGATCTGATTTACTCGTGTGTGTGGTATTGCTCACTTGTTTCCCCCACAGAGAAACATATACAGCTCTTTGGAAAAACAAAGGGGAATCATTTGCTATAACTTGAGCGTAAGGTGTGTGACAGATATGCAGTTTGGAACTCAAAATGAGTGGCAAAGCTGTTCTGCAGATTTCTGCAAACTGAACTCCAGCCCCCAGGTTTTAAAAGGCTGTACATATGTCTGAATGGGACAGGGCTAGAAGAATAGAGACATGGCTGTTTTTCTGGGATAAACTCTAGGATACAAAAAATATTTGGAAGAAAAATATTTTACTTTAGTTAAATCTTGGAATGAGCTCCATTTCTAAATGCTGTTGTGGGAGCAGAGGGAGGACAATATCCCAGAGTGATACTGGGCTGATGTTTGATAGAGGCTCAGGTTAAAAATTTAAATTTGAACCATTCCAAACATTTTTGTGTTTTGTAGAATTTGACTTTAATAGTTTTTACTTTAGTCCCATCTCAACTCTGCTGCTTCTGACTTCTTTTTGGCTCTAATTGCTCTGCTGGATTTTGGTGCCAGTGATGTTAGTCTGGCTGCAAACCTTTAGGCCTTATATTTGAACAGCTTAGCATCCTCACACCACTTCCTCAGCCCATCTGCATAGTAACTATATACTCCTGAATGGCCATGGAAATTACACTGTAAAGGAAAAATATGTCTGAGAATGATACACTTCAGCCAGAAAGCTGGGGTAAAATGGAAAAAAGACCCTTAAAACAAGACCTCGTCCTAATTCCAAAAGGACTTTTCAAAGTGGCATAAAGCTTCTTTTGGAAACTTGAAAAACAGCCTGGGTTTTAGACCCCTGTGCACTCTGCAGATCTGCAGCTTCCCTCAGTAAAATACAAACCTGCATGAGTTTAAAAGCACCAAACAGCTGCTAAATTGTCTAGAATAAAATCTGTGATTGTGCAGAAGGGTGTTTCTCTCCTCTGCCTTTCTAGACAAAATGGCGGGGGGAGCTTTTTCCTTCAGTGAAATAGCAGGTTCCAAAAAGTATGTCTGGTTCCTATTACAGCAAAGGAAAAACTTGAGGTGTGCGTTGGAAGTGCTAAGCCGGTGATTGAAATGCTAAAGTTGTTCCTAAAGGCCATTCCACATCATGAAGACATCATCTGTAAAGTAATACTGCACAATGATCTGTGAAGCGAGGAGTCTGAATTAGCATCGAATATGGCTGGAACTTCCAAATGTCCAAAATTCGGGTCGGCTTCTGTGGCAGAACCTGTTTTGGTAGTCTTCAGTGAGCACTGGCCGATGTGTTTAGCAAGAAAAAGAGTTCAAGTGAAAGACAGTTTATCTGCTCTGACTTGTCCCTTCCCTGCACCTCTGTGTGCCTCTGCGGCTGCTCACTGTGCCACGTACATCAACCTACCCAGTGACTTCCCGAGCATTTTGGAACTTGGAAAGAGCATTTCTGCTGCAGCAGCTCAACCAGAGCACAAGCAATGAGGTGTCTGATTTGCCAACTCGCAAAATATCTTTTTAAAGGCAAATGTTTGAGGAGTGTAAAACAGTAGAAGTCCTCCCACTGGTACTGTGCCAGTGGAAAAATCATCTCATTAAAAATAAATATCCAGAGTACTTTGTTGATTAAAATTTAAAATGACAAGTTATCTGCAAATGCTGAGGTTCTCACAGCTCGAGAGTTAGAGCAGGAATGATGATAGACCTTTGGTTTTCTATGCCCCAGTAACCGAGATTGCTTAACAGCTAAGTCCCTCTTTCTGTTCTTTTCCCTTCACACTGTTGTTACTAGTTGCATAGATCACATCTGCAACTTGGAGAAGTTTACAGGAGTTTTTTGGCATAAATTGGCCACATGTATTTTCTAATCTAATTGATAAATACATCCTTTTTTTTTTTTCTTCAAGAGAAATGTATTCCCTCAATTATTTTTTCTTTCTTTTTGATCAGAAATTGAATATTTCTTCCTTCCTTCATGTATTTTGAGAGAAAAGTTGAACGTAAAAGGTCTGTGCAGACCTTTACATCAGCTAGTCCTGACTGGATTTAATGATCTCACATCTTGTTCAGCAGCAAGACACGTGAGCACATTGTTTTTGTAGAACTGGTAGCAGTTTTTAAAGCTGTCCATGAGCTTGGCTTTACAGAACTTACTTAACTTTAACCTTTAATCTTAGTGAGGTGCTGAATTACTAGGAAGGCTCAAAACTGAGAAATTTTCTTGTGAGTGTAAGAAGTGCTTGTTTTGCTACAATGTTTTTACTTTGGTTTTTCCCCTCTGTGAAATGACAGTGGAAACCCAGGATTCTTGGATGTTGTGGTATCAGTTAGCAATATAAACCCTACAGTTATCTCTCACAATAAATGCTTTAATTACTTGCATTTTAAAGGTGTTCCCCAACCAAACGTAACATGGTTGAAGAAGAAAGACGTTCTACAAATCAATTCTTTCTTGGTTTTGAATGGCTCTTTATTTCTGAGGAATGTTTCCTAT
Source organism: Pyrocephalus nanus (assembly GCA_038380795.1). Classification (NCBI taxonomy): domain Eukaryota; kingdom Metazoa; phylum Chordata; class Aves; order Passeriformes; family Tyrannidae; genus Pyrocephalus; species Pyrocephalus nanus. The sequence goes on from CM076272.1 coordinate 11,633,331, forward strand.
GAAGATGCAGGAACATACACCTGCAGAGCAACTAATGCTCTCGGAAAAGCCGAAGCTGCATCTGTTCTCCAAATAACTGGTGAGTGCTAAATGACAATACCTTACTGATAACAGCAGGGAGACACTTTATAATCAAAATTAAACTATAAAATAGTTGGGAGGATACTTAGCACTTTATTAGGAATTTGGAATTTTTGATTGCATCTGACTCCCTGTGATCTGTTCTTTATTTTGTGTTTCCTGTAATGTGGATCTACGAACAGACAGTTTGACTCGTCACTTCAAGGTTATTCCATCTTCTTGCCTCCAGGCAAATATCACCCTTAAACCAGCTGACACATTAGAAACTAAATCCACTGTCATGTTACACAGTTCGCAGTGCTTTTATCTGGGGAAACAGGGCAGGCTTGAGCATTAAGAAAATCTACAGGGAATGAAAGCAAAGACTGGTTTTGGGATTTGGTTTTTGTTTTGTTTGTTGCATTGGGATTTTTAATTATAGAGGGCAGTAAAATATAGGGACATGGAAAAAAAATTCTGAATATGAACTGCTGACTCTCAGAATAGAAAATGTAAAGAAAAACTCTCTATATAATACCCTTTTGTAAGTAGATTAATAATGTAATACCGTATAATACAATCTTGCCTTGCAAATCATTGCAGTAAATGGATCATTTGGCTCTAGAGATGAGCTTTCTCACTATTTTGCTGTACAAAGAGCAGCACAGCTCCCCATGGCCAGTCCTGCTACAAAGCTCTCTTTCTTGGGCACACATGGAGGGCAGGCTGTAGCTGTTTGGGTCTGTTGGCCAAGGAAGACGTTCCAGAGGCATAATATGAGTCTCTGTGTGAGGATGAGTGTAGGCTGAAGCTGCCTTCCTGGTTTCAGTTTTCCTAGAGTGCATGAAAAACTTGGATGTTCCAGAGAGGAATATTATTACGATGACGTGACTGGAGGATTGCTCACAAGAGTCTGAACCTCGTTTCTATTCCCAGTCACGTGACATTAGTTTAAATAAATCTGGAGCGGGTAGGAGAGGGCCAAATTCTGCAAGTTTTTGGCTGTGCAGGACTGCACTGAAATGGGAGGACTTCTGCTGTCAGGATTTGCAGATTGCACTGGCTCAGTGTTGTCTAAAACATCATCACATCAGTTTTTGGTCTTGGCTACAGCATTAACTGCCTGACCAGGGCCAGTCCAGCAGTAGCACAAAGTCTGTGCAGCCTTTCCAGTAGAAGACATGGCAGTCTTTTGGCCATGGGACTGGCATCGCTGTGCTTTTGTGGAGACTTGTTTTGCCCCAGAGTTTACAGACAAGCAGAAGGCTTAGCACAGACATTGCACACTGAGGAAAAGGGTTTAACCGTGTAAAATGACCCACAGAAGTTCGAACGTAGCAAAAGATTTAAACCCTTCTGGAAGAGTCATGGATATTATGTACATTCATCAGAACAGAATTGTTGACTAAGTGGTAAGAACTGTGTGTTCCTGACAGATTGCCCGCATTTTTGGCAGTTATTCTGCCGGCACATGATAAAAAGGAGGAGTTGCTATAGTGATAGGCATTTGATTCTGCATACATTATGTTATCTTGTGCATAATGAGATTTTAAAAGATTTTCTTCTTTTTTTCTGTTGTAGCACTTTGTCTTAATTCCATCTAATGGAACAGAGGAACTGACCTTAGAGAATTCCTCTGAGAGAATTATTTTTCTTACAGTTTCTGTGTGTTAATGGCTTGTAATGAAACAATAAATAACATTGGCATGAAAACCAGGAAATACATCCTGTAAATCTTGTTTTTACACTCAGTGTTACAGACCTATTTTTCTGTTAAATTCAATAAATTTGATTAATGTAGAAGCTTGCATAAACAAATATTTTCTGTGTTCCCCTGCTTACATATCTGAAGTTTATTTGTTATATGGGCATACATGAAGTTGATCCTAAAGAATGGCAAAGTGCTACTATCCTTCTGCTTCATGACTAGCATGCTAGATATTTTGATTATTTTTTTTTTTAGCATCATGATTTAATTCTTGGTAAGAAGAAATCTTATGCATTGTATTACAGAACAAAGATTTACAGAGAGTAACACTCAATTATCAAAGGGAAGCAGAAGAAAGCGTGTCATAATGGCATCTGGAATTGGTACAAATGTCACTGTGGTACCTGGAGATCCATTAAGAATAGGTGTGTTGTCTTTTCTGCTTTGTCATTTTATTTATTTATTTATTTATATTGGAGGGGGCCCCATGGAAAAAGTGAGTATAATTCCCAAGAGTCTGGGTTTGGTGACCACCTGGATTTCCTAACTCTACCTTAGTTTTCTTTTATCGTGGAGGAAGCCTTAGAGTAAGACACAAAGTAATTTTTTTATTTAGCTTTTCAAAAAATATTTTGGAAGGTTGACCTTTTAGGCATCTTGAGGTGACTCATTGTGACACTAAAGCTGCGTAATTACTCTTTGAGCTTCACTTGAAAAACATGGGAGGGGGTTCAGCTGGGCTCTAGAAATGTTTGGGGTTTTTTCCCTGTCTAAATGAGGGCCTCTGTTTCCATCCCTGCTTGTGCCCATGGAAATGCAGTAATTTTGTTCAATGTGTTCATGATTCTTTTCACCAAACAGATAAAAACTCTTTAATTACAGACCTATTTCCGTACTGTATAGTCTGGGATGAAGTCTTCATTCCATTTAAATAATTGTTACCCCCCATCCACTTGGTTCTTATAGAAGTTAAGTTTATAAGAACTTACTGAAAGGGAAAATATAAAGAAGTGTATTAAGTGTTACCACAGACCTGATATCCCTCAAGAGGCAGTCAGGATTTTGGGCCATAGCTCAGACTTCAGTGAATTTATGCATAGGCTTGTTTTTAATTAGAATGGTGATGTCTTTTATGTGGAATCACAAACTCATACATCCTTGTTCACAAACATTTCGGTGTGTCTAGAAAAATCTGATTAAATCCTGTTGGTTTTCAGGTTGCCCGGTGCTGCCCAGCTACAGACATCCAGTCCACTGGCTTTTTGGAGATAGTCCCATTGAGGAAGTTAAGACCTTGGAATACCGAACCCTGGTTGGGGGTCGTATCCTAGAGGTGAACACCAACTCTGGTCAATTTGCTGGACAATTCCAATGTTGGACTTCAGCTAGTGCAAAACTAATGTCAGTTTGGGTAAATGTCAAGAAGGAAGGTTTGTTGAAAATTATATGACAAATTCTTGAATTTTAAAGTATATTCTTTCACTCTGTAGAGACTTTACTGAAAACTAACCTGCTTTTGTGCATTGAAAGTAATTCACAAATACATATTTAACTTCACATATGTGAACAGTCCCATTTAAGTCAGTAGACAATGCCTGTACTCAGAGTTGGATATGTGAATTAATGTGTATCCAAATATCATGTGAGGGTTTTGATTTCTTACTTGTATATCTGAGAAGCTGAGAGAACAGGTCTTTCTGCTTAAACTTTTTTAAATCAGGCAGGCACTTCTCCTTCAACAAATGATACAAATTGCTGTTGTGATAGCCCACCGAACTGAAGCAAAACTGACTTTGAGGTCATCTTTGGAAATACCTTCATTATGATCAAAATAATTTTAATATAATTGTCATAATCCAGCATCATTATGATCAGTATGGTACTGCAGTCACCCTGAAACACATTAATGTACCAGGGCACACTCACTGATTTCTTTCACTCAGGAATCTCTCATAATGTTCTCCATTGTAATGCATTTGCACAAAACCACATTAGTAGGTTATAAAATGCGCAACTGAGGATTGTAGATGAAGTTGAGAAGAATCTTATATATGCACCAGCAAGACAGTCATCTGTATCTGCAAACGTTTTACGAAGCTTTAAGCATTTTAAGTACTTTAAAAATTAATTACATTGTCTTTTTAAAGCCCAGTTATAGTTATGAACTTGGATCCTCCTAGGAGTCTGGCAGCAAAGCATTAAAACTCCCTTTGACATTAAAAAAAAAAAAAAATAAAAAAATTCTGACCAGTCAATTCCCAGGGAATGCAACTAGATTTAAAAACAAGTATCTGTTGAAACTTAAAGGTTTTGTATGTTTTTTATCTCTTAACCTGTCAAAATGATTTGGCTTATGGTGCAAAGGGCTCAAGCAGTAGGTTCAGATCCCCTACACTGTGTATGAGGATATTCTGTCACTGTTTCCTGGGTGAGGATGGTTCTGGTATGTCTGGGGTTATAAGAGTCAGTTACATTTGCAAAGTAATTTTACTAAAACATATCTATGATCAAAACATTCATTTTAAAAATAAAAATTAAGTAAAAATATTAATAAACTGAGTCAGAAAAACATACTAATAGAATTTAACAAAAAGTAAGTCCAGTCCTTGATCCTAATCTAGAGCTGAATAGGTCTAGCCAGGTATTGAACTCTCCACCTGTCTTGGGGTTGTCCAATCCCCTTTCCCAGTCAGGTTGCTCAGTGTTTTGGGGTGATTCCATTTTGTAGTTGAGAGCTTTAACTCTGATTGACACTTATGTAAATGTTTCATCATGGAAATATCCATGCATTTGTGAGACTGCATAATCTCCTTCGGTGGTTTTTGCACAGTAGGCATATTGAGGGCACTTCTGAGCAGTATCATCCTAGTTAAACAAACAATACAGTCTCTCCATCATAGCTGCAGTCAGTAAATTTAACTATTTCTACTTTGAAAAAGGCCCTTTTGTATTATTTTAAGAAACCCAGAAGTAATAAGGAAACATTGAAAAACAATAAGTTAAAGAATTCATTATGTGCTGGAAGAGTGAGCCTGTGGACACAGCTGGTAGCTATCAATTATTCTTGGTTATTATAGAAAAACCTGACTCCTTCTGTGATCACATAAAGATCTGTCAATATTGCATAGTACTTCATCTTTTACCAAGTGTCAAAAAAAAATTTTGGAGGAAAGAGTAAGTGTGGAATCGTGAGTAAGTATAAAGGTAGTAATGGTTAGAAGTGATCGGTTTTTAATATAAAACGCTCTTTAAAACAAATTCCTTTTTCATCTTGCCAGATGCCTCAGTAGCAAATTATTTTTGCATTAAATACTTCTCTGTAGTTTAGTACAGGATTTTCTTAAATCCTGAAATAATGTGAGGTGTCTGGAGTAAGATGAGTTTTCTTCAGAATAAACTTATTGTAGAACAGCAGGAAACCTGGAGAGCCTGATTTACAGTTTCCTCTTTTTAATGCTCATTATATAAAAATGTTATGAAAGTTTTAAAAGAAGCTCATCAGTTCCTACTGTGAGCCAGGTTCTGCCCTTCAAGTGCACATATGCTGATCCCATTTGCTTTTTAGAGAGCTTCTTGCTCATAGGTAAGGGCTGAAGTTGAGGGGAAGCTGAATGGGTCTAAATTCTACTTTGGCTCGTAGTCCCTTTTCATAATGCTGAAATATTTGTTTTTTTTTACAGAGGATGCAATATCTATCCAGCCTACAGAGTGTGCTGCCAAATCAATCAAAATGTGACACAGTTACAATGTACAGTGCCTCTCTCACACTGCCTCCCATTGCATTTCTTAGATTATGCCTGGGAATATGCTGAGTGGAGTCCTTGCTCTGCGAGCTGTGGGCATTCAGGAACCCGCTCCAGAAGGATTCAGTGCATGAACGCAGAGAGACAGAAAGTAAATGAATCCCAATGCAGAGAGCTGCAAAAGCCAGTAGTTATTCACCAGTCATGCAACACAGAGGACTGCCCTGCCAGGTAACCTCCTTTGTACTCTATTTCCATGTGCTCTAAGTGTATTACAATGCACTCACAACCTCCTGAAATTGTGGTTTTTCTCTGTGAAATTTCTGTATTTATGCTCTAAGTCTGAAATTTGGGGTTTATTTCATCATGAACCCTTTGAAGCATGAGAGATGTGAAAATGGATCCACCAGCAAGAAGGGAAATGCTTGATTCGGGCTGAATAAGTAAGATCTGACTGTGTCTTCATGCTGCTGCAGCAAGTCTTGCTGCTGTCACATCTCAGAAGCTAAGCTGGAGATCTCTCTGAGACGCTGTGGAATCTGTGCCACCGCACAGAGAGAAAACTCTTGATGTTTAGAGCAGCCAGGATACTCTGTGTTCACCTGCTCTCAGTTGTGCCAGCAAAGCTCTGAGTAGGATGCTGACTGTGGAATGCCTCATTTGTCTCTAATACCCCTCACCACAGTGCTCCTTGTGTGCCCTTCCCTGCCAGTTTTCTCACCGGATCAGCTGAGAATATTTATATTGCAGACAAGTACACCTCAGCATCCAAAGGCCAAAACCTTGACCTCTAGACTACTTGAGTTGCACTGAGCATTCCAGCCCAACAAGATGTTGCTCTAGGTCATTAGCAGGAAACCCTACAGGAGTCCTGAAAACAAGTGCTTTCTGTTGCTTTAAGGAATTTGCCATCACTGTAGCAATGTAAAAATCTGTGAGGGATGCACACATTTTGGAGTTGTCCCTCGCTGGAAAATGTTGGGAGAGAAGAGTTGAGACCTTAACTGACATCGTGGGAGTGCATCGTGCCAGTATGTTCTCACTCCGTTCTAAATACAGAAAACATAGCAACAGATTTATATCAGGAGAAATTTGTTTATATTTCATTATTAGCAGCCAAAAATCAGATCATCCTAAATTGTGAGACTGAACTCCAGCCAGCCCATAGAAAGCAAACATTTTGCCAGTGGAAAGATACTGAAATAGAACCAATAGTTCGAAAACCAGATTAAGTTGCAGGTTTCCCTCCTAACTCCAGCCTTGTGGAGCAGATGGCAGGAGGATACAAGAGGGCCTGATGCTCCCCTGAGCGAGGTCATGCTTTCAGTGAATTGCAGGGTATGACTTAATCACTGGACTTGGAGTATTCACAGCAAAAACAAATCAGTTGTTTCACATGGCTAAACAGTGTGGGCACTGAATTGTCTTTTAGAATGCTTTGATTTCTTCTGCTTTTAATTTGGCTTTATATATTCACCACTGGAAGGGAATTGTGTGTATAGTAACATAATTAACTCTGCCTTTCGTTGTACATGTATGCTAACATACACATTGCTTCTTTTTTATGAAGTATTCCATGCTTTCTGTACAGGAGCGTCCCTGATGCCTGGAAAAAAAGGAAAATAGCCCTGTGTCTGGTTTTTGGTGCCTATAATTTCTCCTCTCCCTGTGATTACTGTCCTGGGAGGGAAGTGCAAAATGTCCAGACTTCCCTTCCCATTTCCACACTTACTGATTTCTGCTCAACCTTCTCATCCCAAGGCAGCTCTTTAGAAAGTATCCATAGAATTATTAAGGCTTTAGTCATACGGTCAGTGCCATGAGCCCTTACGCTTCAAAGTGCTTTGCATGTGTTTAATCACTTCTTTCTCTCACAGCAGAGAATACAGTTAAGCAAATATAAGGGTTTGAGTATGTACTTAACTTGTGCTTTGCTGGGCATGCACCACACCAAATGTTTGCAAAAATACTTGAGCTTTAAGCGAGAGAGAAATGAGAGGGTGCAGACTGTAAAAGATTAATCTTCCTTGAAGGGATATAGGCTGTTTGACTGTAAGAAAATTAAGTAATTGCTGAAGAGACTAGAACATTTTTCCTGTCATCACTGTTGTGCTACACATAAAGTCCCATTCTGTATTTCTAGCCTAGATCTATGAAAAGATCAAGTAAATAGATTGTATTACCACCTTCTGCCTCCCCAGTGTTGTTCCTAGCTGCCAAGACAGACTAAATCTTTGCAACTTGTAATCAATAAGTAATATGTTCTGCTTGAGCCACCATCTAGCGAGATGTCTGTGTAATAAATTTGGATGAGTTATGACACCTGTCACCTTAGTAGTAAATAAGTTGGTACCATTCATTTTAGAAGTTATGGAAAAGTACACTGTCCTTCCTTCTGAAATGTCACATCCAGCAGGGTCTGTAGGGCTTACCCAGCATGGTAACAGGCAGTGTAATTTCTGTTAGCGTATATGGCATCAGTTAACCACATTTATAAGATCTTCCTTAACTGAAGAAGCTGATTCTAGCTCTTCTCGCATCCAAAACTTGCAATGACAGATTCTTTTGATTTTTATTTGCAAACAGTTGCTGTAAGCTACCAGCAAGTTCTCAATAATTGCTCTAAATCTGTCTGTACCTCCTGTAGGTGGGTGGCTGGTCCGTGGTCTGAGTGCTCTGCATCTTGCGGCAGTGGATTTCGCCATCGACAACTAACATGTCAACAAACGAAAGCCAATGGCAGCGTGCTGACACTGCTGCCAGGAGCTTGTACACACAGGGATCGGCCTGTGGGGAGGAAACCCTGCACGGGCCACTCGTGTTCAGTGGGGCCAATGCAGACAAAGGGACAGGTAAGTCACAGCGTTTGTCTTGGAACTCCATGTATTATAAAAGTGGGTGTCATCACACTGTCGGCTGAACATCTGTCCTCTTACACAGGGGAGGAGCTCTGTGGCAGCAGTTGTAATTAACTTTCAGACCAGCCAATTAGAAATCCTGGTTTGGGTTTTTTGTTTGGGGTTTTTGGTTGGTTGGTTTTTGGGGTTTGTACGTGTTTTGTTTTGTTGTGTTTTTTTTCATTTTGTGATACCTGAGCAACTTTCATTTGTTCAAGACTTGACCCAAAACCAGACTATCAGCTTCAGTATATTTTACAAGCTATGCCATTATGATGTATTCCATTTTCCAAGCTAGTATATTGCTTTCATTGCACTCTTAAAAGAACACAGTTTGCATAGCTGTTCTTCTGAAATCCCCAAAGAAGACATAAATGTGCTTCAACAGCAGTTGCCACAGTGTTTACTGCATAGAACAGTTTTCCTTTATTTTCTGTTTCTTCCTTTATGCAGTAAACTTGTGTTCATACTGATACAATTTTTATAATTATTGACATTAAATGGCAATAGTATTTATTCTGTGATCTGCAAAGTAATGACTTAGAATTACTGTTGCCACATTCCTGAGACAGGTTTTAGCAAGGCAAGTTTGTGATTGTCAGAGGTACAAAAAGAATGTTGTAGCAATAGTGTTGTGACCTTATGAGAGCAAACAATGGATTTAGCTTTAGAAATAAGCAGGAAAGTCAGTGTCTTGGTGAAACTGTACACACAGAATCTAAAACATCTAGGCTTTATCCGAACTGAGGTGTGATAGCACTGAAGAAGGAGAAACACAGAGCAGGAATTATGGCTGGGATGTGTAGCTGTAGTTGGGTAGCTGCCTAGAAGGGTAATTCTATTGTTATTAATTTGGTTATTTCTTTTTCTCTCCATTTTCAGTGTTCTGGTCGCTGTGTAGGCCGCCCTGTAGGTTTACAGCATCGTCATTTTATATGTCAGCTTCGTAATGGATCTTTGGTGCCAAACTCTTCTTGTGATGAAAGAAAGAGGTAAACAGTTCGAAGAAGTTACAAGTTAGATTCTTTAGATGATCAAAGGTACAGATTGTCAATGCAGTATAAATATGTAAATTCTTTTGTATGAAACACAAGGAAGGGAGGTAGTAACACTTCTTCTATTCCAGGATTGAGAAACTGGTTTAAAGACACAGGACCTTGTCCTTTGTTCCCTCATGAGTGAGGAGGTGTGATGAATGGGCACAAAATTAAATCCAGGGAATTCAACTTAAATATAAGAAAAAACTGGAACAGGTTACCCAGGAAGGTTGTGGAGCCTCTACAAAACACAGAGATGATCTTGAGCATCCTGGTCTAGTAGACTGTGCTATGAACAGGAGGTGTGGGCTAATCAGTTCCAGACACCCCTTTCAGTATTGGGTATATCATTCTGTGAATAAGGATTTAGCAAAAAGGATTTAACTGCCACTTATTTCCCTCCACAGGCCTCCTGTCAGAAGAAACTGTTCTTCAGAGGCGTGTGATGTCTATTGGAGGACAGGCCCTTGGAGGCCTTGCAGTGTGGACTGTGGGAGCGGATTTCAGTCAAGACGAGTGTACTGCGTACACAGACAGAGTAACAAACCTGTAGCTGATCAGTATTGTGGATGGAGGAAGAGACCAGTGACCTGGCAACACTGCAATGTCACATCCTGTGGCAGTATGTAAATGTTTATTTAAATATGAGCATAGTAATAGTTTGTAGCAGTTATATTAGAAAGTGACTCACAGTTGTACACTAATGATTCTGCAAGCATTTGATTGTACATCAAAGGTAAAACTATCCTCTCCAAGGAGCACTTCATAATCCTGGGGTTACTTTTCTCTAAGTAGGCCAGTTTGATACTAAAGCCTCAAAAGCACTTTTAGAAACAGGATATTTAGGAAGTTGTTTTTTTGCAAACTTCCCTACATGACTGTGCCAGTTGTGACTCACAAGTTGCTGAGCAAGCTGTTAATTCCTCCAGGATGGGGTAGTGTTCTGAAACGGACAATAAGTAAATGAATGGAGCAAGATCACACCTCTTGTGACCTTGTTTAGCTGTTGCCAGGAATGCACAGTAAAATAATTACAAAGCTACCAGGAATCCATCAGTTGTTTGCAATTACAGTGACAAGTTCTGCTATTTCTCTTTTGTTCATTATAAAGCCTCGTAATGTCTAAATATATTTTTCAGAAGGCGAATGCAAGGATACAACTCACTACTGTACATTTGTAAAGCAACTAAAGTTATGCTTGATAGACACCTACAAACAAAGATGTTGTCAATCATGTCAAGAAATGTAAGTCCTCTATGGCAAGTTCATGATGCTGCAGCGAAGAGATGAGAAGAGAGGTCCATTAATCTAACATGCTCGAAGTATATACTTGGAAATGAGACATTACTTGTAACAATTAAATGGAAATGTGGGGCTAATGAAAAAAACAGTATTACAGATTGATGTGCTGGACAGGGTATTTTTTTGGGGAACTTATATTATTCACTCTTCGCAGTGGAACTTTTAATGTTTTAAATGTTTTCGTGTCTGGATTAGCAAGATAATGTCATGGTATATCATCTGTAACATTTTACAGGCCATCACATCATAATTTTATCAGGGGAAAAAGGCATTACCTAAAAACACCAGATGGGGCTTACTGTCCTTAACTTCAGAGAAAAAGTCACAAAAATACTTTGAGAAATTTTGAAATGCAGCAACTATTGACCCCTAGGTTTTCAATTTTTTTATTATATTTAACACAGTTTTTAAATTTATAGAAGCTGTGGCTTGTAGTTGTAAAATTTTTGGCAGCAACCTCATTTTCATAAACAGCTTGAGCTGAAGAGTTGATCTCACAGGATATGTTTTACTGATATTAGCTGTGAGATGGATACACAGAAGCACATTCAATTTTTCATGCTTGTACTTATGTGTATGCAGTAAAAGACACTACAGATGCTGGTACAATTTTCAAAGCTGTTTTGGATAAATGAGGTGTCACTTTTTATTGTTTCTGTTCTAATTCCAGTCTCTGAAGTACGATCGAAGTTCTGGCATAATTACACTTCAGCACTGATAATAAATTAGACAGAAGGCTTCCTTGTCAGAGCTGTGAAGAAAACATTTGTGATCACTGATCTCTTGCCCGTGAAGCCAAATGGGGAGCCAATAACTGGCCAAACACGGCTGTCAGATTTCCTGTCTTGAATAATCATTTTATTTTTCTCCATTAATGGAGAAAAATGTCCAAGGAGGAATTATTAATTATGAAGATAAACAAGTGAAAGAAGTCTATTTTGAGCAGTTTTCCATCAAAATGACTTTCATCATGACCATTAACCATCTGAGTCTTTTGCAAGTTGATAAATTCTTATTATGATATTCCTGGCTAAATTATTTTCCATATTGCAAATTGTCTGATTCGGGCTGTAAGCAGAGGGAACCCCACGGGAGGCAGAAAATAGATGTTTTTTTTCTTTTGTAGTTTCCAATTTAGTGCTCACATTGGAGGCCTGAGTGCTTGCATTGACTTGGCTCTTGTGTTACACCACTGAGCTGTTACAGGCTGGTGAGTGGGTGTGCTGTTAGAGCAGTTCACACACAGCATTCCTGCACAGGGTTTGCATCACTGAAAATTAGGTTAGCACTACTGTATAAAAATGTTTAAGGTGGACTGTCATGTTCAAGGCTGACTGCAAGGAGAGGATATTCCTGATCATTACCTTCAAAATCAGCAATGGGTCTTGATTGTTTAAGCCTTTTTTTTTTTTTTTTTTAAATTAAAATAAAACATTTGTAAGATACTTTTGTAGATATTTATTGTCTGATTTAAAGTGCAATATTTTGTTTTGTACAGTGTTTAATAAAGATTTTTGGACATATATTTTTTCTTATTACCAAAATTTCTTATTCATGTTTTCCCTTTATATTTAAAGTTTTCAAGTGTTAACACATTAGCATTTTTTGTTGCCTTAACTCTGTCTATGGTTAAGTATGCATGCTATTCAGAAGCAGTGCTGGAAATGTTATTGCAATTGGCATGACATTCCTCTGTAGATTATTTTATTGCTTCTCCAGTAACTGAAGATTTTAGCTTTCTTGAACGTAGTTTTGATACTTCTGAAATAAAGTATAGTTTGATTATTCAACACTGTGATTACCCAGAGACTGTTTATTACTATGATTTTCATGGTAACCATGCTTTCATTCTTTGTTATTTTATCAGCTTACTATGTCCATAATTCTGGGATTTTTTCAAAGCCTCAGTTCTTATTTTGAACAGCTTCTCAGACAGATTCTGAGCTTCACTACAGTCTGGTTTGCACTGCTATTAAGAGACAACATAGACGTAACCTGAGTGAAAAAGAAGGAAGATAGTTTGCCAAAATTCAAAGAAGTCAGCTCTGATTCACTGAAATCTAGAATCAGGGTTCTGTAAAAGGTGGAATGAAGTTATATTTCTTTGCTGGTCCTTCATGTACTGAACCAAGCAGAGTTCATTTAGTTCCTATAGAACAGCTCCATGTTTTATATTTAGTGAGTGATGAGAATAAGCTTCATGAAAAAGAAGTTGTTTCAGAATATCCAATATAGGTAAAAGTCTTTAGAAAGAAGAGTCTCATAAATAGTATGTACAAAAGAAGCCTTAAGAAATTTTATTAAATAGAAAATAAATATCTACCAGTGGAAAGGTGGTGTCCTAGATGGTAGTATTGGCAAAGGTGCACGGATCTGTTTAATTTTCCTTTGGTTCAGCAGTGCATTCCTTTTTTGCAGTCTTGAAAACAAAGGAAAGATTCTATACAGCAATTCTGTGCAGCCTGCTGCTGTATGGCAAAGTGCATGGAAAGCTCTTCTGCAATAGCAACTGAATCCATGAATAACTTCTCTGCTTTTACATCTTGGTTCAGCATGACATCATAAAATGCTTTTTTAACAGCTGTTATTTTGGAAAAAAATATTAGTTTTCCAGCCTGCTCTTCATTTGGTTTGCATTTCAATAATATGTTGCTTATGAAAAAGTTGATGTCACATATTGAATACTGTCTGAAGGTTTATAGTATCATTTGATGCTTTTTCTGGAAGCACCATCAATATGTTGTGGCTCTTTCAGCTGTAAAGTAATAAAGACTTCTCTCTTTCACTGTTAAACTTAGGAGAAAACATTAAGGACAAAATGAAAGGGAATATGCCCCTCCACCCTAAAAGTCTTCAAACACATCTGCAGAGGAACTGTTAAATGTATCTGAATATGCCCTCCACTTCCTCTCAAAATCTTTGTACCGTGCTGGTAGGTGGCAGCAAATTACTTTCCATAACTTAGGGTAGGGAAGTGACTTCAGAACTGAAAAAACAGCTGTGTAAATTAAAAAAAGCATCTGTGCTCACTCACAGACTCAGAGGAAGAGCCATTTTGATCAGAACATGCAGACACACTTCATGTAACTTCATGGATTCAGATTGCATTTCTCCCTCCCTAGAAAAGAGAGCTGGAAGGCATCAGGAGCTCCTGTAAACTGCTCAAGACGTACCAAGGTTGTGTATAGGATGTGGACCTGAGTAGATGTGACTGTGCAAAGGTTTGACTTTGTTGTCTCCTCAGTTGTGGCCAGACAGAGAATGACTAAAAGGGGTGCTTGTATTTTTTCTTCTGTGGTAAAGAAAGATGACAATGAATTAGACTTTTTCCTGTGCTGCTTTAAGGATCTCGCAGATCTGCATTGTCCTTGTTCATTCACAATCTGAGGGACGTGAATAATCTTCAGAGAGAAAAGTATAACAATTGCTGTTTCATTAACAGAATAAGTCATATTACAAAACACAGTATGAAGAAAAAAATTTCCTAGAAGTGACTGATGCTCTAGTAATGTCTGGATCTCTCTCATGCAATGCTTTTGTGCACAGCTGATTTGTTCAGTTCGACTTTCTTGCTGTCATATGACCAAGTTCCTGCTTTAAAAATGTTTCCATCATTACCCTTAGCCCTTTTATGACTGATTTTGCTTATGAAGTACAGGCACATAATTCTGCAGAACTCTGTTCTACACCAGTAGGTGTAAGATAAGCAATACTGAGAAAAAAATCCTACTGGAGTGCTGTGATAGAGCATGATAATACAGTTAATCATAGAACTATTAGTTGGTTCGTTTCGATTTCTCAAAATCAGCTAATGATATATAGAGAAAATACTAAGTATCTCATGCAGAAGCATAGTCATATAAAATGTCTGTAAAAAATGTGGTTTTTCTGTATTTGGAACGAGCAATTCTTTGAAGAGCAGAGAGACTGAAGCCAGGCTGTCTATAGATTTTTGCATCTCGGCTGATATTTCTTTTTTTTAACTGAGTTTACACTGTTTTCTGTTATCTCTACTTACACCTGTACAGTTTTCTGCCATTTTTCCTTTCAGACTGCCTCTGCAGTGAACTCTGGCCATGATAACTGGCTGTTCAGCTTTCAAAATCAGATAGCAGTTTCAAAGTACAGCACATGTTAACCTTTTGAGCCTGATTCTCTCTGCCTCCCAACCATCTGCCTTAGGAACTAAAACAAACAAACAAACACCACAAAAACACACAAAAACAAACAAAAGAAAACAAACAAACAAACAAAAAACCCCAAACCCGTAAGAAAAAAAAGAAAAAAAAGATCTATGCAATCTCATTGTACATTGGGTTTAAAAATTACTTAACTGTTGAGGACACATGCACTGAGGGTGTCAGTGTGGCCAGAGCTTTGCATCAGGTTTGTTTCTTTAGGAAGTAAGGCTGAAAGAGCATGATCAGGGAAATAAACAGAGTCTGGTGATATGCTTTCAGTGTGTTTGAATGGTTTCAACTACTACTTGTTAATTGCTGGCAGAAATTACAGTGTGACCTTTATACACACTTTAGAATGGAATGAAGGAAAAGCTAACCTTAGGTCTTTAGAAATGCCTCAGTGTCATAGCATGCTATCTTGTGATTTGGGCAGCAAAATATAAAGAAAAAGACCTTACCAGATTACTGAGGTTATTACTGGTTGCTTAGATTATTATAGATAGCATTATTTGCTTACTCTGTAAAGGACATTACCATCAAAAGACACTATTTCACAAATACAATCATTTGGTTACAGAAAATCTGGAAGAATTAAATGTGCAATACATATGCTTGAGATGGAGCATAATGAAATCTGGAACGTACAATCAAAAAAAGGACAGATACCATGTAAGGTGTAGTATTCCTAGAGCATTTGGCAAATCTTTATTGGTCTTGTAATAAACTTCTGGTTTTGCTTTGGTTTTCTTCAAACTTCTAAAAGCAAAATTTGCGTTACTTAATTTGCTTTTGGTGTTATTTAAAGAAAAAATGAACAAGTTGGATTCCAATTTTTTCACCGGGGTGCTTGAAATATTGCACTTCGGTATTATGTCACAACAGCTACTTCGTTTGGAATGGGATTACAGTTTGACTCGGAGGGTTCTGGACTCACCCGGCGGAAGAATTGGTGACCCTGAGAATCTGTGTTTATGTAGACGTAACCCAGGTTAGATGGATGATGTGCTGGGCAGATCTCTTGTTTCTTTGGAGTATACTCTATGCGATATATAGTTTCATCTTGAAAAGGAACTGGGTTAAGACCTATAACATGTACAGGTTTGCAGCTCTGAGCTGGAGTGCCCTGATGTGGTATGTAGTGAGATCTGAACGTAGTTAAATCAGCAAATTTTCCCGTGGGTTTTTGAATTTCTTGTTCTTTCTTAATAAGGCCTCGTGGACAGATGCTCCAAGGTTTAAAGTCTTCTCTTGTAGTAGTGTTCCCTTGAAAAGGGGCACTGACTCGTCTTCCATGAGGTGGTCTTATGGGGGCAGCAGGAGAAATCTCATGTGAAATGTAATCAAGACGGTTGGTGGAGTTGAGATCCATCTTGTCTGAGGGTGGAACGTACTCTCTGGGTTTGCGGAACTCAGGCAAGGAAACCAGATATGGCTGGTAACGATCCTGGAATTCAGTGGTTCCATTAAAAGGAGCATCGGATCCAACTTTTCTGTGTTCAGGCCTGCAGCTTTTTGCCTGTTGCCCAGGTATGCCTTTGAAGTCTCTCTGGTGGGTTGTGAGATCTTCAAAGGGTTGGTCGCATGGCTTGTACTCTTCTTTTGGTCTTACGAACGGTGGTTCCATCTCATGAACAACGTAAGCGGTGCGATGGATGGTGTTCCCGTCGAAAGGCCCATCTGGCAGCTTGGCTGCAGAAGGTTTAAAACTTTCTGGGGGATTGGGTTCCCTGGGAATATAGTCATCTTGAAATGTGGAAGGATTTCCAAACCTCTCTGTAGGTGGCTCGTACGTGCGCTCCACCTTACAAGATTCCGTTCGCTGAGCTTCCCATAGCCTATAGTCATCTGGAAGGCAAAACCGAAATTCCACCACACGGGTGTTCTTAAGACCATTCTTTTAAAATTAAGACAAAAATTCTTCTGGTATTAAATTTTGCAATACAAAGAAAATGGATGAGAGTGATTTTTTTTACCTGCATGTTTGTGGTATGTCTTCTATTATAGTGTGTGATTAAAACAGACAAAATTTTACAGAATGCCCTGTTTTGACTGTTTTCTCAAGAAAAAATAAAATGTTTCATGTGCTTATTTAGTGTGTGTTTTATACAGAAAATAGCCCTATACAGGTTTTTAATACAATATCTTCCATTTTACTTAGAAGTTTATGCAAGTATACAAGAGTGAAAGGAACTTTATAGGTCAATGGGTCGTGTTCACAACTGCTTGATAGAATCATCTCTTAATTTCCACATCAACGTTACATCCTTTTAAAGCTTCTAGGGATTTTTGTTTTCTTTGCCAGACTGTTCTGCTATAGTTACAAAACTCACTGCCCAGTCTAAACTTCTTCATAGGCACTTGAAATCAGTTTTTTGATTTGCAATTCCTGTACTTGGTGTATTTTCACTCCTTCATCCTTAATCCCTGTTTCATGTTGCTAACATGCATTTTAAATGAAACAATTGTGTGCTTTCTTAGTTGTGTGCTGAGACAAGGCTAATTTATTTATTATTTGCTTACTACTTATGTGCAGGCTAAACAGAAATATTTAAATTCCCTTATAACTATTTACAGTTAATAAATATGAATAGAATGTATTTATACATATGCATTTTGTCTAGCAGAGGCCTAAGCTTGAAGAAGCTAGTGCAGTATAACTGATTTTAAAGAGATTGTTTTCCCACATTTTATCCTGCCAGCTCTTCTGTCGCTGCATTCTCTCCTCTGCTCATTTCACACCCAGAATTCTAACTTCCTGATTTATAACCCATATCTGATCCTTGTTATTTCAACTATCTCTTCGATACCACAGGTATCGTAATGTGGAACATTTTGATTTTCAGTAGATTGTATCTTGTAATTTATTTCTACTTACTTCTAACTGGCTAAAACGCAGTACATGTAACAAATTCAGTAACACACATATAACATTCTCTAGTGGTTTAAAGTATATCAAGGTCACTTCCCAGAATGATATAAAAGGAGATTTAACTCCTTTCTGCTGACTATTGTAATAGAACAACTTGTGTCAAGACAGATCTTTACTAGGATGATATATACATAAGCTATAACATACACAAGCAGAAATCCAAAATCCACTTTTGACCTACTCTGTGGCAAAATATGTCACATGAACTAAAACTACCTGAAAGATTTATTGCACTTTAATTACAATCCACTTTTGCCTGAGATAGCCTAACCAAGTGTATTTCCTTCTAGCCAAGAAAACCTCAGAGAGGGCTTTTCATTTAGAACAGTAAATGTCACCTCTGAACAACTGTAGTGCTCAATATTTTAAGACATTATGACCTGCTTTCTATTATGTCTTACTCTGTCCCAAAATAACAAATTCAGTTTCTAATGCAGGTTATACAGAATACTCCCTTCATCTTGGTTATTTCTCATTCTGTAGGTGGCATATCTTATTACCTCGGTAGGTTGGTATGGTATCCAATTTTGCATCTGTCGTGTGTTTTCTCTCTCTAGGTCTTGCCAATGTCACCGGTCCTACTTTATGAGGATTATAATCTCTCTGGTATATGGTCCCCAGGTCAATCTTTCCTGACTTTGGTCTATATTCTGCTGGTGCCCGAAAAGGTCTCTTCACAACTTCATATGGTAAATAATCAGTTCTAAAGTGGGGAAAAAGAAGAGACTTGTTTAGAAAAACTACTTTTTCCCTGACAAAGTCAATTTTTTTTCCGCTATATGGAGAAGTTACAACTTAAGATGTTTACTCTGAAAAATCAACCTAATGCCGTGTGTGAGAGGAGTAGCATGCAGGGAAGGAAACTGTAGTACATAAATTCCAGGGACTCTGATGCGTGATAGAGCCTTTATTCAAAGGTAGATGGTGAAGCAACTTTTTCAACACTGAATCTCATACACAGTCTAAAAATATTATTTAAAATATCTGAAAAGAGACTTAAAAAGTTGCTGTAATTTTGCAAAGAAATGATCCAGAAAACAGAAGCAGAGGAAAGCTCAAACTACTGTAAGGGGTAGCATTTACTAATGGCATGAGAAGGATGGAATATAATCAGAAACATAATTTCACTGGTTTTATATGGGCACATTACATTAAAAGGGTGTATATTACCTATGTGGGTGTTTAAACAGTCCATACAGTACATGACCAATCTGGCAGAATGGCATTTGGGCTTTTTATTTATTTATGTCTCTTTTTTTTAATAAACATAGCTTAAAAGAAAAATAATAATGAAAAAAGTAAAGGTTGGTGTGCCTGTCACATCACTAACAGTGAGTAAGTGATGTCTTTTTCTCTTTGAAAGATATTCTTTAATTCTGTAAGCTTAACATCAGAGTCTGTGCAGTGACATCTATTAAACCCCTTTACAGCTGGCTTTCTTGAAATTGATCATTTAGACCTACAAATTAAAAAAAAATTTCCTTTTTAAGATTTCCTTTTCCCACTATCTCAGATTCCACATGTGTATTGCAGAAAGTTACACAGCGTGCCAGTTTTTCAGGCTCCACAAGACCCAGATTTCCTTAACAGGCTGAAAACACGGACAAAAAATTTAAATAATCTTTACAGGCTAAAGGATGCTGTAAATAATGCAAATCTTCCTGTATGCATGTGCTTTGCCTATTTTTTACAACCTTTCTGTGGTAGCAGTGCTTCTGTACTCAAAATTTATACCTTAAATATGCAAAAAGCGTAAAGGATGCAATGAGAAGATAGCAATGCCGTGTTTAGTGAAAACTTATAGTTAAGAAAAGGTTCACAGAGGAATGGTAAAACACATTGCTTCGAGATATTTACTTAAATATCGAGGTTCCATCCATTTTGCCGCGGTGCTGTTGGAACTCGGGTTTGGGCTTACAGCTGCTGGGAGGGCAGATGTTGCCATAGCCGGGGTATTTGTCCACATACTCGGTTCTGTGGCTCGGTGGCAGCCCATCGTCGTAAATCTTTGTGCGTTTGTGGCAGCAGCGATGGCGCCTGGGCAAAACACATCAGGTGAGATCATTCTGAACAGTTTCATTTGGCAGGAAAACCCGCACACCGCCTACTGGGAGGGAACAACAAATGGGGAAGATGGAACAGGGTCAGTAGTTCTGGTTTAAAATCTTTTCTGAGTGAGAAAACCACAAAGTGTTGATGGCTGGTGGCAAGGGTCCCAGAGCACAGTACACTAATACATTAATAAAAACAGTATCAGGTGTGAGTTAGTCCTTGGGACAGAGGACAAGGGATGGATAGAGTTGATTTCAGTCCTCTCAGTGATGGCTTTCCTCTCTTTAATCTTTTATCAATATTATTAGTTTTACTTCTAAAGATCACTAATTACATTTCTTGTCTCATATTGCCTCTTTTTACTCTGTTCTCTTATCACTTGTCTTTTTATTTCTGTACATCTCACCTATTTTCACTACTATTGGTAACACTTTCTGATTAAAATTTTAGCAGTGTGAAATCTCTTCTGTTCTGCAGACCATTTCTGACTTTTTAACCCTTTTTTCTCTCCAAGGACTGTCTAAATTCTCTATCCGAAACCCATGTTTATTTAGAAGTAACAACATCTCTTATTAGGTTTTATTTCAATTACACCTGCTTGTCACTGATGCCTATATCAATGACACTGTTGTGCTTAAAGGTATACCATGACAATTTATTACTTATACCTTGTTGTTTTGCATAAATGATTCATGAAATTAAAATTTACATGTTATTATTGTTTTGAAAATCTTTTTATATTCATTCTAATTTGCAGAACACCCATCTCTCTGGCTGAAGTGATTGTTTTTTGATCTCTCCCTCAAGGAAATATGTAATGAAAGATCTTCCTCCTTCTGGCTGACAACTTGCAGTACTGGTTCAGATATAAGCAAAGGGAAAAAAACAATAAATAATTTTTTCAAATAAAAAGTGTTATAAAATTCTATATCTGAAAAGCAAAAATATCTAAAAACCCAGAAGGGTAAAAGTGTGCAGCTCTGACTGAGTACAAATAAATTCAAGTTTCAGGAAGGTAGATATCCAAGGAATAGTTCAAAGGTCTATGGAGAAGTTTAGCTAGCACTGAGTACTGAAAAGAAAAACAATAAATTAAAGCAAGGTAAAACAGAATACAGAAACAGACATAAAGGACTCCTGTTGGGAAAATGAAAAAATGAAAATGGAAAAACCACTAAAAGAAGTTATTTGAGCCTGGAGATCCTAAAGCTGGGATTAGTTTGTGCTGCCTGAGTTTGGCAGCTCAGTAGTTCAAAAAATGAGAAATGAAGTAGCCCTATCTAAGAACCAGATCCTTTCAAAGCCCAAGGTCCTTACTCCTTTTCAATCAAGTCAAGTAACAATTGAGAGACCTTTTCAGAACATAGAAGGGAAAGGAAAAAGGAAGAAGAAGGCAAGAACAGGAGAGGTAGGAAAACAAGGAGGTAAGTGTGTGCTATTTCTCAGCACAGTGTTTGCTTGTCATTACATTTGTCATGAAACTCAGTTTTCACCTTTGTAATGTTTTTTTCATAAAGTATAAACAGCATATGCTGTGTCACGGAGCTTCTAAAAGTAACAGCTATGCAGAAACAAAAAACATTGAATGGGTGCTTTGAAAGCTAGCTGAAATATAGGTTATCAAATTACAGTGTTCTTCATGTATTTTTTTGGCATAAAATTCAAAGGAGTTTGAGACAAACACTATTCATCTGCAAAAACTTCATTGTGACATAACTTCGTGTTGCCATATGCTGATCCAGACCAATAATCAAACAAATCTGGTGTCATCAGGCTTTAGGACTTTGAATATTTTCAAAGCAACCTTGTCAGTATATCCCATGTATTGGTGAATGGACATGCTACAAACAGAAATAGACACCAGAAAAATAATTACTTGCAGACTGAGCCTGTAGTTCTTGGTAGCTTTAACCCAGAGGTGAAAGTGATCTACTCTATCTCTCCAAGAAAAGAGATTTTTGCAACTTTATTAGAATTCATTGCTGTTCATCCCAGTCATTTCTAGTACATGAAATAACCCTGAGCAGACTCTGTGTACAGAATTACTTGGAATTGGATGAAACTGCTTGGGAAGATTCTCCATCCTACTCTGTGTTGTGAAAGTACTTTCACTGGGCCTAAATGGCAACATAAAACTACCTTAATATCAACATGAATTTGACTTGGAGAAGAGATCAGAGTATTTTTGGTAAACCAATCAATCTACTTCAGGATGTTGTCCAGCAGCTAAAGCGAAAGTTTTCATTTAGATAATAACTTTATACAGGCCATCACAATGTTACAAATCCTCAGAGAAGACAGATTGCAGCTCTGATAAATGAAATATGTTTGGCCAGAACTCCTTGAAACACTGATTATTTTTAACTTGTTGTTCCTCGTATTTATCTTAATTTCAACCCCGGAGTTACTGATAATTCAAACTAATTTGGTGAGAAGATGCCTTTTCCCATGACTGACTGGTGCCTGCTTTGATGGATTATTATTCTTTCCCTTCTTTGAGGGAGACCAACTATCTTGTGGCTTGCATAAGGTCTGAATAGAATCTCAGCTAACTAGAAGTGACAGTATGTGAGCCCTCTAGTGCCAAATGCTGTTGTTCTGATTATTTTAATAGAATGCTGGTGCATTTCACTTATTTAGGGCCTGGCATACATATGTTTGTTTTTATGTAATGCTAGATAGACCCTTGAAATTCCCTTGTCCTCCAGAGAGCAGTTTTTGTGTCATTTCCATGTGGTCAGTATGATGGCTTAAGTAACTCATATTTCAGAGAGATCTTCCTCTTTCCTTCTAACTTACATTTATTCCATAATCTAGATTTTTATGATAACGATAACAAAAGTGCAGTAAGTGAGGGGCAGCTGACATATTGAGAAGATAAAGCAGCAGTTTATTTTTGTATCTCAAAATGAAACTTTTATGCTTTTGTAAGCATCTTTCATGTATCTCTTATGCTTTTGTATGCATCTTTGTATACATCTTATCTATAGCAGACAAATGCTATTCTTGAGTGCAGAGAGTTCATCTACCAGAGAGGCTTTTTTCTTCTTTGGAAGCCATATTTAACATCCTGTATTAGAGAAAGCAGAATAAAATTCTGTCTTACTGGCTCTTCTCCCTGTATTTGTAAGTTTTTTTAGTTTTGTTTGGTTGGTTGGGTTTTTTGTTGTTTTGTTGTTTTGTTTTTGTTTTTGTTTTTTTTTTTTTGTTTTGTTTTTTTTTTTTTTGTTTTGTTTTTTTTTTTGTTTTTTTTTTTCTTCTGGGAAAAGCTGGGAAATATTTTTTTCCTTTTATTTTATTATTTAGAATTAAGCAGTAATTATATGTCCACAAAATTTTCTAAAAATAGCTAAATGATAACTTGTACAAAACATTGGATCTTTATATTTGCTTTGAAATCTCTTCTAGAATGTTTATGCATTCCAATATCCAGGTAACACTGCCAAGTGACCAGCCTTCCCCTAAAAACAGAAACACTATACACTGAAGCAAACACAATGTGCTGCCTAAACCAATAATGGCTTAAGAGCCTATTGACTGTAAAAACTTCAGTGATGTTTGTTTTAGCCACAAGCTTTCTGCATGTTTAATTCAATTATTTGTATTATTAAAGTAGGTTTTTGGATGGAGAATTTTCAATTGAGTTGAACCTTATTTTGTGCTCTCTCACTGTGTTATCTCACCATCTTTATACTTGAGCCTGAGCCAGATTTGTTATCTCATCATGAAAACAATGCTTTCCAACTCTTCCTTAATCTAAGACTTTTGAAACAATTTTATAGGGCAAAATTCACCAGAGTCTCAGCCAAAAACAATGTGAGGAGTTTTATTCACTGCCTGCCTCTGATCTCTGTCTACAGATTAAAAAAAACGTGGCTCATTAACAGATAGAGAGACTTCTCCCACAGAATCATGAGTGTGTCTGCTATACAGACCTTCTAGAGATTTGAAACCTGTAGTTCATAGTGCCCTTTGCAGCCTTAGGGTTGGCCCGATACTCCCAAAAAAATATTGAGCACACTCTTGAGATCTTACTATGATTCTTCTTGTGTGTAGTTGTTAGATTTTTTTTTTCTTTTTAATACTAAAGACTGAATCTTTGAATCCTATGATGATTATTTTTCTGATTTTGGTTTGGTTGTTCGGGCTTTTTAAAAGAAGAAATTAGGAGAAGAAATTGAAAATATTAACAGTCATGACTGAAACCTATAAACACATATCTGAATTTTGCGAGGTTTAAATCCCTTATTATTTCAGAAAACCTAACTTGTGAATTGTTTTCCCTATGACATAAATAATATTGCTTATAGACCTGTAATTTTGAACAAAAAACTGCCTACTGTACCCTCTTGTGCCAGCCTCCCTGGGCCAAAGAGGTTATAGGACAATGATGAACTATTTCTGTCTATGTGGGACCACTGAATGTAAAGTAACAGTGGTGAGTGCTACTGGATGTGAGAGCAAAAAGGCAGATCCATTAAATCTCTCTTAAAGGCTGCAGTGCTTTCACAGGTTTCTTACGAGGTTATGAGAACTCATCCAGCTTTTGTGCAGTCCTTCAGTGGGAGCTGGCTTTATGGAAAAGCCTGATCCTGAGGTTTAGTCCTGCTATTCTGCCACACTCTTCCTGGCACAGCCCAGGTTGCCACTGGCCTTATTGGCCACCTGGGCACACGCTGGCTCATGGTCAGACACTGTCGACCAGCACCCCCAGGTCTTTTTTCTGCTAGGCCACTTTCCAACCACTCTGCCCTAAAACTGTAGTGCTCCATGGGGTTGTTGTGGCAGGACCTGACACTTGGCCCTGTTGAACACCACACCGTTGGCCCCGACCCATCGGTCCAGCCTCTCCGGCTCCCCCCGCAGAGCCTTCCTGCCCTCCGGCAGATCGTGGCGCCGTCCGCGAATCCGCCGGGAGCGGGCCGTACTCACCCGCAGGAGCAGATCTCGCACAGGCAGCGCGGCGGCCCCATCCCCGCTGCGGCCGCGCCGGCCGGTAACCAGGGACGCCGCGGCCCGTGGCAACGGCGGCGCCGCGGGCCCGGCCCGGCCCGGCCCGGCTTCCGTCCCGCGTCACGGGGCGGGATCGGGAGCGGCAGCGGCGCCGGGACGGGTTCCGGGAGCGGCGCAGGAGTGAGGGAAGGTTCGTGTTCCCCGCTCCGGGAGGGGCGCGGGGGCAACAGGGCTGGCTTCCCTCTTTCCCTGGACCCGGCCCTCACCCCGGGCAGGTCTGTGCCGTCCTCCCGGGGCAGCCGCGGGGGCAGCGCGGCGGTGCCCGCTGGAAGGGGCGGCAGGGGAGGGTGGACCGCGACCAGAGGGTGACTCGTGAGGTTGGTGCGGCTCTGAGGCGGCTCCGTGTTCGTGCCCAGCCAAACCCGACCCAACCCAGCCTCCTGCTCCGGGTCAAAGTCCAAACACGGCCCGTGCTCCCCGAGTTCCAGGTGTACAGGTGGAGGCGCAGGGACGTGACGCACTCCACGCGGTTTCCCCGATGAGCAGCGCTAATCGGGGTTTACGTAATTAAAAAAAAAAAAATCCCAAGCGTTTTCTTAAGTTGACTCCTAAATAAAATACTACTTCTCTCCACTCATAGAATTAGCCCACCATGGTGCTCACCAGCGTGGAAAAGATGGTTGGCCTCCAGAAGAAGACGTCCGGCATCAGGAATATCTGTATATTAGCCCACGTGGATCATGGTAAGGCAGGTGTTTGTGGCTGGCAAGAGACCCCCAGAGGAAACTTGTGTGTGTTGGAACGGTGGTGGGATGTTCTGGTCACTGTTTCAAAGCAGTAGGTGTTCATGGGTTTAGTTTTAAACTGTCTTAAACCTGATTCAGGGAAGTAAATTTGCTTTATGCACCTTTTTCTTGGCCTGGAACAGTTTCTCTTTAAGAATTTAAGAGAGCATTATACTGTAATAGTTTGGAATAGTTGAAACTGAATGTTTTCCACTTCTGTGATGGTGAATGTCAATGTGAAACACATGCAAGTATAAAGATGGTGAGATAACACAGTGAGAGAGCACAAAATAAGGTTCAACTCAATTGAAAATTCTCTATCCAAAAACCCACTTTAATAATACAAATAATTGAATTAAACATGCAGAAAGCTTGTGATTAAAACAAACATCACTGAAGTTTTTACAGTTAATGGCTGTTGTTTTTCTGTATTTCCTTCTTAGAACAAGTTTGTTAAATAGGTGGAAATAATAAACACTTATAACAAAAATATTTTGTCTAATTGCCTGCTATACTGAGGTTCTGATGTACTGTTTGTTATTTCAGTTACTTTTCTGGTCATGACAGGTAAGTTTGCATCCACTCTTCAAAAATACATTCATGTGTACCTAACAGGTGAAGCTGAAAAATCGGATTTTCTTTTTTTGAAAGTTAATTTATACTTTTGTGGCACTTCAGAGCCTTAATTAGTGTTGATATTTTAGAACACTATGTGTTATCAGCATTCATAATGTTGTTGCATCTTTTGCCATTGTTTGTATTTATTTAATCTAAGTAATTTATTTTTCTTTTCAGGCAAAACTACTCTAGCTGATTGTCTTATATCTAGCAATGGAATAATCTCTAGCCGCTTGGCAGGAAAGGTAGAGTTTTACTGTCATTTTTAAAAAAATTCTGATGTATGCTTGCTGAGACTGTAAATCTATGATGATTAAGAAAATTCCAATTCTAGTCTTGCTAAACCTTGTTTTCTTGCACACGTAGTCTTTGACAGTGGATAAGAAACTGTGGAGATAATTCTGCAGACTCATCACCTGTTCTTATTTTTTTACTCAGCTGAGATATCTAGACAGTAGAGAAGATGAGCAGATCCGAGGAATAACAATGAAATCTAGTGCAATTTCACTGCACTTTGTGAAAGGTAAGTTTTTTATGCTGTCAAGTGTGATTTGTAATACCTACTTTTGTTAGTTTTCCCCATCTCCTCGTTGTTGCTGTTGTGAACTTTTTGTGTGCAGCTTTTACTTTTGTATTTCCCTCTCTTGTGTTTTTTGTGTGTTTAGGCCATTTAGGAATTTGTGAGTTCTGCAGAGACTTAGGCATTCAACAGTCAGCCAAGATATTTGAGTTCCATCTCAGGGTTAGCAAAAATGTCTTCAATCCTATCTCCAAACAGAGGCTGTAAAAGTAGCTGCCTTTATCTTTTTATTTTAAATTTAAATACTTAAATTTTACTCTTAAATCTTGAATTAATGGCACTGAAAGGCAAGAACTTCTTTCCAAAAACCAAGTTTAGTACAGTCTTTACTACTATGTCAAGATACCTGTTACACTGTGCTGTAAAGGTTTTTTGCAGTGTAGTTTGTGTCATGACAGTTACAGATAATAGCTGAAGCAGAATAACTGGGTGGCTGAAAGAAATTTTTTGAAAACTGTTCTGAAATGTAATTTATTGTTTGATCCTAGGTGATCAGGAGTATCTCATTAATTTAATAGACTCCCCAGGGCACGTGGATTTTTCTTCAGAAGTATCTACTGCTGTCCGACTCTGTGATGGTTGCATCATAGTGGTGGATGCTGTTGAAGGAGTCTGTCCACAGGTGAAATAAAGTGTATTAAGCAGAGAAAGAGGGTAGGGAAGACACAATAAGTGGTCTAAAGTATGCTATGTAGAAACAAAAGATGAGCTGTTTAAGAAGTTCTGTAAAACTTTTAATAAATGACAGTGCACTTGAGGTATGAAAGGAGTTGTGCTTGAAAAACTGAACAGTGCTGGTGAGTGGGTGTAATGATGCAGTGTTGAAACTGAGAATGCAATTTTTCAGGTAATGGAATATTTGTATAGAGAATTCTTTAAAGAAGTAATTTCATATATTTACATGAACTTCTAGGGTATTGAAAGTGAAAAAATATGCAAAATAAAACTGAGATAGCCATGAAAAAAGGAACACAGTTTTCTAAATAGGGGTGGTTTTTTTGTTATTGTGGGTGTTTTTGCCATGAAATTCTGCCATTCTGCAGAATTCTTCAATAACTAACACTATACACACTGGGAGTCAGGTTGCTGGTTTGAATGTCAACCTGTCCTTTACTATATATTTATTAAATTTTAGGATTATATTTTATTTTTTAATATTCTATCTTCTTCTGTAGTATCAAGCCTTCTGTAATTGATATTTTTTAAAACTATTTCCTTCTTAGACTCAAGCAGTCCTGCGACAAGCATGGCTGGAAAATATACGTCCAGTGTTGGTGATTAACAAAATCGATCGCTTGATTGTGGAGCTGAAGCTCACCCCTCAGGAAGCATACTTGCACCTTAAGAATATCTTAGAACAGGTATTCAGGCCTTAGTGCCATGTTCACACAGCAGATTTTATTGCACTGTAACATTTAGTCTAATTTTAAACACTGGGATAAATCTTCTTTCTCATAGGTTTGTGATGGAGAAAAAGAGTGTTAAATGCCTCTTGACAGGTCATCAGGAAGAGTCTTCATTTTTAGAAATAATATGCTGAATGTTGTCTCTTTCCTGTTAAATTGCTTAAATTTTTTGGAGGTAGATGAATTATGTCTTTGGAATGCTCCTGATATTGATGGGTTTATGTAGGAATAAAGTTGATTCATCTTTTAAGTTTTAAGTTAAGTTGCCCTCAAACTTCTTTTTCCCCCAGAGTTTACTTTTAAGCACTTTCCTGCCTGGCTTCCCTTTGCCCTCTGTTGTTTGTTTGTTGCCAGTAACAAGTTTCTGTTTCACCATTCCTTGTTCTGAGAGGCCAAGTGTGTTACTCGTGATCATCATTATCTGATTCAGTCCTGGTGTGGTGGCCTTTCACTTGAAAACTACGTGGTGTTTACGTCTCATATGGTGTTAGTCTCATAAAATCCTGTTGTCTTCAGATGTGCAGAATTGGATACACAATGTCTGTGTTTGAAATTGCCAAATGAATCATAGGCAATGCTGTCTTGGTAACAGAACTTCTCTCTTTATGTTTTGGAGGGTGGGGGAATTGTATTTTAGTTGCAAGGGTTGTGAAAGAGTGCATGAATCTGAGGATGTTTTTACATATCCTTCTGTAGATCAATGCAGTCACTGGAACACTCTTTACCTCCAAAGTGTTAGAAGAAAGAGCTGAGAAAGAAACAGAAAGTGAAAGTGTTTCAGACACTGCACCAGGAGATCAAATTTATGACTGGAGTACTGGATTGGAAGATACTGATGATTCGCATCTATATTTTTCACCAGAACATGGGAATGTGGTATTTGCCAGTGCAATTGATGGCTGGGGTTTTGGGTAAGTCTGGGATTTCTTTTTTTTTTTTTTTTTTTTTTTTAAATTGATCACTGCAGTTGCTCCATATTTGTAAAAGTGTTTTTTAGATTTTTCTGTGATATGCAACTGTATATAAACCAATTCTAATAGATTAACACTGATCAGCTGAAAGTACTACCAGCATTGTCTCTGTGTCAGGGACCTCTGCTTTACTTAGACAGCAGTTGCTGGGCCCACTGTGGTGTCCAGCCTAGCCTGGTAAACTTATTATTTTATCAACTGCTGGCATTTGATAGACTGTCATGGAAAAGGCCAAAAACTGCAGCAGTGCAGGAGCTCTTTCTCAAGTAGATTAGTTTGGGAGGGCAGCAGGTGTGTGAAGGTTGCACATGTTCTGGTTGCTGGCCACCAGGTGGAGTCTTTGTCTACATCTTGAAAATAGAATTAGGGAGATCCACTCAATAATACAGCGAATGTCTTGAATATTGCAGAACCTTTAGAAAAATCTTCCCCATGACTTTTAAGTCAAACTCTTAAATAAGGTGCCATGCGTAGTTTGTTGTTTAACGCAAACATTTCTTGTCACTTCAGAGGAAAGGGAAAATAAAATCAGCTATTTTAGTTTAATTATCTGTCATGAGTAATAATAATTCATAAAAAGAAAAATCAGAGAAGTGTGCAAAGAAGTTGAAAACAAGTCTTCCAGTTCTCACATGTTCTTTAGTCTGCAAGAGATCTTTTGTAGAGGATGTGTGTGAGGGGAGACCTTTCTGTTTCTGAAGGCTAGAGGGAGTTTTCTGATACCTTTGTTTTACACATTAACACATTTCATGTTAAGTTCTCCATTCCCGTATGGTGCCTACAGTTACTTTCCCGTTTATGATGTGCAGGGAAACACTACTTTGGTATCTGTAGGCTTTAGCTTTCCTAACTGGTAACTTTTCATTGAAATTTCATGCAGAAAATGGATTATGGTAGTAAACTATTGTTACGCAGAGTATTTGGGCTGCAGTTGTTAAGCACTTGTTTTAGCAGAGCTGTCTGCTGTTTTACTCCTGGATGGGTAACAAATAGACAATTTGCAGCTTATTTTTGTTGTTTGTTTGTTGTTTTTTTTTTCTGATAAAACCTGTGCAAGGGCATACATGAAAGTAAAAAGCTAAGTTTTGGTTTTGGGAAGTTCAAACTTGGCCTGTGTTTTGCATTAGTATTCCAAGTATGCTGCCAGGGAATGTTAAACATGAAGAAAAATGATTCTTAAAGGAAGTGGTACAGTGGATACATTGTTACAATAAATAGAATTATAAGCTTGAAAGCAATTTAGAAACTATTTCTTTGGATCAAGCTAGTTGATATTTGCAAGTAAATGATCAACTATTAAGATTTTATAGGTTACAGAACTACATTCTGATATAATCACGTGGTCATAAACACCCTATGATTGCCTTTGTAATGAGAAAACACATATGTTGTTCTTAAATGGTAGGTGAAAATAATGGTTATTTTTGTAAAAGTGAGGCTTAGGTAGCAATTTTCCTTTCATCATTTCCTTTTTCCTGATAATTTCTCTGCATATAGAATTAAATTTCATACAAATGTGTCTGAAAGTTGAGTTATTTGTCTAGCTCAGATTTCAGCAGAAACTCTTGGTGTATGTTGGTACTGATATTTCTGC
Organism: Pyrocephalus nanus; assembly: GCA_038380795.1. Taxonomy (NCBI): domain Eukaryota; kingdom Metazoa; phylum Chordata; class Aves; order Passeriformes; family Tyrannidae; genus Pyrocephalus; species Pyrocephalus nanus. The sequence continues at coordinate 11,664,147 of CM076272.1, forward strand.
AGAGTGGAATGTGTGATAGATCATTATTGCTCCGTGCAAGAGTAGTCTGAAGTGGAATGATAACTGGTCTTTAGTTGTTTCTCTGTATTTGCTATGTCACTGCCGCTTGAAATGTTTGTCAAGTGCCTTAGGCCTTACTTGCAGAGTTTCTGTAAAGCTGAAATCTAAATATTTGTGGTCATTTAGCTTCAAGTGGGAGGAAGAAATGGGCTAGATATGACTTGTCCTCATTTTTGTGATTGGTATAATTGTATATGAAAGAAGATTGATAGGCTTTCTGTTTATTCTTTGCCCAGTACTAAACTGATTCAGGATGAACTTAAAAATCATACAGTGCTTTTTATTGAATATGGAACAAAAAACTGTATTTGCTTAAATTCTCCAAATTGACACCCTCTTCTGCTTTATATATCTTAAGACACTTTTAAGATTGCATTAATTGAACTATTCATGTACGAGATTATATCTCAGCCAAAAATATTTGTGCATCTAAGGTAAGTGGTGTTATTCTGCTGCTGCTGGGTCTGCATCAAACTGTTCCCAGATTACACATTAGAAGATTCTGTTAATCTAGTTTCTTTCCAGTAAACTGTGCCTACAGCTTAGACAAATGACAGGACTCCAATCTGCTAGATTTCTTATTCATACCAATCCTAATTCTCTATTTCTCCCTCACATCCTGAAGTGGTTTTAATGTATTTGTTGAAGGTGGATGAAGATTGTTGGTTTTCTGATACTGTTGTGTTTCTTACAGTGAACTGGCAGACCCTGGCTCTTATAAATTATATAATGGAGGGGGGGGAAAAAAGAACACTTTTCTTAGTTAGTTTCAAGAGGTACTTTTGGGCTGGCAGCAGTACAGTGTGGTGAAATACGGATCAGTGGAGCATTTTCTTAATCATGGAAAGCCTTGACTGCTGTTACATGGTTGTGGGTTCTTTTTCTGAAGGTATTATGACTTATTATAGCATAAAAAATTTAGTTATTGGGCAGTGCCAGCCTCATCCAATGTAGTAGGTGCATGTGTTTTTCTCATAATCCTAGGGTCAAAATGCTATAAATGTCTATGCAGGAGCTGCAGGCACACAAATCTTGAATGTTCTCTCCCTGTATTGAGAGTTCAGGGTAATTTCTGGAAAAGAAATCTCTTCAGGCTTAGTTGAGAACTCACCGCTCATGTCGTGCTGACATGGGAAGGTCTTTTTTTTAGGTGCGTAGAAACTTTAGAATTCTGGATTTCAAAGGAAAGATTATCAAATATCGTTATTCTGTAAGTAGGATTATTGCAATTATAAATGTGTATTTTTTTTTTCTGTGTGCACAGGGAGCAAATATTCTGGTCACAGACTATATTTAAAGGTGTTGTGGGACATCTTTCATAGAATTAGTGTGAGAGTCACCACATAAGTATTTATAGCTTTTCTATTATGCTTTTGAGTTTTTGCTGAGGGAGTAGTACACAAATGTTTATTTCAAATAAACAAGTACAGCCTTGAAGCTGACTTGAAACAAAACAAAGCCATTCAAATACTGCTTATGTTTTTGACCTGTTAGGACTAAATATTTTTGCAGGTGTAAATGTTAAACAATGCGAACTAAACTGAGAACAATTGGAGAAGTGGGAGTAAAAGAAGGATGTGAGATTTTTGTGTGATTTTCATGCAAGCTGTGTGTCTGTTGTTTAGGCTGAAGAGAACATATAAACAGCATTGTATTTCTGTCAAGGTATGTTTTGTTTTCTTTTAGCATTGAGCATTTTGCCAAACTGTACAGCCAAAAGATTGGAATCAAGCCTGCAGTACTTCTGAAGACTTTGTGGGGAGATTATTATCTAAATACAAAAGCAAAGAAGATAATGAAAGGTGATCAGGTAGGGAGGTTGTCAAAAACATTACCTGATTCTTACTTTGGGGCTTGTTTTTATTTTTTCCTTCTATTCCTCATAGTGTGTTGTGAAAATTGACCTCAGTACCTGTTCACTCAGTATCACTGGAGGTACAGAGTCACTAGGATAGCCTTGCTTCAACCCTTGGAGCAGAGGATATTCCAAAATTGACCATTCAAATGCTACATGCAGGAAATCTCATCTCTCAGGGAGTTTCCTTATTTTCATTTAATCATGATTTTTTTGGTATTTATTTCAATCCTAGGTGAGGATTAATAGTTATAAAGAGTTGTATAAATAGTTATAAAAAGGGGATAACAGGTAGTTATGTGACATATTTATCAGGTACTTTTTCTAAAATTGGAACCCTTCTCCTCTACTTCTAAATTTTGGGGTTTTGTGCCTTATACCATTCTTATAAGACAGATTGTTAAAACAATGATCTTGTTTGGAAACTGTCCTGATTTTGAATAAAAGTTTTATGTTTTGCTTAGGAAAAGTGCAGTCTTAAGCCTATTGTAAAAGTGAGGAATTGCTGGTAATGAGCTGTATGTTTGTCTTCTACCAGTCAAAAGGAAAGAAACCTTTGTTTGTGCAGTTGGTGCTGGACAACATATGGAGTCTGTATGAAGCTGTTATGAAAAGGTGAGAAGATTTGTAAAGTTTTCATGACGTCTCTTTCCATGTGCTGTGGTGATTCTTTTTCTTAAATACTCACAAATATAGATATTTGTTAAATATTACTGCTGTAGTTTTTATCTATTTACTATTTTCGTTACAGGGACAAAGAAAAAATAGAAAAGATAGTCACCTCTTTGGGATTGAAAATTGGTCCACGGGAGTCACGGCACGCAGACCCTAAAGTTCAACTTAATGCCATTTGTAGCCAGTGGCTGCCAATATCTGATGCAGTCCTCTGTATCCTTAAGAAAGATACTGTTTTAGTTTTATTGGCAGTTCTCAGACTTCAAAGGGCGCTCACATATTTCAGTGTGTGATTTGGTATGATGTGTTCCCTTTTTTTATGTCTATGCCTATGGTATCTGCACCTGTTTTCTTGCTTGCAACATTACAAGTTATGTATCTGCAGTTATTCTTACATTTCTGCCAACTTTGTGCTTTTGCATGCATGCTGTTTTTAGGAAACTAAATTATTAAACTGGAGGTAATAAAACAATACACTTTGATTATATAGTTTTATATACAAATTTCAGTGGTTTTCCTGAAGAAGAAACCAATCTCTTGTTTATAATAGTATCATAGGTCTTCTGTCCATGAGGTTCTGTAAATGTCTGGTGTTATGTTTTAGGCATACAATTTCTTAATCCAAAATCAGCCTTTGTTGTCTTTCTGCTATGCTCATAATTTATAATATAATATGTATTCAGTAAGGAAATATAAATATGTGTCCTTAGCAATGTGTTTTAGCCATGGTGTGTAATAAAGTTCCCAGTCCTCTTGACATCACAGCAGAGAGAGTGGAGAAGCTGATGTGTGTTGGAGCTAGAACATTTGATTCTTTGCCACCAGAAACTCAGGAACTGAAAAGTGGTAAGTGTTCTCCCATTAACACGAAGGTCACTTTTGTCTTGGTGGTTCTGTTTGTCTCTGGGCCTTAAGATGTGGAGTAATCTCTACTTAAATTTATAATTATTTTACTTGTAATGTCTTTTTTGATGTTTGTCACTGGCATGTCATAGTCTAATTTGATAAGATTATATTTACATATTTTTTCTTCAATCCCATATGTTCATGGTTTTTCAACAACTCAAGCTGCAGGTGATGTAAAGTCTTAAGACTTTAAAGCTGGGATTTTACAACGATATGAGGTTAATATTTGATTTTAGTTATAATAGTAGAATTGAAAATGTAATTGAGAATTAAATATTTTGCTAACTTCCATATTAAAATCATTAATTTTTAGCCAGTAGTGGTTTGAATTTGATTTTCATTTTTGCAAGTGTACTGATTAGCTTTTGGTAATTGGATATTAATTGTAGAACAATATTTTGAGGAGAACATCAAGAAATCTAAGAGGATGAGATGTCAGTTAAAGATGAGAAGTGAACTATTTTGTATTTGCAGGACTCCCTCCTTAAGTTTGAAAGGAGGGAGAGTACTTTGAGGTTCTGAATAGATGGTTCAGTCTTAACGATAAGCTGCTCTCTGGTTTTCATTCTAATCTAAATCAGCTGGTAAACTCAGCTTTAAATATCGAAGCAATACCTTTAGTTGGAGTATATGTAGTTTGTTATCAAGCGTTGTTTTTTTGCAATTGTGCTCATTTTATTGTGAAACACTTGAAGATACAGTCAGTGTTATCAAATGATTAGGCCAGAGTAATTTTCTACTTTTTCCTGTTAATTTTAGTGTATTACCCATTGAAATAGAAAATGAACAGTAATGCCTATAAAATTAATGTAAAGCCATAATTTGTCCATACTTTGGGGGAAAAGAGTGAAAATAACTTCCTTTTGTGTTTCTTCAGCTTTCATGAAATGCAGTAGTGAAGGAACAGCACCAGTTATTGTCTTTGTTTCCAAAATGTTTCCTGTTGATTCAAAAGCATTACCACAGAATAAACCAAGGTAAGAAAATGTAACATTTAACTTTCTGATCTACATTAGATACTTGTAGGAAAACAATTCATGTTGAAAGTGTGGGTAAGTTGTTTAAGAGCTGAGAAAATAATTAATGGATTCTTGAGATTCAATAAAGTTTTTTCCTCAAGTAAAGACTTTCTGAATGAGTTTAAAAGATTATTTTTAAAAATCATATTATTTTTAGAAGATAAAACAAATCTATACTATAGATATAACAAATAGTACTGTTGTCCAAATATACCATCCTAATGAATGTACAGTGTGCTGTTTCAGGATGCTTGTGGAAATGACTGAGTTGTAATATTTTCTTGGTTTTTCAGTTAGATGGTGTTGGCATGACCATAAACTGCTTGTCTTGTACCAAGAAACACCTCCCATCAAATTGGGCATAATAGCTCAGTGATCATCCAGTCCATTGCAAGTGCAAAATAAAATGGGTTAATTAAAGTAGTCCAAACCTTGACTAACTCTATTCAGTGCCCTGAAAGGCACTAATGCACTTCAAAAGGTTTTCTTCTGAGGGGTTTGGGAGACTGTTTTGTTACAGCTTTTTATTGCTTAATAACCATACTATTTTCTTTGAGGAGTAAGTCCTTCTTGATTTCATTTCCCTGGCACACTTAAGTGTACTACTTTTAGCTGAAGCCATCTGGGGTTTTTTTTCACAAGAAATGTACTTTTTTGAGGAGTTTATAAGAATGAGGTTCATCTTAACCTTTCATCTTTCTAAGCCTCTGGAGCATTTTCAATAGGCAACTTTTGTGTTGTTATTTTTCTAGGACTGTCACTGTACAGTGAAGTAATACAGAAAATATAAATTTTTCTGATGAATTGGACTGATTGTGACTGTTTAATTGTTGTGCAAAAAAATGGTACTTCTACAGTAGTAATATTTACTGCTATCTTATGTTTTTCACACACTTCTTAGATTTAATTTAGTTTTTTCTTGCTGAGCTTGCCTACAAGTCTTCCACCAAAAATCTTTCTTGCATTGAGTTCAGGGAAAAGATGCATTGCACTTCTGGGTTGAGCAGACACTAGATGGTGCAGTTTTGCTTTGAGTATCTGAAACATGAGTTCTCAGGTCCTGGTGTGGCAGAGCAGCGCCATTCCTGCTTTGTCTCCTCTCCTGGATATGTACTTTAGTTATCAGAGAAGAGTACACTGTGAGGCCATCACTTTGTCTGTTCTATCACTAATAATGACTTGGGTTTTTATTTGTTGGGAGGATTGAGAGTCTTTGAGGTCATGAGAATGTGACATAGGGTCAAAGGTGGCTTTTACATACACCAGACACTGAAATTTTGAAGATTTTACTTACTTCCCTTTCTCCTTGTTTATTCAGTACATTGAAAATTGTAGTGTCTTGTGTGAAACATATTTCTTGCTGGGCTTCATATTAAATTATTCTATTAGTTACTAGTTGGCTAATGTTAAAATGAAATCACCTAAGTGTTTTCCTTTGAGATAACCAGTCATTAGCAGTACCATGTGATTTTGAGGATTAGGTAGTATTAATGATTTTTTTTTGAGGTGACAGTTGGATTCCATTATTTAAAAAATAGTAGTATAGCTAAATGTGTATTTCTCAATATTTTATTTGTTAAGATTCTACAGATTAGCAGTTCTGGAAGAAATTGGAAAAAAGGGTTATTTCTAAAGAATCAAAGGTATCTCCATGAAGCAAAATCTAAGTGTTTTAAAAGCACATCACTGTGTAGATGTGGTTCCTGAGCACACTGTGTGCCATTTATGATTACTCAGTGAAGATTGTACTTAACAGAACTGAATGATGGTTGAGTGGAGCTAGAGAGATCCAGCATTTAAACTGGCATTCCTTGAGGGTGCTCCATAAGAATGTCTGAACATAGGGAGGAACAAAGAATGTCTCCACTATATCTGTTACCAGTGGTGTCACGTTTACCTATTAAAGAACAGTAAAGAATGTGTTACAAGTTTCATTTAGATGTTAATTTTGAGAAGACATAACTGTTCCTGTGTATCTTGAGGTTTGACTGGGGGTGGGGCAGGGATTAATTTAAGCGTGTAAAAAATCTGAGAGCTTTCTCAAGATTTTGGTTTTTTGCAAGACTTATACTTTTCTAAGGTTTTTGTAATGTTCTTAGAAGATGCAAGTTGACTTTGCAACAGTTTTTTATAGTTACCCTTATTTCTGCCATCTGTTTGTAATAAGATGGGAAAAGGAAAAAGCTCTTCTAAGTCCAGGGTGTACAGTAAATGATAACAAAGGATGGATTTTTAATTAAAACAACCTCCTTTGAGACTGCTGTTGGCAACTAATATCTCCTAGAAGGTGACCTTAAAATTAATAGATTCTGCATTAAAACTGCTATGATTTTGCTTTTAGTGGTAAAATAGCAAAGTTTGTCAGCTGTTACTACACTAGAATACATGGGAAAATAATTTGTTGTCAAGTTGCCAGCTTAGATTTATCTTTCTTTGGAAAGAACTGAAAACTGACTTTCTGGATGGTACCAGTATGTCCTGAGTTTTTATAAGGCTTTCTGATAGAAGAATTGTGCAAATATGTTTTGTCTTCCAGTTTCTTCTTTCTGAACTTTTGAAATGACTTTCTAATTCCAGCTGAATCAAAGGTGTAAACTGATGTTTGTTGAGTGGAGTGGACTAACAAATTAGGACTCCTCCTTCACTTTAGATTTAAAACATCTAAACCCCAAACCTGTAGGAAATAGGGCCATATTGGCTTCTTTTGGAGCTGGCTTTGTGTTTTTTGGTTGTTTGTATTACTTAAGAATAAGTATTATTGTGTGTAGAATTAGCTGTTCATTCAGCACATGCTGTTTCTTTCTCTCATTCCACTGGTGTTTTACATTGAACTGCAGCCTAACACAGAATATTAGAGTGTATAAATAAAAGGTGAACTTGGCATTTAGGTACAGGGTCTAAATGTTCCAATTTCCTCTTCCCAAGGTTCAGAATTCTGTCTTTATCTAACCCAGTGTAAAAGAGAAATATTTAGTAGTTAGTTGCAACTGCTTTCGAGTGTTACTAGGTGTATTTAATGTAAAATGCTAAGAAAATATAAGTTGAATATCAGATGTTACGATGAAAGCACCTACTAACTTTGCAGAGCTTTATGTATAAATGTCACAGTGAAGTGATGCCATGTCAGCAGTAGGAAGCAAACCTTTTATGTTACTTCAAGTCCATCTTACAGTTCTGCTGAATAATGTAAATAGAGTGCACTGAAGAAATTCCATTTCTGCTTTCCAGTAGTAATAAAGAAAAGTCTATTGAACAGATAAGCTGGTGTACTAAAATTATATTTCATTACTGCACTGGGGGATATAAAACCTATAATACCTGTACCATTTTCCTCCAGATAATATGAAAGGTTCTTTCTCAGTCAGCTTGAAATCAGGACTATTTTTTCCTTAGTTGTCACCAGGAAGCAGACTTTCCCATACAATTCTGCATGAAATTATGATGATAGTTGTTTTTTTTATGCTACAGCTTAATTGAATGTCTTAAACCAATAGACTGTAGTGTAGTTCTTTGCTTTCTAATGTTTCCTAAAAACAGTATTGGAAAAAAAAACCTTGTGATTTTCGCCAGACCTTCAGCTGAAACATCATTACATTGTCTTGATCCTAATAAGAACATTTATAAAGCTCCAAGCTCTGTAAGGAGTTACTGTCTTCTTGCAAGTAAATTAGCTTATATATTTAAAGGCAATATGACCTGCAGTGACTTCAGTGTGATCTGAACCCGTCAGCTTCTGTTTTCAGTAATAATTTGTTCTAAATAGTAGTTTGTGCATTAGAAATGAGTCATCTGAATAGGCTGTCAGATTTGCAGGTTAACATCTGAATTTGGCACACAGTTACATAATTAATAGACTAATATAAGCTTTTCAAAAATTAAAACTCCTATTACGGTTATCGTGAAAAAGATTTCAGTGTGACAGTATACAGCTGAATCCAGCTAAGACCTTTGGAATTGATCCAGGGAAGAAACATGTAATGGTTGAAATTTGGATCTCTGGACGTAATTTAGTATGTGTAATGGTAGGATTAAGAGAGAAAAGCTTGTAACATTGTGGAAGAGTTTTGCTTCAAGTTTATTCCCTTTTTTTATTACACGTTTAGCATGTGAAATAAATCAAAGGTCCATATATCAGTCTAGAGTGTTTTTCAAGGCAGGGTATGACAGCTTGGTATTGATATCTTATTCCATTACATATCTCAGAATGAATGAAAGCTGCTATGTAATATAATACAAAAGAGTTATTGAGTGTTCCCTGTTGCAGGAGCTCTGGAAGATTGTTGTATGAAATTTTATGTAAATTCTGATTTGGATAATTTTCAGTTGTTCCTTTCTTGTTTGCACATTTATTTCTACTGTGAATTGCACAGCACTTCCCGTACAACAGAAATAATAGTAAATGATCTTGGTAGAGCTACATTAGTTTGTGAATGGAAATAGTTCCATAGACATTAAGTAGTGTAATACAGAAAGTAACGAGCTTCAGAAGGATTAGCAAGACCACTGGACATAGGCTGTGCTGAAGTGGAGCAAATAAACTGCACTTGACAGAGCTGTCCTTGGGGATGCTGCTGACAGAATTCTTTGAGTGCCAGATGAGTGGAACAGCAGCCAATGATTTCACTGGAACTTAGTTCTGAAAAGCAGAGCCATGAAGAGTAATCTTGAGGATTCTCTTTAAATTACTTGGATTTAAAGATGTTATCAGAAGTTACCCCCTTCACATCTTGTGAAGTCAAGTCATGTGTCCATGACCTCACAGAATTTAAACTGGTAAAACTGCCTGGAGAGAAATATTGTCAGCACTTCAGGAGAGTTATCCATGGCATGGGAGATGCATCACAGACACTTTTTGGCAGTACTGTTAATCTTTTGGAAATCAGTTGATGTTCTGACTGTGGTGTTTCCTTTTTAAAGTGGTCTGAAGGTTAAAAAACATAACACTTTAATAATCATCAGAGGCAAATTTATCTTCGGGGGGTTTGTTTTGATGATTCACTCTGAATTTTTGAGTTCATTTGGATTGAAGTCTCTCTTTGATAATGTGAAGGAGTAGAAAAGCTATCATGTTCAGAGGATTGATTGGATGAAGTTTAGTTGTCATTCAGTTTGCACTAAACGCTGTATCCTGGGGGAATGTGGGAATCATAGAAGTAGCTGGCAGTGCTTGCTTACATTACCTGAGAACTGGTGGATTTGATCAACAATCTACTAAATGTTGGTAGTATGTATGTTATACTCTTTCCCACATGATTATTTCCATAGGTTTTCTGTACCATGTGTTTGAGGTTAAGATGAGTTAGTAATATGTGGTCACCCATCTGTGTCAGCTCCGTTACTTGTGCCAGCTCCCCGTGTCTGGAGGCAGGGAATCTCTTCTTTCTCTTTCTGCTCCTGAATTTTCATTTGCTGCTTTTTGTGGGACTACATGTTCTCATTTTTTTTCCTGACAGTATTAGGAGGCTGTAGATCCTTTCTTGTGGAGTGAAAAAAGGGGAAGGGAAGAAAAAGAAGAGACGGTCTGTCTTTTGGTTTGAGCAACGTTTGTTGAAAATTGATTTTGCCTCTGATTGGTTTTGCCAACTGGAGAAATTGAATAAATCAGAGTATAATTTAAAACTGGTTTTGTTGCAGATCCAGTGCCTTATGTGCATTAATCTTGTTCTGTGTTCTGCCTGAGTGTGTTACAACTCTATATAAGGATTTATTTGACAACATTATCTTTTTTTAGTTTCTAATGATACTATCGGGAGTGACTAATTTTGTAGAAACTGATGCTGACAGAAACCAGGATGGAAGTTTAGGTTGTACCTACTAGCTGAAGTCCCACCTACACTCAATCTGCTTTTTTATCAAGTTGAACATATAATTGACTGTGTTTATATGTACTGGCAACTTATACCAGTGCATTCTAAATTTTAAGGTAGCATTAATAGTTGTGGTTGGGGCTATTTGACACCTAAATATACTGATATTTTTAAAAATACCATGTAAAGGGGAAAAAGCAAACTTTTTTTTTTTTAATCTGGGTATTATTTACACAAATGAAAAGTATTTTTGGATAATCAAATGTGTTGGAATGCATATGTATGTCCTCATGTGTATACTATGCCATCATATATAGACTGCATTTATGACACACTTGGCTGTCTCATCTGTACTTTCCCTATCAATCTCTCTCCTCTGGGAATTTTTATGACATTCCAAACCCTTAAATAACTTTGAACAGCTGCCTTCAGGAAAAAAAAAAAAATAATAAAAAAGTTTTCATCTCCACCATCTGTTTTGCATTTTGTATTGTTAAGCCTCACTCTCTTTTGCAATAAAATAAACAGGCCAAACAGTAATATCACAGGATCTGCAATTTGAGAGATACATATTCTTAATTCTGTCACAATGATTGTTTAAGGAACAATTTAAAAAAAAAAAAAAGAAAAGAAAACCCCAAGTTGCTGAGAAGTGTGAACTGGTGATTTTGTCTTGCCTTTTCCTTTACTATGACATGTGATGTCAGAACTCAGAACCAGGTTGAATTCTAAAACTCTGTGCTTCAAATTCTTACATTTTATTCTGGCAGCATCTCTTAGGTAATTTTTTGAGAGATTTTTAATGTATGTATAATTTTCTTATTCTTTTGAATTGGACATTTGGATTCAAGATGAGCATGATAACTGTTTAGTGATTTCCTCAAGTTCTAAGAAGAATTTTGATAAAAGGAAGGGTCTCATTTTTTAAATTAAGTCTCTTGCAGAACATGTTAAATGCAGAAAAGCATCCAGAATATAATGTTAAAAAAAAAATCTTACTGACAGTGAGTTGGTCTCAGCCACGTAATCTGTTCAGGGCTTCCTGTCCCTAATTAATCCACTTAAGAGCAGAGTAAATGTCCTTTAACTGCCTCTACTGACTACACATAAAAACTTTGACCTGTGAGTAATGGGCTGTTTCCCTATTTAGGAGTTGATATGGCAAAGAGAGTCAATCTTGTTGTGCTTTTTTTAGTAGAGATCATATTTACATGGCTGTTCTGTAAACAAAAATTACTCAACTACTGTAGTGCTTCCTGTGGTTTTCTTCCTCCTATCATTCGTTACCACTATTGCTATTTAGGAAATCTTGACCTGTTTTTGTAAATGTGGAAATTAAGGAGGAGAAGTGACTCGTCCAAGGCTACTAAACAAGCTAAAACTACTAATAGGAAAATCCTAAACCATCTAAACACTAAGAACTGTGAGGAAATGCAGGACACATCCTTTAGGTAGGGATGTGCTGGGGGATTATGGTCACCTTCTTGAGTTGAAGTCAAGATCTAAGACTTGGTGATTTGTTTGTCCAACTGTGTTGTAGAAATGCATGTTTTATGATAGAAAGACTTCTGTTTCCTCTCGAGTTAGAATTTCATTAAGAATATTCATATACTATAAAAAGGTATATTGGTTATTATTTTGGAAAGAATTATTTATCAATGCTTGAAAACAATACATATGTGAGTTGCTCCCAATGCAAAAAAATCCCAAACCAGCATTGAAAGCATTCTAGTTTCAGTAAGAAAATGTTATCTACATCACATTTTTTCCCTCTTTTAAACCACAGTGCTAAAGATTACTTTTTAGTGTAGGCACATAAGAGCATGTTGCTTGAGAAATAGTTGATACTGAAGTTAGTAAGCTGAGTAAATTATTCTTAAGAGCATCTGTAATGATGATAGCAGGAGCACAGATTCACCTCTTTTGCATGGGAAATTATTAAAAACAGAGAAATAACTGGAAAGAAAAGATGACTGGTATCTGAAATCAATTTCCTGCTCTGAAATTCATTAAACTGGAAGATAACCTTGGATCGCAGACTTTTATTTAGGGCCAAATATAAAAATTAAGGGACAATTTCAGGCCGTGCTGTTAGATTTCATATATGTGTAATGAATATCACTTTGCTGCTTAAAATGCTTTTATTTAATAACAAGTCTCTTTATATTGCCTTAGGTAAGAATGATAATATAATTCTTTATCTTTTATTATTTATTGCTCTAAATCTTACTGTAAAGCTCTTTGCTTTAAGGCAGGGTGTACCAGTGACTAGACAGATACATCAGAATGTTAAAATTATTTTTTGTTGTTGTCTTTAAGTCTTTTGTCCTTAGTGAAGTTACTTTATAGAAGGTACCTTTAGCAAGCAAAGACTTTTCCCTGCATTTCAAAACTTGCTGTATAGATTGCCTTAAAATAATAAAGATACCACAAGTAATTAAAAATGGCAGTATTGGATCTCTTTGGAAGAAAAGTCTGGGTTTTCTTCTAACTACCTTGGTATAGATAAGCTGAGATTAGTACACTGTATTTTTAGTGTGAGCAGTCATTCCAGTTCAGGGTAACATGCAGCAGGACATGGTGTAAAAAGCAATTTTGAAAATTGCCTTGGATTTTTTTCTGGAAAAGTGAGAACTCACATAGTGAAGGAAACTTTCCTTATTTTAACAAAATAAACAGAAGTTTAACATAGTGGCCTCTTTCTAAATATGGTAGAAGAAGAGTTTGCTAATTTTAGCTGACTTAAAGTCTATACTATCATGGGGACAAGAGGCATTCTGCCTGAGTTTTTACTTTTGCCAAATATAGTATTCTCATTATTGTTATTTGTTTTAAAAATACTAATGTTTTAAAATACATTGTAGGCCTTTAACTCAAGAAGAAATTGCCCATCGGCGTGAACTTGCGAAACGAAGGCACGCCGAGAAACTGGCAGCAAGTCAAGGGAAGGAGCTGTCAGAAGAGCCCCCAGCTGAAAATTCATCTGAAGTAACTGGGAACACTGGTGATACAAAAGGTGTGTGATGCCCTGATACCTGTTTTTCCTGCAGGATGTTTAATAGTAGTGCCCTGGTGTTGCCAAGGGGCTGTGTACATCCACACTGGGAATCATCCACGTGCCAATCCAGAGTTAACTACATGGAACTGAACAAGGAGTGAGGATGGATTTGTAGGAAAGCTGATAGTTCATAAATGGTATAAGAGTGCCATGGATACATGTTCCTATAGCTTAAAAATGTGCTTGGTCTTGGCATTTTGAGCCAGCAAAGAAGGATGATGCTTGAAGGAGATGCTGAAAATTAAATAATTTTGAGCCCCAAACAAACAGCCTAATAACAAATTGGTACAAAAGCAGTGTATGAGCCACAGGACTGGATTATGAGTTACAGTGGTGGGAGTTGGTCTTTCTTCACAAGTAACAAGTGATAGGACAAGAGGAAATGGCCTCCAATTGTGCCAGGGAAGGTTTAGAGCAAAAATTTCTTGACCAAAAGTGGTGTAAAGCATTTGAACAGGATGCCCAGGGAAGTGGTTGAGACACCATCCATGGGGATATTTAAAAGATGTGGCACTTAGTGGCAGAGTTTAGTGCTGGACTGGGCAGTGCTGGGTTAAGGGGTTGACTTCATGATCTTAAAGGTTTGGTTTAACCTAAACAATTCCATAAGTTGCCAGATGGGATAATATAATATGTAGCTGATTTTTTTTTTTAACTCTTTGGATGATGAAGCAGAAACTGGTTTTATATTTAATATATTTTTTCTAACTTTGATTAGGTGAAGAGCAACAGCTCACTGGTCAAGGAGACAGCATGACCTCGAAGGCAGTGAAACAGGAAACAGAAAACAAGGAATCTTTCATTGCATTTGCCAGAGTGTTCAGTGGGGTGGCGAAAAGAGGGCAAAAAATCTTTGTTTTAGGTCCAAAATATGATCCTGCTGAGTCCTTGCATAAGGTAAGAGGTAGCAGCTGTTACAAGAGCTTGGGATTCTTTTGAAGCATTGATGACTGAACTTCTTACGTGTTGCTCACTCAAAAAATAAAAAGTTCAAGTAAAAAGTTCCAAAAAGTATCAAAGTAATCTAGGTAATTGTGCTAATAGCTGATTGTGAGTATAAGCTCATTATAAACCTTAACATTTCCAAAATAGTTTTAAGTAGTGTTGCATTTGCTTACCATAAATCCAGAATGTGTATATTTTGATTAAAGAAAAAAAAAAAGTGAAGGATAAAGCAATGCTTTCAGGGAACAGAAGATGCATAATAGTATTAAAAAAAAAAAGTGTTAAATGTTTTGAGATTGTGATCAAAGAAGTTCATTGCTTTTGAATTTAATTCAAAATGCTTGTTTTATCAGTTATAATGAGAAGTGGGATGGGGGTAGTACACACCTAAAATTCACCAAAGAAAGCATTATTTTTTAATCTTTGTAACATTTTCTCATTCGCCATGAACTGGATTTTTGGAAGTGTGTGCTGATTTTTCATATTTGACTTTTGAAATGAAAATTCTTCAGAATGTGGGGGTTTTTGGCTTTGGAATGCAAGGAGATTTTGTGGAAGAAGCTTTTGTCATTAGTAGGTGACAAATATCCAAAGCCTGGTTGTTCTACTCTGCGTAGCTGTCAGCCCAGTGTTCTGCTACCAGTGATCTGCCAGCAATACCTCATATGACTTGCTGTACACTGGAGAATCTCTACTTACTTATGGGAAGAGAACTTGAAGACCTTGAAGAAGTACCTGCAGGAAATGTTCTGGGTAAGATGTAACTTGTATTTAATTTCCTAGAGCTCGAATCCTTGTATCAGCCAACTCTGAAATTGGTTAGTCGTGATTAATAAATAAGAAAACTTAAATCTTATGAATATATTTTTAGGTATGGCTTGTGTGCAAAAAAGGAAGGCACTTTAATTAAATGGGGATTTCTGTGAACTTTGAATAGGAGAGAATTAGGGATTACATTAGTATGTTATCTTCAGATTGGATTATTGCCAGGTAAGCCTTGCTGCCAGGAATTGCCAAAGGCAGAAATAAGTTCTCATATTATATAAATCTCAAGGATTATTTCTCTTTTCCTAGTGGTGGAAATTCTGTAATGTGACTTTTCGAATGATGTGGCTGATTGTAAGTTTTCTTTATGGGTCTGCTTGAACTATGGTGCTAAAAATTACTTCCTTAATGACTGTGGCAAATTTTTCACTTTCTCCATGGACAAGGTTCTAAGTGGTAAGTTATGATAATCATTGGGCTCTGCTCTTTTGTGCCAGATTCTGAGCTGCTTTGCTATGGAGTATGAATAGCATTCTTTGCTGGTTTCATCCTTCATTTGTCTTTTTTAAAATCAAAACTACTATTTAGAATTTAGAAAGTGTAAACTCTAAAAATTATTTGTTTGGGTTTTTTTATTGTCTGAATGAACATGTTTTAACTACAGCAAACTATAAGATTATTTTTGAGTCTGTTGTCCAGTTTTTAGAAATTAGGGCAAATATGTAGGAAATGAAAAATAGGTCTACTCTTTCAGGGTTGGAATTTATAATTTAGGCAGGTAACCATGCTGGTCACTTGTATCACAGGCCTGGCATTCAGAACATAAGCAGCTGGTGAATTAGTTTTATTTGGAAGCTTGGTATTTTAAAATTCTGAATTACACCTTACTGTTGTCTGATTGTAGTTGACCATTCACAGTATCAAAATGTGTTGAGTGGTCTCCTTACTTCAAGAAATTATTAAGAGGTTGGGAAAATAAGGAAACCCACCCCAAAACACTCTGCAGTACAAGTGAAAGGATATTATTTTCATGTTTACCAAACAATAAATACCCCTGGAGCTGCCTCTTGCAGAGAAAAATAAATTGTGAGAATTTTATTATGTCTTTAGTGTTAAGAGTTGGGCCAAATTTCAGGAAACTGTTTTGTACCCATCTGATTCTACCAAAAAGTTGTGAGTAGTCTTTAGTGCTGAAGGTTGCTCTTCAGTGGGATCTAACTTTTCCATAAAGATAATTACTTGGGTGATATGAGTTCTAAATGGTCATATGTAGAAGAATTCAACAGAATTTTAAGATCAGAATTCAGTCAGAGCTCTAAGCCAGACTGTGTTTGGTATTTCATCTTTTTTCATCAGGTCACTGTAAAGTGATCACACAAAACAGGTTTTCATTTTTACCTGAAACATGCAAGTTCAAGTATATATGTTAGATTTTTAAAAGTCTGATTGTTAAAGAAATTCCTAAATACCTTTCCTTTGTTTCTCCCATTTCCCTGTAGAGCTGCAATGTTAATTTACATAAATTCAATAAACACCTTTACTGATTTGATGATGATTTACCACACTCAGGAGAAAAGGCAATACATTTATATGAAAAGAATGTGTAACAATGGTGATGCAAGACTTTTATTATTCCAGTTAGTAACAATGATTTCTATTTCAAAGGCCATTTATCTTCCAGCTTTAAAGCATACAGCAGTGATTTCTCTGCAGCCATATAAGGAAATTGCTTGTGGATTATCTAGAAAATTAAGGGAGCTTTGCTGAAAGCTCTGTGGCTTTACTCTGTATAATTAAATTATTGCCATAAGGAATACACAGTTAATCATGATTGCCTATTTCCGCTTTAAGACTCATGGTATAAGGTTTCTTTCAGTTGGTTTTTTTCCTTCAGGGTTTGGGGTTTTTTTTGCTATTATTTGTAAGGTTATTTCTTACAAGGAGGAATCTGTTTGGTCCTAGTGAGCAGCCTTTTTATCCTTTTCACTGGCTTTTGCAAAGGTTTAATGATTGAAGACGTGGCTTGATACAGAGGTTGTTACACTGAAGATGGAAAGATTTCATCCTTGTTCCTTCTTTTCAATTAATATTTCCTTGAAACACTACTCACCTTTTAATTGATAAAAATATGAGATTACAAAATATTCTAAGAGGAAAAGGTAATGAGACAGACTGTGTTTGAACTGCAAAGCTGAGACACAAACAGAATTCAAAAATAACCCAGCTGAAAAGCGATGCTGTGTCCCTGTCTAACACGTGTAGCCATTTTGGAAAGCTTTGGGAAGTTATTTTCTGGTATTGTCCTGAGTTCCTGGAAGTTAGGAGAGACAAACTGCTTTGCATTAGTTAATTTGTATTGCAAGTTTGCAGCACAACTGTTTTGTCAAAAGTATTTGTCAAGAAGCTTTAAGCGGTGTGTCATTTTCAAGTAATATGGCAAATACAAAATAGTGCCTCCTTCCACATAGCTGTTTGTACTTCAGAATTTTTCTTTACAATCTTGTGACTACTGTGCATTTTTTGTAAGCCTTGAGTAGGAGGTGAAGTATGATTTAAAGCAAATGTAAAAGTTCTTGGGGACAAAAGATAATTAAGTCTTTGTAACAAAATTTCTTTTAAATATTATTTGTCAGAATATTGTATGAAAAGAGTAAAATTCTTGCCTCACACAAAACCTACCTCTTTTGCCTGGTTTGTAGAATTTGTAATTTAGAAGGACCATTGGTTTTTCTGAGAACTAAGAAGGACTATGTGAACCAAGTGCTGTCTGAGGAGAGAGTATTTTCTCATTTTGCACCTTTTTTTTCCCCCTGCACTTCTGTTCAAGGTCCTGTGCCAGCAGACAGGATATTATACTTATTAACTGGCACTGTTATGATCTGTTTTGTACTCCTTTGAGTGAGCAGAGACCTTGCAGAAGGCGAATCTATTTAGTGGAGCAGCAGATATCATTGTACTAGATTAGGTGTGTGCCCTCAGATTCCAAATGGCACTTGCATTGAGTTGAAACTGCTGAATGAAAACATGATAGTGACTGGAATGGGCCATGGAGGTATCTTGAGGTTTAATTTGGAAAAATGTTGAAGTGCTGGTCCAAAACTAAATCATGTGTCTTGATGCACTGTTTCAGGAACAGCTTATGTTTCCTCTGTTGTGTCACAGGCTTTCCAAAGTGTGCAGCTGCTGAATTTGAACCTCCCTTTGGACATGAGCTCTGAGGGCTCTGGGAGTGAGAGCCTGGTCTTGCAGATGCTCCTCCTTCTTGTCCTGGTTGCTGTGCTGGCTGCCTTTGTGTCACTCTGTCCTAAGGGCCATATCAGCTTCTAGACTGCCTTCACTTGGGCTGACGCCTCATTACCTTAACAGAAACAGTAAATTCTATCTAGGTACACCAAAATCATGCTAAAGTTCCAAATATAGAAGTACTCTGTACTTGCAGACATTAAATGTGGAAATTGGGTGTGCCACCTAAATCCCTATCTCAAAATTTATTGATTTTTGATACCAACACATCTGGGGCACAGTCTGTGCTCCCCATTGGAAAACTGCCTGAATACTCATTGGAAAGAAGGTCCTTTGTCCTAGACCTTGGACACAAGTCTATGTACTGTTTTGACAATCTTGTCCTTCTGTGACTTTAAGGAGAGAAAATATACTTAAATATTAAATTCCAAAAACTGCTTGATTGATACATCCTTGTGTCTTCTTTGTGACACTGTAATTAACAGACCTATGTTTGTATAATCAAGTCTATGTTCTTCTTGTTCTATACTTATTCTTCTTTCCCATGGCAAAAGTATAACAGAGAAAGGAGCTTTATATAGACAATCATCTGGTTATCCAGGCATGTTTAGCTTTTTTAGTTTTTTGAGTATTATGGAAGCTTGGGTTCTTGCTGAGACACTCCCCTTGTGCTACAGGGAATGTCTTTGGCACTGGAGCTGCCATGCAAGCATCTTCCCCAGAGGTGTTTGACAGGTGAACCCTGGGTGTAGCTTAAAATCCATTGGTCTCCAGTTTAATTATCATAGCTCCTCTTACTAATGCTTTGTTTCTCTTATAAAGGAAAACAATAAATCGTCCAGTCACAACATGGTAATTTATTTAATTTGGATGCTGTGTGTAAGTTCTTCTGCTTGCCAAGCAGTGTTAGGCATTATTTAACAAGCAGTAGAGACTGATAACATAGCTACACAAATGGAAAAATTAACGCTAACATAAACTATTTTTAATTTTTTTGTTAATGAAAGTTGTGGGAAAGCAGCATTTATTATGTCTTTCCATGAATGAAAAAATGTTACTTCTTTACCAGAAGGGAAAACAATAACTTCAATTGAACCAGTGTTGAAAATTCCACCAAGGAGATTGCTACATTCAAGTTTTAAATTATTTCCATTATGCTTCTATGTTCAGATTTTTTAGTCTAAATTAAGACTATCTCTCACACAGAGTCAGTTTTAAAGGGATAGTAGGTCTGTGTTATGGGGAATTCAAGAGAAAGTGGGGATGGTTGATTTGCTTATTCCCATGCAGGAATATCTCTCCTTTCCTATATATATAAACACACTTGTTTGTTTACTTGAACCAGTCAAAGAAAAAGTACAATTACAGGAAAAGTATCACTTTGTAACAATTGTGAAATTTTTGTGGTTAAAGACTATAAAAAGAACTAATTGGGTGATCCCCAGAGTGACAAAGGAAAAATCATAAGGCAGTATGTGAGGAAAATGTAATCTGGGCTCATAAGTAAAGACTGAACAAGTGCATGTTCTCCAGAAGCACAGAATATCTTCCTTTTTTTTCTCTGTCCCTTTTTGTTACTTTATTTGGTGCTGTCCTATAATTGAAGGCAAAATGCCTTTTTTTGTTATATGCAATAAAGGGAAGTTTGAGTAATAAAAACAGTTATTAAAGGTAGTGTAAAAACAAATTTTAAAAAGGGTAAAAAGAGGTAGTGGGGTTTTTTGGTGATAATATGCACAGATGGAAGGCATAGAATTCCCATCCTGCGTGCTGTTTCTTATTTCTACGTAATTTAAGTAAATACTGATGTGAAAATCAAGGCGTGTGTTTTTGAAAATGCTGGTTTAGGTACTCGGATGAGTACAGACATGTTTAGGTACTTGTATAAGTGAATAATGTTGTGGGATGTTTTTTTAAGTTGGTTCAGTGTCGTGTTTTTCCTTTGAAGAAACTGAAGGATCATTCAGTGATACATTTTTGTTAAATGGAATAAAATTTACCTCAAGGCATGTTGTGCATGCACTCATTCATGTGCACACACACGAGTTCAGAATGACATGCATCTTAAAATTATTGATCTGTATACTGCTTTTTATTCACAAGTACCACAGCAATAGACTTATGTTTGCTAGTGTACAAAACTTAGATTTTCCTTGAGGCTTCCTGTTTGACTATTTAAATGCTTTTTGTGTTTTGTGGAATACTGTTAAAAGCTTTTCCCTTACCACTAGATTTGTAGTGCTTTAGTGTAATGCTCATAGGAGGCTACATGATTTCCTTGATGTTTTCAAATGCAGTTAGCTATGTGAATATCAAGTGTTCTACTGAATTAAGAGCATTTGGGGTTTTTTAACTTACCAAATTACACTGTTAAAAGGAGGAATCCAGAAGTCACTCCTGTTGCCAGCTCACTGTCTAACTTCCTACTCGACAGACTGCTGTGTACCTTGATTTTTGCATGTCTAAAATGATGGTTTTCAAATGTTCTTTCAGTTATTTATAACTTGTATACAACCTTAGATACGACTTACAGGGTTCTTGTGCAATATGACACAGGAAATGTGGGTGACGATGGATTCATACTTCTGGATTTTTTTGGTACCTCTCTGACGATAGATTGCCATAGATCTGCAGTAGCACGAAGAGCTGGTGTGAAGAAGTATAGCTAACCTCATTACAAGGTGTCTGACAAGCATTTTATTCCTTCAGGACTTCATTGAGCAATTTAGGGGCTTTTAATAAGCAGCCTCTGTTAAGAACAAAGAGCAGCTGCGAGCAGCGATGCCATTTTAAAGGCCCAGAATGGCTTTCTAGGCCTGGTGCCAACCAGCGAGCATTACCACCTTCTGTGAGAGCACCAGGAACAGGCCTGCTGTTCACCAGCCTTGTATTCCTGTGCAAACATTTGGTGGGCTAATTTCACTCTCTGAATCACTAATGTGATTATTTAAAAAAAAAAAAAAAAAAAAAAAAAGAATAAAAAATAGCCAGCTTGAAGTGATTCCAGCTGCCTGGCCTGTCTCCTCCCGTGCTATGGCGGGCGGGCGAACGCAGGAGGGCAGTCTTCCCCCAGGATGTTGCTGAAATGGGCTGAAAATAGTGAATGAAACAAAGAAAACTCAGACCTTTGTCTTCACTTTTGGAATACTTACAGTTTTTATCGCTAACTGCCATCTTATAACGCCAGTAAAATAGCCATGCCTTTTTAGTTAGTTTTTAGTAATCCAGCACTGTTCAGGAAGAGGTATATAGTTCAATGGATTTTGTTGCTGAATGACATATTATCTCTGTGGACTGTTGCATTTACCTGACATCGTTGTATCTATATTAATTTCCTACCCAATTAATGTTTTATGGTTAAATTGTTGCAATTGAAAAAATTCGATATATTCAAGTTGTTTCTTTGAGCTAAAGACATAAGAGTTAATCTGTTGTTTGGCCTCTTTCAGTGCTGGAAACTGAAACCATTTTCTTTAACTCTGTATTTACCGTAGTGGATTTAGTCCCTTTGCAGTTCCTGCTCTTTGCTGTGTGCGCTTCCAACAAGCAGGCTGAGTAATCTGTATTGCTTAGTGGGCAGCATAATGTGACATGGAGCACAGCTAATGAAATAGTGTCAGCTGAAATTAGAAGTATGTTTTGATGATGATCTGATGAGTTTCCTTTGCCCTGTTTGCCTTACCATTCCATATGGTTTATTCTGGGGAATTCGACTTGACAAACTTTATTGCAAAAGAAATAAGTGATTCATGACCTTGTTTTCAAATCAATATTGACGTATCACTGGAGAGAAAAAAATATGTCCTGTCTTAGGTCAGAGTTATAGCACTGATGTGTCTTTGTTAACTCAACTGATTTTGGGGGTGGAAAGGATAATTTAAATGTTGAATAGTTTCCTTGCAAAGCCTTTTTTGTTTTGGTGGGGGGTTATTTTGTTTGTTTGTTTTGTTTTTGTTTTTTTTTTTAAATTGGAGAATTTAAATTGCATTTTGAGTAGCTGGAATTTTTTTTCTATTTTTCTGACTGTAGCTTATTAAGACTATAAAAGGAAATCAGAAGTGTAGTAATTCTTTCTGAAGAAAACCACTTCTAAATTCTCTAGTGCTTCTGGAATGTTCTCTGCTCTAATTTTCAGGAGTTGATTATGGGGTCTTAAAAATGTGTGTAGTTTTGCCACTGGAGTACAAGGGTTTTTTTAAAATCATATTTGAAAAATTGAACTATATAAGACTATTAAAGCCAAAGTCTTAATACGTTCATCTTTTCATAAATGTAAGTTTGCTCTTGACCCCTGTTGGATTATAATGTCAAAAAATTCAAATGATTAAGTTTTTGAGGAAAGGGGAGAATACAATGAAACATTCAGTGTCAGTTTGAAAGTAACCTTTAGTTATTATAATCTGTAAAAATTTTGTGTAAATGGAAATTAGATTTCTAAATAATCTTCCAAATGTGAGGCAAGCACTCCTGATTCCATGGGGTTTGTCTGCAGACAGCTACTTGCTGATGCCTGAGGTTTCCCAAATAGTACCAGAAGGAAAACTGCCCAGACTTGTTGGTGTTCGTTGCTGCTACTTATGTGCCTGTGGGCAGCAGAGGGACTAACAGGAATCAAGACAATTTCATACCATTGCTGCTTGAAGGAACTCACAGCACAGCAGCAAGCACATGCTCTGCAGCTACTTAATATAAACCACCCAGAAATAGACTGGGAAGAGGGTCTGAGGTGCAGGCAGTCATCTCTGTTTATCACCCCAGTGTTTACTTTAGAGAGAAGTGGTTCTTGCCCTTCAGACTTCAAATTTATTTCATGCCTATTATTGCACTACTATTCATTGATCAGAATTCAGGGCCAGTGTTTGAGGAGACCTTTTCTTGTGTCAGAGTGGAGAATTGACTTCCATAGTCATTGCCCCTGGGCAGGTGTTACTCAGTCTTTCAGCAGCTAACTGTTGGTGGGTTTAGGTTGGAGATACTGCCTGGCTTAACTCCAAAATCTCCAAATCTTCTGTGAGAGTGGTTGGTTGGGTGTAATTTTGCAAGTCTCTTTAAAATGATAAGATGGGGATTTTCCCCAGTATTTCACACTTACTGTCTTTAGCAAGCATCATTATTATTTTTAGTCTCTCCCTCTATGAAAGTGAGTATGTGCATATATAAATAAAGGGAGAAGAGTTACCTACAGAAACAACAGTATTTATTATTTGGCTAATGAACCTCATTTTTTTAAATACTGTAAGTTAAAGTAGTAATATCACTGATGTAAAATGGTAAGAGAAGTCTTAAGGTGAAGTTTTGAGATGATTGGCTGAGTTCACATCTGTAATGTTGCACTGGGATTTTTTACAGCATACTGAGATACATCTCTGATGGCTTGGGGAAATTACCTCATGTTTTCATTTGAAGAGCCTGAATGCTATACCTTTCCTTAGTCTACTTATAAAAATTAATTGGAGTATTCTTTTGTGTTTGGTGTGTTGTATTTTTTTTTAAGACCAGTATCCTCTTTAAAACTAGAATGTGAGCATTATTTAGTAAGTGTCTGTAATAAAGCCTGTGCCCACTCCTTTCTCATGATGTGGGTCTAAAGAAAACCATTTAACTTGTTTTGTTTGGCGGAAAATCTGTAAAAAGACTTAGATATCCATTACTAAATGAGGACCTATAATAAATGAACCAAAGTGACTTCAGTTTTGTGCTCTGAAGTTATTAGAATTCCATTTCTAAGAAAAACCTGCATGTTAGTGCAGCTATGAAATGGTGTATGGAGAAGTGGGAAACACCAGTCCAGGGATGAACTTGGGATACCAGGGCACTAGAGTAAATGTCTGAGAGATTCAGCAAACAGGCCTCATTTGAGGAATTAGCATTTCAGGTTCAGTTTTCAACATAGGTGTAAATTATCTGATTTAAAAAGGATCTGTATTTAGACTATATAATTGAACCTTTTATCACTCTGTACAAAATGGCATTAGGTTTGTTTTCTTGTTCCTTTCAGAAACTTGTTTTAAAGGAAAATTTCCTTTGTTTAATGTGACCTTGGATTTTCTGAAATTCACACTGAGAACATGCAGTGTCATTTCAAAAATAGGTGCAAAATAATTGCTTTAAGCACAAATGAGTTTGTAAATATATGCCTTACTACTTGTAAATTCATGTGTAACAATTCAGACATAAAAAAGACATCACAAATCAAATCTGTTTAGGAATGTGTGCAATTACCAATGCAGAAGGAAATTCTATTCTAAAAGGATTTGGGGTTTTGCAGTGTAATTTATGGACAATACATCTCTCTTGCTACTGTGATGGTGTACATGAATCAACTAGTGACATCTTTGAAAAGATGTCTGTACTTTTAAACAGCTGGCTATTCCTTTAGATGATTTTGTCAGATAAAGTTCAATTTCTATCAGATGACTCAAGTTGCAGCTTCATTGCAAAGATTGTCAATTCACGTACTAAAAGATAGTTGTGAAATGTAGGTATTTTTTTAGAGAATCAAGTCATATATTTTGGGGCAGATAACTAAATAAAAATGTAACTTGAATACTGCCTCATAGGATAGACTTTTACTCAAGTGTGGAATTGCAAAGACACTGAAGGGTGTACAAAATTAGATTAGGTAATGAAATTATCCATTTGGATAATCATTGCTTTGTGTATCACAGGGACATGTTTTACATGTGTGTGCAGCTCCGTTCCTAACAGAGCTTCTCTTGCCAGGCCTGGTATGCAGTGCTGCCTCTTATCCTTCTACAGTCTCAAACAGGACAATGTCCTTTTCCCAACACAGCTTTAAATTACACAAATAATTGTTGTTCATGGTACAAAATATTTTCAGTTCTGATGTTTATCAGCGCTTAAATACACTGTGTGTAACTTAGGGTGGGAGAAGAAACTTGGAGCTAGAAATTAATTGTCTCCAAATGTCATCCTCTCCATGCCCTGATGGAGGCAGTGAATGAGTAATGGATAAATATGGTTTTTCTGGGCAGTGTAGGCTTTGTTGGTTAAATCTAGTTTGTCACTACTTTTGCATAGTTCTTGACTTCTGAGTATTTTCTTTTAATTCTTTCCTTTTTCAGCTTTAGTACACCAGGAAGTTGTTCTCTGTATATGTGGTTTTTAACAATAAAAATATTATAATTCTCTTTAATTTATAATCTTCTCTGTTTCTGTATAATGTCTTTTCTATGGTTCTGCAAAACTGAAGTTCCTCTACATGGCTTTGATTGAATAAGGCTTTTTTCCCCATCTTTATACTTTAAACAAATATCCTGTGAACAAAACAGTTCTAAAGAACAAATTTAGTGATTTTCTTTGGTTTTCACTGAGTTTCAGTTTCTCATGACATATGCATAACTCTCTGATAAGGATTATATTTTAAGTTCAATATCAAGTGATCTCAGTATTCAGAGCATTTGAATTATGATGATTCCTTGTCAAATTAGGGTAGTCAGAGAATTGCCATGTAATTTTCCATATGTTTCTTTACAAGAGCTGGCTCTAGGAACCAGTTTTATCCTTTAAACTGTTTTCTTATTCCCATTTTATGTGAAGCCAGAGGGCACTGTTTTTCATACAATACAAAAATGTGTAGCTGTTTTCAACTTCGGGTGAAGGTCTCACATGGATTCACAGCACTGTCAATGTCAGTGAAAACTTTATGATTTTTAATGTGCATTTCTTCATGCAGAAAATCTACAAATGTTTTGACTCTAAATTAAATTAATCTCACGGAGTAGTCTGAAAGCCAAAAATCTGCAATCAGCATGGTTCCTAGTTATTAGCTCAGCTTGGAAATTTACAGGTTTCGGAGGCAGTCTAGTGTTAAGTAAACCCACTGCCATGAAAACATCTTGTTTAGCTTCTTTTTTTTCTTTGACACTTTGTCCTGAGAAAAGCTACTGTTTTATATGAAAAAGAGCTCCTCTTGGAATGTTTCTTTAACTTTCATGGCTACACTAATTGCCTTCTGCTCAGAGTAAAAGCCAGACTGTAGAAATCAGGCTGGACCTCCCTTAGCTGTCTTTGGAGTGTTAACATGGCTCTGAAATCGACCCTTTGTCCCCTAAGCTCCCCAGCCCAAATCTTACTGTTAACCTCTTGTTTTCTCTTTGTATTCCACCTTCCTCTCTGTCTTTCCATCAGGTATTCTACCTCTGCTTTTTATTTTGATTACATTAGTTATCCTATGTCAGTAAAGAAAAACTATACCAGAATATTTTAGTTAACTAGAACCTAAACAAATGCAAAAACTCTTCTTGTAACTGTCACTGTTTATGCAATATAAACCACCAATCTGTGAGGGCAGTTTATTTGAATGTGTTCTAAATTCCTGCTGAAACACTTCCTAATCTTAGCCAGGCTTCCAGTAAGGGGGAGAGGAGCAGGATACCTGTTTTCACACCTGCCTGTGAAGAAGTGTTTGTTTTTTTGTATAGTAGACCTGGTGCCTGTAATGTACAGCATCCTGGCAGTAATTACCGTCTGTGGCTGTGAAATGCCTCTACATTTGAACCAGCCACAAAAGCCTTTATTTGTTACTTTGGATGTCTCTCCCGTGCTTCCATTGTGTGTTGTTACCAAAATTTCTTAAAAAAAAAAAAAAGGCAGGGAGGGGGTTGCAGTGAGGACATGGGAGTGTGAGTGAGGAAGTTTGGAATCAATTCCCCCTAACGGAATACAGTCACAGAGAATCACAATCCTGTGCAACAAATGGGAAGGTTACAAAGTCAGGAGACTGTTAATAAAGGCTGTGTTTTAGTGACTTCTTTTCTAAATATTTTCCCGAAATTTTGATGTTGTTTCATGTTTCACATTAAATTGCCAAAGTGTTGTGAGGGTTGTTTGGCCTGTATCAGGCTGTGAGTCATGAAGCTGGCTTTGTCTGGGTTGTGAACTGTAGGGGGGAGTTAAGGCAGAGCTATATTTAGGAGTATCAACTGATGTCAAACTGTGGAGCACTGCTAAACAACAGTGTTAAAGGGGCAGCACTGCATAGTTTAGGCTCAAAGTTTAGATTGTTTGTGGTGGGTTTTAATTTTGTAAATAATTGGAAAAGTTGATATTTACTGGAAGTAGTCTGTAGAGTTTGCAGGCCAAGCAGTGTGTGTCTCAACTCCGTTTGTACTTATCTAGTAATAAAACTATTGTAATTTAATTGTCAAAACAGTACGATTGGAAAATAGCAAGCCTAGATAAAAGTTTCCATGTTTAAGAATATGAATCGTTAAGAATGTTATTTATAAAGAATTGTTTAATTCCAATCATAGGTATGTAAGGCTAATGTTTGAGGGGCTGTTACCACTGAGTTTTTGTCTTAAGGTGCAGAACAGCTGCTGACTTAACTTGATTGTGTTTTGAAATTTTGGTTTTAATGCCTGAAACTAAATTCAGGGACCCTTTTGCATCTAATTAAGACTAAAAGAAGTATGGTTGTTTTCTAACATTTCTTTCTTCCTGCAGTCTAATTCTCTCCAGGGAGGTCTGTTATGTATATGGGCAAAATTCAAGACAGTGATTTTTAAAAATGAAAAGCTCAATTTTCCAGAGCTGCTCCTTTGTCATGACAATCATGGACTGTATCTAGTGGGTTTTTTGTGGGGTTTTGCATTTGGTGACCTTCCTTTATCCATGCATATTTTGGTAGATAATTCACCAAATTTGGTAGTGAGGATTTTATATTGCCATCTTCACTTCTGGTCCTGTCTGTGTGGAAGCAGTGAGATTGCAGCAGTAGGGGAACTGCAGTGAGGTTAAGGACCCCAGCTGAGATGTGACTCAAAGCTTTTCCTTACAGAATTCAGGTAATTTCAGTCATTCCAATAAATTTGAAGTGGGTAGGTTTTTATAAGGCACTTGGCGTTGGTTTAAGCACACTGCTGTTGTTTTGAATGTAGGCAGACCTGCACCAGGACAGTGTAGTGGTGGGGAAACAGAAAAACTATGCTCAGTATGTATAAATTACACAGTTGTTTAAGTTAATGTATGGGGCATAAGTCAGTCTATCTGTTACTGTCATTTTAAGCTTCATTGGCTAAAATGTAATTGGCTAAATCACTGCCAGCTTTGACACAAGTCTGTTTCAGTGACTAATTGGATTTCTGAAACATAATATTGAGCAACAAATACTCATCTAAAGAGATGTTCTCAAAGTGTCATATGTTAAGATTTGTACAAGTCATGCTTTATGCAATATTGAAATATTGGGTCAACCAGTGTGATTTGCATGACTGTGAACCCATTAATACATGAAAATGCAACCTGCTGGTAGTTCTTGTTCCATCAGTTACTGCACTCACACCAGCAAGGACATTCACACCCATTCCCCCCCTCTTCATTCTGTTGGAGCTGGGGTGGGCAAGGAAGTTGAAAGCCCAGGTGACAAATTGTAAAGAAAACCCCCACAGTTCATTGGTGCCAAGGTGTGTGTTGAGAAGCTTTGAAAAAGGGATATAAACTGTTTGGAATCCTGACGGTTATATTTTTACGGAGCTTTTCCACAAAAGACTAATTGTTTTGTGATGTTCAGAAAGAAAGTTCTCTGAGCAGTGTTGCTAACAAAGCCTGGATTCCTGTGGACTGGTGTCCTTAAAATCCTCGGCTTCCCTCCGAAGCTACGCCTCTCCCGGAGCTGTGTGAGTCCCAGTTGGCCAGCCAGGCTGCGCATGCCGGTCCCCAGGCAGCTGCTTCCAAAGGCGATATATAATGACCGTGTTTTGCCTGCCCTTTCTCTCAGTGAGCTCGCCAATTTTGGTCTCCCTTCAGTGCTTAGCCGATGATTTTACATAACTTGCGGGAACTTAATTACACCTGAACCCTCCCCTCTCTCTCACTGGTAGAGTTAGTGGAAGTTGACAACATGTTTAAAAGTTGTTGAGGGGAGCCTGTGTGATTACAGGAGCTGCGTTTACTTTGGAAATGGGACTAAAAGCATACTCCATTTTTAACAGATTCTTTTGTGTCCACAATCCCATCAGGAAGTATGACATACTGTGTTGAAAGCCTTGCCTCTCAACCAAAAAGAGTAATTTCAGTGCTCAGGCATTTTTAGCAGAAATGCTTCTCATTGTTAGTAGAAAAGGTACTACCTGGAAAAAATAATCTACCTGGAACTCTTCCAAGGAGTTTAAAGCTCATTCCAAAAAGTGGCAAATGGCCACATTTCTTCTGTTCAGAAAAGCAGCTGACTTTTTTTGTGTGCGTGTTTCAGGGTTTTGCTTTGTCTTGGAGCAGCAGCAGAGCCGCTGCCGTTGCTTGTGGGTGATACACGATACCTCCTCTGTGGGCTTTTCTGCTTAGGCAGCACAACATCAGCCAGCCTGGTCTGATTTGAGAGGGCACAGAGGTGGGGCATGGAGACAAATTAACTTGTTTCAGGACCTAGAGGTGTTTAGTTGTGCTCTCTACGGAGTGGGAGGGGGGAATAAGGTCTCTTAACTAGTGTTATAAGATGCTGATTGTTAAACCTGCACTTCTGGTTGGTCATCATGCTGTAGGGGCTTCACTGGGATTAATAGGTTGATTTGCGTGGTTTTGGACAGCACGACAGAAGCAGTGTCTGTTAATGCTTGCTTAGTTGAGGGAGTGAAAATTGAGTGAGAAGGAAAATTGCTTTGTATTAGTATAGTTTTGCTCTGTTTATTTAGTATCCTGAATTGTCTCACCCAGAGTCTGACAAATGCCAATGCTGGTGCTGGGAAGCCAGAAGAGGGGATGAGCTCTTCTTGTGGGCAACTGGCTGCTGGATCACCCCACTGTGTTCAACATGGTGTTCTCAGACTGCCTTTTGGGGTGGGGTCTCTTTTCCTTTTATGCTCTAGTGCAAATGAAGCACTCAGTGTCTGGTGTTATTCGCGTCAAAAAGGGAATTAAACACTAAGTGTTTTCCAAATGTGGAGATGTTAAAGCTCCAAGTTCCCTCCCTGATATCTTTTGCCAGTGTGAGGCTCTTGCCAGTTTGTAGCAAATGAGAGCAGTGTTAGGGATGTTCTCAACACATGTAGACTCATGTGATGTAAACAAAATAAAATCTGATTATAATGTTACTTTTTTTGCAATGGGGCATTAAAAATCGAGATTACTTCTATTTAATTTCTTTTCTCCGTTTTGAAATAGAGTAATATTTTAGGGCCCCATTCAATTATGTGGCTTTCTACACTAGTCTTAAGAATTCTCCCATCTTAGGAATGATCTGTATATTTTTTCCCATTTTTTTCTTGACCTAGAGCTAATGAAAGTTAATATGTTGCAATATTTTAGGAAGTCAGAGTAATATGGACTGCAAATTACAGTAATAACTCTCAATGATACATTAACAGAAGTAATCAGAAATTAGGGGGGAAATGACAGTCTTCTTTGCCTTGGGGAAAAAGATTTCAGGGGATAAGGAGGATAAGTAGCAGTCCTAACTTTCAGATTTTTTTCACTTTAAATATACATGAATTTGGTATGCTTAGTTTACACAGAGGCAGACTGGCAAAAATACTTAATGTGAAGCTGACTTGTAAAATACATGATTTAAATATAGTTTTAATTTTTGGGGAAAATACGATTTTTTTTACTGCTGTAACAAAAGCCTGTTTTAGCCACAAGAATGAAGGGCTAGCAGAAGGTTTTCTCTAGAATTTTATTATTTTACATTTCTTAGATAGTTTTGTCAATGATTAATTTGTGTGTTTTGAAATAACTTTCTGGAATTCCATCTTCGCTTTTCACTAAAAATTTACCCCTATTCTAGCTAGACTTTATTTGATGTGTTTGGAGCATATCTCCATCTTTCAATCTGAGATAAATATTAATGGCCCATTCATAGGTTTTCATCTGGCAGCAACTTTGTGTTTTGGTTTTTTTGTTGTTTTAATTTGAATGCACTCTCTGTTTATTTGTGAATTAATTTTGCTGTTAAACTGGAGTGTATGATAAATAACTCATTATCAGTAACTTCCTAGGCTGCTGATATAACAAGTGTGTTTAAGACATCCCCTGTTCCCTCTCATGCCATCTGTTTGAACACCCATCACGTCAAATAGTCCTAATCAGAGGCACTGGAAAGGTGCTTTATTTGCTTAGAATCCTTTAATTATTCCCCAAAATATTATTGCTTATATAACTACAAGTGAGCTATTTAAAGGTTTCTTTTAGCTTGAAGTCAAATTTTATATTCTTCTTTATCCCTGTTGAAAATTATTGTATTTAAAATAAACATCAACTTCTGCATAATGCAGATTAAAATGGTCCATTATTCATGGTGCTCTGGAACACTCCAGGCCATATTTCCCAAGGCAACAAAGTCAGCAGGCATAAATCACTTATGGGCAGATGTGTTGGGGGTGTGGGGAGGTTGCCTTTAAGGGAGAGCATTAGGCGTTGGGTCAGGCCTTGGAAAATTGAATTTTAATTAGTTACTTGCATGTCTTACAAGTTAACAGGATAAATGGTCAATGACTCAGGCATTTCCCACAGGATATTGTACACATTTGGTAATGAGTGTGCAGCTTCTGCTTGGGATGTCTGAAATATCCTCTTAACTGATCAGTCTGTATTTGCATTTACCTCATGTACTGAATGATAAAGGTCTCATATTCTTTTTTAAGTGATGAAAAATAAGTATATTGGATTTCTACAGTTAAATTCTAAAATCAGCACAAGGATGGACAAAATTTAATGAACTTTTAAACTAAGTGCCATTGTCTTTTGTAATTGACACTTCTAGTGGTAGATTCTAAATTCCCCATGTGCCCAGGATATGTAATGCACAACTTGTAGCAATATGGTCATGTAGTTTTTTCTAGACAAACATGACAAAACCTCCAAGAGTTCTGTAGATTAAAATTAATTCTTTGCAAGATCAGTGCCTGAAGGCCTCATTAATTTTAACACCACTTATAATTGATTCTGGGAAGTAACAGATGTTACTTATGTTTTATAATCTTCAGTTTGAGAAAACAGTATATACATGTCTGCCCATTTTCAGGAGACTTTACTAAGACTGAATAAAACCTAAAATGGTATTTTCTCTTCAGTTGGTTGTTAAGCTATCCTATAACTAATCTGCTTTATGAAGAAATCATTTGATGTTATTGTTTTGTTTTTTTTTTTTTTTTAGCTGAGATTAATTATTTTGCTCTGTTGTGGAAAGCATTTGGTCAAGAAATTAGAAGAATTCAGTTTTCTGTTGTGCTTAAAACCATAATGAACTTTAGATCTTCACTCATTTGCATCTTGCTCCAATACTCTCATAAAAATACTGAAATATTGTATGGGGTTTTACGTCTTCCCAGTGTCTACTTAGAAATAAATATTGCACTTTGCTACATTTTCAAATAGAAAGGCTTTGCCTCCATCTCCTTTCTTCTAATGTTAAATGCTTTTCATGCTCAATCTGATGGAGCACAACTGATTCCATGCTTCCCTTCTCAGCCTCAGGCTGCTGCTTCCCCCTCCTCTGCCTTCTGAACATCTAAATACATTTCACTGTAGGTGAAAAAACATTGAAATAAAGTGAGAAGTGATTGCTTTGATTAATACTTCTGATATATAATCTGTTAATGATCCTATTTAATCTGTTTCCAGAACTGAGTATGTGTGCACAGCTTGAGTTATTGATGGTGGTCCCACAAATGTGTGGAATTACAATTGATCTACTTTTTTCTAATATAACTGTTATAATATATTAGTAATATATCAGTGAGCTAGAGAGGTTGGTTTTAAATAAATTTTAAATAAATTTTTCTCCTTTTCATGTCCAAAATACAAGCAATATCAGCTGTGTCTTTGCTAGACAACTGCTGGAGATTTGCCTTTTGCTTCTGCTACTTTGAGTATGAAGAACTGTAGGTCTTTTAGTATATGTTCCTTTTGCAAACTTAGTTAGGGATTAATAGCCTAACTTAAGGTATTCTACCAAACACTTCAATATTTTCTTGAGTTTTCTTGAAGGATGAGATTTATTATCAATTTGTAATTATGTGCAGAACAGGGTCAGAGGCCCTGTCTTTTTCTGTCCTCAAGAAGTCACATGGGAACATCATAGCTGAAGTCTTGGAGAATTTCCATATGGGAATTACAAACAAAAGAACTATTTTTTTTTCTTTTTTTGTTAAATACTTTCCTTGTTTTACCAAAAGGAATTGTCAGTAGATGACCAGCATGTGTTTATCTGTGGAGCAGTGGAGGGAGGCATCTAGAGCTACATCTGTGAAACATTTCCCATCTTCACAAAAAAGTACATATGTACCCTTTAGAGTGTAGTTAATGCTCTGTTCTCTAGAATGTTTCCTTTTCTTTAGAGGATTGCTGGGCAATTTTTTTCCTTTCATAGGATGCTCCATAAAAACTAGTCTTTTTCCAGTACAATATGCAATTGTACTTGTTTATTTACTATACACATTTACTATTACTAAATTAGAAAAACCAAAACACGGCAACAACAAACCAGTGTTTCAAAAGACTTGAAGATTATCAAAGTAAATATGTTGAAACCTATTTATACCTAAATTCCTTTTATTTGGGACAACAACTGTTATGAACTGCCTCTGAAGTTCTGGTAGTAATTAAAAAAAAAAAAAATTAAGTAAATTCAGATGTATTGCTGTCAGGTCAAATTAGAATAATTTATTCAAACTAATTATAAATCTAAATTTTGGGTTTTATTTCAGAAACACTTGAAGGGTTTTGTATGGTGCTAAATGGTTTCCACATGCAGTAATGGAAGCATTAATTTGATGTAGAGGCTAACTGAAGTGAGTTGCAGTGCCTATGTGGTCACACCGTGCAAAGATCTGTCCACATATTTTCTGTTGTTCGGTGTCGCTGCTTTCAAGTGATGTCAAGTTGAGCTGGTGTGTGGAAAGGGGTTATATGTAATATGTGGGCTCAGGCAAAATACATGACATGCATACTTGCTGAGGACAGCTACTGTTTAATAAAACCACAGAAGGTACTGTTTAGTGCCTTTACCAGGAATGCTTTACAGTTAAAAGATTAAAGGAGCTTCAATTGGAGTCAAGAATTTTTTTTTCCTTTTTTTTTTTTTCTTTAGAGCTATAAGTGCATTGATTTCATAATATGTAAAGAGGGATGGGGGCATATTACAGATCTAAGTATGAGATTTCTAAGTTTCTATGCTAAAATGAAGCTTAAACATAAATATTTAAACATCAGGATAATTTTCTTGAGTCTTGAGCTCCAAAAATTAGTATGACATGACAAATGAAATAATTTTGTAGCATAAGAAAAACATAATTATTTGAAATACTTTCATCTTCTGTATTTATTTGTCTCATTAAGCAGCTTAAGGAAATCAATATTTCATCTTGACTACAACAATTTGTAAATCCAGAAGCCAGATTTGGAATGTCAACTGATTTTGGTTTAATTGTGTTTACTTTAAGGTAAATTTGTATTTTAGCAGGCAAATTTCTGACTCATCTTTGCCGTCAGCTTTTTCACATAGAAGAGTGAATGAAGGTAGATCTCTAGCCATTCACTGTAACATTTTAAAAATGTTACTGTTTAACGTAAAGGGTTTTTTTTCTATAGAGTCCTTGAAATTGTTCATAGTCTAATCTGAGAAAAATATAGGAATGTTCATAATTACAATTGTCAGCTCAGTCAATAGGAAATGTGTGTTATCATGCAGTCTAAGTGCCTAATGAAATACATGGGATTTTTTTCCCAAAGACACTCAGCAGAAGATAAATGGTGCTTGTTTATATATGTTTGCAACCCTTTTTGAAACTATAATCAAATGATGGGACATTTTTAGTGGAACATGCCATTAGACCATATTATTGCTTTCCTTGTAGTTCTCAAAGCAGACAGCTTTATTCTTTTTCCTGGAAGAACTCAATGGGGTGCTCCAGCACTTTTTCATCCTTTACTCCTGGAACATTCGTGGTAGCATGCAAGAAGCATTGAGTTGCTTCTTGTGTCCAAAGTCACTCATTGGGTTTGGTGTCATATCGCATGATTGTGCCCCTCGGGGAGAGGGAACTGTGTAGTAACATTATTAATAATGTGCTGAGTTCACTCTCATCTGATCAGAAAGTTATGCTCAGTTTCCTCTCAAAGTGCTGTGAAGCAAAGTAAAAGTAAAGTATTAAAATTAGATTACAATTTAGCACTTTTGTATCGAGGGCTTAAATTCTTGTTAATATCTAGCACGTGCTCAGGTAGAGCTTGTTCCTTGGAAACTCATGAAAAATCTGGGACAGAGGGTTCTACAGTCAGTTAGATAATGGTGATTTTTGGAGATTCAGCTGGGAAAAAAAAAAAAAAAGGCACATTGGGAAAAGGAAGTGAAATAGAAAAGAAAATGTTGAGCTAACCTTTTCTGTAACATGACTGGAAAGTACTGAGAGCAGCTGAAACTATGCACATACCTTACAATGTTCTGTTTTCCACACAAGCCATTTCACTTGCCTCAGAAGCAAATAAGAACAATTGAGGGGGAAGTGCACAATTAGAGATGAGGAGGCTCACCGACAATCTGTGCTAACATGTGGTGTGTATTATGGAAAAAGCTGATGAAATCTCAAGTAGAATGTGGTCTGTGTCTTGATATACATTCCCTTCCCTTCTAGAAACAGTTTCTAATATAGAAAGGTCAAGTTCTGCCCTCAGATGTCTCTCTGCAGTGCCCATGAGACTCAAGAGAAACATGCTCAAGATCTGAGGTGATAAATGTATAATATAAAGTATTCTTAAGTCATAGTAGCTACTTGTCCAAAGTCCCTGCAGTTAGTCATTTAATTCCAGTGAATTAAATTAGTGAATTAAATTAGTAAAACATTTTAAGATTCCTGAAGTATGAAAGGCATACTATTGTAACTGAGTTTAATCCTACCAAAAGCCAGTTTTCCTTTGCAAAATCTCTTTTTTCTTTTTTAATTACGGGCAGTAGTGTTAGTCACCTTAATAGGTAACAGTGTGCTAATGTTTCCTAGTCTTATGCTACATATTGGGGAAAGCAGAATTATTTGGATGGATTTGAAGGAGAATGATGATTGGCACAGAGCTATTTTCCTTAATTTTTTATTATTTTAATATTATTTGGCAAATATATTTTGTCCTTCTCTTTGTCTTAGTTGGCTTTTAGCCTATTTACTTTGAGGAGAAACTGGAAACATCTGAGAGCCAATCATACTTTTAAGGTGGATTTGTGAAATTTATTTTATCATACATGTTTTTTAAAGCACCTTTAAAAAATATTTCTTTTTAAATGTCTCTCACTAGGGAGGAATAAAAGTATTTGTATTACTGCTCAAAGAAAATTATAGAGGTCTTAGTCTATTTGTACAGTCCCTTTGAAACAAAAGGCTCATGCTTGCTTTGAGATTTCTGATTGTGTAGATTTACAGAAGTTTGCATCATGCCTTCTTTTACATGAATTATGGAGGAGCCTGCATGGTCTGCCTTCACTGGTACACAGTGAAGTGCATGGAGCGTTTAAACCAGGAGGCTTTACATATTGTAAGGTCTAATCTTTCTAAACAGATATCATTGATAAGAAATGATAGATTTCGGTGGAGACAGATTCTTACTGGGAAGATTAACGTTGGCCTTTTGCTTTACTTAGTTCCTTGCCCTGTTAGTCCAAAGCTTGACATGTCTCTATTCCAAAGCAGCTAAGGATTCTTAAGTGGTGATATCATCAGTGAGAGAAGATAAAGATCGACTGAACTAATGTGCTGAGGCTAGTAACAATGTGGCAGAAGTTAAAATTTAAACAGCTTTCATTCTTCTTTGTTTGAGTTTTCACACTGCAAACTAAATTATTCCCTTATCTGATTGAAAAAACTTGAGCTTGGTGGTGGTATCTACTTCATTTTTTTGCAACTTGAAAGAACATTAAATGCTAAATCTTTCTACGTCAAGGGAAACTAATTACATATACCTTGAAATTCATCTGTTATAGGCTCAGATCTTTATAACTGAATTCAGCTGGAAAAGCATACTTTATCTGTAAAGGCAGCAAAATTATTGTCTAAGGTGTAGTGGTTACCAGCAAATCATAGAGGTGAAAAGTAAATTGAGACTTGTCTTAACACTCCTACTCCTTTTGAAAATTTCAGTCATGATGTTCTTATCTCTTTTTACCATTTAGTTTCTGTCTTTTAATATCTGGTGATACAAGTAGGTATATACTTGATTTAGTATTCTTATCTTCTAGGGCAAGTAAGAGAAGGGACTCAACAAAAGAAGGACCTTTGTAAATCTTGTACTTCACCACCTGTGTAATAATTCTCCCTGACCCATCATTTTGGTCTACTTTTAATGGACAAAGCACCAAACTCAAAAGGTCTTATATAACATCTCAGAGTCTTTATTAAGTTTCTAGTCTGTTAAGAGGAAGTCTTATTTTTCAAACTACAGATCTGCAGTTCCTGTTGAAATAATCACTTTAATGCTTTGAAATATGTTTATTGCAGGTCACTATGAATGATTTTTCAGTTATTTGAATATAGTCTATGTAAAATATGAGTACAGTATATGTAAAATGTAAGCAACTGGTTACATTTATGTAAATGAGGACAGTACTCTTAATTTATGCTAGCAAAAATCAGTTTGGTAAACAGTTATGTACAGAGTTGGCTTCTTTCGGACAAGAGTGTTAATTTGTACTCTTTTTAAAATTATATCTGCCCATAATATATGAAATCTAGCCAGGTAAGCTTTGTAAAATTACCTTTCTCTCAGTCAGAGCCCTGAAGTGTGGGATTTTTCAATGCCTGTTATTATTCAAGTCCAGTTGGTTCAGGGCCTGTGTTTCTCTGACCAACAGTATGTGGGAATGCTTTTTAAAACAAAAATGTTATTCTGCAGTTGGAGCAAAGCATTTAGATGACGAATTTAAGAAAAAGCAATCTAGTCTCATACTGTCAAACCTCATAAGATATCCCTCGGTAGGCTTGGCTTTTCAGCATGGGTAGCTTGGTTTGTGGTTTTCTGTGCTATAATCTCTTTAATTGCAACAGGACTATGCACCAAAAAAATATAGTAGTAACTCTTTAGTATGTATGGCTCTTTGCCTTAAAATCTGCAAAGATGATTTGACTCTTTTGGGGGAAGAAAAGTCTTTGCTGCCAAGAGCAGTGTTAGGAGTGGTGTTACACAATATATAGCAAAGCATGTGATATTTCTAATAAGGAGGTTTTAATGAACTCTTCTGTCTTTGAAGCCTACACACTTCCCCAAACAGTCGGAATTCAACATTGTCTTTTGTACAGAAATGAGGAGACACACCACAGGCAGAGTTAATAAAAAGAAGAAAATTCCTGATCAAGTTTGTACATTAAAAAATTCCTACTGACGCTTCTAACTCCAGCTTTTCTTAAAAATAAATAAATAAAAGCAATGTACAACATACTGCTGTTTACCAGCCTGCATGTTTATTTGTGTGACAGGCTGCATACTTTGTAGACTTCGTTGTTCTTTGAGAAATGACTATTCAAAAATACTTGCAATGGTTTTTAGTATTTCATTCTTTAGGCTAACCTAAAATAAAAGCAGTAGTTTGTCTCACCTTCCTTTTTTAAGATTTTTTTTTTACCTTTGGTTCCCTTACTTTTGAAAATAATTGCACTACAAAAATAAATGTGAAGTCAAATGTGTGTATTATAATGATGCTTTCTTCAATGGCTGAACAGGACAAAAACAGTATTAAAAGGGGAGGCATATTTATAAGCTTAATTTTGAAGTGTCTTTTCTAAGACCTTTCAAGTAACATACGACTCCTCATTTGAGATCTGTGATCTCAAGTAGTATCTGTAAATTTCAGTGGGTTGGACAATAAGTAAGTTTAAATTTATGTATCAGCATAATTAATAGAAATCTTCCACTAATATGTCGTATTGGAATTAGTTTTGTTACACCTTCCTCTAATATTATTCAGAAAACACATTAGCAGTTACTTAGTAATCATATTATGCAACAAAGTGTCCAAGAATCTTTATGGATTTTTTTCCAACATTTGTTACTAAGAATTTGTAAATTAAACAGATTCATCAGGGCTACTGTGTTAGCTTACATTGTTCAGCAATTAAAACACTCAAGTTGTAAGCCTAACAGATTTTCATGAAAACTGACATTTTTTTTTAATTATTTTTAGTGTAGTATCGGTGCCAGACACTCGTGTATTTCATGTATTTGTACCTTCAAATGTGAAACAAACGAGCAAAAAACTTCACGTTTCCTTTACGGCAGTAAGAGTGCAGTAATGTGTTAAGAAAAAATCTGAAGTAAGATTTGGTAACTTTATTTCTCTGCTTCACATTACACTGAAAAGAGTCTGTTCACCTCCCATTCTAAATCATTTTCCTTCTACCAGCTGGAGAAGATCAGAATAAAATGGACCCATCCCTTTTCTCAGTCCCTGGTGGTGATGATGATCCAGCATTTGTTTTTCATTCAAACCACATGTTGAATAAGGGAAAAAGAGGAAATACATGCTGGTCATAGGTCAGGTGCAACGCAGAGTTTATACAGATTTATTTTCTTTGTAGCATCTGCAATCCTGCATTTAAAGCTGTTGGATGTTGTTCTGCTTCCAGTTATTTTGAGGCAGGTTTTCTTATATAATGACATTCTGGGTTTTGGCATTCCCTGCTGGCCAGGCCTCCAGAGCCAGAGAAACAGCCTGATTCCACAGATGAGAACTCTGCAGCAACTGGCTCTTCAGAACTCAACTCCCTCATGATCTCATAGGGTGGAAGCTGACCCTCTGTTTCTGGCATGAAATAAAGAAAGCTAAGCCAAAAAGAAGAACCTGGAAGTGTATTAGGGTGATAATGGGGAGCTGGGGTTAAGAACTTCTCCTTGGGCTTGTAGGAGAGAATGAGAAGGAAGGAGCACAAATGTACTGCAGTCTACAGTGTGAATGTAATTTTTAAGCAGGTGTAGATTATGAGCTAAAGGTTTCAGTTTTCTCATAATGTTGTAAGTTAGATTTAATTTATACTCTGTTGGAAGTACTATAACTCTGATTGTGATTGAAGGAGCATCAGGAAAAGTGACTGTATATATTGGTATCAGCTTTATTTGTTGTCTCTATTACTCAAACACTTCTAGTTGTGATTTTATAGCTTTGACTAAATAATGAATGATGTCCT
Source organism: Pyrocephalus nanus (assembly GCA_038380795.1). NCBI lineage: Eukaryota > Metazoa > Chordata > Aves > Passeriformes > Tyrannidae > Pyrocephalus > Pyrocephalus nanus. The sequence continues at coordinate 11,704,595 of CM076272.1, forward strand.
GTTGGTTAGGAATTTGAAGGCAATAATTTCAAATTCTCTTAAATGTGCCAGCCAGCCAAGACTAAATATGCATTTACAGCAGCTATTTTGCAGATTTATAGCTAATATTTTTCTATATTTTTTCTTATCACTACAATTTTAGCTCACTTTTCTTCAACTTGCCAGCATTATAAAATGTATTATGATGAGAATTAATAGCTTACTATGCGATAAATTAAATTTTACAAGAATCAAGTTGGAAAAAAGGGAATCCCAAATGGGCATGAGGGGGTGGGAAGGAAAAAAAAGCATTCTTCACAATAGTAATAATTAAGCACTGAAGGAGCTTGGCAAAAGAGACTGTTCAATCTCCATCATTAAAAATTTTTAAAACTTGAGTGGATAAGTGTCTGAGCAACTGTGAAGTTAGCTCTTCTTTGGACTGGAAGTTGGACTAGATGACCATTGCAGGGCTCTTGCAGTCTAAATTTTTCTAAAATTAAAACACCAGAATTGTCTCTGAGCTGTACAAAGGCTTGGACATACTAGAAGGGAAAAAAGTCCTCATGTCCTTTCTGTTCTACAGAGCTATAAACATGCCTTTTTAAAATACTGAGGGACTGCAGTGGGAACTGAGAGACTGAATATCAAATGTCACACCAGAGACTTGAGAACCCAGTTTATGCACAAATATTTTAACAGATACTTTATGTGAACGGCGAGGAGATTTTGAATCTTGTTTTTGTAATTAGAACAATTTTGGCTTTTTTTTTTAACTTGATGATTGTGTCTTTGGTCCCATTTAATGAACGTGGTTAATTTTTTTTGTTGTTGTTTTGCCTTTTTTTTTTTTCCACTTACCATTAGGAATAGGAGGCCTGCAAGATTTTGTGCTAAAGTCTGCAACACTGTCAACATCACCTGCTTGTCCACCATTTACTCCTCTCAACTTCGAAGCGACGCCGATTGTGCGGGTGGCTGTTGAACCAAAGCATCCAAGTAGGTTTAAAGGAGAATGGGGAGAGGAACACAAATTCAGTGTGGTAGTAATGCAGCTTCTCACCCTTAGTGATTTGTCTAGTTTATGATTTAGCCACTGAGTCAGAGACTAGCCCAGTATAAATTGAATATATGTGTTGTCTAGAGGGCTGTGTGTGAGTTGTTCCAGTTGGCTCGCTCGTGTCTCAGTAGGTGAGGAGATACAGGAGACCTTGTTGTGCCCTTTTGTGGTCAGACTTAGCTGTTCCACAATTAAGACACCACATGGTGCTAAAAGTTCAGTATTCCTTTACTGTGAAGGTAAGTAGATCTGTGGGTTTTCCCTTTCTGCTGCCATTCTTATGTGCTATATCATTAAGCTCATGGTACAGATTTGCAGTACTGCCTCCCACTGATCCCTTCCTCCAAACCACAGAGTGGTACATCTCTGGCTTTATTTGAATTTCAGCCCAATTTCCATTTGTTGTTGTGGTGTTAGTAGAACCAAAATAACTGGCGTTATGTTCAGTTGCAAAATACTCCAACACTAAGATTATATGTTTTTTTAGAAAGTGATTGGACAGCTTAGCAGCTATTTGTTTCATGTGTTTGAGTAACAGATAATCATATATTGTACATCCTGTATTTGTTAAAGCAGTTTTGAAAGTATTGGAAATTACTGGTTCTGCTGAGTGCAGTATTAAGGTAAATGTTAAAATGTTAAGTTAAATGTTAAAGGAATGTAATTTTAGAACTACTGACCAATTTGGGCGTAATTATTTTCCTTAAAAAAATGAAGTTACATCATTTTTACACCACTACTTAGTTTCCCCTCCTTGTTAACTTCTGAGTCTGTGATTTGAACAAAATTTCATAGGGGGGCAGAAGTCTGAAAGGTAGCTATACTTAGGAAAGTTTCCTGAAAATCCACTGCTGCTTAAAACAACAACAGGAAGACAAACCAAATTTGGATTGCAGGCTCAGCTTGAAAGCAATCAATTGCCCATTGAGCTGTATGTATGTAATTGAGGTGGCCCTAGCACATTGTCACACATGGGTGCATTGGATTGCCACATCAAACTTGCTTCAAAACTGCATCTGCTTATTTGGAAGAATGACTCAAATAAATATAAATTATTTCCCTGGGTACATTTTACAAACTTACTGCATGTCTTCACATTCATGCCAAAATCTTTCTGTATGGTTATCATAAGCGCTAAAAGAAAAAAATAAAAAGTGCTCATCAGTCTGTCAGCGTAAATGCAGAAGGGAAAGTTTAAAGTCTTTGTTCATCTGTGTTGGCCATGTGAACTAGCACTGTGTTTTTCTCCCTTTTTGTTTATTTTTATGTTTGTTTTTCAAGGGTACTTTTTTTATTACACCCTTAGCTTAGCAGTAAATATACAATATCATATATCTTTTAATGGTCTCCAAGTGAATGACAAGTTTAATGCCACTCTTCCTTCTGAATATGAATATGCATTCCTAGAAAGCCTGTGGGTATTCTTTAACACGCATGTAAAATGAAAAAAAAAGGATTCATAATTAATTTTTTTAAATGGTATTCATTATGAAAGGCTGCTGACACGAGGTGCTTATGCATAGCTTTGATGTAATCTAACCAAATTTGACTCAGCTGTGGCTGTTCATTCTCCATTAACTTTAAAGCAACTCTTTTTAAACACCTTCATTTTAGGGACAGCTGTGGTTTGTTTCACTGAAAAGCTCTCACATTCCTGATTTTTCCCCTTTTCAGGTTTTAATTGCTTTAAAGCTTTTCAGTGGCTTCCAGCTAATTTAAAATCCTTCCTGTGCTTCATTTGCTCTTATGCCTTATAAGTAATCCATATGGAATGCTTTTTAGTTTTATTTTAGTAAAGTTAATATGTCATTATTTATGTATTTGGAGCATTTTCAGCATTAGCAATTTAGAGGTTGCTACACTTAGTCATGAAAGATTGTAAGGAAATACAATAATTTACTGAAAGATGACATTAAACAGTTGCAATAAATAAGAAAGGTTATAATTTGATAATTTGTGAAAATGATGAGTGAAGTCCTGAATTTTTTAATCACTTCATATCAGTAAAATTCAGGGGGTTTTATTGGTCATGAACTGTTTATGAGCTGTATCTGAAATGATTTGTATATAGGAAGCAACATAGCACAGTCATAGTCAATAGCTGGCTTGTTATACTAAACCTGTTGTAAAGCTACGCACACAAAAAATGTGCAATCCATTTAAGTGTGGATTTCATCATCAGGATATAAATTGTTGGTGACAAATTCTGAATACAGCTTATGTTTTCAGTTGCTGCTCTTAAACCATACCACTCTGTGACTCATAAGCAGAAATTTGCCTCTCTGAAAGTTTTTGAGTATTCCTAAAATAAGTATTTATGTTTAGTCTTCCTTGAAAACGAGCTTTACTGTTTCTCGGTTTAAGTCTATCCTATTTCAAGTATTCCTTATCCAGTATTACTTTGTTAACAGTATCTTATTTTGCCAGGTGAGATGCCTCAGCTGGTCCGAGGGATGAAGCTTTTAAACCAAGCTGATCCTTGTGTGCAGGTTTTAATCCAGGAGACAGGAGAACATGTGCTGGTGACAGCAGGAGAAGTTCATCTTCAGCGTTGCTTGGATGACCTGAAAGAAAGGTTAGAGGGGCAAGTAGGAAGAAATATTTTTGGTTCAGTAGGTGTCTGTTGTATTTCTCTGTCAGATGGATATCTTTGATTTATATTCTGGTAAAATAGAGCTTTATCCACCAGCAGTTTCTACCATTAGGTCATAAATGTGCCTTTTTGTAGCTATAAAATTATCTACAGTTGGGCAGAAGCCACTAACTTATCACTTCTATACATCTTATTAATCTTTTGGGCACTTTCTAGAAATTATAAATTGCAGTAGGTTTAGGCGGCCAGTTAGGAATGTAATGTAGTGTTTGTATGAAGTAAAAACTGAGAGGCGTCATGTCTCATAAATGAACTCTCAAAAATTAGCAATCACCAAGACTAAAATTGTATGTGCACACTCTATCCTGTTCCTTTTCTCTTCTCATTTATTATTTTTTTCAAATATTAATCTGTTCACACTCGTGAGCAATTTTTTTTTTGCAGGCATATGTGCCTATATTTAGTATACTCTGTTTCTTCAAATGAAAAAATCTGAAATAATCTTTTCTTATGACTTCATTTCATAAAACATTCTTGGTAATTCTGCCACATACATTTACTGTTGTTTTCTTTCTAAACCAAAAGCAAACCTGATGATGAATTGTTGAATGTCAATGTTGCTGTACCCATACTCATTTCAGGTTAATATCAGGGAACCGTCATTTCTTATGGAAGTTGTAAAATTGGAAGTTTATTTTAATGGTTATCCTCATTACAACTTAGTGCAACACATTTTTACCACTTCTAAAAACATAGGACTATTTATTAATACACCCTCCTTAAATGTAATGTGTTAAAGCAAAACTATTTGTGCCTGTCTTTAGCTGCAGTTTGCATAGCAAGATTGTATAAATGCCTTTCTTATTGGCAGCAGTCCAAATATGAAAAAAATTCATAAAATAATAGCCATGTGACAGGGAAATGTGATTACAGTGAGCAGCTAGTAGCAGTCCCTATATTTACATACCTAACCTTTAGTTTTGTGTGTGTAATTTTGGGGTTTTTTTATGAATTGTCATCTAATTTGGCCTTTGTTAAGAGAATGATAAACTGTCAGAGTGACCATTTTGTGTCCCTTAGCTGTATTCCTCAAGAAAATGTTGTCAGTGTTCCAAACTGCCAAAGCCCAAAACCGCTCTGGGCTTGAGGGATTGTCAGCAAAAACAAGAAACACCTGCAGACACAAACCAGCAGGGCTCCCACCATTGTCCTGCCTGACATGTGGTTCTTGATTACTGTTTTTCTCAGTTGGGTACCACTCCCAAAAGGAGCTGGGAACGTGTGTTTACTGGCTCATGCTCCTTTAATTCATCTCTGAGGAGTGGGCATATTTCAGCTGCCATCCCTCACATACGAGCTTGTGGGACAAGAATTGTCCCTTCCTTCTCTCCCCATTTTCTAGAAGGAAAAGCCCAGAATGGGATCCCTGTCTTGCTCCATTCCTCATGGGTTCCATGTTAATTCTGATAGTGGTAAACTTACACTAGTTAACTATTAAAGCATGAAGAGGAAAAGTTGTGCTCTGAAGTGTCAGCTGTGCTAATATTTAAATTCTTCTAAACTTGCATAATTTGGAATAGCAAATTGTGAACTAGGGATTGAAGCAGCATAGAATAACCTTGAAATGTGATCTACAAGTTTTTCCCCCAAAATATTGGGAAAGGTTATTCACAATATTAAAGTCACACCTGAAGCAGTGGTGCAGAATTCTGATGTTAGCATCTACCATAATTGCATCAACTGGATTTTGCAAAGTTGATATTTTAGACTAATTACACCAACTGAGGAGGTTCTGCTGAATTCAAACTACATTGTGTTGCCTTTGTCAAGATTTTAATCAGACTTGTTCAAAAGTACATACTTAATTTTAGCTTTCCCAGTGTGTATTTAGAAAATTATGTTCAAGTGATACTTATTGTCAAAAATGCGGAGAGACATGGGAACAACTAAAAGATCAGTCATCTATGTTTATCTGAATTATTAAATATGTATATTCTGCTTCAATTTACTAAATTTGTTTTTCTGTTTTCTTCCCAATTAGCTCTTTTTGAATAGAGTAAGAAATTAGACCTTGTAAATTTAAACATTTATTTTCTACTTTCCACAATAGAAATTCGTAAAACTTTCTGTCCAAAGAGCATTGCAAATACTAAGCACAAAGGGATTAAATTACCCTGTTCAGAATGAGAAACAGAGAGAATTAAGGTAGTGGTTGCATGTGGGGAGAGGGTCTGTTTGTGTTTTTGATATAATGCAAGTGCATCAAAGAACTGCAAAAAGGACAGTTCTCTTGGTTTTGATTCCCATGGAAATAAAGCTTACAATTGTATTTGCTTTTCCTCTGCAACTTTTTTAATCTGTCTGCCAAAATTTACCAGAACATAAGAAATTTTGGTTAGTCCTTTTGTTGTCATTTAGTGAATCTGCTCAGAACTTGAGTGGTTAAGAAGGATACAAAACACTGAAGTTTGGGTCTGTCAGATAAATGTAATAAATAATTCTTCTTTTTTTCCTTGTCATCACTCATAACATTTGACGTGCCTAAAATGTTTCACCTCAATTTAAAGCATCATTTTTTATCATGAAACTTCTGTAACAGTGGTTATCAGACCAAAAAGACAAAAATATTTCTGTTAACTTTGTGCTTGTTGCTGTGCCAGGAGTTTGGAAAAAAATGGGAATATCCGCTCTCCAAGTGCTCCTGGCTGAAGATGGAGTACTTCTACTGGGTTAACAGATCTGGGTCACCTCTGATCAGCTTACCCAGTGCTGCATCTTCTTGGGGCACCTCAACTGTGTGAGCAGATGTACTGGTTGAAATCAAGTGTCCATCTTGCTCAGTAGCGTGTCTGCAGCAGTGTGGCCCACAACAGTTGGGGAGGAGTAAAATCAGAGAAACTGTGATGCTTTCCCAGGCCTCTGCTGGTTGCAGTTTGAGGATCTTTTGTGTTTTGGCTGTCAGTTAATCCTAGTGAGCCTTCCTTGTGCCCCTCAAAATTTGACACCCTCTCTTGTACCCTTGAAGCATCTGAAGGCTGCTGGTGCTTGTGTCCCTTTGACTGTCTTTATTCTCAATTTTTTTCTAGTTCTGTTGTATTTCTTTTGAGGGCAGAGAACAGCAGCACATAGTTTCCAAGACGTGGGTGAACCAGTGATTTATGAAGAGGCAGAGCAATGCTTTTGCTTTAATTTTCTTCTATTCCTTTCCAAATATTTCTGAAGACGTAAAAGGCAATGCTTCTTTTTTCAAGTGCATAAAATTTGAGTTTGAATTGCGTTACCTAGTAATCTGTGTTGCAATCAGATTTATTCACGAACATCTGTTCCACGTTAAGGCCATTGCCCTACCTCCTGCAGGTTTAAAAATATTTTCAAAATTTTAAAACTAATTTTCGAACTTTGGTTTACAGGTTTGCCAAGGTACAGATTAGTGTGTCAGCACCTATTATACCGTTCCGAGAGACAATCACGAGACCCCCAAAAGTTGACATGGTGAATGAGGAGATAGGAAAACAGCAGAAAGTTGCTGTCATACACCAAACAAAAGAGGACCAAAATAAAATTCCTGAAGGAGTTCAGGTTGATTCAGATGGGCTTGTTACAATATCTACTCCAAATAAACAAGCTACTCTCAGTGTAAGAGCAATGCCACTTCCTGAGGAGGTAACTCGACTTCTTGAAGAAAACAGTGACTTAATTCGAACTATGGAGCAACTCAACACATCTCTGAATGAAGATAAAAAAACCCATGAGATAAATCAGAAGACTCTTGATAGAATCAAAGAATTCAAACAAAAGTTGGAGAAAAATCTGCAGGGAAGAAAGTGGAGAAATGCTGTTGATCAGATCTGGTCATTTGGACCACGGAAGTGTGGGCCTAATATTTTGTTATATAATTTTGAGGGCTATAAAAGGTCTGTGTGGCAGTGCCTGGGGAACACTGTGAAAGAAGTGAGTAAATACAGAGACTTTGACAACAGCATAGTAAGTGGATTTCAGCTGGCTACACTTTCAGGTCCCATGTGTGAAGAACCCCTCATGGGTGTTTGTTTTATAGTGGAAAAATGGGAAATAAATAAAGTCGGAGATACGCTGTCAACTAGCAGGCAGGATTCAGGGGAACACGATGCCACAGAACATCCACCAAGTGAAGAGAATACTCTAGGAAGCACTGACGAAGGTCAGAGTGCAAATGAACACCAGGACAGGAATCAGAGTGGTACAGAATCACCTGAGAAAAGCAGTAAGCCCAAGGCAGAGTTGTTACTTGCAGATTGTTATGGTCCCTTCTCTGGACAGCTGATTGCCACCATGAAGGAAGCTTGTCGTTACGCGCTGCAAGCGAAACCCCAGAGGCTCATGGCAGCAATGTACACGTGTGAAATCATGGCCACGGCTGAAGTTTTAGGTAAGACTGGGAAATTAAACCTTTGTCAAGGCTTTCTGAGTTCCAAGCTGAGGTTTTATCAATGAGACCGAATTAGAAAGTATGACTTGATTAAAAGTTTTGTCAGAAGTTTTTTGTCAGAAGTTTTCAATGACTTTCTAAAGCCTGTAGTATTTATACTGTTCTGAATGAAAATTTAGCATTCTTGGTTATCTGAAACATATGCATAAATAACCATGCTACACCTTTTTAGAAGTGAATATACAAAAATGGTGCCTTTTATGGAGTTTTTGTAATATCAGCTTCAGTAACCATGAATATTGCCCGTATGTTTAAGCATTAATGAAGAGATGGGAAACCTGTCCTGTCTGTAAAGTGAGTGCACAATCTTAGTTAATTCCATGTCAAGATGTTTTGAGGTAATATAATAAATAATATAGAAATAAAATCAGGAAAAGGAACATTAAGTAATTGTTGCAGTCCAGTTGGTAATTTTGGTTTTTTGTTGTTTTTTTTAAGTAGCATCTGTCCTCTTCTGGTATGCAAGTAGATTACTTTACAAAGCCAGTGCATACCAAATTGTGTCACTTATATTACCTTACCACTTACACCTACTTAAACTTGTTTTTATGACCTACTTAAAACACCACTTAACTTACCCTAACAGTTGTTCTTGGAGTTTTCCATGCTTGCATGCTGAATCCAATCCAATGTACAAAGATTTTCTTTAAAACTAACCTCCATTGCATTTAAGCTGTTGGCAAATTTACTTTGATGGTACTAATCATGACAGAAATTATAGTATATTCCACATACAGTAATTAAATAATTGGTTACTTGTTGTAAAAAATCTTATCATAACACAAGCATAATGATAGTGATCCAGAGAGCAAAATTTAAAATTGTATGTAATGAAAACAAATGCTTTTGAGTGAGCAATTGTTTTGTACAGATAGATGATCGTGTTCTTTTCTGGCAATACTGGCAAAAGGTGTCCTGTGGTAAGCTTATAACACATTCCCTTAAACACAATTTACTATGACATAGAACTTTGGCATTTTAAACTATCTTTAAAATAATTTAAGAATGCCTCTCAAAACTAGACTTTGTGGTGTTACATGTTATCTCTACATCAAGCTGTAAGGAAGATAGCAATTTTGGAACCACAAAAACACTGTATATATAAATTGCTGTTTTCCAAAATACCCACTACCCAAAAAGCATGATTGTTTGCAATGAGGGAATTAACATGCACATCAATTGTGCCATAAACCCAAATGGAAGCATGGCTTTCTAATGCATATATATATATTTTTTTAATGAGTGTAATTTAGGACTCAGACATGCAAGCAAATTAGTCCAATCTAATGAATGTGAGTTATGGGGTAATAGCCATGGACATGCACTTAGTTCATTACGAATTCATGGATTTAATTTTTATTATGGAAATTTAAACTAATAAATTGCATCCTCATTAGGAGAAGTGAAAAGCATGCCTGCTGTCCAGTCAGGCTTAGCAGTTGACATGTGAGAAACCACTGGTTTTATATTTTTTATTTTTTCCCTTGGCATTCCATACACTGATAGCCAGTGAAGTTTAATATGTCTTCATATTGATCTGCTTGTTTCTCAGATGTTAGCTTCTGGGAGAGTTCTCAGTGTATAAACCTTTTTTCGTCAGACTTTTCTGAACTGGAGCTGAGGAGAGGAACAAGGAGAGGGGAACACAGGGATGTGTTACAAGCTTATACATGCCCAGTGTAATGGGCCTTGGGTATAGATTTGGGTCCTGCATACACCTGCTGTTTGATCTGCTTTGAGCATCTTATTCCTACAGTTAGTTCACTGGAAAAATCCATTTTTATGCACGTTCCTGCTTTATGGAAGTCCTGTGTAAAGTCTCAAAAGCTGAAGAATGTTCTGAACTAGTATCACGTGTTTAATTATTGTTATTAGCTTTTCCTGCTGATATTCCTAGCTTTTGAACTCTTCTTACTTTCTCTCTTGTGTTCTGGAGACTGAAAGGTAGACTGCCTTTTCATTTTAAATGTGTCAGTGAAATGTAGTTGGGACAGGACTTTACTGGTCTCTGTTGTAGTGTTAGTTTTTGGATTTTGACAGTATTCCATATGTGTTTGTTTTTTTTTAATGAAGTTATTAAAATTTTAGATCAGTTCATATGATTATCTCTGGCTCAGTTGTGTGAGTGAAGACATGCAGGTCCAAAACAGAAGAGCAGCTCCTCCTTCCCTGTCAGCAAAGGTTATGGTGACCCCTGGGTTCTTGCAAATGGTGATCCTGTTTCCTTCCACAGTCTTTCTTTCCCATAGGAGGCTTTATTTTTTTCACTTACTTAAGGTATCCTTCAGTAAAGCAGTGAACAGGAGCTGGATATTTCAAGGAGCTGGACTTAATACATAATGGAAGTGAGACCATTATGCACAGACTTCTGTATGTTGGAGCACCATGAAGCTGTTCTTGAACTACTGTTGTGGTTTCAAAAAAATTGGTTGAACTGTTTTGAATAAGATCTTACAGTATTTCTTGGTGATTGATGCTGCTAAATCCATTCAGCTAACTAGAATAGAACCAATATTTCCTCAGTATAATGCAGTCTGCCCGTAGTGGTAAAACTGAAGACCTTGCATAGGTTCTTTGTGACACTGTTGATTGAGCCAACACTCCAGACTGCTGGGATCAAATACATGTAGCTAAAAAACATTTACTAAAGCTATAAATTGTCTTCTGGCACCAAAGAATAACCTTCAGTGAATTATGGCCAGAATATGTGCTTTGAGGTAAATGTTACCTTACTTACTAAATATGTATGGAAAATTTGTTACATCCTACTAAAAACAGTAAAAAACCCCTATAAAATGGTTTTGAACTTACTCGCTTTACCAAATTGCCTTTAATTTGTACTCTGTGTTACATACACAGTATATGTACAGTGACCATGAACTGATGCTCTTTTGCAACGTTTAAACCTGCATTTTCAAGCAGTTACTGAATTGTGACCCCTGCTGAGACCTGACCCTCTCACATCTGAGAGTATTTTGGACTCTCTGAAATTTCCATAGACTTGAAATTGCTTTATAATGTTAACAAAGGCTGTACATGCCTGGCAAGGTCAGTGCCTTATCTTCAGAATTCCTGAATCTTTTAGTGATTTGAAAGTGTAGAATCTTAAGTATTTCCTCAGTTTTCTCATGAGCATTAAGAAGACTATTGTGCACAATAAAGGTGGAGTTCAGTGAGAGGGACAGTGAGAAGGTCCTGGTAAGGGAATCAGCAGATAGAATTATCAGTGATAATAGAAAGAGCACTTCAATTCACATTTTATTAGAGAACTATAAACTCTGAAATGTTTGGTGCTGAATTGATGCTTCATTCCTCGCATTTGATAGGAAGATTTAACTCTACTAGCTGTGTGCTTGTACTGAATTTCCTGAAGAAGAACCAGATCCTGTATTTTAAAAATAACAGCAATAAACCCACTCCAACATTTCCTCAATATCTATGCAAATCAGTGCATGTGGCTGTTGTACTTAATGATACCTTTCTGTCAAATCAGAATAGGTGGCAGTTATTACAAAGTAATGTATATTTCTAATTATTTCCACTAAGAGTCAGTTTTGCCCAGCTGTTTAAAAGGTAGCAGCATGTATTCATGTTTTTTCAGTGCCATATAGTATATTTGAACCTCTTAGAAATTGTTATTAAATTGTTCTTCACAGCAAGGTACTCTTAAAGTTAATTTGTACATCTAATACTTATTAACTGTTCATGTTTGTAAATGTGGGCGCTCCTAAACCGTTTTTTCAGTGTGTACGTTTTCTTGATCTTTTTACCTTGATCTTTGTGTCTTGATCAACATAAATATATTTGTTAGTTTTTGTCTGTAGAATACTTAACTCCTAAGTTAGCAAAACCGTTTTAAAAATTTACTGCCTACTGTAAAGTCAAGCATGGACATTTTCACAGCTACTTACATGATATGTACACTGCATTTCAATGGACTGAGTACTAATTTGAGAAAGAGAATTGAAATTATCCATGACTAACTTAAGACTGCATTATTTAAAAACTAATTGAAAACATTAAACATAATAAATATGTAGTATTTCAGATAAGCTAGTTTTTGGTGATACGGTGATCCAAACAAATTTCTAAAGGTAGCTAAGATAAAATTACAATAAGTAATATTTTTTAGTAATAACTCCCATATATATGGTTGTGAGAATAAAGCAAGTTAGGCACATAATCTGACAAAGTGCCTTTTAAAATCAGTCATATGACTGTGTAAAATATACCCCTGTGGATTTATACAGTAGTAATAATGTATTAAATGTTACTCACATGGTTCTTTACGTTGTACTGGTAGAACATGTTGGCTGTTTGAATTTATTGGGTCTGCTTAATTGATCCACTTACAAGGATTTTAGCCAAAGGAATTGTGCATTTTACTTAACACTGAAGCTTCCTGAACAAGTATTTATGTACTTCTCTTCGTGATGCAGAATATAAATATGCTGGTAAGCTCATCAGAATTCTGTCTTTGCAGGTCGTGTGTACGCTGTCCTGTCCAAGAGGGAAGGCAGAGTGTTACAAGAGGAGATGAAAGAGGGGACGGATGTGTTTATTATTAAGGCTGTCCTGCCAGTCGCAGAAAGCTTTGGTTTTGCTGATGAAATCAGGAAGAGAACCAGTGGCCTGGCCAGTCCACAGCTGGTGTTCAGCCACTGGGAGGTAAAAATATCTATTCACTCCATCTGTTTTGGTGATCTATTTCCTGTAGATGTGGCAGACTGGAATAATAAGCGGAAAAGGTTAAGTTTTGGTCAAGGCATTTGATTAATTCCTTTTTGAAATGAAGAGGAAAAAAGTAGCTTTATGTTAGTCTTACTTCTTTTTAAATATAGACTGTTCAGAACTGTATTTACATTTTGTTTAGACAAGATGCTTTTTTTATTTCAGTAGAAAGTAAGTCCTTCCTAATTGAAACTGCTTCTTCATGAATATGCTTTACTGAATTTTATGTGCTTTTTTTCATGAGTTCTCTGGTGAGCTTCTTTGGGGAGTGGGAAAAAAACCAAAACCACAAAACAACCCCAACCTACCACTAAGAGAAAATGTGTCAATAAATCTAATGCACATGAAAGTTAACCTTTTAGGGGTTAGCAGGCACTGAAGTGGTTTTTTTTGTCCCTATATATTCCAAGTCAACATATATTTTCATACTTAAAGGCAAAGGGTACTTGAAGTCTCTAAGTACAACCAACTACAGATTTTTGAGGTCAGTAATACTCCATGAGATTGCCAGCTATGGACTGCTCACCACTGTTTCTCTCTGATGTATGTGCTGGTTTCCACGTGCTGTGGACTCTTCCCTAGTTTCTGCAGCTAAATCGTTCTAATAGTATCTGTGAAATACTCCACTGACAGTATTTCTTTGTCAGTAATTGTTGTAACTGCCTCAGGAATTTTATGTGGATACCAATGGAAAAGGAGGACCTCTGCAAACCAGCCATGTGCTAACAAAAGACTTGGGAACCCTTGAAACAGTACACTTGGAAAAGTGTTTTCTTTAGCAGTGATACCTTACTGGTGTTAGAAAATGCAGGGACCAGGGTCTTGCCTCTCCTCCCTCAATGCCAATTCATTTATTTTGTAATTAAGTTTGACTTCACAAAGAACCACAGAAAACAGCTACACAGAATGCAAAAAGATAAGAAAAAGGACAACCCTCCATAGATGGTGTGCACATAAAAAATAGATACACTACAGCTTTTGAGTGTAGGGATCTGGGTGTAAGGAATTTACAGGTCAGGTACCTCAAACCAGTGAGTGTTGGCAGTATTGCATACGGTAATCCTGTCAGGTTTGGATGTTCCCATCTGAAGTGCAACTGGTGAGGCTTTGTGGCTTAACTGGTCTTTAGTCTGAGTGGCCCCTGACATCAGTGCCCTACAGAAATATCAGTCACAAGGATGATAATTCCAGCTAACCATTGTTCTGTGCCAGCTTCTTTAGGGTTTGTAGCTACTGTGCTCCAACACTAAGCAAAAACACAAACCCCGTATCTCTCGGCCTTCCCTTCCACCACAAACCTTGGCCCGTATGTTCACTCTCAGATGTTATGAATTTCACATCAGAGAATGTTCACACATAATTGCAGAGATGCATAGGAAAGGGAGATTTGAACAACTGGCAACATTTTCTAAAATTGACCCGGAGGAGAGATTATAATTTCAGCTAGTATGTTAAAATAAGGTAGGAAAAATTATTGTGTAAGCGAGTCACCTTTCCACCTGGCAAATCTGCCAGTGGGGAGTGTTGGGATTTTTTTTCTCATTGAAAGCCATGCTAACATATTTTTGTGACAAAATAAGCCTTTTACTAAGCTGCTAGTAATGTTGGCTCTGTGCAGTGATGGCAGAAGGAGTGCATGTTACTCTCCCATCATCAGCAGAATTGCTAAATAAATACAATTTTCAGAATCTCTAGTGGTGGCATGAGAGGGAAGCCATGAGAAATGGTTTGTGTCTCAGATCCTGTTTATTTTTCTGTCTGTATTCTGCACAAAAGAAAACCATCAAATAAAAAACCCTGTCAAGTTGCATCAGATGTTAGGCATGACTTTGACATTGCCACCTTACTGATGAATTACAATGCTATATGTATATGAATGATGAACACCAGCATTTTATTTGAATCCCTATTATTTAATTTATCATTGTGTGAGATAAGATGATGTGAACTGTCTAATCTTAAAGTATTTTTTCCTTAGTGTTAAAAATGGGAAGAAAGTACAGTAGCTCCTTGGTTTTGTGGCTGCTGCTTTAATTGCATGATATCCAAACCCTTCCATGACATTTGGAATTAATTCTGTGTTAGTAGTGTTTTCTCAGTGTGCTCAGCTCATTAGCTGAGTACCTGGGACATGTATTTGTCTACACAGATTCCTTCTAACATGTTGTTAACCCTTTTTTACACTTAGTGAAGTAGATGCTTTTGGGGATTTTTGAACTTTTAAACACTTAATGCCATGGAAATCACATACATAGAGTACATTTAAAGAATTGAGGCTTGAATTGACACTTTTATTATATTTCATTAACATGATTTGTAGACTCTAAACACAGGAAGGTCAGTGATAGAGCCTACATTTAAATGAAGCCATTTTGGTCTCTGTGGAAATGATATTACCCTTTTTTTTTCCTTCAGTTAATGAACGTATTTTGTGTAGTTCAGATTGCTCCAGCCCCAGGGGACAGAGCAATACATGGATCGAGGTCTATCTTGTCACATGCTCCTTTTTTATTAGTTTCTTTTGGCACGCTTATATAATTTATTCCTGCCTGTAGAGGACAGAACCAAGTAACCATTAGTGGGAGCTTTCAGTTTGGTCCCAGCTTACACAAATTAATTTTAAAAGTTACTCGGGTATTTTCCTCTATGATAAGCCTAGGCAAATGTTAGGTGTGTTTGGGTTTACTTGGCATTATTTTTGTAGATTCCAGTATAAACTTTCTTCTGAATTGTTAGTTTAAAATGTTTAACTTTAGGATAATTATGAACTACTTGTTGGTTTGGGTTTTTTTTAATCCTTGAATTAGTAATACACCTTCAGTTAGTATATGTTTTTGTTTGAGCCTATTTCCTTTGCTGTCTCTCTGTTCTTTGCAGTTCAGTCTTTTACTTGGTCACGTCATTTTATCTTAATCATAAGGTTCTCTGAACAAGAAGATACTTATGATTGCACAATGCTTAGAATAATGGAACTCTAATCCCATTTGGGAAATCTGTTATAAGTAAAAAAAATAATGCATGTGGGTCTATACAGATGCTGATTGAATTTTCAGTTAGTCTGAAAATTATCAAAGACATCTGCTAGTTGTAAAGTTGTGAAATGTACAGTATTTCTGTTAATTCACATCTCTTAAATTGCATGATTGGCTGTTAGACACAACTATTATTCTAGAGGGGGGGCATGAGTGAACTGAACATGTTTAATTAGAATTCTTTTCCATTATCCCTTCTAAGTAGAATAGAGTCTATCAGGCCTCTGGAGAAACAGAAAGAGAAGGACTGCATTTAGTAATTGCTAAGAATGTGAGGAGGCACTCTGAATCTGGAAGTTTTATATTCTGGATTTGAATTCATTCTTTTCAAATTGTAAGTCATTTTACAACTTGGAAGATGAGCCTTAATATAGAAGTTGCTGGATGAGGTTGTTAGGCTTGAATTAAGCAGGAAGCAGGCTAAAGTAATGAGAAAGACTCGAAGAATCTGTGAGTCTACTCTAGCTTTGAACTGTAACTTTACAT
This sequence comes from Pyrocephalus nanus, assembly GCA_038380795.1. Lineage (NCBI taxonomy): Eukaryota > Metazoa > Chordata > Aves > Passeriformes > Tyrannidae > Pyrocephalus > Pyrocephalus nanus. Next base: position 11,720,944 of record CM076272.1, read on the forward strand.
ACATTATTTTGCCAGTGACAGTTCAGGCACATAAATGAGTTCTAGGAGTAACCCGGAACCTTTCAAACATGAGAAGCTCGTTGTGTTGGCAATGACGTTTGAAGATAATTGAAACAGCAAATAAAAGTGCTAGTGGTGTGGCTTTAATTCTCTCTCACAATACATGTTTCTTAAGTAATAGGAAAAAATGCAACACTAGAGCCACATGTCTTGTTTTTTTATTTCTAGTTACCAAATTCCTGTTTGCAGCTACTGACTGAAGTCAAGGCTAAAGCTTAGCTCATTGAGACACAAACAAGGATGATGCTCTTGAGCCAAAATAAACTTGTATGAGTTTATTTTATAACAGTGTAAGTGTTCATTATTCCATTATTTCTTGTAAGAGGAGTTCTTGCATCTGGCAGAGCATTTTAAGGCCTTGGCAGTCCCCATTATATATTGTGAGTGGTGGCTCTGAATTGTGAGATACTTTCAGAGCCTCATTTTACCTGTAGGGAATCTACACTCCTAGCACATACATGTAGGTTATTCTCTGTTCTGGGAGCACACTGCCTGTATCCAAATGGCTTTGCATTTGTCTGTGCTCAGTGCAGAAGCATTTGTACAGCATTACCCAGCATACTACATATATTGTTTTGAAAAAACAGCAGGTAACTATTCACATAAACCTCTGCAAAGTTCTGCCATTTTACCTGAAAGTAAGTTTACCTGAAAATTTCCATTTTCCAGGGCCACTTCAGATATTCTGTACGTGCATATCAACTGTGGTTTTTTAAGTTGCACAGTCTGTATCATTAAATGGGTGATGGACACCACTGGAACTGAGAATGCTCTTGAAGTATCTTTTTGGCATCAAGTTTTCAAAAGCAGAAAGGATTCTGGTACGCTGACACCTGTATCACCTTTGAAATTGTGCATAATAGTTTTGAATCTTTTTTTTTTTAAAGAAACTCTGGCATAAGGTTTTTCCTGATGTGCTGAGGGCTGCTGGTGGTACTGACTTTACTGTTTCTTGGGATTTCTTATTAAGCAGTTCACAAAGGCTATTATGTGGCTTGCTGGTTTTAAAATCTCCATCAGACAGTGTTACCCTGCTCTTTCTATTCATGGTCCAACTAAAGCATTTTCCACATTGATGCTATTTGGCTCCGAATAAATTTTCTGTCTTCATCAGGCAGTAAGGACCAGTAGGGGAAATGCTACTAGGAACATGGCTGTGTTCCCAGATCTGCCTGACCTTTTGGATGAACTAGGCAGATCCCTTCTGTTTGCTTTTGATGCTTCTCTCAACCTTGTTTTGCATAATTAGGCTGCCTTAGGCAGAGACTGTTTCATACCATCATTTTGTGAAATGCACTAGACAATGGGACCAGGATCAGTACTGGAGCCATCTGGGTGACACTGAAATGCAAATAATAAATCATCCTCAAATTAAGGCTTAAAATTCCAAGTCCTCTTGAAGTGCAAGTGATCTGCTCTAACTCGTGTCTTATTGACAAGCTTGATTAGCTTACATAATCATTTGCAGGATTAGTACACGCTCTGCCATCTTTCAGTATTAACATAGCATGCTCATAGTATTACTATATTTATTGATTGATTATTACAGGTATTTAGATGGTGTTTCTGACAAAGATACAAGCATTTATTGCTTGAATAATTAATGTGTAGCTGTTAGGCTGAAAGAAAGTGACATCTGTTTTGCCTGTGCTGTTCTGCATGCTGTTACTGAACAAGGCTTATGAGACTTCATTGTTTGGGTGTGTTGGTTTGATTGGTGATATTTAACCAAACGTCTTGCTTTAGAATGATTTCTTTTTCTCAAGAATACTCTTCACTTACAGTGTTTCAACTAATGTATTCAGTTCTTTTGAAATACCTAATCCCAGCTGACTACATTATAAGCAGTGTTTTATTTATGTCTAGAGTGGGCTCATAGTTCTGCACTAAGTGATGGGACACACTTCAGAATATATTTGACTGGGGTTTTTTGTTTTAAGTCATAGTTTGAACAAATTGTATCTGGAAAATTAGTATATTGAAAAATCTAAATAATTTTAAATGCAAAGTGACATACAACAGAGTGTTTCTAAATGTCTCTTCTGCTTTGATCCTATGGATCTTTTGGGATCCACAGTAAATGCTGTTTGTGAAATAACTACATCATATTCCAGAAGGATTGATCCATTTAGAATCTAATTAATCATTTAGGACTTTATCCAGACAAAAACTCAATTTCTGTCACAAATTCCAGAGCCATCCCTGTGTGGTTCCCAGAAATACAAACAATAGCTCAGGGCCTAAAAAGGTTCTCAGCTCTGATTCCAGGAAGTGCAGACCCACCATTCTGACAGTCCCTATTGTAAGGGAATTGATGACAATGCTTTAGGGGCGTTATATGGAAACATTTTCTTCTTTTTGCTTGCTTGCAACTGTATTAACAGAGCATGGGGAATGATGGATGCCACCTGCTATGAGCATTTGCTTTGATTCATTAATGTGATGTGAATAAAGAGGAACAGTCTTAATTTGTGTCCTCGCCTTCACTTAGAGAATCAGAACTTTTAAAAAAGAAAACTTCCTACTTATTTTTGTGTCTCTGTGGCAGTAGCACCTCTGTGTATTCATATTAGGGTTACAGTGACTTCTTAAAAGAGATGCATTGCTGGTGCCCCAGGTTCCAGCTGACTCAGCTCATCTGGCCTCCCCTTTTTCATTACTTACCAGGGTGTGATAACACATGTGCTGAATAACTCCCCCTCTGCAGCCTGTCTGCACCATTTAGGTAGCCATGGTCTTCTAACAGAAATTTCTGATGCCACCAGATGTTGCTCTAGAAGCAGTATGTAGTGGCTGAATTATTTAAACAGGTTGAAAAGCAAAACTAGCTCCTGAGGTGATTTTTGGAATCTAATTAACCTCTTCACAAGAGCAGCTCTGCATCATGTAGCAGTACAAAGTTCACTCAGGATTCTGTAGCCCTGTGCTGCAGTAAGTTTGCAGGTTTACCCTTTCTGGCCACTAAACAGCACATAAATTTGAGCCTCCTGTTATTCTGACTTTCCTGAGACCTGTTGAAGGATAAAGAATTATTATCAGTGGAAGAACTATTCAGGGCAAAACTTCAGTAGAGCAAGTCTTTCATCAGTTGTTGAAAGAGCCAGTCTGTCAGACTTGGGTATTTTCTTAAGCATCCATCACTACAGTATCTAAATATTTACAGGTAGATTAGATCTGTAAGATGAATTTTGTATACTTTTGGACTCCTCTGTTGTATTCATTCTTCAAGAACTGCTGTTTCACTATTTCTCTCTGGGCATAATTTCTGGGTGTTACATTTCTTGCTAATGTAAAAAAAACCTTCATCAAAGGGGACAGTAAAAGTCTTTTAAGTTATCACAGTTTGTAGCTCTATGACCTGCCTCAGTAGTACAGTCTGGAGAAAATCCACTGAGCATGAGTTATCTTTTCTTTTTTGTGTGTTCTTGGACTTCGAAATTTTTGTTTGTTCAGCTATTTAATCAGATCATGAACAGGGAAGTCCCTGGTAGCTTTACATTATTAAGGTGTTCCTAATGAGCATCACTACAACTTCATCAAGTCAACAGGCAATCCTCACTGCCCTTTTTCTCTATTTCTAAGGCATAAAATAATGGTAAAGCTTTCAAACTCTCACAAAGAGTGGAGAGCATTCTTTTTTTTATCGATGTAAGCTGTCAAGGAATCACCTTAAAGTTTCTAAGCATTGGTTATAAGGCCCTGTGAAAGATACCAGAATGGATATGACTCAGGCAGATTCTTCTGTGGTTAGACAGTCCCTACATTTATGTTAAAAATAAACACAGAAAAATCTGGAAAGCTAAGTTTCGTACTGTTTATTTCTGAGCTCTGCTTGCTTTTGGTTTTCAGCCAGACAACTCTGTGCACAGTCATTTCCCATGTAAATAATTGAGATTGGCTGTCCCTTTCAGCACGAGTAGTACCCACTTAATTTAACAGGCCTGTGTATGTGCTTACCTGTGACAGACTAGAACTGGTTTTGTTGGTTTAGCTTTGCATACTATTTTTGCAGGATTGAACCTTCAGTGTTACCTAATACAAACTAGACATCTTCTGCCATATTCATTCTCTTAACTCCCCCTAAAGTGTAATTGGTTTGGTTGTGTTAGGTGTGATTTAAGATGAGGTATTAAATTAGGCGTCACAGATGTTGATATTTCAGGGGGAAAATGGCCATCTTAAGTCATCATTTTTTAATTTCTTTTCTTGTTGGTTTGTGTAACTTAAGCTTTAGGAAATTTTGCTTGGGTTGGCAATTGAAAGGATTTGTCAAAAGAGAAAGTTTGTAATAGTAGAAAAGGTGTATAACATTCAGCTGAAATTGGTATTTTAGGGAACTTTGTTCTCCACTTCTCAGTTATTGTGCTAGTGCTAATATTTTGGAAATTCTTATGGAGTAATATGCTCAATTATTGCTGTAACTATCATAATTCTTGCAGTAACTAATACTTTTCTGCACTGCTTTTTCCATGAGGATTTTGTTTAAGGAATGGATACAGTATTACTTTTTTTTTTTTTTTTAGTAAAAATATGTTACTTGTAACTGTATCTTTTGAGGAAATCTACAATGAAGTAAAATAAATATTTTTGAAATTTGCAGCAGAACCTGTACAACAAAATATGGTCAATTCCCTCCCTCCATGGTGTTCATATTTAGGGTTCTTGGAAGGTGATCTTGTTATGTTTCTCTGTGTTCCTTAATGCTCATTAACTACAGTGGTTTTTTACTCTGTTCTGTTGTTATTTGTCCTCTAATGGGAAGAAGAGTTAAATCTCAGGACTGTAAACCTGTGAAATTTTGGTTGGGCACCCAGACATCAGTTCTCTAGGGAGCATTTTCCAGATTTCATTACACTTACATGTTCTATGTGCTTAAGACTTGATGATCGCTCTTAATGACTTAGGAGTAATTTCTGGTGCCTGCAGCAATTATACAGATGGGTAGAACTGAGGTGGATTCTTAGGAGCTTAGATTTTGGGTGGGAGGGAGAGTCTTTACTTCTGTAGGTATTAAAACGCTTGTAAAACTAAAACTTCGGAAGCTAATACGAGAGTCACTAACAGTAACAGAAAAAATTGTTATCTTTGGCTAGCTATTAAGCCTAGAATTTGTGTGATATTTATATAGTCCAAAGGTAGAGGGTAAATATCTCTTCAGACTTGGGGAATTAAATTTTTTTTTGCCTTGTTATGTAGAATGAAATGAGAAAAGACTTTAAAGACTGTTTAAGATAATTAGATCTTTGTAAATACTCTGTGGTAGTCAGAGAAGTGTGGGATATAGAAGATGAACTGGGGCAATGATCCAATTATTATGTGCAGTGATTGTGTTAGACCTAAAATCTCTTCTAGATGAGGGCTAATAAGCTGTAAGAACAGCTCTGCTAAATATGTTAGAACCATGAAACCACTAGAAACAGTGATTTTTAAACCACCTATCCAACTCAGGATTGGGATTGAAGAACATAGGGCACAGAAATGAGCAGAAACCTTCAGTTCTCATAAATTCTAATAAAATCATTGTGAGATAATATTCTAAGTTCCTTAATGAAAATTGAGGATTTTCTGAATGTTATTTGGCACTGTTAGCTGATTGGCAATTAAAATTCCTTTTAAAAAAAAACTTCTATGCATATAATTGCAACTGAATTTGAAAAGTTATCATGGGCTTCTTAGGACAAGTGCTACATAGTGTGCCTTAACTCTTTTCTGCTTAAATCGCTGCTTGCAGGCTTTCCAGAGAACTTTATCTGCTATACTTTCATATTTTTCTACTTTAGCAGTTGATTACCTGAAATATACTAATAAACTTTGTGTTACTTTACTTTTTTTGTTTGTTTCTTATTACAGATCATTTCAAGTGACCCATTCTGGGTACCAACGACTGAGGAAGAATATTTGCACTTTGGGGAAAAGGCAGACTCGGAGAACCAGGCCCGCAAGTACATGAATGCAGTAAGAAAGAGAAAGGGACTGTATGTAGAAGAAAAGATTGTGGAGCACGCTGAAAAGCAAAGAACTCTCAGCAGAAATAAGTAGCTATGTCTGCCTTCCTTTCTCTCCTGACTCAGCTGGATTATTTTCTATGCAGCAGATTCAAAATTTTATCTGGACTTTGTTCTTTGACACCATTTTTCTTACATGCTATTTCTGTGGCTTATGTTTTAAAAAACTTAAGCCTTTCCAACTTTTATACAGAGAAAATAGTTTATTTATTTAAATAAAATATAGGCAGTTGGTCTAAATTTTTAAAATTTGCTGCCCAGTTGAACCTCCTGTCGCAAGGATTAGGAACTCCAAATTTAATTTGTTTCTTTCTGATTTATCATGTGTAGTTACCATTAGAGCTGGTTAGTTAGCTTGTTGCAAATAAACTGTACACTGAATTTAGCTCCTTAATGGTTTTGAGTCTCTTTTTTAAATTATTTTCTGATGTATTTGTTTCTCACCAGTATTTTCCATAGTTACCTATTGCAAATAGTTCTAAGCCTATTAGGAGTTTCTAAGCTGTTTGTTTTACTCTGTTCCTCATGTAAGCAGTTAACCTGTCTTCTTTAATTCAAAGGTCAAAAATAGCACATATGGAAGACTTAAGCACTGTAAAAAACCAAGCAAGTTTTTTCTTTTTTCCTTCCTTAGAACTCATCTTATTAAAATTTCATAGGATTATCCTAAAGTGGGAGCTGCTGTCTCTGAACTAGACACGCAGCAACTTCTGCCAGTCCTGTGTGAGTGTTTACAGACTCTTTGAGAAATTCTACCCATTCACCCTGTTGTTTTGAATTCAGTGAAAGGGGACACTAGCAAAAATATACAAAATATCTTGCTGTTTGCAGGTGTCTTAAGATGCAGAAGGCTTCAAAATGATTCAGACCAAGACTAACAGGAAAGAAGTCTTCACAGGGTGTAAGTTTTAGTTAAGAAAAGTGGAAACCTTGGATAGGAAATCATGGAATCATGGAATATCCTGAGCTGGAATGGACCCACAAGGGTCATCGAAGTCCAGCTCTTGTTAAATAAACATGATGCATGGATTATCTTCTCATTTGGCTGCTTAGATTTGTAAAAGGAAAGAACAAGAATTCTGGAAGTTTAAGGTTGAATAGATAGGTGTCCTTCAAGAGGTTCAGAATGAATTGGAAATATGTCCTTAACTTTTGTGCCAACTGAGTTTATGCTACCTCTTGTCTTTGCTAATTGCAAAAAGTTCTGTTTCAGATAACCATGCAAATAGGTTGTTCTTTTCTTTCCAGAATATAACCATGTTTTTAATTTGTGATTGCCTTGTACTCCTTTAGCACCTACCTGGTCTTCCTGAATAATTATTCTCAGTGTGTCAGTTAATACAGCAGGGAGAATTTGCTCGTATCAGTTTTGCTTCTTATGGAAAAGAAAAGTGTTACTTCTTTCAGAAGCAGAATGATTTTGAATGCTTAACTTTTATTTTAAATAATAGGCTTTTCTTTTCCAGCTTGTTTGCTTTCATTTGTGGAAATGTTTCCTTTTAAGATTATATTTATGAAATACTCAAGGAAACAAATATACTAAACATGTACTAAATGGGCTAAAACATGTTAGGTCTGAATACAATCTCGACTCCCTGCTGACCTTAGGAACTAACTCTTCTTGTTTGAGACAGTCATTTGGAAGCTTATTTTGTGGGAAATAAAATGTGTCACTTGTCCATAAAGTCACCTGCCATGCTGACAAAAAGAGAGAAACATGCAACCTTGGAACTGTGCACTGTACTTCTGATAAATGTAGAGCATGGAAGAGTAGATTTTTCTGTGATTCTGAAATACTTAATTAGATTGAATACTTACTTTGATAGCAGAGAGGTCCTGGCAAAATTCTTGACCTCCACACAGACATTGTTTTGAGTTGAAATTCATCTTTAACAATTTGGAGTTGGTTAAGCAATCACAATTATAAATGTCCTTTATATTTCTCAGAGTGCTTGGTTGAACCCTCTGCTTTTCTGTGTGTTTGGCTATAAATCCATGCAGAAAGCTGCAATAATAAGTCTATAGGAAGGCTGTGAGCAGCACAGTTCAAGTACCAGGCAACTTCCTTAGCAGTCCTTCCAAAAGCACAAGAGGGAAGAGGTGAGTCAAGACTGGCTTTACAGTAGATGGCAGCTAAGCAACAAGATTTGTCTCATGAAAAGCTGTGGGCAGGAAAATTCTGTAGTCCTGCTTGAGGGATCTTTAGTTGGATCTTTCAGGCAGCCTTATTAAAAGGGAATCTTAAACTAACGAGTTTGTACAGCCAGGCCTGGCCTGATAGACTGTCATGCCTGAGAAAAACTGTTCTGTGTGTGCAAGGACTCACCTGGTTGTGCAACTGAGACCCACAAGGATGAAAGAACCTCAGCTTTGCTAAGTGTTTGCTTGTTCTTTCTTTCTACAAAATACTGGGACAGGGGAGTGTCTCCAGGAGAAATGAGAAACTGGACATCAGTTTTCTTGTCACAATTCACACAGGAAGTAGACACACTGTACTTGAAAATTCTGGGAGCAAAACAGCACTTTTGATTAGAGAGGGCTTCCTCAGATATATCTGTCTGAAACATTCTTTCATTTAAATAAACCTAGTGCCAGACAAGTACCATTTACAGATGGGACTAGAAGCTTAAAACCTCCCACACTGTGACTTGGCAGCAGAACTCGAATTGGAAACTCAGGTGAGTTTTTCTTCTGGCCCTGATCATATCAACCTAAATTCTTTAGACAAGGTATCTGAAGGTTTTGCTTCTTTTCTTAGGGTTTCTCCTTTCTAACTTCAGTTTGGTTCAGAATGCTTTGTGAACTTTTCTGTGCTTTTTCCTAGTTTCCTTTGGAAACAGAAATAGAAGAGCATGTGGAGGAGAGGATGTGAATGAGCTGGATTATTTTGTCAGCACCATTTTTTTTAATGCATAGTTTGAATTCTCACATAGCTTGTGATTCATTTTGATTCTTGTTCATACCAGACTGCCTGTGAAAACCTAAGAGTTGAAGCTAGGCAAGGGAGTATAATTTCCTTCATTGCATCAAGTATAGGATATCCTATATATGTCCCCTTTTAGGGATAAGGTCTTTTTAGTACCTGTTGTAATGTTGGCACAAAGCCCTTTGGTATTCGTAAAATGTCCTGAAATTGTTCCTTGGAGGGAATCTCTTATTTTAAACCCTGCATAGATATGCCAGTAAAATGATCAAAAGTGTTTACTTTTCTTATTGTGCTATTCTTCACCAGTTTGCAGTTTTACTCCTTAAATTTGCAGTATGTCTGATGTGCTGCTTCAATACAGCCCTGAGGAGGAAAATACAGTGTTAACATGAGTTACTTGTGTAGGCCCAGCTGATCTTACTAGTGTCGAGACTAATAGTTTACATGCTAGATAAAATATTTACATGTAAATACTAATTTGATTTAGCAGGATGTCTGAATTTTGGTCTCTTATCTACTTGATGTAGCTTAGTCATATCCTCTTGTGAGTGTATGCTTTTTGACTTGTTTTGTGCTAGTTTGGATCTACTCAAAATTAGATAAGATAAAAATTAATATTTATTTTTGTAATATTTATTAATAAGCTGAAAAGGTTGGGGGCCATTGTTTTTTTACAGCTGTATCATTCCATGATTATAAAACTCCTGCAAACCATGACTAATAGGAGGAAAAAATAGATACCATGAAGTAGTGTGGTTTGGGCTGCTTGGCAGAGACTTTTCTGTTTCAACAGATGCTGTTTTCCTACAGAAGATTTATTTATTTATTTATTTGTTGTTAATTTATCCTTTCTTACCCTCTGCTCATCCCTCCTCCTTCATTTCTTATTTTACCAAGGATTCAACTCCATAACACCCCACTGATTCTTCAGAGGAATATTTTTATTATCATCTTACTTCTTTTTACTGAAACTGCTTATCTTTGTAAAGACTTGCTGAATCTGGAATTTTAACCAAAAAAAAAAAAAAAGGCAAAATTCAGTAGTATTTTCCTGTTACCATTTTTCATGGATGCATAAAAGCCTTGTCCTTCACCTTTACAAAGTGACACGTCTCAGAGTTCTCCAGTGAGATATTTAGATGCATTTTTTTTTCCCCAGAAAAGCTGCTGATGTAAAAGGGTAACAATAAATAATAATTTACCCAGACAGCAAAAATAAAACTTTTGTCACAAGAATCTATATAGTCTTTTTAAGCCTTGCATTTTGTACATGCTCACACACATTTGCTACCCCTTGAGAAGGAGTGGAATTCAGTACTGTTACAATACTTTTTTTGTGAAGTGGCCACAGAGCACAGCTAAAACCTGCATCTTGTCAGGTGGAATTACAAATGGGTGGCAGATTGATCATCATCACCTATTCAGTGCTGTCTTTTTCCCATCTGTGGAGACCTCTTTCCAGAATTTTTCATATGGTTCTTTTACACTGTAATAAATTGTCAGGTAATGAATAAATCACTCTTATTTTATTGCTTTCTGAATGATTTATGCCAGTGTAAACTGCTACCCTGGCATATTTTGTCATTTGTTTTGCTATAGCAGAGGACTCAGAGTTAGAGACAAGCCTTAAGAAACTTTTGGGCTTTAGTGATGACTCCATGACAGTTGTGTGTTTTATTGTCCCTCTGCCATATTCTCATGAAAACAATAATTCTGGATTATAAATTGCCTAAAATAGAAGAAAAAGCCCACAGTGTTAAATCTTAAAGGTTGGCTATGGAGTAAGCAATGAGATTTTCAGAGGGGTTAGTACAAAATGATCCCTGGCCTTCTGACTCAGTGTAATGTTTTTATGGCATTTGAAAAAGGGAACATTGAGCAGTCTTTTCATTGTAGGATTTAAAAAAATAGTTTGGAATGGACACCATGCAAGGCAAGCCTAAATGCCGTCCTTCCTGTAAGAAGGTTGATCTTGATGAAGAGACAGATTTAATCATGCTTAAAGAGGCCTTGGCAAAGTCCATGACAGCTTCAGGAATGCTAATCCTTTGCTGCATCTGAAGGCAGTGTAACTTTTTGGCTAGACTTACTGCCTGAATACTCTGAGATATTACTCCTGCTTGGTTCAAAGGGGAGGATGCAAAGTCAAAGGCAGTCATGTAGGAGGAAGGACTGAGATGATAAAAATCCCTCAAAAATGTTCATGGCAGGAGTGATACAACCATTAAGCAGTGGTTTCTGATTGTCTCTAATATATGTGTTTGACTGTAAGTCCTTTTTTTTTAGTCATTCTAAGGCTCCTTTAAATGGCGATTTTATAGCAATCAACCTAGTTTCAAAGTCTGATTTATTTGTTCTGTGATAAAGATATATCCAGAGCAAACTGGCACTGAAATATAGTAGTAGGCATGCTATGGAGCATTTTCTGTCTTTCATCTCTTGTCATGGCAGCATTTACCTTTAGGAGATCAAGAGAAAGGCTCTTCAGTAGAAAAAGCTGGCATTGCTTCATGGAGTGACTGACAGAAGGAGCTGTGTAAGTGGCAGCTGAAGCTGCTCTTCCCCTGGAGACTCGGCACAGAATGTTCATGACAAGTGCTGCTACCACTGGTCTGAGCACTGAAAGCTGATCCTATTTATGAATCCATGTCTTCTCCTTGTAATGTTGCTGTCTTGCAGTACGAACAGCTTAGGGAGGTTATTTTAAATTAACCTTCCTGTGTTAAAACAATGTCTCGTCTGTTCCTATCACATCCAACATAATAAGCATCAAGGCCAGCGAGCAGTTCGACTGCAGCTGGTGTGGAAGGGGAAGGCTGGAAGAGAAATGTAAAAATGTTGGGGGAAAAAACCAACATCATCACACTTGCATGGATGCCTTTATAGGAACTGCTTCCATTGCATAATGAGATTGCTTTGTGCCCTAGAAGTGTTCAATAATAGATAGTGTGCAAGTGTGCTATATGAAAGATGTGCTGCCTTGACAGGCAGAACGTAATTACACAGAGCATCCTTTCTGTGTAGCTTTGCCTCTGCAAAGGACATTGTGAAGAAACAAGCCTCTCTAGCTTGTTTCTCTGTCCCTGTGCTGTACAGTTTAGTAAAAACCCCTTGACTGTGGCAGACTCACCATTTCAGAGAGCCTGGTGGAAGGGAGCTGTGCATTCCCAGCATCAGCCATTCCCTGGGTACCAGTTCACTGACTGTATGGAAAGCAGCTCTGAGTAGCCTTTTTAATCTCTTTCTGCCAGAACCTACCAGTGAATCATGGCTTCTGTTGCATCCTGCTGCTGGAACAGGTGGAGCCTGAAGAAGTGAATGGAAGTACATTTTGCAGGGATGTTGTTCTGAGATCCAGAGGCTCCATGAAGGTGGCAGCCCCAGCGTCATGAAATTAGAGAGCTTACTCTTTCTCAAGTAAAAGAACGCTGTAAGGGAAATTCTTTAATTATTCTTTTGTTCTTGTGGTTCTCTCTCAGTTAAGCACCTCAAAGCACATGAAGAAGCCTCTGGGCTGGAAGGGCTTGCAGTAGAAAAGGGAAGTACAGTAACTGTCCTGCTTTCTGATAGCTGTCACTTGTGCTTGAGCTTATCAGTGTAATTTTCCAACCTAAAGAGAAAATACTAAAACTGTGATTAACATCACAGTGTCACTGTTACCTAACTGTGTAAGGGAGAGTTGGTGGCTGACAAGCTGAGCTCTGCTTTTGCAGGGAACATATTTCTCTGGTCAGAAAGAATGAAACTCTGTATTTCTTCATAGGTAACCAGAAAAATGGCAAACAGCTGCATCTTCTAAATATGTCTGAAAGGTGAAGTAACTAGGGTTCCCTTGCTTTTGTATATAAACAGATTTAGTATTGATATTAGCAGTTTGGACTTGAGCAATGTCATTGTCACATTATGTGTGATTCACTGTTAGACAATCAAAAAAAGAGCCACATTCCCCAGGCCGTGGTATTGGCTGTGCTAACCCAGAGAATGTGTCCTGTGAACAGGCAGCCACAGGAAAACAGAGGCCAAAAGAGCCAAAGCTGGATATTAACTCAAACATCAGCTTGAAAGGAACAAAGGAGCTGTTCAATGAAGAAAGTTACTGAGCAGTTGAAAGAACCACTGAACAGTATGAAAATCTTCTATACTGTGCCAGGGACACCCCTCAGTGCAGCCAAGGGACTGGAATTGGTTTGGAAATGGACTCCCTTGTCCATCTTAACCTTGGAGATGTGCATTTCTTTTGCAGCTCATTCCAGGTGAGGTGTGGAACAGCCTGGGCCTCCATTTCTAGGACATACAGAGTTTTAGGACCAGAATCTCATTTTGTGTCATTTGTTGTTTACGTGATTTCAGCTGAGTTCTATTTGATTTCTGCCAGATGAGGATCTGGGTTTTGTGCCACTTTCATTTTGTTCTTGACTTACAAAGTGACAGGTATCTCTGATAATTGTTGCTGAGCCTTTTTTCTTCATAGGTTTGTTACTGGAGAGCAGAACTATGTCTGCAGACTTGTGAGCACACCTATAAATAGCAAGCTACTGTACATAAGACTGTTGCTGTTGCCAACTGCATGTTTTTATGACAAATCTTGTGATACTTTGTTTTTCCTAAAAACCTCAGGTCTTGTATTTCATCAGAATCTCGGTTTTCATTTAAAAAAAAAAAAAGTTTCCAGCTTGATGTTGGCATCAAATTAGAGAAAACCATGAAAATGTTTGCAACTTCACCATGATGGCAGAAAAAACCAAATGCATACAAGAACCCCTAAATATAGTATTTTACTTTAAAAACAACAAACAAAAAATTCCAAACCACCAACTATATGAAAGACCTGTGGTTTTGAGGGACAGACTCTTAGTGTCTGTGTTGTGGTCTTTTACTGTAACTGTAAAAATGACTTTTGTAATACTTTTTATAAAGTGGTGGTGTTTTTTTCATTGCAGATAAGCTTCTTGCAAAATCCTTATTGAAAAAGAAAAGATGTTGCATCCTTTGGAAACATTGGTCACTTTATAAAACAAAGAGCTGTTAATAGTCCCTGAACAGATGCCTTTTTCTCTAGATCTGATTCTTGATTTGAGTCTGCATGATCCAAAGCAGAAGGGCTGGAGGCTGAACAATAAATCTGACAAAATATTGGGCTGTTGTGGGGGGAAATGCTAGTCTTGATTCTTCCTTCCTTGCTCAAAGCCTGCTGAGTTACCCTTGCTTTTTATCAGGGTAAATGTTTAAGGAATAGTTTGTTCTGTTTTAATAATTAATAATTTAATAATTTAATATTTAGACCTTGGATTTCACTTCATAAAGATTCCTTGAAGGTACAGCCCTCCTTTAGCCCCCGGCTTGTGTAAGAGCAAACCAGTGTGTTGTGCTGTGCTTTTACTGGAGGAGTCTCAAGTCATCCCTTCCATGAATCAAAGTGTTTAGGATAAATCTTTGTGGGTCTGGGCAAGGGATACCAGGTGGGACTGCAAACTGAGCTGGAGCTTTCCCTCTCTCACTGCTTCCCTCGAATTGACCGTTCTTTTCTCAGAGAGAGAGATTAAATGTTTTAAGTCTTGCACAACATAATTATCCAGCACTTCAGTAAAAGGGAGAGAAGTGGTAATTTGTTGTGTTTGATATTTCAGATGTAAAAATCAATTTGAAATTATTCCAGATCAGCTTTAATCATCCTGAATAAGTAACGAAAGGGCAAAAAAAAGTCAGAGCAAGCTTTTCACTCTGCTTTTGTTGACAATAAATGCTGATGTAGATGAAGAAGTTATCAGGGCTGAAGAGAGAAAGATGATTACTGGATAAATGGGCAAACTTCACTTTGGAGACTTGCGCAACAAGAGGTAAGATTATAGAAGAGAAAATAAGAATTTGGTAGGGTCAAAGGCCTTTTTGCTACAACAAATATTTTGGAATGTTTGATGGAGTTGTTACAGAGGAGGTTAGCAGAAATAATGATTTCCTGATATTTAGACATGAAAATTTTGCAACAGTTGTTAATTTCGAAATCAAAAGATATTTTCCATGACTTTGAGCTATGTTGGTTTTATGTTGTTATACTCTAAAAAGCTGCTTTTTGGAATTATAGCAAAGCAAGGGGAGTTTGTTTATTTTCCATCCCTTTTACTCTGTGGATTTAAACAAATACTGGCAATTATAGGTATATTTTCAAGGCAAAGATGGAGCCTTCCCCTATTATGCCGTATTTCCTTTTCTGATGCTGCTGTATCAAACTTCTTGGTGATGATATTCATCACTGACTTATAAATGACGCTTCCAAGGAGCGTGCTGCTTTTCTTTTGAGATACAGAAATTGGGGAGAACGTCCCAGGAGCTCATCAAGTTATCAGAAAATGTATTTTCTCTTTTCATTCTGCCCTGGCAAATGTGTTTTTGAACACTCCATGTTTTGCTGTGCAGTGTTGTTTAAAATCCAAAATGCATGCTTGCGGGAAGTGAAGTGAATGATTTGTGAATTGTGTAGCTGGGGAGGAACTGGTGGCAAGGTCTAGGGTGTTTTTTCTATGCTGATTGCTCAGGGATGTATTATATTATCTAATCAGAAGTCATTACCGGTTTATGCAGCATTAAATCAGACAGCCTTCCATACATACACTCTGCTGGGTCCCTCAGGGCAGGATGGTTCTTTAATGGATCACATTCCTGAGATCAGCTGATAGGGCTGCATCATTCCCCTTTGCTCACACAGATGATCTGCAAAGTGAGCAAACATTTAACTACCCCAGGAAAGAAGTCTGAAACTGAGTTTCCAAGCTCACATTCCTGCTAAAGAAACAGCCTTGGGTTTTGTTTACTTGTTTAAAGAAAAAATAAAAATTATCCTTCTAGAAGGAACACCCAGAGTCAGCAGGTTTTTTAGAAGAGTCTTTTTCCTCATGATGGTCATTCTTCCAGCACACCCATATTAATCAGTAATGGAAAGAACCTGATTTTACAAACTCAGTAGTCTGTGCTGAGATATGTGATGGCATCAGGTGGACATAGGTGTGAAGTCACACTGAGCATTCACAGTGAACTCAGAATGTGCCATGAAATGTTTGTCTGACAGAAGTATCAGAGCTCTGGTACAGGGCAAAGAAGGAGGATGAGGGTTGCTGCTAAGAGAATATGGAGGTTCAGAGGGGGGTCTGATTTTATTGATCTGTATGAAAAGAAATAAGTTAATATTTCTTTTATTTAAGAAGGATGTTTTGAAACTGAGAAAATCCTTTTCCACAGCTGTAGGAGGCATTTAAATCACCCAGCGGAAGCAGTGATCTATATTCATGTAAATGTGTGTTGATGTCCTCTTGGAAGTTTAAATGAAACACCCACATCCAGGAAGCTGGTTAGCTCATGTGGGAGCACAATTGCAGTTCTTCATTAAACTTACTAGATGGGACATCTTTTTCACTTCAGAAGCACTGAACTTTGGCAATTTATATTTATTTGAGATGAAAGAGTCGAACTAACAACTCAACACTTACCACCTCTAAATAAGAGCAGACCTTGGTTACGAATTCATCGTTTTTAAAAACTTACTTAATTTTTGTTGAATTACTCATTCTTATTGCAGATGGTAAGCACCACTCCCTGTTCTGTAGAGGCAGATTTTCTTTTTTACCATAACACAGCAACCTTCACCCCCCCATATCCACAGGAAAATTTTTCAGAAGGTACAACAACGAAAATGTGGATGTTTTCTCAGATGATATAAACTTGTGTAATTTTCTTGTCTTGGTAGGTAACATTAGTTAGCTAGTGTTGTAGCTCTTTTAGATCAGTGAAGTTAAACTGATTTATTCTGGTTGAGGGCCTATGGGGGATTTTATTTTCGGTGCAGATTGGGATCTTAACCATCCTGTAGAATTTTAGTGCAGGGAAGGAGCTGTATATTAAACCTTCTGTGAAAGGCCAAACACACACCTATTATTTAGTTCCATGTATGTATCAGTGCTTCTATTTGAAACACAACCAGATATTCTATTCACATGTGCTTATAACATTTTCTATGTAATGTTTTTGCAAAAAAAAATGGGATTGGGACCCTTGCAGAGTAAGCTATTTCATGAGTGAAGCTCTGAGCAAAATCTACAGCACTCTGCTGTATTATGTTGGGAAAGTAATGCCTCTGTAACTTTTATCTAATGCTCAGCTTAGGCTTTCCATGTAGGTCTGTTTGATTATTGCCCCTTGGAGCAGATAAGTGTATGGAATGATCTCACTCTGTTGTTAAGATAATTTCTCTTTGGGGATTCTGACCTTCTTCACATTTCAATGACATCATCCTTTTTACAGACTGTAAATCACTAATGTTGACTCCTGGCCTTGCTAATAAAACTTGCAGAAATACAGTATGGAATAAGAGAATGCTTGTATTAATATTGTTAGATGTGTAACTAACTTTTAGCTGCTCAAAACTACTTTTTTAAAGGTAAACTTGGATAATTAAAGCCTCATTTTATGTTCCTAACATGCTTGTTCTATGCCATATAGTATACAGAGCTACCTAAACTGTAACTTCAGTGTTTTAATTCTGTAATCTAAATAACTTTATTAATCAGCCCAAAACACAACAGCAAAAGGAAATGCTTTTCCACAGTGACCAGCTTTTCAACTGCAGAAACATTGCAAAAAAACAAAAACGTATCAGTTTAGCCGCAGCAAATAGCCTTTATTTATAGAAAAGGCCAATTTTGTGTGAACCAACAAAGACAATTTTCTCATTTAACACAGCAGGCTTTTGATAGATGCAAAATTGCATGCTTGCAAATGATTCTTTCAAAATACCTCTGAATGGTGCCTATCAGTTTCCCCAGTAAATACCTTCATCTCAGCAGCCAGGGTGTTGCAGGGGGTGCAAGACTGCAGGAGCTGCAGAGAGTCTGAATATTCTTGCCACAGCCTATTGCTGGGGTGAAGCAAAGAAATCCTCTTTCTTTTGTATGTTCTTCCATGTGTTGTCTTACGTGCATTTTACCTTCTGAACAGCATGGCTCTTCTGTGTTATCGGTATTAATGCCTAATGCCTAATTAATGCCTCATATAAGGATATTAAAATCAAGCAAATCAGAGCAGTGTTTTCAAATCACTGGTGTGTCTGAGAGCACTCTGTGTACACTTTCACTATTTCTCCTGCATGTTCAAATAGTTTCCTCTTATGTTTGTGTGGCTTTTCACGTGCAAGAGAAAGAGAAGATGGTTCCTAAGAAGATATGATTGAAGGAACAGACACTGGATAGTTTGGGAACTAGCTGAAAGAATGCAGAAACTATTTTTCACTGGGTTTGATTTTATTTCGGTGGGGGCACATGTCCTGTTTGACTTGTTCATGTGATCTGTGTCCTATCCTAAACTAAAGGGCAAATGGACAAAAACTGAAGCTGCTTGGCAGTAGCTGCCAATGTGTACAGTGATGTGCAAATACAGTTTCTGTGAAGCTCCTGTCTCTGGGGTGCATTTGCACAGGAAAAGCATAATTTCACAAGCCCTGCACTTGTGATTGCTAATCACAATTTTAATAACCACATCTCTCCTTTAAGTCATGTGTCAGTTCCAGGTCCCCAGTGATACCATAGATGTTTTTAAGAATTGACTGGAGTAGTGAAATCCAAGTGTGGAAAAGATCAGCTTTGTCTGATTTTCCTTTCCTTC
Source organism: Pyrocephalus nanus (assembly GCA_038380795.1). NCBI lineage: Eukaryota > Metazoa > Chordata > Aves > Passeriformes > Tyrannidae > Pyrocephalus > Pyrocephalus nanus. Next base: position 11,739,583 of record CM076272.1, read on the forward strand.
CTTCCAGTTTCCTGCTTTTTGTCTTTGCCCATTCTCCTTTATTCTTTGTTTTCTTAGAAAGCTCCATAGCTGTAGAATATAAGTCAAAAGACCAGCAGGGTTGCATGTTGTTTGCAAGCAGCCAGTGCACCCTGTCTTGATCATTTATTTTGCAGTACTCCCTCCAAGCTAAAACTAACCTGAAATCATCATTCTACCCTTTTTATTTTTGATGTCATTCTTTCAGTTTCTTTGAAGTATTGTTTTTCCTATAAGAATCCATGGGAGGTACTTGCCATTTTAAACTTTTTTTTTAATGTTTTTAAGAAAATACAGCCTATCTTTTTCTTAAAAGACTAAAAGGAAAGAAATAGTGGGTTTTTTTTCATATGTCCAGACATTTCCAGTCAGAGTTACATTTCACTTTATAGATGTATTTTAAATGATCTGTGCAGTTTGTCTTTGTTTGTGTTCAGAATTATGTGCTGTAGACAGTGACTTCAGGGCCTCTTAGAGCTGCAATCAGAAGGCAAATGGAGAGAAATATTCTGAAAAAAGAACCAGACTGTAGTCTGTGTTGTGCTCTTTATATATTTTTCCAGCTGGTTTTTCTTCTAACGTTCAGCATTCCTCATGGGACACTGATGCAAATCTGCATTCACTTTTTTTTTTTCCTCTTTGTATATAACACACAAGACCCAAAGTAAAGCAGTGATTTGCAATATTAGGAAATGTGGCTCAGTGTCCCTATCCCCAGTGTGAACGTGCACATTTAAATATGAATGAAAGTGGGCCAGAACCCCCTTGAAGCTTGGAGTTGATGCACAGACTGCCTGTTCTTTCCGGTTTAAGTACTGTACTTTCTTTTTTTTCCTTTGCTGAACAACAGCTACCATATGGGCTGAGCTTCAGCCAGTCAACTGCTAAATTACAAACACTCTTTTGACTGTAAATTGAATGGAAAAGGATGTCAGTTATCGCTTTCCTCCTGTGGCCACACCACAAGAGCACCTGCAGTAAAAAACTGGCATTCATGCTCTGAAAGGCACCACATGCTGCTATTGTAAGCTGAGCAGTGTCTAACCTTGGCTTTGCTTACCCCACTCCTGCCGCAGCGAGAAGATTGCAAAAGATAAGAGCCTCACTTTTGAGTACGAATTCACTCAGAGACACTCTCAGCACTTACCCACCGGAGTGTGTTTCCACTAAAGGAAGTAAAAACCTGCTTAGGAAGATGGCTATCTGTGGAATCCTTCAGAGAGGAGTCCTTGACTAAGGCACGTGTTTACCAAATTTATTTTGAAGTTTGCTATGAAATTAGAACTGCTGTCTCTGAAGGCTTCACACCGTGATCAGCTGAGCTCACTCACAGGATTGTCTGTTTTCCAGCCCGAATCCAGAACAAAACTGTTCTGTTTCTGACCCAAGCAGAGGTCTCCTGGAACTGAACCGTTCCTCCATCCCCAGGGCAGGCTGGAACGAGAAGCCACACAAATGTGTGCAAGGAGAATCTGAGCAGGGAGGAACTGATGATGTCTGGCAGCAGTGAACTGGGTAACCCATTACAGGAGGCAGCTGTTGGGCCAAGAGAGATTCCTTGTGTCCTGACATGGAATACGACAGCTGAGCAGGGGAGCAGCTGCCGTTGTCAAGGGCCTGCCAGCCCTTGGGTTCAAGGAAGATGGGGAAACTCCATCATCTGCTGTGTCCATTAACTCTTCCTTTCCTAGGTAGATGCATGGTTTGTTATTGAACCAGCCAAAACGTTTATTCACTCTGTGATTTAGTGTTATTGGGAAGAATTGGCAGTTTAATGATTGGGGTATTTTATCTTCTGAAGCCTAAAGCTGCATGACTGGCTAAAAAATTGGTGTTTTGTTGAGTTCCCCAGTGGATTGTTTGATGCATTATGTATCTGTCTTATGGCTTTTGTTCAAAGACTCCCTAAGGTTCAGCACCATTTTTGAGTCACTAACGGTAGTCATTACATCAACGCTTAATGTGCTGAAAAAGGTATTACAGTGCTAAGGAATTTATGGAGTGACCAAATAATAATCAGAATGATAATTTACAGTTACTGGTTAGGAGTTAAAATTGAACTGGTTTGGGGCCTTGAGCATTTCTGCCACTGTTAAAACCCACAATGCTTGAACACAACCAAATAATTCTAACATTAGGCCAGCTTTGTGATTCTGGTATTATCTGGCAGCATATAACATCAAAGAGGTCGTGTATTTTTATATATCACAATGTGTATTTGCCCTTCTCCCCAGAATTGAATGGATGATAAAAGCTGCTGCTGTTTGAATAATCCCAAAACAAGATGCTGATGTTCAAAAGTTGGTTTTAGAAAATGCTCTGTATCTTTAGAGGGTTTTAAAATGCTTTCTTCTGAGATAGTAAGTGACACCTTACATAATGAACACCGTCAGATGGTTCATCCTTGGTTCTCCCAGATGGGCTGCCTTTTAGCATTCATGCATATTATGACTACTTTAACATTATAATACATTTATTAAGCTTAGAGTTAGAGAATTATTTGTCATTTATGGTGGTTTTTTGGATATCCATTTGTTTCCTACCATCTGTGCAGTGCTTAAAATTAATGGTCTGCATTTCCATTACCTGTAACATTTATGAATGTTTAGCCTTCACTCTTCCCTTTTTTTCTGATTCTAATAGTTTCATAGGTAAATTAGGCATATGTATAATATTTGTTAATTTTCAATAAAACCTGTAGCTGTTTTTATAATTTGTGTGATTCAAAAGAGTTTGGAGAGATGCTGTGGCATAGCTGGCAACTGGAAATCTTGTAGCTGCTTCACAGTGAAGGTTGCACCTTGTCTCTTGTGATGAACCTGTTTTTCACATCTTTCCTAGGTTCTCAAAAAATAAATATGGTATGTCTTCTAGGAAAGCAAGTCCAAGTTTGGGAGAGGTGCAGGAACGTCTGTATTTTAAGCAGCATGTCTGTTTTGAGCTTTTCAATGTTCTCTTCCTCACAATTTCCCCAAGGGTATCTCCAAAATGTCTTGACTGACAAAATTCCAACTGTTTTTTCTTCACTTACCATGTCTGAGGAGAAACTTTCAGTGAATTGTTGCAAAGTTGTCATCAGGGTTCACCTACATGATAGAGCCCTAGAGGGGAAAGGGAAGGAAGTCACTGGTCATCAGAGCAGGGAAGACTGGAGAGAAGAGGTTTGGGATTGTGCAGAGGGAAATGAGAACAGGACAGTAAGAAAAAATTTCAGTGTGGCTAAAATGCACACCTCCATTTCTGCTTCTTTCTGTCAGCCACAGTCCTGGGCTTATACCAGGACAGTCAGAGAATGCTTGAGGTTGGAAAGGACCTCTGGATGTCACCTTGTCCAATCCCCCTGCTCAAGCAGGGTCACCTGGAGCAGCTTGCCCAGGACCATGAACAGTCCAGTTTTGAATCCCTGCAAGGGCATCTCCAAAGCAGCTCCTTGCATTTGCATTTATGCCTTTGCTGGACATGCCAAAGTCTTCCAGAAGGGAGATTTCTCCAGAGGCCTTGTAAGACCTGCTGGACCACAGAAGATCTTGGATGCCTCTCTTAACTGGGGGATGGAATGGGGCAGAATTCTAAATAAACATGAAAAAAAATTCATGTAGGGAGGAAAGAGAGGAAAGCAGGTGTAAATGTGAACATCTGTTACGTCTGGTTGTACCTATAGAGAAGTTTCTCCTGCTCCAAGAATTTTTCAAACCTTGAAAAGTCTTTGAAATGTGCAGTCAGATTGTGAAATTCCTGTATCTGCTGGAGTCAGAGGTGGGAATTGTGATTTTTTTTTTTTCTCAAGTATGCTCTAGAAACAATATTAGGAGAGACAAACACTATTCTTGTCCAGTGTCTTTTGATAAGCTCTGTGTGGGCTCGCATTAAGATATCCTCACTCTGAATTTGCTTTTCCTGAGAAGTATTTTTGAGTTGCTAAAAATTGGTTTTTATATGTCATGTGTGGCCATCACTTACCTTAAGTCAAGCAGCTGCTTTTATATCCTGTTTTCCTGTCTCTTGCTAGCTTTGTGCCTGGTATGGGACATCTTGCAGCAATTCTTCTGCTTTGGACATGCCAGTTATGTAAACAGAGCTGGGATAGGTGTAGCTGCCTCTGGACTGTGTAAAATTATTGCTGGCAGCAGAGGAAGAGCTGGGCTGAAGTAACTTTCTTCCATTAGAATAAAAAAACCCTGAAAATAAATGCCTGAACTGCACCTAGAGGTAAGCTGACCATTTCTTTCAAAATCTAAAAAATGGATCCTTCCCTTTTCCCTCCCTAGAATTCCAGAAAATATGATTTGTCTTTGATTACGGATGGGTTGAGGTTTTTTTAAAGCAAATGTTTTTAAATGGGTGGTTTCTTTGGTATGCTGAAAGAAAACAAATACATTCAGAAGGGCTGAGAATTTAACCCCGGGGAAGTGCTAAAGAAAAGCCAGACAAATTCTTGTGCTGACTCCCCGAGTCCTTTGAGTGACAGGTTCAGCACCGTTTGCTTAGTGACACTTAAAGTCATCTCAAAGCTTTTTAAGCTTTTGTCAGGGCTAGTTTGCCGAGCAGTTACACAATCAGAGTAGTGCCTGACTGAGCTGAAAGTCGGAGCCACACTGATTCAGGCTCTGCTGCCAGGGGAGGAGGGGAAAAACCAAACCTCTACCAAGTTACACCTACGCCGACAGTTCCCACAAGGCTTTGCTTTTACTTCTGTGCTCACAGGAAGGCTTTTCCTGCCTTTCAGTCATCAGCCCCTGAACATTTTTCCTCTCCAAAACACCCCCAGCTACCCGAGGGAATTCTAGCAAGTAAGTGAGTAGCCCGCAAGGGCCCCTCGCCAGGCAAACCCTCCAGCACCTTCTGGCATTTTAACCAGATGTTATTTACCTACATCTGCCTATTCACAATTATGAATGTGTCTCCAGTTTATTTTTTTTTTTAAGTGTAAAGTACAGAACTGGAAGAAACACTAAACAGTTAATGAAATAATTTGTACTTATTCTCTGCTTGGTACTATGCAACTCAAGAGTTGTCCTTAATGCTTTAAATAAGCTGATGTAGCTTTTCTTATAAAACAGAGATCTGGCCTTGGAAAGAAAGAAAGGTGGTTTGTAAAATGTGGTGGTATGGGAGGCTCTAAGCTTCCATGTCTCCTCAAGTCTCTTCCCTTTGTGTTTACATTTCTCCTGGTTGCTGAGAAGAAACAAGTTTCCAAGGGCTCAAGGTTCTTTTCAGCAGCACCCAGAAGTCTGGCACCTTACCCTGACCTTGTAAGACTGCAAAACTGGCCTGGAAATTAAATGGAAACAGACTCTCTCTTGAGAGTCCGGCTCTCTCCTACTCCTGATTGGGCCAGAAACACTGTGAGAACAGACAGATTTCCTAGCAGCATCCTGGCACTTTTTTACTCGTTCCCGGCCAAAACCAGAAAGTGTTAAAAAAAAAATATATATTCTATAGGAAGTGGGAGGAGAGGAGAGCACTGGATATTTTTAAAACACAAATCTTATCTGAGTTTTGAGAAGAGAGTTTTGGGTCAGTTACTTTGTCTGACTGGTTCATCTACCCCTCTCCTAATCCCTGTGTTTACTGCAGAGCTTTGTGGTTTCCTTCCTCTGGTCCCTTTGGTTATCTGGGTTGGCACAGAGCCTGGGTTCTGCTTCCCTTCCTCACTGTGCACCTTCATGTCCCCAGCCACTGGATCCTGCAAAGGCAAGTCTTAATTCTTCACAGGCATTTTTTGTGATTTGCAGCTGCTTAGGGTTGCCCTTGGCAGGCTGTCGTGCTCAACTCTCACTGCTTTGCCTTCAGCTTGGCCTGTAGTTTTTGGTTTCCTCCTTTTTTCTTTATCTGGCTGCCCTGAAGTGCTCAAAGAGCTGCTGATAGCCCATGGAAAACTCACCAAAATATTCCACACAGAACATATGCTTGCTTTTACCATCCTTTCTTGTGCCATTTTCATTTTTATTAGGGGTAGCTGAGAAACCAGGACCTTTAGGTTTTGGCTGATCTGCTTGTGCTGCTTTCAGACACAATATGCAGGTCTGGATCTACCTTCTCTTTCTGCAGCAGAACCAGCTGGAGCACTATCACCACTGCATCCAGCACAGCCTTTTAGTCCTATGACTATCCATTGGTTCCTCATCAGGAACTTGCTCTGCAATCAGCTGTACAAGCAACTACTTCCAACTTTCCCTGGTTTTCTCTTACCCCAAGTTATCTGGATAGATAATCCTCTTAAGTTCAGCTCCTTCATTTCTGTGGTTCCCACTGGCTTTTTGTTCCCTTATTCTCTTGTTTTGAGAGCTCTGGAGGCAAAGCCCCAGATGTTTCAGTACTCACATGATTCAGGATTTTTATTTGCCTGGTAGGTGAGTAATGATTTTGTAATCAAGGTAAGGAGGTAAGGAGGCATCTTCTGACATGATTATGGCTTCGTGCTTGCCTGGCTCCTCAACTTGTCAGTGCTGTACCACCTTACAGGTGGTGTGAAGCAGTTTAAGCCACAGTGAAAGGCATTTTGCAGCTCAGAAACAGGTGACCTGACAAGCTGCCCCTGCCCTGCCTCAGACTGCCATGGGTGACAAGCCTGGAGATGAGGCTTCTTTCAGTTAGAGAATTTCAGAAACTTCCTGGTCCATCTTTAATTAGGAAGGTTTGCTAAGTTCTCTTTAGCTGCAACTGTCACGAGAAGCTCAGTGTGGCCACAGGCAAAGACAGCATGTGAACAACAGAGCCCACCCTTTGCAAATCCTAGTAAATACCCTGTGAGGCAATTTTCAAGAGCTTGCTCAGCCTCTGAGTTTATCTCCTCCCATTGAGTGGAAATTTTGGTGTTGAGTAGGGTGAGGTCAGTGATTTGTTGGAACCACACCAACTGCAGGTACATGTGGATGCTTGTCTGTGCCACAGGGCTGTGAATCCCTTAGGTACCTTGCTTTAAGGTACAGAGTTGTCCCTTTATGTCATCTTAACATAAAAATAGCCTGAAGCATGAGAAGCCAATGTAAAGGTGATTTCACGAGTCATTTTCAAATGAGGAGCACTTGCTTTGAAAGCCAGTTGGATGCTTTAGATACCAAACTCAGAACCAGGTGGCCACTTCTGTATTTCTTCCTACCTTACAGTGTCTGCTTCAGGCACTGGAACTCTGCCCTCCAGACTTTTTTACTACAATGGTATAACCTTTATTCCATCATTAACAACTGTGTTGGATTTTATTTTGAAAATCTTTGTATACTCCCATTTCTCAGATTTTATTCCAAACCAATTTTAAGGATTGCAACCCCTGCAGGAATCCCTACAAATCTTATGACTGAATCTCATGACAACATCCTCTTCAATGTTGTTGATTAATCTTTGTTCTCTTGAAGGTTAGGAAGTTTGCACAAATAAGAAAGCCTTCTCTATTACTCAATAACCAGCCCAACTTACATCCTAACACTTCAGTGGAAAATCTGACTGTTGTGGGCCAAAAGAATCTAACCGTGTTACCAAAGACATTATGCAAGACTAAATGAAGTTACATTTTCTTCAGACTATTCAAGTCTCTGCATAATTCACTTAGTATTTTAATCATCTTTTTGAAGAGTCCTTACTTTCTAAAAGGTCAGAAGTAGCCTAAAAATAGTTACTATCATCTGATGGCTGCTTTGCTGGATATGAGATTTGATTCCCAATAGGCAAGATTTTTACATCATAAACCCATAGTTATCCTGGCAGTAATTAGCATCCTTCGGACGGTCTGATACAGAAATGCAAAGCTTGGCTGGGTGCTCTTTGCTTTCAGAAAGTGCTATTTATATGGTAAGTTCTTTGGGGCAGGGACTGTCTCGTGTTATGAATGCTTCATACAACTGAATCTTGAACTGGTTGAGGCCTGAAGGCACAAATGTAATTCCAAGAATAGTGTGATTGAATGGACGTGAAGACTAAGCAACTTTCTCAGTTCTAGACATGACGTCAGAACGAGATTGAGGTGGAAGTGGGAGAACTTGTACTGTGCAGGCTATCTGCTGTTTGGATGGAAACAGGACTTCATTCTCTAGGTTTATCAATGGGTCACTGTTAGTGAGTACTCCCAGTTCACTTAAAGATCTCTCTGAGTACAGGAGTTGCTCTTAAAATCTTGAAATAATCTGGTTCCTTTTTTAAAAATAGCAACGAGAGAAACCTTTCACTTGCTTTGGTTCTGCACTGAGTGCTGTGGCTGCTGCTGGTTGTTAGTAGTGAGAATACATGTAATAACAACTGCCAAGCTTTAAGGTCACTGCAAGCTCAGGATTAAGACATGAGAAGACACTAAGTGAGCCAAATCTGTTCACAGGAAATTATGAACTTTTTTCTATACTTGTTTTGACTAAGAGAATAAAATCCAATCTTATATAACTCTTTGTTGCTTGATCAGGATGTGTAAGAGAAATGAAGATAGACCTGGCAGGCAACCTTATAAACATTAATCTTAGGAGTCGAATACCCAGACATTAACTGGATCCAGAAAAGTGATAAATATCTTCCTGCTTTAAAACTGAAGCATGGTTATTTCAACTGGCCAAGGTCTTGCTGTTCACCCTTTACCAAGCAGAGTAGAGCATTAGTAACAAGGAGCTAAGGTACCCCATAAAGTTGGATTCCCACTACCATCCTCCTCAGTCTTCTGCACAACTGCACCTCAAGATCTTATTCTTTGAAGATTTTCGTTAATGTCCTCACAGGCTGGAAGTTGTAATAATGTTTCTGATATTTATTACCTAACCTTTTTTTTCTAAAGCTGCTCTATTTCTTTCCCTTCCTCTTCATTTTGCAGTCGGCTTCAAGAATGGTAGGAAGAAATCAAGAAACCCACCTAACACATTTTTAATGCTGGCCAGATGGGAAAATTAATGCCTGGCTCCAGCAACTAACCTGTTTGGTTCAAAAATATGTTCAGTTATGCTGCAGGCACCCAGTAGGGTAAGGCACCTTTCAGCAGGTTGAGCACCTATGCTTAAAGGCAGTGTGGAGAAAAAGCAAGGACTGAAGCTGCTCAAAGCCAAAAGCTCCCTCTGCTTCAGCAGCTCAGCTGAACTGGGACAGGCCACGGGTCTGCCTGGACCAGCATCTTGTTTCTGATGGAGGACAACAGCTTTTATGTATGCTTTATATATATATATAGTGTACATATATGTGTGTGTATATATATATATGGAGTCAGCCAGAATTTTCCCATCTGCCCACAAATTTGTATATATAAATATATATACAAAATATATATCTTTATACACATATAAATAGAGTCAGTTACATAGCTCTTGTGTCTCCTTTGTATCTTCTCAGGAGGAGGAGGAAAGGGAGATGGTGTGGTCTCCAAGTCCAACCAAATACTAAGTGAGGACATACACCCAGAATGAAGTTTTTAGCCATAAATTAGTTGTTTGTGCAGTTTGGGTTGTTGCTGTCCAGTAATTAGTATGCAGTGGCTGGAGGAACTGCTAGCACTGGTGGTGACATAGCTCTAATAGAGACATCACCAGCCACCAGGAGTAGATACAGGAGGGTAATCTGAGCATGTAGGGACAGATACTTGCTACTGAGAATGTGCCTAGTACAATGTGTGCATCTTTGAAATAGAAATTAATAAGTTCATGTCTGGATTTCGAAAAATAATATGTATATCTGTATGGCAGGAGGTTTGGCCTGGCTCCATCTCCTGCTCACCTACACATCCAACTTCTCATACCTGCAACAACACTGTACAGTGTCCCTTATGGCTCTCACGGGTGTTATTAGAAACACAGTGTGGACATTTTCTGCACTCTGACTCTGTGAAATGGGTCAGGTTTCAAAACCCATTAGTACCTGTGGGTTAATGAGCCTCCCCACTCCTTTCCAGCCAGGTTCTGCTTTGAAACTCATGGTTTTTAGCACTTCTGGAAAATACCTGCCTACACCTGTCTCTTGGCTCCCCTCCTTTCTCAGGTGGATCACAGTACTTTAACAGAGTTAAATAGCAGTACATTGGGCATAAAATTGGGTTTAATGCTGCGTTTGCTTCCTTGTTGGGTTGTGACCTCTTCTAGTCTGCACGAGACCACAGAGAGAATGGAGTTTAATAATAAAGTGGAGTCACAGAAAGATAGAGAAGATGCCACTCTAGGTCATTTCTGTGCTACAGTTTCATCTGGGCAGGACTGAATATAACTGATTCCTATTCCTGACAGGCCGTTTGACATTTCTGTCTTCTGCAGCAGTTGGATTCTGGTTTGCACTCACGCACTGGTGCAATAGGTTCTGCTCAGTTTGAAAGGAAAGAATAGATAGGAGTCCTTGATATGCATCTGAGCAATAACTTCCTCTTGCAGCCAAACCTCCCTGGCACAGGTCACTGTACCATGCTCAGAACTGAGTCTTGTAGATGAGCAGCATTTAAAATTTACACAGCTTTTAATATGCCCTGGGCCAGCCAGTTTTCAATTACATTCATGCCTGCTACCTTCTTTTTGATATGCAGTGGTTAACCCTTTTGATGCCCTCTTACAGTGCTACCTGTGCCAGTGCTGGTGGGCACTGCCAGGAACAGATCAGTGCACGCCGACACACTTCCCAAGGCAGGAAGTCAGCCACACACTCAGCTGTTTCCCTTTGTGTTGTTGTTATTGTTTGAAATGCCATTAATGAGGCATGAAAATATTCTTTTCTCAAGGTTTTTTTCACAGGATTTGTCATGATCTGGGGCACAGAGAGATTTTTTTTTTTCCTCTGCTCTGCTACCATGTATGAGTGGTACTTGGGCATGTCCCCTTTCTCTCAGGAACCATCTAACTGAAGGGAACTATCAGCTCCTCTCTGGGCACTGGCACCAGCTGGGAGTTTATGAGCATATTTATCTTCATTTGATGCCACTTTCACCCTGCCCATCCTGTGGTTTGTGCTTGTTTCCTTGTTAAAATGACCCATCCCATATTCTTAGAGGATCTGCTGTGTCTTTTGTTTGGCAGTATATAGAGTTAGAAGGATCTGCAGAAAATGTTGACAGATGAGTTAAGCTAATGATCCCTGAGTTATCCCTAGCAATCTTGACTCGATTTGGCAGTGGAAGCAATTTAAGGAGTGAACTGCTTATTAAAATGACCTTTACTGCATGTGTCTGTACTCAGTAATTGATACAGATTAGGCAGGAGTTAGTCTAGCTTTTTATAATGGATTAATCCTGGAAAGCTGAATTATTTTTTTTCTTGGGAGCAGGTCAGAACAATTCTATGGCTGCTGCAGGCTTCTGTGTTCTCTGTCCTCTGCAACATCCCATTACTCAAACTCCTTAAGGGATCAGTGCATGCAAAGTCTCTGAAAGAGACATGCACTGTGCAATTATAATGGTACCTTTTAGCAAATAATGCCCTCGAAACAGCGGCACAAAGCCAACCTAACTGTTTTAAGGACAAAACAGCTGTGATTTTTAGTATAAGTGGGGGTCTTCATTTCATTTTATTCTATGTTGCATGTGGAAGCACATCAGGACAGGCACACACTCATCCTCCAAGGAGCAACAGCAGCTCTATATGTAAGACTATTCCGTTTGGGAGCGTTGATGTTCTCAGGAATGCATGCATGTACCAGCAGAGGGCACGCAGACTTCATTAAATGGGGACACGTGCTAATTAATAAATCTCAGAAGTAGGTAGGAATCTACCTGCATCTGTCTCATTCCCAGACAAAGCACTCATTCAGCTGTGCAGAAACTGCCCGTTCCAACAGAGCTGCGTTATCTCAAACAGTCAGGAAGCGAGGGGGCATAAAGCATATGTTTGGAATTACATAATCCGTAGTCAAACTGTGATCATGTTTCATGTTCATGCTTAGTCAGACTGTGGCAGTGATTAGGGTTGACTAAACAGTTACTGTACCTCCCATTTTTTCCATTGTGTGGCATCTGCTTGCTCTGTTCATCGTTAAAAGTCTCGATCCAGGCAAGCAACACAGAGTGTGGATCAGCCCATAATGAATTAGAGAAAATCAGGGAGTCAGCAGTTTTTATAGTATATTAATACAGGATTACTGGGAAATGTGAACTTAAAAGGAAGGCTATCTGCATTTTAGAAACTAAATCAAAGCTAAACTGTACAGTAGACTCCTCTGTTTTATCCTGCCTATGCACTTGCAGTACATTCATAATCTTCATAAAGGAGAAAATGAATTGGTGAAATAGGCTGGTTTATGATAATATCCCATATGTTATCAGATTCATGCAGGCAGAATCACACTAATGAAGAGAAATTGCAGTTTATATAGGGCTTGCAGGCCTCGCTGAGGCAGATTAACAGTGGCGAGGGTAAGAGGCAGCACACTGCCTTGGCAGGCTGCCCGAGAACTAATCAATGCAGATGGAGTCAAAGGGACTGCGAGTCTGATTCCCAACAGTTTCATCTCAAAACAGGAATGACTGTATCCATCAGTGCTCCTTGATAAGACAGCCTTTAAGCTTGTGGTAAGAATGAACCCATTTGGGGAGGCAGAGGCTGAGCAATACTAAAAGCGATGACTCCACATGCGGTGCAGGGGAGAGGTGGGTGTTTAATTTTAGCTGCTGACCTGATTTCATGCTGAATGACAAGTATCTATAGGAATCCTCAAGGGCCAATCAGTTGCTATGCTAGTGAGGCTTTTGGAGAAACGCATTTAATTTTATTCAAGTGATGCCTTTAAGGAAGCAATTATGATTTTAGCTCTCAGAAGTTCTGACTCCTTCAGGTTGATTTCAGCTAGTGCTAAGCTGAACTTCTTTCATGTTTTGTGTTGCTGAAACTGAAGTCTAAATTATGGAACATGCTAATGTTCTGAAATACCCTGATTTTCCTCTGCTGTTCAATTTTTTCACTAATATGAAAGCAAATTTGGTGCAGAATCAAAACAATTGACATCCTTTTTCCATTTGCATGTAATTCCTAAAGTAATGTTTAGAAAATAAAGGAACAGCAGAGCCTTATCATCGAGGAACTCCTTTGCAGAGTGTTCTTCTTCGTGGCTTTGTGCTTGAGGAAAGTGTATTTGTGGTGACCTGGGAGAGAGCTTTCATTTTTCAAGAAGAAGACTGGCAAAGATTTCAGTCCACATATCATCAAGTCCTTTGTCATAGAAGACATTCATGAAAAAAATATGGGAGTTGGGCCCACACATGGGGCAGATGCTTCACTTTTCACTGGTGATAGAATCCTGGCCACCACGAACATTAGTCACTTGGAGTACATCCCTTGGTGTAGTGTGTTTCTAATCAAAAATGAGAGCTGCACTCAGCCAGGAGCTCAGACTCAGATTGTTCAGCGTTATTTAATGTTTAAATATTAAGTAGTAGGGCTTTTAATGCTGATAATAACATGTGGTTGGATACTCAGTTGTTATGTTCATGCTCCATTCCACTGCTGTTACTGGCTTATATAGGTAGGGTATGGATCCAGGTCTAGTTCATGCCCATCTTTCCATAGGCATATTGATTGATTTGAAAGTTCCTGTTTGAAGATCACTTTGCATTATTCCCTCACTGCTTTTGACTTCAGTGAAAAATGGCTGGACCCAAATGCCAGGCTTTGTGTGGATGGGATTTGTTTGTTTTCTGTGGCTAGTTGCTGACTAGAACCTCATCTGCACGTTTGTATTGGCTTTTTATTTTCACTTGTCTCTGAATCTGTCCAGTGATTAGTTTGTTGACAGATGGCTTTTCCCTTGAATAAGATACAGTGACTAGATGTTCTGAATGTCCCAGAAGGGCTCTGGCATTTGTCCTCAGGACAATGAAAAACACCCTGGCATTTTCTGCCTTCTCTGAATTTGCCTTTCATTTGTGTATTGTATGGATTCCTCCAAGGGTATGGAAGAAAAATGTTAAAATGTAGTTATAACAGGAGCAGTGACAGGTCAAAAAAGCCTTTTCCTCAGCATATCTGCAGTTTCTGTGTATTGCAGATTACACTTAGTTGCTTCAGTAAATAAACATGGGGTTTACCACTGTTTGAAGCTAACACAGCAAAAATAAGGATAGATTTTATTCCATTTGCTTTGTTTTGACTAAGTTCCCATCCCTTGCACCCAAGCAAATGGTTTGAGGCTCTGAGGTTGCACAAACAATGCAGACAATGCAGTAGAAAGACAACAGGGTTTTCACATGGCTACAGTGGGAGCTGTGGGACGTTTCCTCAGTGGTGATGTGCAGGGAGAAAAGAACTTAATCCGACTCTGTCTCCAATTTGAGTCTGCAGGACTGGCACCTAAGGGAGAGGAGGAGCCCTCTCCCTATTGTCACTATGTTGCCCAGTTTTGAAATGGAACTGCTGAAATGCAATCACTGAAACACACTCAAACCAGGCATCCTGTGATGCCTTTTCAAAAGAAAAAAGAATCTCAAAATTATAATACTTGATATAATCTCTTAATCACAGCTTTCTTGAAACAAAAACCTTCTAAGAGCATCAACCTTCAACAGTTACAGACAAAAGAGCCTCATCTTAGTAATGCACTTGCTGAACCCACTGTGCTGCTGCAGCTGGGTGCTAAGGACAAACTTACCCTTTTCCCCAGTGACAGGGATGTGCAGAAATCCACAAATCCATCTTCTGCTTTTTCTTTTTCCCTGCACCAAATTCTTCAGTTTTGCAGCATGTGAGTCAACTTGTAAAAATGACTCACGAGCTCATTCCAGCCTTCTGAATTGGGAGCCCAATTAAAATACTACTTGCAATGCACATATTGAAGAGAACGAAAAGTGTCTGTTCCTGAGTGTCAGGCATTAGCATAGCATATCTGAAGGCCTGTCTTGAGCTAATCTGATACTTGCCAGCAAGAAACTTTGTATATACTTAAGATTCAACTAACAACAAAAAAAAAAATTTAGAAAATCAACTCAGGTTAAAAAAAAAAAATCTAATTGAAGTATAAATGGTATTAATTATAAATCTGTAAAACTTTATTAGTTGTAAAATATTGATTTATTTATATACATACAATGCCATTCTTGGATACAATGTTTTATTTATAAGACACTGAAAAGGTAGTTTTCCTACAGGGCTACAATACCTGGCAATCAGCTTCTCCTGTTGCTGGTTTGACTTTTGAACAGACATTGTCTGAGGTTTAACCTGGTGTCACATGGGCAGGTGCAGGGGCAATTCTTCACAGTCTCAGTCTTTGGTCTTCAGTGAGTCTTTACATGACCACCAGCCAATCTTTCTGACATTGCCACTCATGTACCAAAATCCTCTCTGGAAGGTGATCTCACACCAGAAACAACAGCGCCAGGGCTGAAGTTGAGTGCACTGCAGGTCAGAGAGTGACTCAGTGGTGTCAGTCCCAGCTTTCCTGGCACATTTCCTTTGTGGTGAGGTGAGGGCTTAGTCATGCTGCAGGTCCTGTTCACATGGTACTAGTATCGACTTAGATTTTGAATTGTGTAAGTCATATACAGTCCAAAATTAGGCACTGTAGATACCAGCACCACATCAGCAATCAGATTTTTGCCAGCAGGCAAAGGTCTCTATTGAGAGCATGCAGGCTGAGAAATGTCCTCCAAGCTCAGCAAGGATGATGTGGGTGGTGTTCACATGACACCCTTTAACTAACACTGCTTTCTGGCATATATGTCATAGCACTTTTACCTCCAAGATGTTTCTGTGGCATCACTGTGAACCTTAGGGCAAGAAGGTGAGAACTGCAGCAAAAGGCAAGGAATTACTCAAGGAGAAGATGTTTGGCCATGGCCCTTCTTTTCCCAGGCTTCTGTGTGACTGGGGAAAAAGAGAGGTCATACCCAGAAGCAGCACTTGCCCCAATTCTCCTCCCTGGTCCCACTCCACCACTGTAATTTATGTCCCATTTCCAGGGCAGTGGGTGTGAAATGTCAAAGTTTGTGAGCCTGGTGGTGCCACATTACCAGCTTATGGATGAGCAAAAAAAACCCCAATCTTACATTACTGACAAAAGCAACAACCTTAAATGGAAAGTATTTAAATAAACCACTACTCCAGTTCAAGTTCTTATTGAAAAGAAGAAAATAACTAGTCACACACTGTGGGAACTACATCCACAGAAATGTATTTTTCTTCAAGTACAATTGTAATAGTAATTGTGAAGATGAAGAATTATCTTTATTCTATCAAAGTTCATGCAAAACAAATGTGCACATATTGTTGCCACTTATCAGTATGTAAATAACATATATGAATAATTACCAGTAGGTGGTAGTGTGTGTTTTTCAAATAAATTTGTGAGTTAGTGCTGCAAGCGTTTCATATTTGAGGTGATTTAGAAAGATCCTGTCATCTTTAATGTATGATCTCAAACCATCATTGCTTTGAATTCAGTCCCTGATTTCCCTGATTTGATAGTTTTGTTTCACAAACATCAGCCCATCTCAGAGAGGCATATTTTGATTTTCTTTTTCACGCTTATGGACAAACCTAACTGGAAACATTTTGAAAAGTGCCAATTATTGTGAGCCCCGAGAATTCAAATGCATGTATTCACTGGAATGATTGGATTGCTCTCTAGCGTTTCATTTTAGGAGGAAAGCTTTTGATAAATAAATGCATTATTTTAATCATGTATAAACCTAGAATTATAAGCTTAGTATTGCTCTGTCACAGAAGCTGTTTTGAGAATTCCTGAAAGAGCTTACTCGTAAAGGAGCAATACAGTTACTGGACATCCTATTCTCTTCAGTGTCTCACTGTGCTTTGTAAAGAAAGGACAGAAGTGACCATTTGGAAGAGACCAGAGGTTTTGTTGGAAACCATCACCTCCTGGGCTCCTGTGTTATTCACTGCTGAGAGTAAGCTGTACAGAATCAATGCTGTTCCCCCAATTCCTCATGCAGGAAGAGATGCCCACTCTCCCTCCTCTGCAGTATTACTGCTTCTCCTCTGGGTATGTGGTGGGGTGACACTCGTCCTTCCCCAGGTGAAGACCAAACTGACCTTGCAGCCCCTCTGATCTCTCTTACTGCCTCTGCTGGGCTTTTGGGAAGGGACTTCTTTTTTGTTTGGCGGAAGAAGGGGATGCCAGTGGTAAAGATTCTTTCTGTGGTGTTGCCTGCCAGGAAGCGAGGCAGAGGTCGGGAAATGCACTATAAATACTTCTGCAGTAACTCAAAGGCAGTTAGTGTTTTGGTTGATTTGTTTTTCCTGGGGTGCATGAGACTGCTCTCCTCTGTGCAGGTGTCTGATTCATGTGGGCCTTCCTTTTTCTTTCTTTTCCCACTTGTTTCCTGCCTCTGCAATTGTTGCTTGCACTTGCAGCACTTTTACTCAGCCCGGCAGTCCCATAGAATGCAATTAGGTTATTTGTGCAAATGCTTTTCATCATGAATATGGTCTGCAGAGTCAGACCTTTTGCTTCTTCCTTCTGCTTCTAACCTGTCCCTCCCAAGTTTCCTTTCTCATTGTTTTTCCTTTCACTTATGTCTGCCTGCTGTTAGAGCAAGCTAGCAGAGAAGGAAGTGGGGGAGGGCTATTTCTGCAGGGGTTTCAGTGCAAAATAGGGCTTATAATTTCTCTAGCAGATTAGGCTCCTGGCTCCTCTTGGCATGCACTCAGGCTGAGAGAATTGCTTATTGCCAGGTGAAGTTAATGTGTTTGTGGCACCAGTGTCCACAACCTACACTGGCAGGAACTGTAGGGAATGTAAGAATGGGTAGTAATTGCCTCTTCCCAGAAGAAAAACTGTAGTAACCCAGAGGAGCTGTGCAGAGGACATCTGTGTCTGAGTCAGGTTTAACAGATTCCCACTGAGCTCAGGGAGCTGTGGTCCTCCTGCATGTGGAGAAAGCCTTGGGCATGCTGATGGCCAAACTTCCAAAACAGAAGGCTTCCATCTTTGGTGGTGAATGAGTTCTGGTACCACTTTACTGCAGCTTGATTTATATTTACTTCTTTACATAATTTTTTTTGGTTTTGTTTCAATGTAATACTTACAGTCTCCATTAATGAAAGAAAATGCAACATGATAGAAATAGGTGCTGGAGGTGGTCACACAAGCTTGCAGCCTACTTCCAGTCCCATGCAGCCATGTCCAACCACTCTAGAACAGAGGTGGAATGTAGTTAACCTGCCCTATTTGCCTTTCTGTGTTAGCTATTGTTCTTAACCTGTTCCCTTGGGATCTCAGTTGACTGCAGTAGAAGGTGCGATAAAATCTGATTTGTGAAGAAATAATTCATATTGACTGGAAATGATATCAAGTAAACCATCCAAAGTTGGAGTCCATTTGGAAAATGCTGACCTTAATGTTTCTGTTCTGCTTTCTCAGTTTCAAATGGCAACTGCTAGAGGCAAACTTGAGTAAGAGACATCCATGCTACACACACGTGTGTCCTCCCTAATATGTAAATGTACCTGTGAGTATCCTGATAACAGAAAACAGATTAGTGAGAGTTGGTTTCATGTTTGGAGATTGAGTTTCGTGAGAAATGTAGACTATTGAAGGAAGGAAATCTCAGGGTCGGAAGCTGGTTCTGTCGTGGAAGGCAAGAAACCACAAACTCGGTAGTAGAGAAGTGTTGCAGAAATGAGAATAGAGATGTTGATTTAGCAGTTGCAATCAGACATGCCAGAGACTTTTAAATTGGGTTCTATTTTTATAGAAAAAAAATAGTCCATCCTAGAGCAACAGGATCTCTGCTGGATGTTTCTGTTTCTTCTTATTTGGTGCATTGGTGACATAATGATGAGTCTCAAAACTCCTTTGAGTTTTCTGTTCAAAATTAAGGAGAAGAGTGGGAGGTAGCTTTGTCTAAATGCAC
The DNA here is from genome assembly GCA_038380795.1 of Pyrocephalus nanus. Lineage (NCBI taxonomy): Eukaryota > Metazoa > Chordata > Aves > Passeriformes > Tyrannidae > Pyrocephalus > Pyrocephalus nanus. The sequence goes on from CM076272.1 coordinate 11,758,343, forward strand.
ACAATATATAATCTATGAATGAATACAAAATGTGACCTAGATGGGACATTGTTCCTGGAACAAGACCAACACATCCATGCTACAGAACTCTAAAGAGATATTCCCTCTCCAACTCTATGTAACATGGGGTTGTGCCTACCAGTGTTCCATATCCCATACACACAAATTCCCTTGAATGTGGCTGACCTGCCTTTGTCCTAGTCTAGATGGTCCCAGAGTGTGGGGCACATTGCTAAGGATTCTCATCTGACTCCCAAAGTGCTTTTCCTCTGGATTCAATTTTCCTTGTTGAGTTAACATTGTCTAAAAAACAAAAATGAAGACTATAATAATTGTTATTTCCATATTCCTTACAGCATTTTATTTCTGCTAGGAAGGAGGAAAAGCATGAGGGTGACACACTTCGGTTCACACTCTCACTCCAGCTGCCAGAGCTGTAGAAGCTGGGAGGCTTTGGCAAGGCAGATTGGGTGAGGCTGAGCTGGGGCTTGCTCCATTACATCTTCCCACAACAGCTGTGGGGGAAGTCCTGACTGGGAACCTTTAACAGTGATCCAGGTACATAAGTCAGAAGGATATGAACAAACCTCCAGCTGATTGGCTGGAAGTGGGAGAAATAGTTCTAGAAATCCCATCAACTTTTACCCAGCACCTTTGCTTCCTGATATAGGCAGTGCAAGTTAAAAGTACAATTGAGGGTTTGGGTTCTTTATCTGAAGTACAATTTTGACTGGCAGTTACTCAAAGGCAGTAAAAATGGAAGCATTATGCTTTTTTCAGAGTCCCTTCTCGATGATTGTCGTTTGAGGAATGAAGATGTCGAATTTGCCACGTTGCACAAAGTTATGGCAGCTGTTCCATATTGCTAGATTGGAAATTAAAATGGAGATCTATTCAAATTGTCTGACACTTCCAGCAAGCTTGAAAGCAATGCTTTAAAATATAACAGAACTCTAATTTGGGTCCTGAGGGGTAGCAGTAACACTGAAAGCAAACGTCTTTTTCCAAATGATCTTTAGCTACTTGGTGTCTTTTCCTCTTTGTTGCTAAATTCTGCTTTAAGTGGCAGCCATTTGATCCAGCTGAAGTGAACAGGATTGCTGAGAACGTCAGAGACCAAATCCTAAGTGAGAACATTTCAGCAGGTCTAGTCTGTTATGACAATAAATATTTTCAGGAATGTTTAAGCTATGCTAACCTTTAAAAAACAATGGCTCACATTTCTATTTTCTTTCTTCATAAATGTCTGGTGCCTGAATATTCTTAACAGTTTCTTCATCTAAAGATAAGACCGGATTTATCTCTATCTGTAGAGGGTAATGCAATCTCTTAGTTTAGGAATTTGTTGGGGTCAGCCTTTGCCTGTCAGCACACAATCAAATCTGACTTTTGATCCTAGTGCTCCTGCTTTAGTAACACTAATTTTATGAGGACTAGAAAATTCATAATATAGGATATTATTCTTTGAATCACATGTAATTCCAGACCTATGCTTCAGAACTCCAAGTTAGCCAGCCTGATTTGTTGTGATCATAAAATGCTGGTTAAAAGCATTAAATTTTTTATCTAATAATTCTTAATCCACAGAAAGAATGCACTGTTGACATCTCTTTGCATTTTTTTATTGTCCTGAATATGCCAGTTCATCTCACTCATAATGACCATTAATCACTACAGTAAATGTACCATGGTAATCTTCAGGAAATATTTGAGGCTTTATAAAGCACTCCATAAAAAACAAAGCAAAACAAACAAGGCCAAGTAGATTGTGTTGTTCCTTGTGGGTTAAATTCACCTGCCTAAAGCAGAAATAAATACATGACAGACTCTTCTGCTAACGCACCTCCAATTCCACTGCTATCTGTTCTGCTTCCCACACATCCTGTAATGATGAAGATACTGTTCTAAAATACCATTTGCATTTTCAGGGTGGCACTGGAAATTATAAAGGGCTCCACAGGCCCTGTAAAGAGCAATGTGCTATTGATTAATCTGTCCTCTGGATGAACCCTGGTAGAGCTGTATTTCCAAAATTCTAAAATAATCTGTATACAAATAATGGCAGGAGGAGTGCTCTCTGGGATGATATGACTACATAAATAAGCAGTTCTTCAGTGCAGCATGTGGTTTTCTAATTTCCAGTAAAATGGAATGAGTCACACATGACAACAGCATTGCCACTAACCAGTGTGGCATGGCATCTGAAAAAGATAGCACTGGAAGGGTGTGAACTGCAGAGCAGATGATGGGGCTTGAAACATCTTGTTTGCTTTGGCAGAGCAACCAAAATCTTGATGCTTTCCCACAATCTGCTCCAAGGATATAGGTTTTGCTGTGCTGTATCAGATTATTACCCTGGGAATTTGTGTGTCCTGCCTTTTCCAATGGACAGCTCTTGATGCTCCAGATTAAGATAAATGCCCAGACTCCCCACAGGGGAATTCCAAAGTTAGATGGTGTTTCTCCAAGTAGGGCTTACATTACTGCAGAATTACCAGGGGAGATTTACTCTCTCTGGTACCAAATCATAAAGGATACATCTAGTCAGGCAAAAAATGGCCCAAGACAGCTCTCAAGTCCAGGTTCACATACCATACATATTATTTATATGTAAGTACATGCACTGGGCCTTAGGCTGAGTTCACTCCAGAGGGAAAGTCTAGCCATAGTCATGTCCTAGCACAGGCCCAAGATTTTCTTCCTCATGTCTGGAAAGTTGCTGCTTGGCTGCACAGGAGCAAAACTCCCTGTGACTGCTGCTGCTGTTGGACTCTGAGTCTGAGGAGATGATGCAGAGTCTCAAAAGATGAAGGCCCAAATTAAGGGGCTTAAAAGCAAATCCCTCCCCTTTATTTCTGCTCTTGGGACTCTAGAATGGGGGATCAAATCTTCTGGTGTTAAAAAATTGGAAACTCTGAAAATTTTCTGTTCAAAAGAAAGCTGAAATGACCTAGCGCACACTCTTGGTCCCTATATCAGGGCATTAAGGTTGTCAACTTTGTAGCCATGAATGACTTCTGCTTTCTTGGATCTCTTACATGGAAGTGGTATCAGACACCTTTTACTTCAAATGTTTCTCTGAATGAATACTGAATGAATTTAAGGTGGATGGGAGGAGGATGCAAGTAATTCTTTTTCTCCTCCTGACACATCCCCGAACACAGCCATATTTGGGCAGAGTTAATGGTGATGTTCTAGGTGCCCAGCATTATATTTTCATTGGTTTATGTTGCTTCCTCCCCGTCAGTATTGTCCACATTAAGGGCTCAGGAAGTAGAGTAGTTTAAGCTGCAGTTTAATTCCCTGTAGATGGAGATTTGCTGTGACAGAAATGCCTGCCATCCTGGCAGTCTCTCACATCTGCTGGAGGCAAAAGAGTATGTCAAACAATAACTCGGCCAGCAGATGTGGTTCTGTAGGGACAGTAGTGTCTGTGGTACGAAAACTCCCTACCAAAATACAGATCTGTGGGGACAGTAAGAGTCTGTGTCAGTGACAACTTTACAGCATCTGCTGGGACAGTAATGCCTGTGATACATAAATACATCTCTGCATCTGCTGGGTCAGTCAGAGAGAGATGTATTGTATATACTCAGTTTTACATGTGAAAATCTCCTTCACTTTAATTTGGGAGATTTGTTTGATTCTTCTTCCCACAGAGCTAATAAGAACCATTTAATGCAGGGAGCTAAAGGTAGTCGTGAGTCTTTAGCACGTAGGACAGACATTGCCACATTTCAGCAGCCAAGAAATACTGCTGCATTTTCTCCCACCACAGTATTAATCATTAATGGCTTTGTTCTCAATGAACAGCCCGAGTATCTTCAATGATGCTCTTGTGAGTGCTAATGCTTTGTGGTTGCAGAGAGAGCATCACATGAGAAATGTGTTTGTTCAGAGAGGAGATGCACCACAGACACAGCATTCTGACCCAGACCAGATTTCAAACATTAGTGAGTAGAGGTGTGCACAGATAAAGATTTTTAATTTGGCCTTGTCTCTATCCTAGGCACTGGACCCAGGTTAGGAAGGATTGCGCTGGAGACAATCAATTTTCCAGCAGCAGCAATTCCCTTCAGATGTCAGGGTATTTTGCCACAACAAAGGCTGATGTTGACATTTTTTCTTGGATAGAGACAGATACAAGAGCTTCTGCCTCAAGGTTATCCATTATACCGTATATTAACTAGATGTTTTAACACTGGGCTTCCTGCAGAGACAGCAATGAATGATGATTAATATTTATCAATTAAAATCTAATCTTTTCCCTTGTGTATTTATATGCTGAACTTCAACCTACGAGGCAATTCTGTGACAGGAATTAGATATTCTTTTGTTGGAGAGCACTGGGTTTATGGTCAGGGATGTATTATTCACTCGTTTATTATGAGTATTGCATTTGTGCCTAGATTTTGCCTAGGCATTGTATATAAACATAGTCTCTGTGCAAAGGAGTTTATAAACAATTACCATTAATGGGACAATTATTTTCTCCCCCTCCTTGTAGCAGCACTGAGTAGGAGGTGAGGGATGGAGGAGAGAGGAAGGAAAGGTTGTACATGTTTTATGACCATAATTATAATTAACTATTCCAGAGATTAAAATTAAATTTTAATTATAATTTACTATTTCAGAGATTAAAACTGATTAAAAAAGACTCAGGGTTATGAGCTACCTCAGAGATCTATGAGTTACCTAGCTCAGTCTAAACATACAGATATAAATCTTCTTTTTTTTTTTTTCTTTTTTAATCTAGCCACAGTTTAACAGACAGTGCCCACAAATGTGGTGGGTGCCTTACAGACTGGAGACGCCAGTGCTGCATCGCAGACGCAGTGCTGGCCCACGGGCCATGGTAACAAAGAGCTCCAATCCCGCAGCCGCGCGGAGAGGAGCTGCTCGCGGGAGCAGCAGGGAAGGCTGGACTCCAAACACGGAGTGTGAGAGCAGAGGAGAGGCAGAAGGGATTTGCATTTCGAACTCTGGTTGGCAGGGTTGTTAAGCACCATTTAATTCAGATACACTGTGAGATAACCCTGGTTCACGAGCAAGAGAGGCGGAATGGAACAGCAATCCAGGTGGAGAGTTTTAAAGTGGGCAGGAGATCTGGCTGGTTAGTTCTGTCTTATTACAAAGGCATCTTCATGATTTTTGATTTGCTTTCCATCACTCATGTTAAACAACTGCATTCTTGTAAGGCAGTTCATCCCCTACACGCGTGCACACACTAATTGCTCATGTCACACTAACAGCACAGGCACATGAAGGAAGTGCAGTAAGTGATGCTTCTTACAAAAATATTTTTTTGTTTATCATACTGAAAACAAGCACTTTAATAAAGCCATTAGCAACTGGTTTAGGTTTACAGCACTGTATCAAGATTTTCAGAGGCATGGTGATTGTTAAAGGTGTGAGACTTTTTCTGGTTTGCAGCAGAATTGCTTTTCACAAGTTGTCCCAGAAGATCTTTGTTTTTAAAAAAATATTTTGCAAATGAATTCTGTAACAGGGAGAGGTGTAGAATTATGGGGATGAAAGCACATTTGGGGAAAATCATCAACATCATCTCCCTGTTTGTATTTTTTGATGTGACGTTTCTTATCACAAGGGAAGGAGGCACTTCTGCAGCTTCCCTACCCCTGAGCCTCCTAGCAGCTCAGAGAGGCATCATGAAGCCACTCGCTACTCCATCTCCATTTTATTTCTTGTCATTTATTTAACACAGCCATACTGTTTTGAGAGCTCTGCCCATTCCTCAGTAAAAGCATCTAATGTGGCTGGAACAACTGGTGAAAAATAATAAAAACATTTTCAGCTGCAGTTGTTCAGATTCTGGATGAGTTGTTTATAAACATCCTGTCTAGAACTGTCAAGAGGTGGAGCTAACATCATTGAAAGATGATAAATTCTGACACAGTGCTCTGAGATTTCGCTGCCACCAAATGTAGGTTAATATGGGATTCAATAGGAAATCTGGCTTGTGTATTGCTGCATATTACAGGAAATGAGGGAACTTGTCATTTGTCTGCAGATTGCTAATTGCAGTTTATTGCACATGCAAAAGGTTAATTTGGGTATGTTATCACAGTAATCACATGAACTGTCTCAGAATAAACTATACCCCTACTCTTACTGATTATCTGACCTATGGGATTTGGGACATGAATTTGTAAGATTATGGAAAACAAGAATTTTGAGTAAATGCTGTTTCAGTGGGCAGCAGTGTCCTTGGGTGTAAACAACTAGGATTGAGTGGAGGTGCAAGTCTCTGGTATGAAATACTTTTCCTTGACCCCTAATTTAATTATTCCCTAGGATGCCTGCCATTTATTCTTTGTGATAACACATTGAAAACAGAGGTCTCATCTATTTCTAAATGAAAATTATGTTCTATTCTTATTATTGCTAATGCTTTGTATTTACAGTAGTATTGAAAGGCCTGAGATTAATTCATCACCTCTTCATGCTAGGTGCTGTATACATACACACAGTAAGTTCGCTGCCCTAAAGACCTTACACTTTAATTAAATAAAGGTTGGAGGAAGGAAGTTTTATTACCTCTGTCATAAATGGGAAATGATAACAGAGAGAAACTAAAAGGGCTGAGAATTACACTCCTCCTGCAATGAGTCCTGTATTTGCCTGTAATATATCCTCCCTTCCTGCTTTTGTTAAATTGCTGTAAATTGGTAGGTAGATGGTTGGTCTCTCCCCCAGAGATGGAGTTTAATTCCGTGCATGTTTCAAGGTTTTATGGAATGAAAGGCGTTATGTCGATAGGTAACACTTTAATTTAGACTTGATTAAGTTATTCTGAGGAAACATTTCCGTGGAGGGAGTAGATTCATATGAATCTGGTGTGTGTTGCTTGTTGCCATATGAGCACACCATTGCATAGACACTGTGCTCCCCGGGGGCTGCACTGCTGGTGCATGCGGGTTTTAAGGTACATCAGTATAACTTTTTAATTGTTATTATTCCCTATAGTTTGCTCTTAAATGTTTTCTAAAACACTAAAAAAGTAATAGTCCTCAAGATGTGGGAGCATTCCACAGGATTCATGGGACTCTTGGAACACCAGTGCATACTTAGTCTCCCAGAAATGCATCTTCTTCTCCCCCTGTCCCCTGAAAGGATCGTGCTTATTCTGAAATGAATTTTAAACATTTTTAATTAGAGCTTCTAGCCTGACATTAAAAAATAAAGCTAGATCTCCCTAGGCTCTTGCTTTGGGAAATTTTTTGGGAAATTTTTTCCTACAGAGGAACATAAACCTGAAGATAACTCATTTTCCTTTTTCTCCTTAGTCAGTACATGAATGTTCAGTCCAGTACAGTGATCTTGGGCAGAAACACAATCATAATTTAAGCAGACAGGGAGGGAAGGGGGAGGGAGAGAAAAAGGGATGAATCAGGTGAAGAAACAAAACAAAGAACGGGTAAAATCCAAGCACAACCCAACTACTCTCCTCATATCATTGCACTTCCAGCATTTATGACTCTCACTGTTGGACTTCAACAACACTAGTCCTCTATACTGATGTCTTTCCCTCACCTCTGTCCTGTCCTGCCCCTATCTGGTAAATGGGTACAGTTCTGTCTCACAGGTTTTAGAGTCCTTGAGTTAAAAAGGCTGCGAAGAAGCAGACTTTTAATAATTATTTTATTTAATAATAAAGGGCATTATTTTGTTGTTATAAGCCTTATGGATCCTTGAGAACTTATAAGTAATCTCTCATTTACCCCCTGGAAACCACTGCTGCTACCTATGGAAGTTAATTTGTAAAATAAGTAATCTTTTTAGTATGAAACTTCGGAGTTTCCTTAGTTGATGGGACAAGCACAGCACTTAGAAAAGCACATCACCAGTGTATACCCTTGCTAGAAAACAATCCACTGGAGCTTTGTTATACAACATGCAAACATCCTGAGGAAGTGACAGTAATTTGCAATAAACACTGTGTGTAAACAATTACCTGTGACTTGTTACACTTGTTTGTACAGGCAGCTGGCTAAACAGATCCGGGTGCACTTGTAGACGTCTGTCCCCTGTCATACCTGATACTGGCTAACAATTGCTTATTATTTGATTTCCCTGAAGTACGAAAATGTCAGTGTTTTGAACCTGACAGCTGCCAAGGATTGAGTATGGGTGCTTACATACAGGGAGAAGATCTGGAGAAATAAAATGTCATGGTGGCGTTTTTACGACAAAAGTGAGGACACTTCATGTCTAGTCACAAGACTGAGGCAAGGTTTTTGGGACAGGGTACTTGAGAGCAAAAAAACCCCTTTCACTGGTTGAAGGGGGGTCCTGTGGGGGCAGAGATGAGAGAAAGTGCTTTGGCGGTACAAGGAAGAGGCGGGGTGATCTATTTTCTAGCGGTTTAGCGAAAAAACTGGCATGCTGGTGACACTGCGCTGCTCGAGCGGCCGTGCGAGAGGCGCTGTTCCCCCGCGGGCTCTCTGTGGTCGGAAACGTGGACGGTGCGGGGCCGTGGGGGTGTCGGGAACCACCACACGGTTGTGAAGCGCCACAGCACAGGGGAGCAGCGCCGCCGGTCCCGCTGTGCCCGCGGTGCCACCGCGCTCCGTCCCCGACCCGCCGGGTCACGGCGGCACTGCCGGACCGGGCCGGGAGAGGGGCGTTCGCGGTTCCGCCCGGCGCTGACCCCGCTCCCGCCGGGGCCGCAGCGCCCGCAGGGCGGGCCGGGAGGCGCCGGAGCGGCCGCAGCGCGGGGCCCGCAGGAGCCGGGATGGCCCTGTGGGTCGGGCCCGGCCCGCGCGCGGCCCCGCGCGGGCGCAGTGCGCGCGCCGGGAGAGGGCGGGCGGGGGCAGAGGGAGGGAGGGAGGGAGGGGCGCGCAGGCGCGGGGCGCGCGCCGGGCGGGGCCGCGCGGGAGCCGGCGGGGGGTTCCGCGCGCGCCCGCGGCCGCCGCCCGCGGGGCCGGTGAAGGGGCGGCGGCGGCGGCGCTGCCGGTGCGGGGTCGGGGCCGCGGCCGCGGGGGGGGGGCCCTGCGGTGCTGCCGGTAGCGCTGCTGCTGCTCCTCCCGAGCCCGGCGGGAGGCGCACAAAGGGCAACCTTCCCCCTCCACCCCACCCCAAGCGCAGCCCCCTCCGCCGAGCGCTCAGGTGGGGCTGGCGGCGGGCGCTCGTGGCGGTGGCGGTGGGGGGGTGGGGGGGAGGCGCGGCGGAGACGGGGGGGGAGCAGCGGCCGGCGGGGCCGGGGGGCCCGGCATTGTTGGGCAGCCCAACAACAAAGAGCGGGGCCGGGCCGGGCCGGGCCGGGCCGGGGGGGGGGGCAGCGCCGGCCCCTCGGCGCCGCCCCGGCCAATCGCGGCGCGCGGGGCTGACAGAGCGAGCGGCGCTGACGCTGCGGCGGCCGGCGCGGCCCCCGCTCCCCGCCCCGCGCCCGCCCGCCTCTCCAGAGCCGTCTGGCTGCAGCAGAGCCTCAGACAGAGGAGGGGAGAGCAGGGGAAAAAAAAAAAAAAAAAAAAAAATCGCTGAGTGAGTGGAGTGGAGCCTGGGAGGGGCTCCTTAAAGAAACGCTGCCGCCGCTTGGCATTGTGGCCGGCGAGGAACTCGAGGGGGGGAAGCCATCGGAGCTCCTCTCGCTTATCCTCTTCCCACCCCCCCCACCCCACCCCACCCCCCAGCCGACCAAAAAAAAAAAAAAAAAGGAGAAAAAAAAAAAGAAAAAGCCAACCGAAAAAAACCTCCGGGGGGGGAGTCGTTGGGGGGGGTCCTGAGAACATCTTATAAACCGGATTGCACTGAGAGGAGGAAAAAAAAAGCAAAAAAGATACAAAATATACAAGCAAAAGGCAACAATTCCCCGGTCTGCAGCAGTCGCCCACCCTCCCTTCCCTTCTCTCCTGCTGGCCATCTGCCTTGGGTTCTCCTTTGTGTCTGATCTCTTACTACTGAGCCGAGCGCAGGCGGAGGGTGCACCACACACAGGGACTATGCCCAGCTCGCTTTTTGCAGACATGGAGAGGAACGGGAGCGGCGGCGGCGGCGGCGGCGGTGGTGGTGGCGGGGGAGAGACCCTGGATGACCAAAGAGCCCTTCAGATCGCCCTGGATCAGCTCTCTCTGCTGGGGCTGGACAACGACGAGACGGGCTCCATTTACGACAGCGAGCCTCGGAAAAAGAGCGTGAACATGACTGAATGCGTCCCGGTGCCCAGCTCGGAACATGTCGCGGAGATAGTGGGGAGACAAGGTGGGTGCCTTGCATGCGAGGGGGTGTGGGGGCGCGGGTCTCCCCTCCGCGCTGCCGGGCGGGCGGCTCAGATGCGACACTGGCCATTCTCAGGAACGCTGCAGCCGTGCGGTGGTGGCCAGTGCTGGCTTCTCCCAGACAAAGAAAGTGCAGCAGCAGACGTGATGTTTCCGAGGAGCGTTATGCATAATTTTCGAGATGCACTTTCAGCTGCCGGGTTGGGGAAAAAAATCACGAAAATAATAAAAATCGCTCCTTTCCTCCGGCTGCAAAAGTTAAGATTTGCAAGAGGAAACTGGAGGAAAATGGGAGCCTCGGTGCTTCCCCCACCACCATCCCAAAGTTAAAAATCGTGGATTATTTTTAAGGAAGAGAAATGGAGTGGAGAAGTGGAACAATGGGATTGGAATAAAGCATCCGCAGTGGGGAATGTGGCTCATTCGGTATAGCCGCTGCTCCTCACCTTTTTAAGAACTGATTTTATTTTTCCAAAAGGAAAGTGCTGAGCAGGAATGTGGACTGGCGGGTGTGTTGATTTGTTAGGTCTGTTTGCATTTTATTTTATTTCTGGCCGTGCAGTGCAGTTTTTCTGCACGCTTTTTTTAAAATTATTTTTATTTCTTTCTGTGTTGCCGTCTCTGTGAACTGCACGTTGGTAGTTTTGGGGCAGTTTGCATGGCAGATGTGTCGGTGGCCACTTGCGATGCCTTTGGGCGTGTGCCAGGGCTGTGGGCTGACATTACTGTACACCGTGACCGGGGCTCCGGGACGAGATGCCAGCGATCACCTGGGGTTGGGGGCAATGTGTTTCGGGTGGGTGTGTTTTTTTCCACCTCCCTAGCTGCACCCAAACAATGGGTTGTAACCGGTTCTCCCCCACCACCTCCCCTTCCTCCCCCTCCCCTTCACCCTCCATCTCCCGCATCTCGTTCCCAGGTTGTAAAATCAAGGCTCTGCGGGCAAAGACCAACACCTACATCAAGACCCCGGTTCGCGGGGAGGAGCCGCTCTTTGTTGTGACGGGCAGAAAGGAAGATGTGGCCATGGCCCGCAGGGAGATCATCTCTGCGGCCGAGCACTTCTCCATGATCCGAGCCTCGCGGAACAAGAACACAGCCCTGAACGGCACCGTTCCAGGCCCCCCGAACCTGCCCGGCCAAACTACCATCCAGGTGCGGGTGCCTTATCGCGTGGTGGGCTTGGTTGTGGGGCCCAAGGGGGCCACCATCAAGCGCATCCAGCAGCAGACGCACACGTACATCGTGACCCCGAGCCGGGACAAGGAGCCGGTCTTTGAGGTGACGGGCATGCCCGAGAACGTGGACCGGGCCCGGGAGGAGATCGAGGCGCACATCGCCATGCGCACCGGCGGCATCATCGAGCTCACGGACGAGAACGACTTCCACGCCAACGGCACGGACGTGGGCTTTGAGCTAAACGGCACGGGCAGCCTCTGGAGCAAGCCTACACCGCCCAGCATCACGCCCACCCCGGGCCGCAAGCCGTTCTGCAACTACCGCAACGACAGCTCCAGCTCGCTGGGCAGCGCCTCCACCGACTCCTACTTTGGGGGCGGCACCGGGGGGGGCGGCAGCGCCCGCCTGGCCGACTACAGCCCCCCGAGCCCGGCGCTGAGCTTCTCCCACAACGGCAACAACAACAACAACAGCGCCAACGGCTACGTGTACGGCGGGGGCGGCGGCGACGTCCTCTCCTCCCCGGACTGCTGCTCCGAGCTGCCCTTCGACTCGCCGCCCGGCTTCGACCTGGCGCCCGCCCCGCCGCCCGGGGCCGCCCTCCTGTGGCCGCAGTTCGAGCGCGGCCCCGCCGCGCCGCCCTCGCCCGCGCCCTCGCCCGCCGCCGCCGCCGCCTTCCCGGGCGCCGCGCCCGCCAATGCCAACCTGGCGCTGCTGGTGAGCGGCCCCCGGCGCGGCGCCGCCCCGCCCCCGGCGCGGCTCTCCCCGCCCCTGCACGGCAGCGCGGCCGGCTCCGAGCACCCGCTGGCGCGCCGGGTGCGCAGCGACCCCGGCGGGCGGCTGCTGGCCGCCTCCTACCCTCTGTACGCCAACGGGCTGGGCGCCCACCTGCCCGGGCTGCCCTCCGACTCCTCCGCCTCGTCCTCCTCCTCCTCCAGCTCCTCGTCCAGCTCCTCCTGCTCCTCCTCCGGCGTGCGGCGGAAGGGCAGCCGCGACTGCTCGGTGTGCTTCGAGAGCGAGGTGATCGCGGCGCTGGTGCCCTGCGGCCACAACCTCTTCTGCATGGAGTGCGCCAACCGCATCTGCGAGAAGACGGAGCCGCAGTGCCCCGTGTGCCACAGCGCCGTCACCCAGGCCATCCGCATCTTCTCCTGAGCGCCGGGGACAGCGGCGGCCGGGCCGGGCAGGGCAGGGGCGGGGGGGGCCGGCGGGGCCGGGACCGCGCCCGCCGGGGGTGCGGGTGCGGCCGAGGGAGGGCTTGGGGGGTGGTGTGACAGCGGGTGCATGCTATAAATAATAACGGGCGACTCCATTCTAGTGCTAGGCTAGTTTTTACACTGTACTTTAATACGAAGCTTCCAAAACTCCCCCCTTTTTTTATAAACAAACAAAACAAAAACCAGAAAAAAAAAAATTGAAAGTAGAAGATGCTTATGATGATGACAATGGTGTGTGGACTGTTAGTAAAACGTGCTGGTAGTTCTAGGATGCTTATTACAAAATAATTAAATCTATGGGTGGATACTTTTCTGAATGTTCTTGAAAGGGCAAGAAGTTCCTGTGAAAAACCATGATACTGCAGCTTTATCAGACTTTAAAAAAGAAAAAAGAAAAAAAAACCAACAAAACTGTAACATATCTCTTATATATATTAAAAACGTTTAAAGGTTTTAAAGATAAATTGCATTAATACAGATTGAAGTATTTTATTCTTTTTTGACTTGAAAAATTATATTTCATATTGCAAAGATGTTTACAAGTATTTTAATTTAAGTTCAGTGAACTTTTTGTAGCTGGGTTAAATCTTTTTTATTTTAGTATGGCCTTATGGCAAAGAACACTGTATTATTTTAATATCACACAATTGTGAACGGAATTACAAACCATAAAATGTGTAATGCTTTGAACAGTATTCTGTTGGGATGGAGATTTTATAGGTTCAGAAAAAAAATCTTTTAAATCTGCTTCACCCAGCATATTTTCTATTCAGTGATATAAAGCATATTTTATTCTATATTATTACAAAAATGGAAATGTATAAACATATGTCAAAAGGAACTGTTGAAGCTTTCTAACATTTGTATAAATAGAATTCAGTGGAAATTACAAAAATTCTGTTGCACCACTATAGTTTTAGTATTTCTATTTTAATACATTTGTTTACCACTTGTTTATGTATATGTAGGTGACGTTACTTGAGCTTAAATGTACTTTACTGAGCAAAGTTTAAAAACAAAGTATATTTTATTTTATGATAAAGGGCCTTTAACCTCATGGTCAAATACTAATATTATATTTGCTGAGACAAGATTTGAAATTGTATCAAGAGTTTTATTTTTCTGACATTTAAAGTTCTACATAATAAAAGTAAAACTTAAGTAATGGTGCTACTTCATGTTTTTTTAAGTATTTCTATATAAATAAAATAAAATATTACAGAAAAAAGGTACTCTGTGTGGTGATTTGATTTCATGTACTGAGAGTTTCTTCTGGAATTTTTGTGTCCTGCTTGTAGCAGTGAAACATTGGGAGTTTAAACTGTGTCATGCTAATGTTGCTGGAACTCTAGCTTGTGCTGGCTTCCAGAATAATCATGCCAGCGATCATACCTTATAACATGTTTTTAAGGAAAAAAAAGTTGTTGTGGTTTTTTTTAATATGTGTCATATTGCTGGAGTTTTCCACATCAAAAAAGTACTGTTTATTCAGAATTTTTAGTCAGGAAAAATCCTTGGGTTTGTGTGAATTGTTACTTTTAGCAGATAAAGCATATGTGAGAAACAGAGCTGACAGCTGGCTTAGCTTTGGGAGCTGGAAGCAGAGAGCGGGGGAGGCTCCTTTGTTGCCATGTGCTGATGCTGGGCTGCATCCTGCGGGTCCTGGCTCCGCCATGCCCAGGGGCCTCAGGACCGCATCCCAAACTTGGTGTTTCTAGGGTGGAACAAGGGCTGCAGCAGCCTCTCTTGAGTTCCTCACAGTGCTTCTTGGTATTTGGCAGTTGTGGTTGTGGTAATTGGTGTTGACAAGCTTATTTGAATAAAAAATTTATTGCCGTATAAAGTTGGTTTGTTTTTGATGGTGCCCGCAGTGGTGTTGGGGTGGAGGAAGCGCAGCCACTCTGCCTGAGGAGCCCAAGAACCCACCAGGCAAACCCCGCAGGACTTGTGCTGCTGAGTGTAGTCAATGTGTTTGAATGAGCTGGCTCTTGGCTGAAGCGTGTTAGAGCAGATTGCAGAGGGTGCTGCACATCACTTTAAAATGTTTCTCTTTGAGTTTGCCATTGCCCTTTTCAGTGAGTGAGTGAAAGCAACAAAGCAAGCACAACGTGTGTAGCGTATTTCATATGTTTTACTTTGTGCTTAGCAGTGTATGGCAGAGCTGCTCTGCTCCAATCTCCTTTATGGACTACAGAGCTGCTGGTTGGGTGGGAAGGGGGAGGAGGGAGGATGCGGCAGGGGATGATGGGATCTCTTTGTTTGATTTGATTTGATTTTTGCTTCTTTCATTGAACTGTGATTGTGGTATCATCTGATTTATAGAGTTAAAATCCCTCGCTGAGTTGTTGCACTTGGCTCAGGAATCTCGTCATTTTGGATGGGGGAAAAAAACCCCCACCCTAGTGCTGTGGAAAAGCTTCCAGAGAGTGGCAGAGAAGGTGTGCTTAAATACATATGTGGTACGAACACTGAAAAAAAACCCTTGACAAAATTGGTCACTTTAAAGGGATCAGGAAGTTTAAATCCTTGTGTATATTTTTTTAATGATGGGTGTTTAGGAAATGCACTTAAGATGCGTCAATCAATTTCTCATTTCAATGTAAACATCCTGTGCTGTTTTCTGGGAAAAGTTGCGAAAGTGGCTATAAATAAAAAGGTGAATTTGATTATCACTTGGCTTGATTTTCAAGCTTAGTGAAACTGAAAGGTGAATAAGATGAACAAAAAGTGAAAACTAAATTTTTCTCCTTTTTTTTCCCTCCCATAACGTACAGTCCTGCATGTCTCCATGGTGTTTGCAGCAGTGCTATGGATGACTGTGAGCAGCCAATGTGCCTCTGGAGAACAGCCCCTGTGCAGCAGCTCGGCAAACACTCCAGCCTGGGCCGCCGAGTCTGTCAGTAAACGCAACTGGCCTCCTTGTGCACAGTTGTCTTGCAGGACTTGTTATCTTTACCAAACTGTGGCTGAAACAAAGGCAATCCCCTGCTGGTCCATGGCTCTGGCTGCCTTTTCAGCCCCTCTATGCTGTTTCGCCCCCTTTGCGTGCTCCACGTGTGTGTCGTCACGAGATGGAAAGATGGGCTGCAGTGACTTAAAAACTGATTGTGTTTGTTCCTTTTTGTGAATTATTTTGTCTGCACAGGGAGCAGTCTGGATTACTCTTGCTTTGGCATCCTATGATGCAGTGAGTGCCTTTTGCCCTGCCTTCCACGCTTGAGTGCCCTGTGGTGGTGGCAGAGCCAGTGGGCTCAGCACCACTCACCCACCCGAGGCACCTCAACTGCCCGGAGCCTCCAGCTGCCAACAGGGCGAGTGCATTCCCCTTTCTCTCTTGGAGGCCATTTCAGGTTGTACTGGCAGTTGTGGTGTCCATTGCATTTGGTCACATTGCTTGCTGGGTTGCAGTGATGTGCCCTGAACCCAGATCTGCTCCCAGTGGTGGGGTGTAAATCCCCCATCCTTGGCTGGCAGAGATGAGTGCATGGGAGCAGGGACAGCATGGGGAAGAACGTGCAGCCTGCCCATGTGTGCTGCCCCCCAGATTTATGCCATAGGTCAGTCTCTGGGACTGCAGAGGCCATAAATCAGTGCAGAATTTGTCCCAGGGTCGGGGGCCATATGGTGAGCGGGAGCAGGAGAGGGAGAGGGATGCCCACGCCAAAGGAGAATAAAGGCCTATGTTTGGGGCCGGAATATTTCAAAGCCTGAGAAAGGGGCAAAGTTCAGTTTCTAATTGAGTGCTTTGAAATATATAGATGTATATGGTCAATGTTTATCTACCAGAACAAAGCTCACTTTGTTTTTCAAATGTTTGTGTGTTGGTGCTGAGAACTGTTCCCGGGGGTCTCCAGCACGAGGGGCTCCTCTGGGGCTGCTGGGGGTGTGGGTGCCCCCGGCGCGTGTCAGCAGCCTGGCCCTGCCATCCCAGACGCCTGCTTGGAGGCACTGGTGAGTATTTGTGGGGTTTCCTGTCTTTGCTAAAGTACTTTTATGGCTCCCAGTGCGTGTACACATCATTATCTCAAACCAGGGTACATTTACATTTGTAAGAATTATTATAGACAAAGTCCTGAGCTTAATTATTCCTCTGTCCGTATCTTGTACTGCATGGAATTTGCATAACAATCAGACATCAAAGTCAGAACCCTTTACAGGAAGAAAGGTCTTTCAGCTATATTATTTTAATAAAATAAATAGTTATGATCAATTTAATCTAAATTTACTCTTTAGGGTTTTTTTTTCCTGCAAATCCATTGAAATGAGAGTTAAAAGCAAACTTTAAATTTAGTAGTAAGAATCTAGTACAATAAGGTATTTAAATTAAATTGCTTTTTGTTTGATATTTCTCGCTCCTTTCTGCCAACCCCCTCACCCATCTTTTTTTCTCCATTCTCCTTGTCTTGCCATTTTGGAAGCTGAAATGATGCTTTGCTGTCACTGAAGTGAATGTGGATTCTGCTGCTGAAAGAGCACACTGGTGAGTATTGCATTTAATTGATCTAGAAATAGCAAAGAGGAATTATTCACCCTGGCTCTGTTTATTTGTGTTTCCTGTAACTCGAGTTGTCTCTCAAGTAGAGATGATTTAATTAGAGAACAAAGACTTTCAAATCTAAAGTAGTTAAGGGATGCTTCAGTCTGTATAATCATTTGCATTTCTGGTTTACCTGTTTATGATAGTCTACCTGGCAAATGCCAGAGGGCCCAAGTTTGCAGGTGAATATGTGCTCTATCCAATGGTGAGTGATGGGGAAAGACACTCATAACTACTGTGTTCTCTTGCTTTGTACTCAGAAAACTATATAGATATATACATAGGTGTGATCAGATATCCAGTATGTACCTGTTGTGTATGCAATTGACTGCACAAAATCCTCCAGAAAAAAACAAAAATTAGAAACCCTTTCTTTTTTCAGTGCCTTAATGTTAACAGAAACTTGCTGTAATACTAGAAAAACTTGTATTACTTAATATTAAGGCTTTTAATGAAGCTTTCACAGTTGGATAGGTAAAATAATTACATTTCATCTAATTTCTAACCTTGATTAAAAAGTAAAAAGCTTATGCAGTCTTAATTTTAGTGAATTAGATTGTATCACAATTTGCTTATATAGTGATGAAGCAGTATCAAAAATATTTAATCATTTGATATCTGGATTATTCTGTCATGTTATCTATACATGTATAGCACATGCAACTCTGACTGTGCCCCAGGTATATACATGCATAAATGTACAATACTGTGAGCATGCTGTAGCCCTGATCTTTTAAGATTTCTGCAGCCTTTGTAAATAGCATCTATCATGTGATGTTGATTTTTTGGCCCTAAGGAATATCAGCTGGGGCCCTGGCTACAGAAACCACCAGTATTTGCCCTGGGCTGCATTTTTCTGAGTTTGGGGCTCCATGAAACCAATAGCAGAAGCTCCCGTTGATCAGGATTTAGCTCTCCCCATAAATCAAACTCTGCCAAGTAAGGTTTGTTTTGCATATCGAAACTTATCCAAGGCACACAGATAGTATTTCTCCCTAATGTGGGTTTGCTGGTTCTTTTTGGCAGGGAATTTTTTTGCCCTATCTTTTGTAGCAACTTATAGATCTCCACCGGCAAGACGATTATTGTGTAAGAAAATCAGTCAGTTAAATACTTTCATAGTAAATGCATCTTATGCCTTTGCCACAACAAATGTGACTGATTAGCTGTCTCAAGAAATTTATAGCCTTTGATAAGATTGCACCAAGGGAAGTGCTTTGTTAGTTTTAAATGGAGAACAAAAAGAGATTTTTGATGTTCCTTGTTACTGGTTTTCCACTTGTGATGGAGATAAAATACAGTAAAGTGTTTTTTCCTCTTATGGACAAGGACTCTTCTGCCTTTCATACCTGGTAGAATTGTGTGGCCCACTTTGTATTAGTATGAATGGCAGTTGCCTTGTAAATGTGATGGCCATGAATGGGTGAATAGTCTGTCGTCTCCTATTTTGTCCTTTGTCTTTATGTTTTATTCACTTTTACCCTCTACAAAAGAGCTTTAATTTAGACCTAAGACAGCAGTGGCGATGCTCCAGTTCATTATAGATCTAGTGGCAGTTTTATTTCATTTTGATGTTCTTTATATTTTGATGGGTGTACTAAACAGTAGAGGCCATTTTAATCAAAAGAAAATTTCAACGAGAGCATGACCTATAAATAGTGGCTTTGTAAGAGTCACAAAAGTTTCTGTTACACATTTGGAAATTATTTCCATGATTTAACTGCAAAGGGCAAGTAAATCACCCCCTTTTAAGAGTTAGAAAAAGGAGTGTTTTTCAGGATCTTTAGTTCTGTTACTGAGTCATTGTATCATCTCAGCTAATTAATTTCACCTTTCATATGCTTCAGGATTTACATCTATGAATGAACTAATGACACCTACTTTCAGCCAGTATTGTGAAGATTAATTAATTGACATTATTGAAGTATCCTGAGGTGGAAGTCCTAACGTAAGTACAAAATCTGATTACTGATACTTTCTAATTAATCAGTTAACAATGGCCACCGTGTGGAATCATATTGGTCTAGAGCAAACAAACACTGGATTATCTTTGAAATCTGTGGGTGTTTTTTTCAGATTTCAGTTTTACATGTTATTTGAATCATCATATTCAGCAAGTGTAAGAATGTCCCTTCCTCCCATGGCTCTTACAGGGGATGTGGGCTTGACTTAAAAGAAATAAGTGATCCTACTGTTACACGTATTGTCCTGGCAGGCTTTGTTGCGGATACAGAAAGGCAACTTCAGGTAGCAATTTTCTTGCCTCCTCTGGTGTAACATTACTGACACTTTAAAGATGATGCCCCTTTCAAATGGAGATTAAAATATTAGTGTTATGAAGGAGCAAACAGCACGGATCCAGTAATCCCTTTGCATTGGCTGGATGTTACTGAATGTGAAGAAGGAGGGGAGGAGCAATGTCTTACATCACGAGGCATCAGAAGGGAATTGATGTTGTGAAATTGTTCATAATTTATAGAGATAATAAGATCCATTCTTACTCTTCGTGGCTGGGATGCTGTTTGCACAATTATATGCCTACAACTGTGCAAATCTTAGGCCACATGTTTAAAAAAACCAGGAATAGCTGGGAACAGTGGAATTTGTTTGAGCCTTGCTCTAGTTAAGTAGTATGAAACACGTATCTAATTTTTCGTAGTTTTGAGTACACAGTTGACAAAAAAGGCGAATGTAGTTGCTATCTGTATTGCTTTCCAGAGACCAGTCACATTACTAAATGACTTGATCCACTTTTTGTTGGAAATAGAAGTCACAAGATATTTTCTGGAATTATTTGCAACTGTTGCACAAGTGCAGACAGGGAGGTTTGAAGTTTCACAAGCATTCATATTTCTTTCTCCTTATGTCACTTCTTTAAAAAAAAAAAGTCAATCACGTGCAGTTATGAAACTGCTTTGTGTCTGACACAGTTGAAGATGTTTTCAGGCCACAAAAATGTAACTTTCTATGAGCAATTTAAATTAAAAACCCACTCCGGCAGAACATGTCCTCAATCTTCGGAGTCACATGGTTCTTGGAAAGCTCTTTCTTGGCTGTGCGGGAGGTCACTCTTTTAAGGAGGGAGTCTGTGCACAAACGTGCAGTGCTGCTAATGAGAGGAATTTCACACTTCTCCCCCCGACACAAGCTCTGTGTTCGTCCTGCCGGCTGCTGCCTCTGAAGCCCTTGGTATTAGATGTTATAATGAGTGCTGGGCTTTCACCAAGCCAGTGCAGCAACGTGCTGTAGCTTTAGCTGCAGAGGTGGCTTCCAGAAGGTAGGGTCACCCACTCTGCAAAAATAAAAAGTACTTAAAAGTGGGGTCTCCTGTTTGTCTCCAGGAACATCTCTGCTCTATGGCTGCCCTTCCTTTCCCCAATGGCAATTTTCAAGCCAAACATCCCTTTCATCGTCTCGCTGGCTTACCAGCAAAGTTGTCTGTCGATAATAGCAGGCTTTACTTCTTCCCCAGCTAACTGGTAGTCAGGCAGCCAAAGAATGGCCTATCCAAAATTAGGATATGCTCAATGCACCATCCGCTGGTGTTGTTCCCATCAGCCTAATTACATGACTTTTGGGTCAGACAATGTCTCATTGTGTGGCCCTTGGCAGCTACGGGACGCCTAATGCTGCATGAATGTCTAATGTGGAGTTTGATGGCTATGACCGAGGCTGCAGTTCCACACTGGAATTGAAAACATCCGTGTAGTTTCCATAGAAAACCAGGTCAATGGTGCTTCCATAAACCATTGGCCCCAGGGAAAGCTGTTGGTTGCCTGTTACCTGTACAAATCCATTCAGGGTGAGCAGTTTATGGTGCATTTCTCTTTCAGGTAAATGACAATTAATGAGTCAGATTGATTTAGTCTTTATTGACTTGTTTCAGAATCCTAATTTATGGCAAGCACCATCCCTCATCCATTTATCTCTATCTTTTCTTCTATTTTGTGCATTTAAGAACACTTGTGAGGTGTCTTATGAACGCTGCAAGCATAATGAATATGGCTTTGTATCGGTAGGTTAAAAAAAATCATTTTATGCTGTCTTTGACTGCAAAAATTTTGGGTAGAACTACCCTATCTTTACAATGCTTCCTGTAAAAATCTGCCTTTTTTACAGGCAAAAGAGAGGTATGAACGTAAAAGGCAATTCATTGCAGATGAAGGCTGTAATATGCTTGTTCATTTCAAAGGAGGATGTATAACTAATTACATTTTAATTGAATCTCTAACGTCAACAGCTGTTTTTAAGGGATCTTTTTAAGCTACATTTATTTTTAGTATTGTTTAAGATCATCTTTCTTTGCACGCATCTCCCTTCATGCATTATTGCCCTTTAAAAAGTTTTTCCTCTTTTAAAGTATCAACAAAAGCTAGCATATATTAAAGACTAAGCTGGTAAAATTTTGTTTTAAGATGCTGGGTATGACTTTTCTGTGTAGAGAGGAAAAAAATATGACACCACCAAAATGCCCTTTGTTCTCTTTTTCTCCCAGAAGTAAAAGGTTCCAGTTCCAGACCAAACTGCCAAGGCCAGTTCTCAGCTGCCGGTGGTTTGTGTTGGCTGGCTGTTATCAGTTCCTCTTCAAGGCAGCTGCTAATTACAGTAACAGCACAACTATCTCTTCAGACTGAGTGAGCCACACTGATTTAGTCTTTCCCCCACTAAATTAACAACAGCATCAGTGAATATCCTTTAACTGAGAGAGGAAAAAAAAAAATCTAAAACAGGTTTTCACATGAAAAAACATATCCAAACTTGGGGTTTTATGTATCAGGGCTTGGTTCTGCTGATTTTCCTGGAACTTGTGTGAGCCCATAAAGCTTCAGGTGTCATTGTGGTTTCTTAATGTTCTTGGTTTTCCATTTCCAGCCTGGATAACACAGAAGCAGGGGTGAAGGAAAAAGACTTTGCTCAGCCTGTAGAAGCTTGGAAACTCCTCCATGGGAACCACCACTTCCTGCTGTCTCCCAGCACTGCAGGACTTTGGGGTGAGCTCTGTGTCAGCACTAGATCAGAGCCACACCAGCGAGCTCAGTCCTTGGCCTGGCAAGTTCCAGCTCTGTTGCTGACTGTCTCTGCTCCAAGGGGACACAGCTGTCCCCACTCCACTCCACTGCCACCAGAGCAGCTGCACTGTGCCTGTGGAGGAAGGAGCTGAGTGTTCACTGCACAGCAGCTCCCCACAGTCCAGCTCAGTCCCCCCAGCACCCTGTAAGCTTGGCTGTGGTACTGCTGTGCCTATCTCATCCCTGGTAAAATCCTTTAGGGACATCTCCCAGCCCTGTGAAGGAGTTAAAGCCACCCTCTGCTCTGATCAGAGGGATTGGTTCATGTCACGGTGTGTTTGCAAGAAGCCCATGTCTTGCTGATCACAAGCTGCTCTTTCCCTACACTTGCTGGGATTCCTGCAGCTATAGGATTAATCCAGAGAGAAGATACCCTCTGTGATCTCCTCTGCCCCCCCATCACCTCTCCTCTAGCTGAACTGGATGTTTTTTCATGATTCAGAGTCTTGAGCACTCCAGAAATGGAGGGAATTATTTGAGAGGTGATTGCTGTGTTGCTGTGCAGGAATATGTAGCTAATATTGCTTTCCTTTTTTCTGAATAATTCTGTAATTATTCTGTAATTCTGTAAATTCTGCTCTAATTTTCTGTAAACATCAAAGCCCAGTAATCACGAGAGCTCTGTGTTGGTTTTGGAAGGTAGTTCCATTAGAGATTGGAATAGCAGTGTGGTTGCTAAAATTGCATAAACAATAAATAAGAATTCATTATCTCTCGCAGAAAACTAGCCAGTAGGTTCAGAAAGACTTGACATCTGAGGCTAAGGTAATAATGGATGTAGTGGCAGTAAAATAATGGCAAATCAGAAAAACGGGTGAATCTTCTAGTTAACACCTGCAAATGCACAGTGATTATGTTTTCACTGGGAAATGGAGCTTTGTGAGGCTAGTGATTTGCAAGAGCAGAGTTGACTCCTTGTATTTTAGTGTTAAATTTTTCTTCTCTCCTTATAAGTGGACTGCATCTAATTTTGATTATATCAGACAAGTGTAAATCATAGTTAACACTGGTGACATCGCTATAATTGCAGAGTATCTGGAGTCAGTATATTTGAGAGAAAATCAGACCTGTTTGGTCAGATTCCTCAGAGGGGAAGTCTCTGAACGCAGAGCAGATTCACATGAGTGATAGAAACTATCCCTATTCCAATGCTGCTGTAAATGAAAGCTGAATCTGACTAGTTTAGTGCCATGGTTTGAATAGGATTCTTGATGGAGCGTGCAATAGCTCTTACAGCAAAAATGTCTCTTATTTCAATAGTGCAAAGCAGTCAGAAACACTGAAATATGTGGTGTTCCTTCAGTGTGGTGAAGGACACTCTGATGTCCACTTCTGATGGATGGGTCAGCCATTCCTGGAGCAGCTCAAACCATTTTAATGAACTGATGGGGTAACTGAGACTAAAAATAATCCTTGGGGAGCTTGATTTAGCTATTACACAGGGAATTGGTCTTGGCTTGGTGTATTAGGGTGCTGCGAAGATAAGCTGACTGCCATTAAAACATGCTTAAAATTCTGGATTGGGAGAGCACAATAGAAATGTGAAGCATCTTGTTATGTTAGATGCTGTGGAATTAGCACCATGGTTTATCCCTAGCATTCATCAGTAATTTCTCTGTACTGGGGCAGAGAAACAGATTCAGTAAGAAACATGCCACAGCTGGGCTGGCAGAGGCTGCAGTGAAACAGCACTTTGATTTGCTCAGCTCTCAGAACTTTGCTTAATGTGTTACTACTTCTTCATATTAGGGCTGATTGAATCACATAAAACTGAATTCCAGGAGCTGAATAGCTACATGGCATTGTATTAGGAGACATACCCATCACTCTAGGATTGCTTTCCTGGTGTCAACAACACGTGGTGCATGCCAGCAGCCACTCTGTATCAGGGATGCTCTTCTGTGTCTAGGAAACTGCACAACAGTTTGTGCAAGATAAGCATGTCTTGAATATTGGGTAATTGAAAAGTTGTGTAACTTGACTGGTGTAATTTTCAATAATATTTACCAGTGGATTCCATATATTGACTTTTAGACCTACTGTCGTGTTGGATTGCCATTCTATCAGATAATAATTGCAATTTTTGTGTGTGTGTTTTCACAGGTAACACTTGTTTAGCAGAGGGGCATGCAGAAAACTCCTGCATGGCATTTTATCCAACCCCTCTCCTACCTTTCACCTCAGCGGTCACGGTCATGTACAGACAAGCTGCAGCAGATGAATTGTGCAGCGAGATGGTGAGGATTTGCCCTGATGCATTGAAACACTCGGAGTATGTGAAGTCATCCCAAGCTACCTGAGCCAGCACCTTCCTTCTTTCTGACTTCAATAGATTACGATTTTTCTGCCATGTACGTTTGCTGACTGGACAGCAAGGAAATGTTTTGTTGCCTGTCTGCTCACACACATAAGGCTTCACGGAGCAGGTGTGTTCTGTGTGGCTGATAACTTGGGAATATGTGTTGTCTCTGTCAGAAACATGCTTTTCCTGCTGTGAGGGCTATTCAGGTTATCTGTGTATGATACCAGGAGCTGGAAGAGAAAGGGAATTTGTGCCCTT
This sequence comes from Pyrocephalus nanus, assembly GCA_038380795.1. Classification (NCBI taxonomy): domain Eukaryota; kingdom Metazoa; phylum Chordata; class Aves; order Passeriformes; family Tyrannidae; genus Pyrocephalus; species Pyrocephalus nanus. The sequence continues at coordinate 11,783,143 of CM076272.1, forward strand.
TGAAGAAACTCCTCCAGATTCTCTTCTGTCTCTCTTCAGTGTGATACAGGAATATTTACGTTCTTTATTATCTCTTTTCCCCAGCTCTTGCTCCAATCTTTCAGGCAGTTAAGAGTCTGGCTTTGGGCTTGGTGAGGGATGCAGGTTTTCATTTCAACATGTTACTGGATTTTTTGGTTCTGGAGCAGAAACCAGCCTGTCTCACAGAGGCTCCTTCTGTCAGGTCTCTCCTGCACTGATGCACTTATTAAAAGCTTAGTTATTTATTCATTTCCTCTTCACTATCTTTAGGTATATGCCTGGACTTAGGAATGATCAGTCATGTTTTTTTCATCTTGCCTTGCTCTTTTTGTTCTCCTGTATCAGTATGGGAAACCATGGTTTTAGTACTGGACTCACCCCTGGAAACCAGTGTTTCCAACCCATTTTTCTGTACAAATTATCTTTCTGGATTATCTTTTCTGCTTTTCTGATTAAAACTGGCTAACATTGAAGACTCCATGCCCTTCCTTTTTTCCTTACTGACTCACAAAAATATGGCAGAACTTTTCCATTTGCAGGCCTGAAAAGCAGCTACCTGACTGTGTGGAGCACTTGCAGGCACAAAGTGAGAAGGAAAGGTTGGGCAAGAGAACTGGATGGAATAAAACTTTTGAATCCAGATGTTCCAGTCACATAGGGAGATGTGTTTTGTTTCTGAGAAATGAGCATTTTCAGTCGCTGGGATAATCTGCTGGTAGCTATCTAGACAGGTGTTGCTAAACCTCCTAAGTTCAAATAGTTCAATTTTGAAGGAAAACTTACTGGCACAAACCAGTCTGGAGACACTCTTCTGCATGCAAATGGGAAAGGGGGGGTTTATTTAGAAGTACAAATGTGACAGTCAGAGCAAAATGGGGGAAAGTGAATATATATTGGGAAGCAACACAGAGAGAAGAGCCAAGTGTCGGGTAAAGAGCCTTTTTTGGAGAATTCACAGTGTTATGGCTGCATTGAGGACCACTAGCACTGCCCTCTAAAAGCTACTTGGTTATTGGAAATGAAGGGGAAATTCCCTGTCAGATCAATTACTGCTTTAGATGGCACTTTCCATGTTGTAAATTTAATTTGCTTTCTTTTTTTTTTAGCATAAAATTTGATTAAACTCCAGGCAATTCCTTAGAATTTGAAGAGAACATAAAGCAACACAGCACTGGAGCATGGCAAAGGTATGTTTTCACAGGTGTGATCAGTAATGAGGGGCTGTTCGTGATGCAGGTTATCACCTGGTGATATAAATATGATCTGAATCAAGAAGCACGGCGCAATCACACTTCTGTCAAATTAGCCAGGATGAATGATGCAAAGTTGATGCAGCTTTATGTTTTCAGATTAGCTTTATGCCTGCTGTGGGAGGACAGCTGACAGTGAGCCAGGCAAGGTTAGCAGCTGATCTGGTGTAAAGTCTTCCAGTGAAGAGTCACCTCATAAAAAATGTTAAAAGAAGTTTGCAAAGTGAATTTGATTGATCGAATGCTTTCCATCCAGTGGTCACAACATTGTGTAATGCCATAAAAGCAGATTTAGCTTCTCTTTAGGTCACCAGCACAGCTCCCTGAGGTTCAGTTTTCCTAGACCTAATCAAGGGCATGGGCAACCCTAGCCTGAGCTCAGGATGTTGAGGGGCAGCCTGGCAGGTGCTGTGTGGGATGAGGACCGGTTGTGGCTATGTATGGAGAGCCCCAGACTGCACTTGTACCTGAATTGTGGAGAAGCAGTTAGTTTGGGGTTGATGTTTTTTCTAGGTAAGAGTATGCAAGCCATAATTCTGAAAATATACCTGTTTCCAGTACAAGCTAGGGAAGAATGAGCTCCCCTGAAATGGCAGGTTAATATCTGGATTTTTGTTAAAGATAGTTGCATTCCTTGGAGCCAGCTGTTAAAATCTCTGCTGATTTCCAAATGGGCATTAAAGGCTTCCCCCACACCATTCTGTCTCCCCTCTGTGCCTCCTCCCTGAATCCTCTGGCTCCAAAAGAAGCCCGGAGCTGAGGGAATGGATATCCCATGTGTGATCACTGAGCCCAGCATGTTACTCTTCATTCTCTCAAAAATGAAAAGTCATTAAAAGTAAAGATGATGGATAAGTGGTGTTTAATCAAGAACTGTCTTTAAGTTGGTTCAATTGTGAAGTAGCAAAGGGTTAGAGAGGCTAATTTCCTTATAATAAATGGGTCCACTTAAATTTGGTCATCAGAAAAGGGTAATCCATGTTTTGTGGAATAAGGAAAAATCACCACTAAAGAACCAGAACATTGATTTCCAGGGGTTTTCCCCAATTTTAATATTTATGTCAGGAGGGGTAGGTCCCCTTTCTGCATGAAAGACAATTTGGAACAAATAGAGAAGTTAGAAATATTGGTGCAGTATTGTAACCCCCCTGAGTGTGGCCCTGATGCCACGTTTCTCTGTGGTTACTCCCCTCAGTGCTCTGTCAGTCGGGATCTGTGATCACCCCCTGCTGCACAACGGGCTGGTGGAGCCCATGGGGAAAGGGGCTGCTCTGGAATTGCACCTGAGGTACTTTCCATGTTGTTCATGCTTATTACTGAAAGGAGTAACTATAGGAGGCTTCACAATCTTCTGTTACTGCAGCTTCGGTCAAATGGTTCCATATGTGATTTGTTAAAAGATATTTAACCCAAGGTTTGGGGCATTCCCCCCCTAAAAACAAACAAACAAAAAAAGCAGTGGCTGCAAGAGAAATTTCTCCTTACAGTTTCTCCTAGGAAGGCTCAGCCAGGTGTGTGTTTGTCATATGGCTGATCTTGTTCAAATCTATAGAGAAAAGGGGAAATTGTGGCCAAGGAGGCTCCTGCTTGGAGGTATTGATGTTTTGGTTAGCTGAGGGCTGGGGAGGACTCCTGGTCACTGTCTTCTCTTTCATCTTCTTCATGTCACACAAGAAACAACTGCAGGGCAAGGCATTGGTAGAGGAGATCTCAGCCATGTGTTTTCTCAGTACAGGATGGTATTGAGTTCCAAATTGTCTTTTTAACCCAGAACAATATAGTGACCACTGGTGACAATAACTGAGCTGTATAGAAGCCAGCTTCTTCCACCTGTCTGCCGAGGAATATCTTGCCCCAGTGGAGCTGTTCTGCCTGTCCTGGGAATCTACCTGACATCAGTGAAGTTTTCAGCCATACTGGATGAAAATAATTCTGTAAGAAAAAATTAGGCTCACCTATTAATCTGCCCTCTTTGAAGTGGACAGAAGTTACCCAAGTAAGAGATCAGAGTTGATTCAGTTGTGTTTTCATTTTCTTTCTGATGAATGTAACTTTCCCTTTCCCTGTCTGGAGAATGCACGCCCCTCCTCTTACTGGAGCGGATCAGCACTGGCATCTGTGCAAACTTTCTTGCTCGGGTTTCCCTACTGGGAGTTTTCCACCCTTGCTGCCCACACTGGCTCTCTAGAAACCACCTTTCCTTCAGAATCCCTCAATTAACTGTGAATGGTGCCAGGAAAGAGCCTGACCCCATTATACTCTTTCTGTGCCAAACCTGGTTGCTGGCGGAGGAACTCTCCAGATGGTTCAGCTTTTGCCATTTTTCCTGTTCTTCCCAGATAAGCTGACTGACCCGGGAGTTCACTTGGCCGTGGAACAATTTAAGCTGTACGTAGTCACATGAGAAAAATAAAAGTGGAAAGCCAGTAAAAGTGTGGTTTCTGGGCTAGGCATTAACTGGGCTGTGGCAGAGCTGCTTTCTGGTCCCAGATCTGCTACAACCATCATCTGTAATTTTAGGCAAGTCCCTTAAAGCCTCCGTGTCTGCCTTTCTGGTATGGTCAAATGGAGGGAGCAGTGCTCCTTCTCGGTCTGATGGCTGTGCTTTCTGCCATCCATCCTTTGGGGCAGGGCTTCTCTTTGTTTAGGGGTTACCCAGCATGACTGTGAGCTGATCTTGCTTGAGGTCTGTGCAATCTCCAGTAATAGTAACACAGACAATCAGTTAACTGACTCAGAAACAAGTATTCAAACAATATGCCTGTGAGCTTTCTCTCTTCACTGGATTTTATTATGATGTGTTCTTTGTTTGATTTACTTTATACCTCTAGGAATATTTATTTAGCTTATTTATGATGTTATGGTTTTCTTAGAAAACCAGGACATGGTTCTGAGTGGTCAGATGGATAATTCCTTTCTCCTTGTTGCTTCTCATGTAATAATCATATCCTTTACAAATACCTACTTCAGGCACTGAATGTATTAAAATTCTTGCATATTTTTTCCTCTGTCAGATATGATGAAATACCTACCCCTGGCTGGCTGGATTCGGACCCTCTGCTCGGGCTGTGACAGCCACATTACTCCACACTCAATGCCACTGTGACTGCCAGACTTCCAGCATGAGTAAGAGAACCTGGTTAACAGCAATAGTATGCACTTTATTTTTCCCTTTCAGAGGTTATATCTGGTGACTGTGTGACTGGAACAGTGAGACTAACCTCAGTTTTGCAGTAACAAAGCAGCTATGAGCTTTCTGGGTAAAGTATATTTTGACTGACATACAAGTAGCTGTAGCTTTGCTGCACAATGGAGAAAATGACTTCATTTAACAGCTTTCTGTGCCAAGAAAGAAATAAAACAGTTCTGAGAATGTTGAAGATTTTTTTCCTGTTTTAATTTTAAACCTAAAAGAAAAAGCTGTTGCCATATAAGTCCAAGTCAATGGAATATATAAATCTTTAAAAAGGTTTCATAAAGTAATAATGACTTTAGTATATGTACCAAATGAGATTAAAGAGCTACATTTGGTTCTAATACAGAGTTTCACATTCAAAAGGACCATCAGTTTCCTGTTTAAAATCTACTTATATTGAACCGAATGGAGTTCAAACATAATGCCATTGTATTTCAGACATTTATCTTAATTTAAAACAGCTGAAAAGCATTAATAACAGAGAAAGGAGATGTGGAGGTATAGGCATTTCTCCCTTCCTCCTCTGCTTTTTAAAATAATGAACTCAGATATAACGTGCCCCTCTCCTTACACGGTTCTTCCAGTCTGCAAAGGACAAGGAGCACAGTGGAACAGTAGCACTAACAGTCCTTTGGGAGGGGTGAAGAACTTGACTGAAACTTGTTTCACCAAGTGTCCATTTCTGAACAGGGGGGTTATTGATTTATTGAGGCAGTTCTTACCTCGAGCATCTTCAGGAAGCATTTGCAGTACAAGCACGCCAAGCTGAAACTCGCCAGCCTGAAATGTCCCACCTTAAGGCTTTGATCCCAGTTTCCTCCTTTTCATTGAAAATTCTCCCTCTGCCATCACTGTCTTTAAGCACCTAGCATCACAAATCATACCACCGTGCATTTTACATGTCCTTTGTGTGAATTTCACCTTCTCAGTTCTAGTTCCACAGAGGATTGCTAATTCTGTGCCAGTCGAGCTGTTCAGAATTGTTCAAGTTCTTGAAGGTCTGAATTATTGTCAGTAAAAATCAAAGCTGATTTCTGTTTTTCTATTTAGAGTGTTGTCTCCCAGGAGAAGACAGTGAGTGAATAAAATGAATGATAAGGGCAGGAGAGGTCAGTTTTAGCATACATACTTGAAACATGCTAATAGAGACTGGGTCAGTCTTGTGCCAGGTTCTGTACACACAGAGAGGAGCCCACTCTTGCCTCTAAGGTCTGTAACATTAGTAAGCTTCACAATAGCTTTCCAGTGAGTTTTCACAGTAGAATAAATTACCTCAAAACCCCTTCAGAATTATAAAGGAATCTTCTAGTTTGATGTTCCACTTATGTGGGAACACCTTTTCCCCAAAGACGCCCGATATCCCACCAATCAACATAGTTGTCTAATGGAATAATGTGAGAATGTAGCTTTTATTATCAGGCTCTTCCCGGGGAGCCTTGGGTACTTTGTAGTGCTATATTCTTTGCAGTTCTCAGAATCATGTGCATTAAAGGTTGCTTAACAGCTGGTGAGTCACACAGTTTGTTCTTTGAGCTCGAATGCTCCATTAGGACACATCCACTAGAGGTATTTTAACCTTTGAAAAAATCAATACAAGTGGCTTAAGCATTCTAGGTTTTAAGAAAAAAACACACATCCCAAAATCAACAAAAAAAGAAGATTCTAAATAACAACAAACTGCCTGCATGATGTTAATATATTAAACTCCGTTCTGGTGCGTGTGTCTTAGGGGTGTAGCATTTGCTAGAGAGCAGCACAGTTCTCTAAAAAGTCACTGTCCTTGGGCACCAGACAAAGCTGAGTCTGGAGAGAGTAAAATGTTTTCTGAGTTAAAAAAATCTCTAGTTAATTTTCTCAACATTGCGTGGGGGGACAGACATAGCACTTGGAAGAGTACTCCCTAATTTCACTGGGGAGTTGGTCCTTTCCTTAAACCATGAACTGTATTTACTGCAGATAATTGCAAATATGGCTTATGTGAACCAATCCACAGCGCTTGACTAAGTAGTCAGAATGAGAGAGGATTTCTGTGGGTAGTCTGTATTTCCCTCTAGTTTAAATGTACCTGATGTTAAATGAGTTGAACTAGTCCTGCTTTAGCCAAACTTCTTGAGGAAATGAAGTATATGCTCCTGCTTTGCTGGTCAGTGCCAGGACTTCTCCTCTGTGATATAACTTGGTGGAGAAACCCTGATTTGAATCAAATTTGACTGTGAGATGAAGGGCTGAAGGATATTGCAGTCCTCTAGATTTCATAAGAAGAAGCAGTTCAGCAGAGGGAAAACAAATCAGTGCTCCCTGTAGGGAAAATACTGCACAGTTCGGTCAGTTGCATTATTAGACACCCAAGAATCCAACCCTCTGCCACGCACACACACGGCATAGCTGAAGAAAACCAGATTTCCGAAGTGCAGCCTGTGGAATTCCTTTGCATAAAAAGGCAAAGTGGTTTGATTTTTCTCTTACGCTATAACCTCAGTGATTTTATTTCTCATTATGTCTCCTCAGGATAAATAACCTGGCTGTATGATCACCAGCCCCATGTCATAACTCCTGGATTGCCTCTGCTTTGGGCTCTTTGGCATCAATTTTATCCTCAGTACAAGGCAGAGAGGTCTCGCAGTGCCTTCCACCCTCCGAGCCAGATGGGTTGGGACGCGGCCACAGCTTTTCTTCTTGTGTGTGGTTGAGGGACACGCTGGGCTGGCTGGGAGCAGCTTTGTGTCACCACCCCATGCTGTGGGCAGCATCTAAGCCAGCAGGGAAACCCTGGCCAGACCAAGGTGGGTTCCGGATCCTGCCACAGCCTCTGGATGGTGAGCAGAGGCAGTGACAGCCTGGTCTGAGGCAGTGACAAGCTGCCCCTTTTTAGGACATGGTTCCAAAGCTGCCAGTCAGGCTCGGTGTCCCAGGTCTTAGGTGGGGCATGGGGTGTCTGTCTCTCTGCTCAGGGTGGGGCCTGAATCCAGTGGAAGATGAGCCCTTTGGCTGTGCTGGAGGATGGGCTGTGCCGACTTGCCCACGATGGTGTGTACGACTGTGACACACTGCTGAAATCAGAGAGGATTGCTGTGAGGCAGAGCACAGGGGCAGAAACACTGCTCTGAATGAGGAGAATTTTCTGGTACTTAATGCCATGAGAATGTCAGAAGAGTTAATGGCAGATGTGGTTGTGAAAATGTTCTGTATTTTTAGACAACCTTTAATTAAGACACTCTGTATGTAGCAGCGACCAAATAATATGCTGCCACTTGAAAGCTGTCAGGAGGGAAAAAGTGTACAAAGCTTCTAGATGCAACCCTCTTTATTTTTATCTGAAAGTGAATTAGGAAACCTTTCCAGTAACAATAACTGTCCTTTCACGTGAAATGATTTATTTAATGCACACTGTAAATACTTTGGACATCTATATGGATTTATACTTAACCCCTTTCACTTCACATTGTTTAATCTAGCCTCATATTAAAAAGATTACATCTGAAAGCTGAATAGGTTTTGTGATCCTAGCCTTTTCTTCTGAGACTAATGTTTTATATAATTATTTTGATACAGCAGATTTTTTTCCATCCTCTTGTAAACCTTTGTTAGGGGTGAATAGGCCTTTCAGGGTTTTCATTTGGATTAAATGAAGAGAAAACAAATATATAGGGTACAATTTAATTTCAAACTTGAAGATGCTTTTATTAATAGATTATTTATTTGCCTTCAGGGTTAGAAAGATGCTAAGATGATAGAACAATCTCCAGTAGAGCACTAATTCTTACTTTGATATCACAAAGAGATAAAATTTATCACATAAGCTTGATCTTAGATGGAAAGCAGTGGGGTTTCAATAAATCAAATTACAAGAAGTCTGACAGAATTTTATAAGCATAATTTTGTCATTCCTAGAATTTCAATACCTATCACTGTTAGAATAAACCCACTGTAAGTAGCAATTAAATTATTAGTTAGCCAAGATATTGTGCCCACTTACAAAATTAAATTGGTTAATGTATATAAACTGTTCCAAGCCTGCCTCACAAGCTGTGTTTGGGGTGAGCTGAGCAGTGTGCAGAGGATGACCAATACCCTCCCAGGCTGGGAGTGGAAGACAGTCTTAAAAATTGCAACACCATTCAGTTTTCTCTGTATTTACAGACTTGCTCTGTCACCTGTGGAATTACAAAACCTCTGTAAGGCAGAATCAGGCCCAATTTTGCCTTCTGCAGGACAATTTATGTTCAGCTGAAAGTGCATCCGAGTGGAAATCCTGGCAGGTGTGCTTATTTTCTGGCTTCTCAATCCACTTTCAGTGTGTCTCCTTCATTCCTCGTGTTTTGTTAATTTTGTTGTCGGTGGATGCTTTGATATGCTAATGTGGAAGGAGAATTTGCCAGCAGTTGCACAGGGGGAGGCAGTCCCTAAGCCTGGAAGGCTGATCAGGATGTTCCTCCAAGTCCACATCCCTCTGCAGCACAGCTAAGTGCCATGCTGCTTTCTGCTCTGTACCTGTCCCCACCTCACTGATACCTTCTGTAACGATATCTTGCTTACTGAAATAATTTAAAGCATCTACATAATGCTATTAACACGTATTCTATAGCAATAGACTTAAAAATTCTAACAATATCTGTAGTCAGTGGTAACGCTCAGAGGAATTTTTCTTGGGTTTTCAGATTCTAGCTCTTCCAAGCTCAGGTGCAAAAGCTCACTGAAATGCTCTCCATGTGTGGGAGGGATGGTAAGGTAAGAGGTAAGTGTTTACAGGTTTTCAGGCTTCAGTATGTGCATATGGGTGTGGATTGGTTCCAGTAGTGTCCTGCAGGTGAAGAACACCAAAAAAGCAGCAGAAGAACATGTCCTACTGCTAAAGCACAAAATTATTATTGTTTTTTAATTCAAGAGCTCTCTGTAGTTCAGTAAGCTTTTTGTACTTCTCACACCCTTATTTCTTTGTTAGGCAAAGGAAAAATCACCTGATCATTCTGTCTTCACAAGTGCTTTCTAGCACATTAGTACTTTGTGGTGGATCAGAAACCACAAGAGGAAGAAAACAGAGGATCCATTTCTCATGTTATTTTTCAGAGAATCTCTTCTAATACCTCTGGGAATGGTGCCACATATCTCGAGTATCGACATCTGAACCAAATTTGATGTCTTTGCTCGCACTGAATAGCACTCGATTCTGCTAGTAGACTACAAAAATGCTTGAAAGCTGTTAGTCATAAAAAATGCTACCTCCCAAAATAGTACTTCAGGCAGTGATATACAAGAGCCAGAAATCAATGGGATTAATAGTAGTGCAGGTGATAATGATTGTTACCAGAGGCATGAGAATTTGTTCCTGAAAGGCTCTTTTTGAACACCATGTATTGGTGGTTAAAAGCATTCAAGTGTCAGAAAGACAAATTTTGCACTGAAGGTGATGTCTTCTATTGGACTGGCTCCTACAGTCGATTCCATGGTCACAGCTGTAGGCACACAAGCTCTTCTTCAGGGCTGATACTTCAGCCCTAGGAAAAAAAAATCAATTTATAAAGTATAGTACTTTCACTTCAGTGGCAAAGTGCCCAAGTTGGTGTGCCTGGACCCAGAGGCACACCAGTTACCCATGATACCCGGGCTCGATCAAAATCTGTTCTGGAAGAACAACTGGCATACAGAAAGGGGAGGGAAAATACAGACTCATCAAAAACTGGAACAAAGTGACACTGTCCCTGCCAGTTTTGGTAAAAATAAAATAATAGAGCTGTCAGTGTCCTGGGTTGCTAATGAGTTGTGATAGATTGTGAGACCTTCATTAATTTTCTGTGGAGGTGAATAGAGGAGACCAGCTCCTGAAGCTGGTGTAACCAAGGGATGGGCCTGTGCCTCAGACACATATTCATGAGCTTTATTAGAGATATTTTGACAACGAGTTCACTGTGGCTGTAAACCCCACTGAAACAGCTGGATAAAGACTTGGGTGATTAAACTGTATTAAGTTGTTACCAGCAGTCTCAGAGCTGGTTTGGAACTGGCTGTGATAACATCTATGGGAGTGCTGTGGGCAGCTGTTACCAGTTAAGCATGAATAAACAAACCATGATAAAGGCAGGTATTTTTCCTGTTGTCACCTGAGCGGTGCGAGCAGAGCTAAAGGAAAGAGGTGTTAGTTGGTCACTCATTGTATTTTGGCTTATCTAGCCAGCAGACAGTCAAATGGCTTCTCAGAAGGTAGCATCTGCTCGAACAACCTCAATTACCTAGTCAAACATGACTTGCAAGCTAGCAAGCAAGTTTAGCCTGGTGATACTGAATAAAAAAACTATTTATGCTATTTTTCATTATTTGTTCAATATCACACAGTGCTCAGGCTTGACTCTAATTACATTTCTATGCACCTGAATATCAAGGGACTGTGTGGCAGCTGAAGGTGATCACGACAAGACCCATGGCTTGATGTGCTTCAGCTGCAAAGCTGCTGGGTGAGGCTGTACAGCCCCAGTTCTTGTTGGGTGGGTGGTAGAGATGTTGGGTGGGGTGTTTTTTCTCTCCCCCCACTTCTACCCTCTGTCATTTTCTTCTTCCTTCTTTTTCGGACTACATGGTTCAGTTGGGTTTAAAAGTGATTTGGCATGTTCTTTCTGCCTTTATTCAGGCTGTAGTGTACCTCTGAGGACATGCTTTTTAGTTGCTCTTTATTCTTATCTCCAGGAATTTGTTTTCCTCACAGAGAGGCTATAGTGATTTTTCTGGCAGGATGTTGCTGTTGTAGCAGAGAGGGCCGTGGGCCCTCGCTAGAAATGTCAACCCTTTGCCATAAGGCACTGTGTCTGCATCTGCAGTGCTTCTGATGTGTGCTATCATGACTTAGTGAAGAGATTTTGACAGGAGACAGCACTTCAGAGGGTAAGTTAAAAGCATTATGCACTTGCTTCACTAAACTGGAAACACAATTTTACTTACAGTACCTGCTAACAAAGAATTGCAATGACTAATCTTCATTTAGAGGCTTCAGTCTTACACTGCACACAGCTTGTCATTTGAGATATGTCTGGAGAGCCTGACTGTGTGCTCAGTGAGCCCCTGTGTGATGCCAGCCTGGCACTCGGAGATGGTGTCTGTGAGCCTCACAGGGGAGTCCTTGTGCTGTTGTCAGGTGGATTCAGAGAGCAGGCACCTGGTTGTGCCGTTCTTGGGCAGTAAATGTTTTACAGATTCACAGTGAACTGAAGTGATTTTTGTTAGAGGCTGCTGGGCTGGCTTTAGGGCTGGTCCTTGCTGAGTGCAGCTTTGGTCTCTGACTCCTCAGTCCAAAAGTTGGGACTTCAGTTGACAGGTACCAATGATCCAGGTATATTGATTACTCTCACTGTTATTACCTTCTTTTCCACATTAAACTTTTGAAATTTCATCTAATAAATACTGCATGTCATCTCTCAGAGTCTCTTCAGTAAAGTTGAAAGATATTGGAAACCAGTTCCATCAGGCTCTCCCTTAACCCTCATGGGTAGCAGTACCCCTTATCTCTAGGTGGAAACAAGCAGGCCTTTGCTGAACCAAACAGTAGAGGTCTTTTGGCTCTATAGGGAAGCAACTACTAAGAAACTGCACAGAATCTATCTGGAGCTGGAGGTATCTTCACCATAGCTGGGTGTTCTCTATGTTTTTTGTGAACATGAGGTTGCCCATGTCTGCCCAAGGGATGGTGGCATGTACATGATGAAGAGGGGACAGTCAGTGTAGCCTGTCCTTTGTTATCTTTGCCCTTGAATTTCTTCCTTGCCTGCATCTGGTCAGCAACATTTTCTGTTGCCTTCTCACCCCTTCCGCAATCTTTTTCTTCTGTTCATGCTGCATTTTTTCAATTCTTTTGACCTTCTGGTCTCCTCAAGCCCTTTTGCCCATTTGGGAAGTGTTTAAGAATAGTTTGCATGATGCTGTAATGAACTTCCTACCTTGCTGCTTCCAGAAGAGCTCCACACTAACCTCCAAAGCACTGCAGCTATCAAGCACTATCCGTCTCTGCTATTGTACTGAGTGGCTTTATGTTGTGGGCTCTTTGCAGCAGAGAAATTTCTTGTCATTATTTACCTGTCTGCAGTGAGTTGTATCACACTGTTTACACCAGTGTGCTGTATCAATACCTCTCTTAGTCTGCGCCACAAAACGAGACATGCCTCACTCGACACGGGAACACATGCTCTTCCACAAGCATCCATTATTTGTGGTCACTGTCAGGCAGATCAAGATTAACACTGATAACTGCCCGAGGAGAGGAGCTGTGCCCTGCCAGCTGCTCTCATAAGGCAGCGATGAGGAGGGAGCAGCCACACCAGTGAGCAGTGCTGCTCCCTCCTTGCCTTGGCTGGCAGGTGTTTGCCTGTCTTCTTCTGCTTTTCTTTTTGGAAGGGCAACACTGGAAAGGAATTCCCATTAACAATTCATGCTTTCTTCAGTTAAATCACAATAGGCTGGTAGCTAGTAGCCGGATTACTGAGACTGCCTCTTCAAATGAATGAGACACGATTTACTGGTGCATTTGTTTTCTTTTTGCTACCCCTCCTCATTTGATATGTACTTACTTTTTTTAAAAAATGAAAAATCATATTTTTTTTAATTGCTGTTTTTTGGCATTGCCTGAACACCCCACATATGGACCTGTGTTCCTCCATGCTGTAAAGACAAGCAATAGGGCAGCTCGGAAGGACAGATGATATCTGTTACATATTTCTTAACATGGAATGAGCTTTCTGGGGCTGAAGTCTCTTTCTTCTGTTCATTTATAGAGGGTGCTCTGGCTGCAGTGGGGTCTCAAGCCTGTGTTTTACAGGAGCTACTGGATATACATCACAGCTCTATTTTGTTTCATGGGTCTCTTGACACATGAATTGCTGATTAAGACTTTTTAAATCATTTGAAAGAACTCTTAGTGCTGTGGTATATATTTGTGTGACCTTTCTGCTTGCAGGCAAAATATCTGTTATCTCCATTTGAAAAAGCATCAATTACACAGCTAGGGTTTTTAAAGAATTTTAATTTTTCAGCTGCAAAATTCTCCTTTAGGGATAGTCAGAAATTGGGTATCTAATAAGAGTGCTTAGGAAATGCCAGCATTATATGGCTTATAGCCACCAAATGGGTTCTGTAGAAACCATATGTATAGAATAAGCAGTCTGTGACTTACAGGAATTACATTTGCAGTGGGATTGTTTCTGGGAGGTCTCAATCATCTTTGAGAGGTGACCACTGATGTAAGTAATTAGAAATTTTGTGTTGCTTGGGGATGCTAAATGAAAATGTGTTATTAAACAGGTTTTACTGGAAACTATTTATGAATAACTATCTCCCAAATAATCAGAAACATTAAAATAAAAAGAATAGATATGTCATTAAAAAAAAAAAAAAAAAAAAAGAGGTGGGATCAAAAAGGATCTGGAATTAGCATTCCTCATTATTTTAATGCCAGAACATGCTTCTGTACTAATAATAGAAGTTAAAGCTGCTGCAGATTTCTCTGACTGCAATTCTACAGCTTGAAGAATCATAATCATCCTAGGGCTGAATATCCCTTTCTTAACAATGGCACCTGTTTTACCTTCCTTAGTTTGTCTCACAGAACAAAAAAGGTCCTGTAAGGTCACCTTTGGCTCAAACCAGAATCAGGGTATTTTTCTGTAGTTTACTCATCACAGACCAGGCAGACAAGCTCTGAAATCTTTTGAAAATGGTATAGTCAGATATTTTTTTTCCCCCTCTTACAAGCATTTCACAGTACAGCATTTTATTTCTTACCTCTTTTAATGGTATTTCCTTCCAAATACATTTTTCTCCCTGTGTAACATGTCATTAAACTACAGAGCATTTCAGCCTGGACTTTCCCCAAGTGTTATGGCCCATTCCCAGCCAGCCCTGTGAAGTCGGCTATTATTCCTCATAGCAGGGTTTAAAAATAATTGCCCAGCTCCATTTTAAAATAAGGCAGTTAGATAATGGTTTAGTCTATAAGGTGTATTTATCTGTTACAGAGCTCGCTAATGATAAAGATCTATTTGTCTATCGGGTCAGAATTGTGAACGTGGTTATCTCCCTGTGGGAGGAGGGGCTGGCATAGCACCCAGGGGTGCCACCCTGGGGATGCTGAGTGGGAGCACCCTGGGTGCCCATCCCCAGCCCTACCCTGGGCAGCTGGCACAGGTGAGCCCTGATCTGGGATGTGCTTGAGCAGCAGGGTAGAAAGGTGGGTGCAGCCATGCATTGACCTGTCTGAGAGGTAAATGCTTGTAAAGCGGTTTTGGGAAGGGGCCTTCCCAGAGATGCACTCCTGAAAACCTTGTAAGAGGATGATGAAAAGGTTAGGGAAACCAACCCTCACCTGTATGAATGCTTCTGGTTTTTTTGGGGGGTTGTAATTTAACAGTTTTATTTTATTAGAATTAAATGACTGCAGTTTGGATCTGATATAAAATCCATTGAAGATGATGGAAAGGCTAACATTTCATTGAGGGAGTTTGCTAATGGCTGATTTAGAAGACTTTTTTTTTCTTCTCTGTGTATTAATTAATTCCCTTTGTTTTCTTTGTAATTGCTGAGACAGAAGTTCGATGGGGTGAGTGGCACTAAATCATTCAGAAGATATTTGAAAATGGTGTTTTCATGGGGAGGTGTGGGATATTATCCTTTCCAAGTGCACTGAATTAATCCTGGAAAAATAACAGAAATTAATGTAATAGAGGACATAAGCAGGCAGCCACATTTGAGAACAGCTTATTTTACTTAGTTGCCTTGTGATTCTGTGGTAGAAATATGGGGTCAGGTAATAAAACCAGAACACACTCCCACTTAAATGAATGGAGCCATTCATTTCAAGGACAGCTTCAGGGTTTTTTAGCCCAGCAATGTAACTGACTGAATTCCCTGCAGGCAGATGAACCAGTGAAGGAAAAATGTTCAGACTAAGGATTTCAGGTTATAAGCTTCAGTCTGCTGGTTTGCTGTGGGGATTTTTCTTTTTTTAAATTTGTTTTGTTTTTTCATTTTCTCCCTAAGTGATGAGGTTAATTACTCTGGTAGGGGTGGGGGGGGTGGAGAGGGGAGAGAGCTGGGTTTGTTAGAGACAGGATGGTCTTTGTGACCGCTTCCTTCAGTCTGCAGAAGCAACTGAACCACCAGAGCTCTGCAGTTCTGAAATTCAACTAGATCCAGTAAAACCTCAACTGCTTCTTTCTCTCCAATGAGAAACCTCTCTGAGTGAGACCAAAGTTATTACAATATAAGCAATGAAACAATATTATTATGTTTTAATATAATAATATTTTAAGAAAACAATAATGAGCTCTTTTCTCTGCTAGAAGCAGGTCATAAAGATAAGGACTCCTGGAGCACTTCACTCCTTCCAAGTGCTGCTCTGAACAATAGCATCTGTGATGCTGAAAGCAGATATAGAGGGCTCTTAACTTCTGTTATTTCTGCAGAAAGCTGGTCTTGACTGTGGGAAGACTCCTACTAAAGACTAGAAGAGGCTTTGTATGACCCTTTTCCCCACTCAGGATAATGGCCTCTTTCTCAATAGGTTTTGAAAGGAGGGGAGAACATACTCTGTGTTCAAAAAGAACCATTGCAGGAAAATAAAGGTATTTCAGATAAGAATATCTGAAGGATGTAACTCTCCTCTGGGAAAGTCAATAGCAGTGCAGAAAAATGACATTATACTTTGCAAGCCCAAAATGCAAGCAGTGCATCATGATCCATGCCCTGTAGGACCTTACTTAACTTTGCCCCTGTTTGTGATTATAGGGAGTTGTGGATAACTGGATACTGTTTCACATTTTTGTCTGAGTCACTTGGTCTGTCGCCTTCAACAATGGAGAGCAGAGGGAGATGGTAGGGGTTTTTTTGGATCATCTAGAATGTGAATCAGGGATAAGGCATCGCACTTCTTTTTCCTGGAGGAATGGAAAAGTTCATCTCGTGCAAGGGAAGCAGAGAACAGGAGCTAGCAGATGGGCTCTCTCCTGCTGTTAAATATCACTGCTACTTCACCAGGCAAGGGAGACACTTGGAGGCTCAGCATATTTATATTTTTTTTTTTTTTCCTCCTCATCATAAACTCTGAGTGTTCCCAGCTCTGGTTATTTCAAGTGCTCACTTTGTCAGTTAAGAGATAGAAAGGGTTCCTTCACAAATGGAGAGGATTGTGTAGGACATCAGCCCTGCCTAATATTCCAAGGCATTAGTAAAGACTTTGCTCCTGCTGGCCCTGCTGTCATCTGCTGCTCCTTCTTCCTGCCAGCCCTTGGGAGAGCTGTCTCTCCATGATTGTGGACTGCACAATCTAAGGTGGACTTTTAGCATCTTTAGCATTTCCCAGCAAATTCAGCTTGGACTTTGGCAACTGCTTGGCTTTTTATGTGAAGATGAAAAGTCTACAGGGGGTTCCCACCTCTGCTGGGCACATTTTGTTGTGTACATGATCCCTCTTTACTGAGGACCCAAGATACCTCCCCAGACATCTAGCTATAATCGCAAAAATGATTGAGAACATGGATAAAGAGGCATCTTCTCTTCTGACTGTGTTTCTGGGTGAGCTTAACCCTGCTCATTTTGTTTCTACAACCACTGTAGAAGAGCAGTGATCCCAGTCCCATACTATAAGATAGAGATGACACTCCTGGAACCAGAAGAATGAGAGGGAATTGCAAGAGCAGGGAGCTCAGCCTCCAGCTTCAGAGTCACTTATATCTAGGTCATGCCTAATAAATGTTCAATGTGTTTTTGTAGCCACCCAATCTTGGTGTCACTCTGGCTTTCCTGGCAGCCTATCTCTGAGTTTCCCTATCGCTATGTCCATATAACTTGTTTCTGTAATATCTAATGTTTTTCCTGCAGTATGAACCCATTACTCTTTGTTTTATCTGCTCCACATGTGGTGAAAAGATGCTCCCCTTCCTCTTGGAAACATAAAAATTGTATGTATTTATTCATATCTCCATTTCTTCCCATTAACCTCCATGTTCTCAGCCTTTTTTTTATGTCCCTCCCTCCGTTTTCCTTTGTCTCCTGAAAACTAAAATCCTCTTTTCATCAGAAAGAAAAACCAGCTGGAGGAAAGAACCCGCTGAATGTCAGATGAGTTTTGCAAACCTTCGCGCAGCGTCGCAGCCCTTTGTCTGTCTCCTCTGTTTAGACAGCAAGCTCTTCAGAGGAGGGGCTCCTTTCCTGTGTTTGTACAAGTGCTTAGCAGGCTGAGGCCCTGATATAGCTGGGTTCCTTAGGGGCTATCGTAATGCACAATAATAATGAACCATATGTTGGTTTAGCCAGGAAAATACTAAAGCAGTAGGCAGATTTTTCCCTTAATGAACCAGGTATTGCTGAGACAATGCAGACCATTTCCCCTTCTATCCCACTAATAATACACTTCACTTCTAGAGGAAGTAGTCCTAGGGATAATGACGTATTTTAAACTTTGTGGGCCTTATTGTTAGTGTAAATGTCTACAATATAATTAGAAGAGTGTTTTTTTTTCTGGAGTATTTTGGAAAGCAGACGCTCAAGAGTTATCTGTGTCAAACCCCTCGTGGGGCAGCAGTTGTGGTGTCAGTGTGGGGACAACTCTGGCCTCATGTGGTACAAGTGGTGAACTATATTGTCTTAGAGTCAGCATCCTGCCAAACTAATCACTTTATTGCATTTTGGATTACTTTTGGTTTGGTTCACAAACAGAACAATTTTTTGTCAGGCTGTGAGCACTGCACAGGTGTACCCCTAATAGCTACACAGTTATCAGCCCATTTCACTTAGAGAGCAGCCTTAAAGTGATGAGCCTTTTTCAGAGGGATCTGTTAGGTGTCAGCAGCACTGGTTATTTTTTACAGCTAGATGGAAACTCCCGATTTTTAATTTTTTCATTTGCTTTCTTTCAGATCCAGAGAGATGTTATCACTCTGTTTTATTTCACTCTTACTGGTTCTGTCTTGTTATCATCAAAATATTTTGAGCAAAGTTTTGGTTGTGTAACAACACTTGAAAATGTTGACACCCAGATGAAGCATTTAAACATTTTTGGAGAAAAAAAGTTACTTGGAATTTTAATTTCATAAATGTTTTTCAAATTGTCCTGAATTAAAGCCAAAGAGATACAAGGTCATGTTTAAAAAGGCCATGTTTAAAAATACTGGAAAGGATACCAAGATGCCCCAGCTTTTAGCCCAGAGGCCTGGTAGGACCCTTGTGGGTTGTTGCCAGCTCTGGGTGAGCCTGGCAAAAGGTGATGGTCAGTGCTGATGTGGTCACCAGGGCTGCCCTGCTGTGCTCTGGCTCTGTGAGGACACGGGTGTAGATCTGCTGGAGCTGTCTGAGGTTGGACCTCTCTGCTGTCAGAGCTCAGTTCAGCAGGAATCACTGGGAATAGGGGGAGGGAAATCGAGGATTTGCTGCTTGGTAAATCCTCCCACTTTCCTCCTCCCAGCGGAGGCATTTGTGATAATCATGGAGAACGCTACCACTTCAGCCTGCAATAATAACCACGGAGCAGAGCGCTCGCCCGTAATTGCTTTGTGCCCAGGGGAGGCAGAGGACTGTTTTCCTTTTATCATTGTCTTCGGTGTTGGCCTCAGTTTTGCCTTCTTCTGTCAGTTAAATATTCCTACATATCATCATCTTGATTTCCCTCACCAGGCAACACATGAGGTTATTTTTAGGTGGTAGAAGGGATGTGCAGGGCACCATGAGATGCTGGGGTTGGTATTTATGAGTAAATTCAAACAGAGCATGATGTGCATGGTCCTGTAAAGTGCAGATCTGTTTGAATCGAGAGAATTATTTTAGGGAATTTATTGTTGCCTTTGATATGCTTTTTATATGTTCTTGTCAGAAGCTGAATTAAAAAAAAAAAAAGGTGCTGCAGTTCAGTGTTAGGCTGTAAAAACATAAAAATCTGGCAGAGAAAGACCTGTCATCATAACTTTCATCATGTTACAAATCCTTACTTTGCCACATCTGCTCATTACATGAGACAGGCCAAGAATTCAGAGCAGCTGAGCTTGGAGAAATTCTGTTGCAGAAGGTAACAACTGATTAAAAGGTCAGGAGATGGCTTCAAAAATATTCCTATGGTCTTTTAGCTTTACGAATTTCCTAAGTGGGATGCTGGTAGACTGCATTGCTGTGTATGTTTAGATACAGATTAGGCAGGGGAATGAATTACAGTGAGGTGTAAAATAAGTGAAATGTAAGCTGTGCAGCAAATGTACTTTTTAAAATGGTTGGTGTTTTTGTACAATGAAAGGGAAAAATAGACCATGGCCATTTTGGGAGCCTGGTGGGCAAGATCAAGCACGAAGGGGTAAAGTTAATGGTGCTGCAGCGATTTGTCTTAGCTGATGATCTTGCCTGTGGGCTCTAACTCTGCTACTTGGTCAACAAATGGGATTGCAGTTACTATGTTTAAGAGTAGCTATGGATTTTCAGTCAGAATGATCTTTGCTTTTGTTTTTATCATTATTCTCCATCTGAAACATTGTCTTCCTGCAAAAGCACTGTTGAGCTGCATCTCCCCTCTGTTGTTAGTGGCCTCTGGAGGCAGTGGGGCAGCCCCTGGGGAGGTGGGTGGGTTCCCCTCTGTGCAGGCTGTGATCCCCCGGGATGCTGCTCCCAGGGACAAGCAAAGGGCTGCCTCCCTCCTACTGCTCTGCCTGAGCAGCCTTTCCTGTTACTGGAGGCTTGTAAATTCTCTGCAACAATTCTGATATTAGAAGAATGATAATTTTGGTTTCATATACAGTTTTCTCTTTTAGGGAGGCTTTAAGCAAAAGAAAAAAAGTAAGGTACTAATGTAATCCAAGGATTCCAGAAACTGGGGATTTAAAAAAAAAAGTTTCCATTATTGTGCTTTTGACTATTTACTATAACAAAGAACAGAAAACAAGGTGTTAGTTGTGTTTTCATCTGGTCAGATGATTTTGGAGGTTTCCTAGCTTGTGGACAAAGGGAAGTCTTTCTTCAAGGCAGTCTGCTGGCTGGATTTTAAGCTCTTTGGCCTGTCTGAGTCACCTGGACAAGTAACTTCACAGCTGGGTGGTGTCAAGGCCACTTATAGCCCTCTTATAGCTCTTGAGTTTTAAATGGTGCTGTACACAGTCCTGTGTAGCAGTCGCAATATCCCCTAATAGATAATATTTTAAAATGTACAAAGATACATTTGGTATAAATATAGCTCACAGCATGAGGCACTGAATAAAACATTTCACTCATCGGGGAGGATCATGCATAACTTACTCTTGGATCTGCTTCATCATTCAGGCGTTGGAGAGTCACCCCTAATTTGTGAAAACATATGGCTTATTCCACCCTTCCACACTGAGAATTCATTCGAGGCATGCTTGCCTGCAGTCTTGTGTTCACCATCTGGATCAACCTTCTGCAAGTCGAGGTAATTGCGAGTTACAGCAAAGGGGGAGCAGGGAAGTGAGTTCCTCCTTCTCTGCTAAAACTGGAGGACATCTCTTCTAAATCTTGGCTTCATTACAGCCTGATGGACTGGATGAATCTCAGAAAAAAAACCAGGGACCAGGCAAATAGCCAGGTTACTGAAAACACATTTTAGCCAATAACTATGAACTATAGAATCATTTAACTTTTTTTAGACTACATTTTGATTAACTACCTAGCAACAGTGAGTGAGGGAAAACTTGCTGTGGATCCAATAAGAAAGTATCTGCTGTATCACAGACCTATTGTCTGTTCCAAACCATAGATCATAACTTCCATCCACCCAGAGGTTTGAACTCCCATTGTTCCTGTTCAGATTTGATGGAATAGGCAAATCTTAGACTACATATGCTAGAGTTTGGCAGGACTTTGTCTGGGAAAAGTAGTGTGTGGCTTCTTCAGGTTTTCTCACTTGTTCTATACACAGTTCTGTCTCCTGGAGGGAGCCTCAGCATGTGGTCAGAGCCCTCCTGGGTGTGTGCTGGACATGCTGCATCCCCAGAGCATGCCTCAAGCTGGGAAACCCGCAGAGACCCATGATGGGCATCGTCACTGCAAACCACCAAGGTTTTACTCACTTTTACTTCAGTCCTTCAGCTACCCCTTGATTTTTGTGAAAAGAAGTTGAACTAGTAGCTCATTCTAGGTTGGAATGCAGAGTCTGAAGTGTTCAGTTTTCTCTCTGGGCTTTGTAGTGCCAGTGGTACTTTATTGCTCTACTGTGGACCTGGCTGTAATGGAGTGTATTCCCAAAGAGAGAAGAAAGTTAATACTGGCTGAAGGCATCCTTATGCTGTGGAAGCTGGTTGCATCCTGGGTTAGTAGCAATGGTAACAGTCTACAGAGTTTTTTAGAAAACCAGTGGCAGCTTTATCCTACACTGTTGTGCTTGTACAGAGCCCCTGTGACACAATCTCTGTTTCTTTTTGATAACCATAATTTCATCCTATTTCTGAAACAAGTTAAGTTAGTCCTGGATTGGTAACAGAGCCATATGTCCATCAAAACTGAAAATTAAGAAGTTTCTTATGTTGCTGTAAACCCCTAATGGTTCATTTACTGTCTGTGCGTGAAGCACAGAATTGGCCGAATCAGTTAAAACTGATTTCTCTTTCCAGCTTCTCCAACCTGTGTTCTTTTATCACCCTGAATTACCAGGAGCTCTTCCCATCTACTGCTCAGGTAGGAGAACAGTGTTCATCCAAACTATCTTCATGTGAATTAAGCTGGAGTTCGCCCATTGCCTGTGAATCTAGCCAAAAGAGGCATTTAAGCAGGTAATGGCTAATACAGGGTTAAACTGGGATTGAGGTTTTTATGTGATTCGTTCCACATAGGTGAATTCCTGTTCTATATGTTGGAAAGGGTTCTCTGTGGCCATGTGCGTGTCAGATGATTTGTAAAGATCTATCAAACACAGGAAAGTGGCCAGCTTAATCCCATGAGTCCTTCTGGGGCAGTGCTTCTGGTCCCCTCTTTGGCACTGCTGCAGGAAGCCTGTCCCAGCTGTCCTGGAGGCCACTGCTGTGGGCTTGCTTTAAAGACTTCCTGGTGTGTTTCCTGGGCAAGTCTTTCGTTACTTGTGTCTTATGCTCCACTCAGATTTAGCCCTTTCAGGGATGGCTTTCAGGTCCTGCTGGGTTTGGGAACACTGAACATACATGAAGTAATATATCACTTGTTTCAAAGTTGAGAAGGATATAAAAATATTCTGCACTGGCATGCCTCTGAATAGCTTTCACAATTTCCTCTCCTCACCACCCCCACGTATTCCGTCTCTCCTGTGCGTTTCTGCGGGAATGCTGTGCAGGGTTTTGCGTTGGCTGCAGTCGACTGTGTCCTCCATCACCCAGCTACTCCTTCACACCCCTGTGCATCCCTAAGAATCACCCACCACTGTCTGAGCTATAGGGTGGGAGAGAGAGGTGAGTGGAAGTATTTGGTGCTGCAGGACAGTGAGATTTTTTTTTTTTTTTTTTTTTTTTCAGTGCTCTGGGGATACCTGGTATACAAACATAGTTTCAGCTTGGGATGCTGACTCAATTTAGTTAAGGGTATATATGATAAGAGTCTGTCTGTCCTGATCTACCCTCTTTATTTCCTTCTCTTTTAATTGCAGTATTCAAAATTACTAAAACAGATGAAAGTGCAAACTAGCACCATAATCAAGCAGAATGTAATAGCTGGTTTTCATGAGATAACATTAAAATAAAAGATAAATAATTTATGACTAAGTCCCTCATCAATTTTGAATGGCCATAAACCAACACTAACAAGCTGCTGCCTAAACCTCAAGAATTAGTATAGCCAGGCTCCCTGAGTCTGGATCTCTTCTCCCAGTCCCAAATATGTCTGACATGGCAAGATGCTCCACATGCTTTTCTTAGACCAACTTATCTTACAATTTTTATGTGTGTGATTTCAAATTTTAAAATAACTTCATTTATATGAATCTGAATATTTATAGGGGTACTGAAAATGTTCATTATTTTACAAATGCAAGTTTTTATTAATGAACCCTCGCAAACCACCTGTATGCCTGATTAGTCATACCCTTGGTTTACAGAGAGAGATATCGGAGGGAACAAGAGCTCAGGTAAGGTAGGTAGGAAAACTTTGGCATGGATACACAGCCCAGGTTACCAAACATGCAGGTTCTGGATTACTGGTGTTTCTGAAAGGTTTTAGCACCAGCATTTTCAGTACTTGCAGAACACCTCTGAGACAGGCAGGTGATAACAATTTAAAGTTCTTGGATTTTATTTTTTTTTTAAAAACTTAATTGAGCTATAAATAAGCATATGTATGGCATGAGTATGTTCACAGATGCAAATTTGATGGGTTGAATAGCCTGAGAACAGTCTGGGAATACTTGAGCTTCTTTCTGTTGAGATTATCTTTTTTTTTTTTTTTTTTTCCATATGGATGGATGTAAATGGAGATTGATGGGAGGAGCTGTTATTGTAATGTACACATTAGGATGGCTCCTTTGTTTCAATATGTATATTGCATTTTCAAGAAGATGTGAAGCTAGTTTAAACAAAATGGGATGGTATAGAAGCTTTATATTCTTCTCTCTTTTCCTCTTCTGCTCAGGCCTTTGTAATTTTCAGGGAAAGATTAGTAGCTTGCAGACATTATAACATGTTGGTGGAGAACAAAAGTGCAATCTTCACTCATATTTTGAGTGGCAACAGAAATATCTCATGAAAACATATTTTAGTGAGATGGGTGAGGAGATCATAATTTGAACACTGTACTTTGATTTGAAGCCTTTTGTTTGGGTTTGCCTGTCAACCAGTATGTGATACTGTTCTGGGACACAGGTGGAAAGCCTACACCTGCATGTGCTGTTTCAGGTGGCTTTAAGTGATGCTCTGCAGGGTCTGACTGCAGTGCTGCTCTTCCCTTCCCCAGCCACCTTCCCGCTGCTGCTGCAAGGAAAGGAGATTCACTTGCTTAAACATGTTCTGTGAAAGAAGGTTTTATGAATTGGCTAAGGCAGTCAATCAGATTCAGTTTTAGTCTTATGGGTGGTGTCTTGTACAGAACAATATTCTGGACATTCAGTTAAAATGGGGGAAGTTAGATTTTTTTTTTTTTTTCCACTGGACATGTGATTTGCTTCAATCTGCCTGCTATTTATATTGGTAGAGTTTAGTGTTTGTGATTGGTTTACTTTCCCACTCCCGTTCATTGCAATGCAACAGGATGTTGCATTCTAAGTTGGGAAACTGTGTGATTTTGATACACAAAGTAGATCGATTTTAATTCCCAGGATGAAGCAAAGTAACTTATTCAATTGGATATCTCACAGCAATTTCTTGGTAGCGAAAGGCTGTCCCTTTTCTGCTATGGTGAATTTCCTACATTTTAATGTTTACATGTGTAAATTCTTTTATGCTAATTTTTAAAAAATGTTATACCTCTTATAAATTCTTTTGAAGATACTGATTATCTGTGTTGGAGCACACCAACTAGTGCTAGATTTCTTGGCAGCAAGACATTATTCATGCTGTGTACATAAGCTTCACATTGTCTTAAAGACTTTGCAGGTAGCTGGGAAAGACAAGACAGGTATTTGTCTTGTGAAAGAAGCTTCCTATGTGATTTCAGCTGAGCACTGGATTTTTGGAGCCGACTTAGCATTTAAAGGCTAGGCACACTTTAAAAATCTAATTACTGTTTGGAATAAATGGGAGCATTAATTGCAGTCAATTCTCTATAAAAGGAATAAGCTATCACTTAATTGCATTTAAATACAATGGTACAAAAAGATACAAAAATGAATCTTGATTAGAGAAAGAAATAGATCAGGTTAATTCTTTTCTTTGGTAATGAGTGAAATTTATACAGAAAAATTGCATTATCCTGTGGAGCTGTCATTGGCTTCTTCCTGTAGTTGATTCTCAGTCTTCAAATAGATATTCAAACACCCGTCTGTCATTTAAGCTTGGGATATTTTTCCTTCTCAGACAATAATTCTCTGCACCCAGCACTGAAAGCCTTCCAGCTTTATGCTATCTCTGGTCTGTGGGGGTGCAGGTAGGAAGCAAATGTATAAGTTGGCAAGTATATTTCTTCATGGTATAGTTTGCAATCAAGTGAAAATGAAACTATTTCAGTTTTGGTTTGTTTTTATTTTTCTTTTTTACGAATGGCTCAAACCTTGCTAAAAAATTCCAAGTGTTAATCCAGGAGGGGGCAGGAAAGAAAGGACATGTGTCCCAAAACCCTGATAGGGAATGAAAGGTGCTGAACAGAATTATTTTCTGAAAGATTGAAACCTGGTGTGTTGTGTGAAGTCTAATTTTAGACCACATTATGCTGCAATATGGTATCAGATTCAAAGAGCAGCAGGTGTCAGAGAATCTGCTAGCTGACACTCCATGTTACAGCAGAAAAGCTTTATTAAATTCATTTTCTAAGCTGCAAATAGGACTCTGACATGGTGTGAAATTCAGCTAAACTGAACTTCTTCAGCTCCTGCTCTAGCATGTCATGGATTTTCTGTAATCACCCACTGTGATCTGGCTAGCCCAAGTTTGGAAATGCTGGCTATTAGCTTTAGCAGGAAAATGCTTTGCTTTCAAGCACTGTGTGCTTCCCACCCGCAACCTAATGAATCCTCAAGGGGGTCTGAAATGAGACAAAACCCAATCCCAAACCAAGTGAGAACAGGAAAATCTATTTCATGCCTTTCCCACAGGAGATGGGCCTAATTCACTGAGAAATATTTTATGATGTGGCCAGGATTATCTGGATGAAACAGTTATTTTTATTTTGAATATTTGAAATATGGCTATATGCTAAATTTCTGTGTATAAAATGTTTTCCTGAAAATTTAAAAGGTTTTTCCGGGTAGGGATATAAATTGTGTGAACACAACTTACAGTAGCAAAGTTTTGGTTCTGTTTTAATGCATGTTTTCTATATCAGTGCTGTGAGCAGCAAAGCCACCCTGGCATGGGGAAGGGTTCTTCTCCACCATGGGCTTTGTGCTGCCACCTCTGCTAACCCAAATGGGAGATGTCTGTGCTGGTTTGGTGTTCCAGCAGAGCTCTGTCCATGCCTTTGTGGTGCTTGCCCTGCAGTTCTGTCCTTCTGCTTGAGCAAAAGGCTGCAAAGCGTTGGGTTAGTGGCACATAGGCTGACAAAATCTTCCAGAGGTGGATAGAAAAGAGAGAAGAAATACTTGCAACAATCCTGATTTTGGCTGTGTGGTGCCCTGATTTACCCGTGGTTGTTGTGTAAGGGGAATTCAGTGCCCATACCAATAGTGACAGTGTTATCAGAAGAGCTGCTGGTCTCTGACTGGGTTTAAACTTCCCTGAAAGTGTTGAGAAGCAGCAGAGAAGATCAAAAAAGAACTGTCAAAGCTCTAAGCCTGTGGAATTAATTTAGAGAGCTCCCCTCAGACAAAACAGTGCCAGGTAAAGATGGTGCTTTATACAGATCAGATGCAATCAGCTGGGCATTGCTGGCCATCCTGGGGAGCAGTAGAGCACAAATAAAAGGAAATGTTCAGGCTGTGAGATAAAATAAATTTTTTTTTTTTTTTGGTGGGAAGGATTCTTCCCTGCCTCTTTTTTGGAGATGATTCCGCTTCTAACCTCATAAAGAGTAAAGACATAAAATGCACAGAAATACTTTCTAGGGATGCTTATAGTTGATTGGTTTTCTATTCACAGTTCAGGTCCCTGTCGGGAGTCTGAACAGCCTTTAGCCTATCAGGCTGCTTTGCTCAGCAAGCAGCAAAGGAATGTGGACAAACTAAAAAATACACAGGGAAGAACTGGAAGATTTAGGGTTTACATCCAGATCCCCTTCACAGTCTGGCTGCCTGGTTTCTCCTAGGTTACAATTTTAAGTTGTGAAACATTGTGGCTTTGGGCAATGCAAGGTGCTGGTTTTTTGCTATCTCGTTCAAATTCTCACCCAACAGCCTGATGATGCAAGTTGCAAACTCACTAACTGTGATTACCAAAGCTACAAAAAAAAAACCCCACGTAATTTTGGCCACCTTTTGAAATGCTAGCAGTCGATTTGATGCAGAAATGCTTGTTGTAATACATACAAGGTGCAGCCAAGCAATGATCTGATCCAGGGCTGCAAGGTTGGCTCATGGGCAGGTGGGTGCACAGGACACCTAAAGGTGGCTTTGGCTTTGTAAGCAATACAAGGATGGGAGTGGAGCTGTGTGGAGTCTGAATGGTTTGGAGTTCATTCCAATGTGAAAGGAGGGCCAAGTGGCCTTTTCAGTCTGTGGGCAAACATAAGCAATAAGTTTGTAATAGTGTAAGCCATCCAGAAAGACTTTGAAGGTAGTTTCAGTATAACTGTTTTGTTCCATATGAATTACTTAATTTCCTTATTTAAATTAGCATGAAATTCCAACTAAATCCTCAGCTGAGGTTTTAAATATGAAGTTAATACCGGTAATTTTGGGCCATTCAAATTGTTTTTGGGTATCTTCACTGAGCTTCTGCTATACAAAATGCACCTGGCTACTTACAAGAAGTAGTAGCCAAAAATGCCATGGAGGAGGCTGGGATATCACTTCAAGTGTGCTGTTAGGAAGGGTCTCTGGAGGATTAACAGCAATAGCTGTATTTTATTCCCACAGGTAAAACTGCTTGTATTTGGGATAGGAATTTTTAATTTGTTTGTGTAATTTCTACAAGAAAGCGAGACTTCAGACTGGGCATTTCAACATTATTTTGGAGAAGGAGAACTCTGATTTCTGGCACTGCTGGTTTTGCACAGGCACCATCAATATCATCATTATATGTTTCAGACCATGTTATGTGGAGGAAATCTGTGACTTCATCTCAAAGGCGACCTGTTAAGGAAACTTTAAAATTGGCTTCTACTGCTCCTTTTTGTTTTGTTTTTCCCTTTGGGTTTTAAAAATGTTGTACAAAGGTCTGGGAAGCTTTGAATATTCCCAGCTTTCTACTTGGGGATTTTTTTGTTATTATATTTAAAAATAACAGGAATGCTAAGTCTGCTATGCTGCTCTTCCCCTCCCCCTTCTTTTCCTAGACATCTCCTTGGGGATTTCAAGGACAGGAAAGTGAAACATGGCTCAGAGTCAGAAACATTTAATTTTTAGGAGAGTTTTCTTCTAAGTGCTTAGATTCAACAGGTGTTAGTGCAACAAGCAGGATATTGGACCTGAACCAGCCTGGCTTGACATTGCTTCTTTCTTCTTCTTTTGCAGTCATAATTACGCTAGTTTGCACTTTTTTTTTTTTTTTTATAACTTATTTAGTATCTTCGCAAGTTGTTTTATACATCACAGATAAGAGGAAAAACTAATTATTTTTTAAAAATCATTAAGAGAAGTCTCCAGAGAAGCTCTCAGTTAAGAGCAAAAAGTGAAATGAGCAGGAACTGCACAACCTTCAGTACAAATACAGATAGATGTATGTGGCTTCCTAAGCTATGGCCCTGGCGTTGTGCAGGATTTGGTACTGGGTAACCATGCCAAAAAGGAAACCATTACTGTGTGACTGACAGAGCTAAGGAAAGGTGGATGTTTTTGTGCAGCAGGAATTTTACATTTTCAATCAGTTCTGAGTGGTGGTTTAACATGCAAACGTAGACAGAGAAGTAAAAGCCAATTGTTGTGCCAGCTGTACCTGAGTCTCACACCAGCGAGGAGCAGTAGGTCTGACTTACTGCTTGATTTTGGATCAGCCCAACTGTGTGTGCACAGGAGGCTCTTGCTGGTCTCAACCTACAGCTGTGTTTAAGGTGCCTTCTGAAAAGGTGCTGGCTGGGAGATGTCTGTGAGGAGAAAAGCTCATCTGGCTCAGAGCCTGCTTTGTGCTTACGCCTTGGGGGACTTGCGGAGAAAATGATGTCTGGGAGCAGACTGACACACAAAGCCCTTGGGTCATACCTGGCGGTCCCTCTGTGTTGCTTTGGCTGCCTGGCTGGGATGCTAACATAATGAATTTTAATTGAAAAAGAAAAATTTTTTGGTGGATGCATATTCTCAGATGGGGGAAGTATAAATTACAGAATAATTCATGGACTATTTGCAGCTCTTGAGAATTCAGCTGGTCTAAATAATGTATGTTTATATATACAAATTGTGTGTGTGTCCCTGCATATTTTAAATGTTTGATTGTTTTACATTAAGAAACAAGTGAACAAGCCCTGACTGTAGAATACTGGAACACTTGCCATTTTGATTTTAATTTTTTGCTATTATTATAAATCTTGCACAGGTTTTTTTTGGGGGATATTTTTCATACCTGCAATTATTTCTGGCCTAAACCAATATAGGCATGGCAGGCAGACAGCATCTATTTAAAGCCTGAAGAGCGCCAGTAGAGACAGGGCAGCCATCATCCCCCTGCTAATTAGGGGTAAGAAGCAGTGGAAGATCTAGTGCTGTCTCCTTCTCTGCCTGCCTATCTGGTGGGCTTGCTGCACTGCAGACAGGGATGCTTGGTACCTCACTGAGAGTTAAGTGGCATGATGGATTTGCAGTGCCTGGTGCTCTGGCTGCGCTAATGACGGCGTGGTCTCAGTGTGCTGGCACAGCCAAAGCACAGCCCAGCTGCCTGGCAGCAGGGGGGCTCCTCTTCAGCTCCTGCAGACCTTGGCCTCTGAAATCTGCTTTCTTGTAAGTCAAAGAAGAGGTCCCTGCAGCCAGAAGAACAAGAAAATAAAACTGTGTTTGGCAGCGTGTGTGCACGTGCGTGCAAATGTCATAAAAACCACCCCCTGCTTTAAACTCAGTGTGGGGAAGAGTTAAGCAGATGACAGGAAATATTTGGATGCGTAAGTGAGCTTCTGGACTGCGGGAATCCAGTCATTGGGATGCTGGACCTGCTAATGGTTTTCTTCTGCAGATGTTTAAACTTCAGGCTGTCATTGGGTTAGAGAAGGAGACCCTGAAGATGGAAGAGGATTTTGGTGTACAGCTGGCTCAGAGGATTTCAGAGGCTGCTGCTGTGTGTGAGCCCTCAGCCCTGGCTTCCCATGCTGCCTGGCCATGGCTGTGCACATCACTATCCTGATTAGGGAGGACACCTGCATTGTGCCAATCTGATATCTTATCCAAGTAGGAAATGTGACAAATAATGGATTAATTTAAATTAATTGGAAAATCTGAAATAAGGATGAAATGAGATCTGCAATTCTTGACCGGTACCCACAGGTTACAAGTGCTCCCTGAGAAGGCCTGAATGAAGCAATGATAAATGATAAGCAGCTGCCAGGGATCTCCCTCATGTAGGCAACCTTCACATCTTGCTGCACTGAGAACATAAACAGGGAAAGCTGCACCAAGCGAGGAGGCCAGAGTTGCAATGCAGGGGCAGAGCACATCCGTGGGGGTTTAGGCTGCTTTTGAAAGATTAGGGAACAGCCCTGCTACAGAAGTTTGGCTTGGCCAGCATTATGTGGACTCACAGATTGAAACCAAAATGCACTCCTAGTGCAAAACCCTGGGGAGAAATGTGGGAGCATGGAGGCAGCTTTGAGGTATTTCAGGTTCAGTATTTTGTAACAGTTTTGTTGGAAAAGGGGTCATGGTCCAAATTTAGGTTAATTCACTTAAATGTCAGGATAGCATCTAATTCTAACTATAAGGACTATGTGAAAATGGGCCCTGGAGAGACCCAACTAGCAGGACATGAGCAGGTGACAGTTGTGTTTGTGCTGGTGTGAATTGCAGGTGCTGCCCAGCCTGGGCATATCATGGGCACAGTACGGTAGAGGAGGATGAATGGAACAAATTTACCCTTGGGAGGGGGTGGGGAGAAGTAGGACTTGTTTCTCTGGGATGAAATATTAGTTTCATCACAAAGAAACTAGTTTCAGGTCATTTCAGACTCAAGCACATGTGGTGAAGGTGACATCAGGCTAACAAGTATGTGTCCTGGGTGCTGGGGTGGTGCAAAGACACAACTGTGCTAAGGGCAGCAGTGGAGATGGGCAGCAGCCCTGTGGCAAGATGTGCAAACCACAACAACGCTGTACCTGTGAGCTCAGGGCATACAGGTCACCGAGCATCCTTGCAGAGTGAGTGGTTTTGGTCATTACTGATTTGAGCTGGATGCAAAGCAACAGCCTAGAGGCAATAGCTGTGATTTTTATAGGGCATGATGGTTTATTTAAATGCAAAACTCTGGCAATAATGCCTTCATCTTAGGATAGTAAACTATCAATAGCTGCCTATTAAATAGCCTTGTATTTTAAACAAGATATTGCTAGTAACCAGCATTTGCTATTAAGTGTAAACAAGTCCCAGAAGTGCTGCCAGCTCCGTTGCTTTTCTCTAATCTGCATAGCTATTACAGCTAATTTTTTTTTTTTTTGCAATCCTGTTTAGCTGCATTTTAGGGTTATATTTCTATCACCCCTCCTGTTCCTCACAGGTGCAGAGTCAGTTCCCAGAGAGACGAGTTTACCACAGCACTTCTTGTATTGGCGTACCTGGTACTGGCACTGCCAGGGCCCCACGAGGTCCCAGTTTGAGTGTTGGCTGTGGCTGTGTGCAGATTGCACACAGAGTTCAACTACCAGATGGGGGACACTAAATCTGCTTTGTCTAGCCAAGAGCTGGCAGACAGAGCACCACTGCTGCTGTCAGCCAGAGAAGTACTGAAAATTGCTCAATCAACATAATTCATGAAGCTTTGTGGCAGGTCTGCAGCTCTGCAGGCCAGTGGGGGAGTGCCAGGTCAGACATGGAGCTCTGAGGGCCCGTAGCCATGCTCCCTTAGTTGGAGGACACACAGCTGCCTGCTGCTGCCCAAGTGTGGTGGCTCCTGCAGAGATATTTTCAAGGGGAAAAATATTGTGAACGACACTATTGCTCAGTAATTCCTGCTTTGTTTGCAGAGAGGGGTCATGGCTAAGAGCTCTGTCCTTGATCCCTTTTATGATGTTGCCTTAAAGCACTCTGAGGACCACTGAGTTACTGGGCCTGTCCCCACCCTTCCTACCATCCCTGCTTGTCATAAACTAAAGACTCAAGGTGAGAGGGAATAGCAAACAAGTTTAAATCTTTATGGGCAGAGCTGGGCAAATACTCTGACAAGTCTTCTCAATTATTCTTTCAAAGAGAAAGAGGCTCAACCTGTGGGATAGTATTTCCAGCCCTTATTTGCTCTTCATGCCCCGGAGCAGTGGGGTCTCCAGTGAGAGAGCTTTGAGCAAATGGAGCCTTCAAAGGTCCTGGCACCAGTGAGCTGTGCTGCAGGCTGTGGAAATGATCTGCCTTGTGGTGCTGGACAAAGTGGGCACTTGTGTGGGGTGTTCAAATACCCAGCTGAAACATCCTCTTTGGCCAACAAGTGGAAGAAGGGGCTGACCATGGAGAGCAAACACGTGTTGTGCAAAGGAGGCCAGCTCACTAACATTGTGATCAGAGAGTCAGTGCCCCTGCACTGGAGAGACAGTCAAATAGATGCAGAGCAAACACTGAATGGTTTAAAAATAAATAAAATTGTGTTTTTCAGTAAGTAAACAATAATATAGTTGACTTTTCAGAATCTGCCAAGAATTTTTTGTCTTGGGCTGTAAATTATGTAAACTGGTAGCTCCTTTTCTAGTCCTGGATCCTCCTGGAGATGTCTATCCAGCATATAAGTGTAGGGGTGTAAATGTTTGTAAATATGCAGGTAAATTTGCATAAATGTGTTTATATTTTGGTGCAGCCTTGCTAAGGTCTAGAAAAACTGGTTTTAGTATAGTGTGTGGAATGTATCTTGCAAATACTCTTAAAGAATCAATTACAGAGTTAATTCAATAGCTATTAGTAATGAAACATAAATGCAACTCTACATTTCTGCCAGCTGGCTCAGGTAAAATACTCTCATCATCTACAGAAGCACAGCATTTTTCAAAACTCTGGCTGAATATTAAAATCCAAAATTAAACTATAATTACCAAAGGGTTCCATGGCAATCTGTACCCAGACCAATGAGGGCTCCTCCTTCCTGCGTGTCCTGCAGGAGCTCCATTCCCAAGCCCAGATCCGCAGCTTGTCACATCTGCTCAGGTGGGGCAGACAGCTGTCAAGAAATCTGTGTTTTTGCAGCACCAGCAGGAAACCGGTCAGGAGATCTCATCAGCTGGTTGATTTATATGAAAGAATGTAAATTTCTGTGCTTTAAATCATGGCAATAGTTTTGAATTTGTTTTGACCTTTTTCCACTTCTGTCAATGGCAGCAATTACTGGTTTTGACTATGGTTATGTGTTTAGACTTTGTGGGGACATAATAATTCTTGTCTGGTCCTGTGTAAGTTGCCATCCCCACACACAGACAAG
Organism: Pyrocephalus nanus; assembly: GCA_038380795.1. NCBI lineage: Eukaryota > Metazoa > Chordata > Aves > Passeriformes > Tyrannidae > Pyrocephalus > Pyrocephalus nanus. The sequence continues at coordinate 11,816,862 of CM076272.1, forward strand.
ATTCCTATGTTTCTGTCACCTACATGTCATGCCTATGTTTTCCATAACGTAGTGCATCCTCAATAATCATCGAGTTGATGCAGTAAGTGGCACATGGTGATGTTTTATAAGTATCAGTCCAGAAAACCACAGACTACTGCCATGTTAATAGAGTGATTTCAGTACATAGAGTGGTAGTACAGTGTATTTTATTAGGTGATTTGTTTCTGTTAGTGGCCACTGGGTGGAGGAAAAACTGAAAAAGCTGAGAGCAGGAGCACAGCTGAAAGTGGCCTGATTTCCAGGGCATTCAGGGAGCCTGCAAGTCCTCTTGTCTTGCTGACAATAGTGAGCAGCTCCTGGAAATCAGATGATTTGTTTAGATGCCTGATTTTGAAATATGGAACTGTGCTTGTGATAATTTCAAGATGTAGTTTAGCAAAAAAGTCAAGAAAAAAAAATAGTGACTGAGTGAGCAAAGCTTGGGCAGCGTGAGGTGACATGCTGAGCTGGCACCACTGGGAATAGGGCTTGGAAGGGAGCTCTTCAGGAGGTGCTTGCTAAGAAAAGGCAACACTTATGCTTGCTCTTTCTTTATAATTTCCCTCCCTATTATTTTAAGATCTAGGGAGCAGAGGATTTGCAAAAATCAGTGGGAAAGTAACTTGGCCATACAAATATGTTTTCTGACTGTGTGGGGTATTGTGTCTAGAAATTAACTGTGGGCACAACGATTTAAAATCTTGTTCCTTTTGATCCCTCCTGTTCTATATTAATCTGAGGTTATATGCAAGAAATTACTGTTTCTAACCTAGTTTCCTCACTCTCCTGCAGGCTGGGGATGAGACTAGCCCCTTAAGTTGCTGCTAACACTTCTGCAGCCTGGGCTTAAAATGAAAATGAAGTAGTTGCTTGGAAACCCTCCTCCTCTTTGTGCCACTTATTTTACTTTCTCAAGATGTCTTTTTCCAGACTATTAATTGTAAGTGGCAAAAATATTACAGGCGGAGCTGCTGGTGTCTCTAACTGTGAAGATTGTGTAACATGCCCCCAGTTTGATTGGCATATGCTTTGCCAGACTTGAACCCTTCCAAACAAAATTTGGAGGGAATTTGCTGTGCTGGGAGTCTCCATAAACTCCTTAGGAAAATTTCACCCAAACTGATGCCTAAGAACAGAGCTAGAGAACAATAAACTGGCAAAAAAAAATGTGGTGAACTTTGCAAGGTAAAATATCAGAATGGTTTGAAGCAAGAATTGAAATTCAGTGGGGAAGGATTGTCTGGCTCTCTGCTGGGTTAAGAGCTGGCTGGAGGGCCAGGCCCAGAGAGTGCTGGTGAATGGGGCTGCATCCAGCTGGTAGCCTGTCACCATTTGTGTTCCCCAGGGGTCAGTGCTGGGCCCAGTCCTGTTTAACATCTTTATTGATGATTTAGATGAGGGGATTGAGTCCATCATTAGCAAATTTGCAGACGACACCAAGTTGGGAGGAAGTGTCGACCTGCTAGGAGGCAGGAGGGCTCTGCAGAGGGACCTGGATAGGCTGGAGAGTTGGGCTGATTCCAACAGGATGAAGTTCAACAAGGCCAAGTGCCGGGTCCTGCACTTTGGCCACAACAACCCCTGCAGCGCTACAGGCTGGGCACAGAGTGGCTGGAGAGCAGCCAGGTGGAAAGGGATCTGGGGGTGCTGATTGACAGGAAGCTGAACATGAGCCAGAGTGTGTCCAGGTGGCCAAGAAGGCCAATGGCATCCTGGCCTGGATCAAGAACAGTGTGGCCAGCAGGTCCAGGGCGGTGATCCTTCCCTTGTACTCAGCACTGGTGAGGCCACACCTGGAGTGCTGTGTTCAGTTCTGGGCCCCTCAGTTCAGGAAGGACATTGAGGTGCTGGAGCATGTCCAGAGAAGAGCAACCAGGCTGGTGAAGGGACTGGAGTACAAGTACTGTGAGGAGAGGCTGAGGGAGCTGGGGTTGTTTAGTCTGGAGAAGAGAAGGCTCAGGGGTGACCTCATCACTCTCTACAACTCCCTGAGAGGAGGTTGTAGCCAGGTGGGGGTCGGTCTCTTCTCCCAGGCAATCAGCAAGGAGGGCGTGGGCTTAAGCTCTGTCAGGGGAGGTTTAGGTTGGATATTAGAAAGAAGTTCTTTACAGAGAGAGTGATCAGGCATTGGAATGGCCTGCCCAGAGAGGTGGTGGATTCACTGTACCTGGAGGTTTTTAAGATGAGGCTGGATGTGGCACTGAGTGCCATGATCTAGTAATCACAATGGGGTTGGATCAAGGGTTGGACTTGATGATCTCGGAGGTCTCTTCCAACCCAGTTAATTCTATGATTTTACTCAGAGGTGTTTTTCTTACCACTTCTGATCAATGAGCATTTGGCTAAATTCTAGATACCTCCATACCTTACAATTTGCACGTGTAGCATAGGGACAGTTTTGGTATATATATATTTAGCAGCTAAAACCAGAACCAATTTCAGCCATACTCTTAACCTATCTGAAGTCAGCCCTCCACAGCATATGACTTATTGAAGGGATATGCAGAAACTGTGTGCCAAGAAATCCTAATTCTAACATCTGAAATTCTGAATACTTTGCTTTACGACCTTAATGTTCTTATGGGATAGTTTTCTTGTGCAAAGTATATATTTTTAAACTGGGCAATTTAAATACCAACTGCATATCTTTAAAAATTTCTGCAGCACTTTTGGTATGAGAAATAATTTTTTTCACACAATTTTATTACTATCTATCTGTTGGGAATTCCAACGGGCATGGGATCCTATATCTTTGATAACAGGGATGCCAGTGCAAAAGGCTATGTGTAAAACTTAGTGTATGGATCCATAAAATGCCTCAGGGTTACCCCTACTATCTGTAGGAAACAGTCCTACAGAGAATACCAAGCAACTGGATAATACTGAGAAGGCAGTTTTCCTGACATTGGATCAATGATTTATTTTATTTTGGAAGTCTCTTCTGAGCAGTGGGGTGGGGGCAAGATAAGTCTGGAGGGTTTAGCAGCATGAGATCTCTTGTGCAACTAAGCAAATAGCTGGGCAGTCTGGTTACACAGAGTTTCAAAATACACCAAGCATGCAAATGTTTTTTGAGTAAAATAGTAAAATGTTGTTTGGTTCACTGGCATGGCGAATA